>CM044986.1:7500-5344915 GCA_024586325.1 Stellera chamaejasme
ATTCATCAAAGAAGATAAAAAATTTGGAATTTCTTCCTCTTTTCCAATGGTCAGAAGACAGGTGTTAGGAATAAACAAATAACATGGCTTGTTACTCAACAAAGCCTTTTAACATGTTTAACTTTGGTCATGGAGATTAGACACTCTTGTTTTCTCTCCAACTTACTTTTTCCACTCAAATCACTCTTGCAAAACCACTTGGGTTTTCTTTTTCTTTTCATTTTTATCATCACATTTACCTTCCTTCCTCTCGGCCTCACGCTGAAGGTGGAGTTGATCTTGGTTGGCTTCTTGTGGGGACAAAAGGAGGAGAGTGTGCTTTCGACTTTTGTGGGAAATGATGTACTTGTTAGTCACCGAGATGAGTAGCTTGCCTGTCAGACTTCCAAGGCCTTCCAAGAAGAATGTGGGCTGCATTTATCTTGGTCACAACGTCACATAAAACTTCATCTTTATATTTACCAATCTTAATTGGCACAACAGCTTGAGATAACATTTTTTATGGCCGTTAGGCCCAATCATCCAAGCAGGCCTAGGCCTGCTTGGATGATTGGGCCTAACGGCCATCAACTTTAACAGCCGAATTTTTATCCATCCATTGAAGAACATATGGAGATAGATGTTTGTGAGTAGTAAGACCTAACTTGTTCACCATGTAAGAACTAGCCACGTTAGTACAAGAATCACTATCAATGATAAGAAAACAAAGTTTACCAGCAACTAGTGCTCTTGTTTGGAACAACAAGTTCTCTCTTTGACTTTGTTGTGATGGATGGGCATGTAAAAATCTCCTTGAGACAAGTAGTTCACCTTGAAGTGGTGGTTCTTCAAATTCTTCATACTCACTTTCCTCTTGAACATTTAGCTCTTCTTCCTCCTCATTTTCATCATCACTAAACCACTCATCATCTTTGCAAATCATCACTTTACGATTTGGGTATTGATAAGAATAATGTCCCTTACCCTTACATTTGAAACATTCAGGGACTTTTTGTGGAGCTTGGTTAGAATGGGATTTATTTTCAGTGGGTGGTTTATTTTGAGGTGGAGCTTGGTTGGAATAAGTGTTTCGGGGCTGGTTACCTTTTGGAGGTGGAGCTCGAGGTTGGCTTCTCCATTGGTTCATTTGTGGTTGATTGTATGACATGAAGCTCTGCTTTTTGTAGTGTCTTTCAACCTTGATGGCCTTGTGAACCATCTGTTCAAAATTTTGGTACTCACATAATTCCAGAGATTGACAATTTCTGGTTTGAGGCCATATCTGGCCATCTTTGATTCCTCGGTATCATTGACTTGGGCTTTCATGAGAGCGGCTTCTAACTCCTTGTGGTAATCTTCCACTGATTTGTTGCCTTATACCAATTGTTGGAGTTGTTGGTGGCACTCCCTTTCATAATATGGTGGCACAAAATGAGCTTTCATCGCATATTTGAGAACATCTCAATGTTGTGGTTAGCGGTTCTTTTGCCCAAGTTGATCCCACCAAGTGAGGGCATAGCCACAAAATTCAACTAAAACCACCTTCACTTTCAAATTGTTAGGATAATCATAAATATTAAAAACCATTTCAACTTTCTTTACCCAGTCAAAGAACTCTTGAGGGTCGCTTTTGCCATAGAAAGGAGAAATTTTAATTTTCAGATTGTTGAGCACTCATTGCTCCTTTGATGATTTCCTTCTTGCTTGATTCTCAAAGTACTCATCATCTTCCTGATGGGTATGAGCATTGGTTGCTCGGGTTCGAGTCTCGGTATTTATGTCATTGTCTCTTTCTTGGTTGGATATAATAGAGATATGATTAGAACTTTCACCTTCCTTGGGTTTACCTTTTTCTGTCATTTTTTCATTGATGAAAATATCTTCAAGGGTAGTTACCCTAGACGTAAAAAGCTACATCATTTCTTACATATTTTCCATGTACTTTTGGATTCGTGATTTTGGTGAAGTATGATCCGACATTATAACAACTGTTTACACTCAAACTCACCAAAATTCTCTTCAAGTCCTCAAACACTTTTTTTGCTCAAAAACTCTTAGTTTCTGAATAAAAAGTTTTGGATCAAGAGAATCAAATACAAAAGTCACTTTGAACCTTTCAGAAAAAGATTTTGGTTACTTTTTGCAATGATTTTGGAGATGTGTGTAGAAAGGAGCTTTCTGCAATTTGTGAAAAGTTAGTGGTCTTTTGGAAAGCCTTTCAAGAATGCGAGGAGTTTTTTTTTCAAGAAATCCTTAAACTCGTCTCCTTTGTTTTGTCAAACCTTCACTTTATAAAAACTTGCACAAATGATTCTTCTTTTTTTCCCAAACTTTCAACTTCTCTTTCTTTTTTCTTTTTTTTTTAAAATTTTTTTACACAAGGTGCAATAATAGAAAATGCCAAAAAAAAGAAGATTATGCACAATAGGAGATAGAGGTAACAAATATTAAAACTGGTTAGATGATAAGTAATATGACAAATAACACAATTATAATAATTGAAGAGCAATGGATAAGGAAGGGGATTGCAAAAAAGATAAATTTCAAGAAATTAAATTGCAAGAAATAAATTTCAATTTAATAAATTGCAAAATCTAAATTGCGAGAAAGTAAAAGTTAGGTGCGGAAATGTAAATTGCAGAAAGTAGAAGTTGGGTGCGGGAATGTAAATTGTAAGAAAGTAAAGAGTTAGATGGTTAATGGAAAAGATTTGATGATGGTGAAATCATTTTCCATCAAGAACACAAAAACTCTTTATCTTAAAAAAATGGTTGTGCTAGAACAAGAAGATGGCTCTGATACCAATTGATGTGTTTTCTTATGAATTAAGAAACACACTTGAAGATCTTTTTTCTTGTCTAGAAAACTGATGATAAAATTGGCCAACACCCGCTTTTGAATCCAAGAAATGGTTCAAGCAAAAATGGAGTTTTGTCAATGGAAGGAAGATGGATCCAACACTTCTTTCTTCAAGAGAAAGCAACCTTGGATTTAGCAAACTTCATCAAAACCTTTGAACAAGAGTTGAGTGGAAAAGTGTAGTAGAAATGAAGAGAATTTTCTCTCAAATTTACAAAGTGAATTTCATATATGATGTCCTTTAAAGTGTAGAAACAACCCCTATTTATAGGTAGAGAATTGACCTAAAGTAGGAAGAAAATTACAAAATAAATTGATGAAAATTAATACTAATTATCCAATTTATTTCATACATTAGTTTCCTCATTTATGTGACCAATTGATGCTCTTGTAACCTTTTGAGATGAAAAATGTAACTTGTAAAATTGTCATTTATCCTCAAACTTCTTTCATCTTATCACTTGAGTCCTCTAGTTTCCCCAAATGAATTGCTCTTCTTGGGTCCAAATTATGATAGAGAATATTTGGGTCACTCATTTGACTTGCTCCTTGGGTTTGGTGGAAAAAATATCCACTTTTCCCTCTTCTTCTTCAATCTTTTCATTTTGCACCTCAAAGTTTGCAAAATCTTTCATCAATAGGGAAAGAGCTTGGTTGGTCTTCTTTGCTCTTGTTCTTGTGATTGGGCCTCCAATTCCTTGTAAAGGATCTTGGGCTTTGGGCCTTGGTGGGTTCACATCAGATTAAAACTGTAAAATAGCAAAAACAAAGTGTAGAATTATTTGGGGACGGATGGAGTATGTTTTAGGTTTTGCAAAAAGCAACATAAAACCCATGAAATTTTCAATTTATCACGAATCAAGTACTAAACTTTTTATCTAACCGTATAAACCGTTGAACTTTTGAATTTGTATCAATTTAGCCATTGTGTCTGATTTCTGATGATGTTTCGGGTGGAAGAACGACACGGATTGAATATGAAGTTAAAGTCTTTAAGCGTTTGAAATCTGCATCATTTTTTTGCCTGAAACATCATTAAAAATCAGACGCAGTGATTAAATTAGTACTATTTCAAAAATTTAAAGGTTTATTCTACCATATTGACCGATTTATGATAAATTAAAATGTTCATGTTTTTTTTTGGTGCTTTATGCCTTCAAGGTTTTATCATGGTCAAACCTGTACGGACGGATATCCCGTGGAAGCAGTGTCTGTGTTGTTTTGTTTTATGAGCAAAAAGGAAAGTAACAGTCTTCGGATCTGAGATAGGGTTCTGTAGATTTCGGCTTAATTTAGTTTTTCCCATGATTTGATCGTCTTTGAAGCAATGATTTCGTTCTGAACCACCCGGTTCTTTGTTTTACGGCGGCTTCTTAACCTTTTCCGGCCCAATACGGATAATCTGTTGCAGCAGATTTGACGCCATGAGGAAGAAGCTCGATACCCGTTTCCCGGCGGTTAGCTCCTCTTTCCTCCTACTCCGTATTGCGTTTCTTACCTACTTTGTTTAGATGTATTTGATTTTTTTTACCTTTCTGTTATTTTGTTCATCTTTCAATTGGCTTTCTGAATCGTACCCTTGTTGTTTCCGGTTTTACAATTGGTTATGGCTCTGTGTTCTGATGGATTCATGTCGATTTATATGCACGGGTCTTCTTATAATTACCTTTTTAATCTTCTAGGGTTTCTAATGTTCTGAAAGGTTGATTAAAGATGGGGTCTAGTATTCAACGCTATTTGAATCTCTCTGCGTTATTAAATCTGCTTGTCATCGTAATTGTTTCATCAGTTGACTAAATCTTCACCATATTTAGTTGTGAGGATCAGATGCCAGGAAGAAGAATTTAATTAAAAACTGTATTCATTATTATCATTTTCTTTGGAAAGCTAGAATTCGTTATTACAATTCTTAACAAAGAATTTCCTCCCTCGTGAAGTCCTGAAGAGTTCTTGAAGTTCCTCTGGTCGATTATTTGTGCTTGTTGAAAGAAAAAAAAAACATTATTTCATTTTCCAGGCTCGCATAAAGAAGATAATGCAAGCTGATGAGGATGTTGGGAAGATAGCACTAGCAGTGCCTGTTTTAGTTTGTAAGTAGCTTCAAATATAAAGGTTTATCGAATAAGTCTGAATGTTTGCGTTTTATGATTACTTATTTTTCTTTGTAACTTCTGCAGCAAAAGCATTGGAGTTGTTTTTGCAAGACCTTTGTGATCGAACATATGAGATAACACTTCAGAGAGGAGCAAAGACTATGAGTGCGTTGCATTTGTGAGTGAGCAATTGCTTGTTTATAAGGTCTTCTTGTTTGTTATGAACTTTCTGAACTGGGAATGAATTTAAAGTCTCCTCCACTTATGTGCTAACACAGTGTTGAGCTGTGACCTGTGAACACTTTAAAATATAGCCCCTTCTGCAATTTGGTTATCCACCTCATGGTCAACTTTGCTCATCCTTCAGCAATGGTTAACCTAGTTTGCTGCTGTAGATGATCCATGTTTTTTATAGTCACTTGTGGATTTTAACAAATGAGGAAAATCATCTGTTTCTGAGGCTTTTGGTAACTGTATTTGGTCCTTGTAGTAACTAATTTATCATTTGTTTGGTTGTGAAGGGATGGTATGTAAAAGAGTCTTGTGAGCATGTGCCTTGATTCTGCGAAATTACAAGAAATGTATCGACCTTAATTGAATAGTTCAAAGCTACCACATAATTGGCAACTTTTTTGTTTTGTATTTCGCATTTCATTTTCATGTACCTCTATTATTGGTCATTTCGTCTGATTGTGGCCCACTCCTGGCAGTTAGATTTCTTGTCTGTATGTGTTAACCCTCATGAAAGTGAAACTTTAACATCAAAACAGCTAAGTTCGGACTCTGCTTCTATCTCCTTTTAGCGTTTTTTGCACTGCTGCTAAATTGATCAACATTCTAATGTAAGTGTCCAATTGATCTGCAGAAAGCATTGTGTACAAAGCTATAACGTTTTTGATTTCCTGAGAGACATTGTTAGCCGGGTTCCTGATTATGGTCATGGCCATTCTGATGCTGCTGGTGATGATCGTTCTTTGTCTAAGAGAAGGTTCTAAACCATAGTTGTTTTTTCCTTGTATTGCTTGTAAAATAAAATAGTGGTTGATTTTAACTGTTCAGTGATGATGTATGTGCTATTCTTTGACAGGAAACCTGCTGGAGATGAATGCCATGATAGTGATGAAGAGTCAAAGAGGACAAGAATGGTGAGATACTTCCTCAACGTGAAAGCTTTGAATTGCATGAACGGTCCCAGGTTCTTTACAGTAATGTTATGCATCTTTTGTGTTTGTGAAAGACACATTTAGATGCTTCTGTCTGTATATAAGATTGAGGGATGAGTGAGACAGAAGGGATCAAGAAACACCTTTGATGTGCATCACAGCTTGTATGTCTGTGATCATCTGTTCATTCCTTCATGGTTCTCTTATATAGAATGAACTCTTGAACTAAAATAAGGTTCAATGTCACCTGAGATCAGACCATCTTGCCAGGTTGAAAGGTATTGCGGAGTATGAAACACGTTTAAATTGCATATCTGGATGGTGAGTGGGTGGGTACAATTATTGGCATGGTTATGTTTTAAATTGGGTCAAGTCCTTAATGGTTCTATCCTGCTAGAGTGGCCGCAAGAATACAAAAAAAAATTAATCAATATTGGTCTGCTTGCAGTGAAACCACTGTAAAGCTCTCTTGACAATTGGACCGTACTGTAATGAATGCATTTGGTAATTGGGAGCTCTGAACATCAACGTTTAAGTTGGTTCCTTTTTACAGCAGGGAGGGTGGTTGATATTTGTTAAGAATATGAATGTGAATGTGATTTTCAGCTTTTCTCTTTTCTTCAAGAGTAATGTTTTAATTATGAAAGTTTTATCTCGTTCATCTTTATTGCAGCACGAGGTGCCCCATGTGGGGCCCAGTGGCAGAGGAAGAGGCAGAGGTCGTGGACGAGGCCGCGGAAGAGGTTCTCGGAACATTGACAAAGATACCCCTCGTGAGGTAGAAAGTGAAGCCTGCCAAGCTGCACTAAGCAACAAAAACAACTTGAACTCTGGAATGGTGATCGATGATTGTTCTGAGTCTAAGGAACCAGTGAAAGATAATGCACCAGCCAATGAAGACGCAAGCCAAGCTATACGAAATTTCGATTTGAATGCGGAGATAGAGGACAGCATGGACACAAAAGGTACAGGGGGTGCAGCTGCAACAACTGCAGCTCTGGCTATACCCGAGGTATCGCCAGCAGGACCTTCAACTGAGGGTAAACATGAAGAATATCCAGGGTGGTCTCTGTCTGAAATGGACAAAATGGCCATCGACCCTCTTCAGCTTGCACAGCTTGGGCGAAGGTTGGACGAGGATGAGGAGGATTATGATGAAGAAGGGTGAACGTATTGTCATGGGACTCTTAGAGAACAGTAGTGTTTGAAATCAGGTGGCTGAAAAGAATACATAACAGGATCTGCAAAAGATGGAACAGCTTTGGAGGTTCTATGAAGAATTTGTATGCATTTTGATTCTTGCCCTTTGTTGTCTGATCAATGTCGTGTTTTTCTAACGTCCTCCAGAAGTTGTAGCTTTGTACGGTATCACGAATTAATGTCACTGATGACCATTGGTCGAAGCCGTTGGCCCTTGTGTTTTGACGAGGCCCAATGAAGTGAGCACCGGTGGAAGTGGTTAGTGAGTGATGGTAGTCTTTAGTAGTAACGGGGTTTAATTTTCCGCGCTTTGTAGCAGATCCAAATTGCAACAGTTGAAATTACTCTATTCGTCCTAATGTTTCATTTATTTTTCATAATTTATTCCATGAGTTTTTACTCAGATCTTTTGATATTGAATTGAAAGCGAAAAATTTTTAATGTGCAAATGATACATGAATGCTTTCAATTTTTAAATATATTTATTAAAAAAATTAAGTATACAAATTTTTATAGTAATAATTTAAATCAAACACAACATAAAAAAAATCAATGTGAGTTTTTTTTTTGGGGAATAGAGGGAGTAGTAGATAAGATAAATCATAAAGTAAATAATGATCATGGGTAAAATTGCAAATTTAGGTCTACAACTTTTTGCCTTTTAGCGTATTATGTTAAACACTCTTCACATTTCTATTCAAAGCCTAAATGTGAAAGTTCATCAAACTAAACTCTAAGTTAGAGGCTGATGGCCGTCAGACCCAATCTACATAAAATGCCCAAAAAGGTCTAGTAAAAGGCCCAAACAATAAGCCCAAGATAAGGGCCCCATTAAAAAATTCATAAACCCGCACAAGGACATCGCCGGACATAATGGACCCGAACATACTAAGGAAATTCTCGGATGATTCTCCCGAACGTATTAAGGACACAGCTCTTCTGACACGCTAACGCACTATATTTGGATATTACAATAATGTCACTCTGGCCTTGGGCTATAAAGGCATTCATTATCCTCACCTAAAAGGGGTAACGTTTAACAAAAACTCTACACTCTCGTCGGAATTTCCCAATACTCAAAACAAACAGAGGACCCTTCCTCTATTTCTCCTCTATTTCCCCTCTCGAATTCCGAATTAATCCAATGACGTCCAATAACGTCAGTACACGTCAGCATAACCGACACGTGGCGGCTACACAAACTGATCCGCCATCAAATGGCGCCGTCTGTGGGAACGACACAAGGCCCCAAGAGGTTCACACGTTCCGAATATCATCTCCGGTCAATAGGATTTCCAACTGGCAGCCTCTAGTAGTTTCGTTCAGCACAACCACCAAAAAGGAGGATAGTTTCCTCAATTCAAAAGTCTCGGACCTTGTTGGTCCGATAAATTCAAAGGGGGGATAAATAAATAAATATCCCCAAATCAAAATTCCAGGACCTTGTTGGTCCGAGAAATTCAAAGGGGGATAAATAAATATCCCCAATTCAAAATTCCCGGAACTTGTTGGTCCGAGAAATTCAAAGGGAGGATAAATAAATATCCCCTATTCAAAATTCCCGAACCTTGTTGGTCCGAGAAATTCAAAGGGGGAATAAATAAATATCCCCAATTCAAAATTCCCGGAACTTGTTGGTCCGAGAAATTCAAAGGGGGGATAAATAAATATCCCCAATTCAAAATTTCCGGACCTTGTTGGTCCGAGAAAATCAAAGGGGGATAAATAAATATCCTCAATTCAAAATTCCCGGACTTTGTTGGTCCAAGAAATTCAAAGGGGGGATAAATAAATATCCTCAATTCAAAATTCCCGGACCTTATTGGTCCGAGAAATTCAAAGGGGGGTAAATTAATATCCCCAATTCAAAATTTCCGGACCTTGTTGGTCCGAGAAATTCAAAGGGGGGATACATAAATATCCCATATTCAAAATTCCCGGACCTTGTTGGTCCGAGAAGTTCAAAGGGGGGATAAATAAAATATCCTCAACTCAAAATTCCCGGACCTTGTTGGTCCGAGAAGTTCAAAGGAGGGATAAAAAAAGATCCCCAATTCAAAATTCCCGGACCTTGTTGGTCCGAGAAGTTCAAAGGAGGGATAAAAAAAGATCCCCAATTCAAAATTCCCGGACCTTGTTGGTCCGAGAAGTTCAAAGGGGGATAAATAAAATATTCTCAACTCAAAATTCTCGGACCTTGTTGGTCCGAGAAGTTCAAAGGGTGGATAAAAAAATATCCTCAATTCCAAAATTTCCGGACCTTGAAAGTCCGAGAAATTCAAAGGGGATAAATAAATATCCTCAATTCCAAAATTCCCGGACCTTGTTGGTCCGAGAAATTCAAAGGGGGATAAATAAATATCCCCAATTCAAAATTCCCGGACCTTGTTGGTCCGAGAAATTCAAAGGGGGGATAAATAAATATTCCCAATTCAAAATTCTCGGACCTTGTTGGTCCGAGAAATTCAAAATGGGGATAAATAAATATTCCCAATTCAAAATTCCCGGACCTTGTTGGTCCGAAAAATTCAAAGGGGGAATAAATAAATATCCCCAATTCAAAATTCCCGGACCTTGTTGGTCCAAGAAATTCAAATGGGGGATAAATAAATATCCCCAATTCAAAATTCCCGGACCTTGTTGGTCCGAGAAGTTCAAAGGGGGGATAAATAAAATATCCTCAACTATTCAAATATATACCTTCAGCAATTCTTTTCGGGAAGGGGTGGAAACATTTTTCAAGCACATGTATTCGAACACATGTCCATGTTTCATTCGGTGGGATATATTGCCCGAACATACATGTCCATGTATTTACACTTTTTGGCTGAACATACATGTCCATTGCCCGGACATACATGTCCATGTATTTACACTTTTTTTGCTGAACATACATGTCCATTGCCCGGACATACATGTCCATGTATTTACACTTTTTGGCTGAACATACATGTCCATGTATTTACACTTTTTGGCTGAACATACATGTCCATATCCTGAACAAGTATTTACACAATATCTTCGGGCAATATGTTCAGGCAATGTGTTCGGGCACAGTTTAAATCCACAAGCTGAAGTCAGTGTTTTGAACAAAACTATTCTTTAAATAATAAAAAAACACATTTTCTCATCTTTTCAAAGAATGTCATGCATTCGGACACGTGTCCATCTATTTGGACACTTATGGAAGACCCGAAACACCATTTCAAATATTCAACAATAGGTGGCAACATTGAGCTCACGTACTCGAACCTTGAGTCCGGGAAAATGGAGAATTCCATGATTACATGTACAAACCACATTTCACCCGGACCTTGTTGGTCCGAGAAGTTCAAAGAGGGGATAAAATATCCTCAATTCCAAAATTCCAGGACTTGGAAGGTCCGAGAAATTCTCGAAGGGGATAAAAAAACTCTGATGAAGTATCTCGGAGATTGACGGTTCGGGAAACATCAGAAATTCACAGAGAAAATCTGGACTCCTTACAGTCGGCCATATCGCTAAGGGGGGACTTGATGGCCGTCAGGCCCAATCTACATAAAAGGCCCAAAAAGGCCTAGCAAAAGGCCCAAACAATAAGCCCAAGATAAGGGCCCCATTAAAAAATTCATAAACCCGCACAAGGACATCGCCGGACATAATGGACCCGAACATATTAAGGAAATTCCCGGATGATTCTCCCGAACGTATTGAGGACACATGCTCTTCTGACACGCTATCGCACTATATTTGGATATTACAATAATGTCGCTCTGGCCTTGGGCTATAAAGGCATTCATTATCCTCACCTAAAAGGGGTAACGTTTAACAAAAATTCTACACTCTCGTCGGAATTTCCCAATACTCAAAACAAACAGAGGACCCTTCCTCTATTTCTCCTTTATTTCCCCTCTCGAATTCCGAATTAATCCAATGACGTCCAATAACGTCAGGACACGTCAGCATAACCGACACGTGGCGGCTACCCAAACTGATCCGCCATCAGAGGCCTACATTAGTAAACCAAAAATGTTTGCAGGCCTTAATCTAAGTGTATATTACAGATTTAGTTCTAACAATGCTAATATCTCTAATAACATTTAGATATTCATAACAACTTGACAAATTTTAGGCTAATGCCTAATATGGTAAAAAAATGAAAAGTTTTAGATCCAATATGCTAATTTACTTTCAAAGCTAATTTTTACTTCAAATTATCTATATCATTGTTTAGTGCAAATTGTTTTAAAAATATGTTCATAAACTACACATCAAATTTACATCAGGGTAAAACATAATAATATATAATTACAAAATGTTAGAAAAATATTATTATTGATTAAAAGTTGGAAATTGTGTTATAGAATTTTCAACAGAAATGAAGAATAACGGAGCACAGATGAAGTTTGTTTATGTATGTTTAGATAAATCGTAATATAATTAAAGAAAGAGAAGAGCTGGACATAATTGTGGACATAATTGGAGCACGCATAAAGTTTGTTTATGTACGTTTAGATAAATAGTAGTATAATTAAAGAAAGAGAAGAGCCGGACATAATTGGAGCATGGATAACAGTTTGGGGTTATAATGCAAGAATTCTTAAAGTATGAACACTCATTTCAGAATTAAAAAGGACTAGATGAGTAATTTTGCAATTTTTAGGAAATTTGGAGGACTTTTCAGCAATCTTCGTCCATATGACTAACCGACTGCAAATTGAAGTGTGGAACAAAGAAGAAAAGAAAATAAGAAACACATGGCATAATCTAATTGGTAGTCCACTATTTATCAACATGAATAGAGTGATAATTTCTAGTAGCTAGTGAATATCTCAATCTGAGAATGTTCTCCTCTCATTGTCCTATAAAAATCGGAAAGGGTTGTTAGTAACAATTTGTTACTGTTGTCAGACCCAAATTTCGTTGACTTTAATCTCGTGTTGCATGGTTCTCCTATGCTTGACAGTCCCATTACCTGGCATAGATCATGTTAACTTTGATGTTAGTTTTTGAAAGGTAACCAAATTACATGGTGTTGCTATAATAATTTCGATCAAAGAAAGCAAGAGTTCGGATCATCTTCACTGTTTTCTTCCTCCGATCCATCCACCATCAAACCGAAATTTTACACGTCTCACATAAACTTTTACTCTCTTTTTTTAACCTGATCGATGGCTTCCCAAGATCTGGTTCGTCCCGAATTTTAGAAGTTGGTTCAATCTGAAGCCGATCGGTAATTTATAAGTATAAAACTAATTACTCAATATAATAACACCCAATAAGTACCAAGTGCACGGTAGTCAATTGTAGCAAAGATGAGTGGGTCGAATCCACTAAGACTACTATGAGTGAGTTATGAGGATTTAATTATATGGAAAAATCAATAAAAGTGAGAATAAATTTCACTTGTGGTTCCATAAAAATAATGTCATGTTTTGGTCATATTGGCCTAAAACTTTTTGTTATGATGGGAGTAAACTCCATATTTAGTCTCTTAGTTTTGTCTATTGTATTATTCAAGTTTTGTTTTAAAAATGTGTCATATTGGAGTCTCTTTTGGTTTTCATCTCAATCGTGGTTCTTTTGCCAATTTGACCATTAAATTAACCTTAGTTGAGTGAAATGATGATAATGTCCATACCTAATTTATAGTTTGTTCCTTGCTCTTATAAAAATCTTTCAATTTTATCCAAAAATTACACTCCATCTGTACTCAAATAATTGCACCATTTATTTTAGCTGTTTTGCAATATTTAATTTGTTATTTTTTCAAGCATATTTAGACACATAAAGTTAAATAATTTATGTGTGTATCATAATTTGCAACATACATTTTGCAAATATAACTTTTGGGATTTTTCTTTTCAATATTTATCTTTATAAATATTTGAGTCACACATTGAATCTTGAAATATGAAAGTCAAATGGTGCAATAATTTGATGATGGAGGGAGCAATTTTCACATCTCCACCCCTCACCCTTAACAATAGACCCTACTTTTTTCGCTCTACATTCCATCTCCCCACAACGAATCTGTCGCTGGCCTGAAACCACTCTATGTCTCTCTCTATGTGTTCTCTAATTATAAAAGCCCTAAAACAACTAAAATATAAACCCTTCTGCTGCAATACTCGACGCGCCCAAGTTCAATCGATCCTGATTGTAAGATACTCATAGGGCTAAAGATAGGGGTGAGCATTCGGTCGATTTAGTTTTGATCAAACTAAATTGATCGGTTTGAACGGTTTGCGGTTTCAGGCCGTAACAAACCGAATTAGCCGAACTAAGGTGTGAAACAAAAAAAATGAAATTGAACTTGTTCAGTTAGGTTTGGTTAAAAACCGAATAAATGAAAAAAAAACTTGGAAACCTAAATTTGACCAATTTTTATTTATTTTTCCTAGCACCTCCTTAAACTTCTTTAATGAAACAAAACAATTACAAAATTCCAATAAGACAATTCCAACAAAGGTCCAAAATATTAAAACATACCAACATAAACCGAAACCGCACCGAACCGACATCCAATTATTCAGTTTTAACCGAAACCGAATCGATGAGCAGAAAATTGAATCAATTCAGTTTTTCGATTTTTTCGATTTAGACAAAACCGTTGCACACCCTTAGCTAAAGATACTCAGAGGGCTTCCAGATTGAAAGATTTCATCAAAACTGGTTGAAGGTTTGCACCCAAGTCATCGATCTTGGGATTGAGTCCTGTAGAGAGAGACGCCCCTTGCTAAAAAATGAAGCCGACGAAAATCGCGAGAGCAAGGCTGAGATTGTCCTAGTCCCAATAGCAGGGATTATGGAGGGCTCGGCCTGCTGGGGGAGACACTGGATGGTCTGCTGTCAGATTTGTGACCCAATTCCTGGTAATTGTGACAGTGGAGGTCGGGATGGTTCCATTCCTTTGTGTTCAAGGCGTCAATGGCGGCCTCCCCGATTCAAGATTGCTTCCAACCTCAAAAAGAGGAGAGACAAATTTAAAGCCAAATAAAAATCATTGTTTGGTAGCAACGGCTCATTCTGATATCAAACAGTTTGGCGTGGAGAAGCATTGGGAACCCTAATTTATTTCTTTTGAGCCCTTTCTTTTCTTGTCCTCCGAATCTAGCATACAGACCACTAATCAAAAAGGATGAATCGGTGAAACTGAAAGGGCTTATGTTGACGAATGAGTGGTAGAATATGCTTGGGCCTTGTTGTTCATGACGTTGACGGTGGCCTCCCTGATTCCAAGGAGACGCTTGATAACCTTCTCGGTGGAGCCGACGAAAGCGGAGCAGGTCATCTCGATGAGAGAGAACACAACCTTGCACTCCACATGGGCTTCCGGTGGTGAAGTGCCTTTTGGGTACTTGGGCATGGATAGGTAATGAGGCTGAGGAGAGAGACCCGGTAAATGCCTTATAATTAAGGACGATTCCGCCAGAGTGGATGGGAAGGCAATCGGCATGTCCATGAGGAGATCGACTTTTTTCGCCTTCTGTAGGACGAGTTGGAGAAGTTTAACGCCTTCTTTATGGAGAAGGGTGCTATTTTGTTAGAAGTTTATAAAATTAGGGGTAAGTTAAAAATTTAGAAAAGGGTATTTCGGGAAATGAATTAACTTAACGGATAAATTAAGTTCTAATTGAGATGAAATCAAAGTTAAGAGACTCCAATAGGATAAATTTTTAAAACAAAAACCTAAATAGGACAACAGGCAAAGCTAATGGACTAGATAAGCAGTTTATCTCTTATGATGGTCCTGAATTAAGGTATGGTGTCCTATTGTGCTCGTTTCCATCCATTTCACCCATTAGCTAGTTTCAATGGTTCTTTGCATTTTTACTCTTTCACCCTTGAAATCGGTGACATGTTGACAAAATATTCTTTTGAAAAAAAATATAAAAATTCTACTCATTTTAGTTACCGATGTATAACACACATAAACTACATTTCTCTTGTATTTTAAGTAAAATGCATCAGATATTTGAGCATATTCCTTTTTATTATGTGCATTTACTTGTTGTGTTTCTTTGATTGTAGGCACATGCTTTTGGATAAAAATGGAGTTAGAAAAGCCTCAAATAAGGACTTAGATGCTAGAGCATGAAGAGACGGACTTGCACGCCAAATTTTCGAAGCAACTGGAACTAAAACGAAGAAGATATGACCTCGATAAATTAGCAAATCTCTCAAAGGCGTCAGACAACCCCTTCCAAATGTTGCTTAAGCACTAGGTGCCGCCCAATCTTTAGAGAGGCACCAAGGAGGCTCCACTACTACACCTAGGCACCCAGGCGCTTGAGAGGCACCAAGGAGACGCTATATAGGAGCCACTTAGGCACCAAAGAGGTGTCATGTCTATAGCATCTTCACCTCAAGGTCCTCCAAGCACTACGATAGGCACTTTAGAGGAGCCATGGAGGCTGATATTGAACTTTAGATTAGGTTAAAAAGTGAGGCCGAGATCCTATTGGACGTATTATGCCGAGGCTGTTGGGTTTGAGCGTATATGTGAATCTGTGCCTTGGGGCATGTGTCTTGAATGTAATATTTGGGGCTTGTGCCTTGAATGTAAAAATTTGGGTCTTGGACCTTTTCTTGGGTTCGCGCCAAAAACCATTCAAAATCTGCGTCAGATGATTTAAATTTTGACATCTCCAAATCAAAACCGAAGTAAACTGTAAAAGCACCAAATATTCCGTTGCCTTCTCAACGCTCGCTGGCTGCATACACATTTCGGAAACGTAAAACATTTGTTTCTAGGGTTTCAAGTTGAGTTTCCTTGTCTCTGCCATTGCCAATGGCCACCATTCCACCATCTGTATCTCCTTCCAAGACTACTTGCGGCTCTCTTCTCGGAGAATTACAGGTTCAATATCTTTCCTTTAAAAAAAATCGCCTCCATTAACATCATTGTTCCAACTCCTCGCTTTTGGTGTTGGGGGTTTTCGTTTTTCCTTGTCGCAGTCGAATCGTCCGGTTTATCGCTTAATATTCGGTCCTCTTCGCCTTTTGAAGTCCTAGTTTGCGCTTAGGTTTGGGAAGAAATCAGACAATACTTGAAATGAGGTCAGAACTTGGTTGGTTAAGGGATTGATTTGGCTACTGGGCAATTGCAAGAAGAGAGACGGATAAACGGGTTTCCTGTAGGGTAATTTTTCAATTCAGAAGGGTTTCACATTTGCAAGTTTGATGTCGTTGGGTATAGAGTTGCAAATTTTGACATTAGTTGTCCGTGATGTAAGTTAACGTCTGTCAGCACCTATTCTCCTCTTAAGAGGATTTATTTTCTTCCTTTTTTTTTCTTCTAAAAATCATAACTGTCTGGCTGCTAAGGTTCTTCGTACTGTTGTATGTTCGTGTTCTTGTCTATGAGCTAACTGGTCAATATGATTCTTTGTTGGGTTGAAGATGATATGGAATGAAATTGGAGAGAGTGATGCTGACAGAGATAAGATGCTTTTACAGCTAGAACAAGAGTGTCTTGATATCTATCGGAGGAAAGTTGAGATGAGCAGAAAATTCAAGGACGACTTATTCAAATCATTGGCTGAAGCAGAAACAGAGATAACCAACTTGTTATCTGCTATTGGAGAGAATTCCTCATTCGCACTTGTCCGTGTTTCTTTGTACTTCTATCATTGGTGCCTTTCTTTTTCCTTCTTTCACCCATCTTCTTGAAAATGAAAGCAAAAGTCTATGTGTGCATTTCTTGCATCGAGACGTTTGAATCACAGTCAACAAACAATTATAGTTTTAAACGAGTTCTTAGTAGTTGTGTACTGCACTTTGTATTTATTGTCCCTTTTTGGCTACTTGGAAGGGAAAAGGCACTCTGAAGCAGCAACTATCTGAAATAAAACCTGTGTTGGACGACCTAAGGAGTAAGAAAGAGTTGAGAATCAAGGAATTTAGTCAAGTTCAGACGCAGATAGCTTTAATCCGAGCAGAAATAGCTGGCACTGAGTACCCTGAAAAGTTTGCAGACCCAAAAGTTGATGAATCTGATCTGACAACTAAGAAATTGAGTGAATTTAAGTCTCACCTTCAAGAGCTTCAAGCTGAAAAGGTTTAAATTATTTTTGTTCCTCTTAAAACAGTACAATGCTGACGTCTTTTGCTATGTGTATTAATTTCATTCCTGATGTGATTTACTTCATAGCTTATCCGGATCCAGAAAGTTAATAGCCATATTAGTTCCATTCATCAACTGGCTCTTCTCATGTCAGTTGACTTTTTAAAGACTGTTCGTGATATTCATCCAAGCTTCACTGACCCTGAAGATGGCCATTCAAAGAGTATTAGCAATGATACTCTCGCAAGGTTAACAAGTGTGATTCATTCACTGAAACAAGAGAAAGAACAGAGGTTACAGAAGGTAACATCTTCTCTTCATGTCTTGTCAGTTCATGCAACTCATCAATGAACTTCTAGAAACTGGTGAATGTGATCAATATAATGAACCCAACTCGTGCTTGATAAACAGATCCTGGGACCGGAGCCATTTAACTTTTCCTTCTCGTATTATTCACATTCTATAATTTTGTTTCAGAAACTTCTGTCATGGCCTAAGAATCCTATTTTAGCTAATGGTGTTCAGAAGTAAAAGGTTTTGCTTTCTAACTCATGATCTACAGCCTTATCTTTGAATGGTACTTTTGTGCCTTTTGAGAATTATTAATAGCAGTGACATTGTAATTTAATATTCTTCTGATGTTAACACATGGCAGTTTTCTTGAATGCTGCAGCATCCTGCCTTCAGTTCTTCAGATTTAATTCATCTGTTTTGGGTAGAACGGTTTACAAAAAACCATTCAATTCATTGCATGTTCTTTATCTTTATTTTCTAGTCATATCTCTCTCTCGAGGGCAGATTATCTATGATGGTTTTAACACAATCGGAATTTAGAGTGTACTCCGTATAGTTTATTTCTAGGGAGTGAAAACTTTATTTTTCTAATCTTCGGAAAACTCATGTATTAAAATAGGAAACTTTGTTATGAATGTTTACACTTTAACACGAGTCTTCTAAAGTTTAGAAAATAATTTTTCCAATCCCTATAAATACTTTATACTCTTAAAGATTCATCAAAGCAAATTTACTAGAAGAAAACTTGGAAAGTTATCCAAAACTAAACGGCTCATGAGTAATTGTGTCACTTGGCATCTGTGATTAGCTTATGAGCTTTGTTGCAGCCCTACTTTGTACAAGACAGAAGTGGAATGCTTTTGCACTTTGCAATCTTGTCTTACCATTACTCTTTTGTAGATTTATGCTCATAATATGACTAAGATGAATAAATATTGAAAAATGCTGCAACTGACACTGCCATGACATGGAACTTATTATTCCTAAAGCCTAATCCTTTGGTCATCTTTTTGTATGGTTTATATTTAAATCTCAGGTTCAATACCTTGGGAGCACATTAGTGGATTTGTGGAATATTATGGAAACTCCTGATCATGATAAAATACCATTTGAGCATATCATAAGATTGGTTTCCTTTAATTTAGATGAGCTCTATGGCTCGGGATGCCTTGGTCAAGATGTTATTGATCAGGTTATGTCTCTGAATTTATTCTGTTGTTTCGGTCATCGGAAGTTGTTTAATTGCATCTTATGGCGGTGTACCTTTTTTTAATGCTGATAGGCTGAAACTGAAGTTGGGAGATTGAATATACTGAAAGCTAGCAAACTGAAGGAGCTAGTCTTTAAGAGGCAAAGTGAGCTGGAGGAAATCTATCAAGGAGTTCATATGGATATAGATAGTGGTGCAGCGCGACAGATTCTTACAGATCTCATAGAATCGGGTTTCACTTTCACCTAATTATCATCTGCCTCTGTCTGTGAAAGTTT
Organism: Stellera chamaejasme; assembly: GCA_024586325.1. Classification (NCBI taxonomy): domain Eukaryota; kingdom Viridiplantae; phylum Streptophyta; class Magnoliopsida; order Malvales; family Thymelaeaceae; genus Stellera; species Stellera chamaejasme. The sequence goes on from CM044986.1 coordinate 26,625, forward strand.
CAACTGTTGTATCTTTATTCTAACATTTAGATTCTTATTTTCTGAATTGATACGGTATATTGTGAAACTGTTTTCAGCCTTTTGGCTGTGTTTGTCTTGACAAAAAAGCGTCTTTAAAGTATTTTCAGAAAAGTTCCAATTTTTGTTTATTCAAAAAGGGTGGGAAATTTGAAAGAAACTTTAAGAAGTGCTTTGTTAGGGTAAAGAACCGAACATATGTTTACAATTTCTCTATTAACTTGATACACCTTTTATTCCATACGCTTTACTGTCTCTCACTTTGCATGACATAAATTGAATCTGCATCATGCTAAACAGACCATTCAATTAACCTCTGCATTTATCAACATCATTCATGCCTTTTCCGTTTCATATGATGAATTATAACTGCACATCAGCCAATATTCCTATTATTGTCTAATTCTATATTTATATAGTATTTCATTACAGAAGTATAACCATGAAATGAAGTGATTTCAGCCTTTCAATGTATTGTTGTACTGTAAATTTTTTAGTTAAGTCAGATGAATTAGAGGTATTTGGCTATGCAGGGCGCTGCCTTGGTACCTAATTATGCTGTTGATCTATGGCTTCAGGGACCGTGGGTTTGACCGATTTGCTTTCTAGCATGGATAATCAGATTTTGAAAGCCAAGCAGGAAGCTTTAAGCAGGAAGGATATTCTGGACAAGGTAGAGAAGTGGAAATTTGCATCAGAGGAGGAAAAATGGCTTGAGATTTATGAGAAGGTATCCTGTTGTGCATTTACTTTATTATTTTATCTGTCTCAAAAGAACAAAAGATATATGCATGTGAACTGTTGTGACGAGTGCACAGCGGAGTGAGAAAAATAACCGAGAAAAATGAACACACAATATTTACGTGGTTCGGTCAAGACGACCTACGTCCACGGGCAGGAGGAGAAATTTCACTATGATCGAAGAGAATTACAAAAGAACACTCAAATGTCTCACAACCCTTTGACCCAATTACACCCGAACACTCAGAAATTTTCTAGTAGCAACTCTAAAGGACAAGAGCAACACTAATTTCTCTACAAGCAAAAACGTTTGCTTCTGTGTTGTGATTTAGATGATGATGAGCAGCCTATTTATAGGCAAATGGATCAAACAATTGGAGCATTTGTCAACAGCTATTAACCAGCCTCTCTCTTGAAAGATGGCCACTGTCCATGCTCCATGTGTTTACCGTCCAAATGTTTCTTTTCACACAAGAAACATTTCTTTCATTTGTATTCCCATTGCTTGCCCAATTAATACTTACTAACCAAACCTATAACCGGTCTATTGGCTAGAAATTCAAGACAACTTTCAACATGAACTAAAAGTGAAAAGCATAGGGATTCTCTTTTTTTTGGGAAGGTAGTTCCAATTGTGTCTGTATGTTTCTCCAATTTACGCATAATATGAAATGTAATGCAACAACCACATAACGAGGCTACTAAGACCAGAAAGGTGCCACAAACACTCAACGGAGACATCAAGCAAGGAACAAAAATGATTTAAGGCTATAACCAAAGCCCTCAAAATGAGAGGAATGGTTAAGATGATGAATGCTGAAACATTACTTCTCAAGTCGTCATTTTCAAATTTTGAATTTGTCAAGAACTTAGTAAGTTACGAATTGGCTCTGTAAGACACTAAACGTTTGCAAATTTGCAAGTCAAAACTCCAAAACTGGATTCTTGAAGGACTAGTTCTTGCTGTCAAATTGCTGCTGCAACACCAGTTCGCATTCTAAGCAGATTGATCTAATGTTCTTGTTGTCTCGTTGGAAATTTTTTATGTACTAGCTAGCTCCATTTTAGTTCTGTTGAATGTATGGGTTATCGGTTTTCCATATGCTCTGGTGCAAGTGTGCTCTACTTTTTTTTTCCCTCAGCAGGATGATAATCGGTATAGTGCTGGAAGAGGAGCTCACAAAAATCTGAAGCGCGCAGAAAAAGCACGCCTACTGGTCAGCAAATTGCCAAGTAAGAACTAGATATGATGCACTAACTTCTAGTATCTTATAGTAATCACATTATTAAGAGTACTATGGGTGGAAAGTGATGGATATATTGGAAAATGATCTTGTACTGTATCTAGGGAAGTTTGTTCTGGAGTGGATTTCATTTAAAATCGTATTTCACAATCAAATTTCAGAAATTAAATTTATGCGGGGTGGGCTGGGGCACGAATACTCATTAGAAATGCAGGGCGGGTTACGGGTCGACCCATCAGACAGTGGGGCAGGTTGCGGGTCAACCTGCTAACAGACGGATCAAGGCGGATTGTGGGTCGGGGCGGGTCGACCCGACCCAATGCCCATCCCTATTTGTATTATTTCCGTTATAACTAATCAACACTTAGACATGCTGAATCACATAGTATTGCTTTTGTAGCTGGGTTAGATTAGTTATGCATTCTCAGCTAACTTTACAGAAAACAGCTCTCCCCTTCTAACCTCTACAAAGATTATGTTTTAGATGCATCCAAGCCTTTGTTTCAGCAGGGTGCAATGTACAACTGAAAACTGTGAGAATGAACTCGTCCAAAAATATTTGCTACATTTTGGCTTAAGAATCAATTCTGGGGATGTTTCATTTTGTAACTGAATTATGCTGTGCATGTTGTACCCCCAGCAATCTCAAATACCTGTTACATTCCTCTGATCTCAAGATATGTATGCTTCGTTTTGAATAGGCAAAAGCTTGTTCCGGAGAGCTACATTTGCATAATCCCTTACTGCTTTGTTTTATTCCTGATTTTCCATTTCATAATGAAACCAGCAGCCAATACAAGTCTATAATCAAGTCTTCGGAATCTAGAAACTGTGATGGAAAGTACAGTACACGTACAACTGGCACAATCTGGATGCTGTTATAGTACAGCAGTATTATCAGTTACATGAAACATACATTTAATATAGTCATATAGAACACTACCATTGAGATATTATTAGTCAAGTGGTAAAACCTACTCATTTCCTGGTGGCAATAAACTCACAGCAGCAGCATCAAGTCTGTTGCTCCCAAATTTTGAACTTCTGGCCTTGGAGGTGGTAGCCTTCTAACATACAACTTGTAGGACCAGTAAGCGAAACTCTTCCGTAAAACAGATGATTACGAACACCTCTTGCAAAGTTAGACACATTTAGATTTGACTGAAATTTGTGGGGTGCAGATAACATGGTGACAGCGACTTGTGTGATACTCCTACTTATGATGACAAAAGAATAAACAGTTAGTTTACATTTTCGTATGTAAAATTCCATATATATGGTTACGTAATTGCTAGAACAGCTGAACGGTTAACCTTTTTCTCTTTAATTGTATATAATGAAATCTTAATCATCTAATCCCTTGTTCTCTTTCTGTGAAATAGCTATCGTGGAAAGTCTGAGTGCAAAAGTGAAGGCATGGGAGATGCAAAAGGGAGTTCTCTTTTTGTACGAAAAGGTTGTTTGGGGCTTCTGTTATCAGCTTTATATTCTTATGGAATCAGTCTGAAACATGTCCTCCAATGTCAGGTTCCTCTATCGCATATCTTGAAGGAATATACCAAGCAGCGACAAGAGCGAGAGGAAGAGAGACGTATATCTCGGGTAAGTTTTCAGTTGTCTTCTGCAATTTTATCCCCCCATAATATTCCGTTTGTACAGACTCTTATGTAGCATCTCTGACAATGCCATAAATTTAAGTGGACTGCTAAGCTGAGTATAAGAGCGCCAATTCCCTGCCAAACCCTTTCGTATTTTTTCCTTCATGATGCCCTTGAAACAGTGGTTTGCGTGCATCATGTTTAAACAATAAAGTCAAAACTGTGGGATTTAGTGTTCTAAACTTTGTCTTAGGGATTTAGGACCTGTAGAATTGAATTAAAAGGGCTAGAGTAGGGTTTGTCTTCTAATGGAAGACTTAAGCCTAATCTTAATACAACTTAAGGTGCTTATCCACATAAATAGCTTATTCCCCACGCAACCTATAGTCCCTACGTTATGTAACATGTAAGTTTACCTCTACAGATTATAATAGATGTCTACTGTCATGCATTAACCTAACAGTAATATCCACGTATATCCGGATTCGCAGCAAAGGTCCTGAACAATTGACCCTCATGGACCCAAAAGTTGGCCAGTTTCAAGGATAAAGAAGAGGGCTGGTCATTCTGCTGCAATCGCCAAAAAACAACCATGCGGTTCTTTAAAGACCATGGACCAAACAGCAAGAGTACTGCTGAAATGTGAATAGCTAAAAAAGTTTACATTTTATTAAAAATTATAATAATTGCTCTCTCCATTTGAAGAAATTAGATACATTTAAGATTAAAACTCTTAAAGACGTAAGCGTAATAAATTAGATATACTAAACAAAATGTAACTTTTTAATATATATGAAAAATTAAGGGTAATAATATAAAATTGATATCAGTTAACTGAAAAGAAAATGTATTAGATTTATTGGGATGGAGGTATTACTTTTATTTTTTTGATCAGGAGGGATCATTAGTATTATTATTATTATTTGCAGGAACAAAAGCGGCTCCAAGAACAACAAGTTGTGGAACAAGAGGCACTCTTCGGTTCAAGATCTGCAGTGAAGAAGCCATTGGGGCAGAGCAACAATACAAACAATGCCGTAACTCCAATTAATAGGAAAGTGATGACTCCTGGCAGGCATGTTATTGACAGTGGAAAGGAACATCGAGAAAGTGGGACGACTAACACTGTAATTCAGTCAAACTATGTTGCTCTCATCAAAGATCTAGTTTCTCGAGAAAATTAAGATGGGGCAGCACCTTAGTTTATGGTAATAGGAGTGTAGGACCTCAAATAGAAGTCAAGCCGCCTCCATGTTCCTTTTCCCCTTTTCAGTGTAGCTTAGCGTACATAAAACTGGAGAATTTCTAATACAGTACTAGTTTGAATTGCGGGGACTTCAGAGTCTGCTTCTATTCGGATATAGGTAATAGTATTAGTGTATCTGATTAGTAAACATGAGATTAATTAAAATTTGTTCCCATGTTGGGAACTTTCTTTTTCTGCATGATTCACTTCTGTTCACGTGTGTTATGGCTATTTGTTGTGCCAGGCTTATTGCCAAAATCATAAAGAAGTAAATTGCTCTCCACATATATGAAACAGAATGCACAGAACTTACAAGCAATCCAGTAATTGACCTTTGCCAGTCTATTGATAGTTGATACCCTTACTAATTTGGCTCTTAAAGCATTTCCCTAGCAAAAATTCATGGGAAATCAAGTTGGAGAGTGGACTTTTGTTGTTGAGGAGACCAAGATGCGGGGGTAACCAATATGAAGTCTTCTCTTCTGGGAGAGAATCCGCGGTTAGAAAATGCAGGTAAGACGTCATATTTGCTCCCTGGCCGGAGAGAAAGGGGCCATCACAGAAGTCGAGCTGGGGGAGATTGCTCCCCACTTCTTGAGCGGGGTGCTCCTCGGTCGGTCCGGCCTCTGGAATCTACAGCGATTTTTCATGAGACATGAGCGATCGCACCCCACTTCTTGCTTAAGTTGCTCCTCGGTCACTTCTGCCTCTAGTTATCACTTAACTTCCATTTTTGGGTACCAGTGCCAGTGGCTCAAGTAGGGGATGGTGTTCACCATACATCAGTCTCCAGTTTGATAGCCTAGTGCATTAAAGAAACTGCAAACAATGTTTCCCATGCAGTAAATTTGACTGCTGGGAAAGCTTAGGTAAGTATGCTTACCATCCTCATGAATGTCCCCCCAGAAGGAGCTTTCAAGTTAAAACTTACCAACGAATTGACAAACAGTTGGCATCTGAGTTTCATACAAGTGGATTGTTAAATACATTTCTATTAAGTATACATGAGTGTACTTTCGCTAATTTTCCTTCTCTTAGATTCTATGAAACTATTTCTGGATCTTTGAGGCGTGGTTCTTGAATCTGAGATTGTACCTGTACTTGTAAGACTTCTGGTGCAGAGTTCTGCGTCGTAGATGATTGAGGCTCAATGTTGCTTGGTACAGCAGCTTGGATGACTTCAGGTGGCTTAAACTTATTTATGTAGTAGTTAAGCGCTGGGCCATTGTATTCCAATGTCTGTACCTGGGGTGAGTTCTTTCCAACCTGAAGGAGTATCGATGAAGCAGCAGCAACAGATATGAGGGCAAGTCCTGCAGCAATTGCAGCAGTGTTCTCTGCTCCATCTGCCGAAGAACCTGCAGTTCCTGAACTTATTGCACTTTCTGCTACATATACTGCAGGCTGAAAGCAACAATCTATTAGTTGGCATGTCAAGATCCGCTTGGACTTGGCAGGAGTGGAAGGGAAGAAAATTAAGCTGAAAGTTAGAAGCCCTGCATGTGTAAAATGAAATTTTTACTCGGCTAACAATATGTGATGTAATGTTAGTAGCAGTACTGTGGTCTGTGGTTGCCTGTATCTCGAAGACAGGTTTTGTTTATTCATTACTAAAACTAGAGAGAAAAAGCTAACTTTATCGTCAATTTTCTTGATGATGAATTAATAACATCATACGAAAACTTTGAGAAAATGGACAGTGACATTGCACATATGTGGTAATTGGAAGATGGGAATGGGAAAGAAAATGCATGTGGTGTGAGATGAAGCCACAGTGCTGAAATACAATGAATGAATCATCATCAACATCACCTTAATCCCAATTAAGTTGGGGTTGTGGCATGAAATTTATAGTGGCAATTGATTGTTGAAAATTAGTTGACACTATAAATTCATACTGAAGCATAATGGCAAAGTTTTACGCCGGATGTCCTTCCTGTCACAACCTTCTTTCGAAGGAATAATGAAATGAAATTTCAAACCGTATAATCATAGTTTTTTCCACTTTCATGGAAAGTATCATGAGACGGTGATGATTTGAGATAATTGCTATAGTCATGTACCATTACAAGGTTGATATTGCAGAATCAACATGTACATCATGGAACATGACTATGAAGTACAATGAATGAATGCACTCTGAAATTATACGAAGCTCATCCAGACTTATATTATATATGCTCTCAGACACGAAAAGAGTACTTAATGATTCCTTCCTTGATTGGGCTAGAAAATGAGAGGGCGTTCAAAGATTAAAAAACGCTGACCTCTACCGAGTAAATGTTGGTCTGCCCAGCAGTATCTTTCTCAACGTAGCCTGTCCAACCGCGTTTGCGAGGCGGATACGTGCCCACCACTCTAGTCTTGTCATCGGCTAACCATCCCAGGCTCGCCTTTCCAACCTAGTTGTCAACGACTGCACGTTATTGCTTTCTTGAAAAATGTTCATCATGGAAGATCGATCTAGGCAAACTATATATTCAAGCAGTGCTTGGTAGGCTGATCAAATGGACTATATAGGTTCTTTCAACATATCTCTATTCACAATATGTTTGCTGATAGTGAAGCACATACATACAACATAACTTATCAGTAGATGACAAAAGAAACAAACTCATTAAACCAAGTCAATACCACCAGTGCAAAGGTGCAGGTTTCTCCGGTCTGGGCTCCAACCTAATTGGTTAAGCTCTAAGGTATAAAGTGGTTTTAGCTTCATCATCGCCTGTGTATCAAAAAAAAAAAAAATGCGTGTTTTTTCCTGACGAATGCCTTGCTGGGCCGTATAAGTTATAACAAACATTTAATATTAAAAAAATTCCAAACTTTTCTTGTTCTTAAACCCAAAACGGAGATAAATATAAGTTCTGAATTTATTAAGAGAAAGTGGGCACCTCCTTATCAGGAGCGCATTCTTCATCATTACAGTCCGAGCCATCGGAGGCCTTCACGGTAAACAAGTCCAAGGGCCTTCTTCTCTGGGATCTGTGGCAGCTCTTAAGCAACGCTGATGAAGAGAAGGCGAACGCATTTGCTGATGTGCATGCCATTTTTCCTTCTTTCTGACGTATAATGTCAATTGGCTGATTTGCTTGAAGAAGAAAAGAGAGCAGGAAGATGGCGAGATATTTGCCTGGCTTTAGCTTTTGTGTGATCGGTATTCGCTTATCATGTGGTGGGAATTGGACCACCAGCAAATTCCCCACTTTATTTTCTTTTCGGCACAAGATACCACAAATAAAACCACCAGACTTTCTAACTCATTAAATTTTCGAAATAAACTATTGAATTGAATTTTTTAAATTATACCGATTTACCATCTAGCTCGTATGATTTGATTTGTTTTGATGGTTCAGTCAGAAGATATATTCACGTGGATTGAATAGAACTTAAATCTAAGTGTTTTTAAGTTTCTTTAACGTCTTACTGTGAGTTTTTTTTACAAGGATGTCGAGGATTTTCAACATGATTCTTATACCTCTATTATACTCTCCCCGTCCCTGAATAATGGAAGAGTTTGATTTTCTTGTTTTACGTAGTACAATTTGACTCAATTTTTTTTCAAGATAAATGTGGAAAAAAAATTAAAAAATATATATTATAACATTTACACTACGTAGAATATGCAAAATTTATCGCGGTTTTACCGCGGCCTACTGCGCGGTAAATGCCGCGGTAAATGGTGTTTACCTCGGCATTTACCGTGCAGTAGGCCGCGATAAACGGGTTTTCTCTACATAGTGTTATATTTCAAATTATGATATACTCCGTGTAAATTATTCAACTATAAATGTCAAAACATTCATAAAAATAAATTATAGATTAAATACACTGAAAACTGTAAAAGAAATCATTCAATTAATTATTCAGAGACGGAGGGAGTAATGTTAGTGAATCAGCCCTAGGCTAGATCAATAAGATAAATATTATTCTCAGTAGTTCGTTAGAAGCTTAGGGGTATACACCGGTACCTCCCTCACCCAATGAAAAAACACACGTTTAGAGTACATCGCATCTACTATTAATATATAAACAGGAACATACTGAAGGAGAATCTGTCACGTGTAAATTATTTGTTAATATTTATTAAAACCACATGATAAATTTAATTAAGAGATAATATCTGAACAGATTGAATCTGCAACAAACTATATCTAAACTCTCTGAAAATTCAAAATAACCCACAAAATCAGGTGTCAAACTCGATCTCAAGCCTACATTTAAGATATTCCACACTATAATATTTGATCTAAATGAAAATATAAATATTTGAATAATTGTTTACAAATAGAAGCGGAAATCATGATGAATATACTATTAATATATAAACAGGAACATACTGACGGCGGACTTGCCAGGTGTAAATTTTTTAAATATTTATTAAAACTACATGATAAATTTAATCAAGAGATAATATCCGAACAAATTGAATATGCAAAAGACTATATCTAAACTCTCTAAAAATTCATAATAACCCACAAAATCAAGTGTCAAACTCAATCTCAAGCTTACATTCTAGATATTCCACACTATAATGTTTGATCTAAGTGAAAATATAAATCTTTGAACAATTGTTTACAAAGAGAAAGCGAAAATCATGATGAATCTACTATTAATATATAAACAGGAACATACTGACGGAGGACCTACCACGTATAATTTTTTTAATATTTATTAAAACCACATGATAAATTTAATCAAGAGATAATATCCGAACAGATTGAATTTGCAACAAACTTTATCTAAACTCTCTAAAAATTCGAAATAACCCACAAAATCAGGTGTCAAACTAAATCTAAGCCTTCATTCTAGATATTCCACACTATAATGTTTGATCTAAGTGGAAATATAAATCTTTGAACAATTTTTTACAAAGAGAAAGTGGAAATCATGATGAAAAAAATGTTAAGCATATTTGCCACCATCGGACACTCGACGGAAATGCATCTACGAGGCGATTTTGGTGGTTTCTCATGATGAACAATAAGAATTCTGTATGAACACGGTTGAACTTTTTCACACACACACAGAGAGAGAAAGAGAGAGATGCAGCGGGTTAGTGTTAGAAACGTAAGAAGGTTGGACACTGGATTATCTATATGAGGGTAGATGGGTTAGAGTTTCGGTTGAGTTACAGGTTGGACTAACAATTTGGGCTTAAGTGTTTAAGGCCGATTGGAAGTTTGGACAATGTTGGGTGTGAAAATAAAATTGGGCTGGGTAAACCCAACTCGCAATTTGTGAAATTTTTGGATTACTACTTGTATTCAAATCTTTTTTTAATATGTAAAAGTAACTTTAATTATATTTGTGAGTATTATTAATTGTAATAATTATAATTTTTAAAATACAATAAATTACCTTAAATTTATAATGAAATCTTATAATAATTAGCAACTAAAAAAACAGTAGCACGCATAAATTGCTTATAATCATATTCAAGTCTATTACTATTATCTATAAATTTAAAACTTTCTGTCCTTTTTTTTGATATATTTGGGGATAGGGGAAGGGGGTTGTGGAGACTCGACACTACGTACTTAAAGGGAGTCCTGTAGCTCCTTAAGAAGCGCCAAAAGGAGTTACAAAACCTCCACCAGACACCTGGCGCTACAAGGCGCTTCAGGAAGTGGCTATGAAGCGCCTTTGTAGCGCATGAAATAAGCGTTTCCCGAGACCTCCACTTCATGTCCAATGAGCATAGCCACTAGACTAGATGCTCATGACTAAAACTTTCTATCATTATTTCACTAATACATAATTTCTTTTATAATTTACAAGTTTCATAAGTAGCTAAAAAGAAGATGACACACATAAATTGCTTTTAATAAGGTTTCGGCCTTCCATGACTTTAAAAATTTTCATCTTAATTTTTAACAAATTAAACTTTTCTTAGATTTAATTATATATCAATCACATTCATGAACTTAATAGAAGTCATTCATGTTTTACTGATAGTGATTTTCTTCTATGATTTTCGGTCTTAATGACTCAGGGATTTAAAAGAGGCAAACAAGAGAAGTTGTTTTTACTCAAATTTTTAGTGATTTATGTTTTAAGGGTTTAGAATATTTAGGTAGATGTGAAAAAATAATTAAAAAGTGGGATTAAAAGATTTAGCACATAAGAAAAGAGGTTTCAAGTTGAAAATGAAAACATTTGATAGACTTAAATTATAATTTTGAAAACGTTTGGGATTGAGATGAAAAAAATACAAAATTTAGTGGCATAAAAATATTATCCCCAAACTAATAATAGAAAAAAAAGAGAAATACTTACTCCATCCCCCCAAACTTAGGAGGTAGTAATTATTAACTAATAAAATTGATGGAATATTGGAAATTTCTATGTTCCAAAATCCTTGATGAACAAACCCCAAACAATTAAAAGAGAATGTAAAAAATTAAAATTCTAAAAAGAATAATAACAAAATAACAAAAAAAGAATTAGAAAGAAAAAGGAAGAAACGAAAAAAGAAAATGAAGATTCAGTAATAAGCTCGAATGTTTTACCATTTTGGTTATCGATTCTTAAATAAAATAGCATATGAGTTATCTTTTCAGAAATTTATACGAATACATCGATAGTATTAAGACAGAAATTTATACGAATACATTGATAGTATTAAGACATAAACGTTAATTATTTCTACCCGTCCGGCAGGAGGGGTACCAGCTAGTAATTTTCCTAATCATCATCTGACTTTTACTTTTCGAAAATTTAATTGTTTATTCAGCAGAATAAAAATTATCAGTAGCTAATTCACAATGAGTTGGAAAGTTCTATAAAAAAAATTGTTCGTTTTATACCTTTATTTTCCGTCTTTATCACTGGTTAGAGAAAGATTTTGAAATGAACTGAAATGGATAAACTTGTCCTAGCCTTACGATAGATAGCCTTTGGGCTGGGTTATCCTTTTTTCCAACCATAAAAACACAATCATTTTTTAGATTAAGAGCCAAGGCACTTATGAAATTACATAATTGTCAGAAGCATCTACTAGCAATAGATAAATCTATTGGTAAAACTTTAAATACATAAAGAAAATTAGACTTTAGTTATCAAACGCACGTGTGGTGCGTTTCTACATTTTGCTTGAGCAAAAGGCTTTTCAACATGAAAAAATCGCGTCCATTTTACATCTTTTCAATTAACTAACTTAAATACCCGCATACGGCACGAGATATTTGTTTTAAATATATGTTAACAAATGATAATTTATTTATATTAAATTGATTCCTTTTAAATAAAAAAATTTCTGATCCCCCAAATAAAAAGCATATAAATGTTGAAATAAAATACCTGGCACATATATAACTAAAAAAATAAATAACATAAGCATTTTTTGTAATCATTTTGTATTCTGGTTAATTTTATTATTTTTAATTTGTTCCGACAAAAATATATGATTAACTAAATGATCATGATTTCTACTTTCAACAAACTCCCCATGAGAGGATTATTTCCATTGGAGTTAAACTTTTTTCAAAATCTAGTTTTCAAGTTTGATTTTGTTCATTATCAAAGGTTTAATATGGATATAGGAGATGGTTCAATGACAAATGCAATAGCTTCTCGATCCTTTAACTTGTGGAATTATGTATTCGGTTGAACGCAATCAATTTTAAAACTACTACAATGCTAAGTGACGCAACAAAATTCTATGTAAAAAAGATAGAAAATAGCTTTGATATTCAATGCCTTCACCTCAACCATCTTATTAGTCAATCCTTTCAAGAAACTCGAATACCATGACATCGTTCCGAACTTGCGCAAAAACTTTAGCATCAAACCGACCTCCTCTTCGTACAGATTTGACACACACAATCAATAATTTCTCCCTTTCAACCAATTTTTCCATCATCAATATTACCATAGGTTAGATTGAAAGACCATGCAAAACATAATGAAGAAATTAACATCATAAATCATAATGCAAAACCTTTGTTTTTTTTCATTTTTCTTTTTCTGTCAAACATAAAGATCTAAGCTAGTATTACACCAACCCGCACTCTACCGCGGAAAGAATTCAAGTGAACATTAATGTGATTAAACCAAAAAATCGCATTATTTTCTTTCTCTGTTATGTCATTTGTTTTCGTTTGGGTGTTCCTTTTTAAAATAATAATCCCTTCATCCTTAAAAATTAAATACAATTTATTATTGTCATTATTTATCTTAGTAAATATTTGAATCAAACACTGTTCCTTGATTCATTAAAGCTAATGTATAAATTAATTGAGAACGAATGAAGTGTAAAATTGATATAAAATGATATTTCTTATTTTTGATTTTTTTACAATAGCATCATTTCGCTCCTAGTCAAGTGTTTTTTTCATCATCTTTAGCATACATCCTGTTTAGATATAAAATTATATAAAAGTATCTACTATTATATCTAATACAGGAGTCATACATTTTTCTAAAGTGATAACTTTTATATAAAATGATATAAAATTGTATAAATTGTCTTGTTCAAAGAGTCAAACATTTTTCTAAAATGTTAAAAATCGTTGTCACACCAATGTATGAGGTTGGTAACTTTTTACCATTAAAGTTTTTTTATGGAGTCAAATTGCCATCAATGTTTTTAAAATGGAATCAATTTATCACTGCATAAATGGTTTAATGGATTCCGTATTTTTTTGTGCTAATATTTTATTTCCATCTTAAAGTCAACAACTTAGTATTTATACAGAAATGTCCGCCAATCAAGTACAATTGTTTGGCCATTATATTAATTTGTCAACTGATGGATAGTAATTACATGACATGAACGTGTTTATGAGATATACTCACATTAAAATGGTGAAATCTATTTTGTAACTGAGGAAAAAATGAATACTTAAAACTAAAAAATAAGAAATGGAAAGATGCATTAAATACATCTTTTGTAAAAATGGATTGAATTAATTTTGTATAAATGGATTGCATTAAATACACATTATGGTAAGCATCTTTTGAAAGGAAGGCATATAAAATGGTAATTGCTCCTTAAAAAATGGTAGGCTGATTAGTATGCATACATGTCAAGAAAAAAATGCGTTCATACATGTGGCGCTGACTTGGCGCTGAGGTGGGTGCACCAGAATTCAGTATATAAATTTTTTTTTCTAGCCCTGCCACCTAGATGATCCTGTAATAAGATAGTATAATAGTAGATTACATGACATGAACGTGTTTATGAGATATACTCACATTAAAATGGTGAAATCTATTTTGTAACTGAGGAAAAAATGAATACTTAAAACTAAAAAATAAGCAATGGAAAGATGCATTAAATACATCTTTTGTATAAATGGATTGAATTAATTTTGTATAAATGGATTGCATTAAATACACATTATGGTAAGCATCTTTTAAAAGGAAGGCATATAAAATGGTAACTGCTCCTTAAAAAATGGTAGGCTGATTAATATGCATACATGTCAAGAAAAAAAAATGCGTTCATACATGTGGCGCTGACTTGGCGCTGAGGTGGGTGCACCAGAATTCAGTATTTAAATTTTTTTTTCTAGCCCTGCCACCTAGATGATCGTGTAATAAGATATAATAGTAGATTACATGACATGAACGTGTTTATGAGATATACTCACATTAAAATGGTGAAATCTATTTTGTAACTGAGGAAAAAATGAATACTTAAAACTAAAAAATAAGCAATGGAAAGATGCATTAAATACATCTTTTGTATAAATGGATTGAATTAATTTTGTATACATGGATTGCATTAAATACACATTATAGTAAGCATCTTTTAAAAGGAAGGCATATAAAATGGTAACTGCTCCTTAAAAAATGGTAGGCTGATTAGTATGCATACATGTCAAGAAAAAAAATGCGTTCATACATGTGGCGCTGAATTGGCGCTGAGGTGGGTGCACCAGAATTCAGTATTTAAATTTTTTTTCCTAGCCCTGCCACCTAGATGATCCTGTAATAAGATATAATAGTAGATAGTAGATTGTAAAGTTTAGGTGGAAATAAATGTCCACGGATAGCTTTAGTTTTTTTTTTTTTTAAATATTGATAATTGTGCATTATTGATATATATTTACTCTCATTTCACGTGGTTTATTGATAATTATGTTAGTATTTAGTGTGGGCGCAAACATTTTTGTAGATAATCCATGTTGGATGTAAAAGGGGTGCAAAATGAACATTTTTTAGATAAAAAAGCACCAGGAAATGAAGGCGATGACCATTTAAATCATCTTGGAAAAGATCAAGGAAAAATGGAGAAAAAACGGCCGGGCGGCACCCATGCGACCCCTTGTTCAAAGGCCGGGCGATCACCCGGACGAGGAAAATCCTATGACGGATTCCATGAGGCCAGGCGAGGGTCAGACGACCCAATACCAATAGTCAGGCGGTCGCCTAGACCAAAATTTCACCATGGCAGGAGGCAGGGCGAGAGTCAGAAGACCCAAACACTTTTGTCAGGCGGTCGCCTGGACACAATTTTCAGGAATGGTTCACTCTTATTTTCTCCCGAAAATAAGGATTTAAATGACGTTTTTTTACCACTTCTCTTCACAACTTCTCACTTTTAGACTTCCTCTTGAACCCATCTAGGGTCTTAAGCTATGTTTTCTCCTCAATCTTTCTTAGCTACGAATTTGTGGATTTTTATGAAGGATTGAAGATTTGAAGACAATTTTCTAGCTTCTTTCTTCCTCTTTAACTTTTACTTTCATTTTTGTTTACGGTTGTTATGAATTTCGTGAATAGCTTGAATATTGATTAGTTCATCATCCCTAGAGTTGGTTAGCATGTTGTTCTGTTGCTAGATGATTTACAGTTGTTTGGTTGTCAATTATGCATTATTAGTAACATTTTTTTGGGATTAAAGAAGGTAGAGTCAGAGTAGAAGGCCAATTACTCTACTATGCCAACAAATTGTTCGATGAAATGCTTAAGAGGACATTTTGTTGAATTGACCAAAGAAAATTGGTTAGATACTTCAGGATTATTTGAGAAGGTAATCTAAGGTATTATGAGACATCAATTGGCTAAACTCAGTGCCTCCATAGTTGATGTAAGTGAAGAGATTTTACTTGATCTTCTATGGAGAGGATGGTTCTAATTTAGGAGGTTAGAACTTGTTAATTTTTCAACTCCTCTAACTTGTCATATATCACAACCAAACACTCCATTAACTTGAGCTCAAATGAGTTAGTCTTGATGGAGAAGTGAGTTTCAGCTCAAGGTGAGCTGAAATGAGTTCTATAGAACTCAACTATGTGAATTGTGACTATATGGAACATTTGTGATGTTTAATGAGTAGTAACTACCAATTACACCCTTTTGGACAAGATAAGGGTATTTTGGACAAAAGGGGTGTTTTATGGTGCAAGGTGTTTGCACCATAATATATAGGATAATGGCTATGACAATTATGAGGATAAAATCGGCCATAAGAGCCTTAATTTGGCGAAAAGGCACATCAAGGGAAGGCACCATTTCGCCTAAAAGGGTAATTACTTTGTGTTTGGACAAGGAAGTGTACAAGGAGCAAGTAACTACTCCCTAGGCCGAAAGTAAACATACTTTCGGCCATAAGGGAGTTGTAACCCCTCCTTGTAACTCCCTACATCATCTATAAATAGATGGTTCAGCCACAACACATGAACATACTTCAATCCGAAACCTCTTCTCTCTTTCTCTCTTGCTTTGGCCAAATTATTCAAGCTTTCTATAGAGCATTTTGGGTGAACTTCTTTTGTGTCCATTCAACACAAAATCACCCCTACCATCTTACATGCAATCGGTTCTTATACAACAACTTGAAGGCTTGAAGATTGAAGAGCAATCCGCCACCAACTTGGAGCATACGTTTTTAAGAAGCAAGGAACAAATTCCTTTTGCTGTTTTTTCCAAGGTTTAAGGTACGCCTCTTTCTTCCTTCTTCCTCCTCCTTCTCCTCTTTCTTCTTTGTGAAAGTGGAGAGGCATGATTATGATGAAACACATCATGCTGTCCATTTTCCCCATTGAATCTCTATATTTACAGAGTATGAAAGGTTGCTTTGGATGTTACAATAGGAGATTTCATACCATGTGAGCAATTGGACCTTAATTCTTTCTATGCATGGATTGTGTGATTATTTTGTTCTTCATGAGAGAATTTCAAATTTTGCTTGAACTAGAACTCGAGTGACTTGACCATTACAAACTCACATTGTTGTTTGCAATTTTTGTTGATAATGGCATCTAGGAATAACCGCTTTCCTAAAAAGCCAACCCGATACAAGTTTTTCCAATAGTTCACCCCTTTGAGCCTTAATAGCCTTATTTCTTGTGAACCCACGTTATGAGCCATCCTTTATCTCTATCTACTATTGACCTTGAACTTATTGAGTATTACTTATAAGGGCGTAGGAGATAAAGTTGTGGGTCGGATTGCTAAACAAGTTTGGGGGGAACTCTTGTGTATATTGTCGAGGGTTCAAAAAGAAATTTCAAAGAATTTGGTTTGTTAGTAAGTTTGTAAGTGTTTTACATGTCAACTAACCATCGAAGTTCTTGTAATGCTATTATCTCAAAAAAAAAGTGAATGAAAAGAAAAATATATGTTGCAAAAAAATGCAATTGCAAAGAACGTATTGAGATATTGCATGTAAGCCTCCCTTTGTCATTCCATGGCTGGAGTATTTTGTTGAAAGTATGTAGAAACTATTGAAATGTGGAAGCTTTTTGAAATCGAGCACTTCGGTTCATACACAATTGGGTAGGGTTATTCTTAGTGAATATATCATTAGTGCCCTTAATCTTAGGTACTCAATATGTTTTTTAGCTCCATCGATTAAATGGCCTTCTACCGATTTTCATGCCTAACCGAACCAAGCCACATTACAACCTTATAAAGACAATTATCACTTAAGTTTTAACCAACTCCCTTAAGCTTAAGGGAACTAAGTGAGGGAGTTATAGGTCGTTATTCGAGCTTATGGTAAGATTAATTAATAATTTCAAGATCACATCACACAATGGCACACCCCACGTCTAGATTTGAGCGTAAACACTAAGAGAGAGACCCTCCGGATGTAGCATCTAAAGCAAGGTTTCATAAACCATTAGAGTCATCTCTTAATTATTTGCAATAACTCTTGGCTTGTGAAACACTTGATGCAAGGTTGATATTAGCTTGAGCTCTTGCATTCATTTAGTGATGACCATTTAGGGGGTTAGCTGCATATAGGTAGTGTATTTGCTAGGGACTAGTAAACATTTAAGTTTGGGGTGTGATAATTGTGCATTATCGTTATATATTTGCCCTCATTTCATGTGGTTTATCGATAATTATGCTGGTACTTAGTGTGGGCACAAGTGTTTTTGTAGGTAATCCATGTTGGATGCAAAAGGGGTGCAAAATGACTATTTTTCAAACAAAAAAGTAACAGGAAATGAAGCCGATGACCATTTAACTCATATTGGAAAAGATCAAGGAAAATGGAGAAAAAAAAGGTCGGGCGGAACCCAGGCGACCGAAGGAGAGAAACGACCTGGAGGCCAAATTGAGGGAGATTCGATGAAGGGAGGAGAAATAGGAAGGCTTAACACAACTTGAGTAGGTGGAAGCGGAGGAGAGAACGCTATTTAACGGTGGAGGCTTTGAAAACGTGTGAGGCTAAGAGAGTCTGCACGATAGCTTTATTTCTTAGTTGTAGTTTTTTCTTTTTATCAACCATAAAAATAAGAGAATTATTTCTTTTGAATCCGGTAGACCAATTTTATTTGATAAAACATCGAATAAAAGAAGCCAATACCAAAATGTAACAGCACCTAACAGAGGCGCAAAAGAACCTAAGCAAATAGGTAACTAAGCTACCTAGAAACTTGCAAAAATTATAAGACAAAACAACTCTTCATTGCCCCATCTCCACCTAAAAAGGTCACCCAACACCATTATCGTTATGATGGATTGAAAGATTAATAGTGCAAGCTCCCAGTACTCGTGACATGCTTCTGAGCAAAATGGTACTAGCGCATCATGACAGTGCACAAATGGGGGAATGAAGAGAAATACCTACATACGACTGATGGGCATTTTATATGTATATAAAGTAAGCATAATATCAAGTAATCAAACCCATTCAACCCTTAGTAAAAGGTGTGCAATTGTAGTAGGTTGAGTGAGATCGAACCCAAGAGATTGTAGTGGCTAAATCTGATGGCTAGAAATGTGGTGGACACTAGCACTTGCCCCGTTTGTGAAGCTGCCGAAGAAAGCACAACACATGTTCTCTGCCAATGCGCTTTTGCCAGGGAAATCTGGGCTACTTCTTTCCAACACTATGTGATCAACCAGTTGCAAAGCAGCCCAAAAGAGTGGCTTAGCCGAGTCCGGCTGGCAACCTCAGACCAAGGCTGGGCGAAATTTATTATTACGGCAGACCTTTTGTGGAAGAACAGAAACAATTTGGTTTTTAAGGGCACAAGGGAGACTACTGAATCCATTTTGTGGAAGGTTCACCAAAATATCATGGACTACAAGCGCAGCCCAACCGCAAGTGTCATGCCAACTCGTCAAGGCCTGGTCTGGACAGTCCCCCCAATGGTTGGTTCAAAGTGAACACGGATGCTGCAATCCGAGATGATGGCTGGCTAGGGCTGGGAGTCGTGATACGTGATCAACAAGGCATTGTCCAAGCAGTCAAAATGAAGAGAATAAGAGGTCCAAGTGATGCCTTCTTTGGTGAAGTTAGAGCAATTCAAGAGGCCTTGGATCTTATTACTTCTATGGCCCTTCCAAAGTTCATCATTGAATCAGATGCCCTTAATGTTGTAAAGGCTATACATCATAATTTGGAAGGCAAGTCTGAAGCGGCATGACTTATTCGTTATATCCGCCGGAACCTGACAGATAAGAGTTGGTGGCGTGTGAATCATATCTTTCGGGAAGCGAACACAGTGGCTCATGATCTAGCTCGACGAGCTATTGCGATGGAGGATCCACAAACCTGGTTGGATGCCCTCCCTCGTTTTCTTCAGGACCTAGTTCCCTTTGATAATGTTGTTTGAAACCCTGCTCTCGTTATCTTGTTTTCTCTCTCCCTCCTCTTGCCCCCACTGGGCCCTCGGGGTTTTCTACCTAGTATCTTTCCCCGTTGTTCTTTAGGTTTAGCGAATCCAGGCCTAGGTAGTTTCCCTTTTATCTAGCTGCGAGAGTAGTGCTTCCCGGGTGGGATTCCCTTTTTTGGGAGTCCCTTTCTTCATCAAAAAAAAAATGTTGGGTACTTGAGGTTTCAAGCTGAATTCCTTGATTTTGGTGATATATTTGTTTTGTGGTTGCTTTTGGAATTGGGTATTCATGATGATAGCCAAAGAGTAACCTCCGACAGTCAAGGATTCTTCGACACCTGATGTGGGGCAACTCCGGTACCTGGAAAGACAAGACACAGTACACTTTCTGGTGCAGACAGAGAAGAGAGTGTGGGTGTGTAGTAATCACCTTATTTGAGGCAGGCACCACCCAATATATAGGGTGGTGCTAGGTCCCGTTGCGGGGCCTTAAACGCTGGAGAATCTCCATAAATGTGCCCATAATTGGGATGACGGCGTATTAATGGTGTAATAACAGTGGAGTTATTGCGGAGTTACTCCCTCTCCTTTGGCTTAATGTCATAATTAGTGTAACGGTTATGTTGAGGGAGACAACAAACGTTTCATGGCTAACGGCTCTATACGGGGCGCCCTTACTGGTAAGAGGGGTTCTCCGTAAACACGAGGCCGGCTGCGGTGGACGCGGCCCATATGGCGTTTGCATTTGACAATACGGCCATATGGGCTGGCCCATATATATCACATGATGAAGTATGTATTGGGTGTATTCTGTATTGATGATCATTTTTAGTGCCCATAATTTGTTATGCTCATGTTGTTCCATTTAGCTCCACCAACAAATAACTTTCAACCGGTGACCTCATCTCACCTAACCAAGCCCCGTTACAACCTTCTAAAGTCCATTGTCACTTAAATCTGCATGCACTCCCTTAGGGGATCTTAGTGGGGGAGCTATGGGTCATCATGCAAGCTTATGGCAACAATGTCTAAATTGAGATCAAATCACACAATAACACACCCATTTCTTTTGAAATCAGAGCGTAAACACTAAGGGAATGACCCTCCATTATTAGTATCCAAAGGAAAGTTTCAAAGCCCAGTGGATTAACTTCTCGAATTGTTAACAATAAACTTCGATTTTCAAACTATCTTGACATGGAGATGGTAGATTTGAGTAAATTCCGCTGGCAGTCCCGTAAAAATAATTATTGTCCTGTTTTGGTCCTATTTTAAAAACTTGTCCTGTTTTGGTCCTATCTAAGGGTTCACTGTCCTATTTTGATCCTTTCCGTCCATTGGTGCCGTTAGTCTTGACGGATCTCTGTGAAAATACCATTTTGCCCTATGGTTACCTGACGTGGCGCTCACGTTGACCAACATTTAATGACATGGCGTTGACCTCCAGACTGAAATGGAGTGTGAACAACTAAAGGGGTTTAAGTGGAAAATGGATGAAAGTAAAGGGACAAGGACTGAAGTTGTAATTTTACCCAAAAGAATTAAAACATGCAGCAACCTCATCTTCTTCTTCGACGAGTTCCTGACAGTTGCAGCGGCGACGGCAGCGGCGGCGACGATAGTGGTGACGAATTCCGGTGGTGGTTCAGGTTCGTGTTGGTGCGGAGGCAGAGGGGGAGACGTTTGGTGGTGGTTTCACGGCGAACGGAGCTCCGGTTGGAGAGAAAACGGGTTCCGAGTCGGTAAACGGTTTGTCAACCGGTTCTCCTTCGTCAGACCCTCTCCGGTCACTTGGGAAGGTCGTTTGGCTTCCAATTTCATGTGAAGTGTATACTATAAATTTTATGTTTACATATTATGCAACTCCACTTGAATTTGTAATTCTCAATTTCATTTTGTTAGCAGAACCTTTGTTTCTGACTTCAAGTAAAAGGAATAATCATATTAACATATGTTTGCAGACCAATAGGCCTTTATCTTTTCCAGAATTAAGCACCAAATACGACGTACACCAGTGTAAGATGCATGTTACAGGACTATGCTTAAGCACGAAAAACAGAAGTGTTTCATGGCACATATACATGAATATTATCTGTTCATAAATACCAGAAGTACATATCTGAGTTGCGATAAGATCCCCATAAACAAATAAAATTACCTTAACTTCAGAACTAGCTAGATTATCATACTTCACACTACCAGGAGTGCGTTCATTTAGATAAAGCCGGAGTAGTCTGAAGCAGCTAAAGTTTGTGGAGGAATTTGCCCAGAGGCAGCCAATGCCTGGATGTTTTTTAGCAGAGGGTGTTTAATAGGGCTCCGTTCGCCGTGAAACCACCGCCAAACGTCTCCCCCTCTGCCTCCGCCGCACCAACACGAACCTGAACCACCGCCGGAATTCGTCACCACCATCGTCGCCGTCGCTGCCGTCGCCGCTACAACTGCCGGGAACTCGTCGAAGAAGAAGAGGAGGTTGCTGCATGTTTTAATTCTTTTGGGTAAAATTACAACTTCAGTCATTGTCCCTTTACTTTCATCCCTTTTCCACTTAAACCCCTTTAGTTGTCCACGCTCCATTTCGTCTGGAGGTCAATGTCATGTCATTAAATGTTGGTCAACGTGAGCGCCATGTCAGTTAACCAGAGTTTAAAATAACATTCAAATTACCCCTTCAATTTCAGAATTTTTCAAAAACATCATCTCTTCCCACCTCCTCTTCCCCCTGTTGCCCACGTCGTCGCCACCCTTCCCTACCATAACGAGCGAAGTAATGGACACCGTGCGGCCCACCCCGGCCTACCTCATGACCCTTCCTGACCGCCATCGACCATGCGAGAAGATGCCGACGAAGCATTCATGGGAGTCTGTATCGTTCACCGGGATCGTCAACGGTCCCTGCCGCCAATGCCAGCTGTTGGAACAAGAACCAGAAGCGCTTTTCACCAAGCCGCTAACCCATGCGAGAAGAAACTGCCACGAATTAGTGAACTATTGCAGTTCTTCATGAAATCGGCGTACAGCTCCCACTATCACGATCCGCTCACAACAGAGAAGATAAAATGGGTGCTTGAATCGAGCGAGGATAGACGCAGATGCGGTGAGCAAAACGAAATCAACTTCCAAATTCGGTGCTTGAGTCAGCTCTAGGCATCTTTCTTAGGAGAGGCGATGGAGGGTGCGACGGTGCAACAATAGCAGAGCTGCGAGGGTGGCATTGGTGGGAATGAGAGGGTTAAAGTGTAAGAATTCTAAAATTTAATTTGTTAAGCTAACAAACTTTAAGATAAAATTAAAATATTAACCTTAACAAATATACTGTCCACGTAATCTCTCAACGGCACGCCACACAAGTGCCATTTAAGCAAATTTCGTTAATATACTGTCCACTTAATCTCTTAATGGCACACCACACAAGTGCCATTTAAGCAAATTTCGTTGCCATGGATGGGTAACTTAATGTCTAATGGCAACCCCTTTAACAAAAGTTGATGACAATTTTACCGAAAAAATAATGACAAAATGAGAAATTAAAATATTAACCCTAAAAAATGGACAATCAACCTAATCACCCAGTAACACACCAAACAAGTGCCACCTAGGTGTATGTCACTATCATGGTGGACATTTTAATGTCCAGTAACAACTTCTTTAACAAAATATTGATGATAATTTTCAAAATGTTAATGATAAAATTACCTTCTCCCTAATGAATAAAGCCAAACTAAAATTAAGGTGGGACAAAAACCGAAGAGCCCAATTTTTGTGGTCACCGCATAACCCCAAAGTAGGAAGTTCAATGTCCAAAGTACATTCTCAACGAGACTACGTACAACAATCGGAAATTTCAATGTAGGAAGTAGTATGTCCACAATACGCACAAGAGCAGAAAATTCAATTTGGTGCTAGCAAACATCCAGATTTTACAAACATTGAATGACAGCTAGACAACACAACTCAAGACTACTGTACAGAATTGAGCTGAAGAACCAAGATCAGAGTTCCATGAGCTTCCTAGTGGATCAGGAAATTGAATTTAACCCACAGCATTATAACTAACTTCCGTTGTCACAAATAACAAATGTGTGTATTCCCCCAACTACTAGTATAAAGAATCTCACACTAGCTTAAGTACTGCACATTCACAACAAGTAGTACACAACCCCTTCTCTGGAGCTGCAGGCTCAGTCATCTTTTCTTGGAGCTACATCAGACCTGTGTTAGGGTTATATGCTCGAACAGGCATGGAAGAGCTGTAAGGCTGAACAGCTGCTCCATATGGGTTCATGAATGGATTCAATGGCCGTTGCTGTGCACCTATCAGTGTCATCTGATGCTGCTGTTGCGACATGAAAGCTTGCTGATGATTGCTCATTGCTGCCATTTGCACCATGTATGGTGCAGCAAACCTGTTGGATATATAAAAAGGGTCATGAGCTGGTTGTTGTATCATGCTTCCAGATAATTCCCACGGGTTGTAGCTTGTATTTTGGTTGTTTCTTCTAATTGCGTCATCATATAGGCTGTCAAGTGTAAGTTTGTCGAACCCCCCGGCCTTTCAATAAAAAACACACATATCAGCATGTGATCATTTAGAAGGTCACAAAGCTACCAAATATCATGCACACAAACTCTAACACATCATCAGACAAGATGGTGATAGGAGTACCAAGTTGCTAACAGTAGCAGTACTGTCATTTGAGCTTGGACCAGTGACAAGGGCAAGTTCCCAGCCTGTAGTGCCATTGGCTTGAACTGAACTAGGGGAAGTTTGCTCAGCTAGAACATTGACAATTAAAGACAACATAAAGCAGCATAAAAGAAGAAAAAAAAAGCTGGAACAAGTTATACGAATTGGTTGAACTTAACAAAATACAAACTGTTCATTTTAATAATCCTCAACATTATAAAGATTTCTAAAGTTAACAACAATTATCACATTAGTTAGAAACAAAAGGTTTCAAACTCTATTTGATTGGTTAATCAAGTTTGTTCGAGTATCCATGATTCAGCATGTTTTATAGTAATCCTTAGTAACTTGAATATAGAAGGAAACTAACCAACTGTGACAATTGCCAAAGTCAGAGCACTTTTCTCATCTAATTGAGAAGCAACTGGGGCATGATCGTTCATAGCCTGCAACACATGAAAAGAGTCTGAGCTTACCAAATTATACAATCATGCTGGAAGAGTCAGAAGAATAAAAAAGATAGTTAGCTTACCAACAAATCAGGTGGTTCGGCAACAGGCTCTTCAACTTTTACAGGTTCAGCAGGAGGAGGCGATGGTGGGAGTCTCTCTTCCTCTTTTTCTGGTTTCTTGTACTCAATGGCCAGGACTTCCTTGGGAGCTGAAATTTTATTGTCTACAACCTGCTTGTTAAGACAAAACATGGAAATAAGTTTCTCTCTACAACACATAGTACCCAAGGGTGCACTCAAATGAGGAACTATTCATACAACCATCCAATGTTGCATGAATCACAAGTTCCTAGAGTTAAGACGATTCAAGGCATTGGAACACCTAATCAGTTGGATAGAAGGACAAACGTATCAAAACTGAGAACTCACTCCTAGAAACTGAACATTTACAGTTAGAGAAGTGGGGTTATCTCTTTGTCGGGAAAGATCAATCAGCATACCTCATTGACTACATCAGAGATTGAAAAGCTCAGAATAATGTGCTCAATATGCAAAGAAAAATCAAATAATTTAGCAGGATCAAACTCCGTCCATATAAAAACCCAGAAACAAGAAACACATGGATCCTGTAAAAAAATTGGGTGACATGGAACTCGTAATCCCTTGCAGTAGGAAAGTGATTTAAGTTCTCATGTACCTGATCCTTACGCACTACAGAAATTCGTGGAGCATCTCTAACATACTCTTCCATAGCTTGCAGAAATGAAGCAGGGGGCTTAAGTGTAAACAAGAACACGCAGATCAAGAATTAGTAGATTAAAAAAAAAACTAGTTTCTGAGAGTTACACAAGCGAAAATCAAACCTGCTCAATCTTCATAAACCTTTCGCCACGCCCAACATCAAGCGTCCTGCACACTTCGTAGAATTCCGAGAGCCTCTCGGCCTGAAATAACAATTATTAAAACCCTTCAAATTTATTAAATAAATTGCCTGAACCAGTTATTCAGCTAAGCTTCAGTAACCACCCTCCTAAAAAAAATATTAAATAAAAGAAAAGATAAGAGAACAAGAACCACAAAACATGCCAGACTGCTTACCTGTTGCCCAGCTCTTCTGTATATGTCCAGAGCCTTAATAGCATCAGAGCGTTTCATTTCAAAGAACTGTAAATCAAAAGCATCATGTGCGTAAGAAATAGACCAATGCTCCAAGAATATAAGCCAATCTAAATGCTCACCTTGTCAACCAGATTAACTGTACCATCACTTATTGCTTGGTGTACTTTAGTGCTTTCTGAAGCTACCTGTTAATGCCAACAACAAAGCTAACTCAACAAATCATGTTATTCTACACCCATAATATGACTAGCATTTGACATACCATAGATAGTGCCAACTGTATCACAAAATTATGAACTGCTGCTCCTTGGGGCTGCACTGAGATTTCATCAGTACTTTATGACCAGCAAAGCACAAGGAATCATTTTCTAGCATGTTGTAATATTAGAAAAAGTAGGATGCAGATAACCGGACTCATTAGCATAGTGTCAGTGGAAAAAAAAACTATTTCACCTGGCAACCAAGGACACGAAAAAGAAGCTGCTGCAGTGCAGGCAACTGCTCCAGCAATTCTCTGGTATCCAACTCTTTTGTTCGCTGTACAGAAGTTTGTATAATATGTTTAGAAGCACCAAGTATTTAGTTTAAATAACACCATAGATTAGTAGGAAATACATAGAGTAATTCAAAAGGAAGAAAAAAAGACCCTAATGTTACAGGCATCATGAATGCAGCTACTAGTATATTGGAAGCATGCGCAGGCAGTCACATATAAATTCAGGATAAAGGTATACTAAAGCATCAACAGGAACTCCAACTGGCTTCTAGATTCAGTATTCTCATTTAGAAGAAAACGGAGGGCTGGATTCTAACAGCATATTTGACTACAACAGTACAAATACAATGGTAAATAAAGTTACCACCTACGACTAAGGTCAAGCAATTTATTAACAAGGAAAATGACAAACTTCTAACTATTATTTCCTCAAGAAAAGAAAAAAACAAGTATACATTGTTCATTCTAGTCAGTTAGTGTCTAGTAATAGTTGGGCTTCTGGTTTGTTGCATATTCATCTCCGAAATTGCTAACATGCACAGAATGAAAAAAAGTATAAAAACAAAAAAAACAAACATTAATGGGCAGAGTCGGAAAAGAATGAGCTTCTTACAGGAAGATCTGTCTCAACATCATACTTCAAAACACGAAAACATTCTAGCCGTTCCTCCAAAAATAAAGCATATGTGCGAACCCATGCAGAATAGTCCCATGCTGCAAAAAACATCAACATTTAAATCTAATATTAAGAAAAATAATTGATATTCTAGACTAAGGATATGATGATAAACCATTTGGGCTAGAATCATCCTTGAAATGAGCCATGTTAAGCATATGGCTTCTGCTTCTTCCGTAATTAATGAGTTCCTCGTGAAAGGTAGGGTCCACTTCTCTTAAAGCACGATGAATGACTATGAAAGTTTTCAATGCAACCTATAGATCAAATTGATTTAGTCAATTGCATTATGGTGGATAGTGTGCATTATCAAACACAAAGTCAAAATAATGAAAAAATCAATAACTATATTACATCATATAGTTCTTATAAGTTTTAACACAGTTTTGAAATACAAATTTTGTGAGAACTGTTGATACTGAAGAAATTCTCAAGATTCCCAATAGCTACCGCTATTTACTTTAACCTGAATTCAGAAACTCTTTTTCAAAGTGAGGATTGAGAACTCCTTTTCAGAACATCATCATATCATCAGATAAACTGTGACAAACAAATGCAACACAATTCTAACATACTGCCCAATTTTGTGTCCGTGACAATCGTCTAGCAAGAGCATGGATGCAATAAGCAACATCAGCCCGTGGCCTTGTAGCTGAAACAGCAGAAAAAATTGCTGCAGAAATAAAAGACTTGTTCATGCGCCCATTCAGTGCAATGTCTTTTGTGAACAGAATTAATAGAATATTTCCGGTGTAAATATATATATATATATATATATATATATATATATATATTTTAGGGAACTAAGGCATTAGTAATATTAATGAACATCATGCCCACTTTGGAAGGAACAGAAACCAGACATACCACGGATGTATTTTTCTTTTGCTGGGTGTTCATGATGATTTGTGGCCTTCACAATAGCAATATCCAGCTCCTGCATGAATTTCAGAGCATCTAACAAAAAGGGCTGGCATAGGATGCACTCAGATGCAAAATCTAATGAAACTATAAGGCTCAAGCTACCTTATATTCACTATTAACTTTAGCCAATGAAACCGTGGTAGTATCCTTGATAGCTCCTAGAGCTTTTCTCAAGCTCTTCTGTGTGCCTCCACCAGACATTTCCTCCCTCTTACAGACAATTCTATTACGACCATAGACTAAAAGTCATTAAATCCATCGAGTGACTCTGTAACTCACAAAAAATCAGAAAACTGAGGTCCTTTGGACCATTAAAAGCAACACGCCTTCCTATTTCAACTTGAATTTATGAGCATGATATCGACACTCAAATCACTTGAGATCTTAAAACCGCTTCATATTGTAGATTTTGAAAACTGGTATGAAAAGCGGTAATACCACTTATTCATATATGAGGAGAAACAAGCCGTTTACCATGTTT
Source organism: Stellera chamaejasme (assembly GCA_024586325.1). Classification (NCBI taxonomy): domain Eukaryota; kingdom Viridiplantae; phylum Streptophyta; class Magnoliopsida; order Malvales; family Thymelaeaceae; genus Stellera; species Stellera chamaejasme. Next base: position 55,329 of record CM044986.1, read on the forward strand.
TTGGTTCATTATGTGTGCTTTGTAAAACTTTGGATTTATAATTAGCTATTTAGGGTTGGAAAACTTGTTTTCCAAATTTTTGGAGAACTATAATATTAAGATGAAAAACATTAAAACAAGGTTCTTCATCTTAATACTAAAGTTTTTCAAAATTTGGAAAACAATGTTTTTCATCCCTAAATAGCTAATTATAAATCCAAAGTTTTACAAAGCACGCATAATGAACCAAGTAAGCACAAAACATGGTGAGCTAAAATTTGTTAATTTTTTTATATATAAAATAATTACTTGCTTTCAAAAAAAAAGTTTTACAAAGCAAATTGGGAATGGAAATTTTCCCAAACCAAACAGACCCTTAATTATTCAAATAGGAGGATAAAATAGTCGTTCAAGCAGTAAGCGAATATTCTTCCTAACCCTTTTACGAAGGCAAATCAGCAGATATAGAATACTGACCAAGTATATGTAACTCTTTCAACAAGCTAAAAATAGAAGAACAAAAAAAATGAAGCCAAAAACAAATTTACAGAATTCAAAGTTAAAAATTAATAAAAGCAGCTACATTTGACCGATCACAAAGGAGATCTACCAAGAAAGATAACAAATTATGAGCAACAAGCCCTCGAAAACAAGGATAAGCTAATGTCCCAATGAGAGAGCGAGAAGAGAGATCAGAGAAGTTGGTTGGACCTGCGAATGATCAGACAGGGAAGGGTCGCGGAAGCTGGTCCGAATAAAAGTAATGCTTTTGTCAAGTTGTGGTCCGTTCCGGTTGGTCGTCGCTCGTCGGCGTAGTGCTTAAATTAGTGAGTAAACTCTACCGTAATACATTAACTTTAATTATTGTCCATTTGGATCTTATTTTATATTTTTATTTTCTTAATGTCCTGTTTTAAAGGTTGTAATGCATTCATTTATAGTCCTTTTATACAATTTTGTCCATCATTACGACAAATGTTACTATAACTATTATTTTGTCCATCATTACGACAAATGTTACTATAACTATTATTGATTGTATTTTCGTGGGTGTCTATTTACCACATATGTGAAAAAATACATACCATAAAAATGTCAAATTTACCCTCTTAATAAATCTCTACAAAGGGTGTTTTAGCCTTTTAATTTAATAGATTAGTTAGTTGAGTTAGTTAATTAGTAGTACATTTAGGTATGTGTTTTTTCACATATGTGGTAAATAAACGGACTCTGTATTTTCTTCTCACTCAATTTAGACAGTAAAGTTTTATATCTATAATTTTCGCCACCACCCTAACTCCAGCAACAAGACTTAATTTTGACCACACACCCACACCAACACTCTAGCCCACAACCCTCGCTGCCGCCATCCTACCTGGTGCTTGAATTTAATGATCAACCATCTTAAATTTCAACAAAAACAACTAATCCGTGGTTGAATTTAAAACTAGTACCAAAACAAAACTATGTCTTTTTATACGTTTCAATCAATGTTGATTTAAAGCTCAACAAACATGAAAATTTGGATCTAATTATTAGTAATCTAATCATCAATGACGCGAAATCGACATGTCTAGTTGCACTCATGTGCAACCTTGAGGATCCAATAGCTCACATGCCAAAAGAAGAGGTCATTGGCTTTTATGATACTTCCACCTTCAATGGACCTATGACACGGAGCCGGACCAAGAAGGACAAAGAGGCGCTCAACCTATTGATGCACACATGTGCAAAGTGTGAGGAGTAAAGTGAAGATATTATGGAAGATAAAGGAAAAGTGAATGCAATCTTCAATTTGGGTCAATCCAATTCTCAAATTATTCAAACCATTTTCAAGAATTCGATTCGGACTCAACCAAATGACAATTTGGCCCAAGTGCATTTTTCGGCCCATGATCGGGCCCACACCATCAGTTCTTGGACTAAAGCTCATCCTTATGCTATGGTTCAAGACTCACAAGCCCAGATCCAATTGGTCATACCCGAAGCCAAGGAAAATCATAATCTACGAAATACTCAACATGTTGAGTTTCCAGCTAGCGTATTCAATGCACTTCAAGGGTTCCAAGCATTCACTGCTCATCAATGACGAGCTTCAGCAGCCTTGAGGACTCAAGAGTTTTCCACAATCATCCATAAACCATTTGTAAATGAGGAGTTACAAGCCTTGAAATCTCTTCATCAAAACGTTAAATGAGGATCACTTATTCCTCATTTATTTGGTCAGAACTCATTTATCATCTTCCAGCTCGAATTTTCATCATTTTATTTCAGTTTCCAAATATATTTTGGCTAGTTATACCCCTTAACTAGCCTAGAATAAGTTTTAACAATAATTGTTTTAAATTCTCATATTTATATCTCCTTTTAATTTCCATCATTAAGAGTGGAGATCAAGGGACTTGTAAACTGATTTCGATTTCTAGCTTCTTTGTTTTATAAAAGAAGGCCTATGTCGAAGTTGCAAAAAATAATTTAATCATCAAAATATATTATACTTTTTTCTTGAAATTGAGAGTGGTTCTCTTTTCAACATATCTACATTTTTCCATTCAATTCTTATTAGGATTTCTTGACAAGTCTACTAATACCAATATTGCATTTTCAATAGAAGAATGAGGTGTTGGCCCCATCATCATTCCCCCACAATTTTTGGCAACGAAAGCTTTATTTGTCTTGGACCATTTTTTGTATCAAGGAGTCGCCAAAAGCATAACACCATCTTTGCACGGGCAAGGATCCAAGAGGAGTTGGCGGCCATATTAGTTCATTTCATAAGCTTCTGCATCATTTTGTTTTAGTGTATTCCGGATTTGTCAACTTGTTGACAGTTTCGCCTAATCAATCATATCTACCTCGTGTTGCTCCTTTGTTGGCTAGATCTGCTCTTCGTGTTCCAGGATACCCTCCCGGATTCACATCGATTAGTATCAGAACAATCTGACAACCACATCAATCATCCTTCGAATAAAAAGAGAAATTCAAAGTGAAAAAGAATTGATCCAGACTTCACTAATTCAAAGGAGATGCCACGATTCTTCACACTTGTCTTCACGAACGAATTTGCATCAACAACACCGCCTCTCTTCCTTTCACTTGCCTTCAATCTACACACAAAAAATAGCAATTTCAGAATATTTAACTTCTAAGATTCATCAACACACAACACAAGTAAATGTAGTAAGAGAAGAGAACTCACTCACAGTAGTTACTTCCTCTGGCGACGGTTGTGATCCGTCAAATTCCACGGACAGCTTCTTTTGTCGCTGTCAAATTTGTACCCAGCCTTGCCCCCATCCCATCCCAACTGGAAGTCACAACCACCCAGCCAAGCTGACCAAGCCCCGCCCTAGCCCACCTCACGTCGACGCTAACCTTTTTTCTCCAACACCGAACGCGAAGATGCGAACCCGGATTTGAGGATAGACACAAACCCAAATTGTGCCTCGCCGGTAGCCTGGATCTCAAGATGAAGGTGACATGATACGTGGCTGGGTATGACAAGGCGAGGTCGGGCTGAGACTAGGAGGTCCTGGGAGAGTTTGATGATGGAAAATATGGGAGAAGAGAGGTTGCGCAAGTGTCAGACAAGGTCAGCGATGACTCGGAATTGGTCGGGGTGGGGTGGGTTCGAGAGTAAGGTCTGCCTGGTTGAGGAGGGAAGGGCTTGGCAGATGGTGATTGTTGTGGTTTGTGATCAAAACCAAGGGAACAATCTTGTATATAGTTTGTGATCAAAACCAAGGGAACATAGTAACAATAAGCCCCAATCAATGAGAGATAAATGAAGATGAAGTTTGATGCTTACTTAGCTTTAAGCACAAATGCAGAAAACACAAGGATAATCACTACTGCTTTGAGTCAAGCAACTGTTGTTCCAGCACTCCATGATAGACCTGAATGCATAACATAACCGGTCAAGTTAGATTTCTATGGGCTTATACAATGAAGTTCTAATACAAAAGAAATTGAAGCTATTAATTCTCCTCCTAGAAATTGAAGCCAGATGTTTTTACCTTTTCGATGAGCTCCAAACACCGGCAGTACCATTAAACCCAAAGAAGTTAAGGAATACCCCCATTGACTTTCTACTCAATTGCAGAGTTATTAATAGAGAACACCCAAAAAAATCAAATGATAAAATCATATTCATCCCTGAGATGATCCCTATACAAGTGCAGTGCCAGAGATAAGAAAAAGAAGAAGATCAAGAAGAGCACCAACTCCCTGTTGATCCGTTTCCAATCGCCCGACTTGTGTTAGAGAGAGAATTTATTTGCAGATATTGAGATTGAGATCTGCAAAAGAGAAAAAAACGTGAGCATGAAATTATGATAGCAACACATAATTTATGAAGGAGAAGTTATGGTGAGAGCATGAAATTGAAACCTAAAGATATTGTACAACTTTGAAGAAAAAACATAACTGTAAAGCCAAACCATTAGAGAAATTGCAAAGTATAGAGTACAATAATTCATTCTAAGAAATCCTATAGGAAAAGAAGGCAAACATGCCTATATATGTCAGTCCTGAAAAGAGTAAAAATAACAAAAAAAACCCAAATTTTGTTCTTCACCACTAAATACATACAAACACAAAACCTTTTCGAGACCATAGCACGTGGGGTTCCATGTCTGTGGCTTTTGGTGAGGTAGCCCTCCCATATTTGCAATGGTACACAAATAAGTGATAATATCAACAACTTACAGTTGGAATTGTATCGTTATAATTTTCCTAAAAAATACACAAAAGCTACTCTGCCAGCAAATTCCTTTCAGCTTTGGCATACACGTTACCCGGCCTCCGCAAAGCATTTCTAATTTCTTTAGCTTTTTCATGGCATACACGTTACCAGTTGTCTTTTCTCTGCATATTGTAATCTGCAAAGGGAAAAGAGAACAACCAACTAAAGATGGAGAGTTGAAATGTGCAGTGACATCTGTTTAGGTTATTACAAAAACAGGGATATCAAATGTAGTTGAATATAGGTTACCTCCCCAAATGCACCCTTGCCAATCACTGTTAATAACTTACACCTGCCATTGAAATTGATAACAAATGTAGTTGAATATAGGTTACCTCCCCAAATGTACCCTTGCCAATCGTTGTTAGTAACTCGAAACCATCCACACCCATTTTATGGCGTTGCAGGCACATGTATTCAGCCTCCTTCTGCTCCAAGACTAACAAAGAGATTATATTAAACATAAAGAGCACCACAATGATTACCTTCTCAATGTAAGAGGTAACCATAAACCCTGCATTGACCAGAGAAGATGAGCAAAAATCACAACTCTTTAAAGAATATAATCCTGAAAATAAATTCTGAAAACTGAGATTAACATCACTACAAGGAGTGAAACAATGCCTACTTGCTCAAAGTGCAAGGTTAAAAAAAGGTACCGCGGCAGGATTTGAAGCAGTAGGTGATGAAGGGGCTGTGGCACATTAACTCCTTCACCTCCTTCCTCGAGCTCCTTGCCCCTCGGGTCATCGTGCTTCTTCAATCAACCTTAACGCATGTCAGTAAAGAAACAACGTTCTTAAAACAGAGAGCAGAGAGAAGGTGAGAGGCTAAAGAAAAAAATCTACCTGTTGGGTGGGCTTCACTGTGTTGACCATGTATGGATCGATCTGAGAAGATGATGGCACGGGGAGAGCCAGGGGACAGCCGACGACATCATAGGAGCGGTGCCACAGGCTGAATCCAGAAGCAGCGATATCAATGGGAGGGCTTCACCGTGCTGACCATGTCTCTCGCATCTCTCGCTCGCTGGTGTCGATGAATTGTTTCTTCTCAAGGGTTTTCTCAAAGAGCTCGATTATGGTGTTGATGGCTTGGAGGGCGATTTCTTTGGCGATGACATGTTGGTGATGGGTCTGGCTGTAGTCTGTCATTGATAGCGGTAGTTGAGTGGCTAATTGGTTGTGACTTGCGATTGGTCGCCTCATGCCGTTAAACCTGCTCGCCCGTGTCGAGTTCGCACCAATACTCCAAATTGAGGGATTCACATCGTAGAGGATTCTGTCAATGGAGGTTTTCTCGTCTTTGGTGGTTGAAGCAGAAGAAGCTACCGAGTGAATAGAGAGGATTAGGAGAGGGGGAGGGCAATTGAGAAAAATAGTGAATTTACGATGAAAGGAATCCAAGAGAAATGGAAAAGATAAAAAATGTAAGAGGGGAATGGAGACAGAGAAAAAATAGAATGAAATAAAATGGTAAGAAAGAGAAAATGGAGACAGACAGAGAAGAAAAAAACGGAATAGTGATATGAACGTAGATGGAGAGGAGAGGAGAGGAGAGAGAGTGGGGAGAAGAAAAATCAGGAAAGGGAAAGAATCAAAATTGATCATACTTTTAATGTAATTGAGTAATTTCTTAATACTCATCAAGTTGGTCATGTCATAAAAAAACCGATGAGTGGTTACATAGCGTTGAGGCGACTTCACGAGAACTGAGTATTCAAATTTTTTTTCTGCACTTTGGGTGGGAGGCTCCTGTAATATACTCCCTCCGTCCTGATTTAATAGATACATTTGACTTTGCTGTTTCAAAGTTCAACGTTTGACTCAAATAATTACTAAGAAAAATGGTGAAAACAATTCAAAAAAAATATATTAAGAAAATTTATACTTCAAATTATGATATGGATAAGAATTATTAAACTTAAAATGACCAAACACTCATGAAAAAAATGATAGATTAAATACTGTGAAACAGTGAAAACAAATGTATCTATTAATCGGGGACGGAGGGAGTATATTAATAGTAGATTGTAACAAAGATAAATAGTTTTAAAATATTCAGAAAAAATGTATTTAGAAAATTAAATTACAAATTATGATACATATATGAAACTTTTAATTTTGAATGTCTAAACATTTATGAAAAAATTAAAAATTAAATAATGTGAAACTGTCAAATTAAATAAGTCATTTTTTAACAGACAAGGGGAAAAGATTCTAGAAGAGAGAAAGAACCAATGAGAGCAAAATATTAAGGAAATTGTGATAAAAAATACGAATAGCCACACTACTGCTAGGAGCAACACCCATTCCTCACCCTCAAAGATCCCAAGATGAAGTGTTATGGAGGTTGGATGATAAAAGATGCATTTCATGGAGACATCCAAAAAAAATGAGCTTAATGGAGTTTGGATGAACACAACCTCTTGATCTTCTTGCTATGGATGATAGATGACAAAAAAGGGTTACTTGCCACATGATAGGCGTGTAGCGGTGTAGCTAGAGGCAAAAAACTTTACTAACAATTAGTAGTATTATTAACTTCTTTCATGTTGCCTATTAATATGAATAAGAGCTTATTATGTAATGCTGGGTGTTTGCAGCTGTTGTGTGGTTGGTGGTGTTCTCACTTTCTACCAAGTTTTATAATTTATAAGACCCTTTTTAACCATAATTTCCTAAGAGAATGGATCGCGTGTAGTGTGTAGTATGAGCTAAAGGGTGTTGAACCCAATAGATTTGTGCATTTGATAAATTTTTGTAAATGTGATAAGTCTACCTAACTAAAACTAGGTGGACAACAAGAGTATAGTGGTGAAAGTGTCAAAAATAGTAGTACAAGTGACTAACTCAAATGGACAACAATGACAAAAATAGGGTACGAACAAGTAAACACAATAACACTCAACAATCAATTTAAAACAATTCAAAACAGCCTCCTTGGGTTTGATTCATGCTTTCGGGGCTCCACTACAAGTTTATGTAAGTCTGGAGGTGAGTATCAAAGGTCAGGTCACTCTCCTTTCCGACAAGCGACCTTTATCTCACATAAAGCGGTCCTCGCTCCTCTCAGACGCAAGGGAGCACGCTTCCGAGTGTTTACATCGAAGAACTTCACCACCGAAAAGTCTCTACGGCCATCTCTAACACATAGAAGACAAGTCAATCAACTTCCTTTGGTCTACGCTCAATCGACGCCCTCTTGAGTATTCAATCGAACACTTAGAGTGATATGTGTGAGAGTGGCCATCAAACACCACATCTAGCATGCAATCGTACAGGGAAATCAATACCTAGATCACTCTAAGCATAAAAACTCATAGCTTTGCCCCTAAGCAAAGCAAACCAAAAGAGAAGAGTAAACTACTCACGTACACACATGCTGTGAATAGTGGACAACATGTGTGTAGTGCTCAACTACCAAGAATAAATGAAGAAAAAAGGGAAAATAGAGGAGGAATAAACCAATATTAAAGATCTTCAAAGCTCCTCGCAAGTATCCTCACTCCTAGATTTGAGTGTGGCTCAAAACCCTAAGAGGAACCTAAAAAATGATGAACAACGGCTGCAATCCCGAATTTGATTCTAAGTGCTGAAAAATTTCCCTAAATGGTCTATTTAAAGGCATTTAATGTTTCCAAGATGCCTTATAGACATGTTTGCCATCAATGGGTAGCTAAATAAGGGCCTAAACGTCCTAAAATATGTTGGAGATGATCTGGATCCAGGAATTTTCCGGAATTCTTCGAGCCCTGTGAATTTGGTGCCGATCACACAACTCCTGGACATCGCGCACAGATCCGCACACAAGTTGTGCACAAGTCTTCATCTGCTCTGCTTTGCTTCGAGATGCTCTAGTAAGTGCACATATGTGCGCATATTCCGCGCACAATGGGCGCACAAGACATCGGGAGAGCTACTCGTCCCTCTGTGTGAACTGACCTTAATGCACAAGATGCAGCACGATCTGCGAACAGATCCGTGCACAAATCGCACATAGATCCACGCACAGGTTGTGCACAAGTCTTCATCTGCTCTGCTTCACTTCGAGATGCTCCAGTAAATGCACATATGTGTGCACAGTTCGCGCACAATGAAAGCACAAGATGTTGGGAGAGCTACTCGTCCCTCCGTGCGTCCTGGCCTCAATGTGCAAGATGCAGCACGATTTGCGCATAGGAGGCCATCAGCGCACAACTCGCGCACAAACCACACACAACTTTGACTCTTCCTCTTCCTTGCACCAATCCTCCCTCTTTTGATTCGAGACTTGCCACAATCTTTCTTCATGCCGAATCTTCCTCAAAAAGCCTCGATCTAAGCACCTTAAGCTCCATTTTCCTCCGTATTTGTACACCTACAAAAGATTTGACAATTCCGAGTAAAGTGCATCATAATCACTCAAATAGCACACAAAGAGATGGATTATTTGACTCTAAACACCACAATAAGGTGTATGTGTTGCATACACAATAGCAGCCTTGGTGTGAAGCCTCTTACACGTTTTCATGTCAAGTGTGAAATTTTCTTCTTTGAAATGAATGATTTTAAAATCAAACATGATTTTTGTTCAAAGTTCTAGTATAAATTTTGGGTAATAAAGGAAAGCTCTTAATGTTCTAGGGACTGTTATAGACATTTTCCCTAAATCAACTACGATTAATGTAGTAAGAGTAGGGGTGAGAACTAGCCGGGCTAAGCCCGAGCCCAGTAGGTTCGAGCTCGAGCTCTTTACTGTTTAGGTTTGACTCGAGTTCAGCTCGAGCTCGTGAACATGAAATAATGAGGCTCGAGCTCGACTCGTGAGATGTTCGAGCTCGGCTCGAGAAAAAAACTTAAAGAACAAATACCATATTGCAAAATCTCATGAATTCAATCTAGATGTAGTCTTTGTTTGCTGAATTAATGAGCAAAAAACATTAATAAGATAGCTTACCAAACCAAATCGATGAAATAGAACACAAACTTGCAGCATAAACTAAAATTTACCCAATTTTCAAAACAGACCATTAAGAAGGTCAGGAAGATCTTTAGTGGTAACCATTGATCAAAGTTCATCAATGGTTGGTTGCTGGGCTGTTGAGACGGATGGAGATGATCGGCGATGGTGGAGGGAGACGACCGGCGATGGCGTACAATGACGAGCAAATAGAAGATCACCGGGGATCTTCTTGGGATAGACAGTAGGAGCATCCGGCAAAGAGGAGTGGTGGAATCGTGCCACACCCATTGTCTGGCACCTAGCTCAAAATTCCAGATATCCAAAAATGGCAATGGTTGGGCGAATCACATCAGCTTCGAGGCTAAGATCCGTGGGAAAATTAACGACGTTGAAGGAGGCAAGGCTGAGGAGGTAGAAGACCCACCTTGCTCCGGCACCTTGGGGATGCCGATCGAGCTTCGTCGCTTGATCTTTCTTGTGTGGTGATGTCGATGAATGCAACGTGGTGAAGCAGTGGATTGGATGAAAATGGATGAGTTTTAGAGGAATGAGGACGATGGGTTAGGGAGAGATGAAGAGACTTAAATTAATTATTGGGGTATGTTATTTGGTATCACGTGGAGTCATAGTCTGACTATTTGTTTTCTGGGGAAGTGGGATAGTGGGTGAGAGGGAATAGATATTAAAGAAATTATTCCCTTCTGAGTTGTTGAGGACCTTAGTGTGGACGGCCACGAGAGCACCATATAAAGCTGCTTGGAAAAAAATGGAGGCAATCAATGGGGTTGATGAGAACGCTTACAAATGGCTGATGAATGTTAATCCCAAGCATTGGACAAGATCACATTTTGATGTTTTCACAAAATGTGACATTTTGTTGAACAACCTGTGTGAGTGCTTCAACAAATTTATTCTAAAAGCTAGGGGTAAGCCAATTCTCACCATGCTAGAGATGATCAGATGTAAGTGTATGGTGAGAATTGCAATGAAGCAGCAAGTTCAAAACAAATATTCAACAAAACTCTGTCCTAAGATAAGGGTAAAGCTGCAAAAGAACATTGAAGCTGCGAGGAATTGTTTCCCAAGGGTTGGTGGGCTCACAGTGTACCAAGTGACATATGCTTCCTCAATCATTCAGTCTCCGTATGAAGTTAATATTGATGCCAAAACTTGTGACTGCAAGAAATGGGATTTGACAGACATCCCATGTTCTCATGCATGTTTAGCTCTGACTGCCCATGGTGCTACCATAGAAGACTATGCAGATCGGTGTTATTGGGTGGCCACACATAAGGATGTTTATTCTCACATTATCAGGCCTTTAAGGAGTCTTGAACAATGGGAAGAAACAACCTTTGGAGCAGTCAAGCCGCCCGATAAAAAAAGGACAAAAAGGGGAAGGCCAAAGATGAAGCGAATAAGGGAAGAAGGTGAAGAGCCATCAACCAAGAGGATGGAAAGGACTGGATAGTCTGTCACATGTTCAAATTGTAAACACCCTGGCCACAACATGAGGACCTGTAAGGCTACTTCGAACACTGGATCAACAACTACTTCAAGGGGAAGTGGGAGGCAGAATGGAAGGGAGAAAAGACCTTTTCAAAATACCAGAGGTAGAAAGCAAAAGAAGCAGAAATCTGATCTAAGTTCTCTTTCACTTTAAGCACAATTCTTCCCACTTTACAACAATCTCAAAAAGGAAGAGGAATAAGTCTGCCACCAATCAATACTTTCGTGCAACAACAGCGCACAAGGTTGAGGGAAAAACTACAGCCAAGACGAGGGAGAAGTACTAGTAGAAGATAGATAGAAGAATCACTCAACAATGAGGCCACCACATGGACTTTGGAATGTCCATCCCTTTCCTTCATGTAGATCAGTATTTTGAATGTGAAGAAGTGGTTGATGTGAAGTATGTTGATTTTAGGATCGTCTTTAACATGCTTCTCATGTTCGCATTCTATAATACTGAAGAAAGGATTAAGGATGTGTACCTTTCTTCTGGACGCAGCTTAAGAATCTTAGAGATTCTTGCTCCTTGTTGATGTAGAAGACTCGGCTCGGGGAACACCTTAAGGGCGGATTGGAGAGGATTTGTCTCCAAAGTGAGTTCCACTCACAATGCTCCTAGAATGCCTTCTAGCTTGGAAGAGGAAGTATGAGGAGAGAAGAGAGAACCAATGCTGGTTGTGGGATGAGAAGAAATGGCGCATCCACCCTCTATTTATAGAGGAGGATGGGCTGCCAATGAGAGGGCACAATGCCCTTTCATTTGCGAAATAACATGTCCCTAGGACCAAGGGCTGCAACCAAGGCCCCTTGGTCCATGAGACATGTCTCATGCCTTTTGACTTTTCCATTAACTAATTAATTAGAAAAGGAATAAATAAATAATTGTGTCTAATAGGAAATTAATTAACTAATTAATTAATTATCCAAAATATGGTGAAGAGGCAAGGAGGTGACCCATGCCCTTGTCCATTCGGCCATGGGACATGAGACATGTCCCTTTGGCGAATGGTGCAAGGCATGGGGTGCACCCTTGCCTAGAGGCACCTAGGGCGAAGGGGCACTCACACCCTTGCCTATGGCCGAATGGGTGTGAGGCCCCCTTAGGAGTGCCCATTCGGCACCCAGGGTGCTACGCACCCTTCGGCCTAAGCCGAAGGTGTGCTTGGCCCTCTCCGTCACCTTTTCACCAATTTACGCACCTTTCCGCCAAGAGACACGTCTCTTCGCCAAAAGGTGCCTAGACACATTTGTACCGAGCTCACATAGAGCTAGTCCAAGACATATTAAATCATCCATTGAGCTCCTTGAGCTCATATCAGCTCACTAAGAGCAGATACACATCTCTCTATCTCAAACACTCAGATTGAGCTGAGTTGAGCCGTGCTTAGCTACCTTTAGCTAGCCCAGTCATCTTGGTGCGCAAGAATTCCAACAAACTCCCACTCGCACCAATGATGATCTTTGAGCACAAGCTCCCACTCGAATAAAACACTTCCTCATACTAAAACAAACACTTTGGCAAACTATATAAAAGGAGTTGTGAGTGCGACCTTAAGGCATCCACACTGTACCTCTTCCATTGAGGTTGTTAGACTCTCAAATGGAAGATTGTCCTCTCAAACTCACTTGAACACTTCAAGTGTTTGTGTGTTATTCAAATTTTCTTGAACTTAACAAGACATGCTTGAACATCTTCAAGCTTTACTTGAACTACTTCAAGTAGTGCCTTTAGAACCCCAAGACATATGGATATGGTACATATTCTTAACCACAGTCAGTCTCTTTCATTTAAATGATGACTGTGTTAAGTGTCAGTACTCTTTAATTCGTATTATCCCCAATTCAGACCTTATCATGTTGTACCAATGCAACATGTGAGCTCAAAGGTTGAATTTTGGACTCATGTACCAAGTTTCACTTGTCTTTCCTTTACACTCTACCTGCTTAATGATCCATATAGATTTAGTTACCCAAAGGAGGATACTCCAGCCGCATTCATCTGCGACCTTCGACAACCAATCAAGGTAACTTTGTCAATGTGAATCATTAACAGCGAGTTAAAGTGATTAAGGGTCCAATCGAAGAATTCTCACACTACGCAAGGTTAGAGACAACTTGCTTAAATTCTTCTTTTGGTCGAATTTCATGGTCGTAGGATCTTTGCAACATACTCACAAAGATTCTATTAACACTTCTTAGGGTGTTTTACAAACACCACTCCCACTTGGAGTGATATCACTTAGAATGAGGGGTGTGTCATTTCTCCCTCTTAAAACACCTCAGAGTTTGCTCCTTCTAACATATAAAAGGAGGACATGTCACAAGCCATGAAATTTCTGTGCAAGCCCTAGCTTACACTCACACATAGGCTAGAATGTATCGAGTGTCATACAAAATCATTGCAGAGCACATCATCTTGATTATTCAGATCTAGGCGACATAAATAGTATACCTTTGTGTGATTTGTTGTAACATGACTCCCACTCAATAGAGTTACATTGTTTGTAACATGTTTACTGTAGAAACTACTCCCTATTTGAGTCTTTGGTAGTCTCATCCTTGGTCTACTTAAGATCAAGGGCGAATGACTTGGTGTGAGAAAGTCATTCTCAAGGACTATTGTTGACATGTTCATTTATTCATTGTGTGTTATTAATGGAACTAAGTAAATGACATCAAATAATTACTTTATTGATCATCATTATACATATATACATGTGTGACACCAAAGTGGTGAAAGTCATACAACAATTAGCATATTTACAATCTCCTAAGACCCATTGCTCGGACATGACGAGCAAACACAATGGGTGGCAATGGCTTAGTGAGAGGATCTGCCACCATAAGGTCTGTTGAGATGTATTCAATTTTGACTTCACCTCCTTCAATCGCATCTCGAACGAAATTATATTTCATGCTAATGTGTTTGGTTTTCCATGATACTTGGGGTCCTTGGTGTAGGCCATAGCTGCCATACTATCACTGTAGATAGTAATGGGCTTACTTATTTTGACCATCGACTCCAAGTTTTTAAGAAAATAACCAAGCCACAGGGCTTCCTGGACAGCCGAGGCACAAGAAACGAATTCTGCCTCCATGGTTGATAAGGCTGTACAAGTTTGTTTCTTACTACACCAAGTAGTAGCGCCCCCATTTAGCAAGAAAATATAACCACTTGTAGATTTGCTAGAATCTCTATCTCCTCCCCAATCGGCATCAGAATAGCCGTGTAAACCAAGGGTTTTTCCTTGATAACATAGCCAATAATCCTTAGTACCTTTAAGGTATCTAAGGATCCTCTTGACATTCTTCCAATGCTCCATGCCAGGGTTCGAAGAATATCTAGCAAGTAAACCGACCGCTTGACTTATGTCTGGCCGTGTACAAATCATGGCGTACATAAGGCTACCAATGGCACTAAGGTAAGGTATCTTAGTCATTTCTTCCTTGTCTTTTGGAGTCTTAGGACATAAGTCCTCTCCAATTTTGCAACCATATGCAAGTGGGGTGTTCATTGGCTTAGAGTTGGTCAAGTTAAACCTCTCAAGAACTTTATCTATATAAAGCTCTTGTGAAAGTCCTAACATATGCTTCTTTCTGTCCCGATGTATCTTAACACCTAGGATATAAGAAGCTTCCCCCAGGTCCTTCATTTTGAAGGTGGAGGACAACCATCCTTTGATGGCGAGCAACAACTCCAAGCTACTACTTGCAATTAAAATGTCATCGACATATAATGTCATAATGGCAAAACTGGACTCTTTGAAGAACAAGTACACACAATGGTCTTCATGCATCATCACAAAACCATAGCTTGTGATCGCATGATGAAACTTCAAGTACCACTTGTCTTGAAGCTTGTTTGAGACCATATATAGACTTCTTTAGTCTACATACCTTGTCTTCTTGACCTACTTGTACAAACCCTTCGGGTTGTTTCATGTAGATCTCTTCACTCAACTCACCGTTGAGGAAGGCGTGGTTACATCCATCGATGCAACTCAAGGTCCAAGTTTGCCACTATTGCAAGTAGCAATCTGATGGAATTAAACTTAACCACGGAGAGAAAGTGTCTTTGAAATCAACACCTTCCTTCGTAAAGCCTTTGGCCACCAACCGGCCTTGTACCTTTCGATACTCCCATCGAGTTCTTCTTTATTTTAAGAACCCACTTATTGCCGATCGCTTTTGCCACGAGGAAGATCGGACAATTCCCATACCTCATTTTCATGCATTGAATGCAACTCATCATTCATTGCCTTTAGCCACTCTTCTTTCTGTGCCCCTTCAAGAGCTTCTTTGACATTACTTGGCTCATCGATCTCGCACGAGACCAAGTATGTCTCACCTTCCGATAGTCCCCACCTTTTAGGTGCTTTGGACTCCGAGTTGATCTTCTCAACCTGGGGTGGAGGTGTTGGCTCTTGAAGTACCTCAACTCCCTCTTGAACAGATCCCTCGGTTTGGGATCCTGTTCATTCGAGTCCATGTGTATGGGCTCATTGCAGAAAGCCTCGGCTTGTTCCGGTTGAGGTACTCCCTGCAGGTAAGTGCAGTCCTTGTAACCGCACTTGTGAAGTGCCGGTTGACCTTCTTCTAGGATCGGGCCTATTGAGGCTAAATCATCACTTTCGCCAACTTTGGAAACTCCGTTTCCACAAACTTGGCGTTTCTTGCATCAAACACCAAACCCTTCTTTAAACCGAGATCCAAGAACACATAGCCCTTGGATTCCGTACAATATCCGAGAAAAGCACACTTCTTTCCTCTTGGTCCCAATTTTCCCAACGGATGGTCGGGATTATGTCGTAAGCTAAGCAACCCCAAGGCCGCAAGTAGCTTAAGTTCGGGGTCCTCTTCATCCATAACTCATATGGAGAGGAGTCGATGTCCTTGGTAGGTACCCTATTGAGAATGTGCACCGCACATAGCAGCGCATCACTCCAATAGGTCACATCCGAGTTGGCTTTAGCCATCATGGAACGTACCATGTCCATCAAAGTTCGGTTCTTTCTTTCGGACACACCATTTTCTTGGGTGTCCAAGAAAGGGTGAACTCTCTAGCAATGCCTTTTGACTCACAAAAGGCCTTGAATGCAAGTGAACTGTACTCACCACCTCTGTCGGTCCTTAAGGACTTCACTTTCTTATCTACTTGGTTCTCAACCAAGTGTACATATTTCTGAAAATATGCTAAGGCCTCTGCCTTGGTTTTGAGTAAGAAGACGTGGGTGAATCGGTATGCAGGTCATCGGTAAAAGTGATGAAGTACTTGAACCCATTTCTGGATTCAATTCTCATAGGTCCACAAAGATCGAATGGACTAAACTTAGTGCCTCGGTTCTCCTAGTTGCCCTCCCAAAGGGCTTTCTCGTTGCCTTGCCTTCTAAGCAAGGTTGACAAGTTAGCGAGGACAACCTTGGTCAAGGATTCAAGCAAGCCACTTTTGGCTAACTTATTCATCCTATCTTGTCCTATATGTCCCAACCGTTCATGCCACAGATTTTGATCTATGACTTTAGTCACGTGGCAACTAGGAGTTGCAATGAGAATGGCCATCGGGCCTTAACTCATCTGATCCATTATTAACTAAGCATTTTGTGAGAACTTGATTATCCTTTAATATAGTTACACTATCATTAAAGAATTGAAAGCAATAATTGTACTTCAACATGGCAGAAATAGAAATTAAATTTCTACAAATATTAGGTACATATAATGTGTCCACAAGATACAAATATCTATTACACAAGGGAACCTTACAGGTTCCTATACCAACTACTTCTAATTTTGCATCATTCCCCACCGAGACGTGCTTCACACCTCTTGGGAGCTTGCGATGTACGCCACAAACCAGGACTTGTCCCGAGCTATGTGGTCTGTTGCTCCTGAGTCTACAATCCACAAAGAATTGCTTTGATTAGCATAGTACATGACGTCACATGTGCTATTGAAGTAGAAGGTTCAAAATGTACCTTAGGTGCACTTTTGCAATCTTTTGCAAAGTGTCCTTTCTTGCCACGGTTGAAGCACTTGAGCTTCAAACGTCCCTTTTCTTCTTTCCGGGCCCGTTTCCTTTTCCCTTTCCCTTACCCTTGCCTTTGAAGCCGCCCTTTTCCCACCCTTGAACCACTTCTTCTTTTTACCCCCGTTGTTATCGGAGGTATTGGCAACATATGCCTTGGAGTGGTCCTTGAGAGCCATTACTTCAGCCTCAAGTAAAAGGTGACGGGCGATGTCATCAAAGGTCTTAATCTGAGGGTTGTGGCGTAAGTTGACCTTCATCAACCGCCACTCCTCATCGTAAGGACCTTATTATTGCTTGCACTGCTGCTCGTCGGTGAGGTCGTGCCCAGCTTGTTTAAGCTGATGAATCATTCGTGACATCTCACGAAGGTGGGCACTCATGGTGTGATCTGCTCGCTTACCATAGTTCTCAAACCTTAGTATCATTGAGCGTTGTTTCTCCACGGAAACATCTCCATACTTGGCCTTCACAAAGATCCCGGATGCCTTTGGCCGAGGGTAGCATGGAGAACTCCACCATGATCTCATCCACCATTGTGGACAAGAGTGTGACTCTACACATAGAGTTCTTTTTAAGGTAGGCTTCATAAGCCACCCTACTTCCCCCTTCTGCGGGGTTGACCTCGGCATCGAGCACCTCAAGTGTCTCTTGCTCGATTAAGATGAACTTGACCTTCACGCCAAATTAGATAGTTTTCACCATCCAATTTGAGGTCACGGTTCAACTCGCTACTATGTTCTTAGTAGCCATCTACAAATATGCAATTCACATGTTTTAGATTCCAATTCACACAATTAGACTTATTCAAGCAATATGTTCATGAAATAACTTAGTTTATACCCAGACGTAGCAAAAGGTATGCATATAGCATCCGATCAGAAACGCCTAAGCATAACTTTGCCATTTTATGAACATACCCTTAACAAGCCTATACATTCAATCAATCAAGGGCAACCAAACATACATCAGTTTATAACCTCACTTGACCTTCCAAGAAGGCCTGAATCACGCACTCATGCGTTATCGTAACAACCATAGCACTTCACTTAAACCTTAGTCTCATCACCCATAAGTCTCCTTAATACAATGCCCAGGTCGTTGGTGGAGTCACAAACGGTCTCACTTAAGTACCACTTCCTTAGACAAAGATTATATCAGCTTGACAGGTCCCTAGAGACCTTAGTTTAATGAAGTGTCTCATCAATTGAATCAAGTTTCAAGTCCTTCAAGTTCACCGTACAAGTACTTGAACTATCTTAAGGTAGAATCTCTTGTTTCAATTGACGTATGTTCCCTCACTTAATTTAAGCTTCAATTCCCTCAAGTCCATGATAGTGGTACAAAACCAGTATTAAGACTATCAAGGGGCTGAAATTCTTAAATTAGGTAAAGAATAAATGTCACATGCATGCCAAGTCTACGTCACACATGGACCTTAGGAACCACGAGAGGAGCGCTCCCAGGAAAGATGGAGGGGTCACAGACGGTCCCACTTAAAACCCACCTCCTAGACAGAGCACATTCCGGCAATTACCTCAAGGTATAATGTGATATAGAACTTTGGCACACATTTTCTTTAGGTTCATTTAATCATTCATGGAACAAATAGGCAAGTCAACATGTTATACAACCATTTTCATCATACAACATTCATGCTTCCCTTTTCCATTTAAACGAACATGACCCCTTCGAATAACCTAACCGGGAACTCAAGGTACATTCAATGTTTCATTTAAACTTGCATGTTTCAGCCGAATTTTACATGTATCCATGTTTAGTCCGATTACATACAATCATACATTCATACATGTTATTTCAAATTCAACTAACATGTATCATACTTCATATAAACATGTCGAACAAGTAAGCATGTATTACAAAGAGAAACCAAAGCTCGATACCATTTGTTGATTTTAGGATCGTCTTTAACATGCTTCTCATGTTCGCATTCTATAATCTTGAAGAAAGGATTAAGGATGTGTACCTTTCTTACGGGCGCAGCTTAAGAATCTTAGAGATTCTTGCTCCTTGTTGATGTAGAAGACTCGGCTCGGGGAACACCTTAAGGGCGGATTGGAGAGGATTTGTCTCCAAAGTGAGTTCCACTCACAATGCTCCTAGAATGCCTTCTAGCTTGGAAGAGGAAGTATGAGGAGAGAAGAGAGAACCAATGCTGGTTGTGGGATGAGAAGAAATGGCGCATCCACCCTCTATTTATAGAGGAGGATGGGCTGCCAATGAGAGGGCACAATGCCCTTTCATTTGCGAAATAACATGTCCCTAGGACCAAGGGCTGCAACCAATGCCCTTTGGTCCATGAGACATGTCTCATGCCTTTTGCCTTTTAAAATAACTAAATAATTAGAAAAGGAATAAATAAATACTTGAGTCTAATCGGAAATTAATTAACTAATTAATTAATTATCCATATAGGGTGAAGCGGCAAGGGAGGTGACCCTTGCCCCTTGACCATTCGGCCATGGGACATGAGACATGTCCCTTTGGCCGAATGGTGCAAGGCATGGGGTGCACCCCCTTGCCTAGAGGCACCTAGGGCGAAGGGGCACTCACACCCCTTGCCTATGGCCGAATGGGTGTGAGGCCCCCCTTAGGGTGCTACGCACCCTTCGGCCTAAGCCGAAGGTGTGCTTGGCCCTCTCCGTCACCTTTTCACCAATTTACGCACCTTTCCGCCAAGAGACACGTCTCTTCGCCAAAAGGTGCCTAGACACATTTGTACCGAGCTCACATAGAGCTAGTCCAAGACATATTAAATCATCCATTGAGCTCCTTGAGCTCATATCAGCTCACTAAGAGCAGATACACATCTCTCTATCTCAAACACTCAGTTGGTGAGTTGAGTGTGCTTAGCTACCTTTAGCTAGCCCAGTCATCTTGGTGCGCAAGAATTCCAACAAAGTAGACTTTAGTACCCCAAACTGTTCATGTGGATATGTGAATATGTGGCTGATATATTTAGCTAGGTTGGTCATTTAGCTATGGTTGCTCTTTTTTGAATCCTTGATTGGATAATTGCCACACTTCCATTTTATGCTGATTTAACTAGGTAGTGACGTCGATCTAACTAGGTAGTGACGTCGATCTAACAAGGTAGTGACGTCGATCTAACTAGGTAGTGATGTCGATCTAAACAACTCATCATGTTGATCACCATTTTATGCTGATCAATCAAGTATGTATGTCGATCTAACAAGGTAGTGATGTCGATCTAACTAGGTAGTGATGTCAATCTAAACAACTCATCATGCTGATCACCATTTTATGCAGATCAATCAAGTATGTATGTCGATCTAACACGGTAGTGATGTCGATCTACCTAGGTATGATGACAAGTGTTAAGCAGATCCAATTGGGACTTATACATGACACTTCTTTTACCTTTAGGACCTCAACAGGACAATACTTCCACCAATGGGACCTAAATAGGACAATAGTTTTACTTCTTGGGATTAGATCGGGACAATACAGGACATTTCCTTTACCTTTAGGACCTCAATAGGACAATAGTTTTGCTTCTTGGAATTATATCTAAGCTTACGACACCACTACAACCAACTTCAGATCTAAGCTTCTTACAATGCCAGAGAAAGAGGAAGATCCATCAAACATTTAGGATCAACGATACATCACTCCATCATCACTTAAACTTACAATACCAGAAAAAGAAGATTCAAGAAACAACTAAAACAATCTTCAAAATCCACGCTTCAGATCTAAACTTCACAGCTTCTTCTTCACTCTTCTTCCTCAACAAAGCCTCCTTCTCCTTCGAATTCAAGTTCTTCACGAGTCCGTGAATGATAACTCTCAGACGATCAGGCGTGGGTTTGTCATACCACAGCTGAAACCCACAAAACCCAGGACCCTATAACATACCCGCAGGATCAATAGACGAAGCCATTTTAAATATCCAAACAAACCCAAGAAACTCAAGGGCCTGAGCACCTTACCCCATAATTTCGACAGCCTAGAAATCGCCGGCCGGCATGCTCTCTTGCCCACGACATCACTAGCTTTGTCTCCAGACCACACTTGCATAGACGTGGCCGATAGCCCAAATCCCTCCACTCACCGGTCGACGATGACATCTTCGATATCTCTACAATATCTATCACAATTGACACCTTTAACTTTGACTCTCTACTCTCTCCTTTAAATCACACCCAAATACAACACTAGTACCCCTAATTGCCACCTATTTTAAGGACTGATGATGTGGCCTAAGAGTAATGGGCATAATTGTAAATTCACTTGTCATTACTTCACACATACACGTTTAACGGCAATGTTGCCTGAGGAACTAACGGAAGGACTTGGTAGGGCTGTAAACGAGCCGAGCCCTTATCGAACTTACTCGAACTCGAACTCGGCTCGTGTTTTATTGAACACTGTCTTATCGAGCTTCGAGTTCGAGTTCGAGCCGAGTTCAGGGCTCGATAATTTTATCGAGCCGAGTTCGAGCGGAACAGAGTTCGGTTCGATAGGTTATCGAGCTATCGAGCCATATGTATATATATAATGAACTTTGGTTATTCAGGGCCTCGGGTGTAAGTAATTAAAATGTTAGGGCCTAGTTGACTAAATCTTTAAAGTTTCAGGACTTACATCAAATTCGAGCAGCTATCGAGCCGAACTCGAGTATGGTTTGAATGTTCGTTTACAGGTTTTCGAGCCGAACTCGAGCAATCGAGCCGAACTCGAGCAATCGTTCGAGTCGAGTTCGAGCTCGTATCATGAAAGCTCGTCGAGCTATCGAGCCGAACTCGAGCTCGAACAAAAACTTTCGAGCCGAGTTCGAGCTCGGCTCGGCTCGTTTACAGCCCTAGGACTTGGTATGCAATGAAAATGAAAGATAAGGACTTCAGTATGACAAAATCTTAAAATAGGACCTATTAAGGACAATAGTAAAAGATAAGGGACTAACGGCGCACTTTACCCGTATTTTATTAGATAATAGTGGTCTGATAGTTATATGAGAGGGGTATATGAGTTATTTCAGTTAGGCTCGATAAGGCTCACGACTCACGACTCACGAGCTCGAATAAGGCGAACATCTCATGCTCGGGTTCGACTCGTTTATTATTCGAATCTAAAAATCAGATCGAACTCGAAACTTGTAAAGCTCGGTTCGTTGAACTTAAAGCTCTAACCCTCGGCTCCATTAGTTTCACACCTCTAAGTCAGAGCTTAGAGGGATTAATCGTCTGACGGTGCATACAAAGTCTAAACTGCTGAATATTAAGACCTAAGAACAAAAACCCAAAGCGCAAACCCAGCGTGCTTCCTCCCTGCCCTTCATATTCAAAGGGATCGAATCTATCCCTATAACAGAACTCAGCAGCACTCCACTCGCCGCTCGCCAGTCACCAGATTCACCACCAGTTCGCCGCTCACCAGTCACCACCTGCTCCCCGCTCGCGGATCGCGTCGCTCAGCTGTTAGCGCCTCAGCCTCTCGGTCCTCACCGGTCACTTCGCTGCTCAACTTCGGCGGCCTCACAAGCACCGTCGCACACGAGAAGCAGACGGTGAAGTTCGGGCTCTCTCCTTTCTTTGCTCGCTGCGGTCGATCTCCCACTTCGTCCTCCACAGTCCAGTCTAGCTTCCAGGCTCCGGGCTCCAGTCCGGGAGAAATATGAATTTAGAGAAAATTACATTTCCTATGAGACGTGTTTTTTCTAAGATTTCTGCTGCAAAACAAGTAAGTAGCAGAACAAAGATCAATGGAGGGAAAAAAGGTAAAATGAAAGGGACTTTAAGCTCAAGTTTTGAGAAGTACTTGGATTTTGATATGCCTAATGCTGATTCATTGGCCCTGCGAGATTTGGAAATGGAGAAAAAGCTTGGCAGGAAGTTAAAAGTCAAGGGTGGTAAATTAACGGGGGCAGATGATGGCCTTAATATGTTGTTTGAAGAGTTTCCAACTGACTATGAAGCATTGGAAGAGGAACTCCATGACTCTGAAAATATTTCAGATGGATTGCTGAAGGAAACCCCAGTTTCTAAAAATCTTTCAGATGAGTTGAAGGAGGAGACGTCTGGTTCCGACAAATTTTTAACGGAGAGACCTTTACACAGCCTTAGGAAGAGGCACAATAAACGAATGGCTTCAGAGCGTCCTGAAGATGACCAAACCGTTCTAGCTTTAGATTTGAACGAGCTGCAAAACATAATCGGGAAAGTTCAAATTCCTACCAGGTCATCTTCACATAAGAAACACAAGAGGTCGCCAAAACACACAGAAGAGGGTGATTTGGCTGCCAAAACTGCTAGTGATTCTCAGGCTGGTCAAATTAATGACACAGGATTAAATATTTGTTCAGCTAAAGCAATTGCTTTACGGCCTGTTAATTACGTTGCTCCACATTTGAAATCTCAAGCTCGAAATGAGTTAGAGGATCAGACCCAAATCCGAAGAAGAATACGAGGTATGGTATTAGAGCAAGCATGTTGGGTTACCGTTACATTTTCATTCTAAACTGAGTTACTTATCATGTGTAACATATCACAGGTCTTCTGAATAAGCTCTCTGAATCTAACGTGGAATCAATTACTGGGGAAATTGCAACAGTCTTTCGTGTATGTTTTTTTCTACCAAATGGAACTAGCATTATATGTTGGTATACTAGTATTTATATAAATAGCTACTCGCAGTTGTCATAGACATACGCTATCTTTGCAGCCCTGTTTCCAGCTTTTAAGTTTATATTTGACTATTGATTAGACATGCCACTGCACTGACTGGAATGTTATTTAACTAAATGGAGAGACACCAAAGGTCTTGAGTGACCAACTGGCTGAACTGAACAGCTCGTAAGATAAAGGAGTATTAGTCGTTGCTTTGGCAATTCGCAAGTTGAAAGCACCATTTGTACAAATAAGAGCTCCCTTCATCAATCATTTGAGTTTCTTTCATTTGATTTAGTGGGGAGTTCAAAATCAATTTTTGAAATGAATCTACTATATTAGATTAGTGATGATACTTTTCTAGGTATTTTATAAATTGGAGTCTACTGTATCCTTTAAACAGTTTTTTAACTACTGTTTTGCTATTTTAGAATGCTAGTGTTTGTTTCTTTGTGATGTAAAGTTATGCTGCATTATTTAACTGTGTAAATCTCCTGTAGACATACTAGAACCCTTACATGTCATAAACATTGCAGTCTGTGAGTCGGAATGTGAGCTCACAAATTATCTGTGAAGAGGTATTGGCATCATGTCATAAGGGTCCTCGTGGAAATGAACAGTAAGAATCCATCTCAATCTTCCGATTGTTTCTTTCTTTTGCTGGTTTGGTTTGTTTGTGTATTGTGGCATCCTTTGCAGAGCCATAGATTTATCACTTGTTAGATTATAAGCTAGTTATAAATTGGTTGGCAGTAAGGTCTAGTTTTAGAATGGGTTTAAGGGTAAAAATGCCACTAAAGTATTCAAAATTTCTAAATTTGCCACCAAACTTTATTTTGGAGCTAAAGTGTCATCTAAGTTTTGAAACTGGGTTAAAAATGTCATTGCCGTTAAAAAATCTGTTAACTCTTTGGTTTAATTACAAAAAGCTGTACTTCAAGTTTTTAACCCTTAAAAAATTTGATCCTAACAATTTAACATCTAACATTTTTACCCTCCCCAGCACATGCGATGGATTTTAAATTTCTTCCCTTTTCTCTATAAACTTGTAGAGACTTGGTGAATAGGAACAAGAGGGATTGAGGTACTTATGTTGTGACCCGGACTTTGTCCGTGCCACAATCGAAAAGAAATAGAAACTTAAGGATTGAATTGCAATGAAGAGAAACGGAACGAGCAAAAGAGAGTATTTCTAATCATTTTACTTGTTGATATGTTTGAATTCCTGATATCTAATGTTCATACAATTCATTTTTTTTAATTTGGTCATTCTTATACAGTTCTTTTAATGAACCTGCGTTCATAAAATTCATTTGGTTGTTGGAGTTAAGACAAGTAGATCGTTTTAAATTAAGGAAAACTGATGCTTATTGAGTTAAATTTCTGGTAGCTTAACCATTGTATTTTATAGTTGCATTTACTTGATGTTGGGTTTGGGCAGACCCATATGGTTTTGATAGTGTAGTTATATCATCGATTATGTGTGTAAGATTGAATTCCTTTCTTGAATCAGGTTTGGTTTGACCTTAGGCTCGGTTAATAATATATTTATATTACACCTTGTCCATTAAATGTAAGATGAATTTCACACACACACATATATACATTCAACAAGTTTAAAAAGAAAATGGAAGCAGTTCAAAATCCATCGCATGTGGTGGGGAGAGTAAAAATGTTAGATGTAAAATTGTTAGGATCAAATTGTTAAGGGTTAAAAACTTGAAGTACAACTTTTTGTAATTAAACCAAAGAGTTAACAGATTTGATTTTTTGACGGCAGTGGGATTTTTAACCCAGTTTCAAAACTTTGATGGCACTTTAGCTCCAAAATGAAGTTTGGTTGTAGATTTAGAAATTTTGAATACTTTAGTGGCATTTTTACCAGTGTTATTAAAAGCGCGCTAAGCGCTCGCTCAAGGGGCCAGAGGGCTTTTCGCCTTCAAGGCGACGCCCATTCAGAGAAGCGCCAGTAAGCGCTGAAGCTCAAGTTTCATCTGAAGCGCGGGCGACCTGGCTTTTTAGTTTAAACCTCAATTGACCAGAGAGAAGAAGAAGAAGAAGAGGGGTGGGACGCCGCTGCAGAGAACTCCGCCGCCGACGGTGAAGAAAAGGGCCGGCGGCTGGGTTGCTGCCCTTTGCAAGCCATCGCTGCCGCTCCCTCTTTTCTTCACCGTCGGGCGTCATCAAACAGATCCGCGATGTTGCTCCATCATCCCGGTGGGTCGCCGTCGGAGCATCGCCGGAGATGAAACTTTCCGTCTCAAATTGGGGGAGGCTTCATCGAGAAGAAACCTGAATCTACAGTCACCTGTATTTACAGTCAAAGTTAACGAGTTTTGGAGCGGTGGACAATTATAAGAAGAGACAAAATTGGCTTATAATAAAGTTAGATAATGAATACACCCTCCAACTCTGTCATCATGTATATATGAGTCTCTATATTTATTATTAGTTCAACTTAGTCCCTATATCTACAAGTCTACAGATTCAAGTTTTACTTCGGTAAAGCCCGCGCTTTTGCTTCGCGCTTCGTGCTTTGGACCCCTTAGCGCTTTAGTGCGCTTTACGCTTTTAATAACCTTGATTTTTACCCTTAAACCCTTTTAGAATCTATGCTGAAAACTTTTGCTCATTTTTTTCGAGAGCCTGATAAATGTTTTCTAACGTATTTTTGTTAGCATATTTGTCTTTTGGTGGAATTTCAGTGCTGAATACTCTTTCCCTCCGTCCTTAAATAATTGCAGCATTTCAATATAAGCTACTTAGCTTCATATGTCAAAATGTTGGATATAAAAATTGTAAATTAAAACTGGACATTGTTTAAGGATGGAGGGAGTATACTGTAGCACGATACTTCTTGCTTTAGAAATTGCAGGGAAGGGTTGAACTTCTAATATATTTTTTTAGGTTTCCTCTCTCTCTCTCTCTCTCTCTCACACACACACACACACACACAGACAAGAAGGTTAATCAGACCGGGAATGCTTTTGTCTTTTCTCGAGGGCCTTTAGTGGTAATTCGTTTTCCTCGGCTAGGGCAGGTTTTTTTGTTGGAACTCCATTGTATTCTTATATGGTTGTGTTTCCATTTTTCTGCAAGTAATGCAGCAGCAGAGGTATCTTTTCTCATTAGTTTATGGTATCACATCATCCAAACACTTTTGCCATTATCATGAAGGGATGACCTTCTTATTTGTTCATAGACCAATTTTCTTGTATGCGTTTTGTCAACCACATTTTTAACAGTTATCTTTGAAGTGCTGCTAATGTTCTGCCATTTTCTTGAAGACATGCTGCAGTCTTTGCAGCATTTGTTGCAGGCATAGCTTCTTTAGTTGGAATTGATTTTGGGGCAAAGCTTCTGTCATTGCTGGCTTTGTCTTTTGAGGTTTGTGATTGATATGAGATGCACTCTTCTTCCACAAAGTACATATGGTTGATGCTTGGATTTTTTTTTGTTGATGTTTTTGTATGACTATATTTATTTTAAAAATTGTGTTTGATAGTGCCTTCAATTGTCACATTGCTGAACTCAGAATGTTTTCCCTTTATCTCTCACCCTTTTTTTTGCATTTCAGGAAGAGTACCTCAAACAAGATAACCAATCATTACGGAATCTTACTCTTCTTTTATCCTATTTATGCAAATTTGGAGTTTGTGCAAGGTAAGTAATGTTAGTGGTGAAATTTAGCCGTGTAAAGCTACAATAATGAGAGTGGCTTTGAAAGCTTTCAATCTTTATAATTTCTATTGTTAGCTTTACATGAGAAAAGTTTTGAACTATTGAACAGGTTACACTACTAGCTGACTTGTTTGTTTTTTTCCTTCTTTTTTCCCGGATCAGGGAGGGGTTTACAAAGGAGCTCATGTTAGGGGGTGTATCACTATAAATGCTAATTTTTCTGATATGCCTAACGGGCTATGTGTGAGAAACTGAGAATTGAAAATCCCTTAATCCCTGCGGAAAGGCATTGGCTATATACAGGAACCTGCTGCAGTGTGCAGCTAGGGTTCTAGGGTTGGGACTCCTAATATGACTAGACTTAGGATTCCTAGTTTGACCAGACTTACTATTAGTTGACTCACAGCAGGCCTAGTCGACCTATTTACAGAATAACAGCAATCAAGCTCACAAACATATTTATGGCAAACAATAACCCATTTACAGGAATAAATAATATGAATAAATAACATATATTGACGTCTTATAACACCCCTCAAGCGGTGAGTGGAGATCTTCCATTTCAAGCCTAGCGACAATAGCATGGATGACTGGTCTTGGAAGTCCTTTGGTATCAGCTTCCTGTCAAGCTTCTCTTTGATAAAGTTCTTGTCCACCTTGTTATGTTAGGTCCCACTATGTACGACAGGATTGTGGGCAATCTGTATTGCAGATTTTTTGTCACAGTACAACTTCGTAGGGCCTGTAGGTTGGATCGTCAGATCTTGTAGAACAATCTTAAGCCAAAGAAGCTCCTTGAGCCATGGCTGGAAATTCAGGTTCTGCACTTGACTGTGCTCAAGGTTATTAAAAGCTAAAGCGCTAAGCACAGAGCCCCATCCCTTCAGGGCTTTTCCTTTTCTAGGTCTAGGCAACACAGTCTCAAAGAAGCACAGATTAAGCCTCTGAAGTGCTCGCTTCCGCTTAATGTGAAGCCTGCAGTTTGGCACAACCGGCCTTGGAGAAGAAGAGAAGGGGTGGTGCCGGCAGTGAATAGAAGAGTTGGTGCCAGAAGTGAAGGGGGTGCGCTGGCAGTGAAGTGAAATGGGTGGCACTGGCAGTGAAGAGAAGGGGTAGTGGCGGCGGCGGGCTACTGCCCCTCGCAAGGATGTTGCGGCCGCTCTTTCCTTTCTTCTCTTTAGTGACCAATTAAGTCTGCTGACCCTCACAAGGATGTCTCGCAAGGCTGCTGGCCCTCGCAACTCACAAGGATGCCCTCTCTTTTGTTCGAAGGCTTCATTCTAATTTTGATTTGAGTTAAAATTGACTTAGATAAAGTCAAAAAGAGATTACATTCTTCAACTCTTTTATCATGGTTTGAACGAACTAAGGTTGTATGAGACAAGTAAAATTTAAGATGAATTTCCACTTTCACCTCTACCCCAATCAGAAAGTGTATTGTCACGAGGGTAGCAAAATAGGGTAGATAAGGGTATAAAAGGGGGAAAAAACAAAAGACCCAAAGTAAACTATTCATGTTGGATGGGACAAAAATATTTGAGATAAAAGGCCAACAAGATTGGGAGTTTTGTGCAGATGGAGTATTTTCTTTTGATTTATATTTTTGCTATCAGCAAAATAGTCTGTTTTATTATCCTTTTTTTTGTAAGTTTTGACAGGTAAAAAAATTATAGGAAAATCTCGATATATGGGATATCCATAATATTTTTGTTTTTTTGACCATCCAAAGAAGTTTAAAACCCCAGTATGCCTACAAAGAATGAAGCACAGTTCCTCACCATCTGATCACCTGGTCATGACTATTATCTTGTTGTTTCAAGTTTTGTCGTTGAAAGATCTGATATTTCGAGAGTTTTGTTTCAATTAATTCTTGTGTTACAGAGTACTCGCTATCTTTTCTCTGCTTTTGTACTGTTAAACAGCCGTTTTACTGTTGGTGAATTGTTAAATAAAGATGACATGATTCCACTGATGTGTCTCAGTGATATAATATACGATTTCATGATCGTGCTGAGTACGCGGCTATCAGAAACTGATGTATCGACTATTTTGACAATTTTACAGTGTAAGTTCACTATATATCATTTGGGTCTAAGTATTGTTCCTGTTCCGTGTTTCTGTAGTGCTGAGTGGCTCCAAATTAAGAGACTGACAGAAGAATTTGCTTCCATGTGATAAAATACAAACCATAAAACATTTAGCTACAACTCTTGCATGTAAATTGTGAATTAGCTACAGATTCTAGCACTTACGCATCATGTGCAGTGGAAACTGTAACTAACCAGGAATTGTAGAATTTGATGAAAGAAGGCTTCATTACTATTTAAAATCATACAGTAATGCCTCATGATGTTTTAGAATTTTTTTGAATTCTTTTTTTTTCCTTTTTGATGTTCATAGGAAGTCATTTCTTTACCAGGTTGTGGGATGAAAATAAGAGCTGATGACCCTGCTGCTATGAAAAGCTTTATTCTCAGTGTCCAAAATAGGGTGAATGGGTTAAAGGCTTCCAGTGAAGATGGTCAAAAATCTATTTTTACCAGAAGAGTAGGTCTTTCCATCTGAGTTCTTCACTTTCTCTCGCTCCCTCTCCAGGGAAAATAAAAACTGGAAGCATCTTTATTGCCATTCTTGCTCACTTGGGGTTCCTTTATTTTTGTGACAGATGGAGTTTATGCTTGAAACTATATGTGACATCAAAAACAACAAAAAGAAGTCCAATGATGACACCCTACAGCACACTCGGATGAAGAAATGGCTACAGAACGTTAAGTTTTGTTTTGGAATATATTCTTAGAAAACAGTTCCACAATTTCTACAGTTTCACCAGTTACTCAACTTTGGTGCATTACCTTAGGATCATGATTATGTGTGTTTGTTATGAACAGAAGCTTCCATGAAATATTCTTGAAGAGGAGTTTGGAGGAACTTCTTAAAATAATTATAATAATAGTAATAAATTGCATACCAATTTTGTTTTCTTCGTCAAACCTCACTTAAAATTGTTAGCTGAGTTGACTGGTTGACTCTTTAGTACACCACAAAGGTTGTGTAACATTTACTTTGGGACTTGTCTTGGACTTAAGGCTTCTTAAGAATTTGTTTGAAAATTATTTTAAGAATATATATATATATATATGTAGAAACTAGATACGTCAATTTATCATTTTCTATAAATTATTTAACTTTCAATGTCAAAATGTTGAAAAAAACATGAATTAAAAACTGAAAAACATTCGTGACAATATTTTGGATGGATGGTCTAACTAGTAACTTGATCCTCATTGATTTTAAAGAATGCTAGTAGTAGCCTAAATATACAACTGTGGAAGCTCTTGATCAATTTTGCTCTTGAATACTGGTGCCAGTTAGGTGTTGAAGGCATTTTGGTAAAAGGGGTCAAGTGGAACAAGCTGCTTGATCCTGACAAGAAGAGCCAGTGGTGGTTTTCCGGGGAAAATATCAATCCCATCAGTAATGTTGAAGAAATAGCCGGCACAATGGACAAAGAGGTTACTGAAGCTCAAAAGATGCTGAAGCTCGCTGCTGCGCAGAGGATGAATACAGAGGTCAGAAGAGCAATCTTTTGTATAATAATGAGTGGGGAAGATTATATCGACACATTTGAGAAGCTTCTGCGGTTGGATTTGCGTGGAAAACAGGTCTAAAGCTCGTTTTTTAATCTATATAAGTACAGAACATGTTATTTTTATCATTTCATTTGATTATGGCTTTTCCATCGTTAACAGGACAGAGAAATAATGAGAGTTCTCTTGGACTGCTGCTTGCAAGAGAAAATATTTAACAAGTATTATACCGTTCTGGCCACCAAGTTGTGTGAGCATGAAAAAAACCACAAGTTCACTTTGCAGGTTTGTTGGAGTGATTTAGCTCTGCATAAAATTCTTTTACAGATTTAAAAGACAAACCTCTTTGCATGTGGTGGTAAACTTGTTTAACCATTCATGAATGAAGAATGAGGTAAATTATTGAAGGTGGGGGCAACTGAGAATATTGTTCACTACTTTCCGTCTTGTTTTGTTTTTGCAGTACTGTCTCTGGGATCAGTTTAAGGAGCTTGAGTCGATGACGCTTCAAAGATCAATGCATCTTGCAAAATTTACTGCGGAGTTAATAGCCTCTTTCACTCTATCCCTCGCGGTCCTGAAAACTGTAGAGTTGAACAACCCCATGGTGCTGACACCAAAAAAAGTTATGCATTTCCGGATGCTATTTGGGGCCATCTTTGAACATCCTGAGAAGATTGCTTGGAATGTGTTCACGCGTATAGCTGTGATGCCAGAGCTTGAAGATCTGAAAAGGGGCATTGAGCTTTTTCTTAGGGAGCATGTAGTGAAAACAAACAAAGAGGTCAGTAGCAAGCTTAAGATGGCAAGGAAAGCCCTAAATAATCTTGAAGGAGTTCTAATGTGATACTATCCTTTTGGCAAGGATCTCTTCCAATTATCAGTCATATATTTGAGATTTGTGAAGCTTACACATCAGCGCTTGGGGTTGTGATAAAATTGCATATGCTCTTTAGCCCCTCATGCCGCCAACCTTGGAGTAGAAATGAAGGTTTTAAATGTCGTAGGTTTGTTTGATAGTATGGCACGTGAGTGTATTAGTTGTGTAAGAGAATTGTACTCAGCACATCAAGACACTCGACACGAGGGAGGGAGGGAGGGAGGGGGAGGAGACTTAGAGAACTTGTCTATCTTTTGAGGTGTAAAAAGAAAAAAAACGAAATTTCAAATCTTTTGATCTATTGATTAAATATTTAAATTTATGATTGTTAATAGGAAGTCTATTAATATCCCACTTCCCAATTGACCTCCCATGTCATGTTCCGAAAAAAAAGGTTGAATCGGTGAAGCCTTTCTCTGGTATTGTTACACCTGAAAGTTTGAAAATCTTAGGCTCAGTGAAATGAATCAATTACTAGCTCATTAAAAAATAAATTTCCAATTATATGTATAAACTAAGCAAGCAGACAGATTTTACTGTTCCTTCCTCTTATAATCTGTGGCGTTTAGATCCAATCTGTGGGCGTTTAGATCCATAGATTTTAATGTGTTATAGTTGCATCCAACTAATTTCCTTTGAGAATTTAGAAGTGGTAATAATGGTACTTCTAAGACTACGAGGGCTAAACCATGAAAAGTCACTTTCTTCGGTGACCTTAAAAATTGTAAGAACTCAATTTTGCACAAACTCTTGGATCTATCGTCAGAAGCGGACGTATAGGCTATAGAATATAAAATAGGCTATATAATATAGAAGGCAAAATAACTATTTGGTATCCTGAACTATAACATGAGGGGCAATTTATGGTCTGGATTAAAAGTTGGGCAAACAAGGGTCTGGACTATTATTTTTGGGCAAACAAGGGCCTGGACTATTAGTTTTGGGCAAAGAAGGGTCCTGATATGGCCAACTCGGCACATGGATCCACGTGAGTCGACGGCCGTTATCAAAACAACTCGTTTTTGTTTGTAAATTGAAACGGAGAGTAATTGGATGCCCTAATTGTTAACTTTGAAACTTTTGTCTTTTCCACTAAATTTTCCCCATCTTCATAACCCTGTCAAATTCAACGAAATCAGACCCAGACTCAAACTCGTCAAACTCGTTCGAGCGCGAAGATGAAGTTCATGGAGGCTTAACTCACAGACAGGTTTCCAATCGATTAGTTTAGGGTTCTCCGTTTCGTACATTGAGGATTTTTCTGTATTTCGAGGCACGTCGAGCTGTGAGGCAGAGGAATCTTGGGATAGGGCTGTAGTTCGAAAGTGATGTGGGTGTTGATTATTTCAAGTAAATGTGAGCTTTACAAGATTCTTCTGTACTCTCTTTTGTATTCTTTCTACTCCCCATATGTGTAGGGTCGAATAAACATAACTTTTTAGTGCACTAAGGGAATATTTTAATAATGTTGTGTTTTTTATTGTTTCATACTCTTTTGCTGCAGATGAATAAGTCCTATGTCACGTATAACATCCACTGGGTGGTGTTAGAGATGGGCATATCCATTGGATCGCTCCACCATGGAGCGGGTTAGTTTTGTGATCCACCTATGGTGGAGCGGGTCGTGGATATCCGTTGGAGTTCCATGGAGCTCCCCCCATAAAAAAATATTTACAACATCAGTTCTCAAATTTTTCAAAAAATTACAAATTGGTCCTCAAATTTTTAAAAAATTTACATTTTGGCCCAAAAGTGTTTACATTTTAGTCCCTGAACTTTTTTGAAAAAATAAAAAATGACCAAAACTTTAAAAAGTTACACTTTAGTCACTGTTGGTGGAGCGGGTCGGATCAATACGGATCGATCCACCAGTAAAGTGGAGCGGGTCATGGAGCGATCCACCACCATGCGGATCAAGGCGGATCAATCCATGGAGCGGGTCGACCCGCTCCAATGCCCATCCCTAGGTGGTGTCTTCAGCAAGAAACCCTTCATTCAGTACACTGACTTTAACATCCATAGTGTCAAAGTTGAAACAAGTGAGCTTTGTATGTTTAATATTGCGGCAGAGATGAGTTCTTTAGGGATGAGGGATGGTGATGTGAAGACAGTGTACTACAAGCATTGTAGAGGTAGTTTGGGTACAACTTTGAAAGAGGTACTAACACAAGGTGATTTATTTAAGCTGTTTGGTTATGTTCAAATTCATGGTTCAGTGAATATGTATGTGGAACATACTGATGAGTGGTTGGCTATGAATTATAAAATAAGGACCACTAACCAAACAGTGGGGGCCAGTCTTAGAGATGTGGTGGAAGTGGTAGGCGAAAGTGAGGGGGCATTAAAAGGGGAGAGTGTTGAGTTAGGGTCTGGTTAGAGTATTGACGAGCCAAACCTACCAGAGTCTCAACCATTGTTTGGTGGTCCTGAAAGCATTGTCTATTATAGTTCTGATGATGATGAATCATAAAACTATGAGGAAGTTTGAGAAGATAAGCTGGGTGGTGTAGATGAAACCTTGGCTCCAAATGTTGATGAGGAGATTAGAGAAGGAATTGATCAGGTAAAGGGTTACTATGATGTGTTTGGAAGCAAGAAGGTTTATGCTTATGTAGGAAGCTTTCTGCTCAAGTAGGTGAGGATAATGAACAACCTCCATTGGGTGATGGTGGGAGCAGTGCTAGTGAGGATGATGGTGATACACAAGGGTTAGATAACTCAAATATTGGAAGTTTTGATGAAGTTGAGGAAGAAGATGAGACTGTAGAATTGAGGAGAATTCCAGATAGATATGAGAGGTATGTTGAGGGAAGGCCAGTTCATCTCAGCATTGACATGGTATTTGAAGACCATTTACAATTTAAAAGAGCTTTGATTAGGTATGATGTGCAGGATTAAAGAGATCATAAGTTTAAGAAGAAGGGAAAAACAAAGTGAGGGCAGTATGTGTAGATGAGAAATGTAATTGACTGATTTATGCATCTACCGAGAGGCAAAGAAAGAAAGAAAGAAAGAGTATTTTATGATTAAAACTTTGCGGCCAAAACACACTTGCTGCCATGTATTCACAATTAAGGCCCTAACTGCTAGATGGATAGCCTAGAATTATGAGAGCTACATTTTTGCTCATCGTGGTATTAGTCCACTCTTTCTGTCTAGACACATCAAAGCTCAATTGTCAATAGAGGTGTCAATAGAGGTGTCCTATGATCAGTACAAGAGGGCTAAGAGAATGGTTGTTAAAAAACTGTCAAAGGATGTGGATCATGAGTATTCAAGGATTTTTTATTATGCCATGGCTATTGAGAAGACAAATCTTGGATCCAGTGTAGACATTCAACTTGAGCATTATGGTCCGGATGTTGTTCCCCACTTGAAGAGAGTGTATATGTTTTTAGATGCAGTAAAAAGGGCTTTCTTGAAGGATGCAGACAATATTTGGGGTTAGATGGTTGTTTTCTCAAGGGGGTTGTTAAAGGTCAACTCCTAACTGCTGTTGGTAAGGATGCCAACAACCAAATGTACTCAGTTGCATGGGCTCAAGTTGAGGTTGAGAGTACTGACTCATGGACTTGGTTCTGTGAGCACCTAGCAAGAGATTTAAGAACTCAAGATGGGTATGGGTGGACTTTCATGTCTGATCAATCAAAGGTTTGAGTACTCTTTTATATTCTATGTTGTTATCATATACTGCCTTGATTGAAAGTTACAGAACAGATTTTAATGCATCTACTTTGATTTCTTTTCTTTTTGTGTCAGGGGTTGGAAAATGCAGTATATTCAATCTTTCCTAGATCTGAGCATAGATTATGTGCTCGCCATATTTATGGGAATTAGTACTCTTATTTTAGAGGTGAAAGGTTGAAGATTGCCTTCTATGCGTCGGCTAAATGTTTTAATGAGGTGCAGTTGGAAAAAAGGCTTAATGAGATTGAGAAGCTTGATGAGGGAGCAAAGGCTGCACTGCAAAATACTGATATTAAGCAATGGTGCAAGGCTTTTCAGAGGGACATGGTCATGTGTGATGCAGTTGACAACAATAGCACAGAGGCTTTCAACTTTGTCTTGGCCAAAGCAAGGAGCCTACCAATTATAAGCATGTTTGAGACAATTAGGCAATATGTTATGGAAAGAATGGTCCAGAGGAATGTTTTTGCGAGCAAGTGGAAGTGTAATTTTGGGGGAAAACGTTAGAGACAATATAGCAGAGAATACAACTAAGAGTTTGAAGTGGAACATCAAATGAAATGGAAATTTTGGATATCAAGTCTTCTATTGTAACACAACACATGTGGTGAAGATTGAAGAAAAGTCTTGCACATGCCATGCTTGGAAACTGTCTGGAATTCCTTGTAGGCATGGAATTGCAGCAATTATGAATAGAAAGGAAGACCCATACAATTACATTTCTAACTTGTACAATAAGGAGAAATTTTTGGCGGCATACAATCATCTAGTGCAACCTATGTCAAGTTAAGAATTCTGGCCAAAGAGTAATAATGGGCAAGTACGAGCACCTAAAGCCAAAAGATTGCCAGGGAGGCCTAAGGTTGCTAGAATTAAAAAGTGGAATGAGCCCAAAAAGGGGAAAGACAGGCTAGGAAGAGGAGGCAGAATTATGCATTGCTCTTTATGTAACTATGACAACCATAATGCGAGGAAGTGTCCACTATCTTAGGTATTGATAAGAACTGAACACTCCATTCAAATGTTATGTTCATTGCCAACTTTACATAATACTATAGGTTTTAATACAGTCTAAGTTGCATTCCAGACTTTACAAGGGGCTGGCAGTTCAAGGGCAAGGAAAGGTTCAAAAAAGGCTAAAAGACCTCAGAATGAAGTTCGAACAGGATCTAGGAAGAGGAGGGGATGTGAATAAGGACCTGAACATCAAGTTGAAGACCCTACTACTCATCCATAACTTTGTTTGCATATGTAACAGATTGTAGGATCTTAGTGGTCTGATATTCGAATCGGATTTGTGTGAATTAAGTTGTATTTCGCAGCCATCAAAACTTATGTTATGTTGTGTTAGGTTGAACATGCTTCAGATCAGGTTGTTAGGTACAACTGGTGTGTCTCTGTTTTTATGACATTATGAGTAGTCTCTGTTTTTATGAGATATGAGCATTGGCTTTTGGTTCTGCAAATCATGTTAGGTGCAACTGATGTGTCAAGCTGTTAGGTGCAACTGATGAGTTTGACACGTACAGAACAGAAAGAAAAAAACTTGATGTTGCGAATGAAATACATTACCATAGATATAGATGTTTAGATTAGGTGCATATAGAGAATGCATTGCAGAAGCTTCACCATTCCTAAGTTCTAGAGTGCATCAAGTACAATAGATGGTTCTCATTATGAGAAAACAACAGCACCATAGTGCAATCCTAAGTACATTTGCTAGCTATACTCCTAACATCATCCTTCAAATTAGCTAGCTCAACTTCGACGGATTTCAACTTCTCAAGCAACTTCTTGATGGAAATACGAGCTCCTTCAAGGTACCTTTCATCAACCCCTTCAAACATACATTTAGTTGGGGCATGTCCATAGAACACTTAAAACAGAGTAAGCATAGAACACTTAAAACAGAGTAACCATGAGTAACAGAGAATTTTCTAATTTTGCAAAGGTTACCCGACGATTTGAAGGCAATTGAATGCCCATATCATCCAGAAAAGGAAGAATTTGGTTCCCAACATGACCATAAGGAAACTGTGATGCAAAATGACAATGAAAATCATCAAAACCAAAGCTACTACTGGTTTTCGGTTCTGATTTAATTATATTGAACAAACAATTAGGACTCCAGCAAGAACAACTTACTCTATAATCAGGGCATCTCAAGAATCTGTGCCCATACACTTTGCCCAACCTCCGTGAGCTCCAGAGTTGAAGCTGCTAGCCCTCTCACACTTTCTGAAGTAAGTTTGAATCAGCTCGCAATTCAAAGCATTGTAGTCCGCCTGGTATTCCGCCGAAAATCCTTCTTCCATAGACGCCATTAACGAGATCGAAAAAGGAGAATGAAGAACTGGGAACGATGGAGGGGCTGCGAGTTAGGGATTCAACTCGTCAATGGAATAAAAAGAACTTGTAATGTGAGAGGGTTATGAAGATGGGAAAAGTTTAAGGCAAAAGACAAAAGTTTCAAAGTTAACAATTGGGCACCCAGTTACTCTCTGTTTCGATTTAAAAAGAAAAACGAGTTGTTTTTGTAACGGTCGTCGACTCACGTGGGTCCACGTGCCAAGTTGTCCGTATCATGACCCTTCTTTCATCAATGTTATTTATCACCCGGGTGAATTTTCACCCACCTAGAACACTTGGAAAATGATATGTGGATATGTAATTGTTCAGTTAGTTGGGTTTGGGCTTCCAGATTACCTTGTAACTGAGCTATTTGGACTAGTGGGTGAAATATCACATAGGTGATAATTAACAGGGTTGCCTTTCTTTGCCCAAAAATAATAGTCCAGGCCCTTGTTTGCCCAACTTTTAATCCACACCCTGAATTGCCCCTCATATCATAGTTCAGGGTACCAAATAGCTATTTGGCCAATATAGAATCCCACCTTCCAGTACTCTATTAGCTATTGTGCCTGATTTTTAGTTTTTTGGTCCATAGGTTACCGGTTTTTGGAGCTCACTTTGCAACTTAGAACTATCAGCAGAAGAAAAAAGACGGTTTGAAAGGAAAATAACGATATATTTAAATCATACTATGCTTACATTAACCATTAAATTAGGTGATTCATATATAAAGGGTTCAAACTCATAGTTGTCTATTAATCCTGTAGAAATGAAACCTAAATAAAACAAAAAAATTTGCTCATCTCCACAAAAACATCTTCATTCGATTTTTGCATTGGCTCTAGGTTATTTAAATTCAGCACCCAGTTAAAAACTTGTGTGGTTTTAAAGAATAGAAATATAAGGACCATGTGTGTCGGAATATATATATATATATATATATATATATATATATATATATATATATATATATATATATATATATATATATATATATATATATATATATATATATATATATATATATATATATATATATAAAAGCTAGAACCGTAAGATCCTTTGGTGGATTGTTTTCGTTTTTATGTCTTCTTCTGGAAGTTGTAAGACTTGGGTTTATAGTCTGGATATTGAACTTCGTCTTGATTCGCTGATTGTTGAAAGTTGTAACTATTTGATGGCGACTTTACTATCTTTATTTGACCCGTTTACTAGGTTAATGTCTTTCTGTTTCTGCACGTCTGTGGCATTGATTATAGCAGATAGTTTATTATCTTTTTCACCTTTTGTGTGAGGCTATAGCTACATCAATGTTATTTATCACCCGGGTGATTTTTCACCCAGCTAGAGCACTTGAAAAATGGAGGATAGATATGTAATTGTCTAATTAGTTAGGCTTGGGCTTCCAAATTACCTTATAGACTAGTCATTTGAACAAGTGGGTGAAAAATCACCCGGATGATGATTAACATGGTTGCTATAGCTAGTCTGTCGACTGGTTTCTTATTTTGCTTCGTTGGCTTTGTAATTCCCATTTTTTGAAGTTTAATATGAAACGTTTCCCCTAAAAAAACCTTTAAGCAACAATTTTGATCAATTTCAATTCTCTTAGTAAACTCAAATAAGAAAAGGATAATGCATTTTAGTGCTCAAAGAAAAAACACTAAAAAAAGATAAATAAAGCTTATATGATAATTCAAAAGGGTAAAGTACATTGTTAGTTTCTTTCCTTTAACACGTGCTCTATTTTAGTCTTACTTTAAGAATTCGTCTTATTATGATGCTAAAGTTATGCCTTTTTGTCATAGTTTGGTCATTCCGTTAGTTTGTCCGTTAATTATTATGTTTTCTTCGTTAATTTTACATAAATACTCTTACAATGATAGTCTAATTACACATTTAATAAAAATATAGCCATTAAACTTTTAATGAATGTGCACACAAGTCCCAATAATTTTTTGCTCCCTCTTCACCTCATATCATCATCAGGGACCATCTGTCGACGGAGCTTGAAAAGGGGGATTCTCCTCCTTCACCATTGCTACCAGTGTCTGTTCCAAATCGATTCATGCAAGTGAAGAAGAGGGCTAAAAGTTTGGGTTGAGTGAAGTGTGAAGATGGAAAGTTTTGGGATAAAATTGGTGGAACTTTATGAAATTTGGTAATAAGTTGTAAATTTAAGTTTGAGGTATTTTTGTCATTATCATCAATTAACGGTCAAACTGAAAAAATGACCAAATTATGATAAAAACCATAAAAGTATTGAGTAAATTCCGCTGGCAGTCCCGTAAAAATAATTATTGTCCTGTTCTGGTCTTGTTTTAAATATTTGTCCTATTTAGGTCCTATCCTAGGGTACCTTGTCCTGTTTTGGTCCTTTCCGTCAATTAAAGCCGTTAATTCTAACGTTTCTTAACATATTTACTCTTTTACCCTTTGATCTGGAATCGATGGAGATCGATCTCGACCGGCGATTGCGGGATCCATCTCATTTCGCTCCGTCTTCTACCTGACGGTGTCGTCAATGCCGCACCGAATCCACCTTTGCTTCCCTCAGTCACCGGAGCACCATCCCGTCAAAGCCCGCAGCGAACTGTTGTCGGAAAGTGCAGAACAACCGGGACACCAACCTCCAACGAGAGACTCGCGAACTCCCTCCACCTCTGTTCAGCCGCCCCATCACCGCAGATCACCTCCCCATCGTCCGACAGCCCTTTCCCGGTCAATCTCGCAGCCAAACGACGCCCTCCACCGCCATAAATGCCAGATCGATGTTGACCCCCCAAGAGGAGCCACCTCGATTTGCTGCCATCAAGCCTCCAAGGCTGTGATCGTCCATTCTCGAGCCACTCCGGCCGATCTTGCCTGTAGCGAGAGACTCGCGAACTCCCTCCACCTATGTTCAGCCGCCCCATCGCCGCAGATCGCCTCCCCATCGTCCGACACCCCTTTCCCGGTCAATCTTGCCGCCAAACGACGCCCTCCACTGCCAGAAATGCCAGATCGACGTTGACCCCCCAAGAGGAGCCACCTTGATTTTCTGCCATCAAGCCTCCAAGGCTGCGATTGTCCATTCCCGAGCCATGTTTTGTACTTTTCTCAAGTTGAATGAAGGAAAGCACTTTTTATCTTAGCCATTTTTGTTAACTTTTATTTTTGGCTATAAGCTTTGGCTGTCTCCGAACGAGTCAAACACATTTTCCAGAGCATGTTTTCTGCGCACTTACGGCTACAAGGCCCTTTTTTTGCTCGAATTTCTTGACCTAGAATTTTATCTAAGTCCCATTTTCTTTTGAAGGATTTTGACTTGGAGTTTTTCCTAAGTTCTTTTCCCTTCTTTCCCCGAACCTTTGATATTTTGGTTCAGATCATGTAGTATCAGTCCGACCAAAGTGTTTAGATTTGTTCATGCAAGCAAAATATATATGCACAAATGTAAGGAATTAAGAAGTGTTGGCAAAATATACCTTCTAGTATTCGGCTTTTAAGAAGTGATTACAAATTATTCTAAGGATTGAACGTTTTGAAGACATCTGAGTGAAAGTTATTTTTCAACTCTTGCCCGAGGGAGTCTTCTCTCTTGAAGACTCCATTTCGTTCTTCCGTAGCTACCCTGTAAGGTCCTTCCCAGCTTGGCGCAAAAGCTCATCCTGGTTATTTCCGAGATCCCAGTTTGGACATCTGGAGGACCAAGTCACCCACGACAATGTCCTTCGGTTTGACATTGATTTTTTCGGTTTTAGCTGTTCTTTCCTGGAAAGCCCTTCTCTTGAGTTCGGCATTTTCCCTTCGTTCTTCCATCACATCGAGGTTCGCTCTGAGACCCTCCTCATTCGGCCCTTCTTTGAACACAATCGTGCGGATGGAAGGGTGTGCTATTTCCTCTGGTATCAAGGCTTCGGTGTCGAATGCCACAGAGAAAGGAGATTCACCTATAGCTTTCTGAGGGGTGGTCTGATAGCTCCAAAGGACGTGCGGAAGTTCTCTAGGCTACTACTTTCCCTTGGCGCTTCCTTATCTCTTTTGTAATCCATCCTTCAAGGTTCGGTTAAATACTTCTACTTGCCCGTTCGTTTGAGGGTGAACGACCGACGCGTAGCGCATTTGTATTCCACTTTTCTCTACCCAAGTTTGGAGGGCCGTGTCGACAAATTGCTTTCTGTTATCGGCGATGATCACTCACGAGCATTCAAACTTCCATACATTATTTTTCCATATGAAGCCTTGTATGTCTTCTACCGCGATGGCTGAGAGTGGTTCGGCTTCTATCCATTTGGTCAAGTAATCAACGGCTACAATGCAATACTTGAGGCCCCCGGGCGCCATTGGCAGTGCTCCGATGAGGTCAATTCCCCAAATGGCGAAGGGCGTTGGGTAGCAAACCGAGGTAACTAGTTCAGAGGGTAGCCTTTGGAAGTTTTCATGCCTTTGACATTTTTCAAAATGCCTTACAAGTCTTTCGGCCTCCTCCCTTACGGTCGGCCAGAAATAACCTTGTCTGAAGATCACATTTTCCAATGCCTCAGCTTTGATGTGGGATCCACATGAGCCTCTATGTAGTTTGGCCAACATTTTGGAGAATTCTTCTTCTCTGTCATACCTTTGGAGGGGCGTCAAGTATCCTCTTCGATAGACTTTGTCGCCAACTATGAGATATCTGCCCACCTTACATCGGAGTTTTGAAGCTTCAGCTGGGTTAGCAGTCAACACTCCCTTGGAGAGGAACTTCCAAAACGGTGCTCTCCATCCAGTGATGATGTTTAGATTTCAAAAAGTTTGGACACCAGGACTGTCCCTTTTTTATCAAATTTTGAGGCCTTTGCTAGGGCGTTAGCCTCGACGTTGTGGGCTCTCAGAATTTTCTCGATCTCCAGATTTTTGAACAAGAGTGCCAGTTGTTTTGCCAAGTCCACGTATTTCTTGAGGTTTGACTCCTTCACCTCATATTTCCCCTTCATTTGCTGAACGACCAGATGAGAGTCCCTGCAGGTCCTCATCGACCGAATGCCTGCTCTTCTTGCCACCTGGAGTCTGGCAATAAAGGCTTCGTATTCTGCCACATTGTTGGTGACAGGAAAGTTGAATTTTATTGCTTTGGTGGTTTGCATTCCCTCCGGTCCTTTTAAGACGAGGCCAGCTCCTTGTCTTTCAGAGTCGGAGGCACCATCCACAAACAAGGTCCAGATAGGTTTTTCTAGTATTGGCACCTATTC
This sequence comes from Stellera chamaejasme, assembly GCA_024586325.1. NCBI lineage: Eukaryota > Viridiplantae > Streptophyta > Magnoliopsida > Malvales > Thymelaeaceae > Stellera > Stellera chamaejasme. Next base: position 98,583 of record CM044986.1, read on the forward strand.
CACATTGGAGTCAGTGAGGAGCTCATCTATGAAGTCTACCAGGGCTTGGGCTTTTATGGCCCTTTGGGGCTCGTATACGACTTCGAACTCACTAAGCTCTATACATCACTTGGACAACTTACCGGAATGATCGATTCTCCTCATGATTTCTTCCAGTGGAAAAGAACTTCAGATGATGATGGAGTGTCCCTGGAAGTACAACCGAAGCCTCCGAGCTGCTAGGAAAAGGGCGTACGCCACTCTCTGAAGGATGGGATAGTTGAGCTCGGCTCCGTGGAGAGATTTTCTAACATAATACATCGGCCATTGCTGACCTTTGGCTTCTCCTTGAATAAGGACCGAGACCTTTTCTCCCACAGCTAAGTAGAGTATTAGAGGTTGCCTTTCCTTAGCTGTTTCAGAGTTGGCAACTCAATTAAGTACTCTTTCAACCTTTCCCAAGCTTCCTTGTAGTTGTCGTTCCACTCAATGCACGCTCTATCGGCTGTGTTTTCCTCGAGAGTCTTTTTCTTCTTCTCCTTATTCCTATTCTGCTAGGTTTGGCGCCTTCCTTGATTAGAATTTTGAAGAAAGGTTGGCACTTGTCGCCGTACCGGGAGATGAATCTGCTAGGGGCAGTGATTCGTCTGAGGAGCCTTTGTACATCCTTGATCGAAGTTGGGAAGTTACATTTCTGGCCTTTGTACATCCTTGATCCAAGGAACATTCTGGCCTTTACTGCGAAGGTACATTTCTCCAAATTTAGCCGAAGGCCGTTCTTACTAAGTTGGGTGAACACTTCCTCCAAGTCCTTTATTAGATCTCCTAGTGTTTGGCTTTTGATGATCGTGTCATCGACATATACTTCCATGTTCTTGCCTATCTGGCAGAAGAACACTTTGTCCATCAACCTTTGGTGAGTTGCTCCTTCATTCTTCAGACGAAATGGCATTCGAACGTAGCAATAGGTCCTATCGTCTGAGATGAAGGACATTTTCTCCTTATCCTATGGATTCATTCGGATTTGGTGATATCCACTTTAGGCATATAAGAAGCAAAGGAATTCGTAGCCGGCAATAGAGTCCACTAGCCAGTCAATCGGAGGGAGAGGGTATGAATCCTTCAGGCAGTCTTTATTAAAGTTGGTAAAGTCGATGACCATCCGAAGCTTTTTTATTAAGGCCTTTGCCACGATTACTGGATTACTTAGCCATTCTGGATAGAGTACTTACCAAATTACCTTGACTTCCAGTAACTTTTGTATTTGCTCTTTGGTGAAGGATCTTTTGTGAGAAGCCATGTTTCTCTTTTTTTACTTTATCGGCCATATATTTAGATCTACGTTTAGACTATGTTGAATTATGCTAGGGTCGATCCCCAGCATATCTTTCGGCGAGTAAGCAAAGAGTTCTTTATTAGACTGATGAAGGGATACAAGCTTAGTCCTCTCCTCGTTCGGGAGGGTTTTGCTGATTCTGGTTAATCAGCCAGGCTCTAGCTCTTGTTCACCAATTTTGAAGCCTTCGGCTTCAGTACTTTTGGCTGATTCTACAGAATCAATGCCCTTTCCTTCGGCAGCTGCTTCCTTCCCCTTCTTGGATGCCTACAGGGCAACGATGTATACTTCCCTGACCTCCCTCTGGCTGATGTAGCTGACCACATCTCCTTCCTTGGCTGCGAAGGTCATAGTCAAGTATTTGACATCCCCGTGCATGTGGAGTACTCCTTGAGTTTGACGTCAGATGATGGCATTATACGTAGAGGGAACGTCAATGACTACCCATTTTGCCATGGTTGTGGCGTGGAGCTTCTCCCCCTTCAGTCCTTCGCACTAGAGCATGACAGGTAGTTCAAGATATCTGAGGACAGGCAGAGCATCTGGCCCAACTCCGAAGGTGGAAGTCTTCATGGGGGTCAGTGTTTTGACATGGATTTCTAGCCCTTCGATGGTGGAGGAGAAAGGGACATCTACATTTGACCCATCATCACACAGGATTCTTCTTACGTCAATGTTGTCGATCCTGGTTGTGATGACCAGAGGATCGTTATGAGGGAACTTGATTTCGGCCCCATCGGTGCTGATGAGTTTTGCCGATGGTCCGTCATAGTGCAGCTGGTTGATTTCCCTCATTTTCTTTTTCCTCTCGGAGTTAGGGAGAGAAGTGGTGATCGTGTTGCCGCCGGATCAGGGGAATTGCGTTAGTTGCACTTATTCCTTCGGTCCGAGTAATATTCCTCGTATTCCTCGTCGTCTCCGACCTCCTTTCTTCCAGTTTCTTCTCTTGCCATCCCCTTGGGGGGAAGTCATCCGAAGGTACTGGCAGAGGGACCCTTGCTTGATGAATTGCTCGATGTACTTTTTGAGCTGGTGGCAGACTTTGGTTTCATGCCGTTTTTCAAATGGAAATGGCAGTACTTGTTGAAATATTTGTGAGTTCCTTCTTTCATGGCATTCGGCCACTGTAACTCTTCTTTCTTCTTTAGTGCTGCTAGCATGTTTACCCGAGTGGTGTTCAAGGGTGTGAGGGAAAGGGGTTTTTTGAAGGTGTTTCCCTTCCCCCCTTCCCTCCTTTGGCCAGCCCGGGGTGAGCCCCTTGGGCAGTGGTCTCTGTCGTTTCAAGCCGGAGGCTCTCCTTTGGCGGTCAAAGGACCACCCATCTTGTTCTTCGAGAGTTCGAATGCTAACTTGGTATATTTCCTGAGTCCTCGAGTGAGGGCCATTATCCTAGCCTCGGTGTTGAGGTCGATGGTGCTCACGGCTTCCTTATTGAAGTGCTCCACCAATTGTCGGAGGGACTCGTTCAGCCCTTGTCTGAGGTCAAACATCTGAACGGTTTGCTTGGTCACAGGTCGATTACCGATGAATTGATCAATGAACTGGGTGGTCAGTTCTTTAAAGGAAGTGATAGATCCTTGAGTGAGGGAGTTGTACCAGTCGGATGCAGATCCGAATAAGGTGACCTCGAAGCATTTGCAGAGGCACACTTCATTTTCCCCCCAAAGTTTCATGTGTGTTTTGTATTTCCGAATGTGAGCTTGGGGATCCCCTCGGTTGTTATAGGTGTCGAGTGGTGGGATCTTGAAGTCCAAAGGCACATGAATGTCTCGGATGCGAAGGGAAAAAGGCGAGAGTTCGTCGGATTGCTATCCAGCGAGCTTGGCAAAGACATTTTGCCAAGGCTCGTACACGCGTGACTAAGTCGCTCCAGTGTTTGCTTGATGGCTTTCTCGACTTGCTCTTGAATTGAGCGATCTCTCTTGGGGAAGGGAGTCTTTCGACCTCAGATGCGGTCAAGGGCACTTGCCCGACGGCCCGAGGTATGGGAACATCTTTAGACGATCTCCACGCTGAGGGTGGGCGGACGGCTCTTTCAGCTTTAAAATCTCTAATATAAATGTTTTAGGCAATATGCAGTTTTATGTAATATGCAAAATTTGTTTGAAAAAAACCGCGTTCTAATTCAAATAAAACCGCGTTATAATTTTCTTTGAAAATTGGTAGGCTATAACCTTTGTCCATCGACTCAAACTTGCACATAAATATGGAAGCTAAACAACTCTTTAAAATTTCTAGTATAAATGTTTTAGGTAATATGCACAGTTTTACGCAATATGCACAATTTATTCTAAAAATAATAATTTATAAAAAACCGCGTTATAATTTTCTTTGAAAAATGGGAGGCTATATGCTTTGTCCATCGTCTCAAACTTGCACATAATTTTGGAAGCTAAAAAACACTTTAAAATCTCTAGTATAAATGTTTTAGAAAATACGCATAGTTTTACGCAATATGCACAATTTATTCATAAAATAATTAATTTTAAAAAAAACCGCGTTAGAATTTTCTTAGAAAATTGGTATGCTATAGGCTTTGTCCAATGGCTCAAACTTGCACATAATTTTGGTAGCTAAATAACTCTTTAAAATCACTAATATAAATGTTTTAGGGAATATGCAGTTTTAGGCCATATGCAAAATTTATTCCCAAAAGAATTAATTCAAATAAAAATGCGTTATAATTTTCTTTGAAAATTGGTGCTATAGCCTTTGTCTATTGGCTCAAACTTGCACATAATTTTGGAAGCTAAACAACTCATTAAAATCTCTAGTATGTATTAGGCCATATGCAGTTTTAGGCAATATGCAGTTTTAGTTGATATTCACAATTTATTCACAAAAGAATTAATTTTAAAAAAACCGCGTTATAATTTTCTTTGAAAATTAGTAGCCTATATAGCCTTTGTCCATCGGTTCAAACTTCTACGTAATTTTGGAAGCTAAACAACTCTTTAAAATCTCTAGTATAAATTTTCTATGCAATATACAGAATTTATTCACAAAATAATTAATTAAAAAAACTGTTGTATAATTTTCTTTGAAAATTGGTATATAGGCTTTGTCCATCGGCACAAACTTACACAAAATTTTGGTAGCTAAACAACTCTTTAAAATCTCTAGTATAAATATTTCAGACAATATGCAGTTTTAGGCAATATGCACAATTTATTCTCAAAAGAATTAATTAAAAAAGCCGCTTTATAATTTTCATTGAAAATTGATAGGTTATAGTCTTTGTCTATTGGCTCAAACTTACACATAGTCTAGTATAAATGTTTTATGCAATATGCAGTTTTACGCGATAAGCACAATTTATTCTAAAAAAATTAATTTTAAAAAACCCGCGTTAGAATTTTGTTTGAAAATTGGTATGCTATAACCTCTGTCCATCGGCTCAAACTTTCAAATAATTTTGGAAGCTAAAAAACTCTTTAAAATCTCCATCATAAATCTTTTAGGCAATATGCACTGTTTTGATGCAATAGGCACAATTTATTTTAAAAAATATTAATTTAAAAAGAAACCGTGTTACAATTTTCTTTGAAAAATGGTAGGCTATAATCATTGTCCATCGGCTCAAACTTGCACATAATTTTGGATGCCAAACAACTCTTTAAAATCTCTAGTATAAATGTTTTAGGCAATATGCAATTTTAGCCGATATGCACAATTTATTCACAAAATAATTAATTAAAAAAACCGCGTTATAATTTTATTTTAAAATTAGTAGGCTATAGTCTTTGTCCATCGGCTCAAACTTATACATAATTTTGGAAGCGAAACAACTCTTTAAAATCTCTACTATAAATATTTAGGTAATATGCACAGTTTTATGCAATATACACAATTTATTCTAAAAAAATAATTTAAAAAAAACCACGTTATAATTTTCTTTGAAAATTAGTAGGTTATAGCCTTCGTCCATCGGCTCAAACTTCTACATAATTTTGGAAGCTAAACAACTCTTTAAAATCTCTAGTATAAATTTTCTATGCAATATACACAGCTTTACGCAATATGCACAATTTATTCTCAAAAAATTAATTTTAAAAAACCGCGTTATAATTTTCTTTGAAAATAATTTTGGTATCTAAACAACTCTCTAAAATCTCTAGTATAAAAGTTTTAAGAAATATGAAGTTTTAGGCAATACGCACAATTTATTCTAAAAAACAATTAATTATAAAAAACCGCGTTATAATGTTCTTTGAAAATTGGTATGCTTAGCCTTTGTCCATTGGCTCAAACTTGCACATAATTTTGGAAACTAAACAACTCTTTAAAATCTCTGGTATAAATTATGTGGAAGTTTGAGCCGATGGATAAAGGCTATAGTCTACCAATTTTCAAACAAAATTATAATGCGGTTTTTTTAATTAATATTTTTTAGAATAAATTGTGCCTATTATATCAAAACTGTGCATATTGCCGAAAACATTTTTCGTACAGATTTTAAAAAGTAATTTAGCTTCCAAAATTATGTGGAAGTTTGAGCAAAGGCTATAGCCTACCAATTTTCAAATTAAATTATAACGCAGTTTTTTATAAATTAATTGTTTTGATAATAAATTGTGTATATTGCGTAATACTGTGCATATTGCCTAAAACATTTATACATTTATACTAGAGATTTTAAAGAGTTGTTTAGCTTCCAAAATTATGTGAAAGTTTGAGCCGATGGACAAAGGATATTGACTACAATTTTCAAAGAAAATTATAATGAGGTTTTTTAAAAATTAATTTTTTTAGAATAAATTGTGCCTATTGCATCAAAACTGTGCATATTGCATAAATCATTTATACTAGAGATTTTAAAGAGTTTTTTAGATTCCAAAATTATGTGCAAGTTTGAGCCGATGGACAAAGGCTATAGCCTACAAATTTTCAAAGAAAATAAAAATGCGGTTTTTTAAAAAAAATTAATTTTTTTTTAGAATAAATTGTGTCTATTGCATCAAAACTGTGCATATTGCCTAAAACATTTAGACTATAGATTTTGAAGAGTTTTTTAGCTTCAAAACAAATGTGCAAGTTTTAGCCGATGGACAAAGGCTATAGCCTACCAATTTTCAAAGAAAATTATAAAGTGGTCTTTTCTAAATTATTTTTTTTAGAATAAATTGTGCATATTGCATAAAACTGTGCATATTGCGTAAAACATTTATACGAGAGATTTTAAAGAGTTGTTTAGCTTCCAAAATTATATATTCACGTTTGAGTTGATGGACAAAGGCTATAGCCTACAAATTTTCAAATAAAATTATAACACGGTTTTTTTAAATTAAGTTTTTTGAGAATAAATTGTGCATGTTGCCTTTAACTGTGCATATTTCCTAAAATATTTATGCTGGAGATTTTAAAGAGTTGTTTAGCTTCCGAAATTATGTTCATGTTTGAGCTGAGGGCAAAGGCTATAGCCTACAATTTTTCAAATGAAATTATAACGCTGCTTTTTTAATTAATTATTTTGAGAATAAATTGCACATGTTGCCTTTAACCGTGCATATTGCCTAAAATATTTATGCTAGAGATTTTAAAGAGTTTTTTAGCTTCCATTTTTTTTCATATTTGAGCCGATGGACAAAGGCTATAGCCTACTAATTTTCAAAGAAAATTATAATGCGGTTGTTTTTTAAAGTAATTGTTTTTAAAATAAATTGTGCATAATGCCTAAACATTTGTGCTAGAGATTTTAAAGAGTTGTTTAGCTTCCAAAATTATGTTCACGTTTGAGGCAATGGATAAAGGCTATAGCCTATAAATCATCAAAGAAAATTATAACGCGGTTTTTTAATTAATTATTTTGAGAATAAATTGTGCATGTTGCCTTTAACTGTGCATATTGCCTAAAATATTTATGCTAGAGATTTTAAAGAATTTTTTAGCTTCCAAAATTATATTAACGTTTGAGCCGATGGACAAAGGATATAACCTACAAATTTTCAAAAAAAATTATAACGCGGTTTTTTCAAATTAATTATTTTGAAAATAAATTGTGTATGTTGCCTTTAACTGTGCATATTGCCTAAAATATTTATGCTAGATATTTTAAAGAGTTGTTTAGCTTCCAAAATTACATTCACGTTTGAGCCGATGGACAAAGGCTATTGCCTACCAATTATAAAAGAAAATTAAAATTCAATTTTTTAAAATAAATTCTTTTAAAATAAATTGTAAATATTGCCTAAAACATTTATGCTAGAGATTTTAAAGAGTTATTTAGCTTCCGAAATTATTTTCACGTTTAAGCCGGTGGACAAAAGCTATAGCCTACAAATTTTCAAAAAAATTATAACAATGTTTTTTTAAATTATTTTCTTTTGAGAATAAATTGTGCATATTTCCTTTAAATGCGCATATTGCCTAAAACATTTATGCTAGAGAATTTAAAGTGTTGTTAAGCTTCCAAAATGGCGATTGAGATATCCACGCTGAGGGTGGGTGAACGCCTCTTTCGGGGTGTAGCACGGTTGGAGACCTACCTCTCCTTCGTTCTCCCGCCACAATTTGTCGAACTTGTTCGATCCAAGCTGATGAGAAACTGGACTCCGTTCGGATGGATCTTCCGGCGGTCGGGGATCTTCGGGACTGCGATGCGGCTTGTTTTGGGGCCTCCTTGCTCGAGGCCGACCTCCCCTTCCTGTGGGAGATTGAGTGCTCGGACGAAGTAGAGGACGTCTGAGTGTCCTGAGGTGAATCGTGGGAACGCAATTTCCCTCAACTGGATGTCGTTTTGGCCGGATCGTCTTGAGGGTTGTCGTCATTCCCATAGACGGTGCTAGTTGGTGGCCGAACATCTGTGGGATCTGCCACCTGGTTCTTCTGGAGTCTGGTTACGTGGGCGACCATGGTTGTTATGGGCTCCTCCGCCTGCAAAGAAAGTTGCACCGGAAGGTGCTCCGATTAACGGGCCCCCGATTCTCAAATGAGTACTCTATTTTAGATTGAGAAAGTAGAAAGAAGGCAGAGCGATGTAGTGATAAGATTACCTCTGCGGTTTGCAAAGGGAGAGCTTTTATATGAGGGCACCCTGATGGCACTTTGATAATTTGCCGATGGTCCGAACGTGATGGCCAACCATCTTTTGCGTGTCAGACGACGCCTTTTCGGGGAGTTCGGCGGGTGTGGGCAAACGTCTGCTTGTCCCCTGGCAGCTTTGTGGAAGGTATCAGGTGGCGGGCGGCATGCTCAGACAACAAAATGTACGTTTTGCATTAAATGCGGCCGTAGTTCCGGTCGGTCCTTCGGCAGGAAGCGTGCTCGGCAAGGTCCTCCTTGTTTTGGGCTGGGCGTCTTGGGCCTTGTTGGGCTTTTTGGGGTTGAAGGCCATTTGGCTCCATGGCCATCATATCTCAAACCTAGAAACGTGTAAGCAATTTGATTTGACCACCACGGGTTAAATGCTTTGACCAATTTGATTTCTGGAATTGTAGTAAGTTGTAAGCAAGCTCAAGATCAGCAAGGCCATAAACCTGCATTTGTAACCTGTAACAGACTCCGGTTAGTTACAATTTCATGTACATATATAACCATTAACCAACAATTGTGTAAATCATGCTAATTATTAAAGCAAAATGACTTGGATCCTTGTTCCAAGTCAATCATCCTAAGTGACTTGTGGTTTTTCTTCATTAGGTGTGCTAAAGAGAAACTAATTTATTTGATTGTTGTGGCCTTGAACTTAGTAGAAGGCTACTTAGTTGATGATCTTGGTACTCAAAATGACTACTTCCCCCTTTTCCCATATTGGTTCTTTTATCAGAACCAGTTCCATTTCAGAAGCAATGTTGCATATTTGACTATGATACTCTTGACATTGGCAGAGGAATTTGAATCTTCCACTGAAGAGGTTTAAGGCGCTTCTGCTCATTCAGATCACTATTTTACGTTTCTAGCAACTGATGGAGTTCATGGACTTCAGGTGTGCTATTTGTTCCTCAAATTGGAAATTTTGATTTGTATTTCATCCGCTATACTAATTTCCCCTTTGTATGCCAACAGATTTGCAGGAACAAATCCAGGCAACCACAAGTATGCTTCGGACAAATCCAGGCAACCACAAGTCTGTTTTGGCAAGTTTACTTTTGCATTGGAGTCAGCTCCCCAGACTCCAACAATTTGCTTTGGTAATGGGCTTGCTTATGTTTTGTCTAGGGTGATGCTTTTCCATGATTTCTTCTATTTGGAGCATGTTTGCAGCTTTGCCTCCATGAACTATTTCTTTTGATAATGCTTTTATAAGGTGCTTTTCTAATGAACTATTTGATATTATCATGTTATAAAAATCGATTACAAGTCCACACTATTAATTTTTATGTTTCTTCTATGATTTTTGTTATGTGATTTTGTCACTATATATATCTTATACTATTAGAGAACGTTTCATCTTAAGCTGGTCTTTGACATTGTTATTTTTTAATAAAAAAAATTGTATGAAGGGTGACTAAGTTATTTAAAGTTTATTCTTTTTGATGGTGCAATGGTTGATGATATTTTCCTCGTCACAATCGCAGGTGGGTGGATGCTTATGAGTTGAAAAATCAAGAATAAATATTGGTGGATAATGTAGATCTATGAGCATTGTTGAGGTATATGTAGCTATATGCTTTGTAGATAAAATGTTGTATAAACCAATGTGTCTAAAGTACAGGTGGATTTGCACCATCCACTTGCTTTGTATGTTTATAGTTGATGGCGGCGCAGTTTGGGCAGTTGCCGCCACGTGTTTACGCAATTGACGCGTGTTGACGTTGCTTGATGTCATTGGTGCGTGTGCGTTACGCGGTTCTCAGAATTCGAGGAACGGGGATCTGTTGATAGTGCGTTAACTGCTTGTCTTGTCAATGAAGTGACTTGAAAATGCGAGAGGTTGACTTATGCCACCAGCGTTTGTTATATAGCAGGTATTAATGGTGGCAATGTCGTAATAAGTCAATGTACCATTATTTGCACGTGTTCTGTATTGTCCGGATAGTGCTTCTCCGGGAATATCCAAGGTCTTGTCCGGGTAATGTTTTATTAAGTCCGGGGGAATATTACTTAGGTCCTTGTAATTACTTGAGTTTTTTAATGGGGCCCTTATGGTGGGCTATTAATTTGGACCTTTTGGTAGGCCTGTTTGGATGATTGGACCTAACGGCCATCAATAGTTTTCTTGGGTTTGCAGTTGGTGATCTATCTTGGCCTTAATACCATCATTAAGTTGAGATTTAATTTATAGTATTGCCGAATTCATCACTATGTTGCACCCTATAAAATCTGCCGCGAAGCGCGGGCTAATTACACATCGTTGATATACATATTCAAGATTGACATGATAATTATCCTTTTATGTATTGTTACATGAATATATTTACAAGTATTTTTCTAAGTTAAGAATTTTCTCAACTAAATGCGTTTTTCAAAATTAATTTTCAGAAAATTGCTTTCCATATAAAACAAAAAAGCGCGTGTTCTAAAAACTGAATTGAAAAATTACACATGGAAAATGAAAAATGAAACTAATAAGGAAAATGAAAATTATTTTCCACAGCTAAACGCGACCTAAATTTTTCCTCATAGACTCACATCTTGGGATTGTGGACGTGGTGAATCCAAATCGAAGGTGAATGCATTCAGAGAAACAATGGCTGGAGGAGAGTTCGTGAGAAATCTCTGACTTCAAAGCCTTGACCAATTGTAGATCCTCCAAAATTCAACGCGACTTGCGCATTATCGTCACTCGCGACATTTTTTGATAGAAAAATGACAATGATTCTCGAAAGAATGTGTTTTGATAAGACCCAAAACTGGATATTGAGACAATGTATTTCTATTTTTTGTATGTAAATTGGAATTTTGTAGTTCTAGACTTATTTTTTCCTTGTTGTGGCCGATGCTAATGGCTTGCGATGCGACATTTGATATGGGCAGGGCTTGTTCGGTTGGAAGGCTGGAGGCGTTGGTTCGTTCGAAGGAGGCATAGGTGGGGTGGAGCAGGGTCGGTAAGGGGTAAGCATGGCCGATAAGGTCATAGTGGTGTGGAGCTAGGCTAACTCGGAGATGCTTGGGGGCTAAATTATTTTAGGGGAATTTGTACATTTTGAATGAATATTGGTGAATTTGTTAATTTTTAAAAAATTTAGAGTCTTGTGTGGAATAAATTTAACGGTAGTGATAAACGTGGTCTACAAACCTAAACGATAGTGACGAAAGAGGACTGGTTTTTTTAAAATAAAATGACATAAAGGTCCTTTACACAAATCTTAGTGGTAAAAAACGGTCATTTTCCCTAAAATTATTCTATGATCTGTGGCCTAAATTCTAAATAGCCCAGCCCAACCCAATTTCTAAAGACTAAATTAACACACCACCACTGAGTCTGAGTGACCGACCCACGTCACGTAACCCAGTCCTACCGTCTCTGCCTCTGCCACCGAGTGTTCCCAGTCTCCCTCTGTCCCTCATCGGCACCGCAGCATCGCCAGTCCCAGCGGCCAGACGCGCTCGCAACTGCTTGCCCTGCGCGTCGCCGGCGCCAGCCTCAGACGCCAGTAGCGGTTCGGCTAACTGCAGCGCTGCAGCAGCTAGTGGGGGTGGCACGCGATGGTCATTTGCCCAATCGATAAGCGGTGCGTTGATCAAATATCTGCGCTTCTCCAACCTCTGTCTGCTCTTCAGCTTCAGGCACACACTCTATCTCTGCCCTTGGTACCGCTACTCACTGGTTGTTTGTATCTTTCAATCTTCTCTAAAACGAACTAGCAAACACACGCAGGAGTATTTTGATCAGCTTCTTTCCAAGCGCCAATGTCTGAACATCGAAGTCCTTCAAAACCCAGATACCGGAAAAGGTGAGGCTTCTAACGGACAATTCTTTTATCAAAATTAGTTCAGAACTTGGCATGCTCAATAACCAGTCTCTAATAAATCTTCTGGGCTCTAGGTGTTTATGCCCGATTCGGTATAGGGGAAGGCCAAGTTATTTTGCAGGACGAAATGCTGGTCGGCGCTCAGCACACTTCTAACAAGGTGTACCTACCATTGTCTCTTTTTCCCCCTTAATTTCTAACTGATTTTATTACGTACGATGATTTTCAACTTAGCTAATCCATGCGTTCTTGTTGGCGTCTGCAGATAGATTGCTTAGTCTGTAGCTTTTGTTTTCGATTCATTGGCTCCATAGAATTGCAGATTGGGAGGAGACTCTTTCTGAATTCTCTCGGGGCTTCTGCAATTAGCAATTCATCAGATGAAGAAGACGATTTAAGCTGCCCACATTTTAAATCAGAAACAAATGGAGCTTCTTGCACTTCCGAGAATATTCCTCTGGGTGACGGGACCCTGAAGTCGTTGATGACTGGTCAGCTGCAATTACCTTACTCTAGCATCTTCTCATTACCTCCTGTTGTTGCGTGTCTTGGGGAATGTGAAGAAACTTATTATTGCAGGTGTGAAGGAACAACTGACTTTGTGAACTTAAATAATAGCAACCATCTGATTTCGATACCAACTAATCTCTGTTCCTGTGCTTCAGCAAGTCATGTGCACAGGCTGACTGGGAGCATTCTCACTCTCTACTTTGTACTGGAGACAAGTCTTTATCTATATCCAGGAAGGCACTTCTCAAGTTTATACAACATGCCAATGGTAATGTGTCCAATTTGCTACTTCTTGTCAGATTTGTTTTTTGGGTGATATTTTCATTGGTTTACCTTTTCTTTTCAATCCACAGACACCAATGATATTTTTCTCCTAGCTGCCAAGGTAAACTTCGTGCTAGGTGTTACATTTTCTTATCTTTATTCTACTCTCCCTCTTCCTTTTTGATGATGGTTTCCTGCCGCTGCAGCATATTCTGCAGTTGATCCACAATACTCAATTAAGCCATGGTCTCGAAGTAATCAGATTGCCAATGCTGGCTTGTTTTATGATGCTCTGCCCACTGAAATTCAGCCTAATTTTCCTCCTATATTTAAATGACTATAAAAAACACATGGTTAGATTGTTGGCTTAGAGAGGGACCAGAAATATGTTTTACTATGTATATAAAAAAAATTGTCTCCAATTTTTCCTCTTATTGTTTTAGATGAATACAAAATGTAGCTAGATTAGATGCATCTACAAAGAATTAAAATTGAATTAAATGGTTGTGGATTTAAATAGAATAAAGTAAAGGAGTGCCATTCACAATACCTGAAAATTGGTTTACTTTTTCAGGCAATTTCGTTTATCATTTCAAGGTATAGGAAGCTGAAAACAATCCATTGTGTGAAAAAGCTCGAAAAGGCTGCACCAGATGTGATGCAAGATCATTGTCTGTCTTTGCTTCTGGATGCTTGGAAACCTTTTTCTGTGGGATACAAGCAAAGGTGACCTTATACTACATAATGTCATAAGAACAGACTTTCTTCCTCTTGTAGTCTGCAATAATTCAGCCTCTTGCTGTTAATATTTAGTTAAGTAAGTTTGAATCTTCAATGCATAAAACCATCCCTGTTGAATAATGCAATAGTTAATATTTTACCCTAGCAAATAGAATAGAGTTTTGAATATTTAAGTTCAAAAGTGAGACCTTGATCTGTACACATCATTCATTTCAATTATCTAAAGAAGTTGAACGCACTATTGACTTGCCCTTCCCCTACCTCTGATGAAATCAAATAAAGGTGGTGGGATTCCGTTGCATTGCCCGAGGATGTTGATGCTTCTGAGGAAACCACCTTCAGGATGCAGATTAAGGAACTTGCTTTTACGGTATGATTGCTTTTGCTGATGATATGGGTGACTGACTATTAAGAGCTTTTCAAACATTACTTCACATGTATTTTATATCGTGGTCCCCAGCAAATTAACTAGTAGGATCCGAATCAACATATAATGTAGTGCTCTAAAGTAAATTTAATATGTTCAATTTTAATGCATTTGTTTGAGCATGGCAGGTAAAACCTCGTGGCTTGTATGCATGGTTTTAAAAACCGAACCGGAAGTAGAACCGTCTAGGCACCGGTTCAACCGTTTGGACCACCGCTCCAACCGGTTACTTTTTTAAAGTTAGCTGTTATCATTCACTATATAGAATTATCATGAAATAATAATGCACATTTTTTATACTAAAATAATAATTTAAAATATAAATTACTCATTTTATAAGAAGGAAAACAATATTCTATATTTTAATTAATTATGTAATTTAAAATAATAATTTAAAATAACTGAAAATTGTTTTTTTATGTTTATATTGTAGTTTACAAATTTTTTAAAAATATTATGAGAAAATATTAAAAAAATTAAGGTGTTAAATATGAATTTATAAACATATGTAGAATAAATTAGAATTAGTAATAAAAATTTAGGAGTTTTGGACAAATTTCTTCAAAAAAAATGAAATAAAAAAGTAATCACTGGTTCGTCCGGTTCTTACCGGTTCAACCGGCCTTTTCCGGTTTTGACCGGTTCTTGACCAAGCCTCCTGAAAACCGAAAACCGGACCGGTCGTCAAACTGGTTCGCTGTTCGACCGGCCGGTCCGGTTTTCGAAACCATGCTTGTATGGCATAGCTTGTAGTTCAAATGATTATTACTTTTGTTGCTCTGTTCATTCTTTCTTCTAGTCTCTTTGGTCCTTCTGGTGACTGTGCATATATGAATACAGTTCTCCTGAATTTACTTCTTTTCATTACCCCTGTGTTTGGATAAATTAATAAGGGGAGGTATGGGCCGAGTACCAGCTCCATGATTAAAGTGGAGAAAATAAGGAAAAAAAATCAGAAGAAAATAATGATAGACAGGAGTTCTGGATTGTAGCTCCTCAAGTTGGGGTGCTGCCAAAAGTTTAAAAAAAAAAGGGAATCGTGGGTTTTGAGGGGCTGGTAGTTAGCCCATGTTAGCACTCCCCACCATTTTTAAGGTATCCAAAAACAACTTTGATAGTACTGAGAACTTCTTCCCCTATCCAAACAGATTTTCATGGTTCGCACCCCTCTACCCAAACATAGGGTACATGTGTTGCACTGAAAACTTGTTCTAGCATGTTCCAGTTCTTTCCAGAGGAATTGTTGGTTTTTGCTTTTTTGGGCATTATTTATGCAACTGGAAAGAGGATAGATATGTTCCCTCAATAACTGGGAGCCCTCTCTAAATTGAAGCATCTTTGAGGCATTACTCACATAGTTTTCATGCTTTATATGATAATTTCCTGATGTTGCAAATTTCAACTTGTCAGTCATTGCAGCTTCTTAAAGAGGCCATCTTTGACAAGGAATGTGAGCCATGTATCCTTTATGTTAGTGCAGTTGATGACTTATTTTCTTTGTTGAAGAATTTATGGGCTCTTGTAGAATCCTTGACTATGTTAGTATTCTCACTTGAAATCTATGGGCAAATTATCGGCATGTTTGAGCTCAACAATCTGTGAGTTCATTGTTTCCTATTGAACTTGCATGCTATTAAAGCTTGAGTGGTAGTGTTATTTTCTGTAGGATGTCAGTGTTTGCTCGTATTTTACACAACTGTTTTGTAGTGTTGATACAAATTTTCATTGTGTAACAGTGATCTCATTGTAGCTTCTCCTGTGGAGGACTACTTTTTGTACATCGACGATCTTCCATATCTTGAAAAGGTCGTTACACCTGTGATTTCATAAACATTTTTTCAACCATTAAACTGCTTGTCAAACTGAGATTGATGGGAATATATTCTCTACCATTTGGGGATTGGCACAGATAGAAGCAGAGAAAGTTACACAGCTTTACTTGGATTCTCTTGATGATTATTCTGTTTCTTGCCAAGGTATGAAATTTTCTTCTCAGTTCATCAATTGATTTCCTCCAGACATATCATTAGTAGGTATGCGAACAAAAGCTTTATGGTAGCCATGTGTTTAATTTGTCATTGGATTTTGAAAGTTCTTTTTTGGTGTTCCTTTATTTTGCTGTTTTTGATCAACTCACTAATAGAATGTAACACACACACACACACATGCACATGCACATATATGCATACTATTTTCCAAGGTCATGGGCATGAATTTAATTTGGCGATTTTGAAACAGGCACTGCATTCTATCCTTTGCAGAGTTGTATGAACCATTCTTGTCATCCAAATGCAAAAGCATTTAAAAGAGAAGAGGTACAGTCTTGACGGAGTGTTCATGGCCATATATTGATATAGAAATTCTGGCTACAATCTTTTTTGACGGCATTCACCGTATTTATGGTTTTACATTTACTAGTAGTCTAGTACATTGAATACCAATCTGGTTGAAATCTTCACTCATGAAATATCAACTTCACATTTATGGGTGATACTCGCTTTTGTATAACACCTAACAAGGTATGCCCGGTTTCAGGATAGAGATGGCCGAGCAACAATTATAGCACTCAAGCCAATCTGCAGCGGAGAAGAGGTAAAAGCTTCCCTTGAATACTATTGCTATATACTACTCTCTTCCTCTCACCAAAATTGATATATCTTATTTTCAAATATATCTTTCGAGTTTTTAAACAAATTCTTTCTAATGTAAATTGAATCAAACAAAAGTTAGGAAGTCAAATTTATCAATTTAATGAGATGGAGGGAACACAGTTATCTTATCTTACCCCTGAAATTAATAGCTTTTGACATAAAGCTCATTTGGCTTGCAGGTTACCATATCTTATATAGATGAAGATCTACCAGTCAAAGAAAGGCAAGCATTACTTTCTGATTATGGTTTTAAATGTGGGTGCAAAAGGTGCAAAGATGAAAACCCGAGCTGATCACTCATGCAATGAAGTTGTTGAATTCAAAATAGAAGGTAAAAACGTTAAGATAGTCTTCAATAGCTCTTCCAAAGGATAATGGATCATTCGTAATTCTACTATTGGAGTGTGTTGAGCCTTGAGTTCTTTTGTTCGGAATACTTCTCCCTTCATTTCAATTAAACTCGTTTTATGATTACAAATATACTTGTATATGCCAATAGTTAATCCCAACTGATTGAGGTCGGTTACATGAATTCTGCATCTCTATTCTGGTCTATTCCTACCAAGCTATAAGGAAGTTCGAATAGCCTAAGATCTCTCTCAATTAGACTTACCTATTTAAGTTTAGGTCTTCTCTTACTAAGTTTTGCCTACTCTAAATCTGACAAATTAGTTTTTTGCACATGGTCTCGTATATGTCCAAACCATCTAAGACGACTTTCTCTGGTTTGTTTTCAATTGGTGCTACTCTCACTAAATTTGACTGGTCCACTTATCCTTCAAAGCATTCGCATATCCATGACATTCATTTTATTCATGTGTTGCATCTTTATTGCCCAACACTCAGTAGCATAAAACATGGCCGGTCTAATAGCTGTCTTATAGAATTCCTCTTTCAACTTTAGTGATGTTTTTATCGAGTAACATCCTTGTAGCACCTCTCCGTTTTGCCCACTATGCCTTTATCTGATGGTTGTATCATCTTCCTCAATATTTCCCTCCTGGATAATAGAGCTTAAGTACTTAAAAGGGTTATAATATTTTGGAAGCTTTTGATCCTCAAGTGCAACTTTACGAGCTTCTGCACTCATGTGCTTGCTAAACTTTCACTTCATAAACTTAGTTTTGGCTCTACTTATTCTAAATCCTAATTATTCTAAAGCGTTTCTCTATTTCTATAACTTCCGATTTACCCCATCCTTGGTTTCATCCACCAGGATAATATCATTTGCGAATAGCATGCACCACGGAACATCATCTTGGTTAGATTTTGTTAGTTCATTCAAGAGGTAAAGGCTTAAAGTTGAACCTTGGTGCAAACCTATGGTGATTGAGAACTCTTTTGTGTACCCTCCTGCAATTTTAACACAAGAAGTTGTTTCATCATACATGTCTTTAATGACATTGATATACCGAATTGCAACATGTTTCTTCTCAAGCAACCCACCTAAACCTTCCCTTGAGACTCTTTCATGTCACTTCTCTAAATCAATGAAAACCATGTGGAGATTTTTATGTTTTTCTTTAAACCTTTCATCAGTCTGCATATGACCTTCATAGTAGATCTCCTATGTATAAAATCAAATTGATTCTTTGTAATCTCTGTATAACACCTTAATCCATACTCGACCACTCTCTCCCATAGCTTTATGCTATCACTCATTAGATTGATACCCCTGTACAATACGTAGTTGATTAAACTTCTAATGTAGATTTTAATGCGGCCTTAGTCGCATTAAAATGCTATGCCCACATTATAGCCACAATAGAAAAAGTTGTTAATGTCTCCGCTGCCAAGCAGACCCAACCACCATTTTATAGATAGGGGATTCTTTATAGCTGCCCACATATTAGCAGGAGTATTGGTATTGCTGTACCGGTAGGGGATTCTACTTCTGCCCTTGATTTTCAATATGAATATGATGCTCACCTGGGCTGGCTGGCTGGCGCATTACATATAAATTCATTCAACAGTTTCTACTGTACTCTATGTAGACTGCAGTACATAGCACTTAGTATTTATGCTCATCTATTTCTTAAGTTACGTTCCCACTTAGTTGCTTGTCACCCACTATTGCCTTGGGGTTCATCACACCTCACCTACTTCCTGCCTCCGGTTACCTTCATGGAGCACATATTGCGTGAATGTCCACTGGGTTTACGGCATGTCATGTGAATTGTGATAGCCATGCTGCTCTTCTCCCACAGCAAATAGAGTTGCTCTATTACATCTAAGACTAACTATCGAAAATGAAGAAGAATTAGTATTTGCAGACGATGCAAGGATATAAATAAATACGCCACATATTTAGCAGAAACAAAAGCTCACCCTATAAGAGAATAAAATTCTAGCACAAGGAAAGGTAGAAACTCCACCCACAAGGCTTGTAGGTGCACAGCAAACAAACAACTCTGAATTAAAACATTCTACAAAAACCATACTTCCACCAATTCAAATCATAGCATTCTCCTCAAGCTCACAAAAACTTCATAAAGCAGTAAGTTACAAACGTACCACCTCACAGCAGCTTTGGCTTGTAAAGTAGCTGACCGAGCAAGCTGGTAGATTGCATCAAAATCCTTTCTGCTAATTGCCAACTTGTCAAATATGGCATCAGATAGAACAACTGATACTGCTCCATTCATGATATACTCCCGTATAGAATCTTTGTGAAGATTCACCCAAATGAAAAGGAAAAACGGAAAGAAGACCAAAAACAAAAAAGAACATCAATTTGACAGAGGAAAGTGCTATACTCGATAGAGTGCTGAATTTCTACTGCCGAAAATTTATAGTGGCAGACAGAAAATAGAAGTAAATATACTTTTAACTCAGTTTACTACTGTAGCTTAGTTATCTTCAAAGATCAAATGTTTTGTACTGTTATCTAATTCCCTTCACTTTTATTTGACTCTCTATGTCCTTGAAAATCACCACCACCACCACTCATATTATTATTATAATTTTTTTTTGAAAATCAAGGGCAAGGATGAGGGATGGTCGAGGTAGGACTTGAACTCAAAATCTCCACCTTGTGTCCTTACAAGCTTAACCATTAGGCTAGACCGCTAGAGGCTCAGGACACTGCTACTCATATTCTTTTCTTTTAACTCATTGATCACTACTGAACTCAGATTTTTAAAGTCCTACTGAGGTGAATAACTGATAAGCTCACTTTTTGCACTCTCCAGACAAAGTTCTATTTCGTTCAATAATTAAGGTAGACTGCTACTCAGAAAGATTCATATCCTTGTTGTTCCTTTCCTTTCAAACCCTAGTTTGAAGCTTACAGACCCCTGACTTATGGAGCTCTGGACCTGATTTGGTTCTGAACTCTCCTCTACTCTGCTCCTCTTTACCCCCACTTCCAAATTTCAGGGCCAATTAAGAACCCTATAATAACCCTATAATAAAATTAAGAACATCTGCAATGGCAATTATATTGTTAGCATGACGAGTTATTCCCTACGACACAGTAAAACATTCTAGTTTGTAGAGGCCAAATTTCATTTGAATACCAACCTATTGTTATGCCTTGTGAAGCAACCATTGGAATGAAAGGAAAAGGCTTCTTAAGTGCTGATATATACTTACTCCCACCTAGTGACGAAACAGGATATATCTGCCTTTCAAATAAATGAACAAAACACCACATTAGGCATTCCTCAAAGAATTCCATCAAGATTCACATACAGTGAAAGTATCAGAAGGGACTAAAAAAACCACGAGAAAACTACTGACACAAGCTGTTAGTGATCTTGCTGAATAAATCAACAAATTAATTGATAATACGCTTATACCAATTTACTGATTAAGCAGATACTAGATTCTTAATCTACAAGTAAAACTTAAGATCCTGCATGGCTTGACAAGCAGCAAAAAGACAAATTCGAACCACTAATTTTGTATAACAACCCCAACATAGTTTGGGATTATAGTGGACAATTAATTGCCACTACATATTTCATACCACCGACCCCAACGTAGTTTGGGATTAAGGTGTTGTTGTTGATGATGATGATGATGATGATGATGATGATGAATTTCGTATAACAACCCAGAATAAGTTTGAAGCCTATGACAGAGTAGCACCTTCTTGTCTTAGCTTTTCATGACACATCACCTTAGCAATCAAAACAATCTAAATAAAATGCCGTGATGTTCAAGATAGTTGTACCATCCTGGTCATATTGTACATGTAAATAGATCATATCTGAGGAATTAGCGCAGTACAGCTTGCCTTAATAATCTTGGCACCGGCATCATATGCAGTCAGTATCTGAAACCATAAGTGGCTTTTATAAGGACAGCATGAAGATAAAAGTAATGATAAATTGATTTTCAGACAGCACCACTTGCAAGGAATAAACTGAGCAAGACAGCAGTAGAGGGTACGAAGAAAATTAAATTAGACGCAACATAGAGTAGTAGATGGAAGTCAGTTTCATACTTACTTCAGTTGGTGTCATTGCACCAGGGATGTATAAGAAATCACTGTATTTAGCATCAACCATGATATGCTGAAGAGCGAATCAGATAGTATCAAGTGAACAGGACAGAGAGTGAAATCAAGTTTCCTATACAGAAAGGTAATGCAGCATAAATTGAAATGGCATACCTTCACTATAGAAGGGCTCATAAGAAACTTGGCTCCAAAACTAATTGCCTTCCTGGCATCATTAGCATTTAGAACAGTCCCAACCTACAAGTTTAAGTACGTAGGAATTGGTAAGTGCAATATATGTTCCGAATGAATTCAAAATGCAATGATATAATCATAAAACTGGCCAACAGAAAGGATTGGAACCAATCAGATAAAGAAGAGAGGTAAAAGGTTAGGCAAAGGTTTAGGAACATGGTTTCTAAAATTTTGTGCTGTTGTATTTAGCATTCTGGCATCTCTTTTTTGTTGCAGAAATGTGCTAACAAGTACCACAGACTATGTTACTCTGATGATTCATTTTCCATGACATACCAGATCAGATGCTTGAAAATGCGCATACATATGTGCACACATCAACCATGTGGGGAGGAGGGTTTGCATATAAATAAGATACCAAATAAAATTATGAAAGGGTAAAAGTAAGAAGTCAATACACCCAAGGCTTTGGAAGGATATTTCTGCACGAGATGCCGTACAACCTGGCAGGAAGAGAGAAAACAAACAGCAAGTTTGAAACTAAGATAACAAGTTTGAAGCTAAGATAAGATTGAAGTTGTTATATAGGATTTGAAAAGAAGAAAGAGTTGATGCTACAACCTCAAAAACACCTGGAGTCGACATCGTTATCTCCAGCTGCAGAAGGAGTGGACAAAATGACGATTAGACTCACACAGATAGGGAAGAAGAAAAGAGGCAGCAAGAAAGAAAAGACTCACAACTGAGATACCAGCATCGAGAGCAGCAGAAGCAGCATTAACCGCAGTTTCAGGGCTAGGCATGAGAATAATCTGCTTAATCAGTTGTATGTAAGTCTTGAGACGAAAAGGGTGATTGAAGGATAATCTATTACCTGGTGGCATGAAGGCAAGCGATGACGCCGGAATTCTGAATGAGAGACAAGGCTGTGAGTTCATGTGAAGAAGAAGGAGAAGAAGGAGAAGAAGAAGCCCTGAGGCGAAAAGATAATGCAGTTGAATAAGAGCACTTGAACCGCTCAGCAGGAGGCAGTGCAGAGGAGACGAATGCATACGACGAGGCAACCATATCTACAGGTCCTGGCAATGGCACGGCATTACCATTATAGATAGTAGGATAAGATAAGATTTGGTCCATATGAGCATTTTACAAAAGTGACGGACTACATTAACAAGTATAAATAGTTAAAGGACTAGGTTCCATATGACTCGACTCGAGCGAGTCGGTAAAAAAGGTCAACGTATGTGATTAGATTAAATGCTACTACTAGTTAAATTAGGGTAAAAGAAGGTAGTTATTTACTCCTTTACTCGGTGTGGTGTGGAAGCGACGGCGTGGCTTGGAAGGGTGGTGTGCTGTGCTGTTCCTGCGAAGAGAGTATTTCAGTTTATCGATTTTCTTTTTCTTCTTAGGTCAAGTCGGATTTGAATTCATTCGAATCGACAGACAATTCTTAATCGATAATCGGTCCGGCGACGATGGCGCCCCCTGCGCCGAACCCGCAGCAGATCCAGCAGTTCCTTTCGTCGGTCCTCTCGCAGCGGGGGCCGGCGGCTCTACCGTACGCGGAGGACACCAAATGGCTCATTCGCCAGCACCTTGTCGCCCTCAACTCCGAATACCCTTCCCTGGAGCCCAAGACCGCCACTTTTACCCACAACGACGGCCGGTCTGTCAACCTTCTCCAGGCCGACGGCACCGTTCCCATGCCATTTCAGGGGGTCACCTACAACATCCCCATCCTCATCTGGCTCCTCGAGTCCTATCCCCGCCACCCTCCTTGCGTCTATCTCAACCCAACGCGAGATATGATCATCAAGCGCCCCCATCCCCACGTTACCCCCTCCGGCCTCGTTTCCCTTCCCTATCTGCAGAATTGGGTCTATCCTAGCTCCAATCTGGTCGATCTCGCCCGCCATTTGAGTGTGGCTTTCGGTCGCGACCCTCCACTCTACTCCCAGCGCCGCCCCGTCCCTTCCCCTTCCCCCTCGCCCAGCCCACCTCCATCGAGTTATGGCTCGGTTATGCAGCCTCCGCCCCCTAGGGCTTCGTACCCGCCGTCACCGTACGGGAGGGTGACCGATGACGCATCCGAGGTCTATAAACGGAATGCAGTTAATAAGCTGGTGGAGATGGTTCACGGGGACATGAGCTCGATGAGGAAGTCTCGGGAGGTGGAGATGGAGGGGCTGTTTAGCGCGCAGGCGCTTCTGAGGAGGCGTGACGAGGAGATAAACAAAGGGTTGAAGGAGATGCAAGATGAAATGGAGGGATTGGAGCGGCAACTGCAAGTGGTTTTGATGAACAGCGACATTCTGGATTCATGGCTGAGGGAGAACCAGGGCAAGACAAGCCAGGAATTGAGGGCTGTGGATGTAGATAACGCATTCCAATGCGTGGATTCTCTCTCCAAGCAACTGCTTGAATGCACGGCTGCCGATTTGGCCATTGAAGACGCCGTGTATTCATTGGACAAGGCAGTGCAGGAGGGGGCGGTCCCCTTTGATCAGTATTTGAGGAATGTGAGGCTGTTGTCCAGAGAACAGTTCTTTCATAAGGCCACCGCCGGTAAAATTAGGGCTGCACAGATGCAAGGACAGATTGCTAGAGCACCGCATTTTATCACATGAGATTGTTTGCCGGGGTATTGAGGTCAGTTTCTTCCCCTGGGATTTTACAATACTGTTGGTACATTTCTTTTTCTTCACAGGAATGTTGGTCTTTGCTCTGTTTGTCTGTGTTTATATTAGATCATATGCCGAAACCAGTTTTACGGTTTTAGGGCATTGACGTACTTGTAATAAACTCCAGTTTCAGTTAAACAGAAGCCTTGTATAATGCCTTATTGCCACTTTGATTCCAGCAATGTTTGTTTATACTCCGAATTTTGCAGTGAAGTTGCTGCTTTGTCCCAAATTTCATCTGGCATATTTTGCTTGATAGTTTCCAACTCCGCACATGTTCTAGTTTCTAATGCTTTCATTTGATTCAAAGAATAGGCTATTGTTGTATATTATGGCATCACTATGGGTCTATTCTCACAAAATCACCCTAATTTAACTAGAAGTTCAGAAAAAACCCCCACTTTTTTAAAATCTTACAATTCCTCACCATCTTCGATACTTCCCCATCCCACAATCAGTCACCCAATCCTGCGAATCCCAATCCGCTCGCCGTTGCTGTCCATTGTGGGCAGCCACTGGTTTGTACGCGATCATGCCCTCAACCCGCAATCAAACAGTTTCCCAGCTAATGACACAGTCTCAACTTAGACTAGATCTGCTGTAAACCGACCCACCTAAACCGCGTTTCGGAAACGTCGCCTGTCTTCCATGTTCCGAATTCAACGGCGCCAAGCCCGAGCAATCCAGCGACCTTGCCGTTTGGAGTGCAATCCGGCGATCTCCGATGTTTAGATCTACAAGAATCGGTGAACCTTGCACCGATTTGATGCGTCCCACTGCGATGTGGTTTGTGCTCATGTTGTCGCCAAGTCCACATTGTGATTGTCTTTCCGAGCCTTCGTTCGTATCGATGGCACCGATGGTTGGGCTTGTGGTGTTCTGTGGAGTGAAAGGGCGTTCTTTCTGGACAATCGGGTAGCAGAACAGTGGAAGATTGCAGAGCAGCCATAGCTTCATGATTGGATATGTTAGTTTAGTGGTGTATATTATGAGGTTTAAGCTGTATTGTCGGCCAAGAAGTGCAGTAGGTGTAGGTCGGTGTTTGCATGCTGATTGTGATGCATTTTGATTAAAAGACCTTAAGTAATAAAGCCTGGAAGGCTTGGAAATAGCAATTTCCTTTTAACAGTGGGTACTTCTGAGTGTGCCAAAATCACTTTATTCGCTTAAATTTCTTCAGTTGGCAGAAGGAGGGTGCACTTAATATCATAAAATAAGATGAAACCAACCCCCAACATAGGAGCAATCAGCATTGTTATCGGGGTTAGATATTATGCGATGGGGCTCACGGCCATTCCCAAGATCTCCACGGAATGGGGAGGAGATGTTGCTGCTGCTTTGTAGTTACAAACATGATTACCTGTTGGATCTAATTAGGAATGAGCATTGGGACGGGTTGACCCACTCTGCCTTATGACCCGTCCCGCCTGTGGCAGATATTTAAGTGACAATTCTGAAAATGAGATTCAATGGGTTTTTTTTAATAAATTTTTTAAAATAAAATATATATTTTTTTATAAAAAATTGATATAAATATTGTAAGAAGAGAATTTGGATATAATTTGGATTCAATGGCTTTCAACGAATTCGCTGGAAAACAAGAAAAAATAATAACAAATTTCGGATATAATTTTACATTCTACTGCAACTCACTGTGTTTATTTATTTATTTATTTGATAGGTAACTTTTTGTGTTTAAAAATGGATAATGTTCATTTTTAGTCCTTTAGGTAACTCTCCTATTTTGATCATTTTCAAGAATTATCTTATTTCATAGTCTCATAACTTTAGTTTTTTGTCTCAATAAAGTCATGTACATTGTTAGATGATCGAAATGACTGAAATACCCATAACTTAATTTACAACTAAATCCTTAAATTTATAAAATCTATCAATTTCACCCAAAATGTATTTTTCTCTCTCCATGGCACTAAGTTTCGTCTGTTCTAATAACATCACCACTACCTTAACAAAACTCTTCCTCTCCAGTGGAGCACACACCGGCCGGTGGAACCCAAGTTCAGCCCATCTCTTTTTCCTGTTTTCCAGCGAATTCGTTGAAACCTGCCAAATTCCGGCGAATTCTGGAATCATCCCTTAGCCTGGCCTTGAATCGAACAAGGTTTTGAGGGAAACCCCTCTGTTCTCACTCCACCGTCCGGCAGCAGCTCCGACGTCACCAACGCCACGAACTCCGAAAACTCCACCATGGTATCCGCCTTTTGGATGAGCGATACGGGATCAATTTTTCATCTTGGTAAACCACTTTTTGGTTACCAATCTCCATCCACATAAAAAATAAACATGCAGAGCTCTCCACAAACAACAAAATGTCCAGAATTGATAAACAAAGAGCAAATTTGAAATCAATAATCCCAAAATTTGAACAAAAACTTCCTATAAGGAAGACAGTAGTTTCAGATTTCCCCCATCAGTAAATCAGCAGCAACCATTTTCTCATTTCAAGATTTGATGTTTCAAAAGGCAAGCTAGCTCATATCATACCCCACCCACCCAAACAGAATGGTCAGTTGTATTCAAATGGCAGCCTTGTGTTTTCATACTTAGCCTTAAGGGCAGTTCCCAAATATCCAGTCAAACTTGAAATTGGTTATGCATTTGACCATCATAAGCACACTCCAAATTGACAACAATTCACCATCGTTTCGTAAACAACAAACGTAACAATCCTAGAAAAGTTTATTCACCATTAGAACCTGAAGAAATCCTCCGTTTGCATCCTGAAGTATCCAGCCAGGAAGAGACAAAAACAAAAACAAGAATGGCATGTATACAAAGAACAAATCTGAAATCAATCATCCCAAAATTTGAACAAATAAATTCGGGCTAGCCACTTGGCCGCTGGATCTACACGAAGGAGAGCCGATGAATCGAGGCACGTTAGAGAGTCGGCGGCATCAGGCAACTTGATCGATGACACTCGATCACCTAAAGCGCGACGAAGCAGAGACACACGATGGCCGACGGTCGAGATCTTGTATATGGTCGGCGAGTCGGTGATGGAATTTGAGCAAGAAGCATATTTAATGTTGATATGCGAAAAAAGAGGACGATTACCGTGAGGGAAGATGAAGAGGGGGAGGTAGATCGCTGATTGAGGACGCGACATTGCCTTCTCCGTCACCGACGCAAGCTCCAGCGTAACTTTAGGGATGATGATGAGATTGAGGTGGAGGCAAAAAAACTTTAGGACTTGTTTGTATATTTATTAAAACTTTAATGGCCACACATTTATTAAATGTTTGATTGGATTGTATTTTTAGGGGTATTTGAGTAAAAATAACCTAATTAACGGTCAACTTAGCGGTCAAATAAATGAAATGACTAAAATATGACAGAAAATCATAACTTTAGGACCAAAATAGGACGAATTCTGAAAAGGTGGACCAAAATATGACACCTATCAAAACTAAGAAACTAAAAATGTACTTTACCCTTTTAAAAATATGAAGAAATGTAAAATGAGTGGCCAAAAACACAAAAAGTGGGGGAAAAGAGTGGTGAAAACTAAAATAAAAGAGTGCATTCATTTTGGTAATATGCATTTGAATGAAATAGTACTAGTTAGGGCTGAAATCGAGTTGAGTCGAGCCCGAACCTGGCAGGCTCGAGCTCGAGCTCGTGAAAATCAGGCTCGGCTCGAGCTCGGCTCGAACTTCATCGAGCTCGATTTTTTGGGCTAGAGCTCAGCTCGTGAAAGGTTCTAGCTCGGCTCGATTCGGGGGTAGCTCGTTTAGGCTCGATTAGGCTCGAAGTGGCTCGTGAAGCTCGAAAAAATTGAGATATATGAAATTAATTCAATAAAATATTCTTAAATTCACGAGCTCAAGCTCGAATCTAATAGGCTCGGGCTCGGCTCGGCTCGAATCTAATAGGCCCGAGCTCGGCTCTGCTCGTTTGTTAGGCTCGTGTAGGCTCACGAGCCTGATCGAGCAGAACCTTCCCGAGCTCGGCTCATTTAACAAACGAGCCTAAAAAACGGCTCGAGCTAGAGGCTCGAAAAAGCTCGGCTCGACAGGCTCGTTTGAGCTCTAGCCGAGCTCGAACGGGCTCGATTCGTTTAACAACCCTAGTACTAGCAGTAGTAACTATGGGTAAAGTGCACCCATGGTCCTATAACTTTAATTATTGTACCACTAGGGTCCTGTTTTAACTTTTTGTACTCATAAAGTCCTATTTTCAAGTTCTCGGGACCAGTTATATGGTAAGGTACAGGTATGCAGGTTCAAGGCCCGGGACGGTCTCAGAGACCTCGGATTCCTTGTCGGTACTTTGTATCTACACTGGGTGCTGATATTCTGTATATACCCTGCGGTATTTTCTGTATGTTCAAGGCCCGGAACGATCTCGGAGACCTCGGGTTCTTCTTCGGTAATCTATATCTGCACTAGGTGCTGATATTTGTATATTCTCTGCGGTATATTTTGACCCACGACTGTTATGGGGATCACGACCTCGGCTGGTACCATGCCTCTGTTAGCTTCGGCTTCTGACCTCTTGGAGAGGGCTGTCGTTCTGTTGATTTTTTTTATGGGTCTCTGGCGGTCTGCATAGCGTCCTTCGGGACTCTGGCTAACCACGTCCTTTGGGACTGTTTATTAATTTTGGTTATATATATTTGTATATATGTGTTTTGTGTTTTCTTTGTTTTGCAGGTAACCGCGCACTTAGCTTGCTATATGCAACCTGTATCTTACCTCAGCCCTTACTGGGTCCTCCCGAGGACTCACCCCTTCTGTTTACCACCTTTCTCGTGTATCTGACAAGCAGCCAACGGACTAGAGTTCCGTGGTGCTTTCTGTTCTGTGATCAGGTATCTGTAATTCTGACACAGAACTCCTGTTAAGTTATAGGGGTAGTCTCGGTAGAGGTTTCAGTTTGCTTTCTGATTTCAGGATTATGCGAAGTATAGCATATGGGTTTTCTCACAGTTAACTTACTTCTCTCTTCTGTTGGTGTGTTAGCAGCAGTAGCGGTACTTGTGGGATCTTCTGATCTCGAAGTTTCTCCTAGATCCCGCACGTACGTATTATGATGTTTTCTTGGTCGGCTCTGTAGGTGTATATGCATGCATGTCATCTGTCTAATCATGCTATGTATCCTAGATATATGTTGTTCACGGTGTAAAGTTATCCACCTTCTGCTGATCAGATTTTGTAAATGAGTTTCTGGGTGTAAAACCATTAACGTCTGAATTTTTGGTGTTTGGCGGAGTTGCTCAGATCTATGATTTTTTGGTTCATGGATGTTTATTCTGTGATCTTTTGATGAATTGTCAACAGGGAGTTAGGCAGAAACTAAGTCAAAACTCTGCCGAAATTGGTTTCTAAGAATCTGCGCGGGAGCCCGGTTCGGGAATTTTCAGCGTATAAGGTGAGTGTTCAGTTTCCTTGACTCTACATTCTGGGATGCTTATATATGTGTGTCGGGGTAACTGGGGCTGAGTTCGAGTTGAGGGTGGGGTCTGGTGATACCGAACTCAGTTTATGGCATAGGCTCGGGTATGCGGATGGACGCTCCAAGATAACTTGTCCGGCAAGTTACCTTCTGTTATCATTCAGGGTAACTTTTCCGGCAAGTTTCCTTCTGCATTTCGGCATCTTGATCTGTTCTGCGCAAGTTACCTCCCGTCATCACTCGGGACAACTTGTCCGGTAAGTTACCTCCTGCATTCTGACATCTGGATCTATTCTGCTCGGGATAACTTGTCTGACAAGTTTCCTTCTGGGAGTGCTTCAGGATAACTTGTCCGGCAAGTATCCTTATGTATTCTGCTATCTGGATCTGTTTTGTCGGCAGCGGGGATTCCGGACCCCGGGCTGGTACCATGCCTCTGTTATTTCCGAAATCTCTTATGTAAGGCTAAAAGCCTCAGAGGTCTGCCGATTCTGTCTGACAACTAACATTTCTGGAGTGCTTCAGGATAACTTATCCGACAAGTATCCTTCTGTATTCTGCTATCTGGATATGTTCTGTCGCCAGCGGGGATTCCGGACCTCGGGCTGGTA
Source organism: Stellera chamaejasme (assembly GCA_024586325.1). Taxonomy (NCBI): domain Eukaryota; kingdom Viridiplantae; phylum Streptophyta; class Magnoliopsida; order Malvales; family Thymelaeaceae; genus Stellera; species Stellera chamaejasme. The sequence goes on from CM044986.1 coordinate 128,696, forward strand.
CCATGCCTCTGTTATTTCTGAAAACCTCTTCTGTAAGGCTAAAAGCCTCAGAGGTCTGCCGATTTTGTCTGACAACTAACATTTCTGACACCATATTTATTATTATCTGTATATCTGTTTTCATTTGTATTTGTGTTTTCTGTGCAGGTATATCAGTTCTGAGTATTCTGTATTTCTGAGATACCCTATCCTATGCTTAACCCTTACTGAGTTCTCAACGAGGACTCACCCTTATATATTTACACTTTTTCAGGCTCGTCTGATAAGAAACTCGAGGAGTAGAATCTCTCGGTGCTTTTCTGGTGTTTGATTTTCAGGTATTAATAATTCCGAGCTTGTCTTCTGATTGGAAAATGGTAGTCCCGTTTGAGATTTTTTGTTATTCTGCAAGATCCGATTCTGATTTGAGCACATTCTGAGTTTACTAACGGTTGTCTTCTGTTTAGCAGCAACGGTGACCTACGTGGGGTTACGTTCTGAGGATCTTGGTGTACCAGATCCCTCCACACACGTAGGTATCTGGATATTAGGTTTTGGCTCTGTATATGTAAACGCATGCATGTAAAGTTATGTTGCATCACATATGTATATGTATGAGGATTTCAGTATTCTGCTGCATTTTAAAACCGTGGGACAAAACTTGTGTTGTCATATCTGTATGCATGTGCATATGCGTGTTTGTGTTCAGACGATCCTCGTTACTTGCACTACAAGTTAATAGCATCAGTAGAGTGAAGGAAAAATTTTAAATGGGTTGGATCTGGGCCATCACACCGAGGGAACTCTGTTTTACTGTTGCCCCGATTCCGGTTCCCGCTTACGCCACCAGGCGTTCCGTATTGCGTAAGCTTCCGCGGAATGGGGTAACATGTATGAACTTGGCTCTGATACCATTTTAAGCCCAGATAATTGTAAATAAATATAAAGTATTAAGAGATACAAACACTCAACTTATATTAAGAATTTATACATCAACTTACAGAATCTGGTGCATATCAGATGATTACAGCAAACAGTGGTTATTGGATAAACACACTAAGCACACCAAGCTTCCAACAATAGCTACACACGTATAAGCCAAACTTGAAACTAAAAGAATATTGAAAGTAGTAGAAGGATGTTCAACACATGAACTATGAAGGCAAAAAGAAAATGTAAGCAGAAATTGATGGATGCCCTCTTCGTCTGCCAAAGCCTTCTTATATAGAGGAATGAGCTTCTATGGATGGGTAGGAGTCCTCCATTATTGTTCTACAGCTAGCAGAAATAATTCACCACAGCTGGCATGTTGTATTATTGTCCACCCAAATAAAGATACTTTTCAGGAATGGACAAATGCTTTTCCTGGTGGGTTGTCTGTCCCACAAAGACTTTTTCTTTTCTTCATAAGGCCTTGTCGGCAGGCCATTAATTTCCTCCTGGTGGTCCAGATGATGACCCCTGGTTGGATCCTTTTGACACCTGTTCTTTGACGGATTTGAAGGCTCGCTTCATCAGTTTTTCTTTCATTTCTTCCAATGGGATGTTTGCAAGTTCTGTCTGGAGTAGAGTTTTCCTAGCACCAAATTCTTCTAGGAACTCAACTAGACCGATTTTCTTTAGTGTCATATTTTCTAAGGGGTAAGAATTTATCACACATTTGTCCCACCAGTGCGAGACCTAAACTCTTTATAAGAAGCGAACATATTTTTCTTGATTGATCTCGTAATGCCACCGAACAATCCGTGGAATACGGTAGATGACCAAGAAGTAGAATTCGTTGAATGGAACTAGACCTCCTTGAGATTTCTGCTTGTTGAATTCTACAAAATGGGCAAAGGATTCCTTGTCTGCCTCTGGGAGTTGATCCGAGACTAACCCTTTTTTCTCAAACCAATGATGAAACCAACTTGGAAACCTTTTTTGGGTTGTCTTGAATATTATCATCCAAGAGTGCCTGAGTTCTGAATTTTGAATATTGAAAATTTCATCCCAGGCTCGGATATAATACCAGTAAGAATAATGATGGCAATTATATTTTCCAAACATTAATCTTCTTTGGGATTGAGGTGCCCCCCATTCTTCTGGTGTCCAAACTTTTAAGACACAGTTTTGAGATTCCTAATTCTTTAAAATATCTCCATTCTGAAGATTTGGTGTTTCTATCTCTCTGTTCAATTTCTACAGAGCCTGATTCTTAGAGTATTAACTCAAAATACTCATGACTTCTAATAGGATTATATTCCCACATAGGATGCCTATGTTTAGGTCAGTATTTTCTTGCCAGTTCTGCAAGAGTCATGATTTTTAGATCTCTTCCTTCTATTGGACAAAGAGATTCTTGTTCCATTTCTCTTTTTTTGGTAGTATTCCTAAAGAGAAAAGAGTGATTTCTTGCATTTTTGTTGTTGTTCTAGGAACCAAGGTTCCTTCAAAATATTTATTATCCTTGCAATATGTATGAGGATAAGGAAAAGGAAATGCCTCCCTCTATTCACCTCTCTGGGAGGGAAAGTTACCAAAGGAGTTTGTTTCTTTGATCTTTTATTATTCTGAAAGGATTCTCCTCTTTCGATTCTTATTTTCTGCCAATAGGTAATTCATAGAATTCCTCTGGATTTGGTTCTTGGGCTCCTGTTTGAAGATAAGGAGCATACTGGCTTTCTTCCTCAGATGATTGATTTTCTAGATCCATGGGATCATTCCCATGAAACAACGTTCTTAAGAGATCTGGGTTATCAACCTCTTCCATTCTTTTCCTGGTCTCATTCTTGGTTGATTCTTTCTTCCCCATGTCCCCCCTGCAAAAATTCTTGTGTAAGAAAGTAGGGCAAAGAATTCTTTGAACCGTCGATATGATCAATATCAAAATCGAATATTGCTAGAATTGATTGTCATCTTGCAAATATTTGTTTAGATGCAAGGTTCTTAACATCTTTAAGAATAACACTTTTGACTGCTTTACAATCAGTTCTAATCAAAAACTTCTGATTTGGTAAATCTTCTTCAAATTTTATAACACAAAGAACTATTGTCAATATTTTCTTTTTTATTGTAGCATAGTTCTGTTGGGCTTGAATCCAAACACTTGATGTGAATCTTACTAATTTTTCTTTACCATCAATTCTTTTTTTTAGAATTCCTCCATATCCTATTTCACTAGCATCTGTTTCAACAATTTTAAAAGCTTCTGGGATAGGAAGAGTGACACATGAAATTTCTTTGACTCTTCTTTTCACAAGTCTGACTGCTTGTGTTTGTTCTTTTACCCATTCTGGGGGATCCTTCTTTAATCTATCAAACTGAGGTTTGCAATCTTTTGTCATATCTTAGTAAAATTCTGACACATAATTTAAGCTTCCTAAAAACCTCTATAATTGTTTCTTATCATTGATTTCATTAGGAAATTTTTCTATAAAACTTATTGATCTATCAATAGATTTTATAGTGCCTTTATTTATCATATGTCCGAGAAATTGAATATTTGTTTGAAATAATTTCATTTTCTTTGCTGACACCACCAAACCTGATTCTTCAACTATTTTCATGAATTTATGCAAGTGCTTCCAATGTTGATCAATCAATTGGGAAAACACTAACACATCATCAGTATAAACAATAGTGAAAGCGCTATAAGGATTAAGATTTCATTTATAATCCTTTGAAATTCTAACGGTACATTCTTGAGACCAAATGACATTACATTCCATTCATAATGTCCAAATGGAACATTGAATCTTGTTTTATATTTATCATTTTTTGTAATTTGAATCTTTCAATATTCTGACTTCTTGTCAAATTTCGAAAATACAGTGGCTTTGTATAATCTTGACAGAAGATCTTTCTTATTATGTATTGGGTATCTAATCCATTTTTGTACTTTGTTCAACGGGTTGTAATTAATTACTAACATTGGAACTCCTCTTTCTATATCTCGGCATTTTTATTAACATAAAAGGCTGAACAACTCCACGGTGATGAACTTTTCCTTATTAATCATTTATCTATCAAATCCTGTATCTCTCTTTTACAACGAACTGTTAATTCTTCGTTCATTTGAATAGTTATTGATTTGGTAGATATATTTTTCTCTTCAAATTCTGCCTCGTATGGTAGATTAACAATATGTTTTTTCCTTTCCCAAAATGCAATGGGAATATCTGCACAAATCTTCTTATTCAGAACTTCTTTGAAAATCTGAATTTGCTTTTGTAAATCTTGAGTTTTTATTTTTTTCTTCGACACTTTTATGTCTAATATCTTCTTGAAGACTCATTAATGTCTCTTGCTTATTATTTAGATCAGCAGTAAGTTCTTCAAGTAAGTTGATCCTAGGGGGTTCAGCAAACTTAAAATTATTTTCCTTCCATATTTCTTAGTAATTAAGCCATTTTTGTCAACTTTGTAAGGTGTGATAGCACTAAGAAATGTGTTCCTAGAATCACATCTTGGTTTATTTGGGCAAACACTGTAAAATGTTATGAGATACAAGTTTCCTCGTTGCAAACATCAACATGAGTTAACTTAAATCTCATTGACATTATTTGTTTGTTTGCTGCCGTTATGTACCCAAAAGTCTTTTCTAAGTATTTGTAAGGAATTAATCCTTCTTTAATTACATTTCTATCTGCCCCTGAATCAATCAGTACGACAGTTGTGATTTCAATTATTTCTCTACCCTTAAGGTAATTAAACTTGTGTACCTTTGATTATGGATGTATTCAATCTCATTTATTTGAAGTGGTTTATTCTGAGGGGGTAATTCAATAACTGCTTATTATTCTTCTTCAAGCATTATCCTCTTATCTTTTTTCTTTTGTTTTTCAAATTTATGTAAGTCTTTAATGACATTTTCATCTTCTTGGGAATAATTTTTCATTCCTTATAATTCTAAAATCTCAATTCTTCCTCTGAGATCTTTGACTTCATCTTTGACTTGATGAAGCTCAGTTTTTAATTCTTTAACCATAAGTTCCCTAGAACTTACATGTGTTTGACCAACTCTATTTAATATTTCATTAAAGCTATAAATCTGAGGTTTATTTATTTATTTCCAAACTGTCTTCTTTTTTTGCCACTTTGGGACATCTTGTTCTTGACTGTTTATTTTTTCTAGATACGTTAAAAGAATTTCTTTTCTTGTATCTGGATCTTCTATATTTCTTGCTATTTTCATAATTCTCTCATCCTCTTCTGTTATAGCATTTATTTGGATCATATTTAATTCTAATTTTCCAAAGGCCTTCTAGATATCACAAGAATCACATTGGTATTTAGAATCACAGCTATTATCAGATTCTTGACCTTGTTCACTACTTGAGTCTATTTCATTAAGCTCGTCTGAGCTTTCTGAATTTTCTTCGAATTCTTCTCCTGAATCACTATTCAACATTATTTGCATAAGACTCTGTTTTAATCCTTCATCGATTTTTAAAGAGTTTATTTTTTGCTTAGTTCTGCATTTATTTTGGAAATGTCCTATTTTTCCACACTTCCAACAAACTTGTTGTTTAGACTCATTTTTTCAGAAGTATTCAGGTTTAGTTTTTCTGAATTTTCTTTCCTTGAACTTATTATATCTTTTGGGCATTTCTTCCCTTCTTTCGAATCTTCTTCCCTTATTCTTTTTATAAGGTATTTATTTTCTATGTTTTTTATCTGGATTATTATCTAGACTGTATCCATAACAGGCACATAAACTTCTCATTTCCTTTCTTCATTCAAGTCGTCATCTTTTGACTTGTTTTCTCCAATTTAACTCATGACACATTTTAAAACCTACTTCCTTTATTTATGAAAATATCTAGCCATAAGTATAATATTCTAGATTTAGGGTTCCTTGATTCTTTTCCCTCATATGATCAATAACTAATTGACCAAAATGTTTTGGCAACCATTGAATAAATTTTTCTTTCCAAATAATGGAGTTACAGTCTTCTCTTTCATACACCCTTGAAAGAAATACATCCTTATACCATTATAGGTTTGATAAAGTCTTACATTTTAAATTAATCAGGAGTTTTCCATTTAACTTTTGTTTAGATTCTCCCGTTCCTATAAATTGCAAGTAGATTGTTAATATCAATGTGTTAACAACATCATATTCTGATGATACTAAGGTCCCATTACCCTGTATGATTGTTATTTCGTTTTTAGCATTTCTTATTTCATGTTTTTCCTGATCTGTCATACACTTATCCCACAAATTTCTTAATTCCCATGAGAAACCAGAGATTATCATTTCTGTTACTTGTCCATCTGATGTATTTGTTGTCATACTTTTAACAGCTATTCCATACATTATCATATGATGAATGTTTTGGGATATTTGATATTCTGAAAGACCATCAATATTTCATTCTCTTATTTCATCTCCTCTATAGCCAACAAAAGAATTAGGTGGCCAAAACTTGTTTTGCCTAATATTAACTGGAGATGGTTTACTTGTGTATGGATGTGAGACATTCCATACATTCGAAGGACCTCCTCTTTCCATTTTAATTTTATTAATTTGAGGGGTCTCAAGAGAGGATTGGTTTTCCTTTCTAGAAATTTCTTATTTAATAACGTTAATTTGGGGACTTTTCTGCTTACTATCCTTGATAGTAAGTTTTCCTATTTGTTCTGCTAATTCTTTTACTCGTTCAGAAACCTCATCATTTCTTCTTCCTAATCTAAAAGTTGGAATCTTAGATGGAAGATGAATAGGAGGCTTAGAAGTAGTAATCTTTTGTTCTACCTTCTTGTTTTCTTCAATTCTATACATTTCCTTTCCTAACGATTGTAGGTAAAGATTTGTGTAATTGTTCTGTTCAATTAAAGATGGAAGGTCTTTTGTCTCTGCTTGCTTAGAACTAGTTTGCTTACTAGTAGTTTTAAATGGTGAAGCAGTTGCTTGTTCTCCTAAGACAATTGTCTTAGATGAAGGGTGTAGAGTAGTTACTTCTTTTATTTCTTCTCCTTCTCTAACTCTGTACGTACTCCATGTCTCTTCGAATGCAGCTAGAGTTGTTTCTTTATTTAAAATCAAAGTTGGGACAAACCACTCGAAGAATTTTAAATTGGTTATGGTTTGTCTAATTATTTTATACCATAGTTTTTGTATTTTTCCTCTCTCCACTTGGGTATAATTATCAGCTAACAATTTTCTCTTTATATCATTTTTTTCTGATCCGAAATCATTTCTTAGACCATTATAGTCTATTTTAAATGGTTCTCTCAACATATTTATCTCAAAATCCGAGAAACTAATTCTATCATCCTCAATGATTTGGATGATCTTCATTCTTAATTTTAATGGGATCCATTTTATAAACTGAGTAGGAAACCTGTTTTACTGACCGTCTTACCCCACCAATAGTTTTTTCATATTTCGTTTCTGGCACATGTGAACATGATGCCCTTGTTGGAACCCTAGGAGGTTTTTCTAAGAAGTTAATCATTCTAATTTTTCTATCTTTTCCAAATTTTATCTCAACTTCTCCATTTTCAAATTTTATTACCCTTTTTAATTCTGTTGTTCTTAGTGGTTTAATAGGTTTTTCATTATGCATTATCCATCTTTCAGGTAAACGAATATCACTCCATTTTATGGGTTTTGGAAGAACCACATTAGTTTTCTCAGCATTTGCTTGAATTAAAAAGGTTTCACCCTTCGTATTAAATTCTAGAGCCTTCGGCTCTATCTGAGTTGTCATCACCTTGTAATAAATTCTATATGCAAGTGCTAAATTCTGAGATCCTTCTAACATATCAAACCCTGAAGTAAGGATATTTGCATTTAAGACTTTCATAATATGTGGATCTTTTAAGGACATCGTAAAATTAGGATAACAGTGAAAATATTTGGGTCCAACACAAAGACTTGATTCTACCATTCCTAACAAGGAATCAATAAACTTGTTATACCGTTGATCTCTCAAGGCTATAATAACAGAAGTGTTTAAACCATTCCCAGTTAGAGGTCTTAAAGCAATTTGAACTAATCTAACATGCAGATAGTTATAATGATTTTCCAAATGATCTTCTATCACGCATTTGGATAATATTTCAAATTTATGATCTTCTTCCATTATTGGAATAGTTCTTTCTACCGTTTTAATTGCATATGAAGTTCTAAGTTCAAAAATTCTCTTTCGATAAACTTCAAACTCGTTAATTCTTGGGATATCCCAGTTTCCCAAACTTTTTTCAATATCTCGAATGATTATGCCTTGAGTATTTTTCACTTTTCCTTTTCCTTTAAATTTGCTAAATTTTTAAATATTCAAGTCATTGAGGAACAATTTTAGTTTCAAGGTTATAATGTTATCTGTCAACTGACATTTTACTCCTTCTTACTGCCTCTCACTGGGTCTTACCGAGGAAACGTGACTTGGGTGATAATCACTAAAACCTTTGAAAGTAATTTTGAAACCTTAGAAGTAGGAAAATTTTAAGAATTTCAGCAAATTCTATTTTCTTAGGGCTGAAGAACAACTTTTAAAGTTTTGGGGTAAAAGTGAAAGAAGTTGAATAGTTTAAGGAAATGGATCGATGTTGATTTTGTTTGATCCTTCCAGGCCTTGTATTCATGTACTGTTGTTTGTTCCACACTATTTGGCATGCATTTGGATCATGGTCTTGGACTCACACCCACCACGCCATCTCATAACTTTCCTTGCTTAATTTTCATTTTAATCTTCATATCGCAACTGTACTGTACTACGTCTACTACTATAATATTTATGTACAGGTATCATTATCATCACCAACCCAACCCCACAACGCTGGAATCACCAAACAGACTCAATCGAGACTCCACTAGCATCAACATGGGCGGATCCAGGTGGGGGCAGATGGGGGCACGTGCCCCCAATGAAATTTCAGAAATTATATTGGTAGTGACACTACGTGGGGAAGACATTTCTTACTGCGGCCCGTACTGCGGTTTGGCGCAGATAGCCATTCTGTGATAAATGGCGATTCTTGGCGATAAGATTTTCTTGCCTTGGCGCATGATAAGGCGCGATAAATTTGCGCAGAAGATTTCTGCGCCAAGGCCGCAGTACGGCCGCAGTAATTTTTTTTAGGGTTTTAACTCCCCTTTCTCTTCATCCGCCGCACGACTCCACCATACTTCTTCATCTTCTTCGTTCTTCCTCTTCTTCTTCATCTTGTTCTTCCTCTGTTTCTTCTTCCTCCTCTTCTTCTTCTTCTTTAGTTTCTTCTTCTTCTTCGAATTCTTCTTCTTCTGTTTCTTCTTCCTTTTCTTCTTCTTCTGTTTCTTCTTCCTTTTCTTCTTCTTCTGTTTCTTCTTCTTCTTCTGTTTCTTCTTCTTCTTCTTCTTCTTCTTCTTCTTCTTCCTTTTCTTCTTCTTCATCTTCTTCTTCTTCTTCTTCTTCCTTTTCTTCTTCTTCTTCTTCTTCTTCTTCTTCTTTTGTTTCTTCTTCTTCTTCTTCTTCTTCTTCTTCTTCTTCTTCTTCTTCTTCTTCTTCTTTCTTCTTCTTCTTCTTCTTCTTCTTCTTCTTCTTCTTCTTCTTCTTCTTCTTCTTCTTCTTCTTCTTCTTCTTCTTCTTCTTCTTCTTCTTCTTCTTCTTCTTCTTCTTCTTCTTCTTCTTCTTATTCTTCTTCTTCTTCTGGGTTTCATTGGACGAATCCGGATGAACATTCATCCGGATTCGTCCACTTTTTTTTTTAATTATTCAAACCGATTACTGCGGCCATGGCTGCAGTGAGACCGCAGTATGTACCGCGGCCGACGCCGCAGTGAGTTTGAAACTGCGGACATTTCAACCGCGGCATTCACTGCGGCCGTCGCCGCAGTTGGTACCACGGACTAACTGCGCCTGAAGACGCAGTGAGACCTCTCCTCCCCACGTAGTGTGATAGTGTTTTTTTCCATAAATAAAATATATAGACTATTTTGAACAAAAGTATATAGTGTTAGGACTATAGTTAACATTTGAAGCAAAAGAAACAATACGGAGCACGCAGAAGAAAAAAATGGGTAAATTACAGTTTCAGTCCAACAATTATGCACTATTGTTTATTCAAGTCATAAAACTGTTTTTTATATCATACAAGTCTTCAACTTTTAATAAAAAGTTAAGAGTTAAATCCTAAACATTTATAATGTGGTTAAATATTATCAAATAAAATAGATTTCATCTAAAAATAAGAGTAATTAGTATTTTATGAAATTGGAATATCCTATTATGATGTTTTGAATGAATAAAAAATAGTTAAAATATTTCATTATTTATTTCAAATTGCTCTGAAGAATTATTACGCTTTCAACTTTTAAATAAATTATGACTTTTTTGAAATTAAATAATCTATTTAATATTATCTAGTGCAAAACTTTGATCTCCTTCCTCACACACTTCTTTTTATATCTTTTTCTTGTTATTACAAATATTCTTTCCGTATCAAAATTATGGGAACTATCTACTATAATGTGAAATTTTAATTAAAATTTTTAGATTTTTTTTCTCAAAAACAATCTCAACAAATAAGAAGAATTTGTGCCCCACACGCCAATAATCCTGGATCCGCCACTGAGCATCAATATGATAAGCTACACAGTACAAATGTTAAGTAAACTAGAATGTGCTTTCTTATTTATTGGGGCTTCTCTTTATTTTTATTTTGTAACTTGAATACCTTTATTCACATAAGCAGTATGAGAAATTCAATGGGCGCATCATATTATTGAGTTCTTTTAATGTTTCCACTTTTCTTGCTTTTGTAATTTAGGGGGAATTAACATATTGCAAGAGGAAAATGTAGGAAAAATAAAGAGCAGGAAGTGGATGGGAGTGTTTTTTTTTCTGGTCACGTTGTTGAGAACAGAGCCTTAAATATGCTAGATTTCTCAAATTACTTGTTGAATTTGCAGATTACTCAAATTGCAATGCTTTGATACGTTTATTCCATTCTCTATTTTGAAAAGATCTCAAATTTAAATGACCATTTCTTGTACATACATCCACTTACATCCATCCATTTATTCTCAGGACATGTTCTACTTCATCTTGCAGTTCTTTCATGTGCAAATTAACACATGCGAGTTAGGTTGCGTGACAGGAACGTTATAGCTTCAAAATTATTTTCCTATTTGAGGTAACCTGATATCATTAAGCTTTTTAGTTACAAATTTGGATTCTAAGATCAGTATTACCATTAACATTTTTTTTTATATATCTTACTCCATTTATTCAGTATAATGATTTTAACTTTCAGGATATTACATGAAAGTAGAGAAGATATTCCACATCCAAGCTAGGCAGTTTTCAACTCAACCTTCAAAACCTGTAAAAATTTAGCTGAACATCAAAAATGAAACGACTTAGTTATGCCAGCCATCAACAGAGCCTGCCTCACCTTCTCCGAACAATTGCAGGCAGCATTACGCCCAAAGGAATGTCACAACAAAGAACAGCAAAACCACCAGCCCAAAACAAAATCCAACTATAGCCATGAAAGCCTGCACCGGGTTACAAGAAGAACAATAAAGAAAAAGTTTCATTCCCCAGGCGGGGCCAGATATTGAAAGAAAAGGATTTCTCATACCTTTCCCTGAGATTTAAACTTTAACTTTGTCGTCAACCATGACAATCCTCTCTCGACAAAGGGTGCAAGAGCAACAGCTCTGCACAAAAAATCAGTTGTTACTAATTACATAGCAAATTAATATCCGTGCTTATAACCATTAACCAGACACCAGGGCTGTTCAACTTAATTGAATCAAGGAGACCACTCATGAGATTTTGTCACTACAAGCATTCGACACATTTTCTTGGCCAGTGATTACCGCCAGAAAATTTCATAGAAAATACTGCTACACAAATGGCACAAGAATTGTGAGAAATCTCTATCGAAGTATTGAGCCATGATTCTTGATTTTGTCTCACTCCAAATATTCATCTTTTCATGCAACTTCTTTTAGGGTCAACAAACCCACACTTAAACTGCAATCACAGCGTGCAGTAAGCACAAGCATACCATTGTGCTTCTTGATCTCTTTCCCTGGTAATTAGCTAGTACTATATACTATATAGCATACAGAGCATATTGTTCATTCAAATTAGCACATGGCATTTGTGAAAGGTCCAAAAACACTAATTACCAGAATCACACCGGTACCTGGGTGCATTTGAAGTATGAGAGAAAAGGCACAGGAGCTCTAGGAACTCACCCTGCAGCTCTGACAAGTTTCGTTACTTGGCTTCCAGCCCATACCATAGCCAAAACCTTGATGAATCTGGAAGACATAGAAAGCTGATGTAACTCTATCTCTCTCTCTCTCTCATAAGCATTCAGAAAAGCGAGGTTAACCTCTCAACCGCAGCAACATATCCCAGTCCTCCCGGTGCTGGAGCAACATAAAACCTGAAAAATAAGATAAGTCTTTCATGTCAGAGCAAAGAAAAGATGCCCTCCCTAGTTATGATCAAGAGAACCAGCCTTTAATGCAAGGTAAAAAATTTGTAGAAGATGAAAAAGAATAATATTAATGAATTACGTCTTCTTGGTATAACTATACTGACCAAACAATGAGAAATGTCATGAGGTAGTAAGCAGTATTCAGAAGGCCGTAAGACAGTATCCCTGAGACTCCAAATCTTCTCAATTTCCCCAACAACCTGTTAGATTTAGATATCAGCTCACCGGCAGGTCGAAAACTAGAAGGGAAAACATGTTCCCCATCATGTATTGCAAATATCACGAGGAAAACTGTGACGAACTTAGATATTCACAGAAATTCCTGGCTATAATAGAAAATAAAATTAATATGTTGGTACAATACAAGCAAGTCTGAGAAAAGCCAGCACATCATATAAACTTAGTATAGGAGAACGACAGTAATTAACTATCATTACGTCTGCAAACTCAGTACCGTTTAGCTCAGCATAAGCACTAACTATAAGCAGTAAACCAGCCAGCAGCAGGGAGGGAAAGCAGTAAGTACTTTTTAGATGAAAGCGATTTCCGCCCATCAGTTTCAACCTTCTCCTCCGGTGAACCTTAATATCATCAAGGAAATTAACTAAATTACTACTAAAACTAGTAGTAGTATGTTTCAGAGGAAGACGTAAATAAAGTTTAAACAGAAACCAAATGGAGTACGTACCTTGGTGGCTGCTGATCAGTAAGTTGTTGTCGCCATCAGGAGTACCATGAACCTAACAACGAAATGCAGTTTCAAAAGCAAATGATTGATGGGGGTAGTTTTTAATGGAAACAACAAATTCCAGGCAGATTGCCATTGATGTGCAGATGAATAAAAGTAGTTAGGTGCGCAGGCAAGGTTTACCGGATTGAGAGAATCAGAGCAAAGTAGTGGAGGGTGAGCAATGTGATGGTGAGTGAGGTTGGTGCGTCCATAGTTATAGGAGCAAGGGCGCCTGGAACTGAAAATGCGGTTGAGGTTGAAACCCTAGCAACAATTAATCAATCAAACCAAACCAAACCAAACCAAACCAAAGAATGGGAATCCGATACAATTGCAGTAGTAGTACTGGTGGTGGCAGAGAAGCCCCGATTTTGAGCGCCAGCGATGAAGAAAGAGTAGACATCATGGCATGAATCCGAGGGGGAAAACAGACAGACAGACAGAGATCACACACAGGCCCTTTCTTTGTATGTATGTATGTATGTATGTTCAGTGTTTCTTAACTCTATTTCAGGCAGCTCGCTCGCGGAAGTAGAGGGAAGAAAGCTTTATACTTTCGGAGACTGGAGAGGAGACCCAATTTTTTGTAAGTCTTCCTTCCTACATGCTAATATGCGAGCAGCAAGCAGCCATTTTGGAAACTGGTATCTAAGCTAGCTACTGGAGTATCTATCTTCTAATCCAAATTTTATTATTTTGGTGCGTGCAAATACGATTTCATCTTCTAAAAAAAACACCTTCCCCCTGTGCTGTATTGGTTCAAACTTAGTCTCAATCAAATTCAGATATGTCTTTTCTTTTCTTTTTCTTTTACAATGAGACTGACAAGATAATGCAAAAGCAATTTTTCATGTTGTTACTGGACGTTGACTGCAAACACCATCCGAACCGAATGCTGTCCATCCGACCATGTAATATCCCCATAGTTGTAGCCAGTAGAAGCCTCCTTTCCATCGAAAGATGCTGTGAATGTAGCTGCAGTACTACTGTCTGTGAAACCCATCCTTTGGGGCGAAACCTTCACGACCAAACCTGAGGGAGCATGCACAGAAGCAGTGTATGTGGCATTTGGGAATCCAGCATTTGTTGCTTTTCTTTTGACTGTTCGGACCCTATCCAGCTTACTTATGGAGATTGAGGGATAATTTATGCTTGATATAAGGGCTTCAGAGTCAGATGTCTTGTTTGGAGGACATCTGAAGTTGGTTCCTGACATGGATCTTATTGTTTTGTTTGAGTAACCGTAGAAACAGAGGAACTTGAGAAAATCTGTCGGAGTTGTTTCGAATACTAATCCTGGGTTAAGGGCTCTCACAGGGCTTACTTCACCAACTCCTGTTTCATGTGGACTCGCTGACTGCCATGAGCTACTTCTCAAGCTTCTTCCACTGTTATCTCGCCAGGTGGCTGTATTTAGCAAGAAAGGCAGGAGGTATGTATATATCTTGTTTGATGAGTGGCTACGGAGTATAAAACAAGTGGAGAATATCATGATAAGTTATGGTATATTGTTGATGAACGTTCATGTCTTACCGGTTGTCATGAGTGCAGATTTAATGGCGGAAAAGCTCCACATGGGGTGCACTGACTTTACAAATGCTGCCGCCCCTGCAACATGTGGGCATGCCATTGAAGTACCGGATCTCATTGCATATCCAGCAGGTTCTGGATCTGAGCCGATACCACTGCTTCCTTCCTCAGCTTTTGGAACTATTGCAGCCAAGATTGCAACTCCAGGAGCCATTATATCAGGCTGATTAAGAATGGTAAACTAAGTTAAACCTAATAAATCATCATGATACTTGTTTACTTATAAATGTTGGACTTGAATGTTTCTAATTTCTACAAGACAAACAAACTATGGACAGATACCTTGAGAATGTTTTCTGTTAGGCTACTTGGGCCTCTTGAGGAAAAAGATGCGACTACCGGCGCTGGTCTGTAGTTATCTATGCCAACTGTCGGAAAGATGGTGGCTGTAGGTCTCCTGCTCAAGTTATTTGTAGCTGTTAATGGGATAATTTATTCATTAATTTGTTTGATCAATTACCTCCATGTCCTGTGTTGAGGCACTTTTCAAGTACATAAGACAAACTTCTTCTAAAGAATAAATGTAAGATATACTCCCTCCGTCCTTTAAAAGTTGATTCATTTGACTTTCATGTTCTGTGTAGCAGTGTTTGACTCGAGTTTTTCTAAAATAAACAGTGAAGAAAAAATTCAAAAAAAATATGTTTGGAAAGGATATGTTGCAAATTATGATACACATACAAATTATTCAACTCTATATGTCAAAACATTCATAAAAATAAATCATAGATTAAATACCTTGAAAACAGCA
Organism: Stellera chamaejasme; assembly: GCA_024586325.1. NCBI lineage: Eukaryota > Viridiplantae > Streptophyta > Magnoliopsida > Malvales > Thymelaeaceae > Stellera > Stellera chamaejasme. Next base: position 144,172 of record CM044986.1, read on the forward strand.
AAACAAATGAATCAACTTTTCAAGGACGGAGGGAGTAGTAATTTAAATTCAAGTGCAACGTTGTTCATCAACAACACCTTAATCAGAATTCTCAACTATGTTGGGGTCAGTGGTATGAAGTTCATAGTGTTAATTAATTGCCAAAAAGTACTTGACACTAAAAATTCGTGCAAAAGCATAGTGGCTGAGTTTTACGTTGAATGCCCTTCTTGTCGCAACCTTCTTATGAAGAAATAATGAGACAAAATTTCGAACCGTATCATCATAGATATTTTCCACTTGCATAGAAAAATATAATGAGACGACCATGAGCTGAGATACATAGAATCATGAATTCAAATTTATGTTACAAGCATTGCTAACCACATGATGGAATTTTATGTTTGTTTTCAAAGAATTGTATTTTTAAAAACAATGTTGGTAAGAATAATGATAATACTGCATGTAAACTATAAAGCTGAACCTTTTCATTCCATCAGTCAGACAAATACTGCAGGTAAACTAGAAAGGTTTACACTTGGCTTTTGTGTTGATAATACCCATCCTCAAAGAGTTATGAGGACCCTAATAGAGAAATTAGAATGATTTAAGTAGGGATGTTCTTACTTGGTGGAGTTGATATACTTGAGGATCTTATAACCGACAGCGCTTCCAACTTCTGTGAATGGAAATGTACCTGAATCGAAAGGATTATCTCTACTTTCGCGTACCAAGATCACTCCCTTTGCTTTTGCATCTTCTGCTACCAGCTTCTGTATTCGCCTTGATACTCCCAGATCACCAAAACAAACAATAATCTTACCCTGGACCTTTTTGGGATCCAAAGATCCAGGATAACAACTCCTACAGTGCTTAAATTAAAGGTCACGATATTGATATTATGTAGCACTGGTTATACCAACAAACAACTGAATGTATATGCTGGATGACAATCAATGTAGAGTTGCTGTTTCTGTTTTTACAGTAAACTGACTGCCTTCCATACCTTGCTTCTGATGTAGGGGTGAATTTATTTGCAACATCTTTTCCATATGCAAGAGGATAGGTGCTCGAGCGAGTGAGGTTTGAAATGTTTATGGCAGACCCCTTTCAGTTTACAGATTCAAAACAATAAGAATCACACTTTATTTGCAGCAAGGAATTCTAAGGTTGAGACATCTTACTTTGAAGACTCTTCCATTCCCTAGAAGCAGGGTCGATTGCATATCCCTGTCGATGGTAGAAGCAGCGACTGTGAAGATCCAAGGAGCTGAGTTAACAACAGTGAAAGTAGCAGGTCCATCGTTTCCAGCTGAACAAACTACTATAACTCCTTGCTGTTGTGCATGAAATGCTCCTATGGCAATTGGATCCTCCAAGAAGTCAGATTGGAAAATGGAATTGATTCCAATGGAGATTGAAATAATGTCAACACCATCTCTGGTGGCATCATCGATTGCCTTGAGGATGGTTGATCCAGCACAAGTACCACCGGAACAAGCCTTGTAGACAGCAATCCTGGAAGAAGGGTAGCCACCCCTAGCTGTGCCTTTAGCCAAGCCAAAGTAGCTAGCATTGGCCACTTTGGCTCCAGCTGCAGTGGAGGCTGTGTGAGTACCATGGCCATCAGAATCTCTGGGTGAACCCAAGGTTGTAGCTGGGCCAATATTATAGTACCTCGCTCCAATTATCTTCCGATTGCACTTAAAATCAGCACTTTCCATGCAGACTCCCCTCCATCTTTTAGGTACGTTTCCAATGCTATCATCCTTAAAACTTGGGGACTCGGGCCAAATCCCTGCAGAAGAAGAAACAACCCTGTTGATATACGCACACATGATACCTTGACACAAACAGTACTAGCTTGAAGATCTCATGAACCTGAGTCTATGATCCCAATGATTACATCATCACTTGCGGTTGGGTGGCGTGGATGATATTGTTGTGCACCTAGAAAATCCCATGAACGTGTTGTGTGAAGGTGGAGAGTTGGATCTGGAAATACTGAGACAACTTGATCATGGCCTGTCATCACAGTACAAATGATAGAGATAAGTGTCTTCTCCGTACATGTTAATTAATTGTTGGGTTAAATGTTTCCTTAAAGGCGCATATATGTAATCTTCAAGCTAGTAGCATGTTTCTTTCCCCACTTTATCTTTTTCCCAACTATCAAATCAGCTACATGCCTGATAAAATAGACGCTTCTTCAGGGGTTAGTAAGGCTGAGAATCCACTCAATGCGTAGTTGTAATGGTGGAGAGGGAATCTCCTTCCACCAGGGACATTTACGGATGACAGAATGTTTAAGTAGTGATCATCAAACTCCAAAGTACTGCTGTTTTCATTGTCATGGTTGTTCCGTGACCCTGAACTTCCCATGTACACAACATAAGGCTGCGAGAGAGGGTGAAATAATAAGATGAGTTGCCAGTGTGTAAGACTGTCACTCGCTCTGGCTGCTAATTAGATTCACTAATGAGCACAGACTGTCACCGATAGTAATCCATACCTGGGGAACTTGATCGGTGTCCAGCGATGTGGAAAAAGGAATATGAACAAGTGGAAGGGCAAGAAAAATGAGTTGGAGTGGTGAAGGAGCCATCGATGGTGGACAGATGTATCTGCATCCATATATATACTGAGTAGGCTTGTTTTGTTCTCAGCTTTGATGGTAACCAGTTACTTGCATGCGAGACAAAGAATATAAACAGTATCCAACTTCTTTCATCTTTTGTATGCTGGACTCACACTCACCTTTATTTAAGAATAATAGCTTAACTCACAAGGCAAAGTTATACAGCCTGTTGGGACTGCTACTTTTCCTTCTTTATCAGTCTGGTGATGCCACTTGCATGGAAATGCCATCGTCTTGTATTGTACACACAGAAAAGATAGAAGCTAAAGGAAGAGTTTTCTATATATGATAAGACTGTATGCATACAAAAAATCACTTCAGATTATAACTCAAGAAGAGTGGTGTAAAGCGAGGGTTGGTGCGGCCATTCCAGCTAGCTGTCTCTCAATCGCATGCATGTGGGCTTTGGAAGCTGAGTAGTTGGTGTTCGTTCCCCTCAACAAGAGCCTTAAAAAAAAGTAACGTGTTTCGAATTGTGATATAAAAGGGAAAGAGGGAAAAAAAAGCCTCCATTAGAATTTAGAAAAGGAAAAAGTAAACTTGAATTGTTTTATTATGTTGTGGTATATAGAAAAAGAAAAAAGATGCTAACTTCTGGTATTGCCGTAAGTAAAAAACAAAACCATCATACTCTTTAAGTATTTTATTATTCGGTTTAGCTCCTTTAAAATTAAGTAATTACGTTCTTCTCTATCACTTGTAGCAGTTCTCACCAAAAAAAAAAGGCTACAAAGAAGCTCACCTAGAATAACTTGTTGTATTAAAATGTAAAACCTTGACCTTTGTGTTTTCGAAATGTAGTTGAAATGAAGTGAGGCCCTAATGGAGAAGAGAAGCAGAAGGCTCTGAGTTTAGCCTTAAGTAACACCACCAATACTCCATGAGTATACATATAACATAGTACTCAACATTCATCAAAGATGCACTGAACGAGACATGTCAACGGGCACGGAAGGAAAACGACAACCTGAGCCTTTCTTTAAGGGGGTGGGGGTAAAACAGAAAGAGAGGAGGAAAAATGGAGTGGAGTGAAGCTCCTGACGCGGTATTGGTACAGACAGATGCATTTATCACGGAAGACGATCTGTCGAATCAAAATAAGAGCTAAAACACACAGGACCTCAGGTAAGGTATTACAAGTCTCAACCGAAGGACCTTCTTTGAACACCAAGGTCTGCCGATGACAGAATGAATGCAAGTGAAGTTATTTTGTCTCAAGGGAGATCCGACATTTGACAAACTGCTGGCATATTATTCCACGCACAAGAACCAAGTCCCCATCCCTCACTCTGTCCTTGACCTGATGATGTTCCAACACCCATACTCTTGTATTCACTGCCCAAATCATCACCCAGAAGTCTTGCTATGCCATCTGTTACCATGCCTTGGTCCCTCTTCCGCCCACCGCATTGCTCAACCCAATCTGAAGCAAGCAATGCATCCGGACACGAAGTTTCCACCTGCATAAGGGTCTCCTTCCATGCCTCTGCCATCCATACAGGCTCGTTTCGTTCTGATTTCACAGAGCGACCTGCAAGATTAAGACTCATCTGGTTCATTGCAGCAATACGTAGAAAGCATCAAAATAATGTAAAATGTGTGCTCAAACATGCTCCATTGAAGTTGAGCTTCATAAGGCATTAAAAGCTTTGGGAATAAACAAACATTAACTATGGAGCCACTGCAGGAGAAAACCACCAGCAGCAGCAAAGCTGACAAGTTCTTATTAGAATTGATATGGAGTGATTTCAAGACTTGAGAATTCTAGCAAGAACGCACTCCAGTATTTACAAGCTCTTGTGAAAACCTGAAAAAGCTCTTTCTACCAAAGGTCCTTCCTTACTGAAACTTGTGAACAAGAGGCTTACCTGTATGTGTATCTGTAGGTACTGGGTCTTCTAATGAACTTCCACTAGCACTAATTGGAGTGCATTCACTGAAAATAGAAGTCGCTGAATGGCCAACTGGGGAGATAGGGTCATTGTAGTTTTCCCATTCGGTCTCACCAATATTCCAGGTGGAGCTCTCAGTGACATCACCAGGAGCTGATGAATTTGAACTTTTTTCAAATGATTGGTTCTTTGCACTGCTGAGAGTTTTTGCCTCCTGAAGTAAAGCATCCAGTAGGCCACTGTTATGAGGTGAAAGACAATCTGATTCCACTCTACCAGTTGGTGGTGGTGATTGGATAAATCCATCAACAGAATCAAGTAAGGGTGGTGGGGAAGATGATGTTGCCCAACCACCTAAGTGAGATTCTGGATATTGGAGTGAAGGGAGCTCCAGCTTCACAGCTGCCAAAGCAGGCCCTGAAGCAGAGAAATTACCATTTGAAAGGGAATGGCCACCCAAAACGACACCAAGAGACTGTAGATTCCTGGTCATAGGATCAGGGTCCGTTGGAAATGATAGCCCAAATGATCGAGCAATCCTATCAGGTAGTCCTATATTATTATCCTGAAAATGGTCAAAGGGGCTCTCGTGCTTTATACCACCATTATAGACAGGCAAAAAAGATGTTGATTCTCTCATGCGCTTTGGTGCATGCATCACAGGCGGCATAAAACTACAATACTGGGGACCCAAACTTTTCATCAGGATGCTGCTACCAGATATATCTGAAAGTTCAGAAGCATAAGGTAGGATGCTCGAACTACCATTTAAGCTGTCAAACACTACATCAGGTATCTCATAACTATTGGATGGCAGCAGATCATGACCACCTTTACCATCTCCACTAATGGCACTTGTGCTTTGACTCTCCTGCAATGCTTGCAAACATACCTCAGGAGGATAAAGAGGCAAGCCAGCACGTTGGCGTCGCTTGATCCGAGTATTCCAATAATTTTTAATCTCGTTATCGGTACGCCCAGGCAACTGTAAAGAGCAAAATAAGCATCAGCAACAGCCAGAATGCTACTTAGGACATGAACTCAAAATCAATTGATTTGACAAGTGGAAATAGAACATTGCATCTTCCTCACATAAAGTGGTCATTTATTTATTCTAATAAGAAACAGGGAGCAGACTGACTGTTGAAAATGCAGAGTATGCAAGGAAACCAAATAACCCTAAAGGGTGCTTGGAAGAAATTTCTTTAAGAACTTTATCAGGTAAAGTGTTATTGAATGCCGAAGGAGTTCTGGAAACTTTATGAACAGAAAAAACAAAAATAATAAAAATAAAACTCACAAACGTGCTCTTCCTTTTCTTTCTCAAGGGCTAATCATTAAATGAATAGCCTTAGGTTTACAGTTGCGATTGAACATCAGAGCATTGTGAGAAAAATGAATGGCTAAATAGGACAAAGTTTGTGTTGTGAACACCAAATGCCTAGTTAAAAATGGCTGACTAGGAGATGTTTACGTAGTAAGCAGCAGCTGCTCTTGCTAAATCATTATACGATGCTTGCTAACGTGTGTCAAGAAGCACTATGTAAATGCAGCTGATAGTTCCTTTTGGGAGACTTTTAAGTGGTCGTATTCAAATAAACCCTTGAACGCATGGAGGTGTAACATCAGAATATAAATAACTTTGGGGGAAAAAAAACCTTAACTTAATTTCATGGGTTATATCTAACAAGTAGTAATAGATGAGTAACAGAGGGCAACCATGCACTTTTATCTTACAGTGAAGCATCCAATCGAAAACCAACAGGCAGCCAGTTTAGAAGCTTCACCATTATACTCAGAAATGCCCAAGAAAAACCAAATGACTATCCCATCTAGCACACCTTCTACTTGTTATTTGCATCAAACGGCTCATTTTCTTTACTTGGTGAACCGCAGATATCTACCATAGTTAGGTTCCAACTAACTTCTCTTAAGAAATTCAGATTTCTGGGAAGGCAGACAAACTTCCTAAAATTATTGGACATCTGATCATTTCCTTCAAGGTGACAGTAACAATGACTGCTGTTATTAACAAGATTGGACGACAGAAAGTGTAACGCATGGTCAGAACTGCAGGGAGCTGCTTTGAGGTGAGTTTTACCAGGTCATTGGATATAGAGGAAGTAATTAGTAATTCTTTTAATAAGAAAAGAACATATAGCTAGCTAAAACTTTAACCAGGCCACTAACATTTTTCAATTCACATGATCAACGGTCTTAAAAAGGTACTGACCCATTAGTTACTATTTGAAATCAACTTATACTGTTTGGAGTGGACAAAACATCCCCTTTGTCAATATAATAAAGAGCTTAGTACTTGCCAATCAGTCATATTTCCCATGCTCCTGTTTGGTGTAACTCTTAAACTCGTAACACATTCCATTATGTTTTCTATTCATTACTACTCAATAAACTAAATGATCCTTTGAAACCACATCTACAGGTTTGTGGACTAATTTCTCATTTCTCATTTTTGTTTCCTAGGACAATCTTCCAAGTTGGCTGTTCCTCCTAGGAATCGCAACTCGAGTTTCTAGCCATTGTAAATCAAATCTGTTTCCCAACATCTCTTCTTTTACAAATTGCCTTCAGTGCAAATCTTTCCCACTATCTTCAAACTCCTAGTTCTGCCAGTTGAGTTCATGGGCCGGTCAGTCCATCTGAACTTTAGAGGCAACTCTTTCAGAAAATCTGAATGGATGTGAAGTTTTCACATGACAAGCTTATTTGCAACTATCTACCAGTCTCTTTGTTCCCTTGTGATAATTTTCAATCCATCAATTTATCCAATACCGATAAAAAGAGAGCGTCTTACTCGCTTAGGCCCTTAGGTAGAACACAGGTAGCACAAAGTGCTTCAACTTGCTCAAGGTGCAGCTTCTTTACTCAAGCACATGGCTCCACCACCAAGGCGTAATTACAGCAAGACAGGCAGATGTGTGCATTAGTCAAACTCCATCCTCATTTTTAAAGATGATGGGGTTTAAATAATACTCGGTAACATTTTAATTGAGAGAGTGACTTAAATTTTTTTTTATTCTTCTACAGCCTCAATTAGTTGTTTTTTCTCTCTCTATTGCATCTTTATCATCAGTTGAATCTTTATCACCTTCTGAAAATGACTGGCTGCAATAATGTTTTAATTGAAACTTGGGGTAGACTGAATAATGTGTATCTTGGACTATACTTTTTCCTTATCATGCTATCAATGATTGGGCAATTAAATTGTAGTGTTAAAACACTTTTGATTATCATCCTCCTAATTTTACCTTTTGAAGAACCGTGTGGCATATTTATTTCATCATGAGCATGGTCAATGGTGAATCTACAGCCTTTACATTCTACAACTGAGTAGATACCATGCTCACTTCACTTCTACAGTCTGCTGAACTACTCATCTGAGCAAGCATCCCAAAACATTCTGGATTAACTTATATTTACCTAACTACACCCAGGCTTTTGTTTCCAAGTTCCAGCAGACCTCTCCACAAGGAAATTGTATCCTGTAATTGTTTTATAACTTGCATGCTCCCTCAGCTCTCTCCTTCGCATATTTTCCTCCCCAGGTCACTTCAAAAAAAACCTTCAAGTTCTATCCTTTTACTTCAGATCATCACAAATCTCCCAGAACTCTTGCGCAGAGAGAAATGAATGAAGTGGGAAACTGACACGTACCATCAACTCAAGACTGCTTAACCAAAGCACCATCCAATCTTTGAATAATTTGCAGCAACTCAACTCACAAAGTAGATTACTTTGAGTAAGAACAAATCCTCCCATAACTAAAGATTTCCCCAACCAAATCCCTAAAGGCCTAACCAGTTTGGCACGAACAAATATAAGCATGGACCATCAGTCCAAACTGAATTCATCAAAACTTATCACTGTATGAATTTAACATCTACCATAAGGAGAAAGGAAAATAAATGAATCAACTAGATCAAGCTCCGCCAATTTATTAACAGAAAACAAAAGGCTGAGTTTTGAATCGATACATATTCGAAGAAGAATCTAAATCCTCATCAGTCAACACAGTATATAAGGTTTTTTACTGAGTAGTGACAAAACAATCTGTAGATTTTACAACTTTTGTGGACAATAGAAAAGCATTTGGTAAAACTTAGCAGCATTAAAAGGTGCAATGCAACCTAATCCGCAAAGAATATACTATACATGTATAATCCTTTCAGAGCTCATAATCTGTGCTGTTATAGAACAGTTTCACTATCTAATTCCAGAAAAATGAAAGAATACATTGAGCAGAAGAAATTTCTTCAATCTTTAAGGGCTTAAAGGAATCTTATGAAAAGGATGGAATAAAAGTGAAACTGATCAAAGAGCAAATATAAAGTATGGAAAACCAGAACGCATAGTTTATCGCTATACTTTTGATCCAGATTAAAAGTGCTTCTCTGATTGCTAAGACATCTCTTTTAAACTGAAACAAAACAAGATCATTTCATTCTATTTTTAGTCTTTATACAAGACTAAATGAAAATAGCTCGTACTTCACATGCAGAAAACATTTTAACACTTGAAACAGTATACAGAAAGAAACAATTAATATTAAAACATAGCAATTAGACTCACAACAGATCCCTCTTACTATCGGTCCAAAAAAAAATCCATCAGACTTACATGTGCTGCCATACGAGCCCATTTGTTTCCCATCTTAGCATGGAGCTCTATTATTAGCTGTTCTTCTTCGGGAGTGAATGCTCCTTTCTTCAAGTTTGGCCTGAGGTGGTTTGCCCAACGTAATCGACAGCTTTTCCCACAACGGAATAATCCAGAATGCTTTTGCACAGCATTCCAGTTTCCCTCCCCATGCTTCTTCACATAATCAATTAAAATCGCATCTTCAGCAGAAGTCCATGGTCCTTTCTTCAGAACAACTCCACCAGAACCCCCTCCTGATTTACGATCACTGACAAATGATGATTCCATCTGATCGTTTGGGGACAGGCCATCTTCACTTTCACTAGTTGAATGACTCATCCCTGACAAACAGCACCTGCCTAATACCAAGGGACAACCATTCAAACAGGAGTTTGAAACCTAGACAAAAGAATACAGGAGGAAAAGTGAGAAACACAAAACGCATCAAACTCTCCATTTCATGGTCTCCAACAGTGTTCTTACAAAAGACAAGAACGAAAGGATTCTCTAGTAACAGTATTTATTACAGCAGCCGAGCTTTTAGTGGAAACAGGTGGGTAAATACAGATTATTTGTTGAAAAGAAAATATGATACAACAAATGAAGTCAACAGAAGCTATAGAGATATTGAAATGTGCATCATATGGGCTGCACTATTTTTAGTCCTACGCAGATTTTACTTGTGCATGGTAAAGAACCTCATATATCCTAATAAAAACAATATCCGTTCTGATTTCATTTTGAAAATGTATGATCCAGGCCACAGAGCAATAAATGTCTGTGTCATTAGTTTCCAATAGCTTCTTCTTTTTTTTTTTTTACTTGGCGCGCAGGAACGCTCTCTGTGTTGCGCACAACTAATCAACGAACTCTACAGATTGGAGCAATATAGTAGTATACTTAATAACAACGCCTATCCTGCTACACTATTAATTATGCAGTTGCCCGCATTAATTGCCAAACATATATGGACCCAAGGTCAATTAATCTCGTCATCTAAATTCTAAAAACGCAACTTTTGGCCAGATTAGCCCAGAATCTATGAGGAAACTAGACTCGCCAGAAAACGAAAACAGAAATACAGTGGAGGGGGGGGGGAGGAAAGAAAAGGCACCTGATTGAGACGAAGATGAAGCAGAAGCCTGAGTAGGGAAGAAGTCCTGGTGCTAGAGAAAGTTTGAGGGGAGGCCAGTGGCAGTACTGGAATGAGGCGAAAGCGGGAAAAACTGCAATCAAAAGGGGAAATCAGCGCACTGATCGAAATGCATGGATGAAGTGGTTAATGGCAGGCGTCCAAATTACAACATGAAGCAATAACATGACAATAGTTTGGCGGCGGAGATTAAGGGGAAAAACAAAAAAAGGAGACTTGAGCCAATCAGGGCGATCGAATTCAGCAATCAACGGGCCGATTTCAGGTCAGAAATGTGGAAAGAGATATAGATAATAGATCCAGGTAAGATCGAAGCGAAATTGGAGTTCAAGAGTTGGAAAAATGAATCAACATCTGACAATTGGATTCTAGTAGTAGATGAAATGAAAGCAGCGAGCGAGCGAGCAGAAGAATACAATTGATGCGATGACCTCCTACTCCAATCCGCAGTTTCTGAAGAACCAGGAAGAAGATCCGGAGATTCGAGGAGCAGACATTTGGTTTGAGATCTAGCCCAGCGACATGCCGAAGAAAAAAATACCAATTATATGGTGTACACATGTGTAGGTACACATAGCAATATATAGAGAAAGTATGTAGGGATAATTTAGACATTTAGTATTTTTTAGTGGATTTAGGCTGAAACTGTTTTGTAAATTAGACATCTAATCTACTATGTGTACCTACACATGGCATTTCCCGAGAGAAACTGGAGAAGAAAGCAAATTCCCAATAATAAAACTATTCTCAAAAAATAATGAACTTTTACTTTTACTTTTAAGTTGAGGGAAGTGAAGTGAATGAGAAAACGTGAAGAATGGAGTATATTTATATGACTGGTAGTAGTATTTCTTTTTTTTGAAAAAAACAACTGAATTATAATATAAAAAACTTCCCTCTAAGGGAGAGGAGAGCACCTTAAAACATACAGAAAAAAATGAAAAAGAGCTAGTTGTTGTTGCTAATAGCAGCAATAGGGTGGAGCACTCATTCACATCAAGAAATATTCTTAGATTTTCTCATATTAGATATCCAAATATAAGAGAGGAGTTGAATGGACTCGAAGACTCGAATGCTTGAGGAGCTAAAATTGGTATGAACGACTGCATTTCTCTCCTTCCAAATAGACCAAGTCGCAATGTATCGAATAGCTTGCCAACCTTTGTTCTGGGGACGCGATTTGTTGGGACCGTTCACATCAATTAGGAGATCAGCAATATTAGATCCACTGAATTGATCAAGATGGAACCAAGAATGAACATGGTTCCAAACATCCAGAGCAAAAGGACACCAGATAATAACATGCTCAAGGGTTTCCAAAGGATAGTCACAACGCGAGCATCCTACTTGCTGGGTGGGAATGTTGCGCAAATGGAGCTGCTGAATTGTTGGGAGACGATCTTGGATTGCGCACCAGCAGCACATGAGGACCTTTTTTGGCACCCAGGAGGACCAAGTGATGGTAGCTTGGTTTCCGATGAAGGGATTGGTGACAGCTTCGATTATGCTTGAGAGGGCGGATACCATGAAGATGTCGGAATGGTGTAAAGTCCAACCCCAAGAGTCATTGCGATCTACATATAAGACAATTTTAGATAAGAGATTTTCGAGATCCAAGAGTTTTAATCACCCCCAAACCTCCCACTTCCTTACTTCTGACAATCTTGTCCCAAACCACCCAATAGATACCCTTAAAATCCTCACTCCCACCGAGAAAATTTTTGCACGAAGACTCTCAAGGGTTTTAATCACATTCACTGGGGCACGAAACAAAGAGAAGAAAAACAACGGCAAAGCAAACAAGACAGAATTCAAAACAGTTAAGCAACCTCCTGCAGATATATTTTTGGCATTCCACGTTGAAAGTTTGGTCTTGAATTTTTCCTCGAATTTCTTCCATGGTTTGGATCTGGTCATGCTGGCTCCTGCTGGGAGACCTAGATAGATGAAAGGAAGAGTACCTGAAGAACAACCAAAATGACCAGCCATGTGTTGCAGCTCATCTGGGGGGACACCAACCCCGTAGAGCATGCTTTTTTCCAAGTTGATGTTTAGGCATGAGATTTTGCTAAAGCATTTCAGGAATCTCAACAGGTTTCTGATGTTGGAGCTTTTCCATGGCCCAAAGGAGATGACATCATCCGCATATTGAAGGTGAGAAATGCCGATGGTTGGTCTTCCGATTTCCAGAGCAGAGTAGCAGCACTTTTCCTTAGCCTCCTCCCTTAGAATATTGAGGCCTTCTGCTGCTATTAGAAAAAGGAAGGGGGGAAGAGGGTCTCCTTGACGGAGACCTCTCTCCATGTGGAATTCAGCTGAAGGAGAACAATTTATGAGAACTGAAATAGAAGCTGAGGAAAGACAGGCCCGAATCTATCTCATCCATTTCTCATCGAAGTTCATTTGTGACATAACAGTGAAGAGGTAGTTCCGACTGACTGTATCGAAGGCCTTCTGAAAGTCGACTTTGAAGATCATTGATTTTCTTTTGGTTTTCTTTGCATAACGGACAGCCTCGTTTGCAACTAAGACACTGTCTAGAATTTGTCTACCTTTCAGAAATCCTAACTGAGATTCGCTGATTAGAGAGGAGATGACAGCTTGAAGACGTTTTGCAAGGAGCTTGGCAATGACTTTGTATTGGCAACCGATTAAACTGACGGGTCTGAAGTCCTTTAGGTTGGTAGGGTCTTTAGTCTTTGGGATGAGAGCGATGAATGCAAGATTGCACCCTTTACCCAGGTGGCAATAGCTTCAAAGGACTTGATGGCATGGATAAGGTCTGGCCCAACAACATCCCACATTTCTTTAATAACTACAAAATTCATGTCGTCCGGTCCCGGGGATTTATCTCCTCCACAATCCCAAACTGCTGATTTAATTTCAAGATCGGAGAATGGAGTAGAAAGATACTGTTGCTCAGAAGAAGATAGGGTTTTGAACTTTGAACTTGAGAGCTTAGGTCTGTTGGGGCAAGGTTCAGTGAAGAGATTGCGGAAATATGACGTTGCAGCTGCTTTGATTGAGTTATGATCTTCAGTTCATTCATCGTTAACAGACAACCCTCTGATTGTGTTTGTCTTGGATCTCTTTTTGATAGCAACGTGGAAGAGTCTTGTGTTCTCGTCACCCATTCTGTTGGAATTCTTAGCGCACCAAATCCTTTTGAGCTTATCTCAAATGGAGAAGTGATTTCAGCTCAAAGTGAGCTGAAATGAGTTCTATGGAACTCAACTATGTGAATTGTGGCTATATGGAACATTTGTGATGTTTTATGAGTAGTAACTACTTACTAGCATCCTTTTATACAAAATAAGAGTATTTTGGTAAAAGGACATGGCTTTGGCAATCGAGGTGCATGGTGTATGCACCCTAGTGCATGTGTACACATCTCTTAGAAGTTACTAAGTGATTTCAGCCATGAGAGCCTAAAAGTGGCGAAGAGGCACCTCAAGAGAGGCACCCCTTCGCCCAAAGATGAGTTACTTAGCATTTGGACAAGGGAGTGTACAAGGAGGGAGTAACCACTCCTTAAGCCGAAAGTATGTGTACTTTCGGCCATAAGGAGTTGTGACTCTTCCTAGTAACTCTCTACATCATCTATAAATAGATGATTTGGCCATAACACAACACACTTAAGAATCCGAAACTTCTCTCTTCTCTTTGTTCTTGGCCGAAATATCAAGACTTCCTAGAGCATTTCGGGTGGAACGTTTCTTGTGTCTCTCTAACACAAAAACAACCTCATTGCATCACATGCAATCTGCCCTCATCAAGGAATTCGAAGGCTTGAAGATTCAACCGGAAGAGTTGGAGCAAACGTTTGAAGCAAGGACAAAGATCCTTACGCTGTTATCTCAAGGGTGCAAGGTATGTTTCCTATCTATACTCCTTCCTCCTCCTTCTCCTCTTTCTTTCTTGTGAAAGTGGAGAGGCATGATTATGGAAAACACATCATGCTATGAATCTCTAAATCTACAAATGGTATCAGAGCCTGTGTTGCTTGAATGTATATGCATGTTCGCATGTACTTATATGCATGTTCGCATGAACTCGTATGAATGTTGCATGCAAATATGCATTTCGGATTGACTGAATTTTACATGTATTTCGGCCTTAAGCATGCAATTGATATGATCGTTCATGAAGAGTATGAACCGTATGCATGCCTGTATGTTTAAAGATGATTAAAATCATGGAATTACATGTATGTAAGAATTCGGTCAAGATAAAAGTATCTTGTATAAGGCCTCGCGGTCCATTGACAGGCGTTCGCCAGTGTCCAGGCTTCTCCTGACAAGCGTTCGCCAGTGTCAAGTTTTTCACCTAATAAACGTTCGCCAGTGTCAAGGCTTCACCTGACAGGCATTCGCCAGTGTCTAGGCGTTCGCGGCATGAGGGGTTCGCCAGTGTCAAGGCTTCGCCTGACAGGCGTTTGCCAGTCCGTGTTCGCGGGGATTGGGTTCGCCAGTCCCCATTCCGTGAAGGATGGGGTTCGCAAGCCGTGTTCTGTGAGGACAGAATTCGCGCTCGCGATGGGGAAGGTTCGCACATGCGATAGCATGTGTTCCGCGATAGGCATGCGAGACCCCCGAATAGGTTATTCGAAGGGGTTATGATCGAATATGTGAATCATTGTATGCTTATGTATGTGTTCATGAGTATGATTGAATAAAAGCATGTATGTTGCATCTTTGTGATTCACATGTATATCTATATGAATGTTAGAACATGATATAATTGTGATTATGGCATGAAATGTACAATATAAGTTATTGGTGTAATTCTTCACTTGAATTATTGGCTTTACCCGAAGATGGTCTTAATTAGATGGTAATTCTGTCTAGGAAGGAACTTAAGCGGTACCATTGTGTCCCTCCTTCCTGGGAATTATCACTATGGTGACTTGAGGGATGAGAGACTTAATTCAAGGAGGAATAAACCAAGATGTGTTCTTGGTGTATTTTCTACATGTTCTTACTAGTATGCATAAGTTTCATATATGTGACATTATACCTCGACTTAGACTAAGAACCTCAACCCTGAGAGAGTCTTAGTACTGGTGATTAATTCACCACTATGATGGACTTTAGGGAAATGAGACTTGGTTTAAGGAGGATATGTTATTTCTAAAAGCTAAAGTTTATAGAGACCCTGTCAAATTGATTATAATTCTGTCTAAGGAGGTGGATTTTAAGCGGAACCGATGTGACCCCTCCACCTTTCCTGGAAATTGTATCAAGGAGACTTATGGGTGATGAGACTAAGGTTTTGGAGAAATATCATATGTAATGTTACATAAGCTATTCATGTATGTGTACATGAAACCTTAAAGCAAGATTGTTGAACCTTCTTGGAGGCTCAATTAGAACATGTATGTGAAACTATGGAAACATGTTTGTGTGTTTCTAATTGGATGCTATATGCACTCCTTTTGCCATATATGGATATGTTTGAAGTAGTTGCATGTATTTGTAGCTTGTTTGAGTCTTGTTGTGATTGATTGAACTTTGGTACATGTGATTTGCATCATGTAGATGGCATGTAAGAATATTGTTGCTGAACTGAACAAGGACCTCAAATTAGATGGTGACAACTATCTGATTTGGCAGAAAAAGGTCAAGTTCATTCTTACTGAGCAGGACACACTTGAGGTTTTATCTGATGGAGGTCAGGTTGCCCAACCGAAAGATGGGGCACTTTGCAAAAGATTGCAAAAGTCCTTCCAAGGTACATATACCTACTACTTCTGATGTATATGTTGCATCTTGTTCTTTGCTAACTGAAATCAATTCTTTGTGGATTGTAGACTCAGGAGCAACGAACCACATAGTCCGAGACAAGTCTTAGTTCATGGCTTACAGAAAGCTTCCAAGAGGTGCAAAGTGTGTCTCGGTGGGAAACAACGTTGTAATAGAAGTAGTAGGGATTGGGACATGTAAAGTCTCCACTTGTAATGGATCATTATATCTAATTGATACATTATATGTACCAGATATTTGTAGAAATTTGATTTCTATAAGTAGTTTGTTGAAGTACAAATATAGCTTGTAATTTTCGAATGATAGTGTTACTATCTTCAAAGATAATCAAGTTGTATGTGAATGTTTAGTAAATAATGGCTTGTATGAACTTAGACCGAGTAGCCACACTAAGGCTAACTTGGACATCATCTATTGGAGTGATGCACTGCTTTGTGCAGTTCACATCCTCAATAGAGTACCAACTAAGAACATCAACTCTTCTCCATATGAGTTGTGGAAGAAGAGTCGCCTAACCTAAGCTACATGCACCCTTGGGGTTGCCTTGCTTATGTGCATGTCCCGGACCATCCTTTGGGAAGATTGGGTCCTCGGGAAAAGAAGTGTGCTTTCCTTGGATATTGCATTGATTCGAAAGGTTATGTGTTCTTAGATCATTGTGTTCTTAGAAGGTTTGGTCTTTGATGGCAGAAACGCCAACTTCATGGAAAGTGAGTTTCCTAAGGTTGGTGAATGTAATGATCTTAACACTTTCGGTTCAATCCTTGAAGAGGATCAACCTAGTACTTCAGAAGTACCAGTTGCACAAGGTGCACCTACTCCACAAGGAGTACCTCAACAAGAGGGAGTTGTGACTCCTAATGATGAATCCAATGTGTTGGATCACATGGAACAAGATCCTGTAGAGGATACACTTGTTCAAGAGGGAGTTGAGGATCAATAAGAGCTAGAATCACCTCCGCCCATGTTGAGAAGATCAACTAGGAATCGAGACAACCCAAAAGGTAGGGTCTCTCGGAGGGTGAGACTTATTTGGTGTCATCTGAAATAGATGAACCAAGTAATGTTAAAGAAGCTCTTAATAGTGCACAAAGAGATGAATGGCTAAATGCCATAAATGAAGAACTTCATTCTATGACAGTAAATGGTGTGTAGGAGTTGTTAGATCTTCCTATTGGTCAGAAGGCCATTGGTAATAAATGAGTATTAAAGATAAAGAAGAATTCTGATGGAAGTATCGAAAGATACAAAGCCCGATTGGTGGCTAAGGGTTTCACCCAAAATGAAGGTATTGATTTCAAAGATACCTTCTCACCTGTAGTGAAATTCAATTCCATCAGATTACTACTTGTCATTGTGGCATACTTGGATCTGGAATTACATCAAATGGATGTTAAAACAGTCTTCCTCAATGGTGATTTGAGTGAAGAGATCTATATGAGACAACCAGAAGGGTTTGTCCAAGAAGGTCTTGAGGACAAGGTATGTAGACTTAAAAAGTCTATTTATGGTCTTAAACAAGCTTCAAGACAATGGTACTTGAAGTTTCATCATGCAATTACAAGTTATGGTTTTGTAATGATGCATGAAGATCATTGTGTATACTTGTACTCATCTGGATCCGATTATGCTATAATGACTTTGTATGTAGATGACATACTGATTGCAAGTAGTGGAGTTGAGTTAATGACAACCATCAAAGGATGGTTATCTTCCACTTTCGACATGAAAGACATGGGAGAAGCTTCCTTTATTTTAGGTGTCAAGATACACCGGAATAGAAACGAACGCTTGTTAGGCCTCTCACATGAACCTTATATTGATAAGATCCTTGAAAGGTTTAATTTAACCAACTTCAAACCCATGAATACCCCACTTGCATATGGATGCAAGATTGGAGGGGACATGTGTCCCACGACTCCAGCAGAAAAGGAAGAGATGACAAACATACCATACCTGAGTGCTATAGATTCCTTAATGTATGCCATGTTGTGTACAAGGTCTGACATTAGCCAAGCAGTTGGCTTATTGGCTCGATATTCTTCAAACCCTGGAATGCAAAGCATTGGAAGAGTGTCAAGAGGGTTCTACGATACCTTAAAGGTACTAAAGATTATTGGCTATGCTATCAAGGCAAGAAGCTTGATATGCATGGTTACTCGATCTTTGATTGGGGTGGAGATCATGACTCAAAGCAAGTCTACATCTGGTTATATATTTCGTTTAATGGTGGGGCTACTACATGGTGTAGTAAGAAACAAACTTGTACAAAGCATTGTCAACCATGGAGGCTGAGTTTATCTCATGTGCCTCGGCTGTACAAGAAGCCCTTTGGCTTGGATTCTTTCTTAAGAACTTGGAATCTCGGATAATGGTGGAAATGCCTATTACTATTTACAGTGATAGTATGGCGGCCATGGCTTACACCAAAGATCCCAAGTACCATGGAAAGACCAAGCACATTAGCATGAAATATCATTTCGTAAGGGATGCAATTGAAGAGGGTGAAGTTAAAATAGAGTACATATCTATAGACCTGATGGTGGCAGATCCTCTTACTAAGTCATTGCCACCACTTGTATTTGCTAGACATGTCAAAGCAATGAGTCTTCGTAGATTGTAATTAAGTTGGATGTACTTCACCACTTTGGTGTCACACATGTATTCTATGATGAATGATTAATAAAGTTGTTTGTTTGTCATCATCTAATTTGTTCAATCTTTATGTTTTCACAATGAAAATTAGAACATGTCAAACATAGACATTAGAAAGGGTTTTCTCACACGAACCTTTCGCCCTTAATCTTGTGTAGACTTAAGGATGAGACTAGCTACAGACTCAATGTATGTTGTTTCTTAAATGAAGCATGTTACTTGGTAAAGTAATACTTGAGTGGGAGTCATGAATCAACACATGACACCGTAGCCTCTAGTCGCCTTGATTATGTAAATCAAGATGAGATGCTAAGTTTCATCGAGTTTGTATGACCACCATACATCCTAGTCTATGATTGGTGTAAGCAGTGGCTTACTTGATAACATTTCATGGATTGTGACATGTCCTTTTATTTGATATGGGGAGTACACTTTTGGTGTTTTAAGAGGGAGAAAAATGACACATCTCCCAACTTAAGTGGACATCATTCCGAGTGGGAGTGGTGTAAGTAAAACATCAAATAGTGATCATTTAGAACTTCAGTGTTCTATAACCATGAAATGCGACCAAAGAAGAATTTAAGTAAGTTGTCTTTGTTCTTACTTAGTGTGAGATTCTTCGATTCGGACTCTTAGTGACTTTGACTTGTTATTAGGAAATTGTATCAATAAAACTACTTTGATTGGTTGTTGAAGGTCTTAGAAGAAAAGACTGGAATATCCTCCATTTGGGTAGTTGAGTTGGTACAATGACCTAAGTAGTTTAAGTTGATAGGAAAGACACCGTTTTATGATGATACACATGCTCTAAATTTAATCTTGGGCCCACATACTATGTGTAGTATGATTTAGATTGAATTATGAGCACTTGTGAATGAGATCTCAGCTTCTTAATACAATCATGAGTTTCAAATGGTTGAAATTCAAGAAAAGGACTGATTGTGATTAAGTGAAATGTATCATTGTGTCTGGGGTTTGTAAAGGCACCACTTGATGAGTTCAAGTGAGCTTGAAGAAGTTCAAGCATGTTTGATAAGTTTAAACAATACACCGTTGCTTGATTGGTTCAAGCATGTTATTTTGAAGAGGACAAGCTTTCATTGTGAGTGTAACAACCACAATGAAAGTGATTTTATGTGTATGCCTTGGGGTCGCACCCTTAACTCTACTTGTGTGAATGTACTTGTTTATTTTTGGCCTATATATGTGTTAAAGAGATTTTATTTGAGTGGGAGTTCACTATCAAAAGATAACTTAGTGCGAGTGGGAGTTTGTTGGAATTCTTAACGTACCAAGTACTTTTGAGGTGATGTTTGAGCTCATCTCAAATGGAGAAGTGAGTTTCAGCTCAAAGTGAGCTGAAATGAGTTTTATGGAATTCAACTATGTGAATTGTGGCTATATAGAACATTTGTGATGTTTCATGAGTAGTAACTACTTACTAGCATCCTTTTATACAAAATAAGGGTATTTTGGTAAAAGGATATGGCTTTGGCAATCGAGATGCATGGTGTATGCACCCTAGTGCATGTGTGCACATCTCTTGGAAGCTTTGGTAAAAGGGAATGCACCCCTTCGCCTAAATGAGGAGTTACTTAGCATTTGGACAATGGAGTGTACAAGGGGGGGAGTAACCACTCCTTAGGCCGAAAGTATGTGTACTTTCGGACATAAGGAGTTGTGACTCTTCCTAGTAACTCCCTACATCATCTATAAATAGATGATTTGGCCACAACACAAGATAACACTTAAGAATCCGAAACTTCTCTCTTCTCTTTGTTCTTGGCCGAAATATCAAGACTTCCTAGAGCATTTCGGGTGGAACGTTTCTTGTGTCTCTCTAACACAAAACAACCTCATTGCATCACATGCAATCTGCCCTCATCAAGGAATTCGAAGGCTTGAAGATTCAACCGGAAGAGTTGGAGCAAACGTTTGGAGCGAGGACAAAGATCCTTACGCTGTTATCTCAAGGGTGCAAGGTATGTTTCCTATCTATACTCCTTCTCCTCTTTCTTCCTTGTGAAACTAGAGAGGCATGATTATGGAAAACACATAATGCTATGAATCTCTAAATCTACACCTCATCCCCAAAAGGTTTTTCACTTTGACTTTTATGTCTTATTATTCAATATATATTTAACTCAAATATTCATAAAGATAAATAGTTAAAAAAATTCACAAAAAATATGTTTAGAAAACTTAGATTTCAAATGGTGATATATATATGAATTATTTAGCTTTAAGCGTATAAAATATAAATGGAAAAAATCATATATCAAATACTATAAAATAAAAAAAATAAAATGGAAAATTTTTGGGTCGGAATAATTCTAACCTATACAAAAGAGTCAAAAGTGATAACACATATGAGATAAATTATGTATATAACTAATGAAAAGTTTACAAACCAACGGTTGTTAAGGTTGGGACTCAAATGCTCGATTTAAGGTAAAACTCGAAAAATTACATTTTTGTTATTAAAAAGGGGAAAATAGGTCATTTTTCCACTAATGTTTCGGGTTTGGAAACTTTTTGTCACTAAAGTTTGTCTGGTGTCAAATTGCTACCAATGTTTGGAAAATGAGGTTAATTTGCCACTGCCGTTAAATGGTTTGACGGATTTCGTTAATTTTTTTGGGCTAATATTTTAGTTTCACCTTATTGCTTGCAAATCTGATAAATTAATCCTTAAACTTTAGACTTCATGCACTTTGACCCCTCTCTCCCACCAGTTACAACCTCACCATGCAGTTGTACCACCGTCTCTTTACCGCTTCACACCACCCCTTTCGTTGCTCCACCTCTGCCCAATTAATCAAAATTGTTTTGTTTTGTTTTTGTAAGTATCAAACTTGTTTTGTTTAACTAAAGTATATTTGATTTTTTACGTAATTTTTATACTGCGACTCTACGTGCGTTCCATTTACTATATGATTTTTCTCATGAATGTTTAGATATGAGAAAAAGGGTAAAAATGCCACTAAAGTATTCAAAATCTCTCAATTTACCAACAAACTTCATTTTGAAGCTAAAATGCCATCTAACTTTTGAAACTGAGTAAAAAATGTCACTATCGTTAAAAACCGTTAAAAATCTGTTAACTCTGTTATTTAATTACAAAAAGTAGTGCTTAAAGTTTTTAACCCTTTACGATATGATCCTAACAATTTTACACAGTAATGTTCGCCATCGCCCTGCAACATCTCCTCCAACTTCAACAGCCTATCTCCGCATTGCTTCACCGCCTCCGGCCACCTATCTATATGTCTTTTTCTGAGGATATATTTAATTCTGATTCGGTTCTCCGATTGAAATATTTCTCCCTAATGGTATTAAGAACGGACCTCCACTGTAACCTCCCCGCTCGGTACGACGTCGAGATCGCCAACGTCGTCGGATCAATCTCTTGTCGACATGGAGACGCCGTCGTTGCTGTCGACGACCGCATCGGCGAGAAGCTCGATTGACCTAACAATCGACAACTTTTTTACATCTCGACTTGGCCGATTTGGCCTTCGCCGTGAGCCAATGGGCGATGGGTGCGAGATCCACCGGCGATAAGTCAGATTGAAGGGTGGAGAAAGGAAGGAGGTCAATGTGACCTGGCTGCAAGGCTATGTTGTCGGGCATGAGCGGTTTCTAGTGGCTGCAACAGAGCTGCGACGACATGTAGACAAATCCGGAAGAGCGCTTATCGCCGGTGATGTCGCTGACGGAAACTGGGTAGTTGAATACTCCAACGACCGTTAAGATGGACGACCCGGATGTTCTTTATGGTCCCGATAGGTTTGCATGGTTGTGATGCGGCGGAGTAGGCGCTGTTAACTTTAGGATCGTCTTTAACATGCTTCTCATGTTCGCATTCATCAATACCGAAGAAGGGATTAAGAGTATGTACCTTTCTTCTGGACGCAGCTTAAGAATCTTAGAGATTCTTGCTCCTTGTTGATGTAGAAGACTCGGCCTGGGGAACACCTTAAGGGCGGCTTGAAGATGATTTGTCTCCAAGGTGAGTTCCACTCACAATGCTCCTAGAATGCCTTCTAGTTTCGCAAGAGGAAGTATGAAGAGAGAAGAGAGAACCAATCTTTGGTTGTGGGATGGATAGAAATGGCGCATCCTCCCTCTATTTATAGAGGAGGATGGGCTGCCAATGAGATGGCACAATGCCCTTTCATTTGCGAAATAACATGTCCCTAGGACCAAGGGCTGCGACCAATGCCCCTTGGTCCATGAGACATGTCTCATGCCTTTTGCCTTTTCAATTAAGTAATTAATTAGAAAAGGAATAAACAAATAATTGTGTCTAATAGGAAATTAATTAACTAATTAATTAATTATCCAAATATGGTGAAGAGGTAAGGAGGTGACCCATGCCCCTTGCCCGTTCGGCCATGGGACATGAGACATGTCCCTTTGGCCGAATGGTGCAAGGCATGGGGTGCACCCTGCCTAGAGGCACCTAGGGCGAAGGGCACTCACACCCCAGGCCCATGGCCAAATGGGTGTAAGGCCACCTTAGGGTGCCCTTTCGGCACCCAGGGTGCTACGCACCCTTCGGCCTAAGCCGAAGGTGTGCTTGGCCCTCTCCGACACCTTTTCACTAATTTACGCACCTTTCCGCCAAGAGACACGTCTCTTCGCCAAAAGGTGCCTAGACACATTTGTACCAAGCTCACATAGAGCTAGTCCAAGACATATTAAATCATCCATTGAGCTCCTTGAGCTCATATCAGCTCACTAAGAGCAGACACACATCTCTCTAGCTCAAACACTCAGATTGAGCTGAGTTGAGCTGTGCTTAGCTACTTTAGCTAGCCCAGGTCATCTTGGCGCGCAAGAATTCCAACAGGCGCAGCCCATGTTACGATATAATGGATCTGAGGTTTTTTTACCATGTAAAATTGTTAGAATCAAATCGTAAAGAGTTAAAAACTTTTTGTTACTTTTTGTAATTAAACCAAAGAGTTAACAGATTTTTAATGGATTTTAATGGTAGTGGCATTTTTAACCCTGTTTCAAAAGTTAGATGACACTTTAGGTTCAAAATGAAGTTTGGTGGCAAATTGAGAGATTTCGAATACTTTAGTGGCATTTTGACCCATTTTTCCTTTAGATATTAAAGTTAAATGATTCATATGCATATCATAATTTGAAATCTAAATTTTCTAACGAAACTCCCTTCGTACCCCATTAATTGATCAATTTGAATTTCGTGTTTCAAGGTTCAATGTTTGACTCAAATTTTCACAAAGATAAATAGTAAAAAAATTCCAAACAAATATATTTAGAAACTTTTTATTTCAAATTATGATATACATATGAATTATTTAACTTTAAATGTTTAAATATTGGTTAAAGAAAATCATAGATTAAATACTGTGAAACAGTCAAAACAAATGGATCAGTTAATGGAGTACGGATGAAGTATTCTTTTGTGTGAATGTTTTCACTATTAATCTTTGTAAATATTGAGTCAGACATTGAACCTAAAACAACAAGAACAAAGTGTAGAATTATTTGTGGATGGAGGAATATTTCCTTAGAAAAATTATACGCATTACTTTTTGAGTAATTTCAAAAAAAGTTTAACTTAATTTTTTAAAGGTAACATAAGTTTTTATTAACAAAATACATCTTAAATCCAAAAAAAAATTTATGCATGTGGCATAGAATACACATTCAATCAGAAGTTTTTTATTTAATATTATTAAAAAGTAAAAATGATTAATTGAGCGATGGTACAACGATGAATAAAGTGGTGATGCAGTGGCAGAGGGGTGGTGGTGTGGTGGTGTAACGGTGAGGTTGTAAATGGTGGGAGAGAATGATAAAAGTGTAAAAAACTAAACTTTAAGAGTTAATTTGTAGATTTATAAACTTTAAAGTGAAAATAAAATATTAACTCAAAAAATTAACGAAATCTGTCAAATTATTTAACGATAATGACAAATTGTTCCGTTTCCCAAACATTAATGACAATCTGACCCAAAAACGACTTTACTAGTACCTTTAAAAAACATAGCATAGCACTCGCCTCGCCTAGATCATTTTCCTCAGCGAATCCGCAGACTTTCTTCGGTGTTTTCTAGTGTTTCATTTTGCGTCTTCAACCCTGAGCAGATTTTTGGACGATCACTTCACAGATCTTGGATCCCCTTCAACTGATTGCGAGGCAAGTCCATTACCCTCCACAACTCTGATCATTTGGTTTCCACTTCTTCTATTCTTCTTCTTCCCCCTTTTCTCCCTTGCAGTGTTCTAGATATATTCGATTGCGTTACTGGTTCTGGATGACGATCGAGCAGTACTTGTCCATTTTCGCTTTGTTTCCCGTGATGCATTTTATAACCTGACATCTGCTCTGCGTTTCTCTTGCCGCCGATTCTTCCTTGTTTTTTTGGCCTTTCCTTTCCTCAGAGCATTCATCAGCAGGCTTCGAGTTTCTGCATTTTTCATGAACTGAATGGGGCTGCTCTTAACCACCATAACGGAATCAAACCTTACTAGTACCCAATGACATTTCTGGAAATAGAGTAGAGTAGAGTAGAGCAACGGGGCTTATGCACATCATTTTTATTGTTATTGTATTCATTTTTTGGGTTACAATTGCTGCTTACAAGGATGCTTTATGCTGTTTTTCTACTGCAGTATCAACGTATTTCCTTGCCACTGAGATATATTTCGCTGCCAATGGAGAGCTTGGCGCAGCTAGAGGCTTTATGTGAAAGGCTATACAATTCTCAGGACTCTGCAGAACGAGCCTATGCTGAAAACACTCTAAAATGCTTTTCTGCTAACACCGATTATATCTCACAATGCCAGTACATTCTTGACAATGCGTTAACTCCATATGCCTTGATGCTTGCTAGTTCTAGTTTGTTGAAGCAAGTTACAGAGCACAGCCTTGCCTTGTCTCTTCGCCTTGACATATGTAATTATGTTTTGGGTTCACTTACGATTGGCTCATCTTCTGTCATTTTTTTTTGCTAACTCCTGAGCGCTTAGCAGATAATTTGATTCTTTCCCCTTCTTCAAATTAGGGAACTATCTTATCAACTATCTGGCATCAAGAGGACCGAAATTGCAACCATTCGTTACTGCATCCTTGGTTCAACTCTTATGCCGGGTTACTAAGTTTGGGTGGTTTGATGATGATCGATTCCGAGACCTGGTAAAAGAGTCCACAAACTTCTTGAGCCAGGTGATGAGATTTACCAACAAGTTGAGATTCTTTTACCATAATGTTTATATAGCTGTAGATTTATCTGCAATTTCTCAACACTTGCATCTTATATTGTACCAAGATGATCATTTACTTTGTATTTGATACCGTGGAACAGTTTCCTTAGACTTATTAGTTCAATTCTGATGTCCCATTAATTTTAGTTTATGCTTCTTTTTACTCGGTGCATATGCTTGATTGTGAATTTCTTTCGGTAAACAATTTTTATAACATGTAAAGGCACGTTGACCTTGACAATGATGAATGCTGGACTGTCACCAGATCTTCATTACATTATAGGGGAAACAATACTATATCATTATCATAATACTGATAGACTTTATTTCTTTTCAGGGAACGTCCGATCACTATGGCATTGGCTTGAAGATATTGAATCAGCTTGTGATAGAAATGAATCAGGTCAGATCTTGGATATCTTGTTCAGAGGAGGCATTTTTTCCCTATATGCTTGTTAAGCCCTTTAGGAACTTTGATTATTATGCCAAAGCATCAGTAATTTCCTTCTGTAATTAATGCTTTTTTGGAGGATCACTTAAGGCACATCTAGGCACACTGGCTAGTCAAATTATCTAGTTTTGGCATATAAGCCTGAGTGCTACATGAGGCATACATATTTATGAACCCACGGATTCATTTTTATATGTGCATGTTTCTTTGAATGACTTCCGTTTCCTTCAAAGGGAATGACAAAGCTATCTAGGGAACTTTTATACTTGAAATATAAAGGCAGTGGGATTTTCCTAAGCATGCGGGAAGCCCCAAGCAGTGCTGCTTCAATGGGCTATATCTGGCCGACTTACATTCTGCTTTGTTAGAAAACAGTTTTCTTACTGTTTCTTTGCTGTGTATATGGTTATGTACTTGTATATGTTTATATCTTTAGGACTATTCTGTTTATATGGCAATAGTTGAGGACTAAGCCTATAGGCAGCTAGCTAGACTCCTTCTAGGTCTGGGATTATCATCCTATTCTTGCTGGACACTCCAGCTAGACCTCTCCTGTAAATAAATGCTGTCAAGTGTAAGGTTAATACAAGGAAGTTCAGTTTCTCACATGCTACATTTGTTTGGTTTTTGGAGTAGGATGTATTGCATCAGCCATTTATGCCTGCTGGGTTGCTAGATGAATTTCTAATATGAGTATTTGTTTATGATGTTGCATGGGGCTTAAATGCAAAAAGTAGCTGGCTGATAAGCTGACCCCATAGAATCCTGATAATATGATAAGATTTTTCTGTCAGCCTAATTATCCTTCTTAATCCTGGTTGCTTATGAAAATTGTTGGCTGCTACCATTTGCATTAACATTCTACCATGATTTTTATGTATTCTGGCCATGCTGCTTTTGAGGCATTCGAAGGAGTTCGATAATAATTGCATTTCACGATGTTTACTTGTCTGGGAGTCGGTAATCTTTTAGAGTAAACTCCACCCGTAGTCCCTTAAGTTTCAATTTTGTCCTATTTGGATCCCATTTTAAGAATTTGGCTCATTTTCGTCCTTAAGTTACAATTTTGTCCCAAATAAGTCCCACCGTTAATTTTTCCGTTGAATTGCCATTAAATTGAAGGTGTTTATGTAAATGACCAACTCTAATTTACAATCTAACCCTAACTCTTTTTAAGAATACACAAATTAACCCTAAATATTCCATTTAACCCACACCAACCACTGCCCTCGTTCTCCCTCTTCCCTTTCCCAGTCGTGCCATGCCTCCTGCTGCCGACCAATCCAACACACCCATTCACACCAACCCCCACCCCGCTACCGACCCAACTAGCCTCTCCCTAGCCCACCCAGTGTCGGAATCTTCCTCAATACCCACAGAAGGCAGTGAGAGCGGATGCTCGAAGCCACCATCGATCGCGTGCAACTTGTCGAGGCCGATCTGCTGCTGATAGGAGGCCATCACGGATCTATCGAACCCATCCGAGAAGCTGCAGGTGGCGACGTCATTTTCCCTCGATGAAACAGATTTCTCCGGTTCTTGTGGCCGCGTGGTTTCCTGAGGCTAAGCCTACGGCGATGGTGGCGGCAAGGTGCAGTTCATTGGCTAGAGGCCCCGCTGCGGCTGGGACGATGGCGTTGATCTAAGGTTGGGTTAGGCAAGGTCGGGCTGGGTGGGGAAGGTGTAGTGGCGCGGACAGGCCATGATGGGGAAGAGTGCGGTGGTGAGGGCGGCATCGACAGAGTTGGGTGTCTTTGGAAAGAATGATTGGTTGCTGGGAAGAGAAAGGTAGGGGTGCGATTGTCAATTTTAAACTATTAATGGTTAATTTGTGTATATTTAAAAGACAGGGTTTGAATGAATATAGAGTTGGTCATTTACATAAACACCCTCAATTTAACTGCAATTCAATGGAAAAATTAACGGTGGGACTTAATTGGGACAAATATGTAACTTAAGGGACGAAAATGAGCCAAATTCTTAAAATGGGACCTAAATAGGAAAAAATTGAAACTTAAGGGACCACGGACGGAGTTTACTCGTAATCTTTTATCTGCATGTTATAAATCTGAGCATAGCTACTCTAGGCTGTGTTTGTTTTTAAGGAATAAAATTTAATATTAGATATCTGGAGAGAGAAAAGTTGAAAAGGTAGAGATGAAAAAGTGAGGTAGAGAGGAAAAAGTGTAAGGAAATTGTAAAATTTGAAATATCAGATATCAGAATTGTAAAAGAACGGAGAGCTGTTATATTTTTCTCCTGAAGTAATCTTTTTGTTCTGTACCTTTACTTCATGAGAGATCTGTATATCTTTCTCTTTTGAAGGATTGGAAACTTTAGTAAATTTATTTCATGACATTGCAACATCCAGCCCAATCCAGGATTCCCTACGACACGCCATCGAAGGGTTGCTTGCTCCTTCAGGGATCAGTCACTTTTTCAAATATTTCAAATATCATTGACATCATTGCAGCAACTAAAGAATGACGGTACATGGTCAAATTTGTGTTGGTTTTGCCAGCAGATGCTCGCTTCACTTTTTGTAACCCAACATAGCTTTGTATATATTTAGGTGCCTGTAGGTACTTGTTCAGATTTTTTACCCCTGTAATTGGTAATACTATATTTTGTAATTTGCAGCGGCAAGTCGATTGCAGGAATTGGCTCTCTCTCTCGCACTTAAATGCTTGTCATTTGATTTTGTTGGAACATCAAATGATGAATCTTCAGAAGATTTTGGTACCATTCAGGTACCATCTAATACTTGTGGCCAATACTTAGAGCTTGTGGTTTTTTATGTATAATGTCACTAGAGCTACTTTTGGGGCATTCCTTGTTCACAATTAACTTGTGTTTGTTACTTTACAGGTTCCATTATCTTGGAAGCATGTACTGGAGGATTCTTCAACGTTGCAGATTTTCTTTGATTACTATGCCATCAGTGATATGCCTCTCTCAAAAGAGGTTCTCCCCCCCCCCCCTTTCCTTTAATCTCCAATAGTTGGGACATTTCCATAAATCTATGCTCGAGTTGCCTAGTGTCAACGAGCCTGACTTATTAGTCATTCTGGCTAGGTGGGCTGTATTGCCTTCCCAATTATAGTGTTCCCGCAGAAGTTTGCAGGTCCTATCAATTGCATACCTTTTTTTCCTTTATCACTGTTTAATACATGTATATAAAGTTAGTACATGGATTAACGAGGTTGATGATTACAACAGTGGCCATGGGTTTAATGAGAAACATTTTCTGTGTTGCATTTCCATTAGTTTCAAGAAGGGGTGATTTCTTATTTGGCGTCTTCAGTGTCTCAAAACATAATTATCTCTAATGCAATACCCTTTTTCCTTTATGAATCTCTACTTGTTTATTGTTTGATTTTTTCCCCCTGATTTGTTTGTATTTGTGCTCAGGCACTGGAATGCTTGGTGAGGCTTGCATCAGTTCGGCGTTCTTTATTTGTGAATGAGACTGCCCGTTCCAAGTTCCTGGCTCATCTAATGACGGGAACGAAAGAAATTTTGCAAAGTGGTCAAGGTGTTTTTTTATCTTCCCAACTCTAACTTTGCTAATACTTACTGGGCTCTAGCATGATGTGGCTTGACAATTTTGTGTTTTTCTGATAACAAGTTTAGTTTATTCCAATTTGTCTCGACATCTTGCCTACATCGGAAGAAAGGGAGGTGGTTTTGGGGGGTTATTTTCAACATATAAAAGAAATATAACGAATTATTTACTCTTGAATCTCTAGTGCACCGGGAAGAATCTTTCAATTATTAAATAATTATTCTGTCTTAAGAAGTTAATTGAGACTATAAACTCTAAGAAAACAAGGTGGAGGTTCTGTGAGTTCAACTCCTAAGTCCACCCTCCACAATCATCAAGAAAAAGAAATGTAATGTAGTTGTGGTGGAGTGTGATGATGATGATGAATTCTTCCTTCTTACTGAAGACCGTGATCATAGGTTACAGCAAGATT
Source organism: Stellera chamaejasme (assembly GCA_024586325.1). Taxonomy (NCBI): domain Eukaryota; kingdom Viridiplantae; phylum Streptophyta; class Magnoliopsida; order Malvales; family Thymelaeaceae; genus Stellera; species Stellera chamaejasme. The sequence continues at coordinate 174,583 of CM044986.1, forward strand.
AAAGTCTGAAGTAAAATTGTTTCGTGTTGCACTATCTGATTGGCATATATAACCTCAAAAGCCACTATTCTGTTTAATTACAAAAGGATGTTCATTGGTATAGTTTTATGCGTCCAGAAACACCTGAACTGGATTTTGCTGTGTTACAATGCGGGAATTGCTTTAATACCTATTGATGACTCATATTTTCCGTCACCGTCTTATTGTCAAGGTTTTCCATGTATGCTTGAAATCAGGTCTTGTTGATCATGATAACTATCATGAGTTTTGCCGTCTTCTTGGACGTTTCAGGATAAGTTACCAGGTATATCCATCACTTTAAGAAAGAAAATTGTACTCCTTTTCTCGTTTCTTGCCTCACATTCTTTACTTATAATCTATATGAACTAATGTTGTTCTTCATCTTTGCTGAAGTACGTGGCAATGGCATGTTATTGCATGGATTATTGATTATTAATCCTTGTTTTTGCATGCTTCAGTTTGATGCAATTATTTGCTCAGTGCACCTGCTCAGTTTTTATTTAATGATTCTAAATAAACAAATCTTCTGTCTTGTAAATGCTTCATAAAACCGTGATACAGTTGTCAGAACTTGTAAATGTTGATGGCTATAGTGATTGGATACGTCTGGTGGCAGAGTTCACTATGAAGTCTTTGCAGTCATGGCAGGTTAGTTCTATAATCACCTAGTCTAATTCACTTGCACACTCGCATAAGGCAATGGCTAGTAGAGCCTTTGCATTGTTATAATTATATTTTTGGGTGTTAACTTTTTGTTTCCACCTCAATTGTTTTGACAGTGGGCCAACATCAGTGTCTACTATTTGCTTGGACTATGGTCGAGATTGGTGCAATCACTTCCTTATTTGAAAGGTGATGCACCAAGTTTGTTAGAAGAATTTGTGCCAAAGATAACCGAAGGTTTTATCACATCAAGGTTTGACTCTGTCCAGGTATATGCCTGCTGTTTTATTTTGAGATACTTGTAAATTTTAAGAAGAAAAAGAATAAAAAAAGGACAGATTTTTTTATCTTTTATCTTTATTTTTCTCACCCTTGCCCCCTTTCTGTAGGCTGGGTTCCCAGATGATCTCTCAGACAATCCATTGGACAATGTTGAACCCCTCCAAGATCACCTTGATTGCTTTCCTCACCTGTGCAGATATCAGGTTAATAGTTTTCTGTGCAGTTAGTTGATAAATGGTTTTGCACACACAATTTTGTGATAGCTTTTATTGTATTTTACTCGTTTTATGCCATTAAATTGCAGTATCAAAGAACTGGCTTATACATAATAAACGTAGTGGAGCCCGTCCTGCAGTCGTACACGGTATAGTCCTTACTAAATTCTCTTTTAATACATAGAAAAAGGGGTTTTTTTTCTTTTTGGACATTCCCTATACTTTATTTTTGGACATCCCTACCGTGTTTTTACTTTTTTCATTACATACATGTTTGGCTTCAGAGATAAGGAGGTATGTGATGATTTTAATCCCATTCTTCTTAAACAACCCTTGTTTTGTATGCTCAAGGATGGGATGAGAATCATCTGTCGTACCATTGTAATTCCACAAAAGTCAGATAAGTGTATTCCTGACTCCCAATGGATAAGAAATGTGGGATGAGGAGAAAAACCTGTAAATTTTTTACACTTGGTCCATGATTGTTTTTTTAAAAAAATTAGTTTTAAATCCTAAAATTTTAAAAAACTGTTTTAATTTTTTTAAAAAATTTACAAAATGACCCCAAAATTTGAGTTTCAGAAAAAAAAAAGTAAAAGAGATCTGAAAGTTTTAAAAGCGACACTTTAGTCATATAATCCTGTTAGAAGAATTCTATTAAATCCCATGTATCCCACCCTACATCTTGTGTGCACCCAAATAAGGGATAGAATACTGCATCATTCCATCTAATCCCATCCTATCCCATTTTAAATGTCCTACCCCACCATTTTTCATCCCATCCTACATTGATGTATGTTCAAGCATATTGGTACAGAAGTAGCAGAATAATTATAAGAAGACAATAGTCTGCAAAACTAAAGATAAAGCACACCACGGGAGTCACTGGGTTGACATATACAACAGCAAATGATATTCAGAAAGCTCATATATGTCACCTGAAGTTATATATATCATGTTCTCTGTATGTTTGGCTATACAAAATGAAGTTAGCAGTGATACATCCTAGTTGTTGAGCTTAACTGATCTTTGCAGGAAAGGGCACAGTTGCCATCAAATAATAACAATGATGTCTCAGTTATTGAGGCCAAACTCACATGGATCGTCCATATTGTTGCTGCCATTCTTAAGACAAGGCAATGTACTTCTGGTTGCAGGTCAAAATCTACACATCTCTTGTGCTTTGCATGGGTTTTGTTCTTGGATATTTTTGAACTAGTTGCCATGGTCGTCTTCTACAGTGCCGAGTCACATGAAGTGTTAGATGCTGAACTTTCGGCTCGTATCTTGCAGTTAATAAATATTACCGACAACGGCTTGCATTGTCAGGTATGAGAATCAGTTTTTTTTTTTTGGGTGAAAAACATTACATAAATAAGGCGAATATAGTCTCCCTCCAAAAACATGAAGGTAGATAAGAAAGGAGTAGGCTAAAAACACAAGTGAGTTATTATTACATTCATGTTCATCTTTTGTATAACCAGACAATTTAATAGCCAGTAATAGTATGTCTTTTTACTCGTCAAAATGTTCATAGCAGAAAGCATCTGTTTATGCCAGCTATACTTCATATTTATGTACATTATCTAGGTCGGCATGATAGACTAACAATTGTAATGTTTGAAAGACACGTCGAGAGTTGGAAAATTGTTTGGCTTGTATCATGTTTCAGCATTTTTAACAGTAAAAACACAAGGAAGACTTATTGGTCTGTTATTCATTTGCATTGTCTTCATTTGAGTCAAAAGTTCAAATTTAGATCAATTTTTTTTTGCATATTTGTTCTCAGCCTTGTGGTATGTTATTTGATATGTTTATAAAAAATGGCAGAGATATGGAGAATTAAGCAAGCAGAGACTTGATCGTGCAATCCTCATTTTCTTTCAGCATTTGAAGAAGTCTTATGTTGGTGACCAGGCAATGCACTCTTCTAAGGTGAACATTTCTTCTCCCTTTGTTCAGGTAACTTTCATGAATGGTCCCTATCTTTGAATTCTGGTTTTGTTTTTGTCCTCAACCTATACACTTCTTTTTGGGACCTAATCATTTTGAAAATGCTCTGTATTGGTCCAAACCCATCGGAAGTGTTCAGTTTAGTCTTTAGATGGAACCTGTAAACCCATATAGAAGTTGTCGCTCAAATATAGGTGTGTCGCACAAAATCTGACCATCAAAGATGAAAACTTGGAAATGAAACTGTATATTAACTTCAACAAAATTTTTGCATGGTTGAATTTACTGAACAAGTTTCTGGATAGTTTGGTGTAGAATTTTAATAGGTTGATCTGTGATAGTGATCTGAGCTAATGAACTGCATCCGCCGGAGGACTAATACAAAGTGTTCTTTAAAAAATGGAACAAATCATAACATTCAATAGGTTGAAGACTCAAACAGAAACAATTGAAGTTTAGGGTCTCCTCATGAAACTACCCATTTAAGTAATTTTGTTTTGCGCAGACAAGGTTTTATGATTGCTGAAACTTGTTATAAATAGCATTAAGGGGGTGCCAACTTTAGAACAAATGAGAATAAGATTCCATACCCTTGGCTCACTAGGACAATCTAGTTCAGAAGCTGCAAAGGGATGAGAATTAGATGATGACCATATCTCTTAAAAGGCCCAATCATGATTGTTGCCAAGTAAGCCCATTTTCAATGACTAAAGATCCCATAAAGTTGAAGATTGGAGGCAGGTGAAATTTTAGAATTTTTTCTTCAACTTTCCAACTTCCTTGGTCCTTCATTACCACATGTTCCTCTCGATCTGAATAATTTTGTCTTAATATTATTATCAAATTGTTAGTCAGATGTGTTCAGTCCTTAACACTGTCCACTACACTTTCAATCACTTTGCTTTGCTTCTTGTCTTATACAATCCTTCATAACAATTTCTCAAACTTGTATTTGGGCACAGAGATGGTGAAATGATGAGATTGTTTAACTCATTTTAAATTAACTTTTTTTGGAGTCGCTGGATATTGTGTAGAGTTGATGAAAAGGAAAAAAAAAAACTTTACGGAAGTAATTTAAGACCCCCTCAGGTTTGCTCTAATCTACACATTCCTCATTTTATTTTGAGAAATCTACTCTAACCCCCCTTGATCGTTACCTCTTTTACTTTGACAGTCAGGATTATTGGCTTAATTACTCTCATTGACCTTTAACGTTATAGCTATTTAAATTGATCCTTCTACTTTAACCCCAAAGATGTTCTATTTAACTTGAAACCTCCATGAGCTCAATGTGAGAAATGATGCTTTCATATTTAACTTCAACGCTTCTCAGCGTTTAAATACATCTGCTGGGAATCAGCAAAAGGGAAAAAAATATATTTCCTAAGATCTAATCCCTGTTTTGTAGAGGTAATCCCTGATTTCTAGGGATCCTAATCTTTACATGCCTAAAGTGAAGATATACAGAATAAAAAAAGGATATTAACAGATATTAACAATGATTCTGTGCATTCTAACACCCCCCCTCAAGCTGGTGTGTGGATATCCTCCATTCCCAGCTTGGTAACGAGCTTCTGGAAGGCTGGTCCTGGAAGTCCTTTGGTAAGGACATCTGCCAGTTGTTGATGAGACGGAACAAAAGGGGTGCAGATGATTTTTCTTTCCAGCTTTTCCTTGATGAAGTTCTTGTCTATTTCAATATGTTTGGTCCTCTCATGTTGCACAGGATTATTTGCAATTTGTATTGCTGACTTGTTGTCGCAATACAACTCCATAGGTCCAGTAGTTTTAACTTTCAGATCCTGTAGGACAATTTTAATCCAAAGTAACTCACAAATTCCTTGTGCTAGGGACCTGAACTCTGCCTCAGAGCTTGACCTTGCCACTACATGTTTCTTGCTTCTCCATGTGACTAAATTTCCTCCTAAGAAGGTACAATAGCCAGATGTAGACCTCCTGTCCACTACTGAACCAGCATAGTCTGCATCCGTGTATGCCTCTAGCTGCATGCCTCCATCTCTTTTAAATAGAATTCCTTTACTTGGACAGCCTTTAAGGTAGTGAAGGATTCTGTTTACAGCCTGTAGGTGCAGCTCCTTGGGATCATGCATGAATTGGCTTACTAAACTTACAGCATAAGCAATGTCTGGCCGCGTGTGAGCTAAATAGATTAGTCTGCCAACCAGCCTTGGATACCTCTCTTTGTCAACACGGAGTATCTTTGGCTTCTCCTAGCTTGTGATTTGGATCCACAGGGGTAGATACAGGTCGGCAGGCCATTTTTCCTGTCTATTCCAAGGAAGTATTTGAGTCTTCCCAGCTCTTTTATCTGAAATTCCTTGGCCAGGTGTTGCTTTAGGGCCACCTTTTCTTGCTCATCATCCCCTGTTACAATTATGTCATCTACATACACAAGTAAAGCTGTGACTCCCCCTGAATCAGTATGTCTTATAAACATTGTGTGATCACCCTGACATTGTTTATAACCTAGTTTCAGCATGACACCTGTGAACCTTCCGAACCAAGCTCTCGGAGACTATTTCAACCCATAAAGGGCTTTCTTGAGCTTACATACCTGATTCCCTTTAATGCCTTCTGAAAAACCTAGGGGAACAGCCATATATATCTCCTCCAACTCTCCATGGAGGAAAGCATTTTTGAAATCATATTGCTGCATATCCCAGTTAAAGTTAGCAGCAAGTGATAACAAAATTCTCACCGTGTTCATCTTTACTACTGGTGCAAATGTTTCTTGGTAATCAAGTCCATAGGTCTGTGTATAGCCCTTAGCCACAAGTCGTGCCTTATACCTCTCCAAAGACCCATCAGGTTTATATTTCACAGCAAACACCCACTTGCATCCCACCACCTTCTTTCCTTTCGGTAGTTTAGTGATTTCCCAGGTTTTGTTCTGTTCCAAGGCTTCCATTTCCACTCTCATTGCATCTCTCCAATCTTTTTTAGACACTGCCTCAGCTAAAGTGTTTGGGATTTGGATACTATGAAGGTTGGCTTGGAATGCTTTGTAGGATTTAGACATTCGGTGAAAAGAAACTGAATTGGCTAGGGAATATAAAGGGTTTTTAGTTCATTCCCTCCTTCCTTTTTTAAGGGCAATAGGGAGGTAGTATTCATCAGCAGGAGGAGAAGAGTCTGTTTCACGGCATACCTCAGTACCTAATTCAGGAGCAGAGTTTTGGTCTTGCATAGGTCCAGGGGTTGGGTCTTTTCTCCTTGAGTAAACCTGACCAAATCTACCTTCACTATGCATTTCATTAGTGGGATTTGGCTCTGGTTCAAGATTAGGATGTTCTGGAGTGTTTTGAAAATCTTTTATTCCTATTTCTAAGGATGGAAGTTCAAACACGAAAAAATCTGGATCAGTTTCTGCCATTTGGTTCAATGATTCTTGCCTATTTGAAGAGTCGAAGAAGGATAGCTCTTGAAAAGTTACATCCAGAGAGATGAAAATTTTTCTTGTTCCTGGATGATAACATTTGTAACCTTTTTGTGTTGAAGAATATCCAAGAAAATCACATTTAGTAGCCCTAGGTTCCAATTTCCCTTTAATATATGTGTTAACAAAGGCAGGACACCCAAATACTCTTAATTCCAGATTATTTGAGATTCTGACTTGGGGAAAAAATTGGGATAGGACCTCTATGGGTGCTTGGTTATTTAAAAACTTGGTAGGCAGCCTATTAATACTGTAAATTGCAGTAAGAACAGCCTCTCCCCAGTAGTGTTTTGGGACTTTATTTTGAAAAGAAGAGCACGAGTAGTTTGCAAAAGATGACCATTTTTCCTTTCAGCTATCCCATTTTGTTGGGGAGTATAAACACAAGATGACTTATGCACAATGCCCTGATTTTGGAAGAAATTGGACAGTGTTTGATTAAAATAATCAGAGGCATTGTCAGTCCTAAACCTTTTGATTTTTACTTTATCCGACTTATTTTTTAGCAGGAAAACCCATGTGACTCTAGTGCAATCATCGATAAAAGTAGCAAACCATTTTGCCCCAGTTATATTAGGGATTTTAGAGGGTCCCCATATATCTGAGTGAATCAAATCAAAGGGTTTTTGGCATCTTTTATCACTCCTTGGATGAGGAGCCCTTTTATGTTTGGCTAATTCACAAACATCACAGTGGAAAACTTCATCATTGAAATCTTTGAAGAGAGTTGGAAACATGACTTTTAAAACAGAAAAGGCTGGATGTCCTAGACAAAAATGGTACATCCAAATTTTATTTTTTATGGATTGGAAAGTCTCACTCTTGACATGCATAGTGTTAGGAGAATCAACCCTAGCTTCCTCAAGGTAGTAAAGGCCATCCCTTTCTTTAGCAGTTCCAATTTTCTTCCCTGAAATCTGGTCTTGAAATATACAGTGACTAGGGAAAAAAGCAATTTGACTATTTAAGTGAAGGGTGAGTTTATGAATGGACACAAGACTGGTAGACAACTTGGGCACATGCAAAACATTTTTTAGAAGGATTTTTGGGTTTATTTGGACATCTCCATATCCTGCAACAGTGATGGATGAACCATCAGCAACCACAATTTTCTTGTTGCCTGGGCTAGGATGGTAGGAAATAAAATAGGAGGATGAGGGTGTCATATGGTCTGTGGCACCTGAATCTAGTATCCAAGGGAACACACTAGCTGAGACATGAAATCCTAAGGGAGGAGTGATACCTGAGAGGGCAAGAGAGGCAAAGGAACTTCCCTTTGACCTGAGAGAATCTGGGAACTTCGTTAGCTTCTCTACTTCATCTCGGTTGTGTGCCTCCTTTCCTGAGTCATCTTGGTGAGTTGTGGATACAATATTCTGTTTGGCTGCTGCACTTTTGACCTTCCCCTTATAAATTCTGGATTCACCATCGGTGTTTGGCAATGGAGGCAGAAAAAAGTTGGCAATGAAGGCCAGAGAGATTTTTCAGAATTTTTTGGTATGTGAGACATTTTCTGCCAGAGAGATTTTTCAGAATTTTTTGGTATGTGAGACATTTTCTGTGAGAAAATGTTTGGGAAGTTTGGCGATAAAGGCCAGAAAAAAAAACACTAGGGTTTCAGCTAATGTCCTTTAGAAATGGCAATGAAGGCCTGGAAACAACTCTGCGATGAAGGCTAGAGAAAGAGGTTTTGCAATGAAGGCTGAAAGAAAAGATGAGGTTTAGGTTTTGATCTGACCTAAAGCTCTGATACCATGTGAGAAATGATGCTTTCATATTTAACTTCAACGCTTCTCAGCATTTAAATACATCTGCTGGGAATCAGCAAAAAGGAAAAAAATATTTCCTAAGATCTAGGTAATCCCTTATTTCTAGGGATCCTAATCTTTACATGCCTAAAGTGAAGATATACAGAATAAAAAAAGGATATTAGCAGATATTAACAATGATTCTGTGCATTCTAACACTCAACGGCACCACTAAGAACCACCACAAATTTCTTGCGAGAAAGCATGGTAAGGCTGAAATCAGCGCTGCGAAATAACCACTAGTGCCATTAGGTTTGCCAAATGTCCAAATAGGTGTCATGTTGGGTCATTTGGAACACATGAGCATGATCAGAGATGCCACACTTGAGAGCGTCCATCACCGTTATGGTTTTGGAATCTAGTTTCCTAGTGATAGACAGAGCAAGCTTTCATATATGAAACGAAGACTTGAGAGCTCAATATCGAACACATTGCTAAAGTCGCCAATGTAGAGATAGTTGAAGTGGTGCAGGTATTTCATGGATCATGATAAAGGAGGGAGGTTGATATGTGTGTGTGTGTGTGTTTATTCATCTAGGGAGAAAGGGTAAACTTGCCACCAACCTTTTTTGGGTGGTTAAATTGCCATCAACCTATCAACCTTTCATTTAAGGGTGAAATTGCCACTAATAAGGATGATAGGCGTATGTGCCATCAACCAATCTTTAAAATTTGTGAATTTAAAAGGCTCACCTCCTTGGGGTACATAAGAAACTACCTTCCAAGGTTCTTGAAGGTCCAAGAAGTCTTCATCTCTAGCTTCTCATCATAGCTACAATTCGTGGCGTGAGCGAACTTATCATCACCATAATCAGCGGTCATTGATGGTGGCGATTGACTGGAATTTCCAGCAAAACTCATTTCTTGAAGCGAATTACACCAGGCCACTTCCCAATCTCTCCAATTCTATTAACAATCAGATTTGCATAAAACCCTAGAAATGTGCTCCTGCACCTCAGCGTACCCGATTTCAAACGAGCCAGACAACCCTAATTCACACAACCAAATATCTAGATAAAAACTAACGGCTCAGTTAAGCCAGGTACGCCAATCATCCTCTTTTGTGGCAATTTTACCCTTAAATGAAAGGTTGATGGCAATTTAACTCCCCAAAAAGGTTGGTGGCAAAATTAGAAAATTTTGAAAGGTTGGTGGCAATTTTACCCTTTCTCCCTTTCATCTATTTCACAGTTGCATTGAGGAAGTGAAATCTTGAACAGGGACTGGCTCACGATACAAAAGAGCATGCTAGGGCCGATGATGGTGGCTCCTTGTGGCAACGTTGAAGGTAGCTAAGAAGTGTGTCGGTTGCAGCCATGGCTGCAACGACCTCCGACGTGGTAGTTGGAGCATCGGATCTGGACTAGTTGATGAAGCTGGTATTTTTCTTAGGGGTTAAAAGGAGGGGTCGATTTGGATATATGTAGAACCTTTAAGGTCAGTGAGAGTAATTAAGCTGAGATTTCTGACGCTCAAAGTAACATAGGTAACGGTCAAGGATGGTAAGTGCAGGTTTCTGAAAATAAATGGGGGAAAGTGTAGGTATAGGCAGACTTAAGAAGGGGATCTTAATAGATTTCCTGAACTTTGTTTAGTTTTTTAAAATTGATGGAAAGAGAATTGAACTGAGGGTAATATAATAAATTGATGTTTAAAAGTTACTAAAAAGGTGAAATGTATCAAAAGGGTTAATAATATCAGTTATACTTACACTATACTTAATGTTGCTTACCTGTCATAGAACTATTGATTATTGCGGCATTTATCTTTAAACTATTTAAAGTGTTGCTTACTTGTCTTGACATGTGAACGAGGCATAACTAATGGCAAGAAATTGGTAGTTAAAGGATGCTTAAGCAGCACTTGTTCTAAGATCAGTAAGCAATACTTTTCAAATGTCATGTAAGATTTTTATCTATCACTTACGGTGTCATATACACGCCAAGGACGAGTAAGCAACACTTTTAATGGTTAAAGGATAATTGTTGCAGCAATGGATAGTTCTAGGACAAGAAGCAACATTAAGTATAGTGTAAATATAACTGATATGAGGGTAGAGCTATGCCATCAAGACCATTGGTTCATACCACCTGTAAATACGGATTTTGCATCTGGCTTCACTATGAGGGTAAGCGCATGATGATAGAATTGCTCTTGATTAGAAGAAAAAAAAAGATGCGAGTCCATAATAAAGGTGAAACAGGGTAGACAAGAAATCAATTGGACAAACTGTTTCAAGAAGCCAGCTTCCTTGTTTGCCCATAATTTGGTCTCTATGGCTCTATCTTTTGTTCGATCGTCTGAACTTTGAATTAAGTTTTTCTTGCATCGCCCATTTTTACTGAGCAATTGGAAGGAACCTGAAATTGGCATTTTTCTATGACTTCTAATTAAGGATACTCAACAAAATAGAAGTTATAGAAGGTATTTATGCTTGTTGTGTCCCTTGTGGAAATCAGATGTCATTTTCGTTATGGGACAAATTCGAATGAACTATATAGGGAACAATGTATAGAACTGAATAACAAATTTGCAAACTGTTAGAAAGTATATTGATCTAATATGTAGTTAAAAAAATATAAAAGTTTGTAAGGAATAGAGTAAATCTCATGAAGACTTGAGTCTTTCAGTGCCAAGAAAGGTTAATTGGTCTTGTATTTTTGCGCCCCACTTCTTTTTGGCAGTTCAACCCCAACTTGGTAAGTTTTTCTTTTTGCTTTTTTCTTGACATTGACATGAACCTGTGTAGCGCCTTTTCTATCTTTTGACTAAACTCAAGGTACTTATTAGCTCTCCCTGTGGCACCTTCTGCACCTTTGCTGCCTAATAACCACTGGTTGAAGCTACACCATTTACAGATATAATAACCTTGTACTTAATGGCTTGATAACCTTCTTCAGTTCTTCTATTCTGCTGCCTGCCCTCATGCAAGAATACTTATCTCCAACTGTTGGAGCTTCAGATATAAGCCTTGTCAATTTTACGGTGACACTGAAAACCTAGCATATTTAATGTACCAATTCATTTCTGGTTGTTTTCCTATGAAAAGATAATGAGAGGCATGGTACTCTCTTTTGTGACGACTTGGCTGTGATGTACATGGAAAAATTGGAATCATAGCAAACTTGAAGAGTTTGGTATAAAAAGGCTATGATGCCAGGAAGAATCCTAATCCACCTCAGCTTTACAAGAAATGGAGTAGCAGTGGATAGCTAGGGGAGTTATGATGTGTGCATACAAAACTAGATTGAAGGAAATACAAAATGTTGCTTACTTGAGACCCTTACTTTTCTTCTGTCATTCTTGCAGCAGTTATTTGTCAGGCTCTCCGAGCTGCTTGGACTCCATGATCATCTGCTACTGTTAAATGTGATTGTTGGGAAGATTGCGACAAACTTAAAGTGCTACCTTGAGGTAACAAGTCTTAGTTTTTGGCTAAACTTATAATGTAAATTTATTCAAATGAAAAAAAAAGCTATGGGTTCTGTCAAACTCATTTGCAAAAGTTCATATGATGTTATTGGTTGCTTTTTATCCTTTTCAGTGCCAGGAAGTAATTGATCATACTTTAAGTTTGTTCCTGGAGTTGGCATCTGGGTGAGTGTGTAATGTCTGAGAAGGTTTTATCTTTTTCTTGTTTCTTCAGTGGGTGTGAATCCTCTATGTATTAATATCCTTGTAACAACTGGATACCTATTCCAGATACATGACTGGGAAGTTGCTTATGAAGCTTGACACTGTCAAATACATAATTGCAAATCATACGGTATACATACCAACTGGTTGCTTTGATTTTCGGTTTAGATATTTTCTTACTGAAGTCCCTGAACAAGAAGTTTTAAGGTCCTCCTTTGTTTCAGAGGGATCATTTTCCATTCTTAGGTGAAGTTCAATGTTCTCGTAGTAGAACAACCTTTTACTATACGATTGGCTGGTTGATTTTTATGGAAGATTCCTCTGTGAAATTCAAGTCCTCAATGGAGCCACTTTTAAAAGTACTCTCTCTCTCTCTCTCTTGTATTGTATGCATGAATGTCAAGATAATAGATTTACTCCATCATTTCAGTCCTAGAGGTATCTAAGTATCTCATTGTTTTTCTATGTCATGGACATGCAATTGAATTAATTTTCTATGGTCAGGTCTTCCTAAGTTTGGAATCAACACCAGATACCTTGTTTCATACTGATGCTGTGAAGTATGCATTAATTGGATTGATGAGGGATCTTCGAGGAATTACGATGGCCACTAGCAGGTTGGTATATTGTTGACAATTTTTCTGATAATGTATAACTATATTTTTTGAGTGATACTAATCCTACCCTTGCCTCGTAACCCAATTTTTTGGTTACCTTTTCTTTCACCTGCAGCCGCAAGACATATGGTCTTCTATTTGACTGGCTATATCCAGCACATATGCCACTTATCTTGAGAAGCATCACACATTGGGCGGAGACTCCTGAGGTACAAGTTGTTAGTTGCTACTCATCATGTACTTTCTAGTATTTCATATACAGGTTTTGAGAAAGGTGGAGTTGGTTTGGATCTTAGATGATTTAAGTCCTTGTTCAAGTATCTGTCAGATTTCTTCTTAGATAGTTCCTGTGGATAGTTGACTATCTTGCCTTTATTTTTTTGGTCATCTTTTCCTAGTTGTGTTTCGGCACTCAAAGATTTTCTTGGGTTCTTCTGTTATACAACCTTTATAGCTAAAGCTTTAATGATGTCCCGTGGTGTCACTCTTTACTATTGTTGAGGGTGTAACCAACTGCCAACTCTCTCTTAATTTTTTTCTAAATATGTTACATCTCATTTCTCCGCTTGTTTTGTTGCTTGGTTGAAATGCATCATCAGATCCTTTAGTAAAGCTTTAATGATGTTATGTGGTGTCACTTACTGTTGTTGACGACCAGCTGCCAGAGTGCTAGCTCTCTCTTTATTTTGCTTTTATCAAGATATGTACAGAACAGCCCCATAGTTTGTAAATAAATACAAACAGTATAAAAGCTAAATAAAACTGAACAAACTGTCACTTTCTAACACCCCCCCTCAAGCTGGTGAGTGGAGATCTTCCATTCCCAGCTTGGACACTAAAGAATGGAACGCTGGTCCTGGAAGGCCCTTGGTAAGGACATCAAGTAGCTTCCTGTCAATCTTTTCTTTGATGAAATTCTTGTCTATTTCAATATGTTTAGTCCTGTCATGTTGGACCGGATTATGAGCAATCTGAATAGCAGACTTGTTGTCACAATATAACCTCATAGGGTCTGTAGAAGTGAGCTTTAGATCCTGAAGAACAATTCTAAGCCAAAGTAGTTCGCACACACCATGGGCCATTGCTCTATACTCAGCCTCTGCATTTGATCTGGCCACAACATTTTGTTTCTTACTTCTCCAAGTAACTAAGTTTCCCCCCTGGAATGTACAATAACCAGAGGTAGACCTCCTATCCACCACGGATCCGGCATAATCTGCATCAGTGTATGCCTCCAGCTGCAGACCACCTCTCTTAAAAAGTATACCTTTTCCGGGACACCCTTTAAGGTATTGAAGGATCCTGTTAGCTGCTTGCAAGTGAACCTCTCTAGGGTCATGCATAAATTGGCTAACAACACTCACAGCATAAGCAATGTCAGGTCTGGTGTGAGCTAAGTAGATTAGCTGACCTACCAGCCTTTGGTACCTCTCCTTATCAACAATAGGAGAATCCTGGGCCACCCCAAACTTGTGGTTAGGATCTATAGGTGTAGAGGAGGGGCGACATGCTGTCTTCCCTGTATCCTTTAACAAATCGATGACATATTTTTGCTGGGAAATAAAAATACCTTGCTTGGAGTGAGCAACTTCTATCCCGAGAAAGTACTTGAGTCTTCCAAGATCTTTAACCTCAAATTCTCTAGCCAAACATTGTTTAAGGGCTGTCTTTTCCACCTCATCATTTCCAGTGACTATTATATCATCCACATAGACAAGTAGTGCAGTGACCCCCCTGAATCCGAATGTTTGATGAACAATGTGTGATCTCCCCTGCACTGATGGTACCCAGATTTCACCATGACAGCGGTGAACCGTCCAAACCATGCTCTAGGAGACTGTTTGAGGCCATAAAGAGCCTTGCGTAGCCTACACACCTTATTCCCCTTTCCCCTTTTTCCAAAGCCAGGAGGAATAGCCATATAAATTTTCTCTTCTAGATCTCCATGGAGGAAAGCATTCTTCACATCAAATTGCTGCAAGTCCCAACTGAAAGTGGCAGCCAAGGAGAGAAGAATCCTTACAGTGTTCATTTTTGCAACGGGGGCGAATATCTCCTGATAATCCAGCCCATAAGTCTGAGGGTAGCCTTTAGCTACCAATCTGGCTTTATACCTTTCCAGAGAACCATCTGCCCTGTACTTGACAGAGAATACCCATTTACAGCCAACCACCTTCTTACCTTTAGGAAGATCAGTAAGTTCCCAGGTCATGTTCTTTTCCAATGCCTCCATTTCCACTCTCATTGCATCTCTCCATTCCTTTCTAGATACTGCATCAGCTAGGGTTTGAGGAATTTGGATACTGTGAAGATTAGCCAAGTAGGCTTGGTAAGGTTTGGATAACCTATGATAGGACACAGAATTGGCTAGGGGGTATAAGGGTCTTTTGGTGCACTCTCTCGTACCTTTTCTGAGGGCAATAGGTAGGTCAGGTTCAGATTCAGATACAGGTTCAGAAAACTGAGAAGGGCAGGCCTTTTCTGGACATATTTCTGAGCCTAAATTAAGGTCTGGTTCTTGGTTTTGCTGAGAACTAGGGTCAGACTCTGTCCTCCTAGAGTATACCACACCAAATCTCCTCTTATTATGCATTTCAGGAGGAATATTAGGCTCAGGTTCAGAATTTACAGGTTCAGAATTTACAGTTGCTGGAATTTCCTGAAACTCATTTTCAGCTCCCTTTTGCAAGGAGTTTTCTTTGATATCAAGAGCAGGAAGCTCAAAAGGTGAAAAATCAGAATCATTCAGGGCCATTTGATTTTCTAAATCATGTTGGTTTGGAGAGTCAAAAAAGGACAAATTCTCTTGAAATGTTACATCATTGGACACAAAGTATTTTCTGGTTTGTGGGTAGTAACATTTGTAACCTTTTTGGGTTGGTGAGTAACCCAGAAAAACACACTTGACTGCCCTAGGGTCCAACTTCCCTTTATTTTGAATGTGAACAAAGGCAGGACACCCAAATATCCTCATTTGGAGATTATTTGAGAGGGAAAAATTGGGAAAGGACCTCAATTGGAGCCTGATCACTTAAAACTTTGGTGGGTAGTCTGTTTATACTGTGGACAGCAGTAAGAATAGCATCCCCCCAATACTGTTTTGGAACCTTATTTTGAAAGAGAAGTGCCCTTGTACTTTGCAAAATGTGACCATTCTTCCTCTCAGCTACCCCATTCTGTTGGGGGTATAAACACATGAAGATTCATGAATAATGCCATTTTTGTTGAAATGTTTTGACAAGGTATGATTAAAATAATCAGTGGCATTATCTGTTCGAAACCTTTTGATTTGTTCCCCAAATTGAGTTGCAATCATTTTTTTGGAAATTAGGAAGATTGATACTCACGTCTGATTTGTTTTTCAATAGAAATACCCATGTGACTCTCGTACAATCATCGATAAAAGTTGCAAACCATTTTGCTCCGGTTATATTTGGGATTCTTAAAGGTTCCCCATATATCCGAGTGAATTAAATCAAAAGGTTTTTTGCACCTAGAGTCACTTCTTGGGTGAGAAGCTCTCGTGTTTTGCTAATACACAAATATCACACTGAAAATCATCTTTATTGATGTCTGAAAAAATCAGGAAACATAATTTGTAAAACTGAAAAAGCTGGATGCCCTAATCTGAAATGTTGCATCGAAATTACAGATTTATTGGTTGGGTTACCCTCACCCCTAACATGGATAATATTGGGAGTTCTAGAACTATTTTCCTCTAGATAGTAGAGTCCTTCCCTTTGCTCAGCGGTTCCAATCCTCTTCCCCGAATTCAGGTCCTGAAATACAGTGAGTAGGAGAGAAAATAACATTACAGTTTTTTTTTTGAATAGCTTACAATTCTCATTCAATTCAAAAATGAAAGCAAAAGCTACAAATACAACAAGAACAAAACCAAAACAAAAGTGGATAGTCAAGCAGAGAGCCCCTTGAGATAGGGGGCAACAGAATTAGCCTACCAACACCTCCCATCAGAAACTAAACAGCCCACACCCTTGCAGATCACGCCCTACCGAACAAAGACCTACAAACCAACTACCCCATCCCGTCTGCTGCTCTCAGCAGAGGGTCTTGAAGCCAATCCACCCATGACAGGTTCAGCTTCCTGGCTCTGCTAGAAATACAGAGAAAGGATAACACCTGCAAGTCAGAAAAGATTGCAGCAGCTCTCCAAGGGGAATTCTGCATCACAACCTTATTCCGCGCCTTCCATAACGACCACATCGTAACATAAACGATAGATTGCCACACTTGGCCCACTTTTAGAGGCCCTTGCTTGAGGAAAGAATCCTGAAGAATGTCCGCAACATCCTGCAGATTAGAGACATCCGTATTGCACCACCTAGCAACTGGACACCATATCTCCGAAAACCCAGGGGCAACGCACCAGCACATGACCCTGGGTCTCGACTGACGCTTCGCAGAGCGGGCAATTGATTGAGTCCACCTCCACTCCTCTTCTACGCAGCTCATCTCGCACTTGGATGTATCTTCTGGTTGCTCTCCATATGAAGATATTGACCTTCTTGGGAATTTTATTACACCATCGCATCGGGGCATCATGACTCGACGCAAGCTTCGCACTGATTCTCTTGGATTCGTAGCTAACCGCAAAGGTACCATCAACAGTAGGCTCCCAGCTCCATTTGTCTGGACGATCCAGATGAGGAGTGAAGCCCTGCAACAAGGACAGCATTTGCTGGAACTGATCTTCCGCCCTCCCCCTCAGCGGTCTTCTCCAACTCCACACCCACTTCCACTCTCTCTCCTCTCACCTAATAACCTTGTCGCTCACCAGACTACCCTGATTAGCCTCCAACTCATATAACCTAAATCTCTCCTTTAGCTGGCACCCGCCCACCCACCCACTCATCCTCCCAGAAAATGGTGGAGTTCCCCGTACCCACCACTCTCCTAAAAAGATTCCTAAAATCGACTCCCAAGTTCTCTACTTCCGCCTCCGCCTTTCCTATATCTTTCCACACACTCCACGCTCCCATAGTGACACCTAAATTTAGAGACCCAGGGACCCCCCATAAATACTACTCACCACCTTTGTCCATAACCGATCCACCTCCTGTAACCACCTCCACTTCCACTTTCCCAAAAGCGCTAAATTGTTTCCTTTCAAACTACCCACTCTCAACCCCCCTGCTGCACTATCACCGAACAACCTGTCAACTTTAGCCCAAATAATTTTCCTACCCTCCCCCGTGGCCCCCCAAAAGAATTTGTTTCTCAGAGTTTCGATTTTCCTCACCACTCCAGCCGGGGCACGGAACGCTGAAAAGTAGTACAGGGGTAAGCTTCCAAGATCCGAGTTCATCAAAGTAAGACGGCCACCGATTGAGAAGTTTTGTTTTCCACTCACCCTTTTCCACTTTTTCTACAACTGGTTTCCAGCTGGCCATCCAGCTCATATTCGCACCAACCGGCATACCCAGATAGGTGAATGGGAGACTTCTGCTTTTAACCATGTTGATTTTGAGACCTGATGCCGACTCAAAACACTGAAGAAGGCAAAACAAAGACCTCGCATTGTCCATCGACCACTCACCACAGAAAACCGCATCATCAGCAAACTGCGGATGAGAAATACTAACCTCCTCTTGGCCGACTTCAATGGGTCAAAAAACTCCTTGACTAACTGCCTCCTCCATCATGTGGTTTAGACTCTCCACTGCCAAGATAAATAAGAACGGGGATAGTGGGTCCCCTTGACGTAAGCCCCTCTCCATTCCACATTCTGCAATCGGGCTTCCATTGACCAAAATCGAGATCCTAGCCGACTCCAAGCAACCAGCTATCCATCTCCTCCATTTCTCCCCAAAGTTCATTTGATCAAGGACAGAGTCCAGGAAGCGCCAGTTCAAGCTGTCATAGGCCTTTTCAAAATTCACTTTAAGGATGAACAATTGGCGTTTTAACTTTTTCACCCAGTAGATGACCTCATTAAGGATCAAGATCCCATCTGTAATTTGCCTCCCTTCTATGAAAGCTGATTGAGTCTCCCCCACCAAACCGGCCACGACTCCTTTCAATCTCTCTGCTAAGAGCTTAGCCACAATTTTGTAAAAGCACCCAATCAGACTGATCGGCCTGTAATCTGATATGAGAATGGGGTCTTTCACCTTCGGCACCAAAGCAATGAAAGAAGAATTGCATCCAGCCCCAAATCTGCCAGTAAGCTCAAACTTTCTCACTGCTGCTATCACATCTGCCTTCATAACCTCCCAATTTGCCTTAATAAAGTTAAAATTGAAGCCATCAGGACCTGGAGCTTTTCCACCTCCACACCTCCACACTGCCTGCCTTAATAACATTACAGTTTAAATCACTTGTAAGTTTTTGAATGGACACTAGGCTGGTAGAGAGCTTTGGAACATGCAAGACATTTTTTAGGAGGATTTCAGGTTTTATTTGAATATTTCCGTACCCTGCTGCTGTAGTTAAAGACCCATCAGCTAGGGAAATTTTTTTATTGCTTGGACTAGGTTGGTATGTGACAGATTGAGAAGCAGTTCGGATCATGTGGTCAGTGGCTCCTGAGTCTAGTATCCAGGGATAAACACTAGCAGATACATGTAAAGCAAAAGGAGAAGTGATTCCAGAAAGGGCAAGGGAGGTTGAGGAATTTTCAGACTTTAAGGAGTCCAGGAACTTCTTGAACTTCTCCAACTCAGCCTTGCTCAATATCTCTTGTTTGTCCGTTGTCTGCAGTTTTGCATCTACAACCGAAACCAGGGCAGTTTTGGCTTTAGAAACTCCTTTCCCTTTTCCACTCCATTCTTTGCTGGAAGTAGATGGTTTCCCATTCAGTTTCCAGCAATATTCTCTGGTGTGCCTAGGTTATTTGCAATAGGTACACCAAGGTTATTAAAAGCGAGTAGCGCACTAATGCGATAAGGGTCCTAAAGCGCGAAGCACAAAGCGTAACGCTAAAGCGCGGGCTTTAAAGATGTTAAGCATAATAATAGATATAAGTATAAAGTAGGGAGAAAAAGCTCAAAAATAGATGTAAAAAACACAGTCCAACTCTAGTAATATTATTAGAACCATCAAAGTTAGAATTAAAATGGAAAGGATAAAAATGTAAAATGAGATGAAGGGAAATGGCCAAAATGAGAAAAAAAAACAAAGGAACAATGCTAAAGTGTAAAAAGAATGAAAAGAGGGAAAAAAACAATTGAAATAATTATTTATATTGATATATCAGTTTTACTTTTATTACTATCTCCGTCCCCAAAAAATTGGTGTGTTTCGTTTTTAACATTTAATCTATAATTTTATTTCTTTAACATTTTAATATGTAAAATAAAATATTTTAAATGAAGATTATAGATTAATGTGTCTGCTAAATATATTTTTTCCTAAAAAATTTTAATGAACCTTTTTAGTAATAATTTAAATCTCACAACAACAAAAACGCATCAATTTTTTAGGGACGGATGGGTATTTTATACACCATACTCATTCATCTTAAATAATTTTATTGCAACAATCATTTATTTTATTACATTTTAAAATGCATACCCTCTTTCATCGAAAGAAAAAATGCATATCCCCTTGCCACTAATTACCCACCACGTGGTCTCCTTCCCCAACCACACCTGATATTTCTCTGTCCAGTCCGCTGCCCGTCCCGATCCTACGGCGTCGATTAGCTAGGCTCTCCACACCGCTTCCGGCCTCCCCAACGGCGTCGATTGCTCGTCGCCGCCGCCGGACCTCGAGCTCATCGATCTCAAAAGCCTTCAGCCGCCTCCTACACCTCCCTCAAGGATCTACTTCCCTCATCACCTGCCACGGTCAGCTCTCCCAGACAGTTGCACTTCAGCTTGCATCGGCGCCTCACCGCCGCTTCCGACGTGAAATGCGACCGACTTGCTCAAGCGAGCGCATCGCACTTTGAGCGCGCTCTAGGCGCGCATTTAATAACCTTCAGGTACACCAAAGAGAATCCTTGGAGTCTCCGACTTTTTGACCCATGGAACCTTCATCCTTTGCTGCCATCGCCGAACTTTCCAAGCCCTTGGGCTCCAACATGACTCCTCTCTTGTTCTCTGCCCTCACAATGGCTATCACTTCATTCGAGTAGGGAACCTCATCTTTCCCTAAGATCTGAACACTAACCTGATCATATTCAGGGTTAAGGCCAGCTAGGAAGTCATACACCCTGTCCTTCCCAATAAGCTTCTTATACCAAATTGCCTCCTCTTTGCTGGTTATCTCCAAAGCTTTATAGTGATCGTATTCGTCCCATAGGTATTGCAAGTGATTGGCAAACTCTGTGACACTCCTAGATCCTTGTTTTGTTGTTCCGACCTTGATCCTCACTTCATACATCCTGGCAGCATCCTTAGATTTAGAGTAGGTTTGTTGAATGGCCTCCCAAACATCTTTGGCAGTAGGGAGGAACATACAAGTGTCACTTATCTCAGGATTCATAGAACTCCAAAGCCAAGACGTGATTAGGGCATCTTGTGTCTCCCAAGCTGTAAATCCTTGGTCTTCAGGTTTTGGTCCTTCCTTCAAGAGGTGGTCGAGTTTTTCTCTCCCTCTAAGGTACCTCTGAACCCATTGGGACCACTTGAGGTAGTTCTGTCCATTCAACTTGTATACTGGCTGTATGTTATGAAGGTCAACAGAGGTCAAAGGAGACTTTCTCTGAGCAGTATCATCTGAAGACATTGGTAGGGTTAGGGTTTGTGTTTAGGGAAGAATTGGCGATGAAGGCCGGATTAGGGTTTGGCAATGAAGGCCAAAGATTTCTGGCGATGAAGGCCAGAGGATTTAAAGCGCAAAAGAAAACTGAATTCCAGTGAAAAAAAAACTTGAGAGAAAATTCAGAGACTTAGGGCTCTGATACCATGAGAGAAACTGAACTTTTCTGTATTGATTGTATGCTGTAAAGCGTATGTATATATACAGGAATATACAAGGATCCTTACTAGGAAAGTAATCCTAGTCCTAAAAGGATTCAACGGTACTAAACCCCTAAACTATCAAGATATGTAAAGAACAGCCCCATAGTTTGTAAATAAATACAAACAGTATAAAAGCTAAATAAAACTGAACAAACTGTCACTTTCTAACAGGTCTTAATTCAGAAAGTGTGAATATAATCGCTGATTGAAGCTCATGGTTTTTTCCTAAACTGAAGTAATTTATTTTGAAGCCCAATTTCTTCAATATTTAAATCGTTGAGGTGTGCATCTTATTGCTTCAGTAGACGTAAAATGAAACCACGTTCATTGCAAGGAGCCTGAAATCTTTCTTATTCTGAGATTTTTCTTGAATATTTTCCTGTCTTACCCAATTACCATCACTTGTACACGTAAATGATACCATCACTTGACGTCCTCTGTTATTTTTTGTTCCTTGAAGTTGCAAGACGTTGTTTGTGCTTTTCTTCTGCTACCGCTTGCATCCTAACTGTAAATAAACTGTAGGTCACCACTCCTGCTCTAAAGTTCATGGCTGAGTTTGTGCTGAACAAAGCCCAACGCCTGACTTTTGACTCATCTTCTCCTAATGGCATTCTTCTGTTCCGTGAAGTTAGTAAACTACTTGTTGCTTATGGGACAAGGATTTTGGCCCTTCCTAATCCTGCTGATATATATGCATACAAATACAAGGGTATCTGGATTTCACTAACAATTCTTGCAAGAGGTTTGCATTTGCTCTTTTAACTGGTTTGTTTAATATTTTAGGTTGACGCACATTTGAACTGTATTCATTTATTTTGGTTACACATGGCAGCTCTTGCTGGAAACTATGTGAATTTTGGTGTCTTCGAGCTTTATGGTGATAGAGCACTCTCTGATGCTCTTGACATTGCACTGAAGATGACGCTGTCAATTCCTTTGGCTGATGTACTTGCATTTCCAAAGGTGTGTGGGGCATTGTTGAAGAGTGGGTTTAAATTTTCTTCACAAGTTTTCAGAAACCTGAAATTTATTATTGTGAACTGTATGCATTCTTGTGAAGATCAATTAGTAGTTGCTTTATTAATGATGTTAATTGTACTTTTGATGTACGCTTTGTAGGCTGGACCTCTTTCGTTTGTCTTCTTCACTTTTTGTTTTTGACGGCATTTTAGATTTGCCTGCTATTTTTTTTGTTTCCTTTTTCTGTCTGTAAAGCGTATGTATATATATAGGAATAGACAGGGATCCTTACTAGGAAAGTAATCCTAGTCCTAAAAGGATTCAACGTTACTAAACCCCTAAACTATCAAGATATGTACAGAACAGCCCCATAGTTTTTAAATAAATACAAACAGTATAAAAACTAAATAAAACTAAACAAACTGTCACTTTCTAACACCCCCCTCAAGCTGGTGAGTGATCTTGCATTCCCAGCTTGGACACTAAAGAATGGAAGGCTGGTCCTAGAAGGCCCTTGGTAAGGACATCAGCTAACTGCTGTTGGGAACCCACATAAGGAGTGCAAAGTAGCTTCCTGTCAATCTTTTCTTTGATGAAATTCTTGTCTATTTCAATATGTTTAGTCCTGTCATGTTGGACCAGATTATGAGCAATCTGAATAGCAGACTTGTTGTCACAATATAACCTCATAGGGTCTGTAGAAGTGAGCTTTAGATACTGAAGAACAATTCTACGCCAAAGTAGTTCGCACACACCATGGGCCATTGCTCTATACTCAGCCTCTGCACTTGATCTGGCCACAACATTTTGTTTCTTACTTCTCCAAGTAACTAAGTTTCCCCCCCAGGAATGTACAATAACCAGAGGTAGACCTCCTATCCAGCACGGATCCAGCATAATCTGCATCAGTGTATGCCTCCAGCTGCAGACCTCCACCTCTTAAAAAGTATACCTTTTCCGGGACACCCTTTAAGGTATTGAAGGATCCTGTTAGCTGCTTGCAAGTGAACCTCTCTAGGGTCATGCATAAATTGGCTAACAACACTCACAGCATAAGCAATGTCAGGTCTGGTGTGAGCTAAGTAGATTAGCCGACCTACCAGCCTTTGGTACCCCTCCTTATCAACACTAGGAGCATCCTGGGCCACCCCAAGCTTGTGGTTAGGGTCTATAGGTGTAGAGGAGGGGCGATATGCTGTCTTCCCCGTATCCTTTAACAAATCAATGACATATTTTTGCTGGGAAATAAAAATACCTTGCTTAGAGTGAGCAACTTCTATCCTGAAAAAGTACTTGAGTCTTCCAAGATCTTTAACCTCAAATTCTCTAGCCAAACATTGTTTAAGGTCTTTTCCACCTCATCTTTTCCAGTGACTATTATATCATCCACATAGACAAGTAGTGCAGTGACCCCCTGAATCCGAATGTTTGATGAACAATGTGTGATCTCCCCTGCACTAATGGTAACCAGTTTTCACCATGACAGCGTTGAACCGTCCAAACCATGCTCTAGGAGACTGTTTGGGGCCATAAAGAGCCTTGCGTAGCCTACACACCTTATTCCCCTTTTCCCTTTTTCCAAAGCCAGGAGGAATAGCCATATAAATTTCCTCTTCTAGATCTCCATGGAGGAAAGCATTCTTCACATCAAATTGCTGCAAGTCCCAACTGAAAGTGGCAGCCAAGGAGAGAAGAATCCTTACAGTGTTCATTTTTGCAACGGGGGCGAATGTCTCCTGATAATCCATCCCATAAGTCTGAGGCTAGCCTTTAGCTACCAATCTGGCTTTATACCTTTCCAGAGAACCATCTGCCCTGTACTTGACAGAGAATACCCATTTACAGCCAACCACCTTCTTACCTTTAGGAAGATCAGTAAGTTCCCAGGTCATGTTCTTTTCCAATGCCTCCATTTCCACTCTCATTGCATCTCTCCATTCCTTTCTAGATACTGCATCAGCTAGTGTTTGAGGAATTTGGATACTATGAAGATTAGCCAAGTAGGCTTGGTAAGGTTTGGATAACCTATGATAGGACACAGAATTGGCTAGGGGGTATAAGGGTCTTTTGGTGCACTCTCTCGTACCTTTTCTGAGGGCAATACGTAGGTCAGGTTCAGATTCAGATACAGGTTCAGAAAACTGAGAAGGGCAGGCCTTTTCTGGACATATTTCTGAGCCTAAATTAAGGTCTGGTTCTTGGTTTTGCTGAGAACTAGGGTCAGACTCTGTCCTCCTAGAGTATACCACACCAAATCTCCTCTTATTATGCATTTCAGGAGGAATATTAGGCTCAGGTTCAGAATTTACAGTTGCTGGAATTTCCTGAAACTCATTTTCAGCTCCCTTTTGCAAGGAATTTTCTTTGATATCAAGAGCAGGAAGCTCAAAAGGTGAAAAATCAGAATCATTCAGGGCCATTTGATTTTCTAAATCATGTTGGTTTGGAGAGTCAAAAAAGGACAAATTCTCTTGAAATGTTACATCATTGGACACAGTATTTTCTGGTTTGTGGGTGGTAACATTTGTAACCTTTTTGGGTTGGTGAGTAACCCAGAAAAACACACTTGACTGCCCTAGGGTCCAACTTCCCTTTATTTTGAATGTGAACAAAGGCAGGACACCCAAATATCCTCATTTGGAGATTATTTGAGAGGGAAAAATTGGGAAAGGACCTCAATTGGAGCCTGATCACTTAAAACTTTGGTGGGTAGTCTGTTTATACTGTGGACAGCAGTAAGAACAACATCCCCCCAATACTGTTTTGGAACCTTATTTTGAAAGAGAAGTGCCCTTGTACTTTGCAAAATGTGACCATTCTTCATCTCAGCTACCCCATTCTGTTGGGGGGTATAAAAACATGAAGATTCATGAATAATGCCATTTTCGTTGAAAAAATTTGACAAGGTATGATTAAAATAATTAGTGGCATTATCTGTTCGAAACCTTTTGATTTGTTCCCCAAATTGAGTTGTAATCATTTTTTGGAAATTAGGAAGAATGATACTCATGTTTGATTTGTGTTTCAATAGAAATACCCATGTGACTCTCGTACAATCATCGATAAAAGTTGCAAACCATTTTGCTCCGGTTATATTTGGGATTCTTGAAGGTCCCCATATATCCGAGTGAATTAAATCAAAAGGTTTTTTGCACCTAGAGTCACTTCTTGGGTGAGAAGCTCTCTTGTGTTTTGCTAATTCACAAATATCACACTGAAAATCATCTTTATTGATGTCTTTGAAAAAATCAGGAAACATAATTTGTAAAACTGAAAAAGCTGGATGCCCTAATCTGAAATGTTGCATCCAAATTACAGATTTATTGGTTGGGTTACCCTCACCCCTAACATGCATAATATTGGGAGATCTAGAACTATTTTCCTCTAGATAGTAGAGTCCTTCCCTTTGCTCAGCAGTTCCAATCCTCTTCCCCGAATTCAGGTCCTGAAATACACAGTGAGTAGGAGAGAATAACATTACAGTTTAAATCACTGGTAAGTTTTTGAATGGACACTAGGCTGGTAGAGAGCTTTGGAACATGCAAGACATTTTTTAGGAGGATTTCAGGTTTTATTTGAATATCTCTGTACCCTGCTGTTGTAGTTAGAGACCCATCAGCTAGGGAAATTTTTTTATTGCTTGGACTGGGTTGGTATGTGACAAATTGAGAAGCAGTTGGGGTCATGTGGTCAGTGGCTCCTGAGTCTAGTATCCAGGGATAAACACTAGCAGATACATGTAAAGCAAAAGGAGAAGTGATTCCAGAAAGGGCAATGGAGGTTGAGGAATCTTCAGACTTTAAGGAGTCCAGGAACTTCTTGAACTTCTCCAACTCAGCCTTGCTCAATATCTCTTGTTTGTCCGTTGTCTGCAGTTTTGCATCTACAACCGAAACCAGGGCAGTTTTGGCTTTAGAAACTCCTTTCCCTTTTCCACTCCATTCTTTGCCGGAAGTAGATGGTTTCCCATTCAGTTTCCAGCAATATTCTCTGGTGTGCCTAGGTTTTTTGCAATAGGTACACCAAAGAGAATCCTTGGAGTCTCCAACTTTTTGACCCATGGAACCTTCATCCTTTGCTGCCATGGCCGAACTTTCCAAGCCCTTGTGCTCCAACATGACTCCTTTCCTGTTCTCCTCCGCCCTCACAATGGCTAACACTTCATTCGAGCAGGGAACCTCATCTTTCCCTAAGATCTGAACCTGAACCTGATCATATTCAGGGTTAAGGCCAGCTAGGAAGTCATACACCCTGTCCTTCCCAATAAGCTTCTTATACCAAATTGCCTCCTCTTTGCTGGTTATCTCCAAAGCTTTGTAGTGATCTTATTCGTCCCATAGGTATTGCAAGTGATTGGCAAACTCTGTGACACTCCTAGATCCTTGTTTTGTTGTTCCGACCTTGATCTTCACTTCATACATCCTGGAAGCATCCTTAGATTTAGAGTAGGTTTGTTGAATGGCCTCCCAAACATCTTTGGCGGTAGGGAGGAACATACAAGTGTCACTTATCTCTGGATTCATAGAACTCCAAAGCCAAGACGTGATTAGGGCATCTTGTGTCTCCCAAGCTGTAAATCCTTGGGCTTCAGGTTTTGGTCCTTCCTTCAAGAGGTGGTCGAGCTTTTCTCTCCCTCTAAGGTACCTCTGAACCCATTGGGACCACTTGAGGTAGTTCTGTCCATTCAACTTGTATGCTGGCTGTATGTTATGAAGGTCAACAGAGGTCGAAGGAGACTTGCTCTGAGCAGTAACAGTGGTTGAAGCAGTATCATCTGAAGACATTGCTAGGATTAGGGTTTGTGTTTAGGGAAGAATTGGCGATGAAGGCCAGATTAGGGTTTGGCAGTGAAGGCCAAAGATTTCTGGCGATGAAGGCCAGAGGATTTAAAGCGCAGAAGAAAACTGAATTCCAGTGAAAAAAAGCTGGAGAGAAAATTCAGAGACCTAGGGCTCTGATACCATGAGAGAAACTGAACTTTTCTGTCTTGATTGTACGCTGTAAAGCGTATGTATATATACAGGAATATACAGGGATCCTTACTAGGAAAGTAATCCTAGTCCTAAAAGGATTCAACGTTACTAAACCCCTAAACTATCAAGATATGTACAGAACAGCCCCATAGTTTGTAAATAAACACAAACAGTATAAAAACTAAATTAAACTAAACAAACTGTCACTTTCTAACAAGTAGTGCTCTGGTAGCCCAACAGCTCCTTGTTCACACAAGATAGCAAGTAGACAGCCTGAAGCTAGCAAAGCACAAAGAACTCATACCTATGGGGTATCAATCAATCAATCAACTGAGCCTTAAAATCTTGTATGCTTGAGTAGAATGCCACTAGGTCTTGTCTCACAAGTTCTTCCTATGCCTATTCTAAGCTCACAAGACTTAAACATACTTTTCTTTGTTGTAGACAGTCCTCGCACTTGGCTGAACCATCAGGTAGGTAGGTAGTTAGGTGTAGTTAACTTGCCTCACTACTATCTCCAACTGCACAGGTCCATGTGCGAGATAATGCTCCAGTAGCTACGTTCCAAGTGCCACTTAGCTTGATAACTTTCCTGTAAATGCATTTCAACCGTCCTTCATTTTTATCGCCAGTGGCTGCATGTTCTGGAAACAGGAGCAGATTTCCTTCTCCCTTAGCCCACAGAAGCAGCAGATATGCTCCACATGTGACCAGCCAGATGTCCTCGAGCCTTTAGTCTATGAACTTGGTCCTCAGCCGTATGTCCTAATTGCTGCCCCATCTGCTTGTGGATGTACCCAGATGGTGTCCTGGACGCGTATCCATCTCACACAGTCCTGAACTTGTGTCTCTCCCCACAGCCATGTTTCCTCGGACTACACATGAATCTGCCCAAACTTGTGTCTTCGACGTGCCAACCTTGGCAACCAAGTGTCTAGCATGTCTGTCAAGCCACCATGTTTGAGTTCCCACACCGTGTTCTGCGACGCATGCAAGGAGTCCCATGCATGAGCCATTTTCCCATGTGGCCATTCACTAGTGGTTTGATAGTAGGTTTCTTACTAAGCATATTGCTTTGGGATGAGTGGAGAAATTTCAGTATGGTTTTTAGGTACTGATTTTATGTTTATTTCTGATGGATAGAATTTGGCATTTTATACTGCTAAAATCGTAATGTAATCTTCAAACGAGGATTGGGTATGCATGAATGTATCTGAATGGTTATTTATCTTAGCCGTATAAGAACAAAAATTCAAGTTCAAGATAACCAAAATACTGAAGTTTAGTGGTGATGTATGAATGAGTAAAGCCTCTAAGATTCTATTTCATTAAAATGGCCTACTGTTTGTTGAATATGCATGATAAATTTTCTTGATTTTTTTTAAATAAGTTCTGTTTGTAATGCATCCTAGTTTTGTCTCTATATGGTTTGCTCATCATTGTAATCAGTGTTATTTACCATGGTTTAGAGATGACTTTTTTCTTATATAGAATTAAACTGCAGTTTGCACTGCAGGAATACCTGAACTATAAGGTTTTGAACCACAAGTTTCAGGCCACAAGGGATACTATGCATTACTCTGAAATTTCTCAATCCTGTGTATACCTTTTCTTTTCTTAGTCAGCTGTCCAGTGTGCACTTAACAGAAGGAGCCAAGTTTCTTCATCATGTGGAGGCTGTCTTTCATTCGGGTTCCTATATATTGTGACTTGTAAATGGTGTTAATTTGACCAAGGTTCTGTGTGTGATATGTAGTTAGTATCAGAATAATTTATTAGCAAAAAAGTCATGGGTAGACCTGATATCTGCCTTCACATTGTCCCTGGTTCATGCATGGTAATTCTCGGTGTTTCTATTTTCTCTGCAGCTGACTAGAGCCTACTTCTTATTCTTGGAGGTACTATTCAGCAGCCATATTGGATTTATACTGAATTTGGATACAGCAACCTTCGTGCATATTGTTAGCTCTCTTGAATCTGGACTTAAAGGAATTGATACAGCCATCTCCTCGCAGGTGCACATCTTTTAGTGTCATTATGCTTTATCGTTATTTAATCATCTAAGCATCCAAACTAATTTTTTTTGTCTTATTTGTTCTGATATGCTGCCTGATGATATGTCCCCTCATAAGAGGGTCACGTTAGGAAGGTCATCTAGTATAAAACTTTGCAACATGATTTTTGCCATGAACTTAGTGTTAACTTACTGGAAACAATTATGGCACCATGAATTTCAATCAACCAATACAACATAATCAGGATTGAGTTGTAGTATTACGATGGTGATGGTTATGATAGACCGCCTGCTGATGCAATTTGCTCCTTGAATCTTTAAAAAAAAAAAATTTACTATACACCGTGTATTTCCTCCCATTTACATCCCATTACAATGAAAAATTGACATGAATAAAATTTTACTGTGATTTCAGTGTGCATCTTCTGTCGATAATTTGGCGTCTTTCTACTTCAATAACATAACCATGGGAGATGCCCCAACTTCACCTGCTGCGATCAACCTTGCTCGGCATATCTCAGATTGTCCCAGTCTTTTCCCCAAAGTAAGCAGATTTTTTTTTAAGGGTGGACTTTGCTTTCCTGCTACATCACCAATGAACAGTGTGGCCTGTCTTCTGAAATTTTCATAGATTTTTTGGTACAATTATCTGCTGATTGACTTGTGTTTTGTGTTTTATTTTGTTTTTTAACTTGTGTTGAGTAGGAAACAAGAAACCTATTGACTATTTTCTCATTAAAATTAACTGGAGTTTAACACGGACTGCGATGTCATGTATATATGTTGTGTAAACCAAAAGAACAATACAAATATTTATAGATATTATAAGAAGCTGTTGAAACAACTGCCATCTTGGGGTTCTTGCAACTAGAGTTATATACCGGAATGTTATTTATAGATATTATAAGAATTGGAATGTTGCACTGCCACAGTTATTTGATGTTAGATGTGTGTATTGAAGGGCTTTTACATTTGTCCTGATTCTTGTTGAGTTTCCAGGTTGCTTTGATATATCAGTGAAAATTTTCCATTTTTACATGTAGATACTGAAGACGCTCTTTGAGATAGTTTTGTTCGAGGAATGTAGCAACCAGTGGAGTCTTAGTAGGCCAATGTTGAGCTTAATTCTCATTAGTGAGCAGGTGATAGTTTACAGAAATTTCTATGTTGGTTCCTTCATTCAATATTCTACTTGTGTGCTTTGCCTTTCTCAATTGTTCATTATGTGCAAGGGAAATATTTTTTAGGTTCTGGGTGCTGAGTGTGCAGCTTTATTCTCGTTTCTACTGTGAAAGCCTGAAATTGTTTTTAAAATTTTTTGTGAACCACATACCGTAAAAAGAGCTTGGCTTAGAATTCCTGAAGTGGATTTTGCGTGAGAATTTAGACAAGAAAGCTTTCACCATTTCCCAAAAATTCTTGATTGGCAAGATTAATTCTGAATCACAAGCACCGATTTGAACTGTTTTGAAATTTTCATATCTTTTTTTTCTCTTTACCCAAATATGTAAATATTTCAGAATTATTTTCATGAGGTGTGCACCTTTCTGGTCTGGACATGTACTTTCTTAGATCAATTAGTGGTAAATTATGATTCTGAACTGATGGCATCAGGTCTCAAAATTCTTCATTCTTAGTGTTCTTGCTTTCGGTAGTAGATATGAGCAGCAAAGCATACCCCATTTGACATAGATTTCATCTAGCAATTATGTGTTAGGTGACAGTTTGATGAGGTCATTCCGTGCCTTCATTACCCTTCATCCCAATTTTTTTGAAACACTTTCCATATTTAGGCTCCGTTTAGTTGTGTAAAATTTTTCAAATTTTCAACTCCAAATTTCCTTTGTTAATATTAGATCATATAACTAGCTTTCAAGTGATGGAAAACCTTGTTTTCCAAACTTTGGAAAACTAGTATATTAAATTAAGGAACGTTGTTTGAAAGGTTTCCATGGTAATACTAGAGTTTTTCAAAGTTTGGAAAACAAGGTTTCCATCACTTGAAAGCTACTTGTATGATCAAATATTTACAAAGGAAATTTGGAGATGAAAACTTGAAAAAATTTCAACAACTAAACGGACCCTTAATTGTTCCACTTTTTTTATCTGAAGTGGTTCCTTTTTACCAACAATGTTTACCTTTTCTTTCCATCCGCTTAACACAACTTTAAGTTTTTTTTCTCAATGGCATAAATTGATCAACATAAGCAATTTCTAAACACCTTAATTTATGTGCGCGCACAAGTATCATAAATGAACAAAAAAGAAAGAAAGAAAGACGGACTGACAGAAAGGAAAAAAATAAAGGGATGGTGGGAGTATCGAATGCTTCATGGCTGTAGATATAGCCTATTCAGGAAAATTCATTGAGTCCCCTATTTCTCCCATGGCGTAAGGAAAGAACAAGGGGGCAAAAGAGAGAATCTTCTCTGTTGTTCTTGTAACTTGACTGATAAACAACATTATCATTGCCCTGCAGATATTTGCTGACCTGAAAGCTCAAATTTTGGCTTCACAGGTGAGATTCTTCATTGCTGAATTATTTTTCTGTTGAAATCTGTAGCCATATTTCTCTTTTCAGCATTTACCGAAGAGTGGTCTATTTTGTCAAGTCTTTCGACTAGTTTCAACAGACTCGTTAATCCACATTTTTTCTGACTGTTGGGCACATGAAATTTATCTATGCATATCAGAATCGTACATATTAATATACCATTTGTATTCTGGATCCTGTGGCAGGCTGTGGATCAACATCAGCGCCTGTCCATTTGTTTTGACAAGTTAATGACAGATGTTAGCCGAAGTTCAGATTCCAAGAACAAGGACAAGTTCACACAGAATCTGACAGTGTTCAGAAACGAGTTCCGTGTGAAATAGTGAACCAGGGTTATGTTGAGAGTAAGATTATGGTCATTCATCGGCGTTGGGTCCTGGTATTTTTGAGGATGAGAATCTGTTATGATTTTGATGCCAGAATGAAGCGGATTAGGAGGCTGGTGCTCTGCTTAGTAGGACCGGAGAGCAGAGATGTGAGCAACATTTTGCGGTCTGCCAGCGAAAGACAATTTTATGGGGAAACCGCTTTGATTTTTTTTTTTTTTTTTTGATAACAATACATGATAGGAGGTCATACTGTAAATGATTCAATGTAGCTTGTATTTTCAGAAGTCTGGTAGGCGAGCAGATGGAGCGTGCATCTGTTTCCAAATAGGGCCCTGTACATGAATGAATGGATACTCTTTTAATTGTGTATAATTCATCATCTACACCATAGTGGTCTTTGTATGCCAGATCAAAACAGAAATCAGCGCCTGGTTTTGCATCTTTATTATCCCCGCCCAGTACATTCACTCCTGGCCTCCAGCTTTCTCTCTTTCTGTTTCCCGACAATTAAAATTTAGGGTAAAACAAATTTTATTCGGGCCGGTTTCATAGTTGGAATTAATAGAGGTGTAAAGGACTAAAGAGGCGGGTTGCGTTTGAGCGAGGTCAGTTAGAACTAGGGATGGCGGTGGGTCGGATGATATCCGTTAACGCGGATAACCGAGGCATATAAGTGGTTATATCCGCGGTTATTATCCATGATTATTGGCTAGTAGATGGATTTTGATAACCGTGAGATAAATGGTTACGATTACGGATATCATTATCCAAACCGCGGATTCCGTAACTCATTAACCATGTAACTAACTACGCAACATTTATGCCAAAAGCCCATTATATTTTCTTGGGTTACGAAGTTAAGCCCATTAGGGCAATCCATTTCATCCCCTCAATTCGGCGGCCACACATTTATGCCAAAAGCTTCCTTGATGGCGAAGGACCAAGCAGAGGACTTGTATTTTTGTTGCAAAAGTTTGTGAAAATTTAGTGGAAAAGCGTAAACCTAACAAACAAGAAATGATTCATCAGTTTAAGCTCTGCATTTGTAATTCTTACATTAGTTCGGGGATCCAATATGGTTTTGATGCTGATTTCTAATATGTTTGTTAAACTTTATTGAACTTTATGTACTATCCGCGGATTAACCGTCATCCGCGGATATCCGCGGATATTCATTAATAGGTGTCTGAGTAGAACCGCACTAGTGGATATCCGTTAACCGCGGATAGTTATATATTCGCGGTCGTGGTTATGGTTTAGATATATCCGCTGTTAATCCGATCCGTCCCTAGTTAGAACCCATTGGTTATTGGTATTTGGTACTATCCGGGTTGAACTCATGATATGAATATCTGATATTGACCAACCAAAAAATAAATAACAAGTAAAGCATTATTATTTTTAAAATTGAACAATTTGGTCCCAAGGTGTTGAAAAGTTTCATCACTTCCCCAATCCACTGCACACATGTTGCAAACCCGTTCTGCCGTCAGACCCCAACCCTCGAAACGCCTCCTCTCCCACTGCCATCACACGCCGTGTGCACTCCTTGCCTCGAAGCCACCAAAAATTTGGTGATCGTCCTAGCCCCTTCGCTTCCCCGCTGCTCTCTCCCTCCTAGATCCAAGCTTCTCATCTCTACTAAAGGTGTAGGCGGCAAGGTGACCGTGATGCTTTCGTAATCTCCGACGGTTTTAGTAAAATTCTGTTATGCATTTTAGATCACTTTGATTTGCAGATCTGTTATCCCTTTCATATCACTTTGATTCGCGGATCTGGAATAGTCGGCCACTCGTAACGGGAAAGAGGCGGTGCAGGGTGGGGAAGAAGGGGATGCACTGTGGGGGAGGCGGCGTGACATGGGTGGTGGTTGCGATGCAGGGTTGGCGGCGGAGGTGGGTGGGCCGGGGTTAACTTGCTCATTCTAAAAAATATGAATGTTCAGCTTGTTATTTTACCTGTTTTTTGGTCAAAATCGGATTTCCTATATCATGATGATATTGGGAGATGCCAAACACAACCGTGGGCAGATTAGACCGAATTAGGGTACTATATCCTAGATTAGAATCATCATGAAACAAAGTTATTGAATTACGTCGACTTAAGAATATCAATTGATGTGTTCGAGAGGGGAGAGAAAATACGTGTTGAACTCTTTTTCCCTTGGTCATGATTTTTCCCACTGGATTTTTCTGATAAGGTTTTTAATGAGCCAACATCCATCTCATGCGTATACAAAATGTTGGACATCCAAGGGGGAGTGTTACAAATAATTATTGTGGATGTCCACATTCTCACTCTGATATGAATCTAAGAAGTGCAATGAGCCAACTTGAAGAGCAAGCGAGGATGAGGGATAAAATGGATTCGGAGGCATTTGGTGCGACCCCCGAAGATGGAGGATTACTCAATGCGATCCTAAGTTTGGCTAGCGCGCCCCTTGGTGCGAGGGTCCTAAAGTGCACCTGGGATGGCCTGGCGCGACCCCAGGTGTGTGCCTTGTGTGGCGGCCGTCACTCTGGCTCTGCAACGCGCCCATGCCTGGTGCGAGGGAGCAAGGTCGCACCCCACTCCTCCAGATGCTTGGAGCAACCCTGCGCGACCAGGTGTAGCCTGCCTGAAGCTGGAAGCCGTTTGTTCCTAAATTTCCTTATACCCCTACGCACCCCCACGCCAGAGCACCGCGCCAAAGTCTGTCAGACTTAGCTTAATTCACAATGTTTTATCCTTGTTAATTTAATTAGTAGGCCCTTGTTGGCATTCTTATCCTTATTTGGACATTTACTAGAGTAACCTTAACCTAGTTTTCAGATTGTTGGTGTATTTAAACACACTTGTAGCTCATTTTGAGCCTTAGAACCCAATTGAATGCTTGAGAAGGATTTTATGCCTTAAGCTGTTCTCATTGACTACTATCCCCATCTCAGCCCTCAAGGCTTCATTGTTGGAACTTGAGAAAGATCTCTATGATTGTCTACTACACCGTAATGTAGGAGGTGCTAGAGTCATTTCTACCCTTGGCATATCTCTTTTGTTGCCTTGTCAATTTGAGCAAGGAGGTGAAGGAGGCCAGCAACACAATCTGCCACAATAATTTACATCAAGCTAGATCTAGTGCTAGATGATCTTTGTGCCATCACAGGAAGGACCATATCACACTCATCCCTTCACCTCTTCTAGTGATTCATCTTCTTGTATTTACTTATATAACTTATAGTTTTTCCAATAAATGAGGGCCGAATATTAAGCCTAGAGGCCGACCCGACATTCCGGCTCGCAAAGCATTGTAGTCTTTACTAGGGAGCCAATGTCAAGCCCAGAAGCCGGCCCGCAGACCCAGCCTCTACTGTAGTCCCCCATAGTGCGTGGAGGACACCTGTGTTGGAATTTTTGCGCATCAAGATGACCTGGGCTAGCTAAAAGTAGCTAAGCACAGCTCAACTTAGCTCAATCTGAGTGTTTGAGCTAGAGAGATGTGTATCTGCTCTTAGTGAGCTGATATGAGCTCAAAGGAGCTCAATGAATGATTTAATATGTCTTGGACTAGCTCTATGTGAGTTTAGTACAAATGTGTCTAGGTACCTTTTGGTGAAGAGACGTGTCTCGTGGCGGAAAGGTGCGTGATTGGTGAAAAAGTGCCGAAGAGGCACCCAAAGGGCCAAGCACACCTTCGGCCATGGCCTAAGGGTGTGTAGCACCCCTGGGTGCCGAAAAGGCACCCTAAAGGGGGCCTTGCACCCATTCGGCCATAGGCCTAGGGGTGTGAGTACCCCTTTGCCCTTGGTGCCTCCAGGCAAGGGGATGCACCCCATGCCTTGCACCATTTGGCCAAAGGGACATGTCTCATGTCCCATGGCCGAATGGGCAAGGGGCATGGGTCACCTCCCTTGCCTCTTCACCATATTATTTGGATAATTTGTTAATTAGTTAATTAATTTCCTATTAGATACAATTATTCATTTATCCCTTTTCTAATTAATTACTTAATTGAAAAGGCAGAAGGTATGAGACATGTCTCATGGACCAAGGGGCATTGGTTGCAGCCCTTGGCCCTAGAGACATGTTACTTCGCAAATGAGGAGGCATTGTGCCCCCTCATTGGCAGCCCATCCTCTTCTATAAATAGAGGGAGGATGGCGCCATTATCATCCCTTTGGCAGCATTACCTCTCATCTCTTCTCTCTCAATAAGCCTTCGTAGGCATTCTACTTAGAGTTTGTGGGTGGAACTTCATAAGAAGCTTTTCACTTCTTGTTCGCTTCCTTGGCGCACTTCCAAGTCCATTCTCTATTGAAGTCCTGAAGAAAGGTACACACTCTTAATCCTTTCTTTAGTATCATGCTAGGTTCTTTGCCATAAGTATCATGCTAGGTTCTCTGTATGATGCTAATGGATATATGACATGATTATGGAAGAAACACATCTTGCTATCACTTAAATGTAGTATCCATGTAATATGTAAGCATGATAAACATGTTAAAGACGATCCAAAAATCAACAACCTGTCCCTCGGACCATACCGCTGCACATACCCTATATGGGCACTATAAATACTCCATTCAGCGCCCCACCAAAGGGACCGGTCTTTAGCTAAAAACTTACCTTACAACCCGATTTTAACTCAATCGATCCTCGGCTAGCTTAACATTTGGCGCCGTCTGTGAGAAACATATCATATCCAAAGGATACTCTACTGTCTGACACCAATTTGCCCAAAGGCACGGAGGCAACCCCCACGGCCAGTTCAGGCCTCGTCCTCAGAAGCGTCACTCTGACCACGTCTATGGCGGTCACCCCGACAGGGAAACCGCTCGACACAGCGACGGCGGTTGGTGAAGGGGTCGCTCCCCGAAACCTGCTCACCGACTTCGCTCGAATTGCCTCCAGGCAAGTACAATCGTAAGAGTGCCTACGGTCAAGTACAATCGCTAGTCAACGCGGGCCACGGCCCCGAGCTACACCTAACGAAATGCATTCTAACATGAATGCCCCTCTTCCTGCAGGAACATTCCTGCGCCAGGCAAAACGCCATCTGTGGCCATCGCGTACAAGACAGTCCAAACCACACCAATTTTCAATACTCCAAGCACTGACCCGGCGTCTACAGTAATGACGTCCCTTGGCTGCAACGCCTTCTTGGGGCCCCAGTCATTTTGCGTCCCACATCAACTGAGTGATCCCTTAATGAGGGCTCAAAGTCTGGGCGCCTACCCTTTCATGGCGCCCTAGATGGGATTCGATGCTACCATTTTGTCATCCTTGGTTACTACGACGCAAGCCACACCCTCTTTGCAGTGGTATCTTCAGGCACAACAGGAACAGTGCCACCAACTTCAAGCCCAAGTGGCTTTACTACAAGCACAGCAGGCCGCTACGGTGGTTCAACAGCAGTACAGCAGGGCCTTGATGCCTCAACCAACTCAGCCTATGAATCTTCCGAATTTTGGCCAGTATGATGGAACGACCGACCCGGAAGATCATGCGTAAATATTTGAGGATAAAATGAAATGGATGGGCTACGATGATGCTGCCCTGGAACGAGCTTTCCCCCAGAGTTTGAAGGGGGTGGCGCGGTCATGGTACTCCATGATCACTCCTGGGACAGCAACAACCTGAGAAGTGTTGAATAAAATGTTCATCAGCCAGTATTTTGGAAAAAAGAGGATGAGGAGAAACTCGCTCGACCTTTGAGACGTGGCCCAGGACAAGCAGGAGCCGCTGAGAGGCTATGGGAACCAATTCAATGACCGCCTGGTGCAAATGACAAACGTGTCAGATGAGGTTGCCACCTGCGCGGCCTCGACGGGTGTCAATCCTGTAACACCTTTCGGGAGGGACATTGTCGCGCGGGCGCTTCAGACTCTCTCATAGCTCTATGAACGGGCGGAGCCCTTCATAAATTTAGAGGACAGTCTACAGGCCAGGAAGGTTGATAACCAGACGCAGATTGATGACTGGTCAAAGCGCCAACGGACCGAATCCAGTCGAGAGAGAAACCAGAGAGATCACCCAGGACCTGGCCGGGGAGGTCATCGGGGGTTGAGTTCTTTTAACCCGCGATACCCCGCACCGGATATGTTCACTCCCTTGAACGCTTCCTGAGATCAGATCCTTGCGGGCATTGAGAGATAGCCGAGCTTTGAAAGGCCCCGCCCTATGAGGTCCTCCCCGGATCAGAGAAATCGAAAGTTGTACTGTAAATACCACAAGGATCACGGGCACATGACAGAGAATTATCACAAGCTCTACAGGCTCATTGAGGAGATGATCCAACAAGGAAAACTCCCTCAGTTTGTCAAGGCAGGGCCCATGCAGATCGCCCCAAAGAAGGAAGAGCCAGAGGGCTTAAGGCCAAAGGAGGCTCAGTGGAGGGAAGAGAAGCGGCCCATCATCCACATGAAACTTGACCATCTAGATGAGAAGGCCCGACCTGAGCATTTTCGATTTAACCCCTGAATGTGCCCCGATTAGTTTTAACAACACCCCTGAGGCCGGGACGCTTCTCCTACATAAGAACCCTCTCACCATCGAGGCCGAGATAGCTGGGTACCGGGTCAGGAGGATACATGTCGATACTGGGACGCAACCCGACATACTATTTTGCCATGCATTCCGCATGATGAGCCAGGAGATCCAGGGCACCATCAGCAAGTGCACTATGGCGGTCTACGGGCCGAACAACAATCCCATTCCTGTTCTGGGCACTGTCACCTTACCGGTGTACATCAGCCAAGATTTGGATCAGGAGGGCGCTCCCTCAGCTGTGGCGGATGTATGCTTCAAGGTGATAAAGTCACCAAGCCCTTAGAACGTCATCCTCGGCATGCATACTCAATCATTGTTCGACCTGCATCTCAGGCCGAAGACCATGGAAGTACGGCTTCTAACCTCACAAGGCCCGATTGTCATCCACACTCGCCCTCCGAGTGACTCGGCCTTCCCGGCCCCTCTGGTAAAGAGTCTAGAACGATTTTATGGCTATCTTATCCCGTTGTATTTGATTGACCTATTCACGGACAACTTCGATCTCAAGGATGAAGAAAAAAGGCCGAGAAGCTCCGCGACCGAGGAGCTAAAGGAGGTAATGATTACAGACTTGCCAGAACAGGTCACCAGGATTGGCACCAAGTTGCTGCCCGAGGATGAGGAGCAACTAAAGGACCTACTTAGAGAGTTCAAGGACATTTTTGCCTGGAGCACCGCTGATATGCCCGGGGTGGACCCCAAAATCATCACTCAGAAGTTAAGCATTCCGACAGAAGCCAAACCAGTTATCCAAAGAAGGCAAGGCGTCAAAATGGAAAGAAGGGCGGCCATCCATACAGGTAGGCTTCATCGTTGAGGTTTATTATCCAATGTGGCTTGTCAATGTAGTGCTTGTAAAAAAATTGACGGGACGTGAAGAATGTGTATTGACTTCACGGATCTAAACAAAGTGTGTCCAAAGGACCCCTTTCCCCTTCCTCCTATTGATACCTTGGTAGATGCCACTTCAGGACATGAATTGCTATCTTTTATGGATGCGTACAGCGGTTATAATCAAATTTTTATGGAACCGTGTGATGTTGAGAAAACCGCTTTCATAACAGATCTAGGCATCTTTGGATACAAAATGATGCTCTTCAGCCTAAAAAACGTCGGGGCGACGTATCAGCCCCTCGTGAATTGGATGTTTGATAAACAAATAGGGAGAAATGTTGAGGTGTATGTAGATGATATGTTAGTAAAGAGCAAAACGAATCTGGACCACGTCAGGGATCTGTGAGAGGCCTTCACTGTGCTACGGCAATTTAAGATGCGCCTTAACCCGAAGAAGTGTGTGTTTGGGGTTGAGTTAGGGAAGTTCTTCGGGTTCCTAATAACCGAAAGAGGGATTGAGGCGAATCCCGATAAAGTCGAAGTCATCCAAGCAATGAAAATTCACACCAGGATTAAGGAGCTTCAACAATTGCTAGGATGTATGGCATCCCTCGGCAGGTTCCTCTCTAATTCGTCGAAGCGGTGTCTCCCCCTCTTTCGGTTGCTTAAGAAGAAACAGTACGAATGAACGGCGGAGTGTGACGAGGCGTTCATCAAAATTAAAGAGCACTTGGCCCAACTACCCACATTACATCTGCATCGGCCTGGGGAAACCCTATTGTTATATACTTTATATTCTAACGACAGCCTAGCCTCGGTATTAGTTCGAGAAGTGGGTAGGGAACAATTCCTTGTCTACTTTGTCAGTAGGGTCCTGCAAGGGGGAGAGCCCCAGTACTCCAATGTGGAGAAGGAGGCGTTCGCCGTTATTGTAAGTGCCAGAAAGTTGTGCCAGTACTTTCATACCCATCTCATTAAAGTGATGTCTAGTATACCCCTCCGGGTATGCCTCACCAAGCCGGACCTCTCGGGGTGGATGAGCAAGTGGAGCATGGAGCTCACTGAGTTCTGCATCGATTTCATTCCCCCAAAAGCCATTAAGTCAAGAACGTTGGCCGACTTTGTGTGCTCAGCCACCGACCAAGGCAAGAAAGGAAACAAGAGTCTGGCAGAGGAAGAAAAATGGATTGTCTTCGTAGATGACTCCTCTAATAAGGCCGGGGCAAGTGTGGGTGTAATACTCCAAGGCCCTGGAAGATATCGAACCGTCCACTCGGCAAGGTTAATGTTTCCGACTACCAATAACCAGGCGGAATATGAGGCCGTCTTGATGGCTCTACGGTTGGCCAAGATAGTGGGAGCACC
Source organism: Stellera chamaejasme (assembly GCA_024586325.1). Taxonomy (NCBI): domain Eukaryota; kingdom Viridiplantae; phylum Streptophyta; class Magnoliopsida; order Malvales; family Thymelaeaceae; genus Stellera; species Stellera chamaejasme. The sequence goes on from CM044986.1 coordinate 215,719, forward strand.
TACTTTAGAAATTCATTCGGATTCAGAACTCGTGGTAGGCCAATCTGCTGAGTTATATGCTACCAAAGACCCAAAAATGGAGAAATATCAAAATCTTGTTGCTCAGGCTCAACAACACTTCCATGGTGTCACAATTACAAAAGTCCCTTGCTGCGAGAATGCCGACGCCTTAGCACACCTAGCCGCAGAGACTGAAGGAATATCGGAAGTTTATATTGAGAATCTGAGAGCTTCATCCATTGAAGGGGAGCAAGTTGGCATAATTTTTGGCGAAGGGGATTGGCGAGACCCAATTGTGCGCTATTTGGAGACGGAGGAGCTATTAGAAGATGCAAGGGAGGCGCACAAGCTTATGGTCCGAGCGGTCCGCTTCTACCTCTCCCCTTCGGGAGACCTCTACAGAAAGCCCTTTGGCTTCGAGCCGTATTTAAATTGTCTCGGCGTTGATGAAGCACAGATCGTCGTCGCGGAAGTCCACAAGGGAATATGCAGTAACCACCAAGGTTCTCGGACAGTATTGGGAAGGTTGAAAAGAGCCGGCTACTTCTGGCCGAGTATGAAGAGAGACATAGAGACATATGTTAAGAAGTGCGATAAGTGTCAACGTTTCACCAACACGCCCCAAAAGTTGGTCGAGCCCCTTACCCCCATTGTGGCTCCCTAGCCCTTCGCGAAGTTGGGACTAGATATTTTGGGGCCGTTTCCTATGGCCCCACGACGCCGGCAATTCGCCTTAGTGACCGTGAAATATTTCAAAAAGTGGGTCGAGGCAAGGGCCCTATCAAGTATCACGCAGGACGACGTGATCGATATGATTTTTGACGATATAATCTGCCGCTTTGGTGTACCCTGAGAGATAGTGACAGATCAAGGGAAGCAGTTCACAGGTCGCCGAATAGAAGCCTTCTTAGCGGGTCTAAAAATCAAGTATTGTAACGCGGCCGTGGCTCATCCTCAAAGTAACGGATTGGTAGAGGCGGCCAACAAAGCCATTAAATATACTATCAACAAAAAATTGGAGGAGACCAAGGGTGCACAGGCAGACCTGTTACCTGAGGTATTGTGGGCCATCAGAACAACGCTCATGGAATTGACGGGCAACTCGCCTTTTGCTCTGACATACGGCATGGATGCTGTAACGCCCGTGGAGTTGGCAATCTCGTCCCTCCGAGTTAGCCTTTTCTCCGAGGGGGAAAACAACGAGGAGATATGTACAAGCCTAACTCTGTTGGACGAGGCTCGTGAGAAAGTCGAGCTAAATAGCCGAGCCTATCAACAAAAAAATTAAGAGGTACTATGATGCTAAGGTTAGGCCGAGACAATTCCAAACTTGAGATCTTATGCTTCGAAGCACCGCCACCACTCAACAGGACCACATACAGGGCAAATGTACCCCAAAATGGGACGGGCCCTATCTGGTCCTTGACGAATTGAGGAGCGGCGCGTACAAGTTGGGAATGCGGAATGCTTACAAAAATACTATGTTTATCTGTTCAGAGGAACTATACTCTAAATTTATGAGCTCTGGAATGTATAGCCCCAAGGCTTGAGCCCCATTTCAAGTAAACGTTGTGAATCGGAGTTAAAATCAACATAACGATGAGCGTCGAGCAACTAAGAGGCCGAGCCCCAGAAAGAAAACTAAAGTAGTAAAGAAATTTATGTGGAAAGAAGGTTAAAGTTAAAGCCTTAATAGGGCAAATTTACTCGTCCAAAATGACGAGCCTCGGGGGCTCAAGAAAAATAAAAGAAAAAACAACAACAAATAATTCAAGAGTTAAGGCAAATTTACTCGTCCATAATGACAAGCCTTGGGGTCTGGGGAAAATAAAAAAGAACAACAATTCAAGAGTACGAAGTGTTTACAAGGCTTTGGGTAGCACCGGGAACTTCGTCCCTCTCCCCCTCATTTGATTCGGAGTCATAGTCGTAATTGGCATTGTAAAGCGGCGAATCCTTGGGAACACAATGGACGGCCCGGCTCGTCACAGCCTTCTCCTTGTTTGGGAGAGATTGAAGAGGAGTTAGATCTAGCCCGGGATAAACATCCCCAAGTACCTCAACGGCGTTAGAAAATGGCGAGCTGGTATTTCGCCGCCGTGTCCTTGGCCCTCATCTCCCGGAACTGGTTACTCTCCAAGAAAGCAGCTTTGGCCTCATCGATTTGGCCGGGGATTCCCCGCTTCAGCTCCATCAAGGATGCCTCGGCCACTTCCTTGAGTTCCTTCTCCTTCGCAAGTGCTGTGGACAGGCCGAAGGTCTTGGATTCGACCTCCTCTTTCAGTTCCTTGAGTTGGCGCAGGGCTTTATCTCTCCCCCTCTTTAGAAGCTCGACCCCCTTCTTGGCCTTTTCAGCCTCGGTACGGCTTTCTCGCTGAGCCTCACTGTCGCGCCCCAGTTCCACGGCGCATAACGAGACCTATGCATCAATCACGATAGAATATTAATACTGGTCAAATGTGAGTCACGAAAGGTCATCAAGTACGAAAAATCTGGTAAGGAAGTTTACCCAGTAAAGGCTCTTCTGCAAAGCGTGGTTCAACTCGGAGCGCCAAGGTTTACAGGCTCGTAGCGCCTCGACATCCCTAGTCGAGGTCATCGCTTCCCAATGAAGGCATAGCACCTCGGGACTTGAAAAGGTAGAGCCTAAGCTGCTTGGGCCTTGCTCGAGCAGCTTCTCGGCCACGACGAGAGATAAGTCGCGAGCCTTTAGGTTGATTGGCCGAGCCGTGGGGGGAGAAGGTTGATGAGCCACTGCGCCGCTCGTTCCATCACGAGAAGTCCCGACCATGTTCATCACCTTTAAAGTTTGAGGGCCTTGACTCCCTGATCCGGCCCCTTTTTGGTAATTGATGGCCTCTTTGCGAGGCGACCCTCGCTCTCGGTCTCGCTATCTTCTTCGCCCGGGCCGCGGGCGTCCGAAACAGGGCCAGGGCCATAGAACTCTCTAAACTTGCTCGGACTTTTCCGGCCAGTGGTTTGGCGCGAAGAGGTCGCAGCTTTGGTGGCCTTGACCTTGCCACCTCGCTCTCTTTTCGAGCGAGGAAGGATGGGGTTCGCCATGTTAGCTTCCACTACGGCATATTCGAAGGCGTCTATATCAGAACCTAAGTAGTCAGAAGTAAACACGGCATCAAAAGCGTTAGTTAAGGTAATAGGACGAGGCGCGGCTTGGGGAGAAGACGAAGAAAAAAGTAGAGGCGCATCGTCCGAGCCACTCTCATCCGATATGTTAACGAAGCAGGGGGTCGCCCCAGACAATACACCCGCTAAGGGGGGACTACCTTGGCCTGCAGCAAGTCGATACACTTCATCCAGACTGAGGAACTCTGCGTCCTCTGGGATGTCCGCCCAACCAGCCTCTAGAGCGACCTTGACTGGAAAGGGTCAGCCGAGGCCCTCGGCCTGTAGCTCGATGAGAGCCCGAGCTTCTTGCCCATAAAGGACACTGTCGCTAATGGAGTTCACGTCCTGCTCGGGCTCCACCGTTCTCCACGAAGTCCTAAACTCGGCAGAGCGAGAAGTCTGGATGAAGAAAAACTTCCTCTTCCAACCGTGGTTCGACGTAGGACCATGAGTTAGAAGTTGGGATCGGTGAGCCAAGTGGTACCAATGTCCCCCTCTGCTTCCACTGACGGAGATCTTGTAAGCATGGCGAAAAAGCTGAGCTGTGGGCTGGAAGCCCATGGACCGAGCAAAGAGCTTGAAGCCGATGATGTGCCTCCACGAGTTGGGAACCAGCTGGCTCGGCGCAAGATCGTAGAGCCGAAGCACTGAGCTCTCAAAATCCCCAAGAGGAAGGCGCAGGCCCATCTCAAAGTACACTGGGTATATGCAAAACTCGCTCTCACGAGGTCTGTTGGCTCTGTCCGAAGAGTCAGGGACTCACAAATCTAATTCGTCAGGGATGCTGAATTTCAGCGCCAGTCGGCGCACAATCTTCCCCGTCATTTTCGACTCTACTTCGTCAGGCGACTCTGGTAGAGCCTTTTCTGCCATCGGTCGTTTGGTCACCGGGCCACATTCCCTGGAGACTTCTTTTCCCACGCGCTTCGACATAGAAGAGACCTGGGGAGAGCTAAGGATGCGAGCCGAGACGAGCCCCCCATTAGCTGAATCGTCCGGCCACCTCCCTGAGGAGGAATCGACAGAAGAACGAAATGAATTAGAAAAAGAAATCATACCTGAATAAAAGGCGGAGTTGGCGACGGGAGTGACGGTTGAGCCGGTTGAAAACGGAGAAATGGAGAAACGGAGAAAAGCGAAAAGCAACAGACTCGATTAAACGCGCGAATGCGAAAAGTGAGCAAGGAGGCATTAGTCCGCTATTTATAGAGGGCTGAAGGATACGAAACGTCGTGTGGGGATAAGCGCGAAATCGACACGTGGGCGGAAGTTACCCATTTAAAGCACGTGAAGGCGCCTCGTCCTACTCCAATGGACGAAGTGCCTCGGGGGCTAATGGTGAAGGCCGAATATTAAGCCCAGAGGCCGGCCGGCCATTCCGGCTCGCAAAGCACTGTAGCCTTTACTAGGGAGCCAATGTCAAGCCCAGAAGCCGGCCCGCAGACCCAGCCTCTACTGTAGTCCCCCATGGTGTGCGGAGGACACCTGTCCCCCGGCCCATACCGCTGCCCATACCCCATATGGGCACTATAAATACTCCATTCAGCGCCCCACCAAAGGGACCGGTCTTTAGCTAAAAACTTACCTTACAACCCAATTTTAACTCAATCGATCCTCGGCTAGCTTACCGTGCGAATTCTAACTTGAGCGTCGGAGAATTGTACCAGGTGCTCGCTCGGCCTCGGAAGCAACTCGTCTCAAGAGCGGCTCGGCAGCGGACGAAGCAACTCGGAAGTAGCTCATCTCAGGAGTCCCTCGGCGAAGGACGCAGCCACTCAGAAGAACCTCACATCGCAGCATGGCAGGATTCTTTTCTTTCGAGAGACCAACCTTCTCGGACACGGTATCAGGTACTTCGCCCTCGCTCCGACATTTATATTAATTAATGTTAATCGCTGGTATTAACATTATAAGAAAATTGAACTTAAAAGACGGGTGACTACAACAATAAGGTGGATTTTGAGGGCGAGGCCAATAGAGGTATTGAAAGAGCAAGAGAGAAATGCGTTGGCGTTGGAACTTTGGGCCGAGGTAGAATTGAGGTACCAATTTGAAAGAAAAAGTAGAAACAGCGCTGAAGGTACCAATTTGAAAGAAAAAGTAGAAACAGCGCTGAGTGGTGAGCATTTTCTATTTTGAAGTACACCTCTGTTCTCAAGTACTTGAAGTACACCATTGTACTTTGTGAAGTTGGACATTTTAGCACCTAAAGTTTTTTTTTTGTCAGTTTTGTTGTGTATTTCTCCTATGTTGAGGCTAAAAAATGGGTGTATTCATGCAAAGGAGCAATGTTTCCCATTGTTATAGCCTATTAAAGAATACGTGTAGAAAGAAATCATGGTTGATGGTTTTTTTGATTTTCGTCGTGGAAGGCGTAAGGCGTAATTTTAATGTTGTTGCGGGCTTGGCGGAACCCGTTTGTGAAATGGCCAAAGTCGTTTGCCTAGTGTTGTAACCTGTTCATTTAATCGAGAGAAATATTGGTGTTGACGACAAGGCACCTAACATTAGTCATTCTAGAAGGAGCCAAATATTCGTCAGCGTCCTTTACGAGGCACCTAACGTTAGTCATTCTAGAACATTCTAGATGAAAGTGTGGTATAAGAGTTACCTAATAGCGTTGGAGTCGTTAAAATTAGCGTTAGAGGTTCGTAAAATAACGTTTAATTAACGCGATTGTATAATTTTAGAACTTTTTGTATTTTTATTTGATATTTAAGTATAATGTACGTTTTAGATGTTAGTCTTGAACGAATATAGTGTATTTAAGTGTTTTGTATGGGAAATTATTTTTATGATTCCTCTTAGGTTAACTCTTGTTGAAGTATGTGTTTTAGGCAATACCTAAAGTCATGACCCGTAATCTAGATTCCGTTTTTGTCATATTTAAAATATTTAGGTATTATTGAATAGTATTTTTGTATATTCTATAAGACCATTTTTTGTTTTTATTGATTAAATAAATTAATTAATCTCATTTAAAAGCTTGCATCATTTTAGGGTAGATAGTAACGCTATTGATGATTGGCCTAACGTCGTTTATGAGCAATGAAACGCTGGTTAATGGGCTTTAGTGAGTCACGGTGTAAGTCCAGTGCATGGAGGCGGCGTCGGTGGGCCTTTGTTAGGGTGCCTTTCGTGCAACATTAGTTTCCCGAGAAACGCTAGCGGTGCACGCAAAGGGTTCGAACTCCTTGTTGATCGGCTAACCTCACTATTTACTAGCGGACGCATGGTTTGAGATGGATTTACCCCACAGGTTGTGGTTGTCATGCTGTAATGAAATGTAAGTATGGCGCGATGGAAGAAGCTGGTAACATTCCTCTGTTTGATTCAGTGGTCGTCCCCTTTGGTGGTGGTTGTTGATCTTTGTGTAGGAGGTGCGTATTTATGGTTCATTGATTTATTTATGCATACGTGAAGAGACACTTGGACTACAACGTGGTTGTCGGCATACGTAATACAATTGGCGTATTTGGTTGAAAGATGGATGAAAACAGAGGCTCTCTTGGCGATTTCATGGCGTCATCGTGGGGTGATAACCAATTTGATTGTGGTGCAAGCTGGGTCAGCTCTAGTAATGCAAGCTGCTATCCTCCGGCACATTCAAGTTGGAAAGGTAACGATGCTGAATTCTTTGAAAATATGGATGCGGCGAGAGGACAACACGGAAGGCTGGAAAAGAGTGACGAGGAGTTGTGTAATGACGATGTTTTTGACGATCGGTGGAGTGCAATAGTTTCTGATTGAGTAAGCCGGTGCGAAGTGGGAACTTGTGGATTTGAAGGATATCTTTTTGATGACACGAGTGTGCGAGAGAGGTTCTATAAATGCTATGCTAAAGTTATGGGTTTTGGGACGAGGAGGGTTGAGAAAAAAATGTACATGGAGTACGAGACATTGTCATGAGGAGGAGGTGGGTGTGTAACAGATATGGGCTAAATGAGCCCAAGTTCGCTCCCATGAGAGGCAAAGGAAACCCATGAGAGTTGGAAGGTGTGGATGTCTGCTTCATTCCGGGTCAATTGTGTTAAGGAGACCGGTAAGTATGAAGTGAGGGAGTTCAAGGCAGTCATAATCACCCTATGGTCGAGAGAAGCTGAAATGCACCTTGTTGCATCGCACAAAAATGTAAGCTTTATGGCGAAGGAGCAAACAAAGCGAGATGAAGAGTGTAGGCATCAAGACCGGTGTTATAATGGACTACATGGTCTTGGTTGCGGTGGTTTCAACGAGTCGGGTTCGGCATTAAAGATCTTTACAATTTTGTCGATAGTGATCGAAGGGTTCAAATAATGGATAGTGGCGCGAGAGGCTGCTATAGGGTACTTGACTAGAGTTGTGGAGGAGATCCGGGCATGTATTGCACCTATCGTGTGGGACGAGGGCAGCGAGACTCCGCTATCTTTTACGGGCTGACAGCCAAATGCAGCGGGATTTCCGATCGTTTGGTGATGTTGTCGGGTTCGACTCAACTTTTAGAACAAATGAGTACGGACTGCCTTTTATAACTTTCGTTGGTGTGAATAACCATTTCTCCACAATTGTATTTGCATGCGCTCTTATAAATGAGCAAAGTGAGGAAGCTTTTGTTTGGTTGTTGGAGAACTTTGTGGAGTGTATGAATGGGAAGACCCCGTTTCGGTGATTACGAGATCAAGATGCAGCCATGCGTGTAGCCATACGGAAAGTCCTCCTAATGCGATACATCGTTTGTGTTCGTGGCACCTAATGGGTAAGCTGCTCTGAGAAGGTGAAAGATGGGAAATTTAGACATGAGTTCGGGACATTTTGCGAAGTTAATGCTCTGGATTGATGATGCCGATGATTTCGAGAGAGTGTGGCATGCGAATGTGTGCAGTATGGGTTGCAAGATAACCCACAGGTGAAGCGGATGTATGAGAGGAAAAAGATGTGGGCTTTAGCTTATCTAAAGGGTCACTTCTTTGCCGGTATGTCAAGCAACCAAAGGTGCGAAGGGATGCACTCTTACCGAGAAAAGGTTTGTTAGAAGCGAGTTAAAATTGTTCCGGTTTGTGAGGCATGTGGATATTGCATTAGCAAGAATGAGGAGAAGGTAGTTCGAACAATTATAATAGCAAGCATAAGGGGGCACAATTGACAACCCATCTTAGGGCTGGAAAAACATCTTTGCTTTGAAGTGTATCGATGCAATCTTGATTGGTGGCTGAAGAGATTAGGGGTGAAGCCCCTGTTGGCTCGAGAGGCAAGTCACGATGGCAGCGATGAAGTGCGGGTGTATTTAGTGGGCGATATCGGAAGAGAATGTGAGGAAAAGAGAAGTTTGCGTCCATCCGGATAGTAGCGTGACATGTACTTGTCCACTTTTGCATTACAAAGGTACATTAACGTCATAGGTGTAACCAAAGCGCGTTTGGGGTTATAAATAACGTTTATAGTCTGTTGAATAACGTTTGTAGTCCCGTGAATAACGTTTCAATGGTGTATTTAGTGTTGCATAATCTTTACTGATTTTGTTGAATGACTTGGCGGGCATCCCTTGTAAACACATGTTCTCTGTCTTGAAGATGGAGCATGCGTCAAGGATTCTGAATCTTTGATACTAAAAAGGTGGACTAAGTCAGCCGGTGAACCATGTTTCCAACCATCGATTGACACGAGCTCGATGAAGTGTTGACCAGGGCAAGGCAAATGGAGCTAGGTAACTGTGCAACAAGATTGTATACAATGGTGCTAGATGTCCAAGGGAAGAGTATGAGTGGTTAAAAGATGGTCGAGAAACTTGGAGACGCGTGTTGATGAAGTTAGGGGAAACGTGATAATTTGGACCAACACCGAAGTGGGAGTAAGTCATGCTTGGTTCTCAATCCTGTTGCTATCGATCTGCGAAGAAGAAGAAATCAGCGCACGGGAAGAAGGAAATGTAGCAAGTGTGGGGAGGTCGGCCTGGCAAGGAAGGAAGCGTACTCTGCGATGCCGTGGAAGGCGAGGCAGCCCACAGATCCGACATTCAGAACCTGTCCACCCTTATGCGCGATGGTTGTTTTCCCGAGGAAGCCGGAAGTAGCGTGACCCTGTTTTGGTGGGAACATTTGGCCGGACGAATACGATGGAGGAATGCGAGGCCGAGTTGGGCCAACATCGTCGTCACTTACCATTGGTCTTTGTCCTTTGCCGGGCACCGATATTAATCCACAGGGCAATTTGTGATTGAAGTCGTGTGGCGTGGTATGTAAAGCAGTGTTCGTAGGCGTACGGGACGTCGTGTATTTTGGACCCCTTAAAAGCTTCATGACATCTAAATGAAATGGATATTTGAAATTAATTGTCCCGCGCATGGGCTCGGTCGCGTGTTTGTTAGGCTGCGTCGGTGACGCATTTTGACCTCACGGTCGCCGGTGTATTAGTATATTAGCCATCTGTAGAGCGTCATTTGGGTCGTGTGGGTCGTGGTGAGGGATTTAGGGTTAGCCATGGTGAGCCGGTCATCGGGGTCAAGCTATGGCGAGGCGGCGACATCGAGACTCTATCACCAAGCGTACGGCCAGACATGCTCATGTGGGTTGGGTTGCGCCGTCGCGGCGGCGTGGAGTTCGGATAACCCGGGCCGGCGTTACTGCGTTGCCGTAGTGCGCGGGTGAGTTTAGATCTCTACATTCTTACCCAGATCTTCATAATCCATGACTCCTCTTTGGTTCTCGCACCCGGGGGATGATCCGGGTTGCGGATTTGAGGAGTGGGTTGACCCACCATTCCCAACTCGTGCGATCTCTGTGATTAATGAGTTGAAGGACTCCAGAGATATACTTCTTCTTTGCAAAATCCAGTTGTCACGTTCGATTCTTTGGTAGAGAGGAGGAGGTTGCTCATCGAAAGCAGGTATCAAGTGGTGAGAGCTGCCTATCTTTGAGAGAAGGCTCTACTCAAAGGCGCCTTACGATGCGTACGATGTTGTGTAGTTTATCCGTCGTGGTGTTGTTGTTTGCTATGGCTGCAACATGTGTATGGGTCAAGCGTTAGTTCAAGCGTTGTAAGTTAGTTCAAGCGTTAGTTGAGTATGGATTTTATGGCGTATCCGTTTCACTGTTGTACTTATTTTAATTCTTTGCTCTTAAGTTGTATGGATGGATTCTAACTCTTAAGATGTCGATATGAATGCTTGTTTTCCATTACAAAACAGAGCTAAAATATTGTACATGTTAGGGGTTTCAAACATAGGAAGTGAACAAAAGTTTTTAGGTGAAAAGCGAGTGAATTGGAGGTGAGTGAAAAAGTGAAAATAGGAGGGTTAAGTTTGAGGCCCCGTGAACTAGAAGTTGAAAACACGTGAATTCACCACAATTGGCGTTTCCCGCATCAACTTTCCTTCCTTTTTGCGCAACTCCTGTGTTTTATTTGCAACCAAAATTAGTCTTCCCTTCATCCAAACTTACTTCTCTTCATATCTAAGTTCTTCTTGGGTGAGTTTTGGCTGTGCACAACACTGTGCGCAAGCACATCTGTGTGCACAAGCACATGCACAACTGTGCACAGCTTTGTCATGCACAAGCATGGTGCACAACTTGTGCACAATCTGTCTGCGCAAGCTTTGTGCTGCAAAATGTGCACAACACAATGCACAATCAATGTATGCTGGCAATGTGCACAAACTGTGCACAACACATTGCGCACATATTTAAATCTCTGAAGCGAGAACTCAAATTTACACATCGGGAGTGAACAACTCAGTTCAATTTAAACAATTGGCACGAATCAGCGTAAGAAGAGGTGAGTTCGCTTCCCTTACTCGCGTAAGGAAGAGGCGAATAGTGGCGTTATTCGCCTCTTTTTATCCATGTTTGAAACCCCCTGTTGTTAGTAGTTGTCCTACAACCTTCATCAATTTCAATTTCACGAGCGAAGTAGTGTGCAAATGAGTGAAACGTTGTCTATTGTAAACGCTTTGTGTGTAAGTTAGTTACAACGTTGTTCGTTAAAACACGGGCGCGATTTCTGTCTTGAGCCCTTTGTGTCATTTTAGGGGGCCATGAGGCGGCTCTTGTGTCATTTATGGGGGCACAGTGTTTTTAACATGTAAATTTAGTATGTTAATGTTTTTAGTTTCCATAAATGTATACTCAGTTGTCCATAAACTGCATATATCAACTTATCATTTTCATATAGTAATTTGGAAACTTTTTGCGTTAAAATGTTGAAGGAAAGATGTAAATGTGATAAACTCCTTGTAGCAATAATGTCTGTCAAATACAAGTTTAACAGTTAAGTGTTACACTAAAAATTTAAGGATGAAGCTAGTATAAAAGAAAGAAGAAACAAAAGAATGAGAGCAATTAGTTATTAGTTCGTTGTAAGTACCGACGTTGTAAGTTATTTCAAACGTCGAAGCCCCAGCTTGCGTGAAGCGCTGTTCGTCGTCGTCGGCGTTTTAAGTTAGGGCAAACGCGATACGTTATATAGCACGCAGCGCGGTTTTGTCTTGAGCCCTTTGTGTCTTTTAGGGGGCCAGGAGGCGGCCAGTGTGTCATCTTTGGGGCCACGCAGACTGCACGATGCAAGGGCAGACGGTATTTGGAAATACTGCGGACGCGGTTTGTGAGTCTCAACGCGCATTCCTCAGCATGCAAACGTCAGTTTACCCATTAGCTCCACACATGAAAAGAAAAGCATGTTTACCTACACCTGACCGTACTACAACTAATAAATAACCACCCTACAGTTTCTTCATCCCTTTACACATGACCGTACTACAACGAATTAAGACGCACCCTATGCTTTCTTCATCCTTTTATAAGCTCTCGTTACCACACGGGGCGGACTTCCCTTAGGTGGCTGAACGTCGTCCCCCTTTTTGTCCTCTGAGGATGTAACATCACCTCCACCCACCTCGTCCCTTGTACTTGCCTGCACATCGGCGTCAACATCCTCCCGGAGCTGTTTAAGAACGGTAGCGACAACCTGCTCAGCATCGTCATGCAACGTCTCCTTGTCGTCACGTGACGTTACTTTCCCCGGTCCCGTTGCTGCGTTCTGATCGGCACCTTCACCTGCAACATGCACGCTTGGTTGTGGGCGGTTGGATGAAGAAATCCATCATATCGGACGCGTCCCCGTCTCTCTGCTGCTGCAGTTCTTTCTCATTGCCCTCTTCCGGTCGGTGTCATTGTCATTGTGAGCATCGTTATTGTCATTGTCTTTACCCTCCGAACTGCCTTCTTCTGGTCGGTGTAATGTCGTCTTTATCCTCCGCCTTTGCCTTCTTCTGGTCGGTGCCATCGTCTTCATCCTCTGCACTGCCTACCGCCCGGTTGTTGTCATTCTCGGCATCTTCACGGCTTCCATCCTTGGCACCCTCGTTCCTTGCTTCTTTCACGGATGAGCTGGCCCGCGTTTTCGGTATGGATGAAGGCGGCACGGTCCTCCATCTTGCTACTCCCGCAACCTTTGAGCAGCCTAATTTTCGTTGCTGCTCCACTCCTTGCAGCAGATAGGGCCCTCTGCAACCCACCCATCATGCGTAGCAGCCGGGTGGCCATTTCGAGAGGACCCTACAAACAAAGTAGGGTGTATGTTATTAGTTTACTACGAAAACAGGTAGGGAACAACATATGGCATGCGTTTACGAACATACGGATGTCATCGTCGGTGGTATGGGAAGCCTTCAACTTCTTCGGCGGGTGGCATCGGTATGAGAAATGGCTCGCTTGCTCCGGTCTCAAGATTTGCAATGTAAATCCTCCGTGATGGGAACTCAAACTCAGCCACGGCGTCGGCACCCGTAGTGGCGAAGCAGTAGGTGTATGTTGGGTCGCTTTGAAGTTTTCTTTTGTTTTGGTGGTGGAGGAGGAATGTCAGTGCAAGAAATTCCCTCTTTATCCTATTCGGTTTCGCATCTCAGCCATCCACCGGTTCCCGTGCGGGACATCCCGCATTAAACCATCCACCTTGCCCGGAAAATGTCCCTTGCAAGGCATCATACAACTCTATTGCGGTCCACTCCCTTGAAAACATTGTATTGGGTGGTGGCGGGGCACCAGCTGGTTTAAGCCATTCAACTGTCTCGCCAGCCCACCGCCGCATAACCCTCTCTCCTAGATACCACGCCCTCCCATAAGGTGACTCCAAAACCACATGTTTCTTGGCTTTATCCTCACTTTCCCGCACATCTTGGGGCAGATCATCACCCCATGGATTCCATATCACCCTAGTCACCGAGGCATTCTCCGGTCGCTCCTTGTACAATGTCATGTCTTTCAAGTTCTTCCCTTGCGATCCTTGTGCCCAGTGTTTTCCCCTTGGGAATGAGGTCCTCCCGCCCCAACACCTAAAGACTCGAATGAGGGCCTATGTCCCTAAAGTACTCTGAAGCCCAAGCTTGCCATGCCTCCCGGTAGCCACCACTACCGGCTCGACCCCTGCTTAATCCGTCCATGTACAAATAAAGGGTTCCCAAGCCTGCACTTCCCCAATCATACGTCTTCATTGCGGGGATGTCTTCCACACATGATAGCCGAATGTATCGACAAACCCACTTTGCTAGTGTCAGCCATAAATGTAGTGCCGATGAGGACGAAGCAAAACACCCGCGGAGGTGGTCCCTTCATCGAGAATCTTGACATCGTAGGTTTCATAATCCTTCATGATATCTGTGTACTTAACTTCCTTTTTTGTACCACCTTTCCCGGTGGTCCCCGACAGCCTTCTCTAACCTCCTAGCATCGTCCCGTATGGTTATGTCAGCTGGGAGCCTCTTGCGAACATCTCAAACCGCTTATGGCGGAAAAATCAAGAGGCGTCATGGTCATCTCACCAATCGGGGAAGTGGAGCGAATGTGTGGTGTCCCACGAAGTAGCTCAAAGCCCGCATGAGTTGACGGTCGCAGTAAGTCCTCTTCATTGCATTTTTAAACTCCTCCAGGACCACTGTGTCTCTTGAATGAATCCTTCACGTACCTTGGCAGTTCTTGTACCATCTAACCATAGTTGAAGAAGCCCCGTGGCCACTGGAAGGTTGTAAGGTGGTCTGTTCATGGTTCCACCAAGATGTCAATCTCCACACACAACACTCTGTCACAAAAAACTGTTATAGTAAGCGAAATGTACCTTGTGCTGAGGATTTGACACGTGATGCTCGAAGTCGTAATATAGCTCTGTATTCCTGAATACTCCAACCAACTTCACGGGCTTGATCGACGATTCCCCCTTATCACCACGGCATTCGGGGTTCATCTTGAGCTTGTATTTCCATCATCCGACTACCCATCCTCGGAGCCATCTAAAGGATGACTAACGGTAGAAACCCCAAGAAAGAGGAAACAAGAATCCGCAACCTCGGTGCCCGCCACCTTTGTTGAGAAGAAGCGGGCAACAAACACGGGTCCCTCGAAGTCGGCGGCCGAGTCGGGAGTCCGATGCCGTTGTCTACCGTCGTCGGCCACCGATCTAGGCGCCAGCTCTCCGAAAGATCGCATGCATGGCCGTCGCAAGTCTTGGAACTCGTTCTTGGGGCCGAGGATTTGGAGAAATCTGTTTTCGCACTTAACGGTTGCAGGTAACCGTCAAGTGTGACGTCATGTCAGCCGATCCTTAGGTGCCTAAAGATGTACACCGGCAACGTTTAGGGTCCATAATCGTCTCATTAGGGCGCCTTAGACCCCTCAAATGATACATGACTCATTTACGGTGCCCTCTTGAGGTCCCAGCCCGATTGCCTTCAAATGAAAGTCAAATGACTCATTGATGGCCTATTCGGTTATTTTACCCGACACACTTTAGGGATCGAAAGGACCACAATTCCTTCGAATCGTCACCGTAGCCTTTTCGGTCCCCACTTAAGGAGTCCGTGGCAACGTTTTGGTGCCTCCACGGGTTCAATGTGTCACATTAGGACCATAACGACGTCAGGGTATCACTTAAGGACCTCTAAAGTATACGATGTAGAATTTTTGGGGCCTCGACTCCCTCGCTGACTACAACAAACGACTCGTATTTAAATTTAACGTAGCCCTTTTAGACCTTCTCAGAACGCTATATGTGACGCCTAACGCTAATTCCATGTCCATTAAACCCTATTGTGCCAACATAACATCCAGAATATTTACATGAACTTTCAACTTTGTTACACGGAAAGGTTTTCCCACCAACTCAAGCTGTCAATCCTCTTGCTAATACCATATTACAGACGATCTTTCACCACCTTTGGTTTGTACACTCTTTTTTCCTTTCTTCCTCGGCGTACCTTCGACCTCCGTCTTGAATTCTGGACTCAAGTGTTGCACACCATCGGCAGCCGGACCACCACACTCTCTGACGAGGCGGTTCTGAAAAGTCCATGGGCGTCACTTGCTGTCTGTTACCCTCCCTCGTGTAGGCCTATCAAGCTCTTCCAACTTCAGACGGTGCCATAGGATGGCATGGTCCTTAACATGGGTGAATAATGCGTTTGTCTCACTTGCAAGTAGTCGGAGAGCCAATTTACACCGTTTCTCATGTGAGCGCCACTGAAATTTGAATGGAACAACGTATCAGTGACATAACTATTAATAAGGTAAACACAACTAGTATTACATGTAATAATCACCACATGTAGTATGTTTGTCATATTTATGAGGTTTCCCCATCCAATAACAAACAAACAACCCGCATGATCATGAGCATTAGGCTCTTTGGCTAACCGGTGTAACCCTTCTTGCAAAATCACAAAAGCTAAAACCAGTGGCTTCACTATGGCATCCATTGCGAGGCACTGCAATGCGTAAACAAAATGGCCTTAGATAAACCTCTAAACATGACAACAATCAACCTGTCGGGTTCAACTTTAAGGTCTCAAAGGCATACCAACTTGTCCAAAGCCAGACCCGATACCGTGCCGGTGACTCATTACTCCCACCTAAGCTATCCCATACGTCAATGTATTTCCCTCGAGGAAGAAAACAACCAGATAGAAGTGTCCGGAATCAATTACGTTAACCGGCACAAACACTGCACACATTTACGCAATTTCAAATCAACATTTCAACATGTCAATGACAACCACACTAAAACAATATTACTTGCTTGCCTAACTTTGCTTCAAGTTCGTTGCATTCAACCTCACTTCTTGGGAATCCACCTCGGCCGTATGGCCTGTCGAGGGCGAACTGTGCACTTACATCAGCAGACCTCTGCCAAATTTAAATTAAATAACAGTTACTAAACATCACCGGCAACCCTATGTTAATCACACATTTCATAACAAACACAGCAAATCCACCGGAAATACCAACTCTCAAGGAGTTCCTTAAGAGGCATTGCCTCTCTTGAAGGAATAACACCCACGTATTCACAATCCCATCACATAGCATTTTGTTCGGAGATAGGCCTGCTGAAATGTCCCATCGCTCAAGGAAGTAGCCCCGTACCCTAACCAGGTGCTCCCTGGCCCATTAAACAGAAATTCGGTTACTCAAATGCACTCTCAATGACCATGCTCGCAGGCCCTTACAAAAGACTAATTTCAAGACACTAACACTTACTTCTCATCCTCCCTATGATCAAAAGCATAAGACACTATTTTGTGGTCAACCTCGGCCAAAGCTTTTGAAGCTCTCACATTAAATGGTCCAGCCCACATCAAGTTCGGGTGACCAGCCTTCTTCACATGAATCCAAGGCGTCCTCTGGAAAGGTCCGCTCACCGGCATTCTTACGGACTGCCTTCCCTTGGGAACATACCCCTCGTAGAACCCTCTCGTGATCTGTGCCAATTAATGCAATCGCTTCTCAAAACGCATGCTTTGCTACAATATGCATATAGAATTCTATGAACTAAAGAACGCACTGAAATAAAAGCATCTTACCTCGACGCATGAATGCTTCGACCTCCCACCACCGGTGCCTCTGCCGCACACAGGACTACACAACCGTCACTATCTTTGCTCCTCCTCGGCAAATGCGGCCTTATAGGTCACTTGCACTCACCTTCTCAACCCCCACTCCCATACGCACGGTGGCGTCACCTCGGTTTCTACATTCCCATCAACCTTACCCTTCACGGAGTATTCTCACCACTCCTCAAATCTGGCCGCCTCTCAACAACATTCACCGACGGTCCTCCCGGTTGTGCATCAACATGACCAGGACCACCTTTCGGTAAAATGGTAACAATTTCTTCAACTCTCCTCTGCAGCCCATCAACTTCCTTACGCAAACCACAATTCTCTTCCTGCAGCTTGGTCACTTGTTTCTTCAAACTTCTCTCATTCCCCTGCAACACAAAAACTTCCTCCCGCAGAGCCTTAACAAACCCAATTTCACGGCGCAGTGCTTTGCACCTCCATTCTTAGATCCACATCCTCACGACCCTCTCCCGGAGAACCTCGGTCGTACTCTCCTTCTTCACCGCTATTGCCTGCAGCCTCACCTCCCTCTTCTTCGGCCTCCATATTCTCATCACATGCAAGGCCCTACATGGTAAGGGAAACCTATAAGTACCACAAGATATCAAGCATTGCTGGAATCTGAACAAATTCAACATACCTCATACAAACGCATGTACAGACGGTCATCTCGGGAGAAAAGAAGACTACGGCTGGAATTTGCTTGGGATCCTCGCCCCATGTGATTGCAATCTTTCTCGAGATAAAACATCTACTGATATGAAGGGTGGTTTGTAAATTTCATATTACGGGATTACGGAAAACATGAGTACGCTAACCACAAAGAACCATACCGTAGAAATATTGTACAGCCCCGACCTTCGGGATATATTCCTCACCGTGTACTCCATTCACAAAAGTCTCAACACTCCCGACCAACTCACGAAAGCATAACGACCCCATGACCTCTTCGCCCCATTCGCATATCCACTACATTCTTGATTGGGTGGTTGTAAATCCTTTTCCGGGAGGAGGACAGAGAACAGTCTTGAGCCAAGAGATCGTATGCTATACGTACCATCGTCTGTCGGCGCTCCCACGCAACACATCTACAATCGACTCATGTGAAACAATGGTACGCTCACCAACTTCACACAAAACGCATCACATATCTCCTTCTTGGGCTTCACATTCTTGCTGTTTCTAATGTCCTCTCCCCATCTTCTATACCCATAATGTCACAAAAATCTTCAGCGGTCAATGGATATGTGCCGCCACCAAATGCTATCTTTTTGTTCTGCGTACTCCATGAATTTAGCGGTCCTTTATCGACTTTTGTTAGTGGGATCACCCTTCAACCCCAACAAGCTTTTGAAGGGACTATCCCTATCATTTCATGCCTCTCCCGACTCAACCCACTAACTACGCTGTAGAATGTCCGGACCTGGCATCTCAACACTATCTTCATCCCGCCATCCCCACCATCACCCCACTTCGCCTTATCCTCGGGTGACATCTCATTCCACACATCCTTTATGCTTTGTCCCTCGTCAAGGCCAACATCACCAGCCTTTAACTTCACCATAAAGTCTACTTTGTAACAATGAACCATATTATATACTCGGACATATTTTAGGGAATCACAAAATTAAACTATTTCACGCATGAAACTTCGAAAATTGTTCCACGCATTGCCACCGATCTTGATAGCTCTCCTCTTCTTACTCGCCACTGTTCCAAATGGTATAAACAATAAAACGTTATCGTCGTGTAATGCAAATTATGATGAAATCATTGTTTACACTACATAACACCGTGACGCTGTTCATTGTACACCATAACGTCAATACTACTCTCAATCATTTGTTTTGGGACGAATCGCACCCTCTTCTTAAACCGTCGAACTATAGGGCCTCTGGTATGTCACCGTCCGCTTTGGAGGCTAGAAGGGGTCTAGAAATCAACATACCTTCGCGCCAAGACGTCTTCTTCTTCCCCACCCTTCCTTTTACTCTTGCTTGGTTGACCCACTCATGGTTGAAGAAGAATTCGAATCTGCGTCACAAACTAAAGAACCCTAAAACTTGGAAGCTACTGCAACCGGATCAAACGTATAACTTTCGAACACGAAAAAGTTGAGCGCGTGCGACTTATCTCAAATGCTACTTAGATGCTTGTTGCGGCGACGGTGGAAGATGTTGGCTGGTGCAATGAAGAAGGAGGAGGAGTGGAAGTTACGTGCACTGGCTCTGGTCCGACCGTGGAGAAGAGCGTGGAAACGGCAAACCGTTATTTCACGGTTGCTTTCCAAACGACGTCGTTTTGGTATTTGAACGCACAAAAAAAAAATGGTCCTTCAACTCCTTGAAACTTCAGGTACTTCAGAATAGAAAAGCCTTGAGTGGTGCCATCGATGGACAGATGAAGTACTAATTTGTAACTGCAAGGTCGGTCAGGTCAGGTACTCTACTCTACCTACATCGATTCGCGGTACGAGTTGCTTGCCTTGCGATGAGGTCCTGTCGCGGCTGGCGGTACAGAGCAACACACGGTCCAGGAAAGAATTGCGTTTAGAAAAATACAATCACCAGTGAGTCGCTCTCCCTCTCCCTCTCTCTCTCTCTCTAGCAGGTTAATCATGTGGAATTGGGTATGGTGATGCAGGAAGATGACTCCCGTTTGCCCGTTCGTGAAATCGGATCGCCCAGGGCCGGATAAAGGGCGGCCGAAATGCCCCTTTGGTTACGATACGCAGACCAATTTCAAGTTAGGTCCCCTCAGTTGCGTGATTTGCCAAGCTCTTCTCTTCCACCCCACTCGATGCGTCCCTTGCTCCCACGTCTTTTGCCGGTGCATTTTCTTTCTTTTCTTCTCCTGTGCCCTAATGTCAATTGTTTTCCGGCTGCTTCTGAGTCGTTTCTTGGCTTTGAAATGTTTATCATGTGATGGTATTTAGAGCTTGCGTATCGCGTTTTAAGGACTGTCCGCTGTGTGGAGCTGACATTGAAAATACCGAGTCGGACGCCAATCTGCAGGGCCTGGTGGATCGTTTCATTGATGGTCATGCCAGGATTAAAAGGTCCCAAGTTGATACAGAGGCCGACGGTGACAACCAGAAAGTCATTTATGAAGATGTGTCCCTGGAGAGAGGCGCTTTTTTGGTGCAGCAGGCTATGAGGGTCAGTGTCTACTGCATTTACGATCAATAACAGCTGTTATAAGTTTCGTCATACTTTAGTAAAAGAAGTAAATCTGTTTGCTAGTTGCTTTCATGCCTAACTCACCAACATTCATGGATAAATACCACTGAATATAGCCTTAGTATTGTCGTTGCTTTTGGCTTGGTATTGTAGGCTCTTCGTGCTTGTAATGTGGAAAGTGCAAAATCTAGACTTGAGATGTGTGCACAGGACATTGGTGATGAGTTGACAAAAAGAGGCAATACGTCAGAGCTCTGCTCACAGCTTGGTGCAGTCCTGGGCATGCTTGGTGACTGCTGGTATATTCTGTCTCACACTGCTTGTGCACACCTTTTGCATTGTTTTAAAAGTTGTTTCTTGTGTGTATTTGATGTTCATAGAAGGTTCTCTGGATTTTAGTGTGTTCTTCAATTTTAACGACATGTGAAATTATCGTGTGCCGAGTTTAAGAAATACTCCCTTCGTCCACAATTAATTGAAGGTTTGACTTTTTTTTTTTGAACAGCTAACAATCTCATTTCAAAACAAAATATAAAACAAAGTCTACAAAAACCACAAGAACACAACCAAAACTAGTGGAAAGGCAAGCAGAGAGCCCCTTGAGATAGGGGGCAACAACGCTAGCCAACCAACACCGCCCAACAAAAACTAATCAGCCCACACCTTTACAGATCACGCCCTACCGAACAAAGAAACACAAACCAACTAACCCATCCCGTCTGCTGCTCTCAGCAGAGGGTCTTGAAGCCAATCCACCCATGACAGGTTCAGCTTCCTGGCTCTGCTAGAAATCCAGAGAAAGGATAACACCTGCAAGTCAGAAAAGATTGCAACAGCTCTCCAAGGGGCATTCTGCATCACAACCTTATTCCGCGCCTTCCAAATCGACCACATCGTGACGTACACGATAGATTGCCACACCTGGCCCACTTTTGGAGGCCCTTGCTTGAGAAAAGAATCCTGAAGAATGTCTGCAACATCCTGCAGATTAGCGACCTCCGTATTGTACCACCTAGCAACTGCACTCCATATCTCTGAAACCCAGGGGCAACGCACCAGCACATGACCCGGGGTCTCGACTGACGCTTCGCAGAGCGGGCAATTGATTGAGTCCACCTCCACTCCTCTTCTACGCAGCTCATCTCGCACTGGGATGCATCTTCTGGTTGCTCTCCATATGAAGATATTAACCTTCTTGGGAATTTTATTACACCATCGCATCGGGGCATCATGACTCGACGCAAGCTTCGCACTGATTCTCTTGGATAAGCAGCTAACCGCAAAGGTACCATCAACAGCAGCCTCCCAGCTCCATTTGTCTGGACGATCCCGATGAGGAGTGAAACCCTGCAACAAGGACAGCATTTGCTGGAACTGACCTTCCGCCCTCCCCCTCAGCGGTCTTCTCCAACTCCACTCCCACTTCCACTCTCTCTCCTCCCATCTAACCTTATCGCTCACAAGGCTACCCTTATTATCCTCCAACTCATATAACCTTCGAAATCTCTCCTTTAGCGGGAACCCACCCACCCACTCATCCTCCCAGAAAATGGTGGAGTTCCCCCTACCCACCACTCTCCTATACAGATTCCTAAAATCGACCCCCAAGTTCTCTACTTCCGCCTCCGCCTTTCCTGTATCTCTCCACACACTCCACGCTCCCATAGCAACACCTAAATTTAGAGACCCAGGGACCCCCCATAAATACTACTCACCACCTTCGTCCATAACCGATCCACCTCCTGTAACCACCTCCACTTCCACTTTCCTAAAAGCGCTAAATTTTTTCCTTTCAAACTACCCACTCTCAACCCCCCTGCTTCAGTATCACCAAACAACCTGTCAACTTTAGCCCAAATAATTTTCCTACCCTTCCCCGTGGCCCCCCAAAAGAATTTGTTTCTCAAAGTTTCGATTTTCCTTACCACTCCAGCCGGGGCACGGAACACTGAAAAGTAGTACAGGGGTAAGCTTCCAAGATCCGAGTTCATCAACGTAAGGCGGCCACCGATTGATAGAAGTTTTGTTTTCCACCCACCGAGTCTCTTTTCCACTTTTTCAACCACTGGTTTCCAGCTGGCTATCCGGCTCATATTCGCACCAACCGGCATACCCAGATAGGTGAAAGGGAGACTTGCTGAAGAACAACCGAGATACCTTGCCATTCTAGCAACCTCCTCCACTTCTACTCCAACACCAAAGATTCTGCTTTTAGCCAAGTTGATTTTGAGACCTGATGCCGACTCAAAGCACTAAAGAAGGCAAAACAAAGACCTCGCATTGTCCATCGATCACTCACCACAGAAAACCGCATCATCAGCGAACTGTAGATGAGAAATACGAACCTCCTCTTGCCCGACTTCAATGGGTCTAAAAACTCCTTGGCTAATTGCCTCCTCCATCATGTGGTTTATACTTTCCATTGCCAAGATGAATAAGAACGGGGATAGTGGGTCCCCTTGACGTAAGCCCCTCTCCACTCCACATTCCGCAGTCGGGCTTCCGTTGACCAAGATCGAGACTCCAAGCAACCAGCTATCCAGCTCCTCCATTTCACCCCAAAGTTCATTTGAGCAAGTACAGAGTCCAGGAATTTCCAGTTCAAGCTGTCATAGGCCTTTTCGAAATCCACTTTAAGGATGAACAATTGACGTTTTACCTTTTTCACCCAGGAGATGACCTCATTAAGGCTCAAGATCCCATCTGTAATTTGCCTCCCTTCTATGAAAGCTGATTGAGTCTCCCCCACCAAACCGGCCATGACTCCTTTCAATCTCTCAGCTAAGAGCTTAGCCACAATTTTGTAGAAGCACCCAATCAGACTGATCGGCCTGTAATTTGATATGAGAATGGGATCTTTCACCTTCGGCACCAAAGCAATGAAAGAAGAATTGCATCCAGCCCCAAATCTTCCAGTAAGCTCAAACTTTCTCACTGCTGCTATCACATCTACCTTCATAACTTCCCAATTTGCCTTAATAAAGTTAAAGTTGAATCCATCAGGACCTGGAGCTTTCCCACCTCCACACTGCCTGCTTAATTTCCTCCTCCGAGAAGACCGCTTCCAAGGATCCAGCTTGATCGACACTTAACTTCTTGAATCTGTGACTGATGAACTCAGGTCTGTCCATCGCTGTCTCCTTACAATGATTCCGGAAATAATCCAACACTGCCGCTTTTATTGCCTCCGGGTCTTCCACCCAACTCCCATTCAGAAGCAAACCTTTTAAGGTGTTTCTGACCTTCCTACCTTTGGCCACTGCATGGAAAAATTTACAATTCTCGTCCCCTTCAATCGCCCACTTCACCCTTGCTTTTTGCTTGATATCCTTCGACAACAAATTTTGTTCCTTCCAGAAGCTCGCCTTTGTATCTCGCCAAGTTACCCATTCCTCTGGGCTCAAATCTTCTTGCTCTGCTTTCTTTTCCAAAAGGAGGAACTGGTCTTTCAAAGCCTTAATCTTCCCTTGAAGCCCTGTCATATTTAAATTCCGCCACTCTCTGATTTTCCTCTTTAAGGCTTTTAGCTTCTCCTTTAGCACGAAATCAGCCGCTCCTGTAACCCGAGCCTCCTCCCAAGTTGCTCTCACCATCTCCGCAAAGCCTTCTGTCGTCAACCAAGTATCAAAGCAGCGGAAGGGGATGGCACCAAAATCCATTGACCCTGCCTTCAGGAGAACTGGGCAGTGATCCGTGAAGACTCTGTCTTGTACCACCGCGGTCATCTCTGGCCACTCCTCCAAGAAAGACTCGTTCACCAGGAACCTGTCTAGTTTGCTCATCTTCAGCCCGTCGCTACTTACCCAAGTAAACCTATGACCACCTTGCTTAACTTCTTGAATATTATTACTCAAGATAAAAGAGTTAAAATCGGCAGCTCTAATGGGTTTAAATCTGCAACTCTTTCTCTCACAAGGCCTTCTAACCACATTAAAGTCACCCATTAAGCAAGCTGCCTCGGAATGATCACTCAAAACCGTGGATAAGTCCGCCCAAAGCTCTCGTTTCTGACTTGTAAGCTGAGGCCCATAAATATTCAACAAAAGGACCTTCCTTTGCCTGCCCTTCCATCGACCCACTATCCCCAAATAACCGACACCCGAAATGATCGTCTCTGTAACCCACGCTTCCTTACTCCAGACAAAGATTAAGCCCCCTGACCTGCCTTGGGCTAGCTGTTGAGCGAACCCAAACTCACTATGCCCCCATATCTGTTTAAGCCTATCCCCCACCTCCTCAGACAGAAGAGTTTCTTGCAGAGCCAAAACAGCTACCTTCTCTTTTACTAATAACTTTTTTAGCTCTCTCAACTTTTCTCCACTCCTCATTCCTCTAATATTCAGAGATAAGACATTCATTTAACAACCACAGAGTCACCTGGTACAAGGACCTTCGCTGGAAGCACTGCATCCCTTCTCTTGTACACAAACCCCACTGAGGCTCCAATAAGATTAGTCCTGTTTTCTGGCGTTTCTGGCACCAGTGAACCTTGATCTATCGATGCCACTAGACCTATCGCCCTCATCCCTCGGGACGAGTCCGACACAAAAGGTTCACTCCTCCCCTTCCTCATCGACTTTTCCTCAGGCTCACGATCCTCTGAGGCATGCCTTACAGGGCCAGCCTTCTTAATCTTTCGTAAAGGAGCCCTTCCACTCACACCCACTACCATTTGTTTACCTTGAACCGGCTGGGCTGATCGGCTCGAGTTCAGTCGGCTGGTCCGACGTGTTGTTGGACCCACCCGTTCCACAACCTTCACTGCTTCAGACGTTCGCAACCCTCAGGTTCTGATTCATACTGGCTTGACGCGGTGTCGTTAACTTCGACAACTGTCTCCTGGCGAGGCCAAGGGGCCTGCTCTCCTACTGAGGACAAAGGAGGAGACGCCCACTCCACACTTGGTGCGGAGATTAAGGTAGATGTAAGATTTTGTGTTTTTGTGTCTAGACATGATTACTCTTAAGTTGAAGTAGCACAAAAACGAGAGGAGAAACGAGAAAAGTGAAGGTAAAGTGAGGATAGTTTAGTAGCTCTAAAAGTGAAACGTTTCCTATTATGGAAAGTGAACAATATTTCTAGGGCAGCCGAAAAGGGAAATGTGTTTAATTTTTCGGGTGAGTTGGTGGGTGGGGTTGGTAACAGCCTATTAAGAACATGTATTCCTTTTTTTGTTTTGCCTTTGCAGTCGAGCTGTGGGAGATGCTAAAGCTGCAGTTAACTACTTTGAGGAGAGTGTCAAGTTCCTAATGGAATTGCCAAAGGATGATCTTGAGGTTTTAGCATCACATGCTACCTGTTCAAATTGCTTTTCTAATTTTTTATTTCTCTGCCTTGACCTTGTGGTGCTTACGTTATGCAGATCACCCACACGCTTTCTGTTTCACTCAATAAAATTGGAGATCTGAAATACTATGATGGAGACTTGCCAGCTGCAAGATCCTACTATTTTCGCGCATTAGGCATTCGCCGTGATGCTGCAAAACATTATCCAAATGTGACATCCCTGGTTAGAAATATTTCTTTTATTCATGTGTGTATATATGACCTGTGTGTGTGCGTGTGTCTTTTTCTATTTCATTTCTGTAATCAGATACTTCCTTTAATCCTAAATGAGCTAATTTGACAAGCTAAGAGAAACCTCAATTTCTTCGACTAGTGATATGTCATGCATATTATTTCTGTTGTTTCCAGATGGAGGTGTTGGGATGGGTTGTTGTTGAAGTGGATAGTTTTTCTTGGGCTAAACTTTCTCAATAGTTGTTAGGCTTAGCTCTTCTTCTTCTTCTCTGTTTTTTTTTTTGCACATGCATATATAACAGGGTTTAGATAACAGTTTAGGAAGTTTTATTTTATTTATGTATGTTTACTCTAAAAATCACTTAAGTAGCAGCGTTCTGTTAGTTTCTGATTGTTTTACATCTACTTATTCTCAAGATGCATGTAATGTTATGGTCATCCATCTGTTATGAACTTATGGTTGTGAGATTGGTTTAGGAATTGTCGTACAGAATCCTATAATCTTTAAGGCTCTTCATAGGTGAACCCTATGACCTTGAAGGCTCATGAGAGAGAACCTTTGACCTCTGAAACCAATCTTTCTGCTTTTTTCGAATTTTCTGAACTTCATTACTACTGGCCTATTACAATCTTCATCCTGAACTAATTACTGCATGTTACAGCAAAGTAAAAATTGTGCAAGACATAAACCTAAACACGACACATAACTGGTGGTATAAGAAATCTACTAAATAAGACCATAGCTAATAGCCTAATACATTTAGGCTAGTGCATTTTTGCCTCTAGGGACATAGCTTAAAAGCTTGTTGAGAATGCACATCTACAAAATTTGCTTGTACCTTACAGGCAGGAAGCTTTTGTATCAAATTACTCGATAGTACACTTCTAATTGTGAAACGAAGCAGATGGTAGGAAGACGATTATCCTCCGATGTCTGAGGTACAGTGCAAAAGTAAAACTAGAAAGGCCATTCTACCCAAATTTTTTTCTACATGGAAATAATCAGATAGGATTTTCTCGGCTATTATGAATTGTAGTTCATGCTACTACCTAAGCTCTAATGATCACACATGACCATCGTGATAGCATTTTAGTAGAAAATATGCAGAAGGTCTAGAGTCAAGAGTGTGACTGTTGACAAAGTTGTGTGGGAAGGGGGCTGTCATAAATAGAAGAGATGTAAGAGCAATTCAACTTAATTTCTGAAAAGGCTGGTGAATTATTTACTACTCGGGATATTACGGAAGAAACAGAATCTCTCTCTCTCCCTCTCTGAATGAATGGAATGAGTGAAAAAGGTCCATTAAATTTTGTCTTATTTAGGACAACGACCCTTCAAACCTGGATGCACGGATTGCAACTGACAAGTCTCTCTGATGTCTGGAACTTAAGAAACCGTCTACAATGTCCATATGAATAAAAAAGGGGTAAAGTGCACCCATGGTCCTGTAACTTTAATTATTGTACCACTACGGTTCTGTTTTAACTTTTTGTACTATTAAAGTCCTGTTTCAAGTTTTTTCTTCATCCATGGTCCTTTTTACAATTATTTTACTATTTTACCCTTTCACATAAATGGTACAATAACAAACATAAACTGAAAATTTCTTATTATATCATTTACACCCTCAAATTTTAAAATTCTACAAACAAACCCTCTAATCTACCTTAAACTTTTGAACTCACCTATTTCAACCACCATCCGACCTACCACCGCTGGAAAGCGACGGGCCGTCGTCGGGACGCCGAAGGAAAACCTTCGGCCGCCGATCGCCGCACTGGGCGCGCGATCCGCGGCCCTGGGCGCGTTTCGCCGCCCTAGGCTTGCTATCCGTGGCCCTGGGAGCGCGATCCGCGGCCTTGGGCGCGCGTTTCGCCGCCCTGGGCTCGCAATCCGTGGCCTTTGGCGCGCGTTTCGCCGCCCTGGAATCGCGATCCGCTGCCGTGGGCGCGCGATCCGCGGCCCTGGGCTCGCGACCGCCTCTCTTGGCCGGCAATTCTGGCGTCCGACGAGATTTCCGATGGTGGTGGGTAGGAGGGTGGTGAGATAAAGTGGAGAGAAAATTTTTAGGGTAGAATTGTATGTATTTGTAAAAGTAGAATTTTAGGGTTTATAAAAATTGAGGGTAAAATTGAAAGTTTCGTTAAACGTTAGGGTAATTTTTATATTTTACAACTGTTTAAAAGGGCAATATTTTAAAAGTTAAGGGCAAAAATGTCAAATAGGACCATGGATGAAGAAAAAACTTGAAAACAGGACTTTAATAGTACAAAAAGTTAAAACAGGACCGTAGTGGTACAATAATTAAAGTTACAGGACCATGGGTGCACTTTACCCAATAAAAAAGTGTGCTTCTGTAATTGATGGTTGGTAATATGGTAGATTTCAAATTGTTGGTCATGTGCGTGTTGTTTGGCTGTCTTTCTTGTAATTATTGGCTCAATAGGACACCTTTTAAGATAAACCAGGCTTGTTCTGAATTTGCCAACTACTGACTCTTTGTTTCTAGCTCCTAAAACCTTTATACTTCCTACGTCTCCAATTAATTGCCCAATATTCTATTTAGGGAAGTCCCCAAATAATTGCCCATTTCCCTTGGCAAATGTTACCTACTGATTTTACTTTCTTATCCCCACTTTTCTTTACTTTTTAACACTCTCCTTATTTTCACATCCACCTTACCATTTTATGCCAATCTTCTATTTTCTCCTTAATTCCGTGCATAGAGAAATGGTGCAATTAATTGGGTACGGAGGGAGTACTTATTTTCTTGAACAAGTGAAATTTTCACATACTAAGAATATAAAGGAAAGCAATTACCATAGTAGTAGGTAAGTTGCAGATTGATTGAGATCATTTAGAACGAGATGACCAAAAGTTAGATGACCTTGTGTGTATAATTTGAATTTATCTTGCAGATCCTGGATATAGCTACTTCCCTAGCGAAGGTTGCTGATGTTGACAGGACTTTGGGGCAAGAAGTTCTGGCCATTCAAGGGTTCCAGGAAGCAATAAATTTGTTAGAATCAGAGACATTGGATGCTAAAGCAGCTGGGATTGAGCAACGTGTAAGTTTTATTTTTCATTTTGGTTTTTTGTTTAATCCTGTAAGGTTAATTCTGGGTCATGTCCATTGCAGCGAGTTTCTGTGTTGCAATTTGTAAAAAATCAACTTCTAGCAAAGAATTCGGAGGCTGTGCAGGGAACAAATGCAGAGTGAAGAGCAGAAAGGGCAAAACACATTTCAAGACGGCTTGCTCCTATATTCCAGGCATGTGCAGTTTGTTTGCTAATAAACTCATACTTTGAGATCCGAGGACTACAATCTGTTGGTATATATCGATAATACTTTCGGAGTTCTGTTATGGCTGGGATCTTGGTTTTGCTTCCAGGTAGGTGCTATCCTGAAGTAGCTTTTTCTGTGAACATCTCAACTGCGAACCGGTTCTTTCATGTGGTCTAGAAGCTATGACCCGTGCATGGGAATTAAGCGATCATAACTGTTTCTTGTAGCTCTCTTGAGTCATACTTTGAATAAAATGATACTGGAGACTTGTAAATAGTATGTGATGCTGGAAGTATTATTGTAACAGAGAGGAGATAAGATATTGCTTATGATGGCATTGCATTGCAGCTGATATGGTAATGTTATTAGTGCAAGTGCAAGATAGGCTTTTGGTCTGGCAGCAGCCACAGGAGCAGGATTCTGAGGCTTGTTCGTATATGTTTAGTTGACCTCTAATTATGGATTTTTCTTGTTTAATTATGTACCCATTGCTATGGAGTACTGTAGATGCATTGAACTTGCAGGAACCCGAAACGGATAGTATTAAGCATCAATGCCTAAAATTGTGAGCTGTTAAACTTTAACAAACCAACAGTAGTTGCAACCAAAAGAAGACCCTTCAACACCACCAGTATGCATGATTTAACTTGCACTCATGAATGTCCATATTACTTAATTTATATGAATGCACTTATAAAGTTAGGTTGTACAAGAGATGAAATATAAATACTTATGTGGATATAGGATAGACATCTCAAAATTATCCCAATTCAAATATTGTAGAGTATATGATAATAAGCTGACCAGATTTTGTCTTTCACACATGAACCTAATTATGTATGCTTAGGATTTAAGATGGGGGGTGAGTACATGTATCCGGTGGTAGGCATAAAATATGGTCGTATGGGAGGTGATGGAGGAAGCTTTTCAGCTGCATAGCTTGTGCCGCTTGAGGAAGGAGAAGGATCAGTCTCCAGAGCAAAACTTATTGTATCGTCACCTGGTGAACCTAAGGACTCTGGACTAAGTGAATCTGAATGTGCTGGAGACAAGTTATTGATGCCACAGACCATGGTGTTAGTATCCATGATGTGGTTTAGAGCATCGATAACCTACAACACGAAACATGTCGATTAGTTTGAGCATATAGTGAAATGCTTTTAAAGTTCATTACGTGTTTTGCTTAGTTATGGTATTTAAATGAATTACCTCATCCATGGATGTTCGTTTATCTGGGTTCTTGCAAAGGCACTTCTGGGCAACTTGAACCATCCAAAACAGTTGATGAACGTCATGGGAGCCTTGTATTCTGGGATCGATCAATTCCGGGTAATTTCGATCTTTTAGTCTTGGTCGTGCCTGTGAAAATTGACAATGTAATGTTCTTACAGTTTACAGTACTTGGTAAGAGCATATAGTTTATATTCAACCAGACTTGCATACGTGCACAAAACTACCTGTAATTATAAACTACTTGTACTAGACTAGTATTAGAATTCAGCTGCTAGGTAATGTAGAACAGTAGTAGTTTATTAGAATGAGGAGCAGTGCGTGTACCCATCCAACAAGACTTTTGCCTCCTAGTTTTTGGTCGGTGGCCTTTCGGCCAGTGATAAGTTGTAAGAGCACAACTCCAAAGGAATAAACGTCTGTCTTGGAGGACACCCTCCCATACTCTGCATATTCAGGAGCCACGTATCCTAGAGTTCCCACGACCATTGTATCAGCGGGATGGTCTGAGCCGTCATGCTGATTCTTCGCTAGCCCAAAATCTCCCAGCTTATTACACATACATATATACATATATGTGTCATATTGTGTGTTCAGTTGACAAATTTCTAGAATTTACATGAACCAAGGAAATGAGATAGTTTAACTATTGATTTGACTATCTTACCCCCAACTTTAACATGTAGACATCTATCGAGTGGTATTATTGTAGATTAAATAACTTTGAAACCCATTTTTTGTATGCATTCCCAATGAATGAACCATCGGAAACTGACCCATAGTTAACCGGTTTCACATGATCTACTTGTCATTCGAAATGCAATAGTAGTAGTAGCTAGAGGTACGTAAGTACCAGGGGTTGGTAATCATGGGTGACGAGGATGTTGTTGGGCCGCATATCTCTGTGGATGATGCCGTTGGCATGCAGGTACTGCAGGCCCTTGGCTGCCCCAAGTGCTATTGTCATTCTCTTCTCCCAACTCAGACCTTCCCGACTGTGCTCTGCCATGTCAAATACTACTATATACTTATAGGTGTATAGGAGTATGATATATTAATGATTAAAGTAAGAACCCAAGAGCATGACCAAGGAAATGATTGATTACCGGACAAGTGTTGATCCAAGGAGCCATTGCAGACATATTCATAGACGAGCATGCGATGGGTCCCTTGAGAACAAGAGCCCAAGAGCATGACCAGGTTTTCATGTCTCACTCTGCTCAGAACCTGAACCTCAGACTTGAACTCTTTCTCTCCTTGGAAACTCACACTCTTGTGCTGCTTTACAGCAATCTTGGTGCCACTTAGATCTCCTCTGAACACAGACCCAAATCCTCCTTCTGACAGGAAATTTCTGGGGGAGAATCCATGTGTTGCAGCATGGAGCTCAGAGTAGGTAAAGTCTCTTTTGCATGTAAGTTTTGGCCTCTGGTTCTTGCAGACGGAGCAAATTGAATTGGTGAACAAGGGGTCACCGGAATGTAGGGGCTGTTCTCTTTCTGAAGCTGTAACTCGCACTCCAGGTTGAGCCAATCCTACAATCTCACACTTCTTCGCTTTCTCATCAGTTGCTGCATACATTCATAGTAGATGAAAGGATAAAAATACAGGAGGAGGAGATGAATGTGATCAATTGTGTACGGAGTTGGTGAATGAATTACTTGGAGAAGCTAGAGAGACGACACCAAGGTCGATTTCAGTCATCATCTCATCATAAGTTACATTCCTGGTCCTCCTTGCAGCTGAAACTGACCTTGTCCCCTTGAGCTCTTCCGTGGACTTGTCCTTCTTCATCAGAAATACGCTGCATGACAAACTCTCCAGGAAGTATTTTCTCTCATTCTTCATGCACCTGCTCAGATGGTTAGTAAATTAAAGAAGGGGAATTCTGGTATTAAATAGGGACCCGATTAAATTAATAATTAGCTTACCTATCAAGTATAAGCCAGGTTGGATCGAGTTTCCTGGAGACTCTCTGTGCAACAATCTTGGATGACCCTGCTCGAATGTCTATCTCAAACTTGATCTATAAACGGGAGGATTAATTTGTAAGGAAAAGAATTACTTCTAGAAACTAAGCTAGGAATAGCAATTAGTTAGTAAGAATTACCTGTTGTGCTTGAAGCTGTTTGGAGATCTCCATGATGTGGACATCGTCTTGAAACTCTTTGTGTTTCCTTGCAACTGCTTCTGCAATCACTTGCTTGTTAACTCCAACTATGGAATGAGTGTCCACTTTGATCTTGTACCCCATAGGAGTAGTAACCTGTTGGAGGAGGCCAAGGAGGAGGATGGTGTCGCCGGAAGGTTGGAGAGGGAGGGTTCGCAGAGCCCAGTGCAGCGGGGTCAAGCTGAGGCTCACCTCCCTTGCTGCATCCACAACCACCACCACCTTCCTCCCATTTTCACCCTTGTTCTTACTCATCATCCTTAACACAACGCTGCCTTTCTCATCTCAAATACTACTACTGCTCCTACCTATTTCATCATCAACACCCACCATATATATATGGTGATGCTTCCAATGGGTTTACACCGGCCAAACCAAAGCTAAGCCTACGAGGGACTCCGCATACTACAGCTACTACCACATACTAGCCAATACAACACCCTGTCTTCCTTGCTGCTAACTCTTGTATTCTTCACAACCAAATTTGTCTTCCACCACCGTATGCCTTTATGCCCAAATCACCACCAACTTTGTCACCTATGTTTACTTGAGAATGTGATTCTGTTACTTTTCTTTTTCCCTGTTCCAAAGTACCGTCAACCTTATAATTTTAGGGAAAATTTTGTCACAGTCTGTTAAATCCTAACGGAAAATTGTGTGAAAAGACCAGTTAAAGTCATAATTATTTTTTATTTAAGAAAAAAACCTTTATATATATAATCCATGTTATCATCTTCATCTAAGACCAACTCTTTTATTTGTTTGTCATCTTCTTCAGTACCATTGACACTTGATTCACGAAATGTTGATTAAAGATAGATGAGATGAGGAGTGATATTTAATCCATGTCCCTGTCTATATTTGATTGAAGTAGGAAGCTGCGAGCTATGGGAGGATTTCTGAATTAGTTTAGGGATAAGGTTGCATGCATATTAAGGCAAATTAATTAAGTTATGGATGTAGTAGTGGCATGAAACGGAGAGGAAGTGTATGGAGCGGTTTTGGTGAAAGCGAAGGCAGGCAAATAAGATAGGGAATTTGTTTCTTTGTTTGTTTGTAGAGGAAGCAAGAGGGGAGGTGCCGTGGCATAACAAGAGAAGAGAAGGCCGGAGAGGAAGAATAGAATAGTGTGGGCAACAAGAAATTAACACAGAGACAAACTAACAATATTTTTCAAATGAATTAATATAATTAACCAACCGAAGATATGGAGTCGAAGAGTATTAGTATTATAAATAGGTAGGTAGGTAGGTAGGTGCATATATGCATGTTTAAAGAGCAGCAACTCGATTGATCATCAATCCTTGTTTCATTAAAAAGCAGGAAGCAAGCAAAGATTTATAGAAATGGGTACGTGCGAGGAATTTGAGCCTGCAACCCAAGTGGTGAAGGAGGACCCAGAAAACACCATCTTGCTCCTCCATCTTCCTGGTAGGTGGAGCTGAGCCTGAGTAATTAATTAATGAATTAAGCAGCATGCGTGCATGCATGCACAGTTAAAATGATCCATATCCATCCAACCATGTTATATATATATATATATATGCAGGGTTTGTGAAGGAGCAGGTGAGGATCACGTACGTACAGTCGAGCAGAAGCATAAAAGTGGAAGGACAGCGGCGGGCGGTTGAGGGGGGGAAGTGGGTTGGGTTCAACAAGGTGTTTCAGGTGCCTCCCAACTGCAAGGACGAGGCGGACAAAATCAGCGCCCGTTTCCAGAACGGCCTCCTCACACTCACCATACCCAACCAACCACCACCAACCTCCACGACCATCAAATCAGAAACCGGCGGCGGACCACCTCCTAAACGAGAAGATCATGTAGTCAAGGAGGAGGAAAAGGCGGCTGACCACCTCCTAAACAACAAAATAGGAGGAGTATTAAAGAAGCCGCCGGCGGCGGAGAAAAAACAGAAATTAGGATCATTAAGGCCGCAGCAGCTTAATAATGGATCAGATCATGATCAGGAACCACCTGCGCCCAAGATCAACAGAGACTTGGCGGCGCCAGTACTGGGACGTCGTCGACTGAATTACTACTTACAATCCAACGAGACGTCGTCGTCGTTGTTGCTTAATGTCGGCGTCGCCCTTCTCGTCGTCGTCGCAGTTGGAGCCTTTGCTACCTACAAAATCCGTTCCAAATCCAAACACTGTTAATCCAATTAAATAACCCTTTAATCACCCTCAACTTCATTCTCATCAAACAAACCAAACCAAACCAAACCAAAACCTCTCTTCACTGTATATGATTCATTTGAACTTGGTGGATGCATAAATAAATGTACTTAATTACCAGCTCTTCCAAAACAGTATACTAATATAATGATTACGTTGCGGAAATTGTTGTTTTAATTAGTAATTTTTGTTTTAATTAGTTATAACGTTTTAAATAATTTTTTAATAATTGAAATTAATCAACTAAATTCAAAAAATTACTATTGATAACTTTTTCAAAATATAATTATTTAAAAAAGTTGTTACCAAACACACATAATAATCTTTAATTCTATTCATTTATGAGCAAAACACACGTAAGATTCATAATTTAGCCTTAAACGTTCATCATTTATCATGAAAATCATCAAATAAATTTTAAAGTTTTGGGTGTAACAATAGTAATGTTGTAAACGTTTAGCTTTAAATGAAAAATTGAGAAAATGGAGGTTTAAGCAAAAAAAAAAAAAAAGGTTTCAGTCTAGGCTCAGTTCATTGAAGGTTAGAAAAAAAATTTGTGAAATTTGAGGAATTGTGCTTTAATTGATGGATGAGATATATATGAATAGAGAAATCTGACAAAAATATTTTTAGAGAATTGATGGTGAATTAGTGAATTTAAGATTATTTTGTGCATTGGAAATTTGAAAAATTTGAAAAAAAATTCTCGATATTTGCTACTGAACTTAGGCATGAGGTTAGCTATTATCAACGAAGTAGCAAGGGTGGAGTATAAAATTAAATGGAAAAGATTGTGGGCAGCCAAAGTGTAAAATCAGTCCTCAGCCTCGGTCGTCCGCAGAAGCTCGTCTCTCCGGTGCGCTGTGGTCTGATTTAAGCCCTAAACCCACTAGGGACTTGGATATCAACCACGAAAATACATGAATTTGAATCAATTGGCAAGAAAATGAAAATGACCGAGGTTAATGGGTAGAGCGAAGAATGCCAAATCCCAATCTCAGAGCTTTCCTTCTGGGAAACACCAAGTCTTCGCTGCTTCTACTACGCCATGTTTTCTCATCTCCGCTGTCCTGTAACAACAGTTCCAGTTCTAGGTCTCGCCTGCGGGGTCTTTGCGGTTATGCAGCAGAACAGTTCTCAGATGATGAATACGACTGCGATTTTGACACTCATCAGGTCAGTTTCTTCCTTTTCCTTTTTCATTCGGCTTCTTTTGCCCACTTACTTCGGCGAAATCCAACTCGGATAAAAACGTTTAGCTGCGTGCATTAGATACCATTAGATTCTCTTCATGTGGAAGTTGGGGGTTTGAATTAATCAGTCGTTCCGATACTGCACCGTACATGTCACTGAGTTTATATGTTTTGGGCCTGTAATTGGCTTGCACTCAGAATCCTGATGTCCAGTTGTTGTTTTAACTGGGTGTATGGATTTGGCACTGATGGCATGAGATGCTGTGAGATGGCTTCGTGCCTTCAAGCTCAAGGGCTATTAAATTTTGTCCTGATAAACTAATATTGAGGGTTCATGTAGGAATCTACTCAAAATATAAAGATACGTTGTGAAGTCTCTGGATTTTAAAAGCAGCTTGTGATTCTTGTGCCACTTTCCTTGTTTCTTAGGCTTTACAATAAAACCAGTGTCCTGTTTTCTGATTGTGATTTGATTTCATTTACTTAATTCAGGCATCATCTTCTGTTGCCAATGTTGATGAATGGAAATGGAAACTGAGCATGCTGTTACGCAGCGAAAATGACCAGGAGATTGTATCGAGAGATAAAAGAGATAGGAGAGACTATGAACAAATATCAAACCTTGCAAAAAGGATGGGACTTTATAGGTACTTTCATGTTTATTGTTTGTGATTTATCAGTTCAGGTAACCACTTTATTTTTTATCATGCATTTATTCCCATGGTAGTGAAATGTACGGGAAAGTGGTGGTTGCTAGCAAAATTCCACTACCTAATTACCGGCCAGATCTGGATGATAAGCGGCCACAGCGAGAGGTAAGATTCAAAGAGTTTTTATTTATTTATTTATTTATTAATTGATGGCAACGTCATATAGCCCAACAAAAAGAAAACAGAGGGTAGACAGTTAATCAGTCTTTGCTCTTCAACATTTGACTTCTTCAAGCAACACATTGGTTCTGTTCTGTCTCTCTGAAAAAATTGAAAGCAAGGAAAGAAGTCTGATTTTGGTGGTGCTGAAGATTTTAATCCTATTTATGATGAGTGATGCTTTAGTTTGTGAGTTGAGACTTGAGAATCTTACATTAGTGTTATGGAGTTTTTTGGAGTCACGTTTAGAAGTTGGAATCGTCTTCTTATATAATCTATAGGCTATTAGCTACTCTATACTTCTATCTAGTAATTTAATATATTGCAAGCTTTACTGCGTTAAAGACCGTGCTTTAACTATGCGCTATACTGCACTTTGCACTTTTAAAAACATTGATCGTTTTATGGTCTTCCCACATGGAGAAGTATAGCCAATGCTGAGATCTTTCAGTTGCACAGGTGGTCATCCCATTAAGCTTACAAAGGAGAGTGGAGGGTCTATTGCAAGAGCACCTGGACCGTATGCAATTAAAGTATAGAAAAAGCAGTGAGAAAGCAGATGATGCTAATTTTTTACATGAGGTTTCAGATGTTAAAGATGGGGAGAATCTAGATTCTTTTCTAGATGATTCTGTAATGGAAAAAGTTCTACAGAGGAGGAGCTTACGAATGCGTAATATGCAAATGTCTTGGCAGGTAATATCATTACATTTGCAAGATTCTCAAGAAACCAGTAATTCGTCTTTTTATGTCTTGAAGTATTTGTGCAAGATTCTCCAGACCAGCATTGATATTCTTTTTTGTTATTGTAGAATTTTTTTGTGAAGATTTTCTGAATCGATAATAATTCTGGGGTTTACAGCAATTATATACAAAGATATCCGAGCTGGAAATCAGCAAGGAATAGGAAAGTATCTTCCTACTAATCTAGTCCTTGATTTCAGGGATCCTATATCTGCACTAACTATCCCTAGTATATTTCAGAATATTTACATACTAATCAGATACAATTCCTAACTTTGACTCTAGAATATTCAAAACTCCCCCTCAAGCTGGAGAATATATATCATATAATCCCAGCTTGCAAATTAACCATTCAAAGTTAGGTCTAGATAGAGTTTTGGTAAGGATGTCTGCAGCCTGCTGCTTGGTAGGAATGTAGTTCAGTTTAACAACCTCAGTAGTCACCTTCTCTGTGATGAAGTGTCTGTCAATTTCAACATGTTTAGTCCTGTCATGATGCACATGATTCTTTGCGATGCTGAGAGCTGCCTGATTATCACACATCATAAGAATAGGAGACGAATCCATTTGACCCAGTTCACTAAGAACCCTTTTTATCCAAATCCCTTCACAAATTCCTTGAGCTAGTGCTCTGTACTCAGCTTCAGCACTACTTCTGGCTACCACTGATTGCTTCTTGCTCCAAGTAACAAGATTACCCCAGACAAAAGAACAATACCCAGAAGTTGATTGTCGGTCAATGATGTTACCTGCCCAATCTGCATCTGAAAACACTACAGTGTCACGGTTCTCATTCTTTCTGAAAAATAGACCTTTCCCTGGTGTCATCTTCAAGTATCTGAGAATCCGATAGACTGCTTCCATGTGTTCCTCTGTAGGAGCATTCATAAATTGACTTACAACACTTACTGCAAAACCAATATCCAGCCGAGTGTGTGAAAGATAAATTAGGCGTCCAACAAGACGTTGATATCTCCCCCTGTCTACTGGAGCACTTTCTTGTTCGGTTCCAAGTTTCTTTTGATTGTCCATAGGAGTATCAACTGGTTTGCAGCCAAGCATTCCAGTGTCTTTAAGTAGATCTAGAGTATATTTCCTTTGAGAAACAACAATACCTTTTCTTGATCTAGCCACTTCCATTCCAAGGAAATATTTTAGATTTCCAAGGTCTTTAACTTCAAATTCTGCTGAAAAGTATTGCTTCAGTTTTTGTAGTTCCTCCACATCATTTCCAGACAGAATAATATCATCAACATAGACTATCAATATAGCAATTTTCCCAGTAGGAGACTTTTTGATAAATAGAGTATGATCAGCCTGACCTTGTGTGTAGCCCAGCTTTAAAATAGCCTTTGTGAATCTATCAAACCAGGCTCTGGGAGATTGTTTAAGACCGTACAAGGATTTTTTGAGTTTGCAAACCTGATTCTTCGCTGTAATTCCCTTGAAACCAGGAGGCATATCCATGTAGACTTCCTCTTCTAGGTCACCATTTAGAAAGGCATTTTTTATGTCCAATTGTTGCAAGCTCCAATCTTGATTTGCAGCCAGTGACAAAATAATTCTGATAGTATTAAGCTTTGCCACAGGAGCAAAGGTTTCTTGATAGTCTATCCCGTAAGATTGTGTAAATCCTCTAGCTACCAACCAAGCCCTAAACCTTTCAACTGATCCATCTGCTGTGTATTTTACTGTGAAAATCCACTTGCATCCTACTGCCCTTTTTCCTGCTGGTAGATCAGTGATGGTCCATGTTCCATATTTTTCAAGTGCATCTATCTCATCTTGTACTGCCTTCTTCCACTTAGGATCTTGCAACACCTCATGTACAGTTTTAGGAACCTGATTATCATCAAGAGGAGCAGAAAATACGTGTAAGATGGTGATAGCCTTTCATAAGTAACATAGTTCCCAATTGGATGACTTGTACATCTCCTAACACCCTTCCTCAATGCAATCGGCATTGTAGAGTCATCAATACTAGGCACACCTCCAGCCCTATCCTTACCCATGTTTTCTTCAGAGGGACTTGAAATCAAGTCAGTCTCTTGGTCACCTGCTGGCTGTGGTCCATGCTCTAGCTCCTGTCTGTTTTTCCTCCTAGTATAAACCTGAAGATTCTCATCTGCAATTTGTGTAACACCAATTTGTGGAACACCAGATTCAGTAGGTATGAGAGATTGGGTAGGCATGGGAGAAGGAACATTTGTGGACAGGTTTGATGGGAGAATAGATATGGGTGTGGACAGCATGGGTTGAGAACTTGGGGCCTGTGAGGCAAGAGGTACAGACTCAAGAATGGATGGCTGAACAGGTATGGGTGTGGACAACATGGTTTGAGAACTTGGTGGTTGTGAGGCAAGAGGTGCAGACTCAAGAATGGACTCCCAAACTTGCTGTTCATTCAAGTTCTCCCCCTGAATGCAATGTTTGGGATAGAAAGGCATATGTTCAAAGAAAGATACATCCATGGTGGTGTAAAATTTTTTATTTTTCGGAGAATAACATTTGTACCCTTTTTGAGTAGGGGAGTACCCTAGAAAAATACATTTATTTGCTCTAGGATCAAGTTTGCTACGGTCTTGAGAATACACATGAACAAATGCCATACAACCAAAAACCTTGAGGGGTAAATCTGATGATGTTGCATGGGTGTTAGGAAACTTTTCCAGGAGGAGTTGACTGGAGACTGAAAATGAAGGACTCTAGATGGCATACGATTGATCAAGTAAGTGGCTGTAAGAATGGCTTCCACCCATAAATAATTTGGAACATTAGAGGAAAACATAAGACACCGGGCAACCTCCAAGAGATGTCTGTTCTTGCATTCAGCCATCCCATTTTGTTAGGGGATGTTAACACAAGAAGTTATGTGGAGAATCCCATGGTTTTGAAGATAGGTATTGAGACTACTAGTGAAGTATTTCTTAGCATGTCTAATTTGAGAACCTGAATCTTCGAGTTGAACTGATTTTGAACCATGAGATTGAATGTGTGAAAGATTTTCTCTACCTCTGACTTTTCTTTCATGAGGAAAACCCAAGTTACCCGTGTGTGATCATCAACGAATGTCACAAACCAGCGGGAACCAGAAACATTTTTGGCTCGTGAGGGACCCCACACATCACTATGGATAAGACAAAAAGGATGTGAAGGTCTGTATGGGATTTGAGGGTAAACTTTTCGAGTGTGCTTTGCAATTTAGTAGATTTCACAATGAAAAAATGCTGGACTTTTATTGATAAATAATCTGGGAAATAATTTTGCAAGATATGCAAAGCTAGCATGACCAAGACGATAGTGTAATAAAATGATGTCACTATCTTTATTGGTATTGGACACAGAATTGAAAGGAATCTGAGAGTGGACACAACTTGCATGAGAACCTTGGTGTGAGGAATAACCACATGAGAGGATATAGAGCCCGGAGCACAATTCAGCACGCCCAATCATCTTCCCTGATTTCAAGTCCTGAAAAACACACAGATTTGGATAAAATTTAGCAACGCAATGAAGGTCACAAGACAATTTGTTAATGGACAAAAGATTACAATCCAGGTTGGGAACATGGAGGACAGAATTGAGAGACAACTCTTGAGTAAGTTGGATAGACCCCGTCCCAGCCACTTTTGAACTTGAACCATCAGCAATACGGACATATGAGTAATCACTGTTTGGTTTGTAATTTTGTAAGAGGGCAGCATCTCCTGTCATGTGGTCAGAGGCACCAGTGTCGACTATCCAGGGTCTTATTCCTCCTCTGTTAGTTACAAGGGCTGTATGGGAATCTGGTTGGGCAATCAAACCAGAATCAGTAATGCTACTACTACAAAACAGTGTCTGCAGCATCTTTGTCTGCTCTTTGCTGAATTGGCTAGAGTCGGGAACATCAGTATTTTCTGAGTTGTCCTCTGGGACTGTTGATGTGATGCTGGATGTTTGGGTTGAGGCCATTCCGTACTTTGTCATGTAGGGTTGATTGGCTAGAGATAATCTGTATGAAAACAGAGGAAGGGAAAAGAAAGGCAGAAGTAATTGGCTAGAAAAGGACGCGGGCCTAGAGAGATGGTCAGAAGGATTAATGACCAAACTGAGATGGCCTGAAAGGATTAGGGTTTCATAGAACTTGGCTCTGATACCATGTAGAATTTCTTTGTGAAGATTTTCTGAATCGATAATAATTCTGGGGTTTACAGCAATTATATACAGAGATATCCGAGCTGGAAATCAGCAAGGAATAGGAAAGTATCTTCCTACTAATCTAGTCCCTGATTTCAGGGATCCTAAATCTGCACTAACTATCCCTAGTATATTTCAGAATATTTACATACTAATCAGATACAATTCCTAACTTTGACTCTAGAATATTCAACAGTTATCGTATATTACCTATTCATTTATCCAAATGCACCGAGGAGTAGCAGGTTGGTAGATATTGCAATCCTGAACTGCACCTTGTGCTGTATACTGGTGAAACCCATGGTTTATTGTTTCAATGTGCTAGTGTAGGAATGGATTTGCTCTAGTTGCATATATGGGTGGATGAGATTTTTTTAATCAAAATTTTCAAGGCCAGTTGTTAAAGATTGTTGAAAGGGAAGAAAAAAAAAGCATACTTTGCTATGCATGGTATAGGAGGGACTGTTGAAAGGGGAAAAAAGGCATGAAGATGTCATCTATCGTGGGCTTTGAAAGCATACTTTGCTATTCATTACTATTCATTACATGCATCACATTATGATTCTTGATTGTTTACTGTTTAAAACTGAAACAAGTATGATGCTACAACTTCATCTAAAAGTGCAACTTCGTTAAACATAACATCGGCTTGCTAGTATCATCTTTATTGGTTATATTGAGTTGGAAGCCTTTCGGTTTTCTTACTTTAGTGATCCGTGTTCATTGTAAAGAACATAAAAAATGATGCACATATGATTCCATTACACTTTAGTCTCAACTACATTAAGTTGGTAGCATGAAGTCATAGAAATGTTTGAGTCATATTGATACTTCAAATGAATGCAAAAGTAGAGTGAAGTAGTTTTACGCAAGATTCTCATCTTGACTTGACTTTCTTTTGAAGGAATTAAGAGATGAATTCTGAAACTGTTGCTATTATTGGTTTTTGCAATTAAGTGGAGAGGAATCATGAGATGTGGATGAACAAAGAGAATTACTATACCCATATGGCCATATGTCATGATGAGAGTGGCAATGTGATGATTTATAGCATATACTTCTCTAACAGGCATTCTCTTACAAATATACAGGAATCACCTGAGGGTAGAAAGATGCTGGATTTTAGGAAAACTCTACCAGCATTCAGGGAAAAGGAAAAGCTACTCCAAGCAATAGCCCGCAATCAGGTTTTAAACATTGAAAGCCAAAGATTTTTCTTCTCCATGTGTGCTAATCATTATGAATCGTGTGGTTTGCTTGAGAGAGATGTCTCTCTTTAACTGTATGGTCCATGAGGGGATCTCAGTCTCCCTTTCGCATCCTTTGTGCTCAAAGTCTTCACATTGATTGTTGCTTTTACTGTTGGTCTTGGAGGGGTTTGAAGACCATGGTAGATTAGATAATATTTTTTCTATTGCTCCTCTTCAATCATCTGGCCTTCTGAATAATGTAACTGCTTGTTGCAAATGACACCCTTTTGGAAGCATGTCGAGTCTGGTGGAGATTATTATCAAGCAAATAAACGTACTATACTTGCTTTGATAGAAGATAATTTTTTCATAACTTGTGCACAATTTGAAAGACACACTTCAAGATGCCCATGAAGCGCCCCGTCTTCTTCTTTTCCAGAAGGGGGCTGGGGGGGGGGGTGCTGGTTTTCTTGTATTCATCTTTTTCATTCTGGAAATCGTGATTCTTTTTAATAACAAATTGGTCATTTATGGGGAAAAATGAAGGAAAATCTAGTCAAGTGATATGGGGGATGATAGAGTACTAGCTCTAAAATGGTAAAAGAATTTATAGTACAAAATAAAGTGAGAGAGAGAGAGAGAGGAAAAGTAATGGGAGGAAGGATGGAAGAAAATGAATGAAGTAATTGATTATTAAGATTGATCTGAATGCAACCTTTCTTCTATTTTTTTACTGTATTTAATTTCCGTTACACATGAAAATATATTACAAAATATAGTTCTTCTATTTGGAGAGAAGTGCTGGTAGCACATTAAATGTATTTTATTGAAGGCTTGTGTAGGCTGGAAGTTTATGCCAAATTATAATTAAAATGGTGCTACTGGTCTAGGTTATAGTGATATCAGGAGAAACTGGATGTGGCAAAACCACTCAACTTCCACAATATATCTTGGAGTCTGAAATCGAATCTGGTCGGGGAGCATTCTGTAACATAATCTGTACGCAGCCACGAAGAATATCTGCTATGGCAGTGTCTGAAAGAGTGTCTGCAGAGAGAGGAGAGCCTCTTGGTGATATGGTATATTTTTTCTTCAGAAATTTGGCACTTGCACTCTCAAAAGTATAAAAATCTCCTTTAAAATTAGTCTTCATTGAGATTATTTTTCTTTTTTCTATACTCCAACAGATATTTTTTGCTAGGTTGGCTATAAAGTGCGATTAGAGGGTATGAAAGGAAAAAATACCCATCTGCTGTTTTGTACTAGTGGTATTTTACTTCGACGGCTTCTAAGTGACCGTAATTTAAATGGCGTCACTCATGTATTTGTGGATGAAATTCATGAACGAGGAATGAATGAAGGTGCTCTCTAAAATTCATAAGTATGTTTATTATCACCACCTCTAGTTTTATCTTTCTCTGATCACCTTTGAACTGCAGATTTCCTTCTAATCGTACTGAAAGATCTTCTTCCTCGACGTCGGGACTTGAGGTTGATCTTGATGAGTGCTACTCTGAATGCTGAGTTGTTTTCTAGTTATTTTGGTGGGGCACCTACAATTCATATTCCAGTAAGTAAACCTATAAGTTTCTGTAATTTCCTCATGCCTAAACCTTTAGGTGTACGGCTGTGTGTTAATGTTTCTATTGATTCCATGATCAACACTTTTATCTACCATAGGTTGTGCCATTTGGCTTATTAATTATTTCCTGTAAGAAAAGAGTGTTGCTTAAAACGGGTTGACACTTAAAATGAAGTGTTATTCATAAATCAAAATATCAATTGGTGGTATTGCCTGTTCAACACAGCTTACTTTATTTCACTCGCATGAATCAGTCACAAAACAAAGTCAACTTATC
Organism: Stellera chamaejasme; assembly: GCA_024586325.1. Classification (NCBI taxonomy): domain Eukaryota; kingdom Viridiplantae; phylum Streptophyta; class Magnoliopsida; order Malvales; family Thymelaeaceae; genus Stellera; species Stellera chamaejasme. The sequence continues at coordinate 260,298 of CM044986.1, forward strand.
ATTCCTCAATCTGTAAGACTTGTACTGTCTGTGTTATGTGTGTTATGAACTTGGTGATGTAGAAGTGTTTCACCTCACTGTGACTTAAGCTGGTAGAGAGGTTATAGTTTGGCAAATATTCCCTCATTATTATGTGGGGAGATCAGATCAGATCAGATTAAATTGAGTGCATATTGTTTGAGTGGTTAGTTCAAAGTTAGGGCCCTCCAAGTCAATTCATCTGTGTAATATTTCTGATGTTGGTGACGAGTATATAGGGTATGCTGGAGAGAGTACCATTTATCTGGAGAGATTATCTTATTGAGATTCCCTCAATTGTATTGCTTCCATTTGCTTTGTGATTTGGATTTAGGCTTAGATATGCTGCTTATGTTGCCTGCTACTCTAAAATACGGATATATTTAGATATCTAATAATTGGACAGTAACTCCTTTCATGTGAAACATTCCATTCAATATTTTCTTCATTCTGCTTATTCTAGCAAAACCTACTCCATATGTCAACTAAATGCATTTATGGCTGCTCAGGGATTCACACATCCTGTGAGAACGCACTTTCTAGAAGATATTTTGGAAATGACTGGATATAAGTTGACTTCTTTCAATCAAGTTGATGACTATGGTCAAGATAAGCTGTGGAAGACGCAAAAACAACTGGTACCACGAAAAAGGAAAAACCAGTTAACCTTGCTTGTTGAGGTAACGTATAATACCCTGCGCTGCAAATGGAATTAACAAAATGGAAAAGGCATAATCCTAACAAATATTATTTGTAGCTTTCATTTGGTCATGATTTCGCATTATTCAAATTACTCCCTTCGTCCTTGAAAAGTTGAACCACTTAGACTTTCATGTTTTGTGTAGCAGTGTTTGACTCAAATTTTTCTAAGATAAATAGTGAACAAAAATTCGAAAAAAAATATGTTTAGAAAATTTATACTTCAAATTATGATATACATGCGAATTATTCAATTTTATAGATTAATCACCTTAAAGACAACAAAACAAATGGTTCAACTTTTCAGGGACGGAGGGAGTATAAGTTTGAGTTCTGGTCTTGTTTCAAGTATTATTCATTGTTCAATTTAATATTGAGTCTCATGAATAAAATGCTGCTTTTCTTTCCATAATGAAAATAAAGCATCTCAAAATTATAGCAGTGAATGGAGACATTCTTTTAAAAAGAATCCAGGATTTAGGTTGCCCCTCCAATATGTTGTTGTGTAGGAAGCTCAAGAAACACCAAGAACTTAATGAATTGCTCCCATTCACTTGTTTGTAATTCTCTCTACTTTATCTGGCAGAGAAGAAGACTTGTGACTCATTTTACACATGTTGATCTTTCAATTAATGATTCTTTATCTCTTGATCCATTTGAGTCCTCTTATCTACAAGCTCAAGACGAAACCAGTAAAAAGTTCTCTTCATATTTTTTAGAATATGTTTGGTGAATCGTAGCAGTTGCATCCACTTAGCCTTCACATGAAATTGCTTCTAAAAGCATCCAATGTATATGCACCCTTTAATGTACATATTATGGTCTGTGAAGTGTTGTGCAGTGTAGGATTCATGCATTATTACTCTCTCACATTATCTTGACATTACTATACAGGATGCTCTTAATAAATCAAATTTTGAGCGTTACAGCTCCAGGGCGCGTGATTCTCTTGCATGTTGGAGTCCTGATTGCATTGGATTTAATTTGATTGAAGCAGTTCTCTGTCATATATGTCGGAAGGAAAGGGCTGGTGCTGTTTTAGTGTTTATGACTGGTTGGGATGATATTAGCTGTTTGAGGGACCAACTTAAAGCCCATCCTCTTTTAGGTGATCCTAACAGAGTCCTGCTTCTAACATGTCATGGTTCCATGGCAACATCTGAACAGGTTTGTAGTCATTCTCTTTTACTATTAGCAGTTCATTTTTTATTAAAAGAAAGAGCCACTATTTGGCTCAATAATTGCAGGGTTGAATTGTTGATACACAATCTTAGGTCTAGATGGAGTCAGATGTTTGGCCGTATTATTCAAGGGTGTGTTAAAGCATCCAACCCAAAACCAATTGGCTTTGGGTTGGATGCTTTAACATGGTATCAGAGCAGGTTGATCAAGGCCCTGACCATAGCACAAAGAAAGCCCAAAATACCCACGTGTAGAGCGAAAGCCTAGCCTACACGTGAGGGGGTGTGTTAAAGTGGATTATATCCCACATGGTCAATAGAAGGGGCTAATCATTGCTATATAATATGATGAGGCCTCTCCACCCATAGCCAATTGGTTTTGGGTTGGATGCTTTAACATGGTATCAGAGCAGGTTGATCAAGGCCCCGACCATAGCACAAAGAAAGCCCAAAATACCCACGTGTAGAACGAAAGCCTAGCCTACACGTGAGGGGGTGTGTTAAAGTGGATTATATCCCACATGGTCAATAGAAGGGGCTAACCATTGCTATATAATATGATGAGGCCTCTCCACCCATAGCCAATTGGTTTTGGGTTGGATGCTTTAACATGGTATCAGAGCAGGTTGATCAAGGCCCCGACCATAGCACAAAGAAAGCCCAAAATACCCACGTGTAGAGCAAAAGCCTAGCCTACACGTGAGGGGGTGTGTTAAAGTGGATTATATCCCACATGGTCAATAGAAGGGGCTAACCATTGCTATATAATATGATGAGGCCTCTCCACCCATAGCCAATTGGTTTTGGGTTGGATGCTTTAACATGGTATCAGAGCAATGGTTAGCCCCTTCTATTGAACAATTGTTACAGACCGTGTACAGTGCCAAGATATTGTCCGTTTTGGGGTTACGGCCCAGCCATTTCCCCCTCACGGTTTTGTTTCTAACGGAATGGATGGTCTTGGGGTTACGGCCCAACCTTTTCCCCCTCAATCCAATATCCGTTAAAAGGCCTCTTGAAGGGAAGGAGGGTGATGTACATTATATACACCCTAATCCCCCTTTAAACCTTCCATGTGGGATATAACATGTCACGGATCATGGCTAGATCTTCCCCGACCATGGCTAGATCTTCCCCGGTCCAACCGGCATCGCCATGCATCCAGACTCATCCACCCCCCCCCCCAGGGAGCCCAGCGTCCTCGCTGGCACATGTGCACTGTACTACCCGGGCTCTGATAATTGGCTTTGGGTTGGATGCTTTAACATGGTATCAGAGCAGGTTGATCAAGGCCCCGACCATAGCACAAAGAAAGCCCAAAATACCCACGTGTAGAGCGAAAGCCTAGCCTACACGTGAGGGGGTGTGTTAAAGTGGATTATATCCCACATGGTCAATAGAAGGGGCTAACCATTGCTATATAATATGATGAGGCCTCTCCACCCATAGCCAATTGGTTTTGGGTTGGATGCTTTAACAGGGTGCAACCTGAGCAAGCTTTTGGTTTCCCCCCATGATTAGTACCCTTAAGTTTGTTGATACTTTCTTTATTTCATCCTCATGTATAGCTTTGAATTAATATTTTGTCTTCTCTTCACTGCAAATTTACTGAAAGATAACTAACAGTCTTCTTTGCCACTTTGCAGAAATTAATATTTGAGAAGCCACCTCCCAACGTTCGTAAAGTAGTTCTTGCTACAAATATGGCAGAGGCGAGCATAACAATCAATGATGTAGTTTTTGTAGTCGATTGTGGAAAAGCAAAAGAAACAACATATGATGCTTTGAACAATACTCCTTGTTTGCTACCCTCCTGGATATCACAAGCTTCAGCTCGCCAGGTAAGAATCACCGTTACCTTTCACTAAGCATTATAATGACTCATAGCAGATACTACTAGTTTGCACACGAACTGGAATGCCAATTTCAATCAAGTTTCTCAGTGTACTCTGATCTCTACCTTCATAAATGTAATGATTTCCAGAGAAGGGGCAGGGCTGGGCGTGTGCAGCCAGGTGAATGCTATCATCTATACCCTAGATGTGTTTTTGAGGCTTTTTCTGAATATCAACTTCCTGAACTTTTGAGGACTCCTTTGAACTCACTTTGCTTGCAAATAAAAAGTTTGCAAGTTGAGAGCATTGGGGAATTCTTGTCAGCAGCATTGCAACCACCAGAACCATTGGCGGTAAGAAATTATCAGGATTGTTTGTGGTTCCTGTAACCTATTATATTCCACTCACAGCAGATTTTAAACATTTGGAAGACCATCTGTAAGAAACATTGTTGCTTTGCTTTTACATGGATTATGTTGTCAACATGACTCTAGGCAGTTAATTTACATAATCAAGTTCATGCCATTGCCTATGATACTGTAGGGATTTACATGGTTAAATGATTGCTCCATTGCTAAATTTATTGTTCATAAATTTCAAAGTCATAATGTTGGCCATATTGGGTCAAAGGTTGAGCATGATATCGCTTTTTATACTACTCCGTCCCCAAAAAATTGGTGCGTTTCGTTTTTAGCATTTAATCTATGATTTTATTTCTTTAACACTTTAATATGTAAAATCAAATATTTTAAATGAAGATTATAGATTAATGTGTCTAGTTCCGAAATATATTTTTTTCAAATTTTTTTAATGAAGTTTTTCTAGTAATAATTTAAATCTCACACGACATCAAAACAGGAACGTACCAATTTTTTGGGGACGGAGGGAGCCAGTGTTAATGGCATCAGGCACTTCTTACATTCAAGTACAAACATAAGGTTGCTTATATTGAATGAGGAATTTTTGTAGGTTCAAAATGCCATTGATTTTTTGAAGTTGGCTGGAGCTTTGGATGACAGGGAAAATCTAACAAATCTTGGTTAGTTAGAAGATTCTTCTGCTGTCTATTCAGGTTGCCATTTCCTTTGTCTCATTGTTGATCATTGTTTTATTTCTTTACTAATTTTTTTTTTGCTCTCTCTCTTGATCAGGAAAATTCTTGTCAATGCTTCCTGTGGATCCAAAGCTTGGGAAAATGCTTATAATGGGTGCCATCTTTCACTGCTTTGATCCAGTATTAACGATAGTGGCAGGGCTTAGTGTTAGAGATCCTTTTCTTTTGCCACAGGATAAAAAAGATGTAAGTACATGATACGAAAACATGTGGAATTTTACACCACTAAGCTATATGATGTTTCTTTCTTGTGTAAAGTCTCATGCCTCTTATTAAACTACGGGGCAAGGGCAGGACCCTGGTACAAAGCTATTTACAGAACAAAAGAAACCTCAATAGGGTTTGGAAAAACTTCATTGAATCAGTACTGAATTTTGTCATGATCACCATTGAAAATATGAGTATTGTTCATATCTTATTTAATTAGATAAACATTAACTATCCTTCCATAAACAAAGTGGAAAGAATCAAGATATCTGCAAAATGTGGACCCTGTTTCTGCGAGTGCAATAGGCATTAATTGATGATATTGAATACGAGTAGTATCTTTGGCAGCCCTCTTCTGTTGTACAGAAAGAGACCCTAATTGGTGCCATTTTCTTTAGCTTGCCGGTACAGCAAAGTCTAGATTTTCTGCAAAAGACTACAGTGATCATATGGCTCTTGTCCGTGCTTATGAAGGTTGGAAAGATGCAGAACGTGAAGGATCAGGTTATGAATATTGTTGGAGAAATTTTCTGTCTGCACAAACGCTTCAGGCCATTCATTCTCTTCGGAAACAATTCAGCTTCATTCTAAGAGAGGCTGGACTGGTAGAGGGGGATGCAGTCACCAGCAATGCTCTCAGTCACAATCAGTCCCTGGTCCGTGCACTCATATGCTCTGGACTTTTTCCTGGGATAGCATCTGTGGTGGTAAGCGATCTTAGTTTTCAAGATTCAAATATATTACTCTTAATGTTTTCAGCACGTGTTTTAATCTGAATCGCATCTTTTTTTATTTACAGCACCGTGAGACATCCATGTCCTTCAAAACAATGGATGATGGGCAAGTTCTTTTGTATGCAGTAAGTTGGTGTGGAAGTGTTGCATGCTACATTCATATCCCAATCACTTCTAACTAGTTTTGTGCTGAAAGAACAATGATTTTCTGATTGAATATTTTAAGGGCTGGATTCCCCTTGGTGCTCCTTTAGCTGTATATATAATTCTCTTTTCATATGAGAAACTTTGAATAGAGGGCTTCTTTTCACATTGCTGCGACTGCAAGTCTTTTTTATTTGCATAATGATATTTCAACTTACTATGGTCATTTGTTTTGAATTAGAATTCTGCGAATTCTCGTTATCAAACTATTCCCTACCCCTGGCTAGTCTTTGGTGAAAAGGTGAAGGTCAATACTGTCTTCATACGTGACTCTACTGGCATATCTGATTCCATATTGATACTTTTTGGTGGTGCTGTAAGCAGTGGCGTACAGGTGAGATCTTGTTGGTTGAAGAATATCTTTTCCATTTTGATTGGCGTACAGGAGCTACGTTCACTAATTTCGCTATTTTCAGGCTGGTCATTTGAAGATGTTGCAAGGCTATATTGATTTCTTCATGGATCCCAGCTTAGCGGACTGCTATTTGAAAGTCAAGGAGGAACTCGATAAGCTTGTCCAAAAAAAAGTAATGTTGGAAAATGACCACAAAAGACTAATTCCTGATTTTCTGGCTATACATATAGATTATAGAACCATAATACATTTTGTTTGCAGCTTCAAGATCTTGGCGTTGACATTCACAAGGAAGGAAAATATCTCATGCATGCCGTTCAAGAGCTAGTGTGTGGAGACCAGTGCGAAGGGAGATTTGTGTTTGGTCGTGAGACTAAGAAACCCAAGGAAGCTGGTGAAGGCAATAGATTCACTAAGGATGGCACTAATCCTAAGAGCTTGCTGCAAACTCTGTTGATGCGTGCTGGCCACTCACCTCCAAAATACAAAACAAAGCACCTTAAGACCAACGAGTTCCGTGCGCTGGTGGAATTCAAAGGAATGCAGTTTGTTGGGAAGCCCAAGAAAAATAAGCAGCTCGCGGAGAGAGATGCTGCGGTAGAAGCATTGGCATGGTTGACTCACACTTCTGATCATAACAAGCACAATGAAGATGGTGATTCCCAGCCGGATGTGACTGACAACATGCTTAAACTTCTTGGAAAACGTCGAAGGTCAAAAGGAAGGTCAGGCTAACTGTGCCTTGGATGGTCACTGAGTTCAAGTAGTATACTATGAAGGCTTTTTCATGGGAGAGAAATCGCTGTTCCCTCTGCTGCCTAAGATGGCACCTTCAGTAATGCGCGTCATCGGCAGCAAGTAAACAACATATCAGCTGTGATGCTAAGGGAATGAGCATAAGTTGGTTGAGGAACAACGGAAATTGGATCCCAGGAATGTGTCCACTTGAGAGATCTAATTTTGGTACACCGAAGGAGAAGATCTCAATTTGTATTAATAACACATGAGAGAAGCAGTTATTCCTGGACTTGGGGATGTTGTTACTTGTAAATGTGATGTGCAATACATACATATAGAGGAAAAGAGCATCCATGAGCGAGTTGATTCTAGCCACAGCTCGATTGGGTGAACAACCGTCCATGGTTTGTATCAATTACGAGCCAGTTTGTATCAACCGTCGATGGTGAGTTGAGTTGAGTTGAGTTGAGTTGATTATACTAGCATCTAATCTTTTAAGTGTTATACAGTGTAACAACTACAAAGCCTAAAAATAATTTCATGGGAATTAATTTCCTTTTTGTATACTTCAATTTATTTGGAGCGTGTCCCCTTGCCACCATCTCAACGATATTTGTCAGTTCTATTCGCCCCCTCAGCAATACCGTTTTGTTCGGTGGTAGTACAAGGCTTTGCCAATAATCCTCTTGTTCCATTTATTTGATGGAAATCATCATATTCTTCGGAGCAAACTTCACCTGACCTCCTAGGCTATCCGTTCTTAGAACCAGCCACCACCCGAGTAGGAATGACAATGGGTTGGATGATATACACCAACCGCGGATAACCTTGACCTATGTAGCGGTTATATCCCCAACATCAACCAGTTCTACTCTCAGCCTATTCGGATGCCGATTGGGCTGGATGTCCAATTACGAGGCGATATACTTTTGGCTATTTTGTATATCTTGGCTCTAAGTCTCATTTCTTGGTGCTCCAAGAAGCAGCCAACCATTGCTAGATCCAGTGTAGAATCTGAGTATCGCTCCCTGGCTCATGCAGGTGCAGAAACAACTTGGTTAGGCTCTTTATTATATGAACTTGGTGCTCATACTCATTACTCTGCTTTGTTATATTGTGATAATATGAGCACCACATACATGGCTTCCAATCCAATTTTTCATGCCCGCACCAAGCATATTGAGCTTGATAATCACTATGTTCGTGAGAAAGTAGCATGTGGCAGTCTAGTATGTGGAATTTAGTAATCGCGAGCTTAACGGTTACAATTACGAATATGAGCTATCCGAACTGGAGTTACCCGTAACCGTTATTAAATAACCAACCTATTAACACTAGTCCATTTTTCTCAGCCCATTACCCATTATTTCATATCCAGCTCATTTAAAATCTTTTGTTGGATGCAAACAAAAACTTTGTTAAATTTTATTAAACTTTTTCTTTAATATCTATCACTTGTAATTGTCCACATTTAATAGATTTGCTATCACTTGAGGTATTTTATTTACTACTAATCATATTTCACAAGGTTGTTTATTTTTAAGGTTGTTGCACGCAGGCTTCGACTTTTCAAGGGTTTGTTGTTCTGTATTATTATATTTTCATACAGTATCTGCGGATTAACCGCGAGTGACGGATATCCGCGAATATTCATTAATGGGTGCTAGAGTAATCGCATTGGCCTATATCCGTTAACTGCGGATAGTTATATATTCACGGTTGCGATTACGGTTTATGCATAACCACGGATAATCCGCTTTGTTGCCATTACTACTCCCGAGCATCATTTTCCTTATTTAGTAGAGTTGATGAATATTTAATGACACATCAATGAGGTTAAACGGGAATGTCACTCATCACCATAAACTTACCAAATGCAGCAAATTACCCCCCAATCCCCATATTTCCTAAAATAGTAAGTACGAGGTATTTTGTAACCCGCGCTTCGCGACTGGAGACAATAAAACTAATAAAAGTAAATAATATCAAATTTTCAAATTAAGAGAAGAAAATCTCCGTCAAGATTGAAAAATTTATTTTTAAATGTGTTGTGTATTCCCAAAATTATAATTTATGAAGAAAAAAGTATCATATATTGATGTGTAAAAAGTATGAAAGTATCCTAAATAAATAGAAAGAACAAATAAAAAATCTGAAAAATTTAAAACATGTGGACTTGATATACATAAGCTATAGCAATATATGTGAGTAAGAGAACTTATCTAGAAACCATAACAATATAAGTGAGTATGGGAAATTATCTAGAAACTATAACAATATAAGTGAGTAAGGGAAATTATCCGTAAACAAATAAAAGGGAAAAAAAATTAGAACACAAATCAAATCTGAAAAACACAAATGTAAATATAAAAGTAATAAATAAAAAAAATTGTCAAAAGGAAAAAAATATTTTTGTTTACCATGATAGAATAACTTGTGCTTAAACGTCGTTTCGGATTCTCGATGTGATAATTGTTAACAAAATAATATAATAAATTCATTGAAAAGTTTACAGTTAACATGACAATGTTTGTTGAAAGTAACTCAAATGTCTTGAGTTCGTTACATTGATCAATATAACATGTACACGTTTATTTATGTTATTCAGGTAGCCAAATTATATATGGACCTAAGTATTTTCAGGATATCAAATACAATGATATTCTTCCATTCAAAACACATACATATACATAATAAAATAGGCCTTAATCATAAAAATGAAAAATATATGGGTTGATGTGTATGTGTGTATGTGTGTGTGTATAGAAGTATCCTTAAACAAAAAAAAGTAAATAATTGGAAGGAATTTAAAGATTAGAAAATTGGGAAAATATGGGTTCGATGTGCAAAAATCCTAAACAGTATAGGCCAATAAACAAATTAATCTTAAAGAAATAAGAGAGAGAGAGAGAGAGAGAGAGATTTAAACAATAAAAACAAAAACGTGCCTCCCCATGGGTGTCTGGAAACCATGTATGTAAGGGTTTATGGATTAATCACGAGTCGAAACATGGTTAGGGCTTATAGGGTTGATATGCAAAACAAAAATCTAAAAGGTATCTCCAAATAAATAAAAGGTAAATAAAATAAAGAATTAAAAAATATGAACATTAATGAAGAAAATATGAGTTTGATGTGAGTAACCTAAAGAACTCAATCATTTGGGTCCAATGTGTAGAAAATACAAAGGTACTGGACAATACATGAGTTTTTCCCTAAACAACCAAAAAGAAAAAAACGACAAAAAAGTCACTCCGCCTAATACAGATAGAGCTTCTACATTTAGATAAATTCAATTCTAGAAGAGCTCTAGGAGAAAAATGGTGTACAAATAGAAAGAAGATAATCATATCAAAATAAAAGCAAAAGGAAATAGTTAAATAACAGAACTCAAACATTTGGATCCAATATGTAGAAAATACAAAAGTGCTGAACAATACATGAGTTTTTCCCTAAACAATCAAAAAGGAAAAAATAGTCACTCTGCCTAATACGGGGACATAGTTTCTACGTTTAGATAAATTAAATTTTAGGAGAGCTCTAGCAGAAAAATGGAGTACAAATAAAAAGAAGAGAATCATGTCAAAATAAAAGCAAAATGAAAGGGAAATGATTAAATAACAAAACTCAAACATTTGGGTTCAATATTTATAAAATACAAAAATATTGGATAATACCGGAAATTTTCCATAAACAATCAAAAAGGAAAAAAAAGGAAAGCGACAAAAAAACAGTGGGTGTCTATTTACCACATATGTGGAAAAACACACACCATGAAAATGTCAAATTTACCCTCTTAATAAATCTCTATGAAGGGTGTTTTAGTCTTTTAGTTTATTAGGTTAGTTAGTTAAGTTAGTTAATTAGTACTCCCTCCGTCCCAAAATTATTGAAACGTTTCTTTTACTGTTTCAAGTTGCAGTGTTTGACTCAAAATTTAACTAAGAAAAACAGTGAAAAATAAATAAATAAAAATATATTTAGAAAGATTATAGTGAAAATTATGAGAAACATATTAATTATTTAATTTCATATGTCTATAATTTCATAAAAATAAATCGTAGATTAAATACTGTGAAAACAGTAAAGAAATGTTTCAATAATTCTGGGACGGAGGGAGTAATACATTTAGATAGGTGTTTTTTCACATATGTGATAAATAAACGGACTCAAAAAAACATGCAAGCAGTCTAATAAGGACATGTTTTCTACTAAAGATAATCATATCAAATTAAAAGTAAAAGAAAAGAGAAATAGTTAAATAACAGAACTCAAACATTTGGATCCAATATGTAGAAAATACAAAAGTATTGAACAATACATCCCACTAGAGAACGCGGGCTGCTCAAATTGCCCTTGCGCGTTGGAAGATTGAGATCATTGTTTGGTTGTCTGTCCTGTTGCAATTGCTCGATGGAAATCTGTTTATACTTGGTATGATTTTGGTGACTTCACAGGCATTTATTCGGTCCAAGATGTCCTGCAATCCGCAAACTCTCACCCTCCCCACTCAAAGCTTTCGAAGCCGCAACAACAAGGATGGGATGCTATCATTCGGGTTACTTCATGGAGCATTTGGAGAAATAGGAATGCTAGAATATTCAAAGACAACTCATCGCAGCAACAATCGTGGTTATCGGAGGTCCAATTCCTCTCCTTCTTCTGGATCTCCAACCGATAGAGAAATTTCAACATTTCCTGGTCTGATTGGCTTGTAAACCCCTTAGGGGGTATTGGTAATTGTCTGTAACTCAATCCATTTTTTCATCAAACTAATCAGATATTCTCCTCCTCGGAGTAGACCATGTTTAGTTTTCTTAATACAAATTCATATATTTTGCCTTTAAAAAAAACCGAAAAGTACGTGAGTTTTTCCCTAAACAACCAAAAAGGAAAAAACAACAAAAAAGCCACTCCGCCTAACGCGGGGACATAGTTTCTACATTTAGATAAATTTAATTTTAGGAGAGCTCTAGCAGAAAAATGGAGTACAAATAAAAAGAAGAAAATCATGTCAAAATAAAAGCAAAATGAAAAGAAAATGGTTAAATAACAGAACTCAAACATTTGGATTCGATGTTTATAAAATACAAAAATATTGGATAATACCGTAATTTTTTCATAAACAATCAAAAGCAAAAAAGAAAAGAAAAGAGACAAAAAAAATGCAAACAGGCTAATAAAGACAAATTTTCTACATTTAGTTAGTAGATACTAGATAGTACTCCCTTCGTCCTGAAAAGTTGTCACGTTTGACTTTGTTGTTTCAAGGTTCATTGTTTGACTCAAATTTTAACAAAGATAAATTGTTTTAAAAAATTCAAAAAAATATATATTTGGAAAATTTAGATTGCAAATATGAGACACCCATGAATATTTTATTTTAGATGTCTAAACATTCATAGAAAATAATCATAGATTAAATACTGTGAAACTGTCAAAATAAATGGGACAATTATTCAGGGACGGAGGGAGTAATACTTTGGTAGGCAGGCAGACCTACCAAACCAAGGAATTTCTAATGGAAAGAGGTTTACGCCAAGGAGACCCTCTTTCCCCTTTTCTCTTCCTTCTAGCAGCTGAAGGTTTAAACATTATGATAGAAGAAGCTAAGGAGAGAGGGCTATATTCAGCTTTGGAAATTGGCAATCCATCTGTTGGAATTTCACATCTTCAATATGCAGATGATATTATTTTCTTCGGTCCGTGGCAAGGATCAAATATAAGAAATTTGCTGCGAATTTTGAAATGTTTCGGAAAAGTCTCGGGGTTGGAAATTAATTTGGAGAAAAGCATGTTATATGGTGTAGGGCTTCGGCCGCAAGATATTCAAGACATGGTTGGTCATTTTGGTTGTGCATCAAGTCAGCTTCCATTCTTTCACCTCGGATTACCAGTTGGCTCACACATGAAGCTGGTTAAATCATGAGAAAAAGTGGAAAATAAATTCAGAAATAAACTCTCATCCTGGAATGCAAAAAAACATATCGGCTGGAGGTCGTTTTATCCTTCTAAAATCAGTTTTATCAGCTCTACCTCTGTTCTTCTTCTCTTTGTTTCGTGTCCCAATGAGTGTTCTAAAAACCCTTGAAAATTTGAGAGCAAGATTCTTTTGGGGAGGGAATTTGGAAAATAGAGGGATTCATTGGATGGCTTGGGATAAAATTGTAAATAGAAAGGAGGATGGTGGTTTGGGCATAGGTAGCTTGAAGTTTAAAAAATGGTCGCTCTTATGCAAATGGTGGTGGAGGTTTAGGGAAGATAAAAATGCCTTGTGGGTTAGGATCATTAAAGTAGTGTATGGTGAAAAGGGTGGTCTTTTCAATGTAGGGGATGAAAAGAAAGAGGTTGGTGGAGTTTGGGGGGAAATCGTTAGTGTCGGGAGAGAGTTGAAAGATATAGGCATTGACTTTGCAAAATCTTTCCATAAAAAAGTGGGTAATGGGGAAAACACCTTCTTTTGGACGGATACTTGGGTAGGTAACTCACATTTAAAAAGTTTATTCCCTAGATTAGTGAGACTATATTTGGATCCAGTTTGCAAAGTTGCAGATAGAGGTGCTCGGGATGATGATTCTCGGGGATGGGTTTGGAATTGGAGGAGAGATCCAAGAGGGAGGGAGGAAGGCGAATTCAGAGAGATGCAAAATCTTTTATCTAACACCATCTTAAGTGCAGGTTCAGAAGATTCTTGGCAATAGTCTCTTGATCCAAATGAGGTTTTCTCTGTTTCAAAGATGAACGCTATTCTCGTTGATATTGCTTCTTCAGCAACCAGCGATACTCGGTGTATTTCTTGGTGTTCCTGGGTCCCCAAAAAAGTTCAAATCTGCTGCTGGAAAGCTATTCAAGACAGGTTACCAACAAAGGAGCAACTTCTTTTGAGGAATGTTCACCTCACCCCAGTAGGATGCGATAGATGTGACTCCTCATCCTTGGAGTCCTTAGATCATGTGCTGATTTGGTGCCGTTTCTTTGTTGAAATCGCGAGATGATTTTTTCTTGGTGCCAAGCAGGTCAATTTCGTGGTCTTGACGTTTCCAATCTGCTTGCGGATATTAGAAGAAACAGGTGGTCTCGAAATCAGAACTTTGGGTGGTTGACAATTCGATTCATTACGGTTTGGGCCATTTGGAAGGAGAGGAACAATATTGTCCATGGAGGTCAAGCTAACTCATCCATTCACATCTTTGATTCTGTGCAATATCTTTCCTTCCTTTGGATTACAAGTAGGTGGAAAGGCAACAAGCTAACTTTGTGCAATTGGCTGCTCAACCCTCTTGGAGCAATCGGTAACTGCACTTAACAGGCCTTATTTTCAGTTCTCTTTTCTTCGGTTTTTGGAAGGTGGTCTCGTTATCTCGTTTTAGTGTTTTTCAGCCTGTTGTAAGCTTCATTAGCACTCGACATTTATTTTTCTTTTGACCTTTGTTTTTTGACTTTTCTTCCTTTTCTCAAGAGAGCAAAGTCATCATCGTTTAATATATTTTTCTTACCATTCAAAAAAAAAACTTTGGTAGGTTTTGCAAATAAATGAACAACTGCCAACTGGGCTTATGTAGCAAAAACCCAGTAGACTTATTTCAACATACTCCATCTTGTAATAATAGTCTTCACACGTTTTACTTTTGTAGTTGTATTTAACAAATTTTAATTAAGAATAATTTATCAAAACAATTATTGAAAAAAGAAACAAGATATATTGTCGGACGATAATATATTGTTAAGCCTTTGCATCTTTGTCGAACTCAGGTTTTCGGATATCTTGGTTGGTTTGAGAGCTGCAGAAACACAGAGCTTCCTTCTGTCCCAGTATCTCTTTGTATTGTATTGTATTGCATTGCAGAGGATGGCTGCTGCCGCTGTTTGCCTCTCGCTCCCCGCCATCGCTTCCGTCGACGGCAGTCGGATTCGCTTTTCCCAACTTCCCGCTCCCGGATTTCGACGTTTCCCTTTCTCCCTCAAAGGTTCCGTCTCGACTTCCTCCACTGTCTCGCTGAGTCTGGAATTTTCTTCGGTAATAAGAGCTGAAGCCAGATCGCAGCCAATGACTCCCCCTTACAATGTTCTTATAACTGGCTCCACTAAAGGTACATCTTTTCTGCTTCGCACTCTTTCCTTTTTCCCTAACGTATCTGACTGTTTATTTGGTTGGTGCGTGTGTTTTTGTGATAAGGAATAGGCTACGCATTGGCAAAGGAATTCCTTCAAGCAGGTGACAATGTCATAATTTGCTCAAGATCAGGTGGTGCCTTTTCCTTTCTTTAAAGAAAAAAGGTTTAAGTTGGCAGGGCTCATGATTAATGCTACGATGAAACTTGACAGCTGAAAGGGTGGATTCTGTTGTTCAAAGCTTGAAGGAAGAGTTCGGGGAGCAGCATGTGTGGGTACCTCCACTGCGACTTCGTTATTTTCCAAGTTATGCTTTCTTTCTTTTTCTTTTTCTTTCTGTTTTGATAAGCCATGTTATGCTTTCTTATTAAATCATTTTCGTTTTTTTTATTGGTAACTGATCGGATGAAGTTTAAACTGCTTGCTCCTCAGTCCTCAACTTCAACTATGGTTTCCTTTCTATTCTTTTTTTCCTTCTTCTCCTTTTTTCCCCCTTAAAGGACATGGGTTTCATAAATTTGTTAGCTAAAAAATATTGTTGTGACAGCCACAAGAGTTGCATAAAACACTCGGGTATTCCTGAGGATTTAGGACAAGAGTTTGTTGGTATTGGGGCTCAATTTGCTGTTAGGACAAGAGTATGTATGCTCTTGACAGTTGACACCTCTTAGTGGCTGCACTTATATAATCGAGTAATACAAAAAATACTTTCTGTTCCTGCTTTCTTTATGCTAAATTATTTTGTTGATTGTTATTTTTCATAATTTTGGATCTGAATTCAATCGGCAGGGTACCACATGTGATGTGAGGGAGGCACAGGATGTGAAAGGTTTGGTTGCTTTTGCACGAGACAAACTCAAATACATTGATATATGGGTATGAATGACAGATTTTGGCCCGCGTGATTTTGTACTCTTACTTTGTACTTAGATATTGCACCTCTCTGTGGTGCAAAGATTGCTCTTTTAACACCAGTTGGACCAAAGTTTGTGGACTTTCTAAGTAACATGACCATATTGTGGCCATATGTGGACTTAATCTTTTCTCACGGATACGAAATTGGCATGTGAATTTTCATTTATACTTCGTGGGCACTTTTGCATGATTACTTTACCTTTCAGTTTCTTACTTTGTTTCCAGAGTTGTGCAGATTAACAATGCAGGATCAAATGCTTATAGTTATAAACCATTGGCGGAAGCTTCCGATGATGATCTTCTGTAAGTGTATTAATGTCTTTTCTATCTATTTCTCTATATTATGTTTTACTTTATTGTAATTTGTATCTTTTATGCAGAGAAGTTGTTGCCACAAACACTCTTGGACTGATGATATGTTGCCGAGAGGTAATACATTGGCATTTCATATTGCATTACATCAGCCAAAAATACTCTGATGATTGGTTCCTATATAGGCTATAAAGATGATGCTAAGTCAGCCTCGGGGAGGTCATATATTTAACATTGATGGAGCTGGTTCAGATGGAAGACCGACACCGAGGTTCATCTCAAGACTAATAGGACTGATCCATGATGCTATTATTTCAAAAATAAAAAAATCTAGTTTATTTAAAAATGCAAGATGTCAGATTTCCATACTAGAGCGCGAGACATCCGCCAAGGGATGTGCATACCAGACCATAGCAGTCTGATTTCTGCTTTCGATGTGTTACTGAAGTTACACTTCCTCACTGGCCTTTAGCATTCTGTTTCAGGTTAAATAGAGTCTAGACTTAGTGCTAGTAGAATATAATTATAGCTATTTTTTCATGTTGAAGTTGGCTAAACCCTTTTCCTGAAGGAACTGATACCATGGTGTGTGTCTATGTCTGTGTCGGTGTGCTAATTACATGTCTTGTATTCAGTTAATCTCATGCTTGTGTTTGTATTTAATCTTTCTGGTCACTCTGCAGATTTGCTGCATATGGAGCAACTAAACGTAGTGTGGTGCACTTAACAAAATCATTGCAGGTGCATCATCACTTACAGCAAACACCAATTTCTCTTCTTATCATATTTCTCCCCTTGGTCAATGTTCAAACTATAGTCAAACATGAACAAGTCTGATTTTCAGTGACAGCAATTTTCTTCTATTTATAAATGTGTCATGCTAACTTCTTTGACCTTCTCACAGGCAGAATTGCAGATGCAAGATGTTAAAAATGTCGTGGTGCATAATCTGTCGGTATGTCTTCCATCTAATAAAGACTGAATAATATTGTTTAGCGATTTTTAGCTTAGTCAAAATGCTCTGATGGAAATATTCAGTAAACCATCATGCGCTGTTGAAACTGATTTAATTTCTGACTACGATTGGACCCTATCTATAATCTTGTTCATCCAATACATTCTACTCCTCTTCCCTCCTTCTCCTTCTTTTTGTTTTGTTTTGTTTTGTTTTTTAGTTTTTTTTTTTTGGGGGGGGGGCGGGGGGGCTGTTGTTTAGGCAGAAGAAAAAATTGTGGAAAAAAAAGTGGGTGCATTTGAAAATTGATGTGAAATGTGTGAGGAAAAAATCGAAGGAGGTGATTGATTTGATGGGATGGTTGTTTTTTTTCTTCTCCCCAGCCAAACAAGCCCCAATTATTGCAAGTCAGTATTTCCTTGTGAATAGTCCTTAAAAGTGTCTGTTGCACCTAACATGGCCTTCATTTTCCAGCCAGGGATGGTTACAACTGATCTTCTCATGTCTGGTGCAACCACAAAGCAGGTTAATTTGAGCATACCTGTTTCTTGTTTGAGTCCATCACCTACAGGACCAATACTAAATCTTTGATCTCTAATGCTTGTAGGCAAAATTTTTTATCAATGTTCTAGCAGAGCCAGCTGAGGTGGTGAGAAACAAGTATCTCTTTTCTGTTCAGTACACTACCTAGTTAAACAATGGACAAGAGTGAGTTCAAAACTATAGCTGCACCCACTAGTTTTGACTTAAGTCTATAGAAGTACAAGAATCTTGGTTTTCCATGTACTTTCTGATCATTTAAACCATTTATATTAGTTTTAATGCCATTGGCTTTACTAAATATAGTAGTACTTTCTAGTCATTTAAACTATTACTTTAGTGTTAATCGGAATTTCAATTTCAAGTATCCAGTGTTCTTTTGTAACGACCACAGTAGAACCTAAGCCTTAGGGCGAAGTCCTTATAGATCAACAATAATTAATCAACACAAGTTATTGTAGATGTAGTAGTTATTTGTCCAAATTGCACAATTATAAAAAATCTGCAGTTTAGATGCCCAAAGCGTTCTTCAAAATAAACATGTTTAAAAGTTACTTATACGTATAAAGTAACAGTGTTACTCGTATTAAGATTAGTAAGGAATGCATTTGCCAAATCAGGTTGCGGAGTATCTTGTACAGAACATTAGAGGCATCCCTGGTAACAAGATGTGGAAGCCAACATACATTCGATTCCTGACAGGAGTAAAAGCGTATTCGCAGATATTTTCAGTAAGAAATCAAATGATTGAAAAACAAGGTAGGATATGTATGTGGTTTGGTTTTGCTGACTCGGTTGAGCATGCAGAGATTCGCGTTTGGGGCTAGAAGAAATAGATTTGTGGTTGAAGATTGAAGTGGATCGGTGGTGGTGACTGAAAGTGAAAGGAGAGTTGGTGTCATTTGTCTTCTTCTCACACCTCCTTCCTTCCTTCCTTCCTTCCTTCCTCCTTCCTTACTACCATAACCATTGTAGTAGTAGTATGATAAATTGCTTTGTACTGTAGTTAAAAACGTATATATAGATAGATAGATGTGCATGTGTGTGTGAGAGAGAGGTGCTGTAATGTGAATGCAGAAAGACTAGCAGCAAGCAGTAGAAGACTAGGAGTTTATTTGTTTGTTTGTTTGTTTGTAAGGCAGCAGAGCCCGTGACTGGGCCCGTGAAGGCACGGGCAGGGCTTCTGTTTCTACTCTACTCTCTTGTTATGTAATGTAATGTAATGTTGGCAGCAAGCAGCCAGATAAAACAAGAAGAAGCGCTTGAAGACTTGAACTGAATTGAATGAAAACTGTTTCATTTCTCACTTTATTATTATGTCCACTCCACTCCACTCCATGTGACTGAATGTTATAGGGACACATGATTTTCTTTCTTCCTTTTTTCCCCGTATGTATGTACTCCATTTTCCAATTGCTCCTACTCTCTCTCTCTCTCTCTCTCTCTCTCTCTCTCTCTCTGCTACTTTGCTTCATTCTGAAGATTCTAATTTCTAACTCTTGCTTGCTTGCTTGCTTCAACATCCGGCTTGCTTGCTTTTGCTTTTCTTTTTGGCTTCTTTATATATTCTTTCGCTAAACTCTCTCCCCCTCCCCCTGCCTGCCTCACACTCCTACCCATATTCTCCAAAACTTAAATGCTTCTCCAAAACTAACTACGTTTTTGCACGTAATGGATTTACACAAAATGTTCTCCCTACTGAGCTGATGTGGTAAGTAATATGGTCAAGGATGAATGGAAGACGATTAGGTGATTTTCACAAAACTCATGATCGGTGATTGCAATGCACACGTCCATTAAATGTTAAGAAACATAGATCAGGTATTAGATTGAAGAGATGGAAACACTTGAATGGCATTGGCATGGCAAAGGAGGGGAGCATCCAAAGCAAGAGACACCCACCAAGTTGCTGGCATTAAGTTAAGCCCTCTGCGTGCGTCTTTCCACCACAAAGTCTACTGACTCTCATGTATAGCAGAAAGTAAGAATGTTGTTATCATGGCAAAGGCTAACCCATATCATCTCTTGTTACTTACTGCTAATCCTCCAGCTTTGCTTCTTCGTTCCTCACTCCCACCAACTGCAGCCTCTTCAATCACAAGCCCTCCTCAAAATCCAGCAGCTTCTCAACTACCCACCAGTTGTGGGCAGCTTCAGCACCATCCCTGACCCCTGCAACATCGACCCTACACCATCCCTGACTATAGTATGCTATGAGCAGAACCTGACGCAGCTCCATGTAATAGGACCCATTGGGTCTCCTCCATTGCCGCCTCACTTCTCTGCCCATTCCCTTTTTGATGCTCTGTCTTCAGGTCTATCATCAACTCTCAAAGTCCTAACCTTGGCCTCTCTGGGCATTTGGGGGCCTTTTCCTGCAGGCATCACTCAGTTGACTTCCCTGGAGATTCTTAATGTGAGCTCCAACTATTTCAGCGGCTCCCTCCCACCTCAGCTTTTCCTTCTGAGGAATCTGCAGTCTCTCATTCTAGACAGCAATAACTTCACCGGTGAAGTCCCTCACCACCTCACCTCTCTTCAACCATTGGCTGTTTTCAGTGCCAGGAACAACTCACTTGGAGGTCCCCTGCCACATTCCCTGAGCTGCTTGCGGAATCTTCGGGTTCTCGCTCTCTCCAGGAACAATCTGTCCGGAGAAGTTCCTGATCTTCGCAACTTGACAAACCTTCAAGTTGTTGACTTGGAAGGAAACCATCTAGGGCCTCACTTCCCTTCCTTGCACACTTTTGGGGTTGTAAGTCTTGTGCTGAGGGACAACAAGTTCGGGTTTGGCATCCCCAAGGAATTGCTCTCCTATTATCAGCTTCACAAGCTCGACATCTCTTTCAATGGCTTCCTAGGACCCTTTCTGCCCTCCTTGCTGTCTCTCCCTTCCCTCCAATATCTTGATGTTTCCAGAAACAAGCTCACGGGAAGGCTCCTCTCCAACATGTCCTGCAATGCTGATATCGGTTTCGTGAATCTCTCAGCCAATATTCTCTCAGGGGAGTTGCCGAGATGTCTTCAACAGAGTACAACGGTACTTGAGTATGCTGGCAACTGCTTCTCTGATAATGAGCAGCAGCAACATCCTTCAGATTTCTGTCACAATGAAGCTTTGGCTGTGAATGTCTTACCTGCTGCTGCCCTCAAGAAGACGGCTAAGGTAGTTGTTGCATCCAGTTTGATGGGAGGGATATTCGGAGTTGCAGCAATCGCTACTCTTGTTTTCTTGGTTGTTCGGAGAAAATTTGCACTTGCACCCTCCACCTCTAGGCTCATTTGTGAGAAAGTTTCAGTAGTAAACACAGCCAAGCTACTGCTGAATGCAAGTAAGCTCTATCTATCTATCTATCTATCTATCTATCTATCTATCTATCTATCTATCTATCTATCTATCTATCTATCTATCTATCTATCTATCTATCTTCTGTAACAACCAAATTAAACTCTGGATTCAAGCTTATTTGCAATTACAGGACATATATCAGAAACAATGAAGCTTGGAGCAACGCTCCCAGCATACCGTGCTTTTACTTTGGAGGAACTTAAGGAGGCAACCAAAAACTTTCACACTTCAAGTTTGATTTATGAAAGTTGTCATAAGCAGGTAAGAGCTGGCCATGATCAATGGCGATCAATCTACATAGTTATACTTCCTCTTGTCCCAAGTGTGCTGTCTATTACACAATGTATAGACAATGGAACAATACATTTGGGACGAAGAGAGAACCTAGAACAGTCACGTTAATATATATTTATTCATCTGTTAATATATTCCTGGCCGGGGTTGATGGTAGATTCATCGAGGGACACTTGCAGATGGTTCTGTTGTAGCTATTACAAGCAATAAACTGAGAAGACGGCAAAGTTCACAGGCATATACAGATCTGATAGAGCTCATCTCCAAGTTCAGGCACCGTCATCTTGTTAGTGCTCTTGGACATTGCTTTCAATATTCCTGGTCAGATGATTCGAGTGTCTGCGTCTTACATCTCATATTTGAGTTTGTTCCTAATGGAACTTTGAGAAGTTGGACCTCCGGAAAAGGTGATAGATGCATTTACATATGCACATACACACATCTGCATCACTATCACTGATTTGCATCAACCATTCTGTGTATTAACAATTTGCTGGTTTGGCAGACAAGTCGAGTCAAGAGAAGCTTGATTGGACACAAAGACTAACCTCTGTAATCAGTGTAGCAAAAGCAATCCAATTCCTTAATACTGGGATTGTGCCTGGCGTATTTTCTAACAACATCAAGATAACAGACGTTTTACTTGATCAGAATCTTCATGTCAAAATCAGCACAAGCCTTCCCCTTTTAGATGACAAAACTGAGATGGTATGAAGGAGCAACAACACCGATCTCTCTCTTTCCTGGGGGTACAGTAATTTTTGTAATTTCCTGTGTATTGGAGTTTCAGGTGGGCGTCGTTGCTTATACTTCTGGGGCAAGAGCCAATGCTAGTCGGATTAAGTGCAGATCAAATCATGAAGATAAGGATGACATGTATGACATAGGAGTAATCTTACTGGAAATCATGGTGGGAAGGTCAATCATCTCACAGAATGACATCCTGGTGGCCAAGGAAATCGTGAGTTCTCTGTTCTTAATCCCTGAAATGTTTCAATAAACTTAGAAAACAAACAACTGGGGATAGCTATCATCCATGTTGAACCGTAATTCATGTAATGTGACTGATCGGAGCAAACATATGTTGATGCAGTTAGAAGCGAGCTTCAAAATGGACGAAAAAGGTCGAATGAGCATTCTAGATCCAGCATTATTCAACCACTGCTCCGATGAATCCTTAAAAACAGCCATGACTTTGTGTCTGAGGTGTCTATCTAGTGAAGCAGCAAATAGACCTTCTGTTGAAGATGTTATTTGGAACCTACAGTTCGCTTCACAGCTTCAGGCTTCATGGAGAGTGGACCAAGCAGCCATGTAACGCAAAACCAACACCAATGAACAGAGTAGGATCAATCCAAAAGTAATCAAATCACTGCGCTATCACGCTATTAGTGTTTCCTTATACCTCAAGTCATCTGTAACCAATGCTACTTTACATTTGAATAAATAAATCAGATATTACATGTTACAACGATGAACAATGTAAAAGATGAATAATATACAACAAACTTGAGAGAAAAATTTTCTATATCCCATCCTTCGGATTGCAAACAACTGCAAATGTAACAACACTCTACAAACGGGCAAGAACAAAATCGCCCATCATCTTCCATCAGCTTCTCTCATTCATTCTACTCATTTCTACTTCTGAAGCACTCTCTCTTGGGTAACCAAACTTCTCAGCTTCTCGTGCTATCTGAACATCGGACGGTCTGAAGTATTGATACATAACCTTTACAACAAAACGTGGAAGCATTGATGCTATGACGATAGCAAGCAAGCACAGCCAGAACAATCTTGTCCTTGCAATATGGAAGAAGGCCCTGTTTGTTTATACCAAAGAACCGACGATCAGAACAAGAGACAAGAAGGTAACGCAACTATAAAAGGAGGAGGCAATATGTATACTAGTAATATTGACGACAAGGCTCTCATTAGGTCAGTTAATCATCAGGGTGATATCCACCATGCGCAAAACTAACATTAACCAAACTTCAAGATAACGAGCAAGCACAAAGAAGGAAGGTTCAGATAGAATGACTTACCAGTAACCAGGAAGCATAGGGATAGCATCAATGATCAGGACAGAAATGAACGTGGCTACTATGGATCCCCAGATGGCAGCATGGACGATCCAGGTCCACCGGATGACATCCATTGCCAGGTGTAAATTAACCACTATAACAGCTGCAATAGTCCAAAGGTCACCTAAGCTTGATGAATCGATGCTGCTTTCCCAATATGCAAAGAGAGGGATAAAGAAGATGACAGCACTTTGCCACACCGTATCTATCATTGTAAGCCAAAACAAAGTACTGTTGTAGCCCTCATGTCTCTGCCCAGCACCATAGAGTTGAGGATCATGTAAAAGAGTCCTCCTACTTAGGTCCTTGTCAAGAATGCCAACAACAATTGTAGGAAATGACGTATAGATTACAGAATACAAAACGCTGCTCCACTCTGTGATTGCCGTCGTCAGTGTGAAAGCAGTAAACAACACATACCTAAACCAGAAAAGGTAACAATGGTTAGCATTTAGCAACCACATATCCTGAATCAAACTGTAAGCATGTTATTATTATTATTATTATTCAACGAGTAATTCAATTAATAACAAATTTAAAAGGGAATGTTAGGATACAGCACTTTAGTTTGGAACAGATTTCATTTCTTCCTATCGTCAAACTGATTCCTTTTCTCCAAGTTAGACTTATAAGTAAACTAACCAATGAATGGCGAAACTTTGACGAAAATATCTACCACATAACACAACCTATTTTGATATCTTTACAACTATTATGATTAGTAAGAAACTTAAAAAGTAAATAAAAAAAAAAGAAAAAGAGACTTGTACTCATATACTCCTATTACTTACCAGAACAAGATAAAAACAAATGCGGCGTTTCTATAAAAATTATAGAGTATCATATAGGCCATCCGCTGATAATTCCAATGCCCATGAACAAACAGAAGTGTGACTAAGAATCTGAACTGTCCCATTGAGAAATCTGATGCCATTACAGCTTGTCGGCCCTCTTGGCCAGTGATTCCAACACCCACATCAGCCATTTGGATCATTGAAACATCATTTGCACCTGAAAGGTATTCCAGCCAACAACAGCAAGAGTAATATATGTAAGTTACCAGAATAGTAAAAAAAATCAAGAATACAAGACTTTTTTACTCTCACTAACAAAGAGATAATAACTACCATCTCCAATGGCAAGGGTCATGTCAGCAGTCCTGTTCTTTACAAGGGCAACGATTCCTGCTTTCTGTAATGGAGCCACCCGGCAACACAAAACCACAGAACATCTACTAGCTAAATCAAAGAGCTGTCACAAAAGATAAGAGCTATAATCAACATTAAATGGTATAAGGGAAGGGAACTGGAACAAGTTCGGAAAGAAGCTTTTTGTATCCTTACCTGTTCTTCAAGTTCACTGTCAAGAATATACACTAAGCTGGTACCATCAATTATCAAAGCAAGGGGAGTTAAAACTGTTGCAGAAGTCTCAGCCACACCATCAGCAGCACCATGTGCACTCATGGCCTTCTTAGACATGGAAAGGGCATCATTTAAGCTCTTTCTACAAGAGTCCTTGGAGTTGTTGTTGATTATTATCTGGGTCATCTTGCTCGTTAGGAGCTTTGAAGAATAGCCAATTGATATGGCAGTTTCTTGTTTGTCCCCAGTTAACACCCACACTTTGATTCCCGCTATTCTTAGAGACTCAATGGCTTCAGGGACTCCTTTCTGGAGTTTATCCTCAATACCAGAAGCACCCAATAATTGAAGGTTACTTTCTATACTGCTTGCAACCTTCCTCAGTAAAGCAGCCCTTCCAATCACAGCAGTGCTTGCTGTCTCGAAAGAAGAGTGCCACTGCTCAAATTCTGATGCACTCAGTTCTCTCAGACCAACAACAAGTGTTCTCAGACCCATTGATGAATAGATGTTTAGATCGTTTTCTGTTGCATGTATCACGTCAACGTTCAACGACTTGTCTATCATGCTGAACATGGTTGAGTCAGCGCCTTTTACAAACACTTTAATGGTCTTGTCGGGGCACCCCAATATCACGGACATTCTCTTCCTGTCACTATCAAACTCATGCATACCCAACACGTTGAACCTGCAAAAAGTTACACCTCAATGTTATGGAGTTCAGAAATTGTTAGAACAATAAGAGCTATCAATTTTAACTACCACCAACAGCAACAAAAACACCAGTGTTTATGTTTAGGAAAATAAAGCTCTGTGTTCGTACTTTATTCAAGGGAAACATTGGAGCAAAAATAACCCTCGTTTCTGTAAATCAGTATGATTTCACACTATACCCCCTTAATTTTCTCTATCCTCCCCACCTCTCCTTGTACTATCATTCATGACAATGATGCACCAGATGTTGGACATAGATGAACTAAAAAAAAGACCCTTCAGGGAAAAAAATAATACTGTAAGTAGAAATAATACTTCAGCAACTTCATTTGGATAATACCTCTGCCTTTCTCCTTGGACATCAATTACAATGTGGCCAGAAGTTCTCTCTATCAACATAAATCCATAAGCTGCAGCAGCAAAAACTAAAGCCTGCTCATCCGGAGATTCCCCCTGGTAGTCTATCAACTTGATGGAAGGATCTGAAGTGTCAATGACTATGGGCACAATGGTATTGCAAGCTGCCAGTGCAAGGAAGAAATCATAAACATGAGTCCTTTCCTTTGTGTTCATCAAATTTCTTGATAACTGCAGGAGCTTCGGGTCAACAGGAACCTTCACTCTTGGCCGCAAAACCTCACCATCCACTATTTCCAGAAGGGAGAATCCAGAAAAAATAACATGAATTGTGAGATAAGTTCTGCTATAGAATAATTCTGGAGCTCATGGAAAATAAGTCTATTACCTTGGACAAAGTAGCCTTCTTCCTCGCTCTCCACAGCAGTTTCTACACCATAATCCACCCCAAAAATGTTTGCACGTCGAAACTCCATCTTGTTCTCAGTAAGTGTTCCAGTCTTGTCCGAGAACACATACTTAATTTGTCCTAAATCCTCATTTATGTTTAGGGCTCTACACTGAAATCGGGAATTTGCAGCCTTGTCGTACATTTGATCATCACGAACCATGAAGTAAGCCTGACCAACCCGCACAAGCTCCATAGAAATGTACAAAGAAATCGGGATCATGATCTGGAAGACAATAACTGACATGAGGAACGTGAAAAAAATCTCCATTCCCCATCCATAATAATTGTAGTTATCCGGATCCCCTTCAGAGTAGTCCTTTCTCCTGTAGTATTGTAAGTTATCCAGCTCATGCCTGTGACGCCTCAACCAAACAGCTGCACATATGGAGACGACTGTGCAGAGAGCAATAAGAAAAACAGAGAGGATAACAATCTCAAAGTTCATTCGGGTCTCAAGTTGGCTCCTTTTAGATGGAGCTCCAGAGTTGTTGAGCATAGCTTTAGTGTCACGGCCAGCGTACACCACAACACCAATTACCCAAGTTGTGTTCTTGAGCTCGCAACCTCTGAGAATAATGTTAGAAGGTCCAAGCGACAGCCTCTTGCTGTCAATTTCCATGTTGGCATGAAAACCATATATGTTCCTGTTGGGTTTCTCACACTTGATCAAACCGGTTAGCTTCTCCTTTTCGGGGATCCTAGGAAGAGTCTCCTGTTTCGCATAACGTGTCTTCAAATTGGACTCACCATCCAAGTTGATGGTCTGCACATAGGCAACTCCCGTGGAATCGCTTGTGGAGAGCAAGACTATATCACAGGGGATGGTATCGTTGGCATGGAGTTTGATGATCTCACCAACCCTGACATGCTTCCACTTCTTCTGCTGAAACTGACCATCCAGCAGAACGGAGACCAGCCTATTGTTCTCGATCCTATCCGACCTGTGCCGCCTAAAGTCTTCGTAAGCATCTTTAACGGCAGTGACAAAGAGGACAAAAGCCAAAGGCAGAATGGAAGCTCCGCGGCCGAAGACGGCCAACTGAGGCAGCTGATTGAGAACAGCAATTACAAGAAAATAAACGTAGGCCACTCTGCGAAACTGCTCAAACAAGTTCCTGGGGATAAAAGTAAGGACGGAATATTTTGAGGTCCGAATGGAATTCCCAGCGTATTCGTACCTTTCGTTGGTCCTGTCAGCATCGTCGATATACACGAACCTGGCGTCCTCATCGCTGATCTCCTTCTGGGAGAGGCTCAAACTGAACCCTTCGGAATCGGCGCCGCGCGATCCATTGCGTAAGGCCTTGGATCGGCCGGAATCTCCGACCGATCGACCGGAAAGATTGCTCCGCCGGGAAGAGAATGATTCAATGCCGTCCATGACCAGTCAAGATCTGTGCGGAAGCATAGGAAACGGAGGCGCAAACAGTCAGCTGAGTGAGCCGAGAAGCCGAAACACCGAACAGGGATTGTTTGTAACACGGATTACGGTCTTGTCGTCAGACGAGTCGCGGAAGCACAAGAGACGAGACGGCGGGCGTGAGCATGGAGAAATGGGAAGGAGAGATTCTGGGTTTTGTGTAACCGGGAAGGGGGAAGCGTGCAGGTTGAAGGGAAAGTCAAATGGAAGGGCGGCTAGCGCAAACGCTGAGGAAAGAGTCATGCTTTAATGGCGACAAGGGAAACATCAAATCATTTAGAAATCAAATGTTGACGAAGATGAGAAGAAGCTTCTGTCATCCATCTAGAATTAGAAAAACTGTGTCTTGGCGAGCTGAGCTAGCTAGACCTGGTCCTGGTTGGTGTTCTAGAGGCAGCAAGACGACTGGGCTTGCTCGCTGTCGCTGCACAAGAAAAATAATACTCCTATAATTGAAAATGCTTTCAAAGTTCAAAACTTTTGAAGAGGATTCGGATTAAATGGTAAATAAGTCCTCCTAAATGAGGGGAGTAATTGAACATGTGGGCGTCAGAATTTGACTCTTTTCTCTCTAGAAAAGAATTTTTCCTATTTTATTAAACGACAGATTTTTTCAATTCGGGTGTGTTCATTTGAGTTAAGAAATTTTGAAAAATTTGAAATACATGTTTTGATTGATGAATAAAATGTTTGTGACTTCCTGTTTAAGTTTTGTTTTAAGAATTTGTATCATTTTCGTCATAAAAGTTTCAATTGTGTGCACCGTTAATCATTCTATGACTTTTAACCATTAATTCCGCCATTAAAATGGGAAATTTACCAAAATATCTAATTCTAATATTCAATTCATCATCAAATTCTTTAAAAAACTACAAATGAATCATAAAAAGTTCCAAAATTCACAAAGCACCTATTTCTCACCACCCACTCACGACTTCAAAAGTTCTAACGGTTCGTGCCACTCACCGATACGGCAGGAAAGGAGATGCGGATGATGAACGACAAGATCTGGAGTAACGAGTCGTGACGGCGTGCTAGGTGGGATGCCCGTTGGGTTGGCTAGGGCGGCGTTGCTCAGTTCCGAATCAAGAGGACATCCAAATGACTCGTAAAGAGATGCTAGCAATTTATCATAGAGAAACCTCATCCCTGCACATCTCATTTCATGTGTCTACAATTCATAGTAATGACTATTCCATATGGAGTTTAAATACAACCATCAGTGTCAGAATGGAAAGCAGATGAAATACTATTGTTTAAACTTATGGAGTATTAATAATTCATACAAACCTCCTAGTTTGAAGCACTAGCTCCTCGTTTTCTTTGATTAGATCTTCAGTTAGCAAAGGCCCTTCCTAAATACAATCATTGATGGTGATGAAAAGGCTTTACTTAAAAATATAGGTGAATTAAGTATTTTTTATTGTTCATCTAACCTGGGTAATAGCTTCATCAGTTTCCAACAACATCAAATTGTCAACCATATGATCAGCTCCTAGTCAAAGACAGTACTCTCCTGTAAGAAGTCGAGCATATACATGAGAGTTTGCACAAAGTCTGCTTGAAATAGTTGATTCTTCCTCTGAATTGGCTTCTTTTATTATAAAATCTAACGATTCTATAGCAACAACACGTCTCGCTATTCTTGAAATGCAACAATTGATCACCTGTAATTGCTGATATAACAGACGGAATGGATGGCGGTCCGGGCTTTGGAGACGAAGGAATTAGGCGGCGTCTCCACCATAGCGTGAGGTTGTGGAGGTGAGTGTTGAGGTTGTGGTTTTGAAGATAGTAAAATGGGGCCAATTGGCAGGTGATGGTCACGGGCCGGTGATGGCTCGTGGGTGGGTGGTGAGAAAGTGGTGGTTTTGTGAATTTTGTAACCTTTTATGATTCATTTGTAGTTATTAAAAGAGTTTGATGATAAATTGAATATTAGATTTAGACATATTGGTGCGTCTCTTAAAGGTGTGTGTTTGGTGAAGTCTTTAAGTTGGTTGTGTTAGTTTGTTTTGGTCTATACAGTATGTCAGTATCTGACATTTTGTATGTTGTACCATTTCGAGAGGATACTCATCAATTAATTTGATGTTTGCTTTTCAAAAAAAGATTTAGAAATATTGGTTAATTTATCACTTTAATGGCGGAATTAACGGTAAAAGTCGCGGAAGGACTAACGGTGGTGCACACGATTGAATTGTTTTTTTTAAGACGCACACGATTGAAACTTACATGACAAAACTGATACAAATTCTTAAAACGGACCCAAATAGGACAAACAACAAACTTATGGGACTTCCATCAGAGTTTACTCATAAATTGAAACCTCCACCATAGCCGTGAGTAGGGGTGAGTAACGAATCGAGCCGAGCTCCTCGAGCTTTAACGAGCCCGACGAGCCGAGCCTCACGAGCCTCGAGCTCGAGCCGGTTTCGAGGCTCGAATAATATACGAGCCGAGCTCGAGCCTGAAACGTTCGGCTCGTAAGGTTCGCGAGCCTAACGAGCTCGCGAGCTCGTTTGGGGCCGAATCGAGCCTAGCCGAGCTCGCGAGCCTAACGAGCTCAAGCTTCACGAACCTTCGAGCCGAGCTCGAGCCTGTCTCGAGCCGAGCTCGAGCTCGGCTCGAACTCACCCCTAGCCGTGAGCGATCGTGTGTGGGGTTGTATTCTTCTCCCTAATTTCCCCCAATTAATTAGACCTTGTAAACCTTGTTGGTTGTTGTGTGAAGGAAGGAAAGATCATCAAACCCACCAAGGTTTTTTTTTTCTTTTCAAGAAAATGATTCTCATTCAAAACTACTTAGCTAAAGCAATAATTTTTCTGAACGGTTACTAATTCAATAAATTAAAATAAGAAAATTTACAAGGTAAAGTCAAAAGGGTGATTATTCGACCAGCCGAGTACGCCCATTGAGGTAGGGGGCTACACCAGCAGAAGTCAAACTGCACCTCTCAAGTACTCCCAAATGACCGAACAACACAACGGACAGCAAAGAACGCACACCTGAAGAACACAAACTTGCAACACGAAAACCAACAAACCGACTACCCCACCCCATCTGCTGCTCTTATCAAAGGATCTAAAAGTAATTAAACCAACACGGAGGGGAACACGTCCCCAATATCGTTATCTCTGTGCTCTAAGCCATCATTGAATAATAAATGATCGATACCATAAAACTAATGCTTTATAAAGGGAAAACCACAACGAAAAAACATTGAGAGCTAAACCAAAAAAATAAAGTACATGTGAATTAGATCCTTTCAAGATTGGTAACAGAATCTAACAGAATCACATTAAGAACTGTGTAGTCTTGACAATCCATCTAAATCAGAAATGAATTCGGATAAAAGTATCATCCCACAACATAAATATAAAAACCATCGACATTCAACCTCCACTATAGCTACTTATAAGAAAATAGTAACATATATCTAATAAGTATAGGAAAAACACACCACCAACGCAAAGGACCATCAATCTCATGAACTTATCCTTGTTTTCTCCAAAAATTGTCAGGATTTTAGAAAAAGCATTGAAAATTTGTACAATACGTTGTCATTAATTATGTCGTAAAATTATTATATTTACGATTCTCAAACTAAATACTAATAATATTAGGTCTAGGGACCTATACTAACTTTTACGTGTAATGTACTTCTTTCGTCCATCATTAAATGATTTATTTATTTTGGCTATATTACAATAATTAATTTATAATTTTTTTCATGAAGGAATAATTCATATGCATATTCAGGGTCGGCCTTGATATTTTGGGGCCTCGAAGCAAAAAGAAAAATTAGGCTCCTTTGTCAATATTGTACTACTTTTGTCGCTAAAAAATTGCTGCGTTTTTTAGCATTTAATTTATGATTTTATTTCTTTGATATTCTAATATGTAAAGTTAAAAAAAAAATAGATGCAAATAGATTAATGTATATAATTTCTAAGTAGATTTTTTTTCCAAATTTTTTAATATTTTTTTTAGTAATAAGTTGATTCTCCAACAACATAAAGAAAGAAACTCACTAATTTTTCAGGGACGGATGAAGTATTTACATAATCAAGCATACCTACTCAGACATAGTATATATATATATATATATATATATATATATATATATATATATATATATATATATATATATATATATATATATATATATATATATATAGTGTAATATACTCCCTCCGTCCCACAAAGGTTGTCAACATTACTATATTTGGCCGTCCCACAAAGGTTGTCAACTTTCCTAAAACAGAAACTTTCTATCACAATTTTTACCATTTTATCCTCTTATTTCACACCATGGACCCACAAGTTTTTCTCTTTAACTTAAAATTGGGGTCCACAAAATTTTCTCATTCTTTCTTTTTCATGAGGGTAATTTTGTCAACACTCTACTATTCTCCCACTTTCCTTAATATATGTGCCCAAACAAATCCTACAACTTTTGTGGACGGAGGGAGTAAAACTTAAGGATTAAAATATTAAAAATATAAAGGTTAGGAACTAAATCAATTATACATCTAACTTATAAATTAGAATTTTGTGAAAATTTTCAAAATTAGATAAAGTATATGTGTTATGACCCTCACCGGATGTGTCATAAGATAACTTAACTGGAAGGAATCAAAAGAATAAGGATTGATTTGGAAAGAAAAAGAAAATTTTGGATTTGGATTGATAAGAACTGAGCTAAATTGAAAATTTAGAAAGAATATGGATTAAATTGAAAGTGTTAGAAAGTTTGGAGTTAAAATTTAAGTAGGACCCATTTAGTTACCCTAAACCTACCTATTACACTAATCTACCTACGTTGGTTGACACGGGTTGTTTTGGCTATGAAGCGGGACAGAATCAGTTCCTTACAGTGAGAGATTTAGTTCTAGTAAAAGGGGGGAGAATCGATTACTGGAAGGAGACTGGCGACTCCAGCAGTTCATCGACGGAGTTTTATGGGATAGATCCCCAATTACAGAATCGATTTTTGGGGTGAGTAGAGGGACGAGGAGTTTCAATCATCGAGACCGGCAAGTGGGAACTTCAGCGACAGCGGGTTTGATGAAGCTGGATCAGAGTTATCGAAATGGTGAGGTCGTTGGCAAGGTCAGAGACGGAGAAGCGATGAACTTGGTGCGACGAACATGAGGCAGCGATCGGCAAACAAGAGTCACAATGAAGATGATGAAGGGGACTGAGCCAGGTGAAGCTACGACTTAAGGTGTTGTACACGGGCTGCTCGACTGACTCTCAGCCAGGAAGTGTCTCTAATCTTTTAGTTAGTTACTTGATTCTATCAATTATGGTTTCTCTCTTTTTGATTTAAATCAGACACTAGAATCATGTCTAGTCAGTAATCGATTACTTAGGTTAGTGGAATTTGTTGTGCAAATTTCTTATTTCTTCTTGTGTGTTCTGTTAAACTTGGGTTGCGTTAATTGGTGATATAATATAGTCTCGCTTTTCAGCTTTGGTCATCTTTTGGTTTTGGTTGATGGACCCCTGTAATTTTTTTATTGTACTCATAGTGTTGTTAGCTTTAAGCGTGCTATTTGTTTAGGAATTTCTGGTTTGGGCTGATTGTTGATCCTTGGCTGTTCCCAAGTTTAGTAGTAACTAAATTTGTCAAGATCTATTAGAAGTTAATAGATTTAACTCATAGGCTGAATTAAGAAGTATGCACGATAAATGCAGTCCTCTTTGTTTTAGCCTTACTTTTGATTTCATTTTAGTCTTTTTCTTTTGCAATCACATATATGTTGGTTTAAGAAGCTAGCTATTTCCCTTCTGTCTGCCATGCTCTCTGACTCTCTGGCTCACATTTTGGTTAATGCCACTCGTATGTTTATCTATTGAAGAAGTATGAACTTACTGCATTGAAGTTGTATTGAACTATATGCTTTTGTTTGATGTTTTTAGCATACTGCTAGATAAATTCATGATGTTTACCTTTAAATGCTTGCTGTCCTTTTATTATTATCGGTAGGACTAGAGGTTAATAATTAGCTCTTTCTAAAAGCTAAAACATTAGACAAGTTTGGAGTACTTTGGTAATTCAAATTACCACTTATTGTCCTAATAATTACTCCTAGAAACTCCATTGTGAACCGTCATTCTTCTTCATCATATTCTATAATTCTACTTGCTGCCCATGTCTTGTTTTGCTGCTGTAAACCTGGTTTAATCTTCTTTTGTTTCTTCATGTTTCTTTTCTTGGTGTTTCAAGTTCTGTGCTACTAGAGAACCAGCATGCCTACTTTCTTATACACGTTCCATGAATCTTGTCTACTAGTTTTTAGGATCCAAGCATGATAGTTTTTCTGAAGCATACGTCTCTTTTAATGTTAATGCATGACTGTATGCTATCTTTCTTTATTGTTTAACTGTCGAATGTTCTTTGTTGCATGCCGGTAGTAGTCCCCGCTACCACACTCAAGAATCTATATTGCTTTCTACTTTTATTTTCTTATTTCCATTTTTTCTTCTCGAGCAAGATACTAACAAATCTTGTCGAGAATTACATGAGCCTCTGATTACTCTCAAGTGGTATCACTGAACTAAGTGGATATGTAGGCAACCCTTTGGGGCCGAAGCACTACTTTGTCTTATAGTTTGCAGGTACATGTTCCAGAATGTCTACCACTGCTCGGGGAATGTGAATCTTCGAGTACAAGCAACTGGGAGATGTACTTAGAAATTTAGGGAAATCCCTTGGAAACCTTGTTTCTTTCATTCAAACCCTGTACACACTAAAATATTTTCCAAGTACTTTAGTTTATAACTTTAAATTTTCCATTTTACTATGTAAGAGTTAACTATTTTCATAAAATAGTTTATAGAAACTATGAAAGATCCTGTGGTTACGAGCCAGAATCGTCAGCTGTCTGAATGGTTGGTTTTGGGTCGTGACAATATGCTCCCTCCGTACCTTAAAAATTGCACAATTTGTTTTAGTTGTTTTATAGTATTTAATCTATGATTTTTTTCATGCATGTTTAGACATCTAAAGTTAAATATTTTTTCTGTGCATCATAATTTGCAATATATTTTTTAAAATATTTTTTTTTTGGATTTTTTGCACTATTTATCTTTGTAAATATTTGAGTCAAACATTGAACTTTGAAACATGAAAGTCAAATAGTGCAATATTTAAAGTACAGAGAGAATATTTCTTTAAAAGTGGTTAACTTTTCTTAAAAACATTTCACTTTAATGAGTCTCTTAAAAATTGTACACATTTCATTTTGAATTGTCTTCGAAAATTTGTTCACTTTAATTAAAACGTATGAGTTTTGGTAGGATGGATGAAGTATTTTTTTTATATACAATGTATATAGAGAGAGTAAACTTCACTGGTAGTCCCGTAACTGTGCTATTTGTCCTATTTGGGTCCCGTTATAAGAATTTGTATCATTTTCAACCTGTAAGCTTCAATCGTGCACCGTTAGTCCTCTCGTGACCTTTATTGTTATCTCCGCCGTTAAAGTGGGAATTTACCAAAATGTCTAAATATAATATTCAATTTAACATCAAACTCTTTTAAAAACTACAAATGAGTCATAAACCTCCCTTTCCTCGAACAAGAGCTCCACACCTACTTTTCCCATATGGCCCATGACTACGGCCCAGTCGTGAAGCTCTGCCTCGGAAGCAAAACCGGCATCATCATCACCTCCCAATCCGCCGCCTGCGAGATCCTCAAAGAAAAGGACATAACCTTCGCCAACCGCGATGTCCCAGCCATGGCCACCGGGTGCGCCGCCACGTATGGCGGATCTGACATCGTGTGGAACCCGTATGGTCCTAAATGGTGGATGCTGAGAAAAGTGTGCATATTGAAGATGCTGAGCAATTCCACCCTCAATTTTGTCGCCCCGCTCCACTGCTGTGAGATCCGTAACACCATCAAGTACATCAACACCCAATCCGGGTCTCCGGTCAACGTCGACGAGTAGATCTTCCTGACAACGTTGAATGTGGTGACAAATCTGTTGTGGGGCAAGCTGGTTCAGGAAAGGAGCGGGTGAGGATCGCAGCAGAGTTCCGGCAGGTTGTGGGTGAGATAACGGAGCTGTTGTGCGCCTAATATTTCATATTTCTTCCCCGGTTTAGCCCGATCCAATTTTCAGGGATTGGTGAAGAAGCTGAATGGGTTGTACAAAAAGATTGAAGCTGTGTTCGATGTAGTGATTGAGCGGCGACGGCTGAGACGCGGTGGCGGAGGTGGCGGTGATTGGGACAACCGACAATGACTTGGGGTTTCTGATGAGGCTCAATGATGAAGGGGGAGACTCTATGACTCCTTTCACTGATACCCATTTGTCAGAAGTTTTGAATTCGTGGGTGGGTGGTGAGCAGGAGGTGGTTGTGTAAGTTTTGTTACTTTTTATGACTCATTTGTATTTTTTAAAAGAGTTTGATGTTAAATTGAATATTAGATTTGGACATTTTGGTAAATTTCTCACTTTAACGATGGAGTTAACGATAAAAGTCACGAGAGGACTAACGGTGCACAAGATTGAAACTTACATGACGAAAATGATACAAATTCTTAAAACAGAACCCAAATAGGACAAACAACAAACTTACGGGACTACCAGTAAAGTTTACTATATATATATATATATATATATATATATATATATATATTTGGGCCCCCTTAAAATTTAGGGTCCAAGCAAAAGCTTTGCCGACTTGAGGGCAGGGTCGGTATTGTGCATATTATAATTTGCAACATACCTTTAATATATGTATTTTTTGTGAATTTTTTTCACATACCTTTGTTAAACTTTGATTTAACATTGATTTTTCAAATATGAAAGACATATGAGTCACTTAATGGCGGACCGAGGGAGTAATACATAATGAATCCGATAATGTAGTCTAATTCTGACCAATTCTATATTTTACGAAATACAAATCATTAATTTTATTGTGATGGTTAAGAGCCACTATAAATTTAATGTCACTAACCCCAACGTAGTTGAGATTGAGGTGTTGTTGGTAACAATGATGCCGATCACACACACACACTCGTAAAAAGAGCAAAATGCACGGATAGTCCCTTATCTTTTACAATTATTATAAACGGGTCCTACTTAAAGAATTTGTCATGTTAAGGTCACTTATCTTTCATTTTTAATGCATGGTCCTTCTGTTATTTAATCCGTCAACTACACCGTTAAGTGATTGCATGTAAAGCCATGTACAATGAAATGTCGATTATACCGTTAGTTCTTAGGTCAGATCATAAATTTATATACCGACGTGGCAATTAGGGGTTTGTGTGACTTACATGGCTTTAAATGTTAGCGGGAGTGAGATAGATTGAGAGATTGTGGAGTGAGAAAGGGGGGTGGGGAGTGATAGATCTGGACGCTTCGTGTATTTTCAACTGATCTTGAGGCAAAGTCGAAGATGTGATCGGTGAGCGCTGGGTGGAGGGATTTGGGTCATCATGCACGTTTTTGCAAGTGTGGTATTTATGGGCTTCCAAAACTATGGGGAAAGAATTTTTTTTCAGTTTCGGGTATGTTTGATTTTTTAAAATTGGCTATCTGATTGACCATGTACCATTTTTTATAGGGTATTGGATTTTGTGGTTTTCAAGTGTGGTATGACAAACCCACGTCGGATCGTTTGAGGGTTATCATCTACGGGCTGTTGAAGTTGAATGTTCACGTAAATGAAGCATTGTCAAGGAAGAAGAATGAAGATGAAGTTGTGAAGCTTAGATACGAAGCTAGGATATTAAAGGTTGTTCTAGTTGTTTCATGGATTTTATTTTTCTGGTATTGTAGAAAGTAATGGTATTGGAGTGAAGAAAAGAGTGGTGAAATGTTGTATTTTGTTGGAGTAGTCGCTTTCGATGGAATGAATTGGAGATTTTCACCTTTCGATTGAATGAGTTTGTGTGATTATTTGTTTGATCTAATCTATGTGAGTATTGGAACATTTGTCATGAATAACACAAGTATGAATAACAACATCATCCACAAGCATGAATAACATCAACACTACATTTAACAAATCCACATAGAACATCTAATATATACAACATAAAAGGGATGATGTTGTTGTCCCTGTGGTGATGTCCTTCCTGTGGTCTCATACAAATCCACATCAAAACAAAAAGAAACCTTCAACATCTGCCATCATCCACATCATAAATACCAATCACGTCCAAAAAATAGTCCATGTGGTTCCTTTGTCTAAGTCTTGTAACTATCTCCTACTAGCACTTCTACATCACAAATGTTCTTTTAACAACTAACAACCATGCAATGATTACTTCTACAACAACTTGACATTGTCTAAGAATGAGGAGTTTGTTTAAAAAAAACATTTTTGACATCTACTTTGCAAAGATGACCGAACATAAGAGAAGAAGAATTATTGCAACAAGTTCTTTCAAATTTCATACAGAATCTACCTCGACAACGAAGTAGATCAAGGAAAATCAGAAAAAGAGAAAAACTTCACGCACTACAGCAGAAGAAAAGAAGAAAGATGACGCATATGATGTTGATGATTATGCACCAATCATCAACGTGCTTAGGAAAAAATAAAAGAAATACGCATAATTTACTTTTAGCAAATTAGATACTTATTCCATTTAGTTTCTTTACATTTCTTTACCTCTTAATTAAACGTTTCTAAATATTATTAATCATTTTATAATTTAAGTCTCTTACAACCTCATTTATGTCCATGTGGAGTGCACGTGTGTGTGTGTATATCTCGTGTATAAAAGAAAATGCAGCTTTTGCATTAGTATATTTTTAAGCCAGCAAAAACACATGAAAACATGTGAAATAAATGAAAGCCCAACCTCTCCACATGCATGATGTCCTTGAAGGCAACCACTCAACTGGTTAAGCATGCCTTACACGATCATAATTAATTTTAACCATCTAACTATCCATTTGGTTTTGTGATATATAGAATTATTTACTATTAATTATTTTATTATAGATAATCATACATAATTATTGGGAAATGACAATATTTTGTCATATAAATTTGACCTAAGGTATGAATTTTTATTTTACCATCGGAATTATTGTTGATCATTTGACCACCAATATTGCATTTTAAGACCATTCCACCACTCATTAAAGAATGATACATATTCAGTCAATCTAATAATATTCTACTATTAATGTATGAGATTAACATAATAGAGAAATACTGATAAAAGTATCAAAGAAGTATACATCAGGGGGCTTCAAAGTTAAAGTGTGGTGGAATTTATATTCACTTGATGGGTGAGTATTGGTGGAGTGAGATAGTTAGTTGGTCAAAACAGAAAAAAGGGGTTTTATGTTTGAGGGACCGTGAAAATGGATGGCTCATGGCGTGATTTTGTGCGCTTGAGGAAAACGGTCGCGCCCAAAAAATTCGAGGCAGCACGAAAACAGAATTCGGTCGAAGATCTGTGTCGATTCTCTGTCGAAGCGAGTACTTTCGGAGTAGAGGGTGGAACGTCGATCGACTAGGAAGGAGGGAGGCTTGGGGACCAACTCATCAGAGGAGAGGGTCGAAGCGAACCAACAGAAATCGGTCGAAGATCCTCGGTCGAAGCGAAGACTTTCGGGGTAGAGGCTGGAACGTCGATCGACTGGGAAGGAGGGAGGCT
The DNA here is from genome assembly GCA_024586325.1 of Stellera chamaejasme. Taxonomy (NCBI): domain Eukaryota; kingdom Viridiplantae; phylum Streptophyta; class Magnoliopsida; order Malvales; family Thymelaeaceae; genus Stellera; species Stellera chamaejasme. The sequence goes on from CM044986.1 coordinate 299,897, forward strand.
TGGAGTCGAACCCCAGCGGATTAGGGTAGGGTTTGATGATGTAAACCCAGAATGCTATGCGATTGAAATGGGACTTTGAAGTTTCGGATTGAAATCAGAGAAGAGGGTGGAATCAGGTATGGTTCTTTCTGTCTTAAAATCTTGATTTGATTCCTGGCCAAATCACCTTTTGAAAACATGATGATCAATGGAGAATGTATCTCAATCATGTTTCACTTTGTGGTAAGCATGAGTAATTAGATATGAACCCTAACCGAAAATCATGTCCGAGTTTTGGTTAGTTAGCTAAACCAAAACGAGTTTGACAGATTAATTAGAAATGAAGTAGAGGATGTAATGTTAGAAACTATGTTGTTGACCTTAGCATCCATTGCCAAGGAATTTGAGCTGCCTCTAGTTAAGCTGGATTTCACAGAAAGTTTTTGTTTACCAAACTTTCGACTGAGCCTTTCACTAGCTCTCTTGTTAGCACCCTTCTGCAAATTTGGATTGCACAATTTACTTTGGTCTCTTCTGTTGACACCCTTCTGCAAATCTGTGCTAAGCTCAACATAAGGCTTGCTTGATGTAGTCATTAGCATGAAAACTCAACCCTGTATCTAGGCACTCTAGAAGTCCATTAGGAGCAGATTGGAACAAGCTTGATGGTTTCTGCAGTTTTGAATTTGACATAAACTGTGATAAGGGGGTATTAACATAAGGCTTGCTCAGCTCTTTTAAAAGGCTAGCATGCTAAAACCCATTTGGATAATGCCAAAAAGCCTTTTCAAGTGTCCTGCCATGAAGTACATTACTTTTGGATGCATGATTGGATTATCTTCACCGGCTTCAAATTCTTCATCATAGTCTTCATGCATCTTCATAAGCCATACCTGATACTCCTTTTCTAGCTGGGCAAGTGTTAAAATATTCCCATCTCTAAAAATTTTAACATCTACATCTACAGTTTATGGAACTTGGTCAGCTAAAAACATGAACGTGGTAAGGAAGACAACTTTTTAAAATAGGAGGAAAATAATAATTAAAACGTATAACACCTCCTTTCTCTTGAGACACCTTCCAAGGCTCTTGAGAGCATTAGTGAACAAGTTACGGTGCATTAAATCATCGAAAAATAAATTAACCTATTTTAATCAGCCACCGGTAAAGAAGCATTCCATTTAAACTTTCTATCTACATCACTTGAGAAAAGCTTGAGCCAAGAAAACGCAAGGAACCTAGGTTTTACCTGTGCATTGTATTATTCCACTTACGATAACAACGTTACTTGAAGACTTAGCAATAACCACACGATTCTCTTTCTATTTAAAATTTTCACTTGCAGTGTCAATGTCAAATCTAGAATATGACAAAAGCATATAACAGGCCTTACCTTATAAGGTGTTGGTTTAAAACCAGCATCTGTATCTGTTACAGCAAAAACATTGTCAGTGTACATTGATAAATGCATCAGCCAAAACGAGAGCCATAGAGAATAAGAAAAATACAAACAGAGAATGAGGTAGCTAATGCAAGTACCGATGAAGCATTTAACTCTCGTGCAACATTTCTTTAGAAAATGCACTTTGTCTCCCTTTTTCTGCCTCAAATCCATAAAAGGAAGCAGACCCTGCATTCAATTGTAAAAAATACTATAAGTTCCCATATATTGTAATTTAATATAGTAAAAGAAAACAGAAATCTCAGAAGCATGGAATTTAAAATGCTACAGTAACTATTTTTAGCATATTTAGCAATTTCACTATGTGCCTGAAAATTGCAAAATTTCTCCACTCCTCAATGTAGCTGAGGCAGAAAAGCATATACAAATTGATGAACATACTGCATCCAGAACTTATATGATCTTGACTTTTATGCTTAGCTTAAGCATTCTCTAAATATATCCATATTGCAGGCTTCAAGCTTGTCCAATAAAACTCGTATACATGGAAATATTTATGCTGACCAATCAAGCAAAATGTGTTAGTAAAAGGTGAGACTTGTTAGATAGAGACTTGACCCCCCCTCCCGGTGTCTACCTTGCTTTCCTTCTCTCATGAGATCTTTTCATACAACCACTCCTAGATGCTCTATAGATCTTGTATCTTGTCCATAGTGCTATCACATAGGAGCATCATACTGAGGTTAAGATGATTAATTAGACAAACCAAAAAACAAAAAGTTGTTTTGACAACATGCAATGGGAAATATACAAACTACAAAGGCCTAAAAGCTTCAGAAATCTAACAGTCTGCCAATAAAAATAAAAGCTCTAAGCATATGATTCTGTGAAAAAATTCAATTCCACTTTAGCTTTTCTTGCGTTCATTGTGAAATCAATTTGTGAAATAAATGCAGATCTTTTGTTGTTGTATTCCTGTGTTCTCTTCCTGCCAGGTGATATTGTACAAAACCGTTAACCTCTCGGAGTCTGTTTGGTTAAGTAGAACGAGAGATGCCTAAAATATCGAACCGACGTCTTCTTTTATCCATCCTTGAACAACAGATGGTGATGGCTATGGAAATTGACGAGGATGAGGATATGGTGGAGGAATTATGTGAAGCGTATGTCTTGATAAACAATTCACGTTACCTCAATGCGTGAGTCAGATCACCGCGCTCCCAAGAATTCTTACTCAGTTGTGCACTAAACTTAAATGTAGCAGAATTCAAGCAAAACTTCAGATGTGACCTCGAGTCTTTCCTCCGTTTAGTTGAAGTGATTAGACCATGCTCTGTGTTTCATAACAGGAGTAGGTGCCCTCAAACTGCAGTTACCTGGCAAGTCTGTATAGCCCTTTGGCGTCTTGGGCACAATGGGAACGGAGCAGCCACCGCCATGCAATCCATGCTATTTGGGTTTGGTGTAGGAACCATTGTTCTTTTTACTCGAAGAGTTATAACTGCATTACTGGAAGTTGGAAGTAAGTACATCATGTGGCCTACGAAAGAAAGAAGAACAGAGATCGGACAGGTCATGGAGGCTGAGAGTTTTCCATGATGTGTTGGTTTCGTTGATGGCACCACCATTCCGCTATCCGAGAAACCAGCCATCAATGGAGAATGTTATTGGGATCGCAAACATCGATACTCCATCAATATGCAAATTGTCTGCGATGTTGATAAAAGGATCATTGGGTTTTCTTGTGGGTGGCCCAGTTCCAGTCATGATGCTGGCCTATGGAGAAAGTCAGTGCAAGCGAAGAACCCAGTCCAATTCTTCAGCAAAGGAGAATACATTATTGGGGACTCGGCGTACGGTGTGTCAAACCACCTTATTCCTGCATTCAAATCGCCTGCTGCAGACATCCATGCTAACAAAGAGTTCAACTATGTTCTGGCTAAATCAAGAGTGCGGAACGAGCATAGCATTGGCATATTAAAGGGTAGATGGTCGTGCTTGCGTGAACATCGACAGCAAATAAGAACGAAATCGGATGTTGAGGCCATCGTCCGAGTATCAACTGCATGTGTGATTTTGCACAACATGTTGGCTAACTTGGGAGATTCATGGGAGGAGATGTTCAGAGAGGTCGATCCAGTGGATGTCTTAGTAACAGATAATCTTGAAGGCACTGAATTGGAGCGCGTAGCAGCATTTAGAGAGGAGGTTAAAAGTTATGCTATTGAGAAAGGTTATCTCAATGGGGTTCTCCCCATTGATGACTAGGAAAAGGTACGGTACTTCATTAAATTGTGACTAACTATTTGCCTTAGGATGTGTTGGTTAGATTAAACTGAATTAAATTGTGACTGATTATTTGGTTTGTTGTCCCCCTTGCAGCATGTTTTTTGTAAACCTTTTTTGGCCAGATGACTTCTCCGTTGGGATGGAACTTTTGACATGTATGGAGTTTGTGTTTGTATTATTAGGAAGCTGAAATTAAGAAGGCGGCGTACATGTCATATAAATTTTGGAAAATCAGGTTAGATTTTATTATATGATGAGACAAGTACTTGCAAAATAGAAGCATATCTCTTGGTTGCTTAGGATCTTTAAACGTCTGTTAATTGTTTCACAGTTAAAGAAGTCATCATGGTACTGAGACAAGTACTTGCAAAATAGAAGCTTTTGGTATCAATTGTTGTTGGAGTGAAATTGAAAGATCTCCAAGTATGTGCTTTGATCTTTCTGTATAGTATATAGAAAGGTACGTTAGTTTGCTTTTTGGATATGCAATTTTATTACCTCAGCTTCTTTCACTTGTCATCCCTCTTGCTGTTTTTCCTGTAGAGAGGCAGAAGACGCAACATTGCGATCAACTCATGGTTGGTTTCCATGATATTGCTTCGTACTTTGTGATCAACTGATATGGATCTGACTTGAGATTTATTTTTCAGTGTTTACAAGACTCACAGGTGTACATCTTTTAGCTGATGCTGTTGTTTTTTTTAGCTACATACACATGTACATCACTTTAAGATTTCCTATGGTAATGTAAATGGCTGGCTATGTTTATTTTTGCAGACACGGTCAGGTGAGATTTTTAACCACTAAATTGCAGCCTGCAGAACTTATTGCTGTATTTTTTGCAGATGTTTTGAAGCTTACAGTTCAAGCCTGTACGAAAGAAGTGATTGTTCAGAGGGAGCATGCGTGAAAACCAACAGCGTTTGAAGTTCAGAACTTGGACCACCAGTAGACGATCTATAGAATAGGGTTAGGGTCATTGTTAGGAGCGAAACACATGTATAAATTGAAATTTGTCATTTTGTTATGTGTGACTTTGAAAAGCGTGGATTCTTTGTGAAATGAAGGAGTATCCAAATCAAAGAACTACTTAGTGTGCAAAGTTAAGAAAGAAATATATTACTCAGGTACCCTTAAAAACAAGTGTTGCACATCAAGTGTCGCACATAACTTGGAGCAGTCGAACCGCCTCTCCTTGAACTTCTCCGCCTTCTCTTCAGCACGTCTGTTTCTCTCTTCCTCCTTGTCCTCCATCCACCTCTGCTCTTCTACCTTCAGCCTGACTTCCCTCTCTTCTCGCTCTACCTTCAGCCTGACTTCCCTCTCTTCTCGCTCTGCATCCCACTTCATTTGCTCAAATTTGAGCCTTTTATCCACAATGCATACCAAGGCAGCAGCCTTAGCTGCTGAACTCTCTTGAATTGTTTGCGCCAGGAAGTTGCGTGCTTGAGTTGGATTTTTCGTAGCACATAGGCTTGGTAGCTCCTTCCTGCGATCCTTTTTGCACTTCTTTGAATCACTACTGCCCACTCCCACTCTGGATTGACGTTTAGTGCCAACAACCAGCGTTGGGGAAGTCTCCAACTCAGTATTCGAAACAGTATCATCCTCACGTTCAGGAACCGTTGGTGCCTCTGTTGGTGGAGATTGGGGCAGGCCTGAATCATCCGCATTGCTGAATAGCATGGCACTGTACGTCATTGCCTCCTCATTTGCAAACGGATCATATGGAGTTGTATCATGAAACTCTGAGGTTCCTTCGGGTGGAAGTGGTGCATTAGGAAGCACCTCATCAAGGAAGTTTTCACTCTCTTCGCGAACCTAAAAACAAAAACATTTTGCAGAGCTAAATTGCAAACCAAACAACAACCAACTTAGCTACGAAACAAGATAACTCCATATGATCCGTATGCAGCCCAGATAAGATTTTATAGAAAATTAACACTCATGCTTTTTAAACACTCATTCCTAACATCATCAATATGCAAAGCAAACATTTTCTTTAGCTCAATTGCATACAGAACAACAACCAACTTACCTACAAAACAAAATAACTCCATATGATCCGTATGCAGCGAAAAAGAATTTTATACTACAACTACCACTCATGCATAGCAAACACTCAATCCTAACATCATCAATATACAGCAAAACCCAGTGGCATACAGAAAACACTTTTCAGCTTTAACATTAACTGTCAACATACCTAAGGACCTTATTGAGGTCAACTTCTGACGTAATACTGCCACTCTCGAACGTTGCAGCAGGACTCACGTTTGGTCATTCCCCAAACAGAGCATGAATTCGCTCATAATGGGGGCACATGCTATCCAACTTTGCCTGCACCGTGTGGATGTTACGCTTCTTGTTTGCCTCAGTTACACCAAAACCAGTTGACATGCTCCTTTCCCGCGCAAGTCTATACTTGTTCAAGTATGTACGCCATCGGTCAGCCATGGATTTGTGGTCTAAGGTATATTTACCTTTAAATCGGTTGTTGATGAGGGCCGCCAATTCCTTCCAAGCTTCAATTTTGTGAGGAGGTGCCACTCCAACCTCTGTCTTCCCGGATACACCACAAACCTTAGCCATATTCTGTGGATCCTCAAGGAAATTGAGAATCATTGCATACTGCTCACCACCGAACTTGGCGTTTTCTTTGTGTCGACATGGTGTGATTGCACTTGCAAAAAAATACAAAACTATGTGACAATCAACAAAATACTACTACAATTCATTAATAAATATAATTGGTCAACTAAAAAGACAAGCTCAAATGGGGCAGCCAAGCTTCCTTCACCTAATGCATAACTTCACTCTATAAGTAAGCCTACCTAGGTGAGTATGCAATAAACCAAGTTAATTACTCCTACAGATTTATTATTAAATTCGTATCTCAAATCAAAGAAGAAAGCTACAATCTGTCAAGAAATTGAAATATTTTCAACTCACAAAGGGAATCCAAGTTGAGTTATCAGAATTTCTTGAATTTCAAAGGACATGAATTGTTTGTAAAATCTCTTTAACTTCTCTCTACACATGTCATTTATAAAAAAAGATTGCTTTTAATGCTAAAGGCAGCTTAGCTCAGTGTACAGTAATAGAGAGAAGGAATAAAATATACCACCACCACCCATGTTCTTGATTAAGTTCGAGTTAACAGTGTTTTGCTTCCACCAAAAGTTGTTCTACCAATTAACTACATACATAATTTACCGTATGTTTACAAAAAAAACAACCAACTTTCATATCAGACCATTATGACAACTAAAGCCTATTATGACACAAAAAGACAGATCATTAAAACCCAGTTTCTGCTTTGAATTCAAAGCAGAAACTTACTCTCTAATAGAATCTTGAAACACAAAATAGCTTTTTAATCGTTAAAACCCAGTCCTAAACTAAAGCCCATTACACTCTCTTACATCATCAGTTAGAATCATATAGGAAACTTAACTGGAAACAAACAGAGATGACTAACTTAACACAGTAAAAAATCAAAATCAAATCAAATCAGGGATTGAAAGAAGCTAACAAGAAATGGAAATGCTGAGTAAAGGAGACCAATTAATCTACATTGCAGACAAATATACTGAGATCACAAGTCCTTGTTTGCGGAGAATTAACCAGTACCACTGTTAAAAAATGTAATGCTCGAGACTAACAAAGAGCTTATATGGTAATGATGTAGAGAGAATGAAGCTGGACTTCAGATGATTGCCCTCAAATCAAATGTCAACCAAATAAACACATTTCTATAAGGTTAAATGACTGCAAGTAATGTGTTTACGAAAAGGAGACTTCTTCACATCTACAGTTTGGGAACAAAATCTCAACATGCAGCATTTAGATAGGAACAGAAAACCTTAACAGGATGTTGCTTCTTTGCTGGAATGGTTCCAAGGCTCAGAAAGAAATCAAAACAATGCAACCGAACAAAGCAACAAGTATTTTAATTTAGTTGCAGTCATTCCATGGACAGATTACATATACTTTGATAAACAACCAGAAAGAGTTCAGACTCTTCTTCTCTGCATACTTTCATTTTCACCGAATTAAAACAATCGAGGCAATATATACTAATTGTATTTAACTTGACATAATTCCAACACTTAAACAATCAGACCAAGAACTAAATACCAAAGTAAACACAGATCCTGAATCATATTAACAACAGTTAGGGGAAAACTACCTTGCCCTTCCAATTCTATGAAACCTATGCAAAAGAACGACGACCTCGACCTGTTGTTCTATCGCAACAATACCCTCTCCTTGAATCGGTTGAGCTGCTCCTGAAATTAACCGACTCCTTAATTAGAAGGAGATTTTAGAGATGAGTCTAGATGAATTGCCGAATCGATTAGGAGAAAATCGAACCTGCTGTGCTACTGTTCCTGGCCAGCTTTGACGAGATCGCGTGACCGCCTCTCTCCAAGATATCGACTGATCGTGCCCGGCGGAGGAGATACGAGGTCAGAGAGACGGTTGCGAATCAGAGTCGGCGGTGGAGTCGACACGAAGCGCTCGATCTTCTCTCGCGAGCGAAGACTCAGAGTGACTAGCATCCAAGGTGACCGTGAGTTTGGCTAACTCACTTCTGCCAAACTCACGTTAGGTCCGAATATGGGAGGTGGTTATCCCACATGAGCCACTGTGAAAATTGTGAGGTGAAAATTAAATTACTCACTTTCAAAACTCTAAGTTTGAAGCACCCTATTTATTGTGACTCATGAGAGTTTGTGTTGATGAAGAGACCTTGATGCGTTGCGTAGATCTAGAACCCCTGAGCGACAACAGTAGAGGAGAGTGGGAGTCTAGCAACACGATCTGGAGTTTAAGTCAATTCAAGGTAGTGGGTTTAAGTGTCTAAGTGTAGTTTATAAGAACGTGACAATATCTGGTATCAACCCCAAAGTTGTTTGAGAGAACGAGAAACATGTTCTCAAGGCCCCCACTTAGACTTAGAGATTATGATGCTCTCACATAATATGGAAATGAGGGGTTATACACACACATACACACATCTTTTGAGAACAAAATTGTGAAATTGCAACGGTAAATACGAGAAAACCTTTCTACTTAATTGGTGTTTGTTTGGTAAAATAGTAGTAGTTTGAAACATTACGGACCCAATTCTAACAAGTTACCACATATCTACATACTGCATCTGTCTTGAAATAATTAAGACGTTTTGTTTCCGTATATTTATGTTTGATTCAATTTTTTATTAGAAAGAAGTAGCTATTTTTTTTGAACGGGAAATGTCTATATAATTAATTCAAAGAATCATAATACAAACTTTTAGGCAGCAGAACAAAAAAGAAAAACAAAAAACCCTTGCGCAGGAGATTAGCAATAACTGGAAAGAACTAACATAGACAACGAAGCACGAGTAGCAGAAAATTAAAAGATAACCGACAATGCTGCAAACATCTAAACGACTGCTGTTAAGAGCCGAAGATGTCGAAAATGACGGTGTGAGAGATGGGCCTAAGATTGCTCACCCCATCAGTGACGAGATCCCTCTGACCAATACTAAAAGACCTTCACACTTGAGGCCAGCTGGTACGCTGGATCGGGTATGGGACCTGCTCCAGAAAAGACCAAATATCAGTGAGACCAATTCATGTCCCGTCGAATGGGTTCGAGTTGTCCTAAAAGGTCCAAATCCTTGACAACACAAAGGGGCCAATTTGTGCAACAATGAAACTGACCGGGAAAACCCACCACATGGCCAATTCTGACAGCAAGAAATCATGGCACTAGGCAGGACAAGACCTCGCCCAGTCATGCCGTAAACAGAAGAAAACCAATTTGCACTAACACAATGCCAAACAACGCCCTTCCTCCATCCCAACTAGGCACCATCCGCAAATCAAAATCCCCAGGATCAAATACAAGACCAACAAGACCAATTGTTAGTCCACCAACCCTCACCCACGGATGTGGGGAGGCTACAGACATGTCACCCAAACGAGTCACCATTCCTGCAGCCTAACAATACGCCATCCACAACCCAAATTCGTCTAGAGCCAAAGGAACGGGTTCCAACGAAACCCCAATCGAGCATCGACTAGAGAAGTCGGAAAAACCGTCGAGCGCTTTGGAGAAGACCGACCAGGAGTAAGGGAGGCCATCTGAAGCGGAAGACGACCTTGGAGCGTAAAACTTAAGCAAGGGCAGGCAGAGCCGCATAAAGGCAAGACAACAACCTTTTGCGAGCGAAAGGACCGATGCGCGTAGGGACCTCCACATCGGCCTACCAGCGAAGCTCCAGATTTGGGACCAACGACAGCGAGAGGATAGAGAAAAATGCAAACACAAGGGAAATCATCAGGAAGACCGAGCCTTCGGTGGAAGGTTCAAAGACAAAGCAGTAAGGAGATAGAGTCAACAACATGCGATGAGATTGTTTGACGGCGGCGATGTGGTCGATTGACGGCAGCGGCGCCGGGAAAAGAAACGCTAACCCTACATGATCGCTCTACGATTAAATCGCTACAATTTTTTTTAATATATATATATATATTTATGAACTAGAAATTACTACCATATATCATTTGCATACGAGTTTTTTTAGCTCTATATTAAAATGTTGAAGAAAATGAAAACAAAATAGGGTATAGTGCACTCATGGTCTTGTAACTTTAATTATTGTATCATTACGGTCATGTTTTAACTTTTTGTAAAATAAGTTCTGTTTTTAAGTTTTTTCTTCATCCATGGTCATTTTCCGTCCATTGACCGTTAACTTTAACGAATTTGTGGGAAAAATGATAAAATCAACAACTCAATTGTTTTAAAAAAAAGTACTTACACCCAAGTTTTAAACTTAACCATTTAGACACTCCCCAACAATTTTAAACTTAACACTTTAACCCAAATGTTTTAATTAAGCCCAACAACACCCATCCATCGTCGGGCCGCCGCAACCGCCACCGAACACCGCCGGAAAATGCTGAAAACTAAAAACAATACACGAGCGTGGGTGGGCCTGGAGGAGAATATAATTTATCGAATCGCGGCCTAAGGCCGACGAATAGCCATGTATTCGCGGCCTACCGATATATTCAAGATTTGTCCTAGTCCTCGATCTATGTTCTCGGCTATTTTTTTGAGTATTTTCCTGGCGGCTATGGCGGCGGCTGATTTTGTGTTGTTGGGCTTAATTAAAACATTTGGGTTGAAGTGTTAAGTTTAAAACTGTTGGGGAGTGCCTAAATGGTTAAGTTTAAAACTTTGGGTGTAAATAAATTTTTTTAAAACAATTTAGTTGCTGATTTTATCATTTTTCCCACAAATACGTTAAAGTTAACGGTCAATGGACGGAAAAGAACCATGGATGAAGAAAAAAACTTAAAAACGGGACTTTATTGGTACAAAAATTAAAATATGACCGTAGTGGTACAATAATTAAAGTTACAGGAACATGAGTACACTTTACCCAAACAAAGTATATTAATTATTTTGAGCCCAGGGATGATGTTATTTACCAACTAGTTGGAAAAACCACTAGTTGTGTTATGTGTATAAATACCCAGTTAGAAGGGTATTTTAGTCTTTAAAATTGTTAGTCAGTTAGTTAAATTAGTTAGATAGTATTAGAATCAACTAGTGATTTTACCCACTCGTGGGTAAATAGAAAAACCACATTAGAGTACCATACATGGAAATAAATGAGATACTCCCTCCATCCCAATTTAATTAATGTTTTTGTCCTGAAAAATTGGTGCGTTTCTTTTTTGATGATGCGAGAGATTCAAATTATTATTAGAAAGGACTTATTAAAGAAATTTGGAAAAATATATATATTTAGAAACTACACACATTAACCTATAATTTACATTTAAATTGTTTGATTTTGTATATCAAAATATTGAAGAAATCAAATCATAAATTAAATGATGAAAAAGAAATGCACCAACTTTTTTGGGACAGAGCTAGTATTATGTATCTTTTACAGCATCTAATCTATGAATCCTTTTCTTCAACATTTTATTATATGGTAAAGTATATTTTTAGTCCATTAACTTTGATACGTGTCCTATTTTAGTCATGTTTTAAGAATTCCTTCTGTTATAGTCCCTTAACTTTGATTTCGTCTCAATCAAGTCATTCCGTTAGTTTGACTGTTAAATTGACCGTTAATTGATGAGAAATTAAAATGCACTTACTTGCCCATACGTAATTTACCACTTGTTCCCTAAATTTAGAAAAATCTTTCAATTTGATCCAAAAATATAATTTTATCATCTCTACCTCATCTTCTTCAACCCAAAATCCCCATCAGACTTGCTCCAAAAAATCCCTAAAATCCCAAAATTCTCAGCTTGAACTTGTATCCATGTTCAAAGCTTGAGCATTTCGGATATCAGAAGTAACAATTTGATTCAGAGGATCCACACAGCAAGGAGTGGCCGAGAAGCTACGACGACCTCAATCGATGCTGGGTGATGGGTATTTATGGTATCAAGGACTGCGCCGTACATGAGAACGGCGAAGTGGAGCTCATAAATGGCGGAGAGGTTAGGGGAGAGAACGGAGATGACATCGCACTGCCGAATGCCGGAGCGGGAGGAGGTGATTTGAAGGCATCGTAGGTTTGTCTCCGACAAGGTGTAGAAGGTGGTAATTAGTTTGCTAAAAATATCCATATTATGATTACCATCAATCTCTTCTATATATATATATATACAAATAGAATTTTTTGCTTTATGTTCCAGCTTCAGTTTGTCTTCCTGTTGTTCTTTTTGTTTTTTTCCTTTTTGTTTCGTTTTTATTTATAAAATTTGTTGCTTCTAAGAAATATATATATATATATATATATATATATATATATCCAATCTAGGTTTATTTAAAATTTAAGTCTGGAAATAAAAAGAACCACTCTTATTCGGTAATTTCATTTTTTAATTATGATGGAAGTGTAGCCACCGTAGACGGTGATGGCGTGAGTGGTGTTTGGTTAGTGGGTTTTGGCTTCATGTCCTTCATGGTTACTGTGTTATGCTTATCTGGGGATGGATAAAGTGGATCCACAAATTATTACTGATTTTATATATGAAGATGAAGGGATCTACCTGTCTCATTAAAGCAGTTCAAAAGAGCTGAAATCGTGGGGAAGAGTGACGATGATAGTGGTTTTGTAAATCGTTTCGCTTAACTAGGATATTATTAACAAATAAAGGTTAGATTGAAACTATAGAAATTAAGGATATAAAATCAAAGTTAAGAGATTAAAATAGAACAAATTCTTAAAGCATGATCAAAATAAGACACGCATTAAAGTTAAGAGACAAAAAAATGTACATTAGGTAAATCAAACATTTTAGTTTCTAAAAATATTTTTTTTCAATTTTTTAACAAATTATTCTTATTTAAAAGTTAAGTCAAATATATAATTGAAAGTTAAATATCTCAATTAAAAAGAGACGAATGTAGTATGATATTGTTTTCTATTATTAATTATCAACTAACTTTTTAAGGGTTTGTTTATTTCATCACTTCTTCACACAAAACATTCTAAAAATCCATAAAATCACTTTTTTATTCAACAATTTATCTCACAAACATGAAATTTAATTTTCCAAAATTCTTTTGGTGAACAAACCCTAAATTAGACTAGTTGGAGAAGTTAAAAACTTTTTGAAAATGATGAAAATTAGTTATCATACAAGGAGTATGTAGCTTTTGGAAAAATGGATGAATGAATGTATAAAAAAATAAAGATAATAAATAGAGGGAAAATTCAAATTTAATTTTGTAGATTTTTTTTGATGAGTTTTTAGAAATTATTTATACCTTAAAACAACCGAAGTAAAAGAAGAAAATAAAAAACGTGTGTGCCGGATGACCAAACGAAAATAGCTAAGGCTCCACATGGGAGTTGAACCAATACAAGACAGTCTTCAAACAGAGTCGTCGGTTCGATCAAATTGATGACTTCCGCTGCCGAAAAATGGCGAGCTCCGACTTCTTCGACGGCGCCGATCTCACGAGCAGTGGCCGCCCCGTTCTCAATACCAACGAAGTCGAGTGCCATATGCTGTCGTCCGTGGACATCGAACCGGAGGAAGATCTCTTCTTGCCTCTAAGATCTGGCGTCCTCATTCTCACCACCCACCGCGTTATCTGGCTCCCTTCCACCGCTATATCCGCCGTCTCCATACCACTCGCGTCAATCTCCCACATATTCTCAGCCAAGAAATCGATCAAATCAATGTTTCACTCGCCCAGGATTCGTTTTCAGGTGCTCAAGTCGTCTAGGTCGGCCGTGCTCACGGTGGTGGTGCGGGGCAAGGGGGACTGGGAAGGATTTCTGAGTAAACTTTGGGAATGCTGGCGTGGGAGGGCTTGGGTAAGTGGTGAGACTTTGAACTCTAGTAGTTCAGCTTCAACTTCTACTCCCGGAGGGTTGTATGGGAGCGATGGCACCGTGAGGATGGTGGGGTTGTCAGGTATACTCAGGAAGGAGCAGGAGATGTGGGAGAGCACCGACAAGAGCATGCAAGAAGCTTTTCAGGATCTAAATGCTCTAATGGTAATGCCATTCTCATTTTTTCAACTTCCGTTTCAGTGACAACTGATTGGAATTTTTTCAGTTGTTTCGAAATTATGGACTTTTATTTTCAGTTTTGTATAGGTATGTTGTAGACTTGACTCACTTGAGTAGACAATGGCCTCCTTAAGTTTTTTAATGGGCGATTCCAACCTACGTATACAAACACAAATTTGTGCGAGGGGGCTCTATCTTCATTTTATTGGACTGGAAGTACTTCTGTATGTTGAGTCATATCCCTTGCGTGTTTTGTTGTAGGTTTGTGTAGCGAAGAAAGGTTTCAGGATGTGTGGATATTTACTTTAATAAAAATCTATTTGGTGACTGTGCTCTTTTGCTGAAATTGTTGTTATTCGTTATGACTAGGCTGAGGAATGATCTTCTACTTATAAGCAAATTGATAAAATTGCTCACTTGGAAGTTAGTAAAACGGTGAACTAAGTGATGAAAAGGAAGAGGTGTGTAGCTGTCATGTCCTCTTTCATCTATAGCAGAAAATGTAATCCATATGTCTGTAAGTTTCATGATCACTATGCAGAAACTTTGCATCTATATCTTTTATACTAATCTTTGTATCTGGTTCTTCAGTATCTTGTCTCCAACTTTTCCGTTGGAGTTGTCTGGAACCGATAATACCCGAATCTTTCCTTTTGTTATGTCTTCTCCCTTAACTGTGAAGCGAATAAATTTTTTTGGAAACTATCACCAAAGAAGGACCAAAATGCCATTGTTACCTCAAATTCCAAGAATGGTAAAATTGGCTCAATTTTTGGTAATTCGGTTGAGTTATATAAAGATTCCAAGTGCCCTCGAGATAAGAAATTTAGGGGAAATTCTAAGGAGCGGCTGGTTGGAGACTTTCCTAATGCAAAATTAGTAAATGAATTGAAACGAATACAATTGAATGTCAGGAACTAGCACTATCACCTTCTATTGAGGTTCTTGGACCTCTTGGATTAGGAGTCATGGTGGTGGAGGTAATTTCAGATAGGACTTCTTGGCGTTGGTGCTTGGTGCTTTGAGGAAACTTAGGAGTATTGTTAGGTTTGCCTTTTGCATAATCTGGGGCTTGGTTTCCATTGTTAGGGGATGAATGTTCTAGTTTTTCACTGGAACTTCTGTACTTCTGTTTTTTAATTCATTGATAAACTTGTTGCCAAAAAAAAAAATTCTGTTTAGTTAGTCCTTCCCTTTTTTATGGTCTCTTCGATGAATGTTAAGGTTCCATGGCCTTTTAGATCAATACGTATTATATTCCCAATTTTCTCTCACCCGCAGTTCTTGAACTATTTCTTTATGACTTTATGATTGCCTTTTGTGATTATGATGTTGCTTTGAGTTTTACAGCTCTGTTCAATTAACAGAGTAAAGCAAGAGAGATGGTGACTTTAGCAGAGAAAATGAGGCAGAAGCTCTTATCTGGATCAAATCCAGAAGCCGGAATGTCAAATTCTGAAGAATTGGGTTCCAAAGAAGAAATGCAAGATTGGTTATTGAGTGTTGGTATTATATCACCTGTTACGAAAGAGTCAGCTGGTGCTCTCTATCACCAACAGTTGTCTCGTCAGGTTTCCGTCTTTCTTTTTTATAAAAAAATGTTTATAATCAGCTTTCTTTCCCTTTATTTAAAATAGTGTAATTAATATGAAACTCTAGGGTTATGGTGCTTTGTGCAATCTAGTTAAAGGGGATTAAAAATGTTGAAAACTAGAAAAAGATTCATGTCACAAGCTTTGGTGCCCCTGTATCTGTTTGACGTCTAATTTTTTTCAAGTATCTCCACCAATCACCCTTTATCTTAATGCTTCTTTGAGCATGAAGATTAATGATGATGAAATTGTTGGAATTTCAGTTGTTGCTTTAAAAAATACATTGTGGTGTCTTATACCTTGGATAATTCGGTATTCTTTCCTCCTTATTCCTCCACTTTTGGAAAAACAAGTATATATAGTGCTGTAGATTCATCTTGGCTCTGTTTAAGAAGATTTGACGAAATTTTGTGTCAGTGATTTAGAAAAAGTGGTATGTAAACTTTTGAAGAATGTCTTTGACTTGGAGACATGAATCTTGTTTTCCTCATTGTTACTTAAACAGTTGTTTTAGCTGTAGTAACTTTTATTTTCTTCACTTGCTTGTAAAAAAAATAACTTTATTTATACTTTGTCACCTAGTTGGCGGATTTTATTAGAGTTCCATTGGAGAAAGCAGGTGGCATGATTAATCTAATTGATGTTTATTGCCTCTTCAATCGCGCCCGAGGTACAGGTATGATAGCATCAGAACTTTTGCTTCCAAATCTAGAACATTGTCTTTGTTTAGTTATTTACAACGAACATCTTGTGCTCTCTCTCTCTCTCTCCGATATGATGTTTTTTGAAAGATTAAGTTTGAATAATAAAATGATAAATGATATACACAGCTAAGTTTTATAGTTAGCAGACTGAGTATAAGTTCAGTTGTTATGGCCTATGATGCCCCGATAATATAACAAATTCAGGATCTTGAGCATTTTGTTTCCTATATGACATGCAAGAGTGAAAGCAAGAAGCTGCTTGTTTTCTTCTATATTAGAAAGAACTTCTCTTAAAATGTTTTCAATTAGATGAAGTGGAGATCAAAACAATTAAAAGCAGAACTAGCTAAATGAACTTTAATACATCCCTAATTATTTGGAGGGGTGATGATGTATTCACAGTTTTCATGTCTTCTGTGCAGAATTGATCTCGCCAGAGGACTTGTTGCAAGCATGTTCTCTTTGGGAGAAGTTTGCTGTGTATGTATGTTTAGCATAAACATACCATACTGAGTTTTGTTTAAAATTTTGTATATTAGGAGCATTTATGTTCGATGACAAATTATTGCTAGATTATATGATTAATCACTAAAATTTAAATCTAATTTTGATTGGGTCCCTGTCTTTTTAAATAAGATTGTTTCATGATTTCTTATCACATCATTTAACTTCAATAATATTAGAATTGAATACTTCATCATGTCTCTGAGCTGTTAATCAATGTTTAAAAGCATTAAGATTCCGTAACCTTTTTTTTCCTCTCTTGTATTAAACTCAAAACAGAGTTCCTGCTCCCTTCAATAAGAAAAAAACACACGTAGTTTAACTAATGGATGATTTTGAGAGATTTAAAAGAAGTGAGGGGTTTATTGTAAGCAGGAAGACTTGAATAGTGAAGTGCAAATGTCATGTTTGCATATCTTACGTCGGGAGTGGAAAACATGAGTACTTCTTTTGATGGTAAAGTTATGGAGATTCAATAATGTAAGTAAAAAGATTGAAACATTAATGGCCCAGTTGGAGGGTACTTAAACTTTAGTGGCCAAATTCATACTTGTTGTTCTTTAACTTACTAGTCATGAAAATAATGTTAAAAATGTTAATGCTCTTGCAGGCCTGTGATGCTTCGGAAATTTGATAGTGGAGTGATGGTTATCCAAAACAAATCACATAGTGATGAAGAGGTATATTTTATAAGTGTCAATTACACTTCCCCCTAGGTTAGGAAGCCTGCTCTTACGCCCTGCTATTCTCAGCACCACTAGAGAAGAGGATTAGCTTCCATTTATAGAGAGGAAATTTATAATTTGAACTGCATGTTACTAGCTGTAAGAATTAGTAGACAATTACATTACTGGAAGACAGTTACTGAACAATTTGAATTAAAAGGGTCAAAGCTTATGCCAGACAATTTATAAGCCACTCCTTGATCTGTTTGTTTGTTGATCTATTGTTGAATCGCTGAAAGTAATGTGCTGTATATAATGGAACATTTAAAATCTCTACAGCTTCTGCTAGAAGCAAGGAATGAACTGTTGAATAAAAAAACAAACTCATTATCCGCCTGTTTGTTGATTAGAAACCAGTTAGTTGCATCTGGGAAGTTATCGTGTATGTTAATTATGCTTACCGCAGTGAAATGAGAAAGGTCTTCAAATGTAAAAGAATTTTCCTTATCTAAGCTTCATATTGAAGTATTAGAATGAAGGGTTTGTGATATCTTATAGTAGTATTTACCAACAATACTCTTTGTGACACCTCAAATTAAGTTTTATTGCGGCATGTTATTCTGCGAAAAGAATGAGAGAGAAATCGGACACGGAAGTTTTTTTTGAAGTAAATTGAAATAGTACAAAACAATAGAAAATATTGTCATCATACTGCACTTGAATTGAATCCTCATTACATCGGGGTTGGTGGCATGACATATAGATATAGTGCCAACTTGTGTAAATTGGTCTAACACTATAAGTTTATGCAAGAAGCATGAAGGTTGGCACTTTTTCTTCATTCTTCCTTTTTCTTTTTCCGATTAGGATTCAGTAGCTGAAGTTTATGCTGTTGTCCATGGCCTTCTGAGCTATTATTAGCTCTAATATTGCCTGCCACTCATGTAATGAAGTAATAGCTAGTTACTTGTGACAAACGTTATCTCACCTATGAGGGAAAGAGTCCAAGGGAAGGGGGTGGTAGGGATATGGTGGGGAAAGTAGTTTCCGATACGATGAATTAGCTTAGATGCTAGTAGAATTTATTTTGTTGAAGAGTACCCTTTTAAATAGATCTTTTGTGTTTTTTAGGAGTTTCTATTCACATAAAATCCAATAAGAATCTATCAAATTAATCTTTCCTTCCAATCTTTCCCCTCACAAACTTCACATTGATTTTCAAAAACTTCAACCTTTTCTCCTAAAAGATCACACCCTTAGTATGAAAATTAGTTTCACGCATCCAGACTTCATTTTTCATTTCTGAGAATGCACACTAGAAAGATGTTTCTCAACTCATTGGTGGTAACAAATTCATATTTCAGATGTTGGCTGGAATTAAAACATTTGCCAGTAGGCCTGAAGCCCTTCTCAGTGGGATAAGTGCGACTGATGCTGCGATGATGCTAGGGATTGCTCCAGCAATGGCTAAAGAGTACCTTCTAACTGCTGAGAGCAAAGGTACATTTGGTTGACAAATATCTTATATTCCCTGAAACTATCAAGATTAATTTTGTGGATCCTTGGTTGTTGTAGGCATATTATGCAGAGATATAAGTGCTGATGGATTTCGCTTTTATGTCAATTTGTTTCCAGAATTTGATCCTCGCAATTCCTACTTGTAAGTGAGAAGCTATGTCCTACTAGTCTTTAATTCTGTTATTGGATCATTGTCTTCCATTAAAGCTACAGATTGATGTCATATTGCGTTCTAAGGGTTGCCCCTCCATCCCTAAATTTTTGAAACGTTTCTTTCGATATCTATTTAACTTCAATTTATCTATATTATTCTTTAGTATAAAAAGTTTCTGAAAAATATGTTCATAAAGTAGACATATCAAATTACCCTATGTATACAAAAAAAAGTCGAATTTATAGTTCGGAATATTTGAAAAATAAAATCATAGATTAAATGCTGAAAATGAAATGTTTCGAAAATTTAGGGACAAAGTACTAAATAGAGTAGTTGATATTTCTTCATTCTCATCACAGAGTATATTTCTACTGCTAACCATTTACTTGTGTGATACGTTGACAGAGTTAAGGACTATGGACTGTACCATACATGGGTCAGGGCAGTACGTGCTTCTGGGTAAGAGCAACTTGATCATTGCTGAACATGCATCTGAGAAGTTAATAGTTACACTTCTGCATAGAAAAGAAAATGAAAAGCATTATTCAAATGTAGACAATTTGAAACGCTGATGACGGTTTACCTGCAACAGATACCAGAATCAAGCTTAAAGAAAACTGGTTATGTTACTTACATAACACTATGTTCAACCTAAAATCTGAGGAAACAGATGCTTTCTTCTACCTAGGAAGTATGTCTTTCTGGATGTAAATTAGTGGTTGATCGGGTTAAAATTTTATTCCTAGTTTCTTCAATTTTCTTAACAGCTTCAGGCTGGTCATCAGAGTTGAGCTTATTCTGTCTGTAGCTACTAATCCTGATTTGTCGACTTAGCTATAAGCAAATCCTTGAAATTTCAAAGACATTGCATGTCAGTGTGCTTTAAATTTGAAGAAATAAAAATCACAAGTCATCTCTTTAATTTGAAGAAATGAAAATCACAAGCCATTGGTCTCCCGTAGCCGTCTGGTGAATGAATTTTTGATGAATTAAAATTGTTATAGGTAAATGGAAGATGCAAAACAGAAGCCGAACTATCGGAGACTCTTGCGTTGCCATCACTGTGGAAAGAGCGTGGATGACTTGGAATTTGCATCTTGTGGAAACGAGGAGTATCATGTAAAGCTCAAGTTTTAGACCTGTTTTACTGGAGTCCTATTTGTACCCTACAGTTTCTTGACATGTTCAATCACGTTTTTGGTGTGATATTAGAAAGATAAGATAAACTCATTACAAACCCTTGATGCATTGTATGCCCTGTGCCCCAACTAGCTCTTGTTCATGTAGAGCAACTTGGTATGTAATAGTGACTCCAAATTCTAAAACATGAGGTTGAAATGCGTATCTATAAGCAGTTAGAAATTTGTGACAGAATTTACAGTCAATCCACTCTATACCAACGTAAGCAACATTAACATATAAGAAGAAACAATCCTAAAAGCAAAGGTTGTATGTGTAGAGCTTCCTTGCTTTACGGAGGTGCATTCCACATCCGCGGAACATAGGATAATGTCTGTGTTACCGCGTCTCAAGGGCTGCAATTTCATATCTAACTTCTTCCAGATGTTCATTAATGACAGTCACTGCATCCTGCACCCCTCTAATTGCTTCCTTGAGAGCATTATCATACTCGGCATCTGCTTCTGCTTCTTCGGTTCCAGATGCTTCTGTGATCTCATGGACGTGCACACATTCATGCTCCATAGGTTTCTTAAACCGACAGTTCTCATGGCTTACCAAACGTTCTGATGGACGACCAGCCTTCTTTAGTACCTGAATTGTAGCAGTCTGCAAACAAACAAACCCTTGTGATTCTTTCGCTTTATTACACACCCACCAGATACAGTATACCAATATGAGTCATATGACCAAATAAAGGGTAGAAATTAACCTATACACGAAATATATAAAAGATGGAAGAATACGTCATCATAATGCGAACCACTAAATAAGTACCATATGAAAGATCACCTGTGACAAGATTAAGATTCAAGATTGTTCAAAAAAAAATGTCTAAAAAGAGGTTCCCTTCTCTTAGTGAAGACGAAGTAAGAACACATGTAACAGGCAGAAATGGCATGCAACTGTAAGGTAAAGGCCTACTAAATAACTAAATGTTCTGCCGACGTGATGCAGTGTCTTAGGGGACCATTATTCCTCCTCCTACTTGACCCTGTCAGCTCTTCTTCTACCATATCCTCTATAAGGTCCAATGCTGTTACAACAACCCTTTTGCTCGTTACACATTTAATATTGATAGCTCATTCTATCCATATTGATAGCTCATTCTATAAGGTCCAATGCTGTTACAACAACCCTTTTGCTCGTTACACATTTAATATTGATAGCTCATTCTATCCATATTATGCTCTTTCTCTCTCTCCCCCCCCCCCCCCCTTTTCCTTTAAGTAGCCTTAGGTTTCTTAAACAGGAACTCTCCATTTCATGGGACGGTCCGAATCATCCAAACTAAAAACAATTACTCCTTAATAACTAAAAGGATGAGGGAACTTCATTTGGTGATGAAAAATATGCATGTAGACATAAGAAAATTAATAAACCCCCCAGTAGAAGGAAAAATAATGGGTCTAAGCATTGAAATTGTGGATGGCCAACATGCCAAGTATTAAATGGGAACATTTCTACACAATATTGGCCCTCAAAGAAGTTGCATTGGATTTAAATGAATGACAAAGACGAGCTCACTTTTTAAGCATCTCATCATTCTTTCTCCCAACAAATGCATCAAGTCCACGAGACTTTACTCTCACTGTGAATCTAAACTTTTGGCAAAATTGGCTCCAAAGGCGTGAAAAATAAGCAGTGGATCTTGTTGGGTTGTGAACCTGTGACTAACGTTTGAAGAAAGTAGTAAAGTTAGCATATATCTTCATATTCCTGATGATGTAACAAGATGATGTTATAGCATAATCATATGGGCACCAGTCCTTAAGGAGTCCGAACTATGAGATTGTAATATAAGAGTTACAATTACTTATCAGTACCCTGCATCATCAGAATGGTTCACACTATGACCAAACAAACACTATGAAAAATAATACCTTGGGGATCATGTTTGTGTGGTCATAGTGTGGATCACTCTGATCATGCAGAGTGCTGATAAATAATTGTTACTTCTGTATCACAATCTCATAGTTCGGACTCTTAAGAACTGGTGCGGTTCTAATTAGGCTGTGACATCATTTTGTTTATATCATCAAAAGGCAAAGATATATGCTAATTTTATTCCTTTCTTCAAACGTTAGTCACAAGTTCACAACCCAACATAATCCAATGTTTATTTTTCACCTCTTTGGAGCAGTTCTGCCAAAAGTTTAGATTGATAGTGAGGTAAAAGTCCCATGGATTTGGTGCATTTGTTGGGAGAAAGAATGATGAGATGCTTAAAAAATGAGCTCGTCTTTGTCATTCATTTAGATCAATATGGCATTTTAAGGACCAATATTACATAGAAATGTGCTAATATATTACTTGGCTGGCCAACATTTTAATGTAGACACATTAATTTTCCTTCCACTGAGAGTTTCTTAATTTTCTTGTTTCTACTAACTATTTTTCATCACCAAATGGATCACCCTCATCCTTTTAGCTATTAAGCAATAATTAACATAAATCTAAAATCGAAACATGTACCTCTGCAAAAAAAGAAAAAAAGAAAAAAAAGATAAGAAAAAAGAAAAAATCAAGGAGAAAGAGACATACCAATTGCAGTTTCTGCTTTTCCTGTGTTTGAACAGCTCTAAGTAGCTGAGCCAGGTCTACTCGGCCGTAATTGGGGCTATTAAACAATGATTCCATCTCAAGGACCTGAGGAACCATAGTTTCTGGATTCAAACAATGTTGTATATAAATTTGTAAAAGAAGAAGAAGAAGAAGAAGATTGTAGATGCTAGAAAGCGTGCTACTGGCAGGAGAACGAACTTGTTTCGAGCAGTCATTGAACTCTTGCGTGATGTCGCTGCAAAGCTGCTGATATGCAAGCTCTCCTCCAGTATCCATGTATTCAGAAAAGCCTCTAATAATTCAAGGAACCATCAGCTTACGGAATAAATACAGGTTGAACAGAAGGAAAACGTAAAGAATGTGCAGTTTCAGCTCATTCCTAGCAAATGAGATGAATTCATGAATCAATCAATCTAGGGACTCAAAATTACTTGTGCAGTTAAACTGCAAGTCCAGAAGTACGGCGTGTTTCTTAGAGCGCCGGAAATCGTATGATCCCCAGAATTCGCAGATATATGATAGAATGAATAGAATAGAATATGAAGAGAGCAGAAAGTGATGGGAGAATGAAAAGAAACCTCTTGAGTCTGGCATAAGCGAGGGCTCTGCGTTCTTGAACGGCGAGGAATTTTTGAAGCAGAAGGAGGGTGGCTGGGTCACGGTGATGGGCGTCGCCTCCCAAATCCATCGCATCATCGGCGGCCTCTCTTATCGACAGCTTGTACCCGAAATCCTCCATTGCGCTCTCAGCGTCTTTCTTTATGGTCGTAGTATTCTATTCTTCTGTAACTTCTCTCGTGATCTGGAAAGGAAATAGAACTGTTTACCCAAACCAAAATAGGGAGGGGTATTACTTGTCAAACTTGTAAATCATTTGATTTGTTAGTGATATTTCATTCATTAATCCAAATGACTCAGTTACAAGTTAATTTGAAAGTTCAAGTCCAATTAACTGAATAATTATATATCAAACTCTCATTTTTCAAGTGCTGTAGGTGGTTGAAAATTCAGCGGGTGATAAATAATATTAACGATTAACTGGTACACAAATCCAAATGTATTTATTCTCTTGCAAATTCACTAGCTAATAGTAGTAAGTATTTTTCACATCTAAAAAATTGGCTTTTCTGGCCATTCAACTATTCTTCTCCTTACTTTTAAACCCAATTAAAGGAGTAGCAACATTTTGTCTGAACTTCAGTTCAAACCATGTTGTTAAATGAAAGTTGGAGTAACTTGGAGATGAGCAAATTGGTTGGTAGCACATTTTGTCTGAACTTCAGTTCAAACCATGTTGTATTGTAAGCCACCTCTCTCCCATTCATCATGTTGTCCCTTTTCCATTACAAAAATTGTACAACATGAATGAGCCGGAAAGAGTAATACTACTACTACTACTATAATATGGCAGGCTAGCTTTACATTGCTAAGTTAGTTCCAAGACCTGCAAACAGAAACTTGTCAAAGCTCTACTGTACTAGAGTATCAAACAAATAAATATTCCCTTCTCTTCTCATTCATACTACTCACAACTTCAACTGATCATAGTGCCTAATCAAATACTCCTATGCCAACAAGAAAATTTGCAAAGCAGCAGTCTTTTGCCAGATGAATAATTCAATGACAATACAACGACCTATGCCACATCCTAAACATTCTCTTATGTTTCGGATTTTGATCCAGTTCAATCACAGAGACATACATGTCAACCAATGAGAAACCCCATTTCTTCTGTGAACTTCATGATGTGCACCAGCAGAAGGATCTCCAACAGTATCTCACGTTGTGAAGATAGCCCAAATGGATAATAGCAACTTGTGCACAGATATTATCAGTCAATTAACCGCTCTTAAGATACAATCATGTATGCTTCACTTAAGCATCCTGTATCAGCTTCCTAACAACAAGAATATTACAAGTTGGTACACAAACTCATGACACAGAGGCTTTACAAGGCTTAGAGATGTTCCAGTAAAAGATGAATCACGGGAAGACCTGTTGACTGAGATGATCGTGAATATCATAAATAAATAGTATATCTATAATGGATGAGAATGAAAAGCATTAATTAATTTCACCTAAGAAAAGGAAAACAGTATTGATGAATAAGTTATGCAGATTTGGTTGATGAAATGCAATAAATTCAAATCAGATTAATTAACATAACCCAAACAGATTCTGGTAAGGTGCAACATGCCATATTTCCTCCGTGAAAAAATGGAACGGTAATGCAAAATTGACAACAAAAAAAGCAATATAATGACCAGACTGCAACAAAGTAAGTAAAGGTGATCCGAATTGCAAAGGACCCAAAGTCATGTGATTTGCATTGCAATTTACCATCAAAGCATTCTCTTTTTCTGGTTTTCCTTGCAGTGCCCAGTTGCCTTCTTAAGGCCAATACCACACTACTTACGAGACCATGGATACAAAGGACCTATGTATGTGACAAAATTACCACTAATCTTGACAATCTATGATTACAAATGTCAAAGCTGCTTACGAATGAAAGCCATTGACTTCATCATAACACCAAGGGTGTCTTTAGATACTTGAAATTTCACCTCCGTTTCACCAGAGGATGTTTTTGTATCTTGAAGCTGTAAAAGATAGAACAGAAAAATTTGAGGCAATATCTTGCAGAAAATGCCAAAAAAAACAACCACTTTTGTTTTTTCTAAAACTATTTTTTACTTAAGCAACAAAAAGACAACCAACTTCATTTCTTCAGAAGATAGGTTCCTAGGCCCCTATTTCATTAAATACATTATATGACAATAAAAAGGCATATCAAGCTTTTGCTCTGGTTACCTTCAAATTTATGACTGCAACCTTATTGGCTGGCACGGAGAGTTGCTGATTGATGTAAACCATAGATTTTAGCATAGGCTCTAGTGTCACCCTGGTTAGCCTAAACTGCACATTGGTCTCACCCAAAGGATTCTTACCGTAGTCCTCAAGCTGGCAATTTGGAAGCAGTGAAAATTAAGTTTAGGGTTGATCAACTGCAATTTATTAGTACCTTTTCTGTAAACTTTATTTAATAACAAAAATCAAGCAAGAAAAAGTAATTACTTTCACATAATAAATATTATTTGCACACAAAGCAGAGTAGGCAAACTAAAAAAAAATACTTGTATTTCACTAACATTTGGTCCATACAAACACAAAATGGTACAACTAAAAACTATGAACTGGGAATAATCATGCCAAAAATCTCATGAAGAAGAATTAAATCAACACAAATGAACATAAACTAAGTCACTGATATCTAAAGACTATGATTGAGTTTAATCAGTCTCGGTAACTGTAATATCTGATAGTTGAGGATCTATTAACCCTCAGAAGTCACTACAGACAAACGGAACAATTGAGAAAATAGTTACTGTCAAGAGATGAGCAAGTTCCACCTTCAAATTTATCACAGCTACTTTGCCAGCTGTTCCTGCAGTGTCACTCTCTATGGCCCATGTCATGGACTTAAAACAAGTGAGAACCACCTGCATCAAAGAACAGATGCTTCACCAATAATGTTTACCTTCTAATCCAAAAATGTCTATAAGATAAACCTATGAATACGCATAAACCTGCATGGCAACGATCATTATTACTAACATCATCATCATTGTCTTACTATACCTATAATCCCAACTATGTTGAGGTTTGTAACATGAAGTTTATGGTGTCAATAAATTGTTTAAATTTAGTTCACAATAAAAAGTAGTGGCACAGTTTCATGCAAGTGCTCGTTTTGACACAACCCTCTCTTCCAACAAAATATTGAGATGTTTCAAACTGTCATCAACATAGGTATTTGCTACATTGATGAGAAAATTATCATGTGACGGTGACTTATGCACATCATGGAACTTAATGTTTTAGTGACACATAAGTACCTCAACATAATTTAACAAAAGGAACTTTCCTGCCTCTTACCATACTATCGGGAGGAACACCATCACGATGAATAGATACAGGAGTTATGCTGGGTTGATTTAGGTCACCAACAGTAATCCCTGTATCATTAAGATTAAATCTGTGTGGTATTGCATCTTGCCACGGCCATGCAGAGGGAATCGTGTCAGAAACTGATGGGCATGTTTTCATGTTATTGTCTTCAAAACTATTCCCGCTGCCTAGAGTATTCAGAGCTGTTACTTTAGCTACACCCTTCTTCACCACAGCAACCTTTTGCACAGCCTCCCTAAGAGCAGTGATAGCTGCATTATAAGTCTCTGGTGCAATTGCCCCTTCCTCTGCGTATTTGATTGCTTCGCGACATAGATTACTAAAACGCATTGTTAATGTCTCAATACCGAGAGCCTCTGCAGGCTGTTCATCTGACCCAACCAATGATTTTGCATTTCTGGTCCATCGCTTTAGTATATAATGTGAGGGGAGGGTCAGAACATTTGTAACAGTGAAGACAGTCAATATATGTCGACAAAGAAGGCCAGAGTATTCAAACATCTGGCAGCTACAACTTGCTTTTAGTTCAGAAATGTTTAGTATGACTATGAATGCCTTGTCATCATGCTCATATTTTGCAACCCTATACTTAGCAATTGACCCATCACCCTCAATCTTGTTAGCAATGTGAGCAAATGTTTCCACCAGTTCCTCCTGAAACTTTGCAAAAACTTTCTTTGTGTAGAGATTCGCTGCTTGTTGTTCCATTGGTGACGGGGTCATCAAAACTGGCGTTGTACATATTGTATCATAATCTGCTTCAATTTGCTTTTCAAGTGAATGTTCTAAGGCCCTTTCATACTGCTTGAAAAATACTGGTAACGAAGTGTGCTGATCCACATAACCATCAAAAAAACAGGTAACACCTTGATTCAAAGAGAGAGCAGCAAAGAAATTGCCGCGGAAAAATACCGGAGCCCACTGTTCACGAGCACTGTACACTGCCTGAAGCCACTCACTCTTTTGGAGATCATATTTATCAAGCAGAGATACCCATGATGATTCAAAATCCTCTACTGTCTCCGAAAAATTTATGCAGCTGTATAATTCGCCATAAAAGGAAGGATGGGCGAGATACACATGCGCTAACCTTTCTTGGCCTTCCCTCAAGATATGCCATTTGCAAATGCAGTGGCGAGTTCCCGGAAAGACCAGCTGAGCTGCAGTTTTTATGGCTCTATCTTGGTCCGTTGTGATGGAGGCAGGAAGCCGCTCGTTCATTGCAGATAGAAACGTCCTAAATAACCAAGTAAAGGAGGACTCTGACTCATCAACAATTAGTGCACAACCAAAGAGCACCAGCTGACCATGATGATTAACCCCTGTGAAAGGTGCAAAGGGAACCAGATACTGATTTGGTCTATACATAGTGTCAAAAACAACCGCATCTCCAAAGGAATTATACGCATTCCTAGACCTGGCATCAGCCCAGAAAGCATTGGTCATGCGAAAATCTTCGTCAATCTGAATGGCATAGAAGAAGCCAGGGTTTTGAGCCTGCATTTTCTTGAAATAATTAAGTAGGTTCTGAGCATCTCTGCCCTGCATTCTCTTCCTAGTGTGAGGTCTGATAAAATGGACAGGGAGGAAACTTCTGAGAGGTTGATTGTAGTCAAAAGGTGAGCTCATTCTAGCAGGGTTGTTATCATTCCTGGGGGTGACTTGCTCGGGAGGGTCAGCGCTCCTAGCATGTTCATTTAAAGAAGCTTCCGGTGGATCAACGTTTATGACATCTGGACCCTCAGGCGGCTCAGGGGCATTATTAGTATTATTCCGAGAGGAGGCCTTACGAGAGCGGAGATTATGGACCTTACTGGGAGGAAGCATGGGATGGTTGTGGTCCTCAACAAACTTGGAGACGACCCATTTGCCGGAGTTGTTGTTTCTGACAATCCTGAGAAGAGCATCGCAGCTCTGCAAATTCTTCTTCTTCACGAACACCTCCCTGGAACAGGTGTAGTCCCAGGTGACAATGGGGCCGTCGGGGGTGGCACGGGCAAAGCGACCCACTTGGATGCTGAACCCGGTACGCCGTGCATAAGAATCGTAGAAAGCCTTAGCGGCTTCCTCCGTCTTGAACTCCATCCCCTCACGAGGCCCATCGTCTTTACTTTTGCTATTGCTCCTCCTGTTCAACTCATTCCCCACCGCAATTCCAGTGGATTGACCACCTGATGAATTGCCTTCACTACCGCCCTCCATATCGCTTGAGCATTTCTATCATCACCAACAAACCACTTGATGATACAACCTTACCCACCCTCGACGACGCGGTCGACGGCAAACGGCCGATAGAAGCAGACGCGAACCCTAGATTTGATTCATTGGAAGAAGATCGTCGCAATACGTACTCTGTATCCAGACGATGATTTCTTCCCACTCGTTC
The DNA here is from genome assembly GCA_024586325.1 of Stellera chamaejasme. Lineage (NCBI taxonomy): Eukaryota > Viridiplantae > Streptophyta > Magnoliopsida > Malvales > Thymelaeaceae > Stellera > Stellera chamaejasme. Next base: position 329,358 of record CM044986.1, read on the forward strand.
AATTTTTTGCTCCTTTCTAGTTTTTTAGTACTACTATTTTATTTAACCACTTTTGCTCTCTCTTTTTCATCTCTCTCGACCAGACCAGCCAGGCCAAGAGACGAAAATTACGGGGAAATTTCTCAGTTTCACCCCCAAATTTACGTCGGTGGAAATAAACAAGTTACTCAACCACTTTTGTAAAGGTGAACATTTCAAGCCGCTTAAATTTTGATGTAAAGTTCATCCATAATATTTTCATACCAAACCTCAACAAAATGTCAACTCTGATACAATTTTCAACAATAAGTGGATCTAGAGAATAAAGGTGAGGTGACCATCAGAGCTAAGCTTAATTGAAGGCTATATGTGGGTATTGAAAATAGAGAAAAGTACTAGATAAATAACTTACTGAGGAATTTTGATTATTGTTTTTGAGAAACTTGTTTGTACCGGAGTTGAGCTCGAAACACGCCAAACGAATCGAGCTTCACAAGTCAAGAACTTGAGCTCAAACCCAAATTTTGATCCGAGTTATTAAACGAGCCGAGCTCGAACCTTAAAGATTCGGCTTGAGCCAGTTCGCGAGCTTATCAAGCCGACGTGTAATTCCAGTTTAACCCCTAAACCTCAAACCTAATTATCCCAATCCAAATCATGTGCAACAACTATCCCTCATCCATTCCCAACCCCAAACCCCTTCACAATTCTCGATCCGTATTCCTCTGCTCCCGCCGGCGACGTCAGGGGATTGCCGTAATTTGGACACTCGGTAGTCGCGATAAAGGGTATTGGGAGGGAACCTGCAACATTTGACTTGGAATTAACCCAACGAACCGAACATAGATGCAGAGGTGGAGGTATTGTCAAATTGAAATGTTTGATCTGGTTATGATACCTACACAACAGACTTGAGGTTGAAGGAAGTTTATGTTAGAAGCAGATCTCGCTTAGCCACCATCTCCAGATCTGAATATGTTCCTAGAGATAGAGAAGACATTGAGTAACCAGCATCTCCTTGAAGCCACCATCTCCAACGAGTAACCAACAAGAAGATTGTAGGGGTTTGTGTAAACATACAACGCAACGGAAAAATAAAACCTCGGCCAGGATCTTTATGCAATTAAAAATACAGAACGATTTGGTTCAAAAATAATACCTGAAAATAATTTCTATTGACGTCGCGTTGGTAGATCTAAATGTATAGATTCTCTACGGTATCCACGTCTGAGGAACCACCAGAGTTATTGATCCTCTGATGTCGTGCTAGCAGCAATTCTCTCAAGGATCATAGCCAAAAACAGAATGAGCAATTTTTCTGAACTGTCTGTGTGTATTTCCTGACCAGAACAGGATATATATATATATATATATATATATATATATATATATCACTAGGCAGTTCCCTGATAGAAGAAACAGGAGAGAGGCGCCACTAAGCCTCAAAATTAATATATCCCCAATTTTTTGTTCGGGCTCGGCTCGGCTCGTTTACACCCCTAATTCCCAACCCCTAACCCCTTCATAGTTCTCGATTCATATTCCTCTGCTCCCGCTGGCAATGTTAGGGGATTGCCTTAATCTGGACACTCGGTAGTCGCGATAAAGGGTATTGGAAGGGAACGTGCAACATTTGACTTGGAATCAACCCAATGAACCGAACATAGATGCAGAGGTGGAGGTATTGTCAAATTGAAATGTTTGATCTGGTTATGATACTTACACAACAGGCTTGAGGTTGAAGGAAGTTTATGTTAGAAGCAGATCTCGCTTAGCCACCATCTCCGTATCTGAATCTGCATTGAGTAACCAACATCTCCTTAAAGCACCATCTCCGACGATTAACCAACAAGAAGATGAAGACATTGTCCGGCCACCATCATGTACGAGGAGATGAAGAGGAGCCCAAATCTGTTAGATGGCTCCACCGACAATGCATCAAGAAATAGAGAAAGTTGTTGACAACTTTTTTGTATGGAAAATGACAGCATTAGTCATATTCTTTCTCTCCTGATTAGTTTATTACCCATAAGTTTTTTCGTTAGTTTCGAGTTAGTTTCTTAATTTCACATTTACATGGGTTCTCGAGCCACTCGAACTCACAAGCCGAGTTCGAATATTGGACGCTGAGCTCGAATATTGGACAAGCCGAGCTCAAGCCGTATTTTTTGAGCTCGGCTCAAACTAGCTCGAACTTGAGCTATCTTTCACGAACTCGAACTCAAGCTCGAACATGTGATGTTCAGTCTTCACTCAGCTCGTTTACACCCCTAGTTTGTAGAATGAACACAGATGTGAATTAAAAATGTAGTCCCCAAAGTGACAAAAAGGAAAAAACAGAATGGCTTTATCTGTCATGCAATGAGAATATGACAGAGAGGGCAGGTTGTTTGGTTGGCGGACATGGCGTTGAAAGTTTTGAAATGACAAATACAGTTCGCGCTGACGAGATGATAAACAAGTAGGAGTTCGTCCCGCCTCGTAAGTTTCAATTTATACTTCAACTCCCTCCAATGGCTTCGGCCTTCGAGTCCTCCCTCCGGAAATGGAACTCGAAGACGACGTCCCACAGAGAAACCAAGGAAGATTCCGACAAAAAACCGCCGCCCCGACGATCCAGAAGCGTCAGTGCTTTCTCCCGAGCTGCCAAATCCGACGTCTCCTCCGAGTTCTCCACCACTAGGGACAATCCTTTATTCTGGAGCGCCGGCAATTCTATGGAAACTCCCCCCAATACTGAGAGAGGAAGATCTGTTTCAAGGAATTCTCGCGCCGCTGGAAACGCCAACCCACTCCGCGGCCGCTCCGTTTCTAGGGGCCCAATTTATAGGGTTTCCGAAGTATTCTCTTACTCTCCTCCTCCTTCTTCCCTTTTTATTGGCTTAAATTAAGCCTGAATTCCGTTTAAGGATCTTGAATTTTGCGGCTCCGGTTATGGACAGAGTGTAGTGGATGAAGAATGTAAGCCTCCTGCGAGACACCGAAATAGAAGTGGCCTGAACACTGCTTCAAGTGATGGGAAGAAGGCTAATTCGTCCCGGAGTGACTTTAGTTCGTCGGATAGAGGTCGACGGTCGAGGTCCAGTCAGTTGCAGCAGGAGTCTTCCGCTGCTTCTGCTAACAGTTTGGTATTTTTTGAAATGATGATATGCTCTTGTAGCTAGCGTAATAATAGTAAGTGTGTTGGACACAGTGTTTAAACTTTAAAATGATTCTGTCATATTTTGGGCCAGTCTCGTTCCAGGAATCAGCCGATGGAGAAGGGAGATTTACCGATCTCTTCATTTGAACCTCATGCATTGAACTCTTTTGCTTCTAGAGCATTTCAGGTCAGAAGTAGATACTTTTTCCTTTTCACATACTCTTATCATGTTGTAGGCTGTGAAACCCCTTGGTATCCAACTAGGATGTATCTATACTGGGCTGTCAATGCTTCAACATTTGTATGAATGGGAAATTGATACACAATCTTGATGTGCACTAGACTTGGCCAATTGTCTTATGTTTGCAGGAAGTTCAAATCGATGATTTAACCACAGGAAATGCTGCACCTAATGAAATACATGAAGCTGTTCAATCAGAGGTGAGACGTGCTATTTCCGACATCCATTGTGATCTTGAAACTGTAAGTTTATGTTATTTAACTTCTCCATTCCTATCAACTCTAATTTTAGAAAGAACTGACGGGGACATGATCTATGGTTTTATTTTACCAACGTAAGAAGTAGGAGCATTGTGCACTTTTGTTCCAAGCTAAATCTCATATACATTATTAAATACTCAGTATCTTTCCGTTTTAGATAACCTGGAACTTCCAGTAAGAGCCTGTTCTTTTAAATTAAATGAGGTACGGAAGACCGTAAATGGCATAGATCGATTTCTTCATGTGCACAAAATATTTTCTGAACATATAGATTCTAGTAGGTCTTTATTAGTGCTTCACTTTCTTGTCAGTCTAGTTATTCCAATTGTTCTGCATGTTTGCTGCTGCTGCATGTGCTCTATTCTGTCTTTGATGCATTTTCCTTGGTGACAATAATTTGTTTGTCCTTTTGGAAACCAATACTTGACAATTCAGGCTTTCCAAAGAAGTGGTGCAACAGCTTTTGCAAATACCGATGTAACTGATATAACTCCTGACTTGGTCAGCCCAGGAGCTGTCGAGCTGGTTTTGGGCATCAGAAGTGAATACACCAAAAAGCTTGAACAGGTAATTATTCTCCTTTAGTAACCTACTTGTTATTAAGGCAAGCTTTACAATTGAATGTACCTGTGATATTCAAGATCAAGGAACTTCTGGTCTCTCTGTTTATCTGTGAAAACTGTCTTGGCTTGCACATTTCAGTTCCTCATGATAATTGCCTATCTTCTTCCACTTCCAGTGTCAAGAGCGAGCAAGGAAACTTCGAGCAGACCTGGCCATAGAGGAATACCGTGCTTTGGAGCTTAGTAGGATTCTGAATGAAGTAATTCCAGATACAAAGGTGTATTCTGTGCGAAAGCTACATCCAGGAAGAAAAGTGAGTAACGTTGTCCCCCCAAACATTTTCTTATGCTAGATAGAAATCCACAACACGATCGTCCTGTCAGATGTGTACAGATATGGTTTCTGTTGGCCTTTAGTTTGTATGAATTATGTGATCCTCTACTTAAGCTTCAGAACAGAGAAAATAGAATGGTGGGGTTTTCTGAATTTGATACATTGGATGGTTCAGAGAATTTTTATTTTACATGCAGAATTTATCTACTCTATGGAAAAATTTTCACCAGTCTCTTGATATTTGGTGCCACTTAGCCCATACAGCTATGCCAAATTCTGTGCTTGTATAAGCTAATACTGTGGTGCAAGAAGGCTACAAAGAAACAAAACTGCTATGTTTGTTTTAATATCTACATTCTTACAACCCCAGTCCAGTACTGGTCACTGCACACATCTTGTGAACTATCCTTTCCAGGAAATTATGAGCTCTAGGTTCTGAAGTCGTGAAATTTGAGCCCATATATCAACCATGTTGGTTTTTTTTTTGAAAGGCAACATCAATAATTGCATTGATAAAGGAGTGCTACTCCAAATATCAACCATGTTGTAGATGATTCTTCACACGCCCTCTTTCACTTACATGCATCATACAGCTTAATACCTTTTGTGTTTATACCTATGAGCGTAATACTATAATGTCTTTGACATGGTACTCTTTAATGGCTATCTTGGTGCTACAGTGACTACTTAATGATGTATGATGATCGTTCTTCATATTTTACTGCCTTATTCCAAAATTGTTGTTGCAGTCAAGTATCGATAGAAAGAAGATATCAAGAAATTTAACTGAAGAAGCATTGGCATACTTTGATGAATGTGTATCACTTTCAACATTTGATGGATCTGACTTCTCTCAAGATGATTTATCGCTAGCAAGTCAACCCAATTCTCTTGTTAATGGTGGGCAGGTTAGCAAAATAACTTGCAGTGTGTGTTTGTGTGTGTATTAGTATTCATGCATATCAGATTTGAGCAACCTTGCGTTTTTACGAGCTTAGATGCATCAAAATAATATGCTAAACTAGATATAGGAATGAGAAAGGTGGCATAAGTAATCTATGATTTCTTTGACTAAAAAAAAGTAATCTATGATTTCACAAAAAGCAGTGGGATGGGACATGTGCTTTAGAGTTTCCAAAGAAAAGGTACCTTCAATTGAGCAGAACAGAGACAAAAAACTTGTGGCCTAATCTAAACTAGGTTGGAGTAGGACTTAGAGTAGTTATTTTATCGATTGATTGATTGTTACTTTTCTTTCTTCTTTTTTTTTCTCGGTTATATAGGCTGTTTGAGTTGAATAATTTTCTCCCTCCCGCATCCTTCAAATGGCACCCCTACACCACATAGAGAACTAAGACTTCGGTATAGAATGTGTTTCTGATAATGAACGGGATTTTATTTGAGAAACAGTATAGTTTATGTTCACTTTATGGAGATTAAGCATGTGGTGGCACAGAAATAATTTGTGTTTGTTCTAGTTCACTTCCCTATTATTGTCATATGTATTGTAGCTGTAGGTTATTAAAAATACAGTACATGGTAGAGTTACCTCCTGAACACAAGGATGTTGCATTCTTGTCTGGAATACTGGTCATATGGAAAGCAATGCCATCTTTTCTTGTTTTGGTCCACAGAATTGTTCGTCTGCGGGTAGGCAAGATTCTTTCTACTTAAGCATGAGTGGAGATGGGGACGTGAGTGAAGGTAAAGCTAGTGTGGGTCTGAAATGTGAACCGACTACCAGCAATCTCACATCTGAGTTTTCTTTTTCATCAAAGCAAACGGGACAAGGTGAGCTTTTACTTGATGCAAGTTATTATGCGATAAGTTTTGAGAAAGAGAGCTGTGGAAAGGATCTGAAGAAGTCAGCCAGATCATGGGGTTTTCCGAATTGGTGTGACGAAGGTTCTGGGGTGGTGGCAGAAAGCTTGTTGTTTGACCACCTGGTGATGAAAAACAGAATTGATTCGGGAAGTTTGCACCTCTGCTCAGGAGGTACAGCAATTTCATTTTCTCCTTTTGCACCTATAATTTAAAACTTCCCTGTCTTCCACTATCAGCTCAGCTGTATATATCCTATCACTAATCACTCTGATTGCCATATTATGCTACTCTCAATTTTGAGTTGTAATGGGAAAATGATTAAAAGAAGCCGCATAAAAAAACCATTAAAAGAAACTCTTTTACTGCACTTGCACCCGGTTATTTTACTTTTGTCTTCATTGTGTGTGTGTGTTTTTTCATTTGTCCTTCTATTCTGTGTACTGATTGTGAAAGAGCTGAAGTTGAAGTTTCCTTTTTCTTGTAATGCACGTTTTCGCTAACACATGTTTATCGAAATTCTTTAGCTAGCATCTGTGGCATCTTATGATTTGGAGGAAAAGGAACTTATTAATCTTACCTGAGTCGCGGCATCCACCTGACTCTCTGGCTTGATCGGAAGGAAATTAACACTGAAAAACTGTTGAATTGGTTCAACAACAAAAATTATGTGGAAAATTTAGTAGTCCCGATATGTACCTAAGAGCTTACAATATGCAAAATTATCTTACTCCATTTATCTAATGATTTTCTTATCATTGGTATTTAAAGTGTTTAGCGATCAAGTCATCATCTTTCCTATGGTACTTGTATCTTTTTTTCGTTTGTTAGGCTCGTCTCTTTTACCCAACTTTCCCCAACTATCTGCCAAATCATCAATTTTTTCTTCATATCAATTTTCAAAAAATTACAAATTTTACAAAAGAACACTTGTCCCTTATTTGTTATTTTTAATTGTGGTCAAAACATTAATTTAAACTGAATCAGACATAATATGTTCAGGTGATTAAAATAGCGAACTTTTCTTCATAGTTAATAGTTATGAAAAAAAACCATCTTCAGCATTTATAGAGATGCAGAGATGCACCAATTTTTTTAACGGCAGAAAGCCTTTCATGTCCCAAAAGCATAGTGCCAAAGTTCTAAGTCGGATGTTCTTCCTGTCGCAATTTTTTTACGAAAGAATAATGAGATGAAATTTCAAACCGTATTATCGTAACTTTTTTCCACTAGTTTTACTTCAAAACTTTAACAAAATAATAATAATAATAATAATAATAATAATAAGTAAACTTTTTTTAAATGCAAACGATTTGTGTATAGTTTTCAAATATATTTTTTTTTCAGATTTATTTTTAAAATGTTTCAGACATTTGCATACTCACTCTGAACGTGAGCAACATTTTATAGCGTCTTACATCAGAGATTTCAAAGTATCTTTTACATCCCATGTTTTTTGTCTTAACGTAACTAAGTAACAACTCCTTCGCTTTTTTTCCCCAATGTGAAACAATCAAGCGGTTATTTTCCTTCATGGGATGGAAGTGCACAATTGTGGAGCAAAATGGAGTGAAGTGTAGTTTCGCTTAAACCTTATGTCACTCTTTGTAATTAAAGTGTGTGTGTGTGTGTATATATATAAACAACGAAAAAAATATAGGAAAAGTGGGTAAGAAAGCCAGGCAGGCAGCTGCATAGGGGAGGGGAGGTGATTGGCAGCATGGCTGCAAGTTAAGCCAAGTGTTAGGCCTTCCATTTAACTCTGAGGTTAAGTAAACCCAACCCAAAGGTTATCTTATTGGTTACTTAACCCAACACACTCATACATACACAGCCCCTTTCCGCTCCTCTAACACATGCACATATATGTATGTGTTGCTCTTTGGTCCCTTCCCTTGGTTTGTTTGGTGCAACCTTATGTGTGTTTTTTCCCTTTCCTTTTCCTTTTTTTTTTCTCCTTCTTCCTTAAACCTCTTATAAGTTTCACTGACCCTGCCCCTTCTTTCCTCTGCCTTTTTTCAATTTTCTTCTGTGTTTTGGTAAACCACTTTTTGGTTACCAGCCTCAGCAGTCTCAACTTCAATTGCAAAACCCAGCTGCCTCTTTTATTTCTTGGCTGGCCACCTGTGACAGACACAAGAACAGGGGAGGAGAACAGAGCTTCTCTGATCGATCACAATGTCAATGAAGAGGTCACTCTCTTCAAGTAATGTCACCAATTCCTCATGCTCTTCTTCCTCTTCGTCCTCCTGCGACAGCGCCACCGTCGTCCCTAAGCCCGTCTCTAGATCGAAGAAGAGTCGCGCTGCTGCTGCTGCTGGTGGTGGCGTTGAGAAATCAGCAGGGCGGAGGAGCTCCGCTTACAGAGGAGTCACCAGGTGATTGGTTAATTTTTGATTGATTGATTGAATGATCAGTAGTTGGAACAGGTGATTGGTTAGTGGGGGAGAAGATTGCAGCTTTGGGGTATTGGATTGATATATAGGAGACATGCAGAGGAGGTGGAATGTGATTTAGTGAAATTGCATTGCATGTTGTTGTGTTGAGCAGGCACAGATGGACAGGCAGATTCGAAGCTCACCTCTGGGACAAGACTTCGTGGAACAACATTCAGAACAAGAAGGGTCGACAAGGTAATACTAAGTACTAATAAGCTAATTACTGCTACTACTTACTTCAGCTGGTTGTTCGTTGAGTCCTGTTTTCATGATTTGCAAGAGAACCAAAAAAAAAAGAAAAGGAGATCTGAAAGTATATATATACTACTATTGGTTAATTGTAAGTGTAGTGGTATATATCTATCTGACTGGTGTACTGATTTGTATATGTTTTGTGCATGGTTATCTATCTGGGTCACCAACCAATCCATAACGTTCAATTACCCACTCTTGTCGCGGCATAGTTTATTTGGGTAAGTGAAGTCACTCACTCTCTCTCTCTCTCTCTCTCATTTTTCTATTAACTAAAAGTTTAGTTTGGGAGTTGATTTGATTGACAAAGATTTGATCTTGCGCTGCTTGCAGGGGCATATGATAGTGAGGAGGCAGCAGCTCGAACCTACGACCTTGCAGCTCTCAAATATTGGGGACCTCATACAACTTTGAATTTCCCGGTAATTAATAATGTACTATTGTTTTTTAGTATTTTCTTTTCTTGTCTTTAAGTCTTTTATGAGAAATGAAATAGTACTAGTATTACAAATGAATGACTGATAGTCCTCCACTCCTCGGAAATGGGATTAATAATGATTCAGATAGAAGGATATTCGAAGGAGATGGAGGAAATGGTGAAGGTTTCAAAGGAAGAGTACCTGGCGTCTCTTCGACGGCAGAGCAGCGGCTTCTCAAGAGGCGTTTCCAAGTACCGTGGTGTCGCCAGGTGGGTGGGTGCTTGGTTACGAGTATTTCATTTCTTCCACAAGTAGTTAGTAGTATTAGCAGAGTAGGTAGTGACACTAGAAGAAAAGTAGTGTTAGATACTACTACTATTTCTGTTTGATTTGGACTAATTTAAGGGTTGTCTTGTCAGGCATCACCATAATGGGAGATGGGAGGCCAGAATTGGAAGAGTGTTTGGCAACAAGTATCTCTACTTGGGAACTTTTGGTACGTAATAATCACTCACTCTCTCAATATTAGCACTTCCATTACGTTTATATGCCGCACAAATGGAGTAGATGTCTTATCAATTAAGTCAAAGCAGCAGCAACAGCAGCTTTGTTGTGTTGTGTTGTGTTGTGGTGGTGACATTGCAATGCAATTTGGAAATTCCTTGGATCATGGCACGTGCGTGCCGTGATTCACTCCCCAAACCCAAAACGGGCCATCCAACCACTTCTTGCTTTGGCTTGGCTGCTTGCCATTGCCGAACACAAAACCAAACACCCCTCCCTCCCTCTGCCTTTCCTTCCTCTACACTCCTTTCTAATACAACAACGCAAGATGCTTCAGTTTGTTAGTTAGGATAGGGGAGGCTGGAACTCTTGTCTTGTTTTGGGATTTCTTATGACTACTACTGTCTTTTGTAGTAGCAGTAGCAGTAGCAGTAGTAGTAGTAGTAGCACGGACTATGGAGGAAGGAGAGGAGTTTTTTTAGTAGTAGTATTTTATTTGCTGAGTAAGAGTCACGGCCGACCACGTGCGTGCCGGAGTGACTGACTGAGGCGAGGACTCTCTCTCTCTCTCTTAACTACAAATACTACTTTTTTTTTGTCCGACCAAATTTCTCTCTCTTCCTCACTTTGTGTTGTTTGTTAATCTACTACTACTACTAGCTAATGCAAGTAAGTAATCACCAGATTCCAATCTAATCTTTTCATTCCCTTGTACCAAATTCGGGACTTTTCTGCCAGGAAGGAAAGGGAAAAACATTACATGTTCAATCCAACAAATTATTAAAGATCATACAGACCTTTGCTTTAATATTACTTACTGTGTCGGGCCCGGCATGCAGCTGAATCTCATCTCATCACTTTTACTACTTAATTCAACAAATTATTAAACAACTACTTATTACATTTTCCGACGTCCGTGTAGCTGTAACCACCTTCTCTTTTCTTAATTTCCTGATTAATTTACCTCTTAATTACTTAAGACACGCAAGAGGAAGCAGCAGCAGCGTATGATGTAGCAGCACTGGAGTACAGAGGAGCGAACGCAGTAACAAATTTCGACATAAGCAGATACGTCGAGGTGTTCAAGAAGAAAGGGGTCGATCTACTCATGCAGCAGGATCATCATCATCATCATCAATTACCCAACAACAACAACAACAACAACAACAACAATAATAATACTAATACTAGTATTAATAATTACTCATCGTCATCATCAGCAGCGACGCAAGTAAAAAAGCTGCAAGCGGAGGCGGTGAAGCCAGAAAACGTCGTGGTCTTGGATCATGATCAGCTGCTGCTTCAGTACGCGGAGGCGGATATTGATCATCATGACTATGCAGCCTGGGGCTTCTCCATCTCCATGGACGTCATGTTCAGTCAAAATCCTCTCCCTTTAGACTGCAGCTCACCCGAGTTGCCGGAGCTGTTCCCTGACGCCGGCAGGTTCGAAGACAGCATAGACCACCTCTTCTTCGGGGACGACGACCACTACTCTACCAATTCCTCAACAACAACAACAAACGTGGCTACTCAGGAAGAGCATCATCACCACCTTTCTTTTTGAGACTTGAGAGTGGGTGAAGGTAGATGCCATGCCATGCCATTGCCAACCAAAATAATACTCCTAGTAACATCCATATGCAGCATCATACCTTTTTCTACCTTAATTTTGTGTTTAGTAATTTGCTATACTATTATATTATATGTATGTTTCCTTTCCAATTTCGCTTATTATTAATTTCTTCAATGAAATGTGATAATGGAATTTTAAAAGAGGATTTTCTTAAATTTTCCTCTCTTATGATCCATCAACTTTTTGTTCCCCTTAATTAGCTAAACAAAAAACAGGATCACAACAGTCCTCCTACTTTGTGCTGCTTGCACTCAAAACTTCGTATGTGTATGTAAAAGGGAAAATTATACTAGTAATTGGTGGATGTGGGGTGGGTTATAAATAAATAAATAAATAAATAATCACATATGAAGGGGGAGGAGAAGAAGACAATAATAGACTTGACTGGGCCTGGGCCTGGGCCTGGGTTTGGGTTTGGGTTTGGGTTTCAAGAATAATCAAAACAAGCCATTATTAAAAGGAATATCGGTATCGGGCAACCAAGTGTTACCCAGCGTCAAATTAAAGACCGTGAAATTAGCAGCTTGGGCTTGGTTCATCAGATTATAGCCGGGCCAACTCACCCTCCCCCCCGTATCCGCACCAGGCCCATAATTCCCATACTCCCCGTAGAAAAGCGTGTCCAATCCCGCCGTCCCATTCCACTCCAGCCACCCCGCCGCCGCGATCAACCTCCCCATCTGCGACTGCATCACCACCGTCCTTGAGAATGCCTTCCACGGCCGCCCCAGGTAGTTCTCGTTCCAGCTCAGGTTCACCGCCAGATCAGACGCCGCCTCGATCTTGCAATTCTGGATCGAGATCCCCGTGTTCTGGTTCGGGTCGGATCTCCCCTGCGCCGTGAACGTGTTCTTCTGCTCCGGAAGCGCCTTCCGCGCGTACAGGTTACAGTTCTGGAACACCGCCGCCGCGTTCCCGAAGATGAAATCCACGGTTCCGTAGACATTGCACTCCCGGTAGAACTGACGGAGCGAGTGGACGTAGAGGGTATCCTGGTAGCCCTCGAAGCTGCAGCGGTAGAAGGAGGAGAAGTCGGCGGTGTTCCGGACGGCGACCGCCTGGTGCTTTTCCGGGCCGGCAGTGTTGCGGAATGTGAGGTCGACAGCGACGAACCGGGCGCCGGAGACGGCGAATGTTGAGGAGTTGTAAGTGGTCCAGTTGTCGGCGCGGTTGTGGTTGCCGGTGATTACGGTGCGATTGATGCCGTCGCCGATGAGCATGAGATTGGTCTTACGTTTGGTGATGAGAACGTATTCTCGGTACACACCCTCCCTCGCGTAAATGACGAAGTAACCGTCCTCCGGCTTCAGCCGTGTCGGAGCGAAGGCCACGGCGGCGCTTATGCTTGTGAAGTTGTCACTCTCGTACGGCCCCACACTCACCACTTGATTCACCAGAATTCCTCCACTCTTAATTTTTTCACCTAGCGTCTTCCGCTCATGTGAACCGTTCTTGTACGGCGTCGTTTGACGGAGGATCTGCCATAAATAATAGAGCCTTGTTGTTTATTGATTGATTTATCTTCCAATACATAATCATGAAAATCGAGATTTATTTTTACGACAATGGAATGTAAAATCATAATCTTTTTGGGAATATGCATTATTCCTTTTGTACGATATCGCAATATTAAGAGGACGAAGTTTGATTCAATTGTGTCGGTGCTGGACAGGTGACTAAAATTATTGACCTTTCGTATACACCTGCATTATCAAAGAGTTTTTTGAAAAATATTTCTAATGAAAATTTCAAAAACATAAATGTTGAAGTCAATGATTTTTTTTTAAAAGTTAGGAAATAGTAATAATACCACCCATTTATCACAATTTAATTGTTACATTTCTTTTTCAATATCTAATATATGTGAATTATTTTCTTAAATATTTTGTTCTACAATGTCAAAAAATTTATATATAAAAGGTAAATCAAATAGTCTAATTTTTAAAAAATCAATTTTTTTAACAAAATACTTTTAAATAAAAATTAAGTCAAACAAAATATTAAAATCAAACATCTTAATTAAAAAGAGGATGCAGTACTTAATTGGAATATACTCCCTCCGTCCCCTTTTATTGCAACACTTTCCTTTTTAGGACGTTCATAAATGTTTGTAACGTTTTCTTTTTTAGTAAATTTTTACAAATAAATTTATCAATTTAACTTTTCATCTATTTTTCTTCTTATTACTTTATTATTTGATTTGACACCATTAATTACAGACACTCCACTCACTTATCTATTCTTTTATTTTTTTATTATATGATTTGATACCACTAATTACATTCATACCACTCACTCAACTCTTTTCTCTCTAAAGGGTAATTTTGTCAAAATTCTACTTATTTTTTCTACTAACCTTAATCCTCGTGTCATATTCATATGTTGCAATAATTAAGTGACGTAGGAAGTATAAAAACAGCATCTAATATTAGATCTTTAAGTTTCTTCCCCCTACAATTCAATCAATATATACTAGGTATACTACAACGAAAAATCGATTATTTATTGAAGATCACATTGAAATGGTGGTAGTACGTTTATTAGAAGCCGTTCAAAAAAAAAAAAAAACGTTTATTAGAAATAGAGTTGGAGAAAGGAAAACAAAATTGAATGTACGTACGTGCCTTGATGAGAGTTTCGAGCGGTTCACGAGCTGGAATCCGTGAAAGTACTTTAGCGCCTCCTTTGGAGCGCTTGGCATTCCGCGCGACGGCTTCCGTGACCAGCCCCAGGGAGACGCTATAGAGGTGGGTGACGTTGGTGATTGGCGCACCGAGTGCGGCGGCGAAGCTGCTCCGAGCGTCGATGAGTCCGTCCAGGCAGGTCTGTTGGTTGGTGACCACCCCGCTGAGCAGCGTGGTGACTTGCTCCGCCAGCTGGCCTGTCAATGCTGAGTCAACCGCGGAGCTCAGCTCTGCTGCCACCTGCTCGAGGTCGTCGACGGTGAGGTCGGCGAGCTGGGCGCAGTCGTCGAGGGCGCGGAGCTCGAGGTCGGACATGGCGGCGGAGCGGCGAGGGATGCGGTTGAGGAGGGATGCGAGCTTGCGGGCTTGCTTGAGGCATTGTTTGAGGGTGAACTTGCCGTAGTGGTAAGGATCGGAAGGTGAGGATTTGAAGGCGGCGAGGATGGAGCGGCAGAGCTTTGGGTATGGTGTGGAGTTGCAGGCCACCGAGGGAGGCGACGTCGATGAATAAGCAGAAGCTGTACTGGAGAAGATGATGATGAGGCATGAGCATGAGAGGAGGTGGGTGATAATGAGGGAACGCATGATCATAAATAGTTAGTTAGCCCTCTCGCTCGATCGACGAGAGGATCAGCTGCCTCCTGCAGAATATATAACGATCGGATGGATCTAAATGGAGCTAGCTAGCTTCCCCCTTTAATTCAGATGTGCACTCTACTACCACTGTTTACCACTGTTTCTTAGTAGATCGGTAGTTATCATGTGAGTCTCACAACTGACACCACCATACCTAATAAATGCATCGATATGTACGTACTAGAAAACGCGTTAACATTACGTATACTAGCGGGCAGCTATATACCATATTTACATCATTTTTTATTCCTTCCCAAGCAATTAAGTTTGTTGCCATATGTTTTTTTTATAGCAAATAACTGAATATATTAAAGAGAAGACATCAGCTTACAACTCGATGGGTGAGTTAGAATTTAGCTACTAAAGTTACATGAAAGAGATAAAGAAAAAACTTTACATAAATGAAGAGACCACGTTGAATAAACATTGCTTACCATTGCCATAGAGAGAAAAGAAAATAGATGAAAAGAGGAGCATGGAAAGAAAAAGATGAAGGAAGAAGATGAAGTTGGATTGTGAACGAGGAATTGTGAAATGAGAAGGAGGAGAAAACCCTAAAAAGAAGATTTACCGCGGCCTTACCATTCAAAAGACGCGGTAACATGTGGAAGCGAGTTTTACCATAAAAAAAGTTTTGCCGCAACCCTACACTACGTAGTTGCAGCTGATGTGGTAATGCACAGAGTAACGCCCACTGTGGGGCCGAACACCGTTGTAGCGCCCAATGCATTATTGAGGGCGCTACAGGTCGAGCTCTGCCGAGGCTAGTAGCGCCACAGTAACGCCTTATGGCGTTACCACCACCTTTTCGATTCTCGGTCATCAATTTGGTAACGCCCATAACGTAACGCATTGGGCTGAAGTAACGCCTCGATTTGTAGCGCCCTGGTAACGCCATTGTGCGTTACATTCGTAATGGATTGGTAGTGAATTTGGCGTTACCAGACCTCCTTCAGATACGTAGTGCTAGACGTAGTAAAACAGCGGTAAAAAAATGTTTTTTCTACGTGGTGAGAGGATGAGGTCATGTGCCTCTAATGACTTCAAGAGAAATTGACAAATAAACAAGGCCACCTATTCGAGATCCAGAGGTTGGAGAGGACTTGAATCGAATATAACCACGAACTTGAAGAAGAAGAAGAAACCGCTGTGAAAATTCCTTCATTTCTCCCTCTCCAAATACCCCAAGCTGTAACTCTTTTGATGGCATCCAAATTCTAAAACTAGGTTTTTGACAGATTTGAGGATGGAAATTTGGATGAGAGGGTGTTGCTTACCAACACCGATGCGTAATTAGGTTAATTACGTATTTAAGTTTAATTACCGGATTTTCGATCATTTCTGTTTTGGGATTTGCTTTGCATGTTTGGTAATTGTGGATTTGATTTGGTGATTTTGGGGCAACCGGACGAATTTAGAATTTGTTACGCGGTGCGCGTAATTACCGGGAATTTCAATTCCGAGTGACTCGGGACTTATAAATGGATAAGAAAAATGTGTTTTATGGGTTTTAAGATGTCTCGAGTAATTGGTTAAAGTTTGGTTCCAATCGGAGTAAGGTTGGTAAAAAGTTGCGTTTTCGGGCTGAGCGAAAATGCAGTTTTATTTGTGTGTGAGTTAATAGAAATTTGGCTATTTTTGGCTAAAAAGAGAGTATGGGGCGCATGGGAGAGATGGGAGAGGGGACACATGTCCCTTCTCAATTGAAGAAGAGAAAAGAAGAAAAAGGATGTGTGCAATATTACATATATATATATATATATGTATATATGTGAATAAGAATAGAAATGAAATTGGAATTTTTTGGTAGAAAAGAGAAGAAAGTGGCGGATGGGTGAGAGAGAGAGTGAGACATGTGTCTCTTTGTGAGTGAAGAAGAGATGAAAAGAAAGGCTTTATGTTGTTGAAATATATATGTATGTATGATATTAATACATGTATATATGTGAGTAAGTAAAAGAAAGGAGTAAAAAAATTGGTCAATACTTCACACTTCTCTTCTTCTTCTTCCCGTATCCTTCTCTCTCTCTCTCTCACACTTGCATCCGCCATTATTGGAGCTTGAGCTCTACAACTGATTTCCGTCAATCCGCGGCCAAACTTCAAGGTAAACCGCTTAAATCGTTCATTGGGTTGTATAGATCGATAATCTGAAGTCTGTTTTGGAAGAATCAGTGTATTTTTCAAGTTAGGAGCATTTGAATGTTTGAGTGAATAGTGTCACATGCTCCTTTGTTTAATTTTCGGTTCCTAAGCGTTCTCGGCACTTCTGGTGCATGTTTGATAACAGAACGTAGGAAGAAACGCACTGAGGTTGTGCCGATTCGCGTCGAAATTTTGGGTGGAATTTTTGACGGAAGAATTAGTGAAAGGTAAGGACATTTTGAATTGAGTAGGATTACGGTTACGATAGTGTGATCGGTTCAATTAGAAGAGGCTCGGTGTGAAAGTCGCTTTTCCGGCCGAGCCTCGGTTTTGGCGCCAATGCCAATAAGCTGTTTCGTGAATTCGGAATTGAATTGTGTATCTGTGATTGATTGTGAGCAGGAGTTGCTTTGAATTTGGCGAAACTCTGCCCAATTTCTACCGGGACCGTCGATCAAGAAATTGGATTCGGACTTTGATTAGAGGTAAGGGTTCAGGGTGTGTTTAGGAGTATAGGCATTGTTGTGCAGGAACCGATTGGGATTCCGATACACCTACGATGGTTATCGATGATTCGTATTGATTGACCGATGGGGTCGCTCCCGAGTTGGTACCATGCTCTACCGACCGATTGTGAATGGACGCATGGCCATTGCCGGTTGGACCGGCGAGATCTCGCCATGGTCCATCACGAAAAATGTTATCATATGAATGTGAATTGAATGTGATTGTGTGTGATCGATGCATTGCGTAGGTTGATTGTGAGATGCGTTGTGTATCGTATTCGTTATGTTTACATTTTGCGGGTTTATTGTATCTACCGTTTTAGTAAAGCTGCACCATGTCTCTGTTCCCTTACTAAGTTCTTTCGAGAACTTACCCTTATATCTTGTTTCAGGAAAAGGCAAGGAAAAGCAAGTCGCCGAGTAGAGGCGAGGTTGCTTGTCCGAAAGGTTTGGTCTGAGAGCGGCGGCAGTTTCACCTTTGCGCGGTTGGATTAGTGAGACCGCCGATTGGTGGGTTTCTTTTGTATTCGAACTTGGTTACGCTCTGTCTATGGTCATAACATGCATGTTTCGTCTGTAAGGTTTGGTTGTGTAAATGGTTTGGTTTGCATAAGTGTTTGAGTTCAGGTTCGGAACCGTTGGTTGTCGCGTTGAAATTTCAGGATTTGGGTTCAGTTGGAAGGTCGGGTGATCGCGGGTGATCACTCAACTCCAACACTTTGAAGTGTTGGTTTGCTGATTTTTAGGTGATCATCGGGTGATCACCAACTCCAAGTGGTTTCTTTGTTTTTAGGTGATCACCGGGTGATCACCAACTCCAAGTGGTTTCTTGTTTTTAGGTGATCACCGGGTGATCACCAACTCCAAGTGGTTTCTTTGTTTTTAGGTGATCACCGGGTGATCACCAACTCAAGTGGTTTGCTGTTTTTAGGTGATCACCAACTCCAAGTTGGGTTCTTTGTTTTAGGTGATCACCAGTGATCACCAACTCCAACACTTTGAATTTGTGGACCATTGTTTTTAGGTGACCACCCGGTGATCACCTAAATATGAAATTTTGCCCTCTTGATCCTCTAACTTCTCCTTTTGTTATATTTTGTCCCAAAATGACCCGAAGTGCCAAATTTAGTAAATTTTATGAGAAAAACAACCCCATTCGCATAGGTAAACATCTTGGGACTTAGTTGAGCATTAGTGCTATGGTTTAAGGAAATTTTTGGGTGATCCCAAGGGGCGGTTGCCCTGTTGTTGGGGTTGTTATGTGATAAGGTTGTGAGTGAACCGTCACCGCCACCTTCCCCCTTTCCCCGGTTTGGCTCCGTTCTCCGTACGCTTCCGCGAGTGCGGGGTAGGAGGGTGCGGGGGTGGGGTGACAGTGTTGCTTACATCTGAGGCAGTAAAGGGACCCGCATCGCACCAAGAGTGTATATGAGCTGCCATTGGGATCGAGCGCGGGGGCAACAGACCAAGCTATGATCAAGACTTTCCAGTGGATACAAGCAGTTTCAAGAATTCTGCAAAGGAATGACACGAAGAGAGAGTTAGAGGCATGTTGGGAGCCGGTTCTGCTGAGCACATCAAAAAGAGATGTTGATCTTCTTTGGAACCCAAGAATTCCAGGACGCTGGGGCTTGGCCTGGAGCGTTTGCAAGGATTGGAGCGTCTGCTAGGCACGAGAGAGAGAGAGAGAGAGAGAGAGAGAAATTGATATGAAAAAACTCCTTTTTAAAAAATATACTCTCTGTCCCAGTAGGGGTGAGAAACGAATCGAGCCGGCTCGAGCTCGGCTCGAGCTCGAGCTCTCACGAGCCTGACGAGCCGAGCTTCACGAGCTTCGAGCTCGAGCTCGAGCCAGGTTTTAAGCTCGTATATTATACGAGCCGAGCCCGAGCTTGATAGGCTCGGCTCGTAATGATCACGAGCCTTAACGAGCCTTTGTGAAATACCCGTAATACCCTCCCATATTTAACTCTCCCTACCTCCTACTCTAGTAAACTGACGATTATAACCCTACCCTCCCCAAATTGATTCAACCGCACCATCGACCCAGCCAGCAGCCCAGCACTAATCGTCTAATTCTTCTTCGATAGCGCTCTGCGAATCGCGAATGGATCCGCGGAGCCAAACCTAGCCAAACCCACCGTTCACCTCGCCCTTCGATTCCGGCCGCCGTCAAGCTTTTCACCCACCTTCGAGTTCGTCGTCCGTGTCCAATACTCCGATCGTCACGCCTTCGTTTTCAACTCGAGTTTACTCCGCTCAAGCTCTCAACCTCCGTCTTCAACTTCGTGGTGAGCCTCCATCTTCAACTCCATCTCCGAGGTGAACCTCTGCCTTCAACTTCGGCGTCATCCTCGCCTTCAATCGCAGCAACGGATCTCCCAGGTAGGTTATTCAACCGAACCTCAGATGCATGCTACAAACTTTTTTTTGTATTATGCTGCAACCTACTTCAATTCAGTTGTTAGTATACTACTATTTGTAGCTCTCTAGTTTAGAGTTAGGGAAATGGAATGAACATTTCTGAACTGTGGTTTGTGGAAGCAACTGATGTAGAATTAATTCATCATCATTTCCTGTCATTCATTCTTGGTGAGATCATGTGTACACAAAGAAGCAGCATGATCATGATGAATAAGTCTGTGTGTGTGTATGGCAAAAAATCATGAATATATATATATACGAGTATATATTAACTGGAGCAGATTAGCTAACTGATTAAGATCAAAGTGTAACATATTCGATTGCATGATTGAGGCAATGCGGCTTTGTTAGATTATGTTACAGATTTTAGCAAAATAAAGAACATGTCAGTTTTCCCTTTACAATTCGACAGAGAATGCAAAAGCATGTTACTTTCATGTAGTTACTTTCATGTGCCTCCTATCCATAGAAAGATACTGTCATTGCTAGTTCTATTTGATTGTTACTTATGGTTTTAAGAATTATGTCTACATGTCTCTTACTACTGCTAGTTCTATTTGATTGTTACTTATGGTTTTAAGAATTATGTCTACATTGATGAAAAAATCAAGTTTTATTTTTTTATAGTTGGTGCAGGGTGGAGATTAATTTACCAAATTAGAAACAAAAATATCTTTGCTTTCATGGGTAAAGAAGGTTCGTTAACATTATTTATGTCTTCTTGCTTTGTATTGCTCTCCCCTATAAAAGTTGTCCTTTAAATATGTTCATTGTTGGACATTGTTTGCCTCCTTATGTTAACATTTGTATGTAGGGCTTTTGTGCTTGATGTGGTGAAGATTGAAGTAGATGCGGTGTTTATTTTGAACGACTTTTGAATATGGCTGAATTGAAGTACTTTCTTTAGTATGCAACTTCGATGTGAAACTTCGAATATGGTTGAACTGATGTACTTTCTTTAGTTGCTTGAACTTGGCGATTCTTTGGCTTGCTTTGCATTGTTATATCTATTAGTATATATTGGAAATTGGAATGGTTGAATTATGATGGCATTTGAGCTATATTTTGTGTGCAGGAAGGTTATCCTTTGCTTAATAGTTAATATGCAGGTTCTGAATATGGATCAAGAAAGAAGATGTTTATATTGTCCTCCTTTGGTTGTGAAGAATGAAGATGTTTATGGAATTCTGATGGTACTTGAACATGGTTGTAGTGTTAGGTGTATTATTGTTTGTTTAATGTTTATATTGTCCTCCTTTGGTTGTGAAGAATGAAGATGTCCAAGTAAGGAATTTGCATTCATCTGGATCAAGAAAAAAAGTTTATTGAACAGGTAAGAATATTTCGAGCCTCACGAGCTCGGTTCGAGCCTAATCGAGCCGAGCTTCTCGAGCTCACCCAACAATCAATCGAGTCTCACGAGCTTTCGAGCCGAGCTCGAGCTTTTCACGAGCCGAGCTCGAGCTCGATTTTAGGCTCGAATAGAATTCGAGCCGAGCTCGAGCCGAGCCTAAATTTCACGAGCTCAAGCTCGAGCTTACCGGGTTCGAGCTCGGGTCGGCTCGTTCTCACCCCTAGTTGGTGTATTTCATTTTTAACATTTTATTTATTTAACATTTTAATATGTAAAATCAATATTTTGAATGAAAATTATAGATTATTGTGTCTAATTTCGAAATATATATATTTTTCAAAATATTTAATAATTTTTTTCTAGTAATAATTTAAAGTTTTCACAACATCAAACAACAAATGCGCAAACACAAATTTCTTGGGACGAAGGAGTATAAAGTAATAGTAGCTCTCGCATGTATGTACGACCAAAATGGGTATAGAGACAGACATAGCTTTACATTACCCATGATGTGGGCAGTGGGCTGTCGATTGGTTGCCGCTGTGATGGGCAGCCCAACGACGGCGTCTAGCTCCACGTAGGGTCAATAAACCCAACTACTCTCAAATACATCTCTTCACATAATTAACGCTCACGTGTTATGTCTACTTCTTGTTAATTTATAAATATCCATAGATTCTTTGAATTAAGTATGAACAATTTGGCATACTGATCATGTTTATGAGACTGTTGTAAATGTTTCCAGTTTGAGTATCTGGCATCGCTAACTTCCAACCCCATTTGTATTAAAAAAATTCTTTGAACTAATTTATAACCTTGAATTAAGTGTATAATGTGCAATCAATAATTAGTACATCAATTTCGTCTTTATGTTCTCATTTTACTAATTGACTAATAAATGCGTAAAAATATAAGGAGTAAAGTAATAATTGACCCACTAATTTTATTTATTTATTTTATTTATTATTTATTTTTTGAAGACAGAGATGTCCCCATCTTTTTGGTGAGACTAACAACCCTGTTAATCATCACCTGGGTGATTTTTCACCCACTTGTTCAAATGACTCATCTATAAGGTAATTTGGAAGCACAAGCCCAACTAATTAGACAATTACATATCTATCCTCCATTTTTCAAGTGCTCTAGGTGGGTGAAAAATCACCCGGGTGATAAATAACATTGATGTGAGACTAATCCCCTGTAGGGAGCAATCGCAGCAACCCACCGCCACGGCTTCCTATTCCCCACTAATTTTATTTAACTACTATCCTTCCAAATTCCCTCCAACTTGTCCACGTTTTTTTCTCCATACACCAACACCAACTTGTCCATGTTAATCACTACTACTCATAATTGATAATTCATTAGCTCAGAGCTGAATTGAGTACGATCTAAAACGTCGAGGATTGATATGTCAGTTTGATAACTTCTAGGGCGAACTCGTTAAAAGAATCAAACATAGAGGATACATAGTGCAGTTTGAGTAATTCCAAAGTTCTTTTTGTTTGTTGCAAAAGAGGAGGAAAAGTATCAAAAGCTTCTTCATCAGACGGTCAGACCATCGCCGCCCCTTCTTTTCTGCAACCGCCGTATTCCGCGGTAACTGTGAGACTTGTTCAGGCTTGGCCGAACGGGATAATTGATCGCATGATTGGTTCGGGGTTCGATTGGATTTAAGGTACCGTCCCCCCTCCTTGTTTTTTCTTTTTAATTTTGCACTTTGCTAGGTGGGTAGTCCTATCATGTTCTTTTCCCTTTTTCTTTCGGCTAAGAGTGATTTGTTCGTTTATAGAATTTGGTTTCGGTATATAATTCTCTTGAAAACATTTGCAGTGATGCTCTCATGTTCCTTTAATTGTCGTATTCTATTCTTGGATGTTTTAACCTCGGTCTTAGAAATTGGTCACCTAGGCCTTTTCTGTTTTTTTATTTTATTTGGGCGAATGCATAATACCTGTACGTTACTCCCCATGTTGTTCGCAGTCATCTTACTTGTTTCCGTGAGCATACTGAGATTGATGTGGAGGAGTCAAACGTGCTTTTTGTGGTATTCTGCTTCTGGGGAAACCTCAAAGTTGATACATGTCGAACCAAGATCCAGATGTTCTTCGTTGGGGTCTCAATGAGTTATGCATACTTTCCACTGCCGGTTCTGCTGGATGTGTGACTCAATACAATACAGACTTTAGTCAAGTTGGGTATGTGAATGAGGGTTACCAAGAGTCATTTTATGAAAACGTGGATGATGATGCTGCTATTGCACATACTTTTCAAGAGGAACTTTCTCGAGTTGCTGCTGAAGAAGCATCTGGTCTCAATGATCCAAGCCAAGTGTCTGTCATAGTACAGAATTGGCCGGATCCTGGAACTCAAAATTGCTCTGGTGGGTAGGAAATGCTCAATGCTGCAACTCATCCTTAAATTCTATCAGGACTAAGCTTTTGCTTTACATAGTGACATTTTGCCTACCTATGTAGAATTTAGCATCTTGAAATTTCTAGAATATTCTAAAATAAAAACAATAAAAGCAGATGGTGATGATCAAAATCAAGGGGTTGAGGATATGCACACTCGCTCTACAAATGAAAATGAGAGAAGCAATGATCCGCTAACGGAGTGTCCTTTTGGGGAAGACATGTTGTACACATTAGAGATGACAGATGAGTCATCTATGATCGATGGTGAAGTAGGAAAGAGGCTGAATCAGATGGTCCCTGTTCCAGTAAGTGCAAAGTTTTTGTCTTATGACTTAGATCATGTTAAATCAGGTCTCTTGTGTATGCATCTGTGCAGGAACGAGAAAAGTGATAAATCTCAGTTATGGGGCTATGCAATGCTTGGGTATTTTTGGCACTGTACCTTATACTTGTATGTGTTTGTATAGTGATCTTGTAGAAAGCGTGATTTTCTGAAATCAGGAAAGATTTCTTGTGTAAGAGGAACCAGAACTCGATGTATGCATTCTAGGATGAAGTTTGCACTCCATACCACACTTCCTGTGGAGTTTATGTGTCTGGCTGTCAACTTAGTGAAACAAAGTGTTGTTTTGAAGCTCTTCCTTAAAATTTGCTTTCAAATTTGCTTTTCTAAAATGCACTAGTCAACAGTATAAAATTTAGTGGAAACAATTTGATCCTAGGGGTAGAATATTTTTCGGACCTGACTGTTGACATTAATTGGCTGTATTGAGGAAATACTTGGTGGGCAGTTATTATTATTTTTCTTGCTTTCACTAGAGAACCATTTATGTACTGCATAATTAATGCTCCGGCATGTTATTTTATTGGCAATCTGTAGCATATACCTAAAACAAATGGGGAAATACCTTCAGCTGATGAAGAAATAACAGACCACCAGAGGCTGCTGGAGAGGTTTGTGTTAAAATGTCTGTGATACTCTTGTTGGTTGCCTTTAATTGTGTCTAAATGATTTTTCATTCGTGTGTGTGTGTGTGTGTGTTTTAATTTAGTTTTCTATCTCTGCTCACATGGTTTTTGAGGCTGACCTTAAATGAAAGAGGCTCTATTAATTTGTATGCTGGCAGTATGATCAGAATTAGCATTAGTCAGAAACCCTGATATAATATCCATCAGGATTTGAGATTCTATACATGAACTCAACTCGAGTTCTGTTTTTTCTTGGCTTTCTAACATGAAAAAATCAGAATTCTAAAGAAACTCTCATGGGTGTGTGTTATAATCATATTTTGAAAGCCCATAGGGAGCTGAAGTATTCTGCAGTCCCATGTCCTAAAAGTGCTCACTTCTATCTTCATTGCTGGAGTCTTTTTTGAGAAACTAATAAGGAGCTGTAGCTGCGAAAAACTTCAAATTAAAATCTCACTTTAGTTTTTGAACAGGGACAGAAACAGAAACAGAAACAATGAGCCATATTAGTAGCTTGGTAGAAGAAGCAGAAACTCAGAGCACCAGTTAACTTATATTTAACATGCCATATAAAACTCAAGGATGAGAAGGCCGGATTTGGCTAGATACATATATTCAACAGACTATGTCCTGAAGGATAAATTTCTTTGTAACAGAAAAGAAAATTATGAAGGCATGAGTGGTATCTAATGCTTGAAATTATTTTGGAAATATGCAGAATAGGATAAGTTAATCTGGAGATTGAACACCAATTTTAAGGTCAGGGATTTTAATATGACCGATGAAATAGAATTAGTTTAGGACAACAGTTTAACTAAAGGGACCACAAATGTAGTTGACACCCTATACAGAATATCTTAATAGAGCAGTCTAACTGTAACAAATAATAATTTAACTGATTATAACAGATAAAATTTTTAACTGGTAGACACAATTATAAAATGAAGACGCTTGGAGTTTTGGCAATGGATTAAAGTTGAAAACATTTTGAAGTGGGAAAATTTCTATAAGCCGTACCTTTGCTATTGTGAAGTCAGTTTTTCTTTATACATTTGTTTCTAAGTATGCAAATCTGTCTACCTTAATTTCAGGTTGCAGCTGTATGAGCTGGTTGAGAATAAAGTGCAAGGAGATGGTAATTGTCAGGTATCTCCCCTGTGATTATTGGTGTAAATGCTGACCAGTAATGTTATTTCTTTGTGTGAAAAAAATTTCCTCTTATGCTTGTTACCAAGCTTGGGAACCATTGATTACAAATTACAGGAACAAACAGTTGCTTGCAAGGAGCATTTTTTTCTTAAAAGAAATCTTACTGATAAAATCACTATTTATTTTCATTTTTAAGTAGCATAACTTAATCCATTTTCCCTAAAAAACACTCTCCAACCCATGTGTGGAATTTTATTATTTTTTAAGAAGTCCAAGTTTTATATTTTATCGGGGGGAAAATTGTAGCTGAAAATCATTTAATACTGCAATTTTGATAGATTCATTGAAGTTCAAAAATATAAATAAGATTTTACATTTTGTTCTTTTCAAGTTTGTGTGTAAGTTGGATAAAGTTATCAGGATTGGATGTCTGTACCGTGAATTACTGATGCTACTGTTTGTACATTTTCCAAAACTAGATTTCTTGTCTTTTTACTTCTTACCCTTGTATTGCCATTTTTTGTTTCTTATTGAGAGGATCACAAAGATCAAGTTCATGTGTATTGATTAGTTTTCTAATATTAATCCCAGTTAGCCTGAAAATTCTTTTTCATATGTAATGTGCCAGTTGGGATAATAACGTCAATAAGCTTTTTCATTTGATAATTTTTAGAGCAATTAAAAATATTTTTTGTTACAAACTTACCTTTGAAATGTTTCCACCTCTATTACAGATGCATGTCTAAAAAGTTGGTGGATTTCTTTAGGTCTCTCATTTTTCTGTATTGTTTTAAAAAAAAATCATATTTGTGTTTAATCATTTGCAATTAGAAACTTGAGATCTCTACTGATGCTTTTAATAAGTTGATAGCTTTCAGAAGTCTCATTGAGTCCTCTGCTTTTTCAATTTTCTTCTGTGTTTTGGTAAACCACTTTTTGGTTACCAGCCTCAGCAGTCTCAACTTCAATTGCAAAACCCAGCTGCCTCTTTTATTTCTTGGCTGGCCACCTGTGACAGACACAAGAACAGGGGAGGAGAACAGAGCTTCTCTGATCGATCACAATGTCAATGAAGAGGTCACTCTCTTCAAGTAATGTCACCAATTCCTCATGCTCTTCTTCCTCTTCGTCCTCCTGCGACAGCGCCACCGTCGTCCCTAAGCCCGTCTCTAGATCGAAGAAGAGTCGCGCTGCTGCTGCTGCTGGTGGTGGCGTTGAGAAATCAGCAGGGCGGAGGAGCTCCGCTTACAGAGGAGTCACCAGGTGATTGGTTAATTTTTGATTGATTGATTGAATGAATGATCAGTAGTTGGAACAGGTGATTGGTTAGTGGGGGAGAAGATTGCAGCTTTGGGGTATTGGATTGATATATAGGAGACATGCAGAGGAGGTGGAATGTGATTTAGTGAAATTGCATTGCATGTTGTTGTGTTGAGCAGGCACAGATGGACAGGCAGATTCGAAGCTCACCTCTGGGACAAGACTTCGTGGAACAACATTCAGAACAAGAAGGGTCGACAAGGTAATACTAAGTACTAATAAGCTAATTACTGCTACTACTTACTTCAGCTGGTTGTTCGTTGAGTCCTGTTTTCATGATGAGAACCAAAAATAAAAAAAAAGGAGATCTGAAAGTATATATATACTACTATTGGTTAATTGTAAGTGTAGTGGTATATATCTATCTGACTGGTGTACTGATTTGTATATGTTTTGTGCATGGTTATCTATCTGGGTCACCAACCAATCCATAACGTTCAATTACCCACTCTTGTCGCGGCATAGTTTATTTGGGTAAGTGAAGTCACTCACTCTCTCTCTCTCTCTCTCTCACTCACTCTCTCTCTCTCTCTCTCTCATTTTTCTATTAACTAAAAGTTTAGTTTGGGAGTTGATTTGATTGACAAAGATTTGATCTTGCGCTGCTTGCAGGGGCATATGATAGTGAGGAGGCAGCAGCTCGAACCTACGACCTTGCAGCTCTCAAATATTGGGGACCTCATACAACTTTGAATTTCCCGGTAATTAATAATGTACTATTGTTTTTTAGTATTTTCTTTTCTTGTCTTTAAGTCTTTTATGAGAAATGAAATAGTACTAGTATTACAAATGAATGACTGATAGTCCTCCACTCCTCGGAAATGGGATTAATAATGATTCAGATAGAAGGATATTCGAAGGAGATGGAGGAAATGGTGAAGGTTTCAAAGGAAGAGTACCTGGCGTCTCTTCGACGGCAGAGCAGCGGCTTCTCAAGAGGCGTTTCCAAGTACCGTGGTGTCGCCAGGTGGGTGGGTGCTTGGTTACGAGTATTTCATTTCTTCCACAAGTAGTAAGTAGTATTAGCAGAGTAGGTAGTGACACTAGAAGAAAAGTAGTGTTAGATACTACTACTATTTCTGTTTGATTTGGACTAATTTAAGGGTTGTCTTGTCAGGCATCACCATAATGGGAGATGGGAGGCCAGAATTGGGAGAGTGTTTGGCAACAAGTATCTCTACTTGGGAACTTTTGGTACGTAATAATCACTCACTCTCTCAATATTAGCACTTCCATTACGTTTATATGCCGCACAAATGGAGTAGATGTCTTATCAATTAAGTCAAAGCAGCAGCAACAGCAGCTTTGTTGTGTTGTGTTGTCATTGCAATGCAATTTGGAAATTCCTTGGATCATGGCACGTGCGTGCCGTGATTCACTCCCCAAACCCAAAACGGGCCATCCAACCACTTCTTGCTTTGGCTTGGCTGCTTGCCATTGCCGAACACAAAACCAAACACCCCTCCCTCCCTCCCTCTGCCTTTCCTTCCTCTACACTCCTTTCTAATACAACAACGCAAGATGCTTCAGTTTGTTAGTTAGGATAGGAGGAGGCTGGAACTCATGTCTTGTTTTGGGATTTCTTATGACTACTACTGTCTTTTGTAGTAGCAGTAGTAGTAGCACGGACTACGGAGGAAGGAGAGGAGTTTTTTTAGTAGTAGTATTTTATTTGCTGAGTAAGAGTCACGGCCGACCACGTGCGTGCCGGAGTGACTGACTGAGGCGAGGACTCTCTCTCTTAACTACAAATACTACTTTTTTTTTGTCCGACCAAATTTCTCTCTCTTCCTCACTTTGTGTTGTTTGTTAATCTACTACTACTACTAGCTAATGCAAGTAAGTAATCACCAGATTCCAATCTAATCTTTTCATTCCCTTGTACCAAATTCGGGACTTTTCTGCCAGGAAGGAAAGGGAAAAACATTACATGTTCAATCCAACAAATTATTAAAGATCATACAGACCTTTGCTTTAATATTACTTACTGTGTCGGGCCCGGCATGCATCTGAATCTCACCTCATCACTTTTACTACTTAATTCAACAAATTATTAAACAACTATTTATTACATTTTCCGACGTCCGTGTAGCTGTAACCACCTTCTCTTTTCTTAATTTCCTGATTAATTTACCTCTTAATTACTTAAGACACGCAAGAGGAAGCAGCAGCAGCGTATGATGTAGCAGCACTGGAGTACAGAGGAGCGAACGCAGTAACAAATTTCGACATAAGCAGATACGTCGAGGTGTTCAAGAAGAAAGGGGTCGATCTACTCATGCAGCAGGATCATCATCATCATCATCAATTACCCAACAACAACAACAATAATAATAATACTAATACTAGTATTAATAATTACTCATCGTCATCAGCAGCAGCGACGCAAGTAAAAAAGCTGCAAGCGGAGGCGGTGAAGCCAGAAAACGTCGTGGTCTTGGATCATGATCAGCTGCTGCTTCAGTACGCGGAGGCGGATATTGATCATCATGACTATGCAGCCTGGGGCTTCTCCATCTCCATGGACGTCATGTTCAGTCAAAATCCTCTCCCTTTAGACTGCAGCTCACCCGAGTTGCCGGAGCTGTTCCCTGACGCCGGCAGGTTCGAAGACAGCATAGACCACCTCTTCTTCGGGGACGACGACCACTACTCTACCAATTCCTCAACAACAACAACAAACGTAGCTACTCAGGAAGAGCATCATCACCACCTTTCTTTTTGAGACTTGAGAGTGGGTGAATTAAGGTAGATGCCATCCCATGCCATGCCATTGCCAATCAAAATAATACTCCTAGTAACATCCATATGCAGCATCATACCTTTTTCTACCTTAATTTTGTGTTTAGTAATTTGCTATACTATTATATTATATGTATGTTTCCTTTCCAATTTCGCTTATTATTAATTTCTTCAATGAAATGTGATAATGGAATTTTGAAAGAGGATTTTCTTAAATTTTCCTCTCTTATGATCCATCAACTTTTTGTTCCCCTTAACTAGCTAAACAAAAAACAGGATCACAACAGTCCTCCTACTTTGTGCTGCTTGCACTCAAAACTTCGTATGTGTATGTAAAAGGGAAAATTATACTAGTAATTGGGGGAAGTGGGGTGGGTTATAAATAAATAAATAAATAAATAATCACATATGAAGGGGGAGGAGAAGAAGACAATAATAGACTTGACTGGGCCTGGGCCTGGGCCTGGGTTTGGGTTTCAAGAATAATCAAAACAAGCCATTATTAAAAGGAATATCGGTATCGGGCAACCAAGTGTTACCCAGCGTCAAATTAAAGACCGTGAAATTAGCAGCTTGGGCTTGGTTCATCAGATTATAGCCGGGCCAACTCACCCTCCCCCCCGTATCCGCACCAGGCCCATAATTCCCATACTCCCCGTAGAAAAGCGTGTCCAATCCCGCCGTCCCATTCCACTCCAGCCACCCCGCCGCCGCGATCAACCTCCCCATCTGCGACTGCATCACCACCGTCCTTGAGAATGCCTTCCACGGCCGCCCCAGGTAGTTCTCGTTCCAGCTCAGGTTCACCGCCAGATCAGACGCCGCCTCGATCTTGCAATTCTGGATCGAGATCCCCGTGTTCTGGTTCGGGTCGGATCTCCCCTGCGCCGTGAACGTGTTCTTCTGCTCCGGAAGCGCCTTCCGCGCGTACAGGTTACAGTTCTGGAACACCGCCGCCGCGTTCCCGAAGATGAAATCCACGGTTCCGTAGACATTGCACTCCCGGTAGAACTGACGGAGCGAGTGGACGTAGAGGGTATCCTGGTAGCCCTCGAAGCTGCAGCGGTAGAAGGAGGAGAAGTCGGCGGTGTTCCGGACGGCGACCGCCTGGTGCTTTTCCGGGCCGGCAGTGTTGCGGAATGTGAGGTCGACAGCGACGAACCGGGCGCCGGAGACGGCGAATGTTGAGGAGTTGTAAGTGGTCCAGTTGTCGGCGCGGTTGTGGTTGCCGGTGATTACGGTGCGATTGATGCCGTCGCCGATGAGCATGAGATTGGTCTTACGTTTGGTGATGAGAACGTATTCTCGGTACACACCCTCCCTCGCGTAAATGACGAAGTAACCGTCCTCCGGCTTCAGCCGTGTCGGAGCGAAGGCCACGGCGGCGCTTATGCTTGTGAAGTTGTCACTCTCGTACGGCCCCACACTCACCACTTGATTCACCAGAATTCCTCCACTCTTAATTTTTCACCTAGCGTCTTCCGCTCATGTGAACCGTTCTTGTACGGCGTCGTTTGACGGAGGATCTGCCATAAATAATAGAGCCTTGTTGTTTATTGATTGATTTATCTTCCAATACATAATCATGAAAATCGAGATTTATTTTTACGACAATGGAATGTAAAATCATAATCTTTTTGGGAATATGCATTATTCCTTTTGTACGATATCGCAATATTAAGAGGACGAAGTTTGATTCAATTGTGTCGGTGCTGGACAGGTGACTAAAATTATTGACCTTTCGTATACACCTGCATTATCAAAGAGTTTTTTGAAAAATATTTCTAATGAAAATTTCAAAAACATAAATGTTGAAGTCAATGATTTTTTTTTAAAAGTTAGGAAATAGTAATAATACCACCCATTTATCACAATTTAATTGTTACATTTCTTTTTCAATATCTAATATATGTGAATTATTTTCTTAAATATTTTGTTCTACAATGTCAAAAAATTTATATATAAAAGGTAAATCAAATAGTCTAATTTTTAAAAAATCAATTTTTTTAACAAAATACTTTTAAATAAAAATTAAGTCAAACAAAATATTAAAATCAAACATCTTAATTAAAAAGAGGATGCAGTACTTAATTGGAATATACTCCCTCCGTCCCCTTTTATTGCAACACTTTCCTTTTGGTGACGCTCATAAACGTTTGTAACGCTTTTCTTTTTAATAAATTTTTACAAATAAATTTATCAATTTAACTTTTCATCTATTTTTCTTCTTATTACTTTATTATTTGATTTGACACCATTAATTACACACTCCACTCACTTATCTATTCTTTTATTTTTTATTATATGATTTGATACCACTAATTACATTCATACCACTCACTCAACTCTTTTATCTCTAAGTGGTAATTTTATAAAAAAATCTACTTATTTTTTCTACTAACCTTAATCCTCGTGTCATATTCATATGTTGCAATAATTAAGTGATGTAGGAAGTATAAAAACAGCATCTAATATTAGATCTTTAAGTTTCTTCCCCCTACAATTCAATCAATATATACTAGGTATACTACAAGGAAAAATCGATTATTTATTGAAGATCACATTGAAATGGTGGTAGTACGTTTATTAGAAATAGAGTTGGAGAAAGGAAAAAACAAAATTGAATGTACGTACGTACGTGCCTTGATGAGAGTTTCGAGCGGTTCACGAGCTGGAATCCGTGAAAGTACTTTAGCGCCTCCTTTGGAGCGCTTGGCATTCCGCGCGACGGCTTCCGTGACCAGCCCCAGGGAGACGCTATAGAGGTGGGTGACATTGGTGATTGGCGCACCGAGTGCGGCGGCGAAGCTGCTCCGAGCGTCGATGAGTCCGTCCAGGCAGGTCTGTTGGTTGGTGACCACCCCGCTGAGCAGCGTGGTGACTTGCTCCGCCAGCTGGCCTGTCAATGCTGAGTCAACCGCGGAGCTCAGCTCTGCTGCCACCTGCTCGAGGTCGTCGACGGTGAGGTCGGCGAGCTGGGCGCAGTCGTCGAGGGCGCGGAGCTCGAGGTCGGACATGGCGGCGGAGCGGCGAGGGATGCGGTTGAGGAGGGATGCGAGCTTGCGGGCTTGCTTGAGGCATTGTTTGAGGGTGAACTTGCCGTAGTGGTAAGGATCGGAAGGTGAGGATTTGAAGGCGGCGAGGATGGAGCGGCAGAGCTTTGGGTATGGTGTGGAGTTGCAGGCCACCGAGGGAGGCGACGTCGATGAATAAGCAGCAGCTGTACTGGAGAAGATGATGATGACGCATGAGCATGAGAGGAGGTGGGTGATAATGAGGGAACGCATGATCATAAATAGTTAGTTAGCCCTCTCGCTCGATCGACGAGAGGATCAGCTGCCTCCTGCAGAATATATAACGATCGGATGGATCTAAATGGAGCTAGCTAGCTTCCCCCTTTAATTCAGATGTGCACTCTACTACCACTGTTTACCACTGTTTCTTCGTAGATCGGTAGTTATCATGTGAGTCTCACAACTGACACCACCATACCTAATAAATGCATCGATATGGTACGTACTAGAAAACGCGTTAACATTACGTATACTAGCGGGCAGCTATATACCATATTTACATCATTTTTTATTCCTTCCCAAGCAATTAAGTTTGTTGCCATATGTTTTTTTTATAGCAAATAACTGAATATATTAAAGAGAAGACATCAGCTTACAACTCGATGGGTGAGTTAGAATTTAGCTACTAAAGTTACATGAAAGAGATAAAGAAAAAACTTTACATAAATGAAGAGACCACGTTGAATAAACATTGCTTACCATTGCCATAGAGAGAAAAGAAAATAGATGAAAAGAGGAGCATGGAAAGAAAAAGATGAAGGAAGAAGATGAAGCTGAATTGTGAAATGAGGAGGAGGAGAAAACCCTAAAAGAAGATTTATCGCGGCCTTACCATTCAAAAGACGCGGTAACATGTGGAAGCGAGTTTTACCACAAAAAAGTTTTATCGCGGCCCAAACGGTAAAAAATGTTTTTTCTACGTAGTGAGAGGATGAGGTCATGTGCCTCTAATAGCTTCAAGAGAAATTGACAGATAAATAAGGCCACCTATTCGAGATCCGTGAGGTTGGAGAGGACTTGAATCGAATATAACCACGAGCTTGAAGAATAAGAAACCGTGAAAATTCCTTCATTTCTCCCTCTCCAAATACCCCAAATCAGTAACTCTTTTGATGACATCCAAAATCAAACCGGGTTTTTGATGATTTGAGGATGGAAATTTGGCTAAGAGGGTGTTGCTTACATCCGAGGCAAAAAGGGACCCGTATCGCACCAAGAGTATACGAGCCGCCATCGGATCGAGCGGGGCAACACACCAAGCTATGATTAAGAGTTTCCGGTGGATACGGCGGTTGCACATCCAGAATTCTGCAAAGGAATGACACGAAGAGAGAGTTAGAGGCATGTTGGGAGCCGGTTCTGCTGAGCACATCAAAAAGAGATGTTGATCTTCTTTGGAACCCAAGAATTCCAGGACGCTGGGGCTTGGCCTGGAGCGTTTGCAAGGATTGGAGCGTCTGCTAGGCACGAGAGAGAGGCAACTGAGTAGGATCTTATAATGCAAAGATCCCATTCCCAGTTGTCCGCCTTGATTTGCTGCAAAATTGACATTAGCTTTAGAAATTCTCATACTTCTCTTCCCCTCAAATCTCTTCTCTACCTCCATCTCCACCTCCACTTCCAACTCCATCTCCCTTCAAACCACTTCCTTGAATTTCCTCTAGTTTATGACTAAGTTTCTAAAGACATGAAATGAAGATTTTGTGTTCAAGTTTCTACTATCACAATTTCGTTGCTATATACTCCCTCCCCTGCTAAAAATGATAATTAAGTTTGATTAAGTACAAAGATTAATAAATTTTATTGATTAGAGTAATAAGGTAAATTAGATAGGAGTATATATAAGACAAATATAGAGTGTGAAATAAAGTGTAATATGATAAAAATTGATATGAAAAAACTCCTTTTTTAAAAAATATACTCTCTGTCCCAAGTGTCCTGTCACTTTTAGTTTTTTTTGTGTAGATTAAGATTGTCTTTGATCATTAACTCATTTCACATAAACTTCCATCTTTACCCCCTCCCAAACTCACTCTCACCCCTTCCAACTCACTCTCTAAACTTTTTAAATGTGTGCATTTGTAAGGGTAGAAGTGGACTAAAATAAAACACAAGTGAAAAAATGTCATTTCATTTGGAACAAAAATATTTTGATATTGTGATAACACACTTGAGACGGAGGGAGTATCAAT
Organism: Stellera chamaejasme; assembly: GCA_024586325.1. Taxonomy (NCBI): domain Eukaryota; kingdom Viridiplantae; phylum Streptophyta; class Magnoliopsida; order Malvales; family Thymelaeaceae; genus Stellera; species Stellera chamaejasme. The sequence goes on from CM044986.1 coordinate 364,559, forward strand.
TTTACTGAGATAACTCAAAAATGAAATCATATACTCCTCCGTCCGTGAAAGACTCCACCATTTGTTTTGACAGCTTCACGTATTTAATCTATGATTTTTTTATTTAATGTACCGAAAATTAAATATTTCATATGTGTATCATAATTTGAAATCTAAATTTTCTGAATATATTTTTCTGAATTTTTAAAACTATTTATCTTTGTTAAAATTTGAGTCAAACATTGAACCTCAAACAACAAATTCAAATGGTAGAGTCTTTCATGACGGAGGAGTAGTTTTTTTGACAGGAGTATAGTTTTACATGTATAACACATGAATTCTTTTTTGTTTCAATTATGTATACATAGTACTACCTCCGTCTCCAAAAAAATTGGTGTATTTCATTTTTAACATTTTATTTATTTAACATTTTAATATGTAAAATCAATATTTTGAATGAAAATTATAGATTATTGTGTCTAATTTCGAAATATATATATTTTTCAAAATATTTAATACTCCTCTATCCCAAAATTATTGAAACACTTTCCTTATCGCATGTCCCTAAATTATCAAACACTTTCCTTTTAATAAACTTTTGTACATGAATTTACTCAATTATCCCTCATCACCCTCTTCCATCTACCAAGCTCAACTCAAAATCACCCACCTAAAACAATTACCTACCAAAACATTTCAAAAATAATTTGATTTTATAGAGAGTAGTTTTTTTCTAGTAATAATTTAAAGTTTTGACAACATCAAAAACAAAGGCACAAACACAAATTTCTTGGGACGAAGGAGTATAAAGTAATAGTAGCTCTCGCATGTATGTACGACCAAAATGGGTATAGAGACAGACATAGCTTTACATTACCCATGATGTGGGCAGTGGGCTGTCGATTGGTTGCCGCTGTGATGGGCAGCCCAACGACGGCGTCTAGCTCCACGTAGGGTCAATAAACCCAATTACTCTCAAATACTTCTCTTCACATAATTAACGCTCACGTGTTATGTCTACTTCTTGTTTATTTATAAATATCCATAGATTCTTTGAATTAAGTATGAACAATTTGGCATACTGATCATGTTTATGAGACTGTTGTAAATGTTTCCGGTTTGAGTATCTGGTATCGCTAACTTCCAACCCCATTTGTATTAAAAATTCTTTGAACTAATTTATAACCTTGAATTAAGTGTATAATGTGCAATCAATAATTAGTACATCAATTTCGTCTTTATGTTCTCATTTTACTAATTGACTAATAAATGCGTAAAAATATAAGGAGTAAAGTAATAATTGACCCACTAATTTTATTTATTTATTTTATTTATTATTTATTTTTTGAAGACAGAGATGTCCCCATCTTTTCATGAGACTAACAATCTCGTTAATCATCACCCGAATGATTTTTCATCCACTGCTCAAACGACTCATCTATAGCGAATTAAGATGCCTCAACTAATTGCATAATTACATATCTATCCTCCATTTTTCAAGTCATTTGTGCTGAAAAATCACCCGATAAATAACATCGATGTGAGACTAATCCTCAGAGGAAAGAATCGCAAAGAACCCACCGCCACGGCTTCCTATTCCCCACTAATTTTATTTAACTACTATCCTTCCAAATTCCCTCCAACTTGTCCACGTTTTTTTCTCCATACACCAACACCAACTTGTCCATGTTAATCACTACTACTCATAATTGATAATTCATTAGCTCAGAGCTGAATTGAGTACGATCTAAAACGTCGAGGATTGATATGTCAGTTTGATAACTTCTAGGGCGAACTCGTTAAAAGAATCAAACATAGAGGATACATAGTGCAGTTTGAGTAATTTCCAAAGTTCTTTTTGTTTGTTGCAAAAGAGGAGGAAAAGTATCAAAAGCTTCTTCATCAGACGGTCAGACCATCGCCGCCCCTTCTTTTCTGCAACCGCCGTATTCCGCGGTAACTGTGAGACTTGTTCAGGCTTGGCCGAACGGGATAATTGATCGCATGATTGGTTCGGGGTTCGATTGGATTTAAGGTACCGTCCCCCCTCCTTGTTTTTTCTTTTTAATTTTGCACTTTGCTAGGTGGGTAGTCCTGTCATGTTCTTTTCCTTTTTCTTTCGGCTAAGAGTGATTTGTTCGTTTATAGAATTTGGTTTCGGTGTATAATTCTCTTGAAAACATTTGCAGTGATGCTCTCATGTTCCTTTAATTGTCGTATTCTATTCTTGGATGTTTTAACCTCGGTCTTAGAAATTGGTCACCTAGGCCTTTTCTGTTTTTTTATTTTATTTGGGCGAATGCATAATACCTGTACGTTACTCCCCATGTTGTTCGCAGTCATCTTACTTGTTTCCGTGAGCATACTGAGATTGATGTGGAGGAGTGAAACGTGCTTTTGTGGTATTCTGCTTCTGGGGAAACCTCAAAGTTGATACATGTCGAACCAAGATCCAGATGTTCTTCGTTGGGGTCTCAATGAGTTATGCATACTTTCCACTGCCGGTTCTGCTGGATGTGTGACTCAATACAATACAGACTTTAGTCAAGTTGGGTATGTGAATGAGGGTTACCAAGAGTCATTTTATGAAAACGTGGATGATGATGCTGCTATTGCACATACTTTTCAAGAGGAACTTTCTCGAGTTGCTGCTGAAGAAGCATCTGGTCTCAATGATCCAAGCCAAGTGTCTGTCATAGTACAGAATTGGCCGGATCCTGGAACTCAAAATTGCTCTGGTGGGTAGGAAATGCTCAATGCTGCAACTCATCCTTAAATTCTATCAGGACTAAGCTTTTGCTTTACATAGTGACATTTTGCCTACCTATGTAGAATTTAGCATCTTGAAATTTCTAGAATATTCTAAAATAAAAACAATAAAAGCAGATGGTGATGATCAAAATCAAGGGGTTGAGGATATGCACACTCGCTCTACAAATGAAAATGAGAGAAGCAATGATCCGCTAACGGAGTGTCCTTTTGGGGAAGACATGTTGTACACATTAGAGATGACAGATGAGTCATCTATGATCGATGGTGAAGTAGGAAAGAGGCTGAATCAGATGGTCCCTGTTCCAGTAAGTGCAAAGTTTTTGTCTTATGACTTAGATCATGTTAAATCAGGTCTCTTGTGTATGCATCTGTGCAGGAACGAGAAAAGTGATAAATCTCAGTTATGGGGCTATGCAATGCTTGGGTATTTTTGGCACTGTACCTTATACTTGTATGTGTTTGTATAGTGATCTTGTAGAAAGCGTGATTTTCTGAAATCAGGAAAGATTTCTTGTGTAAGAGGAACCAGAACTCGATGTATGCATTCTAGGATGAAGTTTGCACTCCATACCACACTTCCTGTGGAGTTTATGTGTCTGGCTGTCAACTTAGTGAAACAAAGTGTTGTTTTCGAAGCTCTTCCTTAAAATTTGCTTTCAAATTTGCTTTTCTAAAATGCACTAGTCAACAGTATAAAATTTAGTGGAAACAATTTGATCCTAGGGGTAGAATATTTTTCGGACCTGACTGTTGACATTAATTGGCTGTATTGAGGAAATACTTGGTGGGCAGTTATTATTATTTTTCTTGCTTTCACTAGAGAACCATTTATGTACTGCATAATTAATGCTCCGGCATGTTATTTTATTGGCAATCTGTAGCATATACCTAAAACAAATGGGGAAATACCTTCAGCTGATGAAGAAATAACAGACCACCAGAGGCTGCTGGAGAGGTTTGTGTTAAAATGTCTGTGATACTCTTGTTGGTTGCCTTTAATTGTGTCTAAATGATTTTTCATTCGTGTGTGTGTGTGTGTGTGTGTGTTTTAATTTAGTTTTCTATCTCTGCTCACATGGTTTTTGAGGCTGACCTTAAATGAAAGAGGCTCTATTAATTTGTATGCTGGCAGTATGATCAGAATTAGCATTAGTCAGAAACCCTGATATAATATCCATCAGGATTTGAGATTCTATACATGAACTCAACTCGAGTTCTGTTTTTTCTTGGCTTTCTAACATGAAAAAATCAGAATTCTAAAGAAACTCTCATGGGTGTGTGTTATAATCATATTTTGAAAGCCCATAGGGAGCTGAAGTATTCTGCAGTCCCATGTCCTAAAAGTGCTCACTTCTATCTTCATTGCTGGAGTCTTTTTTGAGAAACTAATAAGGAGCTGTAGCTGCGAAAAACTTCAAATTAAAATCTCACTTTAGTTTTTGAACAGGGACAGAAACAGAAACAGAAACAATGAGCCATATTAGTAGCTTGGTAGAAGAAGCAGAAACTCAGAGCACCAGTTAACTTATATTTAACATGCCATATAAAACTCAAGGATGAGAAGGCCGGATTTGGCTAGATACATATATTCAACAGACTATGTCCTGAAGGATAAATTTCTTTGTAACAGAAAAGAAAATTATGAAGGCATGAGTGGTATCTAATGCTTGAAATTATTTTGGAAATATGCAGAATAGGATAAGTTAATCTGGAGATTGAACACCAATTTTAAGGTCAGGGATTTTAATATGACCGATGAAATAGAATTAGTTTAGGACAACAGTTTAACTAAAGGGACCACAAATGTAGTTGACACCCTATACAGAATATCTTAATAGAGCAGTCTAACTGTAACAAATAATAATTTAACTGATTATAACAGATAAAATTTTTAACTGGTAGACACAATTATAAAATGAAGACGCTTGGAGTTTTGGCAATGGATTAAAGTTGAAAACATTTTGAAGTGGGAAAATTTCTATAAGCCGTACCTTTGCTATTGTGAAGTCAGTTTTTCTTTATACATTTGTTTCTAAGTATGCAAATCTGTCTACCTTAATTTCAGGTTGCAGCTGTATGAGCTGGTTGAGAATAAAGTGCAAGGAGATGGTAATTGTCAGGTATCTCCCTGTGATTATTGGTGTAAATGCTGACCAGTAATGTTATTTCTTTGTGTGAAAAAATTTCCTCTTATGCTTGTTACCAAGCTTGGGAACCATTGATTACAAATTACAGGAACAAACAGTTGCTTGCAAGGAGCATTTTTTTCTTAAAAGAAATCTTACTGATAAAATCACTATTTATTTTCATTTTTAAGTAGCATAACTTAATCCATTTTCCCTAAAAAACACTCTCCAACCCATATGTGGAATTTTATTATTTTTTTTAAGAAGTCCAAGTTTTATATTTTATCGGGGGGAAAATTGTAGCTGAAAATCATTTAATACTGCAATTTTGATAGATTCATTGAAGTTCAAAAATATAAATAAGATTTTACATTTTGTTCTTTTCAAGTTTGTGTGTAAGTTGGATAAAGTTATCAGGATTGGATGTCTGTACCGTGAATTACTGATGCTACTGTTTGTACATTTTCCAAAACTAGATTTCTTGTCTTTTTACTTCTTACCCTTGTATTGCCATTTTTTGTTTCTTATTGAGAGGATCACAAAGATCAAGTTCATGTGTATTGATTAGTTTTCTAATATTAATCCCAGTTAGCCTGAAAATTCTTTTTCATATGTAATGTGCCAGTTGGGATAATAACGTCAATAAGCTTTTTCATTTGATAATTTTTAGAGCAATTAAAAATATTTTTTGTTACAAACTTACCTTTGAAATGTTTCCACCTCTATTACAGATGCATGTCTAAAAAGTTGGTGGATTTCTTTAGGTCTCTCATTTTTCTGTATTGTTTAAAAAAAAAAAACATATTTGTGTTTAATCATTTGCAATTAGAAACTTGAGATCTCTACTGATGCTTTTAATAAGTTGATAGCTTTCAGAAGTCTCATTGAGTCCTACTTTCCAGTTTCGTGCTTTATCAGATCAACTTTACCGTTCTCCAGATTACCATAAATTCGTGAGGGAGCGAGTTGTTTCACAGGTTGGTCAGTGTTGTTTTTGTTTATTTGTTTTCTATTACATATAGAGTTTTACTTCGATCCTTAAACTTATACTTCGATCCTTTGTGAAAAAATTTACCTTTGTGAAAAAATTTACTTCGATCCTTAAACTTATATTTCCCTAAAAAATTAACTCCAAAGTTTTAACTCACCTCTAAAAAGCCCCTCTTTGCCTCTATCTCCCTATTCCCAAAAAACGTGACAACCCACCCGGAGGAGCTACTCCAGGCATGGCAGCGCATCCATTTGGAATCCGAGTAAATAGTCTCAGACCTGAATTAGGAATCTGCCCAGGTGCAACCTGATACTGGATCGCCGATGGAGGCACTGAACTAGGAGCCATCATCGGAGCTGAGTTGACACCAGGAGGCAGAACGCTAGGGCTATGGAAATTCGTAAGAGGGGAAAATTACAGTGGCGGCCGGAAAGCCGGAGGGACACCAGAAAATGGCAGCAAATCAAGTTTTTTTCTTCATTCGAGACAAGTCATCATTTTTCTTAGACAGAGTAGCACTCTTCAAACAAATCCCCAATTGATTTACAAACCCTACAAAGAATTACATATCCTAATTCTTACCAGAATCATGACCCACTCGTTGGATATCCGTCATCCGGATCGGAGGTCCAGCTTTGAGGGGAGGCAAGCAGTTCGGCTCTTCAGACTGGAGGGGAGTAGAGGGAGGCTGCGAAATCTCTTCCTCTTGATGTGCTTGGGTGCTTTGAGGGGACTGCTTGTGCTTGGGTGCTTCTTGCAACCGGATTTGGGGTCAGAGCATCGGTCGGCGACAAATTTGCGACGATTGAAGTTGGTCATAGTTGAATTTTGGAATTGAAGTGTGCATTGGAGAGTTTGTAGGCAGAAATTGAAATTTAGGGGTGGAACTTTGGGAAACTAATAGCTATAGGACTAAAGTAAATTTTTTAATAACAATTGGAAGGGTAAAAAGGTAAAAATGTAAGGATCCATCAAACTTAACGGCCCAACTGGATGAAAAGGACCAAAATAGGACACAATACCATAGGATAGGGTCTAAACAGGACAAGTTTTTAAAATAGGACTAAAACAGGACAATAATTATTTTTACGGGACTGCCAACGGAATTTACTCATTACATATACATATCTCAAAAAATTAATCAACTTTTGTCAGTATTATATGTAACTATAATTTTGTTCTGATACATTTGCCTCTCATGTTTTATTTCATTAGCTCAAGAGTGATCCAGATAAGTATGGTGGCTATATTCCGATGACATATGATGCCTATTTGAAGAGAATGAGCAAGTATTTTAGTAGCTTCCTTCAGTAATTATCATAATTATTTTCTAATATTTTAGTAGCTTCCTTCAGTAAATTAAAACCATGTTACATCTTAATTCTTCTATTGCAGGAGTGGTGAATGGGGTGATCATGTAACATTGCAGGCAGCTGCAGATTCGGTAAGAATAAATTTTGTTTGTCTCCTACATGGTTTGTGATGCAGGAAATTTGTACATTTTTTTTCTAGGTGACTATTAGTCAGCATTTTGGACTTTTTCAAATAAGTTTTTCCTGAATATTCTCAATTATGAGTCTTTCAGTTTTTGTCATTCATGTTGTTCCATTTAGTGATGTGTGTTAGTTAGAATTAAGTTCCAGTTATTAGGAATTGGAGAAGTTACTAGTTAGAGTTGCCCACTTTTAACACAGAATTTATACGCACTTTATATGTTAGATAAATCAAAATTGAAGATGGAGGAGTTTTAGGTCACATCAGGAATACTCATAATATTAATTTCAGAGGTCAAAGGTGCTTTTGACCCTCTTTGGTGCCCTTAGAGGTTGTAGGGCTCTTTAACTAGCTCTAAGTCAATCCCACATTTGGTATCAGATTTGGGACAGTAAGATCTATTTACTTCTGTTAGCACTTCATTATTCAAGTGACAGTGATGTCTGTTCATGGTGCTCTCTGACATTGTTTGCAGTATGGAGTGAAGATATTTGTGATTACATCTTTTAAAGAGACATGTTATGTTGAAATTCTTCCAAATGTTCAGAAGTCCAAACGAGGTAAATTACTTCAGTATGTCACTTTCTTTTGTGTCGTTCTTTCACCCTGTTGGAATGTTTAGATGGAAATGTTTTAGAATTAAAGAAACAGTTTAATAGACTTTTGGTAGTCCAGCATAAGATGTTTGTTCAGTGTGGCAGCATCAGTTCATGCGTTTCCTTAAAATTACTATATTGATCAGTTGTAGACGCAGGCAAGCTATAGTCCTAAATGGATTGGTATTTAGCCAATCACCATTTTGTCATGGTAATTACCTACTACTTGTTAATGCTTTTCCTTTTATGCAGTTATTTTCTTAAGCTTTTGGGCTGAGGTTCATTACAATTCAATATATCCTGAAGGAGGTCAGTACTCTCTCTGTCTCTCTCTCTCTCATGTATTTTCTCTACCTCCACATGACGGTAGGTACTACAAGCTAGTATTCCAGATGAAGCCTTGGTAATTAATGGTATTTGTTTGGTGATATTTATCCTTGAAGAAGAGTGATCTCATCATGTATGTCATTTATCAGAGTTGCCCGTGGTTGTGAACAAGAGAAAGAAGAAATGGTGGGTACTTTGAAGCTGGCGGAGAATGCGTACGTAGCCTGCGCTGCATTCATTAGTAGTAGTGGATGAGGATCACTGACCGTTTTCTTTGCACCAGGTCTGTCTGGCACTTTGATATCCTCATCCTCATCTGATTTCTTTCTCCAAATCTTTTATCTAGTGCAGCCATTGATAGAGAGACTAAGCCTGTGACGTTTTTTTTGGGTTTTTGGTTTTTAACAGCACAGACAGCTAGAGCTATATATATGGAGTGGAGGGAGGTTGCTTAATTCACTCTCTTTATAGTTTTTGGCTTTCTAGCACTGTATATATGTCACTGTGTATAAGCTAACCATCATTGATTTATAGTACCAGTACCAGTACCAGTAGTATTTTATTTTATTTTATTTCGTTTGTTCCATTTTTCATTTCTGTCCTACCAAAAATAAATGCTCCTCTATACAGTTGTATATGGGAGTACTATGTAAATCTTAGCCAGCACACAGACAGGACAGGCACCGGTTAAATTACAGCAATGCCATGGCCCATGGGGTTTGGGGGAAATAGAGATTTACTTTGGACAGCTTCCCATCTCATTATGTAAAATGGGAATGAAAAAGGATGGAGTCTTTTATAAATTTAGAGCTTTCTATAGGAAAAGGAAAAGGAAAGGAATAAAACTAAAATTTTAAAACTTTTCTAAATCTATTTTTTAAAACATTTTTTCTATTTTCTACTCTCCTCCCGTCACGATTCATGAAAATTATCGAACAAATTTTTATTTTTGGGCTTGTCTTCTCGAATATTTACATCATTTGGCCGTAAAAAATGTTCCCTTCTCTCGATCACTTTTATTAAAAGGAAATTTATCTCTTAAAGATTTTGGTGATGTTGTTTGCTTACTTTAAATTTTGCTCTTAGCTATTACATATAGTTTTATTTGGGTGTTTGAAGCTTAACCAAGTTTAGGAATTGAACGGAAATTATAAGTAATTTTTTTCTGTGGAGGATTTAAATTTGGCTTTGATTGTTGTTAAAGGTAGTAAAATTTTGTTTGATATGATGATCATGCAGGGAATGCGATTGCCATTGTATATCCCAGTAGCCGACATAGGTGGTGCCTTTGGAATGTCATGCGGAATGCGGAACGACATTTGAGAAAGAATGTTGAGTGGGATGGAATTCGTAGAGCGATAAAAGAAGCCGTACAAGATGCCGTGAACATCCATGCTTTTGAAGGTATGTGGAATGAAATGGTTTTGAAATATGAGTTACATGATAATGAATGGATTCAATGGATAATTTTTTTCATAGCTATGTGAACTTAAACATGTCGCTACGTCAGTTTGCATAACAGTATTGTTTGTTTGTTGGGAAAAGAGTTGATGACGAGAAGCGTGAAAATTGGAGATCAATTAATAAACCTATATTGTGTGCCACTAGATTCCCGTGTGAGCGTGTATTGCAGAAGATATATACGTCCAAGAAGTTTCTGGAAATATAGAATGAGGCATTGAAATGGTTATGGATTATGTAAGGTTTATGGGGCTACACTTATTAAAAATTTTAAATTTACTTAATCTTTCGACACATGATTGTGATTTGTTCGTTTTAGATAGATGGAGGAAGGATAAATTCTAACCAAATCTTTCAATCTTTTTGATGATTTGGATGAGGAGTATCTCTTGACAACTTGTGATTGGTTTAAATACATTTTTTCTCTCTAAATAATTCATTAATTATTATTAAAAATGTAGAATATTTTATTCTTATAACATGATTATTTAAAATGAGGAATCGGTTGAAGTTGGAATAATTTTGTTTTGAAGAATATGATTTTTGTTTTTGTTTTATTTTGGAAAATGTTTTGGGAACTGTTAGAATGGCCATCAAGAATGGTTATTGACTGCCCAAATGCAAAGCCTATTATTGGTTTGCAGTTTGCATCACCCATACAAGAGAAGTAAGTAATTTCCTATAAACCTTTTTCCCACCCTCATATGTTTTTAAAAATAAAGTTATGGAACATTTACCATTAAATAATATAAAATACAAGAGTATTAAAAAAAAAAATCTCCGAAATGGTCGCAACTTGCTCCTAAGGTTTTGTAGTTTTCCCGAGCGCCTTCCAACTCCAATAAGCGGGAAGGGTCCTTGATATCCCCGAGCTCTCCAACCTGCTAGACAGTTTCGTGGTTCCAGAACGCTTCGGGCTTCATGAAGAACTCACCATGCCACCCTTTCCTACTTGAAGGCAGATCCCAAATAAGGTTGAACCTCTTTGAAGGGTTCCCCCAGCCCCGAAGTAGTAGAAGCAGTTCCTCGGCTTCGGCACAATTTTGTAAAATTGCAAAAATATGGAAATTTTTGGGTCCACCCGAACACCTGACATAACACGAGGAACGCGTTTATGTGGCAATAGGTGTTCGGACTTAGCTGGTTGACGGCTAGGCCATTTGATTTTGCTAATTCATGGACAAAAGGGTGCGAGGGAAACCGGAGCCCACACTCTAATTGACACCTAAAAATTACAAGGCAACCGACGCCCGGTTCGTATGCACGACACTCAGGCGTCGGTACTCTAACGGCTACGGTACGGGGAAGGAAGAAGTCACGTTGCCACGGCCTTATTAGTTCGGGAGTGACCCTGCTCCGGAAGTGCTCGACTTCTGACCACAATTATTCGGGTACAGGGCCACTTGTTTCTAAGAAATTTCCCGAAGGGCGAGCAGAGGAAGGAGTTGGAAAAAGAGGGGCCATTTATAAGTACCTCGGTAAATAGAACGGAGGAAGCGACTGTGGACTGGCGATCTAAGGTTTACCGGCGAATTGCTAGCGGCTGCGTCGACGACGGAGTGGTGTTGATAGTAGAACTTCTCAACGGCGGTTGCCTGATTGAGGAAGGGTGCTAGATATTCTTGTGGGGCGACTTTCTTGACAGTCCTCCACTTCTGAAAAAAGCTGATCGCCTTCTTGAGCGACAGATTGTCCGTTGTGAAAAAATGAATAGCTGAAGAGAAAGATTGAGAGCAAAGAGAGCAAGGAAGCAAGAATGAAGTGAATAGCAACTCAAGAACTATTCCTTATTTAAGGATGTCCGGGAAGGCGAACCGTCACAAAACGATGCATATCCACCGTTGATCAAAAAGCGGCAGTTAATGCACGAGCTATGATGGAACTGCTTGTAAACCGCCTCAATAGTCTCAGACCATGATGATCAGAGAAAATCAAAATGGGGATACAAATATCCCCAACTCAAAAGTCTTGGACCATGATGGTCCGAGAAAATCAAAATGGGGATGTAAATATCCTCAACGGTCAAAAGTCTCGGACCATGATGGTCCGAGAAAATCAAAAGAGGGATGTTAATATCCCCAATTCAAAAGTCTCGAACCATGATGGTCCGAGAAAATCAAAAGGGGGATACGAATATCCCCAACTCAAAAGTCTCGGACCATGATGGTCCGAGAAAATCAAAAGGGGGATACGAATATCCCCAACTCAAAAGTCTCGGACCATGATGGTGTTGATCTAAACAATTCATCATGCTGATCACCATTTTATGCTGATCAATCAAGTATTTATGTCGAGCCTATCGAACTCTCGAGCCGAGCTCGAGCTCGAATACTCGGGCTTGATATAGTTCGAGCCGAGCTTGAGTTGAGCCCAAATTTTATTAGCTCGAGCTCGAACATGCTAGACTCGGGCTCAACTTGAACTCACCCCTAATCGGCACTACTTGAACTCGAGCTCGACTTGCTCGTGCCCGAATTAATAGGCTCGAGATCGGCCGGAATCAAGCTCGAGCCCCGCCCTATAACTCGATGGGCCCATTTCCAGCCCATCCTAACATAAGTTATACTCCCTCCATCCCACAATCTTTGCACCATTTGACTTGGCACGCAGTTTAATGGGAGTTGTTGAATGGTGTTTTTTCCGAATTAATGAAGTTGCATTATGTTAGAAATGTCTTTTTTTTATGAACCTAACAAACAATGAAAAATTAAAATTTTTCTGACTTAAGAAATATGAGGAAAACTGTGATGATCTAACAAGGTAGTGTTGTGGATCTAACAAGGTAGTCACGTGGATCTGACAAGGTAGTCATGTAGATCTAACAAGGTAGTCATGTGGATCTGACAAGGTAGTGATGCCGATCTAACTAGGTAGTCATGTCGATCTAACAAGATAGTGATGTCGATCTAAACAACTCATCATGACGATCACTATTTTATGTTGATCAATCAATTGGTTAGTCGATCTAATAAAGTAGTCATGTGGATGTGACGGAGATGATCTAAACTACTTATCATGTTGATCTATTATCAACGCTTGGTGGGTTTAAGCCCAATAAATAGGCAGACCCCTTAAGCTCGAACTACCTGATAAGAGCCCTTCTCATTTACACCCCTAGCTCTACTATTCACCAAAACTTATCCAACTTAGAGAGGTTACTGCCACATTTCGTGCTCCATACTGCGATTACCCATTCCAAAATCAGTGTCCTATTACTCAATCTTTGCCGATCTCTAAACATAATAAAACTTCCAGCACCAACAAACTTTCAAGTTTTACAGTAAATATTTAATTTTTTCTAATTCTGATCCATAAAAAATCAGTATATACAGTTATAAACTTGCGACGACACACAATACATACTTTATTCATTTTTTTTATTTACCTATAGTCCCAACATCAGCAAACCGATAAACATTTTATTTTCCTGTTTTTTTATAAATCAGTTTATCTTAATGCTAACATATTCAATATTTATACATACCAAACTTACTTTAATTCTGACATTGACGTTGTCCAAATTATTAAATGCCGTATTACAACGTTTCAGCTTATTCCTACTATGACTCCTCATAAATGTTTAACCATAGTTGCAAATAACCAGCAATTCTATGACAAACTAACTCACACCCCATCTACTCCGTCATAATACTGTTCCCTGTGGGCCGTTAACATGACGTCAAAGAAATAAGATGGTACACCACCCTGGGGGTGAACCACGCAGCTTCCTGGAATTTGGCATACTCTTTGGAAAATTTTAATTTATAGTGTTTAACTTAAAATTTTATTAAGATAAATAAATAAAAATTTAAAAAGAATATATCTTAAAATTTTAGAATGCAAATTATGAAAATTACATAGATTATTTAATTCATATCTTTTTGAATTCATAAAAATAAATCATAAATTAATTTTTATGAAAATAGCAAAAATAATTTCAATTTTTATGAGACTGAGGAAGTAACTCGCAAGAGAATGTACCGAAAAAAAACTCGCAAGAGAAAACGTTACATTTTTTAACCTCAAACAATAATTCGTTGCAACTGATATTTTCTCTACATACTAGTAGAATTTCATTTTGAATATTTAACAAAGTAGTAAAATCGTGATTGTATTGTTACATCAAATGAAAAATGACTGCGAAAGTAAAACATGGTGGCAATTTATCACCCGATTCTTACAGTTCTCCCTGTCTGTGTCTCTCTGGACGTCTTCTCTCTTCTCCCGGACGGACGGATAAGAGTCTGCCTGCAGGCCGGCAATGGAGTTGCTCACCTCACCATTCATGTCGAGCACGACAGAGCTTTGGCCCTCGTTGTCCCTATTTCCCAAACCCAAACGTCCTGTCTTGTTCATCTGCTCTTGGTCTCTGAGCGACGGGAAGGAGGAGAAGAAGCCCCCCCGCAAGCTCAGCATCGTGAGGAGGACACCTAAGCAGATGGTGCGCTACTTGGAGGATGACAGAAACAGCCGTCTCCATGGCCGCCATGTGCTTGCCGCCATCAAGGCCATGAGGGCCACTGCCGGGAAGAATGTTGATGTCAGATCTGTGATGGCAAGCTTCATTGGTAAGCTCACTTTCAAGGAAATGTGCGTCGTCTTGAAGGAACAGAAAGGGTGGAGGCAGGTCGGAGATTTCTTTGCGTGGATGAAGTTGCAGGTGAGTGAGTGACAAGACTTATTAAAATTTTTGGCCTTTGATTATTACTCCTATTTTGGAGTTGTTTCTTTATTCTTTCCTGGGATGCAAATTAAATTTGTAAGCTGTTCTGTTCGCATGTGTTTGCACAGTTCTCTTATCGCCCAAATGTGGTCGCATACACGATTGTATTGCGCATGTACGGGCAGAAAGGCAAGATTAAACTGGCTGAAGATACCTTCTTGGAGATGCTTGAAGTTGGATGTGAACCAGATGAAGTAGCTTGTGGCACCATGCTCTGTATGTACGCTAGATGGGCACGCCATGAGGCTATGCTCTCATTTTATTCTGCTGTACAAGATAGGGGAATCTCACTCTCTCTGCCTGTTTACAATTTCTTGCTCTCTTCGTTGCAGAAGAAGTCATTTCATACAAAGGTTGTAGATTTATGGGGTGATATGCAGCGTAATGGAGTAGCACCTAACCATTTCACCTTTACTGTGGCTATCGCCTCACTTGTCAAAGGAGGCTTTCATGAGGAGGCTTTCAAGACTTTTGATTCTATGAGGGAATTGGGGTTCTTGCCGGAGGAAGTTACATATAGCTTGCTAATAAGCTCAAGAGTTAGGGATGGTGACTGTGATGAAGCGGTACAACTCTATGAAGATATGAGAGGCAAGGGTATAGTTCCAAGTAACTACACATGTGCATCACTTTTGACATTATACTACAAGAAGGAAGACTATTCAAAAGCATTATCTCTCTTCTCTGAGATGGAAAGAAACAAAATTTGTGTAGATGAAGTCATATATGGCTTGCTGATAAGAGTGTACGGAAAACTTGGCCTTTATGAAGATGCTGAGAGAACATTTGAAGAAGTCCAGCGTCTAGGTATGCTTACTGATGAGAAAACATACATAGCCATGGCACAAGTCCATATTAGTTCAGGGAATGTTCAAAAAGCTTTGGATCTTCTCCATATCATGGAGTCTAGAAACATTTGCTTCTCAAGGTTTGCTTACTTTGTTATGTTACGATGCTATGTGGTGAAAAGAGACCTGGGAAAAGCAGAAGGTGCATTTCAGGCTTTATCAAACTCTGGACCTCTTGACACTGTTGCTTGCAATGATATGCTTTCATTGTATGTCAGACTGAACCTGATGGTGAAGGCCAAAGACCTTGCAGACAAGATGAGGCGGAAGCGATTAGTAGTTTTTAATGAAGCCCATTACAAGAGAGTTTTAGGAAAACATTCTGTGCAAACAAGCTAAAGCTTTGATAACGGAGAAGCCTTAGAGTGAATTGAGATGGTTAGGTCATTGAGCCGACCGATGGTGGCGTGATGATGAAGAAAGGCAGGATGGTTGACAGCCCAGTTGCTTCTGTTTGCAAGCCCAAAGTCCGATATGGCCTGTGTATTGCAAAAAGAAATCCCTGCAGGTAGGTAGAGGGAAGGCTCGTTTGTCTTTTTGAATCTTGTATACTTGCTCTTTTGACTGACACGATCATGCTATATAATGGATCATAAAACACATGTCATTTTCTTGTTTATAAAACTAGCTTATGATGTGATTATTGTACAGTATGGAACTAACTAATTACAATCAGTTGTTCTGTTACCATCTTCATTCATTCATTCATATATAGGTCCTTGGGGTAGAGGCGCTGGTAGTACGAGTTGTTTCCTCTGTTGACAAAACACTACTAGTTGAGCAACAGTTCCTTAAGATTTTTCGTAAGGAGAAATACCCAGCAGAATTCCCATACAAATCAAAGGTGACATCACATTATTACCCACCTGTGGTAGAACGTTTTCTGTGGTGAAAAAAACAGCCCCTCAACATTATATTTGTTTATTTTCATGCATAGGTTGTTCTGCTTTTCCAAAAGATTGAAGGGATAGAAGTGTGTTTGTTTGGCATGTATGTCCAAGAATATGGATCAGAGTGTCCATTTCCAAATCAGCGACGGGTGTATCTGTCTTTTGTTGACTTTGTGGAATATTTCCAGCCTAAGGTTAAAGCTGTGAATGGGGGGGAGCCTCTTTCTACAGTGGTTTATCATGAGATTATCGTAAGCCTCAAGTTCTCACTGGCAATGATCATTTTGTAGCACCTGCTCATATTTCATGATTTTTATTCATTTACAGATTGGCTACCTTGAGTATTGCAAGAAACGGGGTTTTACATCCTGCTATATTTGGGCATGCCCTCCACTGACGGGTGAAGACTACATACTGAACCGTCATGATCCAGAAATTCAGAGAAGTCCTAAATCCGATAAACTCCGTGAATGGTGAGATAATTATCCTGGAATATGTTTGGTTAGCAATGTTGAGGAAAGCTGCCAAAGAACAGATTGTGGTTGAAACAACTAATTTGTTTGACCACTTCTTTGTCTCCACTGGTGAATGCAAAGCTAAGGTAACAGCTGTTAGGCTACCATACTTTGATGGGGATTATTGGCCTGGTGCTGCTGAAGATCTGATCAATCAGCTCCGTGAAGAAGAGGCCAGAAATCAGTCTGCTAATGCATCTGAGGATGATTCGCTGATGCACAAAGTAATTTCTAAGTGCTTTTTTAGTCCTATCATGGTAATAGAAAAGTGTATTGAGTTGTTTGTAACTAGGAGGTTTTGGTTGCAAATCGAGTGTACACAGGTCTGATCATGAACTAGGAGGTTGGCCTGAAGATATTCAGTTTGCAATTTGCCCTATGGTCTGATCATGAGTCCAGTATACACAGGTCCATGTGCATTTCTAAAGTCTAGGTTGTTGATTTGTCAGCTATAAGAACAAAAAAATCTCAGTTGTCACTAATAGCTAGCTCTGGAATTTTCTGTCAAAACGTATGATGTATCTAATTCTGAATTGATGTTTTATTGGTGCTTGCTTCTGATTAACACATTTTTTTCCATGTTTTGGCAGCTTGGTGAGACCATCAGTCCTATGAAAGAAGATTTTATAATGGTTCATCTGCACAACTATTGCAACCATTGTGCCATTGCAGTGGTATCTGGGAACCGCTGGGTTTGTAATCAGTGCAAGTACTTCCAGATCTGTGATGAGTACGCCTTTCTTTCTTTCTAATTGCCATTTCAGATGCTCTCAATTAAATTAAAGTCCGATTGTGCATGTTCCCATTTTTCGTGTTTGTATTACTGCATATTCAGTCTCAAAACTTTTAATTTGACTATGCCTTTCTACTAGAATTATTATAAGTCCATCGATTTTTTAGTTTGTCTTTTCAAGCCAATGTGCATTTATACAAAGGAGAGGTTTATAAAAGTACTACCTCCTGTCTTTAAAAAAATAGTGCGTTTCTTTTTCACCACTTAATTTATTATTTTATTTCTTTAATATTTTGATATACAAGGTTAAATAATTTAGATGCAAATTATAGATTAATGTGTGTAGTTTCTAAGTATATTTTTTTCCGAATTTTTTTAATGGGTTCTTTCCAATAATAATTTACATCTCTCACAATATCGAAAAACAAAAGCACAAATTTTTCAGGGATGGAGAGAGTATATAGTAGTACTGCCTTGATTTGGTGAGCTTATACTTTTACTCCCTCTGTCCTTTCATAATTGTTATGTTTCATTTCAGGAAATCTCTAAATGATTTTACGTTATATTTTTGTTGGAGTGCATGTAATTAGTTAATTCTAGTATGCTGCTGTAATTAGGTAGAATCAAAGTGTAAATCTTCATTCTTTGGTTTGTTTTTATTCAGTTGGAATTAGAAAATAGTATGTACAGTCTAGAATCTTCTGAAATCAGGGATTAGATCTTAGGAGGAAATACTTCTCTACATTGGAACCTATAATCTAGGATATTTTGTTTCGTACTTTAATCAACATTGGGACCTATAATCTAGGATTGTTGATGAGCGCGTGCACACACACAGCTCGTACACTTATTACCTACCTCCTTGTAACAACATTTAAGCTAGCTGTTCCCTTTACTATCATGAACACCCACCTTTTGTTTCTTTGGCTAAATTTTTTGTATGATCTTGTAAAGCTTGTTTGTTTGGTAATCATGCATGCTGACAGTTATTTTTAGCAGATTTATTTTTTTTTCTTTAATTTACCACAGGTGCTATGCGGTGGAGTTGAAGAGTGAAAAAATAGACCGCCACCCAGTCAATCATATAGATAAGCATACACTTTTTCCTGTAAGTTTTCTCCCTTCCTGAAGCCGCTTTTTGCTCTCGACAGTATTTTTGTGCAAATGTTGTTAAAGTCTGTTAATTCTTTTTCTTTTTTTTCTTCTTTCTTTTTTGCAACGGTGTAGTTTCCTATCACTGATGTGCCTGTGGATACAAAGGATCAAGATGAAATTCTGGTGAGTGAATTATTCGATGAGAGAGAGATATTAGTGAGGGAAGGTCGCAGCGAAAATTACCAGTATGATACACTTAGGCAGGCAAAATGTTCTTCGATGATGATGGTGTACCATCTTCACAATCCTACCCAACCTCTATGTTTAACGGTTTGTAGTATATGTCATCTTGACATCGAAATTGATGAAGGGTGGCATTGTGAAACTTGCATGGATTATGTTGTGTGCCGTTTATGTTACCATAAGGATATGGTTGTTGATCCTCCTCATAAGTTGGCGAATTATTTGTGGGACGCTTGTCGTTATGCACAGAATACAGAAGCTAGGAAGCAACGTGTTATCAAGGTACTAGCCGCTTCATTCATTTTGTTCGATATACTTACTACATAGTAGCTAGCTAGTACTTGATCATATTGTAGGTAGTATCGTAGTAGTAGTAGTATTTTCAGTACGTAATTAGAAATGCAAGTAGTTGTTGTGGTCTGGTGGAAATGATATCATTCTTTTCTTGAACACACCCTACCCTCCCTTCCTCCTGACGCGCACATACACACACACATATATATATATATATATATATATATATATGTATGTATGTATGTTTGAGTTGCATTGCAGCATAGGAGGACGCTTGACCTTGTGGTTCATTCTTCAGATTGTTATTTGCAGTGTGGCTTGCTAGAGGGGTCAGTTTGATAATACATACATACATACATAGAAAGCTTTATATATATGTATATATATAGGGCCGGTTGAGTTGCAAATTAATTAAATTGAAAAATAATGTGTTGTACAGGTGCTTCCCAGAGTGTGTTCTGTTAAAACGTTATCTGAGGCATGGCATAATTTGCAAAACACGAGCCGGTGGCGGCTGTATTTATTGCAAGCAAACGTGGAGACTTCTGCGTCTCCACGCACAAGCATGCCGAGAATCCCAATGTCGCTCTATACGTTGCATGTATGTATTTATGTATTAATAATTAATTAATGCTACTGATCATTTATCATAATTCATATTTGACTGTCTTGTGCGTGCATTCATGCTTCCTGGGGTGCATGCATACGCTATAAGTCTACTCTAGCTAGCTAGCTAGCTACTCATGGTGCATGTGTAAATAATGCTTTCTGGCTGGCTGCAGAGATCTCAGAGCCCGACAACTAACATGGCATCGAGATTTTAATTCAAGGCGTCGGGAAGCTGTGAAGAAGAATATGATGACGACAATGACACAACCAGCTGCTGAATAAGAAGAAGAAGAAGAAGAAGAAGAAGAAGCTGCTGCTGCATGAGAAACAGAAACTATCATTGGGGGTGGTGGGGGTTTCTTGGGAAAAACGCAGGTTGAGGCCTAAAATCTTTCACTTTTTTAGAAGTGAGACCTAGAACTCTTTATTTTCGCATTGAAGGCCTAAAAGTTAGTTCTAGTTGTTTATACACCACTTTGCAGATTTTCGCATTGAAAGTGTGGGGCCAGATTGCCGCCCGCCGACAGATGGTAGCACCGTATCAGTACAGTAGCAACGCAAGGCGGTGGCAATTGTGGTGGCTGGCAGCATAAAATAACTCTCGGTGGCAATTTAGTGGCAGTTGCAACCGGCAAATGTATGGGAGAAATAGAATGATATCTTTACTCCTTTTTGTTTCTTACTGAATCATGTTCTTTAGGTGCGTGCGTGTGTTCTATTTTCGTTTTCTCCTCTTGCAACGTCAGTGGTTGTTTTGACCAGGATAGGATGAAACATTGCTCGATCACAGTTACAAAAGACAGTTACATGAATGGTCTCTTTAGAAGTCCTCTCAGAATTATATATATATATATATATATATATATATTGAACAAAGAAAATCAATTTTATTAATGATAAATTATTTCAAAATCTATCATAAAAGGAATCATGTTAATTAGACATTTTAACTTTTGTAGCCGGTTTATTTTTTGAGACGTACTGAAATATTCAAATTTCATTGCATCGACTAATACCACATTTTCACGTTTATTTTGGTGTCTAGGTAGAAAGACTAAAGAGTAAAATTGAACCTAAGTATTCTCATATTAAGTCATTTTGTTCTATATTAATGTTTGAGATAGAAAGTCTTAGAGTCAAATTGAACTCAAGTATTCTCATGTTAAGTCATTTTGAACCATATAAGCCACTAATATCAAAGAAAAGAATAAGAGTAGAGCGTAAGAAATAAAATTTTAATGGCATGAGTTAGAAATGGAAAACAAAATAAATTAATTCAGTTAGACTAAAGAAAAGCCCAAAAAGAACAAAGATATATAGAGATAGAAGGAGGGGTTCTAATGTAGGGATGTCAATCAGACGGGTTGGATCGGGTTCGAGATCGGGTTATTCGGGTTGAGATCGGGTTTATCTGTTTTCGGGTTGGGTTAGGTTCGGGTTGGGTCATTCGGAGTGCACGGTTGAGATCGGGTTTTCTTATTTTCGGATTGGATTGGGTTGGGTCAAGTCCGTTCGGGTTGAGATCGATTGAGAAAATTTCATTTTCACGTTATTGCGGGTCAAATTTCGGGTTAGTTTATAAATTTCTTATTGAGTATATATATGTGATTTTTAAAATATTTAAACTTTTGAATTCAAGAAAAATATCATTAAATGAATTTGAAATAATTTATTTACGTAAAATTTTAATATTTATTTTCCTATTCCATAAAGAAAAAACATTTTAATTTTGTTCGATCCACAATTAGTGAATCTTAAAAGAAAATTGGTTTATTCAAAACTAATCAACATTAAAAAAATGAAACCATTAGTAATTAAACCAAGTATTATATATATCACAAAATTTATTAAATATTAAAATGAAAATGTAGTACAAAATTGCTACAACAAAATTAAAAATTGGACTCATCTCCAGCAAAATAGGAATTGGTCATTTCTCCAAAAAAATTGAAAAATGATATTACTCTAACAAAATTGGGATTGATCATTACTCCAATTGAAAATCAAACATTACTACAATTAAATTAGAAATTGGACATTTCATCAAAAAAATGAAATTAGATATTTCTCCAATATAATTGGAATTGATCATTACAAAAATAAAATTTAAAATTGGAAATTACTCCTACAAATTTAGAATTTGACACAGGTCAACTTGAACAAATTTGTAATTGGACACAACTCCAACAAATTAGGAAATGGTCGTTACTCCAAACAATTGGAAATAAACATTACTCTAACAAAATTGGAAATGAACTAGTGTTTGTTTTAGAAATTGGAAGCTACACTTTCCAAAGTTGTCTTTTTTTGTTCCGGCAGATGGTGTAAGGATTTACAAATGAACAGTATTTGTTTAAGATTCCAAACATCAAACAACCTTTACGATCTTTGCGATATGAGATGAATTTTTTTTTTAAGATCTATGCATTTGTTGTTTTAGATTTTAAAGTTTATGAATTAAGAATGCTAGGTATATTATTCAATTTTAAGAAAACTAAGATAAGGGAAAAGAAATATATATCAAGTGAAAATTTTGATACTTGTAACTTGAATATAATTCCTCAATATATTTGTATATTTCGATCTATTCGGATACGCTCGGGTTCCGTTAAGTTCAGGTTACTCGAGTTCGGGTTCTTTCGGGTTCAGGTTATCTCATATTTCAACTTATACAGATCGGATTCAGTTGATTGACTCTCTAGATCAACTCATATTGGATCGATTTGAATTCGAACGAGTTGCTCGGGTCAGCTTCAGCTTTTGACGTCCCTATTCTAATGTGAGCAGCCCACCATTGTGAACACCCGACGCCATTTAGTTGGCAAAATTCATAGGTAAAAGAACCGGACCGGCCGGTTGGACTGGTTAAACCGTGAACCGGTTGCATGTCCGCTCCGGTTATTGGTTTTGCACCACATTGGTAAAAAACCGGGGAAAGCCGGTCAAAATCATTTAAACCGAAAACCAATGAACCGGCGGTTCAACCAAAATGAGGTGAAAAAATTCAAATTTAATTTTTTTTTAAAAAAATAAACTCAAATAAGGAAAAAAACTCAAATTTAATTGAGGAGTGAGAGTCAATATTAGGGTTTTATCTACTTAACTCTAAATCATCCACAAAGTTTTATTTTTTGTACAAATAAACTCTTATATTCTTTAGAATTATTATTTTAACCTTTCATCTTTTAAGTAAATAATAATAGTTCTTATTGATTCTTAAAAATAT
This sequence comes from Stellera chamaejasme, assembly GCA_024586325.1. Lineage (NCBI taxonomy): Eukaryota > Viridiplantae > Streptophyta > Magnoliopsida > Malvales > Thymelaeaceae > Stellera > Stellera chamaejasme. Next base: position 387,481 of record CM044986.1, read on the forward strand.
GCATTATTATATGAATTATTTTGTTGCAGTTCTATAAGATGGGTACAGTTCTTATTGATTCGACCGATTAAACCTTGAACCACTAACTTTACGGTTCAATTACCGGTTCGGTTTTTTTAACCATGAATGACAAATACAGCACTATTCAAGTACTGTAGCAGCAAATTTCGACAAATGTATGTATTAGGATTAGGTATTAGGAATTTCACCTTTGTATAAGAAGCAGGGCGGCGCCACAGTGAGCTTAGTGATGACAATTATCACCACTGAATTTAAAAAAATTAGGAATATAGTATATGTCGTTTTATAAAATATACACGTTTTCTTTAATTGAAAATTTTTATTTACGCTTATTCATAAAAATTTTTACTAATTTTCCTGTTGAATAAAATTTCTGGCTCCGTTCCTTGCATGGAAGGTCAATTGTTCTAATTATGGTTTAGCTAATATATCATTTTATTGATTGCAAACCTAATAAAAATGTACTACTAGTTTTTGTAGGCTCAAAAAATATACTCCAGATATTGTTGATCCCTCCATCCCAAGCCGATTCTCACAATACCAACAAATATTTTTGACCCATGAAATCAAACTTTTCCACTTTTGTTTTATTTGAGTCAATTTTTACTTTTATAAGTGTAACCACTCAAAGAATCAAGAGAGTGAGTTGGAAGGGGTGAAAACAGATTTAAAAGAGGATAGTGTTGGAAATTTGTGTAAATGAGTTAATGAACTAAGGCATAATCTTAATCTATATACAAAAACGCTAAAAACGACAACCCATTTGAGTATGAATCGAGTATATATATATTATGATGCCTATTTAGTGAGTGTGGACCACCACTTCTAATTACTTAACTAAGGATTGAGATAATTAAATCATTCATAGCAAAAAAAAAGAGATCTAGAGAGAGAGATCGATCCTATTCATAGGAACTAATTAATCCGTTTGGTATTTGATCATTAATTGTTTTCAACGACAATTAAAAAAATTACTAAAAGAATGGAGAAAGATCAAAGTACGAGTGAAGTATATTGACAGACTCGGGACTGGTAAACCTATAGAACCCAACAATAGAACTATAGAAGAGTCTAGAAAACTAATCCCTAGAAAATTTAAACTAATCAGTGGGGAGTAGCTCGTAACAGAAATTCGCGCCATCTAGCGCCTATATATACACACAGTAAGCTCAGGCAAGTCACATCAATCAATCGAGCGGGAAAATATTATTTTACTTGAGAATTTGAAAAACAATGGCACCATCCGATGTCAATCCTGCTCCAGCTGCTGTGAGACCACCACCGCTCGCGCCATTAATCACCGGGCCGTTGGGATCCTCTTCACCACTACTATCGACACCAATGTCATCACCGCTCCCGCAGCAGTAGCGATACCACCACCCGATCTCACCAATCACTGGGCCGCTAGGATCCTCTTCACCACTACTGACACCGACACCTCCGGCGCCGTCGATCGGATCTACAATATTGAGCCAATTCCTCCGATCGCCGCATTTTCAGACAAAGAAATTCATAAGGTGTATATCCCGATATACCCGATATGAATATCCCTATGGGCGGCGAGCCGGCCGTCAAGTCGAGATTCCGCCTCCGTTTCGCCCGCAACCGGTAATATTATCGATCAATCTATGAATTAAACATATATAAGTATGTTGCAATTACGTAAACAAAATTCCGACACACGTAACCACAGGAGTCTCCTCCTCTTCCCGTGCTTCCCTACCCTGCATTCCTCAAGAGCTTAGGCAAGAATTGGCCGGATGAGGATGTGCCGGAAAAACCTTCAGATTCTAAGCGTCTGAAGAGGCGGGAGGGTGCTCAGGATGATCCGATTGCCTAATCATGAAGGTAAACTAGATTCTAGCTAGGTAATTCATGATCTGGCTGGGGAACAAGCTTTTTAGTGGTTAATTGTTGACTTACTGCACAGTATATAGGCAATGGTTGAGATGACTTGGAACGTACTGATCTTGTAAATTGTAGCACAATAAGTTTTGGGGTCAGGGGCAAGGCAGTGTGTGTTTCATGTGCATTAATTTTTGTATGCCGTAAATCCCTGTGCATTTCCATTCCTAATTTGTACGTGCTTGATGGAATTATTCTTGTTTGTTTGAAAACGTTCTGTGGTAGTATATGCGTGTGTATCATGCATGCATGGATCTATGTGTGTATCATGCATGCATGCATGCAGGGTTTTCTATCACAATAGATTTCACAAATATCAAACTTGTCTTGACATGCATGCATGGATCTAATTTCTCTTCATTATCGTCATCATCGATCGTGTCATCAATGTCACCGGCCGGACACAGAGCAAAGACGCTCTCCGCCATCATCGACTCTGATGGCAACTCGCAATTTTAAAAATAAAAACTAGGATGGATCATATTTGAATATCATTTTCTCTTGATTTGCTTTTTAGTTCGCATGTATGTTCCATTGACATCATTTTTCTTGTTAACGTACGTGTTGGAGCAGGCCGGAGAAGTACTGGAAGATCATCCTGGTGAAGCTAGCTAGCACTGCTATCCCAAATTCTATCAATGAATTCATTAGGCCCTTTTGCCCCAAATTCAAGTCAATGAATAAATCTGTCCCATGCCAATATGCTAATTGCTTGGGTTGGTTTTCTTCTATGTTTTTTCTTGTACGTACATACGCGTGTGAATAATGTAGAGTGACATAACTGGGAGTTGGTTGAACCAAATTGATGAAATAGGAGATGTATTGTTTGTGAGCCTTAATTGATCTCTTATTGACACGTACGTCTGCTCTTTGTCCGATCGAGTAAACAATCTCATCATCGTGCTATTTTTGGCCTCTGCGTTGGCCTGCTCAATGTGCATGGTGCTCTTTCAACGAAATCTTAAGCTCCGGGAGTCGACTAAAACAAGAACGCGCGAACCATAAAAATATTTAGATATCAATATGTAATCTAATGTTTTCTTGCTTGACATATTAGTACTACATGTGATCGGTTCTTTTGCATGTTTTATAAATTAAAGAAAAACAAGAAAGTAAATAGTAAAAATAAAAAACACAGAAATACTCATAAAATTATGGTAATCCATAACATAAAAATATTCTATTTGCATGAAAAGTAATACAAAGGAAATTAAATTATGATCGTTAGAAAAAAATGGAAAAAGTAATAAATTCTATGATTAAAATGATTAACCATAAATCTAATAGGAATTAATTAAGTGGTATGTACACGTGGGAGCTAGCTATAGCAATTTTATTTCATGCGATAGCCAGCCATTAATTAATCAAAAGCAGAACTTTTTCAAATTTGGAGGCCTTGAAATACTAACTCCATCATCAATCATCAACAATCGAATGACCATCCTCCCCGGCGGCCGGCTGTTGATCAACTTGACCTTGAAACTGGAAACGCAAAGAAATGCATGTAACGCACTCACATCTCGACGCAATACATACATTGGAGGAACAGCCAGCTTGCCGGCCGGCCGCCTGATAGTGATGGTGTCAAGTCAATCGATCTTCTCCACCAGTGCAGTGCTGCTCCGATGATCTTCTCCGACCCCGGCCGCCAGTTACCACATATATACACGACAACCGTAAGAACAGAACCGCATACATCGTTCCACTTGAATCTACTGAGGAGGTACCGAGATGAAATGCAGCCGATGAAGGTCCCGATGGATGAAGCGAGGGAGGATCACGTACCATACCTTGATTATTAATTAGAGCCAGCGAGACTGGTCTCCATTCCATACATGCGGACAAAATGGAATAATAAGAAATTAGTACTGCATGCATGCAAAAGATACATTTTTAATTTTCACACCTAGCTGCTAACATTCATCCAAATTATACATCTATATATTTAACAAAATTACTGTAGACGAACAACATCCATAGAGGAATAGTGTAAGGCAACACATCAATTTTATAGGTTGAGTTATGGAAGTGTTTGGTGCGTGAGTTTGTTTTCTGTGCAGACAATTAAGGACACTCTTTTACTGTTCAGATACACTATTTAAGGGGTAAATCGCTATAAGTCCTATCTTTTAGCTTCACTGAACGATTAAATCTATCAATTTTATCGATATTACATTTACATCTACTTCTCTCTTTTAATACTATATAGCAGTACTCAAAATAGAACATTCTAGACAACAAAGGCTCAAAGATATACTCCCCGTCCTCAATTAATTAATGTATACATTTGACTTTGAGGTTCAACGTTTGACTCAGATAATTACTAAGATAAACTGTGGAAAAAAATTCATAAATATATATATATATATATAATTTATACTTCAAAATATAATATGAATAAGAAATATTAAACTTAAAATGCCCAAACACTCGTGAAAAAAATGATAGATTAAATACTTGTGAAATAGTGAAAACAAATAGGCTTACTTATCATTTAGTCCCCTGTATTATTTTGACTCGTTCGGTTTAGTCCTTAGATTATAACTCTAACTACTCAGTCCTTCAACTATGCTCCGTCATGCGGTTTGCCCCTTTGACCGTAGCAAAGTTAGTTGACCTCATGATAAAATTCATGTTTTGGTCCTAGAATTTTAACTTTTTTTCCTAATTATCCCAGAGTTATATATATACTAACTTATTGAAATAACTTATTCATACTTTGTTATCTAAATAACTACTTAGATATTATTTTGCTCAAATTTATCCTCACAACCAACCTAAAAATATTTAAAAATATTTTAACTTCAAACAACATATTTAATCATTTTTATAGTATTTCTAAAGTGTTGATATTCAAATTTGTCATATTTAAGTCACGTAGCTTTGATTTTTGTTCTATTTTAATCATTTCATTAGTTTATCCGTTCAAATAGTGGTTAATTGATTGAAATGAAAAATATACCTATGTTTAAAATTACAACCTGTTCCATGAATTTGTAATAAATGTACATATAAATCCAAACATTTTTTTCTCTCAATTTTACTACCCCCAAGTTAGAATCATTAATTGAACAATTTCAAGGCATCGACGCATCCGGAAGATTATATATATATATATATATATATATATTTGAATTGCTATCAATTGCATTAACTGAATAAGAAAAAAAAGAGTACATGGGGCAACAAAGAACACGGACAACAACCTTGGTTGACATCCATGAGGTGTGGATGGTTCATTCCACTCTATTGATCAACAATACATTAGCAAAATGAAAGATAACCCAGAAAGTGCGAGACAAAGCACCAAAAATTCCTCCGTTTGATTAAATCAACCCATAGGATCGCAGAATCAAGGGAGTTTAGAGAATTTATAACAGGCTGATACCAATATTACTTGATCAATCTCAACAACAAAAGAAATAATATTTGGACAAGTTCTTTTATTGGCCAATCCGTGAAAACTGACGAACAACTTCAGCAGCCCAGATCTAGAAATCGAGGGCATCAATTGCGTCTAGATCTGGAAGTCGGCCAGCCCAGATCTGTTGTGGAGTGTGAAAAGGGTAATTAATGACGACATCCACCACGAACGAGCAATCGACTCCGTCGACAACCCATGTGGAAGACGACCGCCATGTCAGCATGGAGGTCATCCATGACACTGAAGACTGCTGCTGCGTACTGCTACACGGTGGAGGTCCTTGCCTGACATCCACGCTTTCGCCGAAGCGTTGAAGCTCATGAATGATGCTCTAGATCCGTGTGATGAGATGGGTTTTTGGAACTAGTTGCATTTTGGATGGGAGAGAAGAAATGTTTTGAGTGGGTTTTGGTGTACATTGGTTTTTCTAGTAATGGTGATGAGCAATGATTAAAGGGCAGGTGAAGATGATGATGATGGGATAGAGAGTAAAGAGAAATTTAGGTACGGTATGTATATTTATTAAAAATTAAGTGACCATATATCTATTTAATTTGTAATTAGATTATATTTTTAGGGGTATTTGATTAAAAATGGTCTAATTAACGGTCAAACTAATGGAAGGATTAGGACAAAAACCATAACTTTAATATCAAAAGTATGACTAAAATAGAACACGTGTTAAAGGAATGGACTAAAAATGCACTTTACCCATTTTTATCCTAACAACCAAATGAGTCCTTGAAGTATGAATATTAGTATATTGATATTCAAATCTTTAAAATCTTTCAAAAAGGCACTAAACTATTATAAATTTAATGTCATTTAGGTCAGTTGGAACGAGTTACTCGACTCAATAGACTAAAGTGTATGAAATTCAATAGTTTGAGGAAGGAGTAGTTCCGAGTTAGAATCGGGACTAAACTGAACGAGTCAAAATAGTACGAGAGATTAAATGAAAAAAGCTAAACAAATATATATCTATTTTATGGGAAAGGAGAGAGTATAAAACACGGGTTATTACAGTAACTTTCGGAGCAAGCATTTTTTTGCATTTTTTTCCCGATTAGTTCCAATTTTTTTGTACTCTTTGCTTTCCTATATACCCTGTTACATTTCGCACCATTTCCCTTTTTTAATGTTGCTAATGAAAATCATGAATAGCTTTAAAATATACGGGTATAAATGAAAATAAAGAATGTTTGTAGGGATGTTCATTTTGTGGGTTTGACATTTCTCACACATTTGCTTGCAAGATTCCAATATATACTCACTCCGTTCCCGATAATTCTAAACTTTGTGTGGGTACGAAGATTAAAATTATGAACGTAAAATTCTATGTAGTTTAACATAATTATCCTTGAGTAAATGTTGTATAAAAAACGAGATAGAAAAAAGTCAAGATAAAGTATGGATAGTTTGATAGCTTTAGAGGAGAGAAATTTCTATTTGAGGAAAATGTATAATTTTTTAGGAACATACCAAAAATGAAATGTGTAGAATTAATCGGCCGGGGACGGAGGGAGTAGCATTTATCAATTAGTTTCCGTTTTTATATTTTTATTGGTATTATTATTACTCCCTCAATCCTCAAATAATTCTACGCGCTTTGACTTTGTTGTTTCAATGTTTAATGTTTGACTCAAATTTTAACAATTATAAAAAGTTTTTTAAAAAATTTAGAAAAAATATATTTAAAAAATTTATACTTCAAATTATGATATGCATATAAATTATTAACTTTAAATGTCTAAACTGTAAAATAATAAATATAAAAACAAAGTGTAAAATTATTTGGGGACGGATGGAGTATTATCTAAGGTTGCATAAGAATTGAAAAAAAATGATAGATATAAAAAATAATTTAAAATATGTAGATTTTAGATTATTTCTTTTATAAATTTTAAGCTTAATTACATGTATTCAAACAAGCTAACCATTTATATTGTCTTTTACGCTAACAAAACAAAATGAAGCATAATTTGCATAATTTTGTGTGTTTGTAATGTTTTCAAGTAGTTATTGTGTTTTTAAAGAATTATCCACAAGCAACAGTTAATTTTAGTTATTCGATTTCAACCATTAACATTTTTATCCAAAACACTACAAGTAACTATTTGAAAAAGCTATTCCAAAACGAAACTTTGTTGATATTACTAATTTAAGAATTTATAACTAATGGACAAAATGAAAATGTGGATGTTACAAAGCTTAAGTGAATAATACTCACTTATACACAGTTTTTTCATCATCGGCATCGTAGTTATATATTTATTTATTTATTTATTTATTTATTATAACTACTAACTATTTAAGAATTTTGACATTTGTTGACTTTTTTAAAATATTTTTAGTCAAAAATCATTAAGCTTTCAACCTTTTACAAATTAGTTCCCCATGTATTCTCATTACATTTGTATCTAAGATTGTTCTTCATCTCGAGTGATCAAAGAAACGATAAAGGTCTATTGATTTAACTTATATTCTCCAATGTTATTTCTTATTTTTACCTTATCATGATTCAAAAGCAAAATTCAAAATTCTCTCTTAAGTATATTATTTTTTTGTTTGCACATTAAATACTTTATTCCATGATTGTCACATATTAATATTTTTTTCCTTATACTCCCTCCGTCCCGGAATGGTTGTAGCATTTGATTTGGCACAAATATTAAGAAGAGTTGGGGAATAGTTGTTTGTTGACATATATACCCTTCCCTAAATAAATGTGTGTAAATAAATGTTAAAATGAGAAGAATATGTAAGGGTTATTTAGTAAAAGTGGTAGTAAAAAGTTTCTATTTTAGGAAAGTTGACAACCTTTGTGACTACCAATATAAGAATGCTGACAACCTTTGTGGGACGGAGGAGTACCATTTTGTATGATCAAATTTTTCCTTCACTTTTACAACTTTTAGATGTTTTTTCATATCTTTTCTTTTTTAAAAAAATATTATTTTATAAAACAAATTGAATTTACTCATTTTTTATAATACTAACCAAAGACACAAAAATCACTGTACATCTACAGAGTATGAGAGAATAATATCTTTAATCCTTTTTGTTTATTACTGAATGTTCGTTTAGTTGTATCGTTTTCTCCTCTTGCCACGTCAGAGGTTGTTTTGACCAGGATGAAACATTGCTCGATCACAATTGTAAAAGACAGTTACATGAATGACCTCTTTAGAAGTCTCCTCAGTTTTTCTTTTTGTTTTTGAACAAAGAAAATCTAACAAAAAAATCTATTTTATTAATGATAAATTATTACAAAATATGTAGTAGACAACGCATCCAATGTTGTGACCCGTCCTGACGTGTCCTAATTGAAGAGATAACAGAAATTAAGACTGGTGTGCAAAAAAAAGTAAGTTTAAGAAGGATTGATTTGTAGGAAAAACTGAAGTTGGAAGACTTCAGTTTACAGAAAGGAGACGTGTTTACAGAAGAGAATGGAGGCTTTTGCTGAAGAGAGGAGACGTGTTTACAGAAGAGAATGGAGGCTTTTGCTTATGAGGGCAGATTCGTTTCCGGAGAGAGGGTACATTTGACTTCAGAAAGGAAGCGAGAAGCGAGAAGCGAGAAGCGAGATGAGATTCTTCTTCATCTGGTGCAGCGATTCAGAAAATGAATAGAAGGCGAAACTTGAGGCAGATTCCAGCCATGAATGGAATGATGGTGCTAACGGAGGAGGCAAGGAATTCATCTTCTCATTCCCCCTCGACATGCTCTACATCCTTTGGTGAACTGATTTCAGCAGTAACAATCAGTTGAGGGCAAAGCAAAATCTTGAGGAGGCATGGCTAGGGTTCTGGTAGCAAGGATTGGAAAGGGGGATTTTGAATTTGCGCCAATCCTTTTGGTAAACTACTTGATATATACTTGAGCATGTTTTAAACTAATTATTACTGACTACTAGCAATTTACATTTTGGTAAACTAAAACTAAACCTCAGGTTAAAGGTTAGAAAATAACAAACACTTGCTGCCTCATTCTTGAACACATGATATATACTCACTCCTTTCTTTGAAAGTTTATTGATTGTTTATGCTTAGATACTCTCGGTTGAAAGCTGCCTTCTTAATTGGGTTTAGACGTTTAGACACTTGGGTTATCTTTCTTCCTGCTGCCTTTACTTATTGAAGCATGTTAGTGACTGTAGACCAAGTAACTGTTTATAACCTGAACACATTCAAGTTAAAAATTAATGCACGTTAAAACCTAAAGTGACCTTGAAATTCTTGTACTTGTTTCCTTACTTTCTTCTTTGGGTTGTCTACTGCTGCTTGCCCTCACCATTAGTGACATGCTAGGTCTTAAAAAAGCTATATTAGTATATTGTTTACAAGTCTGAAGCCATCCCTGCCATGTAAACTCCCAGCGAGACTTCCTTGGACAGGGACCAACAACCCGCGAACTGCCAACACAAGCAACCATCACCAGAGCAACAACCCTGCCACGGAACAGACCAGTACGGACTGTGCCCCCGCTGATAGAGGAAGAGCACGGCCTGTTGAAGCTACGCCAGCACCACGACGTCCGCCTAGCCGGGCTGCATCGGAAAAGCCCCGAACGTGCCCGCGGTGCCGCGCCGAACGAATCACCGCCGTGTCGATGAAGACTCCCACCGGCCTCCTATATTGACGCCTAGCAACTGCCCAAATGAAGGAGCCAATCGATCCATAACAATAGCCAAGGTGGGACTGAGCCCAAAAGAAGAGGGATGACCAGGGCCAGCCTCCACAATTGCAGTGGCCGCGGGTGAAGGTTGGCACCCGTTTGTTTGTTTGTTCTCCGGGAAAATGTCCATTTTTGCCACTAACGTTTAGCCAAAAGTCTCCTTTACCATTATTTTAAAACTGGTCTTTTTGCCATCAATGTCATTGTTTCAGGTCCCCGTTTGCCACTCTCCGATAAAAATTCTCCATACTAGGCACTAAATTTTCTAAAAAATTACAAATTCACACACATTCTAAATAACTAATCATTTTCATCCATCACGTCTAGGAATTGTATGTCGAAGATGTTTGAGCTCGAGTCGATCGCCGAATCTCACTCCGCCCGGTAGAGCACGGTGGCTGTCGGGATTTTCAGCCTCTTGATTTGGGTTTTCTCGATTTGAAGTGATCGGCACGAAATTGAGGCAAATGTTGTAGATATAATCTCCGGGCTGATCGGAATCGGCGAAAGCGAGCTCATATAGATCGGCGAAGGCGGGGAGGAAGGTGGAGGAGATGAGGGCATCGCCGAAAGAGGGGGTAGGATTGTAACTTTTACAAATTTAGGTTTAGTTTTTCCAATTTTGAAAGTTTGGGGTCAAATTGATTATAAACAAATAATCTGTTACGGAATATTCCAAGAATATTCCCTCTGTTAACGGCCTAATGGTAAATATGGTCCAAAAAATGAACGTAGGTGACAAAAATGGTCCAAAGAGATAACATTGATGGCAAAAAAAGACCAATTTTTAAAATAATGGCAAAAGGGGACTTTTGGCTAAACGTTAGTGGCAAAAAGGGACCTTTTCCTTTGTTCTCCTTTGTTGGAACTCAGATTTAAAAATATTCTATGATGTTTCTCATCCTACCAGTTTTTATAATGTGCTCAAAACCCCATGCCTCCTTAATATCTTTAAGAGCCATCCAACCTTCATTCGCTTTGCTATTAAATCTCAAATGCTCTCATGTTACTTTTAAGTATAACTAGTTTCTCTTCCCACCCGCACACCACGACCGGGGCAATTAAAAATATCAAAATGAAGAATGGAAATTTCTAGAATTTGGAACATATTCTCTCATGCGTTGAACAAAAAAATCACTAGTAAATATCGTTATGAACTTTTCATATGGTAAAATATAATATTAAAGAAGAAATCATGTTAATTAGACATTTTAACTTTTGTAATATTTTAACTTTTGTAGCTCGGGTCTATTTTTTGAGACGTAATTGGAATATTCAAATTTCATTGCATCGGGTGATATCACATTTTCACGCTTATTTTGGTGTTTAAGGTAGAAAGACTAAAAAGTAAAATTGAACCTAGGTGTTTAAGGTAGACTAAAGAGTAAAATTGAACCTAAGTATTCTCAGTCATTTTGTTCTATATTGATGTTTGAGATAGAAAGTCTTAAAGAGTCAAATTGAACTCAAGTATTCTTAAGTCATTTTGATCCATATAAGCCACTAATATCAAGGAAAAGAATAAGAGTAGAGCGTAATAAATAAAATTTTAATGGCATATGAGTTAGAAATGGAAAACGAAATAAATTAATTGAGTTAGACTAAAGAAAAGCCAACAAAAGAACAAAGATATATAGAGATAGAAGGAGGGGGTTCTAATGTGAGTAGGGGTGAGTTCGAGCCGAGCCGAGCCTGAGCCTGCAGTTCGAGCTCAAGCTCGGCTCGAGACAGCTCGAGCTCGGCTCGAAGGTTCGTGGCTCGAACTCGTTAGGCTCGCGAGCTCGGCTAGGCTCGATTCGGCCCCAAACGAGCTCGCGAGCTCGTTAGGCTCGGTCGGGCTCAAACAAGCACGCGAGCTCGTTAGGCTCGCGAGCTCGTTAAGGCTCGCGAACCTTACGAGCCGAACGCCTGGCTCGAGCTCGACTCGTATATTATTCGAGCCTCGAAACCGGCTCGAGCTTGAGGCTCGGCTCGTCGGACTCGTTAAAGCTCGAGCTTGAGCCGAGATCGACTCGATTCGTTACTCACCCCTAAATGTGAGCAGCCCACCATTCTAATGTGAGCACACGCGTCAACGTTATTTATCACCCGAATAAATTTTCACTCACCTAAAACACTTGAAAATGAGAGGTGAATATGTAATTATTCAAATTAGTTGGGCTTAGTAAATATCACCTAGATGATGATTAACAAGGATTGGAACACCCGACGCCATTTAGTTGGCAAAATGATAAATACATCACTATTCAAGTACTGTAGCAGAAAATTTCGACAAATGTATGTATTAGGATTAGGTATTAGGAATTTCACCTTTGTATAAGAACTCAATTAATCCTCCACAAATGTATGTATTATGAAATAACATAGATAAATTGAAATCAAATTGACATAAAAAACTAATTGTTATATTACTTTTAGAACATAAGGAGTATAACATTTCCACTGAAATATAATATTAGTAAATAGAAATCAAATAAACTTTAAAATCAAACATTTAAACATTAGAAAAATTATGTCTATAAGTTTTATTTTTTCTTTTCATAGATAGAAACTGAAGTACTGTAGCTGGTAACAACTTCTTTAATTTTAATTTTATTCAATGTGTTTTGAACTTCTCAGCTTTGAAATTCAAGTGTGGACTTCGAATGTCATCTTGGCTTTGAATTAATCGAATCTCCAGGCTGCTTGACTGGGGATCATACCCAGCAGCTCCATACTCATTCACTGTCCTCTGAAGGAGTGCCTGCAGTGGAGGAGGAGGAAACACAGATCTGAACCACAAAGAAACTTTTTCCATATTAGTAGCATAAAAATGGCAACTACTTAGTTACCTGCAAGCTTGATACAGCCAGCTCAGCTGCCTGGTCAAGATCATTTGGATATTTCTGGTTTCAAAAAACAAACAAACAAACAAACAAACGCGCACCAGGTAAACAAAACAGACACATAGACGATGCATTCCATTATGAGTAAGTTCAAAAGGACTCACATTACTCCATCCCAGGAGAAGCGCAGTCGTCAAATCTCCAGTTCCCTGCAGCAGATATCAAGAATTAACATAAGGCGAAATATGTCCGCAAAACTTTTCCAACCACAATAAAACTACAATTGTATGATAACAGTAACATACGAGCAAGTACTCATAAGAGTACTTTCCGCATTAGATCACTCCGGGCATTATCAAGATTCTCCGTCCCACAAAGGTTGTCAACATTACTATATCGCTGCCCCACAAAGGTTGTCAACTTTCTTAAAATAAACTTTCTATCATATTTTTACCATTTTATCCTCTTATCTCATATCACACCCACAAGTTTTTCTCTTTCTTCCCACTCAACTTGAAATTGGGGTCCACAAACTTTTCTCATTTCCTTTTCATGAGGGTAATTTTGTCAACACACTATTATTCTCCCACTTTCCTTAATATATGTGCCCAAACAAATCCTACAACCTTTGTGGGACGGAGGGAGTAATAAAACTCATTCTACCTCAAGCGCAAGGTTTGCAATTGTAATAGGGAGAGTCAATGGAATTTAGCTAAATGCACTATTTTTGGTATTTTTAATATGGGAGAATTGAGTAAAGTTATAAGTCAAGTGATTCGTTCAAGCGCAATGGCAAGTGAAATTAATCTAAATGGTGACAATTAACTAGGGTGAGAATTGTGGTGGAGCTATACTAGCATGCAATAGATATGAGTCTTGATGAAATTTAATAACTAAAGTTCCCCTTGGTTGATTAGGGTTGATGAAATTAGATGACATGCTAGGTCGAGATTAATGCAATGATGGAGGAGATTGGATGAAATTCAAACTCTAACTTACTAAGCTAGAGTTATCCTTACCATAAATAACCAAATGAAATCTCTTCATTTGCACCGCTTATGGAAGCCCTAAGCAAGTCCAATTAAAGTCTCCTAATAATCTAGATTACCTTACTCAAGTAATCCTAGAGTACCTAATCATTTCTCATTGTAAATTCAATGAAATGCTCTCTCAAGCATTCATCAAACACTTGGTAGGTGATGAGGAGGAGTAAGCTTCCACCTCCTCTCCCACCTTCTTAAAGCTCAAGAAATGGTCACTCATCATGCATAATCATCAACCCAACACATTTACATCATCAAATAATCATACAACTACCTAAACAACCAAGGAGATGGATGACTACTCTCTATTCATACTATTCACGTTTTTCACAATTGTTATGAGCACAAATGTAAAATGGAAGTAATAAGGATAGAAAGGAGCTTAGAAAATGGTGTAGGATCCTTCAATCTTCCATAATACAAGCCAAATCCGAATTAGAGAGTGAGATATGAGTTGAGAGCTTCAAAACCTAGCTAAAACTGAAAACTAGAGAATGTGAGAGAGTGCCAAAAAGAGGGCTTACAAGGTAGAAGTTTCATGCTCCATATCACTCATAATCATTGCAAAGTATGGGAAGTTAGCTTGTGAGAGTTTCCTTGCAGATTTCTGGTCAGTGGAGGCGGAATTTTGGGGGAGTTGGTGAAGAGAAATGAAACAAAACGAGTTTAGAAGTCTAATTATCGAGAGAGAGAAATCCAGGAATTTAGGGTCAGGCGACCACCTGATCCAAGATTCGGGCCGCCCGACCCTTCGCCTGGCTTGACGTTTTCTTGACAACAGGGGTCAGGCGACCGCCTGATCCAAGGGCTTGGGTCGCTTGACTTTCGCCCGGGCTGCTGCTTCATTTTGGAGTGTGGTTAGGCGACCGCCTGATATTCGAACAGGGGTCGCCTGACTTTCGCCCGACTCCAGGGACTTCTGTGGATTTTCTCTAGGTTCGGGCGACCGCCTGGCCCAAAGGCTTGGGCCGCCTGAGGCTCGCCTGGACCATTCTCATCACCATCCCTTGGACTTTTCCGGATCTTTCAATTAGGCCCTCAGCTTTTTGTCCAGGGTCTTTTTACGTCCGAATTTACTCATTTTGACCTCTGATACCAAAAACCTGCAAAATATACTTGCCCCCACATTAAGTACTAACAAAACTCAAATAATAGCACGTGAATGGAGGTAAAAACATATGAATAATGTGCAATTATCAACGGACCAGCCCAACGAAAGAACATTTCATTTGTGAATTAACCCCAACCCCATTTTAATCTTCATAATTCGTTTTTTTTTCACGACCAATTTTTTATTTTATATTTCTCCTCTTCTCGTTTCGATCAGTGGGGGAGTAGCTCGTAACAGAAATTTGCGCTATCTAGCGCCTATATATACACACGAGTAAGCTCAGGCAAGTCACATCGATCGAGCAGGAAAATATTATTTTACTTGAGAATTTGAAAAACAATGGCACCATCCGATGTCAATCCTGCTCCAGCAGTAGCGAGACCACCACCCGCTCGCGCCATTAATCACAGGGCCACTGGGATCCTCTTCACCACTACTACTGACACCAATGTCATCACTGCTCCTGCAGCAGTAGCGATACCACCACCCGATCTCACCAATCACTGGGCCGCTAGGATCCTCTTCACCACTACTGACACCGACACCTCCGGCGCCGTCGATCGGATCTACAATATTGAGCCAATTCCTCCGATCGCCGCATTTTCAGACAAAGAAATTCATAAGCAGATATATCCTGATATACCTGATGTGAATATCCCTATGGGCGGCGAGCCGGCCGTCAAGTCGAGATTTCACCCGCAGCCGGTAATATTATCGATCGATCCATGAATTAAACATATATAAGTATGTTGCAATTACGTAAACAAAATTCTAACGCACGTAACCACATGAGTCTCCTCCTCGTCCCGTGCTTCCCTCCCCTGCATTCCTCAAGAGCTTAGGCAAGAATTGGCTGGATGAGGATGTGCCGGAAAAACCTTCAGATTCTAAGCGTCTGAAGAGGCGGGAGGGTGCTCAGGATGATCCGATTGCCTAATCATGAAGGTAAACTAGATTCTAGCTAGGTAATTCATGATCTGGCTGGGGAACAAGCTTTTTAGTGGTTAATTGTTGACTTACTGCATAGTATAGGCAATGGTAGAGATGACTTGGAACGTACCGATCTTGTAAATTGTAGCACAATAAGTTTTGGGGTCAGGGGCAAGGCAGTGTGTGTTTCATGTGCATTAATTTTTGTATGCCGTAAATCCCTGTGCATTTCCATTCCTAATTTGTACGTGCTTGATGGAATTATTCTTGTTTGTTTGAAAACGTTCTGTGGTAGTATATGCGTGTGTATCATACTACATTATAAGTCATGCATGCATGCAGGGTTTTCTATCACAATAGATTTCATTAATATCAAACTTGTCTTGACATGCATGCATGGATCTAATTTCTCTTCATTATCGTCATCATCGTGTCATCAATGTCACTGGCCGGACATAGAGCAAAGACGCTCTCCGCCATCATTCTGATGGCGCCTCACAATTTTAAAAATAAAAACTAAGATGGATCATATTTGAATATCATTTTCTCTCGATTTGCTTTTTAGTTCGCATGTATGTTCCATTGACATCATTTTTCTTGTTAACGTGTTGGAGCAGGAGAAGTACTAGAAGATCATCCTGGTGAAGCTAGCTAGGAGTGCTGTCCTAAATTCTATCAATGAAATTAGGCCCTTTTGCCCCCAAATTCAAGTCAATGAATAAATCTGTCCCATGCCAATGTGAGATTTGCTTCTCAATTCGATTAACACAGAAAGATGAAGCAAACTCTCTGATGCTTATTCGATAATCAATAGAGGCTTTTATAGCCATTGTACAAACGATAACAATCAACTTGAAATGAATAACAGACTCCTAATTAATTGGATCTAAACAACTGATCAAAATCTTAACTAACAAGGTAACCTAAACTGACTTAAACGGCTAGCTGACTAAGTCTTTAACAGCCACAAGGAGTAATCAGCTACATTCTGGTTCATCATGCACCTTTCATCCTCCCTTAAATTGATTTGTAATAAATCAATTTACTTACATGCAATCACCCCCATCTCTTCTCTCAAATACTCAAACTGATCAACCTTTAAAGCCTTTGTCATAATATCAACAAGCTGGTTCTGAGAGTTGCAATGAATCAGCTCCACTACACCATCTTTAGTAAGGTCTCTAAGGAAGTGGAACCTGATATCAATATGCTTGCTCTTACCATGAAGAACAAGGTTCTTTGACAACTTGATGGTTGAGCTGTTGTCACAGTAGAGAGTGATGCTTTCCTTCATTTGGCATCCAAGAACTTCCAACACCCTTTTCATCCAAATTGTTTGGCATGCACAATGAGTAGCTGCAATAAATTCAGCTTCAGTGGTTGATAGTGTGACCACAGGCTGCTTCTTAGAAGACCAAGCTACAGCTCCACCTCCAAATATGAACACATACCCAGATGTACTTCTTCTATCATCACAGTCCCCAGCGTAATCACTATCAGTGAACCCTACCAGCTTGCTGCCACTTCCCCTTCTGTAGAATAACCCCAAGTCTGTGGTTCCTTTCAAGTACCTCAAAATGCGTTTTATAGCATTCAAGTGTACCTCAGTAGGCCTCTCCATAAACCTGCTTACCAGACTTACAGAATACATCAAGTCAGGTCTTGAGGCAGTTAGATACATTAAGCTGCCCACCATCTGCTTATACTGAGTTGAGTCAACAAATCTGCCTCCACCTTCCTTTGACAACTTGAAACCAGGAGCAATTGGGCTTTTCACTGAGTTACTTTCATGCATTCCAAATCTTTCAAGAACCTCATTTGCATATTTTCTTTGACTTATGTAAATACCTTCACTAGTCTGTTGCACCTCCACACCAAGAAAGAACTTCATTCTTCCTAGGTCTGTCATAGCAAAATCTTGTATCATAGTTGCTTTGAACTCAGTGAACATCTCTTCATGTGATCACAGGGGTAAGTGATCACGCGCTCGGATCTAGCTCGAAGGAGGCGGTTTCCGGCAAGAATGGAAACGAAACAGAGGAAGAACACGAAGGAAACAAAGTCGGCCAAGGGAACCTCCTCACTACGAGGTGAGGCAATGCCCTTGAAAATGCCTGGGAAAGGAAAATGGGACCTAGAACCTTTTGACTACGAGATCAAACAATGCTAGGTATTATATTGGATCCTCTTGCAATGGATCACTAATGGATTGGTGGAGCAAGATTTGAGACCCAAGAAGAACAATATGGCCGATTCGCGGCGGATATGTGTTCTTACAATATATGAGTTCTACCTAATACTTAGGTTACAGCTTCCTTTTATAGAAGGAGAAAGAAAGAAGTAAATAATAAAGAATGTCTTGACAAGGGAACAGCTTCCTGGATCTATGGTAGGCGAAATGAGAGGTGGCAGCTGATGTGACATTGTAGGCCGCCTGCTTTTACGGCTCCCAATTCCCCATGAATTGCTTTCGGCGGGAAAAGGGAAGAAGAGGGCCTCTGCACAAGTTGAAGGGTTCGCCTGACTTGTGTATGGAAGCCTCTTCTGCTTGGCGAACACCTGGGCTTCGCTTGTTTCTGGAAATGAGGCACAGGGTCTTCGCCAACGACCATGGGGGTCGCAAAGAGCCATGGCTTCGCAAATGGCCTTGAGTTCGCCCAAAAGGACCATGGGTTCGCCAGGGTCAATGGGCTCGCCAATAGCCACGGGTTCGCCGTTGAGGCTTGGCCTCGCCAAAGGCCAAGGGTTCGCCAATGGGGCATGGGTGCGCCAAGACATTGCGACCACGGACTTGCCTTGGGGCCTCGCCAGTGCCCAGAATGTGGCTTTTTCCTCAACTGAGCCTTCGCCAAGGGTCCTTTAGACCCTCGGGATGAATGGTTCACCTTTATCACAAAAATGGGGCTGATGTCCACATCATACCCTCCCTCTTCAGAAGAATCCGTCCTCGGATTCATAAGGAAATTGTCCCTACAAATCTTAAGACACCACAACAAACTTGAAGAAGCATCAAGGGTTAGTGAACTAAAAGCGTTAGACATCAAAGTTTCCCCAAAAATACTCTGAAGGAATGAGATGGACAATCCGCCCTTTCTCTTCGCTTCACTTCTATACTTAGCTTTTAAACAAGCCCACGTAGTTATTCCGGGATCAAATATAAGCCTCGGCCATTCATGGGCATGGCCCCAATGTACCGGGCCTAAATCATATCCCAAAACAGACATGGGATCGCCAATTATGTCACCCAAATCATGTTTAATGTTAAGAGATGAGAGATTAGAAGCACAGTTACCCATGTTCACTCTCTCCCTCTTGCTCTTTTCTTCCTTACCGAGAGGGGGTGACACTTCCTTCCCGGACTGTTGAAGGCTCCCTTCAGCCTTTCTTTCCACAGCGACCTGTACACTCAAAGAAGATAAACAAGGGGGTTGCAAGATACCAATTAGTGGAAAAGTTGGGTCGGTTGAAGGCATGTTGTCCTCGCTTCCACTATTTTGGATCATGGAGTTTCCCTCTTGTTTTCTCTCCGCTTTCTTCTCAATCTCTCCTCTCGGATCGCTCTCTTTCTCGCTCAAGATCTCTTGGACCGCCTCGCTTTTCTCTCTTTCTTCTCTGTCCTTTCCCCTTGTAATTTCTCCTTTCCTCTCAGTTATTTTCCTCTCAACCTTACCACCGGTTGCAGCTTCCTCCATGTGTCCTTGTAACATTTGGTCCTGGACCATACGTACAAGTTGTTTTAACTCATCAATGATAGTGGAGGAGCTGGGTCTTTGAGGCACTTCTGGTGTTGCTTCGCCTTGTTGGTCAGAAGGTGATTGGCGCGACGAAGCAAACTTGCGAGTGGGGACCCTCGTTGGCTTTCGGTTGGTGGATTGGGAACCGCGAATGAGAGGGGGCTCAACGCTGGGCGTCGTACAGCTAGGATACGACGGGATGGGAGAGTAATACGAGTGTGAAGGGTAGCGATAACGAGGGGGGTTATCTTGGCGATGGCGAAGGTTCGCCATCAATCGTTCAGGGTCTGGGCCTGAGTGATACTCATATGCAGCAGGGTATGGAGGATCAAATTCAGAGGATAGGGTCGGTTCGGGCCAGGTTTCTTGGCCAAGGGGGTACTCTGAATAGTTCCCTGAGTATGTATGGTCGAGGGTTTCCTCCGCCCAGGAGTCAGATTCTTGATAATAAGGATCTGATTCCGGGTCGTAGTCCTCTTCCACATTCTCCATGAGACTCAAGTTCTGCACATGTGGAAAGTATTGTGAAGCCTCGCTACACTCCCTTAGTGTTTACACTCTTCTCTCGTGTTTAGAACACAACGGTTCTTTCAAGCTTCAAAACTTACCACCAATCTGCGATTAAGATCAAATGCAAACACGCAAAGAATATCCAATGAAATCTTAGCAGTGTCCGAAACAAGTTAAGCACAAAGTTCTAGTTACTTGAAACTAGCTTTTGAAGTTGGTTGATGGTTGAAAGAAGTTGGGAGTGATATAGAAAAGGCTTTTCACCAATATAGACACTAGAAGTTCAGGCTTTCGAAATTATTTTTGATCTGTGAGTACTGTTCACTTGAGTTTCGTGATGAACTCTTCAAGAACACTTAGAACTTTTCCCAGAAATTATGAACTGGTCTGAGATTTTTCTTTTCTGCAACTCTCGTTCTTTTGCACACAGGGAAACTCTTTTCTTTTAAAGATCCGAAATAACTCACAGATTTATAAACCTTTAAGAACTTCAAACAAGGATAACAAATATTCGGTTTCTCTCAAGAGATCATTAACCGAAACTTTTCTTCAAGTTTTCGAAAGAACAGCAAAGGTTTTAACTTGAAGAAAGTAAACAACTGATACGATATGATACCTCCGACAAGCGCTTTGGCTCTGATACCACTTGATGTGATCACGGAGGGGGTAAGTGATCACGCGCTCGGATCTAGCTCGAAGGAGGCGGTTTCCAGCAAGAATGGAAACGAAACAGAGGAAGAACACGAAGGAAACAAAGTCGGCCAAGGGAACCTCCTCACTACGAGGTGAGGCAATGCCCTTGAAAATGCCTGGGAAAGGAAAATGGGACCTAGAACCTTTTGACTACGAGATCAAACAATGCTAGGTATTATATTGGATCCTCTTGCAATGGATCACTAATGGATTGGTGGAGCAAGATTTGAGACCCAAGAAGAACAATATGGCCGATTCGCGGCGGATATGTGTTCTTACAATATATGAGTTCTACCTAATACTTAGGTTACAGCCTCCTTTTATAGAAGGAGAAAGAAAGAAGTAAATAATAAAGAATGTCTTGACAAGGGAACAGCTTCCTGGATCTATGGTAGGCGAAATGAGAGGTGGCAGCTGATGTGACATTGTAGGCTACCTGCTTTTGCGGCTCCCATTTCCCCATGAATTGCTTTCGGCGGGAAAAGGGAAGAAGAGGGCCTCTGCACAAGTTGAAGGGTTCGCCTGACTTGTGTATGGAGGCCTCTTCTGCTTGGCGAACACCTGGGCTTCGCTTGTTTCTGGAAATGAGGCACAGGGTCTTCGCCAACGACCATGGGGTCGCAAAGAGCCATGGCTTCGCAAATGGCCTTGAGTTCGCCCAAAAGGACCATGGGTTCGCCAGGGTCAATGGGCTCGCCAATAGCCACGGGTTCGCCGTTGAGGCTTGGCCTCGCCAAAGACCAAGGATTCGCCAATGGGGCATGGGTTCGCCAAGACCCTTGCAAGTGCGTCTCTGCCTTGGGGCTTCGCCGGTGCCTAGAATGCCGCTTCTTCTCCGCCTGTGCCTTCGCCAAGAGCCTTTCGGACCCTCGGGATGAAGGGTTCACCTTTATAACAAAAATGGGGCTGATGTCCACATCATCTCATTCTCAACCAGTGCTTTAAACTTCTTGAATGTTGCAAACGTTTTTGATTATCTGCTAGCAAATATGTCCAGCCTTTTCTAGTATAATCATCAATAAAATTTAAAATGTACCTTTTGTTGCCGTGTGATGCAGGCTTTATAGGTCCACACAGATCACTGTGGATGAGTTGCAGCTTCCTCTCAGCCCTCCAGTTACTCTTTTGTGGAAAAGGTAGTCTATGTTGCTTGCCTTGCATGCATTCAGTGCAGACCTTCTTTGTCTCTGTGATTGATGGCAATCCAATAACCATGTCTTTTTGGTGTAGAAGTCTCAAGCCTTTCACTCCTAAGTGACCATATCTGCAGTGCCACAGGTGAGTATTGTCCACTTCTGTAGTACTGAGGCACTTATCAGGGCTGGATCTAACTGGTGAAGCAATCACAGCAAACATTCTGTTGGTGGACATTTTGCAATTCATCATCCTTCCATGTTTGGGATGATACAATGTGCAACTATTGTCTTTAATGACTATAGTTATCCCTTTCTCCTGAATCTGCCCAATACTTAGGAGATTATTTTTTAAATCTGGTACATAAAACACAGAACTGATTGTTTGAATCAAGCCATCAATCTCCAGCTTGATGTTGCCTATGCCCATAGCCTTCATTCTTGAATCATCTCCCAACCTTATTGACTGTTTGAATGTTTCATCCAACTGAGTGAACCAATCTTTGATACCACACATGTGGTTACTGCAACCAGAGTCTAAATACCATATATTTTCTTTTCCCTTTGAGTCTGTCTGTGCCATCAACAGAAAGTCCTCCTCTTCCTCAATTTCCATATAATTTGAGCATTTTTCTGCATTAGGGTATTCAGATTGATAATGCCTCAGTTTATGGCATCTGTAGCATTCCACCAACTCTCTAGGGTAGATTTGGTAGGTTTGCCTCCCTCTACCCCTTCCTCTACCTCTTCCACGGCCTCTTCCTTTGTAGAAATTGTCTGAGGACCTTCTCTCTTCATTGGTTACTTTGAGAACCTGTTCTTCCTCTTGCTGGCCTTGCATCCTCTGCTCATGAACAAGTAAGCTACTTTGTAAACTGTCTATACTCATTGAGGATATATCATTAGATTCCTCAATTGCACATACCACATAGTTGAATTTTGGGGTGAGTGACCTTAAAATCTTTTCCACCACAGCTTCTTGATCCATCCTAACATCTCCATGCATTTTCATCTTATTCACAGTATTTAGAGTTCTTGAGAAATACTCATCTATTTTCTCACCTTCTTTCATTTTCAAAATTTCAAACTCCTTCCTCAAAGCCTGAAGTTGAGCCCTCTTGACCTTTGATGAGCCTTGATATTTCTGTTTCATAGAATCCCAGATTGCTTTGGCACTGCTTTTGTCCAAGATTGTCTCGAGAATGCTCCTGTCTATAGCTTGAAACAAAAAGGTCCTCACTTTCAAATCCTTCGACTTTAGCTCCTCATAAGCCTTCCTATGTGCCTGTGTTGGCTCTAGTACTTGCCCTGCAACTCGTTGAGCAGTGGTTGGTTCAGCTGCAACAGGTGGTAAGCCAACTCCTTCTTCCACCAGGGACCACATCTTCTTTGACCTCAGGAACACTTCCATTAGCAGGGCCCAATGATCATAATGACCATCAAATTTGGGAATGGCTGGTTGCACGAAAGTTGCATCTGTTTGTGATGCCATGGCTATTTTCACTCCCTCACACTTTCACTCTAATCAGGCCTCGTATGGCTCTGATACCAATTGTGAGATTTGCCTCTCAATCAAGCAAGCTCGATTAACACAAAAAGATGAAGCAAACTCTTTGATGCTTATTCGATAATCAATAGAGGCTTTTAGAGCCATTGTACAAACGATAACAATCAACTTGAAATGAATAACAGACTCCTAATTAATTGGATCTAAACAACTGATCAGAATCTTAACTAACAAGGTAACCTAAACTGACTTAAACGGCTAGCTGACTAAGTCTTCAACAGCCACAAGGAGTAATCAGCTACATTCTGGTTCATCATGCACCTTTCAGCCAATATGCTAATTCCTTGGGTTGGTTTTCTTCTATGTTTTTTTTCCTCACAACTAACCTAAAAATATTTAAAAATATTTTAACTTCAACCAACATATTTAATCATTTTTATAGTATTTCTAAAGTGTAGATATTCAAATTTGTCATATTTAAGTCACGTAGCTTTGATTTTTGTCCTATTTTAATCATTTCATTAGTTTATTTGTTCAAATAGTGGTTAATTGATTGAAATGAAAAATACACCTATGTTTAAAATTACAACCTGTTCCATAAATTTGTAATAAATGTACATATAAATCCAAACATTTTTTTCTCTCAATTTTACTACCCCCAAGTTAGAATCATTAATTGAACAATTTCAAGGCATCGACGCATCCGGAAGATTATATATATATATATATATATATATTTGAATTGCTATCAATTGCATTAACTGAATAAGAAAAAAAAGAGTACATGGGGCAACAAAGAACACGGACAACAACCTTGGTTGACATCCATGAGGTGTGGATGGTTCATTCCACTCTATTGATCAACAATACATTAGCAAAATGAAAGAACCCAGTTCGAGTGTAGAGACAAAGCAATAAAAATTCCTCCGTTTGATTAAATCAACCCACATGATCGCATAACTGAAGGGAGTTTAGAGAATTTATAACAGGCTAATACCAATGTTACTTGATCAATCTCGACCACAAAAGAAATGATATTTGGACAAGTTCTTTTATTGGCCAATCCGGGAAAATTGACAAACAACTTCAGCAGCCCAGATCTAGAAATCGAGGGCATCGGTTGCGTCTAGATCTGGAAGTCGGCCAGCCCAGATCTGTTGTGAAGTGTGAAAAGGGAAATTAATGACGACATCCACCACAAACGAGCAACTGACTCCGTCGACAACCCTGTGGAAGACGACCGCCATGTCGGCGTGGAGGTCATCCACGACATCGAAGACTGCTGCTGCCAACCGTTACACGGTGGAGGTCCTTGCCTGACATCCACACTTTCGCTGAAACGTTGAAGCTCATGAATGATGCTCTAGATCTGTGTGATGAGATGGGTTTTTTTGGAACTAGTTGCATTTTGGATGGGAGAGAAGAAATGTTTTGAGTGGGTTTTTGGTGTACATTGGTTTTTCTAGTAATGATGATGAGCAATGATTAAAGGGCAGTGTGAAGATGATGATGGGATATAGAGTAAAGAGAAATTTAGGTGCGGTATGTATATTTATTAAAAATTAAGTGACCATATATCTATTTAATTTGTAATTAGATTATATTTTTAGGGGTATTTGATTAAAAATGGTCTAAACGGTCAAACTAATGGAAGAATCAAACTAGGATAAAAAACCATAACTTTAGTATCAAAAGTAGGACTAAAATAGAACACGTGTTAAAGGAATGGACTAAAAATGCACTTTACCCATTTTTTATCCCAACAACCAAATGAGTCCTTGAAGTATGAATGTTAGTATATTGATATTCAAATCTTTAAAATCTTTCAAAAAAGGCACTAAACTGTTATAAATTTAACGTCATTTAGGTCAGTTGGAACGAGTTGCTCATTTAGGTCAGTTGGAACGAGTTGCTGACTCAATGGACTAAAGTGCCTGGAATTCAATAGTTTGAGGAATGAGTAGTTCCGAGTTAGAATCGGGGGACTAAACTGAACGAGTCAAAATAGTATGATGGACTAAATGAAAAATAAGCTAAACAAATATATATCTATTTTATGGGAAAGGAGAGAGTATAAAACACGGGTTATTACAGTAACTTTCGGAGCAAGCATTTTTTTGCATTTTTTTCCCGATTAGTTCTAATTTTTTTGTACTCTTTGCTTTCCTATATACCCTGTTACATTTCGCACCATTTCCCTTTTTTAATGTTGCTAATGAAAATCATGAATAGCTTTAAAATATACGGGTATAAATGAAAATAAAGAATGTTTGTAGGGACAAGTTCATTTTGTGGGTTTGACCTTTCTCACACATTTGCTTGCAAGATTCCAATATATACTCACTCCGTTCCCAATTAATTCTAAATTTTGTGTGGGATAATTCTAAATTTTGTGTGGGTGCGGAGATTAAAATTATGAATGTAAAATTTTATGTAGTTTGACATAATTATCCTTGAGTAAATGTTGTATAAAAAACGAGATAGAAAAAAGTCAAGATAAAGTATGGATAGTTTGATAGCTTTAGAGGAGAGAAATTTCTATTTGAGGAAAATGTATAATTTTTTAGGAACATACCAAAAATGAAATGTGTAGAATTAATCGGCCGGGGACGGAGGGAGTAGCATTTATCAATTAGTTTCCGTTTTTATATTTTTATTGGTATTATTATTACTCCCTCAATCCTCAAATAATAATTCTACACTTTGATTTTGTTGTTTCAATGTTCAATGTTTGACTCAAATTTTAACAATGATAAAAAGTTTTAAAAAATTCAGAAAAAATATATTTAAAAAGTTTATACTTCAAATTATGATATGCATATAAATTATTAACTTTAAATGTCTAAAAATCCATGAAAAACAAATCATAGATTAAATACTATAAAATAAAAAATATCAAAAACAAAGTGTAGAATTATTTGGGGACGGATGGAGTATTATCTAAGGTTGCATAAGAATTGAAAAAAAATGATAGATATAAAAAATAATTTAAAATATGTAGATTTTAGATTATTTCTTTTATAATTTTAAGCTTAATTACATGTATTCAAACAAGCTAACCATTTATATTGTCTTTTACGCTAACAAAACAAAATGAAGCATAATTTGCATAATTTTGTGTGTTTGTAATGTTTTTGATATAAATAATTATTGTGGATGTCCACATTATCACTCTCATCCCTTCACATTCTCATATGACTCATCTCCTTGTAATTACTCATGTAACTCATGGCTTTTCCAATACCTCCACTAATACTACATTGATTGTATTAGAGGTATTGGATTCCTATAAATAGTGGCTTGATGAATGAAATAAGGACTCATCATTCTCCCCATCTATCTCTTGCTTATTTCATTCCCTAGTTTTATTTCATAACACGTTATCAGCACGATTAGTTCTTGAAAATCATTTCCAACGGTGATTGTCTTCTAATCATATTTGTCACAAGGATCATCTCCACGGTAACATTTCTTTTTCATTTGGTAATAATTATTACTATCATGTATGTTGTATAAACAATATCAACGATTTGTGT
This sequence comes from Stellera chamaejasme, assembly GCA_024586325.1. Lineage (NCBI taxonomy): Eukaryota > Viridiplantae > Streptophyta > Magnoliopsida > Malvales > Thymelaeaceae > Stellera > Stellera chamaejasme. The sequence goes on from CM044986.1 coordinate 414,533, forward strand.
TATGTTACATGATATATTATATATTGCTGAAACATTCTCTTTGACACAAGTGAGTTTTTTGATTTTTTTTTTAATAATAAATTTCTAAATTGTGAAACTATATAGTATGAGCAAATCGGCTACTTCTTTGTATCATATACTCAAAATTTGTTTAGGTAATGCGTATCACATTATCTGTCCATTGATTTACTTTCATGATAAAGAAATTGATGCTACAATATCCTATTTTTTTTTGTAGTACCAAATTTATTATTATTGATATATTTTTTTATTCATGAAAGTAAGATGACTACTTGACCGATATGTGATGAGAAATTTATGTTAAAACATTATTCTCGAATTTTATTTTTCCTTCTTTTATTTGTTTCTCCTATATCTACGTAAACTTTACTTGTTTAATAATTTATTTAATTACTTATGTAATATATTGCATATACTAACTTGTTGTAAATTATTATAGTTCACCATGTCGAATCTTGCAAAACTTGAATTTTTGGCTTTGGATATAACTGGAAGGAATTATCTATCATGGGTGTTGGATGCTGAAATACACCTAGATGCAAATGGTCTTGGTGAAACAATTAAAGATGGAAATGAGGCATCTAGCCAAAATAAGGCAAAGGCAATGATCTTCCTTCGTCATCACCTCCACGAGGGATTGAAAACTGAGTATCTTACAGTCAAAGATCCACTTGTCCTTTGGAATAGTCTAAATGAACGATATGACCACCGTAAAACCGTGATACTTCCTAAAGCTCGTTATGAATGGATACATTTGCGGTTGCAAGATTTCAAATCTGTAAGTGAGTATAACTCGCCATGTTTAGAATTACTTCTCAATTGATATTATGTGGAGAGAAGATTACTGATGAGGAAATGTTAGAGAAAACATTTTCCACTTTTCATGCCTCGAATTTGCTCCTGCAGCAGCAATATCGTGAAAAGGGTTTTAAGAAATATTCTGAATTGATTTCATGTTTGCTTGTGGCCGAGCAAAATAATGAGCTATTGATGAAAAATCATGAAGCCCGGCCCAATCGGAACTACTCCATTCCCTGAAGCGAATGTGACATCTTATAATGAATATATTAGAGGTCATCGACGTGGTCGTGGCCGAGGACGTGGACTCGGTCGAGGAAATTATCGTGGTGGTCGAGGACGTGGAAGAGGGAATTACCATGGTGTTCATTTTAAGAACACAACCAGTCATCAGAAGTGGCAAGAGAAAGGAGGAAAACGTGACAATGAAAACGATGGAAATAATAAAGGGATCATGCAAAATACTTGTTATCGTTGTGGAGGCAAAAACCATTGGTCACGCACTGTCAGACGCCCAAGCATCTTATTGATCTCTATAAAAATCCATCAAGAACAAAGAGGAAAAAATAGAGACAAATTTTGCCTACGAAGCTGATAAAGTTGATGACCATTTTGACATACCTGATTTTGGTGTTCCTATTGAAACAACTCATTTGGATGTTGCTGATTTTCTTATCGGGGAGTGATTGACGAGTAGATTAAAATTAAGAATAATATGTTTTGAGTGGAGTTGTTTTATTTTACGCTTTAATTTAAGTGTGCAATCTATTTTCATAATAAAATTTGTCATAAGTGTGTGATTTATTTCCTCCATTCACATTACGATTTATTTTATCCGTTTACATAACTTTTATTAACGTTTATAATAATATGTATTTTAGAAAAATGGATGCTTCATCGACTCGATTAAATGGCGAAGATATGTGTCTCGTAGACAGTGCAACCACACACACCATACTCAAAGATAAGAAATATTTTTCTCACATGGTGATAAAGGAGGCAAATGTGAGTACTATATCTGGTAGTGCAAAATTAATTGAAGGCTCTGGAAGAGCTAACATATTGCTACCTAAAGGAACAAAGTTTCGAATTGATGATGCATTATACTCTCCAAAATCTCAAAGGAATTTATTAAGTTTTAAAGATATCCGCCGAAATGGATATCATATTGAGACTACGAGTGAAGGACATGTTGAATGCCTTCAAATTACGAGTATAATTTTGGGAGAAAAATGTGTGTTGGAGAAATTACCGACATTTTTATCTGGTTTGTACTACACGAAAATTAGTACAATTGAGTCACATATGGTTGTAAACCATAAGTTTACAAATAATGATTTTCTTGTTTGGCATGACCGGTTGGGCCATCCCGGTCGATAATGATGCGAAAAATTATTGAAAGTTCATGTGGACATCCGTTGAAGAATCAAGATTCTTCAATTCAATAATTTTTCATGTCTTGCTTGTTCACAAGGGAAGTTGATTATTCGCCCATCACCGCTTAAAATAAGGACTGAATCTGTCATTTTCATGGAAAGAATACAAGGTGATATATGTGGATCTATACATCCACCATGTGGACCATTTAGATATTTTATGGTTTTAATCGATGCATCGACTAGATGGTCACATGTTTGTTTATTATCAAGTCGCAACTTGGCGTTTACGCGACATCGCTCACTAATAAAATTGCAGCACATTTTCCAGATTATCCGATCAAAACCATTCGCCTTGATAATGCCGGTGAATTTACTTCCCAAACTTTTATTGATTATTGTACATCTATTGGGATAAGTGTTGAACATCCCGTAGCTCATGTTCATACACAAAATGGTCTAGCGTAATCACTTATCAAACGCGTCTTCAACTAATTGCTAGACCATTACTTATGAAATCAAAACTCCAGCCACTTGGGGACATGCAATTTTGCATGCAGCAGCATTAATTCGCATCAGGCCTACAAGTTATCATACATCATCTCCTTACAATTGGTTTTTGGTCGAATCAAATATTTCCCATCTAAGAATTTTTGGATGTGCGGTATATGTTCCAATTGCTCCACCACATCGCACAAAGATGGGACCTCAAAGAAGGTTGGGAATATATATTGGGTATGAATCCCCATCTATAATTAAATATCTTGAGCCATCAACAGGGGATATGTTTACGGCTCGATTCGCTGATTGTCATTTTGATGAATCGATGTTCCCAACATTAGGGAGAGAAAATAAGCAGTTGGAAAATAAAATAAGTTGGAATGAATTATCATTATCTCATCTTGATCCTCGCACAAAAGAATGTGAACTCGAAATTCAAAGGATAATTCATTTGCAAAACTTAGCAAATAAATTGCCAGACGCATTTACTGACCTTAAAAGAGTGACTAAGTCACATGTACCATTGCTAATGCTCCAATAAAATTGATGTCCCGGAAGGACAACCACTAATTGCTAATGAGTCTAAAACACGCCTGAAGCGTGGTAGACCAATCGGTTCTAAAGATAAAATTCCTCGAAAAAGAAAAGGAGCAAAGGATCAGAACGGCCAAATTGAGGAAACAATGACTCCAGAAGAGAACTTAGACGTGACTAATATCATAATTCCAGAAGAAACGCAGGTACCTGAATTTAGTAAAAATGAAGAGATCTCTACGGATTATGTCATGTCTGGGAAAATATGGAACCGAGATAAAATTGACGTCGATGATAATTTTGCATTCAATGTAGCGCTAGATATCATGGATGATATTGAGGATCATGAGCCAAAGTCTATTGAGGAATGCAGACGTAGAAATGATTGGCAAAAATGGAAAGACGCTATTGAGGCTGAATTAAAATCTCTTACAAAACGAGAAGTTTTTGGACCTATAGTCCATACACCTGATGGTGTAAAACCAATGGGATGTAAATGGGTCTTTGTGCGAAAACGAAATGAGAAAGGGGAAGTTGTGAGATATAAGGCACGATTAGTTGCACAAGGATTTTCACAAAGACCTGGAATTGATTATGAGGAAACATACTCCCCAGTGGTGGATGCAACTACTTTTCGTTATCTTATTAGTCTGGCAATAAGAGAAGGACTTGATTTGCGTCTTATGGATGTAGTTACAGCCTATTTGTATGGCTCACTGGACAATGATATTTACATGTACTCCCTAAAGGATCCTCACTGCCTAAAGCATGTAACCCAGGTTCTCGAGAACATTATTCAATCAAATTGAATAAATCCTTGTATGGATTAAAGCAATCAGGGCGTATGTGGTATAATCGCCTAAGTGAATATTTGTTAAAAGAAAGATACAAAAATGATACTGTCTGCCCATGCATTTTTATTAAAAAGTCTGGGCACGGATTTGTTATAATTGCTGTTTATGTTGATGATTTAAATATAATTGGGACTCCTGAAGAGCTTTCTAGGGCAGTTGACTATTTGAAGAAGGAATTTGAGATGAAAGATCTTGGGAAGACAAAATTTTGTCTTGGATTACAAATTGAACATTTAAATGATGGAATTCTTGTACATCAAGCAACATATATGGAAAAGGTGCTAAAACGTTTTCATATGGAGAAAGCACATCCATTGAGCACTCCAATGGTTGTAAGGTCACTTGATGTTAAGAAAGATCCATTCCGCCCTTCTGAAGATGAGGGAGATTCTTGGCCCTAAGTGCCATATTTGAGTGCAATTGGAGCATTAATGTATCTTGCTAGTCATACAAGGCCTGACATATCATTCTCTGTGAATTTATTAGCAAGATATAGTTCTTATCCCACGAGAAGACATTGGAATGGAGTCAAACAAGTACTTCGTTACCTACAAGGTACAAAGGATATGGGTTTATATTTTACTAACATATCCAAACAAGATTTAGTTGGTTTTGCAGACGCAGATATCTATCTGATCCTCACAATGGTCGATCACAAACCGGATATATATTTACATGTGGTGGCACTGCCATTTCATGGCGTTCTGTAAAGCAAACCATCACTGCCACATCGTCTAATCATGCAGAAATTTTGGCAATACACGAAGCAAGTCGAGAATGTGTGTGGCTGAGATCTCGTGATACAATATATTCGGGAACTAGCGGTTTATCATCAATGATGAGGCCCCTACAATATTGTATGAGGATAATGCAGCATGTATAGCCCAATTAAAAGATGGATATATCAAAGGTGACCGAACAAAACATATCTCACCAAAGTTCTTTTCACTCATGATCTCCAAAAGAATGGTGACATAATTGTTCAACAAATCCGCTCAAGTGAAAACTTAGCAGATCTATTCACCAAGGCACTTCCTACTTCAACATTCAAGAAGCTCGTTCATAAGATTGGATTGCGTCGACTTAAGGATATCAATTGATGTGTTCATGAGGGGGAGAAAATACGCGCTGTACTCTTTTTCCCTTGGTCATGGTTTTTCCCACTGGGTTTTCCTGACAAGGTTTTTAATGAGGCAGCATCCATCTCATGCGTATACAAAATGTTGGACATCCAAGGGGGAGTGATATAAATAATTATTGTGGATGTCCACATTATCACTCTCATCCCTTCACATTCTCATATGACTCATCTCCTTGTAATTACTCATGTAACTCATGGCTTTTCCAATACCTCCACTAATACTACATTGATTGTATTAGAGGTATTGGATTCCTATAAATAGTGGCTTGATGAATGAAATAAAGACCCACCATTCTCCCCATCTATCTCTTGCTTATTTCATTCCCTAGTTTTATTTCATAACAGTTTTCAAGTAGTTATTGTGTTTTTAAAGAATTATCCACAAGCAACAGTTAATTTTAGTTATTCGATTTCAACCATTAACATTTTTATCCAAAACACTACAAGTAACTATTTGAAAAAGCTATTCCAAAACGAAACTTTGTTGATATTACTAATTTAAGAATTTATAACTAATGGACAAAATGAAAATGTGGATGTTACAAAGCTTAAGTGAATAATACTCACTTATACACAGTTTTTTCATCATCGGCATCGTAGTTATATATATATATATATATATATATATATATATATATATATATATATATATATATTTATTTATTATAACTACTAACTATTTAAGAATTTTGACATTTTTTGATTTTTTTAAAATATTTTTTTAGTCAAAAGTCGTTAAGCTTTCAACCTTTTACAAATCAGTCCCCATGTATTCTCCATCACATTTGAATACATGTAATTAACTTATATTCTCCAATGTTATTCTTATTTTTACCTTATTATATATGATTCAAAAGCAAAATTCAAAATTCTCTCTTAAGTATATTATTTTTTTGTTTGCACATTAAATACTTTATTCCATAATTGTCACATATTAATATTTTTTTTCCTTATACCATTTTGTATGATCAAATTTTTCCTTCACTTTTTACAACTTTTAGATGTTTTTTCATATATTTTCTTTTTTTTAAAAAAAATATTATTTTATTTTTTAAAACAAATTGAATTTACTCCTTTTTTATATATACTAACCAAAGACACAAAAGTCACTGTATTAATCCTTTTTGTTAATTACTGAATGTTCTTTAGGTGCATGTGTTCTATTTTTGTTTAGTTGTATCGTTTTCTCCTCTTGCCACGTCAGTGGTTGTTTTGACCAGGATGAAACATTGCTCGATCACAATTGTAAAAGACAGTTACATGAATGACCTCTTTAGAAGTCTCCTCAGTTTTTCTTTTTCTTTTTGAACAAAGAAAATCTATTTTATTAATGATAAATCATTACAAAATATATCGTAGATAACGAAAGCATCCAATGTTGTGACCCGTCCTGACGTGTCCTAATTGAAGAGATAACAGAAATTAAGAGTGATGTGCAAAAAAAAAATGTAAGTTTAAGAAGGATTGATTTGTAGGAAAAACTGAAGTTGGAAGACTTGAACAAGAAGAAGGGATTAAATTGAAAATCTTTATGTAAATGGGGTTTGCATGTTAATTTTAAAGATAGGTTAAGGACCAAATAAATTAGTACGAGTAGTTGAAAAAAATTTGACATCTCCTTCAAGAAGAACAAGACACGATGCTGAAGAGAGGAGACGTGTTTACAGAAGAGAATGGAGGCTTTTGGTTATGAGGGCAGATTCGTTTCCGGAGAGAGGGTACATTTGACTTCAGAAAGGAAGCGAGAAGCGAGAAGCGAGATGAGATTCTTCTTCATCTGGTGCAGCGATTCAGAAAATGAAAAGAAGGCGAAACTTGAGGCAGATTCCAGCCATGAATGGAATGATGGTGCTAACGGAGGAGGCAAGGAATTCATCTTCTCATTCCCCCTCGACATGCTCTACATCCTTTGGTGAACTGATTTCAGCAGTAACAATCAGTTGAAGGCAAAGCAAAATCTTGAGGAGGCATGGCTAGGGTTCTGGTAGCAAGGATTGGAAAGGGGGATTTTGAATTTACACCGATCCTTGCTGAAATTACTTGCCGATCACCCTCCTTTTTGCAAGATAAGTGTTTGGCACCATTATTTCATACTTTCACTTTAATTTCCTGTACATTTGCTACTTCCTTTGACTTGGCCGAACTCATGAGTGTCCTTGAATGTTATCTGCTGCTTGTTTTTAGAAGAAAGGTTAATTGCTGGAGTTCTTAGTGATTATTTGCTATAGATGCTCACGAATGGCTAAAACTCATTGTTGCTCATGTTTCTTTTGAAAATCTGTTTAAGGTAGAGGTTGGGTCTAAAGTTGTTATTGAGATATATACTTGTTGCTTGATAATTAGTATTTACATAAACTTGTACAAGTGAACTAGTGTTTAACTTGATGCTTTTGAGCATTCTTGGCCGAGAGGTCCTTGGAGAGGAAGTGTCACTTTATGCATGTTCTTGCTTTACTTCTTCCTCACATTTCTGGCCGTCTTGTAATATATCATGCATAACTAGTGAACTTGTAGGTTGAGTTGCTGCTACCCATGTCTTTTGTTTCATGAATACTTTTGTTTCACCGTTAAATTCATGATGTAAATCTGCCATTTGAGTTTGTGGAAACACTTGATACTTGAGCATGTTTTAAACTTATTACTGACTACTAGCAATTTACATTTTGGTAAACTAAAACTAAACCTCAGGTTTAAGGTTAGAAAATAACAAACACTTGCTGCCTCATTCTTGAAAACATGATACTCCTTTCTTTGAAAGTTTATTGATTGTTTATGCTTAGAGACTCTCGGTTGAAAGCTGCCTTCTTGGGTTTAGAGTTTAGTCACTTGGGTTATCTTTCTTCCTGCTGCCTTTACTTATTGAAGCATGTTAGTGACTGTAGACCAAGTAACTGTTTATAACCTGAACACATTCAAGTTAAAAATTAATGCACGTTAAAACCTAAAGTGACCTTGAAATTCTTGTACTTGTTTCCTTACCTTCTTCTTTGGGTTGTCTACTGCTGCTTGCCCTCACCATTAGTGACATGCTAGGTCTTAAAAAAGCTATATTAGTATATTGTTTACAAGTCTGAAGCCATCCCTGCCATGTAAACTCCCAGCGAGACTTCCTTGGATAGGGACCAACAACCCGCGAACTGCCAACACAAGCAACCATCACCAGAGCACCAACCCTGCCACGGAACAGACCAGTACGGACTGTGCTCCCCGCCGATAGAGGAAGAGCACGGCCTGTTGAAGCTACGCCAGCACCACGACGTCCGCCTAGCCGGCTGCATTGGAAAAGCGAGCCACCTGCGATACTCCCCCCGAACGTGCCGGGCATGGCGAACGAATCGCCGCCGTGTCGATGAAGACTCCCACCGGCCTCCTATATTGACGCCTAGCAACTGCCCAAATGAAGGAGCCAATCGATCCATAACAATAGCCAAGGTGGGACTGAGCCCAAAAGAAGAGGGATGACCAGGGCCAGCCTCCACAATTGCAGTGGCCGCGGGTGAAGGTTGGCACCCGTTTGTTTGTTTGTTCTCCTTTTGTTGGAACTCAGATCTAAAAATATTCTATGATGTTTCTCATCTTACCAGTTTTTTCTAATGTGCTCAAAAACCCAATGCCTCCTTAATATCTTTAAGAGCCATCCAACCTTCATTCGCTTTGCTATTAAATCTCAAATGCTCTCATGTTACTTTTAAGTATAACTAGTTTCTCTTCCCACCCGCACACCACGACCGGGGCAATTAAAAATATCAAAATGAAGAATGGAAATTTCTAGAATTTGGAACATATTCTCTCATGCGTTGAACAAAAAAATCACTAGTAAATACCGTTACGAACTTTTCATATGGTAACTCATGTAAAATATAATATTAATATTAAAGAAGAAATTATATTAATTAGACATTTTAATATTAGTTAGACATTTTAACTTTTTAGACATTTTAATTTTTGTAACTCGGGGTCTATTTTTTGAGACGTAATTGGAATTGGAATATTCAAATTTCATTGCATCGGGTGATATCACATTTTCACGCTTATTTTGGTGTTTAAGGTAGAAAGACTAGAGAGTAAAATTGAACCTAAGTATTCTAAGTCATTTTGTTCTATATTGATGTTCGAGATAGAAAGTCTTAAAGAGTCAAATTGAACTCAAGTATTCTCAAGTCATTTTGATCCATATAAGCCACTAATATCAAGGAAAAGAATAAGAATAGAGCGTAATAAATAAAATTTTAATGGCACATGAGTTAGAAATGGAAAACGAAATAAATTAATTGAGTTAGACTAAAGAAAAACCAACAAAAGAACAAAGATATATAGAGATAGAAGGAGGGGGTTCTAATGTGAGCAGCCCACCATTCTAATGTGAGCAGCCCACCATTGTGAACACACGCGTCAACGTATAACGTTATTTATCACCCGGATAAATTTTTACCCATCTAAAATATTTAAAAAATGAGAGGTGGATATGTAATTGTTCAAATAATAACTTGCCTTCAGATTACCAGAATCGAAATATTTAACTAGTGGGTGAAATATCACCTGATTTAGATTAACCAAGAACACCCGACGCCATTTAGTTGGCAAAATGATAAATACATCACTATTCAAGTACTGTAGCAGAAAATTTCGACAAATGTATGTATTAGGATTAGGTATTAGGAATTTCACCTTTGTATAAGAACTCAATTAATCCTCCACAAATGTATGTATTATGAAATAACATAGATAAATTGAAATCAAATTGACATAAAAAACTAATTGTTATATTACTTTTAGAACATAAGGAGTATAACATTTCCACTGAAATATAATATTAGTAAATAGAAATCAAATAAACTTTAAAATCAAACATTTAAACATTAGAAAAATTATGTCTATATGTTTTATTTTTTCTTTTCATAGATAGAAACTGAAGTACTGTAGCTGGTAACAACTTATTTAATTTTATTCAATGTGTTTTGAACTTCTCAGCTTTGAAATTCAAGTGTGGACTTCGAATGTCATCTTGGCTTTGAATTAATCGAATCTCCAGGCTGCTTGACTGGGGATCATACCCAGCAGCTCCATACTCATTCACTGTCCTCTGAAGGAGTGCCTGCAGTGGAGGAGGAGGAAACACAGATCTGAACCACAAAGAAACTTTTTCCATATTAGTAGCATAAAAATGGCAACTACTTAGTTACCTGCAAGCTTGATACAGCCAGCTCAGCTGCCTGGTCAAGATCATTTGGATATTTCTGGTTTCAAAAAACAAACAAACAAACAAACAAACGCGCACCAGGTAAACAAAACAGACACATAGACGATGCATTCCATTATGAGTAAGTTCAAAAGGACTCACATTACTCCATCCCAGGAGAAGCGCAGTCGTCAAATCTCCAGTTCCCTGCAGCAGATATCAAGAATTAACATAAGGCGAAATATGTCCGCAAAACTTTTCCAACCACAATAAAACTACAATTGTATGATAACAGTAACATACGAGCAAGTACTCATAAGAGTACTTTCCGCATTAGATCACTCCGGGCATTTTCTGTATAAACCATCTAAAAACAAAGGGAATATTACATACCGTGAAATATGCCGGAATTTTTGGGATCGATATCTTAAACTGCTCAGGAGAAAGTCCCTATGAAATTCGCTTTTCCAATTAGAATGATAAAACTCTCACAGTATAGTATAGCAGATAATTCTTGTAATAGAAAAGTGTAAACAATGAGAATTTCAAATCAGAATCAGCTTCTCATTGATCAAGCGCTAAACATGAACATTAAATCATCACTCATGAAACAAAGGAGGAACTAGAGTGAAAAATAAATAAATAGATATCAACAATACTGTGGCTTAGAGACTGAGATATGTAGCAAGTACATCTGAATTCTAGTAAGCACGAGGAACTAAATCATATGCTCAGCTTAAATTATGTTACTCCCCACTACAGTTACAAGTTAAAAAAAATAATGACAAGAAACGGAGATCCACCTTTTCCTTTTGATGACTGCCTATCAGAAGAAGATTGCCTTCAATATTAATGCTTGTAATCACAACCTGGAGTAAATAACAGCATCCAGATAATTATTAGTAGTATATAGCAAGGTGTTAAATCCAGAATAAAGGCATAAAATCTCCACTAAACACAGGAAGATAATTGTGAGGAAGATTATCCAGCATGTACCACCAGTACAGTACAGACACACCTTTGAAGGACCAGCAGCATGAAGGATATTGCATGCTTCTAATCCATCATCTTCAGAACTAATCCTGGAAAGTGAGCAACGCAGCTCAGTTGTAAATAAAAGGCTTATGGTATATCAAATAAAGACAGATTAAAAAATTGTAAAAGTATTAAGATATCCCATTATTCAAACTGAATTTCCCATTGATCCTTACATCTATGGATAAGATGGAAATGTAAGCATCTATTCCTCAATAAAACCATGTATCATAGAGCTACCTGATCTTAGTCAAAAGTTCAGCTTCAAACTGATTAGGGGTCAACATTGTAGCCACCGGAACAACCTAAACATGCATAGCATTGAGAAAAAACTAGTCAAAATTACAAAGACTTTTTTTTTTTTTGATACATTGGGGGTAGGGGATTGAGGATGGTGGAGACTTGAACACAAGAAACTCCACCTCATGTCCCATGAGCTTAGCCACTAGGCCTACAAGCTCAGGACAATTACAAAGACTCTTTAGAAAGACATTCAGGATTGATAAAAATCATGTAACTAATCATAATTACTCTAGACATCTTCCTGAAGAAAAATCGGATTAGATTATCCAAGGGTTGAATAACAGTGGAGCTCTATTTGTTTCCTATTAATGAAATGTACTATCTTAAGTTATTATTATGTATAGGAATTACCTATATGAGTTTTACGATTATTGAATCTCTACGCATTAAGAAGCCCAAACAGTGCTCTCTACTGCTAATCTTTTATGAGTTGGATCAATCAATATCAATCAATTAACCGAGCTTTAATCCTAACTCGTTGCGGTCGGCATACATTATTTCCCTGGCATACCTAGGGGACCAACCCACTGGACAAGATAAACTCCAGATCCAATTTGAATCCCTTTACGCATGAAATAGAAAGTGGAAAACCAGATGCTGAACAAACAACACTATTTAAGTTCTTAATCCACCTATAGAATGAGCTTTGAAATGATTATTTCCAGATAAAATAAGGAGACAAACAGAGCAGTGCACAAAAACTGTATTCCCATCATCATACTGCACCTAAATCCCAATTATGTTAGGGTCAACGACGTAAAGTCTATAGTGTCAATTACTTCCACTGTCCCCAAAAAAATTGAATGGTTTGTCTAGGCCAGTCCAGATATGGAGTGTGTGTAATTTTACAATACCGAGGAATAATTAAATAAAATAATTCACACAACCAATTCATGAAGCATAGCGGAAAATTTTTACATTGGATGCCATTCATGTCAAAACCTTCTTCCATAGGAATAATGTCATCATTATATGTTTTTTTCCACTTGCACGGAGAAATATCATGATACGGCGATGAGTTAGTTACTATAGTAATATCCTATTACAAGATTGTTTTTGAAGAAACAACATGCACATCATGGAACATGACTGAACAACACATTCTCATTGATGAAAAACAAGTAGCGCCAAACTTTAATCTACTAGGAAGCAAAATAACAGAGATTCATCTTACTTACCCTTTCACGATATACTGATACTAGATCTTGAGGGACATAAAGTCTTCCTTCATCACCCATCACAGGATCACAAACTGTAAGGTTAACACCAGATTTCAGATGCCAAGAATACATGTGGCCAGAAGAAGATGGACACATGCATGCATACACGTATTCTCTTGTGAATATTTACAAAGAAGAGAGGAAAAATAATGGTATACGAGAACATAGATAATGAAACCTTGTTCTCCGAAGAAAAGTTATCACAATTAAGTAATGAAGACTGATGTGTCCACACCAAAAAATGAACTATCTGTCTACATTTATTAATTGTTCACCTACTTTGCAGACGGAAGGACAATTATGCCCCTTGGGGTATGGTTACGGACAAACAATGCAATATACTCTAATATTTAGAAAAGCTATATATTCCGTATTATTTAAGAGCAGAAAGAAAATGAAATTGGCAACAATTTTTAAATTATTGATCAAGAGATACTCTGCAATTGAACACCAGGCATAAACGTTGGAGTGAAAATAGACGCATTAATAGCATATCTAATGGTAAGACCCTACTTACTAAAAGCCTTTCTAGGAAACTATCAGACTACACACAACGGTCATCATTATCATCAAACAACACCTTCAACCAAACTATGTTGGGATAGGTGGCCTAAAATATATAGTGCCAATAAATTGTCAAAAATTACTCCCTCCGTCCCAATTGTATTGTCACAACATTAAAATATTTTTGTCCGAAATGAAATGGCTTTTTCCACTTTTGTTTTATTTTAATCCACTTTTACCCTTGCCAATGCTCTCACTCAAAGATTCTAGGGAGTGGGTTGGGCGGGGTGGGAATGGGTTTGGAAGGGGATAATGATGAAAATTTATGTAAAATAAGTTATGATCAAAGACAATCTTAATCTATATAAAAAAGCTACAAGTGACAACCCATTTGGGACGGAGGGAGTAGTTAACACAATAAATTCATGAAATAGCATAGTGGCAAAGTTTTCCGCTGGAAGCCCTTCTTGTTGCAACCTTCTTATGAAGGAATAATGAGATAAAGTTTCAAACCGTATCATCATAAATTTTTTCCACTTACATAGAAAAGTATCATGAAGATAGTTGAGACTACACACAACGGTATGCCATTGCACTACAGCTTACTTGACATAATAATATAAGAGCTGGCCGACTGTTAAAACAGCGGTCATATTATCTAATGTGTTAGCAACTTACCATAGGTAAGTTTTGGATTTATGGAACGAAGCTTATCGACAACTTGCAATACAGTGTTCAGAAAAGAAGCAGAACCAATGTAACCTGCAAAACCAACAATCTAAGTTACAAAGGGAAAAAACAGCAACAAAGCAAATTCTAGGAAACAACCATTTTAGTTTTTCTTTTTTTTAAAAGACAATTTTATACATTATAGAAACAAGACATCAGAAAAACTGGTTCAAGTAAATAAATTTTGGCATGCAAGTGATGTAGCTATATCAACCAGAAACAGCACGCGTTAAGTGATCTTTGATCCAGAACAAAGAAAACATAAACTACAAAACATGGATTAAAATTTGTAAGGACTTAAGTGGTAGGTTAACCCAGCTACAATGCATGAGTTGTCTGATGTGGTGCATAAAATATTTTATGGGAAAAATTGACAAGTCTATTAATGTTAATTGACTATTGCCTCTAATCAACCACCAAAATTCAGAAAATGCGAAACTATAAATAATACAAAGTCTTCCAAATTACAACTCAGTGGCAAGAAGCCAATAAGGACATCTGAAAATAAGACTGTAGATAAATTCTGAAATTCCAAACTGACAAAAAATTACTGGAGTAATGACAAACTAATTACAGTACTTCTACAAATGCAGAGAGAGAATTCACAAGATTTTGTGAGAGGGAAAAAAACCTTAACCATTTTAAAACTGAATAGTAATGATGGCTAGATAATGAGATAAATTACTAATGCGCAGACAACTATTCTGCCAACTTTAAAGATTGGCATAGAGATTATGCTAAATGAATTTCACTGTTCACAATAATTTGCATGGAACAAAAAATCCTTCACCATATATGGTACAATAAGAGATAGAATAAGAAACAAAAAACAATTGGGGCTTCATCGGAGTAGCACCAATTGAAGACAAAATCAGAGAGGGTAAACTTAGAAGGCTTGGACATGTACCAAGAAGACCATTAGATGCTCATTGAGTAGATCTGATAGGTTAGATTTAGGGGAGGTTAAACAGGGTAAGGGAAGATCTAACCTTACATGGGGAAGTCTAGACTCTAGGGAACTTAGTCCAGAGAAGCTTGTAACGGATGAAGCAGAATGGAGACGCAAAATTCATGTAACCAATTGGGATTAAGGCTTAGTTGATTGATTCACATACCAAGTATATGGTACAATAACCACATGCAATAAAAAAAAAATGTAAAGAAGCAAGTAGTGAAGAACAAATTACCCGTCAGTAAATGGGTGTAAAACAATAAATCATTTGCTTCAAGCCCTTCGATTAATTCCCATAGTTGCTGTCCATTCAGAACTTGCCCTTTGAATGTGGGGTATCCTGTAAAAATCTTAGATTCATGAACCTTAACGCAGAATTTTTTGTGGTCATATAGATGGCCAACTTCATAGTTCAAGGTTCTAAAACCTGCTTATAATACACAAAGCTTGCCTGTATGGTTAGAAAATTGCACTGAATTTATCGGATCCACATCATAGCCCAACAACTGCAGAGGAAACACGGCCGACTTATTGCCAACATACCCCTGATCCCAGAAGAGTTTCAAGTTACAACTTTGACAAAAATTGATAAAAGCAAAAGGGGGTATATCTATCTCTGGTCCATAAAAGAAGGGGGGTCTTCTTTTTGTTTCAGAATTCAAGCTATGATGGACTGAGCAAGGTTATGTGGTGCTGGAAATAAAAGGATAGAGAAAAAAACTAATAAAAACCTTGGATACCAAAAGTTGTTTAGAGTCACGCTGAAATCTGGATTATTGCAGAGTCTGAAAAAGCATACAGCTCAGTTTTCCTAAAACAATCAACTCTAGTGTAAAACTCTCAATAGATTTATATATAGGACTAGTCCTAAATAAACCCTGAACTATATTAAATCAAAGTATAAATCTAGGGACCTTGAAACATCAGTGCTCACATTGACTCCTAAGAGCTTGATAATAGATAGAGCCTCATAGAAATCAAACAAGAACAATAGTTTGAAGTCATGAGCACTGTAAAGTCATGATGCTCATCATGTCTGTTGCTGTGGTCTAAATCATTGCATTGCATATTTTACTTTGAGCGTATTAGAAACCAATGAGCATGACTTGCTGTCTTTTAATAATAGGAGAAAACTGAACAAGTATAGCTTTGAGAAATTAAAGCGTAGAAATTTTTATCATGACCAGATTACAGATTGACATATATCTATCTCCCATTGAGAACCTGAGAGAGATTGGATCAAATTGAACACCTCCACAGCCCTCACCCTGTCCTCTCCAACTCCCACCTCACAAAAAAAAAAGGGATGGCCTGGTAGGCCAATGAATAAAATACCTGAACAGTATGCGATTGAATGCTAAGTACTCGACCAGTCTCCGACGGCAAAGCAAGGGAAAGAAGCGGAGGTGTCATTCCCCACTTCCTCACGATTCTAGCACTAGACGTCCCACTGAAACAAATATAGACACTAGCAATCATCTAAAGGAAATGAATTACGAGGAAGCTGTAAAAATACTATGGCACTATGAAGATAGCAGCTTACATTGAGCAAACAGTGTTAGTGCGGAAGGGAATCGGGAGCGCCAGGACTGATCAGAGAAGATAATTCACGGTATCATACAAGGAACTTCTGAATAACATATACTACTGTTTTCCCAACACCATGCCAACATTGAATCACGATCTACAGTTGCCTTGCCTTTTGACTAACTCTAAGGGCCAGGCCACCGATGATGACCTGCAACTGATGTTGAGTGAGTCTCGAATCGATGGGCGGCGTCAATGGCTGACTGCGTCTCCTCTCTATTTTCCCCTTCGTTACCTTGCTCGCTCGCGCTTCATTATTTGGAGCAGCTTCATCTGAACACCTTATTCAGGAGCCATATATGGATAAATATAGTAAAAGGTACTATAAAATTATACTATCAACTAAAAAGGCCTTCCCTTCTTTTTCTGTACAAAATAGACATGTCTTTCTTTTCTTCTGGACCAAACAAATAGACAAGAGGCTCCACGCTGATCTCACTTGAAACTTGACTCGGGTCCTTCATTCAAGGATCTCACTTTAAGTGCTATCTATCATGTGCTGAATTCATTGAATTAGTATCTCACTTTAAGTGCTGTTATGTAAGACGTCTCCAAACTAAGACTTGAACCTGGAACCTGGAACACCATGTTATGTCTGCTAAGACCAAGTAGTTGGCAATGCATGCATGCTTCTAGTACTTCAGTCACTCTATAAGGGTACAAAATGCATATTCATGATAAAGGTAGAGACTTGCCAGAATAAAACACGAAAAGGAAAAGTGAATAGTGATTACATTACAATAAAGCTACATAGAATAGAAGTGGTTATCAACAGTATCTCTTGCCAATTTGCATGAGAAATGGGTGAAGAATCCATTCGATACATCAGAAAACTGGGCAGATCGTGAAATCGGTGTGTACATAAGCAGGACTACTACATAAAATATCCATAAAAGAAATACATGGCAATGGATCAAGATCTGGCTGCCATCGAAACAGAATTTGGTTCATAACCGTGCACCCTAAACCTATAAATACAGGTGTGGGTATTGCTTCCATGGTTTGATGTGAACTCCAGCAAAACGGTATTAATGATGCCAGCACCACTGCTGTCCTGTACATTGAAAGTCTGAGCATTGCTCTTCTCAAGGTCATACATGAATTCTGCCAACAGAACCAGCTTCTCTGGGTTAGCCGTTGCATCAGAACCAGTCTCTCGCAGCCATCCAGAGACACGACAGTGCTTGGGAGCACTGGACCTGTCATAGGCGACACTCTGTACATATTACAAAACAAGACCAAAACACATGTCAAAATTCTTGACAAACAAACTGCAGCAAGAATTATCAAGTACCATGTTGGTAAAATGGATTTCTCGGTGGTTTGAGTATCAATTATCTATCATAAACAACAGTTTGGCTCAGAATGCATCAGTTCGAAATTAAATAGTGAAACCTCTCAGATGACAGAATGGCAAGATAAAAGTACAATACCAATCAATCAACCGAGCCTTAACCCCAACAAGATACCAGTACAACTCCTAGAAAAATTTTCTGATCATTTTTTTCAACCTTACCTGTGAAGAAAATCCTCTGCAGCGGTTGCATATATAATAAAAAGGTAACACTACAAGTCTACAAACAAGAGTTCCAAGCACCTATCGGACATCTATCCTAGCTTGAACTAAGGAACAGTTCATCAACATCCACGTTACATATATAAACAAGAATAGACATACAAATAAAGACCATATTCATATTCAGCTATAAAATACGTAGTATAATTTTTTTTTTATAGAAACAAAATTCATTTCCTTAATCAGATAAAAAATGGTAAAAAGGTAAAAATCTTGAGTCAAATGCTGGGGTCATATACCCAAGATAACAGCACCAAAACTTCACATGAGTCAGATCAAATAAGCATCGAGATATTTTTCTTATAGTGTGCTTTCTCTCCCGCTTTTCCTAATGCTTACTTACAATATGTACTACTACCGTACATCATTCCTAGTGATGATAAGTTGAGGCATAGTAGTGATATTAATGTGAAATGTGATGCGGAATTCTATGTCAGTTTTTCTCATTCACATGTTCATCCTAGTATTGCATCAACAGACATGGAATTCGCAGTTAGCATTGTACTTTTCTCTGTACTTGTCCAGTGTAATGTTGTTCGGCAATTCAGATGTAGAAAGTTATCGAACATGTAAAACAATGTAGCTTGTGAAATATCATCTGTCCTTCAACCAATCAGAGAAACCATTAAAAGTTAACTACACACTTTACCACCATTATTTCTATTTGTATCTACAACTTGATAATGTTTGATTTCGTTATGCAGATTTTGAGGTATAGGCTTAAGTTTTGTATGGTGTATAGCTCTACAACTCACCATAGCTTAGACTGCCATTTTATAACATGACAATGTGAATCATTTAGTTGAGAGCTGAAAGGTAGATTAACGCAATAAAACTGCAATCTTTTCAAAAAGTGCACCTAATCTTGAGCTTATTATCGCATATAACTACCGTAAAATCCCACAAGATATTGGAAAAGGAGGCTTGTTCCAGTTTCTAGGTTGGACAGAAACTAGTGGAGGTGGAGCTTAGGCACCGTCCTTAGTAAAAGTTATGTTGAGCTATATAATTATAATTTTGATATGCAATGTTATAAATTAAATGTATGTGCATGCCACAGAACGTGTACACAAAATCTTATCAGACCTCAGTAAAAAGCAAACTCTTTTCAGTCTTTATTTCAAATAACAGCCAGCTATGAACTGGGCTTCTAGACTTAATCTCATAAACCACTTCCTGCTACATAATGTACAGCAGGTTGATTGCAGCAGGTATGGCAAAACATACACTAACTATAATATAGTTAAATTCAATTGCCAACTTCCATAGCAGTAGTAATATCCATCAAGAGGGGAGATAGAAAAAAATGAAAGAAAAAAAACTGGGCTAATTGCTAGTCATCGTAGACCTATGAATATGGCAACATAGGAAAAAGACAGGGCTAAATAAATCAATCACTTCTCTTGCAGTGGAAGGGAAAAAAATGCCAATACGAAACGTCACCTTGGCAACATGTTCCAGAGTAACAGCCTCGGGAATAATAGTATCGCGCAACTTAATCTGCACAAAACCAGAACTTCCTTTCAGTGGCAAGCAGTGGCCTGGCTCCCCGAAACTGGGTGTCAACATCTTATTGGCATCAGGGCGCACTCCATTGATCCCAAGAACCCAGGGTTTCTTAGATTTCGAATATGGGTCTGAATGTTTGATAACAGATCCACCACCAGAAGCCAGTGCATAGTCAACCTTCGCAAGTCCATCTGCGGCATGCTTGTCGATTTCCTTCAGGACGGTCTCCCTCGCATATGCTTTCAGATCATCCAAACTCAATCTGTTCACGTCTCCGCCAGTTTGACTTCTAAGTTCCTCGTACATTTTCTTGAACTCCTCCTCTGATAACGAAAGCCTGTTTTTCAAACCCTTAAACGACGTGTCCAATTCCTCACTCCTATCTTCCAAGTTCCTTAGAGTATTTTCAAGAGCATCAGTCTTCTCCTCAAATTTCCTGTCCAAATCCTTCAAGGATCCTTGAATCTCACTGTCAATCTTCCTATCCACAACCTCCACTTGAAGCTGCATCATCTTGGCCGTCGTCTTCACCAAACCCTCCACTTCAGCAATTCTGCCTTCCAATTCCGACAATCCCATCTGTGCCCCAATGAGAGTGGAATCCCCAGACTGCAACGCTGACCTCCTTATAATCTGAAACAGGCCAACGATGACCATGAGGAGGATGAAATTCTTGGAGAAGATGCTCAGCGCCGTGAGCCACCACGGCTTGTCGGACTTGGTGCCTGATTTCCGGGAACGGCGAGGAGAAATAGTGGAAGCGAGCGCCTTCTTCCCATGAAGCAAATCCTTGGACGGCTCGCTGCGAATTGAGTGGTGGCTTACATCTCTACTAAGAGTAGCAGCGGCTTTATTACCATCAGGACCATCACCAGTGGGCGAGGGCTCCGCTGCCACCAATTCAATGCCCGTCTTTTTCTCGGCGGCGACCACCGGCCTCCTCCGAGCCACCGGATTAGCGGTGATGGAAACCGTCGATGCGGACATGGGACCGTCAACGAATTCAAACAAGAAAGCTTACAGAAACCCTACTTGAATTTGGTATTGGTGGGAAATCGATACAGAAATGATTTTGAAAGAAAAAGAAAAAACCGCTACAAGTACTCTACTTTTGAATCATTGTGTACAATTAATATAGATCGGGATTCGGAAGGATTCATTTCATTTGAGATTTGACTGTGTTCGTTCTTCAATGCTTAGTTTAGTCCCTGAAATCCTAGTTCCATTTCAAATGTATCACTAACTTACAAAAGAACTCTCTGTGCCCGTCTTCCGAGTTCCGAGTTCCGAGTTCCGTTCCGTATCCATTTCCTTGGCAGGCAATGGCAGTGTCAGCCTCAGCTCAGCGGCTGCCTGCCTGCTGATGGCTAAAACGTTAGGCCTTATAATATGGGCGTGAAATAATCTGTTTCATTTATTGAGATGGCTTACACGGAATAATGAGCAAAACGCAAAGAGATGCGACGCTCTGCCATCGGGAAAAAACCAATAAACTGAAAATAAAGCCTGCAATGCATCCCCATTTTATCTGTGAAAGGCCAACATAGTCCTCGTGATTGAATTCTGGACGAATGAGCCCTTCCCATCCCATCCCATGTCCACTCTTCTGTCCGTCAATTCAATTCACAAACGATGATGATGATGATGATGATGATGATGAGTAATGAAACCCAACCTGTCTGTGAATTTGGGAAGAGCATAGCATAGCATGCAATACGTCTAGTCTTTCTTCAGAATTCGTCTTCCTCATTGGTTGGCATCGATCAATGGCGGATGAAATTCGTTACTTTGAATTGCAAACCGGCGCCAAAATGCCTTCAATCGGATTGGGTACTTTCGGCGCTAAACACCGAATCATCGAAAACGCGATTATCAAGGCCGTCAAGGTACATGCTCTCTTCTCTTGTTGACCTGACCTGAATCGAATGAAGATTAATTTGAATTCTTTCTTTTTCTGGGAATATTAATATTGCTTCTATCGCCTGCATGCAGTGTGGTTATCGACATTTCGATTGCGCCTCCATGTACGGCAATGAAAAGGAGGTTCGGTATCCTTCAATTTCTATTTCCGATGATTAAGAACGCGCCATATTGCGTTGTCAAACAATGAAGTTGATGATGATGCCATGTTCAACTAATTAATTACCTGTAAACTATATATAATTAATTTCCCAGATCGGCGTTGCATTTAACAAGGTATTCAATGAAGGTGGAGTGAAACGTCAGAATATTTGGATTACCTCTAAGCTCTGGTCTGACCTGCAAGCTCTATCTGGCTAACCATAATTTTTCTCATTTCCTACATACTCGTATTTAGTTTTGAATATTTCTGAGCATGCAATATCCATCCTGATTGTCGGCAGGGGCACTGATCACTTGCCCAAAGATGTTCCCTTGGCATTGGATCGAACCTTGAGAGATCTTCAACTTGAATATGTTGATCTGTATCTAGTATGATCATTACCTACCTCATTTTATGCCTATGATGATTCAAGTTTCGTGTACAATATATGTGCTTGTTTATTCTAGTAATTATGGGGTACTTTACTTACTTTCTCAATGTGATGTGATTAATTACTTCACGAATCTTTTGAAGATGCATTGGCCCATTAGCTTCAAGAAAGGTTCTAATTGGGGTAAGCCTGAGAACCTTACCCAACCGGACATCATTGCTACTTGGAGAGCAATGGAATCGCTCTATGATTCAGGTAAAGCTAAGGCTATTGGTGTCTGTAACTTCTCCTCCAAGAAACTGTGTGATCTTCTGGAAGTAGCAAGAATACCCCCCGCAGTTAATCAAGTGGAGTGCCATCCTGTATGGCAGCAGCAGAAGCTGCACAACTTATGTCGCTCAAATGGAGTTCACCTTTCGGTAAGCTATGCAATTAACTAGAACCTCTCTAAATGGTTGATCGGTTCACGTGTGTGGCATAACATCCACTCCGGCCAGGGCTATTCACCACTGGGCTCCCAGTTCGGAGAAAATGTCAGAAGAAAGGTGCTGGACAACCCTGTGGTTGTTCTGGTGGCGCAGCAACTGAGGAAAACACCTGCTCAGGTGGCTCTAAGATGGGGACTGCAAATGGGTCACAGTGTACTTCCTAAGAGCATAAGTGAGGCAAGGATGAAGGAGAATCTGGATGTGTATGATTGGTCGATACCTAGTGATTTGCTTGCAAAGCTCTCTGAAATCACACAGGCAAGTGTTTAGTACTATGAGTCTGAAATCACCAGATTTTAGATTGGGGACGATATAGTACTTGGGTTGATTTGATGATGTGTCTATTTTGCATATCCTACAGGAAAAGTTGGTCACAGGCGCAGACTACGTGCATGCTAGCTTCGGTGCCTATAGCACACTTGAAGAATTGTGGGATGGAGAAATATAAACAAAAATCATACTTTTTTTTTTTACAACTTAAGTTTGATTTTCTCTTTCCAATTTTGTTGTTTGATAGATCTGGATGGAGGAGGATTCTATCCAGTGAAACAATCGAACACGTGTTTTCTGTTGTTCGACTATTCTAATAAACTGCCAAGCTTGTGCAAAGTTCTTTTTGCTTTTTTGGTCAATGGAGATGCCAAAACTGATTAGTATGTGTATCTGAGCAACGAAGCTGATTTAAATTCTCAAGTTTGTTCTGGGGTTATACATATTTTTACTTCACAAGAGTTTGTCAGATAACTTTCTTACAGTAGAAAGTGGTAATTGTACAGATGGATTGTTGCTTACAACACAAGACAAATGACCTAGCGGCTATTTGCTAGCAGATAAATCATCCTTACAAATACTAAGTTGAAATATCTGCAACTCTGGCATCATTGATTCTGACTTCAACTTCATATTTAAGTGTTCAATCTATGTATGTCATCAGTTACGACCTCAAAATTGAGGTTTAGAACCTCCTTACCAATCATTGAGAAGCTGTCCAGCAACATCCTTGTAGCTAACTTTCCGTTTCTTCACAGGTTGTGAATTAGTGTCTGGACACACCTTCCCAAGCTCTGCACCTAGATTTTTAGGACATTCATTCTCAGCAGCTTGAACTGATGATGAACCTGGTCTGTCGGCTTTCTCATCTTCTACAACTGGAATTGTGTGTGCTTCTCGTGTTATACCGAGGCTTGGAATCATGTTCAATAACATGGCTTGGACCGGATCCACCACCACCTCTGTCTTTTCTTCCTTTATGCCTCCTTGATCATTGTTTCTTTCACTTATTTCTGGAGGTCTGAATAGTGTGGCACTGTCATGGTCTTTGCTGCTGCTACTTCCACAGGCTTCAACATCAGAATCAGGAGCTTTAGCAGACCATGGTCCTGTCCCAATATCCTTACCACTTTCTTCACTACTTTTAACTTCTTCCTCATCTGATTTTTCATTAGCACTTCCACCATCTGATTCATACTCCTGGATTTTCGCAGAACGAGCTCCGATACGTCCTCTTACCCTTCGCATATGGTCTAGACCTGCTTTATTTTTATTTGTCCTCCGCATTGCAAGCCTTCCTTTTTTCTTTCCATCCTCACTGGAGACCACAGGGTTTGAATCATATAACTTGGTCTTCAACCTACGTTCTCTTCGACAGCCAGAAGATGCTTGAATTTTCTGGTTCTGGTTATCAACAACTTCTTCCAAAGCCCGGTCCTCATCACTGGAAAAGAAACAAACAAAAAAAACAGGACATAACATTGATGTCAAGACGTACAAAATGATTATAACAGTTTCTATACAGACATCAGTCTATAATAAGTGAAATAATAGCAATCTGGTGCTTCATTGAACACAGACAGACACACACACAAAAGATCAACCTTTAGCTACAAATATTCAATTTTAAGGATGTCATTTTGCAGTTAATTTATTAAGCATGAAGACAGTGAAGAGAAAAGAAGCCCCGTGCCTACTCCTTTAGTCCAACTAGCGCATTAATGGACCTGAATTTAGCTGGATCTGAATAAAGTTGCACAAATGCCCCTAATAATCATCAGATAGAGATCACTGCATAATCCATTCTGCATACTCAATCTATAGCCTAGCAAAAAAACATTTCTTGGTTTCAAGGAGGAAGACAACAATTCATCATCACTGGTTACCATCTTAACAACTACGTAGTATATTAAAAATCTATTATCATCACTTCCACACACATAAAGTGCAGAAAAATTGCACAAAAAGGATTGCAAAGACCATTCATGTGAGTACAACTCTTCAATTCCGGTTAGCTTCAGCGCATACAGGTCCTCTTGCAGCTTTTCTTCCCTAGCTAAGGAGTCCTCCAACCACTGAGATCCAACAATATACAACCCAATTCTTAGTCGCACTTGTGTCCCTGCAGCGAAAAGGCTAAAAGAGAACCTTAATCAAACAAACATAACAGAAGCATCCTAGGATACATGGAAGACTTCACCATCTAATCCAAACTAATCCACCTAACTCACAACTTGAGGCCATACAGAGACTAGCATACATAATACAAATGTGAATCTACTGATGAAAGCCCCATTATCATGCATCATTAAGAAAAGCCCAACTGCAGAAGCATGAAATCTGCATCCTTGTAAACTGAGCTGATGTGCATTTCAAATTTCAAACTGAAGTAGGATTAATGGTTGCTGCGTTGCTTTGGAGAAAATTTTGAGCAATAGTTTAAGTTAACGAAAAGTGGAGTGAGGGTAGAGAAAAAAAAACTGGAGGAAAATTTTGAATTTTAAAATTATCGGTTTCTAACAGCTGCTGAAAGTCCATAGGGAGTCTTACAAATTTTTATTTTAAATAATAAATAATTTAGAGTTTGTAGAGAAATTTCAATGCAACAAAAATTAAAAAAACTCCATGTCATCACTGCAATGTTTATGGGGATCATCAGCAAGAGTAACATCAACAGCATGCTACCTTTTCTTAAGACACTTCATGTCCAGATGAGAGCCTGGTGTATAGAACACAACCAAGTGGGTAGCATCATCTAGATTGTCACTTAACTTGCCACCACCCATAAGAACCTCAAGCTTTAACCTTCTTAAAACAAGACTCAGCAAGTCTTCCCATTCAGATTTCCTTCATAAAACAGCTCGAAATATGAAAGAAATTCTAAGAAAATACCAATAAGCACCAATAGATATGGAGCACCGAACATACAAAGACTGAGTGAAAAGATGGAAGAGAATTGAGCAGCCATGAAATAAACACCAGCTATCCTTTGGACAGAGCATCTTCTTATACTTATCAACAGCTTTTATATCCTTCAACTTATTGACATTGTTCACCAACTGCAAATGCCAAATAATTTAAAAGTATATAAGAAACTCTTCACCTGGCACCATGTAAGCTCTGTCTCATGAAAACATATACAGAGGAAACAGGAAGCACTGTGAACATCAAACGGTATTTCTTATAGCAATATTCATTTAATCGCTGGAGTCAGTCCGGCACAGACAGATATACATCTCTTCAATTTTTGCTTCTATCATAAAGATTTCTCATACAGAAAAGAAAGACCACTCCTATGCCTACTTAACACAAGCACTAGATATTAGACAAAACAAATTAACAGAATAGTCCAAAGGGCAAATACAACCATCAGTTGAGGGTATAGAGAATAAAAATAAAAAAGAGGAACTTTAGTTCATGACCAAAAGTAAATACAGTTCTTTTCATAGATGATGCCCCCAAATCAGACTCTATTATTAGTATAATAATCTACACCTTGAGATTTCCTGAACTTCAATATACCAATTTCCCAGACCTTGAGCATGATGAAGCAACCATATTTACATGCATATACCTGTCTAATATCCGCCAAATCGAGATCCCAATAATAGGGGTCTGAAAATTCATCAATGTCTTCCTCTAGCTTCTCTTTTGAGGAGTCAGAAAGAAAAAGGAAGTACCTTAAAGAGAAAATAACATTAAAAGAAACTGGGAATGGGGAAAGCAGGAGATGGACAAACAAAACTTAATTTCAAAATCTGTGCACAGGCTTACTTTGGCTGTAGGGGTACAAGTTGCTTCTGAGAACAACAATCCATGATCCATGAGTAGTGAATAACGTCCCCTCGAAGCTTAGCTGCCTGATATTTTAATCCTGCAAACATCTCCTCTTAGCCATGAATTACAGCTAATACAAAAGTTTGAAGTGATGGTTGTTGAGAGAGTGAGGAAGCACTCTAAGAGGGGGAACAGGGGTTGACCTTTGCTTTCAGCTGCGATACAATGTGTAACTGAATTGTTCAAATTCATTGAGAACAACCCACCATTCTCCGCAACCATCATATGAAAGGAATCAAAAGAATGGGTTGGAGGCACATTAACAATATCTGAAAGAGTCAAGGCTCTACTTATAAGGTAAACAATGATGACAGAATCCAGGCAAAACCACACTACCAGCCCTCTATTAGAATCAGAACTGTCAGACATTGAAGTTAAAAAATTGAGAAGATGATATTGATAAACTAGGAGCAGTTGAGAGAATAATCTTGTAGAACTGAAGCAAAATACATAAAGGAAAAATCACACTTATAAGTAATCATGCCTGTGCAAGTATGAGATAACTATTTAAGAGTAATGTAATTGCTCACTAAAATATTTAAAAAAGAACATCAGAAGACCATTCACTGGATACAGAATACCATATTGGAAAATATTCCAGTTTCCCCCTTGATGCCAGAAATATCAGTCCGAACAAAATGAGAAGGAACAACAGACATGTCTTTCTTCCCCTGCTTCCTAGTTCTTCCCTTGTGCTTTGATCTATTATCTTGGACATCTCCGTATTCTACTCCTTTCTGGGTGGAACCATTAGTAGAATGAACTAATTCCGCAAATGCTGTAAAAATTAAAAACCAATTAAAAACCACCAAGAGCATCGGATTAATCTCAAGAAATAATACACACTGAGAAAATAAATACCCTATATTTTAACAGGAGGAAATAGTCTCTAATGGCCACTTACACTGAACATCAAGGCACTCATACCATGGCTTATCATATCGCACCTGATCAATACGTGGAAATCTCAGGCTGTAGGGTGCTGCAAATACCTGATCAATTGAACAAGTGAATAATAAAAATTCAAATTGGGGGTAAAACTAGAAAGGAAAATAAAAGAGAGCATCTTCAAGTGAAGCTAGATCCTAAATCCACTAGTTCTAACTTAGAAAATAGGAAGACAAACCTCGGAACTTATAGTGCGAATGTCACTGGTGATGGAAAGAATTATTGACCTGCATATTGGGTGTGAATGGAATTTCAACCATAAGGGATAATATTGCCACCACAAACTAATTCCTCTTTGAAAATAATAGGGTTACTAACTTCTCTGGGCTCTCAACCCAAACATCCGGCCTCTCTTTTGCACTGTTCGTAACTTGGTAAAAACTAGGTGGGGGCTTCCTTGGGTATTCATATTTCCTGAAAAAGAAAGAGACCAGTAGCATATAGCAGAGAAGTGATAAACAAAGACTCTTTAATGAAAATTTTCTCCAGGATTCTTTCTGATCACAGCAAGGGTTAGAGTTATGTTCCTCGCAGATCGAGTGTGCAAGATAATTGCCATATGTTCCTGGCAGCTAATAACTTTTTTGTAAAATAACTCTACACTCTGCTTTTTGCATGAATTTATAGTCTTAACTAATTTTAAGAAACAAATCAACCCTATAAATTTCATGTCACTGACCCCAACATAGTTGAAATATAGATGCGGTGTGAAGATGATAATAAACTAACAGATTCATATACTGCTTCCCTACGAAGCAAAATACCTGAAATAAGGCTTCAACTTTTTTCTCAGAGCTTCCAACTCATCATCTGATAACCCGGTACCAACTCTGCAGAAGGACACAAATCTGCAACAAGATAGCCTGTATAACTTTATTTGCACTTGCAAAACCCAATCATTATATTTTCAACTTTTGGATGCTCGTACGCTTTTCTAACTGATAGTGTGAGTGTCCAACCTCTTATAAAAGTACGCAGGTAGAACATCTACAGAATGTAGCTTTAGCTTTCTTCTGGTGCAAGTCTTTTTTTATATATCATTGGTCAGATGTTGAACATGGCACACGGAAATGTTCATATCATTTTTCAGCACTAATCAATAGGGGGTTTCAAACCTTGTCTTTTTGAGGTGAGATTTTGGAATTCTCACCTCCGGACATCCGGTGAGAATCACCTCCGGAAATTTGGACCTCACGTGATTCACGGAGGCGTGAACGGTGAGAAATGAGAAATGAGAAAACTAACGACCCAGGCACGGCCAGCGCGACGACCTCCTCACCCCCACTCCTCCCCTCCTAGGTTGGCTGCTTAAGCAGCCAAGCAAGCTGCTCAAGCAGCCAACCAAGGAGGAGAGGAGTGGGGGTGAGAGGAGCCGGGAGAGCGTTTTCATCTCACCTGGATCGCGGTGGTTGAGGACCCGGGCTGGAGGAGATGAATTTGGTCGGTGAGAATCGCAACAAATTCGGTGAAATTTTTTTTCCCCCGCCCCAAGGTTTGAAACCCCCTAATGACACAACAGCAAGCATGCATACAAGTCTTCAAAGCAAAACATCTTGGGAAGCAAAATATCAGTTCCTCCACAGATCAATGATGTCCAAATCCAAAATAAGGTCACATCATCACTTGCTTGTTAAATATTAGAACAATATAACAAGCAATCAGAAGGATTTAGAATGAGCAGCTCCCATTAATTAACAATAATCGGTCTATGGTATCTCCATTTGAGTAGGTTTCTCCTAAGAAATTGGAATCCTCTTGAATGCAAACAACATATGTGTGTTCTAATGAGTGTTCCAACATGCTCTAACCATTTTGAAGAAGGGAGTACATTGTTACAATGGTCTAGGGTTTCTAACAGATGCACCTATTTTTTTCACCAACTTCATTACAAGAAGGAAAAAAGAGCAAGTACATAATCCAATTAACAAGCAATATTAACAGTTTAAAGAATATAGACCACCAAATCATTGTAACAACCAGTAGTTAAACATTAAATAATACCTTCTTGGATAAGCATTTGGTTCTGGACGCTCTGCTAACCCCACTAGGAATTGTGCTACCTACATGAGCAAGATCTTATTCTTCTGTGTTCTATCATCACTTACTGATGCATCTCCTCAAAGAAACATACTAATAGGACACTAAGCAATGAGGAAGGATGGCAGGCTTACCTCTCCTCCGTGGCGTCCGGAGCCATAGTATCCACCTAAAACCATTCATGCATGTAGTACATTATGGAATAAAATTAATAAGAATTAGGGGTTTCTTTTTGTAAAAACACAAACCTATAATGAGAACATCAAGGTCAGAACCAGCACGAACATAGTCAGGTTTTAATTTCAACCACTTTCCACTTCGATCACTTGGTTCCCATTTGGATCCAAGGTCTTTCAAAACGATTCCTTCATCCCTATTTGAAAAGGAAATAGCAGTACTATCAAAAGCATAAATGTGCAAATAATAATAATGACAACAACAACAACAAGGTGATGATGATGTGCTCTGTGCGTGCACACACACACACAGAGATCCCGACCTATTTTCGATTGTTTCTCTGAAAAATTTCTCAACATCATCAACACTATACACAATACGAGACCAGCAAGGTTCCCCTGCATGATTATTACAAGAATCAGTCACTGTTCTTCAGTTCATAAATAGAAATTATTCAAACATCCTCTCCACATGATCCGCCATTTCCTTAAATGCCTAAACTTCACTCACAAGCTACACTAATCAATCACATTTCAGGGAACAATGACTCCTATACCGTAAGTTGGCCACTAAGAAGTTCAGAAACCAGAATTAAAACTTACACCAATTATGCTCGAGTTGGTCTTCCCTTACATCTAAAATTGTGCCATTGTGATTTGCTGTTTTGCTAGCTTGTCCTTTTGTTTCAGTCATGAAGCATTTCAGCCACTGAACTAATTTGTTTTGAATTTTTCCCTATACAATTTATATGCATTTCAGCCTCAGTGGTGCTCCAATTTATATGCAGAATATCAACCTCGTGCCACCCAGACAGAACTGAGATTGCCCTAAGCTCTGGTATGACAACTAAATGTTAATTGGTGGAGAGGATTCGTCACAATGGGAAGCCATAAGAAGCTCCTTTATCCTTGCAGGATTTAACTGCTAAAATAACCGGTCTTTAACAAATGAATCTAGCTATTTGATTCACTTCATTTTGGTGACTGTGCTGCTAAAATTAAGGGGTGAATGTCCTTTGCCAGCTTGAGCTTCTCTAAGCAGTGATTCAATGCTCAACGAAATCCACCTCATTAATTGATTGATTTCAGAAATAGAAACCTAACACCTTCAACCACATTTCTTGACTACCATCAAAAAAAATTTACATACCAGGAGAACGATGACAATTCAAGCCATCATTTGGTACTAAAATCTCCAAACAGCCCTTTGAAGGCTTGACTACCTGTTGCAGAAGTTCATGCCGCTCCTTCAGACTTCTGTGGATCACACTAGTATCTCCCATGTAAAGAATATCAAATATAACATCTAGCCAATATGTCAAGGGTGCTTAAAAGTAAATATAGGGTGTACAGATTTGAGATGCTTAACAACAAATTATTTTGAAAGGAAAACTTGCAGCACTTGGCACATAAACTGGAACTGCACTTGGCTCACTCGATTGCACCAAAGGATACAGCAAAGCTGCAGAAGTTTAAGGGAAAAGACAATTTAATAACCATTATTCATAAAATAAGACAAAATGAGAAGGTCAAGATATGAAACCTGTCTGTCACTTTCAAGTCCTTCTTTTGCAGCTTTTGCTACAAATATACAACAAAAAGAGTCACTACGGGTAAATGTATCATGCTATTTCCTAAACAGACAACTGCAGGAGAGACAATAAAAGACGACAACCTATTTCTTGATTGGAACCAAATTCAGCAAACCGATTTAAAGAAGTGTCCCAAACCAGCATTTCTCCATCAAGTATGCACCTAGCAACCATTTGAAAGGTACGGATAAAGAGAAAAATTTACCAGATGCCTTATGAACAATATGAAGTAATAATTTGGCTGTAAGAGCCAGGCCTCCAAACACAAAAAAGATAGTTGGAGCATATCTTCATAGAGGAGGCATTATCTGAATCAGATTAGTACTCCATATCAATAGATAATTTAACACAAATATAGAAAAATATTGAAGTCTTGATCATCCTTCCACCAATAATATGACTGAACAGAAGGAACAACACATTAAGACCCAAAGCGAAGTCAGCACAAACAGATGAAAATATTTATTTTAATTTACTTACTGTAGGTCCAGTTCATATATGATTAATCTGGAATAATCCAAAACCCATTCTTTTACAAATTTTCTCTCCGGAACCAACTTTCATTTAAAAGCTAATTGCATATTAGATAATAATCCGCCAAAGAGCATCTGTTTATCAGGTACTAAACGTTTTGTGAATATTTATGTATGCTCAGTGGATTATTGTATCTATACTGTTACGATTAGCTTTCTTATGCCACTAGTTCAGGATAAAAAGAAGCCATAAAGCAAGAACAAATCATTTGGAGCAATCTTGTGTCTGTAAACTAACTGGACGTCACTAATTATTCTAGGGTTTTTTATTTGCTCCATTTAATGAATATTATACTCCCTCCATCCCCAAATAAATGGTGCATTTCTTTTGGCACTAAAATTAATAAATGATGGGAAGAAAAGAATTTGGTCAAAAATAACCCCTGATTCTAACTTGGAGGATGAATGTTAAAAATTGGAGGAATGTTAGGGGTAATTAAGTAAAACAACTGAGCTAAAGTTTCTAAAAAGGAAAATGCACCAATTTTTTTGGGACATCCCAAAAATGAATACGCACCATTTATTTTGGGACGGATGGAGTAGGTTTTTTCTAAGTTAAATAGAGTCCTGACTAATCATGTTATGGATGACGGTTCTTCCTGATATCTTTTCTTGGGGAAATGCCATTTAGGATTTGGTTTAGTAGCCAGAGATCACCATAAATGCACATATTACAGCAGCTGCTGAATTTAAGGAATTACTAGCTGATTCTTAGGAGTTGGGTTTCTAACTCATACTAAAGGGTCTCATACATGTTCAAGAAACCAGAATAAATATTAAAGAAATTAAAATTCTAAGCAAAAGCCTTTATCTCAATTTCTTGCTTGTTCCGTGTATACCTTTCCCATGCTTCCATGGTTGTCTAAGACAATAAGAGTCGTGATCTAACAGTAATTGGCAAAACAATATTTTCTTTTAATAAAAATAGACATCCAAAATTATCATCATCATTACTAAAGAGCAATGACATTGGAATCTTAACCATTAGTCTTTTTTAAAGGTAAAAAGGACCATCTTCTCTACAGAATCAAATGTCCAAAAATAATACTCTGTTTGGTAGTGTACACGTTTACCTGTCTGCCAGAACATTATGCACAATAACATCTGACATCCCAGGTCCATATTCAGAATGATCAAGAAAGTTCCTGCATCAAGAAAGCACTTAATCCAAATGTCAACATAAAATAAAATAAAAGAAAAAACAAGGGAAAAACAAACCTTGAAGTACAATATACATCTTCAAACAGACTGCAAGTAAAAGGTTGCACAACATACACAAGTCACCTAACCCTACATTGGCTTTCAAATATATGGAGGGATGACATATGACTGTTAATCACCTTCATAGCTTGGATATTTTTTTATTGAGTTTGATTAGTTCTCAAGTGTTAATAAAGTGTGCCTCAACTTTTTTTTATTAACTAAGGATTCTACTAGTATTTCTATGTTCTAATCGGTGAGTTAGTGGCAGTAAATAAGTACGGAAGCGGTTGGTTTGTAGTGAAATTTCAGGCAGTTGAGTTTCTTGGGATCAAAAGACTATCTATAAGAGCCAGGTTCCCTTTAAAGATTAAAAGATTTTAGGGTTCTCCCTAAGGAGCCTTATACTTCTAACAGCAAGAAAATTTCACAGCCGGATCAAGGACAATAACAATCACCAAGAACTCTTTGAGATTAACTCCTACCTAGAAAAGTAGTGTACCTCCGTCCCATTTTTATGGATTTGAATTCGATCACCATCAAACTTGCATTCAGCCACAACCTCTTTCCCATGAAGCTATATTAAAAGAGAAAATAATGGAAATTTTATAACCAGACAACGAAGATGAAGGTGATCCAACAAAAAAATGACATTAATGTGAAGACAAATAGGAGTGTATTTTTTTATTATATTAGAAATTATAAAATGTACACGTATCCACTCTAGTTAAAAAGCCTCTGCAAGTGAAGTGGTAGATAATTTCATGAACCATAGGTTGGCTGGTACGGAATGCACCTTTTTCCATGCTGATGCTGGATCACCAACTCGCATGGCTAACTGGGGGCGAACAGCCCTTCCCACTTCTAAATCCTGAAAATGATACAAAAACAACAGCACGGGGAAACGATTAGGAAATTTCCTCTCATTCTAAGCAAAAGGAGTTGGGATTACAGCTCAGTTGATTGATTGATCTAAGCAAAAAGGAAGAACGAGTAAATATAATTGATCATCTAGATAGCATACCTGACGTTTATGTCGTTGACTGCGATCTCTCAACTTTTCACAAACCAATTTCAGATCACATGTGACATTGAACAAGTCTTCAGCATCTGGGTGGAATTCATGAAATATACTCTTCTCACTGATCCCCAATTTCAGTTCTGCAAGGAAACATAGCTATCTCTGACTCAAATAAAAAAGGAAATGGTCATGCCTAACAGTAACAACTACTGACGAACCTTTGAGTATAATCATGATAATCCATTTCATCTCCTGCGCATTTGTCCTCTTAATCAAGGTTGATAGAGTTGATACCTTCTCAGCCCTGTACTCAAGGTTATTAGAAGGGGCATTAAACAACACCAAAAATTACAAGGTTCTATGACCATGTTTACTAGCATTTGAGCAGAAGTGATATTGCCAATGAGCCAAAGCTTTCTCTAAAGCAATCTATATTCTACTCCATAAGGTTAATTTTCCACACTAAATGCAGGCCAAGTAAACAGCTACTAGAGTACTAGTAATAGAGAACGGAAAAAAGGGGGGACACTTTCCCAAAGAAAACCTGTTTTCACTTGACGCCAGGCGATCTAGCAAGTCGTTTAAGTCCTTGATAGTGAGGTCACCAGAGGCCATCCCTTGCCTGCGCTGGAGAACCTGCAAAACCATGTCCTACTTTTCATAACAGCCAGAAAACCCAAAAACCGGACAAGATTCGATAGAAAGTAGGAGCATATGACCTCAGAAGCGACAAGAGAGAAATTTCCGGCGCTGGAACCGGTCTTGGCGCCGCCTTTGCGCCAATTGATGAGGCGAATGGCGTCCTCGGAGTCCCTGGAGATGCCGAGGGCATCAGTAAGGGAGGTGGCCAGCACAGACTCCTTAAGACCATAAGTCCCTCGCTCCCTGTCCAGCGAGGGAAGAATCAAGCGGACGGCGCTGAAGTAGTCGTCAGGCTTGCAATAGGCGTCGAGGAATTTCCGAAACTTGGAGCGTTTTTTCGCCGCCGTCTTGCTCTTCTGAATCCATGTGAAGAGGCTCACTAAGACACCGAACTTCGTTTTACCAGTCATGGTCGTAAACGGAGAGAATTTACCGACGAGAAACAACAGCAGCAGACCGGAATAGCTCACTGCCGCTTCTGATGGAGTTTCCTGTTTTCGTAAAAGAAAGCATACTTACGTGGACTATACATTTTCCTTAACTAAAATTTTTTTCTCAAAATTAACAAATTATCTCTACTTTATCTTTATTTTTTCTATTTTTTTGTATAAATAATTATATCAAACTAGTTAGTAGGGGTGAGATCGAGCCGAGCCCGAACCTGGTAGTCTCGAGCTCGAGCTCGTGAAAATCACGTGAAAATCAGGATCGGCTCGAGCTCGGCTCAAACTTCATCGAGCTCAATTTTTCAGGCTCGAGCTCGGCTCGTGACAGGTTCGAACTTGGCTCGAAAGCTCGTGAGGCTCGATTTGGGGGTAGCTCGTTTAGGCTCGATTATAAAGTTCGGTTCGATTAGGCTCGAAGTGGCTCATGAAGCTCGAAAAAATTGAGATATCTTAAATCAATTCAATAAAATATTCTTAAATTCACGAGCTCAAGCTCGAATCTAATAGGTTCGGGCTCGGCTCGAGGCTCGAGCTCGGCTCGGCTCGTTTGTTAGACTCGTGTAGGCTCGTAAGCCTGATCGAACCGAACCTCTAAGGCTCGAGCTCGAGCTCGAGGCTCGAAAAAGCTCGGCTCGACAGACTCGTTTGAGCTCGTGCCGAGCTCGGACGGGCTCGATTCGTTTCTCAGCCCTACTAGTTAGTACCCCTCACACGAATTAGTACCCCTCACACGAAACGGAGAAAAATGAATTTAGTTGAAAGCACTTTAGAAGTTAAATTTTACAATCAAACATTTAAAATTGTTTATTTATCAAATTCATTACAGGTACATCGTGAAAAATAAGTACATTAGAAGCCTAAATGTAAAAATAAGGAAAAGAGCGTATAAAAAATCATAATAAACATTGACTAAATTGGTAGAAGGAACCATACAACTAATGTACTTGTTTGGGAACAAAGATAATGTCAAATGCAAAAGTAACTTAAATTATTACAAGGACGGTCATCATCATATAATGTCATCTCGACGTGGCTCATCAATATTCGTTAGTAGATATCATGTTTTGACTTAGTTCCAACTTACATATTAATGCCACAACATATCGATAGCATATTCAATTAATTTCTATAAGTACTGAAATAAAAATAAAAGTACGTACGATCCAACATATCGTCGTCAATGTTACCATCCTGCATGCATAACTTGCTCTTGTTATCATTGTCACACTTTAATAATGCAATTATCTGACTCTTCCGCAATTAAACAACTATATATGAAATCGTAAAATACTATGCATATTTTAAATGCTTTTATCATGTAATTTAAGCAGTATTGCCTTCGTTGTTTAAAGATTATAGGGTTTGAATTTTATGATTTGACTATCAGTGTTTGACTCAATTTATATCTAAGATAAATAGTAAAACAAAAAATTAGAAAAAAAATATTTTGAAACTCTAATTCAAATTATAATATGCATATGAATTTTTCTTTATATGTCAAAACATTTATGGAAAAAGTCATATAATAAATACTATGAAAACAACAAAACAAAAGTGTACAATCTTTAAAAACGAAGGTAGTACTCCCTCCATCCCAACAATTTTGCAACATATTGATTTGGCTCACTTTTTAATGCACCCATTTTTTTTGACTTTCAATGTTTACCCCTTTCTTCTCCACTTTCCTACGACTCACCTCTGCACTTTCATTTCAGATTCAACTCACCAACAAAACTGAGCCATTCATCCAATCATTAATCATGAATCCATAAAAAAATCACTAATTATAAATCTAAAAAGAGAATTGAAAATAGAGAAGAAAGACATCCATTAAGTCATGTTTTGATGGTTATCGACTATTACCCAAGGTTAAGGGCGGTGGAGGAGCGGGCCGGTGAATGGTGATGACCGTTGAAGGAAGGATTCGTGGCTTACAAGGTTGTGCTGGCGGAAGGGTGCGTTGTGCTTGTCAGAGGAGAATGGGTTCTGGAGTTCTTTGGTCCTAGGAAATCTTTAGCCATATTAAGTGGTACTTCAATTGCTCCCTCCCTGCAACGATTTCGTCAGATCGACACTACTTGTTCCATCAGGTCGGTGATTTTGTCCGATTTTAGTCTCTCTCTCTCTCTCTCTCTCTCTCTCTCTTCATCCTCGATCCTTCCTATTGGTGTTTGCTAGCTCTTCGAACTCTCATTTTCCATCAATTATGACATCGTAGAGTCCAACTCCATCTCCTCAACTCATCAAGTCCAGTAGGTTCCGAACGCACGTCAACCTCACCAGCTCCTATTCTCTGATCCTCGCTGTGATGACCGATGGATCTAATCGGTATCAATGGTTCTTTGAGCTTTGTAACAAAGTTGGGAAAGTGGATGTGAGATAGACTTCCACGTGGGACAGAGAAAGGCATAGAGAAAAAAAAGAATAAAATATTGACTATGGGGTTATTTTGAGTAAAGTACACTAGAAGTCCCTTAATTTTAATTCTTCTCCTATTGGGGTCCAATTTTAACTTTTTGTCATCTTTAAGTCCCATTATTTGAACTTTTTACCTGTCCGTGGTCCTTCGTCAATTTTTTCCTTTAACTTTAATGGATCTGTATGGAAAATGTTAGTTTTAACTACTGAAATTTTACAAAAACTCTATTTATGCCCTAAAAGTTTAATACTTAACAATTCAGTCATACCTAAAATTTTAAAACTTAGAATAATCTGATTGCACCAACAGTTTGGTATCAGAGCATTATTGTTCTTAAGGGGCATGAGAATAAAACACAACCCTACCCCCACAAATCAAGCCACTACCATGGACAACAAAACATCTTTCAATGTCCTTGCACCACCTATATTTGAGGGTGCAAACTATCAAGCATGGTATATAAATATGCATGCCTATTTTGAAGCAAATGACCTATGGGAGGCCATTGAACAAGACGATTATGTTCCTGTTTTACTAGAAGAACCCACTGCAGATCAGATAAAAATCCATAAGAAAAAGAGGAAGAAGTTTCAAAGGCTAAAGCTGCCTTATTCTATGTCGTGTCAGTTTCAATCTTCAACAGAATTATGACACTTCAGTCCAGCAAGGAAATCTGGGATTTGCTAAAACAGGAGTATGAAGGAAGTGAAAGAATCAAGGGGATGTAGACACTCAACTTACTACGTGAGTTTGAAATGCAAAAAATGCAAGAATCAGAATTTGTCAAGGAGTATTTTGACAGACTATTGCGTGTAGCAAACGAGGTGAGATTATTGGGTTCAAAATTGGAGGATGCTAGAATTGTGCAGAAAATTCTGGTCACTCTTCCAGAAAGATTTGAAGCCACGCTGTCCTCTTTAGAGAACTCCAAAGATCTCACAACTATAACCCTAACTGAGCTCTTAAATGCTCTTCAAGCACAAGAGCAGTGAAGGCTCATGAGGCAAGAAGGATCTACAACGAGTGCCCTTGTTGCAAAAACTGCAACCAAATCAAAAAAGAAGAAGGCCTTCACACCCAAGGCAAAAGGCAGCAAACAAGGAGCAGTTACACAGACCAAATATCTTGCATGTATATAATGTAAGAAGACCAATCACAAGCCCGAGACTTGCTGGTGGAAACCTGATAAAAAAATTCTCTAAATGTGGACAACAAGGGCATATTGAAAAGATTTGTATGGGTAGGCAGCAAGGGGTGCAAGCAAAGCAAGCAAAGGTTCTTTCTGAAGAAGAAGTGCAAATGTTTACAACATCTTCAATCAACTATTCTTCATCAGAGAATTGGCTGATTGATAGTGGCTGCACAAACCACATGTCTTATGACCGAGAGCTCTTCAAAAGGCTTGACACATCACAAAGGTCCAAGGTTAAGATTGGAAATGGTGAGTTCTTGGAAGCTAAAGGAAAATTTACAATAGCTATCACCGGAAAGTCAGGTGTAAAAGTGATACATTATGTACTATTTGTACCTAGTATGATATGGTTGTCAGAATGCTCTGATACCAATTGATGTGATTTCGGGAGGGTATCCTGGAACACGAAGAGCAGATCTAGCCAACAAAGGAGCAACACTGGGTAGGTATGATTGATGAATCGCAAATGTCAACAGGTTGACAAATCTGGAATGCACAAAAACAAAACGATACGGAAGTTTGTGAAACGAACGGATATGACCGCCAACTCCTCCTGGATCCTTGACCATGCAAAGATGGTGTTATGCCTTTGCCGACTCCTCATTCTTGATACAAAAAACGGTCCAAGACAAAAAAAAAGCCTTCGTTGCCAAAATTGTGGGGGAATGATGATGGGGCCAACACCTCATTCTTCCAATGAGAAGGCAATATTGGTCTTAGTAGACTGTCAAGAAAACTTAACAAGAAGAAAAGGTAGATAGGTTGAAAAGAGAATCACTCTCAATTTCAAGGAAAAAGTGTAATATATTTTTGATGATTGAAATTCGATTTGCAAATAAGACCTAGACCTCCTTTTATAGGACAAGGAAGCTGGAAATGAAAATCAATTGACAAGTCCCTTCATCTCCACTCTAAATGATGGAAATTAAATGGAGATGTAAATATGAGAATTTAAAACAATTATTTCTAAAACTTATTCTAGGCTAGATAAAGGGGTAGAACTAGCCAAAATATCTCTGAAACCTGAAATAAAATGATGGAAATGAGTTTTGGCCAAATAAATGAGGAGTAAGTGATCCTCATTTAATGCTTTGATGGAGGGGCTTCAAGGCTTGTAACTTCTTATTAACCAATGGTTTCTGGATGATTTTGGATGACTCTTGAGTCCTCAAAGCTGCTGAAGTTTGTCATTGATAAGGAGTGAACAGTTGAAAACCTTTGAAGAGCGTTGAATGCGCCAGCTGGAAACTCAACAGGTTCAGAATGCAGTACATGATGAAAAATGGTTGACTGCTATAAAGGAGGAGTTGAACATGATAGAAAAAAAATCAGACCTGCACTTTGGTCGATAGACCAGCTCACAAGAAGCCTATCGGTGTCAAGTGGGTGTTCAGAACAAAACTCAATCTAATGGCAGCATCAACAAATACAAGGCCAGGTTAGTTGTTAAGGGTTATGCTCAAATATATGGAGTAGATTTTTCATAGACTTTTGCTCCTGTGGCGCGGCTTGACACAGTGAGGCTGCTTCTAGCTTTGGCAACCCAAAAAGGTTGGTTGATACATTAGATAGATGTCAAATCAGCCTTTTTTAAGGGACAGCTTAAGGAGGATATTTTTGTCCTGAAGGGTTCTTGGTTCCAGAACATGAGGAGAAGGTGTATTTACTGAAGAAGGCATTATATGCTCTTAAACATGCACCTCAAGCCTGCTATAGCAGGATCGACTCCCACCTACTGCAAATTGGTTTTCAGAAAAGCTTGAGCGAGCACACTTTATATGTTAGAGCTACTGATCAGGATGTTCTTATTATATATTTGTACGTGGATGATCTACTTGTTACAGGAAGCTCAGATGACCTGATTATGTGGTTCAAGGAAAGGATGACAGAAGTGTTTGAAATGATAGATTTAGGCGAGATGGCCTACTTCCTAGGCATGGAAGTAAAACATATAAGAGGTCAGATTTTTATTTTTCGGCATAAGTGTGCGCTAGAGATCCTTAAGAAGTTCAAGATGTTGGGGTGCAAGATAACAACTCCAATGCATGAAAAAGAAAAACTCAGGAAAGATGATGGCTGTGAGAAGGCAGATGAAGTCATTTCTGAAGTTTAATCGGGTCATCTCATGTACTTGACCACAACAAGACCAGATATTGCACATACTGTAAGTATACTCTCTAGGTACTTACATTGTGTTAGTGTGAAGCATTTTCAAGCTGCAAAAAGGGTGGTTAGGTACATTAAAGGCACAACAGATTTTGGGGTGATGTTTGGACAAGTTGATGGCTGGACACTAAAGGGTTATTCTGATAGTGATTGGGCTGGGTGCTTAGAGGACATGAAAAGCACCTTGGGCAGCTATTTTTCGCTGGGAACATGAGTTATTATGAGTTCCAGGAAGCGGGAGCTAGTGACTCAATCTACAGTTAAAGTTGAGTTTGTGGCAGCAAATGCAGCAGTAAAGCAAGCTTTGTGGCTTAGAAAAATCTTGGTGGATGTTGCTGAAGAGCAGAAGGAAGGAACAATATTGTTTGTAGACAATCAAGCAGCAATCTCCATTGCTAAGGACCCGGTTTTTCAACAAGAAGGAGATGTGAGGCTTGAGTTCTGTCCAACTCAAGAACAGTGGGTTGATATTCTCACCAAGGCTCTACCTAAGGGCATGTTTGAATATTTGAGGAAGAAGATAGGAGTGTGTAGCTTCAAGGACAAGGAGGAGTATTAATGAAATGCCCTTTAAGCTGCAAGAAATAAAGAGTTATTTGCTGAAAGGTTTTAATTAATTATTTAACTGCAGAAATAATGATTATAAGTCAGTTACAACTAAGTTAAATGCTAGTTATTTACAGCTTTAATGTTAGACAATTAAGACAAGTCTCTTGTGTATTTATATTCAATTCTTCATTCAGAAAAATATACATACAGATTCAGCCTTTCCATCTCTTGTTCACTTAGAATAATCTGATTGCACCAACAAAGGCCACATCTCAATTTGGAAAGCTCCTGTCAATTGGTTGGCCCAATTCCAATTCCAGTTTTAGTTTTACTTCCCCACTTCTTCCTTTGTGCCTTTTCTAATATTAAAGTTGATTTTAATTGTATGAGATGGTTTATATTGTTTGCAGATCGTTGCCCCCTATCAATGAAGTTGTGCAGTCTGATGTTGTCCCCCGCTTTGTTCAGTTTCTTGCCAGAGATGATTTCACCCAACTTTAGGTTGTGAAATTAACAGATATTTATCGAAACCTGTCTTGGTTGGTGTATTAAACTGTGTGGTGTTTGCCATTTTGCTTGAATCAGTTTGAGGCAGCTTGGGCCCTCACAAATATAGCTTCAGGGACATCAGAAAGGTTGTGATTGATCATGGAGATGTTCCTGTGTTTGTAAAACTCTTAAGTTCTCCATTTGAAGATGTGCGGGAGGAGCAGGTAATCCGGGTTTCACAAATTTTTGGTTTGGTTCCAGCGCATGGTTGAAATGCATTTATTAATTAGTACTCTTCTGCAATTGTTTATGTTGTTTAGGGACTGAGAAATCTTGCTGGGAACTCGCCTGAATGCCGAGATATTGTCTTGTCCCATGGTGCTTTGATGCCTATACTTTCACAATTTAACGAGCACGCAAAACTCTCTATGTTAAGGATTGCAACATGGACTCTTTCAAATTTTTGAAGGGCAATCCCCAACCTTCAGTCGAGCAGGTAAACATTAAAGAATTGGATTTATTTTAGTACTTGCTTGGTGTCTTGAAAATTTGTTACTATTCCTCTTTTGGTTGTCAAAAAATATTCTAGTAATTGTCT
The DNA here is from genome assembly GCA_024586325.1 of Stellera chamaejasme. Lineage (NCBI taxonomy): Eukaryota > Viridiplantae > Streptophyta > Magnoliopsida > Malvales > Thymelaeaceae > Stellera > Stellera chamaejasme. Next base: position 457,408 of record CM044986.1, read on the forward strand.
CTTTTAAGTGCGCTCACTCTCTCTTCCATTTACCATTCTCTCATTTCATGTGTACTGTCTACTTTTACCTTTTGTTCAAAGAATTTTACTAACAATTTTCAGATGAAGTCAAAGTAGTTTTTATACTAGTTGTCTTCTAATTATTCCATGTCACTGTATGGACTTTGATGAGCAGAAAAATCCCGCATTGCCAACTCTTGAACGTCTTATCCATTAAAATGATGAAGAGCTACTAACTGATGTGTGCTGGGCCCTGTCGTATCTATATGATAGTACAAATGATAAAATTCAAGCTGTTAAAGACGCAGGTGTCTGTCCTCGACCTATTGAACTCTTGTTGTGAGCGTTTTCTTTGTCAATAAGTCATTTCCCTGTTGTCCTGCACTTTTCAAGGAAACCTCTTCCATCAACTCAAGAAGCGAGTCTGATTTTTTCTGGTTTTCTGTTATCGCTCGCAGAAATTCATCTCATTCCAACTCTTCACATTGTTGGAAATATTTTATCTGGAAATGATGCATAGACTCGAGTCTTCGTACTTTAGATGTTGATTTTTCCTTTGTAGTGAAAATGTTTGTTTTTTCGGAGAATCCTTCTCTTTGTTATATGAAGTATCCTATTGGCTTTTGTAGTTTTCTGCTCCATTTGCCTTGTCTTTTTTGCTAATGCATTCATCATGTATTTTTCAGTGCATTATAAATTTTCAAGCTCTCCCATGCCTGGTTAGCCTATTAACGAATAATCACAAAAGAGCATTAAGAAGGAAGCATGTTGGACAATTTCAAACATCACTGCTAGAACTGCTGACCAAGTACAGGTGAGGAAGCATATTGGAGAATTCAAGGGAAATTGTTGTTTCTTATGTTGAGAAAGTGTTGTCTCACTTACTGCTTTTGATCAATGCAGGCTGTAATTGATGCTGGTATCATTGCTCCTCTGTTTCATTTACTTCAAAATGCTGAATTTGAGATCAAGAAGGAGGCTGCTTGGGCAATTCCTAATGCTACATCTGGAGGCACCCATAACCAAATAAAGTACACTTCATGTCAAGTCAATTTTCTGCCCCTCTCTTGATTTTACTTTTTTCTTAAATTGCTACTTCAATTCAGGTTATTGGTCAGCCTGGGTGCATTAAGCCACCATGTTGAACTGCCTTGACCCAAGAATCATCACAGTTTGCATGGAAGGTCTTGAAAACATTTTGAAGGTTGGGGAAGTTGAGAAGAATTTGGGCAGTTCTGGAGATAGTTTATATGCCCAGTTGATTGATGATGCTGAGGGGTTAGACAAGATAGAAAGCCTTCAGAGTCATGAAAACAATGAAATCTATGAAAAGGTGGCGAAACTTCTCGAGACATATTGGGCGCAGGATGAAGATGAGGAAGCTTATGAGTCACTGACCCATAGTTACCAGATTCACGATAAGTTGGATACGCAACATGTGGTTTGTCGATTGTAGAAGAATCAGATTCGGAGGGGTAGTCTCAACCAATACGTTGGACAATCCGATATGCTTTTCTAATTCGTGGGTCGTAGTGTCATTCAATACATTTGATTTGACAATCCAATATTTAATATAGGGGCTTATTTAGAATACGCCCCATGGTTGATTGAAGGTCCTATGCTACTTAAAAAAAAATCTATCTTACCTTCAATCCATCTTTGTTCAGCCAGCTCATAAAAAAATGTTAGACCGGGCTGACACAACCGAATTGGTTGAGGAAAAGGAAACCCCAGCGACCAAGCACTCCCGCCCCCAAAAGCGGAGACCGAACACCGCCAGGTTGTCGAGGACACGTCTGAAGAGGAGGCGGGCGCCCTCTAAGTTGACCACCCTACCCATTAATGGACTATGAGGGGGGCAGGCGAACGGGAACCGACCGAGAACCCGAACCGCTTGACTGGCTGATCACTTAATAGTCGATTCATTAGGGTCGGGGATGGAACCAATCAGAAGTATCGCGCAAGCGAAGCCGGGAAACGGACCGCAGCGCAACGACTAGGACTCGTGTCGGAGGAGTTTTGAGCGTGAGCTACCACTCATGCAGCGGCAAGGACCCGCAACTCTCGAAGGGGCCACCAACCGCCCGAATCACTGTAGCAAACCCTCCCTTTACTCAATGGATAGCGCTTATCCTCTTTCAATCAACAAAAAAATGAGAAAGAAAAGAGGCTTTTCACCTGAAATAGGACTAATGAAAATCCAGAAGAATGGGTCTGGGCTTTCAAAAAGATGAAAATGCAAAGGGTAAAGAGAAAGTCTTTATTACGGTTCGACCAAAACACTTGAGAACATAATAAAACAAACAAGAAGGCAATGGAAGCATGTGATACAATGAAACAAGTTCAGGATCAGGAACAAACAATAAGCCTTCACCATCTCACTTCCTCCCCCCGGTCGGTAACTAGTAGTATTTGTAATTTCATTTCGCCTGTTGAAATTAATGAAAGACACGAAATTGTAGTTGTACAGATACCAGATTCTCGGTGATTGGAAACTTGAATTAGCTGCTGTTCCATTTGACACTCCTAAGGTATGTATGCTTGAACCCTGTCTGTCTAGTCTAATCACCAAAAATGTACCAGGTGACTTCCATCTCAGAATACAATCTTATAAAGGACGCCACTTGCTTCACAATTCTTCCGCCTTTCTTTGGTACTTCACCTACCAAAAGTGTGAAATCAGATGAATAACATTATCAAGATTTCGGCCTCTTGGGGGTGTTTGTGTTTCCTCCTGACTCTGCCTTTCGCTTGATACCCAAGAAATGCTCCACCTTTGCATCACCCAGCATCGGTGTCAACCCCCCTGGCAACTCCTTCTCAACAGTTGCGAACCCACTTCTAGGATCGCTTGTTTGCCTACAAAATCAAACAGGGAGAAAGAGAAGAAGTTCATTAGCTCCAGCCATACATTGACAATTGACCAAAAGATAAATACTCAGATAATAATAATCATAATCATACCCTGGTTTAACATGACCACTAAGGACAAGATAAGGTGTCTTCAACTGAGCTTGAGCTTCCCTCATTCTTTCAACAGACAATGAAGGCGTATCTGAACTTTTCATTTGCTTCAATTTCAATTCTTCTTGATACTGCTTCATCCGCTTCTCTTGCTTCATTTTACCAGGTCCCTTACCATGGAATTTATGAGAAATTAACCGGAATGCCTCCTTGGGAGTTAACTGGTGAAGAAAAGGTAATGGAATGAAAATGGTTAGCAGCCATCTTTTCATGCAAAGTAAACTCTACATGAGTGCATATATATCACATATTTCAAGTCCATACTTCTTAAGCACAGAAACCTCAACTTGAAAAGCATGAACACATGCAGTCATGTTATTGAAGAAGTCACCCATTACTATAGCACCATTAAACTCACTTAATTAGAATCAAGGAAGGCGGGAACAATATAGCTTATTTTTCCCAAGTTGAGTGATTAATGAAAACAAATGATAAAGAATCCCTTGCATAAGCCAGCCCATAATTTCTACTTCGTAACTTTTTACAGTGAATAGACTTACAGCTGAGCATTACATGCAAACAATGTAAACTTCACGTGAGCATGTAGCAAACAATGTAAACTTCACACCAAAACGTCATAGCTTCTAACTGAGCAAAATTATTGTGTAGCATATATGTATGAAACAATTATTCAATATTGAAGCTGAGAAGAAGCCAAGATACTTACACGTCGCCCAAATTCATCTGTCCTTTCAAGATTGATTTCCTTAACTTTCTCACCCTGCTTGTTATCATCCACAATGCCAACAAGTTTGCTTTTTTTCTTATCCATGTTTCTACCACCCCATTCAACAGTATCTTTGAGTGTCCCTCGGTCTTTTAGCAGTTTCAAAGCACCTGATAATCCCTTCCCAACTGCAACCTCATGGATTGTTTCATCTGCAACAACCTCATCTTTCTGAACAATGCGAGGTGTTTCGTATGCACTAGCATCCTTAACTTTTGGCTGCCTAGGAGCCTCAAAATCAGTGCTCTCACTCTCTACTTCCGGTGCTTCCACAGCTTCATCCTCATCCATGAATACATCTTCACCATTGGGCTTATGAGTTTCTACAGGATCAACGCAAAATATTGCTTAATTGCAAAGATAATAAACCATGGTGAGCAATTAACTTGCTGATCAAATAAATTACTGCAAAAGAAAGACAAGAAATACAAACAATACAGAAAACTTATGGAAATATAATCTGTTTTTTCCCCTAAATTAACTAAACAATCTTACTAAACATATCAAGCTTGCTGGCCTTCACCATATACAGAGGATTGTGTGAACACAAAATTGCAGAACAGTGCAAAGATATGCAAAGTATTAGTTATGCCTTATTGTGTATGCATGCTCCAATGCAGGACATGCACCCTATTGCTGAAGTGGGGATTTCATGACAAGATCATACTGTAAAAGTTTCTAGCTCAAAAAACAAACATACCTTCGTCAAGCTGAAGGCCCCAGACAAACTCATTCATCTCAGTGATTACAACTTTGTTTTCTTGAGCATCTGCTGTTACATTATTTTGATCACCAACGATGTCACTGCTTGTACCAGAAGCGGCAAGGCGTGCAACCGCCTGAGGCCCTGATGCTGATTCATCTTCCCTCTTAAGAGCTAACTTTCTTGCCCTTTCTAAAGATTTATAAAGATCTTCCTCATCATCGGCAAAAACTTGATTCTCATTTTCTTCAACCTTAACAGGTAGTGTTTGACCAAGCCTCAATGATTTTGATGCTTCATCTGCTTTAGCATATGCAGTCTGGTATGCACTACTTCTCTTCTCAAGCTCAGCTCTTTCCTGCTCCTCTTTCAATGCTTGCCTTCTTCCATCCCTTCGAGAACCAAGATCTCCTGCACCTAGACCAGCAGAAATAGCCTCTGCTTCAAGTGCATCTAAATCCAACTTCTCTCTCTTCCGAAGTGATTTCTTTTTCTTGGGCTTCTTAAACTGAAGCATTTCCTCTTGAGTGAAATAGTCAGATGACATCTTTGCAGAAGCATTAAGACTTTCGACAAGGTTATTAGCGGAAACACCTTGAATCCGTTTCCGGAGCTGCGAAGCCAAGTAACAAAGTTCAAAACATGAAATTTAAACATCAACTAAAGTTATTTCCAGAAGAGAAGTTCAAGAATGAAAGGTGTACAGCTTACCTCTGCTAGTTTATGTTCAGCTTCACTTGTGAAACGACCCCCTTCATCAAGAGTTACCCCCTAGATATAAGACATGAGATGATGTGAATTTTCGATTACTTGTCTCAAAATGAAAATGGAGCAAAGACACGAAAACAAACTTGAAACCTAAAACCGACAACTAACCTCATCTTCAGCAGGTTCATCATATTGTGGTAAAATTTTCCTCTCTGAACCAAGCTCATTGTTGAATCTAAATTGACAGAATGCACGCCAAAAGTTATTTCTTAAGGATATGAAATATAGGAGGAAAATGAATGGCTGATTTAGCTGAAAAAATATGGCAGGAAGTTATCAGCTACATAATAAAGCATCCATCAGCACCTATGCATCTCAATAGTCAATATGGTAAACTCGAAATAAAATGTTACACAGCTGTGTTAGACACTTAGACTAACACTGTAATATGAAGTATATCATTAGATGAATTTAAAAGTCAACCCTAACAAGTACACTATGATGATGTTGAGAATCCATAAAGAAAAACAACTATCTTACTTGTCATCATAGATTCCTGTTTTTTTCTTTGCAGCCTGATAAGCCTCACTTCGGCGCTTTTGCTCTCCGATCTCAACATTTTCAAGCATATCAACATCTGTGCATAGTGACCAATTAGTTGGAACAGTGCAGTCTAAAAATATACATAACCACTATTCCTTAAAAAAGAAAGGTAAATCAGCAGAACTCAGCAAGTTTTACCTTCATTAATATCACCATTGGCAAGTATGCTCTGATCTTTAAGAGTCAAAACAACTGCTCCACCCTCCATTACTTTTTCAAGGCCATGGAGAATTTTCACCCCACCCAAATCATCTGTTAAAACGGCAGTTTAAGGCAAAAGCTGTAATTTAGTCATATGAAAACAAAATAAGCTGCTCAACAATCATCATAAATCAAAATAAGCTGCTCAACGTTTAAATTCAAATTTCAGGTGAATTATCTGGCTGAAGCTAAACGAGTTAAACATTAAGGATATAGACAATCATGGACGCTATCCCAACACGAAAAATCACAAACTGAAAAAACATGAACACTAATATCCCACTTCAACAGGTCATCAGAAATGCAGAGGTAAAAGAGACTCACGAGTAGTGGGAGGACGAGCCTCTTCATCTTCACTTCCATCTTGAGCAATATTGTCCTGCGCAAAATAAGCTGAAGATTAATTCATTACCAATTTACCATCAATATGATTGAATTAAACAAGAAAAAGAATAGCTTCATTCCTTTTTCTAAAAGGGGGAGGGGGATTCAACATACCTGTTCCTCAAAAATCTTAGAAAGCTGCATGGCCTTTTCTTTCTCCGCATTCCTTTTCTCCTCAAGTTTTCTGCTTTTGTGAACCCAACCCAAAACCTCAGAAGCAGCTTCAGACTTGTTCTTCAGTCTTTCTTCTTTCATCCTTCAAATTCAACATAAAAAGTAAGTTAGAGCCTTTGGGACATATACGGGTTCGTCATTTGACCAACTTAATAAGATTATAGTAAAGGATCTTAGCCCGATCACTCTCAAATTCTCTATCAGAAACTTTAACAGAACCTTTGATTCAAGTATTCTAGCCAATTAGTCCCAACAGACTAAATTCACAAGGGAAAAGGGTAAATTAAGTAGACGAAACTCACTTCAAGATGCGATCCTGGAGCTCTGAAGCTGATGATTGTGTCCCAGCATTCGAGTTGTCTTCTTCAACTCTTTGTTGATCCTCCTTTCCCCTTTCCTTACTCTTTCCAATTTCCCTCTCATTTTCTCGATCCTCTTTCGGTTTATCCTTGTTTCTGCTCTTCTCCTTCCCGCCATCTTTGTCCCTCTCTTTCTCCCTATGTCTGTCCCTTCCACTGTCCCTGTCTTTGTCTCGAGCCTTCTCGTCCTTCCTCCTTTCTCGTGAAGAAACCCTATCCTTGTCCAACTCCAAAGAATCTTTCTCACGTTCCTCAAATCGCTTGGAACTATCTCGTTCTCGGGCACGGTGGTGGTCCTTTTCCTTATCGTCCTTCCTCCGATGCTTGCCTTTGTCGGCATCCCGCCTTTCCCTAGGAGACCCGTCGTCCCTTGCCATGGCAGCCAGAAGCCAGGCGAACCTGAGTTGAAAGTTGTGACCTAGCGTACAGAAGCCAAGTTGAAGTAGTTTTCCTCTCGAATTTCCTACTAGTGAGAGTTAACTGGCGCTCAGTTTGAGTAAGGGCCGGAATGGGACCAGAAGTGCGATGGTTGAGACGGGGAAGGGTTAGGGTGACCTGCCAACCGAAATGTTGCCACTCGGCGAATCGACGTTGACTGCGGCGGCTGGAAGGGCCTTGCCGGTGAAACAATTTTGCACCGGCGTGGTTCGCGTACGAATTTACGATCTCCGATCTCTTCAAGTTGGGGTTACCAGGAACCGCTCCCTATTTTGATCCGCAAACAAACAAGGAACGACGACGGACCGTGGATTCGAGGATTTGCCGTGCTTCCGAAATTCCCACTTAACCCCTGAATTTAGGAATAATTTGCCCAACAGCACAGCACTAAACCTATCAGTCAGTCCAGTCCGGTGCAATGGAGAGGGGCGTAAAATGAACAAAGCTGTTCGAACCGAGTTGCACTAGCCATGAACTCGAACTCAAACCCAAATTTTAATTTGAGTTATTAACTGAGCTGAGCTCAAATCTTAGAGGTTCGGCTAGAGTAATTTTATGAACTTATCAAATTATCATGTAATTCCAGTTTTACCCCTAATCCTAAAACCTCAATTATCCAATTTCAAATTCCAGTGCTGCAAGTTTCCTCCCTTCGTTCTCGACCTAAACCCCTCCATGGCTTCGGATGCCCTATCCCTTTGCTGTTATTGCCTCCAGCAATCCTGATCACTCCTGACGCCTACTCCTATGCTACCGACGCTGTCCACAACCTTTCTCACGACGTTAGAAGAAGATCTTTCTCGTAGCCATCATCTCCTTGAAGCCACCATCGCTAGATCTGTTTCGAATCAATTTGATAACCTCGAAGCTAATTTTGTCTGAAATGAGGCCGAAAATGGGTTTGCAAGTCGTTCGGTCCCCTTGTACTGGCGAGGAGATGGAGAAGATGTTTCGAAAATTGTTAGATAGAAGTCTGGAATTGCCTAGATCTGTGTATCGGGAAACAAAGAATAGAGAGTTTTTTTTGGGGTAAATGTCAATATTAGTCCAATTCGTTCTATATTAATCAATTTACTACTCATTGTCTTTTATTCTTTTCGAGCCTCTTAATCATAGGGGTTCTCGAGCCATTTTAACTCACGATCCAAGCTCGAACATCGAATGAGCCGAGCTCGAGTCATCTTTTTTGAGCCTCAACATGTGTTGTTTGGGCTCAACTCAGCCTGTTTACACCCCTAATAGAGAGTTGGTGGTATGCTGGTGAGAGCCTGTGAGGGTCAGGGCAGAGGGATGAGCAGCGGTAAGGGGTAGGTGACTCTGTAAGCATTGAGCAAGCTATTGTTTTCAGACAAATAGAGTCGAGTGGCTCAATAGATCATAAGTACAAAGTTTGAGGATGCATTTCAGGACAACCAATTGTATAAAGCAGTATTGGGGAGGGACTGAAAAACCCTAGGCCAAGTGAAGTGTCTCGCCGTCAGCCCACGCTGTCAGCTGCTGCGCCCCTCGCTCAAGGTGCTTCTCTTTCTTTTCTTTGATCTATTATTTCACAGTAGACGGCGGAAGGCAAGTTTGCGTCTTTCTTTGTTCCTGGGTGTAGAGGAAATGATCTCTGCGAGTGTTTGCCGTTTGGATATTTGAATTTCACCGGCTTTAAATATTGTTTACCTTGTTTATTATTGGGGCTCAGTTGCATTCTCAATTTGTAAATTCAAAGATTGTGTTTAGTTTCCAAGATGTTAGCTTCCCGTGTACATTCAGATTAACTTTGTCTATCCAAGTGAATCAAAATCAGTAGTAGCTTATTGCTTTAATCTTTTGCAGGTAGGATATGAAGCACAATAATGTTGTGCCCAATGGGCACTTCAAGAAGCACTGGCAGAACTATGTGAAAACGTGGTTCAATCAACCGGCCAGGAAAAACAGGAGGAGAATCGGTAAGTTTATTTTTGTTTTCCATGGACTAGTGCATGCATTTGCAATTCAGGGTCTGTTTTTCATCTCATTTTGATGATCTGCAGCGAGGCAACAGAAGGCTGTCAAAAACTTCCCTAGGCCTCCTGCCGGTTCTCTTCGACCCATTGTTCACGGCCAGACTTTGAAGTATAACATGAAGCTGAGAGCTGGTCGAGGTTTTAGTCTCGAGGAACTCAAGGTAGTGTGCTGCTTTTGTGTTTGTTAGTAGTTTCTGTAATCCATTTTGTTACAGAGTGATTTCTGGGTATGTCTTCCAACCAAATGCGATTCTGTTCTGTTCTGTTCTGTGTCACTCACTATGAATGACCAATCTGTTGTTCCAGACTGCAGGTATCTCAAAGAAACTTGCTCCGACCATTGGCATTGCTGTGGACCACCGCCGTCATAACCGCTCCCTTGAGTCTCTTCAAGCTAATGTTCAGAGGCTTAAGACTTACAAAGCTAAGTTGGTCATCTTCCCAAGGCGTGTGCGCAACTTCAAGGTAATATATGTTTCTTTTTCCTACTGCTTTTGCTGTGCCACCACCAGATTCATTCATGTTTCTGGTTTTGCAATCATTTTTCTATTCATTTTTTCATCAGGCTGGTGATTCTACTGCGGAGGAATTGGCGACGGCAACCCAAGTGAAAGGAGATTACATGCCCATTGTGCGTGAGCAGCCATCCGTGGAGCTGGTCAAGGTGACGGAGGAGATGAAGACATTCAAGGCTTACAACAAGCTGCGCTTGGAACGGACGAACCAACGCCATCTTGGCGCTAGGCTTAAGAGGGCTGCAGAGGCTGAGAAAGAGGAGAAGAAGTAGATGATGATTATCAGAAGGCTGCTTCTTCTTTACTCTTCTCCATGCAATCGGGTTTTGCCAATTTATCCCCCATGGGCTGGAAATGCACTACTAAATTTTGTATCAGGCGTTTCTTCCTTTCACGTTTGAGCCTTGTTTTCCGACTATTTCTCCATTTCAGAATGATTTTTGCCAATTTGGCTGCACTATCCCTTTGTTCCTTTCACATTTGAATGTCAAATATTTTTATATTTTACATTTTTCGCCACTTTCTACATACTAACTGGGGTGAGATTGAGCCGAGTCCGAACTGGCAGGCTCGAGTTCATGAAAATCAGACTCGGCTCGAATTTCATCGAACTTGATTTTTCGGGCTCGGCTCGTGACAGGTTTGAGCTTGGCTCGAAAGCTCATGAGGCTCGATTCGGGGTAGCTGCGTTAGACTCGATTATAAAATTCTCATTATTAGGCTCAAGTGGCTCGAAAAAATTGAGATATATGAAATTAATTCAATAAAAATATTCTTAAATTCACGAGCTCGAACTCGAATCTAATAGGTTCGGCCTGGTTCGAATCTAATAGTCTCGAGCCTCGGTTTGGCTCGTGTAGGCTCGCGAGCCCGATCGAGCCGAACTTCTAAGGTCCGAGGCTCGAGCTCGGCTCGTTTAATAAACTAATAAACGAGCCTAAAAACGGCTCGAGGCTCGAATAAGCTCGACTCGACAGGCTGCGTTTGAGCTCGAGCTCGAACCGAACTCGAACGGGTTCGATTCGTGCCTCAACCCTACATACTAAGTCACAATTGTCTAAATTGTGATATTTTATAAGAATTCGACAATGTTGTGACATTACGTGAAAAACAGTTATAGATGATAAAATTTTACAAAATAAATGAGGAAGTATACAATAATCACAAGAAACTTTAGTTCTAAAGCTTTTTACAAAATATTTTTACTTTTACATACTATCAACCGTAGTTTTACATCCTATCAACCGTAGTTTTTGAGTTTAACTGTTAGTTATTTGATCTTTATCATTAAAAATTATTCAAAACGATACACTAATTGAAACATCTATTTCTCAACTGGGCCAATATCATTGTTCTCACATGAACGTTTGGGGAAATAAATGGAAAAAGAACAAAGCATTATTCTTTCTTCCCAGGAAAAAGAAACTCACGCGTGTTCTTTGTGTTGAAATGTGGGGAAAAAATTATTTTTTAGAAAATGAATGGCAAGTATTGCAAGGGGGACTCACACATGTTGTGTTCCTTTTTTTTTCCGGAAAAAATGGAAGTTTTCTAAAATTGATATAAAATTTTTGAGAGGAAAAAAATGGAGGTATAAATGTATTAGCAGATTCTTATCATTAGTTTTTAAGATAAAAACACATGATAAATTAATACTCCTACTTATTAGGATATAAGTAACTTAGATACATAAAGACAAACAAAAAACAAACACACACGAAAGGAATAACATATCAATGCAAGGATAAGCGTGCAATCACGGTAACCATAAGGACCAGCACAGCTAAGTTAAAAATCTATGAGGGCTATTATCCTGATTTAACCACATCTTATGTTCAAGGATGCTGAGAAGACAGTGGTCACTAACTTTTAGAAAGAAAAAAGAGAAAATAACAAAAACCCCCCCTGAGGTTTGTCATAATGATCACTTTGCCCCTCGCATTTTCAGAATTCGTTCTTTTACCCCCTGAGGTTTGTAAAAATATACAAAAACTTCTCTGGACGTTAACTTTTGTTAGAAGTACCGTTAGCTTTTAGGTGTAATTACAAAATTGGACACAAAACTTTTAACCCTAACAATTTTACCCCAAATTATTTTATACTCCTACATTTAAACCACCACGACTACTCCGCTCACTCACCCACCACCACCAGCAGTCGCTCCTCCCCACTCATCCTCTTCATACCTCCGCCGCCACATGGCTTCGGTTGGGGACTCGCTGGAGGTTGGGGAGCGGTGTGGCGGCCAATTCCCATAGAAATTACATGTGTCCGGTCGATGATCTTCGGTGCGTAATACATGTTGAACGCATAAGACTCGCTTTCTCCTCACATCGAGGTTCGCGCAACTCGATGGTTCGCGCAACTCGATCCGAGTCCGAGACTCGTGCAATCCGAGAACCGGCAGCGTAGCTCATGGCGTTCCCAAATTGATCCGACTGCTCGCTTGCGCCGCCATAACGCACCACCGCTGGCTAAGTACTTCACCCATTTCACCGGAACCAACGATTTCCGCTCGCGATCCAATCGGTACTTCATACTTCCGTCGAAATTGAAAATCCCCAAAGGCCTCTCGAACTTCCTGTGCTCGGTGGTTTTGTTATCTTCATCGATTAATGAAAACAGTACACATCCGGCGGTGTTCGGCGTTTGGGAGTCCCCTCGCCGGAGATGATCCGGTGCGGAGACCCCTGGTTGAATCGGCGGGAGTTCTCGACGTTGGCGTTTGGGTCTCCGTCGGTGGGCCACCGACCTCACCGACATGACCGACATGGTGGCGAATTCCTGCTTTTTTCGAGGGCGGCGATGAGTGTGTCGAAGTTGGCGTCGTAGACGTTGGTGTAGGTGATGGAGCCGCCGACAAGAGGCGCGGCGGAGTTGTTGAAGAAGGCATATTCATTAGGGAAGTTAGGGTCATACCGGGAGGCCGAGGAAAGGGTAGATGTTGACGATGACAGGGAGCCGTCTGTTGGAGGAGTTTGAGGATGTTAGTGATGAGGGTGAGGATGTCCGGCCGAGGTTGGGAAGCGACCGCCGGTGGCCGAGGAAGCCTCGCAGTCTGGGTCGGTCGATCGAGGCATGGAGAAGGGCGGAGGTCCGGTGGATAGCTGGGATAGGTTGCCGAGGAGCGATCACGCGGACGATGAGCGATCAGCGTGGCCGAGGAAGTCTCCCGTGGTGCCGGGTCGGTCGATCAAGGCATGGAGAAGGGTTGTGGCGGAGGAGCGACTGCTGGTGGTGGTGGGTGAGTGAGCGGAGTAGTCGTGGTGGTTTAAATGTAGGAGTATAAAATAATTTGGGGTAAAATTGTTAGGGTTAAAAGTTTTAGGGTCCAATTTTGTAATTACACCTAAAAGCTAACGGTTGTTCTAACGGAAGTTAACGTCCATGGGGTTTTTGTATATTTTCACAAACCTCGGGGGGTAAAAGAACGACATCTGAAAATGCGGGGGGCAAAGTGATCATTATGACAAACCTCAAGGGTATTTGTTATTTTCCCAAAAAAATTAATGGTAAATTTGTGTTTATTCTTTTTTTTTTTTTTCATACCCCCTTCCTTTCCTTCCCTGCTGTGTTTTATTAACGGTTAATGATCTCATTAAAAAAAACCGATTAACTTTTTCATTTCCTTTGGGAATCATGGCGTTAGCAGCCTAATCACCCAAACAGCCTACCAAAAGGCCCAAATTTGTAAGCCTAGTATAAGGGTCCCATTAAAAACTCAAGTCGTAACTAGAACCTAATTGAACATTCCGGACTTAATGAACATTTACCCGAACAAGACATTGGACATTCCCAGAGAAACATACTCGGACATATAGAGCACGTGTACAATAACGTTATATTGACATATTACAATAATGCCACTCGCCTTGGGCTATAAAGACATTCATTATCCTCACCTAAAAACGACGTTTAACAAAAACTCAACACTCTCGGAATTTCCTAATACTAAAACAAACAGAGGACCCTTCCTCTATTTCTCTTTATTTCCTCTCGAATTCCGAGAATCGCGCGATGCACAAATACCAATGACGCCCAAGAATGTCAACATGCGTCACCGCAGACACGTGACGACACAGCGCATGCATCCGCCACCAGAACTAAGGGCTGAAAAGGCAACAACAAATGGATGAACCAAAGCAAAACCAGTTGTACATCTAGAGAAGATAAGGGATGAGTGCCTTGACATGATGTTTGGGAAAGTTGTGAAATTTGGAGATGTACCAGCGCCTGCTGGCGATGCTGCGGCCACACAAACAGATAGCAGATCCAAGAGTGAAGGCTAATGGGTACAGATTCTGAGCGATGCATGCAATCCCCAAGAACCCCACGATCTCGCACAAGTAGTGAGGGCACACCACCACTACCGACCACAAAACACCCTAGCCCATGAAACCCTAACCATAGGTCGCCTAAATCGCGACCTTGGGTCGCTGATTCGAGTCCCTAGCGTGTCGATTCGGGGCCCTCGGCCACCTAATCGTGAGCCCAAGGTTGCGAATTGGTGACCCAGTGGCGCACACTGCCGTCCTAGTGGTCTCAAATTGGCGGCCTAGTGGCCCCAAATCAGCCTTTGGTAGCGATTTGGGCGGTCTCTGATTAGGGTTTCCGTGGGCTAGGATGTTCCGTGATCGGTGGTGATTTTCAGGCGTTCCGGCGACGGTCCGACGAGTTTTCGTTGGTGGTTTGGTGACTAGGGTAATGTTTGAAAATTTTATGGTAAAATTGTTAGGGATGACTAAATTGTTAAATTTGAATCTTTTAAAGTATAAATAGAGTTTTTGTAAAATTTCAATAGTTAAAACTAAAAACTAACATTTTCCCTACAGATCCGTTAAAGTTAACGGAGAAAATGGATGGAAGGACCACGAATGAATAAAAAGTTTTAAAATGGGACTTAAGGATGACAAAAAGTTAAAATGTGACCCTAATAGGACAAGAATTAAAGTTAAGGTCTCGGTGCACATTATTCTTAGAAACTTACTATAAGTTCATTTTTGTGAAATCTAATTTTTGTGAACACTAAATCAAATAAATTTAATATTTTAATTTGTGCATATTTGGATTCACAAAAGTACCATATACCATATGGTAATATTTCAATGGAATGGTGTGCAAGTCAATGGAATGGTGTGCAAGTAACTGTTTAAGGTAGTGTTGCTAGCACTTCGCCTTAATTCACAAGTCACTTACCTCATATGAATGGTAAAAACCATCATATTTTTCTATTGGGTTAAACTTTTGAATATATATATACGACCATCATCATATTTTATGTCTTATATGGTGGTTCTCCACGGTCCGGAGACTCCCAATAACTGTCACTCTTCCGCCCGTTTCAGAGCCAATAATTTTTGAGATTGTGTGGTTGGTGCACGACCACATGATAGATGCAATACTATTGGAGACTCTTAAGATGTCTTGGCATGAGGAGTTGGTTCTTAATCTTATTTGCATATACGGCCACCACCATATGCTTGCCCTATGGCCTAAATTGTTGTCTCTTCTCGTTCGTATCATAAGCATTAATAGCGACTTTAGGCCTTTGTCATTTTCCATATTTGTTATAATTATAAGTTTAAGGGAAAAAGATGTATTCACAGCCGATTTTTACCAAAAGATCGTATTGAACCATTAAAATAAAAAATGAAACTTTCTTTATCATCGAAGTTTACTTTGTGAACTATTTTTACCATTAATATTTATTTTTTGGGCTCACTGAGAAAAATAATATTTTGTTACGGTTTAACACGTGACATCCATATTCCTATTCTATTAGTCAATTGAACCCCAAACAATTTTAAATGAATAACAATCTAATCCTCCCCTATCCAAATTTGAAATCGGCTCCTCTTGACCACCATGCTCACTGACGCGTTGGCGAAGGCTCCACCTTCCTCACCTATGACGACTACCGCTACAGCGAAGGCTCCGCCACGCAGACCACTCCCACACCGGGTTGCTGCCCTGCCCCCACATTGTCCTCTCCAGTGCCTGAGAAGAGCAGTCTGGTGGAGGAAGAGTCCTGATCGGAATTGGAGTTGGTGGAGGAGTACTTACAGTAATAGGAGCTGGAAGCGGAGCACTCAATTGAAGCGAACCTTAATGATGAGTGAAAGTTATATTCGTGTCCATTCATTTATTTAAATGAGCAAAATACTTTTTTTCAAGTATATATAGATGTAGACCGATCTAAATACTACACCCTCCATTCCAAATTGTTTTAGACATTTGACTGGATACGAAAATTAAGAAGTATTGAAAATTTGAGAATAATAAAGTAAAACTGTTATATAAGACAAAAGTAATTTTTTTGGCGGATAATGAAAATTGAGGGCTAAAAGATTAAAGTGGAGTGAAAGAGTTTCCTTAAAAGAAATAATCAAATCTATTTACGAAAATTTAAAAAGAATACGATTGAATATTTTTAACATTATAATGGACAATGGAGTAGTACTTGCTTTCCAACTAGGTAGATATAGATTGACCTGAAATGTTTACTTTTAGATTTTGGAGTTGTATAGAGTGGGCTGATGCTATGTACTCACACTTCAGATCCAAACTCTATTCCAAGTAGTTACCCGGCCCATAGAAGTTTTCCACAAAGATCCAAATTAAGGTCCATACCGGGTTTTCATTTCACGTTCGGGCCATCAGCGTATCACACTAACTAACTACACACTCGCTCGAATCAGATCTCAAGTACCAATATCGAGCTTCTTCTAGTTATCCTGCACTTGAGGTCAAAATTAGTACTTGAGGTCTAAATGTATGCTTGATTGCTTGTTTATATCCATTCCTTGACAATTTGTATTGAAAATGAGACATTTAGAATGAAATAGCTATAAAGATGATATATATATATATATATATATATATATATATATATTGTGTAACATTGTTTTTTTTATCGAGCATAAAAAGTTGAATGTGAACTTCAAAATTGTTTATTCTAGTCATTACTTCAATAGTTCATACATAGGTAGCAAAGCCATCAGGTAAATAAAAGGCGATGATGAAAATGGGAAAGTGGCTATATATATGTTCATTATTGAAGTTATGCCAAAGCTGCAATTTGCACTTCCGACATAACTTGGGTGACTAAAATAGTAGTTTTCCCAAAGGAAAACCTTGAAATGTTGGCAACGTGAAAGGAAGGGATGAAAAAAAGAGAGTCCCAAATGACAAGTCAAGCTAAAACACCTTGCCTTTTAGGAATTTGTTATATTTTCACCCTGAAGTAGAATCGACGCTATTTTAACCCTTCACCTTCCCTTTTCGCTTGAAGCCCACCTCACTTCACCTCACAGCCTCCATTTTTACCCCTAATAGTAACACACTCTGCTCGCCAATCGCCATAGCCAAACCTCGAAAAATAGAAAAGGCCGTCCTGTTAAATCCCCCACCTCCCTTCTTCCCCCATTCTCATATCGATCTCCAATGGCGGCCTTGTCTCTCTTATTCTGCCTCCTCCTCTTGGTCCTCAACCTCAATCCAGCTGCTTCATCATCATCGCCGCCGCAGCAGCTTATCAACTCCAACTCCGTTCTCGTGGCTCTCCTCGATTCGCATTACACGGAGCTCGCCGAGCTCGTCGAGAAGGCGCTTCTTCTGCCCACTCTGGAGGAGACTGTGGGCACTAAGAACATCACCATTTTCGCCCCAAGAAATGAGGCGCTGGAGCGCGATCTCGACCCCGAATTCAAGCGCTTCTTGCTTGAGCCTGGTAACCTCAAGTCCCTTCAGCTGCTGCTGCTCTACCACATTGTGCCCTCCAGAATCCAGATTCCTTCCCGGCCCAGCTCCCACCCCACGCTTTCCGACGAGAGGGTTGAGCTCACCGCTCACCCATCTGGGTATCGAGTCGTCGGAAACGCCAAGCTCCTACACCCAAACGCCATCAACCGTCCTGACGGCGTCATCCACGGGATCGAGCGCCTCTTGATCCCTCAATCCGTACAGCAGGAATTCAACAACCGCCGGAGCCTCTCCTCGATCTCCGCCATCAAACCCGAAGGCGCTCCGGAGATCGACCCGAGAACCCACCGGCTCAAGAAGCCGTCGCCGCCGTCGCCGCCCGGATCATCTCCGGCACTCCCGATATACGACGCCATGGCCCCAGGCCCGTCACTGGCTCCAGCTCCGGCTCCCGGCCCGGGAGGGCCCCACCACCACTTCAACGGCGAGAAGCAGGTGAAAGATTTCATCCAGACACTGCTGCAGTACGGTGGCTACAACGAGATGGCGGACATTCTGGTGAACCTGACCTCGCTGGCGGTGGAGATGGGCCGGCTTGTGTCGGAAGGGTACGTGTTGACCGTCCTGGCACCTAACGACGAGGCGATGGCGAAACTGACAACAGAGCAGCTGAGCGAGCCGGGGGCGCCGGAGCAAATCATATACTACCACGTTATTCCGGAGTACCAGACGGAGGAGAGCATGTACAATGCAGTGAGGAGATTCGGCAAGGTGGCCTACGACACTCTCCGGCTGCCGCATAAGGTAGTGGCCGAGGAGGCCGACGGGTCGGTCAAATTTGGGCACGCTGACGGGTCGGCTTATTTGTTCGACCCGGATATATACACGGACGGCAGGATCTCGGTTCAGGGAATAGACGGTGTCCTGTTTCCACTGGAGGACAAACCCGCAGAAGAAAAGAAAACAACGGCCGTTAAAGTCGCCGCAGTAAAGCCCAGAAGAAGAGGTATGTTGTTGTTTCCTTCATAATTAACCAAACTTCACTGTTCTTTATCATTTCCGCTTCTGCTAATTGAATAGAAGCGTAATGGGTCTTTGTCTTTGTACGGTTACGGTTGCAAGCCGCCGCCGGTGGTTGCTGGCGGCGAGGGTTAGTAGGAAGTCCAGGTTGTTGGTGAACGCGAGTGTCGGTGCGTCAGGTCATTCTTGTCTTTTTCGTTGGTGGGCTTTCTTTTGTCTTAAATGATTAGGACAGTTTATCGAAATGGTCCGTGATCATTACCTTCCATTTTCTCGAAGTAACTACGCAATTAGAGTCCTCCGAAAGGAAACTCACACCCCATAATAAGTATTAGCAGTAGATTTTTCTTTTAATGTAAGGGTTGGTTGTTTGTCCATCTGTTATTGTTCTTCATCTTGACCATTATCTTAAAAGTTAAAGCTGGTGCCTTGGGACAAAAGTTTTGGACAAACAACTTTCTGGGACTTTATGATGAGCAGAAAACAAGTAAAATATCTCTATCATACATACAGCAGGAATCATGTCAATTCCTACTAATCAATTAATTAAATATTAGTACTTGCATGAAACAGAACTCTTAACAGCTAATTGGTGTTTTTGTAAGGTTAAGAAGATTGGTGTGTGCGGTAGTGACTGCTTGTTGTTTTCAAATAGAGTAGAGGAGTGAAGGGTGGGTAATTTTATTTTTTTTATACCTTTTTTCAATGGAGTGGTTAATACTCATAGTTGTTACCTTGAGGTTCAAAGTGAAAATTTATTAAACGCCAAACGTGGTGGGCTTAGCGAAGCGAGTGATATTTAGTAACACTTTTCTTTTCTTTCCTTCCCTGTTATTTGTTTATTTTATTAATCTAGTTTTAAGTAAGTTAAAGAAGTCAAATGGGTAATTATCCTTTTTTATTATAGCTGTTTTTTTCATTGATTGACTCTAGGCTCTTTATCCTGCAAAACATCATGTGAATGATGATGTGAGAAAGAACCAAGCAGAACAAGTCTTAAGGGTTCGGGTTCTTAATTTTTTGTACTTGTTTATTGACTAAATGATTGAATTTCACCAAATTTATTTACTTTAATGTCTCCTCTTGGTTTAAAAATCTGCGGTGGGCACTAACAACCTTGCTGAATCTTCTTATTAAGTTGCGTCGTAGTGAAATGAATTTTGTTTGTTAGCAAGTCAATGATCATATAACAGATCACATATGTTTTTTTTTTTCTCAAGAAAAATATTTGTCGGCATGAAAATATTGTGGTAGGAAGGATACCAATAAATTCCATTGGACAACTGGAGTGAATAGGGTGCTCGTTGCCCTGCCCCTGACCAAGTTGCTCTGTCGGTGAAGCCGTGAAGGACTGTAGGTGAACAGTTCTTTAAAGGAAAAAAAAACGAGCAAGAAGAAACAGGGAAGGAACCAACAACTTAAGAGAGAATAAAGCTCTGATTTTTCAGAATCTTATACTACTAGTATTCCTTATAAATCTATTTAACAATGTGTGATTAAATAAGTATTATTATGGGGCAATGCATCATTAGGCATAAGAAGATTGGTTGGTTCAATTATTGGGTTGTAATGCATGCAAGTATGCAAGAAATGGTTTTGACGTTTGGTTATGCTGCAGGGAGGTTGGTGGAAGTGGCATGTCAAATGCTGGGTGCTGTTGGCCAAGATTCTCACTTCTCCACATGCCAACGATGAACATACATACCATCACCCACTCTTTCCTTTTACTTCAACAAACCACAAATCCTGCAAAAAGGTAGTAACTTATTCTCAACTCAAACTTCCTCTCCTCTACTCTAGTACCATCTCAATAATAATAATAATAATAATAATAATAATACATGTGCTTTTCTTACATTGGGTTCAATGGCCTGCTGCAGGTAAAGAAAGTTCCAAGCATAGTGTTAAAAAGTCAGAAAAAAAAAATACAGATGTGATGATGAATGGGAGTATTAGGATGTTCAGTTTTGCTTTATTTTGCTATAACAGCCATGGATGGTGGGAACAAGTTTCGGTTATGTGGCTAGCTGATGAGATGAGACGAGACAATTTTCATGTGAAGCACAAGTCACCATCATTTGGTTGCTACAGATCAGATACCCCTTTTCTCGTTGGTTTTCAGAAATTTATATGATTTTATATTGCGTGTGAAAAATGTATGTAGGAGGGTGGAATGAAATGATGTCCTGTAATTGTAATTGTAATTGTAATTGTAATTGTAATTGTAATTGTTTGTGGGAGATGAGAGAAGGGAAGCTGGAAGGAAGATCCTCCCTTGGCCTCACTCACTCTACCTAAATAATCCACCCCCTCAAAATGCAAATTACACAAATTACTTATCTATCATGTCAATCTATCGTATCATATGGATGGAATAAAACGATGTAATTCGTTTCTCTTTTTCGTCCAACCAGAAAATAACAATTCCGCTACTTTGTTCTATCATTTCTACTATGTTAATTAAGCAGGGTGAATTTACCACCAAACGTTTTTTTTTTTTTTTGCAAAATTTGGACCTTTCAACTATAAACACAAGGAATTCGGTATTCATGAATTTCAATATCAAAACATTTTGTGAAAAATGGAATATTCTGTTAAAACTGACATTTTATCCCATACTTTTTTTAGTTGACAGTAATCTCTCAACTTCTAAATCTAGCAAAATGGCCACCTTTCTTAATTATACAACCAAACTCCACCAAGGCTTGGCAGCCACAAATTTTTACCCTTCGACTTTATTGTGACAATTATTCTCTCTAGATGTGAATCTCATTTATTAAAGCAAATGATGGAAAGACTCTTACCTACATGACCAATGAAATATATTCTAATAAGATATTTTTCACGAATTGGTATTCCATTCCACGAAATAAGCTGATATCCATATATTTCCAGAAGAGTTTTTCAGCCACATTGTCCAAACCTTTTTGGGGTGCACGAGCACAAAATATCTACTCTACAACTAGTTTAGCCTGCCATCATACTTATTCTCCTACCATATCATCTTCAATGCCGGAGGAATAGAAAAATAGTCAGCCGAATGGCCTTGTATCAAGAGTGGAGAAGCAACACGTTATTAAAAAAGAGTCTTAAGTATGTTGTTCTCTTCCTTGATCAACAAATTCATTATATGTTACAAACTTTTTGAATACAGGGAACAATAGCCGAAACCTGGATGGATGATCAACTAAACAGTGATGACTAGTTGTACATGCGCGCGCCTCCTCTCTTCTCCGGTTGCTGCTACCACCAGGCAACAACTAGGTCCGTGTAGCCCACTTCAAAATTGGACCACCAACCTTGGTTACTTCTTCACTCCTGTAGCCGCACCAGTTATTTCATCATCATGGTAGCAACAACACAATCAAACCAACCTTGCCTATGGAATGGGATGGATGCTACTTCTTCCGTGACTTGTTTCTGTTCACTTTCACGATTCTCCTGTTCGACTTGTCATCACCACCTGAACCGATAGAAAACCCACTCCCAGAACCAAGACTGCCAGAAGCCTGGAAAGGAAATGAGTTCTGTGCAATTCCCGTGTTTTGTTGGTTTCCAAACGGAAATGGATTCAGGTTTGTTGGCGCCCCGCTAAACGTAAACCCAGATGAACTAGGTTGTTGCGCAAACATTGGAGCTGGTGTAGCTGCTTGCATCGGCTGTTGCCCGAACATGGAAGCTACTGTATTTGATGACTGGCTGGGTTGACCAAAAAAGGATGTTGCTGGTGATGCTGTCTGCTGACCAAAGAGTGGAGCTGCTGGTACTGGCGCTGACGCCTGAACAGTGTCTTCTGCCATGCTGTCCTCCATTTGATCGCTGTTATTCGATGGAGAAGAGCCAAATGTGAAGCTTGTGCTATTGCCACCAAACGTTTGTATCGGAGCAGGCGATGGTGCAGCAGCAGCAGTAGTAAATGAAAAAAGAGAGCTTGCCGAAGTACCTGTGGTTGAACCAAACACTGAAGGTGCACTATTAGCAACACTAACAGAGGCAGAATTTGCTGCAAAAGTAAACCCAGCTGAGGATGAAGACGAAGAGAATGATGAACCAAATGTACTCTTTGAAGCTTCCCACCCAGGAAAACTACCAGTATTACTACCACTTTGACCAGAACTTGATACGGATGAGGAACCTGAATTAAAGAGGTTCCCCGCAGGAGCTGCTGAGCTAAACAGTGACTTCCCAGAAGAACTAGTGTTCCCTGTTAACGAAAATGAAGGAGACGACGCAGAAGAACTGAATTGAAATGGCATGCCTTGTGTGGAAGTAGCACTGACAGTAGTAGATGTGGTAAGCGGAGAAGAAGAGGTCATAGCAGATGAAGCAGCAGAAGCACTGAATCCAAATATACTATTTGCTGGGCTGCCAGCTGTAGATGTGCCAGAAATAACGGTGCTTGCAGCAGTAATACCTGAACCACTCAAACCGTTACTTGATGTGCTACCAACCGGGGATGATGCGCTGGACATACCAACATTGCTGCCAACATTGTTCAGGAATGCCGAGGATGTACTACTGAACATGCTACTGCCACTACCAACAATTGCAGCAGAGGTGCTATTAGAAGAGCTGCTGGCTGCAAAGTTTGCAACTGAAGATACACTGCTGTCAAACATATTGCCTTGGCTTGGGAAAGCAGGGCTGCTACCAGGAGCACTAAACAAATTGTTAATCCCGGAGTCCATTACACCGACTTCAGTTTGTACACACTTTGTTGCTTGCTTTGAAGATGCAGTTGATGGATTGCTGGAAGATGCAAACTCGAAAACAGGTGCAGATGTGGGGGAAGGTGCGGAGGCATGGGTTGAAGAACTGCTGCCATTGATTGCAGACTGAGTTGTCGGGACACTGAATACAGCAGAACTAGTTGTGGCAGAATGCAAAGATGTAGAACTACCCGATGAGCCTTGACCAGTAAAACCACTTGAAACTGAAGGAACTGCTGATGCATTAAATGAAAATGGGTTTGGGCCAAGAGACCCACTCATTGGACTAGAATTGTTGCCAGTAGCAGAAGAAGAGAATATAGTTCCACCTGAGGACGTTGCTGATGCAGGAGAAGCAGCAGCAGTTTGTGGCAGTTTAAATTCTTCTGCATTCACAGTATCATTCTTTAAAGCTTTAATTGATTCTGGTGGTTTTGGTGAACCGATGTTGCTTGTAGCAACACTGGTAGCACTGCAAATCAGAAAGGAAAGTGATTAACTTCAAAAAACTGTTATCCAGGAGCAACAGATATTTTTTATAGAATCCCAGAAGTTAAATTTAAGCTATTACTAGAAAGAATTTGTCATGTAGTTTCTAAAACTTGCATTCAAAATATACAAGCTTTCACTTATCATTTGCAGATTAACTTACTCTGCATGCCAAAATTGAATAAAAAACAATAGATAACTGTATTAATCTTCTAGGATGAAAAACGCAGGCTGTTATAAGTCCTTTCAATATGATAGAACACACAAGAAATATGACTGCGCTACCTAATGCCCTCCACAGCACAATCCTCTTTCTGCAGAACATACTACAGGCATTATCCATACAGAAACGTTTAGGATAACACAATAGAAGGAAGCAAAACAGATTACAGACACATAAAATGTATGGTCTTTCAAAGAATGCAACAAAAACAAATTTGAAAAAGCAAGTACTCACCATATTGGCTTGTCAGACTGCGAGGTAAAGCTCGTGAATTTAAGCTCTGAAGAAGATTTGCCCACATCACAAAAAGAAGAGGTGGAGGCCTGAACTGTAGCATTCGTCTCCTTTGGAACAGGTTTTGCAACAGCAGTGAATGTAGCAGCATATGATTCCTTTGAGAAAGCCTTATCTACTGCTGGAACAGAGTTCGTGCTCAAAGTTGGCATAAAGATAGCACCAGCTGCCTTTTCAACAGGCACAGGCCCATTTGGTGTTCCAGGATCAGGTTTTAGGTCAGAATTTACAAACTTCTTAACTTCAGTGGCAGAAGATCTCTCAATTGTTATGGACTTGGAAGCAGCATTCTTACACTCATTGTCAGGACTTTCTCTGATATCATTCTCCAAAGGGAAGATTACACCATTGCATTGATCGTCATCATCCGCATCAAGAAGATCCTAGAACATGTAATACAGAAAATTAAGAGCAGCATTCAAGCCAGGAAACCACAGTGAAAAACCAAGCAAAAAGGCACAGACCTCATGCGCACTAATACGAAAACCCTGTTTCCTTGCTTGAGGTAGATCATTGGCAATCTTCAAAGCACAGGAACCAGAAACTTGAGCACCAGGAATATTATCTTCATCAGATTTCCCAGAGTTCATACTCTTGACTGCAGGAACTGGCTCCTGGATGGATGCAAACAATTTTGTTGTACCATTGCCATTAAAAGTAGCCATCCTACTTGATACTG
Organism: Stellera chamaejasme; assembly: GCA_024586325.1. NCBI lineage: Eukaryota > Viridiplantae > Streptophyta > Magnoliopsida > Malvales > Thymelaeaceae > Stellera > Stellera chamaejasme. The sequence continues at coordinate 482,353 of CM044986.1, forward strand.
TAGCATTAACATCAAGTGCCAAAGAGCCTGATTCATCCACTTTATTTTTGTCAAGCGGACTGTGCGCATATTTAGGTGATTCAACATTCTCTAGGCTTCTAAGAGCTTGTCCACTAAGCATTGATGTTGACATCTTAGCAGGCGATTTATCCCTTGTAGAGACCAACATATCAAGACACTGCAATATTTGTGAAGCCGTTTCTCTGGACTTTGATGGAACAGCTGTAAAACTAGGACCAGTAGTATCCACAATCTCATTCTCTGCAATTGTTTGAGCAAATTTCTGCTTTGTATCTTTTGATAATGTTGACCTTTGTACATGAGATGAAAAATGTTGAATATCCAACATTGAATTAGGTTCATGATTACGACGTGCGCTTCTCGGAGGAGGCAAGCTCAAGATTTTTGGAGAGAGGAGATTAGATTTTTGACGGATTCTGCGTATTGGACCAACAGATCCTATATCATTTTCTAATACAGAACTAGTGCGCTTTAAGGCCTGTGAAATCCCAGAAACAAATTTAATAAGAAACACTGATAAACTAGGTACACTAAAAAATGGCTTAGATCAATCTAGAAAACTTATACCTCCTGTCTTGATGCAGAAAGCCTGCCTTGCTCAAGCACATTCTGATTTAATGATGATGACGATGGCGCACCATAACTTGTCAGCCCTTCATCCTGCACAAGAACTTATGATTAGTGTGTATCTTCAGAAAACTGTACAAGTACAAATAAAAGCCAGTCTGAAAACCTTAAGTCTGGCCACTGAATGGACCCTTGAGTATGGTGTCCTTGCCATATTGTATATTGCAGATCTACCTCGAGATCTGGGAGTCACAAAAGTATTTCTAATTCCCCCAGCATGACCAGAATGCCTTGCTACAAGTGGCATATTAGGTGACTTAGAAGCTACAATTTCATTTTCTGGTACTCTCGAATCAACCACAAGAGCTTGAGTGCCAAAGTTTTGTATTGATGGGGATACTTTTGAAGGCCTGCTACCCATATAAGCTCTTGCAAGCTCGGCAGGCGAGCCAACATCCTCATCTGTAACCTGCAGATATGAGGGAACACATGTAAGGAGAAGATAATGGATCCTACTAACAAGCAATAAAAATCAACCCCCCCACCCACCCGCAAAAAAAAGACTAGAACAGAGAAGGAGCCAATTACATACAGCTCGGCTGACAAGAGGGGTAGAAATAAACTGATCAGTCCCAGACTCCTTAAAAATTGTGTTTTGATGTACTTCATTTCTCTGTTGAGAAAGGTTTCTTCGCTCTGGCTGCTGCTTCTCCTCAACAGCATTGGGTTTATCAGCTGATCTTGAATGAAGAAGAGTAGTTAACCGATCGATTTCAGACCTGTAATCAAAGAATCAATCATCGATTCCTACCCACTTTAAGGATTATGCTGATATCAATGCATAATTTAAATACTGCAGCAAGTTAAGCATACACATAAAACTAAATTGTAAATTCATGCACCCTATTAACTAACAGCTCTCAACAATTGTGTAACCTGTTCTTTCCCCTTAGAAAACAAAAAAGAGCACTATTGATGAATGGTAAAGAAAATTATTCGCAAAACCTGCACAAGCTATTCTAAAATCCTCGAAATCAACAAAGGCAAATACTACTGGTTGGAGTATAGCATAACTTATAAATAACGAAAAGGATATCTAACCTTGTAAATGTCTTCTTCTTTAAGATCTCCTCAAGTTCATTAAACTCGCCACCATCAGCATTACTACCGGGCTTATCCAATTGATTGACGGCACCCTCTCCTGAGCCAGGAAGCTCCTTCACAGAGTTTACATCAAAATATCAGTCGAACTTAATTAACAGTATGTAGTAGCAGTTGGGAGCTGAAAAGGAGGAGCACAAAACAGGCTGTCCAAATAGCCACACTGAAGAATGCTTACTGCTGCATTCCACCACTAAGAACACAAGAAAACAATCTGCCCAAACAGCCCAATTGAAGAGCTGAAACAGTAAAACAGAGATCCTAAACAACAAAACCCCCTTGTATTTACGATTGATTGAGTTTGAAACTAAAAGGCAATCTCTTCAATGCTTCAACAGCCAAGTCTAGAAGCATTAAATCCTATTAGGTACTACTAAAGCACAGTGATGAATGCAATAAATTAAATTAACTTCTTGTTCAAAGATTTCACCAAGTTACTATTCTGAGAACCAACCAACAGGAGACAAAGCAGCCCGGGTGACAGACTTACAGCCCTATAAGTGCACTGTAGCCTTCATGTTGTGCAAAGAAAACTGTGAACAATCTGATTCCAAATAACTTGCTGGCCATAAATGAACAAGAACATGAAGCAAATATACCGGCCACATTTGATATTCAAACACAAGGGGAATAAAAGATGCCTACATGAGCTGCTAGTGTGCTGCTTACTGTTAAAGACTCTTCTTGATGGTTCTCCCTCCATTCCTCGTCTGTCTGTTCTGCTTGCATAGATCATACCAAAATTCAATAAATAAATAAATAAAAGTAACCAATGAGGAGCCAAAAAAAAACTGTGAGAACTCTAGAATACATAAGGCAAGCCTTCTCTAAGCCTTTCTGCAAGGTACTGTGTGAAACAAAAGCAGAGCATAAGTGCATAAGGTCCAAAATATAGGATCCCACAAGAATGTTTACAGGAAAACCTTGAAATGCCTGGAACCGATCCGTACTTCACATAATCAAATGTCATGCGAGTTATAATACTCCTTATATAACATGATTACTCAGCAGATTTAGAAAACAATTTTTAAACCCATTTTCCTGAAGTGAGACATGTGTGTATTAGCCGAAGGAATGGCAGGCTGCTTAGGAAAGAAAAGGATATAGAAGAAGATACAGAATTCCAAATAAAGAAAATAAAAAAGCCAAGGCCTTCAGGTCAGAAAACATATGCTTTTGTGCATAAGTAAAAACAGTTAGATTAAATGAGTGCTCTCAATCCCAGAATTCTTACCGAGTACTCTCAAATAATCCGTCCACGAGTTACAGGGACAGTAACCTAATTCCAAAAATTGTATAGCAAAATCCAACGAAACACTGGTCCCGAGATGACGAAAGAAACAAAGGAAACACTAACCGATAAAGGGCGTAGACGGAGAAGGCGCAGGAAGGCGTTTCCGAAAAACGGAAGCGAACAGCTTATGAGCGCCAGAAGCAATGAGCTTCTGCGCAGGATCGACCAATTTGGATAGCCAGCCGTTGCTGTTGGGGTTTCTCGCAGCGATGGGAGGGCGATCGTAAGGCGTCGATTGCGTGGAGCGGCGGTGTGGCCGCTTCTTGAACTTCCCTCCGACGCCCAACCCGTCACCGTAGGGGTTGGTGCCATCACGCGCCGTCGCCATCGAGAGCTAGGGTTTTCCGATGAAGAGAAAATTATGAAGGAAATGGGGCAATGAAGGGCGAATTAGGGTTTCTATTGGTACCAGTATTTTTGTGGGGAAAGAGAGAAATTTGGGATTTAAAAAAGTTACGGGCTAACGTCTCTCGATCAACGCTTATACGTATTTTGCCAACAATAATACATCTCGAGGGAGAGGCAGGATAACTGACGGAAAAGATCAAATAATGACAGAACTAAAAGGTACTACGTGGTCACTAACATTTTTGTTTTCTCATTTGGGTCCTTAGCGTCGTAAAGCATTCTAGATAAGTCCTTAATCTTAAACCATTTGTGATTTTAATTAAACATTCCTCAAATCAAATGAATGAATCAAGACAATAATTCAAATCCACCCTAAGTTTTAAAATCGTCGGACTAAATAAATGGACTATCATTCCTTAAAGGAGACATACACGTTAATTTGTTCTATAGTTCTTAAAATCCATGAAAACTAGGGATTAGGAATGTCAAAAGTATAAATACATACAACTGAATCTCTTAAAAAAATTAATCTGATAGACTAACAATTATGCGAAGGGTGAACCTAGAGTATTAGAGCATCTACAACAATGTTAGTTATCACACTCTCAAGTTAAATATAACTAGCAAAAAAATGAAAAGTGAACAAATCTTTGATTCATCAACACTAGCTATCATGCTAGTCATAATAGCTTTAGCTATTTGGCTCTCCAAATTTGGGATAGATGAGAGATTTTATTGCTAACAATAAATATGATTGATTTCAACTTAATAATACTCCCTCCGTACTACATTAATTGATCAATTTATTTTGACTCAGGGCCGGTTCTGAGGGTAGGCTCGAGGGGCAGCCGCCTAGGGCTCAACAAGTAAAGGGGCTCAAATTAAAAAAATATATTATATACAGTAAAAAAATAGTTTTGCATTAATGACGACTTGACAAACGACATATCCAATAGAAAGAAAGATATTTAGCGCCTTTAATTCATTCTTGATCTCTATGGAACTCATTTTCTCTCAATTTTATTTAATTATTCTATCTCTCCTGAGCTTGTAGCCTAGTGGCTAAGCTCATGGGACATGAGGTGAAAGTATTGTGTTCAAGTCTTCACCATTCTTAATCCCCTATCTCCAATGTATCAAAAAAACTTCTTTCCATTTTTCAATTAAACCTATCATTAATTCAAATAAAAAATATCAATTTTCCCCAAAAAACTTCAATGGTCACTTGTTAATCTTCACTCCACATTTTCTCATGGTGATTCATATGATGTTGATTTAAATAATTTTTACTCTGAATTAAAAGTGTTGTAAATGACTTTGCCAAATTAGCCAGTGTTTGCTATTGAAATTCTTAAGTTTACAAAATCTACAGATTGTTATTCGAACGTTTCAATTACTTATATAATTTTTTTAAACTGTGCTTGTAACTGTGACATCAGATGAAATAAACTTTTCAAAGCTAAAGTTGATATAAATCTACTTGAGGTCACCAATGTCATAAGAAATGTTGAATGGTTTGACAGTAATATCGATTGAGAGGGATTTATTAGAAAACATTGATATTGATGTTATTATTAATGATTTGCATCCCATAATGGTCATGGAAGCCGCTTTTGTGATTTACTTTTGATTTTTTCTTTTAATGTGATAAGGGGTGACCTTACAATGAGTATATTTTTAGCTGATTGACAACATTGATGGAGGTTGAAAAAAAAATGTTCTATTTTTTATGAATTTTTATTTGAAAATATGCTATTAACATAATGTAATGAAACATACTATTTTTTTATGAAATTATATTTTCGAAAATTTATAGGTGGGGTCTCATTTTTTTTATTTTACCTAGGGCCCATAGAATGTCATGAACGACACTGTTTTATTTGTTTCACAGTATTTAATCTATGATTTTATATTTATCATATAGCCCACGTACTATTATCATTTGTTCAGTTTAGTCCATGAATTGTAACTCGGAATTACTCAGTCCCTTAACTATGCTCCGTCAAGCACTTTATCTCTTTGACCATAGCAAATTTAGTTGACATTGGGGTAAAATTCATGTTTTGGTCCTAGAATTTAAAAGTTTTTTTCCTAATTATCCCAAAGTTATATACTATTTAACTTTTCATGTGTTGCAATTATTTATTCATACTTTATATTCTGAATAATTACTTAGATATCATTTTGTTCAAATTTATTCTCACAACTAACCTAAAAATATATAAAAATGTTTTAACTTCAAACAAGATATCCAATCATTTTTATAGTATTCCTAAAATGTTGAGAGTAAATGAATGGAGTAAAAGAGTTTAGGCCTAAAAGTTTCAACTTTTGAACTTGTTGCGGCTAACCTGCAAACTTAAAAATTTTAGTAACTTAAGTAAGAACGGATAAACGGATGAGGGACTTAAAAATGAAGTTGACCTGAAAAACAACCACTCAGACTTCCTAACTCATCTTCTTCAAGATGAAGATGTGAAAAGTTCGACTGAACCAATCTCCGACGACGTCGTTCGATGGCAGTGACGATAGTAAAAGACTTATGTTGGCTGGGGAGATTTTGGGCACACATTGTTCGGTGATGTAAAGCCATTTGCAGCTGCGCAAATCTCCCTTACGGTGGAATAAAAAGATGGCAGTGATGATGGAGGGTGTTGGAATGTGTGGAGGGCCACCGGCGGCAAAAAGAGGATGCTTGATGACTGTCGATGATGTCAATGAGGTGGATTAGATGGTGGAATGTGGCTGGAAGTAGGAGCAACAACACCAGCTTCGGCCAACGAGTTGTTAACGTACAAACGGTCAATTTAGTCCGAAGACTGAACTCCACTACGCCGGAGATCCTAAAACTGGACATAATCGCACTGGGTGTTGACATAATTGTGTAGTTTTTGTTTTCTATAACTAAGGGCGACAAATAACCGACTGATCTAAGGGTAGGTCGACCGGCGAGAGGGTGTGGGTGGGCTGGCCTGCCGGCGTGCAGGTGCGATGGCTTGGGGTTGCAAGGTTGTGGTAGTGATGAGGTAGTTTGAATATTTGAAAGATAGGGCTTAATAGTAGGATACAGATATAATTTAAGGGACCATTTGTAGATTTTAATCATTTATTTATCTCTTGAAGTATGAATATTTGTACATTAAAGCTCAAAACATTAAAATCTTTCAGAAAAGACACTAAATCGTTACAAATTTAATGTCGTTTATGTCATTTGGAACGAGTTGTTGAGTCAATGGATTAAAGTGCCTAAAATTAAATAGTTTAAGGGCTGAGTAATTCCGAGTTATAATTCAGGGACTAAACTGAACGAGTGATAATAGTAGGGGGACTAAATAATACATAAGCCATGATTTTATTTCATCAATATTTAAACATGTAAAGTTAAATAATTCATGTGTATCATAATTTGAAATATAAAGTTTCTAAATATATTTTTTGGAATTTGTTTTACTATTTATCTTTGTGAAAAGTTGAGTTAAACATTGAACCTTGAAACATGAAAGTCAAATGAATCAATTAATGAAGTACGGTGGGAGTAACTAGGGGTGAGTAACGAATCGAGCCGAGCCGAGCTCGGCTCGAGCTCGAGCTTTAACGAGCCCGACGAGCGGAGCCGAGCCTCGAGCTCGAGCTCGAGCCGGTTTCGAGGCTCGAATAATATACGAGCCGAGCTCGAGCCCAGAACGTTCGGCTCGTAAGGTTCGCGAGCCTTAACGAGCTCGCGAGCCTAACGAGTTCACGAGCTCATTTGGGGCCGAATCGAGCCTAACGAGCTCGAGCTCGCGAGCTCGTTTGGGGCCGAATCGAGCCTAACGAGCTCGCGAGCCCAACGAGCTCGAGCTCGCGAGCTCGTTTGGGGCCGAATCGAGCCTAGCCGAGCTCGCGAGCCTAACGAGCTCGAGCTTCACGAACCTTCGAGCCGAGCTCAAGCCTGCCTCGAGCCGAGCTCGAGCTCGAATTTTCGGGCTCGTTCGAACTCGAGCCGAGCTCGAGCCGAGCCCGAATTTCACGAGCTCGAGCTCGAACCTGCTAGGCTCGGGCTCGGCTCGAACTCAGCCCTAGGAGTAACTATCACTATTTATAATAGCTAGCACTACGCAGTGACTATGTTAAACTGACTACTCAGGATAGTTTTTTTGTTACTTTGGTTACAATTTAACTTAGAATTAGTTATCATTGTTGTAGATACTATACTCTTATGCTTGATTATAATGGAAAGATATTTTTTATATTTTAGTTTCCTTTCAAAAAAAACTAGAGATTTTTTTATAAGAAAATTAGGGGGAGTCACATTCACTAAAAGTACATGAAATCGTGTTTTTAGAATTTGAGAATTTAAGAAAACTACTGCTCCTATTACACTAATCAAACCAAACACAATACTTGTTAGATCACTTTCCCCACAAATTATCTGCGGGTAAATTTCATAGTCGAACAGTCATGAATTGTTACTTTGTTGATTCCACTATTCTACAGTCTTACTAACTAATTTCGCATTTGGTTGGTGTAAAGTTGCATTAATATAATGTATTAGTTTTTTACATTAATAGTATATATGAAAAATGTACACTATTATTATTATTATTATTACTATTAAGTACATTCACGATTAATAATCATAAAATGTACGAGTATCGGATTTTGACATAAATGGTAAATTAATATGCATGTACTTACAGAGATTAATCCATTCGATTAATATAGCACCAACCAACCACTTCATCGTACATTTAGTTTATGTACGAGTGCGTTCTTTTGAAGAAATTGGGAAAAGAATAGAAATATCTGATGAAGTTTACGAGGGGAAAATTTGATTTGTAAAACATAATTGTTTTTATGTCGGATCTTGGGTAAATTAAAATGAAAATTCTAAATGTTGATCTTGGGTAATAATATAAGACCCCTTCAATAATAATCTTAAAAGTGGTTGGTCTATATAACAACCATAAGAATACAAGTAATAGCCGCTGCACCTGGTTTGTTTGTGGGTTCAAAAGCTAGAAAACAACAAGCGGAGCATTTTACAACACCAGAAAGTATCCAGATTCATCTTCTTGCTTGCCAGGGAGGGGTGACAATTACCAGATGAGAAACCTCATCAGTAAAAAATGCTCTCGATGATCTGGATCTGATTTCACATTTCAAGTTGCTACTATACATTTCTGAGATCCTCAGATAACTCTTTGATGAAGGAGAAACAAAATTGTTACCTTGCTGCTGCTGCTGCTGTTCATTCTTCTAGATTTTGAGAGCCTCCCTAAATTTGATGCTAAAGCTATTCTGGAGGCCTTTCTTTGCAGCAGCCTCGACGTTCCCTATAATGCTCCCCTTTTGCATCATCGCAACGAACTCGTTGTAATCTATGTTTCCATCCTGCCAGATTCATCGTGAAGTTACAAAGTCCGATGATATGATCAGGTGCTGGATGGAGAGTTGAAGTTTGATACTACTGACAATATTACACCGAGAAAGATGATGAACACTTACATTATCCTGATCTACCTCCTCGATCATTTCGTCCAAGTGATCTTCCTCTATGCCAAACTCCTTGCACGCTTCTTGAAGCTCATCTCGAGTGATATAACCGCTTCCATCCTTATCAAAGTATGAGAAGGCAGCGAATAGATGATCTTCCCGTTCAATTTTGTTGAAATGCAATGTAGCAGCGATGAATTCCCCATAGTCGATCGTTCCGCTGTTGTCAACGTCAGCCTTCACGTGAAGAAGAAGGTTCCGTGTTAGACAAAACTAACTCTCCTTTGATGTCATCATTCTCCTGCACTTTCTAAGCAACTGAAAGAGAACATCTAAACTTCTATCAGACAGACCAATGCTAGCTATCATTACAAGCACATATCTTGTGTAATTTAGCTTTAAGGATTCTTGTCAAGGCTTTTCCATAACCGTCAATTAGATGTTGCCTTCTTGACAATACCAACAGGAATTACTAGTATTACTTACCTTCATCAAACTCTTTTCCAAATTTGAACTAATGCTTTGTTCTATGCTTTTAACCAATTTGGAACGGGAAGGGGAAAGAGGACCGCCTAAATTCGACGCAATCTAAATTTCAATTATGTACTCACAGCTTGCATGAGGTCATAAATTTCAGATTCCTTGAGATTAGCACCAACTCTTTTCAGCCCTACTTTAAGTTCTTCGAAAGTGATCTGACCACTGTTGTCAGCATCAATCATCTTGAACATCTCCTTGAGGCCAGCTATTTCATCCTCTGAAAGGTTTTCTGCAATTACCTAAATGGAAAATACCAGTACACAGAAATAATAAGGCCCAATTTTTTAACAAGGGGAAGAAAAGCGTAGTTTGGAACCTTCAAAAGGATCATGACAATCTCATTTCTTTGGTTCATAAATTAGCAATGCTTCCATCATATTCCACAGTATGCATGCTCCACAATATACATTTTGATTTTAAAATACCAATCTTGTAGTAGAACCTGACTATTACAACTATCTCAACTCATCACCGTTTCATTTAATTTCACATGCAAGTAGAAGAAGATGTTGAGTGTTGACAGTTCTGGAATTTCATCTCATTATTACTTCGTAAGAAAGTTGCGACAATAAGGGCATTTAGTGTAAAACATAGTGACACTAACCCCAATTTATTTGGGATTAAGGTGCAATGTGAGGATGCTTCCTTTTACCCCTCCAAGTTTTGTAAGGATAAAAGGAAATCGAACATCACTATTTACTTTACAAGATACAGCCTGCCTTATACTTCCAGATTAAGCCATCCATGCATGTACGGAGGACATAGATATAACTCATATACTGTCCAGCATGAAAGAAACTAACCCTGAGAGCCATTTTCTTGAGCTTGTTCATTGCAGAAAATTGTTTCAAGCGGCTAAGAACGGCAGAATCAAGAGGCTTATCGGGAGCTACACCATCAACTTGTATCCAAGGGTGGCCTGCAAGTCATACAAACCAAATCAGTGTGAAAACAATACGCTAGCTTAAGTTAGATCCCATACTTTCCCCATGAACATCAAAGGAAGAAAAAGGAAAAAGGAAGGAAATGAAAACTTTTCCCATGCATAGACAATAATGGTATCCGCTTGGCTACGTCAAGTTTCCCCAAATAACTCGTTATTATATCAAGATAGTCAACTCTAGTCACCTGTATTTTCTCTAAAACAACTTATAATAGTAAAATGAACCGCCATTTCCTCACAGTGATAGGCAAATCATGTATTAACCCAACCATTCAAACAGCCCAAAGATGTAATGATAACTTCTGACAAAATGAACACAACTATCTCAGAACGAGAAAACTAAAATGCTAAATTTGGCTTCATTCCCATTCAAGCACCTGGACAAGTGAAGTGAATGGCTTTTCTGTAAGTCAATGTCTCTAAATGAGCAAAGAATAGAGCCCCCGTGCCCAAAAGATATAAGCAGTTAATGAAAACTTGGCATAAATTACTCACACAGAACTTGATGGGCAGTTAACCGACTTTTAGGGTCCCGGATAAGCATTCTCCTTACCAAATCCTTGGCACCTTCAGATATGCTAGGCCAAGGATCTGAATCAAAGTCAAGATCGCCATGAAGGACCTGCTCAAATATCCCTTGCTCAGTTTCTGCAAAATTATGAAGAAGTGATAAGATCAAGAAGAAAGTTGTGAAGCAACAGAATAGATAAGGAAGTTCACAAGGAACAAAAACATATTTAATGGAAGTTACAGCTTAATATTACAAAAATCTCAAGCTCTGTATGAATGAATGTATGTATGTTATTGGAATGCACAATCAAATCTGATAAAAATAAAAAGGCATCTTACCAGCCCAAAAGGGAGGAACTCCACTCAACAAAATGTAAACAATAACTCCAGCACTCCAAACATCTGATTCTGGACCATATCGCTTCTTTAGGACTTCTGGGGCAACGTAATACGGGCTTCCAACTACATCCTTGAATCTTTCACCTATAGAAGAATTTACACAAAATAAATATATTCAAATTCTAGACTGTGTAGATGAAGGAATCAACAAAATGAAAAGCAACCACCAAAATGGACACCAACATAACACAAATATGCATGATAAGACCTGAAATGATTAAAAAACTTTCTTCATAGTGTAAATAGGATTCAAATGATTGAAAAAATCAGAGCACTAGACCAGCATAAACATTAAAATTCTAAGTTCCACGAGATGACGGAATTTTGCATTTACCGGGCTTGAAAAATATAGATAATCCAAAGTCAATTGTCTTTAGAAGTGAATCCTCTTCTTGGCTGACAAAGAGAAAGTTCTCAGGTTTGAGGTCTCGATGCATGACGCCCAAGGAATGGCATGCTTCCACAACACTTACAATAGTTCTCGTGAGCTGAGCTGCCTTTCTTTCTGTGTAATGCCCGCGTTGAATAATTCTATCGAAAAGCTCTCCACCAGCACATAGTTCCATAACTACATGAACTGCAACGGCATCCTCATAAGCCGCTCTGATAGATATAACATTTGGATGCCCAGCCAAATGGTGCATTATCTGAATCTCCCTTCGGACATCTTCCACATCCTCATCACTTAACAACTTCCTCTTTGCAATCGATTTGCAAGCATATTCTTTACCGGTTGCCTTCTCCACACATAGAAAAGTGGTGCCAAATTGACCCTGTCCTAGTTTTCTCCCAAACCTATAGAACTCCTTGAAGTTCCCTGTCGTGGTCTGTAACACTGAATCAACCCTAAGACCCGCACTTGGAACCCTCTTGATATGAGGGGACTTGGACTTTTCGAGTTGTTCGGGTTTTTCTGACTGGCTCTCAGCCTTAGGCTCTGGCTGAGGCATGATCACTTGTTCTGGAGGTTTGTTTTGGACAGGCAACGGTGATTCGGGTTCCTTGGCTGCTGCCTCCTCCTGGTTGCGGTGAGAAACCGAGTCATCAGGTGATCCAGTCCGCCACATTGCAGCTGAAACCGATTGAAGAAACCCATTTTTGGGTCCTACACAAGAATTACCCATCTGATCTCAAAAGTTAGCTTCTAACCAGAATCAAAGCTCAGTGGAAGTAGTAATCCAAGAGAAAAGGGTGAAGATCCCTAATTGCCAAATCACACTCTCTAGTCTAAGACCCTCACTTGCTCCACCCAGCATGCACAAACAACTCGAATCCTCAAATTTCCAGTTAAGTTGTCGATTTATGGATCATAGTTAATTAAAGATACTGACTTGATTGAACGATGCAATGAGGTCAGGAGAAATCTGACAACTTTACTGAACAGAGAGCAAGGAGCGAAGACAGAAAAGGAAAGTCAACAGGGTAGCGGATCAAAAGTCGGCATCAGCAACATCAAATTAGTGGATCTTCTTCAACCGGAAGAAGCAAGAGGAGCTGGTTGAGGAGGAGAGACAAGACAACTGTTTTAAGTTAAGAAGCTGACCTGGTCGTCTGCGGCTGAGTTGGGGGAGGTGAGGAAGAGGGAATTGGTTTTGTTTTGCGTCTCTCTACAAGTACAAGTTGGCTAGAAAGAAAAGAACTGTCTTTGGACAGGCTGCTGCTTCTGGTGCCAAGTAGGAAGTTTGCAACAGAGCAACATAGACGCGTTTGGATTTCGTACGTGATTTCAGGAACCTCTTGCTTGCCTTTCATTTCAAACTTGCTTCTTTTTCTTTCTAACCATCCATATTTGGACATTTCTTGCTCCTCCGGCCTGCGTAAATACTTGAGTCCATGTGACCTATCATACTATTAATTATCTAATTTAATTAACTAATCTGGTAAATTAAAATATTAAAATATTTTTGTAGACATTTATTAAGAGGGTAAATTTAACTTTTTGATGATGTGTGTAATACACATATGTGATACATAAATTCTCACAAATACTTTCATAGTTAGGCTTACTTTATGAATAAGTTGAACAAAATTTTGAATTATGGTGATACTTTAATTTGTTAAATCTCTAAGATTAAAAGCAATCGTACGCCAATGGTTGCTCTTGTATTTTATTATTGGTGAGAATGCATGATCTTATGTTCTCATAAAGCATATATTATGCCAATGAAAACGGAAAAGACAGAGAATTTACACCTCGCTGCTTTGTGTCACTCATATTTTTATTTTATTTTTTGTGAAGGAAAAAAAACACAAAGCAAACTTATTGGCTAATTATCTCATGTTTAAATTTCTTGGAATGAGGTTCTTTTTTTTGTGAAGGAAACCATTAAATATATTAAAAAAGGGAAAAGACTTCACTTTAAGGAAGAGAAGAATAGCCTAAAAACAGAATTTAAAGATTACATAAAGAGGTAGTCCTCTATATGCAATTTTCTACAGTCTTGATGGGATGCAATGCAATAACCAACTTCCCCAACTTATAATGCATTTAGGCCACCTGATAGAAATCCAGAGGAAGCAAAGATATTGAATTGATTCAAAAACCTGTGTGGCTGAGACAGGTTGGTTGACATGAAAGTTCTCTCCTTCCAGATGCGCCAAATCGAGATTAATCTAATGGTCAGCCACGCCTTTCGTTGATGAGCATTCTAAACTTGTATTGAAACATCCTCGATCAGACCTGAAACATGCAGTCCCCTAAAACTGATTACTTGACACCACACATGAATCAATTTTCAAACTTCATGAGCCAAAGAACATCGGATTAAAGTATAATCAATAGTTTCTACTTCAGCATGACATCTAAGACATTCAGGGCGCTGGATTGGAACATCACGGAGCAAAGTTGTTCGTTGGTGGGCAGCCTATCTTGAGCAGCTTTCCAACAGCACACTTGAACCTTCTTTGGTACCCATGAACACCAAATGGATGAGCAAGCAGAGGCCCCTGGCATAGGCAAGGCGTTCTCTATTATGTTAGAGAATTTGGAGACAGTAAAGACGCCAAGATTAGGATCCAAATGGCAGTGCTGTTTGTCATCCTGATCCGCATTAAGAATAATAGCACTTAAAATATTCGTTAGACCCCTAAACTATCCAAGCGCCCTTCCCCAAGGCTCTACCATCTAGTTCCACTTCCACCTCCACCTCCATACACCCTCCTCCCACACACCACTCTCCACAATTTTGCATTCAGGATCCCGCTCTAAACTGGCCAGCCTAGGGAAAAGAAAAGCAAGAGAGAAACTTCCCACCCACGGTTCTTTTTAGAAAAAAGTGGATTTTCCGTTCCCAACCATTTTATAAAATGAATTTGCAAGATCTACTCTAAAAACAGATAACACCCTCCCTACTTTTGTGATGTCTCCCCAAACTCCACCCATAACACCCTCAGAATTAAAACCCCCCCATCATCACCATGGATAGCCTTAATAATTCTAACCCAAAAGGCTTTTTCCTCCACCACCATTTACTAAGCAAGGCCAAATTCTTAAAATTCAGACTACTCACCCCCAAACCTCCTAACTCATAATTTTGTCCAAAGCCACCCAATAGATGCCTTGGTAATCTTGTCCCCCCCCCCCCCAAAAAAAACCAAACTTTACTCTCAAGCTCTCAAGAAATTTTAAGGTACGTATTGGGACACGAAACAGAGAGAAGTACATAGAGAGCTTACAGGACAAAATTTAGTAAGATAAGTCAACCACCTGTTGAAATATTTTTTGCATTCCAAGATGAGAGATTCCAAGACGAGAGCTTGCTCTTCATTTTTTCTCAATTATTTCCCATGATTTTTTGAGTCATAGACGATCCGACCGACAACCCGAGGCAAGTGAAGGGGAATTGACCAGGAAGGAACCCAAACTGATCTGCCATACTCTGAATCTCATCTGATTTCACACCAATACCATATATCGAGCATTTTTGCAGATTCAAATTCAGACTCTAAGTGGGAAATTGGAGTCTTTTGTGAGAAGGCAAAAGCCTTGTAAAAGCAATAAGTTACGATTTTGATAAAAACTAGCTGTAGCAAATCGAAATTTTTCCAACATAGTTCGAACTTTTGCATGAAAATTGGATGGACAAAAGTCAAGACAGACGCCTTGAGAAGATCACTTAACTCTGAGCTAGATAAAGAAACTCATTCAATGATCCAAATACGATCGATATGATGCATGTCAAGCACCATGTGTCAACCAAAATACGTACCAACCATATGCATGATGGATCAAGTCGAAATTAAATGAATAGTCAACTGCTACATGTACATAGCTAGCACTATCATGCTACAATACAATACAATGCAATACAATACAAGGTAGCAGCAGGATGCCAAAGAGAAATTCCAAATCCCATTGCAAAGGAGCATGAATGCATGGGTAAAGTAAAGGATTCAACTCCTGTTCCTCGGGGACCTTAACCCATTGAAACTTGAGAATTTCAACACCCTGAAGGTACCTTACCTACCTTTTATCTAGCTCTCTTCACCCATGATAATGAAGTATACCTGGACCTCTCAACTTTACTAACCAACCTACTAACCTCTAGATCTTGTATATATAGCAGAACTTGCGTGACACAACACTATCTTGAATATATGTTAAGCAATAACATTGATTCTAGTGGACATGATCAAACAGAACTCAGATTTGGAAAAGCGAAAACAAAGATATGCTGATGTCCTAGTGTTCAGGCTGCCCGTTTCAGGTGTAAAAGGATGTTTACCCTTCACCGTTCGTTCATTTGACGCGGGATGTTATGGAAACAACTGAGACACAAGTTTCACAACTCCCCACATTGGCGCATCATTCTGTGAAATACATTGGAAGGAACAATAAGAACATGTTACCATTGCACAAGAAGAACGTGTTGCTCAGTTAATGAATGGTGCTTGAAATTAAACTATTACTGACGGAGTCCACCAGCAGCGACATAATTGTTTGTTCTCTCTTTTTCTTCAACCAAGTTGTACTTTTTCTTTTTAAATTCTACAGGAAATGGGGGCGGGTAGAAACTGGAAAGAGTATTCGGACTTACCAAATAAACAATGTCAAATGCGTTACGGTAACAATCTAGATTATTTTCAACATCATGATTCCTGCACAAACAGTTTTGTACAATAAGTAATTAAGCAGCAGTCAAGTTCCTCTCTTTTTACTAGTAGATAAGACGAAGGGAAAAAAAAGGGCAATTTAAAAAAAACAGTTCAGATGCAGGAAAAGGCGTGGCAGTGGTATGATGAACACTAGAAAGATGAAGAAATACAAATACAGATGCACAGAGACGGAATGCTGCTAACTGTGCAGGCAGACACTCCATGCTATTATCAGCGTTGGGCATTATAGTTAAGCCTCGAATATTATCAAGTAATTATGCACGGAGGCCAAAAAATCTTATACCTACAGGGGAAAATTGATATTAGCTGCCGGTCTTTTTTTCACTACTTTTTCCTACTCTAATCTCCAATAATATTTTGAGAATTATTTCTTGAAACTTTGGTTATAAGAACACATACACAGATTTAATTTATATATATCTAACATTAATATACTGCAGATTGCACATAAATTTCATAAACTTTAGGAGCAACCGGGCTACATATGGTAACTTACAGAAATCCCATGGAAACTCTATTCTCATAGTTCAAGCCATCAGACATTCCCAAGTCACCGGTGTGATCTCCAAGAAGCAACACATTGGTTCTCTGCTTCATAGAAGTGTTCTCACTCGCTGACCAATTAGCCTCGCCTAATCTATCATGCAGAGGAGCAGCCATGTCAAGAGAATGCTCATTCTTATTCAGACTGTGAATTAACTTACCTGTAATAACATCGTTATAGAAGATCCACTAATCAGTAGGCATAAAGGTTAGCATGTTTGTCGTTGTATCAAGCAAGACTAGCATGAGATAATGGATGGGGCAGTTTAGAGACCCGAAAACGTATTATATTCTAAAGCTGCACAAGTTGTTTTCTTGTACAAAAACGCCGCCATTATATTAGAGCAAATCAAATGATCCTGATCGTTATTTAGACAGCTAAAATTAGTACATTACCCTCACCCCAAAGGCAATAACATTTGTCTTGTTTTCACAAAATCTAAGGATGTTATCGTACATCAAAACTTTCTGTGTAGATGTTCATTCATATCCTTGAAACAGGTGCATAACTCCTCTGTATATGCAAGTCCATTTTGGGATGCAAAAGATTCTGAAAAGTACTACAAAGATGGAGGAGTTTTAAATCCAACATGTTTTCAAAGATAAAATGCATGGCCAGCTTTCTAAATATTAAAAGTATGATACTGGAATCAGGCAGAAAAGATCCCAAGTTCCAATTCCTGCATTAAGTTAGAAAAAGGTCCCTTGAGATAGACAATATCCCACTTTAACAAAAAAAAACAACAACATGAAGCTAGAAGAAATGAACTCATCAGAACATTTTCACCAGCAACAATACTAAGCCAGAGCGGGAGAAATAACCTTTTCACACTCTACCAATTAAGGTTTCTTTCTTCAAACATAAAAAGTGATCTATAAACTGTCATCAAATGAAATTTGAACTCATTCTAGTATCAATATTTAACACTAAGCAAAACAGCCTGAGAGTTGGGAACAGTAATTGTTTGAACAACATTCTTAACATAATAATATGCCAAAACAACCATACATTGCATAAACTTTCAGACAGATCTCCCTAAATTCCTAACTTACGGTGAGACAGATTAATTCAGAAGTACCTCTAAAAGCAACCAAACGACCGTTTGCATCAAATTCCATGCGATTTGAGACAATCCTTATATTCTTAAAAGATCTGTGAAGTTTCTGTCTCAAGACCTGTGATCAGAAAGGATATATATAATATACTGCAGCATGGCATAAGTATGTATACCAGAACCAGAACAAACAAAGTGAGGAAGACGAACCTCCTCTATGATATCTGCAAGTCCTGCAGAGAATATAAGGACCGGAATGTCTCTTTCCTGCATTTGTATAAGCAAATGTTTAAACAAAATTAAGCTATAATCCAAACAGAAAACAAACACAAAATCATTAGATGCTACAAGCAATTCAGAACCAAAGTTGCAAACTAGGCTGTAAAAATTATAAAGGAAATATCCTGGAAACATTATTATTCTAGGTAATTAATGAACAAACCTCCAATAACTCGAAGAGCTCAACCACCCCTTCTCTAAAAGCAATTTTTGAGTTGGCAACAGAAGCTATTATTGCATCAAATGTGAGACCACCCTCAATCAAAAGACCATGAGATTTCCCCCACCTGCAGAGACCATGGAAGTTGGAACAGCACCACATACTCAAGATACAAAACTAAAACTTAGAAGAAAAGAAATCCAATCTGTCCTCGATATTGTATCATTTCAAAAGAATTACTTCCCTCATACCCTTTGATCCCATAGCCTAACAAGCGTTCACATAATGCTGCTCCCTTCCACAATGTTTCTAACAACACAGTGTTCCCCACTAAAGTCCAGCAAATCAACTAGCATAAAACACTGGAAATATGTAATCTTTGGTTTAAAGTCGGTCCACCAGCTTCGACGATAATAAAACAAAGCAAGCTACAGGTGAACACTAAAACCTAAAATGGGCGAGACAGTATGAACGTCATACCATTCCTCCATGAGCTTCGTTTTCTCGTCAGTTGGGATGGTGGGAGAAAATTCCAGAGGATGGTAATACTCGTATAGAGCCTTCCTCCTGGCATCACACTCGGGATTCTCCAGATGCAATAGCCCATGACTAGCTGCATATGTCACCACTTGTTAGATCCGCAAGGCAATGTATTTACAGAACACCATGACAGAGCAGAAAGGCATACATTCTCCTCGGCTGCCATTGACCCAAAACCTCGTTAATGTAGCGTCAAAGTCAGCAATTACCTGCGAGGACATTTAAAAAAAAAAGGTGAAAAGAACCCAGTCCATTTGAAGTAAAAAGCGAGGGAGGGAAACGAAGAGGATTCAGGACCTGGAGCTTAGAAGGGCCCGCATCGCGAATGGCAGCGATTTTTCGGTCAAGTGAGTGCTTATCTGCAACCAAAGTTAGGTCGGAGAGATTGTGAAGCTCCATTGCCGCTTTTTGTGGAACAGTAGCGGTGCAGAAGGACATGATCGAGAGACGAAGGGTTGGCGGCAAATAACGACCGTAATTAGGCGGAGAGAAGGAGAAGCGCAGTTTGCGAAGACAACTGCAGCAGCTGCGATGAGCAAGGAAGCTGGTGGTGCAGCGGCTTTGTTGGCGGAGACTGTTCCTCATTTCATAAGCATTCACTGAATCACTTTGAATCTTTGATAAGGCTACTGCTACTCCATATAATATCCAGGTTTAAAAAGCCTTAGCCTTCTGACCCCCAAGGTTTCTTACTTGAACATTTTACCCTTGAGATCTTAACTATGATTGAATCACCCCTCAAAGTTACAACCTTTTTGTCCCTCTCACCCATCGAATGACCAATCCAGCTGAAGTAAGCAACCAGGCGTCTAGAGTAGCCAAAGCACCGCCGTGCGACTCTGAGGCCGAGCACAACCCAGAGACCAGAGCACACCGCTGCACCGCTGTCACTCTCGTCTCCAGCCGTGGCAGCCAGCAAGGTGCGACACCGAGGCCGAGTAGAACTTGTTAATGCTGGTTTTTAAGTTAAGAGTGGTTAAATGTCACAACAAGCTAAGCTCCCTTTCCTCGAAGAATGGTTGAGGATACAGAGCGGTGGCAGCAGCAGCAGCGCTTCTTCATCATCAGCACCTGCTCGTGCCATCATTCAAGCTTGGTCCGAACTTAGGGATTCCTTACAAAGCAACTCCTTTTACCCCAATCACCTTCCGTCCTTGAAAACCCTTGTTAATTCCCAAAATTCTCTCCATGTTGCTGACACTCAAGTGAAGCTTCTGCTCTCCATCCTTTCCACTCAGACACTCGCTCTGCCTTCTGAATCATACCCTCTTCTGCTCAGGCTTCTTTACATATGGGTCAGGAAATCTGTCAGGCCTTCTACGTTGCTTGTTGATTTGGTTGTTGATGCTGTTTCTGTCTTACTTAAGTCTGACTATGAGGAGAAGAATAACCATTTGTTCTTCACGGAAGCTGTTATCCTGTTAGGTGCCATTTCCCTTCTGTCGGTGGCATCTGAGAAATCAAAAGTGGCTTGCTTGGAGCTGCTCTCTGGCCTGTTGGAACAAGATCTTTATTTAGTTTGTTCTCGTGAGGAACTTATCCAGGATGTGCTAGCGGCTGCTGGGTATTCTTTATCTTTTCTCTGAATGTTTGTTTCACTAGGATTTCAGATGTTTTACTAGGTGGTTGGGGGAAAGGCAGATGGGCTTCCTTGCAACCTTACTAATGGACTGATGATTCTGCATTTGTTTGAGTCAATCTGTGAACCAAGCTCGGATTTTCGTACAGGATTTGGAGTCACCAAAGACAACGTATTCTGCATTTGCCCTTCTTATGGTTGCAGCTGGAGTGTTGAGAACTTTGAGTGGAAGACTGTCAAGAGGCCAAGGTTTGGACTGTTTCGAGGCTGAGAAAAGCCTGAGAGAGTCGACTTACAGCCATTGCAGAAAAATTGATTTCTACCCCTGAAGGAAGGTCTTCATTATTGGAAAATGATTATCCCAATAGCCTTCTTTTACAGTGCATCTCAGTAGCTGTGGCTCGAAGTGGCAGTATGTCTTTCCATTCAGCTATTTTTCTGTCTCTTGCTTCAGCTTTGTTGACAGAAGTCTTTCTTTTACAAGGCCTCTATTCTAGGATTCTCAATTTCTCTGACATTAGTAAAACTGGATTTGGTCTTACTGAAGTTAAAGAGCATATCAGCAGTGTTCCCTTTAAAGAAGGAGGGGCAATAACTGGAGTATTTTGTAACCAATATGTTTTAGCCGATGAAAAAAGTAAAAGTTCAGCCGAGAATATGGTTTGGAGATACTGTGAGAATATCTATATGGGGCACAGACAAATGGCTTTGTTACTTCGTGAAAGACAAGATGAGTTATTAGTGGAGGTTGAAAAAATTGCAGAATCGGCTTTTCTATTGGTTGTGGTCTTTGCACTTGCTGTTACAAAGCAGAGGCTGAAATCAAACTTCCCTGAAGATGTTCAAAAGGAAACATCTGGTCAGATATTGGTTTCTTTTTCTTGGCTTGAGTATTTCAGGTGTGTCCGGCTGCCTGAATATGTGGATACGATTCAAGCTGTTGTTGCAAACATTCAACAACATGAGTTTGCCTGTGCCAGTTTTGTTGAATCTATGCCCTCCTATGTTGACTTGACCAGTGGCAAAGGTAGTTTTGCAATGTTCACAACCAGAAGATTACCTTTATGGTTACTAGTTTTCCCTTTTATCCTTTTCATAGCTTGTTTGCTTTTGTGACATTGGAAATTTGGGTTTCAGACTCCGCCATTGCATATAAAGTGGCATATGGTTGGCCTAAAGATGAAGTTCAAACTGCTCACATTTTGTTTTGTTTGCGGGTGATACCAACATGCGTTGAACGCTTGCCTGTGTCAGTCTTCAGTTGAGTGGTTGCTCCAATTATGTTTCTGTATCCTACAACTACTTACTATTTTGGTAGAATACTCTGACTCTACGTGATATAATGAGCTTTGGTTCCTATAACAATATTATGATCAGATAACATCCAAACAACAAAGTAGGTCGTGCAACACATTCCATGTTTGTGGCATTCATATCATCAGGAGTAGACTCTAGCGAGGATGAGAAGGTGTCGTTAAAAGTGAACCTCGTGTTTTATAGCATCCAGAGATCCTTAGAGGTAAGTGGAGTTCATCATCAATGGTTATATTAACACTGTATTACCAAAAGCAAAGGGTAGAAGGTTTCGTATCAAGTCTTTTTGTGCGTGTGACGGGGATATCCTGGCTTTACACCATGGCTTCCAGAGTTTCAGCTTTGGTCCGACATCTTCCTGCAGGAAATACAAGAGAGTGGAAAGATTAAGGATGCTCAAGTGTGACTTTACTACAACAACTCAATCTATTTGTTTGAGCCATGCCATCAAGGGCTTAAGTTGTGGGCTTGGTTTTCTTTGTGGTTCATGCGAAATGGAAATTTCCCAATCTCTCAACTTATTATAGACCCTTTTAATCATGTAGACTCTTTTTAGTAAGCTGAGTTGAGTTGTAAGGTTGGAGGTTCTAGGATGTCTGAAGAACATCTGTTTCTTGTCTGTAGGTGTTGCCAAGCATGATGACACAGTTTGCGCAACTGATTGTTTGTTTGCCAAAGGATGGCCAGATTGCAGTTCTTAATGAGTTATATGAGCAGGTTGCTGAATCTGATGATGTGACACGGAAACCCGTTCTAGTTTCATGGCTGCAGTCATTATCTTACCTTTCTTCACAAGATAGAAGCGGCAGAGGAAGCCTTAAAGGAACCAAGGATGATACCTCTCGTTCAGGCAGACCGGAGCCTGTAAATTGGGACGGAATGAATGCCCGTTTGTGAATGATCAAGGGGCTTATCCTTACAGGCAAAACTTCATAGGAAATGTTCACTGCCCAGATGCTCATACATACATGTCTACGTAGGATTTGTCTCACTCAAATAAGAGGGAAGAAGATGAACTTTAGGTTCTCCCCTGTTTATGTAGGAGTGAAAAAATTGTTGTAAAAGAGCAGTTACTTACAGGGGAATTTTATGTGGTAGTTGGTGTATTTCTTCAAGAGATGATGAGGCCTTTTATCCTTATAGGCAAAACTTCATAGGAAATGTTCACTGCACCTTGATTTTGTGTAAACTTCATACATGTCTGTGTAGGATTTGTCTCACCTGGGAAGAAGATGAACTTTAGGTTCTTCTCTCCCTTGTCTATATATGAGTGCAAAAATTGTTGTATAAGAGAAGTTACAGGGGAATTTTATGAAATGTTGTATTTTTATCATCTGTTCTAATCTCTAATCCTTTGTTTTTTTTCGGTTCGTGAAACATTTGTAATCCATTTTGCTTATGGCAAAGGTTAGGCAAGTATGCCCGGGTCCTAATTGTACTATCCCTTTGGTGAAATTTTTGCAGCCTACACCCAAATAGTGTTAATCAGTGTGTGGTGAAGATCTAGAGCCAAGGACGAGCGTCAGAGCCAAGCAACATCATCAAAGCCAAGCACCAGTGTCGGAACTAGCAATGAGCGCTGAAACCAAGCATGAGAGCAGGAATCGCCCACCAATCCCCGTCCGATTGTGGAGATATCGCCGGTTTGCTGTTGAGAATCCCGCAATTGGAAGCTATACATCGGCGGCAATGGCGGAAGAATTGAACTCGATTTGATGCTCTACGGTGGTGCTCCACTTGTGTCCTCTCAATTGTCGTATGCCGACAACGATTATGACGCAAAGACGGTGTCAGATCGACGGCTAAAGCCTACCGTGGGTGCCCTCTGTTAATACCAAAGGATTAACATTAAATAAGGTAAAGGTCGGAGCTAGGATGAAATACCTGAGACCGTGTCCGAGAAGGTGGGCCTCAAGAATCCAGCCATGTCGAGATGAGGTGGGGCTCTTCTGAGTTGCTTCGTCCTTCGCTGAGGGGCTCCTAGGATGTGCTACCTCCGCAACGCTTCGTCCGAGGCCGCTCCACTCCACAGGCGGGCTGCTTCGGGGGCCGAGTGAACACCTGGTACAATTCTCCGACGCTCAAGTTAGAACTCGCTCTGTAAACTAGCCGAGGGACAGTAAGTTGAGAGTAAATTGAGAGTGTATTTTCTAAAGTTCCGTCATTTTGGCGGAGCAGGAAAAGGGTATTTATAGTGGCCTAAGGTGGTATGGGCAACGTTATGGACAGCGGTATGGTCCGGGGGACAGGTGTCATTCGCACATCATGGGGGATGTTGGATTATTTCTTTTGCAAGAAAACGATTTTGATGATCACAAAAGTTTTAGATGTTTTATGAAAAGTTTTGGAAAACCTAGTGGTCATAATAGTTATGCATTTTGTTAGTCAAATGTATTATGTATTTTGCCACGTTTTGACCAG
The DNA here is from genome assembly GCA_024586325.1 of Stellera chamaejasme. Taxonomy (NCBI): domain Eukaryota; kingdom Viridiplantae; phylum Streptophyta; class Magnoliopsida; order Malvales; family Thymelaeaceae; genus Stellera; species Stellera chamaejasme. The sequence continues at coordinate 506,617 of CM044986.1, forward strand.
GCCCAAGTTGCTATTTAGACTAAAAGCCCATTCGGTAAAAGTGTTTACGTAGAAGAAAAAGAGTGCGATGGTTGTAATTGTTTAGGACTCTTGCTTGTAATGCGTTTCAAATTTAAAACGTTACCTGGTGATTCCATGGAGATTTTCGTGCGCATCTTACAAGAAGAAACAGAAATAGTTGTTGGACGCTCCTCCTCTTGCTATTTAATCAAGTGCAAGGCTTCATGAAGAAGAAGTTCGAGATTGATCAAGAAGAAAAAGCTCTCGGTTTGCAAAGAAAGCAACGATCATACTAAAGCTCTCAAAGACCGCATATTCCAAGATCAAAGCTTCTACTTCGTTCTAGATTGCCTACTTTATTTTGAGAGAGAGAGAATGCAGTGCTAAAAGTTTTTGTGAGTTTTTGTGAAAAACCTCAAAAGGTTGAGTAGTTTTCTACAAAACAGTTTTGTAAGGTTTGTTTTGGTGAGCCTCGGGAAAACCAAACAGGGGATTTTGTTAGGTTATTAGTGAGCCTTTGGGAAAACTATTTTGGTGAGAGTTAGGTTGTTTTGGTGAGCCTTGGGAAAACCAAAAATAGGTTTTAGTTGAGCCTGGGAAAAACTTTGTATACTTTAGGTTTGTGTAACGTTTTAAAGTATAGTGGAAGGAACTCTCAAGTGGTGAGGCGAGGAGAGGGCGTAGGTCGTAGACCGAACCTCTATAAATTCTTTGTGTCATTCTTTTCAAGATTTTATTTTGGTTTCTCGCTTTACCTCTCTACCGTCGTGTTTTGTAAACAGTTTGAGTGTCTTCTGATCTTAGTTTTAAGAAAAGATTTCGTTGTTAAGTCAACCAATTCACCCCCTTGCCTATCTCAGATAACAGGGATACAATATTCCCAAGTTTGGAGATCAGTGGCTACTAAAATCTTGGCAATGAAGGCTGCAGCACTTGTGGGCCGGTCCGCCATTCCAGTTCATGGGCTCAGCATTCGGTCCTCACCACCCTCTGTGTAGATCTGTAACATTGCATTATTCTGAAACAGAGCTCGCGGGAAGGAGAAGAATGACACAACCGTAATTAAATAAAACAATATGGACTTTTGTTTGCCGCCCCAACCGTAATTAAATAAAACATGGCTTAACGCTGCCAAATGAGCCGAAGTACCAATTCCCATTCCACGAATCCCATCCACGAACACGGCACAACCACCGCTGCACACCCCCAGGCATCGCGAGTGCCGCCGTGCGACTCTGAGGCCCAGCACAACCCAGAGGCCAGAGCACACCGCACCGCTGTCGTCCCGCCGCTCCCCGCTACTCTGACTTTGAGCGCGAGGGATCCGGACAGTTGTTATACTGCGACTCTTTCCTGTGTTTGTGCTCTGCGAGTGCAGCAGCAACAGCAGCTAAGCTTGTGGTTATTTGGCGTATGTATTTACGATTTTTGTGCTGCTGTGACTGAAGAGTAGTTAAAGTTTATCTTGTTTATACTTGAGCGTACTGGTATTTTGGTCATTAGAATCTGAGGGCAAGACAATAGCTCCTACGCTTGCTTTGAATAGTGCTAATAGTTGCCGCACTATGCCAAGTTCTTTTACTAAATTATGTATGCTGATGGATTGCATCCCCTTCTAAGCTTCTACTATAGGTGATAGAACATTAGGATCCGTCTAGCGGTTACATTTGAGATAGTGAGCTCGGCCTCAGTGAATGAACATTGCTGCTAAAGTAGATGGAATACTTGAGCTCTCTATGTTTTCTTTTCAGCATCATGAGCTGGAGTTTATTTTGCTTCTTTGCTTGCTAATTGGTGAGCTCAAATTGGTTGCTTCAGCCAAAATTCAATTGTGATAAAAATGTAACTTGCTAGAGATACATGGTGCTCATGTACCATTTGTTGACTTGCTAGTATATATCATTCTGTAACGTTCTGCACACATCATCATTCATGTTTCTTATGTGTAACATTTTTGTACAGATTACAAACCCTTGTGCTAGCAACACGTGGGAGTAGAACTAGTTAATACGGGCTCTGAGTTTAGAGTAGTTCAATGTCACAACAAGCTAAGACCATTTTCCTTGAAGAATGGTTGAGGATACAGAGCGGCGGAAACAGTGCTTCTTCATCATCGGCACCTGCTCGAGCCATCATTCAAGCCTGGTCTGAACTTAGGGATTCCTTACAAAGCAACTCCTTTTACCCCAATCACCTTCACTCCTTGAAAACCCTTGTCAATTCCCAAAAATCTCTCCACGTTGCTGACCCTCAAGTGAAGCTTCTGCTCTCCATCCTATCCACTCAGACACTCTCTCTGCCTTCCGAATCATACCCTCTCCTGCTCAGGCTTCTTTACATATGGGTCAGGAAATCTGTCAGGCCTTCAACGTTGCTTGTTGATTTGGTTGTTGATGCTGTTTCTGTCTTACTTAAGTCTGAGTATGAGGAGAAGAAGAACCCTTTGTTCTTCGTGGAAGCTGTTATGCTGTTAGGTGCCATTTCCCTTCTGTCTGTGGCGTCTGAGAAATCAAAAGTGGTATGCTTGGAGCTGCTCTCTGGCCTATTGGAACAGGATCTTTGTTTAGTTTGTTCTCATGAGGAACTTATCCAGTATGTGCTAGCGGCTGCTGGGTATTCTTTATCTTCTTCTCTGAATGTTTGTTTCGGTAGGATATCAGATGTTTTACTAGGTTGTTGGGGAATGACAGATGGGCTTCCTTGCAACCTTACTAACGGACTGATGATTCTACATTTGTTTGAGTGGGTTGTATCTGGATTCATCAGAGCACAATCTGTGAACCAAGCTCAGACTTTCATACAGGAGATTTTGGAGTCACCAAAGCCAACGTATTCTGCATTTGCTCTTCTTATGGTTGCAGCTGGAGTGTTGAGAGCTTTACGTGGAAGACTGTCAAGTGGCCAAGGTTTGGATACTGTTTTGAGGCTGAGAAAAGCCTCAGAGAGTCGACTTACATCCATTGCAGAAAATTTGATTTCTACCCCTGGAGGAAGGTCTTCAGTATTGGAAAATGATTATCCCAATAGCCTTCTTTTACAGTGCATCTCAGTAGCTGTGGCTCGAAGTGGCAGTATGTCTTTCCATTCAGCTATTTTTCTGTCTCTTGCTTCAGCTTTGTTGACAGAAGTCTTTCCTTTACAACGCCTCTATTCTAGCATTCTTCATTTCTCTGAGAGTAAATCTGGATTTGGTCTTACTGAAGTTAAAGAGCATATCAGTAGTGTCCCCTTCAAAGAAGGAGGGGCAATAACTGGAGTATTTTGTAACCAGTATGTTTTAGCTGATGGAAAAAGTAAAACTTCAGCTGAGCATATGGTCTGGAGATACTGTGAGAATATGTATATGGGGCACAGACAGTTGGCTTTGTTACTTCGTGAAAGACAAGATGAATTGCTATTAGAGGTTGAAAAAATTGCAGAATCGGCTTTTCTTATGGTTGTTGTCTTCGCACTTGCTGTTACAAAGCAGAGGCTAAACTCAAACTTCCCTGAAGAAGTTCAGAAGGAAACATCTGTTCAGATATTGGTTTCGTTTTCTTGGCTTGAATATTTCAGGCGTGTCCGGCTGCCTGAATATGTGGATACGATTCGAGCTGTTGTTGCAAGCATTCAACAACATGAATTTGCTTGTGCCAGTTTTGTTGAATCTATGCCCTCCTATGTTGACCTGACCAATGGCAAAGGTACCTTTCTAAGGTTGCAATGTTCACAATCAGAAGATTACCTTTTTGGTTACTAGTTTTCCCTTTTATCCCTCTCATAGGTTGTTTGTTTTGTGACATTGGAAATTTGGGTTTCAGACTCCGCCATTGCATATAAAGTGGGGTATGTTTGGTCTAAAGATGAGGTTCAAACTGCTCGCATTTTGTTTTGTCTGCGGGTTATACCAACATGCGTTGAACGCTTGCCTGCGTCAGTCTTTAGCAGAGTGGTTGCTCCAATCATGTTTCTGTATCCTACAACTATTACTATTTTAATAAAATACTCTTGACTCAACGTAATGGCATGAGCTTAGGTTCCTATAACAATATTATGATCAGATATTTGGGACATCCAAACAACAAAGTAGGTCGTGCAGCACATTCCATGTTTGTGGCATTCATATCATCGGGAGTAGACTCTACCGAGGATGAGAAGGTGTCATTAAAAGAGAAATTCGTGTTTTATTACATCCAGAGATCCTTAGAGGTAAGTGAAGTTCATTATCAACGGTTATTTTAACACTGGATTACCAAACGCAAATTGTAGAAGGTTTCATATCAAGTCTTGTTGTGCTTGTGATAGGGATATCCTGGCTTTACACCATTTGAGGGCATGGCTTCTGGAGTTGCAGCTTTGGTCCGACATCTTCCTGCAGGAAGTCCAGCAATATTTTACAGCATTCACGCCCTTTTCGAAAAAGCTAATACGCTGTGCACTGATGCTGCTGTGGAGAGTGATACAGGCAAGAAGTGGCTAGGAGAATCAGAGCTAGAGATGAAATTTCTGGAGTTGCTGATAAGACTTATTTCTCTTGTTGATATACAGGTAAACATGTGTAAGCTGATTTATTTTTCTTCGACAAAGTCTCTTTTTGGCTTGATTGTATGTGAAGTCACATGAATATACAAGAGAGTGGAAAGATTAAATATGTTCATGTGTGACTTTCCTACAACTATTCAATCTATTTGTTTGAGCCATGCCAACAAGGGCTTAAGTCGTGGGCTTGGTTTTCTTTGTGGTTCATGGGAAATGGAATTTTCCCAATCTCTCAACTTATTATAGACCCTTTTAATCATGTGACTCTCTTTCATTAGCTGAGTTGAGTTGTAAGGTTGGAGGTTCTAGGATGTCTGAAGAACATCTGTTTCTTGTCTGTAGGTGTTGCCAAGCATGATGACACAGTTTGCGCAACTGATTGTTTGTTTGCCAAAGGATGGCCAGATTGCAGTTCTTAATGAGTTATATGAGCAGGTTGCTGAATCTGATGATGTGACACGGAAACCCGTTCTAGTTTCATGGCTGCAGTCATTGTCTTACCTTTCTTCACAAGATAGAAGCGGCAGAGGAAGCCTTAAAGGAACCAAGGATGATACCTCTCGTTCAGGCAGACCGGAGCCTGTAAACTTGGACGGAATGAATGCCCGTTTGTGAATGATCAAGGGGCTTATCCTTACAGCCAAAACTTCATAGGAAATGTTCACTGCCCAGATGCTCATACATGTCTACGTAGGATTTGTCTCACTCAAATAAGAGGGAAGAAGATGAACTTTAGGTTCTCCCCTGTTTATGTAGGAGTGAAAAAATTGTTGTAAAAGAGCAGTTACTTACAGGGGAATTTTATGTGGTAGTTGGTGTATTTCTTCAAGAGATGATGAGACACACACCAAAATGCTAGTGATATTAAGTTATGAGTATATGGTAAGTCTTTCTTGGATTCAGGATCTTGATAAATCTGGTAACATTTTATTACCACTTCATAGTAGTATTCTATTCTGTGTATATTCATTTAAAAGAGGGAAAAAAAAGGGTGGGAGCTTACATTTGTTTTGATTCCTTTCCCCTTCCCGCAATTGAATGCAGATGCAGAGACGAACCAGTTTGATTTCAATGGCGATGATGGCAGTATTATCAGTGGCTCTGATTTCCGGCGGCGGCGAAGAGTACAGAGTTGGAGGCGGCCTCTGGACCATCCCACCGGCGGAAAACTACTACGCCAACTGGTCCTCCTCCGTCAACTTCCTCGTCCACGACAAACTCGGTATGCCTCAAATTTACAATTCAATTCAATCCAATCGCCATTTTCATTTTCAATTCTTGAATCGCCGCCATTAATTTTCATTTTCTCAGTTTTCGAGTTTGATTCGGAGTTTCACGAGTTGATGCAAGTGGCGAGGCTTGGGTACGACAATTGCAACGCCGAAAGCCCTATAGAAGTATTCACTTCCAGTCCCGCCGTCGTCGTCTTCCAGGAACCGGCGGTTCTTTATTTCATCTGCAACGTCTCCGATCACTGTCTTCTCGGCCAGAAGATCTCTGTCGTCGTTCAACCCCACCCCTCCTCCCATCTTCCACCAACTCCCCCAGTACTCCCGCTGCTCCCACCGGCTCCGTCGCCTCACTTCTTTCCACCGCCGGCTCCGTCGCCGGTTACAAACGCCACTCCTCGTGATGTGCCTCCTGATCATTCAGGTCACCCAACACCAACTTGCGTTTCTTCCTACTCTTTTGCTTTAATGATCACATTACTGCTCTTGCTTGTTTAATGATGGAGTATGTATGTAGGAGTATTAAATCATGTGTTCTAATCTCTAATCTTTTTTTTCCCCCTGAAACATTTGTAATCCATTTTGCTTATGAAAAGGTTACTCCACTCCACAGACAGAACATCCTTGCTTGCTACTACAACTGGGATTCCTGTATTTCAAGTGTGTTGTCATTTTTAATTATTTTTTTGTGTAAATTGAGATTATTTTTTATTATTAACTCATTTTACATCAATTTTCATCATTATCTCCTCCCAAACCTATTCTAACCCCTCCCAATTTATTCCCTAGATTCTTCTTTGAGTGAATGCACTGTAATAGGGGGCTTCAAACATACATTTTTTGGGGTGAATTTTTGGAAATTCACCCCTCAAAAATTGGTGAGTCACTCCCATTTTTTTCGGACCTCGCCGTATTCACGGGAGGTCCGAATATGTACAGTAGCCCGTGATTCACGAACAAAATACTACCCATGTAACCCACCCCTCCCCCTCACCTGCTTTTCGCTTCAGATTTTCGAGTCGCTCGCTAAGTGTGAGGTTCCAAAAATCTGTGGTGGTGGATGGCACCCAAATTAAATTTGGTGAACATTTTTTTCTCACTCTTGATGTTTGAAACCTCCGAATGATAAAAGTGAACTAAAATAAAAATAAAAAAATATTATTTTATTTAGGATAAAAATATTTTGATGATGTGACAATATATCGAGAGGCGGCGTAACGGATAACAGATACTCCTATGTTTTAAACTGATTCATTTTTATAGTTTTTGAAGAAATTAAAGTTGTATGAGATAAGAGTATACATTATACGTATGCAAATAACAAGCATACTCCATTTGTCTCAAATCAATTATTCCCTTCGTTCAAAGTGTATCGTCATTTTTACCTTTTTTTTGTAGATTAAAATTGTCTTTGATCATTAACTCATTTCACATGAACTTCCATCATTACCCTCTCCCAAACTCATTTTCATTCTTCCCAATCCGCTCTCTAGACTCCTTCAATATGTGCATTTACAAGGGTAGAAGTGGACTAAAATAAAACACAAATTGATAAATATCATTTCATTTGGGATAAAAATATTTTAATGTTGTAACAACACACTTAGGAAGTATCTTATTTTCAGATATATTTTGTCATTTTTCAGATATATTTTGTAAAGGAAATTTGACAACTACGTGACCAACTTACAGCCTACACATAAACCAAGTATTAGATATTCACTTTTTCCTTCTCTTATTTTCTATATTTTTTCAAATTTTCTTTCGCCAAATATTAAATCGTCAATGAAAAAGAATACAACCTCAAATATTCAATATTCACCTTTTCTATATATATATATATATATAATTCAATATTCACTTTTTCTATATATAATATTCACTTTTTCTGTTTCTTCATCTTAATTTCTCTCTGCAAATATTCAATATTCATTCTAAAACAACACAATCATACACGAAAAAAAATCACCAGAGTACATTTGGTTGTCAGGAAAAAAAATAGTTGGATAAGATGATTAAAATGGGATAGGGTGAAATGATATAGGATATGATAAGATGGGATGATGCAGGATCTCATCTTTTGTTTGGTTGTACACAGAATAACTGAAAAATGGCGAGCACTATTTATCAACTAGTTGTGTAAAGTCTGAAATGCCCTCCTAATAAATGCTCCCTATTTATCAAATCTCCAATGGCAAGAGAGATGATCTACGGCAGGTGACGAAGGCTTTCCAACTCCTCTCCTTGCCGCTGGCCTCGCAGATCTGGAGTTCGATATGAAGTCTTTAAAGAATCAAAGCTTTCGACTCCAATCGCCAGCGATGTGGCCGCCGATGGGTAACCACCGCGAGCTCCGTCTCTAACTGTCGCGATATGGCTATCGGGAACCACTTCAGATCTCCACGATCTATAGGTGATGGAGGAAGTTGTGGTGAACGACACCGGCGAAACGTACGGTCGTACACGGTGTTCTCCTTCACAGTGGAACCATCTCTGGCGGCTTGCAACGAAGTCGAAAAATGACTGGTCTTCGTCTCCAGCGATCTCCGATGATATCAGATCTGTATGGAGTAAGATGATGTGAGGTAAGAATAGCATAACATACATTAGTCAGCGAGTTTCGAAATTCATTCTGACAGTTTCTAATATTTATTCAGACACTATATCATTTTGTAATAGACGCTATAAGAATGTGTAAATATCTAAGTAAATAGTATAAACTCTTGCAATATATAGACAGTATGACATTTCACTTTAGACACTATGCATTTAACTATAAATCAACGAAAATTGTTTTAAATTTATTTGATGCTTAAGAAATTTATTATGACAGCTTTCCAATATTTATTCAGACACTATATCATTTCGTAACAGACACTATAGAAATGTGTAAATATCTAATTAAACAGCATAAACTCTTGTGGTGCCGATAGCAGTGGCAATGTTGGCGGATGCTGCGGTGGTTCTTGCGACAGCCACGGCGATGGTTCTGGCAACATTGGCGGTGGTTCCGGCGACATCAACGATGGTTCCGGTGACATTGGCGGTGGTCCCGACAGTCACGATAGTGGTTCCGGCTGTCGTAGCGGTGGTTCCGGTGGCTGTGAAGGATGTTCCAGCGGCTGTGACGGTGGTTCCAGCGGCCGCGGCGATGGTTCCGGCGACCGTAACGGTGGTGGCTGTGGCGGCGGTGGTAAGGGTGGTGGTGAGGGTGGATGGTGGTTTTGGCTTAAAAGGGTATTTTAGTCTTTGAAATTGTTAGTTAATTAGTTAGTTTAATTAGATAATGTTAGGATCTACTATAGATTTTTCCAACTAGTTGATAATTAAAGGCACAGGCTATAGTGTGCCACCCTCAAATATGTGCCAGTTTGTGCCAAAGTCTATTTAATTACAACAATGTCATTCTTTCTCTTCTCCTGCTCTTTACGTCAATTTCCATGGAGATTTTAACCACCACCCACCACCTCTCACTTCTAGCCTTTGACCACGGTAGCTCCTCCCTTAAACACTGACCGGCAGTTAGCAACTCAGTGATAGTCTCTCCCTCCATCAACAACCACCGGAGACCAACAAATGTAGTAGATCCGTTCGGACGACCCGCTATCCGATCCGACGAAATCCGCCAACCAAGGCGGTAATCGACCCCGCCGAAGCCGTCAATCTCTTCCTCGGTCGTCGACGCTTCATTCCCAGCCATTTCCTGAGCTGAACGACGAAAATTCGTCTCAAGTCCCAAATCGCAACTCGCTACAGACAACAAAATTATGATGCTCCTACATATAATTATGATGTGCTCTCGATTAATTATGATGCTCTTTTGTGTAAAAATGATATAACCACGAATTGTATACAAATAATGCTTAAATCTATTATAATGAACTTAATAACGCCAATTAATGAAGAATTGCGAGAAGATAAAATTTTCAGCGAAACAAGCATTACATACATTGCACCATAAAGGCATACTTACCAGATGAAGCATCATTTTAAGTGCTAAGCTCATCATACTTATAAAAGGAGCATCATTTTAACCACATAAAGCATCAGTTTGAGAACTTCATCATTTTGTAAGGTTAAAGAAAACGAGTGCATAATTAAGTTATCAGAACATGTGTACGATGTTTGTAATTGAGAGCATCATAGTGCAACGGAAGTGCATCGTTATGGTCATCAAAGGCATCATTTTAAGAGAATGAAGAAAATGTGTGCACGATTAAGTCATCAAAACAAGTACATCATTTTTGATAGGTAGAGCATCATACTTGAAACAAAGAGCATCATCCATGACACCAAGAGCATTATATTTAACGAATACATCATACTTTATTGAAGAGCATCATAATTTCTGAAGCGCATCATTCGTGACACCAAGCACATCATTTTGAACCAAAATATCATACTTTGTTAATGACGTAACACTATGTTCAAAGCGCGAGCATCACCATGGAATCTACGAGCATCGGATATGTCATTAAGAGCATTCATAACATTAAAAAGTTAAAAAATATAGTTTTATCGTCTAGTTCATTTTGGTAACAAGAGCATCAATTTTTAAAACATGAGCATTGTACATTGATTAAAGAGCATCACGCTTTCACGAAGTTCATCATTGTGAACGAAGAGCACCATATTTTTTCTTTGCACCCGTTATACCTCAAAGATCATCCATTTACTGACAAACAGGGACAATGTGGAGCATGATGATTTATTGAGAAAGGCATCATGATGTTAAATTAGAGCTTCACATTGGTGCAAGAAGCACATCATTTGTGGTAAAAAAATCTAATTAATGTTGGTAATATGCCGAAATGTTGAGCCAGTCTTTAATAGGGAGCATCATAACTTTGATGTAGAGCATCACTGTTAACAGGAAGAACAACTTTACGCGCCTGTAGACTCTGAGTTTTGGCTGTTGAACATTGCGGCGTGGCTGATGGTTTTTGTCGCCGGAGGACGGTGGTTGCTTGTTTTTTGTTGTCCTTTTGCCACGTTCGTGCGAGAAAGGAGGTCGATTGGTTGATTTGTTGTTGGATTTCGTTTCTGCAAGAGGAAGGAAGGTGATCGACTTACCTTATAGCAATCCCGAATTTGTTGCCGGTAAACGCGGCGCGTTGGCAGATTCGCATGTATCATCCTTCCTTCTTATATCTAGGGGCACAACCTATCCACACTCATAATTAAAAGGACTGCTGAAAAATCATCTCATGTTTGAAGCTTGTAAAGAGGGGATGATTTTTTTTTTTGTCGTCTTATCTACTGAGTTCTATCTTCTAATTAAAAACCATAGCTTATATATATATATATAGTGATTGGAAAATTCAAAAAGAAAAGAAGAAGAAGAAATGAGCAAAATCAGAAGAGAAAACCAGTATTTACATTGTTATATATCAGACGACAACCAAATGGAGTGTGCAGAAGTTTAGCCGGTCATATTTACAATGTTATATATCAGACAAAACCAATAATGTACATTGTTTCTAGAGATACTAGAAAAGAAACACTCAACATGTCCATCACTTATACAAGATCCATGCAAACGAAATACAGAGAGCAACATAAAAACGGTCAAATACATTAGAAAAAATAGTCAACCAAAGTCAGTAAAGTACCTTATTAGAAACTGTAATTCTAGAAGTTTGAAAGCAACTCTAACATCAATGACGACCAGAAAGAAATAGTGTAAGACTACCCTAGAAACAGATCAGAGGTTTTGGCAACCAAGACATAAGCTATGGACCACATCAGGTGTAGATCAAGTGTCCATAAAAGCACAGGAAACACGTTCATCAAGCAAGCTAGAGTTTATATAGTCTGCAATCACGAAATCACCAGCACCACAAAAAGCATCTCTGCCAACAAGCTGTCATACATACACCTGAATCAAACACTCGCTCACAACTCAATTCATATCAAGCATCTCTGCCAACAAGCTGTGTTTTACATATGTGTTCTCCCTTACAAATGAAGAAATAGGTTCCTTTTATAGGGAAAGGAGAAGAGCCTTCGAGTGTGAATGGTGCTCGTGCATCCGCCTGGGCTGAGGTACTGGGCCTCGCCGGGAGGCTTCGGATAGACGACTTCGCCCTTGCCTGGAGGCTTCGCAGGGGTGGCTTCGCCTTCGTCTTGAAGCTTCGCATGGGCGCCTTCTCCTGGGGGCTTCACCTTCGCCTGGAGGCTTCGCATGGGGGCCTCGCTTGGAAGCTTCACAGGGGCAACTTCGCCTTCATCTGGAGGCTTCGCAGGGGCGGCTTCGCCTGAGGGCTTTGCCTTCGCCTGGAGGCTTCGCATGGGGGCCTTGCCTTCGCCTGGAGGCTTCGCATAGGGCCTCACTTGATGCTTCGCAAGGGCGGCTTCGCCTTCGCGCTGGAGGCCTCGCCTTCGCACTGGAGGCCTCGCCTTCGCGCTGGAGGCCTCGCCTTCGATATTCCAATGCTATTTTCCTTGTAAAAAAGGGGGGCTCCAAGCTTCATTCAACCTCATGTTCGAACTTTGATATTTTGTTGTTGCTTGTGAATCCTATGATCACATCAGACCCTCTCAACGCCGGAGAAGCGGATATCGGCGATTCGGCGTGAGGTCGGAGTGGGAGTAGTTCACACCGGAAAAGTTCATGCGAGAGGTGGCAGAGCAACATAACAGCAACTAGCGAGACTGAGAACTTTTATTTTATTTTTGGAGACCTTTTCAAAACGAGTAGCCGGACAGCATCCATCCGAGTAAGTACTATCTCATCCACAAAAAATTAGTGAATTTCATTTTTAACATTTAATCTATGATTTTATTTTTTTAATATTTTAATATGTAAAATTAAATATTTTAATGAAAATTATAGATTAATGTGTCTAACTTCGAAATATATTTTTTTCAAAAAATTTTAATGAAATTTTTTAATAATAATTTAAATCTTCAATCTCATCAATAAAAAAAACCGCATCAATATTTTTGGAGATTTTGGGGAAGGAGGGGCGTACCTTGTACCCGTCATTCATACGCACCAAATGGCCGTCTATAATTAACCCTAATCAAAGTCGTGAAAACTACATATATATATATTTTTCTCTTATTATTATTATTATTATTACGAAAAGTACATCTACTAGTATTATATGTTGACTCTGTCTCTGATACCGTGTTTATAAGAATGCACTTTCATGATCTGGGGCTCACAGTACAATTATACAAGAGCCATGAGCCTCCAGAGATTATTGCTTCTGCATCTCCTCCTCCTTTCAGTTTTGGTTCCCACAAAGATGGCTGTCGATTGCCAAGATCGGTGTGGAGATGTTGACATCCCCTTTCCTTTTGGCACAAGCAAAGACTGTGCCTACCAGTATTTGTTCATAGTCACCTGCAACACCTCCTTTAGCCCTCCAAAAGCCTTCCTTTGGGGAAGTCCAATACAAGTCACCCGCATCACCCTTGATGGGAAATTGAGTGTGATGCAAGAAATCGCCTATGCCTGCTATGATGCCCGATCCTCAAATCTGACAACCAGCGGCTTTTCTTATCAGGATCTGAGTGGATTTACCCTCTCCAGTACAGACAACAAGCTTGTTGGCATTGGATGTGCCACCATGGCTATGAATGAGGTGGTTCAAAACGGCCAGTTCTACTCACCAGGCTGTATTTCAGACTGCTTCAGCCAAAGAGACGTCACCAACGGAACCTGCTCTGGGATAGGTTGCTGCCAAAGCCCCGTTCCTCAGGGGGTCCTCGCGTTCAATGTCTCGGTGAGTAGGTTCAAAAATAGGGCCGTTGCTAGCACCTTCAACCCCTGCAGCTTTGCCTTCATTGTTGAAGAAAGTAAGTTCAATTTCTCTTCAGCCTACTTCAGGGATCTTCAGAGTTTGCCCCCTTTCCCTATTGTGCTCGAATGGTCAGTCGGAGGCCTAACTTGTCAGGAGCAACTCAAAATGAACAAGACGCTATATGCCTGCAAGGGCAACACCACCTGCCACAACGTTCAAGATGGTACCGGGTATCGCTGCAAGTGCTTCCACGGTTACCAAGGGAACCCCTACCTCCGAGATGGTTGCCAAGGTACTGTGCCCACCTTCCTAGTACTACCAATCAGATTTTCTCTCAGTAATATTGTCAAACACCTTCTGAGCCACTACAATCTAAAGTGATGCATCCTTGTTACTCACTTGCAGATATAGACGAATGTGCAAACCCAAATCTAAATGATTGTGAAAGGATATGCATCAACTCACCAGGAGGTTACACATGTCGATGCCCCAAAGGATACAACGGCGATGGCAAGCGAAATGGGTCAGGCTGCATGAGAAGGCTGTCGCTTGGCGTTGCCATAGCAGCTGGTTCTTGTGCTGCGTTAGGCTTATTGTTTCTAGTTCTTGGAACATGGTGGTTTGCCAGAGCGCTGAGGCGGAGAAGGGATGAGAAACAGAGGCAAGAATTCTTCAAGCGAAATGGAGGCCTCCTCCTGGAGCAGAAACTTCTGTCCAAAGAAGGAAGTTTTGAGAAAACGAAAGTCTTCGCAGTAGCAGAATTGGAGGCAGCGACTGATAAGTTCAACGAGAACAGAATCGTTGGCCGTGGCGGACAGGGCACGGTCTACAAAGGGATGTTAGCAGATGGAAGAATCGTGGCGGTGAAGAAATCTAAGGTTGTTAATGCTGAGCAGCTCGAACAGTTCATCAACGAATTCGTGATTCTGTCGCAGATCGACCACAGGAACGTGGTGAAGTTGTTGGGTTGTTGCCTCGAGACAGAGATCCCTCTCCTGGTCTACGAGTTCGTCCCCAACGGCACTCTGTTCCATCTCATCCACGGCAAGACAGAGGAGTCGCCGACGTCGTGGGAGATGAGACTGCGGGTGGCGGCAGAAGTTGCCAGCGCCATTGCTTACCTTCACGCATACGCTTCGGCACCGGTGTTTCACAGGGACATTAAGTCGAGCAACATATTGCTGGATGATAAATTGAGGGCGAAACTTGCAGATTTCGGGCTCTCGAAATCTGTAGACATCGATCAGACCCATTTCACGACGCAAGTGAAAGGAACGTTCGGATACTGCGACCCGGAGTACTTCCGGTCGAGCCAGTTCACGGAGAAGAGTGACGTGTACAGCTTCGGGGTGGTTCTGGCGGAGCTTGTGACGGGAAAGAAACCGATATCAACTTTCGGGCAATCGGAGGAACAGAAGGGACTGGTAGGACATTTCATCTCGGCGATGGAGGAGGACCGGCTGCTGGAGATTCTCGACGAGAGAGTGGCAGCGGAAGCTTCCAATCGGAAAGTGGTGGCGGTGGCGGAGCTGGTGAAGAGGTGCTTGGAGTTGGACGGGAAAATGAGGCCGTCGATGAAGGAGATTGCGAGAGAGTTGGAGGGAATCAGGTCATCGTCGGAGACGACGAAGAAGAAGAAGAAGAAGAAGAAAGATGAGGGGTTGCAGGCCAGCGCGAGTCTGGAATTGGGCCTGGGATTGGGCCCAAGTCCAACTTTGTCATTCACCGACAGTATAACAGCTTCCTCCATGGAGACCAAACCACTCATGTTCCATACCAGGTGACCATCATATCGTTGTCATTTCCACCATGGAATTGCAGCAAAACAAAACAATATAGAAATATAATACTCCCTCTCGGTTGTCATAAAAAAGATTACAACATTTATTTTGACAGTTTCACAGTATTTAATCTATTTTTTTCATGAATGTGTTGATATTGAAAATTTAAATTTTCACACGAGTATCATAATTTGAAATATAAATTTTATACATATTTTTTTTCAATGTTTATCTTGGTTAAAAATTGAGTCAAACATTGAATTTTGAAACAGTAAAATCAAACGCTACAAATTTTGGGGGACGGAGGATATAATTGCTCGAACAATGTATATGAGTTTACCAAACTGTATGTATAAGTCAAATTAAGCAACATCATATACATATATATTTTAGAATAAAAAAATAATTACTTATAGTATATTGTTTCTAATATCTAAATTACTTTCATTGCAAATTTAGGCAAAAAGCACCATAAAACCCCTGAACTTTTCAAGTTGTCACAAATCGGCCACTGAATTTTTTATCCGGCTGAATAAACCATTCAACTTTTGAAATTGTATTAATTTAGCCACTGCGTTTGATTTCTGATGATGGTTTAGATAGAAAAATGACGTGGATTGAATAGTAAGTTAGACATAAAGTGTCTCTAAATGTCGAGTTAAAAAAACATGTTAAAAGAATACTTATGGGAAAGTTAGAGCGCAGTTAGGGAAAGGGGGAACGACATAATATTCTGTTAATGTGTGTGTGTGTTTTTAATAGAACACTTAGAGACACTTTAGATTTAACTTTCAATTTAATCCGTGCCATTTTTTCGTCTGAAACATCATCAAAAATCAGATGCGGTGGCTAAATTGGTACAATTTCGAAAGTTCAATGATTTATTCGACCAGATAAAAGGTCCAGTGGTCGATTCATGATACATTGAAAAGTTCAGGGGGTTTTGTGCGTTTTGCCGCAAAAAATTTATAATTAAATAAAAATTTGTCGCAGAAATGATGTACCCTATAGGTTTACAATTTAACTTTTCAAATCATTATTTTTAATAAGCAATTGGTCACATTTTGCTACTAAAATATAGGAGTTGCTGACTGAACTAATTATTTACGGACTATCTTTTATCACTACAATATGAAAATGTGATATCATATGAACGTCGGTCCCACTCCCTCCCAAACCCGTTTTGGATGCGAATTGATGACATATAAATTTTTAATTGAAATTAACATAATTTCCATAGTAAAGAAGTCCATATATAGTATAGAATAAAAGTTACGGTTTATTACATCGATTACATAATTAAAACCATTACTCAAATAGAAAAAAAACATAATTAATTGAATTCAGCTTTGAGTATATATATTATGCATATATACTACTCTTTTACCATTTTTTTTTATTTTCACAGTATTTAATCTACGATTTATTTTTATAAATTTATAAACATGTAAAGTTAAATGATCAATATATTTATCATAATTTGCAATCTAGACTTTCTAGATATATTTTTTTTAATTCGTTTTCACTGTTTATCAGAATTAAATTTTGAGTCAAACACTATAACTTGAAACAGTACATGTTTTGTGGGATGGAGAGAGTACAAATTAATTGACAATATTGTACTACATGATATATATCTATATATATGGTAATCAATTAATTAATTAATTAGCGGTAGTGCTAGTTGTAGTAGTGGTGGAGTGGCGAGGCGGCAGAGAGGTCCGGCAAACAGGGCAGGTGCCGTGTAAGCAGAGCCATACACGGACGCAGTCGACGTGAAACATGTGGCCGCAATGAGGAAGCTGCAGGAGCCAATCATCCTCCTTGTAATCCACCAAACAGATGGAGCAGCATGTTCCCACCACATCGGATCCCTTCTGCACCTTCGCCTGCGAGAACTGAATCTTTTGGAAGTCGCCGCCGCCGTCGACAACCATCACTCCCTCCAGCTCCTCCATGCTCATGCCTCCTCCTCCGTCGTCGTTACTGCCAGCTGCTGATGCTGCAGGGGGATGGTGTCGGAAGAGGCCGCGCTTGCGCTCCCAAAAATAGGTGATCACGATGAGCAACGCTATCAGGCTGATTACGCCGAGGGAGATTCCCAGCCGGACAGAGAATCCGATACTCAGGGTCTCGTTCTCGTCGGAGCTGCTGCTGCTATTCATTAATATTTAAACCTAGCTAAATATATTTGCGTGCCGATCGATCTGAATGTACGTTGGTAGCTCAGCGGCGGAGAAGATGATCCATTGCGCCAACTCTACATACAGTGTATATATAGATAACTTCATTTACTACCATAATTATCCATCCTAACTAACTATTCTTTATTCTTCAAGTCAACAGGTTTTTTATCTTTTAGACGGAACAGAACCCATAAATATGATCAAGCCCCTCAACTCTTCGAAAACAGACATTTAGATACCCTAACATATATGGATTACATACACATAATATATAATTAATATCCACTCCAACTAATGATCGATAAAGTAAACTGGCTAATTGGAAGCTAGGTCCTCAATCATCATGTCCCAAAGTTTTGCTGAATTTGTTTGAGTAGTTGTGTTGTTAAATGTGTACAAAATCAATCAGCATTATTAATTTGAGTGGCTGTATATCCTCCGTATTTATTTGTTGAGTCTGAGGGCAGAATATGGCATTTTGGCCAACTTTTTTAATTTGGTGTCCTTTAGGAATCTGAGGGGCCAAATTCAGAAAGATAAACTTTGCGTTGCCTCCAATCCAATCCAATCCAATCCAATCCATCGTCCAACATTAATTCTGTCCTTTTCTTACACATGACATTATGATAATTATAAAACAGTGAATTTATAACTTCCAACTTCGTGTTACTCCATATATATTCGCACGTACGTACCATTAATCCATTCATGAATTAAAATAGGAGTCGTCCCTTAATTAATCTTAATGCATGCGGACTCCACTCTATGATCGATTAAAATAAAATTTCTCGACTCAGGTAGTTAACAATTTGATTTAAGCCAATGATTTTTATGTCCAATTCAGTCACATATAAGATTTTTATGTCCAGCTTAATTAAAATGAATTTTAAATAAATAAATAAATAATCGTCATTGGCTTGAACCAAATTAGCGCAAAGGTTATTGGGTGTAATTACTACTAAATAGGGATTATATATTCCTTTATGCAGTTCGTGACTAATTCCTCACATATGAATTGATGAGAGACATATCATATGATCAGTTTATATATACTATTCAATTCACTGTTTTATACATATATATACTCACCATTTAATCGATCTTAAATATTCCCTCTCGATCGATCGTATCATGATTTCTTCTGAGTTTTCAGAAGGTTGCATGCATAACATGCAAATCTTCATTATAATTTAATTAATTTGTTGCTTATCCAGCTAGCTTGATCTGTTTCCTCGATCGGTTCTCCTGCAACACTCACTCCCATGTCGCGTCCTCTGAATCTGAAGATGATTTTTATTTCTGTTACTTGTGCTCGATCGAGTCCACCATTCGGGATATCCACTTCTCTCGTGTACTGTCGATACAAACATACATACATACATAGATAATACGTCAATCCCATATTTCTAGACCTGTCATCTCCTCCGGCCCTCCTTCTCATGCATCATGGAACTTGCAACTTGGAAGCTAGCTAGCTGCTCCCTCATACTTACACATAAAATTATCCGGTGTGAACAAATTACTTAAAAAGTAAAGAACCCAAGTTGGAATTGATTAGCTATCTGCCAAATGGGACGAAGAAACTAAATCAGTGCGGCGCGGCGCCCGCTCTGATTCTCCGGCAAATTAAGTGGACAGGTGCCGTGTACGGCCATGCAGTTGCCGAATGAAATCATCATCCTTGTAGTCTCCCAAGCAGATTACAATCCCCAAGCTCAATGATGGCCCGAAGTAGCTCGACGTCATCTTCGTCGTCGTCGTCGTTGTCGGAGTGTTCAGCGGCAGCAGGAGCCGCGCGCAGGCGACGCTTGTAGATGCAGAGGTAGAACGCGCGCGACGGAGGGTTCTTTTTGGCCCTTTTTCCATCAAGCAGGAAAACAAAAACAAAAAAATAAAATGGATAGAAGAGGATTTATATATATATTATATATATATATATATATATATATATATATATATATATATATATATATATATATATATATATATAGTACCCCACGTGCATGTGTTAAGGTTTTGGGGGCGGAGCTAGGACCAAGTAGAAGAAGACTTGAACATATGCATGGTTTACTAAGAATTCGTTTAGAAACAATATATATCTGGACCGAATACATTAATACCACTAAGTTCCTGTTTTAATTTTTTGATAAACTATAATCTTTAATACCAAACATTTTGATAAGTTATAATCTTGTAACTTTAATTATCATACCACTAGGGTCCTGTTTTAACATTTTATACCATTAAAGTCATGTTTTCAAGTTTTTTCTTCATCCGTAATCCTATTTGACATTTTTGCCCTCAATTTTTAAAATATTTCCCTTTTAAATAATTTGTAAAATATAAAAATCATCCTAATGTTTAAACAAATTTTCAATTTTACCCTCAATTTTTATAAACCATAAAATACTACCCTGAATTTTATAAATACTTACAATTCTACCCTAAATATTTTCTCTCCACTTTATCTCACCACCCTCCTATCCACCACCACTGAATCTCGCCGGACCGCCGACAACCTTTGCTGGAATTCCCAGGAACACCCTCTTAGCCAAGAAACACAAGCCTAGGCGGCAGATCCGCAGCCTAGGACGGAGAATTGCCGGCCCATGGCCGCGAATCACACGCCTGTAGCTGCGAATTGCGCGCCTAGGGCTGCGAATAATTTAAGTTACAATACTATGAGTGCACTTTACCTTATATATATATAAATTGTCAATTAATCTTTCTTTCAACCTAGCTAGCTAGCTCTAACTAGGATCTGAATATTAAACACTCATAATTCCCAAAGAAAACCTAGCTAATATTTAATCATAACAGTTGATTAATCCTTCAATATTATATATCATGTTGATTAAATAGGCTATTGATTGGCTAATATTTAATTGGAGAAGAGTTTAAACGTGATTCTCACTTATAAATTTTAAGGGAACATGTACCAAATTACCCTTATCATTGGACCAAATTTACCATTATTTTGAAAATCGGTTCTTTTTTACCACTACCGTTATAGTTTAGGGTCCATTTTTGCCATTGCAGTTAAATAAATTCCACACTAAACCCTAAAGTATCTACAAATAGATAAATTCATCCACATTCTACAGTTTCATCCAGTTCCCCTCCTGCAGTGACCTAGGCCTCCACCTCAACATACACCTCCCTCCACTGGAATACAACCAGTCCGCCGGCACCGTTGACATGGCCTATCGGCACACCAGAACCACCTTTTCTCGGTGGTCCGCATGGGCTCTCAACCCTTCCAACGCTACCATGTGCCACTCACAAGCCCTCATTGCCCTCGTCAACTCCTCCACCGCCGTCCAGTCCTATATAGCACCAACGTCAACAACCCCAACAGTCCGTCTATGGTTCCCGGCGATCCGAGCATCCGACCAATAGAGATAACGTCAATTCTGTCGGAAGCGTTAATTTTTCGACTGGTCAAGGCATTGCCGGCAACGACTCTAGCAATTACAGAAACAGGAGGAGAAATGTTGGGTTAAATGGGCTTAGATTGTAACTTTTACAATTTTGGGGTTAATTTTTTCAATTTTAAAATTTTGGGGTCAAATTGAGTATAAAAATATACTATGTAACGGAATATTCCAAAAATATTGCTTCCGTTAATGGCTTCAATGATAAAAATGGTTCAAAAAGTAAACTCGATGGCAAAGAAGATTCAAAGATGAGAAGTTAATGACAAAAATGAACTTGTTTTCAAAATAATAACAAAATTGGCCCAACCACCAAACATTAACGGTATTTTGTTACCGTTTCCCAAATTTTAACTTAAACATACATGTAAAGCCGAACATGACCTAGATATAATATGGATCATGAGACTCATAAATTGGCTGTCTCTCCGCCTCATCAGGGGTCAGAGAAGCGGGATGGAGGCTTTCGTCTCCTGGCTTGCTTGTTATTGATTGGTGGGATTTTATACAAGTCAATTTATTTTATGTTTTAAAAAACAAAAAACGTCCATCAAAACAATCAGCTAGCATGCAACTTGCAACTCTTGCTTGCTAATTGCTACACACACACACACACATGTCGGTAGTGCTGGAGTATAAAATTAATTAAACAGTAGGAGTAAAAACAAATCAAGTAGCAATTAATTAATCAGGTAGCTGTATATCTGGAAAATGGGATTAAGAAATTTAACCGGTGCGGCGGCGCCGTGACGGCAGAGGTCCGGCAAAGGGGACAGGTGCCGTGAAGGCCTAGCCAGCGGGCGATGCAATCGACGTGAAACATGTGATGGCAATCGGGCAATTGCCGAACGAAATCATCGTCGTTGTACTCTCCCAAGCAGATGGCGCAGCAATTATTACAATCCCCAAGCTTCGCCGGCAGCTCCGAGAATCGGGTCCTGGGGAAATCAATGACGGCCGGGCCGAGCTCAACGTCGTCGTTATCGTCGTCGGAGTGCTGCGTGTTATCAGCAGCAGCAGCAAGGGGTTGGAGCTTGTAGTTGCAGAGGTAAGAAGCGATGATGAGGATGATCACCAGGCTGACTACGGCCACTGAGATTCCGAATCGGAGAGCTAATCCCGCGGAATGCTCCGCAGAGGCAGCACCTTCAGCAGTACTACTGCTGCTGTTCATCTAATTAATTCCCAGATCTGGTAGTAGAAGAAGAAAACGCCCAGCATCAACAACATATATATACTAACACTGCATTGCATCTGCTTGCTTTCTCAACTTGCCTTTCTTTTTTTCTTTTACAACAAGTCAACCCCGCCCGCCCTCAATACTCTTTTTCTACTCTCTTCCTTCTAAATTTTTTAATCAAAAATTTCTAAAAATCTGCTTGTTGTGAAAGACCTCCCTTCTCCAAATTAATTGTGGGGTGAAGTTTTACAAGTACATAGCAGATCATCCCCAGGCCAAGACGATTACCTCCCTTCTCCATTCAATAATTACTCCAACAAAAACGGTGAAACCTCTCCAGGTTAGGGGAACATCAATCCCATTATAACAGAACAGAAGCTGCTGCTTGCGAATCAGGGGACAATGGAGCGAAAAAATAATCGACTTATCAGTAATGTCAACTAACTATTCAGCCTCATAACACATGTCCACGAGCATAGCATGTAAAAACAAATTTACCAATAACAATAACAGGCACGCTACAAGCAGGTAAGAGCATTCAGAGAAAACTTATTCTCTTAACAATCCAATTAAGCTGTCATTATATCCTCCCAGCTTGCTTCATGACACCACCGCCATAACATACCATACCTCTGTGTTCTCACTGCTGCGCGCATTGCACCCTCTGGGCACCACCATGCATGTCCTCATCCTCATCATACGCTTCCTGGGCCGCTTGTTGCTTCCGGCGCATTTCATCTTCAATGTTTACATCATGCAACGTGGTCTCCTCGCATTCATCCAGCTCCATATCTGTAAGCTGGCCTGAGGACCTTGGAGGCAGCACAGCCTCCAGGGCCTTTCTCTGGTCAGCTGACAAGGAATCTGGGAACTCCACGGTGAAGTGGATGTACAGTTTACCCTTCATGAAAGGCCTCTGATACATTGGCATTCCTTCATCATTTATGGCCTTGAACTGATCTGTTACATGGTCAATAAGTGCATACATCAGAACAACTTCAAATAAATTTCCATGTTTTTCTCATACTACTATGCCCTGGAACACTGGTACTAAAACAAAGGAGGGTGCCCGGATTGAGTGGGGAGTTAACAACAAGATGGTATACAAACAAGCCAATCCAAAAGAAAAAATGGAAAATTCAAGCAAGGTATAGAGGCAGAAACTATTCTTTGGTTCGGATGCTTACCAGGCTTGACAACTTCACCAGGTTGAGATTTAATGAGCAACTGCCTCCCGTCCAAGTGGGTCAGTATAAATTGGAAGCCACAAAGTGCTTCTGTAAGTGTCAATGTATGCTCTATAAAGAGATCATCACCCTTTCTCTTGAACCTGGGATGTTCTTTCTGTTGGAGCACAAACACTATGTCTCCGGTGATGGTGTCAGGCTGCAGAACGATTATGCAACATACAGTCAAGTTCACCAAAATTTAAAATGTTAGTCTCCACAAGGTATCTTTTGCCTTACCGCTTCATCAGCCTCTCCTGGGACTGTAATTTTCTGCGAATTTTGCATACCCTTCTCAACAATGACCTCCAAAACCTTCTTCTCCTGGACAACCTTCTCACCTTTGCACTGTGGGCAACGATCCTTGTCATTAATTGTCTCACCAGTACCCTTGCATTCGTTGCAAGGATGCTGCATCTGCTGGATCATAGAAGGACCAAGGTGCCGGATGGAAACTTTCATTCCTGAACCCTGGCAACCGGGGCATTTCATTGAGGCACCTGACTTGGAGCCCTTACTGAAAATTTCAATTTAGGTAATCCCCATTGTTAGCGCACAGAATTAAGGAATAACACAAATCAGCAAAGTCCAGCTCCCAACGACAGAATCAATTCAATTCACTAACCCCTTGCATTTGGAACAAATAACATTGCGGGAAAGAGAGAGCTTCTTGGATGTTCCATTGTAGAGGTCTTCCAAAGAGACCTTGAGGGGATGCATCACGTCCTCTCCCCTTCTTTGCCTCCGTCCTCTGCTGCTTCCACCACCTGAACAAAGAAAGTTGCACTGGAGGAGTCAATCACCAAAACGAAAATACAACCCGAAACAAAGTTAGGAGCTTGAGAATCTTACCACCAAAAGGACTGCCCCCAAAGAATGATTGGAAGATGTCAAAGGGGTCATGGCCACCACCACCTCCACCCATTCCTTCCTTGAGAGCATCCTCCCCATATTGATCATAAATCTCACGCTTCTCAGGGTCGCTCAGAACCTCATAAGCTTGAGCCAACTCTTTGAACTAACCCAACAAATACGAAGAATGAGAATAATGTACAAACAGGATGCGCACAATACAAAATAACACAATCACAATAAACCTAGCAAAGAGATCTTAACACCAAATTTTTCAAGTAACTTGATTCCACAAGTGATCACGTAAATCAGAATCGTTGTTACTACTACGTACTAGCTGAGTAACGTATCCTATAAAAAAACAATGAAGGATGAGAGAGAGAGAGAGAGAGAGACCTTCTCAGGATCACCGCCCTTATCAGGATGGTTCTTTATGGCAGCTTTTTTGTAAGCTTTCTTGAGATCATCCTGGGAAGCGTTCTTAGCAACTCCCAGAATCTCGTAGTACTTGGTGTTGTCGCTTTTCTTCGGCGGCCTTCCGAACATGTTTATCTCTGATCTTTTTCTAAAAGATCTACAGAACCAAACACAGATAAGAAGCAAAACAAAACAAGGATCTTCAGAAACCAAGATCGGACGAAGCAATAGAATTATCAAACGAAGACGACAGAGATGAAAGGAGACTTACAGATCTGCGAGGGTTGCAGAGAGCCAGCCACAGACAGAGCACAAACGCGAGTCGAGACGAGAGCGCAACGAAGAGGGGTTGCTAGGAGCTTGGATCTTCACTTAAATTTCAGAAAATGGACGGCCCGGATTCAACCGTACGCAGAACCACCTACGAAGCTGACCAAGACTTGAGGATGATCAATCGAAGGATCTAGAATTTTTCGCATACGCTAAGTACTTTCGTAGTAATTCCCCTCCTGTACTTTAAAACGAGTTTTTTTCACCACATGAAAAAAAAAATAAAGGAAAAAAAAGTTCAGTTCAGGGAATACGTTTTTTATTTTTTTAAAGAAAAACACTGAAAAGATGGAGACCCTATAAAGCATTTAAGTCACAAATGTTTGCAAACCAAACGTTAAATCGGCCAGTAAAAGAAAAAAGACAAGAAAAGTACTAACACTATTCAGCATATTACAATGTTATTTTGCACACATTAAAAAAAACAAGGAGCCTTCGATGCATTTGCAACACAAATGCTAGCCAAATCAAAGAATAGAAGGCATAAGCAACTAAACAATCACATAGTAATTTTTATCTAAGTTTTATGGAGTATTTTGTAACTTTGTAAAAAATAGAGGTCAAATTGAAATATATGAAAGCTTGTGAATTTTCTTGTAGTTTTTTCTATAAATAATAAATAATAGTATTACTTTTAACTCTACTTCTTAACCAATAGTTGCTACTATTGGGTAATCCCAAAACATTATCTAACAATTCGTAAACAAAATGCCGTAGTATTAGATTGTTCTTTAAGCAAATGCGTATTCTTTGAGTTTACAGATTAGCAAACATGTTTGTTAAAGCAAAGCAATCTATAGAATACAATGCATGGATAAATTAAGAAGAGAATATAACAAAGATAACGAGGAGCAAAGGTGCCCGCCCTCCCCTGGCGGCAAAGCCACCGGTTTCAATGAATTGGTGCTTTGCTTGCACAGCTAATTCACAAATACAGAATACATATCAACAAATTTGGCAATTCATCACCTTAGGCTTAGATGACCCAGAACCAACCTACAATTGATCCCAATGCCAACCCAATTACTAGGAACAGAACCATAACAATCCCAGCAGTCTCTGCATGCTGTAGCTGAACAGCTTTGGGAGCTAAGATCATCAGCACGCTTGTCAAGTAACCATTTGAGAGTCCTAGAACGCATGTAAGTATCGTAACTGGAATCTCCGTCCTGAACAACTCAGGACCGTGCAAGCAACCGTAGAAGAGAGGGAAGAACAGCAACCTTGCAACACAGCCACCTATTGCAACGTTTGCACTCTTAGGAAGATAAATCGCAGTCAAGGATTTGCCGACCAGATCAAACACATTGTAGCCTGTGATTAGGAGGATCGGATACCAGTCCTTGAGAACCTCAGAGTGCACGTCCTCTGTAATATACCCTGGAAATATCGACAAGGTCACCAGGTAGATGAGAAGAATCCCAATTGCATACCATTTTACAGTCCCTACAATGCTCCATAGCTTGGATCTCCAGACTGGCCCAGTGAAATGACCATTTTCCTCTTTCTCATTCTCCCTTGCCTTATTCTTCAATTCGTCATGGTACTTTATTACAGGAAGCCTGTGTGCGACATTGTAAAAGATGATGCAGATGACCATAACTACAATTCCAGTAGCAAAGTAGAGATTCGCGCCGTCTCTCAGACCATGTTCATCTTGCGGATAGATGCCTTTGGTCACAATCCTTAGCACTGAAACAAGTACACCTGCAGAAAACGACTTGCCAAGTTAAAATTTGTTTCAAGTAAACGAAAGAAAACCTGTAACCAAAAGCCCTATTCCATCAGCAGCACTCAACAAACCTACTTAAAGCCCTAGGTTCTTTAATCAGATTAACCATTAGAAACCTTCAGCAGGTTTCAGTAGCACTGTTCTTCTACTCAGGAAACATAGTACAAGTGAAGACATCCCATTTCATGACACAAGGATATGAGTATTCACCAGAGCTTGTCACTGCTAGAATGTTGACCTATATTTGGAGTAATCGTCATACAGTAAACAATAGTACACGGCTACTTCAATAGCCAAAACCTTGCCCATTCGATGTGTTCAACTAATTTACCACAACTGCATCAAGAAACTCTAAAGATTACAATTGAGAAGTTTTAAATGGGAAATCTGTTTCACCTCACACCAACCTTGAGTTCATTGAATGGGGATTCTTTTGATGTTCATTTCAGGAACTTTGCTTACCAGTTTCTATTTCAACAACAATCTATACGCCAAATTTTGGAAATCCACAAAGAAGTGAGGATTTAGCAGATAGCACACTGTACTTTAAGGCATATCAAAAATAATTCAAAATTGCTTGCCATAATTGGTCACGCAAAGACGAGATTTGACTAGTCATTACCTAGTTCTAGTAATTACTCCTCTCCCAAATCCATTACAGAACTGCTTGAAGCTCAGCCAACAACAACAAATTCAAGTCAAAACTGTAGCAAAAAAAAAAAAAACAGGTGGAGATTTACCAGAACCAGCAGTGCCAGCAACAGTAGCCTGCATATATCTTTCTGGAAGCTCGCCTGCAGCACCAATAAGCCCACCTTGAACAAGCGCGTCCCCCAGACCTGACAATGCGATGGCCGCGACACTAACATAGAATCCGTCGTACAACCCGACCCGACCCTTTATATAAACCGCATCCATAACCGGAACCACGACCAACGACACAACGAACAGGCCCAGACCCACGTTGATCCGCATATAGGCGTCGCTGACGTGGGCGTAGAGGACGATGACGACGAGGCAGGCGAGACCGAGGACCATGTAGGCGACGGAGAAGATTCGGTCGACGGATGCGTCAGGATAGAGGTAGGAGAAGTAATCGACGGCGGTGATGAAGGCGTTCCATGGGAGGAGGTAGCCGGCGCCCAGAGTGAAGTAGATGATGTAGGCCAAGTGAAATGAGTCTTTAGGTTCTCTGTGGTCCGATCTGACGAGAAGAACGGTTGACTCAGAATCGGGCTCGAGCGGCCCCATGGAAACGGGTGCGACGGATAGACCCATCAAGCTGAGCGTTGTTTGGGGTCACGGCGGCCGGCGAGGAGGAGGCAGCTGATCAGAGTTGGAGATCAACCTCGGACTTCTTTTTCCTTCCACAGGTCCTAAAGATATCTTGGATTAGACCATGATCACAAGGCACAACACTATCCTTTACGAAAATACATATTTCACCCCAAAATTATTGGAAATCCATATTTCTCAAATGACATTTTTATTGGAGTATGAATTGATTTTTTTGTCAAGTCTTAAGTGGGGAGAAAGCTTCCATCCCACACTATTCCCTTTATATATTCAATTTCATGGATCTCTTCATGGTTTATTAACCCCATTGTTCTTGGCTCAATGGCTTAATGAGATGATTGAGGCTATCTTCTTATACTTCCTTTCCATCACCATCCTTCCTAGCATCATTGTTGGTGTTGCCCGACCACGAGATTAGGAGGTGTTAGCATTGCGACTAATGTTGTCTGACTAATGTTGTCTGACCGTGAGATTAAGAGGTGTTAGTAGTTCGGGAGGCTCCTTCATTCCGCGGTTCCCTTGTTGAAGACAAGCAAACTAGATCCGGAGCGAGATCATTCCAAGAAAGGCTCAGAAAATCAATGATCGGGCTTAACGGGATCACATCACTAGAGAAATGTGATTTCTAAAATGCATATAATCTATTTAATAATGAAGTTGTTAGACGAAATTTGGTGGGTTGGGAGATCTCCTATCCCACCCAGAGCCATGATTCCCTGGCGCAGAGCTGGTAGATGTGAGGTCTGCGTGACTTTCTTCGATTCCTGTTTATTGGACCTGATTTGTTGTGTTCTTTTTGTTTGGGTCGGACTTTGATGTTGTCTTTGTCAGTTTGGTTTGTTACTTATTGGTTGTGGCCGCTTCAAAAACATTTGCATGGTGAACCCAAGCCGAATGTTTTGTTTCGTGGAAATGGATGCTGGCACATTCTCATGCGTCTCTTTATGCGTTTTTGTCCAGAATGGGGATTTTCAGAGCTTGCCTACACCGTTGCGGTTAACGCCTACGACCACTTTGGACTTATCAGTTGTGTTGTTTTCTGTTGTAGTTGAGTTGTTCTTGTACTTTTGCACATGTCATTATTGGCGTTTGTGACCTTTGTTTCCTTAATATGTGTCTAATTTGGAATTTCTTTCATGATGAGACACCATGTCTTTTTAACTGATCATTAATAAATTGATCCTCTGCTCAACAAAAAAAAAATACACGTTTTGATGATAGTTAATCATAAGTTGACACAACCAAGTGCACATCGAGTAGTATAAACTTATCCGGCAATTGTGGGGTTATGTCTCTCTTATCAAACAGAAAAGTGGCTAAATTTGGGATATATCTTAAAATGGTAAAGAGAAATTAGAAAATTGTCAAAACCTTCTCCTTAGACTAAGCTGCATCTCATCACCACCATGCCATCACCATCCTCCTCGTCCCCCATCCTCTGTTCCTCTGCCGTCCTCCTCTCTGTTCTCCTCCTCCTCTGCCTCACCCCCACGCGCCGCCGCCAGTCCGCCATACCCATCCAAGACGAGATCGACGACCTCCATCTTTTTCACCAGGCCATCCTCTCCTCCTCCTACTCCCCCATCTTCTCCCGCCCTTCCCTCTTCGCCGCCGTCCATCCCAAACCCAAAATCGCCTTCCTCTTCCTCACCAACTCCGACATCGTCTTCGCACCCCTTTGGGACCGCTTCTTCCGCGGCCACCACCGCTTATTCAACGTCTACGTCCACGCCGACCCTGATTCCAGATCGGGTAATCCAAATTGGTCCATCAGGGCAAATTTCATTCCCGCCAAAAAGACGTATCGTTCCTCCGCCACCCTCATATCCGCCGCACGCCGGTTAATCGCTCACGCACTCATTGACGACCCGTTTAACCTCTACTTCGCCTTACTGTCCCAGCATTGCATCCCTCTTCATCCCTTCCCGTACATCTACGAGTCCCTCTTCGGCCGGCCAATCACCGCCGCCCGATCGTTCCTCTCCCAGCAATTCCACCTGAGCTTCATCGAGATACTATCCCGCGACCGCCATTTGCAGCAGCGGTACGTCGCGCGCGGTGAGACCACGATGCTCCCCGAAATCCCTTGGGAACGATTCCGGGTCGGGTCGCAGTTCTTTGTCCTGGCGAAACGGCACGCGTTGCTGGTGATGAAGGAGCGGCGACTGTGGCGGAAGTTCCGACTGCCCTGTCTGTATTCGGAGGTATGTTACCCGGAGGAGCATTATTTTCCGACATACTTGGAAATGGCGGATCCCGACGGTTGCACCCATTACACGCTGACGAGGGTTAATTGGACGAAGAGCGTCGGCGGTCACCCCCACATGTACCGTCCTGAAGAAATCTCTCCTCGCCTAATCCGTTCGCTTCGAGAATCGAACTCCAGCTTTTCCTATTTTTTTGCCCGGAAATTCTCACCGGAATGCATGGAGCCGTTGATGGGGTTGGCCAATGACGTGATTTTCCGAAGTAGTAGATGACAAATTGCTCTGGTCCAATTCTAATGATGACCAAAAGGAACCTGGCGTGAGTGCCAATCAATCAATCTCCGATCACCACCGATGGAACAAGGGAGCGACGACGAGTTGACTCGTTTTAGAGGCTGAGTCACGGAGCGGACTCGGTGACAGAATTACGTTGCTTACTTACTTTGCGGGGATGGATTTTGCTGGTTGTCTGTCGCAACGCCTATCCATACCATACCTGTACCTTCCTCAACTTCCAGCATTGTAAATTTGAACTCCTTTTTCTGTTTTTTCTTTTTAAAATGTTAATTTTATTTTTCTGCCATTTATCATTTTTTTAACATTCAATTTCATCATTTACGTACACATAATTGATCTTACTTTACTTTACTACATAGATGATTCTCAACTTGTAACACTAATTTTTGGCGAACTAAGAATCTGGTATATATGCAACCCGCGGAGTGGAGCTAGCATCTTCTGATCATGTCTAATTGTCCAAAGTGCATGCACAATTTGTTATGATGATTCTAATGCCCTGATCTCAATCTTAATTTGTAGCATATGGAGATGAGAATGAATTTATTCAGTCAAATAAATAAAGTGACAATAATAGTATTACATAAACATGATATATATATATATATATATATATATATATATATATATATATATATATATATATATATATATATATTCATGATGATGGATCAGTCAGATTAAGAGATGAAGACCTGATCCTTCCAACTTGTTGCGGGTAATCTGATCCAGCCTCTCACCCATTTCCTGAGTCATCAGATTCTTCCAATCCCCAACTTGCCCCTTCCTGAAGAAAGCACTGTTCTTCATCCCAACCCAGGGATCCACACCTTCCCTGTTCACTTCCAAGTTCTTGAGCCTCTCTAAGTCACACCTCCGGATCACCTCCTCCACTTCCTTCTCCTCCAAGTCACCTCTCCCCAGGAACCTCGCCAGCCGCTTCACCTCCCTCATGGGATCTGTCTTCAGATCCTCGTACCTCAAGAACATCACTTTCTCAGGGCTCTTCATGCTCTCCTCCCAGAACTGCAGAATGTGGTCCAGAAATGGACCGAAATGGGACACCCCTCTGCAGAAGGAGTCGAATGCCTTGTCCAAGGGGTAAGGCCCTTCCTCCGGTGTCCTCAACGTGTTGAAGAAGTGCCAGGCTGAGACCAGACTGTCCTTGGGGTTCCTTGCGATGTAAACTATCTTGCACTTACTCTCCTTCATGGACTCCGGGATTGCCGTGTAAGGCAAGTGAGTGTGGAACAGCCGGGGAGCCTCCATGGTAGACAAGTGATCATGAAGCAATGGATCAGTGGAGGAACCACCGAAAAGCTGGACCTCGAGAGTTTGGACGTAAAAGGCGGGGTGGTGCCTGGCGAGAGGGTCATCGTCGTCGTGCACAGGCCTGGGTTGCGTGAGGCAGAAGCAAAGAGACTTGAGCCAAGTGGTGCCTGTTTTCATTGGCGAGGCTAATATAATGTCATCATCTCGTGGCTGGAATAGGGAGCGGAGTGAGAGAGCTGCTTCCAGGTGATACTTTCTGTACCAAAACCCTTGCCATTGATAAAGGGGCATGTCCCAGTAACTCTCTGTTGGAAGCTCCTCCAATGGCAGCTCCTCCAACGCAGCAGCTCCTTGATCACATGAACCCATGCCGCCTGCAGCAGGCTGATCTATAGGACAGAGACAAAGAGAGATAAAAGAGCTTGATATATATAATACTAGTATTTATGAAATATATTGATGGAAACAGAATTTACTCATCAAGCTAGCTAGCTAGATATATAGGTCTACCACAGTTATGCTTGGTTGCACTTTTTTCCCAGGCATGCAACTGGAAATTGTGACCTTACCAACAGAACTTGCCCCACAACTCAGAAAATTTTAAGGCCTGCTGCCTGCCTCTAAATTAACATGATTTTGGTGTGGCCTGGCTTCTCCCTCTGATTAATTAATTACCGTGCTACTGAATGGCTTTAAATGAGACAACAACTTGTGGAAGAAGCAGCTTAGTACGTCCCTCCTCCTATCACCAGGCCACATTTTTAAAACAGTCTATTTATTTACTTCTTCCAGGCCCAAGGTGGTGCCACCTTCCTTCAATCAAATCTAGAGAAAGAGAGAGATATGAGATCCCCAAACAAAATTATGGGGCCCAAGTGAGTTATGGGGCTTGGGCCGTAGCTGTATCATACAGCACGTGTCGGTTACAGCATGAATAATTAAATTGTTTTTGTTAACAGAGAAAAACAGATCAAGATTATAAATTTAAAATTGACAATACTACTTGCAACTTGCAAAAAAAAAAAAAGTAACCTTTTTATACAAGCACGTTGCATTTTTAATAGTAGTGTTAATTTGAAACTTCAAAGATGAAAAGTATCTAAAAAAGATGAGATAACTGAGATTAATTAATGACTTAAACTAATGATAATAAGAAAGGCCTAATCAAGGCAGAGCCCCAATCTTAAGGGACCCAAAAAAATTATACATATATACTATACACATAAAAAAATCAATAATAGAACATATTTACATAGTCTTATGTGGGATGGATGTAATAATATTTACATAATCTTTTACTTTAAAAATATGCATGTCACAACATGGTAATAAAACTTTCAATAATGATAAAAAAATGATGTATTTCATTTTTAGCATTTAGTCTATGATTTTACTTCTTTGACATTTTAATATAAAATCCAATATTTTTAAAGCCCAATCGCTTTGGGCTTATGTGTAATTTTATTATAATAAGCTATTTTGTTGCTTTTCAAAAAAGAAAATATATTTCTTTCAAAATTCTAATGAAATATTTCAAGTAATGATTTGAATCCTCCACATTATAAAATAAAAAAATGTACCAAATATTTAAGGACAGATGAAATATTTTGACAAAGACCCCAATTTTTCTTTTCGTTTGGGCCCCGGAAATCTCAGGGCATCAAGGATGGAGGTACAAGACAGAATATAATTATTAAGTAATGACCAACTTGGGTTATCATTGATGCTCAATTTGGCAAATTGTCTTATTATACCTTTTCTCACCAGCCAATACACCGCTGAGAAAGGCATATACAAACTAATCAACACAAATTAATCTACATCTTATCATATAACCCCATGTTTGTTTGTATTCTGTAATTAGAATTACACACAAAAACAATATATGCTTTAGAAAGTTCTTTTGCTAAGTAATTCAATAATTAACTGTCAACTACTGTTTGTAAACAGTTTTGCTTGCTCAATCACACAATATATAGGAGTACATATATATGAACACAATTTTTGTTGGGGTGCTTTTTCACCCTTTTGCAGCAAAGCAAAAAAGGATTTATAGTCTTTCCATTAAATTATAATTTCATGCATACTTCCTGTTATTCACCCTCTCACACAAATCTCACAAGTATAATTTGATTGAATATAAAAGGAATATTGGGGAAGCTTCTATATATTAAAGCACTAGGAATTACTACAATATATCACTGTCATTTTCTATATGATCGATATTATCTCCATATAAAGTACTACCAGTTTAATTTATTTTCATATTACGGGTGTGAGAAGCTTGGTAGTGGAAAATATTGTTCCCATCTCATCCCACTTCAAAAGTAGTGGGCCACATTTACTACCTAGAGTGGTCCATTGGATTTTCTTCCATGCCAACGGGACCATAACACTACAAAAGAAAAGAGAGTACTCCCTCAATTAGAAAAATTAAAGTAAAACATTGTTCCAAATGTATTATCACTTATAACTTTTTTATATAAATTAAGTTTATCGTTGGTTATTAACTCATTTTACATAAACTTCTATCATACTACCTCCGTCACTTTTTAATAGTTACGTTTCTTTTTCAGCATCTAATCTATGTATTTTTTTTTCAATATTTTGGTATATAAAGTTAAGTAGCTTATATACATAAGTTAAATCAATTTGTCTAGTTTCTAAAAATATTTTTTTCAATTTTTTTTAACAAATTCTTTATAGTAAAAAATTGAGTCAAACAAAAATGTAAAAGTCAAACGTAACAATTAAATAGGGACAGGGGGAGTATTATCTATTCTAAAACTCATTCTCACCCCTTTCCGCTCATCCCCTAGACTCAGTGAGTGAGTGTATTTGCAAGGGTAAAAGGAGTACAATTTAAAGGTTTAACAATGTGCATTAACTGAGTTTGGAGGGCTCAAATTTGAGTTGTAGTTGTGTTTAGGGCATATGTGTGCACACGGTGAGAAGGGAAGGTTGGGTCAAAATAGAGCAAAAAACTGAATGTCTGGTGGTATACAGTGCAAATAAATGCACTCCGTATCATACGTACGGCATTTTCGCCTATACGGTATTTGTCCATTGGCAGCGCAACACGCGTAGAAAGTCACCCAGCAGTGGCACAGGCACGGCTACAGAGCTTTTTTTTGTTTTTCTTTTTTCAGAAAGACAAGATATTTGTTCGTGAAAGAGCAGCACTGGTGAGCCAAAATTACCAAACTTTTTTTGTTTTTGGAAGGAAAAAGGAATCTGGGTTGTTGGTTTTTCTTTTCTAATACACCTCTGTCGACATGTATTTGGTTTCTCAGTTTCCATTCTGTGAAATGTAAATCTTTGAATGCAACTGTTCTATTATTGTTATAATTAACTTACATTTTTCTGCTGTTAAATCATGAATGTGGCTTCTCTGCCATTGCTCTTGTATCTGGAGAGGACTGATTTAGCTTTTTGGTTCCCTTTTAGGTGAATCCATCAATCTATTGTGCGAGTTCCGAGTTTCTGGTTCGATGGCGGTGGGGTATTTTGGGGAAAGTTGCTTTTGCTTCTCATGTTTCTTCTTGTTTTAGTTTCCTGGGCACACTTCAAGTCCAAGTTTTTGTCACATTGGGTTTGTACAGGAGATCCAATAAAAGTGCTAGCTTTCTTAAGAGACTGATTTTGAAAAGTGAAAGAAGTGATTGGTGTCTTAAGAGAACAGTTTGCTATAAAAAAAATAATAGTAATAATAATGGAAGGAATTGCAATAAAGCAAAAGCTTCCATGCTGCAAAAGTAATAATAAGACGAAAGAAGTGTGGTCTCTTTTCGATTGCTTTCATTTTCTCAGTTCACAAATCAGAGCCTTACTTGCAGATCATATTTTGATGCTTCTGAAACCATGTCAATATTTTGCAGTTCATAACATTGCTCAAAGCAAAATTTTATCTCTCTTGCAATTTCTTTAGTGGGAAAGTGGACAATAAAAGGAATGTTGTCTTTTTTTATTATTGAGCTCTATATAGGACAGCATTTCTTTATCAACCAGCCCTTCCCATGTTTTCATGTCACCTTGAGGTACGCCTTGCTTTTGCTCACCTTTTTCTCATTTGTTTTCAATATCTTCATAACACTGTTGTAGGTTAGGATGTTGGCGTAAGCATGGCACTAGCTTTCTTGATGGCCCTCCATCTGCATTTTTATAAATTGAATGGTTGAACAAGCCGCCTGTTCATAGATATGTCTGAAGAATTGTAGCAGATCTTGGCAACTTCATCATCATGTCCAGGCAAGCTCAGCTTCCACCTCGTTGCCCCTTCCAAAAGAAGCCAGTATATCGCTCATTTCAGGACTCCATTTCCCCTCCTTTAAATGAATTCAACCGGGGACATCATAAGTCATCATCCCAGAGCTCATTCTTTGAGGAGCAGCCAGTTTGGCTTGATGAATTATTGTGTGAATCAGATTCAAATTCCAGCAGGAGTCTCCATCGACGTTCAGCTAGTGATTCAGTTACGCTTTTAAATGGCATCATGGACTCATTCCAAGGTCTGACGCCAAAAGTGGAGGATGAGAATTCAGTTGCTGCCGGCTTGGAGTCTGGCTGTATTTATGGTCCTAATTCACCTAGGAAAAGAGTCCTTTCAACCCTCTCAGGGACTGCCTTAGCTTCAGCTATGTCGGAAAGTATCTTGCATGATCCTGTGCAATATGTTTTTGACAGCCCCATTGTTTCTGGGATCAGCAATTCAGATGACAAAGAAGATATATTTGGATCAGTTACTGAGCCAACAGCTGAAGCGAAGTTAGCAAAACGGTAAAATTTCTTCTAATTTCCATTTCTCTAAACATTTCTTCTTCTAACAACCATGGGACTTTATTTCATAACCTGAACTCTAGTTATGTAGTTTTACACTGGTGATCTTTATACTGCCTTGAATACTTTTATGTCCAATAGTTTATGTTCTTAGCTTTACCTTACCCTTTCTTTTCTCATCTCTAATAAGCACCAAGGCATTTGATAGTTTGAACTGGCAGTCTTGCAAGTCCTTCTGAAAGGATCTATTTTAAGGTCACATACACCATATGAATAGAACATGCTTTGGTGTAACAAAGAGCTTTACTGAAATAATAAAGAAGATAAGGCTGGTTTATTGCGAAAGGTAATTTTTCTTGTTTGGTGTGATCAAAGGATGAGATGAGACTCATCCTATTTCGCATTCTAATCCCACCTATGTGAGAAAAGTTTATCCCACTAGAAGTGAAGAAAAAGAAAATGCAAGATGTGATGACAAAACAGTTGTCCTCAAACTTTCTGAAAATTTATCCAAAATATTACTCCCTACGACCGCCAAAAATCATCCCATTTGACTTTGTTGTTTCAAGGTTCATTGTTTGACTCCGAATTCTAACAAAGATAAACAGTGAACAAAAATTAAAAAGAAAATATTTAGAAAATTTAGACTTCAAAATATGATACGCATATTATTTAGTTTTCAATGTCTAAACATTGATGAAAAGAAAAATCATAGATTAAATAATTTGGAACTACCAAAACAAATAAGACAATCTTTTGCGGACGGAGGGAGTACATTTTAGTCATGTCGCTTTTTAAAATAAATAAATAAATAATTCAGAGAGTAGCATAATTTGAAAAGTGACATTTTTGTCATCATCCTATCTAATTTTTTCCTGCATCATCTTTTGTACCATTAAACAAGACATAGTTACAGCATCATCTTATCTAATCCCATCCTGATTCATCCCATCCTAGCTCACTTCAATCATCCCATCCCACCCATTTTTATTTTGACAACCAAACAGACGCTTCTAGTCTAGTGGCATCAAACTTGTGCTTTCGTGGTGCTCTGTTCCTGAAGTGGTTCCTACCTCTTTTGATTCTCTTTCTTTATTAGAAGCCTGAAAACTTCTCTATATCTTGTCAACTCCTATTAAGCAACTATTCCAAATTGTAGGGGCCTAAGTCCACAAGCACCATGTGTCTTCGCTGTCCTGTTGCAACTTGAAAACTGCGTTGTTGAATTGTATGTACAAGAAAGTGGTGCATTTACTATGACTCTATGATGTTCTTGGAATATGGAAGCTCATTTTGTAATGCATTGATGCCTGTGGTTACTGCAATCAATGAATTTGCAGACTGAAGTGTCCACATTTGTGTAAGTGACTTTCTTGTATGGACTTTTTCAGGCATTCAGGACAGCGCTCAAGAGTACGCAAACTCCAGTACATAGCCGAACTGGAAAAAACTGTGAATGTTCTCCAGGTAATCAGTGTGAACATGTTGTGAATATCTGATTATATTATTGACGTTGCTTGCTCCTGTTTTGATATTCCCCCAACTGAATTTTATAAGATTTTTATTAGCCCTGGTCTTTAAACTCTTTGTTATAGTCTTTACATTATCGCGCTGCTTCCAATCAATTAACTAAGTAACTCAAGGTAAAACAGCAAGCTATTGTACTTGAATCTTTGCGCATAACAGTTCTCTTTCGTTTGCAGGGTGTGGAATCGGAGCTGTCGCTAAGAGTTGCTTCTCTGCTTCAACAACGTATTAATTTGGCTCTTGAAAACAGCAAGCTAAAACAGCGGGTTGCTAGGGTGCAGCAAGAAAAATTGATGGTGGAAAGTGAGTAACCTTAATATTGCATACCAATCTATAAGTCCATTTTGCTGGTGTTTTTCCCTTGAATCTATACAGAGGCTATTTTTTCTTCACTGGGATGTTAATGTCATCAATGCTGCTGCTAACTCATCATCATCTACTGTTTGCGATGAAGGTCAATACCAGGTGCTGAAGAAGGAAGCGGAGAGATTGAAGATAGGTTTGGAAGATCGCCCGAGAAATCAAGTGAAAAAGTTTCCCAGTTTCACGGCTTATTCTGATGCTGCAGAACTGGATGCAGCAACATGGCAGATGTTAAATATTGGAAAGCTTAACCTAAGCTGAAGGGAGTCGAGCAAGCACAGGCAGACAGTTCCACACTGTTCCTTCACCATATTAATATTTGAAGCCATTTCTCATCAGATTTCCAAGATCATACATACATACGTACAGAGCCTTGTAATTAGGAGAGAAGAAATTGGAACTCTCTAGTTTTGTGTTGTAGTGCTCATAGCTAACATGAAGTAGATGCATGATATGATCCCCAGTCGAGCAGTCTGGAGATTAGATTTATTCAAAGGCAAGATGACATTCGATACAAAACACATTGTGGAACGCTGGCAATTTCATCTACTTTCTGTTAGTTACACAATATGTGAAATAGATGCTCAAGTTCAACTATGGAGCTTGGAGGAATTGTTTCTGTAACCTGAAATTTGGTCCTACATTACCTAAGAAAGAAAAATGTATCAGCATTCTCTCTTTTTGTTTCCCCGTTTCAGTTGGGATTAAGACTCGGTTAATTGATTCATATGTATGGTTTGCTTTAATCAAGCTTGCTTGCCTTTAAACATCTTGGAAATATAAGTAGTGTAAAAAAATGCGCACACTGCCTTGCCCCTGCCTGACCCTGAAACGAACTTGATGGGTGAACATTAAGGTTCAAAGTAGCATGCATGCAACAGTAAAATTACCAGTGGGTGTCTATTTACCACACCCGATCAACTTCCAGCAAGGCACTCCTAAGTCGGATGGATGGAACACAACTACGAAAATATAGATAGAAAGTTAAAAGTAATAAGGAAAAAATTATACTCTCTCTATCTCTCCCACCAAAACTGATACGTTTTCGTTTTCCATTTGTATCAGCAGCTTAGCTTATTCTGCAGCTCGTTGTGTCATCATCATCATACTTCTTCACAGCTTCCCGACGCCTTGAATTAAAATCTCGATGCTGTGTTTGTTGAAGAGCTTTGAGATCTCTGCAGGCAGCCAGAAAGTATATGAGTATATATACATGCGTGAGTGAGTAGACTTATAATGTCACAGGACAAATATATATGATGATTTGATCAATACAGCCAGCCATTACTTATGGCATAATCATTCATAGTTAGGAAATGAGAAAAGGTGGTATGTATTAATACCCGCAACGTGGTGCGTAACATTGGAATTCGGATTCTTTGCATGCTCCTGCATGGAGAGATTACGAAGTAACCACATTTGCCTGCAAACAAAACAGCCACCAGCTGCTCGTGTCTTGCATAACATTCCATGCTTGAGAACAGTTTTAAGGTGATGACAATTTGGGAAGCACCTGCATGTTCAACACCATTTTCAATTTACTAATTATATCATTTATCAACACAACTCAACCCACCAGAAGGTCAATCATCTTCCTACGCTGCAACTCAAACATATGTCAGGCAGGGTGTGTTCAACAAAACAATGAGATCATTTCCAGAAGTACGAGAACTCGACTTGCATCTCTAATTAGTGATAAAAATCTGCTAAAATAGCAAGTACTACTATCAATTAAAATCAAGTACCTTGATAACACGTTGTTGCCTAGCTTCTGTATTCTGTGCATAACGACAAGCTTCCCACAAATTATTCACCAACTTATGAGGAGGATCAACAACCATATCCTTGTGGTAACATAAACGGCATAACATAATCCATGCAAGTTTCACAGTGCCAGCCTTCATTAATTTCAATGTCAAGATGACATATACTACATGAAGCGCCAAACGGAAATTCGGAAGGATTGTGAAGATTGTACAGTATCATCATCGAAGAACATTTTGCCTGCCTAAGCGTATCATACTGGTAATGTCTCTCTTGACAATACCTTAATAACATCCGTCTTTCATTAAAGACTCCACTCTCTAGAATTTCATCTTTATCCTTTGTATCCACAGGCACATTGATGATAGGAAACTACACCATTGCAATAATATGAATTAAGGAAAAGAATCAAAAAGTATTTGCACAAAAATACTGTAGACAACAAAAACCGCTTCAGAAATGGGAACACCTTAAAAAAAACTTACATGTAGAAGTGTATGCTTAGCTAAATGATTGATAGGGTGCCGATCTATTTCTTCACGCTTCAACTCCACCTCATAGCACCTGTGGTGAATTAAAGAAAGAAATTTTATCCACTAAAAACTAACTGTCAACATGCTTACCAAAAGAACAAGCAAGCTTTACAAGATCATACAAATAAAGTTTATCCAAAGAAACAAAAGTGTTCATGATAGTAAAGGGAGCAACTTAAACATTGTTATAAGGAGGTAAGTGTAGGAGTTATGTTGTGTGTGCGCGTGTGTGTGTGTTTGCACATCAACAATCCTAGGTTATAGATTCCAATGTAGATTAGAAGTAAAGAACCAAAATTTGAGACGGAGGGAGTAATTAGAGTTATTAAAGATTGTGCGGAATAGATGGAGAGGGAAAACTTAATTGAAAGTTCTGCTTAATTGGAGGAAAGTGAACTAGAGTAAAGATAATAGGAAAATGTCGGGAATCACTGAAAATGACACACTTTTCTCCCTACTGATGTGGCAAATGATGTGTTAATAGGTGAATGGATGATAACTAGGAAAATGAGAAAAAATGAAGGGTGATTTGTCGATGTAGGGAGATTTTTAGGAAGATTCTGGATGTACCCATAGTGAAACTCAAGATAATTTCATTCTTACTAAATCCAACCCTGAAAAGGGTTTGATTAAAAAATGATTCCTTGATGAGAATCAACAAGGAATAGGAAAGTATTTTCTCCTAAGATCTAATCCCTGATTTTAAAAGATCATAGGCTGTGCATACTAGTATTTTCTAATTCCAACAGAATAAAAACATACAAAAGAATGAACATTTACACTTAGTTCCACCTAATTACAGCGGTAAACTAGAATTAACTAATTACAGGAATTCCAACAAAAATGGAACGTACAATTATTTAGAGACTTCCTGAAACGAAAACATAACAATTACGAAAGGGCAGGGGGCGTATAAAGTATAACTCAGCATATCTGCAGAGATGGCAGTACCATGACGGACTTATTATGATTCTTGTAGCTAAGGCATGGCCAAAATTAAAAGTTTTAAGACCGAGTGTGTAGCAATACAATTACAAGAAATGGAAACATGCACATTCAGACTTTAATTTAATTGAGAGCATCTGAAATGGCAATTAGAAAAAGAAAAAGAAAAAAGAAAGAAAGCCATACTCATCGCAGATCTGGAAGTACTTGCACTGATTACAAACCCAGCGGTTCCCAGATACCATTGGAATAGCACAATGGTTGCAATAGTGCTGCAGATGAACCATTATAAAATCTTCTTTCATAGGACTGATGGTCTCACCAAGCTGCCAAAACATGGAAAATGTATTGATCAGAAGCACCAATAAAACATCAATTCAGAATTAGATACATACGTTTTGAGAGAAATATCCAGAGCCAGCTATTAGTGACTACTGAGATTTTTTTGTTCTTATAGCTCACAAAATGGAGCTTGAACAACCTAGACTTTAGAAATGCACATGAACCTGTGTATACTGGACTCATGATCAGACCATAGGACAAATCGCAAACTGAATATCTTCAGACCAACCTGCATGGGTCTATACAATTATAATAATGCAGACTCGATTTGCAACCAAAACCTCCTAGTTACAAACAACTCAATACACTTTTCTATTACCATGATAGGACAAAAAAAGCACTTAGAAATTACTTTGCGCATCAGCAAATGATCCTCAGATGCATTAGCAGACTGATTTCTGGCATCTTCTTCATGGAGCTGATTGATCAGATCTTCAGCAGAACCAGGCCAATAATCCCCATCAAAGTATGGTAGCCTAACAGCTGTTAACTTAGCCTTGCATTCACCAGCAGAGACAAAGAAGTGGTCAAAAAAATTAGTTGTTTCAACCACAATCTGTTCTTTGGCAGCTTTCCTCAACATTGCCAAATACCTGCATGCAAGAAAAAGTTATAGAAGATACTACAAATTAATGATAACAAAACATATTCCAGGATAATTATCTCACCATTCACGGAGTTTATCGGATTTTGGCCTTCTCTGAATTTCTGGATCATGACGGTTCAGTATGTAGTCTTCACCCGTTAGTGGAGAGGGCATGCCCAAATATAGCAGCATGTAAAACCCCGTTTCTTGCAATACTAAAGGTAGCCAATCTGTAAATATGAGCAGCAGCTACAAAATGATCATTGCCAGTGAGAACTTAAGGCTTACGATAATCTCATGATAAACCATTGTAGAAAGAGGCTCCCCATTCACAGCTTTAACCTTAGGCTTGAAATATTCCACAAAGTCAAGAAAAGATAGATACACCCGTCCAGGGTCGGACCAGGAAAAAATTGTTGTGGGGGCAAACTTGAACTATACAAGTGTCTTAAGTGGAAGGATTATAGGGGTTTAAGTATTTAATTTCTAAGGTAAGGGGGTGATAGTAATTTCAGGTATAGTATAAGGATATGTGTGTAATAAGTTGTTAGTGTTAAATGTGTAGAGGTAAATTGGAAAGGTAGGGTTCAAACGAGCCTGTCGAGCCGAGCTTTTTCGAGCCTCGAGCTCGAGCTCGAGCCGTTTTCGAGGCTCGAATAATATACGAGCCGAGCTCGAGCCCGACGAGTTCGGCTCGTAAGGTTCGCGAGCCTT
The DNA here is from genome assembly GCA_024586325.1 of Stellera chamaejasme. Lineage (NCBI taxonomy): Eukaryota > Viridiplantae > Streptophyta > Magnoliopsida > Malvales > Thymelaeaceae > Stellera > Stellera chamaejasme. The sequence goes on from CM044986.1 coordinate 549,875, forward strand.
AACGAGCTCGCGAGCCTAACGAGCTCACGAGCCTAACGAGCTCGCGAGCTCGTTTGGGGCCGAATCGAGCCTAACGAGCTCGAGCTCGCGAGCTCGTTTGGGGCCGAATCGAGCCTAACGAGCTCGAGCTCGCGAGCTCGTTTGGGGCCGAATCGAGCCTAGCCGAGCTCGCGAGCCTAACGAGCTCGAGCTTCACGAACCTTCGAGCCGAGCTCGAGCTCGAATTTTCGGGCTCGTTCGAACTCGAGCCGAGCTCGAGCCGAGCCCGAATTTCACGAGCTCGAGCTCGAACCTGCCAGGCTCGGGCTCGGCTCGGCTCGTTTACACCCCTATTAACATATGTACCCTAAACTTTAGAAAAATTCAATGGGGGCAGTTGCCCCCACTGCCCCCATGCTAGGTCCGCCCCTGCACCCGTCGCTGATTTGGAAATGGACACTCTGATCCATATTATGAAGTCACTGTATCGGATTCATCTTCACCCGTCACTGATCATTGCCAGTGATTTATTTTTGCTTCTGCCGAATACACAGGCCATATCGGACTTTGGGCTTGCAAACAGAAGCAACTTGTCTGTCAACCATCCTGCCTTTCTTCATCATCACGCCACCATCGGTCGGCTCAATGACCTACCAATCTCAATTCACTCTAATGCTTTCTGCATTATCAAAGCTTCAGCTTGTTTGGACAGAATGTTTTCCTAAAACTCTCTTGTAATGGGCTTCATTAAAAACTACTAATCGATTCCGCATCATCTTGTCTGCAAGGTCTCTGGCCTTCATCATCAGGTTTAGTCTGACATACAATGAAAGCATATCATTGCAAGCAACAGTGTCAAGAGGTCCAGAGTTTGATAAAGCCTGAAATGCACCTTCTGCTTTCCCCAGGTCTCTTTTCACCACATAGCATCGTAACATAACAAAGTAAGCAAATCTTGATAAGCAAATGTTTCTAGTCTCCATAATGTGGAGAAGATCCAAAGCTTTTTGAACATTCCCTGAACTAATATGGACTTGTGCCATGGCTATGTATGTTTTCTCATCAGTAAGCATACGTAGACGCTGGACCTCTTCAAATGTTCTCTCAGCATCTTCATAAAGGCCAAGTTTTCCATAAACTCTTATCAGCAAGCCATATATGACTTCATCTGCACAAATTTTGTTTCTTTCCATCTCGGAGAAGAGAGATAACGCTTTTGAATAGTCTTCCTTCTTGTAGTATAATGTCAAAAGTGATGCGCATGTGTAGTTACTTGGAACTATACCCTTGCCTCTCATATCTTCATAGAGTTGTACCGCTTCATCACAGTCACCATCCCTAACTCTTGAGCTTATTAGCAAGCTATATGTAACTTCCTCCGGCAAGAACCCCAATTCCCTCATAGAATCAAAAGTCTTGAAAGCCTCCTCATGAAAGCCTCCTTTGACAAGTGAGGCGATAGCCACAGTAAAGGTGAAATGGTTAGGTGCTACTCCATTACGCTGCATATCACCCCATAAATCTACAACCTTTGTATGAAATGACTTCTTCTGCAACGAAGAGAGCATGAAATTGTAAACAGGCAGAGAGAGTGAGATTCCCCTATCTTGTACAGCAGAATAAAATGAGAGCATAGCCTCGTGGCGTGCCCATCTAGCGTACATACAGAGCATGGTGCCACAAGCTACTTCATCTGGTTCACATCCAACTTCAAGCATCTCCAAGAAGGTATCTTCAGCCAGTTTAATCTTGCCTTTCTGCCCGTACATGCGCAATACAATCGTGTATGCGACCACATTTGGGCGATAAGAGAACTGTGCAAACACATGCGAACAGAACAGCTTACAAATTTAATTTGCATCCCAGGAAAGAATAAAGAAACAACTCCAAAATAGGAGTAATAATCAAAGGCCAAAAATTTTAGTAAGTCTTGTCACTCACTCACCTGCAACTTCATCCACGCAAAGAAATCTCCGACCTGCCTCCACCCTTTCTGTTCCTTCAAGACGACGCACATTTCCTTGAAAGTGAGCTTACCAATGAAGCTTGCCATCACAGATCTGACATCAACATTCTTCCCGGCAGTGGCCCTCATGGCCTTGATGGCGGCAAGCACATGGCGGCCATGGAGACGGCTGTTTCTGTCATCCTCCAAGTAGCGCACCATCTGCTTAGGTGTCCTCCTCACGACGCTGAGCTTGCGGGGGGGCTTCTTCTCCTCCTTCCCGTCGCTCAGAGACCAAGAGCAGATGAAGAAGACAGGACGTTTGGGTTTGGGAAATAGGGACAACGAGGGCCAAAGCTCTGTCGTGCTCGACATGAATGGTGAGGTGAGCAACTCCATTGCCGGCCTGCAGACAGACTCTTATCCGTCCGTCCGGGAGAAGAGAGAAGACGTCCAGACAGACACAGACACAGACAGGGAGAACTGAAGAATCGGGTGATAAATTGCCACCATGTTTTACTTTCGCAATCATTTTTCATTTGATGTAATAATACCATCACTATTATGAGTAGTATTTTGGAGCGATTTTACCTCTGTTAAATACTCCAAATGAAATAATACAAGTATGTAGATTGTCATGGGGGATGCAACTAAGAAGCGGATCAACCAATTTTGCTTCGAGCAGTTTATCCGAGAATGTGATACTTGTCAGCGTTACAAATATGACTATAATGCCTCTCTTAGTTTGTTACAGCCCCTTCTCATACCCCAGTACAACATATCCATGGATTTTATCGAGTTTTTGCCTAAATTCGGTGGAAAGGAAGTCATATTAGTTGTCGTGGATCGACTGAGTAAATACGCCCAATTTATAGCCCTCTCCCACCCTTACTAAGCTATTATTATTGCTAAAGCCTTCATGGATAAAATATTAAGACTCCATGGGATGCCAACTAACATCATAAGTGACATGGGAGCTGTGTTTATGAGTGCCTTCTGGCAGGAACTGATGAAGCACATGAAGGTAGACTTAAAGCTTTCTACAAGCTACCATGCACAGACGGATGGCCAGACTGAGGTGGTCAATCGTAGTATGGAAACATACTTGAGGTGTATGACTAGCGATTTTCCAAGGCAATGGGTTCAATGGTTGCCATTAGCCTAGTGGTGGTACAATACTTCCTTCCACACTGCCATTCAGCTAACTCCGTATGAAGTGTTGTATGGACAACCTCCTCTCACTCATCTTCCTTACCTTGCTGGTGAGTCTCCTATGGATGTCGTTGACAAGAGTTTAGGGGCTCGGGAAAGAGTTATTCAACATCTCAAGGATCATCTCAATCGTGCTTAGGAACGAATGAAATTGTATGCTGACAAACACAGAACTGAAAGAAAGTTTGTTGTCGGAGATTGGGTGTATTTGAAACTCCACAAATACAGGCAAGCTTCTGTTCGAGGGGGGTTGGATCATAAACTTGTAACTCTATTACGAGACTTTTCAAGTGTTAAAACGTGTGGGGTTGGTGGCATATCAGTTGTTGTTACCACCAGAGGCAAAGATTCATAATGCTTTCCATGTGTCCCTTTTGAAGAAGGTGGGCTCTGTTACAACTCAGGGAACAATGCCTGCCTTGTCTGATCTGGTTGAGCCACCAGAGCCACTGCTTATCTTGGATCAAAAGATTGCTAAGAAGGGTAACCATGCCATTACAAAGTCTTGGTTCAATGGTTTGATTCTGGTCCTGAAGGTACTACTTGGTAGGAGTTGGCATCCTTCCAGGCACGTTTCCCTTCTTTTCAATTCTTATGTGCTTAGGGACAAACACATTTTAAGGGGAGGGGTTTGTTACAGCTGCTTGAGGATGGATCTCGGCCAGATGATGAGTGGTGGTCAGCAGCTGAGGATTGTTGGTGTAAGCATAATAAGGCATGTGCCTCGCGTGTGCAACTTTTTATTCTTCAATGCACCATTTCGTGTGGTGATTGGCTGGGCTATATAACAGTCATCTCTGCAACGGTCAGAGCAGCTTGAATCATTAAGTGAGTTCTCTCTCTCTACTTTCTTCTCTTCTTCTCAGATTCAGCTCAGCCGAGCAATCCCGAACCTTCACGCTACTTCCAGGTGCAATCAGGTATCTCTGGTGCGTGGTTCTTCCATTCCTTGATCGGAGTTATCCTTCATTATTTCAATTGTTGTTAGTTGTTTAGGTGTTGAGGACTTCCTGTCTTGAGTTGTAATTCGGTATTCCTAAGTTGTAATTGGGTTGGAGACGTTGATCCGTTATCTAATATGATCTAGTTATAACATTTTTCTGGGACAAAACTCCATTGTAGCAGATCAATAGTGTGCGCTAACACATTTGGTATCACCGCCCACCTTGATAGACGTGGAGAGAGAAAGGGGGAGGATATTGGAGTCAAGACATTGGGATTTTCTGGTGAGGGAGTCCGTATTATATTGTCTCGAGATTGAATCCGAATTGAAGAATAGATAAGATGGTGCGAATGGAGCAAATGTAAATATAGGATTTTATATTGCATAAATTAAAAAGACATGAATAATGTGTGAATTTTACCACGTCATTTGTTTTTGCCAGGTAATCAAAAGAACCTGTCAGTGGCCAAAGTGATACGGATATGATAGTTTGATGGTTTATTTGGTCTGAAAAATAGTTGAGCGGTTTTTTCATGCCTTTTCATATACTGTAATATATATTAATGCGTTTTCATGTAGTTTGATGCTTTTTCATCTAAAAATGGATGGAGGAAGTATTATTGTAAAGTTGTCTCAATTCTGCTACTTCCACATACTATCAACTTAGGTATACATTTCACTATTAACATCATTAAGTTCTACTTCCATACAAGATTCAAGTTCAACAAACGTGTACAACAATTCAAGCTCTTCAAGCATGAAAAAACCGCTCAACTATTTTTTGGACCGAATAAACCATCAAACTATCATATCCGTATCACTTTGGCCACTAACAGGTTCTTTTGATTACCTGGTATAAACAAATGACGTAGTAAAATTCACACATTATTCATGTCTTTTTATTTTATGCAATATAAAACCCTATATTTATATTTCCTCCATTTGCACCATCTTCTCCAATCTTCAATTCGGATTCAATCTCGAGACAATCTAATACGGACTCCCTCACCCGAAAATCTCAATGTCTTGACTCCAATATCATCTCCCTCTCTCCACGTCTATCAAGGTGGGCGGTGATACCAAATGCGTTAGCGCACACTATTGATCCGCTACAGTGGAGTTTTGTCCCAGAAAACTGTTATAGCTAGATCAGATTAGATAACGGATTAACGTCTCCAACCCAATTACAACTCAGGAATACTACAACTCAAGACAGGAAGTCCTCAACACCGTCCTCAACACCTAAACAACTAACAACAATTGAAATAATGAAGGATAACTCTGATCAAGGAATGGAAGAACCACGCACCAGAGATGTCCGATTGCCCCTGAAAGTAGCGTGAAGGTTAGGGATTGCTCGGCTAAGCTGAATCTGAGAAGAAGAGAGTGAAGGAGAGTGAGAGAGTATATATATATATATATATATATATATATATATATATATATATATATATATATATATATATATATATATATATTAAGTCACGCACGGAAGTTGAACTTAAGCCAAAATCCAACCAAATAGTATCTTAATCATTTGCAATTAGGAATTGAGATCTTTAATGATGCTTTTATTCAAAGGTCTCATTGAGTTCTACTTACCAGTTTCGTGCTTTATCAAATTAACTTTGACAAGACATTTCTGAAAGTGCAATGCCTTACCTCTAATCGGTTTATCACAATCAACAATAAAAGGTTCAAACTTGAGAGGGGGAGTAGATTTGTTTTTTTCGGTGATTTTTCTTGCCTTTTACCGGTGAGAAACCGTGAAGGAACCGAAGTGATGGGATGACCCCCTCAAACGCAATTTTTTCACGGTGAGGACACCCCCCCATCCCTCCTGGCTGGTTGTCTGGTTCATCAACCAGCCGGACAAGTAGAGAGGAGACGAGTGGGGGTAGGGGAAGTGGACGCCAAAGAGCTGTTCGTCCGGTGTGTGTGTGTGTGTGGGGGGGGGGACGAAATTCATAGGTACAGTGAGTTTCGTAAAACCCAATTCGACTTGAATATCCGAAGGTCCGAATAACTTAAAAATTCACTAGTGAATTGCGGATGTGATAATTGAGTTAATTCACCTCCAATTCATCAACTTTGAAACCCCATAATAAATACATCCTACATTCCTTAAAAGTTGCTATGATTTCCTTTTTAATTATTCCAAAAAACATGCTACATTTCCTTTTATGCAAAAAAATTGTACACCAATTTTACTTTATTACCCATACTTTTTCTTTTCACTAAAAAAAATACTTTATCTAATATACAAATTATACATTTTCACTCTCAAGTTAAGTCTAAAAAGAGACCAAAATGTTGCATCTAAAAAGAGACCAAAATATTGCATCTAAAAAGGGGACCAAAATGTTGCATCTAAAAAAAAACTGATGGAGTATTATTGTAAAGCTGTCTCAATTCTGCTACTTCCACATACTATCAACTTAGGTATACATTTCACTATTAACAGCATTAAGTTCTACTTCCATACAAGATTCAAGTTCAGCAAACGTGTACAACAATTCAAGCAAACTCCCTTCTCTTCAACTGAATATGTGGACTTCAAGAGCATATGCAATAGTCAATATCACTGTTAACGGCATTAAGTTCTCCAGAAATTGAAGTCTGTTATCTATTATGGTACCCAACCCTTGAAAAATCAATTAAATGGACTGGACAGATGCGTGAACGATAAATTCTGCACAATATGTTCACAAACGCCTCGCTCTCTCCTCTATTTGATTTCCACACATGTCCTAGCAGATTGACTTAACTCCGGACAGATGCACGGGGAACAGCTGGTAATCCAAGTTCGTCCTCACCCTGCATGAATTCAAAATATTTCTAAAATTGCGATGCTCAAAATGGAATCCAGCACACTAGAATCTACAATATACAAGATGTTCAGCCAAGTTGTCAAGTGATACAAAGCACCACTTATTTGGTAAAACAGTATGCATGACAGCACGAGTCAGAATGGTAAATACATGTGGCTTTTTAAAATGGTGTTGGCAATTTAGCTTTAAAGGAATACCAAAATGCGGGAAATGAATCATAGAATACACTGAAACAAACTTACATGAGCATTTGATCTTGCAGCTGCTGCCTGTCCCATGGGTGCGTGCGGGAGGTTGAGTTCTGCATCCACATCAGGCTCATCAGCTTGGAGATAAGAGGGCACCTCACTAGCCTCACTCCCCATGTCAGCCTCCAATGCATCAAGCTCTGTAATTAATGATACATCATCCCATAATGATCATGCATGAAACCCATGGTTTCAAGTATAAACATAAAATTAAGATCATTAATTTCATTACTGATAGGATGAAAGTGAATCTGGCAATTTATGATACGATGCAGTAAACTAATAGATCAATCGTTTACAACACCTTATATCATACGCCCTATCTATTCTTTGCAAAATAGCTAAAGGTCTGAAAAAACAAGCACAACAAGCCAGTTCATGTCAATGATCAAAGACATGAAACTTAAAAAATATTAAGACTTACCACCCATGAGATCTTCCTCGTCAATGTCATCAGGCACATTATAAGAACGACCCAATGTCTCTTGAATTTCAGAGCTCACATCCATCAAGTCCATCATCTCATCTTGCAAGTTCTGAAGGCCATAAACTTGATGTTATAATTTATAAGCTATGACAATATAAAGATTAAAGAAGGGGACCAAAAAAACAAAACAGTACATCGATATCTTGGATCTTCACAGTCTTCATCATCCCTTTCAACTCCTTGTTTGCTGATTTCAAAGCTGACATCTGAAAGACAAGATTCGGTGCTTGTCAGGGGCATAAATTTCAAAGCCAGATTTGTTGTATGAGAGAAGCCAACGACATATTCTGGAGATGGCATAACAAAAACATAGGGGCAGTCATATCAAAACCAAGCAGGTATTTATGAGAAACCACTCCCCATGGACAAATGGTTCATCTCCTACCTCTCAGGAGGTAGGCAGCCCATTCCAAATACAGAAGAGAAAAAGCTCCGCCTGAATTGCCCTGAAGTTTGCCCCTTAGGGCGCTATCAAGAAACACAATATTTATGGTAAATACACCATTGCCCCCAGAAGAAAGAGAAATTGCCAACATGGTTGAAAACATCAATATTCATCACAGAAATATTACCAGCAAACATATCAGAAAGAAGAAAAAGGCAGCAGTTTGTGTTACTAAAGTCAACCCAAAGTCTTAAACATAGAGAAAAACTTGTCACGTGACTCCAGAAAAAACATTGAGGCTCTAACTGAATGGCGTAAAGCTATTTAGCTACATACAGTTTGTTGAGCATCTTTTATACCCTCAGCAGCAAAGGCAACTTGATCAAGATTGAATGTCTGATTATACAGCATGTCCCGTTGCCCTTCGTACCTGTATAGCAGTATCATATGAGCAAAGAAGAGAAAAGAAAGAAAAAAAAAAGCTTACTATGAAACTGATATGAAGAATATGCACAAATGTGATGTCTGACACAGTGAATTCACATAGTACATCAAAGTATACAACTGAAAGAACATGAGATGTCTGACAGGGTAACAAGATACTCAGTTCTATGCACCCTTTACAAACTTTCAATACCCCAGGAACATAATGAAATTATGCTCTAAATAATTTGTATTTAGATTAGAATACAAGCCGAAAAAATCAACAGTCTCAGGAAACAGATTCATAATTGGAAAAAGGGATAAAAATAAAAAGATTAAGCACAAAAGGAGTGTAAACTAACTCAGAAAAAATGCTGGAAAGTACATCATGCCAGACAGTTTCAGTTAGCATATCTTAATCACAAGATCAATGAAGTCGCAACAACAACCTGCATCACATCTCATGGTTATGGTGATATGTAAATAAATGCTTCATAAAATTATGTCAAAAGTGTGAGCTAAACTTAGCACATAGCTAGAAAGGAGATAACACAATGAAACATTAAATTGCACTTAAAAGAAACACACAGTGAAACTGGCAACATGAAAGAAAACCTACATGCGTTTTTGCTTGAGAACCCTCATTGCTCGAGCTTTAACAGCCTCCTGTGCAGGACCAGGCCGTGTCTTCTTAATCTGTTCCTTGTATCTGCTCAGTTCAACATCAAGCTTTTTTATCTTGTCCTCCACAGAGTCGCCTCTTTGATTGATCTGCAGCAAAATTTTAAAAGCAATATCAAAAGGAAGGCCCACATTACTAGAAGAGTACACCAGTGTGAGTTGTGAGGGAAGTAAGATACTTGGATAATGAAAATTCCCACATAAGTGTATAACATAAAACTCATAGCGCACTATGCTATCAAGAGAATATGGTAAAATTATAAACAAAGTGAATTGCAAAGTAGGAAAAGTTCAGCACATAACAGTCATCGGTATCAATGCAAAGCATAGCATATCCAACCTAGCCGGTATACTGCCACAGAGCCTTTTCAGTTTGTATAAGAGAACATTGTTAAATTAAATATCAGGTACATGCATTTTAAACTAATGCAGATGCAGTAGATCAGTCAGAAACTTACAACCACTAAAAACCCTCAGTCCACAGATCAGGAATTTACCCAGAACTAAAACAAACAAGACCTACGGGAAAACCCCACCAAAACACGGATGAAACAGCAGAAAACTGTACTAAGTAGCTGTAATAGAATTAAAAATAAATAAATAAACAAATAGAGAATGGGAGAGACCCTATCGGATGCATCTTGGATAGACGGAGGTGGCTCCTTGTCTTTCTTAACACCAAAGACCCTCTTCATGTTCTTCCGGATAGAGTCCAAGACCGAGAAGAATGAAGAACAAGGAGGATCTGTGAGATTTGAACGTGCTCGATCAAAGAATAGCAAGAAGTTTCCTGGAAGCGACTCTCGGGTCGGGTTTTCTTCTTTACTTTTGCCAGGAAGGATCGGGTTCCAGACCGAGTGCCTGTCTACAAATCTATTACTCCTCAAGTGTCATAAAAATTCAAATTGTGTTGTTTGATTTTAAAGTTTGAAATTAAAGTGTTAGATCCAAAATTTTATTAAGATAAATAGTAAAAATAATTTTTAAAAATGTATATTGTAAATTATGATAAATATATGAATTATTTAATTTTATATATATAAATTTTTTTAAAAAAATTATAGATTAAATATTGTGAAACTGATAAAATAAAAATTACAATTTTTATGGGACAGAGGGAGTATCCTATTATATATATATATATATATATATAAAGCAGGATACTGTAGGGGGTGTTTTAGTCTATTTTCAGAGATTAATTTTTACATCCGTCCGATTAAAGTTTCTGGTAACCAAAACCATCCGATCTTCACACTTTTCTACAGTAAAATTCCGAAAAACCACGAAATAGTGACTAAAATAACCCCTAAAATAATGGAAAAACAATTAAAAAAATAGTAAATCATTTGCCGCTAAATACTTATAACCTATTAGCTAGCACATTTCTTTCTGCACATCCACCGAAATTACTACAAGCAGTTTTTCTCTTTGATCTCTCTCTTCCTGTTCCAATCAAAAGATGGCTTGAATATTTCTGCATTCTCATCATGTCCATTATTCGCACATTGCCTAATCCAGTTGTTATGACATAAAAAATGGCATGTTTCACTGGTTCACATGGAAAAGATTCCAACACCTCGAAAAGAGGGAAGGGAAATGGTGGAATCCAAAGATAGCAGCAAACAACTTGCTGCGATCAAATCATTAAGCAAACATTTCGAGTTCAAAGTTGTTGATGTCAACTACACAGACAGAATTCATGGCAGCCCAATTTGCTATGGAAGCATGCAAAGAGGGTTAAGTGTGCAGCAAAAATACGATCTCTAAAAAGGCGGCGGATTAAGTCACTTTCGGAAGATGTTCAGCATTTAGAGAAACAGGTATGACATAAAGAAGTTGCATTAACTTATTACACTGATTAACTTTTTTACTGTTGATTATATTGAAAGTTAGTTCTCTGTGTTACCAAATTCCAACAAAATCAGAAATAGATACCACAATGTACAATGATGATGTTCAAGATCAACCTAAGTGGCATCAACTCACTTTTGACAACGGTGAACTGGAACAGAGCATGGTGAAGGTTTGGGTTTCGTGATTGATTGATTAGTACACGGTGGGAGTCCCCTGTTAAACATTATTCAAATGTGGAAATTTCGGACAGGTATAACCTCGAATTTAGAACGTTGTTTGCAATTTTTTGACTGGAATATTGTGTTCACTGTTGATGGAAGGTTGCAGTTTAGAGAGCGACGATGAGGACAGGCAGAAGGCGTCGGTTTTGTTTTGTTTTAAAAATTATTTTCAGACAAATTGGTTGCCTTCCCAATTTGTACCCAATCACCGGATTTAAAGTCTCTGGTTTTCTGTAGAAATTGCCTTTTTCCCAAATATCGGAGTCAAAATTTAGTTTTTTTTAATTTCCCATTTTCTAAAAAATAAAGGTGGCGACTCCTTCGACTTTTCCCAAAAAATTGGCGGAAAAGCACCCCGACGAGCGGCGCTCCCGCTCACACTTGGGGGCTTCCACTTTTTTCTGTGCCAACGAATGATGGGGGGCAGCAGTTTAAAGGGAGTTGCCCTTCTTGCTACACTCCAGAGTCTGATTGGGGAAACCTCCAGCCAATAGCCGACAGTGTTCTTCTTTGTGCCAAAGACTTGCCAACAACAATACTTAGTGCTCACATAGAGCACAGACTATTTAACAAATTGAACCAAGAAAGACAAGACAGAGCAAGGCAACAAGGAAAAACTTATGATGAGGTGATTAATTATTTACTGGTTGCTGCAGCAGCTATCATTTTTTTTATTGATTACTTGTGTGTGTGTGTGTGTGTGTGTCTGTTTATGTATTCTGTTGTTGCTTGGTACTTGAAGGATACAAGGTTGTGGTCTATGAGGAGAAGTGGAAAGAAGAAGTTGTTAAATGTCACCAATTCACACACTTAAAATTGGTTGCACATTCTCGAAAACAAGGTCCTTGGGGTAGAGGCGCTGGTAGTACGAGTTGTTTCCTCTGTTGACAAAAGACTACAAGTTGAGCAACAGTTCCTTGAGATTTTTCGTAAGGAAAATTACCCAACAGAATTCCCGTACAAATCAAAGGTGACATTACATTATTACCCACCTGTGGTAGAAAGTTTTCTGTGGTGGAAAGAACAGCTCCTCAACATTATATTTGTTTATTTTCATGCATAGGTTGTTCTGCTTTTCCAAAAGATTGAAGGAATAGAAGTGTGTTTGTTTGGCATGTACGTCCAAGAATATGGATCAGAGTGTCCGTTTCCAAATCAGCGACGGGTGTATCTGTCTTTTGTTGACTTTGTGGAATATTTCCAGCCTAAGGTTAAAGCTGTGAATGGGGGGGAGCCTCTTTCTACAGTGGTTTATCATGAGATTATCGTAAGTCTCAAGTTCTCACTGGCAATGATCATTTTCTGCTCATATTTCATGATTTTTATTTATTTATTTACAGATTGGCTACCTTGAGTATTGCAAGAAACGGGGTTTTACATGCTGCTATATTTGGGCATGCCCTCCACTGACGGGTGAAGACTACATACTGAACCGTCATGATCCAGAAATTCAGAGAAGGCCAAAATCCGACAAACTCTGTGATTGGTGAGATAATTATCCTGGAATATGTTTGTTTAGCAATGTTGAGGAAAGCTGCCAAAGAACAGATTGTGGTTGAAACAACTAATTTGTTTGACCACTTCTTTGTCTCCACCGGTGAACGCAAAGCTAAGGTAACAGCTGTTAGGCTACCATACTTTGATGGGGATTATTGGCCTGGTGCTGCTGAAGATCTGATCATTCAGCTCCATGAAGAAGATGCCAGAAATCAATCTGCTAATGCATCTGAGGATCATTTGCTGATGCGCAAAGTAATTTCTAAGTGCTTTTCTAAAGTCTGATCATGAGTCCAGTATACACAGGTCCATGTGCATTTCTAAAGTCTAGGTTGTTGATTTATCAGCTATAAGAACAAAAAAATCTCAGTTGTCACTAATAGCTAGCTCTGGATTTTTCTCTCAAAACGTATGTATCTAATTCTGAATTGATGTTTTATTGGTGCTTCTGATTAACACATTTTCCATGTTTTGGCAGCTTGGTGAGACCATCAGTCCTATGAAAGAAGATCTTATAATGGTTCATCTGCAGCACTATTGCAACCATTGTGCTATTCCAATGGTATCTGGGAACCGCTGGGTTTGTAATCAGTGCAAGTACTTCCAGATCTGCGATGAGTACGACTTTCTTTCTTTTTTCTTTTTCTTTTTCTAATTGCCATTTCAGATGCTCTCAATTAAATTAAAGTCGGAATGTGCATGTTTCCATAAAACTTTTAATTTTGGCAATGTCTTAGCTACTAGAATCATAATAAGTCCATCATGGTACTGCCTTCTCTGCAGATATGCTGAGTTATACTTTATAATCCCCCTGTCCTTTCGTAATTGTTATTTTTTCATTTCAGGAAGTCTCTAAATAATATACGTTCCATTTTTGTTGGAATTCGTGTAATTAGTTAATTCTAGTTTACTGCTGTAATTAGGTAGAACTAAAGTGTAAATGTTCATTCTTTTTGTATGTTTTTATTCTGTTGGAATTAGAAAACAGCATGAACAGTCTAGAATCTTTTAAAATCAGGGATATAGGAGAAAATACTTTCCTATTCCTTGTTGATTCTCATCAAGGAGTCATTTTTTGCTCAAACCCTTTTCAGGGTTGGATTTTGTAAGAATTAAATTATCTTGAGTTTCGCTATGGGTACCCGTAGAATCTTCCTAAAAATCTCCCTACATTGACAAATCATCCCTTAATTTTTTCTCATTTTCCTAGTTATTATCGATTCACCTATTAACACATCATTTACCACATCAGTAGGGTGAAAAGTGTGTCATTTTCAGTGTTTTCCGACATTTTCCTATTATCTTTACTCTAGTTCACTTTCCTCCAATTAAGCAGAACTTTCAATTAATTCTTCTCTCATCTATTCCGCACAATTTTTAATAACTCTAATTACTTCTCCATCTCAAATTTTGTTTCTTTACTTCTAATCTACCATTGGAATCTATGACCTGGGATTTTTTATGTGCAAACACACACACAACATAACTCTTACACTTATGACTTACCTCCTTATAACAATGTTTAAGTTGCTCCCTTTACTATCATGAACACTTTTGTTTCTTTGGATAAACTTTATTTGTATAATCTTGTAAAGCTTGCTTGATCTTTTGGTAATCATGTTGACGTTAGTTTTTAGTGGTTAAAATTTCTTTCTTTAATTCATCACAGGTGCTATGAGGTGGAGTGAAAGCGTGAAGAAATAGATCGCCACCCTATCAATCATTTAGATAAGCATACACTTCTACCTGTAAGTTTTTTTAAGGTGTTCCCATTTCTATAGCCTGTTTTTTGTTGTCTACAGTTTTTTTTGCAAATACTTTTTGAATTTTATGTACCCAAGTCCCTTTCTCTGCTATAGTGACATCTCCCATCGCATCTAGATCGAACAACCTAGGGTAACAATCAGCCAAACATTTATTGTGAACCCAATTGTCTTTTCAAAACTTGAAAGAACGACCATCTCCCACTTTTCTACAAAAAGAGCTAGAACAGAGTAACCCTGCATCATCCATGTCCCTCATTTCTTTTAGAATGCCACCCCAAACCCCTCCAGTTTCACCATCATACCGCTCCTCCATCCCTCCCTCTTTCCCCTAAATATTTTGCACCACTTTCACCCATAAAGCCTCTCTTTCTACTCTAAACCTCCACCACCACTTTCCTAGAAGACCCCAATTTTTTTGCTCTCAAACTGCCTACATTCAACCCGGCCAGTCTTTGAACGCCTCGAGGAATTCAGCGTCGGGACCCTCCTGAGCTGGAGGAGAATTCTTCTGTGCATGATGGTTACGTGCCTCAGAATTAATTTCGTTTACGTAATTGCAAGATACTTTACATGTTTAATACATGGATCGATCGATAATCTTACATCCTGTGGACGCCAGGGAGGGCTTACTCCCGGCCTGCGCGGATAGCCGTCCGGAGTATCACTTACATCAGGAAGTGCTTGCCTGCAAAATTCGAGGTACGCAGGAGTTGGCGGAGTTTGGGAACTCGTCGGCGGTGAATCAATCGGATGAGTTGACGGACCAGATCCCGTCGGCAGTGAAATCTGAGGAGTTGACGGACCAGATCCCGTTGGCAGTGAAATCGGAGGAGCGTCGGACAGGATGGAGCAATCGACGCGGTGAGTTGTCGTCAGCAATCACAGCGTCGATTGCTCCATCCTGTCCGACGCTCCTCCGATTTCACTGCCAACGGGATCTGGTCCGTCAACTCCTCAGATTTCACTGCCGACGGGATCCGGTCCGTCAACTCATCCGATTGATTCACCGTCGACGAGTTCCCAAACTCCGCCAACTCCTGCGTACCTCGAATTTTGCAGGCAAGCACTTCCTGATGTAAGTGATACTCCGGACGGCTATCCGCGCAGGCCGGGAGTACGCCCTCCCTGGCGTCCACAGGTGTAAGATTATCGATCGATCCATGTATTAAACATGTAAAGTATCTTGCAATTACGTAAATGAAATTAATTCTGAGGCATGTAACCATCATGCACAGAAGAATTCTCCTCCAGCTCAGGAGGGTCCCGACGATGAATTCCTCGGCGTTCAAAGACTGGCCGGGGACGGAGGTGGAATGGACGGATTTTCCGGAATCCAAGCGACCAAAGAGGCCGCCGGAGGATGATCAGGATGGTCCGAATCCGATTGCGTGAGCTGAACTCGATTCTAGCTAGGTAATTAATCCTGGCTGAGAAACAGAGTTTTTAGCGATTAATTGTTGATTTACTGCATAGTATAGGTCCCGAATTTCTTGTCATTTGATTTTGAATTTCTGCTTCTGATCTGAACCTTGATCTTGCGTGAAACTGGTTGCTGTTCTTGCTTGACTAATCTTACTCTTTGCTGTTGTGATTTCTGCCCTGCTGTCCTTCTTTCTCACATGTGCATGATTCCTTTGGGCTGCTTGGGTAAAAACTTGGCAGTACACCGGCCAGTTTACTCCCTGCTGTCCAAATTTAGGTAGTTAACACAACAAGAATTACCATGGGCTGTTGGGTACATTAGATGACTTGGAGCGTACAGATCATGCTTAGGAATTGTGAGAACCATTAAGTAAGTACAGGGACAACTGCTTAAGTCAGGGGCTGGGTTGCTTTTTCTGTGAAGATGGCTAGCTCACTAGGATAACTGTTGGGGCAGATCTAAACTACTATTTTGCTCATGCCATCTAGCTACATTTGAACCCTGTGGACTCACTGAACCAGTTGTATTGTATGCCACGAATCCCTGTGCATTTTAATTTGATGGATTAATTTTTTCTTGTTTGTTTGAAAACGTTCTGTTGTTGTAGTACTAGTATCATAGTACATTATAATTAAGTCTACTCATGCAGAGTTTTCTACCAAAATTGTTTACAATATCAAACTATATATTTTCCAAAAGAGTAGCTATACACTTTGCTTATGCATAATTTAAGCGCATTAGAGATACAACTTTTCTGACTTAAAACTCATCTCATCATTCTCCAGGTTCAAGCTTCTGCCTCAACGGACCTCTCATGGCATCTCTTATTTTTCAGCTTCAGAGTCCTCAACCTCCATAACCTCTCAAAGCTCGATTGAAATCTGTTTTTCAACGGGCATACAACATTTCTTCTTTTTCTCCACTGACTCACCACTCCGAGTCTCTCCAGGAAAAAAAATTGACGTTTCTGTGTGCATTTTCATTTCTCAATTTCGTTTGTGCGCTTTTACAAAATTGATTTCGTTTTGTTCATCTGTCTCTGCTTTTTCGTTTGTTGTGCTTGGGATCATGTTCAATAACATGGCTTGGACTGGATCCACCACCACCTCCGTCTTTTCTTCCTTCATTCCTCCTTGATCATCGTTTCTTTCACTTATTGCTGGAGGTCCAAATAGTGTGACACAGTCATGGTCTTTGCTGTTGCTACTTCCACAGGCTTCAACATCAGGAGCTTTAGCATACTATGGTCCTGTCCCAATATCCTTACCATGCTCTTCTATAGCTGAGTTTCCTTTAGGCAACAATTATGAACATCTGGTAGCTATAATATTACCATCTTCGTCCCAACCACTTTCTTCACTACTTGTAACTTCTTCCTCATCTGATTTTTCATTACCATCTGATTCATACTCCTGGATTTACGCAGAATGAGTTCCAATACGCCCTCGTACCCTTCACATATGGTTTAGACCTACTTTATTTTTATTCGTGCTCCTCATTGCAGGCCTTCCTCTTTTCTTGCCGAGAGACCACAGGGTTTGAATCATATAACTTGGTCTTCAACCTACGTTCTCATCCACAGCCAGAAGATGATTGAATTTTCTAGTTCTGGTTGTCGACAACTTCTTCCAAAGCCCGATCCTCATTACTGGAAATAAATAAATAAATAAAATTGCAGGACATAACCTTGATGTCAAATCCAGACGTACAAAATGATTGTAACAGTTTCTATGCAAGCATCTGTCTATAATAAGTGAAATAATAGCAATCTGGTGCTACAAGTATTCAATTTTAAGGATGTCATTCCACGGCTCGTATGAGATAAATCTTTGATCATGGTTCACTAATAACACCTATAGCATGAGCTTTGAAATGATTATTTCCAGATCAAATAAGTAAACAAAAAGAGCAGTGCACAGGACTGTACTATCATCATCATACTGCACCTAAATCCCAATTATGTCGGGTCGACGACGTGAAGTTTATAGTGCCAACTACTTCCTCTGTCCCTAACAAAAACTGAATGGTTTGTCTCGGTGTGGAAATTAAGGTGGATGTAAGACTGTATATTTTTACAGTAATCACCCCTAGCTGGAAACTGCATAAAAAACGAGAAGGGATAAGGGACAAATAATTTGAGGATAGATAATTAACTTTGAGAGTAAAAAAGTTTCCTATTAAGAAAAGTGAAGAATTTTCTAGGACAGTCCATTGTGTGCAATTTTACAATATCTAGGAGTAATTCAATAAAATAATTCTCACCATAAATTCATGCAGCAGTGGCAAATTTTTACATTTGATGCCCTTCATGTCAAAACATTCTTCCATGGGAATATATGTCATCGTCATATGTTTTTTCCACTTGCATGGAGAAATATCATGATATGGCGCTAAGTTGAGTCGGTTGCTATAGTCATATCCTATTACAGTACAAGATTGGTTTCGAAAAATCAGTATGCACAACATGACTGAACGACACCATATTCTCATTGATGAAAAACAAGTAGAGCCAACTTGATAAGGCTTGACTTTGTTATGTAGATTTTGGGGTATAGGCTTAAGTTTTGTATGGTGTATAGCTCTACAACTCACCATAGCATAGACTGCAATTTTATAACATGATGATGTGAATCATTTAGTTGAAAGCTGAAAGGTAGATCAACACAATAAAACTGCGATCTTTTCAAAAAGTGCGCCTAATCTTCAGCTTATTATCACCCCTATAATTACAGTAAAATCCCATAAAATATAGGAAAAGGAGGCCCCTTCAAGTTTCTAGGTTGGATGGAAACTAGTGGAGGTGGAGCATAGGCACCGTCCTAAGTACATAAACTGGGCAGAGAAAACCCAGTATGACTCTCAATAACACTTGCTTGACAAGACACTGCAAAACTACGCTGAGCGACATAATTATAATTTTGATCAGCAATTTAATAAATTAAATGCATCTGCATGACATAGAATGTGTAGGAAAAATCTAAAGGCAAAGTCTTGTCAATATTTATTTCAAATAACAGCCAGCTGAACTGCAGTCAACTTGCTGCTAATCTCATAAACCACTTCCTGCTACATGATGTACAGCAGTTTGAATGCAGCAGGTATGGCAAAACATACACCTACTATAATATAGTTAAATCCAATTTCCAAATTCCATAGCAGAAATAGTAATATCCATCAAGAGGGGTGATAGAAAAGAAAATGAAAGAAAAAGACTGGAGTAATTGCTAATCATCCTAGACCTATGAACATGGCAACAGAGGAAAAGACATGGCTACATAAAATCAAACATTTCTCTTGCAGTAGAAGGGAAAAAAATGCAACACGAAGCATCATAGAAATTAAACAAGAACAATAGTCTGAAGTCATGACCACTGTAAAGTCATGATGCTTATCATGTCTGTTGCTGTGGTCTAATCACCAGGTTACATATTTTACTCTGAGCGTATTAGAAACTAATGAGCATGACTTGCTTTCTTTTAATAATAGGAGAAAACTGAACAAGTATATTTTTGAGAAATTAAAGCGTACAATTTTTTATCATGCCCAGATTCAGATTAACATACATCTCCCATTGAGAACCTGAGAGAGATTGGATAAAATTGAATACGTCCACACCCCTCACCCTGTCCTCTCCCACTCCCACCTCACAAACAATAAAAATAGAAAACAAAGGATGGCCTATTAGGCCCATGACTAAAATACCTGAACAGTGCGGGATTGAATGCTGAGTACTCGACCAGTCTCAGATGGCAAAGCAAGGGAAAGAAGCAGAGGTGCCATCCCCCACTTCCTCACGATTCTAGCACTAGACAACATCCCACTGAAATAAATATAGACACTAGCAGTCATCTAAAAGAAATGAAATACGAGAAGCTGTACATAGAGTATAAAAAATCTTATGCCACCAAAGATAGCAACATACATTGAGCAAACGGTGTTGGTGACGGAGGGAATCTGGAGCGCCAGAGATGAGGACTGATGAGAGAAGATAATTTACAGTGTCATACAAAATTCTAAATAACCTATACCGTTTTCCTAACACCATGCCCAACATTGAATCATGATCTACAGTCGTACCTGGTGAGCACGCAGAGACACGGTGTTGCCTTGCCTTTTGACTAACTCTAAGGGCCACCGATGATGATGATCTGCACTGCCTCGCTCACCTCATAAAAACTCCAGAATTTTGTTCATAGCCATGTACCCTAAATCCATAGATACAGGTGAGGCAATTGCTTCAATGGTTTAATGTGAACACCAGAAGAACGGCATTAATGATGCCAGCACCATTGCTGTCCTGTACATTGGAAATCTGAGCATTGCTCTTCTCGAGGTCAAACATGAATTCTGCCAACAGAACCATCTTCTCTGGCTTAGCCGTTGCATCAGAATCAGTCCCTCGCAGCCATCCAGAGACACAACAGTTCTTGGGAGCACTGGACCTGTCATGGGCGACACTGTGTACATAACAAAACAAGAACAAAACATAAGTCAAAATTCTTGACAAACAAACTGCAGCAAGAATTATCAACTAACATGTCATTAAAATGTATATTTCTCACTGGTTTGGGCATTTAATTATCTGTCATGCACAACAGTGTGGTTCAGAAAGCATCACTTGAAAATTAAATAATGAAACCTCTCAGATGACAGAATGGCAAGATAAAAATACAACTCCTAGAAAAAGTTTCTAATCACTTTTCTTTGTACTTGTGTTATCTAACATGTAAAACAATGTAGCTTGTGAAATATCATTTGCCCTTCGACCAAACAGAGAAACAATAAAAGTTAAATACATACTTTACCTCTGTCATTCTATTTGTATCTACAACATGATAAGGTTTGACTTTGTTATGTAGATTTTGGGGTATAGGCTTAAGTTTTGTATGGTGTATAGCACTACAACTCACCATAGCATGGACTGCAATTTTATAACATGACGATGTGAATCATTTAGCTGAAAGCTGAAAGGTAGATTAACACAATAAAACTGCGTTCTTTTCAAAAACTGTCAGTGCATAGTCAACCTTCGCAAGTCCATCTGCGGCATGCTTGTGGATTTCCATCCGGACCATCACCAGTGGTCGCGGCCTCCGCTGCCACCAATTCAATGGCCATCTTTTTCTCGCCGGCGACCACCGGCCTCCTTCGAGCCACTGGATTGGCGGTAATGGAAGCGGTCGATGCGAACATGGGGCCGAAAACGATTCATTCGACCGTGTTCGGTCCTCAATGCTTAATTTAGTCCCTGAAAATCTAATTCCGTTTCAAACTCACCACTAACGTACAAAAGAAGTCTTTGTGCCCGTGTTCCGTGTAGGGGTGTAAACGAGCCGAGCCGAGCCCGAGCCTGGCAGGTTCGAGCTCGAGCTCGTGAAATTCGAGCTCGGCTCGAGCTCGGCTCGAGTTCGAACGAGCCCGAAAATTCGAGCTCGAGCTCGGCTCGAGACAGGCTCGAGCTCGGCTCGAAGGTTCGTGAAGCTCGAGCTCGTTAGGCTCGCGAGCTCGGCTAGGCTCGATTCGGCCCCAAACGAGCTCGCGAGCTCGAGCTCGTTAGGCTCGCGAGCTCGTTAGGCTCGATTCGGCCCCAAACAAGCTCGCGAGCTCGTTAGGCTCAATTCAGCCCCAAACGAGCTCGCGAGCTCGTTAGGCTCGTGAGCTCATTAGGCTCGCGAGCTCGTTAAGGCTCGCAAACCTTACGAGCCGAACGTTTCAGGCTCGAGCTCGGCTCGTATATTGTCGAGCCTCAGCGGCTCGAGCTCGAGCTCGAGGCTCGAAAAGCTCGGCTCGGCAGGCTCGTTTGAGCTCGAGCTCGAGCCGAGCTCGAGCGGGCTCGATTCGTTTAATGACCCTAGTTAGTGACGATTGTTTAGGGGGGGAGTATCACAAATAACAAGCCTGCCAAGGAAGGTAGTGAAAAGAGCGGATTTAACACCACTAGTTATCATGGGGAAAGGTATACCACTGTGTATCAAGTTTCGTGCCCCTTACAATTGGCTGTTGACATTTCTTATGCGCATTACATAGCTCGAATCCGGAATCTAAAATGACTCGAATTCAAACTAATCAGAACCCTGAAATGGTTCGAATCCAAACTTATTCGAACCCGAAATTACTAGAACATAAAAATGATAAAGAGATCGGTGTTTGAATATTAATAGTTCAACATTATTGCATTTTATTTAAATCCAACCCATCTAAATTAAGGTAGATCTTCACAAAAACAGATGGCATCAGCAGAGTACTGGATAACTAAAATTTAAAGAATATCACCGACTAGTTGTCGACATCAAGCAGAAGTTTGGAAACAACTCCTAAATGGTTATATTTCTTGTTGATGGTGCTCTTATAGTCGTGTGACTGCTCTGCTACTCGATTTCAACTAAAAATAACATAAAAATGAAAGTGGTGGCTGAACTCTGCTGGGTCAGTCATCTTGTTCTTCTTCTGTAGTCTGGTCATGTGGGAGATCATGGTTGTTGATGAGTGCTCCGCCTGCAAAGAAAGCCACATCAGAGGGTTCTCCGGTAAACGGGTCTCCGACGCTCAAGTCAGTACTTTGTTTTGGGGCGAATCACAGGGGCGGTTATCTCTGTCGTTCCGAGTCGAAGGACCGTCCATCAGATCCTCTACGACCATGTACTTCTTGGCGATCGCGTACAACTCCTCCGAGTTCCTAGGTTTGTTCTTCGACAGCTCGAACGCTAACTTTGAATCCTTTCGAAGCCCCCGAGTGAGGGCCATTATTCTGACCTTTGTGCTGAGGTCGATGGCGCTCACTATTTCCTTGTTGAAGTATTCCACGAACTGTCGAAGAGACTCGTTCGGGACTTGCCGGAGGTTGAACATTTGGACTGCCTGCTTGGCCGCATGGCGGTTACCGACGAACTGATCAACGAACTGGGAGGCCAACTCTTTGAAGGAGGTGATGGATCCTGGAGTGAGGGAGTTGTACCAATCGGACGCAGATCCGGACAGGGTGACCTCGAAGCATTTGCAGAGGCATATCTCGTTCGCCCCTTAAAACTCCATCTGTGTTCTGTACTTTCAGATGTGGGCTTGGGGATCCTCCCGGTTGTTGTAAGTGTCGAGTGGTGGGATCTTGAAGTCTAGAGGCACTGAGATATCTCGAATGTGGAGCGTAAATGACGAGAGTTCATTCGACGATTGCCCGGTAAGCCTGGTGAAGACGTTTTTTCGAGGTTCCGGCTTGGTGCGGCCAAGTCTTTTCAGGGCTTGCTGGACGGCTTACTCAATCTTCTCTTGGATTGAATGTTCCTTCTAAGGGAGGGAGTTTTGCGATATCGGATGTAGTCCACGATGCTCGGTCAGTGACCAGGAGAGCGAGAACGTCTTCAGACGATCTCCACGTTGGCGGAGGGAGAACGTCTCCTTTGGGGCGTGGGGGAGCATCTCCGTCGATTGTCAGTCGGGGAGCATCTGCACCGAGGGGTTGGAGATCTACCCCTCCTCCATTCTTCGGCCACAATTTGCTAAACTTGTTCGATCTAAGCTGATGAGAACCTGGATTCAGTTCGGCTAGATCGCCCTATGGTCGGCGACCTTTGGGACCGAGATGCTGCTAGTGGTGGGGCCTTCCTGCTTGAGGTTGTCCTCATTTTCTTGTGGGAGGCAGAGTGCTCGGATGAAGTAGAGGACGCCCGAGTGTCCCGAGGTGATTCGTGGGAAAGCGACTTCCCTCGGCCGGCAGTCGGTTGGCCGGGTTCTCTTGAGGGTCACCGTCTTTCCCACAGACAGCGCCATTTGGTGGCCGAACATCTGCTGGGTTAGCCATCTTGTTCTTCTTCTGTAGTTTGGTCACATGGGAGACCATGGTTATTGATGAGTGCCCCACCTGCAAAGAAAGCCGCACCAGAGGGTTCACCAATTAACAGGTCTCCGATGCTCAAGTCAGTACTCTGTTTTTAGAGTGAGAAAGTGGAGAGAAAGTAGAGCGAAGTAGTGATAAGATTACCTCTGCGGTTTGCAAAGGGGAAGCTTTTATAGGAGGGCACTCTGATGACATGCCGGTAATTTGCCTATGGTCCAAACGTGGTTGGTCACAACACCGCAAGTGTACGGTTGTCAACAAGTAGTAAATCCGGTATGTACCGGGTCGAATCCTCAGGGACTTGTGATCCTTAACTAATGTGTATGATCTATGAAAATAACGAAGAATGATGATCGATTGTTGGGAGAATTAATTAACAACTAATTTGCAAGTGAGAAGAAAATTCAGTATTTAAATCTACTCCTTTAGTTTTACCTATAATTATTACTCTCAACATGCAGGAAGATTTATCTATTCCAGAGTGAATCTAGGTTCTTAGAATACACTTCCGTGTCACCCTAAGTGTTTCAGCGATCTATCTCCTTCCTAAACCGTTCTGAACTTCCGTCCTAAAACTAAGTCTAGTTTAATATACCATGTGGTCTAGTATTTCTTATTTATTCCTAAGTGAAGCATACCACAAATATTATGTGATCAATAGAATAATGCGTGAACTATTCGAGTAATTAAACATGCTTCATGGAATAATAATATATAGTACTAAAGCATTAAATCCTACAGTCAAGCTTCACAAAATAATCCTAGAAAGTATTGAGAAAATTAGCGACTAAACATGTTCAATGGTAAGAAATACTCCTCTGTCCCATGAAAGGTTGTCAGCATTCTTATATTGGTAGTCACAAAGTTGTCAACTTTCTTAAAATAAACTTTCTATAATCTTTTTTACCATTTTATCCTCTTATCTCACATCTTGGACCCACAAGTTTTTCTCTTTCCTCCCACTCAACTTAAAATTGGGGTCCACAAAATTTTCTCCTTTCTTTTTCATGAGGGTAATTTTGTCAACACACTATTATTCTCCCACTTTCCTTAATATATGTGCCCAAACAAATCCTACAACCTTTGTGGGACGGAGGGAGTAATAAAATAATGAAATCAGAATTTTTAAGAAGAAAAACGGTGAAGAATGGTGATCAATTTCTTCAGTTTTGCTCAGCTTGTGTTGTTCTTCTCCAAAGTTGGCCGAATTGGCCGAATGGCCCCAATTGTGTGCGGCTCCCAATTTGACCTGACATTGAAAACCTAAGCTAATTAATTAGAATTGGCTTCTAATGGCTTAACCACAAGTAAGCCATTTAGCTTTCTTCCTTCTATTTAATTTAGTCTTCAACTATTGTCCTTGTGTCATTTAAGTCCTCAGCTTCTATAAGTTGCTCATTTTGGCCCAAAACTTCGTTCTTGTGTCAATTTGATTCTCAACTCCTATCGTTCACTCCAATTTACCTTCAACTTCTAAGCTCTTGTAAATTTAGCCTTGAACTACTCAATTTTGCTCTGATACCTCCCAAAGTAGAATCCTACAAAATCCTTGCGTAAAATAATAAGAACATAGTAAATTGTATCATTATAGCATATATTTAAGGGCACAATATATAACATTATTTGCACTCATCAGTAGTGGCCGAACATCTTTTGTGTGTCAGACAACGCATTTTTGGGGAGTTAGGTGGGCCAGGGCGAAAGCCTGTTTGTCTCCTGGCAATTTTATGGAAGCTTCTCAAGTGTCAGGTGGCTGGTGGAGTCCCCATACGACAAAAGATTTATGCATTAATGGTGGTCGTAGTTTCGATTAGGTCTTCGACAGGAAGAATATTCGACGTGTTCCTCATTGTTTTGGAATGGCCTTCTTGAGACTTATTGACACAGATTGCTTTTGGATAAACCTTTTGGATTTAGTGAGCTTAGGGACCGGACTCTATGGCCATCGGAAAGTAAGTCAACTTAAACCCGACTAAAATCCAAATAAGTCTTACTTAAACCTGAATGAACCCGATCCGAATTTAACATGAACTTGAATCTCGAAGCAATCTGAAAACCGAACAATCCAATCCCAAAATGACATGAAATCTGAATAACATGAATCCTATCCAACCCCATTAACATGCCAGTGAGAATTTTAGAGTGAGAAAGTAGGGAGAAAGCAGAGCGAAGTAGTGATAAGATTACCTCTGCGGTTTGCAAAGGGGAAGCTTTTATAGGAGGGCACTCTGATGACATGTCGGTAATTTTCCTATGGCCCAAACGTGGTGGCCGAACATCTTTTGTGTGTCAGACAACGCCCGCCTTTTTGGGGAGTTCGGTGGGCTAGGACGAAAGCCTGTTTGTCTCCTGGCAATTTTATGGCAGCTTCTCAGGTGTCAGGTGGTTGGTGGAGTCCCCAGACGACAAAAGAGTTATGCATTAATGGTGGTCGTAGTTTCGATTAGGTCTTCGACAGAAAGAATATTCGACGTGCTCCTCATTATTTTGGAATGGCCTTCTTGAGACTTATTGACACAAATTGCTTTTGGATAAACCTTTTGGATTTAGTGGGCTTAGGGACCGGACTCCATGGCCATCGGAAAGTACGTCAACTTAAACCCGACTAAAATCCAAATAAGTCTTACTTAAACCTGAATGAACCCGATCCGAATTTAACATGAACTTGAATCTCGAAGCAATCTGAAAATCGAACAATCCAATCCCAAAATGACATGAAATCTGAATAACCTGAATCCTATCAACCCCATTAACACGCCGGTGAGAATTTTAAGGAAAAGTTGAAATCGGTTAAAAACGGGAAAAGGGATCTGAGTCTCGGCATATATTTTTTTTGACAAGAGAAATATATTAATATATTAAAGGAAGACTTCCTTGAGGAAAGGAAGCAAAATCAGAAACAAAAATATACCAAATGTCGAGCTTAAATGGAACTTACAACAGCTGAAATAAAATCATTAAATCGAAATAGCGAGACCACTTTCCAAAAAACTGAAGAAAAAAGAATTGAAATTGAGGCATGTTAAGTGCAGTTATTGATTACTCCAAGATGGTTGAGCAACCAATTGCACAAAGTTAAACATTGTCTTTCCACCTACTTAAAATCTAAAAGAATGAAAGATATTACACATAATCAAAGATGTGAATGGATAAGTTAGCTTAACCTTCATGACTATTCCAAATGGCCCAAATTATAATGAATTGAATTGTCAATCATACAAAGTTCTGATTTCGATTTCGAGACAAACTGCTTCCTCTAATATTTGCCAACGGATTGGAAACGTAAGACCAAGAAATTGACCCGGCACCAAGAAAAAATCATCTTGTTCCACTCTCAGCTGGTCGGCTTGTTCCCCAAAAAGTTTATACTTCTACTAATCAGAGCAGGCCAGGCCCAGGCGCAGTGAAGATCCCGCGGATTAACATGGCGAAGGAGTTGGATGGCTTCAGCTTCCAGCAGAGCCACGGAAAGTCACGCGTCAGGGTGGCTAGGATATGGCGGACCAGAGACGGCCGCCATTTCATGGTCGAGTGGAACGTCTTCATCACGCTCCTCTCCGATTGCCTCCCCGCTTACATCCGCGACGACAATTCGGACATCGTCGCCACCGATACCATGAAAAACACCGTAACTCCCCTTCCTATCATATTTCACTTTTTGCTGTTTGTTTATCTGGAAAATACTAGAGAGATGCCAGCAGGCAGCTAATGAATCTGGTTTACTTCAATGCATGTGTTTAATCATACTTACAAATCTTATGGCTTAAGTTTTAGATCCGGAACTTTTAGGTGTTAATCTTGTAAAATACTATGACGGATTTAGGGTTATATCCATGAACAAGCTGATAGGTCTGTATGTGATGATCCATCATTTGTCTCCTATGTCAAGATTCATTTCACTTTTTGTCCTGATGATATTTGCGTGTTCCTTTGATTTCGAATTCAGGTTTACGTAAAAGCAAAGGAGTGTTCCCAACGAGTTTCTCCGGAAGAATTTGCAGTTCTGCTTGCTAAGCACTTCACCTCCTTCTATCGACAGGTACTTGACCCAATTCCTGGCTTTGTCATCGTGTATCAGCATTACTTTTGGCTGTCTGTTATTTATTGCTGAAGTTTATGTTCTGGGTGTTTATTTGCTTGTACTTCAGATTCATTCGCCAGCCTCTTGTTTTTTTTCCTCCTTTTCTTCCTTCTTTCTCTTTTTCATTATGGTGAAAGTTTTCAATGATAGGATATTTGCACTTGACTGCGCTGTTCCATTTGCAGGTCAGTGCTGCAATTGTTAAGATAGTGGAAAAGCCATGGGATCGTGTATTTGTGGGTGGACAGCCCCATGAACATGGTTAGTCTCTGCAAGCTTCAACGTTACAAATGACTGGTTTCTATAACTGCTACAATTGTATATCTCAGGGACTTCACCTGAAGGTTAAATTTGAAACAATTAGTTTATTCTCAATACATATAAGCAAGGGATGAGATTTGTTTTCTAAGGTTGTTTTGCAGCTGATATGATTAATTGCTTGGTATGGTGAATTATGTTGCTGGTCACAGCTTTTGGTGAATGAATTTCTAACTGCTAACTTTTAAAGGCTTTAAACTGGGATCTGAGAAGCACACAACTGAAGTGATTACACAGAAGTCTGGTGTTTTGAAGTTAACTTCTGGTATTGAGGGCTTGGCTTTGCTCAAGACAACCAAGGTAAAACTATTTTTGTCCTCTCTGCCAAATTTAATCCAATGTGGTAGTAAGTAATCTTCACTAGCTTATTGTATGCAGCAAGAAATAGCATTATCCTATTCCTTATATTAACATGTTACTCATCCAATGTAGAATTCATTGCAAGTTTTTTTTTTGTTTATATCGAATTTCAGTCCATATGCAGGTTGTAACGGCTAAAATTAAATTATGCATCTCTCTGTCATTATATTCAAATGGTGAATGTAAGGGACCCTTGGTTAAATGACCGTTTATTTATTCCTCTTATCCCTTGTAGCAGGATGCCACCAAGATCAGTTGCCAGACTTCTCATTCAAGCTGTAGTTTTAGTTGGCAATTAATACTTGTAGTAATTTGAAATCCTCATGCAACTTAGTTTTGTAGTGAGCCGAATACTAACTCATTGCTTGGTGATCTCCCTTGACATTTACTTCTAACAAATATTTCGATCATTTTGACAACTTGGTATGGAATTTTCTTTGATGAACAGTCAGGTTTTGAAGGCTTCATAAGGGATAAGTACACTGCTCTTCCAGAAACACGTGAAAGGATGCTAGCAACTGAGGTAACTGCATCGTGGAGGTAAATAAGCATGTTTGATGCAGTGATATGGAAGTGCAATTAAAATGTTTCCAAGCCAGTGTAGTCTATAATTCACTATGTCCAGACATAATTTTTGTTTCCTGGTTAGTCTAAGTCCAAAGTTACTTACAAATTTCATTTATACAAATGTTGGTGCAGCTATTCTTATGAATCTGTCCTGAGTTTCCCTAGAGAACCACTTTATTTCAATGAGAGATACCAAGATGTGAAAAGCGTGCTATCAGATACTTTCTTTGGTCCTCCAAAAGATGGAGTGTACAGTGCATCAGTTCAAAGTACTTTGTACCAAATGGCAAGGGCTGTACTTGGCAGGTTTGCCCTCTCCCTCACTCTCCCCACCCTTCTTCCCTTTCAGTGGACCTGTATTTTACTGAGCCCTTGTGTGGGTTCACATCCTGCTTTTTCAGTTTATTTCGCATGGAAAAAGACAGCCTATGATGACAGCTGCTTCTCTGCATGCAATAGTTCATCAATTGAGTTAGTTGCTTTTTCTAATCTATCTTCCCGTCGTTTTTCCAGGTTTCCCGACATATCATCTGTTAAACTGAAGATGCCAAACCTTCATTTCTTACCTGTTAACATATCAAGCAAGGACAATGGCACGATAGTGAAGGTACTAGATCTACAAACACCCTCATGAAAGTTTCCAAGGGAAGAGAGGCCACCGATTGCTTTTTCTCTCTTTCTTCTTCTTTTTTTGGTTTGGGGGGCGGGGGGTAGGGCTTAAGTTGTCATCAACAATTCTTGCCTCTTTAACCTCTCATTTTACCACAACTAAAAACCGAGATTCTGATAAAAGATCGGAGGAGTCAACTTTTGCAAAGTTTCCAGCCTTTTAGTGAGCTCACTGTGACTTATGCATAGTTTAGGAAGCTTGTCTAGGTCTTATCTTAATGACAAGCTCTTTCTCCTCCACTACAGTTGATTTAACTAACCATGATATCTTTGCAGTTTGATGATGATGTATTTTTGCCAACGGATGAACCGCATGGATCAATTGAAGCAACACTCAGCCGCTACTGGTCAAAGATGTAAATGCCTCAGTCAGAATCAATCCTATCACCTGTATAGTTCTTCCATTCTCAGAATAATTGGAGTAGATGGTTCTGCTGCTGTAGTGCGAAATGCAGGCGAAGCAGCTTGCTTTCTGTTATTTATGGAGTAATAAGGAAGAGGAAGAAAGGGTTGATCCTAAGGGAGTTGCTGCTGCACCTACCAGACTTTTCAACTTTCTGCAATGCATTTATCATCCTTCTCTCTCTTTAACATTCAAAATTTCAATCTCATAAACTTCCTCCTGTCCAGAAGTCTCTTGATGTTGCATAAAATCTCATCATTCATGTACTTTACTGAACAGGAGGGAGAAATATTTGAAACTACATGGTAGAGATCCTTTTTTATGTGTATACCCCAATGATAAATTATGAAAGCTGATAAGCTATTAGAAGCACAATTATGTAAGCATTATCACAAAAAAAAGGTTAGTGTTCCTTGATTGTTCTCACACTGCCATTGAAACATCACTGATGTTCAACTCCTGTTGTCCACACAGCCAATTACATCCCTCTCATTTTCAATCATGAAGGACTAATACTGGAAGCTCAAGCTAGGCCCACGCTCCTCTTTCAACAACAGATTTTGTGAAAAAAGTTTCAATTCTCAATACATAAAACAATTTTAAATTATCATCGATTTTTTATAAAATAGAATTTTTGTCAAATTTCTGTACTTACATATATTTTATCAATCAATTTAAAACACATCTTCAAATTTTATTTTCCTGACAAAGATTTCCAATTCCAATTAACCGAGCCTAGATTTATCCAACTCCTTCTGTCGTATGCGTCTTTTTATTGGATGTATAAATTCCTCACTTGACTTGTTACGACAATATGCAGATGCTCTCTCTCCCCGCCATCCTCCAGCAGGATCAGAATCAATGGAAGAAGCCGATTGTAGATATCTGAAAGCTTATTAAACGAAGCTGCGGGGATGCTTTGAAGAAAGTATCCAAACAAAGCGGTGAATTCTGGAGAACTTATAGGAGCTGAGCTCTTCGACATGGATATTCTTCTTCGGCAACCCGGAACAACTTTCTGGTACTCGTTACTAATTCAGTACTTTGTTCCTTCATTTTTCTCGATCGCTTACAAATTAATTTAAAGCAAATCTGGTCTGGGAGTGAAATCAACCCATGAATCGAAGATGGAGATCTGTTCTCTTCTACTCTTCCTTCATTTTGATTCCTCTTGTTGCAGTCTCAGTAACATTCCCCACACCGTACTTGTTCAAGAGGATCAAAATGTACATCCTGAAATCAACCACCTCCACTCTGTTTCAGACCCTCGTCTCGTTTCTGGCCCTAACCCCAAAAACCCTATCCCCAGATCGCAAGCCTTGTGTTCTGTGGATGGCCCCATTTCTTTCTGGAGGTGGGTATAGCTCAGAGGCTTGGTCTTATATTTCAGCTCTCCATCACCATCTCAAAAACCATCGGTTTAAGCTGGCCATTGAGCAACATGGTGACCTGGAGTCTCTTGAATTCTGGGAGGGCTTGCCTCCTGATATGAAGGCTCTTGCCATTCAGCTTCATCAGACTCGATGCAGATCCAATGAGACCATTGTGGTGTGCCATAGTGAGCCTGGTGCTTGGTACCCTCCACTGTTTCAGACCACCCCTTGCCCTCCAACTGGATATGGGCATTACCTGTTTGTCATTGGCAGGACCATGTTTGAGACTGATAGGGTGAACACTGAGCACGTTAAACGATGCAATAGAATGGATTCGGTCTGGGTTCCTACCGCCTTTCATGTGTCTACATTTGTCGGTAGTGGGGTTGATGAGTCCAAGGTTGTGAAGGTTGTTCAACCCATTGATGTCAACTTCTTTGATCCCTCCAAGTATGAGCCTTTGGACCTTGTATCTGTAGGGAGCTTGGTTCTAGGCGAAACAAGCGCAGAGTCGGATTTGAGGAAGGAGTTTGTGTTTTTGAGTGTCTTTAAGTGGGAGTACAGGAAAGGTTGGGATATTCTGTTGAAGGCATATTTGGAAGAGTTCTCAAAGGTTGATGGAGTGGCTCTGTATCTGCTGACAAACCCTTTTCATTCTGATAGAGACTTCGGCAACAAGATTGTGGAGTTTGTAGAAGATTCAGTTCTGGAAAAGCCTGCAGATGGTTGGGCTCCTGTATATGTAATTGATAGTCACATAGGTAACTTCGATTTGCCACGGGTTTACAAGGCTGCTGATGCTTTTGTGCTTCCCTCAAGAGGAGAGGGATGGGGGAGGCCTATCGTCGAAGCCATGGCCATGTCTTTGCCCGTAATTACAACGAATTGGTCAGGGCCATCAGAGTATCTGACAGAGGAGAACAGCTACCCATTGCCAGTTGGTAAGATGAGTGAAGTGATGGAAGGGCCATTCAGAGGGCATTTGTGGGCAGAACCTTCAGTTAGCGAGCTCCAAACGCTTATGAGACATGTGATGAGTAACATTGAGGAGGCCAAGGCCAAGGGAATAAGGTCAAGGAAAGATATGTTCACGAGATTTTCACCTGAGATTGTTGCTGAAATTGTTGGAAGTCACATACAGGATATACTCAGCAAGGTGTTATGATGTTGTGGGCAGAAGACAGATGATAGCTTATGGATGACTGTTATCATCATTTCTCAATGTTGGTATTGTTACTATCTTTTCTCATGATTACACATCAACTAAAAAACGATGAACACCACAACAATGGATCGAAAAAAGCCTGGTTTCATCAATAAAAATAGGCTTATTTATCATTTAGTCTCTCATACTATTATGACTCGTTCAGCTTAGTCCCTAGATTATAACTCGGAACTACTTAACCCTCAAACTATTGAATTCCAGGCACTTTAGTCCATTGAGTCAATAACCCCGTTCCATGTGACATAACGACGTTAAATTTGTATTGGTTTAGTGCCCCTTTTGAAAGATTTTAAAGTTTTGAATATTATTATGCAAATATTCATATTTGAAGGGATTATAAATGATTAAAATTTACTTTGAAACAATGAGGATAAATAAATGAGGATATCTTCGTTGATCCGGCCGCCGCCACACACCTTGAAACCACACCATCCGCCATAGACAGTAGCAACTCGAAGTGAGGTTCACTAACCCAAACCACCACTCTTCAGCTGCTCTCTCTCTCTCTCTAGTTGAACCTGTCCCATATCGCCGACCACCAGTCTGTAAGAGAGAATCACAACTCGATCCAACCAACCAAACCGTTGATCTGACGTTGGAAAAGTCTTCCTGGCCACCGACGCCTCTTTCCCGGCCAATTCCAACGCACAACTCGTCAATTAAGTAATTTGTTGGTTTGTGGGCGTAGGTTGAAGGAGATGAAGAAGACAAATGAGAAGAGACAGAAATAGAGAGAGGTGAGATTCACGTTCATGACTAGATCTGATGCCGAAGAAGGGTGGCAAGAGCGAAGAGGTTGGATATTTGTGAGTGATGGCTTTTTTGCTAGATCTGAAACATTTAGGGATTTTCAGAATAAAATGGAAATATTTGAAGACTATAGTAGAATTTTTATGTCAAGCTCAACTAACACTGCTGTGATCAAAGAACGGTACATAGTTGGAGGACCGAGTTACAATCTGGAGACTAAACTGAACGAGTTAAAATAGTACATGAGACTAAATGATAAATAAGCCAAACATAAAAATACATGTTGAATTGAGAGATATCCACATTATTACAGCAGCAGCCTGTATATCTAAACACTTCACTAGAACTCATCTATCATTTGTGGGAAATTATGATAGCATCAAAGTTTGATGTCTACGTGCTTCGCTTTCTAACCGTATATTATTATTATTATTATTATTATTATCAATCACTCAAGGTATGGAGCAAAAACAGCCAAAACTTCCTTGTAAACGGGTTTCTTGAAATCCACAGCCTGCACAGAAATTAGACGAGAAACCAAGGAATAAAATACTCAATACCCACCCAACATTAATTATCGCAAGCAAGATAGCAACAGGAAACAGACAACCTACATGCTCCATAATCTCATCCGGTGACATCCATAACCATTCACCGAATTCTGGTTTCTCGGAACCATCTCCCAATAGATTTATCTCGTCCTCTTTTCCGGTGAACTTGATGAGAAACCTGTCATATTGTTACTTAAAGTTCATATCACTACAACGAACTATAACTTGAACAATGACTCATTCACCATAGAAGTATACTTTCACCAAGAACAGCTAGCTTGAATACCTAGACTCTTTACAAAGTGGAATTTCAAAAATACTTGCATTCATATGCATAAGATTCTACTATTCCTCTCTCCACTAGCATCTAGACTGAGGTTTAATGTCAATGTATAGGAGTGAGTATAAGAATAGGCATTTAAGTCATTTCCTAGATAATTAAGTCATTGCATCACAGTTCCAGGGTTTAAGGCTATTTTACCTTGCAAATTAATCAAAGCACAGCACTCACCACTTCTGTGCTTGCCCTTTCCAGTCTGATCCCCATTGGTGTTTGAGTTTTTCACGAACCTCTGGAGGAAAGTCGTATGTCAACCAATAAGGTGCCTGCATGAATCATCATAATCATTATACTCACCTTAATCCTAACTACGCTAATTATCTATTTAAAGTTAATTAGCATTATAAGTTCATGCACAACAGCTCAATATATAATGGCAAATTTTACACTACCCTTCTTTAGGTAACCATTTTACAAGAAAATAAGCGTACTTGCATGAATCCAATAATGGAAGTGTTGAGATGAAATATTCAAAATTCCAAACAAAATGGTTACAAGAGACAGGAAGTACGCATTGTCGACACAGCAGATTTAGTAGTATTAAGTTAAAAATGGGGGCATGAGGAAGGTCAAGTTAGATAAAGTAATAACAATGTATCTGAAAACAAACCTCTGCAAGTACTTCTGCTGAGCTAATGCCTGTCTCTTCTTTTAACTCTCTAATAGCTGCAGTCTTTGGATCTTCATTCTCATCAATGCCACCCTGATATTTTCCAAATCATCAAATTCTTATGACACAAGCAGCCTGTCAGAAACCTGGTCCCTCTATTGGGTGGCTAAAAGAGAAATATGCTCATGATAAAGCTTTAGATGCATTTCTAATGAAGTAGCAATATAACTAAACCAGATTAACTGAAGTTGTTTGGCAATTTATAACTGGTATCTAATTTCTAACTGGTGTCCAACAAAAGTAAGCGGACAATCAACTGAACTCAAATTGGATTCTAATTTCCAAGTAAATAATAGGGACTAAATCCTACTAACAAAGAATATTACAGCGCACACACAGTGGGGTTTGACTGAATTAAGCAGACAATCAAGTACGTCCACATCGCATGCTAATTCACAAACAGTCAGAACTAACTCCAGAAACAAAATAACTATCTAGTGCATACAGATTCGAGTAAGGCAGAAACCAACATAACAAAGAATTGCTATTGAAATGAACCGATGATTCCTGATTACCTGCTGATGATTACATGGAAAGAAAAATACCTATAATAGAACCATGAGCTACCAAAATGATGTGAGAGAGAGAGAGAGAGCGGGGGGGGGGGGGGTGATGGAATATTGCCAAAACTCAGATTATAATTTACCTGTGGCATTTGCCAGGCATCAGGAATGTCCAACCTCGAAGCAGAAAAGATCTACAAGACCAGAGAAAATATCAGAGCACATTCGAAATAAGCAACAAAATGAGAGCGAGGATAATGAACCTTTTTCAAAGGATTGATGAGACAGATGCCAACATTTCGTCTATAACCTTGGGGAGGAGCTTCCATGGAGTTAGATGAGCAACGAGGGGTGGAGAGGAGGAACTTGGGCTTCTGCTGGAGGACGGTGGAGAGAGTAAAATTTAAGGTGGGAGAGGGACGATTTTGGGAGAATCGAGTGGAGTTAGCAACCGCAGGACGAAAGAAGAGGGATTGGATTAAAGTTAAACCCATTCACCAATTTGTCACATTTAGTGATTTTTCAATATTATCTCTATCTAATGAAGACCCTGTTCAACAAGTGAATAAAGTGTTAACATACAACCCATAGCACACTCTGCTTCCAAAAGTGGATGGTATCACAATAACTACATGATGATCCAGCTCTAGTCTGTATGACATCTATCATTCGAGGCAGTTATTCATGCTACACCAACAAGTAATTCCACATTAACAGAGTTCATAAACAATAGCAGAAATTCAACAAGTAGATTCATCAGGTTTCGTATTTTCTCAGGATACAATATCCAGAACCATCAATGGAAGGCGTTGCATATCCCACCCAGCTTGCAAACCTCACCAATAAATTACCATGGAACTTTTTTAGTATGTGTAAGAAAACATTGTTTAATTTAATTAATATCAGGAACATAAAAAACCTCAGTCAATAAAGAGGAAACAGAAAATCGCACACTTCATCCATATTACACCATTCAAATGAATGTGGCCACCCAAACAAGCAGAAATTCTTAAAATTTACCAAATCCTTATCCCAAGATCAGAAATCACCAAAAAGGAAAAACCCATCAAAACAAAGATTACAAGGAAACAGCAGAAATCAGTACCAAGTAGCGGTAACGAAAAAATAATCTTTAAGAGATAGAGGGAGAGGGAGAGGAACAACCTGTCGAGTGACGAGACTCATCCCCCCAACCTGGATGAGGGCTGGCCGGTGATAACCAAAATTCCATATAAATTAATTAATGATTGGACTAACAACAAGAAAGTCCTCTATTTTTAGTAATAGCGCGATTGAAAGTATTATCTTCTAACACCAACATTTACATCTAAACTTGAGGTTTGTTTTGGACAGACGGGATAAAGATAATTTCGTATGCCACACAAATTGCATTCATTTCATTTCTCATTTTCAAAGCTATTAGTAGTACTTTTTTTTTTCTTTTCCGGATAAATTAATTTTAAATATATACTTTATAATCTTATGTCCACTCCTAATGATATTTTCAGGAAGATATTAAACTTGTATGATTTTTTTCAATATGTGATTATCGGTTGTAATTTCCCTCATCTCTTTGTGAGATTTCTGTAAGTTGTTTCATAAGTTTTCCAAGAAGTATTTCAGTTTACCTTCCTGAGTTTATTAATCTATTGCTATGGCTCCTCTCTGGTACAAGAAAGCCTTAAGAAAAGCTGCTATTAATCTAATATATGATAGCAATATTGTTAATCATTATGAAAATGAATGGGTTAATCTTAATAATATGATTTCTAGACTTGAGAACTTTAATCTTGACAAAGATCATAATTTATACCAAAGGAGACGAGAGTTAGCCTCTTCACTCCAAGAGAGCATTGATCGGTTTAATAGAAATATGGAACGATATAGTCAGATAAAAGTTTTACTTTCAATCGCTTAAAATGGTATTTCCTTCCTGGTATAAAAAAGCATTAGTTAACGCATTAGATGATTTAGTGGCTCATGATGATTTAATAAGTTCTTATGCTAATGAATTAAGGTTATTAAATGAATTGCTTTTTCAAAATAATGATGCTTCGAGTTCGTGTCTTGAGCACAGGTTTAATATTTTCGCTAGGAGAAGTGAACTTGTTAAAATAATTACTAAGGAAGAAGAAAATTTTAATAAAAAGCGTAAGAAATTTGAGGATCTAAAGGTCCTTTTATCTGTTGCTTAGATGGTTCTGCAATGGTACAAAAGCGCTCGATGAAGCTTTTAATAATTTGGTTAATTTACACCAGACCATTGGTATTCTTGAACATGAACTAGCTTTAATAGAGCACCAACTCAATGATTTTGAAAATTCTATTAATATATCCTTGGATGAGAGATTTAATATGTATAACAGAAGAACTGATCTAAAATTCCAAATTCCAGAACTTAAGGATCTTCTTAATGAAAAATTGGAACGTTTTAATAAGATAAAGACTTTATTGTCGATTGCCTAATCATGGTTCTCCTAATTGGTACAAAAATGCGTTAGATAACGCTATAATGGATTTAATAATGCATGAAAATTTGACTAATTCCTATACCTATGAGTTAAGAACATTAAATGCTTTGCCTCCTCCATCTAGCTTTGAACATAGGATTAATATAAGTATCGGAAAGCTGAACTAGTTACAATAATTTTAAAAAGAGAAAAGGAGTATATTGAGTCTCTAAGGAGATTTCAAGAGTTAAAGACTATTTTAGCACTTGCTTGATTCAAGATTTGAAACCTGAGTCTTTACCAGTAAAAGTCTGTTGCTAGGTCTATTATTTTTAAAGAAAGAATCTAAGTCTGTTAGGTTCTAAAGTTTTACGAAAGAATTTTAAGACTTGGAGTTGTTTCAAGCGTTGGTAAGCGGAAGATCCTAGAGCGACGAGTGGCAGATAAGTGTAAGTCCACGTTTTTGCGCAGAAGGAGTTGGTGTTCCCGGTTGAAACAAAGAGTCTTAGATTTTGGAAGAAAAGTTTAGAATTTAATTAGATTGAAATTCGATCTTTGAAAATATTAGGATGGCAAAACTCTTTTCTGGTAAAGAAGCAGTTTCATTTCCAGGTCAATTAAGGGGTAAAATGGATTTTAATTCTACTAAAATCAATATAGCAGACTCAAAAGGTTTTGTTAATATGATAGTGAAGGAATTTGAAATTAATAAAGAGTTTTTAAAGAAGGATTTGAAGTCTCCTGAAAATAAAAAAAAGGCCACTTGGTATTTTAATACGTTTTCAAAAGAAGAAACTGATGTTTTTAAAGAAAAATGGTTTGCTGAGATGAAAAGATTTAGGATTCATATTTTCTTTTTTACTTGGTTTGAACATTATGCTAATATTAATAAGATTAATTATCCTTTTTCAACTATTACTCCTCCTCAAGATAATGACAATAAATGTGTCGGTGAAACTTTTAAGTCTGTTCCTCAAAAGGAGTTGAAAGACTCCACAAAAATGCATTCTGATGATAATGATCCTTTATTAAAAATCCAGTTGGAAATTGATAAAATTAATAAAAAAATACGTTTTAATAAATGTTCCAAAAAATCTTTTAAAAGGAAAGAACAACCTCCAACATGTTGGAAATGTCGGCAAAAAGGTCATTGCAAGAAAGATTGCAAAATGAAGAAAGGAATTAATGTCTTAGAAATCCCAGATAACATGAAAGAAGAAATTCCTTTTATTAATGAAATTCAAAATAGTTCTGAATCTGAAGGTTCTATTGTTATTAATGAAATTCAAGATGAAGGTTCTGTTGTTAATTCCTCTAATATTAATTCTCCTGATATTAATAAATGCTATGAAAAAGAATACTGCAATATGCTTTCTACTAATATCGACTCTTTACAAAAAGCAATCATTCAAGAAGAAGATTTAGAAAAAAGAAAGGAAGCCTTTTTAACTTTAAAAGGAATCCTAGAAAAGGATAATAATGTCAAAAGGCCCCAATCCAAACAAATTAGTAATATTTCTGATCATGGGAAGCAGCAGATGCTACCATTCAAGATTTACAATTAGAGATTAATGATATTAAGAAAGATATTAAAGAATTAAAAATAGAAAATACTAATGAAGGAGAATGTTCTAGCAAAAATGATAATCAGAGAGATTCCTATTTGAACGTTGTTTCTAAAATTTGCTACCACAAATGGTATGTTTACATAAGCTTAATTATTAATGATGAATATCACCTTAATCTGCCGCACTCGTTGACACAGTCTTGACCAAAATTGTATTCAAGAAGGATTAATTCCTACCCAAGTATTTTGAAAAAACTAAAGAAACTTTACTTGCTGCTAATAATCAAAACCTGCATATTAATTATAAAATTAGTAATGTAAAAATTTGTAATGAAGGTTTGTGTTTTAAAATACCTTTTATATTAGTTAAGAATCTAGGTACTAGGGTTATCTTAGGGACTCCGTTCATAACGAGTCTGTACCCCTTTAAAGTTACCCCATGTGAAATAATATCCAAAATCCTAGGGAAAGAAATTAGATTTAAATTTGCTTATCCGGTAGAAGAAAAGAGCATAAAGATTTTACAAGATTCCAATAATAAGCCTACTTCTATTAATCTGCTTCAAGCAAAACAAAAGCATTATAAATTTTTGGTTAATGAAGTTAAAAACTTAAGGGTAAAAGATGAGCTTAATCTACCTCCTGTAAAAGAAAGAATTGAAAGATTAAAAGAAAAATTGGAAAAGGAAGTTTGTGCTTCCATCCCAAATGCTTTGGAGCAGAAAAAACATATTGTTAATCTACCCTATGTTAAAAATTTTAATGAAAAGGATATTCCTACAAAATCCAGATCTATTCATATGAATGAAGAATTAGAAAATGTTTGCAAGAAAGAGATTAATGAGTTACTTGAGAAAAAATTAATAAGGAAATCAAAATCTCCTTGGTCTTGTTCGGCGTTTTATGTTATGAACGCATCTGAATTAGAAAGAGGAGCTCCCGGACTTGTTATTAATTATAAACCGCTTAATAAGGTTTTAGAATGGATTAGATACCCAATTCCTAATAAAAGAGATTTGCTCAAGAAGTTACATAGCGCAAAAGTATTTTCAAAATTCGACATGAAGTCAGGATTTTGGCAAATACAGATTAATGAAAAAGACAAATACAAAACCGGTTTTAATGTCCCTTTTGGACACTATGAATGGAATGTGATGCCTTTTGGCTTGAAGAATGCTCCTTCTGAATTTCAGAATATAATGAATGACATTACTCAACCAATCCAATTTTGCAATTGTTTATATTGATGATGTCTGATATTTTCCAGTTCTATTAATCAGCACTTTTCACATTTAGAAAAATTCTATAATGTGATAAAGCAAAATGGGTTGGTCGTTTCCCTTCCCAAAATGAAATTATTCCAGACAGAAATCAGATTTTTGGGTCATGATATTAAGAATAACCTAATTAATCCTATTGCAAGAAGTCTTGAGTTCACAACAAAGTTTCCTAATGAAATTAAAGACAAAACCCAGTTACAAAGATTTCTAGGTTGTCTTAATTATGTTTCAGATTTCTTTAAAGACTTAAAGATAATCTGCAAGCCTTTATACCAGAGATTAAAGAAAAATCCAAAACCTTGGTCTAATGAGCATCAAGTCATCAAATTAATTAAAGAGAAGATTAAAACTCTTCCTGTTTAAGTATTCCAAATCCAGATGCTAATTTAATTGTTGAGACTGACGCCTTGATAACATTGGTTATGGCGGAATTTTAAAGCAAAAGGTTAATGATCGTAACGAAGAATCCTTGGTAAGATTTACTTGAGATTCTCGAACCAAACTCAGATTAATTACAGTACTATCAAGAAAGAGATCCTTTCGTAGTACTTTGTATTAATAAGTTTCAAGATGATCTTTACATGAAGAAATTCTGTTAAGAATTGATTGCAAATCTGCTAAGGATATAATTGAAAAGGATGTTAAAAATTTAGTTTCTAAACAAATCTTTGCTAGGTGGCAAGCTTTACTTAACAATTTTGATTTTGATATTGAATTCATTAAAGGTGAATCCAATAGCCTTCCTGATTTTCTTTCAAGAGAATTTTTGCAGGGACAAAATTATTCAAGATGAGCAAGAGGATTGCAATCACCAAATCCAATCCAAAGGAGGAACGAAATACTGCTAGTACTTCTAATACTCCTAAAATGGTAACAATTTCTCCTAATGACTATTTTCAGAATAGTGATACTATTCCACCTACTAATTACTTCCAAGCCCTCTCAACTCCAAAAACTAGCCTTGAGCTGGTAGCCCCAAATCGTTTTACTATCCTGGGAGATTCAAAGCTGGTAACCCCCAGCAAGCTGATATCCCCCAACATATCCCCAAATACTCCTAATAATATCAGAATGGCCACTTTTTCCAAATCTCCAGAGTTTTTAGGAAGACAATCCTATCATGTTAAGCAAAAGGCCTATGAATTCCTTTTTCTAGCAGAAAAGAATTTCTTCGCTACTGGAAACAAATCCAAAGCCTCCCTCGACGCTGTCGTCGAAAAGATTTTCTTTCCTGGTTTCCACTACCACACTGAGTCTATTAATAAATCCCGAGACTTTTATGAGTTTATACTGGCAGACACAAAATCTGCAGTAATAACTCATTTCAAGAATTCTGGCTCCAATTTTATTAATTACTCCAAAGTTAGGATCGATAAGGTCATGACTCCGTCCGATTGGGGTATGCCTTTATCAACTCCTAGACGTTTTCAAAAGCCTAATGATGTTTTCAAGAGTTTTAATTATCACGACTACATGAAAGCTTGGACCAACACTTGGTTCTTGCGCAGTTTTAATCATTCATGGATGTTCTTCTTCCATGAAAATCTTATTAATGATATTAATGATATCCCCAAATGGTTTATTAATGATTTCTGGTTCTTTATGGGACTAGAAAAGGAATTCCTTCCGGACATCTGTCAAGAAGGGTTTCAACTTTTTAATGATCATTTTAATGATATTAATGATATTAATGATCCCTCCCCGATTCGAAAGAATCTTCCCTATTAATGAGTTTGAAAGAATCTTCCTATTAATGAGGTTCGTGATCAAATACAAGATACCATGGATAATGGCTTGGCAAGACACCTTCCTAGAACAGGAAGAGCCACCAGCACGAGAATACAAAATTAAGTTGTGGGAAAAATTCAATCCACAAGGTTGTTCTAAGGAAAAGGTCCGACAAGACCACTTCCAACCAACAGCCAGAGAATGACAAGACCATGCCTCTTTTCTCACGGCAAAATCAAGAATTCAAGCTGAGCTGGCAGCATGCAATAAACCAGAAGAATGGCTCAAGTTAATCCAAAATCTAGCAGAAGCTAGTGTTACAAATGACTCCGCAAGACCCATGTCTACAGAAAGCGGAGAACCCAGTTTGACGACGGTCCAATTCGCTCAAGATCCATATGAAGACCTTACATTAGATATGTAAGGATAATCCGAAGCCCGGCCCATCCGGGGCTCAACCCATCCAGGGTCCAGATCCTACTGATATTAATGACTCAAGATGTTCAAGATTCAAGATTGTTCCAGATATCAAGATCCATGACATGACTCATCGGTTTTTAATAATTCAAAGACAGACCTGAATTAATGATTCAGATTTTCAGAAC
This sequence comes from Stellera chamaejasme, assembly GCA_024586325.1. NCBI lineage: Eukaryota > Viridiplantae > Streptophyta > Magnoliopsida > Malvales > Thymelaeaceae > Stellera > Stellera chamaejasme. The sequence continues at coordinate 593,041 of CM044986.1, forward strand.
TTCAAGATATGTTCGAGATTTTCAAGATGTTCAAGATTGTCAAGATTGGTAGACCCAAGATGTCAGCCACAAGATGCAAAGGTGATGACTCACCAGGTTAATAATTCAGCAAGATAATGACTTTTCCAGAAGAAGACAAGAAGAATTAATGATGCAGCAAGACTTTTTAAGAAGACTCCAAATTAATGACTGTTCAACACTGTTCATCAGTCACATTATTCAAGACTGTTCAAGACATCGCCATCACCACATCAAGATATCGACTCTACTCAAGAAATGCCGATGTTTTCCACTCAAGATATTTTAATTCAAGTGCGCAACACGTCACGGATGACGACACAGCGGACTCCAGAAGGTTTCAAATCCGGGTTCAACTCTCTATAAATAGAGACGCCCGGCCAACGTTTCAAGGCACCCCTTGGCACCTTGCCTACTAGAATTCCTACTTCTCTCCCTATTCCTAATACTTGTAATAATCTCTTAATGTTTCCTACTCTGATGAATGATGACTCCATCTCATCCCCCAATTGGTATCAGAGCCATCTTTTCGGCCTGGTAGGGAGATAGACTTGTCGGTTAATGATCGCCTCGAAGTTTGTAATTTCCCTCATCTCTTTGTGAGATCTCTGTAAGTTGTTTAATAAGTTTTTCAATACAAGAAGTGTTTCAGTCCATCTTTCTGTGTTTTAATCATGCATCCTTATGAACATTACCGTCGTATTTTATGTGAAATCTATTGGGACTTTATTAATGAAATTAATACTTTTCGTGTTAAAATCCAAGAATCAGAAAGGAGAATTGAATCTCATAATCAACAACTAAATACTGTTGGAATTTCTAATTCTAATATTCGACATCATAAAGTCATGATTAATTGTGAAGAATACCTGATTAATAAATGGACTAATAAAATTGAAAAACTTAAAAGACCAAAGAAGACGACTTGCTTCATTTCTGAATACTGATTAATCTTTTTCATCTATTTAAACATGGTGTTCCCTTTGTGGTACCGTAACGCAATGGAAGAAGCCCTACAAGATTTAATAATAAAACATAATTGGTTAGAATCACGCATTAATGAAATTAGAAGTTTAAATGCACTGTTCTTTGATCTAGATGATAGCGAAGCTTCAAGCTTTGAATACAAGATGAACATTAATGAAAGAAAATATGAACTTGACAGTTTAATCAAGAAAGGAAAGCTAGAGTTCGAAGCAGCTTTAAAGAAATTTGAGGATTTAAAGGTCCTTTTATCTATTGCTTAAATTCAGTCTTTGAAACTGTTTTCTAAGATTGGAAGAATTTGGTTAAATTATTCCTTTTGAAGAAAGAATCTAAGTCTGTTAAATTCTAGAGTTTTCTGAAAAATGTTAAGATTTGAAGTTGTTTCAAGCGTTGGTAAGCGGAAGATCCTAGAGCGACGAGTGGCGGATAGGAGTGTAAGTCCACGTTTTCCGCATGAAGGAGTTGGTGTTCCCGGTTGAAACAATCGAGTCTTAGAATTTGGAAGAAAAATTTAGAATTTGATTGGATAAAGATTTAATCTTTAAGATGGATAAAATGACTAAACTCTTTTCGTCTAAGGAAACTGGTTCAATATCTGGATTTAACCCTGATAATTGTGAAGACTTTAATTCCACAGAAATCAATATTGCTGAAATTGAACAAAAGCTTAATAATTGGTCTATTCCTAAAGTTAATCCAAATACTATTTACAAGATCGGAACGTTTGATTTTTCGTCTAGTTATTCCATAAAACAAACAGAACAAACTATTCCTTTGAATCAAGAAATTGAAACAATTCGGTTAATAAGTAATCAAGCAGTTAATAATCATAAAAAGGATAAATATAAGTTTATGCATATTGGGATGGTCCAGTTGCTATTAAACCCATGTTTAGAATAGGACTTGATATTCCTCTTTTAATGATTCTAAGAGATGCCAGACATTTGAATTTTAATAATTCTCGCTAGCAATGGCGAATCCAATCTTGCTAATGGTCCAAGATTTTTAATTGTTATCCAAATTTTACAATTTCTCTTTTGATCCTCATATACTTGATACTTTGAGTCGACTATAAAAATTAAGAATATGAATTTTGCTAATAATGCTAAGTCTATTTGTTTAATCTACCGTGTCTATTACAAAGTCATGACCACCACCATAGAGCCAAAAGCTAGATTCATTCATTGAGAGACGAAACCATAGTCTTTGAGGCTAATTCCCAAAATTCTCGATCCATGTTCAAAATAAGTTAAAATGGAATGAAATTTCAAAATTTAATTTATTGGATTTAGATAACCTTGTTCATCATCGACCAATAGTTTTAATGAATCAAAATGCTTTAATCACCGAGTCAACGGACGGATCGGTCAAAATTGATTTTTCTAATTATTTTCCTCAATCTAGGTTCACCAACCGCAACCTCCAGATCTTCCATATATAAATCCTCATCACCTTTTCAAAATCACATTCCAAGATCTCCTTTTCAAAATCGTATTCCAAGATCTCTTTCGCTGAAAATGTTTCTGCTTCCTACGGAATTGAGAAATGTTGACTTTAATAATGAAATTCCTCATCCAGTCTATGATTTCAAAGATGAAGCTTCTTGAGTATTAATCCTACTCCCGGTGAAATGGAAGTATTTTCTACAAAAGGTTTTGTTAATGTTATAATTCAAGAATTTGAAATTGATAAAGAATTTTTAAAAAGGGATTTGAAATCTCCTGAAAATAGCAAAAAGGTCACTTGGTATTTTAATACGTTTTCAAAGGAAGAAACTGATAATTTTAAAGAAAAATGGTTTGCCGAAATGAAAAGTTTAGGAATGCATATTCCTCTTTTCATTTGGTTTGAAAGATTTGCTAATATTGAAAATATTAATTATCCTTTTTCAACCATTACTCCTATTACTGAAGTTACAAAAAATGGACCACTATTAATGATAAAGAAATAACATCTGTTCATCCTCCTCCTGAAGGTATTTTAATTACTCCTCATCATACTAATGACGACAAATGCGTCGGTCAGCCATTTAAATCTGTTCCTCAAAAGGAGTTGGAAGACTCCACGAAGATACCTTTTATTAATATTAATTCTCACTTAATTATGCTAATCAGTCTCTAATCTCTATTGGAGAACAATTGAATAGGATAGAGCCGCTTGTTATTAATAAGGAACCCAAATTGTTAATAAGGAATCTAGAGTTTTTAATCGCCTTCAACCGATTATGTCAAGGAAGCTCCTCCTTCAAGACCTCCTCTGCCTCAGCCGACACCTTTATACCTATAAGCTCAGACTTTAGGTTAAAAGGAATTAATAAGTTTAATGATAACTCCATATCAAAGATCCAGTTGGAAATTGATAACATTAATAAGCAATTAGCAAAAGGTAAAAATATTAATGTCATCTCTGAATTAGATAAGTTAGAAAACCAATTCAAAACTATGAATATTAATAATTCTTCCTCAGATTTTAATCCTTCCCCTGGTATTAATAAAATCCAAAATCCAGATTTTTATAAATCCAAAGCTTGGTATCCAAAGCCCTCTCCTCCGATCTCTGTGTTAGAAGAAAGAAAAAATAATAATGCTTATGACGGGAATTCCATATGTGTTTGGAATCTAGATGGATTAACAGAATACCAACTTTTTTCCTTAGTTTGTGAAATGGAAATGGCAGCCAATGCATACATGAATAATGATAATACTAATCAACAAGCCATGCATCTTCTCGTGAATGGGTTCACGGGCCAACTAAGAGGATGGTGGAATAATCTTCTCACTAATGATCAAAAGATTCATATTGATAGAAGTACCAAGAAAATAACTATAGATGGTATAGAACATGATCCTGGTGAAAGTAATGCTGGAAGTCCTACTTTGGGCTATTCTAAAATATTTTCAAGGAAATCCTGAGTTACTTGGTCAAAGACAATCCGAAATTTTAATGAATTTAAAATGTCCAAAGCTTCATGATTTTAGATGGTATAAAGATGTTTTCTGACCAAAGTATATACTAGAACCGATTGTGGTAATCTTGTTTGGAAAGAAAAATTCGTTCTTTGGATTGCCTAATTTATTCGCTGAGAAAGTTCGAATGCGAATCAAGACAAAATTTAACGGTGTAATTCCGTATGATGAGCTAACTTATGGTGAAATAATAAATTTTATTAATTTGGAAGGTTTGGAGTTATGTACAAATATGAAACTCCAGAGTAAAATAAAAAATGATAAAAAACAAGCTAGAGCAGAATTAGGAGATTTTCTGTTCTCAATATGGATATGAAAAGGTTCATGCTCCTTCCTCAAAAAAGATGAAAATTCAAAAGTCCAAAAGAAAGAGTTACGCTTTTAATAAACTGAATTTTATAATCATAAGAGTTCAAGATATAAAAGACGGATCGAATAATTTTAATAAAAATACCAAAAGATCTTTTAATGAAAAAAGGAAAGGACCTCCTACCTGTTGGAAATGCAGACAAGTGGGTCATTTTGAAAGAGACTGCAGAATGAAAGAAAAAATTAATGCTTTAGAAATTTCTAATAAAATGAAAGAACAATTAATGAATTTAATGACCTATGACTCTCCTTTTGAATGTAGTCAATCTGATAATATTTCTGAAAATGAAGAAGAAGGAATCCCTTTTATTAATGAAATTCAATCTACCAATAGTTCGATAAAGAATCAAAATTCAAATTAATGAGAAGCTGTTTTGAAAAATGCCACCGTAATGTGCTTTCCTCGATATAAATTCTTTGCATGATGCAATTATTCAAATAGAAGATTTAGAAAAAAGAAAGGAAACCTTTTTAGCATTAAAAGGAATCCTTGAGAAAGATAATGAAACCAAGAAAACCTACCCAAACAAAGTTATCAATATTTCGATTTTTTAAAAACTTATGGGAAGCGAAAAGCTGCTACCATTCAAGATTTACAATTAGAGATTAATGATATCAAAAGAGAGATTAAAGAATTAAAAATGAAAAATCAAAATATCCAGAGAACCCTTTGGATGAAAGGGTTACATGAAGCGGAAGAAGCTGCAAAGAGGAGATTTTAATGAAAATGCTAATGAAGAAGAATGTTCGACCAAAATTAATGATCGGTAGATTCCTACCGAATGTTGTTTCAAAAATTTACAATCATAAATGGCTTATTCATATAAGTTTGATTATTAATGATGAATATCACCTGAACACTCTTTGCTTTAGTAGATACAGTGCAGACCAAAATTGTATTAATGAAGGACTAGTTCCTACCCATTATTTTGAAAAAACAAGAGAAATCTTGTATCTTGCTAATAACCAAAATTTGCATATTAATTACAAAGTCAGTAATGTAAAAATTTGTAATGAAGATTTGCGTTTCAAAATGCCTTTCATTGTAATCAACAATTTAAGTGCTAATGTTATCTTAGGGACTCCGTTCATTACGAGTTTGTTCCCTTTCAAGGTAACCTCTTCTGAAGTAATTTCAAAAGTCATGGAAAAGGAAATAAGGTTTAATTTTGTTTATCCTGTGAAGGAGAAGAACATAAAAATCTTACAAGATTCTTTTATAAAGCCTTTTTAGGCAAATTTTATTTGATTCCAAATTAATATTTAATTAAACTAACTTTCTTCCAAGCAATTTTATTTTTCAGGTACCAAATTATTCAAGATTGCTCAAAATAAGCAAAAGGGTCGCAGAAGAAAAGGGAAGTAGTTTTACTCCTAATAATCCTAATGAAAATATTATGTCTCTTAAAGAATAATATAAATTATATCACTTAATAAAGTACACCTACTTCTATTACTATAATATTAGTACTATTAATGATATATGTCACTTAAATGACTACACCTACCTCTATTAATACTATATTAATATTATTAATGCTATATGACTTTTAGCCACTAATGATATATGTCACTTAATGTCTACACCTACTTCTATTAATACTATATTAATTAATGAGTATAATAAATATAATATTAATACTAATGCCATATGTCTCTTAAGGAGTTCTCCTACTTTTATTAATAAATATTAATTCATTCTTAATAAATATTAATTCATTCTTAATAAATATTAATTCATTCTACTTTTCCTTCCTAAATCCCACTTCCAGAGTGATATTTATTGATAAGGTTAATAAACCTAATGATATGATGTTCTCAAAAGAATTTTAATGATAGCTTGGACCAACAGACGGTTCCTGCGAAATATTAATCATTCATGGTTGATCTTCTTCCATGAAAACACTATTAATGATTTTAATGATCCCTTCCCCGATTCGAAAGAATCCTCCCTTTTTAATGAGGATGATTTATTAATGATTCCTGGACCTCTATAGGTCTTATTAATGATTTTAATGATCCCTTCCCGATTCGAAAGAATCCTCCCTTATTAATGAGGTTCGTAAGTTCGTAATAAGTTCGTGATCCATCCGTTGAAGACCTTACATTAAATATGTAAGGATGATACAAAGTCCAGCCCATCCGGGGCTCAATTTCGTAATCAGCCCATCCAGGTTCAAATCCTAATGATATTAATCATTCAAGATTTTCAAGATTATCGGTCTCAAAATTGTCGGCCACAAAATTTCAAGATGTGAAGAATTATCAGCATAATAATTCAAGGATGACAAGAATTAATGATTCAAAGCAAGATAATGATTCCTCCAAAAGAAGACAAATGACTCGGCAAGATAAGGATTCAGCAGATAAATAACTCCTACAGAAGGAGACAAGAAGATTAATGACTATTCAAAAACAATGACGCATCAAGACTTTTTGAAGATAAGCATCAAGATTTTTGGAGACAAATTCAAATTAATGATTATTCAAGAAAATGACGCATCAAGACTTTTGAAGATAAATCCAAATTAATGACTGTTCAACACTATTCATCAGTCACCTCAAGATTACTGTTCAAAACTGTTCAAGACACTACTCATCAATCGCATCAAGATGTCGGACTCTACTCAAGAAATGCCAGATGTTTTCCACTCAAGATATACTCAAGAAATGCCAGATGTTTTCCACTCAAGATATTTTAATTCAAGTGCGCAACACGTCACGGATGACGACACAGCGGACTTCAGAAGGTTTCAAATCCGGGTTCAACTCTCTATAAATAGAGACGCCCGGCCAATGTTTCAAAGCACCCCTTGGCACCTTGCCTACTAGAATTCCTACTTCTCTCCCTATTCCTAATACTTGTAATAATCTCTTAATGTTTCCTACTCTGATGAATGATGACTAACCTTTTGCTTTAAAATTCCGCCATAACCAATGTTATTGGCGTCAGTCTCAACAATTAAATTAGCATCTGGATTTGGAATACTTAAACAGGGAAGAGTTTTAATCTTCTCTTTAATTAATTTGTGACTTCAAGATGCTCATTAGACCAAGGTTTTGGATTTTCTTTAATCTCTGGTATAAAGGCTTGCAGATTATCTTTAAGTCTTTAAAGAAATCTGAAACATAATTAAGACAACCTAGAAATCTTTGTAACTGGGTTTTGTCTTTAATTTCATTAGGAAACTTTGTTGTGAACTCAAGACTTCTTGCAATAGGATTAATTAGGTTATTCTTAATATCATGACCCAAAAATCTAATTTCTGTCTGGAATAATTTCATATATATATATATATATATATAGACACACACACAACACACACTCCATCCGTTTTCAACTAATTCTACACATTTCTTTTTTGAGTTATCCCTAAAAAATTCTACACTTTTCTTAAATGAAAACTTTTCTCCTTTAGATATCAAACTATTCCTACTTTATCTTAACATTTTCTATCTCATTTTTTGTGCAACCTCTACTCAAAAGTGATTATGTTAAATTACATAAAATCTTACATTCACTTTAATCTCCGCATCTACACAAAATAGTAGAATTAATTGGAGATTGAGGGAGTATATATTAACATTTTCATGTAACTTTTTTGAGTGGACATAAAAAGTAAGGATAATAAAATAAAATTAGTGTAAAAAACTTTTCATAAATGAAAGTGTAACAAATTTTTTGGGACAATCTAAAAAAAGAAAATTGTATCAAATTTTAAATGATGTAGTGAGTCTATAAAGACGACCCTTTTATCTAGTGGTAAATATTTAGAAACTTTGAGTATGCAAGTATGTTTTTCGCCAAACTTCGATGGAACTTGTGCAATTGTGAAGGGATTCATTAATATATGGCCAAAATACACTTTGTTACCCTGAACTTTGTCAACTCAGACAGTTTGGGGCCTAAATTACAACTCGGTTCAACTCAGGGCCCCAACTATTAAAAGTTACATTTTGGGGCCTACAGTTACCACTGTTAGCTTTATCATCTCGTCTCATCTTGCCATCTCTCTCAACTCTATTTTTTACGCGCAATTCCTGTTTTTCGTCAAAGGATGGGGCGGGCTAGTCGTCGCTGTTCATTCAAGTGGAGTTCGAGAATTTTCTCACTGCTGAAGTTTTTTTTTGAACAGCTAATGAAAATTTTATTAAGAAAAGGAGCCAGCTCCTAGCTCCTAGAGGGAAGGAGCAAAGCTCAAAAGAAGAACACAAGCAAGAAAAACCCCTAGAGAAATAAAAAGAAGGCACAGCAGTAGAGCACAAAAACAAAACGCCTAAAACACCCACAAAACAAAAACCAACCAAATCATCGGAAAGGGCATAAGATCCAATCTGTCCAGGACCCTATTAAACTTGGGTTCCTAGAAGAGATCCAGAGATGAGATAACAATTGAACATCCGAAATGATCTCCAAAAAGCTCCATCGCTTACCTTTCATCACAAATTTGTTACGACCTCTCCAAATTACCCATGTGGAAACAAAAAGAATTGCCGCCCAAAGCTGGCGCATAGCAGCAGGAGCCGAAGATGTAGTATCTAGAGAGGATAAATCTGACACCTCGTAAAGAAAAAGAGCAGAAACTCCACACCACTCTGCAATAACAGACCACACATTTGCCACCATCGAACATCTCAATAAAGCATGCTCAATGTCCTCATGAGAAGAAGAGCAGAGAGGAAAAATTAGAGAAGGGATAGGGATACCTTTTGAAGCCAACTGGAGACAGCATGTGAGGAAATCTTTACGAGCATGCCAAATGAAAGTGTTGACTTTCCAAGGAATAATGTTCAGCCAAATGGTCGGAGTGTCGGCGTGATAAGACCATTTGGAATCAAGAGCAGTTGAGAGATTTTTAACAGAAAATTCCCATCAGCAGAGATAGGCCATCGCCAAGAGTCAGCCTTGGAAATTAAGGGGAGAAAGATTGTAGAAGTTGCATCAGATCTGCAAGCTCCCCCGCTTCACGGCCCCGAGGCTCATGCTTTCATCTCCAAATCCAAGAGAAGTTTGAACCGGACCATTGGAAGCAGTCTTGAATTAAAACGGCTTTAGACTGTTCTAGTGCAAACAAGCGCCTGAATTTTTCCTTTAAATTGCATGACCCCAACCAGGAATCGAACCAGAAGGAAGTCTGACCTCCATTACCAACAACTTTGAGAAATGAAGAGGAGAATGGGATACCATATTTGTCAATGGTCGCTCCAATCTTGATAATTTTAGCCTAAGGTCCCCTAACAACAGAGGGTTGTGAAGAAGCGAAGCCTCCATCAGGACCGTAGATAGACTTGATGAATCGGACCCATAGGCTGTTATTCTCACTGCGGAAACACCACCACCACTTACCAGGTAAAGGAATATTTTTTTAAGACTTAACACATTTAAACTACCAAATTCATAACTGCCATATGACTTTGAACTGCTAGCCCAAACAATTTTCTTGTTGGAGCTGATAGATACCGACAAAAAATTATTCCGGAGAGCTTCCAATTTTTTCAGAGTTGACGCAAGAACTTTGAAAAGGGAAAAATAGTGCAAAGGGAGGCTACCAAGCACCGATTTGACCAAAGTTAAATGCCCAACCATGGATAAAGAGGAGGATTTCCATGGATTTAGCTTCTTTGAAAACTTCTATTCCACCTCGCTCCAAGTCAAGAGCCGTTTCATGTTAGGCAATCTAAGGTAAATGAAAGGCAAAACACCAGAACGACAGTATAATCTGTTGGCCAATCTTGTAGAATCCACGATTGACACCAAACAACCTACTTTTTTGCAAATTAATCCAAAGGCCCGAAGCTGCTTCAAAACATTTTAGAAGATCAAGTAAATTTAAGGCATTACGAGATGACCATTCCCCCAGAAAAAGTGTGTCATCAGCGAACTGGAGATGTGAAGTATTCAGACCATCCGCTCCAAATTGACACCCCTTGAAAATGCCTTTCACCACCGCCTCATCCGTAATAACATGAATTGCCTCTGCAGTGATTATAAAGAGGAAAGGGGAAAGTGGGTCCCCCCTACCGGATACCCTTTTTCATCGAGAATTCCATGGTGGGGCTACCATTAAGAAGAACAGATATACGGGCAAAAGAGAGACAACCCCTAATCCAGCTTCTCCATTTCACACCAAAACCCATATGGGCCATAACCGAATCAAGAAACTGCCAATTCAAACTATCAAAGGCTTTGGCGAAGTCAACTTTTAGAAGCAGCAATTTCTTCTTAACAAATTCAGCCCACCTGACCGTTTCATTGGCAATAAGAACACCATCAGTAAGTTGCCGACCTTCAACAAAAGCTGTTTGATTTTCAAAAATAATAGAGCTCGTAACCAACTTCAATCTCCCAGCAAGAGCTTTGGCAAGGATCTTTTTTGGCTGCCGATCAAACTGATTGGTCTGAAGTGCGAAAGAGGAGTAAATTCCGTACACAGTCCCGTAAAAATAATTATTGTCCTGTTTTAGTCATATTTTAAAAACTTGTCATGTTTTGGTCCTATCTAAGGGTTCACTGTCCTATTTTGGTCCTTTCCGTCCATTGATGTCATTAGTCTTGACGGATCTCTGTAAAAGTACCATTTTGCCCTCTTGATTACCTGACGTGGCGCTCACATGGACAAAATGATGTGAGTGAAGTTGCAGTTGGTGACGTACCTTGACGGAACTTGCAGCAGAGCGTCTTGAAGAACATCTTAGGCCTCACCACCCATCAATCTCTACCCATCACTTCTTATTTTATGTTTGAACTCCAATAACAAATATTCTAGAACGAATCGAACATAAAAGAAATCTGATTGAAAATCAATAGAAAAGAAACGGACTTGTTAGATCCGATGAAGACGTCTCTGCCATATTGATTAACGAATCATCCACAAGCTTCACCACCGCTTCAATCTCATCAAAGCATCTCAAAATAGGAAGAAGCTTGGTAATAGCGGAATCGACGACAATGTTGTAACTGCCGATGAAGACGGCGACGGAAGTGAAGGCAAGAAAACCGGCGAGACGAGGGACAAGATAACTCAGGTGGAGAAGCTGAAGATAATGTGGCAGAGTGGTGGTAGAGAGAGCGGCGCTTCCGTATTCCACACCCTTGAACTTGATCGGCCCGGTCCGGGATCGCTCGAAGGAGTGGATGCAAAAGGGAGGTCGCTGGTAGTGGGTGGTTTAGGATCTGGGTCCCTTCCTCTACGGACTACAGAGTCCATTCCCAATCAACCACACGGATCGGACTTCGTCGAACCGGTGAGTGAGTCGATCGCTACAATTCCAACCCTCTATCACAAAAATCAGCAAAACGCCTCCACTTCCAAGCTTCTTCAAAAATCGTTGGAACAACGTCTTCCAAGACTTAATCGAAGGCGGTATCCTCATAGATCTAGAAGCGAAGGTTCATTCCTGGGCGGTATTCTCGGAGGATGCAGTTGATGGGTTTTTGAGCTGTTCTGTTTCTGGGTTTGTGAAATTTGATTACTGAAACAATTTGGTGGATGGATGATGTCTGAAACCGGAGGATAGTTGTGTTAAAATTTTGGAGAGGCTTTAATGAAGGAAAGGATCTCTGAAAGTTTGGATCTTAGGCGTGGATGATCTCAGCGTGGATGATCTTAGGCGACACAACATAGATTATCATCGGCTGGCGTCGGGAATGATCATTGGCGGCGGCGGATGCGGCTGGATGCGGCGGAAGGCTGCTAGAGGGTATTCATGAGTCCATGAGAGACGAGGGTGCGGATCGGATAGAAGGGAAAGACCATGTCAGGTAATCAAGAGGGCAAAATGGTACTTTCATAGAGATCCGTCAAGACTAACGACATCAATGGACGAAAAAGACCAAAATAGGACAATGAACCCGTAGATAGTACCAAAACAGGACAAGTTTTTAAAATAGGACCAAAACAGGATAATAATTATTTTTACGGGACAGTGTACGGAATTTACTCTGCGAAAGAGATTGGGGATCGCTGACTTTAGGGAGTAAAGTGATAAAAGCAGAGTTGCAACCCATAGCCAGACAACCACTTGCTTCAAATTCATAAAAACGCCATCACATCAACTTTAATAGTCTCCTAGTGAGCTTGATAGAAAGAGAAAGTGAAACCATCAGGTCCAAGCGATTTTGATCCAACACAAGACCACACGACCCTTTTTTATTTCATCCTCAGTGAAGGGAGCTTTTAATGCCGCAATATGAAAAGTGTCAAACTGCTTAAATTTAGGGCTGGAGAAAGTGGGCCGAAAAATAGAAGATTCTCTGAAGTGATTGCTGAAAAAGTCGAAAAAACTGCCTTCATTTGAGAGGAATCTTCAATCCAAACACCGTTCACTTCCAGCCCATGAATTGTGTTCTTATTTTGACGCCCTTTCAGGAGACCATGAAAAAATCTGCTATTTTCGTCTCCATCCATTGCCCACCTAATTCTGGATTTCTGCTTTAAGGACTGTGAGAAACGTTTTTTAGATTTAAAATAATTCAGACAAGCACGAGTAAACTCTACACATTCAGTTGGAGACAAATCTCTCGGCTTAGCAGCCAATTCCCACTCATCCATACGATCACAGGCAGCCTTAACAGCCTCAGAATCGGGCTCATGATGGCTCGCTTTCCAAACCTGAATACTGCACTTAAGAAGCTTTAGTTTCTCTTTGAGGATGAAACCTGCACAGCCCGCAATGCTGAAGCTGGACCATTCCGACTTGATCAAAACATTGAAGACAAAGTCTGTGGGCCAATGATTGAAAAAGCGGAACGGAGTTGGACTGACATTGATAGACTTTGATTTCTACAAGATAGGGAAGTGGTCGGCAAACTGTCTTTCCCATTCATTAAAAAGATCAACCGATAGGAGAAACCGATCTAACTTGCTGAGCTTCAGGCCTCCTCTCCCAATCTAAGTGAAGCGTTTGCCACCAAGATTAACTTCTTCCTAGCCATATTCAAAAATGAATTTATTAAAATCCTCCGCCTTTCTATGATTAAAAATGTTGCCTTTCCTTTCGCTTGACATCCGAATAACATTGAAATCTCCCATGATACAACACAAAGCATCAGAGGCAGAATTGAGAGACAATAAATCGTCCCACAGGGCCCTTTTGAGGGCACAATCCTGGAGGGGCATATACATTAATAAGCAGAATTTCCTTGGAGCATCCCTTCCAACTTCCCTGAAGACCTATAAAACCAGCACTCGAAAAGAAACCATCTGCACAAAACACGTCTTTGTTTCACACACACACAAGAGACCCCCGGATCTCCCAATGGAATGAACTTGACAGAAATTATAATCACTATGATTCCAAAATGATTTCACTAGAAAAGAAGCATCACCCGATATTAAGGACTCCTGGACAGAAAGAAACTCAATTGATTCCTTCCTTAAGACATCCCTCAAAAGTTTCACTTTTGAGTCACCTCCAAATCCTCTCATGTTGAATGATAAAATTTTCATTGAGTGGAAATCGACTCACCAGAAGAGACCTTGCCACTTGAATTTGCATTCTTAGCTCCAAAATCGAACCCTGCCATCTCACCCAGCCTCTGCATCTGACTGGTGTTAGAAGAATCAGAGGCAGAGTGACCAGGTGCATGGATGCACAGGTCACTGATGGTCCTGCTTGAGTCCGAACTAGTCCCCAAACGATCATGTCTGACTTGCGAGGTCTTTTGAGACTTCTTGGAGGCCTTATGATCCAGCTGGGTAGATCGATTCGCTTTGAGGCGGGCCGATTTCAATATTTCCTTCTGCGAAACAATACCGCCAATCATGCAGATGGACTTGGTAGCACCACAAATGGATCGACCAGGAGTTGAATCCGGAAGCTGGCCACAACTTGCCTTCTTGATGGAACGCTGCTTCGAGGTAAAATTGGGTAGCTCTGAAGGAAGAGCATTAGAGCGAGTTGAAGGATGGACATCCTCCAGAGCTGTCGACATAATTGCCTTCTCACCAGCTGGATCTGAATTAGAAGATGGCAAAGCTGTGACATGAAGGACTAGGCCAAGCTGTAACTTGGGGTTGGTAGAAGTGTTAATCTCCTTTGGGCCTAACGGACTAAAAGAATGCTCCGACCCCAAATTTAAAGTAGCCTCGGGCTCAGCAGAGCTGAGCCTATGATAAAAAAGAGCTCCATGATTAACCTGATCATTAAGAGAGCTATACTTGAGTGAGGCGACACCATACAGAGAACGCACATCTCCAGAAAAGAGCCATCATCATCAACAATAGTAAGAGCATTTATTTCCTGCACAATTCCCAAGTGACGCGCTGAAAGGGCGGTCGACCGATTCATCTTCGCCTGATCTTCGATCACCTGCGACTCCATCACAAAACTATCCGCGGCGGAGTAAGATTATGATTCCGGCAACGATTTGACCTCACCATCTTCAACAGATACATGAGACTTGCTATCATTAGAGCTATTATATCTTGGTCTAAAATCGATAATTTCATATTTGTCTTCAAATATTCGAACCGAGAAAACATAGCCATTAACCACCAGCGATATCACCTCATTGAAGGTATTCCAGGTCTTAGTGAGAACACAAATTCTACCAAAATGAGTATGAGTTTTGTTCACAGTAAGATCTTCAATTTCCATAACAGTACCATAACCCGAAGCAACAGTATTAAAATTGCTAGCGGTCCAAGCATGCAGCGGAACACCTTTCACACTGAGCCAAACGAGCCTACTGGGACGATCGAGCTCCTTTTCCTTTTCCCATGGGCATAACCACACAAACCAGTCCATAAGGGCTTCTTAGCTAGTCTCTAATAATTTCCTCAAGTGATCCGACAACGGACATTCAAGAAGATATCTGTAGCCACCAACATATTTAGCAATTACCTCCATGAAACCAGCATTGCTTAGAAGATGGGGCAGATCACTTAAAACATCACCGTCTTTGACCTCACCAATGGCGCATCACTTCAGCCAAAGTAACTCTTCCTCATGGACCTTTTCAACTACTACACTTCTTACCAGCGGAGGAGAGTCTTGTGGAACAGAGTGGTCTTTATCCATAATCGACGACAGGTAGCTTTTCCGATTGCCAAGGTTAGAGGGGGATGTAGGCCAAAGAAACATGATAGTCCTTGGATACCTGCTACGTTAACGGCATAACCTCAATGTTACTGCCAGATCGCTGAAACTTGGCCTCGTTGATGGTTAGGTAGCTAGCCCCAACGCAGATTGATTTTATCTTTTTCAAAAGAGCTTGTTCATCATTCACCCCCTTGTACCGAACAAAGCCAAAACGCTTCCCGTTCTTCGATCATTTATGAGGAACAAAAATATCAACCACCAGTCCAAACATCTTGAAGTGAGTCCACATACTCTCCATATGCCACTCTTCTGGGAAATCAGTAAAGAAAAGGTTGTTTGTGTCCCTCTCAAAGATCTTCTGCAGATTAGCTCCATAACCAGTCACCACGGGGCCACTGAGTTGACGTTCGGACAGGAATTCACCTCGCCTTGCCCACTTCTGATCACGCTCTTCCTGGCGCACAGACTCTTTCTCTCGACCCCTCATACTAACCAAACGTATCAAAAATCTCTAGCTCAGTTCAAAACATTGGCACTGACAGGCACGCATCTCCCTGTATGATTCAACTTCATCAGGAAATGTCTCCTCAAGTTCCTCCAGAAGATGCTTTCGTAAACCCTTGAATCACTGCTGATGTTGAAATTGGTGATTTGAAGCTTGTTGAAGGAGTACTTTCGGAGCTTTAGTCAGAAAATGAGAAAGAGGGTCCGACGATGATGAGGAGAGTGATTGCTAGGATGAGGTGATTTTTGGAGTATTCCCATCGATCTCGCATGACTTTTTTGGGACAGACAATCTTTGATACGGTGGTGGCGGCGGGTAGGCCTAGTAGTTAAATTTATTCGGGCCGTCAAATATTTTTAGCCATCAGCTGGAGCAGCGGTGGCAACAAAGCAACACACTTGGTATTGTTCTCACATGGGATCCGAAATCAATCAACTGGTGATGGAGACGGTGCCCTTTTTAGCGATGATGAATTACGAGATGAAATGTCTTTAAAAAATGAAGAATATTTGTTGCTTCTTGAACATCGGTTGAGACCACAATTGGTTGGTAAACAACCTTTGTTGCTTCTGACACTTGAATCTGCCAATCCTCCTTCCCTTCTCTGCTCATTCATACTCATAGCTTACATGCTATTACAAAAAACATCAAACAAATGCTACCTAATCAGCTTGTTCAATTGATACACAGAGGAAAAATACCCAACCACAAATGAATGGATAAAATAATGTGTTCAATACAGGATCACTGCATATTGTAAATCAACCTACAACCTCCATTGCAATAAAATGATCATTGTATATCACAGAGACATAGTACATCTTATAGATATCAGTGTATAAACAAAAAGACTAATTTTATAACCACGACCTAATTAAACTTGTAGATACTAGTTGGGTGATGATGGCTTGCTTAACTGGAGGCTTAGTTGAGTTTTAGAACTATTGGTTTGACATGCTTGATGAGAAGAAGACAAAAGTAGTATAATCAAAGCCAGCAAAGCATAGATGTAGAAACCAAAACTCAGCAGCAACAAAAGATATTTACGGAAGCCAAACTTATTTGGATAATTAGTGGTTTCAATTGCTTTATCATTAGAAGCCTCAGTACTCTATCCCAGAACCTCACCTGTAAAGCACCATCTCAATCAAACAATAGAAACATAGCCCCTTCGTACAGGCTCCTAATTGGAAGCAGCGATCTCATCCCGCTGTCGCTCTTTGTCATATGCCATCATCTCCGCCGCTAGATAAGCCATGACGTGGCGTGCTTCATGCTCGACCCCATCCCAGGATGAGAAGTCACCAGCAAAGCTCTAGCAATGTTGGATCTAGCAACCGAGCAGATGGAATCAACTGTGGAAAACCGACAAAGACCGGAGGAGGCGATTGGAAGGTCAACGGAGGCGATGGCCAGAGTTGTTGTGTTGAAGATATTACTGGACGAGTATTATGTGCCGGGGAACGTGGAAGGGAAGATCTTAGCAGTGGTGGGGGACATAGCGTCGATTGTGACCCAAGGTGGGTTCAAGCATTGCTGGCAGACCTTTATGTTTCCGTAACCATCTCAAACGTATTACTGAGTGCGGGGCCCAAAGTGTTCAACTTGTGATAGTTGGGGCCCTGAGTTGATCCGAGTTGTGGTCTAGGCCCTGAACTGTCCGAGTTGACAAAGTTCAGGGTAGTGGAGTGTATTTTGGCCAGTTTCCGACTAACCAACCAGAGCGTAAGTTCTCTATCTACAGCTTCAAGCAGAACAAGAAGACGAAGAGAAGCAATCAAACAAGAAGACGAAGAAGAAGAAATGGGGATCGCAGTGGTTGGAACTGATTCTCTAAGCGAAAGAGCAGCCATGATGAGGGAGTCGTTGCAGAAGAGCAAAACCATCACAGAAAATGTTGTCTCGATTCTTGGTTCATTCGACAGCCGTCTCTCTTCTCTCGAGACCGCCATGCGTCCTACCCAGGTTCAACTTCTTGTCCGGCTCTTCATTTCCTAGATTTTCTCGTTTGTTTTCTGTCTCAAGTTGAAGAACATGAGGTCAAGCTCAAGTCAAAATTGACTGTTGGGTCGAGTTTAGGTGGAGCTCGGGAAACGTTTACTAGATCTCAACAACCATTTGCTTGATCGGTTTTCCCCGTGGTTTTTTCGTCCTGTTGGTTGCTCCTTGGGAACTATTGCAGGGCTGTTGCTGTTCTGAGTTTTGCATTTGTTGGATTTTCAGGTGAGGACTCATGCTATACGGAAAGCTCACGAGAATATCGATAAGACCTTGAAGTCAGCAGAGATCATATTGGCGCAATTTGATCTTTTCAGTCAGGTTGGTCTGGAGGGGTTTTAGCAACTGCATTGTCTTCGCCTTAATTTTTATAGATCTGATTTGTTTGGCCTATTAAAGAATATCAGTGTTGCTATTTGAAATACTCTGGTCTTTCATCGATTTCTTTGGTAAGAGTCAGGAAGTCGGTTCCCATTTTATTTACTTTAGTTCTTGTCTAATGTTCTCGTTGTGAATGAAGGACAATCATAAGTTCGTTTCATGTAGTAACATATGTAGAGTTCAATTTACTTTTGCTTGATGTAATAACGTACACAAGGTTCAATCATCAATGTAAGTGTTACTTTTCTAAACTATACACGGTTTGGAAGATTGTTGATGTTCTTTGAGTACCACCAGGAAACTTCAGTTCCTTTTTGAGATGAGCCTGCTAAGAACATATTTGAACTGTTCTAGTCATTTAAGCTCAAGCCTACTTTCCATTTTTTATTTTCAACATTCTAGTGCTTCAACCTGTTGTCTCACATCATCAGCCTGATGGCCCTTTCATAGTCTTATAAAATATAATTTCCAAGGCAGAGAATAAGCCACAGAATTGCGGAGAGATCTTTGGATATGACAGGCATTTGTGGGTGTTTGCAAGAAATATTGGAGATGATGCTTTGTTTTGTTATTGTTTGTTGTCATTGTTGTTGCTGTTTTTTTATCCCCTTTTTCTTATGGCGCCCTTTGATTCTTCTTTCAAATTTTTGGGTAGTAAACATGGTGATTTCGATTATATATAAATTGATCCTCTATGCATTTCTTCGAAGCCTTTAGACAAAGTTTCTCCTATAGAATTATGGTGATAGTATCTTTATCCATCAATACATTTGTCTTCCCCTCTTTTCCTCTTGTGCAATGTCAAATTGGTTGTGTGTGTCAACTGCACCAGGTGTGTTTTTAGGTTTCAATGATTCTTTGCTTCATTAATTGCCATAGAGCATAAAAGCAGGATTATGGGTTGTTTCAGTTAGATTTCGGCTTCAACTTCAATCTTGGTTGACCCACAACATGATCCCAAAGCAAAGGGTATAAAAATCCGAGAGTTGTTTTTTGTTGGATTAAACTAAAATAATGACTAGAACACCGTTGTAACCATCTTTCTCATATACTCTGGTTAGCTTTTACGGCCAACTGAGTAATACGATAATTGACTTGAGCATCACTTTTTTTAAGGGCATTATAATCTCCCATTTTAGTTGTGGTTGTTCAAATGCAATTGTTTGTTTCATGATAGTTCCTGATTTTTAGTTCTCCATTCCTAGATTCAAGTATCTATGCACTTGTGTTTGCTCATACCAAATTGTTAATCAACCTTCATTATGTGTGCTGCTATCGGTAATTCAGAATTTTCATGACTACTTTTAGGCAGAGGCCAAAATCCTTAAGGGTCCACATGAGGACCTCGAAAGTTATCTTGAAGCTATCAATCAACTGAGAAAGAACATCCGGTTTTTCAGTAGCAATAAAGGCTTTCGTAATACTGATGGGGTGCTTAACCAGGCAAACAGCTTACTCGCTAAAGCCATTTCAAAACTGGAAGAGGAGTTCAAGCAGCTTTTAACATCTTACAGGTTATAGTCATCTTGTTGCATTTTATTTTTTGTATTCATTCCTTGTTTCACAAAAGAAGACATTGGACTTGGTCTTAAAAACCGGTCAGGCATATTGAGAGGTGCTACTATCATCTTGTCTTTTCTCTCATCTGTCAAACGAAATTTGCATTAGAAAGTTCAGTTTCTGTATGCATAATATACTTGTTTGATATGACTTTCATGCAATTTCTAAATTATTGCCAGTTGCATTTGTATTTGTGGTGGGGAAATGATTTTTGTGTAATCTGAGCATGAAATTTCAGTTGCTATCTATTGTAGAATGATTATGAATGGCTATATTTCATGGCAATATATTGTCACCACTAAGCTATTGGATTGCATCCACTGTGAGATAAAGGAAACATGATTTAGTTTGTTTTTTCGCTTGTTCTAAAACTGCCAAAAAGTTATTGGACATTCTGGAATGGATACTTTTTGCACTGTCTTGTCATTGTGGAGCTTTACAATAATTTATCAGAACTTTTTAAAGCTTCTTGTGCTTTTAAAACATTTGCTATCTGGTGCTGCAGAATGGCGTAAATGAACAGCCATATAACTCGGAGCTCTGAGATAAAAATCACTAATTACTCCCTCCATCCTCAAAAGATTGTAGGATTTGTATTGGCGTGGAGATTAAGGATAGTGGTGCAATTTAGGTCCTGTTTTTACCCCTTAGAGGAATGGAGATTTAATAGATTGCTTGTGGGGTCTATTCGTGGAAGAGGGGGGGGGGGATTTAGGGTATTTAAATAACTTTAGTAGCAAAAAGTTTTTTTTTTAAGGAAATATTTCTAAGGACAGCCAAGAATAGAAAGTATACAATTATTCATGGATGGGGAGTATGTTTTAGGTCTGCTGCACAGTATTGTTTTAAAAAAATAAAATAAAAAAAGGAACATAGTCTATCGTGTTTGCATGAGTCATACGTTTTTGGTTTACAGTGATTTGTTGGACCTTCTGTTGTCATTGATCGTTTTATGACTTTTAGTTACCTTGTTTAAAAAATCAGCAAACCTATTGAACCGGATCGTCTATTTGATTGCCTTCCGAACTCTCTTCGTCCTTCGGGATCACCCGGGCACCCAGTTGATTCTAGTGGGAAAAATCCTGCCCACTCTGATCATAACTATGATTCAGAAACGGCTGTGTATACTGTTCCGACGCTCATACCCCCTCGGATTCTGCCATTGCTTCATGATCTTGCAGATCAGATGGTTCAAGCTGGTCGTCAACAGCAATTACTTAGAATTTACAGGTAATGATGCAAGGTTGATCCTGGATTGTCTATCTGCATGAGGTTTCAACTTGGATAATTTCTGCATAATTATGAACTTTGGCTATGACTTTTTAGTGAGAGCTGACAGATCTCTTTGTAATCCGTTTGATTTGTTCATCATAATTATCATATTTTTTTCCTAGGGAGACTCGAGCGTCTGTTCTGGAAGAAAGTCTTCGCAAATTAGGGGTGGAAAAACTCAGTAAAGATGATGTCCAGAAGATGCAATGGGAGGTTTTGGAAGCCAAGATTGGGAACTGGATTCATTTTATGCGTATTGCCGTAAGTATTTTTGTGAACTTAAGATTTTTTTATCTGTGAAAAAAGAGAGTCCTGCTTTGATTTGTAAAAGTGTCGATTATTCTGGTCCTCTAAATCTATCATGAATGCTCGGACAGGTCAAATTGCTGTTTGCCGGAGAGCGGAAGGTGTGTGACCAAATATTTGAAGGCTTTGATTCACTTAGTGATCAATGTTTTGCTGAAGTAACTACAAGTAGTGTTTCAGTTCTACTAAGTTTTGGAGAGGCAATTGCCAAAAGCAAGAGATCGCCAGAAAAATTATTTGTGCTTCTCGACATGTATGAGATAATGCGGGAGATCCATTCAGAGGTATGATTCCCATTCCTTGTAGCATATGCTTAAGGTAAACAGGAGATTACTAAAGAGAGAGGTGTGTTAAGTAGGATTAGGCAGCAATCTAGGTCCCGCATTTCCATACAACTCTGAATCAGGAAGCTTGAGATTTTCCCAAATTTTATCTAAATGAAGTAAAAAAGATCTCTCTCATGTCCGTCGTACTTTCCAATTTCCGTTCACTTGCGTTAGCTATATAATTTAGAAAGTTTTACCTAAATGACTTTCGGTCATGGTGTCTGTATTTGATTGATGACCTGCTGTGTTCTCTTTACATATAAAATCCATATCCAAATCCGGTACTTTGAAGTTTTCAATTCTCGATCACTTAACTTTGTTTAATTTTTTTTTTGGAATATTTAAACCTGGATCCATATTCCCCATCCTGCAAACACAGCCCTAGTGAGCAAATTTAGATTTCCGTTTGAAGTTATTCTCATGATTATGTTATCCTTTAGTATTAATCATTGATTATGTGTCACAGATGTTGAGTTTAAAGCTGCTTAGGCTATTTTGAGAACAAGGCCACTTGTTATCTCTGTGAATTTTTCATAGTTTCTTCTCTGAACTTTTTCACTTTCGATTCTTGTATCCCAGTAGACCCACTTTGCAAAAAAAGGGAAAGGTTATGATACTTCATTATAGGACCAAGTGTTTAATCATGAAATTTATAGTCACATCACATGTAGGTGAACCGTTGCAAATCAGATTATGAAAGATTATAGATCATTATTTAATCACTGGTTCATCCAGTCAGCCTCATTAGCTGTGAGGACATTGCTTCAGCTAATGTTATAGTTATTGTAGAGAATAGGATTGAACCCCCCTCTCTCTCATGCCTAAGTTGGCTAATATCTATAAACCACGGCAGATTGAAACTGTCTTCAAAGGCAAAGCTTGCAATGAGATAAGAGATTCTGCAATGGGTTTGACAAGGCGTCTTGCACAAACAGCCCAAGAGACCTTTGGTGATTTTGAAGAAGCGGTCGAAAAAGATGCAACTAAAACTGCAGTACTTGATGGGACGGTACATCCATTGACAAGTTATGTGATCAACTACGTGAAATTTTTGTTTGAGTAAGTTCAGCTCTGTATTACATTCTTTCTTTTAGCATAAATTATTGTGCAGGCTGGAATTGTTAGAAATCTAGAAAACTCGACCCTATAAAGCTTAATTTAGAAGTTATTGTTGGACGTTGAAAAAAAAATCAAGTTGTGGAGTGGATGTTTTAGAGATCTCGTAGGGAAGTGTAAATACAGCAAACCTCAGGGGCTAGATTAATTTATTTGTGGCCATGATATTGCAGCCTAGAGAAGAAAGGAACAAAATACATGCATTAATACGTGATAAGGTGAACACATGGATGTTGTGATTGTAAAAAAATGATCTCTCCTACCACTCCATCCCTCCCTCTGAGTGCATTTGTTGTTGATTCACATTCATATTTGTTTTGCTGGTTGCTGTTTCTATTTTCCTTTTGCCTTTCCCCCCATGTGTATGGTCCCAGATTAGTTTCACATTTTGACAGTTTCTATGGGCACATATTTAGCTGCATCCCGATGATCTGTAATGTCGTGAACCAGTAAATATGCAAATTATGCCTACTTTTTGTTTACTTTCTAGGTTAAGGGACGGTAAGGTATGGAATATCTATATTCTCTTATATTGACATCAAAGAGTACACTAATATCAGTTATATATGATTAGGTAGCTTAGCATAGCACTTCATTTATTTGGTCTAGAATCCGCTGCCTATGCTCCTTCTGTAATTTCTTTGATGGGGGAGAAATGCATAGACCTTTCAATAAAATTAATCGCATATAGATCAAGATTTAAATGTTTTGGTAAAGAGAAGTTCATTAAGCTATGGATTTAGAGCTTAATTGTTCCTCTTATGAATTTTGAACGAAGCCAAACATGTTCTAGAATTCTTTTTTGGAGCTTTAATGGAATGTTTACATCATGAATTAATGAAAAGGGAAGTATGATGATGAGTTTTGGGCATTTTATAGTTTTCTAAGAACGGATGGATCAACTTTGGTTCAGTTATGGGCATCTAAATATGCTCTAATTTTGATGTAAAATTTATTCTTTTCCAAGCCAATGTTCAAAAAAATCAATATCCAAAATGTTGCACTTGAATATCGCACTTTTGTAAGGACCGTGGAGCCGGCCAAGGACAGTAATGTACTCTGAAGTTTTCTGGTGGATTTTGATGTATTTTTCATGGAACACCAATCAGATAGAATTTATGTAAAATAATTAGATTTGACAGATTTTACGATTCATTGCAGCTATCAGTCAACTTTGAAGCAACTTTTTCTAGAATTTGGAAATGGCGATGAAAAAAACTCTCAGCTTGCTTCTGTGACAATGAGGATCATGCAGGCTCTTCAGACAAACTTGGATGGAAAATCCAAGCAGTATAGAGATCCTTCTTTGACTCACCTATTTCTCATGAATAATATTCATTACATGGTCAGATCTGTTCGCAGGTTAGATATATGTCCCCAGATCCATATTTTCTTCTTTTTTCTGATTTATCAATAAACATTTTATTTATTTAAAATGCTGGTTTGTCCTCTTTTTATCTGAAGGTCTGAGGCCAAAGATCTGTTAGGTGATGACTGGGTGCAAAGACATAGAAGAGTTGTGCAACAGCATGCCAATCAATACAAAAGGAATGCATGGGCTAAGGCATGTCTCTATCATCTAATCCAAGAACGTTACTGATTTTGTTTGTGTATTTTGTCTGCTGCTTTGATTGATAATAATTGACCCATCATTTTAATGGAAGTGAGAGCTTGTAAAATGGTTGCAAGTGCAGTTAATCATTTAACCATCTGCACAAGCATACATCAGTTGGTTCTAGTTTTTCTTCATGAATTTCTTGGTATTAGCAAAAGTAACCTTTCGATAGGTACTCATTTGCATAACCTGGTTAGAATCATCCTTAAGAGCAGCTGCTGCGGAAAGGGTGTTCAAGACTATATAAACCTCTATGGGGTGAATGTGTAAGCCATCTTTGTCTCATGATAAACCACCATAAGCCATGCTTTGCTTGTAATAACCCATGTTTCCGACTCTTACTTTTCATGCTAGTTCACTCTATTGGATTCTATTCAATGTGTAAAACATCATTTGAGAAACAATTGTGAAAGGTTTTAATTTTTTGCATGAGCTTTATGACTGCTTTGCATGCTCTTTCGTGATCTGTAAGGCATGAAAAGTTATGGCAACCATCTCACTAGTAGCTGGTTCTATTGAAATTGGGACAACACATCTACATCATTAGGACATGATGAATTAAATATGTAATTTCCAAACTGTAGTTTCTTTGCAAAAGGAAACAGGCAATGAAAGTAAGAAGGGGCACAATATGATATCATGTAGTCCTCCTAGTCAGTCTTTAACTGTGGCTCACGCTATGCTGACTTATCTTCCTGCCATTGCTGTGGTGGTAACACTACTATGGTGTTTGTAGAGGATGCTATGTTCTGGTCACAAAAGAATATGTGGTTGTATGATTGCATCAAAGGCACAAAAGGCTCCTCTCTTTCCTTTAATAGCATTAACCGTTCACCTCTCTCTTATTTCCCAGTTCTTGTTCCCTTATTAAAGTCATGCCCTCTCTCTCAAAGTACCTGTCATTTTAATCTTGCTGTTTATTTGTTGTGTAGATCCTGCAGTCTCTCTCTGCACAAGGGTTGACTTCTTCTGGTGGTGGCAGTGCAGTTGGTGGTGATGGGGGAAATAGTAGTGGGGTTTCCAGAGCACTGATAAAGGACAGGTTAAAACTCAATTATCTGTTAAAATTTTGTTAACTGGTATGGTTCTTTTAAGTAGAAAAGACTTGAGGTGTATGCATTACAATTCTTCAGGTTTAAGACATTTAATATGCAATTGGAGGAGCTTCATCAGAGACAATCTCAGTGGACTGTTCCTGACACAGAGTTAAGAGAGTCCCTCAGGCTTGCTGTTGCTGAAGTTCTGTTACCGGCTTACAGATCTTTTGTAAAACGTTTCGGGTAAATTCTGTTGCCTTAACTTTCAATTTATTACAGTTAGAAACCTTCATGAGAACGTGATAACCTTTTACCATGCTTGGAGTCGATGACAATTAATTGTGTATTTCTCGAGGTTAGTGATATATATTGTCTATGGGAATCCTCTAGGCTGTACTGAGTTGATGGTGAACTTACGAGTTTGTAGTCAGTCTTTAATTGTTTATATTATAGCATGACAAAAGGAGCTAGACAAGTTATAGAGGGGTGAGGATAGTATTGTTCTCACTTCTCATGTACTAGTCAAGTTTCTTAACACATGGATGTTTGGTGGGCTGCAGGCCTCTTGTGGAGAGTGGGAAGACTCCTCAAAAATACATTAAATACAACGCAGAGGATCTTGAACGAATGTTGGGTGAATTCTTTGAGGGGAAAAGTATGAACGAGCCACCGATGAGGAGATTGTCATAATTTTCTTTGCATCTCTAGAAGTGAAACTTGACGGGTTCTTTGGTAGGTTGACATAGAATCGGCATTCCCCTGAGTTGAAAGAATGACCTTTGTCCATTGCAGAGCTTCCGATTCCATGTAAGTACTTTTATTTGTTGTCACTGTACACTCTGCTTTATGATTAGATAGTGTCTGAACACTGTAAGAAGGGAACACCAGGGAATATAGCTGTAGATACACATTCTGCAAACTGTTGAGGTGAATTTGGAATTGGTACATATTCGTGATGTGCGATATAAATAAAGTTTCTCTCCTGTAAACATCTTGGCGACAAGAAATGGCATTTCTTTTAAGGACAACAATTTGTATGTATGTACTGTGACAATCACGGACCAAAAGGGGTCAGGTGACTTTACTATGATATTCCTGTATTTGATGAATGTGTCACTTTTGTATGCTGTTGTTCTTTTCTTCAAGAATTGTTGTGTAATCCGTACTTAAACATGTGTACATGATGCTTGTTTCTTGTTTGTTTCGCGGAGCAGGGAGGATAACTGATATGCTTCCCCTAAGATTTTAGTCATGATTTTCTATTATACGACGATGGCATTGGGCATACAAATATTTACAGGTCGAGAATTGTGAGTGACAAATAAAACCGCAACTGGTTTAGTTTTCAGGGGACATTCGAATGTGTAGGATATGGGCCATATGAAAGAAAGTCTAAACATTAGGGGTTTCAAAGCTGAAAAAAGAAGGGATTAGAAATCACCTTATATGTGTATATTTGAGAGGTGAATTACTCACATAGCAAAAACTGAAAAATGGGGGGGGGGGGGGCTAGGTTTAAGAGTCCGTGAGGTTACTTTGGCAATTGACGTGAATTCCATTGACGTGAATTCCTTAACACCACTATCCCGCCAAAAAGCCAAACTCAGCAGGTCACTTTTCCAAAATTCAGCAAGTCGGACGGGAAGTGGTGTTTCCAGTGGCGGACGGGTGAGTAACGCGTAAGAACCTGCCCTTGGGAGGGGAACAACAGCTGGAAACGGCTGCTAATACCCCGTAGGCTGAGGAGCAAAAGGAGGAATCCGCCCGAGGAGGGGCTCGCGTCTGATTAGCTAGTTAAATAACTCATCATGTTGATCATTATTTTATCTTTGATCAATCAAGTAGGTATGTCGATCTAACAAAGTAGTCATGTGGATCTGACAAGGTGATGTCGATCTAACTAGGTAGTCATGTTGATCTAACAAGATAGTGATGTCGATCTAAAAAACTTATCATGTTAATCACCATTTTATGCTGATCAATCAAATATGTATGTCGATCTAACAAGGTAGTCATGTGGATCTGACAAGGTGGTGATGTCGATCTAACTAGGTAGTCATGTCGATTTAACAAGATAGTGATGTCGATCTAAAAAACTCATCATGTTGATCACCATTTTATGATGATCAATCAAGTAGGTATGTCGATCTAACAAGGTAGTCATGTGGATCTGACAAGGTGGTGATGTCGATCTAACTAGGTAGTCATGTCGATCTAACAAGATAGTGTTGTAAACAACTCATCATGTTGATCACCATTTTATGTTGATCAATCAAGTTGTTATGTCGATCTAATAAGATAATCATGTGGATGTGACGATGATGATTTAAACTACTTATCATGTTGATCTAACACTTAACTTGCTTAACTTGCTTTTAATCTAACACTTTATGTATCAAACTTGAATTGATGATATCTTAAGTTCTTAACATGTTTTTAATCTAAAATTTTGTAAACAATTCAGAATGGTTGTGTTCAAGTTAATGATAATTTTTGTAGAATTTTTTGGTTAGCATGGCCAAAGTCAAGATGTTGGTCAAACAATACCTAAAACTAACACTTTATGCATCAAACTTGAATTGATGATATCTTAAGCTCCTAACATGCTTTTAATCTAAAATTTTGCAGACAATTCAGAATGGTTGTGTTCAAGTTAATGATAATTTTTGTAGAATTGTTTGGTTAGCATGGTCAAAGTCAAGGTGTTCATTGCGATACGATCTCGTCTGTGAGAGGAATAAGGGTGAGTTTCAAGCTTAACTCGCCGTGAAAAAGCTAATTCACTCCTCCATAACTCACGCTAGGTCCGAATTAGTTTAGGGTGGAAAACTTACTAACTCACTTGTGAAAAAAGGTGTGTGAAAAACTCAAAATTCACTTTAAAAAATGCAACTTTGAAACCCCCTATTTATGCAATAAATATGCTCCTGAACGTGTTCATTGAAAAATAATTAAATAACCGATAAATTATATGGAGTATTTGCATATATATATATATATATATATATATATATATATATTCAGAAGGGGGACGGAACCAGGATATAGCGGAAAGTACAGCGGATACAACATCGGAATGTAAAGAAATTAATAAGAGTAGAGAGAGTTTTACAAGTGAAATGCTAAAATGAAGCGTGCTCTCAACAGACGAGAGTTGCCTCTATTTATACTACATTTTGAGCTAACTAGATGTCACTTATGATGTCATTTTTGCTCCATTATGTCATCCATGATGTCATTTGCTCCATTATCTCCTGAGATAATTTTTGCTTCATTATTGTGCTCCATGTGCTTCATTATGCTCCATGTGCTTCATTATTGCTTGAAGACAAACCAATTTTGACTTTGGTGACCTTGGTGACCCACCTTTTGACAAAGTTGTCTAACTTTTGTCTTCATTCTTTTGTTTTAGTATTTCCACTGAGATACTCACATATCTAATGTGAGATCTTCGTATGGGTCTTGAGCATATTGGACAGTTATCAATTTTGAACTGGACCCTCTACTGTCTGTGGACATGGGTCTTTGGGAATCGGGCTTCTGAGAGTCATCATCCCTTTGGGCTCTAGCTTTGGCTAGAGAGTCAATTAAATTCCACCAGTCTTCTGTTTTGGTGCAGGCTGCTAACTCTGCTTGAACTTTTGACTTTGTTGTGAGGAATGTTGCAACTTCGTTTTGTTCCTCTTTGGAGACGATCTGAAAATCCTTTTGAACACTGGCTTTTGATCCATTTTCGGGATTAAGCTTTTCCCACATTTTGACTCTGAATTCACGGCCGAAACACGGGATACCATTATCAAGGAATCCTTGATCCAAGAATTGGTAAGACCAGGCTGTTATCCAAGGGATTTTGTATCTTATAGCGAATTTTGCTAACAGGGATGATTCCCTTTCATCAGGAAAGAGAGACTGAAAGTATTGGAATCCCTCTTGACATTTTTGCGGAAGAAAGTCCTTTTCGAAACCAAAGAAAGTCCACCATTCTTCAGTGAACCAAATTGGCAAAGAATTTTGATCTAATTTCTCATGGAAAAAGAATAACCATGAGTGGTCGAAACTACGCAAGAACCAGCAGTTGGTCCAAGCTGTTTGGTAATCTACATAATTATACATTTTGTACTCATCAGTAACCTTTTGAAATGGTCTCGGTTTGGACAGAGGCATTCCCCAATTAACTGGAGAGATGAATCCATCAATCCGAACTTTTGAGTAATTTATTTTGGGTGACCCAGAATTCTTAAAATGAGTGATAACAACTGATTTAGAATCAGTAAGGATATACTCATAGAATTCTCTGGTCTTTTGAGATGTCATGCTACTGTAATTGAAACCTGGAAAGAAAAGTTTTTCTACCACGGAATCAATTGCAGCTTTTGATTTATTTTGGGTATTAAAAAGTCCTTTTTCTGCAAAGTAAAGAAATTCATAGGACTCTGTTTTGACATGATAAGTTTGTTTCTCTAAAAAATCTGGCAGTTTTGAGAATGTAGCAACTTTTGTATTTGAAGAACTAGGAGATGCTACGACCAGAGTTGGTTTTGGAAAAACAAGTTTTGAAGAAAGATTGTCGAAGTCGACAAGTTTACCTCTTCCCAACGAAGTGAACCGATTACTAAGTTCAACGTTGGGTTTTGGAGTGGCTAAAGCCTGAGAATAATTTGTAGGGGAAAGTATCACTTTGTGAAAATATTCTTAAGGGTGTTTTTGAGGAGGAAGAGATATTACCCTTTTCTTCCTTTTGTTCTTCCTTCTTACGATTCTTGCTCTCTTCATTTTGAATAATTTTGACCTGCAAGAATTCTCTAGAAAGAAAGTCAGCAAACAATTCTTTTTTCCCTTCATTTATTCTATTTCAAAATCGAAAATACTAAGCAATGCTTGCCTTCTTGCAAAGATTTGTTTTGAAAATAAATTTTTGTAATCCTTTTCGATTATATCTTTTGCAGATTTACAATCTATTCTTAATAGGAATATTTTCATATAAAGATCATCTTGAAATTTATTAATGCAAAGGACCACAGAAAGAATTTCCTTTTTTATAGTACTATAATTAATTTGAGTTGGATTCCAAAATCCTGAAGTAAATCTTACTAGGGATTCTGAATTTTGACCTTCTAATTTTTGTTTTAATATACCACCATAACCAATATTACTAGCATCTGTTTCGACAATAAGAGCAGTATTAGGATTAGGATTAGGAATACTCAAACAAGGTAGAGTTTTGATTTTTTCTTTGATGATCTGACGACTTTTGTATGTTCTTCACTCCATGGTTTTGGGTTCTTTTAAGTCTCTGATAAAGTGGCTTACAAATTATTCTGAGGTCTTTGAAGAAGTCAGAAATGTAATTAAGACATCCTAAGAATCTTTGCAACTGGGTTTTATCTTTAATTTCATCCGGAAATTTTGTTGTAAATTCAAGACTTCTAGCAATTGGATTGATAAGCCCACTTTTTATATCATGACCTAAAAATCTAATCGCCGTTTGAAATAATTTCATTTTGGGAAGGGAAACGACCATTCCATTTTGTTTTATTGTATTATAAAACTTTTCTAAATGTAGAAAATGTTGATTAACCGATTCAGAATAAATTAAAACATCATCTATATAAACAATTACAAAATTTTGAATTGGCTGAGTGATATCATTCATAATATTTTGAAATTCAGAAGGAGCATTTTTAAGCCCGAATGACATAACGTTCCATTCAAAATATCCAAAGGGAACATTGAAACCGGTTTTATATTTATCCTTTTCATTGATTTGGATTTGCCAAAATCCAGACTTCATATCAAATTTTGAGAAGATTTTTGCACTATGTAATTTTTTTAATAAATCTCTTTTATTAGGGATTGGATATCTAATCCACTCTAATATCTTATTAAGAGGTTTATAATTAATAACAAGTCTTGGGGCTCCTCTTTCTAATTCAGCGGCATTCATAACATAAAAAGCTGAACAAGACCAAGGGGATTTGGAACTTCTTATTAATTTCTTTTCTAATAATTCACTAATTTCCTTTTTGCAAACCTTTTCTAATTCTTCATTCATATGGATAGATCTTGATCTAGTAGGGATATCCTTTTCATTGAATGAAGTAATGTAAGGAAGACTAACTATGTGTTTCTTTCTATTCCAGAAAGCATTTGGAATGGAAGCACAAACTTCTCTTTCTAATTTTTCTTTTATCTTTTGGATTCTTTCTTTTATAATAGATTGGTTTACCTCTTCTTCTATTCTTAGACCTTTTACTTCTTGAACTAAGGATTTATAATGCTTTTGTTTTGCCTGGAGTAAGTTAATAGAGGAAGATTTTATAAAGGAATCCTGTAGAGTTTTAATACCTTTCTCTTCTATTGGATAGGCAAATCTAAAATTTATTTCTTTCCCTAGAATTTTAGATTTTATTTCAGTAGGTGTTACTTTGAAGGGATAAAGACTAGTAATAAAAGGAGTTCCTAAAATAACTTTAGTACTTAAATTTTTAACTAATATGAATGGCATTTTGAAACACAAACCTTCATTACAAACCTTTACATCGCTAATTTTGTAATTAATATGTAAATTCTGATTATTAGCAGCATATAAAATTTCCTTGGTTTTTTCAAAATATTGAGAAGGGATTAATCCTTCTTGAATACAATTTTGATCAAAGACCAGTATCAACTAACGCTATGGTATTTAAGTGATATTCATTGTTAATAATTAGACTAACGTGAACAAACCATTTATGATAATAGACTTTTGAAACAATGTTTAAATAGGAATCTATTTGAGATTCTATTTGGTCATTTTTATTAGAACACTCACCTTCTTCTTTTGACGAATCTTTTATCTTTTCCATTTGTAAAATTTTATGAAAATTTTGATTTTGAAATTTTAACTCTCTTATTTCAAGTTTTATATCACTAATTTCTTGTTGCAGATCTTGAATGGTAACAGGTTTTTGTTGCTTACCATGGGTTTTGATAGTTTCAGAAATGTTAATAAATTGTTTTGGTTGTGGTTTTTTAACTTCATTATCCTTTTCTAATATTTGCTTTAAAACTAAAAAGGCTTCTTTCCTTTTTCCTAAATCTTCTATTTGGATTATAGCTTCTTGAAGAGGATCTATATTATTAGAAAGCATGTTACAATAACATTTTTCAAAACATTTATTATTATCAGAACTTTTATCGGAGTTATCAGATTCATTATTATCGGAATTATCAGGTGAGAGTATTTCATTTAGGAAAAGTTCTTCTTCTTCGCTATCCAAGTATTCTTTGGACTGGCTATATTCGAATGGAGAGTCATATGTCATAAGATTTATTAATTGATTTTTCAATTTGTCAGATATTTCTAATGAATTAATTTTTTCTTTCATTTTACAATCTCTTTCTAAGTGACCTACTTGCCTACACTTCCAACAAGTTGGGGGTCCTTTTCTCTTACCTTTGAAGGGCCTCTTATAACGTTTTTTATCATAAAATTTATTTTTTGAATGCTCAGGTTTCTTATTTTTATATCTACCCTTATAATTGTAATTAGGTCTCTTAGTTTTGTAGGCATGCTTATTTTTCTTTAACTTTCTAGTGGAAGGTGCGGCTACCTTTTCAAATCCATACTGAGAACAAAAATCTCCTAATTCTCTTTTTGTTTGATTTTTGTCACTTTTGATTTTGCTTTGTAATTTCATATTGGTACAAAGTTCTAATCCTTCTAAATTAATAAAGGTTGTTAGATCACCGTAAGATAGATCATCATAAGGAATTATACCATCAAATTTTGTTTTTATTCTCATTCTGACCTTTTCAGCGAATAAATTTGGAAGTCCTGCTATAAATCTTTCTTTCCAAAAACTGTTTGCACAATCAGTTCTTCCATAGACTTTTGTCATGAAAACATCTTTATACCACCTAAAGTCATGTAATTTTGGGCATTTTAAATTCATTAAAATTTGAGTCCTTTTGACCAATTATCTCGGGTTTTCCATGAAAATATTTCAATATTGCCCAAAGCAAGGTTTCAACAACGTTACTTTCTTCGGTTTTAGTTTCTATACCATTTATAATTACAGTTTTAGTGCTATTATGAATTTGATCTCTACTTTCTTGACTCAAATAGTTATTCCACCATCCTCTTAGTTGTCCCGTAAACCCATTTAGAAGAAGATGGAGAGCTTGTTGATTAGTGTTGTTATTACACATATAGGCATTATTGCCATTTCCATTTCGCAGATATAATGAAAAATTTGATATTCAGAGAATCCATCTAAATTCCACACATTTATGGAACTTCCATCATAACTCACGTTTTCGTTAGATATTTCTTCAAACAAAGTATCGGGAGGGTAGGTTTTCCATACCAAGCTTTTGACTTATAAAAATCCGGATTTTTATCTTAGAATTCTTAATTCTATTAATCTTTGGAGGAAGATGCATCAATATTCATTTGACTAAACTGACTTTCTAATTCTTCTATCTCTGAGATAACATTTATATTCTTTCCTCTACCGATTTGTTTATTAATTTTATCGATTTCTAACTGAATTTTTGATATAGAATTATTAGTAGAGAGTCCTTTTAATTTAAAATCTTTATTTATAGGGACAAAGTTACCTGCTAAGGCTGAATTAGTAGAAGGAGGTATTTCTGCTTTAACAGGAGGAGGAACTGCAATTTTGCTAGTTGAAGGAAAGCTAGGGATTCTAGACTCATTGACAATAGTTGGCTCTATTCTATCTAATTGTTCTCCGATAGTAATTAAAGATTGATTTGTATAGTTTAGTTGGGAATTTATTGTAATAAAAGGTATTTTTGAAAGATCTTCTATTTCTTTCTGCAGATTTGAATGGTTGGGCAACACATTTATCTTCATTAGTGTGATGGGGAGTAATATAAACACTTTCAGGAGGAGGACGGATTGATATGATCTCTTTATTATTAATGGTGGTCCATTTTTTGTGACTTCAGTTACGGGAGTGATATTAAAAAAAGGATAATCAATATTTTTCTTTTGAGCATAAGATTCAAACCAAGTAAAAAAGTGGTATATGAAGCCTGAGATTTTCCATTTCAGCAAACCACTTTTCTTTGAAACCATCTATTTCTTTTTTAGAAAATGTTTTGAAGTACCAGGTAATTTTTTCATAGTTTTCAGGAGATTTTAGATCTTCTTTTAGAAATTCTTTATTAATTACAAATTCTTCAATTATGACATTAACATAGCCTTTTGTAGTAAAAACTTCCATCTCACTTGGAGTAGGATTTATGCTTGAAGAAGCTTCATCTTTTATGTCATAAACGGGATGAGGAATTTCTTCATTAAAGTCAACGTTTCTTAATTCTGTAGGGATAGTAACATTTTCAAAAGAGGGTGACCTTGGTATTTGATTTTGGAAGGTCGGAAGAGGTTTATAAAAAGAAGGTCTAGATACTTCAGAAGGGCTGAATTTAGATTGAGGAAAGTAATTTGAAAAATCTATTCTAACCGAACCGTCCGTGGCTTCAGTGATTAAAGCCTTTTGATTTATTACTTCTAAAGGTTGATGAGGGATTAGGTTTTCTAAATCCCATTGATTAGATTTTGTAATTTCATTCCATTTTAGTTTCTTAGGAACATGAATAAATGAGTTTTGGGAATTTGCTTCAAAGACTATGGTCTCATCTTTTAATGAACTAAGTCTAGCTCTTGGTTCTATCGTCGTAGTCATTACTTTATAATAAACTCGATATATAACACAGATAGATTTGGCGTTAGAGGCGAAATTCATATTTTTAGTTTTGATTGTTAAACTTAAAGTATCTAATATATGGGGATCATAAAGAGATACTGAAAAATTTGGATAACAATTAAAAAAGACTGGACCATTAGCAAGATTTGACTCTGCCATAGCTAACAAGGAGTTATTAAAGTTCAAATGTCTGGCGTCTCTTAGAATCATTATTAAAGGGATATCTATTCCTATTCTGAACAAGGTTTTGATAGCAATTTGTACCATTCCTATGTGCATAAATTTATATTTATTCCTTTTGTGATGATTTATAGCACGATTACTAATTAAACGAATCGTTTCTATTTCTTGATTAAGGGGAATAGTTTGCTCAGTTTGTTTAATAGAGTAACTGGATGAAAAATCGAACGTTCCTATTTTGTAAATTGTCTTTGGATCTACCTTAGGGATAGACCAATTATGCAACTTTTGTTCTATGTCGGCTATATTGATTTCTGCAGAATTAAAATCTTCATTACCATCTACTTGTTGATCCGGAAATGAAACTGTTTCTTTACCAGAAAAGAGCTTTGTCATTCTATTCATTTTAAAGATCAATTCTTTATCAAAATAAATTCTAATTAATTCCTTAAAAATCTAAGACTCTTGGTTGTTTCAATCGGGAACACCAACACCTCAACGGGAACACGGTCTTACGCCCTTCTGCCGCTTACCAACGCTGTCAGGTTCTTCCGGCTTACCAAACGCTTGAAACAACTTTAACTCTTACAATTCTTTAGAAATCTTTAGAATCTAAATGACTCAGATTATTCTTTAAAAGAATAGATCTAACAAAATCTTTTACTGAAAAGATACAGGTTTCAGAACCTGATTCAAGCAATTGATAATATAGACTTTAATTCTCTAAATCTTTTAAGATTATTTTCTAATTTTGTTCTTTCTGTAAAGAATAATTTAACAAGTTCTTCTCTTCTTATATTCATGTTAATTTTATGTTCTAGACTGGACGTTATAAAGTGATCGTATTGAAAGAAGAATTCATTTATGTGATTAAATTCATAAACGTAAGATCTTATTAAGTCATCATGTGCTTCTAGGTCATCTACAAAATTTTGTAAAGCATTTTTATACCAAGTAGGAAAAACCATTATTAGGCGACTGATAATAAAACCTTTATCTTTTGATAACGATCTAACTTCTTGCTCAAAATCCTTTTTTGTTCCGGGATAAGAAATACTAAATCGGCTTTTCTATTACACAAATCCCATCTTTGTTCAAACGTTAAATTAACATTTGTTTCAAAATTATATAGAGTCTCGTTTATGGAGGCTAAATCAAATTCAAGTATGTTAATCATTTGTTGAAGTGCTACTATATTATCGTATTCTTGGTTAGTAGCAGTTTCGTACCACTGGAGAACCATTTTATTCAGAGTGAAGAATAGCAGCTAGTCTTTCTTTTTCGTCTTTTAATCTGACTATTTGAACCATGTTCATATCTATATTTCTCTGTTCACTTTCAATCATAGTTTCATAATATCTAATATTAAGTCTGAGGTTATGTGCAGGAACATCATTAATTTCATGCTGAAGAATCCTAATCTGTATTTCCGATCTTCTAACTTGATCTCTTAACGAGTCAATTTCATTTTTATAATCTAAGTGGATACTTTGAATTCAAAGTATCAAGAACAGAGAAGAAACTTTCAGCACTTAATATTAACGATGAAGTAACTTACAGAGGATTTTGCTTGATTCTCCCTACCAGAAAAAGAATGGCTCGATACCGTATAGCGGAAAGTACAAATCAACATCGGAATGTAAAGAAATTAATAAGAGTAGAGAGAGTTTTACAAGTGAAGTGCTAAAATGAAGCGTGCTCTCAACAGACGAGAGTTGCCTCTATTTATACTACATTTTAAGCTAACTAGATGTCATCCATGATGTCATTTTTGCTCCATTATGTCATCCATGATGTCATTTGCTCCATTATCTCCTGAGATAAATTTTGCTTCATTATTGTGCTCCATGTGCTTCATTATGCTCCATGTGCTTTATTATTGCTTGAAGACAAACCAATTTTTGACTTTGGTGGCCTTGGTGACCCACCTTTTGACTTTGGTTACTTTGGTGACAAAGTTGTCTAACTTTTGTCTTCACTCTTTTATTTTGGTATTTCCACAGAGATACTTACATATCTAATGTGAGATCTTCGTATGGGTCTTGAGCATATTGGACAGTTATCAATTTTGAACTGGACCCTCTACTGTCTGTGGACATGGGTCTTTGGGAATCGGGCTTCTGAGAGTCATCATCCCTTTGGGCTCTAGTTCTGGCTAGAGAATCAATTAAATTCCACCAGTCTTCTGTTTTGGTGCAGGCTGCTAACTCTGCTTGAACTTTTGATTTTGTTGTGAGGAATGTTGCGACTTCGTTTTGTTCCTCTTTGGAGACGATCTGAAAATCCTTTTGAACACTGGCTTTTGATCCATTCTCGGGATTAAGCTTTTCCCACATTTTGACTCTGAATTCTCGGCCGAAACACGGGATACCACTATCAAGGAATCCTTGATCCAAGAATTGGTAAGACCAGGCCGTTATCCAAGGGATTTTGTATCTTATAGCGAATTTTGCTAACAGGGAGTTAATAAATTGTTTTGGTTGTGGTTTTTTAACTTCATTATCCTTTTCTAAAATTTGCTTTAAAACTAAAAAGGCTTCTTTCCTTTTTTCTAAATCATCTATTTGGATTATAGCTTCTTGAAGAGGATCTATATTATTAGAAAGCATGTTACAATAACATTTTTCAAAACTATCAAAACTCATGGTAAGCAACAAAAACCTGTTACCATTCAGGATCTGCAACAAGAAATTGGTGACATCAAACTTGAAATAAGAGAGTTAAAATTTCAAAACCAAAATTTTCATAAAATTTTACAAATGGGAAAGATAAAAGATTCGTCAAAAGAAGAAGGTGAGTGTTCTAGTAAAAATGACCAAGTAGATTCTCAAATAGATTCCTATTTAAATATTGTTTCAAAAGTCTATTATCATAAATGGATTGTTCACGTTAGTCTAATTATTAACAATGAATATCACTTAAATACCATAGCGTTAGTTGATACTGGTGCTGATCAAAATTGTATTCAAGAAGGATTAATCCCTTCTCAATATTTTGAAAAAACCAAGGAAATTTTATATCTTGCTAATAATCGAATTTACATATTAATTACAAAATTAGCGATGTAAAGGTTTGTAATGAAGGTTTGTGTTTCAAAATGCCATTCATATTAGTTAAAAATTTAAGTACTAAAGTTATTTTAGGAACCCCTTTTATTACTAGTCTTTATCCCTTCAAAGTAACACCTACTGAAATAAAATCTAAAATTCTAGGAAGAGAAATAATACTACTCTTATTGTAAACAGATGCTAGTAATATTGGTTATGGTGGTATATTAAAACAAAAATTAGAAGGTCAAAATTCAGAATCCCTAGTGAGATTTACTTGAGGATTTTGGAATCCAACTCAAATTAATTATAGTCTGTAAAAAGGAAATTCTTTTTGTGGTCAATATGCGCCTAAGAGTTCGTCTCAAAAACACTAGCTCAAAGCAAGACCATAAAAAACGCAAGGTGACAGTTGATTAGAACGCGATAGATGATGTAAGCGAACTAAACATTGGCATATGTTTGAATGTATAGCTTGTTCCAAAGTACGTGCCAAGTGTATTAGAACGATATCAAAAAAAGTGTCTTAAATGAAATGATTTTTTTTACTTTTGTTTTATTTTAGTTCATTTTTATCCATACAAATGCACTTATTCAAATAGTCTAGGGAGTGGGTTGGGAGGGGTGAAAATGAACTTGGAAATGGTTTTTTTAGAAGAGGCATCCGAAAATATTATAAATATGAAGAGGTACTTAGCTCTCTAAGGAGGAGAACCAAGCACAAGAAAGTCACAATCGGGGTATTACACCTGATCAAGCAGATCACCTAGAGCAGATTTTACAGATTTGCTACTGCCCCAAGAGGGTTAATTATCCAATTAGCCCATTAAATTTTAAAATAAGAGCACCTGTTAGATATCCATAGAAAAGATAGGAACCGAATCGATGATAAGGAGACATTCGGAGCTGCTGTTTGTGGAGTAAAAACTGCTGAATTTCTGTCGCGCCAAATACACCAAGCAGTGACCACACGAATTGCCAACCAACATTTGCTCTGATTTTTGTTGAGATTTCTAAGCGAATTTAGGGAAAGGATGTCCAACATGTACACTCCTAAATAGGGTCCTATATCACACCATTGATGAACTGTATTCCATAGTCGCAAAGCTGAGGGGAACCTAACCAGACAGTGTGCAAGGTACTCCGTAGAATTGCATCCACGCTGGAAAGTCAGGCTATTCAGGTTGACTCTTCGCCTGGATAGTTTCAACATAGAGGGGAGTCTGTCCAGCAAGGCTTTCTAGAGAAATATGTTGAGTTTCTTTGGGATCCATGAGTTCCAAGTCGTTGTGCATCCAACGTACGGGTTGCTAAGAGAAGCTTCATCACTTAATCTGGATAGGGCAGCAACTGAGATGGTATTCCTGAATAAAGGACTAATTTGAAGAAAACAAAATAGAGAAATACAAGAATTAAATTGAAAGAGTTGAAATGAAATTATCACTAAATTTAATTTGGGGTTAGTTTGTAATTGTTAAAAAATTCTTAAGGACCTAAGTGGTAATTTAACTAAAACCTAAAGACTAAGTAATCTTCCAAAAGCATGACGCGAATCTTATAGGTGGGATTAAAAGAATTGGGGATTTAGGAAAGATAAAAAGAAAAGAAGAGGGAGGACAATGATCCTTCATCCTTCTCTGCTGCTCACGATCGATGGAAGAAGGAATTACAGAATTGAGTGGAAGAGGCTGGGTTTTAGAAGGAAGTGACGACGAGCTGGTGGTGATCACAGAATAGAGAAACGTAGAGGAGAAAGAGGGAAAGCTAATTTGGCTGTTTTGCCGAGAGACAATGCCGGCCTCGGTCAAATCCTCTTCTCTTCCTTATTTTATTTACTTCTTGTTTTGATTGTGAAAGTAGTTTAATTTGAAGTTTAAGAATCAAATAGGACCATTAAACTTAACAGATACTAATGCTAAACGTGCTCGATGGAGTGGATTCTTGATTAATTTGAATTACTGGTTTTTCTAAAATTGATTGGTTTGGTTTGACGAACTGTTCTGTTAGTTGATGAGATGAAGGTGTTTGGTTTGGTTGCTGGCCGCATGCTTTAATCGTTGCCTTTTATCCTTGAATTATTGATCAAGCATGTTGGTTGGGTTTAATTGAACCTGAATTCTATTTATGCTTTGTTTGGGTTTTGTTGAATGCCACACTCGGTTACTACCTGTCTCATTGCTGGGAATTGATTTTATTTACTGTAAGATAAGCTTGAGTTTATGGCTAAGCTTATTTAGTTATCTTTCACATGACTTTAAGGAGCATTTAGTAAACAGGGAAGCATGCGCACTACAGTTTCACCTTACAAGTGACTAATAGTGCAGACTACTTAATGCTTGTAAAGTACTTGTACTCTATCATTTGGTTATTTATAAACATAGTTGCTTGATTCTAATTTTTCCTTGGCTGATCTGTTATTTCGAAATCAGGGAACGAATAATTAAACTATAGCTTAGTTCGGTTAAAAGTTTAGCTCACGCTTACTTAGATTTCTATAATGATTTTCAATATCATTAATTATAGTATCCTACACATCAAGATCTAATAACTCTGTTTATGTGAGTTGCTAACTCCTACAGATCCAACCACACAACTCCTTGACATTTTGTCACACTGCCACTTGATTACTCTATGACTCTCCTCCAAGATTTAATGGACTAGATTTATGAGAAGGAAAGTACCATGGGTGCTTTTCTCGGTGTGGTGGTATTATTGGGACATACGTGTGATACTTTGACTTCATGTAGATAGATAATCATTGAATGACTGAGTTACTACTAGTGATAGAAAAGAACTTGTTCGTGTAGTTAGTAAAAGTCTCGTTTCAAGTAGTATTGAGATTAGACTAAAGTGTCTTACTGAAAGTAGGGGGATAACCAACTACTGGGAGTGTGATAGACCAGGGTGTTTGAGGAGTAACTATTGGCAGATGAAACTAAAAATAGAAGTAAGGCACTAAGCCGAGTCAGAAAGAAGAATGGCTATTTCCTGGCGGGAGTGCACTCTACATCCCTGTAAGTACTCTGTTCCATCCCTTTCTTCTTCTCAAGTTACTTTCTTTATTTATAATTACTTGTGCAAATTACTTACCCTTTTATTGTTTTGTTGGAGGGAACCTGGAAATGGAAATAAGATGAGCAGAAGAGCATGAAGAGAAGGTCTAGAGGCTGCAACTTGAAAGATCAAGAAGAGTTGAAGCCCAACTAGGCTAGGTTTAGCTTCAAATGGTCTGTATTTTCCTTTCTTAATTGTAACTTTTAAACTCACTTCTCTAAACTTTGGTTTGTACAAGGTCTTTGGACTTTAAATTTTGATTTACAAATCCTTTATTACCTAATTATTTATTTTCCAAGTTTTATTTCATTTGAAAACGCCAAAGGTTTCTGGGGGTTGTGACTTGAGTTTAGCACTTCGTCTGCTAGATTTAAGTTCATAACAAAAGGCATGCTTCCCATAACAGAACTGAGCAAGGTAAGTCGGTCTCCAGCTGAAATCAAGTTTGATTTTCAAGTTGATAGCTTAGACTTAAATTTCTCAATCACAGGAGTCCAAGATGTAGTTAAGTTCATATTCGCACCAACTGGAAGGCCTAGATAATTGAAGGGCAAAAGACCAACCTGACAGCCAATATTGCTTGCAAATATACCAACTTCTGTGGGGGACACGCCAATACCGATGAGAGAGCTCTTTGACAGATTGATTTTCAAACCTGAGACGTGCTCGAAGCACTTTAGAACTTGGATTAAATTGCTCATGTTTGATTTTTCCCATGGCCCGAAGAAGACGACATCGTCTGGGTATTGAAGATGCGAGATGTTCAAACTGGAAGAGTTATAAGTTGAAGCCGAGAACAATATGCTTTTCTTTTGCTTCCTCAATCATGATGTGCATTGCTTCTGCAGCTATAAGGAAGAGAGTGTGACAACGAGTCTCCTTGTCTTAAACTATGCTCCAAGTTGAATTCCTTTGTCTGACTTTCGTTAACAAGAACTGAAACCGAGGCTGATTGGAAGCATGCACTGATCCATCGTATCCATTTATCTCTAAATCCCATCTATTTCATGGTGTTTAGAAGAAATTTCCAATTGACACTGTCGAATGCCTTCTCAAAGTCCACCTTAAAAATCATGGTCTTCTTCCTGATTTTTTTTGCACATTGGATTAACTCGTTTGCCACCAACACTCCATCTAAAATTTGCCGGCCCTCAATGAAACCAAATTGTACAATGCTGATTAAACTTGGATCACCTTCTTTAATCTTTCTGCGAAGATTTTTGCCACGACCTTATACTGGCAGCCAATGAGGCTGATGGGGCGGAATCCGTCCAACAGGGTTCTTTGATTTAGGAAGTAGAACAATGAAAGAGGCGTTATAGCCACGCCCAAGACATCCCGATGCTTCAAAGCATTTGATGAATCAGATAAAGTCTAGACTAATGGTATCCCAATGAGCTATAATCATGTGAAAAGACATCAGGTCCTGGGGCGACCACACGCCCAAACTGCATTTTTTTATTTCTTCAACTGAGAATGGTGCAATTAGTTAATCTGCTGCTTGGTGATCTAGATGCTTAAATTTGGAGCTGATTAAAGATTGTCTTTGACCATTAACTTATTTTGTATAAACTTCCATCATTAACCATTTCCAAGCTCCAAAGACAATCTTTAATCTACATAAAAAGTTAAAAGTGAAAACTCATTTGAGATGGAGTATAAAGCTTTATTTTTAAACAATGGAAAGATGTATATGTTAAAATAGAAAAATTTATTATATAATTTTCAATTTTATTTCTTGTTTTTTTTTTCAGAATTTATAAAATGAGGTTTTTAGTATTTTTAAGATAAGCTTACATTTGACCATTTACAAAAAAAAATAGAAAAGCAATTTAAAGGATTAAAACTAACAACGTGTAGCTAACCAAAAAGACGTAACGGTCCACTAATAGAGTAAACGGTCAAGGGAGATTTATGTATATTTTCAAAGTTTAGGGAATATGATGAAGGTTTACCCAAACCTCAGATTGGTTGTTTGTAGTTTACTAAAACAAAAATAAGAAAAACTCAGTATTAGGGGTTTCAAACATAAGAAGTGAATATA
Organism: Stellera chamaejasme; assembly: GCA_024586325.1. NCBI lineage: Eukaryota > Viridiplantae > Streptophyta > Magnoliopsida > Malvales > Thymelaeaceae > Stellera > Stellera chamaejasme. The sequence goes on from CM044986.1 coordinate 636,581, forward strand.
AATTGGAGGTAAGTGAGAAAAGTGAAAAGATGATGGTTAAGTTTGAGGACCCCGTGAATAAGGAGGAGTGCACAATATTGTGCAGGACTATGTGCGCACAATATTGTGCGGGACTATGTCTTGTGATTGTGCGCTGCGCACATTTTCGTGATGCATCAGAGGAGAGTTTAAATTACACATCAGGGCAACACAACTCTAGCAACCTGAGACAAAATCAAGCAACCTCTGCCCTAACCCATCCCCAATTTCTACCGTATTTAGCTGGGAGGAGACAAATTCAGGAAGATATGACACTACATTTTAGAATATGAAAGTAGATACTTGGTACAACGGTAGCAAAACGATGAAGATGAAGACGAGATGACCTTCAGCGGCGAATGGTGAAGACTGGTGAATAAGAGACATCTCACGTGAAAAACAACATTCACTTTCGCGCTATTCATCTGAGGTCCGCGCTGCGCGAAGTGAACTCATGTCTGTTTTTTACGTGGATAAAAACATGTGAAACGATCCATATTTCAGCTGATTTAGAGTATGTTTGAAACAACCTATTGAATTGAATTTCGGTACAAAGTCAAAAACGTGGTAGAAAGGAAATGGGTTAGAAATGAATCATAGTTGAAGTAGTCAACAGAGTGGAACATTCAGCGCATGCAAATTCCAAGCTTCATGGCCGCGTGATCTCGTTGAACGTGGCTCACCGTTTACCACTCCATGAGACTTGAGAGTACTAATTGCTTTCTTCTTCTCCGTCCTCTTTCGCTCTCCCCTCCTCGCTGCTTCACTCTTCAACCTTTTTCTTCATCGTCACGTTCAGTTTCTGGCCATCCAAGCATCATCAGGTTTGAGAATGGAGAAAGGTGAACATCAACACGCCGTTTGATTTTCCTTTTCTTTTGTTTTCTAAATTGATTCTGTTTCTTTTTTGATGTTTTCTTTTGTCTCTAACAATTTTGGGGTTTTCGATATGTTCTTGTGGGTTTCTCGAATGCGAAGAAGAAACGAATGGGGTGAGAGAATCTCAGGGCAAGGAAGCTTCTGATGAAGTGAAGCGTCGTATACTCCCTCACATTCTCAATCTGTAAGGCCCAGTTTCTTGCTTCTACCTGATATACTTTACTATCTGAATCAGTAATCACCTAAATAAGCGTTCTCCCCCCCCAAGTTTGTAAGGTAGATTGCCAACCGTTCGATAAATTATTCGATTTAAGTAATGCAGCTCCACGTTGTTACCGCCACACGTGGCCTGCTATCTCTCAGTGTAGGGTGGGAAACATATCTGTGCGCTGCTATGAGTTTAGTGAATCACAAATTGGTGTTTTTAATCAGAACCAGGACCTTGGACATGCATGTAATCAATGGTTCGAATTTAATCAAGTTCATGAGTTATTAAATATTGAAATGTAGCTAACTAGAAATAGGTTATGTCGTCAATTTCATCATACATGGCCAGGCCATGGACTATCTCTATGGTTCCTTTTCTAATGACTGGATATGGGTCAGGGGAACATAATACTCCAGAACTAATAGAAAAGAAGATTGTATGTCTGGGCTAAAAGCCTAAAAGTTCACCCTTACACTTCAACCTTATTATTTGTGCTTGAACTTAATACTCCATGAACATTTATTGTCCTCACACTATATTTAGGCGCTCCAGTTGCGTACCTTTTCCACGTCCAAGATGAATTAGTTCTGTTTTTCGTAATTCTATTTTGGTGCTGTCATAGTGCTTATTGTTGGTTTATGGTTGTTGTCAGATATGGAGCTTGTGCGACTGCTCATGACTTTGAAATCTATGCTCCACATGCTTCTTTTGAGGATCCACTCATGCGTGCTCAGGGGTATGCTGTCTGAAATTATTTGATGCAAGTGAATCACCATTTAAATGTCCTAATGAAGTAGTCCCTGAATTCTATTTAAATTTTACACATAAAGTTGAATTTTGTGAACTTACTGGACCATAAGTTTCTATCTTGCTCAACTGCTTGCCCTTTTCCCCTAAAATAAACGAATTTGAAGGGAGACTAATCTCTTTCTTAAATGAGGTAACATGTCGCAACTTTTTGGCAACAATAGGAAGGAAACATGAGGTTTGAAGATATATCTGTCACCTTTATTGTCATTCCCAAAAAAAGATAACACTGGTAATATTAGGTTAAATAACCAACAGCTTGGTTCTTTACTAAAATAATAGTGTGATCAGGGGAATTTTTAATTTCTAATTCATAAAAAGAGAAATTTTCCTTGGAAACATTGCTACAGTGAGGTAGGTATCTTTTGCTGTTGGTAGGAGGGAACTGCCGAATGGTAGACTAATACGGGAAAGAAATGCTGGGTGAAAAAAAGAATTGTATATCCACTTATATACTCCTATTAGATTTCTAAGTCCTGAAACCTGTTTGACTAAAATCTTTATCATGTCCACATAACTTGCACTCTGTACAAGTTCTTACTATCTTCTACTTTCTCCATGCATTAATTGATCATTAACACATTCAGGCGGCCATGAACTATGTGTCAATATGGAGTTTATCTTGGTTTGTTGCTTATTACATGTGGAAATTCTGGTGTATTTCTTAGAAAACTGAATTCCCAAGTATGATCTTCACTATAATTGTCTAATTTGTCTCTTTACATATCTTCTTTCATTTATGATTGCCTGGACAGATTACCACAGATCAAATCAGCATTCTACTCTCTTTCAAAGGTATTCTCTAGCTCTTTTATGAGTTCTCATCATTGTGCATAAAATGTTTGAGGCATCTTTAGTAGAGCCAAATGAGGATGTTCCTTATACATGTGTAAATGGAGACCCAATTGGCCAAATTGAGCTGACAATTTTCTTGCTCTCAGCAGAGAGCAAGGTTTGACCCTGGGACATTTCAACTTTAAAAAACTTTACAAGCTAAGCTAAACTGACACTGTTGAGATATTAATCATTGTGAGTTAAAGTGCAGTGTAATTCTGTTTGACCATCAGAATGTATTGCTGGGATGTTGGTCATTAGTAAACAAAGCTGCTCAAACTTGAAATTTTATTTCCCTCTTTTGTCTTCAAACTGCCTAAATGTTATTCAACTCGAATTTAAGCTCATAATATACTCCCTCCGTCCTTAAATAATTGACTCATTTAACTGTCATGTTTAAAGGTTCAATGTTTGACTCAAATATTACATAGATAAATAGTGAAAAAAAAATCCCAAAAAAATATATGTAGAAAATGTATGTTGTAAATGGGCCAATGATGAGGACAGAGGGAGTAGTATTTACAGTCAACTGAACTTGTTGGAGATACCATAGAGAAAAACATGCTCTGTATGAGTTACTCAGCTGTATTAAAATCTTAGGGAAGCAGAATGAACACAGAGTTACCTACAAGTATGAGTAATAGACTTAATTTGCTGCTGGCTAGCTTGATAATTTGAAGTGAACTTCTTTCTTTCTTTCTTTCTTTTTTCCCTTTATGCCACCAACATAGAGCTGTTTGACTTTCCTTTGTTTTGGAACTGAACTTCTGTCAGTTTGATCTTTAGGTTTTTGCAGAATCAAAGATAGTTGAGTACAGTGTTAAAGAAAACGATTTATCAGCTACAAAAAAAGAGGTATGAGCTTATCTTTTTTACCCACATTTTAATTTGAAATGTTCCATCTTCGCATAACCTTCATGTTGAATCCAGATATTAATTGACAACAAGCAACATTATAAGTTCATGGGAAGAAACATAGACATGATATCACTTATCAGGTTGTATCTTGAGGATGGGAAAGTTGTTCGACATGAAGACTGGTATGTGCTACATCTTTTCTTTAGTATATATTTGCTCTGTTAATCAGTTTATAATGAACCAAGATATCATATCTAGTCTCCCAATCTGCTCCTAGGTGGAACTTACGCCCCTAATTTTTTCTAGGTGTCAAGAACATTTCTCATTTTATTAACTGGCTTAAAATGCTGTAATTTGGAAGAAATGAATCTGAAGAATATGAAGACTAGTCTACACTATATCTCATTTAAATTTGATATTTTCCCTGTTAACCAGTTGAGCAGAATGATGATTTCATATTGTAGTGTTTTAATTCACTTTGAGGCAGTATACACCACGAGGTGTCAGATACTGAACATGTTGTAAAACGACTCAGTAGTCAGTATGCTATGCCTTTATTCTGAAGAAAATCAGTTTCATCTTGTGAAGGAACTGGTTGTTAGTGTTGCTGTTCTTTGAAATTGGTATGGGGTCAAAGGATGATCCATTTTGTTTTCATTCCGACTTACAGAGACAAGCAGTAATAGCATCTGAATATAGAAAACCTCAACTATGTTAACTGATACCTTTTTTCGAGCGAAATGGCGAGGTTATTTCTGCTATGTCGCACTGTTGCAGTAATACCATTATTGCAGTCTAGATTCAGTAGTTTCGTAAGTAGCATTACCTGTTAGGTTTATTCCAAAAATGTGACTTTGTGAACCATGCATGTTCAAATGTTACCTCAGTGCTATTTTAACCACGCGCATCCCGCATTGGGCTGCTTCTGAAGCCAAAGACAGATTAAATCCTTGGGAGAGCTTACGATTGTTATACCAATATTCTGCTTCCTTCAGTTAATGCAGATTTGTAGTGCACTTGTATTGTATCTCTTCATGAGTTAGTTAGTTACCCTACACTTCATTTATGTTGGTTGAAGATTAAATGTAACTCATATAGGTGGGACAAGAAGCCTCTGCGCAACAGAGAAACAGTCCAGTTTCCACTTGTTGGACGAGTTTTGGAAGCGGCAAAGAGAGGCTCAATGCTAGCAACTCATGTGCTCATGGGCTTCGGGAAGGATCCAACAAAGTAAGTAATAACATATGTATAGCCCTGTAAATTGATCTACCGGGTCTGGATCATGCATGTGTCTGTTAGTGCCAATAAGCCCAAACTTTCTAATTTCTGGTGTATCACTAGTATTGTATATTTGATTCTATTTCCTGGATAAAAACAAGGAGTTTGTCTGGACATGTAAGTTTGATAAGCTTGTTGCCTTTCTCCTGTAGATAAAGAAATTACTCCTTAAAGAGTCAATGAAAAGACAAATAAGTTAAGGTTAGCTTCTTTCAATCAGCTCAGTGTTGCTTAATTTAGCATATCTACTAACTCCCAAAAAGAAAGTAGTTGGTTAATTATTCTTCATAGCAAAAAAAAACAAAAAAAGGAAGTCTATATATTTATATGTAAGCCCTTGAGGAGGGCCCTGCGCTTACGGGTCCAAAAAATGGAAACACATGAAAGTGAAGAATAAATCTGATCCCTCTTATAGTTACATGTGTCCAATTAGCTAAGAACTTAAGGAAACTTATAAACTCCCCCTCTAAGACAGCGACCAAACAAACTGACATCATAGAAAAAGCTAGCAGCACACTTATAAAGTGTATGGCCAATGACTTGTAGTGTAGAAGAAGACGAGGAACAGATCCGGCCTCAGCTCCACTCCAACCTAAATTAGGTCCTGCAGGAAGAATACTAAACCAAACATTTATTACCAGACACTTGTGCTTTGCTGAAAGCTGTTTAATTATAAAGCAGAAGAATTAACCAGTATTGGAATGTCCATCTAGTTTAATTAAATACCTTCAGCAATTAAAGAAACTTCGGCTGCCATATGGTAAGTGATGATATAATAATCATTAATTACCCTGATAAATGTGTATTTTGTTTGTAGTTGGAGATAATTAATTAATCCATCTATTTGGAAAGGTTATTTGTTTCCCAACACAGTACAAAAAAAAAAAGAAAAAAAGAGAAGGGGTGGTATGGGGAATTTGTTTTTTGTTGTTGTTAAAGGATGTGGTCTAGTTGAATGAACAAGAAGGTGACGCAGTCAAGGTCCTCATCCCAGCGGTGCTACTTTTGATTAAAGTGGTATGAGCACTTAAACCAAAAAGTTAGTTGCTCCTAAAAAATGCTTAAAGACAAGAAAAAGAAACCCAACAATCATTGAAAGCAACATCATATCACACACAAGATCTTTCTTCTCTTGATCTCCTACAATTAATAACACTCAGATATATGTATGCTAAATACTATACTTACAAGTTTATAGTAGTATATAGTGGAGTATTATTTATTATATGATATGTTCCTTACAACATTCTTTCTTTCTTGTTAACTTTCATGCCAACGTCTCTTTTTGACTGGTCTGTCTGTCTGTGTGTCTGTCTGATCTTACAAAGAGATGGTGGTACTTATACAGCAGTTGGATTTTATTTTTATTGTTTAAATTTCTCTTCTTCTTTTGAAAAAGAAGAGAAGAGAAGAAAAGAAAAGAAAAGAAAAGAAAAGGTTTTGAAGGATCCAAGGCATTCAAATATGTGATGTACATATGTTGGTTGAGTTGCCATTGCATGATGAGAGAGAAAGGTTAAAGGTAGAGAGAGAAGGGTGGATTGGTCCAATTATTCACTGATTATTGGGGCTTGCGATCCGAGAATTCCCTTACTTTCATGCAGCCTAGCCTAGCTAGCTAGCTAGCAAATAAAGATAAAAACAAACTAGCTAGAAAGAAGAGCTTTTGACAAGAAAGAATTATTACAGCAGTTGCCATGATATTGCTTTCTAGCTCCCTTTTGGTAAAGACTGCAAAAGCTCCAATGTGTGGAAACTTTGTCTCCATGCCACAATTTCTTTTGCTTTTATTTGGAATTTTATGGCCTTGAATTGGATGGCCTGGTGCGGAAGCTTGTCTTGGGTGAAGGAAGGAAGAAGAGGAGAGATGTAGCAAGCAAGCAAGCAGCAATATAGTAGCAGCAGCAATGAAAGCAAAAAGGTAAATTGCCTTTGAAAAGCTTTGTACACATTTATATATATATATTTTCTTCATCACTTTCTGGCCATCGATGACCCCTAAAAAGAATACAATTAGTGCGCTTATGCTTTTCCTTCTTCTCTCGCCTACCTCTCTTTATTTCCTGTCTCCCTTTTCTTTTCTTTTCTTTTATTTTTTCTTCGTGATTTGAAATGATTTGTAGATCATGTTCAAAGATCATCTCTATGTATATGTGACTGCGACTGTGTCTCTCTATGCATGTATGTGTGTGTGTGTGTGTAATTCAAAGCGGCTAGTGCTGTGCCCGTCTTTTGCTCTTTTCCTTGTATTCTTCAATTCAATTCATGAATTCAATTCGAGTACTGCTCTTTATTTATTTCTTTTCTATTATATACTATATGCTGCTTCTTACTTCTACTTGTAAGTTCTAGCTCTAGATCTACCTAGCTACCACCTACAAGGCATGCATCATGCACAATAACCTACCTAGCTAACCCCATTGATCATCAAATAAAGGTTATGTATATATGCTTACTGCTGCAACAATTTTGGATATATAAATATGTATCAACACAAGACCCAGAAAGGAACAAATCTAGAGTTTTGGACAGCATAATAATATACTCCTACACATGAAGTATATATGTTGCTGTCTTTTTTAGTTAATTCTGTCTGAATAAAAAAAGCAGGGAAAATGTCTACCTTTATCGGGTAAATTATACAAACATACATATCCTCCATATCTATGGTATGTAGCTAGTCAATCTATATATATAGCTAGGTAACTAATACTCCTAGCTAGTAATTAGGTAGCTGCTTAATTAGTAGGAGTATGTAAGTCAATTTGAATCAAGTAGCAGTGCTGTAGGTAGGCAACTTGCCAGCTGATCACTCCAGAAAGCAAAGCATGAAAAGAGAAGCAAAACGAACAAGAAAGGTATCTTGCTTGCTTCAAATTCTAAAGGGAAAAGACAAAAAGAGTAACTAGTTACAAAGTGAAAAGAAATTAAAGCCAAAAAGAGATCATGAGACACATTATTTTCATAAAGGATTAAGCAATTACTTAATCAACCAACGCTTTAGTTGTGATATATATATATCTACAAATTTAGCTTGTTTATTTTTTCAAAATGTTGATTCATGTAGCTAGCTAGCTAGGATTTTAATTAATTAATTGTGATAATGGTTAGTTATATATGTGTATGCCATTAGTGGAATAGTTAGTACTTGCATTTATATGTGCCTGATCAGTAACCTAGGACGACAGATGAGTACTGTAATTGTGAGAGGGCGGGTAGTGGAAAGTGGAAACAGTGCTCGAGGAGGGTCCCTTGTTTCATTTTAGTTTCTTCATCATGATGATCAGTTCACTAAAGCTATAGCTACCAACATGAAATGATGAAAGGCAAGCTATAATAATAGTATGCTAGTGTAAATTTGATTTTGGAGAAATCGGTTAAACACTTAATTAACTCAATCATTGTCCAACTGAATATTACTCCATATTTTTAGAAAAAGAGAGATAAGGTGATCAACTTTTTCAATCATCCATCACAAATTTAAAAGTAGTCTTAGTTTATCTGATTACTGATCATTTAATTCTCAAGTTTTTTCCCTCAAGTTTGTTTTTTTCCCTATTTATTCACGAGGAATCAAGCTGAAGTACTGGAAATGAGAATTGACTTTTAAACCTCATAATCTGCAAGTATATAATATAGTTTGTATACTCTATGAATATGTGGTGCAAGTACTTGCATGAAGTATATGCAAGTAGGAATAGATTAACAAGCTTGTATATATGAAGATGTGGTTAGCAGTTGTTGAGTTGAGTGGTAAGGGGTTCAAAACTTCTTAATTAATGTGTCGGGTTCGAGTATTGTGCATGAAGAAAAGACTATTCTACCCCTTAAAAAGAAGTTCCAATAATACTCGATCCATGTAGCACTTGATAAATGAACAAAAAAAGATGAAAAGGAAAAAAAGGTGTTTGGTGGTTGTATGCAAAGAACAATTTAATAATGAATCAGAGAACAAGCAAGCATGATTCAGTACTACAATAGCAAACAAAATAAAGGCAAGGCAACCACAAGTTGAAGGAAAACAATTAAACTGTGATTTTTGAGCTTTATTTAAACCCGAAGTAGAAACTGGATGCATACTTCTTTAGTTTTTCATGTCATGAGTTGTTTGTTTGTTTGCATTGTTAATATCCCTGGCTAGCTTGATGTTACTTGTACGCGCACAATTGCATGCACCTATGTATGTATATATATATATATGCCCCTCCAGGGTCCGGTATTATTAGCAATTGATGTCTTCTTTTTTAGAAAACTTTCATATCAATATATCTTATTTTCCTAATTTTCTATGTTTTATCTAAAAAGTTGCTTTCTTTTTTAAGCAATTGCTATTTTTTATATAAATATTTTAACAAGCTTTAGTTCATCATATATTGTACCTTCTGGTTCATTTTTCCGCTCTGTCTGGATGCAATCCCCCCAACTGGCGATTCTGAGTGACACTTTTCCGCTCTAGGCCCCTCTTTGTGTCTTGGGTTGTGTTTCTTGGGAGTTGTTGTACTTTTTAGTTTCTGGAGTTTTGATGTTGTTTGTTCTTGTGGAGACTTTTTTCTTTGTCCTTATCTTAAGGACTTTGATGGTTCTTTAATGAATTACCTTTTGCTGTTCAAAAAAAAAAATAGGTTGGTCAAGAACCGGTAAAAATCAATGACCGGTGATTTACTTTTTTATTTAGCATTTTTTTTGAAGAAATTTATCCTGAATTATCAAATTTTTATCACTAATTTTTATTTATTCCAATTTTGTTTATAAATTCATATATGACACCTTATATTTTTTTATATTTTCTCAAATATCTTTTAAAATTTTGGATAACCGTAATATGAACATAAAAAGCACAATTTTATGTTATTTTAAGTCATTATTGTCACTTACATATTAGTTAAAATGTAGAATATTGTTTACCATCTTATAAAATGACTCATTTATATTTTAAATTAGTATAGAAAATATGCATTATTCTTTTATATTTAGATTATTTCATGATAATTTTATATAATGAATAATGATAGTTAACTTAAAGATAAGACCCAAATGATTTGTCAATTGAACCATGAACCGATGCCCTGAACGGTTCTGATTCCGGTTCGATATTTAAAACAGTGACATTACTTTCATGGTTAGAACACAATAGTTCTATTCAAGGATTCTTCCACTTTAGTCCTTTTCTTCTTCAAGTTTCTTATTCTTTTTTTTTCTTTCAATTGTAATTATATGATTACATGCGCCAACATAGTACAGCTGTGGTATTTGAACAACAGGGTAATTAAAAAGTTTGTTCCCTCGACTCTCCTTTTTATCCTTAATGAGTTGCTATTCACATTTATGCTTATAGTATTATTGTTTGAATGAGGTATGATAAGAGGTAAATTTTTTATATAAAAAAATACTCCAAAATTATTTCCAATTGATCTAGATAAAAGTACTCCAAATAAAATTTATGAAATATTATCGATAGATCACGTCATTACAGAAAGTAACCAAAATATATACTCACTATATTCCACATTTGTTGTTTGTTTCCCCTAAAGTTGTTGATCTCATTCGACATGACTCATTTTATTTTGGGTTTTTACGGACGCAGCACAAAAGGCAGGGCTGATACTAGAAATTCATCATAAATTTTACTTATGTGTCCCTTACAACTTAATCTTTTCATAGAAAAAAAATGATGTTAAAAGCGATGACTTGCTTAGGATGGATGGAGTATTTAGTTAGAACGAGAGTGGCAATACTCATACATATTAAGTGCACAAAGGGAGCATACAAACAATATTTCTCTTTTTTTTAAAAATAAAATAAAAAAATCACCAAATTTGTTTTTTAGTTAGTGCCCAAAAAAATTAAATACAAGGAAAAAAAATATTGGGAGAAAAGTGAGAAATATCCTACTAGTATATATTCGAATGCCATGATGAATAGAAGTAGTTAACATTCAAAACTCTTATATATGTATCATGTATTTAGTATATGCTTGAAATTATGTTGCTATAGAAATTGGTGTTGCATGATAAGAAGAAAAGACCTAAAGTTGCATGACATAACATCTCCAAGCCGGCAGTGCCAGCAGCAGTAAGAGGCATTCGACGAAATAATCACCTTAATATTTTCATTTTCATTTTCATCATTTAATAAATCATTCAATAATAATATTATTTATTACGTTTTATAGATTACAATTAAAACGAAATAAATTTAATTATAAAGTAACCAAATGTACCAATTACAATAAAAAAACATCCGAAACGAAATAGTTTTTACAAAAGTGTCCTACGGGGGAGGGAAATCGTAATCGGCATCCTGATTCGGGCGCGGCGGGGAACGGTGCTCCGGATCGTCTAACCTCTGTCTGTTGAGCCCCATAGAGAATGGGTTAAACGACGCATTACTCTACCTGAACGACCGGAGCCGGTGCGACCCCCAGAACGGCCCCCGGTCGTGGAATCACGACCTGACCCAAGGCCACTATCACGCGTCGAAGACGTCATATCCTTACAAGACTTAATAATTAGTACCACCAAAAAACTCAAAATGTTCAAATTAACCCAAAACTTTAAGAAATCTTACAAATTCACCCAAAATACCACAATATTCATAAGTAATACCTAAAATACCTAAAATAATTCCTAAAATACTAAAATAATTCCTAAAATACTAAAATTCACAAAATATTCTTATTTTTCGAAAATATGTAAAGTATATACTAAAATTACACAAAATACTAACAAATTCATAAATAATACCTAAAATACCTAAAATAATTCCTAAAATACTAAAATAAACAAAATATTCTTATTTTCCTAAAATATGTAAAGTATATACTAAAATTACACAAAATACTAACAAATTCATAAATAATACCTAAAATACCTAAAATAATTCCTAAAATACTAAAATAATTCCTAAAATACTAAAATAAACAAAATATTCTTATTTTCCTAAAATATGTAAAGTATATACTAAAATTACACAAAATACTAACAAATTCTTAAATAATACCTAAAATACCTAAAATAATTCCTAAAATACTAAAATAATTCCTAAAATACTAAAATTCACAAAATATTCTTATTTTTCGAAAATATGTAAAGTATATACTAAAATTACACAAAATACTAACAAATTCATAAATAATACCTAAAATACCTAAAATAATTCCTAAAATACTAAAATAATTCCTAAAATACTAAAATAAACAAAATATTCTTATTTTCCTAAAATATGTAAAGTATATACTAAAATTACACAAAATACTAACAAATTCTTAAATAATACCTAAAATACCTAAAATAATTCCTAAAATACTAAAATAATTCCTAAAATACTAAAATAAACAAAATATTCTTATTTTCCTAAAATATGTAAAGTATATACTAAAATTACACAAAATACTAACAAATTCTTAAATAATACCTAAAATACCTAAAATAATTCCTAAAATACTAAAATAATTCCTAAAATACTAAAATTCACAAAATATTCTTATTTTTCGAAAATATGTAAAGTATATACTAAAATTACACAAAATACTAACAAATTCATAAATAATACCTAAAATACCTAAATAAATTCCTAAAATGCTAAAATAATTCCTAAAATATTAAAATTCATAAATGATACCTAAAATACCTAAATAAATTCCTAAAATACTAAAATAATTCCTAAAATACTAAAATACATAAATGATACCTAAAATACCTTAAAAAATACCTAAAATATCAACAAATTCATTAATTTGTAAAACATACCTGTGATGGGGATTTGGAGGATGCCGGAGACGAAAATCGAAGGTGGTAGGAGAGCTTCAACAAAGAAACAAAAATGGTTGAAATGCTCAATTTTAAACCGACAAAAATGAAAAAAAATAAGAGATTTAGAATTACCTTAATGAAATGAACTAGATTCACGCAAAAAGGAGAGGAAACTACGCCGGTGATGGTGGTCGAGCTCCGGTTCGGCGGCAGCAACAGGGAGGAAAGAAAACTGAAGAAGGAGAGGAAATGGGGAAGAAGGCCGAGCAGTGAGGTTTATGGAGGACGGTAGCGGGCCGCCCCTACCAAGCCCGCTACTGTGCAGATTTTGGTTTACGAAAATTTGAAACTCCCGCCCGGTAATTTTTACCATGGTAGCGGGCGCCCCCCTACCCTGCCCGCTACCGAGTAGCGCATCTGGTAGCGGGCTACCCGCCCATGCCACCCGGATGCACTTTTGGGCGCTTGGTAGCGGGCGCCACCTACCAGACCCGCTACCAGACCTCTATCAACTACGTAGTGCGATCAACATGCTTTTGAAAATCCGATATATATATATATATATATATATATATATATATATATATATATATATATATATATATATATATATATATATATATCATAGTGCTTCCATGGAAACAAATTCTCAAAATCCTTTTAACTTTTTCAAATCCTAACAGTATTCAAAACATCAATTTTTTTTGAACGGAAAGCACTTCATTAAGAAGGAAAAAGAAGAGAGGAAACATCATTAAATCTATCGATTCTTCTTCAATTTTAAATCAAAATCATATTTTTCTTAAATTTCTTTAATCATATATGTGTGTGTGTGTATATGTATATATATATATATATATATATATATATATATATATATATATATATTATCAATTAAAAACGTTAGAAAAATTTCCCAAATCATGTTAACAAATCCACATAGAATTTGAAGTCCAAATTACTTTAAGTTGCATTTAATTTGTGAGATGCATGCATGGATCCTTCACATACATATAGTATATGCATACTTAATTACATATAGAGATGCATTGATACATACAAGTAATTACTAGTGATGATCATACAGAATGAATGAATGATCTAGGTGATCTAGGTAGGTGGGTGATCTTGAAACATAAAAGGTCCCATGTGTTGTACGTTCAGAGAGAATATCTGAAGCAAAAGCAATCGCAGCAGCAGCAGCTAACAACACCTTTAACACATACTTAAAGTTGTAAAGTTTCTCTTCCTTTCCTGATTATAAAGTTGAAAACATCTTTATGGTCTTTTAAACATTCCATCCTTCCTACTTAATTAATTAATAATACCCTTATTCAGTTTTTCTTTTAAAAAAATGATAACAAACTCCTAGATATAATCAATCAATTATTAATACTCTACCATCTAACTAGAGTATAATAAATAATATTGCTCACTCTTCATAAAAATTTGGTTTTAGGTGCAAAAAAATCCACTGAATAAGGTCGAAAGTGCAAATTTATCATCATTCTTTTAAAAAACCTAGATTTATAATTTAACTTAGACATTGACTGCAATTTCATGATTGCCCCGTTAATTATAACGGGCATTCGCTAATAAATCACATTTTATCCCCTTTACACTTTTCACATGATACATTTAATACCAAATGTTTATTTATTAACAAAAATATCATCTCCTTCATTAATCTATCACTCAACGCCGCAGTTCTTCCATGACCGAAGATCCTCCATCACCTCTTCCCCAAATCTGCTTCTTCCATCGAAGAACTCATTCACCTGGGATCGCCGCCTCTCCAGCAACCCAAGGAAGTCCTCTCGCTGTCCGATGCCGTCGGAATTGCCTGAAAACGTTGCAATTCATTTTCTGACCTAATTGCCTGACCTGAAAAAATCCATCAACCGAGGCTCCAACAAGCCACGCCACCACTCACTACGTGCCTGATCTAGGTCTGGTAGCGCCCTACCAGCTATCAGGCCGTTACCACCGGTAACAGGCATGGTAGCGGGCTGGAGAGCTACTAATCAGGCCGACTGGTGTTCCAAACCCGTTACCAGGCCGCTACCAGTTGGTAATGGGCATGGCAGTTGGTAGTGCGCTACTAGTCTTTTTTTATATATTTTTATAATCAATTTATTTATTTTCTAAATTTAATAAATATTGGATTATAAAATAATTTATTGATTATTATTTGTAATTTAAAATTAATGCATAAATGAAAATAAATAAATTGCAATAAATTGTTATTATATAATAAAAACATCCAAGATAGTTTGTTTATACAACATGCTCCTACGAGAACGTACGGGAAATCAAAATCATTGCTAGGGTTCTAACTCGCCGACGACCACTGCTCTGACGTACCTGACTGTCTCTGAAACCCAAAGTCGAATGCCTTAAAGTCTTCGGCATTTTGTCTCGAGCATGTGTTCAAGTCCAAGTCGTAGTTGTACGTTGGTTGCTACTTAGTCACACCAACAAAATAAATTCTCATCCGATAAACACGGGTGCTACTTAGTCACACCAACAAAATAATATAGATAGATAATTGCAGCGGAAAATAAACAATGTTTGTTTTATTATCCCATGGTCCACTAAGTCAGAAAACCATGTTGAGAAGTCACAACACGTCTCCACCCGGTAGCTGCTCCTCCTCGAAGTACGTCTGCTCGTACTCCGAGTCAACGGGGTTGGCATAGTAATCCTCTCGTACTCCGAGTCAACGGGGTTGGCATAGTAATCCTCCCTGTAAAACTTACCTGTAATTAATGAGGTGAGCATCCGTTTGCTCAGTAAGGAGGAAAGATTACAGGCCCTTCATTAGGGTCCTAATATTTCCTCAAAGAAACAAGTTCTAAAATAATGATTCTAAACATGATAGATTCCAATATACGAATATATATACTCAACATGAATTCAATGATGAACTAGACAAACCTGATATATACGAAGGACTAAATGCAAAAATGTTCTTTAACTTAATCGTTGTACGTCATAAAACATTTTCGAAAATCAATTTTGAAAACATGCCGCCGGATGAACCTAGGGTGGTGGGTGTGTACATCACCGCACTCTCGAGTATGCCCCTTGAGCATAGCCACTAGGGATGCCGCCAAGCCAGAGCCCAACAAGAAATATACGAGATGTCTACGCCGAGAAAGAGCCTCTCATGAATGCCGACCAATCCAGGAGGCAGAGCACATGCAAATGCATGAACCTAACGTGGTGGTAGGTGTGTACAGCACCCACACTCGGGAATGCCCCTTAAGCATAGCTACTAGGGATGCCGCCAGGCCAGAGCCCTACATAAAATATACAGGATGTCTATGCCGAGACAGAGCCTCTCGTGAATGCCAACCAATCCAGGAGGCAGAGCACAACATGATAAAATAAATGGGTTCGAACCATCCGTTTCGAACCACTCGTCTAAAAATTACGGCTTAGTTAAGTCACGTAGGGCCGAATCCACGACACCTTTCATGTCTTAATTAATGGTAGGTCATGTAAGGTCATTTTTTCGACACCAGACACATCGGGCCAGTCATAGGGTCGGGCCAGTCATAGGGTCTTAAGTCCTTATAGCTGCCCTAACCTGCCACCTATCCCCTTAAAACATTTTAAAATTTTCCAAAAAATTCATTTTGTCACATTTCGAATGCAATCATGTGAATCATGTGATGCAGTATATCAAACAATATGTCACATTGATTCGCCTCTTAGACTACTTGCTACGCTACTAGGTATTGCTCGTTTGGCATGTTCTCCACACAAACATGCCTAACTCGTTAACCATTTGAAGCCATGTATGTCTCATACCACACATAACTCCATTGGTTAACAATGTCTCAAGCTAATCAGATGCAATTCTTATGATAACGCATGTGTCATTCAAAAACGAATGCGTCAACCGTTCATATCTAAATTTCTATTAGTTCTTTAATGCGATGTCATAACCTAGACATTCTACTTTTAAACTTTACATCTTGTTACTTGCATGATGTCATGGCAATCATTTACATTTTAATAGTTGATTTACTTGTGTACACTCTTATCTCGTGAATTGTTATCCATCCTTGTTTAATCATCATTTTCGCGCCTAATTTGTTATCTATCGGCTTATGGTAATGGTCCTATCATGATCCTAGCGTTTGGTTCCAATCCTAAACATGATACTACCCCTACACGACACTAACATCATTTTAACCTTTCCGGTCCTAATATAACACTAACGGAGTTCATTTAACGGACCAAACATGCGACTAGCGAACTTTCATGTAACGGTCCTAGCAAGATACTAGCATTATATACAACATCCACCGTGCATATCATACATGTATGTCAATCAATCAATCAAACAACCCAAACGATAACAATTCCTAAGTGCGAAAGTTTAAAGTATCAAGAATAACTAAAGATGCTACCCAGATTGCCCATTCGAATATTTTATTAAAACCAATTGTTTAACTTAAAGTTCATTATTCGAGAGTTTGTTTATATGAAATAATAAATTTATATGAATGATAAAAGGTAACATGTTCATGAAAAGATGAAAAAAGTAGTATTTTCATTAAATGATAAAAATAAAGCACATGAAATAATAATAAAAAACATGTTCTTAAAATAATGAGATGATAAAAGTTTATGAGATGAAAAATAATAATAAATTCATAAAATAATAAAATTGACAAGGTACATAAAATGATAAAATTTCCTAAAATGAAGAAATAGTAAAAGTACATGAAATGATGATGTGCACATGAAATATAAAAATAAGGAAAATAAGCAAGCAAACATAAACACGAAATAAAATCTACTGTCTATACTGCTAGTTCGGACCGAGATTTTTATGATTATTATAGTTACAATTATCCAAAAATCAAAAAAATACTATAAAATCCTAAAACTACTATAAAATTCTAAAATTACAAAATTCTATAAAATGCTAAAATTACTAACACTTTTCATAAAACTATTTGTAAAATTTCATAAATTTTTAAAATTTCACAATCAAGTTTGAATTTCATAAAACTATTTCAATGAAATCCAACACTTGTTAAATTTTACAATCAATGCTAAAGGTTTTGAAAATTTTACATTCAAGTCTAAAACTTTTGTAATTTTACAATAAATTAAAAAAAATTAAAATTTTTTCTATAAAGTCAATACTTTCTAGATTTTACAATTTCAGCAATTAAAATTCATACAATTCCAACTTAATCAAAATAATCATATACAATAAAAAATAATTCCATTAAAATTAAAATAATTCCATTAAACTTTTAATTTTAAAAAAGTCACAATTATCCAAAAACCATAAAATTACTAGAAAATCCTAAAATTATAAAATTTAAAAATTGTATAAATCACAACTATATAAACTTCAAATATTATCCAAAAATCAAAAAATTACTATAAAACCCTAAAATTATTAAAAAGTTCACCTTATGATGAATAATGCACCAAAAATACATAAACACAAAAATTGTCCATAAATTCGAAAAGATCAGAAAATATAATATACGAGTAAATCCTAAATATTTTAGAACTAACCTTTTTACGGTGATGATGTGGTAGCTGAGGAACCGCTGGTGACGGCGGACAACATAGTGGTGGCAAACTACACAGTGGAAGAAAAAAATGGTTACCACTTTATTTTTGACTGACAAAAATGAAAAGAAAATACAGAAAAAGGACTTACCACGGAGTTACCGACAAGAATCTTGCCCTCTCGAGGCGAAATGACGTTGGCTCGACGGTGGATGCGGCGGGAGGTGGCGAAAGATGACTCGAAATGGCTAAGTGTGGGAAGGAAGCTGCTGGTGAGGAAGATGAAGGGCATGGTTGCGGGTGAGGGTGTTACCAACCCGCTACCACCGCCTCGAAAATGTAAAAGGACACATTTGAACAAGCACAGGCGGGAAACGAAAAAAATTTCATGCGTGGTAGCGGGAGGGGGAGTTACCCGCCCGCTACCGTTGCTTCAAATGTTTTTTTTAATTCAAAATGGGTAAATATGGTGGTAACGGGGGGATGCATTACTGAATCCGCTACTAGAGTTTCTCCATGTACGTAGTGCCACTGCCAGGAGCTCCGCCGGCCGATGTTGAGCTGATCCCCACCGTTTCTGCCACCATCCAAGGCCGGAAATTGCAGAACTCGCCGAGGCTCCGAAAATCGCCAGAACCCGCTTCTTTCAGACCCGATTTCCTGCATGCTTCAATTATGTTTTTTTCCCGGTAAAATCCTTCTTGGATGATTTGTGAAAGAAGCGAGTTTGAGGAAGAGGTGAGGGAGGAGTAGCTTCGATCAAGTCGTGGAAGAACGACGTTATTGAGTAGTGGTTTAATGAAGGAGATGATATTTTTGTTAATAAATAAAAATTTGAGTGTTAAATGTATCATGTGAAAATTATAAGGGCATAATAGATAACTGTTATAATTAACTGATCAATTATGAAATTGCACTCAATGTCTAAATTAAGTGATAAATTTTGACCTTTAAAAAGAATTGTGATAAAAATTTACAGTTTTCAACATAGTTTGGTGGGGTTTTTTGCACCCAAAACATAAAAGTTATGAATACAAAGGATACCGTTCTATCAAAAAAAAAAAAGGATACCGTGCACAAGTTAACCTTCTTTTGTTGTTTTCTAAACAATTATAATAATATTTTTACCTTTTTTTAAATGAATGAAAAATTTATGAAAAAGTAGAGAGAATTTTCTTTTCTAAGGGAAGTGATCTGAATTTTAATTTGGAGAATTGTTTTATTAACTCAAAAGCTTAAATATTAGGTTCAAATTTTCACGTGTATTCTGCTACGTACGTACTTTGTACATGAATATATGAGTCATTTAAAGATGAGGAATAAATTCGAAGAAAAATCTACATATAAAATATTATTAAAATTGATACATATATAGATTTTAGAATAATATAAAAATATGGAATGAGTTAGTTACTTTATAGAGTATCTTTTAGCATGCAGATCAATCTATGTGATTATTTATGTTCATCGATCGATCCACAGGTCCTCTAAAAGGTTCAAGAGAATGTTAGGCTGTAAAAAATCAAAAGCTTAACTTATTATATAATATTGATATTCATGAAAAGAAGGGGTTCGTAATTAATCTTGTTGGAGAATTTTCCTAGCTAAGTTTCACTTGTAAAGCTATCCGATCCTTACTTTACATAACGGCAGGAATCAATAATCATTCCTTGCCCTTTTTTTTCCTTTATCTTTTTTCATTCTTTTCTTTCCCCTCTTTATATATAGGATTAATTAATTAGTTCGGTTTCTTAAAAAAAGAATTTACGAAGCATATATGGTTCAAATTAAAGTCACAGAACCTTACAAAAGGAATATAAAGTAAAAAAAGAAAAAAGAAAACAAGACAAACATTTGTTACAAGGGCAGAAAAAATAAGGAGCTTATTTGAACTATATATAACCACAAACTCAAATTTATACTTTTAATTCAGTGAAAAATCATTTTTCTTTCACTAGTACTTTTAATTTATTCGACATAGTTATAAATTCTATTAATTATATTATAACTATTCTCTATTTATGAAAGTGGTGATTTGACAATATAAATAGTGTCAATTTGGACATTTTTTGGCTTTTTCTATACTTTTTTTAGTCAAAAGTCATTAAACTTTCAACCTCTTACAAATCAGTCCCCCATGTTTTCCCCATCATTTTTGCATCCAATTAAGATTGTTCTTCTCATCTCAAGTGATCAAAAGAAACACTTTTTTTTTGTTTCTTAAGTATATCATTTTTTCTTGTTTGCACATTAAACACTTAATTCTATGATTGTCACATATTAATATTTTTTTTCCTTACCATTTTGTATGATCAAATTTTTTCATTCACTTTTTAGACCTTTTTAATATTTTTTCTTATATTTTATTTTTTCTTAAAAACCATTCTATATTACTCTTTTTAAAACAAATTCATTTTACTCATTTTTTAACTTTCCAATTCAAGTTGTGACACATGTTTTTTATGAATGTTGGATACTCTTTCAAGTAAGTTATTATATTTATGCTCTGTGAATGTTTGAAATACTGTTATAGTTCTATCTTTTTCTTCAAACTCATTTATAGTTCTTTGAATTATTTTTTCCATTTGTGTTTTCCACTTTTCGATTGGGTGCAAATATTTTTCTTTGATTTTTTTGTTTAAAATTTATGTCATCCATTGTCCCCAATTTTAATTTCCATTTTTTAATTTTACATTAAATATTTCATGTTACATATTTTATTCATTATGCAGTAAGCTCATTTTTTTGCACATATTTTTTTCATTAATATATGTTGGATCTAAAACCCGCAATGAAGTGTAGGGAGAAAAAATCTTGTAAGAAACTAAGAACCATAGTTGTATATATGAATTAGTTATGAACATAAGATAATTATAAAAACAATCCAAATTATTGGGAAGAAAGAAATCATGAATTAATTATGCTAATTACAGTTATACTACAATTACTAAACTTGTAATTTCAATATTCATTATATTCTTTTTTTTCCTGCAGTACGTTTGGACATGCATATGCATGTATATGGGTAAACATTCATAGCAAGAATCAATTCATGACTACCACAGACATCATATATTTTCATCTGTAATTAGTGTTTTTGTTATATAAGCATGCACTACTTTTTGTTACTACTACATTATATATAGCAGTAAATCTATTGCACCATTTTATTATATCTTAATCAAGAAATCAAATTTATTACTAAGATGTTACTATTTGTCTAGCTAGACAATATTTTCCACCATATATTTCACGAATTAAGGAACTTGTCTGAAGATGCCAATCACTTAACTTTATAATAATTAAGAAGAAATAAGCATCAAGGATATATGTAAGGATATGCAACAGCATATGATCACCACAATGCATGCAAGCTCATAATAGCTATTGAGAACTAACAGGAAGCATATTCCTCATGATCATCTGAATTCTGATGGTATTACTTTACTGATCAGTTTAAGGTACTAATTAATTCCCTTCTGAATGAGTTTATTTTTCTTTTTATATTCTCTTCCAGAAAACCAAAAAAAACAAAAACAAAACAAAAAAACATAGCTTGCCAATAAGGTAGTAGCCTCTGATCATGCAGATACCATAAAAGCAAAAAAGTGAATGTTCTCCTGCCAAGTTAACAAAAATGCCAGCAACTTGCTAGCCATACCTGCCTAGCTATATGCATGCAAATTACTCTTTTGTACATGTATTATTAACTGGGTACTCACCAATTTCACGTATCTACATTTTCATCATTCTCTTGAAGATTTAAGCACACAACTTTAATTTTTATAGTATATGTATATGCCATCTGCTGCCTATATATAGTAGTACTAATTGATTTGATGTAAATAATATAAAACTTCATGCTGCTTTCCGGATCTGAAATGAAAACTCATTTGAAATTAAGCAAAAACGGCCAGAAGTACATCACCCCCAATATATACATATTTGACAAGAGAATTAAAATTAAGATCCTAATAATATATATAGTAGTAATTATACATTTATCTCATTGCTATCCCCCCCACTTGAAATATCCTGTTGTGTCCCTAAGCAATGTTAGCAGTTTTCTTTACCAGCCCCACAATTCTATCACACATAATTAAAACAAATAAAAAAACTAATTAACCAACCCAAAAAATAGCAAGTTCTGTCAAACACTACTGGTGGCTCCATTGATGATCATGCATCTTGTACTCTGAAAGTGAACTGCCCATCTGCGCAATCCAACCAATCATCTTCTCCATAGCTGTTGTCTTCAATGGCAATGTTGAGATCAAGGGAGACACCAACTCCAGAACCGCTCTGATCTTCATTCTCAGAGTTCTCCAGATTTCTTGTTCCACAAGCAAGGCTTTGACACCTGAGAATAACAATGGCGTCCCTAAGCTTCACTTTCTCTCCACCGGGAAGACCGACACTTCCACTCTCCATTGCTCTCCTGATGCCTCTTTTGGAGCAACGATCAACCTCCTCGATGTCCTCCATGAGGAACACACGGTGCGGGTTCTCATTCAAAGCTTCAGCAAACCTCTGGAGATAGCTGCACCCCACCTCATCCCTTGCCCTTTTGTTGGACTGCGCTCCAAAAGAATCAGCCTTTCCTGCTGCCATGGATGAGAAGTTGCTGAGGGCTACGGAGGAAAAGCTGGTCTGAGACCCGAAAATGAGCCTCGCTAGCTCCTTTGCCATCTTGTACATTGCCTCAGAATCACCACCTTGGAAACACAGCCATGTAACTTCTCTGCTGGCCCTGGACCGGGACTTGAGGATTGTGTTCACCATCTCAGGAATAATCTCCTTCTGCCATGGCACCTTCTTCTCCAAGCCATTGCTCAGAATGTTGAAGTTCTCATCAGTTTGCTCCTTGAAACCATAATCCAACTCCCCTTCCAACGCCTCACTTGATGAAGCTGAGTTAGGACTCGAGTTAGGATTCGATAGAAGATCAGGCTTGACAACTTCATTGATCTCGTTGCACCCACTTTCTGAAACCCAAAGCTGGTGCTCTTTAGGGGACTGCTTGGGCTCATAGACAATTGGCCAGCCGAGGTGCAAGCTGCTGGCTTTACCGCCTTCTCTGGAGCATGCTGAAGTTGAAGAAGCCGGAGACACAGGAGCTGTCTTGGAAGCTCCCTCAGGATTCATGTGAGAGGAGCTTCCAAAATAGCTCCATTTCTTGCACAGGTCCTTCACATCCATAACCTCCTAAATAAATTAATTAACTTGATCAGTACGGAAGTAACTAGCTAGCTAGTGCGTGGAGTATCAAATATATATATATATATATATATATATATATATATATATATATATTTATTGTGGTCCTGTCTTAATTATAAAGGAGAAAAGAAGCACACCTTTTCAGCGTTATTGGCGTTGAAGAGCCACAGTGGCAAGCTTGAGCTGCTGCCTGCACCGCGAATGGTGTTTGCACTGGCGGCCTCTTTTCTGATCTGAATGCTGCTCGCGGTGCTTTGAGCTTCCATGTCAAAGCTAATCAAGTGCTTCTGAACTGATCCACTTTCGAACATTTTTGAAGTTTTGTACTGATGGTGCTCATGAGTAGTAATTGGCGCGTTCTCATTCCTGTAGCATGCAGAATAAATATCATTTAGCTAATTATTATATACATGTGGTCCGAGTTGAAATGGAGCTAGCTAGCTAGCAAGTGAATTTATGTAAGTGAAACTAATAATTTCTTCCATGCATGCATCATGACTTTGTAAATATTACCTCTCAAGATTGAGACTGAGTGCTAAGTTGTCAGCGGGAACTGTGAAAGGATGAAGTTGCCAAATTGCATCCAATGAAGGGTGGCCAGTTGTAGACCTGATGTAAGTTTGGAAAGTTGCAACCCCCAAAAGGAACAACTTTCCTGCAGTATCCCTAATCCCACTCACCAATCTTTTAACCTCCATCACAATGTGCTCCACAGCACAGTAACTGTAGCTCCTCATTGGCTCACCATATTCTGCCCAAAACTCTGAAACCCACTTCAGATCACCCAAGTACAAAACCACCCCTCTCCCCATGTACCCCTTCACATGGCTCCTCACCTCCATCATCTTCTGCTCAACCTTCTCCTTGGGGAGATTTCTCAGAGAGAAAAGAGGAAGATTTATGAACCGAAAGAACCTCAGCTCTCCAGGAACTTGCCCTTTCTCAAGCCTCTCCTCCACCCCTTTCACCACACTCTCTGCCGTCCCTACACTCTCTCCCACCACCACTGTGTTCTTGCTCTTGCTCACTAGCATGTTCAGCACTTCCGTCACATCTTCATTCCTCGCCGCTTGATGATGTTCCACCGGTACACCTTGAATGTTGAAAGAACTCAAACCCAGAAACTGATGAGCCAAACCAGCAGTGGAAACGGGTCTGCTGCTGATTATGGTCTCTGATCTGTTAGCTGCAGCCTGATGAGAACTAGTGATGTTGGTGTTGAGTACCACTGCAGCAGCTGGATTATTGTTAGGATTACTAGGTGGGGTTTGAGAAGAGACCTCCATTGAAACGGCCTGCTCAACCTTGTTCTTGACTTGAGTGCTGGAGAAGCCAGCTTCTCTCATGACACGGCTCACGCTAGGATCATCCAAGATGGAGATGACCAGGTGCTCCAGCTCTATCTTAAGAGCCAGAATGGGCTGCTGCTGGTTCTCAATGGAGCCCCGGCGCTGCTGAGCCTGGGCCCGCTTGAAGGCAGCCACGAGGGCGTTGGAGAGCGAGGGGTGGTGGTGGTGGTGAGCGTGCGGGCCTAGAAGAGGGCCGGAGGTGGAGGCCGGAAGGCGATTGAGGGCCACGTTGAAGCAAAGCTCCAGTGCCCGGAACTGAAGAGGGTGAGAGTGAGACTGCAAACAGGCTTTCCGGAGAAGACCGGCGGAGGTGGCCAGCATAGCACTCGCCACGTGAAGAGGGGTGACTTGGGCGTGACCCCTCCGGCGAGCAAGGCTCATGGCCTGCTTCACTATGCTGGCAGCCTCCGCCGTAAGCGCCTGCTGTACCGAACATATCCCAGCTCTCATTATAATTATTAATATAATGTCCCTGATCTACGTACGTAAATTAAGATTATATGAAGAAAACAAACACAACACAACAGAAGAACAGAACAGAATAGTTACGATGTTTGGTATGGATAACTGTCAGGTGGTGGGTAGAAGTAAGAATAATTTAGAAGATGATGAGAGATGAGTAGGTAGCTAGTAAGTATAGTATTGCAGGAGTGAGGAGGGAAGAGTGAGATATTAAGGGAGGTGAGGGTTTTATGCTTAACGTGTTGGAGAGGAAATTTCTCTTTTCCTTTTTCCAACCAGCTGAGCTGAGCTGAGTAGTCTTCTTTCTTTTGCTTTTAGCTAGCTACCTAGCTAGCTACATTTTTCAAGAAATACTAATTCATATTTTCTTTTTAATTTTTCTTCTGTGCTCTTCTATTCTCAGTGTGTGTGAAAGTGGTTTGCATGTGATGGGTAACTTTGTTACTCCTCTCTCTCTCTCTCTCTTAATATTGAATATTGGTATATAGAAGGAGTATATAGTAGTAAAAGGTAGCAAGTGGATAATTTAAAAGTTGGTCTCTCTACCTCTCTTTTTATGTATGTCGGGCCGATAAATAATCATTTTTTTCTTCAAAGCACATTATGCTTTAACAACTCTTTTAATTCGAATAATATTCCACTTTTCCTTATTTCCTTTTTAGTTACTCGATCCACACGGTAGTACTCCGTAGTTAGTGGACACTATTTTCCTTAAAACCGGATTTAATTGATGAACTCATCGGCCAAAATACATTTTCCTACATTAAATTATATATGTTTCCTCCCTTTCATAACCAATGCAACATTTTTCATTCCTAGAGTGTTAAAAAATTATGCAATGTTTCGGTTTTTAAACTTTTCGCAACTATTTACCAAATCATCATTTTTCTCAAAGCTTTATCATGTATTAATTTTAATGATAACAAAACTTTGGACCTCTTTGAAAAGATTTAAAAAGTTAAATGGCCTTAGTTTATTAAATAATTTTGTTCAGACAAAAATGTAAGTATAGGGAGTTTGTGCAAAAAATGAGAAGTTCAAGATGCTATAATCAATTAATGAGCACTACGTAGTTTTCCCAATTTTTATGACGGAGCAATGAGGGTCATGGTTGTCATAAACGTGCGACCAGTAGACTCCGTCATAGTTCTGTTATTTAAAATAATGAACTCAAAAGTTTATGACGGATACGGTCGTCGTCATAAAGTATTTTGTACAATCTACGTATTTGTGAAGAATGGTTGTGACGGATTTATAACCACTTGGGCCGTCAGAAAAAGTCGGGAAATGCGCACCATTATGATTCTCAACTACCAGCAGACTTATGACGTATTTATGACCACCTTGGCCCTCATAACTCAGTTTAAAACACCTCCTTGCCATTTCTTCCAATCCAACACTTACAGAAAAATCTCCAAGGTTCAAACCACCATATCCACCGTCTCTTACTTCACGTGCAGCTCAGCATTTCTCTGATGTTACTCTCATTTTGATCATCTTTAAGCGAGAAGGTTGTTTAGCAACAAAGAAGATATTGTTAATTTCGGCACGCAAAATTTTTTCTCTTCTAATTAAATTTTATTGGGTACTTATTTTATTTAGTAGATTTGTTAGCTATTGTAATGTGGAGTTATATTTTATAGATGAACCATAGTTCCTATCTGTGAATACTCTTTAGAAGATGAATCTATGTTATACAGACTGTTTCCATGCTACATCACTACGTACTTGGAGGCCATCGGGTAATGCATGGGGTAACGCCTGGAGCGTTACTATGGGGCCGAAAAGCATAGTAGCGTCTCGGACATTACTCGGGCGCTACCAATCGAGGCTGTCGAGCTAGTAGCGCCACAGTAACGCCAGGGCATTCTTGTGGGCCGAAAGTAGTAGTAGCGCCCAAGGCATTACTGAGGGCGCTACTGGTCAGAGCTTGTCAGAGAGAGTAGCGCCCTGGTAATGCCATTGTGCGTTACGGACGTTCAATTTCAAAATATTAAAATAAATTTCAGAATCTGAAATATTTTTTCAAATATTTAAAAATTTCGATAATTTACAAATATTAACAAATTAAGATAATTTACAAATATTAACAAAAATGATATTAAAAATATTAACAAATTAATTACGATATTAACAAAAATAAATATTAACTGATCAAATTAATTGGGTGCACCTAAAATTAATGATCATTTTTTGTTTAAGTATGTTCATATTTCTTTTAGAAATTCCCATTAAAATTAATGATCATTTTTTTGATTAAGTATGTTCATATTTTCTTTTTCGGATTTGATAGAAAAATTCATTAGTTTCTAACCATGGAAAGATAAAGAAAATATAATTTTAAATAAAACTTACTCTCATTATTATTTACTAGTTTATCTAAAATAATGATAATAATAATATAGAATCCCATTATAGTAATAAAAATAATATAGAACAATCCATAATGACTATGGCATCTTTTATAAGTACAATACTTGGGAATCATGCAATATAGACAATTGGTGCAGTGGGGAGATACGAGTTGCCCATTTTCTCACCCCCAGAGAGCTGGGGTTCGAATCACACGGATGTGGGATGTGGAGGAAATTGCGCATAATAGGAATTTGTTAAAACATTAAAAAAAAGATTTGGGATAGTAACGCCCAAGTAGGGGGGTGTGGCGCTACCAGGCCTGTCAGCTTGGCAGACGCGCTGTCAGGCTTGGTAGCGCCTGGTAACGCATTGGGCTGAAGTAACGGCTCGAATTGTAGCGCCACAGTAACGCCCTTTGGCGTTACTATTAAATAACAGTTAGTAACGAAATTGGCGTTACCAGGCCTTCTACAGATACGTAGTGCATCTGGGAAAAGTGGTGTTAAAGATTACTTATAGATTGTTTAAACTGGACAGTTCATAAAAACGCAATCAGTGATTAGATTGGCTTTTGGATTTTATGTTATTCACGGTTAAGTTAATTTTGTTAGCAATTTGTATCGTTCCTCATTATACCAGATTTGCGAAAAGAAGATTAAAGAAATGGGTATAATGGGGAACTAAGATGAAGTGCTGCCGAAATTTCGTAAACTATGAATGAAATACAGATCCAAAAGTTTAGCATTGATTGGATTTTTATAAATAAGATAGGACTCATGTACCCTTTAGGTGATTAATTAAATTTTATCTTAAGATCATTATTGTTAGTCTTTAATATTCTTATGTAGGAGTAACTACGGGTGAATGGCGTGCTTGGATGTACCAGCGTAAAAGTCAAAAGACTGGTCAACTAAATCCGAAGATTTGTGATGGGGCTCGAATATTATGTGAATTTGCTTTTAATGTTGCTCAGGAGATTGGACAAAGCGAGGTTAAATGTCCGTGTAAGAAATGTAAAAAATCAAGTTTGAGGGTTCAAGAAAACAGCAGTGTTGAGCTTGAGTGTGAGCTGCCGGTAGATCCTTCAAAAAAAGATCTAAGATTAAAACTTCTGCCTTCTCTTGTTCAACCGTGTAGATCTGGAAGATGCTTGAATGTGAGTCGCCGATGGGAGGATGCTTGAACGGAAGACGAACGGTGTGGAGATAAGGGTGAGGCGCAGAGAAGGGCTGTGAGGCGGAGAAAACGAGAGATTTATGGGGTATTGAGAGAGAGTATTCCAGAGAGTTTGAGAAAGAGAGAGAAGTGAGAGAAAAAATATGAGATTTTAGGGTGGAAAACGAAATTAAAAGGTCGAGTAAGTGGGGAGTACAATATTTGAAGCGGGCTCGTAACGGGTTATAACAAACTTAGCTTTGTTACGGCCCGTTCCGTTACGAGGCCGCTCCAAAAGCCCAACAGACTACGTAGTGAATTATGTAACATTTACGACTGAAGTGGTACTGAAACCGAGAATTATATGATTGAGTTGGTTAAAATAGAAAAAATAGGATCATTCAAGTCCTTTCCCCGAAATGTTGTCATTAAACAATAGAAGCAAATGCAACCCTTAATTCTGATCTTCGATTTCTGAGAATTCTTCCCACAAAAGTGTTTTTTAATTCTGCCCAAGGGACTGGACTACTACAACACCCCAAATATAAGGACCACCTTGGGAATTCAACGTGCTGAAGATCTCTACATGCATGCATGCCAGATATATATCTCGAGAGTTAAAAGAAATTAAATATGCATGCATGATTCCAAATTTCATCATAAGCACGACAATTAACATGATTTAGAGATCATGTATCTATATGTATACTTGGCATGTCTTGTCTTTAATAACTAATCTATCCATAAACGAGACATCATAAGAAAGCAGGCAAGTAGCTAGTGTTTTAAGATGATCAAATACTTCCATTTATAGTTGAGCATAATCTTGCTTTATATGCATAAAAAAGTTTTAAAAAACCAATTTGATGCTTAAAATATGGAATTTTTGTGTAATGGAAGGAGTAAAGGCTATTTTAGTTCAAACCTCCACAATTCTCATTTCTCTACCTCTATGTGTATGAATTTTTTTTAAAGAATTCTCCAAATTTTCTTTCTATATATATTTCTTTAAATAAAATGTTGAATGCATACTTTATTCCAAGGAAACCTTTAACCTTTAAATAACTAATGTGTTAAAATATAAATTTTCATTTTTGTGATTTTATATCTTAATATATGAGCTATCTAAAATTTAAAGAATAAAGTTTTCTACTTTAGGAAACAACTTTGCTGTGAACCATTTATATAAAAAAAATGGGGGAAAATTAGAGAAATCTCTAATAAAACTAAACTGACATCTGTAATTTCAGCTGTTCAAAAGAAAAAAACTGACATCTATAAGTGTTTAGTATAAGAAGTAATGTTTCTCCTAGTGTGTACTAAAATAACGTAAGTATATGTAAAATGTTAGTACTAAAAATATGAAAAAGGACGTCATAAATTTTAGAACAGCTCATATATAGAGAAAGTGTTTAAAAAAGAAAATTTGTAATAAAAGGGCAGGTACAAAATTTGGAATGGTGGGGTGTGTAAAATGTAAATGTAATTTGGAGGTAGCTAGCTACAATACAAAAGAATTAGTAATACAAAGGGAATGAATAAAAGAGAAAAAGGAGAAATGGTGATCCGCCAATAACGAGGAGGTGGGAGTGGGAGGAGATTTATGGAGAAAAGGGAAAAGAATAACGGAGCGGACCGGACCGGACCGGACCGCCTGTCTGTCCGTCTGTCTGTTTGAAGGGAATTTAGTTTAGGGATCGAACCTGCCCTGCCTGCCTTTTGTTTTGCTCTTTTTTGTAATTTAGTTTGACGACTGAATTTCTTATTATTAATTAATTAATTAATTAATTAATTATATGTTTCCTCTCTGCTGTTCTCTATGAATAACAACACATAATACCTTTAGTCATTCATTTCCAACCACTTAATTTTTAGAGCCGACTGAAGTGTCACATCAATTTTATTTAGTACTCCCTCTGTCTTAAATGTGTTGTTACAACATCAAAATATTTTTATCTTAAATGAAATGACATTTTCTCATTCATGTTTTATTTTAATCCACTTTTACCCTTATAAATGCACACATTTAAGGAGTCTAGGGAGGGTTAGGAAGGGTGAGAATGGGTTTGAGATGGGGTAATGATGGAACTTCATGCGAAATGAGTTAATGACCAAATACGATCTTAATCTACACAAAAATGTTAAACTGACAACACACTTGAGACGGAGGAAGTAGTATTATATGTAACCTGTGGTACTAATTAATTACTAGTTCAGGATTTTAACCATTTACCACTAATCATAGTATAAATTATTGACACTTTTATTTCCTCCTTAGGCTGGCTGCATGTGTAAGGACCCTCAAAGTCTCAAACGACTTAAGGGTAATAGTTGAGGTTAGTATTTGTAACTTAATTATTATGTTTTAAATATGTATTGCATGTTATTTGAAGCTAAACTAGACTTGTGTGCAAGTAGAAATTATTTTGGACAAAATCGGTTTAAGAATGACATCAATGGTATTTTGGTCATTTTGATAAAATACAGGTAGGAAGTATCAAATTTTGATTTGAGAGGTTCAAAATCAAGTTATAAAATAACATGACAAGTTCTAGAACCAAACTATATATAGTTTAGGAGAAATAGTCATTTTAATGTTTAGTGGCCTAGTTGTAACTTTGGAAAGTTAAGTGCCCTATTGGCTTAGCATTAATGGTCAAAGTTGACTATTTAAAAGAGAAATTTGGGCCTCATTATTGCTGAAGGATTTTAGTTGGGCTTAAAAGATGAAGAGAATGAGGTTAAGGCATAAAAGAGTGTTTGGGCTAAGTAACCCAAATTTACTTCTGGGACCCACACAAGCTTTTGTAGCTCATCATCCCTTTTTCTTCCTCATTCCATGCGTATCATCAGCCATTGTTCCTGCAACCTTTCTCTTCAAAAAAAACTCAAACCCTTAACCCTTCCCAAGCCAAAATTCATCAATTTCTTCAAAGAGAAAGGTGTTTTATGCGCAATCAACTATGGTGAAGTTTAACTTCACCTTTGATTGAAGTAATTGGTTTCTTCTTTTTGTGATTTAGTTCAGGGAAGATGAGCCTACTGCCCTAACTGATTTTCTACTAATTTATGGCTTTTGGGAGTATTTTTAGTGCTAAATGGTGTTAGGGAAGATGTTAGGGCCATAAGGGATCATCGGTTAGCTTGAGCTTCTATGAACTTTTAGGTTTTTGGTAGGGTATAAATTTGAATTTAACCAATGTTCAAGGTTAATTTGTTGTTTAAACTTGATGCTAAATTGCTTAATTAAGTGCCTTGATGATGGTTTAGGCACAAGGAAGTAAGGTTGCACACAAGCTAGGGGTGTTGAGCTATAGTTGTGATTTTGCAAAGTTTTGCTCCAAGTTAAGGGGTTTCTAACCTGATGCACTCAATTTCTCTATGCCTTATATGTGTGTCGAAATGTTGAGGATGAGATATAACTGAGTTGTTAAGCTTTGGTTGAGTAAGATGAAAGTTTGGTGAATGTAAACACCAAATGAGCACAATCTGTCAATGTCAGATTGTAGTGCTAATCTGAGCTATTTTCCTTGCTGTAAAATCCTAATTTTTGGTCTGAGATATTCTAGAGGGGATGAGGAAAAAGTATAATTTTACGGTTTGTGATTTGGAGTTAAATTGGGGAAGTTATGATCATGTTAAGTTAGTGCATAGAGAGGTATTTGGTACCCAGTTGGGCACCGCATGAGCGCCCAACGTCTGCCCGACTTATGCCCTAGAGTATAGGGAGGTATTTGGTACCCAGTTGGGCACCCCATAAGTGCCCAAGGTCCGCCCAATTTATGCCCAGAGTGTAGAGAGGTGATGAGTTCCCAAAGTGACACCCGATGTGTGCCCAATTTTTACCCAGTTGAGTAAGTAGGTTTTTATCTTACTAAAGAATGGAAATGATATTACATCAACCATACTAAGATTAAATATTAGTATATTATAATAGATTCTTAAAACGGGACCTGAATAGGACAATAATCAAAGATAATAGACTAACCGTGCACTTTACCTCTACTATATATGAGTTCTGCTAATTTGCAAGAAATGCATATACCTGGGCCTTCTCAAAACATAGTTGAATAATCAAGCCCAAACTAAAAGGAAAGACTCCAAATCCAAGCCCAAACATAGTTAGAGATCTTACCTCTAGCTAGCTAGCCAATTAAATTAAGGGAATTAATTAATTAATTAAGAAGAAAAGGAAGAAGACGCAGTACTAGAATAATTAGTCGATTCATCATTTTCATGAAAATATAGTTGAGTCTTGAAAACCTAGCTCGATCGTCGGCCCGCAGCTCTGAAGGACAGTACCATTTTCATGATCATTTTAATTCTTCCCCATTTAATTAATTACTAATATATATTTCATCAATCTAATTGGCATCTAGCTAGCTAGCCAGATAAATACCAAGCACACACAATTAGAATTTAGATCACCCATATATATATTGGAGACAGACATCGTACGTACTAATTATACTAATTACGTTATGGTCATCATCCATCGATTTCAAGTTGAGGCGCGTGCAGCCAAATTCATGTGAGTGACCGACCGATCATCACAAATCGACCAATCTATTATTAATTTATAAAAGCGAAGCATACAGAGGGATGTTTTTGTCTTTTTCTTTTTAGAGTAGAATTAATAGTAAATAAACTAATCATTGCAACAAATAAAATGGAGATCCAATCTGTAATATCTCATTAGTTAAAATCAAGAATCTTTAAAATTCGAATCAAAATTGAATCAAATCCGAAAAGGATCTAATTTAAACATTTCCCTCCAAAACTTTAAATTTCAGAATTCAATAATCAAAATTCAAACTGAAACTCTGAAGCGGGAAAAAAAACCTATTTCAAAACCTTTGGATGACCTAGATGTTCTACTATAAATACAACATTTCGGATCTCATCTCTACAGTAACAACAATCACACGTGTCCCTCTTCTTCAGTAGATTGTGGATCAGGTTTCAGTGTGATTTTTGTTCTATTTGCTTCTATTTCCTTCATCGATTATAGCATGCTCCTCCACCGACAATGTCGGCGTCTCTTAGTATCTGTGGATTTTGTTAGGTATCTTAAATTACTAATGCTTGATCTTTCACCGTATCCGAGCCACTGTCTCCGATCACAACAAGAGCAAATATATAGCCATTTACATTAAGTGAATTCAAATGTTTTGTATTGTAAACGATTATTTTGATTTTAGATTCTCTCGATGTTTACGGGTTGTTTGTAACATTTGTTATTTATAAGTTGGAGGATTTTGTAGTATGATTAATGGTATTCATCCGTAGACATCATTGTATACTTTGTGGTCGGGCTTAGATATTACAAACTCAAATCTGCCCCATGATGAGCCAAGAGTTGTTCGAGAAGACGGGAGAGGATTAAAGGTTGGAATTTTTCTTCTAGCGGTAGGAACAACAAATACTTAAATTTGAAAAGCAGTGTGAATAATCCTACTTTTGTGCCAATGAGATTCTTGATTTATGAAATTATTTGTATTTGTATTTTTCTCTCTTTTTATATCGTACTATGAATTTTGTCTAATCCTTTCCATGTAGTTTTTAGAACTGGTTGGTGAGATGAGATAGCTTAATGTGGATGTTGGTGTATGCAATTTTATTTTTGAATTGTCAGCTCTTTTATAAACCCTAATTGCTTTTGTTTCTCATCTATCACAATGGTCTTTTTTGCAATTCGAGTGTGTTGTCTACCACTTTTCTCACAAGGTTAGCTTATTATCAATTTTATTTTTGAATTGTCGAATTAGATTAATGGTCTCTTTTATAAACCCTAATTGCTTTTGTTTCTCATCTATCACAATGGTCTTTTTTGCAATTCGAGTGTGTTGTCTACCACTTTTCTCACAAGGTTAGCTTATTATCAATTCGTTTCAGATTTTATTTCCATTGTTGTCGTTTTCCCATCTCAATTTGTTTTTTTCCTTTTATGGTTTTTTTCTTGGATTCTTGGTGATGGAGGTTCTCTTCAATTTGTTTGTATGTCTGGATTGCCTATTTTCATCCAAGTCGGGCATGCAGGAGCGATGTGTGGCAGGGGAAGTTTGGGTTATTGGGAAAACTTTCATATATTTTGCTCTCTTCTTTCTTGGTGAATGTGTCTAAAATTTCTCTTTTCGGTATATTCTAGGTGTATTCTTAGCCACATTTCTCAACTTGTATTCTTAAATGTCTATGTTATGGATGGATCGATTTACTACTCTTTTTCCAGGATCCTTTTCCCAAATTAGGTTACATTTCAATTATTATTCTATACTAATTTGTGCTTTTAGAAGGAACTCGATTACCCAGACTTGAGACATTGTATCTTGACTAATTAAGATTTTTATTTGGGATGGTTGCAAGAGAGAATTAAATTCTTGTATAAGAAATCTTTTACCTAGCCACCATTGATTATGACCTTTCTTGTGCGTTTTTATAACCAAACATCAAGCAAATAGATTGACTTCCGATTGTTACTCGATCAAAGACTTCATGCAATATTGACTTCCACAACTCATTCTTAATTGTACAATTAGTCTTCAAGAAAAAATCTACAATTACATCATTGAAAAATACATCTTTCTCGATATAAGTCATTAAGCAATTAAAACTTAAGAACTTTAGGCAATTAGTGCAAAAGATGTGGTATCAAGTTATTAAAAAGTGAAATACAATGGTGAAATTACCATAATAGACTTTAACTCAATAATTAAGAAATTGATCAATTAGCAAAGTTTTTAAAACGAATGAATTAAGTTAATGAATTATTAGAAAGGAAGTGCATAAATGATCTAAATAACAATATATTACTCCTTCCCTCTTATGAAGATTACACCATTTTTTCCACAACTTAAAATTTAACTAAGATGAATAGTGAAAAAATCAAAAAAAATATGTATAGAAATTTTAGAAGGTAAATTATGAGAAACATATGAATCATTTAACTTTGCATTTTTATGAATTCATAAAAATAAATCGTATATTAAATATTTTGAAAAGGGGTACAAGCTAGAAAGAAATAGTGTCAATCTTTTTTTAGAAGGTAAACGAGAGCAGTCTACTTAGTTTTTCTCGCCGTGAGTCCAATTACGTTTCGACCATTTAATTAAATTGATCATCCGGTTTGCTAAAAGGATCATCAAACATATTTTTTTTTTGTTCATAAGAATAAATACCAATGCAAATCGCAAAAAGTAAAGGATCATCAAAATGTTAATAAAGACCAATGTAAATACCAATGTATTAAAATGGACAAATATTGTTAGATTTATCTAGACAAATGGAGTAAAATAAAATAAGCTCGGGCTTTGTTTTGCTAGCTAAGTCCATGATGGGGCCCTCAGTTCGAATCAGGGCCTAGCACGGAACTGAAACTGACTCGGGCTTGTCTTTAATTGGATCGATTGGGCCCACGTTCCATCACTAGACATTATTCTAGATGTCGAGAGCCCAAGTATTTGTCCGCATCCGCATTATTGCTGCCTCCCTCTGCATTGCATACATCTTTTCAATAGAAGACCAATAGTTAGTGCACAAACTTAACCAACCAATATTGTTTTAATTAGTTCTTATATTTTGGATAATTTTTTCAAAATCTAACAATTACTTGAAAAATTTTTTACTCAATACCAATGATAGTTAATTTGCTTAAACATGTCATAATGCAACCTTTCTCTTCGTATGACAAATTGTTTGGGATAAATGTAGTAGAATGCACATTGTAGAATTATACTCCCACCGTTTCATGTTGTAGAATTTGAATTTCAAATTATAAGTAAAATATATAATTTAAAAATGTATATTCAAAAAAATCGTACTACGAATTATGATAATCATATAAATTATTCAAATCTCTATATTAAAACATTCATGAATAAAAATCAAATATTAAATGAGACATGTTTAATACAAAATAGTTATAAATATATTTCTTAGAAATTGAGTTAGACATAAATTTAAAAGTTAAATCATAGTACAATTTTGATGATTTTTTTTTGAAGGTCTTGAATGCAAATGGGATAAGTCGATAAATATTAAAAAGAGATGTTTTTCCACGTAAGGCAATGGATGGCCATCCCTCAATCATATTCAAAACTCGAAAGCGCCGAGAGTGGCGACGCATTTCAGATCGATGTCAGACTGCAGCTGCAGCAGCAGCAGCAAGCATCGACATTATCGATCATCATCATCCATAGAGTTGATCATGAAGCTCCTGCATTCCCTCTTCTCATACATCATCACCCATTTCATGTTCATCCTTCCCACTCCCATCAAAGCCATCGATTTCTTCCTCTCCCTCTACTTCCGTCTCTGCGGCCTCTCCCCCTCCACTCTCCACGACGGCGCCACCACCACCCTCCACCTCTGGGTCCCCACCCGCCCCCGCCGCACTCGCCCCTCCCTCGTCATCCTCCACGGCTACGGCGGCAATCCTCTCTGGCAGTTCCTCTACCAGGTGGGCCCACTCTCCCGCCGCTTCAATCTCTACGTCCCCGATCTGGTCTTCTTCGGCCGATCATTTTCCTCGCGGCGGGAGCGGTCGGATCGGTTCCAAGCGGAGTGCGTGGCGGAAGGCCTGAAACGGCTGGGTGTGGGGAGGTACAGCGTGTACGGTATCAGTTACGGCGGGTTCGTGGCGTATCGGATGGCGGAGATTAATCCAAATGTGGTGGAGAGGGTGGTGATTATGGGCAGCGGGATCAAGTGGTCGGAGCAGGACAAGGCGGAGCAGCTGATGAAGATTGGGCGGAAGCCGGAGGACATTCTCGTCCCCAAGAATCCCAACGATCTCAGGCTTCTCGTCGATTTCTCCATGAGCGACTCTAATCAAAACTCCCTTTCATGGGCTCCAGATTTCCTCCTCCAAGACTTCATCAATGTCAGTGATCAGTTTTAATATATCTAATCACATTCTTACATACTAATTCTTAATTAACACCGTTAATTACTTACCACTAATCAACTGTTCTTGTGTTGGTTCGATGATCAGTTTATGTATAATTATCGTCGGAAGGAGAAGGTAGAGCTCTTGGAGGATATATTGAATACGATGGCAGATCACAATAATCTTCCAGTTCTTGAGCAGGTTAATTCATTAATATTCTAATTAACTTGCAATCCTAATCATGCCTAGCCTAGCTAGTTCCATGTTAAATTTGCTAATTAATGTCATTGAATTTGGAAATTGATTAAAGCAGGAAACACTTTTAATATGGGGTGATGAGGATAAGGTTTTCCCAATGGATCTTGCCTATCAACTTCAAAGGTAACAGTTTCCTTTACTCAAAATGTTGAGCATGAATAAATGAATGAATGATGAAATACTCCTAGCT
The DNA here is from genome assembly GCA_024586325.1 of Stellera chamaejasme. Lineage (NCBI taxonomy): Eukaryota > Viridiplantae > Streptophyta > Magnoliopsida > Malvales > Thymelaeaceae > Stellera > Stellera chamaejasme. Next base: position 674,634 of record CM044986.1, read on the forward strand.
ACTAGTTAGTATACCTGTCTCACACTCCAAAAGCAGATTGAGGGATTAAAATGCATAATTGCTAGCTATAAATAACCTCAAAAACGAGGAACACGTGATCAAATGATCAATCTAATGCCTTTTATTGAAAACCAAAAACATCAGAATTACATTTAAATTATTTAATTCTGTACTATATCAAAATATTATTAAGTGGAGAAAACCTTATAGAAGGATTAATTAATACTCCATATGTTATTTACATCTGCTGAATCCCATGCATTTATGATGCAGACATTTGGGCAAAAACTCAAGACTAGAAATCATAAAGCAAGCGGGACATGCTGCAAATATGGAAGTGCCTAACATCCTCAACAATTTGATAACATCATTTTGTTCTAAATACCCCTTAATTCATTGATGATGTACATAACCACATCCTTATCTTGCTTTCTTGAATATGCTTAACTATATTTTAAAACAATATTGTAATTTTTTGTTCTTACAAGTGCTTCTAATTCACTCCCAAACAATTCTTGCTTAGGCAATTTGCCCACTTAATCTGTAATAGTCTAATAGAGCAGAAGTTGCTAGGGTGGCGTGAATTCCTAATTTGTCCAAAGAGAAGAGAGGATTCATCATTGCATTCATCAATTGAGGCAAAGTTGCGGATTTTTTGGGTAGACTGGCTCCTAGCTCCTTTGCTGATGTCTGCTACATGTCTGGAGTGATTTGTTTTCCCTTTGTCTGGTTGGGCTTGGCTCCCGCGGGTGGGGGTCTTCGGGTCTTCGGTTGTTTGTCTGTGTTTTTGTTGGAGCTCCCTTGCTCTCCTGTCAGCGAGTTTTGCCTCCGTCTCAGGAGCAGCTTGCTTTGCTTTGCTTTGTTTTGTCTTTCTGTTCCTCTTTTCCCTTCTTAATGAAGTGCTTGTCGTTCAAAAAAAAAAAATCTTTGGATTCATCATTTCATCAATTGGAGAGAATCCAATCACTAGCAACTACCTCCATCCTTTAATAATTGTAGTAATATACTACTATTAATCGTAGTATTTGATATTTAATTTTCTGGTTAACTCAAAATCTTTACTAAAAATGTTGTTAAAAAATCAAGAAAAATATTTGACAACTAAAAACTTGAAATTATAATATCCTTCATATATCAAAATATTGAAGAAAAAAATCAAGATTAAATATAAAAAAGTAAAGTGGATAAATTTTTTTACAGGCGGGGGATGTAGATAGCTGCTACTAGTATATCTCTATTGGTAGCTAAAAAAAAGTGTGAGGAAAAAAACACTCCACAGTTGGTATCATTTAATATTCCACTATACTATATAAACAGTGTTGCCAATAGTTCACCAAAAATTGTTGCAAGAACAAAAGCCGTTCCTAAAATGGTGAAACCTGTTTATATCCCTCACAATTATCTCCCTCCCTGTAATGCTGGATGCCAGCTTCATAAAAGTATGGCAATCCCCACAAATCCTGAGATTCTTCATAATCCTCATAGGGACACTACCAGGCAAAGATATCAGCCCACAAACTAGAGCTAACTTCTCACTGTGGTGCTTCAGAAGCTCTTGCTTTTCGGAGTCTTTCACGTTGTGAACATCATGTTCAGTCTGGAATTCATAACCAAGCTTCTTCATCTTCTCAAACAAAGAATCCAAACCTTTGTAAATTTCGCCAATTTTCGGATGCTTTCTTTCTCCAACTGTAAATGTATGGACCTTATTCTTTATCTCAATCCAACTCCTACCCCTCTCCTTTCTCACTGCCGTTTCTCTCAAAACCCTCCTTGATCTTGCAACCTCATCCCATCTTTTATTTGCTGCATATATATTCGCGAGCAGAATATGGTTTCCTGCATTATCAGGTTCCATCTCAAACAAATGTTTAGCTGCAATTTCAGCCAACTCAAGATTCCCATAGACCCTGCAAGAAGCCAAGAGTGAGCCCCAGATGGAAGCGGTAGCTTCAAATGGCATCCTTTTAATCAAATCAAAAGCTTCATAGATCTTCCCGGCTCGACCAAGAATATCCACCATGCAAGAATAATGAACAACACCTAGAGATAAGCGATGCTCCTCAACCATGAGGCTGAAATAGCTCTGAGCTGTCTCAACAGATCCTATATGACTGCAAGCAGATAACAAGGAGACATATGTGAGTTCATTAGGGTAGAGGCCAAACTGCTGCATCTTCTCAAACAAAATCATAGCCTCCACTGCACGAGCATGCCTAGCGAAACTGGAAATCATCACATTCCACAAAACAACATTTGTTTTATCTTCTATGTCGGTAAACACGATGTAAGCCTCTCTAATGCATCCACATTTTGCATACAGGTCGGTAAGAGAAGCAGCAATATACATGTTCGAATAGAATCCAGTTTTAAACAGAAGAGTGTGCACCTGTCTTCCTTCAATAGAGGCAGCCAGGCCTGCACAGGCACAAACAATCAAAGAGAACATGAACTGATTATGTTCTACTTCCACTTCTAGTGCTCGTCGGAAAAATAACAAAGCCTCCTCATATAACTCATTCTGGACATAACCAGACACCATACAGGTCCAAGAAACAACACTCTTTTCCTGCATAATCTCAAAAACATTGCTGGCTTCTCTTAACAAGCCACATTTGGCATAAACATCAAGCAGAGCAGTTGCCACAAAAGAGTTGGAGTCCACAGTGGCCTTTACGGCGAAACCATGAAGCTGCCTACACTCGGAAAGAGCACATTTCGCTGCACAAGCACAGAGAACAGATGACATGGTGAATTCGCTTAAAGCGTTTTCCTCTCTCAGCATGGAAATGAAGAGAGAGAGCGCCTCTGTCATTTTCTCATGCTTGGCATAAGAACCGATCAAAGTGTTCCACGAAACCAAGCTTCTCTCAGGCATTTCGTCGAACACTCTTCGAGCAAACACAATGAGGCCGCATTTGGCGTACATGTTCATGAGCATGTTCGAAGTCAAGGTGTTCGGTGGCAAGCCGAAAGAGATTATCCTGGCATGACAAGCTTTGCCTCCATTTTCCGCTCTGTTTCTGGCACATAATTGTAAGATTTGGTGCAACTCCGGAACTTGGGTATTATGTGACGTTGCCAAAAGCACATGGCGTCCAGTGGGTGCCTCAGTTTGAGCAGTGGCTTCTGCAGAGAAGTTGCTTCTAAATGCCCACAAGAAATTACCTAATCTGGTCTTGAATCTGGCACAAGTTGTCATGTGATGTAGGAAATCTAAGGAGCAGAGAAACCATGGAGGTCAATGAAAAGAGCATTTCTGTTGAAGACGCAACAAACCGACAGAATGGCAGGCCTGATATGTTTGTTTCCGATTGGGCCTTCTCTTCTCCGGGTAATCGATTAGATTGGGCTTCTATCTGGGCCTAAACCAGCAGAATGGCCTAATATGTTTAATTTAATATGGAATTTATTTCCTTTATTAATGTAGTAACTAAGAGTTAAAAGGTGTTAAAGTTGAGAATCGAATGTCGGTATTACGACATAATTCCGATTTAAGTACAGAAAGGATCAAGAGAAGCATTAAGAATCTTCTGGCAAGAAAGGATTCTGGAACAATTAAAACAATGCCAAGATTTCCAATCACTTCACTAAACGAATTTACATATTCTCTGATCATGACATCATATCAACTTTTATATTTGTTTTTTAGTAGTCAAAAATCCCATTTTTAATTCCTAACTTGATCTTCAGTCCAATCACTAAAGATGTTCTCAAAGCATTTTCAACTGTTTCTTCAAAACGACGAGAACAGGAATGTAAAAGTCATATTCTCCAAAAAAAAATTACTTCAACTCCAACATTTCTCCATTTTGAAAAATCCTACATTTATTACAGTAATGAAAATAATCTACATCGTTGACTTATAAATAATATTTTTTTTGAAATTTTGAAATAAGTTAATTCAAGTTAATTTATTTTAATTTATTGGTTAATGAATATAGTTTATTTGTAAGTTAATTTCTGTAATTTTATTGAAGAATTTGGAGAATACGTACCTATTAACAATTATTTATTTATACATGAAGACTAAAAATGCTAATACCGTTGCTTTTACTAAAATGTTGTTTTTAAGTTTAATTCCTAAGATCAATCACAAAAATAGTTTAATTCCTAAAATGTTTAAGGATAAATCGTATAAATATTTGGTACTAAAAAGAAAGAATAAAAATTTGACAAATAAATCACGAATAATTAAAGGAGGAAAAACGAATGAGAATTTACGTCATGTGGTTGACCAGAATGAGATGGAAAAACTCTAAAAAAAAAATGGAGATTGCTGCAGATTTAGGAAAACCTCTCTATTTTCTCTTCTCCTTCCCTATTTTGGGGAATGTGTTGGAGCAACAAAGAATCCAAAATTCTCTAAAAATGAGAATACCAGTAAAATAAGAAAGTTGTTGTAGATGCTTTCACAAAATATTTCCCAAATTGTATATTTTGGTGTATTTTTCCACTTAAAAAATACCACAAACTTATCAAATCAGTATTTCCTATCCAAATTTATAATAAATACTTCATCCATTCATGATAATTGAGTGAATTGTTTTCATGTTTTGTGTTCCAATGTTTAACTCAAATTATTACTAAGATAAATGATGAGAAAAAATTCAATATATATATATAAATTTTATGTTTCAACTTATGATACACATATGAATTATTCAACTTTATATGTCTAAACACTCATGATAAAAAAATATAGATTAAATATATTCAAAATAGTAAAATAATTCACTCAATTTTATGAGAGACTTCAATTTTTTAAAAACTGAGAAAGTAGCCAAGTTGGGGACCAACCCTCGTACAACCAAGAAAAACAACTTTAAGCAGTAACAAACATAACATATTTTACGAAGCATACAACTTAAGGTTGTATGATGTGGAAAAATTGTCCAGAAAATAAAAACCTAAGTAAAGATAGAAGGTACATCAAATCAAAAGGGAGTAAATAGATGATAAGCAAATGGAGTCCACATTGGACTAGGATGAATTCTTCATAGCCCATCTTAGCTTTGAACAGACGTATGTGCGCAACATCTCTCTCGTAATACCCGGCCACCATCTATCATTACCAAACTAGCTGCATGTAGCAAGCTACTAAAGGCCTGGACCCTACACAAACGCCTACAAGAATGCATCTAGTCATAAAACTGGTCTCAAAAATAAGTTATCAAACACTACTTGGGTCAACTTAACCAAATAGGTAAAGAGGAAAGATTCTGAACCCACACTATCTAGTACCAAAAGCCTTATTGCTCGAGGCAAGGGGAGCCACTATTGCTCATCCCTACCGTTCCTCCACCTGTTCTGTTGAAAGAAACCCGACCATGCCATGCCGCCTTCAAAGCTTGCTCCAGATGCTCTGGTTGAGCCGTGCGGCTGGAAAGAACCCGAGTTGGCAAGTGAGAATGGCGTTACCGGCGCCATGGCAAGGTCGGCCTCGTAAATAGTCGTGGGTTCCTCATTCGCGAGTGCAAGAGCAACCATGCTTTCGACCAGAGCCTCCAAAACCCTCAGCAAATCGGTTGTAGGGAAAGAGAATGGGATAAATCGGAAGGAGGAAGTGAAGAAATCAGATTAGAGTAGAAGAAGAGATGGAATTTGAGGAGGATTTCATTAGAAAGAAGAAAAGTGGCCTCCAATACTCTACCAAACCCTATCAAAGCAATAACCAAAAAGATAACGCAAAAGAACTTTTAAAACTTCTACTTTATTCTTAAAAAACTTATTAGAAGACCACAACTAAATTTACAAATATGGTCTCTTATTCTTTCAGATTTTCTTATAGTCATTCACTTTTCTCTATTATTCTCTCAACTTTTCTCTCTTCTAATACTTAATTGACTAATACTCTATCTGTCCTGCAAATATTGCTCTATTTATTTCTTGGTATTTAATTTATATTTTTTTTCCTTTGATATATTGATATATAAAGTCAAATAATTTATTTGTATATATTATATAAATGTGTCTAGTATTTGTACATACTCCCTCCGTCCGCAAAAGATTTCACCATTTGAATTTGCTGTTTCAAGGTTCAATGTTTGACTTAAATTTTAACAAAGATAAATAGTTTTAAAAAATTCAGAAAAAATATATTCAGAAAATCTAGATTTCAAATTATGATACACATATGAAATATTTAATTTTCGGTGTCTAAACATTCGTAAAAAAATCATAAATTAAATACTGTGAAATTGTCAAAACAAATGGTGGAGTCTTTTGCGGACGGAGGGAGTATATTTTTAAAGATTTTTTAACAAATTAAAGAAAGAAACGTCAAACTTGCAATTCCACCATTATGTATGTGAGGTGACAGGTCACAACATTTACAAGCAAAAGGGATAAGAAAGAAGAGAGCATATCCTTCACAACCCCAACCTATACAACTTGCTATGCTTTCCCCCCACTTCCTCCCAAAATTCAACCTAATCCTCTGCTTTCTATTTGAACTTCTATTCTCTACACCTTTTGACCAGCACCCTCTTCTTCCCTTTCTGCTGATTCTCTAATCATCTCCACTTCCTTCTGACCCAAGGCACCGTCCCTTTCGGCGTCAAAGCTAGCATGAACACTGTACAACACATACACAAGCACGGCTAACCCCGAAAAGAATCCGAACCTCACGTAGGATGCTCCATCCAGTGACCCTAACAGGAATATGTTCAGGAATATTGATGTGCACGGGATCCATGGCATCAATGGCACTGCCCAGAACTCCGGTTTCCGCGCCTCCGGTACCATGTACCGGAATATCTGCGTTATTGCCGCAGCGGTTAGAGCGCACGCGGCGAGGATGAAGGCCTTCCGGTTCCCTGCAGGAGCAAAATGCCAGAGGAGGGAGAACATGACGGATGTGAGTGAGAACAAGCATAAGAAGGACAGAGTTGGCCATGGCTTCGTTGTTCCCACCACAACGTAGCGCCTGTAGATCACAGCATTGGCCACCATGTAGAACACGAAGAGTGTGCCGATGGATACCAGATTCAGGAGGATATTAAGGTCTGTGAAAATGGCAATTGCAGCTGTGAAGATTCCTGCACAATTAACAGATGAAAGAATTACCATCTTTTATGAAGAAACAAGAAAAAAACCTTTCCAAAGGCATACATTTAAGTTAACCAAAAGGAAGAGGAGAAGTCAATGAAATAGAGAAGAGATAAGAACCAAAGAAAGCAAAAGACTTTCATCCATGTAACTAACTATAGAAGTGATAACTTTATCCATGTGTATGCTGCTGAATATTGATGATGGCCTTGTTTGTGTACAAAGGTCAAGACTTTGAGCTAATTAAGGCTCCAATTTCATGACTTTTTTTAGTATGATCTCTCTCTGCAATATCTAATTGAGCTTGCTGGACAATTCTACACCACAACCTCATGGCCAATATATATATATATATATATATATATATATATATATATTAGGCATCCGAAAAACTAAAAAACCAGACCTGACCCACATGCCAAGTATAATGCGTACATCTGCTGCTCAGTCTCTTCCAATTCCCATCCCATTACTTGTTAATCCCACCCTTTCCTAACAATATGATTATATTAATGCTTTATTCAGCAAGCAACAGTAGATGATCGATCATAAGAGCTCAGAAATCAATAATAAAAAAAAGAGACTTTAATTGTAATTAGGTTTGATTAATGGTGATGTGCAAGTGCTGTATGGATGCTTCTACAAGCTACATGTACCTGCTTAATTAATTAGCTCAAAGTCATGAGCTTGGTAGAAACCCCTAGGCTAGGCAATTCCCCATGCTTTTTTTTGGGGGGGTTCCTCTTTAAGGAAATGTGAATGGATTATTATTATTATTATGAAGCCTTTTTTAGTATTCCATGGTTTGTGGTGAAAGGAATACTATAGGGCAATGATGTAAAACAGAGAATTAACTTTTCAGGGCCACCACCCGCGCCGCCTAGAATACAATACAATACAATACAATACAATACATCCTTTTCACTCAGACCTTCCTTTGGTCTTTGTTTAATCGTGAGACCCCCCAAAATCTTGTATAACAGTAACTTTGTCATTGTTCTTTGGCTTGCTTTGCTGTTTTCATTTAGATTTAGATCTCTCTCTCTCATTGGTCACCAAAGAGAAGAAGGAAGAAATTCTCCACAACAACCCATTTTCCGGTGGCTGGCATCAAATCAATTCACTGGATATTACTATTTATTTCATCCTAACAGAATATAGTATCAGCATCCTAGTTTATAGTACTATCAAATACTCTCCCCCTATCCTATTTATTTATTTATTTATTATCCTCACTATAAGAAATTAAGGGCATGTTCTTTTTTCCTGTCCAATATCTTTCTGATTTTGCTGCTATCAAGATAAGGAGGGCCGGCCAAAATCAGATTTTAAATGCAGATAAGGAGGAGGGGATTGAGATTTGAGAAGCAGGGCCGGCCACACCACCAAAAGTGGGCCCCATCCCAACTGCTTGTAGCTCAAGCTAATAACTTTGAAGTGAACACATCCAAAAGCGCACGCACACACACACAACACAACACTACACGAGGGTGGTGCTGGTAGAGAATGCGCAGCGAGCACGCTACGGAGCCTCCCTCGCCGGTTCCAGCACCAGTACCGGGCCAGTCAACGGCGCAACAACCAATCGCCAATTTTATTTTTATTTTCATGAAAGCCGATCCCAATATTAGTATACAATAATAATATACTACTTCACTCATTCTCATACGTTTTCTTTTTTATGGTATCCTTCCTAACAAAATTAATAATAATCTTAAAAACCAATCATTTTCTCACCAATTATATTTTAAGAGGAGATACATGATAATAAAACAACAAAAACTTACCCAGAAAAGCGGAGGCGTTGACAGGCGTGGATGTCCTGGGGTGGACCCGAGCGAACCAGGCCGGGACCACGCTGGACCGCCCGATCACGCACATGTACCGAGCCTGTCCCAGCATCGCCACCAGCAGCGACGTCACGATCCCGACGCTCGCCCCTACTCCTATCACCCGAGAAGCCCATTCCCACCGCCCCACGAACGCCGCCGCGAACGGCGCCTCCACGTCTATCATGTCGTATGGGATCAGCATCGACATGGAAGCCGCCATCAGGCAGTAGAGGACGGTCACGATGATCACAGAACCGGATACTCCGATTGGGATGTCCTTCACCGGGTTTCGGACCTCCTCCGCCATCGTTGAAACGGCGTCGTATCCGATGTAACTCAGGTACACCATCGCCGCTCCGTTGAATACGCCCGCCGCTCCGAAGGGGAAAAACCCAGACTTGTGTTCCGGGTTCGCGGGCCGGGTGAAGTTGCTCCATTCGCCCCTCCAGAAACCCATCACGACCACGAATGCTATGAACAGAATGTGCAGCGCCGTCAGGATCATGTTCATCACCGAACTCTCCCTCGTGCTGAGATTATTTTAATCAAAAACAAAAAAAAAAAGTTTAATTTCACGTTTAATTACAACGAAATTAATCAAAGAGAGTAGAGGAGAGATTCAATTCAATGCAATATTTGTTTTACCTGTAACAGATGACGAGAGTGAGAAGTAAAATTATTGCGACGGCGACGAGATCTATTTCGTTGAATCCTTGGGGGAGTTGGGGGATTGTGAATCTCCATTTGTCAGCTGATAGGCCGACGGCGGACCCCAGGTAACCGGTGAGACCTCTGGCCACCGCCGCGTTCGACATCACGTATTCCATTATCAGATTGGCTCCGGCCATGAACGCCGCAAATTCCCCTGCATCCAAATAGAGATACAAATTACTCGTTAAACCCGCGGGCGACAAATGATTTAGATTAAGAGTTGCAAATGATAACGGACCGAAAGTGATTCGGAGGTAGCTGAAGGCACCGCCGGCGACGGGCATGTGGACGGCGAACTCAGTGTAACAGAAGGCAGAGAGAAGAGCGCAGAGACCGGCAATGGCGTAGGAAAGAACGATGGCAGGGCCAGCATAGAGACGGGTGGCTCGTCCGGTGGTGACGAATACACCGGCGCCAACCATACCGCCGATTCCGAGGCCGACGAGGTCGTACCAGCGGAGGGTCTTCTGCATGTCTGAGCCAGAGCGGGCCCTAACGCGACTCATCTCCTCGAATGAAGTGGAGACGGAGGTGGCACGGCGAGCGAGGCGTTTGGGAGTCTGAGAGAGAGCGGAGAGATAGGAACGGAAGCTGGAGAAAGAGGAAGCACCGCCGCCGTCAGCCTCCATTAACATGGGTGGGATGAGGGGAATGTTGGGGTTCGTTTCCGGTGTCTCTGTTTCTGTGTGTTGTTAAGAAGAGTGGAAGTAAATGTACGAAGCAGAAATTTATTTATTTATTTATAGAGAGCATCAACGAAACGAACGAACACTGTTTGTCTTGTCTGTGTGGACAGACTACTACTGGATAACTCTTCTCTCTCTCTCTCTCTGGTCTAGTCCCCTGTTCGCTTTCGCTTCTCTCCCTCTTCCAATACTTTGACTTGAATACAGGCCAATTATTTCCGTATCACACTTTTTTACTCGTTTTCCCCTTCAATTTCTTTTATTTTTTATTAATTTTGTACTAACGGTCAAACGGTCTAACGATCTGTTTTAAATAGTTTTGAATAATTTTTGGGAAAAGGTCCCTTTTTGCCACTAACGTTTGACTATTGGACCCTTTATGCATTTATTTTTTAAAGCGGTTCGATAATGCCACTAACGTTAATGTTTGAGGTCCCCGTTTGCCATTGCCCGTTATATTTTCCTACATGGCGTCCTATTTTCCACCGTGTACATTGCAATGCAGCTTCGTCTTCTTCACAAGTGGGCGGAGGAGCGGCTGGCCGGGTCCGTGCGTCTAGGCGACGGTGGAGGGTGGCAGAGAGATCTTCCGTGGTGCAGCGAAGTGAATGGCGGTGGTCGGAGCGAACACGGTGGCTTTGAGTTGGCCGATTCGGCCGGTCATTGCGGAGTCGGATGGCGGGTCGAGGCCGAATCCTTCTTCCTTTTTCAAATTCGGGCAAAAAGAATGGTGGATTTGGACTCCTGGTGGCGAGGTGGATCTAGGAGTATATGTTAGAGGTGATGGTAGGAAGAAATCAAAGAATAGGATTGTAGCGAGAGAGTTGTCTCCGCACTCAGCGTCGGCGCCGGAAACGGCTAGGTGAGGAGCTTGGAGGGTGGATCCGCCTCTGGCTTGGAGCCACCCAGCCTGCTCGAGCCACCGGTAGCGAGACAACATCGCAATCCTTCGCGAGGAAGAAGAAGACATCTGACTCATCCTTTTTTATTATTATATTTTTCTTTAATTGCGTACAGGTGGATGCCACTTTGACATTAAATGGACACATCAGAGCCCGGTTACGGAATATTCTCGTATATTCCCTCCGTTAGTCAAACTAATGGCAAGAAAGGTCCAAAATACTATTTAGATGGCATAAATGAACCTGAAAACGTGAAAAAAATGCAATTACGAACCGCTTTAAAAAATAAATGCATAAAGGGTCCAATAGTCAAACGTTAGTGGCAAAAAGGGACCTTTTCCCATAATTTTTTAATATTTAAGATTAACAGTTATAGTAAAACGTAAAAAATTATCCGTAGATAATTTTTTTAAAATATAAACGCTACTTAAAAAAATTATTGTCAAACACACACTTCTCTATTTTTTTCATGTATATTACAGAAAAATAAGTGTTTATTTACATATACTACATAATAATAGTCCTCTACCAATTGGAGCTCAAGAGAGACTGCGTGAAGCCAAATCACGACCTGCAAGAAGAGACACGTAGCCATTTAAGTATAGCGAAGAGCAGGTAGAGTGTGTGTGTATGGAGCATACATTTTATAAAATATACACCACTCAATATATAGGATGGTATCAGAGCCCATTATAGATGGTTTGATGAAGGGGATTGAGGTGTGTCTTGCTGCATGGTTCATGGGTGGAGCTATTGCATGGATATTTGACTTGCAAACTTGATTGAATGCGGGGCAGATTGTATGTCATTGACAGATGAGTCGAATATGACCAGATGACATGAGTCGTGGTTAGGTCATTCGTTATCCTTATGATTGGTCGTCGTTGTTGGGTCAAATTGGGCCTCTATATCACTAAATTACTAAAAAACACTTCATGAAACCATTGAGTCTGTTCGCAAAACCCAGCTTTTGCGAAAACCTGATATTAACCAAGTGGTTAAACTACAATTTAACACATCATATTTTATGACTTGTTTTAAAAAAGCTCTCCTCCTATCCCACACTTGACCACCAAACCACCCATCTCTCACGTCCTCGCGACAATGGCCTCTCCTCACCTCATCGTTCATTGTTATGTGAACATAGCAAATAAAATGATCAATTCCCGGCGAGTCCGCTCCTCGAAAAAGGCGCGGGCGATGGTGGAGAGGCGGAAAATCGAGCTAAGGCGGAGCTGAATGTCCTCGTTCTTGAGTCGGTCGATGAGGACGGCGATGAGATGAGTCTCTATCACTTCTAGGTTCGGCTACATTTTTTATTTCTCAACTGTCGCCTAAATGAACAGAGCTTACAGGGATTGAGGCCGATCATGCCCTTTCATGCCGGCCATCCCTGTGTCGAATCACTTTCTGCAATCACGCTTGAATCTTAAGTTAGGTAGATTTCGTACACCATATCTAGGCTTTGTTTCGATTTAGTGCACCAGATCTTATGTTACGGTCACCCCGAGCGGGTTGCGACCGGGTGACCCGGGGCTCCGGTTTTGGCCTGCGGGTCACGTTTTTCGATGTTCAGGCGGCTCCCGAGCCCTATCCGAGTATCATTTTGGCGAACCCTTCCGTATTTGAGGTCGTGTGGGTCCCCCGGACGTTTCCGCCGAAAATATTTTTCGGGCGCCGGGGGGTTGTCGGGGTCGTCTCGGGACGTACAGCGGGCTCGGTAGCGCTCTCGAGACCTCAGTTTGGGAAGCCGTTTGCAGTTTTGGAGTCGTGAGAATGTCCCGGAGGTGTTTGTGGAGTTTAATATTTGGGACGGGACGTTCGGTTCCGGGCGACTCCCGGGGCTCGGGACGGGAATCCCGGGACTCGGGATGGAAATTTTCTGACGGCTTTGGGGTAAGTTGTGTTTTAATTTAAGATGGAATTTATGAGTATTTTTATAGAATTTTGGAGTGACGGAATTTCGGTTAAGGTTGACACGCTCGCACGTCGGGTTTTGGTTCGGGTTCAGCGAGCTCGGTAGGACACTCCGGAATGGTAAATGAACTTCTGAAATATGTTTTGTGAATGTTATAATATTCTGAGGGTTGTGTCCAAGTTTCGTTAATTTTGGAATTCGGTAATTATTTTTGGGCAAAAAGAATTGGAACTTTCGGAAAAATTGGGAGTTAAATTGTATTTGGTAACAAAATGAAAATAATGGAGTATGGGCAGCAAGATAATTTCGGCTGGAAAGGGAGAGAGATGGAGGACACTTGGCTCATTCTTATTTATGATGAAAAGTGAAGGAAATATATTGGGATATATATTTCATAGTATGGCTTATTATATTTTCATCATTTCTCTCTTCTTTTCTTCTTCTTCTTCAACCTCTTGTTGCCGCCATTGTTGAGCTCTTCCTCCAAGCTTGAGGTTCTTCATCTTGGCTCAAATCAAAGAGGAATTGAGTCCTTCATGTGGTAAGTTCCTTCCTAGGTTCTCTTTTCATGTTGGAAACATGATTTAGTGGAGAAAAGAGGAGATTTCTCAAATTATGGGTTTGTTCTTAGCTACTAGCTAGGATGATTCTCTTCCTCCCATATTTTAGTATGTTGTTCTTGGGTTGTAGGGGAGTGATAATCAAGTGTTGGATTTTGGAAAACACATCTTGGATGAAGAATTCTATTTTGGCCGAATTTATGGATAATTTCCAAAATGATGTGTGTTTGTTATCTTGATTCATGCTTCAAGTATGTTAATCCTAGCATGATTCTAAGCTTATGTATGGATTCAATTTGATGGAAAACAAGTTGAGGTAAAAACCCCCTTTTTAGCCGATTATTTAGGTTGATGTTCATTGTGGATTTTGTTGTTTTGGATGCAATTGGATAGCATTCTTGGTTTAGAAGTGAAATTGGTGATTAGTATGATTAGTTGGAAGTTTGAATGGATTGATTTGGAAGTTGGATAAAAATTGGCAAAGAAGCCGAATTTTTGGATAATTCTTTTTCCATGTTGGGGTTTGATTTTGGTTGGATTGGATGCTAAGATGGTATTGGGGTTGAATTTAGGAGTGGTTTGAAGTTTGAAACGTTGAATTCGGATAAGAAATGGAAAAGTCACTATTAAGCGGGTTTATCGGAAAATGTCGGGTAATGAAGGATTTTTAAGGTTGGATTTGATCAATTCTGCTTATTGGATTATGTTTGACAATGTATAAGCTTGCATTGTCTACGTTGGTTCTGAATTCTGAAGTTTCTGTGGAAATCTGGAATTTTACGAAAATTCTGCCGGATTTTCGGTTTTGGGGTCGGGGGTGTAGTTTGGGTAGTGTGGTTGGTAAGGTTGCTAATTTAACTTGAATTGACAGATTCTGAGGTCCGGAAGTTAGAAAAAGAGAGGTTTTCGGGTTTCAAGTCGTGGTGTGGAAGTCGTCCAGAATCGGTCTAATACTCTGGACTTTGAGATAAGGGTTTGGTTCTGCTATTTTTGGTAAGATAGGTGTATGTTTAGTTTCACTTTCTGTTCTGCAAGTATTTCAGTATTATATGCCTAGGGCATATTCTGTAGTCTGTAGGTGTATGTATTGTTGCATACATTTTGCGGGTATTTCGGAAATTTCGCTTTAAGGTACGTTACGTAATTTGTAGGAGTATGCCTTATGGCATACTGTCTGCATTAACCCTACGACAGTTGAGGGTTCGCTACCCCAGTGGTGCACCATGCTTCGTAATAGCTTGGCTTCGACTCCCTTAGAGGAGGTTGTCGTTACGATTGATTATAAGGGTTTATGGCGATTTAGTATCGCATATCCTTGATATTCGATCTGTTTTTATTACATGCACGATGTTACGTATTACATTGCATATATTCGTATATTGCTATCTTTCTGTTTTGCAGGGTTACATATGCTTATCTTACCCCAAATCCCTTACGGGGTCCTTTTAGGACTCACCCTTTTTGGGTTCTGTTTTTGGGTTTCAGGTAGACCTGGTAAGCAGCCAGTGGGGTAGGTTTCCGCGAGGCTTCTGCCTTGGTTGTGTTGAGCAGCAGCAGTACCTTGCGAGCTGGGATTTTGTCTACTTGGTCTGAATCCCGCGCGAGGTATTTTATTGTTTAGGCCTAGGGTTGGCTCTGTAGCTGCATGTGCATATTTTCTGGTTTGCTGTGATGAGTGTATATTTGTATATACTTATATATTCTGTTTTGTGCATGTTCTGAGCGCTTGGCGCTTGCTAGACACCTTAGGTTCTGTGAACTCTGTGTTGGAATTCTTGCGCACCAAGATGACCTGGGCTAGCTAAAGGTAGCTAAGCACAGCTCAACTCAGCTCAATCTGAGTGTTTGAGATAGAGAGATGTGTATCTGCTCTTAGTGAGCTGATATGAGCTCAAGGAGCTCAATGGATGATTTAATATGTCTTGGACTAGCTCTATGTGAGCTCGGTACAAATGTGTCTAGGCACCTTTTGGCGAAGAGACGTGTCTCTTGGCGGAAAGGTGCGTAAATTGGTGAAAAGGTGACGGAGAGGGCCAAGCACACCTTCGGCTTAGGCCGAAGGGTGCGTAGCACCCTTGGGTGCCGAAAGGGCACCCTAAGGGGGGCCTCACACCCATTCGGCCATAGGCAAGGTGTGAGTGCCCCTTCGCCCTAGGTGCCTTTAGGCGAGGGGTGCACCCATGCCTTGCACCATTCGGCCAAAGGGACATGTCTCATGTCCCATGGCCGAATGGACAAGGGCATGGGTCACCTCCTTGCCTCTTCACCATATTTTGGATAATTAATTAATTAGTTAATTAATTTCCTATTAGACACAATTATTTATTTATTCCTTTTCTAATTAATTAGTTAATTGAAAAGGCAAAAGGCATGAGACATGTCTCATGGACCAAGGGGCATTGGTTGCAGCCCTTGGTCCTAGGGACATGTTATTTCGCAAATGAAAGGGCATTGTGCCCTCTCATTGGCAGCCCATCCTCCTCTATAAATGAGGGTGGATGCGCCATTTCTTCTCATCCCACAACCAAGCATTGGTTCTCTCTTCTCTCTTCCTACTTCCTCTTGCGAAACTAGAAGGCATTCTAGGAGCATTGTGAGTGGAACTCACCTTGGAGATAAATCATCTTCAAGCCGCCCTTAAGGTGTTCCCCAGGCCGAGTCTTCAACATCAACAAGGAGCAAGAATCTCTAAGATTCTTAAGCTGCGTCCAGAAGAAAGGTACATACTCATAATCCCTTCTTCGGTATTGATGACTTCGAACATGAGAAGCATGTTTAAAGACGATCCTAAAATCAACACTCTGTATGTATCTATGTTTGGTGCGTAAGCACTCGTCCACGGAGGGCGAGGCTTACTCTGTTGCTGATGCATGAATTGTATGTTTTGATTTTATTTTAGTTATATGTATGAAATTTTTGTTAGGTTGCTTCCACAATCGTTTCGCTCTTTGGGTCCGCTACGCGCGGCGGATCTCGATGGACCTGCCATTCCATATCACTCCGGCTTCCGCTTCCGGCGTCCCGGCGCCCCCGCCTCCGCAACCGGGCTCGGGTGGCGTGCGGTGACATCTTATATGGGATTTGTTTCGATTTCGTGCACCATATCCGATCTGGGCTATGTTTCGATATCGATGATGGTGGGAGGCGACATGGCACGAGTTGGGGGAGGTAGTGCGGCCAGGAGGCTGGAACACGGTGGCTAGTGATGCTAGTGGAGGTAAGGGGACTAGTCAGAACTATAAAGGAAACTTTTGGGATTTAGAGTAAATTTACATAAGTTTAGGGGTATTGTGGGGTTTAATCTTTAGTGGGTGAAATCCTGATATTGGCGAAACCTCGCTTATGCGAACATAGCCATTCATATTGATTGCTCCATTATCTCATTCTTGTACTTGCTCTTAATTTCCTTAAATTTGTTTATCTCATAGTCGTTACTCTTTCCTACTTTAGTTTTCCCCGTTTATATCCCTTATCTATCTATTTTTATACTTTTATGACAAAACCCGTTCTTTCTTAGGGTTGCAGGTAAAAAAAGTAAAAGAAAAACCCACTTTGGATTGAGAAAATATCATTTTTATAACTGAATAAAAGATGTAAGTACAGGTATTGGAAAGCCTTTGCGTACAAGGGTGATATCATTAATGGGTAGTGAGAGAGTAACTATCCCAATTAACTATCCCAATTAAACTTTTCTGATAACCAATAGATGGTATCCGGTCGTACTGGTGCGGCGGAAGCTGTGGTGGAGCTGCTATCAAGACCTGAAAGAAACAAGATAAGAGAGACTCTCAGGTGCAGAAGAGAGAAGAAGGTAGGGTGTGTGGTAATCACCTTATTTTTTGTTGGCATCACCCAGTGATAGGGTGATGTTAAGACTCTCCCCATGCTGGGGTAGAGTGTTTGGTAAGATTTTCCCCATGCTTGGACTGTTGACACCCAGGGTTTTGGGGATTGGACGTAACTGCCAAACAGTGTTGGTCTGACAACATTTGAGTGTACTGAGTTGGGGTGTTAATTGGGCTTGACTCATATCTGTTAGTCAAGCCTATGACAGGATGGCATTTCCCGCCAATATGTCAGTACGAGGCTCATCCACGGATCGCATACGAGGAACCTCATCGTATTTACGAGGAGGGTCCCTCGTAGCTATGACGTCATGTTGTGATGTCAGCGTTACGTTTGGAATGACCATATGACCATCATTGGGCCCATATGTACTAGTATGTCCTCCCACGGCGGAGGATGGGTTGGGCCCTTGTGCTCCGTTTTGGTCTTTTATTGGGAAAGGCCCAAGAACTGACCCACTCTTTCTGGGGCGTGGCGGTTGGAAGAATTTTTTTTGAAATTGCGCCGTTTGTAATCATGGTGGGAGTGGCGCAGCTTTTCGCCCTCTCCCTATTTATACGTAAGCCCACGTGGGGAAGTCGGTTTCTGTGACCTTTCGCTTCTCTCACTTTACTCTACGTTTTCGGCGATTTTTCGAAGAATTTTCCGGTAGGATTTGAAGAGTTTCCATCGCGCAACCTTCCGCTTTCGCTTCTACCAGTCGAATCGGTAAGAGGTATTTTCTTATTTCTTGTTTATTCGGCTGTGATGTTGACGAATTTGTAATTTCGTAGTACACGTCGCTTGGGTTCTTGGGTTTAGGGTTTTAACTTTCGAATTTGTGACTGATTTTGTAGATGGCTTCCAAGAACCCAAGTAATCCCGGCGTAGGTCCCGATATCGGAGAGATGTGGCCCTGAACGTCACTGTCGGAGAAGAAGATGACCGACATATGTAGAAACCACCACATTTATACGAGGGTGGTTTGTGGGTTATCTCCGGCCGACGTACTGAGGAAGGCAAAGATAGAGATAAACAACGAGGCCTTGAGGAAGCAGACTATGGTGGTGTACGAAGCCCAGTTAAAAGCTGGACTGAGGCTCCCACTCTGCTTCTTGTTGCTGCAGTTGTGTGAAGGTTGCGGGGTTTTTCCTGGACAACTGGCCCCGAACGTCTTTACCACTATAAACGCATTTTTAGTGGCTTACTACCTGGCGAGGACAGTAGCGTTTCCAGATGTGTTTCTGCAGTTCTACACGCTGAAGAGACCGGTTGGTCATCCCTTTTATCAGCTTACCCCCGAGGAGGTAAAGGTAGGCAACAAAATAGTGAAGATTGGTGTGTTCGCCGACACTACCAGTTCATAGGGAAGCTGGAAAAGTTCTTTCTTCATCTTGAAGGAAGATAGTTGGAGGTTTTCTGCGTACTTCATCAGGGAGAAGGACGTCAGGGTGTCTGTAAAGCCATCTGTATGGGCGGGGAGTGAGGGAAAGAAGATCCTCGATACCCTGTGCGAATGGATCTGCGCAGTGGTGAGGATCGAGGATTGCGATGACGCATTTCCCTTCACTTTGTCGAGCATGGACGTAGTGGTGCTGAGGAGGATTTAGATCAGCAGAGCCTATCAACTCGTGGGCCATGTTGACGCGCTGGAGAACTGGGTCGAGGGCCTAGATGGAGATCTAATTGAGCGCTACGAGAGCTCTTTTAGGAATCCTCGACGTCAGTTGCTTTTCTTTCTTTTGTTAAGTCCGCTGTCTATAATTGTATTTGTAATCTATTTTTTGGATTTGTATTGCAGTTCCAATGACGAAGGTGAGCATCTTGTTTGCCAAGAAGAAAGACCTACGAGAGGCCGTCATTAAGAAAATGGCGGAGAAGTATGTCGTAGAGCCTGTTCGAGGAGCCAATATGTGCTGTGCAAACCCCGAAGTGAATCTCGTTCAAAATGGATTGGGAGTCATCGAAGCTGATAGACCTTTGTAAAGGGGCAGAATACCCTTTACGCCACAGTGTTCCGTCTATGACCATATGGCGCGAGGATTGTGTCCTTATTTTCTTTTGGAACGCTGGTGGGCCATCGACGATGCCCGATTGGAGATATTGGATGATTGGATGCCTCTAGTCAATTGTTGTGTTAGTGTCGACGGTGTGAATGGTGCTTATCGAAGGCTGCGCCAAAGTTTCGAGGATGGCGTCTGCCCTTCCTTTGATCAGCTTGTCAGCCTTAGTGTTTTGATCCCTTGGGATCTTGTTGATATTCCGTTGTTCGAACTGCCCTGTAGGCTTTTGACGAGGCTTAAGTATCTCGAAAGAGTGGAGTCTTTGCATTCATTTGTCACCGTTACCTGGCTTACAACGAGTTGTGAGTCGCTATATATGGTCAGTCGTCGTAAGCCAGACTTAAGGGCTGTTTTTAATCCCGATTCAAGGGCCTCGTATTTTGCCACATTATTGGTGACAGGAAATTGGAAAGCCACTCGTAGGTTAGCTTCTATGCCGTGTGGGCCCTTTATATGGATGCCCCCTCCTGGGTGATCTGCACTGGATGAACCATCTACGAACATGTCTCATTCTGGGAGGCCAAGTCTGCTGGTGCACTTCTTGAGGGTCCCTGTTCGAGGGGGTAGATGGATAACTCGGCCATGAAGTCTGCCAGGACATGTGCTTTTATTGCCCGTCGTGGTTCGAACTTAATGTTGTATTCTCCAAGCTCGATACACCAACGGGCTAAACAACCACTATGTTCTGGTCGGTTTAGGATGTCCCTGATTGGCAAATCAGTCCTGACAATGATTGTGTGGGCTTGGAAATATGCCTGTAGCTTTCTGGCGGCGACGATTAAAGCTTAGATTGTCTTCTGAAGTTGAGGATAGTTTACGTCAGCTCCTCGTAGAGTGTGACTCGTGTAGTAAACAGGCCATTGTTGTGGACCTTCTTTAACTAGTTTCGAAGAAACCGTATCATTCGAAGTGACGAGGTAGATGATGAGCTCGTCTCCCATTCAAGGACACTTCAGAGTTGGCAGATCTGAGAGGTGTTTCTTGATTTATTCAAAGGCTACTTGACATCTTGTGTCCACGCAAATGCCTTCTTCATGCGAAGCTTTTCGAAGAATGGTTTGCATTTATCGCCTAGCTTCGAGATGAAGCGTCCGAGGCGAAAATACGCCCCGTCAGCTGTTGGATTTCCTTGATACTTTTTGGTGGTGCCATGTCGGTAATGACTGATATCTTCTTTAGGTTGGCATCTATGCCCCTTTCAAAAATCATGTATCCGAGGAACTTTCCCGCTCCAACAAAAAAGGAGCAATTTGTGGGGTTGAGCCTCATGTTGTATCGTCGGAATGACTGGAATGTCTCTCCAAGATCACGAAGATGGTCGTCGAAGGTCATACTTTTCACTATGACATCGTCAACGTAAGCCTCGAGGTTCCGGCTCAGTTGATGGGCAAAGACTTTGTTCATTAAACGTTGGTATGTAGCTCCAACATTTTTAATCCCGAATGACATTTGAACGTAATAATATACGTCGTCGCTTGTTGTGAATACCGTTTTGATGGCGTCGTTTGGGTCCATGTAGATTTGATGATAGTCACTTTAGCGTCCATGAAAGACAAATACTTGTATTTGCAAGTGACATCAACGAGTTGGTCGATGATTGGTAGTGAATACGGGTCTTTGGGACAATGTCTGTTGAGGCCCGTGAAGTCAACGCACATACGAAGTTTTCCATTAGTTTTGTCAGTTAATACTATGTTAACGAGTCACTCGGAGTACTGAATTTCTTTTATTATTCCAGCATCGAGGAGTTTGGAAACCTCATCTTTTACAAACAGTTTTTTGGAGGGGGCCATACCCCTTTTATTCTGCTTAACCGGTTTGGAATCCGGAAATACATTGAACTTGTGGGTGATGATGCTGAGGTCGACTCCTGACAAATCCTTCATCTCCCACGCAATGACATCCAAATTGGCCTAAGGAGGTGGATGAGGCTCATTTTCTTCTTTTGTTTATGATCTTTACCATCTTAAACTTTTTGCCCGGGACGACTTCAACTTCGTCGGTGACGTCGCTAAGACGTGTTGGTCATCCAGATCCATCGGGTTATCAATGGCCTTCGAGGTCTGCGGGCCGAGGGTGGAACTTAGAGAAGCCAAGTAATTTGTCCCTGAGGTCCACTGGTCGGTGTATATGTGTGTGTCCCCTCAAGGTGTTGCAAAAGTGATGGTGAGAGAACGGATGTCGCACCGCATATGGAAATCGACCTGGCTCGGCCGATCAATGATGACGTTATAGGTTGAGGGGACTTCGAGAACCAGGAACTCCGTCATGAGGGAGTGGCAGTCAAGTGTGTTAAACTGCGTATCCCCAATCAACATTAGAGGTAAGTTGACAACCCCTATTGTTTGGACAATGTCCCGGCCAATGCCAAACGTAGGCCCGAAGCTTTTTCTGACCGCGGACATGTGTACCTCGAGCTTGTCGAGCATGTCCTTGAAGATGACACTGGTGTTAGCGCCAGTGTCAATGTACACCATGTTGGTGTCATAACCTGCGATCCGTGCAGTGTTCATCAGTGGGTCGGAGTGCGGGAAAACGACTTTGGTCCCGTTGAGGCGGTAAATGACATTCTCCTCCAGGTGATCGAGCTGCAAGATTTCTCTTGCATAACGCTTTCTGGATGAGGCTCCTTCTGACTTTGTGAGTACATGAATTGTGCCCACTGATGGGGGTGGCAGTAGGTTTTGCCTTCGAGTGCTATTTTGTCGACGACGCGTCTTCTCGCGGTCGTCGTTGTCGTCGTCCCTCTTGCGTCCCTTTGGGAAATCTTTGCAAGGGGAAGAGGAGTTGGCAAGGAATTCCTTGAGTTTCCCTTGCTTGATCATTTTGGAAATGAGATGCTTGAGTTGCCAACACGCCTCGATGTCATGTCCACGATCCTTGTGGTAGAAGCAGTACTTGTCAAAACCCTTGGTGGTCTTGTGTTGGATGGGCTGAGGCCAATTGGGGACCTTGTTCTGCTTTTCTAGTAGCAGCAGAATGTTCGTGCGGGTGTCACGAAGAGCGGGGTGTCGCTCGGAGGGCCTCGAAGTACCGGTCGAGGGTTGATACCTCGATGAACCGGATCCCTTGTCAAATTTCTTGTTGCGATCGTTGGCGGAGGGTCGGTAGTAGGGCTTGTTTATTTCCTCGGAGTTCATGAATCGGATTGCTCGATCGATAAACTCACCCATCGTTGTGACAGGGTTTTCGCCTCGACTCGTGTTGGAGGCCCTGAGTGACGGCCAGGAGTTGCATGTCTGGAGAAAGCCCCTGGACTTGAACGGCTTCCGCCTGAAACCGTCGGATATAGTCTCGAAGGGGTTCCTCATTTTGTTGTTTCACCTTCAGCAGGTGTTGAACAGTCTTTGGGGGTGGTCGGGCGCCCATGAAGTGGCGGAGGAATGATGAGGCCATGTCTCTAAAACATTTAAAATGTTGCCCTCGTAGTGTTCCGAACCATGTCGATGCAGCCCCTTGAGGGTAGAGCTGAAAGGCTTACAGAGAATCGGGTCCGTGGCGCGAGCCATCTCCATTTGGGAGATGTAACGCTGCAGATGATCGACGAGGTCGGTGGTAGCGTCGTAGCTTTCGATGACTGGCATGCGAAAGCCGGCGGGCGCCTGGACGACGATGATATCTTCGGTGAAGGGCTGTGTCAGGAGGACCTCGATATCATCGAGGACCTGGTCAGGTGTCTTGACCTACTCCTCAACCACATTGATTCGTCGGAGGAGGTCGTCGACACAGAGATTCCCGATGGAGTGGTTTTGGTTCTGGGATTGTTCTTCCCGTTCGTTGGGTGGTGGGAGGCGTGCAACCTGCATTTCCACCTTAATGGTTTGTACCATCAAGGTCTTCATGTTGTTGAGAATATTTGCCTGGAGAAGCATCATCTGGGCGGGGTCGATGATGATGGGTTGTGGGACCGTGGAAGGTCCGAGGAGATATGTTAAGTGAGCCGCTGGTAGTTGTGGGAGCGGTTGTATCCCTGTTGTGCCGTCAACAGAGAGCGGTGGGGGCGCGCCTGAGAAACTTGAATCAGCATCCTCAACGTGCACGCTGTTGTCAGGATTGTGGGTTCTCCTTGTTTTCGCCATTGTGATGGAGAGGGAGAGAAAAAAAACTATCTGGAGAAACTAACACGGCTGTTTTTCTTTCCAACAGACGGCGCCAAATTGATAACCAATAGATGGTATCCGGTCGTACTGGTGCGGCGGAAGCTGTGGTGGAGCTGCTATCAAGACCTGAAAGAAACAAGACAAGAGAGACTCTCAGGTGCAGAAGAGAGAAGAATGTAGGGTGTGTGGTAATCACCTTATTTTTTGTTGGCATCACCCAGTTATAGGGTGATGTCAGGACTCTCCTCATGCTGGGTAGAGTGTTTGGTAAGATTTTCCCCATGCTTGGACTGCTGACACCCAGGGTTTTGGGGATTGGACGTAACTGCCAAACAATGTTGGTCTGACAGCATTTAGTGTGCTGAGTTGGGGTGTTAATTGGGCTTGACCCATATCTGTCAGTCAAGCCTATGACAGGATGGCATTTCCCGCCAATATGTCAGTACGGGGCGCATCCACAGATCGTATACGAGGAACATCGTCGTATTTACGAGGAGGGTCCCTCGTAGCTATGACGTCATGTCGTGACGTCAACGTTGCGTTTGGAACGACCATACGACCATACGACCATCCTTGGGCCCATATGCACCATTTTCCAAAGTAAGTATTTATGTATATTATGAACAAATACAGGTCATATCTTAGGGGGGAAAATTCCTCACACAATTAATACTGAAATCATATCACACACATGCATGAACTATATTTGAAAGTATACACTCGACCCCCTAGCCATGAGTAAGAAAAAATTTTTGGGAAATTTGGGGATGTATTTTTTTATTGATGGATGAGATATATTTGAATAGAGAAATTTGAAGAAAAAAATACTATTATTTTATGAAAAATTGATAAATTTAAAGTTATTTTGTGTATTGGGATTGAGAAAGTTAAAAATTTGTGTTTGGAAACTATTTGTATTGAACACGCCGCCCTAGATGATAAACTAAGCGCTTCAACCCTTATAACAGGGTTTTTGACTTTGGGTGTTTTTTAAAATTTGTTTACAAGGATTGTAGGTCCGACTGCATTGTGATCGCCCATTTTATAACGAGACACGCACATAACACAAGGATTTATTAGGGGGTTCAAAGTTAACAAATTGGAGGTGAAATATCACCATTTCTCACATCCGAAAATCATGGTGAGATTTTGAGTTTTTCGGACCTTTCATGAATCACGTCCAAGTGAATTTCGAAAATTCACTGTGAATTTGGCGTCCCCCGGTACCTGCCCACTTGAAGCCCCGCCGTCTCCGCCCGGGTGTTGCTTGCCGGCGGTCACCAAACGGAGAGAGAAGGAGGAAGCACCTTGGGGGGCTGAGGCGTCCGCCGCCGCCGTCTTCTCCACGGGTGCTGCTTGCCGCGGCTAGCGCTGAAACAGAGAAGGAGGAAGCACCTTGGGGGCTGAGGCGACCGCCGTCTTACGCCGACGGCAGTCTTGCGCGGCTAGCGCCAAACAAGGAGGAAGCACCTTGGGGGGCTGAGGCGTCGCCGCCGCCGTCTCCGCCCTGGGTGCTGCTTGCCGGCGGAGAGCGCTGAAACAGAGAGAAGGAGGAAGCACCTTGGGGGGCTGAGGCGACCGCCGTCTTCGCCGACTTGCCTTGCCGTGGCTAGCGCCAAAAAGGAGGAAGCACCTTGGGGGCCGAGGCGACCGCCGTCTTCGCCGACGGTCTTCAAGAGAAGCAGGAGATGGGGGGGTGAGGTGAGGACGTGAAATTTGGTTTAGGTTTGAGGGGGTTAGTGGTGAGGTTTGTTTAATTCACTGTGAAATTTCGCCAGATTCACCGAAAAAATTTTCCCCACCACTCGACTTTGAACCCCTATTATATGGAGTCTGTGTTGGGGGAAGAAAAAGAGAGTTGATTTGTGATAAATTAAGGCCACGTTTTTTTTCAACAAATTGTTTATGAATTTATCAAATTAATATTTTCTCTAAAAAATTCTCACAAACTTTAAATCAATTTTAAAAAATACGAAAAAATTTCCTTATTTTACTTTAACATAACATACCCTGAAAACGAGGTTTTACAATTGCCATTAAAATATGGAGATTGTTGTGTAATTTGTGACTTGATGTAACATTTTTCGCTTTGCATTTGTCAATTTACTCCCATGACAATTTATTTTTGAATCTGCCATTTTTTTGTTTATACTCTATCCGTCCCAAGTGGGTTGTAACTTTTAGCATTTTTTGTGTAGATTAAGATTATATTTGGTCATTAACTTATTTTACATAATAAACTTACATCATTACTCATTCCAAACCTATTCTAACCCCTCTCAACCCACTCCCTAGACTATTTGAGTGAGTGTATTGCAAGGGTAAAAATGAATTAAAATAAAACACAAGTGAAATAATGTCATTTCATTTTGGATAAAAATATTTTGATATCGTGACAACCCACTTAGACGGGCGTAGATAGTATATGTTAAATGGAGTTCCCTATAAGCTAATGCCACGTTAACCCTGTTCTTTCACACTCATACTATTTTTTTTCTATACTTTTGTTTCCACTAGACTTTTTGTCAATTTTTTTATGATAAGAGTGCAAATATCTGTGAAAACAATATCTCCGAAATATCAAATACTCAATACAAGAGAACATATTATGAGGTACATAATTAAGCTTGGTATGTAAGCTAGTTGTTATTAGCAAACCGAACAACACAATACAGTTGCATTAACAAACCATACGATCATACAACTTGGATGGGTAACCAAAGAACTAATAGGCGCTCATTTCTGTGCGTAGCTCTCTGTAGATCATGACCATCTTTTAATTAATTGTATTAAACAATTCATGACGTAAATTTGCAATATAACAGTTATCTATTGTTAACTCCAAGCTCAATAAGGAGAAAATGAGAGTCTATTGGGTGTATTTGTAGTGTTAGAGATAATCTTTCTAAAGCTTTCTATGCTATGCAAAGTGGTATATGTGATTTTTCAAGTTGGTGGATCTTAAGGCTTCCATGTGGGGTATGTGGCTTTGGGCCTCTGACCCAAATTATAAATGTCTTGTTCTAGATTTTGGGCGGAGGGCTCATCATTTGCCCCCGAATTGTCTAATTCCATCTTATCTGAGCTTAGGAATTAGACACGTGCTAGCTTTGTGCCCGGAGTGGAGCGAAGTCGGATTTTTACTTGTAATTAACTTTTCTTAAACCTTCTACTTTCGCAAATTGCCCTCGACTCCGTACAAGAGGAGCACCGTGAGAAATTTTGTTAACATTGGAGTTGTTGATCTTATGTTGAGTAAGTCTCATTTCTATGCCGTTGAGGTATTTTACCTTTGTGGCACTGCTAAGTTGTGTTTTGAAAAACTCGGTGACTCGACCAACTAACTTTCATAGCAATTTAAGCTCTTCAAGGTCTTTTGTAGTTGTGGTTGGTTTGGGGTGGTCCTCGGTTTTGGGCCGGGACCGAGTTTGACATATGATGGAATCATCCCCTGTGAACCCCTACCCATATTCTTTCTATACATCAATTTCTTAGGGCTAATTACACTTGAGGTGGCTTGTATGGAAGTCTTTGTTCCTCGGGACATTTTTATAAATTCCTGGAATTTTGGCTTATTGACTGGTAAACGACCAAAAAGTAAACCTTCCTTCCTAAAGCTATGAAATGAAGGAAGAAAACAACGGCTTTCGAGCTAGCGCGCTCATCCGTTGCTTGGTTTATAGGAGGCGTGGTTACTGCGGGCGTTCCATTAAGGGCTACATTCAAAAGTCGCGTACGATTTTACTCGGTTCGTTACAGTCTCGGTTTATTCGTGTTTGCTCCTAAAAGCTAGACAAATGTGCTTCTACATTGTGTGCTCATTGGATGGGGTAATCTTTGTGTTATTGTCCGAGTAGGGGCTTCCCCTATTTGAAGGAGATTCCTCAAATGGATAGGTTGCGACGATTCCTTAGGTGTCGAGGTTGGTATTCATCGGATGAAGTGTTTGACATAGTTCCAAGAAGGGTGTTCCTCGGACAAATTCCTTGGACTCGGAAGGCCCCGAGATTGTTCCTCGGCCCCAGGATTGTTCCCTGACAATGTTCCTCGACCCCAGGATTGTTCCCTGGACACTGTTCCTCGGTCCCGGAATTGTTCCCCAAACAATGTTCCTCGATCCCGGGATTGATCCCCGGACAATGTTCCTCGGCCCTAAGGTCGTTTCGCGGACATTGCGCCTCAGCCCCAGAGGGCCTTAGGATTGTTCCCATACAATGTTTCTCTGCCCCAGGATTGTTCCCCGGACACCGTTCCTCGGTCCCGATATTGTTCCCCGGGAAATGTTCCTCGACACCAGAGAACCCCAGGATTATTCCCCTGATAAAGTTCCTCGGCCCCGAAGGGCCCCGAGATTGTTCCCCGGACAATGTTCCTCGGCGCCAAAGGCCCCCGTGACCATTCTCTGGGTGATGTTCCTCAGCTTTGGAGGGCCCTGGGGTTGTTCCCCAAATAAAGTTCCTCAGCCCCAGAGGGCCCCGAGATTGTTCCCCGGACAATGCTCCTCAGCCCCGGAGGGCCCCGGGACTATTCCGCGGATAAAGTTCCTCTGCCCCGAAGGGCTCCGTGATTGTTCCTCGGACAATGTTCCTTGGCCCGGAGGGTCCCGGGATTGTTCACACAAAAATGTTCCTCGACCCCCGAGGGCCCCAAATTGCTCCCTGGACAATGTTCCTCAGCCCCGAAGGGCCTTAGGATTGTTCCTCGGACAATGTTCCTCGATCCAGAGGCATTTCTTGACCCGCACAGAGGCATTTATAGAGTCGTGAAGGGCTTGTACTGAGCTACTAAGGGCTTTTATCGAGCCGCGAAGGGCTTTTATCGAGCAACAACAGGCTTTTACCGAGCCGCAACGGACTTTTATAGAGCTCGGAAATGCATTATTGTGTCGAGCTCGTCCTCGGAGAGCAGAAGACTATATGGATTTCTACGGTT
The DNA here is from genome assembly GCA_024586325.1 of Stellera chamaejasme. Classification (NCBI taxonomy): domain Eukaryota; kingdom Viridiplantae; phylum Streptophyta; class Magnoliopsida; order Malvales; family Thymelaeaceae; genus Stellera; species Stellera chamaejasme. The sequence continues at coordinate 703,213 of CM044986.1, forward strand.
GGATTGACGAGTCCACAGAGTAACTCCGAGTATAACGGTCTTCAAGGGTACGTGGTTTTTACGAATAAAGGCGTCCGTTACGATAAACTTTGGGGATCATCGATGTTGATCGCACATCCAGATCGTATCCGTAAGATCCATTCATTCTTGCCACCAAGCGAACAAGTGGTTTATCTCGAATACCCTACCTTTAAGGAAGATTTGATGCAAGAGCAGAGATAGGTACGGCGAATCCATTGCAAGAGTCGACGGCATTGGTGAAAGTATACGTCCTGTGACCAGATGTGACCCCAGATTATTGGATCGTCAAGCACATCCCGAGCACATAGATCATTTGGACAACCAATCGGACGAAGATGACGATGACGATGATCCGGTCGAATATAGTAAAATGTATGACGTAATTCGATAATTTTAGATAAATGTATCTTTCGATAAACAACAATTTTAAATTAGTAATCATTCGAATTACAATTTGAGGATGAAATTGCAAGTTCTCAAAACATTTGGATCAAATTATATATTTTTACCGCAAGACCGGACCGCATTTACATGGGCCCGTGGGGCCCACGAAATCTATGCACGTTTGAAATATGGGAGGGAAATTAAAAATTTCGAATTGGCATTTTCTCGAGCGCGCGAGGCCAAGGGCATATGATGGTCCTGGAGGGCATGAAGATACAATTCTATTATCGGAGGATTTTCATTGAACGGGGAAGTACAAGTGTGGTATCCATTAGATCTTATGCCATAATTCTCACAGATGCCAACAATGTTATTAAGTCCAAGCTTAACACCTAGCTTGTTCGTTGAAAGACCAACCCTTTATCTTTTCTGCTAGCGGATTATGCAATCCGTTCATGAAAAATGAGAGATATTGAATGAATAGTATTTGTGATATTGGAGGTTGAAAAGAACAAAGCTTAACGAGTAAGATTCTCGGACCAAATGAGAATTTACCCGAACATCGCACGAAGCATTCCCGAAGATACAAAACACGTGTCCATTAACTCTATATTGACATATTACGACTCCCGGACCAAATGAGAATTTACCCGAACATCGCACGAAGCATTCCCGGAGATACAAAACACGTGTCCATCAACTCTATATTGACATATTACGACTTTGCTACCATTAATATGGGCTATATAAGGCATTTATGGCGGGAGACCTCTCTCGCTTTCAAGCACTTTCATAGAAAATAACAGTAAGAAGACAAGACATACTGAAATCCCTCCTCGAATTCCGAGAAACGCATATTGCACAAATCCCCATGACATCTAGTAATGTCAACACTCGTCAACTTCGCAGACACGTGGCGGCAGCCCAAACGGATCCGCCACTAAAAGTGAAATATAAATTTTCTAAATATATTTTTTATGAATTATTTTTCACTATTTATTTCAATAAATATTTGAATCAAATACTGAACTTGAAATAATAAAGTCAAATGTATATAATTGAGGAATGAGTATATACATATAATAGAGAGAGAGAGAGAGAGAATATTCATGTTATTGAGTATATTTGAATATTCGTGTTAATTTTCAAATATTCAGTTGCAGTTGTATTCGTTTCGTCACGTAACAAATCACTCCTTTAGTGATCACTCGATACATATGCATGCAACTTTTAAAGGCAGGTTTGCATAAACAGGAAGGCAGCGTCGGAGTAATTACAATTACTAGCAGAAGCCAAAACCAACAAACCCAATCTACACCATTTTTTTAACGCTTTGCAACTTAATGCATGAGCTAATTAAGTACATAATTAGGGTAACACTTATCCTTAAACATTAGGTGTAATTATTCATCTTGTAATTAGGCAAGATCTCAAAGTAGATGGAAAGTGGCCAATATCTTCCTCCCGCTAGAGTTGTAGTACCCGTGTGTTAGGTGGCCATAGAGCAGGGACGGAGCCAAGATTGGTTCGGGACCAGTCACTTACGAAGAATAAGATTAATATATAAATGGTAACGAGAAACAAGTTTAACGAACGATTGTTATACAACTACAAATTAATATGATACAAAAAATCCACCATACATGCATATATTTATTTAGAAAGTTTGAGATGGACACGCCACTCTTTTAAATTAATAAAATCATATATAATGGAGTTTAAACTAAACGTTTTAGCAAGTTCCCAAATAACAAAAGTGTTAGCAAGGAAATCATCTTCGATCTTATTACGAAATATAGTCTTCACAATATTCATGGAAGAGCTATATTAACAACAAAATAGAAAACAAGATGCCAATAATAAAAAAATGATGCAAGGAAAAAAGACTGTATCACTCATGGACTCACCTAATGAAATCGGATTAGCAGTTACTAACTTGGTAAGACAATCCCAGGGCTAGCGGAGAGGGAGCAAAGTGAATTAGAAATTTAGAATAGATGTTAGAGAATAAAGGCGCAAGAACCAATTAACCTCAATTCAAAATATTAATTATCAATTTATTTACTCAATAAACTTATATGATTTATATAAACATAAGAAATGTTAACTATATTATCACGATTGATATATAAATACTACTATATACTAGTTAATTTGGTACATTTCATGCCCCCACCCCACATAATGTGACTCCGCCACTGACATAGATCGAATGAAGTTCTCCAACGCGATGAACTTTTTTCGGTGTTTCTCCTTCTCAATCGGCTCGTGAATTTAGATAGTGAAGGGTAAATTGTAAATTTAGATATAGTGAAGCGTTAATTTTTAAAGGTTTGGGGTCTAAGTAATTGTTAAACTAGTGATGTGGATCCTGTCATGTGGAAGCCCGTTACAGAATATTTCAGGAATATTTCCACCATTAATTGAGTTAATGGTAAAATGTGACAAAATATCAATGTTTGGCGGTAAAAGGTGTCCAAAAAAGAGATATCAATGGTAAAAAAACCCATTTTTAAAAAAAGAAACAGTGCTAAAAAGAAACCATTAAACGTGAGCGACAAAATCAAACATTTTCTTTATTGATTATATATTTTGTTTCAAGGGATGCAATAACGCAACAAATGTATAAATAATTAAAAGAAATTAGTAAGGTCATGTTCTTCAGCACAATAAACCAAGAACAAAACATAATTAGTATTTCAACAACAAAACATATCATCATTTTTTCCTCGTAATTAATTAGCTCCACTTTCACACACTTCCTTCCAAATTTTAAATAGTTGCTATTTCTTTTTTTTTATTTTTGTGTGTTTTGTTCAATAAAGAAGACAACCTTGGAAAGAATCAAAGGTTGAAACGGAAGAAGTAATTGCGGGGCAATTTTGTTTATAGGGGCCGGGGACGTAAAGAAGAGTTAAGAGAATATAAAATTATTAAGTATTATTATTATTATTATTATTATTATTATTATTATTATTATTATTATTATTATTATTATGGTGTAAGTTATGCACGTACGTTATGTATTTTTTGCGGCGAAAAAAGAGGGCACTCACTCATCACTCACTCCACTCACAGTCAGAGAGACACCTATGCATTAATGTTCATGATCTACATGTAGTGTTTGTTTGGTTCTTGGACATTTGGCTTGGCTTGGCTTAGCACCCAACTTAATTATCTGGTCAAAAACCTACCACTAAAAACATGCACCTAGCACAATTTCACATAATTAAGTTTACAAAATCTGAACCACATAATATAATACAAATCACATGATTTCAGAAGGAATATACACAGAAAAAAATGTTTTGAGTTTTTCGAAAATGAACATAAAATTTGTGAGGAAAAAATGAAAAGGTTCAGTTTTAAAATGTTTGAGAAAATATTTATTAAAGGAACATCAAATAAGTTTCACAATGACATAAAAAAAAATAATTGAGCAAAAATTTTATCCATAAAAAACCATTGATAGTCATTTTATAGGAAGATTTTCCATAGAAAGCCTATCAATTTATCATAAAAAAGAAGTAACTGAGTAAAAATTTCTCTTTTTTAGAATAAATTTTAAAAACAAATAAAAAATACTTCAACCGTCTCAAAAATAATATTTTTTTTTAGCATTTAATCTATAAATTATTTTTTCCAATCTTTTGATATTAAAATAAAAATTTTATATATAAATAAAAATTAAATGTTTACACTTTGTAAATATATTTATTTTAAATTTTGTACAACAATTCTTTGTAATAAAATTTGAATCAAACACATCATTTGAATGGTGCATTCTTTTTATAGAACGGATATAGTATTAGTTTTATTTGTCAAATACAAGCATAACTCGTAGTTACCTACTACACAGCTAGTTCCTACCTAGTGCCTGCCTACACTGAATTTGTCACTTGTGAGTTGTCACGCGAGAAGTCTATTCCTCCCTTCCCTATAAGTATTAGTTTTATTTGTCCAGATTCCTACTGTTTTAAGTTGTAGCCCCCTACATTTCATTTTTGCACAAATATACTCCCTCCGTCCCTGAAAAATTATACACATTTTCTTTTTGGGCTGTCCCAGAAAAATTGATCACTTTCCTTGAAAAGAAACTTCTCACTCTCAAAGTTACTAAACTATCCTCACTTTATCTTTACTTTTTCTACCTCGTTTTTTGTGCACTCTCAACTAAGGGGCAATTAAATAAACATATACAAACATCTTACATTCACCTTAATCTCCGTGTCCAAACAAATCTACCAATTTTTCGGGGACGGAGGGAGTATTACAAAAGGTATACAAATTTTTAAACTTTTAATGAGGACACGTGCCCCATGTGGATCCGTCCCTGCATAGGGATGACCGGTTCAACAGTAAAAATCAAACCCCACCCTTTTCAATTAATCCTAGCTCAGCTCGCTCAATGGATTTCTAATTATCTTAATTCCATTTCAATTACAGCATTAACAATTAATTCGTCACAAAAATGTGGCTAGTGTTGAAGTTATGAATGGCATGTGGAGGGAGCTAGGGAGCTAGGTAGCTAGCTACTATTACATGCATGATGGTCTAAAAGCAAGCAAGCAAGCAAGCAAGCAAAGCGCTGTGTTTGGTTTGGTTTGGTTGTTGTGTAGTAGTGTGTCAGAGAATTGAAAGATACGAAAAGGAGACCCATACCATAACCATTACTACTACTACTATACCATGAGCTTCAAGGTTTCATTCTTTGATATATATATATATATATATATATATATACCAGGAGCTAAGTTTTAGTCGCTATTAAATTTAACTCACGAAAGTAATAGGATAAAAACAAACAATTGAGTCATTATTTAGAAGAGTAGATGAGAAATTGAAGAATCATCGAGAATGAGATGACAATAATACTCCATCCGTCCCAGAATTATTGAAACGTTTCTTTACTGTTTTCACAGTATTTAATCTACGATTTATTTTTATGAAATTATAGACATATGAAATTAAATAATTGATATGTTTCTCATAATTTTCACTATAATCTTTCTAAATATATTTTTATTTATTTTTCACTGTTTTTCTTAGTTAAATTTTGAGTCAAACACTGCAACTTGAAACAGTAAAAGAAACGTTTCAATAATTCTGGGTCGAGGTAGTAGTATTTAGAAACTAGATGTTCATTTATTATTTGCATATAAATTATTAATATTTAGTTATTAAAATATTGAAGAACAAAAATCATAGATTAAATGTTGAATTTCATTTTTTCACGGTGAAAATTTGATTTTCACACCTCAAGTAATTTTTTGAGGGGTGAAAAATTTCTAAAATCATCATGAATTTTGGAAATGAATCACTTCTCATCCCCACTTTAAAGTTTGAAGCCCATAGGGAATCAAGTAGGTTGGAGTAGATTTGGTTCAGTTAGGCTGGCATTCCTATACATACATACATACATACATGCCGATGAATCATCTACCTACTTCCTCATCTCTACTTATATCCATTATCCAGTTATCCATTCCATTCCTCCTCTTTACTTTGGATATATAGCTATAATTATCTAGAATTGAAATTTCTCAGAATTTCAGGCTACTTACTGTCAGGCTGTCAGCTAGCTGCTGTCTAAAAATAAATTATAGTAATATATAGTTGAACATATAGATGTTAATTATAAATAACTTCATTAGTTCTTCTTTGTGGAAAAAGGAGTATATACAAACAATTTGTTGAAAAGTCGGCAAATTGTCATATGAGACAATATATCACATGCAGCCAAGCCAACCAGACCATCCGGAGTTGGAGACAAAAAGAACACAAATGTTAGGCATGCAATATTTGTGAAAGGGATGATTGTCATCATCATCATCATCCCGTACCGGTTATTTATAATATGATGTAATTAATTACTTTTTCTTTAAATTTCTTTTGTGAGACTCTTTATTTAAATGAAAACTTCACTTATTCATAGTTATAAATTATCTTACTTTATTTTTATTTTTTTATTTTATTTTTTGTGTAATCGTATGTTAGACTACATAAAATCATATATTCACATTAATATTGTATTCAATCAAACAAACTGAAAAGTCATTTGGAAATGAAAATAGTATATTTTAAGTATAATGTGTTTATTAAATTAATAGGAAGTTGCGGGTCATGTTTAGGAAATGGACAATAATAAGAAGAAGCATACCGTGGGAAGATTAGAAAAGAAAAGTTGTGTCACTTTCAATACACTTTTGGGCCACTCCAAGATCACATGCTCTCCATCTACCAATTTTTGTACTTGCCGACCCGATACATGATCATAAGTGAAAATCTTACCTAAACATTCCAAGATTATTTATTAGTATAATTCCTTCCTTGTCGTAACTTATGCTTTTGACCTCACCTTTTTTAACTCTCTATCATCTTATTTGTCACCTTCCTCAGTTGGTCGGTGCCAATCAATAACCTAATGCGTCGGTAAAAAATTGTGTAATTAGGTTTTGAAATACTCATTGAGTACTAGCTAGTACTATTATTCATGCTTAAGGTTAGGATTAATTAAGTCTGCGTCCCTAAAAGTAGGGTTTTTTTTTTTAATTTTATAAAAATGATATCACACAATGTCTATTGTAAAAAACGATAAAAAGCATAAGGTTTTACGACAACGAGATAATTATGGCATAGTAAGTATGAATCAATGTTTTACGTTTAGGACCAAAATGAACATCATTGAAGCTTTGAGGGACATGAATCGACGTTAGGCCCATACGCATCAAGTAAATGCCCGTGTTGCCGAACTTTTCCCGGGGAAAATTGTGTGCGATGAATTCAAGAAACTTTTATTTTGGGCCACGATGTCCATGTCTTGGGCCACAATTAGGGTTGGGCTTGGGCTCAATCGGTGCACGTTTTTTCAAAACCCACACTGGGGGTACAAATACACAGTTGACAAATTTCCAGCTTCTCCAATTTCCCATTAACAAACTCCTTTTTCTGATGCATTCAAAGTTTTCAACATATTTTCCCATACTCGTTCTTCACTCTCTCTTTAAAAGGACAAAAGGAAAATAAAAGAAAGAAAATACAAAATTCACAGCAAAGTGTCATACAATTTCTTAATTTCCCGATTGAGCAAACCCCACAGTATAAACTCAAGAGCGTGTGAATATTCAAAGCACGTGAAGGGCATCAAAGAATTCCTAATTCTATCTCTGATTGCTTCCTACAACTCTTTAGGTAGACAGACTATCCCCGTTCTATTCATTTCCCTACAAGGCCCGATCCAACACATTCACTTCTATCAACTTCACCACAAAAGAACTACTCGACCTCACAGAGGAACTTTACACCAGAACTTTATTTACAGACCACGGTATGGATGCAGCTCTTCCGAGAAGATATTCACATGTGATAGCCGTAACCTTCAAACCCCAAACCATCATCTCCTTGACCCGGGAGGTACCCAGCTGGGGGTTGGAGAGGCACCTGCTGCTGGACAGGACCCCCCGGACCCGGAGGAGGAATCCAGTTCTGGTCCACAGGGACACCAACCGTGTTGTTATCTACCGTGGTGATGTCGTGGATGCTTGACCTCTTCCGCTCCTTCTTTCCGTTGTTCTGGCGCAGAAAGTACTTCTGGGCATGGCTCGCTACTTGTGTAGGTGTTCGAGTCACCACCATGTTCCTCGATATGCTTCTCCAATCACCCCTCCCAAACTTTTTCAGGCCAATCAGGAATAACCTGTTCCATACCAATACCATCAATCGCGAGGCAAACACCAACAACTAGGTAACTTTATAAAAGCAAACAGCATCCTCTCATTGTGATGTAATCCAACAATTGCACATCAAAGGGACAACATGAAACATAGCAGCAGCAAACACGCATCAGGTATATTAGGCCAAGAACACTTGCAGAACACCCACAAGGGATTAACTCCCTACTGTGGCATAGCCACTCAGCTGGACTTCACAACTTTTTTTAAAGATAAAAGTCAGTTTACCAGCTCTTTGTATGCTGACAAAAGTTTTCAATTTCTGAACTTCCCATAGAAGTCAGTTTATCAGTCCTTCTATGATGACTTCTCACATAATCTTTTTCACACCACCACAAAATCAGTCAAACCCCTAAAAATAGAAGTTACCCTAATTGAACTTCTGGAGTTAGAATTCTGTGTCAAGCAAGAATTACCGGGCTGGATCAATTGAATTACAATCAAGATCTCGAGCCGGTGAAGTGAAAAACAGTGAAGGAAGCAGAAAATAAACCATTTACAGGAAAATCAGAATTACAAGAGAAAGTAGAAACGTACTTGTGCTCCTCTTCAGTCCACGGCGTGCCCTTCTTGCGGTCGTTATCAGCTTGCTTGGCCTTGGCGGCGAAGGAGATTTGGCCGGGCGCGTCCCAGGTCGGGGAGGGAGGCGAGTCGTCGGCATAAGCGGGGACGTTAACCCTGCCGGAATCGATCTCGCAAACATCGTGAACAAGAGCATCGTAGTGTTGCTGGACATCGAGGGGGGACTTGCCGGGGATGCGGCCGGCGATCTGGAGCCAGCGGCCGGGGAAGTCGTCGGGGAAGTCGACGAGAGCCCGCTCGAAGAGCTTGTCCTCGAGTCGGGTCCAGGTAATCGGATCGAAGCGAAACATCAGGAGGTATAATCTTGTTTCTTGGGGATTTCGAATCGGTGGGTTTGGTGTGAAAGAAGAAGGCGGAGGATTCTCAGAATTATACGCGGGATTGTGATGTGAGGGACTCTTTTGTTTTGTTTGCGCGTTTTTTTTCTCTGTTTGTTGTTTTTGGGTTTTCGTCACACCTGGGACTTTCGATTACACACGTTTTCTTTCCTTCCCAACTCCACTTAGTTCAACACAAAATTTTGGAAATTTTCAATACAATCTTAAATTCATCAATTTGTCATTGTTTTTTTTATAAAATAATATTTTTATCAAATTTCTTTATTTATATATATCTCATTCAATTCAATGAATAAAAACATTTCCCCAAATTTTCAAAAAAACAATTCTCATTTCAAATGAACTAAACCTAAGGAGTATCACTTTTTCGTTTTTTTACTCTTTTCACATTTTTAACACGACTTTTATTTTTTACTTTTATTCTATATGAACGAAGTATGTCTTCTTTGGCTATTTTTGGGGTAAGATGTCAAAGATTTTTTAAGATTAAGGAAAACGAACGGAAGAAGAAAAACATAGGTTGTGTTCTTTCCTTAAAATCGTATCAATAAGTCATCAAATTAACATTTTTCTCTTCATTTTTTCCTCTTACCAATATCAAATGAATTTTTAAAAACTTACTCCGTTTCTAAATAATTTTACATATTTCTTTTTTGGATGGTTTCCAAAAAATTTTCCACTTTCTCAAAAAGAAAATTTTTAACTACTTAAATTACTAAAATGTCCGTAACTATTTGTGGCTTTTATCTCATTAGTTGTGTCCATTTTAACTTAAAGATAAATCAGAAATCTTTTCTTTTCTTTTCATTTTCTTAATTCTCATGTTCATATAAAGTGGAACATTATTTGAGATTGATGGAGTATTATAAAAACACACCTTCAGGAGGCCGCCGCCAATGGGCTCGCATGATCATCGCGTCGTCGCCTACCTTCTCCTTACCAGTGTTGTGTCTGGGCTCCATCATGTTCTCGCATCACAAGGCTTTAGGTGCTTTGACGTCGCCAATGGGCTTCGCTTGGTCGTCGCGCTGTCACCTACCTGCTCCGTACCAGTGTTGGGTATGGGCTCCATCGTGTTCTCGCAATACAAGGCTCCGGGTGCTCCAACGTTGGATTTCGTTAAAGTTCACGACGATCTCCTCCATGGCTTATTCACAGTGGGCGTTTTCCTGTCGCAATCGGTTTCCGGAGATGGGCTAGGATTGGCCGCTGCTGGCACTTCTAGCGCTGATTGGAGGCCATCCGACTAAAGCCGATCTCGATCTCTTCCGGCGCTCTGGTTACCAGATGCAGCTCCGCAGGAAATCCGGTTAAGTAACGATACACCCACTGCCGATGCCGATGCTGGTGTTTCCCTTGTACTTGCGCTTACTTCTGCAGGGGTTCCACCGACGAGGGTGCAAATTCTTTGGTTGATGAATCTTCTGGGTTCGGTTCTATCTTATGGGTGGTGTGGACACGGTGGTTCGCTGAAGCCAAATTCATGGTGCAGCTATGGTGGTACAACATGGTTTGTTTGGGGCGGAGGACTTCCAATTTGTGTGGAAGAAGTTGCGTGTTCGACATAGCGGGTGCAATTATCGAGTATGAGTTGCATGGTTCAGGGGACTTCGGTTGATTGTCCGTTTATTTACTTTGTGAGGGCCTTTATTTTTAGTTTATTTTTTAAGACTCTTCTAATTTCGGTTTGTTTGTTTTTTTCGGGTTGATATTTTAATATTTACTTTAGTTTGATATATATATAAATAATTTTAATTTATGCAAAAAAAACTAAAATTGATCACCTACTTGAGATGGTGGAGTGATCTCTGTCAAACACCGCAAGTGTAGCAAAAGTTAACGATGAAAGTTGGATAATTCCGGCGGGCAGTGAAGAAATCGACATCATTGAAAACGGAAAAGACAAAAAGGAAATGGAGTACTCAACAAACTAAAATAAAGTTTATGGAAAAAGTGAGGAATTAAAATAAGCAAATAAGTAAGTAGCAGCAGCAGCATACAGTACAGTACAGTATATTGGAAGGTTGTGAGCTGTGAGTGCCAGTGGTGTATGCAATGCATGTATGTGTGGAGTTGGATGTCGGCAACCGCTTTTTATGTATAAATTAAAATTATTTTTAGTTATTATTTTAATTTAAACAAATTTTCATTAATTTATATCCTATTTTAAATTCGAGTGCATTTATAAAAATAAAAATGAACTAATTTAAAATAAAAATGAGAAAGAACCATTTAATTTATAAAAAAATTATTTTGGTATTATGATAATACATTTGATAATATATGGAGTAATTATTTGTTGAGATAACAATTTAATTGATGTATAAAAAACGATTTAATTGAAAGTATGGAAACAAATGTATATTGAGGAAATATGAAAAACAACACACGCTTTCGGTTTCTCAAACCGTCTTCACTCGTACGTCTGGCTGCTGCATTATTTAGACACGTGTGAAGCAGATGATGAGATAGGATTGCCACGTCATCGTTCGGTATTTTATATTTTGTCAACATGTGCTTGGTCGCCTCAAGTAAGGCTTCCAGCTAGTAGTAATGCACCAAACTCTTGATTGGGAAATTACGTTTTCAATTTTCCACATATTACTATAAAAATTAAGTTTACTAGTAGTATTTCTTTATTGTGTAGTTTTTAGTAAGAGGTTTGTTCTAAAGCATAGGTTAGGATATGCTATTTAAAATGTAGCATCTAAGTGTTTCGATTGTCTGTTTAATTATACATTTACCATTAAGTAATTAAGATCAAGAGTTATAAATACGGGGATCATTTTTTTGTCACAATGGAAATTATGAGCATAATTTTATCATGGAGTTACAATAACATGAACATCATGATTTATTAAGCTCGGGATCATTTACTGATTAGGAAACAAATTTTATTATAAATTTTGGGGTAATATGAATTAGATAACTTGGATCATTTTTTATTTATTGCGGTGACCATTAGTTACTCGTAGTGGGTATCACGAGTAAGATTTTATTATGAGATAACTAGGATGATGAAATTGTTGCCACCGAATCAATACTTTTCTATTGCGGGATCAACTTTTCACTGCGGTGATCATGAATTATAGGGATTATGAGTAATTAATAGTGTGTTTGTCGAGGTTAGATTGTGGTTTTACTATAGGAGTGAGATTGTATTTGATATTTATTGTTTATTATGATCTCAACTGGACCTTTAACTCAAGGTTCGCACGTTGACGATCTATTCCCATGTATCTTCTTCCTTCCATCGGATTTTGTTGTGAGTCGGATTCTAGAGCAACAACGGTGAGATTGGCGGAGGAGGATTGAATCATCGACACCAAGAGCTTGATTGTGTGAAGGAGGTGAAGTGGACGGCAACGAAATCATGGTTTAATGGAGTCGAACAGTTGAGTGACAATTTATGTAATTAAATGGTAGTCTTAAGCACTTTCCTAAAGAGACGTTCTAATGTATAACTATTTTCTACTCAATTCATTCTAACAGTTTTAACATGGATTGTCCTATTTCGGTATCATTTCAAGAATTTGTCTTATTAAAGTCACTTATCTTCATATTTTTGTCATATTCAAGTCTTTTACTGTTAACTCGGTGTTAACTTAGTACTCCCTCCGTCCATGAATAATTGTACACTTTGTTTTTACTGTTTTACAGTATTTAATCTATGATTTTTTTTCATGAATTTTTAGACTTTAAAGTTAATAATTTATATGCATGTCATAATTTGAAGTATAAACTTTCTAAATATATTTTTTCTGAATTTTTTAAAACTTGCTATCTTTGTTAAAATTTGAGTCAAACATTGAATCTTGAAACAGCAAATTCAAAGTGTATAATCTTTCAGGGACGGAGGTAGTATTAAAGTTAACGGATTTCCTGGAAAAATGGTTTTTTAGACACATGCACTTTTTCTTTTATACTATTTGCACCATAAACTTAGATATATGACTTTCATCCTATACCTTTTCCCCTTCTCCCTCCTCCTCCCACCACCACCACCATTCGTCGGCCGACCACCGCCGGAACGACACCAGCGCCGTCAACAACGCAGGGCTCGAGATCAGCAGCCCTGGGCTCGAGATCGACCACCCTGGGCTCATGATCGGAGGCCCTGGGTTCACGTTCAGCGGCCCTAGGCTCGCGATCGGCGGCCATGGGCTCGCGATCGGAGGCCCTGGGCTCGCGTTCGATGGCCCTGGGCTCGCGATTGGCGGCCCTGGGTTATTGAACGCTCCGGTAAAGGTCCGACCTGGGTTATTGAACGCGCCGGTAAAGGTCCGACGGTGGTCGGCCGACGACGTTCCTGTGGTAGTGGTGGGAGGAGGAGGAGGGGAAAAAGTATAGGGAAAAAGTGTAGGATGAAAATCCGGCCTTGGTGGTGGCTGGTGGATGTCAGCAGTGCCGGAAGTGGTGACCGGAAGTTGTGGTAGTTATTAGAAACTCATATATCTAAGTTTAGGATGCAAACAATATAAAAAGGTGCATGTGTCTAAAAAATCATTTTTCCAGAAAATCCGTTAACTTTAACACCGAGTTAACGGTAAATGACTTGAATAGGACAAAAATATGAAGATAAGTGACTTTAATCGGACAAATTCTCTGAATGGGACTGAAATAGGGCAATATACTACACATGTTTGTGTAGTATATGTAACATTTGTTGGAAAAAGTTGAAATTTATTTGATAATTGTTGGGGAGAAACCGAATTGTTGATGATGATTTGACGATGTTTTTAAGTTGTTGAAAAAATTTGAACCGAAACCGACATTTTCTCTCCATATTTTCCATATTTTTATCCTTAAATATAACCTTGATGGCAAAAAGCTCCCAAAAATAGTTCGGTGAAACATTTGGAGCCTCGGCTTAGTTTATTCATTCTTTGGAGTTCTGGACTTTTTGTCGGCTTGACAATTGGTTGTTAATGCAATTAATTGTATCTGCCAAAAAACAAGAAAACTTTTCTCCAAACTTTCTACCTAAAGAACACACTTAACTAAAACAAGCGTAACACAATTAATAAACCGTGCCACTTTCCGGGACTTATTTGATTTTGGGAAAAGAGAGGATTTGCGACTAACATTGCATGTTTGCAGCCGCTAGTTTTAAATGGCAAGTATTAATGCTAGCGTGAAAAGCAAGTAACAATTAGCCTCAAATCCTCCCTTTCCGTTTGAATTTTCTACGCCAGCCTCTTCAATTTATATTATGGTCAAGAAGCCATATCTGCATGTTTGCAGCCGCTAGTTTTAAATGGCAAGTATTAATGCTAGCGTGAAAAGCAAGTAACAATTGATGTTATATCTTCTTCAAACATTTGGAGCAGCGTTGGGTCGCTCCATAGGACGAACAACCCGCTCCAGTGCCTATAATGCACCACAGGAAGCTGGGAGTTCAAAATGACCTTAGGGAAAAAGTTCAAGCTGGCCTTAATTTCTAGAGCCACCAGCAAGTGGAAGAGCCTGGTCGATGTTTGAGCCTACGTCAACATGAATGAGCACTATGTAACCGAGTTTCATTTCCCAGATTTCTACCTGTGGTCTTGTTCATTCAAAGGGGCATATTGAATATCCATCCCTATATTGAGAAGCTAACATGAACCTTAATGGGAACAGTAACAGGCGCTAATCAAGGCGCACGTAAGGTAGCTTGGAGGGAGACAAAAGCAATCTAAGTTTAGTAAGAACCCCTACAAACGAAGTCTGACATTGTACCAAAGAAACACTGAATGGACACAAACGCTACAGATCATGATTTAAAAGAGAGGGTAAGAAAGAGAAGCCATTGTTTTGATAGAACAGTTAACAGGAAAGATTGACATTTCCAATTCAAGGGAAAACCTCTGTACAAAACAACTTCCATAGTCGACATTTATTTTCCATGGTTACCTCCAAAGCAAACAGTTAACAAAAGAGTGCTGATGCAGCGCAGTTCAGTCCTTTTGGGTACCCTCAGGATTCTGCAGAAGAAAATCAGATCAATCAAGTATGGGTAGAACAAACTATATTTTTTAAAAGAAGAAGAGGAAGAGGAAGAGAAATATCTATAAAGAAGGCAACGAAGGCGCAGAATATTTACAAAGAATGCATACGGAAATGAGACAGAAAATTTGTAAAGGGTAAAGGTCGGTAACTCCAATCAGATTCAAAATCTTACTGAACTGTCGCATAACACGGTTCTGTTCCCAAACGTTGTATGTATGTTAAAAGTTATTAAACACAAATCCCTCTACACGGTCAACAACACTATAACAACTACACATTATACCCCTATCTCCATCAAAGATTGACACCTTCCAGATTCCAGAATTGCTTGCTTTGCAAAATAAAAGACCTTTCCAACTTCTTTGCTTTTAAAGGTTTACAAGACCACAGAGTCATATACCCATTGACTTTTAGTTGGGATTTTGCTGTTCCGAGTTTGGAAAACATAGATAACATGTCTATGCAAATGTAATTCCTTGATTTTCACTAAAAAGGAAACAAGTGACAACCATTTGGGATTGAGCAAGTGTTAATATTCCAAGACATAATGCAGATTGCATATCTCCACCAATTAAGTTAACTGATAATTTGTTTGATTTCAGTTTCTTTCCCATTTAACTGTCTCTACTCTCTAGACACTCTACTGATGCAATGTGTGGCTTCACTAAACCTACCAGTGGGCGAATGGGTTATTATCCAATTACGTGAAAGCACATGGTATGACGCAGTTGCCTCAGAATATGCAGAAGAGAAAAGAAACTAACCTTCTCAGCACCGTGCTTGTCTTTCTCAGCTTTTTCTTTCTCTGCCTTCCGCCTCAGTTTCTCGAGCCTCTCCCGCTCCATTTTCTTCAAAGATAGATTTAGGCTCATCAGCAAAAAACTTAGTTACATGACAACCAACGATCAACGAAGCCACAAAATTATCATCGTAGTCAAGCTTTCAGATCGAAGATTCTAGTCAAATAAGCTTCAGCACAAGCTCGTTCAGTTAAATGTTTATGAATCATTCAGGGAAAAGAAAAAGAAAAAAGAAAGATTTACTCGGATCAAGCTACCTATGTTTCTAGAGATGATCTCTTTGATTTCTCGAGCTTCCCACTGATCAAACAGAAGAAGAAAAGAGAAACGTAAACACGAACCTGGATGTAGACGGTCTCCTTAGCTCGCTCCTCCTCCCTCAAAATCCTGCCCTTGTCGTCGCTGAAGTAGCGAGTCGCGCCGCGGCTTGTTTCCATCGATCGAAAGCGATTGACACAGACGAGTCGGCTCACTGCAAATCTCATGGTGGCTTGCTTTCGCGATCTTGATGATGATGATGATCTTGTTCGGTTCTCAGTTGACGCTTGAGAAAAGGAAGACGACGTACTGGAACCTTCGGTTCAAATTCATTGGGGGCCCAAAAAGAGAGCTGAATGCAGGCCTTCGATTACTGGGGACTAATAGACTTGGGCTTGAGCTATTATGATTGTTTTGTGCTTTACCCCTTTTTCTTGTTCGGTCCAAGTCTTTACCAAATATATTGACTTTTTGCCTTTTGATAAACTACTATTTTTCAATCTATTCCAAACATAAACTTTCACTTCAATTTTTCCTCTCAACATTTTTACTTTTAACTTCTTAGTTAAAATTTCGAAAATTTCTTATTTTTCAAATAAAATTCTCAAACTTTATCTCCAATTTAAAAACTTCAGTTTTTCCCTACTTTTTTTTTCTTATAAAGAAAACAACAAAAACTAAAACTGTTTCTTATTCTTTTGAAGCGAACTCTTTGGTATTGTCACTATTGTGGTCGTAAGAATCTTTCGGGCCCCTCAAAAGTCAAAAGTGTCATAAAAGCCGAACGAGTCGCCAAATTGTGGGAGATTGCGATTTTCCGGAAAGGTCAAGGGCAATCGTGTAAATAAACCTCAACCAAAACATTGCAGACGTAATCTCCGATTGGAACACTAACACGAATCGCAGACGGAAGGAAAAGAAAAAGGTTTCTTACAAATCAATTCAAGAGGGACCAACTCATTACCCAACACCGAAACGTCAAAGTGAACCGAACAAAGGAGGAGGAAAAAATAAATAAATAAGGAAAACAGTAGATACCCTTTTTCTCTTTTTTCTATCTCCTTCATTTGAATTCTGGTTGCGTGAGGACTGAGAATCGAGACAAAGACGATCGTCGGTGTTTCTTGTCACTGGGAAACGGAGAAACTTGTCTTTGGTCGGAGAGTTTACGATAATGGTGTCGGCGAATAAGGAAATGGCGGTCTACTGCTTCGACACTTTAGTCGCTCACTTCAACAACGAGGAAGCTCCGCCTCCTGCCTTCGATGATGGCAATCAGTAAATCCCCTTTCTCCTTCCCTACCCTCTCAATCAAGGATTGTTTGTTAATTCTTTTGGTAATTATAAATTTTAATATTATCGTCACGTAACTACGCAGCTGCAGCTGTTTGCTCCCTTTTGAATCAGTAATTGCATTGCTGTGTGACTGCTTTTGTGTTGGCTTTCAAGTCAATTAATTTTCATTTTTGCCGTTTATTTTCACTTTTACATTAAAATGGAATGATATGAACTCATAAAGCCAGAAATTGTTGGCTAATGTTGAAGTTTTCTCGCAAGCATCGGAACCAAGATGTTTGGTTAGCCAACAAAGGCAGAAAAAATGGTTTTTTTCTGTATATGATTCTGGACTTCGAATTTCAATCTGCCTTTGATGATGATGATGATGGTTGCGATGTTGTAACAGCATAACAATAAACGTCTGACGCTTAATGAAGTAATACAATTTGATGAAGAACTAGTCGCTTTTGATTGGAAAAGGGAATAACTTTGCATTTAACAAATGCACGTCATGTTAGTATATATGATTAAAATTAACGAATGCATGCCATGAGATTCTATATGATTAACAAACTGTTCTTGCATGCACTCTCTTCTTATGTATTACTCCTACATTTTTACCATATGGAAACTTTTATTCAGTTTCTGGTGACACTTTTCTTCAAGGGATTAGTTGTAACTGGTTGATCTCTGTGTATTGACTCGAATGTATGTCTGTGTGTGTGTGTGTGTGTCCTCTCTTCCTGCATAATGCCAAACTTTAGCAATTGCATTTTCCACGTCTCGGATCTTTTTTCTCTTTAGTGCTCGTAGTGTTAGTGTGCTGGTGCTCTCTCTGTTTCTTCCTCTTGTCTATTAGTTTCGGTTGTGCATCTCCTCGAACCTTTCCATCTATATGCTTACCAACTAAACACTGTCTGGATGTTTTTTTTTTTCAACCTGAGTAACATTTTGTGGATGCAGCCCATTGTTTGTTACATGGAAGAAGGTGGTGAATGGTGGGGAGCCTCGTTTACGTGGTTGTATAGGAACACTAGAAGCTCGTCACATAATTAGTGGCTTCAGGGACTATGCTCTAACAAGGTACCTGCATGCATATAGAAACTTGAAAATGAGGTGGTATTATTGCTTATTTTGCTACAAGTTGTTTTAAGCTTAACATTTTTAGTGTTCTTCTCTTACTCTAAATTATTTTAAAAAAGTGTGAATGATACTTTTGATAATTTACCACTAATCAGATTAGTTCCAAATTTTATTAAACTAATTTTTGTCAATTAATTGCCACTATAAATTTCATGCCACCGACCCCAGCATAGTTGGGATTAAGATGTTGCTGCTGATGAATTGTCAAATTGCTTTGCGGTGAAACGTTAGCAGTATCTGGTGTTGAGCATAACTGATTCTAGAAAAGCAAGTTTGATAATCGTGCATATAATTACTCCCTCTGTCCTAAGCTAATCAGTCATTTTGCATTTTCTTTGAAGAGATTAAGGTTGCTGGAGGCATAAGTAAAATTTAATTGGAATTTCCAAAATTTCTCTTACTGTTTGTACTGCGTGCCTAAAGGGGAGGAAAAAGAGGGTTTGCATGAGGGGTATTAAATGAAGAGAAAAATACCAAAGTATAAATGAGTCATGTTGGATAAGACAATTTGTTTTGGGGATGGAGGGAGTATATATTATGACTTAATTTAATGCTGGATAATGAAGCAAAAGCATAAGACTTTATTATTCTCTTTAATTGGAGTTGTTCCTATTTGTGGTAATTTGAGTATGCAATATGTTTTTTGCCCCACCTTGATTCTGATAGTTACTACTTCCTGTGGGTGGGATGGGGGGTAGATTACTAGAAACTGACAAGTTTTGTTACCATACTTGCCAAACAGCTTAGAAGACAATATCTTGTTTTAACCAAACTTTGGCATGAATTGGTGGGCTTACCAGTGCATAACATTCTTAAAACACTTACAAAGTGTACGTATTCAGTGAGGAAGATATTGATAATGGGGCTGGATTACTGGAAAAATCTAATTTATTTGAAGCTCCATGTGGCTCCATTCATGTAAGGGTCTTTATTCTCTTTATTTGGGGGCAAGACATAGCCAAAAGTCAGTGGTTATCTTGTGCAAGTCTTGTTTGAGATTCAGGAAGTTTACAGTTTTGCCATGTTTTTGGGCTGGAAAGCCTACTGAATGGAAGTTAGTTGTTTGTTTGTTTATATATCAAGTTTTTGCCATTATTCTTCTTCACAAGAAAAGTAATGGGGCTCTTTGTTCTCTGTATTGGCTTTTGAATTTTTCAATTATCTTAAGCCCCTTGATTTATTTCTTCCTTCTACTTTGGCTTAGCGCTCTGAGGGATCGCAGATTCCCTCCTATTCAAGCAAAAGAATTGCCTTCCTTAGAGTGTACAGTCTCTCTACTGACCGATTATGAAACAGCTAAGAATTATTTGGACTGGGAGGTATGGATTAATTATATGTGCTTGGTACATTTAACTTTGGGGTTAAGGAGGCTGTGGTTTTTCTTTCAGTACTTCAATCTGTTATCAACCATAAATTTATCATCAGGGTCTTATTAACCTAAAGGGCTGTTAGATAGGGGGTTATTTCTTGGAAACTGTTAAATTTTGATAATATTTATCTGTAGAAGACATATTTATTCATCTTGTAGATCCTATGGGCATAATATTAGCGGTGTCCTATGAAGTGGAAATGAGTTATGTTAGAAATGTTGTCCGTTGATCTGGAGATAAAAAGTGCGTCTTTTTTGTATTTATACTAGGAGTCATAATAAGTGTTTAGAGATAAAGGTTACAGAATACAGACTAATTGTAAATACAAATGCTAATTAAAATACTCATAAACTAAGTGAGGGAGAGATTAGCTGAAGAGCGGACTAGTTGTATAAAAGGTTCTGTTAAACGTCATATTATGTGGAAAAAGAAACAAGGTTTAGCCCAACAGTTTATATACTTGTAGCTCTTTCTTGAAGGTTGGAAAGCATGGAATCATTATTGAGTTTACTGATCCGGACTATAACACTAGACGAAGTGCCACCTATTTACCCGAGGTTGCTGCACATGAAGGTAGTTTTAGTTGCATGTTAGATACAGTGGAATTTACAGCTTCTCTTTTTTTGGTTGCTAATTGTTGTGTAATGCTTCAGAATCTCTCAATGGGTCCACTTGTTTAAAGGTTTTGTAGTTCTCTTAGTATATACTCCTATACAGTTTCTTTGACACCTTTTGGATTTGTTGTTCAGGTTGGACCCAGGAGGAGGCTATCGAGTCACTGATTCGTAAATCAGGCTACAATGGAGTAATCACCGAGTCATTGAAGCGGCGCATCAAACTGACTCGCTACCAGAGCACTCTTTTTACACTGACATATAGTGGTTACGTATCTTTCATGAAGGCGAAAAGGGGTGCAGCTCCAGACCTTAATGGCTTCAAGATCGGCCATCGCTAATCCTTCCTACTACTACTACTACTACTACTACTACTATGTCTGCAGAAACTGCATTTGGGCGGACTGAATTACAATGTCTTCCTGCCCCCCTGTTGTTTGTCCAATATCATTCTTCAAACGCGTTTTGATTTTCAAGCGAACCGGGCAAGGTAACTTATCCGGGGATAGTGTACTTTGTGTGACAATAAGTTCAATTCTTAAGGTTTACTTGTGTTGTTTCTGTTGGTTCTCAGGTTAGGTGTATTTGGAGAACCAGTTGTCTTGGTCTGGCTTGGCTTGGCTTGGCTTGGCTGTTTTATTTGTTTACAAGCCATTTCAGTGAATAAGTGCTTATTGGAACGTTGCTTACTTGAAAATCTTTTCCAGTTGTTCTTTGTTTATTTGGTTCTCTTCAAATACGCAGGACAAGTAGGGGTGAGTTCGAGCCGAGCCCGAGCCTAGCAGGTTCGAGCTTGAGCTCGTGAAATTCGGGCTCGATCGAACGAGCCTGAAAATTCGAGCTCGAGCTCGGCTCGAAGGTTCGTGAAGCTCGAGCTCGTTAGGCTCGCGAGCTCGGCTAGGCTCGATTCGGCCCTAAACGAGCTCGCAAGCTCGAGCTCGGCTAGGCTCGATTCGGCCCCAAACGAGCTCGCAAGCTCGAACTCGTTAGGCTCGCGAGCGAGCCGAATGTTTCGGGCTCGGGCTCGGCTCGTATATTATTCGAGCCTCGAAACCGGCTCGAGCTCGAGGCTCGTGAGGCTCGGCTCGGCTTGTCGGGCTCGTTAAAGCTCGAGCTCGAGCCGAGCTCGGCTCGGCTCGATTCGTTAATCACCCCTAAGGACAAGTACCAAATTGTGAAGATTGGAAGAGTTGATGCCTTAGATGGCGAAATGCCGCGAATCCTTGCCACCTTAAAACAACTAGCCATAAAACTTGAAACAACAATCAAATTCAAACTTGGCTTCAAAGCCATAATTAATTAGGAAACAACAAACCAAATCTACGTCTGACTAGAAAGAATCACAATTTTAGTCCTTCAAATTGAAAAGTCCAACACGTATGCCCCTTATACTTTTCAACCATAGAAGGTTAGAATTTGTAGTATTTTTTTTTCTGATTCCGGTAGTTGCTAATCTATGTAGGGGTGTAATTCGGGTCAACCCGACGAATTTCGGGTCGGGTTGGCCCGAACCCGAAACTTTGAATTACCTAAAGACAAAACCGAACCCAATCCATATAGACCAATGTGGGACAAATAGTTAAAGCCTTCAGAATACCTCTTGGATAGAGAACTTTATTCAAATAAGTGTAGAGCCTCTTTATCTAGCATCAAACATCAATGTGGGACATTGTGTGGTTACTCTTTCTTATCTTGCTATCAGTTTTCATCCCACATTGTTGGTGAAAAGATAGACCAAGGCTTGTCTTTATATATTTATAAGGTTCCTGCGCCCACATCATTTGTCTTTCTTTCTAGGCCATGCCTTATATGCTCTCACCCTACATTGTTAGTTAATGAGAGAAATGCAAAGGTTGAGTCTTTTAATGGGTTAATACTCCCATGGTCCATACAAACTTCAAAGCTTGAAGTATGTAAAAAGTATGCCTTGTAATTTTAATTTTTATCCCACATTGATGGTAGATAAAAGAGGAGCAAGAGTTGAGTCTTTTTTATATTTTTATAATTGTTGTGAACATGTTAGATTTTTTATAAAAAAACATTTACTTTGGGGTTTTTTTCCCTAAAATGAAAGTGTATCTTGACCCAAATCTCAAAAGGTTTTGCAATTTAAGTATCCATTGTTTTTAAGTTTCACGCTTTCCTCCACTTTTTCAACCTTTTCTCGTATGATGTCTAATACTCTTACCATATAACTTCCGTCTCAAAAGACCACAATACTAAATTCTATTCAGACGATTGAAAACATTGGGGTATATGTACATTTCGTATAAATCTTGAGGGGGTTGAGACGCAATTTTCGGCGGCTACGTGGTACACGTCGTCCACAACAATTTATTTAGGCTTAATTGAAGTTTACTCCCCTGAACTATTTTGACTCGCCCTATTTGGTCCCTCTACTATAACTCGGAACTACTCGGCCCTCGTACTATGTAAACGTATGCAGTTTCGTCCCTCCACCCAGAAACTCGGTCACGTGAGGACACATGTGTATGACGGCCGTTTAGGGCGTCAATGGGGTAACGGTGTGAGGGCACTTTTGAGCCTGCTGGCTCGTACAAGCACTTCAGTCCCCAAACTGAAGCACCCCAAATTGAATCGCGATTGTTGGGACCGATTTCGCGAAGAATCGCGATTGAAGCACTTCAGTTCCTGATTTCGCGAAGAATCGAGATTGTTGGGACCGACTATTGCTCTACAGATGGCTGAAGTGTGTGCGGTGAACATCTACCATGGTGGGAGGTTCGTGGTAAGTCCATCTCTACTGTCTATGCAGTATGTCGAATCTGATGTTAAGGTGATGAATGTGAACAAAGATCTGTTATCATATTTCTCACCACATAGTACTGTAAGGAATATGGGGTATAAGCAGGAAGATGTGAATGTACTATATTACAAGTCTGAACAGACCAATGGAAGCTGAATTCTTTGGCATTCTTCGTCAGCATGATGATTTGATGAACTTGTTAGGAGAAGCTACATCTGCTGGTGGGGTTGATTTGTATGTTGAACATAGTAGTGATTGGTACCTTAAATATGGTAAACCGTTAAGTGAACAGTTTTTTGTGGTGGGGAAGACAACAAATGTACACAATTTGGAGTCATCGGAGAGGGGAGATTGGTCAGGGAGAAGTAACGACGATAGAGGTGGTAAACCGTATAGTAATGATGATAGAGAAAATCTAGATGAGGATACAAATGTAGTTGTATCCAATGTTGAGGGTCAAAATTGGAATAGCTGGTTTGATAAAGAAGTGAGAGGAGTTTGAAGAGAGAGAAGGGGCACAGATAATACAGAAGAAAGTGAAGAGAGTGAAAAGGGTGAGGGCAAAGGTGGTTCTGATCCATTTGATAACAATAGTGATGAAGATTTGGAAGAAGGCTATGAAGAGGAGTTAGGTGGTAATGATGATACCCTGCCACCTAGCCCTGATGAGGAGTATACTGAGGGAATAAATATAGTGAAGGAGTACTACAATTCCAGATCACAAAGAAAAGGCTATCTCTTGAAGCTGTCGGTGTGCAAGGAGGTAGAGGAAAAGGACCAGCAGTTTTTGATTCTGATGAAAGAGTTCTAGATCCAGCTGATCTATTTGATAATAGAAATATCGGGAGCCTTGAATCTGAGATTGAGGAAGATGGGACTAGAGTAGTGAGAAGGGTTGCTCCACACTTTCCAAGATATAGTGAGAGTTGTAAGGAGGTTAGGTATTGTGTGGGTTTGTGTTTCACTAATCACAAGCAGTTTAAGAGATCTCTTAAAAAGTACTCCATTGCTGAGAAGAGAGACTATATCTTCAAGAAAAATGAAAGCAAGAGGGTGGGGTGATATGCAAGGATACTCAATGCCATTGGACTATATTTGCTTCTTGGGATACCAGAGGGAACAAGAAGCATTTTGTGGTGAAGACATACTATCCAAAGCATACATGCACTCAGGTTTTTAAGATTGGTGGTATAAGGGCACCCTGGATAGCTGAGCAATATGAAGACTGGCTTATGGCTCACCCTGGAGTAAAGTGCAGCTATCTGAAATATACAATAAGGGCTAAGCTGCAAATTGATGTTGGTATAGATCAATGTACTAGAGCTAGAAGGATGGTGGTGCAGAGGCTGGTCAGAGATGTAGACCAAGATTATGCCAGACTTCATGATTATGCTAAGGCATTAAGAGAGACCAACCCAGGTTTGCGTATGTTGATATCTTTTATTATCTATTTGCTTGTGTGTGATTTAATCTTATGACTGTGATTATGTCTAATTAATGTGAAGCCAGGTACCACGGTGGACATCATGACTGAGATGGCCTTACCTGGTGAGATCCCCAAGTTCAAAAGGATGTATATCTGTCTTTCTGCCTTGAAGCAAGGATTTCTTGAAGGATGCAGAAGATACCTGGGCTTAGATGGATGCTTTCTGAAAGGTGTGATCAAGCGCATTCTGCTGACAGCTGTTGGAAAAGATGGAAACAACAACCTTTACCCTATAGCATGGTGTGTTGTTGAGAGTGAAACTGAAGATAGCTAGACTTGGTTTCTGGAACATCTTGGAAGGGACATTGAATCTGGAAGTGGGAGTGGCCGGTGCTTCATGTTTGACCAGTGCAAGGTAATGATCATTTTAAGTTTAAAAAGATTGATGGTAAGTTTGTTATATGCATGGATCTGTTATGTATGATATGTGATGTGGCTTTTATGTAGGGATTGGAGAATGCTGTATCTTTTTTGTTTCCCTTAGTTGAGCATAGACTTTGTGCTAGACACATCTATGGTAACTGGTACCCAAATTTTAAAGGTGAGCATCTCAAAGTGGCTTTCTATGCTGTAGCTAAGTCACCTAATCATGTACAATTAGAGAAAAGGTTGGAAGAGATAGAGAAGTTAGCTGAGGGTGCTAGGGCAGCTATTGAGAGGGTAGACCCAAGGTCATGGTGTAGAGCATACTTTAGCTTGATGACTCAGTGTGATTGTGTTGACAACAACAACACTGAAGCATTCAATATGGTTCTCATAGCTGCAAGGTCCAAACCTATTATATCAATGTTGGAAGATATAAGAGTTTACTGCATGGAGAGGGTGGCCAGTAGGAGGGCATTTGTGAAGAAATGGAGAGTAGGGTGTGGGTTTAACATAAGAGAGATTATAGGAGAAAACTCAGCTGCTAGTTTTAATTGGACATGTAAGTGGAATTCTGAGGATGGATATCAGGTCAAATGGGGTAACACCCAACACACTATTAAATTAGGGACTAGGGAATGCAGCTACAGGGGGTGACAACTGTCTAGTATCCCCTACTCCCATGCAATTGCAGCAATTATGGAGCGAAAGGATGACCCTTACAAGTATATCTCAGATTGGTATGGGCCAGAATGTTTGAAAAGGCATACAAGTATGCAATCCAGCCAATGCCAAGTGAGGAATATTGGAGTGACAGTGGGCTTGGACCACTCCACTGTCCAGCTGTAAGGATATTACCTAGCAGGCCTAGAGTGTCAAGAAGAAAGAAGAGATTTGAGCCAGTGAAGGGGCAGTACAGTCTTTCATGCCATGGCAGAGTCATGCATTGCAAATTGTGTGGATCTGATGCACATAATTCATCAACCTGCCTTATGCAGAAGGTAGGGTCACTCTGTTTTAGTATGTATGCATTTAACTGTGGAAAGCTATGGCAGGGAACAGAGAAGAGGTCAGGTGAGGGAAAGAGAGCCGGTGGCTCTTCTGGTAAGGCAAAAGGAGCTGGTAAATGTGGTGCAAATGGTAAGGGAAAATCTGTTGCAGCAAAAGGCCCACCCACAAGATCAGGGCACAAGGTAAAATTTCCACATTATGTTTACTCATGCAATCTCATATTTTGTTTCAACTATTTAGAGGACTACTCTTAATACTGTTTTGTCATTGCTTTGAAAATAGAAGAGGAAAAGCCTCTCTCAAGGGGACAACCCAGCTGGACATGATGAGCAATCCTCGAAGCAGAAGAAACAGAAGATGAAAAAGGGTGCTGATGGCTCTTCAACTCAACCAACACAAGCCTGAAGTGACGCAATAGTTAATCTGTGATAGTTAAGAACTCTTTAGAAGTTTTAATGTCTGATGTATGACAATGAAGATAATTCACTTGCTCTTTCCAGTGAACGTTTATGTTATCTATGCCGTGTTCTGTGTCCATAAGCTAAGCAAGCATAAAATTCTTGACTCGACAGATGTCCAAGAGTTTGAAACTAGAGTTTGAAACTAGAGCAACCTGCAAACTTGACTCGACAGATGTCCAAGATAATGCAAGTATTAGAATCTGATTGCTTTATGAGCACTTCCTCCAATCATTGGCAATAAGGTAAAGATCAGTGCAAGGAGGGTTAGAACCAAAAGAATACATTGCAACAAACGCAAGATACATTGCATTATGAGCACTTCCTCCAATCAAAGTTTCACCACTTCCTAAACACCCCTATTTGACCAATACCAACAATCAGAATCAAAAGAATAACCAAACACCTAATTGATTTCAAAAGGCCCTTCACTTGCACTATCTCAACCCTCTGTTGCCCTAAATCCTGCTGCCCTGCATTCATCTCTGCCTTGCACTATGCCTCCTTCTTCAATTGCATTAACTCCAACTCCAAATTCCTTTCCTTCGAAAGCAGACACCTTATCACCTATTGCGATCGATCAGTGAAAGCCTCATCATACCACTTGAACAAGCAACCGGGTTTCCTCTGCAAACAAGACAACTTATCGTGACAAAACAGAGGACACCAGATAATCGTTAGCAAACGAGTAATGTAGACCAACTGGACGAACCTTGTAGTTTCTGCACCGGAAGAACCGCCGTCCATAATTGGCCGTCTCACATCGCGCCTCCGCCATGAAGGTCATGGTCCCGCAGCTGCAAATTGGATGAGGAACATCGTTGCACTCCTCCGCTTCCCTGTCCAAGCTACGGTCCAAGCTGGCATCGAACCCACTAGAAAACGAACTCTGGGGTGTCAACATCTTCAATTTCGAACAAGCTACGAAGAATTTCAGTTAGGGGACGAGAATCAGACTTAGGGTTTTCGAGCTGAGAAGAAAGTGCTCGACAAAAATGAAATTGGGGGTTGGGTGAGTGGGCGCTTTAACAGCCGATCTGTGTAACGGCCAATCTAATGACGGACTAACCAGAGGGACGGAACTGCATACGTTTACATAGTACGAGGGCCGAGTAGTTCCGAGTTATAGTAGAGGGACCAAATAGGGCGAGTCGAAATAGTTCAGGGGAGTATACTTCAATTAAGCCATTTATTTATACGTCAGAAAAAAGTAGGAAAAAAAAATCCAAAAACGGAAAACGAAAACAAGAACCGGATGTTGTCTTCAAGAGTGGAACCCGCATAACTGACGCACTTCTGGTTCCGGCCTTCCGACCTTTCCTCGTCTCATCGCGCTTCCAAAGTTTCAATCTTTATTAGGTATCGGCATCTTCTTCTCCTAACTCGTTAATTATGATTATCGCTTGACGTTTCCGCTCTTGATTGTGCGTTATTAAGAAACTTAGCTGGGTTTCTTTCATTTTACCCAATTCTACTTGGGCAATTGGGAGGCGAAGCAAGAAATTTATAGATTAATTTCAAAATCCTGTGTGGGTGAGGCCCTTTTTTGATTCTCCTCTCTTGAGTACTGTTGCCTGTATAAGATCTGATGTCGTGGTTGTTGTTTCCTTATGAATTTCGAGTTCAATTTTCAACTGTCGATATGCTTGCTGTAATGCATTTACTGCATGCAACAAAACATCGAACTTGCTCTGTTGTTTCCTGGCTTTAAATGTTTGTTCAGGTTATTTATGGGGTTATCAGAAGGTCAACTATAAGAACGTTCTGTTTTATTTGGCAGATCTGGAAGGTTGGTTAACAACATAGCTGAGGATTGATTTAGAGATGAATCCGAAAGGGTTGATTTATAGCTTTGTTGCCAAAGGAACTGTTGTTTTAGCTGAGCACACGTCTTACTCTGGGAACTTCAGTACCATTGCTGTTCAGTGCTTACAGAAACTGCCTTCCAATAGCAGCAAATATACATATTCATGTGATGGACACACATTCAACTTCCTCCTTGACAGTGGATTTGGTAAGATACGTTGTTTTGTTTTCTTCCAAGAGTTTAAAGATGATGGTACGGTGATTCATGTTGGTGACCCACGTGGTTGATTTTTTCTTTCTTTCTGTTTTGTAGTTTTCCTGGTTGTTGTAGATGAATCGGCTGGAAGGAGCCTGCCCTTTGTTTTCTTAGAGCGGGTTAAAGATGATTTCAAGCAGCGGTATAGCTCTAGTATCAGGAATGACAGCCCTCACCCTCTTGCTGACGATGATGAGGATGACCTTTTGTTTGAAGACCGGTTCAGCATTGCATACAATCTGGACAGAGAATTTGGGTGTGTATCTGTTTGATTTTTTTAACATTTTAAGATCCTAAAACTGCATTTCTACTAGAGTCTAGACTAGCTTCATTGGCACATATATCCTGTAATTATTATTTTAAAGAATGTTCTTGTAAATATATGTCTTAATCGACTATGTTTCTTCTGAGTTTTACAGGCCAAGGCTTAAGGAGCATATGCAGTATTGTATGGACCACCCTGAAGAAATCAGTAAGCTTTCCAAATTAAAAGCACAGATAACCGAGGTCAAGGGGATAATGATTGACAACATTGAGAAGGTATGATTTCTATATTTATGGTCGAAAACAGTGTCATAGGATAGTCCAAAGTCATTTTCTTTTCAACAACAGTCAGTTTAAGCTCGAGTGGAATTGTTCTGAATGACGATTAATAGTTAGTCAAATAGCTCATGATCCTTAACTTTGAGGGTTTTGTATCTTCAGAACTGTTACTTTGAAGATGTTAGTTTAGCGTTTGAAATGCCTACATGCACAGGCTGCACTCCTTAAAGGCTGTAAGCCTTAGTAAATTTGCAGCTTTCCTTCTATGTAGAATTTTTGGATTAACCAGTCTGACTGCAAAAAGTAATTATACTCCCACCATCCCAAATTAATTGCCCATTTTATCTCTTAGAGAAGTCCCCAAATAATTGTTACATTTCCTGTTTAGGAAACACTCACCTACTTCTTTTATCTTTTTACCCTCACTTTCCTGTTTTTTTCATCTTTGCTTTTTATTCTTGCTTTGTACTTTTACCTTAATCTCCATGTCTAGGAAAATGGACGATTAATTTGGGATGGAGGGAGTATTATATATTTGCTCACATGTTATGCTCTTGGATTAGAAGGAACAAGAGACAATTATTAAGTTAAGATTTAAGAGTCTTCTCACTAGGTCATTCTTTGTTGAAAAATTTAATAAACCTCTGTGGAGGTCTATATATGTTTCTGTTTTATTTGTATCCATGTTAACTATATTAATTTTCTTATACAAGAAAACTAATTGGAAACAGAATTTTTTTTTCTTTCATCATCCTAAGTTCTCATTTTCATGTGTTCACATTCTTAAATACTCATATCAATTTTCTATTAATTTTTTAAAAAGTTGTTCTTTCAACTTCCATTTTCTTTGGGCTTCACTTCCTGAAGCAATTTGAGCCAGATCTGTAAGGTCATTATTTTTTTTCATCTCGAATCATCCCCTTCTGCTGCCAGGATGACCTCAATGGCTCAATTCTCTACCATTCTTCTGTATTCCATTGACTAATGAAAGTGTTCCTTGCTGAAGACACTAAAACATCTTAGGAAGAGGGAAGGGATTGGTCTACAACACATACAGAGCCTATGATTGCTAATTCTGTGCCTCCAAGTTCCTTTCTGTTTCCCATTTCTAATGTTCTGAAAAAAAAATTCCCATCCTCATACTACATCCTGTCGTGGTTATTAAATGGATCACTGTTTAACATCGGGTTCATTTGGTTGGCATGATTTGAAAATGCCTGAGGTTGATGTAAAAAGTGAAAGTTCTTAGTCAATCGACAATCACTATGTTTTTCCTAAATGGAATGAGGTTTCATAAGGATGTTCGGTTTAACACTCTGCCATGTTGTTTGAGCAAGTGTGTAAAATCCTTGTGTCTCCTACATCTATAGCTGCTTGCTTACCTTTTGTGTGTCGCATGCAGGTTTTAGATCGTGGGGAGAAGATCGAACTTCTAGTGGACAAAACAGAGAACTTACAGTTTCAGGTATATGATTAAGCAAACCATGATTGTTTTCACAGTTTTCAGAAAAGGTTACAGCTATAACTGTTTTTGTTCGACGAAATAGGCTGATAGCTTCCAGAGGCAAGGCCGACACCTGAGGCGCAAGATGTGGTTTCAGAATCTGCAGCTGAAGCTTATGGTAGGCGGTGGTATAATAGTTGTGATCATCATATTGTGGGTGATAGCCTGTGGAGGCTTCAAGTGTTGATGCCTTTTTTTGTTAGTCACATTTTGGTCTTGCTTGTTTGGATGTACAAAACCAACACTAATATGGGTTTTAAGGTGTGGTTACATATAATTGAGGTTGTAATCAAATCTTTGTATGGATTGACTGTTTTTTCTTTTTTTTTTGTCAATAGAGGATTGTAGACAATAACGAAGATGCATGCAAATTCATGTTTATAACATTTTCCCTTTAAATTTTGTCAACCAGGGCCTTTCCACCCTAATGCGAGATAATAGATTAACTCACTCTCTTAAGAATATGGAAAATTTATCAATTGAAGTCAAGTTCGTAAAAAAAAAAAAAAAAGGAATGGAGGTAGTAATTCATTACACCTATTTAAGATATCAATTTTCCTTTTGGAAGTCAAAATTCTCTTTTTGGAAATGTTAATTAGCTTTAAAATTTCAGCTTATTGTAGAAAGATCAGTTTTGATCAGAGAACAAAAGATGAAACTGTTGAGTTTTTTTTTTTTTTGTGAAGAAATGTAGAGAAAATAAAAACAAGATATTACTGAATTTATTGTTTATGAGAAACTGATTCATTTATTTTAGTTTTTATATTGAAAAATACACGCTCAAAACTGTGCATATTGTCCGAAACACATATGTATATATATATATATATATATATATATATATATGTGCAAGTTTGATCCGAAAGGGAAAAGGCTATAGCCAACCAAATTTTCGAAGAAAAGTGTATATGCACTTGAAATTTAAAATGATGTTTATGAGAAAAAAATTAGAGAGAAAATATGATTGTTTTTTAAAAATTGAAATACACCCTTGTAATTGTGCATATTGCCTACAGTATTTATACTAGATTTCCAAAAAGTAGTGTAGCTGCGAATATTATGTGCAAGGTTGAGCTGAATGACAAAGACTATGATCTGCCGCTTTTTTTTGAGAAAAGTCTAAAGGCACTTGAAATTTAAATTATGTCTATGAAATTTTTTTAGAGAGAAACATTAACATGATTGATTTTATGTAAATAAAAAAACACACCTTTATTGTGCAGATTGCCAGCCGTATTTATACTAGATTTCCAAAATGTAGTGCAACGTGCAAGTTTGAACGAAAGGCATGGGCTATAGCCTACCGAATTTTTGGAGAAAAATGCAATGCAATGAACTTGAAAATTAAATTAATGTTTATGAGAAAATATTTAGAGAGAAATATTAATATGATTAAATTTTTATAGTTTTTATTTCGGAAAAAAACCTTTATTATTGTGTATATTGTCTAAAACATTTATACTAAAGTTTCTGTGCGGATGCAAATATTATGTGCAACTTTGAGCATAATTGAAATTTAAATTAATGTTTGAGAAAAAAATAAATAGAGAAACATTAATATGATTATTTTTTATCGTTTTTATTTCGAATAACACACCCTTAAAATTGTGCATATCACTTGAAACATTTATACTAGAGTTTCTAAAAAGTAGTTCGATTCAAATATTAGGGGTTTCAAACATAGGAAGTAAACAAAAAGTTTTAGGTAAAAATTATGTGTTTCAAACTGAATTGGAAGTGAAAAAGTGAAAATAGGAGGGTTAAGTTTGAGGCCCCGTGAACTAGAAATTGAAAACACGTGAATTCACCACAATTGGCGTTTCCCGCCTCAACTTTCCTTCCTTTTGCGCAACTCCTGTGTTTTGTTTGCAACCAAAATTAGTCTTCCCTTCATCGAAACTTACTTCTCTTCATATCTAAGTTCTTCTTGGGTGAGTTTTGGCTGTGCACAACTGCAATGCACAAGCACAAGCGTGCACAAGCCTGCACAACTACAAGCACTGCACAACTTGTGCACAATGCAAGAAGCACATTACATATGATTATTTGCACAACTCTTATCGCACATATTCGTGGCCGCACTGTAAGCAGAGCTCAAATTTACACATCGAAGCGAAATGCACAACTCCGGCGACCGAGACGGACTCCAACAAGACGAGATGACCTAACCCATCTACCATTTCTACCGATTTTAGCTGGGAAAAGAAAAATTGAGGAAGATATGGTAAAAGCGGAAGCAAGACGACCAAGAGGAGATGACGAGATGGTGCGACTGAGTCCGCGTAAGAAGAGGTGAACAACTCGGCCACTTTTACTCACCGCGCCGAAGTCGCGTAAGAAGAGGTGAGTTCGCTTTTACTCACGTGGATAAAAAGAGGCGAATAGTGGCGTTATTCGCATCTTTTTATCCAAAACCCCCTATTATGTGCAAATTTGAGCCGAACGGCAAAGGCGACAGCCTCCCAAATTTTTTAGAAAACTGTAATGTAGTTGAAATTTAAATTAATGTTTATCAAAATATTTTTAAAGAGAAATATTATTGTGATTCATTTTTTATAATTTTTATTTCAAAAAACACACCATTAAAATTGTGCATGTTGCGCAAAATATTTATACTTACTAGAGTTTCTAAAAAGTATCGTAGCTGGCAATATTATGCATGGTGTAAAATTCCATTCCGGTTGATATTCTGATTTCGGTGATAAAACGGCACAGTTCACCTCTAAATTTAGCGGTGGATGTTCTGGTCAGTACCTGTCATTCCGACCGTTCCGTTTGTACCAATTTTTCGGCGGAACGCTGAAAATGGCGGGTCAAAAATAAAAAGAAAAAGAAGAAGATAAACATTTAAACATTTCCATATGCCAAAATAGTTAAAAATAAAATGGTGGTATCAATTGATTGTTATTTCAACATATTAATGTTTATCCAATTGTTTAAGAATGCTTGGTGACATGTCTAAGTTGAAATTTTTGAATTCAAATTTCATAAACCTCAAACATAGAAGCATGACTTAAAGCTGGGAAAAAATACTATATTTTTTCTATGATTTTGTGTAATATTGCTTCAAATGGATATATATATATATATATATATATATATATATATATATATATATATATATATATATATATATATATATATATTATAGAATTCGAGTCGAACTTCATTTATTATTATAGTTTGAAGTTTCTTATTTAAGATTTATTTTTGTTATATTAAAATGTCTATGATCTATTTTGGTATCAATTTAAGTTTTTGCTTCAAAATCGTCATATTTTTAAGTTACGTGTCTAATTCTGATCCTTTCGGTAAAATTTTGCCGTTAAAATAGATTGTTGTGGATGAAATGACATTTTTATTCTTAGTTAATTACTTTAATAAACTCAGTGTTTTAAAATTTAATGTTTCCAAAACTTACATTAATAAAATAAAAATAGAAATAAAAGCAAAATAGGACAAATATGAGCAGCAGCTCGACGCGTCCTTCGCGAGCAACATCTGGCTCCATGGGTCGGTGGCGGATCAAGGGCGAACGGCGGCGGAGGTGGTCGGGATCGACACGTCGGAGGCCGGAGAGCAGCGTGGCGGCGTCGGAGCGGCTGATCGGCAGCTCGGTTGGCTGGATCGGGTCGCGATTTACCCTACGGATATGCTGCGATTTGAAGTTGTCGGCGGCTTATGGCAGGGCAGAGAGGCGCAACAGTGGTCCTGGGTGGAGGCAGCAGCCCTATGGTGGACAACGGGAGCTTCCAATATCTGGCAAATGAAACGAGTTGGAAGGTTAGGTGACGATTCTCGTCAACTAGTAGGTTTCCGGCGACTTTGGGCTGCTCTCCGACGTCTCTTTGTGTACTGGGGTTGTTTAGTGCGGCTGATTAAGGAGAAGCTGCAGTTGGGCTATGCGGCATCCGGCGTAGCTTTACTGCAACATGCAGTTGTGATGGTTAATTGCTATGTTTTGGAAACCGTGGATATAATTGATTAAATTTAAAAATATTGAGTGTATTGAAGTAATTAACTAAAAGTAAAAAGACCATGTCACCATCAATCATCCATTTTAACGATAAAATTTGACGAAAAGAACTAGAATGAAACATGTAACTTAAAAATATGACGATTTTGAAACAAAAACTTAAACGGAGACCAGAACAGGTCACAGACATCAAAAAGGGACTCGACGTGTATATATATATATATATATATATATATATATATATATATATATATATATGATTGATGGAGCGGAAATGTAAACAGGTTGACAAATCCGAAATGCACAAAGCAAAACGATGCGGAAGCTTGTAAAACAAACAGATATGACCGCCAACTCCTCCTCGGATCCTTGCCCGTGCAAAGATGGTGTTATGCCTTTGGCGACTCCTCCTTCTTGATACCGAAAAAGGTCCAAGACAAAGAAAGCCTTCGTTGCCAAAATTGAGGGGGGATGTAGATGGGACCAACATCTCCTTCTTCCAATGAGAAAGTAATATTGGTCTTAGTAGACTTGTAAAGAAAACTTAACAAGAATTGAGTGGAAAATGTAGATAGGTTGAAAAGAGAATCACTCTCAATTTCAAGGAAAAAGGTGAAATATATTGATGATTGAATTGTGTCTTGCAAACTAACCTAGACCTCCTTTTATAGGACAAGGAAGCTAGGCATCCCAATCAATTTACAAGTCCCTTCATCTCCACTCTTAATGATGGAAATTAAAAGGAAATGTAAATGTGAGAATTTAAAACAATTATTTCTAAATTTTATTCTAGGCTAGCTAATGGGTAGACCTAGCCAAAACAACTCTGAAAACTGAAATAAAATGATAAAAATTCGAGCTAGAAGATGAGGGGTGAGTTTTGGCCAAATAAATGAGAAGTAAATGGTCCTCATTTAAGTGCTCTTGATGGAGGGGCTTCAAGGCTTGTAACTCCTTCTTCACCAATGGTTTCTGGATGATTTTGGATGACTCTTGAGTCCTCAAGGCTGCTGAAGTTCGTCCTTGAAGAGAAGTGAACGGTTGGAAGCTTTGGAAAAGCATTGAATGCGCCAGCTGTCTCAACAGTTTAGACATTCGTGAACCATGCACTTGGGCCAAATTCTCATGTGGTTGAGCCCAAATCGAAATGTTGAAAATTGTTTGCACCATTTGAGAATTGGGTTGGCCCAAATTGAGGAGTGCTTGCACATTTCCTTCATCTTTGTGAATATCTTCACTTTGTTCCTCACACTTTGCAAAACTGTGCATCAACAGGTTGAGAGCGTCCTTAGCCTTCTTAGTTCGGCTCCTTGTCATCGGTCCACCAAGGCCAACGAGCGGATCTTGATGATTGGGCTTGGGTTGGGCCTGTTCCACGTCATATATATATATATATATATATATATATATATATATATATGAATGGTAGCAGGCTTCTGCTGCTTTCCATGAGTCTTGAGGAAATCAGAAATATTAATAACCTGTTTAGGCTGGGACTTCTTAGAATCATTATCCTTTTCAAGGATTCCCTTTAAAGCTAAAAAGGCTTCCTTTCTTTTTTCTAAATCTTCTACTTGAATGATCGCTTCTTGTAAAGAGTCGACATTAGTAGAAATCATATTATCAGGAGGAGAGGGCTTTGGATACCAAGCCTTGGATTTATAAAAATCTGGATTTTTGATTTTATTAATACATGGGGAAGGATTATTAATATTCATGGTCTTAAATTGATTTTCTAACTCATCTATTTCAGAGATGACATTAATATTCTTTCCTTTAGCAAGTTGCTTATTAATATTATCAATTTCCAACTGGATTTTTGATATGGAACTATCATTAAACTTATTAATTCCTTTTAACCTAAAATCTGGGCTTATAGGTATAAAGGTGCCAGCTGAGGCAGGAGAAATAGTTGAAAAAGGATAATTAATCTTATTAATATTAGCATAATGCTCAAACCAAGTAAAAAGAGAAATGTGAATCCTAAATCTTTTCATCTCAGAAAACCATTTCTCTTTGAATTCTTCAGTTTCTTTTTTGGAAAACGTATTAAAATACCAATTAACCTTTTTACTATTTTCAGGAGACTTCAAATCTCTTTTTAAAAAATCTTTGTCAATGACAAATTCTTCAGTAATAGCATTAATAAAACCTTTGGTAGTAAATACTTCCATTTCACTGGGAGTAGGATTAATACTCGAAGAAGCTTCATCTTTAAAAACATAGACTGGATGAAGAATTTCATTATTAAAGTCAACATTTCTTAATTCCGTGGGGATAGAAACATTTTCAGGTGAAAGAGATCTTGGAATACGATTTTGAAAAGGAGATCTGGATTGGTAGATTGATGATCTGGAGGTTTCAGATTGACTGAACCTAGATTGAGGAAAATAATTAGAAAAATCTATCTTGACTGAACCGTCCGTCGACTCAATGATTGAAGCCTTTTGATTCATTAAATATATGGGTTGATGGGGAACAAGGTTCTCCAAGTCCCATTCATTAGATTTTGAAATTTCATTCCATTTTAATTTCTTAGGAACATGAATCTGGGAATTTTGGGAATTAGCTTCAAAGACTATGGTCTCGTCTCTTAACGAGCTGAACCTAGCTTTTGGCTCTATGGTGGTGGTCATGACTTTGTAATAGATACGGTAGATTAAACAAATAGAGATTAATGATATTAAAAAGGATATTAAAGAATTAAAAATAGAAAATCAAAATATCCAGAGAACCTTATGGATGAAAGGGTTAGAAGAAGCAGAGAAGCTGCAAAGGGAAGATGTTAATGAAAATGCTAATGAAGGAGAATGTTCTAGCAAAAATGATAATCAGAGAGATTCCTACTTAAACGTTGTTTCTAAAATTTGCTACCACAAATGGTATGTTTACATAAGCCTAATTATTAATGATGAATATCACCTTAATACTGTCGCACTCGTTAACACAGGTGCTGACCAAAATTGTATTCAAGAAGGATTAATTCCTACCCAGTATTTTGAAAAAACCAAAGAGACTTTACTTGCTGCTAATAATCAAAACCTGCATATTAATTATAAGATTAGTAATGTAAAAATTTGTAATGAAGGTTTGTGTTTTAAAATACCTTTTATATTAGTTAAGAATCTAGGTACTAGGGTTATCTTAGCAGGGCCGGCCCTGGGCATAAGCCCATAAGCATTTTGCTTTGGGCCCCCAATTTTTGGGGGTCCCCAAATTTATATTTTTAGATACAGATACCCTGACCCAACCCAGTAGGCAATAACCCACACCCACACCCACACCCACAAATCCAATCTCCCCCTTCATTCACTTTGAGTAAAATATTTGAGTAAATAAATTTGTCTGTAACCCAACCCAGTAGGCTCCATGATGGAATCTTGTACTCGTATAATATTTGAGTAAAAAAAATTTGTCTGTAAACCTTAATAATCTTTTCCTCTTCTGTCCGTGAAAAATAAATTAATTATTTTATATGTTAACAATTTAAGATAGAAAGTCAAATAAATTAGGTAGAAGGTAATCTGGATTGTTCGTATTATTGGATTAATTCAATTTACAAAATTAGCTAACTTGATTTATCAAGGAATAATTTGAATATCCAAAATCATCGAATAAGAAACATATGGATTTTGAATTGAATGAATGGAGTAACAAATACTAATATATTATATATGAAGGACGACGTTTTAATATATTGTCTTATTCCATCATACCGCAAATAAGAGTTTCTTATATGGTTAAGGAAAATGGATTTGATAAGGCTTTGATCAATGCTAAAGAAATTTCAATGGAGATGAGAATTGTCGCTGAATTTCTTGAAAAGAGACGCGTTAAGAAGAAAAAACATTTTGACCAGAGCGAAAGTGACAATGAAGAGGAGACGCAATCTGCTATTGAGTCATTTAAGGTTGGTTACTTCTATTATTTTATTGATCAAGCCCTTTCTTCACTTCAAAGTAGATTTGAACAGTTTAAGAAATATGAAGAAGATTTTGGGTTTTTATTCAAGTTTGAGAAGTTGAAGTCCGTAGATGATGAAACATTGATGAACTTTTGTACGAATCTTGAAAAGTTGTTCAAGGATGGTGATGGATATGATATTATTGGGGGTGAACTATTTGAGGAGTTGAGCTATTTGAAATGGTTTATACCAGCAGAAGCACGAAAAGCAATTGATGTGTTGAGCTATTTGAAGCAAATGGATGGTTGCTACCCAAATGCATGGATTGCTTACAAACTTATGCTAACCATTCCCATTATCACAGATCTCGAGAGAAGCTTCTCGAAGTTAAAGTTGATCAAATCCTATCTTCGATCGACTATGTCACAAGAAAGACTAAATGGTTTGGTTATGTTATCGATTGAGAAGGAGTTGGCGGAAAAGCTTGAGTTCTCATGCTTAATTGACACTTTTGCTTCCAAAAATGCAAGAAGGGCTGTTTTTCAGTAACATGTACTGGTATTTGTAATTTTTATATTTTTGTTTCAAATATTATAATATTTTATTATATTGGAAGCTTTATTGCTATATTATGACATGAATGTTTTAAAGTAAAAGATCATATACAGGGCCCCAAATTTTTTTTTTTGCTTCGAGCCCCGGAAATGTCAGGGCCGGCCTTGTATCTTAGGGACTCCGTTCATAACGAGTTTGTACCCTTTTAAAGTTACCCCATATGAAATAATATCCAAAATCCTAGGGACAGAAATAAGATTTAAATTTGCTTATCCGATAGAAGAAAGGAGCATAAAGATTTTACAAGATTCCAATAAGAAGCCTACTTCTATTAATCTGCTTCAGGCAAAACAAAAACATTATAAATTTTTGGTTAATGAAGTCAAAAGCCTAAGGATAAAAGATGAGCTTAATCAACCTCCTGTAAAAGAAAGAATTGAAAGATTAAAAGAAAAATTGGAAAAAGAAGTATGTGCTTCCATTCCAAACGC
Source organism: Stellera chamaejasme (assembly GCA_024586325.1). Classification (NCBI taxonomy): domain Eukaryota; kingdom Viridiplantae; phylum Streptophyta; class Magnoliopsida; order Malvales; family Thymelaeaceae; genus Stellera; species Stellera chamaejasme. Next base: position 742,839 of record CM044986.1, read on the forward strand.
TTTCTGGAACAGGAAAAAACATATTGTTAATTTGCCTTATATTAAGGATTTTAATGAAAAAGATATTCCTACAAAATCCAGATCTATTCATATGAATGAAGAATTGGAGAATGTTTGCAAGAAAGAGATTAATGAGTTACTTGAGAAAAAATTAATAAGGAAATCTAAGTCCTCTTGGTCTTGTTCAGCGTTCTATGTTATGAACGCAGCTGAATTAGAAAGAGGAGCTCTCATACTTGTTATTAATTATAAACCACTTAATAAGGTTTTAGAATGGATTAGATACCCAATTCCTAATAAAAGAGATTTGCTCAAGAAGTTACATAGCGCAAAAGTATTTTCAAAATTTGAAATGAAGTCAGGATTTTGGCAAATACAGATTAATGAAAAGGACAAATACAAAACTGGTTTTAATGTCCCTTTCGGACACTATGAATGGAATGTGATGCCTTTCGGCTTGAAGAATGCTCCTTCTGAATTTCAAAATATAATGAATGACATTTCTCAACCAATCCAGAATTTTGCAATTGTTTAAATTGATGATGTCCTGATATTTTACAATTCTATTAATCAACACTTTTCACATTTAGAAAAATTCTACAATGTGATAAAACAAAATGGGTTAGTCGTTTCCCTTCCCAAAATGAAGTTATTCCAAACAGAAATTAGATTTCTGGGTCATGACATTAAAAATAGCCAAATCAATCCTATTGCAAGAAGTCTAGAGTCCACAACAAAATTTCCTAATGAGATTAAAGACATCCCTCGGCACCTTGTCTAATAGCAATATTGCTCTCTCTCTCTCTCTCTCTCTCTCTCTCTCTCTCTCTCTCTCTCTCTCTCTCTCTCTCTCTTCCTATATATATATATATATATATATATATATATATAGATATATATTAATATATACTCCAACCGTACTTGTAAAGATTGCACTATTTATTTTAGCTGTTTTACAGTATTTAATTTATGATTTATTTTTATGTATGCTTAGACATCTAGAGTGAAACATTTTTTACGTATATCTTAATTTGCAATATAACTTTTCTAAATATATTTTTTTGGATTTTTATTGCACTAAATATCTTTATAAAAAATTGAATCAAACATTGAATTTTAAAATATAAAAATCAAATGGTACAATCTTTAAAATACGAAGGGAGTATATATATACACTATTTTCGGTACATCCAAAATACCACGTATACCGGCATTGTTCCATTCTGTTGCAAAACAAGTAAAATTCCGTTGCAATCATGCACTTTAACCTAAGGGTGTTCAAAAAACCAGCAAAACTGAGAAACCGAACCGCATGATCCGAAACCGAAAAAACCCATGAACCGAAGAAACCGATAATCCGCAGATTCGAATTTTAGAAATCCGCGGATACCCGAACCGATCCGTATATGCCTATTTACAAATAAATTATCTAAAATTGCTTACTTCATCTCAATTTTCATTTAAATTTATTTTATATTATGTGTGAAAACTCATTTCATACAACAATAATACATGATTTGCAATATCATATTATTGTTCTATTTATGCAAACTACTTTTCTTCATTTTGATGCTCTAGATATGTACATTTATGATACAAAATTTTAGAATATCTCCAAGTAAATTGAAAAATTTTATAGAATAATTATTCTTAAAAATACCCGCGGATATCCGCGATCCGAACCGCAAAAAATCATGAAAATCGGATACCCGCATTTAGGGTATCCGCACTAGGTAGGACGGATACTATTTTTCTCACTATCCGCCCCGCCCCCTGCACACCCGTACTTTAACCTAACAAATTCCGTTGCAATTAGCCAATCATGCACTTTAAAGTTAAATTAATGTTTATGAAAAAAACTTAAAAAGAGAAATATTAATCCTTTTTATTTCTTATGTAGTTTTAGCTCAAACAACACATGGTTAAAATCGTTCATACTACTAAAACATTTATACTAAAATTTCTAAAAAAATTGTGCAACTACCAATATAATATGCAACTTTAAGCTAAGGGAAAAAGCAATAACCTACCGACTTTCAGAGAAAATTGGTGTAATAAGATTTTTCAAAAGAAAAATTAATCTACTATAGCTTATTCAGCAGAACTATAATATACTTACATGTATGATATTCATCTCCCTCGGACCATTTTAGCTCTATTATATACAGCATCTCAAAGGTTTTATAATAGAGCTAAAATTTTCCGAGGGAAATGAATATCATACATACAAGTATATTGACAATCTACATTAAATGCATCTTTCTCGTTAATTCTAAAGGGTTCGCACTTCAGCGTACTCGAGGCAGACGAGTTTAAAAAACAAGCAGAACATCCATGAACTTGAAGAACGATGCAATTTTCGGAGCCCACAGCAAGTATTGAATCAACACTAAACACAGCTGTCAATCGTACATAAGAAACATTCCCAAACTGAAGAAATGAAGCAACAAAAAAAGAACTAGTTCTAAACCAACACAGAGAAAGTAGTCTTCAACTCATGGCACTTGAAAATTGATCACCTATGTGTTGGTGGCTCTGGTATAGATCTGCTGGCTTGCATGGGCAGAGATCATCCTAATGGAACCCCTGGCCATCAAATCCTTGATTGCCCTCCGTGCAAGTGACCCATTGATCTGAAAGTATCACAGAAACGTCAAACAAAACTCTAAGAGCGCTGAGATATGAACGTTTAAACAAGGCATAATTGAATGTTCTGAAAGAACATAACTCTAGAAAAAGCCTAAAAAAACTAACCTCACAAGCCATAATGCATTTAATACCTAAAACCGAAATGAATCACTGCATACAACAAATGAAATTCGGACTAACATGCACATATTGAAACAAACACGATGATAGAAATGCTACAATGTTTAACTGAACAAGAGGAAAAACCTAGAGCTAAACCACCAATGATGCTACAAGATGAACTTGTCAAATTTCATACAGCCTACTAAATCAAAGCAGAAAACAGAAAGGCCTGCAGATTTTTAAACATTACCCTCATTCTGTCTGAAAGGATTGATGGAGTAATGAGCTTGTACTTTGGAACTTCGGTCAGAAGCTTGTCATACGTGCCCTGATCAAACAGAACCATGTTGTTCACCTTTTCCTTTTGCTTTCCCTTGCTCCACTTCTGCTCATCATAGCGTGACAAGCAAATCAAACCCAATAATCACTAAAAACCAATTACACTCTCAAAACATAATTCATAATTTTACAAGCTACGGATCTGAATCTACCAACAAGAAACGCTAAATCTGGAAGCTCAGGCCTGGTGGAAAACATAAGCATCACACAATTCGCGGAGCAATTAAACCGAATCGTTAACACCCTGAAAAGCCCTAAGCTCAACACTCGATTCATAACCTTAAAGACTAGGTGTAGAGACTGGGAATCTAACCTTCTTCTTCTGCTTCCCGCCGGACTTTGCTGGCTTGGACGACGGAGGAGGGGCCTTGTCCTTCTTTGGTGCCTACAAAAGCAGTAACCAAATGTATTGCGATTATTCGAAAATCAGAATCACCAGAAGCAAAAAAACATAAAAACAAAACATGGAAATCGAAAGAACAATACAAGGAAGGTAGATCAAGCTGATTACCATTGGAAAAGCCGGAAGCAGACGCTGGGGTTTTCGCTGCTGTTGGAAGATGAGAGGCGCGGACGAGTGCAAACTGAGAAAGCTTGCTCTGGTAAGTTTATATACGGAATCATCTAGGGTTCTTCGATAAGTGCTTGCCTTCTGATTGGGCTTTCTCAAGTAGGCCCATTGATTACGGATCCTATATGAGAGACTATTTTATTGATGAAGCATTGTAGACTTTGGGTCCGTGTACAAATTTCTTTTTTTTATTATATAGAATTTGATAATTACTGAATTAACGAGAAAGATGCATTCAATGTAGATTGTCAATATCTTAGTGGAGAGACCTTCATAAAATGAGTATTATAAAGTTCGATTGACTCATTTTATGACCATATTAAAATTTCTCATTACACATGATTACTCCATCCCTCCATCCCAGTAATAGTTTAATAGTTGATTTTTTATGTCAACTTAATTTCAATTTAGTAAAAAAAAATATAAAAAAATATAAAAAAATTAATTCATAAAATTAAAATATCAAATTTTGTAAAAAATTTAAATTTATAATTTAAATTAATATATAAATAAAACTATAGATTAAATGCTTTAAAACAAATTTTGCATTGACCAACGAAGAAGTATAACTACTACATTATTCCCCCATCCTATTTTATAATCATTTATGTGAAAAGAGATTAAAATGTGCAAAAGTATCTGTTTTGTTCCACTTTTGCAGTTAAAATATAAGCAAAGGATTATAATTATTGGAGTATACGGTTGTGTTCAGCAAATGAGGAAATTTATTTTGGATAAGATAAGATGTATGTGAATAAATAAATGTGTTCAGCTTATGAGAATATGTGTTTTGATTGATAGATAAGATGTATGTGAGTAGAGAAATTTGAGCAAAATAGTATGATTTAAAAAAAATTAATTAATTTAAGGTTATTTTATGTATTGAAATTGAAAAAAGTATATATTTTTTTTTGGGAAATTGTGTGTTGAACTCACCCATAAAATCGATGTAAAAAAAATGATAGTAATAGTACTAGTAGTACTTATTTATTCAATTGATGGATTTAAGGTCCAAACATTGAGTATTTTTTCTTTCTACAAAACCAGTGAAAATATATCAAATTAAATTTTCCAATATATTTTACATCAATTTCATAAGAAATTAAACTTTATTGCATTTTAACAAAAGAATTTATGTAAACAAATCTCCAAATAAGTTGGTGCAATGCAATTCCATGATCTCTTCGTCTTCCCGCGAAAACGAGTTACGCTTTCCCGCCGTTTTATTTTATCAGAAGATAAATTGGGTTTCGAATTTAAAATCTCCATTCGCATCCCTCTCACTTTGTTCCTGAAGTGGCCGCATTTTGTGATTTAGTTCCAGTACATTATCTTCGCTCGAAGCTGTCCATTAACCGGCTGCCGAGGTTTTTTAGTAAACTTAATCCTGTTTGCTTCTCTGGATTTCAGAATCGGTCATGGATACATCGAGTCCCGCGGTGTTTGTGAACGCCGAGCTTTTGTCGATGTTCGTCGGTAGAAGAGTCCGATCGGTGATCCAAGTCACGGATCCGGGTCCCGGTGTCACCGGAGGGAGATCGACGGACGGCCAGCAATTGACTGTGAAGGGCCTGCCCCCTTTCGCTCCGCTGACCTTCGTTGAAGTGATGGGTGTTGCCGAGAGCAACAGCTGCATCGTCGCAGATGTGTGGAATGATTTTGGGACGTCTTTCGGTACCTTTCGATCTATTCACTATCGTGTTCGTTTCAATTAGGGTTTTCGAAATCAGATCAGTCCTCTCCCTCATTTTGGGTTGTTTTGTCCCAGGAGGGTGTTTTGTGGGTTTTGATCTGGTTAGGGTTGTATGATGGTTATGTCAACTATTGATGAGAGATCATATGTAGTAGCACCATGAATGTGTCTGTTAGTTTAAACTGATAAAGAGACTAATGTTGTGCTGGCATCAATGGCTTTCTTCCTCTTTGTTTTGCAGAAGCCCGTAACTACAATGAGCTGTGCAAGCTAGCAAGTGGGGAGTTCAGAAGTTTGTTTCTGTAGGGTGTCTTCTGGATCAGGGTCTTCATTTGTGAGTCATGTGGATGAATGTGCCTCAAGGGTCATTGTGATGTTTTCTTGCAACAGCTTTAGGCGTTAATGGTGAAAGAATTTATGATCACTCTGTTTATATTCTGCATGTTAGTTAAGGATTACATGTAATCTCTTGAAATGATACGATTTCATGCATCACAAATGACAAACTCCAATTCTAATATCTCCGTGCAAGTCTTCAGTTGTTGGGTTGAGTACACATTTTCATGAGTTCTACCTAGGGATGAAATGAAAGTGCATAATGACAGTTATAGAACCAGGGCCTCTCTTACTCATCATGGACAGTGACAAATCATTGATTGTTTTGTGGTCTGGTCTTTTGTCAACTTTCTGGAAACAGATACACAAGTTAGTGTACACGACAGATACAATAATGTTTATTTGAAATGAAATGACATAATATTAGCTTCGTCTCATCCCTTTTTATTGTAATTTTTGATTTTCCATCTTTCAATAAAATATATTTTATTATTTCTCTAATATTTTTAGATATAAATTTACAAATTTTATCAAATAATAATAATTTAATGTATCTAGTTTCTAAATAATTTAATATAGATAAATTGAATTCAAATGGATATCGAATGTCTAAATGTTGCACTAATAAAGGGACGAAGAAGTATATAATAAATCAATCACAAGTGATGGAACCAAAACAAGTTTTACAAAAAAATGCTCTAAAGTTTACACAAATATCACAAATTAATACACGTATAAAATACTTAAAATTCAACATGATAATCTTTGAGATTTCTAAAAGTTTACGTGAATGGAGTATTAAACAATCAATTTAAATAATTGACTTTAAATATCTAAATATTCAAGAAAAATATCATAGATTAAATACTATAAAATAACAAAAACAAAGTGTAGTATTTTTAAATTCCAAAGGGGAGAGTAAAGAATAATTAAATTATTAATTTTAAATTGATTGTTCCCCCTATAAAAAATAATTTAAAATTAATAATTTAATTATTCTTTACTCTCCTACTAGAATTTAAAAAATACTCCTTCCGTCCCCAAATAATTCTACACTTTGTTTTTGTTGTTTTACGATTTAAGCTATGATTTGATTTCATGAATGTTTAGATATTTAAAGTTAATAATTTATATACATATCATAATTTGAAGTAGAAAATTTCTAAATATATTTTTATAAATTTTTAATTTTTTTATCTTTATTAAAATTTGAGTTAAACATTGAACTTTGAAGCAGAAAAGTCAAAATTTAGAATTATTTGAAAACGAGTGGAGTATGCTTTTGTGCACTTTAAAAAGTCAAAACACTTGGATTGGAATTTGGACATAATTGAATAATTCGGCGGGATGACACTTTCAATTGATTTTCACAAAGTGAAGGGGTAGTGGGAAAAAATGAAACATTTAAATACATAGTTATATTTGGATTGAGTTATGGATGAGTTAATAATTTATGGAATTGGATTGAGTTGGGTTGAATTTTAATTTTGACTGGGCTTTAATTTTATTGGGTTGAGTAGAGGAGGCTAATGGATAAATTATTGCATTAATCTAAATATTATATACTATATACACTATACTCCTCCAACTAATGGGGGTGGCAGCAGCCTCCCCTGCCAAAGCGTAGCTCCGTCCTGGATACAATAATGTTTATTTGAAATGAAATGACATGAAAACTATCTAGTGAATCTAAAACAAAGCACAAATGAAGCTGGGAACCTTGTGTATGATTCTATGAATCACACAATCTGATCTACGGAATGAGGTACAGGTAAGTGCATACCCCTGCTCCATCTGCTTTTCCTCAGAAGAACGTGACACTGGAAGAAATTTGGGAAAAATACTTCGATAAGCTAAAATGCACACATTCGAGAAATGCGACCATGTCAAACTGACAAGAGCAAAAGACCTGATTTACTAAAAACAGATACGCTGCACAATGCACTTATCAACTGCCGTACAGCCAACCAAATCAAGCAGAAAAAAATAATCTCAAAGCATGATTATGGAAAAGCAGATTCCATTGAAGAATGCAATTCAGGAGGAAAACAGAATGAAGATTCATCTCAAACGTGTGGGCTTACACCACATCAAGAGACCGGAGATCCGGGTAATAATGGTGTGTCTTTAATTTTCCCAAGAGTTCCACCTTCTTTGGATCGAACTTTGTCAGTTAAGGAGATAGGTAAAGAGGAAACAATTTATACCATGGAAGTTAGTGGATCAGTTGGATCGAGGCTAACTAATAGGAGAGATTCTGGTAAGTCAAGTTCAAGTAGTCATAAACCGATATGGGTTAGTAAAATTTTTGGATGCTCATTCGAGGGTTGTGAATGAGTTGTCTTAGAGATTTATGAGGATGCTTTTAGACTTGTTAAAAGAGGATGATCTTCAAATTCTGAGTCTCGTGTGAAATTGAAAAATGAATTAAAAAGACTTTAATGGAACTTCAGAAACTAGAGAGCCAAGTGATTGATCATAAGGGATTTTGGAGCACTCATTAGTCTACGACGATTTTGATTATCTGAAAGGTTCATGGTGTTCACGCGAGATGCTTCAAGTTTTAGATCTCTTGTTACCTCGGGGATGTAGTGTTTTTGGGTGTATTTTTCGATTTTGCAGGCTATTTCTTTCTAGGAATGGGGTTTGGTTTTTTATTTTGACGGGTGTGTTGTAGCATTTTGCTAGAACTTTTGTACTTTTTCTCTCATTAATAATAATAAAAAAAGTTGTGGTTAAAAAAAAAAGATGGAGCAGGTATGCACTCACCTGTATCTCATACCATACCCTAGATCAGATTGTGTGATTCAAAGAATCATACACGTTCCCAGCTTCATTTGTGCTTTGTTTTAGATTCACCAGATCTCCAATCCATTTTTAATTGTTGTATTATTATTTTTAACAAATCTCTAGATAATTGCTACATTTCCTGGAAACATTTCTGTGGTCCATTTATTACATTATCTTTATTTTATTTTTTTTCCCAGTAATTTAGCACAACTAAAAGTTGCTGTCTCATAAAAAAAAAGTGTATTTCTCTTTACATCAACTCTAGATAACTTTAAATATTTAATTTATTTTGTAAAGTATAAAATTAGAAAACTTAAATAAGTTTTAAACTTTCCTTAATATTCCTACTAGTTGTTGTAATTATGTAACTACTAAATTGGGATGGAGAAAGAATTGTTTAACAAAAAAGAAAAAAAACGATATAGGCCCGTTTGACAACAATTTTTTAAAAATAGCTTTTCCGTTTTGAAAAGTTATCCACGGGTAGAGTTTAGCATTTAACTGTAACTATTTGATCTCAATCATTAAAAAAATTATCCAAAACGCTACAATTAATTGAAACAAGCAATTGCTAAACGGGTTCATAAAGTGTCTTCTTTGGGGGTTAAACTTTAAAGTTGAACTACCAGAATACTCGCAAAAGTTCCTGAACAAGTTTCTGGTACGTTCTCGACTCTTTTCTCAATTAAGTACGTATTATAATCCCACGACTCATGTGCAGCGTTTCTCTCTGATCCCGATCCCTTTGGTAAGCAACTCGCAGCTCTCTTGTGCAAACTTTGATCTCCATCGCAGCAGCAGCAGGTATTAAGCAAGCTTCGTTTTGAAACCGTTTTAACATCGAAGTTTGAGTTTTTAATTTTTTTATCTGTGATGGTAATTCCTCTAAATTTAAAAGCTTCTGGTGGATTTGTATACTTGAACCGAAGTTTTCACTTCAAAATTAACTTGATTTTAACACTGTTCTTTAAAGTTCCCTGTAACGGAAAGTAATTAGCAACAATTATTGTTCTTATAGTATATTGCTGTGGACTAGGTTTCACTATGAAAACTCTCACACTTTCGACTAGTTGCCTTGTCAAAAGTGCACCACCACCATCAAGCAAGAACATGCCCCCCGCATGCATGCCCTGTACCTTCACTGACCACCCTTCTTCTAGGGGTGTTTTCAAAGCAATTGGGAGAAAATCTTCACAGTTCAGAGTGTCTGCAACAGCGGTCTACAAAGTGAAGTTGGTTGGACCTGAAGGCGAGGAAAATGAAGTACAGTGCGCGGACGATACATACATTTTGGACGCAGCTGAAAATGCAGGACTTGAGCTTCCATACTCTTGCAGGGCTGGCTCTTGTGCCGCATGTGCTGGTCTTATGGTCTCTGGGTCTGTAGACCAGTCAGATGGAACTTTTCTAGATGAGGAGCAGATGGAGCAGGGGTATGTGCTTACCTGTATCTCATACCCTAGGTCAGATTGTGTGATTCATACACACAAAGAAGCCGAGGTTCACTAAGTTGTGTTTTGTTTTACACTCAGCAAGCAGCTTTTGTGACTTCTCATTTGAAATATATTAACATTGTATTCCATGGTGTGCTATATATCACATTCAGTTATGTCCATAACTGTTTTCAGAAAGTTGACAAGAGAAAGAGCAGAGCACAGAACAATCAAGAATTGTTAGCTGTCCCTGATGATTTTCCTTGCAATACTGTTTAAAGAAGAAATGGAACCCAAAGCACACATAACCAAGGCCATGCTCAAAATGTTTTTGGATCCTGTAGAACTTTCATGATCATTTCAGATCTCATTTTGAAACTGGTAAACAGGTGACAAAAAGGCTACACATCAAATGAGAGACCTGCACAAAAATATAAGAATTGCAACTTGTAATTTGTGATGCATGAGGCTGATCATTCCACAAAAGGACCTTTAATCCTTTGCTAACATCTTTGCTAACATACAGAATAGGAACGGACTGCTCATTGTTTCTTCCACCATTAACCCATAAAGCTGTTTTAAGAAACTATGACAACAATACTGAAGCTCACATTCATCCACATACTCACGAATAAAGACTCTAATCTGAAAGACATACCCTACAGAAACAAACTTCTGAACTCTCCACTTGCTAGCTTGCAGAGCTCATTGTAGTTATTGGCATCTGCAAACAGAGAAGAAGAAAGCAATTAATACAGTACAACACTGGAGGTTCTTATCAGTTAAACTAACAGACTCATCAATTATTGACATAGCAATCAAACACCCCTAACCCGATCAAAACCCTAATTGAAACGAATCACGACAGCGAAGGGATCGAGAGGTACCGAAAGACGTTCCGAAATCAGTCCAGACATCGGCAACGATAGATCTGTTGGTCTCGGCAACACCCATCACCTCAACGAAGGTCGTCGGAGGGAAAGGGGGCAGGCCCTTCACAGTCAAATGCTGGCCGTCCGTCGATCTCCCTCCGGTGAACCCGGAAGCAGGATCCGTGACTTGGATCACCGCTCGGACTCTTCTTCCGACGAACATCGGCAAAAGCTCGGCGTTCACAAAAGCAGCGGGACTCGACGTATCCATAATTGATTCTGAAAATGGAAGAGAATGTACTCGAACTTAATCACAAAGTGCGGCGTCTTCAGGAACAAAATATATAACGGCGGGAACGCGGAACTCGTTCTAGCGGGAAGATGAAGCCTACCGAGAAAAGGTTAGGAAACACCTATTCAACCCATTTATATTTTGAATTTTTTGAAGGGTTTGTTTCATTTTGTTATAAATAATTAAGTGTATATCTTATTTTTAGAAGGAAATATTAAAAATAAAGTTTTTCACTTTCTAAGAACAAGTTTTTTTATTTTTTATTTTATAAAGCCTTCTAAAAACAAGTTTGTTTCATTGGATTTTGGCCCGGTTCCGTTCAGGGTCTTTGATCACTGGTTGACATTAGATGGATGTGGGGAGGTGGTGAAATCAGTATGGGATCAAGTAGCCCCTGGGGGGGATCCTCAGTTCATTTTGAAGGAAAATTGTTATAAATAATTAAGTGTATATCTTATTTTTAGAGATTATAAAACATTATTTTATACATATTTAAAAACTCAATTGTTAAGATATAAATTAATTTCCTAAGTTTTCAATTTTAAACATAAATTTTTTGAAATATTAAAAATAAAGTTTTTCACTTTCTAAGAACAAGTTTTAAAGCTCATAGCCCTCTTGCGTTGTTTCGAATCGGCTTGTGTTTAAAAATCAACTTGGAGAAGAGCAGAGTTTTGGTGTGGGAGTTGACGAAGAGGCGGTTGTAAGTGTTGCTCGGTCTTTGCGGTGCTTGGCGGCAACCCTGCCTTTTTCCTATTTGGGGATGCCTGTGGGACTGAATATGAGCCGTCAAAAAAGTTGGGATCCCGTGATGGACAAAGTGAAGAATAGACTCTCGAACTGGAAGGTCAAATCTTTGTCAATTGGCGGTCGATTAACTTTGATAAACTCGGTCCTGGGAAGCTTACCCCTGTATCATCTCTCAGTGTTTCGAGCCCCGGTTGGAGTGGTCAAAAAAATTGAAATGGTGAGGAACAAATTCTTCTGGGGGGTTGCTGGGGAGGGAAAAAAATTGATTTGGGCTAGGATCGAAAGGCTGTTTGGAGATAGAGAAGCGGGGGGATTGTGTGTGGGTAGCCTTAGGGCAAAAAATCTGGCCTTGTTAGAAAAGTGGAAATGGCGCTGGTTGAATGAAGGTGATAGTCTGGGCGAAGGTGGTGGCTAGTATTAATGGGGAGTCCCGGGCTCTCTAGCCACAGGAGTGGCGTCGGTGGGGTGGAGTGTTTGGAAGGACATCCGGAAGGTGGACGGAGAAGTGGAGAGTTTCGGGAATGGGCTTACTAATCTCTTTAGGAGAGAGGTGAGAATGGGGAATAGTACTAGCTTTTGGGAGGATGAGTGGCTAGGTGGTTTTTCGCTTAAGGCCAGATTCAGGAGACTGTACGACCTAGACTTGAATCAAAGAAGCACGGTGCTAGAGAAGATTAGGTGGGAGGAGGGGGGGTGGAGATGGAGCTGGAACTGGAGGAGGACGCCGAGGGGGAGAACAGAAGGCGAGTTCCAACAGATGTTGTCTCTTTTACAGGTTTTCATCCCAAACAGGGATTTGGAGGACTCGTGGCGATGGCAGCTGGCACCAGACGGCATTTTCTCAGCTCACTGCCTGTCCCAGAGGCTTACGGCGTTGCTAGCATCAAAGGAAGGCGTTCCTGTGCGTTGGTGCAATTTGGTGCCAAAGAAGGTGAATGTGTTCATCTGGAGAGCTCTGCATTGCTGCATTCCAGTGCGTCATCAACTGCAGCTAAGAGGCCTTGTCTTGGAGTCTAATTTGTGCCCCTTGTGTGCGGGCGCAACCGAGACCACAGACCATGCGCTCGTTCAATGCCCTCTTGCCATGGAGATTTGGCAAGCGATTGCGGTTTGGTGTGACACGAAGATAGATGGTCTTCTGGTGTTTCGTGATGTGCAGGGGGAGGCTCTCATCTCCCAAGTTCCTTCTCAGGCCGCGCAGATTTGGCAAGCTATAGTGTTCGTCACAGCGTGGTCGCTTTGGAAAGCACGCAACTCTTTCATCATGCAGAATGTCCCTTGGAATGCTTCTAGGATTTTAGCTGATATTCAGGTGATGTCTTTCCTTTGGATTTCTAGTAGGTTTAAGAAGCTAAGCTTCTCTTGGGGGGATTGGTTATTAGCTCCTATCCTGAAAGCTGCTGACGGGATGGGTTGATGGTGTTCTTGCTTCTCGTTGCTAGGTGTCCAGGCGTGTCTTGCCTGGCGTGGTTGGTTCCGAGGTTGGCCGCCGCCGCCACCCACTCCTCGTAGGTAGGTAGCTATGCGTCGCCAATCCGTTGTTGTATCTTCTCTTTCTTTCTTTTTCTTCAATAAAATTTTCAGTTGCCGGTCAAAAAAAAAAAAGAAAATTGGAAACTCAATGAGCCCTTAGTTTTGTATACTTATTTTTCAAGTTTTATTTTTGAAAATTCCTTTTTGATAAATGTTGAGTGGGTAATTTTTTTTAGGTATGAAAAATATTTATTTTCTAAATTAAATTTTGGAAAACTCGTATATTAAAATGAAAAACATTATGCTTGAATGCGTTTACATTAATACATTAGTTTTCTGAAAATTTTAAAGTAAGGGTTTCCACTTTTAACACAAAAATGTTACACTTAATATTCATCAAATGAGTTTTGGAAAAGAAAATAGGAGTGATTTTTCACAACTAAACGGGAGAAATCTCATTTTAAATTAAGGGTTTCCCCTTTTTAAAAATATGTTATACACTTAATATTTATCAAATGAGTTTTGGAAAAGAAAATAGGGGTAAGAAACTGTTGGGTGATATTTTTGGATTAAAAAAACATTGGGTGACTGATTTGGTCGAAAGGCCTATTTCAGGTAGTTTGTTTATATTTGAACCAAAAATGTTCCATTTCGGGAGTGTTCTCTTCTCTCCTTCTCGCGAATCGCCTTGACGCCTTCCCTCCTATGACTTCTGCGTTTCACATCTGTCTTCTTCTTTGCTAAGTCGCAAATTCGCAGCTCCACCTCCATTCATCCGCCGCCGACCCAGTAAGGCGAGACTCCCAGCTTATCTTCAATTCACTGGTTAATGGTAACTTCGATTAGAAAGTTAAATTGTTAGCTGTAATTGAATGTCCTATTTGAGTTGAGTAATTGTTGTATGTTAAAATCTTAAACGGTTGTGGGCGGTGCTTCCGTCTCCCTTCTTCCAGTCATCATCGGGGCAATCAATCATCGTCTCGCTTGTCTGATTCCATGTCTCGTCGTCAAGTTCTAACTTTAACCCAATCCGCGGCGGAGCGAATACGGCAGCTCCTTCAGCAGCGGCAGCGATCCTTCCTCCGCCTCGGCGTCAAGGCTCGTGGTTGCAACGGCTTGTCCTACACCCTTAACTATGCAGGTACCCCCAATTCTTAGGAGTTTCCTTGTATCTGGACAGAGATTACTCTAGATTTTTAAATCATGGATTTTTCACCAAAAGTCTCATGTTGGTGATTGAGATGCTGGAAAGCTATGTTAAGCTTCTCTCTCTTGGAATCCTGAGATTCATGTTTAAATTTGATCTTCAGACAGGGTTATGCACATACTCCCTGATGGAGTTATACTGAATTAATTTAGGCAATCTATATGGTTTCTTTTTGGGAATCTAGACTAATTTCTAGGAGAATTTTTATAATTATGCTTCTCTAGTTCATGTGTCCGATGCCTTTACACCATCATTGAGTTGGTCTTGTGATCAGTTTTGTTGATGGGAAGCTTTCTTTTGCTTCTACTATCTACATTAGTTTTGGTGTAATGGTCATATAATCAAAGAAGATAAGTACAGATTCTGCAAAAGCATTTGAGGAAGCTGACCGAACTCTGTCTGTTAGTACTTTCTACAGTGATAAAGAGTTTTTTTTTTTTTAAATGCTTAGGGTCTTTGGTAGATTGCTATTGCTGACCAGTTGCGAAATAGATAACACAAAAATTCGCCAAACTCAGTACCCAGTGGCATGGACAGGCTGTTATAGTGCATGTTATTACTTGCATAGGCTGCCGGAGAAACCCATGCATTAAAAGAACAGAGTAAAACCTGAAAATTGAGGAACATGTTTTCTAACCGCATGCTGCATTCAGATGATCAGTTTTATCAATGATATCCCTGTGTGAAACATCTTTCGATTTCTACTTCTAGATTGACAAGTTTCTAACACCATGCTTCCTGATGTATTCAGATGATAAAGGGAAATTTGATGAGCTGGTCGAGGATCACGGGGTGAAGATATTGGTTGATCCTAAAGCTTTGATGCACGTTATTGGAACGAAAATGGACTTTATAGATGATAAGCTCAGGTTTGTGATTTACTTTTGAGTAATTGTCTTATGAGTTGTTGTTTTTGTTGTTTTTTGGTCTTCTGTTCAAGCATGACTGTAACATCATACTCCATGCCACAGCACTCAACGGCTGCTGTTTGTCATATCAGCACTGCTTTAGGTGATGAATCGTTATTTAATTTGCAGATATCATTAGTTCGGCATATGATTAGTAAAAATATGAAAGTCTATCATAGGTAATGCGGTTTCTGCAAAAGCATCATTTGGTGAACCTGTTTTAGTTACATAATCAAACCTGTGATGGCTACAAGTGCAACCGAACTACGTCACCAAACTTGAGTCAAATGAGCATCAGATGATGTTTTTGCCATACGGGATTAGCATTTAGCAATGCCTCTAAATCTTGTATTGATTCTTATGCAGGTCAGAGTTTGTTTTCATCAATCCAAATTCAAAAGGACAGTGTGGTTGTGGAGAGTCCTTCATGACAACAAGCAGCACGGATGCTGCCAAGCGTGGCCGTAGTTAAGAACAGAAGAAACATATGCAGATATGCTTGAGTTCTTTTTTTTTGTTTGGTTTTGTTTATACTTGTAAGGAAAAAAATTGGCAGCGAGAAATATGATGTGAGTTTGGTTAATATTTTAATCTCATTTTGATCCAAAACGAGGAATTATTGGCCACGAATTTTTAGTATCCAATTAGAAAAGGTCAAAATGCACAATAGTACTCCGAATTATAGTGACTCAACGTCCGTGTTTGGGTTTCCCCTAAAGTTTGAAAAGTGTCAAATAGGTCCTCCCCAACCATGTGTGTTAAGAGAACTAGCATAATCGTTAAAACAAGTCACCGACATTAGGTCACGTGATGGCACATAATTAGTTGAGTGAGTCCAGATCCTTATCTGTCCCAATTTAATAGTTCAAAGTACCATTCTACAAAAAAATAGTCTAGGTCCTAAAGTTTTCGAGTCAATATAGTTCGAGTTGATCCTTTGTATTTCTATTAGTAGTATGGGACTCCCCCAACTAAAGAAAGAAAGTATTGTACTGCAAATCAAAGTGCAACTGATGATCATGAATCACGTACATACCAATTCAT
The DNA here is from genome assembly GCA_024586325.1 of Stellera chamaejasme. NCBI lineage: Eukaryota > Viridiplantae > Streptophyta > Magnoliopsida > Malvales > Thymelaeaceae > Stellera > Stellera chamaejasme. The sequence goes on from CM044986.1 coordinate 759,298, forward strand.
GCATTCCTGAAGCTTGCTTTAGGAACAACAGAAAGCATTGTACTTCTATACCTTCAGATTATTGTACATCAAATGTTACACATCAGTCTCCTATTCTGTCCACCATGAGGTCCATGACATTAACTCAGTGGCAAATCAGGAAAGGATTCAGCTTCCCTCCAGTGAAGCAGTGGGTTAGATATTAACACATCACCCATAAATATCAACTTTGTGATTTAGTGGGTGATATGGCAATCATTTATATCACTGCGTTCATGGGAGAGAATCCAGATCTGGAAGATCAATATCCAATCTACCCAAACACCAATAGTTGTCCTTTAAGCAAGTTATGGAGTTGTCTTTGGCTTCCTACCTACCGGACCATATGCGAGCAGGAGTATTCAGTACAGAGCCAGAAGCATTATCCAGACCTTCATCCCTTCTGAATGAAGAGAGTCGATGTTTTGACCATTCATCCAATGCTTTGTGGTGCAGCGAGTTCATCCGAATATATGGTCGTCGCTCTCGGATGAAGTTCTCAGCTTTCTTCCAGTCCTCAACTATGCCCAAAGCAACTAACAGGGCACACATCACTGCCACACTTCTACCATGACCTGGATGAAATTGCAAGTGTCAAAGAACAGGGAAAATCCATCCAAACAATTCATGTGAACCTAAAAATATCATTGAAATCTATCGGCTGTCATAATGCGGAGTTATTTCCTAAAGCTACACACATACAGCGTCATGTGCAAAGCTATATACTTGCACACGTTAGTCATGCTGAGAATCAGCATATATGATATTGAAGGGGAAATGCTTCCAAATAGAAGAGGCCTACTAAGCTGCACTCAAACGTGAAGCAATTGCAGCAAGCTGACACAAAATATCTACACACTTGGAATTCATGCTACTAGATCATGTTCAAGCATTCATTTCAGCTGCTGAGAAATGGCCCTCACAATATCATATCATAGTTGAGGACCAATTTTGATGCTGGAATCTCAGTAATTTGCTGAGCTTCAAACCAGGATATCGCCAGATCACCACAGATGAAAGAAAACTAGGGTAGCAGTTGTGCAAGCTATGTTTCAGCAAAAAGATGCCTCTTAAGCTACTAAGTAAAGTAAACAAAGTTTTAAAGGACATAATCAGAAGGGGCTTAATCTTAACTATTTTTCTCGGTAGATCGTCTATATAGATGCTATATGTGATGGGCAGTGATACTAAGAACAAAGACAAGGTTTTGAAGCTTAACTTCGATGCTACTTGATACAGGAGCAAACATGAGTATAAATATTGACAGAATCAGAAGAATTTGAAGGAGGGAACATCCAGACAGATCATGTCCGTCCAGAAGGCCTAACTCCATGAATAAATCATGGAAACGAAACAACTAGCAATTGACACAGCTAATATCCATGAACCCCGACCCAAAAAGAGGGGAAAACAGCCATCTACTATTTTATTTCCTAACTCTAGACCCAACACGGGTTTGCTTAAGATCTTTAGTACAAGATAGCTTCAGGTAAATCATTATCACCTGCTGCAAAATAGAACTAATTAAAGCCTGCAACAGTTGGTAAGATATTTTCATGGAAATGAGTCCAGCATTCAATGAGAAGCACACATGACATCTGAGAGAAAACGAAACTATAGTTCAAAAAGCTTTACAAGAATGTTAGTAATTGAACACCACCTTCAATTGTTAGTATCAGTGATTTTGTCATGAGAGAAGAGAAAGGTCCCTAACATGCATGATCCTCGTTAAAGTGGCCATCTACAAAACACTTCTATCATAATTTGCAGAAGTGTAGACAATTTTCCATCAAAGATATGCTTGCTACATGTCAGTACAGTACATCAGGAGAACACTACCAACTCTCCCAGTTTTTGTTTAGTGTTTCGGTTAAAATGATATTTTGTAGTTAGATTCATTAGCATCAATCGATACCTATTAGAAGGAAAGCACACCTTAGGAGGAACTGCACAATACTACCTTGCAGGTAGCATCTAAACACTACTATAAGCTGTGAAAAAAAAAACTAAACACTACAAAACACAAATGCCTGAGTCCAAAAACTTGATATAGCAAACTTATCAAAACCTGAAACTCATACCATAAGCACAGTGGATGAAAACCGGCTTATTTTGAGCTTTTTTCCGGCAAGCCCACTTGACGGCGGCTTCAATATCTGCTGGCTGTGGCGCTCTCGTGTCCCAGGTAGGAATACAGAGATAAGGGTGACTCTTGAACTCCATTTTTCGGGGCAACTCACAAGTACAGTCAATAACAGCTGGACTTCCAGGCGGCATCGATTTGGCAGAATGAGGCCACCCACCAACGTACAAACCTTCACAGATTTCAGTATAAGGCTCTTCCCCGCTCACCAATCGCCTCAATTTGGAGAAGATTCTGACGAACAAAATGTAGGGGCTGAAGATGATGAGGGACCATATTGAGAACGTCCCATCTGGGTTTTTCCCCAAAAGCATGGGCAGATTGATTGATGGAAGAGAAGCGAGTGAGACCATCAAAGAGACCAGCGACGTGTACAGAAACGGCAGCGATAGGATCTTCATCCCGAGCTTCCTAAGAACGCCGGCGATCAGGAAGCACGTCATGGCCTTCAAAGCGATCAGGACTGATATGCCTACACCCATGTCGTCGTATTTGCAGGGAAGAAACTCCGATATCGGGGGTTCTCAGATCACATAGAAGAAGTGACACAAACAGAAAAGGCGTTCACGAAATGCCAGGCGAGGCGACGACTTCATTTCACGAAGGAAGAAGAAAGAGTCTGAAAGGAAAGGAGATCTGAAAGTTGCAACGATTCACAAAGTAGAGAGACTACACTGCCTGAACCAACATAGTTCAAGGGTGAAAAATTGGTGCTGGCGTGTCATTTGCCCAAAGTAATTATCTGGGACCTTGATAACGCACGCACGCCCACGTGGCGTCCAAATCCATCAAATTACTGGGTCCCATAACTGACGTTAGTGTACTGTAGTGTTGTCAACAGGCTCTCTCTTCTCTTCTTCTTACGTTTTCGGCTTGTCGCTCGATCATCTTCCCCCCCTTTCTCTCTTTTTTTCTCAAGGTCGGTCGCTCTCATGGCGTCAACGAATCTGTACCTGTCTTCCCTTCCTTCAGTCGCTCTCTTTCGATCCAGAGCTCTCGGTTCCACTCTTCTTGCTCGCGTCGGCGTCTCAAAGTTCTCTGAATGCAGAATTTGGATCAGTTCCGGTGGAAACAAGTAAGAAACGCTATATACAGGTTACGATTTCGTTTCATCTGTTCAAGCAACTCTCATGTGTTTATTCACTTCCATTTGCTATATGGAAAATGAATATTATTAGCATTTCCGATCGTTCCTCTGACAATTTTTAGTCTGTTAGCATGCGCGTCGCTTACCGCGATCGCACAGTAACGGGTACAAGAGAGTAATATATGAATTTCAGACTTTCTTCCTTTTTTTCGAGGCTTTTAAGAATTTAGTGAAAACAGACTCAAGTTGTGTGTTTTGACTTGCATTTTAGTAATATTTGGGCACTTGATGAGTTTCACTGGTACTGTTTAAAGGGTAGTGAGTTACCTTACCTCGTCTGCTGTATACTGCTGTTCGCATCCATCAGAATTGAACTGTGGTTATTAGTGAAATTGTAATATGGTCGTCTTTTTCAGTGTAGTTACGTAACAAAACAACGTTATGCATGTACTGTATTTCCTTCTAATCTCATTCTTCAATCCACTGAGCAGGTACACCGTTTATGCTTCTACCAATGACATCAATGCAGAGAATTCAACGTCATTGGTTGGTAGACTTTCCCAGGTCCCCCGCTATTTAGTATTCATGGTTAATACAGCAAAAAACAATCTGCTATGTTCATTAGAAAGTAATGTGGGAAGTCTGAGTTTTAACTTAGATGCATTGCCGACTACCTCAACTGATGTTTGTGGAAGAGTTCCCAGGATATAGGCCATTGTGATTGGGAACATTTTATTCCACCTATTATGTATGGTATTCCATGCCAAAATGAAAGCTTATAGAAGAGCTACTTCAGATGTTAAATTGGTTTTCAAAGAGCATAGTATTAAAGTCACAGTCCAGTGATTACATTTTACTCCACCTATTATGTATGGTATTCAATACCAAAAATGAAAGCGTATAGAAGCACTATTGTTAAGTTGGTTTTCAAAGAGCATAGCATTAACGTCACAGTCTGGTGATAATCATTCATGTATAATGCCGTACTGATGTTTTGTTATCACAGTATGCACGTAAATCCAGCTTCAACAGTTTATATGCTAATGACCTTTTCTTTATCTCTCTTCGTTTTTGGTGTTTATTTTTAACGAGAAGCTTCAGTTGAAAATTTTCTTGATATTTCGATCCTTACAAAAGTGATGGCTGCTCCTCTGTCCATGGTTGTCAGTACATCTGTGCATGTGCTTGGACTTGAACCCTTTTATGAGTGGAGTAATCTTTCCAACTAGAAGCATTACCTTATTTGGTTGCTATTAAGGCTTCAGATCTTTTGCTCTCTTATACTCAGTTGGTGTTATTTGTAAATTCTATGGCACTTTTACAGTTGGTATGCTTTTGGTCTGTAGTGCAATGAAATAAATATCTTTACATAATTTTGGTTGCAGGATACTGAAAAACATTCGGAGTGTGTTCCAATACCGAAAGTTATGATTGGACAGGATTCTGAGTCTGAGTCAACAATTGTGCAGCTTAGTTTTGGAGATCGTCTGGGTGCTCTTATTGACACTGTAATGACCTATGTTTCTTAGTTCCTTCTTAAAAAATAAAGCCGTTTCCAATATTTGAAAAAATTATAGTATTGCTGGAGTGGATAGGAGGTCCTGAGGGCTAGCTGTGTATACAGCTCTTAATTCCTTGTTTTAACTTGTGGGTGTAAAATGTGAGAGCTCTGATCCCAAATGCTCACAACTCACCATAGGTTGGTGATGATCCCCAACTTATCAGTGACAGTACTAGCATAACTTTGATTCTTGTTCTATGCTTTTTAGATAGAATATGTTTTTAGATAGAATGTTTATAGTTGGTGGCAATATTACAAGCTAAAGCAAACTGTTTATAAATGTAGATTTGACAGACCCCCAGTGCTATTAGTTACAATTTCAGAAATATCAGTGTTGATTAGTTATTTTTTCCTTTTTTATACAGAGACCGTTATTTTGGCTCTCTGAAAACTCATGGGCCACGAGTTCTTTACCCCCTCAAGAAAAAAAAGGAGAGAGAACTGAAAAGAAGAACAATGGCTCACAGTAGAATAGTAACTTCACCTAGATTATAAACAGTTTTGTTTGCTTCAACTGATGTTTGTGCAGATGAATGCATTGAAAGAATTGGGATTGGATGTGGTGAATGGAACTGTCACCACTGAAGGATCAGTCAAACAGACCAAATTTTTCATTACTAAATCGTGAGTCATTTTTCTGTTGCTGCACAATTTGTTTTTCTTTTTGTGGTGGAAAAAGTAGAAAGTGTGACAAAAAGATTTATCTTTTGCTGCTCAAACTTTTTCATGATGGCATAAGACTTTCCAACTATTGTACCAGTGTAATTGCATCTTCATATTTTCTGCTACTAACATTATGATATAATATGTTGTGATTCTTGCTTTTTCTTGTCAGATTGATGACTGTTTTGCTAATCAAAATTATTCGACTTATGTTGGTTATGCTAGAGATACTGGGCGCAAGGTTGAAGATCCGGATTTGTTAGAGAGAATCCGCCTCACAATCATTAATAATCTGTTGAAATATCATCCTGTATGCAATATTTTCTTTGTCCCCTGTTATCTCTCCTCTTTCGACTACTTACCGGGCATGATGGTTGATGCTCTGTTTTGTTTCTTCCACGGGCTTGGTAATCATTCTTCTATTATTTATCCTTATTTTTTTTATGCATAGGAATCTAGCGAGCTACTTGCTATGGGTGAGGTTTTCGGACTCGGACCTTCCGAGAAGAAGGTAAGTGGAAATGGGCTTGACAAATCATTCATTGTTCAATTCTTTTGAGACTGCTGTGCCTTGAACTACATGCTGCAACTCAAAAATAAAAGGATATATCCAAAACCAAGGTGATTGGGCTAGGAAATATTTTTGTGGCCTTTAGTTGGTACCTTTTATGAGTTAAGATTGGAAAGTTCAGAAGTTCTGGATGAGTTTTCAGTAGTCAGAGATACCTGATAGGTACAAAGATTTCCACGAACAACTTCTCAGGGTCAAGAATGTAGAGTAATGTTTGTGAATGTACAACAAATTTAAGACTACTTCACTGTTTTTGCATCCCTCAAATTTTGGCAAACTGGGTCCATGCTTGTAACGTTTGAGTCAAAGTGCAGAAGCTCTACTATATATATATATATGTATATATATATATATATGTGTATATATATATATATATATATATATATATATATATATATTAGTTCTTAACCATGCTTAATGAACAAATATACAAATATCTAGTAGTACCTAATACTCATAAAAAAAGAATGCTATAGACATTAAGCTGAAGATCCTCACTTCTAAGATATTGGACACTTTGTTTTGGCTCATTTGTAGAAGAGCAACCTAGAGGACTGTTGAAGATAATGTTAGAACATTTTCGCATTTTCAAGTTGTGTTAAGAACATGTATTTTCCAGCTGACAGTATCATTCCATTTCTTATTAATTTCTGTGGCTTTGATGATGACAGCTTGATATTGATATTGCAACACGTGTATATGTCAAGGATAGTGGACCTGAGAGAAGGTAATGTTTCAATTTTCGTAGTTGAGAAGAGCGGTTTTTAAGGCTTGAAAACTAAAAGGTGGGTTGGTCTGGATTAACTGCAAGGAACTGAAGTTGTATTGTTGATCAGATGTGATCAAACAATTCATGTGGAAAACCTAGTTAACATGAACACGGTTAATCTAGACATTCTTCCTCTGCTGAAGCTTGGTAAAAGGATTTTGGGAAGTTATATTTATTTTCTCCTGACTGGAAATTATCTAGACATTCTACCTCTGCTGAAGCAATATCATTTACCGATGCACTTTCTATATGTGATTACCAGCTTGCTTTATGTCGAGACAGCAGATCGACCTGGACTGCTTGTAGAGATCATCAAAAATATTGCTGACATCAACATTGATGTAGAATCCGCTGAAATAGATACTGAAGTACGTAAACATATGCACACATGTACATTTATACCCCCTGTCCCCCAAAAAATGTTGCATTTCTGTAGCACGGGTATCAAAGTAAAACTAGATCGTTGGGGCAATAAGGTAAGATGGATATGTAAAAGATGAGAGAGTTTTAAAACTAAGTGGGGTAATAAAGTGAGTACTGAAAAAGTTCGATAGAGAGGAAACTTTACAACTACTACTATTTTCGAACTTCTCAAAAGGAAATACAACAATTTTCTAGGGACAAAGGGAGCGTAATTGTTTGTTGCAATATACATCAAAACTGGTTTTTTCAGTTGTCAAAGACATTTCTTTTGCCCATTCTCAGGGATTGGTAGCCAAAGACAAATTTTATGTCAGCTACAGAGGGGCAGCACTGAATAAAACCTTGTCACAGGTAACCGTTTCTGGTCACAAAAGTTCTAGAATGATTTCTGTGGACAATGTGGTTTGGTTCTCCCTTTATGTCATTGAGCTAATTCTTGGGTTTGTTTGATTTAAACTGTGGCGATCCCTTACCCTGCTGAGATGCTACCATAGTTTTGGACTGCACCTATACGCAGTCTATCTTGACATGATCAGCGAAAAATGTGTGCAGGTTTTGATTAACTGTCTCCGCTACTACCTTAGAAGGCCAGATACGGAGATCCACAGTTATTAAGCTTTGAAGATCGCCTTGCTGTAAAGCCAGTGTAATTGTCTAATTTTTACTCACAGTTGATCACAGGCTTGTTATGGCAGTTGGTTTTCCAAGATGTGCTAAGTCGGGTACCTCCACTGTATTCCAGGTTCTGTTGGCCTGAAGTGTCTTGGTCCTGGAAGCCAAATATTAGCTCCACCAACAAAAGTTATTCACTAACACATTTGCCCTAACATTCTGGAACTGTAGCCTGTGGTTTTTGTATGGCTTAGCTTCTTTAATTCATAGACTTCTGAACTTTACTGGCCAAACGAACGCTTGTTCTTTGCTTCTGTTTTCATTTTTCCATAGTTCATCTTCGAGATTAATCTGTGTGTGTTTTCACGAAGATAGGTGATCTGAGTTTTAAGTGATGAAAAAAAATATTTTAAGTGATGAAAAAAATATTACTTTTGATTCATATTCATGCATAACATGTTTTAAGTGATGAAAAAAAAATATTTTGTAAAAAATTCCATTTTAGTACCTGAGTTTTTCTTAATCAATCCGAGCCTTAATTCTAACTCATTGAGGTCATATGAATCTTACGTCTTCATTTTTGTTCCGTCTTCATTTTTGTTACGACTTCATTCCGCTCTTCAGTCTCATTTTTGTTACGACTTCATTCCGCTCTTCAGTCTCATTTTTGTTACGACTTCATTCCGCTCTTCTGTTACGAGGTACTCTGAGAGTTTAGTAACCGAGTTACCCGAGTTTTTCAAAGTTAAAAAAAATTAGGTGTTTCATCTATAGATATAGGACACTCTTAAGACATTTATCAAGGCTTTTCAAAGTAAAAAAAATTATGTGTTTCATCTATAGATCATCAATGTTATTTATCACCGAGTGATTTTTCACCCACCTAGAAAAATGGAGGATAGATATGTAATTGTCTAATTAATTGGGCTTGGGCCCAAATTACCTTATAGATGAGTCGTTTTCAACAAGTGGGTGAAAAATCTGATGATTAACGGTCTATAGATATAGACACAGACATTTAAACGGATCTGATGGGCTCTGTCTCTTTAACTGCAAAAACACCATTATTTAGTTGACAGCTGTTTGCATTCAAATAAAAATAAATGAATTTACAAGCATGTTTTAGGTTTAGAAGCTTCTTATGTGGTAAGAGAAACTATTAGGGGGTTTCAAACATAGAAAGTGAACTCCAAGTTTTTAGGTGAAAAACTGAGTGAATTGGAGGTGAGTGAGAAAAGTGAAAATAGGAGGGTTAAGTTTGAGGCCCCCGTGAACTAGAAGTTGCGCACATGTGAATTCACCACAATTGGCGTTTCCCGCCTCAACTTTCCTTCCTTTTTGCGCAACTCCTGTGTTTATGGAAACCGAAATTAGTCTTCCCCTTCATCTCTCTTACTTCTCTTCATATCTAAGTTCTTCTTGGGTGAGTCTTCAAGGTCATCTTCTCTGGACACAAGTCATCTTGAAGGTCGCGCATGTGAGGAATGAGAGAAACAGAGACTCGTGAAGAAAATGCGCCTTGCGTTTGGGAGAGGTCACTGCAGCTGAATGGGTATGTTCAACAACCCACTGTTATGATGTAACGCTCTCTTCCCATCTCTTTCCGCGTCTCGGCTCTGTCCGTTGTCTTGGTTGTTGAGATGCTGTGCGCAGAGGTAGGGGTCATGTGTGCGGTCTTCTGTGCGCCGCGCACAAGTCGTTTTTCGTGTGCGTAGGCACTGTGCGCGGTGCTGTGTTACGCGCACAGATGATTTTCACGTGTCTTGACGCCAGGCGCTATGTTGTGCGGTGTCGCGCGCGCGCGCGATGACGCTGTTACAGTATTTAAGACCAATATCATGCTGTGTTTTTCCATGAAATGCAGGAAGTGATGAACATGTTGGCTTCCTCTTCGTGAAGTGAAAGCAGCGATGTCGAAAATATCTGATCGTCGACTCGTTCTATCCGTTCTTGAGCAGCAAATGGCCATCGCTATTGGAATCGATGAGGATGACGCTAAGTTTGAGGAGCTATACGATGCCTATGTTCTAATCAGCAACTCACGTTACCTTAACACTCGCGTTAGGTCGCCACGGTCCACGGAGTTCTTGCTGAATTGTGCGCTCAACCTAAATACAGCCGAATTCAAGCAGAACTTTCGGTGCGAATTGGAGTCGTTCCTCCGATTAGTTGAACTTTTGGAACTGTGTCCTATTTTTCACAACCGGAGCAAGTGCGCACAGACTGCAGTGACATGGCAAGTGTGTGTTGCTCTATGGCGTCTTGGACACAATGGGAACGGTGCAGCCACCGCAATGCGATCAATGCTATTTGGCTTCGGTGTTGGAACCATAGTTCATTTTACGGGCGGGGTGGTGACGATCGTTGCAAATTGGTAGCAAGTATGTTTTGTGGCCTACCAAAGAAAGAAGAGTGGAGATTGGACAGGTCATGGAGGTGGAGGGTTTCCCAGGCTGTGTTGGTTTTGTAGATGGAACCACCATTCCTCTAGCAGAGAAGCCAGTCGATGGAGAATGTTACCGGGATCGCAAACATAGATATTCCATAAATATGCAAATTGTCTGCGGCATGTGATAGACGTATCATTGGGTTTTCATGCGGATGGCCTGGCTCATGCACGATCTTTGGAGTTTGGAGGAAGTCATTACACCAAGACCCCCACCCACTACTTTAGCAAAGGGAATACCCGATCGGGGACTCGGCTTACGGTGTCTCTAGTTACCTTATTCCCGCCTTCAAGTCACCTGCAAAGAAACGTATTGATTAACAAAGAGTTCAATTTCGTACTCGCCAAAGCACGAGTGAGGAACGAGCACATCATTGGTATTCTGAAAGGGAGATGGTCATGTTTGCGGGAACATCGCGGGCAAATTAGATCAGCAAGTGATGTGCAGACAGTCATCCGACTAGCAACTGCTTGTGTCATCCTACACAACATGTTGAGCAATCTCGGGGACTCATGGGAGGAGCTGTTCAGTGAAGTGACTCCCGTAGACGTGAGTTTAGCAGAGAATGTGGGGGGCACTGACGTGGAACGCGCGAATGCCTTTAGAGAGGAAGTCAAGCAAGACGAAATGACCTAACCCATCGACAATTTCAACTACGAAAGTACATACCTCGTGCAGCGGTGGCAGGACGATGACGAAGACGAGAGCGACGAAGTGAAGAGCGGTGAATAAGGGGTGAAGAGTGGTGAAAAAGGGCGTTCACTTTCGCGCAAATCAGCAGAGGTCCGCGCGAAGCGAGGAGAACTCACCTCAGCTGTTCACGCGGATAAGAAGGGAGTGAACGAGCCGTTATTCGCTTCTGAAAACTTATGTTTGAAGCCCCCTATTTAATAGGGGGTTTCAAACATAACTCTCAGGACGTGAATAAAGGCATTTTTCATCCCTTCTTATCCACGTGAACAACTGAGGTGAGTTCACCTTGCTTCGCGCAGATCTCTGGTGATTTACGCGAAAGTGAACGCCCTTATTCACCACTCTTCACCCCTTATTCACCACTCTTCACCACTTCGCCACTCTCCGCCATCGTCCCCGCTATCGTGTCGCGGTATTTACTTTCGTAGTTGAAATTGTCGATGGGTTAGGTCATTACGCCTTGCTTGAGTCTGCCTCGGTCGCTAGAGTTCCGTGCACTCACGATGTGTGAATTTGAATCGTATTTTATGGTGCACGGTGCGTTGCGGACAGGCGCACATAGGTCCGCACATTAGTGTGCGCTGCGCACAACATGCGCACATAGTTGGGCACAGTAATGTGCGCGAAACACACGCTTGTGCACAGCGCAAACAGAGCGCACATGGTTGCACAGACACAGTAAGTGCACATGGTTGCGCTACTCCTTATTCACATGGTTGCGCAACAAAAACGAATGAAATTTCAGGCGCTAAACGCCCCTTTGTGGTGAATTCACATGTGCGCTCCTCCTTGTTCACGGGGCCCTCAAACTTAACCCTTCTTTTCTCACTTTTCTCACTCACCTCCAAATCACTCCCCTGTTAGATGAAAAACTTTTTGTTCACTTCTTATGTTTGAAACCCCCTAATCAGTTTTTCACCTATCTTATTCACTATTGAATTGGTCAGTTTTTCACCTAAACTAATTAGGATCTAAGGTAAATTTAGGAGAAGTGAGTTTGTGTAAATCACTGTGAATTAAGATAAGTGAGTCAGTTTCACCAAAGGTTCATAATTTATTTCTTTCAGTTTGTTTTTTTTTTTTCAGGATATGTGGATGAGATGGTTTTTTTTTGAAGAGTGTTTTAGTTGTAATTCACCACTCACTCATATCATTTTTCACGGTGGTTTCAAACATGCATATCAATTCCCGCAAGTGAATTAAAAAACTAAATTACTTGTGAATTTCACACAAATCATGTGAATTACATTCTACTCATTTTTTAGGTTTGAAATGCAAAAAAAACCTTACGGGTCACACTTTTTAAAATAAAGAGGAGAACCTAGAATCAATCAATCAACTAATCAACTAATAAAGCAGGCTAATGCGAAAGGTCAAATCCGTAATCTCATAAGCAACAGCCTCGCTCATGCCACGTTGAAAACACTGAATGCAACTAACATAGAAATCTTTTATTTTTAGAAACAGTGATGAATCTTTTATTTTTAGTACTATTTGTTTCTATTAATAATAAATGTCTGGTACCAATTTCTTCCATATGCAAATTTATTGCCAATTACCATCAATATAATAATGACAATTTAATATCATTAGTGAATAAAATAGTTTTATGCAATCATGGTTATCATATAGTATAAAAGTGTTTATGATCACTTATGGATTACTTATTTTACATTACATATAACAGTCACGAATTACATATAAGAAAAATTGGTTAAAAGTAATTTGCCAGTATTTTTTTAATAAGATAGCCAAAAAAATCTATGAATTTGATTGTAAATGTAATTTTTAAAAAAATAAAATAAAACTCCCCCACAAGTTCCAAACCTTTATATATTACTCACTCCGTCCCCGATTAATAGATACATTTGTTTTCACCGTTTCACAGTATTTAATCTATCATTTTTTTTCATGAGTGTTTGGTCATTTTAAGTTTAATAATTCTTATCCATATCATAATTTGATGAAGTATAAATTTTCTTAATATATTTTTTTTGAATTTTTTTTCACCATTTTTCTTAGTAATTATTTAAGTCAAACGTTGAACTTTGAAACAGCAAAGTCAAATGTATCTATTAAATCAGGACGGAGGGAGTATTATATTAAAATAACGTATAAAATATTCATTAAAATGGTTTCAGAGAAATTCTTGAACTTTTTAAAAATATCAATATTATACAATCCAAAATGGCTGCCTCTTTCCGTACCAAATAAATCCTATTTTTTTTTAAAAAAAAACTTGCCATGTCTTTTGTTTGTTTAGAAAGTAATTATAAATATGTAAATAATAATTAGAAATTGGTTATAAGTAATTTGCCACGCCTTTTTTTAATAAGATAGCCAATAAATCCTAGGTTTGTTTATTTTAACTTTATTCTATGTTGGTTTATTTTTATGGATTTAGGTATCCTCTTTTATCTTGCAGACACTATTTAAATATGAATGTGTTTAATAAATTGTTGTTTCCGGTGTAGTCTTTCAAAAATGGTGTTGCTCGACATAGAATGGTTCAATACAAGCAAACACTATGTTAACATAAATTTCTAAAACTTAAAATTTAGGATTAAACAAATACTACCGACCCAATAATTTAATATTGCCGATCCAAATTACTTTTAAGAACACAAAAACACTATAAACAAATTACTCAAAAAAGTGAAATCGGTAATTAATTTTTGTTATATTTGGTACTTTCTTATTCTTGATTTAAGTTCATTATTGCATGTTTGGTGCCAGATATTAAACTTATACCACCATATGCAATTAGAAATTTCTTTTAAGTTTAACTTCTTAATTTACAATCAATATTTAGGATATACTCCCTCCCTTTCCAAAAGTAACCACATTTTGTACCAGTGTTTGACTCAAATTTTCAGTAACAATAATTTATCTAAAAAACTGGTTTTAAAATTATTCAGAGACAAGACATGTTAACTATTTATTTTGATTTAAATTTGTAAAATTTATAAGCTGAAACACTGTAAGAAAAAATCCAGTATTAATTGCTGAAAAACAGACATGGCTATATTTCTGGTACAAACAATCAATTTATTTGGTTGATAAAAGGTACATTATTCTTTATTTCTATTCATACACTTACGTAGTTATATTGTAATTACTTTATCATGACACTATTGGCACATATGTATATTGTCATAGTGAGTGTAATGTTGAGGTCACATTTTGGGGCAACCAAAGATGTTAAATCATGTTGCAAGTTTTGCTGATGAGAAAGTGGTGGTTGTTGTAACGATCACTTATATTAAAAAAATACGAAGGTGTGTATAGTTATTATATATCAAGTAAAATATTTATTATATAATTTTCCATTTCAATGATTTGATAATGTTATTACATTTTTATATTTCAGGAAAATATTATTTGATGGCTACCTGTGGAACAAAAGTATATGTTAATATTGACATTCCCGGGGGTCAAGAAATTGTTAGAATGGTATGTTTGCATTCTTAATGTGATAATATAATATATTTTTATAAAAAATTGAAATGTAGACATCTTTTGTGTTTATTTTTTTTTATTTTTTTAAATAAAATCCGTGTTGTCTTTCAAAAAAAAGAAAAAAGCAATTTGTTGAAACAAATTTGCATTTGTAGTATTGATGTAGCTAGCAATGTTGAATCAAAGGAGAGTTGTCACAGTGATGCAACCCCTTCTATTAATGTACTTGAACCGGTGGTTTGACATGTCATGTTACGTCGGCTTGAGGCTATTCGAAGATTTGGGCGTTGTCATGTTAGTGTTTATTTATTCATGTTGCATCATTAAGTAAAATACATTAATTTTGATATAAAATGAATTACATGCAGGTGGCAAATTTCATTTGCAATGCTATGATAACATGTACAAATGATAATTTTCAACCATGGTATTGTGCATGCCGTGTTTACTATAAAAAGGTGTTGGAGTGGAGACCAAATTTCTTCTGCAAGTCATGCAATAGAATATGTTGATCGCCCCTCACTTGGCATATCAAATTGACTGATTTCAATATAACGAATCATCGATCAGCATTTATTGTTAAGAAATTTGATAAGATGGATTATGTGTTGGAGGGTCGTTTGCTGTTGGAATTCATTAAACGGGTATGATTTGCTTCCATATATTTTATTATATACTGATATTTAATATTTAAAATATTATTGTTTTGATTCAGTATTTGGTGTTATTATATGCTTATATGTAGAGTTGTGAACAAGAAAATAGTATTCTTCCACTTAAAAGACCATTATCTGAAATGACTAGAACTTCTGTAGTTTCTTTAAATAGGTATGTTATTTATTTATATGTATATAGTTTTTTTAATAACTCATATTAATGAAGTTTATTATTTTTTAACTCACGATGTTTTCATGTGTTGGAAATTTGTTGGTTGAAAATATTGGTAGTTGTACTGGCAGAGATGTTAGTATTAATGGTGAAGTGTGAGATGTTCACGATTCTACGATAGAAGAGAAGAAGGTATGTATGTATTATTTTGAGTATTCTAATACTTATTATATAACACATTTGGATATTCATTTGTTTTTTATAGGTAAGAAATCCATCAACATCCAATTCAAAGTTTAACTAATAGCAGTTCCCAAATCACGGAAGATTGAATGTCGGATATTTACTTTATGAATCATTTTTACATTGACTTATGGCGCTCATCTGGTTGAATGCGTAAAAAGTTTAGTAGTACAATAGATTAACATGTTAAAATTATCTCTTGGTTGGTTGTTTGTTAAGATTTTTATTCTCATATTTCTCCTATTCGATACTTCTGTAATTATCGCATTTAAAATAATGTTAGAAAATAAAAAATCATAAAACTTTGATGTTATCCTTTTTCTAAACTTTATATTATTCTCTTTATAATAATAGATGTTGTAGATGAAAGACAATATTTAGCATATTTTTCATTCTCTTTCTTCTAAACCCCTTATTTTTGGAAGGGGTATAAACTAGTTGATGAGAATAAAGTGGAAAGAACTAAAGTAAGAAGGAGGCCAACCTTTAACGTGTATGCTTTCTGCCTATTTAATTAAAAGGATACAAATTTTGGAGCATAAAATAAAATAAAACAAAACAAAACACTCAATAATGCGAACCCATCGAGTCAACTTAGAAAGCTCACATAATACTTCTGGTATGAGCTTTCCTGGAAGAATAATGTTTTGTCATGAGTTTGAATATTTGGTATGAGCTTTCAAGAAAACCTTAGAAAGCTCTTATACCGTTTATCTTGGCATATATACTCCCCACTTTCCTGAATTTTGCCGCTAGCATGACTATTTTTAAGATTTTCTCATTAGTGATGATAATGTCCTTCAAAAATTGGTGCGTTTCGCTTTTAGTATTTAGTCTATAATTTTATTTATTTCACACTTTAATATGTAAAATCAAATATTTTAAATGAAGATTATAGATTAATGTGTCAATTTTCGAAATATTTGTTTTCATAGTAATCATTTAAATCTCCCACAACATTAAAAAAGAAAAGCATCAATGTTTGGGAACGGAGGAAGCAGTGAATTCTTAGTGATTTTAAACGGTCAAGAAACTTCATTTATAGGGTTTCACCAAAACTCATGAACTAATCATGGTTCATTGGTGACCGTTGGTGTTTTTGGTGGTGATAAAGGTAAAAAGAGAGAACAAAGAAGAGAAAGTCGTTGGTGTTTTTGGTGGTGATAAAAGTGAAAAAGAGAGAACAAAAGAAGAGAAAGCCGTATGAAACGGGAGAAATTTTATTGATTTATTGTGCATACAACTTTAAGCTTATAGGTCTATAGCAAACCAAATCCTAGTTGATATAAAAATCCTAAAATAATATTAATCTTATTCCTAATAGTTGTAGATAAAATATGAAACTCCTAAACTTATCTCTAATAATTAAAAACTTCTAATTGAACCAAAAGTCTTTATTTCTTTATTTCTCTTCTTTTTCCCCCTTTCACGTACACTTTCTATGACTTGCTTTGCAAGTAGTAGAGATGAGAGAGAAACCTAGAGAGAGAGTGAGTGGTGGATACCACCTGGGGTGGTCGCACGAACAGAGATTGTGGAACATGGGCAATTCTTCTAAGAACGGGTTCATCAACGTTATTGACAAGAAGGGAATCAGTTTGTTCTTCATGAATTTTTCGGTGGAATGGACCAGAGTCGATGTGGAAACATTTTTCGTTGTTTGGGAAGGTAATTGATATCTTTGTACCCATTAAAAGATCAAAACTAGGGAAGAAATTTGGGTTCGAGTTTTCTAGATGTTAGGAATGTGGAAGCCCTAGTTGCAAAGATTCGATCGGTTGCGGTTGGGGTGGAACCTTTGGTCGCCAATGTAGCCAAGTTTGAGCGATTCAGAGAGGAGACAGAGTTGGCTACAGTGAGAGGAGTTTCAGAAAGGCTGAAGTGGGAGACCAACAGAGGGAACGGGCAGCAGATCCCGGGATAACAGCCGGTCTTTTAAAGATGTGGTGAATGGGGTCCAGTGGTCAACTAGGGCGGCCTGTTTGGGAGCTCGAAGACACTCAACGTGCAGGTTGAAGCTCGTAATGAAGAGCTACTTTGGCTGCAGAGGTGTGCGGTAGCAGAGGTGAAACATGCTCACCTCCTTGCCAAACTCCCGAATTCTCGAAGGAGGGTTTTTGCAATGCTCGGTGAAGTATTTGGGGGCTTGCGTGTCCCGTTAGAGTGTGGTTCAAGGAGGCGATCCGAAGCTTCTCGATGGAGGAAGGAGACCTTGGGAGAGTGGTTTACCGAGATCGTGCCATGGAATGCGATGAAGGAGGAACGAAGGCCCGAAAGGATTATCTGGTGAATATCATCGGCGTGCCGTTGCCAGACGCTTGGCACATGTGCACGTTTGTGAAAGTGGCTGGCCTGTGGGGTTCTCATTGAGGTGGAAGGCTTCACCTCGCAGTAAATCTCAACTTCATATTGGTAGAGTGTGCTGTTAACCTTTCAAATGGAGACGGTGGATTCAAAGGTCGGGTGGTGGTGGGAGGATCCGTGTTCTCGGTGAAAGTGGTGGAGGACGTTGCGGATACGGTAGATTTTGGCCAGAGATATGTTAAATCGGGTGTTTTCCCAGCAGTCGAGACAGAGGATGAGGAGGAGGAAGGTGAGTGGTTACCGGAGAGGGAGTCCGACGACGGCGGCGACTGGGGACGACTCGGCCTTCGGTTTGTGAGCTCATGAGTAGGGTTCCAAACTCGGCCTCGGGAGGAGGAGAGGACTGGGCGGCTAAAAGCACCGGAGGTGTCGAGTGGCAGGCGGCTGTGGCGCCGGTTCTCGTGGTGACGAAAGAGCAGGGAAAGGCGTGTTGTCCGAGGAAGGTTTGGGTTGCGGGGTGGGAGCCCCAAGGAGAGCCGCTTGCGCAACGTAGAAGAGACCGTTAGATGTCGTGGTCAAGTTGGGTCGCTGGGCCGAGGCGCTGAGGCCCAACCACGTGTTAGCATCCCCTTCGCCTCGTGTGGGCCGGCTGTAAACTTTTCGGGTTTGCCACAACGTGGTGGGTCTAATTTGGATGCGGACCGCCGGGCTTAAGTGTCGGGTTCCGTAATAAGGAGCAGGCCTGATCGGGTTCGAGACTATGGAGAGGAATGTTGGAGGCGTTTCTCTAATCTCAGCAGAGGCCGTGTCACGAACCAGAGGTCGCCGACGACCCGGTGAAATCGCCCGAGGATGTGCCTATGGTGGTGTGCGGGCGTCCGACGAGATGCAGGAAGGGTCACCGGAAGTTTTCGAGGTCGGCCCGCCGGATAGAGACGCAAGAACGGACAAAGGTCGCTGAGAGAGGTTAAACGAGCAGCCAGTGGTGAAAGGAGAGAGGAAGGCCAAGGGTCTCGACGCCTTGCTACCGATGTGGAGAGTAGGAGCAACAAGACTCGGACTCGCTGTGGTGTATGAAGGTGGCTGATTCACGGTTGCACCCGAGGTACAAAGCAGTAAGAAATGTCTCCGATTCTCGTGTCGCTGTCCTCTGTCTCAGATTTCGTAACCCGGATAGTGCAATGGGGTTTGTGTTCGGAAGGATTCAGAGACGGGTGGTGTTTTGGGTGAGACGGATTCGTTTAAATGAAGCTAGTAACGCTTAACATCGTGGGGTTTGGGTGGGGAGAAAGTGAGAGAACTCGAAAGTTAATTTCAAGGAGAAGGTGGACGTGCTAGCGGTCCAAGAGACACTTCTCTGTCAGGAGGTTGGCGTCTCAATTACCCAGATTTGACGCAGTGAGTTGGGTTATGCCCAACAATTGGCGGAGGGTAGGTCTGGAGGCTTGTTGTTCTTCTGGAATAAGGACGTGTGGTCAACTGAGGAGATCATCTCAGGCGCCGGGTACTTGGGTCTGTTTGTCAGGTGGAAGGATAAGCAGGAAAAATTTCTTCGATGAATATTTATGGTCCTCGCTGACTAGTCAAAAGAGAGCTTTGTGGCGAGCTTGGCCCGTTGATCGTGGGTGGGGGGAAGCGGTTTGCCTTATGGGGGACTTCAACGTGGTGAGAAGAGCGGAAGAGAGAAGAGGGTGTTTATTCAAACCGATTAAAGTCTGCAGATTTCAATTGCTCATTCGTGAGAATGATCTTCAGCAGTTAAGCAAGGCGGTAGGCGGTTCACTTGGGTAAGTAGCGATGGGTCCAAAATGAGCAAGTTGGATCGTTTTAAGTTAATGTGTCCTTCATGGGAGTCCGGCCGGACCTGGCGGCGGTGGTCGGGGATAGAGTTTTTGCAGATCATTGTCCTGTTCTGATGAAGGCGGGTATCAGGGACTTTGGGCCTCCCCCGTTTCGGTGCTTTGATCACTGGATGGCGTCGGAGGGTTTTGGTGAGTTGGTGAAATCGGCTTGGTCAGAGCCAACGGTGGGTAGAGAGGCGGATTTCGGTCAAGGAGAAACTCAAAGCTCTTAAATTCCGTTTAAAAGCTTGGTGTAAGAGTTCACTGTGGTCATGGGAGGGTGGAAGCGTTGAAAGGGGATTTCCTTCACTGGAGAGGAAAGCGGAGGATCATCAGCTCGGCTCAAGAGTGGATATCTTGGCAGGAGGCAAAAGTTGGATTCTTCAAGGAGCAGAGAAACTTAACTAAAGATCTCAAGCAAAAAGGCAGATTGAAATGGGCGGTGGAAGGGGACGAGAATAGCAGATTCTTTCACTCAAGAGTGAAGGGGAGGAGATCCAGAACACTTTGCAGGGGTTGTTGATTAATGGTACCTGGTCAAGACCTGCGACGATCAAAGAAGCAAAGTGTTCAACTATTTCGCCGATCATTTCAAGGAGCCAAATAAGGAGAGGCCGTTGTTTATCACGAGGTTCCTAAGCTTAGTGAGTCTCGAGTTTGGGCTTGGAAGCTCCGCTTCCTGAGGAGATCAAGAAGGCGGTTTGGCTGTGTGGGGTGGGAAAGCTCTGGTCCAGATGGATTTAACTTCAATTTCATCAAAGCTAACTGGGAGGTAATAAAGAAGGAGGTGGTGGCGCAGTTCTCAAGTTTGAATCTTCGGTAGGTTTGCCGCGGCTGTAATTCTTCGTTTGTAGCCCGATACCTAAAACAAAAGATCCGCTCCTCATTTCGATTTCCGCCGATTAGCCTCATTGGGTGCTTATACAAAATTGTTGCTAAGCTGTTGGCGTAAAGGTTAAAATCCGTGCTTGTAGGTTTGGTCGGGAAGCGCAACAAGATTCATCCAAGGAAGACAAATTACGGATGGTATTCTTGTGGTGAACGAGGCGCTTGGGCAAAAAGAACTAGAAGTCAGATGTTGCTCATGAAGGTTGACTTTGCTAAAGCTTATGATTGCATTAATTGGAAGTTTCGGATGTCATTCTTCACAGATGAACTTCGGGTGAAGTGAGGCACTGGATAGCAGTGCTGAGTCGAAAAGTGTCGATCCTAGTAAATGGGAGTCCCACTAAGGAATGCAAGTTGGAAAGAGGTCTTCGCCAAGGGGATCCTCTTCGCCTTCCTCTTCATCTTAGTCACAAGCTCTTAACGTTATGATGGAGGAGGCGGTGTCCAATAACGCCTTTCGTCCCTTTCCGGGTGGGAAGGGACGATGTGGTGCTTTCCCATTTGCAATTCGTGGATGATACGATCTTCTGTGGAGAGTGGTCGCATGACAATGCCCAGTCCCTTCTAGACCTCCCGCATTGTTTTGAGTTGGCGTCGATAATTGTGCATTATGGATATGTATTTTGCCCTCATACACATGTTTTATCGGAGTTTTTGCTAGTACTTAGTGTGGATGCGAGCATTTTTGTAGGATTATCCATGCCGGGTGAGAAACAGGCGTAAAACAAGACAATTTCGGGCAAAACGGCGGCAGTAACAAAGTCAGGGGCAATCACAATCTGGAGAAGTTCAAGGGCAACCAAGGACAGATGAGGGGAGCGACCCGGGAGCGACCCCTCATTTATGGGGTGCGGTCGCTCCCCCTAGCCCAGGAGACAACCCAAGCGAACAGAATGGGGAGCGACCCGGGAGCGTCCCCTCACCTTAAGGGTGCGGTCGCTCCCTCGCTCTTTTCAGAATTGATCCCCTCCTCTTTTCTCCTGACCAAGAGGCACAAGTGACGAATGTTTTGCAGTTTTTTGGCTTTTCTCTCCCTCAAGCTCCTTCATTGGCTCTACTTCCTCTAGAACTCCAAAAGCATCAAAAATTACCTTCTCTCATTAATTGATTTTGGATTCTAGGGCTAGCAACATTGCTTTTGAGCAAATTTTGGAGAATTTGTAAGTAACTCATACATTATACACTTGTTCTAGTTCTTGCTAGGGTTTTGAAAACCCTTCTCTCCTTCCTCATTCTCTAGCACGAAATTGACTTGATTTATGCAAGATTGAAGATTTATACATCATTTCTAAGCTTCCTTTCATCTTTACTACTTTTATTTTGCATTTATGTTCATGAATTGTATGAATTTCGTGAGTAGCATGTGTAGTGAGTAGTTCTTAATTTCCTAGGGTTGATTAGCATGTTGTAGAGTTGTTGGATGGTTCATGAAGATTGGATGTTGATTCTTCAATACTTGTAACCTTTTCTTGAGCTTAAAGAAAGTGTATGTTGAGGAGGAGGCCTACTTCTCTACAACACCTACCAAGTGTTTGATGGAATGCTTGAGAGAGCATTTCATTGAATTTACAAAGGGAAATGGTTAGGGGCTCTAGGATTGCTTGAGCAAGGTAATCTAGAGTGTTAGGAGATCACAATTGGCAAATCCTAGTGCCTCCATGAATAATACAAGTGAAGAGATTTTATTTGATTATTCATGGAGAGAATAGCTCTAGCCTAGCAAGTTAGAGTTTGATATTTCTCCAACTCCTCAAGTATTGATAGTTTCACACCCAATCTTTCCATCTAACAAACCTCAACACTAATCAACCCAAGGAAGCCTCCACCTATTGAATTTCAAACCACACCATTCATTGCATTTTAGCTTAGTTTGATCTTGATTTCATCTTAGTGACTTGGTATCATTTAGAGTAACTTAGCTTAAAATTGTTCTTGGATTATCTCATTTCACCTACAAATTGAATCCTTCCATTTAAATCAAAAATACCAAAAATATTGCAACTAGCTAGACTCCATCAATTGCACTACAATCTCTAGGGTTCGACCCCACTCACCCTACTACAAATCGCACACCTTGCACTTGGGGATGAATGGGTTTTATCACTTGAATTGAGCATGTTTTGAATACATATAAAACACCCGTCAAGTTTTTGGCGCCGTTGCCGGGGATTGTTTGTGTAATTATTGGTAGTTTGGTTAGTTGTTTTCATTGCATAAATTGAAGTTGATTGTTGTTCTTACTCTTTACTTATAGGTAACTTCTCCGGTGTATGACACGAAGTTCACAAGCTCAACTTGTTAACTTAGATCCGGAAATTGAGAAGACCTTGAGGAGTTTGAGAAACAAGAGCAAGCACACACAAGAAATTTCAAGTGGTTCTAGTTCTTCAAGTTCTAGTGCACCATCAATCAATATGGAGAACAACAATAACAACAATGATGAGGATAATGAGAGGGAAGAAGTCCATGATAATGGAAATCAAAACAATATAGGCAACGGAGAAAGAGCGGGAGGAATCCCACTTGCCGAGATGTTTGGGCCTCCTATAGTTGAAGATAGGGAACGCATGGTTTGGCCGCCACCAACACATTGAGATTTCACCATACCCGGTCATGTTCTAGCCTATGTGGAGAATCACTCTTTCAATGGCCTTGCAAATGAGGATCCAAATGATCACTTGGAGCAATTTATACTTATTTGTGATACTTTGAAGATGCATGCTATGTCGGAAGACTCCAAAAGGATGAGATTATTCCGTTCTCTTTAAAGGGCAATGCTAGGAAGTGGTATAAAGGACTTGAACCGGGTAGGATTCAGTCATGGAACGATTTGAAGCAAGCCTTTTTGAAGAAGTATTATCCACCACAAAAGGCATTTGAACTAAAGAATGAAATCTTCAAGTTCCATGAAGATGGAGATGAGACACTTGCCAAGGCGTGGACTCGATTCAAGAAAATGAACAAGAGGTGTCCACAATTCGGAATTACAAGGGAACATCAAATCTATATCTTCTAAAATGGTCTATCCGAGAAGTCTCAACAACATTTAAATGCCACATCTGGTGGTTGGTTTATGGATAAAGTCTTGCAAGAAGCTTGGGACTTACTAGACCTTCTTGAGCGGAGTGAAGAGCATCGAGGTAGGGATGACTCAAGGCCCGCCAACCAAAAGAGGGGTCTTTATGAAGTTGACAAAGACACATCCGTTCAAGAAATATGTGAATTATCGGAACATCGGCTCTAACTTCCATGATGGGTTGGCTTATTAAGAACCAAGAAAGAGGCAATATTAAGCAAGCAATGGTCTCGGAGGAAGTTGGAGAGGACCTTGATAGTTGTAACTATGTGAATTATCGGAACAACAATTACCCACCAAGATAAGGGGAGGTTACAACAACTATCAAAAGCCTAGGCATGAGGGCCTCAATTATGGAAATCCCAACGGTGCTCTACAACCAACTTCGGTCCCTTATCGACATGGGGTGAATCCTCCCAATCTCAAGAGAAGAAGAGCAACTTGGAAGAGACACTTGTTACTTTCATGAAACATCAAACCGAGTTCAACAAAACGCAAGAGGGTCAAATAGCAAATCTCGAGCACAAATGAGAAATATAGAGCTTCAAGTGGGACAATTGGCAACCAATGTCAAATCTCTTCAAAAGGAAAAGAACATTCCGAGTGACACCATTGATCCAAGAGCACAGTGTAAGGCCATCACCTTGAGGAGCGGTAAGGAGGTAGTTCTTCAACATAAAGAACCACCAAAGGAGGATGAGTACTATCCGCCACATGCAAAGAAAAGGAAGGAAGTTGAATCAACTCGGATGGAAGAGGAAGAAGGGTTAGTCGAGGAGGTAGGAGAAGGAAAAGAGGCATCAATTCCTCTTTGTGAAGAAAATATGCAAGTGCCCAAGCCAACCATTCCGCACCCTCAAAGACTACAAAAA
Organism: Stellera chamaejasme; assembly: GCA_024586325.1. NCBI lineage: Eukaryota > Viridiplantae > Streptophyta > Magnoliopsida > Malvales > Thymelaeaceae > Stellera > Stellera chamaejasme. The sequence continues at coordinate 783,796 of CM044986.1, forward strand.
GGAAGATGGATGCACAATTTTCCAAACTATTTGACGTTTTCAAGAAATTGGAGATCAACATCCCATTCTTGGATGCTATCACAAGCATGCCACCATATGCCAAATTCTTGAAAGAGCTTTTATCGAAGAAGAAGAAATTGCAAGCCAATGAAGTGGTGCACATAAGAGAAGAAGCAAGCGCGATTATTCAAAAAAACTACCCCAAAAAGCAAATGATCCAGGGAGTTTCACTATTCCTCTCGATATTGGTTCATTTCATTTTAATAGAGCTTTATGTGATTTGGGTGCTAGTATTAACTTGATGCCGTTATCCATTTGTAGGAAACTCGGACTCGGAAGCATCAAGCCTTCTAACATATGTCTCCAACTAACGGATCGATCTCTAACCTATCCAAGGGGCATCCTAGAAGATGTATTGGTCAAGGTTGACAAGTTTTACTTCCCGGCCGACTTCGTAGTACTCGATATGGAGGAAGACAAAGACGTGCCCTTCATTCTCAGACGTCCATTCTTAGCAACCGCCAAAGCACTTATCGATGTGGAGGGTGGCCGACTCACTCTAAGAGCAGACAAAGAGGAAGTATCTTTCAATCTTCACAAGGCTATGAAGGTACAATCGGACTTTGGAACATGCCTCGGTGTTGATGTGATAGAGTTTTGTGTGGATGAGTATGTGGAGAATTTGCATATTGATGATCCGTTCTTGAGGGCTATCTTGAATATTGAGGATGATCTTATGGAGTTTTGTGATTCCGTCAATGCTTTTAGAACCCTTGATAGTCATGAGAAGTTGAGCAAGAAAAATTGGGAGTTTGAGCCCTTGACGGAAGTGGGAGAAGTTTCAACAAGTTCAACAAAGCATGAGTTGAAGCCGTTACCGGAAGAATTGAAGTATGTTTTCTTGGATGAGGAAGAAAATACCCGGTAATAATCTCCGCTTCACTTTCTAGTATCAAGAAGAACGGTTAATGAGAGTGCTTAGAGAGCATAAAGAGGCTATAGCTTGGTCTATTTCGGATCTTAAGGGAGTTAGCCCGGATGTATGTATGCACAAGATAATTCTCGAAGAAGACGTCATTCAAGAGGGAACTACAACGAAGGCTTAACCCGAATATGAAGAAGGTGGTTAAGGAAGAAATCATCAAGCTTTTGAGAGCCGAGATTATTTATCCGATATTGGATAGTAAGTGGGTGAGCGCAATTCATGCGGTTCCGAAAAAGAGCGAGGTAACGGTCTCCACCGACGAGGAAAGCGCTTTGGTGCCAATCAAACCCCCAACCAAGTGGAGGGTCGTGCATGATTATCATCTCGTGAACAAGGTAACAAGGAAAGATCATTTTCCTCTTCCGTTCATTGATCAAATGTTGGACCGGTCGGGGCAAAAGTTTTATTGCTTCTGACGGTATTCCGGGTATTATCAAATAGCAATTAACCCGGAAGATCAAGCGAAGACCACCTTTATTTGCCCCTGGGGGATATACGCTTTCCGGAGAATGCCATTTGGATTGTGCAATGCGCCGGCAACCTTTCAACGGTGCATGATGGCTATCTTCGAAGACATGGTGGAGCAAGGTATGGAAATATTCATGGATGACTTCTCGGTATATGGGTCTAGTTTTGATGAATGTCTAGGAAATTTGACTCGAGTCTTGAAGAGGTGCAAGGAAACTAATTTATCCCTAAATTGGGAAAAATGTCATTTCATGGTGAATTCCGGGATTGTCTTGGGACATCGGATTTCGGAAGAAGGAATTGAGGTGGATAAGGCAAAAATTTTGGTAATTGAGAAGTTGCCACCTCCGAAGAACGTGAAAGGTGTGAGAAGTTTCTTGGGCCATGCCGGGTTTTACCGCGATTCATAAAGGATTTCTCGAAGATTGTCAAGCCGATGAGCGCACTTCTTGAGAAGGAAGCTCCATTTATCTTTGATAAGGCAGGTTTAGAGGCTTTTGAAGTTATAAAGGCAAGATTGATATCGGCTCCGGTTGTTGTAACTCCGGATTGGGATTCCCCGTTTGAGATAATGTGTGACGCTAGTGATTATGCCGTTGGAGCGGTGTTGGGTCAAAAACGGGAGAAGCTTTTCCGAGCAATTTATTATGCGAGTCGGACTCTTGATGCCACTCAACAAAATTATACCACAACGGAGAAGGAGATGTTAGCTGTCATTTTTGCACTGGACAAGCTTTCGGTCCTACCTTTTGGCGTCCAAGGTGGTGGTGCACACCGACCATGCCGCTATTCGATACTTATTTTCGAAGAAAGACTCCAAGCCACGCTTGATTCGGTGGATATTATTGATGCAAGAATTTGATTTGGAGATTAAGGATCGGAAGGGTAGTGAAAATGTGGTGGCGGATCATCTTTCACGCCTTGCCATGCATGAGGAGAAAGACAAAGAGATTCCGATCAAAGAGACATTTCCAGATGAACATTTGATGAGGATTGATGAAAACATACCTTGGTTTGCGGATTTCTTTCGCTGTTAAATATTCTGCAGTGTTCTGCCCATCTCAAGGCATCAAAGACAGTTGGTCTTGGACGGCGGCCTCGGCAGAGTGTTCACCGTCCGGCTCTTGGCCTAGAGGCTTGGTGACCATTTTGCGGAGGGTCACGACATTCCGATGCGGTGGTGCAATATTGTCCCCAGGAAGATCAACGTGTTCATTTGGAGAGCAACAAGGAGGTACCTCCCTGTTCGGGCTCAACTGCAACAGCGTGGCATCGAGGTAGAGTCACCAATCTGTCCGCTTTGTTCTGATGCGACTGAAACAACGGATCATGTGCTAGTTCGGTGTCCGGTCTCTTCAGCGATTTGGCATGCTGTAGGTTCGTGGTGCAATACGAGTCTTGATGGATTCATGGATGTCATAGAAATTCTGGACGATGATTTCACCTCTCTTGTTCCTATCAGAGCCGCTCAAGTGTGGCAAGCCACTGCGTTCATTACGGCTTGGGCTATCTGGAAAGCGAGAAACGGGTTGGTTATGCAAAACATTCCTTGGCAAGCGTCCCGTATTTTTGCAGATATCCAGGTGTTATCTTTCCTTTGGATTTCGAGCAGGTGCAAGAAGATGAACCTTTCGTGGACTGATTGGCTTCAGGCTCCAATTCTGAAGGCAGCAGAGGGAGTAGGTTAATTTCGTTATTTTGTTGATGTATGCGCTTTTGCCTCCTCTCTCTCTGGTTTTAGATTGGGTAGCTGGTAGCTTCGCCTAGGGGTGGTCTCCCAAGGCTACCCTCGTCTGCTTTTCTTTGTGTTCTTTTGCAAGGTTCCGTCTCTCATGGTACCTTGCTAAGGTGCGTTCTTGTTTGTTTGTTTATTTCTTTAATGATATGCGGTGCAGTTCAAAAAAACATGCTTTGCAAGTAGGACTCCTTCCTCTTCATGCCAACGTTGAGCAGCTTCTAGAGCATAAACTTAACATTTCTCCTTGCTACTAAGTTGTTTAATCCTCAAAAAATATCTTTTTTTCTTGACATGCATTAACTTTAACATACCTAGAACGCTTCTTGCTTCTTGAGCTGCATACTTCAAAATAGCTCCTCCTCATCCTGGACTTCTGCCGATTTGAATTGGTCTCAGGGACGAAACTATGAAGGGACAGGGGGGCTACTGCCTCCCCCATTTACTTGAGGTGTATAGGGTATTTAGTATATATTCTTAGAATCAATATTATAATTTACCCAATAGCCCCCTCTATCCAAACCAATAAATTTTAAGCCCAAATAAAATTAATACCAAACTCCAATTTCATATATTATTATCCAACCCATAAGTCCCTCATTCCATATACTATCATACGTGGTCTCCTCTTTGCTTTGGAGCTTGTAATGTGAACATGATATATCATGTATACTTTCTCGCTTCACGTTTCTAGTTTTCTTTGTTTTTATTTTATTTTTTTACTAGGCTATTATCTTTTTCTTGTAATTTTTTAATTGTAATAAAAAATTATAAATTTAATTCAAAATTCCGACTGAATTCTTGTTTGTAGTAATTTTAGTAGCAAACTAGCAATTAAATTATAAATTATAATTGTTTGTAGTGTAGTTCTTTGTAGAAATTTATGTGTAATTGTTTATAGCGTAACTTAGTATAATTCAAAATTCCAATTGAATTCCTATTTGTAGTATTTATGTCTTCACATTTTTCATGTTTCTAGTGATAATTGTTTATAGTAATTTTAGTAGCAATTAAATTACAAATTCAATTGTTTCCGATTCAAGTCTTGTTTTGCACATTTTCTAAATTACACAAAAGCGTGTACTAATTGTTTGTATTTTGTTACTCAAGATTGACTCAACATGTATTAACCTACCCTAGGGCTGTAAAACGAACACATCCTGTTCGAGCTCGGCTCAGCTCGACCTCTGACGAGCTTGTTCGAGCCAAGTTTGCACGAGCTAAAGCTTGAGCCATTTTTTATGTTCGTGTACTAAATGAGCCGAGCTCGAGTATCGTAGGTTCGGTTCGAATAGACTCGCGAGCCTACACGAGTCTGAGGAACGAGCCAAGCCAAACCGAGCCTAAGAGGTTCGATTCAGTTCAGGCTCTGCTTGTTTTCAGCCCTAAGCTACCAACCCGCCCCCGACCTTAAAATCCTTGTTCCGTCACTAATTGGTATGTTTGTGGTTTCTTTTATTGTGGCTTGACATGTTCTCTAATTCTTTTTCTGGTTCTTCCTCCACCACTTCCCTAAGGTCTAGAGCCTCTAGATAAGCTTGCATCCGGATGGAACACATCTGATAATTGGTTCCATCAAAGGTTGGAGGAGACATGTTGAATAAAGTATTCTCCATATGTTGTGGAATAAAGTATTCTCCATATGTTGTGGCTTGTGTTGATTTAGGGTTTATGTGTCGTTCTTGGTCCCTCAAAATCAATATGCTATGATACCACTTGTTAATGTTTTTGGTGGCGACAAAGGTGAAGAAGAGAGAGCAAAGAAGAATAAACTGTATGAAACCGGGAGAAACATTATTGATTTATTGTGCATACAACCTTGAGCTTATATAGACTTGTAGCAAACCAATTGATATAGGAATCATAAAATAACATTAATTCTATTCCTAATAGTTGTAGATAAAATACAAAACTCCCTCTAATAATTAAAAACTTCTAATTGAACCAAAAGTCTTTATTTCTCTTCTTTTTCCCCTCTTTCACGTACACTTTCTATGACTTGCTTTGCAAGTAGGACTCCTTACTCTTCATGCCAACATTGAGCAGCTTCTAGAGCATAAACTCAACAGTGACATCATCATGGATGTATGAAGACTTTTGTTCTTATAAATGATCATAGACTAACTGTACCATTTTTATCTAATATAAGGCTTTTTTAGTAGTAGTATCTTTTAGAACACGCGTTGCTTATTGATCACAGCCCTGACCAGAAAAAGATCCAGCCAATATTTAACAAAAGCATAACAGAGTTGGTAGAGATCTTCCTTTTGAACCTAACTAATCCTCCATCCCTTTCTCCCCAAGCAAAATACCCACTTCGCTCTTCCCCTATTAATGCCACGCCATTGCCACCCTTCTTTCAACTCTTCAATCCATTCAAGATTATCATCTTCTTCCAACTGTTAGTCCTGCATATATCCTGAAAACTTATTCAACATGCTACCAAAATCTGCCCTTATGTTTCCACTTTTCCTCCATTGCTATTATGTTGTTTCAACACTGGGCTCTGACCCCGACCCCACCAGAGACTTCTGCATTCCCGCCACAGGACTTTCAGGCCCCTGCAAGAACACATCACTGGTCACGGTGGAAGACTTTGTGTTCTCTGGGATTCGGTTTCCGGGGAACTTCAGTGAGACAGGTCTTTCATCCACGCCGGTGAACGTCAATGTGTTTCCAGGATTGAACACGTTGGGGATGTCGTTGGTGAGAGCTGATTTTGGTGTTGGTGGCATCAACCCGCCACATTTCCACCCGAGAGCCACAGAGATAGCATTTGTCCTCCGAGGGAGAGTCTACTCAGGCTTCGTTGATACCGAGAACAGGGTGTTTGCCAAGGTTCTTGAGGAAGGGGAGGTAATGGTGTTCCCAAGGGGACTGATTCATTTTCAGATGAACACTGGCCACTCTCCTGCCACCATATTAGGGAGCTTCAATAGCCAGAATCCCGGTCTGCAGAGGATCCCCAATGCAGTGTTCGGTTCTGGGATTGAAACTGAGGTTTTGGAGAAAGCTTTCTGGTTGAGTGCTAAGCAAGTTGATTACATGAGGAGTAAGCTAACCCCACAATAGATTAGCTAAAGTTATTACCATTGTAAATTACTATACCATTCTCTCAAAATTTATACTGCAATGTTGAAAGATCAGCCCGCTGAGCATCCCATGAAATGAATATTCAGAATAAAATAATTCATTCCTCTTCTCAATGTTTAAGCCGTGGCAGTGTAAGCTCGATATCATGTCTTCTAGCTGTTAGAAAGGCACTGTATGAAAGAGAAAAGCCTTCTTATCTGGACAATGCTGTCATACTAGGAATGCCAGATAAGTTTTTAAATTTAACCATCTACTCTCCTGAGTTTTATCCCCTCTTCTGCATCAGCAACCACAGAATTGAAGTCAGGCACGTACCCTGCTTCTTGCAATTGTAAGATTAGAAGTTCCAGCATCTCATAGACGCTATTTAGGTGAGAACCGTATTTATCACTGACAACAAAGCTGTCAACCTGATTCCTCACCTCAATCCAGCTCCTCCCTGCCTCTTTCTCATTCCTCATTTCTCTAATAATTGTTCTCATTTCTGCAAACTCACCCCAATTTCCTTCAGATGCATAGATATTTGATAGCGTAACATATGTCTGCACCATGTTTGGTCTTAAATCCAGCAACTTTAAAGCTGCCAATTTGCCTAATTTAGGAAGCTTATGTGCTTTACAAGCCCAAAGAAGAGCGCCCCAAACTGATTCATTAGGTTCAAAAGGCATACTCTGTATTAGCTGATAAGACTCTTCAACTCTTCCTGCACGGCCCAGCAAATCCACAACAGAAGCGTAAATCTCCTGATCAGCAGTTATGCCATAGGCACTCATGAATTCAAAATATCTTAGCCCTTCATCAAGTAGTCCAGCATGGCTACAAGCACTCAGAACCCCCACGAAAACTACCTTGTCAGGTTTAATGCCTGATCCAACCATCTTATCAAACAACTCAACGGCCTCTTTCCCATATCCATGAGCACCATAACCAATCAGCATAGATGTCCAAGAGACGACATTTTTGTCCAGCATCAGATCAAAAACCTTTCGCGAGTCAGGTATGCTTCCACACTTGGCATACATATCAATTAGGGCATTATTTAACTCCATATTCTCTTCAAAGCCAACACGGAGAATAACTCCATGAACCTGCTGCCCACAATTTAGAACAGTTAAGTTTCCGCAAGCAGCGGCAATGCTAGTAAATGTGAAGCAATTTGGAGTAAACTCCTCTGACATCATGTTTGAGAATACTCTGAGAGATCCACTAGAACCCAATCTTTCATAACCAGAAATCAAAGTATTCCACGTGATCAAATTCTTTTGGGTCATCTCATGGAAGTACTGGTTTGCCTCATGTAAACAGCCACATCTGCAATACATATCCAGTATAGAGTTCATGACAGGGAGATTATAGTCAAGACCATTCTTAACTACTGATGCATGAATCTGCCTGCCAGAAGTCAAAAAACCTATCGTTGCACAAGCTCTTACCGCAATTGAAAAGCTGTAAGGATTTACTCCTGCTTCCCACTGTTTGCAACAAGAAAAGACTTGTCATCGTATAAGAAATCCGATACTCTCCAGGGTAGTAACAATTTTATAGAACGTAGCATGTACGAATTACAACTCAACAAGTGCAAGACAAAACATTTCGAAAACCAGAACACAGTTTCAAAAGACTACTACTGAAAAAAATTAATATGAAGTGCTTTGAACAGTTTACCAGCAACATTTCTCTGAAGATCTGTAGGCCTCCATACCCGTCACCTCTATGAGTGTACCCACTTATCAAAATTGTCCAAGACACGTCATTTCTAGCCCTCATATCCCTGAAAATCCTTGACGCGTGTTCTATGCCAACTGAACAAGTAGCATACATGTCTAGAAGGGAATTATCAACATAGACATACCCAAGAAATCTACGTTTCAAAGCCAACCCGTGAACCAAACCGCCATAATTGAGGCTCTGCAGGCATTTACAAGCCTTCAAGACATTAGAGAAAGTAAAAGCATTCGGATCCGACCCATCATTCACCATCCTGCAGAATATCGCCCATGCACGAGTGTGGTGGCCGCATGAGGTCAGGCCAGCAATCATGGCAGTCCACGCGACCACGTCCTTGTCAGGCATTTCGTCGAACAAGTCGAGTGCTTCGTTGATGAGGCCAGATTCAAAATAAGACTTCAGAAGATTAGTGGCCAAAATGGTGGGACCTTTGTACCCTCTAGAGAGCTGCATCAAGGATGGGGTTTTGAGGGTCGGCTTGCTTTTAACCGACATGATGGAGCTTCTTATGGCCGGAAACATTTGATGGAACTGATGCGTGAATGTTAGGCGATGCATGGCAGTCACTAGGTTAACGGCCCGAGCGTTGCCACCGCAAGCTATTGATATGTCATGATATGAGGAGAGCTCGATAGGGTATTAATGGCGGAGAGATGTGAAGCAGCAGCAAAGATAGGTAGCCAATTTGAGAAGGCAATGGCGGGAGAAGTTCAGAGAGAAAAGGAAAGTAATCTAACGGCGCAAAATGCTTCTACATCTTTAACTTTCGTTGCAAATTAGTCTCGGGCTAACTAAAAAAATTGGTAGTTAGTATCCTTAACTATCTATGACTCGGGGCACACAAGGATCTGGAAAAAAAAAGTACAATGAAGGATCTGGATTATTAATTCTGGGCAAACAAGGATCTCGATCTCGACCAGACCAACTCTGCAAATGGAGGCAGACGGACAATGGAAGTTCGTCACTTAATGTATTTCTTAACAGTTTAGGGTTAGGTTGGATGGAACGTGTGATTTGGGGTTTTTTGTAAGATTCCAAAACTTTTAAGGGCATTTTTGTATTTTCTAATCCGATCGTCGCGCACCGCAAGTTCATGCAACCCATCACGTGTCTCCGCCTCACCGGAAACCTCGCACTTCCTCCAGCGTCTCCACTCACCGGAAGACGGTCCACCCGCGGCTCTCCGCCACCATGTATGCGTCCTGACTCACGTCCATTGAAGTTACCATGACGCCTCGCCGGTGCTCTTCCTCGTGAAAGATCACGCCTTGGTTTCTCAGGTCAAAGATGATTACTCTTGAGCTCGTGAAGTCGACCAAGGCGCCGTCGTTTACGACGTTCCCTATGTGGACCCTTCGAGTCTTTACATCACCGTTCATGGCGGCGACGTGGATGTCGCCATCCATGGGGGCAAAGATGAGGCTGGAGTCGAAGAGGACGATGCCGGAGACAGCGCGGGAGAACCGGCCGAGGAGGCCACGGTGGTGCTAGCGATAGGTGCGGATGTGGTGGCGGTAGACGAGGTCAAAAAGGTGGACGGTTCCGTCGGCGAAACCGGCGGCGAGGTGGAGGTAGGAGAGGACGAGGGAGTGATCTGCCGGCGAGGTGTCGACATCATAAGGGTCGAATTGAAGGAAGAGGTGGAGCGATCTGCCGGCCGGTTCATGAAGCACCAATAAAATTTTAAGCCACAAAAAGGCCCCTAAAAGTTTTGAAATCTTACAAAAAGTCCCCAAATCACATGGTCCATCCAACCTAACCCTAAACTATTAAAAAATGCATTAAGCCTCCACGTGCCGAGTTGGCCGGGTCGAGGGTCTTGTTTGCTCAGAATTAATAGTCCATGGCCCCAGGCCATTCCTAGTCCATTTTTTTACAGGCCCTTGTTTGTTCCTCGAGTCATAGTTTAGGGTACTAACCAACAATTTAGCCTAGTCTATAGCCTTACTTCAAGGGTAATTTACAGGGAAAAAGAACATAGACTCAGTTGCTTCTATAATTGGATTTTATAATTGCATCATTTATCCCTAAAAATTGTTGTCTTTCTTTTTCGATGTTATGAACCCACTAAAAAAATTCAAAAAAAAAATATTTTTTTGAACAGCAAAAAAAAAATTAGAATCTCTACACATTATTGTATAATTTTCATCTAAATTATCTGACCTTGTATATCAAAATGTTGAAGAAATAAAATTATAAATTAAATAATGAAAAAGAAACGCACCATTAAGTATATGGTTAAAGGGGGAGCCATATTCAAATATTTCAGTTTGGGTATTTTAAAACCTTCATATTTGAGGGTGTATTTCGTGTGATTTTGTGATTGCACTATGATGTACTAGTATTTTGGATGTATTCTGGATTAATTTATAGGGTCATGTTTTGTGGTTTGGATGTTGTTCTAGTTTTGGAGGTGTGCTTGTGATTTTGTGTCAAACAGTAACATTCATCCACTTTGATGTTTTATTTAGAAAATTCTCTCTTGATGTGGCCAGATGATGCTCCCAAAATGCAAGAAAGTATAAGTCATCAGATCCAAACATAACTCACAACATTAACACGCAGCTTTAAGCAGAAAGCACAAAGTGGGTAGAGTGAAGCCTGTTTACAGAGGAGAGTTTTCTTTCTTCCTTTCTTAGGAAACAAGTTTGTGCTGTGACTTAGAGCAGTGCAGTTAAGATCTCATTCCAGCTATCCGGCACACCAGGGAGACACCAGTGGCTACAATCCGAAGGAAACTCCTTTACATGCTGCATGTCCGCCTGCCCCAAAGCTCTTCTATAAACCGAAGGATGGCCATCTCTTCGGAAGGCAGACATTGTTGTGATGTCCTGCAGATATATGGGGAAGCTCATCCTTTCCAGCACTCCTTTCAGCACCAGCAATTGCTCGGGAACATGCGGGTGACTGAACGCGGCTAGAGGTGTCTTCTGCTTGTAGCATTTCCAACCATTTTGCCTGGCACGTCGAAACATGATATATCAAGGAATCGACCAGAATGGTGTCACTTGTCTCACTTCACAGAAAAAGAAAGAGAGTGGATGATGAATGTAGTACAGTACTTGTTATGCCTAGGGGACATGCTCCGGAAAATGACTCTGGTCTTTCGTGGATCGAGGTTCAACTCGATCCATTTTGCCCATGTCGTAAGCCCTTTCTGGTATGCAATCATTGGGTTCATGCTTTTGTAGAGCCGCTGTCCTTCCATGATGTAATCCCACCTGCACAGAACACGAATGAACATCAGTGTGGATGCTAGAGGAAGCATGAGAATCTGATGATGGAGATGAGTCTTACGAGATGGTTTCTTCTGAATGAGTCCACCAGTGTGCTGAATCAAACACAAGGATATCTGCTCCTCTCCAGTACCTTGCATTCTCTTCAATCCTATCCAAATGCAAGATTCTCTTATTTGCATCCCCTCTTGATAGCTCCACAAGAAGTGGAGCCCAGCAGAATTCAATTGATGTCTCAAAGTCCTGCTTACACAACATGCTTTCAGCTTTCACCAAAACACCCAATTCCTTTCATTTTTTTTGCAATCATGGCATAACTAATGGAGTAAGTAGTAGTAAGAGTGTTTAAGGTACCAAAGCATGGAAGGCCATGGTAGGACCATTGTAGGCAATTTTCTTGTGGGCAGTTGGGATCACTCCCTGCACCAAACAGACAAGACTTTCCCACTGGTTCCTCATGATGGAATCACCCACCAGAATGATCCTCTTCCTTCTCATTTTCCCCAAGAACTTGAGCGCATCAAACCTGAAACAGTAGCACCCCACAGCTACAGTTAACACCACTTCACTTACAGAATAACAATGGAGTATTTGAGGGAGTTATTAGTCCATAAACGTGGTTGGTATATATACCTAGGAAGAGTGCAGGCGTGTGGCTGCCATCTCCACTTCTGGTAGGCGGAATCGGGGCGGCCATTCTTCTGGCAGGTGACGGCGGTGCTGAGGTAAGGACAGTTGGAGTCGTAGAGAGGGTAAGAGGGATCAAACACCCATTTCCCAACAGAGTAATCACATGAAGAAGCTGTGTCTGTATCACCCCTGCCCCGGACACTGAAAACATCTGGTTCAGTGTCTTGTTCCTGGAGCCATGGCGATGACTTGCTTTGTAAGAAACAGAGTGAGGAAATCAGGAGGAGGAGGAAATGGGGCTTAGCCATGGAGATGATGAGTGAAGAGGAAGGAGGTGTGATGAGGCATGCATTTTGAGTGGAGAAAAAAGAACAAAAGTGGTCTCTTGGCTGGTGGTCATAATTCATAAAGTTAAAACGATTGATGATGGGTAAAATTGGCGGCATCGATTACGGTGCTACTGCAGCAGAGGAGAGAGAGGGGGGGCCACAATTTATGATTGTTCTATAGGGGTGTAGTGTAGTAGAAGTAGAATCACTTGCTTTCGCTTTGCTTTTACTTTTACTTTTCGTTTCCATTTCATCATTTCACACAAGAAGAGATGCTTTTACTCTCTATAACACACTTGTTTTTTTGTTTTTACCCTTCACTTTCCACTTTTTACTGTCTTGACATCTTCACAGTTAAGCAAGCATGGCAACAATTACAAGCCAATGAGACCCTTTGATTAAAAGTGCTTAAAAAACAGGTCGTCAACTTAAACACGGACATTGAGATGAATCTATCTAAGCACAATTCGGGTACACTGTAAACTGGATAAGTTACAAATGGCAAGCGGCCAAAGAGGAATTAACAAACTACGCATAGTGTGCGAGAGACCATTTGAGGTAACAGATAATAAACAAACAATGCCCCAGACATTTCTATCACTTGTAGAACTCGAAGTCAGTATCAGGTTTCTTCACGTTGGCTCTGTATCCCTTCTCAAAATCCTTTGGAAGTATGACATATCTGTTTTTGCGAACTGCGTGCATTCCAGCTTCTTGGCAGATTGCTGCAATCTGTTTCGGTTTGGGACGGAGAAAAAAAATACATTAGCAATTTTAAAGAATCACTCGACGGAACATGGTCATGAATTACTTGCATTAAGCCTAGCGTTACTCAACATTGATTATATGAATGATGGAAACAACACACCTCCCACACAAATTGCTACTGCTTACATCAGTAGAACAGATAATATTTCCTCTTGTACCAAGCGCATGAACTATAGGTCTGAGGAGCGCTCGTCATTAAGTTCCAAAGAATCATTCCAGTTATTACTAAGTTCGTGTTTTTTACTAGTTTTCTCATCCCAGTGCATTTACAGATTAACACAAGTATAACATGCCAAGCAAAAGCAGGAGAGGCTACAACAAATAGGAGTGACAAACCTCAGCTGCACTGATTTTATCTGGCCTGGAGACATAATCCTCAAGGTCCACTTCATCACTTAGATTCATTTTTGCAGTGCAAACCTGCAACAAACAGCGTATTCAATAACCTGATTTATAAGTACTCTATAAGGAAGTAGATGGCTAGACAAAGATGACACTGCCTCTCTACGCACATAAGTAAGCTATAAACAGATTACAGAATCTCCTACCTAAACCGGTTATTGAAATTTATCTTGCAACATAGAGAACAACAGATTAGAGCACATGTACTTGCCTGAAAAACAAGCCTCTTTTGTCGTCTGTCGGGCAAGGGGAACTCAATTTTTCGGTCAAGCCTTCCAGGTCGAAGAAGTGCAGGATCTAAGGTGTCCGCTCTGTTAGTCGCCATTATGACCTTAACATTCACAGTCTGATCAAACCCATCCATCTGCAACAGTTGATAACAAATGCAGTTTACAGCAGCAAACATTAAATTATAAATGTAATTGACGAATAAGAAGAATATGTGCAACATGTTGAATACTGAAATTTATTCATACCAAAAGTAGATAGTACCTGATTTAGAAGTTCCATGAGGATACGCTGAACTTCTCTATCAGCTCCAGTTTGGGCATCAAACCTAGCAGTGGCAATAGCATCAACCTCGTCAATGAAGATGATAGCAGGGGCATTCTCCTTGGCAAGTCTAAAAACATCCCGAACCATTCGTGGTCCCTAAAACAAAACAAGCAAATCATATCATATCCAGAATGTAAGAAGTGATTAGTTACTAGTGTCTCATGTTGCACATTTCATCAATGTCAACCTTGTAATAAAAAAGATGTTTCCTTCACAAATTGAGTTAAAAAGATACCAGTTCTGAAAATTAATTTCAACATTCCCCGCGTATGGCTAAAACCAAGAGAAACTCAATAAAAAAGAATAGGCGTTTTGTGTTTAGCCTTTTACATATGCTTTGTATCAGTAAGGCATTTAACAGTTATCCTCAGAAATCTCAAAGCAAGAAACCAACTTAGTTGGAATATTAATGTTGTGTAACGGATAAAGAAAGAGCCTGTAGCTAAAATTAACTAGCAGTGAGAACACCAATTGTTAGCAACGGCTACATGCAAGTTTCAATAAAAAAACAAGTATCCCATTCAAGATTTCACAGGTTTAATCAGGAACGAGAAAAAACTACTTATCAATCACCCAAATGATAGCATAAACTATAATGTGATTGTGAGTCTCCATGTGTAAGGGTGGGTATCTGCATGCATGTGAAACAAATTTCATACCTCACCCAAATACTTCTGAACAAACTCAGAGCCAACAACCCTGATGAAGGCTGCAGTTGTATGGTTAGCAACAGCCTTCGCTAGCATAGTTTTCCCGGTCCCAGGAGGTCCATAAAGCAGCACTCCACGAGGAGGGTCTATGCCAATCTGCTTATACAACTCATGGTGAGTCAAAGGTAACTCCACAGCCTCACGGATTTCCTGCTTTTGAATGTCACAGCCACCAATATCCTGTGGGAAAATAGCATAGTGTCACAGCCACTGTCCTTAAAAGAAATCAGAAAACTTGTAACTCCTATAAAGAAAGTGAAACCCAGAAAAGGCATTCAAACAAGTACAAGACTTGAACATCAACGGAAACACTAATTCACAAACAAAAAAATCTGCATGCTTATAATTACACCCGAAGCACTCTTATCATTCTCCTTCATATTAATGCTATGCATCAGAAACTCGGTTTCTTAAATACTGTTGTCTTGTTTTCAGCTGAAACATGAAAGTTCCATTCGTAAGAACCGCAAACTACTCGTGAATTTCTTTTTATCTGGCTACCAGTGTGAAGCGTCATCATGTAGAAGCAATTTCACATCAAAACGGACGAGGAATAGAGTACTATAGAACCCCTAATTCTACTCTGCAACCTAACAATCATACAATGAAAAACAACCAAACCTAACTAAGAAACCATTTAATGAAAGAATTAGAAAAACCTAGAAAACCCTAAATATGAACCAGAACTCACATTGTAAGTGACATCGGGCTTTTCCGATTGGCTAAGGAGAGAGATACTGGAATCAGCTTCAGGAGGCAATATATCAACGAGAGCATTAGAGTGGCGATGAAGAGCGACCGACGCCGACGGCTTCAAAAGCTCCCGGTTGATGGTACTCAAAATCCGAACATAATAATTAGACCCGGTAGTCGAACCGACGATGCCGTTGTTCTGATCGACCATCTCCATGAACTGGCCAATCACCAACGGCACGGATTGGATCCGCTTAACCTCTTCCTGGGCACGAAGAAGCTCCCTTTTAAGATTCTTCTGTTCATCCTTCACGTATTCCTCTTGTATGTCGATGAACTCCAGCTGCCGCTGCAAGAATTTGAGACGGCTGTAGAGATCCTCGTCGTCTGCGTTCGGGTCTACGGAGGATTGAAGGGGGTCTGATTTGATCAAAGGTAGCGGAGGCTCCGATGGGGATTTGGGGTCAAGTACCATCGCTGCCGCTGCCATTCTTGCTCGTAAGTTTCAGATTCAGAACGCTGGCTGGCCTAAGGGACAAGTTAAGCAAATATATAAAGGGAACGACTCCAAATCCAAATCCATGTTGGCTTTGGGATTCATCTTGGGCTTCTGCCCGATCAAGCCCAAAACATGTTCGATCCAGCCCAAAACAGGATCCAATTTAATAACTTCAGTTTCTATGGACCTGCTAATTTGGGCCTCGTATCAATTTTCATATGAAACGTGGGTTAATTGCATAAATGGTCTTTAAACTATTGCATGGTGTTGCTTAATTACTCACTCTAAGAATATGCATGATTTACTTTTTCAAATGTCCCAAGTCAATTTGGTACTGCTGCGGTCTGCTCACACACACCATTATCCAGTATCCGCCCGCAAAAAACACCAGCTCTAATCCATCATTTTCATCAAAAGTTAAAGGGTGTCATGTGCTTTAAAATTTTGAGAAATTTTTTATTTTTTATTTTAAAGTAATACGAGTACAAAGTTCATAAGAGAAAAATATTGACAGAAAAGATTCATTTGATAGATTGCTACGAGTATTATTTTGTTTATGGGAAGAACACAAATATTAATTCTATGTTATAAAGCAATGTTACGGTCAATTTATATTGATTCAATAATGTACCTAAAAATTATAATTTATTCTCAAATTAAGTAAATTTATTATCTGTAAACATATATTTATTAAATTATATGATAAATATTATAAATAATCTTCCATAAATGTAATTAAATTAAGTGATTAATTCATTAAATTATTGCGGATTATCACCGATCAAATAGAGTTTAAGCCATAGTAGCACTCATGCTAACGAAGATCCAAGATACGTAATTCATGAACATGAAATCGTTCATCGATAAGCCAAAAACTATCAAAGCGTTAAGCTTAGCTTAAGTACTATATAAACTTGCATGCACCAAAACTATAGTTAGGTCACAAGTGTAATGAGGCTTTTTCTAAGAGTAATATAGCCTAAAAATGAGGAAAACATTGACTTGAAGTTGAACTATAGTACCTAACGCCTTGGGTGTAACAGACCGTGTACAGTGCCAAGATATTCTCTGTTTTAGGCCTTAGGCCCGCACAGATTTGCTTATACCTGAGTCCGCAGGTAAAACACGTCTTATGAGGTCAAAGAGCAACTACCCTTATAAGGCATGTATTACTCTCTTAGCCCCTCAATGTGGGATGAACATCATCCACCCCCCTCCAAGAGAATCTGGCGTCTCCGCTGGCACATAGACACTATACAACTAGGTTCTAATACCATCTGTAATAAAACGTATACAGTGCCAAGATAATGTCCGCTTTGGGCTCCAATCCCGCACAGATTTGCTTCTACCTAAGTCCACAGGTAAAACACGTATTGTGGGGTTAAAGAGCAACCACCCTTATAAGGCATGCATTACTCTCTTAGCCCCTTCATGTGGGATGAACAACATCATCCACCCCCCTCAAAGAGAGTCCGGCGTCCCCGCTGGCACATAAACACTATACAACTAGGCTATAATATCATCTGTAATATAACGTATACAGTGCCAAGATAATATCCGCTTTGGGTCCCAATTGTCCGCACGGATTTGCTTCTACCTAAGTCCACGGGTAAAACACGTCTTATGAGGTTAAGGAGCAACCACCCTTATAAGACATGCATTACTCCCTTGATCCCTCTATGTGAGATGAATAACATCATCCATTTGGTTAAGAGAGTAATGCATGCCTTATACGAGTGATTGCTCCTTAACCCCACAATAAGCGTTTTACTTGTGGATTCGGGTAGAAGCAAATCCGTAGGAGTTAAGTCCCACAACATACAATATTTTGTCACTGTACACGGTTGTTACAGATGGTATCAGAGCCTGATTGTACAGTGTCCATGTGCCAGCGGGACGCTGGACTCTTTTGGAGGGGGTAGATGATGTTGTTCATCCCACATGAAGGGGCTAAGGGAGTAATGCATGCCTTATAAGGGTGATTGTTCCTTAATTCCACAAAGCGCGTTTTACCTATGGACTCGGGTAGAAGTAAATCTGTGCGGACTGAGACCTAAAGCGGATAATATCTTGTCACTGTACACAATCTTTTACATTACATGATTTTATAGTCTCTCTAGTTTCAAATTATAAAAAAAGTTTTGAACTTGAATTCCCCTTTATCAACTAAATCCAGCTGGTTCTTTCCATCACTTTCATCTCTCATTCTCTATACCATTAATCAAAATAAAATATTGTACGTATGTCCACTTGGACAAGTATATAAACACACACACTCACTCTTTAGGATTTGATTCACAAAGAAGTCCTAAAGATTTTATATTGATAAATTATGGCTATAATACCAATTTAATCTAGGTAAGTAACAAGTGTGACTTAGTAAATGATAACTATAATAACAATAATGGAAGATATGAACTACGGTACACATATATAAGACACTCAAACACTAAATTCATTCAAGTACTTTGTAAATAAAAAAGTTTAAAGTTGATAATTGATAGTCTCCTACCAAAACGTGCTTAAGAGAGATCGGATCGGAGACAGAAATACGACCTACAAGGGCAAAAAACAAGAGAAATTAGGTGTTGCAGAGAGTGTGCGTAGAGCGTATATTTTTAATGATTTGCACCACCTTTATATAAGGTGATGCTGGAGCCAATTCTAGGGGGTTTGATTGGGGGAATTGAGCCGTGATTTGATAGGGGGAATTGAGCCGTGATTTGATTAGGGGAGTTAAGCCGTGATTGGAATTTCCATTTTACAACGATTTGACCGTTGGTGTCAACTGGAGGTGTTGTATTCTGCAACTCATGTATGGATTCGAAATCTTGAACCGGAGCTCCATGTGATGGTTATTTGGGTCGAGCTTAACCCCATATATACCAATACCTTATTGAGATTAATTTAGTAGAGTAATCCATGGTTTATGCACATATGTGAAAATATATTTGAAATTCACCATATGGATGGATAAATATACTAATCAATTTACAAACAACAAAATGAAAGTTCATAGATTACAAGATGGCTCCGACTCTCTCTAGGTTTTTTCTTCAGCGGCGCCGCCGCTTTGGTTTTGGCGATGGATATCTACGCTTTCCTGGCGGCAGGCTCGGGCTCCCTGATTGTGGTAACGTCTTGTCTCGACGGCGCCCAGATCTCAACCGGAGTTGGGTTCAAATTCGGTCTCGTGGCTCGCCTCGCTTCAGGTCCTTCCATGGTTGTCCTGTGGAGGCCTTGCACCGTCGCACTGTAGTGCCTAGTGACCGACGCTCTCCATCTCCAAAAGGCAACGCTGCTGTGACCTGGGAATTCTTCCCTGTCAGTGTCAATTCAGTCCCGCTAGACCTGAAGGCTCTGTGATCCTTGGTAGGGGATGAAATCGGTCCGTCTTTGCAACATAGGGCCACTAGGTGGGTTGAGCTTTACTGATTGGCTTGATGCAACAAGGTCATGGGTGGATCGCTCGCCTGATTTGATGCTCCTTCCGTTTGGAGTGTTGCGGGTTAATAGTGGTGGGTCTCGATTTGAGGGGTTAATTTTTTGGATCCGGGCTAGAGATTTCGAGCCTTTTTCAAGGCCAATTGTCTGGTTGGGTCCCCCATACCAGGGAGGGTCTGGTGGCAGTGGGTTCATGGAGTTTGCCGGTGGTTCTGGTTAATGGCTCACGGCCTGGTGGAGTAAAAACCATGGTTGGTTTTCTCTAAAAATAGGCTTGATGATGTGCCTGGTTGGTGGGGTTTATTTGGAGGCAGGCCAACTAGAAGTGATGTTTCTGTTTGTGGTAGTACCGTAAAAAAATGGCATGAGAACAGCAGGGAGGAGCGACAGCTCTCCCTGCCTGGAGCAGTGAAGCTTTTGGACCATAGTGGTTGGGGTTCTAAGTCCGTTCCAATCACTCGTACTTCACAACGGACCCTGGGTGGTTGGGGTATATGGTCCGTCTCTACTACCTCGGTTATGAAATGGACCATGGTGTGTCAGATTATATGTTTTCTAGACTGGTATGGCTTGTTTGCTCTGTGTGTATGGTTGATTGCTCTTTTTTTCTTCCCGGGTGTTCTTGTAGGGAATGGGCTCTTAGCCCATCTAGTGGGTTTTTGGTGGAGGAGATCGATAACCTCAAACTCTCCCGAGTATGTTGCGGACGAATGCCTGTTTCAAGCCAAGAGGCTAATTGGAAGAATTTCTGATCAGTCACTGCTTCTACAAATGTGACTCTTATGGTGGCATGGTTCTCATTTTAGTTTGATTCTCCTATTCTCTTTTCATTTTCAATTATTTAGTTTTGAACTATTTATCGTTTGGTTAAGTTTCTTTATCATCTAGTTTGTTTATCTAACTTACCGCTGCTATTTGTTTTTGAATAAATAATAATCCTTCCTTTTCAAATTTTTTTTTTGAAAGTTCATAATCCGATTTACAGATGGGAGTAGTAAAATTGACTGTGTTAACGGTGAAGGGCGATAATTGTATTTTTGGATATAGTTTAGGTGATCGGAGTCCTTTTTCATAAACACGACCGGTATCAGTCCAAAAAGCTCAACAACACGACGGGCAGCCCCCCACTGAAAAAACAAATCAAAATCAAAGTTTGTGTGCTGAGCCTGAGACTGAGAGTGAATCGGCAATCGCAAGCCTGAATTGAACAAAGGGATTCTTCGAGTAGCGACAAGCTACAGGTTGTAGCAGCCATGGAGTGGGGGGACCCACCAACCACGAGCCTGTCCTCCTCCATTTTATAACCTCCCCCTCTTTGCCCCCTTTTCCTGGAATCCTCAGTCCAACAATTAACCAACTCATAATCCATCTCTTCTCTTCTCTCCTCGGATCATCGTCGATCGGTTTCTGTGATGGCGGACGAGAACTGGGTGCTCGCGGTCACGGCGCAGACGCCGACCAACATCGCCGTCATCAAGTACTGGGGCAAGCGGGACGAGGCCCTCATCTTGCCCGTCAATGACAGCATCAGCGTCACCCTCGATCCCGCCCACCTTTGCACCACCACCACCGTCGCCGTCAGCCCCTCCTTCACCCACGACCGCATGTGGCTTAATGGCAAGGTAACTATTTGTGCCGCTGTTTCTACTTGAACCTTCTTCATCCAGGCTTCGTACACTGTATCACGGTGCTAATAGTCTTAAAGTTACGTCTTTGATTGCTTAAAGAGCTTGAATGAATTTTTACCACCCTTCTGGGGCTATGCTGATTCATGGCATTTCTTTGTTTTGCCGCCTAGTATAGGAAATTTCTCTATCCGGAAGTAGATACCAGAATTGTCTGAGGGAAATTCGTCGCCGTGCCAGTGATTTGGAGGATAAAGAAAAGGGTCTCAAGATAGAGAAGAAAGATTGGGAGAAGCTTCATCTGCATATTGCATCCTTCAATAACTTCCCTACTGCAGCTGGATTGGCTTCCTCTGCTGCCGGTTTTGCCTGTCTAGGTAAAAATCTCATACTGTATACGCAATTCATCTTTTATTTTATCATGTTGGTACTCGGTTGATTTCCGTTTGTGCTTCAAAAGTGTTTAGAAAAGTTTTTTCTTTATAGTTTCATCGTTAGCCAAATTTACCTTTTTGCATTTCCACATTTAGAGTAGCACCCCCTCCCTTTTAACTCAGCTTCTCTACTTGGCAAGTGGCTAACCATCCAAGTGTTATAGTATTTCATTTTTTAGATCACTTCATCATTCTAGATTACTGGAACTAAACTTTTTGGCATCAAAAGTTGAAAGATACAATCGTTACATAAGGTGATGGTTCAGATATTCATTAGCCTTAGAGTGGAGCTAAATTACTGTATTACTTCTCCTTCAATTTTCTGTTTTCTTGATCTGTAACTAACTTGAATAAGTGCTATTGTTTGTCATTTTCTAGTTTTTATGTTTTCACTAGTTTAATCGTAATATTTGCTTAATCCACACTTGTTCGATGGCAGCATAAAAATCTTGTAGGCTTATTCAGGTGTTACTACTTACTAGCGTGATTATAATATTTCTATAAAATTCAAAAGTATACTGCTTATTCTTATACTGGATTGGCATGATCTGTTCTTGATTTATATTCTTGTACTTGGATGCAGTGTTTGCCCTTTCAAAGCTGATGAATGTGAAAGAAGATGCAAGCCAACTTTCTGCTATAGCTAGGTATCACTCTTACTAATATTCTGGTAGTTCAAGACTCGAGTTCTTAATTTTTTCAGCTCATATGTAATGCTACGGAGTCAACAGATAAAAATGTGGTTCAAGTTACTTTAGGTAAAGAAACCTACTCCCTCCGTCCCAAATTGTTTTAGACGTTTGATTGGGCACGGAGGTTAAAAAGTATTGAAGATTTGAGGGTAATAAAGTAAAACTGTCATATAAGACAAAAAGTAAGTTTTTGGGTGGAGAATGAAAGTTGGGGGTTAAAAGGTAAAACTGGAGTGATAAAGTTTTCTTAAAAGGAAATGATCAAATATTTTGGGACAACTTTAAAAGGAATACAATTGAATATTTTTGGGATGGAGGGAGTAGTTTATGGGTGATAGTATCTCACTCTTACATTACTTGCAAGATGTGTCGTTATAGGGGATAGGGAAAACTCAGCTTAGTTTACCGGTTGCCATCTGTTCCACATTCTGCTCCTCATCTACCAAATGCACCTCATTTGATTGTCACTTGCAGCTGATTTTTCTATTATTTTTTCTTTTCCTTTTCCAATACAGGCAAGGTTCAGGCAGTGCTTGCCGTAGTTTATTTGGTGGATTTGTCAAGTGGATCATGGGACAAGTAGGTTTTTTTCTCCATAGAACAATCTCCTGGTTTTGAATACCTTTTATGTCCATTTATCATACCATTAACTTCTTTTCGTTATTACATTAAGGATGAGGATGGCAGTGACAGCGTAGCTGTACAACTCGTCGATGAAAACCACTGGGATGATCTTGTTATCATTATTGCTGTGGTATGCTCCACCCACCTTTTATTTTTATTCTCATTTTCCAGTTTAGTAAGACAATAGACTTATTGGCTTTGTGCTAGTACTATCTATGTTATTTTCTAGAAAGACCAAAAAATTTATTAATTTACCACTTTAATTCAAGGATTTTGATTCTAAAATGCCTTTTCTTTCTTTATCTTCTACTAGTAATATTTGCTTAGAGTTACTTTTTGCTTTTGATGTTTGACTTATGGAGTATGTTCTAAGAGATGGTATGTGGTAATTTACAAAGGAACCTTATATTTGTGAAACACAAAGGATTGGGAAATCGTGATTTGTATCTGAAATTTATAGTCTCGTTGAGATGCTTTGAAGTTTTTGCTTGAGGTCCAAGGTTCAAATCCTCACTCCTGCAATATGTTTGCTAACCAATGAGAAATATCTGTTTCGGAAGTTGCTATGAAGATAGTCATGAGCATGTTGAAACAGGCATTTTCATGAGCCATTCTAGAAATTTGTGCTTTGTTTCTTTTCATATAGACTTGCAATTGTTTGCATTCCAGGTCAGTTCACGGCAAAAAGAAACTAGCAGCACGTCAGGGATGCGTGAGACTGTTGAGACAAGTCCACTCTTGCAACACAGAGCTAAGGTGCGATTAGTCTTTCTAGTAAAACTTCTTTTGGAGTAGTTTCTTTGTGGAATTGGTTGGATAACAATTATGTAGCTGAAGTGGCTTCCAAAAATGTACTATATTATGTATCTGAAATCTCTATATAATGACCCTGCATTTGAGTGAAGAGGTAACCACTTCCAAACAAGAATTCTGTTTTTTCTTTCCATGAATTTTCAATTATACCTTTCCCGTCTTTAACCAGAAGTGAGTATTTAGAGTTTATAAGAAAGGGGAGGGGCAAGCAGGAACCTTTTCATCCATAGAAAGGCTCGAACCCCAGCGGTGGCTGGGAAGGAACTCTACTGGCCAACTGGTTGAACTGGGTTGATTTTGGCATTTAAAATTGATGGGCCCATCATTTTCCTACAACCACATTGACACCCATCTAATGTCTTGTTTCTTTATAGGAAGTTGTGCCAAAACGGGTGGTGCAGATGGAAGAGGCCATAAAAAATCGTGACTTTGCTTCTTTTGCACAATTGACGTGTTCTGATAGTAACCAGTTTCATGCTGTCTGCTTAGATACATCTCCTCCTATTTTTTATATGAATGATACATCGCACAGGCAAGTAATCTTTTTTTTGTTTGTTTCCTTCTTATATAAGAAAAAAATGTCATTTTCTCTGTATCAGCTATTTTATTTAAGGCCTAAAGCATAACATAACAATAAATTTCAAAATTTCAGATTAATCAGTTACGTTGAGAAGTGGAATCGCTCTGAAGGATCTCCTCAGGTATTGCTCTACCAACATTGCCTAAAGATTTTTGGATTTAAATTTGTTTGAGCTCGCACAGGCTCGAAACTGTCCTTCTAGACCTTTAATGAAGCCTATGATATCAATGAGATTATTTAAGAGTTTCTTTTCCCCGAAGCTATTGGCATTAATTGAATTTGGAATCATGGAGCTCCAAAGGTCAAGAACACTATGTCAATGGATGCCCCTTGTAGCCATGCTTATGTTTCTAATAACTAGATCAATTTCTAACAGAGGATGAAAATTACAGGTGGCATATACCTTTGATGCTGGGCCAAACGCAGTTCTAATTGCACGGAACAGAAAGGCTGCTACGCAGTTGCTCCAGAGGCTACTCTTTTACTTCCCTCCAAAGTCTGATACTGACCTGAGCAGGTATGTTGTATCTAGTTGCAGAAAAGGGTACAAACATACATGACTCTTGTGGTTTCAGTACCCTATATTATCGCTATACTCACTAACATGTAGAGTCCTTGCATGTGGAATTTTATCTGTTTGTAATTTTGTAATCTCCTGTGTGTTCACAGTTACGTTATTGGCGATAAATCCATACTAGCAGATGCTGGGATTCAAGGGAGAGAAGATGTAGATGCATTGTTGCAACCTCCTGAAATCAAGGATGTCAGTCCTGCCCCTAAATATGCTGGGGATGTTAGTTATTTCATTTGTACAAGACCTGGACGAGGACCCGTTCTGCTGACCGATGAAAATCTGTCTCTTCTTGATTCGAAGACCGGCATGCCAAGGTAGTTGGAATGCTGCCTCGGTTGCTATCTTGTCTTCTCAGGTCAGCCAATTTTCTGGTAGTTCATCAGAAGGCTTGCCAGCGTCCTCATTTGTTTTTATGCTTTTCTCAGAGCAGCAGTCCCTCTGCAGATAGAAAATTTCATCCCTGTATCTGTGATCGAGTTTTCCATCTTTAAGCAGTTTCTTTCACCATGTCTTGTTTGATATAATGATGAACAAAGTGTTGAAGTAAGATTTGTTTGGTATTCAGTTCATTAGAGCAATGCAAGTTCCCATTGGCCTAGTTTCTTGTGTTCATGAAGATTTATATTCCAAGCAACCGAAAAACAGATTAACTAAATGATGGTGATTTCAGACGCAGGAAGGTTACTTTTGGAAAAGTAAAAAGTTCTTGGAACAGCTGTAAATGTTCCAGGAGCAGCAGTGAATCCATGCAAGTGTTTCTGCAATCTAACTTCATCATCTATCGTCCTGCCGCACAAAATCCCATTTCCCCAAATCCCATCATCATTTAACAATTCATCAACTCATACTGCCGCCTCAAGTTGTTACACAGAAGTAGCAGTAGTAATGCTCAATAGAGGCATGAACCATCATAGATAACATACTAGCGTTGCAATATGGAGTCTCAGATTTACAAACCCACTAGTGATACTGCATTATGCATCGTATGCAAAGAATGATTTTTTTTTTGGTTCTCTATTGTCTCTTGCAATGCCTGTGGAATTAGATTCAACTTTATTATTTCAGAAGTAATGAGAGATGCAGCAGAAACATAACATAGCTCATTTCAGACAATCTTTACATTCAATTTTTCTCAAGCCGAAAGGCGACTTTTGATTCTATTCTCTTTGGCAGGATTATCACCAATCCATGATCCATACGGAGCTTGGCATTTCCAAGCCTTAAGCCTAGAATGAATATCAAACTTTGTAGCCCTAGAGAAGTTATGTAGTTTGTCGGAGTTAAAAGGCTCTAGCAATGGCTTCACTCATTCCATCAGCAAATGGATACAAGTGCCCACAACCAGGCAACTCATGGTAGTGAATCCATGGAAGCCTTTCTGTGATGTAGCGTTGAAGGACTACCGGCACAAGCTTATCATCATCGCCCTGCCACAGATGCACGGACCCTTCATTGCTCGGAAAAGGGTTCTGAAGCTCCATTGGATCGAATTCCCATTTCCCGAATCCAATCATCATATCGCGATGCAGAGACTCGAACACTCCCTGTTGAACTGCCTGCATCTGAACACAAATACAATACACAATGTTTCAAGCAAAAGATGATACTCATTTTTCTCGTAAATGATGAATATATTTTCCAAGTTGAGAGCTTTCACTCTTAATCAATGCAGACATGGTTTATCAAAACAACAAATGTCCGCAGCTGTAAGCAAAGGTGAACAATGCACTACCTTGTGATCCTCTCTACCAGCAAGTTTAGGCAAAAGCTCTAGATCTTGACTGGAAAACATCTCCCGCCTGCGACCTATAACACGGGATGCAGGAAACAATTTCTGAGTGTTCCACCAGTAAATCAGCCATGGGGCATAATGTACAACCCGCAGAGTCCATTGGTCTGGTGCTGGCTGCTGCTTGTAGACTTCTGCCGACAAGTTGGATGGGAAGTTGGGCCACCAAAAGTTCACAACCGGAGCCAAAAGAGTTGCTCCGGCAAGTCTGGAATGCAGAAAATAAACCATCAGTCGAGCCAGCACTATATCAATCCTCATGTTTCAGACGTTTTCCTCTTTGTTCCTACTTGACTCTTGTTGTGCACTACCTATGGGGGATGTACTTGAGGCAACTCCAAACACTGTGTCCTCCCATGGAGTAACCAAGCATGTAAAACTTAGGTCCGAACCCCAGCTGATCAGCGAGCTCTTCTATGTCAAGTGCCAAGCTTTTCAATGTCCGTTTGGGATCAGGGTCACTTTCTCCATAACCTGGCCTATCAAATGAGACAATGTACAGCCCCAGTTCCTCCACAACTTCCTAAAATGAAACATCACTATATAGTACTTGCACTCAATGAAAGATCACTTTTTTGTAAATTAAAAAAAAAAACCAAAGGAGCTTAAATGGCCAAGAAAGTGCAGTCAATAAGTACCAGGGGAAGGTTGATTATAATCATTTCGTCATTTCTGGTACAGCCAAAGCCATGGGCGAAGATGACCTTTCGTTTGGCCTTCTCTTTTGGGACACCTTGCTCCTTGTAGGCCAAATGCCTCCCATCCCTCAGCTTAATCCTGGTAGCTGTGATGGGAGGTCCTCCTGGTGTTCCACAAATCTTGGAAGGAGGCTGCTGCAGGATAGCCTGATATGTCCATGCCACCAAACCCACTAACAATACCACTATAATTTCTCTAAGCATCCCTGTAAGATGAGATTAAGATCCTAGAAAAAGGAATCTCAATTATAAATTTAAACAAGAAAGTCCTCCTCGTAACTCAAAGAACTGAATCAGGCAATAACAAAAGAAGGCTATATAGTATTTCAAGGAGAGGGAGGGAGAAGCCATTAACAGATCTATAGACACAGAAGCAGGTACAAAAGATTCCATTTTGAGAACAATTTGCCTTGTAGAAACAGAAATCATGAGAAGAAGCAGTAATAAGATTAATTACATTGGGGCTCAGACAGAAAGAGAACCTGGATGAAGAAAAGAGATTCTGGTCAAGCCAGGCTTCAGTGGCTGGATTGGGACCTGTGTGAAAAGACCAAAGACAATAACTTCAAGTGGAACAGCCCCAGCGATTAGGCATAAATGAGTATGGTGAGTGTTAAATTCAACACCAACCCCATGAAAGATGGACCCCCCATATATTTGCAGAAAATTAGCTAGAGTCGTCATCCGACAAAGAAGTTGGGAGGTGGATCAACGGCTGAGGAAACGCTCCCATGACTGGAACAGAAATTCGAGTGGTTGACGTAAATGAAGAAAACAGGCATCAACATTTTCTTGTCTTTGGCTTTTTTAACTTTTGTTTTCTGGTTTACCTCACTTTGGATTTGGACGCCATTTTAGACGGAAGAATATACTAGCAAGGAAGCAAGATGTGAAGGTTGAAGGTTTCTAGCTAGTCTCTACTCTAGCAATAATTGTTAAAGATCCGACTAACACAAATTTTTTAATTTAGAAAAATGACGTTATTTTTTAATCTACCTTAGGATGTTGACATTTTTATGATTTATACCATCACTATCATGGTTTTAAATCTCGTCTCGTCTTGATCGGTATACCGGTCTCGTTTCGGTACCGGTAATGATTAGGGTAATCTCGTCTCGTTGGCAGTCGTATTGACCTCTCTCGGAGTCGGCCGTTTCGATTACCGACGATATTGTAAAAAATGGCGATACAGGAAATAAAATTATCAATTTTAAAAAGTTTAATTTTACATTTTAAATTTTAAAAAGAGATAAAAGAGAAAGGGCTCACCAATCATAAAACACAGTTTAGAAATTAACCACTCTTAATTTTACTTTTGAATGTTGCCAATTTCTAGCAGATTGTACTGGATTGTACTGGTACGTAGTGAAGAGTGCACCTAGCTAGATGTATATATGTACGTAATAATCATCGCAATATTTCTAAACAAAAATTTATTTCTTATTTCTTTATTCATAAAATTAACCACTCTTAATAATCATTGTAATTGCAAACATCAAATGAACTATGATGAAGAATTATTGGACTAATTGATTTGATTTGGTTTATGAATCATATATGCGTTTGAAGTTAAAATTAAATGGTATCTAGGTACTATAATATATATATATATATATATATATATATATATATATATATATATATATATATATATATAACCACTGGTACATAATTTTCGGTATGTCTGAGATATCACCGATACACCGGTATTGTCTCGTATTGTTCAAAAACTGATACGGTGACCCTTACGAGATTTAAAACCTTGATCAATATCCTTTCAGATTGATTTGTAGGCCAAGTTTGCTAGGTGCATATAATGCAAATTTAAATATTTGGTTAAGGATAAATCTTTTACCATTCAATTTTATATTCATTATATCCCAAATTATTTTGAGCATTTGATAGAGCACGAAGACTATGAAGTATTGAAGACATGAATGAGAGCATCTACAACAATACTAACTAATTTTTAGTTAAATTGTAATTAAAATAATAAAAAATTAGGGAAATGTTTGGAGCACTTGTTTAGGCAGTTGCTCTAACACTCTCTTCACAAATGAATGACATTTGGCAAATGTTTGGACCATTATGACGAAAAAAAAGATCTAGAATTCGGTTTATGGTACCCTTGCACGCCCAAAGGCTAGATGGTACTGACACACCATAGTGGGCTAAGGAGAGGGCTAATTGCAAAAGTAGTGGCAACCACAGTAATCCACTTACATGGTAACCGAATAAACAAAACCAAAATAGCCCTAGATAACACAACCGACCACTAAAGCAAATAACACCAAACAAAACCAGATAACACCAAACAAAACCGATAACGTAAAATGACACAAACGAAACGAAACAAAACAACCTAAATAGTGGGTCCAATAAAACAAAGAACCTAAGATTTACAGACTAATCCTCACAGCCAACAAATCTCATAACTATAAGATCATGGTTCCAGGCAGGGAAAAGCAACCCTCACCCCCGCCAAATACTGGAAGAACACCCCACCAACATGCGTCAGTAGCGAAGGACCAGGGCCAAGCATGGGCCGCCAACGGAAGAGAGAAAACTGAGCTGTACCTCCAGGGTGAACAACCATAGTTCACTCGGATGGTGGATCGCTACCAGTTATGGATGATCGAATAGGGACCATGATCACAGCCCGAAGTAAAGAGTAAGATGAGCGTTGTTAGCGTGGTGGGTGAGCAACGTTAAGCGTGGGCTGGTAGCAGCTGCCTTCCTTGGAAAGCCACCACCGAGCGAAGGGAGAGAAAGGGCGGCGAGGTAAACATCCATGTGAGGCTAATAGAGTGGAGGAAAATGAGGCCGATCTCTTAGGCGAGACCAGCAGGCGACGGAGGCGTCCGGAAGCGAGCCGTGGCCGACAAGCAGACAAGGGCAACAACATCGCGATCAAAGGAGAGCCACTGGTTGCGTGGAACGGCAGAGAGGGTGCTTGAAGAAACACGAGAGGGCCATTGACCGGGCCAATCAGAAGAGAGCGAATACTCTCTAGGGAGAAAACTCTGGGTACGGAAATCTGTGGGTGGGGATGGTGACGATGAGATAGAGGTGGCGAGGAGCAGCCTCAATAGCTCAATCGGAGTCGTGATTGGTGGCATGGCAGTAGTGCTCTAGGGTTTTGCATATTTGCACTGAAGTAATTTTTGCTAGTTATATTTGACTTAAGAGTCTGATACCTAACATTATTGTAGATGCTCTAAGAGTAATAATGAAAACTATCATATAAGACAAAATTAACTTTTTGGATGTCGGGTGAGAAACGTCTCTTCTTTCATTTTGGTTTATTAAAAGATTTGAAACTTAGCACTTCTTTTCTTATTGATTCCAGGGGTGGCGGCGTTCTTGAATCAAGTCTATGAACCGAATTAGCACTTCTCAAATTAGGCTAGGCCTCCCCAGATGAGCTAGGCGCTAGAACTAATAAGGGGTTTTATTCCTGAGGAGTACTTGTGATGTGATCACGGTTATTGAACTCGCGATCAAGCCAATCGCGGATCTAGCTTGGCAGAGGCGGACACGAACTATCGAACAGATTTCGGCCAAGTGAATCTCCTCACTACGAGGTGAGGCAATGCACTTGATAATGCCTGGTAAAGGAGATGAGATCTAGCACCTCTTGACTACAAGATCAAGCAATACTAGATATTATGTTTGGATTCTCTTGCATGGATCACTAGGGAGTGAAATGCAAGAAAAGAGAACACAAAAGCCAAGGTCTCACTTGGAGAGTTTTGGCCGAATTCTTGATTCAAAATTATGTTCTAGGTTACAAATGTGTGTGAAACTAGCTTAAATGTTGAGGAGTGATGTGAGTGGCAAAGCGGCTCTTACACCTGCGCATGCATGTAAAAAGCATAAAGTGCTTTTGCATGCATGTCATCCAAAAAGCTTCCAAAAAGGTAAAAAGGCAATAGCTAGCCTAAAAGTGTTCATGTGTCTTTTGCATGTAAAGTGAGTATTTGTCTTCCCGAGTGTTTTCTGAGAAGGGACATTTTGGGTTGGATTGGTCAGCCAGTTGGTTAAGTATTGAGGCTTTGCGGGGCGGTCTCGCCTGTGGGCTTCGCAGGGGCGGCTTTGCCTATGGGCCTCGCGGGAGCGGCTTCGCCTTCACCTGGGAGTCTCGCGCTGGGGTCTCGCGTTGTGGTTTCGCATGAAGGGCTTTCCCTTGGGAGTTTTGTGACTAGACGTCTTGCGCGGGGGCCTCGCCTGGAGGCTTTGCTTGAATGACTTCGCCTTGGGGCTTCGCCTGCGACTGGTAGCCTCGCACGGGGGTTTCGCCGCCGCCACCTTCCTCGAGTGTACTTATGTTCCAAGCTCCAAAGGGCTTCACGTGCGCTTCCTCCAATATGATGCCGAGATGGCGAAGTTGTATGGTTCTTTCTCGAGCCTCCTCCTGTTCTTCTCCCTGCGCCATGAGTCTCATGAAAGCATTGAGACTGGCTTGGGCTTGTTTGAACCGGGACCTTGTCATAGGTCCGCCGAGACCTTGGAGTGGATTTGGGGTCGCGCGCGCTTGAGGTTGAGTGCCGCCTTGAGCTTGGGGAGTCCTTGGGGCGATGTCCACATCAAGTTGTTCATGCTTGTAGCTTGCGTCCTTTCATACAGGCTATTCAAGGTCTATTGGCTTTCTTGCTTATGCGGTACTTTGCTCGCTAAGCCTCGCTTATGCACCGAGAAAGATCGTCGATAGGAAAGCTCTGTTACGCACCAACGACTCAGCATCCTTACTTTTCACATGACGTGAGATGAAAAAACGTTTAACCGACTTGATAGGCCCTCTAATTGAAGGAGACCAACAAGTATCTGTCTTCATCAATAGGGGGACTTCCCTCCCCACCAGAAATGTAAAAGTTTATTAGCCGAATTAAGATAACTCAAGACATGGTTAAAGCAAAAGAACTGTGCCAACTTGTGTAAGAGAAGTTAAAGGTTAAAAGATAAAAATGATATGAAAATATTTTTTATAAAAGAAAACGATTACTCCCTCCGTCCCTAAATAGTTGATTTAGACTTTCATGTTCTTTATTTGAACGGCAATGTGAATAATTTTATAAAGAAAAATAATACTGTAAAAAGTTACACCTAATACCCAAAAAGGGTTTCGGGATAATTCTCCTAAAAAAATTGGTACTCCAAAAGAAAACTAAGTCTCACCTAAAATTAAAGGAACTCACTAATTTCTCCTGATAAACACCGAATAATAAAAGTATAACTCCTCATAAAACCCAAAAGTGCACCCATTATAAAAATGTTGTTCTAACTCATTAAACCCCATTGCAACCTCTTCAGCTCTCTAAATCTAGAAAGACCTCTAGATTGTGCCCATAAAATTCTCGTATGCTTCAAATTCCTTTGACTTTTGGCATCCTTTGTGGTTTTCTTATATGAAAGATCAACATTAAAACTTGAAGATTTTAGGGACCGTGTTGAAATTTCCTCACTTTTCTTATCTCCAAAATCTAATAAACGGGATCCAGATCTCTCCTGTTCTGCTACATGCGGTCCGTTTCCGGTCCACCATGGAGTATTCTGTCAGTTCGGTTTTAACCGAACCGAATTGACCGGTTTGGTCGGTTTTTAGTCTTGAATGGTAAATAACCGAATAAACCGAATTCGACCATAAAACCGAATAAACCGAAACCATTCGGTTTGGTTCGGTTTTTGGCCAAATAAACCGAACATATATGCTCAGTTTTTTCCTTGGTGCAGTTATGCGGTTCTGCCGGAAAGAACTCGGAGGCGAAGTGGTGAAGCTCGAAGGAGAGGTGAGTCTAGGCAATCTCCTGCTCAGACGAGGCGATCTGATCTGGGTTTCGCGACTAGTCTCCTGCTCAGACGACGCACACAACGCGCAATGATGGAGCAGGACTCAGGAAGGAGGAGGCGAGATGAGGAGAGCAGCCAGTAGCGTCGGGTAGGGTAGTAACTAAGTCTGGGTAAGTGTTAAGTTATTTTTTTTAGCTGGGTTAGTTAGTCGGTTGGGTATTATTTAGTGATTGGGTTTGGGTTATACTTGGGCTTGGGTAATGGCTAATGGGGCTTGGGTAATGGGCTAATGGCTATAGAAAATGGGTAGCTAAGAGTTGGGCTTGGTATGGATACTTGGGCTGGGTTGGGAATCGGTTTATTCGGCCAAATAAACCGATTGCCACAACAGAAATCAAACCGCCCAAACACTAATCGGTTTTAACCGAAACCGACCCATGTAACCGAACAAACCGAACCGACAAACCGAATTGGTTCAGTTCGTCGGTTTATTCGGCTTGAACCGAACCCTACCATGGAGCACTAGCAGCTCACTTCACGTCCCTCTCCACTTTGCTTTTTTTTGCTTCCTCATATATCATACATTATACTTCCCCCGACCCCAAAAGATCGAAGAATTTAATTAGGCCCGGAGATTAATGTATATATAAGATTTTTAATAAGTTTACTTAATTGCCCTTAATTGAAAGTGCACAAAAAAACGAGGTAGAAAAAACAAAGATAAAGTGAGGATAATTTAGTAACTCTGAGAATGAGAAGTTTCCTTTTAAAGAAAGTGATCAATTTTTCTGGAACAACCCAAAAAGGAAATGTGTTCAATTTTTCAGAGACGAATGGAGTATTATAATTAAATCTATTATTTTTATTTTTATTTTTAAACTAAATTTTTGTATCTTAGCACCTTAAAAATATTTGTTGAAAATATCTTTAAGTAAATAATACTAGAAGTAATAATAATAAATTCAACTAATTTTTAAAATGCGAAATTAATAACAAACACATACATTTATTTAAAAATATTTGAAAACCATAATTTCAATAAGATATACTCCCTCCATCCTCACAAAATTAGCTCATTTAGTTTTTAGCATTCACAGTATTACTCTCTCTGTCCCATAAAAATTGTTGTACTTTACTTTGACGTTTCAAATTTCAGTGTTTGATTAACAAATTTACTAAAATATATAGTGGAAAAAATCAAAAAAAAATATATTAAATTATGAAAAATATATGAATTATAAGTATAACTTTATATGTCTAAAAGTTCATAAAACTAATTCATAAATTAAATACTATGAACTGCAAAAACAAAAATTGTAATTTTTGTGGGACATATGTAGTATTTTTTATTCAAAATTTTGATATACATTAAAAATATTTATTAGACAACCATAGACAAAATGTTAAAAACAAGATGAGATAATATTTTAGAATGGATGAAGTATTTATTTTTGAAATTTTGATTATAAATAATTTTAATTAAAATATATGTGTTTTTTATTAATTTCGCATTTTAAAAATTACTCCCTGAGTCCCAAAACTTTTAAAACACACAGTTTTCAGCATTTATTATATGATTTTTGTTCTCAAACATTTTCAATTATAGATTCAAATTTTTTGTGCACAAAAGGTTGTTTGATGTGTTTAGTATATAAAAATATTTTTTGAATTTTTTTACTAAATTAATTATATAGATAAAATGAAGTCAAATAGATATCAAAAGTCAAAAATTTCAAAAAATTCAAGACAGAGGGAGTAGATGAAGTAATAATTACTATTATTATTATTATTTACGTAAAACTATCTTTCATCTAAAGTATACAAGCTTTAGTTTAACAAAGATAAAATATGATTATAGTTTAAACCAGTGTACATACCCACCTACGGTTCGGATACATTTTTGTATAATGAAAATTACGTAAAAACATAAACATAAATTTATAATTATTATGTAACTTCGTTGATTATTTAATACTGGTTTGAAAGTGACTAAAATTGTCGCACAAATAAAGTAATGTAGTTACAAAACATATTAAAATGCATAGATAAGAGAATGAATAGTAAATAAAGTAAGAATAAACGCATAGGTTGAACCCTTACTGTGAATAAAGGTAAACAAAGTAAGAATAAACAAAATAAACATCAATGTGATATAGGTTGAACCCTTACTGTAAGAAAAGTAACAAATTATATTTATTGAATATTCGTTTATGTACATTGGAATGAGGAAAAGGTAAATTTGTAAGTAAGAGGGTCAATTTGTAAAATTTTAAGGGTCTAGTTATAAAGTTTATATTGTGTCCATATAAGCTTTAGCCACTTTTGTTTTAATATGTTAATGATAAACGTTTATAAGTTTAGGGACCATTTCGTTAAGTTTTTAAAAGTTTAGGGAATAATTGTTTATCTTTTGTAAGTTTTTTAAAAGTTTAAGGACTAAATACATTAATATATGTTAAGTCCAAACATGGTGAGAAATGAGAATCTTTTGAGGGGTATATATAGTGTTAAGGGTGAGTGCTCTTAGAGCTTTCTAGGCAATCTGAGATATATGAGTTTCTAAGTTTATGGGTTGTTAAGGCCTTTATGTGAGTATGTAAATTTGTAAGGGGGTCAATTTGTAAAATTTTATAGGTCAAATTATAAAGTATATACTCTGTTACTCGGCTATGTTCCCCAGCCATGTTACTTGGCCCGAGAGTTATTCCCCAAATGCTTCTCGGCCCCGAAGTGTGTTTACCAAGTCCCAAAGGGCATTTTGATGCTCTCGAATGACGTATTGATGACCTCAGAGGGCGTATTGATGGCTCCGAAGGACATTTTGATGGCCTCCAAGGATATGTGATGACCCCAAAAGACATAGGATGGTTCTAGAGGGCACATGGAAAATCTTATACTATTCCCTGAAGACATTTCCTTGAATGAGGATGCACAAGTGTGGTATCCATTGAGTCTTTTGTCCGTATTCCCACAGATGACGCCAATGTTAAGTCCAAGATTAATATGGTGAGAAATGAAAGTCTATTGGGGGGTATTTATAGTGTTGGGGTGAGTGCTCTTAGAGCTTTTTAGGCAATATGAGATATATAATAGTTTCTAAGTTGATGAGTTTTTTAAGGCTTTGGGCTAAACTATACATGATTAATTCTAGTTTTTTGATGAAGGGTCCACCAATATATAAAAGTGTGAAAAACTTCACGAATGTTTTGCAAAGTTTTAGTAGTTGAGGGACTAATTGTGCATCTTTTCTAATTTTTGGAAAAGTTCAATGTATAAAACTTTAAGGAATAAATATGTTAATGAATAAAAATTTATAATTAAATGGTAAAATGTGTCTTTAAAAATGATGGAGAAAAATCACTCCCCCTGTCCCACAAAGGTTGGAGGATTTGTTTAGGCGTAGATATTAAGTAAAGTTGAAGAATAGTAATATGTTGACCTTTTTACCCTTGGTATAAAAAAGGTGTATGAAAATAAGTGTTTAAATTGGTAATGATAAGTAAGGGTAATTTTGTGAAAGTGGTGGTGAAATTTTTTTATTTTAGAAAAGTTGACAACCTTTGTGAGACAACCCAATATAGTAATGTTGACAATCTTGTGGACCGAGGGAGAATATTTTAAGAACTTTAGGTCTAATTGTAAAATTTATACTCCCTTTGTCCCCTAAAGATTGCACTGCTAGTGAAAACATTTATATATATATATATATATATACATACATAAAGTTTAGATTGCATATTATGATAAGCATATGAATCATTTAACTTTACATATCTATAAGTACATAAAATAAATTGTAGATTAAATATTGTGAAAACAACAAAAGAAAGCTGCAATCTTTATGCGACGGAGGGAGTAATAATTAAAATGATATTGTTTATTACTAATATAATTCAAAATATACTACAATTTGTAATTTTTCCAAGAATATGGATATAATTTGTAAGTAAGGGGCCCAATTTGTAAAATTTTACGGGTCTAATTATAAAATTTACACTTTGTCCTAGTAAGTTAATCACTTTAGCCACTTTTGTTTTAATATGTTAATGATAAATGTTTATAAGTTTAGGGATGATTTCGTTATTTAAAAAACTTTAGGTCTAATTGTCAATTTTATAACAATTAAATTGATATTGTTTATTACTAATATGATTCAAAGTATTCTACAAAGTTGTAATTTTTCCAATAATAGGAATATATGTGAAATTTGGGAAGAATATCAGTATAATGGCATGGTTGACTACTTGGTATGATGCAAATTTGGCCATTGCAATGCCCCCGACTGGTCTGTAGCGGAATCTTGCACGCTGGTCTCTACCACCTGTGGGACTTATTAAAAGTAATATGGAAGGCGCTTTACGAAAAGAAGAAAGTTTTGCTGCAGCATGAATGATCGCAAGTGATAATTTGAGTGTTTTAATCGATGCCTTTTTCGCTTGATTTTCGCTTTGTCGCCGTTGATCCATGGTATGTGGAAGCTGCTGCAATTTTATGGGATTTGCGTGAAGCACAGAGACGCGGTTGGTCGTTTGTGTTAGTTGAATTGGACTGTCAAGTGTTGGTAAATGAGTTTAATTTCGGCTCTAGTTTAGTAGACGATGCTCGCTTCTTGAGCTCATAATTCTCTTTTGTTATTTCAGTTTTGTCCCCATGTAGTAATGTGGCAGCACACAATGATGTCACTCCTCATAGCTGGACACGTCTCTGTACTGATTATGTACATTTTATTTTGATTAACAAAGCCTACACTCATTTAAAAATAAAAAAAATTCAATAGTTTGATTCATTCTTGATTGCAATGAACAAACGTTGAACATTCTAAAACTTACATTTAAAAAAAAAATTCCACTTTCGAAAGGATTTCTATGACATAAAAATATCTCACCATAAAGATGGATCTCTCCCCCGTTTTTTCCTTTCTTTTGTGTTTCATAATTATTTTAAAAAAATCATATCATGCACGTTTCGTCATTTTATTTTAGTTCTTTCTTTTCGTGTTATTAATTACATCAAATTAATAAGAACTTTTCGAGAAGTTTCATTATGTTTTTTATATTAAAATTAATTTAGTTTGAAATAGCATATATAATGTTTGAATTAATATGTAAGTATTAACATATAAATAATTAGAAGGGCGACAAAAAGAAGAGAGAATGGGGTATTATGACATTAATTTGTGAAAATGGGTATTATGACAACATTAATATGCAAGTATTAATATATAAAAATCAGCATCTTGACTTTCATGTTCCGTGTAACAATGTTTGACTCAAATTTTTCTAAAATAAATAATGAAGAAAAAATTCAAAAAAATACACTTAGAAAGGATATATTGCAAATTACGATGCACATGCAAATTATTCAACTTTATATATCAAAACATTCATGAAAATAAATCATAAATTAAATATCTTGAAAATAGCAAAACAAATTAATCAACTTAAAGATCTAAAAAGGAATACAATTAATTTTTTTTTAAATGGAGGGAGAGAGTATATTTTTTACAAAATACTAGTTCCTACTTCTCAAAATCAGCAAAATATACGTTTTGGTTATATCTAAATTTTACTCTGTATCCGTCAAGTTATCAATCATAATAATAGGGGGCTTCAAACTTTGCGGGGTGAGTGAAAAATTTTCACCGAATATTTTTCAGCTTTCACTTCCCGAAATTCACCCCCAAAGTTGGCGCCTCAAACCAACCAAACTTTGGTCATTCACTACCCATGGTGGGCCCCTCATGCTCCCCACTTGTCTGCAGGCAGCTTGCCTTGCTTAAGCAGCCACAACAACACGTTCATATCCGTGTTCACGTTCACTTTTCACGTTCACGGACTGGTTTCTCACCTCAGGTCCGAAAAAGTCTCAGACTTTTCACCTGATTTTTGGAGATGAGAACCACAAATTCTCACCTCCAAAAGGGGAGGTTTGAACCCCCTAATGATTGTGTCATTCGTTAAAAGTCATTCTCAAATGTGTCATTCATCTTTCCCGGGCCAAAAGTGGTGAGACAATAAACAATCGTATCATTCATTAATTTTCAGACTCAAATATAAACATTTTAATAAACAAGAATGGGAAATGGTCCCAAATTA
Organism: Stellera chamaejasme; assembly: GCA_024586325.1. Lineage (NCBI taxonomy): Eukaryota > Viridiplantae > Streptophyta > Magnoliopsida > Malvales > Thymelaeaceae > Stellera > Stellera chamaejasme. The sequence goes on from CM044986.1 coordinate 822,782, forward strand.
GCACCTGCATTTGCCTTCGGTTCCCAAAATGTCATTTCTTTGAGAAAAAAAAAGACCCAAATTGTTATTACCGTTATAGTTTTAGTACCATACATATTGCCATTATCGTTAATTTTTGCCAGGTAGCATTTTGTTTTTCTAATAAAGCTTACCTAGCGATGCCATCATGGACTAAAAGGGGATAAATGTTTTATAAACTCCTATATTATGTAAAAATAAACAAAACAATCCATATTCTTCTAGATCTGCCAATTGTATAATCACCTCTCTAACCCAGATCCAGTCTCTTCTCTGCGGCCCCCAGTTTCCGGTTCCAGTGTTGTAAAACACACTGCCTCCACCACTGCCTCTAACCTCCATCCGTGAGGTCCTCGTAGCTTCCAGCCTCCATTAATGAGATATCATCCTCATTATCGAGTAGCCCAGCTCCAGCACGCCCAGCTCCTCCTCTCTTTGCGTACAGCTACAAGCAGCTTGTGAGGCAATCAACGTCGCGGGCCGCCACGATGCTTCTAGGACCTCCAAGCATCACCGATTTGCTAATCCCCATCTGAATTCGAACCGCAACTCAATCGGACTTGGAACAAAGCTCTATTCCCAGTTTTCGGGTCATAAACCTCTGCCCAATTCCTGTTCTATAAAGTATCACCCAACCTACCGCCAATGACATAAAAGCTTATCATCAACGACGTCGGTGGCGGCGAGCGCACGAAGAAATAGAGAAACGTGTTTTCCGGGGATCGAATCGAGATGTAGAGATTCGGGCTTTGAGAGCAAGGAGAGATATGGGCGATGAGATCTGATAATTCAATTTGCGGTGATTCTTTGTTTTCTCAGATTGATTCAATTTGTGGTGATTCTGAGTGAAGCTCGCCGAAGAACTTGACGGTAGGTTAGAGAGGTAAGGTGGCCCACTCCAACAGCTAACCAAGACGCCATGTCATCTCAGACAAGGGACGTGGCAAAAACTTGACTGTGAACAGTGTCCGTCAGGTGACGTGATGGCATTCTGGGACCAAATAACAAGTTTTGTGGCAAATATGGACCAACGAACCGAGTACGGTGGCAATTTGGATCTTTTATTCAAAGAGGTGATATTTTGGGTCCAAAAGGCAAATATGGGTGGTAAATGGGACCTTCTCCCAACAAGAATTTAACAAATATATGAACAGGGCACATTTTCTTTAAAAAAAGAAATAGAAAAGATGATCTAGTACTTTCTGTCCATAAAGGAAAATCGACATTTTTTAATGGTTTGATGAACATCTTGTAGCCCTCAGTTTCGTATAATTTTGTAACTTACGATAATTTTATAACTTACGAAGATTAATATACGTAGTTAGTCAAGTTGATTGAGGTTATAATAGCTAGAAGCTGTTTTGTCGTAATGAGTGGAATAATACAGATACATACGTGAGTAGTTGATAATGGAATTAGTATTACAATATGTATATATAAGACAAGCATTGAATAGGGGTTTCAAACATGAGTAAAAACACGTGAAATACGTTTTTTTTCATCTCCTTTTTTCACGTGAACAACTGACGTGAGTTCACCTCGCCAAACGCGGACCTCAGGTGAGAAGCGCGAAAGTGAGCGTTGTTTTTCACGTGAGAAGACCCTTGCTCACCAGTCGCTCCACGAGTTGTCGCAGCAGCAAGGTCATCTCTTCTTCGTCGTCGTCTTCCTACCAATTGTACGAGGTATGTAGCGCCATATCTCCCTGAATTCATCTCTTCCCAACTAAATACGGTAGAAATGGTCGATGGGTTAGGTCATCTCGTCTTGCTGGAGTCCGTCTCGGGTCGCCGGAGTTATGCATTCCGCTCCCTGATGTGTAAATTTGAGCTCGCTTCAGTGCAAAGCACGAAATGTGCGCAGCGCAGAGCTTGCGCACGTTGTGCACAGCTTGTGCTTGTGCGCGCAGACAGCTGTGCATGCTTGTGCACAGCTTGTGCAGTGTTGTGCATAGGCTTGTGCATTGTGCACAGCTTGCAGACAGCTTGTGTGCAGGTTGTGCACAGGCTTGTGCACAGCGCACAGGTTGTGCACAGCGCCCATGCTTGCGCACAAGTTGTGCACAGGTTGTGCACAGGCCAAAACTCACCCAAGAAGAACTTAGATATGACAGAGAAGCAAGAGATGAAGGGAAAGATGAATTTTGGTTTTCATAAAGACAGGAGCAGGAGCGCAACAAAAAAGAAGAAAATTCGAGGCGCGAAACACCCTTCGTGGTGAATTCACATGTGCGCTCCTCCTTGTTCACGGGGCCCTCAAACTTAACCCTCCTTTTTTCACTTTTCTCACTCACCTCCAATTCACTCCCCTATTAGGTGAAAAACTTTTTGTTCACTTCTTATGTTTGAAACCCCCTAATGAAACATGTGAAAACTGATCAATTAAGGTGATGATGAAATGGGTTTGTGTGTGTGTGTTTGTGTTTGTGTTTGGGTTGGTAGTATGGTTTGAGGTTGTACAAGTAGTGTTGGAGTTTAGAGAGGTAGGAGAAGAAGAGGGTGGTTTGTTGTTGAGGTGAGACAAGAGTAGTTGGTTCTCTTTGTTCAGCTGCTGAGCTTTTCTCCTCAATCTTTCAGTCTGTCAATACAACTGAGTTCACCTTCTATACAAAAAATGATAGAAGTGGGTTGAAAGTGGTGACAATGGATTTGAAAGAGGGTAATGATACAGTTTATGTAAAATAAACAAAAAATAACCTTAATCTATACAAAAAAAAAAACTAAAAATGACAACACTTGAAACCGAGGGAGCATAAGTATGTAAAACCTAGTGGATTTTAGCAGTACAAAATAGGGATATGGGATTACCAAATTGTGTTGTGCTACAAAATAAGTATTTGGTCGTGATTCTGTCCCATTTTAGAATGGATGAGCCCCACTACCACAAATCTGTTTTTTCAAGACCAAACTCCAAAAAAGTACAATTCATGCAAATGCAATCGAGTCTAACAGAGAGAATCTAACAGTATGAGAAGATGGAGCTTGGAGATCAACAAATCTCCAATGCTTCTCTTAATACTAAATGCACTTTTACAAATCCAAACACTCCTAAAAAGAAGAATAAGCGCAAACCAACAAAAATCAGCAAGCAATTTAGTGCATTTGTCAACGAAATTCATAATTCTCACAGTACTGATTTGGAAAAGACTTCCAAAAACCTGATAATCGACGTTTAAGACATTTTGCACATTCTAACAGCAACTTGCTGCAAGATTAAGGCCGCAACTGAAGCACACATATGCCTCCACTCTGCAATGTCTCTTGGTTATGGTGTATTCTGTTCAATCAGATATCTAGCATTAGAGACCCAAGAAAGAAGCTCACAGCAATGATAAAAAAACAAAAATGGCAAAAATAGAACAATTTGCTGAAAAAGGATTTTGGACTAACCTTCACAACATAACCAATGTGGTGAAAAATAGAACAACTGGCTGAAAATGGATTCTGATTCCACTCTCATCATAAATCCCATTCTCTTTCTTTCCTTCAGCCATGCAACAGGCTACAATAGATGGCCATGGGATCTGCGAACCTCATGAGGAATGAGGATAAACATTCTTGATCTGGAAACCGGTCCTATGGTTCTCCACTATCATCAGTAGTAAGAGAATTGATATCTTCATGGTTCTCCACCATCATCAGTAACAAGAAAATTGATATCTTCAAAACCCCATAGAACAATAGAACAACTGGCTGAAAATGGATTCTGATTCCACTCTCATCATAAATCCCATTCTCTTTCTTTCCTTCAACCATGCAACAGGCTACAATAGATGGCCATGGGATCTGTGAACCTCATGTGAGGAATGAGGATAAACATTCTTGATCTGGAAACCGGTCCTATGGTTCTCCACTATCATCAGTAGTAAGAGAATTGATATCTTCACGGTTCTCCACCATCATCAGTAACAAGAAAATTGATATCTTCAAACCCCATACACTTCTCCATCCCGAAGCACCAAATTAAGCTTCAAAGCATGAACATATACCCATCCTAAAGCAACCCAAGAAGCTCAACAAGTCCAACAGCTTCAAGAAAAATATGACATAACACAGTCCATCATTGTTAAAAAGGCCTGCATGAACCCACCATTACACCCTAAGGCTGTCCCAAGTTCGAGCATGCCAAGAAGCAGTGAGGAAGACAGGTTTAGTAATGTACATCGCCAATCATGTATAATAAAATGTAAAACCCATCAACAACTTCTTCCTCAGCTAACCCAACAAGCTTTATGGGAGCCTGGCAGCGGAAAATTACGAGATTCTCCACCTTTGAGCAAGCCAAGAAGCTTGAACAAAATAGCAGGTCAAACCCGTGCATTGTTTATCATCATTTAATGTCAATGCAGACCCCATAAACAAAATCAACAACCAAAGCCAATAGGCTCTGCAAGAAACCGAAAGCACATCAGATTATCATCACCCATTTGCAATGGCAAGAACAAAGACGGCTCCATCCTCAAATCAACTCTAGAAGTTCCCGCAGTAATCCATCCACCGCTATTATCTGAAACTGTCACGACCTCATGAGTCTCTTCAGCTTTCGGCAACCCAAAGAAACTACAAAGACCGAAAGGGGTATAAATGAACTCTTCGTCATCATCAATGTTGTGGATGGTGGGACACCGATAACTTCATCTTGAAGCAAACAAAGCTCCAAGAGAGTTGTTACACAATTATTCACCATCGTTTCTGGTAATCTCAGAACAACTCAAACATATCTCTTTGATCACCACCAGTAGGAATGGATCTGCCAAGACGCTGTGAGCTTCATCTATAGGACAACCAAGAAGCTCGAAGAGATGCCGGGCGTGGTGAACAAAATCATACGATCCCCACAAAGCAATTCACCTCATACACCACCTCAGTTCTCAATGCCCGCATCACTGAGAGCCGAGGTGTTACACAAAGCTCCAAGAGAGTTGTTACACAATTATTCATCATCATCGTTTCTGGTAATCTCAGAACAACTCAAACATATCTCTTTGATCACCACCAGTAGGAACGGATCTGCCATGACCCTGTGAGCTTCATCTATCTTGGGACAACCAAGAAGCTCGAAGAGATGCCGAGTGTGGTGAACAAAATCATACGATTCCTGCAAAGTAATTCACCTCATACACCACCTCGGCTCTCAATGCCCGCATCCTGCCAGCTGAAAATGAAATCTGAAACGCATACCACTTATACTCCTTACATTTCAGCTGGCAGGCTGCAGGCATGGCCCAAGCCCCTTAGCGGGGCCGGGCTAAGCCAAAACTTGCATCAGGCTGATGTTGAGACTGCAAACAGAAGACACAGAGTTTAGAGCACAGTAAAAGGTTCAATGGTAACTTTGTCTATATCAATAGTCAAATCTTAAACTAAAATTTAAGCTTCAATCAGTTCCAGCATATATTTTACAGCCACATCTACACCAAGCATGAATAGCAGTAAAAAAAACCAAAAATCATAAAGAGCAAGCAAAAAAAAAATTCCTCTGTTACTACTTGCAGTAAAGCAGCCCAATTAACAAACCATTACACGGATCAATCAGGCACAAGGACCAATTAAATGAAGCATAGAGAGCAGCTAGTTGCTATATGGTAACATAAAAAAAACATTAATGAAACTAAAACAAACACAACACTTAACAAATATTTGTGCTCATCAAAAAGCCATAAAAGAAAATATGATAAATGAGATGCGCTACTCACTAGCAAAAAAACATGAAATACCTGGGGAAAATGTTGGACAGCTCCATGAGGATGGATGAAATGCATCCCAGGATGCTGACAAGGATATTGAGACGAATGCATATATATAGCAGATGTAGAGCGCACATTAGCAGCATTGTGATTAAAATGTGGTATCATTGATTCTGGATGACCATATCCCATTCCAGTCGGTGTTGATGGTGCAGGCCATGGCCTAGCCATATGTTGAGGAAGTGGGCGAGGTTGATGTTCAGTAGGTAACTGAGACCTGTGATTAGAACCAAGCTGTGGAAACTCTGTGTTGTAATTAATTGCAGGGGCATACATAGGTTGCATGGTGTAAGGTCCACTAGTAAACCCGAACCCAGGATCAAATCTCTGCATATACCTACAGAAGTAATCCAGAAAATAATCTGAATAAAATTCTTAAGCTCTTGCAGGTTTTTCAACATAAAAATTCTAAAACACAAAATGAACACTATGGCCCGACAAACTAACACCAGAGCCAATATTCCAACAATGTAAAAGATTATTCTTCACTCATTTCTTAAGCCTACTCAAATTTCTACCGTCCAGTTAAGTGTTGCAATCCTCCAATTTCAATCAAATCCTTATTAGCTCAAAGCTTAAGTCTCTTCACACTTTCACCCCTCAAAATGGAATACAGCATTTGACACACACACACAAACAGAAGCATTTGAGCAGCCCAGTTATACTTTTTTGAAATACCTAAGCAGTTGAGCCGACATGGTCCATATAAAAACTTCTGACAGTTTGCTTTGTTTTAGTGTGGCATATTTTTGTCTCAACACTTGCAGGAGTGATTAAGAGTTTATTATAAAGTTGTTCAGGATGACAAAGCTCATATGTGTCATCCGATCATGCATAGCCAGCAAAATTAGAGACGATCACTCTAAATTTCATTACTTTCGTAGACAAGGCTAAACAGATCTTATCCTTGGAGCCATAAGATGACCATACAACATTTTGGTGACAACAAACAATGTTGAATTCAGTATCGAAAGTACCTATGTGAAATTGAAAAGCGAACTTAATAGAAAAGTTTCACCTGTCGTAATTTCTGTCATAATCTGGATCTTTCCTCTCAGTCTCACGATCCCGAAATATGGCTACCCTGTTGTTTGGTTTTTGTCTACAGACAGGCTCATTGTCCACCCTACCTCTCGCTGTCCTGGAGCTGCTTGCGGAGGAATCAATCAAACCCCGTCCAAAATTTACATCAGAAACTCCAGAAAAAGTTTTTTCTTCCATTTTTAACATGCCTGAGGAGCCAAGATAGGAACTCTCCTGTAACCAAGGGTCATTTGGTTTTCCAGCAGAATTACTCCCAGAGCTAGAACTAAAAATCCTTGCTCGAGCCCTATTATACTCCTCTTTCCTTTCTTCCACACTTTTATTACTATTAGCTTTTGAAGAATTTGTACTCAAGTTGCTAGCAATTTGTGAGTGTTTCTGAGGTCTTTGTTTAATTGCAACTTTGACAGCGCCGCCATCTTCTGACGGTAAGTTTACAGGTATATCAGCCAGCCGAATCGGTGGGTGCTTCATATCAGAAGTCTTACGGACAATAATCTTAGATCCTGAACCATCCGGTGCAGAATTCTCCAGTAAGACCATTGATTGCAATGAGTAATGTTGGGCCACTCGGTGAGCAGCCAACCTCAAATACGATGTGGGAAGTTGCTGAAATTCCAATTGTTGCTGACTGGGGTCACGAATAAACTTTTCAACATCTTGTTCCATCCTAAGAACTGAACAGCAAAAAAAAAAACAGTTTCCATCTTAAATACAAAAGGAACACAGGTCAAATATATCAATAGCACCATGTAAAATGGTATGAACATCTGCACAAATAATGTTTGATTGATACTACAAGATAGACAATCTGATATTTAAAAGTATTGAAACTCAAGCAATACCCCTAGAGAGCCGAGGGAATACGCTTGAATATTACTCGGAAGTTAATACAGCTTTCATAATCCTCAGCGTTGTGTAAGGAAAGCAGAAACTAATTTGCTTTCAAATCTTTCCTTCTATATACCAGCACTATCTAATACCTACGCTCAATCCCAGCCTGATAGTCATCATGAGCACAAAATCTCAGGCCAGATGAAATTATCCTTCCCATTGTTCTAAACCACAACAGCACCAAAGTAAGATTTCAAATGACCACAGAAGAACATTTGCTTTATAGCGATCATCACCATCTAGCGCTCCTCCACTATGCTACTAAAAGAAAATGCGCAATTTTACAACAGAATGTTAACATAATGTTCTAAAAGTTTTCCATACGCCTTCCCCAAGCAAATTTCATTGCCAAGACTTCTAGCGTCGGAAACACTATGACCTCAACACTGCTGAAATGTAAAGTTGTAAGTATGTTGAAAATTAATTAGTTTCTTCATTTTTTTTCTGTGGAACGGCTAAAAAAATTAATTTTCTTCTGGACCATCATGGAAAATTAAAGACTACATGCACCAACATCCATGTCCGGACATAATGCACACTAAACCTCTTAGAAAAAATATACTCTGCAGGTCTAGAGCACCTATGCTCCCCGTGACATGCTAAATATGGATCACAGCCCGCTACCTTGAATGTGGCAACGAAAGAAGACTTCAGCAACAATAGTAAGCCTACACATAGCTAATTGCAGTGCTAAGAACAATTTAAAACATTAAAACATATATGGCTTCCGTCTTGCACACAGTCCTTCAGCAGATGTCTAAGTCAAAAATCAAAAACATTAAAACAGGGTGAAAAAACGTGTCCAACAGAATACTTACCAGAAAGGCGCTCACGGGGATTCTGGAGAGCCTCGCGAAGAAACTGATCGACCTGGTTGACCACATCCTCTGGCACACCGTTCTCAGACGATGTGAAAGAAGCGGAGGCCGAAGCAGACGGATCCAATTGAGCAGCTGAAACTGAAGAAGGAGCATCAGAGAGCTCTTGTTTAGGTTCTTCCTTCTTGGAAGATATCATCAGTCGCCTCACAGTGGCATCCAGATCGGCAACCTCCCACGAATCGAGGGCGCCAACATCTTCCACCACAGATTCATCCATGGTGGAAAGCAACTAGAACCGAAATTCTGCCTCAATTCAGACAGGTAGCGCGGAATCGCAGGGATTTCCGGCGACAGGAAAGGGGTGTCATGAAAGAATGTCGAGTGGGTTGAAAATTGCAAGCTTCGCCGCTGACGAGATCAATTTCATGTCGAGTTCAAAGCTAGGGTTAGGGTTTGGGAATTGTCGGGAGACCGATAGCCGATAGGAAAAGAGTAACGATGTGGTCCAAACGGCAATTGATTTGACGATTGTTTTGGTTTGTGATGTGCTTTGTGGTGCTGAGCGTCTGTGGTTAGTAATTGAGTACTAGTTTATTTTATTTATTTCCTTGCATCCCCAGCTTCTAATTTCTCACAAAACAGACCGAAAAATAGCGGATGGAGTCAAAAGGACCCATGAACTTGTCATGGTATCAAAACGTGCAAAGTCTGTCACCAAGTGAGATCCATGAACCTCTCTTAAACCTCATGCTAGGTTCAGGTTGTGCCTTTTATGGGTCGGGTCGAGATCATTCGAATTCGGGACAAGTTCTTTCAGATTCGAGTTCTCATTAGAACCTTTGAGTTGAAATTAATTCACATTTTAGGTTAAAATTGAGTCACATTTCGGGTTGATGTACTTTTATTTTAAAATTGAGTCACATTTCGGGTTGATGTACTCTCAATTGTTGCTCACATCAACGAGTCGGAGACACTATCGGAGTCTTGGTTACATAGTAGTCTGCCGATGCTATATGTTTTAGTGAAGATCTACCTAGATCTAGATGGGTTAGATTTAAATAAAATGCAACAATGTTGAGCTGTTGATAATCAAATCTCATCCCTTTGACTACTTTCATGGTTGAGTCATTTCGAGTGCTTTCGGATTTTTGATCATTTTGGATTGGGGTAATTTTGGGTCTAGGCCACTCAAGTTCAAATTAATCGGATTTGGATCATTTCAGGTTTGTTTCGTTTAAGATAGGGATGTCTCGTGTTATTGATGCTATTAATGTTCCCGAAACAAAACCAATGCAACCAACACACGTGGCTTCAAACGACCAAAAACAAGATGGAAAAGAAAAAAAACAAATAAAAAAATTAAAGAAAATAGAAAAGCAAATTGACTAATTTTGCTTATAGTCGTGAAGCATGGTAAAATTTAAGGGTTTTAAACTAAAAGATGTAGTAATAGAAACGACACAGAAACATGCTCATTCCAACTTTAACTGTTTAACGTACTCATCAAAGGTCTTAAAGTTTTTGTAGTGAATACAAACCCGGCGGTTGCAGCAGGTGAATAATTAAAAAATCATTTTTCATAGGATGGATGACCTCACGAATCTAACATCATTATCAACTCACCTTAATCCCAACTATTCTGAATTTAATCTCAACAACTTTCAAATCAGTGATATGAAATTTATATTAACAATTATTTGTTAAAATTACTACCTCCATCCCATGTACTCCCTCCGTCCCCAAAAGATTGGTAGATTTGTTTGGACACGGAGATTAAGGTGAATGTAAGATGTTTGTATATGTTTACTTAATTGCCCACCAGTTGAGAGTGCACAAAAAACGAGGTAGAAAAAGTAAAGATAAAGTGAGGATAGTTTAGTAACTTTGAGAGTGAGAAGTTTCCTTTTAAGGAAAGTGATCAATTTTTCTGGGACAGCCCAAAAAGGAAATGTGTACAATTTTTCAGGGACGGAGGGAGTATATTGCAACACATGGGACGGTCAAAAGGCCAATTCTAATATGTGTTGTATAATTTACGTGGAGAGTCTGACACAGCTAATAACACACGAGTCTTAATATGATACACATATGTGTAGGTACACATAGTAGATTAGATGCCTAATTTACAAAACAGTTTCAGTCCAAATCCACTAAAAAATACTAAATGTCTAAATTATCCCTACATATTTTCTCTATATATTGCTATGTGTACCTACACATATGTGCACCATATAATTGGTAATAACACACATACCTGAGAAGAAAAATTGTTTAAGAGATTATGAACCAGTTGGCAAAAAAATCCAACAATTCGAAATTTGAAAACAAAAAATAAAATGGATTTGAAAACATCCATTTTTCCATATTTTGGTTGAATCGGTGGTGGAGGACAGTACGACAATAGGTGGTTCGACACCGTCATCCGCCAATTCACCAACGAACGACCATGCCCAACTTCTTTATGCCATGAAGTCGACATTGCTCCACATTGTCGGCCGTTTCTCCAAATTCACAACCATAAATCATTTCACTTAGACCTTCGTTGCAGTTCTGATGATGATTGGGGATGCAAAAAAAGTAGCCCAACTTGTTTCGTCGAAGACAATCATTTTACATATAAGTTTTGTGAAGAGGTGATGAGGAGAAGTGAAGACGACAAGATGTGATGATTTGTGGTTTGAGCTGGTTTGAGGTGTTGTTACAGAGATAGGATGAAGTTCGATGGTTCTGGGGAGAGAGAAGATGTTTCAATGGAGAAGAAGGTTACGTGGGTGATGTACAACTAAAAGGGTAATACGGTAATTTTTAATGTAAAAATTTGTTAATTCGGAAAGCGTCGCAATACTTTTAGGACGTCCCAAATAGGAAAATTTTGCATTATTTTTGGGACGGAGGGAGTAGTTGACACTATAAATTCATGCAAAAGCAAAGTGGCAAAGTTTTACATCGGATATCCTTCATGTCGCAACCTTCTTTCGAATGAATAATGAGATAAATTTCAAACCGTACCATCATAGTTTTTCCATTTTTATGAAAAATATCATAAGACGACAATAAATTGAGATAATTGCTCTAGTCATGCTCTATTACAAGGTTGATATTGCATAATCAACATGCAAATCATGGAATATGGCATACCTCATGAAGTTACCAACAAATAAAAGTAAGAGACATTCATCACAAGCATTATAAAATATTTTTTCATAATTATAAATAGAACATTCTGAAATAGAAAATCCAAAGGCTACTATTAATAACGAGTAAAATACATTTTTAGTCTCTTACCTTTAGTGCTTGTCCTATTTTGGTTCCCTTTTAAGAATTCGTTCTATTTTGATCATATATGTGTGTTTTCTGTCCTATTGTGGTCCTTACGTTAATTTATCCGTTAAGTATACCATTTTCTTTATTAATTTTACACAAATACCCCTTCAGTGTTAGTTTAATTACACATTTAATAAAAATATAATTACTAAACTTTTAATGAATATTCACACAAGTCTCGATATTCATTTCTTCTTTGTTCATCTCACCATCATCTCTTCCACTGTTAATCAACCCACCCACCCACCCACCCAGGACTGATTCAAACACCACCAAGTTCACCAGATCCATCCCAATGACTGATTCAGAATTAATCTCCGATTCGAAACGCATTTGGATATGACTCATTCCTCTCCTCTCAACCAGTCCTGAGCAATGATAACTAGATTAAAATTGTAAAATCATAATTCACTACGTGGGGAAGACATTTTTTACTGCGGCCCATACTGCGGTTTGGGCGCGATAGCCCATTTACGCATAAATTGCCCGATTCTTTGGCGCAAGAAGATTTCTGCGGACTTGGCCGCAGATAAATTTGCGCGATAAGATTTATCATGCGGCCTCGGCAGCGATAAGGCGCAGATAATTTTTTTTTAGGGTTTAAACTCCCCTTTCTCTTCATCCGCCGCACAACTCCATTCTTCTTCATCTTCTTCATTCTTCCTCTTCTTCTTCTTCTTCTTCTTCTTCTTTAGTTTCTTCTTCTTCGAATCCTTCTTCTTCTTCTTCTGTTTCTTCTTCCTTTTCTTCTTCTTCTTCTTCTTCTTCTTCTTCTTCAAATTCTTCTTCTTTAGTTTCTTCTTCTTCTTCTTCCTTTTCTTCTTCTTCTTCTTCGAATTCTTCTTCTTCGAATTCTTCTGTTTCTTCTTCCTTTTCTTCTTCTTCTTCGAATTCTTCTTCCTTTTCTTCTTCTTCTTCTTCTTCTTCTTCATCTTTGAATTCTTCTTCTTCTTCTTCTTCTTCTTCTTCTTATTCTTCTTCTTCTTCTTCTTGGGCGAATCCGGATGAACATTCATCCGGATTCGTCCCACTTTTTTAATTATTCAAACAGTTCTGCGGCCATGGCGCGTGAGACCGCAAATGCGTCGCGGCCGACGCGCGATGAGTTAAGCTGCGGACATTTTAACTGCGGTGTTCACTGCGGCCGTCGCCGCAGTTGGTACCACGGGCCAACTGCACAATGGGCCGCAGTGAGGCCTGTCTTCTCTACGTAGTGATTCAAAATAGTTGTTTTACAAACATCCCAAAAAAAATCCAAGCTTTTCATGGGTTGGGAGAAGCACTTATTTTTTCCATTCCCAGATAGTGTTAAATACTATACTTTCAACTAAAATCAAACAAAAAATGTTCTTAAGATCCTGGGGATTACCCTAATTCTTGTAGTGGCATCTTGAATAGATTGAAAGAAGCAAGGCAATGTCACGCCTTATCTGCTTGACCACCACTTGTCTTTTGTTACTCAACAGCTTAATCGTCACCACCGGCATCTTCGTTGTCATCTTGCTGCAACACAACTGAGAAATTTAGGAGCAATTTCGACAGAACCAAAATCAGTTCAAGAACATAGATCAACGGAATTTTGCCATTGTTCCTTTGCCAGAATTTTGCATCTCTATGTTCCTCAATGTTGCGAAGCAGAAAAGGGGGGCTTCTGAGATTCGATTCAGATGTACCTCGAGGAGCAAACTGCGGAGGACTATAGCTAAGTGGTGATCTCCGGCATAAAAAACGGATCGATGATTTGAAGACGAGGCTGGATCGGCGGCTGGTCATGACAACAACGCATGAGATCTGCCATTGGAGGAGGTACGCTCCCTCAAAATCTTACAGGGAGTATCTATTCAAGGAATCTCCAGTGGAATCCGGCGAATTCAGCTCTAATTCGTCAAAATCGATGAGACTCGCAATGCAGGAACAAAACAACCAGGTTTCCAATTTGTCGTTATGACGGCCAGTGACGGCCAGGTTACCAGCTTTCTCTCTTATGTGTCTTTGAGTAATTCCAATTTGTAGAATTTTCCTCTCATATGTCAGTCGTTTTGTGTGATCTTCAAAAATTCATTCCATTGACTTTTTTTTATCTTCTACATAATGACGCTATATATGAATGAATTTCCAATTATTGAAGAATTCCATGACTTGTCTGGTGATGATTTTACAGATTATGAACAATATTTATTCATGTATAATGTCGAACAAATCGATGGAGATGCAGAATTACAGATTAATGAGCAAAATAAAGGTTCATATAGTTACACTATTTCTCCGGTTTACACCGGTACTTTTGTACGTCCTTGTTGCTTTTTGAATATGAATATCTACTAATACTATTAAAACAGGAGCTTGCGGAAGGACAAAAATGTAATCTCCTTTTCATTTTAACTGTTGATCGCCACATGGATAGTTTGATTCACCCTTGATAGTGTAAATCCTTTTCACTTTTTTCGTCAAATCCTTCCCACCTTTGAGTTTCTCAATTTTAGAATTTCGGAATTTGGCGCTAACCTAAAAACTAAAAATTTGACTGAACACCAAAACTCATAAAAACACGTTCAACATGATCTTTTATTTAAAATATACAATTATTTTAAAATATGTTAATCCCCATGACGTGAGCTATATAAATGCTTTGAATATCATGAAGGTTGCTATATTATTTAAAAAATATAATTAAACTTCAAATTACACAATGCAATTAACCGGCATAATTTAGTTTTAAAAATCATAAAATTTCAATATTAATCAATTTATTTAATTTTGAATACAACTATGAAATTTAAAATAAACATGAAAGCATCGTACTTCAAAATTACATACATCTTTTGTACGCGAATAATTGTCCTCTTTGACTTTATTGTTTTAAGTTTCAATGTTTGACTCAAATGTTAACAAAGATAAACAGTTAATATATCAGAAAAAAATATAATTAAAAACTTGGATTTAAAATTATGATACATATATGAAATATTTAATTTTCAATGACTAAACATTCATGAATAAAATTATAGATTGAATATTGTGAAATTGTCAAAACAAATAGGAGTAAGACAATTTTTGGCAGAGAGATGGAGTATAGTGCAAGGTAGCGCCATTCTGTTTCAAAAAGATTACTAATTTTAATCATATATTCAACTCACCAACATTAATCATATATAAAAAAATTTAATAGAATTTCAAATTTCAAATTCACCAATATTAATCATATATTCAAAATTTTAATACGGCTAAAAAATTATGTAAAATGCAAGCTGGTGACGCGCGCCATTTTGTTTAAGGCTCACTCCAACAACATATTTTGTGGAAAAAGTTTTTTCAACTTTTTCAATTCCCAATACACAAAACAATCTGAAATTTATCAATTCACCATCAATTTTCTATAAAATACTCCCTCTGTCCCAGCAAATATCCAACATATTCTTTTTTGGGCCGTTCCAACAAAACTCCAACATTTCCTAAAAAAGAAACTTTTCTACATCAACTTTACTTTACTACCATCCATTTCTCTTCCCACTCCAAAAAGTTATTTTTGTTTTATATATCTGCTTTACATTATTACTCTCTAGTCAACCACTTTTCTTAATCTCCATGCAAAGTCAAATGCTCTATATTTGGTGGGACGGAGAGAGTAAATTTTTCTCAAATTTTTGTACAGACATACATCTAATCCATCAAATCCCCAAATTTCTCCAAAGAAATTTCTCATTTCAAATGAACACAGCCTAAGAAAACCTTAAACTTTGAAATTACCCTACTTCTAATGATTTTTAAGGACACTATAATGTCTATAAACAAAAACTTTCAACGACAATAGAAATCAATCCGCCAAATATTAATCATTTTATCAAATTTGGAGGGAAGTTCGTATTTCAATATAAAATTTCCATCAAAAATTACATTTTGAATATCCCGCTTGTATTGGTATTTCGGAAGACCAAAATTTCAAATAAACTATAAAATTCAACGACATTTGAAATAAAAGCGCAAATAATTTAGAAGTTGTGCAAATTTTTGTTCGTAACTTCGAATTTGAATGTTAATATTTCAAAATATCCTATCCAATTTTCCGCTTTAAAATAAAAAATCAATTGTTGCTACTATGAATTAAAAAAGTTTCCGCTTCACAATTGGGATGTGATGTTGTCACATTCGTTACACTTTTAAAAATGATATGTAAAATAATGTTCGACCTTGTATTTTAAATGATTAGCTATTCATATGGAACTGATTGTTATATGGTATTCTTTGATGGTGGCATAAGCTCATAAGTATTGATATATTTATATAAGAGGGACAAAAGAAGATTCGTGATATATTTGAGCGTATGAAAAGAAAAGTTCATTTTGTATATCAAATTGACTGATTTCAGTATAACGAATCATCGATCGACATTTATCGTTATGAAATTTGATAAAATGGATTATGTGCGAAGGGTCGTTTGCTGTTGAAATTCATTAAACGAGAATAATTTATTTCCATATATTTTAGTATATTTAATATTTAAATTATTGCTTTTTGATTGATCAATATTTGGTGTTATTGTTTGTTTACATGTAGAGATGTGAACAAGAAAAGAGTATTCTTCCACTTAAATGACTCATCTCAAATCACTATAAGTTTTGAAGTTTCTTTAGATAGGTATGTTATTCATTCATACATACATATATATATATATATATATTAATAACATGTGTATTAATAAAGTTTACCATTTTAGAAATCAAGGTGTTATCAAGTGTTAAAAATTTATTGGTTGAAGATGTTGGTAGCTGTACTGTGAGATGATGATAAAATTAGCCGTAATTTGGTAGCTTGTGGTTTGCGGTTCCACGATAGAAGAAGAAAAAATGTATGTACCTTTTTTGGTGTATTCTAATATTATGTAACACAATTGGATATTCATATGTTTTGTTTTTTTTATAGTTAGAGTTTAATCAACACCCATTCCAAACACTACGTGGAGAGGAGGGCGATTACTGCGGCCCTCAACGCAGTTGGGCCGTGGTAGCTACTGCGACGAGGGCCGCAGTGAATGCCGTGGTAAAAACGGCCGTAGTTTCTCGAGTATTGCGGCTAAGGTCATGGTGCGTACTGCGGCCTCGCTACGCAAGAGGCCGCAATAACCATTTTTAATAATTTTTTTAAAAAAGGTGGATGAATCCGGATGAAATTCATCCGGATTCATCCACCTTTTCCCAGAAATACCCAGAAATTGGCGGCCAAGGAGGAGCAAGTGGCGGTGGCGTCAGTGGAGCGGCGAAGAAGAAGAAGAAGAAGAAGAAGATGGGAGATAACCGAAAGAAGAAGAGAGAAGGAAAAGGGAAAGAGAGAACAAGAAAATAAAAGAAAGAAATAAACGAAGAAGAATAAGAGAAGGAAAGAAGAAGAAAAAGGAAGAAGATGCATAAAGAAAGAAAGAAAGAAAGAAGAAGAATGTGATCATGTGTGAGTAATGAAAGCGATTTTCATGTACGAACATTTCTGTGAAGGAAAAAAATTTAAAGTGGCCTGTGGGGTCCAAGCGGCTCACCTAAAGGATGTATTGTGTGTAGTCTGTTACCCCCGAGTGAGTACGATTAGGGTGTCGGATGAACATCCTAATCACTTGTGCGCTTCCGCCGTGAGGTGACAGATGGATGGTGACAGAAAATGTAGTCTTCACTTGTCAATGGAGGGCATGTCAAAATTTAGCAGCGTGAAAAACCTTGTAGTTTGAAATAATCAAGGTAGCTAATCTGTAGATGAAAAAAATCATGAATATGAGCAGTTGGTACAAAACGACCATAAACAAGTGGCTGTCATCTAAACTTTGAGCATCAATAATTTATAAAGTTACGTTATTTCTTACACAAATTTTTAAAAAATAACTCATAAATACGATTAATTTTATGATATTCTATTTTACATTATGCAAAATCGGTAACAATATTTACGAACAAGTTTTTGTACCGCTCAAGGAAGAAAACATGTTTTTCTGAATTTCAAGAATTTTCGCTCAACACTTCAATTTTTTATGTTATCCCCATCGCGTTGAGCGGGTGAGACATGAAACTAGTTTAGTTACATAGTGCATGAAAAGCGGAGTATCTAGTTGTCGATTGGGCTCGTGAAGCTCAGAGAACTTAGGAGTAGAGGTGTGCATAGTGCGATCTAGACCGAAAACCCCGTGAAACTGAACCGATTCAACTTTACGGTTTGGTTTATTTAGTCACACAATTCAATTTTGGTTTAAACTGTATGGGTTCCAGTTCGGTTTGGTTTGGTTTTTATTGTGAGATCGGTTATTTCAATCACCGAACAAACTCCTTCTTTCTTTTTTCAAGCTAAGCTCCGGCCCAACTCTCATTCCCAAACAATCCACATCAAGCCCAATAACCCAAGCACCCATGACCCAACCCAACACCCAACTTCACCCTTATCTCAGTCTTCTCTCTCAGTTTAGCCAAGGTGCGGTTACTGGCCCGTACCTCACCTCTTATCTCAGTCTTCTCTCTCGCGTCGCCTCAGCCTCAGCCGCCGAGGGCGCTGTCAGCGAGTCCAGCACCAGCGGCGTGCATGCCGTAGCACAGCAAGGTCGGTCCAGGCTGGCCTAGGGCAGCGAGCCAGGCCAGGCTGCCAGCGAACTGCCGTCCCCGTCGTCCTCCTCCTCCTCCACCGTGAATCCGGCCGTCTGAACCTTGCTAACTCCACCAGGAGCCATGGAACCCTTCTCTGTTTCCCTTACCCCCTTAACAGTCTATACCTATTATTCAAAGAAATTCCCTGTTGAATCTCAATTAACACTCTTGAAACTTCTTCCCTTGGAATCAAACTCAACTTCCTTCCCCACTTTGCTGAAGCATAAAAGGGGTCTGAATGTTTCCACACCTTTTCTCACCTCGTCATCGAGAATGGCGACTGCAACTTCCACGTCTTTTCCGTTAACCGATTCAACTATCGCTGGCCGAAACCACTGGATGGTTGTGATGGACCTACTTCCAGAAGGAATCGATTCCAAGGCAGCAATCGTTAACTATTATGTCAGGACTTTGGAGAGGGTTTTGGGCAGGTGGGTTTCATTTTTCATGTTAACTTGTTTCAATGTTATTGTAATTTTGTTTGTTGACCGTGATTTTGATTGTTGGGTCTGGTGGGCAGTGAGAAGGACGCCCAAATGTGTATATATGACGCTTCTTGTGTGTCGCCCTTCGGTTTTTGCTGTGAGATTGACGAAGAAGCTTCTCGTGAGCTTGGTCGTAAGTGATTCTCATCTTATATGTACACTGTTAGGATGATTTTGCTCTTGCATTCATTTGGGCCTCTTCTGGTCTGTGTGCTGTAGGTTTGCCTGGAGTTCTATCAGTCAGACCGGACCCCGATTATTATTCAGGGAACAAAGATTATAGTTTCTCTGCTATTGAGTCTAATGACATACTGAATGTAGAGACAGTAAATTTGCCTCTGTTCCCTGCTGCTGGTAAGACCAGACATTGGCTTGTTAGAATGGACAAGCCTGCTATCGGGGTGGTGACCAAGGCTCAAATGGTAGACTATTATGTTCAAATACTAACCAAGGTCTTAGGGAAGTAAGTGCTGGTACTCTTTGTCAAAGCTAGTTCCGTCTATTATTGCTTGCTACTCATGAATTGGAAACATGCATTACAGTGAGAAGGATGCTCAAATGTGCATATATCATGTTTCGTGGCAATCCAAATTTGGGTTTTGTTGCGAGCTTGATGATGAATGTGCTCAAGAGCTAGCAGGTAGCATAGCTCGATGCTCTTGTGACCTGCGGTCATTTGTCATAGTTGCAATCTCATTGTATGTTGTTTTGTCTAGAACAGGAGTGCCTGGTGTGCTGTCGGTTGAGCTGGATAAGAACCTTGAGGCAGTGAATAATGATAATGAAGGTTCGATCTTACTTTTAACTCCACATATTTCCATTTGTATGGTGTCTAGTTATGTTGTATACTTAATGGACTATTTTGTCCACCAAATTATCTATGATGGATACTGAAATAAGCTAGGGTTTAAGTTATTAATTCTAGGTACGTACTATGTTTTCGGAATTAATTTTAAGTGATTGGCTGCAATCATGGAACACCATGGCACATTTGTGTTTTTGCCCCCTGAAATTGATCTCTGATTTTACTGAAATCTTCCTACTTTCCATCTCAAGCACGTGGAAGAAACATGAACGCTATAGGGTGCAATCTTCCTGCCTTCATATATTTAAACCAGTTAACCATTTATTGGGGTTGAGCCCACCCACTAAACGAGAAAAGGATGTAAAGATATTTTATTCTGGTGATATAGGATAGCATTTTAGCTGGAGTACAGGTCCATCAGCAAGGAAAAGTGAGGCTAGGTGATGGATGTTTAACACCTGGAATTGTGTCTTCTTCAGAAGCTAAAGGAAGGAGTTCATAACAGCATAATAAATTTGGCAATTTATAATTAAAGCTAAATTTATACATGCTTCAATTGAAAGAGTACAGAATACGATTTGGGTCATTGATTCAGCAGCATAATTTCAAATTAACAACCTCTGACATAACTAGTAGCTCTGTGTGTAACACCAAAAAATAAAGAAACTTTCCGTATCCTACCCGTCAGGTTTCTTTATCTCTAAATTGAAACTAATAATGCAAGACATATATATACCCTAGTAAACAGGCATCGAATGTATATTGTAATGTGATTAAAGTGATAACTTGAAGCATTCTGTGCTACTTCTCTCTGTAGATTGTTTAGCTTTCACAGACACTTTGACTGACTCCTGCTTGGTTAGTTGTATGTTTCTGCTGCAAATTGGACATAAATGATTATTCTTCTTTATTCCATTTTCTTATTTTATGGTTTACAATCATGTATTTGTCCTTGCCTCACTATAGTAGCTGTATATAATGTTCAGGCAATCAGCTAGAGGATTCTACGAATCTCATGAAGCCTTCAGAAGTGACAGAATCTGCATCAATAAAAACGAAAAAGCTCTTTATAACCGGTGATTGTTTGTCCGTTATTGGTGTTCTATATTTTGGTTATGTCCAAGTTCTTACCTTTCCTTTCACATTTAACATTGGCTCTTTGCTTGTTGAATTGCTCCCTTATACTCCCTCCGTCCCCCATTAATTGATCCATTTGTTTTGGCTGTTTCAAGGGTCAATGTTTGACTCAATTTTTTATAAAGATAAATAGTGAAAAAAAATCTATTTAGAAATTTTATATTTCAAATTATGATACGTATGTAAATTATTTAACTTTACATGTCTAGATATTCATAAATAAAATCATAGATTAAATATTGTGAAACAATAAGAAAAAAGATCAATTAATGAGGGACGGAGGGAGTAGACGAAAAGGAAAATGGAAAATGAGACATCTTGATTTTTTTGCAAAGAGAAGGTGATTAAATGGTTTCAAATTCAAAAAACATTTATCATGTTTTTATAATACCATGATATTAAGGCCATGTTCTTTTGTATATGTTCCCAACTTTTTTCTTCTCAAAATCAAACTTCCCTCTATTCAAAAACTAAAATTTTTCTCCCAAACTTCATACCAAAAAACATAGCCTAAGTGAGAAGATTTCTAGCGTTGCAAATTGCAGTGGTCAATTTCTTGATAATCACGCATCAGTTTACTTATGAAAAGTTAAAGTTGCAGTCCATTATCTTCATGGGTGACTGTTTTCCTACTCCAACCATGATGAAGAACTTTAGTATGGATCATTAGTAGTATCTGCTTAATTGCCTACTGAGGCCCAAAACCGTTATGGTATGCCTATTCATTTATTACAGCTATTGAAATTTGATGGTTCTCTTTCCTGTACAGGCTTGTCGTTTTACACATCAGAGAAAACATTACGTGCAGCATTTGAAGGTTTTGGTGAGCTGGTAGAAGGTATATTCAGACTTTTGGTTTTTCAAAAGAATGCATCTTTGCCTTCTCCATCCATAGTTCCTTCGATTTTTTAACTCGAGTAAAGTAGTCAAGTCATGCCCTTGTATTGGCGACAGTTAAAATTATAATGGACAAGATCTCCAAAAGGTCCAAAGGCTATGCATTCGTGGAGTACACAACAGAGGAAGCTGCAAGTGCTGCCCTAGAAGAGATGAATGGCAAGGTAGAATTGATTTAGATTTGAGACACTTCTTCTCTTACTTCCATTGGTACCTTTTGTGTACAAAACATTTTGTTAGAATACTCGGCATGAACTTATCTCTTGCTGCAGATCATCAACGGCTGGATGATAGTTGTGGACGTTGCCAAGAGTAAACCACCTAGATCCATAAAGGATCGGCCTAGGCAGACCATTCGATAAAAAAGAATAAGGGTAAATTGAACCCAACTTTGGGTTTACCTAACTTACATTTTCCGTCTTTTATTTCCAAAAACGTGCAAGTTACCCATTGACCCTTTACTCAGCTAATCCGGCTAGTAGTTTTTTTTTGCTAAATAGTTTTATTGATCTCTATAATTTGTGTAGGTTTATACTTTATGAAAGTATAAAGATTCAAAATAGTTTCCAATCTGTATTGATGAGCGAATTGGTGCGAAAAGGGTCTTGGAACTCTTGCATGTAATTGTTTTTTTTTTTTTCCCGATTTCCTCTAGTATCCAAGCCTGAAAGGACCGACTAATCTGGATTGGGTACTTCCGAGGCAAGGGCAGCCCTCCCAACGGTGTCTATTTCATATGTGAGAGTCGTGATTCGAACCCTCGACATACTTAAGGAAAAGGGAGTCCTCATCCACTTCATCGGATGTTGGTCTCTTGCATGAAATTGTACATGCTCTTTTGCTTCATGGCACCATGGCATGGAGGACAGAGACAATGTGGCCACAACTCCCTTAACTGCACGTCCTGATTAAGGCCGATGAATCTGTAGAGATTGCAGTGTCAAGTTTGCACTCTTCCTCAACATTAACGTGAAGCATCTTTATACCCTCCAATTTAAGTTGGAATCACCCAATCGGTCCTTGAACAAGTGTGTAATAATACCAGACATAAGCCCAATTCCCACATTTGGAGGAAGTTGGAAAATACCACTTCTTCCGTCTGCAAAAGACTCTATCATTTGTTTTCACAGTATTTAATCTATGATTTATTTTACGAATGTTTAGACACCGAAAATTAAATATTTCATATGTGTATCATAATTTGAAATCTAAATTTTCCGAATATATTTTTTCTGAATTTTTTAAAACTATTTATCTTCATTAAAATTCGAGTCAAACATTAAATCTTGAAATATCAAATTTAAATGGTGGAGTTTTTTGCGGACGGATGGAGTACATTGTATACACCATGAACATGGTCAACGAAAACGGGCAATATTTGTTGTTCATTCGATTGTAGTAATAAGATGAGTTTAAGAACGATGAGTTTTTCAAAATTTCAAAGTAGGCTAATATTGGAAATTAGAACCGCGTTTGACGTCAGATTCTTCATTAATCATATCATAAGCAATACAATAATATTCATCACTCATCCGCAGGCAGTGACAATAGGATGGAAGCTAAGGAGCTATGAGACAACGACACGGTCAACCATTCCATTTGCCCTTTCTTTTCTTCCTCTCCGCATCCATCCAACATCCCTCCATGCTTCAGTTTGACTTCCCCGTGATATGAACAGAGGAAGAAGTAGAAGACGATGATGAAGATGATCTCCGATTCTACTTCGTTTATGACTCGTAAAGACTGAGACTTGGTGCTTCTCCTTTATTCCCTACTGAGAATTTTACTGATTTCAACCCGTTTTGCTTTTTTGTTGTTGTTAGAATTAGGAAATGGGTCTTGGCCTCTCATGATTTTCGTAGCTTTGAGCTATTGGTTTAGGAAAAAGAAGAAAAAAGAATTCAATTTCTATATTTTGTGGCACTTTGATTTCCTGCTAATATCCATATAGATGATGCTCTCTCTCTGCATTTCCTGTTGAGCTTGAGCTTCCTTGCAAGGAGGGAAGATATCTTTCTTCACTTTCAGCTGTTCCATGCCAAAATCTTCTTTCTTTCTTTCTTTCTTTCCTTCATCATTATTCCTGTGTGCAAGGTCTGACTCCACCTTTGCTGTTGTTACCTGTGATAGTCTGGCCAGAAGGAGTGGCCTTCCACGCCAACCAAGACTCCTGAGGCGCTCCCCATTTCCGCTAAAGATCATTTATGCCATTACATAACTGAGATCTCAGTTCATGGCAATGGAGGTATGATCATTCTTCCTTTTCTTCTTCAGATGAGTTTAGTTTTAGCTGTAGGGTTTCACCTGGCAACATACCATACGCACAAGTCTAAAATCATCAGTTACCAATTTAACTCCTGTGCTTGAAAATTAATTGTCCACTTGGGGAAAATAAAACCAACTGTGTCACTGCATTAAGTACAGACTCATCCTCAAAAGAAACAGTATGTCTGCTTGCGCATGATGTGAGAAAAGCTGAGAATCTGAATGCACTTACCCGCTTTGACGTTTCTTCCCCCTGTATCATTAAATGTTTGCCTCTAACATTTTCATTAAAAACAGGAAGCAAGGAATCTGTCTGATGAATATGATGTTCTAGACGTACTGGGGAGAGGGGGATTTTCAATCGTGAGGAAAGGTGTCAAGAAAGCTGATGGAGGGGAGACTCAGGTTGCCATCAAAACGCTAAAAAGGTTTGGTCTCCCAACGCTATCAGGTAATACGCGCAATGGTTCTGCTGGATTTCCAATGTGGAAGCAGGTTTCTGTATCGGATGCCTTACTGACAAATGAGATTTTGGTAATGAGAAAAATTGTGGAGAGTGTTTCACCACACAAGAATGTTGTGGACTTGTATGATGTATATGAGGATCAAAATGGAGTGCACTTAATTATGGAGCTTTGTTCTGGGGGAGAACTATTTGATAGGATTGTGGCACAAGAAAAGTACCGCGAGGTTGAAGCTGCAGCAGTTATCAGGCAGCTTGCACAAGGATTAGAAGCTCTTCACAAGGCAAATATTGTTCACAGGGATCTGAAGCCAGAGAATTGCCTTTTCTCAAATAGCAGCAAAGACTCTCCATTGAAGATAATGGACTTTGGATTAAGTTCAGTGGAGGAGTTTACTGATCCAGTGGTTGGTCTGTTTGGTTCTATAGATTATGTTTCACCAGAGGCTCTTTCACAGGGAAAAATAACTCCTAAGAGTGATATGTGGGCTTTAGGAGTCATCCTGTATATCTTATTATCCGGGTACTTTGCTATCTAATATGCTGACATGCAAGCTGAGAACTGTAATTTCAAATTACTGTAGTTGTGTGCTAGGAATCTGATTATAATTTCTGTGTTTCAGGTATCCACCTTTTATTGCACAGTCACACAGGCAAAAGCAACAGATGATAATGGCGGTATGTTTATTTAATTCATTCTGGACGATGTTACATGGTGAATCCCTCTTCTTTCTAGGCTATATATTTTCACTGCTCACGTTTGAAAGGTTTGCATTAATCGCAGGGAGAATTCAGTTTTCACGAGAGAACCTGGAAGAACATTTCTTCATCAGCAAAACAGTTGATTCAGGATCTGCTTCAAGTTGATCCTGATAAAAGACCAAGTGCGCAACAAGTATGGGCTTATATGAAAATGATATGTGTGTATCTTTTTCTATATTAAAGGCTTCCATGTTCTAATAGGGTTAGTCCATAGGGGCATATTGCTAGATATCTTTGCCGTTCAACATATTTACCAAAAGCATGAGACTACCAATGTCAGGTTTGTTGACATCCACCATGAACAGGTTCTAAGTCATCCATGGGTGGTAGGTGATTCAGCAAAGAAGGAAGAGATGGATGCAGAGATTGTTTCAAGGCTGCAGCGCTTCAATGCTCGTCGCAAACTCCGCGCTGCAGCTATTGCAAGTATGCTTAGCTGTAAGGTTGCATTGAGAACAAAACAGCTGAAATCTCTGCTGGGATCTAATGACCTTAGTGAGGAAGAAATCAGCAAGCTCAGGAAAAACTTCAGGCTGATGTGAGTATCCAGTACAAACATCAAGATATGCTCACTTGCTTATTGCAAATGTTGTTTGAAGGAAAACAAACAAACAAAAGACAATGCAAATTTGGGTTTTTTGCAGCTGTGCAGGTGATAATGCAACACTTGGTGAATTCAAGGAGTTTCTGAGAGCAATGAACATGACCTCATTGGTTCCTCTAGCTGCTCGTATCTTCGACCTATTCGACAACAACCGTGATGGTACTGTGGACATGAGGGAAATCATCTGTGGATTCTCCAGCCTCAGAAACTCTAGAGGCGATGATGCTCTTCAACTCTGCTTCCAGATGTATGACACGGACCGATCTGGATCCATCACTAAGGAAGAGCTGACCTCAATGCTAAGAGTAATACTTGCTCCTATCATCCAAAAGTTTCGAACTTTCAAATAGCTATCCATTCAAAGATCCAATTTTTATGAAACAGGCTTTACCAGAGGAGTGTCTCCCGGCAGATATCAGTGAACCAGGGAAACTGGATGAGATATTTGAGAGGATGGATGCTAACAGCGATGGAAAAGTGTCTTTTGAGGAGTTCAAAGATGCAATGCGTACAGACAGCTCTCTTCAAGATGTTGTCCTCTCATCTCTTCGACAGCAATAGCTTTCCTCCACCATTGCTGTTTTCTCAGATTAATTATCCTTTTGTACTCCTATTATATTCATGGACCTTGCCAAGTCAAGGATCCTCTTTTATTTTATTTTTTTAGCTTTCCTCTACCATCTAAATAGAGTATGATTTTTTAAGCATAAACAATTCCATACATTTAAACTTTTCCATCAATTTTTCATTCTCTGTTTTCTCTTAAATTTGTTTTCAGTTTTTAAAGTTTTAAAATATTTCATGAAATAGTTCTAAAAAATAACACTGAACAAAATGCAATTGCCCCGTTCAAATTAAGTATTGATAGTCCCAATCCAAGATGGGCCGGACTCTTAGATGTTTGATGATGAAGTCCTTCGAAGCAAGGAACCTGCAACTGCAACAGAAAGAAATGGACCTAGAGTTGTGTACCGGGATTCCACTTCGATACTCAAGTCAGTACGGAGTGTCCGATGAAGTATCGGAAGCTAGGTAGTATAGCTTTAATGGAGGCTCAGAGTGTGCATTGTATCAAATAATGTTTTCTCCATCTCCAATTAATCCTACGCATTGTCTGGGTGCGGGAATTAAGATGAATGTGAGCTTTTATGTAATTTGACATAACTGCCCTTGAGTAGAGGTTGCACAAAAACGAGAGAGAAATTGAAAGTAAAGATAAAGTATGGATAGTTTAGTAATTTTAAAGAGAGAAATTTTCAATTTAAGGAAAGTGTATAATTTTTAGGGACGGTCCAAAAAGGAAATATGCAAAATTATTTGGGGACATAGGAAGTAATAATCATTTTATTTCATCCAACTAAACACATGATTAGTAAAATAATTATTCTTGATGAAGTTTGAATCAAACATGGTATTCCAAGGATTCTTACTCCATGGATTCATACTTTCCTTTCTTTCTTTAATCCGGACAGATTCTTACCATCCACGAACCAAACACCGCCTTATTCTATTTGGATTCAGAAAAAATAGAGGTTGAGACCTCTACAACACCTCAGTAGTGGTAGATAATTAGAATGTACCTGCAGGGCTGGTGGTAAAGATTAGAAGCTGACGATCGATCTGAGTAAGATGTTCATCATCGAGACGCTTCCAGGTCTCGATTGCCTTCACGTCCCCTCAACTCCAGCAACCTCTTGATTGTAGTTACCAAATCCATCAATGATGTGATCAGCTTCAGGAGGATTGACTAGTGACAAAGTGTTCTTCAAGGTGACCACATGTTTCATAACCCCCTCCCTGGATAGCCTGCCTTGCTGGTCATGGTTCCCTAAAACTGCAGCCCATGGGAGGGACGTTTGACTCAATTGCCGGGGCAAATGCAGCATTTAAAGATTTTGCAGAATCATTAGCATCAGATCCAAAAATGTTTGCCAAAAAAAACTAGTAACTACTCAAATTTGGGAGGGAAAATGTGAGTGTAAAACTTGTGAGATTGATGGAAATTTGGATTGTTGTTGGTTTTTTTGGTGAAATAAACCCATTTTTAATGTAAACCAAAAAAAAAACTTTAAATTGTCCTATAACTTATTTTAACACTTGTATAAAAACGTCCATTTTTAATGCGTTCAACACCTTCACGCGGTTTTTCTTTTTTCATATCATTAACCTTAAACTTATAGAACTTTTAATTACATAAATTCTACTAATTAAAATAAAACAACATTGAGTTGTTTTTAGTCTTCTTGAGGATATTATTTAATGATCATGTGCTATTATTTATCTCAGATGTTTTAAAACACGCTATCTTCAACATTTAATGTACATAAATGTTAATTGAATGTTCGTAATTTACGAAAATCAACTTAGTCTTTCATATATATATATATATACATGTAGATATTTCCGCTATGGGTTGTTAGCTAGCCCTAGAAGATATGGTGGTTTGAGCTACTCAACTGATGATGTTGGAAACATTCTTGCAGCATCAGGTTTATGCCATCTTCATGTTAGATCCTTGTTGTACTGATCGTATCCAAAAGTTTAAATTGGATGAAATGTCAAAAGCAGTCAAATAGATTTATATTTTTAATGTTTCAATCCCAATATTTTTCAATTTAACAATCTAGTCCAAAATATTTACAATCGTATCCCATTTTAGTCGTAACATAACGTATTCTGACATATGGTTTATGCATTAGCCCACATGGCATTAATGCTGTTGTGAGGTGAAAATTTTTAGAATGGATTCGATATTTAACTCGAAAACATTTAAGACCGAAACATTAAAAACAATAAACCTATATGACTGATTTTGCATTTTCCTCCGTCTAATTTTAAACTCCTCTGTAATTAATTTCAGGTCTCAGCCTTCTTGTCTTCCAAATTTTTGTATACCCACATGCAGATAAGCTTCTTGAGCTAAGTGCCTTAACATAAATAGAATATATATATATATATATATATATATATATGATTTACTGTAATTTGTATATTCTTGGAATTTCGATTAAAGTCGAATAAACAAGGATATGAACGAGTTCCATATTGATTGAATTTGAGTTTTTTGGTTAATTAATCAAGATATTAACTAAGGGGCTATTTGGCATAGATAAGCCAAGTGCTTAAGTAGTTGCCTGAAATCCTACATGTGGCTCAGCTCAACCAATAAAAGACCAAACTTTGTCAAATAGGTTGTGTTATTCACTTGCAAAAAACAAAAATAAAAAAACATAAGAAATCTATCCAATCATGTTTTTGTTTAGTACTTACTTCAGAACTATGAACTTAAATTACCAATTGGATATGAATTTAACAACACTTTACATAAAATTGTTAAATAAAAGCTTAAGTATCACACAAATGTTGCAACTTTTGGCTGACCTTGAGTATATGAGTATTTTGTTAAACTATCACACAAACTATAAACTTGAATTACCAAAAAGAAAAAATAAAATGTGCTAAAAGAACAGAACAGAGCCCCGGTAATTACTTGGGCCTATATCCACATCTGGCCGCTCGTACTTATACCCTTCTTCAACCCTAACGCCTTCTCTTCCCTCGCGCTTCTACTTCTCACTGTTTTCGCCTGTCATCCCACGGCGGCGCCGACACGATTTCGAACACCGGCCGCGTAGCAGTCTCGTTCGAAGGCAGGTTGCCGATAATTGGCACAACTTCCCGAGAACAGCAGCTTAATTATTCGAATTTCTGATGCTGTTTTCGGTGGCTTAAGAAACGTTTTATAATTTTTCGATTAGAAGAACATTAAGTTCATCTGTCAGTAGATTTTGAAATAATCAATTACTTAATTTGCTTATGCTTTAATCACAGCTTTTTTCTTTATTTCTTCAGTGAGATGGGTGTCAAGCAGAAGAAAGCATTGAAGAAGAGGTCACTGAAGGCTTCTTCTCAGTTTCGAGGTACCGATTCTAAGAAGTCAGCTGCTGATTTCCTGGTATGATCTTCTCCTCCTCCTCCTCCTATGCTGTTTGGCTAACGTTTGTATTTTTCTATGAGTTGGTCGTATTTCTAATAATTATTGCGTATTGAAGCCATTGGAAGGTGGCTCTGCACGTAAAATTCCTGAGAACAAACAGCTAGTGAACAAACCCACTGTCTTATACATTGGCCGAATTCCTCACGGGTTCTTTGAGACTGAAATGACCGGTATGTTTCGAAATGAATATTGCATTGGATACTGGTTGTATTAATCCTGGCTGATGCCACTTTACTCTTGCAGCTTATTTCCGTCAGTTTGGGACTGTCAAGAGATTGAGGATAGCTCGCAACAAGAAGGTATAGTTCAGAAGCCAGAACTCTGGTCTCTTATACTAGTATTTATTTACCCCCACCCCCACAAAAAAAAACCAGTACTTATGGGTTTCTTGATTAGTGTGGAACAAATTGACATCCTTAGTATTTCAAAGGAATTTTGTTTGGTGAAATGCTGGTTAGTTCTAGAGTGTTTTATGTTTAGTTTGAAATCATAGACATGGTAAGGACTATTGGTCTTGGCAGAAGTAATATGTAAGCTAATTCTGCTTTGACTTTGAGATCGAAATTTATTAAACTAATACGCTTCCGGTTGTGGGGAGCTTAGAAATAAATGCAGCACTATGGAATACCTAGCTTCTATTGGACTTACATGTGTGTGACATGAGACTCAGTTTGTACTGTTCTTAGAGCTGTTCTTCTAGGAGAAGCCAATTCTGAATTTCTGATGCCATTGAACTCAACATTTTTTCTTGTCATCTTTTTCTGGTTTTAGTTGCAGTATGAATGATCTTTATTATTAACATTAGTTGGTTTCCTTCTGTCATCTTATGTTAAACAGACAGGAAAATCAAAGCATTTTGGCTTCATAGAATTTGAAGATCCCGAGGTTGTATATCTTCTTCAGTCTCAAGTTTGTTTCTCAGTTACACATGTATTGAGCTGAAGGTTTTAATATTATTTCCTTCTGTGCAGGTGGCCGAAGTTGTAGCTGAATGTATGCATAATTATCTGTTGTTTGAGCATCTTTTGCAAGTTTACCCTATTCCTCCAGAGAAAGTCCACCCTAAGCTGTAAGGAAAAAACAAAATTTGTCTTCCTCTTTTTGCTATGTTTCTCTTTATCCTGTTGCCTGTTATCTTTCATGGCGAGTTCTAACTATCTGCTTCCGCTAAGTCTTACCGTCAGTGGGTAGATTTATTTTTTAGGGGTTATCTGATGAAAGTCATGTTGTGGTGACATGTAAGGCTCAAATTCCTGATCTACGTACTGAAATAGTGTAGTGAGTCCTAGGTCCTCTGTTCAGGATATTGAGTATAATAATACTATACGAATAACTAATGATCACAATGCCATTTCACATGTGAACTTTTGGTACACGCATCTAAGTGAGATTGAAACATAGAAATGCCACATCTTCATGCATCTTTTTGTAAAGTTGTTTTCTTCGAATTTCTTTGCAAATTATTAGTAGTATTTTACAAGTTTATCTTCCTTTAGTGGAGATTGCCAAGATGCTTGTTCTCAGGGATGTATTATAATCTTTGTATCCTGTACAATTTATATGCATAAATATATACTTTGAATAAATATATGTAGAAGTGAAGGTAGTTATCATGAGTTTCTAATTGTTGCTTATTGTATGCTTGGTACTATCTGTTGCGTACTGTATGCTTGTTTTGTAGGTGGAAAGGTTACTACCCTAGATTTAAACTTGTAGACACGGTTCAAGTTGAGCGGAAGAATCAGAATAAGGTAAATCTGCTATGTATTCTTTCATTTTGATGTATAATGACCTAGAACTACATTACTTGTCATCTAATCTGCGAATTGATCAGGCGAGAACAGTAGACGAGCACCAGAAGTTGGTCCAAAGCATCATTAAACGTGATCAGAAACGTAGGAAGAGGATAGAGGCAGCAGGCATTGATTATGAATGCCCAGAGATTGTTAGTTTTTTCCGCCAACTTGTCTATCTACTTGTTTTTAGGGTTTCCTGGTATTTTGAACTGTGTGGAGCAACTCTTGTCTTGTTTGGTTAGGATGTACTCCTAATTATTTTGATTGCCACACTTTAGGTTGGTATCATTCAGTCTGCTCCTAAGAAGATCAAATTTGATGAAGATTAAAGATTCTTGTAATTTCCAAGGCAAGTAAGTCAGGGCTAGACCATACCGTTACTTCTACTAGCTACTGTTTTTGTCAGAGTTGATTCATCAAGTCTTAAACTGCACCTGGTGTTTGCAGATATAGAGCAAAGCACTTGATGTCTGGGTCGTGAGATTCAGGTTAGGTGGTTGGTTACTGCTGTCATATTGTTTTTGTGAAACCAACCAATGATGGACTGCGTCTAAGAGGCCTGGCTTGAATGTGTTGTAATTCAATTCAGCCTTTTGGTTGGACTTTTGGCAAGCGAAAGCGTTGGCGTACTGTCGTTTATTGTATCAGCAGCTACGAATTGCTTGCTCACTTGATGCTTCTAGTGGTGTTTGGGGAACAAGTAATTCTAATGAGTAAACTCCATCTGTGGTCCCTTAAGTTATTTCGTTGTCCTATTTGAATTTTGTTTTAAGATTTTGTATCATTTACATCTCTAAAGTTTCATTTTTGTCCCATTGAGATCCCGCCGTCACATTTTCAGTTAAAGTCTATTTAGTCATGGGAATTTGTGTAAATGTCTATTTTTAATATCCAATTTAACACCTAATTAATTTAAAATCTACAAACTAATCCTAACATTATAAAAGCTCTACAGACACCCAACCTTGATCTTCACGCTCCTGTCACTCCAACCCACTGGCGTTGCCACGGCCGCCTCGCACCGTGCAAATGCCCCTGCCTTGCTGGCCACGACTGAGTCAAATGTTCAAAGCAGGTTGTAGGATTGTTAAATTTTTGCAGCATTATTAATTTGAGTTTTTTTAAAAATTTTTAATATATAAAATTGAATAACTTATATGTCACATATGAACATTTCTAGTTTTTACATTTACTTTTTAAGATTTTGTCCAATGAATCTTACCAACGGCAACGGTGTGTTTACAAATACATCCATCAATAAAACATCAATTAAATTTTGGTAAAAAGCACCGGAAAACCATTAAACTGCTTATTTTGTCCCCATTTGACCACTGAACTATTTTGTTAGCCAGATTAACCATCAAACTCTCTATATTGTTCCAAATTGGCCACTTTCTTTCGTTAGTTTATGCTAACGTGGCAAAAACAATGTCATGAAAAATTGTTTAAAAATCCCTAATGATTTAATTGCATACTAATCCAGACCTTATATTTCAAATTCCTCCACCAGCACTATCATTTTCTTCAATAACTTTGCACACACTCTCCTACTTGGCTACTTCCATGGTCAGTCAGTCCTCCACCATCATAATACACAAATCCAATTCCCGCATAATCGACGGAGACGTTTCCATTGTTGACGGCGGAAAGTTAGACGTGTCGACGAAGAGGAAGTAAACATGATGGAGCTAGTGGAGGAAATGATAAATATGAGGTCAGATTATTATAAAAAT
Source organism: Stellera chamaejasme (assembly GCA_024586325.1). Classification (NCBI taxonomy): domain Eukaryota; kingdom Viridiplantae; phylum Streptophyta; class Magnoliopsida; order Malvales; family Thymelaeaceae; genus Stellera; species Stellera chamaejasme. The sequence continues at coordinate 856,187 of CM044986.1, forward strand.
GAAACATTAAGGACAGTTTATCAATTTTATCATGGAAGTCCGTTTGCCACGTTTGCCAATTTGGAACAGCGAGTTTGATGGTTTTTCTGTTAAGAAAGTTAGTTTAGTGGTCAAATCAGGACAAAATAAATAGTTTAAGGTTCCATTCAATTTTTCTCCCAATCCTTTCTCATATAGTACATTACATAAAAGATATCCAATATTTCCCATTCTTAGGTTTTTTTTTTTGGAGAAGTTTGACAAGGAGCGTATGAAAATAAGGAAAAAGATTGGAATGGAGTGTGAATATACCAAAAAGAAAAGTGGGAATTCGATTCAACGTTCTCATCCGCAAGAGATTTTAATAAAGTATGTGTCTCTTTTTATTCTTCTTCTTCTTCTTTTTTTTTTCTTTTCATTTGACTAATTATTTGTAAATTTTGATTATAGAATAAAAATATATGCATTTTTTTAGAGTATGTTAAAAGACAGATGATATAGATGTAAATAAAATGAAAAGTATTGCACTTAGATGCGCATTTTTTAAATAACGCATCCTAACCTTACCGATGGCAAAAAGTGTCACGTTCCCAATTTTTATTTTTATTTTTCATTCTACACAATTATGTAATTGTTTAGTGTTCATTACGTATCTTCAAATTCACCTCAATTTGACCCTGACCCTACAATTTAAGGACCGACTTTTAATTAATAATTGCCTAATTCCACCTTGATGAATCCTCTTCCGACTCCAAATCCACCATCACCCTCGTCCTTGCATCGTTGAGATGTCGAATGGAATGTTAAATTTAAAGAAATTTTTCTCGAGGTTTATGAAATTGAATACTAATAGTAGTATAAACTAATAAATACTCCACTAATATGTTTGAACAACAAAAAGGGGGGTTTGGAAACCAAATTCAAAGCAGGGTGATGACATGAGAATGAAAACGAGAAGAGCTGCAATAAAAGAGTACTTGAGAAATAAGAGAATTGCCAATGCGATGAAAAAGATAGTCATTGCAAAAGGACTAAAAAAAAACCAATCGACCACAGTGGGAGTCGAACCCACGACCTTTTGATCCGAAGTCAAACGCGCTAATCCACTGCGCTATGCGGTCGCTATTGATAAGACCCGTATTGCGTTTAATAAATTGCAATATAATCAATTAACGAGTCTTAATTCTTTATATATTGATTTCCAATTATGTTGAATTATTATCATGTTGATCGATGGTTCGTGTTAGGAATTTCGGTATGATCTTAATGGTTATAAGTAGCATCAATAGAAGGAGATATTTAAACTAAGGGACAGGTTATTGTATAGCCTTCTCTATGGATATGTTGAGTGTATACTTGATACATGTATTTAGCAAAGAACAAAATAGAGATTTAATGGGATATTTTAATTCTTTTGTGAATACCTTCTTCACTCTTTCGTGCCTCATTACTTTATGATATGTATGTGCCCTTAGTTAATATCCCATAACGCGTCCTTGAAAATTAATCATAGTTTAAATGTTGAAAAAGAAACATACCAATCTTTTAGGGAGAAATGCACAGAGTCCTATACGTTTGTCATTTATAACCAGTAAGTCCTAAAAGTTTTTAAGTTCACAACCAAATCCTCAATGTTACAAATCGTAGCTCAAAAGAGTCCTAAATTAATGTTTTTGTGCACGTGACTAGCCGTGGCGTTAATGTCGTTTATTATAGACAGGTGGACGTCTATTCAAGTCCTATAGGTTTTCAAGATAACATTCTAGTCCTATAAAATTTTGAGATAACATTTTAGTCCTATAGATTATCGAGTACATAAAAGCTCTTTAATTTTATTCATGTTCTGTAGGTTATCGATTTAACATTCTAATTCTATAACTTTCTGAAAGTTACATATAATCTGAAGTTAATATCATTAACCGTTGAAGAGGCTTGGTTTGTTTAAGCTATTATAACTTCTTGCAATGAATTGCTGCTGAGACTAATTTGTTTAAGCTATGAGCCTATGATATCAACAATGATCATTGATAAAAGTGTCTCTACTCAGGGGCGAATACAATTGTATAGGAGTGGTGACACCACTAAAAAAACCATATCTAGGTACTAGTAATTTTTTATGTACGTCACTAAAACTTTTATTTGGATATCACTAGTGTTATTGAATTTTATCATAACCTTAACTAAACCCTTTTTTATATAAAAAAGAAAATGTTTTTTCAGCAACAATTTATCCAATTTTACCTGGATCGAGCGAGCCACACACAACTACCATGGAAAGATCTTCTCAACTCTGAAAATTAGAGACTGACCAAGTAGGATGAAGAAACAGTTTTTACAAATTGTTTAGTAACTTATATTGAAAAGGATATATTTAATTGTATCGACAATGATGTTTTGGGATAAATTACGTAAACAAATAATCCATAAAATCAAAGATCATTCATGTCAAATCCATAAAATTCATATTTCTTTTCAATGCTTGATGATGTTAACATTGATGATTAAATGTAATTTTTAGAAAGTTACAGGACTAGAATGTTAAGTTGATAATCTATAGAACATGTATAAAATTCAAGAGCTTTATGTACTTGATAACCTATATAACTAAGATGTTATCTCGAAAACCTATAGGACTAGAATGTTTTCTAAAAAACCTATAGGACGTGAATCAACTTCCACGTATCCATAATAAACGGCGTTAAAGCCACGTGTACAAAAACGTTAACTTATTACTCTTTTAAGCTACGATTTTTTACGTTGATGATTTGATCCTGAACTCGAGAACTTTTAGGACTTACTGGTTAGAAATGGAAAATCTATAGGACTTTGTGCATTTCCCCCCAATCTTTTAAATGAATTCTTCTTATAGGAATAACAAGTTTATATACCCAGCGTTGCATCGGGTCAAAAAAATTGATGCAATGTAGAAAAATAATCACAAATATACTTCATATTATATACACCATTGTTAGATGCTGAGAGAACAAAATATCACTTATCTAGTAGTCCTACTTAACAAAACAAACGAGTTGAAGAGTGTTAACTAGTATATCAATAACTTAAGGATGTCTGGTGGTTTGGAATGATCCATAACCCTACAACAATATGGGCTCGTTTGGTTGCAGGGATAAAAAATAGTGGGATGAGATGATTAAGATGAGATAGGATGAGATTATTTAGATAGGATTGGATGAGATTATTTATGATAGGATTGGATGAGATTATATCAAATAAATTTGTCATAGTCTCAAATTTCTTTTTTTTTTATCTCATCCTTCCTTATCCATTGGTGGGTGAGGTATTATTTAATCCCACTTTTATGGGATAAAAATATTAAAAGGGATAATACTCATCCCATCCCTGGACGTACCAAACGATGGATGAAGGAGGAGGACAGGATAAAAAATCATCTCATCCCTCCTTATCCCGCCAACCAAACGCACCCTATGAGTGTTTCATTCATGTATAGAAAAATGGGGTAAAGTCCATTTTTACTACCTTAACTTTGATATGTATCTTATTTGGTCTTGTTTTAAGAATCCATTCTATTTTAGTTCCCAACCGTTAGTTTTTGTCTCAATCAAGTCTTAAACAGTTAAGTGAGTGTTAGATTTAACAAACTTTTACGTAAAATGACAATTTTAGTAATTGAACTTTTTCTATCCTTCTATTTGCACTCTATATTTTAGATATAACACTATTGCCCCTCCTAAAAAACTCATCCACTACTTCTTCAAGCTTTCGCGACGCCATCCCTCAATCTCCAACTTGAATCGCCACCCCAAAGCCTCTCCACCACCAACACCGACGTGCACCCTCGGTTGCTCAATCACTATGAAAATCTGACTTAATAAGAGATCCACCCGTTGACCCGACTTGCCGACCCAATGTGCCTCCTCCACTCCCGACACCTCAATCAGAAACACCGACATCTTCTGGACATTTCCCGATCGCCGCCGCACAGGTTCCGACCGATCCTGCCACAAACCATCACCGATTCCATGATAACCCGGATCCAAGAATCTCGACCCCGAAAGCGAGACCTGTTTCGAATTTTTTATCCCTAGTCAATAGAGGAAAGCGGAAGACTTGTTCACACAGTGCAAGTCTGGTCGCGGCAGGACTGGCCAGGACAAGGCAAGCCACAACTATGAAGGATTGGGAAGGGCTGGGTGCGGTTATGGAATAGTTGGGCGTCTTTGTGGATTAATACACAATATCTACAAAATTTTATTTTTCTCTAAAGTCAACTAATAGTGTAACTAAGTGAAAGGATTAAATTACTTGTCGGTTATAATTGAGGGATCCAGTCGCATAAAGTTATAATTCAAAGAAATAAGATCAAATCTTTTAAAATGAAACGAACAAATCTTTAGACAACTTAAAAATGAATACAATTAAATCAAAAGTTTATTTCGAGATTTTGTATTTAGCAAATGAATAATAATCCGACTTAAATTTCTCAATTGAATTCTTTGGCTAACAACTACACACAAATATATACTATAAGGTAATGTGTGCACTATATTACACACAAATATATCATTAACAGACAGAAACAACAAAGGCGTAAGAACCTGTGTGCACTATATTACAACAAACGAATAACGGAATAAGCTCAAATGAATTAACTATGTAAAGCTATGACAAATCCAAAAGATTCAGGGACAAGTGATCTTACCATCCTGTAAAAATACATTGACATGAGAAAGTATGAAACTTTTTTCTCATTTTGTAGATCTTAAAGAGCAGTTAACCACCAGAAATTTAAACAAAACACATGAGTTGCTTGGTTGTATCATAATTTGGGTAAAATACACGTATAGTCCCTTAGCTTTTATGCGTGTTTTAGGAATTCGTCTCAGCTTTATCCCTAACTTTCCATTTTGTCCTAAATTGGTCATTCCGCTAGATTTTCGATTAAATTTTCCGTTAAATTCTTAAATTTACATAAATGTCTCTAACCTACTATTAAATCAACCTTCAATCTTTAACAAATTTGACAATTTAAACTCAAATATTTAACTCTCCTCTTCACTCCACTTTTCTCTCATTTGAAACAAAACTAAATTGTCGACAACCCAGCCTCCTTCAGCCAAACCACTCTCCTTCACCAGCAGTAACCGACCAACCACCGTGAGCCACCAGAAAGAAGCCAAACCAATTTAATCGCACCATAAATCACCGACCCATTTGATCCATCTACCACCGCCGCCGACAATTCAATCAGTTTGATGCCTCAATCACTCGTGTCTAGGCCTCTGAAGACGTCCCTGACCACCGGCGCGTCTTGGTAGCCATTCCCTCCAAAACCCATCACCGAAACGCTGCCAGGTGCCGCTGGAATCACCACGAGCTCCCCAACTCGAATCCTCGCTTCGATTCCATTCCAGCTCTTCCACAACTCTAATCCACACGCATTCGACTCCATTCCATCTCTCCTAGACGTCACCGTTGACTGCCGCACGCATTCTAGTTGATTTCACCTTCAATCATCATCGATTTCATCACAACCCCATTCATGGACCCGAGCCAGACCCACGAGTTCATGTTCTTTCGTTTCCAACCAGTGAAACTTTGCCTTTACCCTATCCTCATCGTCCGACGACTCCGACTGCGTCGATTTGGAAGGATAAGTGTGGATCTCCCGGGTGCAATGATGGAAGGGTGAGTGTCATGAGCATCTGTTTTCCAGAGGAGAGAGAAGAAGCGTGAAGGGGAGAGTGTTTTCCAGAGGAGAGAGAAGAAGCGTGAATGGGAGAGTTAAATAGTTGGGGTTTAAATTTTCAAATTTGTTAAAGAGTGAGGATTAATTTGCAAGTTATTAAAAAATTGAGTTTAAATTGAAAGTTAAATATACACTTTTACATAAATACCCTTAACTAAAGAGTGATTTTAATAGAAAATGTAACAGAATGACCCGTTTAGGACGAAATTGTAAGGTAATGGATGAATCTAAGACGAATTCCTAAAACATAACCAAAATAGGACATACATTAAAGTTAAGGGACTATACGTGTACTTTACCCATCATAATTTACAAGTAGAGGTTTAAGATTACCTCAAGTGGCTTCAAATCAACCATCCGAGTATTCACTGAAAGAGTGTGGACATGAGAGTTCCCCATTGAGTTTGGTCTTGACAAACAGCCACCTTCAGATGTTGCTTGTGTCGAATCTACATCTTTTCGATACTGAGGCCTGTCAACATTAAATATTTTAAGAGCCAACGTTGTTCAAATCCCAAACAATAACATATGGGGTGCGAGAGAGACAGACCTTGGAAGCAAGATTACGGCTGATTACGTAAAATATCCTGTCCACCACTGCGCCTATGCGTCTGTAGCGCTTCCTAGGCTTGTGAGACATGATCAGCCCCCTACGATGTAGCAGTCCTCGAGCCTCCGCCACCGTATATTTTTGTTGGACGACAGAATTCGGGGTCTGATTACGGCTGATTACGTAAAATATCCTGTCCACCACTGCGCCTATGCGTCTGTAGCGCTTCCTAGGCGTGTGAGACATGGTCAGCCCCCTACGACGTACCAGTCCTCGAGCCTCCGCCACCGTATATTTTTGTCAGACGACAGGCGTTTGGTTCTCACAATCTTGTGTTTAGTTCAAGGATTTTAGAAATATAAATTTTACAAGGACCATTTTGTAACTTTTATAAAAGTTTATGGACTAATCATGTAATTTTATAAGGACAATTTTGTACATTTTAAAAAAGTTCAGGGACTAAATGTGTAATTTAGTAAGGACCATTTTGTAACTTTTCAAAAATTTAGGGACTAAATGTGTAATTTAATAGTGACCATTTTGTAAATTTTTCAAGAATTAAGGACTAACTGTGTAAATATATAAAGTTGAAGAGCTTTATTGAAATTTTTGAAACATAATAATTCTATGGATTCTAAGAATACCATGTTTATTGATGGTATTTTGAATCCAAGAATTTGTGAATGATGGAGAATCCTAGGATTTTGAAAATGATGGAGAATCATTTTCCAAAATGAACCAAACACAAGATTCTATGGATTTGAGGGATTTTGAAAATCCATATTCCTAAAATGCTTGAACCAAACACCAGGCGTTTGGTTCGCGGATTCTAAAAATCCGTGGATTGTGAAAATATAGAAAGTATCAATGATGGAAAATAGAAATAAATGTTATCACAATCTTGTGTTTGGTTCAAGGATTTTAGAAATATAAATTTTACAAGGACCATTTTGTAACTTTTATAAAAGTTTATGGACTAATCATGTAATTTTATAAGGACAATTTTGTAAATTTTACAAAAGTTCAGGGACTAAATGTGTAATTTAGTAAGGACCATTTTTGTAAATTTTCAAAAAGTTAGGGACTAAATGTGTAATTTAATAGTGACCGTTTTGTAAATTTTTCAAAAATTAAGGACTAAATGTGTAAATATATAAAGTTTAAGAGCTTTATTGAAATTTTTGAAACATAATAATTCTATGGATTCTAAGAATACCATGTTTATTGATGGTATTTTGAATCCAAGAATTTTTGAAGGATGAAGAATCCCAGGATTTTGAGAATGATGGAGAATCATTTTCCAAAATGAACCAAATACAAGATTCTATGGATTTGTGGGATTTTGAAAATTCATATTCCTAAAATGCTTGAACCAAACACCCTAGTACAAAAACCCCATGATAGTAACCACCAATTCCGTTAAACTTTTAGGTTTAACTACAAAACTTGGACCCTAACTTTAATAACCCTATCAATTCTACCCTAAAATTTTTACCCCTTTACAATTTCAGCCACCACACTCTTCAACCTAACTCCATCCATGAGGCCGCTGTACCCTGGCATCGCCGCCGTGCTGACGATGGCCAATGGCACCGTCACCGGCTAGTGGAAATACAGGAAGGAAAGTGGAGATTATGTCAAAACTGGGAGTGCGGATTTTTTATTTATTTTATAATTACCCCCAAATAAACCAGATAACGGCGGAGTTAGTACGTGACATGTGTATTCCACCCACCATGTGGAAAAAGACTAGGAGTTTAAGTCATGAGTGCTACCATAAAATAACGTTTTAAACCTCACTTCAAAAAAAAAAAAAACAGAGAAAAAGTTTAAGGGCTAATCATGCATTTCTCCCCGATGATGGTCCATCAGTAGCTTTTGCAGCTGGTTGTGTGATCATCATATTCTTCTTCACAGCTTCCCGGCGCCTTGAATTAAAATCTCGATGCAATGTCAGGTTATGAGCTTTGATTTCTCTGCAGCCAGAAAGTAGTATTTATACACGCATGACTTATAATGTATGTCCCAGCAAGCACCGAACAAATAGGTATTAATTATTATCGTAATAAATAGGTATTAATTAATTAATTAATACCCGCAACGTGGTACTGGACATTCAGAATGGTTGCATGCTTGTGCGTGGAGTTTCAAAATATTCCACACTTGCTGGCAACAAATACAGCCGCCAGATGCTCGCGTCTGGCATCCAACTCCATGCCTGAAAAGTTTCTTAAGTGGAACACAAGATGACCGGCAGCCACACTGTTTAGGATGACGACATTGTGAACAATGAACCAGAAGTTCACTTGTCCTCTTACGCTGCAATTACATGTCAGCCGGGGTTCAAGAAAACAATGACATCATTTCTAATTACTCATCAAAACACTAGTAGTCTTTGCTACAATATGATCAAGTACTAGTACTGTTTATCAAACAAAATCAAGTAGTACTAGCTAGTACCTTGATAACACGTTGCTGCCTAGCTTCTGCATTCTGTGCAACATAACAAGCATCCCACCAATTTTTCGCCAGCTTATGACAAGGATCAACATCCACATCCTTACGGTAACATGAATCGCACACAACAAAATCGATGCAAGTTTCACACCAGTGCGCGTCTTCTTCACTTTCATACTGAAGATGACATATACCACATATTGCAAACACAGGAGAGGTAGGATTATGCAGATGGTGTAGCATCATCATTGAAAAACATTTTGCCTGCCTGAGCGTATCACACCGGTAATGCATTGCTTGACTTTCAAGCAATAATGTTCGTCTCTCATCAAAGAATTCAGTATCTAGAATTTCATCTTTATCCTTTGTATCCGCAGGCACATCGGCGATAGAAAACTACACCATTGCAAAAATATGAAATAATGGAAAGTTAAGTTCAAAAATATTTGCACAAGAACACCGTTGAGAGCAAAGTAGCGGCTTTAGGAATGAGAACACCTTAGAAACTTACAGAAGATAGCAAATGCTTATCTAAACGATTGATAGGGTGGCGGTCTATTTCTTCACGCTTCAACTCCACCTCATAGCACCTGTGGTAAATTAAAGAAAACACAAAATTAGATCCTCTAGAAATAACTTTGTCAGCATGATTACAAAAAGAACAAGCAAGTTTTACAGGATCAAACAAAAAGTTTATCCAAAGAAACAAAAGTGTTCATGATAGTAAAGGGAGCAACTTAAATATTATTGTTACAAGGACGTAAGTGTAAGAGTCATGTGTGTATGTGTGTTTCCGTATCAACAATCCTAGGTTATAGGTTCCAATGTAGATTAAAAGCAAGAAACAAAATTTACTATAACGAAATAGATTAAACGAAACAAAATTTAAGATGGAGGGAGTAATTAAAAAGCTTTAAAGTTATTAAAGGTTCTGTAGAATTGGAGAGACAGAAAATCAATGTTTTGCTTAATTGATGGAAAGTGAACTTAGAATAAAGATAATGTAGTAAATGAAGTAGAGAAAAATTTCCTTAAAAGGATAATACAGTAAATCAAGTAGAGAAAAGTTTCATTAAAAGTGTGAGAAAGATAATTTCTTTCTAAAATTTAATCCCTGAGTTTAAAAGATTCTAGACCGTACATACTATTTTCTAATTCTAACAGAATAAAAACATACCAAAGAATGAAGAGTTACACTTTAATTCTAATAAAGCAGTAAACTGGAATTAACTAAACGCATTCCAACAAAAATGAATCGTTAGATTATTTAGAGACTTACTGAAAACAAAACATAACAATTACAGAAAGATACGGGGAGTATAAAGTATAAACTCAGCATGTCTGCAGAGAAGGCAGTACTATAACAGTACTATATACTTTTATAAACCTCTTCCTGGATATAAATGGGTAAATGATTATACACGGTTGTAGACTTTTCTCTTCACCATCACCCTATTGTGAAAATTATGTAACTTGTAAAAGAAAGTATTCACCACTGATTTATGCTAGATTCAAAAATTATTACTATAAAAAAGGTGTTGGCTAAGGAGAAAAATGTTACATGATATCAATCCTGATATAACATCTCCTGTTATTGCTTCTATTTATGTTCCAAATAAAAGAGAATGCAAACAGCACACATGACTTGAAAAGAAAAAAAAAAAAAAAAAAACTTGATGTTTAGGCATGGTCAAAATTAAAAGATTTCAAACTGAATATGGAGTAGTCATATATATACAAAAAATGGAAACATGCACATACAGCCTTTGAATTAACTGAGAGCATCTGTATTGGCAATTAGAAAAAGAAAAAGAGAACCCTACTCATCGCAGATCTGGAAGTTCTTGCACTGATTACAAACCCAGCGGTTCCCAGACACCATCGGAATAGCACAATGGTTGCAATAGTGCTGCAGATGAACCATTATAAAATCTTCTTTCATAGGACTGATGGTCTCACCAAGCTGCCAAAAAATGAAAAAAATGTGTTAATCAGAAGCACTAATAAAACATCAATTCAGAATTAGATACATACATCTTGAGAGGAAAATCCAGAGCCAGCTATTAGTAACTACTGTGATTTTTTGTTCTTATAGCTCATTAATTGGAGCTTGAACAGCCTAGACTTTAAAGATTCACATGGATCTGTGTATACCAGACTCATGATCAGACCATAGGAAAAATCGCAAACTAAATAATTTCAGGCCAACCTGCATGGGCATTTACAGCTATGATAATGCAGTCTCGATTTGCAACCAAAACCTCCCAGTTATAAACAACTCAATGCAATTTTCTATTACCATGAAAGGAATAAAAAAGCACTTAGAAATTACTTTGTGCATCAGCAAATGATCCTCGGACACATTAGCGGATTGATTCATTTCCTGGTTTCTGGCATCTTCATGGAGCTGATTGATTAGATCTTCAGCAGCACCAGGCCAATAATCCCCATCAAAGTATGGTAGCCTAACAGCTGTTACTTTAGCCTTGCATTCACCAGGGGAGATAAAGAAGTAATCAAACAAATTAGTAGTTTCAACTACAATCTGTTCTTCGGAAGCTTTTCTCAACATTGCTAAATACCTGCAAGCAAGAGAAAAAAGTTATAGAAGACTACAAACAAATGATAATGAAACATATTTCAGAGAAATAATTATCTCACCATTCATGTAGTTCCTCAAATTTTGGCCTTCTCTGAATTTCTGGATTATGACGGTTCAGTATGTAGTCTTCACCTGTCAGTGGAGGGCATGCCCAAATATTGCAGCATGTAAAACCCCGTTTCTTGCAATACTCAAGGTAGCCAATCTGTAGAAAGAAAACAATATCCTGAAATATGAGCAGCTGCAGAAATGATCATTGATAGTGAGAACTTAAGGCTTACGAGAATCTCATGATAAACCACTGTAGAAAGAGGCTCCCCATTGACAGCTTCAACCTCAGGCTGGAAATATTCCACAAAGTCAAGAAATGATAGATACACCCGTCGCTGATTCGGAAATGGGCACTCTGATCCATATTCTTGGACGTACATGCCAAACAAACACACTTCTATCCCTTCAATCTTTTGGAAAAGCAAAATAACCTATGCATGAAAAGAAACAATATAATGTTGAGAAAACAGAATTCTAAATTGCTTATAAGGACATAACAGAAAAATAGATGATGTGGATGTTGTTTCCACACATGAAACGTTCTACCACAAGGTGGGTAGCAATGTAACCTTTGATTTGTACGGGAATTCTGATGGGTAATTCTCATTATGAAACATCTCACGGAACTGTTGCTCAACTTGTAGTTTTTTGTCAACAGAGGAAACAACTCGTACTACTAGCTCCTCTACCCCAGGGACCTATATATGAAGATGGTAAAAGAACAACTTACTGTTATTAGACAGTTCCATACAATTCAATAACCAAATCATGAGCTAGTTAATTTTATAAACAAGAAATTGATGTATGTTTGTGTTTTATGATGCATTTTACATTAACCTTTCTTTGCTTCTAGGACCCATTCTCAGATGACGGGGGCACCGGGGAAAGCTCTTTCAGTCTCACATACAGCATGATTGTGTCAGTCAAAACAGCAAGTATACAAGATTAAAAAAGACAAACGAACTTCCCTCTAACAACAAAAGAATACATACACAAATGTATCCAGTAAATAATTAATCACCTCATCATAAGATTTTCCTTGTTGACTTGCTCTGTCTTGTCTTTCTTGGTTCAACTTGTTAAATAGTCTTTGCTCTATGTGATCACTAAGTATTGTTCTCGGCAAGTCTTTGGCACCAAGAAGAACACTCTGGTGTGATGGCTGGAGCTCTCCCCGTTCGATCTCTGCAATGTAGCAATTAAGGCACGTCCCTTGATCATCCCGTTGCCTTGGCAAAGAAACTCTTAAAAACGCCCTAGACCCACACTTGTCACACTGATCTCCAGCAGGTCTCGAACTCATTATCGAAGTCTACGAATCAGGCAAATATCTCAAACAAACCCGGGAGGAAACTGTTATAGCCCTATACATGACTGAAATTTGTGCTCCGATGGTTAAGAAACAAGGTGAATGAATTGATCGCAGGAATTGGAAATTGAAAAACGTACCAAAACTCTCATTAAAAAGAAACAAGGCATCCACTGTTTGAAACCTGTTTTACAGATCGGGAGGAGGAAACCGCGGTATCTAGACTGATCCATCCCAACAGTTGCGTTGCGTGCGCTCAAAACAATCCTGGCAGTAAGAGAAGTCTGAGGCCCATAAAGAGAAGTCTTAGGCCCATAAAGAGAAGTCTGAGGCCCAATTGGCTGGACAACTTATCCGGGTCGCACTGCTCCTTCCGTGATTTCTTTTGGAGAAACTCTATTTTTAGTCATTTAGTTTTGCTATTGTTACATTTTAATTTGCCTCAATCAGGTTCTTCTATTAGTCTAATTGTTAATTTCTTATCGTTAATTAATAAGAAATGATGAAAATACCCTTAGTCAAACTTCATTTTATCTCATCATTTTATACAAAATCTTTAAAAATGTCCTATTACACTTTCACATCTTCACCTTCCACCATAGCCACAACAAAAGATGTTGAAATGTATTTCAGCAACCAGAAACTAGAGGTCGATGGCGAGTGTGTAGCTTAATATCACAAGTTCATTTTATTTCTCTTACTTGATTTTTATAGGATAAACTCTAGTTTTAGTCCCCTACCTTTCTGATTTTAAGAATTCGTGTCATCCAAACCCTTTTCTTTGGTTATTATTTCATTTGTGATCCTTTCGTTAGTTAGATTGTTAAATTGACTGTTTCCTCAATGAAATGACGAAAATAACCTTAATTAATTTGCAAGTTATTCCCTTATTTTATAGAAAGCTATCAGTTATGTCTTATAGGTTACATTTTCCCCATCTCCTTGATCCACCAAACTCTCTCTCTCTCTCTCTCTCCCTCTCTCTCTCTCTCTCCTTAATCCTTCAGCAACATATCCAGTATGGCGATCAAGATTCAAATCATCCTCTTGAGCTACTTCATGCACACCAGTGACCACAACGATCCATCCTTCAATAACTAAAAATTACATCGTTAAACCAGAAAATGTCTGATCCAGCTTCATAACCGGCAAACCCTACAGACAGATAGGGGGAGGATGAAAACGCGATGAAGATGATGACCCGGTAAATCGAATGAATCATATTAGCGCGACCATGGCGGTCTTCGTCTCCTCAACTTTGCCTCCTGCTCTGAAATTTCAGGTACGAGTTGCGGAATACATTTGTATACGAGCTCTCCATTTTCACTCTCTTTTGAAATGCAATTTTATTCTCTCTTTTTTTCCAAATTTCAACAACTAAATCAGTTTGAGCACCATCCACATCATCACAAGTAGATCCTTCACCCTGTATCGCTCCAATCACCCAACTCTGCAACTTGGTTGCTCAAGGTTTTGAAAATTGTGACTACCCGTTGTTGTGGGTTTCAAATGTGATATTTGGTGAAAAATTATGAGATAAATATAATGCAGACATAAGGAAACAATCCATTAGTATCACAGATATATGTATTGAGGCATAAGAGATGAGTTTAAATCATAACATATGATATGGATGTGCAAAAAATACAAAAATTAGAGATAATAAAAGCATTATTAAAGAAATAGAAAAGGGAAAAAACAAAACAAAAAAAGGAAGGAAAAAATCAGTTAAATGCATAAAAGTATAAAACACAAAAATAATACACAAAAGAACACATAAAATTGTTTGAAAAAAGAAAACGAGAAGAAGAAAAATGGAAAAAAGGAGGAAAATAAGACAAAAAGTTACTGTTAAATAAACAGTAATTTCCTTACAAATTGTAATATACGAGGTTTTCGAGCGTTGCTGCGAATGCGGTTTGAAAATTCCTAAACGGGCCGAGCTCTCAGATGCTTGAGGGAGTAATCTAGTGCGGTTGACGTGATCTTCAAACTGGAGATGGTGATCTACTGTTGGAGGAGCAATCTGCAGAGAGTGAAACAAAGTATTCATGAGCATAAAGATGAGTGGATGTATGTAGATAGGGTGTACATTTCTCAAAGTCTCCTTTTTCTAGGAGGAGAAGGAGGGATGTTGCCTCTGACGCGCCTTGATCGTGGGCTTTGATTGTGGGCATGTTTATGGAAGGTGAAGGATGCTCCCTGAGATCGTGGGAGCCGTTATGGAAGGTGGAGACGCTCCCTGGAATCGTGACTGAACTGGCGGGATCATGTGAGGGACTCCCAGGGCGAGTTCCAAGTTACCAAGTGTGGAGGTCTCGCGTGGTGATGGGTCGTGGGCGAAGGCCCTTCTTGTAGATTACGACAATCATGTTTTAAATCGAGAGAAGATGAGATGAGGTGAAACGGAGGGGGAAGGACCCCCTCACAGTGAGCTGGGTCTAAGGCCCCCTTTTGTAGGTTAAGGCAGTCATGTTTTAACCTAATCGACGGTAGTTGAGATTTGTGAGGGGGGAGGACTCCCTCGTGGCGAACCGAGGCGAGGAGAGTACCCCCGCGGGTGGTATGTCTTTGCGTTGTCAATGCCTTGGCCGAATCCTCAACTCGAGTGCGCTGGGCCCTAATATACTAGACATGCTTGCAGTTATTAAAAATAAAAGAGCGTGAGAGAGATTTTAAAATTAAAACAACATGATATAAGTCAAATATTTCTAAAGAGAAATCATGACACTTTTGACATGGTGACAGTCATTGGTATCAAATGAGTGTTAGAGATAGATTCAAAGTACATAAAAATATAATTAAAACCACTTTATCCACAAAAAATGTAAGAACATGAAAATATAAGTCAAGTATTCTTAAAGGAAAAATGTACTTAACAACTATTTCTTGAGCTTGCTGGAAGAAAATATAGCATCCCTTACCGGACAAAAAAAATGTTATTCTTTTAAAGTTTTTTCTCCCTCCATTTATCCCACGAAAATTAACACAATTACTTTTTCAACATTTAATCTATGATTTTCTTCATCAACATTTTGGCATAAAAAATTAGATATTTTTATATGGAAATAACCTATGAATGTGTCTAATTTTAAAACAATGTACTCATATTTTTAACTAATTTTTGTGATGAAAATTTCAGTCAAATGCAACCATTAAAATCAAATGTGACCTAAAAAATGGCTTATTGCTGCCTTACTGCGGCCAAAGCCGCAGTAAACCTTACTGTGCAGTTTACTGCATTTTTCATCTTACCGCAGCCCAAACCGCAGTAAAGGCCACAGTAAGATTTGTCTTCTCTACGTAGAAATAAGTTGATTATGATCATTTTTAGTTGTTGTTCCTGTGTTGCAAGTACGTAGTCTATTGTTTGTGTTTCTGTGTTGCAAGTCCGTAGTCTATTGTTTGTGTTTCTCGCATCTCTTTGTACTTTCACTCCTATCTCTGATATGCAATAAAACGTTGATTCTCTCGAATTCCTTTGTTGATTTTCATCTTGGGGTTGAAGAAAATGTGAATTCGAGTGAAGCAAATTTGGATGAGATGCGTAGTAAGGTAATTAATGATCTATAACTGAAGATGTAAAACCACCACCACCTAGTGGGGTAAATATTATGAATGTTATAGTACTGGTTGCTGCAGAATGTGCTCCCTGGTCTAAAACAGGTATCTACAATACTATTCTCCTTGTTCTATAACAGGAATGGAACTATATCAGTGTCTTCTGGTGTTTCAATGTGATGCACATACATTTTGAGTGCATGGTGACTATCCTCTATGTAAAACAAGGAATATGTAGGTTCATGCAGGTGGGCTTGGAGATGTAGCTGGTGCTTTACCAAAGAGAGGTTGGCTCATCAAGGACATAGAGGTTATGGTAATCCTTTTCTCGCTAGTTGATTTATTGAATTTCAATGCTTCATTTAAGTCCTTGGTTGATACATTTAATTTTTGTAAACAAAAAGATTGTAAAAGAGATATAGTATAAGTCTGTAATTACGTAACTTAATCAGGCCGCTCGCTCGTACAAATTAATCTTGGCCCGCACCAGTGTAGTAGGTAGGTCCAGCTGTGGGCCAAGTAAGGAGCCCATGCCCGAATTTCATGCTCTCGGAGCAATTCTCGTTGCTTCAGCCCCAAGGCCATGCATGCTGAAGTTAAGAGGAATATATATGATGAGAATTGATGAAACAAACTAATTAACATGAAGTAGTGATTCCAATTACTCTGCACATACATTCTTATATCTCCCTTCCTTCTTCTAGATCTCATTTATTCTTTCTTCTTACTCTACTCTACGGTGAGCTGATCAGCTGCAGCAATTAACATTGGTGCTTAATTTCTCTTAATTCACTGCAACAAGAATTAAGAAGCTAGCTATGATCAGGTGCAGTTCAGAGCGGGCTGCGGCAGCGAAAGCGGCAAGGGCAGTGGTAAGGGAATCGGCAAGGGAAGCCGCAGCAGCGACGACTCAACTTGAACAAGTGAAGAAGCAAACACCAGCACCATCACAATCACCACCAGTAAGATATCCAGCTTCTCCTTCTCTTTTTACTCTTTCTACTTCTTCTGTTGATCTACTACATGAACGCATGCAGTTGGCTACTCCCGGCGATGATGCGGCGCCGACAGCTCAAGAACCAGCTGAGGAGGTTGCCGGTATCGTCCAGGAGCAGCCTACCAAGAGGCAGAGAACTGGAGAATCTTCTAGACACCACAAATAAGTTGATTCTGATCATTTTTAGTTGTTGTTCCTGTGTTGCAAGTGTTAAAGGTAGATGTTGATATGGTTTTACCAACTAAGTCACGGTTAATAAAAGATCTAGTCTTTAGGAGTTGTTAGTATTTGATAATTAGCTAAGATCCTCTCTTGATACTCTCCTGATTTAATGCAGTTGTTAGTATGGTTTCAGTTTTAAGTTTGTGACTGTTGTGTACTCTGCTTATAAAGGTAGAAGACTTCTTTAATAATACTCAGAGGTTTTTCTCCAAGTTCTTGCTCTCATAGTTATTTGATTGTGAAGTAAACCTTACATTTGGTATCAGAGCCTCCCTGGGTTCTGTGTGAGTGACTGGTGAGGGAGTGAAAATGGCTTCATCTGCAGATGGCATTTTTGTACAGCCAGCTATTCCCAAATTTGATGGACACTACGATCATTGGTCCATGTTGATGGAAACATTTCTGAAATCGAGAGAGTTGTGGTCACTAGTTGAAGATGGAATCGGTGAGCCTCCAGTATTTGCTGAACCTACCACTGCTCAACAAGTGGCAGGACACACGGGGGAGCCAACGCAGGCTCAGAGAAAGGCTCATGAGGAGCAGATTTTGAAGGATTTGAAGGTGAAGACCATTCTATTTCAGGCAATAGACAGAAGTATACTTGAGACCATCTTGGACAAGAGCAGCTCCAAGGCAATCTGGGAGTCCATGAAGCAGAAGTATGAAGGCTCCACCAAAGTAAAACGAGCCCAACTCCAAGCCCCGAGGAAAGAATTTGAGATCCTGAGTATGAAAGAAGGAGAAAAGATTGATGAGTATTTTTCCAGAACTCTGAACATTGTGAACAAAATAAAATTACATGGAGACAAGAGGATGGATCAAGAGGCAGTTGTGGAGAAAATACTAAGATCTCTTACTCCCAAATTCAACTATGTGGTATGCTCAATTGAGGAATCAAATGATATATCTTCAATGAGCATTAACAGACTTCAAAGTAGCTTGTTAGTGCATGAGCAGAGAATGACAGGTCAACAAGAAGAAGAGCAGGTGTTGAAGGCCACAAATGATGATAGAATGAGGGGAGGAACATTTTTTAGAGGAAGAGGACGTGCTCCCTTCAGAGGAAGAGGTAGAGCAAGAGGAAGACAATTCTTCTCCAGAGAATATGTGGAGTGCTATAACTGTCATAAGTTAGGACATTATCAATCCGAGTGTCCTGATTTACCAAAAGGGAGCAACTACATGGAAACTGAAGACAAATGGGACAAGGAAGAGATGTTGTTGATGACTCAAACTCATGCATCGTCAAAGGACAAGGTATGGTTTTGGGATTCTGGGTGCAGTAATCACATGTGCGGGACAAGGGAATGGTTTACAGAGTTTGATGAAGGATTTAGGCAAACCATACGATTGGGTGATGACTCAAGGATGACGACACTAGGAAGAGGAAATATTAAACTGGAGGTAGAGGGAACTTATCATGTAATAAGTTCAGTTTATTATGTCCCTGACTTAAAAAATAATCTGTTAAGTCTGGGACAGATTCAAGAAAAGGGGATTGCTATTGTGATTAAGAATTATGCTTGCACTTTATATCATCCAAAGATTGGAAAAATAATGGAGTGCAAGATGACCTCAAACAGAATGTTTAAGGTAACTGTTGCAATAGTACTTCCCACTATTGAAATGTGTTTGGAAACGAAGGAGGATCAAACGCAGTTGTGGCACACTAGATATGGACATCTTAGTATCAAAGGACTCAAGCAAATACAATAAAAGGGTATGGTAAAGGGCCTTCCACATATTTCAGACTCTGTTAAAGTTTGTGAAGAATGCATGATAGGCAAACAACATCGCCAACCTTTTCCAAAGAAAAGTACATGGAGAGGAGCCAAGAGACTTCAACTGATCCACAACGACATATGTGGACCAGTTAAACCTGAATCCCACAGTCACAAAAGGTATATTTTGAATTTTACAGATTGTTTCTCTCGCAAAACTTGGACTTATTTGTTGGCAGAAAAATCTCAAGCATTTGAGGCCTTCAAGAAATTTAAATCTATGGTGGAAAGAGAAAGTGGAGATATTATATGTTGCTTGAGAACAGACATGGGAGGGGAATTTACTTCCAAGGAATTCAATCAATATTGTCAAGAGAAAGGGATAGCAAGGCAATTGACAGCAACATATACTCCTCAACAAAATGGAGTTTCAGAGAGGAAAAATCGCACTATTATGAATATGGTCAGATGCTTGTTGGCAGAAAAATGTATGCCAAAAAGATTTTGGCCAGAAGCAGTGAATTGGGCAGTGCACCTCCTCAATAGAAGTCCTACAGTGGCAGTGAAGAACAAGACTCCGGAAGAGGCATGGAGTGGCCAAAGGCCTTCAGTTGAACACTTCAGAACGTTTGGGCGTGTCTGTTATGTGCATGTTCCTGATGCAAACAGATCCAAGTTAGATGAAAAAAGTGTGAAGTGTGTGCTGTTGGGAATGAGTGAAGAGTCAAAAGCCTATAGACTCTACAGTCCTATCACTAATAAGATAATAGTGAGTAGAGATGTTGTATTCAAGGAAGGAGAAGCCTGGGAGTGGAAGAGAAGTTCAGAAGAACAACAAAAAGATCTTCTGGAATGGGGGAAACAGAAGAAGCAGCTCCAGAAAACAATGAAGAAATGGAAGAAAGTACACTAGAAAATTCATCAAGCGAATCCGAAGAAGGAAATTCAGAGGCAGAGAGAATAGAAGTTAGACAGAGAAGAGAAATAAGAGAACCAATATGGAGAAAGGATTATTATTCAGGAGAGGGACTTTCAGATGAAGGAGAAGGCCAAAATATGATGATGATCACAACAACCAGTGATCCAACCTCTTTTGAAGAGGCAGTAAGAAAAGAACAGTGGCGTGAGGCTATGAAACAAGAAATCAGATCCATTGAAGAAAACAATACTTGGGAGTTGTTGAACCTTCCTGAATGAGTGAAGACTGTTGGAGTTAAATGGATCTACAAAACCAAGCTGAACGAAAAAGGTGAAGTAGAGAGGTTCAAAGCACATTTAGTAGCCAAAGGCTACTCACAGCAGCAAGGTATTGACTTCAATGAGGTGTTTGCACCTGTTGCTAGATGGGACACAATTAGACTGATTCTGGCATTAGCAGCAACCAGAGGATGGTATGTGTATCAGCTGGATGTGAAGAGTGCATTCTTGCATGGTGAATTGCAAGAGGATGTGTAATCGATCAACCTCAAGGCTTTCAAGTTAAAGGTGAAGAAAGGAAAGTGTACAAGCTCAATAAAGCCTTGTATGGACTTAAGCAAGCCCCAAGAGCTTGGTACAGCCGCATTGAAAGTCATTTTATCAAAGAAGGGTTCCAAAAGTGCTACTGTGAGCATACTCTTTTCACAAAAACAGAAGGTACCAATATTTTAATTGTGAGCCTTTATGTTGATGACTTAATATTTACTGGGAGTAGTGATAGTATGTTCCAACAGTTTAAGATGTCCATGATGAAAGAATTTTCAATGACTGATTTGGGAAGAATAGATACTTTTTGGGGGTGGAAGTAATGCAGAATGAAGAAAGAATCAGCATTAATCAAAGAAAGTATGCAATTGAAGTGCTAGAGAGGTTTAAAATGTTAGAAAGCAATACTGTAAGGAATCCCATTGCTCTAGGATTCAAGCTTTCAAAGATGGGAAGTGGCTCAACAGTTGACAGCACATACTTTAAACAAATTACTGGTAGCTTGATGTATTTGATGGCTACAAGACCTGATTTAATGTTTTCTGTTAGTCTAATCAGTAGATATATGGAGAGACCTACAGAACAACATCTTCAAGCTGTGAAGAGAGTGCTAAGATATCTAAAAGGCACTATAGAATATGGGGTGCACTACATGAGAACCTCTAATGCTGTGTCAGTTGGTTATAGTGACAATGACTATGCAGGAGATGTGGATGACAGGAAGAGCACATCTGGATATGTGTTTATGCTTGGAGATGGAGCTGTGTCCTGATCCTCCAAGAAACAACCAGTGGTTACACTTTCAACCACAGAGGCAGAGTTCATAATTGCTGCTCATTGTGCTTGCCAAAGTGTTTGGCTGAGGAGAATATTGGAAAAACTTGGAAATATGCAGCAGGGGAGCACTATAATTTACTGTGACAATAGCTCAGCTATTAAACTCTCTAGGAATCCTGTTTTACATGGAAGGAGCAAACATATAGACGTGAGATTTCACTTCTTGCGTGATTTGTCAAAGGAAGGGGTTGAGGAACTAGTTCATTGCAACACTCAACAACAACTTTCAGACAGTTTAACTAAACCTCTCAAGATGGAACAATTTGAAGTTCTGCGCAAGAGGATGGGTATTTTACCTTGTGAAGTGTAAACTGATTTATCACAAATCAGTTTAAGAGAGGATGTTAAAGGTAGATGCTGATATGGTTTTACCAACTAAGTCACGGTTAATAAAAGATCTAGTCTTTAGGAGTTGTTAGTATTTGATAATTAGCTAAGATCCTCTCTTGATACTCTCCTGATTTAATGCAGTTGTTAGTATGGTTTCAGTTTTAAGTTTGTGACCGTTGTGTACTCTGCTTATAAAGGCAGAAGACTTCTTTAATAATACTCAGAGGTTTTTCTTCAAGTTCTTGCTCTCATAGTTGTTTGATTGTGAAGTAAACCTTACAGCAAGTACGTAGTCTATTGTTTGTGTTTCTGTGTTGCAAGTACGTAGTCTATTGTTTGTGTTTCTCGCATCTCTTTGTACTTTCACTCCTATCTCTGATATGCAATAAAACGTTGATTCTCTCGAATTCCTATGTTGATTTTCATCTTGGGGCTGAAGAAAATGTGAATTCGAGTGAAGCAAATTTGGATGAGATGCGTAGTAAGGTAATTAATGATATATAACTGAAGATGTAAAACCACCACCACCTAGTGGGGTAAATATTATGAATGTTATAGATCTTGGTTGTTTGCAGAATGTGCTCCCGGTCTAAAACAGGTATCTACAATACTATTCTCCTTGTTCTATAACAGGCATGGAACTATATCAGTGTCTTCTGGTGTTTCAATGTGATGCACATACATTTTGAGTGCATGGTGACTATCCTCTATGTAAAACAAGGAATATGTAGGTTCATGCAGGTGGGCTTGGAGATGTAGCTGGTGCTTTACCAAAGAGAGGTTGGCTCATCAAGGACATAGAGGTTATGGTAATCCTTTTCTCGCTAGTTGATTTATTGAATTTCAATGCTTCATTTAAGTCCTTGGTTGATACATTTAATTTTTGTAAACAAAAAGATTGTAAAAGAGATATAGTATAAGTCTGTAATTACGTAACTTAATCAGGCCGCTCGCTCGTACAAATTAATCTTGGCCCGCACTAAAGGTAGTAGGTAGGTCCAGCTGTGGGCCAAGTAAGGAGCCCATGCCCGAATTTCATGCTCTCGGAGCAATTCTAGTTGCTTCAGCCCCAAGGCCATGCATGCTGAAGTTAAGAGGAATATATATGATGAGAATTGATGAAACAAACTAATTAACAGGAAGTAGTGATTCCAATTACTCTGCACATACATTCTTATATCTCCCTTCCTTCTTCTAGATCTCATTTATTCTTTCTTCTTACTCTACTCTACGGTGAGCTGATCAGCTGCAGCAATTAACATTGGTGCTTAATTTCTCTTAATTCACTGCAACAAGAATTAAGAAGCTAGCTATGATCAGGTGCGGTTCAGAGTGGGCTGCGGCAGCGAAAGCGGCAAGGGCAGCGGAAGCGGTAAGGGAATCGGCAAGGGAAGCCACAGCAGCGACGGCTCAACTTGAACAAGTGAAGAAGCAAACACCAGCACCATCACAATCACCACCAGTAAGATATCCAGCTTCTCCTTCTCTTTTTACTCTTTCTACTTCTTCTGTTGATCTACTACATGAACGCATGCAGTTGGCTACTCCCGGCGATGATGCGGCGCCGGCAGCTCAAGAACCAGCTGAGGAGGTTGCCGGTATCGTCCAGGAGCAGCCTACCAAGAGGCAGAGAATTGGAGAATCTTCTAGACACCACAAGTAAGTTGATTCTGATCATTTTTAGTTGTTGTTCCTGTGTTGCAAGTGTTAAAGGTAGATGCTGATATGGTTTTACCAACTAAGTCACGGTTAATAAAAGATCTAGTCTTTAGGAGTTGTTAGTATTTGATAATTAGCTAAGATCCTCTCTTGATACTCTCCTGATTTAATGCAGTTGTTAGTATGGTTTCAGTTTTAAGTTTGTGACCGTTGTGTACTCTGCTTATAAAGGCAGAAGACTTCTTTAATAATACTAAGAGGTTTTTCTCCAAGTTCTTGCTCTCATAGTTGTTTGATTGTGAAGTAAACCTTACATTTGGTATCAGAGCCTCCCTGGGTTCTGTGTGAGTGACTGGTGAGGGAGTGAAAATGGCTTCATCTGCAGATGACATTTTTGTACAGCCAGCTATTCCCAAATTTGATGGACACTACGATCATTGGTCCATGTTGATGGAAACATTTCTGAAATCGAGAGAGTTGTGGTCACTGTGTTAATTTTAGATCGTCTTTAACATGCTTCTCATGTTCGCATTTAAAGATAACGAAGAAAGGTTTAAGAGTGTGAACCTTGCTTCTGGACGCAGCTTAAGAATCTTAGAGATTCTTGCTCCTTGTTGATGAAGAAGACTCGGCTTGGGGAACACCTTAAGGGCGGCTTGAAGATGATTTGTCTCCAAGGTGAGTTCCACTCACAATGCTCCTAGAATGCCAACTAATTCGGAAGAGGAAGTATGTAGAGAGAAGAGAGAACCAATGCTGGTTGAGGGATGAGAATAATGGCGCATCCTCCCTCTATTTATAGAGGAGGATGAGCTGCCAATGAGAGGGCATAATGCCTCGTCATTTGCGAAGTAACATGTCTCTACGACCAAGGGCTGCAACCAATGCCCCTTGGTCCATGAGACATGTCTCATGTCTTTTGCCTTTTCAATTAAGTAATTAATTAGAAAAGGAATAAATAAATAATTGTGTCTAATAGGAAATTAATTAACTAATTAATTAATTATCCAAATATGGTGAAGAGGCAAGGAGGTGACCCATGTCCCTTGCTCATTCGGCCATGGGACATGAGACATGTCCCTTTGGCCGAATGGTGCAAGGCATGGGTGCACCCTGCCTAGAGGCACCTAGGGCGAAGGGGCACTCACACCCCTAGGCCCATGGCCGAATGGGTGTAAGGCCACCTTAGGGTGCCCTTTCGGCACCCAAGGGTGCTACGCACCCTTCGGCCTAAGCCGAAGGTGTGCTTGGCCCTCTTCGACACCTTTTCACCAATTTACGCACCTTTTCGCCAAGAGACACGTCTCTTCGCCAAAAGGTGCCTAGACACATTTGTACCAAACTCACATAGAGCTAGTCCAAGACATATTAAATCATCCATTGGGCTCCTTGAGCTCATATCAGCTCACTAAGAGCAGATACACATCTCTCTAGCTCAAACACTCAGATTGAGCTGAGTTGAGCTGTGCTTAGCAGCTTTAGCTAGCCCAGGGCATCTTGGTGCGCAAGAATTCCAACACACTGGTTGAAGATGGAATCGGTGAGCCTCCAGTATTTGCTGAACCTACCACTGCTCAACGAGTGGCAGGACACACGGGGGAGCCAACGCAGGCTCAGAGAAAGGCTCATGAGGAGCAGATTTTGAAGGATCTGAAGGTGAAGACCATTCTATTTCAGGCAATAGACAGAAGTATACTTGAGACCATCTTGGACAAGAGCAGCTCCAAGGCAATCTGGGAGTCCATGAAGCAGAAGTATGAAGGCTCCACCAAAGTAAAACGAGCCCAACTCCAAGCCCTGAGGAAAGAATTTGAGATCCTGAGTATGAAAGAAGGAGAAAAGATTGATGAGTATTTTTCCAGAACTCTGAACATTGTGAACAAAATGAAATTACATGGAGACAAGAGGATGGATCAAGAGGTAGTTGTGGAGAAAATACTAAGATCTCTTACTCCCAAATTCAACTATGTGGTATGCTCAATTGAGGAATCAAATGATATATCTTCAATGAGCATTGACAGCCTTCAAAGTAGCTTGTTAGTGCATGAGCAGAGAATGGCAGGTCAACAAGAAGAAGAGCAGGTGTTAAAGGCCACAAATGATGACAGAATGAGGGGAGGAACATTTTTTAGAGGAAGAGGACGTGCTCCCTTCAGAGGAAGAGGTAGAGCAAGAGGAAGACAATTTTTCTCCAGAGAATATGTGGAGTGCTATAACTGTCATAACTGTCACAATTGTTTAAAGGAAGAGCACGGCTCGAAGACGGCTCAAAGCGCCTACGAGGAGATGGTGAACTGAGAGCGTCGGGTCATCACCATCACCGACTTCCGACGTCATTGGGATGGTGCGGACAACACTCAGTTCGAGGTAAAAAGATCAAAGTTATCTTCCTCGTGATTTTAGCATTTACATTTAATTATCCTAACTGGTGCATTATTTATTTACTAGGAGGAGTATACATGGATGGTGCTAGAGAAGTACTCGGATCATGACTCGCCCCCTTTTGATGAGGCGATATTCCAAGCTATGACAGGTGGGCCCTACAAAGGCCATTGGGTTATCGCTTCCCCGCAACTAGTCCATCCGGAGCTGTTCTGACATCATTTTAGCGTGAGCTTGTCGCTGAAGAGGCGCGCCGCAAGGCGGAGGAGGATCGCCTCAGGATGGAGGATGAGTTGCCTACACTAAGGGAGCGCCAGGCTGAGTACGAGGTTCATATGAACTGTACTCTTCAGCAGGAGCGACGTCGGTCCGAAGAGATGCAACAGGCTCTTCGTACGGAGCTGCGGCGGCAGTACGACGCATCCTTCAGCGTCCTTTGGCCAGCGCTTCTACAGCGGGCCATCTTACAACAGCATCAGGTGCCCCAAGACTTGGTTGCGGGAGGATCATCCCGGCCACCGCAGGACCAGTATGTGCAACCAAACTACTCCACATACACGATCCCGACGCTGCAGTCGGAACCTCAATGGTCCTCCTGGCGCACGACTACAGGGTTCCAGACGTCCAACATCTGCAGTGCTGATTATTATACCTCGATGATACCGACGCCATAGCAGCAGGCACCTCAGCGGCCTCCACACAATAACGTGTACGACCCGAGTTGTTTAGGCGGATTAATATGTCGTTTAACCCATTCTCTTTGGGGTTTAACAGACAGGCGTTCGACGATTCAGATCATCATTCCCCGCCCCGTGAGAATCAGGGTGACGATTACAATTTGCCTCCCCCGTAGGACATTTTTGTAAAAACTATTTGATTTTGGATGTTTTTTATTGTAATTGATACATTTGGTTAATTTATAATTAAATTTATTTCTGTTTTTAATTATAATCTATAAATACTAATAAATAATATTATTATTGAATCATTTATTAAATGATGCAAATAAAGAAATCATTTTTAAAAAAAGAAAAGATGGTAGCGGGTAGGGTAGGGGCGGGGCGCTGCTTGGTGGTAGCGAGGTGCCCGATACCGAGCCCCCTAATAATGGTAGCGGGTTGGGTAGCACCAGAATTGACGGAAGCAGCCCAAAAAGAAGCGGGCTGGGTATCGGGCAGCCTCGCTACCATGGTAGCTGGTTGGGTAGCAGATCACCCCCTACCAAATGCCCATTAAATACGTAGTGAGATTGGATGAAGTTCAAACTCTAACTTACTAAGCTAGAATCATCCTTACCATAAATGGCCAAATGAATTCTCTTCATTTGCACCATTTATGGAAGCTTTAAGAATACCCAATTATAGTCTCCTAATACTCTAGATTACTTTCTCAAGTAATCCTATAATACCTAACCATTTCTCATGATTAATTTAATGAAAAGCTCTTTCAAGCATTTCATCAAACACTTGGTGGGTGTTAAGGAGGAGTAAGCTTCCACCTCCTTTCACACCTTTAAGCTCAAAAAATGATCACTCATCATGCATAATCATCAACCCAATACTTTTACATGATCTAACAATCATTCAACTACCTAAACAGCCAAAGAGATGAAGAATTACTCCTACTCATACTATTCACGTTTTGCATAATCAATATGAACATAAATGCAAAATAAGAGTAATAGAGGTAGATAGAAGCTTAGAAATGATGTAGGATCCTTCAATCTTCCATGAAACAACACAAATTCGAGCAAGAGCGTAAGATATGAGTTGTGAGCTTCAAAAACCCTAGCCAATAACAAGTCTAGAAAAAAGAACTAAGAATGTAGCTTAAAAGAGGAGGAGCCTAAAATTTCCCAAATTCTTCAATCATCATATCAAATCAATGAAAGGTAAAGTGAATTGACCTTGTGAAGCTTCTATGAGCAAATTTGGTCACAGTGGGCGAAAGTTTGGGGGAGTGGGTGGAGAGGAATGGGCAAAATAAGCTTTGAAGTCTATTTATTCGAGAGAGAGAGAGAGAGAGAGAGAGAGAAAGTTGCAAAATTTTGGGGTCAGGCGACCGCCTGACCAAAAGGCAAGGGGCCGCCCTTGCCTCCGCCTGGCCGCCTTAACCTCCGTGGGATTTCCCCAGGTCCGGGCAGCCGCCTAACCAAATGGCTGGGGTCGCCTGAGCCTCGCCCGGACCACTTTCTTCACCATTCCTTGAACTTTTCCAGATTCTTCAATTTGGTCCTCAACTTTATCTCAATGGCCCCTTTCTCGTTAGATTCCACCCCTTTTGCCATCCGACTCTGAACACCTACAAAATACACTTGCGCTCATACTAAGTACCGGAAAAACTCAAATAATAGTAGGTATATGGAGGTAAAAACATATGAATAACGCACAATTATCATTGTCGAACTCATGACATGATTTCAAGTGTAACATTATTTTTCTTTCAAACTCTATTTGTTCCAATTCATGAGATATCTAAAATAAAAGTTGGTGCAACAATTGAGTAACACTTATTGATTTAAGATTTATTTTAACATTTAACATTAGTCTTTCAAATACTTTTAATATTGAGGTATTTTATTTTTCAAAATTTATACTATACTTCACTTATGTAATTTTTCTCCATGTGAAGCAGGGGCTCAAAAATTCTAGTTAAAAAAAAGAGGTCGAAAATAGACCTGAAGGTGCTCATGAAGATCACCTTGGACGTCACCATTAAACTCCTTAGGGACACAAAAAAGAAGTCACGGACTATAGAAAAGCAACCGATTAGTTGTTAATTAGAGGCTGAGAGCCGTATCGAGCCCTCATCGTATGCTCCTGCTTCATGTCAATGTTGGCCTTCTTCGCCAACATCATTCTGATGAACTTCTCGTACCATTTTGATGAACTTCTCGCCGCCACCATTCGCTCGTATGCCACAGAAGGCGTTGGAGACGACAGGAAACCGGTGGGATGGTGGTTATGTTTGGAGGTTGAGGAGAAACAATAATGTGAAGCCGCGAAAGGATGAGTTAGTTTGTAAAATTTTAGAAATTGAGTAAATTTCGACAGCAGTCCTATAAAAATAATTAATGTCCTATTTCGGTCCCATTTTAAAAATTTGATCTATTATGGTCATATCCAATGGTACAATGTCCTATTTCAATCATTTCCATCAATTTGCATCGTTAGTTTCAACAATTTTGTATGATTTTACCTTTTTACCATTTTGAACTCGTGAGGTGGCAGGATAGATTAAGAGAAAAATTACCTTTGAACCTGCAACTTATGTTATTTTTTTCACAATTTTAACCCAAAATTTAACTCTATCTACAAAGCCCCCAAAACCTTCGTCCCTGCTTTCCTCTCCCCTCCTCTATCATTGCCACTCTCCTACACACAACCCCTCCATCGACATCAACTCAAGTCCTCGTTGTCCAGCCGGCAAAGCCCTCTCTTTTCATACAACCTCCCATCGCCATCCCTCTCCGACCTTCACTAATCCGTTTTACGTGGCCTGCTCATAATCGTGTCGATCAGATTTTAAACACTCAAAACAAACTGCAGAAGGTCCCAACTTTAACCCACCAACTTTCTACATCTTGTCCTCTGTTAATGGTTAAGTCAGCTTATAAATGGATTATTTATATTGAACTTGCAAGAAGGGGTGGTTTCAAATCAGCTACCAACTGTCAATTTGAGCATCTTTTCCGATTTAATCGTCGGACTACCATTTAGAGCATATCAATTCATGTGATTTCAGAACAACTGAAAACTAACAATTAAATAGCAGATCTATCACAAGCTTTAGAAGTATGGGACATAGACGATTGAGATGATTCCTCGAAGACATAAGGGACTTGCTTAACTCCTCTCTGTCACACAATTCCTAACAAATGGAAAGAAACAAATTAAAACTGAAATGTCAACACATATTTTCTCTTGCTTCATAAACAGAGCTTTGCTTAAGGGCTTCAAGAAAGAGTTGGAGAAGTTGCATATAATTAGATTAGCTGAGAGCAGTGAGACGACATCGACGCAAGCAGACTGTATTGTTGAATCGGGTGGTTGAAATTTTTTGCAATTAGGAGAGAAATGGAGATTTTGAGGATAAGTACTCGCCAAAATGGAGATCAAGTTCACCCATTGTGGTCGGACTCTGGGTTTATCGCCGGAATTGGTGGCGAGAATGAGAAGATGATGAAGGCTTGGGCTTTGTAGGTAGAGTAAAATTTTCTGAAAATAAAAGTTACAGGACTAAAGATAAATTTTCTCCTAAGACTATCATGCCACATCATGAGTTCAAAATGGTACAAATGTAAAATCACTTAAAACTGTTGGAACTAACGGTGCAAATGGATGGAAATGACCGAAACAGGACACCGTACTTTTAAATAGGACTACAATGGATTAAATTTTTATAACGGGACCAAAACATGACACTAATTAAATTTATAGGACTCATGGCTAGGGGTGTCAATTGGGCTGGTCCGGGTCGGGGTTGGGTCATTCGGGTTTCGGGTTGGATTGTTTTCGGTTCAGGTCATTCAGGTTTCGGGTCATTTTGGGTTGAGCTGATTTTAGGTCAGGTTGGGTTCGGGTTATTCGGGTTCAGGTCGCCATCGGGTTGAGTTTACTTCGGGTCAAGTCGGGTTCGGGTTCAGGTCATTTAGGTTTCGGGTTGTTTCAGTCTCG
The DNA here is from genome assembly GCA_024586325.1 of Stellera chamaejasme. Taxonomy (NCBI): domain Eukaryota; kingdom Viridiplantae; phylum Streptophyta; class Magnoliopsida; order Malvales; family Thymelaeaceae; genus Stellera; species Stellera chamaejasme. The sequence goes on from CM044986.1 coordinate 886,712, forward strand.
GGTTCAGGCCGGGTTTCTTCAGGCCAAATTTCGGGTTTCTTCGGGTCCAAGTTCAGGTTTCTTCCAGTCCAAGTTTGGGTTTCTACGGGTTCAAGTTCGAGTTTCGTCGATCCAAGTTCGAGCAGCTGAATTTTCAATCTAAACTTTTGTTCTTTATATTTATATTCTTTATAAATAATACAACGTATTTTATATTCATATATATATACACAACAATGATATACTGAGAAAATTATTCACACATTTTCCTCTCCCCTTTTCCTTGGAGTTTAAAATAAATCTATTTCGCAGAGTTGTTCTAACAAAATTGAAGAGAAATTAGACATTATTCCAACTAAATTGAAAATTAAATATTTCTCCAATAATTTGTTAGATCAACATCAATACCTTGTTAGATTAATATCAATACCTTGTTAGATCCGCATCAATACCTTGTTAGATCCGCATTAATACCTTGTTAGATCAGCATCAATACTTTGTTAGATCAGCATCAATACATTGTTAGATTGACATCAATACCTTGTTAGATCAACATCAATACCTTGTTAGATCAGCATCAATACCTTGTTAGATCAGCATCAATACCTTATTAGATCAACATCAATACCTTGTTAGATCAACATCAATACCTTGTTAGATCAGTCTCAATACCTTATTAGATCAGCATGTATGATTATATTTTAGAATTGTGTATTTTATGCATTGGATGATTACATTTTGGATGTTACAATTGCTGTTGGTCATTAGTGCACAATTGACGTTATGTACTACCATTTTCTTGCTTTAGAGTTTAGACAATGAATGATAGTAGTTTATTTTGTTATGATGATAGTAACTCTATAATGCATTAGATGATTATGTTTTGTTATGACGAAAGTTTATTTCGAGTTCCTTAGGGTTCAGGATTCGGGTCAAGTCGGGTTCGGGTCACGTGTTCATCGGGTTCGGGTCATTCATGTTTCGGGTCATTTCGGGTTGAGCTGGTTTCAGTTACGGGTTCATTCGGGCTGAGCTGTTTTCGGATCAGGTCGGGTTCAGGACAGGTCAGTTTTAGGGTCGTTGACTTTTTTTGTCAGCTCAGGTCGGGTCGGGTTCGGGCGGGTTAATCAGTTCGGGTCAGCTTTTGACACCCCTACTCATGGCGGAATTTACTCTTTAGAAATTTAAGGTCTAAGGTGAAATTTATTGCAAGTCACGTAAGCGTGTTAACCGTTCATCGCCCCTATGAGAAATTGGCCATTTGGCAAGGCTTCACTTGGTTAAGCCTATAGCTGAACTTAGCATGTGGATCTTGAAATTACCAAGTTACCCTTTTCCACCAAATTAAGAGCCTAATGGAGAATAGAATAATTTGGAATTTCAATGGCCACATAGTAGGTTTAAGGTGCCTTCAACTCGTAAAGCCCTCCCAAATACCCTGAAAAATATCAGAGGGTCCTAAACGGTGTTCCAAAAGAAAAGGGTAAATGGGTAATTTTGTCACTAAAATTTATGAAATCTCAAAATTTGTCACTAAAGTTCATTTTGAATCGAGAATGCCACCAACGTTTTATAAAGAGGTAAATTTGTCACTCAACATTAATTTGTTCCAGTTGGTGTTCATGTTGGTAAGCCACTAAACGATTACGTGAATATTGACTGTATATTTTCTTCAATGTTAAAATTAACACTTTACCTAAAAGAAAACATGTGGCAAATTTTGATCAGCAAAAACGTTGATGGTGAAAGGTGTCTATAAGCCGAATATGTGTGTAAAAAATGTTCTTTTCCCAATTTATTTCTTTGTACAATTTTGTAAATGTTGAGTGTTCATTACTTTTTCTTTCTTCTTTTTGTTTTGAAGGGAATGGTTTTTCATGTTGAGTGTTCATTATTTATATTCAAATTAACCTATATTTGACCCTGACCCTACAATTTTACACTTAACTTATAATAATTGCCTAAAGTCCGTCCACCTTGATCAATCCTCTTCCAAGTTCCAACTCCTATTCACGAAATCCACCATCGAAACCATCCATCTGCTACTGCCTCTGCTCGTCCAACCATCGAGGCTTATCTTATGAAATTGAATAATGAATAGAAACCAAACATGCTACTGATATGTTTGAACATCGAAAAGGGGAGTTGGAAACCAAATTCAAAGCAGGGTGATGAGAATGAAAACGAGAAGAGCGGCAATGAAGGAATACTTGAGAGCTGCCAGGAGAATGGCCAAGGCGATGAAAAATAGCTGCCACAGAACCTGCACGCTCGCCCACGTGAGCAGCCCCGTCAATCCCACCTCCGCGATGTTCTCCGGGTCCGGATCCAGCAAGTCCCGCCACCGGAAGCTGAAGCCCCGCCGCTCGCTCTCCTTGGATTCTCCGATTGAGCCGTCTTTGTCTTTGTCTTCGCCCTTCCGCGCCGACCGGAGAAGCCTGTGCCTGGAGCGTTTCCGGCCGATTCTCGTTGGAAAATAGGGAGCTGTCCGGCTGGGAAGAGGACAAATCGAGGGGCCTGCCGGCATCGGAAGGGGTGAAACCCCAAACATTTTGCTCTCTGGTTTGGGTAATTGCAAAATTATCCAGTTAGGGCAAAGAAAGGACACGATTACAGGAAAAATGAGGCCAATTTCGATTAGAGAAAGACCAAAAAGAATGAAAACAAAAGAACGACACCGGTGGGATTCGAACCCGCGTCCGAAGTCAAACACGCTAATCCATTGAGCTATGCGATCTTCTCCTACAATATCTGTATTTATTTACATAATACTTAATACGTTTCTTCGTTAATAGTTCTTCCACCGTCTCAAAAAAAAAGAATAAGAAGAATGGTGCGTATTTTTTTCAACATTTAATTTATGATTTTATTTCTTTACTATTTTGATATATAAATTCAAATAGTTTAGATGTAAAATAAAATATAGAGTAATAGATGTAGTTTCTAAATATATTTTTTCCAAATTTTTTTGATGAGTTCTTTCTAACAATAATTTGAATATCCCACAATATAAAAAAAATGCACTAATTTTTCAGAGACGGAGGAAGTATTACCCATATTTATATGTTTCTTTGAAAAACTACAATAATTAACGAGTCATTTACATCTATACCTAAACTATATATTATCGTTAACTTAAAATCTAACGAAAATACTATAAAAATGTTCAAATTGACATTTCTAATTTCTAAAACTTGATGAATACCCCATAACTTTATGATTAAATTTTTTAATTCATTATTCTTACCAATAATATCATATTTTCAGATAATTTTACCAATTTTTTTATTACTAATTTTACCTTTTAGTTTAGAACTATACGTAATTTAAAAACTTTACAAATGAATAAAAATAGCAGTTACCACGAAATATTTACGTATATATATAACTAAAATTAATATGTTATTATCAACAATTTATAAAAGATCACTCTAACGTTATAAAAATATAAATACCTCAAATTTATCTACCTCACCCCACCTATTGACTAGCCCACTTCGATCCCAACCGAGCGCACTAGAGGATAGTGATGCTGGACCTGGTGCTAAAATGGGTTGGACATGATTGGGCTGCAGGAGGCCTCAGATTGATCATGTGGGGTGGGTTGATCGAGCATTGCATGGTGAATGTAGGGTGGCTCGCTGACATCATGGTTTTAAAAACCGGACCGGTAATAGAACCGTTCGAGCACCGGTTCATGGTCTGACCGGTTCAATCGTTTGGACCACCGGTCCAACCGGTTATTTTTTTAAAGTTAGTTATCATCCCTCATTGTTTAGAATTATCATGAAATAATCAAAATATGAAATAATAATGCACATTTTTTATATTAAAATAATAATTTAAAATACAAATTAGTCATTTTATAATAAGGAAAACAATATTCTATATTTTAATTAATTATGTCATTGAAAATAATAATTTTAAATAACTGAAAATTATTTTGTATATTTATATTATAGTTTAAAAATGTTTTAAAATATATTATGAGAAAATATTAAAAAAATTAATGTGTTAAATATGAATTTATAAGTAAATGTGGAATAAATTAAAATTAGTGATAAAAATTTGGGAGTTTTTGACAAAATTTTTCAAAAAAATGCAAAAAAAAGAGAAGGAATCACTGGTTTCCGGTTCACCGGTTTAACCGGTTTTGACCGGTTCTTGACCAAGTGCCTAAAAACCGAAAACCGGGCCGGCTATCTAACCGGTTCGCGGTCCAACCGGTTCGACCGGCCGGTCCGGTCCGGTTTTCAGAACCATGGCTGACATTAGTGGGGTGGGGTTGGGTTGAGAGAAGTTTGGAATTAATAAACATAATTTGGTGTTATTTAAAATTTTGCTTTGCTATGATAACGATGACATGAAAAGTAAGATATAAATTTAGAGGGTTGTTTAGGTCTGGTTAGGAGTACTAATTTTAAGGTGCGCATATGCGCACCTACACATACCAAATGTGTTTTACTAATATACCACTCCTTCAGATCAATCGCCACTCTCGACCACCAACAACTCAAATCTCTAACAATTCCAGCAAACCCGCCACGGAGGCCCGAGAGCCAAACTTGCACTAAGCCACTCTAACCGAGGCTCCAGTTACTCCACCAAGCGCCGACGACGAGCTCCCCCACCGCCGGAAACGTCCCGTCCAATTCCGCCGCTATCCGAGGCGATCTGACACGATCTTGCCGGCCTGGAGAGCTCCGCCGTCGAACTCGCCTATACCATTTCTTTTTTAAAATTAATCCACTAATATATCATTTTTAGACATTTTTATATATTGTTGTAGACACTTCTACGTAATATTTCAGACATTTGCATTTATTATTTTAGACACTTTCTGCAGTATATTTCTTACATTGCATATTTCTCATACATGTTCATAAACTTCTTTAGACATTTTAATCTATTATTTTAGACACTTCTATCTATTTTTTTGCACACTTCTTCGTTATCTTTTATACACTTCTACCTATTATTTTAGACACTTCTATCTATGCGTAACATTCTTGTCAATTTGTCTTAACAATTATAGATGTCAAATAGTTGCTAATGTTGTAACATTTTTTTTAATTTGTCTTTACCATAATTTTTGAATTGTATAAAGTAAAATCGGAAAATGTTTATCGTAAAATAAAAAAGAGTAAAATAAATTTCATGACACCAAACCAATATTAGGATCATTGACAATGTTAAAAATAAGAGATAATTCATAAATCGCTATGTTGAACACTTCTTGAATACTTAATAGACACTTCTTGAATATTGGATAGACACTTCTTGAACTTAGATTAATTACAACATTCTCGATCAGCAAACAAAATCTGCTATTTTGCAACTTTACTGAGTGAGAACATACTCGATCAACAGAGCATAGGTGCTCACAAAAACCTCAAATCTACTCTAGATTTAAGATTGCAAACCACCTCATCTGAGCCTTCAACGTCGATCAACTCCACTTGTTGCTGATCGCACGTATTCCGATTGAAGAAAGCCGATCGCCGATCTTGGATTCGGCGGAGATCGGCACCGGTTGGCGGTGGAGTTGACAGAGAGAGGTGCGTTGGCTTCCAAGGGCGTCAGTGGAGGTTCAGGTGGAAGTTCTTCAAGCGGCAGCTATGGCTTCGTTTGGTCCGCCGGCGAATGAACTGAAACTACTGAAACTGCAACAAATGTGGCTAGGGATATATTAGACATTTCAATGTTTAAGGTGGGCTGGGCTGACTTGCGCATATGCATTTTGGACAATGAGAGTGGTATGTGTAGGTACACAGATGTGTACCATATAAGGACTGGGTTAGGAGTGTGCGTGATGCACCTTTTTCCTTGTAAGCAACCTACATCTCGTTGGTTGTTGCTTTATATTAGACTATATTCGCATCTTTATATGGCTGCTGCTATTAGGATGTAATACTTTGGCTTCTTTATTTCATATATATTAATTGTTGTTCAAAAAAATAGTAACATTGTTCAGTCCCTCATAAATATCGTATGAATCTCTAAGGCTCAGTTCATTTGGAATGGAATTTTGTTTTTGAGAAATTTAAGGGTATGTTTTTTATTGATGGATGAGATGTATGTAAGTAACGAAATTTAAGGAAAATATTATTTTATAGAGAATTGATGGAATTAAGATTGTTTTGTATTTTCAGAATTGAAAAAATTGGATATTTTTTCCCAAAATATGTTGTTGAACTAAGCCTAAGATGATAATTGATATTCCTCCATTGAACTTTCAACAACATTGGCGACTTGATTGTACTTATGGTTGTAAGAACCGGACCGGTTTGGTCCAGTTTAACCGATCAAACAATGAACCAGTTCGTGTTCCGGTCCCGGTTAACCGATGGAGAATGTCAGAATCGTAAAAAACTATTTGAACCGATGGTTTTCTTAGTTTTGGGGTCAAATTGATATTTTTTTTTAACAAAACTAAAGGAGCAATTTGGTATTCAGCTAAGAGAATTGAAAAAAAAACAATAACGAGTTCGATATTCAACTAAATGAGCAATTCGATATTAACAAAATAGTCATTAATCTTTTCTTAATTATGCAAAATAGACATCAAACTTTCCTCACTATACAAATTAGCACATACATTCTTTATATTTATTACTTGCACTACTTCAATCTTTTATATAAACAATAAGATCTCTCCCTCATGTACAAAAATATAATTTATTATTATGTTAATATAAAAATTTGTATAATAACTTTATAAGGTGAATATATCTACTATTATATTTTATGAAAATACGGTCCAATCACTGGTTTAAATAACTGAACCGGTTAAACCTTGAACCAATAATTGAACTGTTCGATGTCCGGTCCGATTTTTCAAACCATGATTGGACTTCAGATAACAGTATCATCTAAGGCCAGAAGACAATAAGGTGTAGTTAATTGGAGGTGAATATTTAGGTGTAAGAGTTAGGGTTCAAAATGTACATTTCACTAAAGTTACAAACTTTTGCATGTTATCATCTACAAGTTTTAACTTTTTTACAGTTAAGTCATTGTAAATTAAGGATGTACGGATCAAGTTAAGATTAGTTGATTCTATAGCAGGATTGATGTCAGTCAGGTTGAAGCAGTACTTGAAGTTCTTGTATTTTGGAATCCAAAAATTTTCTACTACTAAAGTAGCTGTCTGTCATGTCATGTTCCAAATGTACAGTGTCACCTACTTTGAAAACCCTCATTAAACCTTTCCATCTAGAATTTCATGCTGCTAACCCTATTTTAATAGCTAGTACACACCATGCATCTATCTCCCACATCGCTCTACCTAGCTAGCAATCTCATCATCTGCCATGGCTGATTTTAATCTCTGCTTCACTCTGCTCGCCGTCTTCTTCATCTCCTTCCTCATCCTCTTTCTATCCCGCAGGTCAAACTCCAAGCGCCTCAACCAGCTCCCTCCCGGTCCCCCGGGCTGGCCTCTCGTCGGAAACCTCTTCCAGCCCGCCCGCTCAGGCAAGCCGTTCTACCAGTATATCGACGATCTCCGCCGCGTTTACGGCCCCATCTTCACCCTCAAGATGGGCACCCGCACCATGATCGTGCTCAGCGACGCCAAGCTCTGCCACGAGGCCTTAATTCAGAAAGGAGCCATCTTTGCATCCCGTCCTTCTGAAAATCCCACTAGGAATATCTTCAGCTGCAACAAGTTCACCGTCAATGCCGCCGTGTACGGCCCGGTCTGGCGCTCCCTCCGCCGGAATATGGTCCAGAACATGCTCTCTTCCACTCGCCTGAAGGAGTTCCGCGGCGTGAGGCAAAAGGCCATGGATAAGTTCATTGATCGGGTGAAGAACGAGGCAGAGGGCGGTAAAGGCGTCGTTTGGGTCCTCAAAAACGCGCGCTTCGCTATGTTTTGGATCCTCGTCGCAATGTGCTTCGGGATCGAGATGGATGAAGGGACCGTGGAAAAGATGGATGAGATGATGAAGACTGTGTTGATCACAGTCGATCCGCGGATCGACGATTATTTGCCGATATTGAGTCCCTTTTTCTACAAGCAACGGAAGCGCGCGCGCGCGGTGCGGCGGCGACAGATCGAATTCCTCGCTCCGTTCATTGAAAAGCGGCGGGAGATGGTCCGGAATCGCGAATCGGACGGCGGAACCACCTTGTCATTTTCGTACCTGGACACGCTCTTTGACCTCAAAGTGGAAGGTCGCAAAACGGCGCCGTCCATTCCGGAGCTAGTGACCCTCTGCTCGGAATTCCTTAACGGCGGTACAGACACGACGGCCACCGCCATCGAGTGGGGAATCGCGCAATTAATCGCCAACCCGGAAGTTCAAACGAAACTGTTCGACGAAATTCATGCGACGGTCGGACGCCGGAAAGTCGACGAAACGGACATTGAAAATATGGGGTATTTACAGGCGGTGGTGAAAGAGTTGCTCCGGAAACACCCACCGGCGTACTTCTCACTAACGCACGCGGTGACGGAACCGGCTAAACTGAGCGGGTATGATATTCCGATAGGAGCGAACGTGGACATTTTTCTGCCGGGGATCGGGCAGGATCCGGAGCTGTGGTCGGATCCTGATAAGTTCGACCCGGATAGATTTTGGTCGGGTAGAGAAGACGCGGACATAACGGGGGTAACGGGCGTTAAGATGATGCCGTTTGGGACCGGGAGACGGATTTGCCCTGGTTTGGGTATGGCCACGGTTCACATTCATCTGATGCTTGCCAGGATGGTTCAAGAATTGGAATGGGCAGCGTACCCGGCAAACACGCCGTTAGATTTCACGGGGAAGTTGGAGTTCACGGTCGTCATGAAGAACACTTTGCGCGCTCTTGTAAAGCCAAGGGCTTAACTGCAACAAAATGAAAGAATCCATCCATCACTTTTTAGGCCGAATGAAATTACATTTTGGTCCTCAGAGTCTCTGCATTTGGTGTTTCTTGCTGTTTCTATCTTTTCTCTTTCTTTTTTTCATTTCAAGTTCAAGATCATCATTTGTTTGTTTGGATGTAGTAGTGTAAGTGTGTTTGCATTTATGAGGACAGTTGAAAAATGCAATAAGTAGTTGAACGTGAATGTCACATCAGAAAGTATTGAATGATGTTCAAGTGCTCGCACCACGGTGGATATATCATTAATGTCCTCTGCTTTTCTTCAAAACAGTAGGACATTTTATTTATTCAATTTATACTTAGAATTAAGGTTGAAGTCAAAAGCATTTTATTTTTCTTTTAGTTTTTTAGACATGGAGTGGAGTTAAGTAGGCAGAACGTCCATCGTTAAAAAAGTTTACTACTTACAATATTAGTAGAAAGAAATGAAAACTTATTAGAACTCCTCCGTCCTGTAAAGATTGATGTGTTTGATTTTAATGTTTCAAATTGTAATATTTGACTCAAAATTTTACTAAGATAAATAGTAAAAAAAAATTCAAAAACAATATATCTTAAAAGTTTAGATTGTAAATTATAAAAAATGTAGGAATCATTTAACTTTAAATGCTTATAAATTTATAAAAATAAATTGTAGATTAATTATTATGAAAATAACAAAAAAATTTATAATCTTTATAGGACGGAGGAAGTATTATATTAAGTAATATAAAATAATAATTAATGAATGAATGAAAGAGACATGCATGTAGACTTATACTGACTGCTACTGCTATAATAAAGGAGTGATCACTGATCAGAGCAGAGCAGCGGAGCAAACGAGGGAAGTACGTGGGATGGTTTCATTCATTAGAAGCCCCAGATAATGAATGCCCCAGAATTAGTTGTTGTACATAACTGCATGCATGCTTTCCAATTCCAAAGTCAAGCCACACACGCTAACATTTTTTATGGCAAACTTAAACCCTGGTTCACGGATGTTACAACATCTACAGTTTCCCCGAAATATTTTATAAAATAGAATAGAGTCCAATAGTTTTTCCATTTTAGAGAATTATGCATTTATTAAAATAATAAAATATTATTTATTTTTATTAATAATTAATAAATTATTTGAAGTGATGAGAGAGAGGATTGAGAAAATATTTTTAAACCATTAACAAATAGCTAAAAGAGATGAGAGATGATAGATGTTAAAAAAAAGTTGATTTGTGAAGGCTCTCCCAATTTTTTCCCTTTCTTCCCCATTCTAGAGAATGAGATGAGGAAAATGTTTGACAAAAAAACCTTAAAATTCTCCAAAAGTGAGCATTCTAATAAAATAAAAACGTTGTTGGAGATGCTTTTAATTTTCTTTTTCTTCTTTTGGAGAAAAGTACAAGAAAAACATTGAACTATTAATTATCAACTCCTCCCACTCACTCTATCAACTTTTCATTCGAAAGTCAAATACATTGGAAAATCAATGTGTTTAGTTTCTAAAATTATTTTTCACATTTTTTTAATAAACTCTTCTTACTTAAAAATTAATTCAAATACATAATTCAAAGTCAAACGTCTCAATTAAAAAGGAACATATGATTAAGATTTTAACAATTTAGATTAAACACTCACTTCCTTTCTTTGTAGCTTCCGCCTTTTCTTTATTTTTTCTTTTTTTGGTTTTGAAAAACTTTATTTAATAGTATATACTCCCGATGTACCTAAAATTTTAAAACATTTGATTTTTTATATCTATTTGATTTTAATTTATCTATTTTATTCTTGGATAGACAAAAAATCTAAAAAAATGTGTTCATAAAGTAGACACATCAAATTACCATATATATATACAAAAAAATAAATTTATATTTCAGAATGTTAGAGAAATAAAATCATAAATTCAATATCGGAAATGAAACGTTTCAAAAATTTAGGGATAAATGGAGTAATATTTACAAGTTTTAGTTAATTAGCCCTACCTTGATCCTATGTATATAATCCCTCCGTACTCAATAATTGCACTATTTAACTTTCATGTTCCAAAGTTCAATGTTTGACTCATATATTTGCAAGATAAATAGTGCAAAAAGAAAAGATATTTAAAAAGGTATACTGCAAATTATGATAAACATAAAAAATATATAACTTTAATGTCTAAACATGCAGAAAAAATTATAGATTAAATATTGTAAAACATGTAAAATAAATTGTGCAATCTTTAAAGTATGGATGGAGTACTATGAAGCCATGAACACCTTTGTTTGACAACCTTGGGCTCTAGGCTAGGGCAAGAGATACCCCTCCTCATTTTGTTTAAAGTTAATCCTGATTCAAGTCCCCTTCATTTTGTTTGGCAAAGGAAACTTCCCACTGTACTTTAACACACACAATTCCTTATCTGTAATTGCTTTTATGTATATTAAAAAAAACAAAAGAACTTGCTAGAAATTTATAGGAGTATTATGCATTAAGGCAACAAACTATAAGAATTAAAAAATAGCTGTATTATGATCTACAATGAGTACAACTAGATTTGTGCGTATTCTGTTGATTTACACATACACATACAAATTGCAAAAAAAAAAACTATGAAGCCAAATTACTAGTAAGATCATCATGTCTGTTGTAGCTTTGCAACAGAAGCTGAGAAGAGGGCAGTGTGTGCCTATCTCTTTTGGAAATTCAAATATTTGATTCCATATGCAAAGACAAACAGGAAGAGAAGCACCCAACCCAAATGGGCAACAAACACAGCTCCAAGAAAGTCATAATCATATCCATAGTGCTCCTTGAGGTAATGGTTTACTTGCATCAACCCTCTTCCAGGAACTTCAACATTGTCAGTCTTGTCACCAATCTGTGAGGTGATGAGGCCATAGATTGACCAAGCAACTGGTGAACACCAGTAGTACCACCTCCACCAGATTGGAATTTGCTGCAGAAAGATCATCAAAGTGCATGTTTTAGGAACATCATCACAAACCAGTTAATCTCTTCTTCTTTGATGATAGCTCGAGAGTACTTACCTTCATAGGGATGAGAAAGCCGGAGAAAAGGTTCCAGAAGTTCATGAAGAAGGACATGCAAATGGCACCAATTTGGTGGCTTGGAGTGAGAGCCACAAGCATCATTCCATAGAGTGTGAAGTACAAGTAGCTCGTATAAACGAAGTAGTAAAACATCAAGATTTTAGCAATATCGCCATTGAATCCTATCATGGTGTAAATCAACAACGTGTAGAACAATGTTTGGACCGCGACATATATAGCTTCTATAGCAACCTGAAATTCATAACCCGGCTTTAGCTTAAACCTGTTACCAATTCAGTGGAATTAATGGTACATTGTGGTTTTGTATTTTTACCTGACCAATTGCATACGGCAGCTGAGAATACATTCCTGCTGCTCTCTCGCGATAGAAGATTGTCCGTTCGATTGACACCACTGGCATAACTGCAGCAACATTTGTGCCCCCAAGGAAAAACACTGCAGAATAGATGGCTCCCATCATGTTGTTCAAATCCTGTTCTGTCTTCCTGCATGAGTAATAATTAGACGGTAACAGGGTGATGCCATCGGATAGTGAAAAAGCTTTACTAGGAGACCATGTAGATTTAGTTTGACGTAGATTAGAGGCTTACGTTTGATTTCCTTTCTTCCAGAAGATAAATCCAAATACAACTCCAATCAGTAAAGTTACTGCAAATCTGATGGAATTGTATGCTGGATTCCTCAAGTATGACTTGTGTTGTTTCCAAAAGCAAGCTTTGCACTGAGTAAAGAAGCTCTGAGAGTACACAGTTGGGAAGTAAAGGTCCTTTGAACCAGGTACTGGTGTGCTTAGCTCTTCGATGAGTTCTTGATTTTTCCTAGTTGAGTGAATTTCTACTTATTAGTCAAATAATGTGTTAATGGTGAAAAGGTGAAGAGAATAAATGATTATCAGGTCAATCAACCTGTATAGTTCAGAATTGGCATATATTTCAGCAAAATCTACTCCAAGTTGAGCCTCAACTGCAGTAGAACTGATGTCAAGCATCCATGTAGCAGGGTTATAACCTTCTTTGATCTTGGGAACTCCAGGGACAGCCTACAGTAAAGGGGAAAAAAATGTTTAAAACTTGCAACAGAAACAAAAGAGTTTATATTATTTAATTTTGAAGCCCTATTTAAGCATGTATAGCTGATACTCACTTCAAAGTACTCTACAAGCTTGTGAGATTGGTGGCCAAGGGGTCCAGCGTAAATGACTTGCCCCCCTCTTTTCATCAGCAGAAGCTGCGCATCAGGGGAAAAACAGGTCAGAAGAAAATATAGGTTCCCGTTCGAAGAATGAGTTGCCATGAAAGACTCCTGAGCACCTCATCGAAAGCTTCAAAGATGTCGATGCTTGGTTGGTGAATGGTGCAGACAACAGTTCTGCCTGTATCTACTGTATTTCTCACAGTTCGCATAACAATTGCAGCAGCCCTAGCATCAAGACCTGAGGTTGGCTCATCCATGAAAATTATTGATGGATTAGCGACCAACTCTACTGCAATTGTAAGTCTCTTTCTCTGCTCCGTAGACAATCCATCGACTCCTGGAAGGCCGACTAAAGAATTTCTCAAGGGAGTTAGCTCAACCAACTCCATGACTTCTTCAACAAACATCTGTTGCACATACATTCAGGAGACTGAATTTCTCATTTATAGTAAAGAAAATGAATAACAACTAACAACATTGTCAGGTAAACAGAAACTTGCCTCTCGGGTTGCTTTGTTAACTTCCTTTGGAAGGCGAAGCCAGGCCGAGTACACAAGTGATTCGTATACTGTTATATTTGGAGAATGAATATCATTCTGCTCGCAGTAACCACTAACACGCGCAAAAGTTTCTTGGTTCTTAGGGTAACCAGAAATCATGACAGATCCTTCGGAATATCCACTGGTTTTCCTTCCAGCTAGAACATCCATTAAGGTTGTCTTTCCAGCCCCACTTACACCAACCAATGCTGTTAGCACACCAGGCCTGAAAGCACCACTTACATCACGTAGAAGTTGGAGCCGGTCTTCTTCAATTCCCTGACTCTTCATCTCCTAAAAAAAAGTCTATAGCTTTCAGAAACCGTTTTTTCCATCAAATTGACTCCTTGGAACTGTCTGAGTGTTAAAGGAATAGAAAAGACTCACCGCAGGCATGTCAACATAGTAATTGACATGGTTGAAGGCAAGTGACAAGGGTTGAAAGGGCAAAACCATTCCTCTTTTATTTGAAATTTGGTTTGCAGAATCTTGAACCGAATTGGTAGTAGTGTTTGTTGATGCGATATCAGTACCTGTAATTTCCCATAATATTTACTGTAAGTCACTTATGGTTTAATTAAGGGGTAAACATTTAATCCTTGAAAGAAATATAGTAACTTGGGTTTAAGTTGTGACCTCCATTCAACATGGTTGTAGATGTAACACTCATTTCTATTGCTTTCGGTTTAGACTGTTTCTCCTTCTCATCACTATCCACGATAGTCGACTTAGTATCTCCAAGAGCTGCCATTACATAGTCAAAATGTTTTTCAGCATCTCAGAACGGTTGCATAACTAGAATGGAGCTAGTATTAGACTTATAACTTACGTTTCAAATATGTCAGTGCTGCAATGAAGCAAACATTGAAAAGAAGAGAGAATGCAAAAAGTGCCCCAACACTAATCCAATACCAACGATCTTCAGTGTACATGCTTCTGGCTTTGAGGAGAGCCTTCCCAACAGTGGTGTTCCCAATAAATGGGTCAGAATAAGGCTGCAACAAAGCAAGTGCGATGTATCAGCAAAAGAGAAGTGAGCAAGAAAAGATGCAAGCTTTTTTTCGCATTTTCCTGCAATATCTTACCGCACTCCATCTTTTGTCAAGGAATTCATTGATGACTATGGCATTTTGACCATATGACATTGGAGAAATGTAATAACCCCAGATCATCCACGGCTTAATGTCATCTGAAAACGGACAAGACATAAAACAATCTATCATATATCTGTTGAAATGACTTGTACTCAAATCGGAATGTAAGAAGATAGTGTTTTAACACCTTTAGCAACAATAAATCCACCAAGGACAAAAACAATCAGAAGGGTAACAGTGCCAAGAGTATTTGCCACAACTGGTTTTCTTCCAAGCGCAGCGATGAAACGAAACAGAGATAGGGCCATCTGATGAATGCCTATGAATGCTAGTAGTTGGCGGAAGAACCTGGATGGTGCTTTTCATGTTAGTGACTAACAGAATGACTTACTATGTGTAAATTTATAGTAAACACGCACCTATCAGCACCAGGAGCGAAACCAATTGTGTAGTATGTGAGGAGAATCCATATTCCTGACTCTACTAAAGAAAGTGGGATCCTCAACACCCAAATTGGTAAGGCAAAGGCCCAGGCTGGATAGAACAAAAAGTCCCTTTGTTTGAAGAACACCGGTAGCCTCATCACAGTCAGTGCAAGCTCAGCCATGCCATTGAACATAACATTAATAAGGCTAAAGAACAATGCACCGTAGAATTTTCCTCCATTTTCGATATGTCCAGCTTTCATTTCTGTCCTTAGGAACACCGTGAAAGCTATGAGCGACATAATGGTGATTTGGGTTGTCTTGAAGATATAGATGAAGTTGTTGCGCTTCATCAGTAACCATTCCCTTGAAAAGCAAGCCTTAAAAAGCTCCCAGTTTGAGATCCCATACTTCTCTTTCACTAGTGCAGCAGGGTGAGCTGAAGACTTATCATATGGAACTCTGAGTTCATCAGCAAGCTTTTGGCCGATGTGGAAAGACTTAAAGTGCTCCACAAATTCTGGTACCGAGATGTACTTGTACGGTTCATTCTTTCGACGCCAATACTGCTGTTGGTCCTTTTTAGAAGTCACTTCCTGCAAGAAATCTGCAACTCCTTTTCTTTCAGGACATTTGAAGCCCACGTCTTCAAAGAAATCAAGAACATACTCCCGTGGGCCTTGATAGACTATCTGACCCTCAGAAAGCAACATAATGTCATCGAAAAGGTCAAAGGTTTCTGGGGCAGGCTGAAGGAGAGAGATTATCATGGTCACATCCATGATATGTACCATCTGCCTCATGAACCTTACAATTTGGAAGGTTGTAGAACTGTCCAGTCCAGTCGATATCTCATCCATGTAGAACACTTTGGCTGGTCCAACTAACATCTCTCCTGCATGAAGTTCCGAAATTAGTGAAAATTCTATAGCTTAGAGCACACTATCTCTGAATATTGTAGCTTCTAATACTAACATTATTTCCACTGGTTAACAAAAATGAGCATTACCGGTAGTAACACGCTTTTTCTGCCCGCCTGATATTCCTCTTCTCATTTCATCACCCACCATGATATCAGAACAAATATCCAGTCCGAGTATCTGAAAAATGTTGCACAAAGTTCGTTAACCTTTAAAATTGCACAAGGAAGATAACTTCTTGCACTGAACTTTCTAATGAAGGCAACTAACCTTGAGCACATAATCAGTCACGAGACTTGTTTTCTGGCCTGCCACAGCAGTTGCCTTCATGAATGCATCAATTTCAGGGTCTGGTTTGATTCCCACTTCTTTCTCTCGCCTTACCAGCTCTGTCAATAGGTGATATCTTGTTCCAACTCCCAAGCAACGGCCGGAGAAGTCTAGCGTTTCCCTCACTGTCATCTCCCCGTGGTGAAGATCATGTTGGCCTATATATGCACATGTTCTTTGGGGAACGAACTCATGCAGTTCATGTCCACAGTAGGTGATATTTCCCGATACCTGTTCATGCATGTTACACACTCAGGTGAAACCGAGTAATGCAAATCACTCAACATTCAAGAACCCACATAGAAATGATAAACGCAGTCATAAAAAAAAATCAACAGACCCTTAGATTGTCATCTGGTTTCCCAGAAAGTGCCCTGAGAAATGTGGTCTTTCCACAGGCTGGAGGTCCAAGAAGTAAGGTCATTCTGCCAAAGCAAAAGCAAAGAATTTAATAAAATGGTCCCTTAACTAGGAACTAAACTACTGGAGGTTTTTCAAGTGCTACTTTTTCACAGTGCAAGTGACCAAAACTGATTATCAGTGCACTGTTTCTTTGACTTACCTTGATGGTTTGACTATTCCACTCACATCTTGGAGTATATTCACATTCTTTTTCTTTGAAGGAAAGATCTTAAGATAGCCGAGAAGATCCTGTCCACATGACATAATAATTAGATTAAAAAAGACTGCATTTTTAAGCAGAATCATCAATCAGCTACTGAACTAAAGATTAAAAACTGCAGAAAAGGAAAAGGGAAACCAAGAACCCACCTCTATTACATTAATGGAAGAATTCCACAAAGTAGGGAGAGCCCTGGTACCTACATATGCATCTCCATCTACAGATAAATGCTCAAACCGAACTTCGACCTTGGGTACATCAATTCCCACCCTTTTCCACAAGAGATACACCAAAAAAAGGAAAAGGTTTCACTTTCATTAGGCATGAACAGAACATTCCAGCAGGGAATGGGAGGGTAAAAAGAAAAGAGAGAGAAACCACACCTGTCAGTTCTTTCCCTAAGTCTTCTGAGGAAATTCTCATTATCCTCCTCCACAACTTTGAGGATGCTCTCCATCAAGCTTTTCTTGTCATGCAAGTCAAGATGCTGAACATCAACCTCTTCATATGCAATCTTGCCATCGTCAAGGACCTGCTTGAGCAATCCTTTCTTGAGGCGGTCATACGTTGGCAGCCTCTCAATTGCAGCCCACTTGAGCTCTTCCTCATCATCTTCTCTCACACTTCTCTGGAAAACATCACCTTGATTGTTCCAAGCCTCGCGGATGCTTGCAGAGCCCCAACTCCTCCGGCTACCAAACCCGGAACTACTCTTCCGGCTAAGTGACCGCTGGCTTAATGAGCGGCCGCTTAATGACCTTAGATCGTCCCCCACCATTTCTGTAGCCATTTAATATATCCTCCCCAACCTTTCCTCAGATGTTAATGATTCAAAAACATTTTAAAAAAAATAGAACTTGTGTTACAAGGAGTGACCTTTGATGGTAGAATGGAATTGTTGGACTAAGAATGGTGAGATGAAGGGTTATGTAGGTAGAGTGGAAAGTGCTAACGACAGAAAAGGGAATTTGAAGAGTTGTGAGCAAGTGAAGGAAACAGAAAGAAGAGATTAGAGATCTTAAGATTTGGAGTTTATAGGAAGCAGAGATGAAGAAGGTTTCTAAGCAGATGGGACGTATTCTACTAAGAATTGCCGGACGGCAAGAACTGAAAAACAAAACAAAACATGGAACATCGGATTATTATGCTCTTGGTTTTGTTCTCTTGCAGCAGCTTCTTTCAAGCCAATCAAGTAAACTGTTTGGCCTGAACCAACTCGGCATAGAGCACTGTTAGGCGTACTCCATTATTAGTTAGTATCAAGACGCGAGACTTTCCCCTCCTGCCACGTAGGCACTACCGCATCAGTAGGAAAAAAAAACTTTTTTACTTTTACTTCTCACCATAGCTCCTGATGAAGTTCTCCGCCGTCAACGCCGCCGTGTACCACCACAACTTTCCTCCTTTCTGCCGCTCTGTTTCCTCCATCGCCGCTTCCGATGTTCTTCTTTTGCTCCTCCGCCGTACTGTGCTGCGATTGTGACCATCGACCGCTTTCATCTTTGCCGGCGGCAGGCCATCCTTCGTCGTCCTTTCCCCTTATATATTGCGGCAAGCTACGGGGGTGTGCGCTTCAACTTTGAGATCTTCAGTGGATCTGAGAGAGAAAGGAATCCAAAGGACTTTTTATGAGTTCTTGTTCATTCATTGAAGTTCCCCAGAAATCACTCCAATGTTTATGCCATGTCAGTGATCCATGTCAGGAGTTTACGTACGTACAGGGTTTATATGTTGCCATATTGGTGCTTGCCGGAAGCATTCTCGATGGTGCATATATGGGAGGGAGATTGAGAATGCCAGTTTAATTTTGGAACGGGGTGTGAGTAGGTGAAATTTCATCGTTAAAAAGTTACTACTAGTACTTACTAAGGTTGTTTTCAAGAAAAATAAAAGTGAAGAAAAAATTATATTCTCGATGAATGGATTACTTGCTACGAAATTTGGAAGGGAATCTTGGTTTTAAAAATTTAGTGAAAACGTTGTAGGATTATAATTTTGAGACAACTTGAAAATATTCATGGCCGGCCCTCAGATTTAGGAAGCTCCAAGCCAAAGGAAAAATTTTGCCCAGTCAAATTATATTTTATCCGTCTCACAAAATTAACCACGTTTAACTAAGAGAAGGAGGAGGAGAAGAAGAAAACATAAAAAGTAGTAGAAGAAGAAGGCGGGGGAGAAGAAGAAGGAAGAAGAGAAGTAAAAATAGGAGGAAAGAAAAGATGATGATGAAGAAGATGGTGGAGAAGTGAATGAAGGAGAAGATGGAGAAGAAGATGGTGGAGAAGTGAATGAAGGAGAAGATGGAGAAGAAGATGAAGTAGAAATGTAAGAAGTGCGGCGGATGGTGAAGGAGGAGGAGATCGGAACCCTAAAATGAACGTTTACCACGGCGTGGTAAATACTTACCGCGAGGTGAACCGCACTGTGTTTACCGCGGCTATCGCGAGGCGAACCGCGCCGTTTACTGCGCCGAACCACTTACCGCGGCCTCAGCAGCAATAACGGTCGTGGTAAAAGTGGTCTTCTTCACATAGTGGTACCAACATGTTTACATGTCATAAACTGATTATGAAAAATAAATATGTGTTGTATTATCACAGTAGTCTCAAGGTTTGACATGAAGTCACGGGAAATGGTTTGGTTACGAAATGGTTTTGATATATTTTTTTCATTCCCAACATGTTTATATCTGTTTACACATATTCTCTTTAATGTTGGTATTATTTAAATAAACTTGTGTATTGTGTAACTTTCACTAATTAATATGTCTCATTATCTTTTTTTTCTATATGTACACACACACATATATATATATATTAGAAATACCAAAATAGGAATAGCACTTGATATTATCAGAAATGTCCAGAAACTATCATATTCTTAAAGCATAAACGTAGAACCGAATTTTAATTTCCTCCCGTCTTCTTTTATTTATTTATTGAAATACCATCATAGCACATTCGAAATGGCCATAAAGGTAAAACATAAACATAGAACCGAATTTTAATTTCCTCCCGTCTTCTTTTATTTATTTATTGATCTCATCATCCATTCTATAAAGGAGCTGAATGAAATAAAAGTTTCATGTTCAGTTTTGAAGTACAGACGTTAAAAATAAAAATGATGAATCAACGTTGACTATAACCCCTAGCCTTCCAAGCTAACGATGTGGGTTCGATTCCCGCTACCCGCTTTATATATATATATATATATCTTGTTTTTTACGCCCCTTGAAATTAGGGGCCCAAAGCAAGAGGTTTATCGGCTTACCCTCAAGGCCGATACTAAAAATATTGTAAGGGTGTGTTCTTTTAGAATAATTTATCGAAGAAAACGATGAGTATTTTGAATAATAACAGTGTGATATTTATGAGAAGAAAAATTGGACAAAATTATTGATTTGATGTTAACTTTATTTCATTATTTTAACATGTTAAATACTCCTACTATCTCTGTCCCACCAAAGTTGTTCACTTTATTTTCATATTTCCGTGGTATTTAAACTTTGATTTTTATTCATGAATATTTTGATATAGATATTGAATAATTTATATGAATATCATAATTTGTAGTATGAATTTTCTAAACATTTTTTTTTAAAAAATCATTATATATTTTACTCTCTTTATCCTATAAAGTTTGAAATTTTTGATTTGATAGTGAGGATTAAGGTTGAGATTGAGTTTCATTGTTAGGCCATGATAATTGTGGTTAATGGGAGTTTGATCATCAGTTTTATCAAGGGATTGTGGACAAAGTTTACAAGTTTTGGAGCTGTTGCAATGAAAAGATGAATTAAGATCCTTGTCCCTTTTTCATGTCTCATCCTTGTCCTCAATGGAGTATTTTTCAAACGATTGGAACCAAAACGAATCAAATAATAGGAGGAAAACTAAAATAAATTCAATTGAAGATATTGACAATGACAATAGGAAATGCACTTAATGCAAACTCAATAAAATAATCAAAATTTAAACGCCAATTGGGCCAAAACCACTCAACATTTTCTCATAGTTTGACAACATTTAATTTAGGATATTTTAATAATGTTTAGACATTTTTTATTGAATAATTCATGTGTATTAAAATCTAACTTTTCTAAATATATATTTTTGAATATTTTTTCACTGTTTATCTTGTTAAAATTTCAATCAAATACACCCTCCCGTCCATGAAAATTTGAACATATTTCCTTTTTAGGCTATTTCAGAAAAAATTGATCACTTTCCTTAAAAGAAAACTTCTCACTCTCCAAGTTATTAAACTGTCCCTACTTTATCTTTACTTTTTCTACATTATTTTTTGTGCACTTTTCAACCAATGGACAATTAAGTAATCATTTACAAACATCTTACATACACCTTAATCTCCGTGTCCAACCAAACCCTTCAATATTTTGGGGATGGAGGAAATATTTAACTTGAAATAATTAATTCAAATGGAATAACTTTTGGCGTATGGTGGGAGTAGAAATAAATGCAATTTAATAGTATTACCCTAACATAAAAGAAAGCAAGGAAAATACAAGTGAACTCCTTCAAGATAAGCTGATAAAATTGGTGACGAATTTTTTTTTATGGAATGGAAAGGGGAAATTTAATTCACAACGGTCCACAATTGCCAAAATGACAAATATATACACACACAAACATATAGTTTTCACTCCGTCTCAAATGGGTTATCACTTTAGTTTTTTTCTGTAGATTAAGATTATTTTTTTATCATTAACTCATTTTACATAAACTTTCATCATTATCCCGTTCCAAACTCATTCTAACATTTTCCCTCACATCCTAGACCCTTAAAGTGAGTGCATTGCAAAGATAAAAGATAAATAAAATAAAACAAAAGAATAAAAGTTTTATTTTATTTGGAACAAAAATATTTTGATGTTGTAAATCTTGTGACAATTCAATTGTAATGGAGGAAATATATATTATATTGAGGGAATGGAAAATTCAACTTTGAATTGAATGGAGAAGGGCCAAACCTTAGTTGATAAATTGCAAGTCATTAGTCAATATTCAACTCGAAAATTACCAACGAATTCTTGAAAGGTAAAGGTTGGGGCTTAAACGCACTATCTCATACTATTTCCAAATTTGCAATAAAAAGTTTCCAATATTTTCTCTCTACTTTTCAAAATCAATAAATACAAAAAACTCTCAAAATAACATAACACATATGCACCTTTTTGGGGGGATGATGGAGTCTCACTTCTTGTATTCATATGCAACGAACCTATTTATGATATCTCGTCAGGCAAAAAAACAAGAAGAAAATATATCCTAGAAGATAAACAGAAGAAAAGATTATTCTAACAATATGTAGCATACTCGATTGATTACTGATTTCTGCCGCCATTTTAATTGCAATTACACCCCCAATTTATTGCGGGTGGTTGTCAGATCCACCAATATCGCTATCATATAATGTGAAGGTGGATAAGCGGTACAGTTTGTTACCTCCGAAGTACTACCTCCGCCCCTAAATAATTGAAGAATTTGTTTTGCTGTTTTCAATGTATTTAATTTATGATTTATTTTCATGAATGTTTTAATATTTAAAGTTGAATAATTCACATGGATATCATAATTTGAAATATAAATATTTGAAATATATTTTTTTAAAAAAAATTTCACTATTTATCTTGGAAAAAAATTAAGACAGTGCTACACAAAACATGAAAATCAAACCCTTCAATTATTCAGGGACGGAGGGAGTATAAGTTAAATAATGAATGTGGATAAGTTGTGTCAATGACACACTATGTGTGCCCCTAGATATAAGAAGGAAGGATGATAAACACGAATCTGCCAATGCGCCGCGTTTACCGGCGACAAATTCGGAACCGCTATAAGGTAAGACGATCACCTTCCTTCCTCTTGCAGAAACGAAATCCAACAACAAATCAACGGATCGACCTCCTTTCTCGCACGAACGCAACAAAAGGACGACAAAACACAAGCAACTGCCGTCCTCCGGCGACAAAAACCACCAACCACGCCGTAGTGTTCAACAGCCAAAACTCATGCTCTACGGGCGCATAAAGATGTTCTTCCTGTTAATAGTGATGCTCTACATCAACGTTACGATGCTCCCAATTAAAGACTGGCTCAACATTTCAGCATATAACTGACATTAATTAGATTTTTTTACCACAAATGATGTGTTTCTTGTACCAATGTGAAGCTCTAATTTAACATTATGATGCCTTTCTCAATAAATCATCATGCTCCACCTTGTCATCTTTGAGGTATAACGGGTGCAAAGAAAAAATATGGTGGTCTTCGTTCACAATGATGAGCTTCGTGAAAGCGTGATGCTCTTTAATCAATGTACAATGCTTGTGTTTTACAAATTGATGCTCTTGTTACCCAAATGAACCAGACGATAAATTTGTATTTTTCTTTTTAACGTAATGAATGCTCCTAATGACATATCTGATGCTCGTCGATTCCATAGTGGTGCTCGCGCTTTGAAATATGATGATCTTTTGTTTAACATAGACTTAAAGTTGGAACGCCACGTGTCACTAACCATGTGACCATATTTCAAATCAGAACTGTCAGAAACAACTTTCCCTCGGCTCAAACAGCCTTTACCACGATTTCCCTCCCCATAACTCCGACTATTCATTCATCTACCCAACGTCTCTAAATTTATCACACACCTTCATCATCTCCAGCCGCTCGACCGATTTCTCATTCAACCGGCTAACAAGAAACTACGACTGGCTGACATTTCACTGTAAAACCTAGGGTTCCTGAAATAATGTCAAAAGCATCTCAACCAGGAATGGAAGAGATTCCGGCAGTGACACAAACGGTGCACCATGATCCGTCTGCTGCTGAGTCGAGAAATCAAGAAGTGTCTACTTCACCGAAAATGGGAAGCGCGGACGAGGAACTTCAAAATCCGAGCGAAGAGACAGAGGAACTTCAGAATCCGAGCGAAGAGACAGAGGAACTTCAAAATCCGAGAGAAGAGACAGCGAAATCTCCCGAACGACAGTAAGCGCAAAATTCTCCATCCAATTTCTTCTAAAATTCAATCAATACATTCTCTGTAAGTCGTCTCTTATCAAAACGACGTAATCTGTTACTTCAGCGAATTGAGAAGTAAGAGGATGCACAAACGTCATGAAACTCAAGATTATAGCGAAGAAGCAAAGTACGAAGAATCAGAGAACGAAGAAGACGAGCACAAAGAAGCAGATGACATACAAGAGGAAACGGATGTAGTAGTGACGTCTAAATGATATTCTAACATAATTTTGAAGATCGATGCTCAAACCCTAGAATATGATGTTTTCTGATATTCGTATGAAGGTTGATGTCCTAGCACAATAATATCAGCACTATGATGCTCCTCTTGTGCTGAATGATGATATGCATGTTGTTTTACAGTGTTCAGAAGAAAGCTAAAGGAAAGCAAAAGAAAGAGAAGAAGAAACCTCAGAGAAAGTATGTACAGAAAATAGAAAATGTTATTAATATGTTGTATATCTTGTATCATAACATTATCATCATCATGTTGTCTAATGTTATGCATGATGTTATGCATGATGTTTTTTTGTCTCATGTGATGTTCCTGTTGACCAGGATGATGATACTATAGTGCATAATAACTTCGCATGCTCTTCGTGTGAGGAGTGATATCCTTTCTGTTCATCTGATGAGCGACATCTTCAGTTTGATGCTCATAGTGTTTGACCTTCATGATGCTCATAGTGTTTGACCTTCATGATGCTCCTGTCTGATAAATAACTGATGCTCTATTTTTGTGAATGATGATCTATTCACTATGTCATATAAATATTCTCTTTTTGGAATGCACATGACACTCTTTAGGATTAGTCTGATGTCCTCCATTAACTTCATGATGCCCCTTCTTTTGAATAATGATGTTTCATCAATGTTTCGTGATTAACAGGATAGACGTCTTTATTCGAACATCCCCAAAGAAGGTTGCTGAAATAATGGAAATAATTAAGAGGAAGCCTTCACAAGTGCAAGCAGTGAAGGATATAGGGTTTGGGAGCTTGTTGAACTACAATCCGATAAGCACAAAATCAGATCTCATGTTGTGGTTTGCACAAAACTTTAATGGTCAAACAGGGACGCTTGAACTTGATAGCAATAGATCGATGGAGATGAACGACATAGATGTCTACATTGCAATGGGATTCCCAATGGGGGAGAAGTTTCTGGAAAAGTATGATGCTCCATTGGACGGTAACGAAAATGACCAACAACTTCAACGATGGTTGGAAAAATTCAAAGGACAACTCCCTACCAAAGAAAATCTCATAACAGAGATTCGAAAAGACACCACTGGCGATGACCATTTCAAGAGGTGCTTCATCATTCTAATGGATACCATCTTGTTCGCTTTTGACAAGATTGGTAGTGTTCCGACCAACTGGAAGATACTCAAGTCCCTGCACAATATGGAAGACATCAGGAACTTAAACTTCTGCCAACATGTCCTTGATAATATCTTTACAGAGTTTTCTTTGTTCAAGAAATTATATAAAGGAGGACTAGGTTCTTGTACCTATTTCATCCAAGTACTGCGTATAGGTGTGATGTTCTTATTAGGTACTTTGGTATTCTCGTGATTATAAATTGTTGCTCTTGGACTAAAAGTTAGTTACTTCCAAAATCACTGTTGCAGTTGTGGTATGTTGATTCTTTGATAATACCTGGGAAGCATGTATCAAGGAACACACCACTATGTGGAATATGGACAGATTAAATGTTCAGGGAAAAGCACAAAATAATGAAGAAAAAGGAGTCATTTGGATATGCCCAGGTAACGTTAATTCTCGATATACATATGATGAGCGTAATTAGAAAATCATGTCATGCTCTGTTTTTAAAATATGGTGTGCTGCTTGTTTTTTATGATGCTCTGTTTTTATGGTGTGCTCATGATGCTCATAATGTAATAAATGGAGTAATGCTCTTACAAATTTTGTATGATGTTCTTGATTTGCAATGTGATGTGTTCCTTGTTTAAATTGATGCTCCTATTAACTGTTGCCTAACGAAACAAAGTTGAAATAAATGCAGTTTTATGGAAAATCATCTAAAGAAAACCTTGGAAAAGAGGAGGAGAAAGGTTGAGGCTGACAAAATGTTGGACCAACAGATGGAAGCAGTAAATGTCGAAGAACATAATGACTTCCAAGGTAGTGTAAGTCAGATTCTGCAAGCAGTATCACAATGTCATCGCTCCAACACTAAACTCCTAAAAAGAATAAAGGACTCAACAAAAAATGGCCAAAGGAGACTAAGGCCATTCTACTGAAGATGAACAAGCAGCAGGTCAACTTTGCAGAGCAGCCAGTATTGGATGAAAACTTCCTCGCTGAACCAAAACTGAGGATAATTGAAGAGACCTTCAACAGAAGACAGAAGCTGAAAAAGCAGCAGAATCCAACATCTGGAAGGAAGAGACCAACAGCTCATACAGATACCGAGTGTCCTGATCCACCAAAAATTTTGAGGAAAGCCAAAGAGAGTTCTAAACCTGCTGCGGAGAAAGCTCAAGTGAAGAGGGCAAGGTCTTCGCCAAGGTTGAAGAAAATGGTTGCAAAAAGAAAGAACAGTGATGATGAAATCATCAATGTGGATGAAGAAGCATCTTATAGGAGTGGGCAGAGGGGTGAGACTCCTGAGAGCAAACTGCAAAAAGGAGGAATGGTTAAGGTATGAATGTGATGCTTTGGTGCTGACTTATGATGCTCTTCTGTTTCTCAATAATGCTCTTCTGTTCAAGAATGATGCTATCAATATAAGATATGAATGTTCACATTTATTTTTTAAATATCATGATAAAAAATTTCAGGAAAGTAGAGAGGATAATGAAAGTGAGAAGACAGATGGAATGGAACTTATGGAGGAAGAGAAGCTGGATCAGGCTCGTCACATTGATGAGGATGCAATGGAAGGAGTGGATGCACCAGATGTTGATGAAAATGAGACTGATGGGATGGTTGTCCATCATGGTGGCGACAACAAGGAAGTGGAGGAGGGCAAGGTATATAAAAAATAATGCTCTTGTTCTACATTATGAAGCTCTGACTCTATAATATGATATTCTTCCTTAATATCAACATATGATGGTTAAATTTTAGGAGATTGAAGTACCACTAACTCAGGTGAGCGAGAATGACGAAGCTGGAATGGTAGAAAAAACTGAGGATGTTCCAACTCAAGTGGTGAATTCTGAGGTGTGAAACCTGATGACCTTATTAATCAGTTCGATGCTCTTATTGATCCATATGGTACCTAAATTTCAGGAGAACTACTCACTGAGAATGTAACATCTCAGAATGTGGAAGCTAGTATGGTAGAATCTGAGGATGTTGCAATTCAACTGCTGACTTCTGACAAGGTATGAAAACTGATACGTTTCGTTCATTATCTGATGTTCCTTTAAAGAATTATAGTGTTCCTGTATTATATTATGATGTATAGTTTTACATGATGCAATCCATTTCAGATGGGCGACCAACAAATCACACAAGTTATTGAGGAGACTTTAACTCACAAGCTTCAAGCTGACAAGGTAAGGAACTCATCCTCATGGTTTCTAAGATATTGCTCTTGGGATCCTTTATGATGCTTGTTTATTTGAATATGATGCTCTAGATGTCTGATATGGTTAACACTTAGTCATGTGCTGTATAAAAAATTTCAGGTAGAAGAGCAAATAGTATCCCCAATGGAAGAGGTGGTTGCAACTGATGTTCTACCAACTGAGAAGGTATGCAAATGATGTTCTTATGTTACAATATGATGCTCGGCTATTTAGATATGATGTTTGTGGTTAACTAAACTAGTATGGTGTTTTTATTATAAGATATGTCAGGTGCTTGTAGAGAAGGACAACAAAGAATCTACAGACGCAAACAATGACCAGCCAAAGCTACAGTCTAAGGTTGAAATGGCAGATGCGCAAGAGCACATAGACAACCTTGATGATTTACTACATCAGTTGGAAGTCATCGAAGTATTCAGTCAACTCAGTTCACAACCTGAGGAAGAAGGTCATAGTGAGCAGTACCTTACTCTTGATGACATAGCCATAGTGACTCAGATTGCAAATGAAGCTGAGAAAGAAGTGCAACATGTAGAGGTTAAGAAGAAGAAAGGACCAATGTCCTTGAATGAAGTTGCCGGTATGGAATGATGTGCCTTGTATCATTATGATGTTCCTTTCATCCTAATTGGTGTTCTTTGCAATTTATAGCTAATTGATGTTTTTAACTCTGAGCTGATGATTCTTCCCTTCTGAATGATGTTCTACCTTGCAGGTGTCACAAATCAAGTACCAGCTGGATCAACCTCACCGAATTTCAATGCAATACTTGAAAGCTTGCAATCACAGGACAACCCTGTATAACAATCCCCTCAAGTTACTGTCCAAGCACCTGCAATCAAAATAACACCACGGACTGAAACTGAAATTTTGAAAGGAATAGAGATATTTGGTCAACATATGCCACACATGTTCATCCCTACTGTCCCTTTCGTAAAGGAATTAACTGCAAGGTACCCTACCCCAAGAAACATGTTGACAACCAGATTAATCATAGCGGATTTCTTATGGGGGTTACATCGTCCAGAAAAAATGGGGTAAGGCTAACATTATGATGTTCTCCAGCTAAGTTATGATGTGCTCTCTGAACTCTATGATGCTCATATGTTCTCTAATAATGCCCGTAACAATGACAGGACTGTGGTGCTGAGATGCGATGATATAGATTTAACAATTGAACAAATGTATACACCGCATAGAGGGGAAGAGGTTACCAATAACATGATAGATGCATATACACATATTCTGAACAATAGGGAAGACCTGATGGATGAAGTGGAAAATTGTGAAACAACCACAACAAGTGCAAGGAGAAAGTTGAGAAAGCCTACATAAGTACCTTGCTGACACCGTAAGTGTTTTAAAAAAAAAAACAAATAAATCATTTCAATAGTTATAAACTGTTTATAAAAATTGACTATCATTTGAAACATGCTCCACATTAGATGACACTGGAAATGGTAAGGAAAAAATTTGAAAATGAGGTTGCAGAAGAAAGAAAAATGAAGGGCCTTAAGAAAAAGTCAACAGTTCAAAGTCGGAAGATCATAGATCAAAAAGTGAAGGATATTGGACTGCAACGCCTCATTGATCTAGTCAATGCTAATGGATTGCATAAGATCAATACAAGTGAAGCTGTAAGTACAATATAATTTACATTTGATGGTCCTTTAATTTAGTCTGACGCTCTTCATGCTCCTAGTGATGGTTCTACATTCTAGTTTGATGGTCTAATTGTTAAAAATGCTTGTTGGACAACCTAAATAGAAATATGTGTCTTTATATTAGGGTGTGTCTTTATTCACAAGATGATATGTATTATTCAACTGGTGTTCCCGTTTCTTATGTTTGATGCTTTCCATATGCAAACACTTAGTAGGATGTTCTCAGTGTTTGGTATGATGACCCTGTTTATTATATTCAATGCTCTCCATTTGAAAACTAATGATCCTTCTCTCTTGTGTGATGCTCTTGAAAAAAATGGTAGTATCAACACTTAAGAAGATGCTCTCATTGTTTGGTTTGATGTTCCTGTTTTTGAGTATGGTGCTCTCGTTGATTGTTTCATAATATTACTACTCACCACTTGCAGATCGTCGTACCTGTTCTGCCACACGAGCACTACTTTGTTCTCGTTTTCAATTTCTTGGAAGATGATATTCATCTCATCAACAACAGAAACACCCATTCTGATGCATATAGCGATATAATTTCTGATGTTGTAAGTTTGACAACAAATAATTATTTTTCTTGATGGCTTTTATGATAAGATGCACTCCACTAATAATACTAACATATGAATTTGTTATCAGAGGGCAGTATTTGCTGCATATTTTTCAAAAAACCGGTTGAAGTTCAGTTTCATAAAAAACGCACCTTTAGTCACATTCGATCTCGAATGGAAGGACCGGTTGACCGAAGAGCAAATCAGTGCCAATACAAAAGACTGTGGGATTTATGCAATGAAGTATATGGAATTATATGATGGGACAAGGTTTCGATCTGACTTGCACAAGAAGGAAGCAATTGAAAGGGAGCGCCTGAAAATTTTGACAACTTTAGTTGTGTCCAAACAGAATGAGGTACGCCAGAATGTTTACAAAATGATCAAGCTCGACAGAGGAGAAAGGTTGTACGAGACAAAGATACAGATGACAAAGGAATATTTTGACCAAGCTGCATCTGACAACTGAAACTTACGGATTAATATTGTGAATATTGTGTACAAACTTTTAGATATTGACTGGTTCTATGTTATGTTGATATGTTAATTCCTAATTCCCATATGATTCTAATCTTCCAATTATGATGATCTAGTTGTTCATAATGATGCGCTTTGAGTCATAATGATGCGCTTCTGGAAGTTTTGTTTTGATAAAAATGTATGATGCTCTTTTGGATGTGTATGGTGCTCTTCGCCTTAAGTCTGATGACCTCCGTTATAATATTGAAATACAATGTGATCAAATAAATGTTTAAAATATACAGGAGGAGTAAATGTAATTTCAATTCAAATATTATATACCCTTGATAAACTATCTTGAAATTTTGACGCGCTTATGATTACATTGATCCGCTTAAGTTTTCGAAGAATGCTCCCGAACTGTCAAATGATGCTCCCGAACTATCAAATGATGTCTTTCATTTATAAATATTGACATTCTATTGTCCGTTGATATGATAATTCGTAATTTTTGAATGATGCGTCTATCACATAGATGCATGCTCGTAAAAGAGAGCATGATGCTCTAGAGCAATCAAAGAATGCTCCCGAGCTAAACAATGATGTTCGGCATATATAAACAATTTCCCTAAAAAAACCCCCAAAACTATATTTTTTAATATTTTTATTACCACCACCCTTTACAGAACTCTTAATTCTCTTTTTCTATCACATAGATTGATGCTTGTAAAAGTGAGTGTGATGCTCTATAGCCACCAAAGAATGCTCCCGAGCTACAAAATGATGTTCTGCATATATAAACAATTTCTCTAAAAAAACAATAAAAAAACCCTAAAACTCTATTTTTTATTCTTTTTACTGCTACCACCCTCTACAGAACTCTTAATTCTCTTTTCTTTCCGAGGTCATCCTTTCTTCGATGCTACTTCTGGGTTCCCAACCATCACAGTTCCAGTGATACTTTCAGCAATTGAACTCAAACTAGGTGCATCAGCAACAGTACCACAAGTTGTTTCAGAACTACCTGAAATCTTCTTCCCCAAGTCAGCAAGTGCCTCATCACATATTTTCTTCAACTCATCATTTTCCTGGCTCGAAAGCGCAACACCATACATACCTCTCATGAAATTATACCTCCATGCCATCGAATGAAGTCTGTATTTAGGATCATTATCACTAGAATTACATGCAACAACATATCTCCTAGCATCTTTCTGCCACCTCGCAAGAACGTAACGCTCAGGCAACTTAGTAACATTGTTAATATTCAAAATCCGGACAGCATGGCGGCATAGGAAACCAACTTGCTCAAACAACTTGCAAGAACAACTAACAGTAACAGGGTCAATCTTCACAAACCGAACAGTGCATTGGCGCAAATCATAGTTTGAATAAATAACCGCATAATCACTCACATCCCCATCAACCGCAATCGTTTCAAAAGAAAGCCACTGTCATTAACCTCGCTCTCAAACCGATCGAATGATAGCAAGTTGTATATCTTAACAACCGAAGTTAGAATGTCAAGCCTCTGAAACTTCCTCAGAGTGTGGCCATGGTTCCTATAATCCTCTTGGTTCGACTTATCTCTCCACTCACTAATCCTTTTAATCAAGGAGCGGACCATTTCGACCAATGAAGATGTACTATCACAAATGCCACTCAACATGTGATTAGTACTCTCGCTCCTTTGCGTAGATAAGGTGCCTATAAGGAGGAACAGACAAAACAGCTTAAACACCAGTATAAAACCACTCACACAGTCATGGATGCTCCCAGTAGATAGTTAGATGCTCCTAACAGTACTGCGTGATGTGCCCAGTGTACAAAACAAATGCACCTAACTAAAAACACAAACGATCACAAATATTATCCCCATGAAAAATCATTGGATACAAAAAGGTACAGGATAATTGAAAAACAAAATAAAGGAATGATATGCACCAATTAAATATGATGTGTAGATATCAAAAAACTATGATGTTCCCAGGTCACAAGTGAAATGATCTGCACATACAGAATGATGTGCTTATGAAAGAAAGAGATGCATAAAAACAAAAACATACCTGCAGAGAAACAGTTAGCACCCATAGCATGACACCACTTCGACCTCAGCTCAAGAGTAGCAGCCAACCACTAATTACCTTCCAGATCATACTCCTGAACCATCGCAAACCACTTCTCAAGCAACTCCTCCTCGGATAAACAACGATATAGACAGAAAAAGAATTCTCGCTCAAAATCCTCATTACTGTTCAACAGATAACCAAGATGCCTCCTCGCATTCTGAGAGATGTGCCACAAACAAAGCCGATGCTTGGACGCTGGAAGATGCCTCTCAATAGCTAGTGCAATGGCTGCATCCTGATCAGTCATGATTGTAGAAGGTTGTTTACCAACAACGCTCTCAAGAAAGCGGTCAAACAACCATCCAAATGTATCAGCCTTCTCATCAACAAGAAACTCACAACCAAAAATAACATCGAATCCATGGTTGTTAACACCAACAAAAGGGGCACAAACCATACCGTACATATTCGTACGATAGGTTGTATAAAAAATAACAACATCCCCAAAAATATCATAATCAACAAGCATCTCGGAATCTCTCCAAAAAAAGTTGCTTAGATGACCATCGACAATCTCATACCTAAAGAATACATTAGCCTCCTCATTTGAACGGGTGACAAAGTAGTCTAACAACATTTGTGCGTCGGTGGACCTTGCAGTTTTTACCTTTTCCTTAACAAGCAAGTTCCACATATCTTTCTTTAAGAAACCAACACTTTGAATGCCACCAGCCTCTTGTACCATGATCCTCCAAGCATCAACAGATTTAATGCCAATACTCATTAAGCCCAATAGCATGTTCTTCTGCTGATCAATGTTCCTAGAAGATTTCATAAAATGTTTCTGATGTTCAGGAAAGAAAGGTTGATTGTTCTCCCTCGAATGCGCAATACACTTCCACACACGATCCCTCACAGCGAAATGAACACGAGCATTACAGCCACACCTAAAGCTTGCCTTACATTTCTCCCTATCACCAGGAGTACCTTTAGGCAGACCTTCCCGTTTGCAAACATAATATCTGATGTTAATGGTCTCAGTTGATGATGAAGCCCTACTTCTATACTTCCTAACACTAAAACCATGAGACCTTCCAAAATCCTCATAGAACTTAAAGGCATTATTATCACTCTTGAACTCCTTCCCACAAATGTCCTCATTATCAAATCCATTGCAGGATGGTGGACAGACATCATTAGAACCTTAAAATGAAACATAATCACACTGATGCTCCGAGATCACAAATTGATGCTCTCAAAGGAAAGTATGATGTGCCGCACAAAATTTATAAAAAAACAGAATAAAATAAACATAATCATCTAGATTGAGGACATCATTACAAAATACACAAACTAGCATGCAAACAATGTATAAGATCATCACAAATAAATCTACAAGTCAAAAATAATAGAATGATGTGCTGCCAACAACATAGGATGCTCCAGAAAAGCATTATGATGACCCATACTAGCAATATGATGTTTTATTATCAGGAAATAGCCTCAACTCCCCCGACCAATAACGAACCAGAAATAGGATGCTCTCTTAGCACAAAACAATGTTCTGCCAATTTAAACTAATACACATAACGAGTAAAAGATCATGAAAAAAACAAAGATATAATTCTAACCTGAAGATTCGCCGCTTGCACTTGCTTGAAGTTCACCAACAAGGGAATGAAGATCAGTAGAACCAATGACCTCAACCAAAGACTCCAAGCTAAAAGGATCCAACAAAACTTCTTCATCCACATAACCAGAATCACAAATACTAGAGTCACGATTCGTAACACTCTGAGAATGATAACCATCACCATCATCAACTGAACAAACATCATGAAACGAAGATCTAACGTACAGATCACATAGAAAAAACTGAACAAACTAAAAACAAGCCCAACAAACCAGTATTCAAATCGAAATCGAGAGATCTCGCCGCCATTGAAACTGAATGAAGAATCGCAAAACTCAGAGATCGAATCGATAAAAACTCAACTTATAAACTGAAATCGACAGCGAACACAAAGTAGAACACGATTTCAAAATGAGAGACGAATCGCGAAACTCGGACCAACAAGAAACGAACAGGAAAAAAACGTTCGGATCGACAAAGTGAATGAGCTACCGTGGGGAAATAGCGGAGTTGTGGGCGATAACAATGGATGCGGGAAAATAATGGCAATTTTGTAAATAAAGGGACCTGGGCACAAAGAGGCACATAAAAATGGGTGGCACACAATAGCCAATGCCTTAAATAATCCATCCATTCCAAATGTATGTATCGCAATATCAAAAAAAATGAGTAAATTACGCCCACTATACTTAAACTATAGGTTTCGTTGCAAATCTATACATAAAGTAAAGTTTGTTGCAAATATATACCTAAATTAATGTTTCGATGCAAATGTAGCCCTCCATTTTCTTGGTGACGATAAACAATGACGGAAATCTCATTTGGCATAAACTTCGTGTATCATGTCTGATGTGTCAATTCTTGTGCCAACGTGAAGGATTTATGTGGCTGGATTGTTTGACGCGGGAAGGGGCAGGAGGCTTGGCGGGAAGGGCAGAAATAAAAGGATGGAGGAGCTTTGGTTCTGAGTTAAAAAAAGAGCAAAAAAAGAGGAGGCTAATGTCGATTTGCAGTAGACGTATGTGGAATGGAGAGGAGGTTCCTTTCTGCCATTGCAACAAGAGGGTAGAGCTTGTGACTTGCTGGAAGGGAAACAATCTTGGGCATCGATTCTGTCGATGCTCAAGATTTAGGGTAAGTTTAATGTGCTCCAAATGTTGTTGTTCTTCTACTACTACGGTTGCTGCTTCTTCTTCTTGTTATTCATCTTCTTAATCTTATTCTTCTCCTCCTCCTTCTGTTTCACCCTTTTTGTTGCTGGAATTTTAGGCAAGGGATGGATGTCAGTATTGGAGATGGTTTGATGCTGAAGCAGCTGAACAATAGAAAAGAGTGATAAACAGGTTGTTGAAGAAAACATGTATGGTAGAGGCTAGGGAAAGACAACTGAAGTTGCTACTAGGGCTAGTGATGGGTGTTTTACATGTGTATGAATTAAGCATAATATCAAGTAATCAAACCCATTCAACCTCAAGTGCAAAGTGTGCAATTGTAGTAGGGTGAGTGGGGTTGAACCTAAGAGGTTGTAGTGCAATATTTTTGGTGTTTTTGGATTTAGATGACAAGTGATAAGATGGATGATAAATCTAAATTTAACTAAATCTACTTCTATCACTAATGCAAATAAACTAGGATGCAATGCAACAAACAATTATGAATAATAAAAGTTCCTTAGGGTTAGTTAGAGTTGAGGTTACTAGATGGGGTATTTGGTTGTGATTTATGACAAGTTAGAGGAGTTGGATAATTAACAAGTTCTAACCTCCTAAGTTAGAACCATCCTCTCCATAGAAGACCAAGTAGAATTTCTTCACTTGCATCAACTATGAAGGCATTAAGTTTAGCCAATTGATGTCTCCTAACACCCTAGATTATCTTCTCAAATAATCCTAGAGTATCTAGCCAATTTTCTTTGGTCAATTCAACAAAATACTCTCTCAAGCATTTCATCGAACACTTAGTGCGCACCTAACCCTAACCCTAACAGAGTAGTTGGTCTTCTACTCTACCTCTACCTTCCTTAAGCCCAAAAAATGCTCCTAATCACGCATAATCAACAACCAAATAACTATAATTCATCTAGCAACACAACAACATGTTGACCAACCCTAGGGATGATGAGCTAATCAAAACTCAACCTATTCACAACAATGAACAAAAATGAAAGTAAGAGATGAAGAGGAAGGAAGAAGCTAGAGAGTAGAAATCAAGTCTTCAATCCTTCATAAAAGTCCCCAAATTCATAGAAAATAAAGAGGGAGGAGAAAAGAGAACTCAAGAACCCTAGATGGGTTCAAGAGCAAGTCTAAATGTGTGTGTTTTTGTGAAGAGATGTGAAAAAACATCATTTAAAGTCTTATTTTCGGGAAAAAATAAGAGTGGTCCGCTCCTGAAAAGTACGTCCAGGCGACCGCCTGACCTAAGGAAAGGGGCCGCTTGGACCTCCACCTGGCCAGGCGACCGCCTGGCTTGTGGATCGGGCCGGCTGGGCCCCTGAACCTACTCGGATGCTGGCTCGGGCGACCGCTTGGGCTGAGGTGCTGGGCCGCCTGGAGCTTCGCCCGGACCATTTTCTTCACCATTCCTTGAACTTTTTCAGATTTTACAATTTGGTTCTCAGCTTTCTCTTCATAGCCCTTTTTACGCAGAATTCATCCATTTTGACATCCAACACCGAATACCTGCAAAAATGCTTGCGCCCACACTAAATACTAGCATAATTATCGATAAAGCACGTAAAATGAGGGCAAATATATACCGATAATGCACAATTATCAGCTAGCGATCTTTGTGGTTGTTGTGTTTGGGACAAGGTTGATTGTAGTTTCATGTGTTTAGTAGCAGCAGAAGAAAACATATGTTTTGGTTGTGTTTTGGGACAGGTTTGTGTTAGGTTTAGGTATGTGTGAGTGTGGTGTAAGGTTTGGCAGGTGTGCAATGAAGGTAATGAAGGTGAGTAATGAATGTTGGTGATCAAGTGTTTATTATATGAATAAAAACTAGTATCTTGCAATATATATTAATGAAAACCTTGTATTACGGTGATACTAAAGCAAGTTTCAACAAGAACTCATCACACTATGATAATAGAGTTTCTAGAAGAACTATACCACTAATTTCAAGTTCCAACAAGAACTATAGATGTTATAAGCATCCCATCAGCATCCTTTGCACTTTACAAAAACCAACCCATTTGGACTAATACTTCCATACAAGGAGATCTATTATACCTTTGCTTTCCAAAATCACAAAAAACCGATAGCAAGCTTTCATGACTTCTATGGGCTGCTTCTACTCTTCTTTTGAATTGGTGGTTGAGCAGCAACTACTGGTTGGGAAAATTACCTCTTTCCCGTTGACACCTGGGAAATTGACACAACAATTTCTTCCCGACTTTGCAATTTCTAAACTAAGGAACCATCCAGAAATGTGTGTTGGTAAGTAAACTCACATTTGGATTATTTGTTTCATGTGTAGCGTCTGAAATGTTCCTTCACTGCAATCAAAATGAATAATATGTCATAGTGTCACAACAATGTTTACAGCTACTCATAATATAGTGAATGGCCTAATGAACATCCTAGAACACTTACAAGTGGGTATTTTGGCCTTCTTTGTTGTTTATGAGTTGCTGGAACATTTTCATTAACAGCTGAAGGGACCTACATATGTAATTATCATTAATAGTAATAATCATATGAAATGACATATTTCATACTAAACTTAGTAGTGTTAATACCTCTAAATTTCCTGCAATTTGGCCCACCTTCTTTGAATGGCTTCTTGCATTATGTCCTAAAGCTTTACATAGAGCAATGCATTTCTCTTTGTCTTGATCCTTGTTTTTCTTCTTTTTCTCTTCATGTGTCTTTCTTCTTGCCTTCCTACGCCTCCCTCGAGCTGAAGTTGAATATGGAGGGGGTTTAATGTGGGGAGCTGTCTCAGTAGGTCACAAGTCCTTTCCATTGATGGGGTTTAGAGTGTGGTGGTAGATTTTAAGGTAAGTTTCCTCCTCTCCAGAAATACTTTACCCCACCTATGCCTATATTTATTTTGGCATCTCTGATCATGCTCTCTATTTCAGGCAAAGAAACCCTGTCACCATCAACCCAATCAATGTACTCTACTTGATCCCCATAATAAATCTCTAAGGTGAGATAATCATCCATAGAGTCTGCAACATAGTACAAAGATAGTTAGACTAAAAAATAAACCATATAACATAAAAAATAGAACATTAAGCAACTATGCATAAACTACAGCTTCTTTCATATCAACATTCCTCACTAATGATGATTGATTATAGTACAAGTAACAATACACTTATTAAAAAGTACAAGTTTAAGGAACACACTACATCATAGAATAACATAATCAGATAAATTGGTCATGTAACCAACCAGATGATGAAAAAGGTTCAGAGACATAAACACACAAAATCATATACTTACGTAATGGACTGAAAACAAACAGAGGATGAACTTGAGTCATGCTCTGACACTACCAACCTTTAAAAATCGCCCTAGTTAATTCTAAACAACCAACCAAAACACAAAATCAAAGGAAAAAAATCGTGCAGCTTACAAACAATACACAATTTACCTACACCCTAAACTCAAAAGCAAACAACAGCAATAATGCCGAGGGCTTACCATATTTCGGTGGAGTCACCTCCTTTGATCATACCACCCAAGTCGTCGACATTCTTCAACACTTCCTCCACCAGAATTCCGCGACAGAAGGAGCCGATGCAACTCTTCGATCACGTCGATTCTAACAGAAATTAGGGTCTCCAGGTTTAGGGTTGGTTCGAGTTCAACAGATGGTTCGCCCTTTCATCTGATTCGCCTTTTCATCTACTCTATCTTGCTTCAAACTGAGATTCTTAAACCCAACGTCAGCAACGTTACCACCGTCAATGCCAACTCGGACTACCGTCAACGTTTATCGTCACCAAGAAAAAGGAGGGCTACATTTGCATCGAAACGTTAATTTAGGTATATATTTGCAACAAACTTTACTTTAGGTATAGATTTGCAACGAAACCTATAGTTTAGGTATAGCGGGCGCAATTTACTCTCAAAGAAATTAAGCAAAATGGGTAAAATTGTCACCAATCTTCCAAAATTTTCTAATTTCATCACCATTTTTTTAGGGATTAAATTGTTATCAACCTTTCATTTAAGGGTAATATCGTCACTAAAGATGATTGGTGTACGTGTCATCAACCAATCTTCAAAATTTGTAAATTTAAAAGACTCACCACCTTTGGGCACATAAGAAACCTCCTTTTAGGGTTTTTAAAGGTTCAAGAAGTCTTCATCTCCAGTTTCTCACCACAGCTACAATTCGTTGCGTGAGCGAAATTGCCATCACCACAATCAGAGGTCATCGGCGGTGGTGATTGACTAGAATTTCCAACAAAACTCATTTCTTAGAGCGAATTACACTCGGTCACCTCTCAATCTCTCCAATTCTATTGATAATCAAATTTCCACCAAACCCTAAAAATTTGTTCTACACCTCAGCGTTGATAAATACTCAATTTTGAACGAGCCAAACAACCCCCGATTTACACAACCATTCCATGTAAATAAAAACTAACAACTCCGTTAAACCACATACGTCAATCATCCTCTTTAGTGGCAAATTTACCCTTAAATGAAAGGTTGATGACAATTTAACCCTCCAAAAAAGGGTTGGTGGCAAAATTAGAAAAGTTTGAAAAGTTTGTGGCAATATTACCCTCTCCCAAAAAAATACTTCTCCGATGTATATGTAAATGATAAATGAATATTTATATTTTTCTGATAAAATATTTTTCTAACAAAAAGTTGAATTAAATAAAAATTATAAAAATATATGTTAAATTACTTAGATAAAAATAATAATAATTTAATAGATTAAGTAAAGTTTGGTAATAAGATCTCACAAGGTCGAGCTCTTATCTTACATTCAAGCTCCAGCCATCTTTTGTTCCCTAACCTTATGTATCAAGGTAGTGTTGAAACAGATAAAATTTTCAAAACTTTTTCACAACTTTCTCAATTTCAATACATAAAATAATCTTAAATATATTAATTCTCTATAATATCATCCATCAGTCAAAATACACATCCCCAAATTTTCCAAAATTATTTTCTCATTGGTGACACCCCAAATAAAAAAGAACAGGGCTCAAAACAACAAGTGTAGTAGACTAGTAGTGCCATTTTGTTGGGCTCTGCTATGACCTGCCAGCCTATGACCCATAATGTGAACGAGGTGAGCCATCCCCAGAATGTTGGGCCCATATAAAACAGCCCAGTGTTTGCTCAGAAGTCAGAATAGTTTTCCTGTAATATTCTCTAATATTTTTCAATTTTTTTTCCTTTTCAAGAGTGCTCTTGCTGGGATCGGTGTGAGGTTATAGTGATACAGAGAATGTACATTCAATCTATACAAAAATTACAATACCCTCTTCTACTACTCTATGCAGAAACTGCATCCTCTCCATCAGGCTCCAAAAAACAGCCTTGGAAGGCTGTGACTGTGACTCCATTGTCCCTTCTACAAGTGCCAAAAGCTCTCACTCAATTACCATCATCAAGCCTTAGCAACTGATCTGCCGCAGACTCAATGACGCGAGCAGCTTCCGCAATTCTTACAGCCATTGTCGCCTTGTACGCCACTAAGTCTGCATTCTCCAAGAGTACCTGGGCTCTCTGCCTTTTCAGAATAGCTGACTCAATGGACCTGTTAGCTGAAACCTTAGCCTCCTCAATCGCATTTCGTTCATCAAGCCCATCATCTTCAGCTATAGCTGCAGTACTGTAACACATTAGCTTAGCGATCTTGCAAGGGTTCTCATAACTCATTCAGTTCGCAGAAGTAAGCGACGCCAATCAATCCCATTATTAAACGATTTAAAAGCCAGAGCCTATAACCATGCCTTTCTAGTATACCTTGTAGTGTGCTTACTTGTTTGCCTCTTCCATGACTTGCCTGTCGTTTGAATGATCTCCTTTTTCGCAGCACGGGCTTAGGGGTGACTGGAGCTTTCTTAACTTGACCCTGTTCAATTAAAGCATGTCACTGTCAGATACTCCATAAACACACCAGCAGATGGGGCCAAATCAACCACAAGATTTACAATTAAAATAAACCCAACTAAGGAATTGTGTTATTTTCCATATATAAAAGGAGTAATTGCAAAAATGATATGATTACTGATGTAACTTACATTTTAAGGTGGCTAATCAACAACATTACTGTATTTGTTCAAGATTTACCTGGAAAACTCTAAGCAGTGGGGTTCGCCTCTGCTTCCTTTTCTTGAACCAGTACTGATGAACAGCATCCACCATCTCCCTACTTCCCAGGTCAAGGCACAGATTAGCAGCTGCCTGTTCATTAGCATACTCCTCAGGGCTGCTGTAAGAAGCCTTCTCAAAGGTGTCAATCATCAACTCAAACTTCTCTTCAGAAAGATGCTCAAAAAGATCATAAACAGAGAAATATTCACTGTTGAACTTTTTTAGCCATGCTTCATCTTCAGAATCAATATCATAAATTGCATTCTTCTTTGCAAGAGCTCTAGATATTTCATCATCACGTACAGAGATATAAGAATCAGGTCTGTGAAAGGTTGAGCTGCTTCCAATATCATAACCTGTTACTTCCCGTACCCCAGGAACAGGGATGGCCTTTGCTATAGGCAGAGGGGCATTGCGATCAGAACACTCCTTGTAAAGATCCTTGAAGATGCACCAGTCCTGCCTGTTTACAAACTCAAGCTTCCAGTTATCATCCAAAGGCCCCCATATAATGGCATGGGTAAACCGATTGCTTGAACATGGTCTCATGATGCTCTGTGCCTTGTGTGAGTACAAAACTGACCCGTGATCTTTGACAACAAGAGACCATTCCCCAGAAGCAGCAAGCTCTAACATGATACTGGCTCCTTCTACTCTGTAACATCTGTCAGATTCAACAGCTAGTATATTTGCTGAGCAGCATGATGAATCTATATCCTTCACAAGATCCACCTTTGTAGACCCATCTCTTAAGTTAAATAAGCAGCTACTGCGATCTGAACTCCTGAGCTTGTTTTTAGAAACCACTGAAGAAAAGGGAATGCCATTTCTTCTGCTAATGAGCATCTCAGACACTTGATTTCCATTAGCCTTCTGAAAACCAACAAGTGAAGGATTTCTAGATCTCCTCCTCCTCAATGAACTCCTGCGCTTCTGGACACTTCTTGAGCTCAGAGCAATTTTATATTGACTATTACGACCCACAAGCTTTGAAGCTCGGACAGACGGATGCAATACAGGCTTAATCTCCTTATTTTTGCCCAACAGAACTACAGTTCTGCATCTACTGACAGTAAATCCTAGAGAAGTAATCAATACATAGTCTTCTACAGTATCATCCAAAAATTTGTCATCTGGCCTCGAGAAAAGAGAGTTATTTACAATGATGGTCCAGAGTAACTCCGATCTAAGCAGCAAACTCATATGTATATACACGAAATAACGGTAAACAGCAGAAGAATCCACAGAAAAAGATGGGATAGATTGCCTAGTTCCAAAAAACTTGCAAACTCCGGTGCTCACATCTGGATGATGGCCCTGAAAAAAAATTACAAGAGATAAATGAAACACGAAAATGATATCCACCAAAACGCACAGATTGTTTCCGGTGCCCTCTTATTGCGAACAAACAGCGGGAGAGATGGCACACATAATCAACTCTTTCTTGCTAGACACAGATCGAACAATTTTTTATTTCTTTTTGAATATTGCAGCAAATTTGCAAGTAATAAAATCTCCTCAGTTTAAGGACGATGAAAGAGAACTCTTACCAATGAGAAATCAATGCCATGCGAACAGTAGACCCTATTTATAGGTTCAGACGTTAGGAAGGCAGCAAGATCAGCAAGCTTCACCTTAGACCACCTCATACATTCTAAAAACAAACTCAGAAATGACGAAAACCACAGCCGTCCACCTTCACCAACAACAATGTTGAGCACATTTTGATCGAAATGACTACATTTCTTCTTGGTCTTGCTCCGCCTCCTCCTAGAAAACCGCTTCCCATACTTCCTATCATCCAAAGTCCGCAACAGCACATCCATGTCAGTTCCAGTTCTCTTCCTTTTACGGAAATAAACCTTCCCAAACATCCTCTCTTTTCTAGCACCATAATCTACGGCCACAGACTCCAATTTCCAGGGTTGTTTCAATACGGGCTCTTTGACAGAATGTTTGCTAGCTTTCAGACCACCATTAGCGACTGCATTAAGACCATTGCTACGTGTAGCCTTCTTCACATGAAGCAAGTCTTCACCTGATTTATGCTTCTTGAGCTTACCTTCGTCCTCGTCATCCCACAGGCGCCGTCCTGAACGGAGAACTCTGGCACCAACTGGACCCTTCACCACCCCACCCACGTTTGTCCTCCGGCTCATCCTCACCGACGGCATGGCCTCGCACTTCTAGCCTCGCCCAAGTCCTGTCTTTGTCCAAGCTCTTAAATGACACTCGAGCCAACACAGAATAACACAGCGAGTCCACTCAGCAAAGAA
This sequence comes from Stellera chamaejasme, assembly GCA_024586325.1. Taxonomy (NCBI): domain Eukaryota; kingdom Viridiplantae; phylum Streptophyta; class Magnoliopsida; order Malvales; family Thymelaeaceae; genus Stellera; species Stellera chamaejasme. The sequence goes on from CM044986.1 coordinate 930,288, forward strand.
CCCCGCTAAAAACCGTGGCCTAAATAATCCGACGAAAAGTTTAAAAGCAACGGGATCGAACAGCAAGCTGCCATCTGTACAAAGTCCAGGATCTTCACCGACTCAACAAGCGTTCTTGAACCATATCCAGATCTGCAACAGCCGGCCGAATCCGACTCCTTCGAGTGGCAAAAAATTGAAACTAGAACACATCCTACCTACCAATTATCTTACAAAAACGAAGGTAACAACAACGCCGACCAGTGGAAGCGATCTTTAAAACAAACGACTCGTCTATTCATCAAACCCCCCGAAAATAATCTCGGTAGGGGGGAAAAAACAGAGAGAACGTTGAAGAACTGAGATTTAAAGAAACGACCTTTTTTTTACAAGAGGGAGCTTTCTCTTTCTAAAAGTAAAGATCGGAGAGGTGAGATAAGAGTGGGTAGTCAAGTAATTCTGAATCGGCGGCGATTGGGACTGAGTATTTGGGAGCTAGGGTTTATGATGAGAGAGAAAGGGAGCAAGAGAGAGAAAGAGCGATGATAAATATCAGCAAAACAGGGGAGAAAGTGAGAGCTAGTTCGCCGACTGTTGACAACCGCTGGATGATACGGTGGACGGTCCAGATCTCCCCAACTCCTAAAGTGGTTGTGCTGTGCGAGCGCTCGGCGCGATAATTTGATTCGCAAAGTGGGAACGACTTTAACCAACGAAATTACGGAACTGGGCATCCACTGATGGTGTTAGTGGAGAATTTTCAGGTATTAGCAGGGCAAACATGTAACAAATCCATTCATATTGGAACTGATTAAACGAGTGACTGGTGTTTCATAATTTTCGAACCTGATGTGGAGACGTAAAAAACTTGTTGTTCAATCCAAAAACCGGACCTGATTAATTAAGGACTAAACTCTCATTATAAGTGAGCTTAGATCAATCAGTATATTTGGTTTTCGATTGGATAAACTAAACTGGTTGTACTTATATTAGAAATCGAAGAATTCGAAAAAATAGGAAACAAATTTTTTAATCTACTATCTATTACTTATATATAAAACAATGGTAAAGTGCACTTATGGTCCTGTAACTTTAATTATCGCACCATTAGGATCTTATTTTAACTTTTTGTATCAATAAAGTATTGTTTTCAAAAAATTTCTTCATCCATGGTCCTTTTTAAGATTATTTTACTATTTTATCCTTTCACATGAATGGTACAATAACAAACATAAACTGAATATTTCTTATTATACCATTTACATCCTTAAATTTTAAAATTCTACAAACAAACCCTCCAATCTACCTTAAACTTTTCAACTCACCTATCTCAACCACCATCAGACTTACCACCGCTGGAAAGCCACGGGCCGCCGCCGGAAAACCTTGGGCACGCGATCCGCTGCCTTGGGCGCACGATCCGCGGCCCTGTGCAGGGGATTCGCAGGCCTGGGCTGCAAATCTACCGCCTAGACTTGCGTTTCGTAGCTTAGAGGGCATTCCGGCGAAGACTCTCGGCAGTCTGGCGAGATTTCCGGTGGTGGTGGATAGGAGGGTGGTGAGATAAAGTGGAGAGAAAAATTTTAGGGTAGAATTGTAAGTATTTGTAAAAGTTAGGGTAGAGTTTTATAGTTTATAAAAATTGAGGGTAAAATTGAAACTTTCGTTAAACGTTGAGGTGATTTTTATATTTTACAACTGTTTAAAAGGGCAATATTTTAAAAATTGAGGGCAAAAATGTCAAATAGGACCATGGATGAAGAAAAAACTTGAAAACAGAAAATTATTAGTTTAAAAAGTTAAAACAGGACCCTAGTGGTACAATAATTAAAGTTACAGGACCATGGGTGCATTTTACCCTATAAAGCAACATCTTATTTAGAGACAGTTTTGTCTTTTCTCGAATAAAAAAAGTGAATACTGATCATATAGCGTGCCATATGTGAACACATTTTTTTTCTGATAATATTCCTTATATGGTTGTGTGGTGCACCACTTGCTAATGTACTAGATCATAGCAATACATACGTAAATGGGAAGTGTGTAAATTACATTTAATTGATTTGAAAACGTTTAGAAATTAATAAATACTTTACATCAAAAAAAGAAATTAATTAATCAATACTAAGGGACGCACAAATTAAATAATAAAATAACAGAGACGCATAAATATATAAAGATTATAACTTCCTGGATGATTTTCAGGCACAAAGTGATTTTATCCATGGTATTTAAAAGAGAAGCTATATTGTTACCCCCATCGGCAGAAACGCACGTAATGCGGAACGCCTGGCGGCACAACAGAACCTAAATCGGGTAACAAGAAATGTAGTTCCTGGTGGGTGGCCCGTAACCAACCCGATTAAAAATTTTCTTTTACTCTATTCATGCTATTAACTTATAATGCAAGTAACGAAAATCGCCTAAATTCAAACATACATATGCACATAGATATGAATATGACAATGAGTTTGGCCCCGCGAGCTCCAAAATGCAGCAGAATACGGAAATCTTCATACAAATACATATGTGATGCAATATAACTTTACATGCATGCGTTTACATATACATAGCCAAAATCTAATATCCAGAATATCTACGTGTGTGGAGGGATCTGGTGCACCAAGATCCTCAGAAAGCAACTCCACATAGGTCATCGCTGCTGCTAAACAGATAACAGAAGACATACCATCAGTAACTTCAGAATGTGCTCAAATCAAAATCGGATCTTGCAGAATAGTAGAAAATCTCAAACGGGACTATCCTTTTTCCAAATCAGAAGTCAGACTCGTAATTAACAATACCTGAAAATCAAACACCAGAAAAGCACCGAGAGACTCTACTCCTTTGGTTTCTCATCAGACGAGCCTGAAAAACGTGTAAATATATAAGGGCAAGTCCTCGTTGAGAACTCAGTAAGGGTCAGACATATGATAAGGTATCTCAGAAATCCAGAATACTCGGAACTAATATACTTGTACAGAAAACACATATACAAACGGAAACATATATACATATAATAATAAGAACGATGTCAGAAATGTTAGTAGTCAGACAGAATTGGCAGACCTCTAAGGCTTTTAGCCTTACATAAGAAGTTTTCAGAAATAACAGAGGCATGGTACCAGCCCGGGGTTCGGAATCCCCGTTGACGACAGAACAGATCCATAAAGCAGGATACAGAAGGGATACTTGCCGGACAAGTTATCTCGATTGATGACGAGTGGTAACTTGTCGGACAAGTTATCATGCGCAGAACAGATCCAAATGCCAGAATGCAGGAGGTAACTTGTCGGACAAGTTTCCCGAGTGATGATGGGAGATAACTTGCCGGACAAGTTATCCTGCGCAAAACAAATCCAGATGCCAAAATGTAGATCCAGAAGCCGGAATGCAGAAGGAAACTTGCCGGACAAGTTACCCTGGATGATAACAGGAGGTAACTTACCGGATACGCATATATAAGCATCCCAGAACGCAGAGTCTAGGAGAACTGAATCCTTACCTTATACACCGAAAATTCCCGAACCGGGCTCCCGCGCAGATTCCCAGAAACCAATTTCGGTAAAATTCCGGCTTAGTTTCTACCTAAGTCCCTATTGACAACTCATCAAAATATCACAGAATAAACATCTAAGAACCACAAAATCACATATCTGAGCAGCTCCGCCACACACCAGAAATTCAGACGTTAACGGTTTTACACACAAAAACTCATTTACAAAATCTGATCAGCAGAAGGTATACAACTCTTTACCGTGAACAACATATATGATTATCTCTTCACGAATTTGAACTTTGATTGTCGTGTATAAAATTAGAAATCGATTTCGGTAGTACTCTGGAATCGTTTCAGCTCAAACTTCTTTTCAGAACTGATTCAGAAACACGTAAACAACATTTAGTAACCAAGAAACATACCCCATATGTGGCGCCACAAAAATCTCAGATTATCCAGAATTTACGGCTTTTAAACGAAGCCGTTTCTGATCAGATTAAAAATCTGATCCGTGGGATGATCCTAACTTCTCTCGATGATCAGTTTAATATAATTACCTCGAAGCTCATGCCAATATTTGTGAAGATCACTTAAAGCTCAAAGTTGAGCTTTCATGGAGGAAAACGTGAGAAAGAGAGGAAGAAGAAAAAGAGATGAGAAAGACAAAATGTCATTTTTCATCTCATTTTTATCTCTTCCCTTCCTTTTTTTGCCATAAATGGGCAATCAGCCTCCCTCCCCTTGTCCCATTCTCAAATTATTTGTTCAACTTTCCCAAATTTCCATTTTGTCCCAAAACTTTGCAAAGTTGCAATTTAATCCAACCGCAACTTGCATATTTTTCAAACGGGAACACCTACGGAATTGAGATTTGGACACCAACTCCAGGACTTCATAACACACAGAAAACATGTTTAACATGTTTAAATTGAAGTCTTGATATTCACAAAAATCAAAAAATGGATCGTCAATCGTACAGAAATATCCTCGAAAGTCGCCCGGCGCGTGGAGGCTGTAACAATCTCCCACCTTAGGACTCTTAGTCCTCCAAGAGGGTCCTCAATCTCTGATACTCCTCGCGATATCGCTCTATCAAATCCTTCTCGGTCTCCCAAGTTGCTTCCAGGTCAGAATGATGTGACCGCTGAATTTTGACCATCAGAATCAACTTACTACGGAGTTTTCGAGTATCCCGAGCCAGAATGGCAATCGGTACCTCTTGGTATGTCAAATTCGGTGCCAAATGAACCTCCTCTGCTGGTACAGTCTGAATCGGATCCAACAAACACTTCTTGAGAATACTGACGTGAAATACATTGTGGACTGCAGACATGTCGGGTGGCAATGCCAGACGGTAAGCTACCTTGCCAACCCGTTCCAGAACCTCATACTGACCGATATACCTCAGGGCTAACTTGCCCCGTCTACCGAATCTGATAATTACCCTGATCGAATCCACCTTCAACCATACCTTATCACCCACCTCGAACTCCAGATCTCTTCGACGTCTATTCACATACGATGTGGTTCTATTGTTGGCAGCCTTCAACCGTGCCTAAATCTTCTTAATCTTTTGCGTCGTCTCCTCGATGAACTCAGGACCTAACTCCACTCGTTCCGATGCCTCCGCCCAACAATGAGGTATCTTACACCTCCGCCCATACAGAGTCTCGTAAGGCGCTATGTCGATGGTACTCTGATAACCATTGTTATACGAGAACTCTGCCAACCGCAAGTGCTTATCTCAGTCACCTCCAAAATCTAACGCACAGCTCCGCAACATATCCTCTAGAATTTGAATAACTCTCTCCGACTGTCCGTCAGTCTGAGAGTGATATGTTGTGCTCAGATGGATACGCGTGCCCAATGCTTTATGAAAAGCATTCCAGAATCGTGCGGTGAAACGCAGATCTCGATCAGATACCATGGAGTCTGGTACTGCATGTAATCGCACAATCTCTCTGATGTATAGATGGGTAAGCTTCTCTAACGGATATGTCACTCGGATAGGCAGAAAGTGAGCACACTTAGTTATACGGTTTACAATAACCCAGATAGGCACGTGATGAGATCGTGTCATAGGTAGACCTGTCAGAAAATCCATCGTGACATTACCCCATTTCTTAACCGGAATGGGCAACGTCTGCAATGTTCCTGCTAGCTTCTGGTGCTCAATCTTCACTCTCTGACATGTAGCACACTTCGAGGCATAGGTGGCAATGTCTCTCTGCAATCCAGGCCACCAGAAGTGCGTTCTCAAATCATTGTACATCTTCTCGCCTCTTGGGTGTATGCTCAATCGACTCAAATGAGCATCTTCCATAATCTCATATTGGAGTGTCAAAATATCGGACACATATAGCCGATCCCTGAAGTACAGCAACCCCTATCTGTACTCAAATGACTGACACAATGCTCATTTGTTCTCGCTCGATATTTTCTTCAGGTCTAGATCCTTTCCCTACGCATCTTGAACACTATCTTAATCCGACTCGTGACGCATCTATGTAGATCACATACGGTGCACTAGGATCCGGTAATATCAGAATTGGAGCATTTGTCAACCTCTGCTTAAGCTCCTGAAAACTGCGCTCGCATGCGTCGGACCATACAAAAGCTCGTCCCTTCTGAGTTAGCTGAGTAAGAGGTGAAGCCAGATGGAAAAGTCATAAATAAACCTCCGATAGTACCCAGCCAATCCCAGAATGCTTATGATCTCACGCACATTCGTGGGTTGCTTCCAATCTCGTACAACCCTAATCTTCTCATGATCCACAGATAAGCCATGTTCTCCAATAACATGACCCAGAAAAGCAACCTCACGAATCCAGAACTCACACTTGGAGAACTTGGCATATTGTCGGTGTTCCCACAATGTCTGTAGCACTATCCTCAGATGATCCTGATGTGCATCCTCATCCTTGGAATAAACCAGGATGTCATCAATGAACACCGCAACAAACGAATCTAGGTAAGGATGGAAGACTCTGTTCATCAGATCCATAAACGTTGTAGGAGCGCTAGTCAGACCGAACGACATAACCATGTACTCGTAGTATCCATACCGAGTCCGAAAAGCAGTCTTCGGAATGTCTTCCTCCTTAAACTGTAACTAAAAGTATCCGGACCGTAGGTCGATCTTCGAAAAGACCTTTGCTCCTTTCAACTGATCAAACAGATCGTCGATCCTGGGTAACGGATATCTATTCTTCACTGTGATGGCGTCTATTTTTCGATAATCGATACACAACCTAAGGGTTCCATCCTTCTTCCTCACAAACAGAATCAGAGCACCCCATGTAGAAGTGTTCGGTCTAATAAACCCTTTCGCAAGCAATTCATCCAGTTGTTTCTTTAACTCATTCATTTCAACTATAGGCATGCGATAAGGGGGAACAGAAATAGGAGTAGAACCTGGTTAGAGCTGAATCTCAAACGTGATCTCCCGCTCCGGTGGTAGCCCTGGAAGATCCTCCAGAAAAACCTGCGAAAAATATCGTACAACCGGGATCTTCTCCGGCTCTATTCTGGTATCAGCTGGATTCAATCCATAATATTCTTCCTCGCTCACCATCGGCACCCGATCCAGAACCTAAAGCTCTATACCGTGTTCCACAACTTCCACATTCAGCACTACAGATAGAGGTATTACCTCTCCAGATACTCTAATCTGCCGTTGGGCACAGTCAATCTGAACAAAATTCTTGGATAGCCAATTCATCCCAAGAATCACATCATAAGTCGGAACATCCAAAACTAACATATCATACATAAAATTGTGTCCTCCCACTGTCAAGACACAATTCCGAGCCATCTTATTCGAAAATAAATATTGACTTCCAGCAGTTTTAATCAGAAATACATCAGACAACTGGAAAACATATAGTTGCAGAGATTGAGAAAATTTCTGTGCTACAATCGATGTGGAAGCACCAGTGTCAAAAAGCACATTAACAGGTATATCATTCAGATGCAATGTACCTTTCAGCGCTCCCTGTCGAGCTGACTCGCCCTGCTCAATCTGAAAAACTCTACCAACTCGAGGTTGCTGTACTGGTGGAAACGGTGGTCGCGCTGGCCATCTTGGACCTCTCCGAAGTGACTCCCGCCCCATAAGTACACTAGGCTGTTGTGGAGGCGATGCCCGAGGAAAACTGCCGAACTCATGTCTGGGCATCAGAGGACAGTCGCGGATCCAGTGCTCCGTGGTCCCGCATCTCAGACATCGGCCGGACTCTCGATAACATGGTCGACTGGAGTGAAATGTCCCACAACAGCGACATTGAGGTCCGGATGGTGCTGCTACAATGCCCTTTCCTCTGTCACTCGGTCGTGCCCCAGACGTCTTCCCAGTACTCCTGAAAGGTCTCCGTGGTCTCGGAAATCCGGAACCTCGTACACTCTCACGAGGTCGATAAGTAGTGATGGTCAGGGGTCGCAATGCCCATCTGATATCGCGGCGCAGTCTCATATAAATCTTTTGGCCTTCTGCTCCTCAAACCCATAGTAATGTGGAACAAAACGGACCAACCGATCGAACTCCTGCTCATAGTCCTGCACGGTCCTGTCGCCCTGCTGCAAACTATTAAACTGCCTTTGACGGAGATCTTGTATTGCATCATCGATATTGTACTCCAGGAACACTCAGGTCCCAGCCCATACCTAGGTCCTACTCATCTCTGCGCTCAAACTGTACTCTTCTGCCACTATGTACACTCCTCCACCAGTGATTTGCCTGCCTGGCCAAGTTATATGTAGCCAGGGATACCATCATAGTGAAAGGTAAGTGTAACATCCCGAGCATCTTCTTCATGTCAGAAAGCCATGTCTTTGCCACATCCGGTCCTCCTTTTCCATCAAACTTCATCAGATTCAGATTCAGACGCAAAAATCGCTCCAACAATCTGACATCCCCTAATCGGGACTCCTGCTGCCCATGTCGCCTACGAGACTGGCGAGAGCTCTCTGACTCATCATACTCGTCATCTCTGTGTCGTCTGCGATGTCGACGACTCCCGTCACCCCGGTGTCGCTCGTCCTTAGAATGATCAGGTTTGACCTCAAGATCGACCTCTGATCGTACCCTCATAGATTGAGGGTGTCGTCTCTCTGAATCCTCCTTGTCAGTGCTCTCCCTCTGCTCCTTCTGGAGCGGAGTACCAGTATGAGTTTTGACGCGGGTGACAATATTCCCCTCGCACTGAACCTGCTGAGCCCCCGGAGTAGCCTGAGCCAACGCATGCAATAATGCTGTAACTACATCCCGGATTTGCTCCAGGGTCTGTGCGAGGTCAAGAGGAGGCTGTTACTAAGGATGCAACTATTGTTCCAGATCCCAAGATTCTCGAACATCCCTCGAAGAGTCGGGATCCATGTCCCGCTCACCCTGATCTCTCTCCCGCTGACGGTGAGTATTAACCATAGCTCCTAAAATTCACAGATGCAAGAGCACATACAAGACGATAAATGTCTAACAGAAGCTAGCAGCGGTATTTCTATAGGCTCTGAAATGTAAATGCAATGCATGATGCAATAACCCCAAATCTCATAATCACATATGCATATCATAATTCTAATTCTAGGCGTCCGCCCTTTCTGAAATCCAGATCTCATTCTGCATAGTACGTCTCGAAGAACAGACCCCTATTCTGACACCTCTTCCAAAATGTTCAAGTAAGGGGGTGGCCAAATCCCTTACCGAACATCCTTGGAATAAGCGGTAGAACATCGACTCGCCCTACCAAGCCCGTACACAGAACAAAGATTCACTTATGGACTACATAAAGCTCAGAACACAAACTTCACTTGATCCTCGTACTTGACTAAACCTGGCTCTGATACCACCTGCACTGTTACCCCCTTCGGCGGAAGCGCACGTAATGCGGAACGCCTGACGGCGTCAACGGGAACCGAAATAAGGGCAACAGTAAAACAGAGTTCCCTCGGTGTGGTGGCACAGAACCAACCCGATTAAAATTTTTCTTTTACTCTACTCATGCTATTAACTTGTAATGCAAGTAACGAGGATCGTCTGAACTAAAACATACATATGCACATAGATACGAATATGACAATATGAGTTTGGCCCCGCGGGCTCCAGAATGCAGCAGAACACGAAAATTCTCGTACAGATACATTTGTGATGAAATATAATTCCACATGCATGCGTTTACCTATACAGAGCCAGAATCTAATATCCAGAATACCTACGTGTGTGGAGGGATCTGGTGCACCAAGATCCTTAAAAAGCAACTCCACGTTGGTCACCGGTACTGCTAAACAGATAATAGATGACATATTGTCAGTTACCTCATAATGTGCTCAAATCAGAATCGGATCTTGCAGAATAGAAAAAAAATCTCAAACGGGAGTATTCTATTTCCAAATCAGAAGTCAGGTTCGGAATTAACAATACCTGAAAATCAAACACCAGAAAAGCACCGAGAGACTCTATCCCTCGGGCTTCTTATCAGACGAGCCTGAAAAAGTGTAAATATATAAGAGTGAGTCCTCGTTGAGAACTCAGTAAGGGTCAGACATAGGATATGGTATCTCGGAAATCCAGAATACTCGGAAATAATATAACTGCACAGATACAAACGGAAACAGATATACAGATAATAATAAGAATGATGTCAGAAATGTTAGTAGTCAGACAGAATCAGCAGACCTCTGAGGCTTTTAGCCTTACAGAAGAGGTTTTCAGAAATAACAGAGGCATGGTACCAGCCCGGGGTCCGAAATCCCCGATGCCGACAGAATAGATCCAGATAGCAGAATACAGAAGGATACTTGCCGGACAAGTTATCACGAGTGATGACGGGAGGTAACTTGCCGGACAAGTTATCCTACGCAGAATAGATCCAAATGCCATAATGCAGGAGGTAACTTGCTGGACAAGTTTTCCCGAGTGATGACATGAGGTAACTTGCCAGACAAATTATCCTGCGCAGAACAAATGCAGATGCCGAAATGCAGATCCAGAACCCGAAATGCTGAAGGAAACTTATCAGACAAGTTACCCTGAATGATAACAAGAGGTAACTTGCCGGACAAGTTATCTCGGTGCGTCCACCCGCATACCCGAGTCTATGCATACCGGGTCCCACCCTCAACTCGAACTCAACCCCAGTTACCCCGATACGCATATATAAGCATCCCAAAATGCATAGTCAAGGAAATATGAACCTTCAACTCGAACTCAGTCCAAGTTACACCGAAAATTCCCGAACCAGGCTTCCGCGCAGATTCCCAGAAACCAATTTTGGCTTAGTTTCTACCTAACTCCCTGTTGACAATTCATCAAAAGATCATAGAATAAACATTCAGGAACTATAAAATCACATATCTGAGCAACTCCGCCACACACCAGAAATTCAGACTTTAACGGTTTTACACAAAGAAACTCATTTACAAAATCTGATCAACAGAAGGTATATAACTCTTCACTGTGAACAACATATATGATTACCTCTTCACAAATCTGAACTTTGATTGCCATGCAGAAAATCAAAAATCGATTTCGGCAGTACTCCGGAATCGTTTCAGCTCAAACTTCTTTTCAGAACTGATCCAGAAACAAGTAAACAACGTTTAGTAACCAAGAAACATACCTCATATGTGGCACCACAAAAATCTCATAAAATCCAGAATTTACGGCTTTCAAACGAAGCCGTTTCTGAAAAATCTGATCCGTAGGATGTTCCTAACTTCCTCTCCCGATGATCAGTTTAATATAATTACCTCGAAGCTTGGACCAATATTTGTGAAGATCACTTGAAGCTCAAAGTTGAGCTTTCATGGAGGAAAATGTGAGAGAGAGAGAGAGGAAGAAGATGAAGATGAAGAAGAGATGAGAAGTGACAAAATGTCATTTTCTATCTCATTTTTATCTTTAATTAATTATTTTTTCCCATAAATGGGCAATCAGCCGCCCTCCCCTTGTCCCATTCTCAAATTATTTGTTCAACTTTTCCAAATTTCCACACAAAAACTTATGATGCTCACATGACAACTTATGATGATCACGATTAAACTTTACATAACATGACATAATTGTTCATAGAAATAGGTTGCCTCAACATGTGCATGAGAATGATGCTAAAGGAGTAATGAATGATCTTCATGATGATAAGAAACCGCCCAAATAACCAGCAAAAATGTCGATCCTTTCCCCTTCCTTTTGTAACCAAAGCTCTGGTCCCGGCATCAGGATGATGCTCATATGTACGTTTATGATTCACACACTGCTAAATTGGATGCTCACTGCTGTCATAATGATGTTCACCTAAAAACCATTAAAAATATATATAATGATGGCAGACTAAAGAATGTTGATCAATGTATGCTTAATATGATGTCCACAACACAAAATTGGATAAATCCTATGAAACTACATATAAAATTGACACAATTGTCCACCTAAACTACATAATGATGCATTGTACGCCTACTAAAAAATGGAACTCAGACTTAGGAATGATGATCATGGTCTTCCAATTGATGCTATCTAGTTCGAGAATGATGCACAACACAACTACTAAAAAATGTTAAGTGCGCTGTGCAACATGATGTGCTCAAACTTGAGAATGATGATCACGTTATCCAAATGATGCTCTCTAATTTGATAATGATGTGCAACACAACTACTAAAAAAATGTTGAGCACTCTGTGCAACATGATGCGCTCAGACTTAAGAATGACGATCATGACGGTCTTCCAAATGACGCTCTCCGGTTCGAGGAATGATGTGCTGCATACCTACAAAAAATGATGAGCACGCTCTACAACATGATGCGCTTGGACTTTAGAATGATGATTAATGTCTTCAAAATGATGCTCGCCAGCTCGCGAATGATGTGCAACCTATTAAAAAATGATGTTCACCTACTAAAATATTATGCTTACAGTGAAGTATGATGATCAAATACTAATAAATGATGATCTCTTTTGTAAAGATATTATAATTCTCTTCAAGAGTGATGGTTACTAACAAATAAATGATGTGCTTGGTTTGTATCATAATGCGCCTTCCATCGAGTATGATGATCATAGAAATAAAAATGAAAAGAAAACTATTTTACATAGCTATTAGAACTCAAAATATCATAGAAATAAAAAAATTACACAATTTAGATCAACATAATGATAATAATAATAATAATAATAAATAAGTAAAGTAAAAAGGTTTAGGTATATTGTCCAAAATGTTAGCTTTTAAAACTTGTTAGATGACTTAAATGAAACTTCTGAAAATGTAATAACCTATGTAATACAAGCAAAAAAAGGCAAGCACTAAAGTTAGTGTTTTACTAGAAAGACAATGTCTTAAGTTGCAGACTCGTCTTCCTCGTGACGAGAACTCGGCCGACAGTGATGGAGTCGTCTTCGGTTGTCCGTACAACAGCGAGAGGGACAAGAAAAGTAGTCCGGTGGGTTCTGATAAACTTGGGTAACTTCCGACAAGAACTTTCCAGTGGAGAAAAAACAAATTCGAATCTTTCAAAACTTGTCTTCCCGCTTCAACTCCTTGAGATTGGAGCTCCGGTCGGCAAAAATAAGGAGATCACGGGTCTAGCGGATGATATCTACATAGTCTATGTTTTTTTTGTTCTATTTTCAATGGAGTGTGACAATTTTGTAAGTAGTTGGGATGGTGCTCACTTTAGCACAATTTAGAGCTCATTTGGTTGGTGCGAAGTCAATGGCTTAGGCTTCGCATCTATATGAAAAGTATTCTCTTTCTCTCCTCCGTATTTCTCTCTCCTCTCATTTTTGTCTCTCTACAGTGTTTCTTTAATTTTGTTTATTTTCTTTCTCCAAATATTCTTTTTTTTTCCTCTCAATCTTCCTCAAATGTTTTTGATGCTTGTATCCTTCCGGTTTTTTGCTTCTAAGTGGAAGAAACATATAGAAAATTTGTTTAATTTGAAGAATTTGTTTCCTTTCGTTTTTCCCCTTCTTTTTTTTTATATTGTGTTTCCTTCTTGCTCTGTTGTCTCCCTTGTTTTGCAGAGGAAAGTGAAATTTGTAAGATTTGGGGAACTCATGAAAGAAATGAAGGGAGAAAAGGTATTTTGTATTGTTTATTTTCATATCTATTATTATATACTAATACGAGAGCCTTGCCACAGTAACAAAAAAAATGTGAACGGAGCGATTTCGTAAGGACACCTATGATCCACGTATGTGCCACCTAGGATAAGAGTTTTTTTTTTGCGCCATGTATACATCAATCAGCCCACCATTTTTTAAGAAATCAGCCTACTACTTTTTAAGGAATCAACCTACCATTTTTTAAGGAATTAGTTTCCAATTTCAGCCCTCAAATTAATTAGATTGATTCTCTCCATATTGAATTCATTAATTAGATCGATTCTCTAAAAAGTATTCAATTCATTAATTAGTAGTATTAATCTATAATCTATTATTATATACTAATACGGGAACTTTGCCACAGTAGTAAAAAAAAAGTGAACGAAGTGATTTCGTGATGACAGCTAGGATCCACGTATGTGCCAACTAGGCTAAGAGTTTTTTTTGTGCCATGTATGCATCAATCAGCCCACCAATGTTTAAGGAATCAGCTTACCACTTTTTAAGGAATCAGCCTACCATTTTTTAAGGAATTCGTTTTTAATTTCACCTCTCAAACGGGATGAACGAACAAACTAGATGTGACAAATGAAATAAAAATATGTAGAAAAAAATGTTTGATAGAAAAACAGTTTTAAAAAAGAAAAAGAAAAATGGATGAGAATCTTAATTAACACAATAAGATTGTGTACAATCTCAATTAAATGAGAAGTGCTGATTTTTTGGTGAGGAATCCAAATTCAAACCAAATTCTCCTACCCAAACCGCAACATCCCACTATTAATTACACAAGAGTCTGACATTTTTTTTCTTTTCCCTTTTCAAATTTCTTAATTGTGTCAAAATTAACTCAATTGATTTTATCTTTAATTATATTAACGAAATATTTCATTTTAACCTCAATTCCGTTTTAAGTTTTCAGTCTATTTTAGTCATTTTTTCAAAAAAATTTTGTCCTGATAGAGTTCTTTCGGTCTATGTTGCCATTTAATCAAGTGGATGTGTGGAAATGTCCATTTTGCCCTTAATTAATTGCTACAATACGTCACAGTTTATTTAAACTTAATCTATTCTTACCCAACATTTATTAAACTAGACATCAACACTTCTCAAATTTCTACATACTTTCCTTTGTCATCACATAACAATATGTGTTTTTTTGTTATATATTGCACATAATGTTTTTATATATTAACATGTTTGGTGGGGTTAACATGATTAATTGATAAATTATTGCACCCGCGATGAGCCGGGTATTTAAACTATTTGACATGATATAAAAAATCCATAAATTATTCTCATGTTGGTTATTGGTCTTATGACTATTTAGTATTACATCCTTAGTCTGCGAGACGGATAAGCAACCATTATAACGGTCTAACTTAACCGCGAGACGGGTAAGCAGCCACTTTAATGACCTAACTTAAGCACAAGATAGGTAAGTAACCATTTTTCATGGATAAGCAACCATTATAACAGCCTACTGAAATTGTTTCACTATTAAGGATGTACACTAAATAGTTGCAGAACCAATAAGCAAGATGAGGAATGGTTTAGAGACATTCTATGTTCTTAAGCCCACCCAACTGTGGATCTTGGTGATCAAGTATAATGTACTTAAGCACACTAAGAACATAGTTGGATGCATGCAAATCTTTACTATTGCATGTACTTTCATTAGTTACTGTACTTTACATTTAAATTTTTGGATTATAAATGAAGTAATACCAAACATATCGTTTTTAGTTTATATTCTGAATACATGGTATCCATGTCAATATTCCAATAATAAATTAAAATCAAAACTTTTAAAAGTGAAATTTTTTATAATTAATTACACCAAATATATTGTTATTTGATACATTAAAGATTTTGATAATTATTAATTCATTGAACTCGTGACGAAGTCGGGTATTAGAACTAGTTACTCTATTGTTTTCCTACATCTTCTTTGTATTAACAGTTGGAGTTTCATTTGTAGGATTCAGATAAATCATGGAATAAATGAAGGGATGAAGTAAAGGTATTGTTTTGTTGTTCTTTTCCCATATTATTCGGTTGTTTTGTTGCATGTTCATCGGCGCCCGACGCTATTTCGAAGAAGGGCTACGATGAGGCAAAGACCGTTATTTGGTCTTGCGGTGTTGATTCGTTATGTTCTTCTCGCTGGGTTTTTGCCGTTACAGAATGAGAATTTGTTGACCATGTAGCGGAAGATTTATAAGGGAGATTTCAAATCCCCAAATTACAATCACCAAGTTGCTGGATCCCAATTCAAATGCCCGAATTACAATCTCCGAGATCATGGCGTCTCTTGGTTCATAAAGTTTGTTCCAAAATCTGTGCTAACTAAAGAAGAGATGTACCATAGGAGTTGGGCAAGGTGGCCAAGTTTACTGTGAAGAAGAGGAATCAATGGTGAGGCTTCAGGGGCAACAGAGCGAACAGAGAAAAGCTTTTTATCAACACGGAGATCTATTCAGTGACGCCGTCAGTCGTGGTGGTGGAGGTGAAGAAGAACACCGGTGATACATTGGAATACAATCAGTTTTGCAGGAAGGAGCTTTGACTGAACCTTAAGGACATTGTGTGGACGTCGCTGACGAAGCACTCGGCTCCTACTTGATTTATTTGTTGATTTAGGTTATTATTATTATTATTCCATTTGTGTTGCTGGTGAATTGCTTGATGATGTTGGTAGAAATGTGAAATCGTGATTGTTTGAGATGGTAATTTAGAGAATAAGTTGATTCAAGTAGCATTGTTGATTGGTTTGATCCAAATACTGTTTCTGCGTGTAATTTATGTGAATCTGGATAGCTTTGTTATTTGGTTTATTTTTCCTCTTAATTTATTGTTGAATTTATCTTAACCTTGATTTTCTCATGTTTAAATCTTATCCCAAGGATTTTTAGAACCTCTACGCTTTAAAAACAGTTTACAAAAAATAAATATGAATGTTTGTTGCTCGACAAACTAAGATAAAGAATATGAAGGGGCTAACACAATAAAAGATGGGCTATAGGAAGACTAAAAGGTTCACACAGTAAAAAATCTGTATAATAATAATAAATAATTATCTATATATAATATGTACTATATAATAATAAAATAAAAGACATTTAATCCCATGAAACTATTATGATTACTCCACCTTAAAAATATCACTTTGGATGGACACGCGTTCCTTTTTTTTTTCTTTTGAATTTTTTTTTCAAGCAACTGTCCCTTTTGTCCTTTAAAAGACATGCATTCCTCCACTTAACATCTTCATTCTGTGATTTCATTACAGCTGCCTTTTGATTTTGTACAGCTGCCCTTTTTCTACTATTGACGTTTTACATCCATTATTCCTTTCTTTTGACACAATCATTGGCAGATCATTTCATTGGTTAATATCCAAAAAAATTGGTACGATTTCTTTTTTTTTTTGTGAGATATTTAAATTATTACTACAAAAAATCATTAAAAAAGTTTGAAAAATTATATTTTAAAAGTAGACACGTTAATCTATAATATTTATTTCAAATATTTAATTTTATATATTAAAATGTTTAAAAAATAAAATCGTAAATTAAATGTTAAAAATAAAACACATCAGTTTTTTGGAGACAGAGGTAGTATTATGCAAGGCTAGCAGGATCGTTTTATCTATAAACTTAGGGTGCGTTTGGTTGGCGGGATAAGGAGGATGAGATGATTTTTATCCTGTCCTCCTCCTTCATCCCTCGTTTGTACGTCAGGGGATGGGATGAGTATTATCCATTTTAATATTTTTATCCCATAAAAGTGGGATTAAATAATACCTCACCCACCAATGGATAAGGAGGGATGGGATAAAAAAATAAGAAGAAAGAAATTTGAGACTATGACAAATTTATTTGATATAATCTCATCCATTCCTATCATAAATAATCTCATCCAATCCTATCCTAGATAATCCCACCTTATCCCATCTTAATCATCTCATCCCACTATTTTTTATCCTGGGAGCTGTTTAGCTCTTATATGGGACCGCTCCACTGATGCGTGATGTCGCTAGGGATTACAGTGGGGCGGATTAAAACCGCAAACCGTTGATAATCACCCGTTTTTGACAGTTTAACTGCGGTTTTTATCCGCGATTTTGCGGTTACGGTTTTTTTAATAACCGTGAGGTTGGCGGTTACGAATAACGGATAGGGGGTATACGTACCGCGGTTTCACGGATATCCGCTAACCGTTAGAATATACAGATTATTAATTACGCCCACATTTTGTTAAGTCGAACCTTTACAGCCGAATTCTTCAAACACCCAACCCAATCCAATCATTTTTAAATTGCTTCAATCCCAATCTAAACAAAACTAATCGTACCTATCCATTTTACACCAAACGCATAATCTTCAAAGAAATTTGCTCATGGTTATATGTACTATTATTTTTAAAAAAGTTTGCTCATGGTTGCGTGCAAAAAATTCTTATCCTTCAAAAAAAATTGTTATTTTCATGAACTTATTTGGATGTTATTATGTATATTTTGATAAAATTATTGATATTTAGGTATTTATAATTGATTGAGTTAATAATCGCGGATATCCGCGGTTAGCGGTTATGGGTGTCAGAACCTATCCACGAAGGACAAAACCGCAATCCGTGGATAGGAAAAAAATCGCGAATTACGGTTAGCGATTTTACCCCTACCGCGAATTATCTGAACTGTTGCCATGCCTAGATGTGGCTAATGGTTAGGCAGTTGGTGACTTTCCATCCCTTGGTATAGTGCACGTATCTAAGGGCATGTTTTTTGTTGTTTTTTTTATGAAATTATCGAATCAATCTTTCTCTATCACAAATTTCACACCAATTTTTAAAACTTCATTTTTTTCCGTTCTTTTTATACATGAACATATCCTAGAATTGAGAGTGAACATGGATTGTATGTGTGTGATTTTGGGATTGAATAGAGAGATCACCTTTTTAGTGTCATTATCTCAAGCGTGTTCTTCTAGCTACATTTCAGTCTTACAAGCTTTAGAACTGACACAACTTTTATCTTATCTGTAGAAGTGGCTCCTCAAGGTGGTTCATAGTAAAGCTTTGAAGGCGGAAGTCAGATGGTGTATTTTTGCTGTTACAGTTTATCACATTTGGACTAAGAGGAATACAATGGTTCATATTCATGAAAGCAAATATTGACATTCATTGGTAGATAATATTCTTACAACAGTAGAGAGTGGATATAGCATCTATGTACTTTATTTGTTTACCCTAATGTTTGATAGTATATACTTATACAGCCTTGATTTTGCTGTTTAGCATAGATAGTTGTTCATCTTCTGTACACTTGGAGTCAAGGTTTTACCATTTCATTTCTAAGCACCTTGCTCCAAATGTTGTAAGTGTGGTGTGGCGATTTTGTCGAAATAGAAAAAATGGAAACAAAGCTCCTCCATTCAAAAAACAAACAAAGAGAGAATCAAAGTGGATTAGTTTGATGTAATAATTAAACGTGAAAATTTTACCGTCAATGATGATGATTAGGCAAATAACGTTGAAATGAGGTTGAAGACCGAGTTGATTTGACATCATATTTCAATCGAAATTTAAGTGAAACTTTTTTTGAAATTTCCGGTATAAATAAAACTATATAGTAAATCATCAAAATCTTTATAAGAAAATCTTCAAAATCAACTTACATTAAGAAGAAAGTGTAATCTCAAATATAAAGTTAATTTAGGGGATATTTGGTATGCGTTAAGCATATGGTTTAAGCCCATTGTAAAAACGATACACTATGTGGGACCAGAATGTACTTAAGGGCCTATTTCACTGGGAGAAGCAGGAGGCTTAAGCCCAATGCTTAACACCCCACGTGCATACTCATCATTAAAAGCCCCAAATTTAAACAGAATTACATATGTGTCGCTCTTATTACTAGGTATCTACTAAGGGTGCTTTAGTAGTTCTATATGGGATACGTGTGAAGAAGCATGATGCAGCCAATGACTTTACATAAAGCCCTCCCAAATTCCCTCTAAGTCGAAGCTTAAGTGGCTTCACACTTTC
This sequence comes from Stellera chamaejasme, assembly GCA_024586325.1. Lineage (NCBI taxonomy): Eukaryota > Viridiplantae > Streptophyta > Magnoliopsida > Malvales > Thymelaeaceae > Stellera > Stellera chamaejasme. Next base: position 949,909 of record CM044986.1, read on the forward strand.
TAAATATTCTCTTAAACTTAACGAGAATGTATTATCGTCATGTTATGGGTCTAATATAAAATTTCAAAATGGTTTATGCAATTTTAAAACGTGCGAGGTTATGAGCATGTTGATGTTCATGTGAGGAAAAAGGTTTTTGTGAGGAAAAGTGAATGTTTTTAATTGGTATATGTGAGAGAAAAAAGAGAAAATATGATTGATCTGATTAATATATTTTGTTTTTAACACAAGAAATCCTATGTACAAATTCCGGATATCTAGCTTAGTGAGTAGTGACTAAGTTCTGTAAACCTAAGATGATTGACAATAGGGGTTTCAAACCACCCAAAAACGCAGTGAATACTCCTCATCTCTCATCACCAAGAATCACCGGGTGAGTTTCAGTTTTTCGGACCTCCGAAACTCACCCTTGAAGTGAAAAACTGAAACTCACCCACAGTGTTCGTGAATTTGGCCGACTCTGTCTGACCCTCATCTCTCATCACCAAGATCACGCACTTGCTCGCCCTCGCCTCCGCACTCGCCGCCTCCCCCTCGCCTCGCCTCCGCCCTCGCCCTCCGCCTTCGTCGATCCAGATCTCTTGGTCGATCCTGATCTCGCCCTCGCCCTCGCCCTCGCCTCCGCCCTTGCCCTCTTCTTCGCCTCGCCTCGCCTCGCCTCCGCCTCGCCTCCGCCTTCGTCGATCCTCATCTCGGCATGCCGTCCCAAGCTTTTCATGGCGGAGGGTGGGCTGGCCGTGGGGGAGAAAACGTGAAAAAGTCGACCGAGTTTGAGGGGGGTGCGCAGCGTGTTTCGTTTTTTCACGGGTGATTTTGTTGAAAATCACCAAAAATTCGGACGAGGGGGGGTGAGGTTTGAACCCCCTAATGAAATACATAGTACTTCTCACTTTGTAATTAGGTTGAGTTGCTGTATTCAAGAACAATAAAATATTATGTTATGCTAGCATCACAAGAGAAACAAATAGCCAACTACAAATAGTAGTTCACTGGTCTAGGATTAACAAAATCTTATCTTAATAAAAAGGAATATTGCACTAAAAATCATAAGATTAAAAAAACACGTACATTATAGAATCCCCTTACTCTAACCGCGCTCTAACTTTCCCATAAGTATTCTTTTCATGTATTTTTAATTGGACATTTATAGACACTTTATGTTTAACTTCTCATTCAATCAAGGCTGCTTTTTTGCCTAAAACATCATCGTAAATCAGGCGCAGTGCCTAAATGGGTACAATGTTCAATGGTCTTTTCATGTATTTACCTTGTTGAGACATATTTATACATCATGATCCTATATTAATCCGACCATCATTTTTGAGGTTATTATGAGCCACATTTGCGGTTGAATGTTGATTTAAACACAATATCAAAAGAGAAAATTGACACACAATTTATTTGCTTTCTTTAATATATGGAGTAGTAAGATACTATATTAGTTTGTAGAAAATTTGGTGCATTTTTAAGCAATTAATCTAAAATTTTATTTATTCGTACTATAATATGTAAAGTCAAATAATTTAAATGCAAACCATAGACTAATGTTTCTAGTTTGTAAATACTCTATCCGTTCTAAATGCATTGTCACTTTTAACCTTTTTGTATAGATTAAGCCGATTTTGATCATTAACTTATTTTACATAAAATTTCATCATTACTCATTTCCAAACTCATTTTTACTCCTCTCAATCCAACCTATAGACTACTTGAGTGAGTACATTTGAAAAAGTGAAAGTGAACTAAAATAAAATAAAAAGAGAGAAAAACTTTTTTGAAATGACTATTTAATCTGACATAAATATTTTGATTTTATGATAATAAACTTGGGACAGATGAAATATATATTTTTATGAAATTCTTTCAATATTTTTAGTAAAATTGAGTCTATTACAATATCAAAAAAGAAACCTGCCGATCTTCTAGGATGAAGGGAGTAAAATAAGAGTAGTCTACATAGTTTAAAAGAAATGAAAATGAGGAACAAAGATGTGCTCCTCATTCGCGATTATCACTTTTAACTTTTTTAGATTAAATATTAGGAGATTTCAAACTTAAAATTTTGTAAGTGATTTAGTGGATAATTCACCCGTGAATTAGTCCCTAATTCATCTCATCTATTTTATGATCCGAGGTGATTTTGAGGAGGTGTGAATTTCAATAATTCACCGTCAATTTTCCATCTTCTCACTCTCGCCATCTCTTTCCTCTTTAACAATTAGCCATCTTGCATCCCTCCTACAACACAATTCTTACGGATTTACAGAGAATAAAAAATGCTAAATTCACCACCAATTTTTACCATTTTTCATGGGTGCCTCGAATCTCTCATAAGGTGAATTAAAAATCTAATTCACAACTTGTGTTTGGTCATTTAGGTCATTTGGAACCGAGGAGTAGTAAATGTAATTTTCTAAATCAGATAATCCCAATTACAATTTGAACGGGAAAATAACTAAGCACGAACTTGCACGGATGCCGTTACGTACGTTTGTTTGCCATAACAGCAAACGAAGGCTGAGAAAGCTCTCACTGCGTTTGGCGATGGGTTGTCTCGACCCGCTCCTTCTTGCTAAACCCTAGCTCCACGACAACCTATCGTCCGATCACCTTCTCTGTGCTGCTTCAACCTTCAGCTCCGACCTGCTGCCTCTGCTTCCGCTCGATAAGTTTCTCAAATTTCTAAGCCCTGTACCGGGGAAGCCGCTTCCGACGGAGCGAGTCTCTTCCACGAATTGGTGCGTCTTTCAACTCATTTACGTGTTTCCATCAACTTTCGCTTTTCTTTCTTCTGAAATTAAAGTTGAGCTGATGAATGTGTTGGGGTGATCTGGCATTTCACGGTTCAGGGTGACTGCGTCTCTTGGAAGGGTATGCTTTTGTGAACAAGGTACCTAAAAATACTTTTTTCTTTGTCCTTATGTCGTTCATTCCTTGAAGTTGCTCTCTTTCTGCGGGCAAATGCATTTTATTGTTTTCCAGTTTTCTGCATGTTTTATATTCGTAGTGTTTAGCGAGACTCGAGGTTTGAATGAATGTGCTCACATTATGAAAGCCATTTTGATTATCACCATGGTGATGTACCTTTGAAGAAGAAAATCCAATCCATGTGAGCGAACCATCTACAGTACAATTTTTTTTTTTAAAGCTAAGGTTATGCGTTCATCTCAAGGACTCTAGCCTCGTTAGTGTGCACTGCACCTAGCACATAACAGCTTGGGCTGGGAAGGTCCAATTTGCTTGCTTGAGTAGTTTTTTACACTGTCTTGTAATTATGGCGTGATTGTGAAGATTTTTGGCCCTACTGTTTGGTCCATGTCTCAAGGATGATACCCTATAGTACCCTAAATTTTCAAGTCCTTCTGGCTGTGAGCTTAGCTGTGTATATAGCTAATTAAAATTTATCATAATGTTTGTTAATCGCATTTGGATTAATTTGTTAGAAGTACCACATGTAAGAAGATTACAACATGAAGTTCATCCGGGGCAAAACTTTGCTACTATGTTTTCTGTATGAATTTGTAGTGTTAATTAATTTTAGATAATTAATTGACACAATAAACTCCATGCCACCATCCCCAACATAGTTGGGATTCAGGTGTAGTATGATGATGATATACCTCATGTTGTATATCTAGCTGGTAGATATTTTTCTTCTATCTCATGTTGAAGCTGACAGACCTTGTGAAGTGTCCGTCATATACTGGACACTGGTTCAATAAGAAAATTAGAGAGTTTTAAGTGACTCAACAAGATGCTTCACTGTATAAATTACTATTTGCAACATAGAACTGCGAAAGAACGTTCTAAAATGCAAGCATCATTCAGACATGACAAAATTTAGACACGATTATGTTGGCTAAATTTTGTTAAATCAGCTCAGAGCCTCGAACATTTAGCTCACTGGTGGATGCAACTTTCATGGTTTGGAAGTTGTAAATTTTAGAGAAACATCCTTGGACCAAGCCATATGATAGAAACAAATAATGCCCCTCGCTGTTAGATGATTAATTGACTCTAAATAATCTCAGTTTCACAACTTGATTTTTTCTAGCAAAAGAAGGTACCTAATCTTGTATTATTATTATTATTTATGTGCAGGATATTGGGACCATAGGTGTACCTAGATGGCCTGGTCAGAAAAGGGTGCAAATGGGAGAGAAATGGAGCCAATCACTCAGAATGGCTTGTTAAATGAGACACAATCTTCACTTGGGACTACTGTTTCTTTGCCAAGTATTGTTCCAGTACAAAAAGGGTTTGAGGGGAAGGATGCCCTCTCCTATGCCAATATTCTGCGATCAAGGAACAAATTTATTGATGCCCTTGCTCTATATGAGAGTATTTTAAAGAAAGATGGTGCAAATGTTGAAGCTTACATCGGAAAAGGCATATGCTTGCAGATGCAGAATATGGGAAGGCCTGCTTTTGAAAGTTTCTCAGAGGCAATCAAGCTGGATCCACAAAATGCTTGTGCTCTTACTCACTGTGGTATACTGTACAAAGATGAAGGTCGCCTGGTAGAGGCTGCTGAGGTAAGTTCATTAGAGTTTGCCTTCACCTTTTTTGATAGATCAAGACTGACTATATATAATTTTAGCCATCACATGAATCTTATGCCTCTGGATGCTAGTTTACTCTATTTTCTTAGTAACAGTCAGGAGTTTGTTTAATACAGATTCATATTCATATATTAAAACTTGATATTTTGGACTATACATATTCTGTTATAGCTATATCCCCTTCATTGGGCGAGTCTTTGTGATTCTCAGTAGATGAATCCCCACTGGTCAGCAAAGTCTTCTCATAAGAACTTTTACTTGAATTATTCCCTTTTATTTTTTATTTTTATGTAGTTACTATTCCAAGTTTTCAGGTTATAAAGTTTGTCGTAAGGGAACTAGGATCCCTTGGTGATATACTCCCTCCATTCCAGCAAATGTGATACGTTTGACTGGTCACGAAGATTAAGGAATATTGCTGACTTGAGGGTAATAAAATAAATTAGGTATATAAGACAACACTTTTTTGAGCGGAAAGAGAAATAGAGGGTAGTAAGGTAAAGCTGGTGCGAAAAGGTTCCCTTAAAAGTAAATGTTTCAGTTTTGTTGGGAGAGCCAAAAAAGAAAAACGTAGCAGTTTTGTTGGGGTGGACGGAGTACTAAGTTTCAACAACAACCAAGTCGTGATCCCAATTACTTAGGGTTTTCTACATGAATCCTGCATATCCACTTAGCTCTATTAGTAATAAGCTCTTTTAAGGAGCTAGGTTTCTTTGCTCTATACTTGCTCGTGTAAGTTTAGGTAAACCCTTACCCCTTTTAATCTCGCTTAATCCTATCCTATCACGTTTGGTTGACGGGGTATCTAATGGTTTTCTTTGAATGTGCTCAAACTATCTAAGTTGGCCCTCTAATTCTTTCCTTAGTGCTACTTCCTTAAGCCTCTACTGTCTTTGTTGCTTATTCATCCTTTAATGTGTGCATATTTATCCATCGAAGCATTCTTATTTCTGCAACATTCATATGGGTCACATGTTGCTTTTTCACCGTTCAACACTTCGCACCATATAACATGACTGGTCGAATACTTGTCCTTACCTTTGTTCCTTTAGTGGATCTAGTAACAGTCCAGTAACACTTCTCTACTTTGTCCAACCTGCCTTGATTGGATAGTTGACATCTTCCTCAATATGTCGTTCCTTATGGTCTATAGAGTCTAAGACTGTAAGTACTTTAAAGAGTTACATTGAGTCAGTTCTTGGTCCTCAAGTGCTACTCTACTTTCTATTTCTAATCAACCTTGTTTATCTTATACCTATGCATGTGTTAGAATACTTGAATGAAGTGCTTTTATTCTAATATGGTGATTGCATGATGGTTTGTTGAAAGTTCGACATATTTTACTTGTGCAGTCATATCAGAAAGCTCTGAAAGCAGACCCTTCATACAAACCAGCTGCAGAATGCCTGGCCATTGTATTAACAGATCTTGGTACGAGTTTAAAGCTTGCTGGAAATACTCAAGAGGGAATCGCAAAGTATTATGAAGCACTCAAAATAGACCCGCATTATGCTGTAATCTCTTTATTTCTCTCTCTCTCTCTCTCTCTCTCTCTGTTTTCTGTGGGACCATTTGCTGCTTTATTCTTTCTGGAGGATGAGATGGTGTTGTCGTTTGCAGATGCAACTGTATATAATAAGTAGTAATTTTTTGCACAAAGCTTAAGCTCACAAGATTCCTTTCAATTTAATGATCCATACTTTATTTGTATTTTAAATATAATATTGTTCTTATCTTTCTGCCCTCTTTCTGCAGCCTGCATATTACAACCTTGGTGTTGTGTACTCTGAAATGATGCAGTACGACACTGCCCTAAGTTGTTATGAGAAGGCTGCATTAGAGAGACCAATGTACGCTGAGGCATACTGCAACATGGGTGTCATTTATAAAAATCGTGGAGAGCTAGAATCAGCCATTGCTTGTTATGAGAGGTAGTCTGTTACCACTTACATTGTTCATGCTTGTTTCCATGGTCTTACGAAACATAGACTTCCACTACTTTATTTTTTCCAAATGTTTATTTACGTCGTCTTTGCAGTTTTTTTAACTTGTCTGTTTCTAATACTGCCATGTACCAGGTGTCTTTCTGTCTCACCAAACTTTGAGATTGCTAAGAATAACATGGCTATTGCATTGACAGATCTTGGAACAAAGGTCATTTCCCTCTTCAGAGAATTATAAATTGAATATTTGCAGATGAAATTATATGCTACTAATCTTTCCCTTGGTGGTGAAAAATGGTTAGTGGAATCAACAACTGAAACTAAGTTCACTAGATTTTCTTCATGATTTTGTAACAGTATTACTCCCTTCGTTTTAAGAAAGTTAATACGTTTTGACTGGTCATGGAAATTAAGGATTGCTGAAATCTTGAGGATAATAAAGTAAATTAGATATATAATACTACAAAAGTAACTTTTTGAGTCACAATGGGAAATTGACAGTAATAGTGTAAAGTTGGAGTGAACACGTTTCTTGAAAGGACGTTTATTAAAAAAATCTGGATTGACTATAGAAAAAATTGGATCAACTTCTTTGGGATGGAGGGAGTGATGATTTGATTGGCAGAGTTGTAAAATGCACTTTATAAGGGATATGTTTCTTGAAGTTTAGGTGCTGTTAAACTATATCAATATAAGCTTTTAAACTAGTAAATAACTAAATGCTGATGCTTCTAACATGTATGAATTTTCTTACGTGAATACTTAGTCTCCTGAAAGACATGCTCAACTTGCTTATTCATCACTCCCTTTGTCCCGTATCATTTAGACATTTAGGCGGGCATGGATATTTAGATATGTAGAAATTGTTTACCGTTTTTCATTATTAACCTTCAATTAGTATTGTTGAAAAATTTAAAATTATTGAAGATTGTATAGAATGAATGGAAAAGTAAATAAATTCTATTGATAGGTGTGTAGAGTTGGTGGAAAGAGATTCGAAATAAGGGTAATTTTATATGTAAAAGATTATTAAAAGGGGAAATGCGTCTCAAAAGATTAAGGACAATCCAAAAAGCAAACTATTTCAAATGAAAAGGGATGGAGGGAGTATAACATTCCAACCAGATGCCGCAACACATGGAAGACAATTGGACAATACCACTATTTGTGATTTCCACTGCTTGAATATTTCGAGTGTTGGGTTGATCATCTCATCTACATATAAATAATATTATCGATTGTGTAAACATTGTGCACATATTTTTACTGTCATGTTGCTTCTACCCTTTGCTGATCAAAGGTCCTGTGAGCGACAGAATGGTTGACCCGCCTGTTAAATTGCAAGTTTCTTCTTGCCCTCAATTACAAGTAGTTCCTTTCAATTTGTTTGAGTTTTAGGATTTAATTTGTTGCAGGTTAAATTGGAGGGAGATATTAATCAGGGTGTGGCGTATTACAAGAAGGCTTTGTATTACAATTGGCACTATGCTGATGCCATGTATAATCTTGGGGTGGCATATGGGGAAATGTTGAAGTTTGATATGGTAAGCGGCCAAGGAATAGCTATTTGTTTTGACATGAATCGCTGCACTTGTGGTGCCTGGATTTGTACTCTTTTGTGGTGAATTTTTCTTAGGTATATCATACAACACCTTAGTTCCAACTTGGTTTGGGATCAATATCATAAAGTTTATAATGTCGATTGTCCTTGCTGTTGCAACTCTCTTACTATGGAATAGTGGGATGAAATTTTAAAACTGTTATCATTATTAGATTTACCACTTACATGTAAAATATCATGAGACGTTGAGATGATTGCTATAGTCATGTCTTGTTATAAGATTGATAGTGTATTATCAACATGCACATTATATAATGTGATTGGTATTTATAGTAACTTTTTTATTTTCTTTTTGTAGGCAATCGTGTTCTATGAACTTGCTTTCCACTTTAACCCCCACTGTGCAGAGGCATGCAACAACTTAGGAGTAATATACAAAGATCGCGACAATCTTGATAAAGCTGTAGAATGTTATCAGGCAAGCTCTCGAAGTTTGTGGTAGTATAAATACTCTTATTCTTAACATTCTTACTTGTTGTTAATCAGCTTACTTTTCTTGCAGATGGCTTTGTCGATCAAGCCAAATTTCTCGCAGTCTTTGAACAATCTTGGGGTTGTCTACACTGTCCAGGTTTGGAACAGATTTCTTAGATGGAAAGAGCTGTTAGCAATATCATACATCGTAGTACTTGTTAACATCCTTCCTGATGGCAGGGTAAAATGGATGCTGCAGCAAGTATGATTGAAAAGGCTATAATTGCGAATCCAACGTATGCAGAAGCATATAATAACTTAGGTCTCTCTCTCTCTCTGCATGTGTATGTGTGTGTGTGTGGGTGGGCTCATCCGTGCGTGCCCCTACCCAACCCAACATATTGAGCATGACCAAATTTAGCCTGTTCAATAAAAAACATCATCACCAGTGGGTGATGGTGTGTAGATGGATGTTGGGGATATGCGCATCTTCTTTTTCTTGTTATCGTTGACAGTTGTGTCTCTCTTGTCTATACACTGGTGTTGTCCTGTTGAACACTTGGGAATGCAAGTAACTTGCTATATAATTGAAGAAAAATTTGTTGCTTCTTTCCTGATATTTTTCTCCATCTCCGATTTATAGGAGTTCTTTACAGAGATGCTGGCAATATATCACTGGCTATTGCAGCTTATGAGCAATGCCTTAAGATTGATCCTGATTCACGCAATGCAGGACAGGTACCTTCCAATGGTATTTGCAGCTGATAAACATGCATTAGGGATATTGCTGGTGCTCTCTATTAGTCTTGCATTTCTGAAATTCTGAGTAAACAGTTATTGTCTGCGAAGTGCTAAACCTTCCAGGTTATAAACAGAAATATCTGTTTCTCTGAATTTGAATTTGCTTTTCAGATATTAACTAAATAATACGAGTAAAATAAAACACTCCATGGTCTTTCAATTGATCATTTCCATTACAGTAATACTTTCCCATGTGCTCGCAGTCTGTATCATTATGCGCCCTTTCTCTTATACCTTTTTCTGAAGTTAATATCGTCATGTCTGAATGTTAGTAAGTGAAACAGATTCTTATTACAGCTTGGTTGAACATGTCTATATTTTTCTACATATGACTAAAGATTTTAAAATTAGAAAGGATATTGTTTGCTTCTGTGCTTTGGAGTGTCTATTCCCTTTTTCTATTGATGTAGTTCTAATTTTGTTCATTCAATCTGTGCAGAATCGTTTGCTTGCCATGAACTATATAAATGAGGGGCATGATGATAAGCTTTTTGAAGCACACAGGTATTGCTGAACACCTACAGTGATCATCTGCGTTTGGAAATATTTCGTTATCATCTGTATATTACTCTAATGATCACGTACAAGAAGAGTTTGCACACAGTTCTGGTGGCAAAAGTATGAAAGGAAAATGATGTCAACTATAATAGAGGTACTTTCCCCTGTATGCAGGGAATGGGGAAGACGCTTTATGAGATTATACACTCAGCACACATCATGGGATAACTCTAAAGATCCAGAGAAACCTCTTGTGATTGGATATGTCTCTCCAGATTATTTTACTCATTCAGTATCGTATTTTATTGAGGCACCTCTCACTTATCATGACTATACAAATTACAAGGTGGTGGTCTATTCAGGAGTCGTGAAGGTACCATTACTTATAAATGCTAAGTTTATCTCTCTAATTTTCTTTGCATTTGTTAGTTTAATGTGTGTTTTTGGTACAGTTTAAAATTATAGAAAGCTATTTGCTTTCCTGTAAAGGCCTGTTATGAAGTTTTCATATATCTTGAAGTCTTGACAGATCTAAAATAAGTTTCAAATTTTTTCGAATGCGCTTGCATTGGTTTTTCCCGTTTTTGGTTCGTCATCTTTTTAGTACGGAATCCAGGCATTCTCCCCTTCCTTGCTGTTTTGGTACTGGTGTCCCTGCTATGGCTTGTCTTAAGAGATAACTGTTGATAATTTCTGCTTGGATCTTCTGAAATAGAGCACATTCCCACATCAGCTCAGCCTTGGAAATTTATTATGTTGCCTACCATTAAACCCTAGCTTAACTGATTAAGGAAAGCAAACAACGATTAGGAAGTTCTGTCTTTTCACACCCCCAAAGCACTAACAATGACTTTCTGAGTCTAGTTTTTTGAGAGGCTTTTGGTCTTTCATGTGCCTATTATTTGTGTAATTATTACTATGTATGTCAATTGGAAGTTAATTGGTTTGGGGACTTCATGTCAAAACACTCTAGATGATTACTTACCCAGTTTCTTTTAATTTGCATTCCTTACAGAAGATTTCTGCTCATTATTGTGCATTTTTATGTTAATTTAAGAATCTCATTTGCTGAGTACACTCGATGCATCTTCATTGTTTTTATTTTTGACCTTTGCTTTTGCAATGCTGTGTATTTTAATGGAGCTTGTCTTGTTGATATCACAGGCAGATGCAAAAACAAATAGGTTCAGGGAAAAAGTTCTGAAAAAGGGTGGACTTTGGAGAGAAATATATGGGATTGATGAACGAAAGGTTGCAAGTATTGTGAGAGAGGATGGGGTTGATATTTTAGTAGAACTTACAGGTCATACAGCTAACAACAAGTTGGGGACTATGGCATGTCGACCAGCGCCTGTTCAGGTAAACTAGGAAAGGAATATTATCAGTGTAACAAATTTTCTTTCCAGTTGAATTGATGAGGAATTTTGAAATAATGAATGATGATGCTATCTCATGAGTGATTCTAAGACGCTTCTAGTTTGATAAATTTATATGCTCGGAGTATAAACTATGGCTTTTGTTAGAACCTTGAAAACTCGCATTGAAACCATGCCAGTTTCATGTGCTATGGTTGCGTGCATTATAACATCTAAAACAAAGTTAATACTAAAGCAGTTATGTTCCATGATGTGCATGTTGATTATACACCATCAATCTTGCATTGGGACATGACTACAGCGGTCTCTACTCCTTGCCGTTTCATGATATTTTCCATTCATAGTTAATGCTAAAGCAGTTATGTCCCATGATGTGCATGTTGATTTTACACTGTCAATCTTGCATTGGGACATGACTACAGCAGTCTCTACTCATCACCGTTTCATAATATTTTCCATGCAAGTGAAAAAATCTCTTATGATGATGGTTTTAGAATTTCATCTCATTATTCCTTTGTAAGAAGGCTGCGACAAGGGAGCATTCGGTGTTAAACTTCGTCACTATGCTATTTGCATGAAGTTATAGTGTTTGCTAGTCTTAGTCAACTAGTTTGACACTTTAATCCTCATGCCACTGACTCAAACATAGCTGGGATTAAGGTGTAGTATGCTGATGATGATACCGAATAAATACTACTACTAAAGAGGCGAGTTAGGTTGTGCTAGATTTAGCATTTTGGCACAGATGCTTTATCTACATTAAAATATTCAATTTTCATTCATTTTGATTGTTATTTTTCTACATGTTTGTTGCAGGTGACTTGGATCGGCTATCCAAACACTACCGGTTTGCCTTCCATTGATTACAGAATAACTGATTCTTTGGCTGATCCTCCTAATACTAAGCAAACGTAGGTCCTATTTGCTTATGGAGTAACTATCATAAATTAGAGTTGTCTTTATATTGTTAGTTTTAAACATGTTCAACTGTACTACCAAATTCACAGGCATGTGGAAGATTTGGTGAGATTACCAGGTTGCTTTCTTTGTTATACGCCCTCTCCTGAAGCAGGTCCAGTATGTCCTACTCCAGCTCTTTCAAATGGCTTTGTAACATTTGGAAGCTTTAATAATCTGGCTAAGGTATTAATTTGCCATGTAAATTGTTCTGCTGTTAATAATTCGTCAATTTATTTAATCATGTAAATTATGTTTCATATCAGATAACACCTAAGGTGTTGCAAGTTTGGGCAAGGATCCTCTGTGCTGTTCCAAATTCTCGCCTTGTGGTGAAATGCAAACCCTTCTGTTGTGAAAGTGTTCGACAAAAATTCCTTTTAATATTAGAGCAGCTGGGTTTGGAACCACTTCGAGTTGATCTTCTTCCACTAATTCTACTTAATCATGACCACATGCAAGCTTATTCCCTGATGGATATTAGGTAAGATCAGAGCATCAATTCTCATCCTGCTGCTCTGTCTCCTGCTTACAACTGTCTGCAATGCTGTTCAGTGAATTATTAATACACTATTAAAAACAGAAATGACCAATTTTACCGTGTTATGAGAGTTCGCAATTGATGGCATCTTGTGCTTTACATCACATCAAGTCATTTAAGGTAGTAAAACAGAAGCGAACTTGAATAGGATTTTCTATATCCAAATGTTTGAGGTTTGGTAGAATGAATCATTTTCCCAATCCCAGAATTAGAACCCACCGGACATGAATCCTCAATTACCTACAACACTGATGTCTCCATCATTTTCAGTTATTCGTTTTCTGTAAGGAAGCAAGGATGGAATAGAAAAACTAAATATATTTTGAACTGTATTACTGTACGGATTGAGAATTGTAATTTTCCGTTTAGTGGTTTATGGATGTAGAATTATCTTAACTCCTCTCATGATATGTTTCCATGCAAGTGCAGAGAATCTATGATGATACTGTTTAAAATTTAATCTCATTATTCATTCATAAGAAGGTTGTGAAAGCAAGGGCATCCCACGTAAAACTTTTCCACTACGCTTTTGCATGGATTTATAGTGCTAACTAGTTTTTGAAAAATTAATTTCTGCTATAAACTTCATGCCACCAACCCCGACATAGTTGGGATTAAGGTGTTGTTCGATGATGATGATGAGTAGCTTGTAAGCATGTGGAGACAGAAGATCGTTGAATATGAGTGATATAAGGTTAACTTTTCTAGATAATTCACATTCAAACCCATTCCTAGGTTAGAGATGCAGAAGACATCCTTCTGAATTTTATCAGACTGTAGATTTGGCTTTTGATTGCATCTGCTTTGCCCTAAATTATGCCTGTGACAATTATCTTTGAATCCCCCAGAGATCAAATCTGATGTTGGTTTAACATATATATTTACTAAATCTGAGCTCCACAATTCTCTTTAATGGTTCTGACTATATTTGTTGACCAAATCTTATCAGTTTGGACACTTTCCCATATGCTGGAACAACAACAACGTGTGAGTCCCTGTACATGGGAGTTCCATGTGTTACAATGGCTGGTTCAGTACATGCTCATAATGTGGGTGTGAGCCTTCTCAGCAGTGTTGGTAAGATCTCTCTCTCTCTCTCTTTGTGCTCGATTCAGGGAATGTTGGTACCTAATTATTTGTTAGTGTGAGATAAATGTTACTCAAAGAAGTAGTCATATAGAGGTACATCACATTCTCATTGAAAAGGGAAACAAACCCTTTTGGCTTACACTTGGGTTATCATGCCTTTAATTCACTTTTCGAAGTTAATGGCACCGATTGTTCTTAACTATGCCTAATGTTGCTTATTCGTCCTAGAATCTTCAATTGTTGCACCATTTGTCTTTCTAAAATCTAACTATATAAAGACTTGCTTATTCATCCTGACGTTAAATGGGCGAAAGTCAAATGGTGCAACAATTGATAGTTAGAGGACAAGCAACATAAGGGATAGTTTATGGACTACTGGTGCCATTCCTGCACTTTTTGTTTTTGCAACTTGGGAAATGCTACAACAGTCATTTTGGGCAGTCACACGGACACTCTCTCATTCAATACTTTCCTTGTATGCATTATTATGAACACAAGATCAAGTAGACCCACAAGAGTGCATACATGGCGCATATTGAATGGGAAAGTGTCTTAAGTGACTGCCCTAAGTGACTTGCTAGCATTTCCCTACCAACTTTCATGTCCAGAAGTAATGTTATCTGAAAGGTAATTATTTTTTATGAATCAGAGGGTTTTATAATATAATTATAATAGATGAAATTCTCATTATAGACATTTTATTGAAAAATTGATCCATTATGTTGTTTGTTTTAGGGCTTAAACACCTGATAGCCAAAAATGAAGATGAATATGTGAAGTTGGCACTACAGTTGGCCTCAGATGTTACAGCTCTCTCAACCTTGAGAACAAGTCTACGAGAACTCATGTCTAGATCCCCTGTGTGTGATGGAGCTAAATTTACAATTGGGCTGGAGGCTACATACCGTAGCTTGTGGCGGAGGTATTGTAAAGGTGATGTTCCATCTCAAAGGCGCATGGAGGAGTTGCAACATCTAGATGTTTCGCAGGAGCTGAATATCAAGAATTCGGAATCAGCAAATGGCCCTCTCAAGTTGGTCAAGAGTAATGGCTTTGAGCAGGTTCCAACCACTCTGCAAAATTGCAAAGAGAATGGATGTTCATCAAACCAGATGGTGAAATCAAGCAAGTTGAGTTGAGACAACTTGATGATCGATTAATATACTGCATATAGGTCATCTATTTTGCAAGCGTGAAATGGAAGCCTGCTGTTGATCCAAGTCAAGGACTCGGAAGAGTGTTGAGATGACTCGCTGTCTTTCGGGTTGTCTGATCAGCATTATATGTCAGCTAATGGTGCAACTTCGAGCTTCCTACATAGAGGAATCATTCTTTATGGAAAAGAATGCCGGTAAAGTTGGTTTAGCATGGAGATAATCAAGCAGATTAAGCGAGGAACTACATAATTGAGCTGCTATTGTGGATGGGCGTCGCTTAATGACTTCTTCTTTTTCCACCTTTAGTAATAGCACACAATCTAGTAAATGGCTTGTATATTATAAGTTAGGTTAAGTGTCTTGGTGTGCTTTATTATACTTGTAGCGGTTTCTTTAGGTCATCGGCTTTCTTACCATCAAGGATCATGTTGTCGATTGATGATGGTCTCTGATTGTTCTGAATCTCAGAAAACCTGTGCCCTTTGACAATCTAACAGTGAAGTTCTTGATGAGACTCTAATGTTGGTTCATGAAATGATGATGGTGCCACTTTAGGCAAGAACATAAAGAGCACAATAAAAAACAAAAGCAAGGAATCCTGACAACGAGGATTGACAAAAAAGAAGTTAACATCCTTCGATCAAAATTTGTTATGTTACATCTCAGGCTTCGAGACTCCTGGTACATTCACAAGCTTCGCACGCCTAGTGGTCTGATCAATCTCCACTTTGAGGCCTAGTCTGGTAAGTTCAGGAACATCAACAGATCCTTGAACCTCTAAATCAGCAACTAATTTTTGGTTTTCTATGTTACCTTCTAACAGGTTCCTTACAGCCCAAATACCCCACTCCCTCAAGAAAGGGTTTTCTTCATCAGTAACACACTGCTGTAACATCAACAGAATTCCATTCTGGTGCCTTATATAATCTTGAACATGCGTTCTTCGGTAGCAACAGTTCCCAATCACTGCAACTATGTCTCTGCGAAATCCCCTGTAAGGACAAATCTTTGGGGTAAGCTGGGAAATGGGTCCTTCTGGCACTTCTCTTTGTTCCAGGGCCTTTCTGATAATTGCTGGAGGCTCAATATCCCAGAGTACCTGTAACAGAACATCCAGAAGGCCTGAAGATATGAGAGCATCAAAAATGTTCCCTGAATCAGAATTACCCTTTTCATCCTGCAGATAGTCTCGTGAACAAACATCTCTTAGGATTGTGGTCGAATACCCTAGAACATCAATGGATGCCGAGCCTGTTCGAAGACCAGACTTGATTCTAGATGCAGAATCGAGAACCACAATTGATCTCTTCAATATCCCTAGTACAGACGATGCGAACTCGGTTGGAATGACAATTTCCTCTACTCGCTCATTTAAGATCTCTGATATGATTTGTAAGAGGAAAGCTTGTTCTGAAGAGAAGTTCTCTTCTTTCGCATCAGTATCCTTGTTGTCCACACATGTATGGATGCCTTGTAGCTTATGGAACAACTTGGGGAAGTAACTACCTGACAAACAAGTTCTCCAAAGGATCAACTTGAACCATTCTTCTGCAAACCCAACTGGAGGGGCCAAAAAAGAAACTCATGTTTAGTGCACTGTAGCATTGTATGCTACACAACATAACAAGGTTTTGAAACAACCAAGCAAAAAAAATTATTTGCAAAATCAAGTAACATGGCAACCGAGCTCTACAATGTCATCATCATTGTACTGAAGCTCAATGCCAACTGTGTTTGAGCCAATATAACTTACTTAAGGCAAAACCAAAGTATCAAGATGCTTTCTTTACTATAAGGTGCAGTTAAGAAACACTAGAAACTAACCTGCAGAAACAGTCCGTACAATCTCCACCAAGAGACATAGCCCTTCATCTCCATGGAGTTCCTGAAGAAATTCAGGACACCCGTCGCAACAAGTATACAAGATCATACACAGAGGATCAATAGTCTCTCTACATCTAACTCTGGCTAGACGAGTAAACCCAACACCAAACAAACCATTCCAAACGGCTTTCTGATGTTTAACCCCAGCCAAGGCGACATTGCCCAGAAGCTGCAAGCCAAACCGGACAACACTAGAATCGGAACTCTCAGGAGAGCTCAAGAGGCTCAGAACGATTCGAGTGCCGCTCAGATCAACAAACGCGTCCTGGTTGGCGATCTCCCCGGCACACAAGTTCCTGAGAAGCTTCAGCGAGAGAAGCAGAAGAAGCTGAGCATCCGACGACGAGTCGTCAAGAGATTGAATGAGGTCGAGAAGAAGTGGAACAAGATTAGCAGAGGCGAGGCGTGCCCGACCTCGGGAAGTTTTGGCGTCGGCGGTGAGATTTTCAAGTGCTTGGCCTGAGGAAGATGAACAGGAGAGAGCAAGCAGCGGCTGAAGGAGATTCTCCGCTACGTGCACCCGATCATGCATTTCCTGAGCCTAAAAAATCGAAACTTCAAGACCATACGCAGAAGAAAGGGAATAACGAAGCAAAGAACCCTGAGTTCCTCTTCTGTGTCGATTAATCTCAATCTGGAGTGAGGAAGACGAACGACATGAGAAAGCTGTGAAGGCGAATTTCAGATTTTTTTTTTGTAGCTGTGAAGGCGAATTGCGGGCTTTTAGATAGTGAAACTCAAAAGGCCCAAATTAGTTATTTGGGTTTGAACTGTAATCTCGGCCCATAAACCTATTAGCTAAGTACTATTTCATTGCAAATGAATTTTGGTAGTGTGCTGAAAACTCTGACCTATATTTTTGTTTTATGTTCTCATTTTCAATAAGAAATTATCAAAGTAATGTTCAGAAAAAAATATTAATTTTTTTAAATAAAAATATATTAATAGCAATGTTACTACAAAAAACACAAGTAATGTAAAAATATACTACGTCCTTTAAAATTTGTTATAATTTCCTTTTCGGTTGTCACGTACTTCCTTTTACTTCCTTTTATATAAAGTTTTTAGTAATGTTAAAATATATTACATCCTTTAAAATTTGTTACAATTTTCTTTCTGAATTGTCTAGAAAAACTTATCACACTTCCTTTTATGTAAAGTTTTTTACATCAATTTTACTTCATTACCCTTACTCTTTCTTCTTACCCAAAAAAAATTGTATTTGTCTTATATTCACATTTTACATTTTTATCCTCAAGTTAACACACATTATAATCCCCGTACTAGTCAAAATAGAGTACATTTAAAGGGACGGACAAACCAACTAACCTGACATTTACTTTTTCAGATGAGTTTTTAGAAAATTAAAATAATCGATGTTTATTAAACATTTATTTTTTGTCCATGGGTTAAAAGACAGAAGATTGTGATGTTTGAACTCAACACTTTAATCTTCATCCTTTCGGTAACCATCTCGTCCAAGTTTCAAGTTTGAAGAACAAATAGAGTGTGTGACCGAATCTTCCCCCATCCCCATGTCCTACAAGGACTTTGCTTTCCACGGGTCATCTCTCGTGGTGCTTATATGAGCTTAATCCAATTATACCAAATATATATATATATATATATATATATATATATATATATATATATATATATATATATATATATATATATATATATATATAATATCCATTTCCACAAAAGTAATCCTTTATATAGAAAGCAGATATAAACTCCTGCAAAAATTAATTATATAAACGGTAGATATAAAAATCAGTTATTCTCTTCAATTTTTTCCCTCGTAAAATATAACAAAGAACGAGTAAAATCCGTGTAGGGTCATGTTTTTATGTTCGTGACACAATTAGTTTAAGTTTTGTTTTATTTTGGTCCTGTTTTTAAGTTACGTATCTCATTGTAATCATTTTTGTCCATTTTAGTCATTTATATGAACGGTGAATGATGAAATGACAAATTTACCCCTAATTATTTGCTAAAATACACGCCGATTTTTTTAACTTAATCAATTCTATCCAAACATTTTCAAAACTTACATATTTAAATCACAACGACCTGATTGACTCGCCTCCTCAAGCCGTCGTCCCTGCAATTCATTGGTCGCCATAAACCGCCGCTTTGATGCCGTCTCCGTTCTCCCCAACCGCAACCATAGCTTTTCTGACTAGAATCGTTGCCATTTGTCACCGAATCGGAGAAGAGACCTGCTTTTTTAACAGTGGCTCAAACTGCCAAAATTCCACCGATATATCCAAAAATCCACCACTCCAGTGCCGCCACGCCACTCCTTGACCACCATCGCACCTTGACTGGTTGTCCCCTCCAAACTGCCACCAAAGCAGCATTGAATCTCAAAATTGCAACAGACTCGCCAGAAATTTTGAATGCTCGACTCGACATCCCATCGCCCCTCCAACCCGTCTGCCTTGCCGACCAGTCGCGCCGACGTCGTCGTGCTATTCCTCGTCCTCCAGCGAGCTTCCCCTGCCGTGATATGCCGCTGAACCCATCGGGCGGCAACAGGTTTGCGACGCGTGCTTCATTTATTCTTTTATTTTTCTCTTTTTTATTTATTTACCATCAATTTTGAAAATGTGTAAGTTTTGAAAATGTTGGGGTAGAATTGATTAAATTTAAAAATTTAGGGTGTAATTTAACATTTATTTAACTGCAAAATCGTCATTCACCCTCCTACATCCAATTAAATGACTAAAATAGACGAAAGGACTGCAATGGGCATGAGACTAAAAACATGACCTGAATGAAGCAAAAACTTAAATTGAGGCCATAATAGGTCACAAACATAAACATAGACAACAAAGAACACAATCCATAACATGTTTTTCAATGCATATGGTGGAGGCTTCAACCCTAGTTTATGTTTTTAGGAGTTTAACTAATCCCCCGTTCTTGAAAAATTGAACACATTTCATTTTTAGGTTATCCCAGAAAAATTGATCACTTTTCTTAAAAGGAAACTTCTCATTCTTAAAGTTACTAAATTATCTCCACTTTATTTTTACTTTTTCTACCTCATTTTTTGTGCACTTTCAATCAAAGGGCAATTAAATAAATTTATTAAAAATCTCACATTCACCTTAATCTTCACGCCCAACTAAATCTTTCAATCTTTTGGGGACGGAGGGAGTATTAGACAAGAGACTCATGATCAACCGTAGCAATCTTAAATTGTATAAATTCGGATTAAAATAAAAAGAAAAAAAATGGTTTGTTCAAAGAAAAAAAAACACAGAAAAACTTTAAAGTAAAGGCCCGGGAAAAAACGATATCTAAAATTGGAAAGATAAAGTGAGCAAGGCGAGGACAAAAGCGTAAAAGAGCTCTTCTCTTAACCTGCGTCAAGAAGGAAATTAGCACAAATACAACGAAATTTTCCACAAATAAAAGGAATGGAAAGACTTTCATGGGCTCCTACGACTCCGACAGCGATTGTGATTTGTGAGGTTTCTTTTACGACACATACACTAACAGATTTGTATACCTATTCTCCGCTATCCATCCCTTCAAATGTTTTCCCATTTCTTTCAATTTCTTCTCTGCCATCTAAATCTTGAAATGCAGTTGCACATTTCTATCCGTCAGGTGAGCGAGTTTCTTCTGCGTTTGATTTTATTTTGACTGTACATGGCCTCTACCACGTCAAATTTCGATCTTTGTTGGTAAATGATGGACCTTTCCAACTTCCCATCTATCATTTCCAAAAGTTTTCGTTTTGGCCTCGTCTGCATTATCTTGGCTGTTGGCAAAGTTAGTTATATGATCGACGAAGATGATACTATTATGGATTGTTTCTGATTGCCATGCATTCGTTTTAGATTCTATTTTTCGTTAAAACAAATTCTTGGGCCTCACTCAGATCACAAATTCCTTTTTCCCTCCTGTTTCTTATACTTCCTTCGAAGGGTTTTATTGATATGTTGTTTAATTCTTAGGCATTTTGTGACCTTGTCATTTTCTTCAGGTTTCTCTGAATTGAATTGTCTGCAAGCTCCACCAAAACAAAAAGGGAAGTCTTTAAGAACAAATTTCAATTCTTTTGTATACCAATCATCCGAATGGGAGCTTCTGAGGCGGTTCTTCACGTTTTACATGGGGCTGTCCCCGGGGTTGCGAGTAAAGATTTGAGTTTTGGCATTTCAGATATGATATTTCCCTGTAATTTGTATGGGAAACCGTTTAGAAGAGGGGCCTTCAAGCGCAGGCAGATCTTTAAATGCTCAAGTGTCCTGAATGCTCCAGTAGGACTCAATAGGCATAGGAGACTAGCTGCTAGTTTGTGTGGACGTACAGCATTAGGCAAATCGAAATTTTTAAGCTGCAAATGTCAACAGTCCGAAAGTGTTGGCGGGGTAAGTACTGAGGGAACACATGGAGCATGGTATGTTGATGGTGCGCAGAAATTAAACCTCAATGGCGCTGATACAGAACCTAGTTTTGTGGACTTTCAAGACATTCAGCAGTTGAAGAAAGAGAATGATTTGTTGACTTCTAATGATTCAAATGGTGTGGGCACTGGGCCAACATGCCGAAAGACCATTGCTGATTCCATTGAGGATGAAGCTTGGAACTTACTTCGGGATTCTGTTGTCTATTACTGTGGAAGTCCTATTGGAACTATAGCTGCCAATGACCCCACAAGCTCTAGTGTGTTAAATTATGATCAAGTGTTTATTCGGGATTTTATACCATCTGGGATTGCTTTTCTCCTGCACGGAGAGTATGATATTGTCCGAAACTTCATTCTTTATACACTGCAGTTGCAGGTAAAATACCCTTTAATAGTACTGATTATGAAGGTTGTTAATTTGTGATAATTTTCTACTTACGATTGTAAGTTCTTCTCACACGGCTGATGTTTATAAGGATAGATTATTATATGAGGTAATTTTTTCTCTCCTGTGTAACTGTATCTGGAATACTCTTTGGTTGACTACACAGATTCCCTAAGTTACATGACTTACTCAATAATTCTCTTCTTAGCGTCTTGTCTACAACCAGTTGTGCAATTCTTCTTCCACATCCTCCTTCATCACTGTTGAACTTTGATTTTCGGCTTTTTTTGCCCCCTAGCTTGGGTTTTCATTGAGCAAGATCCTTTCTTCCATGTCATAGTTTATGGTGCTTTGAATTGAGTAGCTGTTAGTTCAGTGTATTTCCATGCATGGTGCTCCATATGATTGTAGCAAAAGTTCTTCTGGATATTTAAGGATTGAAGAACATCGCATGATGGTTCACTCATTTGGTTCATAACGCCACTCTCACATAACTTGGTGCAGCATCATTCTTTCAATTTTCCTTTGTTTTTCTTTTCAGGTACCCATTGCTTTTAGTAACCTGGTTCATAACGTTAAGATGCAATATGCACACCTCAACTTGAAGAGTAACCAGAGGTAGGATCAAGCGACTCCTGATTCAACCAAAAAGACTCTCATATGCTGAAGAAAACCATTGGTTCAATTGAAGCTTATCATTTTCCGATAAATAGAAACTTGAGTGCAGTTTGAAAGAGCAAGAAATTTAGAATTACAAATAGAATCTTGCATCCCCTAGAAGAGGAAAAAAAAATCTGGGTTTCCGGAAAGCTTAGAATATCTTTATTGTATGTAAAACAAGAATGTAAAAAACAGTGGAACTAGATGGTCTAGTAGGTTCAGTGACCTGTAAAGTACTACACTGTTTCTGACATTTTTGTTTTACGTACAATAAAGATATTCTAAGCTTTCCGGAAACCCAGATTTTTTTCCTCTTCTAGGGGATGCAAGATTCTATTTGTAATTCTAAATTTCTTGCTCTTTCACACTGCACTCAAGTTTCTATTTATCGGAAAACGATAAGCTTCAATTGAACCAATGGTTTTCTTCAGCATATGAGAGTCGTTTTGGTTGAACTTGGAGTCGCTTGATCCTACATCTGGTTAGTCTTCAAGTTGAGGTGTGCATATCGCATCTTAACGTTCTAACATATGAATCTGAATTTGTATTGAAATGAAAAACAATTGTGTAAACGATCTACTTATGGCTTATAGTACTTCATGTCCTGGGGAGCATTATTAATTTGAATTATTTAAAATCTCGTGAACAGAGCTGGGAAAAAACAATGGACTGCCATAGTCCTGGTCAAGGGTTGATGCCTGCTAGCTTCAAGGTTCGTACAGTTCCTCTAGATGGAGATGATTCTGCAACAGAAGAGGTGCTGGATCCAGATTTTGGAGAGGCAGCAATTGGCCGTGTTGCTCCTGTTGACTCTGGTAACTTGAACACATTCAAAATTGATACCTTCCCCATATTTACTCTCAAATATCTAACTTCACACACACACACATATATATATATTATTTTTTTTTCTCTTCAGGATTGTGGTGGATAATATTACTGCGTGCATATGGAAAATGTTCCGGTGATCTTTCAGTTCAAGAGCGAGTAGATGTGCAAACTGGAATCAAGATGATCCTAAAGCTGTGTCTTGCTGACGGTTTTGATATGTTCCCTACACTATTGGTGACTGATGGTTCATGTATGATAGATCGACGCATGGGAATTCATGGACACCCTCTAGAAATCCAGGTAAACTGTGAAGGGCTTGCAGATGCACAAAGGAAGGATCTAGTGTTTTGTAAAGTGATTGTTTCGTCCCCCAATTCTTATGCAAATATGGTTCTCATTCGCAGTTAGCTGATATTTTCCAAACACGAAATGATTTTTTAAGGTATATGAAGATAGTCTTTATTGCCACTTGGAAGAGTGAGTGACTTTAGTTGGTGGGCTGGATAATCTGAGACATGGGAGTTATGCCTTTTGTGCTCTGAGTTGAATCATGGCGGGTTCTAGAAACAGGAGACAAGTTTAGGCAAATAAATTTTACAGAAATATCCTGTAGTGGTGTTTGAAGGAGTTTTATGATTTTGGACTTTGGAGCACTATATTGGTTGTCAAATTTAGTGTAGTTTTATCATGATTTTAGATCATAGCTGGTGAACAAAGCTAAACCATGAAGGACGGTTGCCTCCAATAATCAGAACTATTAGCAAATATTAGAAGGAAAGTTGCAACCCTGTTAATCATCACCCAAGTGATTTTTCACCTACTTGTTCAAATGACTCATTTATAAGGTAATTTGGAAGCTCAAGCCCAACTAATTAGACAATTACATATCTATCCTCCATTTTTCAAGTGTTCTAGGTGGGTGAAAAATCACCCGGGTGATAAATAACATTGATGGGAAAGTTGGCATTTAAGATGAGTCAAGCCTTGGCCCGTTGAAGATTAGCTGGATATAAGAGATATGTATTAGGAAGATGCAACTCTTGCTATGTGTGTTATTCTCTTCTTATCAGCTCCGTAAATTCTTAATTACCGTATATGATGTAGTTTGATTTTTAGTTATTGACTTCAAAAAAAATTGAGTGAAAAATTGGGTGGAAAAAATGTTGTGTTCTTGCTGCAGCTGACACGAGAACTGTTATTTGTAGGCTTTATTCTATTCGGCATTACTGTGTGCACGTGAAATGCTTGCTCATGAGGATGGATCCTTAGACCTAATCCGGGCACTGAACAATCGTCTGGTTGCTCTATCTTTCCATATTAGAGAGTATTATTGGATTGATATGAAAAAGCTTAATGAGATTTACCGATACAAAACTGAAGAGTACTCATACGATGCTGTCAATAAGTTCAACATCTACCCTGATCAAATCTGTCCATGGTTGGTTGAGTGGATGCCTAATAAAGGCGGTTACTTGATCGGGAACTTGCAACCAGCTCATATGGATTTCAGGTTCTTTTCTCTTGGGAACCTATGGTCCATTGTAAGTGGCTTAGCAACACATGAACAGTCACATGCCATCTTGGATCTCATTGAAGCCAAATGGCCAGATTTGGTGGGCAACATGCCTTTGAAAATATGTTACCCTGCCCTTGAAGGTCAGGAATGGCAGATCATAACCGGCTGTGATCCTAAAAACACGTAAGTGCTGGATCTTAGTGCTTATGATCATAAGCATCATTCTTCGTTTTTGGAAGATCTTATCTCATTGAATAACACCGTTTCTTTATGAAATCGTACGTTAGGCCTTGGTCCTACCACAATGCTGGCTCCTGGCCTACTCTTCTATGGCAGGTTGGTTATGCCGGTGAACCTACTCTGCTCCTGCATTCGTGATGTACAATGGTTCTGATAGCCTTACCATGTTTTCCAATGCAGTTCACAGTTGCATGTATAAAGATGGACAGACCGGAACTTGCTGCAACAGCTGTTGAGATTGCTGAGAAGCGCATAGCACGGGACAACTGGCCCGAATACTACGACACTAAGAGGGCGAAGTTCATCGGGAAACAATCCCGGCTGTTCCAAACCTGGTCCATTGCAGGGTACCTTGTGGCAAAGCTTCTTCTTAGAGACCCAAGTCTAGCCAAGACTCTGACAACTGAAGAAGACCCTGAGCTTGTAAATGCTTTTTCATGCATGATCAGTACAAATCCGAGGAATCGTGGTCGAAAGAACTTACGAAAGACCTACATTGTATGATTGAAGGTTACGCCATTGAGAATGATTTGGAGCTGCTGTCCAGTTAGGTACTAATTGAGGGTTTCTTTTGTTTTTATTAAAGTGATGCCCTGGCCAAGCCTGTGATATTGTTAAGACAGTGCTTGCGATACTACATTTCATACGACAGAAGATACAAGGTATTGTGTGTATAATGAAACACTAGCGTTATGAACATTCAAGTGAAACGCCATTAAAATATTCTTTTAAACAATATGACATATAAAATCAGAAACTGCAATTCCTGTGAAAATGATAATTAGCCATTTGTAATCGTTTATGATGAACGCTACGGATGGAGCAAAGTCTTCTGAACTTCACGAATGGCTTCTAACTTCCCCAAAAGGCCAAACTATGATTTCATCAATGAAACTTAACGTTATGTAGAACGAAATACATAGCGGTTCAGAACAACCCATCAAACAGCAAAACTTTTAGATGTTACTAAGCAATAGATTAATGGTGTCCTTAGCTGCCAAGAACGCTAAAAGAGCCAAAAAGAAGAGGAAAAATAATACTCAACACACAAGGGCAACTACATGAACAAGTTGGGCTTTGAAGCCTTGTAAGTTGTCTTCAGCTTCCTGCTTGGTGGTCGAACCTTCCTAAAGATCAGAGGAAACTTGATCTTCGAATTATGGAATTGTTTCGTGCTCTCTCTCTTGCACAGCTTGGCTGGGACGGTAGCCGTTTTGATGATCTGAATGCATGGAAATCTCACCCTGTGCCGAGATGCCATCTCATTGTACATCTGTTCCACGGCACCATTCAGGGTAGTGTCACGAAACTCCTTGTACATATTATGGTAACCCGTTCGACTTTGGTAGCGAAGCCAAATGCCATAATTCTTGATTTTTGTAGGATTCTTCTCATATATCTGTGCATCAAAAAAAAAAGTCAGGCGCTAGCAAATGTAGCACACATCACGCATGATGATGCTGATGATTGACCTTTCTGCAACTGTATAATGCAAGAACTAGGCAACATAATAAACAACTCAACACCACTGCACAGAAGAAATGCACAAGATTTCGTGAAGGCGTACAGACCGGACTATGATCCTGCAGCAAATGGACAAACTAAAAGCAAAAGTAGACGGATGCCACATAGTAGTTACCCCGTGTAGTTTGCACATCAACAACATACATATTATAAATGTCACATTTTACATGATACTGCAGCATGCTATCTCATATCTTAAAGAATGAGGTTAAAACATAACAGCAAAAAATGAAATTCTCAAGCAGCAAATTAAACATAACAGCAAAAAATGAAATTCTCAAGCAGCAAATTACTAGAGTAGAGAAAAATCAAGGCACAGGAAGCTAAACATTTGAAAGCAACCACCACATAAAAAAGGAGATGAAGTGACAAGTGTTACCTTCAAAATCAAAAGTGAAATTAGAGATCAAATCAACCAAAGCCATTGCACAATCAATCCGACACAAAGACAGACTTGGTTGGTCAACCTCACAAAACATGATGTATCAAATGAAATGCACTATAGAAATACCTCATTGATCGCAAGGACTTGCCCGATGCTTTTCTTCACCTTCTTCAACTTCCTCAAGAAGTACCTAAGAAACCAAAAAAAAAACAAGCAATTAAAAAGATCAGCAATTTGAATCTGCAACAGCAACGACATAGTGGTAAGAAAAGGCAATATACCAGAACTTGGATTTGGCGCGGACCTCGTTGGTGGCCCAGAGCTTCATGCGATAGATCTTGGGCTGCTCATCGGCCTCCGTTGGGAGAGCTCGGCCGACGACCTGGTACTGATGAAACTGTTGGTTCCCAGAGCTTAAAGTTAGAACACGTGAACCTGAAAAACAACCAGAACGATGATCGAACGAAGCAACAGCTTACCCTGAAGGCGACCATTTTCGATCTTCTTTCTCCTCTCCTCGCCGGCGACCCTTCTCTCTTGCTCCGTGGCGGTAATCTCACATAAATAACTGAGCACAGGTTCTCACATACACACCTAGTACTAAAACCCTAACGTTTCGGTGGGTTGAGCTGAGCTGGCCCGATTGTGTTTCAACCAGGCCCAGGCCAGGCCCAACTTTCTCAACATCCACCTTTCATCTCAGTGTATTTCTGTACAGTAAACAATATTGTATACAAAAATTTGACCATATTAAATTTAGCTAACACAATATCAGGAAAAAGTGAATGAAAATTGAGTACTGTATAAGTTTGAAACTTTTGAGAAAAAAATGGTAAAAAAGCACAACCTGGAATGGAATAGTTTTAGAAATTATTTTGTGTTTTTAAAAGTGAAACATAAAAAACTAAAGCAAGCAGGTGAGTCCGCAAAGGGATTATACGGGAAAACCAAGAAAGAGGCTTGTTTGATCAGTTCCTTTGTTTCATGATTGACTCTATAATGGCACAATCATAAAGGTACTTTCTTTTGCAAGCCAAGCCAGCATTTTTTACCAGAAGAAACAGTTGGTGAGTCAACGAAGTACTGCTAGCACACCAGTCTTCGTTCTAGTTGCCGCACTGTAGCTATTAAGAAATCGACAAGAGACGAAGATCATCGACGAACACTCACTTTCAGTGGAACTCGTTGCGTTTTCTGATTTTGATTCTGATTCAATGGAAGTGTAAGCCACAATTCGATTTATGCTGATATTGATCTGGGTTTCTTCTTCTCTTTGAGATTTATTAATGGTCGGTAATGTTGCTGCAGAGTTGCTTCTGCGCCCGGGAAGGTGCTCATAACCGGAGGGTATCTCATCTTGGAGAGGCCAAACGCTGGGATTGTGCTCAGTACCAACGCTCGTTTCTATGCCATTGTCAGGCCGCTTTATGACCAAGTCAAGCCTGAGAGCTGGGCATGGGTGCGTCATCTTCCCTTCTTCCTTTTTTTTTTGGTAGCTTTATGTGAGCTGATTTCATGGGGATCAATCTGAGTCCAGAGGTCCACATCGTATGTTGGGCTTATGCCTATCTTTGGCAAAAATTTGAAGCTTGGTTTTGTAGACTTCATTCTTTGAAGTTCTAGCTTTGCAAAGCGTTGTGTCTTGGTGTGTTCTCTCTCTTTCCCATCCCCCGTTGACAGAGATGCCCCCTACTGAATGGTGTTTTAGGCTCATCACTGTTATTACCATGCTATTATATAAGCTAGGTTGAATTTGTGGACAAGAATTAAATGTAGGGCTAAACCTTAAGATGATGTTAAGCGAATGCACTCAGTCTGGTAATAAGGTCAGAAGTGTAAATGTGCTGATATTATCATTGTTAATACTTTGCTAGTTGAGGGGTTGTTAGATTTTGAAGTGAAGATTTGGTTAGTAGCCGGGAAGAAAATTTATAGAGAAATTGAAACATGAACTCAGCCACGAAGAAAACCTCTAAATGAAAAAGGGTTCGCACAATAGTGAGAGCAAGACTAACATGATTTTCCTTTTTTTTTTTTTAATTGTGAAACATTGTCTCTGGGAAGGAATAGTAACATTGTTCTGTTCTATTCAGTTTGAACGTTTGGGGCTCCGTTTTGTGATTTGAAATTGAAGTATCATAATAAGTACCATTGGCATTTCAGACTTGGACAGATGTCAAAGTTACATCTCCCCAGCTTTGCAGAGAAAGCACATATAAACTCTCTGTGAAGAATTTAACCCTTCAGCCTACATCTTCAAGGCAAGCTTCATCTTGTATATCTTCGTATGAACTTTTGAACTCTTATTCAATGTCTATGTTCCTATCATACATATGGAATTGAGCACAACCATAATTGCTACATCATTTCTGTTGGCACAATTTATTAAAAACCTTGCAAGCACGAGTATTTTGAAACTTTATCTAATTGTTCCATTTCAAGTAATGGCACACTAGGAATAGAATCCACAACACACACTACTCTTTGGTTTGAATTAGAGGTATGAACACACCACACACAGAGCTCAAGTATTGATAATGCAGTCTAAATGTGCTTATGGTGGGAACACGTTTTTTTCCTTTTTCTTTTTGTATGAACTTTGGTGTATTGTTTCAGTGAATCCAGAAATCCCTTTGTGGAACATGCAGTGGAATATTCTGTAGCAGCTGCACATGCAATATTTGACCAGAATAAGAAGAATGAACTGAATAGAAAACTCTTGCAAGGTAACAGGATTAAATGACATTTCTTATGTTCTTCTTGACTTTCATAGGTCAATATTGTTGTAGATTGAGGATCTAAAATACAACTTAGTCATGCAGGCGTTGGTATCACCATCCTTGGTTGCAATGATTTCTATTCATATCGGAAGCAGGTATCTTGTTATGTTGCCTTAAGTATTTCTCATCTATGCAATGAAGTAACCGGTTGGGTATTTGCTTTTTATGATTTCCAAAACGCTTAACACTTCTTAATTTCCATTTATCATGTCCCATGAAGCCTTGCAGTTACTAGTCATTTATTTGTATCAGTAGTCAGCCATTGAGATTTTATTTTTATTTTATTTTTATGTTTTCTACAGATAGAGGCAAGTGGGCTTCCTCTGACACCAGAGTCACTGGCTGCTCTTCCACCCTTTAGTTCTATCACTTTCAATGCAGAGGAATCAAATGAGAAAAATTGCAAACCTGAAGTTGCCAAAACTGGTTTGGGTTCATCTGCAGCAATGACAACTGCTGTGGTTGCTGCTTTACTTCACTAC
Source organism: Stellera chamaejasme (assembly GCA_024586325.1). Classification (NCBI taxonomy): domain Eukaryota; kingdom Viridiplantae; phylum Streptophyta; class Magnoliopsida; order Malvales; family Thymelaeaceae; genus Stellera; species Stellera chamaejasme. Next base: position 979,984 of record CM044986.1, read on the forward strand.
TTTGGTGTGGTTAGTTTGCCCAAAGCCCAACAGCAAAAAGGTATCGACTTACCGGATCTTGATACCGTGCATGTAATTGCTCAAAGTGCTCACTGTATTGCACAAGGAAAGGTTGGGAGTGGCTTTGATGTTAGTTCTGCTGTTTATGGCAGTCAGCGATATGTTCGCTTTTCACCAGAAGTACTATCTTCTGCTCAGGTAAATCTATCTTTCTCTATTTCTTTCTTGTTCTATCAGACATGCGAATGCACACACAGACACTCTTACTGAATAGATTGATTAATTTGGTTCCAAGTAACACTTGTTTGCAACAGTGATATAGTGTATATATTTTGACAATTGCCCTACCATTTCAAAAGGACTCAGAGATAGCATATGATGGCAGCAAATTAATTAATTCTGAAGGGATGAAATAGTTCGTTGGGTTCAATTGTCCTAAAAAAGGAATCAGATACTGTAAGATTATTTTATTGTGTTAGAGATGAGTCCCTTAAGCTCAGTGTTTTCTCTCGTCCTATACTTGTCTCATCTCGTTGTCTGGAGATGGGTTCAGTTGACAGCCTATGACAGTCTTTCTCCCTTAATTTGCAAATGACTATCTCAATCATGTTTAGGCTCTCTTTTATGCTGCTAATGGTGTTTCTGTACTACCACAACTAAAAAATTCTACTGGGCACCGCCTTCAACCAATCCCTCCCAAAGCATCAGTTTGGAATAAGTTCTCCAACACCCTGAATATTGAGAAGGAAATAGAGAAAGTTGGCAACTCTGCCGTTATCATATTCTCTAACCATTGCAGTTATAATCAGCTGCTGTCAACAAGTATCATGTCGAAATTAAGAGTATGGTCTTGATATTTCAGGGGGGGGGTGACGATTGGCTGACCAGGTCACGCTCTTTAGTGAAATGTTTTAGTTTCTAATCAATGTAAACATCAGTTTGCTGTACCTAAACTGTTGGTGACCTGATGTACTTGGTGAATGGCTCGCATTCACATTGGTTTTGCTGCAGCTTTAATTCTGAGACTTCATCATGAGAAATAAAATCCAATTTAATTCTTCAATATAAGTATATATATATGGTATGTATATCTTTAATGAAATGTAAATAGAATAAATTAAGTTTGGCCATTTCACTGTTGGCATAGGCAGAAGCATGATTTTGATATGGTTCTCGTTCAGCAGCTTTGCTAAAATTATTTTCTTTGAACTCCTATCAAATGTTACAGGCCACAGAAAATGCATTGCCGCTAGAGGAAGTCATTGGAAATGTGCTGCGAGGGAAGTGGGATCACGAAAGAACGAAATTTTCCTTGCCACCATTAATGAATCTTGTGAGTATCATGTGGTCCACCATTTGCACCCAATTTAGCATAGAAGGCACTGCCATTCATGCATGTCTTTAATTTATTACATATAATTTTTACAAAAAGTGTTTTGAGAATCATTGATGAATTGTCTGATTTAATGTACCATTTGCTTCTTCTAACCTTGCCAAAATGTCATGTATTCAGTTTATAAATCTATCCTTGTACCCTTCAACTAACAGGGTGGTTCTTTATTTCCTTGATTGTTCTCATGCAAGATAACATGTGATTGATGCGTGCTAGTAAGTCTATCAGAAGACTTTCTATGTACAGACGTTGTGCAGTACTTATGGTTGCAAAAGTAAGGAGAAATTTGATGCATTTGAGCGCCTTTTAGGAAGTATGTGTTACATTTTATAGGTGAATGGCTACTCTTAGCTAGGTTCAAGCACTTTTTTCTTCTGGCCAAAGGTTCAAGCACATTGTGCCCATGGCCTAGAAAACTAAATTATTTATTACTAACTACCCTACCTGTTAAAATTTTGAGAATAAAAAAAAATAGTTTGTCGATCACAATAACTGCATGGTAATAATGACACTTCTGCTTCTTAGCTGCTAGGGCAGCCTGGAATTGGCGGATCATCAACCCCATCTCATGTTATCTTGTATGAGAACAATCAAGGAAATAAAGAATCACCACCCTGTTAGTTTGGAGGCAAAAAAGGAGAGATTTATAAACTGAATACATGACATTTTGGCAAGGTTAGGAAAAATTATGCATTTGAGCTCCTTTTAGGATTTATGTATAACATTGTATAAGTGAATGGCTACTCTTCGCTAGGTTCCAGCACCTTTTTTTTCCTTCTGCCCAAAGGTTCAAGCACATTGTTCCCATGGTCTAGAAAACAAAATTATTTGTTACTAACTACCATACCTGTAATAATTTTGAAAATAAATTAAATAGTTTGTCGAATGCATAACTGCATGGTAATAATGACACTTCTGCTTCTCAGCTGCTAGGAGAGCCTGGAATTGGCGGATCATCAACCCCATCCATGGTCGGTGCTGTGAAAAAATGGCAGAAGCTTGAACCTGAAAAGTCAAAAGATACATGGAGAAGGTTATCTGAGGCAAACTCAGAACTTGAAAGACAGCTGAACATTTTGAGCTCTTTTGCTGAAGAAGACTGGGGAGTGTACAGAGACGTGATTGATCAATGCAGCAGCCTCAAATCAGGAAAGGTATTCCTTTGGTTACGTTTTCTTTCTTTTTCTTTCTCCTCGTCTTTTCTTCTTAACTCAAACTATATAAAATGTTGATAAGTTTAATCGGGATTGATTCTCATAAACACTTAATACTACTTCAAGATGTTGAATTATACATTCTTCTGCCGAATGAGGGTACTCTTTGTTGAAATATCCTGAAATCATTCCTTGCCGTCAGGCTTCACATTTAGGCTTCCGTATCATTTATTTGTTTCCTTGATGTCATTCATTCTTCAAACTCACAGAACAATACTAACAAACTCTAGAAGGGACTTTTGTCAATGGTTTAACTGTTAGTTAATATAAGATCCCAGTATTCTAACTGTAGATTATGAGCCTTCTAATTCACAAACTACCAATTGAAAAAGGGAAATCCAAGTCGGTACTTGACCGTGTTAGTTTTCTTGTAATATGTGGAAACTCAAACATCATGCAAACTGGGGCATCACCAAAACATTTGCTGAATCGGCTTGTTCTTGCATTCTCATTCATCTGAGTGAAGAAATATAATGATAATAAAGTTTAAAAACACTGGGATTCCAGGCTTCTATTCTCTCACAATCGACTTCCCAGTCAGAAGGTTATTCACAAAGAAGCTTGATTTGTTGATGATGTATCTTGCATGCATTCAAATGTTAAAGTTTATAGATTGAGGTATTAAATGTTGTGTGCTTCAACATGACTATATTTTGTTTCTTTGATTTGGGTCTATCTTTCTAAGTATTCCCCCTGAAAGTGTAGTGTTAATCCAGTTCATTGCCTGTTTTTTCAAAAAATAAAAATAAAAATTTCTGGATAAACTGTTTTTGCTTTCATCATACGTAGTAGTATGATTTTGTGGCAAAAAGTGATTTAAGGATATATTGAAATGTGGTTTTATGTTCTTCATTCTCTTGCGGTGCTGCTAGAGCTTGTCTAAAGTTTGCAAGTTCATTCTATAGCATTCAAGATGATTGCTAAGTTCTAACTAATGGCACATACAGTGGATAGATCAGGCTGTGGAGTCGAACAAAGCAGCAGTTGTTAAGGCACTGCTAGGAGCAAGGGATGCTATGATTGGTATCAGAAATCTCATGCGACAGATGGGCATGGCAGCAGGTGTTCCTGTAAGTTGTTTCCCTTCTTGATTTTCCAGTCATAAAGAAGTGCAAAGTGTTATGTTTGCATCTATTTGCACTTAAATTGTGTTCACGTTTCTTATTTGAGTGATTATTATGTCATACATGAATTCTCAACTTGTTCCGTGGATAGCAACGGATTTTAACTCCATTTCATGGATCAACCTTTACATCTGAAACCCATATTTCTTCTGTAAATTGCAGATAGAACCAGAATCGCAAACCCGACTTCTTGATGCTACCATGAACGTGGAAGGGGTTCTGTTGGCAGGAGCACCTGGAGCAGGTGGATTCGACGCCATTTTCGCTGTTACTATGGGAGATTCAGGCAACAAAGTGGCAAGTGAATGGAGTTCACTTGGTGTCCTTGCAATGTTGGTCAGGGAAGATCCTGTTGGTGTTTGTCTAGAAGATAGTGATCCACGAAGCCAGGAACTCACATCAGCTGTTTCCGCAGTTACAATTTCATAAATTTACCTTCACATCAGCTTCTAAGAAACGATGCTTTCATTGTAGAAAATTGAGAAATGAAAACACAAGTAATAAGAATTTGGCTGTGTTGTTTGCAAAACCAAAAAATAATCACAAACTATGTATTAGAAGGTAAAGTCTTTAAGTTTCTGTGTTGAACCAAAAAAAAAATTGGCTCTCTGGGGAAGATAAAAGATCGTGGAGTACGTGAAATGTTTCATTAAAAATAGTAGATAGTAGAGTGCTTTATCACAAAGGCAATCCTTTAACTCAAATACAACCTTCCTGAATACTAGCTGAGTTTACAAGCTTCTAAGGGTTATTGCAGCTTTCATAATCCAAGTCACAGCCGCCATATACGAAAGGGTTCATATGATAATTTCAGTACATAAACAAGCTATAGCACATTGGCAAGGAGCAAAGACAGGGACAATGATACATTCTAAGCAGCAGCCACAGGTTCGGTGGGTTTTGATGCTGCTTCTGCAGGATTTGCTTCGGCTTCTACAGGCTTTGCCTCCGGCTCTGCTGGCACTGGCGCGGCTGGGGCTGGTGCTTCGGCTTCCCAGAAGCTGGTCTTCTTCCCAGTCTTTGACACAGTCTGCAGCACTGCATCAGGCTGCACATTGCCTTTCACAGTCACTTTCTGACCCTCCAAATCTATATCAAATGATTCCACACCTGAAGATTACAAAAGGTAAGAGCAGAGCAGTAATCAGCAGATGCAGGATGCAGCACCCAGGGGATGAAAATATGATCAATAAAAAAAACTTTAACCATTTCCTTAACTAAGCCCTCCATTATTTAATGCTTGACAGAAAACCTTAATGCGTGTAGCCTAAGCCCGTCCAACATGTCTGCTCATGAAACATTTTACATCCTAGAAAGAAATAGAGAGCTGTAAATGGCTTGCCATAGCATACCTTCCATCTTTCCCAATACTCTCTTGACTGCTCCAACACAACCTTGACATGACATGCCAACCTTGAGCACTACAGTCTGAGATTGGAAGCAAAGAATTGTGGAACATGTTATCATCAATCAATAGCTTACCCAACATTCTGATGAACTTAACAAAACTCCAGCACACACTTCTGATCTAAGGAATGTTCAGAGGTTTTTGTGAAGGAAACGAATGAACTTGAAATCAAGGGAATCAGCATGTGAGCACAAAGGAGAAGGGGAGAACAGAGAGATAACGCTCAGGTTAAAAACAATAAGGATCAAAAGGTCAAGTTAAACAGCATATAACGCAGCTATAAATTGATGCAAATTACACCAGACATACTACATCAAACCAATCAAAGGCGTTGAATATAGATATATAAAACTGCTTTGACCTTTCACAAGAAAGGGAAAAAAAAAAAAAAGGCAATCGATCGACAAATATCACAATCTTCCATCTTCTTCTCATGCACAGACCCGAATAAGAAAAACCAATTGAACTTTATCAAATCACCTCAATAATTATCAATGAAATTACGGTAAAATCAAAGGAAAACAGTCAGAGAACACCGCCCAGTTGGCATGATTGGATCACAAATCAAACTAAACCCGCAGAAATCTAACCCTGGTTCATACGAAATCCTAGGATGATCAGGCAACAGAACCGGAGAAAACAACGGAAAACAAGAAGGCCTTGAAGCTCAGATTTCGAAATTCCGGAGATTACTAGGCGTACCTGAGACATGGCTGAGGAGAGCAGAGGTTCGAAAACAAACAAGAATTCGAATCTTCTTCTTCTTCTTCTTCTTGTATCGCGAATTGGCAATTTGCTGGTGTGTGCTATTTCGTGTCGTGCTTCAAAGCAGTTGGGCGGTGCGGGTTTTATAGGCGAGCGAGCGAGCGAGCAGTGGCCGGATGAAAGCTTCTATGTCGTGGGGCCCTCCGTCCAATCTTCTTCAACGCAAAGCAACTTACTTTCATCTGTTTTCTCAATTATTTTATTTATTCTATGAATACATAATTACACGCATATTACTATTAACTCCATAACGTTGTTTATTCGATTTTGGTTGTTTATTCACTCTTCACACTCACATTATTATTGTAGTGTATATCACAGTGAATCCCTAAACATAATTGAAACTAGCAAATACACCACTACGTTTAAAATAGTAACACTTTAAATTTGAGTAAATTCCCTCAGCAGTCCCGTAAAAATAATTTTATCATGTTTTGGCTATATTTTAAAAATTTGTCATATTTAGGTCTTATCCTATGGTGTTGTGTCATGTTTTGGTCCTTTCCATCTAGTTCAACAATTAAGTTCGACGGATTCTTACGAATTTACCATTTTATCCTTCGAATTGTCAGGAAAAAATTTACTTCAGTCCTTTAACTTACATTTTCCCAAACTTTAACCCCCTAAATTTTAACTCCTACCTACAAAGTCAAAGTCTCCCAAACATTGTCCCCCTCCCTTCCTCTATCGCCACCCCTCCGTTCAAGCACCCAACAACAGCAATCTCTGTATTGACCAAGCCAGGCCCATCTAACAATTATTCAGATGCTTTCTCAAGAAACTATAAAAGAGCACAACAATTGGGCATTCAACAACCTAGAAAGAACTAGGAAAAATAAAAGTAATTAGTTGTAGCTTGATGGCCGAGCCTCGACTGAGATAAAAATTGTCGGCAATGACGAGGTGGCCACCACTTGCCTACTGTATTTCCTCAGATCTGTGTTATTGTTGTCATATTCATCATCATGGGTGAAACCGAACCCTAGACAGAGGCTTTCCCAGTGGTTCACGACGCCTAGCTCCAACCAAGTTAAAGGATCTCTGATGTTGGTCCTCTGTTTCCCAAGGGTAAACTTCTGACTCTCCTAGTACTAATCATCGCAAAAATAATTGAAACCCTCGTACACGGAAATTATCATCCTCATAGACCAATCTCCAGTTCAGGGAACTGGTATTGGGTTCATCTTCCTCTTCATTATCCAATGGCTCAGAGCAGGAATTGTCGAAATCGTCACCGTCGATGAGGGCTGCAGCCCTGACAGAATCTAACAAGGATCAACGAAGAACCCGGTTCTCTTAATGAGGGTGGAGAAAGATACGAGGAAGGCGAGAATGATATGGCCTTATTTCCAGATGTTTAGGAGTTGGAAAAGATGAGGCAAAAGCTGAGAGTGGGCAGAGGGGATGTTGTTGGGTGGTTGAGCAGAGGGGAGGGGGTTGGGGGAGACTTTTTAGGTAGGAGTTGAAATTTAGGGGTTAAAGTTTGGGAAAATGTAAGTTAGAGGACTGAGGTAAATTTTTTCTTGGCAATTCGAAGGGTAAAATAGTAAATCCGTAAGGATCCGCCGAACTTAACTGTTGAACTAGACGGGAAGAACCAAAACAGGACACATACCTAAATATGATAAATTTTTAAAACATGACCAAAAGAAGACAATAATTATTTTTACGGGACTGCCGACGAAATCTACTCATTTAAATTTTATGCTTAATGTTTATAGTTTATATATATATATATATATATTTAAATTATTTTAATAAATTCTCTCTAGTAGTAATTTGAGTCAAATAGAACCTTGAAAAATAAACGTATCATTTTTTTATGAGTAGATATAACAGTATATAACAAACTTTATGAGTAGTACTCCCTCCGTTCACCAAAAATTGAGCCATTTGTTTTGAAGCTTCACGGTATTTAATCTATGATTTTTTTCATGAATATTTAGACACTAAAAATTCAATATTTCATATGTGTATCATAATTTGAAATCTAAATTTTCTAAATATATTTTTTCTGAATGTTTTAAAACTATTTATCTTTGTTAAAATTTGAGTCAAACATTGAAACACCAAAGTCAAATAACTCAATTTTTTGCAGACAGAGAGAGTACTAAATATTAGAGTAATTCATTATGGAATGGGTTGAATACTTCAAAAATTACAAGTAATAATTATGGTTGAAGTTAAGGACTTATTTGGTATGAAACCCGTTTGGGAATAATTGTTCCAATTAACTCTAATATTTTGGGTTAATTGTTGAGATTAAATATTCATAGTTAAACATTAAAAGCTACACATAGATAATTTTTCTGAAACACAACTACTTGAAAAAGTTATTACACACTTAAACAAACAGCTCTATCCAATGGCTGAAGCAGGAAATTGCATAATTTGACATCCATAACTTAGAGTGTGCTCTTCATCAAATAATTCCATTATCAAACTATCAAATCATCATTTTCACTTCACATTTACCTCTAGTAAACATCACATTAATTTTTTGATACTACACCAAATTATCAATTAAGATGGTGCAAATGAGTAAATTTCGCCCACAGTCCTTTTTTAAGTCTATGACTTAAACTCGTTCTAAAATACATTTTTGATACATTTCGGTCCTATTACTAAGTTTCGCATCCTAAAGTTATCCTTTCTGTCCAAAACTGCCGTTTAAATGGATGGTAGTGGGTGAAATTATAATTATGCCCTTAAATAATTGTCGCAATACACCTCACTATTTTAAAACTTAAACAATTCTACCTCAAATAGTTTTTAGATTAACACATTTACCCCAACTACTCTTCTACATCATTTTTACCATATCCTGATATATATGGGCCAGCTCGTATGGCGGTATTGCCAGACGCAAACGCCATATGGGCCACACCCACCAGGGCCGGCCTCGTATTAACGGAGGGCCCCTCGTACATAACCCATAAGGGCGCCCCGTACAAATCCGTTACCAATAAACGCTTGCTACATCCTTCAAGTTAACCGTTACCCTAGTTATGGCATCAAGCCAAAAGAGAGGGAGTAACTCCGCAATAACTCCACCATTATTGCACCATTAATACACCGCCGTCCCAATTATGGACACATTTATGGAGATTCTCCAGCATTCAAGGCCCCATAACGGGACCTGGCACCACCCTATATATTGGGTGGTGCCTGCCTCAAAGAAGGTGATTACTACACACCCCCACCTCTCTTCTCTTTCTGCACCTGAGAGTTCCCTTTGTCTTGTTCTTCCAGGTACTGGAGCTGTCTCATCACGGTCACTGGAGCAACCACACCAGCGGGAGATCACCCTTTGGCTATCATATCCTCACATCAATTGTTAGGCTAGCTTCATTGTCAGCTCCTCCTCCGTACTATACCAGATCAACAACTGTTCGGGTAAATCTCAGCCCTGTAGCCGGCCGTCTTGCCACCATCGGCCATTTTATGCATTAATAAAGTTTGTCTACCTACCAAACTTGAATAACAATAATAATACTCCAAAAGAACACATTGAGAGGAAAGGAGTGATGGTTTCTTCACACACGCGTGGTAAGTGTGACGGAGGAGCAAGGCGGAGTAAGCCCGGTTATAGTGGTGGAAGACGAAGGCAGCAACAACGACCATGGTTGCCACCTGCCGCAGTCTCTCCGATGAGATCTGACCCTGGGTTAGAAGTATCGATCCGGTAAGCACGACGGTCGGTGGTCATGTCCTCTGGTCGTTGCCAACAATAATGATCGGTGTTTCCGTTGCCGACCTCATCGTACAGAACATTCAGTGTTACACTCCACCTTGCGATAACAAAGGATTTAAGAACTATCGACCTAAACATGGCTTCTTCTACACTCAAATCACACCCTCTTCACAACTTCCCCTTGCCAGATCTCAGATGGGGCATCAACCATCCTAACTAGGGGTGTAAGAAAAGCCCGTAACCCGAAGCCTGACCCGAAATCTCGGGTTATGGTCGGTTCGGGGGAGAAAAGTGCCTTGGGTGGCCCGAACCCGACCCGAACCCGATTTTTGTATCTTTTTCGGGTTCGGGCCGGGTTCAACCCGAAAACCGAAACCCGTAATGTTGTCAACCCAGCCCAATACCAGCTGAGCCCACTGCCCACTAGCCTAGGCCCAGCTTATCCTTTCTTCCCTTTAACCTATAACCCTAGCCCAACAAAGCACCCCCAAGGCCCAAATCCGAAATGAAATTAGTTGCTACTGATTTAGTGATGTTTTGTGTTGTAAAGTTGTAAATGATTTGGGTAAAAGAGATTTTAAGTTGAAGATTTATCATTATTATTATTTTTTAAATTTCAAAAGTGTGAAATTCGGGCTTAACGGGTCAACCTGAACCGAACCCGAAAAATTCGGATTCGGGTTGACCCGATCCGAACTGAAGATAGGGTCGGGTTCGGATTATAGTGGGGGCTTTTAGAATTTCGGGTTCGGGTCAACCCGAAAATGTCGGGTTGACCCAAATTTACACCCATAATCCCAACAATCACCGCTTCCGCCAACCTTGGGATTCTCTTCACTAATCGCCCTGTGGCAATGTCGACTCAGAGTTTGCTAATTCAGGTGATGAGTTGCTAGGCTCTACCTTCCTTGTCTGAGAGAAAACCTCTCTGTCGTTCTGATCTGCAGGTTGATAAATCGGCGCCGGATTCCGACTCTAAATCTAAGATCTTTATAAATTTACATGTAGATAGCCGAAAGCAGTGCACTGATGAGGTTGTAGCTGATCACAACTCGAACGGCGAAGACATGGATTCCACGCCCAATGTCTGGAATTTGCGGCCCAGAAGGCCAAGTTACAAGGCTTCAAAGGCAAGTGGAAGTGGAGCTACTGCGTTGCTTCTGTTCTGGGCGGCAGAGCAACATAATCCCAAAATTAGGGTGTTCTTTGGCCCTTAAGTTTGGAATGTCTGTAGTTACCGCCCAACTATTTAAATGTCTACAAATAAGTCACTCAAAATGATGTAGAAGAGGAGTTGGGGGTAAATGTGTTAATCTAAAAACTGTTTGGGTAGAATTGTTCAAGTTTTAAAATACTAAGGTGTAGTGCGGCAATTATTTAATGGCAAAATTATAATTTCACCCACCACTGTCCATTTAAACGGAGATTTTGGACGGAAAAGACAACTTTAGGACGCGAAACTTAGTAATATTACCGAAATGAATCAAAAACTTATTTTATGACGAATTTAGGTCACGGACTAAAAAAACTGTGGGCAAACTTTACTCCAGTGCAAATGTAAATTCATTTGAATTTTGATTGACTTTCATGTGGGCCCTTTGAGCATTTTGATTAATCATTTTACTTGTCAAAAAAAACAAAACAAAAACAGCAAGAGTAAACACGGTTTAGAATACGAATCAAAGCCCTTGAGCTGATTATGAGTGGGTTTGGGTTAGAAACAAACGCTAGCTCATATATATATATATATATATATATATATATATCTATATATATATATATATATATATATATATATATATATATATATATATATATATATATATAGTCTGTTCGATGTTCTTGTGATATGAAAAATGATCGTGGAAAAAGAAAGTTTGTATTCTTGAATTGTGAATGTTATATTACATTTGTTCCCAAATAGTTCTACAATTTTTTTTTGATTTATAGCATTAATTTAATCTATAATTTTTTCATGAATGTTTAGACATTTAAATTTAATAATTTATATACATATCATATCATAATTTGAAGTATAAATTTTCTAAATATATTTTTTATGATTTTTTTTAAAATTTATCTTTATTAAAATTTGAGTCAAACAATTAAACCAACAAAATGAAAGTGAATTTATTTGTGGGTGAGCGAGTATCTATAAAAGAACAAGTTGGTGATTTATACATTGGATCATAAGTAAAGAACAGGGCCCAGCTCAATACATGCATCCCCACAGAGAAATTCCACTCCAAAAGATTCTTAAGCCCATTTTCTAGAAATAGTCAAGGGTTAGTTAGCACGAATAAACTAAATAAAATAAGAATCAATCCATTTAAATGTGATCACGATCATATGATTCATGACCTCCTTACCTTTTAAAATACTAGTAACCGGCTTTGACATTGGTACAGTGGTTAGAGCTTTGCTCTTAATTAAATCTTAACCTTTAAAACAATTACTATATTTTTGGTTTGATGAGGTGCTAATTCATCTTTTTCAATTGCTTGTAATATTTGAAAAATGAGTTGCTATACAGTGTGCACATGCGCACTGTATGTGCATAAGACATGATTTAAATTACAAGAACACCTACTTCAGTTTCTTCGGTAGCAACTTCAATGCCGGAATATGCAGCGACCTCTGCGCCGAACTCGACGGCCAGTCACACGCGAACTACTACGTCTGAAACTGCCAAACCTAATCATCAAAATAACTAACACGATTTCGTCGCTTCTGACGACGTTTCGCATATTCCGGCGAAGTTTTTCATCGAATCGACGACGTTTCCATCACGTCTGACGACATTTTTCCATATTTAAACATGATTTCAGATCCACTTCTACATACCAAATCATCACAACTCAACAATACAACTACCACCAAAATTTAAACGCAATGAAACTCCATAACCAAAAAACTTGCAAACGATGAAAAACTGAAAAAATTTATGACTTAAAAAATATGGGGAAAACGATGATGATCAGAGTAGGTATTCATGTTTATCTGCACATTTTCAATGTTGATCGATAGGTCTTCTTATGTTGATGAGCTTCTATCCAATGTTGATCTGCTCTTGTCCACTTGTCCAATGTTTGTCCAATGTTGATCTCTGTTCTTTGCCATGTTGATTCTTTTTAGCATGTTGATCTCTATTTTCGTCATGTTGATAATTCTTTTTATATAGCATGTTGATCTCTCTCATTGTCATGCTGATCTTTTTGTTTAGAATGTTGATATCTCTTATTACCATGTTGATCTATCTTTTTTTGTCATGTTGATCATTCTTATCAACATGTTGATCTCTCCTCTTGTTATGTTGCTCTTTCTTTTTAGCAGCATGTTGATCTCTCTTTTTACCATGTTGTTCATTCTTTTTAGCATGTTGATCTCTCTTACCGTCATGCAGATCTTTCTTTTTATTATATTGATCTCTTTTTTTACCATGTTGATCTATCTTTTATGTCATGTTGATCTCTCTTACTGACATGCTGATATTTCTTCTTATTATGTTGATCTCTCTTTTCAGCATGTTGATCTCTCCACTTGTTATGTTGCTCTTTCTTTTTAGCAGCATGTTGATCTCTCATTTTACCATGTTGATCATTCTTTTTAGCATATTGATCTCTCTTACTGTCATGCTGATCTTTCTTCTTATTACGTTGATCTCTCTTTTTACCATGTTGATCTATCTTTTATGTCATGTTGATCTCTCTTTTTACCATGTTGATCTATCTTTTATGTCATGTTGATCTCTCTTACTGTCATGCTGATCTTTCTTCTTATTATGTTGATCAGCGTCAATACCTTGTTAGATCAGCGTCAATACCTTGTTAGATCAGCATGAATACTTTGTTAGATCAACATCAATACCTTGTTAGATCAACGTCAATACCTTGTTAGATCTGCGTCAATACCTTGTTAGATCAGCGTCAATACCTTCTAAAATACTAGAATAATTCCTAAAATACTAAAATTCATAAATAATATCTAAAATACCTAAATAAATTCAAAAAATACCTAAATAAATTCATAATTCTAAAAAATTTGTTGATCAATCTTCGTAGAACGTTGATCTATCTTCTTTGTCATGCTGATCTTCTTGTTCACCATGTTGATCTACCTTCTTGCCACGCCTAGTACTAACTACTATGTCTTGTAAGGATATGTCGTCTCTGACGCATGATAGTGGCCACGAGTCAGGTCGTGGTTCCACGACCGGGGGCCGTTCTGTAGGTTGCACCGGTTTCGGTCGTATAGGAGGTGGTCGCACTCCGCGGTCCGACACTTCTGTTGGATCCTCGTGCACTTCTGCGTTACAACAATCCGTGGAGGATCGGCATGAGACCCCGACGGATGAAGAGCTCGTGCAGTTGCTCCCACCTCCAGAGGTGGCTCTAGATGGTAGGAGCCTGATTCTCGTGGGCTAGTAAGTGTTTAGATTTATGTTTAATTTTATAATTTTAATTTATGTATACAAACTTTATTGTTTTAATTTTTTTTACTTTTAATTTCTGTAGCCTTGGATCGACGTTTCACAACGTCTATCAGGACGTTTAGGCTGTCTTCCGTGAGTGTTACGTTGGTATCCCACCGACTTACACGGAGTTGTCACAGGAAGACAGGGACGCATGAATGGCAAAATTCGCGGTATACTATTGCTTAATTAATATGTTATTTATTCATTAATGTATAGTTATATAAAGTATTAATTACAAGTTTTCCGACTCTAGGAAAAATATGTTTGGCATCCGCGGACATCTGCTGCTGCAGATGATGTAGAGGAACATCTGCACCAGATGTGGGCCAAGATGTACCGGGGGAGGAAGAGTAAGATCATCTCCGACTACCGGGCCAAATACCTAGGGGTGTTCAAAAAATCCGCAAAACCGAAAAACCGAACCGCATGATCCGAAACCGAAAAAACCCGTGAACCGAAGAAACTGATAACCCGCGGGTTCTAATTTTAGAAACCCGCGGATACCCGAACCGATCCTCATATGCCTATTTACAAATAAATTATCTAAAATTGCTTATTTCATCTCAATTTCCTTTAAATTTATTTTATATTATGTGTGAAAACCCATTTCATACAACAATAATACATGATTTGCAATATTATATTATTGTTCTACTTATGTAAACTACTTTTCTTCATTTTGATGCTCTGATGCAAAATTTTAGAATATCTCCAAGTAAATTGAAATTTTTTATAGAATAATTATACTTAGGAATACCCGCGGATACCCGCGATCCGAACCGCAAAAAACCGTGAAAATCGGGTACCCGTATTTAGGGTACCCGCACTCGGTGGGGCGGATACTATTTTTCTCACTATCCGCCCCGCCCCGCCCCGTGCACAACCCTACAAATACCCCCTCACCGAGGAGAATCCGACTTACGATCACTGGCGATCAAAGAGGCCAAAAGGGATCCCACAAGCCAACTGGAATAAGCTGATTGATGGGTTGAACACCGATGAGTTCAAGAAGATCTCCGATAGAGCCCGAAAGAATGCGACCTCCAAGGCGGCATTGAAGCCGTGGAAGAAGCACGGCTCGAAGACGACGCAAAGCGCCTACGAGGAGATGGTGATCCGAGAGCGTCGGGTCATCACCATCACTGACTTCTGACGTCATTAGGTTGATGCGGAGAACACTCAGTTAGAGGTAAAAAGATCAAAGTTATCGTCCTCGTAATTTTAGCATTTACATTTATTTATCCTAATTGGTGCATTATTTATTTACTAAGAGGAGTATACACGGATGGTGCTGGAGAAGTACCCGGATCATGACTCGCCCCCTTTTGATGAGGCGATATTCCGAGCTGTGACAGGTGGGCCCTACAAAGGCTATTGGGTTCGTGCTCCCCCGCAACTAGTCCATCCGGAGCTGTTCCGGCCACCTCGGCCATGTCAAGTAAACTAATTTGAAACTACTTAGAAGTTTTTTAAAATATCTACAAGCTTTAAAATTTTTCTAAATTTATTTTCATTTACATCCTTTCAGCGCGAGCTTGCCGCAGAAGAGGCGTGTCGCAAGGCGGAGGAGGATCGCATCAGGATGGAGGATGAGTTGCGTATACTGAGGGAGCGCCAGACTGAGTACGACAGTACGGAGCTTCGGCGGCAGTACGGCGCATCCTTCAACGTCCTTTGGCCGGTTCTTCTAGAGCGGGACGTCTTACAACAGCATCAGGTGCCCCGGGACTTGGTTGCGGGAGGATCATCCCGGCCACCGTAGGACCAGTATGTGCCGCCAAACTACTCCACATACATGGTCCCGACGCCGCAGCCGCAACCTCAGTGGTCCTCCTGGCGCACGACTACAGGGTTCCAGACGCCCAACATCCGCGGTGTTGATTATTATACCCCGATGATGCCGACGCCACAACAGCAGGCACCTCAGCAGCCGCCGCACAGTAACGTATACGACCCTGAGTTGTTTAGGCGGAGTAATGTGTCGTTTAACCCATTCTCTTTGGGGTTCAACAGACAGACGTTCGACGATTCGGAGCACCATTCCCCGCCGCGTGCGAATCAGGATGACGATTACGAGTTGCCTCCCCCGTAGGACACTTTTGTAAATTTTATTTGATTTTGGATGTTTTTTATTGTAATTGATACATTTGGTTAATTTATAATTAAATTTATTTATGTTTTTAATTATAATCTATAAATACTAATAAATAATATTATTATTCAATCATTTATTAAATGATGCAAATAAAGAAATCATTTTTAAAAAAAGAAAAGATAGTAGTGGGCAGGGAAGGGGGCGGGGAGCTACCAGCTCTGTCAGCTGGCAACGCCAACGTGGCTCGGTGGTAGCAAGTTGCCCGTTACCGAGCCCCTTACTACTGGTAACAGGTGGGTAGCACCAGGATTGACGGAAGCGGCCCAAAAAGAAGCTGGCGGGGGATCACTATCATGGTAGCGGGTTAGGTAGCGGCTCGCCCCATACCCAATGTCCATTAAATACGTAGTGATTTTTGTAGTGGGAATTAAATTAAATGGTGTTCCAAGGATCAATTGGAGGATAAGGAATTGATAGCCAAAGAATAATCTCTGACCGTCAAGGGTGATCCGGTGGAGGTGACACGATGATTCCGGTACCTGGAAAAGCAAGACACGGGACACTTTCAGGTGCAGAAAGAAGGGGGAAGTGTGGGTGCGTAGCGATTACCTTATTTGAGGCAGGCACCACCCAATATATAGGGTGGTGCTAGGTCCCGTTATGGGGCCTTGAATGCTGGGGAATTTCCATCAATGTGTCCATCATTGAGATGGCGGCGTATTAATGGTGTAATAACAGCGGAGTTATTGTGGAGTTATTCCCCTCCTCTGGTTTAATGCCATAATGAGTGTAACGGTCGCCTTCAAGGAGGCGGCAGACGTTTTATGGCTAACGGTATTATACGAGGTGCCCTTATTGGAAAAAGGGGGGGTCTTCGTAAATGGGAAGCCCGTTGTGGCGGACGCGGCCCATATGGCGTTTGCATTTGACAATACCGCCGTATGGGCTGGCCCATATATATCAAGATGCCCTCCCACACGGAGGATGGGCTGGGCCCCCGTGCTCTGCTTCGGGATGAAGTATTTTTATAGACAGTGAGCCCATATGGCATTTGTTGTGCTTTGGAGCCCGGTTTAGGGAGGCGTAGAGCTGGCCCAATGTTGGCCCATAGGTTTGGCCCAATACGGTGTGGCGGTTGCAAAAGCGCTTTTCAAAATTTGCGCTTTTGCGCCGTCGTAATTATGGGGAAGTCGCTTCACTTCCCATCGCGCTCTTCTCATACGCCAACCAAGTCAGTTTCCCGAATTCTTGCTTTTCTTGCCTTTTCGCTTTAGCTTCCTTTGCAATCTAGTTTCCATTTTCGCGACTAGCGAAGAATTTCCCGCGAGATTCAAGAACCCAGCCGTTGAATCCTCCGCTTTCATCTCCGGCATACGAATCAGTAAGTTGTTTTCTTTCGAATTTTCGATTTCTCGTCGCGACAGTGTCGCGAGTAAGTCGTCGCCGCGCCACTGCCTGGGTTCTTGGGTCTAGGGTTTAGTTTTTGAATTTTTTCGGTTTACTTTTGTAGATGGCTCCCAAGAATACAAGCAAGCCCGGCCGGCCCCGATGTCGAGGAAATGTGGCCTCGAACAAGTCTGTCAGAGAAGAAAATGGCAGATATCTCGCCGTAACCACCATGTGTATACGGGGTGGTTTGTGGGCTTTCACCCGGATGTGCCGAGGAAAGCGAGGATGTCGTTGAGTGACGAGGCCATGAGGGAGAATACCATGGTGGTCTACGAAGCCCAACCGAAAGCCGGCCGAGGCTCCCCTTTGTTCCTCGCCGCACTGCACTGTGTGAAGGATGGGGTGTTTGCCTGGGCAATCGGCCCCGAATGTGTTTACCACCGTAAACGCATTTGTGGTGGCCTGCCACTTGGCGAAGACGGCGGTGCTACCGGAGACCTTCTTACGCTTCTATACGCCGAAGAGGCTCGTCGGACACCCCTTCTATCAACCGACCCCGAGGAGGTGAAGGTGGGTAACAAAATGGTGAAGATCGGAGTCTTGAAACCACCAGCTCGTGGGGAGTTGGAAGGGCAATTTCTTCTTCATCCTGAAGGAAGACAGTTGGGGTTTCCCGCATTCTTCATAAAGGAGAAGAATGCAAGGGTGTCAGTGAAGCCCTCTGTGTGGGCGGGTAGCGAGGGAAAGAAAGCCCTCGACGCCCTTTGTGAATGGATTCGGAGTGTGGAAAGGCTCGAGGGGTGTAAGGGTGCGTTTCCCTTCACTCTATCCAGCCTGGACGAGGTGGTCCTGCGGAGAGTAGGGGTTAGCAGGGCCCACCGTCTTCCGAGCCACGTGGACACCCTTAAAAATTGGGTGGAAGGATTGGACGGGGACCTCGTAGAGCGGTTCGAAGGCGCTTTCAGCAACCCCCACTGTCTTTTCTTCCTTTCTTTTCATTCATTTTTTTTTGTGTTTGCACATTTGAAATGATATTATAACCCGGCCTTGTGTTTTACTACAGCCAAGATGTTGCACCCCAAAGACCCTTTTTGCCAAGAAGCAGGATTTGCTTGGAGGCTCTTAAAGCTAAGATGGAGGAGGAGGTCCCCGCAGAGCTCGCCCAAAAGGCTGCCGAGGGGTCAGCTGCAGCTGCAGGGACCTCGAAAGGCGGAGAGGCCCGAGGTGCGGAGGCCTTGGTGACGGTAGCTCAACCAATCAACGTGGCTGGCCCCGTCATCGTCGAGGAGTTGTCCGAGGACTCCGAGGAGGACATCATTCGACCAAGCGCCCTCGACTTGCAGGTACCATTCTTGCTTCCCTTGATTCTTTGGCTAACTTTTCTTTTCACCGTGTTCCGATTCCCATTTAACCTTTTGACAGAGGACTTGGTTGTGTCCTCGGACAGCAGTCCCACCCTGCTAAAGATAAAGGGAAAAGACCAGCCGGCCGAGGAGTCTCCCATAGCCCCGCTCGGGCGCTGGGAAACCCGTCGGCCTATTGGCAGATGCTCGGAGGGCTGTTGTGGCCCCTCGAGTGTATACAAGAAGGCCTTCGAGGATCCCTAAGACCACGAAGGGCATAGATCCCGCCTTCGAGCCTCAACTACTCGAGGACTACCGGCGGGAGGCTGCGGGAGAAATCCTTCAAACGCAAGGGTCCGGCCCTTGTGCAGCAGCTCGGGACCTGTCATGAGGGTGACTCGTGACGAGTCAATCCTCCTCGGGAAGG
The DNA here is from genome assembly GCA_024586325.1 of Stellera chamaejasme. Lineage (NCBI taxonomy): Eukaryota > Viridiplantae > Streptophyta > Magnoliopsida > Malvales > Thymelaeaceae > Stellera > Stellera chamaejasme. The sequence continues at coordinate 999,310 of CM044986.1, forward strand.
GGACGTGAGACTAAAGGTTGCGAAGGTCTCGCGCTTCCCGAGACAGGCATTTTGAAGTACACCTCCTGGGGCCCTAGACATGGCGAAGGACATCTGCCAGGGGCCTCACTCGGGTAAGTGACGAACTGGATTCCCCTTTGTTACTTAACTTTTTGTTGGGATGCTTTGTTTATATGGTCTGCGTTTGTAATTTGCAGAAAATCGTATTGGCCCAAGGGCTGGTGTCAAAGATCGAGGACCTTGAGTCCTCGTGAAGAGCCTTGAGGCCAAGGCAAAGGAATCCGAGGAGGTGGAAAGCCTAAAAAGGCCTTAGCCGACAGGGGATGCCAAGTGGCTGAGAAAGAGGCCGAGCTGGGTCTCGAGGAATGAGGAGGCTAACCTCCTTAAAGCCCCGGGTGTCATGGGCAAGCAAATGAAAGCTTCCATGGCCGATGGGAAGAAGCATGAAGCCTGTTCCTCGCCGAGCACCATGCGAAGAAACAGCTCAAGCTGAAATGTAGCAAGTGCTCGGGGAGTATCAAAGAATGTAGACCCAATCTGAGGTGAAGGACAAACTCATCGAGGATTTGTCCTTGAGGACCGCCCAGGCCGAGGATCTGGCGCCAAAGGCTGCAGTCCAAATTGAAGACAGCACCAAGACCCTTAGTGAGGTGACGGGCTCTGTGGTGGCTGATCATTTAGCCTTCGCACAACTAGAAAACCAAATTGGTTTTAAGTTGTACGATGGTGAAAGTGTTCAGCCCCCCGTTTTTGTAAAGCCCATTGTTGAAAGGGCTGGTCGAGTGCGCAGGGTCGCCGAGGTGCCGATCGAGAAGATCGGCCGACGCACAAGCCATGGCGGGTGCTGTTATGCCGAGGGCTTCTACGATGCCGCCACCAAGTGGAAGGCATCGTTGAGAAGTCAGATTTGGAACCCCTCAACGCCATGAAGGTCGAAGACCCTCCTCAGGCGACTTTGTTCGAGTGGGGTAGGGCAGGGAAAAAATTAGGAGCAGAATATCCTTACGATATTCTGCCCGGGCATGTAGAGGATGTCCCTGCTGTACCCCCAAACGATGATGTCCCCCAGTAGTTTGTGGACTTGTAATTAAATTTTTGGCCATTTTTGACAAAATAAACAACGCTTCAAAGATTTGATGCCTTTCTAGTTGCTATACGAGTATCAATTGCGCAATGCGTGGCCCTTCAGTATAGCGGTTTTATGTGAACACAAAAAGACTTGGAATATTGTCTTCCTTTGATGTATGAACAGTATTTTGTACATCGCAAAGTCTTTGAAAGCGTACAACTTAAACGTAATAAGGCCTCAAGTCGTTGACGTGGTAGTCATTTTTGAGTTTTTTGCCTTGATAATCTTTTAACTTGTAGACGCCTCCTCTTTCCTTGCTATGTACCACATATGGTCCTGCCCATCCGGGAACGAAGTGTGCCATGGCCAGGATTACGACCCGACAACTCCGCCTTGAGCAAGACCATTCCGCCCACGTGGATCTGCTTTGCCCGAACTTTGGCGTTGTGATCGAGGTTTGCCCTTTGTCGTAAGGCCATAAGCCTAAGTCTAGCACCCTCGCGGAGTTCTTCGACGAGGTCCAAACGCGCCAAGACCGCTCTCATTGCGAGGCGTCGTAATATAGCGCTCGGATTGTAGGGACCGAGACTTCGATTGGTAATAAGGCATCGATGCCATAAACCAAGGAGAAAGGAGTTTCTCCGTGGGTCCCCGTGTAGTTGTTCGATAATCCCGAGAACGCCGGGTAGGGCCTCGACCCACTTCTCTTTTTGTCCTCGAGGCACTTTTTTAAGCCCTCTTTGATCGTGCGATTTGTTACTTCTACCTGGCCATTTGACCGTGGATGTGCCACGGGAGCGTAGAGCATTTGTATGTTCATCCTAGTGGTCCAATCCTTAAGCTTTTTGCTCGCGAATTGAGTACCATTATACGTGATTATGGCTCTTGGTGCCCGTGCACGCGCCACGAGGTCGTGCCGGAGGAAGTGTATGACCTTGGCGGTTGTTATGTTCTCGAGTGGCTGGACCTCTACCCACTTAGTGAAGTAATCGACAGCCACTATACAATTTGAATCGCCCTTGGCCGTAGGCATTGGGCCGATTAAATCGAGGCCCCACAAGGGCGGTATAGGGTATGTCTCCGTAACCACTTCGCTTTGCCGGTTGTCGTTGGATGCGAGAGTTAAGTGGCATTTATGGCACGTCCGTACCAAATCATGCGCGTCTTTCCTCAAAGTTGGCCAATAATAACCGAGGTGCAAGCATTTGTGTGCTAGCGCACGGAGCCAATGTGTGCTCCGCAAACTCACGAGTGGACCTCGCTCATGATGAGTTTGGAATCGTCGGGCCAATACATCGCTGCAAAGGAGTAGAATATCCTTTACGCCATAACGTGCCATCTATGATGACATGGCGATGACGCCCTTATTTTCTTTTGCAACGCTGGTGGGCCCTCGATTGCACCAGGTTTGGAGGTATTGAAGGATTGGGTCCCTCCAATCAGCGCTGCGTTAGGCGTCAATTGCATGAATTGTATTTATAGAGGGTTGTGCTAAGGTTTCGAGGGATGCATCCGCCCGCCCCTTAGACAGCCTGTCAGCCACAGTGTTTTGATCCCTTGGGATCTTATTAATATTTAACTGCTCGAACTGCCCTTGCAAGCTTTTTACCAAGCGCAAGTACCTCGAGAGTACGGGATCTCAGGCCGTTGGTCCCCGTAACCTGGCTTACGACGAGCTGCGAGTCACCGGCACGCTTAAACGCCGCAAACCAGCTTTCAGAGCGCTTGAGACCCGCCACGAGGGCCTCGTATTCGCCACGTTGTTCGTAACCGGAAATTGGAAAGCCACTGTAAGCTGGCCTCCATGCCGTGAGGACCTTTGATATGAACGCCCGGGTTATCAAGACTGGATGAACCATCCACGAACATGTCCCATTCGGGAGGTTCCAACTCCTCCGGGAGGGTTCCTCGAGGGACCGTGTTCGAGGATAGATGGAAAGCTCGGCCATGAAATCTGCCAAAGCTTGTGCCTTTATCGCTCGTCGAGGTTCAAACTTGATGTCATACTCCCGAGTTCGATGCACCAACGGGCTAAACGACCGCTATGTTCGGTCTGCTTCGTGATATCCCGGATTGGTAGGTCCGTTCTGACAATGATTGTGTGGGCTTGGAAATATGCTCGTAATTTCCTAGCAGCCACGATCAAAGCGTAGATTGTTTTCTGAAGGGGAGGGTAGTTCCTCTCAGCTCCTCGTAATGTGTGACTTGTGTAATAGACGGGCCATCGCTGCGGGCCCTCCTCCTCAACGAGCACGGACGAGACAGTCTTGTTTGAAGTGGAGAGGTAAATGATGAGTTCATCCCGGGTTGCGGGCATTTCAGCGTTGGCAAATCAGAGAGGTGTGTCTTGATTTGTTCAAGGCCTCTTGGCACTCCGGTGTCCAAGTGAATGCCTTTTTCATGCGAAGTGTTCAAAAACGGCTTGCACTTATCTCCCACTTGAAATGAACCGTCCCCAAGGCGACAATTCTTCCGTGAGTTCTTTGGATTTCCTTAATGTCCTTTGGTGGCGCCATATCCGTGATGGCTGAAATTTTCTTTAAGTTGGCGTCGATTCCCCGTTCGGAGATCATGTAGCCTAGGAATTTTCCAGCTCCCACGAAAAAAGAACACTTGGCTGGATTGAGCCTCATGTTATACCGTCGGAATGACCGAAAAGTCTCAGCCAAATCTTGAAGGTGGTCTTCGAATGTCATGCTTTTCACAATAACATCGTCAACGCACGCCTGTGTCATGCCCCATTTGGCGGGCAAAGACCTTGTTCATGAGACGCTGGTATGTGGCTCCAGCGTTTTAAGCCCAAAAGGCATTCGAACGTAGTAGTACACATCGTCACCCGTTGTGAACGCTGTTTTGAAAGCGTCGTCGGGGTCCATGTAGATTTGGTGGTAACCACTCTTAGCGTCCATGAACGACAGGTACTTGTATTTGGAGGTGGCGTCGACGAGCTGGTCGATAACCGGTAACGGATAAGGGTCCTTCGGACAATGTCTATTGAGGCCCGTGAAATCGACGCACATACGAAGGTCCCCATTAGTTTTGTCGGCTAAAACTATGTTAGCGAGCCACTCGGAGTACTGAATTTCTTTGATTATTCCGGCGTCGAGGAGCTTGGAAACTTCCTCTTTACAAATTGTTTTTTTGAGGGGCCATACCCTTTTCTTCTCGCTTAACCGGCTTGGAATCCGGGAATACATTAAGCTTGTGTGCAATAATATTGGGATCGACACCCGGTAAATCCTTCATGCTCCAGGCGAAAACGTCGAGGTTTGCCTCGAGGAGGTGGATTAGTGCCATCTTCTCCTTTTGTTGAAGGTTTTTGCCGATCTTGAATTTCTTGCCCGGGGTGACCTCGATTTCTTCAGTGACGTCATCGAGACGTGGCCTGTCGTCGGGCTCCGCAGGTTCCTCGATCTGTTTCGAGGCCCGTGAGTCAACCGTTGAGCTCAACGAGGCCACGTAGTTCGTCCTCGCCGTTCGCTGGTCAATGTAGATGCTCGCATCCCCACGAGGCGTCGCAAATGTGACCGTGAGAGAACGGATGTCACACCTCATGTGGAATTCGACACAGCTAGGTCGACCAACGATGGCGTTGTATGTGGAGGGGACTTCGAGGACCAAGAATTCCGTCATGACGGAATGGCAGTCCACCGTGCCAAATTGTGTGTCCCCAATCAGCATGAGGGCGGGTTGACGACCCTATCGTTGGCACAATGTCCCCGCCAATGCCAAAGGTAGGGCCGGAGCTCTTCGCACGGGACATGTGTATCCCGAGTTTATCGAGCATGTCCCTGAAAATGACACCGGTATTTGCACCCGTGTCGATGTAGACCTGCTGGTGTCGTAACCCGCGATCCTTGCCGTGTGATAAGCGGTGGGTCGGAGTGTGGAACGACAACCTTTGTTCCATTGGGCCGATAGATGACGTTCTCCTCGAGGTGATCGATCTGCAAGATTTCCCTTGCATACCGCTTCTGGAGGAGGCGCCTTGACTTCGTGAGCATGTGAATGACGCCCGCGGGTGGTGGTGGTGGCAAGTTTTGGCCTCGAGGGCTGTTGTGTCGACGACGCGTTTTTCGCGGTCGTCGGTGTCGTCCATCCTCTTGCGTCCTTTGGGGAATTCCTTGCAGGAGGAAGAGGAGTCGGAGAGGAACTCCTTGAGCTTCCTCGCCAAGCATCTCCGAAATAAGATTCCGGAGCTGATAGCACGCCTCCGTATCGTGACCACGATCCTTGTGGTAAAGGCAAGTGCTTGTCAAACCCCTCGTGTTCTTATCTTGGATGGGCTGAGGCCACTTAGGGACCTTGTTCGCTTCTCCGATCGAAGGATGTTGGTGCGGGTGTCACGAAGTGCGGGGTGGTGGTCGGAGGTCCTTGGACCGAGTTCGAGGACTGGAACCTCGATGAAGCGGACCCCTTGTCAAATTTCCTGCGGTCATTTGTGGGGGCACTGTTGTATGGCTTGTTCATCTCCTCGGAGTTCATGAACCGGGTTGCCCGATCGATGAACTCACCCATCGTTGTGACGGGGTTTTCATCAATGTTGTACGCAAGCCTGGACTCGCGTTGAAGGCCTTGAGTTACGGCCAGAGCCGCATGTCCGAGGAGAGACCACTGGACTTGGACGGCTTCCGCTTGGAAACGCCGAATATAGTCTCGGAGTGGCTCCTCCCTCTGCCGCTTTACCCTTAGGAGGTCTTGGACGGTTTGGGAGGAGGCCGAGCCCCCATGAAGTGGCGCAGGAAGGAGGAGGCTAGATCCTTGAAGCATTTAAAATGCTGGCCGCTCAGCGTTCCAAACCACGTCGAAGCAGCCCCCTTCAAAGTGGAGTGAAGGCTTTGCAAAGTATTGGGTCAGAAGCGCGAGCCATCTCCATTTGGGAGATGTAACGCCGCAAATGATCAACGGGGTCTGTAGTCGCGTCGTAACTTTCGATGACTGGCATTCGAAAGCTAGCGGGAGCCTGGACAGCAATAATGTCCTCTGTGAAAGGTCAGGGTGAGGAGAACCTCGATGTCGTCGAGGACCAGTTTGGCGTCTTAACCGCTCCTCGACCACGTTGATTCTTGAAGAAGGTCATCGACATCCGTGTTCGCAGCGGATGGATTTTGGTTACGGGATTGTTCATCTTTGTCGTTGGGAGGCGGGAGGCGAGCACTGCATTTCCGCTTTGATGGTTTGCACCATAAAGGCCTTCATTTCGTTGAGCATGCTCGCCTGGAGCAGATGTCGGTGAGCAGATCGACGATGACTCACTGGGGTCGCAGAGGTCCCAGCGAGGTATGTCAGTGGCCGCTTGCGGCTGAGGTGGCCGGTGTCCTCCGGTATGGCAACAACAGGAGGCGGCGGACTGCTCCCAACCGGGGTTGTGGCCGCTGTATTCCCATTGCGTTACAGCGGGGTTGGGGCACATCCGAGGAGCCGAAGCAAGATCCTCGACATGCACGCCGTTGCTCGTTCTCTTTGTTTTCGCCATAAAAGCGATGAAGAGGAGAAAATCAGGTGGTAGGAAAGAAAAAACGACTAAATTTTCGCTTCCCACGACGGCGCCAAATTGATAGCCAAAGAATAATCTCGACCGTCAAGGGTGATCCGGTGGAGGTGACACGATGATTCCAGTACTGGAAAAGCAAGACACGGGACACTTTCGGGTGCGAAAGAGAGGGGAAGTGTGGGTGCGTAGCGATTACCTTATTTGAGCGTGCACCACCCAATATATAGGGTGGTGCTAGGTCCCGATTATGGGGCCTTGAATCTTTGAAATTTCCATAAATGTGTCCATCATTGAGATGGCGGCGTATTAATGGTGTAATAACAATGCGGAGTTATTGTGGAGTTATTCCCCTCCTCCTGGTTTAATGCCATAACGAGTGTAATGCCGCCTTCGGAGGCGGCAGACGCGTTTATGGCTAACGGTATTATACGAGGTGCCCTTATTGGAAAAAGGGGGTCTTCGTAAATGGGAAGCCGTTGTGGCGGGCCATGGCGTTTGGCGTTTTGTTAAATCTGTGTGTGGGTGGCCATATATATCAGAAACAAACAACTACCTTATTACGAACTCAAACAGGGAGACATGGTCAGTTATGGTTGGTGAGTAGGCCTACTAAACCCTTCTCACCAAATTAAAGCAGTAGTAGTACAACAATTGAATTGAATTGAATTGCTTTACTGTATAGAAGTACAATTCACCAACTTACAACCAGCAATGTGCTAGTACTACTACGTACATCTTGAATTGCTTTTCATCTTAATTATTCTTCTTTTTGACGGATCAGTTACCTCTTCATCCTTTTTTAGCGGAGAAATGCTATAAACATTGATTTGAACAACTTCTCTATTAAATATTTGTCACGTATTCATTTTAATAGCTACTAAATCAAGTGAATTTACAAAAATGATTACATAATAAATTTTAAATGAGTTTTTCCATAGTATTCCTCTTTTTTTTACGGGTGCATTAATTTTGGGATCACATCCAAATTAGAAAATTAAACTTATCCCAATCAAAACAAATAAAATAAAATAAAATAAACAATATGAGAAGGTGATAGATAACGGGGAAAACATCGTCGACAAAATGCTTACGACGTACACAAATGTAACTTCTATTCATTATTGGCCTCCAAGTCTATCATATGGGCTTCGAATTGGGCCTGGGCACCAGCTCTAAATTGAGCAAAGCCCAAAACGTGATTTGGAGTTGGACAGTGTGATTTTCACATGTGAATGATGTGATAAAATTTTGGTGTTCTTTGTTAGAATTTGACCCCCCCCCCCCTCCCAAAAAAAAGGAGCTGAACTTCTAACCTTTATCATTCAAATTCTAGGATAATAATGCATTTCAAGAAGTGAACGACATAATTGTCTTCTCTTGAGTAATATATCGATACATTTCAATGAAATATTTATAAAATTTTCCGGTAATAATGTAGTTTCTGTAAGTTTGAAATGATTTAAATGGATTTGCAGGCTGAGGTGGCATTTTAATTGACATGAGCATAAAACTGGAATTTTTTTAATATATAGCATTATGGTATTCATAATAAGAGAGATTGTTTTTTTAAAAATGATGAAAAATAGAATTAAAAAAAATGGATGTTGGGATCAATCTGAAAATATTAGATGCATGTACTAGTATTAGATTTGCGAAAATGACAGAGCCGTATACGTTTAATATAATTACACTACTAGTGGCTAACGTTCATGCACGTCAGCAATTAGTTGTACTAAGACGCATGTGGGCATGTGGGGACGAAGTCCTCCACGTAGTACGTACACTGCATTGTATATATATAACAATATATAACAATTACAAACCTAGCTAAAGTAATAAATAGTTAATTGAATTTTAAATTGTGTATGGTATTGTAGTTTAGCTGGTGGGGTGTAGTTAGAGGATGAATGTTTCTTTTATCTTATACTTTCAATCCTTTTGCATATTGAACTCAAATATTTTCAATCTTGTATTTTGATATTTTAACATTTTATCTTTCATTTCTTTTGCATATCGATCCAAAATATTTTCAATATTATATTTTGACATTTTATATTTTCCTAATTTTTTTTCTTAATATTTTTTAAAAATTTTATTTGCTAAAAGGATAACTTCATTTTACTCCACCTTTTACTTTCATTCATTTTTCATATTGGTTCCAAAATGTTTCCAATCTTATAATTTAGATATTTCTATATTTTTTCTTAATACTTTTTGTTATAAAGAGATAACTCACTTTTTACCTTTAATTTCATTTTTATAGTAACTAGGTTCTTTCTTTAGATGTGATGCTTAAAATAACATTTTTTTGTTCTCTTTTGTTTATTCAGGGACTAACTCTCTTTTGGTATACTTTTTTTTTTGCTCTTTTGCATAATTTACATGAAATTTTGTACTTATGGTTTTCTCATTCTTTATTTTTTGTATTATAATCCAAATGATTCAGGATTGATGAAAGATAGTTAAGCACCCGCGGTGAAGCACGGGTAAAACAGTACCTCGTTAGCTTATATTTCCAGATTTATATTTTATTTTCGTTTTCTGTATTTCTATTTTTATGATATTTATATTATGTTTCTTTTTAATATATTTTTTGAACTGAAATTTTTTCATATTTACTTTAAATAAAGTTTGATCGATATATTGTATGATCAACATAAGAGAGAGAGAGGAAAAGTTAATGATAAAAAGGTGATACTTTGGATAAGCAGTCCCTTAATTACCATTCATTTTCTTAGTATTAAGAAAATGATACTTTGGATAGGCAGTCCCTTAATTACCGTTCATTTCCCTGCATTTTACAAACAACACATCCTAAAATCAAGTAAATCACTTATTTCCTTCAATTGTTTCCCTAAAAAACATCACATCCATAACTCAAAAATGTAAACTATTTGACTAAATTGCACCATCTACACCTAAACTATAGTTCGTGTTACAAATCTATAAATGAACAAAATTTTGTTGCAAAAATAGTTCTAAAGTACGAGAACATTGCAAATCTATATTTGTGAGTTAACTTTCGTTAAAATTTAACGGAAATTGTGACTAGAATGCTCAAATTGACCATCAGAGTTTGTAATATATCCCTCTAGTTTTTTTTTATTAAGAAAGGAGTTCACAGAAAAGAAACCCCACCCAGAAATCTAACTATTTAGGTCTGGATTCGCTAAAGAAAACAACTGCAGAAAGATCTCAAAGAGCTACACTCAAATACATGAATTAGCAATAAAGCGCGGTAGCGATGTTGTCCAAACCATGGACGACTAACCCGAGTTGAGTGCATGTTTTGCCGACGTATGAGCTGCATAGTTCGCCTCACGAAAGGCATCCACTCTTGGAGACGAGTAAGTTGTTGCCGGATTTGTATAATTATGTCTACAGTCTACTGCTTCAGACTGCCCATGTAGCTAGCTCATTCTGAATTAATTGCTTTAACAGCCTCTAAAGCATCAAGCTCTAAGATGACTTTGGCTGTTGGGTCGGCCACCAGGCGGAGTAGAGCATGTAGAGCTGCAGTTGCCTCTCCAACAAAAACAGTAGGTGCACCAGATTGAGTTCTGTCGTTGCCCACCGAACTCTGCCATGTGAGTCTCGACAAATTGCACCCATTCCCATCCGACCACCGTCACCAATGGCCACATCGGCATTGATCTTCAACCACCCAGGCGGTGGTTTGATCCACTGCAACTTAAACACCATGCACTACAACATTACGATCGCCACAACATTGAAGCAATTAAAATAAATTTGTTCCAGTCTCGGCTGTTAAGATGGAGACTTACCTCAACAAACCATTGCTTCACTGCTGTAACCACGGACAGCGGGAAAGATTGCAGACGGCATGCCGTTAACAACTCTCTCCCGTAATTGCAATCCCTCTAGCTTTTTAATTTTATTTTTTGGGTAAAGTACACGTTTAGTTCTTTAACTTTAATACGTGTCCTATTTTGGTCCTGTTTTAGGAATTCATTCATATTCATCCCCCAGCTTGCATTTTTGTCATAAATAGGTCCTTCTGTTACATTTTGTGTTAAATTTTCCGTTAACTTCATAAATTTACCTAAATGTCCCTAACCTATTATTAAATCAACCATCAATCTTTAACAAATTTAACAATTTAAACCCAAACTTTTTATCTTCAATTCACTCAACTTCTCTAACTCCATTCGTCTCAAAACTCGAGTTCCATCAATGAAAAATCAAAACTCTTCTTTCTCACCATTCATCTGCAGAATTCTTGAGTTTTCAAAACAGGAGAAGAAGAAGAAGAAGAAGAAAAATAAAAAAAAGAACGAAGCTAGGCTCATAAAGCAGATCATCACACCACCTTATGAGAAAAGAAAAAAGTAAGAAACTTTCCCATCAAACACTTTTCACCGCTTCTTGATCATTATTCATCAACAAAAATGGACATCTCATTCTAGATCTTCTAAGACATTACCTGAAATATCCAAATTGTAACCGAATATCAAGCCACTTATGGCTGCGATGTTGCTGGTCACAGAACGAACGCAGTGAGATTTATGGGGTACTGCTTGCCGAAGCCCAGAATTATTCCTCCCAGAGAAGGCGTCTCGTTCGGTCGCGATTCTCATCGACCGGGGATCTTCGATGGGCCAGTCGCGATCGGGCTGAATCAATCTTTGTTCAAATCAGATCCCATAAAAAAACAAGAAGAAAAATTGAATCCAATCTTTGTTGGTTGTTGCTTCACTAGATCTGGTGATCGGGTCGAATCAAGTGTCGGTGATTCATCGACTCTAGCTCCAACTCGCGGTTTCCTCTCTCACAATGAAGCATCCAGAAACACTGCCGCACATCTCCAACCCTTCACTGGCCACGCCTCCCATATGCAGATGATCTTGCTATGGTTTGCCAGGAACAATTGAGTCACATGGATTTAGAACCCAGCCCTGCCACTGTCACGCCTCCCATCGTCCCTGAGTCACACAAACGACGAACCATCCAACCCCGCTTGATTCTCGTTGGATTGAAAGGGTTCTCACCGAATTCTTGCCGGAGAAGTTTGGGTAGGAATTTGATCATCTTCATGCTAAACCCAGACCAAAATTTTCAGAGATGCAATAAAAGAAAAACAGAAGTCAGTGGGTGAATCGAGATTGATGTGAGGTTTAGGTTAATTTGTATATTTCTAAAACAATTGGGGTTAAATTAAATGTTACTCTTGTAGTATACATAAATACCCTCATTTTAGTTGTGATTTAACGGTAAATCTAACGAAAGGACCAACGATGTATAATTTATTAAAGATAAGGGACGGATATGAGACGAATTCCTAAAATAGAACCAAACTAGGACACACATTAAAACTAAGAGACTATACGTGTACTTTAGCCTTACTTTTTGTCATCATTTTTAATTATGTGTGTATTATTTCAAATAATCTTTCCGAATCATGAATAAAATTATAAATTGAGTATAAAATACTCAAATAATTTAAAATGTGAGAACAAAAGTATATAATTATATCAATAATAATATTTTTAAAAATGTTATTTTTAAAAATTACATTTTTATTTCAAGAAAAATCGTAATTATCAAAAGAAAAATGTAAGAATGAATAGTTATTTTTTTAAAAAAAAATCTACAATGGCTATTAAATTATTTAGGAAATGTACAAAATCTTCCACAATGATATATTTTTTTAGAAAATTATTATTCATTCTTGCATTTTATTTTGATAATTACTATTTTTTAAATAAAAAAGGTAAATTTAAGTACATGCAATATTATTGATATTATTTAAACGCCTTTTTCATATATGATACTTTTTTAGATATTTTAGGCTCAATCTGTAATTAGTATTATTGATTTGGAAAGATTAGTTGAAATATTAAACACGTAATTAAGAATATGACTCAAATTGTAAAATTATAAAGCAATATGGGTGTTCAATCCATTTCAAAAATTATAAGGGTCAATTTGAGCATTTTAACTAGAATTTCTATTAAGTTTTAACGGTGTAAAATTGCAGATATAGATTTGCAACATAGAGTAAATTTCGCTGGCAGTCCCATAAAAATAATTATTGTCTTGTTTTGATCATATTTTAAAAACGTGTTCTCTTTAGGTCATATCCTATGGTACTTTGTCCTATTTTGGTCATTTTCGTCCATTTGGGCCATTAATTATAACGTGTTTTCATGGTTTTACCCTTTTACCCTCTCAGTTGGTGAATTGGCATATTATCTTTCGAGAAAAACATTATCTTAGTTCTTATACTTTCATTTTTCTTAACATTCTCACCTTAGTTCTTCAACTCTTCCAACCATATCGTCCTGTCCACCAAGCTTCTCCCTCGTTCTTGCCTCACCCCCTTCAGTTTCAAACTCGATTTGCTACCAAAATAGAGTCCCAGTTGCCGAAAAAACGCCCAACCCCAAAATCCCCAACCTTGTCATCGCACTACCGAAAGAAGATTTCACAACACCGCCATCATCACCCACCATCGAATCCTTCCAACCCAAAGCTTTCACCACCAATCTCCACCTCCACTAGCTTCGCCCAGTCGAGACGAAGGCAAACCACCATCTCACGCCGCCGTAGGTGCCAGAACGGAGCGAGTACCGTTTTCTGACGCGGACACCATTTACGCTCTCTGGCCATTTTCTCCATCTCCACCACCGCAAGACGCTCCCCAGCCTTCGGTGCACCTTCAACCGACATGTCCACTGCCGAAAAAGCTGCTCCGCCTCCGTCAGCCACCGCACAAGGAGGAGAGCCGCCGCCTGCAAAAGTTCCAACTTTTCCCGTGAAGAAGGTTGCGTTCTTTTAATTTTGGGTAAATTACAACTTTAGCCCTCTTAGCTAACCATAGCTTCTTAAGTTGCTATTTTGAATCTAGCGTGAACGACACATCACATCAGGTAATCAGGAGGGTAAAATGGTACTTTCACTGAGATCCGTCAAAATTAACGGCATCAGTGGACGGAAATAACCAAAATAGGACACCGAACCCTTAGATATGACCAAAACATGACAAGTTTTTAAAATATAACCAAAACAAGATAATAATTTATATTTTTACGGGACTGTGTACGGAATTTACTCTTTGCAACATACTCATACTTTAAAGTCACTTTTGCAACAAAATTTTGTTCGGATATAGATTTGCAACATAGACTATAGTTTATATATAGATGGTGTAATTTACTCTATTTCCTAATATATATATATATACATTTTTTTTATTAAATTTCTTGTTAAGAAGAGAACACCTGTTAGGACAAATACCAAAGTCTTTGCCCATTGCCTTCTCATCCACGAGTATAGAGTAACTAGGAAAGTTTTTTTTTTTTAGTAATTAGGAAAGTTGACCAAACAAAAGAGGAGCAACTTCTCACCAAATTAAAGTACCACTACACTACCCCCCGTGGTGAAGGTGCGCATAAAAATGCACATGTAAATGGCATATTCGCCTACCAACCAAACACGAGATTCACAAACGATGATAGCTTTTTGCACCAGTAGTTTTTAATTTCCGAAATTAAAAAAAAAATACACAATACTAAAAACGTTTCATTAACTTATACTTGTAAGATATTTAATTGTAAAATATCTCAGTGCGATATCTTAAGCTCTTAGCATTAGCGGTTTAGAGGTTTAGATGTTTGCAATACTGTTAGTTATTCTTTAGTTTTCTGCTTCTTTTGCTACACTGTATCTCTTATTTCTTTTTAGTTATCGTTAATTTTTATGCGTAAGGTTTTTTCGTTCTTTTTCTGCTCTGTTACTTTTAAGGTTTGTATTATGATTCTTTGAGTTAATAATTTAGACCTTTTCCTTAATAAAAAATTAAAAATAATATATACATTTCCTGTTCAAAAAAAAGAAAGAAAATTTGTGTCATTGCAGAGTTGTTTTTCAAAAAAATAAGTGGAGTATTTTTTTAAAAAGTAAGTTTATGAGTGTTTTCGCTCTTTCTTTGAAACAAGGCAAAAAATGTAGAACGTGTTTGGTAAGCACGAAAAAATATCTGGAGAGAATCGGGTTCATAGTTCCTGAATTTATTTCTGATTCTGTAAATAGTTATTCTTATTGGCACTAAAAAAATTATCCGGATATAAACACTGAATAATTTTGCATGTGTACATATAAATTACTACAAATGTTTAATTATAATTTCGATATAAATGTAATGAATTTTTATATTAAAATGCTAAAAGAAAAAAAACCGTACATAAATGATTGAAACTAAATAGTTGAACTTTTCAGGGATGGAGGTAATACTTTGTAAAATTATGGCATTTTCAGACGTTTCAAACTGATATTATAATTCACTTCATTCATCTTTTAGTAAGACTGTTTTGATTCGAATTTTACTAAACATTTCGTATCAAATTTCTTTAAGAAATACAAACATGAAATATAGTACAGGACTAAGTTGCTCCGACTTTTAATATGGAGACTGAAATGATTGAATTATTATAGTTCAGAGGTGTAATATGTATTGTGACGCCCAAAAAAGAAAGGAAAAATGAAAAGGAAAAAATAGAACAAAGGAAATGATTATGAATTTTAATTAAAAAAAAAGAAAAAAAGATTATGAACAAATAGCTGTGGGAGCGGCAAGTAAGTTGTGTGCGTCTCTCTCTTCCAATTTTAACACCACCTACGCTTCGGTGATGCTTGGAGTTCTGTGCGCGCGCCACAAACCTGCAATCTTCAATTCATTCTCGATCGTCATCCACGCCCCGGCGGTGGCTCTTCACCGCGACACCCTCCTCCATGGTGGTGCTAATCGCGTTCACTTAGCCTATGGCGGCGACAGCCGCCGCCAACATACTTCCTCTTGCAACCTCTCCATTTCTATCGGTGGCGCAGCTTCTATATGGCACGCGATCTTACCTTCCGGCTGCTCCGACGGAGCTCGTCTGTGGACGAATGTCGAGAGACGAGGTGAGGGGTCCTGGAATGTTACCTACGACGCGAGGCCTGCGCGATGGCTCCATCGGCTTGATTCCGGCTGGCTGCTCTTTGGTGTCTGCGCTTGTCTTGCTCCGGTGGTTGATTTCGTCGAACTGAAATCCGAGGTAGCATCTGGAAAGAGTAAAATTAAATCCAGTGATTTGAATTTGAGGGCAGAAGTTGTGGTGGACGCGGATGAGAACAAAATTGCGAGGCCTTCCTCTGATTACAAGGTTACAGGTAATTAGCAGTTAGATACTTTCTATGTTGCATTTCCGAAGTTATTTCCCTGCTGTTTTTCCAATGTAAGTGGCTAAAAATTGAGACCAATTCTCGCTATTCATAGCTTAATCGCTTTTGGCTCTACGTTTTAGGCTTTAATGCTATTCATCATTTGGCTGGAAATGTATTGTGTATAGTTTCGTTTAATTTCATTTGCCGTCTTCTTAGAGTTGAATATACTAACTGGCATCCGTATTCGGTTTATAACTTTATCACTCTGCTTCTCCATGAACTACTTGTGGTAAGGACAGTCAACAATATGAACTCATGTCACCTGCACTAACATTGTTGGGATCAAGGTGCAGTGCCATGATGATTAATTCAATGGATGTCTCCAGGGATTTTAGCGGATGGGCGGTGTTTGTTTAGAGCACTAGCTCATGCAGCTCGCATGAGGAGTGGGGAAGAAGCACCCGATGAAAATCATCAAAGAGAGCTTGCTGATGAATTAAGAGCTAAGGTATGATCTAGATTTGTTGAACTGGGTCGAATCTCCTGCTGGTCTTCTCTCTGGAGTTATATGCAGACCGCAGATGGGGATGTTTCTTATGCTGAATGAGTTATGTATTTTTTCAGGTTGTTAATGAGCTTTCAGAAAGGCGAGAAGAAACAGAATGGTAATTAGCCTACTCTTCTCACTGGATTGCATTTTTTAAATTTATTTCTTTGGTCACAAGTTAGGGCCATAATGGTACTAGTTATGATTTTGATTGATTGGTTTACAGGTTTATTGAAGGAGATTTTGATACATATGTCAAAGAAATTCAGCAGCCATATGTTTGGGGTGGAGAGCCTGAATTGCTGATGGCTTCTCATGTATTGAAGTAAGTTTTATTTCTTAACAAATCCTATTTTTCTTTCTAAGTATTGATATTTATTTGTTTATGACTCATTATAGCTCTCTGTTAACGTTCATGTACAGTCATTGCAACTGGAAGGGTTGCTTATCTCCTTTATGAAATACTAGTAGTTCAGTCAGAGATAATTATGAATCTGACCTATTCCTTTTCAATGGTGCACAAGCTTCCAAGTCATAAGTGTCACATGTTGTATGATGATGTCAAAGTCCAACATTTAATTAGCTGTTACGTATTTTGATTTTCAATTTTGTCATGCAGCATGTTCTCTGGAATATGTTTATAGCACCATCACCATCATCATCGAACTGCATGTCTGCATCCCTTAATTCCAATGATGTGATATTCTTAGCAGCATACAATTGTTTAAAGTTAATCAAACCTGTGAGTTCGTGCAAAAATGAAGTGGCCAAGTTTGGTGATGGATGCGCTGTTTGGTTCTGGACGTTGATATCAGTGTTTAAAGCTTTTGTAAAAAATGATGTCCTCTTATTACGCAGCTTATTGACAAAATTCACCTCTTACTCGGTCTATCATGGATTACATATGTTTTCCTGTTCAACCTTCTCTTCAGAAGAATCGTTGATTTTCCTTTTACCTGTTTCAATGACCTTCAATCTGTTCCATCTGTACATGGCAGGGCTCCAATATCTGTATATATGATTCACAGAATCTCTGGAAATTTGGTGAACATCGCAAACTACGGAGAGGAATACCAGAAGAATGGTGAAACACCCATTAATGTATTATTTCATGGCTATGGTCACTATGACATACTGGAGACCTTACCAGCTCAACAATGCAAGGAACTAGAGCTAGACACATAAGAATTAAGAAAGGTCACATAATTTTTCGCAGAAAATAATCTAGAGATGAGACATTTTTCTTTCACGATGGATGTATTCTAGTTAAACCAGAACTGCCAGTAGCAACTTTGGTGGATCTGCTGAAGGTTTATACACTTGAGAAATAAGCACTTATAATGCTTTTGTAGCTTACACGATTGCTTCTGTGATTCCATGATCATGCTTCTTTGATTCCATGATCACTCAAATTGATACATGGGATATTGTAAAATCTCAAACTTCCTGTGTAATAAAGATTGAAGTCATTACTATTTGCTTGTACCTCTGACGTGGCAGTTAAAAGTAGTTTTTTCTTTGCAAATTAAAATGTAGGAGTTTAAGGTTTTCGAGACGTAGTCCTAAAACTCTTGTACTTCGAATCGTCATCCTAAAACTCTTGTACTTCGAACCGTCATCTTAAACGTCTAAGTCGTTACCGGGTTGTAGTCCTAAAACGCAAGGTGGCGGGCGGAATAGTGACGTGGAGGACTAACGGTATTAACTTTAAAAAAAACGCTTACAAATCATCAAAACGACGTCGTTTTGATGCTTCAACTAAAAAGAGGAACTCCACCATCGGCCTCCACCCACTCCTCCTCCCTCCACGACTTTCACTGTCAAATTCCACCACCATTAACTCCGTCACATCGAGAGGAATCCAACAAACCTTACTTTGCTGCCGGAGATGGCTTGAGTGAAGAGAAAACAACCGTTTTGTACCGACGCCGGAAACCCACCACCACCCGGCCAACCCCTCTTCGTACCTTCCAACGCCTCTGACCATCAAGTCCGCCTCTGAAAAAGCTTGTTCCGCCACCAGCCATCGTTCACGCCGGAGGAGCTGCCGCTTGGAAGTCCGTTCGCGTTGAAGAAGAAGAAGCAGACTCATTTTCATTTTCTTTGGGTAAACTCCAACTTAGCCCCTTGTCTTTGTTCATGTTTTTACTTAGGTTATCAACATTTCAAATCTCTCATGAAAGTCACTTCACAAGTTTTTGATATAAGCATCAAAACGACGTCGTTTTGATGATCTGTAAGCGTTTTTTTTTAAGTTAACACCGTCAGTCCTCCATGTCATTATTCCGTCCGTCACCTTGCATTTTATTTTAGGACTACAACCCGGTAACGACTTAGACGTTTAGGACGAAGGTTTGAAATACAAGAATTTTAGGACTACATCTCGAAAAACTTAAAAATTATAGGAGTAATTAGGCATTTTTTCGGGTACGGTACATTCAACTTCTTGTTTTACAACAGAGCAGGTCGCCTGTTACTTTCTTGCTCTTTCATGCACTTGCAGATATTAGGGGTTTCAAACATAGGAAGTGAACAAAAAGTTTTTAGGTGAAAAACTGAGTGAATTGGAGGTGAATGAGAAAAGTGAAAATAGGAGGGTTAAGTTTGAGGCCCCCGTGAACTAGAAGTTGTGCACATGTGAATTCACCACAATTGGCGTTTAGCGCCTCAAATTTCCTTCCTTTTTGTTGCGCTCCTGTCTTTATGAAAACCAAAATTCATCTTTCCCTTCATCTCTCTTGCTTCTTTGTCATATCTAAGTTCTTCTTGGGTGAGTTTTGGCCTGTGCACAACATGTGCACAACTTGTCACTTCACAAGTTTTTGATATAAGCATCAAACTCAGCGTCGTTTTGATGATCTGTAAGCGTTTTTAAGTTAACACCGTCGACTTGTCGCTCCATGTCATTATTCCGTCCGTCACCTTGCATTTTATTTTAGGACTACAACCCGGTAACGACTTAGACGTTTAGGACGAAGGTTTGAAATACAAAAAGGTGAGTGACTACATCTCGAAAAAGTGAATAAGGAGAGGAGTGAATTAGGCGCTTTTCACCCGAGGTCCGCGTTTGACGAGGTGAACTTCTTGTTTTACAACAGAGCAGGTCGCCTGTTACTTTCTTGCTCTTTCATGCACTTGCAGATATTACACTATTCGGATTTCTTGCAAACATTCAAAAGTACTTGTTTATTTTACAATATCAATATTGAAATGGACGTGACTATAACAATTATTTCAACTCATTACCGTCTCATGATATTTTTCATGCAAGCGGAAAAAATTTATGATGATATGGTTTGAAATTTCATATTATTATTCATTCGTAAAAAAATTGCGAAAGAAAAGACATCCGACTTAAAACTTTGCACTATGCTTTTACATGAATTTATAGTGGACAATTAATTTCCACTATAAACTTCATGTCACCAACCCGAATATAGTTGGGATTAAGTTGTTGTTGATGATGATGATCCAAAAGTAGTACTCTCGTGAAAAATTGATTTATTTGTTTCCTGAAAAATTTTCGGGTATGTAATCTATGAATTTTCTTTTCATGAATGTTTAGACATGTAAAGTACAATAATTTACATGCATATTATAATTTGAAATCTTAGTAATAATTTGAGTCAAATAATAGAACACAAAACATGGAAGTCAAAATCATTCAGTTTGAGCTGGGGGCGGAGTTTTTAGAGTCGAGATCAGTTGTCTCCTCACTATAATGATTAAAGATGTTATATTTTCCGTTAAAAAAATTAACACATTAATTAACATCGTTTGTCATTTATAGTGAAAGACATGAAACGGACACCGAAAAATGGGACAAGTGATTTTCTCTTGAGTTTTTATATGCAAACTGGGTGCAATTTACCTATTTTATCCTCCATCATACTCCCAACCCCACAAAGTCATCAGCCCAAATAACCAGCCCATTTTCCAAACCCAACCCATCTCACACCCAATACAAACCACAAACCTAAGTCTGCTTCAGTCTTCTTCTCTCCACGAGCAGAAGCTAGCTAGCCCGAGAAGAGAAGCAGTTCACGAACTTGCAGAAGCCACAGCTCGCGACTAGCCCCTCAGGCCTCAGCTAGCCGGCGACCGTGACATCCGGCCACCGAGCCGCGACCGGCGACCATCCCGGAACCGCGCGCCTGCCCTACCTCTGAAGTTCGAGCTCATTACGCTTCTTCGCAACCCGGAGCTTGGTAATATTGCAGAGTTCTGTAATCGGATTAATCATTTTTGGAGACTGCTTTATTTCTCTCCAATCATGTCTTCGCTACGGAATGCCATCAGTCGACGGGCGCACAAGGAGCGACATCAACCGTGAGTCTTGCTTCTTCTCTCTCGTCTTGCTCGAACTTCCTTTTTCGCATGTTATTCATTAAATTTGAACTACTGATTTTCTGTGCCAGGCAAGCGAGGAAGAAGTTCGGGCTTCTCGAGAAACACAAGGACTACAAAGTCCGTGCTGAAGCCTTCCACAAGAAGGAGGAAACATTAAAGGTGAATGCATATGTTGCGTTCTGCTAAATTGGTTTCTGGTGTCTAGTCTAGTTTAGGGTATAATCTTAATTTTCTTGTACTTGGACGTGCTTTTCCGCAGAGGCTCAGGGAAAAGGCAGCGAATAGGAACCCTGATGAGTTTTATTTTGGAATGATAAAGTCGAAAACAGTTCGTGGGGTTCATAAGATTGAGTAACACTTGAACCTCGTCCTTCGTTCTTTTATTTTTCTAGACCTGGCTTCAGTCCTAACCTGCCATATTGACTTCTTATCCACAGGGGTCAGGCAAATAAGTACACAGAAGAAGAGTTAATGCTGATGAAGACTCAGGATATGGGATATATACTTCAGAAATTGCAAAGCGAAAAGAAGGTACTTGTTGCTCAGAACCCAAATGTTTTCTTAAGGGCTTTGCTTAATTTTCTCTGCATTAATTTGTAGATAATACTATGACTGTAGCTTCTAAAATATCTGGTGATATTATGCAGAAAGTCGAGAAGCTGACCGCTGTCCTGCATTCCATTGATAATCATCCCTCAAACAGACACACATATTACGCTGAAGACAGGTTGGACTTCTGATGCCTGCGTCTGCGTTGTTGGTTTGTTAGTTTCCATCCCTTCCCCCAATAAAACGGTTGCATTTTTTTGGGCATGAATAAGGTAAAAGTAGATTGTGATGGTTATAATGGATGATGAATATGTAATAGAGAAGATAAGAGTGTTAAAAGGGAAAGACAAGTGAGGGTAATAAGTTAAAATAAGTATTGAAAAGTTTCTACAAATGTGGAGGTTGCCTTGCTGTGAGAAAGAAAGAGACCATGTCTTTATAGCTCACAGGTTTAAAATTGAAGCTCACAGAGCCACAGCTGGTGAAGTGAGATATTTTCTGCTCCATACTTTTCTATGTGACAATGAGTAGCTACTGCACTCGTGTGGAGTCTGAACAGGAAGAAGAAATAAGTCATCACTCATGAGTTTCTAAAAGATGTAACAATTTTTCGGGGAGAGAGAGATTACTAGTATAAGGTGGGGTAGCATACTTACAAGCCTGCTTAATTTACCTGCATGTCAGATTTCTTTTACTTTGGTGATGTATTATTACATATTTTTTCTTTTCATGTGTTAAATAGCGGTGCAGCGCATAATCATGGAAGTGATTTGTAGATTAATATGTTGGAAAACATGTCACAAACCTTCTTCGAGTTTTGTAAACCTTATGTTTTCATTTGTTGCTGGGAATCTTGAGTTTGATTATGTGTATCGTGACTACAAATTTAACTTGTAGTCTCATACACTGTCATTTGTGCACCTGTAATGCTTGATCTGTGAAGATGAAGCCTGTCTTCATGTGGTCAGAACTAAACATATGGTATAAAATCAATATAGGAAAAAAGGTAAAAAGAAAAGAACAATGGTATAGAAAGACTTACTCCTTAGCTTGAACTGTAATGTTTCTAATACTACCTTTTAGGCTTCTGGTATGTTTCACATTACATTTCTCCTGTTTTGATGTATTTTTCAGGGCTGAGGCTAAAGAAATAAAGTCACGAGCTTCAGAACCTAGAGTTGGTACTGCACATATTCCTGATAATATTAAAAGGTGAATGTTTTATTTTCCATTTGTTGGAGTTTTTTTCAGTCATGTTCCATGATGTACATGTTGATTCCGCAATATCAACCTTGTAACTAGACATGACTAGAGCAATTATCTCAACTCATCGTCATCTCATGATATTTTCCATAAATGTGGAAAACCTATGATGATACGGTTTGAAATTCCATCTCATTATTCCTTCGAAAAAAAGGTTGCGACAGGCTTCTGCATGAATTTATAGTGTCAACTAATTTTTGAAAATTAATTGTCACTATAAATTTCATGCCACCGACCCCAACATAGTTGTGATTAAGATGCTGCTGCTGATGATGATGATGATTTGTTGGAGTTCTTTTGTTTCTGATGTTCTATTGATTTTTATCGCATTTTCTTTTATTATTTAATTTTACTTATTTTGTTGTTATACTGTATATGAAAAGTTCTGTCAGACACTTAGATGGTATCTTAATGTTTTTTCATCTTGCTCTAGGATAAAAGCTTGTTTCATCAGGCAGTGAGTCACTAATTATTTTGGGGCCGCTGATTTCATGTCCTGGCATCATTGAAGTTTTAGAAACTCTCGATGTAGTTGCAAATGTGCCCTTTTTGTCGATGTAAAGGGCTGCTTCAGAAAGTACCCTGTTCCTATCTTCTATTCATCACTTATGCTGATGTACTGAATTTGAGAATTAACTGTTCCCTAAAGCTGGAGTCATTTCCATGCATGTATTGAGTCAGTTCATGTGTAAGCTTACCATTTATCATCAAATTTTGCTGTGCAGGAAGATGGCGGGTTCTTACAGGGAATTGGAAGCCAGAAAGAGCAGGGTTACTGACTTGGAAAAGCTATACAGTGAGATGGCGCTGCAAAGAGAATTGCAGGTGTGTTCTTATTTGAAACTCTATATAGTAGTGTATCATCTTTACCAACCATATAGGCAAGGCATTTACATATCTATTTGCTTTCAATGGATAGAAAAATGGTCGAAAACGCAAACTCCGCGAAGATGAGATAGAGCACCCAACAAGTAAGCCAGTGTACAAATGGAGAGCTGAACGAAAGCGTTGATTATTAGACACAAAATTAACCAGTGACGTGAAGTGCGGAAATGCAAGAAGCTGATTGCCTCATTCAAATTTTCTGGTCTGCTTAAGCTGCTGACGAGGGAGAACTTTCTGGTGATGAAGTCTGGTCCAAGTCTGATTGCTTACTGTAAGATTAGTGGCTAATTTGTTTTTGTTTTTGTTTTTGTGTTTTTGTGTGAACATGCGGTGTTCTTTCATTTGATTTTGAGAAAAAAGAGCCAATAATCTTAGAAAATATAGGGACATTTTGATTTCTGAGATTTTAAGAAGTTTTGCATGTAAAGAAACACCATGAGGTTGTTGTCTTTGGCAGGCGTTTGATTTTGATTTCGGGGGTAGCCATTTGATATCTAATGAAAGTCGTAACCTTCTAAAAAATAAAAATAAATAAACACCATGAAATTGTTGTCTTCCGATTTCAACAACGTTGCAATGAAGATTATGGTATGATTATGAAATTTGATGTCAAATATCAATAAATATTATCTTCTTCAGCATTTAATTTATAATTTTATTTATTTAATATTTTGATAGATAAAATAATTTAGATGTAAATGATAAATTAATGTGTATAGATTTTAAATATTTTTTTTGAATTTTCCGTTACGGATGCATAACGTGAATTTTCTTTTTGTCCAATGTGACGTCCATATAAATTGTTTTTTTGGGCTCATTGTACCACTTAATTAGTTTCTTATCCAACCTCCCTCCTACTCCTACACTGCCACCAGAAACCTAGTAAACCTCCTCAGATCCGTTTGCGTCGAAGCGAAGGCCCACCATTCAAATTGCCTCTACTTTGTTCATCATCGGCGTTGTCTTGACTATCACCATCACCAATCTCGAGATGGAGGCCGAGCTTATGGCAAAGGATGATGTTGTAATTGTTGAGTTCCGATGAGCAAACTCGATTCCATAAATTTATGAACCTAAGAGCAAAGAGATTTGGGTGGGATGAAGATGTGAATTTGAGTGTTGGCTGACAGAGGAGTGAGAATGCGATGGCGAGCCATGGGGCTGAGGATAGGAGTGTCGGCTCTGGACGACATCGTAGGCGGGACGACGGCTAGGAGACCTCGTCGGCAATGAGAGGTCAAGGCTAGTACCCTTCAAATCGGTCTTGGCGTTCGTGGTGGTTTGCTGGAGGTGTAGACGTGAGCACTTGTCAGTGGCGGATCCAACATCTTTTAGAAGGGATGTCCATTTAGATATTTCAATGAATGTTACACTCTTATTCCGAAATTTTAACTACATTTTAACTTGATACGAGGATTAAGATTCAATTTGGAAAGTGTGAAGCTAGAGGATTAAGGCTGAATCACGCACGTGCGAATGTTTGAAATATGCACAAAGTTGTACAGTTAATCACAGTCTACTTCTATTTAATTTCGATTTTTTAAAGGTTAGTTTTGTAATTTCCCATCTTCCACGTAGCAATTGAGCTTTATTGTTTTGGCTTAAGATACTTCAGCCAATGGCTTAATGCCTGTCAAATAGACAGTAAGTGAGAAAATTTTGGTGTTTTATTTCCCTATTTTACCCTTTTCATAGTAAGATGTAAGTATGTAACTAGACAAATAAGCTGAGAAACGCACACCAAAATCAACTATAAAAATGAACCATCTGTGAATTTTTTTAAAACCAATTAGGAAATTGAAGAGAAAAAAACTGTATTTGGAAAAACAAAAAGAGATTTTGCATTTTTTTATGTCTCATAGTGTTGGAAAACATTACGAACATATGAATTATAAAATATAAAAACACATAACACAAAATATAGGGGATCCATTACAATTTTTAAAGGATTGATCCAAAAAATTATATGCCATATAACTAGATGGTACTCATTAAACTATAGCATACTTCATAATAAACAAGCAAATCCTATAAACCTTCCCCTTTAGGTAGTACTCATTAAACTATTTGTCACTTATCCTAAACCTTATCTTTAAGTCCTATTTATTTGAGTGATTAATTTACCAAGTTCCTGTATTCTTATCTTGGATTTGCTTGTTTATTATGAAGTATGCTATTGTTTTGAATTAACTAAGTGTTGGTTTAGTTGGTAGTTTATGGTAATTTGTTTTAATTTTCTTTTCTCATGTCCCATTCCTCATCTAAGTAAGTCATGTGTAGTGTCAGTCAATGGTCTGCTGGAACCTGCCTGATCGAAAACAGCATTAATCGGACTGACCTATTCTTCTTTGAATGAGAAATCGGAGCATTAATCTTCTATACTTGATACTAGCTGCTGTCGAAAACTTCACCAATTTCTTACAGATTCGTTATTCTTCCCCCTTTTCTTTTAATAACAGCAAAATAGTTTTCTGTTTGGGTAACTAATAATAATGTAAAAGTTTGTATTTCAGTGCATACAAGTTATTTTCGGTTTTGTAAAATAGTTTTACTTGAAGCCATATAAACAGACAGAGTTTATAATTTACAAATGTTTGTTCCATGTAGGTTTGCTCAATTTTTTTACCACTCCAGATATTGGAGCCTGTGCATACGCTTACATCGGAGATACTTCAGATTAAGGAGGCAATTGCAATCCAAAACATCAATAGCACCGGAGTGAGTGTGGTGAGTCATAGCATATGATATGAGTATCTGTTTTCTTATTTTTGCTCAAAAAATAAATTGTTTCTTACAGAGTATTTATTTATTATTTATTATTATTAAGAAATCATTTTCTTGGTAGGAGTCAAACCCACAGATTTGCTTGCTTTTTCTGTGACGAGACATTTAACAAGAAGCTAAAATTCGTAAAAGAATTTTTGGTGTCACCACTACGCGAACGCGAGATCCGTGGTCTGATCACTCTGAACCGATTTTTGTATTATGAGAGAGGATGTAGGACGAACGGTATTCGATCGAAGAAGATGTTACCCGAGGTCTACTCATAAAGTTCGGTTTGCCTGAGTTCATTCACCAGCACGATCAGTTTGGTGATGTCTACGTCGACAATGTCACCATGATTTCTAGAATGACTTTCAATCGGATAACATATCCAGGGACTGAATAACAAATTTTGCTTGCATACAAGCTCAAACGGGGATACAAGCTCAATCGGATATGTTCTGCTTGTATAATTTATACTACGTATGTGTCATAAATCTGCTTGTATCATCGTTTGAGCTTGTATCCCCATTTGAGATTGTATGCAAGCAGGATTTGTTCTTCAATCTCTGAATATGCTATCCGGTTGAAGGTCATTATGGAAATCATGGCGACATTGTCAACGTAGACATCACCAAACTGAACGTGTCGGTGAATGAACTCCAACAAACGGACTTTATGAGTAGACCTCGGGCAACATCTTCTTCGAATCGACTACTGTTTGTCCCGCATCCTCCTCTCATAATATGAAAATCGGTTCAAAGTGACCAGATCACAGATCTCGCACTCGCGTAGTGGAGATGCCAAATATTCTTTTACGAATTTTAGCTTCCTATTAAATGTCTCGTCGCAGAAAAAGGCGCGAACAAATCTGTGGCTTTGACTCCTACCTAGAAAATAATTTCTTAATAAAAATAAATAATAAATAAATACTTCGTAAGAAACAATTTCTTTTTTCAGAAAAAATAAGAGACGATTTACTCAAAGAAATCGATCATACATAAAGCAAAGAAAGAAAGAGAAATCTCACTCTTACTTCCTGGACAATCCTCGACGAACTTAAGGAAGTTCATATGATCCGAATCCTCCATTGGAATGCCACGCAAAAATTGTTGATTGAGTTCGGTAAACTGATGTAAATCTCACCAACGTCGTCACTGCCATTGTTCTCCAAGAGTTTTGGTGGACGAACCAAGAAAGCATTCTTTCTTTCAGAGTGAGAAGAAGGAGGAAGATAGTTGCTCCTATGGTGATTATCAAGTAAACCCTCTCATTCTTCGTCTCCCAGATAAAAACTGCGTAGGAGCGAAGAAATCGGAGTTGCAAACTAACCGTTGTCGCCTATCGATGGTGACTTTTCGAGTCGCTGCGTTCGAATAATGAAATAGAGATAAGACAGTATTTTGGTCCAACCTGGATCGGAGGAAACTCATTCAACCCCCATACGTGTCATCTTATTGTTGGTTGATGCACCACTATTTATTGCGGGACTGCCAATATTAATTACGATGAGTGAGAGTTCTGTGATCCCATAAGTTTGAATGTTTTAACGAAACAATCATATATCTTTCAATTTTCACAACCAAGTACTCCTAAAAGTTAATCTGGCAACACTTAAGCAGTTTCTAGAATGGCCAATAAGTAACCGTTAAAATTACAAAATTGCCCTTCTTCTAAGCCTACCATTCTATCTCTCACTTAGTGTTCTCTGCAAAAATGGTGTTAAAAAATTATAAAAATCCGACGACATCCAAAAACCGTAGCCACCAACATTGCCGCTACAGGAAGAAGGTTAGTGGGGGTGAGTTTGGTTTGTCTGCAAAAGAGGGAGGGCGGGTGGTGTTGGGTGGGGTGACCGACGGTGTGGTTTGAGATGTAGAGGTCAGGGTAGGTTAGGTGAAAATATAAATTAGTTAAGTTATTGTTAAAAAAACTTTTTAAGGTAAAAAAAGCTTAGGATTCAATTTTTGTAATGAGGCGGAGACGTACGGTTTCCTAGTGAGGTGGAGAATCGGAGAGCCAGCACATGAACTTATATTTATATTTTTGTATCACGAGTAATAGTACACAAAAGTTTAAATGAGTATTGCTAGCAATACCGGCCCTATCGTATATATTAGGGGTTTCAAACTTAGGATGGTAGATGAGAAATTGAAAAATCACCGTGAATTTTCGTGAGGTGACAATAATAATATTTAAAAACTAGATGTTCATTTATTATTTGCATATAAATTATTAATCTTTAGTTATTAAAATATTGAAGAACAAAAATCATAGATGAAATGTTGAATTTCATTTTTTAACGATGAAAAACTGATTTTCACACCTCAAGTGAATCACCATGAATTTTGGAAGTGAATCACTCTCCATCCTCACCAACACAAAATGAAGTTTGAAGCCCCCTATTAAAGCTTTTGCTTGAGGCCTCAAATATTAAGAGGCCCCCAAATATATATATATATATATATATATATATATATATAGAAAAAAAATACTTCATCCGTCCTACAAAAAATTCATACGTTTTAAATAAAGTGAACGAATTTTAATTAAATTGAACAAATTTTCGGATACAATCCAAAATGAAATGTGTACAATTTTTAAGAGACTCATGATAAAAGTGAAATGTTTTTAAGAAAAGTGAACCACTTTTAAAGAAATACTCCAACCGTACTTTAAAGATTGCACCATTTGACTTTCATGTTTCAAAGTTCTATATTTGACTCAAATATTTACAAAGATAAATAGTTAAAAAAATCCAAAAAAAACATATTTAGAAAATGTATATCGCAAATTATGATACACGTAAAAAAATATTTAACTTTAGATATCTAAACATGCATAAAAAATCATATATTAAATATCGTAAAACAGCTAAAACAAATTGTGCAATTTTTAAAGTACGGATGGAGTATACACTTCATCTAATCTTGAAAAATTGCACAAAATTATTGTGTAAAAGTTAGATTTATAATTGATTTAGTTCATAACTTTCATATTATTGATATTTTGGTCATTAAGTTTTATAGTACACTCTATATATTATCCTCATTTGTACAAGGTAAGTCCGCTCTTAATTATGTAAATATTTCATCTGTCCCTAAAACTTTTTTAGGGACAAAGGTAGTAAAATATTGACAAAAGGTCCCGGTTTTTCTTTTTGCTTCAAGCCCCCAAAATGTGAGGGTCGGCCCTGATTGATAGATTAGGAGAGGATGTGATATTGCATTGTACTATTCATGACTGATGAACCAAGTCTAGCTCGGCTTGGAAGGCCGTATTATATTATATACTCTATCAATCTTTGAAAATTTGATTGGTTTCAGATCATGTGGTTAAGCTGCTCAGTTTAGAGGTTTAAAAAAAACACATTTGTGGATGGTGCCATAACAACAAACCATTTTTTCTCATTAGAATCACCGAGATGTCTATATTACAATGTTTGAGGTCAAATGTATATATCAATAAGTTTGATGTGTTTCTTGATTAGATATGTTGTTCATTATTTGTTTTATTTTATCGATCAAGTTATAAGCTAAAAAAATAAAAATTTAAATTGCATTAGGCATCTTATTATTGCATTTTTCGAGGTGAGAAAAAATCTAATAAATACGTATAGAACATTTTCACATAATATCAATCATATTTTAACTTTTATATATCAACTAAACTTTCACATGTGGTTTAAACTTCAAGCTATATAACAAGGATGGTGAGAATAGAAATTTGTAAACGACTCCAAAAGTTTTCAACCATTTATATTTTTACTTTTTTTTTGCATTTGATTGCTAATTTTCAATGTTTTATGGTATATATGTGAATTTTAATTCCCTGTGGTAACCTAGAGACCTAAGAGAAGAAAATCCAACTACAAATAAGAAGCATGATGAGTAAGTATGTATTTCAATTTGTTCTTAGGCTTTTGTGGGTTTGTTTCATTTTCTATAAAATTGTTTTCATGGATGCGAAAGAGCTTCACAGAAATCATAAACATGACATCATATACTTTTTAACAAATATAAGGTATAATATGATTGAAACAATGATCATTAATGGGTAAACTCCAGTTTAGTCCCTTACCTTTCAACTTTGTCTATTTGAGTCCTATTTTAAGATTTCGTCTATTTAGTCCGTAGCTCTATAAATCGTCTCAATTGTAGTCCTTTTGTTAGAGTCCACGTTATGTTGACCGTTTCTTTGTGAAAAATGACCATCAAACCCTTCCTTTTTTCGATCTGGATCGGCCGTGGCCGGGCAACAGCCCAGCCGCGGATCGGCAGCGGCGCCGGGCGGCAGCCGGCGCGGATCGCGGCCAGCCGCCGGCAGCCTCGGCCGGATCGGCAGCCTGCATCGCGGCCTAGGCTGCTTGCCGCTACTGGCTGCCGATTCGGTGGCCTGGCTGCCGATTCGGCGGCCGGGCTGCGATCCGCGGCTGGCCGCTGCTGGCTGGGCCGCCGATCCGGCGCCCGGCTGCCGATCCGCGGCCCGAGCTGCTGCCGGCGCCGGCCGCC
The DNA here is from genome assembly GCA_024586325.1 of Stellera chamaejasme. Classification (NCBI taxonomy): domain Eukaryota; kingdom Viridiplantae; phylum Streptophyta; class Magnoliopsida; order Malvales; family Thymelaeaceae; genus Stellera; species Stellera chamaejasme. Next base: position 1,029,906 of record CM044986.1, read on the forward strand.
GATCCGCGGCTTGCCGCTTGCCCGGCTGGCCGCCGATCCGGCTACATTGCCGATCCAGATCGAAAAATGGAAGGGTTTGATGGTCATTTTATACACTTAAGACTTTAACGGTCAACATAACGTGGACTTTAACGGAAGGACTACAATTGAGACGATTTATAGCTACTGGACAAATAGACGAAATCTTAAAATATGACTCAAATAGACAAAGTTGAAAGGTAAGGACTAAACTTGAGTTTACCCGATCATTAATTACTTTCGTTATTTATGTTCTAAGAAAAGTCTCCATATAAAATTATTACACTCTCATTATTCTTTCTATGAGAAATAATATTATTATCTTACATTATCTATTGCTTAATCAATGTTGAAATTGACTAAAAATTATTAATATCATAATTTGTACCCGCCGCGAAGCGCAGTATCAGTACCTTGTTATATTATAGGAAAATTAACAAATATCCCCCTGAGGTTTGTCATAATGATCACTTTGCCCCCCGTATTTTCAGTATTCTCAAAAAACCCCTCTGAGGTTTGTGAAAATATATAAAACCCCCTGGACGTTAACTTCCGTTAGAACAACCGTTAGTTTTTAGGTGTAATTACAAAATTGGACCCTAAAACTTTTAACCCTAACAATTTTACCCTTAATATACCCTTATATACACTCGCCTCTCCTCTTCCGGTGCTTACTCCGTCGGCTGCTCAGCCCCGCCTCCGTAACTCTGCCACCGTCCTCATTCCTCGTGTCTCCCCAATCCCTAACCCTCTTCCCCGCCACCATCACCGGCCCCGCCCCTATCTCTTCCGCCACCACGAAGTTCATCAGTATGTCCTCACAGTTCGCCCTCTCCTCCACCATCATCCGCATCGCTCCTCGAAATCATCAATGACGAAGAACCCAACAGAGACCGGGGGACCTGGAAGCAGTTGAAAGAGATGCTCTGGTTGAAGCGTGTCGGCTTTGCTTGGATCTCCACGGTTCCGATTCCGCAGACCAACATTCTCGCCGGAGTTCCATCAATCTGTTAGATCCCGACGACACGGACCGGGCTGGTACTGCGAGACGGAGTGAGGACGGACGGAGACGCCTGCTAGGCGAGGCATTGGCTGAGGAGTGGCAATTGTCCGCGCGAGAAGCAGTCGCCGCCTAGGAAGCGACCAAGACAGAGGCGGAGGTGGGGAAGGCAAGAGGGAGCGACACCCACCCAGGGATTCAGGAAGAGAATCGGCTAGTGAGCATGTCTCTGATGGAAGTGATGGGCGGTGAGGGCGACGAGGACTTAAGGCCAATAGAGGTGGAGGTGGGTGTTTAAATGTAGGTACAAAATAATTAAGGGTAAAATTGTTAGGGTTAAAAGTTTTAGGGACCAATTTTGTAATTACACCTAAAAGCTAACAGTTGTTCAAACCTCAGGGGGTACAAAATAATTAAGGGTAAAAAGTTAACATCCAATGGGGTTTTTGTATATTTTCACAAACCTCGGGGATTTTTTTCAAGAATACTGAAAATACGGGGGCAAAATGATCATTATAACAAACCTCAGGGGGGGTTTTGTTAATTTCCCTATATTATATTATTCTTCTATATATTTATGGTAGTGGTATTGTAGATGAATAGTATCACTACCTATTAGCATTTGCCATAACTTTAATTTAATTATTCAATGGTATAAATCTTTTATTTCACCAATCTTTTTCATTTTTTTGCATGGGTCTTTATTCAATCATTATTTTATCTCCTCTTTCTCTTTTAGTGTGATAGATTTATATAACAAAATTGTATGCTCGAGTTAATTATGACTATACAATTATGAAATTTGGTGAAAATAATGGTACTATCCTACCAATGAGATTGGGTCACCCAATTCTAATATGATGAAATTTTTATGTATGTATTTATTTATTTATTTATATTTTTCTTGTAGATACTAACTCTTTGATATGGCTTTTATTTCTAACATTTTTTGAGATTTGACTAATGTGATAACATTTGAAAAAATTTACGTCTAAATTTGTACCTTTAATTAATTTTATTTCATGAAATTATACCATTAACTATAACCGTTTATATCCTTTATGAAATTACGGAAAAAATACTAATGTTACAATATATCCCTGCTGCCAAGCGCGGGAAAGCATAAGCTTGTAGTTAATAATGGGGATAAATCAATTTTATTACTGATTTTATTATTGATGTTTGGAAAAAAGGTCATATTTTGATATTCTTCTAGTATTTGCCTTTTAAATTGGGCTAAAGAAACGGGCCTTAATAAATTATAGAACCAAGAGGCCCACGTATAAAAGAGCAAAAAATGAAATCAAGGAAGGTATCTGCACTGGAACTCGCCGTCGCCGAATCAGATAAAGCTGGAGCGGCGATGAAAGAGGTAGAGGCGCGACTGCCCAAGCCCCGAGGGCTTCACGTAAAGAAGAGAGCTCTCAAAAACAAAGCTCTCTCCGTTTCTTTTGACGAGAAGGATTTGAGGTACGAACGCAAAATGAACCCTTCCGGGGGGCTGATTCTATATATGTTCAGAGGACTTTGATTAAGATTGATTTTGACTACTTGTTCTAGGGATTACGTAACCGGGTTTCACAAGAGGAAGAAGAAGCGCAGGAAAGAGGCTCTGAAGAGTCAGGGGGAGGCCGAACGCCGTAAGCGTATCGAAGCTCGCAAAAAGGTTTTCACTTCTGCTTTGTCTTCTCGACAATTCTATCCACATTAGATGTGCGGCTTGTTCTTTCATGTTTTTTTACTACAGGACTTGAAAATGTTGCTTTGTTGTTCGACATTTTTTCTTCTTCTTGAATTTAAGAAGGTAGGGTTTTTGTAGATACTGTAGAGGCTGCCTCGTGTTCTTGCTATTTAGACTCATCAATTGTGAGGTCACATTCACTTGCCAATTGCCATGTACATTCCATTAATTGTTCCATCCTGTTTCATTGGGGTTTAAAGTTAATTATTGAGGAATTGGAATCCAATGCAATGGGAAATAAGGTAACATATGTTTTGAGAGAAAAGGAGGTTTTGAGTTGTTTGAGGGGCCTAAGCTGAGATAATTTTGATTTTGGCAAAACCAAGTTTAATTGCCATATGCTCCTTTTCATCTAAATATTTGCTATTTAGTCAGTTTGGTGTTGGTTAGCGTGTAGCTGGTAGGGATAATTGTTAATTTTTAGTGTTGAATTCATTTGTGAGGGTCAGTGATAGACTTTGGATGCTATTGCTCTCCTAATTGTAGGGTAGTCCGTAGACTTCTAAATTGATGCTACTTTTTTTTGGGTCACTTTGTTCTGTGTTTCTTTTTCATTGTGTCTTGATGTTCATGTGCCATGGTTAAATGGCAAAACCATTGTTGGTTATTGCTCATTTTAATTGTGTGGATGTATTATAGAGGAAATTGGAAAAGGAGTTTGTTCTGTATGGTGGAGCTCCTCCTACTACTGACTCTGGAGCTGAAGAGGAGGGACAAGAGTTGGATGAAGACAAAGATCTATTGGAGTCTATTGATGGTATTTTCTTTATCTTTAATTTCTCAAGTTGAAGATGGATGTTCAATAGTTGTGAATAAAATACTCCAAACAATCTTGTTTTAGTTGGATTAGCAAAATAATTTTATAGCATTCTCACAATACAGAAGAGCAGTTAACAGGCCCTAGATTATCTGGATTTTTGAACTCAAAACTTTAATCATATCATTATTTTACGAGGGAAAAACGCAAGGGGGTTATTTTCTGAATTGTTATTTTTTTTAAGATTCTTTTTCTCTAGGATTTGTGGAGCCTATGAGTGTTTTGAACATGTGAATTCTTGGGCATGTGTAGTTCATTGTCTGCTAACTGTTTGTTGGTTCAAGGGACTACAACATATGAGAGTGGTGAGCTGACAGTCACTGTGAAAACAAGTGAGATATCAGAAGAGAAAGATGGCATTAAGAGAGTAAACAAGGACATTGCAGCCACCAGACCAGTTAGTTCAGATAGGAAGCATAACTTACCTGTAAGTTCCAGTAAATCATTCAAGAAAGCTTCTAAGCAGAAACGGAAGCCGAAAATTCGTAGTAAAAGAGATAAAAAGAAAGGTAAGATGAAGGACAGGAAGCATTAAAACCTTGATGGATGTTTTCAAGCAGGGAGGACCAGTTTTCCCTCTTTCTTTCTTTCTTTCTTTCTTTCATGGTCCAGAAAACTGTAAATCAAGCAATGATCAAGTGTAATATCTTGGGTTTGATTGAATTTAATGACTGGGTGGCCAGCAATGCCTGTGATTGTACCATTTCATATCATATTTAATGGCTGCTGTTTTGTGTAGCAACTTGGCATACTTCTTCACAGCTTGGTATGTTGCATGATATGAGCTTCCATGTTAAGTCGCGTTCAAGTTCACAAGCTAATTGGAAGCTCGAAGAATATGTAGAAAAGTTTTTATTTTTCTCCTTTTGTTTGATGAAGTAGATAACTTATTTAGTACTCTTGATTTCTATAATTTCAGACCTGCTGGCACAAATTTCTTTATCAAACCATTCATCTTATGTGATTTACTGGTTTATATGTACCATATTTCAAGTTAGAGTTTTTCAAAACTTGATGAATTCTCTATTAAATTTGTAAACATTAACTCAAAATTAGCATGATTTTAGAGGAATTTTAAATTAATTGTTCCACTTACCCATAATAAGATTGGAAACTCTCTTCCTTCATGTATAAACACGTATACATTCATGATTGGAGTAAATTTCGCTGGCAGCTTCATAAAAATAATTATTGTCCTGTTTTGGTCATGTATTAAAAATTTGTCATGTTTAGGTCCTATTCTATGGTACTCTTTCCTATTTTGGTCATTTTCATCGAGTTGGGCTATTAAGTTCGACAGATTTTTACAGATTTACCTTTTTACCCTTTAGTTGTTAGGAAAAAAATATGTTTTAGTCGTATAACTATTAGTGTCCCAAATTTTAACCCATAAATTTCACTTTCGAGTCTCCCGACCCTTTACCCTCTATCCCCCTTCACTTCTCTGTTACCCGCCGGAGCCGTTGTGAAGGTTCGTCGCTGGTCATCAATCTCTGTCGTCGGTACTCGGAAAATCTCTACCTCGTGCTCACCTTCGACGACGTGTACGTATTTCTGAGGCCAAGTATGTGGGTTTCACTATTTCGCTTTCCCGGAGGTCGTCGGCTACACCCATCCGTACGTCTGGGTCCGAAACCCGGCGAAGCTTTGCCCCGAGGTTTGTGCGTACCCATTTGTTGTGCCGGAGTACATCCAACGAAGGCATTGAAGCCCCTGAACGGCCACTACGTACGCGGTAAAGGTCGCTGCCACCTCGCTTCCACAGTTTACCGTGACCCTTTGCGCGGTAAGCTGCGGTAATTTTTTTCCTTCTTTCTTTTCTCCTGTTTTTCTTTTATCTCTTCTTCTTCTTCTTCTTCTTCTTCTTCTTCTTCTTCTTTCTTTCTTTCTTCTTCTCCCGTTTTTTTCTCTTTTCCTTCTCTCTTCTTCTTCTTCTTCTAGTTTTCTCCTTCTCTCTTCTTCTCTGCTCTTTCATCATCTTCTTCTTCTTCTTCTTTCCTTCTTTCTATTCCCGTTTTTTTTCTCTTTTCCTTCTCTCTTGTTCTTCTTCGTCTTCTTCTTCTTTTCCTTCTCCCTTCTTCTTCTTCTTCTTCTTCTTCTTTCTTTCTTTCTTTCTTTCTTTTCCCGTTTTTTCCCTCTTTTCCTTCTCTCTCGTTCTTCTTCTTCGGATGAATTTCTGGGGTTTTCTGAGTTTTGTGGATGAATTCGGATGAATATTCATCCGAATTCATCCACTTTTTTTAATTATTTAAAACAATTATCATGCGGCTAGGCACAAAAGGCCTCGTAATGCCGCGATTGGGGGTGCGGTAAGGCTTCATCATGAAATGCTTTTACCGCGGCCTCTCCTCGGTAATTACCACGGCGCTACGGTGGATGATCAGAGTGATCGAGCCCGAGATTGCGGACCTATGCGAAGGAATCTACAGGACGAGCAGTGGAGGGTCGTACACGGGGCAGCTATTGAAGGACAAGGATGGTGTCGCGTATAAGTTCTAAGGACTTGATTGGCATGAGTTAAAACTTTTGGGTTACATATTTTTGGGAAATATAAGTTAGAGATTGAAGTAAATTTTTTTATAAGGGTAAAAACATAATTCCGCAAAAATCCGCCGAACTTAACGGCCCAACTCAACGGAAATGACCAAAATAGGATAGAGTACCATAGGATAGGATCTAAACATGGTAAAATTTTAAAACATGATCAAAACATGACAACACTTATTTTTATGGGACTGCTAACGGAATCTACTCTCCATGTTTGTGTATATAAAAAGGGTTAACTCAAATCCAATTAATTATAGTTAACCCATTTTATAGACAAAGATTTCCCACTTAAGACATTGCTTGATGTATACCCCTTAACTCTGCTTGCGTTTGAGGTTGCCGCTATTGCTACATCATTAATTTGGAAGTCAATGGTTTTGCATTGATCATGAGAAAACAAATAGTAATAAAATGATGGTAGTTAGTTAAACCATAATTAAGAATGACTTACGATGGAAGTCAAGATTGTGGGGAATTCCTACTTTTTAGATGTTTTGGAGGAAAATGAATTAGTCCACCAATAATATAGATTATGTACTTGCTTCTTCACCTGCCATACTTCTATTGTAAGTTACCTCAAAAAGCTTATAAAGAGGTGCATTGCGATCTTCACCAAAGCTATGAGCACTTTTAGCGAAAATGAAAATTTCTTTACATTTTGGAAAGTGGCCTAAACTTAATTACAAATATTATGAACTTTTTTTTCAAGAAACTAGGGTGAAGTTGTCATCTTTTCTTTTCTTGATCATTTGTAAAGGGAAAATAATTTTGGGAAATTTGGGAATGTGTTTTTTATTGATGGATGAGATATATGTGAGTGGGAAAATTTGAACAAAATATTATTTTATAAAGAATTGATGATAAATTGATGAATTTAATGTTATTTTATGTATTGAGAATTGAAAAAGTGGATAAAATAATTTCCCACTATTTGCATTTGAACTGAGCCCTAATGTATGATCCCAAAATTGATTGATTTCAATATATGTGTATGAAACAATTAGATAATACGTTGCTTTTTTGTATCATGTATTTGATTTAAATTTTTTACTATGAAAAATTATTAAAAAAATAGAAAAAAGTTAAACTAGAAATATTTAATTATTTGATATGATATATATCAAAATATTAGAGATAAAATATTATAGATTATATGTCGAAAAAGGAATGTAAACATGCGATTTCAATTTGTATTATGTTGTAATCTTCCTGTTCCTTGGAGGGGCTGCTCTTTTAATATATCTCTGCCCTTTCAAAAAAAAAAGGTTAAGCCTACTATAATTTGATGGGACAATATATATATATATATATATATATATATATATATATATTGAAATAGAAAAGACTTTTTTCAGCTAAATTTCAATTTATTATGCGAAACCGAGTCATCAAATTCTAGAAATTCGTCGAACATTCTGATTCTCACTTTTGTGAAAAATGAAAATGAAAGGCCCTTGTTCGTTGAGCGCACTATCAACTTTAAAGTCAGTCATGCCTTTGATTTGTCCATGACCCATTCCAAGCTCTTTTTAGATTCAACACATTAACTAATTATTAGGTGACCTATAATAATAAAATCATATAAAAATGAAACGAAACTGCCAGTTAATCTCAGAAAACACTGGAGTTAATTAGAAGTGTGTAGAACTATTTTACAGTTAGTCACCCAGGGACACTTGATTCTACACACATTCCAGAAACTTACCACACTGAATTGGACAACAGGAATTTAAAACCCCAATTAAAATTAACGTACGGAGTCAAGTCAACTGTACGTCCTTTTGCTGTCTCACAGCATCAAATTTTTCACTAATATTTTTTCATTTCCATTTACTAATTTATAGGAATGATTAACTATACAATTTAAACTCCTTAATTTGCCACTAAACCCAACTACCCTTAATTAGGCTGTTGTTCGAATTCGAACTTTACACAAATAATTTAACAAGTTTACAATCAACATTTTATTTCAATTTTTAATTTTCTCCAACAATCATTCCATCAACTTTTAAAAAACACAATCCATTAACTTGTAGTGAAAAACACAATAATGAGAAAAGTCATTTTACTAACACACCCTTAGCTATATGGAGCATGACTATTGACAGGTCAGATTTCAGCCATTGGGCAATTGGCATGGGCGCCGCCAGACTAGAATATTGACGGCGGCTGCTCGTCCACTTTACTTCCCGTGTTGACGTCCACACTGAATCCCAGCCACCCATCAATCCACAAGCCTTTAGAACTGTTTACAGCTGTCATCTCATCTGCCGTCAGTTTAGCGTGATCTACAGCACAAAGAAACGTGTTAATCTGGTAGACCGACCAGCCGACTTAAACCGACCATATCGGCCACGTCACCGAACGCAGCACACACGTTGCTTCTACCTCCGGTAGTTTTCTGCCACGTGTCCCTAACGGCTAGTTTCCAACTTAACCGCCAAGTGACGAGTTAAAATAAAAATATTCAAAAAGAAATACTTAACTAGTTTTATTTCTGGAGGGGTTAAAAGGTAATAAAACAAACTAGATAAAGCGAGAAAACGCGTCGTATTTTTATAATTCCCGTAATTATCACCTCTACTTTTTTTGAAAAGAAAATCTTTTTCCCCACGATATAAGGCTACTTGACATTTTTATGCAACTCTGTTCTTCAAAGCGAGTTCATTGTTTCCATTTTGATCACCCCACAAGCTTTTTCAAGAAAAAGTAGTAACTGCCACTCTCAGATTAGGGTTTATCTCTATAAAATCTTTTCTTGGGTTTTCAATTTCTCTGCAAGATTTGCGTGAGCAAGACGAAGGGGAAAAAAAACAAGGTAATTTGAGAAATCTAGCTGCTGGATTCTGCTCTGATTTTTCGGGCTTTTGAAAGTTGTGTTCTTTTTTTTTCTTCTTTTTTCAAATTCATTTCCTATAGATTCTGCTTCTGTTTTGTGTCCACTGTCCAAGTGTTGATAGATTTGGCCTGGGTTTCCGCAGGTCTCCTCCGGTTTTTTGAAATGGCGTTGGGAAGGAGTTACTCTTTCGTCCAATCTAAGGTCTCTTCTGATTATTTCCATGGAGTACAAGATGAGTTCGAGCTGGGCTCCGTGAGGTATACACGTGGGCTTGGGAGGAAGAGGATTGTGATTTCAAACGACTTGGATGAATCTTCAACTCTCAACGACTCAAGGATTCAAACTCCATCATTGAAGAGGCAATGCAGTGAAAAGATTACCTTTTTCTGGGATTTTTGCTCAGAAAATGAAAAGTCTGCTCTGGAATCACTACCGCAAGACGTCCTGGTAAGCAAATGAATCTTAATTGAAAATGGGTGTTTCAGATTAGAGTCGTTTAGTTTCTTCTGTTTTTTGGGTTTTTCGAAATTAACAGTTCATTCCATTGTTTCCAGATTAGGATTCTGTGCGGGGTGGATCATGATGATCTGAATCAACTCTATAATGTCTCGAAATCAATCAGAGAAGCAGTGAGTATTTTTAAAATCGGTTTCTATAAATCATGTGTAGACTCAATTATTGCCGACTCTGACAGTCCCTGTATCTGCTGCAACAGACTGCGATTGCGAAAGAGTCTCATTTCGCGTACAGTACACCGACAAAGACTCGAGCTTTCAGAACCGCGGTGGACATTTCCGCCGCAGACGGCGGGGACGACGAAGCTGAAACTCCGAAAGCGCCGAGGCAGGCACGGGCCCGTCGCCAGCTCTGTCGGAAGACCCTTTCAGAAATATCCGTATCACTATTCGGCTAATGGAAGAAGAAGAAAAGGGGAAATCACACGAAAAGTACATAAACTCTTTGTTGTTGTTAGACTCTGTGTACATGGCGGGGCTTTGAACTTCTTCAAACCTTTGGTTGAAGTGAGGGGAGAGAGAGAGAGAGAGATTGCTTTGAGGTCTTGTTTGCTTGTAATTTAAGGAAGTTTCTAGAGACAGGGGATAGGTATATTTGTTAGGAGGATGGCAATCTTTCTTTGCCCCTTTTTGTTTCTGATTACAAAAAAGAAGAAGAAAGAAAACAGCTTTCTAGATTTCTCAGTTTGTAAATGATGATGATGCTTAATTAATAAGAAAAGGAAGGATGAAGAGAACTCTAGATTATATTTGTTGACTGTTGTCTCTCTGTTCATCTATCTTGCTTCAAAAAATGTTATATTGTGAGTAGAGATTTTGTTGTGGATTTGGATTGCTTGCTAAGTATTAGCTGTTGTGCTTGATCAAGTTCAGATTTCTATTGGCACTGTACTAGATTACTTCAAATCTTTCAACTATCTATGTACAAAGTATTAGATTTCTTCACATTTTTATCAATTTTTTATCATGTCTTGCCTATACATTAATTAATCAATGAAGCATAAAAATACAAGTATACAACAAACATTTGTCTCTCTCTCTTTTCTCTCTGGTTTTTTTAAAAAATTAATAATGTAATTGTGAATCATTCAGCTTGGTAGCAGCTGTTTAGGTATTGAGAATTAGCAATGACGTAAATTAAGGCAGAGTAGTGGGCGAGACTTATGTTGTATGAATGAATCCCAACATGCAATGAGGGATCTGAAACTGAAACTGAAACACATATGGAGACAGAATCGCTCAAAGTATCTTTTAATTTTGGACACCCCTCAATCTCATTACTGCAGCAGGCCGCCCACGCGTCTTAATTCAAACCCCCCATTTTTTATTTTCTATTTAAATACAAAGGAAGTATGAGGTGGGGATAGCGGATGCTCGAATTAAAAACTTATACAAATGTCCTCATAAATAACCATGATCATTAGGACAAATGCTCCGGATCAAACTATCGTTTCATTTTCCACCCTTTTTAGTTAATTATATATTCCCTAAATTAACATCTTTCTTTAATCATGTCCCAAAAAAAAGTTTAGTGCTACCTTTGCGGCTTTGTCAAATAAATATTGTAATGTTTGCTTTTGATGACTTAAATTTTGTTTATTATATATTTTGCATACGATTTTTAGATCTCGACTTATTGTGGAATCAGATGCGAGCCAAGTGGTCGTAACCATTATTTCATGTCGAGATCTCATATCTGAGGCCGAGAAATACATGACATCTACTAGAAATATCTTGGCAAAGTTTGAACTCTCGCAGGTGCAACATTGCTTTCGAGAAGGAAATAGCGTTGCATATGCTCTAGCCCGGTCTGCTCTGAGAGGACAGATACCTTAGCTATATGGGTTGGGTGCACTCCTTCAGCTATCATGGATTACTTATGATTTGACGGAATTGTACTTCGACGTGATGCTCTGAGGACAAATACCTTAACTTTGCACGTTTATGAATTCATAAAAATAAGTCGTAGATTAAATACTGTGAAAGCAGTAAAGAAAGGGTGCGGTCTTCATGGGACGAAGGGAGTAATAATTAAGTTTCCTTATTTTGACTTCCAATATTGAATAAATTGAGATCAGTTTAAAGTCTAACTCAAACTTGAAAATATTCAACTCTTAAGTTAAGATGTTTCAGACTGAGAATGTAAGACATCGGGCAGTTTTTCACATCGAGGTGATTTTCTCTCCTTACTCTGTTAGGGTTTGTTAAATCTTTTGGAGGTCTTCTTTTTTTTTCTTCTTCTAAACGAAATCCCTCTTCTCCTCAATTTTCGATTACTTCTCCTCTCCTATTCTGATTTCCTTCACTTTACTCCTTCCGTTTTCTTCTCTCCAATAACCCTGCAATTGCTTTGCTAATGTGTTGGAGGCTCTGGTGGAAAACATGGTAGCCATCACACTCATTAAGGAGGAACCCGCGGCAATCAATGTGGCTAGCCTAGTTAAAGCGACGGTAGTGCAGCTCTCCCTTGCTGCTCGCAATAGGGGTGGAGGAACAACTGGGTGAGGAATAGGAAGGCCGCGAGGATACATAACAGCGGCTCTGCTCCGGGTTGGAGCGAAAGTTGACCCAATTGTGAAAGAACTAGAGGAATATGCAATTGAAACGGCAGGGACGGGCAATGGAGGCTCGCCCTGCCTTGAGCAATGAGCCTGTTGAAATCGAGTAGTGGGGGTTTGGAGTCTTCCCTTTCTACCCGTATGATTAAATTCACTCAGGTACGTCATTGGTGTGAGTGCTTGATATCTGATTTTGAGGCCAGTTCTATGGCTCGATACGTTCTTTCAGGTGTTTATGCATAGTAGCTTGCTATTTGCGGCTAGTTTGGTGGAGAGGGTCGGTGACCGGATATTACGAGAGAGATGATGTGCACAAACACATGTTCAAAACCAAGATGAGCTATGAAGAACGCATCCTAGTCCAATATGGACTCGTTCTGCTTATCATCCATTTATATCATTCTGACTTGATGTACTTAATTTCTTTCGTTGCTTAGGTTTTTGCTTCTAGAACATTTTCTCTGTTTTTCATACTATACAACCTTAAGTTGCATGGTTCGTAGGATTTGTTATGCTCATTCCCGCTTAGACTTGCTTTTCTTGATTGTACGGGATTGGTCTCTGAATTGGCTAATTTCTTGGTTTTTTGCCATTGGTTTTGAATGACAGCATTCACCATAAAAAAGATGTTTTAGACTTTTACTGGTAGTTTATAATCAAAGCGAAGACAACGGGGTTTTCCCATGCATCATGCATGCATTGCTGAACAATGATATGATCTATGTCGTATATATGTAGCCAAGTAATTAACATACAAATTCAATGCTAATAAACTTCTTTTTCTTAAAGGGGAATGACTTTCATTCAAACTAATACTGCTGTCACTGAGACACGAGCAACAAAAAACAAGCCTCTAAAACAAACTAGAGTAATAGTGTTAATTAAGCAAGAGTGAGCAATGGCATAAAGGCGATTACGTCTGACCAACCTAACAAACCAAATGCAAAGCAGAATAAACAAGGATATTTGATGGAGCACAAAAGAACCGAGAACATTATGCCACAAAGGGTCAGCAAACCACATCACCAACAGAAGGTCACCAAATTGAGAAATCCAAGGGATCCAAGAGTTAGACCCCAGAGCACGCACTGGTGCGCATTATCCTTAAGACAAACAGAAGCCGCCAACCCCCATCTTAATTGCTCACAAATAGCTAAAAACGACATGGTCCTACATAAGCACCCGCCCCAGGATTCTCAAAATCGACCAGTACCAATGTAATAATTCCATAAGACAAAGCCACTAATACACAAAAAAACCTTTGATCGAGCCCTAGGCCGAGCGGCGGCACGCCAGCAATGGGTAGGGGTCGAGGTAGGCACTACGTGGTGAAAACCACGTTTACTGCGGCCAAGAGCGCGGTTGAGTCGTAGTACTAACTGCGGGAAACGACACTGTATTTTTGCCTGCAGTAAAAACACTACTATTGCGTTAACCGCAGTTGCTACTACGGCCTTACTTTGCCAAAAGCTGCAATAAACATTTTCATTAATTTAAAAAAATGTGGATGAATTCGGATGAAATTCATTCTGATTCATCCACCAAAATTCAGATTTGTCAAGAAACCGACGTCTTAGGAAGAGCAAGCGGTGGTGGTGACGATGGAGCGGGCAAAGAAGGAAATGGACTGAGAAGGAAACAACAGAAGAAGAAGAAGAAGAAGAAGACATAAAAAGAAGAAGAATAAGGCGAAGAAGAAGAAGAAGAAGTGAGAAGGAGATAACAGAATGAAGAAGAGAGAAGGAAAGATGAAAGAGAAGAAGGATATGAGAGAGAGAGAGAGGAGAGAACAAAAAGAAAAAGATGAAGATGGATAAGATGGAAGAAGATGGAGAGAAAGAAGATGAAGAAAATGAAGATGCGGCGGAAGAAAATGAGGTGAAGAAACCCTAAAAAATAGGTTCATTGCGGATCTGGCAGCATGAAACATCTACTGTGTTATTAACTTGTCATTTACTACGTCCATTGAACTTATTGCGGCGCAAACCGCAGTAAAAAATGATTTCTCCTACGTAGTAGGGCTTGCTGCTCCCACAACGCTGAAACATTGCGGTGTCACCATCAGGAGGCGGAGGTGATTATCGGACGACAGCACCATTGGGTCCGGCAGCAGCCAGCAAAGGCCGATGAAGACGACTCACTCGCAAAGCACCCAAAAGAACCAACAAGAACAGGCCGATGCAAGGAGCTCATACGGAAACAACCTGATCCCCTCCAACAAGGGAGAAATGAAGAGTTGGCGGCGCTTGCACAGGGAACTAGGTTTCCACGAACCATTCTAGATGTAGTTATTAATAGCTTAATTAATAATTACTTGATTGCTAAGGAACAAATGACACATATATGAGCATATCATTAAATAAATTAATGGATCCTTATGTCCTAAGATGAGCCAGTAAATTCCCCCATCGACGTTACTTTTTTATGTACTGGACTTCAAAAGTGAGCTATATACTTCTTGCTTTTTTACCCTGTTTCACACACCGCACGTGCACTAAATTTATTGTTGATGCTAGGTCATTCATTAAACCTTGTGAAGTTTAAGAAGGAACAAACTAGTCACTAAAATCCAAACTAAGTCATATTTAACACTTAAACTGTGTGAGTAATTTAATCCCCGTTTGATATATTTCACATGTCTGTTATAAGAGTGACAAAAACAATAATATATTGACATGCATTTCGATCAATGGAATTTTTTTCGAGCGGCCAGGTTCGCTGAACATGACTTCTCCGCTTTTAATTGTTAAATAATTAAATAAACCGTATCCTGCCATCCTGCCTGCTTCCTGCATCTAATTATTGATCCAAAGATATTTTTTTTGTTGCTTATTATATATATATATATATATATATATATAATATATATATATATATATATATACTTCATCCGTTCCAACAAAAGTTTTACAATATTTGTTTTTCAGCATTTAATCTATAATTTTATTTCTATATCATTTTGAACTAAAATTTTATAACTTATATATTGAGATGAAAATTTGATGTTTCTATTTTATGGAGGTATTTTTTATAATTTTTTTTCTAATAAATAATAGTATATATAATTGAAATTAAATTGACATTAAAAATCAAATGTAGCAAAACTTATGGGATGGTTGGAGTATTTATGGAGAAAAATACCGGTGACAATACCAATTCATGAACAAGTACTATACAGTTAACGAGCTAGCGTGATAATTCTTATTGTGTACTGCATTGTATTCAGGAAGGAGGGAGCATACCCTTAATCATTTTTCAGAAAATATTACAATTACTTTATGAAACGTTAGCTTAAAAATTTTAGTAGTATTTTTTTTCTCAATATATAAGTGAAAACTAGTAGTAGTTTTTTTTTGAGCGATGTGAGTAGTTATATTAATCAAAGGACATTAACCAATCCGAACTAGTAGTTTAAATTCACTAATATTTTGTTGAGGTATAAATCTACTAATTGAAACAAGTATCATAGATAAAGAACTTCTAGTTAGAGGAGAGCGAGCTACGAAAAAATAAAAAATTAACTTGATCAAAATAAAATCTTAAAGTGAATAAAATAATTACCTGGTATGAACATCCAAATTAATTAACATACATTATGTTTGTGTTAATTAATTACTACTAAATGGATTGTTGTGAGTGACATGATAGAGATAAGAATCCGAGGTGAATAGTGGATTAAAAAAATAAAGTTAGGTTGGCGAATCCGAATGTGAGCAAAATAGGATCCGAGGTTTTTGTCGGCTGCATTGCATCCTCATCATTTTAGCGGCTAACACACGTGAAGCTTGACATGCTACTCTCTAACACGACAAATTCAATCATCATTATTAATTATACAACATACAAGTTTATAGTAATTATTACGGGTGTGTTCCTTGCATAATATTTTTTTTTTGCCAAATTTGGTGAAATGTTTGAGAAATGATTTACTGTTTAAGAGAAAAAAAAATTATAAAAATAATATTAATTGATGATTTGTTGGTGAAAGTATGTGAAAATATAACGAAAAAACAAACCTTACAAAGTTTCGTAAAAAGAGCTAGTGCACATGTTTTGTATTCTACTCTATCTTCTCAATTATCAGCTTTTAACCCCTTTTCATATGTTTTTTAAAATTTAAATCCAAATCGTCGACTACATTTTTCTTATAATGTTAAAAATCCCTCTCCTCCAAAGTAGAAATAAAAAACTCGATGAAAATTTGTAAATAAACAAAATTCTTGTGTAGTGTGTATGTGTGTATCATTTTAATAGGGGTTTCAAACCATGGAAGAAGAGAAAAAAAAATTCACAAAAAATGTTTCCAATTCATCCCCAAAATTCACCCTATCAGAAACCGGTCCCCAAACCTCATACGAAAAAGAGTGGGCTGCTTTGTACGAAAAAGAGGGCTACTGAGGGGGGCACACCGAGGAAGGGGGTTGTTGTGCGAAAAGGAGGGCTACTGAGGGGGGCCCACGAGGGAGGCTAGTTGTTTGCTCGAACAAGAGGGCTACTGAGGGGGGCTCACGAGGGAGGGCTAGTTATTTGCTCGAACAGAAGGTGACTCACTTTTGTTTTCTCACTCTCACTTCTCCGACATTCACGTTAGGTCCAAATATCAGGAATGATATTCACCTGAAAAGTGAGAGTGAATTTTGTAAAAATCACCTCAAAAAATTAAAATTTGAACCCCCTAATATATATATATATATATATTACAGATAAATTATTATTTTTTCAAACATTATCCCAAATGTATCATTTTAATATATAAATATATATATATATATATAAATACAGCTAAACTTATTATTTTTTCAAACTTTCTTTCAAAGTTTAAATATACTAGTAGTTCTTTTTACTATTGCTCTTAGCAGATATTTGTCTTAAGCCCTAAGAATAATTAAAAACAAAAACACAAAATATGTTGGTCTTAAGCCCAATATGGATGGGCCTTCTTTGTGTTTAACTCAATCTGGCCTGAACCAAGTCTTGAAGCCCGCAGCATATGAGCCCGGCCCCGACCTAAGTCTTATTCAGGGACTTGCATCAGGCCCAATTTAGCAGTTAGTATGACTTAATAATTGTTTTATATATACATAATACTCCATCCGTCCACAAAAGATTATATCATTTATTTTGACAGTATCACATTATTTAATCTATAATTTTTTTCATGAATATATAGATATTGAAAATCAAAATTTTCAGGAGTATTAGAAGATTAATGTGGGCACGCACTATATATATATATATATAGGGCTTATATATATATGCACTATATATATACGCGCATTAATCTTCTGTTCTGTCACAAATATATGGACCTCACCATGAAATTCGATCACTTTTAACCCATAACCCATCAAAGCTAAACCGAACACTAGACGACCCACACGACAGTACTGCTCTTTATTTTACAAAGATAGTCATTGTTGGCTGCAATTTTCACATCTTAAACTAATTTAAATATATAATCGATCTATATTTAACATTTTTTTTTGAAAATATGAAGTCAATCAGTAAGGAATTATGAAAAACGCCCATGCTATAATATACTTATATATATATTAAAATATTTATATATTGCCGTTAAAAAAAATAATACTCCATGAATATCAAATTTTTATTCCTTGAAAGTCAAGCTAGAAGTATTGTCGTCTGCGATTCAATTATAACCCTGATTCGTTTGTTCCTTGAAAGTCAAGATAGATGTATGTGATGCATGCAGTGGGTGGACCGGACCAACAGCACATGTCTTATTAATTTGTATGAATATTTGGATAAAATAATTATTATGAATTAATGAAGTTTTTCAACATTCTGTTTTAATAAATTAGTTTATACTTAATTTATTCGTTTGTCATTAATTGAACTATATATATATAACTTTAAATACAGAAGGTATATTTTATAGATAACATAAAATATTTGTGGGACGATATATATATGAAGCATGAAACTTGCAACCTAATTAATCAACTAACACATATAGGAGGTTGGATAAAAAGTTGCTTGCAATTTTTGCATTTGAGCAAAGTTTTTGCCCACTTTTCTTATACCTTTTTAAAAGGCTTTTTGGGGAGCAGTCACTTTATATTTCTTTGTAGATTTTGTACAAGCCATGTGAATTGGCAAGCAAAAAGGACTTGAGATATTTCTCATCTTATCCAACACCACTAGAGGCTGGCTGCTGGACCATGGCTGGCTGCTGGACCATTCTGTTCTTTTATTCCCCTTTCTTATTATCTAGTTATAATATCCGACTTCATCACGGTTCAATGAATTAAAATTATCAAAGTTCTGAATGTATCAAATAACAACATATTCGATGTAATAAAGTTATAGAAAATTAGTTCGTTTTTAAAAGTTTTGGGTTAAATTTATTATTGGAATATTGGCATAGATACTATATATTTGAAATATAAACAAAGACGATATGTCTGATGTTACTTCGTTTATTATAAAAAATCTAAAAGTAAAATACTGAAATTGATGAAAGTACATGTAATAGTAAAACATTGTCTTCCTCAAACCATGTTTTGAATGTGTTTAGTTTCATTACACTCCATTAGGGGTGAGTTCGAGCCGAGCCGAGCCCGAGCCTGGCAGGTTCGAGCTCGAGCTCGTGAAATTCGGGCTCGGCTCGAGCTCGGCTCGAGCTCGAACGAGCCCGAAAATTCGAGCTCGAGCTCGGCTCGAAGGTTCGTGAAGCTCGAGTTCGTTAGGCTCGCGAGCTCGAGCTCGGCTCGAAGGTTCGTGAAGCTCTAGTTCGTTAGGCTCGCGAGCTCGGCTAGGCTCGATTCGGTCCCAAACGAGCTCGCAAGCTCGAGCTCGTTAGGCTCGCGAGCTCGGCTAGGCTCGATTCGGCCCCAAACGAGCTCGCGAGCTCGGCTAGGCTCGATTCGGCCCCAAACGAGCTCGCGAGCTCGTTAGGCTCGTGAGCTCGTTAGGCTCGGGAGCTCGTTAGGCTCGCGAGCTCGTTAGGCTCGCGAGCTCGTTAAGGCTCGCGAGCTCGTCGAGCCGAACGTCTCGGGCTCGAGCTCGGCTCGTATATTATTCGAGCCTCGAAATCGGCTCGAGCTCGAGCTCGAGGCTCGTGAGGCTCGGCTCGTCGGGCTCGTTAAAGCTCGAGCTCGAGCCGAGCTCGGCTCGGCTCGATTCGTTACTCACCTCTACACTCCATCCCTAAAATCCATAATCGGATGATTTGAAATGACAACCCTGCCATATAAATGAACATAAAATATTTTATCATAATAGATGAACAATACCACAATGAGACTATAATCAGTACCGTGTAAAATATAAATTAAATGAATAATGTATTTTCTTGAATATGTAATGAATAGGAATAATATGATATCTATATGTTTTGATATGAAAAATTTGAAAGTCTACAATAACCGCATTAATATCATGTGTGCAAAAGACACTCATTATTTGTTCACTACATCCCTGAAAATTGGTCTCTTAGGTTAAATAGTCGTCATATGTGGATCATATTTTAAGATTTTTGCTCATTTTCATCCTACAAGTTATAATTTTATTCTAATGAAGTCATTCCATTACATATTCCGTTAAAATTAGTGACATTTACCATCAATTTGACCCTAAACGATTTAAGAACTAATAAAAATGACCCTAACTTTTAGAACTTACAATTTGACCACTCCTTCCTAAACTTAAATCTGTCTCGCGAGCACCACTACAGCCACCCTCCCTTCTCTCGACCAGCCCTCCCATCCCCGGCTATCCAGACCACACCCCCTATTACCGGTCTTGTCTGAAACGTCGAACCTCTCCCTTCTCTATGACCATCCCTTCTCTATGATCGACCCCAACCCTTCCTTCTGCTCGATCCAAACCCTCTTATCACGTCCTCCATTCTCCACGAAACCTTTCCTGTCAAACCCTCTAATCATGATTTATGAATGAACATTGGCAGCTTGAAGGGTGCAATATCCTTTAATTTCATCACCCGTCCTGCAAATAGGGAATGGAGTGGCCAACAGAATATAACATCATCACATATCTTTGACAGCCCAATTAAGCCATCCTTCACTTTGTAGGCAAATCCATTGAAAGGATGATACAGGAAAAGCAAAAAATGGATCTGATGGCCGCTAGGCCCAATCAGCCAAAAAAGGCCTAGCAAAAGACCCAGTTAGTAGCCCAAGGTAAATGCCCCATTAAAAACCCAAACGTTAATAGTTAAAACCTAACTAAACAAGTGAGATTCCCAGACCTGATAAGAACTCACCCGAACATAGCACGAGATAATCCCGGAGAAACACTCCCGAAGATACAAAACACGTGTCCACTAACGCTATATTGAAATATTACGATTTTGACACCATTACTATGGACTATATAAGACATTTATGGCGGAAGTTGATGGGAGCTCTTTTTCAACCACTTTCATTAAAAAGAACAAAGAACAAAATATACTCAACCCCCATCCTCGAATTCCGAGAAACGCATATTGCACAAATTCCCATGGCATCTAGTAATGTCAACACTCGTCAACTTCGCAGACACGTGGCGGCAGCCTAAACGGATCCGTCGCAGACACGTGGCGGCAGCCTAAACGGATCCGCCACCAAATGGCGCCGTCTGTGGGAAACGTGATGGCCCAAATACCCATGTTCCTTCAGCGGGACTTGAGGGCCATTCACGGCCCCACCCATCCATGCCGGAAGGAGGTGGCTCGACTGACGGCAGATCCCAGCTATCAGAGCTCTTCTGAAAACACAACTCATGGAGCGACTTCCTTACGGCCAACTTCCACCCTCCGTCGGAGCGATAGCCGAAAAATAGACCAGGATCTGGTTCAGGTAGTGCGGGTTGTGATCCGGGAAGAAGGTAGCAACCCTCGCAATCAGCTTGAACGATCCCGGAGGCAGCGAAGCGAACAACGTTCACAACAGATCAACACCTTGGGCCGATAGAGCCGGCAGAGGTCCAGGTCCCCTAGAGATAGTCGAAGAATGCGATCCCCAAGACCCGAGAGATTAACAATTGGGGACCCCCGGGACGAAGTTATACGACAAATGCTACACGCCTGGAGCAGGTCGAGAGAAATTCGAGCAGGCCAGAAACCAAGTATGATTCGGTTTCGGACGATTGACCGTTTACCAGACGAATCCGGGATAGCCAGATGCCCCGGACGTTCAATTTGCCCCACCCATTAGAGATCTACAGTGGTGCGGGAGACCCGGATGCTTTCATACGAAAGTACAAAAGAGCAATGGAGCTGAAGGGTGCCAACGAAGCAGCCATATGCAGGTGTTTCGAAGTCGCGCTGGGAGGCCCAGAATGTATAAACACGTTCGGGGACTTGACTACCAAGTTCACCACCCACTTCATTGGGTGCAAAAGATCAACCAAAAGGGCTATCCAGATGTTCGACATCAAGCAAAGACCGAATGAGGGCATTCGAGAATTCGTTGAGCGGTTCAACAAGGAAGCGGTACACGCATCGGATCTGACGGATAACATCCGGATTATGGTGTTTACAAAGGCGCTCCTCCCGAACTCCCAGTTGGTGTAATCTCGGAAGAACCTCACCAATGTTGAATAAATGTACGCAATTACTGAAGAACAAATGATCGCGCATGAACTGTTGTCCCAGAGAGAAGGGAAGCGGGAACTCAGGGACAACAAGGAGCAAAGGAGGGATGCAACACGAGGACTTCCCGACACGTCACCGATGTCAGTACTACTCTCACCCGAGCACGCTTAACTGCGGAGTTTTGATGGGATCTGGTGCATTAGTGCATTAGTGCGACCTAAGGGTTATCGGTGAGACGCTCGCAACTGCGTCAACAACGGAGTGATGTTGACGGTAGAACTTCTCAACGGCGGAAGCTCCCTCTTGGTTACCGAAAGTAACTGTTGCCTGGCTGAGAAACAGTGCTAAGTACTCTTATGGGGTAACTTTTTCAAGGCTCCTCCACTTCTGAAAAAGCTGATCGCCTCCTTGAGCAATGGATTGTCCGTCATGAAAAAAGGAACAGCTAAACAGAGGAATTGAGAGCAAAGAAAGCGAAGAAGCAAGAATGATGTGAATGATAATTCAGACTGTTCCTTATTTAAGGATGTCCGGGAAGGCGAATCGTCACAAAACGATACACATCCACCGTTGATCAAAAAGTACTCCCTCCTTCCCCAAAAGATTGAAGGATTTGTTTGGGTACGAAGATTAAGGTGAATGTAAGATGTTTGTATATGTTTACTTAATTGCCCATTAGTTGAGAGTGCACAAAAAACGAGGTAGAAAAAGTAAAGATAAAGTGAGGATAGTTTAGTAACTTTGAGAGTGAGAAGTTTCCTTTTTAGGAAAGTGATCAATTTTTCTGGGACAGCCCAAAAAGGAAATGTGTTCTATTTTTCAGGGACGGAGGGAGTAGCAGTTAATGCATGAATCGTGATGGGACTGCTTGTAAACCGCGGTCCAAGAATTCAAAAGGAGGATGGAAAAATCCTCAATTCAAAAGTCTCGCACCATTGCAGTCCGAGAATTCAAAAGGAGGGCAAAATCCTCAACTAAAATGTCCCGGACCATTGCGGTCCGAGAATTCAAAAAAGATGATGGAAAAATCCTCAATCCTTTTTTTATTCGTGTTCACTCAATCCATATTCATTTTTTGGCTAACTGATGGTTTTAGGAGGGTTAATTACAATGTCCTGTTAAACGTGTATGACTTAAGCCACGGATTAGCTCGAGATCTTTCGCAGGCTTTCTTAGGGAAGGTCATTGAGGGGATATGGTGAGCCTTTGTTTGGAATAGAGCTTGTAATATTTGTTGTTGACAATCTCTTGCTTAAGCGAGAAGCTTTTGGCCACTTCTACTAGCTTTTTAGATAAACACGAGGATAGTATATATATTAATGGTCAAGGGATTGAGCATATATCTAAGTTGCAATAAAAATTTGAGATTATGTGAACCTGCTGTAGCTTGTGGAATCTTCCAAATCAAGAGTGACAATAATAAATAAAGTATTACTGAATTTTGTTAAGGTTTATAAAAAGATCATGACAGACATACGATGTGGATGGTCTAGTAGGGTGTATGCCATAAGAAGCTCCCAACTGTCATAGCCTTCTTTTTACCTCGATGACTTGATATGATGCCTTCCACCTAAAAATGAAGGAAAGAAAGAACTAATTAAAAGGAAGTGTTCTTCATGTCTACAGTTTGTCTTGGGAGACCTTGGTGCCTGTATTGTCTTTGTTTTCCATCAATTTGGTAATTGATAAATTTGAAGAAGCTTCGCCATTGGCCTACTCATATTTCTCCTGATTTTCTATCTTGATAGGTATATGCCTAATTGGGGGTTTGATCCTGGTGGCGGATCCGTTCGGGCTGCCGTCACGTGTCTGCGAAGTTGACGAGAACTGACATTACTAGAAGCCATGAGGATTTGTGCAATACGCGTTTCTCGGAATTCGAGCAGAGGAGTTGAATCTGTTTAGTTCTGTTCTTGTTCTTTTCTTATGGAAGTGATTGAAAATGATTGAAAAAGATAGGTCCCCTCAACTCCCGCCATAAATGCTTTATATAACCCATATTAATGGTGGCAAAGTTGTAATATTTCAATATAGCGTTGATGGTCACGTGTTCTGTATCTCCAGGAAAGCTTCGTGCCATGTTCGGGTAAATTCTCATCAGGTCCGGGAATCTTACTTGTTAAGGTTTTATTATCATTTGGGTTTTTAATGGGGCATTTATCTTGGGCCACTGACTGGGCCTTTTGCTAGGCCTTTTTGGCTTATTGGGCCTGCCTTTTTGGCTTATTGGGCCTGGCGGCCATCAGAGGGTGAATAGAAATGATAGATCAGTACCACTAATCGGATTCAGCTCTGGCCTATTTGATTCACCTAATTTCCCATTCAATTCGACTATGAGATGTTTGCAGCATTTCGGGCAACCTGAAGGGCCTTTTTCGGATCGGATGCTCTCGGACCCCAAAACTTGGACCAGAGCGTGTTACATGTAATCTGGAATGATATTGGAGTGATCAGAAGGTCGAGGGACGCTCGAAGACGGAGCTCGCACTAGCGGCGCGCAGGTGAGGGAAGCTCGGATCGACTGGTAAACCAGCGATAAAACGGGTCGAAGATCCGACAGGAAAACGAACCGAGCTATGCAATTGCCTTAATTATCGGAACCTGAAGAAGAAGAAGAAGATCAGAAAGATCACCTGCAAGAAAAGGAACCATTAACACAGATTTAAAAATGAATGAAATCATACAATTATAGCAAAATGATCTTCCCAAATTTCATAGATTCCATCAGCTATGAAGCAAACGATAAAACTGCATAAAATATACTTACCTTCAGTCAAAAAGTGATGAAAGATCTAGCTTCCTAGCTTCGATCGAAAGACGTCAAAGTTGAGCTCTAGATCTAGCAACAGATGGTCAGGGAGCGACGTAATCGAATGTCAGAGCACGGAGGAGTAAGCTTGCAGCAAAATACCGCCACCAGCTGAACCAAAAACATCCGGGCAGCAGCTTCATTGCGATGAAGTCTAGGTTGGCCGAAGATCGAATGAAGAAGAAATAAAGGGATGGGAAGGAAAGTAAGTGAAAAGAGGAGATTCATGAAAGAAATGAACATGAGCAGAATGGAATGAATTAATTGTAATGAATTACCAAAATTGGACATGGTGATGGATGCGCATAACATGCTCCGTCTAGATTGTATATTATCATAGTAAATTAATCCCCATAATTAAGAAAATTATCAGTTAAAAAAGGAAGCCAATAAAAGTGACATTAATTGCTAATTGAATACTTTTTAACATCTCAATTTAATTAATGAATTCAATATGGAGAGAATCAATCTAATTAATTTGATGATTGAAATTGAAAACCAATACCTTAAAAAATGGTAGGTTGATTGATGCTTACATGCACTACGTACATGGTAGTACCTTGGTAGCGGGCCTGATAGGTGGCGGCCCGCTACCGAGGCCCTAAAAGCTTCTCTGGCAGGCCGCGGCGGGCTCCCCGTTACTGATGACGTCACCTAGTAGCGAGCTCGGAAGCGGGCTGGCCTGCTACCATAGTGGTAGCGCCTACCCCGCTACCATGCCAGCTACCACCAACCATTTCAAATTTCGAAACTTCCTCGGGCCCGGGAAAAGTACATGGTAGCTGGCTGGGTGGCTGGGCCCCCGCTATGACGCTACCAAACTTCGTAAACCTGTTCCCACGCTTCCCTTCCCCATTTCTTCCCTGAGTTCTCCTTCTTCGCATGCATCTAAAGAAAACAGCTGCCACACCGGACCCTTTTTTACATCTCCGGTGCCGTATCGGCAACTATTTGCTCGGATCTTCACAAGAAAACGAAGGTAAGCTCGAATCTTCTTTTTATTTTGAATTTTGATCGGTTAAAAATGGTTTATTTTACCATTTATATTTTTTGAAGTTCTCTTCCAAACCGCTGGCCACTCCATTTTTCCGTCACCAGAGGTCTCTCCACCACCATCTACAAGTATGGTTTTCATATACATGCAAATTATTTCAGTTCTATGTATTTTTTAAATGTTTTAGTATTTTTGTGGTGTTTAAGTATTTTAGATATATTTTTAGTAATTTCTGTTTATCTATTATTGGTATTTATGTTTAGGAATTATTTTAGGAATTATATGTGTATGTATTTTCTGTTTTATGAATTATTTTAGGAATTATTTGTGTATGTATTTTATGTTTTAGTAACTATTTTAGGTCCAAAGTTTTGTTTATGGATTTTGCGCATGTATTTTTTATTTTAGTAATTAACTTAGGAATTATTTTTGCATGTATTTTATGTTTTAGTAATTACTTTAGGAATTTGTGTATGCATTTTAGTAATTGTTGTAGTAATTAATTATTTGTTTATGTATTTTATGTTTTAGCAATTATTTAATGTAAGAATTTTAGTAATCTTAAGCCTTTACTATTTCTAAGTGGTTTAGCTAGTAAGTTCATGGTATTTTAGTATATACTTTAGATATTTTAGTAATCTTAAGCCTTTACTATTTTGTGCTATTTTAGTATATACTTTAGGTATTTTAGGAAAATAATATTATTTTATGAACTTTTGTATTTTAGGAATTATTTTAGTATTTTAGGAATTTATTTAGGCATTTTAGGTATTATATATGATTTTTGTGGTTCTAATTACTACATCTGCGATTCTGATTACTACAGCCCGATGTTGCCGACGCCGCAGCAGCCACCGCCCAACATCGTGTTCGACCCACTGATGTCAAGACGGAGTAATGAGTCGTTTGACCCATTCTCGGCTGGGTTAAGGGGATAGCCGTACGACGATTCAGAGCACTGTTCGCCGCCGCGTGAGGATCAGGATGACGATTATGATTTACCTCCCCATAGGACATTTTTGTAAAAACAATTTAATTTTAGATGTTTTTTATTGTATTTGATACATTTGGTTAATTTATTATTGATTTTATTTCTATTTTTAATTATGATTTCTAAATAATAATAAATAATATTATCACTCAATCATTTTTAAAATTTTAAATGATGAGAATAAGAAAAATCATCTTAAAAAAACATTGGTAGCGGGTCTGGTGGGGGGCGGTGTGCTACCATGGTAGCGGGAGCCTCGCTACTGCTACCGTGCCCCCTACTACTGGTAGCGGGTTCGGTAGCGGTAAACTTCGAAGAAGTGGCCAAAAAAGAAGCGGGCTGGGTAGGGGGCTACCCCGCTACCCTAGTAGCGGGCTGGGTAGCGGGATGCCCCCTACCGAAGCCCCATTAAATACGTAGTGATGGCGCAAAAAAAAAACTCTTAGTCTAGTTGCCACCTACGTGGATCCTAGGTGTGCTCACGAAATCGCTCGGTTCACTTTTTTTTCCTGGCTATTGTGGCAAGGCTCCCGTATTAGTATATAATAATAGATAATAGATTTGCTTAATTACAAATGTATGATCATTGTTGGATTATTTCTTTTGCAAGAAACCGATTTTGATGATCACAAAAGTTTTGGGTGTTTTATGAAAAGTTTTGAAAAGCTTGATGAGCTGTTAAATAATTATGCACTTTGTTTAGTCAAATGTATTATGTATTTCGGGCTACGTTTTGACCAGGCCCAGGTTGCTATTTAGACTAAAAGCCCATTCGGTAAAAGTGTTTACGTAGAAGAAAAAGAGTGCAGTAGTTGTAATTGTTTAGGACTCTTGCTTGTAATGCGTTTCAAATTTAAACGTTACCCTCAGCTGATTCCATGGAGATTTTCGTGCGCATCCTCTGTCAAGAAGAAACAGAAATAGCTGTTGGGACGCTCCTCTCTCTTGCTATTTAATCGAGTGCAAGGCTTCATGAAGAACAAGTTCAGAGATTGATCAAGAAGAAAAAGCTCTCAGTTTGCAAAGAAACAGCCGATCATACTAAAGCTCTCCAGCACTGCATATTCCAAGATTAAAGCTTCTACTTCGTTCTAGATTGCCTACTTTATTTTGAGAGAGAGAGAATCTGGTCTAAAAAGTTTTTGTGAGTTTTTTCGTGAAAAACCTCAAAAGGTTGAGTAGTTTTCTACAAAACAGTTTTTGTAAGGTTTGTTTTGGTGAGCCTCGGGAAAACCAAACAGGGATTTTGTTAGGTTATTAGTGAGCCTTTGGGAAAACTATTTTGGTGAGAGTTAGGTTGTTTTGGTGAGCCTTGGGAAAACCAAAAATAGGTTTTAGTTGAGCCTCGGGAAAAACTTTGTATACTTTAGGTTTGTGTAACCATTTTAAAGTATAGTGGAAGGAACTCTCAAGTGGTGAGCTTGAGGAGAGGACGTAGGTCGTAGACCGAACCTCTATAAATTGCTGTGTCATTCTTTTCAGTATTTTATTTTGGTTTCTCGTTTTACCTCTCTACCGTCGTGTTTTTGTAAACAGTTTGAGTGTGCTACAGCATCTTAGTTTTAAGAAAAAGATTTCGTGTTTAGAGTCAACCAATTCACCCCCCCCTCTTGGCTGCCTATCTGGGACAACAATTGGTATCAGAGCCGAGTGATCTGTGACATAACCTCACGGTTTCAGATCCAAAGATCAAATGGCATCGATTCCAAGCATGATACTTGAAGGTTACAATCCATCAAGACCTCCACTTTTCGATTCCGCAAACTTCAATTGGTGGAAGACCAGAATGCAAAATCACATTCAGGCACAAGACCACCATCTCTCGGAGGATCATCAAGGCAGACCGCAAATTCCAACCATCACCACCGCTGTTGGAAAAATCGCACCCTAGCCTCATAGAGCCTACTCTCACGATGTTGACAAAGGTTGCACAATGAAAGCAAAGGCGGTAAATGTGATTTTATGTGCTTTAACTCCTGATGTTTTTAATATTGTTTCGCTTGTGACGGTGCGCATGAGATATGGAATAAGCTACTAGTGACCTACGAAGGAACGGATCAAGTTAAAGATACCAAAATGTTCATGTTGGTCAAAGCTTATGAAATGTTTGCAATGGATCCAAAAGAAACAATTTCAGACATGCATAGAAGGTTCAATGAAATTATCACACCACTTCGGCAGTATGGTAAGATCTATACAAATGAAGAATTGGTAAGAAAAATTCTTTGGAGTTTACCTTCAACTTGGAGAATCTTGTTGAAGCCATTAATGAAGGAGGTAGTATCAAAACTATAAGTGTTGATGAATTATTTGGAAAACTAATGACTTATGAAATGAAGGATAGAGAAGATGAAAGGATGAACAGGAAACAAAAGTCAATTGCCTTGAAGGCAAGTGAATCATAAGAAAGTTCATCAAACGAGGAAGAAGTCGGTGATGAGGCGGCAATGATTGCAAGAAAAATCAAAAAATTGCTCAAATATAAAGGGCGATATCAACAAATGAAGGAAAACGGAACAGCCCCTTCAAACCTCCAATTTGTTACAAATGTAGCGGAAGAGGTCATATGCAATTTGACTGCCCAGAAATGAAGGCAGCTCCAAAAGCAAAAAGAAAAAGAAGGCTCGGACAAGAAAAGATTCTTCAAGAAAAGAAGGCCGGGATTGAAAGGAATGGCAGCATGGAGTGATAGCTGTTCGAGACACGGAGGAATCATCCTCAAATGGAGAAGAAGAGGCACACTTGTGTCGATAGACGATGAAGAAAGCTGCACCTTCAGAGTGTCAACCTGTTGACTATGAAATGCGACAGATCAAGTCTGAAACATGCCTAATGGCCACCGCTGAATCGGAGGTAATGAGCAATGCTGAATCCTTTAATTCCTCAAATTCCTACACCGATGAAAGAGATCTGCTGTTCATCAAGTATGTCGAGATTATGATACTCTTGTCAAAAGGCTTAAAACCGAAAACATGGCGTTAAAAGATGAGGTAGCAAAATTGAGAACTAAGAATGAAAAGTTGGAGAAAACTCGCAGAGTTTTATTAATGGTGAAAAGAACTTAGACAATCTTCTTGAGAGTCAAAAGTCCTACTATGACAAATCCGAATAGGTTATAGTCATAGAAAACCTTGTCCTCAAAAGAAGCTTGCTAATGTCACTTATATAACTTGTGAAAAATGTCATCAAAAAGGACATAGTAAATTTGAGTGTCTTTTCAGAAATGGATATTTCAGGTATGGTGTTAAGCAAGTATGGATTATTAAACATGTTACTAACGTTTCTGGACCCAAAAAGATATGGGTACCAAAAGTCAGACGAAATGTTCAACCTGTTTAGGTTTTGAAGAAGCATACATGGTACTTGGACAGTGGCTGTTCAAGGCACATGACTGGAGACAGAGCAAGTTCTTGATTACACACCAAGAAAAGGAGGTACAGTATCATTTGGTGACAACAGAAAGGCCAGGTACTAGGTATTGGTAAGGTTGGTAAGATTGGATCATCTACTATCAATAATGTCTTGCTAGTTGAAGGATCAAGCACAACCTGTTGAGTATCACCAATTGTGTGATAGTGGTTATTATGTCACTTTCAAATCGGACCGAGTGCCATGTGATTGTGAGAATGTCAAACAATATTAAGTTCATTGGTAAAAGGTGTGGAAATGTCTACACATTTGATTTAGATGACTTATCTTCTTTTAACGTGAAATGTCTTATTGCGTCCCAACAAAGATGATAGTTGGCTTTGGCATAAGAGATTGGGACATGCAAGCATGCATACAATTGTAAAACTGTCAAAGAAAGACTTGGTACGAGGACTGCCAAAGATCGGGTTTGACAAAGATAAGGAGTGTGAAGCCTGCCTAAAAGGAAAGCAAACAAGAGCTTCCTTTAAAGCTAAACAGTTGTGAGCACGACAAAGATTCTAGAGTTGTTACACATGGATCTATTCGGTCCAATCTCAACAACCAGTCTTGGAGGTAAACAATATTGTTTAGTTATTGTTGATGATTACTCAAGGTATACATGGACTTTCTTCCTTGCTAAGAAAAGTGAAACTCATGAAGTATTTGTCAACTTTGTTAAGAAAGTGCAAAATGAGAAAGGTGATAAAATAGTTGCAATAAGAAGCGACAATGGAGGTGAGTTTGTTAATACGAAATGGAATCCTTTTGTGCTTCACTTGGTATTACTCACAATTTCTCTTGTGCAAGAACACCCGAACAAAATGGTGTTGTGGAAAGGAAGAATCGCACCATTGGAGAAATGGTAAGGACCATGTTAAATGACCACTCTATTCCTAAGTATTTTTGGGCAGAGGCGGCAAGCACTTCATGCTATATACTCAATAGAGTTTTGATTAGGCCCATCCTAAACAAAACTCCATATGAGCTTTGGAAAGGTAAAAAGCCAAATATTTCTCACTTTCACACTTTTGGATGCAAATGTTTTGTGCTAAACTTGGATAAGCGACATCTTGGTAAGTTTGATTCGAAAAATGATGAGGCTATTTTTCTTGGTTATTCCTTAAAAGTAAAGCCTTTAGACTTTTCAATAAAAGGACTTTAAAGGTAGAAGAATCAATACATGTTATTTTCGATGAGGCTAACAATGTTCTCAGAGAAGATGATGATACTCCTGGAAGTCCAGCAGACACAAGTCAGAAGAGCAGTGAAGAAAAGAATCGACGGAGGCCAAGCGGATGAGAGTTCAAGCAAAGATCATTCTCAACCTGTTGAGGATGTTCCGAGAAAGAACAGAAGAACAAAACTCAACTCTTTGTACAGCCCTCACAAACATTGCCTCATGAGTGGAAATTCAAGCACAAATCAAGTCATCCTCAAGAGAATATTCTGGGTGATGTGACCCAAGGGGTAATGACACGCTCTTCCTTAAGAAATTTCTGTGCTTTTCAAGCTTTTGTTTCACTAGTCGAACCTAAGACTATTGATGAAGCTTTACAAGACGAAAACTGGATAAGTGCTATGCAGGAAGAATGAATCGGTTCAAAAGGAATGATGTATGGGACTTGGTTATCAGACCAAAGAATCATTCTATAATTGGTGCCAAATGGGTTTTTAGGAATAAACTTGATGAAAATGGTGTTGTCACAAGAAACAAAGCAAGATTAGTTGCTAAAGGCTACTCACAGGAAGAAGGGATTGATTTTGATGAAACCTTTGCTCCTGTAGCTAGACTTGAAGCAATAAGAATGCTTTGTGCTTTTGCATGCTTTATGAACATTCAACTTTTTCAAATGGATGTAAAGAGTGCTTTTCTAAACGGGTTTATAAAAGAGGAGGTTTATGTAGAACAACCTCCCGGTTTTGAAGATCCTCATTTTCCAGACCATGTTTACAAGTTAAAAAGGCTCTTTACGGTTTAAAGCAAGCTCCAAGAGCTTGGTATGAAAGATTGAGTACCTTCTTGGATGATCATGGTTTTACAAGGGGAAAAGTTGACAACACCCTATTCATAAAGTCTTCTAAAAATGACATTTTGGTTGTTCAAATTTATGTTGATGATATAATCTTTGGTGCTACTAATCAATCCTTGTGCAAGGAATTCTCTAAGTTAATGCGGGGAGAATTCGAGATGAGCATGATAGGCGAACTTAGCTATTTTCTTGGACTTCAAATCAAGCAATCAAAAGAAGGGATCTTTATAAGTCAAGCCAAGTACATTAAAGATATTCAAGAAGTTTGGCTATACATCAAAGAAAGCCTGGATTCCATACCAATGAGCGCCACGGTCAAGTTAGATGAAGACTCGAACGGTAAACAAAGTTGATCAAAAATGTTTAGAAGCATGATTGGTTCCTTGCTTTATTTAACTGCAAGTCGGCCTGATATTTTGTTTAGTGTATGCTTGTGTGCTAGATTTCAGTCAAACCCAAAAGAATCTCACTTGCATTGTGTCAAAAGAATTTTCAGATACTTGGTTGACACACCAAATCTTGGGTTGTGGTATTCAAAAGAAACGATTTTTGAACTTTATGGTTTCTCGATGCTGATTTTGCTTTGGTAGCAAAGTAGATAGAAAATCTACTAGTGGTTCATGTCGGTTCCTAGGAAGTTGTCTAGTTTCATGGTTTTCAAGAAAGCAAAATTCGGTTGCTCTATCAATCGCAGGTGAGTACATAGCTGCAGGAAGCTGTGTAGCTCAAATTTTGTGGATGGTTCAACAACTGAAGGATTTTGGTTTTAACTTCAGAAAAGTTCCCATTAAGTGTGACAACACAAGTGCAATTTGTTTGGCTAAAAATCCAGTTCATCATTCTAGAGCTAAGCACATTGAGATAAGATACCATTTCATTAGAGAACATGTTGCTAATGAGAATGTTTTGCTTGAGTTTGTTGATACTAATAATCAGTGGCGGACATATTTACAAAACCACTCTGTGAAGAGAGATTCACTACATAAGGAGAGAATTGGGCATGAGCAATCCAAGGTAATTACAGGTACATGTTCCTAAAAGCTGTTTAGTGTCCTGTCGAATGAAACAAGGACATGTAATATGGAAATTAATTTCGTATATATGTGTTCTAAATTTCTGAAATTAAATTGGTGCATGAATACTCCCAGAATTTATTTTCAAAGCAGTGCTTTTGGACTTGTTTTTTTTTCGGTCAAAGGAAACTTTGAGAAGAGGAGAAGTTTTTTTGAGATAAATCAGATTTTTAATAAGGGTAAAAGAGTATTTTTCAAATATTTTACAGTGTAATAAAACCCCTCTTCCACACTCTTCTTTTCGTCCCCGACACTCCACCTCTCTCTCTCCGAAAGCCGAAAACCTTCGGACTCCTTAGCCAAGCACCATGGCCTCCTCCTCTCAAAACCCTAGCACAAACAATCCCAAATTCCAGCAGACCCTTGTCGATTATTCCAGTGATTCAAGCGACGAAGAGGACCGCCATTCACAGTCCCTCGAGAAAACTGCAACAATCGAAACCATGGCATGTGCTACCCTCAACCTGATGAGTTCCGACGAAGAGTCGAAAGATTGTTGGTCAGCACTCTCCCTCGTCCTCCCTTGACAGCTTTGATATGGCAATGACTCGCGAGACTTCGAGCAGTGCTAGAAAGAGGAAGGCTCCGAAACCATCTTACCCGATCCAAAGAAAACGGACTAGGGGAGATGGGTTGCGGTCACTTCGCTCAAAATCAACCCCCACGGTTTCAGAGAAACCAAAGAAACAGAAGCCCCCTTCTCCTATTGCGAAGGTCAAGCCAGTAAAAGCAAAATCGACGAAGACCTCTCCTCCTTCAAAGATCTCTGTCACAAAGGTACATCCAAAATTTACAAAATTCCTTCGGCATTCATATGTGACTAGGGAAATACTTGAGTCTTTTGGCGTCTCTGAGGTAGCCGAATGGTTGGATGTTTATGGCTTGATGCCTTTTGTCTCAACACATGCTAAGGGTTATACAAATCTAGTGTCTGAATTCTTGTCCAAAATGCATGTGGATTTGGAAGAAATAGCTGTTGAGTCAAAGGTTCAAGGAAAATTGGTAAGAATCACACACATACGGTTTTACGCGCCCTAGGTGTGCTTGATTACATTGAAGAACCTATTGATGACAGTGAGTCTAAAGAAGAAGCTTTTAAGTATTTCTTTGGGGATGTGGGAGTTCCTTTTCCAACTCTACCATATCAATTTACTTGCATGATGTTTAAGAACTTCAAACACAGAGTCTTGCACTTTGGATTCTCACAGCAATTATCTTCCCAAAGGAAGGTACCCAACCGGTAACTTGGGAGATATATGCCTGATGTATAAGATAGTAAGGGGATTGGAAATAGATTTCGGAAAACGGGTTGTGCAACTGTTAGGACTGGCTGTAGAGGGTAAGCATAAGGAGCACATGCCCTATGCTACATTGCTCAGTAATTTTCTGAAAGAGAGCAAAGTCCCTGGCACATCTGTAAAGAAAGAGAAGTGGGAAAGCTACACTTATCTCATTCCGACGACTGTGAAAAAGAGTGGGTTTCAGAAAGGTCAGGATGGCAAGTGGACCAGGATTGAGAGCAAATATGCTGGAGCTTTACAGAGGCTACGGGAGATCAGCAGCACCATAGTTGCAAGGAAGCAACCAAAGAAGAAAGAGGAAGAACAGGATAGCACTAAAGCTGACCCAAAGAACAGAGGACAGAGTTGTTGAGGATCAAGAGGTTGTGACTGAAAGAGCCATGATTGTCTACAATCCTCTCCGAATCCCTGAGATTCCAGAGCTCTGGAGCACTCCACCACAGTCACCTAGCCCCTGCTAAACCAGAACCCTACTGCCCTGTGTCAAGAACTTTTTTCCTGTTTTAATCGATTTCATTGTGTTTAAGCTGTTTTTTTTGCTTCAAACTTCTGGGATGCACGAATATTTTGTTGCCTTCTGACTCTCCTTCCTCTATACTTTATGATGGTTACTGCACTTTTTGATTATGACAAAAAGGGGGAGAAATATGGGAAGGTTAGATTTATATGTGTTAGATTTATATGTGTTAGATTTATATGTGTGTTAGAACTAGATATGTTTTTGTTAGAGATGCGTCTTTGGTGAGTGTTGGTATGATTCGTTCCTTTGCAAAATTGCAAACGAGGCTTACTGTTATTTGTTCTTTTATGCAAAGAGTCATGTAAAGTTCGGGGAGCTTCTTCAAACGTTTTCAAATGTCTCAAGGAGAATTTGTTCAGAGTCTTTTCAAAAATCTAAACTTTAGTTTTGTCATCATCAAAAGGGGAGATTGTTGGATTATTTCTTTTGCAATAAACCGATTTTGATGATCACAAAAGTTTTGGGTGTTTTATGAAAAGTTTTGAAAAGCTTGATGAGTGTTAAATAATTATGCACTTTGTTTAGTCAAATGTATTATGTATTTCGGGCTACGTTTTGACCAGGCCCAAGTTGCTATTTAGACTAAAAGCCCATTCGGTAAAAGTGTTTACGTAGAAGAAAAAGATTGAAGTAGGTGTAATTTTTTAGGACTCATGATAGTAATGCGTTTCAAATTTAAACGTTACCCTAAGCTGATTCCATGGAGATTTTAGTGCGCATCCTCTGTCAAGAAGAAACAGAAATAGCTGTTGGGACGCTCCTCTCTCTTGCTATTTAATCGAGTGCAATGCTTCATGAAGAACAAGTTCAGAGATTGATCAAGAAGAAAAAGCTCTCAGTTTGCAAAGAAACAGCCGATCATACTAAAGCTCTCCAGCACTGCATATTCCAAGATTAAAGCTTCTACTTCGTTCTAGATTGCCTACTTTATTTTGAGAGAGAGAGAATCTGGTCTAAAAAGTTTTTGTGAGTTTTTCGTGAAAAACCTCAAAAGGTTGAGTAGTTTTCTACAAAACAGTTTTTGTAAGGTTTTTAAAGTATAGTGGAAGGAACTCTCAAGTGGTGAGCTTGAGGAGAGGACGTAGGTCGTAGACCGAACCTCTATAAATTCTTTGTGTCATTCTTTTCAGTATTTTATTTTGGTTTCTCGTTTTACCTCTCTACCGTCGTGTTTTTGTAAACAGTTTGAGTGTGCTACAGCATCTTAGTTTTAAGAAAAAGATTTCGTTTTAGAGTCAACCAATTCACCCTCTTGGCTGCCTATCCTGGGACAACAATCATAAGGGTTGTTACTTGCATGTCCCGTACGTCATATATGTACCCTTACATTTCTGTCATTTTCTAATATTGTTACATTTGATTAATTATTTCTTATTAAGAAGAATTTGTCAAAAACTTTCAAGGAAAATTAATTATATAATAATAATTTTGTACATATTTACTTAATCCTACGGATAAGAGTTGTTACTTGTTAGTATCAAAATATCAAGAGAATAATCCATACATTATATGTTAATAAAAAGAATTGTTAGTATCAAGTCAAGAGAATAATCCATACATATGTTAATAAAAAGAATACCTAAAAATAATTAAATAGGTCTGTGAATATATATAATTAGTGGTAAATGAATATTGTGGGTTGAATCGATATATATATATATATATATATATATATATATATATATATATATATAATTATGTAAAAGAACACAGATTTTGGAAGTAGTAATTTGTAATTTATAAGGGAGCTAGCTAGGGTTCAACCAAAGAAAGCTAGAACACACATAAATAGGTGGATCGATCGTCAACATATTTTGCAAATTAAAACATCGATCAAAACATTGTGACATGAAAGAAATGAGATTCCTAAAGGTAACTAAAGGGCTATATATAAAAGAAAAGGGACGACGGTAGGTCACCAGAAATATTGGCACACACATACAACATACTATATTCTTATTCTTTTTTTTTTTTGAACTGCAATGATTTATATTAAGAGAAAGAGGGATAGTCCCATGAGAAAGGGGAACCATAACCTGAAGGTTACAAAGCACCAAGGAGCATACAAATACAATCTCCATAGAGCAAAGCCAAATCATAAGAACTAGCTAGCCATCAAAAGGATTCAACACCCAGTTAGTCCAAGCAGCCAAACTCCATAGAATCCCTACTGGAAAGCCACAAATGAGAAAAGCACTGAATCTCAGATATTACCTCTAGCAAAAATCATTGTTTGCCCTCCATAATATATAACCTAGCTATTTCGAGCCGCCATATACACCATGTCGTAGTGAACATGATAACCTCCCAAGCAGGCCGATGTTTAGCCGACACTTTCTCCCGGATCTCCTGAGAAAGCAAATCCTCCACATCCCATAAAAACAAAACTTGGACTCCACACCAAGCAGCAATAACACTCCACACTTTCACCACTAAAGAACATCTAAATATAACACTCCACACTTTCCCCTTTTTTATTGCAACACTTTCTTTTTTGGGACGTGCCTAAATGTTTGCAATGTTTCTTTTTTTAGTAACACTATGTAGCTGTTAGGAGCTCGGTAGCGGGCCTGGTAGGTGGCGGCCCGCTACCAAGCTCCCAAAAGAGCTTCTGGTTGGCTGGGGCGGGTTGCCCGCTACTGGAGGCGCAACTGGATAGCGGGCATGGTAGCGGGTTCCCGCTACAACAGTGTAGGCGGGAGTTTCAAATTTCGGAAACCGCCTCGGAAATTCAAAAAGCAGACGGTAGCGGGCTGGGTAGGGGGCGCCCGCTACCGTATGCCTTGTAGCGAGCCTGGTAGGTGGCGACCCGCTACCAGGATCCATAAATCAGAAACCATAGGCCTCCTTCCCCATTTCCTCTCCATCTTCCATTTCTTTCTCCTCCTTGTTGCAGCCGTCGGACCGGAATGAGACCTCCATCACCAGCACCATTTCTTCTCCCATATGCGTGGATCTGCTTCATTTCATTAAGGTAACCTTAAATTTTTTTTTTTCATTTTCATCAATTAAGAATTGATTATTTCAGCCATTTTCGTTTCTTTGTTGAAGCTCTCCGGCCACCTTCGATTTTCGTTTCCGGCATCACAGGTATGTTTTGCAAATTAATGTATGTAGCTTTTGTTTTTTTCTTTTCATTTTTTTTCATTTTTTGTGTTATTTTATTATTTTTGTGTAATTTAGTATATATGTTAGGTATTTTTGTGGTATTTTAGTATATATTTAGGTATTTTAGTATATATTTTAGGCATTTATGAATTTTGTGCTATTTTAGGTATTTTAGATGTTATTTATGAATTTTGTGGTATTTTAAGCATTTTTGTGGTATTTTAGTATATATTTCATGTATTTTGTGGTATTTAGTATATATTTTAGGTATTTATGAATTTTGTAATATTTTAGGCATTTTAGGTATTATTTATGGATTTTGTGGTTTTTAGTATATACTTTAGGTATTTTAGGAAAATAAGATTATTTATGAATTTTGTGGTATTTTAAGCATTTTTGTGGTATTTTAGTATATACTTTAGGTATTTTATGAAAATAAGATTATTTATAAATTTTGTGCTATTTTAAGTATTTTTGTGGTATTTTAGTATATATTTTAGGTATTTTAGTATATATTTTAGATATTTTGTGGTTTTTAGTATATAGTTTACGTATTTATGAATTTCGTGCTATTTT
Organism: Stellera chamaejasme; assembly: GCA_024586325.1. Taxonomy (NCBI): domain Eukaryota; kingdom Viridiplantae; phylum Streptophyta; class Magnoliopsida; order Malvales; family Thymelaeaceae; genus Stellera; species Stellera chamaejasme. The sequence continues at coordinate 1,068,310 of CM044986.1, forward strand.
AGGTATTATTCATGAATTTTGTGGCATTTTAGTATATTGTAGCGACGGGGTTTTCGACGGAGTCGCCACCAATCTGTTTAGGATAGGTCGATTGGGAACCTAAACTGGTCTACGAGAAACTCGAAAGTCCGTTAGTCAATTACGTACGAAATATAAATTTCATACCCCCCAAAATCGGTACCACAGGTTTATTTCTATTTTCGTTCACTTGATTCAAATTTTATTAAACAGTTAAACAAAATCATAAGAAATTAGTGAAAGATTAAAAAGAAAACTAACAATTCACATGCTACTTTGTTCATTGTTATTAATCATCTAAGCACATCACTAACCAATCACCAATAAAATTCATCATACCAATAGAATTTTGAATTACATGCACATGTATCAATGGCTTAAATATATAGGGGAAAAGATAAACGCATGAGAATTAACCAAACTTAAACCTCATTCACAAACTATCGGTTCCCTTACACCAATGGCGAAATTGCAACATATTACATTCCAGAGGGGTTCAATACGAACCGCAATAATCAACAGGGGCCGAGATGCAATTTTAACCTAAAAGAAATAAATTAAATCACCCCTTCTTACCTGAACTCGTGTCTGCCGACGTTCGCGAAACACTTGGAGACGATTTGCGGCGAGCTAAGCTTCAGAGAACCGGTTACGGGATGAATCGACGAAACTGGTGGTCGGAGACTTCGGCGGTCGTGCAGGTGAGGATTAGGCGTCTGATCGTTGATTGTTCGAGCACCGGCACGAATTGGCGACGAGAACACCCAACTGCTACCACGCGATGGTGAAATCTGATGGTGATGAAATCGACGGCGGATCGGTCGCTAAAGGCCGGAAACGAGTCGGACGGGATGAAAACTTGCTCGAACGCGTCCGAAATAGGAAAAATCCCAATTTCCTCTGCCGATTTTGAATGATTTCAGCTGCTGTTTTTCGTTTTTTTGCTGAGTTCTCTGTGATTTTTGGTGCCCGTTTGTTTCAGCTCTGCTCTTGTTGATTTATAGCAGGGATTTGGAGCGGTTCCCTCCTCCACGACGTTGCCAACCGCTTGATCGTGGGAGAGGAGCGTGAATCAGCTCCGCCTTTGTCGCCGGCGAAACTATCGGCGTTTCCACGAAGCATCTGCAGCAAGCAAAAGAAGAAAAGGGAAAACCGTTAAATTAGGCCACAATTTTGTAAAACTTTCAATGTAGTCCCTAACTTTCCCAACCTTTCGATTTTACCACTAATGAACCATTTCCTTCCCAATTAGTCACTTAACCCCTTTCCCAACATACTTTCCAAAAACCCCGGGGCAAAATTTGAGTGTCAACAGCTGCCCCCCTTTGCGTGATTTATGAGAAATGAAGCAAGCAAAGCAAATTGACCTAAATTTTGTCCCGCGAATAACGAAAACCTTTTCGTTATTCGTGAAGAAAAGAAACCTTTCCTTTCTTCGCCTCAATAAGAACCTTCCTATTGAGTTGAATAGCGGAAACCTTCCCGCGATTCAGGGCTAGGAACCTTCCTTGCCCCCCAGATGTGAGGTCGAGAACCTTCTCGTTGCCTCGAAAAATGAAGCGAAGGAACCTTCCTTGCTTCTCTCAATAAGAACCTTCCTATTGAGTTGAATAGCGGAAACCTTCCCGCTATTCGAGGCTAAGGAACTTTCCTTGCCCCCCAGATGTGAGGTCGAGAACCTTCTCGTTGCCTCGAAAAATGAAGCGAAGGAACCTTCCTTGCTTCTCTCAATAAGAACCTTCCTATTGAGTTGAATAGCGGAAACCTTCCCGCTATTCGAGGCTAAGGAACTTTCCTTGCCCCAAAAAATTGCTAGGTAGAGAACTTTCTCTTTTTGCCACCTAGTTTCCGGTTGCGAGGTAGGGAACCTTCCCTTTTTGCCACCTCAAATTGCTTTTCCTATCTTATCCTGTCCTGAATTTGGGTTACTAGGTAGAGAACTTTCTCTTTTTGCCACCTAGATTTGAATTGCGAGGTAGGGAACCTTCCCTTTTTGCCACCCCGAATTGTTCTAGTAATCTTATCTTATCTGTCTGTTTTAGAATGAATGAGAACTTTCTTACCACTCGAATAGAAAATGTCCACTTTCATGCTTGAAGAGATTAAAAATTCTTCCTTACCTTTCCGATGAGAACCTTATGCAACTCCTGGAGATAGTAGAGGTACTCTTACCATTTCGAGATGACCACTGCTAATGGATTCTGCTTACCAATCCGTGATGCTCAAAAACTCCTTTCCATTCCTGTTCCTGTTATGCAAAATGCCATGCATGCCATGCAGAATGCCATGCAAAATGCATATGAAAATTTCAAAACCCTTTTTCTTTTATCTTTTCTACTCCCATTTTCTTTCTTCTTTTCTTTTCTTTTCTTTCTTTTTCTTCTTCTTCTTTTTTTTCTTTTTTGGATCTTCTTCTGATTGGCCATCTTCTCCATATCTTGAACTCTCTTCCTTTGCACTTCATTCATCGGATGAACGATGACTCTCGGGGATGATTCGATTCCATCAATAACCTTATCTCTTCTGGCTTTCATTTCGAGGCACTCTCTGGAAACCTGTTTGCCTTTTTGTCCCCTGCTGGCACATACTCTGTGCTATCCACCTGATGGCCACAGAATTTTACCCGCTCACTTAAAGCTTCCCAGAGTAATTTATGGTCTTTTCCCTTTTTTAATGTTTTAACTATAACTATCATTTCCAGTTAGATTATCATACGACACATCAATGAAGTAGGGATGAGATATGGCTCAGGAGGAATGAAAGGAAGGATTGTCATTTCATAACTTTGAGATCGAAAGAGTACAAGCATCCACGTTAAAGAGCAAGGTGGATAGAAGGAAATGATGAAAGATGAAGAGATTGCTTTGACAATTATAAATGCGTTGACCATGATAACCATGTCTTCTCTCTTGTCTCCTATTCTGAGGACTCCAAGCACTCCAAGAATCATGCGTAGTACTTCTTCACAGAGTCCGAGTTCACGGGCCTTGGGAGTTCTTGTCCATCCATTTCTGTCAAAATCAAAGCTCCTCCAGAGAATGCCCTTTTGACCACGAAAGGTCCCTCGTAATTCGGAGTCCATTTTCCTCTTGGGTCTGGCTGTATAGGTAAGATTTTCTTAAGCACAATGTCTCCTTCCACAAACTGACGAGGTCGAACCTTTTTGTTATAAGCTCGAATCATCCTCTGCTGATACAATTGCCCGTGACAGAGAGCCGTCATCCTCTTTTCATCAATTAGGTTAAGTTGGTCATGCCTTGCACGAACCCATTTTGCTTCTTCCAACTCCACATCCATCAAAACTCTTAATGAGGGATTTCAACTTCGATGGGTAATACCGCTTCCATTCCATATACCGGGGAGAAAGGTGTGGCTCCAGTAGAGGTGCGCACGGAGGTCCTATATGCATGTAAGGCAAATGGTAACTTCTCATGCCAATCCTTGTATGTGACTGTCATCTTCTCGACGATCCTCTTGATGTTCTTGTTTGCCGCTTCCACTGCACCGTTCATCATAGGTCGATACGGTACAGAGTTGTGATGTTTGATCTTGAACTGTTTACACAAGTCATCCATCATATGATTATTCAAGTTTGTTGCATTATCAGTGATGATGCGCTCTGGCAATCCGTACCGACAAATGATCTCCTTTTTAATGAAGCGACAAACCACGTTTCTGGTCACGCTGGCGTAAGATGCAGCCTCGACCCATTTAGTGAAATACTCGATGGCTACCAGAATGAACTTATGCCCGTTAGAAGCCTTAGGATTGATTGCTCCGATCACATCTATACCCCACATAGCAAAAGGCCACGGTATTGCGGTTACATTTAACGGCGCTGGTGGACCCTGTATCCGATTAGCATAAACTTGACATTTGTGGCACTTCCTCACATAGTTGATACAATCCGTCTCTAGGGTGAGCCAATAGTAACCCGCTCTCAGAATTTGCTTTGCCATTGTATGCCCGCTGGTGTGAGCGCCGCATATACCTTCATGTACCTCTTCCATGATTCTAGTGGCTTCCCGGGAGTCCACGCAACGAAGTAGTACCATGTCTGAGCTCCGCTTGTAGAGCACATCCCCATTTAGAAAGAATCCCATCGACAACCTTCGTAGGAACTTTCGGTCATTATCGATGCCCCTCTGGATAGGCTTGCTCTTGCAGGTATCTTTTGATATCATAGAACCACGGCTCACCATCTTTTTCCTCTTCCACATTTGCGCAATATGCCGGAACGTCAAATACTTTCATTTCGATTATCGGAGTCTGCTCACGGTTACTTATCTTGTACATAGCTGCTAGTGTGGCCAAGGCATCTGGTATTTGATTGTTTTCCCTCGAGATATGGTGAAAACTTATCTTCTTGAACTCTTTGACCAACTCTTGAATGTACTTCTGGTAAGGAACCAATTTAGAGTCCCTAGTTTCCCAATCTCTTTTCAGCTGATAAATCACCAAAGCTGAATCACCATAAACTTTCGGTTCTTTGATATTCATCTCCAAAGCCATTCGAGACCCATGGCACATGCTTCATACTCTGCTATGTTGTTCGTGCGAGGATATGAATGTGAGTTTGGCAGTGAGAGGGTATTGCTTTCCTTCCGGAGAGACAATGATCGCCCCAATTCCTTGTCCAAGAGCATTTGATGCTCCATCAAAAGCCATCATCCAGGTTTTAGGTTCCTCTTCAGACTCCTCAGGGTCATATTCGATTGACATCACATCCCCATCAGGAAATTCTATTCTCATAGGTTCAAAGTCTGGCGTTGCTCTATCAGCCAAATATTCAGCTATGATACTCCCTTTGATAGCCTTTTGGGATACAAACTGAATATCATATTCTGACAAAAGCATCTGCCACTTGGCTATTCTCCCCGATAAGGCTGGCTTCTCAAAGATATACTTTATAGGATCCGTCTTTGATATTAACAACGTGGAGTTGTTGAGCATGTAGTGCCTTAAGCGACTTGCTACCCACGCAAGGGCGCAACATGTCTTCTCTACCATTGAGTATTTTACCTCACAGTCATTAAACTTCTTGCTCAAGTAGTAGATAGCCTGCTCCTTTCGGCCCGTTATATCACGTTGTCCCAAAACTGACCCTAGAGAAGAGTCTTGTACCGACAAATACAAGATCAATGGCTCCCCTTGTCTTGGTGGTACTAATACAGGCGGATTCATCAGATACTGTTTCACTTTCTCAAACGCTTCTTGACACTCATTTGTCCACTCCACACCACTGTTCTTCCTTAAAGACTTGAACAACGGTTCACATTTTGAGGTTAGTTGAGATATGAACCTCGCAATGTAGTTGATCCTTCCAAGAAAGCTTCTAACTTCTTTCGGAGTCCTTGGAGGTGACATTTCCTGTATAGCTTTGACTTTATCTGGATCCACTCTGATACCTTCTTTGCTCACCATGAAGCCCAACAATTTCCCGGACTTTACACCGAAGGTACATTTCGCAGGTTCGACTTCATTTGGTATTTACGAAGTTTTATGAACAATTTTCGAAGATCTGTTAGATGGTCCTTGGCGGTGTGAGATTTAGCTATCATGTCATCCACGTAGACTTCGATCTCCTTATGCATCATGTCGTGGAACAGTGTGACCATAGCTCTTTGATAAGTGGCCCCAGCATTCTTTAATCCAAAAGGCATCACCTTGTAGTAGAAAGTTCCCCACAACGTGATGAAAGCTGTCTTCAGCATGTCATCAGGGTGCAATTTAATTTGATTATAACCGGAGAAACCATCCATGAAAGAGAAGTACGAGTTCCCAGCCGTGTTATCTACCAAGGTGTCAATGTGAGGGAGAGGGAAGTTATCTTTTGGACTAGCTGCGTTAACGGGTCGGTAGTCTTGACAAACTCTCAGCTTCTTGCTTTCCTTTTTCTCGATAGGGACTATGTTTACTACCCACTCTGTATACTCCGCTACACCAAGGAATCCCGCATCCCACAGCTTTTGGATTTCTTCTTTCACTCTTAAAAGCAGTTCCGGTTTTAACCTCCGTAACTTTTGTCGAACAGGTTTAGCTCCCGGCTTTAGTGGAATCTTATGCACAACAATATCAGTACTTAACCCTGGCATATCCCGATACGACCACGCAAATATGTCTTTGAACTCTCTCAATAACTGGATCAATTCTTCTTTCTCTGGAAATGAAGCACCAATCTTAACATGTTTTTCTTCATCTTGACTACCCAAATTAATTGTCTCAATAGTTTCCTGACTCATTGCCCTCTCTCGCTCATCTTGTTCAACTAACTTCAATAATTCAGGGGATACTTGAAAATCCTCATCGTCGGATTCAACAGAGTTAACAGGGTTATCAAAATCTATAAATGGGTTGCATTCATAATTGTCAACGCGAGAATCATTGCTGCATTAAGAATGAAGGGATCGGGGGAAGTGGGAGAAAAGAATAAGACAACACTCATGGAGAAAAGGAACGATGAAATGACGGACTTCATTGATATGCATAAATGATAATCAACCAAAAGCAGATAGTGATAGCTAAAAAGTCCATAATAAGCAAAGACAAGTACTCAAACTGGACCTATTTCTAAGAGAATAGCACTATTAAATTACTTTGGGAGCTTTTCGCTACAGCGAGTAGTTCCATGGCTTCCCAGTTATCCAGCACTTCGCATGATCCACGGGGTCGAATGAGCGCCAGATCTCCAGAGTCTTCCTCCAAAATAGCCTGGATCGACAAGTCATCAAAGGACTGGGTGACGGGGATGATAAGAGCGTTTCCTCCTCCGCTCTTAGGGACCAAACCTCCGCTAACAAAGGTGTCGCATATATCCGGGATCACCATCTTTTCCTCTCTGACATGCCCCCCTGCTCGATTGAGCCTTTTCTTTCTTCTCTCCAAGGCTTGATTCTTCCTGTCCCAGTGTGTTGGTTCAAATCCCAAGCCAAACTTTCCTTCATTTGAAGGGAGGCTCAAAGGTCTGGTTATGCCTTGCGCGCTTGCCCCCAACCCTGTTCCTGGGGTATATCCTTCCTTTATCATCATTTTCGCAATCATGTGACCAGTGCCTGAGATAGCTGGGGTTGGATTCATCCCATATATGGCGTGAGCTACTTCGAATGATCTGAAAGAGCACTCAAGACCATCTTCTCCTGCTTCCACGTATTGTGCCTCTGACGGTCTGGATAAGAGAATGTCTTCTTCAGCGAAAACGGTCACCAATCTTCCTTCGACTACAAGCTTCACCCTCTGATGGAGTGAGGAAGGTACAGCACCAGCCATATGTATCCAAGGTCTCCCCAACAAGCAGCTATAGGTCGGTTTTATATCCATCACCTGAAAAGTGATATGAAAGTCAAACGGCCCAACTTTGATTGGAAGTTCAATATCGCCAATGACCTCTCTTCTGGTCCCATCGAATGCTTTCACTATTATTTGGCTGTTGTTGATAAATGTAGGGTCCACTCCCAGCTTATGCAATGTCTCCAATGGTATCACGTTAAGTGCTGACCCATTGTCGATGAGGACTCTCGCCATAATTTTGTCTCGGTACATGGTTGATATGTGAAGAGCCTTCATATGTCCCCTGCCTTCTTTCGGTATCTCATCATACGTGAAAGAGATAAGATTTTGTCTTTGTTATGTGGTTGACCAAGTGATCAAAATGGTTAACGGTGATGTCCTGAGCAACGTAGGACTTGTTCAATACTTCCAACAAGGCCTCCCGATGGGCTTCTGAACTTAACAGTAAAGATAATATGGAGATCTTAGCTGGTAGATTGTTCAATTGTTGCACAACACTGTATTCGCTCTGCTTGATGAGTTTGAGGAATTCGCAAGCCTCTTCCTCGGTGACAGCCTTCTGTACCTCTTTTTCTTTGGCCAACTTTGTTTGGGCCACACGTGCTCGGGAGCATTTTCTCCTGGACCTTCTTGTTCTGCTCTGGTGTATAAATACGACCACTTCTCGTCATGCCCCCCACTTCAGGTAGATTTGCTGAAACATTAGAGGTGTAATCATATCTCCATGGGACCGCATGATCAGACTTGTAAGAAAACGGAGCTGGAGCCTGTATTTTGAGAGGCTTGACAGTTGGAGTAGATACTGAAATCACCAACGGTCGAGGCCCTGACCTGGAATCTTCTTCACTTGAGGTGGCATTGATGTTTTCGCCCCCATTTGAGGAATATACCAACAACTGTGATGAATCCATTAAGGCTTGCAGGAGTTCTGAAAAGACTCGGCACGTCTTAAGAGAGTGTCCTTCACTACCGTGAAGAGTACACCACTCTGCCCCCTGTTCCAAATTTGGGTTCACGACTCCGACTTTTAAAATTCCTTCCCTGACAAGCCACGAGTGTATAGATTCCATCGGAGTCTTGATCTCATCTACCGTCCTTCTTTGGTAGCTTTCTTCTTCGATTGCATTCACTTGTCCTCCTTGATGAGAGGGTAATGGGTGTTGAGTGGTATTGCCTTCATTGGAGAAGTCCAACCATTTTGTGTCTAGTAGTTGTTGGACAACCCGCTTCAATGCTAGACAATTCTCGATAGTGTGTCCAGCTGCCCCATCATGATACGGACATGTGACATTAGGATCATACCACCTTGGATACGGTGGTTCTAGTGGCCTGGATGGAATAGGGTGAATGAGCTTATTCTCGATGAGCCTTGGATACAACTCTGAGTAGGTCATCGGAATAGGAGCGAATATTTCCCTTCGCCTGGGAAATCCAGTTATCGGATTTGTAGTTGTAGCTGCTCTCGGTTGTCCAATGGGGTAGAAAGGACGAGGCCCAGATGAAACGGCCCCTACCAATGGCGCTCCTCGGCCTCTTCCCAACTGTTGTACTGCTTCTTTACGGGGAGGTCCCCCTTGTCTTCCACTATCAGTGTAGGTTTCCGCTATTTTCCAGTCTTTACGCCGTATTCAATACGTTCTCCCGACAATACGACATCTGAAAAACTGTTTTTGGAGTTTCCAATGAGCTTCTCATAAAGGGAGATTTCAACGTTTGAATGAACATTGTAACCATTTCCTTTTCTGTCATGGGCGGTTGGACTTGTGCAGCTAGGTTCCTCCACTGTGAGCGTACTCCTTAAATGTTTACTGGTTTCTCTTTTCCAGGTTCTGCAAGGTTTGTCGATCTGGCGCTAGGTCCGTGATATGTCGGTAGTTATTCACGAAAGCGTGAGCCAAATCGCTCCATGTCTTAATTGCCTTAGAACCCAAACTGAGGTACCACTGCAAAGGGGACCTGATCAGGCTGTCTTGGAAAAGAGCTATCCAGACCCTCTCGTCTTTCGTGAGCGGTTGAATTTTCCTCAAGAATAGGGTCAGATGAGTCACCGGACAAGTAGTTCCATCATATTTAATGAACTCCGGGATCTTGAAATCAGCGGGAATTTTCACATCTGGGACTAGACAGAGATCGTCCACATTGAAAGAACCCGGTAGAGACCCTCCTTCAACAGCTCGCAACCGTTTTCCAGTGTCTCAAATTTTTGCTCTTCCACTTCCTTCTTCTTCTCATCTCCCGACTCGACTCGCACTTGCGAAGTTCCCTCATCATTCTTGTTTCTTATGGGGTGAATCCGGGTGGGGTGTCGGGATCATCTCGGGATGATCCCTGAGGCCCTTTCGCTTTGATAAATTCCATCAGGTGACCAAATTGCTCAGCGATGGTATTGACCTTGTTTTCCAGTTCAAGAAACGCCCTTCCATGTTTTCCATCACTTGCTTTCTTGAAATCGGGTATTATAAGCGATCGAGTTCCAATCTTGCTCGCTCCTTTATTTTTATTTTTAGAAAAGAAGTTTGTTTTAGTCTAAATGTGCCATGAATGCATGTATGAATGATCAATATAGAAACTCCATAAAAACAACGTGCTTAAAACCACAATTCAGAAACATACTTGAAAGAGAAAATGTCCAAAGCAAATAACAAAAACAAGCCTAAAACACTTAGCACAACGTTGAGCTACCAAGGAAATCTCAGATCTAAATCCGGAACATCTTTCTAAAGCATCGGTAATGTCGGCGAGCTTTCTCGATGAACTCGAACATCTTCTTTTGGTGCAGGCGGCTAGCTTGAAGGTCCCTTGCTTCATCCTCCATCTCCCCCGCTCGTTGACCGGCTTCCCATTCATGAGTCATCATCACTTCTACCTTGCTTTGAAGACTGTCATATTGCTCCCTCCACTGCTCTTTCTCTTCTTCTTCTTTGATAAGGTCTTCGACCAGTTGTTGGAAAGCTCCTTGTTTCATCTCAAGCTTCTCTCGAAGGTGTTCATTTTCTTTTTTTAGTGCTTCCAGTGCAGAATCCTTTCGTTCAATCTCGAGACACCTTCTCTTAACCTCAGCCTTCTGCTCCTCAACTTCTGTTTCAAGGTTTCTTTTAGCGGCAACCTTCACAATGTCCGAGATAGGGAGGATGCCTTCTTTCTTCATTTTCCTCCACTCATTGTAGGAGTTAGATGACGGGAGAGCGCCTGGCTTCACTAGGTATACAGCACTCCAGGCACATTGTATCCCTGCTATGTAGAGCTTGGAGCGTGGATCATCATAGGAGAACTCTAACTCATGCAGGCGGTGAGTCGCGGGAATGAACTGTGGAGATCCCATCTGCCTACGGACCATGGCAGGAGCATAGCTTGTTCCTCCCAAATACCAAGAAGAGGAACCCAAGGACACTTCCCACATCGGTACATGACAGGCTTTCTTTGTGATAAATTGGATCTTCCACACTATCTCGAGAGTCGACATATTCGGGAAGAACTTAGTCCATTCTTCCTTGTTCTCTTTCTCTGTCCAGGCACATTTGATGAATGCCTCTATGGGTACGAAATCCTCGAAGAATCGATGTCGGAAGTCTGTTTCAAGCAAGGCGGGTGACCCTTGAGCCAAATATGGAGAAGTGGCGCGCATCCGATAAAACGTCCTCCATTGCGTCTACAATAATTAAGAGATCGAGCAGTTTCAGCAATGATGACGGGAACTGGGCTCACATGATGATGATGCATTTGTTCCAGCAATCGACAACTCCGGTTTCAATATGCATTATTGTTTTCGGAAATATGATCAGCCCGTAAATAGCCAATGCGAACAGCTTCCTCTTATGCTCCCTTCCCGGTGTTGATTCCATGAGATGCTTCACAGTGCTCCATGCCAGACATTTTCCCTTGTTAGCCTTGGTGCGGTGTTTGAGGTCATCCATTTTGATACCCGAAGCGGGATAAAGACCTCGGCAATACACTCGCTTCTTCATGGTGATATGGATTTGCTGGATAATCAGGGGAGATGTTAAGAATGCCCCCATATTCTTCAATAGTAGGCATCAGGTCCATTCCGTTAAACGAGAAACATCGGTAATACGGGTCCCAGAACTGTATGGCGGAGCGGAACATGATCTCATCAATTCCGATTTCTAGGAGGTATGCGATGTGACCAAACTCTTTGTTGAACATGTCTTTCTCAGAGTTGGTCCAGGACTTCCATATCGTGAGCTCTTCTTTGGGATTACTGTTCCAACCGTAGGTGAACACAGGCTATAAGATTGATGGCGTCTTCGGTGACAAACAATCCCGTGTATCTTCTGCAGCTCTTGAAACAACCATAGCGCTCAACCGATCTTCCAGCGAGATAGGAGAAGCCTCACCGACATTAGGCGGAAGTAGATCCAAGATGTCCATGGTATCAAAAAATTGTACTATGTGTTGCCTAATATGCAATGCATGTGACAAAATAAGTCGTTAGTAACAAAATATAATGGTATAGAAATCACACATATATACAGGTGGAAAAGCCTACGGGATGGATCTAGGTCACTATATGCGTAGGGTGGCTTGAAAGAAGAAGGCCAAGGGTGGGTTCCCGAATCCCTTTTACTAAGTTCTATCGAACTAGAAAGGCCCAATTCCTTACCCACGAGGGTTATGTAAGGAAGGATTAATTCGGGTCGCAGCTTTCGCGGTTCCATTGGGTGACTAACGCCACACCCGAACAACGCTACTAACCACTACGGTCTAGAGAAAGCGCGGTGACTATTGCCACACACGACTAGCCTATCCGGGTGTTTTACAAAAACGAGGTTATGATGAGCTCGGGAGGAGAGCTCGATGTCATGTATGTTACAAAATAATATAACATGTCAAAAGTGACAATACAAAAATAAAATAAAAATCAAGTGAAGAGAAAATAAAATAAACCCTTGATGTGGCGGACTTTCCCGGTGGAGTCGCCAGTGTGCGACGGGGTTTTCGGCGGAGTCGCCACCAATCTTTTATGATAGGTCGATTGGGAACCTAAAGCGGTCTACGTGAAACTCGAAAGTCCGTTAGTCAATTACGTACAAAAATATAAATTTTCATACGCCCAAAATCGGTACCACAGGTTTATTTCTATTTTCGTTCACTTGATTTAATTTTATTAAACAGTTAAACAAAATCATATGAAATTAGTGAAAGATTAAAAAGAAAACTAACAATTCACATGCTACTTTTTTCATTGCTATTAATCATCTAAGCACATCATTAACCAATCACCAATAAAATTCATCATACCAATAGAATTTTGAATTACATGCACATGTATCAATGGCTTAAATATATAAGGGAAAAGATAAACGCATGAGAATTAACCAAACTTAAACCTCATTAACGAAACTATCGGTTCCCTTACACCAATGGCGAAATTGCAACATATTACATTCCAGAGGGGTTCAATACGAACCGCAATAATCAACAGGGACCGAGATGCAATTTTAACCTAAAAGAAATAAATTAAATCACCCCCTTACCTGAACTCGTGTCTGCCTACGTTCGCGAAACACTTGGAGACGATTTGCGGCGAGCTAAGATTTCAGAGAACCGGTTACGGGATGAATCGACGAAACTGGTGGTCGGAGACTTCGGCGGTCGTGCAGGTGAGGATTAGGCGTCTGATCGTTGATTGTTCGAGCACCGGCACGAATTGGCGACGAGAACACCCAACTGCTACCACGCGATGGTGAAATCTGATGGTGATGAAATCGACGGCGGATCGGTCGCTAAAGGCCGGAAACGAGTCGGACGGGATGAAAACTTGCTCGAACGCGTCCGAAATTGGAAAAGCCCCAATTTCCTCTGCCGACTTTGAATGATTTCAGCTGTGATTTTCCGTTTTCTGATGTTGTTCTCTATGATTTGTGTGTCTGTTTGTTTCAGCTCTGCTCTTGTTGATTTATAGCAGGGATTTGGAGCGGTTCCCTCCTCCACGACGTTGCCAACCGCTTGATCGTGGGAGAGGAGCGTGAATCAGCTCCGCCTTTGTCGCCGGCGAAACTATCGGCGTTTCCACGAAGCATCTGCAGCAAGCAAAAGAAGAAAAGGGAAAACCGTTAAATTAGGCCACAATTTTGTAAAACTTTCAATGTAGTCCCTAACTTTCCCAACCTTTCGATTTTACCACTAATGAACCATTTCCTTCCCAATTAGTCACTTAACCCCTTTCCCAACATACTTTCCAAAAACCCGGGCAAAATTTGAGTGTCAACATATATACTTTAGGTATTTTACGAAAATAAGATTAGTTATGAATTTTGTGGTATTTTAGGTATTTTAGTGGTATTTTAGTGTATATTTTAGGTATTTAGTGGTATTTTAGTATATATTTTAATTATTTATGAATTTCGTGCTATTTTAGGTATTTTAGGTATTACTTATGAATTTTGTGGTATTTTGGGTGAATTTGTACCATTTCTTAAAGTTTTGGGTAAAATTGAACATTTTGAGTTTTCCTGTGGTAATAATTACTATGTTCTTGTAAGGAACATCTGCACCAGATGTGGGCCAAGATGTATCGGGGGAGCACGACAGCATCAGATGCCCTAGGGCTTGATTGCGGAAGGATCATCCCTGCCACGGTAAGACTAGTACGTGTTGTCAAACTACTCCACATACATGATCCCGACGTCACAGCAGCCTCAGTGGTCCTCCTGACGCACGACTACAGTGTTCCAGACGCCGAACATCCGCGGTTCTAATTACTATAGCCCGAGATGTCGACGCCTCAGCAGCCGCCGCCCAACATCGTGTTTGACCCAGAGATGTTCAAATGCAGTAATGAGTCATTTGACCCATTCTCGGCGGGGTTTAGTAGACATCCATTTGGCGATTCAGAGCACCATTCGCCATCGCGTGAGGAGCGGGATGACGATTATTATTTACCTCCCCGTAAGACATTTTTGTAAAAACAATTTGATTTTTGAAATTTTTAATTGTATTTGATACATTTGGTTAATTTATAATCTATTTTATTTCTGTTTTTAATTGTAATTTCTAAATAATAATAAATAATATTATTACTCAAACATTTTTTAAATGATGAGAATAAGAAAAATCATCTTTACAAAAAAAACTTTGGTAGCGGGTCTGGTGGGGGGCAGTGCGCTACCATCTGTGTCAGGTGGTAGTGCCCACGTGGCACGATGGTAGCGAGGCGCCCCCTACTACTGGTAGCGGGTTGGGTAGCACTAGAGTTGAGGGATGCGGCCCAAAAAGAAGCAGGTTGGGTAGCGGGACGCCTCCTATCCAATCAACCCTGTTAATCATCACCCGAGTGATTTTTCACCCACTTGTTCAAATGACTCATCTATAAGGTAATTTGGAAGCCCAAGCCCAACTAATTAGACAATTACATATCTATCATCCATTTTTCAAGTGCTCTAGGTGGGTGAAAAATCACTCGGGTGATAAATAACATTGATGCTACCCAATGCCCATTAAACACGTAGTGTAAACTTTTATAAATAAATTTACTAATTTAACTTTTCAACTATCTTTCTTTTTATTTCTTTATTATTTGATTTGACACCACCCACTTCATTCACTCATCTCTTATTTTTTTATTATTATATGATTTGACACCACTAACTTCATTCACACCATCCATTCAACTCTTTTCTCCTTAAATGGTAATTTTGTCAAAATGCTACTTCTTTCTACTAATCTTAATCCCCGTGCCAAATCCATATGTTGCAACAATTAAGGGACGGAGGAAGCCGTCAATATGGATCTCTTTCTTCTCCAAACAAAACTTTCTATTTAATAATATTTTTTTTTTCATTTTTTGAATATTTATTGTTATAGTTTAATTTTATTTTACTGTTCTTTTTCGATTTTGTGTCTGATTACATATTTCAATACAGAAAATGGTAAAATGGAAATGTCAATGTCAATTTGCTTAACCTTAATCTTTGTGTCAAGTAAAATAATTACATTATACTCCCTTTGTTTCCTAAAAAGATTGTCCCTGAATAATTATACACTTTCCTTAAATGAAATTTTTTTCTTTAAAATTATCAAACTATTCATACTTTTTATATCTCATTTTTGTGCAACCTCAACTTAAGGACATAAAGTCATATATTCACTTAAACTTCAATTCCAATCAAATTGAAAAATCTTTTGGTGAGGGAGTATAAGGTAGACGGTTTAAAAAAAAATAACGCTTACTATATTTGCATCATGCACTTTCCGGACTCATTTTCGATGCATCGATCATCAGTGAGCCTTTACGCAACAAAATCTAAAAGAATAAATTAAAGAACCGAAGAGTCATTCACTCACTCCAAGTCCATCCCCAAAAAAGTAAGCAACTTCTTTCAAATAAATGTTGTTTAAAACTTCCTCACTTTTCGTTAACATACACCATCAGTCTCACCTTCCCTCCTCCATTCTAATACTCCATCTTAATTTGACGAATCAAAGCAAGTGATCATGATAATGAAAGTTCATGACTTTCGTTGATCGGAACCATGCTTCCGCCGTCGGAATCAGATTCTGTCTTCTGCTCCGATCCTCTCATCTCCTGCTTCATCACCCTCTTCCTCCTCATTCTTCTCTACCTCCCCCAGGATGTCTCTCTTAGAATCCTCCTCTCGCCGGTTGTGATCGTCGCTTCTTTCATCTTGCTCTCCCTCCTCCGCCTCGGAGTTGCCCAGAGAATCCAAACCCAGAAAGCAGATAACGGAAAAGCGAGCAGTGAAAACGTAAACAAGAAGGAGACAGATCATCATTCTTCACAACGGAATAATGTCGAGCAGTTGGCGTGCAATAAAGAAAAAGAACGCAGCTTTGAGCAGAGTTTCATCGAGTGGGACGTGGGCGCTCCGTTGGAGGTCATATACGAAGAGCACGAAGGACAATTAGAGGAAGATCACGGATTGGATTTGAAGCAAAACGAAAGTGAAACGGATAAGAGACTGTGCCGACCCGTAGAGAGGTACCCAATATCTCTGTCGCTGTGTTTCCCTGAATCGGATTCGGATAGCTCGTCGGACGGAGATTTCGCGGCCACCGGGAACTGGGGTTCGCCGGAGAGGGTCTGCTTCAGGTGGGAAGAACAGGACGATGGAGACGAGCTGATAGAGATCGCGCTGGACAAGAAAGGTTTGGATTTGCATGGAGAAGAGGATAGTTTGATAGAAATCAATGTTTCATCTGCTAGTATGGCTTGACTGCTTTCACTAATTAATCTGGATTACCTATTTTATTTTATTTTTTTAAAAGCAATCCTCCGGCCTAATTAAGTACCTTAATTAATACTACTACAAAATCAACGTAACGTAATATATCTGGGACGCATTACAGATCCCACACTCTGTTAGAGTGAGCGAAAGGTTAAGGCATGGTTTGGAGTTAGGGTTAAGTCAAGTTTAGGTGCGACTAGGTTAAAATTAAACTAATAAACCAGCAAGTTTAAGTGCGATTGATGTGATGAGCACGAGGTGGTGGAAAGAAGATTTGTGATTAAAAAGACTTATGCCTTGGCCTTTTCCTTAAGATGACACGTGGCACTTTGCTGAAGGGAAGTTAAGTAGAAGCAAGTTTTAGTTATGGCTAATTATCATATACCCTAATAATCATACGTTTATCCCCGTATTTTGAGAATTCATTGAAAACTCCCATGAAGTTTCATGTAATATGCAATTTCCCCCTTTGACCGTTAAAATGGTGCTTTATCTGTTAATTATTTAGGGTTAATGTTCTAATTTCACCTTAAACTTTGTGGCACTAGCAATTTAGCCTCAAACTCTATATTCATACACTTTAACCACCTCTCTCCCTCCCAAATCTGGCCCACCATACCGGCATCGGAGCCACCACCGACCAACTATGCTTTCTTTTCCGCCTGCCTAAAGGTCCCTGGCCGAGATCTGATGGTCCAGATCTCGCCGAATGGCAGCACTGCAAAGGGCCTCCCTTTCCGTTGTTCGTGCGAAGCCGATGACAACGCGAACCATGTTGCCAACGAGCGGCCCAGATCTAGAGCCCGTTATCTGCCTCCCTAATGCGCGACCGATATCCGAAGCAGGCACACGAACCAACGCGAAGCCATACTCAAGTCGATTTGGGCGGTTGTGGAACGATTCAGAAGTTAGGGTGGCCATTGGTAGCGAGGTTAATGCAGGTGGATGAGAGGCTCTCTTAGCCGACATTAGTGGCTGGCCGGAGGGGTGGGATATGGTACATAGTCTCCGGGAAGGAGTCTGCTGGTCTCGCCAATTGGGGCTGAGATGTAAGAGGGTTAAAATGTTTAGTTATAAAGATGATAGGGTTAAATGGTTAGCGATAGAAACTTAGAGTATAATTATAGTGAATAATCCAAAGATTTGATGGTGAAATTAGCAGAAGTTAGGGTTACGGGGGGGATTGCATATTACGTGAAATCTCAGGGGGATTTTCAACGAATTCTCAAAATACGGGGGTCAAATGGATGATTATGACAAACTTCAATGGGGTATTTGATAATTACCCTTTAGTTATTGTATGGTTTTTTTTAATGATTAGGGTAAAATGGGATAGTAGAGTTAAAAGTTGAATTCAAAACTTCACTTATCATTTTTGAGCTTAACCAATAAGTTTGATGCTAAAGATTTTCTTTAATCCGTCATTTCTCTTCATTATGATAATTAATCACTTACATGAAAATTTATTTACATCTATTCTTCAATGTGGTTAAATGTAAGCTTATAAATTTACTTCAGTCAAATATGTATATAGATATTTATTTAATCATGCAAATGAGGTTAATCATTGGATATATCGACAATGTTATCACCTACCAATTAGATATAGATTAATCTATAAGTTACTCCTTTTATATAATTAAGCAATACAATTTATTCTCAAGTCGAATAAATTTATTACCACAGAGCATATATTTATTCAATAGGTTAAATTGTAAATATTATTACCCCCGTCCCAAAAAGATTCGAATGTGACTTTTGATGTTGTATTTGGCTCAAATTATTATTAGGAAAAATTTGCTAAAGTAATGGTTAAAAATATAAAGGTGCAAATGTGAAGGAGTAAATTGCACTACCTATACCTAAACGATAGCCCGCGTGCAAATCTATACCCGAACAAAATTTTGTTGCAAAAGTGGTTCTAAAGTATGAGTATGTTGCAAATCTATAGCTGCGAGTTAACCTCCGTTAAAACATAACAGAAGTTGTGATTAAAATGCTCAAATTGACCCCAGGATTTTTAAAATATTCTAAACATCCCTCTAACTTAATTTATAATTTTATTTTTTGAGTAATTATTTTTAATTAAATGTGTATTATTTTAAATAATTTTTATGAATCATGAATATAAATTATAGATTGAGTCTAAAATATCCAAAAAATGTCAAATGAAAACAAAAGGTTATAATTGTATCAATAATAATATTTTAAAAAAATACATTTTTATTGCTAGAAAAATAGTAATTATCAAAATAAAAATATGAGGATGAATAATTATTTTCTAAAAAAATCTACAATAGCTATTAAACTATTTAGGTAATATACAAAATCTTTGACAATGAAAGTTTTTTTTAGAAAATTAGTATTATTCATTCTTCCATTTTATTTTGATAATTACTTTTTTGCAATAAGAAATGTAAATTTAAGTACAAGTATTATGTTTATATTATTTTAAACACTTTTTATATTTTGGACTCAATCTATAATTGGTATTATTGATTTGGAAAGATTATTTGAAATATTACACACGTAATTAAGAATAATGGCTCAAAATGTAAAGTTATAAAACTAGAGGGGTGTTCAACACATTTCAAAAACCCTAAGTGTCAATTTTAGCATTTTAAGTGGAATTTTCGTTAAGTTTTAACGGTGTTAAATCGTAGTTATAGATTTGCAACATTCTCATACTTTAGAATCATTTTTGTAATAAAATTTTGTTCGGATATAGAGTTGCAACGCATACTATAGTTTAGGCATACATACATTGTGCAAGTTACTCAAATGTGAAGTATAAACTATAATTGCCTAAATGGTCGACTTCAGCACAAAATGCCCAATGAGCTATTATTATCCACTTCACTGAGTCTGAGCACTTGGGCTCAGCCTCTTTTCTTCATTTGGATAAGATTTACCATACTGATCATTTCTTTCCTTTTTTTTTTTTTTAATTTCTGCCATGCAGATTTGTTGCTTATCAGAAACTCTAGGAGGATATCAGATATGGCATCTCTTTTCTGTTAGATTGTCACAACTCACAATGCACAAGATGATTCTGATGATAAATAAAATTATTTATGGAACATGGTTCTTAAAAAAAAAAATAAAAGAAATAGGGAGGCAGCGAATTGCCAAAAATGTTACTTTATGTATCAGAAACAGAAGCCCAGTAATACTCTCTTATGTTAGATATGTTAGAAGATAAATATCTGAACCAAGAGCGCTATTGGGCTATGAAGCCCAATAGTACTCTCATGTTAGAAGATAAATATCTGAACCAAGAGCGCTATTGGGCTATGAAGCCCAATAGTACTCTCATGTTAGAAGATAAATATCTAAACCAAGAGCGCTATTGGGCAATAGCCCAACAGGCCCAATACATTCAACAACCCACAGCCCAACAGCACCGGAAACCCGAACACAGTACTGCACTCCGCTGAAAGCAGCAAGGACCAACTTTCTTATATGTCGCTTTTTCCCCTTTGGTTACCACAAACAATTTCTAAGTCAATTAACATTTACTTTATAAATTTAGCTAATGGAATAAGAAATCATCAATTATATTTACTTTCTCATTATTATTATTATTATTATTGAACTGCAATATAAAATTTTGTTTATTTAAAAACCAGAAATCTCAGTCTTATTATATTTTTACAATAGTAGGTGATGTGGCTGACTTAAACAGTAATGAATGGTTTTTAAATGATTACTTCATAATCAAAGTAATTGGAACTATGGCCATAGATTTAAATGAAAGCCATTCACTAAAAAAAAAAGTAATTGGAACTGAATTGTTTTGAAGATCAAAATTAATGGCATATTAATGAATGATAGTACTGGACAATGACTACATAAACATGGGAAAAGGTCTCAATCTGTCTACTGGTAGTAGGCCAACGTCAATGGCTCGTCACTCGCCTCTGTCTCTATCTTCTTTCTCTCAACGTTTAAAGGATTAATTATGGATAAAATCAAATAATAATAATAATAATAATAATAATAATAATAAAATGATAGTACATGTTGCAGTCAAACATGTAAGTCAACTGCCTCAACTTTATTGTGCGGGCCATATCCCAGTTCACACAAGGTAACGTAATCGGCCATTGGGCCTAATGCTATTGCTCTGTTCTTCATCCAGTTTTAACAAAAATTAAAAAATAAAGAAATTAACAAATTTTAGTTTTTTTTTTCTCAAATCACTTCACACTTTCTACTTTTAAATTCAAAAAGTTTCTATTTTTTTTTTGTTAGTTTTTAGTGGAAACGAACACAGAAAGAACCTGAGGGTCCGTTCCAAAACCAGTTTGAAACTTCTTCTGCCATTAATTCCCACCATTAACTAATCCACAGAGAAAGAAACCGATCTGAAACTGAAACAGGGCGGTTTAATTTAGAAATAAAGAAATTAAAAGAAAAAAAAAACAAGTTGGTCTTCTGGGGCAAACAAGAATAAAAATCAGAGTGAAAGGATCCTCATTTGCAATTAAATAGCAGTAGTACATGTACATCAGAAGAAAGAGTTGAGTTTGACCCTAAATTTGTGGCCATCTGCCCTATAGCTAGCTAGTTTCCATGTCCTTGACTCATGAATCTAATTATGATGATCATTTCATTGTACTGAAAATCAAAACGCTTTATTCAACATATGATTAAACAAAATTTCAATCAAAACTTAATTTCAATTTTGTAATTAAACAAAATTATCCAAGCCTTCTAAAAGTTGTCCAATTATTATCTCAAAAGTCATCGAACCCAAAAAGATTAAATAAAATAAATCAACTACTTAAAAAATAATCTGATACTCTCTATATATCAGGAGTAATAGTTAAATATCATCATCACTATGAAGACTAATTATGTAGTTTCATAGTTGGAGACAATAATGCATGCATCACTCACACACACATTATATAGAGGCATGAGTGTGTATGCCATACATACGCCCAACCTTATTCCTTCCACGTCCATAACCAACCAAAATTAAAAATTACTTTAAACATAAAATTGGGAAGTTCTATATGTATTATATATTAAAAACGGTGGCATGAAGCGTGGAATCGGGGTTGAAATCAAATCCCATTAATGCTCGAATTTCAAACCTCAATTAAAGCCAATTATGTTTCCAAAATGAAACCCGTTAAGAAAAACTCTCATATTCCGACCTAGCAATTTGTGCTTTGAATCAATCGACTTTCTTTGTTGTGTAGGAGGTGGCGGTTGGGCCGAGAATCGACGTGGTTCCTCGGTGAACACGAGCGGGGTTCACGAGCGTTTCTTCGCGAAGGATGAGTTTTCTCGTACTTCGACGAACCCGATGGGGAAGGGCGGAGATCCGACCTGTGCTACGCCAAATCTCCCACATTTCGGACCCGAGGCTTCGATGTTGTTGGAGGTGGAGCAGACGTGCAACAATGACGGTTTCGCATCGTCGCGGCCGCCTCTCTTCTGGCGCACCCGGATCGATGAAGCCGGCGCTAGAACAACGCCAATCGCCACGATCCGTCAAGGAGGGCCGAAATCGACCCGCCTCAAATCGGACAATCGGGGCTAATTTCAATGAAACCGGCCGCCGTCAACGCCGCTTCATCGGTTTTCTGAGCCTTCACCGCCGGAAATTAGCCGATATTTTGTCTCATCCTTTTAGAGCTTATATCTTTATTTTATTACCCACTTAGCTTTTAATTTATGAGTTTGAGACATGATATAATGAGCATTGTATAAATAAGATACACATCGATTGTGGACATTAATTTATAGAGTGTCGATGTCCGAAATGGATTTCATGTTATAACTAAGTTTTATAGTCAAATTGATTTTATACAATTTGGGACCGGTTTCATACCTATTGTGTTTTTAACATATTGATTTTAGACATAAGTTTGTGAGATTCTTAAAAGTATTTAGTTTGGACATCTCATATTAATTTCAAATTATATATGAGTTTGAGAGGTTATGAGTTTTAGTCATAATGAAATTAACAATACATTACATTAGTTCTAATACCCGACTTCACACGGGTTCGCTAAATTAATGTTAGTCATTTTCTTTTAAAAGTGTTCCCGCAAACATGTTCATAGTGAGTGCTCTCTCCGCAACAACTTACGCTAAGAGCAAGTTCCGTAATAACCTTTTAAGAACTTCATTAAAATCTTTGCATAAATGTATTTTTCCACACTTGTTTGTAGTCCGAAATTGATTTTATACAATTTGGGACTGGTTTCATACCTATTGTGTTTTTAACATATTTATTTTAGACATAAGTTTGTGATATTCTTAAAAATATTTAGTTTCGTACATCTCATATTAATTTCATCATTATATAAGAGTTTGAAATTATGAGTTTTAGACATAATGAAATAAACAATACATGTGTATGAGAGTCCATTGTTTTCAAACATGTATATGTCAATTGTTTCAAACATTTTTTCTTCTCAACTTTAAATCAATTGTGTCTGAAAATCAATTTCAAATGTATGTAAGACTTTACATATGAGTTTGAGACTTTACTATCATTTTTTATTTTATCACATAATATATGACTTTCAAATGTATGTGAGTTTGGACTTATTATATTAGTAAATTATATGATTCAGACATAGATGATTATATATATATATATATATATATAGACACATGTCAAAAATAAATACAAATCGATTTTGGAATTAATTTGTAGAGTGTCTGAAATTTGAAGGATATTGTCGGAAAGTCAATTTCAAACGTAACATAGACAATTTCGGATATAAATTGATAAAATGCATAGCATGGAAAATTGTCTAAAATTGGAAGGTTATTGTCTAAAAACTTATATTTTATCAATCACGAAAGATTGGTTTGCTCATACTTAATTATCTAGGATTTTTACATTTTAATATATAAAAATTAAATAATTTATATGTACATAATGCAAAAAGAAAAGAAAAAGAACAGAAATGGCAAATGACTCAACGAAACATTCACAAATGAAACCAATACATATTAACGTCTCAAACACCACTACCATTAAGTCTCGAAATCTAAAAGATTTCTACCGAAGTCACATAAGGGAAGAGTGAAAAGCGTAATTGGCAGATATCAACATTAAATATCCACTTACCAAATCAAAAACTCTTAATCCTGACGAACCTAATTAAAGAAAACGAAAACGTATCCATTAATAAATGGGAAAACGCATACGATATATTAACTAAAATGGGAAGTAAACGAAAAACTAATATTTCACACTTAACACTAAGTGTTAGTAAGATATGTATCTTGCGATAAATAAGATTTTTCCCATTATATAATATCCAGTTCATTCGAAGGGTCATTGTCAAGTCTTAAATTTGTTTCGCGAATCAAGATGGAACTGTCTCTCAGATTATAAACATGAAGTAATTGTTAATCCCTCCTACTAATCTGCACGTTCATCAATATTATGTATCTTGGAATAAAATTAAACAATTGGCTTTGCCACTTAAATGATGATTAGAGAATTATTATTGTGTATTAGACAAAGAGAAAACCAAACTTAAGCCAGAAGGTATAGGGTTGCGGTGCGGCGGGACGTATTTTTTACCCGGTATTCTCGTGCTTGTTATTAAAAAATAATATAAAGTTGAAAATACATGTAATTAGGGGATATCTTTATTAAGTCATGTTTAGGGTTTTAATTATTTTTTTCGAAAAACGGTTTAATTACTTTTTAAACAAGGTCCTATGGTCATCATAAGCTCACATACGTAGATAAAAAAGTAGATATATGAGAGTGTATAGCTAGAGGCTATTTTTATTGTTTTTAAATTAATCACAGATTGTCAGACTATTTGACAACTGCAACTTCATAGCATGGTTTTAAAAACTTATGGTTTTAAAAATTGATCCGGAAGGTTTATGTTCCAACTAGTTCAACCGTTTGAATGGCAACTAGATAGATTATTTTCTTAAAGTTAACTATTATCATTCACTATATGTAATTATCATGAAATAATTTTAATATGAAATAATAATGCACATTTTTTATACTAAAATAATAATTTAAAATATAACTTAGTGATTTTATAAGAAGGGAAAAAATATTCTATATTTTAATTAATTATGTAATTGAAAATAATTGAAAATAATTTTCTTATGTTTATAGTATAGTTTACAAATTTTTTAAAAGATAATATGAGAAAATATTAAAAAAATTAAAGTGTTAAATATGAATTTATAAACAAATTTAGTATAAAATATTGGGAGTTTTGGACAAATTTCTTCAAAAAAAAATGCAAAAAAAAGGTAATCACCAGTTCTTGACCAATGTTCCTCAAAACTGAAAACTGGACTGGTCATCAGACCGGTTCGACCGACCTGTCCGGTTTTCAGAACTATGAAATTAACAAATTTATGTTCATATGATCGATGTATACATGTGTTCATACAAGATAATCTGTTGATGTAATATTACTGGCACCAATATATCTATAATAAAGTTATACCCTTTTATGTGTTCATACATTGATAATTAGTTAAATTCCAAAAATACCGAATTTGAAATAACAAAAGAAACCTAAATCGCTACACTACGTACATAAAAACGGTTTTATAACACCTTAAGAAGTGCTAAAAAGCGTTACACGTTCCACCAATCACTTGGCGCTACTGGATTGGTTTGTTTTCACTTGTAACGCCTATGTATCGCATTTCAGCGCTTCTATATAAGATATTGCAATTAGTTAAATTCCTTTTTAAATTTTTTTCATCCGGCTCACTCTCCCATCGCACTCAGCTTCCTTTTTTATCTTATTGTCTTCAACCTCTCCCATTTATAAACTTCTACTCTTTCCTTTTTCACCTCTCTCTCTCTCTCTCTCCTTCATCTACCTCTTTCTCAAAAAAATCACTTGTTATGCCCAACAAAGACAAAATTGGGCTCCCATTGAAGTTCAACGATGGTGAGATCGGAATCTAGTGACGATATCTGGCGAAATCCAAAATTTGTGACGTTTTTTTTGTGAAATCTTGTGACGATTTCACATAATCGAGCTTCGGTAAGCAGCGAGGAGATTCGTGGGAAGTGGGGGGTCTTTCTTCGCGACGAGGGTCTTTGACGTGAACGACGCTGATTTTTTTCAACACTGATATTTGGAAGCGGTTTTAGGGAAGGGATCACGTCTGAGATCTTTGATTTGTTACTCTACCTTTCTTTGCTCTCAGTTGTTGAATGTTTGGGTGTTATTATCATTGCTATGAGACTGTTTTTCTGTAATGGCTATATCAAAGGATTTCAGTTGGCTTTGTTGTTTAACGAGATTGGATCTGTCGGTTTGATTTTGTTTTGATTTCAATGTCAGGGTGAGAACTTTTATAGGTTCTCGACAATACTCTTTACTAATATATATGAATGATGGTGTACTTTGTTGTAATTGAGAATTAAGAAACTAATTTGGTGCTTTTTTGTTGAGTTTTTGATTAACTGGTGGGATTAGGTTTTGGGTGCACGAACAAAGTGGATGATTGTGATGAAATTTTGAGTTTTGCATTTCCAGATTTGAAATTCGTTTTCAGATCTGGAGTTTTTTTTTAATTCATAAAATATTATTATAGTGCCCCTTGGAGCGCGCATTGAAGCGCACCTTCAAACAAAGCGTCCTCTGTTGTAGCATTTGTATCAGCTCCGTTTGACGCTACAATAGTAGCGCAAATTAAGTGAAATCGGCGCTACGAAGGCCCAATTAAATACGTATTGCTAGGTATATAACCACCTAGAAATTTCATAATTTTAGTACTAATATATCTTTAA
The DNA here is from genome assembly GCA_024586325.1 of Stellera chamaejasme. Taxonomy (NCBI): domain Eukaryota; kingdom Viridiplantae; phylum Streptophyta; class Magnoliopsida; order Malvales; family Thymelaeaceae; genus Stellera; species Stellera chamaejasme. The sequence goes on from CM044986.1 coordinate 1,094,587, forward strand.
TAAAGTTATAATACCCCAAAGTGTTAGCCAACTTGTGATGTCTATATATAATTAAGCTTGTTTTGCTTTTGGAATTGAGATTTACAATCTTCAAGAACAAATTTGTTTTGCTGAATTTTGATCGAGTTAATTCGGGTTGTGTAAAAGGACAACTTTTGTTCCGGTTATACAAACATGTTGATGAGCTCCACGTACGAAAATCAAATTTCAAATTAATGAACAATTAAAACCTAAACTAATTATTCTAATCAAATGCATGATGCTATTTATCAACTAGTTGAAAAAACCACTAGTTCGAAATTTTTGTAAAGATCTAACTGGGAATGTTATTTTAAACTTTAAAATTGTTAGTTAGTTAATTAAATTAGTTAGATAGTATTAGAAACTACTATTGGTTTTACCCACTAGTGGGTAAATAACATATCCGTAATCAACCATCAACCAAAATAAGTTGATTTCCATGGAGTTCTTAGTGTCAATGATAAATGCATGAAAGTGTAATTATTTGCTGAAGATTTGACCCATTGAAGAAGCTCAAATTGTGCCAAACCTCAATACCTTTATTGAATGAAAGACTAATATAGTACAAGACTCATAAACCTAATAGGACTAGCTAGAACTAAGTTAATCAGTAGAGTTTGGCCGAAATTACAAATCCTCAAGGTACTAGAACTCCAACAGCAAGTTTAACGTTTAACTTGAACTGCAAGTAACACTTGCACACACGCCTAAACACTTATCTTAATGAATAAACTAGTGAGAAAATGTATCATTTTGCCATTAACGTTTGGACAAAGGTTCAATATTACTACTCTTTTGGTTTGGTGGTGCTAGTACCATTGCTGTTTAGTTTGCAATACACGTTTTTCACTGACAGTTAAAATTGTCACACTAGCGTCTCGTCACGCATGACATGTCCATTTTTTGTGAGCTGGCGAATGAGGTACTACTGACTAGGCAACTAATTTGCAAATTTATAGATATAGGGGACTAAATTAAACTTATAACAAAATATGGGGGACTAAATTGAGCATGACTGGATTCTTTCAGATCAGACACTCGATCTCCGACGCCGGAACCTGCAACTCCGCCGCCATATTTCAAGCAAGGCACGAGGTCATCGTGGAAGTTTTCCAAGGAAGCTCCGAGGCTGTCCCTCAACAACATAGCCGTGGTGGATCTACAAGGTGGCTTGTCTTGGTAAATCTGCTTTGTTTCAGAAGAAGGGATTTGTATATGTTTCAGAAGCACGCTGCTTCCTCTATAGCCGCCGTCGTCCACGATTCCGGAACCACTGATAGCTGTTGCACTCGCACACACCACTTCCTCGCCCTAATTGCACAATCGAATCGAAGAACCCCACTTCTCCAGCCCAATTTCACGAACCCTAGACTCTAATCGAAGAATCTCACAACTTTCTTTTGTGCTTGTTCTTCCCCTATTTCCGCCTCATCTCTCCGGCCTCAGACCTCCATCAACCCAACAACTTTTAGATTCTCCATTGTAGCCCCTTTCACAAATTTCAACCTTGTTGCCAAATTCCTCCGTTGCAGCCCCTTTAGCCGCTGCCCAACCGCCGGAAACCATCCTACATCCACCGGCGTACCACTGGGAGGCCAAACCGTCGTCGATTTCGCATCGCCGCCGCAGCCTGCAACGAAGTCCAGTGAAGTCGCGAAGAAGAAAGCTTCTATGCTTTCTTTTAATTTTCTTTGGTAAAATCACTCCCTTAGTCCTTTTCCCTCATCTTTTCTCTTTTATCTTAATTAAGCCCCTAGTTTTCATAAAATACACCTAAGTTATTCCGTCACGGAATATTCCATCAAATTCTCTCCGTCACTCAGTCAAGTGCTAAAACGGTACCAATAAACAAAAGAGTTGGTAAAATGTAACCAGAATACATAAAATATTGACAAAATGGAATCCACAAACCAAAAAAGTGATAATATTGAACATTTGTCCAAACGTTAAGGGCAAAATGATATTTTTTACCTAAACTAATATCCTAACAATATTCTTGTTAATTAATAATGTTTTTAAAAATAACTCATCTTTATAGTAATAATTTTATTAACCTCATATTTAAAAATTCATCAGTGTTAACAATCTTTTGTGATAAATCATAAATGCTGTAATACTCCTAGGAAAATGAAAGCCAGCTTGTCGGAGAATCGGCAAGTAGCCCATGAAGCCTGGAATGATGGAGGTTTAAGCCAGAAAATCATGACACGGCACTGCAAGTGTGAAATAAAACTATTATTATTATTATTATTATTATTATTATTATTATTATTATTAGTAGTAGTAGTAGTTGTATGACAGCTGAGCTCATGTGAACCAATCAACACAAAAGCTGTACTAGTAACTTATTTCTTGCACCTTTTTTGGATATTTTTTTGGATATATTTCCCGTTATTTGACACACACATATATATTTATCCTTTTGCTTTTACTTATTTAAGTAAGAAAACAAAAGAAAATGATTTTTTTTACCATTAACATTGTATATTAATTACTTGTGTATAATTGCAATATGAGCTAGTACTCCATATAATAGAAAGGAAATTAACGAACAGACACACACACACACACACACACACACAAGATTTAATTTTTCATTCACCAAGTATGTAATTAGTTGACTTTTCGAAGGACATGATATATCCTTTTTCAATTTGCAACTGTGTCCCCATACTCTTCATTGTCTTCAATTTCACACCGCTATTCTTATCCGGTGGCGGGAGCTGTGCTTATGCCGTAATAATGTAGTACACTATCTATTACTCTTCCTAACACTATTACTAATCCGTTTCTTTTGGATTAATATTGGTAATTATTAGCTTAACAATAGTACCTAGCTAGGTAGGTGTCACGAACAATGACACATTTGTCACGATGAGGATTGAGGAAACATCAACGGCCCCCCTCTTACTAATTTTTACCTTTTTTTAACATGTTAATTAATTCTCTCATTCTCAATTCAATGTCACTATATATGGCTATATTCATTTTCAAGTTTCAATGTTAAAACATTTTTTTTAATTAGAGATATTCCGTCTTACACAGATCGTTTCATATATATATGGATTTTGGATAAGAGAAATACTATAAACAATCACTTTAGATAATCTAGTTCTCTACCATTTAAAAGCGATCATCACGCATTCATTATTTGTAGGTTTATTTAATCTTTTGGATCACCAAATAAATTTATGATAAATTTTTAATGGGAGAGAGTGTACAAAATTACACTTTAGTATATTTTATAGCAATAATGTACAACTTTTATAAAGTGGTTAAGTTGAACCTAGAAGAAAAATAACACGTTGGTGACAGTTGGGAAATTAATTAGCTTAGTTGGAATCTAAAAAGCATTCACAAAGTCACGGTTCAGTTCTCTAATCCAACGTTATCCAATTTTCGATAAGGCAAATATTAACACACACACACACATACACACTTGCTTTCCTACTCTGCATCATTTTCTGACGTGTGAGATTTATTAAGAGGGTAAGGCGATATTATCTAAATGTATCACTAAAACACCATTCGTAGAGATTTATTAAGAGAGTAAGCTTGACATTTCCATAGTATGTGTTTTTTCACATATATGTGGTAAATAGACATTCACCATACATATCAAATTGTGTCCCAAGTAATCAAGTTAATTCACTCCATTGAAATTTTTGCTTAGATAAAGATTATTCACTCCATTGAAATTTTTTGCTTAGAGAAAGATTACTTCACCTTAGTCGTATTAATTAAGGCTCCGGTAATACACTCTCCCACTATTCTAAAATGTTTTGAGCATTTGATCGGACATGAAGATTAAAGAGTCTTGAAGGCTTAGGCTCTCGGCTCAAACAAATTGAAAAACAATTTTAGAGTATTTGAGGATATGTGTTTTGATTGATGTATAAAATGTATGTGAGTAGATAAATTAGAGGGAAATGTGATTTGATAGAGAATTGATGGAGAGTTGATGGATTTAAAGTTGTTTTATGTATTGAGATTTGGGAAACTTGAAAATTTTGTTTTGGGGAAATAGGGGTGTTGAACTGAGCCTTAAGGATTATACAGTAAACTGGTCATATATAAGAAAAATTAATCCGTCACTAAGCCTTAAGGTTGTTATTGCAATTCTTTTATTCTTCACCTAGGTGATAGGATATAAAGCCTAATCCCGCAAATGACAACCCAGAACGACCAAGGTCCACGTAATAGAAAATTTTGAATGGACAATTATACTTTTAACATAACATACTAGAATCTCATAACAGAGCATTCGAAACGGCACCAACTCATTTATCCGTCTGAGCGAAAAAATCAGGGAAAAAGCCTAATTTTACCCTCCACGTTTGGTCGATGAACCAATTTTACCACTACTTCAAATATAGGGTCCTTCTTTGCCATCAACACTTTATTTTTGGACCCTTTTTGCCATCTAGTTAAACTTTTGGACCCTTTTTACCATTATGCCGTTAACAAAGAGAATATTCTCATAATATTCCGTTACGCAATACATCTTCATGCTCAATTTGACCCCCAAACTTTTAAAAATGAAAAAATTAACCCTAAATTTGTAAAAGTTACACTCTAAACCACCCTCTTGCTCCCCGACTACCATTTCCACCTGCGCAACCACTAATCGCGTGTCTCCGGAGACCATTCAACGTGACGACGGAAGAAGAGGCCGCCGAAGATTCTGAAATTTGGCTTCTTCACACGTTCCACATGTGCAGAGTCCATCCAACATGGCAATCTCACCGTTGTTGGTTCGTTGATCGAGGTTATGTAGGGGCAACACCGCCTGCGGCATTAGGGAGTAGCCGACCGTCAGAAAAAATTAAGTAGTGAGTGAATTGTTGAATTAGGGAGCTCTCCTGATGATCGAGGTGTAGGGTCATGAGTTTTGTGTGAGTGAGGTGGTGGATTTAGGGGCGAAAGACGATGGAGTACAGACGCGGGATAGTGGTGTGGTGCATGTTAAATCAGTAAGTGAAAATGGATGAAACTGTAGAATGTGGGCGAATTTGTCAATTTTTATAAATTTTTGGGTTTAATATGTAATTAATTTAACGACAGTTGCAAAAAGGGACCCAAAAGTATAACGCCAGTGGTGACTAAGGACCCTATCTTTGAAGTAGTGGTAAAAAGGGTACATAGACCAAACGTGAAGGGTAAAATCGGGCCTTTTCCCATAAAATCATGAAAATTCATCGATTCAGTTTCTGATTGCAAGAGTATTACCAGCTCTTCTCCGACGGCGAGGGTGGACAAATTAGCTCAATGAGAAAAATCATCATTGTTCCTCCATCTTTTCCACTGCAAACACAAGGTATGATTTCTTGGATCGATCGGAAGGATCAGAATGAGCTTAAATCGTGATGGAAGGCGATCTCGAATCGTGGCGGACAACGAGCATGATAAGAGATTGAGAACCTGAATTGCAGCGGACGAAGTGCCTGAATCACAGCTGAAGGAGAGTTGAATTACGGCTGACTGAGAGCTTGAATCAGGGCGGAGCGCAGAGGTGCGATTCCATTTGAAGGAGCCGACGATCGCTCCACTACAACTGATCACTCGTGAGAGCAGGTTTTGATTACCAAAATTTGCGGAGACCACCTGAGCGCCATTGTCCTATGTCACGATTTCGTCAGCTTCGAGTGTCTGGAACAAGTCGGAGGCGCTCTGGAAAGTTTAGTTGTTGCTGTCATATACCAGATCTCGATTCTTGAAGCTAAACTTGCGGTTGCATGAATTCAAGTCTCCAATTCTCTGATTAGGAACTCAAGTCCCCGATCGACACGATTGACTTCACACAATTTGGTTCAGACAAAACGTCAAACATTTTGCGTTCGTTTGACAACTCTAATGAATGGGCGACGCTGACGGCCTCCTCTCATGCTCGGAAAGTATGGAAATTGGAAATTATGACAAAATCTGGATAATTATTCAAACCAGAACCTCAACCCCACTGAAATTCAAAAAATCCGACTTCATCTCCGGCCCCATTTCAACAATAGACCTCAACTTATTCAAAGAACTCACCTTGAAAGGAGACGACTCTACGGTGATGAGGAGAGTGATGAGTTCATCATGCTAGGCGGAGGGCAACGATGTCAGAGGAGCAAGAGGCGACGATGGAGATGACCAAGAGAGAATCAAGCGCTTCAGAGTGTGATTTCGGGTGATGCCAAAGTTGTCAACGAGCTGCATCGTAGCAGGGCATGCAGGTTTCTGGCCAATTGTTCATTACTACCAGCGACGAGGAGGTCATAGGCAGGCAGTGTTTGAGATTTGGTGTGAGGCCAGGCTTGATGAGAAGCACAGTCAGAGGAATCGACAAGACATGGGAGGCGAACTCGAGGCTCGGGCGACGAGGACTGTAGAGGTTGCATGGTGTGGGTCTCGATGGCGGTGGGGCAGGTAGTGGATAGGGTTGATGAAGAATTTAGTTTGACACATTTCGAATTTATTGAGTAACTATGGTAAGATTATGAGATTTAAGGGGAGTAAACTCGTTTTAGTCCCTTAAGTTACATATTTGTCCTAAACGGATCATATTTTAAGCATTTGGATCACTTTAGTCCTGTAAGTTACATTTTTGTACTAATTAAGTCCTTTGGTTACTTTTTCTGTCAAAACCAGGGACATTTATGTAAATTTGTATACGTAAGCTCTTAAAACTATACAATTGACCCCAAAATTTTATGAACAAACAAACTTTACCCTAAACATTTAAAACCTACAATTCTACCATCTCCCTCCTACCTCCAGCCCAAATACTGTCCGACCCCACCCTCCCTCTTCCCCATCCCAGCCCCCAGCCACGACCACAATGAGCCAATCTCACTGCAGCCGCCGGCCTATTCCGGGCCCATCCGACGCAGCAAACCTCCACGCAGCCCCGCCCTAGCCCATCCCCAGTCAACATCAGTACCAACGCCTCCTTCCCAGATCACTGTCACAACTCCACCCCGTCCCACCATCGTGAGGTGTCCCGCCTCATCGTCTCCTATCGTCGCGAGGCATTCCTCGTCAGGGTCTCCAATCGCCGTGAATTAATCACCCACCATCGCAGCTTCAGATCGCAGATCTCGCTTCCCTGGTGGATGCGGCTGTGGCTGGGTTTGGGTGGATTCATCGGTCCATGGCAAGGGCTGAGGTGGGTTCAATGGGCTGGGGTAGGATAGGGGCGTGATGCAGTATGGTGGATTGTGGCTGGCCGGATCGGTGAGGAATGGTCGTCGATGGCTATTGGGTTCGTGGTTGCATTGAGTGAGTGGAGGGTGGTGGGTGTTGTAAACTTTACGACTATTTAGGTAGATTTGAAGTTTTCTAAAAAAATTCGTGTTAAATTGAATATTAGTTTTAGACATTTTCGTAAATATACATGTTTTTACGAAAATTTTAACGGCAAGAAAAACGGAATGATTTAATTAGGACAAGATTGCAACTAACAGGACTAAACTGATCCAAATTCTTAAAATAAGATCTATTTAGGACAAACATGTAACTTAGGGGACTAAAAACCGAGTTTACTCGATTTAAGGGACTAAACAAGTAATTTTCACGGAGATCAACAAACAGTAACACAGTCAAAGTCAAAGGGGTAAAGTGTTGGATGGTGAATAGTTCGGGGACTGAGTTAGAGCAAATTATAGTCCAGGGAATAAAGTGATTGAGTCAACATAGTTTAGAGGAGTAATTGATAATAAAGCCTCAAACTAATTATGTAATACTTTCTTGTTTTTTAATTTAGATTGGTGGCTTTATTTTTTCTAGGATTGGTTTTATTTATTGTGTTTTTGTCATTTAGAATAATATTAGGCACATATCTACTAACAATCATTAAATTAAAATTAAACTAACATTAAACTGGTAACTATTAGGAGCAGCTTTGTCAAGTATTTAGAATAATATTTTGTTGTTGTGTTGACAACTACATCGAAATGTTCAACTACTTTAGCAAATTAATAGTTCTCTAAACAACAAGCCAATAAGTCTAAGGAAGAAACGGCAACAAAAACACTTTCTAAACCTCTAAATGTCTACTACGAAAAAAGGAATTCCAATCTTTGGAAAACCTTAGGAATTCCAACGTTTTACCGCGGCTTTTTGCGCGATGAAGGCCGCGGTAAAACGTCTTACCGCGGCCTTATGCGCGGTAAAGGCCGTGGTAAAACGTGTATCATCGACGTAGTGATTGAAATATGATCATTGAACTTTCAATAAAAGTTCACTTTAAACCCTCACTTTTAACTCTCTCCTCACTTACACTCATGTCGCGAGCTGCTGGTGGCGAACGACGATCCTGAAGCTTGTCACCGGCGACAGGGCATTTGTTCGAGGCAAGATCGGTCGCCGAAGGTCGGCGATGCAACCGGCGAAACCGGGGGGGCAAACGAGGCTGCAAAATGGCTTAATCGAAGCTGGATCGCGAATCGGATAGACGGTCTGCTCAGTTGGTCATGGAGGAATCAACGGCTATCGGCGGTGGGGTTGGCCTGGGCAGGCTCGCTGGAGGCTAGGGAGGAGTGTTGCGGCGCCGGAATCGTCGATTGGTGAAGGGGTGGTCGGAAAAGCGGGGCTCTTGGTTCGAAATCAGAGCTACGTGATAGCGGGTTGGGCCAGACCAATTTGAGACGAATTTAAAGCTAAGGGTCGAATCTGAGACGAATTCCTAAAAAAAGACCAAAATGGGACACACATCAAAGCTAAGGTTACCCATTTCTGTTCAACCGAAGCTCGATCCGCCACGCTACCACAACCATCAGCTTCGCAAACCGCCGGAGAGCATACCCATGCCTTTACCACCGCCAAATGACACCTCCAGGCAGACGAGCCGTCAGTTCCAGCCCGCCATCGATGGAAGAGAGCCGCACGCTCATCCCTGGAACAACTTTCATTTGTTTTTGGTACATCTCCTCCCTGCCTTTTTTATTTTTTTCATTTAAAACGCTATTTTTTCTCTATTTTCGTGTAGGTCACTTAATTAAGGACAAACTCGTACTTTCACACACTTCCGTCCATTTAAATCGCACAAATGGACGACTACATGAGGTCGCGACACTTAATTTTAGGATCAAAAAGTTAAAGGAGTAAAAAAACTTAAAGTGGGACCGAAACAGGTCCAAACTTTAAAAAAAAAAAAGACTGCCAACGGAATTCACTTTAAAAAATAATATCATCATGATGATTGAAGACATTCATCAGTAAGATTCCAATAACTTTAGGACACAATCGCATTTTCATTAATTTTGTAGGGAGAAAGAGTGTATTTAAAGTATATTTCAAGTTGCTTGGCAACCTTATCCGTAGAAAAAACTAATAAATACGTTCGCACTAATACAGAAAGTAAAGATATGTATGTTAAGCGTCGAATTAAAGTGAGTAATTTTTTCGCTTTGAACAGCCAAACAATTTCGACACTATAAATACACTCACCACTCTCGTTCGTCTCCAACCTTGTCTCTATTCTCTTCACTTTCCATTCCCTTTTCTCTCTCCCTGTTTGCTAACAAGGAGTACCTGGTTATTTCCGTCTTCAAAAATGCCCGCCGTCGGAGGAATAGCTCCGGGCTCCGGCAAGGAGTACCCCGGGAATCTCACCGCGTTCGTTCTGGTGACCTGTATCGTCGCAGCCATGGGGGGTTTGATTTTCGGTTACGATATCGGGATTTCAGGTAATTTCTTGGTAGATCTAGAATGGGGTTTCGGCTTTCGTTGATGGGTAATGATTAAGAATCGATTATGAGAAGTGTTTGATCGGAAAGTTTCTTGCTTTTTTCCTTTTCTGATCACAGGTGGTGTGACGACGATGGAGCCGTTTCTGACGAAGTTCTTCCCGAGTGTGTGGCGGCAGAAGGAGGAAGACAAGTCGACGAACCAGTATTGTCAGTATGACAGTCAAATTCTGACCATGTTCACCTCGTCGCTGTACCTGGCGGCGCTGGTGGCTTCGCTGGTGGCTTCCATCGTCACGAGGAAGCTCGGGAGGAAGCTGTCTATGCTTTTCGGCGGTTTGCTTTTCTTCGCCGGAGCTCTGATCAACGGCTTTGCTAAGGCCGTCTGGATGCTCATCCTCGGCCGGATTCTACTTGGTTTCGGCGTCGGTTTTGCCAATCAGGTGGGTAAAACAACAGAATTATTGGTTGCCTCACTCGGTTTTAGTTTGTGTTTGTAGGTCTTGATGTTAGCAACAAAACAAAAATCGGTCCTTTTTTTTCATATTTATTGATGGAGTATTTGCTCTTTTGTCTCTTGTGTTGGATGCTCCTCTTTCCCTGGATCAGATCTGTTCCTTAAACTATTATCGACCAAACAATGTTTTTGCTTCAAGCATGAAATTGAAAAAGGCTGTCTTTTTTATTTTCTGTTTTTTGTTTGTGTGTATGTGTGTCTGAAATAGAATTGGTGATACAAATTTCCTAGCTTTTATGATTCCCAGTTTCCAGTCTCTCAGATGAATCTTTCTTTGTGTTTATTTTCTTTTTGTCCCTTTTTCTTTTTGAAAGTTCTTTCTTGTCTTTAATAATCTTTTTTTAACTGTACTGTAAAGCATCTCGGAGCTGAAATATTTCTTCTTTTTCTTCTTTCCTTTTCCCTCTAATTTCCTTTGTTTGTTTGATTTCTCTCTCTGCTTTTTTGGAAAGCAACTATTGTTTGATTTCCTTAAATCATTTATTTTCAAAGATTCTTTAACATGGAAAGAGAAAAACGGAGTCTTGAATTTCTTTTTCACACATTACTTGAACTTCCTGCCAACCGTTTCAACTCATTACATCAGTAGGGGCATTTTTTCAGCGGCGTTTACTTTGTAGTGCAAAAGAAGCGGAATTAGGAACTTTAAAATAAAAAATGGCCGGCTGGTTGGTTATGGAAAATAAAATATCCGCAAATTTGCAATTCAAGTCCTTTTTATTACGGGCCTTGTTTGTTTTTAACGCTAACAAATAGGAGTAATATTTACAGATGGACAAAGGCTGGTGGGCCCTTTGTATAATGATATTGGTCTTCAAGTTTACTTTTCAAATCCAATTATTTGTTCATTAAATCGGTACTGAATTGCCCATTTACTTCCAAATTATTACAGTCTGTGCCACTTTACTTGTCTGAGATGGCGCCTTACAAGTTCAGAGGAGCTTTGAACATTGGCTTCCAACTCTCCATCACAGTTGGGATTCTTGTGGCCAGTGTGTTGAACTACTTCTTTAACAAGATAGACGGCGGATTGGGCTGGCGGCTGAGCTTGGGAGGTGCCATGGTTCCGGCTCTTATCATCACCGTGGGCTCATTGGTCCTCCCGGACACACCAAACTCCATGATCGAACGTGGCCAGAAGGAAGAGGCTAGAGCCAAGCTCCAGAGGATCCGTGGGCTTGATAATGTCGATATGGAGTTTGATGATCTTGTTGCCGCCAGTGATGCCTCAAAGCTAGTTGAACATCCTTGGAGAAACTTGCTGCAGAGGAAGTACAGGCCCCATCTCACAATGGCCATCGCTATCCCCTTCTTCCAACAGCTTACTGGTATCAATGTCATCATGTTCTACGCACCAGTTCTGTTCAACACCATTGGTTTTGGCAACGATGCATCGCTTATGTCGGCTGTGATCACCGGTGTTGTCAATGTTGCTGCCACATTGGTGTCCATCTATGGAGTTGACAAATGGGGAAGGAGGTTCCTTTTCCTTGAGGGAGGAACTCAAATGCTTATCTGTCAGGTAATTTTCTTACATTTGCATAAAAAATCAAAACTTTGGATTTTAAGAACTCCAAAATGTGTTCTTTTTTTCTTTTAACTTGTAGTATAATTACATAAAGATCAAGACTTTGGATTTTAAGAACTCCTAAAAGTGTTCTTTTTTCTTTTAACTTGTAGTATAATTACATAAAGATCAAAACTTTGGTTGGTTGTGTGTGCAGGCTGTTGTGGCTGCTTGCATTGGAGCCAAGTTCGGAACCAGTGGTGACCCGGGTGATCTACCGAGATGGTACGCCGTTGTTGTGGTGGTGTTCATCTGTGCTTATGTGGCTGGGTTTGCTTGGTCATGGGGACCTCTCGGCTGGCTGGTACCGAGTGAAATCTTCCCGTTAGAAATTCGATCAGCTGCACAAAGTATCAATGTATCTGTCAACATGTTGTTCACCTTTGTAGTGGCTCAGATATTCTTAACCATGCTCTGTCACTTGAAGTTCGGTCTCTTCCTCTTCTTCGCCTTCTTCGTCGTCATCATGTCCATCTTCATCTACTTCTTCCTCCCGGAAACCAAAGGTGTGCCCATTGAGGAGATGCATACTGTCTGGAGGTCTCACTGGTACTGGTCCAGATTTGTTGATGATTCTGGGTACAGTAATGGTGTGGAGATGAGCAATGGGGTCAAGAGTGTATAAGTACTCCATACATAAAAATACTAGTATCTAGATATGTTGATCAAAAGGAAGGAGGAAATATGGCTAAACAATTTCTGATTTTCTTCTTCCTCTGTTTATATACCGCTAGTGTTTGTTTACTCTTATTTTTCCCATTTCTATGAGTTGTTTTTACCTTCTAGATTATTGCCAGTGTACAAGTGACACCTATTCAATTTGAATACATGAAAAAAGAGCCTTTTTCTTTTGCTTAAACATATACCTTGTGCTTGTTTCATTTGCCACTCATTAATGTCAGTAATTCCATTGGCACTCTTAATTATATATATATATATATATATATATATATATATATATATATACATATATTACATTTACAAACATGTATGAACAGTAATCAGATATTGAAAATTAGGATTGGGTGTGATTGAGTGTAAGGTGCACTTTTAGTTGTGGTGATGTGTAGCTAGGAGATAAATTACATATATTACCTCATACTTTCAATAATTTTGCATATTTAACCAAAATATTTTCAATCTTATATTTTAAAATTTTAACATTTTATCTTTCATTCCTTTCACATATTGATCCAAGATATTTTCAATCTTACATTTTCACATTTTATCTTTTGTTGTTTTTTTTTTCTTTTAAAAAACTTTATTTGCTAAAAGGATAACTTCATTTTACTCCACATTTTACTTTCATTCATGTGTAGTTAGAGGATAAATTTTTCTCTTACCTCATATTTTAATTCTTTTTGCATATTGAACCCAAATATTTTTAATCTTATATTTTGACATTGTAACATTTTATCTTTCATTTCTTTTGCATATTGATTCCAAATATTTTCAATTTTATATTATCTTGCTATTTTTTTCTTATCTTTTTTTAAAAAACTTTTTGCTAAAAGGATAACTTCATTTTATTCCATTTTTTACTTTCATTCCTTTTACATATTGGTTCCAAAATGTTTCCAATCTTATAATTTAGATATTTCAATATTTATATTTTCTCTCTTTTCTTAATAATTTTTGTTATAAAGAGATAACTCACTTTTTACCTTAATTTCATTTTTATAGTAATTATGTTCTTCCTCTAGATGTGATGTGATGAAATAACATTTTTTTGTTCTCTTATGTTTCATTTTTATAGTAATTATTTTTTTTGTTCTTTTGCATATTTCACACAAAGTTTTTTACTTATAGTTTTGTCATTATTTATTTTTTTGTATTATAATCTAATTGATTTAGGGTAAGAGGCGGATCATCCCTACGAAGAATTTGGTCCAAAAATCTATACCCATTTATAACCCAACCCAAAAAAGAAAATAAACTACCTTTAGCCCAACCCAACCCTTAAATATGCATCCAACCCCATATTTAAGCAGACATAATCTCATCAACCATCACCAACCCCTCTCTATCACCAACAAAGCTTAAATTTCTTTCAGTTTTGTATTTTAATTTACAATTCTTATATATTTTTTTATCGAATTCATTATAAATAATATATTAAAATTGTATTTTCACTTGTAAAAAGTTTTATCTATTATTGAGTATTTTTTCCTCATTTTCCGCTCACCTTGATTTTACACTTTAGATTCATCACTGCTTATGAATGATGAATGATAGTTAAGCACTCGTGGCGTAGTATGAAAACCTTTTTGCCTCGATGGAGGCTTTTTGGATGGATGAACCCAATTGCTCGGTTTTGATTGCTATTTTGGACATTTCCCAAAGAAGAGGACCAAACTGTATAATTAATTAGGGTGCGAACAGAATCTCAATTTGTCAAATTCTTAAAATTATCATTGTGGAACGTCATCACTCAAAAAGTTCTAAAAAAGTCACTATAGGAACAAACAGAAAAAAAAGAAACAAAAAAAAAAAAAGAGAGAGAGGAAGGAAGAGAAAAGGGAATTCTGTTAGCTCGGTCTGCAAACTAACCTATGAGGGCCCCTATAAACAAATGTAGAACTTGATAGTTTGCTTGGTCCTTTAGTGCGGGACCACCAGTGCATTGCTTAGTCACGCCTACGTTCGAGTGCCCACATGTTTGCCTTTTCAAATTTATAGGGAAAAGTGAGTATTTAATCCATTAAATTACAATTTTACCCTTTAGAGTAATGTCTTACGTGCAGTTCTCAGGCAAACTGGTAATCACCCCACCATTATTTTAAAGATTTGCCTACCACTTTTTAAGTGAAGATATTAAGGCAAATTTTCATTAATTACATTGATTCTCTAAAAGTATTCAATTCATTAATTGGTAGTGTTAATCTATAATCTATAATCTATTATTATATACTAATACGTCATTTTTACGATGACAACCAGGATCCACGTAAAGCAACTAGGCTAAGAGTTTTTTTGCGCTATGATCAATTAACCCGCCAATTTATAAGGAATCTATCACTTTTTGCAACCTATCATCTTGTAAGGAATTAGTTTCTAATTTCACCCTCAAACGGATGAACGAAAAAATAGATAAGACAAATGAAATAAAAATATGTAGACAAAAATGTTTGATAAAAACAGGTAGATGAGAATCTTAATTAACACAATGAGATTGTGTAATGAGAAGTGTTGATTTTTTGGTGAGGAATCCAAATTCAAACTAAATTTTCCTACACAAACCGCAATATCCCACTTTAATTACACAAGAGTGTGACATTTTTTTTCTTTTCCTTTTTCAAACTTCTTAATTGTGTCAAAATTAACTCAATTGGTTTTATTTTTAATTATATTAACGGAATATTTCATTTTAACCTCAATTCCGTTTTAAGTTTTCAGTCTATTTTAGTCATTTTTTCAAAAATATTTGTCCGATCGAGTTCTTCCTAATGTTGACATTTAATCAGGTGGATTGTATGAAAATTTCCATTTCGCCCTTAATTAATTGTTACAATACATCACAGTTTTTTTAAACTTAAGCTATTCTTACCCAACATTTATTAAACTAGACATCAACACTTCTCAAATTTTTACATACTTTCCTCTGTCATCACATAAAATATGTGTTTTTTTGCTACATATTGCACACAATGTTTTTATATATTAACATGTTTGGTGAGGTTAACATGATTAATTAATAAATTATTGCACCTGCAATGAGCCGAGTATTTAAACTATTTGACATGATATAAAAATTCCATAAATTATTCTCATATGACTATTTAGTGTTACATCCTTAGTAATAAGCAACCACTATTTTAACCGTAGAAAACTTTAACTAACTTAACCGCGAGATAGGTAAGTAACCATTTTTCATGGATAAACAACCATTATAACTAAACACGATTAAGAACGCAATACTAAATAGTTGCAGAACCAATAAGCAAGATGAAGAATGGTTTAGAGACATTCTATGTCCTTAACCCCACCCAACTGTGGATCTTGGTAATCAAGTATAATATACTTAAGCACACTAAGAACATAGTTGAATCCATGCAAATCTTTACTATTGCATGTACTTTCATTAGTTACTGTACTTTACATTTATATTTTTCGGATTATAAATGAAGTAATACCAAACACATCGTTTTTAGTTTATATTCCGAATACATGGTATCCATATCAATATTCCAATAATAAATTAAAATCAAAACTTTTAAAAGTGAAATATATTTTTTTTCATAATTAATTACACCAAATATATTATTATTTAATACATTAAAATTTTTGATAATTATTAATTCATTGAACCCGTGACGAAGTTGGGTATTAGAACTAGTTTTTACTTTAATAGGCAATTGTCATTTGAATTTTGAAGAGTAGCTACTTTTTTGCCAACATTTGCGTGCTTGAAGAGAACAGGTTTATTGAGACCGCTTCCCCGCGGATAAAAAACAATTCGATGTAAAGCTGAAAAATTGAACACATTTTTTTTTCATAAAATTTATAATTTTTTTAAAATAATTTTTTTCTCAAATTTACTAAATTATAGTCGTTTTATCTTTTATTTTTCTATCTTGTTGTTAGTGTACTTTCAATCAATGAATAATTAAATAGACATATACAAAGTTTTTATTTCTATACAAAGGAGGTAGGGGTTGGAGATACCGGATGCTCGAACTCGAGACCTCTACAAGTGTCTCAGGTGCATAACTACTAAGCCAAATGCTCAGGACCAAGTTTTTAAATTCACATTAATTTTTGCGCTGAGTCAAACTCTTTAATTCCGTACTTGTAGACAAATTTACCGGCTACCAAAAATAACACGATCAACTTTATCAAATGTAGGTGGGATGTCCGGACTTCACCGCATTGGTCAATATAACATATATACATTCATTAATGACATTTAGAGAGAAAGAGTAAAAATGGGTCTAAATATTTTCAAAATGCTAAATAAAATGAGATAAAAAACTAAACTAATGAATTACAAAATTCCCATAAATTGGACCACACATATGATTTCTCTTTTCATTCAAAGTACTAACACGTGCACAATAAAAGAAGTTTTAATAATAAAACGTTTAACTTTAGATATTTATTTAACTTTAAGAGAACTACCGCTTAATTTTATATTATTTTTAAATCGATCCCAAACATTATCAAATTTAAATTTATGTCTCTATCAAATGTTTTGAAATTTAAGTCTCTTTTTTTACGTGTTTAATCTTTTAATGCCAATTTTTCACAACTACGCAAATATTTCAATTTTACAATTCAATCCTCTTTCCATATATGCTAAATTTATGCCACTTATTTTTACGTGTTTTGTTCACATTGATCACATTCATAATAGTACAACTTTAGCATGTTTTTTTTAATAAAAAAATTATGATTTTTTCACATCAATCCCAAATGTTTAATATTTTCTATTTATTCTTTTTTTATTTTTAACATTTTTATAGGGGACTAATTCCTTTACTGGCCTTTATTTTTTTAAAAAAAATATGTTGGTAGAATTGATTCCACATGTATTGCTGCGGATTTGAAATTAAGGTAAAAATATGAATGATTAATTAGTTTCAGTCTATACATCAACTTGAAAAGATTAACATAATTAAATTCCATGTAATTGGGTTGTTAAACTTTCAATATTCATTATATTTAAATTTATGAAAACATCATTTTAGTGTTTTGTTGAAGGAAACATATGTTCATACATTACGTGTACCAAATTAATACAACATTAAGAATTTTAAGAATGCAATTAGTGTTTTATTTTAGATACAACATTATGATTAGCACGTACATTAAGAATATGTGTTGGCTTGACAGTAAAGAAGTAAAATATGTATATAAGACAAAAGTAACCCTTTTCTGTTGATAAAGAGGTAAAATAAAATCACTACGTAGAGAAATCCGTTTACTGCGGCCTCCGCTTCAGTAAAATCGCAGCTATTCTACGTAGTGAATTGGTGTAAAAAACTTTACTTAAAAGGAACTGTAGCAAGTTTTTTGGGCTAATCTAAAAGGAAATTGTAGCAAATTTAAAGGGACAGATGAAGTATATATGTACAAAATTTTGAATTTATAACTAAAAATAATATGAAATATAATTACAAATCAGTGTTGAAAATTGTGTATTTACTAAGAATTATAGTGTCTAATAGATAGCACGTGGTTTACATAAGAATAATCAGTTGTCCGAAAATAAAAAGAATCTCAGAGTGTTTTAAAAATGGTGAGGTCATCTTAAGACTCTTAAAAGGTCAAAGTAATTTTTGTTATTTTTAATTATCTTATAGAGATTTAGTATAGAAGAATTTGTATCTAGAAACTTTATGATAGAATTGACTTTCATGAATTGCTTAGCTTAAATTTTCTTTATTGAAAAACATTTAGAAGTTTTGAATAAAAGTTTGTAAGTTAATTTTCGACTATGATATATATATATATATATATATATATATATATATATATATATATCAGTTTTGAATTATTATGCGATATGTAAATGATTAAAAATTAAGTAAGTTTTCATATGAAAATTTTAGATAAGCGGAAATACATTTAATGAATTCTATGCTATAATGGTTTATTTTACGGAGTAGTATTTTTAATTCTTGGTTTTTGCTATATAAATCTAGTTGTTTAGTTGTTTCTCATATAGGGCACTAGTGGTGAAAGCAAGATTTGAACCATGAGGTGGCGGTAATAAATAAAATTAAACACTATCTATTAAATTAAATCGATATTATTCTATTTTATCGATGAATTAATGAATAATGATTAAAATTATCTTTAATGGATTTGATATTCATTTATTTCGGACTTATGATTCTAAGATATATAAATCCACCAACGGCGGAATTTAAACACTATCTATTAAATTAAATCAATATTATTCTATTTTCTCGATGAATTAATGAATAATGATTAAAATTATCTTTAATGGATTTGATATTCATCTATTTGGGACTTATGATTCTAAGATATATACATCTAATCCAGCAACGGTGAAATTGTTTTTTCTATCGTCTTTTTATGGGTAGTGAGAGTCTATAAATTTATTACAATAAAAGTATAATTGACTCATAAATTTGTTTTAATAAAATGTCGATAATAGAAACAAAATTTAATCATAGGATGAAGTATTTAATCATAATTATATGCATTAATAGTATACCTTTTATTCCGTCGATACCTTTTTATAGAAATGAATCTTGCACCCATCGTAAATATGTGAATCATAGAATGAGTTAATATATTATTACGTTAGGAATTAGTATTTGGATATTGAATTGGGTTGAGTTTTTTTATCAATTTAAGCTAGTTTCAAATGTGTAAGGATTAGAAATTTAAATTTAGATTAACATAAGGGGATATATAATTAATCCATAATACTAACCTAAATATACGCAGTATATTTCTACATTTTCGAAAAGAATGGGGTGGCAGCCACCCTTGTCCCCCAAATGGCTCCGCCACTGTAGGCCACCCATAGGCCATAGAGAAAGAGTGAAAAGGGATGTACATGTATGATAGATAATGTAGGGGTTAAATGAAACAGAGTATGAAGGCTATTTGGGTGAATAATTGGGACGTGGGGTTCTTCTGAACATTGTAAAGAAGATGGAGGACTTTCAAGAAAATTTCCGGGCAGAGTAATTACTCTTGCCTCTGTGGTCCCTAAAGAAAATCGGTCATATAATTAAACCCCTGGACTCTCATTAGTTACATTTTTAGCACTACTAAAACGGGATTTTAATTGGACTTAATTGTAAAACTATCAAACCTATGAGGCTAAGCAAAAAAAAAAACATACAAAACAACAAAATTGCTACTGTTCAGTTCGTCCCATCAACTATCATAAATAGTACTCATAGTATAATTACTCTTTCATAAATTAATTATAGAAAGGTCCGTCCCATGAAGATTGCACCATTTGTTTTCTGTTTCAAGTTGCAGTGTTTGACTCAAAATTTAACTAAGATAAACAGTGAAAAAAATCAAAAACAAAATATGCATAGAACGTTTAGATGGCAAATTATGAGAAACATATGAATTATTTAACTTTACATGTCTATGAATTCATAAAAATAAATCGTAGATTAAATACTGTGAAAACAACAAAGAAATTGTGCAATCTTCATGGAAAAGCATATGAAAGAAAAGAGACAAAAAATGGAGGAAAGGATTGAATGTCAAAACATTTACGAAATTGTTAATGTTTTCCTCTCCCATCATCAAATTTCTGAAACACTCATTTTATACATCTAATATAAGATTTTAAACCATTCAACATTTTCAAATATTTTGTTAACATGAACAAATTTTAATTTAATCATTTTGTTTGTAAATAAAAATTCCAGATCTATAGTTCATAAACAAAATTTTCTTTAAACTGATTTATACCCGAACTAATACAGATAAACTGGATTTAATTTGACACTAAAATTTAATGTTTCAAGAATTGAGGGACCAATATAGTATTTCAGGGGAACTCAGTGGAGAATCCACTAAACCAAAACCGGGCAAACTTTCCGTGGACAAACGTAACTGTGACAAAAATTGAAATTGGAAAAGAAAAGGAGAAAAAGGAAATGGGGCCTGTCAAGGAGGATAAGGGCGAAAGTGAAAGGTTTCAAAATGAGGTGAATCACTCATCGTCTTCACCGTCACAAAATATTTAAAATTTATTTGTAAATATTTGATCAAGCCACTAAAACCTTATTTCCAATGATTAGAAAACTCTAGTATTAAAATGGAGACCTGAATTTAGAGTTTCAAAATATGATCAAATTTCCGTGGACAAACGTAACTGTGACAAAAATTGAAATTGGAAAAGAAAAAGAGAAAAAGAGAAAAAGGAAATGGGGCCTGTCAAGGAGGATAAGGGCGAAAGTGAAAGGTTTCAAACATTAGATTCTTGTCCATTTCATCCGGACATTAATGGGGATGAAAAGGGTGTTTAAAGAATCATATATATCTTGCTCAAAAAAAAAGAAAAGAAAAAAGAAAAACGAATCCTATATGCTCATATTATTCAGATGCTGTCTTCTTTTTGGTAGGCAACCACATAGAAGTGCTGTGTTGCTGAGTTAATCCCAGATCAGGATATCATCTGATAGGCAAAAATGTTCAATTTTGCCACTAATGTTTGGGAAGTAGCTCGATTTTGCCACTCAACTATTTTCGAGTATCTTTTTGCCACTAACATTTCTAATTGAGATGGTGTTTGTCACTCTCCGTTAACGGAGGGAATATTCCGGCATATTCCGTTCACGGAGCTTATGTGGTATCCATGTTGCAGTATCAAATAATCAATTTAACCCCAAAATTTTTAAAACAAACAATTTGGCCTTTTTTTCTTCTAACTTTACAATTTAACCATCTCCTAGCTTCACTCTCTCACAAATTCACCCCCGGCCCTCCCATGGCCGCAAGCCCCACCATCTCCCCTGCCTCCTCCTCCCTTGTCCGACCACCTGCCACACAACAGCACAAACCGCGAACACCGGCTTGGCTTCACCATGAACAAGCCCATAACCACGTCCTCTCTTCACCTCTGCTCATCATCATCATCATCATCATCATCATCATCATCATCATCAAATTCATACTCCTTGCAACAAATTCCTCAATACATTTACTTTCATTCACGACATTCTTCTTCTCCGCCCATAATTTCCCTTTTCATTTTCTGTGGTTGACGAGATCAAGCTTGGCCGCGCACGCCTGCCTGCTGCTACTGCTACCGCTGCTGCTCCCTGCACGCGATGATGACGATGATCGATCATCATATCAATTATAATATATGAGGATGTGAGTAATTGCTATGACTAGTATTTATTTTTTTGGAATTTTCGTTGGCCGGCCGACGATGGATGAAAGGAGATGATCAGAGATGGAGGATTATAGTGAGATTCCATTGAATGGAATGGGATGGCTGATACGATCACGGGGACGACGGACGCGAACCCGCGCGATCGCTGGAAGCGCGGATCTAGCTCGAAGGAATCGCAAGAACAGGGAGGGATATAAACTGAGATTTGCGACTTTTGCAAAACCGCAACTGCGTTCTTTCCTTCTTCTTCTTCTTCTTCTTCTTCTTCTTTGTTTCTTTTTTTTGAATTTTTGGATTTTGATACGATCACGGGGACGACGGACGCGAACCCGCGCAATCGCTGGAAGCACGGATCTAGCTCGAAGGAGTCGCAAGAACAGGGAGGGATAAACTCGGCCTCAGACACCTACCAACTACGAGGTTTTCGAATATTCTAGGAGTCTGTTGTCCCTTTTATAGGAGGGAGAAGGGAACAGTCTCTTACATATGCAGTGGCGGAGCCAGAAATTTAGGTTCGGGGGGGCCAGTAACTTACAAAAAATCAGATTAAATGGCAACAAGAAAAAAAATTGTCAAAAGATTGTGATATGACTACAAATTAATATGATATAAAAATCCGCCATACATGCATTTGTTTATTTAGGAAGTTTGATATGGACACGCCGCTCTTTAACATCAACAAAATATTTCAGAATAGAATCTAGTCTAAAAGTTTCAGCAAACTCCCTTTCAATATAAAGAACCAAACTATCAGCAAAGAAATTAGTACTCGTAATAAATAATTCCACCTAATAGGCTACTAATATAAAATATTTAATTCAAAAATAAATTTGAAAATAGAAACAAAAACGGAAAAATAAAAATTAATGTCAAGATTAAGGAATTGAGACTATGGAAAAGAAAAAAACTACATATACTCACATAACTCACCTTATTGAATCAATGCAATTGGTGGTATGATTGAAAATTGCAAATTGCCAAGTAAAGCTCTCAACAAAGAACAAAGAGTCAAAAGACAGAGCTTAAGGAGTAGTGGGTAAGTGGCGGATAAGTGAATTATAATTAGGATAGTTGCAGGTTAGTGTTTTGGTTAATTGTTGGACTAAATTAATACAGTTTTTTTAGATTGGATTAATCAATTAAGTCCAATTTAAAAATTAATTATCAATTTATTTATTAAATGAATTTTACATAATATATATAAACTTAAAAAAATAACTATTATCACAATTAATGTATTAATACTACTAATTAATTACAAAATTTGTGGGGGGGCCATGGCCCACCCCACTCACAATGTGGCTCCGCCACTGTACATATGCGCATGCATGCCAAAAGCATAAAGTGCTTTTGCATGCATGTCATCCTAAAAGGGTTAAAGGTAAAAGCTAACCTAAAGGTATGCTTACATAAAGTAGATATTTGTACTCCCAAGTATCTGCATTAAACGGAGGGAGTGTTCCGGATTGGCTTGGAGTGGTTGGCCGGATTGTTGAGCATAAGTAGCTTCGCTGCGGGCCTTCGCAAGAACTGGAAGGCTTCGCACAGAAGGCTTCGCAGAGATGGCTTCGCCTAAAGGCCTCGCCTTCGCCTGGAGGCTTCACAGAGATGACTTCGCACTGAAGGCTTCGCCCTCGCCTAGAGGCTTCGCGGAGATGGCTTCGCCTTCGCCTTGAAGCTTCGCATGGAGGTCTTGCCTTCACTTTGAAGACTTCACGTTGGAGGTTCTTGCATGCGGGCCTCGCCTTGAGGCTTCGCAGGAACGGCTTCGCCTGAGGACTTCACCATCGCCTGGATGCTTCGCATGAGGGAAGCCTAGCCTTCGCCTAGGGGCTTCGCGTGGAGCCCTCGCGTGGAGACTTTGCCTTCTCCTGGTCAGGCGACAGCCTGAATCATGGATTGGGCCGCCTGGGCCTTTAAACCTCCTCTCCAAAAGGGGTGCTCCGAGCTTCATTCACCTTCCTCTTCGCTCTTTGACACTTTGTTGTTGCTTGGGGATCCCATGATCACATCAATGGCGATCTCAATGGAGTCTGCCTATTAATTTGATAATCAATTGGGCGCTATTGCTAATTAATTTGGTTTCTTAATTTCTAAGTAATTCAACTACAACAACTTCAATTAATTTCTAATTTGTGTTGTGGAAGGAAGACAATGGGTGAGAGGGATGGCCGGTGCAAGGAAGGTTTAGAAGGAGGATAGTTGATAGGTGGGGTGGCTTTGAACAATGGAATGAGAGGGTAGGGTGTGTTTGTAAGTTTTTAAAATGTTAAGGGTTAGAGTTGTAGTTTAACAAGAATAAGTACTGCCATCTCAGCGACACATAACGGTCACCTCAGCGACACATAAGCATTTTAAACGCCACCGTGTACATTCTAATGGAGAGTGACAAATGCCCTCGCAATTAGAAACGTTAGTGGTAAAAAGATACTCGAAAATAGTTGAGTGGCAAAATCGAGCTACCCCTAAACATTAGTGGCAACATCGAACCTTTTGCCTCGTATGATATCTCTAGCTTCTAGGTTGGTGTAAGACCTAAATAAATAAATAAAGGTTGGTGTAAGACCTAAAACATACTAGTAATTGGACTTTACATTTGTGTTATGTGTCGCTTGTTGACTATTACTGTTATGTTCATTAGTGCATGGGCTTTTAAATTGATCATAATTAATTGAGTCAGGTTGTGATAGTTTTATTTCTATAAATAGAACTTCATTTTAAATTAGAGTCAAATTTACCCTCTTACTAAATCTCTATGAAGGGTGTTTTAGTCTTTTAGTTTATTAGGTTATTTAGTTAAGTTAGTTAATTAGTAGTACATTTAAGTAGGTGTTTTTCCACATATGTGGTAAATAAACGGGCTCTTCATTTTAAATTAGAGTGAGTTTGATGACATTTTACAAAACCAATGATACAAGAACCTTTTTTTTCGTCACAACAAAACTAATACATTTGATTTTCAAATTTCTATCTAACTCAATTTTTGAAAAAGAAAATAGATTAACTATTGTGAAACAATGGGAACAAATGATGTACTCTCCCCATCTCTAAATAATTCTACATTTTGACTTTATTGTTTCAAGATTTAATGTTTAACTCAAATTTTAACAAAGATAACAAGTTAAAAAAAATTCAAGAAATTTTTTTTTAGAAAGTTCATACTTCAAATTATAATATGCATATAAATTATAAATTAGTAACTTTAAATGTCGAAATATTAATGAAAAGAAATCATAGATTAAATATTTTAAAACAATAAAAACAAAATGTAGAATTATTTGAGAAAGAACGAAGTATTTTTTTAGCATGGAGGGGATTGTAGAATATTACAGACTAGACCTGCTAGCAATTTGGATCAAAACTTTCCAGCTAACGAGCCCTCAGCTCCTCAAGAAAACATGAGATTGACCAAATGTCATTACTTCATACAACTAAGACCACAAATTACAATATACAACACACCTCTCTTCAACCAGAAACTTGCAAACACGATTCAGGGTTTTCCTCTTCACGCTTCTTTCTCTTCTGGGCATCCATTTTACTCTGGACACCTACAGCATCAGATATAGCTTTAGGCAACCAGAATCCAGGTCTCTCCAGAAACCGAGCTCTGTCTAAGATCAGTGGCTCCCTCAAGGTCATTTCAATGCCATCGTATGTCCACAACGTAAGCCTTGCTTTCCCCTTGAGACCCAACGAGAACCACCCGAGACCAGCCACTGCGACGTCTGTGCTCTTCACGTCCCAGCTGGTTCCAGATGCATCGATGTTCCTTGCTTCCCATTTTCCTAATTCAGGTGCATGATCACCTCCGATTGGTGGCTGCAAATAGAAAGAGATATCTCATGTTTAAAATCCAGACTCTATTCCCAAGTCAGACTATGATCGTCAATACACAACAGTCAAACCATTTTTAATTACACAATACCAGTAAACAATATGGTCATGTTCCATGATGTACATGTTGATTTTTCAATATCAATCTTGTAAAGGGACTGATTAGGAATTATCTCAACTCATGATATTTTCCATGGAAGTGGAAAAATCTATGATGATACGGTTTTGAAACTTCATCTCATTTTTCCTTCGTAAGAAGGTTGCGACAGGAACTGTATCCGGTGTAAAACTTTGTCACTATGCTTTTGCATGAATTTATAGTGTCGACTAATTTTTTAACATGTAATTGCCCCTATAAACTTCATGTCACTGACCTTAACATAGTAGGGATTAAGGTGTTGTTTTGATGAATACCAGTAAACAATCTAAGGGTGTGTTATTTTAATGTTTAAAATCAGATTTTGAGTGATTAGTGAAAGTAAAACTAGATTTTGAGGCAAAATCAGATTTTGGTGAAGGAAAGAACAAAGTATAAGCAATTACATGTAAATGGTACAATGCCAGAACATAAATGCTGTGAGAGGACACTTAATAGCATACTGGAAAATGGCAAACATGGTGAAGAGAATAGATAAGAGGATGGGTAGTAAATTTTAACCAGAAACTGAAAGATTCACGAACATCTAATAAAAAATGCTGTGGATAAGCTGAGTGCTGAAATATGCTCAGCAAACAAAAAGAGCATAATCAGTTCATCAAGTTCCAATGTCAAGAAATGTTATACCTGCAACCTAAAACCAATGTGATTTTTCCATATGTCATCAGCATTTTCTATCTTCCCCATGTGCAGTGAAACATTCGCCGATGCCCAAACAGTGATATATATTGTTTCTACGGAAGCTTCATTGAGGTCAAGCCTCACCAATCCACCAACATGGAGAGCCTGCCCCACCTGCATTGTACCCAAGTGTTTAGCGAAAAACAGAGACATAGATCATTCCGGGAAGATTAATGCACAAAAAATGACAAATCCAGGGAAAAAAACAGGAATTCATAGAACTGGAATTATAATCCGTCGTGAACAACTACAAAAACAGTCCAAACACCCCGTGCCAGCAACAGGAAAGCTAAATAATCAGAAAATCTTGGCATTGGCACAACAGAAATTAGGAAAAAAGCAACAAAGCAATACCTTCACCCTGTAAGTCCGAGGTTTAAGCTCCTTCCGTATTTCAACCATCTTTTGCTCATCCCTGTTTAATCTCAGGGACATCAGATAAGGATGCAGGAGTCCAGGAGTGTCATACATCTTCGCTTTGGCCGGTAAGACACCCCCAATTCTTAAAATGCCTAGAGTAGTTCCGGGAACAGGAGCTTCAGTCAGCCTGGTAACTTTGGCTCCTTCTTTCTCTGCGAAGGCATTGATAAGAGTAGACTTCCCAGCATTTTGAGCCCCAACAAACCACACATTACCCCGTGGACCTGCCAAATCTTTTATACATGCCAATAAATTTCTCACACCCAAGTCCTTATGGGCACTGACCATATAGACCCCATTCAGCTTAGGTGCTCCTCCTGCCTTGGCGCGCTGACGGACCCATCTATCCAACCTAGTAGGTGAGATTTGTGAGGGTAAGAGATCAACCTTTGTAGCCACAAGCACAAGCTTTGGACATTTCTTCCTAAGCCTCAGGTCATTCTCAGCCCCTTCCAGCACCCTGAATAATGACTTTGCAGCCCGCTTAGGAAAGGAACCATCGAAATCAACACAGTCAACAACCAAGACAACAACAGTAGCATCAGCTTTCCCTGAAGGCTTTTTAAACCTAGTTGCAATCAACTTATCAAAATCAAAATCAGGTATCAGGTTTTCAGCAGATTGGTTCTTTACTTGACCGTAGTTTCTCAATGAATGACACCGAGCACACACAGTAATTACCTCTTGATCCTTCTTTGCTTCCCTAAGCATTTGCTTTCTTTCAGTTTTTGATAATTTCTTCTTCTTCCTATTCTCCATGATCTCCTCTGTAATGTTACCATACCCAACACCTGCTGGAGCAAAACCATCCACCTCCATTTCATCCTCTCCTTTAATAAGCTCAGCTTCCCATTCATCGGAATCCCAATCAAACTCATCTCCTCCAATATCACCTCCCTCCATATCGCTCCCCTCAAATTCATCTTCTTCCATGTCCAAACCATCAATTTCAATCCCCGAGTACGCTTCCACCATATCAGCATCCTCAACTGACTTCACTTCACTCTCTTTTACCCTCTTCCTCTTAAAATAACCTAGAAGATTTGGGTCCTTATCTTGCATAAAGACACCACAACCAGGGCATATAGGCCCATAATTCTCATCATCTCTTCCCTCGCTCAGAAATGAATTTTCCTTTAGCCTAGGAGATCTCTTCCCATTAAACTCCGCTGATGCTAAACTACCCGACTTGTTCTTGACAGCCAAACGAATACTAGAAACTCTATTTCGATTGTTCTTCTTGCGGCTCTTACTAAACCCTACGCTATCCACAACGGGTTCAGGTTCTTGAACGAGTAAACCGTAACAGATGTCACTGGAAAAATCTAGTGACACTCTGCCTGGGTGAAGACAGCATCTTGTTTCCGTGCTTAATTTGATGTTTCGGCCACCACTACAAGACAAATTGGGGCTGAATTTGGCCGTTGCTGGTAATATGAAAAGCGGCATTGCTTGGAGAAGCTGCAAGTAACTATATCAGCTCTAGCAATTACTACTACACCAGTTGTTGCAATTACTATATAAGCTGAAAAATTCTACTAATTGGATTGACTTGAAACTTTTTGGCTGTAATTAGAAGTCGCAATTTCACCCTCCCTTAGGCCTTAGCTACTGCCAGTGATTCAAATGATGCACTACAACATCCACTTTCTGCTTGCCAACAGTTGGCCATTTTAGATACTCAGGACTGCCATTTCACCCAAAAAAGAAAAACATAGAAGCTGCGGGTTCTAGCTGATGCAGAATTCAGTAGCTGGAAGAGTAACTAATAGGCTAGAACAGGAGCAATTGTTATCAAGAAAACAAACTAAAACAAAAATTGCAGCTACCTGGAAATTAAAGAGCAAGCAATTTTCGAATCGCAACTTGTAAGGAGTCACGGTGAAGAGCTGCAGTGGTTTTTGGAGACGGCGGTGACTCCGGCAACGGGGCAGGTGTCGGAGAGAAACGAAAAGGGCTCTCCGATCGATGCAGGAAGCGTTTTTGCGCCTGGGTGGGGAAGATGACGAATCCGCGGCTGGTGGATGGGTCTCTCAAATCGGGCCTATCACTATTTGGGCCCAACTAATATCTAAAAAAAAAAAAGCAAGCTTGGGCCGGTAGATGACTCCAAAATACTCTATTTCCTAATAAAACTGATACGTTTGATTGAGTACAAAGATTAATAAATCTTACTCCCTCTATCTCATAAAGACCGTTCCATTTACTTTTCAGTATTTAATCTATGATTTATTTTTTCCAACATGTTGACATATAATGTCAAGTAATTTATATGCATAAGTTAAATGATTTTTTTTAGTTTCTAAATATATTTTTTAAGAATTTTTTTAACAAATTTTTCTTTGCTAAAAATTGAGTCAAACACAATGTCGAAAGTTAAATGGAACAATCTTTATGGGATGAAGGAAATTGACTAAAAGGTAATAATGTAAAGTAGCCATATAAGACAAATGGACAATAACAATTTTTTTAGTGGGAAGGGAAATAGAGGGTTATAAGGTAAAATTGTTATGAAAATGTTTCCTTTTTGGGAAATTTATCAGTTTTGCGGTGACAATGCAAAAAGAAAAATGTGTCAGTTTTGTTAAGATGAAGCGAGTAGTATTCATATCTGATTATGTGTTGGGGTCGACTCGAACTCAACTCGATTAAAAGCTTGCTCGTGACTGGTTCGAAAAGTTATCAAGCCAAACTTGAACAGATTTTAAAGCCCTATACATATTTCAAGTCACAACTTGAACATCGAGCTGCTCGACTCGATTCGACTTTTTAGTAACTTTTTCATTGAACTAAGTGTACGGATTGAGCACAACTCAGATTTGATTGATTTAAAGTTCATTTCGTAGATCGTTCATATAAATTTAAAGCCAAACTTGAAACAAAATTTGAAGTTCGATAGAATTTTCAAACCGATCATGAACAACGTAAAATTCGGTTTGGTTTCAGCCTAGCTAGCTTAGCTTAGCTGCTAATGAAGACTTTGGAAATCATTAAAGTCGAATTTAAGAAACGTGGTGTTACAATTAATTTCCATACAACAAACAGCAACATAATTAGAAGAAAAAAGATGTAACCAACATCAGCTGAAGAGTGGGAATTAAAGTGGAAGGTAGCCAAGAATGGAGACACATAGCGCTCTGATCTCCCTTATTCTCTTGCTTGGAATATGCGCCCTAGCTAAAACCAAGTAAGCAACAGCCTTTACTTAAACTTTGGGAGAAATGCAAAGCCACTGGGCAACAAACATGTCGCTGCAATTGAGATTGGGGTTGATCGAAAAGAAGAAGTCGCTGGTCAGCTTCTTGGCGTTGAGGATGGAAATGCATGTGTCCCCTACTTGCACACCATAAGCTTCGCTGCACTCTATTGCAGCAGCAGCTGCTGCAGGCGTTGGAAGAACTGCATGAATTTTCCATTCAGAAAGGATATGATTAGTACCGCATGCATGAATATTCGAAGAAGAAGAAGAAGAAGAAGAAGAAGAAGAAGAAGAAGAAGAAGAAGAAGAAGAAGAAGAAGAAGAAGAAGAAGAAGAAGAAGAAGAAATTACGTACTTCCAATTCCAAGTTGGTTTGATTGATCTGCCATGGAAGCGATGACGGGTGACAGAATCAGAGCAAGATAAAGCAGTACTGCAGCAGCTAATTTGCTGGAACTGTAAGCCATTAATTACTAAAAATGATCGATGATGCTGCAGGATGGATCTTGGGGCCTGGTCTTTCTTCTTGCTTGTACAACTTTGTTTAACACTAATGGGACTGTTGTTGATCATATATATAGTACTGATCCCTTCCTTATATATATACTACTCGTATTAATTAATTACTATCATGAAATTAATTAACCATGCAATGGAAGGAGCGAGCTAGCTGGTGGCTTCCGATGCAAAAGGCCGGCAGGGCATTTCTTTGTTACTGATTTCAGACAACCATTAATTAACAACATTAATATTGTTTACAGCGGACTTCACACAGGCACACAGCTACCAACTGATGAGTTTCCAAGGTTTTGCAGGCCACATCATTCACCATGATTCATACATACATACATACATACATACATACATACATACATACATACTAGTTTGGTTGTTGTTCTCGATTACTTTTTATTTTTAAAAGACATTATTATCTCATTGTACTTCATAACTATTGTTGAACAGTAGTTATTCTTCGGACCCACACTTTGTGGTGGGGACAATTAAAAATATCAAAATCATCATCAGTAGCACCTTAATCTCAATTACGTTGGGGTCGATGACATGAAATTTTATAACGGTAATTAATTAAAATATCAAAATGATGAATGAAAATTTCTAGAATTCGGAACATATTTTCTTCTGAGCATAACAAAAAAATCATTAGTAAATGTCGTTATGGGTTTTTCATGTGATAACTCATGTAAGATATAATATTATAGAATTATAGAAGAAATCATATTAATTAGACATTTTGAATTCTGCACCATTGTCTATTTTATGAAGCGTAACTGGAATATTCAAACTTCATCGCATCGACTGATACAATATTTTCACGTTTATTTTAGTGTATAAGGTAGAAAGATTGAAAGAGTAAAATTGAATATAAGTATTATGATGTTAAGTCATTTTGTTCCACAATGGTGTTTGAGATAGAATGACTAAAAGAGTATAATTGAATTCAAATATTCTCATGTTAAGTCATTTTATTCCATATAAGCCACTAACACTAAGAAAAAGAATAAGAGTAAAACGTAAGAAATAGAAATTTTAGTGACACATGAATCAGAAATGGAAAACAAAATTAATTAATTGAGTTAGACTAAAACAAAGCCAACAAAAAAAAATATAGAATGAAAGAAGCAGTGGGGCTGTTTTGATTTTTGAAAACCTGAGTAAAGGAGGGGGTTGTGCTAGTTTGGCCCAAATAACCATGTGACCAGCCACCACTAGGGGTGAGTTCGAGCCGAGCTGAGCCCGAGTCTAGCATGTTTGAGCTCGGACTCGTGAAATTCGGGCTCGGCTCGGGCTCGAGCTCGGCTCGAACTCAATCGAGCCCGATAATTCGAGCACGAGCTCGGCTCGAGACAGGCTCGAGCTCGGCTCGATGGTTCGTGAAGCTCGAGCTCGTTAGGCTCGCGAGCTCGGTTAGGCTCGATTCGGCCCCAACACTGAGTAAACGAGCTCGCGAGCTCGTTAGGCTCGTGAGCTCGGTTAGGGTAGTATCGTAATTTTAGACGTGCTCATTAAGGCTCGCGAACCCTTACGAGCCGAACGCGTTTGAGCTCGAACTCGGCTCGTTTATTATTCGAGCCTCAAAACCGGCTCGAGCTCGAGGCTCGTGAGACTCGGCTCGGCTCGTTGGTCTCGTTAAAGCTCGAGCTCGAGCCGAACTCAGCTCCGCTCGAATCGTTTCACACCCCTAGCCACCACTTTGAATGCACATTACAAACGACGCCGTTTATTTTGAAAAATGACAAAGAACACTATTCATTTACTGTAGCAACATCCACAAATGTATGCATTAGGAGCTAGTTGGTAGGCCTCCTACGGAACGGTATAATCAACATAATACAATTAATTTTGATTTTTTTTTGCAAGACAAATGACAAAATATATTAAAAGAATAACATCATTTCAAACTCTGAAAGAGAGTAAGAACTGAGAAAACATTAACAATTACACAAAGCAAGAAGGAACAAGAGATGAACAAAAGAGCTAATAGATGCTTCTGATGGCTTGGAGATGATTAATGAACCAATCTGCCCATGGGACTTTGAAACGAGACCAACGATTCGAAATCCAGAGGTAGGAGAGGATTTGAACCGAGGTTAGCCAAGAGCTAGAGTTGGATGATTTATCTGAGAAAATCATCTCATTTCTTCATTTCCAAATACTCCATATCGCGATTCTTTTATTAGAATTCCAAGTTTGAACCTGAGTCATAGATGAGGAGGCAGAGTCAAAAAATGCGGAGAAAGCTCCTGTGGTGTCTGAAGCTGAAAAAGTTCCTGCATTGCACCGTGAGTAAATGAGTTGCCATCGGCTGATTGCGCAGGGCAACACACCAAGCTGTGATCCAGAGTTTCCATGGGACATGAGCAGTTTTTGCAAATTGAATTTGCTAGATGAATGCCGCAGAGAGAAAGCTGGAAATATGTGGGGAGCAGGTCTTGCAAGGCTCGCCATATGCAAATGTTGATCTTCTTTGGCACAAGAGTTCCAGGTCGAAGGTTTATGACCTGCAAGTTTTGGAAGGATTCGGATGTCCGCCAAGCGGGAGAGAGAAGCTGCTGTGTAGGAACCCGATGTATCGAGTTCCCACTCCCAGCTGTCCGTCTTGTTAGGCCGAATTGTTGTGTCCTGTAAAAGATTCATAAGTTTTGAAAGTTCTCTTAACTCCCTACCCCTCAACTCCCGTCTCCATCTCCACTTCCAGGTCCAGCTTCCATCGACCCAATCTCCAGAATCTGCTATTTTGATATCCTTTTCTACTTCTAGTGCAAACAACCTAGGACAGATGACCGCTAAGCTTTGATTTTGGAACCAGGCATCTCTCTAGAACCTAAAATCTCGGCCTTCCCCAACTGATCTACAAAAAGAATTTGTGAAGTTTAGCCCCGCTTCATCCATCTCCTTCCCACATTTTATAATGTTTCCCCACAGCCCTCCCATGGAATCATCGATATCTCCTTCTAACCCTCCACTCTCACCGTAAATACTTTTGACAAATTTAGCCCAAAAAGCATTCTTTTACATGCTACATTTTCCTTAATGGCGTATTCTGGTTTTGAAAATATATTTCAAAAGCATTCTCATCGTATTCTGGTTTTGATTACCATACGAGCTGGGCCCATATATATCAACCTGTTTATTTGTTTGATTACCCTTAATTTTAAAAGCAAACAATCACTTTAAAAGCACTACAGGCTAAATTAACGACTTGTTATCATCTTATTATGGCATAAAGGCATATTTACCATTTAGCCCTTGAACTTGTTTGACTCAGACTTTTCAACCACTCTGACATGAACTCGGTAGGACTCATCCTTGCTAACTAGATACTTCGTGCAGAGTCTTAGACAGGATTAGTTTAGCTGTTGCCACTAATTAGCATCACTAATTTCCACATTTTTCTAAATTTTTTAAAATAATTCTGCCCACTTTTTTTAGTAAATAGTAGTTTAAACGAAATCTGTAAGCTTGCTCATGATTTTCAGTTTCCATTCAACAATGAATTTTAAGATTCAAGCCGTAATGCTAATTACTGTCTACTCCGGAAGTCTCACAACATTTGTTTAGTTTCAAATTTTGTTTTCGTTTTATTTGAACTAAGAATTTAATTGTTTTACAGACAAATAGTAGTAATTTGATGTTTATTCGTTACAAACGTCATTTCTCCAATAGAATAAATAAAGAATAATAGCGTAAAATAATCAAGATTAGTTTATATATAAAAAAATACTTAATAAAAAAATTATAAATAATTTTTTCTATTAAAGATTGAAAATGAATACAGGAACCAAAGTAAAACGGAGCAAAAAAACAAAAAGGAAACAAAAAAGGTACACGACCCCGTGATGAAAAATTTACAAAGGCACAATGATTAAACTGATTAAACAAATAATTAAACAAACAAATAACAAAATAATATAGTAGTAAATGATAATAATAAAAAAACCCGGTTAATTGCAGTCTATAAGCACATGTGGCTGGAGGCCTCCTAGAATCTCTATGACTTCCATTTTCCTTAATGGCGTATTCTGGTTTTGAATTTGGTTAGCACAGTCATTTAAAATGGGGCGATTCAACACATGTTTACATGTTACATTTTCTGGATAGTATTGCTGATTTTATCAGATTTGGTGGTGTCCGAAAACTGCAAGAGGAAAAATTTCATCCAAC
The DNA here is from genome assembly GCA_024586325.1 of Stellera chamaejasme. Taxonomy (NCBI): domain Eukaryota; kingdom Viridiplantae; phylum Streptophyta; class Magnoliopsida; order Malvales; family Thymelaeaceae; genus Stellera; species Stellera chamaejasme. The sequence continues at coordinate 1,129,181 of CM044986.1, forward strand.
TGACACACGAGGTTTCCTGTATTTTGATGGAAATTGGTAAGACATATGCATTGGAATAAAAATGTGCAACAAATATAGAACATATAGCCAACAAATATGCAAAAATTGAGAAGGAGAAGAAGAAGAAGGAATAATGGAATGAGGAATGGAGAATGAGGCATCCCTTCCCATCTATTTATAGATGGATGGGAGCTACCAAAAAGCTCTTCCTTAAATGTGCCAACCACATTGCCTACCTCATTAATGTGCCAATTACATTGTCAACCTCATTAATGTGTCAATCACATTGTCAACCTCATCAATCTGTCATCCACATTGTCAACTACATTGTCAACCTCATAAATTGACAAATATGGAGTTATTCCATGGTGCAAAGTGTATGAATTACCAAAATATTCTTACTTTGATAAATGACGTCAGAGGTGGTTATGATTACCAAATGTGATCCAAATTACACAAAGTAATTCCAATCATTTCCATTTTACATGTTCGAGCTCCTTTAAGCTCATTGGTGCACATTTACCATAATATCCCTACTTTGATTAAATGTGCTCTAATCATTTTTTTTCCGTCAAGTTACTCCCAGATCATCTGAGTGGGAGTATTAGTCAAAGGTTCTTGGTGCGTTAGGGAATTCTAACAAAAACAGTATAGATCAATAAAATCTTTACATTCTGTAAAAGTGGTTGCCAATGTATGTATACATGTAAAAGTGGTTGCCAATCTAGGCGCAGAGGGTTAGTGGTGTTTCTTTTACTTTTTCATGTTGTCTAATCAGTGTTTGACAGCTAGAGATGAATTGTTTGAGTTCCTTGGTTTTTCAGAGTTTGATGTATATGTTTTATTGTTCAAGTACCTATTCAGTAATTAGTTCTTTTATGTCCCTGGTGGTTATGATGATGTTTCTTGCTACATTAAGAGCAAAGCCAATTGGAGTTAATAATGATCAAGGGGGAGTTAGTTTTTTTATTAATATCAGATGCGATCATGCGAAGGATACCCAAAATTTTCACGTGGTTGCTAGAGCTATTGTGAACTTGTGTGAAAAAAAATATACCTTCCTTTTCCTTTTTTTGCCCATTTTGCTACCATTTTAATCCAAGTTATTCATCTCCAAGCTGATTGCAGTGCTTTGTGATATGAACATTCAATGAATCATCTTATAACCGATTATCAATACATATATCTTAAACTCATGTAGAAGTAAAACATAGATTAAATGTTATGAATAGTAATTGTATCAACTTTTTCAAGATGGAGTTTATTTTCTTTCCAATTTTCCTTGCATGGTTTATTTGTCATTTTCATTTTTACACGTATTTTTTTCAAAAAGAATGGCTTGATTCCTTTTTCTGAAAGGGGAGGGGGATTCAACCTACCTGTTCCTCAAAAATCTTAGAAAGCTGCATGGCCTTTTCTTTCTCCGCATTCCTTTTCTCCTTCTGCTTTTGTTAACCCAACCCAAAACCTCAGAAGCAGCAGCTTCACACTTGTTCTTCACTCATTCTTCTTTCACCCTTCAAACTCAACATAAAAAGTAAGTTAAGCCTCTGGGACATATACGGGGTTCATCATTTTACCAACTTAATAAGATTAAAGTAAAGGATCTTAGCCCGATCACTCTCAAATCCTGTATCAGAAACTTTTAACAGAACCTTTGATTCAAGTATTCTAGCTAATTAGTCCTAAGAGACAAAAGGGAAAGAAACCCCGTGCCAGATTGCCAATCCCGTCGATAGGAAGAGGAAGCAGTCGCCGGCCGTTGAGAGTTGGTGGCGGTGGCTCTCCTTTGTCAAAAGAGAGCATCGAGAGAGTTTTAAGGTTAAGGGCTTGATGATAGGCATAAAACGTGATTAATCATATGAATGATTTTAAGCCGATCAAAACTTTAAAAGAGACAATGCGTTATTTCAATTTTATAGTTTAGGAGTAGAAATTTTCCGGTAACTAAATACTTTGTTTCTTCTCCAATCTATTGTATGAGTATCAATTATTTCATTTTCTTTCAAATCCTTAATTAATTAATTATGATAGTGTCTATAGAAAATTAGTTTCAATAAAAAAATAAATTAAAAGCATAATTTATCAAAAGCTCTAATGAAAACTAAAGAGTTGAAACACTTGAGATAATTGTGGTGCTTTGTTCAAAATATTTGAATAATGTAGCTTGAATACCAGGGCGGACCCATGACGAAATTCCTGTGGGGTCAAATTTGAGTCATACAAAATCTTACAAGATATATACATATATATATATGTACAATACATAATAATTATCGTTTCTTCGGTAACCGTTCACGACGATATTTCATATTTTGAAATCTTTTCAATATCAATTCTTCGTCAACACTTTGGAACCCATCTTTATCTATGAATGTAACCAAGCAATCACTCATCCACCGATCTCCAATTTTGTTGCGTAGTTGAGTATTCACAATTTTAATTACATAAAATGCTATTTCTATATAAATTAAACAACAAACACAAAATAACAATCTTCATATTTTAAAGCATATTGTGGAACCTCTATTTAATTATCTCAACAAAAAAGGGGGGTATAAGAACAAGCATATATAATACATGTCAATAATTACATACACCAAATTAGACAAACAATTGCAAATTCGGTAAGAAATTCATACATATATCTTAGATTTTAGTCCAATTTCTTCAAGAAATTGAAATTGCAAACCTTAGAACTTGAGTCTCCTCTCCAAAATCGGCGATCACTTCAGACTTGTTTCCTTTCCATTTTTTGTTTAGGCACAACGTTTAATTTTTTGAGTATATATAGGTGGTGGGGGTGAAGTGACTAATTTGTAGTTTTTATAAGTTAGGAGGATTAAAGTGTTTATAGGCATAGTTTAGGGGCATGTATGAAACAAATTTTCAGTAGGAATTAGGTGGGGGGAAATTACGTGGATAGGGTCATACTTATGAAAATTAGCGTGATGGCTTTTAAAGAGTTGTGTATTTTTCTTTATTCGCCCGTTTGAATCCCGTTATTAACCTCCCATTATTGCCAACACGTGGCACTTCATCAAATGAACTGGTATTTCCGGTGCAATCCCCGACCTCAACAGCTGATCATAGAAAAAAATAAAATAGAGAAAATTAAATTGTGTTGAAAAATGAATACTATAACAAATAAAAGGGAATGGATAAATTTATAATTTACAGTAATTATTATTTATTTTTTGAGGGGATTTACAGTAATTATTCGATGAATGATTACTGACATAATAACACGTACGGCTTAATTAGTTGAAGAGATGTAGTATTTATATATATATATATATATATATATATATATATATATATATATATATATATATATATATATATATATATATATATATATATGGAAGTAAAGGGGTTAAGGATCATCAAGAATTAGTCACTTTTATAAAATAGTACTAAATCAAATGAAATCTAGTTAGTGGTAAATATGAATTGAACGATAGTACTCCCTCCGTCCCACAAAGGTTGTCAACATTACTATATTGGGTCGTCCCACAAAGGTTGTCAACTTTCCTAAAACAGAAACTTTCTATCACCATTTTTACCATTTTATCCTCTTATCTCACACCATGGACCCACAAGTTTTTATCTTTCCTCCCATTAAACTTAAAATTGGGGTCCACAAAATTTTATCCTTCTTTCTTTTTCATGAGGGTAATTTTGTCAACACTCTACTATTCTCCCACTTTCCTTAATATATGTGCTCAAACAAATCCTACAACCTTTGTGGGACGGAGGGAGTAATACTCTTCCTCCGTAAAAAATTAATAAAAAAATAATAGATTAAATATTGTGTAAAAAAATGACTAATTATTTGAGAACTATCACAAATTAAATATTGTGAAACAAAATAATTAACCAATTAATTGAGAATGTAGGGAGTATGTAACTCTATTTGTTGTAATTGACTGGTTGTGTGAGTTAAAAGGAAGAAGATTAGAAGGCTAAATAATGTAAGGATTGCTTTGTTACTTGGAATTGGGTGGTTAGGTGAGTTAAAAGGAAGAAGATGAGATGCGAGATGTTATAACAAAAAACAAAACAAAACATGGTTATGTGAGTTAAAATGAAGAAAATTAGATGAGAGACGCTAAATAATGTAAGGATTGCTTGTTACTTGAAATTGGGTGGTTATGTGAGTTAAAAGGAAGAAGATGAGATGCTAGAGATTTTTTTTTATTTAAAAAAAAACTTAAAAAGAAAAAACAAAACAAAACGTGGCATGCATTTGGAAGGGATGAGGTGGATGCACCTCATTTTGCTCATGAGTTTTTATGGTCTTATATAGATTGTATATAGTCATTCTTTAATTTAAAATTTGTCGTGCTTACATTCATTAAATGCAATAGTGATTACTTGATAAATTTTAAACATAAAAGTGTTCAAGAGATGACTTTGCATTCTTCATTTGTTTTGTGATTACTGGGACATACCGTACATTATAAGTGATGTATAAATACTTCGTGACTGCAAAGATCTCAAAGCTTATTGTCTGACATTGCATCGTGATTTTAATTCAAGGCGCCGGAAAGCTGTGAAGAAGAATATGATGATCACACAACGAGCTTTATGGTCTTATATAGATTGTATATAGTCATTCTTTAATTTAAAATTTGTCGTGCTTACATTCATTAAATGCAATAGTGATTACTTGATAAATTTTAAACATAAAAGTGTTCAAGAGATGACTTTGCATTCTTCATTTGTTTTGTGATTATTGGGACATACCGTACATTATAAGTGATGTATAAATACTTCGTGACTGCAAAGATCTCAAAGCTTATTGTCTGACATTGCATCGTGATTTTAATTCAAGGCGCCGGAAAGCTGTGAAGAAGAATATGATGATCACACAACGAGCTGCAGAAGCTGCTGAGAGACTCATTTTATCAAAACTTTAAAACTTTTATGATAAGATGACAAGTTTTATGACTGAAGTAGAAGTATAGGCATTGTTGTAGGTAATTAGCAGTGTCTTCTTTACCATTGGTTGAAGACGTAACTTGATCTTCTCCGGTGGCTGGATCCGGCCAGCTTTGCTCCTGTCATTTCTGGCAAGGTCGGAACAGAGGGTTTGCAGTTTAATTATTCTGGAAAGAGATTATGATAAATCAACAATTATGATGAATCAAGAAAAGATAAAAGTGCTAATTACTATCCAAAGAATCAAGATTCAACCAATGAACCGTTTTGTTTTGTTATTTAAAAGTTTAATGTTTGACAAAATTTAACAAAAGGAAACAATTTGAAAAAAAAATAGAAAAAAATGTAGTTATAAAATTCATATTGAAAAATTATGATATTCATATGAAATATTTAATTTTAAATATCTAAACATTCATAAGAAAAATCATAGATTAAATATTGTATAACTGACAAAATAAATGAGACAATTTTTAGCGGTTGGAATGAGTGTAAATTTGGATCATTTATAGATAAGTATATCATTTTTAAGTATATCATAATTTCAAGTGTCATAAGTTCCTAAAACCAAAAATAATATTTTTTTCATAAGTTTTTCTATAAATTATCTGATCAAACACAAATTCAAATGTCATATCCTTTAACTTTTTAGGGGTTAGTGGACAAAAAAGATTAAATAATAATAGTTTTCAATGATGAGAAACATCTAGAATAAAAAGAAACACGAAGATTGTCATTTCATAATTCAATGTCAACCTTTTGGCTTAACTCTCTCTTAATCTTCAAACTTCATTTTCATGATAATTTAAGTTATTGAGTTCAATTAAAAGGGACGTTGGGGTAAAATGAAGAGAAAAAAAACATATACTCAATAATTAGTAGTATAATGCAACCAGTTTTCGCGCGTTGCAGTCGTACTTGCTGCAGTTGTTAGAGTAGAGTAGAACAGTTAGTGCAGTTATATTGGAACCTTGTATAGCTAAATTTTCATTTTGACGAAACGCAACTGATCAATGAAGTAATTACATGCATGATGATTTTGATGAAATGCAACTACCTATATATACTACGTACCATTTATTTATTTCATTTTAAAAGCATGGCAATTTGCAAAATTCGTGTACCTTTAATACGTGCTGTACGGTCCCGAGCACAACTTATTCACACATTCTATGAAAATCTAGCTAATTGCTCGTCGCAGCTGTACTACTTAATTAGTGGCATAATTAGTCAGATCCATTGAATCATCTATACAAGGTTCCAATATAGCTCGATCGAATTGCTTCTTTTTCATTCAACACACGGTGCATGGCAAGTTAATTCATCAAATAATCATGTCAAATGGCCAGCAAAATACTCCTAAACATTACTATTACGTTTGAAACACAGACATGCATGCATGGTTACATGGAAGATACTAATTTTTTCCCAAATGTGAAGAAAGATGAGTATTGTACATTAATGTGAGATATCCTTGTTGACAGAGAAATTAGAGAGCACTAGTGATAGCCTCCAAGTCAACTCAGCTTCCGGCGTTTGTTAGCACCGTTGGCGAAGATGTCCTGCGTCAAGATTAATTAATGGATAATTAATTAGAGTAAATTGTATAGAAAATCAATACATATATATAGTTAAAAATGCAAGATTAATGTACGTAATTACCACATAACGTGGTAGTTGTGGCTCCTCTTCTTCTTCTTCTTCCTCCTCATTTTCTTCTCCTTGTTCGAGTCCTCCTCTTCTTGTTCTTCTTCTTCCTCAATGGGAGGACCTTCTAGATCTTCTACTTCTTCTTGGAAAAGATCACCTCCCAGAAGTGCCCATGCAATTATTAGGTTCATCAGTGGAGCTGGAGGCCGTGCAATCAGCTACGTACAGAAAACATAAGGAGTTGGAAAACCACCTGTTGCTGTTGAACCAACCTCTGCACAGAGGGTGGCTGGACTGACAGGAGAGCCAACGCAGGCTCAAAAGAAGGCATATGAAGAATTGAAGTTGAAGGATCTGAAGGTCAAAACTTTTCTATTTCAAGCAATAGATAGAAATGTTCTTGAGACCATTCTAGACAAAAGCAACTCCAAGGCTATTTGGGAATCAATGAAACAAAAATATCAAGGCTCCACCAAGGTCAAAAGGGCACAGCTGCAAGCCCTAAGAAAGGAGTTCGAGATTTTGAATATGAGAGAAGGGGAGAAAGTTGATGAGTATTTTTCTAGAACTCTAAACATTGTCAACAAGATGAAGATGCATGGTGATAGAAGAATGGATCAAGAAGCTGTTGTGGAGAAAATTCTGAGGTCTCTCAATCCTAAATTCAACTACGTAGTATGCTCAATTGAGGAATCTAATGATATCACCTCAATGAGCATAGACAGTCTTCAGAGTAGCTTGCTGGTCCATGAGCAAAAAATGATGGGAAAACAGGAGGAAGAACAAATATTGAAGGCCAGCAATGAAGAAAGAAGATATGGAGGATTTTATAGAGGAAGAGGCAGAGGTAGAGGTAGAGGAAGAGGAAGAGGCAGGCAGTTCACACCAAGAGAATTTATAGAATGTTACAAGTGTCACAAATTAGGGCATTACCAAACAGAATGCCCTAATTTGGAGAAAAATTCAAACTACATGGAGGTGGAAGAAGAAGATGAAATTCTCTTGATGGCACAGACTGAAGAAACTGAGAAGAAGAAGATCTGGTATCTTGACTCTGGATGCAGCAACCACATGTGTGGTGTAAAGGAATGGTTCATGGATTTAGATGAGCAATTCAAGCAAGTCATCGACTAGGAAATGACTCAAAAGTAATGGCACAAGGTCGAGGTAATATCAAACTTCAAGTTGATGGTGTATCACAAGTTATTACTTTAGTGTACTATGTACCAGACTTGAAAAACAATCTACTGAGCATGAGACAGATCCAAGAGAAGCGCATCACCATTATAATGAAGGATAATGTTTGCACTCTTTATCATCCCAAGCATGGAAAGATGATGGAGTGCAAAATGACTCCAAACAGGATGTTTGCAGTTACTGCAGCAACAGTCATCTCCAGTGCAGCAAGGTGCCTTGAGACAGTTGGAGAAGACAAGTCCCACTTATGGCACTGCAGATATGGGCATCTCAGTCTGAAGGGTCTAAAGCTGCTACAACAGAAGAACGTGGTGACAGGGCTCCCATCTATCACTGACAGCAAGAAGGCGTGCACTGAATGCTTGGAGGGAAAACAACAAAGGCTACCTTTCCCACAAAAGAGCACATGGAGAGCAGACAAACGGTTGCAGCTAGTCCACAGTGATATATGTGGACCAGTTAAGCCTGCCTCACACACAAACAAGAGGTACATCCTAAACTTTATTGATGATTTCAGTAGAAAGACTTGGACCTATTTACTAGCAGAAAAATCTGAAGCCTTTGGAACCTTTAAGAAGTTCAAGGCCCTTGTTGAAAAAGAAAGTGGTGAGACCATCAGTTGCTTGAGGACATATAGAGGAGGGGAGTATCTGTCCAATGATTTCAATAGCTTCTGCAAAGAGAATGGGATTGCAAGGCAGCTCACTGCTCTATATACTCCCCAACAGAATGGGGTCTCTAAAAGGAAAAACAAGACAATTATGAATATGGTGAGATGCCTCTTGTCAGAGAAGCAGCTACCAAAAACCTTCTGGCCTGAAGCTGTAAAGTGGTCTGTTTATGTGTTGAACAGATGTCCAACCATAGCAGTCAAAGACATGACTCCTGAAGAGGCTTGGAGTGGGAAGAAGCCAGCAGTGGGGTACTTCAGGATTTTTGGGTGTGTTTGTCATGTTCACACACCTGAACCAGGAAGATCAAAGCTGGATAACAGAAGCTGCAAGTGCATTCTTCTTGGAGTGAGTGAAGAATCAAAAGCCTATAGGCTATATAATCCCACTACCAAGAAGATTATAACAAGCCGAGATGTGGTATTCAATGAAGATCAAGCTTGGGACTGGGGAAATGGTGAGGCAGAAGGTCAAAAGGAAGTTTTAGAGTGTGAAGAAGAAAGAAACAAGATTCCAGATGTTCCTGACAACAATACAGTCGATAATGTAAGAGAACAACAAAGTGATTCGAGTGAATCAGAGCAAGAAAATCTACAGCAAGGGAGGACACCTCCAACTCACAGTAGAATCAGAAGAGCACCAGCATGGAGTAAAGACTACATTACTGGTGATGATTTATCAGACCTAGAAGAAGGTCACAGCTTTATGATGATCACTGCTGGGGATGATCCATCAACATTTCAAGAGGCTGTGACCAAAGAACACTGGAGGACAGCCATGAGACAAGAAATACAATCCATTGAGGCTAATAAAACATGGAGATTGGTAAACCTGCCTGCACATGCAAAGACAGTTGGTGTAAAATGGATCTTCAAGACTAAACTAAATGAAAAGGGTGAGATTGATAAATATAAGGCCAGGCTTGTTGCTAAGGGTTATTCACAGCAATATGGAGTGGATTATAAGGAGGTCTTTGCCCCAGTGGCAAGATGGGACACCATAAGACTCATACTGTCTGTAGCTGCATAGAATGGATGGCCAGTATACCAGCTAGATGTCAAGAGTGCCTTTTTGTATGGGGAATTGAATGAAGAAGTTTACCTTGATCAGCCTGAAGGGTTTGTGAAGAAGGGAGAGGAAGACAAAGTTTATAAGTTGGAAAAGGCTTTATATGGACTCAAGCAGGCTCCAAGAGCCTGGTACAACAGAATAGAAAATCACTTCAACAAGGGTGGATTTCACAAGTGCCACTCTGAACACACACTATTTGTGAAGACAGAAGGTACTCATTTTCTTATTGTTAGCCTGTATGTTGACGACCTTATATATACAGGCAATAATAAGGAGATGTTTACAAAGTTCAAGAGAGCAATGATGCAAGAGTTCTCCATGACAGATTTGGGAAAGATGAAGTTCTTTCTAGGTGTTGAAATACAGCAAAAAGAAGATGGTATTTATATTTGTCAGAAGAAGTATGTTGTTGAGGTGCTCAAACGTTTTGGTATGGCAGATAGCAATGCTGTGAGAAGCCCTATTGCACCAGGCTTTAAGCTATCCAAAGAAGGTGGAGGTAAATTAGTTGATGCAACTAATTACAAGCAGCTGATTGGCAGTCTAATGTATTTGACTGCAACCAGACCTGATTTAATGTTCTCAGTCAGTTTAGCCAGCTGTTATATGGAGAAACCAACTAAGGTACACCTAAATGCAATAAAGAGAGTGCTGAGATATCTTAAAGGAACTGTTGATTTGAGAATTCTTTACCAAAGGGGACAAGAAGAAGAGTTGGTTGGACTCACAGACAGTGATTATGCTGGTGATTGTGATGACAGAAGAAGCACATCAGACTATGTGTTTTTACTTGGAAATGGAGCAGTATCTTGGTCTTCAAAGAAGCAGCCAGTGGTAACACTCTCTACCACAGAGGCCGAGTTCATAGCTGCTGCTCATGGAGCGTGCCAGGCTGTATGGATGAGGAGAATATTGGAGAAGCTTGGATGCAAACCTAAGGGGAGTACTGTGATGTTTTGTGACAATAGTTCTGCAATTAAACTGTCCAAAAATCCTGTACTCCATGGAAGGAGCAAACATATACACGTCAGGTTTCACTTCCTTAGAGATCTTTCTAAGGAAGAGGTGATTGAATTAGTTCATTGCTGGTCACATGACCAATTGGCTGATATCATGACCAAAGCATTGAAGGTTGATCAGTTTGAGTTCTTGCGAGACAAGTTGGGAATGGTGGTATGTGAAGAGTAAACTGATTGAGAGCCAATCAGTTTAAGGGAGGATGTGAAGGCTGGACCATAGAGCGCAGCTGTACACTCGACTGTAGCTGATTATATTAAGTAACTAATTAATAAAAGCCCTAGTCTCTAGCAGTCTGTTATTTGAATGTTTAAGTAGTTTTGATTCGTTCCAGATTATTAGCTAGGAAGTTGTTTCAGGTTGAGTATTCCAACGTTGTAGCTTTTAGGTATAAATAGCTTGAAGTATCATCAATAAACATCAGAGTGTTTTGATTCATTCCTGTGTGTTCTAAACCAAGCTTGCTTGTGAAGCAAACCTCACAGAAATAGTCTCTTCGCTCTTCTTTTGACCGTTTTTTGTGCTTCGTCACTCGAAATCGTCCGATCAATGTCGTGAGTTTGAAGTTGTTCTTCATCTCCTCGCACGTCAGAACTCCCGAAATTGCTTCCCTCCTCCTCCGACGAAGTCATCGTCCAGAGCTCAGCTTGCTCTTTGTCGCGAAACCAAACCAGCCGCAAGCCTCGATCGACTAAATTAATCGGCGGGCTTTTCGTGTGTACCATAAATTAAGAGGGCCGATCAAGCTAAATGAAAGCCCAAAAACTCGTCGACATTACGATTTATACTCTGACTGACTCACTAGACGGTTAGACGAGCTCAACGAATTCAAGATTCGGTTTCTCGCGCTTCTTTACATCAATGGCTACACCACCACCCCCACCATCATCAGACAGCAGCTCCGACGACGATGATCCTCATCCTCTGGCGCAGGTTGCTCCTCCGCCGGCCAATGCCAATCCTCCTCCCGTCCATCATCTCGCTGCTCCTCCTCAGCCGCCTGCCAATGCCAATCCTCCTCCCGTCCATCATCTTGCAGCTCCTCCTCGGCCGCAGGCCAATGCAAATCCTTCTCTCATCCATCATATCGCCGCTCCTCCTCGGCCGCCGGCCAATGCCAATCCTCCTCTCATCCATCATCTCGTCGCTCCTCCTCGGCCGCCGGCCAATGCCAATCCTCCTCCCGTCCATCATCTCGCCGCTCCTCCTCGGCCGCCGGCCAATCCTCCACCCTCCATCTCGCCGCTCTTCGTCCGCCGGCCAGTCCTCGTCCCCTCCCTCTCGCCGGTCCTGTGAGTCTTGTATTTATATATGTTTTCATCTCTTGACATTTTCATCTCTTAATTAATTATGTTTTCATCTTGAAAAGAATTAATTTGAGCGTAATTTGCAGCAGAATTTTTGTTATGCTTTATTGATTCTTTCGACAGACATTTATGTTAGTGTTAGTACGTTGCTATTCAACAATTAGTTTTGAATAAGTCAGAGTCCTAGTTGCTATGGATTAGGACTTCTATTGCTGCAGTTTATTTATTCAGTTTTTGTAATCCCACAAAATAGGAGTTGTTAGTAGTGGAGAATTTCTTTCCTGATTTATAGGCTTGTAAACGTTGTGTGCAGCTCTATAAGAGCAAGTGATCAATGAAAAGACTTACAGTCTGGTTCCCCCAATTTCCTCTCTGTTCTTCACATTTTATGCACTAACAATTTATACAAGGTATAATCTCCTAAGTACAGTAGGTTTAGGAGTTCTAATAGACATGATCTTATTTACAACTCAACTTCTGACTTGCTTCTTAAGTAACAGTAAGTACACAAGAACTTGAACTCTGCTGTACGTAATCTGCTGTAATACGGTTTCTCATGATGACTTAATTAATTTGTAAGTCAAGTGATAAATATCTTCTAACACATCTCATGGATATGTAATTTTTATGTTTTCTGTACGTAGCTGATTGCACGGCCTCCAGCTCCACTGATGAACCTAATAATTGCATGGGCACTTCTGGGAGGTGATCTTTTCCAAGAAGAAGTAGAAGATCTGGAAGGTCCTCCCATTGAGGAAGAAGAAGAACAAGAAGAGGAGGACGAAGTCGAACAAGGAGAAGAAAATGAGGAGGACGAAGAAGAAGAAGATGAGGAGCCACAACTACCACGTTATGTGGTAATTACGTACATTAATCTTGCATTTTAACTATATATATGTATTGATTTTCTATACAATTTACTCTAATTAATTATCCATTAATTAATCTTGACGCAGGACATCTTCGCCAACGGTGCTAACAAACGCCGAAAGCTGAGTTGACTTGGAGGCTATCACCGGAGCTCTCTAATTTCTCCGTCAACAAGGATATCTCACATTAATGTACAGTACTCATCTTTCTTCACATTTGGGAAAAAATTAGTATCTTCTATGCTAGCTTTAGGTAACCATGCATGCATGTCTGTGTTTCAAACGTAATAGTAATGTTTAGGAGTATTTTGCTGGCCATTTGACATGATTATCTGATGAATTAACTTGCCATGCACTGTGTCTTGGATGAAAAAGAAGCAATTCGATCGAGCTATATTGGAACCTTGTATAGATGATTCAATGGATCTGACTAATTATGCCACTAATTAAGTAGTACAGCTGCGACGAATTAAGTGGCATAATTAGTCAAATCCATTGAATCATCTATACAAGGTTCCAATATAGCTCGATCGAATTGCTTCTTTTTCATCCAACACACGGTGCATGGCAAGTTAATTCATCAGATAAACATGTCAAATGGCCAGCAAAATACTCCTGAACATTACTATTACGTTTGAAACACAGACATGCATGCATGGTTACCTAAAGCTAGCATGGAAGATACTAATTTTTTCCCAAATGTGAAGAAAGATGAGTACTGTACATTAATGTGAGATATCCTTGTTGACGGAGAAATTAGAGAGCTCCGGTGATAGCCTCCAAGTCAACTCAGCTTCCGGCGTTTGTTAGCACCGTTGGCGAAGATGTTCAAGGCCAAGATTAATTAATGGATAATTAATTAGAGTAAATTGTATAGAAAATCAATACATATATATAGTTAAAATGCAAGATTAATGTACGTAATTACCACATAACGTGGTAGTTGTGGCTCCTCCTCTTCTTCTTCTTCTTCGTCCTCCTCATTTTCTTCTCCTTGTCCGACTTCGTCCTCCTCTTCTTGTTCTTCTTCTTCCTCAATGGGAGGACCTTCCAGATCTTCTACTTCTTCTTGGAAAAGATCACCTCCCAGAAGTGCCCATGCAATTATTAGGTTCATCAGTGGAGCTGGAGGCCGTGCAATCAGATACGTACAGAAAACATAAAATTTACATATCCATGAGATGTGTTAGAAGATATTTATCACTTGACTTACAAATTAATTAAGTCATCACGAGAAACCGTATTACATGAGATTACGTACAGCAGAGTTCAAGTTCTTGTGTACTTACTGTTACTTAAGAAGCAAGTCAGAAGTTGAGTTGTAAATAAGATCATGTCTATTAGGACTCCTAAACCTACTGTACTTAGGAGATTATACCTTGTATAAATTGTTAGTGCAGAAAACGTGAAGAACAGAGAGGAAATTGGGGGCACCAGACTGTAAGTCTTTTCATTGATCACTTGCTCTTATAGAGCTGCACACAACGTTTACAAGCCTATAAATCAGGAAAGAAATTCTCCACTACTAACAACTCCTATTTTGTGGGATTACAAAAACTGAATAAATAAACTGCAGCAATAGAAGTCCTAATCCATAGCAACTAGGACTCTGACTTATTCAAAACTAATTGTTGAATAGACTAACACTAACATAAATGTCTGTCGAAAGAATCAATAAAACATAACAAAAATTCTGCTGCAAATTACGCTAAAATTAATTCTTTTCAAGATGAAAACATAATTAATTAAGAGATGAAAACGTTAAGAGATGAAAACATATATAAATACAAGACTCACAGGACCGGCGAGAGGGAGGGGATAAGGACTGGCCGGCGGACGAAGAGCGGCGAGATGGAGGGGTGGAGGATTGGCCGGCGGCCGAGGAGGAGCGGCGAGATGATGGACGGGAGGAGGATTGGCATTGGCCGGCGGCCGAGGAGGAGCGGCGATATGATGGACGAGAGGAGGATTGGCATTGGTCTGCGGCCGAGGAGGAGCTGCAAGATGATGGACGGGAGGAGGATTGGCATTGGCAGGCGGCTGAGGAGGAGCAGCGAGATGATGGACGGGAGGAGGATTGGCATTGGCCGGCGGAGGAGCAACCTGCGCCAGAGGATGAGGATCATCGTCGTCGGAGCTGCTGTCTGATGATGGTGGGGGTGGTGGTGTAGCCATTGATGTAAAGAAGCGCGAGAAACCGAATCTTGAATTCGTTGAGCTCGTCTAACCGTCTAGTGAGTCAGTCAGAGTATAAATCGTAATGTCGACGAGTTGTTGGGCTTTCATTTAGCCAGTCGGCCCTCTTAATTTATGGTACACACGAAAAGCCCGCCAGTTAATTTAGTCAGTCAGGCTTGCGGCTGGTTTGGTTTCGCGACAAAGAGCAAGCTGAGCTCTGGACGATGACTTCGTCGGAGGAGGAGGGAAGCGATTTCGGGAGTTCTGACGTGCGAGGAGATGAAGAACAGCTTCAAACTCACGACATTGATCGGACGATTTCGAGTGACGAAGCACAAAAAACAGTCAAAAGAATAGCGAAGAGACTATTTCTGTGAGGTTTGCTTCACAAGCAAGCTTGGTTTAGAACACACAGGAATGAAGCAAAACACTCTGATGTTTATTGATGATACTTCAAGCTATTTATACCTAAAAGCTACAACGTTGGAATACTCAACCTGAAACAACTTCCTAGCTAATAATCTTGAACGAATCAAAACTACTTAAACATTCAAATAACAGACTGCTAGAGACTAGGGCTTTTATTAATTAGTTACTTAATATAATCAGCTGCAGTCGAGTGTACAACTGCGCTCTATGGTTCAGCCTTCACATCCTCCCTTAAACTGATTGGCTCTCAATCAGTTTACTCTTCACATACCACCATTCCCAACTTGTCTCGCAAGAACTCAAACTGATCAACCTTCAGTGCTTTGGTCATGATATCAGCCAATTGGTCATGTGACCAGCAATGAACTAATTCAATCACCTCTTCCTTAGAAAGATCTCTGAGGAAGTGAAACCAGACGTCTATATGTTTGCTCCTTCCATGGAGTACAGGATTTTTGGACAGTTTAATTGCAGAACTATTGTCACAAAACATCACAGTACTCCCCTTAGGTTTGCAACCAAGCTTCTACAATATTCTCCTCATCCATACAGCCTGGCACATTCCATGAGCAGCAGCTATGAACTCGGCCTCTATGGTAGAGAGTGTTACCACTGGCTGCTTCTTTGAAGACCAAGATACTGCTCCATTTCCAAGTAAAAACACATAGTCTGATGTGCTTCTTCTATCATCACAATCACCAGCATAATCACTGTCTGTGAATCCAACCAACTCTTCTTCTTGTCCCCTTTGGTAAAGAATTCCCAAATCAACAGTTCCTTTAAGATATCTCAGCACTCTCTTTATTGCATTTAGGTGTACCTTAGTTGGTTTCTCCATATAACAGCTGGCTAAACTGACTGAGAACATTAAATCAGTCTGCGCCAAATACATTAGATCGCTAATCACCGCTTGTAATTAGTTGCATCTACTAATTTAGCTCCACCTTCTTTGGATAGCTTTATGCCTGGTGCAATAGGGCTTCTCACAGCATTTCTATCTGCCATAACAAAACGTTTGAGCACCTCAACAGCATACTTCTTCTGACAAATATAAATACCATCTTCTTTTTGCTATACTTCAACACCTAGAAAGAACTTCATCTTTCTCAAATCTGTCATGGAGAACTCTTGCATCATTGTTGTCTTGAACTTTGTAAACATCTCCTTATTATTGCCTGTATATATAAGGCCGTCAACATATAGGCTAACAATAAGAAAATGAGTACCTTCTGTCTTCACAAATAGTGTGTGTTCAGAGTGGCACTTGTGAAATCCACCCTTGTTGAAGTGATTTTCTATTCTCATTGTACTGTGCTCTTGAGCCCGCTTGAGTCCATATAAAGCCTTTTCCAACTTATAAACTTTGTCTTCCTCTCCTTCTTCACAAACCCTTCAGGCTGATCAAGGTAAACTTCTTCATTCAATTCCCATACAAAAAGGCACTCTTGACATCTAGCTGGTATACTGGCCATCCATTCTATGCAGCTACAGACAGTATGAGTCTTATGGTGTCCCATCTTGCCACTGGGGCAAAGACCTCCTTATAATCCACTCCATATTGCTGTGAATAACCCTTAGCAACAAGCCTGGCCTTATATTTATCAATCTCACCCTTTTCATTTAGTTTAGTCTTGAAGATCCATTTTACACCAACTGTCTTTGCATGTGCAGGCAGGTTTACCAATCTCCATGTTTTATTAGCCTCAATGGATTGTATTTCTTGTCTCATGGCTGTCCTACAGTGTTCTTTGGTCACAGCCTCTTGAAATGTTGATGGATCATCCCCAGCAGTGATCATCATAAAGCTGTGACCTTCTTCTAGGTCTGATAAATCATCACCAGTAATGTAGTCTTTACTCCATGCTGGTGCTCTTCTGATTCTACTGTGAGTTGGAGGTGTCCTCCCTTGCTATAGATTTTCTTGCTCTGATTCACTCGAATCACTTTGTTGTTCTCTTACATTATCGGCTGTATTGTTGTCAGGAACATCTGGAATCTTGTTTCTTTCTTCTTCACACTCTAAAACTTCCTTTTGACCTTCTGCCTCACCATTTCCCCAGTCCCAAGCTTGATTTTCATTGAATACCACATCTCGGCTTGTTATAATCTTCTTGGTAGTGAGATTATATAGCCTATAGGCTTTTGATTCTTCACTCACTCCAAGAAGAATGCACTTGCAGCTTCTGTTATCCAGCTTTGATCTTCCTGGTTCAGGTGTGTGAACATGACAAACACACCCAAAAATCCTGAAGTACCCCACTGCTGGCTTCTTCCCACTCCAAGCCTCTTCAGGAGTCATGTCTTTGACTGCTATGGTTGGACATCTGTTCAACACATAAACAGACCACTTTACAGCTTCAGGCCAGAAGGTTTTTGGTAGCTGCTTCTCTGACAAGAGGCATCTCACCATATTCATAATTGTCTTGTTTTTCCTTTTAGAGACCCCATTCTGTTGTGGAGTATATAGAGCAGTGAGCTGCCTTGCAATCCCATTCTCTTTGCAGAAGCTATTGAAATCATTGGACAGATACTCCTCCTCTATCTGTCCTCAAGCAACCGATGGTCTCACCACTTTCTTTTTCAACAAGGGCCTTGAACTTCTTAAAGGTTCCAAAGGCTTCAGATTTTTCGCTAGTAAATAGGTCCAAGTCTTTCTACTGAAATCATCAATAAAGTATAGTATGTAACTATTGTTTGTTTGTGAGGCAGGCTTAATCGGTCCACATATATCACCGTGGACTAGCTGCAACCGCTTGTCTCGCTCTCCATATGCTCTTTGTGGGAAAGGTAGCCTTTGTTGTTTTCCTCCAAGCATTCGGCACGCCTTCTTGCTATCGGTGATAGATGGGAGCCCTGTCACCACGTTCTTCTGTAGCAGCTTTAGACCCTTCAGATCGAGATGCCCATATCTGCAGTGCCATAAGTGGGACTTGTCTTCTCCAACTGCCTCAAGGCACCTTGCCGCACCGGAGATGATCTGTTGCCGCAAAGAATCGCAAACATCCTGCTTTGGAGTCATTTTGCATTCCATCATCTTTCCATGCTTGGGATGATAAAGAGTGCAAACATTATCCTTCATTATAATGGTGATGCGCTTCTCTTGGATCTGTCTCATGCTCAGTAGATTGTTTTTCAAGTCTGGTACATAGTACACTAAAGTAATAACTTGTGATACACCATCAACTTGAAGTTTGATATTACCTCGACCTTGTGCCATTACTTTTGAGTCATTTCCTAGTCTGATGACTTGCTTGAATTGCTCATCTAAATCCATGAACCATTCCTTTACACCACACATGTGGTTGCTGCATCCAGAGTCAAGATACCAGATCTTCTTCTTCTCAGTTTCTTCAGTCTGTGCCATCAAGAGAATTTCATCTTCTTCTTCCACCTCCATGTAGTTTGAATTTTTCTCCAAATTAGGGCATTCTGTTTGGTAATGCCCTAATTTGTGACACTTGTAACATTCTATAAATTCTCTTGGTGTGAACCGCCCGCCTCTTCCTCTTCCTCTACCTCTACCTCCGCCTCTTCCTCTATAAAATCCTCCATATCTTCTTTCTTCATTGCTGGCCTTCAATATTTGTTCTTCCTCCTGTTTTCCCATCATTTTTGCTCATGGACCAGCAAGCTACTCAAGACTGTCTATGCTCATTGAGGTGATATCATTAGATTCCTCAATTTCTCGGTTGAAGACTTGTAACAGAGTCAAGATACCAGATCTTCTTCTTCTCAGTTTCTTCAGTCTGTGCCATCAAGAGAATTTCTTCATCTTCTTCTTCCACCTCCATGTAGTTTGAATTTTTCTCCAAATTAGGGCATTCTGTTTGGTAGTGCCCTAGTTTGTGACACTTGTAACATTCTATAAATTCTCTTGGTGTGAATTGCCTGCCTCTTCCTCTTCCTCTACCTCTACCTCTGCCTCTTCCTCTATAAAATCCTTCTCCATATCTTCTTTCTTCATTGCTGGCCTTCAATATTTGTTCTTCCTCCTGTTTTCCCATCATTCTTTGCTCATGGACCAGCAATGATATGATCATGAGGGGCCTCGAATCACTCCGGGCTTTCCATTGGAGAAGTGAAGCGGATCTGTACTCATCAAGAACTGGAGCAATGGACTTCGTATTGAAGCCCTTTTCAAGAGGAGAAAAATGGCTTTTGAATCACCTCAATCGGAGTTCCAGAGCTCAAGTTATTCAGAAAACAGTGAAGTTCCACGAACCCAAGGCACTTTGGCGAAGGCACTTTGGCGAAGGCCCTTGGCGAAGGCATCCCCGCGAGGACTTCCAGTTCAGGCAAAGCCCTGAAGCGAAGCCCACCTGTGCTCAATAATTCAGCCGACCACTCCCAACCACTCCCGTCCCATCAGGAACACTCCCTCCTTTCACGCTGACACTTGGGAGTATTATATTACTTAGCTTTTACCTTTTTCACCTTTTTAGATAACATGCATGTAAAAGCACTGTACGCTTTATGGCATGCATGCACATATGTAAGAGTCTGTTCCCTTTCCCTTCTCTATAAAAGGAACAACAGACTCCTAGAATAGGGAGAACCAATTTTAAAGAAAAGCTTGAGAAGGAAAATTCCTCAAGCCCTTTATGGGTTCTCAAATCTTGCTTCGCCAATCCTTAGTGATCCATGCAAGAGGATCCAATATAATACCTAGCATTGCCTCACCTCGTAGTGAGGAGGTTCTAGGTTCCGTTTTCTTTCCCAGGCATTTTCAAGGGCATTGCCTCACCTCGTAGTGCGGAGGTTCCCTTGGCCGACTTTGTTTCCTTCGTGTTCTTCCTCTGTTTCGTTTCCATTCTTGCTGGAAACCGCATCCTTCAAGCTAGATCCGAGTTCGTGATCACTTACCCCCCCTGTGATCATATTAAGCAAGCTACTCTGAAGATTGTCTATGCTCATTGAGGTGATATCATTAGATTCCTCAATTGAGCATACTACATAGTTGAATTTAGGAGTGAGAGACCTCAGAATTTTCTCCACAACAGCTTCTTGATCCATTCTTCTATCACCATGCATCTTCATCTTGTTGACAATGTTTAGAGTTCTAGAAAAATACTCATCAACTTTCTCCCCTTCTCTCATATTCAAAATCTCGAACTCCTTTCTTAGGGCTTGCAGCTGTGCCCTTTTGACCTTGGTGGAGCCTTGATATTTCTGTTTCATTGATTCCTAAATAGCCTTGGAGTTGCTTTTGTCTAGAATGGTCTCAAGAACATTTCTATCTATTGCTTGAAATAGAAAAATTGATTTGATATTTTATTAATGAAATTATTTGCAAAGAACACACCCTTAGTAATTTCATTAGAGAAATCTTAAAAAGTAAATTTAGAAACCAGAAGTGTTCATATCATATCCCATATAAATCATTGAATTTTATATATTAGAACGTTAAAGAAAAAAATGCACATCAAATGCTGAAAAATAATTTAATCTTTTCAGGGCAGTATTGCAAAACTTTAACAATTCTACAACCAGCTTTGAACATTGATCACCACTAGAAGCATCAACTGAGCAAGCAATTCCTAGCTGCTGCTGATACAATATAGTAACTACACTTTCAGGTTTCACAAAAACAATCTGACAACAGTAATCACCCAACCCAAATTTCACAATCCAGTCATCATTTCAAGTGCTTTGCTCTATATTTGCGAACACCTTTAAGACTTGATGAATCAACTGTGACAAAAACAGTAACTAGTAGAAGTGAAGGTATGGGCAATCCCAGACTTACTTGCCTTGGAAATTACAAGAATCTTTAGTCTTCATCAAATTTGATCCTCTTAGGAGCAAGCTGAATGATATCAACCTAAAGTTTGGCAATCAAAATGGAGTATTAAGGAGCACATCCTAACCAAACAAGAGTTGCTCCAACCAGTTCAAAGTACCAGGAAACCCTAAAAAGAAGTAGATAGACAAGTTGGAAGAAAAAACTAACAATCTCTGTAGGGCTGAGCAAGTACTCGGTTTAACCGAATTAACCGATTTTATTTTCGGTTTCGGTTAATTCGGTTCGGGTATTTCGGTATTTCGGTTCGGTATCGGTAATACCGAAATTTTAATTCAGTTTTCGGTACGGTATTCAGTTTCGGGCTTCACCTATTCGGTTACCAAATTAACCGAATAGTTAGCTCGCATGTGAGCCCAACCCAGCCCCAGCCCAATATCTAATTACTATCATTGGTGTATTTTATGCTTGTTTTGCTACTTATTACTATCATTGGTGTATTTTATGCTTGTTGTGTTACTTATTACTATCATTCTATTGCTAGCAGTTAAGTTACATCAGTTGTTTTGTGTATGAATCATGAATGATCAAAGAGTAGCAAGAAAATGGGGAAAAATTTGGTTATTTCGGATGGAAACCGAAATAACCAAACTTAATTCGGTATTCAGTTAATTCGGTTTTAAGTGTAAATCGGTTAATTCGGTATCTAATAATGGATAACCGAAACCGAATAACTACGGTAATTCGGTTTCGGTTTCTACCGAAATTACCGAATGCTCAGCCCTTTCAGCGGATCGACGAGAGAGGCCATTCTGCAACCTGAAAAGCCTTATGCGCCTTATTTTATTCTTTTTTTTTTAACTATTCTATGCGTGCGTCTCGAGAATCTTTTCAAGGTTTGGTATCCGTATCCTACCGTCAGCATCCGTCAATCGATCCGCCAACTCTTGATCAGTAATATCAAGGTAGTCCAATGGTATATCATACAACGGCGCCACCGGAGCAGCAGCAGCAACGGCCGGAGCAGCAGCAACCTTACAGTATTCAAGAACCACGCACGATCGACAAAAAGATACCGGCCATGCAATTGAGTAATTAACAGTAAAGAAAATGTTAAAGAAACTCACGACGGAAGGATCAGGAGCATCATCGTCTTCATCCTCGTCCAACTCCTGTGAGCTTGCGTGTTTAGCAAACACAGTAAAACAATCAAATACGGCCAAGCTCTTAACTTTCATTAATGAATGCATAGGGCTTTAATAGCCAGAGTTACAACGTTCAAAAAACCAACTGATTAACTAGAAAGTAGGATCGAATCTTAGCTAACTAATTTGAACACACTGACTCCTAAAAACTTGGCCTTTATTCTCTCAACAGCTAAACAAACTTAATCAGCTACAGCAGGGAGTACATGAACTCTTTCATCCTCCCTTAAACTGATTTGTGATAAATCAGTTTACTCCTTGCTCCAAACCATTCCCATCATACTTCTCAGCTTCTCAAACTGGTCGTTCTTCAAAGCCTTTGTCATGATATCAGCAACCAGGAACTGTGTACCACAATGAACCAGTTCAATCACCTCCTCTTTGGTGAGATCTCTAAGGAAATGAAAACTCACATCAATATGTTTACTTCTCCCATGTAAGACTGGATTTTTGGACAACGTAATGGTTGAGTTGTTGTCACAATATATCACTGTTTGTCCTTCAGGCTTCTTTCCAAGCTTCTCAAGAACCCTCCTTAGCCATATTGCTTGGCATGCACTGTGAGCTGCAGCAATAAACTCAGCTTCAGTGGTTGATAGTGTCACCACTGGCTGCTTTTTAGAAGACCATGAAATTGCTCCTTTCCCCATCATAAATACATAGCCTGAAGTACTCTTTCGGTCATCACTATCCCCAGCATAATCACTATCTGTAAACCCAGTCATCTCACCATCTTGTCCTCTCCTATACAGAATTCCCAGGTTGATGGTCCCTTTGAGATACCTTAGTATCCTCTTCACAGCATTCAGATGCATCTCAGTAGGCTTCTCCATAAAACGACTGAGCAAGCTTACTGAAAACATTAAGTCTGGCCTTGATGTTGTCAAGTACATTAAACTCCCAATTATCTGTTTATAATAAGTAGAATCCACCACATTACCTCCTCCTTCTTTTGTGAGCTTAAATCCAGGTGCAATTGGATTTTTCACTGAGTTGCAGTCTACCATGTTGAAGCGTTTAAGAACCTCAGAGGCATATTTTTTCTAACTAATGCAAATACCTTCTTCCACCTGCTGAACTTCAACACCCAAAAAATATTTCATCTTTCCTAGGTCTGTCATGGAAAACTCTTTCATCATAGTAGCCTTGAACTCTTCAAACATTTCTTTGTTGTTACCTGTATAGATGAGATCATCAACATACAGACTAACAATAAGGAATTTTGTACCTTCAGTTTTTACAAACAAAGTATGTTCATAGTGGCATTTTTGAAAGCCATGTTTGCAGAAGTGGCTCTCAATCCTGCTGTACCAGGCCCTTGGGGCCTGTTTCAAACCATACAATGCCCTTTGTAGCTTATAGACTTTAGCCTCTTCTCCCTTCCTAACAAATCCCTCTGGTTGTTCGATATAAACATCTTCATTTAGCTCCCCATGTAGGAATGCACTTTTGACATCTAACTGATGCACTTCCCAACTGTTCTGAGCTGCCAAGGACAAAATTGACCTGATTGTATCCCATTTAGCCACTGGTGCAAAAACCTCCTTGTAGTCCACACCAAATTGTTGAGAATACCCTTTAGCCACCAGCCTTGCTTTATATTTTTCAATCTCACCTTTTTCATTTAGCTTAGTCTTGTATATCCATTTAACTCCCACTGTCTTTGCATTATCTGGCAGATCCATCAGTTTCCAGGTATCATTGGCTTCAATTGACTGAATCTCTTCCCTCATAGCTTCCTCCAGTGTTCATGAGCTACTGCTTCTTGAAATGTTGTTGGATCATCACCTGTCACCACCATCATTAAGTTCTGTCCTTCCAGATCAGACAAATCATCACCTGTGACATAGTCATTTGTCCAAGCTGGTGCTCTTCTGGCCCTTGCTGGCGGTGTCCTCCCTTGATTTGGAATTTCTCCCCTAGGAGCATCATCTTCCTGCTCATTTGCTCCTTCTTCATTGTCATTTGCAGCATGAATATCTCCTCCCTCATACTCCAATATATCTGTCTGTTTCTCATCATCACTTCTTTTCCAATCCCAGGCTTGATCCTCATCAAAGACACATCTCGACTTGTAATGATCTTCTTTATGACTGGATTGTATAATCTATAAGCCTTTGAATCCTCACTTACACCCAACAGTATGCATTTACTGCTCCTGGAATCCAGCTTTGCTCTGTTAGGTTCTGGTGTATGAACATAACAGATACAACCAAAGGTTCTAAAAAATCCCACGGCTGGTTTCTTCCCACTCCATGCTTCCTCTGGGGTCATGTCTTTTACAGCTATGGTAGGACAACTGTTGAGAACATAGACTGTCCAGTTCACAGCTTCAGGCCAGAAGCTTTTAGGCAGCTGCTTCTCCGTCAATAAACATCTGACCATATTCATGATGGTTTTGTTTTTCCTCTCAGAGACTCCATTCTGCTGTGGAGTATAAGAGGCAGTAAGCTGCCTTGCAATCCCATTTTCTTTGCAAAAATTGTCAAACTCCTTTGACAAATATTCTCCTCCCCTGTCTGTTCTTAAACATTTGATAGCTTCCCCACTTTCTTTCTCAACTAGAGCTTTAAACTTCTTGAAAACACCAAAAGTCTCTGATTTTTCTTTTTCTGTCAACAGATATGACCAAGTTTTTCTGCTGAAATCATCTATGAAATTCAAAACATACCTCTTGTTGGTGTGAGATTCTGGCTTAGTGGGTCCACATATGTCACTATGGACTAGTTCCAACCTTCTGGTTGCTCTCCATGAACTCTTTTATGGAAATGGTAGGCGTTGCTGCTTCCCTTCCAAGCATTCCTTGCATACCTTCTTAGTCTCTGTGATGGGTGGCAGACCTGTAACCATTCCTTTTTGATGCAGAAACTTCAGGCCTCTCAAGCTCAGGTGGCCATACCTGCAGTGCCACAAATGTGTCCTGTCTTCCTCCACAGCTTCTAAGCACCTCTGTGAATTGGAGGAAACAGTTGAGGCAGTGACTGCAAACATTCTGTTTGTAGTCATCTTGCATTCCATCACCTTCCCTCGTTTAGGATGATATAGAGTACAACTGTTGTCTTTGATTACAACAGTGATACCTTTCTCTTGAATCTGACCCATACTCAGTAAATTGTTCTTTAAGTTTGGAACATAATACACCGAGGTAATGATTTGCGATATACCTTCCACTTGCAGCTTGATATTGCCCTTACCTTCTGCTGTCATTCTTGAATCATCACCCAGCCTGATAGTCTGCCTGAACTGCATGTCCAGATCCATGAACCAATTCTTCACACCACACATGTGGTTGCTACACCCAGAATCCAGGTACCACACTCCTTTCCTTTCAGTTTCTTCTGCTTGAGTCATGAGCAGTACATCCTCTTGTTCATCTATTTCCATATAATTTGACCCCTTTTCCAGACCAGGACATTCTGTTTGATAATGCCCTAGTCTATGGCATTTAAAACATTCAATAAACTCTCTAGGTGTATATTGAGAGAAATTTCTACCTCTCCCTCTGCCTCTACCACGCCCTCTTCCTCTAAAGTACATTTCTCCACTTCTTCTTTCTTCATTGCTGGCCTTGAGCACCTGTTCTTCTTCCTGTTGACCCATCATTCTTTGTTCATGGACCAGCAAACTACTTTGGAGACTGTCAATTGTCATGGTAGAGACATCATTCGATTCTTCTATGGAACACACCACATAGTTGAACTTGGGAGTCAAAGATCTCAAAAAAAATTCAACCACAGTTTCTTCATCCATCCTTCTGTCACCATGCATCTTCATCTTGTTTACAATGTGCAAGGTTCTGGCGAAGTATTCATCAATCTTCTCCCCTTCTTTCATGGTTAGGATCTCAAATTCCTTCCTAAGAGCTTGCAGCTGGGCTCTTTTTACTTTGGTTGAGCCTTGATATTTCTGTCTCATTGATTCCCAAATAGATCTGGAACTGCTCTTGTCCAGAATGGTTTCAAGAATACTTCTGTCTATTGCCTGGAACAGAAAAGATTTCACCTTCAAATCCTTCAATTTCCTCTCTTCATATGCTTTCACTTGAATTGGCGTTGGCTCTCCAGTTTGTCCTGCAACCCTCTGGGCAGTAGTAGGTTCTGCAACTACTGGTGGGTTTCCTACTCCTTCTTCAATGAGTGACCACATTTCTCTTGATCTGAGGAAAGTTTCCATTAACATCGACCAATGGTCATAGTGACCATCGAATCTAGGTATTGCAGGTTGCACGAACATTTCATCTGCGGATGGATTCATTTTCACTCCCTCACAGGTCACTCAAACAGATCCCAGTAGGGCTCTGATACCAATTGTGAGCTTGCGTGTTTAGCAAACACTCTCAGCAAACACAGTAAAACAATCAAATACGGCCAAGCTCTTAACTTTCATTAATGAATGCATAGGGCTTTAATAGCCAGAGTTACAACGTTCAAAAAACCAACTGATTAACTAGAAAGTAGGATCGAATCTTAGCTAACTAATTTGAACACACTGACTCCTAAAAACTTGGCCTTTATTCTCTCAACAGCTAAACAAACTTAATCAGCTACAGCAGGGAGTACATGAACTCTTTCAACTCCAACACTTCAGCATTTTCATCGGCATCCTCCTCCAACTCCAACTCTTCAGCCTTTTCATCAGCATCCTCCTCCAATTGTGGCGGCGGCGCTTGTTGATCCGGACGTCCGATATCTCCCATCTTCAGAGAATGATGAAGCACGCACGCGACTGGCTGGCGAGAGAGAGGATTTTTGGCGAGAGAATGTTAATTCAGAACTACGAATCAAGATTGGAAGAGAAATTTTGCCGCCAACCGTAACAGATTCTTTATTAGTTTCTTCCTTAATTACTCTCCTCTGTTTTGATTCCTTCCTTCTCCTGTTTGTTTATTCCGTTTTATATTTGTGTCCCGCTTTATTTTCCCTCAACATATTGATCCCAACGAAATCCTTCTTCTACAATTGCAGACAAATGGTACAATGCCCTCAATGAACACGAAGCTTCTCTAGGGATTCAATTGATAACAATTCTATAGTAAAAGTATTCATTACTCATGAGATGAGGAGACCCGAGTTTTAATTAGAAAGGCCTCCGTCCTTTGTTCTTTTACTCGTGAGACCCTTGATTTTATGCATATGACATATTAATCTTGTTTTGTTCTTTTTTAATTTGTTTTAATTTTAAAAGTTTGAACCTTTTAAATGTTTTTCAGCTTGCATTTTTCAGTTAAGTATACTTATTTACATGTTAAGATATTAGCGAATCAAAATTAATATGGTCATTTTTATTTGCTTAGACCCATGCAAATGTTCTGTTTTTTTTTCTTTTTTGATGAAGCAAATGTTCATTTTAAACCTATTATACATACTAACATATGTCAAGGTTATGAACCTTTGTCCCCCCTTAAGATTTTTTTTGTTTTGTTTTGTTTAGGGATTAACTCCTCTTGACCTTTCATTTTATAACTTTTAGCAAATTGACCCCAACCTTTTTTAAATTACACTATATATACTTTAGTTAAGGTTCAATGAACAGTAAATAAAAAGTGCAATTTTTGTTTAATCTTCTTCCATTTTCTTTGCATTTTACTCCATTTTCCTGTTTTACTTTTACGATTGCGTCCTTTTTCTTCATTTCTTTTTTTATATTTTGATCCTAATCATTTCTTTCTTTTTATGTTTTGGTCCTATAATTTTGACATATGTTTTATACTTAGGTCCACAACTGTCTTATGCATAATAATGCACTCAAAATTGCTTCTCTTTTTTGAACATAAAATTGATTTTTTAGACATGAAATATATGATTAAACATGAATGTTCTATAGTATATATATATGTATATATATATATATATATATATATATATATATATATATATATATATATATATATATATATATATATATATATATATATATGTATATATATATATATATATAAAGGTAACGAAATCTCAAATTTTATAACTGTTCTGAACAGACAATACGGTATTTTGAAAACCATTAACATTACTATTTGTATTTTAATGTAAAGGTTTGATTTTTATTTTTAGTTTTTTCGTTATTTATTTATCAAAGTAGTTTATCATAATAACATCAAATTGAGATTATAGTAACATTTCTATGTATATCAGATTAAGATTGCTCGACATGTATGTAGAGTTTTAGTTTAATTTTAAAAGTCTCCCTGAAACCCTAAACTTCTTTAAAAATAAGCACATATAAACCTCAAATATTTAACATGAAAATGCTTAATTAGATTCAATTTTCTTTTTTCTACCTGAATCACAATAAACGAGAAAATATTGTATTCAATGAAGTGATGAAACCTGAAAAATTACGTACAGTTAGTTCTCATAAAAAGAAGTCATTTATAATTTCTTTTATGATATTCTATTTTTATTTATCAATTACCAAATTGAAATACTGGAATAGCGTTTACCAACAAGTTTTTCACCATGTTCATGAAGAAAGTATGTTTAAAAAAATTACATTCATCACTGCTATTTTTTAGTTGTTCCCCGCCAGAGAGCCACAGTGACAAAAACACTAGTTCTATATCTATATATGTAGAAGACGACGTATTGTATTAGGTGCTGTTTTTTTGTTGTTCTACGTTTCTATAATTTTCAAATTGGCCCAAACTGTTTTAATTTTATGATTTAAGCATTGTTTTTTCCATTTTACTATTGTTTTGATCTAATTGTTTTTTTTTTCTTTTTGTATTCCATTGTTTACCCATATTCCCTTAAATTTCATGTTTATTACATTTTAGTCATATTCTCCTTGTATAATATTGTTTCACTTTAATTCTCTTTTTTTTTTGGTGTCGACTGTCGATGCCTTTTTTTCTTCTTCCTTTCCTTTTATGTTTTTCTTAATATTTTTTTTTCTCATTTGTTTCTTTTTTTAAATTATCTTCTATGCTTTTAATTTAATTTTTGGTATCCATACTCTCAACGTTTTATGGTCTAGCCATTTTGTTTTCTTCAATATTTTTGGTTTATGGCCATATGTTCAATTTGCAATAAGTAAATTTTTATTCTTCAATATTATTTTTTTAACTATCTTCCACCGTGAAGTTATATTTTTTGAATCAAATTAATGCTATAATATATATTTTTCCTTTTTCATATCAAATCTATTTGACTTTCTGGATTTTTCTCGCTTCTTCTTTAGAGTAGTTTCGATAATTTTTGCTTTAATTTTCCTACTAAATTCATTTATTCACTCCCTTCCTTTTTAATAGTTACGTTTAATTTTTCAATTTTGTGTTTAACTCAATTTTTATTTGAAAGAATTTGTTAAAAATATATATTTTATAAACTAAACATATTGATTTACCTTATACATACAAGTAATTTGACATTTTTATCAAAACTTTGAATAAAAAAATTATAAATTAGAGACTATAAATTTGTGAGTTTGATTTTCGCTTAGGGTAGTTATATTTTGTTTTTTTCAATTCAAGTTACCCTCTTCTTCTCCAATCGCGTGTCTGTTGATTTTCTTACAACTTCTATCTTTCGCTTTTAATTACATGATCCTTTTTAATCAAATTACTGATATCTTTATTCTCCAATTCAATCAATTTGTTTTAAACT
Source organism: Stellera chamaejasme (assembly GCA_024586325.1). Taxonomy (NCBI): domain Eukaryota; kingdom Viridiplantae; phylum Streptophyta; class Magnoliopsida; order Malvales; family Thymelaeaceae; genus Stellera; species Stellera chamaejasme. The sequence continues at coordinate 1,159,060 of CM044986.1, forward strand.
CCCTCATTTTTATTTTAAGTGTAATTAGTGCTTTCATGCTCATATTTTCAATCAGCTTCTTTTCTTCCACCGCAAGCTAACTAATTCCAAGAAAAAGGAAAAAAAGTGAAGAAGAAAAGATTCAATTAGGGATAGGTTCCTCCTCACTGGTTGTTGTCGGCATTATTCGTACCATATTGAATGAAAACCATTTCCCTAAAAAAAAAAAAACCGGAAAAGCTTCAGTTTCTCTTTATGGGCCTCAGACTAATTGGGCCTCAAGTTTCAGTTTTCTCTTTATGGGCCTCAAGCTTTTTTATGGGTCTTACATTGTGTCCAAACTTAACACGAAATCCATCACGGTTTGAGCGCACGCTGCTGCTAATAACTCGAAGATGAAAACATAAACGCATGGATGGATCAGTCTCGGCGCCGGTGGTTTCTCCTCCGATCTGCAGAACAACGGTATTCAATTTTTAATTTTGGGTAATCGGTGAGTTTTGGTGCGTTTTTCAATTTTTAATTTCTTTACTGAATTCAATTTTCAATTTGCCTGATTCTTAGATCATGAGTTGGGGACGTCTTGGAGAATTTAATAAGTGGAGGTCTCCGTGTGAGAAGTGTGGGTCTCCGGCTATATTTGCTCCTTTGCCAAGGCAGCGGCAGGATGATGAAGGAATGTGCCCCCATTGCTACATTGCACAGATCGAACGGGAGAGCTCCAGCCATTACCCGACAGTGCTCGTCTTGGTGCCAAAGACTTGCCAACAACAATACTTAGTGATCACTTAGAGCACAGACTATTTAACAAGTTGAACCAAGAAAGACAAGACAGAGCAACGCAACAAGGAAAACTTATGATGAGGTGATTCATTAATTATTGGATGTGCAGCAGCTATCATTTTTTATTCATATATATATATATATATATATATATATATATATATATATATATATATATATATATATGTATGTATATGTATATGTATATGTATATGCATATAGATGCGTGTGTTTGTGTGTGTGTGTTTGTATATTTGTGCCTGTGTATGTATTCTTTTGTTGCTTGGTACGTGAAGGATACAAGGTTGTGGTCTATGTATGAGGAGAAGTGGTGAAAAGGAGTTGTTAAATGTCACCAATTCAAACACTTAAAATTGGTTGCACATTCGCTAAAACAAGGAGTGTTTATAAAATGGATCGTAAAGCACAAGCATAGATCAATTTCTTGTTTATAAAACTAGCTTATGATGTGATTATTTTATTGTATGAAACTAACTAATAACAATCAGTTGTTTTGTTACCATCTTCATATATAGGTCCCTGGGGTAGAGGCACTGGTAGTACGAGTTGTTTCCTCTGTTGACAAAAATTACAAGTTGAGCAACAGTTCCGTGAGAAGTTTCATAATGAGAATTACCCATCAGAATTCCCGTACAGATCAAAGGTTACATGCTACCCACCCGTGGTAGAACATTTCATGTGGTGGAAAGAGCAACTCCATAATGAGCAATTTAGAATTTTGTTTTCGCAGCATTATATTGTTTATTTTCAAGCACAGGTTGTTCTGCTTTTCCAAAAGATTGAAGGGATGGAAGTGTGTTTATTTGGCATGTACGTCCAAGAATATGGATCAGAATGCCCATTTCCAAATCAGCGACGGGTGTATCTATCTTTTCTTGACTCTGTGGAATATTTCCAGCCCAAGGTTAAAGCTGTGAATGGGGAGCCTCTTTCTACATTTGTTTATCATGAGATTCTCGTAAGCCTTAAGTTCTCACTGTCAATGATCATTTTGTAGCACCTGCTCATATGCTGAACTTCTTTCTATCCTACAGATTGGCTACCTTGAGTATTGCAAGAAACGGGGTTTTACATGCTGCCATATTTGGGCATGCCCTCCACTGACGGGTGAAGACTACATACTGAACCGTCATGATCCAGAAATTCAGAGAAGTCCTAAATCCGATAAACTCCGTGAATGGTGAGATAATTATCCTGGAATATGTTTGGTTATCACTAGTTCGTCTATAACTTTTTCTTGCTTGCAGGTATTTAGCAATGTTGAGGAAAGCTGCCAAAGAACAGATTGTGGTTGAAACAACTAATTTGTTTGACCACTTCTTTGTCTCCACTGGTGAATGCAAAGCTAAACTAACAGCTGTTAGGATACCATACTTTGATGGGGATTATTGGCCTGGTGTTGCTGAAGATCTGATCAATCAGTCTGCTAATGCGTCTGAGGATCATTTGCTGATGCACAAAGTAATTTTTAAGTGGTGTTTTTAATCCTATCATGGTAATAGGAAACTGTGTTGAGTTGTTCGTAACTAGGAGGTTTTGGTTGCAAATCGAGTCTGCATTATTATAATTGTATATGCCCATGCCGGTTGGCCTGAAGATATTCAGTTTGCGATTTGTCCTATGGTCTGATCATGAGTCTAGTATAAATAGATCTATGTGCATCTCTAAAGTCTAGGTTGTTCAAGCTCCAATTAGTGAGCTATAAGAACAAAATTTCAGTAGCAACAAATAGTTGGCTCTGGATTTTCCTCTCAAGATGTATGTTATCTAATTCTGAACGTTTTATTACTGCTGATTAAAACACATTTTTCATTTTGGCAGCTTGGTGAGACCATCAATCATATGAAAGAAGATTTTATAATGGTTCATCTGCAGCACTATTGCAACCATTGTGCTATTCCAATGGTGTCTGGGAACTGCTGGGTTTGCAATCAGTGCAAGAACTTTCAGATCTGTGATGAGTACAGCTTTCTTTCTTTTCTTTCTTTTTCTTTTCTTTTTCTAATTTCCAATGCAGATGCTCTCAATTAAATTAAAGCCCGAATGTGCATGTTTCCATTTTTTCGTATTTATATTACTACATATTTGGTCTGAAAACTTTAATTTTGACCATGCCTCAGCTACTAGAATCATCCTAAGTCGATCGTTTTGTTTTCTCTTCCTCTTTTCAAGTCATGTGGACTGTTTGCGTTCTCTTTTATGGGGAACATGAGTAGAATTAATAACATGAAATATTTATAATAGGATTAATATCTTGTGCACCGACAGTGTAACATTATTTCTTCACCAGCACCTTTTTATGGTAATAATTACTTGAATCTATCATAAATCAGTGGTGAATACTTTCTTTTACTAGTAACATTATTTTCACAATAGGATGATGGTGGAGAAAAAGTCTACGCTGGTGTATAAATCATTATTCATTTATACTATGGGAGAGGTTTATAAAAGTATATAGTACAGCCTTCTCTGCAGATATGCTGTGTTTCTACTTTTAGTCCTTCAGTCTTTTTGTAATTGTTATGTTTTCTTTTCTGGAAGTCTCTAAATAATTATACGATTCTTTTGTTGGAATGCGTGTAATAGTTAATTCTACTTTACTGCTTTTATTAGGTAGAATTAAAGTCTAAATCTTCATTCTTTGATATGTTTTTATTAGAATTAGAAAATAGTATGTACACTCTAGAATCTTTTACAATCACAGATTAGATCTTAGAAGAAAATACTTCTCTATTCCTTGTTGATTCTCATCAAGGAATCATTTTACTTGAACCCTTCTCAAGGTTGGATTTAGTATGAAAGAAATTATTTTTTCTCACGTTTAAGGGAGCTTTTCTCTTCTTCAATTACTTTATTATCCTTACTTTTAAGGACATTTTTCTCTACTTTATTTACTATATTATCTTTATTCTAGTTCACTTTTCATCAATTAAGCAGAACTTACAATTAAGTTTCTCTCTCCATCAGTCTACACAATCTTTAATAACTTTCGATTTTGTTTAATACTTTTAATCTACCATGGAACCTATAACCTAGATTGTTGATGCGCAAACACACACACACACACACACACTGTTACACTTAACTCCTTGTAACAATATATATTTAAGTTGCTCCCTTTACTATCATGAACACTTTTGTTTCTTTGGATAAACTTTTTGTATGATCTTGTAAAGCTTGCTTGTTCTTTGGTAATCATGCTGACAAAGTTATTTTTAATGGATCTATTTTTTCCATTAATTTACCATAGGTGCTATGAGGTGGAGTCGAAGCGTGAAGAAATAGACCGCCACCCTGTCAATCATATAGATAAGCATATACTATCTTCTGTAAGTTCTTTCAGGTGTTCCCATTCCTAAAGTTGCTTCTTTGCTCAACAGTATTCTTGTGCAAATATTTTTTTATTTAACTTTCCATCATTTCATGTTTCTGCAATGGTGTAGTTTTCTATCATCGATGTGCCTGTGGATACAAAGGATGAAGACGAAATTTTAGAGAGTGAAGTCTTTGATGAGAGACGTACATTATTGGGTCTATGTCAAAAGAGACATTACCATTGTGATACGCTTTGGCAAGCAAAATGTTTTTCGATGATGATGCTACACCATCTTCACCATCCCACCGTTGTTGTATTTGCAATATGTAGTATATGTCATCTTCAATTTGATGAAGGCTGGCACTGCTATGAAACTTGCGTCAATTTGTGCAATTCATGTTACCACAAGAATGTGGATGTTGATCTTCCTCATAAGTTGGCTAATGATTGGTGGGATGCCTGTTCTGATGCACATAAAACAGAAGCTAGGCAGCGACGTGTTATCAAGGTACTACTTGATTTTGTTTGATACTCCATATAGTAGTGCTTTATCATATTGAATGTAGCAAAAGAATGTATTTTGATCAGTAATTAGAAATGATCTCATTGTTTTGTTGAACCCCCTGGTTGCTTGCAGCATAGGAGGATGAATGAACTTATGGTTCATACTTCACAATGTCGTTCTAAACAGTGTGGTTTCCTACCATATTGTGTTCCTCTCAAAAGACTTCTCAGGCATGGAACACGATGCCTGAGGCGAGCCTCTGGCGGCTGTATTTTTGCAAGAAAATGTGGCTTCTTTTGAGACTCCACGCACAAGCATGCAACAAATCCAATTGTCACGTACCGGGTTGCGGGTATTAATCAATGCCTAATTATTACGATAATTGTAGGGTACTATTTGTTCTGCGCTTGCTGGGACATTATTAGTACATTATAAGTCATGCATCTATAGATACTTTATGGCTGCAGGGATCTCAAAGCTCAGTATCTGACATTGCATCGAGATTTTAATTCAAGGCGACGGGAAGCTGTGAAGAAGAATATGATGATCACGCAACGGGCTGCGAAAGCTGTTGAGGGACTCATTGTATCAAAACTTTAAGACTTCTAGGATAAGATGATAAGTTTTATGACTTAAGTAGAAGCATAGGCATTGTTGTAGGTTGATATAAGACAATAAGTAATTGCCCATCTTTTCTTGGAAGGTTGATGCGCGATGCGAATTGGCCTGCCGCGTCTTTTTGTTTTTGTTTTTTTTTTTGCTTTAAATGCTAATTAATCCTTAAACTATATACTTATTTTCCAACTGGTCCTTAAACTCTTTATATCATATAATACTATTAGTATGGCTATATTTTTTTATAGAATTTTCTTTGGTTGCGTTGATATATATGGTAATTATTATCGAAAAGCGTATTGTAATTAGCCCGCGCGATACGAGGGCCCTCTTAAATACGACGAGCCTCATCTGACATGTGGCATTGTGATCTTGATTAGCGTGGCAGGGCCACGCTGCCAGCCGACTCCAACATAAGACACCAACCAAAAAGCGCCCAAGACACACGCCAAAAAGCGCCAAGACACAAGACACAAAAGTTGTACATACTCAATTGTCGGACTCAACACCGTTGAGTGGTAACGTCCCAATCCGCCGCTCCGAACTCGGGTCGTCGGCTCACGCGTGGGAAGGATCCCACCAAACACTCTACCCCAACGTGGGAGAGTCCTGGCATCACCCTATAAATGGGTGATGCCAACCCAAAATAAGGTAACTACTACACACCCACACCTTCCTCCTCTCTCTGCACCTGAAAGTGTCTTTGGTCTTGTCTCTCAGGTACCGGAGCTGCCCCATCTCAGCCATCGGAGAATCCTTGACTGCCGGAGGTCACCCTTTGGCTATCAATTTGGCGCCGTCTGTGGGAAACGAAAAACAGTCGTTTTTTCTTTCCTAAGCAACTTACTTTTCTCTCCTTACCATTCTCATGGCGAAAACAAGGAGAACGCACAACAAGTGTGCACGTTGAGGATCTTGCTTCAGTTCCTCCGATGTGCCTCCACGCCTGCTGGTGACGCAATGGGGACACAACAGCCCCACAACCTCAATCGATGGCCATCCCGCCGCTCCCTATTACTAGCACACTGGGGCGGCGGCCGCATGCCGCAAGCGGCCACTCGACATACCTTGCGGGGACTTCGACGACCCCAGGCGAGGTCATCGTCGATCCCGCTCGCTAGCGCTTGCTCCAAGCGAGCATGCTTAATGAGATGAAAGACTTCATGGTAAAAACCATCAAGGCGGAAATGCATCGCTCGCCTCCCACCTCACAACGAGGGACGAACAGTCCCAAAATCAAAACCATCTGCTGGGAATCTCGACGTCGACGACCTCCTCCGACAAATCAATGTGGTCGAGGAACAGGTTAAGACACCAAACCTGGTCCTCGACGATATCGAGGTCCTCCTGACGCAACCGTTCACAGAGGACATAATCGCCGTCCAGGCGCCGACCAGTTTTCGAATGCCGGTCATCGAAAGCTACGATGCTACAACGGATCCCGTCGACCATCTGCGACGCTACATCTCCCAAATGGAGATGGCTCGGGCCTCCGAGGCAATACTGCAAGGCTTTCAGCTCCACCTTAAAAGGGGCTGCTTGAACATGGTTTGGAACGCTACGAGGCCAGCATTTCAAATGCTTTAAGGACCTCGCCTCATCGTTCCTACGCCACTTCATGGGGCTCGACCTCCCCGAAGACTGTCAAACACTTGGAAAGAGTGAAAAAGCAAAGGGAGGAACAGCTCCGTGATTCTATCCGACTGTTTCAGGCTGAAGAAGTCCAAGTCCAGGGTCTCACCTCGGACATGCAACTCTTGGCCGTAACTCTAGGCCTACAGCTCGATTCATGGCTCGGTTACAACATCTACGAAATCCCCGTCACTCCGATGGTTGATTTCATCGATCGAACAACTCGTTTCATGAACTCCGAGGAAATGAACAAGCCCTACAGCAGGCCTCCCACAAGCGAGCGCAACAGGAAGTTCGACAAAGGGCCTATCTCATCGAGTACCAGCCCTCGAACATCAGTTCGAGGACCCCGATCACCACCCAACACTTCGTGACACCCGCACGAACATTACGCTAATCTTTGGAGAAGCGAGAACAAGGTTCCCAAGTGGCCGCAACCCATCCAACATAAGAACACGAGGGCTTTGACAAGTCGCCTCTACCACAAGGATCGTGGGCATGACACGGAGGCGTGCTTTCAACTCCGGAATCTCATCTCGGAGATGATTGAGCATGGCAAGCTCAAGGAATTCCTGTCCGATTCCGACTCCCCTTGCAAGGATTTCCCCAAGGGTCGTAAGAAGGACGACGATAACGACGACCGCGAAAAAGCGCGACGTCGACACAATAGTCCTCGAAGGCACAACTTGCCACCACCACCGGCGGGCACCATCCATGTCCTCACAAAGTCGGAAGGTGCCTCCTCCAGGAAGCGTTACGCGAGGGAAATCTTGCAGATCGACCACCTCGAGGAGAATGTCATCTACCGTCCCAACGGGACAAAGGTTGTCGTTCCACACTCTGATCCGCTACTTATCACAGCAAGGATCGCAGGTTTCGACACCGGCAGAGTCTACATCGACACTGGCGCGAATACCAGTGTCATCTTCAAAGACATGCTCGACAAACTCGGGGTACACATGTCTGCCGTAAGGAGGAGCTCCGGCCCTACATTTGGCATTGGTAGGGACATTGTCCCAACTATAGGGGTCGTCAACCTACCCCTCATGCTCATCGGAGACACACAATTCGGCACGGTTGACTGCCACTCCATCATGACGGAGTTCTTGGTCCTCGAGGTGCCCTCAACTTACAACGCAATCATTGGCCGACCAAGCCAGGTCGATTTCAGCATGAGATGCGACATCCGCTCCCTTACAATCACATTTGCAACACCTCGTGGGGATGCAACCATCTACATCGACCAGCGTACTGCGCGGACAAATTATGTCGCTTCTTTGAGCTCGACGGTTGATCCGCGAATCTCGAAGACCGTCGATGATCTTATGGATCCCGATGACAGGCCACGCCTCGATGATTTGACAGAGGAGATCGGCGTCGTTCAGGCAAGAAGTTCAAGGTTGGCAAAAACCTGGAGCAAAGGAGAAGATGGCGCTCATCCACCTCCTCGAGGCAAACCTTGACGTCTTCGCACGGAGCTTGAAAGATCTGCCGGGTGTCGACCCTAGCGTCATCACCCACAAACTGAATGTATTCCCGGACTCAAAACCGGTTAAGCAAAAGAAAAGGGGTATGGCCCTTCTAAGAAGAAGTTTGTAAAGAGGAGGTTTCTAAACTCCTCGAAGCTGGAATAATAAAAGAAATTCAGTACTCTGAGTGGCTCGCTAACATAGTTTTAGCTGACAAAACAAATGGTGAACTTCGTATGTGCGTGGATTTCACGGGCGTCAATAGGCATTGTCCAAAGGACCCATACCCGTTACCTGTCATCGACCAACTCGTGGACGCAACTTCCAAGTATAAATACTTGTCTTTCATGGACGCTAAGAGCGGGTACCACCAAATCTACATGGATCCCGAGGACGCCTTCAAAACAGCATTCTGGCCCGGTGATGACGTCTATTATTACGTTCGAATGCCTTTTGGGCTCAAAAACGCTGGAGCCACCTACCAGCGTCTAATGAACAAGGTCTTTGCCCACCGGATGGGTCGTAACCTTGAAGCGTCGTCGGCGATGTCATTGTCAAAAGCATGACATTCGAGGATCACCTTCAAGACTGGCCGAGACCTTCGAATCGTTCCGGCGATATAACATGAGGCTCAATCCAGCCAAGTGTTCCTTCTTTGTTGGAGCCGGGAAATTCCTGGGCTATATGATCTCCGAAAGAGGGATCGACGCCAACCTTAAGAAAATATCAGCCATCACGGAAATGGCGCCACCAAGGAACATCAAGGAAATCCAGCAACTTACAGGAAGAATTGTTGCCTTGGGGCGATTCATTTCCAAGTTGAGACAAGTGTAAGCCGTTCTTCGAACAGCTTCGCATGAAGAAGGCGTTCACCTGGACACCGGAGTGCCAAGAAGCATTCGAGCAAATCAAGAAACACCTCTCCGATTTGCCAACGCTGAAATGCCCCCAACCGGGGGATGAACTCGTCATCTACCTCTCCACTTGAACAAAGACCTTGTATCCGCAGTGCTCGTTAAGGAGGAAGGCCCACAACAGTGGCCCGTCTATTACATAAGCTACACGCTACGAGGGGCTGAGGTTAATTACCCTCCCCTCCAAAAAACGATCTACGCTTTGATCGTGGCTGCCAGGAAGTTGCGAGCATACTTCCAAGCCCACACAATCATTGTCAGAACGGACTTACCAATCCGAGACATTCTAAACAGACCGGAACATAGTGGTCGTTTAGCTCGTTGGTGCATCGAACTGGGGGAGTACGACATCAAGTTTGAGCCTCGACGAGCAATAAAGGCACAAGCTTTGGCGGATTTCATGGCCGAGCTTTCCATCTACCCCTCGAGCATGGTCCTTCGAGGGAACCACCACCGGAGTTGGAGCCTCCCGAGTGGGACATGTTCGTGGATGGTTCATCCAGTGCCGATCGCCCAGGAGGAGGCGTTCATATCAGGGGCCCACACGGCATGGAGGCTAGCTTACGAGTGGCCTTCCAATTCCCCGTCACAAACAATGTGGCAGAATACGAGGCCCTCGTAGCGGGTCTCAAGACGGCTCTGAAAGCTGGTTTGCGACGTTTAACTGTGCACAGCGACTCGCAGCTCGTCGTAAGCCAGGTTACGGGGACCAATGACTGCAAGGACCCGTACTCTCGAGGTACTTGCGCTTGGTAAAAAGCTTACAAGGGCAGTTCAAGCAGTTAAATATTAATAAGATCCCAAGGGATCAAAACACTGTGGCTGACAGGTTGTCTAAGGGGCGGGCGGATGCATTCCTCGAAACCCTAGCACAACCTTCGATAAATATAATTCATGCAATCGACGCCAACGCAGTGCTGATTGGAGGGACCCAATCCTCCAAGTATCTCCAAACCGGCGCAATCGAAGGCCCACCAGGCGTTGCAAAAGAAAATAAGGACGCAGCAGCCCGCCATGTCATCATAGATGGCGCATTATGGCGTAAAGGATATTCTACTCCTCTACAGCGATGTATTGGCCCCGACGATTCCACACTCATCCTGAACGAAGTCCACTCAGGAGTTTGCGGAGCACACATTGGCTCCGATGCGCTAGCACACAAATGCTTGCGCCTCGGTTATTATTGGCCAACCTTGAGGAAAGACGCGCATGATTTGGTACGAACGTGCCATAAGTGCCAACTCAATTCTCGCATCCAACGACAGCCGGTAAACGAAGTGGTTACGGAGACATACCCCATACCCTTCGCTCTGTGGGGCCTCGATCTAATCGGCCCAATGCCTACGGCCAAGGGCGATTCAAATTTTGTATAGTGGCTGTCGATTACTTCACTAAGTGGGTCGAGGTCCAGCCACTCGAGAAAATCACAACCGCCAAGGTCATACACTTCCTCCGCACGACCTTGTGGCACGATACGGGCACCAAGAGCCATAATCACGCATAATGGGACTCAATTCGCAAGCAAAAGCTTAAGGATTGGGCCACTAAGATGAACATACAAATGCTCTACGCTCTGTGGCACACCCGCGATCAAATGGCCAGGTGGAAGTAACGAATCGAGCGATCAAGGAGGGCTTAAAAAGCGCCTCGAGGACAAAAGGAAAGTGGGTGAAGCCCTACCCGGCGTCCTCTGGGACTATCGAACAACAACACGGGGACCCACGGGAGAAACTCCTTTCTCTTTGGTTTACGGCGTCGATGCCTTGCTACCAATCGAAGTCTCAATACCCACAATCCGAACGCTATATTACGACGCCTCACAATGAGAGCGGTCTTGAGCGCGTCGGACCTCGTCGAGGAACTCCGCGAGGGTGCTAGACTTAGGCTTGTGGCCTTACGACAAAGGGCAAACCTCGATCACAACGCCAAAGTTCGGGCAAAGCAGATCCACGTGGGTGGTATGGTCTTGCTAAAGGCGGAGTTGTCAGGTCGTAATCCTAGCCATGGCGCACTTCGTTCAGATGGGCGGGACCTTATGTGGTACACGGTAAAGAAAGAGAGGGTGTATACAAGTTAAAGGACCATCAAGGTAAAAGCTCAAAAATGACTACCACGTCAACGACTTGAGGCCTTACTACGTTTAAGTTGAACACTTTCAAGTCTTTGCGTTGTACAAAATCTGTTCATACATCAAAGGAAAGGCATATTCCGAGTCTTTACGTTGTGCAAGCTATGTTCACATAAAATCGCTCTACTAAGAGTGTCCCCCACTTTAGTGGGTAAGTTTAAAAATCGACCGCAAGGTCACGGCTCGACCAGCGCACATCGAATAAAATCACTTTTCGAAGAATTACAAAAATTCATTTGCACAACTTTACCCAACACGGGTACAAACACTTCGCATTGTGCAAATAATACTCGTATAGCAACTACAAAGGCAACAAATGCTGAAATGTTGTATATTTTATCAAAAAAGAGCAAAAATTTAATTACAAGTCCACAAACTACTTGGGGACATCGTCGTTTGGAGGTACAACAGGGGCATCCTCTACGTGCCCAGGCAGAATATCATAAGGATATTCTACTCCCAATTTCTTCCCTGCCCTACCCCACTCGAACAAAATCGCCTGAGGAGGGTCTTCGACCTTCATCGCGTTAAGGGGTTCCAAATCTGACTTCTCAACGATGGCCTCCACCGGGTGGCGGCATCGTAGGAAGCCCTCAGCATAGCGGACACCCTCCATGGCTTGTGCGCTAGCGGTCTTCTCGATCAGCACCTCGACAGCCCTGCGCACTCGACCAGCCCTTTCAGCAATGGGCTTTACAAAAACGGGGGGCTGAACACTTTCACCATCGTACAACTTAAACCCAATTTGGTTTTCTAGTTGTGCGAAGGCTAAATGATCAGCCACCACAGAACCCGTCACCTCATTAAGGGTCCGGGTGCAGTCTTCGATCTGGATTGCAGCCTTAGACGCCAGATCCTCAGCACAGGGCAACCCTCGAGGACAACTCCTCCGCGAGTTTGCCCTTCGCCTCGGCCTCGGCCTCCATTCTTTGATATTCCCGAGCACTTGCTCCATTTCAGCTTCGAGCTCTTTCTTCGCATGGTGCTCGGCGAGGAACAGCTCATCGGCCATGGAAGCTTTCAGCTGCTTGCCCATGACACCCAGGGCTCTAAGGAGGTTAGCCTCCTCATTCCTCGAGGACCCCAACTCGGCCTCCTTTTCAGCCAACTTGGCATCCTTGTCAGCCAAGGCCTTTTTTAGGCTCTCCACCTCCTCGGAGTCCTTTGCTTTGGCCTCAAGGCTCTTCACGAGGGACTCAAGGTCCTCGATCTTTGCCACCAGCCCTTGGGCCAACACAGTTTTCTGCAAGTTACAAACGCAAACCATATAAACAAAGCATGCCAACAAAAAGATAAGTAACAAAGGGGAACCCAGTTCGTGACTTACTCGAGTGAGGCCCCGGCAGATGTCCTTCGCCATATCTAGGGCCCCGAGGAGGTGTACTTCAAAAAGTGCTGTCTCGGGAAGTGCGAGACCCTCTGTAACCTTTAGTCTCACGTCCCCTTCCCCGAGGAGTATTGACTCGTCGCGGGTCACCCTCATGACAGGGTCCCAGGCCTCCACAAGGGCCAGACCCTTGCGTTTGAAGAATTTCTCCCGCAGCTCCCGCCGATAGTCCTCGAGTAGTTGAGGCTCAGCAGGATCTATGCCCTTCGTGGTCTTAGGGATCCTCGAAGGCCTTCTTGCATACACTCGAGGGGCCACAACAGCCCTCCGAGCATCTGCCAATAGGCCGACGGGTTCCCAGCGCCCGAACAGGGCTCTTTGGGAGGCTCCTCGAGGCTGGTCTTTTCCCTTTATCTTTGGCGAGGGGGACTGCTATCCGAGGACACAACTAAGTCCTCTGCCGCTACAAGGTTAAATGGGAATCAGAACACAATGTAAAGAAAAGTTCACCAAAGAACCAAGGGAAGCAAGAATATTAGGATTTTAGGATCGTCTTTAACATGCTTCTCATGTTCGCATTCTATATCTTGAAGAAAGGATTAAGGATGTGTACCTTTCTTACGGACGCGACTTAAGAATCTTAGAGATTCTTGCTCCTTGTTGATGTAGAAGACTCAGCTCGGGAACACCTTAAGGGCGGATTGGAGAGGATTTGTCTCCAAAGTGAGTTCCACTCACAATGCTCCTAGAATGCCTTCTAGCTTGGAAGAGGAAGTATGAGGAGAGAAGAGAGAACCAATGCTGGTTGTGGGATGAGAATAATGGCGCCACCCTCCCTCTATTTATAGAGGAGGATGGGCTGCCAATGAGAGGGCACAATGCCTCCTCATTTGCGAAATAACATGTCCCTAGGACCAAGGGCTGCAACCAATGCCCCTTGGTCCATGAGACATGTCTCATGCCTTTTGCCTTTTCAATTAAGTAATTAATTAGAAAAGGAATAAATAAATAATTGTGTCTAATAGGAAATTAATTAACTAATTAATTAATTATCCAAATATGGTGAAAAGGTAAGGAGGTGACCCATGCCCCTTGCCCATTCGGCCATGAGACATGAGACATGTCCCTTTGGCTGAATGGTGCAAGGCATGGGTGCACCCTGCCTAGAGGCACCTAGGGCGAAGGGCACTCACACCCCTAGGCCCATGGCCGAATGGGTGTAAGGCCACCTTAGGGTGCCCTTTCGGCACCCGAGGGTGCTACGCACCCTTCGGCCTAAGCCGAAGGTGTGCTTGGCCCTCTCCGACACCTTTTCACCAATTTACGCACCTTTCCGCCAAGAGACACGTCTCTTCGCCAAAAGGTGCCTAGACACATTTGTACCAAGCTCACATAGAGCTAGTCCAAGACATATTAAATCATCCATTGAGCTCCTTGAGCTCATATCAGCTCACTAAGAGCAGATACACATCTCTCTAGCTCAAACACTCAGATTGAGTGAGTTGAGCTGTGCTTAGCTACTTTAGCTAGCCCAGTCATCTTGGTGCGCAAGAATTCTAATAGAATAATACCTGCAAGTCGGGGGCGCTTCCGTCGAAGGATCTCCTCCTCCGAGTCATCGGTCAGCTCTTCGACGATGACGGGACCAGCCATGTTGACCGGTTGAGCTACCGTCACCAAGGCCTCCGCATTGCGGGCCTCTCCGCCTTTCGAGGTCCCTGCAACTGACCCCTCGACAGCCCTTTGGGCAGGCTCTGCAGGGACCTCCTCCTCCATCTTTGCCTTAAGCGCCTCCAACAAATCCTGCTTCTTGGCAAAAAGGGTGTTGGGGTGCAACATCTTGGCTGTAGCAAAACACGAGTCAGTCATAATAGCATTTAAAAATGTGCAAGCACAAAAACACGGGAACAAAAAGAATGCAAAAGCAGACGGTGGGGGTTACTGAAAGCGCCTTCGAAGCGCTCTATGAGGTCGCCGTCCAATCCTTCCACCCAGTTCTTAAGGGTGTCCACGTGGCTCGGAAGACGGTGGGCCCTGCTAACCCCTACTCTCCGCAGGACCACCTCGTCCAGGCTGGATAGAGTGAAGGAAACGCACCCTTACACCTCGAGTCTTTCCACACCCCGGATCCATTCGCAAAGGGCGTCGAGGGCTTTCTTCCCCTCGCTACCCGCCCACACAGAGGGCTTCACCGACACCTTTGCGTTCTTCTCCTTTATGAAGAACGCAGGGAAACCCCAGCTATCCTCCTTCAAGATGAAGAAGAAGTTGCTCTTCCAACTCCCCCACGAGCTGGTGGTTTCAGCGAAGACTCCGATCTTCACCATTTTATTTCCCACCTTCACCTCCTCGGGGGTCAGTTGATAGAAGGGATGTCTGACCGGCCTCTTCAGCGTATAGAACTGCAAGAAGGTCTCCGGTAGCACCGCCGTCTTCGCCAAGTGGCAGGCCACCACAAATGCGTTTACGGTGGTAAACACATTCGGGGCCAATTGCCCAGGGCAAACACCCCATCCCTCACACAATTGCAACAGCAAAGAGCAAAGGGGGAGCCTCAATCCGGCCTTGAGTTGGGCTTCATAGACCACCATGGTCTGTTCCCTCATGGCCTCGTCGCTCAACTCCATCCCCGCTTTCCTCAACACATCCGCTGGAGAAAGCCCACAAACCACCCCAGTATACACGTGATGGTTCTGGCAGATATCTGCCATTTTCTTCCCCGACAGACCTGTTCGGGGCCACACCCTCTCGACATCGGGGCCGACGCCGGGCTTACTTGGATTCTTGGGAGCCATCTACAAAAATAAACCGCAAATTTCAAAAACTAAACCCTAGACCCAATAACCCAGGCAGTGGCTAGTCGACGCCTCAAACGCGACACAGTAGCGACGAGAAAACTAAAATTAAAAGGGATACAACTTAATTATTCGTGCGGTGGATACGAAAGCGAAAGATTCAACGGCTGGATTCTTCAAATCTCGCCGGGAAATTCTTCGATAATTGCCGAAAATGGAAACTAGATTGCAAAGGAAGCTAAAGCGCAAAAGCAAGGAAAGCAAGATTTCGAAACCGACTTCCCACTTGGGTTGGCGTATAAGAGGAGCGCGATGGGAAGTGAAGCGACTTCCCCATAATTACGACGGCGCAAAAGCGCAAATTTTGAAAAGCGCTTTTGCCAACCGCCACAATGAGTATTGTGCCAAAGTTTTGGGCCTACATTGGGGACAGCTCTTGGGCCTCTCCTAATAAGGCTCCAAAACACCACAATACAACATGGACTCAATGTCTATAGGCATACTTCCTTCCAAATCGGAGCACAGGGACCCAACCCATCCTCCGCTGCGGGGGGAGGGCATACTGATATATATGGGCCAGCCCATACGGCTGTATTGTCAAATGCAAAAGCCATATGGGCCAAGCCCACCAATACGAGGGGGGGCTCCTCTTAAATACGACGAGCCCCTCGTACACGGGCCACTAGGGCGCCCCGTATGATCTTGATTGGCAGCAGGCGCTTGCTGGGCCAGGCCCAATTGGTACTCCAACATAGTACACCAACCAAAAAGCTGGCCCAGCACACAATGCCCAAAAGCTGCGCCAGCACACAAGACACAAAAGTTGTACATACTCAAGTGCTGTCAGACCAACACTGTTGAGTGGTAACGTCCAATCCGCCGCTCTGAACTCAGAAGTCAGCGGCTCACGCGTGGGGAAGGATCCCACCAAACACTCTACCCCAACGTGGGAGAGTCACAGCATCACCCTATAAATGGGTGATGCCAACCCAAAATAAGGTAACTACTACACACCCACACCTTCGTCCTCTCTCTGCACCTGAAAGTGTCTTTGGTCTTGTCTCTCAGGTACCGGAGCTGCCCCATCTCAGCCATCGGAGAATCCTTGACAGCCGGAGATCACCCTTTGGCTATCACACGTGCTACTAATGTGGGTCCGTCCTGTAATACTATTAGGGATGTCAATCGATCATGTTGAGTTTGGGTCATTTGGATTTCGGGTTGTTTCGTGTTTATCTATTTCGGTCGATCGAGTTTGGGTTGTCTCGGGTTAAGCTGATTTCGGGTCAGGTCAGATTCGAGCTAGGGTTGTTCACGGAGCGGATAGAGGGAAAAATAGTATCCGTCCCGTCGAGTGCGGGTACTCGAGTTTCACTGTTTTTGCGGTTCGGATCGCGTTTATCTGCATATGTTCCTCAAGATACTTATCCTATAAAATCTTCCAATATATTTAGAGATATTTTAAAATTTTGTATCATATATATATATATATATATCTAGAACATCAAAAAGAAGAAAAATAGTTAGCATAAATAGAACAACAATATAACATTGCAAATAATGTATCATTATTGTATGAAATGAGTTTTCACATATAGTATAAAAGAAACTTTGAAGGAAAATTAGACGAAGTAAGCAATTTTAGATAGTTTGTTTCTAAATAGATATATGCGGATCGCTTAAGGTATCCGCGGGTTTCTAAAATTAGAACCCGCGGGTTATCGGTTTCTTCGATTCACGAGTTTTTCGATTTGAGATCATGCGATTCGGTTCGGTTTCTCCGTTTTGCGAGTTGTTTTAGCACTCTAGTTCGGGCTTTTCATGTTGCTTTGGGCCGAGCATATTGCGGGTTAGATCGGGTTTGGGTTCAAGTCATTCGGGTTTCAAGTTGTTTCGGTTTCAGGCTAGTCTTGGTCGGGTTTTTTCGGGTCAATTCGGGTTTCTTAGGGTTCAAGTTCGAGTTTCCTCAGGTCAAAGTTCGGGTATCTAAACTTTTCAAATTAAATTTGTATTCTTTATATCTATTTTCTTCTATATACATTTAGATTTTTCATTATAAATATAATACTACGTATTTTATATTCATACATACATTAATGATATACTCGGAAAAGAAATTGGTGATTGCGCTTGTTCCAAAAGATTAAAATTGGAAATTGTCAATTTCTAACAAAATTTGATATTGGACATTCCTCCAATAAAATTGGAAATAGGTTATTGCTTTAACAAAATTGGAGATTGCATATTATTCAAAAAATTAGAAATTGGACATTATCAACTTGTCACAACGAAATTGAAAATTAAACATTGATCCAACAACATTAAAAATTGGGCATTACTCTAGTAAAATTGGATATTAGACGTTCCTCCAATAAAAGCTGAAAATTAGACATTCCCCAACAAAATTGGAAATTAGACATTGCTCCAACAAAATTGGAAAATGCATACTTTGCCAAAAGATTAGAAATTGAATACTATCAATTTGTCACAACAATTTTAGAAATTAGACATTGCTCCAACTATTTTGGAAATTGGAAATTCCTCCTACAAAATTAGAAAGAATTCATTGCTCCAACAAGATTGGAGATTGCATATTGTCCCAAAAATTAAAAATTTGACATTGTCAATTTTTTTGCAACAAAATTGAAAGTTGAACATCGCTCAAACAATTTTGGAAATTGGACATTTCTCCAATAAAATTGAATATTAGATATTCCTTCAAAACAGAAAATGGAAATTAGACATATATCTAACAAACTAAGAGACTGTCCAACATGTTTTTATTTACTACCCATTATACCCAAATGTTTTAGTTATTTTATTTAACTATTTCCCTTTCTTTTGCTTTTATTTTGATCTAATTCTCTTCTTTTTGTACTCCATATTTATGTCACGGCTCTCCTATTATTGTTTTCACATACTCAACTGTTGTTTTTTTCCTTTTCATTTTTATATATATTCTTTCCTAACCACAAGTATGCTTACATGAAAAGAAGGTCACGGTGAAATGAGCCGTTTTCACTTTTTCCACCTCATTTTGTTGCTTAAGGAATAACTCTCATTCATTGTCCTACATTTCTATATTTTTTCAAATTGGCTCCAGCTATTGTAATTTTATGATTTAAGCATTTTCTTTTCTTTTTACTTTTATTTTGGTCTAATTAATTTTTTTCTTTTTATATTCTATTATTTACCCATAGTCCTTTTTGTACTCCATTTTTATGCCACGACTCTCTTATTATTGTTTCACATACTAAACAATTATTTTTGTTTTTTTGCTTACTGATTATATAGGGGAAAACTTCGATATTGTCCAACATTTTGTATTTTCTACACATTGAACCGAAATATTTTAGTTTCGTTATTTAACTATTTCTCTTTCTTTTTACTTTTGTTTTGATCTCATTTTCTTCTTCCTTTATGTACTCCATTTTTATGTCATGACTCAACTATTATTATTTTCACATACTGAATAGTTATTTTTTTCTTTGTTGTTTTTTTCCTTTTCCTTTTCTTTTTTGTCTATTCTTGCTGAATCTCATGTATGTTTAAATACAAAGAAAGTCGCGGCGAGACGAGCCGTTTTTCACTTTTTCCCACCTCATATTGTTGTTAAGGAATAACTCTTTTATTTTCCTACGTTTTGATAATTTTTCAAATTGACCCAAATTGTTTTAATTTTATGATTTAAGCATTTTTTTCCATTTTGCTACTGTTTTGGTCTAATTCTTTTCTTTCTTTTTGTATTCCAGTGTTTAACCATATTCCCTTAAACTTCATGTTTATTACATTTAGTCATATTCTCCTTGTATAATATTCTTTCGGTTTAATTCTCTTTTTGGGGTGTGGTGTGCCTTTTTTCTTCTTCCTTTCCTTTTCTTTTATTTTTTCTCAATAATTATTTTTCTCATTTGTTCCTTTGTTTTAATTTTATTTTATACGTTTATTTTAATTTTTTTTATTCATACTCTCCACTTTTTATCATTCAGCCATTTTCTATTCTTCAATATTTGTGGTTTATAAGCATGTTCATTTTACAATAAGTAAATTTTTATTCTTCAATTTTATTTTTTAAGTATCTTCCACCGTGAAGTATTGGTTAAAAACCTCGTACAGTTTATTCTTTGAATCAAATTATTGCTATAATATTTTTTCCGTTTTCATATTAAATCTATTTGACTTTCTGGATTTTTCTCGCTTCTTCTTTAGAGTAGTTTCGATAATTTTTGCTTTAATTTTCCTACTAAATTCATTTATTCACTCCCTTCCTTTTTAATAGTTACGTTTAATTTTTCAATTTTGTGTTTAACTCAATTTTTTATTTGAAAGAATTTGTTAAAAAAACTGAAATAAAAATATTTTAGAAACTAAACATATTGATTTACCTTATACATACAAGTAATTTGACATTGTATATCAAAATCTTGAATCAAAAAATTAATAAATTAGAGACTATAAATTTGTGAGTTTGATTTTCGCTTAGGGTAGTTATAACTTACTCGTTTTTTTTTCTTTTTCAATTCAAGTTACTCTTTTCTTCTCCAATCGTGTCTTTTGATTTTCTTACTGTTGTCCCAAGTAGACAGCCAAGAGGAGGGGGTGAATTGGTTGGCCTCAAAAATTAATTCTTTTTGCAAAAATGTTAACACTGGAAAGGTCTCAACCCGTTGAGAAAAATGTGTCTGGGCAGAAACAGAAACGCCGAAATAGATAAAAATAAAGAGAAGAACAACACCAGAAATTTATAGAGGTTCGGTCGACGATCTACATCCTCTCCTCAAGTTCACCACTTGAGAGTTCATTCCACTATACTTTAAAATGGTTACACCAACAAAAAAAGTATACAAAAGTTTTTCTCGATGCTCAACTATAACCTAACTTTGATTTTCCCAAAGGGTCACCAAAAACCTAACACTCCCCAAAATAGTTTTCCCAAGGCTCACTATTAACCTAACAAAAATCTCTCTTTGGTTTTCCCGAGGCTCACCAAAACAAACCTTTCAAAAACTGTTTTCTCGAAATAACTCAACATGTTGAGATTTTTCACGAAAAAACTCAAAAACGTTTTAAATCACTCTTTCTCTCTCCCAAAAATAAAGTAATAAAACTGAGATAAAGTAGAAGCTTGATCTTCGAAATACATAACACTGAAGAGCTTTTAGAACAACTTGATTTCTTGTGAGATGAGAGAGTTTGAATCTTGAAGTCCTTTTCTTCATGAATGAATGATCTTGATTTATAAAGGAGGGGCCTCTTCTTCAACGTTTCTTTCTGTTGTTGATTCCTGATCTAGCGCTTTTTCATCCCAGAAAAGTAGCTTGCCAACGTATTAAACCAAGAGAGATAATAACAAGAGTTCTATTCAACGACAAACTCTTCCCAACTTGAGTCTTCAACATAAACAACATAGATAGAACAAATAGGCCTTACAGCAAAGATGGGCTGAAGTAATTTCTGAGCTGGAACCCATCAACTTCCATAAGATTAAAAGGTAGAAGTATTGAACATACACCACACTTTTTCTAAACTTTGCACAAAGAATCCAAAACTTTTATAATCATCAAAATCCTTTTCTTGGAGAAGAATTAATCCAACACTTACAACTTCTATCTTTCGCTTTTAATTACATGATCCTTTTTAGTCAGATTACTAATATCTTTATCCTCCAATTCAATCAATTAGTTTTTTAGTCCCTGCTTTTTATTTTAAGTGTAACTAGTGTTTTCCTGCTCATATTTTCAATCAACTTCTTTTCTTCCACCGCAAGCTAACTAATCCCAAAAAAAAAAATAGCGAAGCAGAAAAGATTCAATTCCTGAGTATAGGGGCTTCATACTTCATAGACCTATGAGTCCAACTGTCCAAGCTAATTTTGGTTTCAAGGATTTTGCATACAAAAAAATGACAATAGCAAACTTCCTCCTCGAACAAACGCAATTTTGTTCATTGAGACAATTACTTTATCTACAAACACAAGTCGACCACCAGGGCTACCTGATCTAATAAAGGCCGGAGGAGCATGAACTTGTACAATTACAGAAGAAGACTTGCCTCATATTTCACAGTAGGAGCAGAATTTCCCACTCCTACAACACCACAACATACTTGGTAAACATGAAAAATGTCCTTGTGATATGCCTGAGACACAAATGATAGAAGAACAACAACAACAACAACAATTGGGTATATCCTACAGAGAGTCTGCGCCCTCGACCTGCTGTCGTGCAAGGTATCTTTCCCTCCGTTCCTTCTGCAAAGCAACAAGATGATAAAAGGTAAAAATGATGCAAAAAAAGACTAGCTTCTCGGGAACTTTGCATGCACTTGGAACATAACCTACCCATTCATCGATGACTAGTCCTTCCCCTATAATCTTAGGACCTGTATCCTCTGGAGGCTTTTTCCGAGCCTCAACTTCAGCATCGGCATCAGCTAATTGCCGCTTCAACTTCTCCAAAGCCTTAAAATTAAGCAACAAGTAAGAAAGCTCATAAATGAAGTAGTTGTTATTCTCACTACGGATGAAGGTTGAAAATTTTCCAAATACACACACCAAATGTGAAAAGCTTGACTGTCGATAATAGTCACATGTGGATGTGATGATTGCAAATGGAAACACTAAACTCAAAAATCCAAAAAAAAAATTGAAGAAACAACTTACAGGAGAGGGACGTTCAGGATCCAGAAAAATAACCCGCAATATTTGCTCTATTGCCACGTGATCCTTTTGCTCATCGAACTTTAGCCAATAAAACATTAAAAAAAAACTGAATAAATTAGATCTAAAGTGCAAAATAATGCACCAGAAAGAGAAGCTACGAACCATCTTCCCTAAAGAAGTAACTTCAAAATGTATAAGAAGTTGGACAACGTAAGACATAGTTAAGTAGTTATTAATGGTGTCAAACAGGAATCAGAAAAAAAAATTGCTAATGCAAAGCTTCTGCGTAGATATATCAATCTTCGTATGAACAGAAGGATGAAATTCTACTTCACAGCATTTTCTACAAGATTAAACTTACCAGCTCAGGTACATAGTCGATCTGGCCTGTCACCTTAAGACTCATAATCTTAAACTTCACCCTGCTTTTCTGATCCATTGGTTTCTCATTGTTCTCTGGAGGCTCCACAAACTTGAATACTGGTAATAGATCCAAATCAAGCGCACAAATGGATGAGAGTATAGGAATTTACAGCAGAAAATTTACACAGAATGTAAAAGTACCTGTTGCTATAAGGCTTTCACCAGGAGCAAGAATGGCACCAGGAGGACGCATGAAACAACTCTTGGGTGCAGTTGTTTGAAACTAGGAAATGGGAGAAAGAAAAGAAAAAAGCACTAGTATGAGATTTTCCTCTGGCAATCTTACAGAACACAAAGGCTCTATTATTTCCCTCAAAAAAGTAGTTTCTAAAAAAACAATAATTCAAATTTACCACTCAAAAAATACAGAATCAAATTACAAATAACCCATTTCTGAATTCTTTCTCTATTCTAAACACACTCAAAACTAAAATCTACATGTAAATGTTATATTTCATAGGCTTTCTTAAGCTTTGCTAACTTTACTATGAAAATGTAATGCTCCATACTTCCCAAAGGGAATGACATTTTGACTTATTTTTATAGAATAGGGAGGGAGTATGTTAAGGGTCCCTTCCACTTCTCAACTATTGCATGTTGGCTACAAGACCGTAACATATATGGACAGATACACTAGAAGCTTTCAACCCTTAAGTAGCAGATAATAAACTATAGAACAAATTAAGAGAACAAATGAATACAGCCAGAGAACATTTAAGAATAATATATACCTTGAACGCTACATATGACTTGCTACTGTTTTTAATCCTGACGGCACTCTTCACTTGCTTGCCAGGTTCATCTGAAAATGAGGTGTTTCATCACACACTAATTGAATGTAAACGGGGCACAGACAGAGCATGTCCCATTTGCCCAAGATAATTCTCACGACATTTGTCATTTTCACTAAAAACAATTCAGGACAAAGCCAAGACTAAGGTTAAATCACATGCTACGAGAAATTGTGTAGCATGTTGGCACCAAGCAAAGGAAAGCTTCAAATGACTAAGCTATCCCGAGTAACTAACAAGGCTCCTTCTGGAGCACCCACGGAATATTTGAACCCATATTTTGGTTATAGTTCTTTTGAATGAATGTCGGCATCTAAACCTTTAAGAGTTAGCATATTAATTATCTCATTACAATCTTCAATAGAAGGTAAGTATAATTTTGGAAACCAATGCTTTGCATAGATCCGTGAAAGTAAATTTAGAGGTAATACTCGTACTCCATGGGTATTTTGAAGCTTCGGGTCTTTACAATCACCAAATTTCAAAGCACAAGCACTGCTCCTCTGACCATAAGACCTAACTTAGACACAAGGCATGGTCGTGATCTTTCAGCATTTCCTACTTCCTCGAACTTAATCAATTGAACATTTGAGTTAACAAGATTTCATCCAATAAATCAGATCAGAGATCGTATCCAGAATCTCCCAATACCTAATCCAATTCCCAGAAGGGGGAAAAAGCTAGCCGCCAAAACAATCGACATAATAGCAGCAGCATAAAAATAAAAAATAAAAAAAACCTTACATGGAAAGTAGAGCTTGTTAGCCGGATCCAGCTTGAGGCGACGCCGGGTGGGAATCAGTGATTTAGCAACCAAAGAAATGGAGCTTCCAGAGGTCTGATGACTAGATCCCTCCACGTGGACGTGATTCTGACCGAACTGATGCGCCGAAGTAGATGAAGACGACGACGTTCCAGTCCCGCCGTTACCGGAATGCCTGAATGGAAGCTTGAAGAAGCCCCAGACTCTGGCGTCGGACGGCGACTTCTGGTCAGCTATTGCCATCGTGAATGTCGCATACAAGCACGGGGAGTTCCGATCCCGTCCGCTGTGTGGCTTCTCGTCGGAGCTTCGGCTTGATTCGATTCGCCGGTGTTTGAAATTTGATTTGCGTCCTCTTCTTCTTCTTCCTCCTATTTGTTGTTGTGTTTCACCTTTTTGTTTGACTGCTTGATTTACGCGTCTTGTTCACTGGTAAATGGGAGCTAGCACAGGGACGGGACGACACGAGACGAGACGAGACGACCACGATTGGCGTGCGCCTACCTGCTTCAAAACGCCTCCGTTTCAAACACTTTGACTCTTTTTGCTTGCTTTACCGTTTGTGATGTGATCAAAATAATTTACTAGTATATCTTTAATTGATGATTAGTTGAAATTAATATAGTGAAGTTAATACACCATTTAATAATACTATTAATAAATTATATTAGAATATACTATGTAAAGAAAAAAGACCTAGATTCGTATGTGATGGTCATTGATTGATAGACGGAGGAGGAGAAAAGAACATTTTGAAAAGTAAGTGAAATTGATCGAATAGTGTTTGGAAATGGAGGTCATTGACCACTTAGATAAAAAGGGTCTTTCAACTAAATATTTATAATTACTGCTATATTCTAATGGGTTTTACTCTTAATTTACCTTCTAATTAATTCGTATGTTTGAAAGGTCCGTGCAACTGCAAGGTGTGAGGGATTAAATTGATAAGTGAAATACTAATTTTACTTGTTTTGTGAATCACTTGCACAGAACTTGTCAAATGTTCAAAATTTCATATCCAAGAGCAATTAAATGGTGAAGTTAGTGGAACCTCGGTCTTCAAACTTCAACTCATTTATTGATCATTAGTTGATACACCATCCCAAATTCCATACGTTTGACATATGAATTTGTGTTTTAACCTGAACTATAAAAAGAAATTTTTGTTAAATAAATGCTTTAAAAAATTATTTATAAACAAGATACATCCATATAACATGTGCATGTATATTATTTGATTTTACATGTCAATAGGTTAAAGGTAAAAAATTATAGTTTAATGTTGAATAATTATGTATCAATCTTCGTGCTTTAGGCATTGTTGTCCTGGGTTTTGTGGTGTTGATCTCTTGTCCCTCTTCTAAAGGGGCAGGTAAGTCTTTACTAATAAACTTCTCTTCAACTGTTCAAAAAAAAATGGTAAAGTGCATCATAGTTCTGTAACTTAAATTATTATATCACTAAGGTCCCGTTTTAATTTTTTGTACTATTAAAGTCTTGTTTTTAAGTTTTTTCTTCATCCATTGTCCTATTTGACATTTTTGCCGTCAATTTTTAAAATATTACCCTTTCAAACAATTTGTAAAATATAAAAATCATCTTAACATACTAAACTTTCAATTTTACCATCAATTTTTATAAACCCTAAAATTCTACTCCAACTTATATAAATCCTTACAGTTCTATCTCAAAAAATAATTTCTCACTTTATCTCACCACCCTCATATCCACCACAACCGGAACATCGCCGAAGCGCCGACAACCTTCACCGGAATGTCCAGGAACACCCTCTAAGCCACGAAACGCAAGCTTAGGTTGCAGATCCGAAGCCCAGGCCGCGAATCGCACCCCCAGGGGTGCGAATTGCTGGCCCAGGGCTGTGAATCACCGGTCGAAGGGCGCAAATCACGAGCCCTAGGCCGTAAATCACGAGACCTAAGTCGCAAATCACAAGCCCGTGGTGCTCCGGTGGCGGTCTGTGGCTTTCCGGCGGCAGTCCGTCGAGTTCCGGCGGTGATCGGTTGGATGGTGGTTGACATATGTGGAGTTGAAAAGTTTAAGGTAGATAGGAGGGTTTATTTGTAGAATTGTAAAATTTAAGGTTGTAAATGGTATAATAAGAAAAATTCAGTCTATACTTGTTATTGTACCATTCATGTGAAATGGTAAAATTGTAA
Source organism: Stellera chamaejasme (assembly GCA_024586325.1). Classification (NCBI taxonomy): domain Eukaryota; kingdom Viridiplantae; phylum Streptophyta; class Magnoliopsida; order Malvales; family Thymelaeaceae; genus Stellera; species Stellera chamaejasme. The sequence continues at coordinate 1,185,359 of CM044986.1, forward strand.
TAAAAAAAGACCATGGATGAAGAAAAAAAATTAAAAACAGGACTTATTAGTACAAAAAGTTAAAACATGACCCTAATGGTACAATAATTTAAGTTACGAGACTATATGTGCACTTTACCCAAAAATAATCTTCGCATGCTAATTACTAACTAGTGGGTAAGAACATTAGTAGATCCTAACACTACCTAACTAATTTAACTAACTAAAGATTAAAACCTGATTAGGTCTTTACATAAATAACACAATTAGTAGTTTTAGCCACTGGTCGGTAAATAGACTTAGCCCTCCCATGTGGAGGGAGTGTATGCATGTTTTCCTCTTCAATTCGTTAGTTTTAAGTTTTAGATTAGTTGACTAATCATGTAAATCACTCACAAATTACAAGATAGGAAATAGTACATCCAAAAACAAAACCCATAATTATAAGAGTGATCATCATGTCAATAAAGCAAACAAAATCTTCAAAAATTCTCCCAATCTACCCTTATTAATGGATTGGAAATATACACATCATTTAAAATTTTGGAAATTAATTATGTGGGAAAATGTAAATTTTGAACTAAAGAGGGAGTACTATGAATAAACTGTTAATTAGTTATAGAGCAGGAAATTGGGCATCATCATCATCCCATTGAAGAACAGCAGAGCCAACATTTTGTTCTCTCTTAATCTTATCTTTCACAAACCAATCACACACCTTCCCACCATTCAGCTCCTCAATCGAACATCCTTCTTGCTCAGCTACAACTCTCAGAAGATTCAGTGATGAAATCTGTACACGTGACATGATCCCAAATCTCACTCATTTAGACAATTTGTTCACGAAACTTGCTTTTAATTCCCGAAATTAAGAAGAAGAAGAAGAAGAAGAAGAAGAAGAATATACTGTTAATCTGCAGAGGAACTTCTCATGAGAACTCAACCCAGAAATTTCAACCAATCCAGCTTCTTCCAGGCTCAGGAAGCTTCTTCTTCTTCTCTCTGTCTGCTCCTCATCTTGGCCACCACTGCTTCCTCTCACCACAATGTTTCTTCTGCTCATCAACACACCATTTCTGGGTGTTGTTATCTGAAGCCTTGGTGGAATATGGAAGTGATTTGTGGTGGCTGGGAAGATTAAACTCATGGCTTTATATGATGATGATGAAAGGTGTTAGAGATGGTGGAAGAGTTTCTCAAATCTGCATGTTTGTTTGGGTGGTGGAAAAGGTACTGGGGTTTTAGAAACTTTTTTGGGAGATTTATCCAAAATGAAAAATAATGGATTTTAATCTACATGTCCAAGCTAGCTCTCAGTTTTATTTACAGAATGGGCCTGGGCTTAATGAAGTCGGCCCATTGCACTTTTATTAAAAGGGACATATATAAAGGTTCTAGAACATTTTCTACAAGTGCAGTAGAAACCAATGGGGCCTATCATAAGGAAGACAGGCCCATCATTTTGTTTAAGAGACCCGTAAAGGTCCAAGCCCATTTTCTACAAGTGCAGTAGAAAAATCCAACATATTTTTGGCATAAGCTATAATATATCCCTAATTTAATTTAAAATGAATTACTAATATTAACCCAAAAAAAGTTTCTCGTAAAATAAGAAAAATTTGAAAGGTTTGTGGAAATTATAACTTTCTCCCTTTTTAAGTTATCTGAACAAAAGAAAATTTTAAAAAATCACTTGTTTTTAGGAGAACTGTTTTCAAATACTTTTCGGACTTGTTAGTGTAATTCAGCGAAAATACTGCTTATATGCCATCATATATGATAAAATACTGAACCTTGAGTTGGTTATATCATTTGGCTTTAGTCAACTATTGCTTTGGTGGAGTGTGAACTAGCAACATTGACATGCCATCCAATAATCATCAACTCATAAATCATAAGCTTTTGAGCCATACAAATAATAATAATAATAATAAATCTTTTCTATTTGCATTGTGAAGAATAATATATAGCCAAATTTTAATTTGGAAAAAAATTTCTTCCTATCCTTGTTAGGAGGAAACTCTTTTCATGCATATGTGTCATGTTATTTTTTGTTAGTGTCATCACACATAATTACAAATTTATCACTCCCGTAATTAATAGTGATGATTTCAACCGTTATTATCACGACACATGTGCAGGAGGAGGATGAATTTTCCTCCAACGGTAGGAGGGAAATTTCGTTCTTTTAATTTTAATAGTATAAATTTTGGTTAATGCATGATTGGCCCCATAACGTCATTTGTTTTCTCTCCTGTTTGCATGACAGTCTTTACATGCAATGCCATGCATTATTTAACACTACTAATAATAATAATAGTTTTGTCTTCTGTCTACTTTGAGAAAGTTCTGGGCCACACGACAAAAGCCACGTCCTGTATTCTCCACTGTTCATGAGCAATATAGAATAGTAGTCTAATATATATACACCAAAACAGATTACGTTACCTAAACTTAAAAATGAATAATATTACATGACAAGATCTCAGTCTTCATGATTATTAACAATTATTTCTTAAAAATAGTAACTATTGCTTTTCTGGCCACAAGTAATTTGGATCTCGTATCCTAAAATAGCACTCGCTTTTCATTATTTGTATCGAGTGTATACGAGAGACCAACCTCCATAATTCACATAGCATGCGCATTTATTTAATTGTTACATCTAATTTGGACAAAGATTACTAAATTGATGAATATAAGACTTTTGTAGAGTTTTTTTTATTTTAGCAAGAGATTAAAGTGGGCCGGCGGGTGCGACGGTGGGCTAGGGGTGGTCGGCCGAAGGTGGGTCGTGTGGCCTTGGATGGAGTACGTAGATGATCAAAATGTTTGATTTAAACGTTTAGGGTTGCCATGATCTATTGATCTCATTGATGTATTATTTGGCGAATTTATCTCCCAGGTTCCAACCAGATCGAGACAGGTGTGGCAAGCGATTGTCTTCGTTACTGCTTGGGTAATTTGGAAAGCACGAAATGGTGTGGTCATGCAGAATTCTCCGTGGCATGCTTCCAAGATTCTGACAGATATTCAGGTTCTCACCTTCCTATGGATTCAAAGCAGGAGCTCAAAGATCAACAACTCTTGGGGGGATTGGCTGGTGGCTCCGATCCTTCAAGGAGCTCATGGGGGAGGGTAATTGGTTTCTTGGGAGCAGTGAGAGTCCATCAGGTTGCCGTGCTGGATGGGGTTCTTTGTTGGGGCCGGGGCAGGGGAATCTGCAGTAAATGAGTTTCTTGTCTATTCTTCCTTGGCTTTCGTTCTTTCTGCTAGTTAGCCCCTATTTCTCATAGGGCGCTTTCCTGGACGTTTTTGCTTAAGTGTTTCTTAATGAAATGCAGCGTTGTTTCAAAAAAAAAAAAAGAAAAAAAAAAAGAAAAACTCCAGCTACTATAATAATCATTTATCGTAAAGATTCGATCGATATACGATATATATTTAGTAAAGAAATTTGATGAAATTGTCATTGATGAACGAAAAAAAATTAAAATAGAACTTTAAGATAACAAAATATTGAAATAAGATATTAATTAAAGTTGATGGACATTGATCATTTTTTTTTCTGTCTTGTCTTGGATAACAAGTAATATGTGTACTCATTCTTCTCGAATCAACTAATTTTGCAGAATTCGTTGGCGTTGGTTGCAGCAAATCGACCAACTCATAACCAACGGAAAATAACAACTTTAATTCAGTAATATATCTATTACTATTATTTATTGAAAGTGCTTAATCAATAAATAATTTCTACCTAATTATACAATTGACTATTTTTTAGCTAGAATACTGCTCATTACGTTTGGACAGCTGGTCAAGGTGAACACGTAGCCACCTTCTTCATTGGGCAACTCATGCACGAGCAATCCCTAGATGAAGGACATGTGATTACTTATTCGAGCCTTATGTGTCTAATTAATTACTAATTTAGATGAGACACACACTTGTAAGTTAACAAGCTACTAGTAGTGGCCTAATTAGAGCTCTTGATTAACTAATAAACTTAATTAATTTTACAATGATCTACGCGATTCCATGATAGGAGGCACGGAGACATAATCCATGGATTATGCTTTTGATTATCTTATCAAATGTTTCGTAACCTGATGCTGTACGTACGAAAATAATAATTTACTTAGGTCAAATAGTTTATTTTCCTAATTAGCACTTACGTGGTGAGAAGCGTGTAGGTGTATTAACGAGCCAAGTTTTACAAAGTGGTGAATATGTACAACCCTGTTAATCATCACCTAGGTGATATTTCACCCACTAGTCCAAATGATTAAATTACAAGGTAATCTGGAAGCCCAAACCCAACTAACTGAACAATTACATATCCACATCTCATTTTTCAAGTGTTTTAGGTGGGTGAAAATTCACCCGGGTGATAAATAACATTGATTGAATATGTAGGCTAATTATACAAGAGAGATTATTTGCTTAAATTGTATATATTGATGATATTTTGCACAAATTATTTCCCTTGAGTACAGCAACAAAGAATATAATGAAAAGATATAAGGAGTATACATATAAGTTTTGAACAACTGTTATAATAATAAAAATAATCGGGAAAGACCTAAAATATTTTCAACTATCTTAAACAGTTAAAATTGTTCTTTTCAAAGCTTGTGAACAGTCCCTAAAAAGATACTTGATCTATTCCAACAAAACTGATCATATATTTTTCTTTTTAGATTATCATAATCCGGTCCTAGAAGTACTAAAATTCAAGTATACTGTTTGACTTATGGAAGATGGCTAACTAACGGAGGAGTGAAAAACAATCAATTTAAATTAACGCAAATATGAGTCATAACAAGAAGTAATTAATTAAGGTGATAATTAATTAAACTAAAGAGCTTGATTTGCATGCATAGATTAGAATAGAAGACGGATCATGATCCTCTCTCACTGTCAAGTGTCAACGCAATGAAAGCATGCATGCGATGCTAGCCATCCATGGCGTGGCTAATTAAGCCGATCGATCCACGCCGTCCCTTGAGCCGTACGTCTTTATCACTGTTTTAACCTTTTCTTTTTCTTTTTCCGTGGGTCAGAAAATGCTAGGACTATATATATATATATATATATATATATATATATATATATATATATATATATATATATATATATATATATATATATATATATATATATATATATATCTCTGAAGAATCAATTTCAAAACTCTTCATTAATTCAAGTGATAGGTCAAATCTGCACCATTCATTAATTATTGACAAGGCCTAGAGCAGTGTTTTCACTAATTACGAATAGTCTAGGAGTTTAACGCTACTGGGTTGTATTCTTCATGTTCTATTGTTTTGAATAAAATCAGTTGCTGTCCAAAAAAAGAAAAACTTAATTTATCCCTAAATGCATGTTTTATTTTCGATGTGTTTCACTTAGATTATTGTTAAAAAAAATACTAAATTGTTTTAAAAAATATATTTAGACGCTAATCTATAATGTGCACTACAATATTTATAATTAATTTATTAGTTTCAAATTGGATTAATTTTGGATACTGTTGGCGAAAAATTATAACGAAATCATTAATGTCCTAAAAATTAATTACTTTATTTATGAGTTTATTATTCATGCATGTACACATGCATTGTACTAATAGTTTTCAGGGGACCCAATCAATTTATAGTACTCTATTTGGCAGAGTTGGTAAAGTACAATTCATTTCAAATAATCATTTTCGAAGTGATCCTTTTTTAATAAATTTTCAAATAAAAAATCACATTTTACGTACAGAACATTTGGAGAACAAATTGTTTAGCTTCAGGCCAGCTGCATATGATCACTTGATCATGAATAATTGATCATGTGGAAAATTGAGAATGCATGGATATCTCTCACTATCATATGTGGAAACTTAATTGTGAGAGATTCAACACAATATATATGGCTACAATTAACGAAGAAAAAAAAGGGAAATGTCGGCGATAATGAAAAATTAACTCACAATATATATTAAATATTTCAAAATGAAAGAGTATGTTTTTCAATGGGCACATGATATTAGTCAAATAATAACTCGATTCAACTTTCATTGGATTACAAAGTCGTCTTCGGCCTTCACATCAAACGATTATCGATATTCTTAGCCAATTTGTTTCTTTCCATGATCTCTCTCATGAATTTGTTGATGCTAAATACGGGAGCTCTCTGACTTTGTGCACGATGAATTGAATACATATGGTAAAAGATTGAATATTAGTAGCTTTCTCAATGATCAATCATATAGTAATACTACAATTAATAGGAGTATATATATACTAGCTATCTAGCTATGTGAATAATTAGTGATCGTCTTTGTGACAATGCGTGTTGACGTATTATAGTTATAATATGTATACTTCATTCGTTCTACATATAAATAATTCAACATTTTATGATGGATATATACCTGTAAGTCTAACCAACAATAATTTGATCTCAAAAAGATTGTAGAAGAACACAACCTAACATAAACAGAAAATCAAGCTCTAATAGATATGATGGATACCTGTAGGTCTAACCCCTAGCTCCAGCCATGGATATTAGGGTTCGGATGATGTCTATGTTAGAATTGAAAAAAGCTAGCTACCATCACATTTAATCCAATAATGTTGATATGCATGGAGTATATTTTTTTGGGAGAATTTGGTGCGGAAAATGAAAAGTATTTGAAAATTGATATGAAGTTTATGAGAAAATAAATTGGAAATAATTGGTTAATTAATTTGACGTTTTGTGGAAAAATAATAATATGAGCAAATGTTTTGCAAAAGAACACGAATCAATTAATTAATTTCAACATTAGTTAGCGTGATGGAGATGATCAGTCGTATGATTAATTACAGCTCGCTTTCGTCTTCTTCCCTTCCAAGCAGACAGAATAGTAAGATGTCCTGCATATATATGATTATTTAATTTCCCTTCCTTAATTACTATATATAATTGCTTGCAAAGAAAACGATTGAAAAAACAGTGAACAATATACGGTGAGTGAGTCAATCACTCAAGTACTTTGATTCCTAGCTAAAACTGTTGGCTTCCTTGAATATTGCTTATCACTTGAAAAAATTAATTACCACATACATATATACTAATTAGTTTAATTAATATTGCTAGCTAGCTAGCTAGTTGAAGTACGTTATTCTAGAAGTAAGTTATGTAATTACGTTCTTCGTTCCCTATTAATTATACACATTTCATTTTTTGGTTGTCCATAAAAAATTCTACATTTTTCTTAAATATAAAATTTTCTCCTCTAAAGTTACATAAATATCTCTACTTTATCTTAAATTTTTACATCTCATTTTTTGTGCATCTCAACTCAAGGGTAATTATGTCAGATTACTGTAAGAAGTTGAGGTTGGTGCAACTAGCAATTTGCTTAGTTGCGAGATTTTGATTATACTTTTGTATTTTATTAGGTTTGGCTTACATGAGGTATTTATACAGCACTACTGTGAAGGAGTCCTAGTTCTAACTTAGTTAGGACTCCTGAACAAGATGAGTGCAAGAGTGGATTACTTGCGTGCCAATCCATCGCCACTAAGTGTAGCCACTGGACTAACATAGACTATACAATTAAGGACCTAACTATTCTTTTTAACACCCCCTTCAAGTTGGAGAGTGGTGATCACCAGAAGACAGCTTGGATGATAGATACTGAAATTGGTCTGCTCCTAAGGCCTTTGTAAGTATATCTGCTATCTGCAAGGTGGTTGAGACATGCCGAGCTTCAACAACCCCAGATTGTATCTTCTCTCGTACAAAGTGACAGTCCAACTCTATGTGCTTCGTTCTTTAATGAAATACTGGGTTATTTGCTATGTGAAGTGCAACTTGGGTATCACAATGCAATCCACTAGGTTGCAAATGGGTAACAGACAGATCCGCAAGTAGACGTCTGAGCCAGATCAGCTCACTTGTAGCTGAAGCCATTGCCGAGGGTCGCGGTGAATGCTGCTCGGCCTTCACGGATGATCCGAGACGTAGGTTGTTTCTTTGATTTCCGAAGAAGAAGACGAAGAAGAAGAAGAAACAAAAGGGATAACAAAGCATCTCCCAACTTGGTTATGTATCCCTAAAAAAATGTTGTTGATCTCCTTGTGAGTGGACAACTTGCCCAATCGAGTCACCGTAAGCCTCATAATAAGTTACTAGTTGAAGGGAAAAATATACCTTTCCCGGGAGTACCTTTCAGGTATCGAAGAAGATGCATTGCTGCCTTGTAGTGTGCTTTCTGTGGCTCATGCATAAACTGGCTAAGTAGATTAACGAATAGGTGACATCGGGCCTAGTGATTGTTAGGTAGATAATGTTGATTTTAGGATCGTCTTTAACATGCTTCTCATGTTCGCATTCTATAATCTGAAGTAAGGATTAAGGATGTGTACCTTTCTTCGGACGCAGCTTAAGAATCTTAGAGATTCTTGCTCCTTGTTGATGTAGAAGTCTCGGCTCGGTGAACACCTTTAGGGCGGTTTTTAGTGGATTTGTCTCCACAGTGAGTTCCACTCACTATGCTCATAGAATGCCTTCTAGCTTGGATGAGGAAGTATGAGGAGAGAAGAGAGAACCAATGCTGGTTGTGGGATGAGAAGAAATGGTGCATCCTCCCTCTATTTATAGAGGAGGATGGGCTGCCAATGAGAGGGCACAATGCCCTTTCATTTGCGAAATAACATGTCCCTAGGACCAAGGGCTGCAACCAATGCCCTTGGTCCATGAGACATGTCTCATGCCTTTTGCCTTTTCAATTAACTAATTAATTAGAAAAGAAATAAATAAATAATTGTGTCTAATAGGAAATTAATTAACTAATTAATTAATTATCCAAAATATAGTGAAGAGGCAGGAGGTGACCCATGCCCTTGCCCGTTCGGCCATGGGACATGAGACATGTCCCTTTGGCCGAATGGTGCAAGGCATGGGGTGCACCCTGCCTAGAGGCACCTAGGGCGAAGGGCACTCACACCCCTTGCCTATGGCCGAATGGGTGTGAGGCCCCCTTAGGGTGCCCTTTCGGCACCCAGGGTGCTACGCACCCTTCGGCCTAAGCCGAAGGTGTGCTTGGCCCTCTCCGACACCTTTTCACCAATTTACGCACCTTTCCGCCAAGAGACACGTCTCTTCGCCAAAAGGTGCCTAGACACATTTGTACCGAGCTCACATAGAGCTAGTCCAAGACATATTAAATCATCCATTGAGCTCCTTGAGCTCATATCAGCTCACTAAGAGCAGATACACATCTCTCTAGCTCAAACACTCAGTTGGTGAGTTGGTATGCTTAGCTACCTTTAGCTAGCCCAGTCATCTTAGTGCGCAAGAATTCCAACAGATAAGTCTACCAATAAGTCTTTTGTAGCTTCCTGGATTATGATGAGGATCACCTTTAGTTGCTGCCAAGTGATGTTGCTGTTGCATTGGCACTGAGGCTGGTTTGCTATTGATCATCCCACTGTCTTTTAGAATGTCCAGGCAGTATTTCCTTTGTGAGAGAAAAATACCAGACTTGGATCTAGCTACTTCTAGTCCCAAGAAGTATTTTAATTTACCTAGTTCCTTTATAGAGAAGGTTTCATGTAAATACTTCTTAAGCTTGGTAATAAAATTTGAATTGTTTCCTCCCACTATTATATCATCAACATAAACCAGCAAGGATGTGCAGGTCGTGTCTGTCCTGAAGGTGAAGAGAGAGTAGTCAGATTTTGATTGTTTGAAACCAAAATGAAGCAATGCCTTTGAAAACTTAGCAAACCACTGCCGTGGGGCTTGTTTAAGTCCATACAAGGACTTCTGAAGTCTGCAAACCAGATTATTTGCACTTGAATATTCGGATGGAGGTTTTATATATATCTCTTCTTCCAAATCTCCTTGGAGAAAAGCATTTTTGACATCTAGTTGGTGTAGTTCCCAGTGCTTTATTGCAGCAACAGCCAGCAAACACCTCACAGTGGTCATCTTTGCTACAGGGGCAAAGGTCTCATGAAAGTCAATGCCCTCTTTTTGAGTGAAGCCCTTAGCTACCAACCTTGTTTTATACCTTTCAATAGTACCATCTGCCCTATGCTTAATTCTGAACACCCATTTTGACCCAACAACCTTCTTTCCAGCGGGTAGAGGAGAGAGAGTCCAGGTTCTATTCAATTCAAGAGCCCTTATCTCTTCATTCATAGCATTGCACCAGTTAGGATCATCAAATGCTTGTTTTAAGGACTGTGGTTCTCTGTGTTTGTCTATATTTTCCATGAAGACTTTGTGCTACTCAGAAAACATGTTATGTGACAAGTAATTTGCAATATTATAAGACTTACCAAAGGTGGACGCATTGGAGGTAGCAGTAGGGAGATTGTTCTTCTTTGGGAGTTCAACAACATAGTCTTGTAGATAACTGGGTACTCTTCTTTCTCGAACAGGCCTGGTGTTTTGCAGGGTGGGAGGTGATGATAGATTATTTGGTGTTGGCTCCAGATTTTGAAGTTCAGAGTGTGATTCTTGGACTTGAGGTTCTGGATCAGGTGGACTATCATCATCATCACAAGGAAGATTTTCAACAGCAGTGGATTTGTTGTGTTCTGGAATGTTTTGCTGAAATGGGAAGATGTTTTCAAAGAATGTCACATCTTTGGAGATAATGACTTTGTGATCTTCCAGATCATAGACCTTATAGCCTTTTTGGTTCAAAGGGTACCCTATAAAAACACATGGTTTGCCTCTGCTGTCAAACTTATCTTTGTTTCTTTGTTTGTTATGCACATAACACAAGCAGCCAAACACTTTGAGGTGATCTAAAGCTGGGGTTTTTTGAAACATCTTTTGGTAAGGGCTAAGGCCTTTTAGCTTTGGTGAGGGTGTGTGGTTGATCAGATATGCTGCAGATAGGACACACTCTCCCCAAAATTTCTTTGGTAAGTTGGCTTGAAATCTTAAAGCTCTTGCAGTTTCTAGTAGGTGACGATGTTTTCTTTCAGCAATCCCATTTTGTTGGGGTGTTTCAACACAGGAGGTTTGGAGAATGATCCCATGTTTTTGGAGAAATTGAAAGAAGGGTCCTGATACAAACTCTTTTGCATTGTCACTTCTGATTTGAAGGATGGTTTTGTTGAATTGGTTTTTGATCATTGCAAAGAAAATAGGGAAGTGAGTTGCCACTTCAGATTTTTGTTTGAGCAGGTAAACCCAAGTGCATCTTGAAAAATCATCTACTATTGTGAGAAAGTAGTGTGCACCAGATAGAGAAAAAGTTTTATAGGGACCCCAAATATCCAAATGTATTAACTGAAATAAGTCATCAGTATAATGAGTGCTAGAAGAGAAGGGCTTTCTAGTTTGTTTTGCCATTTGACATGAATCACAAGGTGTGACTTGATGCTTGGAATTTAAATTTGAGAGTTGCTGAAATTGAGAGAGTTTTTGGTGTGAGGGGTGACCTAGACGCATATGCCACAGATTGGAGGACTGGTTCCAGGTTACAGCTGCAGCTTCATGAGTTTTGAACCCCTTCAAGAAATACAATCCTCCATGCTGCTCACCCATCCCAATCGTCCTCCTCATTGCTAGGTCCTGTAACACACAAAAGGATGGATAGAAGGTCACACAACAGTTCATATCTTTGGCTATTTGACTGACAGATAGTAAGTTGCATTCAAATTTTGGAATATAATGAACTTTGTCTAATTTGAGAGAAGATGATAGCTCAATTTTGCCAATTGACATCACTTTCATGTTTGCTCCATTTGGTAGGAGCACTTGAGGACTTGCTTATGTATTTCCAACAGGATATCCTTGTTTGAAGTCATGTGATTTGATGCACCACTGTCAATAATCCAACTGCATGAGTCTAAAGAGACCTTACCAGAGAAATTGAGAGTGTCATTGCCTTTGTGAGCTGCAAGCATTGACAGGAGTTGGTCACATTGTGCTGCAGCAAGGTTTCCAGGCTTCGTAGGTTGAGTTTCATGTGCAACTGTGGCCTTTGCTGAAACTCTGTGTTGTTTTTTACCGGTATTGATTTGTCTTGCAGGTTTGGCTAGTGGTAATTTGTCCTTCACCCATCAATCTGGGTAACCTTTGATTTCAAAACAGTCCTCTGTGTAATGACCAAGCTTGCTGCAATGATCACACTTGTTTTAGCCTTGTTAGGATCTTTTTCTTTTCTTGTTGGCTTTACAGCAAAGGTAGCAGCATCTGGTGTGGTCTTGTTCATCAAAACACTCTGTTGCTTTTCTTCCTTTATCACCTGTGCATAAGCCTTATTAACATTAGGTAAGGGTTCCATATTTAAGATCAAAGATCTAATACCACTGAGGCTGTCATTTAAGCCCATCAGGAACTGATGAAGCTTCTCCTCTTCCTTCTCAGCATGTACTTCTTTATATGCTTTGCAGGTGCAGTTTGGAGCATTTGAGTAGGTGTCCAACTCATCCCACAGACCTTTGAGCTTGGTATGATATTCATGTGATCATGTTCTCTTGACAGCAGAAGAATATCTCTTTTTTGAGTTCATGGATCCTTGGTGCATTTCTTTGTGAGAATCTTTCTTGGAGATCAACCCACATATCTCTGGCAGTATCTGCATAGGCTACACTGTTGTGTAGTTCGGGTATTAGAGAGTTGAAAATCCAGGATATTACCATTGAGTTGCACGTATCCCAGATTTGAAACAATTTTGAGTCTTCTTCCGGTCTCTTGATTGTACCATTGACAAAACCTATTTTGTTCTTGGCTCTCAGGGCATTGAGGATGGCACGTCTCCAGGTAGGGTAGTTATCTCCTCTAAGAAGACAGGTCACAAGTATGGTGCCTGAATTATCAGATGAATTGAGATGATAGGGTGAAACAGGCTTGATGACAACACTGCTTGGATCTGCTTCTGACATTGTGATGCTTCTTGGATCAGAACTGCTCTGATACCATGTAAGAAGTTGAGGTTGGTGCAACTAGCAATTTGCTTAGTTGCGAGATTTTGATTATACTTTTGTATTTTATTAGGTTTGGCTTACATGAGGTATTTATACAGCACTGTGAAGGAGTCTTAGTTCTAATTTAGTTAGGACTCCTGAACAAGATGAGAGCAAGAGTGGATTACTTGCGTGCCAATCCATCGCCACTAAGTGTAGCCACTGGACTAACATAGACTATACAATTAAGGACCTAACTATTCTTTTAACAATTACATAAAATTTTATATTCACTTTAATCTTCGTGTCTACATAAAGTGTAGAATTAATTTAGGACGAATGGAGTTATTATCCAACGATCCTAGCTTGCTTATCGTGATTTTGTTTGTTTTTTCATATATTTCACTCAGATAACAGTTTAATTGTTTTTTATTGTTTTTTTCAGTTCTCATATTTCAAAATTTGAGCCGAGTTTGCATATATCGGCTCAGCTTCTGAAAGGGGCCATGCACGCACGATTGAAGCTGACAGAACGCAGCCCGTGAAAAAGGTCATCTGTGACCAACGTGGTCGTTTCTTATTGGCCACAGACAGACAGCCTTCCAGGAAAAAAAATTAAACGTCTTTCTTTTTTTATTATCATGAAATCAATCAAACTTAGAAAGTCTAAAAACAATAACATGCAATCTTTCCATATTTTTTATTATCATGAAATCAATGAACTTATAAAGTCTCAAAACAATAGCATGCAATAATTAACTCTCCGTATTTTTGTCCCCGGTTAATTTAAATAAAGTTCTATCATCAATATACACATATAGCTAATTATTCCAATATTCATTTTCAACATCCACCGAGTTATTTAGGTATGTAATTTGATTTATATTTAAGATGAAAAAAAGAAAAAACAAAGATTAATGAAACGAAAGGGATAATAAGAAAGCGGGGGAGGGGGAACACGTGGATACGCGATAAACAGTGGACGGTTCCGAATATTTTTGACTTTCCTACCCTTCTTTCCTCTCCCTATTTAAACCAACTGTACGTCGTCCTCCATATTTTGCATTTATATGATCAACATAAATATCCATCTTTCAGCACCATTAAGTAGTAATTAAGCCAGAATGGGAAGAACTCCTTGCTGTGACAAAAGTGGGCTCAAGAAAGGCCCGTGGACGCCTGAAGAAGATCAGAAATTGGTCGACTACATTCAGAAACATGGATATGGCAACTGGAGAACTCTCCCCAAGAATGCAGGTACGTCTCTTCTAGTCTCCTCCGGCTTAATTATTAACTTAATCATGATTAACACTCAGTGATTTATTATTTATTAATTATGCAGGGCTACAGAGATGTGGAAAGAGCTGCCGTCTAAGGTGGACCAACTACCTGCGTCCCGATATCAAGCGAGGACGCTTCTCTTTTGAAGAAGAGGAAACCATCATTCAACTCCACAGTGTTCTCGGAAACAAGTAACTACTAGTTGCTTTCTTCTTCTTCTTCTTCTTCTTCTTCTTCTTCTTCTTCTTCCAGTAAAACTGATATAACTGAATGGTTTGACTGAACACTGAAGTTAGTTTTAATTTACTGATAAATGAATGGTTTGACTGAACACACAACACAGGAAGACTAATGATGAAGGTGGTTTTATTGATGATGATCAGGTGGTCGGCGATTGCTGCTCGGTTGCCCGGTCGGACGGACAACGAGATCAAGAACTACTGGAACACACACATCCGGAAACGGCTGCTCCGGATGGGGATCGATCCGGTGACACACAACCCACGCCTCGACCTTCTTGACCTATCCTCTCTCTTCGGTTCCCATCTCTACAACCAAACTCACACCAACTTGTCTCGCTTGTTGGGCGTCGTCGACCCTCAACTCCTCAAACTCGCCACCTCTCTCATTTCAAACCAGAACCAGAACTCACACACTACGTCTACTCACCATCATCATCATGATCATTGTAATGATAATTATAACTTGCAGCATCCAGTACACCAAGTTCAGACTCAAATAATCCCGCATGAGTTCCAGGCTAATTACAACTCCGACAACTTGTTGATGAACACGAGTAATAATTGTGATGTTGTTCCGGCCACGTTCTGTGATCAAGCACAGAGCTTGGACCAGTTTGGGACCACTGATCAGTACTGGATGCACAACGTTGGAAATCTAGATTGCGTGCCGTTGCTTCCAAGTTACTGCGGCGCCACCTATGATCAGGCGACGACGGAACCTAGCACTTTATCATCAGAGCCGTCCAATTTGTATTCCAGTACCGGCTTCGGGTTCAACGTTAGCACCCCGTCATCCAGCCCGACGCCGTTAAACTCCAGCTCCACCACCACGTACAATAATAACGGCGGCAGTAGCTGTTGTACTATGAGTACTGACCGGGACGAACGGGAAACCTATTGCAGCGGTCTTTTGAAGTTTGAAGTTCCAGACCTTTTGGATGTCAGTGAACTCCTGTAATTAACTGTGTGCATGTAACGATAACCATTTTATTAATTCCAGCTGCAGCATCCAATTTTCTTTGAACAATTACATATAATTAATACAGCATCTATCTTCTTGTCTTTTTCCAATTCATGTTCTTACATACTTATTGCCATCTAGCTCTCATTTTTTTATATAATTAAGGACCGTACATGAACAGTGTGTGCGTATAATTACGTACGTACCCCTTATCGCTATATAATATGTATAGCAGGAGTGTTTCGATCGAGAACAGTATACATTTTTTTCTCTAACTAACAGCATCTATTGCATAAAATAACCGAAATTAATATATATGTCATCTCTTGGTAAAACATTGTTCAATTTGGTATTGATACATGAAACTATATATAGCTAATTATATCTAAATAATAGAATTAGTAGTTTCTTGTTAATAGTTTACAAATAGTGTGTTTTTTTATAATTAAGCACAAATTTCGATCGAACAGCACAACGATTATTTACTAGCATAATAATAAATTTATAAGTAGATTAAAAGTTGGCATGGAAAAGAAAGAAATCACTTTTATTCTAAACTAACGAATAGCTATAGTACTCCATTTTAGCTTTACGAAAAAGGGAGGAGCTAGCCATGGCGGATCAGTAAGGGAGCCCAGCGCTCGCTGGGCAAGCTTTTTTTTGTCTAATAGACCCATAGTTTATTTCAACAGAATTTTTTAAAAAAAAAATTGTAACGTGTATACTTTTAAATATATTTAATGATATTTTTATTTACGATTTGTATATTCTTTTATTAAATGAATTCTTAATAAATATTATATAAAAATTGTGTTTTAATTTATCAAAAAAATTACTTGTGATAATTTTTTCTCCACTGGCCTAGCTTTTTTAATCTAGATCCGCCCTGGAGCTAGCTGTGATGGCTGGAGTTGACAAAGTAAATGCATGGTTTTAAAAATTGGACCGGAAATAGAACCGCACGTCCAATCATCGGTTCATGGTCCGATCGGTTCAATCGTTTGGAATACATGTCCAACCAATTATTTTTTTAAAGTTAGCTATTATCATTCACTATTTAGAATTATTATGAAATAAGAATGCATATTTTTATATTAAATAATAATTTAAAATGCAAATTAGTCATTTTATAAGAAGGAAAACAATAATCTATATTTTAATTAATTATGTAATTGAAAATAATAATTTAAAATAACTGAAAATTATTTTATATATTATATTATAGTTTAAAAATGTTTTAAAAGATATGAGAAAATATTAAAAAAATTAATGTGTTGAATATGTATAAATAAATGTGGAATAAATTAAAATTAGTGATAAAAATTTGAGAATTTTTGACAAATGTTTTCAGAAAAATAAAATAAAAAAAGAACCACCGGTTTTTTGGTTCAACTGTTTTTTTTCTGGTTTTGACCGATTCTTAACCAAGCTCTTCAAAACAGAAAACCGGACTGGTTAACTAACCGATTCACGGTCCAACCGGTTCACCCGTCCGATCCGATTTTCAAAACCATATGAGTAAACGACGACACAAGTTCTTTCTTCTTCTTTTGTTTTATAGGGGACACAAGTTCTTTCTAATATGAGTAATTAGTACAGAGATGGATTAAAATACTACTACATGGTTAATTAATTAAAAAACTGAAATACTAGTTAGTTTAGTAGTAGTAATTTTGTTTGGATAATCCCGACAGAAGAAGAGTCAAAGCCCAATAGTGGGCTCGTGAGGGTGGGACGTGTGACTGCCACCTGTGCTAAAAGGATTGTCTTTTCACGTAAAAAAAGGGCAGATAATAATAATAATAATAATTTTGCATGGATGATTTGTTTAATTAATAGTAGTATTAATATTGGGGTGGGAGGGCGGGCGTTTGACAAAGAAGGGAAAGGGGGTACGTGTCCACTGTCCCGTGGGGGGTGACCTCTCTTTACTCGTGCTTGGATGCCTTCGTATTTGGTTCTGGCCCCAACAGATTGGGAGAGTCAAACCTTTGTGACGCTAACTTGTGGGACACCTGTCCCGTCCTCTTCTCAATCATCCCCTTCCCTTCTTGGCTCCTTTCTATTCTTTGGGCCTTTGCATCCGTCGATGTTAGTTGCACTTGTAATTGAGTTATTTGAACTAATAAATGAAATATCAATTAGATGACGAGCAACCTAACTAAATGATAATTAACAGGGTTGTTCTGCCTCTCATGACTTGTCATCTTATCCACGCTTACTTAGAACGTGTTCTTTTCACCAACAAAACAACAAACCAACAATATTTTAAATTTTCATCATTCCCAAAAAATTTTACTATCACAATCTTCCCTCCAAAATTTAAATCAACAACAATTTGTTGTCAAAAGTTACAAAAATAACACACTGTTAAATAACGAACACATTGAGTTTGATTCTCGATTTTATATTAATATTTTATATAAAGAACTTAAATCTCATTGATTTAAACCTCATTCATATTATTTTTAACTTAAACTTGAATAAACTTAAGTTGAACATAAACAATTCTGTTTTCTCTTCGGTTAAGATAAACTCACTTTCAACTTGAAAAAAGGTGATACATCGGGTCTCTTAGGATCGGGTACTAGATAGTGAGGAAGAAGGAGGTTTGTGTGTAGGAAGTCTAAAGTCAAAAAATTGGGCTCTACTAGGTAAATGGTGGTGGAGATTTAGGTTGGAAAATGATGTTTTCTAGGTAAAAAATTGTAAAAGCATCCATGGGCGGGATGGTGGTATGGAAGGTGACATTGATGCCTCTCTGGGTGGGGTTTGAGGTAGTATTTTAAAAGTAGGCAAGGAGATGAACGAGGCAGGGTTGAACTTCACAAACTCTTTTCGTAGGATTGTATGGAATAGGCAGGACACTATGTATTTGTTGGGATCTCGGTAGCGGGCTTGGTAGGTGGGCGCCCGCTACCAAGGTCCCAAAAACATCTCTGACACGCTGTGATGGGTTACCCACTATCAGAGGCGCCACTTTTACATATTGGTAGCAGGCTTGGAAGCGGGTGGAGGTAGCGGCTGGCCACATCGCGGATCTTCTGATACAATCTGAAAATGCTTGGAACCATCCAATTACTTCAAGAGAAGTGGTTGTAAACCATCAGATTGTTACTTTATAGTGTCCAGCTTCAAGCTCCTTCTCTTTTCTCGATCCAAAACCCACTCACTCACTTAACAAATCTGAAGTGCAGCTCCGGCAATGGCTGGGCGTCGGATTGCTGGTGTTTCTTCGAGGATTGGTGGCTGGTGGCAGCGTTTTCGGGAGCATATGGCGGCGGAGAGATTGGCTGCAGTTGGTCTGTGGCTGGTGGCGATGCTTCCAGCTCTACGCACGTTGGTGCAGCCAGAGAGCTTCGAATGGCAAGGTGATTTAATGAGGCTCCGGGTTGTCAAAGCGAAGGTGAAGACTGAATCTAACATGCTCGGCGCCGTTCGAAAGATATGGGAGCATTGAAATCGGGAAGTCCTATGAATGTAATTAGATTGATTTTACAATATTCGTGCTAGGGTTCAATTACATTCTCATAAATTAATTAAGGTAAACAAAACAATATGAGAGAAATGCGAAAAAAAGGCCAACCCGAAAAGAAGCGCAGAACCTCAAGCAAGCAAAAGCAGAAGCCGTAACAACGTCGGAAGCATAAACCACAACGATGGAAGATTGTTGAATGACGACGATAGTTGCTCTGGCCGACGGAGGAAATTAATTTTATATTAAATAAAGAAATTAATTTTATTTTTTAAAAAAAGCATTGTAGTCAGCAGTCCGCTACCAAGCCCCCTACTAAAGGTAGCGGGCTGGGTAGCGGGCAATCTCGCTACCTTGGTACCGGGCTGGGTAGCGGATTGCCCCATACCGTAAGCCCATTAAATACGTAGTAGGAGTTCATGTTCTGGGATGATATTTGGGCTCAAAATGAAAAATTATCCAATTCTTTTCCTAGGTTGTATGCGTTAGAATAGGAGAAGGAAGTTAAAATAGCTGAATGTGGAGAGTGGGTTGAAAGAAGATGGGAGTGGAAATGGTGATGGAGAAGAGAGTTGAGGGGGAGGGAGTTAGGAGAATTTTCAAAACTAACAGATATCTTGCAAGGTGTAAATCTGAAGGTTGATATGGAGGACAGCTGGGAATGGTCCCTTGGCAATTCGGGATCCTTCCAGGTGGCCTCACTTTCATTTATGGCAGATCTGCAGAACCTTTCCCGGCGCACTGGGCATGATCCAACTACATGGAATTCATGGCAAGAAGATCAATATTTTTGTTTGGCGAGCTCTCCAAGACCGGCTACCGTCATGCTTTCAACTGTCATTACGAGGTGTTCCTCTTGAAAATATTAGGTGTCTAAACTGTGCATGCTTATTGGAAACACTTGAGCTTGCCTACACTTGGTGTGATGTTGAAATTTTCTCTGCGGTTGACACTATCGGAGCTTTTACAACTGATACTTTTATTTCATCTATGTCCAAATTTCAGGTTCAAACTTGGGATGCAATCAAACGAGTTACAACATGGTGCATATGGAAGGGTAGAAATGAGGTGGTTTTCTTTGATAATCTAACCATCTCCAGATCATGACTCTCTTCCGTTCAAATGCTTTCTTATTTGTGGATATCAAATAGTTGGAAATGCTTCTCAATATCTTGGGTGGAGTGGTTAGTTAATCTTTTGGGGCTGTAAAAAAATGTATCATAGCCACATTTCTGGTTGACTAATTCCATATATACAACTAGCATAGTTCTTATCATTAGTGTGGAACTTATGCTACTTTTATAATAAAAATTGTCATTTGCCTTTCAATTTTTTTTTTGGAAATTCATTATCCGTCCCTTTTACGATAAAAACTTATGGATTAAGAAACGCAATTGAAGAATCTCTTCTTGACTTGAATGGATTGATAAAATTGGCCAACACCTCCTCTTGAATCCAAGAATTGGAGCAAAAGTGAAGTTTTGTCAGGGGAAGGAAGATGGATCCAACACCCCTTTCTTCAAGAGAACGCAACCTTAGATTTAACGAACTTGATCAAAACCTTTCAATAAAAGTTGAGTGGAAAAGTGTAGAGAATAAAATAGAGAATTGCTCTTAATATCAAAGTGATTTCTTCATATATGATGTCTTCCTTTTCAGTGTATATCCAACCCATATTTATAGGTGAGAAAATAACCTATGGTAGCAAGAAAATAAAAGAAAATTACATATGAAATTTATGGAAAATTAATTCTATACTAGTTGTCCAATTTATTTCTAGCATTAGTGGACAATTGATTATTTGAAACCTTAGGAGTTGAAGGTGTAAATTTTATGAAATTATTCATTCTCCTCCAACTTCTTTCATCCTTTCACTTGATTCCTCCAAGTTTCCTAAGTGCTTTGTTCTTATTGGGCCCAAATTATGATGTATGATGGAGAAAATTTGAGTCACTCTTCCTTCATGTTCCTTGGGCTTGGCTCTTGAGTCCTTAAAATTCAAGGAAGTTGCAAATACGTCACTTGGTTCTCATCATTCCCACCATATTCGTTTATTCTCATCATTTAAAGCATTCATGACTAAATGTTCTAGTATATCCATATATACAAGAACAACTTAGGCAATCAAGACATCCATTTACAAAATATAAAGTACCAAATTAGTGAAAGACATGGATATCATAGAACAATCAAGTAAGAGAGTAATTTTCATTGGTTTATCACAAATGATCAAGTTGGTCACTAGAATCATGTGATAATTTTCAACTGTGGACATTCTCTCAAAATTAACCAAAACATGCAAGCTTTATCATTTGGTTCGATGCAAAAATATTCACATTCACATACTTAGTGAATTTTCCAACAAATTGAACATCTCATTATCCAAATTTCCATGTACACTAAGCACCAAGAATATGACACTCATATGATTATTAACAATTATTAAGATGTGAATCATCATAGTATCAGTAATCAATCATAGTATCAATAATAAACATTTCAAGAGTAGCATGGAAATCATTCATCAGAATTTCATGTGGTGACATAAAACTTTGAAATGTACATGTATGTTCATCCAAACATTCAAACAAGAGATATGGTGTAATCAAGCCAACATTCTCATGTTTGGACAACAAACTCAATTCACTTAAACATACTCATGGATCAAACACAAGTATAGGCCAATCAAGCCTTTCATTTAACTTCTTCAAGCATGTGTCATCCAACACAACATATAAGATCAATTCATGGCCGAAATTAAATTCAACACTAATTCTAGTATTGTCAAAATTCATTTCAATATATTCTACTTGAACAACATGATTAACATATTCACATGAAAATGACTCGTGACATGGTTCAATTTCCATTCCATCACACTCAAATACAAGATTAGAAATCTTGGAAAATTTACCAATTTCTGAATTTTGTAGTGGCCCTACTTGATATATCTCTGCTTCCAATACCTTCTCCTCCGAAATGGAGTTTGAGTACTCCATTGTATACCCAAGTGGTTCACTCTCCCAAACCTGCTCATACGAGAAAGAAGAACATGTTTGCAAGTTATCCATGGTTAATAAATTGTAAGGTTTGGTTGGAAGCAAAATTGTTTTTTTCACTCTTTTGGGCTAGTGGAGGTCTCTCTTGTCTTCTTTCATTTTCATTATCTTTTCTCTCAGAACATTCCACAACATTTTTCTCTTTGATCCCTTGGATCAATTGCTCACTTTTGTCACTCAGCCCCTCTTCTATTTCAACTTCTCATTTTTTCTTACTCTCAACCTCACATGATTGAGTATTATCTTCCCAACGAGATAAGAATGATTCCCAAAATTCTTTAAAAAGTTGATCTATCCGAGCAACAAAGTCAGTGGAATTTCATTTGGACTCCTCTACATGATGGTGACTTGATGTTGACTTCTTAAACAACGGTTGGTTGGTGGATGGTAGTGGCGGAGCATGTCGGATGTATGCATATTAATTTCCTCATTATAAGGATTTTCAAGTACTCCCATGATTCAATGTCGATTTCACCATACCGTCCAATTAAACCAGACTTTTTAAAACACCATTAATTTGCCTCTCCTTACAACATATCTAAAACTCGTTTTATCTTTTGAATTCCCTTAATGTTGTTTTGGGCAAAAAAAATTTCTACGTGTTTCTCTCATGATAAAAAGCCATAGGGATCATCATATCCTCAA
This sequence comes from Stellera chamaejasme, assembly GCA_024586325.1. Lineage (NCBI taxonomy): Eukaryota > Viridiplantae > Streptophyta > Magnoliopsida > Malvales > Thymelaeaceae > Stellera > Stellera chamaejasme. The sequence continues at coordinate 1,207,909 of CM044986.1, forward strand.
AATTCCAACATCGGATCCATGACAATATCTCTATCTTCTCTCTCACTCAAGAAATTATCTTAAAAATATATGACATTGTAACATGTGTTAGCACTCAATTCATCAAAAATTCTCTCTAAGTCCTCAAACACTTTTCTTGCTCAAGACTCTTAGTTTATAAATAAATAAAAGTTTTGGATCAAGAGAACCAAATACCAAAAATTGCTTAAAACCTTTCGGAAAAAGATTTTGGTTACTTTTTGCAATAGTTTTGGAGAATAATAGAAAGGAGCTTTATGCAATTTGTGAAAAGTTTGTGGTCTTTTGGAAAGCTTTCGAAATGCGAGGAGTTTTTTTTCAAGGAATCCTTGAACTCTTGCCCCTTTTGTTTTGTCAAACCTTCACTTTGTAAAAACGTGCACCAAATGTTTCTTCTTTTTTTTCCAAACTTTTCAACTTCTATTTTTTTTCCTTTTTCTTCTTTTTTTCAAACTTTTATTTACACAAGGTGCAATAATAGAAAATGTCAAAAAAAGGTTAGACATAATAATTAGAGATAGAGGTAACAAATATTAAAAAAATTTAGATGACAAGTAATATAACAAATGACACAATTATAATAATTGAAGAGCAAGGGATAAGGAAGGGGATTGCAAAAAGATAAATTGCAAGAAATTAAATTGTAAGAAATAGATTGCAACATAATGAATTGCAAGAATCTAAATTGCGAGAACGTGAAAGTTAGGTACAAAAATGTAGATTGCAGAAAGTAGAAGTTAGGTGCGGAAATGTAAATTGCAGAAGGTAAAGAGTCAGAAGTTATGAGCGCAATGTAAATTGCAATAAAATAAATTACAAGAATGTAAAGAAGTTAGATAGTCAATGGAAGTGATGGTGAAAACATTTTCCATTAAGAACAATGTGCTAGATTAAGAAGATGGCTCTGATACCAATTGATGTGTTTTCTTATGGATTAAGAAACACACTTGAAGCTCATTTTTTTCTTGTCTAGAAAAGAATGATAAAATTGGCCAATACCCCCTCTGAAATCCAAGAAATAGTTCAAGCAAAAGTGAAGTTTTGATAAGAAAAGGAAGATGAATCCAACACCTCTTTCTTCAAGAGAAAACAAACTTGGATTTAGCAAACTTGATCAAAACCTTTGAACAAAAGTTGAGTGGAAAAGTGTAGTAGAAATGAAGAGAATTTTCTCTCAAATTTGTAAAGTGAATTTCATATATCATGTCTTGCTAAAAGTGTAAAAATAACTCACATTTATAGGTAGAGAAATGACCTAGGCTAGGAAGAAAATAAAAATTACAAATAAAATTAAAGAAAGAATTAATTTTATACTAATTGTCCAATTTATTTCTAGCATTGGTGGACAATTGATTAGTTGAAATTTTAGGAGTTGAAAGGTGTAAATTTTATGAAATTATCCATTCTCCTCCAACTTCTTTCATCTTGTCACTTGAGTCTTTCATGTTTTCAAAGTGCTTTGTTCTTCTTGGGCTCAAATTATGATAAAGAAGATTCGGGTCACTATTCCTTTATGTTCATTGGGCTTAGCTCTTGAGTCCTTAAAATTCAAGAAAGTTGCAAATACGTCACCAGGTAGATTCACTTCATGTTGCCTTTTCATTTTTATTTATTTGATGAAAAACTTTATAACCGGTTTTTAACTACTTAGAAAATACAGCATTGACCCCCTAATGATTCAATGATCTGACAGTTTTTTCTATTGATGATTTGATGAAAAGGAATGTGTGGGGCTAAAGTTTCGAAACATAATTAAATGTGGACTCAATTTCTGTCTTTTCTCTTTTCATTTTTACTTTTTTGAGGAAAAACTCTATTACTGAGTTTTAACTACTTAGGAAATAAAACATTGATTTTCTAATGATTCAGTGGTTTGACAGTTTTTTCTATTTATTTTCTGTTGATAATTTGATGAAAATGAATGTGGGACCAATATTTATAACCTTACAACTCATGAATGCACATACATAAAATTTATTGATAAATAGTATCCACCTAATAAGATTTTACTATCTCATCTTATTTTAGTGGTTTTATTTATTTTTGCTTCAAATTATTTAAAGGGTTAATTCTCTCAGTTTATTTTTATTTCTTATCATTTTTCAAATGGACCATAAAGTTTTAGATGTAATATGGTAAAATGTGAAAAGTCTTAGATCAAAATTATTTTTTACCTGTAATAATTATTTACTTCATCATTTATTTAATGAAATCATTCCATTTTTTTACTTGATGTTACATCCTAATTGAATTATTATAATATGTTGTAATTTATATCCGCTGCGAAGTGCGGACAAATAAAATCTTGTTTTGTGCAATATACAGTAAAATATAAATCTACCAATTTAGTCCAACCGTACGTGTTGTGTTGGTCAAACTAACATACGTAACACTTTCATCATAAATACATCAGAGTGACCTTCCATAAAGTACTGAAAATACAATTACTTATTCAGAGGGAAAAGGTCATTATTGAAAATCTTTACGTTTTAATGTAAAACTGTAGCCAACTTTTGATTATTGTAAACCAATTCCTAACCTTATTATTCAGTAACAAAATAGAGTTTTACCTTAGAATGAAAATTTAATTGTATATATATAGAGAGAGAGAGGAAAAATAACAAATAATTAATTGCTAGAAATTGTAGCCGGGCAATACTTGAATATACATGAAGTGCATGCAGTTTACGAAAATTTCGTTTAAAATTTGATTTTTTTTGTCACATTAATTTAAGAAGTGAAATGTGTTCGCTAATATTCTTCTTTTAAGTGTAAAGCGTGGATAAACTTAATCCGTGTCAACTGAAGAAAAACCCTAATTTTACCCTAATTTTCAGTCGTATAAATTATATAAATTAATGATCTAAGGGTTTGATGAGGTGTAATAAATTAAAAGGGATGTAATTGTAACAGAAATAAAAGTTTGGGACTAATGATACAATTTATTCAACCCTTTAATTATGGAGTACGAACATTATTTACTGGAGTATTTAAGAGGTGGGCTTAATTGGGTTTGAGTTTGACAAGGAAAGGTATGTAGCTGACCAGGTATGCTCCAAGACAGCGACTGTCTCGACCGCCCAAAGAAAAATATTGCAGTCCTCCCTCTTCAATTGCTTTTTCAAGTTTCAAATTGCAAAATTATATTATTCTCTCTATCTATTTATAGAAAAAACACTGCTAGTAAATAGTGATGAATAGTGGCACAATCAATAGGGTTGTGTCACGTCATTCATTATATATTTTTTAATCTTTTTAATTTTTATTTTATTTTATTTTATTTTTAAATTATATTTATTATGTTACTAACAGGAAATTTTTTTGTTAATTTTGAAAATTACCAATTTCATACCAATTTTGAAAATTATATTTATTATGAAACCAATTGCGTTGTGTCACGTCATCTATTTTTTCATGCATTTTTATCTTTTAAAGTGTGTTAATTTTTAAATTATATTTATATTTATTTTTTAATTATATTTATTATGTTACTGATAGGAAAAAAATTGTTAATTTTGAAAATTGGTATGAAATTGATAATTTTAAAAATTAGTATGAAACCATTTGCGTTGTGTCACGTCATCTATTTTTTCCTGCATTTTTTTCTTTTAAAGTGTATTCACTTTCTATTTATATAGGAAAAGTTTGTAAATTTGAAAAATGAAGTAAAATTTGTAAGAGAAAATATTTTTGTAGAGAACATTGTTTTGACTTTTATTTCTAATTATTATGTGTATTGGTCCTCGAAATTTTGGAAATTTGAATTTTTAACTAGGCCAAAGATTTTTTATCTACAATCATGATTACTTATTTTCTCTTTTATTTCATAAAAGTTACCACAAATATTTGGTAGTTTAGTTGATAAATACGCACCTCATCCATTTTATTTCTTCGCTTTTTCTTCTTCATTTTTGTTGCTTTAAAGTGTGTTAGTTAATGCTTTTTATGGAGATCGAAAGTTTTGGTAATTTTGAAAATGAATATAAATTTTGTAAGAAATACAGTTTTGTGGATTCTCTTATTGATGACTAATACCATCAATATATCTATATATATAGACAAACTCCATTACTTACCTTTAACTATTTTGAAAGTAGAGCATTGGCCCCCGACCCTAAATTTTCAAAACATCGTTAAGTGTAGCGTTGTTTTTTTGTGCGAGAGAAAATTCCATTACAGTTTATAACTATTTAAAAAGTAGCATGTTGTCATCAAAGTTTCAAATCTTATGGCATGATTTTTTCCCTTCTTTGAGTGTCGATGATTTTAACGAAAAGTAATAATGTGTAATTAGTATTTGTATTTAAAACTCTATTTCATGAGCGCCGTCATTCCGTTGTTGTATCTCCTCTTTCTTTCCCATTCTTCAATAAAATTCATGTTGTCGGTCAAAAAAAACTCTATATATACATAAAATTTTGTATAAATAGTATCCACCTAATGAGATTGTGTCACCTCATCATAATTTAGTGATTTTATTTATTTGTGTTTCAAATTGTTTAAGAGACTAAATCTCTATTTTACTTTTATTTCTTATTGTTTTTCGTTTGGTCTATAATGTTTTAGACTTCATATGATAAAATGTAAAAATTCTTAGACCTAATTTTTCACCCATAATAATTATATACTTTATCATTTATTTCACTTAATATTACATCCTTATTAAATTCTTATAAAATATTGCAATTTACACCGCTATGAAGTGCGAGCAATTAACCTTGTTTCTATATATTTATCAAAAAATACTGTAGATGAATAGTATCCAACCAATAGAATTGGGCCAATTCATTTATTCTTTTTTTTTGCTTTGCTTATATTTCCTCTTCTTACATATTGACTCCTATAGTTTTTCATTTATATGATATTATCCTATTTTATTTTTTGGGTGTAGGGTGATATTTTATATCTACATTCATGGAAGTTCACTATGTCGATGATACATGTTTTACCGCGGCCTTTACCGCGCATAAGGCCGCGGTAAAACGTTGGACGCGGTAAAGTGGCAGCGAGCCACGTTTATGCGCGGCAAGCGGCATCCGGGCACAGTGAACGTCGCCGCCACTCGCTTCAACGCCATCGCGACCCTTTACGCGGTAAGAATTATTTTACCGCGGCCATTTGCGCGGTAAGGCCGCGGTAAGATTTATTTTTAATTTATTCACCCATTTTTTTTCTCTTCATATTGCTTCATCTTCATTTTCATCCTTCATCCTCTCCCGTTTTCCTCTTCTTCTCCCGTTTTCTTCTTCTTTCTTTCCTTCTTTCTTCTTTCTTTCTTTCGTTCTTTCTTTCTTCTTCTTTCCTTCATTCATTCTTTCTTTCTTTCCCATTTTTTTTTCATCTTTTCCTTCTTTGTTTATTTCTTCTTCTTCTTCTTCTTCAAATGAATTTTGAATTTCTGGGTTTTTTGGGTTTATATATACATTCATGAAAGTTGTTACTATAGATAAATATTGTTATATTAATGAGGTTGTACCACCTCGTTATAATTGATATCACTTTGTTATTTCTTATACATTTTTTTACCAGTTTGTTCAAAGGTCTAATAACACTCTTATTTTGTTTCAATTTTTTACTTCTTCCACGTATAGCCTTAAAGTTCTCAGCTTATACAGTTTTATCATCTTTTTTTAGCATGGATAGTCTGAATAAAGAGAAATATATGTCAATGATTAATTAAATTTTCTCTTGTATTTCTCTTCCCATTTCTCTCTCAAAAAACAATTAATCTCATATTTTTAATTTCACATTTTTATCGCAATTAGAAGATTTTTTTAATTTTTTATATTTCATTTCCTATTTCCATTTAGTTTTAAGGAAATTAAAATTTTCTTTCAACATTCGAATAATAATGAGAACTAGCTATAGTGCAATTATGGAAAACCATAATTTTTAATAGAAAATTTTATAGTTTTTTGTCGAATGTAATTAGTGATTTAAATGAAAATGAATGACATACGAAGAATAATAATTTGACAATGAATAATTCTAAAAATCAATCTATCTATTTTTCCCTTTTATATACTCTTCTTCACTTGCATTCATTTTGCCATTTTTTCTGCTTCGTTTATTCAATAGTCTATTTCTTTTTTTTGTATAGGCTCACGAAATTTTTTACTCATATAATTTTATCTTTCATTTCTCTATTTGTATGGAAGGTGCAGATATAAATAAATTATATGCAACATTAGAGCTAATACGTCAATATGTGAATAGCCTTAGACATATTTTTCTTTACCTAATTAATATTTACTTTCTCAAATATTTCAGGAATTTTGATCATCATTTATGACCAATTATACCTCTCAATCATGGTGCATACTGCTTTGATCGTGGGAAAGGTGTAGAGCTCCAATTATGCAACCGCTAGAGAAGCTTCCCAGCCTCCACGCTTTTTTGCAGCAAAAATAATTTAAAGAAACATTACAAAGTTTGTCCATAATTGTTTAAAATATTCAATTTAGTCCCAAAGTTTCATGTTCCATCCATAATGACCCACTTCTTTACAACTATTCGTTTAGACCCCTGAAATCCCTCTAAGCTCATTATGTTTGGGACGAAATTGGGTGTCAACATCTTAGGCCGATTTTTTTAACCTAATTAATATTTACTTTCTCATATATTTCATGACATTGCACCATCATTTATGACCAGTCTACACAATTACTGAAAATCACGTTGACTAAAAAGTATTCATCGATCAAACGAACTCATCCTAATTTGTCATAAAGATTTCCGTCATTTGAATTGTATTGAAATAACTAACTCTCACATTTAACTTCTAATGATTAAACTAATTTTTTTACCCAATTAATTTTTACTTTCTCATATATTTCATGACATTGCACCATCATTTATAACAAATTACTTTATACAATTCCTGAAAATCACGTTGGCTAAAAAGTATTCATCGATTAGACGAACTCATCCTAATTTGTCATAAAGATTTCTGTCATTTGAATTGTATTGAAATAACTAACTCTCACATTTAACTTTTAATGACTAAAAATCACATTAGATTTAATACGTTAAAATGTGAAAAGTGCTATGTCTATTTTTTTTACCTAATTAATTTTTACTTTCTCATATATTTCATGACATTGCACCATCATTTATGACCAATTATAACTTTACACAATTACTGAAAATCACGCTGGCTAAAAAGTATTCATCGATTAAACGAACTCATCCTAATTTGTCATAAAGATTTCCGTCATTTGAATTGTATTGAAATAACTAACTCTCACATTTAACTTTTAATGATTAAAAATCACATTAGATTTAATACGTTAAAATGTGAAAAGTGCTATGTCTATTTTTTTACCTAATTAATTTTTACTTTCTCATATATTTCATGACATTGCACCATCATTTATGACCAATTATAACTTTACACAATTACTGAAAATCAAGTTGGCTAAAAAGTATTCATCAATTAAACGAACTCATCCTAATTTGTCATAAAGATTTCCGCCATTTGAATTGTATTGAAATAACTAACTCTCATATTTAACTTTTAATGATTAAAAATCACATTAGATTTAATAAGTTAAAATGTGAAAAGTCTTAGGTCTAATTTTTTTACCTGATTAATTTTTACTTTCTCATATATTTCATGAAATCCCACCATCAGTTATGACCAATTATAACTTTACACAATTACAGAAAATCATGTTAGGTAAAAAGTATTCATCGATCATAATTTGTTACAAATGTTTTTCTTATTTGAATTGCTGAAAGAACTAACTCTCTCATTTAACTTTTATTTCACACCCTTTTGCACATTATCATTTATTTTATGAAATTATACTGTCATTTATAATCAGATTTTGCTCAAAATTTTAAACTTATTAAATTTTTATAAATTTCTTATAAATTTTGCAATCTACACTCGCTTCGCAACGGGTAAAAATAAATCTTGTCAATAATATATTTCGCAGCGGGGTAAAAAGAAATCTTGTCAATAATATATACCACAAGCTAATATAATAATATTATTATTATTATTATTATTATTATTATTATTATTATTGTATTACCAATATTTTCTGTATATATCTGTCTTCTTCCCACAGATTTGCGTTTTGTTGTTTTGCTTTCGGTCTACTAATTTGCTGCTTGTTGTTGTTTTTTTTTACATGTGCATGATGACAATTGAGATGACTAATAAAAGGACATGAGGCTTAATTTGTCGTGGGATATGGAAAATGTGCACAAATAGAATAATAGGCGGAAATCATTGACTTTTCCGTTGACTATGTAGGTAATTAAGGTAATTTTATTAGCAGTAAGCATTTTAATTTGAGTGTTGAAACCTGCTTGGTCTGTTCGTTGCTGCTGCTGTTCCAGAAACAAGACACCGCACGTTGTTTGTCGTCTATTGTTGTTTTCAGGCTAAAAATAAAAAAGTTAGGCAACAAAACAGAACACACACAACAGACCACCTTTATGCTCCTTTGAGTCTCTTGACTATTTACACACGTAACTCTTCAAAGTCTGGGCTTGGTTTTTGGATCGCGAATTCAATGAGTCCAGGTCCATATTTCCTTTTACTGTACTCATGGGCTAGTCCGGGTTCTCTTATTAAGCCCACAATACAAAGCCTATTATTTCCCCGGCTAATAAGTGGTGGTATGTTTCAGTTCAATTTATTTATTATAATGATATTTTAGATTGCTTTTTTTCTTCAATGTTTATGAAGTACAAACAATGAATTTTAATTTGTATATAAAAGCTTAAAAGTTATAGTTCAAATTGATATATGTAAATGAAATAATATAGTTAATAATGGAAAATAAATGTTGCTCCACTTATGGGACATTGTTTGACTGTGTATAGAGATTTATGTATATTGTTGACTAAAGGGTAAATAGGTAAAGTAGTTATATAAGAGAGAAATAGCTTTTAAGTAGGAAAAGAAATGAAAGGTAATAAGGTAAAATTAGTGTGAAAATGTTTTATTTTAAGGAAATTTATCAGTTTTGCTGTAATAACCCAAAAACAGAAAACTACTAGTTTTGCTTGGATAAAACAAGTGTTGAATGAAGTACTCCCTCCATCCTACAATGGTCGTAGAGTTCGATTTTCATGTTTTGTGTTTGAATTTGGAAGAATATAATAATGAAAATATCTGTAAATTCAGTTAATGATAAAAAATATTTTTAGTTTATACAAAAAACAAGTTGAAAGTAACTAACTCATTTGGGACAAAGTAAACGTTTTACTACTAGATTTGATGTTTCTCAAAATTTTAAGGTCACAGCTTGTTGAGTGGCGACAAAAGAACAAGCGTGGCGACCGTGAGGAACAAGGAAAAAAGGGGGCCAGGGCAGGCCAGTACACCGTCTTCCCATAACTTTGGAGGCCGGCCCGTTAATGGGCAACAAATTGCTAAGCCAACTGACAAAAATCGCGATCACGTTTTGTTTCCTCCGCCGGATATCGTCGCCGCACTCCGCCGTCTCCGAAACCTAACAGCAACAGCCACTTAGTCGGCTTCTAAAGAACGATCATCAACAAGGAAACGCTTCCGAAGACGGCCAGGTTTAGTAGCACCTCTTACCTTTTACTCTTCTGCTCCGCGAAGTTTAAATCGCTGAAACCGCTCTGGGAAGTGTTGTATTTGTCGCTATAAATGCTCTCGAGGAATCGTGAATCATATCAAAGTTTTACTTGTGCATACTGGATTCTAATAGCTAATGGAGTTGATGCTGAATGTTAACTAGTCTTGGGTTTCATTGCTTCTTCAATTTGTCAACTATCTTCTTGTTCTTATGATGAAATTCTCGTTACTAAAGCAGGATGTTGGGGAACGTTAGTAGAGTTGTGAAGTCTGTTGCTGCGAACCAGAGACTAAGCAATTCGGAGTTTAGGAAGTATGGAACTGCTGGGACATACTCCAATTATAGGTTTCACAGTGCAGGGCAGGCATCATATTTATGGCAGAGGTCCAAGGACAGGTTTCTCAAAAATCATTTCCATAGAGATCACGCAGCTAACTACAATCAACACCAAGCTTGGATAAAGCTTTTATGGAAGTCCACTGCAAGTCCGAGCAGCGCGACTTCTCCCTGCATAGCCAAGGTTGCTCAAGCTGTTAGCTTGGCATTCTCCCGCACACACTTGCTAGTGCCTGGTTTTTTCACCTTCGTTTGTGGACAAGTGGCATTAGCTCAGGGAACATTGGCGGAGACCGATGTCTATCCATCAGGCGAATCGTTTTACATGCGGGCACAAGATGGGCATGCTTTTCTCGCTTCGTTACTATTTTCTGCTATTGAATTTGTTACACTGCTGCTGAGGGCTCTTCATCTCACAGTATTATTTGCCCCTAGTATAATTTTTTCATTATTTATTGAAAGTTGTGGCCCTCAGCTTAGGAAAACATGGATCCAGATCGTTCATCGTTCATTGGAGATGGCAGGTCCAGCATTCATAAAATGGGGGCAGTGGGCTGCAACAAGGCCTGACCTCTTCCCAAGAGATCTTTGCTTGAAGCTTTCAGAGCTTCAAAGCAAAGCTCCTGAACACAGTTTTGCTTTTACAAAGAAATCAATCGAAAAGGCTTTTGGTCGGAAGCTCTCTGAAATCTTTGAAGGTTTTGAGGAGGCACCTGTTGCATCTGGAAGTATTGCACAGGTACATAGGGCTACATTGAGATTTCAATATCCTGGTAAACAGACGAAGCCTATGGTGGTTGCTGTTAAGGTTAGGCATCCTGGAGTTAGTGAATCCATCAGGAGGGACTTTGTGATTATCAACCTAGCTGCACGGATATCCAAGCTCATCCCCACACTGAACTGGTTGAGATTGGATGAAAGTGTCCAACAGTTTTCCGTTTTCATGATGTCTCAGGTAGATCTTGCAAGAGAAGCTGCACATTTGAGCCGCTTTATTTATAATTTTCGCAAATCGAAGGATGTATCTTTCCCAAAGCCTGTTTATCCACTTGTACACCCTGCAGTCTTGGTGGAAAGTTTTGAGCAAGGGGAAAGTGTGTCATACTATCTTGATGAACTACAAGGAGGGAACCGAATTAAGGCCAAAGTTGCTCACATTGGGACTAATGCACTTCTGAAAATGCTTCTGGTAACAGGAAAAACTCATACACCATATGTTTCAAATTAAATATTTTCTGCTGTTTGGCTATTTATGCTCACCTATAAAGTTAAATGCTCAAAAAAACTAGATTACTGGATTATGCTAAATAAGAAGTTAACTAAACTGAGAAATAAGTTGAAACACCATTTCATTATCTCGTCCTTTTTTTTTAACCTTCTAAAATATCAGTTATGTATGCTCCACTTATCTTAGAAGCTTACACTACTCTATTGTACCTTATTATCTGCTATCCCCTTTCCCCTTGTCATGCAAGAATGTGAGTTGTATGATAAGGAGTATGTGTTTGTTTTGAAGTTATTAGTTTTATATCCTTTCCATTTTCAGGTTGACAACTTTATTCATGCAGACATGCATCCTGGAAATATCCTTGTGCGTAGTAGTCATGGCCAGCCTGCTCAGAAACAGCTCTTCAAAAGAAGGCCTCATGTTGTTTTCCTTGATGTAGGAATGACGGCTGAGCTTTCTGAGGGTGATCGGGCTAACTTAGTACAGATGTTTAAGGCTATTGCATGCAGGGATGGTCGAACTGCTGCAGAATGCACCCTACGATTATCAAAGCGACAGAACTGCCCAAATCCAACTGCTTTTATTAAGGTAATTTATAGGCATTGAAGTCCTTCGAAAATTGCAAGTGGACTATGAGAAATACATTGTATGTGCTTAACCATGATTACAAAGAGGCCCAAATGGATCTTCTGAACCCTACATTAGCTTTGCAGGTCTGAGGTGACATCAGGTACAATTGATTGCTGGTAGTTAATGAGTAATATCATTCATAAATATACGGTTAGCTATGTCCTGTCCCTATCCTATCTGTGGTATAGTGTCACAGGTTATCGTCAACTTCGTATAATAACTAAGCTAGTTTTCCTCTTCTATCACATTCTCTACAGTAGTTGTGTGTTGCCATATTTAGTGTTAGGAAATGTCCTTGTAAGGACATGTCACATGCATAAACAGTAAAAAAGTATCATTCTTAATTTTGGTTATTTGACATGATTGCTGAATCAGGAAATGTGCTGAATTACCAGTGGATGTGACTTTCAATTAAAATCGACACTCCACTTTCCAAGTGCCGTACACTAGGGACTCTCTTCAAAGAAGTAACGGTAGCTTGAACTGAAATTAGTTGATTCTACCATTCTTTGTCCATAACCCTTGAATCGAAAGAAGTTAAGACTTACATTTCTAGGAGACGTAACATTATTTTCATTCTCAGACAACATTTTGCTCCACAATAAGACTCTTTTATTATCGCTGGCCTTTGATCTGTAAACATGTTATCTTGTGAACATGTTATCTTTTGCAGACAGAAAAAACTAAAAAGCTGAAAGAAATTTCAATTATCGATGCTTTGTTTAGTATCTCTTATGCAATTGTTAATAGCTGGTATTGCATAATTTTCAATTTATTTTTTTAACTGAATGATACAGCTTCCAAATATTTTGCATATCCATAGCAGAATTTTCAAATATTTGATTATTGCAGGAAGTAGATGAAGCTTTCACTTTCTGGGGTACTCCGGAGGCTGATATAATACATCCTGCTGAATGCATGCACGAGTTGCTTGAGAAAATCAGAAGGCATAAAGTCAACATTGATGGAAATGTATGCACTGTGATGGTCACAACCTTGGTTCTTGAGGTAACTTCTTTTCTAAGCTGTGGAGAAAGCACATTTATCTCCTCTCTAATTTTTATAGTATGTTATTACTAGAGCTTAATGACTGATTTATTTTTCATTCTTGATGCTTTTATCTATGTTATGAATATTTAGGGTTGGCAGAAGAAGCTTGATCCCGAGTACAATGTGATGCAGACGCTGCAAAATATGCTGCTGAAAGCTGATTTGGCAAAGTCTCTTTCATACACTATTGATTGTCTGATGGCTCCATAAGATCATTCTTACTCCTTGCTGGTTCTTGGAAAGCAAGAAATTTGAGCATACCCCATTCTGGATACCAAATTCCAGTCTCCGGTAATACGTTTTTCTTCCTCCTTTCAACTTTTTCATCAGCTCGTTTTGTCCCATAGCCAATCTCTCGATTCACTAGAAGATAGTGAAAGGGAAACTGAAAAGAGTGGAAAAGATGAAATGGAGGACTGCTAATAGCCACCCTCTATCTTTGGTGATAGAACTTGGTTCCAGTTTCTTGTCACTAGGCTTAGTTTGACATTGCTGTGCAATCGACAGTTTTAGTTGAAGGCAGAGTTAAAATGATGTAGTAGTAGTTCACCAAATGTGAAAACAGTATGGCAAAATTATAAATTAAACGTTGTTGTATTCCAGATTTTAGGTCCTCTCATAACTAAATAGTTTAACAAAGTAGGAGTAGTTTTATGACACTTTTGGATAATTCCGAATTCAGGCCCTCACATTACTAAGTCAAAAACTTCAGGGACTAATTGATAGTTTGGCCAAAACTAAAAGCGAAAATTCTAGTGGTTGCATTTCAGAATAATGAGCTTTTGAACTTTCTCGTGGATCAATGCATGCAGCCATGGAAATTTATTTGATCCCCAAGAAGAAATCCTATAGGAAAGCAATATAGGAACAAATAAAGGTGAGAGAGCAACAAAAAGGGACAACAACCTCTAGGGACAGAATAAGAGCCTATAAAATTTAAAGCTCCTTGGTTTCTTCCCTTTTGTACCTATTCTCTCTCACCACTCTCTTACCTACATCTTTTTCTTCATCAATTCAGTTGGAAACATGGTAAATTTATCCTTCACAATTTAAATTGCCTACACCAGAAATGAACATTTAAATTGCCTTTCTTTAAGAGTTCTGGAATGATGACAAGCTTATAATGAGATAGTTCGTATTTACTATATTAATCTCCAAACATCATTTACCACGCGGTTTCACGCAAGTGGGTATTGAGATTAGACTTCATTGTTATTGTTTTGTGCTTGAGCTTGTGTGTCAACATGACTTTTACTAACACGTAACTCATTACCATATTGAAGCTAAAATATAACAGCTTATGGACATTATGAGATTCATAACCACACAATTAGAATCAAGATATGGCATAGTATTGATCATGTAATGTTGTGACATCTTCTTAAAGGATAAAGAAAATGCCTAAGTAATACTCATGGTTTAACTTTGCAAAGTCCAAGAAACTACTCTTAGGAATAATCAATCAATGTTTTGAAGGCTGTAGCCAACGACTGTTGGTGCAAAACTTCGTTACATCTTTTCCATCCCAAAGAATTTGGGGTCAGTTCTTTGTCCATGGCTGCAATGATGATTGATGACTGTAGAGAGAAAGAATTTTATCTCTGACAAAAGGAGAGATTTTTTAGGAACTGGAATTGGTCCATTGCTGCAGAAAATAAGTTGTCTAGTGCATAAAACAAAGTTTTGTCTGGTCACATTGAAATGCGCGAAAAACAGAGAGTTAAAAAAAGAATGTAAGGTGCCTCACATCACATGTTCCAGAACCACATTCTATATAGACATCTGTCTGTGTGACTGTGTCTCAACTGTCTGATCCTCTAACCCTGCATCTATATGAAATTAGTTAACATTTTAAGAATTTGCAGAAAAATTATAGTTGCAGGTTAAGTCAGATGTCCATCTTAATGCAAAACGACCCTCTTATTATATGCTTCATCCATCCCACAGTAATAGTAGAAGGCTGAGTGAGGGGATTAAGGTGGGTGTGTGGAAATGTGTTTTTTCTTTTTTACATACTTTTACATACTTGAAAATAAAGGAATCACACGACTTTTGTCTTAAGCTTGTTTCAGAGTATTGAAGAATTGTAGCTTATTCCAGGACAATATGTTTAAGCTCTCATTCCATTAATTAAGACAAATGTAGCACCATTCATAGTAACAGCTTAAACAGTAAGAGTTTCCTTTTTCACTGTACTAGATCAAATTACGAGATATTGTTACCATAGATAACTAACAAGAACTCGTAATTTGATTCATACAGTGAAGTAAATGTGATCTTATATATAGATGAACTTTGTTCCAGGTATATGAAGATGAACTTTTTATTGGAATTTTGTAACTTATAGTACTAGTTAAGTTTATTCTTGAGGGAAAAAGAGAAAAAAAAATCCTAAAAGTGAGTGAGAATTAACTTGAGGTAAGAGAGAGCAACTAAGAACATGCATGTGGGAGAATTATTGATTTCACCCTCCAGATATGAGGACAAGAAGGCCAAACCTGTCACACTGCAAAGACTATTAAAAGCTCTTTGTATATATACTCACATGATTGAAAACACATATATGGTACCAATTTAGGAACATGTATTTATCTTTGAGACCTTTGCAAAAGCTGCAATTGTAGTTGAGAGATGTTTGTATGGGATTTGTTTCTTCCTAGGAAGGGTTTGAGTTTGCATCTTTTAGATTTGTGAATTGAGGGGGGGTCTCCATGTCTGTTGTATCCTGGATTGTGACTTGTTTGTAAGTACAGGTCCCACAGCTTCGTTCATTCACAACTCACTGGTCGACCTTTTCTTTTTAACTTTTATCCTCTTCTTCTTTTTGTTTTTTAAAATTTATCTACATCATTTACTATGAAATTCAATATATGTCATATTCGTTTCTTTTTAATTGTTATACCGTGGCTTAAATTTTTACTAGAAAAATTTTGTTAAAGAGTTTTGAAATGAATATATGTAAAACTATAAATATTGATTTATCTGCTGCATATAAATTACTATTTGATTTTGTATATCGAAGTATTGAAAAAACAATTCATAGATTATATGTTAGGAAAGAAATTGATGGTAAAAAAGGTCGCCTAAAAGGCTAAAGAAAAGGCATGAAAAATGTCAAAAATGGCAAAATAAGTCCCCATTAAAAATTCATAAACCCGCACAAGGACTTCGTCGGACATAATGGACCCGAACATACTAAGGAAATTTCTGGACTATACTCCCGAATGTATTAAGGACACGTGCTCTTCTGACACATTATCCCACTATATTGAAATATTACGATAATACCATTCTTATCTGAGACTATAAATGCATTCAATATCCACACCTAAAAGGGTAACGTTTAACAAAAACTCTCCACTGACGCCGGAATCTCCCAATACACACTAAATACAAACAGCGAACCCCCCTCTATTTCTCCTTTGTTTTCCCTCTCGAATTCCGAATTAACTCAATGACGTCCAATAACGTCAGGACACGTCAGCATCGCCGAAACGTGGTGGTTATCCAAATAGATCCGCCACCAAGAAATGTAAGATTGTAAGATTTAATCTTGAAATAATTGCTCATTTTGTCTTTTTAATGTGTCTTATATAAGAAATGAGAATATTCGGGTCTTAGTGGGGGCAGCATCGATTGAAGACAAAATTAAAGAAGTTCGACTTAGATGATTTGTGCATATACAAAAAAGACCATTAGGTGCGTCAGTGCATAAAATTGATAGGTTAAATTTAGGGGAGTTTAAACGAGGTAAGAGAATACCTAAACTCACATGGGGTAAATTTGGTTGAGAGGTATTTTAAGCTACTAGAAATTCCGAATGAGCTCGCTACAAATAGAGCGGAATGGAGACGCATGATTCACTTAGCCGACCCCAACGAGTTGAGATTAAGCTTGGTTGATTAATTGATTGATGTATTTAGTATGATTTTGGGGAGAAGTTTGGTTGAACCTAGAAACAATAAGATCCCTTGAAGTGGTAGGGTACTGTCCTTCTTGATGCTTAGTATTTAATAGTAGGATCACAAAATCACTTTACAGGGCAAAGAACACATAATGCCAACTTTACCATTTTACTACCAATCAGACGAACAAGAATTATACCGCGAGTACTATTAACTGCCCATTCACAACCAACACGTGAATCATCCTTTTTATTGGGCTTACTTTTTTCTTATTGCATTTATATAAGCTTTTAGATGATCTGTTACTATTAATCACTATGAAGTATGAAACTTCATCTCCTCTCTATGCCTCTGATTTGTTCTTCATTTGTGGGATAGGGCTTTTTTAATTTGTTTCACATATTTGTTTGTTAATAATACTCCTGCCAAGAGAAGAAATCTTTGGTGTAAGCTTACAATAATTGATCCATTGATCTGTCTGATGAATTAATTAATGACATTTAATGTTTGCAAATTTACAAACAAGTTCCTAGAACTTTCATAGGTTTACAATCTTATCTTTGATATTTTAAATACTCCATATTAATATAGTAATTTGTAATAGAAACACTACCAAATACTAGTAGTTTTTAACGTTAGAGATTTGGAGAAAAAACTATCATTACGTACCGCTTAATATTTTTCTCAACATCTAACGTTTCTTTTTATAAGCTCAACGTTAATTTCAAACGCCGTTTCCAAACACAACCAGTAGTATCATTGAGAAAGGAAAGTTGAGAAAATGAACAAATTAAAATATTGACTCTTGGAGTGTGGATTTAGCTATGAATTTATATGCAGTCTGTAAAGTATACAGCAGCGAATATCGCGGAAAATACATGATCCTCATCTCATCTCATCTCATCTCTCCCACAAATATTCCTACAATCCAAGGGACCACTGTCCTACATCATCTCATTCTCATCTACTCCATTCATCACATTCTATAATTTCACTCATCACTTCAATCTTATTATTCGGACAGCAAAGAATTTGGTTATGATTTCATTTACCAAATGTATTTTTAAGGGAGAAAGGGTATTGCCACGCTAACCTTAAAAAAATTTCTAATTTTACCACCAACCTTTATTGGGGGTTAAATTGCCATCAATCTTTCACTTAAGGATAAAATTGCCACTAAAGAGAATGATTGATGCACGTGGCTTAATAGAGCCGTTAATTTTTATCTACATGGAATGACTGTGTGAATCAGAGTTATCTGACTTGTTTGAAATTAAGTATTTATCAACGCTGAGGTGCAGAACACGTTTCTAGCTAGGGTTTGGTGAAGATCTAATTGTCAATAGAATTGGAGATATTGGGTGGTGATCTAGTGTAATTCGCTCTAAGAAATGAGTTTTGTTGGAAATTGCAATCAATCGCCACTGTCGATTACCTTTGATTGTGGTGATGATAATTTTGCTTGCACCACAAAGTGTAGCTGCTGTGAGAAGCTAGAGATGAAGATTTCTTGGACCTTCAAGAATCTTGTAATGAGGTTTCTTATGTGCTCGAAAGAGATTAGTCTTTTAAATTCACAAATTTTGAAGATTGGTTGATGACACGTACGCCAATCATTCTCTTTACTGGTAATTTTACCTTTAAATGAAAGATTGATGACAATTTAATCTCCGAAAAAGGTTGGTGTTAAAACTATAAAATTCTGAAAGATTGGTGGTAATTTTACCCTTTCTTCCTTTTTTTAAATACATATTACACTTTCCTTCTATTTTTTCTCTCTACTAATTTCTGAGCTTTAAAACTTTCTTGATATCTAATATCAAATATCTTTCCCTACAGAAGAACATAAAATATTAGTATACCCCTCACATAAATTTACTAGCTAGCTAATGTTGCTACTTGAGGCTTGTTTTGTTTTTCTCCCTAAAGAACATAAGAAAACATACATATGTAAGTCATACTTCATTCGTCCCTGTTTGATTTCAACGTGTGTGTGTGTGTGTGTATATATATATATATATATATATATATATATATATATATATATATATATATATATAGCTACAACTTATCCATATTAATTTGAATAGAAAAAAAATATCCAAAAAATATATTTAAAAATTAGAAATATCAGTTAATCATTTGTGGGTAAAACTTTTAAATTTACATTTCAAAATGTTACAGAAATAAATTTATTGATTAGATATTCGAAAAATATATTGCAATTTTAAACGAACGAGGTTAGTATTTAGAGTTCAAAATTCTGATCCTTGAATGATTTTGGGTAGTCCAGGGAGCCTAGAAATAACAAATCAAGGATCCATAAGCACTTTTTTCTTTTTCCCTTTTCTTTTTATTTTTGCCACTAATTAACCTTTGTGGTAGATGAGTCATGATCATGCATGACTCAGTTATTATTATTATTATTATTATTATTATTATTATTATTATTATTATTATTATTATTATTATTATTATTATTATTATTAAACAAAGGCAATTTCTTTTCTTGCTGCTAACATGTGGTTTGGCGCATAGCATAGCACCGACTCGAATGTGTAAAGATTAATGTAACAAAGCTTTAGCCTTTATATCATCGAACCCCATAGCTGTATAAATCTGGCACGCATAGTTAAAAATCAATGGAAATTCGATATCGTCATAGATTATTTGGTATCAAGAAAAAAAGCTTAATTTGGTATCAAGAAAAAAAAAGTTAGTGTTGTGTCAATTCAATACCGTGATAGATTATTTTAATTAAAAATGATAAAATAAAATATGTGAAGAAAGTTAAAATCATTCCCAATTAAAATAATAAAACTTAAATATGCGGTAGTACCCTGAACTATAGTGAATCGTCAGAGTTAGGACCTGAATTATGACCCGGACATATTGGTACCTCGAATTATTGGATTGGTGTAGATAAGGGTCTGGGCTCAGTGAACTCGGCACGTGATGGCACGTGCCGTTACATCCGTTGCACTTAGACGGCCAGAGTTAACAAAGCAAGTGCTTCCAGTTTCAGAGTGACCTAACTGTAAGGTTTTAAAACTTTCAGAATGACTTAACAGTAAGGTTTTAAAACCCAAGCCCAACCCCCAAATTTAATAAAATAAATAAATTATAACGTGGATCCTCTCCACTCCACCGTCGACTCCCAGCCAAACCACCGCCTTCCCCGACTTGGGCTCCGCCATAACCATCTCCTCTCTCGCCCAAACAGCAGCATTCCAGTCCTCTTCTCCAGCCCGGAATCTTTGTCACTTTCTATCTTCCTTTTCGCAAACAGGCAGCCGGATTATTTTCCACTTTCTTTCTTCTTGCAGTTCTTAAGGAAGTTTCCGGCGAGATGTGGCAACCATTCTCGAAGACCGATGTGGAGGCCGGAGGGCGGCCGCTGCACCCGATGATGCTGGAGAGCCCCGAACTGCGGTGGTCCTTCATCCGTAAGGTCTGTTCCATCATCACCATCCAGCTTCTAGCGACGATTGCGGTGGCCGTCGTCGTAGTCTCCATCTGCCCGATCTCTGACTTCATGCTCACAACCACCGCCGGCCTCGCTCTTTACAATGTTCTCATTTTCATTCCATTTATCTGTACCTTTTCCCTGTTCTCGAATAGTTTCGATTTTCAATTCATTTTCTTTTTTCTTGGACGAGTGAGAGTGATTTCGACCTTTTGATTTTTCTTGTACGTAGCATCTGTATGCGCTATGTTACCAAATTCACCAATGCCCCCCTTTTTGAAATCTGGAGTACCAATTGCTGCTGCATCATTATCGTGGTCTAAATCATAGCTTCTCTTGGAGCCGGAGTATTTCCAGGTGGAAGAAGCAGTCTTGAGGGAGGAATTCTGTGGTTTTGAAACGATTCCATCGGAAAATGAATCGAGGGGGTGGCATTGGGGAAATGTCAGGCGAGATTCGGTGGTTTGGGCAAGAGGAGATGGTTACGGTGGAGCCCAAGTCGAGGAAGCGGTGGTTGGGTTGGGCGTCGACGGTGGTTGGGTTAGGTCACTCTGAAACTCGAAGCACTCGCTCGGTTAACTATGGCCGCCAAAGTGCAACGGATGTGACGGCACATGCCATCAAGTGCCGAGTTCACTAAACCGAGGCCTAATCTACACCAATCCAATAGTTCGAGGTACCAATTTGCCCTCTCGGAAATTCAGGCCCTAATTCGCCCAGGTCAATGTAGTTCAGGGTACTACCGCATATTTAAGCCAAATAATAATAGTAATGTTAAAGATCATTATAAAGTTAGATTGTGTTAATTAAGAAAAACTTCTAGAATTGGATTGGTTTGAGTTGTAAAAAATAAAGTTTAAATCCCGAGTAAAAAACTCACGTTTTAAAAGTTATGAATTTGTTTTACTTGATCAACAATG
This sequence comes from Stellera chamaejasme, assembly GCA_024586325.1. NCBI lineage: Eukaryota > Viridiplantae > Streptophyta > Magnoliopsida > Malvales > Thymelaeaceae > Stellera > Stellera chamaejasme. The sequence goes on from CM044986.1 coordinate 1,229,025, forward strand.
CCTTATAGAATTTTAAAGAATCTTTTTTATTGTTAAAAAATATAAAATTCATGTTATTCAAGTCATTGATATAGGAAGAGTAAAGGTGAATTGAAGTCCAAGTTATAACTGTAATATTGTTTTAGGTTTTTATGAATGAAAAAAAAGAATTCTTATTAATGGATTATGGGGATGGATATATGAGGTTTTGTTAGAAATGATCAAAACTTTCAGATGAATAACTGTAAAATATATGTTCAATAAATTTATTTGACTCGTGATTGCAAAATTATGTAGTTTTTTTTCCACATAAGATTGCATAATTTGGTCACGTTTAGATGCCACTTTGTGAAAAGAGTGAAAATGAATTGAGGTGTGACACTTAAAAACAGTTATGTTTATATGCGAATTAAATAAGTAAAAAGACTTCTTTTCGTAATTAAGGGGCTAATGATGCAAAAATTATTCATATGTAAGCACATACAATAAATTAACTTAAAAAAGTGTGGGCTCAATATGCAAAAAGAAGAAAAAATAAGGTGCAATAAGGGAATTATCCCCTTAATAAATAGAAACAAAAAAAGAGGAGAAAACAAAACACAAAAGTTTGGTAAACACAAAGGTTTTTTACAACTACCCACATCCCACAAAAATCCTATAATGAATAGTTCTTAAATCACCTATAATTGTATATATGTATGTTACATAATTTGATCCTATTTAGTTAGGACACTACTGTGAAAAGAGTGAAAATGGATTGAGATGTAACACGCAAAAACATGTAGATTTATATGCGAATTAAATAAGTAAAAAGACTTTTTTCGTAATTAAGGGAATAATATATCCATACATAAGCACATACAATAAATTAACTTTAAAAAGTTTGAGCTCGATATGCAAAAAATAAAAAGTGCAATAAGGGTGTTATCCCTTTAATAAATAAAAACAAAAACAAAGAGAGAAACAAAACACTAAAGTTTGGTGCACACAAAGATTTTTTACAACTACTCACACCCACAAAAACCCTACAATAAATAAATAGTTCCTAAATCCTTTACAATTATATATATTATATATATGTATAGTATAATATAATATAATATGATATAATATATAATGTTGTTAAGCCAAGAGTTTCTTCCTGTTCTTTCTTGAGTTTTCTTTTCTTTTTTGTCTGTGCTTCTTCCTTGTTAAAGTTCAGGTTATTATGTAAGTATCACTTGGCTTTTAAGCAATAAAATTAGGAGATGAATTCCCTCATTTATTAAAAAAACGTTTTGATTGAGAATTGATGAATTTAAAGATATTTGTGTGTTTGAATTGAAATGCTGTTTTTTTTTTGAGAAATGATTTTGGTGAATACTACCTTACTCAAATGAATCAACCACCACTCACTTCGCTACAATAAAACTGATTCTACATTTTTTTTACTACTAGCTAGCATTTAATCTATAATTCGTTTCTTTCAATTTATACAAATCAGATACTCTATATGCAAATGGTAAATATTTTTAAAAGTTTGGTGGCGTAAATACAATTTTGTATCTCTTATAGTAGTTCTTACTAATTTTAGGAGATAATGAAACTCTCTTTCAAAATGAGTTTTCACCCAAACCTGGGTGTTTTTTACAGTTCTATTACATAACCCAAACAACAATTTAACACCTTCAAAGTGATTGGTCCAAAGAAAAAAAAAACTCCCAAGTGTAGCCTAAAATTTTGCAGTTTTTCTTTTCCAAGGACCAGGAATGAGAAATGTCAGAGTGAGGGACCAAAACCCATACAATTTACAGTAAATGGTTGCTACAGAAAGAAGAAGAGCAGCACACAAGGTCACAACTGCTTAGGGTTACTCCTAGAAAGTTGAGCCTTCTTCCCTCTTTCTCTTTTCTGTTTCTCTTTTCTTTTCCTTCCTCTTTCCTTCAAAACACAGAAATCAAAGCTTCTTCTCATCATTAATTTCTCTTTGCATTCATTTCTTACTCATCCCCTTCTTGACCAATTTCTGTTTCCTTCAGTTCCAACAGAATTTACAAACCCAATTAAGCCAAAACAACAACAGCAAGAACAACATTTGCAATGGAAAGCTTTGATCTTGAGGACCCTTTCACAAGTTTGAAAGAAGAGCAATCTGACAGAACTGCTCATTTGCAAGCCCTCTTCTCCAGCGAGTCCCACCACATGCCTTCACAAAACTACTTGCAATGCTTAAAGACTAATCCTTTCTATGCCTCCATCAGACAAGAAGCTCTCTCCTTCATAATCCTGGTAAAATTTAGCCCAAATTTGTACTACAAGACATTAAAGATCAAATCTTTTTTTAACTTGTGCTGACTGGAAAGTTCTTGTGTTTGCTGCATATCTCAGGCTCAGTATTCTTGTGACTTGGACCCCTTAACACGCTATCTGGCCTTGAACTACTTAGACCGGTTCCTCTCGGCAAAACAAATCCCAGTATGTCTTTTTCTTTCTTTTTTTTTTTGGTTTTTTTCTTCTAAAAATAAATTCAGCATTGGTCTTTTTATTGTTGCAGGAAGACAAGCCGTGGATTGTAAGGCTTCTGGTGACATGCTGCATTTCTGTATCAGCAAAGATGAAAGGCGGAAGCTTTTCTGCTTCCAACTTCTTGGTAAAAAGTGATTAAGTGATAGCATTAGAGTTTGAGATAATAATTATGGTGATTGGAATAAAAGTGAAATGAATGAATGTAGCAGCAAAATGCAGGAGGGTTCATCTTCGACGAGCAGACAATTCATCGGATGGAGCTTCTGATTCTAAATGTTTTGAAATGGAGAATGAGATCCATCACGCCCTTCTCATTCCTCTGCTTCTTCATCTCCTTCCTCGAGCCACAGGACCCTCCATTGTTGACCTCTCTTAAGGATCGAGCAGCTACCATCGTCTTCAAAGCTCAAACTGGTAACCAAAAGAATAATGTGCATTTTGCCCCCTAAAGTTAAAAGAAGTTACACTTTCCCTCCCAATGTTTAAAAAAGTGCACTTCCTATTTGGTTGCGTGAATCCACATAAGTACAACAGTAAATTCATTTGTTGTTCACGTATATGAAGGACTACGAACAACTCATACTTAAAATGGTCACACTTACAGTCCCTTCCCCTAAAATCGCAAAACTTTAAAGTTAAATGTGTTAAAATCAACATCGATTTCTTGGGAAGACTCCCGAAACATTGAGAAGAATTAAATTGTGAAGGTAAAAATGTGGGCTTGCTTAATAAGCCCAAGCCAACTAGGTACTAGAATTATATAGGAGTTAATGAACTAGAAAAATCCTAGAAATTATCTTAAGCTAACCGACATCCTAGAGACTTCTAGGAAATTATCTTGTACTCCCTCTGTCCCTGAATAATTGAAGGGTTTGACTTTCATGTTTTGTGTATAAAAATTGATCACTTTCCTTAAGATAAATAGTGAAAAAAATAAAAAGTTATTAAAAATATCCTATACTTTATCTTATGATATCTATGTGAATTATTCAACTTTAAATGTCAAAACAATTAAGAAACATATACAAACATCTTACATTCACCTTAATCTCCGTGTCCCAAACAAATCTACCAATCTTTCGGGGAAGGAGGGAGAATTAAATAGTTGGCGGGTTGTTCAAAAAAAAAACTAGTTGACCGACCTAGAGAACTATAAATAGGAGGGCCGGCTGTGTCGTGTGAGTTTGTAGCAAGTGTGTGCTAAGTGTCTAGCAAGTATTAAGCGTGTGAGTGTCCCAGTGTGAGTGTGTGCTGCGTGAGTGAGAAAAATAAAAGAGTGATCAAGTGTGTGGTGTGAGTATTTGTAAATCAGTGTGTGTAATATAATTGACCCAAAAATAAATAAAAAGGCCAATTTTGTTCAAGGTTTGATCTCCAATAAGTGGTATTAGAGCGGGTTCAATCAAGCATCATGCACGAGGAGGTTCTGCATGAGTGACGACGTGCAAGGAGAAACACAAATAAACAAAAAGGCCAATTTTGTTCAAGGCTTGATCTCCAACAAAATGCAGTGCACTTGAACAATTCATGAGATTAGTTCAATGAAATTATTCACATTAGTCTTATTAAAATGAGGATTTGATATCTAGTAATTCTTTACTCTGAATTTTCCCAACTTAATCAAACTTTCCCATTTTCCTCTCTAATTTTCTCTCCTATTAGAAAATTTCAAATTTTTCCCATAAAATAAAATTAATGACGGAAGGATGCGGAGGATTATAATTCACGGGTTGAGACCATAATTCAAGGGTCTCGTTGCATCGACCCATGGCTGGGCGAAAGAGCCAACTCTACCAGAGTTGGAAAATCTATTAGCCAATGAGGAGGCCTTAGAAAAATAGATGTCTAAGGTTACAGTAAAGGATGAGGAGACCACTCTCTTCAATAAGAAGAGTAGAAGATGGAGAGAATGGCCACCAAGTAGCTCACATCAAGGGGGGAGCTCATGAAGCCGACATGAGACCACAATGAGACGGTCCTGAGACCAATAGATGGTCGAGAAATGATGATGAGTGCTACAATTGTGGCAAGAAAGGCCACTTTACCCGAGATTGTCGGTTCAAGCGCGAAGAAGGAAACATTGTAATTTCTGCCAAAGCAAAAGATGAGCAAGAAGACTGGAATGATGAGATTGATGAGTGCGGGGAAAAAGAGCTTGCAACCACTTGCAATGAAGAAGTGGAGGAACAAGTAAACCTTTCGGTAAGTGATAAGATTAATTTCCAAGAAGATTGGATTGTAGTTTCGGGGATGCTCCAACCACATGACGGGAGATAAGGACAAGCTAGTATGCTTGTCAGATTACAAGGGAGATCAGGTCGTGGTGACTGCTGGCAACAATCGATTACCGATCACTCATGTGGGGAAGATGGTTGTTGCACCATGACAAAAGAAAGAAGGGGTGCATTTAGAGCGAGTATATCATGTGCATGGAATTAGAAGAAATTTGATGTCAGTATCCCAACTAACATCCACATGCAACTATGTCGTATTTGGACCTGAAGATGTGAAGGTCTACAAGAAATTGAAGGTGATGATAGATCACATCATGAAAGGGCGGCGAGTCCAATCTATATACGTAATGTCTGCAGAAGAAGCGTACGTAGAGAAGACCCAGAAGAATGAGATGGCAGATTTGTGGCATTCTCGGCTAGGACATGTGAGTTACAAGAAGCTAAAGGCGATGATGGCGAAGTCTATGCTGAAGGGACTTCCGCAGTTGAATGTAAGAGATGACACAATGTGTGCCGGGTGCCAGTATGGGAAGGCGCACCAGCTGTCGTATGAGAGTCGAAGTTTCGGGCTAAGGCACCGCTGGAGTTAGTACACTCAGATTTGTTTGGACCGTGTAAGCAACTATCGGTCAGCAGGATGCGGTATATGAATTATAAATCAGAAGCATTGGGAAATTTAAGAAGTTTAAGGAAGATGTTGAATGAGAAATCGGAAGGAAGATACAATGCTTGCGCACCGATAACGGGGGAGAATACACGTCGAAGCCGTTTACAGAGTTCTTACGAGATTGTAGGATACGAAGACAGCTGACATGCCCAGGCACGCCGTAGCAAAATGGAGTAGCGAAAAGGAAGAACCGTCATCTGGCAGACATATGCAGAAGCTTGCTACACGCGAAGAATGTTCCTCCAAGATTGTGGGCGGACTGCATGAAGACGGCCGCACACGTAATAAACAGACTACCACAAGCAGGATTGAGGTCTGTAACCCCATTTGAGAAGTTATTGAAGAGGAGGCCTACAGTGAGCCATTTTAGAGTATTCGGATTTGTTTGCTACGTGTTTGTACCAAACCAACAATGTAGCAAGTTTGATCGGAAGGCGTTGCGGTGTATATTCGTTGGATATGAAAACCAACGAAAAGGATGGAGGTGTTGCGACCCAGAAACTAGTAAGATATATGTTTCTAGAAATGTCGTGTTTGATGAAGCGGCATCATGGTGGCTTCCAAAAACAACCGTGCTTCCAGCACCTAAGATGGTGGAGGAGAAGGTACAAGAAAGAGAAGAAGACAAACAAAAGATAGAAAAGAACGAGCCGGAAACCACAACAATAACAAGAAAATAAGAAGACAGAAGGATCATTCAAAAGATAGAATTTTTGGAAGACGAGAGTTTACATCAGCGACATAAGAATGAAGAATCGAGCCAAGAAAAGGAGATCAATGGTGAAGAGACAGAAGTTCAACTACAGCGATCAATTAGAGATAGAAGACCAAATCCGAAATATGCAAATTTGGCTATGATCAACCAATACAAAGATGGAGCAAGAAACGGAAGAAAATCGATGTTGAGGGGGAATGTTGAAATCAACATCGATTTCTTCGGAAGACTACCGAAACATTGAGAAAAATTAAATTGTGAACTGTTTTTGAATCAACAAGTTTTTGAATTATGCTGCATTTGAACTGTTGATTATCGCTGCACAATTTAAAATTGTAAAGTGAAATGTAGGTTTATAAAGTTTTAGGGTCAAAGTGTAAAAAACACAATTCTTCGATAAGCAAACACGTTACGCAAAACACAAGGAGGACCCTGCACACTACTCTGTTCTTCTCTGCTTTGCTGCACCATATCTCCACTAATTTGATTCATTCTTTTCCCTTCATTTTGGTGCAGAGATTGATCTGTTAGAGTTCAACCCATCAAGCATAGCTGCTTCAGCAATTCTTTCGGCCACCAGTGAGCTCCTCCCAAGCCATCTCCTTTCCTTCAAAGCCTCCATTTTGTCCTGTGAATATGTAAATAAAGTGAGAACTGAACCAGCGGCAACTTCCTTCATTTCTGTGATTCAAATCCGATTCCAGTTTTGTTTAGTCTTTGTGATTTGTTTTTTCAACAGGAGAATGTTTTGGAGTCGTTAAGGTTGATGCAAGAAACGATGACGGTGGAGAGAAGTGAGTCAGATTTGGACACAACATCGAGCTCCAAAGTAACGCCGGTGAGTGTTCTGGATGGAATATGGACGGAATCGGAAAGCGAGAACAACGGGGCCGTCACGGTCTCCGACGAGAGAGGCGTAGTAAAGCGACGGAAGGTGAAAGAGGGCAGCTTTCGCGATGCCGATGGAGAATTTCCGACGCCGTTTCAGGATACTAGTGCTTGAGTAAACGTTTGGTAGTTTTGCCGCCGACAAATGGCCTTTTTCCGTTTTCATCTTTAATTAAGGAGTGATAATGGCGGAAAATTTTCACATCAATTGCTACCAAATGAAGATGATTGTGTTCTTTTACAAAGAACTAGTGGTACTAATAAAACTAAAATGGAAAATGGTCAAGCATTTGGTTCATGCTAAAGCAATTTGAGTAAGTAGTTTCGTTGGTCTTATGTTTGTTAAATAAGTCAATTTACGAAACATGCAAATCTTTGACATCCATAACTTCTGAAGTTCATAGACATGTTTCAAGATCGTGGGAGCAAGAAATTGTGAATAGTATACAATTGGAACATTCTATTGTAAGAATTTGGTCGATCATAAGGAGTGTCATGTTCTCTGCTAGGGTTTTCATCCTAGTAGTGCCGCCTACTGCTATCTACCTAGTTCCGTCTTGAAGTTCAACCGGCTTCTCTCGCGGCGTCACCTAAGCGTCTTTTCAGCGGATATCTAGTTATGGGCGTCGATGCTCCGACTCCACGTTAAGGGTTAACGACTGTTTCCCCTACTTCATTGCCGAGCCACGGCTCCTCCGTTCAATCTTCCAGTGACTCGCGCTTTCTTCCAATTGCTGGCGACGCGAGCATGGGTATCTCGGTGGCTTCGCTCTCTTGGCGTCCTCGACGACTACCTACTACGAGTGGTGGGGTCGCAGCTCCGAAGCGACTTCTGCCTGGGCCAGGAGACTCCGAGCCAGACAACATTCCTTGATGGATCGTTGTCCACTTATATACTATGCAAGGGCCTCCGTTCTTCCTGCTCTCTTTCAGACTTTATTCGGTCAGATTTATTCATTCTTTCTCCATTCGGTCAGATTTATTCATTCTTTCTCAAGATCCTCTACTATTTTTTGCTTTCGCGTAGACTTTATTTCTGTGGTGTTTGGATTGCAAGTTATCATATAGGTGAGTTGTTGTTAGCCTTATTACTACAGTTAGTGCTCTCCTTAGCTCACTATGGTGTGACCGGTACTATTTAGCCTTTGGGCGTGCAGGGTACCAGGTGCGGGATTCGAGATTTTTTTCCGTCATAGTAGTCTTGACCGATGTCATGAGTTTGGTTAGCCTTTGGAAGTGATCAGTACGGATGAGACTAACCTTAGTGGTTTCGGTTTTCCAAAGTGATTCTACTTATGTGAAAATTTCCCCTTTAGCGGGCTGGTTTATTTGTAAATACTCGAGGTACTTTAGTTCGTCTCCTACGATTTATTTTGCAATGATTTTTCATTAATAAAAAAATCCATGTTAAAAAAAACATTCTATTGTGATTACAGATACTTTCAGCTGACAGTTAGTTGGATTAGGTTGGGCATGGATTAGGTAGTTTGCCCCTGACTTTTGGTGTGAGGTTAGGTTATTTCCTTGTTTATTTTGGTGCAAGGTTTGTCATTTTTGCAGGCTCATGTCCTATGGCTACGGTTGTGTAAGTGCCGCTGGGCTAAATGATGAAATGAATATCTGAGGCACCGACCTCCTCCCCCAAAAAAAAAAACTCAAACCAACTTTGTCCATTTCATGGATCTAATTTGGTGAAGTTTAATCTATTATTACTAAATCTCATATTGTTCAGAATGCTATATAATCACATAATCTATACATTCAAGTACATGTACATCCCACAAATGAAAATAACGCCGCAATGCTCAGGTTGCACCATTAGTACTAATAAACCCCCTTCGTTCATTTTTTATTGAAACAAATGATTTTGGTATGAAGATTAATATGGTGTAGAATTGATAAATTTTAATATATATATATATATATATCAATCTTTAATTTTGACAAAACGTTACAAAATATAGCTCATTTCAATCTTAGTTTTAACAGAAGTTTTCCAGAACGTAGTTGATTTCGGTCTTAAACTATCGGAAATAGACAATGGTGGCCAACTATATCTAACTGACAGATAACTGATATTTTTCTATCAGAGTAAATTGCAACATATATAACTAAACTATAAACGGCGTTGCAAATATATATCCAAACAAAATTTTGTTGCAAATCTACGTCTAAAGTATTGTTTCGTTGCATATATAGCCCTCTGTTAGCTCGTTAACACCAGACGTTGACAAAAGGCTGAGATGGCATTCGCAGCGTTGGTTTGCTATCTAACATGTCTCTTGGCGATCTTACTAGCAAAAACCCTCTTCCTCAGAGAAGTCAAGCCTCTTCAGACTTCCACAAATATCTTCGAATAGCTCGTGTGCCTCATTTTCGAAATGAAGGCACCAAATTCATTAGCTGCCTTCCCAAATCTGAGTTCCTAGTTCATATGTGGTGTTTCCGGAAGCCTCTTCCTCGTCCATTCATTAGCTGTCTTCCCAAATCTGAGTGTTGTGGACGGAATCAGAAAGCAAGAACGCTGCCACTGTAGTTGGCGATGAAAGAGGTATTAAGTGGTGGAAGGTGAACGCCTTTTGCTACAGGAAAGAGGGCTGTTTTCGCGATAGAAATGGATTAATGACCTGCAAAACGGTGAGGTTGAGATTGGTATTAGAGAAATTTTCATTTACCTCCTCAAGTTTAGCTTAATCTTCACTTTGCTTCCATATTTTTGAAATCCTCTCTTTTTCCCCTCGTGATTCGATGAAATATACAAACCCCCCCTTGAAGTCTAACTTCCGTTAATAACTCTACTAGATTTTAAGTCTAATTAAAAAAAATATTCCCTTAAATTTTTCATCTCTAAAAATTATACCATAACCTTTTTACCTCTTACATTTTTACTATCTCCCCTATTTCCCCCTATTTCCTACCCACTGTAGACTAAAAGTCCCTCTATTTTTTAGATTTTCAGAACATTTAAAAATCATTGTGGCAACGGTGCGGTTAAACCGCGGTAACCCTTAAACCACAATCATCAATCACGGTTTTTTTGGTATCCACGGTATACGGTTTTACAAGTCTCGATTATAAATTTATATCCACAATTGCTAACCACGAATATCCACGGTTAGCGGTTCCTTCGCAGTTATTTAGATGAGAACTTAAAGATTATCCAAATATCCTAAATAAATCCATAAATTCAACATAAAATATCTAAACAACATTTTAATCACTAAAGTCAACAAAAACATTTATGGTAGTCGCGAGAGTGAGACTAAGAGTGTGAGTGGATTTGAAATCTGAATGGGTTGGATCATGGATGGTGATGACTGATGAAGATAGAAGGAGCTGGATTGGCGGATATCATCTCTGAATGGGTTGGGTTCAAGGAGGTATGAGAATTGGGTTGGACTTGGTTCACTTGAGTTGGGTAAGTGTGAGTGTGAGTGTGAGTTGGGGTGTGTTAGGCCGGGCCTTAGGAGCTGGATTGGCGGTTATCCGCGGTACGGATACCCTCATACCGCCAACCGCAACGTTAAGCTAGTGGTTATAAAAAAACCACAACCGCTAATTGCGTGGTTTTAACCGCGGTTAAAATCACCAAAAGTGGTCGGTTAATACGGTTAACGGATCTTATCCACCTCACTGTCATGCCTAAACATAACATGTGACCTTCAGATCAGCAATCGTGCTGGTCAACTATTCAGAAAATTGAGAGAACAAGAAGAGAAAATGAAATCCTTGAAATTTAAAAAACAAATGTTGACCTGGTTTTGCTTCGATCTACCACTTCGTCTTTCAACACCTAAGCCATCATCATCAGTGCTCTTTCTCTGCCACAAACCAAGAAGTTCATTTCCTTGCTTTGTACATAAAACACCACAACGAGCCAAGAATCAGAGCCACGGACTCACAATAGCCATCAATCCTCGTCAAGTTCTGTGGCCAAATCTGGATGACCGAAGCACAACTTCAAGGTTGGATCCGGCGGAGAGAGCATCGCGGTTGGGCTCACGACAGTGTGAACGATTGTCTTGTTCCTGACAATCGTTCGATTGATAAGTGAAGCAAGGACAGAGCTCTAGTAGAAATCAATCAGATGAGCGATGATATCCAATAACGCTGACGATTCAGGATTTCCGTCGTTTGCAAATGGAGGAGCGTAGGGGTTGTCATTGGCATCGAAAGGGAGGGGATCTTGAGGGTGGTCATGAAGAGGTGGAGAGAGATAAGAGAGGGCCTCTCAGTCTAGGTGGGTGGGACTTTGATAGAGGATGTAGTAAAAAGGCAAGTGTAAAAATGCAAGGGTATAATTGTTAGGGATAAAAAAATCATGGGTCTAATTCTTGTAATAAATTAAAATTAGAACAGATTTATTAATAGAAATTAATTCTAGGGGAGTTTTTGCATGTTTCACCAAAGGGAAAAAGAAAATATTCTAAATACGGGATAAAGTGAAAATTATATTAAACTTTAGTGGATAAATGAAAATTTCCATTGGTATTATCATTCTTATATTCACATATTAGAGTTTAAGCGTGGGCCTGGGTTTGGACTTGAAGCAATTGTCAAAAAGTGGATTAACATTTGGGCTTCTGAGGTTTGAGGATGATGAGAAACTTTGTTTGAGGTATTGTGATTTCATGTACTCTTTTGAAGATTCTTTTCTACTAAGTAGTAAAGAGCACAGTTGGCTACAAGCTTTATCAGCTGGGTAGTGCATACAGAGTACAAATAGGAAATGTTGCATTTGATTGGAAAACAATATACTGGTAATTTCTACTCATTTTCAAAATTTATATTCTCACAAATCATTCTATGGATTCTCATTTGTTGGCTACTTATATACTTTCTACTATTTATAGATTCTCAATTCTTATGCCATAGAGCAAGAACTTGGACTGGCTTATTTTTGTATAGCCAACATCATACTTCATATTTCTGTTAAATTATATAACAAAATATTGAAAAAACAAATTCATAAATTAGATATTGAAAAAGAAATGTAACAATTAAATTGGGAGGGAGGGAGGGAGAGAGAGTACTCATCTATATTCATCAGTTTTGTTTTTGGGTTGAGACGTATAACTCTCCATCCTAGCCCCAAACTTTGTCCCATTTGCTTTGGTTGCAAAAACTATGTTTCCCCAAACTTTGTCCTAACGATACTCAAAGCTTCTTTTTTTTTTGATGAAGAAAGCTTTTTGAGTTAACTGAGAAAAAAGTAGGAGGATAATCGTTAGCAACAATGCACTTAGAGTTGCCATCTTTGTTTCATTCATCCCTTTTCATTTTCTTTGTCCTAGAAATTAAAGCTTTCAGAAAAGGCCTCCCTAATGAGTAGATTTCTCAAGACATGGTGCATGATGTTATAGTGATTGCACTTGTCCTTGGACTCTTTCTGGCCTTGTGTTGTGTCAGCGAAGATGATGATGAATCTGCCGCCATGGCCAAGCTCGCTGAGGGTTTCAACCCAAAACCCCTCGGTTGGACCACCAACCCTACCTCCTCAGTCTGTTTATGGCAAGGGGTGACCTGTACACAGGGAGAATCGGGCAACGTCTCGTTCATCATTTTGAGGAATGTGTCCCTTTCTGGTTTTGTATCATCACCATTTCTACCTCTCCCTCATCTTCGCATGCTTGATCTATCAAACAACAATCTCTCAGGTGAAGTTCCTTCTTTTTCTAACCTCCAGTCATTGCAAGTATTGTTGTTGAACAACAACAGATTCAACAGCATGACCCATGATTTCTTTTTTGGACTCCCTCCAAGTATCGTAGCTTTTGAGCTCAGTGATAACCCCTTTCTTCTTCCTTGGACAATCCCTAGAGAATTTTCCCGATTGAAAAACCTTAATAGTTTTCTCTCCCAGAATGCAAGTGTGACTGGAACCCTACCCGATATCTTTCAATCTTCTCCTAACATGGTTACACTTTCCCTATCTTACAATAGCTTGAATGGGTCATTGCCTCAATCTTTTAGGGATTCCAAAATTGAAGTTTTGGAACTGGCTCATCAGCAGATGAAATTCACAGGAACAATTCAAGTCATCTCATCTATGTTCACTTTATCCTACCTTGACTTGGAGGGTAATCAATTCACTGGTCCAATTCCAGATCTGTCCAAATGCAAGAAGCTGGAGGCCATGCATCTGGGTAACAATCTACTAACCGGACTTGTGCCCACATCATTGGCTTCACTTAAGGGTCTGCAAAACATATCACTTCTCAACAACAAGTTGCAGGGGCCTCTGCCTACCTTTTTGTCACAAAAGGCCCAACATCTTTATGCCATTTTGGATGGTAATAATTTCTGCACAAGTAATTATACCAGCCATTGTGATGAGCAGGTGGATGCATTGCTGGAGATTGCTGGAGCTTTTGGTTATCCTTTGAGGTTGTCAGATGCTTGGAAAGGTAATGATGCTTGCCTGAACTGGGCTCATGTAAGATGCAACTCAAGAAGAGAAGTTGTGATGATAGATATGGGAAAGCAATATTTCGAGGGAACAATATCCCCATCATTCTCTAAGTTGAGGTCACTGCAGTACCTGTATTTGAATGACAATAATTTAACCGGTGTCATCCCCAAAACTTTGTTGGATTTACCCAATCTTAAACTCCTTGATGTTTCTAACAATGATCTCTTTGGGGATATCCCAAGTTTCAAATCATCTGTCAAACTAATCACCACAGGAAATCCCCAATTAAGGAATCTCGCTTCAGCTAAAGGTACTATCCTACTGCTAGTCATGTTTTTTTTTTTTTTTGCATGGAATCCAAATGAGCATTAAGCATATTTTATCACTTATTCTACCTAATTCCCAAAAGTCAAGCTAGTAGATGGTTATTTGTCAAAAAGTGGTTGCTTATTTTCGATATTCTGACTTGTGTTTATATGTATCGTATAACGCAGAGGAGAAAGGTAAAATGATGATCACAATTGTAGCTATCGTGGTGATAATTACTTGTGGCATATGCATATATTTAACTGGAAGGAAGACCAATAGACATGCAGGTACTTTATGTAATACTATTTAGTAACAAGTATATTGTCCTCAAGCAAAAGGAAGTGAGGAAACCAAGCCCTTTGTTGGGTTTTTGTGAAAAATGAACAAATAATTTATTCATTGTTGTCATGATATCAGCAAAAGTTGAAAACATGGATGAATTCTCCAAAAGTGAAGCACGTCTTAGAGAGTTAAACGTGCTTCTCAAGGAAGAAGGGGAGATGAAACTACAGGATTTCCAAATGATCAGTTTTGCAGAGTTGGTAAATGCAACAGGTAGTTTCCATGAAACAAATAAGCTTGGTCAGGGTGGCTTCGGTTCCGTCTATAAGGTAATGCTCACTGCATAAATCTCTCTATGCTTCTGATTTATAGTTCTGAATTTGAGAATGTTGGAGAAACTGCTTTTATGCTCAAACATAGGGGAAATTGGAAGATGGACAAGAAATAGCAGTTAAAAGACTCTCAAATGCATCTAGACAAGGGCTTGAGGAATTCATGAATGAAGTGGTTGTTATCTCCAAACTCCAACACAAGAATCTTGTTCGGCTTTTTGGTTGTTGTATCACAGATGAGGAAAAGCTTTTGGTCTATGAGTACATGCCAAATAAAAGCTTAGATGCTTTTCTCTTTGGTAAGACCAAACTATGCAATTTGTTTCTATAGTTATCTATTACTCCATGTGTTCCAATGAAACTAAGAAGTTCTTCTCCTATATTTGGCATGTATGATTTTATTCACTTCTCTATCATCTTACTCAGATCATGAGAAACAAAAGGTCCTTGATTGGGAAAAGCGCTACAAGATTATTAGAGGCATTAGTCGTGGTCTACTCTATCTTCACGTAGATTCAAGATTGAGAATCATACATAGAGATCTCAAAGCAAGTAACATTTTATTAGATAAAGATTTGAATCCTAAAATTTCAGATTTTGGAATGGCAAGAATATTTGGGGCCAATGAGGATCATGCCAATACTAAGAGAGTAATGGGAACTTAGTAAGTTGATACTTCTTTACTTGATATCTAACTCTTTATCATTTTAGAATCACTAAACTGATTTTTACTCCTTGAATTTAGTGGTTATATGCCCCCAGAATATGTGATGGAAGGTCGGTTTTCCGAGAGATCCGATATATTCAGCTTTGGGGTGTTGATTTTGGAAATTGTTAGCGGAAGAAGAAACTTAAGGCCTGGTGATGATAAAGGATTAAGTCTTTTGGAACTTGTATGTGCTGCTTATGTTTACCTTTTCATTTAGTACAGATTTCGAAGGCACTTCACTAACATTTTTTAGTGCTTTCATCAAATTTTAGGTCTGGACTCTATGGAAGGACAATTCGATTTCAACTCTAATTGATCCTGTTACATCAAACTCTGACTCTAATGAAGAAATTTTGAGATGCATACATGTGGGATTGCTATGCGTGCAAGACTTGGTGAAAGATAGACCAACAATTTCAATGGTGATTTCAATGCTTGGGAGTGAGATTGAAGATCTTCCCACACCAAAGGAACCTTTGTTTCTTGCAAAGCAAGATACAAAAAATCAATCTCAATCTAGTTCAGACTTTACAGAAAGGCGTGTGAATGAGAATGGTGTTAATCTCATTATGGGCCGTAGATAATGACCCACTTGATAGATGTCATTGTAAATTTCCTTATCATAGTTGGGGGTTACTATCACAGGGTCAAAATTGTGTAAGATTCAAACTTTTTATCAGGGTACAAGTCGTCTATTTCACCTGTGTGAAGATTCAAGAAATTTTATAAAATAGTACCCTGGTAACATTTCATAACGTTTAGGATTCTTTAATTAAATCGAAAATATGTAGAACTGAATCATCAAAACACAGAATCTACAGGACTGATCTTACATTTTCCCCTAGCTGTTCAGTTCACAAGAAGTAGTGGCCCTTCTTGAAGTTTAGCAGTTAAACCCACGTCCATCTTTCCATGCAAGAGCAAGAACTTGCTGAGGACAAGTAGAATTGTTTGCGTGTATGAAGTTACAAGCAACTGATGATAAACAACAAACAACTGATGAGTCTCTTCATGTCTCAGCTGCTTTACATGGAAAACAATAATACAATAAAAAAAAGTAACTTACATTACCTTCTATTCTTCCGGCTCTTTAACTATGTGCCAAAGTAGTGCAAGCCAACAGTGGTGTAAAATTCTGGCATTTTCAGTCCAGCCTATGTCTTTGCCGCAGGTCTGACTAAACCCAAGCCACTGCCACTTCCCAAGTGCTTAAAGTCCTTTGCTTCAAGGTGATCCCCGTGCCCGGCAAAACCTGTCCCTCCTTTCTCCAAACCAACCAAGTTTTTCTCTTTACATGGCTTGTCGCATACCAGACAAACCTTATCGACAGCCATAAACTTATCGGCACATTTTTTGCAGAATACATGGCCACAGGTGCTGAGTGCCACTAGGGACAACGTGTTGGTTAGGGTGACTTTGCAACTGGGGCATATATAAGTCTTATCAAGCGCATTAGATTTCCTCTGTTCACTGCTATCTTCAGTAAAATGTATAGGGAAGAGGCTCTTCAGCTTGAGTTTTTCCTTGCCCTGTGGACAGATTGTGCTGGTGGAAGGAGCCTCAACTTTGACAGGAGCTTCAGGGGTGGCGGAGGGAAGCCAGAATGCTTTCATTGTCCGAAGTGCTTCCTCTTCATAAGAAGTAGCCTTGACACTGTTTGCCCCATGAAAACCATTCTTGCCTCTGTTGTAGTTCCTGTCACTGTATTGTGGTACTGCACCATGGTTTTGCTGGTCAAATGCATCGAGCTCCCTAGCCTTCTGCAACAACAGTTTCTCTTCTTCTTCTTCCTTCTCTTTGCCCTGTTGAAGAGCATGGGCTGCAAGCCTCCTGTCATATTTAGAAGGAAAAAAATAAAAGACATAAAGCTTCATAGCAAACAACGGGATAATGTAAATGATGAATCAACTTGAGTGCCTAAAGAAGGAATGCCACAAAATTCTACGCATTTGTATTAGACCAAAAAGTGTGGAACATGAAATATCTAAGCCCTAGCTACCTATCGGCCAAACGTTCTCCTTGGATCACAGAAGCTTGGAGTATACTCATGAAACCAATAACACAGACAAGCACTCAACTAAAAAAGGACAAATTTGAAAGGAACCTGAAAAAAAACATACAGAAAACTCGTAACTTGGGGCATGGTAAGCAGATTTAAAGACATGATAGACAAAGTTCATGGTTGTTAATTGGTATGATCCCTAATTTCAGAAAGGCCTTGGGAACTGGTTTATACTCTGTCAAGAATTTTTCACCTATCATCACTAGTTCATACAGGTTGACCGCTTTAAGAATGGCCACTGACCACCATACAAAGCCCATTTTTTTTCCTTCTCAAATAATGCCATGAACAACTACCTGGGCACTTCTTAATCTTCCCTGAATATAGTACAGGTGAAACAGAACCAACTAACAGCACGAACTTGAATTTTAGACAGGGAAAAATCATAGAGCAGCAAATGCGTTGTAGCAACATGAAAGAACCAAACTGTAGTGGTTCTGCTGCTGAGGAGCAGTCTTAATCGCAACCAATATTTTCCACAAGTAACCATTACTAATTCATTACCACAAACTCAAATATTTTCCCTAGAGCTCGAAAGGAACTTGAATCGACATGACCACAAACTCAAATAAAAAATCAGATCGATACAAGCCAATAGCAATTTTAAGCTAATCGAACAAAGTTCTAGGAAGATGAAATAGGTACCTCTGGATATCCTTCTTTTGGGCAACCATGCACTCGAGAATGCATTCTTTGCAGAATACGTGGCCTTTCTGGCAAGACATAGGATCGATGACAGGCTTCAAACAGAGGGAGCAAGCATCGAAGGGCTTGATCGAGTCTTTACCCAACCTCTCCTTCTGGGTTCCATACCCTAGCTTCTTCTTCTCGTCGTACGTGAAAAAGGCTAGATCGTTGTTATTCTTCGAATGTCTCTGCGGCATTTTTGCTTCACGATCTCCGGCGAAACTGGCTGGTCCTGTTTATCGGAATCGAGGGAAACCCTAGAAATTGCGGGAACCTTTCCGTTCTGCTATTGGATTACTGAATAATGAATACTGTATTTTACACAAGTTCTGACCGACTTTTCTTTTTTCCTATTTCTTTCTTTTTCATTTCGATATGAGGTTGACATGAAAAACTCCAATGTTGGATAATTTTCCATTATTTAATTAAAGATTCATTTCTTATAGTATTCTAATATATAAATCTAAATAATTTATATATAGTTGATAAATTAATATCTGTACTTTCTAAAAAATATATTTCTAAAACAAGAATTTCTTTCTAAATATCTAATTAACACAAATTAATAGAAGAGAGTAAATCTAAACTCCCTTAAATAATAGGAGTAATCCTCCGTCCTTTAGCAGAAGGTACAATTATTTATTTGGGTTGTCCAAAAAAATTGATACATTTCCTTTTTTGAAAAACTTTCTACATCAACTTTACTTTATTCTCCCTTACTTTTTCTTAATAAAAAAACTTATTTTGATCTTATATGCATATTTTACTTACGCGCACATTGTATGCGTGCGTATAAGCGATTAGTTTATTTACAAATTTTTCATTCGCTTAATTTGATCAGCGTGATGGTCATGTTTGATGAGTATGATTAGTCGATCAACAACGTTTCCTTGTGTGAACAACATCGATATATCAACATGGAAAAACTATTGATCAACATTGGATGGAAGCTGATCAACATAACAACTCTACTGATCAACATGCTAAAAAGAGATATCAACATAAATAAGAAGATATATCATCTTGCTAAAAAAAAAAGATTGATATGTGCAAATTAGTATATATATATATATATATATATATATATATATATATATATATATAAATATATATATATATATATATATATATATATATTATTCCTTGAATTTTGTATATAAACTCAATTAATTACTTTGTTCTTATTATTTTGCGTAAGAATTTTGTAGGAATTTGTTCGGGAGATAATTGAGTGAAAATAAGCTAAAATGAGGAATTATAGTGAAGAATAAGAGTTTGGAGCCAAATTGATAAGAGAATGAAAATTGGAGCAATGATGAAGAGCTAGGGACCTAAGTGGTACAAGGAAAAGAGTTAAGGGGTAAAATGGACCAAATATGAAAAGTTAATGATGAAGGGAGGGATTCACCATTTTTCCTCCAATTCATTCATGCGCTTAAGTCCAAATTGGACTTGGATTGAAAATTGGTGTGGTTGGCTATAAAAAGCCAATTAAATGGCTCTTGCAAGAGGAACTCGCACAATTGAGCAGCAACACCAGCTTTGGAGTTCTTCAATCTCATCTCCTCTATTTAATTATATTCTACGCTATCTTATCTTCTAGAATTTATTATGAATCTTAAATCTATAGTTTGATACTTTAGTTCTATATATTATTATTCCATGATACTTGTTTAATTACTCTGATAGTTCATGCATTATTCTTTTGGCTAGAGAATATTTGTGGTATACTTCACTTAGACATAAGGGAATATTACTAGACCACATAGTAATTAGGCTATATTTGGTTGTGAAACAACGTCTTGCAACGAATCTAGGAAGAAGATAGATCACTTGAACTATTAAAGTGAAACGACGACTTGCTTTAATCACCTAGATGAAATCTCGACAGAGGACATCTAAAATTGATACATTGACTTATAAGTTGAGAATAATAATTGTAGGTAATTCTAAATTGTCAAACCTGACATTTAAGTGGATCAATAATCCTAAGAGGTAGCTTTAATATTTAATTTCTTAATCTCTTCTATTTTATTAGCTAAGTAATTCTCTCATCAATCAATCAATTCATCTTCTTTATTAGTAATTCATCACATTTTACTAGAATCACAAATCCCGTGGATCCGACCCGGTACTTACCGGTTTTACTACTTGCTTGACAGCCGTGCACTTGCGGTGTTGCGACCAAGTTTTTGGCACCGTTGCCGGGGACTTGTTTATTTTCTTGCTATTTGTGTTTGAGTTACATTGTATATATTAATTTATCTCTTTTTTCAGGCACCATTAGTTAAAAAAAACCATGATGGACAATTATTATTGGTGGCGAGAAGTGAGTTCCAATGAAATTAGAGAGGTAGCCCTTCCGGAAGATCAACTTGCACAAATTTTGACACAACTTGCAAACCTTTCTGAAATGGTACAATTGCAAGCAAAAATAGAGAATTTCGTCAAAAGCTAATGGTGATTGAAGCTGAAGAAGAAATATGTAATTTCGAAGGGAGACGAGTTTGGCACACACCCAACGCACCCCACTGTCACGGGTACCCAACAATGGTGCATGAACATTATGAAAATCAAGAATGTTATAGGTACTCACACATGGATCAAGATCATTATGAGAATAATTACTATGAATATCATCAAAATTCTACTAGTGATGCTTTCAATTTCCAATATGGGCCAACATGGAATGGTGAAGGCAGAAGAGACTCACATCTAGCTTATACACCAATTCCATTTGAGTGACAACCATACGAGGAGATGTTACCAGATCGTAAGGAAGAGTGTGAGAAGCTTTGGGAGAGACAAGAGAAGTTAATGAAGGACCATGAGGAGATTAGGGAACAGTTGCGAAGAATAAATTCATGGTCCGAAAATCGAGAAAAAAATCAATGGATTGAAGAATTGGAGAGGTTGGAGAATCTTGATGAAAGTGACTTAATGGAATCCGTGGAGGAGGTGACAGACATGGAAAATCAGAACAAGTGTCAAAAACCTCAAATGAATTTTTGAGTGATGGTAATTTTTTTCCCCAATCTGATGGCTTAATTAATTCTGATGACATTATGCGTCGTGATTTTCCAAATATTGATGATGATGCATTTTTTGATGATGAGCTTGCCTTGATGCATGAACCTCCTCTCACACATGATGTGCATAGTTATGATAGCTTAGATGTAGGAGAGTCTATTATCACTCATGATGCATATCTTGACTCATAGGCCATATTTTGTATGCCAACGATAAATGAGAAAATAATTCTTAAGAATGTTCTCTTCAATCCATGCTTAGTGGGACTTGCATCCAATTTTATTAAGCCTTCAAAGATAATGATTAAAATTGTTCATGAAAAGTATGCTATGGATGTTAAAATGGATGTTACATCTGTTAGTGGATTAACGAGTAAACTTCAACCATACCACCAGCGGCCCGTGGAAAGTTTACGGCGTCGCTCGCCGCCCCCGACCCAGCTGGAATGCGGACCACCCCATCATCTACATCCAGTGCGATGTAGCCGATCCCGAGGAGACCAGATCCAAGCTCTCTTAGCTCACAGACGTCACCCACATCTTCTACGTCAACTGGGTCAACCGATCCAACGATGCGGAGAACTGTCGGGTCAACGGTGAAATGCTCCGCAACGTATTGCAGGCGGCCCAATCTCTGCCACGTCTGCCTCCAAACTGGAACTAAACACTACGTCAGCCCGTTTGAATTGTACGGGAAGATCGAAGCCCACGATCCGCCGTACACGGAGGACCTCCCTCGGTTAAGCGCGCCCAATTTCTACTACACCCAAGAAGACATCCTATTCGAAGAGCTAGAGAAGAAGGAAAATCTGACCTGGTCGGTGCACAGACCAGACATGATATTCGGGTTTTCACCGACTAGCTCGATGAACATAATAGGGACCCTCTGCGTCTACGCCGTGATCTGCAAGCATGAAGGCACGCCGATGTGGTTCCCTGGTTCCAAAGACGCCTGGGAGTCGTACGTTAACAAGTCGGACGTGGATCTGATCGCGGAGCACCATATATGGGTGGCGGTTGATCCGTACGCCAAGAACGAAACGAAGCGTTTAATATAACCAACGACGACGTGTTCAAGTGGAAGCATCTGTGGAAGGTTCTAGCAGAGCAATTTGGTATCGAAGAGTACGGATTCGAGGAGGGGAAGAATCTGGGGCTACAGGAGATGATGAAGGATAAGGAAAGTGTCTGGGAAAAGATCGTGAGGAGAATCTGCTGGAGCAGACGAAGCTGTCAGATGTTGGTGTTTGGTGGTTTGTTGATACCATGTTTGCAGGTGTAAAAGGTTTGTCGAGCATGAACAAGAGCAAAGAACATGGATTTCTGGGCTTCAGGAATTCAAGGAACTCTTTGGTTCTGTGGGTGGACAAGATCAAGGAAGAAATGGTGTGGTTGTACATTTAAAATAGGTAGTGTTTATTTGTAGTTGTTTTAAGAGATTATTGTTCAATTGAATATTAGATCTAGGATATTTTGGTAATTTTATCAATTTAACGGTGCTTTTAACGGAAAAAGTGACGGCAGGACGAACGGTGCACACGATTGAAACTTACAGGACTAAAGTAAGCCAAATTCTTAAAACGAGACCCAAATAGGACAACTCACAAACTTACAGGACCACCAACGAAGTTTACTCGTGGATTTTAAACCTGGTGTGTACAAGAGTTTCTTGATTTTAAACCCTAGAAAAAAGAGGCATGAAAAGAATCTCGCTACCTATGACTTGTGTGATCCATATGTTATTCATATCAAGAGCTTGACCTACTATATCGATTCGGATCATGTTCTATTGTTTGGTTATGTTTTAAAACAAGAGAATTGAAAAAAGGATGGGGTGTAGTGTAAAAATTAAATGTAACCACTCTACTTATTTGAGTTGCTTTGCTTTGATTTCCTGTTCGCTTTCTTTCTTATTGTTCGCTGTGATCCGTCTTGCAATATTAGGGGGCTTCAAATATTGGGGTGGAGAAGATTTTTTTTCATCCAATTTAAAATTTTCATCCACAAAAAATTCACCATTATATTTTAGAATCTCAAACTTCACTAAAATTCACCCTCTAACAAATCGCCTCCACCAAAAATTCGCCCTCCTTTGTTGACCATTCCCAATTTGGGGCACAACAAAATTCCCAATTTGTTGACCAGACAGGGGGGCCAGACAGAGATGAGTGTGAGGTAGGGTGACACGTGGGGCAACTGGTGGGGCCAGAAAGTGGCGGCAACAATATTCACCATTCACGTGAATTCTTGTGATATTCGGACCTCCCGTATTCACGGCGAGGTCCGAATATAAGCGGGTGATTCATCGAATTTTGAGAGTGAATTTCACAAAAATTCACCCCCAAAACACAAACTTTGAAACCCCCTATTAGGGGCTTCAAACATTGGATGGGGGGAAAAAATTTTCACCAAATTTAACATCATTCATCCACCAAAAATTCACCCCCAATTTTTTAGATTCTCAAACTTTAAAGCAACAAAATATTTAAAACTCACTCCAAAGAGGGCCTATCTCCAAGCGAGTCAGTAGGGTGATTGGAAGAGTAAAAGACAGGATGGGGTGGTAGAGGGGCAGAGGGGGGCCACCAAACAGGTGAGGACACGTGGCGAGGCAGCAGAGTTGGGCAGTAGAGTTAGACGTGATTCACCCCTCATTTTCATATTCGGACCTCCCAAAATCACGGTAAGGTCCGAAAAAATTTGGGTGATTTATCAAAAATAATAGGTGAATTTGATAAAAAAAATCACCTTTAAATTCTTAAGTTTGAAGCACCTGTTTTATCAGATTCCCAAATGAACAAGCTTTTGTTGAATTGAAAGAATTGTACGAGGGAACAGAACTGCTGCTCAGTTCTTTGAGAGAAAATTGTTTGTTACAAGTCCTCCCAAGCTTCCGTCTCCGCCTCGTAATCTTCTTCCTAATTGGATGGCCATTTTCCAGCAATTTAAGAACTCAAATGGTGTTCGAGTTCTACTGTAAGACGTCGAACTCTTTGTTTACTTTAGAGTACTGTGTGTGCGATGTTAGATTCTTCTGCCCTCCATAGCTTTGTGATTGAACTTTTGTTGCAGTTTTATCATTAAAAAAGAGTAGAAAGGAAAACCTCAAATTTCAGGGGTTTAATGTTCTCATTATTTTGAATCTACTCTGAAAAACATACATAGCTCTTAAATGTATTGAGAATGTCTTAATGTGGAGAATCTCAAATTCTGACAAAGCAGCAGACCATGTCCTGCCAAACCTTGTTCTAACAGTTAATTCTCTTGTATGCACATTTTCTACAATGCTAGCCATAAGCTTGGAAAAGCTTTTGGTTTTAACAAGTTCCCTCGTTTGTATCATTTACTGTAATTGTCATTATTGTGAGACTGCTTTACACATGAATTGCAAAGAGAATGATTTTAGAACTTTGAGAGAGATGTTGGGAAAGACACTCATTATTGTAATGATTTTGCTCCTGCTCGAACCTTTGATTTTGTATTGCACCGATGTAGATGATGAGTCTGCTGCCATGGCCAAGCTCGCTGAGGCCATCCATCCTAAACCCTTTGGTTGGTCTGTTAACTCTAACGTATCAATCTGTGTATGGTATGGGGTGGGTTGCTCTAAAAGTTTAACTGGATATGTCAAATCCATCTTTCTGATATCGCAATCCCTTTCCGGTTCTCTACCATCTCCTTTCCCTTCTCTTCCTTATCTTACGACCCTTGATCTATCAGGCAACAAATTGACTGGCCAACTTCCATCTCTGGCCAACCTCCCATCATTGAAATTCCTGAACTTGGTAGGGAACAATTTTACCAGTATGGCTCATGATTTCTTTGTGGGGCTTTCTGCAAATCTTGAAAGTTTGTACCTTAGTGACATCCCTTTTCTCATTCCATGGACAATCCCTAAGGAATTCTCTCGGCTGAGAAACCTCATGAACTTTCGTGCTTACAATGCAAATGTTATAGGAACTCTCCCTGATGTTTCCCACAGTTCTTATCTGGAAACGCTCGAGCTTTCTTATAACAGCATGAGTGGTTCTCTACCACCATCCTTGGGGAGATCACGGATTACAACTCTGCTGCTTGGTCATCAAAAGATGAAACTGGTAGGAAATATTCAAGTGCTGTCAACCATGTCCTTTGTAGAAACTGTTGACTTGGAGCAAAATCAATTCACTGGCTCCATTCCAGATCTATCTAAATGCGTACAGCTTTCAACTCTGCTTCTGGCTGACAATCAACTCACTGGAGTTGTTCCTGAATCATTGGCATCAGTTAGCAGCATATCGCTGTCTGGCAACAAACTGCAGGGACCTAAACCTGACTTTCTGTCAAAGAACTCCTACAGCGGTGTCTCTCTGGATGGGAATAATTTCTGCACATATAACAAGAGCACTTGTGATCCTCAGGTTACCGTTCTGATAAAGATTGCTGGAGCTTTCGGGTATCCTTTGCAACTGTCTGATGCTTGGAAAGGTGATGATGCTTGCAAAAATTGGACAAGCGTAAGTTGCAACTTAGATGGAAAGATTATGATGATAAATTTAGGAAAGCAACATTTCAGTGGGACGATATCTCCAGCATTTTCTGAATTGACTGCACTACAGTACTTGTACTTGAATGACAATAATTTGACAGGTGGTATTCCCGATAGATTGGTTGATTTGCCCCATCTTAAAGTTCTCGATGTTTCTAATAACCATCTCAGTGGGGAAATTCCACATTTCAAATCTTCTGTGAGATTAATCATTGCTGGGAATCCCTTGCTAAGGCAGGCTGCTTCAACCAAAGGTATGACACAACTTTATTTGCTCGTTTTGGTAAAACCAAACCCAATGTAGAGTAGAAATACTCAAATTTTGCTGGTAATTATCTTCTATATGTATGCCTTTCTAAGAGATTAATTTAGAGAAATTAGAGGGAGTTTGTAAATTAGTTTGTTATTTCTTCGGTTCAAAACTACAACGAGGGGAAAGAACCGGAGTTTGAAGTATTTGTTTCAATAAATTTGTTAGCTATTTGACAAAACCTTAAGAACCTCAAATCAGTTGGTATTGCAGTCCATCTTGTTTTTATGAATTCATATGCAGTTGCAGGAGGAAAAAGAAAAACAGTGATTATCACATTGGTAGCCATCTTGGTGACAACTACTAGTGGCTTTTGCATATTTTTAATTGGAAGGAAGACTTCTAAAGAGACAGGTTTGGATACCTTCAAATTTTGTAGTATAAAAATTAGATAAGTTAAGTTCTTAACACATATAAATACCACTTCAGTTTATTTGCCTTGCAAATAATTGCAATATGATATTCTATGCTTAATAATGGGAGTAACTATTTTATCTTGTGATGGAATTTTTGAATCAGCTGATTTTAGTGACTTCCGGAATGTGGTAATTCGTTTTAGTGAAGGATGGAAAGCTGTAATTGTTAGAAACATGACGTTATAACGATATTTGGAATTGAGTAGCATAAGTGAACTGTAAGAGTTGGTATAAGTCTAGGCTTGAGCTATATGATGTGGTTAAAGGACTTAGTCTGAAGTTTCTTTACATAACCAACCAGGTGACAATCTACATTTTGGTACTAGCTAGGAACTAAACTATTTCCTCTGTATATTCTTACGCAGTATGCCTAAAGCCATGAACTAGCATATTTTTCTGTGTAGGTTGCTGTAGAGTTGAGCAAAGTGACAGACAAACCATCAAGAAATCCAGAGTGCTCCCGTGGTATTCAAATTCATTCACATGTTCTGCTCAATTTCTTGCATTAGAATCAGGAAAATGTGATTGCTAACTATGGAGTGGGTTAGATCTTAGGTGTGATATTCCTGAAGGAGAATATGCAATATCTTATCATACCACAAACCATTATAGCTTCATGGTCCAATTTGTGATGATACACATGTATTTCAGAATAGAAGATAAAATTAAGTAAATGCATAGTCCTACTCCATTGTCGTCTCATCACACAGAGTATGGGTAGCGAGTTTCGTTGGAGCCACTCCTTGCTTGTTGAGTAGCTATTCTGCTGAACTTTGACTTATTGACCTTGGTGGGTTCTTCTTGCAGGCCATCAACGAGCTAGCTTGACCTGGGAAGTTTTGTATGATTTGTGTAACTTGTAACACTCGTCAAGAACAATTGTTTCATTGTGGAAGTTCTGGCAGAGACGCCATGGCAGGTGCTCAGAATTGAGTCATTTGTTGCACTTGATAAGTTACTTAGGAGTTTAGACTTGTCTGTATGATCTTACATGTTGACCTCAAATCTCTTGATTGGAACATTATTAAAGAAAAAGAAAAAGGATCATCCAGATTGAGAAGTTTTAGGCTACAAGTATAAAAATATGTAGAGATTATTTTATTTATACTGTGATGTATTAAATCTTGTATAGGTAGATTATGAAAGAAAGCAGGATGATGTTGGATTAGATATGGTTGAGGTGGCTTATTTGAGATTGAAATGTTACATTCTGATCTGATATTTGAGATTAATGTCATATTGCTCCCATGGGAATTTCCTCCATTAAACATTGACATTAGGAGTAAATTCCGCGTACAGTCCCATTTTAAGTTTCGGTGATCTATTTTAGTCCCGTTTTAAGTATTTGAGTCAATCGAATCCCATTTTTTGAATTCGTGACCTAATGAGGTCCTTTCCGTCCACCCCTTCCGTTTTCTTGGACGGAAAGCTGTGAAATGTCGAATTTACCCTTGGTGTGTCTGAGTTGTCAGCTGAGGTGGATATAAAATCCGAAAAATCCGAAAAAATAGGAATAAAATCCGAAAAATAGAAATAAAATCCGAAATATCCGAAAAAATAGGAATTAAATCAAATAAATAGGAATCATATAATTATATAATTATCATATAATTATATAATTATCATATAATTATATATCCGAAAAATAAATAATTAAATAATCCGAAAAATCCAAAATAAAATCATATAATTATATAATTATCATATAATTATATATCCGAAAAATCCGATAATAATTAAATAATCTGAAAAATCCAAAATAAAATCATATAATTATATAATTATCATATAATTATATATCCGAAAAATCTGATAATAATTAAATAATCCAAAAAATCCAACATAAAATCACATAATTATATAATTATCATATAATTATCATATAATTATATATCCGAAAAATCTGATAATAATTAAATAATCCGAAAAATCCAAAATAAAATCATATAATTATATAATTATCATATAATTATATAATTATCATATCATTATATATCCAAAAAATCCGATAATAATTAAATAATCCGAAAAATCCAAAATAAAATCGAGAATAAAATCATATAATTATATAATTATCATATAATTATAAATACTACCTTCGTGTATATATAAAACAAAAAAAATGTACTGTTTAATTAGTTTTTAGCATTTGATGTTTAATTATAATTACAAAAAAAATGTACTGTTTAATTATAATTATAAATATTTAACTTTTAATTTCAAAAATTGACTTAAATTATTATTAATAAGCTTTTATCAAATAAAATCTAAGAAACTTATTTAAAAATGTCTTTGTATGTTAAAATATTGTTAAAGAAATTAAAAACCAAACATCAAATGCTAAAAACTAATTAAACAGTACATTTTTTTTGTTTTATATATACATGAAGGTAGTATTTATAATTATATGATAATTATATAATTATATGATTTTATTCTCGATTTTATTTTGGATTTTTCGGATTATTTAATTATTATCGGATTTTTCGGATATATAATTATATGATAATTATATGATTTTATTTTGGATTTTTTGGATTATTTAATTATTATCGGATTTTTCGGATATATAATTATATGATTCCTATTTATATGATTTAATTCCTATTTTTTCGGATTTTATTTTGGATTTTTCGGATTTTTTCGGATTTTTCGGATTTTATTCCTATTTTTCGGATTTTATTCCTATTTTTTCGGATTTTTCGGATTTTATATCCACCTCAGCTGACAACTCAGACACACTAAGGGCAAATTCGACATTTCACAGCTTTCCGTCCAAGAAAACGGAAGGGGTGGACGGAAAGGACCTCATTAGGTCACAAATTCAAAAAATGGGATTCGATTGACTCAAATACTTAAAACGGGACTAAAATAGGTCACCGAAACTTAAAATGGGATCAGACGCGAATTTACTCTTTCTATTGTTAATTATAGACATTTGAAATTATCATACTCCCATCCTCTCTGCTATTAATTGATACATTTGACTTTCATATTTTAAGATTCAATGTCTGACTCAAATTTTAATAAAGATGAATAGTGAAAAATTCACAAAAAATATAATTAGAAAATTTATACTTATAATTACTCCCTTCGTCCCCAATTAATTATACACTTTACATGGACGCGGAGATTAAGGTGAATGTAATATTTTATATAGTTTAACATAAATACCCTTGAGTGGAGGTTGCACAAAAACGAGGTAGAAAAAGTTAAGATAATGTAGGGATAGTTTGGTAACTTTAGAGGAAAGAAGTTTTCATTTAAGGAAATTGTAGAATTTTTTAGGGGCAACCCAAAATGGAAATGTGTAGAATTAATTGGGGACGGAGGGAGTATAATATGAATTATTTAACTTAAAATGTCTAAACATTCATGATAAACATTCATAGATTAAATATTACTCACTCTGTCCCAAAAAGAATGCTCAATTTCTTTTTCAACATTTAATCTACTTCATCATCCTTTTGACAATGAAAATTGAAAATTTTATATGCAAATAATAAATGAATGTTTGTAGTTTGTAAATACTCCCTCCGTCCCAAATTGTTTCAAGCATTTGACCGGATACGGAGATTAAGGAGTATTGAAGACTTGAGGGTAATAAAGTAAAATTGTCATATAAGACAAAAATAATTTTTTGAATGAAGAAGGGAAGTTGAGGGTTGAAAGGTAAAATTGTTATGAAAAACTTTTCTTAAATGGAAATGATGAAATCTTTTTGGGACAACCCAAAAAGAAATATGATTTGATCTTTTTTGGACAGAGGGAATATATTTATTTTATTTTTTAAAAAAATTCTTCATAACAATAATTTAAGTCAAACACAACATAAAAAATCAAATAGAACATTCATTTTGGGACGGAGGGAGTATGAAATAATCAAAACAAAATGTATCGATTAATGGCGGACGGATGGAGTATATTTTTATTCTATAAATGTGAATTAACAGCAGAAAAACATCTTGTTGTTGAAATTATTGGAAGATTTTCTTATTGTTGCAGTTTTATCATTAAAAAAGAGTAGAAAGGAAAACCTCAAATTTCAGGGGTTTAATGTTCTTCTCATTATTTTGAATCTAATATGAAAAACAGACATAGCTCTTAAATGTATGGGAAAATAGGAGAATTTGCCACAATCGTTTGGTAAAAAGGGAAATTTTACCACCAAACTATTTTCGAGAGAGATTTTACAATCAACGTTATATTTAGAGGAAATTTTGCCACCAATCATGTAGGACTAACGGGAAACATGAAAAAAATATCACTTTCAACCTAAAACTTTTTTTTTTTGAAAAACCACTATTTTAAAATAGCAATTTTAGTCATTTTCCAATTATAGTATCTTAATCTGCATTACACAACTGTCCATTGCTCTCAGTGACAGCGAGATAATTGCTGCTAAATTAGATTTTACTTTATGATCCAGTGATGTCTCTCATCCACACTGTTTTTAGTTTACTTTGTTTCTCATAAATAATTGGATTGTACGATTCGTCAATTGTTCGAACTGATTTGTTTTTTTGTTTTTTTTTTGAAATTTTGGTTGTGGGCTCATTAGTGTTTTATGTGTTAATTGTTCCTATTTTCTTATGTTTTTTAATCATAATTCCATGGATCACAATAGAAGCCGAAGCTAAGGTTTTGCTTTTTTTTTTCTTGAGATACTATGCTTGAATTCAAATTCACTTCGTCGATATCCCAAAATTTGAAAGATCTGATTATTCCTAATGTCATAAAATTTGTAGCTTAATGGATTAAAATGTGACAACTTTGAATCTCTTACACGGTGAGCAAGTTATAAAATTTTCAGGTGTATGTAATGGGAGAAGAATATTGGCAACCGGAAGTCATTTAATCACTCTTCTTTTCTTATTTATGATATTGTTTTCTTTGTACTATGTCATGGATTTGATTATTATAGTTTAATGTTAATGAGTATACCACGTACTTTTTAAGGTAAATATTTTTTGTACAATAAAAAAGTTAATCGATAGACTACGACTACTACTTTAAAATGATGGGGAAGTTTTTTCGGAAATAAAAAAGTTTTTGACTAAAACTGACATGTTTTCCGTTAGAACTTAACGGCCGGTGGCAAAATTGCCCCACTAATATAACAATGATGGCAAAAACTCCCAAAAAAAATAGTATGGTGGCAAAATTTCCCTTTTGCCTAGCTGTCAGTGACAAATTCTCCCCTTTTTCCTAAATGTATTGAGAATGTCTTTATGTGGAGAATCTCAAATTCTGAGAAAGCAGCAGACCATGACCTGCCAAACCTTGTTCTAACAGTTAATCCTCTTGTATACACATTTCCCACAATGCTAGTCATAAGATTGGAAAAGCTGTTGGTTTTAACAATTTTCCTGGTCTGTATAATTTACTGTATTTTTCATTATTGTGAGCCTGTTTTACACATGAATTGAAAGGAGAATGATTTTAGAACTTTGAGAGAGATGTTGGGAAAGACGCTCATTATTGTAATGATTTTAGTCCTGCTCGAACCTTTGATTGGGGAAGACACTCAGTATTGCGCCGATTTAGATGAGCATGCTGCCATGGCCAAGCTCGCTGAGGCCATCCATCCTAAACCCTTTGGTTGGTCTGTTAACTCTACCATATCAATCTGTGACTGGGTTGGGGTGGGTTGCTCTAAAAGTTTAACTGGATATGTCAAATCCATCATTCTGGAATCAGAATCCCTTTCTGGGTCCCTACCATCTCCTTTCCCTTCTCTTCGTTGTCTTATGATCCTTGATCTTTCAGGCAACAAATTGACTGGCCAACTTCCATCTCTGGCCAACCTCCCATCATTGAAATTCCTGAACTTGGTAGGGAACAATTTTACCAGCATGGCTCATGATTTCTTTGTGGGGCTTTCTGCAAATCTTGAAAGTTTGTACCTTAGTGACATCCCATTCACCATTCCTTGGACAATCCCTAAGGAATTCTCTCGGCTGAGAAACCTCACCAACTTTCGTGCTTACAATGCAAATGTTATAGGAACTCTCCCTGATGTTTCCCACTTTTCTTATCTGGAAACGCTCGATCTTTCTTATAACAGCTTGGGTGGTTCTCTACCACCATCCTTGGGGAGATCACGGATTACAACTCTTCTACTTGGTCATCAAAAGATGAAACTGGTGGGAAATATTCAGGTGCTGTCAACCATGTCCTTTATAGAAGCTGTTGACTTGGAGCAAAATCAATTCACTGGCTCCATTCCAGATCTATCTAAATGCGTACAGCTTTCAACTCTGCTTCTGGCTAACAATCAACTCACTGGAGTTGTCCCTGAATCATTGGCATCAGTTAGCAGCATATCGCTGTCAGGCAACAAACTGCAGGGACCTAAACCGGACTTTCTGTCAAAGAACTCCTACAGCGGTGTCTCTCTGGATGGGAATAATTTCTGCACATATAACAAGAGCACTTGTGATCCTCAGGTTACTGTTCTGATAAAGATTGCTGGAGCTTTCGGGTATCCTTTGCGACTGTCTGATGCTTGGAAAGGTGATGATGCTTGCAAAAATTGGACAAGCGTAAGTTGCAACTTGGATAGAAAGATTATGATGATAAATTTAGGAAAGCAACATTTCAGTGGGACGATATCTCCAGCATTTTCTGAATTGACTGCACTACAGTACTTGCACTTGAATGACAATAATTTGACAGGTGGTATTCCCAATGGTTTGGTTGATTTGCCCCATCTTAAAGTTCTTGATGTTTCTAATAACAATCTCAGTGGGGAAATTCCACATTTCAATTCCTCTGTGAGACTGATCACTGCTGGGAATCCCTTACTGAGGAAGCCTGCTTCAACCAAAGGTATGAAACTACTTTATTTGCTCGTTTTTGTACAACCGAATCCAATGTAGAGTAGAGATTCTCAAATTGTGCTGGTTGATATCTTCTATATGTATGCCTTTCTAAGAGATTAATTTAGAGAAATTAGAGGGAGTTTGTGAATTAGTTTGAAGTATTTGTTTCAATAAATTTGTCAGCTATTTGGCAAAACCTTAAGAACCTCAAATCAGTTGGTATGACTGTCCGTCTTGTTTTTTATGAATTCATATGCAGTTGCAGGAGGGAAAAGAAAAACAGTGATTATCACATTGGTAGCCATCTTGGTGACAACTACTAGTGGCTTTTGCATATTTTTAATTGGAAGGAACACTTCTAAAGAGACAGGTTGGTAAATAACATCCCTCGGTTGGTATACCTTCAAATTCTGCATGATAATTTCTTAACACATACATATAAATAGCACTTGAGTAGCATCTCACTCATCAAATGTACTTCAGTTTATTTGCCTTCCAATTAACTACAATATGATATTCTATGCTTAATAGGAGAAGTTACTATTTTATCTTGTGATAGAATTTTTGAATCAACTGATTCTAGTGACTTCTCGAATGTGGTAATTCGTTTTAGTGAAGCATGAAAAACAATGATTGTGAGAAACGTGATGTTATAACGATATTTGGAATTAAGTAGCATAAGTGAAGGATGAAAAGTAATGATTGTGAGAAAATGTGGTTAAAGGACTTGGTCTGAAGTTGCTTTACATAACCAACCAAATGACAATCTACATTTTGGTACTAGCCAGGCACTAAACTAATTCCTCCATATATACTTATTACACAGTAGTGCAGTATGCCTAAACTAACATATTTTGCAGTGTAGGTTGCTACAGAGTTGAGCAAAGTGACCCACAAACCATCAAGAAATCCAGAGTGCTCCCATGGTATACAAATTCATTCACATGTTCTGCTTAGTTTCTTGCATTAGAATCAGGAAAATGTGACTGCTAACTCTGGGATACTTAGGTGTGATATTCCTGAGGGAGAGTATGCAATATCTTACCATACCACAAACCATTATAGCTTCATTGTCCAATTTGTGATGATACACATGTATTCAGAATAAAAGATAAACTTAAGTAGAAGCACAGTCCTACACTCCTACTGCATACTCGTTTAGTCTGATCAAGTCGGAGCCATTCCTTCCTTGTTGAGTAGCTATTCTGCTGAACTTTTACTTATTGACCTTGGTGGGTTCTTGTAGGCCATCAACGAGCTAGCTTGGCCTGGGAATTTCGTATGATTCTCGCGTATCTTGTAACACTCATCAAGATACTCATTGTTTCATTGTGGAAGTTCTAGCAGAGACGCCATGTGAGTTGCACTGGAAAAGTTACTTAGGAGTTTAGATGTGTCTGTATGATCTTACATGTTGACCTCAAATCTCTTGATTGGAACATTCCATTCTTTAAGGGATAAACAAAAACAAAAAACAGGAAAGTCCAGATTGAGAAGTTTCAGGCTACAAGTCTGAAACTATGTAGAGATTATTTTATTTATACAGATGTTTTAAATCTTGTATATTATGAAACAGAAAGAAAACAAGATGATATTGGATTAGATTTGGTTGAGGTGGTTTATTTGAGATTGAAATGTTACATTCTGATATGTGTTTCTGAATCATGGAACAAAGGTGAATGATAAATTTATGGCTGCAAAATGAGGCTTAGCCTTGATGCAGTGAGGGCCAGCAATAGAGCACAGTTGTGGAACTACAGATTCCAATTAGGTCAAAGAGGAAAAATACCTACCTTAACCCTACACTTTTAATTAATGTCATATTGCTCCCATTGGAATTTCCTCCATTGAACATTGACAACGGTGAGTAACACTATTGTACGGTAACACTTGATTGGTAATATCGAGAAGTGTGGTATTTTTCCTATTGTTGATTACAGACATTTGAAATTATCATAATTTAATTCTACAAATGTTAGAATTAAATTCCTTGAACTCAGGATCCAGTCGAGGCCCCCGTGCGAAGCCTCCAGGCGTAGGTGAAGCCCACAGGCAAAGCCGTCCCTGCGAAGCCTCCAGGCGAGGCCCTCGTGCGAAGCCTCCAAGCGCAGGTGAAGCCCCCCGAAGCCTCTAGGCGAGGCCTTGTGTGAAGCCTCTAGGGGCGGGCGAAGCCTCCAAGCGAGGCTCCCGTGCGAAGCCCCTAGTAACAGGCGAAGCCGCCCATGTGAAGCCTCTAGGCGAGGCCCCCGTGCGAAGCCCCTAGGCACAGGTGAAGCCTCCATGCTCAACAAACCCGGCCAACCATTCCAAGCCAATCCGAAATACTCCCTCCTTTTATGAAGATACTTGGGAGGACCCTTGTGGCAAGCACACACCTTGCGCACACATTGGCCACATCCCTCTTGAGACGAGGCCAATGGAAGTTTTCCTTCACGGTTGCCAAGGTCTTTTGGACGCCAAAGTGCCCCATGAGACCGCCACCATGAGCTTCTTTTTTGATGAAGATCTCCCTTATTGAACTTCTAGGCACACATAACCTTTTATACTTGAACAAGAAATCACCAAATACAAAGTAGCCATCGCGGCCGCCTTTGAGGCAATCATGATAAATTTCACTAAAATCAACATCATTGGCATACAAATCCTTAAGGCACTCAAAACCAACAACTTTAGCATCAATAGTCATGAGCAAGTATATCTCCTAGATAACATCGGTCACTGCATTTTCTTTCCCCTTTTTTGTATTTAATCACACAAGAGAATGACTCAATGAATTCCACCCATTTAGCATACCTTTTGTTTAAGTTACCTTGACCTTGTAAGTATTTCAATGAATAATGGTCGGTATGCACAAAAAATTCCTTAGGCAACAAGTAGTGAGACCACACTTGCAATAATCTTACAAGAGCGTAAAGCTCTTTGTCATAGGTGGAATAGTTGAGAGTGGCTCCACTCAACTTCTCACTAAAGTAGGCAATATGACGGCCTTCTTGGTGCAACACCGCACCAATGCCTATCCCACTTGCATCACATTCAACCATAAAGATCCTTTCAAAGTTTGGCAAAGCAAGCAAAGAGGCACTAACTAACCGAGACTTTAATTCAACAAAAGCTTCCTCTTGAGCTTTCCCCCACTCGAATGACACATTTTTCTTAGCTAA
Source organism: Stellera chamaejasme (assembly GCA_024586325.1). Classification (NCBI taxonomy): domain Eukaryota; kingdom Viridiplantae; phylum Streptophyta; class Magnoliopsida; order Malvales; family Thymelaeaceae; genus Stellera; species Stellera chamaejasme. The sequence goes on from CM044986.1 coordinate 1,265,074, forward strand.
TTCATGCAGGGAGAGGCTATTGTTGAGAAGTCTTTCACAAACCTCCTATAAAAACTCGAGCAATCAATCGAGCCGAGTTCGAGTCCGTATCATGAAGGCTCGTCGAGCTATAAAGCCGAACTCGAGCTCGATAAAAAACTATCGAGCTGAGCACAGTTCGAGCTCGGCTCGGCTCGTTTACAGCCCTAGTTCAGGGACCAGCTAGGCAGCCCGCTAAGAGTTCAAGACTTCAATTAAACAAGTTAACCAAGGTCAAGGGCTTCCAGGGTTATTATCCCATTGATATAAAAGCTTCAAGAATCCCACTGTCTCTGTGTTGTTGCTTGTTGGCGAGTAAGGGATGTTGTCTTCTACCTCCGTCGTTAACCGGTTGAGCTCCAACCTAAACGAACATGTGCTAGCAATTCTGGAGAAATGCAGAAACCTCAACCATCTAAAGCAGCTCCAGTGCTTTCTCCTCAGCCTTGGCCATTCCCACACTCAGTTCTTTGCTTTCAAGCTAGTTCGCTTCTGCGCCCTCAAGTTCTCGGACCTTCGTTACGCCTGCTTCATCTTCGACCGCCTCCATTCTCCCAACGTCTTCCTCTACACCGCCATGATCACTGCATATGCTTCGCAACCTGATCCCCTATCCGCCGTCGACCTCTTCCGACGCATGCTTCGCCGCGGACTACCCCGGCCTAACCATTTCATCTACCCACATGTATTGAAATCCAGCGCTGAAGTTTCTTTGCCTCAAGGGACCAAATTGGTGCACACCCAGATCATGAAGTCGGGGTTTGTAGGGTACCCGGTTGTGCAAACAGCTCTCGTGGATGCGTATTCGAGATCGGGTACCGATGTTGTGATTGCCAGGAAGCTGTTTGATGAAATGTCGGAAAGAACAGTTGTCTCATGGACAGCTATGGTTTCTGGATACACCAGGGCCGGGGATATAGAAAAGGCGATGTTGCTCTTTGATGAAATGCCCGAGAGAGATGTTCCATCTTGGAATGCGATTATTGCTGGGTGCACACAGAATGGGATGTTCCAGGAGGCCATCTCACTCTTCAGAAGGATGATGGCGCAGACTGCAGATGGGCATTGTAGACAGAATAAACCAAATCAGGTGACACTTGTGTGCGTACTATCGGCTTGCGGTAATACGGGCATGCTTCACTTGGGCAAATCAGTCCATAATTTTGCTTACCGAAATAGTATGGAAGGTGATTGTTTTGTGTCTAACGCTGTGGCAGATATGTATGGTAAATGTGGAAACTTGAAAACAGCGGGACTGATCTTTAAAATGAGTGCAAAGAAAAGCTTGCCATTTTGGAACTCCATGATTAATTCTTTTGCCCTCCATGGTGAAAGTGATGAGGCCGTTGCAGTTTTTGAAGAGATGAAGCTTTGTGAAGATGATGGTATACAGCCAGATGGCATTACATTCATTGGCTTGTTGAATGCTTGTACTCATGGTGGATTGCTTGATGAGGGTCGGTCTTATTTCAAGCTGATGACTCAACACTATGAGATTGAACCACGCATCGAGCACTATGGATGTCTTATCGATCTGCTCTGCAGAGCAGGGCAGTTTGAAGAAGCATTAGAGGTTGTGAGGATGATGAAGATGGAACCTGATGAGGTTGTTTGGGGTTCATTGTTAAATGGGTGTAAAAAATTTGGTCATACAGAATTGGCTAAATTTGCTGTTGAAAAATTGGTTGAGATTGATCCAAGGAATGTGGATTATGGTATAATGTTGGCAAACTTACATGCGGAGTCAGGGAAGTGGGCTGAAGTAAGAGAAGTGAGGAAGACATTCGAAAAGCAGAATGGTTCCAAGACTCCAGGTTGTAGTTGGATAGAGGTTGATGGACAAGTTCATCAGTTCTACTCGGTTGATTGCTCTCATCCTAGAGCTGAAGAGACATACAAAATGTTGGAGATTTTGTTCTATTTGCACTAGCTCACAACTGTTACCCCTTTTTGTCCCTATTCAATGAGCAAGAATGCTCCTTCCGATGGTGGTTGAGAGGGCAAAGCTCATACAACCTAGATTGGGGATTTTCGCTTCCCAGTTCTGCATCCATTTCAGGAGGAAAGTACTACGAGCAGAAAAGAAAAAGTTTGGTAAGAACACAGATATGGCCATAGTAGCCAACTTCTTTTTATTTATTTATTTATACAGATGCTACTGTTACAGTTACATAGAATTTTTGCCTTCTTTGCCAATTCAATCTCTGAATTTTATGTCAGTTTGATTGAGTTCACTAATATTTTGTAGAGGCTTCATGTATTCTTATTGCAACTGGACAAAGTACTTCGGTAAATGGAGACCCCTTCCATGGTGGATTGCTCTTCCTAAATATAGTAAGGCACCGATTAAATTTGATACTGTCATTTCAGGTTTTAGTTCATGAATTCTATGAATGAAGTATGCAAGGACCTTTCAGTTATTGTGTGCATATGGGCTTAGTTACGATACTTAAATTCAGGTAGGTCTCTATCTACTTAACTTCGATTTCTATGATGAAGATGAAACCCAACCAAAGAATCACCAGAAGCTTCATCAGCTGGGTAGCAGTCTACACTCGGCAGAAATATGTTCTAATAGTGCCTACTTTACTCTTATTATTTCTTTCTAAGCTGTTCAATTTGGTACAAGTGGATAAAGGGCTTGGGACTTCATTTTTCTAAGAATTGAGTGAGAACTTAATAGCCAGAGAAACACAGAATAACCACTTTGGTGTCTAGATCGTTCAGTCTACAAGGTAAGGCTTAACTTGTAGAGTATTAAAATAGTATTTGTTTTCTCAGAAAGTTAACCAAGAATCTTGTTATTCTGCAAGTTTGCAGCACTAGAACTTGGTACGCCTCCTTTTTAAAATTTGTCCCCTCTGCTTTAGTTGCAAAAATTATGGTGTTTTCCTGTGCCACTGCCACATTTGCATATTGGGTATGGTACTTCAAGTGTATCTCTAAAAAGATGACATAATTGTAACAAGCATCCATAGGGTTTGCACAATGAGAAGGGTATCTATGTACTAATTGCATTAAATCCCCTAAAAGGAAAAGTCAGTATATTTTAGACTGAAAGGAGTTTAACAAGCTGCATAATAAGCATATTGTTAACCATAAAAATGGTCCGGAGAATAGATAATTACAAAAGACTGAATCTGATTTTTTTTGAAAACGATTATTTCAAACTTAGATACAGAACCTTTTGAATGTTTGAATAGTTCTGAACCAACGGAAAAATGATGATGTAAGAAATTCAAGGGTTAAGGTAACAAAAGCTGTACAGTTTGTGGATAGTTGAAAGAAAAGGACTTGTTCTTTTCTAACTATGTGTAGCTACACTTATGTGTGTAATAACCTTCGTGCTTTCTTGGAGAATCTATTCTTAAGCATATGCCTGAATTGCCAAATTTCATTTTGCGCATTGTTTCTATCAATGCTCTTTGAGTTGGTGTTATTGGTTTTAACAATCATATTCAGTCTCCCTTGTTGTTTCATTCATTCTACTTATCTTACTAAAGCTTTGAGAAAACTTAGGATGACAAAAACAATGTTGATCAGCTAGATCAGCAAATTTCTCAGGACATGCTGCGAAATGTTATATTGATTGCACTTCTCCTTGGACTCCTTTTAGCGTTCTGCTGTGTCAGCGATGATGAATCTATTGCCATGGCTAAGTTTGCTAAGAGCTTCATCCCTGATGGAGATGGGAGATTCAGGGTGGTTGAGGATGGTTCCGGCAGGTTGATAACGGCAAAACGACAAGGACCAACTGATAGAGGCCAAAGGGTCTGCAGTCCGAGGCCGACACACTGTTGTGGCCTAGTGGAAGAGAAATATGAAAGTAGTCGAAAAAAGTGTTTATTTTTGTTGAGCTTCTTTCAGTTGTTCTCTCTGTGTTTTTTTTTTCTTGCTTGATGGTCTTTTATTTTGCAGAGGGAGATGATATTTGTATAATGATTGGGGTAATTATCTAGAGACATCATGGAAGAAATGGAATGATGAAGGAGAGGTATTTGTTTTGTTGTTTGTGACTTTTTGCTTGGTGGTCTCAGTTCAAATTACTTCCATGGGTTTTTTCTTCATATTTGATTTAAAAAGACTCAAATGCATCTGGACAAGGGCTTGAGGGATTCATGAACGAAGTGGTTGTCATCTCCAAACTAAAACACAAGAACCTTGTTCGGCTTCTTGGTTGTTGTATCACAGAGGAAAGCTCTTGGTCTATGAGTACATGCCAAATAAGAGCTCAGATGCTTCTCTTTGGTATGACCAGGAATACAACTTTTTTCTACTAATAACTTTTTTCTTTATTTGACATGTATGAATTCATCCACTTCTCTATAATATTACTCAGATCCTGACAAACGAAAAGTCCTTGACCGGGAAAAGCGTTACAGAATTATTAGAGGCATTAGTTGTGCTCTACTCAATCTTCATTCAAATTCGAGATTGAGAATCATGCACAGAGATCTCAAGGTGAGTAACATTTTGTTAGATGAAGATTCGAATCCTAAAATTTCAGATTTGGAATTGCAAGAATATTTGGAGCCATTGAGGATCATGCCAATACTAGAAGAGTTATTGGAACTTAGTGAGTTTATACTTCTTTACTTGATATCTAAGTCTATTTACTCCCTCCGTCCCAACTCCCAAGTGTATTGTCACAACATGAAAATATTTTTTGTCCCAAATGAAATGGTTTTTTTTCTACTTTTATTTTATTTTAATCCACTTTTACCTTTGTAAATGTACTCACCCAAAGAATCTAGGGAGTGGGTTAAAATGAATTTGGAAGGGGGTAATGATGGAAGTTTATATAGAATAAGTTAATGACCAAAGACAATCTTAATATACACAAAAAAACCTAAAAGTGATGACCCATTTGGGATAGAGGGGAAGTATCATTTTAGAATCATTAAACTGATTTTATTCATTGAATTTAGTGGTTATATGCCCCCAGAATATGTTGGAAGCACGATTTTCAAAGAGATGATATATTTAGCTATGGGGTGTTGATTTTGGAAATTGTTAGCGGAAGAAGAAACTTGGGCCCTGGTGATGATAAAAGATTTTAAGTCTTCTGGAACCTGTACGTGCTGCCTCGATTACCTTTTCATCAATTTAGTGCAGATTTCCAAGGCATTATTCTAACTTTTTGCAGTGCTTTCATCAAATTTAGGCCCGGTCTCGATGGAAGGGTAATCCAATATCAAGCTTTAATTGTGAGATGCATACATGTGGGACTCCTCTGTGTGCAAGACTTGGTGCAAGATAGACCAACAATGTCAGTAGTGATTCAAATGCTTAGGAGTGAGATCAAGCATCTTCCAACACCAAAGGAACCTCTCTTTCTTGCACAACAAGCTGCAAAAAACCAATCTCAATCTAGTTCAAACTACACAGAAAGCCGTGTGAATGAGAATGGTGTTAGTCTCACTATTATGGATGATAGATAATGACTCGGTTTAAAGAGTTGTAAGTTTCCTTGTCATAGTTGGGTACTTGGGTTACGATTACAAAAGAGTGAAAATTGTGAAGAATTAAGTAGTTTTGTGGCTAAAATACATTATAGTACTTCGATTCGAATAATACTTAAGAGCCTAAACTATGAGAAGTAGGAGTGTAGGACACTTAAGAGCCTAAACTTTGAATAATACTTGTAGTACTATTAAAATATTTACACAATGACTCATCAAAAGGAAAAAAAAAAATTACACAATGGTCCTCAAACTTTTGTAAAAATGATAAAATATTTACATATTTAGCTCCTCAAAGTTTGTTGAAAAATAATGGACTCAATATTTGAAAAGTTACACTTTTTGGTCAAATATCCAATTGATACCCACCCACCAATAGAATGAAGCGATCTCTAGAGCGACCCCTCATCAACGCTCATCCTTAATTACAATAACTCTATATAGTGTCAATTAGTATACTCTCGTTATTGTGCACAAGTGTGTGTACTACTTACTTATTGCGAGTCCAACATATGAGTATTTGGACACTAGGTTTGGGTTTAGAGGCAACACTGTCAAAAACTCGTGCTTCAAAATTGCAGAAGTTAGAGGCAATTAATTATTTGGTGATCAACACAGTAGCGCCAACTCTTTTGCCATTTGTGTGGAGATTTCGTGAAGTCTAATTGAGGTTTTGAGAACTTTGCCTCTTACGTTTATTCTTAACACAAAATGTATAAAGTAATAGTAAATAGAAATAATGATATTTATCGATAGTTATATAAAATTTACTGAGAGAATCGAAATAAGGATATGTTGCAACTAAACAAATAAAAAAAACAAGTTTTGTTAAAAGGGAAGTGTTTTAAAGTTTGAGGAGTTGGAAATTATTAGAATAATAGAACTAGTGTGGTATTTTTTAAAAGTTTGAGGATCCTACTGTAAATATCTGAATATATTTTTCACAGCGAGTGCCTTGGTTTTCATCCAGCTGCTGCTACACAACACAACACAACGCTTTTGTGGAGATTGGAGAATCTGTTGTTTTGCAAATAGTGTGCCAATGCCCCGCCAAATTTCGCTTCACGCATTGTTGCTGACGATGCTCTTCGATCGAGCTGGTTTCATTGGTTTTAACAATCATATTCAGTCTTCGTTGTTTCATTCATTCTTCTGGGTTTGATGAAAAGAAAAACAGTGGTGAGGATTTGGGAGCAAGAGAAGTTGTCTCCTGTGTACCTTAATTGGTCGGTTGATTTCTCAAGACATGATGCGGAATGTTACATTGAGTGCTCTTCTTCTACTTGGACTCCTTCCAGGGTTCTGTTGCAACAGAAATGATGAATCTGTCGCCATAGCTAAGCTTGCCGAGAGCTTCAACCCCAAACCCCTCGGTTGGTCCATCTACCCTACCACCGGATACTGTTTGTGGCTTGGGGTGACTTGTGATGACTCATTGTCCGGCAATATCACATACATTAAGCTGAATAATATGTCCCTTTCTGGTTCCTTACCATCGCCTTTTCCAGATCTCCCTTATCTTAAAGCCCTACATTTATCCAACAACAACCTCTCAGGTGAAGTTCCTTCTCTTGCTAACCTCCCATCCTTGGAAGAACTGTGTTTGGATAACAACAGATTCAATCGATTGGCCCATGATTTCATCCTTCAACTCCCTACAAGTCTTACGATTTTTGACCTCGGTGATAACCCTTTTCTTCTTCCTTGGACAATCCCCAAACAGTTTTCACGCTTGCAAAACCTTCAGCACTTTCGATCCAAAAACGCAGGCGTCACAGGAACCCTCCCTGACATCTTTCATTCCTCCAGCTTGCTTACACTTTCACTCTCTCATAATAGCTTGAATGGGGCATTGCCTCAATCCTTTGGGGCATCTAAAATTGAAGTTCTGGAACTTGCTCATCAGAAGAAGAAACTCACAGGAACCATTCAAGTCTTCGCTGCCATGTCCACTTTATCTCAGCTTCACTTGGAGGATAATCGATTCACCGGTCCAATTCCAGATTTTTCTGGCTGCAAGAATTTAGTTAATCTGTTTCTGGGTAACAATCAACTCACTGGACCCGTTCCCACATCACTGGCTTCACTTGCTGATTTGTTTAACATTTCCCTTTCCAGCAACAAGTTGCAGGGGCCTTTCCCATCCTTTTTGTCGCAGAATCCTATACTTTATGCCACTCTAGATGGTAATAATTTTTGCACGTATAATCGTACCAGCCATTGTGATGAGCGGGTGGATGCATTGCTGGAGATTGCTGGAGCTTTTGGCTATCCTTTGAGGTTGTCAGATGCTTGGAAAGGAAATGATGCTTGCCAGAACTGGGGCCATGTAAGATGCAACTCAAGAAGAGAAATTGTGACGATAGATTTCGGAAAGCAATATTTTGGTGGAACAATATCCCCATCATTCTCTAAGTTGGGTTCATTGCAGTACCTGTATCTGAATGACAATAATCTGACTGGTTTCATCCCCGAAACCCTATTGTATTTACCTAATCTTATACACCTTGATGTTTCGAATAACAATCTCTTTGGAGATATTCCAAGTTTCAAATCATCTGTCAAGCTAATTACCACTGGAAATCCCCGATTAAGGAATGTTGCCTTAGCTAAAGGTACCATACTACAACTAGTAGTCCTTATTCTTTTGCATGAAGCAAATGAGCATTAACCATACATCTTATTAGGTTCACACTTATCGTACTGTATTCCCAATTGTGAAGCTAGTGGATAGTTTATTTGTTAGAAGTGATTGTTTTTTAATCTTCAATTTAATATATCGATGTTTGACTAAACAGGAAATGTTGTTTCGATGTTCTGATTTTGACTTGCCTTATTTGTATTTTATGATTCCACAGCTAAGGAGAAAAGGAGAAAGGTTATTATCGCAATTGTAGCTATTCTGGTGACAATTACTTGTGGCATATGCATATATTTTACTGGGATGAAGACCAATAGACATACAGGTACTTCATGTAATTACTAACAAAGGATAAGGAAATGAGAAAACCAAGACCTTTTTCGAGGTTTTGTGAAAAATGAACTTCTAATTTATTTGTTGCTGTCACTGCTATCTGCAGGAACTAAAAACATGGATGGCTTATCCGACAATGAAGCATGTCTAAGAGTGTTCAGTGTGATGCTTAAGGAAAAAGGGCATATCAAACTACAAGATTTACAAATGATTAGTTTTGAGGAGTTGGTAACTGCAACAGATAGTTTCAATCCAACAAATAAGCTTGGTCAGGGTGGATTCAGTTCTGTCTATAAGGTAATGCTCACTTCATAAACTCTTTACCCTTTTGAATTGCAATTGTGGGTTTGAGAATAAAGAGAATAAAGCCTAGTTTTATTATGCACAAACATAGGGAAAAATGAAAGACGGACGTAAAATAGCAGTTAAAAGGCTCTCAAATGCATCTGGACAAGGGCTGGAGGAATTCATGAATGAAGTGGTGGTCATCTCTAAACTCCAACACAAGAATCTTGTTCGGTTTCTTGGTTGTTGTATCACAGGGGATGAAAAGCTTTTAGTCTATGAGTACATGCCAAATAAGAGCTTAGATGCTTTTCTCTTTGGTATGAATGAAAAATACAATTTATTTCTACTATATACTGTTGCTCCATGTTCGAAGGAAATTAAGAAGATCTTCTTCATTATTTGGCATGTATGATTTCATTCTCTTCTCTATAACATTATTCAGATCATGATAAACAAAAAGTCCTCGACTGGGAAAAGCGCTACCAAATTATTAAAGGCATTAGCCGTGGTATACTCTATCTTCACTCAGATTCGGGGTTGAGAATCATACATAGAGATCTCAAGGCAAGTAACATTTTGTTAGATGAAGACTTGATTCCTAAAATTTCAGATTTTGGAATGGCAATAATATTTGGGGGAAATGAGGATCATGCCAATACTCACAAAGTTATGGGAACTTAGTAAGTTGATACTTCTTTACATGATATCTAAATCTATTTATCATTTTAGAATCACTAAATGGATTCTCCCCCCCCCCCCCCCCATGAATTTAGTGGTTATATGCCCCCAGAATATGTGATGGAAGGTAGATTTTCAGAGAGATCTGATATATACAGCTTTGGGGTGTTGATTCTGGAAATTGTTAGCGGAAGAAGAAACTTAAGCCCTGATGATGATAAAGGATTAAGCCTGTTGGAACATGTATGTGGTGCTTATGTTACCTTTTCATCAAGTTAGTGCAGAATTCCAAGGCACTATCCTAACTTTTTGAGTGCTTTCATCAAATTGTAGGCCTGGACTCTATGGAAGGGCAATCTGATCTCAACTTTAATTGATCCTGTTATACCAAGCTCTGACTCTAATGAAGAAATTTTGAGATGCATCCATGTGGGACTGCTATGTGTGCAAGACTTGGTGAGAGATAGACCAACGATTTCTATGGTGATTTCAATGCTTGGTAATGAGATCAAGCATCTTCCTCAACCAAGAGAATCTTTGTTTCTTGCAAGAGAAGCTGCAGAAAGCCAATGTCAATCAACTTTGACAGCAACTTGTTTGAATGAGGATGGTGTTAGTCTCACAATTATGGAAGGTAGATAATAACTCACTTTGTACAAGTTATTGTAAATAATTTCCTTGTCATAGTCGGGTCACCATCACATAAGGATGAAAATTGTGGAGGATTTAGAAATTTTATGAAGGTGCAGGTGTTCTATTTTACCTCAAATATTGTGAATATTCACAACATTATAGTATGAAATACCTTGGTAACCTGCAAGAAGTCCAAAACAGTTGCTCCATTTGACATTCAAACATGTATTTTACTTGAATTTCTATCATTAAGAATTTGTTAATAAACTAAATAAATATTAGAAACTAAGAAGTTTCATTTATCATTTACATATAAATTAAATTTATAGACTAAATACTGAAAAAATGAAATAAGAAAATTATTTTAGGATGAAATGAGTTACTACTTCCTAAGCTCTTGATTTTCCTATTGCATGTGTTTGGATAAAAACTTTCATCAATGATAATGGAGAGAATAAAAAACGATAATATATGGTAAACTTCAAAGCTAATTACAATTTTACTAGGAATCCTTTAAATACTCTCGTCTCATTCTTATTATCCTTTTTCTTTTACAAATTACCCCTCCATTCTCAAAAAACGATAATATATGGTAAACATTTCGGTAATGTCTATGCTCATTTTTAATTGAACATTTGACAAAATTCTTTCATCTATTTCTAAAGTGTTGTGACTTTTTGGTGCTTCCTGCAATTTTGTTCCTGCCCGATAAAGCAAACAAAAGCAGAAAAAATAGATTTTCTTACATGATGCTTCAAGCCTTACCTCGAGTAGTCTTGACCAACCATTTGCAAAGACTTTCCCATGAATAAGGAAAGTCCTTGAGATGATATTTGCCCATAACAATCAAAATAACCTTTCTTGAATAAACACATTTACCCAAAAAAAAGTTTAGTGGTAAAAAGTTGTCAACCCAAAATATCAGTGGCAAAATAATCCTTTTACCTATCTTAAACTAATCATAGTTTCTTCTTGGGGAAAAGGGCAATTTTTCCATTGAAATGTACGAAATCTCTAAATTAGCCGGCGAAGTTCATTTTGAAACGAGAATGCCACCAAAATTTTCATGAAGGGGTAAATTTGTCATTGGACGTTAATTTGTTCCAGTTAGCGCTCATTTTGCGTGCCACTAGATGATTACGTGGACATTGACTGTACATTTTGTAGAGTTAATATTGACTTTCACTTTAAAATCTATCACAACTTAAGGGTTGAATTGTTAATTTTAAAAAATTGAAGTGATTTTAAAATATTAACCCTAAAAAAATGTATAGTCAATGTCCACGTAATCGCCCAGTGGCACACCACATGAGCGCTAACTAAGACAAATTAATGTTCAGTGATAAATTTACTCTTTCAGTAAAACATTGGTGGTATTCCCACTTGAAAATGAATTTCAATGACAATTTTAGAGATTTTGTAAACTTTAGTGATAAAATTCATCATTTTCCTTTTCGTCTGTGACCTAATACAGTCCCAAATTAAATTTTTGTTACAATCTGGTCCTATATTTAAGTTACGCATACTATTGTTGTCCTTTCTGTCCAATTTCTCCGTTTAAATGAATGGCGGACATGAATTGTCAATGAATTGTCAATTTTTCCCTTACGATTGCCCTTCCTACTTGAAAACCAGAGAAAACTTAGTGCCTAGAACGAAAAAAAATAAAAAATATAGGGGGGAGAGCTGCTGCCGGGATCTGCTCACCGGCAAATTCATCGACCACTTCCAGGTCCTCATTAAACCGTCGATCCACCACCTCTACCACCGCCTCTCCCACAAATACAACCCCATTTGCTCCTCCGCTTCGGCTCCTGCCTTATCGTCGCCATCTCCTCCTCCATAATCTAGAGGCTCTGAAACAGGGGCTCAAAAACTTTAGGACGAGTTTTGGGCGGAACGATACTGACTTTGAAGTTTTAACTGCTCTCGTCGGAACTAACGATACTGACTTTGAAGTTTTAACTGCTCTCGTCGGAACTAACATCATCGTCATCATCGTGATGCCGAATGAGCTTCTTTCCGCTGCCGCCGGCGACCATTCCGCCGCTAACAAGCCAATTGGAGGCCTAATCGTACACCGTTTACGCCGCCATTAATGTTCTCAATTACGACGATGTCAAGATCGTGATCTCTGAAACTGGGTGGCCGTCATTCGGTGATTCGAGCAAAATCGGATCCAGCGCAGCAAATGCGAAGTCGTACAACGGAAACTTGGTGAAAAGAGTGTTGACGGGGAACGGGTCGCCGTTGAGACTCAACGACTCGATCAATGTCTATCTCTTCACTCTCTTCAACGAGAATTAGAAACTGGGTTCCACCGATGCTCACAAATCTGACTCTCAACAACATCATAAGGATGGTAGCCGGCAGGAAATACTATGACAACGACAAGGCCGTTTACGCGAGCCTCCAGATTGTGGACGAGAAATTGAAGTCAAAAGAGAATTTATATATCCTCTAACTTTTATTATATATATATATATATATATATATATATATATATATATTAAGTCTCCTCCGTCCCACATGTAGGATTTGTTTGGTAGCATATATTAAGGAAAGTGGAAGAATAATAGTGTGTTGTGCAAATTACCCTCAAGGAAAAAAAGGGAAAATTTTGTGAAGATTTTAAGTTGAGTGGGAGGAAAAAAACTTGGGTGTGATGTGAGATAAGAGGATAAAATGGTAAAAATGATGATGAAAGTTTATTTTAAGAAAGTTGACAACCTTTGGGACGGCCAATAGTAATGTTGTGGCCTTTGTGGGACGGAGGAGTATAATTTTATTTTGGCAAAAGACACCATAAAAACCTTAAACTATCGGTTTTGTCTCATTTTGGCCACTTAACTATTAAATTGGCCGAATAAACCATTCAACTTCTAAATGTGTATCGGTTTGACCGTTATAGAGTTTTTTTGTATAATCTTATTTTATCCACCAAGACCATCTTTTATCTCTAACAACGTCCTAAATCCCCTCTTATGCCTCTTATCGAAGATCCAAACCTGGACCCAGAACTCAATCACAAACCCAAGAATCAAAATACTGGTGGTCGTCCTTCAAATCCAAGCAAATAAAAAACACGATCTCTCCTCCATGCAATCCATTGCCTTCTCTCCCACCTCTCCTCACAACTTCGATGTTGCTCACTCCACCTCAGTATCCCTCTATTCGCCTCATTCGCTATTCGAGTACGACGAGGTCTAGGCCACCTCCATGATCTCGTCCTTCTCTGAAGTCATCTCCTCTGTCTCCTTCCGACTTGATGGCCTCCTCCTTGAGGCTGCCGATGTTTCTGGACTAGTTCAGGTTTTTAACTTCATGACCGAGACTCCACTTCAGCGTCTCCGATCGGCCAACCCGTTTCATTCGGTACCCCGTTCTTGACAAGCTCCATCTCGTCTCCGGCGGAGATGATAGGATTGTTAAGTACTGGGGTGCTGTTGGGGAGAGCGTGGTTCTAGATTTGATAGGTCATAAAGATTATTTTAGGTGTGGGGATTGTAGTCCTACTAGTGGTGATATGTTTGTGACAGGTTCTTATGACCACGCTGTGAAAATTTGGGATGTGAGTGAATATTCATAGTCGGTTATGGAGGTGAATCATGGGAAGCCTGTGGAGGATGTTGTTTATTTGCCTTCTCATGGAATGATTGCTACCGCAGGTGGTGATTGTGCAATTCTTCTTCATTGGCTAACTCAAGTGTGTGTGCATTTTTACTCAAGTAAAAAAATAGGAGAATTAGCAGAAGATGGTCTTCGTGGATGAAATAAGATTATAAGGAGTGACAAGCAAAATAAAAAAAAGTTATGGATAGTTTTTGAACAAAAAAAATTCTGTAATGGTCAAATTGATACACATTTAGAAGTTAAATGGTTTATTCAGCCCATTTGATAGTTAAGGGAACAAAATGGAACAAAACAGATAGTTTAGGGTTTTTATGGTGCTTTTTACCTTTTATTTTTTATCCTCTAAATTTATAAATTAAAAAATTAGTTACTATAATAAGAAGATGGTAAAAGTGAAGGTTTTGTGGAGTTTGAGGGTAATGTGTAAGTTTTGAAAATATTGGGGTAGATTGATTAAGTTTAAAAAATTGAGTTTATTTTAGCAATTAACTAAGGGGTAAAATAGTCATTTTATACTCAATTATTTATTTAACCACAATTTTGGGAGAAAGGGTAATTTTGCCACTATCATTTTAAAAATTTCTCATTTTGCCACTAACCTTTTTTTCTTTTTTCTGTGGTAAAAATGTCATCGACATTTTATTTTAGGGATAAATTTGACACTAGTGAGTTGACGGTGCAACGTGTTATGACAGAATCGTTAACTTGGAAGGAAAAATCATCCTCCAACATTTGTTGGACCTCCATCGGATCAACATCAACCTTTTTCCCGCTGAGCCAGTGCGGGAAGACTACCAATCGAAACAGATTCATGATGGAAAATGTGACCTTACCGGCCTTGAAACAGCTGATTAAGGCTCTGATCCATCACACCTGAGTCATCGTTATGTTCCCCGATCTCTGGCGCATCATTCATGACTGCCTTCGCCTGCAACAGCCACCTTCAGCTCAATAGTAGCAAATTTACTTAAAATAAAATGTTGATGGCATTTCTACCCCTGAAAAAAGGTTAGTGGCAAAATGAGAATTTTTTAAAAATGTAGTGGCAAATTTACCCTTTATCCCCACAATTTTCGATGGAAAAGATGACGTAATTTACTCCAAAACTAATCGTAGTTCTTCTTCGCAAACTTCCGTCTCCGCCTTGACGAGCTCAAATGGCGTTCGAGTTTTACTGTAAGACGTCCGACTCTTGTTTACTTTCGACTACTAGTTTATGTGCCCGCGACGTTACATCTTCTGCGTCTTCCTTGCTTTGTGATTGAGCTTTTGTTTGCTGTTTTAATCATTTTTGAAAACAAAAAAAAAAAAATAATGTGCAAAAGGAAAACCTGGGGTTTAGTGTTCTTCTCATTATTTTGAATCTATGTCTGCAACACGTGAATAGCATTATTGTTTGATTGTAAATTGGATTGTTAGTGAATGTAACCGAAAACAGACGTAGCTTTCCAGATGCGTGGAAATGGAAATAAACCTTTTAAAGAATTAGAACTGCTGTTCAATTCTTTGAAGCCAATTAGAGTTTCTACTCTCATAGTCATAACTTAAGTGAATAGTTCAAATGATTAAACCCCTTTCTGGAAAACGTGTAATTGGATGGGACTTGACACATCGTAATTCGGCCAAGGAAACAACCAAAGCTTTTGCTTAGAGGTTAAAGTTCTTGCTTGTTACTCAAAAGGTCCGAGGTTCAATCCCTTTAACCTCCCACCTCATGCACCCAAAAAATCTCAAATTGTGATGATTGGAAAAGTTATTGGCTTTAACAATCTTTCTTAGAGTTTGTTGAAGCAGTTAGTATTTATCTTGTATACATTTTATCCACAAAGCTAGTCATAAGCTTGGAAAAGATATTGGTTTTAACAATCTTTCTTGGAGTTGCCTCGTTTGTATCATTTACTTGTCATTACTGTAAGATTGTTTTACAAGTGAGATGAATTGCAAAGAGAAGAAAATGATGTTAGAGCTGCGAGAGAGATGCTGGGAAAGGCACTCATTATTGTGATGATTTTGCTTCTGCGTGAACCTTTGATTTTGTATTGCACCGATGAGGATGAATCTGCTGCCATGACCAAGCTTGCTGAAGCCATTCATCCTAGACCCTATGGCTGGTCTGTTAACTCTTCTGTACCAATCTGTAAATGGTATGGGGTGGCTTGCTCTGGAGGTTTACATGTCAATTTCATCTCTTTGCAATCGAGATCCCTTTCTGGCTCACTACCTTCTCCGTTCCCTTCTCTCCCTTATCTTATGTTCCTTGATCTATCAGACAACAGATTGACTGGCCAACTTCCATCCCTGGCCAACCTTCCATCCTTGGAAGTTTTGATTCTGAATGGGAACAATTTTACCAGCATGCCTCATGACTTCTTTCTGGGGCTCTCTACAAGTCTTCGCATATTGTACCTTTGGAACATCCCATTTCTCATTCCTTGGGAAATTCCTAGGGAATTGCCAAAGCTAAACAACCTCATCACTTTTCGCGCGTCCAATGCAAATGTAATAGGAACTCTCCCTGATGTTTTTCACTTTTCTTTTCTGGAAATACTCGAGCTTTCCTATAACAGCTTGAGTGGTTCTCTACCACCATCCTTGGGGAGATCACGGATTAAAACTCTGCTACTTGGTCATCAAAAGATGAAACTCGTGGGAAATATTCAAGTGTTGTCAACCATGTCCTTTATAGAAACTGTTGACTTGGAGGAAAATCGATTCACTGGCTCCATTCCAGATCTATCTAAATGTGTAAAACTTTCAACTCTGTCTCTGGCTGACAATCAACTCACTGGAGTTGTTCCTGAACCATTGGCATCAGTCCGTACCATATCTCTGTCTGGCAACAAATTGCAGGGACCTAAACCTGACTTCATGTCAAATATCTACTCTGATGGTGTCTTTCTGGATAGCAATAATTTCTGCACGTATAACAAGAGCACTTGTGATCCTCAGGTTACTGTGCTGATAAAGATTGCTGGAGCTTTCGGGTATCCTTTGCAACTGTCTGATGCTTGGAAAGGTGATGATGCTTGCAAAAATTGGACAAGCGTAAGTTGCAACTTGGACAGAAAGATTATGATGATAAATTTAGGAAAGCAACATTTCAGTGGGACGATATCTCCAGCATTTTCTGAATTGACTGCGCTACAGTACTTGTACTTGAATGACAATAATTTGACAGGTGGCATTCCCAATGGTTTGGTTGATTTGCCCCATCTTAAAGTTCTTGATGTTTCCAATAACAATCTCAGTGGGGAAACTCCACATTTCAAATCTTCTGTCAGACTAATCACTGCTGGGAATCCCTTGCTAAGGCGGGCTGCTTCAACCAAAGGTTTGGAACTACTTTATTTGCTCGTTCTGGTACAACCTTAGTCAATGTAGCTAGAAGTATTTGTTTAATAAATCCGTCAGTTATTTGACAAAGCTTTATGAACCTCAAACCGGTTGGTATGGCTGTCCATCTTATGTGGTTGCAGGACGACAAAGAAAAACGGTGATTGTTACATTGGTAGCCATCTTGGTGACAATCGCTAGTGGCTTTTGCATATTTATAATTGGAAGGAAGACTTCTAGAGAGACAGGTTGGTGTATCTTCAAATTCTGCATACAAAGTAGATAAGTTTTTCCAACACATATATAAATAGCAGCACACTCATCAACTTTACTTCAGTTTGTTGCCTTTTAATTAATAACAGCATGCTATTCTATGCTTAATGAGGGAAGTAACTTCTCTCTTCTGGTGGAAGTTTTGAATCAGCTGATTTTAATAACCTCTGAAATTTGTTTATTTGTTTTAGTAAATGATGGAAAACAATAATCCTGAGAAACAGGTTGCTGTAATTACATTTGCTCTAAAGTTTCTTTACAGAACAAAT
Organism: Stellera chamaejasme; assembly: GCA_024586325.1. Lineage (NCBI taxonomy): Eukaryota > Viridiplantae > Streptophyta > Magnoliopsida > Malvales > Thymelaeaceae > Stellera > Stellera chamaejasme. The sequence goes on from CM044986.1 coordinate 1,282,635, forward strand.
GCCAGTCTACATTTTGGTAGTAGCTAGGCAGGAAGTTAATTGATATGTATATACTTATGCAGTACGCCGGAACTAACATAGTTTGCAGTGTAGGTTGCTGCAGAGTTGAGCAAAGGGAACAACAAACCGTCAAGAAATCTAAAGTGCTCCCATGGTATACCAATGATTTACATGTTCTGCTCAGTTTCTTACGTTAGAATCAGGAAATTGTGACTTCTATGGAATGGGGTAGATAGTTAGGTGTGATACTCCTGAAGGAGAGTATGCAATATCTTACCGTACCGCAAACCATTAAAGCTTCGGAAGGGTAGTGTACATAATATGCTCTTATCCCATTTTCCCTGCCTCTTCATCCAATTTGAGATGATACACATGTATTTTGAGGATCGGTCTTGTTAACTGGTGCCCTAGGGGCACTTCTTAAGAGCACTTTTATTTCCTTTTTGCTGTATCAAATCTAATATTTTGTTTCCTTGTTTTGCACCATTACAATTATTACACATGTAGAGAAGTATAAGAAAATGAAATAAACTCACCCTTAAGAAGTGCCTTAGGGCACTCGTTAACATTTCCCCTTGAGAATAGATGACAAAATAAAGTAAAAACATAGACCTACTTTATACGGCTCATCACACAGAGCACCAACTAGGCAGTGTTTTTCTGCTGAACTTTGACTTACTGACCTTGGTGGGTTCTTCATGTAGGTCATCAGCGAGCTAGCTTGACCTGGGAATTCTTGTATGGTTCATGTAACTTGTAACACTCATCAAGATACCAATTATTTCATTGTGGAAGTTTTTCTAGCTGAGAAGCCAAGCAAGTTGCTCACAGTTGACTCATCTTGTTGCACTTGATCAGTTACTCAGGAGTTTACACATGTCTGTATGATTTTGCACGTTGATCTCCGATCTCTTGACTGGAACAGTATTAAAGAAAAGGAAAGGAAACCATTGAACGTTTACCTTTGTACTGTTAAACCATTAGGTGTTATGTTTGTTCAATATGTAGAGAATATTTTGTTATTTATACTGTTGTATTAAATCTTGTATAGGTTAAGTAGATGATGAAACAGAGAAAACAACATGATGTTGGATAGATTTTGTTGAGGTGGCTTTTTTAAGATTGAAATGTTACTTTCTGATATGTGAAGGATTGATTTCATAAAAACCTTCCACCCTATCAAGAATCAAGATAGATCTCATTTGTTTCTAAACCATAGAATAAATGTGGTTTGTAGTAATAGATATTGCAGTAGATTTTTTTTTTGGATGATGTTAGGGTGCGCCATCAATTTTGACGCTTAGGATGTGCTTTACTTCTCAATTTATTTACATCCATGTCACTTCTGTATATCTTTTTATTTCATAATAAAAATTACAAACAATTAGTCAATGGAAAGAGAAAAAAAAAAGACAAAGAAAATGAGATTCATATGTCCTATGTTTTGATACATTTTTCAAAGTCCATTTTAAACTTTGACATGTTTTTTTTTTAAAATATTCATCCTATTTAATTATGAAATGTTACTGGACTCTTATTCAAAAGAATGTGGGTGCAAGTGCACTTGACTTGAAGCATCTTTATGCCCACTGTACAGAGAACTTTGATGTTGTCTTTTGGAAAAAGTTAGTATGGAGAGCTCTCCACATCCCTAAACACTCCATGGTGGTGTGGATGGCTTTTCATAATCGGTTATATACTATGGATATAATCTTTACGTGGGACCCCTCTGTTAATATGTGTTGCAGGCTATGTAGTATTGGGATGGATTCGAGGGACCATCTCTTTTTTTGATTGCAGCTATTCCATAAAGGTCCTGCTTGAGGGGATGATGGTGTGCAAGCTACAAGGTTGCCCTTATGATTAGAAGCAATGCGACAGATGGATTCTAAATATGGCCAAAGGAAAATCTATCAAAGCAAAGATAAGGAGATCTATTTTTGCTTCAATTGTCTATCATCTTTGGATTGAGAGAAACTCAAGAGTTTTCAAACATACTGCCAAAGATTGGAACTTAGTAATGAGAGATGTGCTGGGGAGTATCCAAGTTAAGAATTACATTCTTCTGTCCGAGTTGTTTAGATAGGTTACACTTTTTGTAGTTTGTTTTGTATAGCGGAGACTCAGATATTTGGTGGCCTGGTGGCAATATTTTTGTAAAGCTCCAGGTTTTCTCCTTGTAAGTGCCGTTGGGCGTTTTTCTAAATCAATGATAGAACATAGAAGGCGAATCCCCTCCTTTATTAAAAAAAATTAGTATAGGATCATGAAATTCATACTGTGTGGGATCGGGGTATTTCACTACAGGGATCACTAATTACAAAGACCATTAATTATCTTGCACGTTTTGATAGTTTCTTAATCTGTTAGCTTCCGTTTCATACTCCATTTCGCACCACACCACCCGTGGATAATGAATTTCCTACAACACAAATTTGCAGTACTGGATCATGAATTTATTGAGGAAAATCTTTTAGATAGGATCACAGTGGATTACGATTTTTCACTTCAGACTATACATCAACAGCTCAGAATCAACAACTTGGCTCATGCTTCAACTGGATCCCACTAGGTGGATCAACAAATTGGTGCAATGGATCAGGAACCACAACTACACATGAAAGCCTAGTCAAACTTACACGGTGTTCTTTCTCTGCAACTTTGTGAGCGAGGTGCGGCGGAGGAAGCAAGCGGTGGCGGAGAAGAAGAGACGTGTTGGAGCACGGCGGTCGAGGCGTCCTACTGGAACAACGTCCAACTGATTTAGGGGTAATCAGAGAAACAGAGATGCAAAGTTTGCGATCTCGACGAAGAGGTTTGTCGAGCAAAGATCGGCTCCTAAGACACCTCTATAAATCGCCAGAACGACGATCTCAAATCGGAGATGGTTCAAGATTCGGCATCGCATGCCTGCAAGTTGCTTATAGGAATCAACACTCTCTTTCATCTGACTAAGATTATAGGAACCATGTGTCTTTCCTCTTGCGTCTTTTGTAATTTTAAAAAATCAGATAGCAAAATCACATGTTAAGCTCATACAATCAACAATGCCACTATCAAATTTGTATCTTATTATGTCTTTTGTTCTCAAAGGTAAAAATGCTCTGCATTACATAGTATGATCCAAATCAGGCAAACCTTGGACTAGATGTGGGTTAGCTAATTGTGCAAAAACAGGACAAGCCAACCTAATGCATAAAAGATGATAGAAAAGAAAATTAAGTAAATGGTGATATGGTAATTGGAATTAAAATAAACCTAGCATCTTAACCAACCAAACATGGAATCATCATAAGTTAGTTTTACTTGAATGAGTCAATATAAGTTGGTTTTGTGTTACATCTCATGTATAAGGAAAGAATTTTTTTTTTTTCACACTTGAGTTATGTAAAAATACTGTTAAATTTTTTTAATTTATCTAACTTAAGTGTAAATGGTTACAATCTAACACTTTTAGTAATTGGTAAATGTAATCCACAAATACTCACCAACAGTAAACCTTTTGAAGTGAAACGCAAATACTGCACAAATAATAATAATGGTCATTATTGATAAGTTAGGTACACATCTGCAACAATTGGAATGTCAGAGACAAATTTGCAACAAAAGAAACAGATTTAGGAGTTATGATGTTATAGTGAAGGCAATAACTTCTCCTAGCAATTACGGCTTGGAGTTATTGTGTTTGATTTGGTGGCAGTTAGATTTTAGAATTCTAAAGAGGCCAAATTCCTTGGCTTACAAGGTTCTTCAACCCATTGCTGCTTGGTCTGATCTGACTCTAGGTCCTCTAGTGGAGGGGAGGATAGCCTTGTAAGAAGATTGGAATTTGGAAATGGTGAAGGCACAACAAACATCTGTACTGATTTCAATGTCCCCTATCCAACTTCCTACACTGCAAGAAACTACAATTCATCAGAATTTCCACTTACTTATTTGGGACTGATTCAAGATTTGTTTGTTTTATTTTATTTTTAAGGATTTAATTATAGTCTGCAGCAATAACACCGCAGGTTCATTTGATATTAGCGTTGGAAGTTGGAATCTTATACTTCCTCCATCTTCAACTAAATGGTGCGTATTCATCTTCAACTAAATGGTGCGTATTCATTTTCTGAATGTCCCTGAAAAATTGATGCAATAACACTGGCCAAATCAAATTTAATCAACGAGTAACTGATATTTTTTGAACAGGTATTCTATTTCTTTAATGGGTAAAGTCAATATTATAGAACAAATTCATAAAATAGGACCATGATTGAACCGGAAACTAAAGCTAAGGGACTCCTATAGAACAAATTCTTAAAACAATGCCTGAATACAATAATAGACAAAGCTAAGGGTTGTGGACTTTACTATTTTTTTTAATTAGGCATTGGATACAAGAATTATTAATCAAGAACAAATCCTCAGCTTGTAACCTACTAGTTAAGCTTCTAATGACATAATATAGAGTTCTTGAGCTCTAAACCTCTACCATGCCCTATCCCCTTTCCCCTTTCCCTATGTACCATATGCCCCAATGTTTTGAAATGCCTCATTTAGATTCTTGAACAAATGCTGGTGGCCTTGGAGCTGGGAGTCCTTCTTCAACATCGCTCTCAAGCATTGAAATTACTGATGAGATTGTTGGTCTACATTCGACAGAGTGTTGCACACACAGCAACCCCACATGAATGCACTTCAGAATCTCCTTCAAGAAGCATTGTTCATACACCACAGGGTCTATCAAACATAGCACATCACCTCCTTTCCATAGCGTCCAAGCCTGAAAAAACTCGACATCGATGAATCTATTGTGAACAAAACAAGCTAAGAAATTCAATATCATGCAGCAAAAGCTTTAATATTCAGTACAGAAAGTGAATTGAAGTGCCCAAATATCTAACAAGACTTACATGTTCCAAAAGACTTGACGATTGTTCATCATTACAGAAACTTGTGTTGCTTCTTCCACTAACAATCTCCAATATCAATACCCCAAAGCTGAAAACATCACACTTTTCTGAGAACTGTCCTTTCAATGCATATTCAGGGGGCATGTAACCACTGCATCAACATCAACAACTCCTTAATCCCAACTACGTTGGGGTCGGTGACATGAAATTTATAGTGGCATCTAATTGTCAAAAATTAGTTGACACTTTAAATTCATGTAACCACTGCATGCGATTGGTAAAATATACTCTATAAGATAAAACAGTGTTTCTATTAAAACAAAACGATTACAGTTTAAAAGACAACTCACTAAGTTCCCACAATCTTCGTAGTATTGGCTTGCTCTTCATTGGACCTAACTATCCTTGAAGTTCCAAAATCAGATATCTTTGGGTTAAGCTCTTCATCCAACAAAATGTTACTTGCATTTAGGTCTCGGTGTATAATCTGTTCTCTGCAGTCCTTGTGCAAGTAATGTAGACCACTACTGATTCCTTTGAGAATATTGTGACGCTTTCTCCAGTCAAGGATTTTCTGTTTTGTAGGATCTAACAGAATTTACATGAAAAAAGTACTTGTTAGAATTAAAAGAACCAAGTCAATTGCTCATCACTCCTTCAGTCCTTTGTACGACCTAATCTTTTTACAATACTAATTACACTCTTAACTAAATACTAAAACAACTAATAGCTAAATGCATCATTGAAAGGCAAAAAAGTTTAAACTTTGATGAAATATTATCGAGAGTATTAGCAATCAAAAAAAATCCTATGTAACGCCTATTCGATAACATGTTCTCACCAAAGAGGAAAGCATCCAGGCTCTTATTTGGCATATGCTCATACACCAACATCTTTTCTTCTCCATCAACACAACAAGCAAGAAGCCTAATGACATTTCTATGTTGGAGTTTTGAGGTCATTAAAACTTCATTCACGAATTCCTTAAGTCCTTCTGTAGAAGCATGTGAAAGTTTTTTAACAGCTACTTCTCGCCCATCTTGCAATTTACCCTGCATAAAGGCTAAGGTTATTTGATTTTTCTAGTTTTTTGCTTTGTTGGATATAACACTCACAAGACAAACCATTAATTGAGCAGAAACATATTAAAAGGGTAAATATGATAAACTAACTAGAAATCCCAACCTTATACACTGTTCCAAAACCCCCCTGACCGAGCTTATTGGATGGATGAAAATTATCTGTTGCAATTGCCAATTCCCATGATTGGATTGTTTTTGCTTCTTCAATTTTGACTTGTCTGTCCTTTTTGCCCAATACATTGAAAATTTTCAAAATGATGTCTTTCCCTTCTATTGCTTCTGTTTCTCCTTTCCCTTCTAACGTGGCAAAATAGTTGTAAGCATGGCATCCGTCTTCAATTTTTTTTTAAAAAAAAGAATAAACAGAACATGAATTATTAAGATATTTTATGGATCATGCTTAAAGAAATTAATACACCACCTCTATGCTCAATAAGCTTCCTCCTCCCAATATAAATTATGCAGATGACTCCAAGGTTTGTGCACAGAATCTCCACACCTATAATAATAACGTTTGCAATAAACTTTCTTCCTGAAAAGTAAAATAAAGATTGTCATGTATATAAATTAAGAGTCAATCTGAAAGGGGTAAAAGGAGAATAGAGGCACCAAAGCAAACATGCCAGATCAATTTTTTAAATAGTTGGCTCTACTGAGAAGGATATAATGCCTTTATGAGAAGAGTCTGATGTGTTGAGCAAAAGATTTCCACTGACAATTAACTTCACAGAGGGCTTAAATGGAGGAACACGTCCACTTAGATTGTTATTAGAGACATCAAGAACCAGGAGATGAGGCAGATTCACCAAGCTTTCTGGGATGGAGCCGGTCAAATGGTTGTCATTCAAGTACAGATATTGCAACATTTTCAGTTTGGAAAATGTTGAGCAGATCTTTCCATGGAAGTCCTGATTTGCAAAATTAATCACCATGATTTCATTTTGTAAGTTGCACTCTAGAAAAGACCAGTTCCTACAAACATCATTTCCTTTCCAGGAATCAGCCAACTTTAATGGATAACCAAAACATCCTGCAATCTCCAGCATTACAGTAACTTGTGGGTCACAAGTTTCCCCCTTTTCTGTGCAAAAATTATTGCCATCAACATACACAAGCTTTGATGCATTTTGCAGAAGGAATTTAGGGTTGGGCCCCTGCAACATGTTTCCTTTCAAACAAATGTAAATTAAGTTTTTGCAATTGGAAAAATCTGGTACTGGACCTGTAAACTTGTTGTTAGATAAATCAAGAAATTTCAAAGAGAGTATGGTTGATAAGGTATTGATTGAACCAGAAAGTCCTTGCACCTGGTCGGAAAGGAACAAATGTACAAGCTGAGATTTTCCCAAGGACTGTGGCAAAATCCCACCCAAGTTATTGTGAGAGAGGAACAAAATTCGTAAATTAAGAAAATCAAATATGTCCGGGATAGTCCCTCCTAGGGATGCATTACTAGCCATGAATTCAGAAAGGTTTTTTAACGGAGGAAATCTAAATGGTATTACCCACGGAGAAAGATACACGTTGTGGCTGAGGTCCAAGATTTGTAGAGTTGTGGGGAGGCTGAGAAAGAAGTCCTCCGTTATTTCAGTGAACTTGTTTTTTACCAAAAGTAATGATTCCAAGGAAGTGAGCTTCGCTACAGATGGAACTGAACCAGACAAGGAATTATCAGAAAGATCAAGCCATTTGAGGGACGGAAGAGGAGGAAACTCAGGTGTTAAGGAACCAGAAACATCTGACATAGTCCCTTCTAGGCATGCGTTACTAGCAACAAAGAAAGAAAGGTTTTTCAACCGAGAAATTTCAAATGGCAATTTCCATGGAGCAAGATACAAGTTGTTTCTGAGGTCCAGTGTCTGCAAACTTTTTGGTAGGCTAAGAAAGAAGTGTTTAGTAATGTTGGTGAACTTGTTTTTATCTAGTGATAATGATTCCAAGGAAATGAGCTTTGCTACGGATGGAACTGAACCAGTTAAGGAATTCTGTGAAAGATCGAGGACTTTAAGGAATGGAAGAGAAGGGAACAGCGCTGGTAGCAAACCAGAAATGTTCATTGATCGAAGCCTAAGGCCATAAACATACTTGTTTGTTGGATCACAGGTGACACCATACCAGTCACAAAATGAAGATGAGTTAGATGACCATTTTGGTGGTTTTGGGTGAATGACAGAAGCAAGTTTCTCCATGGAAGCAAAGTCGTCATTTGCAGCATAAATGACAGCAATGCGTAGAAGGTATAGCAGAAGAAGTGGCACTGCAGGCATGGAATGATCAATTATGTTAAACTTGTGTTAGCCGAGTGGTGTGAAAAGCCATCCATTGCAGCTCACTTCTACCAGTCAGTGGTGGAAATTTGACAAAAACAATGAACTTTGTTCTTTCTTTTAACTCTTACCCCTTTCTTTATTACATAATTTTGTCATCATTAATCAATATAGGTAATATCCAGAGTTTGGTGTAAATATATAGAACAATCAAAAAGATCCAAGACAGGATTAACTTAACATGAACAAATCTAAGAGTACTACTGGAACTCCGCCTTCACTTAATGATCAACTATAAAACACAAAAACAAACGAAAATGTTCACAAAGAAAAGCAAAACTTTTGAAAGGCAAAGATTACAATTGGTATAAAACAAACAATTCGATACTAATAAGAAAATTGTAACCGGCTTGCTCAAATTATACGAACGAAGATTAGCATAAAGAAGGTAACTTACAATAGTACCTGATAACTATAGTGGAGCTGGATGAACAGAGCAAAGTCAGACCCTAAGATTGCAATTTCTAGAGATATCCCCATCTGAAGCACCGCTGCTAGGCCAAGCCCTGTCCACGACCGGGAACTTGTCGGCGCGAGAGGAACAGACATGCCGCTTAACTCGTCCTCGAACTATATTGTTTATCACATTTTCACCCCTTAGCTACTCAATGTTGCACGATTCCTCTTAGAAGAGAGATGACAGATATATGGACCACACAGGGCCACGTACTCATGTCAAGTACTCCCTCCATCCCCATTAGGGGTGAGAACGAGCCGAGCCGAGCCTGGCAGGCTTGAATCTAAAATTGGGCTCGTTCTCTGCACGTGAAAAGTTCGAGCTTGGCTTGAAAGCTCGTGAGGCCTGATATGATTGTCGAGTAAGCTCATTTCAGCTCGGCTCGATCAAGCTCGAAACAAGCTCGTGAGACTCGAAAATTCATTACATGTACAAAATGAGGATATTATGGGTATTTCCATGAGACTCGTTGGCTCAAGCTTGACTCGTGAAATGCTCGAGCTCTACTTGAAAGCTCGTGAGGCTCGATATGGTTGCTGGGTAAGCTCGTCTCAACTCGGCTTGATCAGACTCGATCCAAGCTTGTGAGGCTCGGAAATTCCTTACTTGTACAATATGGAGGTATTTTGGGTATTCCCATGAGGCTCGTTAAAGCTTGCGAGCCTCTAAAGCTAGGGCTTGGTTCGTATAATAAACGAACTTCAAAACCGACTTGAGCTCGAGCTTGAGGCTTGTGAAGCTCGGCTCATAAAAGCTCGAGCCGGCTCATTTCATTTCTCACCCCTAACCCCCACAACTATTGTTCCTTTCATGGAAATAGCTAGTGAAAAAAAGCGATTTTACCAAGGATGTGTTCTTTTGATGATAGTTTTAGAGAATTTGATGATGGTGGCGGCTTTGTGGTTGCTGACGCTCAACCCGATTCTGACGTTGTTGTAAGCCATTGGTCCCTTTGTGATGAATCTTCGGTCAAAGGGGTGAGCTAAAGACGAAACATGGGGTTTTTTACAGCCACCACGTGTCGGGGAGACTTCCGAGGTAATTTCTGTACGATTGGCGATCCGTTTTCTGATTTTTGTGAATACCAAGACTTCAATTTAAACTTGTTTTCTGTGTTATGAAGTCCCGGAGTTGGTATCTGAATTTCAATTCCGTTGGTGTTCCTGTTTGAAAAATATATAAGTTGCGGTTGGACTAAATTGCAGTTTTGTAAAGTTTGGGGGCTAAAATGTAAAAGATGAAAAATTGAATAATGATGGAGGAAGAGGACAAGGTGAGGGTGGCTACAAGGGGAATTAATGGGAAAAGAAAACAAAAAGGAAAGAAGGAAAAAGGAAGAGAAGAAAGGGATAATTATAAGGAATATATATATAGGTAGAAATAGGTGAAAGAAAAGAGGGAAGAAACATGACAAGAAGGGAAATGAATGAGAATTTATGAAGAAAAAAAGAGAGAGAAGAGATAAAGGAAAGAAAAAGTAGAAAATGACATCTTATGTCATTTTCTTCTTCTCTTCTTCTTCTTCTTCTTCTTCCTCCTCTCATTCACGTCATTCTCTCCATAAATCACTATTAATGTGCTTCTTGAGAACTTGAAGAAATCGAGCCGTCCACAACCACCGCGGCAGCAGCTGGATTTTGCGAGAAATCACCACAGCTCGGTTCCCCACGCCGCCAGAGCTCCACCAGCTCATTCCTGACCGTCGGAGACCACCCCAAGCTCCGATGCTCCTTCTCCGGCCATTCTTCGACTAGGTTTGCTCGTTTCAGATTTGGTTGTTTCTAAACTTTAATTTCGGATAATTGTTAGTTTAATTTAGTTATTCTCTACTGTTACTTGCTTAATTATTGTTGATTTTTTATTAATTGTTTGAATTCTTGGTTGGGTTAGTGTAGAACAACCCGGACCACCTCGGGTTCGGGTCTTTGTGGATTGATTTGTTTCGGACTTGTTACGTATGAGAAATTGACGATACGTGGTTGCTTAATTAGTAGATTAAATTTGACATTTACATGATTTATGGTACCACATGCTTGTGTTTATTTGGTGTTCGACGAGTACTCGAGAGATACTCGTTGAACGTAGGCCACAATTTGAGCACGAGTTTCCCGCTGCGGTCGAGAGATTCGGAGGGGTTACTTAGGAGAATAAGGTTTATTCATAATGGTCTTCATCTCGGTGCAAGACAAAAGATTGTTCTTGGTCGAGACAAAAGAACAAGTTCCGTGACATGAGAAAGCCGGAACCGTCATTCGAATCCTCTCCTCATTTATCGATCATTTCTCATCGTTGTTATTGATGCGTATCTGTTTCTAGGAGCTTGTTTCATGTTTAATTAATGGTGTGTGTTCGGGTTAGAGATTACACGTGCACATGCTCACATGGTGCTCGGGAACAAGTGCGAAAGCGATCTTCCCGGATTTTGGCCAAAAGCAAGTTCGAGTGGTTTGTCAAACCACTTAGGAATTTATGGTTTGCATTTAAGGTCCTCTTGTTGGTGTGGGACGAGAGATCGATCTGGACCATCGTGTAGGTAACCGGACTCGAGAGATGTCAGTACTTTTGAATCCATTTCCTCTAGCAACAAATATAAATCATGTTTGTTTGACTTTCATGAAGCATTTGACCCGATTCCCCGAGGTGGTTATCTATTTATTTTTATGCATTAGAATTATTTAGGTAGGTAAAGTAGTGCAATCTAGTATTTAGCATTTCGCGCATCTAGGCCATGTGGATTCGACTCTTACTCATCGAGTGCTACACTCAACCCATACACTTGCGGGTGTGTAAGGTTTTGTTTACCGAGTTCTCGACACACGCTCGTCGATAAGAACCCCGACAACACGGACTCGAGAGATGTCAGTACTTTTGAATCCATTTCCTCTAGCAACAAATATAAATCATGTTTGTTTGACTTTCATGAAGCATTAGACCCGATTTCCTGAGGTGGTTATCTATTTATTTTTATGCATTAGAATTATTTAGGTAGGTAAAGTAGTGCAATCTAGCTATTTAGCATTTCGCGCATCTAGTCCCTGTGGATTCGACCCTTACTCATCGAGTGCTACACTCGACCTGTACACTTACGGGTGTGTAAGGTTTTGTTTGCCTGACACACGTCACAACATGGGGATTCCGGACCCCGGGCTGGTACCATGCCTTTGATATTTCTGAAAAACCTCTTCTGTAAGGCTAAAAGCCTTAGAGGTCTGCCGATTCTGTCTGACTACTAACATTTCCGATATTGTTATTATTATTATCATCTGTATATCTGTTGTCCTTTTGTATCTGTGTTTTCTGTGCAGGTATGTTGGTTCAGTATACTCCGGACCTCAGAAACCCTATCCTATGCCTAACCCTTACTGAGTTCTCGTCGAGGACTCACATATGTTCACTTTTTCAAGCTCGTCTGATAAGAACCCCGAGGAGTAGAGTCTCTCGGTGCTTTCTGGTGTTTGATTTCAGCAACAGTGGTGACCTACGTGAAGTTGCTTTCTGAGGATCTTGGTGCACCAGATCCCTCCACACACGTAGGTATTCTGGATATTAGGTTCTGGCTCTGTATATATAAACGCATGCATGCAAAGTTATGTTGCACTACAAGTTAATGGCATGAGTAGAGTAAAGGAAAATTTTAATCGGGTGGGTTTAGACCACTATACCAAGGGAACTCCATTTACTGTTTCCCCGACTCTGGTTCCCACTTATGTCACCGGGCATTCCGTATTACGTAAGCTTCCACGGAAGGGGGTAACAGGGTTGCCCTCTATCTGATACTTCAACGCCCAAGTTAGTATTGGTGAATTTAGGAAAGGGATATGTTAGCACCAGAGTTGAGAAAGTGAATAGTTACCTTGAAATGAGTGAATGAAGTGTGCTTTTATAGTCCCTTATAATAGAATGACATTATTATAATATTTCAATATGAAGAGCCGGCGTGTGTCAGAGGACACGTGGCAATAAGGTCCCGAATGCAAGCCTTCAGGCATGTCCCTTGTGGGTTCAGATGACGGTGTGTTTGGGTTTTAATGGGTCTCCTCTTCTACGCTACTGAATTGGCCTTTTGCTAGATCTTATTTAACTTTTCTGAGCTTTTTTACTAGATTGATTAGGCCTATCGGCCATCAAATTAAATATTTGAAATTGATGTGAAGGATATGAGATGAGAAATTGGATGGAAATGGATGATTGGTAATTTGCTAATGAAATTTTGATTAAAAAAATGGTATTAGAACACACCCCCAAATTTTGGAGCAAGGAAATTTCGACATTAAACTATTTTTCGGGGACATTCTGATAGTGGTTGTGTTCGCATAACCTAGTTTTAAACCTAAAATCTGAGTCGCGTCGGTTTCTTCTCTAGCTTTTCTCCGTCATGATTGCTTGGTCGTCGATGGTGTTGGTCTCCCCTCACCACGAGCACTGGCGAGTCCTATTCCAATGCTGGGTTGATCATTCCTTCAGCATTGGCGCCTCCGCTCTCCGCTGGGTGTTACCGCTCCAATCAGCCTTGACTCTTCGAATCGGTGGCGGCTGGGCTCGTTTCAGAGGCTCACGTACTGGACTCCGGTGTCGCTTTCTCATACTGGAGTTCCGGTGGGTCCCCTGCTCTGCTTCGGCTCCGCAACCGTTGTGGCGGCCTCTAGTTTCAGGTTTAACATTTCCCACTGACGTACTGCGCAACAATCGGTATGATTCTCGCTTAGAGGTCTTCGATTGCAGGTTTGGTCGCAAGTTTGGTGAATTTTGGTCTGTAGAAGAGGCCGTCATTTGGTTGGTTATGGATGGATTGTTGATGACTGGTGGTTATTGGCAGAGTCGGTTGATGCTGGTTTGGGAGGACCTGGCGGAGGTCGATGATGATTGGTCGGGGGACTCCAAGCCAAATAACGGTCTATGACGGATCGTTGTCCGTTTATCAGTTATGCGAGGGCCATTAGTTTAATTTTATTATTTCAAACTTTGTTGCTTTTGTTTTTGTTATTCTTTCTCTAGACCCTCAATTTTTTTTCCTGTTGGTTAGTAGTCTTTTATTGTTTAGTTCCGTTAGTGATCACATGGTTCTATTATTGTGGTTACCACCACTCCTATGTGTAGGGTTCACCTCAGCCCACCATGGTGCATCGGTACCGTACAGGGGTACTGGGAGCTGGATTCCAAATCTTTTTACCGCCATAATAGTCATGACCGTCGTCATGAGTATGCATAGCCTTCAGAGGTCAGTTCAGGTGAGCTTATTCATAGTTGTTATGGCTTCCCATAGTAACTTTACTTATGTGGAAATTTTCTCGTTAGTGGACAGGTTTTTCTATACCTATTACAGATGCCATAGGTCATCGTGCTCAACTTATTTTGTAATGGTTTATCATTTTTAAAATAAGTCGTATTTGTTATAAAAAAACCTAAAATCTGATTTCAACCATCTTTCTAAATTACCACTAAACCCCACTTCAGTTCCTAAATTAACCCTATGCCCTGAAAACATTTTTTACTACTCCTTTTTGTCCTTCTCTTCAACCATACCCAACCAGCTCCTCCCAAAGGAGCCACCTCTGCCCTCTTCCGGCCGGGCACCCTGCCCCACCCGACCAGTGTCACACCATCTCCCCTCGCATACTCACCTTGCAGATGCTCCCTCCGTCGAGATCAACACGAAACTAAGATGTAGCCCAATGAGATCACCACAGAGCTCAGATTCGGCACCACGAGATTTGCTTCTGGGTGTGTTGGAGAAGACAAGATGATACAGTGAAGGGTGACGAGACGGAAGGCGGTGCAATGGAGGTTAGCGTGAGATGAGGTATGGGTCAGGGCTATGGAGGGTTGGGAGGGACGGGGGAGGACCGTGCATTAGGCGGGGAAGTGTTCGACCTTCTGGAAGAGTGTGGGTGAAGGTGGCACAGCCGGTAAAGGACGTAGTGATATGGTTGCGGTTGGATGAATGGTGACCTGAAAGAAATGATGATATTTTCCTCCTTGTGCTTGGTGAAAGTTGATGATGGTGATGAAGTTTGGACTCTTGAAACCTCCGAGCTCCAAAAAGGACTTGGCAATCACAAGAATAGTACTCGGTGGTGTTGGATCCAATTTCTTCCTTCCTTGGAGAAAATGAGCAAGTTGAAGTTCATGGAGTTGTAGCACACTTGAGCCTCAAATATGGAGTTGAAGTATCTAAGAGAAGACTAAATTAGGAGCTATTCTCACTAGAAAACTATGCTAAAGAATAATAAACTAGACAGAACAAATGTAGAGAAGAATTTTTGATGTATTTCTTGATGATCAAAATGTGTAGCCAAGATCCCTAATCTTCCTCGATTCCCTCTACAAATCGATCGAGGTTCAGGAGGAGGCGTACAACTCCTTGACTGTGCCGCTGCTGATGAAGAAGATCATGCGCCTTCCCGGAGCAGCGACGGTCTCCGTCATCTGGAAGCATTGCAAGTACTTACAAAATGAAACCCATTTGGTTTAGACCATTTTGGTGGTTTTGGGAGAAAGAAAGCAGCAAGCCGCACCATGGAAGTAAAGTCATTTGCAGCAGGAATGACAGCAATGCGTAAAAGGTATAGCAGAAGAAGTGGCAATGCAGTCATGAAAAGATCAATTATGTTAAAACTTCTACCGCGTGTTACCCGGGTGTGTGAAAAGCCATACATTACAGTTCCACTTCTAACACTCAATGGTGGAAATTTGACAGCAACAATTAGCTTTGTTCTTTCTTTTAACTCTTGCTCCTTTCTTTATTACATAATTTTGTCATCATAAATCAACATAGGTAATATCGAGTTTGGTGTAAATATACAGAACAATCAAAAAGATCCAAGACAGGATTAACATGATAACATGGGCAAATCCAAGAGTACTAGTTGAACACTGGTGGCTCTTGATCATCAACTCAAAAACACAAAAACTGTTGGTGTTTTTGGTGGTGAGAGAGGTGAAGAGGAGAGAACAAAGAAGAAGAAACCGTATGAAACCGGGAGAAACTTTATTGATTTATTATGCATACAACCTTAAGCTTATATAGGCTTATAACAAACCAAATCCTAATTGATATAGGAATCCTACATAACATAAATCCTAATTCGAATAGTTGTAGATAAAATATGAAACTCCTAAACTTATCCATAATAATTAAAAACTTCTAATTTAACTAAAACACTAAATTTTATTTTATATTCTTCTATTCTTCACGTACTTGAAGCACTCCTCCTAACTGACTTGCAAAGCAAGTTACTTTACTTCTTACTTTGAGCAGCAGCTTTAAAGTACTAACTCTAACAAAAACAAACGAAAATGTCCACAAAGAAAAATAAAACTTCAAGGGGCAAAGAAAGATCATAATTGTAATATAAATAAACAAACAAACAAAAAGTTGGAGACTAACAAATAAACTTTAGCATTTATTTATCAACATTTCAATAGTTTTAGAGCATCTAAAAGTCAGCTTTGCTCCCTTGAGAGGTGTGTAGAGTTGCTTCCCAATCAATGAACATTGGTGGCTTGGGATGGGGTAGATCCCTATCCTCATTAGTAAATATGGACACAATGTTTGATGTTGTTGGTCTGTCTTTCACTAAATCTTGTACACATAACAATGCTACTTGTATGCACCAAGCAATTTCTTGTAGGAAGATAGGATCGCGGATTGAGTCATCTACCAAATTCCAAGTGTTACCTTCCTCCCATAGCTTCCATGTCTGTAAAAGCTTAGAACTTTGCGCCTGGTTAGTGCTAGCAAGCTAAGAAAATGCTCCAAGCATCTCAATTGTGTTGTCCATTTTCCTTTACAAATTATATAGGGAAGGAGACAACACAAATGGGACAGAAGGAGGAGTAGAATTTTATTAATAAAGGCAGGCTACTTACACTTTCTAAAAGGCTTAAACTATGCTCATCATTGGAGCATGTTGTGTTTCTTCTTCCACAAATGATCTCCAACATCAATACCCCATAGCTGAATACATCTGATTTTTCCGAAAATCGCCCTTCGATCACATATTCACGAGGCATGTAACCACTAAACTCAAAAGTTAAATTTTCAGTAATTTAGCATAATAGAAACAAAAAAAAGTAGTAAAAGAGAAATACTAAATAAAGGGACTTACAATGTTCCTACAACTCTTCTTGTCATGGCTTGAACTTGCTTTGTAGAGAAAATTCTTGCCATTCCAAGATCTGATATCTTAGGATTGAGTTCTTCATCCAGTAGTATGTTGCTCGTCTTAAGATCTCTATGTATAATTCGCAATCGAGAGTCCTTATGAAGATAAAGTAGACCCCGACCAACACCTTTTATAATGTTAAAGCGCTTTCTCCAATCAAGAACCTTTCTCCTCTGAGGATCTAAGTGAAAAAAATAAAATCAAGTTGTTAGTAGAAAACACATATAACAACACATAGGAAGGAGAAGACATGGAAAACCAAGTGAGTGTTTTACCAAAGAGAAACTTGTCAAGACTTCCATTGGGCATGAGTTCATAGACCAAAATATTTTCTTTCAATGTGATACAACAGCCAAGAAGTTTGACAAGATTTCGATGTTCAAGTTTAGAGAACATCACAACTTCATTAACAAATTCCTCGACGCCTTGACTAGAGCCATATGATAACCTTTTGACAGCTATTTCCTGTCCATCTTCCATTCTTCCCTACAAGCATCAACATCTTATAATCACATATAAATATCTCTATTTTTCTCCATCCATAACAAGACAATATAATTGCAATATACACACCTGGTATACTGGTCCAAAGCCACCTTCACCTATCTTATTATCCAGATGAAAATTGTTTGTAGCATTCACTAGTTTTTGGAAATCAAAGATGGGAGTATCTTTCAATTTAGCTTGAATTTTCTGTCTGATTAAACTGTCTAACCGTTTTTTACTTCCTTGACTTTTGGTCAAGGTCCATGTATGATCATTGCCTCCTTCTTTACCTGAGACAAATTAAAGTCAGCTTCTGCAATCATAGCAATGACACTACCAACAGTTAAAATTACTATAATTAAGGAGTAAATAATTACCTATACATTTGACTGCAGCCCTTTTCCTTACAATCAAACATGTGCAGATGGAACCAACTATTATAGTAATCATAGTAATAATAATTACTATGGTT
This sequence comes from Stellera chamaejasme, assembly GCA_024586325.1. NCBI lineage: Eukaryota > Viridiplantae > Streptophyta > Magnoliopsida > Malvales > Thymelaeaceae > Stellera > Stellera chamaejasme. The sequence continues at coordinate 1,300,522 of CM044986.1, forward strand.
ATAACAATGGGTCTTGTCACCTTCTTTCTCTCTGTAAATTAAGAAATATTGGAAGATGATAGAAACTAACATTAAAATAACCATTAATTAGTTCATGGCTTCTGATCCTTACCTTTAGTCGAAGGAATATTAGTTTCTTGTCTTATGAGTTGGTGATTCCCATCAATGATGAGCTTCACAGAGGACTTGAATTCTGGGATATGTCCAGATAGATTGTTATTAGATACATCCAAGACTTTGAGCTGATGCAAATTCGCTAAGCCGCTGGGAATGGAACCTCTGAGGTTATTATCATTAAGATACAAGTATTGTAATGTCTTCAGACTTGCCATTGATGGTGAGATGCTCCCACCAAGATGTTGCTTCCCAAAATCAATCTTCACAATATCTTTATGTGAGTTGCATGTAATGAAAGCCCAGCCCTTGCAAGCATCATCACCTCTCCAAGCTCCAGATAGCTTTAATGGATATCCATGAGCATCAGCAATTTCTAACAATGTAGTCACATCCTTACTGCAATTTTTGCCATCCATTCTACAAAAGTTGTTACCTTTTAGGTCTACACTTGTTGAACCAGACTTGTTCAACAAGGAAGAAGGAAAAGGGCCTTGCAAGAAGTTGTTAGAGACTGAGACTTGAGTTAGCAGTTTGTTTGAAGCTTGATATTGTGGAGGGACAACACCGGTGAGCTTGTTTCCGTCTAATAACAGGATTCGTAGGGACTTAAATTGGGAGAGATCAGGGAATGGACCTGTGAATTGGTTGCCTTGAAGATTAACATAGCTCAAGTAGGTAATGTCTGATAAAATCTCCAGGCTTCCAAACAATCCTGGGTTCTGATGATTAAGATATAAATTCACCATTGGAGAATTCCTGAGTGACACAGGTAAAGGACCTCTCAAATTGTTATGTGTAAGACTCAGGAAGTTTATAGGACTTGAAGTGAAGATATCAGGAATAGTTCCTTCAATGTTTGTGTTATCAGCCATGAAGTGTGTGAGATTTGACAGCTTACCAAGTTCAAATGGGATGGTCCATGGAGAAAGGAAGGGGTTCTGGCTAAGCACAAAAGACATCAAATTGTTAGAGAGTCCATGGAAGAACCCCAAGCTGATTTGGGTGAACTTGTTATTTTCTAGAAACAGATTTTCCAAGGAAGTGAGGTTGGCTAGAGAAGGAATAGGGCCTGTGAATGAATTTTTTGAGAGGTCCAGTTCTTTAAGATGAGAGAGAAATGGAAACGTGGATGGTAAGGAACCAGAGAGGTTCATTGAGCCAAGTTGAATTTCCATGACATGCTTCGTTTTACCATCACAGACAACACCATGCCAACTGCAGAATGTTGTGGAGGAATTGCTAGACCAGCCATTGGGCTTTGGATCAAGGGCAGCAGCAAGCTCAGCCATGGCAACAGAGTCATCTTCAATGCAAGTGGCAAACATATGAAGCAACAATAATGGTACAAGATAGATCAATGTCATGAGAAGAGAGCTTTTGTTCCATGACATACTTGGGGACTACACCTTTGGTTGTCTAAGTTACAGAAACATAAACATCTACCATATTCCTACCATTTGAGTCCCCCAATTTTCCTCACCAAAGAGAGAAGAGATTATTGAATATAATAATTGAATTCTGCATATTAATTTGTCTTATGTAATATAAATAAGAATTTTCAAATTCGGTACTACATAAGATGCCAATCTGAGTGATGAGGATTCATTGTGATGATCATTGTTGTCTTTTCTACTGTGCCGGCCTTAATGAAGCATATTGAGCCGACCTTAATGAAGCATTAGTTAGAAAGTTAACATCCAGAGCTAAAAGTCCCATGAAGAACTTGGAACCGAGTTCACAAGTTAAACTGGTCAAAATTAGCTGCAAAAGTAACGACCTTTTGCTGTTACAGGTCTGAAACAACTCTAAATATACGTCAGGGACTAAAGTAACATGATTAAGGAAGTTCGAGGGCTAAAATGGGTTTAAGCCGAAGTATATTTTGCTTCTGAACACTTGGCCTTTGTCTCGCGATTGTGCAATTGTTGAGCTTGTTGTATTCTCATCATGCCCCAGCTTGTTTCAAGCTAATTCGTCAAAACAAACCCAAGTATGGAAGTCCTTTAGGCTTAATAAAAATTAATCTGTCCAATTTCGGTTGGTGTTCTGATTGGAATTGGTGTTGGTTTGCAAGGGCAACGCGCTTCCTCATGTTCTGCTGTTAGCGACAAGCAACAGCATTCAAGTTTGTAGCAGTCAGTATTAAGCCTGGACGCTGACTTCATTAGGCCTAGGGAAGTTGAACACGGTGTAGTCGCTGTTGGCTTAGCTACAATTCAGTGCACGCAACCTGTTTGATGATTTGCTTGAATGAGAAGGTGAAATGTAGACAACCGGAGTTCGAATTCCTTTTATTTTGGACACCGAGCGGAACTCCGCAGTTCAAAGTTCATTTAGCTCAAGTGAGTTTAGAACACATCTATTATTAGGATATAGTGCAGAGGCCGAAGAATAGAGAACAACGAGTATTTGTTATGCATTTTTTTTTCTTTTTTGTTCTTCTCTAATCGTGAATTTCTACCAACTCCCGCCACCTCCCTATCCACCGAGAATTATGGGTGTATTCTACAAAAAATTTGGGAGAAAATAGAAGTTTTTGAAAATGGATGTGAAGTTTGTGAGAGAAAAAGATTATACCAAAAAAAATTCATTTGACATAGTCTCATCGGTTTTTTGAGAAAAGAACAGAATCTATGTATTTTGGCACTTTTGGATGCTTTTCAAAGTGAAATGTATCCCCTAGAGTTGATTGTGCTTGTTGATTTATTGATGGTCTTTATAGTTCATGGATATTGTTTATGCTTCTTGCCCTATTGGTGGTATGCTTTTTATGAATTTCAATTTCTATGGAATCGCATACCTTGTTGTTGCTTATATTTTTTTATTGTTATGGATCATGGTCATTTGGTTTTCTCATTGTAAATGTTTATAGTTGAATTCATAAACGTTGATAAGCCTACAAGATCGTTTGTTAATATATGCTACTTTTTTTTTTTTTGAATCATGTCTGGAAAACTGTTTTTTTTTTCTATCATAACTATAAGAGGCAAAGAGATTATGTGAGTTCATGGTTGTTTTTCTTTGAATAAATTGACTAAAAGAAACATGCAAATGGGGGCGAGGGGGTTATATTTTCCTGCACTGTGTAATGGAGTATGGAGGAGCTTGATATAGTTAGAACTTTAATTATGTAAGTGTTTGGACTTTTATGAATGCTGATATATGCTTGCTTGGTTTGTTATATCAGAGAATGGAGTGTGAATCATTTTTGTAGAGTTATATTGAAAGTTTGAAACTTGTCAACTTCTTTATCTTTGAGATTTTTCAATGTATTTGTGATATCTGCTTCTAGTATTTTTCATATATTTTCTTATTTCAATTATGTTTTCTACTTCTAATTCTGCTTCTGTTTATACCTTTTCAGTTATAGCATATGTTTCATTATACCACTTCACATAGCAGCTTGAGATAGTAGCACAATAAACTGCAGTGTGTGATAGTAGCACAATAAACTGCAGCGGCAAAGTGCAACAATGATACCTTGTAGACTGATATTGCAGTTGCAGACTGGAAGTCTCTGAGACACATAATGATTTTACTATCTCCTGGACATGCCAAACTGGGACAGATTGAGCCCATTTTTAACCAAATTCAGAAGCTGTACTTTAGCTTCTCCTCTTCATCTTCTGGTCTGTTTCGATGGGAGAAGCCCTCGCTTTTATCAATTCATACTTTTCAGTACCCTTCTAAAAGGCTCCAGTTCATCGCTCTCCTGCAATGTCAGTTATCCCAGCATCCCAGCACATTTTTCAAACACATTCATGCACAACTTGCTGTTTGTGGTCTTCTATCAGATACTATCCTTTCCAATATTCTTCTGGGTTCTTATGCCAAATTTACTAGTACCACCGATGCACGTAAGCTGTTTAATAGTATGCCTAAAAAGAACTTGGTTACTTGGTCTTCCATGGTTTCTATGTATTCCCAGCATGGGTTTGGCAATGATGCTTTGATGTTGTTTTTGGAGTTCAGGAGAGTTTGTGATGAGAGTCTAAACGAGTACATTTTAGCTAGTGTGATTCGTGCTTGTGTGCAGATGGATGCTTCTTCTCACATTGGTGCCCAAATGCATGGATATGCCATAAAAAGTGGTTTCCAAAGATGTACCTATGTGGGCACCTCATTGGTAGACTTGTATGCAAAGAACAGTCGTATATATGAAGCTCGACTTGCTTTTGACATTATTGTCATGAAAACTGTCGTCACTTGGACCACTATGATCAATGGGTATGTAAGGAGTGGTAGGGGTGAAGAGGCATTGGACTTGTTTAGTCAGATGCAAAGAAGTGACATACATGTTGACAGATATGCCCTCTCTGCTCTGTTAAATGCTTGTGCAGTGCTCAAGTTTATTGATGCAGGTATGCAGGTTCATTGTCATGTGCTGAGGAAGGAAGCAAATATGGATGTTTCTTTGGCTAATGTGTTACTAGTATTCTATTCCAAGTGTGGCAAGGTACAGTCTGCAAGGAAACTTTTTGACAGTATGGAGTTCAGAAATATGATCTCATGGACCACCATGATTTCTGGATACATGCAGAATGCATATGATAGAGAAGCATTGAATCTTTTCTCTGAAATGACCAGAATGGGCTGGAAGGCAGATGACTTTGCCTGTTCTAGTGTTCTTTCATCATGTGGTTCTCTTGGTTTTTTAGATGAAGGAAGAGTGGTCCATGCTTACACTATAAAGACTAATCTTGAACTGGATGCCTTTGTAAACAATGCTTTGGTGGATATGTATGCAAAATGTAATTTGTTGGTAGATGCCAGAAAATCTTTTGATAATAGGTTGAATCACGATGTTGTCTTGTAAAATTCAATTATTGAAGGTTACTCAAGCCAGGGAAGGCTGGTTGAAGCATTGGACCTCTTCCGAAGTATGAGGCTAAACTCAGTTGCACCAAGTCCCTTGACTTTTGTTAGTCTTCTTAATTCATCAATGGAATCATGTTCTGCTGTGCTCAGCAGGCAGATTCATGGCCTCGTTATCAAATTTGGTGTATCTGTAGATATATTTGTCGCTAGTGCTCTGATAGGTGTTTATTTCAACTGCTCATTTATGAAAGATGCAAGAGGTATTTTCGATGAAATTGATGAGAAAGATGCTGTCATGTGGAATGCTATGATTGCAGGCTATACCCAAGATTTGGAGGACGAAGAGGCCATTAAATTATTTCACCAGATGCAAGTATCAAAACAAAAGCCTAATGCATACACTTTCTCTGCTTTGATGGCAGCCTCAAGCAATCTAGCGAGCCTACAGCAAGGGTTACAGTTCCACTCTCAACTGATACGACGAGGATTGGAGTCTGATCCTTATGTAACAAATGCAGTAATAGATATGTATGCCAAATGTGGAAGCTTCAAAGATGCGCTTAAGACATTTGTTGGTGCTTCTTTAAAGGATATAGTGTGTTGGAACTCCATGATTTTGACATGTGCACATCATGGGGAAGCCAAGGAAGCTCTTCACTTGTTTGAGGGGATGATCAATGAGGGAATAGTACCCAACTATGTAACATTTGTGGGGATTCTCTCGGCATGCACCCACGCAGGGATGGTAGACTCTGGATTGCATAACTTCAGATTGATGAACGCTTTTGGAGTTGAACCTGGGATGGAACATTATGCTTCTCTTGTTTCTCTTTTAGGCTGTTCAGGTAAGTTGGACCAGGCAAGAAAATTAATCGAGACAATGCCAATTAAACCAGCCGCCATAGTTTGGAGATGCTTACTGGCTGCATGTAAACTTTCTGGCAATGTTGAGTTAGGAATGCATGCTGCAGAAAGGGCTATTTCCATTGATCCAATGGACAGTGGTTCATATACCTTGCTATCAAATATATTTGCATCTAAAGGTATGTGGGCAGACGTTAAGAGAGTAAGGGAGAGAATGGACATAGAAGGTGTCCTTAAGGAACCTGGAAGTAGTTGGATTGAAGATAATGACGGAATTCATTTATTTATAGCCAGGGGGAGAAATCATGAAAAGGCTGATTCAATCTACAAAGTTCTAGACAACTTGATTCTGCAGATCAAAGGTGTTGGAAATGCGGCTGACTCAACTGTCCTCTTAACAAATGACTGAGAGGATGTTTATAAATGAACATGGGCGAAGTGAAGTTCTACTTCCATTGGGAAGTGTAAGGACACTAAATACAAAGTCTTGAAGTTCTCTGTCAGCACTCAGTACTGCAGTAGTACACATCCTACAAATGTGTTCATAACGTACAGGTGAGTTCTGGGCTTGGCAATGGATGCAGAAGTTTTCAAGCGAATCAGATTTCTGTATTCTACAATACCGAAAGGTGACTTGCTAATGTATAAGCATCTATTTTTGTCACATTGATGCATTTACACTTCAATGATTTACCTGGAAAGTTCATTATGTTTTCTAAATAGATGTTCCACTGTATTTACTATGTGCATAAAATTGCAAAATGTTTCAATTAGGTCGAGTGAATGGGAAAAGTGAGTTTGTTCATAATTTTCTTAAGTGAGAAAATGAATGAGATATCCTAGGATTTTTCATCAGGAAAAAAATGAGATATTTAAGGATCTGTCCTCAGAAGAACAAAAATTTTAAGGATCAGAATATTGAATAGACAATGCTTTAGGCATCAATTAATTGTAATGCATATTACTGATGTATCTGTGTTGATAACAAAATAGGACACCAACCAGTGGTTTTTCCTCTAATGCTTTTGGTGGCTCTTGTCAAAGATTGGGACAAGATGGTATGTTGGTCTTATGCCATGCATATGCTTCTTCTCTAGTTCAAGGTTAGCTCTGTGTGTTATGTCATGAGTCATGACCATTACACTCATGTTTACTGGGGTATCGGGCTTTCGACTGGTGCCCCTGTGATCTTTTCACCATTCCACCGTTTGTGATCTTTTAATTTGTGTTGATGTCTCTTTAATCCGTTTAATCCTTGATGCTCTTCCTTGCCACTGTTTTGTTGGTTATAGGAATCTTTCCAAATATCTGCTAGAGTAGCCTCCTTGCCAGACTTGTTCTGTCATGCCAATAGTTTCATATTGGTTTGTGTACAGCATATTCTCCATTAGCATAAACATCAATTTCCTGACATGTTACTTTTTTCCCCCTAGAGTCTTGACATGATGACTAGTTTATCTAATGTCTTGAATTCCATTTGTTGTACTGGGAGTGGCTGCATATTGGTTCGACCTTTTGAGGTAATTCAGAACTGTTGAAACCTCTCATTGAATTATATTCTCATGGCCCTTAATTAGCATGTCAAACTGTGTCATATAAGCTGTTGGATCCCGGGAAATAGTAGGAACCAACCTCTGTTGGGTGATTCAGTTTCGTAAAATCCACCGTTTAATTATATAGAGCTAACATCAAGGTTCTTATGTAGTGGTAGGTAAAGGTAGATTGGTTGATATTGCCAAAAAAAAAAATTGTGCCGGCAGGATTTTGATCATCCATGCTCACTCTGTTCCGTTTCAGCATAAGGCCGGAATACCAGACTGGGACTACCATCGAGTTTAATTTGTATTAGAACTTGGGTTGAATGTTTCTTTTATGCGGTTGTTGTAATGTTGTGTTGATGGAATTTGTGATGATTTCTTTTATGCAGATGGTTTAAATTGTGTTGAATAGTTAGTACAACATTCTGTCATGGGATTACGTTGAATAGTTTTTCCAGAATCTGAAATTGCAGTTTGGATGCTTAGTAATTTTTCGAGCTCACGAGCCCATTTTGAGCTGAACTCTGAATTTGAGCTGAAGTGAGCTACCTTATCGAGTCTCACGAACCTTCGAGCCAAGCTCGAATCTGTCATAAAACAAGCTCGAGTCCAAAAACTCAAGCTCAAGCAAGTTCGAGCCAAGATCCAGCTGAGCCTGCCAGGTTCAGGCTCGGTTCGGCTTATTCTCACCCCTAACTGCGATGTTAGTGCCCTCTCCGAGTATGCATTTGGCAGGTAAATTCTCAAAGAAATTTGAGGTGTTCAGCTTTGATGTGCTACTACTACAGATGTCGCAGGAAGAAGGATGAACACAAGTGTTTACAATAACGAAGTGACAGTGACCCTTTTAGGATTTGTAAGGAGAACTATAAGAAATTTTAAATGCGTTGCCTTAAATAGCCAACTGAAGTTTTCTTATGAATTCCATGCCGAGTTTCTAGGATTTCCATGGCATAGTCGATTCAAGAAGAAAAGTCCAAATTTTTTTAAAAAATTCAACTAAAAAAATGTCAATTCAGATGCTATATGCTGCAGACTTTCCTACTAGGAGCAGGTGAGTAATTCTTACATCACCTAGAAAACATGCGGTTGATTTTTGTGCCAAGCTTAAATAGAGGTCATGATACGTTCTCTCTTTCTTGACAAGTCTTAAGCTGAGGTCATTTTCAACAACCCCCTGGCGAGTTATGTTCAAATGTTAGTTATTCGGCAATAACGTTCAAGGCTCTAATAATGCTGCTGACTTTTTTAGTTAGTGAGAGCAACAGTTGAAAAATTTTCTTAAGATGATCAATAGCATTCACATGAATTAGGATTCATGCTACACTACTTTCCACTGTGATATCATACCAGTAGTTTCCTTTCTTCCTGACACCAAAACAATTGAGGTGAGCATTTGAAAATGAAGATAGGGAGCATTTTACTGACTTTTCTTTGTCTGACTTGCTTTATGGTGCAGTTTCTCACTGCAGTGGACACCATGAATCAAAATGAATCTATGATTGATTCAGGGACTATGACATCCCGTAATGGGGTGTTCAAGTTGGGATTCTTCAGCCCTCCCAATTCTACACATCGTTTCGTTGGGATTTGGTACAACAACGTAGATATAATGACTGTCATATGGGTAGCCAACAAAAACGAACCCCTTCATGATACCTCTGGTGTTCTGATGGTTTCTAATGATGGAAATCTGGTTGTTTTGAATGGTCTAAAGGAAATTATTTGGTCAACAAGTGTTAAATCAGAGGCTGCTTCCAACAGGACTTTGCAGTTGCTGTACACTGGGAATCTTGTTTTGTTAGATACAGAAAATGGAACAACCATGTGGCAGAGCTTCCAGCAAACTTCTAATATAGAAGTAGAGAAGATGAAGTTAAGCTCTAACGCGAGAAACGGTGAGAGCTTGCGATTAACATCATGGAAAAGCTATTCTGATCCATCTGCAGGTGATTTCTCTTGTGGTCTGGATACTCGTAACATTCCTGAACTAATTATTTGGAACAAGTCCAGGCCATACTGGCGAAGTGGTCCACGGAATGGTCAAATACTCATTGGAGTACCTGTCATGCATTCAGCGCATTTGAATGGATTTACCTTGGAACAAGATGAGGAAGGAACATACTATTATTATTTCAGCATCAGCGGAACGAACAAGGCTTCAAATTTACACTATTTTCTGTCTCCGCTTGGGAAGCTGGAGGAAAGAGTTTGGAACAATGAGAAGAAAAATTGGGCGGTAACAACTGTAACACCTACAACAGAATGTGATTTTTATGGAAAGTGTGGGTCATTTGGTAGTTGCAATCCGCATAATGAAAATGATCAGTCAGGAATCTGTAGCTGTTTGAGAGGGTTTGAGCCAAAGAACTCAAAGGAATGGAATAGTGGAAATTGGAGCAGTGGATGCATTAGGACTACAAAACTGCAGTGTGATAACGCAAGTACTGATAAAGCAGGTAGAGAAGATGGGTTTTTTAATGTAGAGAAGATAAAGATTCCTTATTTTACAGACGGGTCATCTGCCTCCGAAGATAACTGCAAACATGATTGCTTAAACAACTGTTCCTGTACGGCATATGCATTTACAGTAGGTATCGGTTGCATGTTATGGCATGGAGACTTGATTGATATGCGGGAATTTGACAAAAATGCAACCGGTGGGATCGATCTGTTTGTTCGTGTTGCATATTCAGAACTTGGTGAAACATTATCTTTGTTAATATCCTCTGTTTTATTTTTATTTTTTTCTTAGGCATGTCTGGTTTCTGATCATATGTTGAATCTGATGCTGCAGAAGATGAAAGGAAAGACATAAAACTGATTGTTATAGTGGCAGCAGCGACCACAGGATTGGCTGTATTTGCTGCCTGTATTTTTTTCACGTGCAAGTGGATGGCTAAACATAAAGGTAACTACTTATGTCTTTAATATTGTGGATTTGATAATGCTCTAAAAAAGAAAAAAAGGGAAACAAATTATTCTAATTGATTTTGTTTAGAAACAAGAAAACAAGATGAGTGGAGGCTAATAGTTGGAGGAAGGAAACCTGGGTCAAGGTTTTTCCATGGCAATGATGGCGGTGGAGAGGTTGATGATGTGAAACACCATGAGCTGCCATTGTTTAGTATTCATGACCTAGCAACTGCCACCAAAGGTTTTCACCTTCAAAATAAACTTGGAGAGGGTGGTTTTGGTCCAGTATATAAGGTGTGTATATATATATATATATATATATATATATATATATATATATATATATATATATATATATATATATATATGCATGCAATGATTTTCGGCAGGAAAAAGGGATATACTACTTAACATGTATAAGGTCTAAGACCCATCTTATCTTGTTGCAGGGAACACTGCAGGATGGGCAGAAAATTGCAGTGAAACGATTGTCAAGAGCTTCTAGGCAGGGCTCTGAAGAATTCCTGAATGAAGTTTTGGTGATTTCCAAACTTCAGCATCGAAATCTTGTCCAACTCTTGGGCTGTTGTGTTGAAAAAGAAGAGAAATTAGTGGTCTATGAGTATATGCAAAAAGCAGCCTGGACACTCATCTGTTTGGTTAGTTGCCATATATTCATAAAACCTTTATCTCATTCAATTATAGTATATATTTGACAAATGTTGGTGAGCTTTTCATGTAAAAATCTCATTTACTAACTAAAATGCAGTACTCCAGATCCTAAAAACAAAGCACTTCTTAACTGGAGAATGCGCTTGAAGATCATTGAAGGAATTAGTCGAGGTCTGCTTTATCTTCATAGAGATTCAAGGCTTAAAATCATACACAGAGATCTAAAGGCCAGTAATATCTTGTTGGATGAAGAGCTGAATCCGAAGATCTCAGACTTTGGAATGGCTAGGATTTTTGTAGGCAATGAAGACCAAGCAAACACCAATAGGATTGTGGGAACATAGTACTTATCCCTAACATCATCTCCTTTAATTTTCTGGATTATACAAATAGTTTGAGATGATTCTGACAAGTTTTGTTCTTTATGTTTAATTCAGTGGTTACATGCCTCCAGAGTATGCAATTGCAGGAAAAATTTCTGAGAAATCTGATGTCTTCAGTTTCGGTGTTTTGCTGCTAGAGATCATCATAGGAAGGAGGAACACAAGTTTCTACAATAATGAAGAGTCAAGGACTCTTTTAGGCTTCATAAGATTCAAGATTTAGCAGTAGGATTGAGCAGCTGAAGTAAAAGATTTAAACTTTGAATTGAATATTTCAGGTGTGGAGGCTGTGGAATGAGGATAAAGTTTTGGACTTGATTGATGAGGCAATCTCCAACCCTTGTCATCATAATGAAGTCTTGAAGTGCATACATGTGGGGCTGCTGTGTGTCCAAGAATCTGTAAAACAAAGGCCATCCATGTCTACTGTTTGTTCAATGATTAGCGGCGAGATCAGAGATCTTCCTGCTCCAAACCAACCTGCATTTGCTCAGATGCCAATTGCAGCAGAGACATCTGATCTTGCCAACAAATGCTCTTTAAATAACCTAACTGTGACAATTGTTGACCCCCGGTAAGCACGAAGCCCCTTCCTTCCCTGAAGCTTCTGAGCCACAACCAGTAGCTCAGGAGCCTGCTTGCTTCACTTCAAGTTCATCAACATGTCGGATCACAGCTGGGGCCTCCATTCTACTTGAAAACTCATCTTCAAAATGGATCTGATAGCACTTCACACTTCGCGTTTAAGCATTGTTGTGTTAAATTTTTAGTATGAGAGAAAAATCAATATGATGAAGAGGCGAAATGTGAAAGTAGAAAAAAGGGGTTCTAAAAGTTGATCATGCTAGGGCTTGAAGTCTTTAGCAGTTTCTTGATGAATATGTATAGGTAATGTGTAGTGTACTGGTTTCTAGTAGATCTGAGGGCTTGTGTGCTCATGTGAGTACTGGAGTAATATTGTAGTGAGTTTCCTCTTTTATGTGAATATAAATTAATTATAAGTCCAATAACATTTACAAATTCCACTCCATAATGAAAATCATTTTTCTCAGCATTTAATCTTGGAGACCTCATTCTAAGAGATTTTCTTGATCGGGAATGTTCAACTTCTATTGAGTCTCAATCAATTAACCAACTCAATCAAATAATAATAATAATAATAATAATAATAATAATAATAATAATAATAATAATAATAATAATAATAATAATACAAGACTGCGACACTTTGCCTAGATCCATAGCATCAACAATGTGAAATTAAAATGATCATGTGGGTAATTACATAATCTTTATATATACTGGTATTCTTTATTTATACTCCAGTACTTAGGTTCAAGTTTGTAAATTCATTTCGTTTTTCACGTGTAGAGTCTTATAAACTGTAAGCCAACTCATCACTCCAGGTTATGTGGCCATCGCACACCTCTGCTCTGCCTGCCACTCTAATAGAATCGTTTTCTATCATTTGGATATGAAATATTCAAGGTCCGTTTATATAGAAAAAAAAATTCATTCCAAATTTTCTTTATAAAAATTTGGATGTACAACTAGTTATTTAGGAATGGAAAACTTTATTTTCCAAATTTTATAGAATTTTAGTATTAAAATAGACAATTTTGTTATATATCCATCTTAATACGAGGGTTCTCCCAAATTTGTAAAATAAGTTTTCGATCTTTAAATAACTAGTTATATATCCAAATCTTTGTATTTTCCTAATTAAACAAACCTCAATTTTTGGTATCAGTTTCTTGTAAAATGAGTTTTGACTTTGCAAATGACTTGTGAGTTCGATCAAGTTCCAGAGTCTTTCTATCCTAATTTAAGTGGATTAGAGCTAATCCTAGGCTAAAACAAGTAAAAACAACAAGGTAAATAAAGTTTAGGGTAAATCCTAGGCTAAAACAAGTAAAAACAACAAGGTAAATGAAGTTTAGGGTAAACCGGGTGCAAAATGTTGAAGAGATAACAACAGATTAAATGTATCACCTTTTTTTTTGACGAATGAGGTACATAACTATAACTTCAATACTTTTATCAATAACAAAAAGTTTAACTTCAATACTTAATTTTTGGTATATGTGCAGCTAGCAAGCCTTTGAGAGAGATCAGTAGGTGAATTGCTTCTCTTTCTTTTTTTTTCTGTTATTTCTTTTTCTTTTCAGTTGGTGAATATTATTGCTTGTTCTAGATGTTAGTTGAGTTCCATATGTGAACTAGAATGTGAAAATATATTGGTCTTCTATCTTTATTGCAATTACACTCGGAAAATTAGACTTTACGAATGTATGATTTTATTTGGAGTAATACAATACAATACAATACAAGTTCAACGCTTTTTCAAGCCACGTGTAAAAGCTAGATTCCTTTGACCTCACAGAATCATTATGATACTAGTCCCTGATTTTATGGACTTCATACTATTTTTACCCTTCCAAGTCGTTTAGGATGTTAGTACTGGAGTACTTGATAGATGATAGCCTCTCAAGTGAAAATAAAATTCACTTTCTTTATAAAATTAAGAAGGCTATGGTAATTTGGAGTTTCTAAAAAGAAAAACTTTTGATTACTTTAGGACAGAGAGAGTATTGCATATACAAACACAACAAAAAGGATTATCTCTTATCAACTATTGCAGCATGTATATATAATTAGACAGAGAATATATATATTTAATTTACAAATATTCAGTTAAGTTTGAGTATTTCAATAAAATTAATAGCAGCATCTAAAAGGGTCTTGCCTCTTAAGAAGGTGCTAAAATATTGAAAAACAAAGGTAGTGAAATGGATAGAAATAGTAAGTTTCAGGTCGAATTTCACAATTCATGAAAGATGGGGAGTGGGAGACTAATCCGCAGCACGTGGGAAATTCCGCCCACCAAAAAGGCAAAAACTAATCTTATTCTTCTTGTTCCAAGCAAAATATGGTTGAAAACATCAGCCTCCCATTCTTGTCATGTTTTGGTCCTTAAACCTTGAATATATGTCATTTAGTCCCTGACTTTTTATCATTTACTACTATATTTTGTGGGAAATAGTTATTGAATATATTTAATATTGATAAAATTTAAATTTGATGAACTTTTATGAATCTCATTAATAAAATCAACAAAATGGGAGGCTGTGGATGATGGTGACCCAATTGACAAACTTTTAAGACTGAGACCCAAATAAGGGAAAAAACTAAAGCTAATGGACCTCAAATGTAGTTTAACTACTCATTCGCTTTTCTTTGGTCGAAACTTCGACAGAAGTGTCAAAGTCGAAAGTCTGCACCCTGCATACTCGTTTCGAGTTCAACCCCTTACAACCACACCAACCAGACAAAGACAAGACAAGATTTTTTTTCCGTTTGGTCACCAAAAACTTTAATTGCTCTGAAGTCTCTACCACAAACCCAAAGGTACCATTTTTTCTAGGTTTTGTGAAAAATGGCCTGTATTTGCAAACACCCAGTTGCTGGTTTTCTTGTCTCGATTTTCATTCTCTTGATTTCTCTATCTCATGTTTCTTGCGCTGGCAACACGATCACACTTGCACAACCAATGATAGATGGCGAGAGTTTGATATCTGTGCAAGAGACATTTGAACTGAGATTCTTCAGCCCTGAAAATTCTAGTTTCAGATACGTTGGGATTTGGTATTATAATGTTAGTGCAGATACACCTGTCTGGGTTGCCAATAGAGAAAACCCTGTTTCTGACAGAAATGGGGTTTTCAGGATTGGAAGTGATGGCAATTTAATGGTTTTAAGTGGAAATGGGACTGTGGTTTGGTCCTCTAATGCTCAAGTTCTATCAAACAGCACAGCAGCAATCCTGTTGGATAATGGGAACTTGGTTCTGTCGAGTAACGAGAGTATTGGTGATCTCAGTAATGCTTATTGGCAGAGTTTCAATCATCCAACTGACACATTTCTTCCAGGAATGAGGGTTAGGGTGAGCACCCAAATGGGGGAAAATTATGCTTTCACTTCATGGAAATCCCCGAATGACCCTTCACCGGGGAACTTCACCTTGGGAATTGATCCTTCTGGGGGTCCTCAGATTGTGATTTGGGATCAAGGGGAAAGAATATGGAGAAGTGGACAGTTTGATAATACAGTATTCAATGGTGTCCCCGGCATGATATATATGGCAAGTTCTTTTCGTGGTTTCAAGTTGACGCAACCTGAAGCTGATGGGAGCATGTATTTTACTTATTCTCCGCCAAACCCTTCGGATTTGTTGAGGTTTCGGATCAGTTGGAACGGGATAGAAGAGCAGCTATTATGGGATGAGGCTAGCAAGGAGTGGACAGTGCGTCAATCAGAGCCAAGCATTAGCAACAAGTGTGAAAGGTATAATCATTGTGGGAATTTTGGAGTCTGCAACAATTCAACTTCTCGCTTATGCAAGTGCCTGGAAGGGTTTGAACCGAGATTTCCTGACCGATGGAGTGATCAGGACTGGTCAGGTGGGTGCGAAAGGAAGGAGAAATTGCAGTGCCGGGGGAATTCCACTGAAGCAATAGGCAACAGTGAACCAGATGAATTCAGATTGTTGACGTCTGTGAAATTACCAGACTCTGCAGATGTGTCGCCATTGCAGAGCCCTGATGCCTGCAGAGAGAGATGTCTGCAAGCCTGTTCATGTAGCGCATATGCTAATATCACAGGGATTGGGTGCATGATTTGGACAGGAGACATGGTTGATATTCAGCAGTTTGAAGAAGGTGGTGCTTTGCTGTTTCTCCGCATTGCCCATTCTGAATCAGGTAATTACCTTCTCATTTTCTTTTGTAATTTGATTATCACTTATCATCCCACCAAATCAGTAAATAAGCATCATACTTGTACATGCGATTTCGGATCATTGTGATGTTTTCTATGTCCATTGTGTAGTCTTTAGGAAATCGTTGAGATGAAGAATAGTAGCCTTATCATGTTACTTTATTGTTATCATTACAGGTGGCGGAAAAACAGCCATTTTTCTTATACTCATAATTGTTCTTGTTGGGTTGTTTCTTCTGGTTATATCCCTGTGGCTACTATGGAGATTCAAGATAATGGAGAAAGGTAATTTTTTCCTCTCTCGATCGGTTTATGAAGAGTTTCTCAGATTTTCCTAAAAATAACAAAGGAAAATAGTCCTTCATTTTTACACTAATAAGTCAGTATATCCTCTCTAATATGGTGTGTGCATTTTGCAGTTTTACGAAAGGGGTCATCAAATCCCCATGTCAAGAACACTGAAACACAAGCTTGTGAAGTAAACAAAAGTGAAGAATTTTCAGCTGATCTGTCGAGAGCAACCGAGTGTTTAGTGGATGGGAACAACGTGAATGGTCATGAGTTACCATTGTTTAGCTTCTTCAATGTTGCAGCTGCTACAAATAACTTCTCAGAAGGGAACAAGCTTGGACAAGGGGGATTCGGTATTGTTTACAAGGTAGTTTTCAGCACTTAAGAAATTGAGGCTATATGTATTTGTTATCTGACAACAACAATTAATAGCTATCTCATGGTTATTTACAGGGGGAGTTTTCAGATGGTCAGAAAATTGCAGTGAAGAGGCTCTCAGGAAAGTCCAGTCAAGGGCTTGACGAGTTTAAAAATGAGATAATACTGATACAAAAACTTCAGCACAGAAACCTTGTTCGTCTACTGGGATGTTGTATTCATGGCGAAGAAAATATGCTGCTCTATGAGTACATGTCAAACAAAAGCTTGGACTTTTTTCTTTTTGGTATGTTCCTTCTGTCACTCTTTTCTGAACTTGAGCCAAGCTGCCGCTAGTATGTTTCTCCTGAAGTTAAACTTGGAGATGTACTTTATTGCAGATGAAACAAAGCGAGCTAAGCTAGACTGGAGGAAACGTTTCACAATTATTGAAGGCATTGCAAGGGGTCTCCTTTACCTCCACAGAGATTCAAGGCTTAGAATCATCCATCGAGACCTGAAGGCTAGCAACATTTTGCTGGATGAAGAAATGAACCCAAAAATTTCAGATTTTGGCATGGCCAGAATGTTTGGTGGTAGCCAAAATGAAGAAAATACACTTAGAGTCGTTGGGACATAGTAAGTTTTACATCCTTATATACTTGAGAAAAATGGTTGCCTTATCCTCATAAATAACCAAAAGGCCTGACTTTCAGCTGATTTTCCTGAACAATATGCAGTGGCTATATGTCCCCTGAATATGCAATGGAAGGTTTATTTTCAGTTAAATCAGATGTGTACAGCTTCGGAGTATTATTGCTGGAGATTGTTTGTGGCCGGAGGAATGCAAGTTTTCGAACATCTGAGTGTGGCAGCCTAATTTCACATGTAAGTGAGAACATTTGTTTTGGTTTCCTTGCCCAGGGAAGCTAGCTTCTGATCAAGAAACTGAAAAAAATTCTAGTAGTACTTTTTATAATCGGTTTAAACACTGAAACTAAGCTTTGGAGACCTGCAATTTTCACAGGCTTGGCAACTATGGACAGAAGATAAAGCGATTGAGATGGTTGATCCTTCTATCCAGGACACCTGTTCTGCAAATGAAGTTCTGAAATGCATACACATAGGCCTGCTGTGCGTGCAGGATTCTGCACTGCATAGACCGAGCATGAGTTCCGTAATGTTGATGCTCGAGAGTGAAAACCCAACGCTTCCAATGCCCAGACAACCGACTTTTACTTCCATGAGAGCCTCTGTAGATGCTGAAATTTGTATAGAATCTGCCAATCATTTGACAGTTACAATGGTAGTTGGAAGATAAACACTCTCACAGGAAGATATTGTATAGATGATTGCATCTTTGAGGAGTGCATATGTAAGTAATACTATCTTGGCCCAACTTCTGATACAGTGACATTGTTAATGGAACAACTTTGGTTCATGCTACGTTTATAATGCTCCAACAAAGCTTCCGGCTCAAGGAACGTAGGCGGGTTAGGAGTAGGAAGGTTGTGGAGTTCAGACCCAAGCATAGAAATCACCAATGACATGGAAGGTCTGTCCTTGACAAAGTCTTGCACACACAAAAGCCCTACATGAGTGCATCTCAAAATTTCTTCATAAAACCCTGGATCATAGATTGTGGGATCTATCAAAGACAGAATCTCAGCCCAATTCCATAGCTTCCATGCCTGTAAAAACAATGGTACAATCATCTTTAAGTGATCAATGAAACCACATACAAAGGCATGAAAGATTATTACGTGTTCCAAAAGGTTCAAAGAATTGTCGTCGCCATGGAAGCTTGTGTTCCTTCTTCCACTAATGATCTCCAAAACGAGTACACCGAAGCTAAACACATCCGACTTCTCTGAAAATCGTCCTTCCATTGCATATTCTCGTGGCATGTAACCGCTGCATTTCAGCATTTAAACATGGCATGATTCATATGAGCATTGACATTAGTAAAAATGAGATAATGAGAAGAAAAAAAAGGGATGTGTTTATGTACAATGTCCCCACGATTCTCCTAGTATTTGCTTGATCCTCATTAGTTCCAAAGATTCTTGCCATTCCGAAATCAGAAATCTTTGGATTCCAGTCCTCATCCAACAAAACGTTACTTGCCTTTAGGTCTCTATGTATGATACGTGGCCTAGAGTCTCTGTGGAGATAAAGAAGACCCAAGCCGATTCCTTGTATTATATTAAACCGTTTTCTCCAATCAAGGACTCCCTGTTTCTCAGGATCTATAAAATGATATTGAAATGAAAACCAAAATCAAAGACAAAGTAGTATTGGTCTCAAATACTGATATTATATGTATGTTACTGTATTAGTCTTACTTACCGAATAGATATGCATCGAGGCTCATGTTGGGCATGTACTCATAGACCAGCATCTTTTCTTCTTTTGAAACACAGAATCCAAGAAGCTTGACAAGATTCTTGTGCTGAACTTTGGAAATCACCTTAACCTCGTTCACAAATTCTCCCGTTCCTTGTCCAGATCTGTTCGAGAGTCGTTTCACTGCGATCTCCTGTCCATCTTGCAGTTCTCCCTTCCAAAAACCAATATTGAATCATTCAGAAATCAGATGCCTTTCCGTACAAGTTACAGTATGTGGACTTCAAAGTCATTTACCTTGTACACAGGGCCAAACCCACCTTCACCTATCTTGTTTTTCTTCAAATCAAAGTTGTTTGTTGCAGCTGCTAGTCTTTGAAATTTGAAACTTTGGATTTCCTGGGCTATGATCCACTGTTTCTTTCTCCCAACAAAGAGAATTTCTTGGAGCTTCAAATGCACTTCACCCTTTTCCAGGAGGATACCATTATGATGCTCATGATCTGCAAATAAAAACACATGATGTAATAAAGAAATTATTGCAATATACTCCCTCCATCCTAAGAAACCTGATATATTTTCCTTTTCGGTTGTCTAGGTAAACCGATATATTTCCTTTTTTCTAAAGCTCGTTCCCACCAACTTTAGTTTATTACCCTTGCTTTCACTTCTCATTCAATAAATTACTTTTATCTTATATATGGGTATTTTACTATATTGCCCCCGAGTCTTCACATCCCTTAAGTGTCCAATCAAATGTATCATACTTGCTGGGATGGAATGATGGTAGTGATCAAAATCTGCAATGAATGCTTTTGTAGTGGATAGAATAGTACCCTTAAGCCTAGCAATCACACTTCTGATGAAACATATGCATATCCCAGCAGTGATTGAACTCATGATAGCTACCAATAAAGTGACAACCAACTTCATCCTTCTCCTTTTCTCTGATTGTTTCCCTGTAGGTGTAGAAGAGCCTTCTGACCGGAGTAGTGCGGGATTCCCTGTAATGTTGAGCAACACAGAGGTTCTGAATGGTGGAACTTTTCCACTTAGACCATTGTTCGAAACATCTATGACACGAAGATGTTGTAAGCCTGTAAGGCTATGAGGAATGGAACTTTTGAGATTATTATCATTCAGGTGCACATTCTGCAACATTTTCAACTCAGCCAACGCCGGAGAGATGGTCCCATTGAAACTCTGGTTGTGCAAATCAATCCCAACAATTAGCTTCTGAGAGTTGCATCTCACAAATGGCCACTTATTACTGCAGGCATCATTACCAGTCCATGACTCAGACAGCTTCAATGGATATCCCAAGTCAGCAGCTATCTGAAGCAATGTTGTCACCTGAGAATCACATGGGTTTCCAGTAGTTGTGCAGAAGGTGTTATTGTCAAGAACAACCTGTTTTTTCAGCAGAAATGAAGGAAAAGGCCCTTGCAATCTGTTGTTGGACAAGCCAAGATTTGATAAGCCAGCAAGTGACTCTAGTGATCTGGGTACAACTCCAGCGAGCTCATTATTACTCAAATCCAAAAACTCCAAAGCTTTACAATTGGAGAAATCTGGAATTGGACCTGTAAACTTATTATTTCCAAGGTTTGCAAGCCTGAGAAAGGGGATTCTAGACAACACCTCAATCGACCCTGACAAACCAGTTGCTTGGTTGTAAAGCATCAAACGTGAAAGCTTGGATCTTGCCATGGATGGAGGCAGAGAACCGACCAAATTGTTTCCATCTAAATGCAAGTAGTCCAAAGGGAAAGATTGGAAAATGTCAGGGAGAGTTCCAGATAAGTTGGTATCAAGTGCAGTGAACTCTTTGAGATTCACCAGTCCTGATAGCTGCACCGGAATTCTCCAAGGAGCAAGTGAAGGATTGAAGCTGATATATAAGTACTCCAAACTTGGAGCAAGTCCTTCAAAGAACTCCATTGTTATGGTGGTGAAACTGTTGACCTCTAAGCTCAATGACTGCAAGGAAGTGAGGCTATGGAGACCGGGCATGGGGCCAGAGAGGTTGTTGTTGGAAAGACTCAGACTTCCAAGCAGAGGGAGAGGTGGGAACCGGCGAGGTAATGAACCGGTGAGATTCATGGAATCCAGGTCCAAACGGGTGACACCACCAGAGCCATCACAGGTGACCCTTTGCCAGTGGCAGTAGTTGGAGGAGTTTGTTGGTGAAGAAGACCAATCGGGTGGTCTGGGATTAAGAACGCCGGCGAGTTCAGCCATGGCAGCTGAGTCATCTTGGCTAAGCACTTCACTGAGGGACGTCGGAAAGATGAAAGAAAGCCTGATGATGACTGTGAGTGTGATGATGAGAAGCACCTGTTTCTTTGTCACCATTTTCCTCTTCTTGCTGGATGGATCATGATCATTGCTTAATTATTTCTGCATTATTCACAACAATTTCCTTTTGGATTGACAAACAACTCTGGTTTTAATTTAAGTCTTGTCCTGTTTTGAATTGAAACGCAAAACTTGGTTGGTCATTGCCGGCTTCTGAGTACATGTGGATTTGGAGCCCAAGTCCCAAGACTCCCAACCAACAGCCTAGAAATGGGTAAACTACACACTTGATCCTCAATTTCTTCTTCTTCTTCTTCTTCTTCTTCTTCTTCTTCTTCTTCTTCTTCTTCTTCTTCTTCCTCCTCCTCCTCCTCCTCCTCCTCCTCCTGACAACTAAAGTACTAAACACAGAAGTAGATCTCACCCTTGTTCGCCCCGATCAATTAGTCATGGCTCACCCATCACACACTCCTAGAATGGGCTTCGATGGAGCTCTACATGAAGCTTGAGATTTCCATGATCCACCGCTGTTCAATTGGGTCATCTACTATTATATCTTATTACAAGATCATCTAGGTGGCAGGGCTAGAAAAAAAATTTGAATTCCGAATTCTGGTGCACCCAATTCTGCGCCAAGTGAGTGCCACATGTATGAACGCATTTTTTTCTTGACATGTAGGCATATTAATCAGCCTACCATTTTGTAAGGAGCAGTTACCATTTTGTATGCATTCCTTTTAAAAGATGCTTACCATAATGTGTATTTAATGCAATCCATTTATACAAAATTAATTCAATCCATTTATACAAAAGATGTATTTAATGCATCTTTCCATTGCTGATTTTTTAGTTTTAAGTATTCATTTTTTCCTCGGTTACAAAAAAGATTTCACCATTTTAATGTGAGTATATCCCATAAACACGTTCATGCCATGTAACTGCTATCCATCAGTTGACAAATTATAATACAATTAATATAATGGCAAAACTATTGTGCTTGATTGGCGGACATTTCTATATAAATATTAAGATGGAAATAAAACATTAGAGCAAAAAAATACGGATCCATTAAACCATTTATGCAGTGACAAATTGATTCCATTTTAAAAACATTGATGGCAATTTGACTCCATAAAATAACTTTAGTGGTAAAAAGTTAACAACCTCATACATTGGTGTGACAACGATTTTTAACATTTTAGAAAAATAATTGACTCTTTAACAAGATAATTTATACAATTTTATATAAAAGTTATAATTTTAGAAAAATGTATGACTCCTATATTAGATATAATAGTAGATACTTTTATATAATTTTATATCTAATACAGGATGTATGCTAAAGATGATGAAAAATACACTTCAGCTAGGAACGAAATGATGCTATTGTAAAAAAAATCAAAAAATAAGAAATATCATTTTATATCAATTTTACACTTCCTTCGTTCTCAATTAATTAGCTTTAATGAATCAATGTACATTGTTTGATTCAAATATTTACTAAGATAAATAATGACAATAATAAATTGTATTTAATTTGTAAAGGGATTATTATTTTAAAAAGGAACACCCAAACGAATACAAATGACATAACAGAGAAAGAAAATAATGCGATTTTTTGGGTTTAATCACACTAATGTTTTGCATTATGATGTTAATTTCTTCACTATGTTTGTCTGGTCTTTCAATCTAGCCTATGGTAATATTGCTGGCACTAATGGAAAATTTGGTTGCAAGGGAGAAGTTATTGATTGTGTGTGTCAAATCTGGACAAAAAGGTCGGTTTGACGCTAAAGTTTTTGCGCAAGTTCGCACGATGTCATGGTATTCGAGTTTCTTGAAAGAATTGACTAATAAGATGGTTGAGTGAAGACATTGAATATCAAAGATATTTTCTATCCTTTTACATAGAATTTTGTTGCGTCACTTAGTATTGTAGTAGTTTTAAAATTCAATTGCGTTCAATCGAATACATAATTCCACAAGTTAAAGAATCGAGAAGCTATTGTATTTGTGATTGAACCATCTCCTATATCCATATTAAACCTTTGAGAATGAACAAAATCAAACTTGTAAACTAGATTTTGAAAAAAAAAGTTTAACTCCAATGGAAATAATCCTCTCACGGGGAGTTTGTTAAAAGTAGAAGTCATGATTATTTAATTAATCATATATTTATGCCGGAATAAATTAAAAATAATAAAATTAACCAGAATACAAAATGATTACGAAAAATGCTTATGTTATTTATTTATTTTAGTTATATATGTGCTAGGTATTTTATTTCAACATTTATATGCTTTTTATTTAGGGGATCATAAAAATTTTTATTTAAAAGGGATCTATTTAATATAAATAGATTATCATTTGTTAACATTTATATGCTTTTATTTGGGGATCATAAATTGAAGGCGGGATTCTAAGTCTAACGCAGCAGATGCGAGAGGGAGACTAAAATCTATTCTATTATTATAATATAAAACAGAGACAATTCAAACGGGGTGAAAAAAAAGTTGAATACTCAATTACGGTGAAGCCACGTCAACGCCAACTAGGATTACTATCTTTTTTTTTTTTTTCGTACACATCAGCACCATAAATTGTATACCATATTTACCAATTCCATTTCCATTAAGTTAACTTTTCCTTTTCCAATTGCACATTCTAGGCTTTAATGGAAATTATTAATTACATTCAATTAATTTTGAAACTTTCTTTATTTTTCTCCTCTCCTTCCGTTTCTTTCAGTTTTCTTTATGTCTTACGTGAAGAATTACTCCTTTTCGATTCTGAAATTGTTTTTTTCCTTACTTTTTTGCAGCCATGAGTACTTTTTTAATGTGTTTTGTTCTTCAATTCTGTTTTCTTATCATTTTCTTTAAATCCTGCACTTGGGCTAGGGAAGATAGTGAGAAAATTGATTGTGGTGTCAAGTGAAAGACTATTTAATTTATTCGTATTATGACAAAATTCTTTTGACAATATTAGGATATTTAATTTAGAGGTAATCTATTATCTACTATTAATATATATTACAGAGTCTCGGTTTAAAGTGTAGAATTTTTTTTTAATGCTTAACTCTCGTGAAGGCACCTCATTGTCACGTGAGCACACATTAGCTTTTTTTTAATCACATGATCAGTTTAATGTTTTAATATAAAATTTTGATGAGTATTAATATGTATTGATTAATTACCATTAATCACACTAATTAAATTCTTGTGATGAGTATTAATATGGAAAAAGGTGTAAAATTAGTAATCAATACAGATTTAATTTCATTAAACTCTTAACTATTTCAATTCTTTCTAATTTATTCTTTGTGTATTGCTTCTCTGTTCCGTTTTCTTTTCCATTTAACTCTTAAACTATTTCAATTCTTTCTTATTGCTTCCTCTCATTCTTTGTTGTTTCTTGATTTGACAAAGACCGAAAAACCTTCGACTTCTTGAGAGTCCTCCCATGACGCCAAGCCTTTGATTTGGAATAACGATGCGGACTCGGCGCACGGGTCTCGGCAGCGGGAGGTGGTAATTCGTGGGCGAGTCTTGGACTTTGGGACTATCGGGAAAGACTTTTCGATCGAAGCTAGGAAGCCGGATCTCGATCGCTTCGATTGAAGGGTAAGTCTATTTTCTCGTAGTTTCATCGTTTGCTTCATGCCGATGGAATCTTTTTTTCTTCTACGATTTATTGGTTTCCCAATCACTATCAATTGATTCTAGCGAATCGGTGTTCTGTGTTCTTGGTTTTATCGATCAATGGCTATCGCCAGTGAAAATGATTCTTCTTACTTATTTCTATCTCAATACTAGAGCCAAAGTTCCATTTGTTGGCCTCAGAACCTGGAAAGCTCCACCTGGTGAAGTTGTTCAAGGCATCATTACCGCCGTCAAGGTTTCTCCTTCAATTTCCGTTCATTGTTGCTGGTTTTCTTCTTCGTCATCTCACCGGAATCGAAGTGTTTTGCAGAGAATTCAGTTGTGGCTATTTAATCCTCTCTTCCTTAGAAGATGGAACGAAACCCCATTTCCACAGTACGTTTTTAAATTTTCACAATTTATCCCTCAACTATACTAGAGCACGAAAAGTTTATCTTTAGGAATCATCTTCTTGTATTTATTTTTAAATGCAATTATTCTTTGTGTGTAACATTCTTAGCATATTCAAGTGGAAAATTTAATTTTAGTGGAAAATCTAATTTTATTTATACTTCATGTAGAAATGCTTTTACTAACAAAATGTTGTGCTTTACGGTTCATTGATTGATGCGTAGCATATTCAAATGGAAAATCTAATTTTAGTGAAAACATAACATCTTTAAGTAGAAGTTCTAATTTTAATTGCTATAGATTACACCTTAACATCAAGACCTGTCAGATTACATATTTTTATATTTGTATTGATCCTCCAATCTATTTCTCTCATTAGTTTGCTTGCATCATGTACAAGTTGTTGCAAGATTACCAGTGATTGCCATCTTTTGATACTATTTTTAGATTTGTTATTCGGATTTGTGTTTTTGATTAAAAAAACATTTCATAAATAACGATGGAAATCGGAACTATCGAGGTATTGAGCTCGTATCCTTGAGATGAATGATGAGTTTCTGCAACTAAATGTCTGACACTAATAAATTTCTTGTAATTTGTTCTAGACAATTGTGAATATTCAAATTGGGGCAGAGGTGATGTTCCTCCAAGAGATTGAAATTGGGATTCTCATGGTAAAATGCTTCACTTTATGTGCGTTACTTAATGATGTGTGTGATTTTTTCACTTTACCAAGGGTGTCACCCTCAAAGCAGGGATGCGGCCTCCATGGTGGGTCTTTCTATAGTCGTTTTGTTCAGAGTGCATCCGACAACTGCTACAACTTCTCTCTTATCTGCATTCTTCTCAATAGAGATAAATATTCAACCATAATGCATTATCACCAATGTTTATATTCTTATTGATTTTGTTTACAGTCTCCTTTAATCTTTCTCTTATTCTAATGTTTTCTTTTCCCTCTTTGAATTCTGTGGTTTTTGGTTTTTTGTCCATGATGAGTTAAATTAGTCACAATGGAGGATGTGATTGTTTTGGTTCGCTTGCTCACTTTCTCTTGCTTGAACTTGTAGGGTCTGCCACACCTCATACCCCACGATGACTGGTCTTGTTTGTGGGACTCATATATGGTAGGTTTCTCAGGTGGGTCATGTTGTGCAATGACACTTATTATTGCTTCCTCAAAAATGAATAATTTGTAAATTTTCATTTTAGCATCATTATCAAAGCTACAACATCTTACCGATCTTGATCTTTGCGAGTTAATGCTTTGGATTTCGAGGATAAGCTTTGGTTTCCATTTTTGACGTTTTATCATTGGAGATAATTACAAAGGCTTGCGGAAAACCAAATGGGTATCACAAGTTTTTTTTAAGGTAGCAAATATTAATTTTGCTATGGATAAAAATTATGATATGGACAAAAATTATTAAAAATAAAATGTCTAAAAACTCATGAAAAAAATGATAAATTAAATATTGTGAAATAATGAAAATAAATGTATCTATTTTTTGAAGACGGATGGAGTATTAGATATAATTATGAACCTTGTGCCATCAGTAGGTATTTAAGCTAGATTTACTCTAAGTTATTTCTTATTTTATTTTTGATGTGTGCGATTAACTTATACTCTTAAGTTGTTTCTTATCTCCATTTTTTATTAGATTTACTCTACTTGAATACATTTTTTTTGTTTTGCTAAAAAATACACAGACAATGTCTAACATCGATGATAGCTAGGTTTATCTAAGTCTCACAATGTTGTTATTCACAGTTTTTCTATTTATAAATTATCACATTGTAATGTTATATTAAAAATAATACGTCTTATTTTGTTGAACCAGTTGTTGTACTATTGATTATCAAATTTCATTGTATGCAGTTTCGTAATTGACAGTCATCCACTCAGATCTTCAAAAATAAATGGATGACGAGAAATGTTTATGTTTTTATTTTTATTTTTAGTTGTCGGTGTAGTAAGTAGTTTATTTCAATATTTGTATATTTTTATCGGATTTGTTAATATTATGTAAATTATTTTTCAGTTTTTAAGTTATATTAAAAGCAATGAACAGAGTAGGCGGGTATGTACACTAGTTGATATTCATTACAGTTACATGAATATCTAATTATCCAGTGATAAATAAAATAATTACTCGTATAACATTCCTCATACTTTTGAAAATTTTCATAATTGTCCTCAAATTTTCATAAAATTACAAAATGATCCTCCAATTTCAGAAATTTACATTATGACTGAAGTAAGTTACATATCTAGTCCCTGAACTTTCTTGCAGAAATAAAAGAAGACCAAAATTTTAAGAGCTGCACTTAGTCACCATGTAGTGTAACTAGTCGAATATCCAATTGTCGGCCCACTACGCGTGTTAGAAGTTTTGTAAACTCTAGCCGAACCGATCAACCTGAGACCGAAAAATCTGAATATCCAAAGAACCGTAAAACCAAGATACTACATTCTACAGTTTAGTTTCTTCCAATAGCCACCTGACCCCAACCATGTAATTAAAATGTACTCCCTCTTCCGTTGAATGAATTATTTTTCTGTTTTTAATATATTTAATCTATAATTTTTTATCATGAATGTTTATATATATAAAGTTGAATAATTTATATATATAATATATGTGTATCATGATTTGAAGTATAAATTTTCTAAATATATTTTTTTTGAATTTTTCCCATTATTTATCTTAGTAATAATTTGACTCAAACATTGCAACACAGAACATGAAAAACTATTCACTCAATTTTCAGAGTCGGATGGAGTATGATTTTAGTAGAGGAACTTACATATTTACCTTTAAAATGTCAATGTCAGTAAAAAATACTACCTCCGTCCCTGAAAGATTATACACTTTGACTTTGCTGTTTCAAGGTTCAATGTTTGACTCAAATTTTAACAAAGATAGCAAGTTTTAAAAAATTCAGAAAAAATATATTTAGAAAATTTATACTTCAAATTATGACATGCATATAAATTATTAACTTTAAAGTCTAAAAATTCATGAAAAAAAATCATAGATTAAATACTGTAAAACAGTAAAAACAAAGTGTACAATTATTCAGGGACGGAGGGAGTATGTAGTAAACATAAGTTTAAAATAGTGTGTTTGTGTTTGTGTCCTGGGCATGTAGCATAGTGATTATGCTTCTTGGACATATAGTGGAGGTATTGAGTTCAAGCATTTACAATCCTCATCCCTATCCCCTACCTCCAAATGTATCAATAAAAAATATTCTGTTTGTTTTCAACCGTTTTTCATCATATATCTGCAATCTTACTTGTGAAAATCTGACATTTTACATTACACATCCGTTTAGTTTCTCATCTCAAATGGTTTCTTTATAAATAGGGTACTCGTGTCTTATATGGTGTGGATTTCATTTTTCTAATAACTCACTCCACCCCGAAATACGAACACCTATCTGTCAATAGAGTGGAGCAATCGGCAAGCGTATATCAATGTTGAATCGATCCATGAAGCACACCGACCCGCTCCAAAACTGTCGCGGACGCTATCTTAATCTCGGTCATTAGACCGTACAATCATCTCATTTAATCTTAATGAGACACGTGCCAGGATCACTCGCTCAAAAAATTGTATTCAAGCGTCGGTTGCAAGTGGGTACAATACTTGTAATACATTAAAACATTTGTGCTCTCTAATATTTAACTTAGCAATGCAATGTATGTAAAATTGGCATAAGGAACTATTAAGTTTTCTTCTTAAACATTTAAAACTTGGCATGCCATATAAAATTTCTTAACATTCCCTTAGCCAAGAAAGCCACATTTACTTATTTACCTCCAAGTACTGCCTATGTGCCCGACCCAGCTTTGGCATATCCAAAAGCAACCATAACTAGTCAACAATTTGCATAGCTTAGAATATTTACATATTCAACTAAAACTGTATCTACTAAAGGCAACTAGACTATATACATAGGGCTATGTTCCAAAACTTCTCAAACAACCAACCTACAGATGGAGTTGAGATGATCCTAGTACCTCCGTGCCGACACTACCCGCTACCTTTAATCTCGAGAAGGTCCCTTACCCTTTATATCTGCATACAAGAAAACAGACTAAAGGGGTGAGTATTCGAAAATACTCAGTAAGAGGTTAAGCCTACAAAACGGATCTCGCCACAATATATAGCAATAATATCAAGCATGAATATGGTGAGAATGATAATGATGCAATTGCAAATGCATATGCAAAGTTACTATGCATGTAGGACTTTTCTCAGCATTGATATTTTATCACATGTTGTCTCGTGTACTAAGTTTCTCATACACGTCGGCCCTTAATAGTGACTGTTATCCCGGTAATTAATCATATTCTAACTCGTACTTGAGCTACTCATACACGTCGGCCCTTAATTCGGACCGTTATACTGGTATCATTCAATGATTGTCCTACTATCATCAAGGATTACTTTCTTTGTCTCAACAACCATTGGTCGTTGCTCCTTGCTTTAGCAAGTCTTATCTCACATTTTACTCTTAATTTTTTGTGCAGGAGTTGTTAAACTACTTTGGTTGACCTCAGATCATTAGGGCTGCCATGGTTATATAAACATTCTCAAGTAAGTTATCTCATTAAAGGCCTGATTTGGTTCCACTCGAGTTTAAGTTTACTTCTAATTAGATCTTCTTTCCTAGCTTCCCAGCAATCGTTGGAGATCGCTGGAAATCGCTGGCGATCGCTGGAGATCGCCTGGACCCAACAGGGAGCATAAGCTCCTTCCCAGCGATCGCTGGAGATTTCTAGCGATCGCTGGCTCCAAGATTTTTTCCCCCTCACAGTTTCGGCCTGATTTGGAGTTCCAACTTTGAGTAACCATAACTTCCTCAATTCAACTCCAAATCACAAACCGTAAAGTTCTACTTGTTCCTCATCTTCTCTAGAATACCTCAGACCAAAAATTAGAATTTTTAAGCAAGCCAAATGACCCAGTTCACCCCTACAACCTGACATACACAGATTATGATCATTTGGTGCATACCTCCACCAAACTTTCATTTCTCTCAACCAAAGCTTAACAACTCATTCATATCTCATCCTCAACATCTCAATACACACATAAGGCATAGAGAAATTGAGTACATCAAGTTAGGAACCCCTTACCTTGGTGCAAAACCTTGCAAAAGCACAACTATAGCTCAACACTCCTAGCTTGTGTGCAACCTTACTTCCTTGTGCCTAAATGATCATCAAGGCTAGGGGTGTGCACGGGGCGGGGCGGGGCAGATAGTGAGAAAAATAGTATCCGCCCCACCGAGTGCGGGTACCTGATTTTCACGGTTTTTTACGGTTCGGATCGCGGGTATCCACGGGTATTCCTAAGTATAATTATTCTATAAAAATTTTCAATTTACTTGGAGATATTCTAAAATTTTGCATCATAAATGTACATATCTAGAGCATCAAAATGAAGAAAAGTAGTTTGCATAAATAGAACAATAATATAATATTACAAATCATGTATTATTGTTGTATGAAATAGGTTTCCACACATAATATAAAAGAAATTTAAAGGAAAATTGAGATGAAGTAAGCAATTTTAAATAATTTATTTGTAAATAGACATATGCGGATCGGTTCGGGTATCCGCGGGTTTCTAAAATTAGAATCCCCGGGTTATCGGTTTCTTCGGTTCACGGATTTTTTCGGTTTCGGATCATGCGGTTCGGTTCGGTTTCTCGGTTTTGCGGGTTTTTTGAACACCCCTAATCAAGGCACATAATTAAACAATCTAGTATCAAGATTAAATAACAATTTAACCTTGGACAACTTCCAAATTCGGATTTACACCCTAGCAAAAACCTAAAAGTTCACCCAAACACATATAAGCTAACCCTTGCTCTCTTATGGCCCTATGATGTTCCATAACATCATTTAGCACCAAAAATACACTCAAATAGCCATAAATTCGAAGAAAATCAGTTAGGGCAGTAGGTTCATCCTCTCTAAACTCAAACACAAAAAGAAGAGCTAATTACCTCAATCAAAGGTGAGATTAAGCTTCACCATAGTTGATTGCTCATAAACCACCATTTTCCTTGAAGAAATTGGTGAGATTTGGCTTGAGAAGGGTTTTGGCTATGAGTTTTTCGTAGAAGAGGGTTGCTGGAAATGAAATTGCTCTCCTTCATCAGCAGAACACGTAGAGGAGAAGAGGAAGATAAGCTCATTTGGTTGTGTGTGGGTCCCACAAGAGAAGTTGGGCTACTTAGCCCAACACTCTTATATATGCCCTATTTATATCTAGTCCTAACCCATCCAAAATCAGCCCATAACCCATACCCAATCTCCTCTTTTAATGGTCAACTTTGACCAATAAAGCTAAGCCAATAAGGACCTTAAACTTCTCAATGTTACAACTAGATCACTAAGCACTAACATTGCTCGTTCTCCCAAACTATACGTAGTCTGGTTCTAAAACTTGTCATGTTATTTTATAACATGATTGAGACTTCCCAAATTGAAATTTGGTACTTCCTAATTGTATTTTTTTTCAAATGGCCAAAATACCCTTGATATCATTCTTAAACCGATTTTGTCCAAAATAACCTCTATTTGTACACAAGTCTAGTTTACTTTCAAATGACATACAATATGCATTTAAAACATAATAATTAAATTATGACTACTAACCTCAACCATTACCCTTAATGTTTTTGAGGGTCCTTACAAAAACCCATCTTCAGACACACCTTATTGGACAAAATGATCCAGTGGTGAAGCCAGAAAAAGCTTTCAGGGTGGCGAAAATTCTTCAAATATTGCCATAGATAAAGTAATATTGTTTCCATTCCAAATATAATACAACAATTTGACTTAATTAAAGATTAGGATGAGAAATTTTTGGTGTTAAATTTATCATTTTACACTTTTCTTTATATTGAAAGATGTAATCAAACACAGAAATTGAGGAAGAACAGTAAAACAAAATTAAATTATAATTTGTGGCGGATCGGTTTGGGTAGCCGCCACGTGTCAGTTATGCTGACGTGTCCTGACGTTATTGGACGTCATTGGATTAATTCGGAATTCGAGAGGGGAAATAGAGGAGAAATAGAGGAAGAGTCCTCTGTTTGTTTTGAGTATTGGGAAATTCCGACGAGAGTGTAGAGTTTTTGTTGAACCTCCTTCTTTTAGGTGAGGATAATGAATGTCTTTATAGCCCAAGGCCAGAGTGACATTATTGTAATATCCAAATATAGTGCGATAGCGTGTCAGAAGAGCATGTCCTTAATACGTTCGGGAGAATCATCCGGGAATTTCCTTAGTATGTTCGGGTCTATTATGTCCGGCGATGTCCTTGTGCGGGTTTATGACTTTTTTAATGGGGCCCTTATCTTGGGCTATTGTTCGGCCCTTTTGCTAGGCTTTTTTGGGTCTTTTCTGTAGATTGGACCTGTTATGTAAATTGGGTCTGGCGGCCATCAATAATGATAAATATTCCAAGAATAAAAATTAAACAATTATATTATTAAATAAAATATTTTATTTGGAGAAGAAAGATATCCCGATTGGCTATCTTGGTATTTTATTTCTTAAACTTTAGAGGTACGGATGATTTTGTAAATTAGTATGTAAAAAGTTAACAAAAAAAGAAAGTATTGCATTACATTTAGGACGTCCAAAAGAAGAAAGTGTTGTAATACTTTTGGGATAGAGGGAGTGTGATCCAAGTAATTTAATGCAAATAATTTGAGTTAAATGAAACTAATACATATCAAAAGTACTAAAAATCTTGACATACGAAAAAGTACATATATATGAAGTACGGGTAAAATGCACTCATGGTCCTGTAACTTTAATTATTGTACCACTAGGGTCATGTTTTAACTTTTTGTACTAATAAAGTCCTATTTTCAAGTTTTTTCTTCAACCATGGTCCTATTTGACATTTTCACTAAAATTTTAAAGTATTGGTCTTTTAAACAATTGTAAAATATAAAAATCACCCTAACGTTTAACGAAACTTTCAATTTTACCCTCAATTTTTATAAATCATAAAATTATACACTAACTTTTACAAATACCCTAAAAATTTTCTATCCACTTTATATCACCACCCTCCTATCCACCACCACCAGAAATCTCGTCAGACCGCCTACAGCCTTCGTCGGAATGCCCTCTAAGCTACGAAACGCAAGTCTAGGCGGTAGATCCGTAGCCTAGGGCCGCGAATCGCCAGCCAAAAGTCACGAATCGCGAGCCCAGGGCCGTGGATAGCGAGCCTAGGGCAGCGAAGCGCGCGCCCAAGGCTGCAGATCGCGTGCCCAGGGCGGTGATCAGCGGCCGAAGGGCGTGAATCGCGAGCCCTAGGCAGCGAATCGCGGTCCCGTGGTTTTCCGGGGGCAGCCCGTGGCGTCCCAGCGGCGGCTCGTGGCTTTCTGACGGTGGTGGGTCGGATGGTGGTTGAGATAGGTGAGTTGAAAAGTTTAAGTTAGATTGAAGGGTTTGTTTGTAGAATTTTAAAATTTGAGGGTATAATAAGAAAAATTCAGTTTATGTTCGTTATTGTACTATTTCTGTGAAAGGGTAGAATAGTAAATAATCGTAAAAAGGACAATGAATGAAGAAAAAACTTGAAAATAAGACTTTATTAATACAAAAAGTTAAAACATGACCCTAATGGTACAATAATTAAAATTACAGGACCATGGGTGCACTTTACCCTATGAAGTACTCATATTCTAAATGAAACCAACTATTCTATACTAAAGGTTTCTGCAATATATTTCTCAATATATAAAAGAAGACAATTAGATTTGACATATTGACCGAATTGAATAAGCCTAAGTGATAATTTATGGGCTTGATAGTGAGTTTAATTGGTTGAGATTAATGAATAAAATAAAAAATACAAAGTATCATCCCTAAATTATTCTAATTGTATACTATATATCCTTATCTCCTAAAAATTCTCAGGCGACCACTGTCACCTTATTCCCACACACACCTTTGCCCTGAAATGATCTAGCCACCAACTTAGTGAATAGGTTTTGAGATGTTGGGATCTTAGTCGAAATCATGACAAAGGAAGATGGCGACTTTGATCTAAGAAGTCCGTCGACATTTTGGGTCCATGATTGGTGGCAGAGTCGTGGATGGAGGCAACGAGAAAATGTAGACATGCTTGCCGGGGGTGGTGATGGCATTCTCATAATAAAAGTAAATCTAAGAATGATTACCAAAGTTAATAAAGTAAAATTGATTCAAAAAATTTCCTAAAGGTTAACATAACGGTATTTCTTGAAATGGCCGAAAATGGACTATATATATATATATATATATCAATTTTGATGGAACAGATAGATTCTGGGTAGTAGATAAAATAGAATAGAATAAACCATTTGAGTTTTGGTATAAAGCTATTGATGTTACTTTCATAAAGAAATACTTATATGCCTGGGATAGGAGACAGAGAAGACATGTATGTATATACATAATATAATTTTGAGGGAAACCGGGCAGGAATTGATGATGATCTCATCAGCCTATCACGTACACTTCTCATCAACTTCGATCATTTTGAAGTCCGTATGAGGTTGGTAAGTGAATAAATAACTAACAGATGATCACGCATGGAGTCAAGATTATCAACAAAATACTATAATCCCCAAAAGTTGAAATCTGACCTGCATTATTAATTAGGCTGGTCATGTCATGAGTACGTAGTACTCCACTCCCTCCGTCCTAAAAGATTGAAGGATTTGGTTGGGCGCAGAGATTAAGGTGAATGTAAGATTTTTAATAAGTTTACTGAAAGTACACAAAAAATGAGGTAGAAAAAGTAAAGATAAAGTGAGGATAGTTTAGTAACTTTAAGAGTGAGAAGTTTCCTTTTAAAGAAAATGATCAATTTTTTTGGGACAGCCCAAAAAGAAAATGTGTTCAATTTATCAGGGACGGAGTAGTATAAAAATAGTGTGGAAAATAGAGCCCCCCTCCCCTCCCGTCTTTGAAACGTTCAACATATCCAACTATTATATTCTTCGATCATGTAACGACCCAGCATGTTCACGTCAGAGTTTATGTAATCAGATT
The DNA here is from genome assembly GCA_024586325.1 of Stellera chamaejasme. Taxonomy (NCBI): domain Eukaryota; kingdom Viridiplantae; phylum Streptophyta; class Magnoliopsida; order Malvales; family Thymelaeaceae; genus Stellera; species Stellera chamaejasme. The sequence continues at coordinate 1,336,034 of CM044986.1, forward strand.
CCTTGGACATCAACGGAATTAACTTAACTTGGGAATTGTTGTTCTGTATATGGTACTTAATTTGATCTCATCGCCGTTTGTTCACGGTGCAAACGTTCACTTATTTATAAAAAAGAGATGGTACTAATAATATAAACAATTGTTGTTTTTTATTTTCAACCAATCCAATCCAAAAAAACAGATTAATGGGTTCAAATTATCCAAAATCAATTCGCATTCGAAATTTTAAAGTTTGTAGATTTAATCCAAATGAAGCACTAGGTGCTAGCAAGTAGAATACCGCACAGACTCGTCAATCTAAGATTTGACCTACATCGTTGAAATCCAAAAAATTCCAACTTTTATCATAAGAACTTGAGAAATAAATTGATCTCAAATTAATACTAATTGAATAGAGTAGCAGTGACCTTGTTGATAGGGAAAAACAAAAACACTCTTGGCTAAATGGGACCCAAAAAAGTAGGTCATCCTCCCTACTGACCTAGTAAAACCCTCGTATTTATTTCCAAAGTTTCAACCTTTAGTCCACAAATGTTTTCTTAAATTCCATAGTAAAAACCAGGAACGTAACTCTTCACCTTTTCATCTCCTGGTTTGAACACCTTTTTTTTTGGCACTTTCAAATTAGAATTGGACGGAGACGCGGGCAAACAAGAATTGGTAGATAAAAAAAAGGAAGCAAAAGCCAAATAGAAAAAGAAAAAGAAAAGAAAAACAAGAAAGAAACACAATACAAGTCAACTTCCTCTCCTATCAGCCAGCACCAGATGTCTTCACCACCAAAAGCTCCCCCCTTTAAACAAAAAAGACTCCACCTAAAACATACCTACACCCAAACATGAGCAAAGATCACAACTTTATCCTGTTCTTCACTACTCTCCTAACAATTGCATTCTTTTCCAACCTCTCTGCCTCTACAGATACCTTAACGGCTACGCAATCTCTCACTAATAACCAAACCCTCGTCTCCCCTGGACAGGTCTTTGAGTTGGGTTTCTTCTCCCCCGGGAATTCCGGCAACTGGTTCGTCGGAATTTGGTACAAGGACCTCCCGGTTCGTACCGTCGTCTGGGTCGCTAACAGAGACAACCCACTTACCAATTCGTCGGCGGCTACTCTCAAGCTCGACGGCCGGGACATCGTTCTTCTCGACCAATCCCAGAGTTCCCTCTGGTCGACCAACATAACACAGGGCGCAAACAGTTCGGCCATAACCGCGCAGCTTTTGGACTCCGGGAACCTAGTTTTGAAAGAATCAAGCAACGCTGAGGACTGCCTATGGCAAAGTTTCGATTTTCCGACGGACACTCTATTGCCAGAGATGAAGCTGGGGTGGGATCTGAGCACCGGATTCGAGCGACACATGACCGCTTGGAACGGCGCCGACGACCCATCAACCGGCGATTACTCTTTCAAGGTTGACTTCCACGGATTCCCAGAAGTTTACCTCTGGGAAAAACAGAGCCGGACATACAGAAGCGGGCCGTGGAACGGCGTCCGTTTCAGCGGCGTACCGGAAATGAAGCCGATAGATTACATCAAATTCCTGTTTGTAGCGAATGAGAGCGAAGTGTATTACCAATTCCTGATATCAAGCAGGAACCTTTTGTCCAGATTGGTGATCAATCCATCTGGGACTCTCCAGAGACTGACTTGGATGCCGGACTCACAGCAATGGAACGTATTCTGGTACGCGCCCAAGGACCAGTGCGATAACTATGGCGAGTGCGGTCCCTACGGCATTTGTGACACCAACACATCACCCGTCTGCCAGTGAGCAACCCTCAGATTTTGAATTTCAAAAACTTCAAACAAAATTTAATTTTTTCCCCAAAAAATTACAGCTTTATCGCTAGTATAAGTCAAAGTGGCATCCTTTTAAGGGTTTCTGGCTCACTGTTTTGTTTCTTCCGGCAATGTATATATTTGGTGCAGGTGTCCGAGAGGGTTCTCGCCGAAGAACATGGCGGCGTGGAATCTGAGAGATGGATCAGACGGGTGCGTGAGGAGGACGCAGCTGGGGTGTGGGAGTGACGGGTTCATGAAGATATCGAACATGAAGCTGGCGGAGAGCACGACGGCGGTGGTGGAGAGGAGGTTGAGCTTGAAGGAGTGCGAGGCGATGTGCCTGAGGAACTGTTCGTGCACGGCTTATGCCAACGCCGACATCAGGAATGGTGGGACTGGCTGCGTTATGTGGTTCGATCATCTCTTCGATCTCAGGGTCTATGCCGCCGGCGGCCAGGATCTTTACCTCAGATTGGCGGCTTCTGATCTTGGTACGTACGTTTCCGCGCTCTGCTGTCTTTCCCATTCGCTCTCTTCTGTTCAGTTCAATGTTCCTTGTGCACTACGAAATTGTTCACGTTCGCAAGGATAAAAAGGAAGCACTTTTGGAATGGGAGTGGGACTCATCATCTTTTTTTAGGTGAAAGGGAATGAATCTTTAAAGTTAAAGAAAAACATAGTTCTAAGATATACTCCCATCCACCCAAACAAAAGTTTTCCATCTTTACTACTCCTATATTTTACAGTATTTAATATTTTTTTTCATAAATGGTTAGACATTTAAAATTAAATAATTCATATGCATACAAAAATTTAAATTAATTTTTTAAATATATTTTTTGTGAATTTTTCACTATTATTTTTGTAAATTATTAGTCGAATATTAAATTTTGAAATATGAAAATCAAAATGGAAAAAAATTTGGGGAACGGAAAAAAGTATGTTTTATATTCAAGTTTTTCATAAAGCCTTCCCTTCTATAAGTTGATTTCCTAAAGGATAAATTGCACTCGTGGTACTATAACTTTAATTATTGTCCCATCAGGGTCATAATTTAACTTTTTGTCCAAAAAAGTCTTGTTTTTCAATTTTTTTTAAAAAAATTCGTGGTCCCTTTCCATCCAACATCCGTTAAATTTAACGGACTTTGGGGAAAAATAATAATTTTAGCAATTAAAATTTTATGGAAAAATCGTTTACACCTTAGGTTTTAAACCTAAACATTTAGGTACACCCCAAACAATTATAAACTTAACATTTTCATCCAAAAGTTTCAAAACTACCTTCACTCAAAACACCCTTTAGACCACTGCTGGACCACCGCCGAAAAATCCGGAATGGATAAAATAATACACCGGATTGTAGATCGGGATTCGGGCTCGCCGGATCTTGGCCCGAGGCCGGCGAATATCGACTTGAGGTCGGCGAACCGCTGCCCCAGGCCGGTAAATTGCGGCCCTGGGTCGTTGATTCGTGGCCCCAGGCTGGCGTTTCATGAGCCCAGGCCGTGATTCGTCGGCCCGGGGCCGCAACTTGGTGACCCTAGGCCCCGATCTACTGCCCCAGACTGCGAATGGCGTGTTCCGGCGAGTCGGCTGCGGTAATGGCGGTGGTCCGACGGTGGCACTGGTGACCAGACGGTGTTATGATGGTGGAAGGAATGTGAGAAAACTTTTGAGTAAAAGTGTTAAGTTTATAAAAAAAGTTGAAAAATAGGCTTTATTGGGACGAAAAGTTAAAACATGATTCCGGTGGATAAGAATTAAAGTTACAGGACTACCAGTGCACTTTACTCATTTCCTAAATTACATTTTAATAAGTTTTCCCTTATCACAGTCCAAAAATTTGTCCATCTAATGAAGAAACTAACTTGTTTACAAAATTCAGTCGGAGAATCTACAACAATACTAGCTAATTTTAAGTTAAATTGTACATAAAATAACAAAAAAATTATTTTAGCTAATGTGTTTAACATTGTAATTATAACAATGCTAGCTACATCTATTATATGTAGAGACATATATTATTATGTTGAAATCAACCACATTTATTTTATGGTTAGCAACAAATTCATTCTTCACTTCTAAATTTGGAGAACCAGATAACAAAAGCCATTATGATTAGCGTAATAGCTAGTATTGTTGGATCAAAAATTTATTCACTTTTTCTATTTTTACTAGTTATATTTGATTTATAAGTGTAATGGTTAGAATTGTTGTAGATGTTGCTTTTTCTAATGATCGTAATCGATTTTGATTAAATAGATTGGACTTAATTGTGGACCCCTTTTTCAATTTAGCTTTCCACAATCAAGGGCTAATCGGTGGAAATAATTATGTAGGTCCATCTTTGCAATTTTTACTTTTCTCACATGACTCAGGCACTCTCCAGACTTTTTCGTTTGCAAATTGCAATAGTATTTTTCGTTTGGTACCTCATATATATTTCCAACACTCTTCTAATCACAAAGCTTCTCTTTTTCCTTTTTTTTGGTATTAAAATTGTTCAAATTTATTTATTACTTAATTTTTATTGATTACAATTATTTTACAAGATCCATCTGATTTTATTTTTCATTTTACACATCTTAAAATTAGGATAATCGAATTACCTTTTTCTTCTTTTCAAATAGATTAAATTTTTACAATATATATTTTTGAAATACTCAGCTTAATAGTTTTACAAGATTGAGGAAGTATTAACTAGAGTACATAGCTTACAAAAAAGAATTAAAAATTGAGCTATCAGTCAAAATCGGTCACAAGGTCAGATTTTTCACCGCAGAGTAGTATAACTAGGCCCACAAGGAAGACCTTCAAACATCATTCCAAGCCCCTTAAGTTAAATGGCAGAAGTTTCCTTATTTCCTTAATTACTATTATTACTCCACTCTTACTTATTCGGATCAAAGGCTAAGGGAAAAATTACCAACAATGGAGGGGCTTAAGAGTTTGGTAAACCATACCTCGCCCACAAAGTGATTTACTCCATTATAGTAGTTTAGTAGTATAAAAAGTATTAAAAAAATTAAGAAAAGGCTGTGTATCATGAAAACATTGTCTCCAAGCAAAGGTATTATTAGTTTCTTTTTTGAACTTTGCACCATTTTACCAGTAGACATACAGTTGACAGCTGCCCTCTAGACCAATAATTAGACTAAATAAGTGATTCAGTCGTCATTAATTCGGGCAGGTGACCGACAAATGACTAAATGGTAGAAACAAGACACATTTATAGCTAATTGACATGCAACTAATTGCTTTGTTCTTGTCCTCTTATGCTTTAATTTCTCAAGGATATTTTATTTTGGTTCTGTCATGTCATGCACCCATGATTAAAATCCAGGTCATCTCAAGTTCACTTCAATGTCTGACCCACTGGAAGTCACACAAATCTTTGGTGCTTACATTCCAAAACTTGACAGTGAGAATGACTGACTACTGCTAACATCTGATTAACTGTTGCAGGAGATGGTGGAAGAGGAAGAGCCACAATCATTGGCATCACAACTGGTGTGGGGGTTCTACTTTTAGCAATTGTCTCATGCTTCATTTGGAAGAGGAAGTTGTTCAAGTTCCGGAAAAAGAATAGGAGTGAGCAAAAGGGTCATCTTGATAAGAGCCAGGATTTGTTACTGGATGAGGTTGTAATCTCGAGCAAGAGAGAGTACTCTGGTGAAAACAATCCAGATGAAGTGGACTTGCCATTGTTCGATTTCCAGACACTGGTCACCGCCACCCGCAATTTCTCCGAAGATCATAAGCTTGGACAAGGCGGATTTGGCAGTGTCTACAAGGTCGGTTCTCAGTTGCAGACCTTTGCTCCTGAAACTTGGCAAAATGTGCAAACAGTTTGTCCTAAATCTTGGTTGCTGCATGCAGGGTAGGCTGGTTGAGGGTCAAGACATAGCAGTGAAAAGGCTGTCCAAGAACTCGGGGCAAGGTGTAGAGGAATTCAAGAATGAACTTAGATTGATAGCAAGACTTCAGCATATAAATCTTGTTAGACTTCTAGGCTGCTGTGTTGATATGGATGAGAAGATGCTTATATATGAGTACATGGAGAATCGAAGCCTCGATTCTGCTTTGTTCAGTAAAGTTCCTTTCCTCCAGTATTGTATTTGTTCTTCCTTTCCTTTTTCTGGTTTTGAAACTCATCAGATTTGAATTAACTGTAACTTGTTCAGATAAAGAGAGAAGTCACCTGCTATGCTGGGAAAGGAGGTTCTGCATCATTTGTGGCATTGCGCGAGGGCTTCTTTATCTTCACCAAGATTCCAGGTTCAGGATCATCCATCGAGATCTCAAAGCAAGTAACATTCTGCTTGACGGGGAAATGATCCCGAAAATTTCAGATTTCGGTATGGCTAGGATCTTTGGGCGCGATCAAACTGAAGCAAGTACTAAGAAAGTGGTTGGAACATAGTGAGTGCATTGGCTTAATCACTGCCTTGCTTGTCCCCCAAGCTAACCCTAGCTTTCTAACTTTTGACACCTTGTGTTGTTTGTATCCAGTGGTTACATGTCCCCTGAGTATGCAATGGATGGACTCTTCTCGGTGAAATCAGACGTTTTCAGCTTTGGAGTTTTGGTTTTGGAGATTGTGAGTGGGAAGAGGAACAGAGGATTTTATCACTCCAACAGTGAACTTAACCTTCTTGGCCATGTAAGCGACGCGTTCCTCTACTGTCCATGACCATAATGTGATGTTGCTTACACTAATGCATTCACAATGGCAGGCTTGGAGACTGTGGAAAGAAGGTAAAGGACTGGAACTGATGGATCAGACAATCGGTGAATCATATTCGGCACAGGAGATCTTGAGATGCATACAAGTTGGGCTTTTGTGTGTGCAGGAAAGAGCAGAAGAAAGACCAAAGATGTCGACTGTGGTCTTGATGTTAAGTAGTGAGACAGCATCAGTTCCACAGCCTAAGACGCCGGGGTTTTGTGTCGGGAGACAGAACCTTGAAACCGATTCATCATCCAGCAAGCAAGATGAGGATTTCAGTTTAAACCATCTTACAATGACAATGCCTGATGCAAGGTAGAAAAACGCTACCGCATGTAGCAGGTCTGTATACTATTTTTGTTCTAAGCAGATATTTCTGGTGTGATTTTGGAACATCTGAAATATCTTGGCGTAAAAATCAGAGTTTCCATCTTGCATACCTGTAACCTGTTGCTGCCTTAGTCCAAAGAACCATGGCTTGTGGTGGTGGAAGTCCCTTGCGCTGCAAGTTGGGAAGACCTTTCAAGAGCACAGGTTCACATGTCATGATTCTGAACACAATCCAAAGAACGAAACAATGCAAGAGAAGTGTATTTATGATGCTTCAGTCCCACGAAATAACTATTACCTCGTCTGAGTCTTAAACCACAAAGGAAAAAGATTATGAAAAGACCAGTTGCATGGAGATCATAAGACTTGTGCAATAAATGATGGCAACATTTTCTACCCTATTCATGAAAGAAAATTATACGGCACAAATCAACCACTAGTTTCTGCTTTGTTGTGTTATCCAGTACCTGAGGTAGAAAACGTCTCTTTCATGGTGGTTGTTATGACCTGCTTCCTTTTGGAGTTAATGGCCAAATGTTGCTTTTCGTGTTTAGTTTGAGCTGCTCCTCTTCTGCAATATTGATCCGCCATGGCTCTCTTCACCAACTCCTATAACTTAATCATAACCTACTCGCTGCTTCTCTTCCATCTTCTCCACATAACCCTTTCCACCGACACACTCTCACCACCCATCTCTCTCAGAGATGGCCAGCTTCTGGTCTCTAAAGGAGGAATTTTTGCCCTCGGATTCTTCTCCCCCGGAAACTCCAGGTTCCGATACCTTGGGATCTGGTACAATCAAGTTACAGAACAAACAGTCGTCTGGGTGGCCAACAGAAACAGCCCCATCAACGACAAGTCAGGAACTTTATCGATCAGCGATCAGGGGAACTTAGCTTTGTACCCGGATAACCGAACCGGGTCTCCGGTATGGTCCACGAACGCTTCAGTTTCCGGCGGAGGGAACTCCGTCGCCCGCCTTCTGGATTCCGGGAATCTCCTCCTCCTGCTTCAGAATGATTCCGGGAATGCTCTGTTATGGCAGAGCTTCGATCACCCGTCTAACACCATGCTGCCGTTCATGGTTCTCGGGTTGGATCTCAGAACCGGGCTGAACCGATTCTTGACTTCATGGAAATCCGCAGATGATCCGGGTATTGGAAACTACTCCTACCGGATCGACCTGACCGGATTCCCTCAGCTATCTTTGTATCAAGGGTCAACCAAGCTGTGGAGAACCGGGTCATGGACCGGGCAGAGGTGGAGCGGGGTACCCGAGATGACCCGGAACTACATCTTCAATGTAAGTTTTGTGAATAACGAGAGCCAAGTATCTGTAACGTATGGAGTGAAAGATCCGAATATCGTAACAAGGATGACAGTAAACGAGTCTGGAATCATGCAACGCTCCACATGGAACCCGGCCCAACGAATATGGATCGGGTTCTGGTCCGCACCCAAAGAGCCATGCGACTCCTACAACCACTGTGGCCCAAATGGGTACTGCAACCATGAGACCTCTCAGGACTTCGAGTGCGAGTGCCTCACAGGGTTCGAGCCCAGGTCACAACGAGAATGGTTCCTGAGGGACGGCTCCGGTGGGTGCTTGAGAACCCGTGGAGTGTCAGTGTGCCGGAGCGGGGAAGGGTTCGTGAAGCTGGAGAAGGTGAAGGTGCCGGACACGTCGGTGGCTCGAGCACACATGGACTTGGGGCTCAAGCAATGTGAGGATGAGTGCCTGAGGAATTGCTCGTGTATGGCGTACGCCAGTGCGTATGCTGAGACCAATGGAGGCTCAGGCATGGGGTGCCTCACTTGGCACGGGCTCTTGCTGGACACCAGGACCTACTACACTGGTGCGGGCCAAGACTTGTACCTGCGGGTTGATGCAGCTACTTTAGGTAATTAGGGTTTCTATTTTTCCCAACTGAATGGAAAAGATTGAATTTTTATTTTCCTAGGATATAAATTATGATGCTTTGCCTTTATTTTTAGCTCATTACAGGAAGAGAGGACGGAAGATAAAGAATGGCATCTGGGTAGGTGTTATAGTTTCTGCTGCAGCTGCTATCATTTTCTTCTTGGTGGCTGCCTTTTTATGCTTCCTATTTAGGAGAAGGAAAGGTACATTGATTAAGAAAATCATATATAACTAGCTAGCCATAATTATTATATATGTTAATTTTGTGCTAATTAAAGACTTAACTCTAGATATAGCTAAGATGTTCTTGTTTGTTTGTTTTTTTTTGCAGAGAGAAGAGATGGTGGTAGGAAATCAGGCAACTTAGCTACAAGTTCCCCATTCTTTGAGCCCTCTTTGAGTGGGGATGAGCTTGAAACAAACAATTCAGATCTTCCATTGTTCGATTTCAGCACCATAGTAACCGCTACAGAAAATTTCTCTTCACATAACAAACTTGGGGAAGGTGGATTTGGCCCTGTTTACAAGGTAACACATTCATTTGTACTGATCACCTTAACAACTCAAAGTACCAAGTTTCTCATTCACATAGTCATATCTTCAACAATTATTTGTATCAATATATTAATGTTTGTAATGTGTTTCGTAGGGTGTATTGTCTAATGGGAAGGAAATAGCAATCAAAAGATTGTCCAAGTACTCCGGTCAGGGAATCGTAGAGTTTAAGAATGAAATCACACTTATAGCTAAACTCCAACACAGAAATCTTGTAAAGATTCTAGGTTGTTGTGTCGAAGGACAAGAGAAGTTGTTAATCTATGAATATCTACCCAATAAAAGTTTGGACTCTTATGTTTTCGGTATGTAGACCTCCACATATCTCCTTTTATGTTCCTTCATTTTCATCTAATTAATTGATGATTAATATATTCATTGATTGTTATGGACGTACGTAGATGCAAATAAGAAGAAAATGCTAGATTGGGAGAAGCGCATGGATATTGTATCCGGAATAGCGCGGGGGATTCTGTATCTTCATCAAGACTCCAGATTGCGGATCATTCACAGAGACTTGAAGGCGAGCAATGTTCTACTAGACGAAGCCTTGAACCCCAAGATTTCAGATTTCGGCATGGCAAGAATGTTTGGAGGGGACCAACTTGAAGCCAATACAAATCGCGTCGTTGGAACATAGTAAGTACTATATAGCTAACACTTCACTCATGATCACCTGTATATAAGACCTCATCATATCATATTGTATCTTCTGTATACAGTGGCTATATGTCACCGGAGTATGCTATGGAAGGCATTTTCTCTGTGAAATCAGATGTGTATAGCTTCGGGGTGTTGCTGCTGGAGATCATAACCGGTAGAAAAAACAGCGGTCACTATCCTGATAGCCCTTCATCCAATCTAGTGGGGCATGTAAGTGAAGTATAGCTAGACTGATCATTGCAAGTATGTATGTTCAAGTAATGATCATCTGTGTCTCTGTAGGTTTGGGAGTTGTGGAAGGAAGGAAGAGCAATGGAGATTGTTGATCCATCGCTAGGCGATCCTAGTTCCTACCCCGAGAAGCAGGTTATGAGATGCATTGAGATCAGTTTGTTATGTGTACAAGAACATGCTGCAGACAGACCATCAATGTCCAGTGTTGTGTTAATGCTTGGAAATGGAGTGGATATTCCATCTCCAAAACAACCTGCATTTATAATGAAGAGGAGTTTCTGTTCAGAGGATCATACTATGAGTACTGAAGGAGCTAGCTCTTCTAATAATCTAAGCATTTCAATGGCTCATGGTCGCTAGATAAAAATGCAGATCTGTAACTGTATCTGCTATGTATATAGTTAATTCTTCTTTTTTTATACAAAGGGGGTTGGGGGTAGTTGGGACGATTGAGGATTAATTTCAACATTCAATCAAGAATTAGACTTTGTGATCAACACTGGATTGTTCCATAATTTTAACATTCAATTAAGAATTAGACTTTTTGATCAACTGGATCGTTCCATTATGGAATCGGTAAAATCTATAGGCTCTAGGCTAATAAATGGGAATCTTTTTTTATAGAAATTAATCAATTTATAGTTAGTTACTCCATCCATCCTGAAATAATTGACATGTTTCTTTACACGCGAAAATTAAGTCAACAGTAGAAAGTTGGAATGAAAAGATAAGTTGGATATGTAAAGTATAAGAGAAAAATGTTAAAAATTAACGAAGTGAGGGTTGTCTAAAAAAATTCTTTATTTTATAAACTACGTATTTCTAAACTAAACATGGTAATAGTACGAGTACCATGTTGCATGTAAACTTCAAACAGTTTGACTTTAACCATATTAACGGTCCAAGATTATTGGTTAGTAGAGAATAAGTCTTAATAAAGTAAAATAAGTAGGTAAAACTTTCTTAAAAACAAAACGTAGCAATTGTTTTTGTGCTTGTCTAAAATAAATACTAAGTGGGCTATATGTAGATTATTGAACATAAACATATGTAATTGCATGTTAGGATAAAGATAATTTTATTTTTTTCATGTAATTTATATTAAAAAAATAAGGAATTTTTCTTGTAATCTATTAAAGAAAAATAAGGAAATAAACTAAAATATATCTTTCATATCATTGCATAAGGAAATCAACTAAAGTATATATATCTTTATATCATTACTCAAACCGAAACACATGTAAGTCTAAGTCAAAAAATTTTAAGGGAAAATGAATAAACGTATGATAATAGTATAGCAAAGAATGGGTATTGGAGGATAGGTAACAAAAATATACACCAAAGAAGCTTCTCAAAAAAAAAATATAGCGAAGAAGAAATGCAAGGAAAGAAAAAGAAAAGAGAATAGGGAAGGATTGAATAAGTTAGAAGACTCAATTTATTTCAATTGAATATTGAGCAGTTCCATCGACAATACTGTAAGTTAATTAGAGATTTTGTTGTATGACAATTTTATGTGAATGCATTAATTAAGCATTCACTTTTTTTTCTGATTTTTTTTGGAAATGATTCCCTATTAGTATTAGATAATAGATAATAGATTTAAACCTAATTTAAGAACATTAAGGGTTTTTAGGCCTTACTTACAAAAATGCAAAAACTTTTAGCTCAAAATTGCAATTACCCCCTAGTTTAATGCGGCACATTGAAGAGTCTATTGCAGCCACGTCGTCACTCGCCGGACCGCGTTGCCCACTTCCTTAACTTTTGCCATTCCCACCGCCGCCACCCTACTCTCCACAGCCACCACTGGTTGCTTGCCTCAGCCTGTACACCGCAACGCAACCCTCCTCCGCAACAACATTGACTTCACTGCCGGAGCGCAAACAGCCACAGCTGCCATCGCCTCATCTGCCATAGGACCCTCCGGCTCCATAGACAAGTAGACAACTTTATTTCCGGCTGTCCCTCCCACCGGTCCAATTCCCGCGACAGAGACCAGCTTGGAAGTCATCACTTGGACTCGTTCAATACTTCCAATAGATTGATGGCAACAATTATACAAATCAACCACTCGTTTCCACTTCACTTGGACTCGTTCAATACTTCCAATAGATTGATGGCAACAATTATACAAATCAACCACTCGTTTCCACTTTGTTGTGTTGTCCAAGTCCAAGATATGAGGAAATTACAAACGTCTCTTTCATGGTGGTTTCTTTGACCCGCTTCTTGTGATCATCAGTTATGGCCATATGTAGTGTTTGAGTTTCATCTCTTCTGCAAAATTGATCCGTCATGGCTCTCTTCATCAACTCTTATAACTTATTAATAAGCTTGTTGCTTCTCTTCCACATCTCTCTTTCGACCGACACCCTCTCGCCAGCCAACACTCTCACAGATGGCCAGCTTCTGGTCTCTAAAGGAGGAATTTTTGCCCTCGGATTCTTCTCCCCCGGAAACTCCAGGTTCCGATACCTTGGGATCTGGTACAATCAAGTTACAGAACAAACAGTCGTCTGGGTGGCCAACAGAAACAGCCCCATCAACGACAAGTCAGGAACTTTATCGATCAGCGATCAGGGGAACTTAGCTTTGTACCCGGATAACCGAACCGGGTCTCCGGTATGGTCCACGAACGCTTCAGTTTCCGGCGGAGGGAACTCCGTCGCCCGCCTTCTGGATTCCGGGAATCTCCTCCTCCTGCTTCAGAACGATTCCGGGAATGCTCTGTTATGGCAGAGCTTCGATCACCCGTCTAACACCGTGCTGCCGTCCATGGTTCTCGGGTTGGATCTCAGAACCGGGCTGAACAGGTTCGTAACTTCATGGAAATCCGCAGATGATCCGGGTATTGGAAACTACTCCTACCGGATCGACCTGACCGGATTCCCTCAGCTATTTCTGCATCAAGGGTCGACCAAGGTGTGGAGAACCGGGTCATGGACCGGGCAGAGGTGGAGCGGAGTACCCGAAATGACCCGGAACTGCATCCTGGAAACAAGTTTCGTGTATAATGAGAGCCAAGTGAGTGTAATGAATCGAGTGAAAGATCCGAATATCGTAACAAGGATGACAGTAAACGAGTCTGGAATCATGCAACGCTCCACATGGAACCCGGCCCAACGAATATGGATCGGGTTCTGGTCCGCACCCAAAGAGCCATGCGACTACTACAACCACTGCGGCCCAAATGGGTACTGCAACCATGAGACCACTCAAGACTTCGAGTGCGTGTGCTTTCCAGGATTCGAGCCCAGGTCACCACGAGATTGGTTCCTGAGGGATGGGTCCGGTGGGTGCGTCAGAACCCGTGGCATGTCCATGTGCCGGAGCGGGGAAGGGTTCGTGAAGCTGGCTAGGGTGAAAGTGCCCGATACGTCGGTGGCTCGAGCGCACATGGACTTGGGGCTCAAGCGATGTGAGGATGAGTGCTTGAGGAATTGCTCGTGTCTGGCTTACGCAAGTGCGTATGCTGAGAGCAATGGAGGCTCGGGCATGGGGTGCCTCACTTGGCACGACGACTTGCTGGACACTAGGACCTACTATGCTGGTGCAGGCCAAGATTTGTTCGTTCGGGTAGATGCAATTGAGTTAGGTAATTAATTACACGTTTAGTTCCGTTTCCTAGGGTCCGTTTCGTTAGTTCCAGAGAAGTTTCAAAATTTTCATTTCTAAAATTCTTTTGTAAATGTTAGATCAAATATCTAGATGGAAAACAAGGTTTTTTGAAGATTAGAAAAGTTTAGTATTAAAATGAAATCTTGGTTTTTTGAAGATTAGAAAAGTTTAGTATTAAAATGAAATCTTCCAAACAAGTTCCTTAATCTAATATATTAGAGTTTTCCAAAATTTGGAAAACAAGATTTTTTATCCTTAAAAACTAGGTATATGATCAAACATTTACAAAATAATTTCCCAAATGGTGGGACAAGCATGATTTTTTTCATGAAATAATGTTTTGCTGTAATGTTTAGCTCGTCACAGGAAGCGAGGACAGATGATAAAGAAGGACATCTCGACAGCTGTTTTAATTTCTGCTGCAATCATTTTTTCCATGGTGGTTGCCTCTCTATACTTTCTAATTAAGAGACGGAAAGGTATGGTTGATTAAGCAAATCATCTATAACTAGCTAGCCATAATTATTATGTTAATTTTGTGCTAATTAAAGACTTAACTAGATATAGCTAAGATATTCTAGTTTGTTTTGTTTGTTTTGCAGAGAGAAGAGATGGTGGTAGGAAATCAAGCAACTTAGCTACAAGTTCCCCATTCTTTGAGTACTCTTTGAGTGGGGATGATCTTGAAACAAACAATTCAGATCTTCCATTGTTTGATTTCAGCACCATAGTAACCGCCACAGAAAATTTCTCTTCACATAACAAACTTGGGGAAGGTGGATTTGGCCTTGTTTACAAGGTAACACATTCATTTGTACTGATCTCCTTAGAAACTCAAAAGTATGAGAAACAGTTTTCTCATTCACAGTCATGTTTGTAATGTTGTTTTTGTAGGGTGTATTATCCAACGGGAAGGAGATAGCAATTAAAAGGTTGTCCAAATACTCCGGTCAGGGAATCATAGAGTTCAAGAATGAAATCACAGTCATAGCTAAGCTTCAACACAGGAATCTTGTGAAGATTCTAGGTTGTTGTGTTCAAGGACAAGAGAAGTTGTTAATATATGAATATCTACCCAATAAAAGTTTGGACTCCTATATATTTGGTACTTACATCTCCATGATCTATCTCCTTTTCTGTTCTTTATTTTTAGCTAATTAATGCCCAATACACAGATGAAAATAAGAAGTTAGTTCTAGATTGGGAGAAGCGCATGGGTATTGTATCTGGGATAGCACGGGGGATTCTGTATCTTCATCAAGACTCCAGGTTGCGTATCATTCATAGGGACTTGAAGGCAAGCAATGTGCTGCTAGATGAAGCCTTAAACCCCAAGATTTCAGATTTCGGCATGGCAAGGATGTTCGGAGGGGACCAACTTGAAGCCAATACAAACCGCGTTGTTGGAACATAGTAAGTATACTAGCTAGTTTGTAGTGCTTCATTCATGATGATCACCCGCATACAAGACCTCATCTCTTCTCTTCTATATATGGCATGTGATCAAATCAAACATCTCCCTATATGCATACTATATATGTCTCCTGCAGCGGCTATATGTCACCGAAGTATGCAATGGAAGGCATTTTCTCGGTGAAATCAGATGTGTATAGTTTCGGGGTGTTGGTGCTGGAGATCATAACTGGTAGAAGAAACAACAGTCACTATCCAAATAGTCCTTCATCCAATCTAGTGGGGCATGTAAGTGAAGTATAGCTAGACTGATAGTTGCAAGTATGTATATATGTTTAAGTAATGATCATCTGTGTTTCTGTAGGTTTGGGAGTTGTGGAAGGAAGGAAGAGCGGTGGAGATTGTTGATCCATCGCTAGGCGATCCTAGTTCCTATCCCAAGAAGCAAGTTATGAGATGCATTGAGATCAGTTTGTTGTGTGTGCAAGAGCATGCTGTAGACAGGCCAAGCATGTCCAGAGTTGTGTTCATGCTTGGAAATGAAGTGGATGTTCCTTCTCCAAAACAACCTGCATTTGTAATGAAAAGGAGTTTTTGTTCAGAGGATCATACTGCCAGCACTGAAGGAGGTAGTCGTTCCAATAATTTAAGCATTTCAATGGTTTATGGTCGATAGCTAGATAAAATTCCAAAGTTGTATCCACTATATATATGTATATAGTTATTCATCTTTTGTACAGACTAATTAAGAAATAGAATCATAATATACTAATTCATTATAAGAGCTTTAAATGTGAGGATTAATTAATAAAAATGATGGAACCACAGGTGCTGGAAGCCGTGATCTGGCTCTAGCCAATGCCTCTTATGGTGGTCCAGTGTTTGAATTTGGTGCAGATGCTGCAAGGAATGTTGTATGTGTGAGTGGTTGGATTAGGGGTAATTGTCACGAATTATCAAAAGGAAAGAAGTTTAGCTTGGAATAAAGACTATGTGGAAGCGTGTGCAACTGGTTGGGTGGTTCAAGAGACTCACTTGCTAGGGCTGAGCAAGTATTCGGTAATACCGAATTAACCGATTTTATTTTCGGTTTCGGTTATTTCGGTTCGGGTATTTCGGTATTTCGGTTCGGTATCGGTAATATCGAAATTTTAATTCGGTTTTCGGTACGGTATTCGGTTTCGGGCTTTAACTATTCGGTTAACCGAATTAACCGAATAGTTAGCTCGCATGTGAGCCCAACCGGACCCAAATTGACCAACCCACCCAATATCTAATAACCCTAGCAAGAAAGGGGGAAAATTCGGTTATTTCGGATGGAAACCGAAATAACCGAACTTAATTCGGTATTCGGTTAATTCGGTTTTAAGTGTAAATCGGTTAATTCGGTATCTAATAATGGATAACCGAAACCGAATAAATACGGTAATTCGGTTTCGGTTTCTACCAAAATTACCGAATGCTCAGCCCTATCACCTGCTGAGGGTAGAGGACAAGCAGTACAGGTGTACAACACAGGTAATCTGGAAATATGAAAAGCTGGTGACAACCTCAAGAGGGAGACTCGAAGATGTCCAGTCTCGCCCCAAACCATTTTCAAGATGGAGAGGGAAATATTGGGTAAAGAGTTGGCCTGATCTTTCTCCGCATGCTTTCAACTCTATAGGTTAGGAAGTCTGTTTTTATATTTGACTGTAGTCTTTTTATCTTTGGCTACACAACTATTTGATTCTAGTTTTTGGCGTAGCTTCCACGAAATTGTTGATTTTGTTGACCAGGTCTACCTCTGGTATATCTTACTTATGCACTGTTGTGATTAGGGGTGAGCATTATTTGACCGAAACCGAAAAAACTGGAAAACCGAATTAATTCGGTTTATTCGGTTCGGTTTCGGTCGAAACCGAAATTATACTAAACAGTTTCGGTTCGGGTTCGTTTCGGTTTCATGAGCCGGTTTATTCGGTTAATCGAAAACCGAATTTTATTTTTTATTTTTTATTTTTTCTTTGGCTTATTTATGTTTTATATAACCGTTTTTATGGTAGTTTAAGACTTTATTTAGCTATTTAAGACTTGATTCGATTACATGATTGAATTGTTGTAATTGAAATTCAATTTCTTTATTTTGTTAGGTGAAACCGAAACAAAATAGAATTAAAGAAAAAATTCGACCAGTTCGGTTTAAAACCGAACCGAACCGTAGAAATTCGGTTTTGTTTTTTCGGTTCCAACATTTAATTCGACCAATTCGGTTTGTTACGGTCGAAAACCATAAACCGATCAAGCCGACCTATTCGGATCGGTTTTAACCAAACAAACTGAATGCTCACCCCTAGTTGTGATCCGCCAGTACCATTTTGCTCTAAGATAGCATATCAGAGATGATGTGAGCGAGATTTAAATGTGTTATCCATCATAGATTTAACTGTATTGGAGAGCTTTTTAAGACATTGTAAGATTTACCACGGTTCATCATTGGTTTGATACGCAATACTCATGATATTCGGGGCGACAGCTGCTGCCGTGTGATTGTCATAACTAATGTTGCTATTTTCACCGTTTAATTTAAGTATTTCCTAGTGAGGTTTTTTTTTTTAAAAAAAGAAGGAAGTACAAAAGTTAAAAAAGCGATAAAAAAAGACAAAAGTCCTAAAACATTTTCCCTATTAATATCATTATGTTTATTTTTTCCTTTAGCATTTTTTTAAAAAAACTTTCCACTTAAAAATTTGTCTCCAATTTTACTTCTATACGTTTTCATTCTATCAAACTTTTCCTGAATTGTTTTTAAAGGAACACAAGTACCTTGTGGCATATCCTTTAAAGCACACTTTTTAGTTCTGTTAGCTAGGCTCCCAATAGATGGGAGACGGATAATGGCAGATAACATTGTTAATTCTTAAACGTGAGGTCCTCGTGGCATATCCTTTTGCACATTTTTTTTGTTTTTTTTCTATTGCATTGAAAATATAATAAGATAATTTCAGGCAAAGCAAAGATAAGACAATGAGATTATATAATATCCTTAGTTTTTTATTACTCCACTCAAGAACTCAAATCCAAAAATATCCTTAATTTAATTTTCATTATAAACTGTTTTTTATATATTAATATTATACTTTCAATACTTGTAAGTCTTCATATCAAATTAATTGTATTTATTTCCCTGAAGTGAAAGGAGTACTTTCTTTCCATTAATGCCGAAGCGACCGTTTCAATACGAGATCGAAATGACTAAACTATTGATTGCCAGAATTACCCCTGGGAAAAAGGTGGGGGTTGATATATGATAAAAGAAAAAGAAAAAGAAAAAGATGGGGTTGATAATGACTTTTTGTGGTTCATGCTCTTGCATTTCTCCCTTTCAAAACAAAAGCAACAAAATAAAGCCTTGGACCACTTCAATTTTCCTCCTTTTTCTTTATGTGATCTATTTTCCCTTAATCCCCGGTAGATGGCAAAGTCACCCCTATATTTCTTTCATTAATATTTATTAATCTCTTCATCTGTAATTGATAAAACTTTGATTTTTGATAGGTTGATTTTGAATAAATTTATCTAATATTATTCAAAAAGAATTTCTATGAAGGCTCTATAAAATATATGGAGGTGAGAAATGCATTAATGACTTTTAGATCACGCAAGGTTTCAAACTTAAAAAGGGAGCAAATTTTTTTCGGTGAGACTTGCGCTTTTTTACCGGTGAGAAAACAGAACCGGTTTACCCTCCCCTTAAACCAAAATGGATTTTCCATCTCACCCCCACATACCTCCTCCTGCTTCCTCCAACCGCTAGGAAGCAACCAACCAAGTAGGGGTAGATGCGACGCGACCCAGAGGCGGAAAGAGGGTTGGGTCTCGAACCGAAACCAAAATGGGTTTCCCATCTCACCCCCACAACCTTACATGCCTCCTCCTTGGCTGCCTGCTTCCTCCAGCCAGTCGCCAGGAAGCAACCAGGTAGCCAAGAGACGAGTGGAGGCGGAAAGGGGATTGGGTCTTGAACATATGCCGAGAATCATCGGACATCCGAAAAAGTTGAAAAGTCACGGAGATTTTTGGGTGTGAGAATTTGTGGTAATTCACCATAAATTCTTCAACATTCAAACCCCTAATATGACAATATGTTGGTGGTGTAATACGTTATGTCATGTATGTGACAAACAAAATCTTTATGACCATTGTTATAATTGGAGTGACAGGTGCTGTTGTGAGTGATTTAATCATATATATGAAATCAGAAAAGTTAAATTTTATGGGTGTTGTATAGTTAAATCATATATTAATGGTTTCGAGGGTAATGTTGTCACACGATTAATATGAAGGATAGTTCTATCATTATTATTTTGAGTGACCTATATTTAGTGCCCTACTTAACGGTCAATGCAACTTTACTATTACAATGTTATGTTAATTACACTTTAACCCTTTGGTTTTCTACTTTGACTTTGAACACAATGTTAACTAAAAGGAGAATGGGAGATGTCCCAAAAACTACCCTTGAACTGTTCACATTATTGCAATTGTAACCCCAATCATCCCGTGACGACATTAACGTTACTCTCTCTCTCTCTAAAGACCGTTCATGTCGACCACCTTCTTCATAAGCTCGGAAGTGCATCTACTCAGCCGAGCTAACGAATGTCTTTCTCTTTCTCTCTCAGCCGCCCACCAAACCAGAAACCTCTCAAAACCCTCTTCCTCCATTTTTGGTGACTCGAGGACCTTCCATGGCCACTCACTTCCCCGACGACTTCAGGTGCCCCATATCGCTCGAGATTATGTCCGACCCGGTTATCCTTCCCTCCGGTCACACATTCGACCGCTCTTCAATCCAGCGCTGGCTCGACGCCGGCCACCGTTCTTGCCCAATTACTAAACTGCCCCTCCCTGACCACCCTTCCCTCATCCCCAACCACGCCCTCCGATCCCTTATATCTAATTACACCCTCCTCGCTCCGGCCAAATCGCACCCTTCGCCGCCGCACCCTCAGGCGCTCATCCTCGCTCTCACCTCCCGTTCCGCCCCTCTCGACTCCAAGCTCGACGCGCTCGCCCAGCTCGCTCGGTTGACCAAGCATGACTCGGCGCTTCGCAGGAAGTTCACCGAGTCCGGTGCGGTCCCTACGGTTCTCCGGTTTATTGACTCAGGGGACGCCGTTTTTCAGGAGAAGGCACTGTCCCTGCTGCTCAATCTCAGCCTGGATGATGATAATAAAGTGGGGTTGGTCGCTGAAGGCGCGATTGATCGGGTCGTCAAGGTTTTGCGGGTCGGTAAGCCTGATTGTAGGGCCACTGCGGCTACCGTGATAACGAGCCTGGCGGTAGTTGAAGTGAACAAAGCCACGATTGGAGCGTACCCTGATGCTATTTGCGTACTTGTTTGGCTTCTAATCGAAGGTCAAGGCAGAGAGAAGAAAGAGGCTGCCACTGCTCTGTACGCCCTCTGCTCTTTCGCCGACAATAGGAGAAGAGCTGTGGACTGTGGGGCTGTGCGTATATTGATGGAACTGTTAGATTCAGGGCTTGAACGAGCGATGGAGGTTCTGGGGCTTTTGGTGAAGTGCAGGGAGGGAAGGGAAGAGATGGTGAAGGTTGGTGGCTGTGTCAAAATCTTAGTTAAGCTACTGAGCTGTGGAATCTCGAGAGGGGTACAGTGTGCATTGTTTACTTTGAATGTTTTGTGTAACTATTACGAGGAATTTTGCTTGCAAGTGATGAAAGAAGATGTTTTTGAGATTTGTGTTGGGTTGATGGAGGATGAGAATGAGAAAATTAGGAGGGCCTCGACAACCTTGATTCAGACATTGCGACGTAATGGTGCTATGAGATGATTGTGCTTGGTCAAGCTTGCTGTTGTTGAGGGAGGTGAGTTCAGTTGGTTTTGCACTTTTGCTTAGTCTCTTTGGATGATATGAGGATCTGCAACTTGGATAGTTCATGTACAAAAGGAAAACGGATTAAACTTTGTTTGTTGTACATTTGAATAAGGGCACATTAAATGGGGGTTATTAGCCTCATGTTTAGATTTTGTAGTGAGAAAGGAAAAATCTCAGGACTTCAACTGAAATGTAATTGTCTCAATTCCCATATTCTTCTCTCTGTCTATGCACATCTTCCCTTCTGTACATTATGCCACTGGAATTGATTCAAGACAGCACACCATGAGCAAGTCCAAAAATTGTGGAAACCTTCTTAGTAATAGCATTTGGTGGTCGCGAAGCGAAGTATAGTTGAATGGAAACAGAATGGCAAGAAATTTAGTTTGCTACACATGGTATGAACCAAATCTGTTACAGGTATTCCAACTAAATTTGTTACACGTAGTTTACCAGTTTGTATAGCCGCTCTAACATACATCGCTTGTTGTATTTTAATCAACTTTCTTATTTAGGGCCTAAACAGCTGCTTCTTCGTTGCTCTAATTCATTTTTTTTAATGAGGTTGCTCTACTTAGTATTACTCTCAATAACTTGTCATCATGGAAGAATTTTTATTCATTTATTTTTTCCTCCTCTTGTAGTGTTGATGTTATGTTTGCGTGCACCATAGTTTGATTCCTAAACTACGCTTTGGTGCCACTTTATAAATTGAATGCACTCAGTTTGCAAGAATTATGATGGCTCAAGCTACCACTTTCTTATCTTAACCGCAAATTACACACTCTCTATTACCTAGTTTGTTGCTGAGCAAAGGTAAAGGAGGTACATGACATGATCATTTATTGATATGTGGATGAGCGTTAAATTCAGTGAGATTTTGATATATGACATCTCCTACATGCATAGAAGGAATTATATTCATTCTGAGCAGTTCAGTTGCATTAATATTACTACTTTTTAATGTTCAGATCATAAACGATTGATTTGGGATTTGAGAAGCATGGTTCTTAAAACTTACTTTTTCTAATCCTTCTCATGACAATATGATCTTGCACTGGTTTTATTTGATCAAACATTAGCCTATTCTTGTTAAATGGCCAGCTTCCCTGGCCCAATTGATCGCAGAGTGGATGTATTGTACAGACACCTTGTTATTAAATGTGCAGTCTTGTAAGGTAGCTCTGATGTACTTTCAGTTTCTCTTATTTCTAGTGAATGCCAGCAGATTTTACCTGCCAATGTGTGCAAATGATGGCAAAATGTTTCCTCACCTGGAACTTCAGTGTGGAGATGAATGTTGGAGTACAGATAATCACAGTTGTTCTGAGATTCAGTTTCATCATCTTCAGTTTGTCATATTTGCAGATTTTCTGATCTGCTTCCTTGTGCATGATGCTGACACCCTTTGCTCATAATGATCTAAATTGAACTAAGCTGTGTTGTTAGGCATGTTCTGTTGACTAACCTCTCTCTTCTGCAGAGTTCGGTACTTTCTGGTGTTGGCTACTGCCCTGTAACTGGTGAGGCATGTTTGGTTGGTCACTGGTAGGTTGATAATGTTTGGTGACATGCTACTACTATTATGTGCCATTGCTGAGGTAGTTAATGCTCACAGTTTATGAATATGATTGTGAATCAGTTGCCAAATTTGACTCGTTTTTGTGGTTTAGAAAGGGAAAGGGTCCCGTGATTAAGGAGATTTGGATTGTTGTTGTTGTTGTTGTTGTTAAGAATTATGGCTTATGATTCAATTTGTTCCTCCTTTTGTGTAACAGATGAGTGAGTATATATTTGGGGGAATGATGTTCACCCGTGACCATGCGTGCTGAAGTTGTTTGTAGCAACACTCATGGACCCCTGTTTTCAATTCTTCAGCTTGTGGGCCTCAACTCATTGTGGAGATGTGAAACAGTTAGCTAATGAGTAAGCCATTTACTTGTTCAAGTTGGTCAAATCTTCATTTTTTAATATAATATATATATATATATATATATATATATATTGCAAAAAAAAAAGTTAAAAAAAAAAACTGTAAAACGAACATAATCTGTCTTGTTGTATACTATTGTCTGACTTTTACTTTACTTTTATGCTGTAAAAATTGGTCTGTTGATCTCCTCTTGTTTTGTTGGGCAAAAGCAGGTGATCATAATGAAAAAAACCAGTGGTAGAAGACAAAGCATGTTGTTACAAAAAGATCAAACATGTGTGGTTGGGCATG
Organism: Stellera chamaejasme; assembly: GCA_024586325.1. Taxonomy (NCBI): domain Eukaryota; kingdom Viridiplantae; phylum Streptophyta; class Magnoliopsida; order Malvales; family Thymelaeaceae; genus Stellera; species Stellera chamaejasme. Next base: position 1,359,393 of record CM044986.1, read on the forward strand.
ATAATCTCGATTCATCACCTGAAACATTCACCTCATGTGCAAAACCCGTTAGGTGTCCGCTTCTTTTTGACACGGAGGACCTGTTTACATTATTTATTTCTTTTAGGGCGGAAAGGCTTTATATTGGGGGTGAGGACGAGCTCAAGCCCGGCTCGCGTTCTTGCTCGTGAAGATTTCGCAAGGTTCGGGCTCAACTCATTTAATGCACAAGCTTAAAAATCGGCCCGAGCTTGAGCTAGAGACTCGTGAAACTCGACTCGTTACGTTTCTCACCCTTAATATTTCATTCATCCCTGAAAAATTAAACACATTTTCTTTTTGGGTTGTCCCAAAAAAACTGATCACTTCCCTTATAAGAAAATTTCTCACTCTCAAAGTTACTAAACTATCCTCATTTTATCTTTACTTTTTATACCTCGTTTTTTGTACACTTTCAACTAAAGGGTAAATAGGTAAACATATATAAAAGTCTCATATTTATCTTAATTTCTGTGCCTAATCAAATCCTTCAATTTTTTGGGGACGGAGGAAGTATTAATTATACCAATGGCAGAAAAGATATAAAGTCCAACTAGAGCAGGATGGAAATGTCGAAACCAAACAAACCAAACAAAACTACCTCGAGCATAAGGGGAAAGCAAAAACCAAATCAGAAATACTTGATTGCTTAAAGGTAAACAACATAAATAATCCTCGCGTGGGAGGGGCAACTATCAAATAGCATATCTTAGTTTCTTAGCAAGGAGGACCAAGTCCCAAATAGCCTGCAAACAAACCATTCATATCTTAGCAGAATGAGTCATTGCTCAACCTTACCAAAATACCACTCACCATCACACCAACGTCCTCTAGCCTCCAACAGTCATACCTCTTTCCTTCCTCTTCATTAACCCGACCAGTAAGAAAGCCAAGAATACAAACATGGCCTAGCACCAACATAGTGGGCGAATCCAAAGCCCGGTAGCAGAGAATCCAAGAGGAGCATAACCGGCCAGTGGGAGGGGCGACAAAGATAGTTAGATTGGCCCATGGCAGATCCAAACCGCACCCACGACACAATCAACCGAAAACCATGCCGAAGTTGGAGCAAGTCGATAAGGGAGGCTAGAGGGCGGCCAAAACAGTTGGAGGACAACTGACAAACAGCCGAAAACTAACTAGCCTAGAGGCTAGAAGATCTGGAGGACAATGTAGTGACAATCCTAGAGATTGCTAACGACACGAAGCTCTCGAACCACGACGCGAAAAGGAATAAGTAGACATGGAAACCAGACGGGAAGGCAAGGCCGCGAATTCCTGCCAATCAGAGGATCTCACTAGAGAACCCTAAACCCTTGGCTGAGAAAAGCTAAAAGGCCACCTTCGGGAGGAGGCGTAAAGGCTGGATGCCTGGCAACGCTGACCAACCCTAAGAGACATCGCGAGAGGAAAAGAGTTGTTTACAATTTTCTTTTCTTTCTCCTCGTATGAGAAAGGGGAAGTTAAGGGGGGATTAGGAACTCAAGCTTTGTCTTCTAGAGCTCATTTGGTTGGTGCGAAGCTATTGACTTCGCATCTATATGAAAAATATTTTTTAATTTATCCAATTTTTTGATGAATAAATGATTCAAAACAATAAATTTGCTCAATTTAAGGCTGAATTACAAGATTTTAATTATAAAATATATTAATTTAGTTGATAAATTGAAAAAAAAAATCATATAAGTGCGAAGTCAATGGCTCGCACCAACCAAATGAGCCCTAAGATTAAGAACAATGGTAATAATATAAATGTTCCGAGTATTGGAGAGATTACAAAAAAAGCCCTTGTAATTTGTGAAAATCTTCCGTTTCTTCCCTCTGCTTTTGGAAACATAATAATTTGGGTGATAAGATTCATGTTTACTTTACCCCCTAACTAATGATAATTACGACACAAGTGCGTCATGCACACTCGCAATATGTACAAGGCCAGAAGAGCTGACTTTGGGTTTGGGAAGTTAAAGCCGTAAAGCAAGCATTCCAACTCCAACTCGGATTTGATTCTTTGCGGACGTCACCCATGATTCCTGACTTGATGTTCTTTCTAGCTACAAATCTATTCTTGGCTGTATTCAAATGAAGTTGGAAAATAATTTTAGAAAATTTGGGGATATGTATTTTAACTAATTGATGATGAGATGTATGTGAGTAAATAAATTTGAAAAAAATTGATTTAATATAGAATTATTGATGAATTAAAAATTGTTTTGTGTATTAAAATTGAAAATGCTGAAAAATTGTTTTGGAAAATTTGTGTGGTAAACACACCAATTATGAAAATTCCAACTAAGAAAAGAACCCAAGAAAATACTCTCCATTTTTCTGAGTATTTAAAGCATGTTTTTTCTATCAAATAAATAAATAATACAATAACAAGTAGGGGTGTAAACGAGCCGAGTCGAGTCCGAACATCTCATGTTCGATCTCGAGTTCGAGTTCGTGAAAGGTAGCTCGAGCTAGTTCGAACCGAGTAAAAAAAGACGGCTTGAGCTCGGCTCGTTCAATGTTTGATTTCGACTCGTGAGTTCGAATGGCTTGATTGATTAAAAACAATCTATGGGTAGTAAACTGATTAATAGAGAAAGAAGAGGACTAATGTTGCCATTTACCCAAAAAAACAAGTTGTCAACACACGTTTCTGTCTTTTTTGTTTATGATGCGTCATTTCCAGTGGAAGCATCAAGCAGATCTAGGCTCTTCGCCACTCCTTGCTGATACCCGGCGGTTGGACGATTCATCTCCTCGCTGGTACACGCCGGACGATCTCTTTATCCATCTCCTTGGCGGTTACTTGTTGGTGATGGAACCATCAAGAACAAAATCGGGTCTGGTGACGGTGGCTTCGAGGAGATGGAAGCATCTGGAAGATCTGCTTCTAACGTTAGTGGGCAGCACCAGTAGCTAGGGGTGTAAGGAAAACCCGAAGCCCGACCCGAAAATGTCGGGTTAGGGTCGGTTCGAGGGCAAATACTGCCCTGGGTGGCCCGAACCCGAGATTATGTGCGATTTTCGGGTTCGGGCTGGGCCAACCCGATAACCCGAATAAAAACCCGAAACCCGAAATTAAATCCCCCCACCCAGCTAGCAGCCCACCCACTGACCCAGACACCCAGCCCAGCCCAGTCCCATCCCAGTCCCAGTTCGGCAGTCCCAGCCTTCCAGGCTTCCAGACTAGGCCCAAAACCACCCCCAGCCCAGCCCAGGTCTCTCTCTCAGTCTCTGCCCTCACCCCTCAGCGGCTCAGCCCCTCAGCAGCAACTCCTCTGCCTCTGCCGCCCCGCTCTCGTCGCCGTCGTCGCGCTCTCGCCTTCGCCTAGCCTCCGCCTTCTCTGTCTCGCATCGCCTCCGCCTTCTCTGTCTCGCATCACCTCCGCCTTCGCGGCTTCACCTCGCCTCCACCTTCGCACCTTCGCGGCTTCGCCTCGCCTCAGCCTTCACACCTTCGTCTCTGTCGCAGCCGCCAATCGGTCTCGGTCTCACCTCACCTCGCCAGCAGCTAGACACTCTACACCTCACCTCGCCTCCGCCTCCACCTCCACAGAGCTCACCAGCACAAGTCGAAACTGAAATTTGGGTTTTTCGGGTCAACCCGACTGAACCCGAAAATTTCGGGTTCGGGTTGATCCGACCCGAAAATTATTATGGGCTGGATTCGGGCTATATATACTGGTTTCAGAATTTCAGGTTCGGGTCAACCCGAACCCGAAAAGGTCGGGTTGACCCGAATTTACACCCCTACCGGTAGCGGAGGGGTAGGCAGCAAGAGCGCTCCCTATTCATCAAATCCAGACCTCTCTCATCTCTCTCTTAACCCTCTAGCTAGGTAAAAATCCAGTTACTTTCTAAATTCGCCGCCCTCGACAGCACCGGTAGCGGAGGGGTAGTGGGCAACAATGTTACTGCAATTCCAAGTATCAGCCTTCCTCCTTACATGGTGGTCCGAGTCTCTCCATGAATTGGTTGTTAATGGTGCTGTGTCATCTTCAACGGTGACATCCATCCGCAACAAGCTTCCCTTAAGTCCATTCTTCAAGCACCTGTTTATAACAGGACCCACTAGTTCAAGATTTCTGCTGCAATCAGTGACAAGGCTCAAGCCATATTCAATTATGGTCAAGCTGAGTTGACAAGGATTGTCGGCGGCGGCTTGAGCAAGGATAGGGATCGGAGCTGTGGAGGGATAGTTGCAGACTTGGATCTGATTTGGGATAATTAGTTTTTAGGTTGAGGGGTAAAACTGGTATTACATAGCGGCTCGATAAGGCTCGCAAGCCGGCTCGAGCCGAATCTCTAAGATTCGAGCTCGGTTCATTTAGTAACTCGAATCAAAATTTGAGTTTGAGCTCAAGTTCGTGGCTCGTGAAACTCTACTCGTTTGGTGTGATTCAAGCTCGAGCTTGTTCGCGAACAGCTTGACTCGTTTTACACCTAGTAACAAGAAGATTAATATCAAACCATTCTTTTCCTTTAAACTTGTTTTCACATATTGCATAGTATCATTATTTTTACATTTTTTTTCAACACACCTCGCACTCCTTTTTAATTAACACCATTAAATAATTCATTGCTTTTTTTAATAGAAAACATGACAGTGTTAATTAGTTATATATCTGTTGAGCAATTGAGCTGGCAATATTACTCGTCTTTGATTGAGTTGTTGGGTTTTAGGTACATGAAATGAATTATGGGGAGCCATGCTTTCTGATCTATTTCTGTTGGAGACTCACAGCTCCTCAAATACATGCTTAATTAAGCACATGTAGACTAGTACACTTAATTATATGTCATATATATCGTTCCTCACAAGCAAGATTCGATAGATAAATATAAATATAAAATCAAATAATCTAATGTATGAGTTTTTTTTTTGAGCAACAATAAAAGTTTTTTATTTAACAGAAAAACATTACAAAATATTCCTGTAAAGAACTGAAATCCCCTAAACCATCTCACTCCTTTCTAAGAGATGAAACATTTTTACCCTTAAGAGACCAAAAAACACCTAGGGTGTGCATGTTCATTTGGAATGAGAAATAAATTTTTGGAAATTTGGGGATAATTTTTGATTGATGAATGAAATGTATGTGAGTAGGGTAATTTGAGAAAAATATTACCCCTTCTATCCCAAATTTTTTGAAACATTTTCCTTATTGAACTATTTCAAAATTATTGAAACACTTTTCCTTTTTAGTAAACTTTTATGCATGAATTTACTTAACTGTCCCTCTATCATCTTTCTCATTTATCAAGTCAACACAAAATCAGTTCCACCTAAAATAGCGTGTCCAATCAATATGTTTCAAAAATAATGGGATGATGAGTCTTTTTATTGAGAATTAATGGTGAAGCGATAGATTTAAGGTTATTTTATGTATTGAGAATTGAAGAAGTGAGAAATTTTTCCAAAATTTATAGTTGAACACAGCCCTAAAAACCCCAAATAAAGCATCATAATATATGAGTATATTTAATGAGATTGATGGTACTAGCTATCTAGTCCTCTCTTATCAAAAAATTTCAAAGTCCATGTATGTTCTAGGTCATGTACTTAAGCTTCAGTGTAGGAAAAATTGGTAAAAATGTCACTAAAGTATTCGAAATTTCTCAATTTGTCACTAAACTTCATTTCGAAGCTAAAGTGCAATCTAACTTTTGAAACTGGGTTAAAAATGTCACTACCGTTAAAAACCGTTAAAGAATCTGTTAACTCTATGGTTTAATTCCAAAAAATAGCGCTTAAAGATTTTAACCATTTACAATTTGATCCTAAATGTTTGATTCGCAACAACCCGTGAACTATATCATCTTCTGATCCTTAAACTTATTATGGAACTGAAACCCGCCAAAATTCCCCGGATTGGGTAAGACGACGTCGGGGCAGCGGCGCCAGTCGATGAAGAAACAGCTTCTACCGACCTCTCTGACGCCGCGCTGGAAGGACATGATATCGCCGGCGTCGAGCTTCTTCTCCTTGACGAAGCGGCTCCAGCCTTTAGTCATCACGTAGCTCTGATTGTTGTTCTAGTAGGAGTAGTGGAACCGCCACTACTTCCCATTGCGGTCTTCGAAGTTCAGAAGAAGGCCTTTCTCGGTGAAGGAGGAGTCGAGAGGGAAGTATTTCTCGGCGTGTTGTTTTTCCTCATCGTAACCACATCATTTTTCCTCATCGTAACTACATTTTAACTTTCCCTTGATATTCTCTTAACGTCTTTTTTTTTAATCGTGGGCAACCGAACGCAGTATAAAATTCGTGGGCAACCAAACATTTGAGCAAAATTGGGACGAAATGCTCCTATTAAAGGACTACATTACAAGCCATTACTATACTATACGTTATTCTTTCGTTCGAATGCATCATAAAAAATAATGCATGAGCCGCTTGGTTGCTTTTGGAATATAATTGAAAATTCATGAGGGAACTGTTCAAATTGAAGGGCCTGCCAGGTTGTTTAATACTTTAATTGCCTTCTTAATTGGAGGGCTAAAAAATAAGGGATTGAAAGCTCAACCTCCATATACAATGGAGCACAAATTTTGACCAAATTAAACTACTGTAATTAACACAAAAAAAATTTTATTTTAAACAAAAATCATACTTTTTCCGTCCCAAAAGCAATACAACAGAATTTTACTTCAATTTATCTATATTATTTCTGAATGAAAAAAAGATCAAAAAATATATTTATAAAGTTAATACATCAAATTTTTAGTTTTATATAAAAATTTTAAATTTATAATTTGAATTGATATAGAAATAAAATTATAGATTAAATGTTGAAAAATAAGTGTTGTATTACTTTTGGGATGAAGGGCTAAAAAATAAATTGAACCATAATATCAACTCTTAATCATGCTAGAAACAACATATTCAAAGCATGATCCAAGATAACATCAATTCAACATACTTAGAATTCAACCAACAATTCAGCCAAATTAGGATTTCTTAACCCAAGGTGTTCTTCCATAATCCAAACCTTGATTCCTACACCAAATCATACCAAGAACAACATACCCAAAACTTGAAGCAAGAAGATGAACAAATCATCAAGCTAAGGCTAGTCATGATCCAAACCTTGATTCCTACACCAAATCATACCAAGAACAACATACCCAAAACTTGAAGCAGGAAGATGAACAAATCATCAAGCTAAGGCTAGTCATGATTTCGGATCCAACATGTAAATCAACCACAAATCATGCTTCAATCATACCAACTTATGAAGAAGACAAGCTTACCTCAAGCTTACACCAAGAACAATCCTTCCTTAATCCTTGAAAGATGAAGAACACAAGTGAGGGAGAAGGGAGAGAGTTCACGGTTATGAGAGAAGGAAGAAATGAGCCAAAATCCCATTTCTTCATAAATTCATCCCTTTTATCATTTCTAACTTATGACTCACCTTAACAAGCACACACACACCTCCTTAGTCACCATAGTGACTCACCTTACAAGCACACACACACACACACACACACACACACACACACACACACACACACACACACACACACACACACACACCTCCTTAGTCACCATGCCAAGCACACACACACCTTAGTCACAATGCGCCACTTAACCCGAACAAATCCCGACGTGTGTGCTTGCTTTCCCGACCGAATAATCCCGTCATGTGTGCTTGCTTTCCCGACCAAATAATCCTGTCATGTGTGCTTGCTTATCACCACATTAATCATCCCGGGTCACAAAATACCACAAACCGTTTGCGTCGTTCAATTTTTCCATCCCGAGCCCCGAGCGTCGCCCGAGAACGAACGTCCCGCCCCCGAAAAATATTTTCCGCGGAAAGGTGCGGGGGACTCGTGCGACCTCAAATATAAAAGCATTCCAAAAAATGTTACTTAGAAAAGATCCGGGAGTCGTCTGACCAACAGAAAACATGCCCCACATGTTTGGAACGGAGCCCCGGGATACGCAGAAGTCACCACCCGCTCGGGGTGACTGTAACATCGAGATAGACTATGAAGAGCCTGTTGCTGGTGCTGTGTTGACAAAAGTACAAAAAAGGACGTTGGGAGTACAAAAGTTAAGGGACTTGAAGGTAAAAAATTACCTCTTTCAAGCCAATGACCGAACAATTCTTGAGACTATTCTTGAAAAGAATACTTCGAGACAAATCTGGGAATCAATGAGAAAGAAGTACTCAGGCAATGCAAGGGTGAAGAGGTCTCAACTACAGGCACTACGAAAGGATTTCGAGATGTTAAGCATGAAGGAAGGTGACTCAATTACAACCTATTTTGCTAAGGTACTTTCTGTTGCTACCAAAATGAGGACATATGGTGATACAATGCAAGATGTGGTGATTGTGGAGAAGATCTTGCGGTCATTGACAGATAAATACAATTTTGTGGTGTGTTATTGAGGAATCCAAAGACATTGATACACTATCTGTTGATGAGCTTCAAAGCTCACTGCTTGTACATGAGCAGAAATTCTCATGCCCTAAAGGAGAAGAAGAAACGGCCTTAAAGGTTTTTTTTTCCAACCACAACAACTTTAGAGGAAGAGCACGAGGGCGTGGGAGAGGAAGAAGCAGAGGGAGAGGTGAATGGCACAAACATGAACAATTTGCTGGCTATAAACAAATCAACAAAGGGGAGAGTTCAGGTGGAAGAGGCAAGGGCTTCTTTGAAAAGTCCAAAGTTGAATGCTACAGATGCCACAGTTTTGGTTATTACAGTGATGAGTGCTATACCAAGTTGCCCCGAGACAGACAGAAAGGAAAAGAGAAATCTAACTTTGTTGAGAAAAAGGAAGATGAAGATGGTGAGACATACTAATGGTGACTCACAATCAAGAAGGAGCTGGAACACACATTTGGTATCTTGACTGTGGCTGCAACAACCATATGTGTGGTAAAAAATCTTTATTCTCACTCTTAGATGAAGATTTTAATTCTACTGTCAAGTTTGGTGATAATTCAACAGTGAAGGTAATGGGGAAATGTGACATACAAATTCAAACTAAGTCCAACCACCTAGAGACTATTTCAAATGTCTATTATGTACCTGATTTGAAGAGTAACTTGTTGAGCCTTGGCCAGTTGTAAGAAAAAGGGTATATCTCAACAATCAAAGACGGAAACTGTGAAATAATCAGTCCTGTCAAAGGTGTGATTGCTCGAGTGAAGATGACACAGAACAAATTATTTCCTTTGAAGATTCAGTGCACTGAAGTGTGCAACAAGATGGAATCTGAAGATTTAACTTAGTTGTGGCATAAGAGATTTGGGCATCTAAACTTAAGAGATTTGCACGCTTTGCACCAAAAGCAAATGGTGATTGGTTTGCCTGATATCAGCCAACCAGAAAACATGGTGTGTGACATTTGCTACATTGGCAAACAACACAGGGAGCCTTTTCCTAAGGGAAAAGCTTGGAGGACCAGTAAGCCACTTGAGTTTGTTCACACTGACATTTGTGGACCACTCACACCTGGATCTAACGGAAAGAAGAGGTACTTCATATCTTGTACTGATGATTATAGTAGAAAAATCTGGGTTAATTTTTTGTCAGAAAAATCAGGAGCTCTTGCAGCTTTCAAAAGTTTCAAGGCTCGGGTGGAGAACAGAATTGGTTGTTCAATCAAGTGTCTAAGGTCAGACCGTGGAGGAGAGTATTGTTCTCAAGAGTTTGAGAATTTTTGTGCATCTCATGGAATAAGAAGACAATTTACAGCAGCTTACACCCCTAACAAAATGGTGTATGTGAGAGAAAAAATAGAACTATCATAAACATGGTGAGGGAGCCTGCTTGCAAATGGCAAAGTGGACAAGAAGTTTTGGCCAGAAGCTGTAAATTGTAGCATTCATATTTTGAACAGGTTTCCTACTACATCAGTTCAGAATATGACTCTTTATGAGGCATGGTGTGGAGGTAAACCCTCAGTTGAGCACTTTAAAATTTTTGGGTGTTTAGCTTTTGTTCATGTTCCAGGCCAGAAAAGAAGAAAGCTTGATGACAAGAGTGAGAAGTGCATATTTCTGGGTATGAGTGAACAGTCCAAAGCATATAAGTTGTTCAATCCTGTTAGTAAGAAGATAGTGATCAACAGAGATGTGGTGTTTGATTAGTCAAACACATGGAAGTAGTTAGAGACCAGGTTGGCATACCAGTCCAACTGGCGTCCCAATGCGTCTCATAACTCACGGACTTCTCGTACCCGGTTACAAGTTTCATGTCTTCCCCAGGACTCGAACATGGGACTCCGGGCTTAATGTCTCATTTCACATGAGTCTGAGTACCACTTGAGCTTTTTTGTTAGAGACCAGGTTGGCATACCAGTCCAACTGGCGTCCCCATGCGTCTCATAACTCACGGACTTCTCGTACCCGGTTACGAGTTTCATACCTTCCCCAGGACTCGAACATGAGAGTCCCATGCCTCGAGTCCTGAGGGAGGCATAAAACTCGTAACCGGGTACGAGAAGTCCGTGAGTTAGGGATGCAGGGAACGCCAGTTGGACTGGTATGTGAACCTGGTCTCTAACAGAAGTGGGATGAAAATGTCCCTTCCAAGCAAGAAATTATTATATCTCATGAAGATAAAAGTAATGATGAAGCGCAAAATGAGGTACAACAGGAACCTCTCTCACCAGTAGATGAACAACCAGTGATTGAACCAAATGCTGCAAATCGACCTCAACGTCTAAGAAAGCGGCCAACATGGATGGAAGATTATGTAAGTGGTGATGAGCTGTCTAATGATGATTATCAAACTCATATGATATTATTTTCAGATTGTGATCCACTTACCTTTGAGGATGTTGTTAAAGAAGATAAATGGCAGCATGCAATGGAAGCTGAAATGAAGTCAATTGAGAAGAATGGTACCTAGGAACTCACTTCACTACCAAAAGGACAAAAAAGCATTGGTGTGAAGTGGGTATTCAAAACAAAACTGAATGAGAAAGGTGAAGTGGAGAAGCACAAGGCTCGGTTGTTGGCAAAATGCTACAAGTAGGAATTTAGTGTGGACTACAGGGAAATTTATGCACCAGTGGCCAGAATGGACACCATTAAATTGTTAATTTCAGTTGATGCCCAGAATTCATGGTCTATTTATCAATTGGATGTGAAATTTACCTTTTTGCATAGAGAGCTTGAAGAAGAAGTATATGTTGACCAGCGTGTAGGTTTTGTGCAGAAGGGTAGTGAAGGTTTGGTGTACAGACTGAAGAAAGCTCTCTATGGACTAAAACAGGCACCCAAGGCCTGGTATAGTCGCATAGATACTTACTTTCAGTCATATGGCTTCAAGAAGTGTCCTTATGAACCTACCTTGTACATCAAAACTAATGGTGCAGACAAGTGTTTGTTTGTTTTCTTGTATGTAGATGATCTCATCTATACAGGAAATGATCAGAAGATGATTGATGACTTCAAGAGATCAATGATGGAGAAATTTGAGATGACTGACTTGTGATTAATGCGCTATTTTTTGAGAATTGAAGTGCTGCAAACTAGAAGAGGTATATTTATCATGCAAAAAAAATATACCTTAGAAGTATTGAAGAAATTTGAGATGGAATAGTGCAATTCATCCGTTACACCTGTGGAAGTTAGACTTAAATTGACATGTGATAATGGAGGTAAAAGAGTGGAAACCACCTTCTTCAAACAGATGTTTGGTAATTTGATGTACCTTACTGCTACCAGACCAGACATGTGATAACAGATGTTTTTTTGAGAAACCTACTAAAGAACACCTACTAGTAGCCAAGAGAATTTTGAGGTATCTTAAAGGTACAACTGATTATGGTGTATTTTACAAGAAGTGTGAGAAGTTAGCTTTAATTGGGTTTACTGATAGTGATTATGCTGGAGATGTCAATGATAGAAAGACTACATCAGGTTATGTCTTCCTGATGAGTGGAGGTGCAATTTCATGGTGTTCTAAGAAGCAGCAAGTAGTTTCATTGTCAACTACTGAATCTGAATTTATTGATGGTGCCTACTGTGCTTGTCAAGGAGTATGGTTGAAGAGGTTACTTGCTGAACCGAAGTACAAGAAGGATGAACCTACTATGATTTTCTGTGACAACAACTCGACTATCAAGTTGTCCCGAAATCAAGTATTACATGAGAGGAGCAAACACATAGATGTGAGGTATCTCTTCTTACTTGATTTGATAAGAATAAGGTTGTTGAGCTGGTTTATTGCATAAGTGAAGATCAAGTAGCTGACATCCTTATCAATCTCTTAAGGCTGTTACTTTTCTAAAGCTAAGAAGTCTATTGGGTATGTGCTCTTCAAAAGTATTCATCAATGGTGGTATAAACTGATATTTATCAATATCGGTTTAAGAGGGAGAATGTTAGAAGTGCAAGTGTTAGAATAAGTAACGGAAGAAGTTCAAGAGTTAAGTTAACTAAGAATTTCATGTCATTAGTTTTTTGTAACTCTCATTTATAATTTAATAGAAGTTAAGAGTTTTAATTTCAACACAATAAATTACCTATGGAAGTTACTGATATAAAGCTCTATAAGAGGAGATAATTTTTTATGAATCATAGTGTGGAAGTAAAACAACATTAATCCATTGTTGTATTCTTGAGTTTGTTGCTCAACATGTTTATTCCACTAATATGTTTGTCTTCTTTTGAAGGTGTTGAGGGGGGAATTTGTGAAAAATTGATTTTCGAAAGCTTGAGAATATTTTAGTAAATGAACAGTTTACGTACGTATAACATCAGTATCTCGTCAGCTATGTACGATGTATCGGGCCGCAAAATCAACGCTTTTTTTTCTTCATTTTATTATATGGACTGAAGTGATATTCAACCCTTTAAGTTTGACAACTCTGATTGGAGAGTCCTTATATTTATCTATTTCATTCATTTGAGTCCTCTTTTGTTTGTTTTATACAGTAATAACATCTACCCAGTGCCAACTGCTAAACCTATTAACCTGATGGCCTAAACGGAAAAAATCCAAGCTACTACTTACTCCATCCCCAAAATAACTATCCTTTGTTATCTTATTCTGACTGTTCTGAGATAGTTCTCCATTTTTATTAAGTTCTCGTTCTCATCTTAAAATTTGGATCCATTAGTTTTCCCTTATTTTTCTTTTTTCTTTTGTTTATGTTAGGTTAGCATATTGACATGCACATTCAAGTTCAACTACACTTTTAAATCTTGGTGTCAATATTGGACCATTGAATCAGGACATAAAGGGAGTAATTGATCTCTTCCTCTATGTTTGCAATATTTCCTTTGATTGAGTTTTGCTGATCAATTTCATGTGCTGATCTTACTTATTATTTACAGATAAAAAATTATTGTAACTTGTAACTAATCAGGGCTTTTTATAACCAACATAATTCAAGTGCTGACCATTACTTAATTGTTGCTGATAACTATATGACTTGAATTAAGATTTACATTTCTTTGACCAATTCATTTTTAAGTTTTGCCCATTGGAAAAAAAAAACTATTTCGAACAGATGTAGTACTTTCTTTTGTGCTCTTGCTAATTTGTATCTAATTCTGATTACTAAGTACATAAATATAAAGTCTTACTACTCTCTCGTCCTAGCAAACATGATAAAAAAAATAATGAAGGGAATGACTTTCATTCAACTTAACACGGCTATCGCCGAGTTACACACACTAGTAGGGGAACACATCCCCAGAACATCCAAGATAAAAGCTCTATAGCAAACCAAGTTTGTCTAAAAGCACGAAACAAATGTGCAACATAGAATCCAGAGATAACTAACGTAAGGGATAATAGATGAATATCTTCAACAGCTCCAATCATGCACTGTATAAGTCAATAATAAGGATGTCAAATTGTGGACATACCGGATCCCTGAGTCATCCTATGAGAAGTTGTAGGTGGTAGAAACCAGTGCGCAGCATACGCGAGATAAATAAAGGCAACTAACCTCCACCTTGCTAGCTCACTGAGAGCTGTAAACTGTCTGGTCCCTGCATAAGTATCTACCATACAAAAATCCAGCAAGTAACAATCCCACAGACTTATTATCCCTCTTATCCATGAAGCAGTAAAAAAGAGTGTGAACCATACCATCCGAGTCAATTGGTGATACCAGAGGGTAGCGTGAGAAGACTCCAGACCCAGACTACTCGATCGCCCGATCCTCATTTGTCCAGGCAGGGTGAGGTTAAGCTCTCCCCTGCCAGTTCAGAATCTTCTTCAACTTCCTTCTTTTGAGTTTTTGCTCGTTTCCTGACACCACCCATATTCACACCCAATGGTTTTCCCTGGCTCTTTCTGCCTCCTCCCCTACGTTGTATCTGTTTACTCAAGCGTCCCAGAGTGATGGTGGGATCCATAGTGCAACGAAAAGTGAACTTTAGGGGTACATCTAACAGGGATAATTCGGTAAGCACCTGTCGGAGATCTGTTGGAACCAGTGCTCATTCCTGAACCCAGTGCTCATTCCTGAACTTGTAGCCTTTCTTCCACTGCTGGAGGAACCACTACTATTGTGGCCTCTTGGTTACCTGCCGGTGCCTATATCCCTGTATGCTTTTCCACCAAATGTGGGTTTGCGTCCACATGTACCGGGTGTTGCCCAGAACCGGGCTTAGCCATCCTTTGCCCCGTCAGGGAGTCTCCAACGAAGCGAACTGCCCTGTCCCTTGCAGTGTTGCAATATCGAAGCCAAGGTCCGAATTGAAAATCTTTTCCTTCCTGCTGCCCCTTTGATGTGATCACAGGGGGGGTAAGTGATCACGAGCTCGGATCTAGCTCGATGGAGGCGGTTTCCAGAAGAGTGGAAACGAAACAGAGGAAGAAACAAGGAAACACAAGTCGGCCAAGGGAACCTCCTCACTACGAGGTGAGGCAATGCCCTTGAAAATGCCTAGGAATGAAGATGGAATCTAGCACCTTTTGAATACAAGTTCAAACAATACTAGATATTATGTTGGATCCTCTTGCACGGATCACTTAAGGAGATGGAATGCAAGAAATGAGAACAAGAAAGCCAAAACCTCACTTGGAGAATTTTCTGATTTCTTATAAATATGTTCTAAGTATTACAATGGTTACATGTCTTCTATATAAAGAGGTGAGATGGTAGGGGAAATGGTGAGTGACGTGACAAGGGACAAAGACCCTTGAATTATGGTGGGTGAGGTGAAAGATGGAAGGGATGGATGGAAGACAATTGTAGGCTCGACTATTCCTCCCATGCCTTCATAAATGGGATTTATGAAGAAATGGAGGAATATTCAAATCACCAAACATGCACATGGCCGGGGGTTCTCCAAGGCCAGTGGGTTCTCCGGAGAGGCCATGGGTTCCATGGGTTCGCGGAAGGGGCCATGGGTTCGCCAAATGGGCCATGGGTTCGCCAAAAGGGGCCATGGGTTCGCCAAAGGGGCCATGGGTTCGCCAAAGGGACCATGGGTTCGCCAAAGGACCATGGGTTCGCCAAAAGGGGTCATGGGTTCGCCAAATGGGCCATGGGTTCGCCAAAGGGGCCATGGGTTCGCCAAATGGGCCATGGGTTCGCCAAAGGGGCCATGGGTTCGCGGAACTTCACTGTTTTCTGAATAACTTGAGCTCCGGAACTCCGATTGAGGTGATTCAAAAGCCATTTTTCTCCTCTTGAAAAGAGCTTCAATATGAAGTCCATTGCTCCAGCTTTTGATGACTACAGATCCGCATCACTTCTCCAATGGAATGCCCAAGTCTTGAAGTTTGTTGGCGCATTCGTGGTGATGTCCACATCGGCCGGTTGCATCCACCTCCAAAATCTGTCCAATAGGAGATCCCAACGCCTCACCCAACTCCCTTGTGTTCTAGCCGAAACGTAAGTCCATCAGATGCACCCAAAAATCCGCCCTATCAAAAGGCAATGACGTGATAAGGTCTCCCTCCTTGATACGACAAAACACAATCAAACGATTGTCAAAACTCCAAGGGCCCGATTTTAAGACCGAATCGAGATGCTAAGGATCCGCAAACTCGAACACATACAGGTTGTCTTGGAAGGAATTGGAACCGTGACGGACACTGAACCGGAACCCCCACTCTTCCATGCTCCTCGCATCACTGCCATGAGATGCTCGACCCGAACCACTTGGGCTGCGAAAACTTTCGCAGCGAAACAAGACGACGACGTCGACGTCGCAACAACAGCGCCTAAATCCACTTCGGTGTCCTCCTCCGCCGTCAAAACCATTTGGCCATGCGATAAACGGAAATGAAAAGATTTTCTGATGAAAACCATTGATATGAAAAGATTTTGAAAAATTGAAAATTTTCTGATGACCAAAATGGAAAACTATCAAAATTTCTAGGATAAACGGAATATTTATATACTTGTGTGTTTATATGTATAGCGCGCGTGTAATTAAGAAGAAGGTAAGGCCAGGCCAGCATTCTAAAAGAAGATTATCATTGAAGAATATCAATTAACTAACAAACAAGCTAATAATAATACTTCTGGAGTAGCATCAAATCAATTGCATAAGATTAGTATAAAATACACTTCAAGCAAAACTTGCTTAGAAGTATTTATATGATCATGATAGTAATTATTAGAGGTGGTATTAAATTTGTACATTATCTTATAAACTTGTCTATGTGTTTGTCAGAATAACATGTAAGGAGGCTGCGTTAATCTTTTACCAAAAGAACTTTTTGGAAAATCATCTTTACCTATATTTTTTCCTTTCACTGGAGAGGTAATTAACACATAATAGCAAAGGTTTTACATACACAAATGAAAGAAAGATTTATTAAAATAACGTATACAGATAATTAAATTTTATGTTACTGCTGTATTTTTATCTTTTACCGACTGATATATACTCCGTAATTTAAGGTACCTAACAATTTCTTAAAAACCGATTTCATTTTCATTTTCATTTGAGATATTTTATTATTATTTATATTAAATATATATTAGTTCAATAAATCGTTGGGTAAGGTTTCTTGTGTAATTATACTTGCAAGTTGCAACGCGTTTGTATCACACTAGGGTGTTTTCGTTTACAACCATTTCACAAAATTAATTAATATCACCAACAACTTTTCTTTACAAATTATAATTGGTTAACAGAACCCTGATTATAACTTGTTATACCCAGGCATTTACAAATAAAAAATAATTATTTATTTTCCTTAATTATGGTTCATAATAGAACCATTGACTAACTAAATATGGTCAAACTGTGCTAAATTTCAGATTTCGGCTGGCCGTTAAAAAGTAAACAGAAAAGGAGTGATGCAATTCGTGACCTCATGATCTCTTCAGCGAATAGGGGTGTGTTCTGTGAAAAGTAAACAAAAATAATTGGTAGTATTTAAAGACAGATAGTGTGTGTGTGTATATATATATAATTAGTAGTATTTAAAGACAGATATCTGAAGTTTCTGTTTTGGGGATTGAATTGGTCACAGTGTACTTTGTTTTTGTTTGGTGCAAATGTTCTAGCCATCCAGCATAACTGTTGTTCTCAGGTGTGGAGACTGTTAGCTAATCGTCCTATAGAGTAAGTCATCGTTGGAGGGGGAATCTCTTTGGCCTCTTCCTCCCTCATTCCACCATTTCATCTCATGGCACTTCGCTACAGCCGCGGAGATACTCGGTTCTGCTTTGTTTCTTGTTTGTTTTTCCTACCATTGTTTTGGTTGTTTCGCAGTACTTTTTCCCTCGTACGTGAAGTGTTTCTCCATGTTGCTTTTTTCTTTCGGTTACTTTTGCTATTCCGGTTCAAATGAATTGTCTTCCTTTGGTTTTAATTATATAAGTCTTTACCCCCTAAAAAAAACCCATCAAATCATCCATTTCTCCAAAAGTATTGTAACATTTTCCTTTTTGAGACGTCCTAAAAGTAATGTAACACTTTCCTTTTTGGTAACTTTTTAAATACTAATTTATCAAATCATCCTTACCTCTAAAGTTTAAGAAATAATTCTTTAATTTTTATTTTTGGAATATTTATCCTTATTTTTTTTTGGACGGAAATCATTTTATCAAAGAATTAAAAAGTACATAACTCCAGTGAAATGGTAGACTAAACGAAATATTTATTGTTATAGTTTTTGTTTTCTTCTTGTTCTTCCTAGATTTTTGAATTTGATTACATCTTTCAATATAGAAAATAGTAAAATGAGAAAGTCAATATCAAACTTTTCTCACGTTAATTAATCGTTGTACCAATTCAAAGTATTGCATTATATTTCAAACGGAGGGACTATCAAATTAATTTTAAATATCTCCAATTTATTCACTTCAAAGTGTGAGAAATTGATTTTTTTTGTAATATCTCTATAACTCTTCCTTATATTGTTTTTTTATTCTTCCTAATATTCTTAAATATAAAACTTATGAATCTATTCCTATCATGAAAATAATAAAAGGAATAGGTATGATGAATAAAAAATCTCAGTAATAATTTCAATTAACTCTATTTTTATGGATACAATATATATTATATATCTTTTTTATTGCAAAATGAAATATTAACAAAAATATTCTAATTTAAGTAAAAGCAGATAAATAAAATAACGAATATTTTTTTTAACCCACTTATGTTGGTTGCATCTTCAAATAAGTGGATGGAATAATTCTTCTTCAAATGTCTCAACTAGAAATCACTAAATCTAGAGACAAAGAAGCATTTACCTGATTTAAAATTAATCATTATGTAAAAAGGAACCTGTTATTAATAATAATACTGGTATTTATAATATTAATATTAATAATAATAATAATAATAGTAAGGGTAAAGTACATTTTTAGTCCCTTAGCTTTAACATATGCTCTATTTTGGTCAACTTTTAAGAATTCATCCTATTTTGGTCATAAAGTTATGGTTTTTTGTCATACTTTAGTCATTCTGTCAGTTTGACCGTTAATTAGGTTGTTTTTACGCAAATATCCCTAAAATAAAATCTAATTACACATTTAATAGATGTATGGCCACTAAAATTTTAATAAATGTACAAACAAGTCCCTAAAGCTTTTCTCCCTTTACACCTATCTCATCATCATCATCATCCGTGAAGTTATTCACCTACTTCGGATCATCATCACCACCACCATCAATCGTGGTCTTCCAGTAACTACACCTCTACCTCTTGCTCTCTCCTTCGAAACCGCTAGACATTCATCACCAAAACGAAAACGAGTCTTGCTGAGTTTGATCTTTTGAAAAAAATTTGAATCTGAAACTGGGATTGAGATCACAAGCCCTAATATTTTTTTTCTCCTCTCTTTTCTCATTTGCAGACCACCACTAATCAAAAGCCCAAAGACCTCTCTCTTTCTTCGTTGAATCTACCAATTTCCTCTCCAAAATCAAAACTTCTAGTCTAGAAATTTCACCTCTACTTGTCGAATCGATTTCTTCAAGAACAATGGCTTCTAAGAATGCTAAAAATATGAGACGATGATGGCCCAAATTTGAAAATTTGAGACGAGGATGACCGCGGGTTGGCGGATCATCTGAATGGGTCGCGACAAAATTGCCCTCTTTCGGAGGTGGAGCTGGTCGCTAGTAGTGCGCCGGTGGCTAAGCAAACGTTTCGCGGTGCTGGAGGCGGTACGTAGTTCAATGTTGAAAAAGCCTGGATGCAGTTGGTCGGGTGTGAGTTGGGTCGGTGAGTTTTGGCTTCATTCTCCTTAGTTTGAGCGTTTCTGGTGGCTTGGGACGACTGGCGTGATGCGGCGGTGCTAGGGAGGCCGGCGATTGGTGATGAAAGGTTGCGAGTGGAAGAGAAGGAAGGTGGAGGCCGATGGTGCTATGGAGGAGGATGATTTTGTTATGCTTTTGCCTCGTTTTTTGCTTCTGCTTCTTTTCCGCTTTTGTTGCTAAGGGATGAAAAGGAGAGAGAAGAAAAAGTATGGTCTAAAACTGGATAGAGTTTTATAAACTCAAGAAACAAGTTGTAAATTAAGTATAAGTATTTTAATCATTTAACTCATCTAACGGTAAATTTAACGAATAAATTAACGATAGGACTTCAATAGGACACAAACCCAAAGTTATGAGACTAAAATAAGACGAATTCTTAAAAGATGACCAAAATAGGACGCGCATAAAAGCTAAGCGACTAAAAAAATGTACTTTACCCATAATAGTAATAATAGTAATTCATTAAGTTAGGACCAATCTTAAAGGGATAAATTTTCTA
This sequence comes from Stellera chamaejasme, assembly GCA_024586325.1. NCBI lineage: Eukaryota > Viridiplantae > Streptophyta > Magnoliopsida > Malvales > Thymelaeaceae > Stellera > Stellera chamaejasme. The sequence continues at coordinate 1,379,559 of CM044986.1, forward strand.
TGCAAGGTGGTGGAAAAGTTTTTTTCCCAAAATCATCATTTAATGAAAATTACATTTATATGGGTTCCATCCTGTTAATAATATTTTTATAATAAATTTGTGAACTTTTATTCATAAAGAGGTTATGAAGGAATTTTTTTTATCCATAATACTTTTTCATGCGGATGCATAGAAAATTTATCCTAAAATGTTACTACCTCCGTCCATTTTTTATTGCAATGTTTGGTTTTTCATCTTTTAATTTATAATTTTATTTCTTTAAATATAAATTTTAGTAAATATTTTTTTTGATATGTCTAGTTTATATGTATGCATTTTTTTTAAAAAAAATTACTTTTAAATTAATGTAGATAAATTGAATTAAAATGATTATTAAAAATTAAAATGTTACCAAACGGATGAGTAGTAAACAGACCCCATAAAGCTTGAGCGCGAGTATAAATAACCAACCAAGGGCGTTGGTTTTATATTGCTTGCTCCACCAATCCACAAGCATTTCCAGAGTAAAAGCCAAGAAGCCGTCGGTCTCCTCCTTCTCCTCCTCCGGCAAGAGTCAACAGCCACTCACTCAGAATTCCACACAAATGGCCACCAAAATTTACATCGTGTAAGCCATCTCGTTCTTCCTTCTTTTCTTCACTGATTCTGCTTCACTTTCTTTCTTTCTTCCATTTCTGGCCTGCTGCTCTGTTTGATCGGAAGGCCTCTTTGTTTCGTTCATACTTCAAATTTGGTTGAAATGATCTAGGGGTTTCCTTTCCGCGTGCTGCTCGCGAATGATTTCTGGGCTCTTTTGCTTTAAACATCTTTATTTTCTTGTTACTGGATTGGTTTGATATTCTTCCTTTCATTTTTTCTCTGCAAGTTTTTGAATGCGACTGGAAAGCTGTGGGTCGATTATCTTTGTTCGCTTCTTTAATTAGAAGTTTTTCTTGGTGATTAATGGGTTCTGATTGTATCAGATAATCAAGATTTACGGGCAATAATTACTTGATTGTTAATGTGACACAAAGTTCAGCAGAATTGCTCGTTCAGAATAGCGTTTTCCGGAGATATCATCAGCTCTCTTCTTGATTACTGTTTGCTTCAGATCTGAAACAAGGGAAACTGGAAATGGGTTTTCTGTATTATTGACGGATCATTCTGATGCTAATGATTTCTTCCCAAGGCATGAATTGGGTAGAAAGAATCATGAAAGTGGTAATTGTGATGGGGGCTAAAAATGGGCACTAGTTGTTGTGGTTAGACAAGTGATGGTGAAACACAACCAAACCTCTTTGATATTACTCCTATATTATTATGACAAAGGTGCCATATCTCATTGGTTTTGGAGGATGTGGACCCTCTCTATTCATCATATGTTTTTAGTTTTCTGTACATTGCTTAAATATGCCATTTACTCTTATAAGTGCCTTTCTTTTTCTAAATCTTGAATTGCTTCCAGATAGGCTTCAAAAGTATTTTAAGTCAACCTATTTGATTCTCCATAATGTTCAGACAAAGAAAAAGGAACAATTTTATTCATGATTGCTTATGTTCTGTGGTTGGAAACACTGTTCTTATGGCATGGCCCGGTCCACTGCAAGCTAAAGTACACATTTTCATTTAATAATGGAGGACAGTATGATACCAGCATATGTTACTGTTGGTGGATATTTAATTTTTGTTTCTTATTGTCCAAAGCTTATTATATGCTATTTGGAGCATTTTTACGTGCAAAAAGAATAAAAAAGGAAAGAAAATCAGTTCTATTTGAAAAGCCTGTATTTTCATATATTATTTTCAAATTGAATCCTGTATTTATTTGAAACAAATTTTCTGACAGGTACTATTCTATGTATGGGCACGTTGAGAAGCTAGCACAAGAGATACAAAAAGGAGCATCATCAGTGGAAGGAGTAGAAGCTAAGCTATGGCAGGTGGGTTCTTCTAATTTCCTTTTAGCTGTGTCAAATTTGCCTTTGAAACTCCAATAGCATGTCATTTAGTGTTAGGGTTTAATTTAGAGAGTGAACATTTGCTTTCACATTTACTTTCACACTTGCAATTTAGCAAGCATAAAAAGGAAGTCTTAATCTCATTTCACGTTCAATCTAAACCAGAGCGTTAATCAATATGAAAGCCATAAGCCCCATTGTTCTCTCCTTTACATTTACACTGTCTAGTTTAGTTTCTGGTATAGAGTCAGAGGACATGAAATTATTATATTATATAGGGAGAAGTGTCTATTTGGCAACCTGTAAGACTACCATGATACCTTAGTCGCATTGGACTCCCTGCTTTATTGCTCAGTTAGGAGACCCGGCCAACTTTCTAGTCCAGTGCCCTCCCTTGTGCGAAGGGTGGATACACCTCCAGCCTGTATGATGCATGATGATAAGATTTTGCATTTACTACCTTAAAGCTTTTAGGTGGACTTTTTTGTGTTGCCTAGGGCTAACTTTAAATTTAGATCTTCTCATTCCTAATCTTTTATTTACTTACTGAAATGGAATGCATGTGGACGATGAATGGGCAGGTTCCTGAAACGCTTCCAGAAGAGGTTATTACAAAGATGGGTGCCCCTGCAAAGACTGATGCGCCAATCATCACTCCAAATGAGCTTGCTGAGGCTGATGGCATTCTTTTTGGTTTCCCTACTAGATTTGGGATGATGGCTGCCCAGTTTAAAGCATTTATGGATGCAACTGGCGGCCTCTGGAGAGGACAAGAGCTTGCTGGAAAGCCTGCTGGTATTTTCTACAGCACAGGTTCCCAAGGTGGTGGGCAAGAGACTACTCCGTGAGTGTTCCTCAAAATCTTACATTGCATCTTATCAGGAAGAATGACAAATAACTTTTCAGATCCAGTTTTTCTGAAGTTTTGCCTGTTTGGTGCATATGGGAATTGAATAGATTAGTTTACTTGGATCAATATGCCACATATGCTGCTGAATGAAACGTTAGCGTTCGAACTATATTGACATGCACTTGGTGTTTGGAATTGAAATTTTGCAGCCTAACTGCAATCACCCAACTGGTTCATCATGGAATGGTGTTTGTACCCATTGGATACACATTTGGAGCAGGCATGTTTGAGATGGAGATGGTGAAGGGTGGATCACCTTATGGTGCAGGGACTTTAGCCGGAGATGGCTCAAGGCAGCCATCCAAACTAGAACTGGAGCAGGCCTTCCATCAAGGAAAGTACTTCTCCGGCATTGCCAAGAAGCTCAAAGGCTCTGCTTGAGAGGCTACTTGATTGATAATCATCTGTTATTCAAGTATTGATTCAGCTTTCTATACAAGCAACTTGTGTTTTTTGATTTCCCGTTTCTTCACATGTTCCAAATGTTTGCTTTCACAGAGAAATAATAGCAATATGTGCGTCTTTGGAAATGTTTCCTTCCTCTTTACGCTTCCTTGCTCTGTAAGATTCAAATGATGAGGCGAAGGAAATGAAGTGAAATGTGACTTGTGTTCCAAGTTTTTTCGGATAAAATGTTGCCTTATTTTGTGACTGGAAATTTAAAGTGCTATAAGAATCTGGAAACTTGCGGGTCAAGAAGGGGCCAATTTGAGCAGTTTGTCTAGTAGAGTTTGGTGTACCAAACATGGGCCATGAGTTCTGGCCTCTCAATTATTGAACAATCTAGAAGATGTGTTGGTCCCAATTTGTTATGTTAGAAGCAATTTCTACTCCTTCAAAGTAAGTTGTCACTTTTAATTTTTTTTGTATAAATTGAATTTCTTTTTTGGATATTGACTCATTTTAAATAAATTTTTATTATTATCCCTTCCCAAATTCATTATAACTCTTCTCAACCTATTCCCTAAACTCTTTTGAGTGAGTGCATTTACAAGAGTACAAGTGGACTAAAATAAAACAAAAGTGAAAAAAGTCATTTTATTTGAAACATTTTTTTATTTTTTTATGTTGTGTAAATACGTTCCGTACGGAATGAGTAATTAAAAGCAAACAAACACTAGTATTAGGGAAGGGCCTTAATTAAAGGCGATATTTGCTCACAAACTCTTCTCTGAAAAATAGTCTATACGAAAAGAAAAATTGAAAATAGAATTTGAATAGTAGATCTGAGATTATATATGTACAAATTGCTTGGCGACAATTTTCTAATGAATGATAATTATGTTGCTAATTTCTTATAGATAATAGACAATTGAAATTATTAATTCTGTTCTTTGTAAATAATGTTTTTTGTACCAACTTATAAAACTGATATTCTCTCTGTCCCATAAAGATTGCAGTTTTTTTTGTTTCTGTTTTCAAAGTAATTAATCTACGATTTATTTTTATGAATTCATCGAAATGTATGTTTCTCATAATTTACAATCCAAACTTTCAAGATATATATATTTTTTAAATTCTTTTTCATTATTTATCTTAATAAAATTTGAAGTCAAACACTGTAATTTGAAACATCAAAATTAAACACAATAATTTTTACGGGACGGAGGGAGTAAAATTTTAATATCATGATAAGGTTTGGGGCTAATGTACATTCTACAAATATGTAATGTTAGACATGATTTTGTGATGGAAATATATATCAGGGGCCAATTTTTTTTCTTTTGTAAATTAGAGGACTGGGTTACGCTGCGTTTGAATCTAGAGTGTTATGGGTTAATGGTTGGCCCATTTTGTTTTTAAAAATCCAAACTAGTTTGAATCTTGAACCCAAACGATGAACTAATAATGGGCCGAGATCCATATCAAATACCCCATCCTACAAAGATTACAACTTTTAACTTTGTAGCCCCAATAAAAATTGAAAAAAAAACTTTGTAGCTGTTTGTTAAATGGGGGGGTTATATATATATATATATATATATATATATATATATATATATATATATATATATATATATATATATAAAGAACGGGTATCTTTGGAACAAACTAGCAAAAGAATCACAAGATTACACATATATATTGAAACAAAAAGCAGCCACTTATGATTAATCCTAAAGATTCGATTGATTAGCAAAAACAAGTAAAAGCTGGTGAGTAGACAACAATTGTAGAACTGCTTCTAGATTCACATTCCCCAGTTAACATCACAATTGATGCCTTCTTTTTTTCTTTCCTTTTTCAGTGTTCTTCTTCTATTTCTTATTTTTTATGTATATATACCACATGTTCTTTATGTTGACCAATTTTAAATTTTTAAATGGGTTAAAGAGCAAATTTGTCTCTCATTTTTCCCCACAAAGCAAGTTTCACACTTACTAATTGTTTTGTTGCAAAACTACTACGAATGCTAGCTATGTTATGTTATGAGGAGAGGATTTGTTTTTTTGATTAAGTATGAGAGGAAATTTAATTATGGCATACTAAGTTAAAATTTTAATTGAGTATAATTCAGTAAATTATATCGATAAACATTCGAAAACAGAATGAAATAGCTAGACGGACGCTTTAAGGTATGGTATAGTATTTGCAGACCACGGTTAATTACCTCATATGTGTAATTACACATACCCGCGAAAAGCCTGAAATACCCTTCCATAAATACGTTTTCTACGATTCGTTTTGGCAGTTACTCAAATCGGCGTCCTCTTTCTCTTTCCTTCTCTCTCCTCGAGCAGCTTCTTCGCTCTCATCTGTTCTTGTTTTGCTGCAGTTCGCGTTCCGATCTTCGTGCGTCATATTCGTTGTTGCGTTCGCAGTTGCAGTCGGAGGTAGATTTCTTAATCGATTCGGTTTGTAGATTTCGTCATTGTGTTCGCAGTTTTCCGATCTGTTTTGCGATTGACGTGGTCCTCTTCTTGCGATCATCTCGCCTCCTGTTTTTCACGGCCTATTCGTTATTGCGGTCATGTCGCCTTCCGATTTTCGCCGGCCGATTCGTTTTTCCGTGCGCAGTTGCGTTTGAGGTAGATTCCTTCATGTATTTCGTTTTGTAGCTGTCGTCTTTGTGTTCGCTGTTGCCGATGAATTTCTTGTCATCCTCGCAGATCTGGCATTGAATTTGGATATGAATTCTTCTCCATCTTCTTGCGATCATGTTGTTTTTGTCGGCACTCGAGATGATGGATCGGATTTCTATGTTACTTTCCCTCATGATTTTGATGTTTCTGCTTCTGTTGATCAAATCGGTGTTCAGCATTCTCCAATTGTTTCAGGTACCTTCATATTTGAGGCTTCCAATTGATTGTGATTGACGTTATCGTGTTGTCTTCGGCGGTATATACGCCATTCGTTGACAGGGTTTTTTGACGAGGGATTACATGAGGATGTTTGTACCTCTGTTTCAGGTTACTTGGTTATCGTAATTGTGTTTTCGTTTTTTCTTTCATATGTTGACGGTATTGTATTGTCTGCTGCACACTAACTCTTTTGTTCTTGACAGTACACTCTGTTGACTCAGTTAATGAAACTCATGTTACAGCACCATGCATTTCAGGTTAGTATTGTTTTATTGTTTTTTGGTTGTTGTTAGCTTTGTGGTTTTTTCCGTTCTCTATCAAGCACTAACACCCTTGTTGTTGTGATTCCATCTCTTGCTACATGTTCTGAAGATCATACGACAGTATCATCTACTTCTGTATCTGTTCAGGATCATTCAGATGTTGTTCCAGGTTGTTATTTTTTTCCTTGAGTTGCCTTTTTCAAGTTTCAAGTTTGTGTGGCTTTTTTTTGGGGTGGACGTTATGGTGACTCTAGGTTGACATTGTCACTGTAGAGGGTAGACAGTTTAGTCCTGGTGATTGTGATGATGTCTGTTGGGTTGGAGCCACATTCGAATCTCTTCAGATTGCTGAGCAATTTTTCCGTTTTCAGATGACATTCCGTTTTCTATCAAGCACTGACACCCTTGTTGTTGACAGTTCCATCTACTGCTATATGTCCTGAAGATCATACGGCAGTATCATCTACTTCTGTATCTGTTCAAGATCATTCAGATGTTCCAGGTTGTCATTCTTTTCCTTTTTTTGCCTTTTTCAAGTTTCAAGTTTGTTGGCTTTATTTTCTGGCGGACGTTATGGTGACTCTAGGTTGACATTGTCACTGTAGAGGGTAGACAGTTTAGTCACAGTGATTGTGATGATGTCATTTGGGTTGGAGCCACATTCGAATCTCTTGATTCTTGAGCAATTCTTGAGGATTATTCTTTATCAAGAGGATATAAGATTTTTGTAATAGAAACAGGAAGAGCAAAGTGGATGCTACATTATACTATAAGGAGTTTAAGTGTTCTTATCTTTGGGGTTAGTAGACGGAAAGTTGGATGCGGTAGTGGGAATGTTTCTTTTGCTCCTAATGAAGTGAGGGAACGACGTCGTGTTGATAAGAAGACAAACCGTCAAGCAATGATCTGTTGTAAATTAGTTTCGGAGAATTGTTGGACTGTTGTTACTCATAAACGTGACCATTCACATCATTTTGTTGATCTGAACAAAGATTTACATTGCGAAGTGGGAAATATGTTAATAGGGATCTATTTGAAGCCATATTCGATTTGATGCGTTCTGGAGTCAGACCTTGTGAGGCTATGAGGATATTAGGTAATAATGTTGGCGGTATTGAAGCACTCGGTCTTACTAGAAGGATGGTTTATAATCATTCTATTGCTGAGAAAGAGGCCACTTTGGGTTGTGGAGACGCGATGCTTTTATTACAGACTTTTAGGGAGAGAGTTCAGAAAGAGCCTAATTTCTTTTCGAGATGTTAGTTGATGAGGAAGTCGGATGAGCAGCTTTCTTTGGTGTGATGAGGTTATGAGGTCTGATTATGTTGTTTTTGGTGATGTAGTAGTTTTTGACACTACTTTTCGCACCAATAAGTACAATATGTTTTGTGCGCCTTTTATTGGTATAGATAATCATAAGCAGAATCTGGTGTTCGCTATTTGCTTTTTAGTAGGGCAGGAAAGAAGATTTTATATGGTGTTTTGAGTGTTTTTTACGTGCCATGAATGGGAAGATGCCTCAAACTATCATGACGGATCAAGATTTAGCAATTGCACATGCTATTGATCGTGTTTTTGTGGGAGTGCAGCATCGTTTGTGTCTGTGGCACATTTGTGAAAATGCGAAGAAGAATTTAAAAGGTTTAATGCATGTTGACGGTTTCTCTAAGCTATTCTACAAGTGTTTATACTACTGTATGACAGCAGAGGAGTTTGAATTACAGTGGCAGAAAATGATATCCTCATTTGGCCAGGGGAGCAATACTTGGTTGAGTAATCTATACAGCTTGAGATACAAGTGGTGCCCTGTTTTGTGCAAACATATCTTCTCTGCAGGTTAGTGTTTTTATCAAGACAGTTTACTTTCTTGTAGTTGGCGGTTTGTTGGTTTATTCGAGACAGTTTTGGTATTTTTAACTCTGTTTTCCCATTTGCAGGCATAAGATCTTCTCAACGAAGTGAAAGCACAAATAGTGTTCTGACTTCATTGGCTAATAGTCAGATGGGTTTGTATGCCGTGTTTACAGCTGTTGAGAAGATGGTTAATGAGTGGAGGAACAAAAGGATTGGAGAAGATTTTATGAATGTTGGTGTTGTTAATATTAAAGTTAAGTGCTCACAAGTTTTAATTGATGCTTCCAGAATATATACAAGAGCTATACTTGAGGAGTTTGAGGAAGAATTAGTTAGAGGTGTTTTTGGACAGTATGAAGTGCTTGAAGTGAATCCTGAATATGTGAGTTATGAAGTGTCTGCTGGGTTGAGTAAGCGTCACAAATTTGTGGTGAGGTATTCATTCATATCTGGCTCCATATCATGTTCTTGTCTGTTTTTTGAAGAAAGAGGCTTCCTATGTTGTCATGCTCTCCGGATATTGAATGTTATGAATGTTGAGAAGCTTCCACGTGATTCTATTCTTCATCGATGGACAAAAGAAGCTCGACTTGTGTATGATAAGGATGGTAAATATATTTGTGAAGATTCTTTTTCATCCTTAGCTTGGCGGAATTCTGTTATGAATCGTTTTTTGAATGCTGTTCTTAGCTGTCAAAAAGATGAAAAACGCAGGTCTTTGGTTGAGAAGTCATTGTCATCTTTGGAGAAGGTTTTGAGAGCTGCTGATATTGATGGTGGGAATTCTTCAACAACCATTACTAGTTCAAGTGATGTGCAAGATATTGTGGTGGGTAATCCTCAGTTTGTTTCTTCAAACATTTTTCGTTCAAAGCGTGGAAAGGCTAGTCATGGTGCTGGGAAAAGTGGAGGCGTGGTTGGACGAAGCCATGGAAACAGTCAAAATGCATAGTTTGGGGTTGAAAACCCGTTGAGTCTATGATTGGACATATTTTATCGATTTACATAATTTTCTGATCATTTTTCGGTTGGTATTGATGTACAGACTTTTGGAATTTGGGATTTAATATACATACATTCATTTCATATGTCTTTATATGTCGTTGTGGTTGACACTATGTTATATCTAGTAGACAGTATCGTTTCGCATGGTCCCAATAATTGAACAAAGTGACAGAAGGCTATATTCTGAGATATTGGCATTATATGTCAGTCGCCCAATTAAAAGGCAAACATTATATGTCGTTCTAGTTGACACTATGATATGTCTAGTAGACAGTATCTTCAACTACATACAGACATTAAAAAGCAGACATTATACGTCGTTATAGTTCACACTATGCTATGTCTAGTAGACAGTATCTTCAAGTACTTGCAGACAGTAAAAAGCAGACAGTATATGTCATTGTTAACTTCGACTATCATTGTTAATAATGTTTTGCGACATTTTGCATAACAAGTTACGTCAATGTCTCAGGAACATCTACTACATATTGTTCAGTGGGAGTAGAAATACGCTATTCTGAAAACTAAGGGTCTTGATGTTTGAGTGCGTTGGCCAACACTTGCTCTCTTTCTTTGTTTAGTGGGTGCGAAAGGAGCATTCCTGCAATCTGCGCCCGGTGATTCTTCATTTTTCCATACTGCAAGAGGACTAGTTTTTTTTAGAATATGTTCTGAACAGTTATTAGAATCCTTGAGTCTATAAATTAAACTAGTTACCGTGCCAAGATCAGATTTGGGGAGTTGTAATCCTCCTTCGTATATCTCCATGTGCTTCATTGCAAAGACACCACAATCTGTTGTATTTTCCATGTAGTTGGGGCGAGTCGTCCTTCCATTTGAGTTTAACAAACTCAAATTTGTATGATGCGAACTCAGTACAGGAAGGATGTTCAATGGAATTCAAGTACACTCCAACTAGCTCCTTCTGTCATGTTATTCATTCTGTTAGTAATAAATTTTGAGAATGAGAATCATTATAAAAGGTAACACTTTACTTACGAAGATATGTGGGAAGTTATTGTATTTCATAATGTCTTCAGTTCTGTTGTCCATCACTTCAATGATTTTTGAATTTGTGTTGATGCAATATACAAAGAAGTGTGACTCCAACAGAATAGGAAAGAGAAGCTGTTCCAAAATAATCTCGGCATGAGTCCACAGAAGTTCCAGCAGACAGTATACCTCATGTCATTGGACAGTATGATTTATTCTGCAGACACTATTAGAGCAGATGTTTTTTCCTTACCATTTTATATCGTTTCAGTTGTTCCGCATTTACATTGTTGAGTTTCAGCCATGCATTAATCCACTCGAACAGTGAAGATATTATTCTTTCGGCCTGATTGTTCTCCTCCTCTGTTACGTTCTGTTTTGTTTGCTTAAGCGCAACAGCTTTAGCATAACATCCCATTGTTTGCTGCATTTTTCACAATCAAATTTAGAAGAATGAATTGTAACGCTCATTAAGATTAGAGAAGGTAGTACATCTGTTTACCGATACGTCAGTTGAGTAGTAGAATCTATTCAGACTGCCGAGTTGTTGCTCTGAATAGTTCAATGTGTAAGCATAAGCACTGACAATGGTATCATAAACTTGAGATCCTGCCCTTAAAGTCAGAATTCTTGTCGATTGTTTACGATCAGTTCCCCAAAGTTGCTCAGTGGTTCCCTATGTATGTCATGAAGAGTGATGTGTTAAACCGATAGTATGGGCATAATTATTTATTCAGCAGACGGTATAGAAATGATTACTTACGTTGGAGAGAATCTGCTTCTCCATGCATAATCAAGCATTATGCATTGTTCTGCTGTTAGAAGTCTGGCAAGGTTTCTGTGCATTGGCTGTAGATATGGGGACCTCATTGTTACTATCTTCTTCTTCTTTCCTTTTTTTATCTCCTCTTGGCTCAGTCCTAAGCTGAAAGATGGAATATCAACTTGAGTCATTTTCACTGACTTTGGTTCCGCATCTAATTCATTGGGGAGTTCAATCTTGAAGGGAGGCAAATCTTCTAGCTGTGCAATAACTTCTTCGTCAACATCCTCTTTATCCAGATTCAGCATATTCTTGTCCCTCAACCTTCTAAGTTGGTTAGCTGTAGCCAATTCCATTCCTTGAACGATCTCTGCAACACGTATGAAGAAATCATCATCCGTATCTCCTGCACTGCATTTCCTTGTTCAATGTTCATTCTCAACTTCTTGAGGATTTCTGAAGTGACTTGTTGTTTCGGATAATCTTTGCAAAGATCAGCAATTGCAAGTTGTGTTCTACGGTTAGCTTCAATTTGCTTCTTGCAAGTTTTTGTGAACAAATTGGATCTTCTGCAAGAATGTTTTTTCCTCTTTTGATTCTGCGAATTCCCATAAATATATACAGAGACGTTATATTATATGTTTCAGACACTACTATGTTTTAGTTTAGACAGTATTTCCTATCCTTGTTGACAGTAGATAAGTAGCTTATTTTAAAACTTACGATTTTCAGAGCCTTCATCTCCTGCATTTGTTTCTGTAGCTTGTTCCTTTCCAGCTGGTGCATGCACCGCTTCCTTGTTTCTTTCTTCTCTTGTATGATCTTCTCTGGCCACTCCATCCTTTCTTTCTCTCGGATGGTCCTTGTTTTTTGTTTCTGTGGCTCCAGTTGTTTCGGCAATGAGATTCTTGGTAATTCCAGCCCCCTTCCAAAACCTCCTTCGTTAACTCCAAATGTAACTCGGCTGTTGCTTCCTTTTGGGTCCAATGGTGACTAGTAGGGAATATCCGTGGCCCTTGATTCAAGTCCCTTATACATGAATCTATCAGATAAAACATCTACATTCAAAACATGTATTACTTGTTAGAGACTGTAGATGTTTGACACTATATTTGAGTTTAGTGGACGATATTATATTTACTATCAACCATTATATTAATTGTTTTAGACGGTATGTAGAACTAACTTTGTAGAAAGTATAGACAGCCACCACAACATCGACTGCTAGCTGAGCTCTTGTATTTGTGTATTTCTGTAGCCAAATTCCTCATCACATAAGCACACCAATTCATTTCTTTGACCCTATCAACTCCATATTTAAGTGCTTTGTGTACTCAGAATTGGCATGTTGACCGATTTGATGGAGCCAACAACTTTGTAGCAACATACACTACAAAGTTGAATTTGAACCAGTTATTGGCCGGCTTGTCTGTGCAGACTTCATCGCTGATGTAACTTGTATATGGCCCATCATTCTTCTTATACATCATCCTCCAGCTTGTTTAGATCCGGATCTGTGTTTTTGTTGTGTTTGTGCTCCTCCACAGAAACTGGACCCATGGGTATTCCAAGTGTGATGTGAACATCCTCTGCAGTTATCTCTAACCTCTTTCCCTTACCAAAATGCAAGGAGGTGTCTGCTGGGTCGAAAGCGTTAACCATCCATGTTATCAGATTCATGTTAAGTCTCGTGCAAGAAATTCTCCCTAATGATTCGAATCCTAACTCTTCGATTGCTTTCATGTGATCTGAACTTTCTTCCATTCTAGCCATCATCACCTTTATAGCAGATGGACTGCAGTTGGTCGTCAATTGTCCCTGTTGAATAATTATTGGGAATGAAATCATGTAAGTTACGTTACCGTACAACAAATATTTATATGCAATGTCTACTTCTTACCATGTTTCTGTATCTTCTTCTTCTACTTCTTGTCTTTCTAGCTTCTCTTTTTTAATTTTTTCAGGAGCTTTCTTCTCCTCTTCTTTCTGTTTCCTCTTGCCCTGTTTTGTCTCCTCTTGTTTCGGCTTCGGTTTAGGAAGCTCTTCAGCGATTTCTTTTTCTTCTCCTCTTCTTTCAATTTCCTCTTGCCATGTTTTGTCTCCTCTTGTTTCAGCTTCGGTTTGGGAGCTCCTCGGCCCGATTTCTTTTTCTGCTCCCCTTCTTTCAATTTCTTCTTGCCCTGTTTTGTCTCCTCTTGTTTCAGCTTCGGTTTCGGAAGCTCCTCAGACAGTTTCTTTTTCTTCTCCTTTTGTTGATGATCGTCAGCCATTATTATGTCCTCTTTTTCATTTTTTTTCCTTTTTGTTATCTTCTTTGGAAGAGCAGCAGTTGCTGAATCATCATTAACAGGTGCAGCTTTCTCTTGCTGAATTGCTTGTAATCGGGGGCTTTGTCTCTTTTGGTAAGGTCTTTTTGCCATCCTATAGGTAATAAACATTAAAAGTTGCATTAGTGATATGGAAGTTGCATTTCGGTAAAAAAAGTAAAGAAGAAGAAAGCATTCTTACATTTTCATTCTTATCTTACGAGGAGCCTTCTCTGGTTGCTCTTTTTGCATGCTTGGTAGTATTGAATCTTGTATTGACTCTGCCTCCAGCGGCACAATGAACTCTTGTGGGGTACTGAAATTTTTAAAGGCGTAATGTTTTTTTATTCTGTCTATAACAGTACCACGTAATGTCAACATACAAGTGTGATACTGTATATTTACCTTGGTTCATTCCGTGCATCTGGAGTAGTCCTTGTGCCACAGTCTTGACGTTTACCAGATTGTGCACCTTCGGATATCGTTTGTAAAACAAACCTGACAATATTTGAAGAAGAAATATTGGTCGCCCATTGTATAATATTTACACACGTTAGAGGATTTAAATAAGTTGTTACCTTTCAATAATATTGTTGATTTGACCTTCACTCAGATTGAGTGTTGTAGTCATGGTGCTTTGTTGAGGACATCTGATTTGACTAGTCACGGAATGACCAATTGAAGATGGATATATTGTCTACTACACTAATTAATAATGTCTTCATATCATGTGCTACACTAATTAATAATTTCATCGAAATTCAAAAATTTATCTTGTTTGTTTTATAAGGAGATGTTGTCTGGAAAAGGAAGCAGTACTGTCTACCATACCTATAGATAATGTCAGCATGGCACAAGGTTATACTATATGTTTTTATTTAGTGGCTCTCGCACATTACTTTAAAATAAAGAACTACATCACCATCATCATCTTTAAGAATATATAAAAGCTTCATTCGTCAGTTTAGAGAGCTCAGACAGCGGTTCGCTAAAACGCTAGCACCAGTAGGTTCAAAGTACTGATTCGCTACTCCAACAAGATGTGCAAATGACTGAATCGGTACTGAATGAAGATGTTCGAAGGTCAGATTTACAGTTTATCTCCTTATTTTGCTTCGAAAACTTCTGCTCAGATTACAGAGCCCTAAGATGCTAGTTGTTTAAAATCGTTCTGAGATTCAGTACGATTAACTTAACAATGAGTAAGAAGAGTCTATAGTTTCTGAATCGTGACATTATACAGGGTAAAACAAGTGCGATTTTATATTTACCTCTTCATTTCTTCAGTTTCTTCATCTTTATGCTCTTCAGTTTCGGAATGCTTGCTTGATTTCAACTTCTCCATCGGCTTTCGCTTCTGTTGATGCGTTTCTTCCTCAGAAATTCAGTATGTATGATCAGTTTCGACAGTTCTCCGATTCGTGCGGCGAGTCCTGAAATCTGCGTTTTCGAGTGAGGGAGAGAGAGCGAGAGTCAGTGAGTTCATGCGCTAGACGGTTTCAGGAAACCGTCCAGTAGAAAACCGTCAGTGAGGGGAGGGTTTTTTCAGGGTTAGTTTGGTCAATTAGAAAAATAGGAGTTTGGGCTTGGGTTTTACGTGGCGTGTTGGGCGGTATGTGTAATTACACATAGGAGGTAGATAACCGGACCCGTATTTGCAAAAGTGAAATTATAAAAGCAAACAGAAAGTAGAAAAGGAGATTTTTCATATAAGAAAATGTATTTCTACTAATTTTCCGTGATGATTAATCACTTCACATGGCCATGGGCAGTCTTCAATCTAAAGCTTGTTCTTGATCATGAGTAGGTTTGATATTTTGCGCCTGATTATAAGTAGTCTCAATTGTGTGTTTTCTTTTCTTTTCTTTTCTTTTTTTAATACCCATCTATACCACAAATATTAAAAAATTTAAATGAAAATTGAAATTAAGGAACGTTGAAAAATTTGAGGTAAATGTATTCCTAAAAGTTTTACTCCACCAGTCTAAAAAGATTCAAACATTTCATTTTCATTTTTCAACGTTTAATTTATGATTTTTTTCTTTAATATTTTGATGTAAAAACTAAATAACTTATATGAAAATGATAATTCAATGTTTTTATTCTGAATACTATATTTTTTTTCTAAATTTTGAAGCAAGTTCTTCCTAATAATAATTCAAGTCAAACACAATATCAAAAGTCAAAGGTTCGAATCTTTTTAGAGTAAATTGCGTCTAGTATACCTGAACTATACCCTATGTTGCAAATGTATACAGTATACCCGAAAAAACTTTTGTTGCAAAAGTAGCTTTAAAGTATACTAATCGTTGCAAATCTATACCTCCGTCCAAATCTTCATGAGACGGATCAAAGAGAAAAATGTTTCAATTTTTCTTAGATGGTGTAGGAGTATCTATCTAACTTTCTATAAGGAAGAAAATAATAATAACATTACAAAATAAGTCTTATTTTATTAATGATAAAACATTACAAAATAAGTCAAGTACGACGAATTAAAGAACCTATAATAGGGACAGAAAAACCAGTCCGCTGATGGGGAAATCTCTACATAAGTAGAGTTACTATGGGAAGCCAAGACCACTATGCATAAGCTCACCTAAAATGGTCTCAAAACGCTATGCAAACTCATGACGATGGTCATGACTACTACGTGATCACCATAATGGGTTAAGGAGAGCAGTACACATAATGATAATGGTGACCACAATAACAAAACTACGTGATCACTTACATAACTAAACAAGAAAAAACTACTAGCCGATAGGAAAAAAATAACTGAGGGTAGAGAAAGAACATAAAAACGAATAGCACCAAAATCTGAAATAACAAAATAAAACTAATGGCCCTCACATAACTGATAAACGGACAACGATCCATCATGGACCGTTGTCCGACTCAGAGTTCCCCGACCTTAGCTGAAGACGATCCGGATTGACAGCCACACTGTCGATGATTCATGGCCTATTCCTCACATTACCTGCATCACTTGCGCAAACCACCATAATCAGACAAGCATCCACCCAATCAGCAGGCTTGTTGTGGCCATCCACCCACCAAACCCTAGCACAATCCACCTCTAGAGGCCCTTAAACTGGCGCGGCCAGGATTTGGGTAGAAAGAGGAGCGGCCAGTGAAGCCTTCCCCTAGCAGACACGCAACATGACCATGGCGAGGAGGGAGAATAACAGCCCCAGCGAAAGCGGCCCCACCGAGTGACCGGATTCGATGTCGAAACGTCGGCCGATGAGGATAATTACGCCACGCAAGGTGTGACGTCGAGCTCTGGTGAATCTCAAAACCTGAAAACAGAGGAGGCTAACAAGAGCGCCCCGCGCACCGAAACAGAGGAGAACCAAATGTGAGCTCGCTCAGAGACAGTCACGACCTCCGGAATCGACAAGGAGGCCAAAAACACACCTCCTCGCAAGTTGAGTCCGCCCCATTCGAGCAGATCGGGTCAAACCAACATGACGCTTCAGTGAAAGAAACTAGAACCAACGCTGGGATGGAGCAGGAGAGTCGCGGTGCACAAATGAAAATAGATCCATTGGTGGCAGCGATGGCTTCCAGAAGAGAAACTTCATTGACGGCGGGCTGCAATATGAAACCCTAGAACTTTAAAGTTCATGAATCTATTATTATATACTAATACGGAGCCTTACCACATAGCAAAAAAGTGAACGGAGCGATTTTGTGAGGAAACCCTAGAACGTAGGTGCCACCTAGGATAAGAGTTTTTTTGTGTGCCATGTATGCATCAAACAGCCCACCATTTTTTAAGGAATCTGTCTACCACTTTTTAAGGAATCAACCTACCATTTTTTAAGGAATTAGTTTCCAATTTCAGTCCTCAAATTAATTAGATTGATTATCTCCATATTGAATTCATTAATTAGATTGATTCTCTAAAACGTATTCAATCCATTAATTGGTAGTATTAATCTATAATCTATAATCTATTATTATATACTAATACGGGAGCTTTGTCACAGTAGTAAAAAAAAAAAGTGAACGAAGCGATTTCGTGATGACAGCTAGGATCTACGTAGGTGCCAACTAGGCTAAGAGTTTTTTTTTGCGCTATGTATGCATCAATCAGCCCACCAATTTTTAAAGAATCAGTCTACCACTTTTTAAGGAATCAACCTAACATTTTGTAAGGAATTAGTTTCTAATTTCACCCCTCAAACGGGATGAACGAAAAAAATAGATGAGAGAAATGAAATAAAAATATGTAGACAAAAATGTTTGATAAAAAATAGTTTTAAAAAAGAAAAAGAAAAATGGATGAGAATCTTAACTAACACAATGAGATTGTGTAATGCGAAGTGTGATTTTTTGGTGAGGAATCAAAATTCAAATCAAATTTTCCTACACAAATCGCAATATCCCACTATTAATTACACAAGAGTCTGACATTTTTTTTATTTTCCTTTTTCAAATTTCTTAATTGTGTCAAATTAACTCAGTTGGTTTTATCTTTAATTATATTAACGGAATATTTCATTTTAACCTCAATTTCGTTTTAAGTTTTCAGTCTATTTTAGTCATTTTTTCAATTTTTTTGTCCTGATTGAGTTCTTTCGGTCTATGTTGGCATTTAATCAAGTTGATGTGTGGAAATGTCCATTTTACCCTTAACTAATTGCTACAATACGTCACAGTTTTTTTAAACTTAAGCTATTCTTACCCAACATTTATTAAACTAGACATCAACACTTCTCAAATTTTTACATACTTTCCTTTGTCATCACATAAAAATATGTGTTTTTTGCTACATATTGCACACAATGTTTTTATATATTAACATGTTTGGTGGGGTTAACATGATTAATTGATAAATTATTGCACCTGCGATGAGCCGAGTATTTAAACTATTTGACATGATATAAAAATACATAAATTATTCTCATGTTGGTTATTGGTCTTATGACTATTTAGTGTTACATCCTTAGTCCGCGAGACGGGTAAGCAACCACTATAACGGCCTAACTTAAGCTGCGAGACGGGTAAGCACCACTTTAACGACCTAACTTAACAAATGAGATAGGTAAGTAACCATTTTTCATGGATAAGTGATGTGTAGCATACACATATCACATTTCTAAGTGTTTCAAATCATTTCCATCATACATTTGAGCGAATTTGATCATAATTGTACATGTTATTTAGTAAGTTGGTTTATTTGTAGGTGTACATTCGGATAGTAGAAATGAAGTTTGCGGAAGAGCACAAGGGGGAATCTCGAACGTCGAGGGTGGAAATGAAGGCTCAGACCTAAAAGCTATGCACCGACAACAACTCGTGCTTGGAATAGGAAGCTCTTGGTGTAACAAGCTCGCGACACCATCGTGGAGCCAAGCTGGCGCCGCGTGAGCTCTCAGTCTCAAAGCAACAAGCTCGCGGCACCATCGTGGAGCCAAGCTGGCGCCGCGTGAGCTCTCAGTCTCAAAGCAACAAGCTCGCGGCACCATCGCGGCGCCAAGCTGGCGCCACGGGAGCTCTCGGCCTCAAAGTGCACACTCGCGGCGCCATCGTGGCGCCACCACCTGCACTTAAATATTTCGGGACCTTTACGATAGTTCTCGTTTCAAACATTGTTGCACCGGGTTTTTTGGACTATTTTGCCTCAATTAACACCCTAAAGGTGTCCAACATGTCTAGGGACCCTTTAGTCATTATGATACTCTATATATAGTCTTTTAGGGTGAGTTTTAGAGAGATTAGATGGGAGTTACGAATTTAACAGTTTTTAATCTCTTGGCAACCATCAATACTCTTCCACCTAGGGTTTTGAGCTCTCCACACTATTTGGATTGAAGCCTTCATGATCTTAGGTTAAAGATTCATTTGCAATAGAGTTTTATTCTCCTTTCCTCTCCTCTTTTACTTTTATCTTTTGATCATTACATGTTGATGTGTTTATGTGATATGAGCATGAGTGAGTAGTCACTTGTGTCTTGGGGTTTGCTTGTCTAGGGTGATTCTCTATGTGTTCATCTTCTCTATTGTGATTTGGATATTGATTCTTGTGCTTGGATGTTTCCATTATGAATGGGTATGGCCATATCTATTCATATGCATCAAGGTGTTCGATGAAATGCCTAAGTGGGATTTGCATGAACTAGACTTTTAGGAATCAATAGCTTTACTTGCTTCTAGTTAGAGATAGCTTTTAGGAGTGGAGTGGTGGTTAAGTTAGAATCTATTAATGCCTTGAGAGTCAATGCTAGATCAAGAGAAGGACTAGGTTGATTTGTTGAGAGATTAACATGTTTGCTTGAGAAAGAAGCATGTTAGATGTAGTAACTCACCTCCAAATCAAATCATGTGATGAACTCGTAGAGGACCCCTTAAACCCAAGCAAACCCCGGGAGCTTTTTATAATTGAAAACCCCAAAGTCTTGCTATTTGTATATTTCTTGTTTGTTAAGTTATTGTTGCATGTTTTGTTAAGTCGTAGTCCGTATTATAGAGCTACCTTCATTCCAACATTAGATCAATCCACACCTATCTTATGACTCATTAGTCTACATCTTAGTTGAAATTGCACTTTTAATCTTTTTAGTTGATCAACGCTCTAGTTCTTTTGGGTTCGACACCCTTTGCTCTTACTTGCTATATTACTCGCGATCCTTACACTTGAGGGCTTAAAAAGGGTAGTTATAAATATAAAACTTGTGCTAGAAAGTGATACCCTTTGCACGCATCAATAAGCAACCATTATAACGGCCTACTGAAATTGTTTCACGATTAAGGATGTAACACTAAATAGTTGCAGAACCAATAAGCAAGATGAAGAATGGTTTAGAGACATTCTATGTTCTTAACCCTACCCAACTGTGGATCTTGGTGATCAAGTATATATAAAGTACTTAAGAACACTAAGAACATAGTTGGCTGCATTCAAATCTTTACAATTGCATGTACTTTCATTTGTTCTTGTAATTTACATTTATATTTTTGGATTATAAATGAAGTAATAACAAACACATCGTTTTTAGTTTATATTCTGAATACATGGTATCCATGTCAATATTCCAATAATAAATTAGAATCAAAACTTTTAAAAGTGAACTATTTTTTTTCATAATTAATTACACCGTATATATTGTTATTTGATACATTAAAGATTTTGATAATTATTAATTCATTGAACCCGTGACGAAGTCGGGTATTAGAATTAGTTTTAAGAATACGGAATAAGAATGTTAAAATCCTTTCAATTGTTTGTTTTTTTTAATTTGGATAGTACTCTGCCATTTTTAGAATGGAAGGAATGGTCCAACAATCTTACTTTTGTATAATTCATAAATTCAGTTAATCAAATAAAGTAGTACTGCCTCCAACACTTATTTATTTGTCAAGTTTAACTTTTGAATTTATTCAATTTTTCATCAGACAAAATTAGCTTACAATTTTTTAAAAAATATATTTTTAGAAATTATACATATTAATTTTATCTTATATATATATATATAAGTTACTTCTCTTTATATACAAAAATATTGAAAAAATATATAGATTATCTACTGAAAAAAGAAATGTAACTATTAAAAAGAAACACATAGAATACCAATTAACTCAAGATAATGCCGATTAAGCCCCGTAGAATCCTTTAAAAGTATTAAAATTGAGACATGATCATTCAAAAAACAAAGGAGTAATTAATTGGTCTCATTTATCTTTCATATGGTATTGATTAAAGCATTGAATAATTACTCTTCCACTTCAAGTGTTTACAATCAGCTCAATGATCCAAACAAAACTTTATATATATATATATATATATATATATATATATATATGAATAGAATCTTGAAATTTATTTATACAAAGAACTTGCCTTCTGTATCCATTTACATTTTACATGGAAAATTGATTGTCACAAGTTACCTTCCATGTCTATTTACATTGAAATTATCTACAGATGTTGATCACCTTTATCTTGATTGGAATTTTTGTCCTTTTTACTTATAATATGTTGATGATGATTTTGTTGAAGGTCTTGTCCGTGCAAAATTTTGTATACTTGATTGCAATTGTTGGCTTAATTGGATATATATAGACACACACTTTATAATAGTGAGAAGTTAAATTGTTTCAAGTGAAAATAGTAAGAGTTTTGCTTCATACATACTCTCTATATCTCCCTTAAAATCTTTTTTTATTGTCATATCATATTTAATTTATTGATTTTATTATTTATTATTTAATAATATTCAATTAATATTTTACCCAAGAAAATATAAGGATATTTTTAGTGATTTGTGCAAAACATTTAGTGATTTGAAACATTTTAGAAATAGTAATGCAAGTTTGGTAAGGATGATAAACTTTGAGTGGCTGAGAGTGGAATTATTGTAAAAGACCCAATGCGGGCCCCACGGAATCATGCAGGTAAATGCAGCCAAGCAGAAAAGTATAGCTAAAGCCTAAGCTCCATCCATGGAATATAAGTAATGCTTGTTTTCGTATCCTTTAATTCCTCTTTTTTTGTTTTTTTTGTTTTGATAGAATCGTATCCTTTAATTCTAAACACAAAATTTCATTAAAAAAAACATAAAATTTATTTCGATAAATGCATCCTCAAGGTTTAGTTTAATTACATTACAGACACTAACTAATGATTAAAACCACACCTTCCACCTATATAATTCAGCAATTGATCTGTATTGTTTATACCATTTTATTAAGAATATATGGCTTATGTAGTACTCTTTTCGCCTCTGTTTAATCATTACGCTTAACCTTCAAATATTTAGCATATTTTTAATTATAAAGAATTTGTTAAATGAAACAAATATTTCTAGACATATTAATTTATTTTATATATATATATATAAGTTACTTAACTATATTGAAGAAAAATACTTAAAAAAACATAACTATTAAAAGGAATGAAGGGAGTATCAAATAAGTTTTATAATTCTTCCCCAATCTCTCATAATTAGATGGTGTTTTTTTATACCAATTATAAAATTAATCATTCACCGCTTTTCTTTTAAAAAAAGAGAGGTTTTTTCAGTTATTTTATATGGATGAGGGAGTATCTTACATAGAAGGATTCTAATGGACAGTATGAATACTGAACTTGTGGCTGTTAGTGGTTGCTTAAGTTCTTTTTTTTTTTGATACATGGTTTCGTGAGTAATGTTATTCTAGTGAACATATAGGAGTAATTGGTACGTGTGCGTACGCACGAAAAACCGGACCAATCAGTGCTGAGAAACCCGGTCCGTCCGGTTTGACCGCGAACCGCACAGTTACTTCAGGAGCTTGAAGATCCCGGCGGCCATCGACCTTCAAGTGGCGGTGCCTGGAATTCGAGGTGACGGTCCAGCAAGCGAGTGTGAGCTTTGAGGTGGTCCGGTAGGTGAGCGCTCTGCTCATGGTGGTGTTGGGATGGTGTGGGAAGCTAGAGTTGCGGCGGTGAATGTGTAGATAGTGAAACTAAGGTATTTCTTTTTTAATTAACTACAGAAGAGCCACCAAGCTATCACTCTTTACACAAATTAGTCAACATTTCTTTTTTTACTTACAAACTTCACTTATTTCTCTTGGAAGTAATACACCTCCGTCCCCAAACAAATGTTACACTTTGTTATGAATTATTTAACTTTAAATTATGACATTCTTATAAATAATTTAATTTCAATATATAAACATTCATGAAAAAAAATCTCGATTAAATTTTGTAAAACAACAAAAATAAAATATTATTTGGGGAGAAAGGGAGTAAACATTAAGGTCCCCGTTAATTTTTAGAAATATGCATCATTATATTGTATGTGATTTTTTTCATTATAACTCAACAAGGTGGATACTTACTACTAATTCTTAGCTTTGACAGGTTGAATCGGTGATTCAATCGGTCAGACCGATTGAATCGTTAACCGGAATCCTGAACGGTTTTGTTCCCGGTTCGGTTTCTAAAACAATGATCCCAATTTAATTGTTACATTTTTTTCAGTATCTAATCTATAAATTTTTTTTCAATTTTTTCTAACAAACTCTTCTTAATTAAAAATTAAGTCAAATGTCTTAATGAAAAGGGATGAAGGTAGTAATAAAGTTTAAAAAGAAAAAAAACAGAGTATATATCTATCAAACAAATAACCTGAACACAACTTGTTTCAACATTCTAGTAAATAGATTAAATATTTTATTCATAAATAAAAAGTGGTGTCAGTTTATTTACCACTTATTATGTGAAAAATACCTACCTAAATACACCACAAATTAACTAAATCAACTAACTAACCTAAAAGACTAAAAGATTAAAACACCTCGTAAATATTTATTAAGATGGTAAAATTGACATTTTCATGGTGTGCATTTTTTCACATACGTGGTAAATAGACACCCACTAAAAAGTGAGACCAAACACTTATCTCTCACACTAAATTCTCTCTCCCAAACTAACACTTGAAATAGTGGTCATGTTCCTAAGGACATTCATAGATATCTCGAATTAATTATGGCACCAAGTGGTCCGCCCTCTTAGTTACTTTCACAATTCATCTAAGGAAAAAAAGAGGTTCTAGCATTCCCTAACCATAGCGCTTATCCACCCAAATTAACAATCATATACTCTTCTTTTATAGTAATATAAACGAATTATTGAGACTAATTACTATAGGATCCCCAAATTAAAGTCCTAGCCGTCGCCCCAAATTAGGGCTATAGCCTTCTTCTATAATTATAATTAAAGTACATTAATGATTGTAACGAGATTAGCTGGCCCGTTGGCTTAATATATATGTACATAGGTACAGGATAAGGTGTGCCTCACCTTAAGGTGTGCCAAAATGTGTCACGTTCAATTTAATTGTGAAAGTACGTACCATCATGTGGATCAACGACCGAGCCGCACCATCTGGCAAGGAAGACAACGCTGGTAGGTGATCTTCGTTTCTTGTTGCATCATTCTTTTTTCTTCAGTATCGATTCCAGTTTCTCAACAAAATTCTCTTCAGTATTCTTTGTTTCCTTTCATGATTCATCGTTTTTTAGCTTTGTGATTCGTTAGGACACCATCGGTCATAGATGAAACACCCAAGCTCCGATGACGGCGAGGATGGCCTCATGGATAGGCCACAATCAACTGTGTTGAAGCAGCCAATCACTTCCCCAGCCTTTGACGTTTCATTCCCAACCATTTCATGAGTTGAACAATGCAATTCATCCCACAACAAGAAGTTGCAACCTACTGCGTATGACATAATTTTGATGTGCCTGCATACCTTTATGATGTATCTGCGACTCATTATAATGCATTTTTTTTATAAAAATGATGCAACCACGAGCTACATAAAAATAATGCTCAAAGCTATCAGAATGAAGTTAATAATGCCAATTAATGTCAATTAATGATGAATTGAAAGAATATCAGCTGAAGTAGATAGAAGAAGATAAATTTTCAACGAAAGAAGCATCACATTGCACTACAAAAACATCATTTTCCCATAGAAGCATCATTTGTTGCATGGAGTGAATCATTTGTTACCTGGAGTGCATCATTTGATGAATCAAGGGCATTATTTTGGAGGATGGATTGCATCATCTTAGTTTATCATTCGAGAGATGAAGTGCATCTGGATTGCATCATTAGTGGGAAAAAGTGCATCATGTTTGTAAGGGAGAGCATTATAGTGGAAAGGGAGCGCATCACTATCATAACAAAGCGCATCATTTTGAAGGGTTGAGGAAAACGAGTGCAACATTAAGTCATCAGAACGAGTGCATTATATTTGTAAGGGAGAGCATCATAGTGCAATATAAGTGCATCAAAGTGGTCACCAAAGCCATCATTTTGGGAGGTTCAAGAAAATGAGTGTTTCATTAAGTCATCAGAACGAGTGCATCATGTTTGTAGAGTAGCGCATCATACTTGAAACCTAGAGCATCATTCTGATCACCAAGCACATCCTTTAGGAACAAAACGAGCGTATCATTAAGTCATCATGGTGAAATGCATTACGTTGTTACAAAAGAACATCATTATGCATCATGAATGTACCATTGTAGTAATCAAGCACATTATTGTGGGTTGTAGAACATAATGCATCATCTAGTCATCAAAACGAGTGTATCATGTTATTAAGAGAGCGCATCATAGTACATCGAAAATGCATCATTGTGATGTCAAAGCACATTGTTTTGTACAGTCGAACAAATGTGCAGAGGTCGCCGGTTGTTTTCACCGGAAGACTAAGGTGGAAGAAGAAGGTCGACTAGTTGGTTTTGTTACTAATTTTGTTGATTTCGCATGAAAGGAAGGTGGATCGATCCGATTTCTTTCTAATTTCGCTTCTTCGTGTAGAAGGAAGGAATGATCGACGGAAGTTTTACGAACTCTCCGACATTATCGACTTGAAACACGAAGACCAGTTGTACGCTGTGTTCTACATTCTTTCTTTTATCTATAGGCTCCTATAGTGCGCCTAGGCTCAGTGTATAGCAACCCATGTACCTATACATGTAATTAGATTTTCTTTCTAGAGTTAGCAGCATAAGCCTCCTGAAGAATTAATTATCAAATATATAGTGATTCCCGAATATATATCTATATATATATATAAATATAAGAAAATTCAAGAACAAAAATGATCATAATCTATTTATATATTTCTTGACCCATCAAATTACACATGCAATTATCGATTTGTTACAGCTGATCAACATGAACAAAAGGTGCTAATTTTCAGCTGATAGCTAGCTAGTAATAATCTATATATTAGAAGTTGAGATAGCCAATAATCCTAAATTCCCGCTGAATTTAGCACTGCTAATTGTTCCTGTACCCTAAATGATTAATTAGATACATTAATCTTTTTTTTCTTTAATTCCTTTTCTCCTAATTATATACTACTATATAATTAAAGATGCTCTTGTGTTGCAAATCATACCAGTTGGCTCCACTGCTGTCTACCCATCTTGAGAGCGCCACTCCTTTTTTTTCCATTTGTTTTTTCCGCAACTTTTTCCATCTATACCCACACCTATATATATTTTTTATGTATACTACAGAAGATGCTCATTTCACTGTACATGTACAATAATGACGGCTGAAATTAACAATAGTTCCTTCAATTTCTAATATATGCCTATTTGCATCTATAAGTTTTAGATGTGTTACAATTACATCCAACTGACCTCTTTTAGTAGAAATGTTAATAACAAAACTTTTGAAACTACATGGGCTAAAAGTTTTTTTTTTAAAGGTGCTACCTTTTTAGGGGACTAACCACTAAAGATTATTATTTTGTCTTTTCTCCAGAAAATTCTTTATAAGTCCTCCAATTTTTTTAAACATTGCAAAAATACCCCACATCCAATACCTCAAATGTTTATTTGTGTTACATTAAAAAACATTTACTATATCCATTGATAGCCCCCGAGTAATCAAGTTGTGACGGAAGTTGGAACGGAGCTGCCACTGGAACCTGAAAGGAGCAAGATACAGAAAATCTTTCGGTGCAAAGAAAAGAGAAAATTGGGGAGATGTGGGTGTGTAGCAGGTACCTTATTTTGGGTTGGCATCACCCCACTTATAGGGTGATGTCAAGACTCTCCCCATGCTGGGGTAAAGTGTTGTCAGGGCTTTCCCCATGTTGGGATTGCTGACCCCCAGAATTTAGGGACTGTCATATCCCCAAACAGTGGTGATCTGACATTACTTGAGTGAGCCTTTGACTTGGAATTAGAGTGTGAATTGGGCATTACCCGTGTTTATCAGTCAATGCCATGCCCATGACAAGGTGATACTTTCCTGCCAATATGACCATACGGGGAGCATCCTCGTATCGCTGGTTCACTTGACTGTTATACGAAGACACTCGCCGTATAAACGAGGGAGGTCCTCGTAGCTATGACGTCCGCATTGAGAACGACCTCCTTGGACCCCATATATATCATCTATATCAGTTAATAGTAACTAAATGAACATAAACAAACAACGTAATTAACTTATGTAATGTATCTTAAACTGTTTATAACTATCCGGTCCAATGAACCCCCTTTAACACTTGCATCCATATCACGCACTACACTTTCATCCCTTGGACAAAATGACCTATTCCATGCTTCCTTAGCTAGAGAGCCCTTCAAATGGTTTTGTTGCTTCAATTTAATCTAAAAACTTGTAGTTTGTTTCATTTTAATCCCTCAAACTCCAATTTGGCAATTGGAACTATCTAATTTTAACATATGAAAAATACAATACCAACATTTTGAGAACATAAATGAGAACAAATAAAAGGATAAGAACCTATTTAATACGGGTTCATCGTCGCCAATATTGGTTGTAAAACATAAAATCAGTTTATATTTTCTTATTCTCATTTCTACATCTACGATTCCTTTGATAATATAGGAGTAGTATTTAGTAATACATACTCTTTCTTTAGTGCATCGTGCACTCAAATCTATCAACTTCCTCATTTCATATTTTACATATTATGTATTAGAATGAAACTCACTTAAATCTATAGAGTACTTCTTCGGAAATAACCCCGCAAGAACGCGCGGATAGCAACATCTAGGGTATACACACACAGGGAGGATGTGATGTGCTAATTCAAGTGGCGCATAGAATGCGTTGAACTTTTCAATTTATTAACAATCATGTCATTTCTTTTTTTTTTTTCATTCTAAAAAAATGCATATTTTTTATTCCATAATCTAAAATTACAAATATTTCGTTCATTGGAAAGAAAAAAGAAGATAAATAACAAGAGATTCATATGTCATATGTTTTAATGCTCGCCTATTTATTGAATTACCAACTTCACTATTGAATTACCAACTTCACTATTGAATCATGAATTTCTACTGTAGATCATTAAATATCCTTGTTTACGGGTAAAAACTTTACGCCAAAATTGTCACTCCAAGTCCTTTAATCATTCTTAATTAACTTGATAAAGATGCATATATTTGTAAAATTTAAAGATTTATATGAATTTTGAAATTAAAATCCTTTGTTAGCCTTTAAATAAAGAATGAAACTACTTGAAAATGATTTAAACGGAAAGTGAAAGGAAGGAAACTTCAAAATATTAGAAACAATAGATCAAAAGCATACCAATTCGTTGCAAAAAAGCAGAGCAACACAGAAGAAAGAATTGAATGCCTAGCTAGCGGACTGGAGCTAGCGTTGGTCTTCAACCCTTGACAATAACGACTTTGGAATGTGGAAGTCCGCTGGGGAATCGCGCGATATGGTGGTGAAATGATAGAGTGGCATGGTTAGTAATTAAATGGATTTCTTAAGCACTAATTAAGATCTGTTTAAACGCATTCAGACACACACATATATATATGCTTAATTACTCAAATTTTCTTTTCTCCTTTTTCTCTTATATATGCTCCTATATGTTGGAATCATCAAACGTGACTTACATTAGTTAATCATAATCAATGAGTATGATATATCGATCTTTATTAGTACTATATCTCTGTTCTAAATGTGTTGTCGCATTTCCTTTACAATTTAGAAAGGAAATGGGACAACACATTGTCTTCTTCTTCTTGATCTACCTGAAAGTTGCTCCGAAAGTTGGTGTCCAAAAGTCCACCGCGGTCTCCGTAGCGACGGGGAAGGTGCTTGATATCGGCACCAAACACAGCCCTCGGCTTCTTAGGTCTTGGTTTGCCCCACCAACTTCTAATTTTGTACCTGATTTCATCGCAGATGACTTTGCATTTTGATCACCGCCTTTCATCTGCCATATTAATTTTCAATCAAAAAACAGTTTTGAATAATTAAAACCAGAGTTCAAATGAGAATGCATTGTAATATATTATCGGATAAAATAGATAATACAACCTTGAATTATGTCAACTAAATTAGATAATTGCAGCTGGAACTATAACTGGGAAGGAATTGTGATAGTTTTGGGACGGTTTTCCCTAGCTTATCTAATCAAGTGACATGGTTATGATAATATTATCTATTTTAGCCTAATGATCATAAAATAACTATTCAAAACAAAGAGTTAGTGATTTAATATAAGTATATAGTTTAAATTTAAGATGGATAATTAAAAAGAAAAAGTGTTCCTCCTACCTGGGTTGAAGGAAAGTCGTCAAATTTGTATACGTGGCATATTATTAGTGGTGGATGCCACCACTAATAAGTAAGGGGTTACCACTCCCGTAATTAATAGTGACAACCTTTTAATAAATAGTGGTGGCACCAACCATTAATAGCGTGTGTCACGTATAACGAAAATATTGCCCTTCATTCGATAAGAGATCGATGGGGTGTTTTTTTTTTTTGTGAAAAATTTAAAGTGTTTATGTAGGTAGTACCTGTGAATTAGGAGAGGCTCCTTGCTTCATATAAGGTGTACTTAAAACCTGGAATTAAGTCAAAATGGTACTATAAGAAAAAGAGTTTTATATGTACCTGTTATGTCGTAATGCTGCTTTTATTTAGTCAAGCTGATTGAAACTTTCAATAAAGAATTAATTGAAGAAGAATTGAGTTGAACATACACTGACTTGCTCATGAAGAAACTTAATGTACTCAATTGCTTCATGTAGAACTGACGCCGTATCGGTCTGCCAAAAACAAAAACTCCAAGTAAGGAAAAATTAAGGGAGGAAAAAAAAACATTTTTGATGTTTCAGCTGCAAGACATATACTACAATTAATCACTCCAAGTAAATATATAAATTAACATTTACTCCAATTTTTGGAAAGTTCCAAAAAATTTCTCTAATGTGTACAACACATTTTACTATTTTAGGATAATCTAAAGTGATAAAATTGACTCATAGTACTACTGAGTATATATTATCGATTAAAGGGAAAAGGCATTGAAAAGAGAAATATGGGAAAATTGTCTCACACCTTTCCGAAAGGTGAAACCAATTGTTGGAGGGCAGTGATTCGGTCCCCTAGCTTCTCTTTCCGGACCTGATTGAAACAACAGTAAGTTTGAGGACCAACAATTACAATCAAAAGAAATTAAACCCTCAAAGTTGCTATTTTATCCATTCATCGTCATCGACTTCACCTACCTTGAAAGTCGGTAACGGCGACGGCGTCTCTATTCTCGCCTTTTTCACCGCCGGCGGGCTCTCATTGCCTGATCCTTTCTTATTATTATTATTGTTCCCCTCCCTTGCTTCTTCAACATTTCTCTGCAGTTTCATCGCAATTATATTTTATTTGACACAACTCTTAATTATGTTAATAAGTAATTAGCTCCTTGGTTAATTAAAATTAATTACCTTGGTGGGAAGCAGCTGGTTATTAGGGCAACTCATGGGTTTGTTGGCGAAAACCGTTCGGAGAAACTCTGATGGCGACGAGGCCGAAAACCGATCACCGCCGCCGTCGTTCGACGCCGCATTCCAGAACGCCGCCTCATCTCCGAACTGCACTGGTAATTGCTGTTGCTGTTGCTTAAGAAAAGACGACGGCCTGAAGAAGGGCGGTAATTTGTTCCATGACGACGGCGACAGCTGGTCGTTCGAGGTCGCTGTAACTGCGCTACCGCCGTAACTCTCGCCTGCGAAGTTGATCGGTCGACCGCTGAAAACCGGAGGTTGCGGTGGCGGCCGGGGATCATCATCAAATAATGTCTGTATCAACGCCGCTGCGGATGTCGTCGCAGGCGGGTAGCTGTACGAAGCGGAGCAGCTGGTACTAGTAGTGGTCACCGCCGGCTGCTGATCATCGAACGGAAAATCTTGGTTCATCGGCTTTAAAACGGCGACGTCCTGCGAATCCAGCTGTCCCGTGCTGCTCGAATTACTTGGACTGAAAATTGTCAACGTAAATTTAAAACAACAAATGATCAAATTGTAAAGATGGGGACAAAATATAAAGCTACTATAAAGTAGAGCTAGCAAGAACAAAAGGTAAAGTTGATTTTTTTAAAAATATCTCAAATAATTGAACAAACATCAGTCAGTACTTAATTGCTCAGCTTAATTAAGATTAATGAAGTTTAGGTATCAGTTTTAGTCTTACGGGAAGGATTGGTTCCATTGGAAAGTTGCGAAAGAGGTGGAGTTGTTGTCGTTGTCGTCGCGAGCCACCTGCAGATCAGTCGGCCATCCGAAGTCGGGGACAGCAGCCGCCGTACATGGCGAGGAACAGCCGGAGAAGACGCTCCTGGAGGCAGGGAGATTCCACCAGGTTCCACCGCAGATCCCGCCGTGTAAGAATTCTTCGGCCATGTGTTCGTGCAGGAATTATGGTGAATTGTGTGTGTTGAAGAAGAGGAAAGCATAAAAATACAATCCGGCTATATGATGAGGAGCTGGGACACAGTATATATATACACACGAAGCGATTGATAACTAAGGCAAGGGTTGGTTGTGTACGGGAAAATTCTTAAGGTCCACACTAAACAATTTCCCTTATTGAAATTAGAAAAAGAAAAATATGTTAACAGAGATATTGGCCGGTTACTAACACATAGGATGACATTAACGTTTCTTATGCATGCTAGGGTTTTCTACCAAGGCCGCTGTCGCGCTGCAGTCTGCCTCTGCGGTTCTCCGTCGCTGGCAGGGCCGGCCCTGACATTTCCGGGGCTCGAAGCAAAAAAAAAAAAATTTGGGGCCCTGTATATAATCTTTTACTTTAAAACATTCATGTCATAATATAGCAATAAAGCTTCCAATATAATAAAATATTATAATATTTGAAACAAAAATATAAAAATTACAAATACCAGCACATGTTACTGAAAAACAGCCCTTCTTGCATTCTTGGAAGCAAAAGTGTCAATTAAGCATGAGAACTCAAGCTTTTCCGCCAACTCCTTCTCAATCGATAACATAGCCAAACCATTTAGTCTTTCTTGTGACATAGTCGATCGAAGATAAGATTTGATCAACTTTAACTTCGAGAAGCTTCTCTCAAAGATGCAACAATGAATAGGTATGGTTAGCATAAGTTTGTAAGCAATCCATGCATTTGGGTAGCAACCATCCATTTGCTTCAAATAGCTCAACACATCAATTGCTTTCTGCTTCACTGGTATAAACCATTTCAAATAGCTCAACTCCTCAAATAGTTCACCCCAATAATATCATATCCATCACCATCCTTGAACAACTTTTCAAGATTCGTACAAAAGTTCATCAATGTTTCATCATCTACGGACTTCAACTTCTCAAACTTGAATAAAAGCCCAAAATCTTCTTCATATTTCTTAAACTGTTCAAATCTACTTTGAAGTGAAGAAAGGGCTTGATCAATAATATAATAGAAGTAACCAACCTTAAATGACTCAATAGCAGATTGCGTCTCCTCTTCATTGTCACTTTCGCTCGGTCAAAATGTTTTTTCTTCTTAACGCATCTCTTTTCACGAAATTCAGCGACAATTCCCATCTCCATTGCAATTTCTTTAGCATTGATCAAGGCCTTATCAAATCCATTTTCTCTATAATTCTGCACAAAAGCAATAAGCTTTGCCAATTCCTAAACAGCAACATCGACATGCATGTCCTCTGTTTGTAAAAGCTTACTCACAAAATTGATAGCATTCAATAATTCATACCAATAACCATGCCAAATAAGAACTCAAAATTCTTCATCTCATATTTCGCAAGGCATTGAGCATCAGACCTTGATTTAGAATCATCACCATTTTTTCCCAAGTAAGCTAATGCATCTCTTATTTTGGGAGCTTGGAATCTAAATGCTCTCACACTTTCAACACGACTTTCCCATCGTGTTTCAGATAATGGCTTAAGAGTAAGACCGCACATGGTCCTTGAAAACTTGCCATCGCTTTGTAGAAGATGAGAAGAATGAGTATATTCGTTGCATCACTCCAAAAAATAATCAACTTTGTCATCACAATTAGCCATATCGAAATAGCAAGGTTCAAACTATGACAACCACAAGGGGTATATAATGCTCTAGGATTTACCTCAAGAAGCCTTTTCGCACACCTTTGTGTTTGCCCCTCATATTAGAACCATTGTCATATCATTGTCCTCGTATATCACCAATGTTAAGTTTATGATTGTGCAATGCATTCTTCAGCTCATTAAACAATCCAAGCCCCGATGTGTCCTCCACCTTTAGAAACTCTAAAAAAACTCTCTTACCACAATTGGATTTGATTTAACATCAACACATCGGATGATAAGAGACATTTGTTCCTCATGACTCGCATCTGGAGTGCAATCAAGTATAACCGAATAGTACACTGCTTCTTTGATGGTTGCAATGATGGACGCCTTCACCTCATTTGCCAGTAGTTGAATCATTTCATTTTGGATCTTGTGACTCAAGTAATGGTAGTGAGTTTCTTTCTTTGACACACGTAGAACATGTTCTTGCATCACCGGATCAAATTCAGCAATCATCTCAATCATCTGTAAGAAAATTCCATTTCTCTCCTCATACAATTTTTCATTATCCCCACGAAAAGCCAAATTATTTTCTGCAAGTCTTTTCACAACCGCAAGGATCCTCAGTAGCACTTGCCGCCAATGTTCTTTCTCCTTCTTTATTTGCTCTTCCAACTCTTGATCAATTGTGGCCTTCTTTTTCAATCTTGTTTCCAATTCAATCCAACTAGTAAAGCACTTGATGTGAACACCATTTTTTTCATGACTAGCAAGTCTTTGACCGATATTCCTCCAATCATTGAATCCTTCATTTGCAAGTTTACCCAAAATACTCATGTGACTTTTCTTGAACAATTTACAACAAAAGCAAAATACCTTGTCTAAGGAAACCGAGTACACTAGCCACCTCCTATTCCGCTTTTCACCATTAGGAAATATACGAAAATATTGTGAG
Source organism: Stellera chamaejasme (assembly GCA_024586325.1). Classification (NCBI taxonomy): domain Eukaryota; kingdom Viridiplantae; phylum Streptophyta; class Magnoliopsida; order Malvales; family Thymelaeaceae; genus Stellera; species Stellera chamaejasme. The sequence continues at coordinate 1,413,682 of CM044986.1, forward strand.
GAACTAAAACGTCTCCCCACGTTATCAACAGGATATGCGAAATCATTCTCTCTTTTAGGACCCCTTTCGACCAAAAAGTCTCTAGCATTTTGTTTAATCTCAACCCAATTTCCAGGATCATCAATGTCGCCTAGAAAAGTAAATTCAACATCTTGTTGATCCTCTTCAACAACAACCATGTCTTCCTCATTTACCGGCACATCTGGTTCTTCCCCTCCACCACTATCATTAACAGATTCATGAACGATTGGTTCCTCATTCAAATCTTGACTTGCATTCGCATTCTCATTCTCATCTGTAGAAACTTGTGCATTTGCTTGTTCATTAATTGACTTATAAAAATTTTTTATAGGTCGAATAGTTCTTGCTTGAACTTTCTTTAATGCCTCCCTCCTCTTAATCTCTTTTCTTTTTTTAGCCCCAGAAGGATACTTCCTAAGTGCAGCCATAGAGCACCCTGCATCAGTCAATTTTCATCATCATCAATTCATCATCATCATCATCATCAGTCCTATACAATATTTCCAACCAATGCAACTACCAATCCTATCAGCTTCTGTTAGTTTAGTTAGTTGCAACACCAAAATCAGCAAGCTTAACAAGAAGAATGGTGCACTACAGAGAATGTTTTTTGATTCAGATTGACTCTGCACCTCAGGTTACAACAAATGTCAACCGGGGGAGAGAGAAATATTCATTTTTCTCTCAGCTTATCATCACAATGCAAACTACAATAGCATAGATACCTGGAAGGCCAACTAAAGTTGAAGTTTTAATACAACACCCCAAGGCTCATAAAAGAGAAAAATAGCTCTCTTTCTGTTTTCAATAAACAAAGAGAGAAACACCATGATGGGCAGGAGCAAAAATAACAAGAAAACATGTAAATGTGCAGGAGCAAAAATAACACCATGATGACACCCTGTTTATATTTTTCATCATGAAAGACCAACAGAGCTAAACCAATCTAATCAAACATGTAAATGGGCATATTCAAAACAGGCAAAAGACCTAATCCGAACTTATATCAAGAAAACACACATATGGCAACAACCGAATTTAGAATAAACTTTGCCATTACCTTTATTTGTGTTACCAAGATTAAACAAGTTTCAGCCACTAGCACAATTTATCGGGCATTTGTGCTCAACCAAATTTCGAATTTAACATGTAATTATCTCGATTACCCAGACCCAGTTCCTCTCTTAATCCTTCTTATTCAGTGGAGATAAACCAAGCCTTCCAAGACCTACTTTAAGAGCAATTAGAACAAAAACTATCCAAAATTTTAAGAAAGAAGTAGACTTGAAGTGCAGCTATGAATCACAAACATAAGCAACCTGCGCAATGTAGACAGCCGTGTGGCTGTAGTGAGCGTCCTGTTGCTCTGTTGCTTGCTCTGTTGCTCTGTTGCTGAGGAGGTTGAGAGCGTGGTGAGGCGTGGCTGAGCGTGAGGCGTCCTCGTCGAGCATCCTCGTGGGTGTGGCTGAGAGCGTCCTCGTCGAGCGTCCTCTGTTGCTGGTGGAGTCGCCGCGCCGCCGAGAGAGAACAGAGAGAGAAGTGAATGAAGGGGGAGATTGGGTTTGTGGGTGTGGGTTATTGCCTACTGGGTTGGGTTGGGTTAGGGTATATGTATCTAAAAATATAAATTTGGGGGCCCCCAAAAATTGGGGGCCCAAAGCAAAATGCTTATGGGCTTATGCCCAGGGCCGGCCCTGGTCGCTGGTGTGCCTCTTTCGTCCAGTTGTTTTGATTGGATCTTCTACGAGCTTCGATGCTTGTGCTCGCTTGGCGTTCACGTCTCGGGCTCTGTTCAGTGGCTTCTAGCACGTTCTGTGGACCAGTTACAGGCGTCGACGACCAGTCTCGGCGGGTGCAGGCCTTTGGTTCTCCTCGTCTTTGAGGCCAATGGTCAGGTTCAGGCGAGTTGGATAGGCGCTGCTAGGGTTTGCGCAATCACAACCCTTGGGTTCCTGGCACCGACAGTGATTCCGGGGTCGTCGGCGATCTTCCTCCACTGGTTATACTCATCACGTTGCCTCTGGCGGCGTCCCCCTCACTGGGCTGTTGTGGATTTCGTTAGGTTCTGCTCTCCATGATGGTTCGGTGCCTTCCTCTCCCTGCCTAGTTCACGCACCCGTGGTCGGCTCTTCTTTGGTCTCGGAGACTGGAGATTGCCTCTATCCACTGGTTTTGTTGGCGTCATTGCTGATGGTCTTGGTCTCACAGTCGATGCTCCTCGCAATATGGGTGACGAGTGGCATGTTCGGGCAACAAGGTGGTTCTTTCCGGAGGATTTGTTTGGTGAAGTGGGATTGGTAAGATTCCCCAAATCGACAAGGTTGAGCCAGTGCTTACCCTGACTAGAGCAATGAACTTCTGGGTCCCAGGTTGGCGGGTATCGGGCTCCCCTGGTCAGCTTGTGGATGGTCTTCATTTGGAGCTCGACAGATTCTCTTTATTTCAGTTACTTTAGTTCCAGTTATTTTTCTTTCGGTTGTTGAGTATACTCTTATTTTGCTTCAGTTCTGCTTAGTTTTTGTTTTGTTTGCAAGTAGCTACATGAGTAAGTTGTTGTGTTTAATTACTATTATCACTATGGTTAGTGCTCTCTTTAGCCCACTATAGTGTGCTGGTACTATTTAACCCATTTTGGTCGTGCAAGGGTACCGGGAGCCAGAATTCAAATCTTTTTATCCGTCATAATGGTCATGACCATCGTCATGATATGCTTAACCTTTGTGAATATGTAAGTACCAATTGGGTTTCTAGAGAGATAAACTATCTCTTCTCTCTAGAATTGTTGGGTATTTCATAATGTGTTTTGATGCAAAAACACTTATCTCTGTAGATAAAAAAATTTACATTCTCATTCAATGGGGATCCAAGTCAAATACTTTGCGAATTATGGAAGAAGGGAAGGAAGAGTTTTGAAGGTTCCATCGACCTTATTGGTAAGGATATTAGATGGCTCATATCATCATGGAAGGAGTATACAATCTAGCCATAGTGGGGAAGAGGTTTCGTCAAAGGTGTTTGGATGGGAAAACCCTTTGTCTATCAATCAGGGCCAACAACAATGGTAAGTTCATTCAATTAGTTGAAACTGTTGATTTTAGGATCATCATTAACATGCTTTCATGTTAACATATCATATATGCATCACAAGCATATCACATGATATATAATAGTACTAGATAAGAGGCATACCTTTCACCAAGGTAACAGCTTAAGGGCCTTGAAGGCTTTTTTGCTCCTAGTTGAGGCGAGACTTCCTTCTCCTAAGGAAGAGGCCGACTTGGAGGCACACCAAGGGGGCGGATTAGAGATAAAGAATTCTAATGTGGTTTCACCCACAAACTCTAAAAGAATGTCAAGCTAATTTCGGCTTTGAGAGGGAGAGAAGAGAGCGGCAATGCTGCCAAGGGATGAGAGAAATGGCCAGCCCCTCACCCCTATTTATAGAATGCGAAGGGTGGCCAAGAGAGGGGACACAACCCGTCTTCATTGCCGAAAGTGACGCGATCACGGGGACGCTCGTCGCGAACCCACGAGATCGCAGGAAGCGTCGGATCTAGCTCGAAGGAGTCACAAGAACAGGGAAAGATAAATTTGGCCTCAAACACCTCCCAACTACGAGGTTGGGCAATATTTGAGATAATGTCTGGGGAAGATGGAAGATCTAGCACCTCTTAACTACGAGATTAAGCAATACTAGATATTAAACTCGATGATAAACACCAAGGGGGATGGCGGAAGGTAGCAAGGGGTGAGAACCAAAGCTTGAGGAATTAAACCTCTCAAGTGTTTTACATATTTTCTCCATTTTCTAGAAGTCTGCTGTCCCTTTTATAGGAGGGAAAAGTGAACAGACTCTTACACATGCGCATGCATGCCAAAAGCATAAAGTGCTTTTGCATGCATGTCATCCGAAAAGGTTAAAGGTAAAAGCTAACCTAAAAAGGTATCTTATGTCTTGTCACGACCACCCCGCCCGGTTGCAGAGGCGGGCCGGCCGCGACGTTCGGAAGCGGAAGCTACGGCTGAAAGAGCGGAATCGGTACCACCGAAACCCGCTGCTTGTAGTGGTCCCATGACCCGGCCCGCAAAAACAGAATGGTCGTACGATGACCCGCAACCTACAGAACACATATATGGCAAGTATACAAAGCAACTTAACAAACAAACATGCAGTTTATGGAATACTTTTCATTACTCATGATAACCAAATCACCAAAACCATTTCGTACATATAACCAATGTAAGCAAGTCGGGGCTCCGCCCTCGACTCAGAAGACAGATACAGAACCAACACATACACCAAAATATACGTCATATACACTATCATGATCCGATATTCATGCATGCAACTACACCTACAGAGCCACCAAAGTAAACCCTAGAATACCTAGGTGCGGAATCCGGAAACCCCTCGCTCAGAAGATTCCCGCACGAGGTACTGCTGCTGCTGCTGAAATCAAAAGCACCGCGGATCTCTAGTCCGCCGGCTGCTTGTCAGACCGACCTGAAAGGTGGTAAACAGAAAGGGGTGAGTCCTCGGGAGGACCCAGTAAGGGCTGAGGTAAGATACAGTTTGTACAAGTGCCGCTGAACCGAACCTGCAAAACAGAACAGATACAAGCACAAATATACATATATATGAATGTATGCAAAGTCAGAGGTGAGCCGGAACACATCACATGCGGTCCAACCGCTGACCCTTATAATAATCACAGAACGACAGCCCTCTCCAAGAGGTCAGAAATATACAGAAGCACGGTACCGACTGGGGTTATGATCCCCAAACTGTCGTAGGGTCACAGAAGTATACTTGCACTACCGGTGCGTGTATACACAGAATGTCGGCACCCTCCAGTGCAGACACTACAGAACAGAACCAAGGAGCACCCGTGGCCTCTAAGACCATCCGGGTCTCGTCACAGAACAGAACCATATAATAATAATGCATATGCAGAACAGAATATAGTATACCAAAACGTATAAACAGAAATATCAGCGCCTAGCGCGGATATGCAGAACAACATATAAACCTGTGGCCTCCAAGACCACCCGGGTCTTGAAACATAACAAGTACAAACATGTACCCTACCATATGACAGGTCCCGGGATCATCGAACCACCGTCCTCAACCCGGAATCCTGCCTCAACTAGACCCGATATACATAAAGTCCCATTCCAGAATGTATAACGAGAGAAGTTGAACCCTTACCTCAGCAACATCGCTATGTAGCACAACTCCTGGGAAATCCCGGCTCCCGGCCCGAAAAGTCGCAACTTGCCTTTTACGATCCCACACAGCTCCACCAATGCAGAAACAAGCTGAACAATCACAAACAAGTCAGAACTCACCAAAATAGACCCCCAGAACCAAACCCGCACAATCCCGCACTTTCCCGCAAAAATCCACAGAAAGCTCGGTTTTACGAACCGAGCTAGAACATCCTTATTCATACACCCACAAACACATCCAAGCCATTAAATTCCAGATTCCAGACATTTTACCCGTAATCCCGCATAAAGGTGAATTTTGCTACTAACGTCCGAAAACGACGTTCCAAACATCGTTACGCATCTACTTCCATTCACGATACCAAATTACTATCCAAAACATCCAAAACACAACCCAAACATGGATAAAGTTTCCCTTTAACATTTCGGCCCTTCACCAAAATTTCACCAAACTTCCAATTCAATCCATTCAAGGTTCCAATTACTCACTTTAATCACCAATTACACTTCTTAAGCTTGATTACTATCCAATTACACCTTAATCACCCAAAATCAAGCATGAACCCTATTTACACTATTCACCTAATTTGGGGCTTTTCCGCACAACCTGTTTTCCATCAAATTGAAACCACACAATGCCTTAGAATCATGCTAGGAACCACATATCCAAAGCATGATTCAAGAATCCAACAATCATCAAGTTTAGAAAATCATCAAATTTTCGCCAAATTATGTTTCCACCATCCATGATATATTTCCAAAATTTAAACCTAGATTCTTACTCCTCTCCATGCCAAGAACAACATACTTAAATTTGGAAGCAAGAGGATCACCAAAACTCATAGCAAAGAACAAACCCCAATTCATTTTCTTCCTCTTTTTCCAACCAAAACAAGCTTCCAATCTTGAAAGGAGATGAAGGGAGGAAGCTTACCACTTATGGAACCCAAAACCTTGTTGATTCTTGACCAAATGAAGAACACATGAAGCTTGGAGGTTGAGCAAGCATGGCGGCAAGAAAGGAGAGGAGGAAGAAGAAGAAGAAAATATGAAGAAAATATGATTTTTCTACCTTTATATATTTTCTCCTTTTAATTCTTTTCTTTTTCCATCTTTAGCCACAAAATGACATGTGTCCCTTATCTCATCTCTTCCAGCCGACCTTCCTCTTCCCCTTTATCCAAATATTGCCAACTTTTGGGTTAATTGCAACTTAGTCCTTAAACTTTCCCAAAAAGTTGCAATTTAGCCCAACCGCAGTTTCCAACCTCCAATTAGAACGAAACCTGAACACGACCCTCGGAATATCATAACACACACAAATCTTCTTTCACATGTTCAATTACCCATCCAGAGTGTCCTACCGGGTCCGCTGAACCCGAGCAAATCCCGACGTGCTAACCCAGACCAAAAACCCGCCATGCCAAAAATCCTCAAATATCACCATAAAATCCGTCTCAAAATATAACATACTTTACACCAAAGCCGTCGGCAAATTTTCATCCCGAGCCTCGGGATCCCTGTCCCGGGCCCCAGGAGTCGCCCGGGACTGAACGTCTCGTCCCAAAAAATATACTCCGTAAAACGATCCGGGACGTTCTCACCATTCCAAAAATGCAAACGGTTTCTCATTCCGAGGTCCCGGGAGAGCTACCGAGCCCGCTGTACGTCCCGAGACAACCCCCCGGCCCCGAAAAATATTTCCGGCGAAAATGTCCGGGGGACCCACACGACCTCAAAACCCGAAGGATTCCCAGAAATAAGGCTCAAATAAGTCTCGGGAGCCGTTTAACCGCCCAAAAACGTGACCCGCAGGCCAAAACCGGAGCCCCGGGTCACCCGGGTCACAACCCGCTCGGGGTGACTCCCAAGTATCTTCATAAGGCTTCACCCTCGCCTGGATGCTTCGCAGAGATGGCTTCACCTTCGCCTGGAAGCTTCGCATGGAGGTCTTGCCTTCGCTTTGAAGCTTCACGTTGGAGGTTCTAGCATGCAGGCTTCGCCTTGAGGCTTCGCAGGAACGGCTTCGCCTGAGGGCTTCGCCATCGCCTGGATGCTTTGCATGAGGGAAGCCTAGCCTTCGCCTAGAGGCTTCGCATGGAGCTCTCGTGTGGAGGCTTTGCCTTCTCCTGGTTAGGCGATCGCCTGAATCATGGATTGGGCAGCCTGGGCCTCTGAACCTCCTCGCCAAAAAGGGTGCTCCGAGCTTCATTCACCTTCCTCTTCGATTTTTGACACTTTGTTGTTGCTTGGGGATCCCATGATCACATCAGAAAGTATGCCTCCAAAGAGGACACAACTTTTCGGCCATGAAGGCCTCTCACACAAGCCGAAATCTTGTGTCTTCTCCTCACACCAATTCGGCCATTAATGCCGAATCAACACTTCCCTTGGCCAATGGTCATGTGCCTTGTCCAAGAGTTGTTGCCCTCGGTGAGGAGATATCTCTACACAAGAGACATGTCCTTTGGCTCAATTGGCACGAAACTAGCTCAATTGGCACTCATCCAATTGAAGCTCCATTGAGCTCAAATTCAGCTCACAATTAGCTAAAAGTTGCTCCTCTTCTCATTTAGCTCCAATGAGCTAAAGTTAGCTTCATTTAGCTGGAGTGAGCTGCACTTGAGCTGAGTTAAGCTGCACCCAGCTACTTCTAGCTGGAGTGAGCTGAGTCTAGCTACTTCTAGCTAGAGTGAGCTCAAGTTGAGCTGGTTCCAGCTACTTGTAGCTGGAGTAAGCTGAAGTCCAGCTGCACCCAGCTCCCATGAGCTGGTGTGAGCTGGTTTGAGCTGCTCGATCCCATGCTGGAGTTGAGCTAAGGTGAGCTACTTCTAGCTGACCTTGAGCTGAGTGAGCTCAGTTCAGCTACTTCTAGCTGAGGTGAGCTACATCTAGCCACCTTTAAGCTTCAACTTAGCCCCACGAGCTCAAGCAATACCTTAAAAGGTCTTGGTGCGCCAGGAATTCCAACAGAAACTACCCAAGAATTTAGAACAACAATTATTTTCCTAGAAGGGTTTAAGGGGCAAGGACGGTTCCGGTTACTCTGTTTATTGGGTTTGGCGGTGCCGAATGGATGGAAATCAATTGGAATTGGTGGTTCGAGGCCGGTCTGGAAACTCAAAGTATCGATCATTCATGACGGATTGTGCAAGACCAACAGAAGCTTTGGTGATGGTGTTGTAGTGGTGGGATCGATTACTGAAGCTCCCGCGGAAGTTTGGCCAGTGTGGTTTCAGACGATCATGGTAGTTGACGCTGCCCACCTGGAGTCTGTACTCTAGTACGGTCGGAACCTCGACATAATGAGGAGGGTGTTCCATGTAACACTAACGATGTTGATTGGCCGACTTCGTCGTCACGGCGATGTTCTGGTTCCTTGGTTTCAGAAGTTGTGGCCATTCATGATTCCGACATGAAGGTAATTGGGTAGGTTAATATGGTGTTAAATTCTCTAGATTAATGGTGGAACTAATTTTAGTTTCAGTGGAGTTCAAGTGCCTAACTCAGAAGTTGGAGTCGAAACTCGAAAATTAAAAGACGGGCTTGCCTCAGTGGCGGTTTCTGACATGTTGGAGATGGAGGACGATAGCGAGAGCTTGCAGGCAGTTGTTGCGAGCGCCGACGTTGCTTCTCCATCGAATTCGTCGACGGTTCCGGTGATGTTGATGCAGGGTAACGGTGCCATCTCCATAGGTGGTACAGGTGATGCTTCATCTTCTTTCCTTGGTAAAGATGATAAAGTGGACATTATTGTTGGAATTTCTTGGCGCATCAAGAACTTTTAAGGTGATGTTTGAGCTTATGAAGCTAAGTTCAAATTTCTGAAAATTGTGTGGTTGCTAGCAGTTGCACCAGGAAGCAGTGTAACTCTCTGAAAGTCATGCAACTATTGTTTCGCTAAAGTGGTGCAATTTAGATAGAAAGAGCTATACTTAGTTCTAATCAACTCATGGTAACTCATCTTAGTTAAAAGTAGTTCAAAGTTAGCTCACTACAACTATAGGTAGTTGTGGTTAGCTCCCACCGGCTCAAATTAGTTAAAAGTAACTAATTCCAGCTTATATGAGCTAGTTCTGAAGGAGAAGTAACTATCAGCTCAAAGTGAGCTCAAATATGTGTCATGGAAATTATTTAGAGTTACTTTGTGTAAATCTAATCTCATTTAGGTGAGATAACCACTTTTGACACCTTATGACAAAATAAGGAAATTTTAGTAAAACAAATGTGGGTTTATAGTACAAGGTGTATGCACCTTGCACCATAGATAATTCCTATAGAGGTTAATTGATATGGCCAACCATTAGGAGAGGTTATTTGGGGAAAATAACTCACCACTTCCTTTTAGGATATAGTGGGGTGGTTATCCAAGTAGTAGGGGAAGGTACAAGGATCACCCTAGGCCGAATTGTACATGATAATTTCAGCTAGGGGTGGTTATTAAATGTCCATCAACTGTCTCCCCATCTATAAATAGAGGGGAGGGGTTTGGCCATGACTAACACCTTAGAACCCATCACTTGGTTCACAAACTTCTCCTTCTCCTCTCTCTTTCACTTGGCCGAATTTTGGAGCATTTATTGGAGCTTTTTGTGGATTTAAGTGTGTTTCATCTATACATTCCACCCCCGGGTGTCCCATCAAGTCAGCCCTTCCATTGGAATCCATTTGGAACACATTCGCCCATTTGAAGATCAATGAGAGGAGCTTACATTTTAAGGAGCAATGAATCATTTAAACTGTTTTTCCCTTAGTGCAAGGTAATATTCTAGCCCCTCAATTACTAGCTATGGCTTTGTAATGATATATGAAGACTATTGTGTCTACTTGTTCTCATCCGGATCCGATTATACTATTATGACTTTGTATGTATATGGCATACTTATAGCAAATAGTGGCATTGAGTTGATGAAAACCATTAAAGAATGGTTGTCCTCCACCTTTAATATGAAGGATATGGGGAAAGATTCTTTCATTTTAGGTGTAAAGAAGGGAAAGATTGCTAGCTCTTTCACAAGAGTTATATTGATAAGATTCTAGAAATGTTGAAATTGACCAACTCAAAGCCCATGAATACCCTACTTGCATATGGATGCAAAATTGGAGAGCATATGTTCCCCAAGACTTCAAAAGAGAAAGAAAAAATGGCAAAAATACCATACCTTAGTGGAATTGTGTCCTTAATGTATGTCATGTTATGTACAATCCCCGACATTAGCCAAGCAGTTAGCTTACTCACAAGGTGTTCTTCAAACCCTGGAATGCACCATTGGAAGAATGTAAAGAAGGTTCTAAGGTACTTTAAGGAGACTAAAGATTATTGACTATGTTATCAAGGCACAAAGCTTGATTTACATGTTACTCTTATGCTGATTGGGGTGGAGATAGGGCCTCCAGCAAATCTACAAGTGCCTATGTATTTATGCTAAATGGCGGGGCTGCTACTTGGTGTAGCAAGAAATAGACTTGTACAACATTATCTAAAATGGAGGTTGAGTTTATCTCTTGTGTCTCGGTTGTACAAGAAACCTTGTGGCTTGAATACTTCCTTAAGAACTTGGAATCTTGGATTAAAGTGGAAAGACCTATTACCATCTTTAGTAATAGTAAAGCGGCCATGGGTTACACTAAAGTTCCCAAGTATCATGGAAAGACCAAACATATTAGCATGAAATACAACTTTGTGCGAGATGCAATTGAAAATGGTAAAGTTAAAATATAATAAATTTCTACGGACCTTATGGTGGCAGACCCTCTTAATAAGCCATTGCCACCTCTTGTTTTGGCTAGACATGTTAAAGCAACGGGTCTTCGTAGATTGTAAATGTTAGATGTACTTCACCACTTTGGTGTCACACATGTTGTACTATCTTGATCTAAATGAATTTGTTTGTTTATGAATCAAATAGTTTGTTCAATCATGAAAACACCACAAAAATTAGAACATGTCAATCATAGATAATAGAAAGATTTTCTCATACAGGTCTTTCACCCTTAATCTTGTGTAGAATTAAGAATGAGACAAGCTAAAGACTCAAACTATATTGTTTATTAAGAAACGTGTGACTTGAAAGAGTTATACTTTTGAGTGGGAGACATGACAAACACATGTCACTTTTGCTACTTATGTCACCTTGATTCACTACCTAGAGAGAAAATGGGTTACCGCGGCCAAACCCACAGTAACTACTTGCGGGAAAAGGTCGCAATGTTTCCCGCAGTAAATAATGGCGCAGTAAAAGCTTCACTGCGGTAGCGCCCGTAGTACTTACCGCGGTCTTACTCCGGCCATGGCAGCAGTAAACTAATTTATTAATTAGAAAAAGTGGATGAATCTGGATGAATTTATTCATACAGATTCATCCACCTACCCAGAAAACCCAGAAATCAGTGGTGGTGGTGGTGGTGGTGGTGGTGAGCAAGAGGCGGTCATGAGAGTGAGAAAGCGACGTCGATGGAGCGACGATGATGCTGAGGTGGGAGCGGTGGCGTCAGTAGCGAAGAAGAAGAAGAAGAACATAAAGATGAAGGAGGGGAAGAAGAAGAAGATGGAAGAAGAACAAATGAGAGAGAAAACATAAAGTGATAGGAGAAGAAGAAGTTTAAGATGGAAGATGAAGATGAAGAAGGAAATGATGGAAGAAGATAGAAAAAATGAAGGATGCAGCGGGTGAAGAAACCCTAAAAAGTGACTTACCACGGCCTTACCGCGGCCTTACTGTGACCTTACTGCGGCCATGGGCGCAGTAAAGCCTACTACACCATCAACTGTGCCAGTTTACTGTGTCATTGGACTTACTGCGGCCCAAACCGTAATAAGAGCCGCAATAAGAATTGTCTTCCCCACGTAGTGAATTAAGAAAATCAAGATAAGATGAATAAGTTCATCAAGTTTGTATGACCACCATACATCCTAGCCTATGTTTAGTAGTAAGTTTAGGCTTGCTTATTCACATTTCATGATTTTGTGGTATGTCCTCCTTTTATTTAATAAGGGGAGTACACTATTTGGTGTTTTAAGAGGGAGAAATGACACACCCCTCCACTATGGTGGACATCATTCCGAGTGAAAGTGGTGTAAGTAAAACACACAATTAGTGTTCATATGAAACTTGAGGGATGTGTTCCAAGTGTTCCATGTCCATGAAATGCGATCAAAAGATATAATTTAAACAAGTTCTCTATTCTTGCTTAGTGTGAGATTCTTTGACACAAACTCTTAGTAACTTTAGCTTACTATTAGTGAATTGTATCAATGAGATTACTTTAATTGGATGTTAAAGGTTCTCCAGGAGTTGAGATCGGAGTATCCTCCTTCAAGGTAGTCAAGTTGGTTCAATTACCTAAGTAGTTCAAGCTAATAAGAAAGACACTTATGAATGATACACATACTCTAAAGTTCAATCTTGGACCCACACACTATGTGTAGTATGACTAGATTCACTTATTAGTGATTATTAATGAGATCTCAATGGCTTAATACAATCAAGGATTTCAAGTGGTTGAAATTCTAGAAAGAGATTGATTGTGATTAAGAAAATGTATCATGTGTCTGGAGTTTGTAAAGGTATCAATTGACGAGTTCAAATGAGCTTGATAGGTTCAAGCAAGTTTGAAGAAGTTCAAACTACACACGGATGCTTGATGAGTTCAAGTGGATTGTGGAGATGACAATCTTTCATTGTGAGTCTAACAACCACAATGAAGGAGATTTGGTGTGTATGCCTTGGTGTCGCATCCTTAACTCCATTTATATGAATATGCTTGTTTATTTTGGCTTGAGATTTTGTTTGAGAGATTTGATTTGAGTGGGAGTTTTGTAACTCAAACGTATCTTAGTGAGAGTGAGAGTTTGTCGAAATTTCTTGGCCCACTAAGAACTTGTGTGGTGATGTTTGAGCTTATGGAGCTAAGTTCAAGTTTCTGGAAAATATGTGGTTATTGGTACTTGCACCAGCAAGCACTGTAACTCTTTAGAAATCATGCAATTGCTGGAAGTTTCATTGCTTCTTAAAAGTGGTGCAATTTAGATATAAGTAGCTATACTTAGCTTAAATCAACTCATGGCGGCTTATCTTTGCTGAAAGTAGCTAAATATAGCTCAAAATTAGCTCACTAAAATTATAGGTAGTTGTGGTTAGCTCCCACCAGCTCAAGTTAGTTAAAAGCAACTAATTTCAGCTTATGTGAGCTAGTTCTAAAGAAGAAGTAACTATCAGCTAAAAGTGAGCTCAATGATGTGTGTCACTGACTGATTTTCTTACTATGCATGTGCGGCACTTAGTCACACACCATGTGGCTAAGTCAGCCTAACTCGTCTCAGTGTGCCTAAGTCTTGCTTGAGAATAGAGCAACATAAGTTAGAAGGAGAGAAGTACTTGGAAGCTATACAACTTGCTTGTATTTCTCAAGTGTTGGCTACACAACTTTGGACTTGGCTATGTTTTGATAACTTGGAGTTGATTACAAATGAACTCCCCCAAAGGGGTATATATAGTTCTACACCTCCTCAATGGATGGCCAGGATCAATCTGATCCAATGGTGGAGATTGACTCTCTAGAACTCTCTACACATATCTACACGTGTCTAGCACCTACTAGACTTCTCCATATAGTTCTAGATCAGCCTATAACTCTCTAGACCAAGCTAGAGACTCCCAGAGTGCTCTGGAGGGTTCCACAAGCTTCTAAAACCTTCCAGTACCTCTTAGCACTCTCTAGCATCTTCCGAAACCTTCTAGCATGTCCTAGGGCCTTCTAGCACTCTATAGTCCGTCCTAGGCTCTTCTGGTCTCTTCTAGACTCATCCAGAACTTTCTGGTCCAGTCTAGACAAACCTAGAACTCCCTGGAGGATTTTAGAATATTGCAGAGCTAGAATGTCCCCCATGGTTCTAGAGCTTCCCAATGTGTCGTCCTCACCTTGGCTCCTCTTAAACCCATCTTGCACACTCTCAAGTGTACCTTCCTGTGTCCCGTATCCTTATCATTGTGCCGTCCGCATGCCCTGGTTGTTGCACCGCGCGCCCCAACACATGCCTCGCGCACTCCGTCGAAAGCGGGTCGTGACATGTGTCATGGTAATTATTTGAAGTTACTTTGTGTAAATCCAATCTCATTTAGGAAGTTCCCATGCACCTATACTACATGAAGGGAAGGTGTAAGGAGCACCCTAGGCCGAATTGTACATGATAATGTTGGCCTATGGGTGGTTATTCAACCTCCCTCAGCTGCCCTCCCCATCTACAAATAGAGAGGAGGGGTTTGGCCATAACTAGCATCTTAGAACCTATCACTTGATTCACAAACTTCTCCTTATCTTCTCGCACTCACTTGGCCGAATTTTGGAGCATTTCATTGAGCATTTTGGGTGGATTTAAGTGTGTTTCATCTACACATTCTACCCCTTGGCATCTCATCAAGTCAGCCCTTCCATTGGAGTCCATTTGGAGCACATCCGCCTCTTTGAAGATCAAGGACAAAAGCTTATGTTTTATGGAGCAAGGAATAATTTTCTAATGTTGTTTTTCCTTTGGTGTACGGTAATATTCTTGCCCCTTAGTAGCATGTTTAGGACTCTTATTGATCTTCCTTTCTTGGTATGATTCGATGGTGATATGGCATGACACATCATGCAATCTTGTACAAAACCGAATTAATTAATGGTTAACTTGTGGCATTATGATGTATGAGATAAGATCTACATGTAAGCATGTAAATGAGACCTATAAAATCAACAAATATTGCTCATGTTCCCAATACGCCTTTTTTCAAAGTTCATGGAGAATCAGTGCATTTCAATGGGTAGCGGAGTGGTCTTCTTTAAATTTAAATTTAAATTTTGAGGTGTTTAAAGAAGTTTTGAAGAAGCAATTATCTTCAAAGTCCGATAAAGTTGATATAGCCAATAAATTGGAGTCGAGTGTGAAATTAAAATCTAAATTAAAGAGGTAATTGCAGTGAAGTCTATGAGATTAATTATTTTGGGTTGGTGGAGTTTATTGCATTCATGTTGTTTTTTAGGTGTTTTGGGATTTTATTTGTTTATGTATTTTTTATGGGTGTTCTCAAGCATTATTTTGGAGTATTTTATGGTGGGATTTGATGTTTGAGGGTGTCTTTGGAGTTTTAATAATTGGGTTAATTTAGTAAGTTTACTATTGGGGTTTTCTTAGATGTTGGGGCTAAAGATGAAATTTCATCATGCGGTGTAATTGGGTGAGATGAATTTTTGGAGTGCTTTCCCAAAATTACCTTTCAGGGTATATTGGTATATATATATATATGTGTGTGTGTGTGTGTGTGTGAGTGTGTGTGCGCGCGCCACAACAGGTGAGCCTTATCGTAACGGTTTTGTTTTTCCTCAGTAATTCTATTTATGTAGAGATTTTCGTTTTAGTGGACAGGTTTATTTGTACATATTCTAGGTACTTTAATTCGTCGCTTACGATTTATTTTGTAATGAGTTATCATTAATAAAATAGGTCTTCATTGTTAAAAAAAATGTTAACACGCCAAATCACTACTGACCTAGAATGGAATTATATGGGTAAGTTATAGAAACCATATAATTGAGTTTTTTGTGAAATTTTCTCTCTCATATATATTTTCAAAAACATTAGTAATTAATATTGTGTAATAGAGCCCTATTTGCTCATGTTATAGTATAATAATTTATTCATAGAATATTAATTAATACTATTTTTTAATGTTTCAAATTCTCAAAATTATTTTTCTCATGTGTATAACACTACATAATTGTTTTAACTTTTGTACCTCCGTAGTGTCATTGGGTGCTACAAGTCCGCTCCGTTACAAAACCGCTACAAATCCGCTACGCCATCGACCACCTTTGTTTATGGAGCTATTGTAGCGCTTCTAAACACCATTACAAAGCCATTTATACAGCTTGTTCCACTTCCTCTCCAGATCTGGATCAATTCATGTCACTCACTCTCAACTCTCTCACAACATCGATTTCATCATCATCTCCCTCTACCGGCGACGCCCTCACCGAATCCATATCAAGTATTTTTTTTCTAATTTCAATATTCGTGAATTTTCAACACAATTTTTTAATCTCCTTCTTTTTCAACGACCTCCTTCTCTTCTCACCTTCACCGGCGACGTCACTGCTTAGCCTCCCTCTCTTCTCATCATCGTCATCTCATCACGAAAGGAAGGGTTTCATTCTCTTCTCCTCTGTGGTTCCACACTTCCACTGCCTAGGGTTAGGGTTTTTCTTTTGGATATGTGTTATAAAAATCTATGAATTTGGATATGAGTTTTTGTTTTATTTTTTTTGTATTTGTTTTTTAATGATTCGAGTTTGGATGCAAATAGAGGGAATATTTGAGTTCAAAATTTTGTTTGCTAATTTTCTTGGAAAATAATACTCTACAAATAATTTTACAAATAACTAATAGCATGATATAAAAAGTCATTATTTCATCGTTTTAGACTTTAAGTTATCTGTAACCTAATGGTTGATTAAGCTCCTAAAAACATGAGCTGAAGATCTTGTGATCAAGTCTCCACATCCCCTATCCTCTACCCCTATGTATTAAAAAAAAAACTTAAGTAATTCCATCATCATTAAAAATAGCAAATTTTGCTATTTTTTTATTGCAAATTTAATGTGATATTTTCTTAAATGAACTTTATACTACCAATTTTACCACTTTATTCTCTCCTTAATTTAATAGTTGGATTTCATAAGACTTTTTTTTTCACTCATCTTAAGTTGAGTCTCATTTAAATTTAATTTATTTTTCATTCTTTGCAGTAAAATTGTCAAAAGCATACGATTGAACTACTTATCATGCTTTTAGTACAGAGTATGTTCGGCAATAGCTATCTATGGGTAACTTTTTTATTCTTTGAGTGCGTTTGGCCACTACGTGGGGAGGAGCAATTTCACTGCGGCCTTAACTGCGGCCACCGCAGTGAACGACTCCCCGCAGTAAATGGGAGCTCGGCGGTGGTAGTAAAATTTACTGCGACCTAAACCGCAGTTAGGCTGCAGTAAGACCTCGTGGGCCACGTGCACTACCTACCACCATCCCTACTGCGGTCGCGTACTGCAGATGAGGCCACAGTAGGTTCGTCTATATATACTCCCCCACTTTTTTCCAACACTTCGCAATTTTTTTTCATATCCTATTCTCTCTCAACTATTACACAAAATATCATCTCTAAATCTGAGTAGAGGCTACGGTACCATCAACTTTAGGTGTATTACTGAGGTAATAAATATTTTATTTATTTATGGTTACATAGTTTTTCATTCAATTTAATTTATGTATTGGTAATTTTATTTTCTTTTTAAGTAATTTAATTAAATTAGTTGAGCCATAGTTCCTGTCTATGAAAACTTGTAAAAATATATTTTTTACACTTTATTTCAAAATTTTGGAATAACGTTGTAAAATAATATATTGTACAGAGTTTTCATGGATTGTCCAAGTTGGACAGTTTGTAAAAGTTTACTATCGGTGTATTAAACTTTTATGGTTGTGCATGTAAAACTGATCAGATTACATAAATTTCGGTTGCATTTCTTAGTCTTGTTCCACGTTATACCTGTTATGGGAGTTATATTCCAGAAAAATGGTATAGTGTGGAACTAAGTCGAAATGCTGCCGAAATTTATGTAATTACAGTTTTACATACACAACCATAAATGTTTCTTTACTAATAGTACTTTTATGAATAGGATAGAACCCATGCACCCTAGATTAGGAAAAAATGATATAAATATTTATATATGAATGTGTGCAGTATTTAAGAGCTTTTGTGTTTGTTTTTTGTAATATATAATTAATTGTCATATTTGTTATTGTTTTTATTGATGAATGATCATAGGAAAGGCCAGAAATGGCCGAAGGATATGATTGGATGTATCGACGCTTTGAGGATGAGACTCACTATATAAGTGAAAGCTTTTGGACTGGAGTTCCGGAATTCTTAGATTATGCTTTTTTGTTGCTAAATCAAATGGAGAAGAATTGGTGAAATGTTCGTGTAAAAAGTATAAAAATAGATACGATTATGATCGAATTACAATTGACAATCATTTACTATTAGATGGATTTAAACCCAATTATCATGTGTGGGATTGTTATGGTGAACAATCTGAGATCAATCCATGTGTTTATCGAGGTTATCGATTTGATGAACTAACGTCAACATCATCAAATCTTGCAAGTACGAGTACTGCGCTTAATCCTTCTGAGGGTAGCCAAGAACGGCCGGCTTATGAAGAAATGGTTCGTGATGCTTTTGGGTTTCATGAGCACTATAATAATTTTGAAGATGATCAGAATAATGACGATGAGGACGTTGCAGCGCCCGAAGTGCCAAACGAAAGGGCACAAAAGTTTTTCCAACTGTTGCGTGATGCGTCAAAACCTTTATATGAAGGTTGTGGTGATAAGTACACCAAATTATCGTTGTTATCCAAGTTATTGAGTATGAAAAGTCAACACAAAGTATCAGATGCCTATTTCTCTGAGATGATCGGATATATCAATGAAATATTACCCGTAGGAAACTCGTTGCCAACGAGCATGTGTAGTACAAAAGGTATGTTGAAGGAGTTGGGGTTATCGTATAGAAAAATTCACGATTGCGAGAATAATTGTATGTTGTTCTACGATAGCTTCAGCAAGTTATTGAATTGTAGGGTATGTGGAGCGGATAGGTATGAAGGGTGTGATCCGGGTAAGAAACCGAAACCTAAAAAGGTTTTACGATATTTAACCAATTACTGAGCGGATACAACGGCTTTACCAGTCGTCTAAAACCGCAGAATTCATGACACTGTTGGACATCCATCTCAAGGCGAGGCATGGAAATACGTCAACGAACATTATCCTGATTTCGCACAGGAGTACCGAAGCGTACGATTGGGGTTAAGTACTGATGGCTTTAACCCCTTGTCCGAAATAGGACAATTTTATTCGATGTGGCCGGTATTCATCGTTGTTTATAACCTGCCGTCTGATTTATGCATGAAGGAGCCGTACACTTTCATGCCTCTACTAATTCCAGGTCCTCGATCTCCTGGCCGTAACATTGATGTGTTTCTACGTCCACTGATTTAGGAGTTACAAGTTTTATGGAATACAGGAGTGAAAACTTGGGATGCGCACCGTAATCAGAATTTTGTTATGCGAGCATGTTTGCTTTGGACGATAAGTGATTTTCTGGCGTACGGAATGCTATCGGGCAGGCGTACGCATGGAAGACTTGCATGCCCATACTGCATGAGTGATGTTAATAGTTTTCAATTGAACCATGGATGAAAAACCAGTTGGTGGGGTTGTCATAGGATATTTTTACCACGCCGACATGCTCTCTGTAACAATACCGAATCTTTGGGTGAAACTGACCGTAGACATCCGTGTGTGCATAAGTCAGGTCATGAGATCTTAAGAGATCTTAATAGGATTGTATTCCCAGCATTCGGAACACCGTGGGATAAAATGAGGGTTGATAAGTTTGGTGATGATAACAATTGGGTAAAGAAATCATTTTTTTGGGAGTTGTCGTATTGGGCAGACTTGAAAGTACGATACTGTCTGGATGTTATGCACATTGAAAAAAATTGTTTTGATAACATTTTGGGAAAAGGGGTAATTTTGCCATTAAAGTTTGGGGGTTGGCAACATTTTGCCACTAAAGTTTTTTCTGGGGCTAAATTGCCATCAATGTTTATGAAATTGGGTCAAATTGCCATTTTCGTTAATGGTTTGACGGATTCCGTCAGTATAATGTTTTTTTTCACCTTAAAGTTTGTAAACCTCACAAATTAACCCTTAAACTTTAGATTTCTTACACTTTGACCACTTCCTTCCACCCGCCACACCACCGCCTCTGCCGCACCTCCGCCGCCGCACCACCGCCTCTGTCGCTGCACCACCCCATCAACCGTCGTTGCACCGCCGGCCAATTAATTATTTTTTTTATTAAATAAGACTTTTGATTTAGATTTCAGATTATGATATGCATATGAATCATTCAAATTTAATATCTAAAAAATCATGATAAAAATCATAAATTAAATAGAATGCATGTAAAATTGTAGTATAAAAATAAATAAAAATAAATAAATATGTCAAGTTTGATACTTTCAAAAACTAAATAAAATAATTTTGATTAATTGGGCGGAGGTGCAACAAAGGAAGGGGCGGCGGTACAACGGCGGTTGATGTGGCGGTGCACCGATAGAGGGCGGTGGAGGGGCAGTGGTCAAAGTGTAAGAAATCTAAAGTTTAAGGGTTAATTTGTGAGTTTTACAAACTTTAAGGTGAAAAAAATATTATACTGACGGAATCCGTCAAACTATTAACGAGAATGGCAATTTGACCCAATTTCATAAACATTGATGGCAATTTGACCCCAGGAAAAACTTTAGTGGCAAAATGTTGCCAACCCCCAAACTTTAATGGTAAAATTACCCCTTTTCCCTAACATTTTCTACACAGTTTTGAACATGAAAGGGAAAACGAAAGATAATGCACAGTCGAGACGCGATTTACAGGAGTTAAATATCCGTGATGAACTGCATTTGAGCATTGGACATAATGGGAAACCATTTCAACCGAAGGCGTTATACACGTTAAATAATGATCAGATTGCGATGATTTGCAATTCGTTGAAGCATATCGGTAAACTTCCCGATGGGTATGCATCTAACATTGGCAGGTGTGTCAATACGTCCAATAATACATTTTACAGTATGAAAACCCATGATTGTCATGTGTTCATGCAAAAGTTGTTGTTCGTTACATTACGTGGTTACATTCCTGACAATAGTTGGACAACAATTGCAGAATTCAGCAAATTCTTTAGGCTATTGTGTTCTAAGGATATTCAGTTGGACGATGTGGAGAAACTTGATGAATTATTCATCATAACACTGTGCAAGTTGGAAAAGATCTTCCCTCCATCATTCTTTGACTCCATGGAACATCTTACTATGCATCTATCTTGGCACCTTCGAACTTGTAGACTTGTCGGATATTGGTGGATGTTTCTTTTCGAACAGAATATGAAGAAGTTAAAAATAAAATGTGAGAACAAACAATTTTTAGAGGGCTCGATCATTGAAAAGTTTTTGATACAGGAGATAGCATTTTTTTGTGAGCATTACATGGAAGATAATCAAGGAACACGGGTGAACCCTCACATACGGAATGAAATTAATTTTCCTACAGTTGTTAGCGATTCGGGACTATCAATTTTCAATCATCCAACAAAAACTTTTGGTAAGCCCCGAGCTCGAGAATTGTGTGTTGAAGAATTAAATCATATCCAAACATACATTCTTTAGAATTGTCGGGAGGTGAAACAATTTATAATTCAATTTAATGAGTTCTCCAGCAATCGGTTCCCAGAAATGAACGATGATGTTGTGGACAACTTAAGATTGGTAAAGTTTGCACGGTGGTTCAAGAATGTGGTTACTTGTGTTTATTTATTTATTTGTTATCTTAATCACAACGAAATTTATTATGTTAATTATCGATTATGTATAAGCCGTCGCAAATTAGGCAGTGCTCCCACAAAGCACTATATGACCTGGCATGCGGTCATAGAATTAGGGCTAAATCGTTCCCATACGTATATGTTAATGGGTACAGGTTTCACACAAAACAACATGGTGAAAATAAAAGGACAGCTAATTGGGGCGTCTGCGTCATGGGGGACACAAATGCGCAAGACTATTTGGATTTCTATGGCTGGATTGACGAAATTCTTGTCCTTTAGTACAGGAATAATAGTCTTACGCCTTCAAGGGTACGTGATTTTCACCAATAAAGGCATCCGCATCGATAAAATTTCGTGGATCACCGATGTTGACTACACATCCCGACTACATCCGGATGATCCGTTCATTCTTGCAAGCCAGGCCCAACAAGTGGTATACGTCGAATATCGTTCAAAGCGTCGTGATCTAAAAACCTGGTGGACAGTTTTCAAAACGAAACCTCGACGATTTAAGGACGACAGTGTTGATAATGTAAGTGTCACTGTAATCAATGCAGACCCAGATTAGATAGGTACAAAACATCCTTTACAAGAATCGACGACACTTGGTGAAACCGTACGACGCCCTTGATGCAAGTCTGTCATTATTAGATCATCGTGCACATTTTGATATAGTTGATTTGGACAACGATGTGGAAGATCAACTGCTGTATGATGATGAAGATGATGTTCCTGTGAATTTGTAGTTGAATATATCTTATTTGAATTTGTAATTTAGAAAGATATTTGGACTAAATTTCAAATTCTGAAAAATATTAGGGCTAAATTGCAAATTTGAAAGACATTTGGGCTAAATTGCAATATTTTGCTGAATTATAGTAGACCCCGATGGGTCCACAATATCCAAACACATATTAAATATGGGGAGAAACGAAAAGTTTGAAACTGGAAGTTTACTTTGCTTCACTGCGGCCTCACCACGGAAGGCCCGCAGTGAGGCTCCTGGGCTGGGTCTTACTGCGGCAGTTTGCGCAGTGAGACCACAGTGAGGCCCAAGCTCAAGAGCGTCACTGCGGCTACTGCCTCAGTAAGGCTCCTTAAACTGCAAGGCCATCTGCCTCCTCCCCATTTTATCGTCCCCTCTCTCCCTATATATCGCCACCGCAACCGACGCCTCCCTCCCTCTCCATCACCGTCGCCGCAACCGACGCCTCCCTCACTGCAACAGGTAAGTTTTTTTCAATTTTTTCGGTTTGTTTTTTAGTTGTTAGGATGTTTTTGAGTTTTTAGGATGTTTATGGATCAGTTGGATGTTTATTGATTTGTTGGAATTAGTTAAAATGTGTTGTGAATTTGTTGTGAATATTTGATGAATATGAAATTTATTGTGGATATGTGTTGTAAATTTTGGATTTTTAAAAAATTTTGGATTTTTTGGAATATTTAAAAAGTTTGGGGTTGAAATGGAAATTTTGAAGATGTTTTGGGTAACTTTGCAAAATTTATAAATTTTTGCGGTGCAGTTTCAATTTTAAAATGATAATTTTAACCAAATGCATTTTTGGGGCTTCCATTGCAAATTTTTTAAAACTTCATGCCTTAATTGCAATTTTCAAAGACTTTGAGGTTGAAATGAAAAATTTGAAGATGTTTTGGGTAACTTTGCAAAATTTACAAAATTTTGCAGTGCACTTTGCACTTTCAATTTTAAAATGAAAATTTTAACCAAATGCATGTTTTGGGCTACCATTGCAAAATTTTCAAAACTTCATGGCTTAATTGATATTTTGTGCCTTAATTGCAATTGTCAAAAACTTTTCAAAACTTTTATCAATTCCATACCTTTATAGTACTTTGGCAAATCATCATTATAAGTATAACCTTTTCAAAATGAAATTTTGATTTCAGCGCGAGATCGACCTGGAGGAGCAACATCGGAGGGACATGGATGAGATCCGTGACCTGAGATGCATGGTCGCCGCTCTAGAGGACCAAGGTGCTTGTGCGCATGCTGAGGTTGAAGCCCGACTGGAAGCCCGTTTAAACGAGGTGAGGCGTTCCATGGATGCGCCTATCAGCAACATGTGGTCGGCGCTACGTAGGGGGGGACATGTCTGACTTTTCGACGTGCCACCGACTTTGGTCGTTGCATCATCCCAACCTTCCCCCCCTCGGATCACCCCACGTCACGAGCATCCTCCGAGACCGCCTTCTCCTCCAAATCCCGGCCTCACCCTCAACTCCGCCCAAGATGATAATCAGCCGGTGCCGCCATGGACTTCGGAGCAGGAGATTCCGCAGCCCACAGGGCCTGAGACCGCAGTGCCACCGTTCAACTTCTTGGACCTGTTCGGGATGGACAATCATGAATTCGATGCTTTTATTAACAATAATAATCCTCCGAACAATTAGAATTAGTGTAAACATTTTTAGGATGTAATTTGTTAATTATCTTAAATATATATTCCATTTACATTTATTTAAATTAATAATTACTTTCTTAATTAACATTATTATTAAGTTTATATTTACTAATTTAAATAATATTTAGTAATCCTTTATACGATTTTATTTTTATAAAAAATAATAGTATTACTGCGGCCGCAAACGCAGTACATAATGGCGGCGTCGTCAGATGTCTGACAGTGGCTGCCAGACGTACTGCGGCCTTATTCGTGGTGAGGCCGCAGTACGCACCGCGGCCTTAGCCGTTGTGCGTTTGAAACCACGGCCATTTTTATCACGGCGTTCACTGCAGCCATTTTTACCACGGCGTTCACTGCGGCCCTCGCCGTAGCGAGTACCACGGCCCAACTGCGTTGAGGGCCTCAGTGAGGGCTCTCCTCTCCACGTAGTGCTATCTAAACGTATATCATTGAACGGTGTGTAAATAATAAGTATTTCATAGTGATCTTTCCTTTAATTGCCCTCTTACACTTTACTAAGAATGCGTCCGCTTCAATACTGAACCTGATACTATCTAGGGTTTATACCCAGCGGCGCCGCCACCTTTTGTTCTTTGTCAATGGATGTTTGCATTTTACCGGCGGCGAGTCCGGTCCTTGGCGTACGAATTTGGTTCTTCTAAGTGTCTCCGGCGCTGGGATCTCAACCGGACCTCTTCTCGATTTGGTTCTACGGCCTCGTATGATTTTAGGGTTGCGCTCCCCTTTCACTCCGGCGCCAGGCATAGGGATTTGACGCGACGCAGCAATGTTGCCATCAGTTTCAGACGCCCTCCTCCTCTCGGAAGTGGTGTTAGTTTATCCGGGGTGGCTTGCCAGTTTGGTCCCAACCCAAAGCCGATGCCTCCCTGCAAATTGGCGGGGCGGCAGTTGCCCCCCAACCTCCTCGTTTTTTTATTGATTAATTCCAATTTTGGAAGGTGTAAGAGTTTGGACTATGGATTGTGTTTTTTTCTGTGGGTAAGATTGATTTGGTTTGTATCGTGGCTCGATGGTGTTGGTGTGACTTGGAATTTTGGTGTTTTTGGTTAAGGGCGGGGCTGCACGATGTCCCGAAAAATGAAGGTTGGTACAGCAGGGCGGAGCGGAGTGATGTCTCGCCCTGCCTATGGTGATGATGCATTTGGTTCTGGGTGGACGGGGTTATGGATCTTTCCTATCCGTGGGTACCCGGGGCTTGAGTTCCGAAGTGACCCTGACTAGTGAGATGTGGTTGATGAACTGGTGGTTGTGGGTGCGTCCGTGGTCCCTCTTTTACTGGTGCGAGTCACCTCCGAGCTTTGTGAGCGTTGTCCGTGCAAGGTTGAGACATCGCTTAGTTCTCAATTTTGTTGGGAGCTTGTTAGATGTATGTTCATGTCCTGAGGATGTTGTATACGAGCACATCTTTAAAATCCCTAACTAGATTAGTGTCGCTGACTGGTGGGTTATCCTGGTGTTGGTGGTTCTTCGGCGTGCTTCGCAGTCTTCTCATTTCATCCCGGCTAGTTGGTTGCTTCAGACGTTGTCCTTTTGGGGGCGGCATTTTTATCCTTTTTTCTTTGTTCTTTATTTCCTTTATACTCTTTCATGTTACTTTTAGTGATGTTTTTTCTTTAGTACTTTAAGATTTTAATTTTGTTTGGACTATCTTATAGCCTTAAGCTATTTGGTTCATAGTCTCAATTTTGCTCACTTCAGGTTAGGAGCGTTATTATCTTTCAGGGCTTTGTCCCTATTTAGGTTGTTCTCGGCTTTAACCGCTTGAATTTGAATGATATCATTCCCCGTTAAAAAATAAAGAATAAATATAAGTACTCCTCCGTCCCCAATTAATTCTATACTTGTGTGGACGCGGAGATTACGGTGAATGTAAGATTTTATGTAGTTTGACATAATTACCGTTGAGTATATGTTACATAAAAAATGAGATATAAAAAGTTAAAATAAAATAGGGATAATTTGGCAACTTTACAGGAGAGAGGTTTACAATTTAAAGAAAGTGTAGATTTTTTTTATGGACAACCCAAAAAGGAAATGTGTAGAATTAATTGGAGATGGATGAAGTATTTCATAAGTCTTTGAAAAATTGAACACATTTCATTTTTTGGTTGTACCAGAAAAATTGATCAATTTCTTTAATAGAAAACTCTTCAATTCTCAAAGTTACTAAACTATTTTTACTTCATTTTTACCATTTCTACTTTAATTTTTTTATGCACTTTCAATAAGAGGCAATTAAGTAAATGTATATAAAAATCTTAATCGCCACATCCATCCGGTAAAAACCTTCAATTTTTTGGGGCCTTTACGGTTGTAGATGGTTGGATATACTCGTATACAGTTACTAAACTAATCAGTTCATGTACGGATAAATTTGCCGAATTTAGTTGACCTTCAAAGGATGATTGGACCAATGAGAGAAAGAATATTGAATCGAATTACTTTTTGTGATCTTTCTGTCAACTTTAAAATCTATTTTTAAATATTGTTCTTATTCCTACTTCCCTTTCTTTTGGCTATTGTTATTTTTATTGTGTCGTACGTCAAATAAAGTTATCAATAGCAATGTGTAATCATCCTTAATGATCTCTTAATCTCATCTGAAATTCAATGTATAATTGAAACATTTTCTTTTAATTGTATTTATCACTTTTTCAATCAATTCAACACAACTTTCAATAATATATATATATATATATATATATTCATTATCAACTCTACAAAATCTTCAATACTCTAAATCATTTGATTAGGTGTGCTTAATTGTTTTTTGAACAATCTCACAAAATAGAAAGAAAGTTGGATTTTGAATAATTGTAGTATTTGGGGTAAGAAGTTGAAATAATTTATTCATGAAATGGCAAACATGTACTCCCTTCAACTCATATTAATACTAGTAGAATTTGATTGATCATGAAGATTAATGTGGGTTTACAATCTTAACCACTTGAAAAGAAAGAAAGAGAATAAGACATGTATCTTAAAACAACATTTTATCTTAAAACAAAATGCAATTCCAAGCACCATGCATGATTTAAATAATCTTGTATGTTCCGAGTCTGAACCGATCGAAGGGAAAGTAAACAAGACACGTGGCAACTTAATTGGCTACTTGCATCTTTGATCGCAATTAAATTAAAATTAATTTAGCCAAGGTCCAATTACTCATGATGGCGCTTGCCAATGCCACTTTGCTAGTGAAATTTGACTTACAAGTTACAAAGTCAAATGTAATTGGTTTGAATTAAACGCGTTTCTTGAATCAGCTAGCTAGCTAGCCATCACACTCCTATACTGGAGTCCCAATACAGAGTCAACTCACAGTGCCTCATCATCATCATCTCTCATTCATTCTTTGCTGGGTTAATTAATTACGTCACCTTCCTTTCAAAATTATTACAACACTTTAATTTTATTTTGGGGCGTCCCAAAAGTAATACAAATTTTTTTGTAATTTTTTACATACTAATTTACAAAATAATCTTTACACTTAATAAAGTTTAAGAAATAAAGCACCAAAAGTAGTTAATATATGGATATATTTCTTCTCAAAATAAAATTTTTTATTCAATAATATAACTATTTGGTTTGTACTTTTGAAATATTTATCTTTGTAGCTTATAATATAAATTGGGAAAGCTCAAATTCTCCATTATTCTTAGTCTTCACCTTAGATAGAGGTTTTTCTAATTTCAGGTACCAAAATATGCGGGAGTTTTCCGGTACCAGTTGGGGTAAATAGAATTTTAGTCGTCGTTCTTTTTGTTATAATGTACGTTTTAAAACCACAAGTTTACAATATATCTGACTATGTACATTCCCTCAGAAAACAAAAGTGTTTGAACACCCAAAAATGACGTTTATGAAGAAAAAAAGGTGTTTGGACGGAACAATGACGTTTTCGATTTTAAAGATGTTTAACCTCATTAAAAATGTCAATGTTGTATAAAACTAAGCTTAAAGAGAACTTTTTAAGCAAATTACTTTATTGCATAGATTTGAATAATTAATATTGTCAAATATGCTTTTTGGTAGTAGTTGGGGTGAAATAGTTTTAAAAAGAGGATAAGTAACTTGTTGAATAGTTAAAAGTTCTATGAATCTCAAGTTGGATCAATCAAACTTGAAGATCTTTCTTAGTGTTGTTTCTCCTATGTTGTATTGTTAGTTTAAGGTTAATTATATATTTAAATTAACAAAAAATGGTGAAATCAAAGGGTTTTTTTGGTGTTTCTTCATTCATGGAGAAAAAAAGTCAAATGTTTTTTCATTCAAACGTTATTTAGGACACTAAACGCTTTTTTATCTTCTCCTAACATTGTTCATCAGAAGCTAAACGCTTTTACTTTGCGCTGGAGGGTCCAATATTAACATTTAGCTAAAAAAGCATTTGAGGATCCATAGAAGAGCGTTTGTTTTGTTTGAAAATGACATTTAATCACAATTTGTTTGAAAATGACGTTTAATCCCATAAAAATGTTTGAGTAAATAAGAAGAGCGTTTGGGTAAATAAGAAAGACGTTTGGGTCAATAAGAAAAGCGCTTGATTTTGTACATTCTGGGTGCTTCTTCTTCGACCAATGTCTCTAATGTCTCTAAGTCACATTTTAGGCCCTACCAATGTCTCTAAGACAAAATGTAGGGCTTTGTTCTACATTCTGGGTGCTTCTTCTTCGACAATGGCCCATAATTTGGGACTCTTGGTCGCCAATGTAGCATTGACAAAGGCCAATAAATTTGTCCTTCCTCTTGCCAAAATCACCGGAGGCATAGCAGCCCAAGTGATCGATTGGTGCAAGGAGCACCGCAAGGGCGGCACCGATGGAAAACGGCTGAAGGATTTGAAGGATCGACAGCCACAACGACGGATCTAAAGGAATGACGGTGGCAGTGACAGAGGGTGGTTGTCGGTGAGGATGAGGAAGGTCCTCACCCACTCCCACATCGGCGCCGATCACGACCACTGACCGGGAAATCGGCGATTCCAGCTACTCCATGCTCGGCCAACATCCAGATCCTCCCGATTCTCCCAATCAACATCATCCAACCTCTTGAGGAGATCTTCCTCCACTCTTTCACATACCCGTTGGAGATGCTGGCGGAGCCGAAGATTGAGATTGCGACGACGGTGGCATATGTTGGAGCGCATGTTTCTTGCCCAATGTTTTTTCGATGAATCCAACGCTTTTCTGGAACTAAACGTCGTTCATCACATGAAACGTTGTACATAGTAGAATATCAAAAGTGTGCCCATGTAAATTTCAAGGTCTAAATGTTTTCATTGTCAAAGTTGAAGGACCCAACCATTGTTTTGGACGAATTTGAAAGGCCTTCTATTCCTCCTAAACACACAGTAAGAACCCAAATAATGTCATTGTCAAAGTTTGAGGATCTAGAATTAGCCAAGAAAATCATTTGAATTAACTTCGCTAATAGCGCACATGAGGATCTCAAAATGCGCCATTGTAAAATAACAACAAAAGTCATTTATGTGCCAACGCATCATTACCAAAATACCTACAAAAGTCACTGATGTGTCTTCGACACAGTTTCGGATCTTTATATGCGTCATTGATGCAGTTTAGGATTTTTATGTGTCATTTGCGTAGTTTAGAGTGTCTATAATTTTTATAAATACAAATGTTTTTTATGTTCTGAAACGTTGTTATCATTTCAAACGTTTTTTTTAATTGGAAAAAAACGACTTTTTGATTAACCGAGAGTCCTGTGGATGTCCCTCAAATATTAATCTCGTATATTAGAAAGATCTCTCAGATAATCCAATCTCTCAAGCACCGAGGAGACAGAGATTAATTAGTGTATATGTACTCTTGCAGCTGAAACATCAAAACCTCACCATGCATCTTTCACTCGCATAAGGTTTCTACGCATTCCAATTTTACGCTACAAGGACAATAGTTAATTACCATAGATTAAAAGGGTAAAAGATAGAAATTACATGTAGATAAATAAAAAATAATTACTAGAAGCTAGGTGGCCGGTGGGGTGGGGTGGGGTGGAGTGGGGGACGATACGACAAGACGCTGACGGGGAATGAATGTACAGAAGCAGCTAGTAGCGTGCACGAGTGCGTGTGGTACATCTGAAACATTTAACCGTCGCCCCTTTGACTGTAACGGCGCCTACCCGGTCCCACGTGTCCTCTGCACGCGCGCCTGCCATCTGGCTGGGCCCCAGTTGACTTCTGTTTATTTCTGATTTCTCGACTCACTCCTACTTTCACCTTTCCTTTACTTTTATTGATAAATGTTTTTAAAATGTTTTTTTGTTTGTTGATATATTGTGTTATAAAATAAACAAAACC
This sequence comes from Stellera chamaejasme, assembly GCA_024586325.1. Lineage (NCBI taxonomy): Eukaryota > Viridiplantae > Streptophyta > Magnoliopsida > Malvales > Thymelaeaceae > Stellera > Stellera chamaejasme. The sequence goes on from CM044986.1 coordinate 1,444,197, forward strand.
TAATTAATAAGTGGTCATAACGATGGCGTCAAATTCTTTCCCTCCTGCTTCATTGGCAGCCTGTAAAGCTAGCTAAGCTGGTTCCAGAAAACGAAAGGTTGATTACTTATTTAAACTCACTAAGTTATGATTAATGTTTGCTTAGCATAATAAAAGCAATGCCAAAAGCAATAATTAAGTAATGCGAGCAAGGAATTTATCCACGATATAAACAATAGACTTGTGTCCTTAACTTTATTCTACGAGTATATATATATACATATATATATATATATATAGAGAGAGAGAGAGATAAACTAAAATAATGAATTAAACCAGTTTTGGTCTGTTAGTACTCAATTTTTCTATTATTATTCTTATTATTATCATCATCTTTCATCGGAGGTCTAATTAAGATTTATTTTTCATTCCCTTGTCCTCTCTCTAATTTAGTTATTCATTCATATTACTCCCTTCTGTCATTAATGTGGTTGGCACTACTGTTATTTACGAGTATAATTATCCTTTCTTGTTGGTTAATGATAATTGAGGTTTTGTTGTAGCAATTAAACGTATGTGAAGAAACTTCTCAAAATTTTCATTAGCAAATCACACAATTATTAAGGATGATATATGTGTTGTGTTCCATATTTATCATAACATTAACCATCGAAATTGTGTATCTCATATGTGGCTCACGAGAAACTTCTTAAAACTCTACATCAACATGAAGGAAGGGAATGTAAATGATGATGCAATGGTGAGACAATCATGATGTATGAATATGTTTCGACTAATTGATTTTAAAGAAAAAAAAGGAAATCGAAGAATAAAATGATTGGATAGCAGAAGGGCAAAATTAAAGAAGATATATCACGTGGCATGTTATTGTTATTATCACTAGCTACATTATTAATTTATTAATATTTTTATGAATATTTTTATTATTAATGTAAATCCACGTGGCATTCTAGGAGAAGCTGACAAAAGAGTGTATTATGATTTATGGGCAGCCATGGATGAATGGTGCATCATTCCATTCCCAATCCAGGGACCGCGTTAGAAATGAGGAAACGTGGAAGATCATGGAACCAATCTATTCTTTGATGTGTGTTTTGTCTTGTTGACCATGTGTTAATGTTGTTTGTAATTCCTTGTGCTAAAACTAATTAATTTGTTTATCTATGTGATTAATTAAGTAAGCTAATGAATTTAATATACACACACACAGAGAGAGAACAGCTTTGCTGGTTTGAAATTTCATTTGCTCAATCAATCAAGTGCTTCAACTTCATGATTCGAGAGAATTCGAATGGTGTAATTATATATACATTAATCGGTTTATAAGATTTCACCAACAAATTCTTTTTCTTTTGTTACTTCTTAATTTTAGAGGTTAAAACTTTTGTATGCATTTTGAATTTATGAAAAATAAAAAGATTGAGAGGAAAACTACCAGTTGTGAAGAAAGACAAATTGTTAATGATTGGAATTGTGGACATGAAATGTCCTACACAAATTAGTCTTTGTAATTTTGGTAGGGTTGACATTGATGTTTAATTGACCCGTGTTGAAACATTTCTCAAGTCATCGTTTTATAGGCCCCATACTACTTTAACTATCTTTTCCAAAATTATAGTTTAATTAATTCATAAAAATAGCTTACCAATTACATGGGGCACAATTTTGTCGGCTCATGCTCACTTCTTCCTTTTCCCGTGGTAAGTAATACTAATATACTCAGAGTAATTCTCTATTCTAAGTTAGGTTGAAAAATATACGTAATTAATAATAAAAGGAAAAAAAGGAACGAATTACTAGTAATTAAGATTTTATGGAAACAGTCTCAGCCAAACTGCAAGGGTTTTGCTTTCTTGTGAAGCGGGTAAGTACGGCTTTGTTCGTGGATCGATCGGGTTTCATCTGAAAGAAGGTTTCGTCGATATGGAGGATCTTCAAGAATCATGGAGAAAATTATCTTTAACGGATGCGGAGCTGGTGATTGTAGAAGACGAAATTGATTTAGGGGAGGAGACAAGGGTACCGAAAATTTATATGGTGGGTCGATTATTTTCCATCCGTCCCTTCAATTCGATGGCTTTGATCACAACGTTGAAGAACATCTGGAAGACGGGAAAGGCAATGGAAGTTGAAACCCTGGAAGATAGTTGCTTCCTCTTCAAGTTTCATAGCTGGTAGGATGCCGATCGTATTCTTGAAGGTCGGCATTGGTTCTTTGACAAGCATGTCTTCATGCTATAGGAGTTTGGCGAAGATGCCTAGCCTCGAAAAATTAAACTTGACACCACTCCTTTCTGGCTACGCATCTATGACCTGCCGATAGGGTCTTGGAGAAAGAGCACAGTTCAAAAATTGGCTAAACAGTTAAGGGAAGTAATTCAAGTGGATCATAGTGAATCGGGAGGTGTGGGTGGTCGTTATGCTAGGGTTTAAATTATGCTGCCAATTCGAGAACCACTGGCTTGAGGGACAAGTTATAAAGCTACAGGGACAGAACTCACATTTATTCCCTTTAAATATGAAAGGTTGCAGCACTTTTGCTATCAATGTGGTAGATTGGGGCATGTTGATAGAGATTGTGAGGAAGCTGATAATGGGAATCAGTACGGGCTACAATTGAGAGCTTCTCCTGTAGCAAAACATAATAGGCGCTTCTATGGTTCTTCAAGCAGTTGGCAGGAATCATGAGAGAAGTCTTACTCTAATCATAAGTCAACGAGCACCCGAGACCATGATGAACAGGATCAGAGGAAAGGCGACAATCGACACCAGTCCTCTAACATTAAGAATCTCGGTTACTGGTCAGGTGGCACGCAAGCTGCTGATGGATGAAGAATAAGGGAATGGCAATAAAGGAGTTAGGTCGGAGAGAGTGAGTGGCGACGAAACTAATGGTAATAAAGCTCTACAATCTAAATCAATGCCGTCACTAGAGGATATTTCGGATGCTGAATTAGATGCCAAGGGAGGGGACAATGCTTCATGTCAACAACCTGATGACAGTCCGAGCTTACATGATCGAGGGGTGATTGACACGATAAATAATGAAGCGACAGGGGAACAAGAGAGAACGGGTATGCCAGCGGAAAAAATGGAAGCACGTGCTGAGAGGTGATACCATCAAAGATTCTGGTAACAGAAAATTGATACATGGAAGGAGGAGGAACCAGACGGAGGATATGGACATTGACGATATCGAGAAGAGAGAAAGTGGGCGAAGGTGTTTCAACAGGTTTTTGGCGACGTACAATCAATGGTGGTTCCTGCGATGCAGGACCTCTGAGAGCAATAAATCCCTTATTTTTGAACTGCCGGGGATTGACAAATACCCGAAAAGTTCGTTTGCTCAAGAATCTCCTACAAAGAGAGGATTCGACAGTGACCTTTCTTTGTGAAACCAAGTTGTCCATAACAAGAATGGTTGGTATTAAGGATCGATGTGGCTTCAGCAATATTTTTTTGGTTGATAGTATTGATAGCTTAGGGGGTCTTGCGATTTTATGGAAATCTTATGTGAATCTTCGATTGTTGAGCTACTCGAGGCGGCATATGGATGTTATAGTAGAAGGGGATAAACCATGGCGGATGACAGGGGTTTATGGGAATCGGATCAAAATCGAATTTGAAAATTCAGGGTAATCTTTTTTGCACTACAGTGATACTAATTTCCATCATCAATAGAAGTAACGACTTATCACTTAGCAACGATGTCACGACCACCCCGCCCGGTTGCGGAGGCGGAGCCGGCCGCGACGTTCGGAAACGGAAGCTACGGTGGAAACCGCGGTAACGGTACTACCGAAACCCGCTACGTGTAGTGGTCCCATGACCCAGCCCGCAATAACGGAATGGTCGTATTACGACCTGCAACCTACAGAACACATACATGGCAAGTATACAAAACAACTTAACAACCAAACATGCAGTTCATGGAATACCATTCATTACTCATGTCAACCAAATCACCGAAATCATTTCATACATACAGCCAATATACGCAAGTCGGGGCTCCGCCCTCGACTCAAGACAGATACAGAATCATCACATACCCCAGAATATACGTCATATACAAAGTCATGATCCAAATTCATGCATGCAACTACACCTACAGAGCCATCAAAGTACACCCTAGAATACCTAGGTGCGGAATCAATAAATTCTCTCGCCCAGAAGATTCCCGCACGTAGTACTGCTGCTGCTGCTAAACCATAACCAACGAGAGAGAAAAGAGTTAGTCAACTGTAAACCCATCAGAACTGAAATCAGATACACCAACTAGAAACCGCTACCGGGACCACCCCTTAACCCGAATAGAACAAAGTAGAACAGAACAGGAGTTCCCCAAAGGAACTGTCGATACCTGAAAACCAAACAGAAAGCACCGCGGATCTCTAGTCCGCCTGCTGCTTGTCAGGTAGACCTGAAAGGTGCTAAACAGAAACGAGTGAGTCCTCGGGAGGACCCAGTAAGGGCTGAGGTAAGATACAGTTTGTACAAGTGCTGCTAAGCCGAACCTGCAAAACAGAACAAACACAAGCACATATATATATATATATAGGTATGCATGTATGCCAAGTCAGAGGTGAGCCGGAACCCATCGTACGCGGTCCAACCGTCAGAATGACCCAAAACGACAGCCCTCTCTAAGAGGTCAGAATATACGTAATGTAATGCGAATGTAAGCACGGTACCGGCTGGGGTCGCGATCCCCAAACTGTCGTAGGGTCACAGAAGTATACCTGCACTCCCGGTGCGGATATACGTAAAGTGTCGGCACCCTCCAGTGCGGACACACAGAACAGAATATCGGCTCTCCCGGTGCGGATACAAATAGAATGTCGGCACCCTCGGTGCACACAAACCTCATAGGTCACGGACCAAAGAGCACCCGTGGCCTCTAAGACCATCCGGCAGTCATCGTCACGAGATCACGAATCATATAATAATAATGCATATGCAAAACAGAATATAATATACCAAAACATATAAACTGAAATATCGGCGCCTAGCGCGGATATGCAGAAAGAAATATAAACCCGTGGCCTACAAGACCACCCGGCCTTGAAACAGAACAAGTACAAACATGTACCCTACCATATGACAGGTCCCGGGATCACCGAACCACAGTCCTCAACCCGGAACCAGCCTCAACTAAACCCGGTATACATAATGTCCCATTCCAGAATGCATAACGAGAGAAGTTGAACCCTTACCTCGAAACACTGCCCCGCAGCACAACTCCCGGGAAATCCCGACTCCTGGCTCAAAAAGTGCAACCTGAACTCTGACCCACACTGCTCCACCAACGCAGAATTAAGCTGAACAACCATAAACCAATCAAAACACGTCAGAATACAACCCCAGAAACCAAACCTGCACAATCCCGCACTTTCCCACAAAAATCCACATAAAGCTCAGTTTTACGAACCGAACCAGAACCTTGTTATTCCAACACACCACAAACCCATTCCAACCTTTAAACCCTTCATTTCCGACATTTTTCCGATAAACCCGCATAAAGGTAACTTTCTCATTTATTATTCGAAACCGACGTTTCAAACACCATACCGCACCTAAATCCAACCCCGATACCAATTTACCATCCAAATCAATCAACATACAACACCAACCTAGAGAAAGTTTCATTTGAGCAATTCGGCCATAAACCATATTTTCACCCAATTTCCAAATCAATCCATTTAAGCTACCAAACATTCATTCCAACCATCAATTACACTTCTTAACCAAGAATACTAACCAATTACACTTAAATCTCCAGAATTCAACATAAACCCTAATTGCACTATTCACTCAATTTGGGGCTTTTCTACTCAACCAATTTTCCACCAAATTGAAACCATAAAAAGCCTTAGAATCATGCAAGGAACAACATATCCAAAGCATGATTCAAGAACACAACTCTACACCATTTTAGAAAATCCATCAATAATTCGGCTAATTATGTTTCCCCCATCCATGGTGTTTTTCCAAAATCTAAACATAGATTCTTACTCCTCTCCACACCAAGAACAACATACTAAAAGATGGGAGCAAGAGAATCATTAAATCCCAAAGCCAAGAACAAACCCTAGTTCCATTTTCTTGTTCTTTTTCCAAAGAAATCATGCTTCCAATCTTGAAAAGAGATGAAAGGAGGAAGCTTACCACTTTTGGAACCCATATCCTTGAAGTTTCCTTGCCAAAAAATGGAAACACCATGGAGCATGAAAGAGGGCAAGCATGGCGGCAACATGAGGAGGAAGAAGAAGAAGAAAATGAAGAAAATATGATTTTTCTTCCTTTATATATTTTCTCCTTTTAATTCTTTTCTTTTTCCATCCTTAGCCACAAAATGACATGTGTCCCTTATCTCATCTCATTTAACCGACTTCAGCCTTCCTCTTTGTCCATATATTGCCAACTTTTGGGTTAATTGCAACTTAGTCCTTTAACTTTCCCAAAAGTTGCAATTTTAGCCCAATCGCAGTTTCTGAACTCCAATTGAAACGAAAATTGAACACAACCCTCGGGATATCATAACATTCATAAAACATGTTTCCAAAGTCCATTTGCATCCAGAGTGTCCTACCGTACCCGCTGAACCTGAGCAAAACCCGACGTTCTAACCCAGACCAAAAACCCGCCATGCCAAAAATCCTCAAATATCACCATAAAATCCGTCTCAAAATATAACATACTTTACACCCAAGCCGTCGGAGAATTTCCATCCCGAGCTCCGGGATTCCCGTCCAGAGCCCCGGGAGTCGCCCGGGACCGCACGTCCCACTCCATAAAATATACTCCGTAAAAAGGTGCAGGACGTTCTCACGATCCCAAATATGCGAACGGTTTCCCAAAGCGAGGTCCCGGGAGCGCTACCGAGCCCGTTGTACATCCCGAGACAACCCCCCGGCCCCGAAAAATATTTTCGGCGAAAACGTCCGGGGGACCCACACGACCTCAAAACCCGAAGGATTCCCAGAAATAATGCTCAGATAAGTCTCGGGAGCCGTTTAACCGCCCAAAACCGTGACCCGCAAGCCAAAACCGGAGCCCCGGGTCACCCGGGTCACAACCCGCTCGGGGTGACCGTAACAAACGACGTTATGGATTTCCTGAATTGGGGATAGGAGACAAGCTAGGGTTTTTAATTTCCATCATCAATAGAAGTAATTGGAATCAAAGAAGCTTACAAATATGCACTAATTTCTAACCAATTTAGAATCAATTTCTTACAAATTTGAGTTTGCTTCAAAGTTTGCTTGCTTCTGTTCCGGCGGATGACAGTCGGCACTCGGCAACAATGCGATTTGGTTGTTCCGTTTCAGTTTGTCTTGTTTCTTTGATTAAATCATTTATTGGGTTTTCAATGCTTGTGGGTGGTGGGTCCGATTTGTGTTTGCTAATATTTGATAACTCTTCTCAATTTAAACAAAGCTCACTGTCACACACACACAACAGTAGAGCACATCTCAACTCGTTGTATTTTGTTTTTTTGTCCTTTTCTTTACTTTTATATTGTGAAGACTCGACTGCGTAACAAAATTGGAGATGAGTGGATGAATGATTGCTTGGTTACGTTCATTGAGAAAGATGTGTTTCGGGGTACTAACAATGAGTTGATATTGAAAAGATTTCAAAATATGAAATCTCGCCGTGGCCAGTTACTGAAGAGATAGACAATATATGTTGAACATTATGTATGTGTATTTTATATATGACTTTTGTGTAATTTATAGTTTGCCCCCACACAAATTTATTTCTGGTACCAGCCCTGTGAATTTGGGCATGTTCAAGAAACTATTGTCGGTTTGGAGAAAGAGATATGACGTCTCAGTGACTTGCTAATTGACAATGAGTTACAAGGTAAAATAGATGCGACGAAAAAACTGATTATTGAGTGGAGACATAGGGAATAATTTTTTTGGAAGCAACGGTCAAGGATCTCGTGGCTCAATGAAGGTGACAATAATACGAAATTCTTTCACAACCATGCTTCGGATCACTGGAGGATTAACAAGATTGGAGCCTTACTTGATGACCAAGGCCAATTAAGAAAGGAAGAGTTTGAGGTGACACAAGGGGCGGTGGATTACTTTTCTCATCTCTTCCATGCTCAACCAGCTGCTGATTTGGGGTTGTTGGACGCTATCCAGCCGCGGGTAATGGAAAATGATGAGTGTTTTTACACGTCTTTCAATTACGCACATTATCAAGCAATAAAACTCATTCTACCTTAAGCGCAGTTTTACATGTCTATCAATTACGCACATTATCAAGCAATAAAACTCATTCTACCTCAAGCGCAAGGTTTGAAATTGTAATAGAGAGAGTGGGTCGAACCTTAGAGATTGTTGTGATAGTTAATGGAATTTAGCTAATGCAATTTTTTCGTATTTTTTATTAAGTGAGTTGGATAGGGTTGTGTGATAAGTGACTTGATTCACGAACAATGGTAAGTAAACATAATCTAGATAGTAACAAATGACTAAAATGAGAATTGTGTCTAGGCTAGTCTAACATGTAATGGAATTGAGTTTAGATGAAATTCAATAACTAAAGGTCCCTTTGGTTGTTTAGGATTGATGATATTAGATAACATGCTAGGTTGAGATAAATGCATTGACGCGGGAGATTGAATAAAGTTCAAACTCTAACTTACTAAGTTAGAATCATCCTTACCATAAATGACGAAATGAAATCTCTTTATTTGCATCATTTATGGAAGCTTTAAGCAAGCCCAATTATAGTCTCCTAATAATCTAGATTACCTTACTCAAGTAATCATAGAATACCTAACCATTTCCCATGGTAAATTCAATGAAATGCTCTCTCAAAATTTCATCAAACACTTGGTTGGTGTTATGGAGGAGTAAGCTTCCACCTCTTTTCACACCTTCTTTAAGCACAAAAAATGATCACCCATCATGCATGATCATCAACCCAACACATTTACATCATCTAACAATTATACAACTACCTAAACAACCAAAGAGATGAAGAATTACTCCATACTCATGCTCAACACGTTTTTCACAAACAACATGAACATATATGTAAAATGAGAGTAATAGAGATAGAGATAAGCTAAGAAATGATGTAGAATCCTTCAATCTTCCATAAAACAAGCCAATTTCGAGCTAGAGACTAGGAGATAAGTGAAAAAGAACCGAAACCGTAGCCAAGAACAAGTCTAAAAAATTAAGGAGGGAAATCTGAAAATGCTTACAAGTTAAAGAGCCAATAATGCCTTAAATCTCTCCAATCATCCCATCTAATCAATGAAAGGTAAGGTGAATTGACTTTGGGGAGCTTCCATGAGCATATTTGGTCAGTGAGAGCGAGATTTTAGGGGAGTAGGTTGAAAGGGATGGAGTAAAACCGGTCTAGGAGTCTATTTATCGTGAGAGGATAATTGCAAGATTTGGGGTTAGGCGACCGCCTGACCAAATGACTCGGGTCGCTTGACCCTCGCCTCGGCTGCTGCCTCTTTGCAATCTGCTATCAGGCGACCGCCTGACTTTTGGATGTGGGTTGCCTGCCTTCCGCCTGAGCTGCCTGGAGCTCCGTAGGATTTCTTTAGGTCCAGGCGACCGCCTGAACAAGTGGCATGGGTCGCTTGAGGCTCGCCCAGACCACTTTCTTCACCATTACTTGAACTTTTCCATATTTTACAATTTGATCCTTAGCTTTCTCTCAATGACCATTTTACGTCAAAATTTACCCATTTTTACATCCGGCACCAAATATTTGCAAAATAGACTCGCACCCACACTAGTATTAGCAAAACTTAAATAATAGGATGTGTATGGAGGCAAAAACATATGAATAATGCACCATTATCAGCAGATCAGAGCCGAGTCTTCCTCGCTCGCCCTTATTCAGAAGAAGATGTTTATGTTGCGTTGCATGAATGCATCCAAGCAAGGCCCCGGGCCCGGACGGGTTGCTAGCAGGATTTTATCAGAATTTTGGCTACAGATAAAATCATGTTATTAATTATTGCTTGAGTGTTTTGAATGATGGTAATTCTTCACAGGATGTTAACACAATGAGCATCACTCTTATACCCAAAGTCAAGAAGCCAATGGCTATGATAATGTGATCTACAAGCTCCTTTCAAAGACTATTGCTTTGAGATTACGAGTTGCTCTCCCGGATATTATATCGGAGGAACATAGCGTCTTTATAAAAGCGAGGCTGATCACAGATAATGTTATAGTGGCCTATGAGTTGCTGCATAAATTAAGAGGGAAGAGAACTGGTCGTGCAGGGAATTATGCTCTAAAACTCGATAAGTCCAAAGCATATGACAGAGTAAACTGGAGCTTCATTCGAGTGATGATGGAGAAAATGGGGTTCTTGGATCGGATTATCCATACTATAATGGACTGTATCTCTACCATTCGCTATTTTGTCCAACTAAATGGTGCTAATCATGGCTGCATAATCCCTCAGCGTGGACTTTGCCAATGAGATCCTTTGTCTCTTTACTTATTTTTACTCTATTATGAAGTATTGATGACTATACTTCATCAAGCTCATGGAAGACATCATCTGACGGTCGTGAAAGCTTGTCAAAGAGGCCCGACTGTCACTCACCTGTTATTCGCCGATGAAAGCTTACTCTTTCGCAAAGCTACGCTTTCGGAGGCATAGAATTTAAGGGAAGTTCTCCATCATTACGAACTTATTTCTGGACAATGTATTAATTATGAGAAATCTGGAGTGTTTTTTAGTTTTAATACCTTATTTTATGATAAGAGACAGTTTATGGATGTTTTTGGAGTTTCAGAATGTAACATCGTGGAGCAATATCTTTGGCTCCCTACTTTTATTGGTAGGAGTCGAAAGGAGGCTTTTCGCTACATCAAAGAGCACATAGCCTAGAATACTATGACGTGGTTCGCCAAATCCTTATCCAGAGCAGGCAAGGAAATCATGATCAAGGCAGTGGGTTAGGCGATACCAATATATGTCATGGGGTATGGAGGTAATTCTTAATAAATTCTTCTGGAATCATGGCAATGATAACAAGGGCTTGAACTAGATGAGATGGGATAGATTGATTCCGTACAAGAAAGATGGTGGTTTGGTACTTCGAGACCTCTCCGGATTCAACTTGGCTATGTTAGCCAAGCAAAGAAGGAGACTGTGCGCCAATGACTCAGCTTTATGTTCTCGAGTGCTCCGAGCAAGATATTTTCCAAACTCCAGCTTTATGGCAGCGCAAAAGAAGAAAAATAATGCTTCTTATAGTTGGCAAAGTCTGATGAAAGGGAGAGAAGTTTTAAAACTTGGTCTTCGGTGGCCTCTTGGTGATGGCTCAAGAGTTCGAATTTGGCAGGACCCCTGGATTCCCGGTAATATCAATTTTAAGCCCTCTTCCTCTCTTCGTTTCTTACCTATGGATACTAGAGTTAATTTTTTATTTATGCGAGGTCGAAGAGAATGGGGCTTGCAACTTCGTCAACATGTATTTGAGCCACCAGATGTGGAGGCGATTAGTCAAATTCCCCTTGATCAAAATGGGGCTGGCGATGCTATGATGTGGCACTTCTCAGGTGATGGCACCTATAGTGTCAAGACAGTTGGCTACCAAGCTTACATGAAGAGTTTGCAAACCCGTTTGGTAGGAGCTCAACATACGAATATTTATTGGCATATATGGTTTGCTCACACTCTTAATAAGCATTGAGATTTTATGTAGAGAACGACCCAATATTGCCTCTTAACTCGAGCAAATCTTCTCCACCGTTGTGTGATTGACAATGATACTTGTCCTCTGTGCGAGCAGCATCCGGAGATGACGTTGCACATTCTTCGAGATTGCAACCTTACTCATCAGGTTTGGAGAGCTACCAATCAGCCGATAGCTCTGCAGATCATTGCAGCTGATGATGTTTCGGGTTGGTTGTAAGGAATAAGGGCGATGTGTTCGGATAGGGACTGGGCGAAATTTATTATCACGACTTATCTTTTATGGAGGAACTGGAACAATGTTGTGCATGACAAGGGTATGTGGTAGGTGCAATCTTTCTCTTTGCCACTCTCACATCATCATATTGAGCTCAAATAATGCCTTCCGGATCCCAACCTCTCTCCTCGCCTTACAGCAACTTGGCAACAGCCACCGATTGGGTGGGTCAAAGCCAACACGGATACGGCAATTGACTTGAATGGTTGGAGAGGTGTTGGCGTCGTTCTAAGGGACGACGGGGGTAATGTAGTTGCGGTTTTGATGGCCAAACATCGAGGACTTCTGAACACTTTCTATGGTGAATTCTTGGCTATCAAAGAGTGCTTGCGTCTGATTCAACAGTGTAATTTGAATAAGGTGCTGGTGGAATCGGATTCTAAGGAAGCGGTTGATGCTATCCTTGGCCCTTGCATGGGCGAATCAGAAGCTCACTCAATGGCAGATATATTCAAGGGAGCCTTCAACAACTTACTTGATGGAAGTTGCAACACGATTATAGAGAAGCTAACCAACTTGCTCATTTGCTGGCTAGGCAAGCACTTGAGAGGCGGTCAGCTCTACATGGATTGATGACATGCCTTTGTTTTCGAAGGACTTAATTACCTTGTATATTGTAACGTAGCTACTGCTTCTCACTACGATTTTTTCTTTTATTTTTAAGACCACAAGAATTTTCTTCCTGGTTCTTTTACTCCGTTGGCTCCGTTGTATTACGTTTGTTAAGTGAACTAGGTTAGGATAATAGGTTAGATACTGACATTTTTTAAGAAGCCCGCGAGGTGCTACTCTGGCACCTCCCTCCCCCTATCCAAAAAAAGAAAAAATTATGAAAACATATGCTAAAGCTCAGACATATTTATACTCTTTTTTATGACATACTTCGTACTATATAGTTTTCATTTTTAAAATATGTTTAAACGTTGTTGTTCCATAATTTATGGAGGATAATGTTGCAGTTAATTGGATGATTGTGATTGGTTGAAGTGGTTTGCAAGGGGTTAAGCTAAACTTCAATTTGGCAGTATGATGCTCTATTATCATATGTACTTAGCTAGAAACAAAAACAGAGATTATAATCAAACAGACAGAATTAAATAAACTAAAAAAAGGCCTGTCTGTTCAGGGGACTTGATTTGTAGTAGTATTTTTTAAAATACATTAATAAACTTGTATTTAAAAGAAAAAAAACTAAACAAAGGCCTCATCTTTTTTGTACCTAAAAGGAAAGTTTAAATATTTAAAGGTAAAAAGCTAAATTCAAGTTTAGGACACGAGATTAGTACCAATTATATGGTGCACATATGTGTAGATACATAGCAATATATAGAGAAAGTATGTAGGGATAATTTAGATATTTAGTATTTTTTAGTGGATTTAGGTTGAAACTGTTTTGTAAATTACGCATCTAATCTACTCTGTGTACCTACACGTATGTATATCATATCAAGACTCCGAGATTAGATGATACTAATTGGCGTTAAGTCAAACAATACTTGACATTGGATATTGATCTGATCTAGTAATATTTGCTTAACAGCTTAAGGGTCAACATAGCTTCTTTCCAATAGCTACATGCCAAGTGACCCACAAATGAAGGTTAAACTGCTCTTGTACAGTCATAATTCATGACTACACAACCCACTAGAAGCCTAAAACTTCAGGTAGGGGTTGCAATTTACACTATATTTATATTTAGGGTTGCTAACCAGATCCAAATCATCAAGATATGCTTAATTTGGTTGTTTGTTCTATTTTCTGTGGCATGTTTAACTACACTTATTGCATGCAAATTAATTATGTACATATAGCACCAGCTGGCATAGGTCTGTTTAGATTTAAGAATAACGTTAGCATTTAATTAGTAGTTTCTAATGTTAGAGATTAGAAATATTTTATAATGTAGTTGTTTCTAATGTTGGAGATTTTGAGAACAACCATTATTGTAATTTTTATCAACTCTAAAACTAATTATTTCAAATGCGCAAATGTGTAAATATAGTTGACTCCATAAATCCGTTTTAATTAATGTAATTAATATTCGCCTAATCTTCATGAGCACTGTTTCAAAGCAAGTACAAACTCATTCAGGTTTGTCGTTAGGGTGTTGACGAATTAATCAAGTACTGACTTTTGTTTTTGTTTGTTTTTCCAGAGAGCTAGCAGGTCTTGACATTTTTCACTTCATTCTATTTGTCCAAGCATCTCTAGTTGACTTAGGAGTTAGGCTTTACCAGCCAGAAAACAAATGTCATTATAAAAAGCATGAATTTAACATAAGAGTACAGGAAATGTTGATGACAACATTGGCTTTAAAATTACTTAAACACTCTTTTATTAAAAATTAACATATGACAAATTTTTTGGATTTAAACATGATCAAAGATTAAGGCGAAATGCTAAAAATAGGTTTTTTTGCAAGGCAACAATAATATCTGATTATTATTTTTAAATGAATGACTTTTATTCTATATCATGTAGCTACTACCAAGAACAACCAAGAAAGGGGAATTCGGTCTCCAATGAGATCTACCTAATTGCTCTAAGCCATGATGAACAAGATAATGAGTAGCACCATTAAGGTGCCGCTTACCAAACTTAAGAGAGTCTAGAGAGCAAATAAAACAAAAACCAAAAGTCCGCAAAGAAAGACATCAAAAAACCAAAACCTAGAAAGCAACTAATGATATAGAGCCGTAACAAACACTGCGTATTTGATGGAGGGCTGATAGCGGTCAATCCGATACCAGCCCATTACCATTAGTAACGGGTTTGACCGCTACCAAGGCATTACTTTTGGAGCTGTCATCTTCTTTTCACCCGTTACTAGTCCGTTACCATGCATGGTAATTGGTGTGGTAGCGGAAAACCCGTTACCAATTTATTTTATAAAATAAAAAAATAAACCCAAATTCATCACCATTCAAACTCATCCACAAGATTCAAACACAAAAATCTAACAAAACCCAGAATTTTTTCATCTCATTATACAAACAAACCAGAAATTAATGAACATATGTATTCATCTGTAATTGAAACTGATGTGTAGCATACAGATATCACATTTTCAAGTGTTTCAAATCATTTCCATCATGCATTTGAGCGAATTTGATCATATTTGAGCGTGTTATTTAGTAAGTTGTTTTATTTGTAGTTGTACATTCAGATGGTATAAATGAAGCTTGAGCAGAACAAAAGAGGGGATCTCGCACATTGAGGAGTGGAGGAAGGATCTAACCACCAAATCTTGGTGGAAATGAAGGCTCGGACTTGAACGCTATGCACTGGCAACCTCTCGCGCTTGGAATAGGAAGTTCTTGGTGCAACAAGCTCGCGACAGCATTGCAGAGCCAAGCTGGCGCCGCGTGAGCTCTCAGCCTCAAAGTGACACACTCATGGCGCCATCGTGGCACCATTATAGCGCCACCACTTGCACTTAAATGTTTCGGGGCCACTACGATCATCCTCGATCCTCACACACTTGCACCGGGTTTCTTGACTATTTCACCCCCAATTAACACCCTAAAAGTGTCTAACATGTCTAGGGACCCTTTAGTCATTATAAATCCAAATATGGCAAGTTTTAGAAGACACTTCTTACCATTTGGGCGAATTTTTATATTAACATTGGTTCTTGAAGCTCTTTCTTCTTCTCTTCTAGGGCTTTTAGCCCCTTCAACCTCAAGAACATGAGAAGTTGATTGGGGCTCTTGTGGATGATCTTATATAGGGTGATTTCTTCTCACTCTCTCTCTTTCTACTCTTTCATACTTGTGTTCTTGAATGCTTGTTTGAGTAGTACCATGAGTATGAATAGGTAGATTTTGCTTCTTCTTGGGGATTGTTGTTATTGAGCATAGGTTTGTGAGTTTCATAACTTGTTTGGATTTAGATATCATTTCCTTGATCATTGAATGCTTAAGTATGTTGGCTAACTCTAGCATATGCATACAAGGTATTCGTAGAAATGCTCGAGAGAGGTTTTCATGAACTATGCCTAAAGGATTTGATTGATTGACTCACTGTGTGTTAGAGATAACATCTAGGTGTCGATTGGTGAATTGATTAAGAGCTTTATGTCTTATCTCCTAATGCTAATGCAATGAGAATTGGTTAGGTTAGTTGATTGATTGAGATTGGCATGCTATCTAGAAATGGAAGTATGCTAGCCTTTTGTAATCCACCTCTGAATCATGGTTAGAACTCATAATCACTCCGCAATATACATGCAATCTCTAGGAGAACTCTATATTTGAAAGTCCACAAGAAGTTTTCATTGCTTGCATTCCACTCTTGCTTTGCACTTAACTTAGTTTAGTCACTCCTCTCATCCCCCAACATATCATCAATTGTGTCATTTGCATTATATATTAGTTTAGTTACACACTTAGTATACTAGTCTAGAAACGCTCAATTCTCTTTGGTTCGATCTCTTACTCAAAGCCCTTTTATTACAATAGACAAAACAATGGTGAGTAAGGTTTATAAATGTATTTGAATCATTGCATCCATGTTTTGCATTAAGCAAAAAGCCCTTGATCAGAAACAAAAATATCAAAAAATACTCAAACAAATCCTCAAAAATAAAATTCAACCTAAAATCCAAATATTCATTCAAACCCTAAATATTCATTTCTAGTTTCACCAGATTTGTTTCCAAATTTCTAGCCTTGCTAGGAAATCTTGAGAAACGGTGGTGGCGGCGGAGAGGCCAGGCGACAGTGGTTTCTTTCCGGAAGCTTGGTTGTGTGGAGGGTGAGGAAAAGCATATTTGGAGAAGGAGAAAAATGAGATTTGGAGAAGGATGGTGAGGAAAACGAAAATGCACAAAGAGGAAGAAGCTTACCTGCAAAATGGAGATGAACGGGGTGGTGATGCTTGCGGCAGTGAATCAATGGAGAAGGGTTCGGGGTTGAGAGAGATGAAGAGTTTTTGAGCAGGAGAAGGGTTGAGGAAGAAGATGAAGAGTCGAAATAGCCAAGTATGGGAAGAAAGCTACTGGTGGGGAAGATGAAGGGAGTGGTAGCAGGTGAGGGTGTTACCAACCCGCTACCACAGCCTCGAAAATAAAAAAAGACACGTTTGAAAAAAGCGCAGGCGGGAAACGATAAAAAAAGTTATGCGTGGTAGCGGTTGGGGGCGTTACCAACCCGCTACCGTTGCTTTAATTTTTTTTTTAATTTCAAAATGGGTAAATAACGTGTTAACGGGAGGGTGCATTATACTGGACCTGTTACTAGACCTCCTGCATGTACGTAGTGAAAGTAGAAGAGCAAAACTTGAACCGAAAGAGGATGTGATACAACATGTGAGGATCCGATGCTTCACTATTCTACCTAGCCAAAAAGCTTCATACACACTCCCATTTGTAGCATTGTCAATCAGGATGAAGGCAACCATCCACCAAAGCCTTGTCAGACGAGCTTGATAATGTTTGTTCTCTGCAGGAGTACCTGGGTTGAAGGCGAAGAACCAAAACTACACCTGACTGCATACATAACATCCAAAACCAGCATCCACAGTACTTTACAACCCATCGGACCCCAGCCAATTTAGTATACTGAGTGCATAGGAAAGGCTCCAAGTAGGGTGAGCTCATGCTCGACCCTACTGTACACACCTCCCACTTTTTGCTGTTTTTTTGAGTACCACTACTGCCACAAGCAGAAACATAAACTCCTTTTGGCATGCCTCCAAAAAACCTCTGCCAACCAGCCACGCCATCAGACCCACAATTAGAGAAAACCCAGCCCTGGTTTTTACACAACCAGGCCGAGAATCTCTCACCAGCCCTGGGTTTTTTTTTGCAACAAGAATCATACTGATTAAAGTGGATCCACTAAAATGCTAACGGCACTTATTTGGACAGTTGCTCGTACACTCCAATTAAAAATTTTCATATGGCAAATCTTTTGGAACCAAATGCAAGTTTGTTGAACAATTTATTTTTTAAGTATATCGAGTCCAAAAGATTGACTACGTGATAAGTTTTTAATATAAAAAAATGTGTAAATAATCATTCAAGCAAGTATTGCTAGTATTTTCCTATTGAAATACGCGTTACCCGTTTATCTTAAAGTTTCATAGTTAACGAGGCCGACAGAGCCCGGACCAAGCCCAATTTCAAAAGACAGCTAATGAAAAAAGTCATCAGGTAACATTATCCTCATCTAGTGAAGCGGAAAAGCCCAAAAGCCCAAAAGCCCAAAAGCCCAAAATATTCAAACCTGTATGGCCCATAAAACATTGGGCCACGAAAACTTAGACTGGGCTAATCTTCCCGAATACCTCCGAATATTCCATTCTTACCCCTCTACTCCTTATCTCCCACGCCCGCTCTCGCTGGTCACTAGTATCTCTACAATGGCGATATTTTCTATGACCTCTCTGCCTTCAAAAACCCTAAACCCTATCCTCTCCCAGAAACTGCAATCTCCTTTTTTGCCTCCCGTTTCAGTCTCCTGCTCTCGCCGTCAATGGAGCGCCGCCGCCGCCGCCGGCCGGGCAAAGCTTCGATCGCTGCCGTTAATCAGGGCTGCCGCCGAGAGAAGCAGCGGCGGAGGCGAGCCGAGGGAGACGATAATGCTTCCTGGATGCGACTACAATCACTGGCTCATCGTCATGGAGTTCCCGAAAGACCCTGCGCCTACTCGCGAGCAGATGATTGACACTTACCTCGACACCCTCGCCACTGTTCTTGGAAGGTCTCTTCTTTTCTGCCCCTTTCGCGCGTACTAACTATTTCTGTTTGTTGTTTCTGCTTTTGGGTTCGTAATTGTCCGTGCCTTGTGCTGAAGATTGTGGAGTTAATAAATTCTTTTGAAGTAGGGGTCAATTATAGTTTGTTCTCAATTGAAAGGACATGATGACTCAGTTCAAACAGCATCTAGCTATGTATGCTTTTATCCTCAGTTTATATGAAAATAGTTTCAATAGTTTTGAGTTTTCAAGTCTAGCATTGAGATTTGTGTATATTCTTGGTAGCAAGGAGGTGAGGTGGTGAGGGTAAGGAGAAAATGTTTGGGATGTCTTACAAGCAATTCAGCTGATTTTTTTCTGCTTGATTGTTGTTTCATTCTTTGTTGGGCTTAGGAGCTCTAATATATTCCAATATGTTAGTTTGATAGTAAATGTTTAGAGTGAGTTTGTGTTTTACAAATATGTTAGTTTGGGATGCATGATGTGTTTTACAAATATGTACTTTTTGACTATGTGGCAGCATGGAAGAAGCAAAAAGGAACATGTATGCTTTCAGTACAACAACTTACACTGGGTTCCAGTGCACTGTTGATGAGGCAACATCTGAGAAATTCAAAGGTGAATTTCAAAGCATATTTTTCTGTAATCTCAAGCTTACAATACTTTTGGGACTCAACTTGATTTTTGTCTTTGTAGGATTGCCTGGAGTTCTTTGGGTTTTACCAGACTCATACATCGATGTCAAGAACAAGGATTATGGAGGTGTTTCACATTTGCATTGTTGTTTGTAGTTTTGTCCTTGTACTGATTCCTAGATGGAGACGCAATATATTTAAACTTGATCTCTTCATTCTGTTTTAGGGGATAAGTATAACAATGGGGAGATAATTCCTTGCACATATCCTACCTACCAACCAAAACCACGAAACAGTTCGAAATACAATAATAGGAGGTATGAAAGGCGGAGGGATGGGCCACCTCCTGAGAGAAGACCCGGTAGACAAGCAACTACTTCAGACTCGACCTCAGGATGAGAATCTCCATTGTTGGTAAGTATGAGACCATTGTTCCGGTAATGGACAATTCGACCTGATCATTGTTCTGGCGATACTCCAAGTAACATTTCATGAAAAATCTTGTAATATATGCTATATACAATCATGTAATGCTCAAGTGAAAAACTTTATACCATCCTTGCATTTCATAATTTTCACTTGAGCATTACATGATTGTGGAAAGCATGTGTTATGAATGTCGAATAATGCTTCCGAGTTCTTGATGAGTTGTGAACTTCTGTTTATTTTGCAGGCTCCAAAATTTTTGCTCCTGAAGGTAACGGTAATGTCGAAGTTGGTTGGTCAGCTGATGATGCCCTTGGCCATTTAGTGGAGATGATTTGCAGCTTTTATTGAGCATGGGATCGTCTTATAATGGTGCAGTATTTATGAAAGACCGAATGTATTGCTTGCTCTGAGTAGTTGTGATCAAGCATGTAAAATATCTCTGATCATGGACATCATTTTTACTGGATGATTTCATGGACTTGGTGAGAAAATAACTAGAAGATCCCAAAGGGTACAAGGGACATGTTACCAGAAGTTTAAATTGTTTTGTGATTGCTCTTGAAGATATAAATAACGGGCCGTCCTTTTGAGATTCTTGTAGCTTGGGTGGACGTTCAAATTGAGAAAATGTTTAGGTAACAAGAAAATGGGGAAATGTTCGTTCATGCCATTGAAATATAGGGTAATTACATTTTGCCACCAAACTTTTATCGACTTTATCATTACGAACTGCAATTCCCAATGAGCGACTTTTCAAGTCAGCTTTTTTACGTACGACCTACGCCTCATTGCTAATTTCGAACTGTCATTTTCTATGCAATTATTTATGGAAATACACCCATAGGGGGCTTCAAAGCTGGTCATTCGAGATGATTTTTGACATTTCCTACTTCTTTTCACTAATGAGAAACCAAATATTTCACTAAAAAGAAATCGGACCTCCAGCTTTCACGCCAGGAGTGAAACTTGTTTCTCATCGTGAAACTTGGTTTAAACTCACACCAGGGCAGCCGAGGTCAAATATGGTTCTCTCTGGTAAGAGAAGATCGTGAGGGCAGTCACTCTAGAACTCCGGCTTCGTCTCTCTTCGATCCAGATTCCACCCAACGTCCCACTCCCATCATTGTTTGTTTGGTATTTCATGTGCTGATGGCACACATGTAATTCTTTCCACCAAAAAAGATAAGGCCTTTGTGGTTGAAACAGTGACTTTTTGTGCAATCGTTTTCATTCTTGGGCTAAACTTCTTCATCTTCACTTCTGATGGATCTAATCTGATCAACAATTGATCTTGCATAAAGGAACTTGTGAAGATCAGAAGATGGGTGAGTCCTACTATTACCACAACAGCCACTGCTACAATAATTATGGTGAGTATAACTATCACCAATCTGAATACTCTGGTCACCACAGTTTCTTTGGCCAGTCTAATGATCAGAGCTACAGTTATGATTCTTCTGCATATACTCCACAAGTTGCATACTCTGAGTTCACTCCCTCTGAGCCTCATCATTATGTTGATTATAACCCATATATTCACCATGTTCCTGCTCAAACCCAGTTTCGGATCTCCTACTCAGTATCATCAGAATTTAACCTCCCTGAGTTTGATGAGTATGATCCAACCCCTTATGGTGGTGGCTATGACCTTGCTGAAACCTATGGCAAACCCCTTCCCCCTTCTGATAAAACCTGTTACCCCAAGTCTCTGTTCGATCCAGATCCTGCTCATTTGAATGGTTTCACATTTGGGTCAGTGAAGCCACCTTATGAGCCTCAAGAACAAGACAGAACTGCTGGAAGCAATAACACAAACAAGGGTGCTGATGATAAGGTTGTGGAGTCTCATGCTGAGCCTCAACCTGTGGATGACAGCAAGGAAGGTGATGTCCCTGAAGTTGGCAATGGCTCTTCTGAGATTGAGAGGAGAGTGAATCAGGTTCCATCAGGGTATGGGTTGGAAGCATTTGACATCTGTGAGAGCCTCTTTGGGTACTGGCCTTGCTTGGACAGGATGAAGAGATTATCAGCACAGAAATCTGGGTCACATGATGAATGGAGAAGTGATGATCCGTGGAGTGGAACGGCGGATTATCTGTTCGGGATGTCGAATCCTTACGGTGAACACTGGGATAGGGATGGCAATTATCAGAGTGCTTTGTATGCTTATGCTTGTCAAAAGCAGTACCAAGAACAACCTCTCTTTGCTCAAGTAGAGTATGAAGATGGGACTTCATGGTTGTGACAGAGAGCAGCTATCCATTGATTCTTAATGTGGTTTCAATAAGTTGAGAGATGAGAACAAATGCTATAATTCCTCAAACAAGTGCTCTTTTTTGGAATTTGTTCTCTGCATTTCAGATTTCTAACTGTGCTGTGCACTTGAATAAGAGTTATGTATAACTTATTAAATCGGTTACATGAATTATGCATCTCTATTCCGCACCATGCGTAACAAGTTCTTTGAAACAAAACTTGCCCATACCAACTCAAAGCTTTCTTAGTACATATCAAGTAGCACATCTATAGAATTACTATTAGAAAAGTTTTCATTGACATCTTCCTTTTGGTGCAGATTTATAATAGATTTCCTCACATTGATGGTGTCTATCCTCCACTCCATAAGCAAATTCAAAGCACTGCTGGTTCATAGAGAGTGGCTTTGATGAAAGCCTGGAAATAGGGAAGGTTGTGTTCCTGATCATAGTCATACAACATAGGCACCATTCTTGCAAGATTGAGAGAGCCTCTCGCAAAAGCTGATGATGAAAATGGATTCGGATGCAAACATTCTCTGTTCAATCTCTTCCAAGCATCTGAGATCCTCTGCCTCACATGTTCCCTTGCTTCCTCCACCTCCTCTGCTCTTCCTTCTTTATCATGCTCCTTCAAGTAGCATTCAATGTATGACCCATCATTCCCTTCTTGATCCTCATCCTATTTGTATTAATCAATCATCATCAGTCTATCTTTTTTGGATGTGGTGTACAATAAAGAAATTGAGGGTCCGTTTAGTTAGAAATATTCTCCATTTCAAATCTCCTTTGTAAATATTTGGATGTATGATTAATTATTTAGGATGGAAAATCTTATTTACCAAATTTTAGAGAACTCTAGTATTAATTTGAAGATCCTTGTTTTGAAGTTCCCCATTTTAATAGTAGAGTTCTCAACTAGTAATACATCCGACCTTTACAAAGGAAATTTGTAATGAGAAATTGTCACAATTATACGGACCTAAAGATCTTGCCTTTTTAATTTTTGGTTACCTGCGCACTTCCCAGATCATCCCAGAGACGTAGGATCATGGCGGCGGATGAGATGATTCTAGGGTTTGTGTCGATCTGGTCCACGGTGTTCTTGTTTAGATTCTGACCTAAGAGGAAGAAAATGTGCACGAGTGCCACGTGTACTCCTGAGCTAATGATCCCATTCTCCAGATACTCCTCTGGGCCTGGCAATGTCCCCGAGTGGTACCATTTTGCTTCAACAAGGAACGCATTGCCCAAACTTCTCCACTGCACACAAAAAGGTATTAGCTTTATCATTTTTACATGTCAAAGTTGTCAGTTTTTTATCCAGTAGACTCTTAGTTTTGATGTGTGTCTTATTTTGGTCATGTTTTAAAAATTCGTCCTATTTTAGTCCATTACCTTTGATTTTTTCTTAATCAAGTCTTACACTGTTAAGTGCCCGTTAAATTTTTCGTTTTCTTTGTTATTTTACTTAGATGCCCCTACAATTATACTATAGTTACACAAATTAAGAAGTCTTGGTCATTAAACTTTTAACAAATTTATATACATGTTCCTAAAGTTTTTTTTCTCTTTTACAGGTCAAAGTTGTCATTTTCCCCCCTATGGAAGTAAATTATATGTTACCGTGTTTCTTAGAGAGCTGAGAGGATTCCATCCATGGCAGATTTTCACTTTATGACTGATTTCATTAGTGATATCGTCTAGAGCCCTGAAACATATCTTCATGTACTCAGGAAGCTGCTCTACCACAAAATCATCCCACCTGCTTAATTTCATTGATTCATTAACTTACATACATAGGCTTCAATTAACATAATTATGTACACATATATATACTTACCCATCAAGGGCTTGACTGAAGAGAGTGAGTTCATCAAGGGTTCCATAAACATCAAAAATGTCATCTATCACATAGATCATGGCTATTGCTTTGGTGAGCTCAACTCTTTCACTTGATAAGTTTGGATCCTCAATCGAGGCTAAGCTCCATGTGTACCATTTTATTGGTTGATCTCTCACAAATCCCAACTCTCTGCTTAAGCCCAACTCCTTCCACCATCTAACATGATCATTTGTATGCAAACAACTAGTATTTAGTGCTACTTCTTCTTTGTCATAATTAATAATCCATATATCCTAGCAAAATAATGACTAATAAGGTAAAATCGATATTGAAAGGTTTAATAATAAGGAAATACACTAGTTTTGCTGAGATAATCTAAAAAGTGAAAATGTATCAAGTTTTTTGAGACGGATGAAGTAAGATTTTAAATTTAGCATACCGTGAAACTTGTTGCAG
This sequence comes from Stellera chamaejasme, assembly GCA_024586325.1. Lineage (NCBI taxonomy): Eukaryota > Viridiplantae > Streptophyta > Magnoliopsida > Malvales > Thymelaeaceae > Stellera > Stellera chamaejasme. Next base: position 1,468,494 of record CM044986.1, read on the forward strand.
TTCTGATTGGTGCAAGGATTGAACTATGTTGAAATCCAACTTTGCTAGGTCTTGAAGCTCAGAAATCCACAAGTTTGGTTCTTGGTAATTACTATCCATGAAATGTCCGGCCAAGAATCTTGGAATAGTCTTATGATGAGGCTGAAGAAGAGTGTGTCTTACGGCACCAGCGAGATGACGGTTCAACCGTGGCTCCATTTCCCGGAGGAGTTGGCCGGTAAATTCTTCTGCTTCGAAAAGTATGTCTTCTCCATCAACACCTAACTGTGAAGCTTCATACAACGCCATCAAACCCTTTATATCCATCTTCTTTTGTTCATCTTCTGCCATGTCCTTGAATCTTTTGAACACATCTGAAATGGACAAACGTGCAAGTGTGAATAAAAATATGTAGGGATTAGCTTAATCTAGTCAACCATGAGATACTAAGCACTCATACAAACCCACTTTTGTTCTGAAAGCGATTTTAATCACAAAATTTGTTAAGAGTAACATCAATGTACTATGTAAGCTATGTACTTCATTTCATGAAAATAAATAAGTTTCTTAGCAACGACTTGAACTTAAGACATCTACCTTGTATCCTTATTTAGGAGCTTAACACATAGGGGCGGACTTACAACAAGGGCAACTGGGGGGGCATTATTTAATTTTGTGTCCACCCCTACCATTAGACTAGAGCTCACGACTTTTATAACATATTACCCTCTAGTCAATAATATTATTTAATCTTGGTGATCGTTGAGAGGATTAGGGTGTTCATATATACCGGCCGGCACGTGGTAGCCATGTTGTCGGAGAAGGCGGAAGCTGAGAGCCGCCTCATGAATTAGTTGGGTAGAAGAAGCAGTTAGTGTTCTGTTGTGGTGTTTATGAAGTATCTCTTCGATCTCTTCATTGAAATGGTGGTCCAAAGCTAGCCGCTGGATTGCATCAATCATCACGAGTCCTTCATGATGATCTCTCATCTTGCTCATCATAACTCCCTTCATATGTTCAATTCTACTTGCATGTGCACTGCCCTCCTGAGTTCATGCAATTTCATACTATTAACCACAAATGGTAATCATATATAAATATAGAGTAGAAAAATTAATTCACTCACTGTTAATTTTCCAGGTGTGGCCGATTGGGAGGAGGTGGCTCGAGCAACCTGCATCCGGTTGCTTCGGGAGAATGCTGCAATATTAGAAGAAGTAATTGCGATGGGAAATTCGATAGAGAAAGCCATTTGCAACGGGAATTAATTAATTGAGCTCAAGTTATTAATATATATGATCATGATGCAAATCTTATATACACACATATATATAGTCAAACAAATTAACAGTGTAGCTAGACATGAACTAATTAAGAACATGTGTTTTGCATTACTTTAATTTGAATGTGCTAAACTATTACTATCATGATTAGACAAGTGATGGCGTGTTTATTGTCGCCAAACTCACAATTTCAAAATCATAATATTAATTCCTCAAAGCAATAAAAGGGCAAAACTCACCAATAACCATTGCACACACAAAATAGGACAAACTAGCGCTTAAACTAGGATAATGTTCATATAAGTCTACCAGTACCAAGTACCGCCGCAAGATGCATTGTTGCTGTGTAAATGAATCGAGCGTCTGAGCTCGTTAGGTTCAATCTCGAGCTTTTGTCACATTAGTCTTGGCTCGAGCACGAGCTCATCGAGCTCAGTAAATAGCGACTCGAGCTCAACTCATGATATGTGTGGGCTTGGCTTAAAAACTTGGGGGACTTGAGATGCATCACTTGTTTGATTCAAAAAATTTAATAAAGTCTTAAATGTGCAGCAGGAATTAGTAGATAACATAATGTTTTAAAATGTCCAAATCATTCGGCTCAAAAGAATCAACTCATTAATTAGGCTCGTGAACTATGGCTCGAATTCGACTCGTTTAATAAACCATCGTACTATTTGAATTGGGTGCGTGACTCATGGCTCATCAAGTTCAGCTCTTTTGACCTTGTTCGAGCTCGAGTCTGAACCGGCTCGATTCGATTTGCGCCCTTAGTATATACTCCTACAATACAAGTCCTTTGCCCTGGATTGTAAAGTTTAGATGCTATTTTTGCAACAATATTTTAGAATTTTAGGGCTGATGAATTTGGCCCCTTATTAGCAGTCCTTGGGTGCCTGCATGTCTTAGGCTGTCAAACATCTAATTAGCTTCTAATCACGTAAAGGGATTCAAGAGACGAAGAGATCAGGAACCAACCCGGTTAGGGAAATTCCAAATTTATGGTTAGTGACAGTGACCCTACTTCTGGTCGGACACCGACATGGTCCTTCACGTCATTTCACTTTTATTTCTTCCCAATAATTCTTGTGTTGTATTGTACCAAAGGAAATCTCTAAAGCTTTTATAACATACCCACTCCACACCTGATAAATTAAGTGAATTGTTTTCCATATTCTGTGTTGTAATATTTGACTTAAATTAAAATTAAGATAAATAATGAGAAAAAATTCAGAAAAAATATATTTAGAAACTTTATACTTCAAATCATGATACACGTATAAATTATTCAACTTTATATGTTTAAACATACAAGATAAAAAATCAAAGATTAAATACATTGAAAACATGAAAACAATTCACTTAATTTTTCAGGGACGGAGGGAGTATATAACACAATTTTCCTCTTGAACAAATGCTTATTTACTGTAATGATAACACATTGATACAAAAATGTGACGTTTAACAAATGATTAATGGCGAATTCTGAAGTACGTTTTGTTCCTAATCTGTTGTCATTCAATTTCTGCTCCTTTATTTAGTGTAATGATGGTCCTAAAAATGATAAGTTGATAATTTGGCTTCTTAATTCAACCTGTGACTGCTTCATCATAGATTAACTCTCGTATTAAAAAGTGTTTTCCTAGCAAATACTACTATAGCCCAAGTTTCAGGGAAGGACATACTACCTTCGTTCCCGGCAAAATTGATACATTTTTCCTTTTATGTTGTCCTAGTAATTTTGATATGTTTCATAAAAATGAATCATTTTCACACTAACACTTTTTACCTTGTTACCCTCTATTCTCTTCCCATTAAAAAAAGTTACTCCCTCCATCCCACAAAGGTTGTAGGATTTATTTGGGCACTGATATTAAAAAAAAGTGAGAATAGTGATGTGTTGACATTTTTAGGGTTGGTATAAAAAAAGTGTATGGAAATAAGTGTTTAAAAATGTTTCAAAAAAATGTTTTAAAAGGTAATGATCAATAAAGGTAATCTAATAAAGGTGATGGTGAAAAGTTTTATTTTATAAAAGTTGACAATTACCTTTGTGCGACGGAGGGAGTACTTTGGTCTTATATGTCTACTTTACATTTTTACCCCCTAGTCAACAATATTTCTTAATCTTCATGCCTAGTCACATGTATCATCTTTTGTGGGACAGAGGGAGTACAAAGGACCAGAGGAGGATCAGTTGAAACTATGATGACTCTAGCGTATATAAGAAATATTTAAGGTACCTATGTAATAGTTTGTCCATATTATACTCAACAACAGCCCAGTTCAATCCGTCTCCACGACCAAGCCCAAACTAGTGATACCTAAACCCAACTCCAACCCAAACCCCTACTACACATTTAAGGTACCTAGGTAACTCGTGCTTCGTGACGGGAAGCAGGTAAATAATAAAAAATAAATAATGTAAATTTTTAAATTAAGAGAAGAAAATTTTCATCAGGATTGAAAAATTTATTCTTAAATGTGTTTTGTATTTCCAAAGTCATAATTTATGAAGAATAAATAATATTATATATTGATGTGTAAAAAGTATATATGTATCCTAAATAAATAAAAAGAACACATAAAAAATCTGAAAAATTTAAAATATGTGGACTTGATATGCAGAAACTATAACAATATAGGTGAGTAAGGGAAATTATCCAGAATCTATAACAATATAGGTGAGTAAGGGAAATTATCCGTAAACAAATAAAAGGGAAAAAATTTTAGAATACAAATTAAATCTGAAAAACACAAATTTAAATATAAATATAAGAAATAAAAAAATTCAAATGAACAAAAAATTACCATGATAAAATAACTTGTGCTTAAACTAATAAATTATTTTATTAATTTAATTATGTAAATAACATAGTATAGGCAGTAAACGTAGCGCACATAATGAATGTTCTGCTTTCTTGTGACCAACCGGAAGGGTTCTCAATATGGACCAACCGGAAGGGTTCTCAATCAAAAGAAAGGAAAATATGGTGTGTAAGCTGAAGAAATCAATATATGGACTAAAACAAGCTTCCCGACAATGGTATCTAAAGTTTAATAATATCATTACATCTTATGGTTTTGTAGTAAACACCGTCGATCGGTGTATCTACATAAGGGTCAGTGAGAGCAAGTTTGTTTTTTTAGTCTTATATGTTGATGATATCCTACTTGCTGCTAATGATGTTGGCTTGTTGCATGATGTTAAAATGTTTCTCTCTAAGAACTTTGAAATGAAAGATGTAGGTGAGACATCCTATGTGATTGGAATAGAAATATTCTGTGACAGATCACAAGGATTGTTAGGATTGTCTTAAAAAGGCTACATCATTAAAGTATTAGAGAGATTTAGAATGGAAAAGTGCTCTCCCGGGATAGTTCCAATTCGGAAAGGGGACAAGTTCAGTGAAAAGCAATGCTCAAAGAATGATTTGGAATGAAAAGAAATGGAATCTATTCCCTATGCATCTATGCATCTATGGTTGGGAGCTTGATGTACAGTCAAACCTGTACTCAGCCAGATATCAGCTTCGTTGTTGGAATGTTAGGCCGATATCAATGCAACCCTGGATAGGACCACTGGAAAGCAGCAAAGAAAGTCCTTAGGTACTTACAAGGCACCAAGGATCACATGCTGACTTATAGGAGGTCAGATCACCTAGAGGTGATTGGATACTCAGATTCAGACTATGCTGGATGTGTGGACTCAAGGAAATCCATATTTGGTTACATGTTTCTGCTGGCCGGAGGAGCAGTTTCATGGAAGAGTGGAAAGCAATCCGTCATTGCTACTTCCACTATAGAGGCTGAGTTTGTGGCATGTTTTGAGGCCACTGTTCATGGATTGTGGTTGCGGAACTTTGTCTCAGGGCTTGGAATTGTCGACAGTATTGCCAGGCCGCTGAGAATTTATTGTGATAATTCCGCATCTGTCTTCTTCTCTAAGAATGACAAGTACTCGAAGGGTGCAAAGCACATGGAGTTAAAGTACTTGTCAGTCAAAGAAGAAGTACAGAAACAAAGAGTGTTGATTGAGCATATTGGTACTGATCTAATGATAGCGGATCCGTTAACTAAGGGATTATCGCCTAAGACATTTACTGGACATGTTGAAAGGATGGGCATAATAGAAAAGTCCTTCATTAATTGTTATGTTTCTGCTTATTTACTTGTACATGTATATTTATGGTTTAAGAATTATTGTCTCCCTCATTTATGGATTGAGGATTATAGCTACCCTCATGTAAAGTAAAGGATTAAAGATCTCCTCTATTATTGTTAAACCTGAGTTGAGTTGATAAGTGATACATTGAAGGAATCATGTCGATTAAATGACTTGTGACCGCCATGATTCTATCATTTCAATTCAGTTAAAGATGATGGCTTGAAGGATTCATTGTAAAGTGCGCAGTTATGGATTTGAATCATCAAATCATCCCATGGGCCAAGTGGGAGAATGTTAAATTATTTTATTAATTTAATTATGTGGCTCATGTAAATAATGGACTCCTAATTCTATTTTAACTGGACCCAATATGATGGCTATTGGGATTATGAAATAGAATTAGAATGAGATTAGGTTTTCCTACCCTCTCCCTTATAAATAGTATGTGGCTACTATTAACCTAGTAGCAGAAAAGAATACGTTCGGCACCATCACAGAACGCATGTAAGAGAAAAGGAAGAGAGGGTAAAACTCACGCTTAGGGTTTGAGTTCTTATCAGAAAACAAAAGAAGAAAGCATGGACCGAGGTTGTCATAATTATTGTATTCATTGTACAAATCATTCTCATTAGAACGATCTTATTTTATGGTGGATTGAATAGAATTAATCCAACATAAACGCCGTTACAGATTATCATTTTGATAATTGTTGACAAAATAATATAATAAATTCATTGAAAAGTTTAAAAGTTATTGAAAATAACATAACAATGTTTACCGGAAGTAACTCAAATGTCTTGTTTTTAACGGAAATAATTTTATTAAAATATTTGAAGTACAAAAACTCTAGCGAAATGCTAGAACAAGCACCCAATAAAATAAAGAACCCAAATCCCTTTAGAATAAACAGAAAAAAGCACAAAACTACCCCATCGTAAAGTGATAAAATTCTTTAATTTTACATCTCCATTCACTTTGAAACTCCAAAAAATCAAGATCGATACCCACGATTGCTCCAAAATCCCCCATTTTGTCACTAATTTTTGAAGTTTCATTGCAATCTTCACAATTCATTCTTCAGTTTAACACAGGACCTAGAGTTCGAAACCCCCCTTTTGACAAGTTTGAAAACCTCATCATAAATCTCCAATGCAACTCCTTCACAACCCTCAAAAAAGCATCTCATAAATTTACTAACTTTATCCACAGATTATCCACAACAACTCCCGAAGTCGTCAGTCCAATTTGTGCCTCCATAAGCGCCGGGAACTCTACTGGGTAAAGCGCCGACGATGGAGAGAATGAAGCCGACACCACTTCCTTCCTCGCAACATCTCCACTGAAGTTGTTGCCGGAGGAATCGCCGCATGTGAAGAACGCGCCATCTGCGCGAAATCTGCACAACGCGTGTCCTGCATATTTTCTGAAGGTCCTCCCACGCCGTCTGACTGCTTTGGAAAACATGAAGCGGACGCCTCGAGCAGCCCAACAGCATCAAAACTGGCAAAACCACTCTTCATATCTTCCCCTGCTTTTGAGTCTTCACCGGAAACAACCCTTCATCGTTCCAAAATGCCGATGTGTCCCTCTCTGCTGTGAGAAATCGATGATCCCCTCCACCTTACAACCTTCGTTCCAAAATGGGCATCGTACTGCGGCTGTTACAAAGTTCTCCCGGCGAGCTCGACATCAACGATGACTCAAATTCCTTCCCTTCACTCGACGCCAATTTCTTTGCTGGTGAGGACGCTACTAAATCAGCCACCGGCACTGCAAGTGGCACTGCCAATCGAAGCTTACCTCTGTTCGAAACGCATGAAGGAATAGCAGACTTTAGCTTTCGGTGGGCAAGAACGCCTACACCCTTGCATCTACTGACAAATACTCCTGCTCTATGTACTGCAGTGGAAGACACACCCCCATCGTTGTTCGTACTTCCTTCACGAAAAGCACACAGCAACCCAGAAAGAAGCCTCCAACCACTCAAATTAGAACCTTCAGGAAAGATGATGGTGGTATGACTAGCTCGTAGCTTTGAACTCTACTCATTGAAGAAACCTCCCACTTCTGTTATTTTCAAGAGATAAACGAAGAGATTTTGAACTGAAATTTTGAAATCTGGAAGACCACAACCCGGATGTAACTTCTTTCCATACAGATACAAGCCGAATAATTTCATCCCCATGTAAATCGATGGAACAAGAAAACCGTTTTCCTGATTCTACAATCCGTAATATACACATCCTCACCATTATTCCATTCTACAAAAATATTAAAGTGTTTACCTCATGTTCCCCGAATAGATTAAGAGAGAAGGGAGAAGCTTGCTTCTCTCTCTAGAATCTAAGCCCCGACATCCACACTCTCACTAAGTAACTCAAATGTCTTGGGTTCGATGCATTGATCAATATAACATGTACGCGTTTATTTAGGTTATTCGGATAGCCAAATTATATATGAGCCTACACTACTAGAAAATGGTACAAAACCAACGGTCAGTACTAACGGGCAAACAAGCCCGTTGGTAATTTCCAATGGTCAACACGTTGAAATATTTACCGGTGACTATTAACTAACCACCGGTTTAACTTCACCAACGCGCAAACCATTGGTATGAACGTGCGAGTCTCGGTGGGGGATGGGTTTTTTTTAAGATTAGTCATCTTTCCAACGTGCGAACCGTTGGAACACTTAGCGTATGAACGAGTTGCACGTTGGAACCTCTTCTATTTCCAAATTTAAATTTTACTTTAGAATTGAAAATTTAATGATGAAAATGTATTCTAAAAAAAAGGTAATTACATGCATGCTTTAAAACATTCTTTTTTATAATGTGAAAATGATGAAAATTTGTTGTGCTTAGAGTTTTTATTTCAAAACCAAATTATATAACGAAACATTAATATTAATTAAGAAAATGATATTGAAGATAGACACAAATGTAAATAGAATAGGATTAACTAGTTAAATAAGATCACACTTTATACTGTAATTAATTAATTTATTCAATTTTTATTTCATATTTGGTTGGACAAGTGGTTGTTTAACAAAGCATGCATCACTTAAGCATGACATTAGATGAAGCGACATAGGTTGTCAACTGTGAATTAGAAAGTGAAATTAAGAAATAGTGATCAACAAAAAAATGTAGCAATTTTTAATAGTTACCAACGGTCAACACGTTGGTATACGTTGGAACTGTTATTTAATCACTATACCAACAGGCTGACTAGTTGGTATTCACAATACCAAGTGGCTGACTAGTTGGTATTTACACATCCAACTGGCTGTCTCGTTGGTAAGCTTACCAACTGGTTAACCCTTTGGTAGGTATACCAACTAGCTTACCAGTTGGTAACCATACCAACGCGTAAACCTGTTGGTAGTAGTACCAACGCGTTGACCAGTTGGTAGAGTTGTACCAACGTGCTCGCGCGTTGGTTTGTCAATTCCGGTCACCGGATTTTGACACCAACGAGTAAACCAGTTGGTAGAGAAAATTAATCAACAAGTTGGCTAGTTGGTTAAAATTATACCAACGATGCAAATACTAATGAGTCGTTTCCAACGGGCAGGTCAGTTGGTTTTGACGTTTTCCAACGTGTTGGCCTGTTGGTACTAACCGTTGGTTTTGCACCATTTTCTAGTAGTGCTAATTATTTTCATGATATCAAATATAATGATATTATTCCATTCAAAGCACTGACACATACATAATAAAATAGGCTTTAACATAAAAATGAAAATATATTGAGTTGATGTATAAAAAATATATAAAAAGTATCCTTAAACAAAAAAGGTAAGTAATTGGAAGGAATTTAAACATCTGAAAAATGGAAAAAAAAATGGGTTTGATGTGCAAAAATCTTAAACAGTATAGGTCATTGAGCAAATTAATCATAAAGAAATAAGAGAGAGAGAGAGAGAGAGAGAGAGAGAATTAAATAATAAAAATGAAACACACATGGTTGAAATGCAAAAAATCTAAAAGTATCTTCAAACAAATAAAAGGTAAATAAAACAAATTATTAAGAAAATATGAACACTGAAAAAATATGAGTTTGATGTGCAGTAACCTAAACAACCAAAAATAAGGGGAAAAAGAAATTAAAATAATTAGTAAAAAATTCTGCAAATTGAAAACATATGGCTTTGATGTGCAAAAAGCAGAACAGTATATTCTAGGAAGAGAATTTACCCTTAAATAAATAAAGCAAGAAAAAGAGGGGAAATGAAGGAAAATAAAAAGGCTATTAATGCGGAAAAAAGTAGGGAATTAAATCAAAAAAATATTAGAGGAAGAGAACGCAACTGAAGTGTAAGAAACATGAAATTTAAGGGAATGTGGATAAAAAATGGGATACAAAAATAAAAAATAGAATTGGACCAAAATAAACTGAAAAGTAATTATTAAATCATCAAATTAAAAATAGTTGGAAGAAATATGAAAAATTATAAAAAAGTAGGACAGTAGATGAGTTATTTCTTAAAAAAGGAAAAACAAAGAAAAATTAATTGTTTAGCACATAAATTCAATTTTAGGAGAGCTCTAGCAGGAAATGGAGTACAGATGTCAAAATAAAAGAAATGGAATGGTTAAATAACAGAACTCAAATATTTAGGTCCAATGTGTAGAAAATACAAAAGTACTAGACAATACATGAATTTTTCCCTAAACAACGAAAAAGAAAAAAATGATAAAAAAAAGCCACTCCGCCGAATACGGGGACAAAGTTCTACGTTTAGATAAATTCAATTTTAGGAGAGATCTAGCAGAAAATGGAGTACAAATAAAAAGAAGAGAATCATATCAAAATAAAAGCAAAAAAGAAAGAGAAATAGTTAAATAACGGGTAAAGTACATTTTTAGTCCCTTAGCTTTAACACGTGTCCTATTTTGGTCCCCTTTTAAGAATTCGTCCTATTTTGGTTCTAAAGTTATGGTTTTCTGTCCTATTGTGGTCCTACCGTTAATTTTTCCGTTAAATACGCTGTTAGATTAATGAAATGACTAAAATACCCATAACTTAATTTACAACTAAGTCCCTAAATTTATAACAATCTATCAATCTCATCCCTATAACTTAACCCTAACACTTTCACCACCACCTACCACAACCCTTCCCTTCTATCCACCATTCAAATCTCATCTGCACCAAACTGTGCTTGTAGAAAAAGGAACAGACTTGAACCAAAAAGAAAAAAGCTACACAAGAAAAGGAAGCAACCTGCGTCGCCGTCCGTCCAGTGGTGATCGGGAGCAAGTCGTCGACTGGCTATCGACGAGTGTATCGGCGAGACCGTTGATTACCAATAACCAGATTTCGAGCAACCAAATTGAAGGAAGAAGCGACACCGTCTTGGAGGCTATCGAAGCCTTTTGAGGCAAGGTGCTTGGTGGGAAATAGAAGTCGGAAATGGCTCAGCCGCTGGTGGGCCGACGGAAGATTGACGGAATCGATATGGGCGGAGGGAGATTTGGGTAGTTGGAGAAGACGGTTGGCGTTTATTGAGTTGGAGATGAAGGAGATTCTGTGACTTCTGGGCAAGGAGCTAGGAGAGGTTGTGGAAAGGATTATGTGAGCGAAGGCCCACCATCTCGCGTCGCCGGAGCTGCACCGGAGAAGGAGAAATCGGACAAAAACCGCCGCCCGTTTCGACGTTTAACTGCTTCGGTCCGTCATTCCATCCGCATTCGGCCGCTCCCACCACCACCGTTGGAACCATCGGCCTGTTCTCCACCATCTGGACCTAAGTCCGCCGCCGGAAGTCGAGCTCCGCCGCGGGCCGCCGCCTCCGCCGCGAAACCCAGATTCGGCGAGCCCATCGAAGAAGAAGGGCAGAACGTAAATCTGAGCAGCAGAGGGACTTATATGAATATTTATTAAAAGTTTAGTGATCATGCATCTATTAAATGTGTAATTAGTTTGTATATTTAGGGGCATTTATGTAAAAATAATTTAATTAACAGCCAACTTAACGGAAAAATTAACGGTAGGACCAAAACAGGACAGAAAACCAAACATTTAGAACTGAAATAGGACGAATTCTTAAAAGTGGACCAGAATAGGACACGCACAGAACCTAAGGGACTAAAAATGTACTTTACTCGTTAAATAACATAACTTAAACATTTGGGTCCAATGTGTAGAAAACAAAAAAGTACTTGACAATCAGTGGCTGATCTAGAATTTTTATAGAGGGGGTTCATTTATATCTTATAATTGTATATTATTTTCTCCAGCTCAAAATTTTAATAACATTTTAAGTTCACACTGGGCTTAAAGTGAAAATTTTGGCTTTTAATTTCCCTATTTTACTCTTTCTTTATATTGTACAAATGGCAAAATAAATTGAGAAACATAAACATAGAAACAAATGACAAAATAAATTAATTATAAGAACGAATCATCCAAGGAAAAAAAACAAATAGTTAGAAAACTTAAGAGAAAAAACATATTTGGAAAATAAATAGATAAATATTGACTATATTTCAATATTTTGAAGATCTCATTTAGTTTGTAAAACTTTTAGAACGAATAAAATATTTAAATAATATCACAAATTATAGCGTATCCATCAATTTGTATGAGATATTATTCATAAATTATGCACCATATATACATACTATTGAGAAAAATGGACCCCCTTTTATTACATGTAGCTCGGCCTATGTTGACAATATATAATTTTTTTCCAAACCAACCAAAAAGCAAAAAAAAAAAAAAAAGTAAAATACGACAAAAAAACAACCCTCACCTAATAGAGACAACGTTACTACGTTTAGTAGATAATAACAAGTTTTAGCTACCTGCGCGTTGTTGCGGGTGGTAAGCTAAAATTTTCATTGTAATGTAATATAGGCAATAAAAATAAAATATTTTGTTTTATAAATTAGCTAAAAGATTATTTTTTGTTTATGTATCATCTTAGTATAAAGTTACTACACACATGAAAAATTTACATTTTTGCACAAAAAGTATGTATTTATAATTCAAAATGTTAGAGTACCGTTATAATTTAAATATTGAAAATGGTATGTTTAAAAATATTGAAATGGAAAATGTCCCACACACATAATTATTATCTTCGAGAACTTAAAAAAATGTCAGTGGTTTGTTTCACTTAAGTAGCTTGATTTTGTTAAAAGTTTTTCCAAATGAGCATTTCTCGTAAAAAAAAAAAAGAGTTTGCCCAAAGTTATGACATTAGTATGAAAAGAGTAAAACTCAAGTAAGTTGTTGCACACATAAATGGCAGAGGTTTGTATGTAAAGAAAAAATTCATAAGATAATTTAATGAATTTGAGCAGTTATAGAAATTGGATTATGTTGAACATTTAAATAAGTTCAAGAACTTTTAGAGAACTTTATCTTACAAATATTTTTTGATGAAATCGTCACTATGGTGCTTAGGATTTTCTAAATAAGTTTGATTGTTTATTTATTTGCATTTAGGTCAGTGATGTAAAAAGAGTAAAAGAAGAACTGAAATGTAATACAAGTACTATTGTGAGGTTTATTGTACAACCTATTAAAGTAGAAAGACTACTTAGGAAATATGGGATTTAGGAGACACGGGTATTTGTGTACATTTGAAGAAAAAAATGACTTGTAAGGGATTCGGTTATTTTACTCAACTGTTTATTGAATATAACAGTCTTTAACATTTAAGCTCATATAGTAGTAAAAGTCTAATATCTAGCATCACTATTGGAGGAAGTTAGTTGGACTCAATTGTAATACATACATACAATATTAGTGAACCTAAGTGCTTAGAGATTACAAAATAAATGACTCATATACAATTCATCCCTTGTTATTGTACATGTACAGTAAAAACTAGGGATGATCAACTTTACGGTTAAACCGAAATAACCGATTTTTTTTTTCGGATTTGGTCAATTTGGTTTGGATAATTCGGTGTTTGGTTCGGTTTTCGGTTTAATCGAAATTTTTATACGGTTTTCGGTGTGGTTATTGGTTAACGTTTAAATAATTCGGTTAACCGAATTAACCGAATTAATAATATGCCCAAACCCATACACTAGTACTAGCCCAGCTCACCTTTAACCCATATACCTTTAACCCAGCCCACATTTAACCCAGCCCACCTTTGAGTTAAGAAGAAGAGAAAATTTTCGGTTATTTTGGGTAATAACCGAAATAACCGAACCGAATTCGGTTTTCGGTTTTTACGGTTTCCGACTTTATTTGGTTAATTCGGTTACTAATAATAGAAAACCGAACACCAAATACATCAACAAATTCGGTTTCGGTTATAACCGAAATAACCGATTGAGCAGCCCTAGAAAAAACGCTTCCTCCTTTAGTATATATAAATAAATAGAGTAAATTGCATCACATACACCTAAACTATACCCTTTGTTGCAAATCTATATCTAAACAAAAGTTTGTTGCAAAAGTTGCTCTAAAGTATAAGTTTGTTGCAAATCTATACCGTAACTTAACATCCATTAAATATTAACAAATTTTTTTGGGAAAAATGCTCAAATTGACCCTTATGGTTTCTAAAATGTGTTGTACACCCCTCTAACTTTATAGTTTCATTTTTGAGTAATTATTCTTTATCACATGTGTATTTTTTTCAAATAATCTTCGCAAATTATTCATATTAATTTTAAATTGAGTCTAAAATATCCAAAAAGTTATCACATGAAAAAAATATTTTAAAATAATATCAATATTAATCTTTGTACACTAAATTTTACCATTTTATTATGACAAAATAGTATTATCAAAATAAAATGTAAGAATGAACAATAAATTTCTAAAAATTTCCAACATTTATATTAAAATAATTAGATAATGTACAAGATCTAAAAAAGGATATTGAAACACTGAACCAATACAAATTTTTAAATAAATTTATATATATTTGAAGAGCTCCAAATTAATTTAAAAATTCTCAAATCAGCACATTTTCCTTCTTTATTTTTGATAATTTTGAAAATACTAATATCCATTTTTTCCTTTTATTTCCACATTTGTATTTTTTTATAAGTTTTCATATTTTATTATTAATTTACTTGAAATTATACATTCTATTCGTTTGATACGGTTCAAAATACAGTGTAGACATGAAATAAATAAGATTTATTATGACTAATGATATGTAATTCTAAGTAAGCAACATGTCGATCAATATTTGATGAATTGGAAGGAATATATAGTTGTTAAATGTTTTTCTTATTCAGACTATCTATAATTAATTACTGAAATATATGAAAAAATACACATATGATAAAAAATAATGACTCAAAAATAAAATTATAAAGTTATAGGGGTGTTTAATACATTTTAGAAACCATAAGAGTCAATTTGAGTAAAATATTTTTCTCGAAAATTCCTTTAAGTTTAACTCGCGGGTATAGATTTGCAACGAATAAATACTTTAGAGATACTTTTGTAACAAACTTTTGTTCGGGTATAGATTTGCAATGAATGGTATAATTTAGGTATATATGGTGCAATTTACTCTAAATAAATATGAATTTGCACTTGGTGAATCATGTGCAATTTTACCATTAAACATATATATACCCAACAGAACAATCCTTCATTTACATTATAACTCTGGTCATTTAAAGGTTACAGCAGACAAAAACGTTCTGTAGAAGATTTATTTATACATCCACATAGATATAGATCATTTTGTAGCATAAGGTTTGTTTATATGTTACCAAGTCATATACTGTTGACAGCTTCCTTGAGGTGCACGCAACTGGATCTTTGAGCAATCATATTGATTTATTAAAGGCTTGCTGGTTCATAGAGGACGCAGTTGATGAACTCCTCAAGAAGGGGGAGAGATCGCTTCTCACTAAAGCTGTACAAAAGAGGCACCAATCTTGCAAGATTGAGAGCACCTTTTGAAAAATCAGTGGATGAGAATGTGCTAGGGTAGAGGCTCTCTCTGTTGAGTGTTTTCCAAGCATCCGAAACCCTCTCCATTGCCTCATCCATTGCTTTTGCTGCCTCCTCCTTCCCTTCTTTCCCCCCCTCCTTCATGTAGATATCGATGAACGAGCCATCGTTGCCTTCCCGATCCTCAATCTACAAATACGAATAATGTCACTAATAATGAATAATACATAGTACTCTCTCCGTTCCAGGAAACATGTTATATTTGACTGGTGCCGAAAACTTTAGGTTAATAAAATAAAATATGAATATCAGTTTTCATGCAACAGTTTAGAAAAGAAAACTTATCAAGTTTCTTGAGAGGGGTGGAGTATAGTACTCCACACAGCAGTACTGCTACTTACCCTAGCACTTCCAACATCGTTCCAGAGGCGAAGAATGGTGGCAGTGGATGAGATTATGTCCGGAAAGCTATCGATCTTGTCCACGGTGTTCTTGTTTATGTTTTCTCCCAAGAGAAAGAAAAGGTGGGTTAATATGACTGCTACTCCAGAGCTTCTTATCCCATTTGCCAAATACTCCTCTGTTCTTGGTATTGTCCCTGAATGGAACCATTTTGCTTCCACTAGGAACGCTTTGCATATTGTCCCCCACTGCAGTTGAAAAGGTAATTACACACCCACATGAAGATGAGAACTACTTTAGCTACTTCAGCAATATCATGATGAACAAAAGGGATTGAGTACTTCTTATACTTACAGATTTTCGCAGAGATCGAACCGGATTCCATCCATGAAGTGTTTCAACTCTATGACTGATATCATTCACCATGTCATCTAAAACCTTGAATGGTAACTTCATGTAGTCTGGCAGCTGATCAACCCGAGCATAATCCCATCTGTAACTCAATCATTTCATGCACGTAAGTCTACCACAAGTAATGGTAACTAAGAAGTAATTAGGTACATACGTATCAACCGCTTCAGTGAAAAGAGTAAGTTCATCAAGTGTGCCATAAATGTCATAAACATCATCTATTGCATAAATCATGGCTACTGGTTTCGTGAGCTCCACTCTTTCTTGTGACAAGCTTGGATCTTCAATGCAGGCTATGCCGAAAGTGTACCACTTCACAGGTTGATCTCTCACTTGGTCCAACGCCCTGCTTATACCTGCCTCCCTCCACCATCTGTTAATCACCCAATTAATTAACAACAAGTAATGAACCATTAATTAGCGATTAATTAAATACTTCCTCCGTTCCCAAAAGTACTAACACATCTGATTGCGCACAGAGTTTAAGAAGTGTTCAACAAGTAACTTTTTGTATGTGTAAGGGAACTTAAGGGTAATAAGATTAAGGTAGTGTTAACAGATTTCCAAATAGGAAATACTCCCTTAGTCCCAACAGAACTGATACGTTTTTCTTTTTGGGCTGTCCCAGCAAAATTGAGATGTTTCCTGAAAAGAAAACATTTTTACATCAACTTTACCTTATTGTCCTCATTTGTCTTTCCCACTCCAGAAGGCTACCTTTTTGTTTTATATGCCTACATTACCTTAGTAACCTCTGATCAATATTTCTTAATCTCCGTGTCCAGTCAAATGTACACATTTACTCAGACAAATGGAGTATGTCGATCTTCCTGTTGTTACTGCCCAACTAGGAATGCTGATCAATTTTTCTGGGACAGAGGAAGTAACTGACACCCCCATGTGTAGATGATATATATATACACACACACACACATGGTTACCTGGAAACTTGTTGGGTCTCTTGTTTGTGCAGGGACTGCAGGAGATCAAAATCCCACTTGGCCAGGTCTTGGAGCACATGAACCCAAGTGTTAGTACCTTGGTAGTTATGGAGGTAATTTTGAGCTGCAAATCTGGAAATGTTCTTGTGGTGAGGCTGCGTGAGAGTGGTTCGAACAGCGAATGCTTGGTGATGGTCAAGCAATGGCTCCATTTGTTTCAGAAGTTTGGCGCTGCATTGCTCTGCTTCACTTATTGTGTCTTCTCCATGGATCCCAAGCTGTGATGCTTCATATAGTTCCATCAATCCGCTTACATTCTTACCAAGGAGCTCCTTGTCAAATTTCCCACTTTTGTCTTTGAACTTTTTGAACACGTCTGAAAATCAAAGTCTTAAATGTCATGTCAGAATATATTTCAGTTATGATGATATATGAGTGGGAATTACATATTTAATCTCTCCTTTTGTGTATGTTTTCATTTTTTTTCAAGCCTTGATCTCAATTAAGACTGTTTGTTTGTGTGGGCTACTCGGTTACTTGGGTAAGTGGGCCTTAGTAATGAAGTTCGAATTCTAAGAGATATATTTTTTGGGCTTTCCTTTTGATCATGGACTCTAATCTCATGGTTTGACGTGTTTTAAATTTAGATATTTTTCTTAGGTGTCTTTTTTTTTTTTGAAAGACAAGTTTTTCGTTTTTTTAATTTACTTAGACGGAATATTATTGAATATCTTTGAGAGCAATTTTTCCATTGATTGGCAATGTTTTTTTTTAAATAAAAATTATTTACCGCTATAAAACGACAATATTTTGGTAGAATATACCAAAGTTATGATTGACAATGTTTTTTTTATATAAAGGAGATAAGAAGTTGGGGATATTGGAGGCTCGAACTCGAAACCTCTACAAATGACCTACTAGATCAATTGATGCAGGCAGGACATAATTGACAATGTTTTGTAGTTGTTTAGTAGTCCCTTTCCTGAAAATAAATGAAACATTAATTCTTTTCTTTGAGACGACTTCAAACAAATTAATGAAATAGTAGTTTCATTATATCGATTTTGCCCTATAAGCAAAACTTATCATGATATAGTACTATATCCTAATCTTCAGAAATTTTCAAACTTACATTTTCCTTTCATTTTTCACTCTACTTTTTCACTCTATATTTTTTTAAAAAAAATCGAACTATTTTGAGAAGTTTTTTTTTTTGAATAAACACGGTTGAAGTTTCCTCTCACTTTGTATCAATTGTGAGGAGGTTCAAATAAATTCGTTTTCTATTACCTTCTTTTGGAATATTTGTTTTCTTCATTCCTAATTAATTAATCTCTTTGGAAGTGTTTCATTTATTTTCAAAACAAATGAAGTTTCTCTTGTATCCCTTCTACGTACGTACCAGCAGGGACATGGTAGCCTTGTTGCCTGAGAAGCCGGAAACTGAGAGACACCTCCTGTAGGCTCTGTAATTCCGGCGAAGCAACACCGTCGGCCAAAGACGTCACAAAATGGTGGTTCTGAAGAACCTCCTCAATCTCATCACGAAAATGGTGCTCCAATCCTAACCGTTGAACAGCATCGATCATGGCCAAGCTTTCGAACCCATGTTGACGCCGGTGCCCCATTTTACGCAACACATGCTTGAAGTACTCCAATCTCCCCGCATGTAAACTCCCCGCAGACTCTTCCTGCAAATGATAAATATTCAACGTTTATTTTTCGTCATTTAATTATCTCTCCACTGTCTCTCTGTATGTGTATGTGTGTGCGCGCGCGCGTATTATCGGCCGACGACTGTTCATGTAACGTTGCTATACCGTTATAGGGACGGTGCGAGGGAAATTGAGACGCGATTTGCGAGTGGTGGTGGCCGGAAGAGCTGTGATGCTTGGTAGAAGGTTGGTGTTTTTGGGAATATTTTTATCCACCGGGGTCGGGACTGACGGGGCTCGAACCCGCAGCTTCCGCCTTGACAGGGCGGTGCTCTGACCAGTTGAACTACAATCCCAGGTAAATAAAAAAGTGTGCAGCATACACGTATTCATTATATTCTTAATAGATAATAAAAGCCATTTGACACCGCGTGATGCGCCTAAAATTTAACAAGTTTCTCAAGTTTAAGATGTTAACCCCTAAAATTAATACTTTTGCAATTTAGCCGTAAAATTCTTTAAATTCCACTAAAATACCCTAAAATTAATAACTTTTGCAATTTAGCCCTAAAATTCTTTGAATTCCACTAAAATACCCTAAAATTAATAACTTTTGCAATTTAGCCCTAAAATTCTTTGAATTCCACTAAAATACCCTAAAATTAATAACTTTTGCAATTTAGCCCTAAAATTCTTTGAATTCCACTAACATACCCTAAAATTAATAACTTTTGCAATTTAGCCCTAAAATTTATAACTTTTGCAATTTACCCTAAAATTCCACTAAAATACCCTAAAATTCCACTAAACAACCCTATTTCAATTTAAACCAACAGAGTTGCAGAATTGGAAATACCTAACAGAATTCAAGCAAATTATCTTTCAAATGCACCCAAACACACAAATTTGCAAAGAAAAATTATAACTATAATGCACCCAAACACACAAATGCACCCAAACACACAGAATCAACTATAATTTTTGTCATTAATGTTGAAAAATTTACTGTAATCCGACTAACCTGATGGTGGGGAGGGCGACGTCGAGGGAGGGAGGGAGAGGGACGCCGAGGGAGGGAGGGAGAGGGACGCCGAGGGAGGGAGAGGGCGACATCGAGGGAGGGAGGGAGAGGGACGCCGAGGGAGGGAGGGAGGGAGAGGACGACGCGGAGGGGCGGCGAACGCGACGGCGAGGCGGCGGCGGCGGAGGGAGGGAGATGGGAAGGAGGGAGGGAGGGAGGACAGTCATCGGATGGAATGGGAGGGAGGGAGGCAGGGAGGGATCGATGGAGGAAATGAGATTTTGGGAAATGGAAGGCTTTAGGAAGCTTCGTTTAGAAGCGCTAGTTGTGACTTCATGCGCTACTACCTCACAAATATCTAAGATTCCAGGTTGTAAGCTTAATTGAGCAAACACATGCGCTGAAATTCTCTCAAGACTGACGTAGCGCAACATGGTAGCATTAGTGGTAGCGTCGTTATGCGGCTTATGCGGCTACTTAAAGTCCTACACGTACGTAGTGTCACAAAATTTGATTGTCGTTCCGCCATGAATTCAATTCGGCCATTTGTATCCCCCGGGGTCAGGACTGACGGGGTTCGAACCCGCAACTTCCGTCTTGACAGGGTGGTGCTCTGATCAGTTGAACTACAATCCCAGATAAATGAAAAAGTGTGCAGCATACACGTATTCATTATATTCTTAATAGATAATTAAAGCCATTTCGGCCTTGCATTGCTAGCTCATTTGTGTTCAACAATTCCCAAGAGACAATACTCCAATTATCCTCATTTTCAGAATGCTTCTCCTTTTTTTCCCCAGGATTTGAGGTTAATGTTTTATTTTATTTTTTGTAATTATTCCTTTTTTTTCTGGTGCATGAACAACACTTTGCAGCGGCTCTTGAAAACCAAACACGTGTACTAAATGCTAAATGCTTAGGAATACTAATTGACACATTATTTGACACATTATATGCTAGGAGTAGTGTTAATTGGGAATGGGTGGATAACGTTTATACTTACCTTATCCTGATGAATTGTTGGTTAAGTGCTCCTTTTTTCACTATCTTTTTATTTGTGGACAATAATCTGAAACTGTACATTCTCATACACGGACCACCGTCAAGCCATTGAAGTGCAATGCAAACAACTTACAAACACTTGTTAATTTCTTCACTTCCTCTTTTTTCGACAACTATAACCACTACTTTTTTTTGTGGAACTGAATTAATTGATATTTATGTAGGAAAATGCCCCCCGATGAAATTAAATTAGGGGAAGTTGATAAATACCAGTTTAGTTCACATACTTCCCAAATATTTCTGAAATCTCAAATAAGGTTTATTATACTAGAAATTTATAATTTTCATGGTGTACATTAATCATATGGGCATATGGTGTGAAATGGGAAATAATTAAGATTTGCAATGAAAGTGAATGGTGGTATAGGTTTGGCTTCTAGACCACAACTTGGAAATCCAAGCATCTTGAATCAGAAGCTCCTGGAATGTGTTTCTTCTCACTACAAAACAAACATTAGTTTTGTCTCTAGCTGCTTTCATTTTTGTTGATTAACTGTAAGGTATAGTTCGGTTGGTGCGATATTAAATTTTGTTAATTCAACAAGAAAAAAATATAAAAATAAAATAATTGCATTTAAAATGACCGTGTTTAATTAGCATATAAAACTGAATCACAAATAACAAGGTTGTTAAGTTTTTAATTTGAAGCATGTTGGTCAGGTATTTGGTCCATCTTCCTAAGGTTCTGATCACAGTTGAAAACTTGAAACTTAAAAAAACTCTCACTAGCTACTTCATTAATTAATTAATGGTTAATAATTACATGTTCCAATGGCAATTACGATCGAGATTGGTCCACATTAATTTTTCTTCTCGTGTTTCTTATAATTTTGTCTGTTGCTTCTCAACCTTATTCCTGCCAATCATTTGTTCATTGATTCTCCTTTTTTCCAAGACAATAAACTAATTACAGATGTACGTACAAAAAAGAATAGTTTAGGGGGTAAGCGTGTAATTTGGAGCCCCGCAGTGGGTGGTGCACTGCTTGCTGGGCATCGGTCGCCTCGCTTGTCTTCCTCGATCGGCTTCAATAATCTTTTAGAAACATCCATCCATTTCTTCTTCTACTGCTAATTAATGACCTTCGATTTAACCAACGACAATATTGATGCATGCAAGAGTTACAGTATTAATTAATTAATGTCACTCATTTTATATGTATATCATTATTGCCTTCTAATTAATTACATTTAGACGTCTTGCACTTGAGAAATACCAGCACAAAAATTATAAGTATTTGCCAAACATGTTGCCTTTACATTCAAAATAATGGTAACAAGATCTTAATGGATGAATATGCAAGGAATTTGACAAACAATTGTTGCTAGTATCTCCCACCTCCTGCATCAAGGCTGGTGAGAATCCATCAACTATTTCTGTAGGCTTGTTGCTGATAGTAATAAGTATTACTTGTTGGCCAAGTAATTGCAGGAGCTTTGATTTCTCCTTTGTTTTTCTTTTCTTTTCCTTACCTTTTTTCCCCCAAAGAAACACAGATTCTTCTTAGGATTGAGACAAAATTTTCCATAAGATTGGTGCTAATCAATCAAAATTGAGCCAACCACACATGCCATTTACAATAAGACCTTTCTGCTACACAAACCTGGAACATAAACATATGACAGTGATAGCGCGGTAGCACTGTTTTCCTCTCTCATGAACATAGTTTTGGCAAGTATCTAGCATTGTTTCCCAGACTCGACATTCTAGTCCTCGAGATGTTCTCTATCTGAGAGTGCATTGCCCCGTAGATCTCTTCCAGCTGCGTTGCCTTCCACCGAGTTCCTTCCACCTGCACTTCACCTTTCTCGCTTCTTTTCAAGTAGTTGAGTCTTCTAGCACAGAGAACCATCTGCTTAATGTTTTCTTTCTCACCCGCATTTTTCCCTGCTGCAGAAACCAATCCGTTGAATGGTTTCGCATGGTGTTTCTCCGGCAAGAAACTCGTGAATTTGGACTGCTGATTGATGAAACCTTGAACTGATATTCTGGATGGGAACTTAGGGTACCGAGCTAAGCGCCTAAGTGTATCTGTTGACAGCTTCTCATAGTTCAGCGCGCTGCAGATCTTTAGTTTTTCCTCTTCATGCATCCGCTTATGGACCTGAAACGAAGTACCATTTGATCATCATCGCTGAAAACCAGAAAGTTATTTATCAGAAATTCACAGAATACATACCTGAAAGTATAGCTCCATGGCCTGGCAGAGCTTATCATGAGATTCTCTAGCATAATCCGGCAAAAGCAGGACTAATGCTGCGAATTTCGAAGGCCTCAAATTGGGATCTGCAGCCACCTCCACAAGATATGAATCAACCAAGCTTGCAACTTTCTTTAAAAGACTAGGAGATAACCAACAACTGCCTCCCATACAAAATGCAGCTACAAGCCTCAGCACCAAGTTCACATCATACATGTACCTTTTCCCACTTGGGGATGGAACTAACAGATGATCTATACTTGCCTGATGCAGATGCGAACCGATCAGGCTCTCCAACTTATCTCTGGAATATTTGCTAATGACTAAGCATGAGGCTGTTTGAAACAAGTAAAACAAGACCTTGCAAGAGAGGGAGCTCTTATCTAACCTAGATACCAGACTGATCACAACCTCTGCGATTCTGCGCTTCTCAGCTGGTCTAGCACCATGAAATGTAGACTTGTGATAGTACAGGAGGAACTTGCAAATTGTACCACTGTCTAGATTGTGAGACAGCATTGTCTCGATGACCTTCTCGACCAAATCTACGTTCAACATCAGAAGATCTTCGAACCACCAATATTGTTGCTGAGACCAGTTGCTCCTCAAACTGTAACTGCTCCTCATGTCCGAGGAACACTGAAAGCTGGAGGTATCTGAGAAAGATGCGTGTGGACTTCCTACAACCGGCAAGAGAATCCTTGAGACAATACAATCCAACACTTTATCGAGTATGAAAGAAGATTCCGAAGCAGAAGGAAACTGTTGGCACTCTTTCAAAGCCACGAGAAGCTCAGACCAGGTCCAGAAGCTGATGCCCTCAACAGACACTTTGATTTGATGTCTTAAGTTTGACTTTGGACCATCACTTTCCATCTCCATATAAGCTGCTGCACAGTTCAGCAAGACTAAATTGGAAGGACTTATAGCAGCTGTGCCATTGTTGTAGCAAAACCTTGCCACAAGCTCAAAACCTTCTGCACCACCTGGGAAATCATGGAACACCACTTTCACATTCCTTGAGCTATCCATCACTCTACTATGAAACAGCTTTCTGATCTTCCCACAAACAGAAGATATAACTTTCTGCAAATTTTTCGTAGAATCGAAAACCAGAAGAAATGGTTTGTATCAATCATTTGTAATAGAATTCAAATTCTAATTTGAACTAAGACATTAGTGGCCGGTACATTAAGGTTGCAACAGGAAAATGATGCTCAACGAATAATACATGAGCTGTTGATACAAAAAGGGTAATTGGTTACCAGCATAACTAAGGGCTATAAATGACTTAGAGAAACTAGTGAAGCCAAACATGTGAGAATATTGGCAATCATAGGAAAATAGGATGACAAGTTGCTGTCAATAATAAATTCCCAATGGACCCTATTCCTACCAGACTCTTAAGAGGGGCTGAACTTCAGAATTTTGCAAGTATAACTTATCAAGTACAGAAAACTAAAAGCAAAGGACCATTTATTTCTATTATTTCTGCAGGATAACTGCCATCAAGCTTAGAGAAAACTAAAACAAAATTTCAGTGAAATGTATCAGAGAATCCAATTAACAGAAAGGTAAACAAAACAAGTTTTAACACAATCACCACCACCACCATCATCATCAAGTTGACATCAACCAGCAAAAGTGATGACGAGCCAATTACCTTGTCCACCATGAAAGTTCCTCCATCCACTTCCACCTCAAGATCACAGCAAGCTTCCATTTTTATGAACAAAAGCAAGGAACCCAGCTGAGGCAAAGAGAGAGCTTCAAGGAGAGATCAGTTACAGAGGTCGTGAGCAGAAAAGGATGTGACTTTTCAGTAACCCAGAGAAGGGAACCAAAAGAGGCTTGCAAGATGATGGGGAAAGAGGAGATAGACAGCAGAAAGTTGCAAACTTTTTTTGGTCTGTAGCTCTGTGGGTTGGTCAATGGAGGGAATAGAAACGTCGGGCTACTTTTTAAAAGGGAAGAAACGCAAATGTGGGATTCACATCGAGAAGAATTAGGGGAAACGGAGTGAGACTTGTTTCGTTTTTCCCTAAATTAAGTAACACGCCTCTTTCATGACATGCTCTGAAAGCAACTTATAGTCATTTTCTTCCATTTGTTTAGATTTTAATGCGATCAAACACTATACTACTTCTCTTTTGTCATGTTTCACAGAGAAGATGATCATGTTTGGTTTAATATCACAATTGCCATTGAAGTTTGATAAAACAGTCGATTATTGCATTCACATTTCAATTTTGTTGAGGTTTCCCATCAAACATCCATGCCACTATGAAAGGATAGTTGGAATATTCCCATTAATAGGGGGAAAAGGGGGAACTCAGAACAGAAGTGTAGAAACATTTCTGTTCCCTCACTGCCTCGCAACAGTTGAAAATGTTTGGTGATCGAATAGGAACTGATACCAAGTTCAATGGCTTTTTAGGAACTGATGTAAAAGTTTGAGCCCTTTCTTGTACTTAAATATAAGATCGTCGAATCGAACGTCTAATTTATCATCCACTTTTCCCGTTACTCAAGCCACCAATTTTTCTGAGGGTTCGTAATTGGCAAGAGTCGTCCTCTTACTCCTCTCCTAATGCTCTGATTCTGGTCCACGTATCCCACTTAATCCACTCATTAAAAGTGCTCTATGAAAGCTTAAAAATGTCAATTAGCTATAAAGTTAAAGTATATATTTTAGAATTAGAAGTGCTCATTTATTATTTATCTATAAATCATTTGACTCTCTTTACCAAACGATTCATGATTTTTTATAAATTTAATATTGGAAAACATACATTACCAAATGTTCATAAAAAAGATTGATATTTTCTTTTAACAAAAGTATTTCACTCTCACATTGTTAAGATCTCTAAAGGGGATCCATGAGTACAGATCATCATTTGCTTTCTATAAGGCTGTTTTAAATTAGCATTCTGACCAAACTCAAGGTCCATGAACCACTATTCTTCCTTTCAGACCACCCAAACTCAAGGTGCTACTTATAATTGAAAATTCTCTTAAAGCCTTAAGATATTGATCTGTTTGGCTATGAAAATATTTCAAGAATTTCTGAAGTGAAGAAAAATGTGGTTAATTAATAATTTCCGTAAAAATAGTTTTCCAATTTACCAGATTATTAAAATTTCGGGTACTGTTTTTTCTTTTTCTTTTTCTTTTTATCCCTCTGAAATAATATACTTAAGAGGAAATATTCTACCGGAAGTGCCAAGTCATTTGTTTAGCTATAATTTAATCGTTGCATTTTCTGATTTATTCTTTTATACTACTATATAAACATCGCTGTTTTTATATTTTTATAATGCTTTTCAACCGGAACTAGGGATGACAATGGGTCGAATGATATCCGTCAACCTCGGATAACGGAGGCTTTTTAGCGGTTATATCCACGGTTATTATCCACAGTTATTGAATGATAGATGAATTTTGGTAACCGTGAGTTAAATGGTTATGGTTACGGATATTTGCTACCCGAACCGCGGATATTTGTAGCCGTTAACTATAATTTTTATATACTTAGTTACTATTATTTCATTAAGCTTGAACTACTACTTTTATATATGAAACTAAAGGTGAAACCTTGACAAAGTTGTACATTTGTAATGCAAATAGCATTAATATGTTTATTGTATTGTTTTATGTTTGTTGTTGACAACTTCCTCTTGCTTTATGTTTTCCATGTAACTTTTATTGTTATATTATTTCATTAAGTTTGTATTTATTGCGCAGGAAAGGATAGAGAGTCATAAAATGGAAATCTTTTGTTTGTTTGATGCAAATAAAAACCTTGTTAAACTTTATTAAACTCTATTAAACTTTGTTAAATTATGTTGAACATTTATTAGATGTTATTTTGTATTGTAATCATATTTTTCAGGGTAATGCCTGCAGATTAACCGCGGATGACGGATATCTACGGATATTCATTAATAGATGCCTAAGAGTATAACTGCATTAACGAATATCTGTTAACCACGGATAATTATACGTTCACGGTCACGGTTTCACGGTCACAGTTATGGTTTCGGAACGCCCTCTTAGGCGAACTGAAGACCAATTTAATCAAGGGCTGACACAGTCCTCCACACATAAACACTTAAATTCCAATTTTGAGGACGTTGACTTATAAACAGGTCCAACTCATTGTAACCCATGAGCGACAAAAGAATAAGACGCAGAAGAAAGGGAAAATCCCAACTGAGGAACAGATTACGCTTGAAATCTTTCCTTAAGAAAGAGAGTCGAATTTTCAAATCCCCACTGTTTCTTTCTCGTCATTACCTGCTGCTTTACAAACAAGGCAGGCTACTGAAAACCTGGGAACAGAATTTTAAGGCTCCCACTGAACTTGTGTCCGATCAAACAATAGAAGAAACGAAAAAGAAATTAACCCCTAAAGGTCATGCTAGCCTAGCGAGAGAAGAAAGAGAAATCTGTCGACAAAATCAATTAGTCTTTGCCACGAGTAACAACGGCAGACCAGAATCCATTATTTTCAATCTTGAGCTTGAAACAAGGATACAGGGATGAACAACAACAACATTACAAGAATTACTGACACGGAATAGTTACATGCATGGACAAGCAGAGCTTTACCATGTCACAGGAGAAAAGTGGGATTGCCGGAGAACGGAGGAATGGTTTTTGCCCAAGTTGCGTCCCCGGATGCATTCCACATCCATCACTTGTGAGTGATCTACAAAGAGGTTGACCTGTAGTGCACGCAAGGTTAAAAAAAAAGGACATGAGCATACTTACTGGCATCACCTACTGGAATGGAAGCAGAAATTATCAACGTTTTTGGAAGTAAACTTCGATTTTTAATGGTGTATGATACGAGAAAGTGCAATTTACAGTGACTGGTCATGGAATGGAAGAAAAAAGCATGTAAAAAGTCAATCTCAACCTATTAAGCCTCCTGATTGCTGTAATTACTATGCACTAACATATGAGCTCAAGTAATTGTTGGATAATGAATCATCAAATGAAGTCTACAATCAAAAGTTAGTAAAGTAAAATCAAAAGAATGCAACAATAGTTCAGATTTTCGGATTAAAACAATTTACCATACACCACCCCCTTCTTGCTCTGTTCATACTATTCAAATATGGCAGACATGCCATTTGAGAAATTGAACAACAGGAACATCCCAAATCAGTAAATTAAATGAAAAGTACGACAAGCATAACCAAAATCATCGTACCTTGGGTCCATATCGCTTGACAAACCACTCTGAAGTTCTCGGATTAGATGCTTCAAACATGATCCTCTCCAGACCTAGACGCCCAATAACCTTTGCAATTAGGTCAGTCCGCAGAGTTTCAGCATGCTTACAGATGTCATCTGCATCAATCATTATCATGTCTGCCCCAGCTTCTAAGCATCTTTCAGCCTTTCTAATCAAGAGACCAACATCCTCAACAAATTCTGTGAACACATAACATAAAAATCAAGAACTACAAATGATCCCAGTCTACATTGCTACATCATCATCATATTGCACCTTAATCCCATAAATGTTTAGGTTGATGGTATGAAGTTTATAATGTCAATTAACTGTCTAAAATTAGTCAACATAAATTCATGCAAAAAGCATAATAGCAAAGTATTAAGCTGGATCCCAACTATTAATTAGTCTCCATTGCTATATGGTATCTAAATGTTATCCAATGCCAGCACACTATTAAACGCATAGCAGAAGTGTGACCAGATCATGTAGGTGTAAAATCTGGGAAAAGGAGCCAGCGCAAAAAAACTAATGACCACACCTAGAGTAATCACGCCTCAAAGAGACTGCAAGAAAAATACTAATACTCCCTCCGTACCCCATTAATTGATCCATTTGTTTTTTTTTTTTTTTGTGTTTCAAGATTCAATATTCGATTCAAATTTTCATAAAAATGAATAGTGAATTTTTTTTAAAAAAATCTATTTAGAAACTTTGTATTTCAAATTATGATACGTATGTAAATTATTTAACTTTACATGTCTAGATATTTCTAAATAAAATCATAGATTAAATACTGTAAAATAGTCAAAACAAATGAATCAATCAATGAGTACGGAGGGAGTATAAGCAGCAAAAGTACCTGAAGATTGAGGTGTTGGAGCAATATAAGCCCCAAACGCTCTGCTCTCACTGGTAGGTATATCAGACTTGTTAAACTTGACAGCAAACTGGGGTCTAACTCGCATCCCACTACTCTTGATCAAACGCACATATCTCAGAAGAGTTTCTTCAGGAATTCCGAGTGATGTTGCATCAATCTCAACAGTATCAAAACCCATTCTCTTACATTCCTACCGGAAACAGTATCCATGATTATAACCCGGAAGTACAATAAATTCAACATTACCAATAAGAGACAACTTATTCATGTTATGAATTGAAACCCATATAAGGTACTACTGAGTACTAACACGGAAACGTTATTTACATAGTTTCATTCATAAAAGCGAGCAATTCAAGGCAGCAGATTGAGAAGCTGATTAGGAATTTTGATAAATAAGCACATACGAAGAAACTAAACCATATCACAACTACAAGTATTCAGAACGCTTACATCAACGTGTTCTTTGACTGCTACTGGACCTCTCCTAAGCAAATGTTCGGCCCAATCGCCAGTGCTAACATACACGTCGTGTTGGTGAGCCAGCTCAATCACCTGTTGAAGGAACGATTTAGGGAAGAGACTATGCGAACCACCAGAGAACTTGAGTCCGTCAACGAAGTCCCCCATCGAATCAAACATCTCCTGCATCAACAAAAAGAAGATCGCCAGCTCAAAAGAGGCAAGCAGATTTTTGAGCAACTATTAAATGCAAAAGAGTCCGTTTCCATTTCAAAGGAAATTAAAGCTGACCTGAAGAACATTTTGGCTGAAGAGGTTGTAACTAGGGCCACGAACTTCTGTGACGCCGTAACGGCGAGGCTTTTCCGGCCGATCCTCGTCCTCGTCCTCGTCGAAGCTCTTCCACCGGTACGCTGCTGCCATCTTTGTCCCCGTTGGCGAGGATTTCCCTAATCGTTTGCCGTTACTTAATTTTGAAAGATGGAAAGTTTCTAGCTCCTTCACGATTTTGTTCTCTTATCGTGATCTCTTCTGATTTTGTCTGCTCCATGGTCAGTTCTGAATATGAAACTTTTGAGCGGTTTCCAGAAAGAACGATTTTACATCACCACTGCCACGTGTGTCAAAGCCAGGTATGGTTGGAAAAGCGGGAAAGATACATGTTACGTCCTTAAGCTTATCCTACGTTCTTCTTCACTGCTAACACTTTTATACTTTTGAAATGGGTACAAAGACTTTAGATTTGGGATTGGGAGTATATAATTAGTGATTATAAATTTCCCTTTGATGTTTCTTAACTTTTGTTATAACTGATTTTTTTATGTTTATTTGACTTCAATTTACGTATATTATTTTTAATGATTTTTTTTTATAAAAAAATATGTTTATAAAGTAAACACATCAAATTACCATTTGTATACCAAGAGTTTGGAGTTTTATTTCAGAAAGATGAAAAGTTAAATTTAAATGTTGAAAATAAAACATTTAAAAAAAATTAAGGGTAGAAACTTAAAGCCTTCTTTTATGTACTTTTATTAACCAAAGTTTATTTGGAAGATATGTCAAGGGCAAGAACAATATCTGGTCTAATAATAGCCCACTGTCTTCCACTCCCTCCGTGCCTTTAAAGATCACGTCACATATTATCATGTTAATTTAGAACCTATTTGGTTGGTGCGACACTTTCATGGGTTTCATGAACTTTGCCGCTTCCTTCTGCGTGAAACGAATGGGTTGCATGGAAATCTCCGGTGTATAAGGTAAGGGTTCAGTTTTCCTTGATTTTGCATTCTGGGGTGAGTAGAACATGCATGTCAGGGTAAATTGGGGCTAAATTTGGCTAAAGGGTGTGTCTGAGGGCCATCGCCGATCTGAGAAAGAGGCTTCTCATGAATCTGGGAGAAGCTTCGCATGAGTCTGAAAAGAGGCTTCACATGAATCTGGGAGGAGCTTTGCATGAGTCTGAGAAGAAGCTTCGCATGAATTTGAGAAGAGGCTTCACACGAACCTAAGGTTTTGTATGGACGCTTCGCGCGGGAGGATCCCATGGCCATTTTCGCCCTGGGGTCTTCACATTCACTTGGAGGTTCCGCCCGGAGGGACTTCGCAATTGCTCTGAGAGGCTCTGCATCCACTATGGGAGTCCTCGCATTCGCTCTGAGAGGCTCCGTATTTATTATGAGAGTCCTCGCAATTGTTCTGAGAGGCTTCACCTTCGCACTGGGGCTTCGCCTTCACCGAGGGGTTTCCTCACCCTCACATTTTCAGTATTGCGATGCGACCCTCAGCTCCCTCTAGCCTCAACATTGCTGAACTTAGCTTATGGCATAGGTTAGGTATATGTATGGATTCTTTTATCTACTTCAGGATAACTTGCTTGACAAGTTTCCTTCTGTATCTGTTATCTGAATTTGCTCTGTTCGGCAGCGGGGATTCCGGACCCTGGGCTGGTACCAAGCCTCTGATATTCTGATATATCTGTTACTTCTGAAAATCTCTTCTGTAAGGCTAAGAGCCTCAAAGGTCTGTCGAATCTGTCTCACTAATGATATTGTTATTATTATTATCTGTTTGTATCTGAAATTTTGGTGCAGGTTTTGTTAGTTCGGTATGCTTTAGACTACAGAAACCCTACCCTATGTCTGACCCTTACTGAGTTCTCATCGAGGACTCACCCTTACATTGTTCACCTTTTCAGGCTCGTCTGATAAGAAGCCCGAGGAGTAGAGTATCTCAGTGCTTTATGGTGTTTAAATTTCAGGTATTAGTAAATTCCGAGTCTGACTTCTGATTTAGAAAAAGGGCAATTCTGTTTGCGATATTCTACAAGATCTGATCCTGATTTGAGCACATTCTAATATGTCTGACGGTTGTTTTCTATTCTCTGTTTAGCAGCAGCGGTGACTTACGTGGAGTTGCTTTTGAGGATCTTGGTGTACCAGATCCTTTCCACACACGCAGGTATTTTTGGTAGTAGGTTCTGGCTCTGTATATGTAAACACGAGCATGTAAAAATATGTTGCATCACATATGTATCTGCATGGATGTGTATAAGTATGTTTGAACTCATATGATTCTACAAGTCTATTGCATGAGTAAGTGAAATTTTAATCGAGTGGGTTTGGACCAATATACCAAGGTGAACTCACTGTTCACCCATGGCTCCGGTTCCCGCCTACGCATTACATCAGCTTCCGCGCAAGGCAAGGGGGGTAACACGACACTTTCTTGAAAAATATTTTCCAAATTATCTAAATATTTGTTAAATATATATTTTAAAATAATAAATTTATTCAATTTAAGATTGAATTATATTTTTTTAATCATAAATATATGAATTTAATGAATAAATTAGAAACGAATTGGCATATAAATGTCAAGCCCCCATTTAAGCCATTCCCTTTCCACCAACCAAATAGCCTCTTAGTTAACCACTAGTCATCCACAGTCCACTTGTATAGTTGTAACGCAAAGTACTCAATGAAAGAAAATCCCCAGTTAACTTGAGACTGTTTGTCCAAAATGCATAACCATGAAAACCAAAATGTTGCCTTCCACAGTGACGGCGAACAGCTCTTTCCTTCTCCCCCATGGAAAGAATCAGAATAAAGGGAAACGTAAAGATGAAAGAAGCTTTGTAGCCATAAATCACAGCTAAGCCCCTCTCACGATGCTGCTCAAATGAATCATCTGGGGCACGCCTTTATTCCTATATTCTTCTCTTAACCATGTCTTCTTCAGCTGATGCATATATCAACCCAATACTTCAATCTTTCTACTGCCGTCTGCTATCCTTCCCATTAAAAGATGGTAATTTGGTCGAAGAGCAATAGCCTTGTGATTGTCCTGTTCATCATGGCCCTGGACATCACCGCTGGAATACTTGGAATTGAAGCTGAAATAGCTCAAAACAAGGTATAAGATCATTACAATTTGAATCAAAGTAAATGGACTTCGTCTGTTAAGTGGCTTACTTACATAAATAGCTGTGCTGTGCTGTGCACAACAGGTGAAGCATTTGAAGATGTGGATTTTCGAGTGTCGAGACCCAAGCAATAAGGCCTTCAAGCTGGGATTAGCAGCAGCCATACTTCTTGCAATTGCGCAAGCTCTTGCAAACCTCTTAGGTGGATGCATCTGCTTTTGGTCAATGGAGGATTTAGAGAAAGCTTCAGCTAACAGACAATTAGCTGTTGCATCACTCATCTTCTCCTGGTAACACTCTCATTCGTTAGTTCACAAATTTGCATTGTAATAGTTCAACGAAACCCATTAATAACCTTTTGGTCTGCAAAATCCAAGTTCAAATCTTGGTCATTTCTTGAGTTGTCCATTCTAAAGCAAGCTCTTGTGATTGAAACAGGATCATAGTAGTCGTGGGATTCACAATGCTGATAGCAGGAGCTCTTGATAACTCACAATCAAGAAGCTCATGCGGGATCTCCCACAAAAGGCTTCTATCTATAGGAGGCATTCTATGTTTCATTCACGGACTCTTCACCATTGCATACTATGTCTCCGCCACA
Source organism: Stellera chamaejasme (assembly GCA_024586325.1). NCBI lineage: Eukaryota > Viridiplantae > Streptophyta > Magnoliopsida > Malvales > Thymelaeaceae > Stellera > Stellera chamaejasme. Next base: position 1,502,115 of record CM044986.1, read on the forward strand.
GCTGCAGCTAGAGAAGAAAATAGAAACCCACATGGAGGCTCCGCTTAACTTAACCATGAACTGACTATTTTAAATGTTTATTGTGTAATTAGGATTCCATTGTTTAACCTGAGTTCATTTCCACTCTTCGTTAATGAATTAAAGTTCTCTTCTAGTGTGATGCTAATGCAGATTATGAGGGAGACACTTGAAAGAATCAGAATGCTTCATTTCAAAACTGATGGGAAGTACACTGAGAAAAATGATAAGCTTCAATCCAATTACTAGCTTCTAACAAGAAATTCTCAGGAAAGAGTAAAATCAGTAATGAATCTATTCATCACCAGCAGAGCCCTTAGAGCCAACGCCAATCTTCTTAGGCAATAACATGTTGTGAATGTTAGGCATCACACCTCCATTGGCGATCGTCACAGCTCCCAGTAATCTACTCAATTCCTCGTCGTTTCTCACAGCCAATTGAATGTGTCTCGGCACAATCCTCGTTTTCTTGTTGTCCCTTGCAGCATTACCAGCCAGCTCCAGAACCTAATAAAGAACGAGCTATCGATAATCGAGCCAACGAGTCTATAAAATAGATAGAGATGCAGGTGTTTCTTTCCGGATTACCTCAGCAGCGAGATATTCGAGGACGGCGGAGAGGTAGACCGGAGATCCGGCGCCGACGCGTTCGGCGTACTTGCCGGCCTTTAAGAAGCGGGCAATGCGGCCGACGGGGAACTGGAGGCCGGCCTTGCTGCTTCTTGATTGACCCATTTTCTTAGCTGCGGATCCGATTGCCTTGCCTCTACCAGCCATTTTTGATTGACAAACAGAGATCTGAATTCTGAAGAAGGCTGAGGAAGAGAATAGTAGTTACGAATCCGAGATTTCGCAAATGCAGCACACTCGATTTCAAATATATATAGTACGAGGGAAATCATTACCAGCCAATCATGTAGAGTCACGGAGATCGTAATCTATAGCCGTCCGATGATTCAAATGGACGGTTAGGAATGCTCGATAGTTGAGTTCCGGGAGAAGCATTTTCTTCCCTTTACTGGGTTATTATCCATGAACTCCCTAGCGTTAGCTTGCTTTTGCATAAACTTGCACATGGGATTTAAATTTCACTAGCGGTCTTCAATTGAAAACACTAGACACTATAAACCTTAAATTTTACTCCAACTTAATTTATTTTAAAGAATTTGTAAGTTATTATTAAAATCTATAAAAAAGAGTAAGGGGTTAAAACGATGCCTTTCTAATCCTAAGTACCGGAGGTATCAGAAGTACTAAGACCCGATAATTGTCAGGAGAGTATTTTAGGCCCTCAATAATTGTCAGGGGCGTGTTTTAGACCCTTCACATGGTCACTGACACAGTCTAGGATCTGAATCGTCATCAGCGACGAAGTTAGAGGACCTAAACATGGTCAATGTTGAAGCGTAGACACCTAAAATGTGTCATTGTGAAATCCATAAACGAGTCATGAAAAAATACCACAATAAGTCATCGATGCGCCGTAAAGTCATTGGCGCATAAAAAGACCCTATTGTGTATTATTGACAAAACAAAGACTTCATATTACGAATCATTGAAGCATGAAAAGACCATATTGTGCATCATTGACGCATCGACTAAATATTACGTCGTTGTTCTTCTCATATCTCACGAGGTTCCCAGATCCGACGACCTCCCGGCTGAATCCAGCAAGATCTTCAACCCCTAAGATCTACATTCACGCTTTAAAGGGGGGAAATCTTACAGTGTCATGGTATTTCTCAGAGCCTCCACTTTGAAGAACCCATCATCTTTCGACGGCAAACCCACCGTCCTCATCTCAGAGAAGCTCGGAGAGGTCGGTCTTGAGCTCCTCCTCCGATTCAAGATTTCGGCGATCATCGTTTTCAGATACTCCTCTATGGATTTCGGGAACAACAATGTCATTGCCACGGTTTTGAAGAGCAACTTCAAACCTTACGACCAGGATTTCGACGACGGTCACTCCATCGGACCTCTTGTTAGAGACCATGGGTGGCATACCGGTCCAACTGGCGTCCCCATGCGTCCCAACTCACGAACTTCTCGTACCCGGTTACGAGTTTCTTGTCTTCCCCAAGACTCGAACACGGGACTCCAGGCTTAATGTCCCGTTTCACATTAGTCTGAGTAGTAGAAATGGGACATTAAGCCCGGAGTCCCGTGTTCGAGTCCTGGGGAAGACATGAAACTCGTAACCGGGTACAAGAAGTTCGTGAGATGGGACGCATGGGGACGCCAGTTGGACTGATATGCCATCAATGGTCTTTAACACCTCTGGTACTTAGAATGGATTTCACCATACAGGTTAGAATGGTCTTTAACACCTCTGGTACTTAGAATGGTCCTTTTCCATACAGGTTAGAAAATGGATTTCACCATGCATGAGGTTGCTGCTTTTCATAACGAGACAGAACATCTAGGTTCTTGGTTATTTATAGAAATGATTTCATGGTCAAACTACTGTAGCTTTTGTCATAATTGGCTGGATACATAGTATATTAATGTTATTGCTCAAGAAAAACTAAACAAATAGGAAACCAACTGAGTGGGCATGTCGTGATGTGTTCTTAATTTGGAGTTTCATAGCTTTTGTGGAGTTCAGATATGCATTATGCGTAGTAGAAATGGACTAGATGTCTCAGTAATCTAGATTCGTTTGAGAACGTCCATCCACAATTACTATATGAAATTGTTTTGTCTTTATAAATTTATCTACATGTTGCATATTACATTTGAGGCAGAAGATCTTGACAACCATGTATTGGCTCTCAAGAAAAAGACGAGACGAAAAAAGTTCAGGAGGAGTTGAACATTGCAATTACTTCGATTGTCAAAGCTCTTCACCACCCTGATTCTACTTTCTCCTCTAGTGATAGTGGTACAAGTTTATACTTTCTCCTCTAGTTGTTCATCTGTAATGTAAAGTTGTTCATACTCTAAAGTTGTTCTTGGGCAATGTAAAGTTGTTCATACACTTAAAGTTGTTCTTGGGCAATGTAAAGTTGTTCATACACTCTAACGTTGTTCTTAGTCAATGTAAAGTTAATTTCATCTCAATCCGTACGTCTATTACTAAATAGCATTAATGTCGTTAGTTGATCAACCGTGCAGAACCACGACGCTTTTTAAGAGAAGTCCAACGTCGTTTTTAGACTCCAGATCACTATTGTTATCGTCTGGTGGACACACCAGAGCCACCCTAAAAACACCCACTGATGCCTCTCCATGTACCTAGAAGCCATCCTAGGACACACTCAAGGCCACTAAACAGCGATACTGTTCTATTAAACAACGTTACTAGTATCTCAAATAACTTTACTAGTCGGCCTAAAATGATACAAACCATATAATGAGCTTAATTACTGGTTCTAATCAATAAAAAGTACACCTAAGCTTAAAACCTATATAAAATTATTAGTAAGGAATATTAAGTCATCTAATATAGAAGTTCCACTCAACCTAAATTAAGAATGATGAGAAGTTCAACTACAACATATTGTTATCTTATGGTCTCAATCAAGTACTTCAACATGAATCACCGCTAAAAGGTATCATGAGAATCATTCCGTGTCCAAAACTCATAAATAAAATATATGTTGCTAAGTATTTCCATCTAAAACATACATTATTGTTAAATATCAAATATAATTACACTTACAGTTTTAATGCCATACAACTGCTTTAACGAAACACTATTTGACAATTCGCCAACCCTTATTTTCAGTACTCCAACGAGATTAGCCAAATTCTAAAACAAAGCTTTCATCTAGAATGTTCTAGAATGACTAACTTTAGGGGCCTCGTTTAGACCGCTGACCAATATTGGCTAATTTAAGGGGCGATACGATAAACAACTTTAATGTTATGTAAACAACTTTAGGGATTTACCAAATGGGGTTTCGTCGAAACTACAACAATATTAAAATCGCATGTTTTCGTTCCTGATCCAAGATCAAATTTTAAACTACAAATCATGATTTCTTTCAATACAAAGTCTTTAATACAGTCTAATAACGAGAAAACTTGCTCATTTGCACGAATACAACTATTTTTTAGCATTAAAATAATGATAATACAAAAATACTGACAAGAGGGAAACTATAAGGGCTAAAACGTAGAAGTTCACATAATTAAAGGGTATACTTCAAGTACTTCATATTAGTTGGTACGAAGTTGTTGCGGGGTGATAAAATATAGTCATAGATGCACAAAATAGATGCACAAAATGTTACAATCAGCATGGATCTCATGAATGGGAAAAGTGTAGCGCAAAAGGAGTATTTGTTTTTCATAACAACCACAAGTTTTGATTTTAATCGGTGTCTATTTATCACATATGTGAAAAAATACGCACCATAAAAATACTAAATTTACCCTTTTAATAAATATTTATGAATGGTGTTTTAGTTTTTTAATTTATTGAGTTAGTTAATTGAGTTAGTTAATTAGTAGTACATTTAGATAGATATTTTCCCACATATATGGTAAATAAACGGACTAATAAATTTAGTAATACAAAGATGTCATTTTATTTTGATGTCTCACTTATATCACTTCCTTCATGTATTAATAATTCAAAGGCTACAAAAAGGTTTAGGATTCGTTTGAAGCCTTATCCATTAAGCTCGTGTATGAATGGAAAACATATCACCACAGTCATTATCATAAGTGGACATGATTGGTTGGTTGAGAGATTTTACAGATATACATTATCTATAAGAAAAATTAACTAAAATTAATCAGATAATAATGAAGCACAGCAAACAAATGAAATATTTATAATCTCAAAGGAAAATGTCAGTGAACGCATGTTTCTATGACCAACCTCAGAAGTCAGAATTATCCTTTGACACTATGAAAATGTTAGCGACTCAACTGTCTGATAAAGTAAACGTTAGTGTCTTGTATTCAAATAAAAAACCTAGTGATAGCGGTTCACTCAAAACCTCCCATGCCGCCTTCAATTTGCCCAGCTATTGGCGGCGGTGGGTATGGCTTCCCTCTCGATCCCCGGCTTCAGCTCATGAAACCCACTTCCTTATTTTCTCCTCGCAAGCCCAATCTGAGACCCTTTTTCCTAAATTCCAGAACTTTAATGGCCGAAGAGGCGGACGATCGCGTCTCCTCCGATTTGCGACCACCGGAAGCGGGTCGAAACCCTCCGTCTCCTCTTCCGTCACCCAACGGCTACTTGGTCGGAGAAGCCCGCCTGGAGTGGGCATGGGCACACTGGTCCAAACTCGGCCGTCCCAAGTTGGTTGTGGCGCCGATGGTCGACAATTCGGAGCTCCCCTTTCGAATGCTTTGCCGCAAGTACGGAGCTCAGGCTGCTTACACTCCCATGTTGCATTCCAGACTCTTCACGGAGAGCGAGAAATACCGCGCTCAAGAGTTCACTACTTGCAGCGTACGCAATCTTCAACTATCATTAACGAATTAGATCCACTTTAGGCTTCTTCCTTCTTTGTTTAGTTTATGTAGTTTGAGATTGTACAAGAGTACAGAAATAGAGATGGCATCTCTTTCGTGATTTCACACGCATATCATGAAACTTCGCAGGAAGATCGGCCCTTATTTGTTCAGTTCTGTGCCAATGACCCGGATATATTATTGGAAGCTGCAAGATGGGTGGAACCTTATTGTGATTATGTCGACATTAATTTGGGGTATGATTCTTCTCCGCTCTAATTTTGTATCATGACCAGTCTTGATAGGGATTCTACAATGATTCTTGTTTAATGCTCCCTCCCTCCCTCCCTCCAAAAGGATGGCACTTTGTTTTGTTTCTGACATTTCTTCTTTCTCTGTCCATTTTCGTTTCACTCGTTTATGCTACATTGTATAAATGGGATCACACCATTATAGACTACCCAACTCACAATAGTTTACCAAAGTGAATGAAGAAGTGAATCGCCAGTTTGCTTTTAATTATAAGGATTTAGGAATCATTTTTTTTTCCACATATGCTGGATTGTGTTACATTAGAGTGCCTGCACTTAGGCAAACCACAACTGTTGTGTAAAAAGAGTGTCGAACTACTTTCCTAACCATCAGAAGATACTATTCATTTTTGGGGTGGTGGTGTGTGTATACTGGTATAGATGTTGCGTTTTGGATTATTATGTCTTTCTAATACTCTAGCTGGGGGACTCGAATCTTGCACAGATGTCCTCAACGCATTGCTCGACGAGGAAATTATGGTGCCTTTCTGATGGATAACCTTCCTTTGGTAAAGTCTTTGGTGGAGAAACTTGCTCAGAATCTTCATGTTCCTGTTTCCTGCAAGATCAGAGTCTTCCCTAACTTAGAAGACACTATCAAATACGCTAGGATGTTAGAGGATGCAGGTTGCTCTCTTTTAGCTGTTCATGGCCGGAAAAGAGATGAGAAGGATCAGAGAAAAATTCGAGCTGACTGGAAAGCTATCAAGGCCGTCAAAAGTGCTCTGCAGATCCCAGTCCTTGCTAATGGAAATATCCGACATATGGATGATGTGAATGACTGTTTGGAAGAGACTGGTGCAGATGGAGTGCTTTCGGCTGATGCCCTTCTTGAAAATCCTGCACTTTTTGCTGGGTTTCGAACTGCAGAATGGGCTGCGACGGACAATGGAGAAGAAACTGTAGATGGGAATTTGGACCAGGCTGATCTTGCTGTGGAGTATTTGAAGCTTTGTGAACAATATCCTGTTCCTTGGCGTATGATCCGATCTCATGTACATAAACTGCTGGGGGACTGGTTCAGATATCAACCACATGTAAGAGAGGATCTAAATGCACAGTCCAGATTGACATTTGAGTTTCTTCATGGTCTGGTAGATCAGCTCAGGCAATTGGGTGTCAGAATCCCACTTTATAAGAAGGTTCCTGATGTTCCAAGAACCTCCTCAGCTGACAATTTGTCCACTTAAATGACTGCTACCATTGTTTCACCTGCTTCTCAGCACCTCTAAAAGAGGCATAGAGGCTTACAGGTGACTGTAAACTATCCATTACCTTTGATTGAAGCTGCATGACTCTGAACATGTGAAAGGCTTGACCATACTTACACAACGAAGAATCTAGCTGGGTTTGAAGTGTTGTATCAATTGTTGTACTAATTATTTATTCTTTCTTGGGAGGCAAGTTTATCTTCAGATTACTTGACTATTGTTTTTGACTTTTGAGGAAGATGCATAACACTAGTGTGGGGAAACTTTTGCCACTATTTTTTTTTCGCTGATCCCAAAATGGAACCAGGTTGTTATACTATTAAAGAGCATACTATAGTTTGTTTGAGTTTTAAATACACATTCAAGCAAGATATTCAATGACTAGTCCCTAAATTTTCCTTATCCTACTTTCACAGCTCTAAATTTTTGGATCTAACACTTCAAACCACCATTTTCTTCGAACTTGTAGTATCTCTCATGAACCTTATATCGTCACTTTGGTATGTGTTGAACATTTGTTCACCTCATCGATTATGTTTGGCTTGCCAAATTCATCACTATTTGGATCATAACAAACATTCAATCAATCAAACAACACCCTAAATCCCAACTATACTAAGGTTGGTGGCATCAAATTTATGGTGACAATTTGTCATCAAAAATTAGTTGACACTACAAATTATGTAAAAGGGTCGTGACAAAATTTGTCCCAATTAAATAAGGGTAAAGTGCACCGATAATTCTGTAACTTTAATTATTGTCCCATCGAGAACCTATTTTAACTTTTTGTCCCAATAAAGTCCAGATTTTCAACTTTTTTAAAATTCGTGGTCCTTTTCTGTCCAACATCTGTTAAGTTTAACGGACTTTGGGAAAAAATAATAATTTTAGCAATTCAACTTCTTTGGAAAATTCTTTTACACCCTAAGTTTTAAACCTAAACATTTAGGCACACCCCCAACAATTATAAACTTAACATTTTTACCCAAAAGTTTCCTAACTTCACTTCACTCACAACACCCGTCGGACCATTGCCGGACCACCACCGACCACCGCCGGAAAATCCGAAATGGAGAAAATAATACACCGGATTGTAGATCGGGGCTCGGGCTCTTCGTATGTCGGCCTAGGGCCGTCGGATCTTGGCCCGAGGCAGCGAATCACGGCCAAAGGCTGGCAAACCGCGGCCCCAGGCAAGCGTTTCGCGAGTCCATGCCGCAAATCGGTGACCCAGGGCCACGATTCAGCGAGTCAGCGACGGCAGTGGCGGTGGTCCGACTGCGGCGCCGGTGACCAGACGGTGGCATGATGATGGAAGGAATGTGAGAAAACTTTTGGGTAAAAGTGTTAAGTTTATAATTGTTGGGGTGTACCTAAATGGTTAGTTTTAAAACTTATGATATAAATAGATTTTTTTTTAAAAATTGAGTTGCTAGAATTATCATTTCCCCCGAAAGTCCGTTAAACTTACCGGAAAAGTCGATTGGATGGAACACGGATTAAAAAAGGTTGAAAAATAGGACTTTATTGAGACGAAAAGTTAAAACAGAACTCCAATAGAAGAAGAATTAAAGTACAGAACTACCGATGCACTTTACCCGATCAAATAACATCAATGTCTGTCAGCTAGCACCTAAAAAATGCCATGGTGGTCAAATTTGTCAATCCCCTAAATTGTAATGGCAAGTTTTGTATTTAGCCCTCCGTTGAATTAGAGCTCAACACCGCCTGTGGCGGAGCATCTGTTTGTTAGTACGTCATAATTTTTCTTCTCGCGTTAATATCGCAGCACTGCCCAGAAAATCAATGGAGAGATTCTTTGCGTAAAATGAGTGCGTTGTTTGTGAAGCCTTTGTTCATCATCCTCTTCACACTCTCTCTTTTCCTCGCCTTGGTTCTGCTATCTCCGTCCACTCCCTTCCGATGGCCATCGCTTTCCTCCGATTCGGTCAGGTAAGTCTTACAACTGATTCTGCTGATTCGTGTTATGTTCGCGCAATCTGTACCTAATACCAGGAATGGAACTTTTGTTTCCCTTTTTTCGTTGGTATCGTGTTGCAGTCCCAGATCGGAGATATGGAATGTGAAGAGGTTATTTGAATGGAGACCTTGCCATTGGTGGGTTCAAGAACACACCACTCGTAAGTTTCAGCAGATCTGCTGTTTAATGGAATACTAGAGAGTATTTGGCCTCTGCTTTTGATTAGTTCAATGATTGATATGCCTTCTTCTGTGAATGTGTTCAACTGGGGGGTTGAAATGGGTCATGGGCTTATGCTTGTTCATAACTGGCTGTCATTGCAGACATTTGTAACTTGAAATCCTGCAGCTCTGCCAGCTGAAAATAATGGTTATATCCGCGTGGATTGCTATGGTGGCCTCAATCAGATGAGAAGAGATGTGAGTGCGGAGCTCTAACTATAATTTGTTTTCCTTCATTTAATTTCCCTTTTAATGGTATTAACTGTTTTCTTTTGGCTAAGTTAACCCTGTTATAGTAAACCTGTGGTGCCATTCTGTTGTTGGTTGTAGTTTTGTGATGGAGTTGGTGTTGCACGTCTGTTAAACGCAACTCTCGTCTTGCCAAAGTTTGAGGTTGCTGCATACTGGAACGAATCGAGGTGATCCGATCTTTGTCTCAAAGTCATATCTGCAGATTTTCTCAATTTCCTTTTTGCAATCCTGGGTTATAGCTTCTGAACGTTTGCACTAGTTATTGAATGGAAAGCAAGATAACTTACCATAAAGCTAAAATTTACAACTATAAACCACAAAATCCTTGATGTCGTAGGGGTTAATCCTGACCGAATTTGTCCTTTTCATCCACATTACTATCACAAGCATAAACAAGAGGGGAAAAAAAACAAAGGAATGAAACTAGAACGTAACAACTAATGGACCAGGTTTTAGGTGTGAAGTATTTTCTTTTCGTTTTCTTTTTTTCTTTTTTAAGAACTAAGAAGATCGGTGTGTTGCTTCTATGCTTCACCTAAACGTTGTTCATTTAGGTTCTAACCTGAAACTGCTGAATCCAAAAGCTTCTAGTATCATTTGAAAGCTTCAAGGGAATCTTCCCAGTGGCCAAATTAGCTGAACTGTGGGATTTTGATCCCCTGGCTTCTGGATTTTCAGCATCAAACATCATAGTTAACTAGATATTTTTTTCTGTGAGGCCTTAAAAAAACTTGAAAAAAGAAATCTTGTGCAAGTGGCTTCAACCTTCTACCTGCTTCCAGTAACCTGACACACAAGGGAGCTACTTGATGAGCTCAATGTCCATGGTGAAAACACCACATTAAAAGGGGGAGGGGAGGGAATGAAATATATCTCTAATTTATAATGATAGAACCTCCTATAAGCTTCAATAGAAACCTAAGAAACTGTGTGTGGTTTTAAATATAGCAAAATGTAGTCATGAACAATATGAAAATAACTACTATATGGTTACTATGGTTCCCCTAAATGTTAAATATGTTAGAGCCTTCATTTCCTTCATTCTTATTCAGTAATGGAGCAAGATATCATGCATTAAATGCAGGTGATTTACAATTTTCTCTTACATCAGTGGCTTTGCAGATGTGTTCGAGGTTGATTATTTCATCGAAAAGATGAATGGGTTTGTCAATGTGGTCAGAGAACTGCCATCAGAATTATCATCAAAGGAACCTTTTCATGTAGACTGTAGTAAGCGGAAAGGTCAATTTGATTACATCGAAAGTGTTCTGCCACCTCTTCTTGAACATAAATATATTTCTATTACACCTGCAATGAGCCAAAGAAGAGACAGGTACTTTCATGTATATCAATTTTCAAGCATTTTGATTGCTTAGAAAAGCAGTTTGGAAAAATAAGCGTCTTTCTCTTTTCCCTTGTACATTTCAGGTATCCCCAATACGCAAAAGCAGCTCTTTGTGAGGCCTGTTATAGTGCATTGCGGCTGACAAAATCCTTGGAGAAGAAAGCCATGGAGCTTCATGAAGCAATACCAAAACCATTCCTCTCACTTCACCTTCGTTTTGAACCTGACATGGTGGCATACAGCCAATGTCAGTACTTGGGTCTTTCTCCCACGTCCGTGGAGGCAATTGAAGCAGCTCGTGGGGATAGGAAACCTTGGACCGGAGAACCTGCTCAGATTTGGAGGAGACGGGGGAAGTGTCCCTTGACACCTAAAGAGACAGCCTACATACTTCAGGCACTATCCATACCTAAAGATACCAATATTTACCTTGCAGCAGGTGACGGCTTAATGGAAATCGACGACTTCAAATCAGTTTACAGTAATGTTTTCACCAAGTCTCAGCTTCTTACGAGTGAAGATTTCGAAAAGATGCATGGTAACACCAAAGCTGCCTTGGATTATTTTGTATCCATCAACAGTGATTCTTACATTGCAACCTATTTTGGGAACATGGATAAGATGGTAGCAGCAATGCGAGCGTACAAAGGTCTGTATAAAACTCTGTTATTGAGCAGAAGAGCCTTCTCAGAGTTCACAGCTCAAGGATTGAAAGGGAAGGAATTGATGGACGCTCTTTGGAGGAGCCATTTAGATGATTTCATCATGGGAAGAGGCTCTGCTCTGCCAGACTGCTTCTGTGAGTCCAAATTGTAGTCTAATTTTCGGCGACTTTTTCTCTTACACCTTCAAGCTGCTATTCACGAGCTTGTCTTGAAACAACTCATGTGTTCACAATTGGGTGAATGCAGTGGTGACATTGGAGCCTTGGAGGTTTTTGCTACAGGCGAACTAGCAAAGTTGAGGACAGTGATCGGCCATACTCATTTCTTTACTTCTATTACAAAGGACTAGTTGAAATCTGATTTGAATTCTTTTGGTCCATTACTTGAAAGCTACGTTCTTGCTCAAATTGGACTTGCGTGTAACTACGCTATGATTTGTTGTCAAATGGTGCTTGTAAGTGAAAGTCCAACACTGAGAGGGAATTTGGAAGGGCTTTACGGTGCAAAGTCACTGGCTGAATCAGGCCTCTTCACACGTGTCCCATATAGAATTACTAAAGCACCCTTAGTAGATACCTAGTAATAAGAGCAGCGCATATGTAATTTTGTTTAAATTTGGGGCTTTTAATGATGAGTATACACGTGGGGTGTTAAGCATTGGGCTTAAGCCTCCTGCTTCTCTCCAGCCAAATAGGCCCTGACTCTGATTTTACAGGCCTGCTGCCATTTGTGATCGTGGGAAGCAAATTAATTGCATTTCAAATGAGAAAAAAATTAGATAGATAAAAGAAAGTAAAACGAAAGGACATAATCAAACACTGCAGTATCCTTGATTGGAAGTTCTTCATGCTGTTTCAAACAATGTGAGGTCTGTGGGCAGAATGTTTGCAGTATTCTGAAGGAAAATTTCTTTTGCAGTACATGCTGTTCATAATAGTAGCAGAATGTTTGTAGTTCATGGATAACTACACAAGGGAAACTAACAAGTCCAACGAGCAAGGTGATGATGAGGAGAAGGAATCCTCAAAAGCCCATTCTGAGTTGGAAGAGTTTAGAGCAAGGAGACTAAAAAGTGATCACATAAAGGCAGAGCAACTTAAGTTGCTAATTGATATTGAGCAAAAGCAGGTTGCTCTTAGAGAAAAAGAAATTGAACTTCAAGCTCGAAGTGAGGAAACTAAAATAATGTCTATGGATACTAGTTCCATGAATCGGCTTCAAGCAGAATATTTCGTCAGCCTTCAGAGAGAAATTTTGGCAAAAAGAGCTGGTAAGAACGGAAATGATATAGTTTTGGATGATGAGTAGTTCAGATTTTGGTTGATCTAGTTTTGAATGTTGAGTACTTTGGATTTTGGATGATATAGTTTTGGATGATGAGTAGTTCAGATTTTGGAATATGGTAATTTCCTTATGTAAGTGTATTCGTTATTGATTTGGCTTGCTCATGAAGGCAGCCAAACCATATATCCAGTCCAGGTTGATTAATGAATCTCATCCTTTATTATACAGCCATCCATCACCGTATTCACAAACTCAACTTCTCCCTTATTCACCGTATACACAGTTATATGCAGGATAATTCAACTACAGTGAACAGACACAAATTAGGGAATACAAAAACAAAAAGTCCTTGAGAACAAGATAATGTCGAAACTTACTTCTTCTTGTGTCAAAGAACGGAGCCAATAAAAATTTAATCTCATTCATTAATTATTAGTCAAAGATGTAGAGTATTTTATTGTTGTAATAAATGCAAGATTCTCCAAAATGGGGAAGCTGTTGGAGTTGGAGCAATTTTTTTTTGGAGAACATGGTTCTTGCTTCTCCATTTTGGAGAAACTTTTGGAGAGTCTGTTGGAGATGCTCTAACAAGACCATAATGCACTCATTCTGCTGAAAAGAACACCCCGATGTAAGTGGTGAGACAAGAATAATCATGAAACATGGATGAGAGCTCAAACAGAAAATTATACGGTTTACAGTCATATTATACCCCTGCAAGGACCAGGAAACAAAATAGATAGGCAAGCACAAACTACTCATCCATACTCTGTGCCATTAAAAGAGATAAGATAAAACCAAAACTTCCAACTTAAGCTTTCTAAACACAACATTGAATAAGCTAGGATGATCGATTTAGATGTCAAATTATACCCCTGCAAGGATGAGGAAACAAAATAGATAGGCAAGCACAAACTACTTATCCAAAGACTTGTAATGGCTCAACAGTAACTTAGCTTGCTCACCAACCAAGGCCTTCTTCTCCAAATACAACTCAAGTTCAGCAATCCTCAGTTTCCTTGACCTCCTCTCCAACTCAGCCTTCTTTGATTCATCAATCACACCCTTTGCACGTTGCAAAATGCTGGCTTCAAAGACTCCCAGTTCAGCCTCCATCTCATCAAGCAAACTCGGATTGCTTAAGCCCTGTGACGGGACAAGTTCAGTCACATTCTCCATAACCTTACTCTGTATGTTCCCATCTACAGATGGACCTGGCTGTGGCTTTGATGATGATGTCAAGGCCTGCTTATTAGCCTTCGGATTCTGACTCTTTTTGGCTTTCCCGTTTGATGCGACCGTCGACTCTAACCCCAAAACCACTCCCCCATTGCCCCATAAATTCTCAGACAGATCAAAAGCTTTCTGTTCGTGCGGCTTAGTCCCTTTTTTTCCATTCTTCAAATTGTCTTTGTACTTCTTCCTCACCCTCTTGATCTTTTCAAACAACTGGTTCTTCGAAAAATCAAATGGAAATGATTTCTTGATGAACTCATGAAATTCATCACTCTGAGTTGAAGGGTCCACCCCTCTCATCTTAGTAAAGTCGATCATACCTTTGAGGATAAGAATTTCATCATCGTCGCTCCATAGCCGATGATGGGAAGTCGACTTCTTGACTGTTTCTTTCAACCCATCTTCCTTCTTAGTTCGCTTAACTTCTCTCTTTTCCTGTTCTGGTGCAGTGGACCGCTTGGAAGTAGGCTTAGCAGGTGGAGGATCAGGTTTTGAGATGGACTTGGAGGCTTTTGGGACTTCCTTCTCCATGGCCTTTGTGGCGATTGGCTTAACATTGACGCTGGGCGGAGCATCGGAGTCGGTCTCCGACTCGCCGTCGTCGCTATCTTCATCGTCCGATGACTTTGACATTTGGGGATGAGCGGAAGCAGGGGTTAGGGTTTTGGGATCGGGCGGAGGCATTGTCTTCTGGATGGGCGCTGCGGGCGGCGAATCGTCTTCCTCGCCGGAGGAAGAATCATCACCGTCGGATTCTCTTCCGCCGGCAGAAGACGAATGCTCCTCCTCGTCGGAGGAAGCGGCGGGTGGCTCTTCCATTGGGTTGAGACGCTTGGGTGCCATCACTGGAGATTTGAGATCGTGCGTAATGGAAAAACGACGAAAAGGGCGATACTAATTAGAAAAGGGAGAAGCAATCAGAGCCGTTAGATCCTTTTAGGGAAGAAATCGAACCGTTCCGGATTCGACAGTGGAGCTCGAAACGCGAACCAATCATCAATTTCTACTTGACTGATGGAAACAGTGTTGGAAAAAGAGGGATTTTTGAGTGACCAACGGAAAAACAAAAAATACTGGTATTTTGACCAAGATTGTCATTTTTTTTAAATCAAGATTGTCTTCTTTACACAAATGTTTGTAAAAAAATTAACAATAAATTAAATTTGTATGGGAAAAATATAAGAGTAAATTTT
The DNA here is from genome assembly GCA_024586325.1 of Stellera chamaejasme. Lineage (NCBI taxonomy): Eukaryota > Viridiplantae > Streptophyta > Magnoliopsida > Malvales > Thymelaeaceae > Stellera > Stellera chamaejasme. Next base: position 1,517,244 of record CM044986.1, read on the forward strand.
TTGGAATTGATAAAAATTTGAATGTTGTTGGTTTTTTTGTGTGTAAAGAATACAACCTAGAAAAATAATTATCGCATTATTTTGAAATTGAGTAACCGAAATAACTAAATTGATTAACCTAATCATTAACTGAAAATAAAGATCTATATTTACAAACAAGTTCCTTAATCGCCGACAACCCAAACAACCCAGACTCCTTCAGCCAAACCACTCTCCTTCACCAGCAGTAACCGACCAACCATCGTGAGCCATCAGAAAGAAGCCAAACCAACTGAATCGCACCATGCCGACGCCAATTCAATCAGTTTGACGCCTCAATCACTCGTGTCTATGCCTCTGAAGGCGTCCTTGACCACCGGCTCGCCTTAGTAGCCATTCCCTCCAAAACCCATCACCGAAACGCTGCCAGTTGCCATTGGAATCGCCACGAGCTCCCCTAGACGTCACCGTTGACTGCCGCACGCATTCCAATTGATTTCACCTTCAATCATCATTGATTTCATCACAACCCCATTCATGGACCCGAGCCAGACCCACGAGTTCATGTTCTTTCGTTTCCAGATTTCAACATTAAACCCAGTGAAAACCTTGCCTTTACTCCATCCTCATCGTTCGACGACTCCGACTGCGTCGATTTGGAAGGATGATTGTTGATCTCCCGGGTGCGATGGTGGAAGGGTGAGTGTCATGAGCATCTGTTTTCCAGAGGAGAGAGAAGAAGCGTGAAGGGGAGAGTTAAATAGTTGGGGTTTAAATTGTCAAATTTGTTAAATACTGAGAATTAATCTGCAAGTTATTAAAAAATTGAGTTTAAACTAAAATTTAAATATATACTTTTACATAAATACCCTTAACTAAAGAGTGATTTTAACAGAAAATGTAACAGAATGACTCGTTTAGGACGAAAATGTAAGGTAAGGGATGAATCTGAGACGAATTCCTAAAACATGACCAAAATAGGACACGCATTAAAGCTAAGGGATTGTACGTGTACTTTACCCGTATATTTTATTAAGATGTAAATATAGATTAATACCTTGAATTTTATTGACTTGTTCACCGAATGACTAGATATCGACTTACCTTGACCCGATACCCTACCATGCCAAGTAATGCATTTTAGGTCATTGACTCAGTAGCTCAAAGGGGTAAAAATGGACCGGGTCTAGTAGCTCGAAATGGCTCTTTTGATTCGAGCTTTATCAAGCTCTAGCTCAAACTTGGGTCAAGAATTCAGCTCAAAGATTTAAGGAGCCGAGCTCGAGCCTAAAGACATACGGGCTTAAGCCTCACGAATTTGTGAAAATATCCTAAATCCATACTTCTCTCATATCCTTAGCCCAAGCCTATTTTTGTATCCTCTTGATGCCCAAACCTAAACCATGATGTTCTCCTCTTCGTAACCCAACACAAATAAAAAGTCATGTAATCGAGATTGTTGAGCTTTTCGGGTCGAAAGCCTAGGTAGTACTGATAACCTAAGGGGCTGAGCTTCTCCTAACTCCTTTACACATCTAGTAACTCGTTTGACACTGTCAAGCTCAGCCCAACCCCTTTACACATACAATAACTCATTAAACACTGCTAAATTTTTAACAGTATAATGGTCAAACTGTAATTCTTACAGATTTTAGATATTTAATGATAAGATTCATTAACTTAAGAACTTCATATTCATTATAAAATAATCAGATTTTCTTAAACTATTTTAGTTGTTCATAAAAACCCCATAATGTCTTTTTTCTTCTTCCCTTCTATCCCCTACCACCCTCCCAATCCCAACTGCCTCCTCTCCCCACTGTCACCCAGATTTGGTTGTGCCTCCTCTCATATAAATAAAGTAGCACAACAAATGTTTATTTAAATAATACCAACATTAAATGTAATTTGTGTAAACATATGTAAACAGATATTGGTTGAGAATGTGATTACACAGCGACCAATCAGTGGAACATGTAAATATGTTGGTATTATTTAAATAAATCGTGTTGTAATATTTGTGTTATGTATATACATATGTACACTTCATCTGCTCACATGTTTGTTTTTCACAACACATTGACTTATAAATTGTGGAGTATAAGTTTATATGCAAATGAAAAATTTGAATGTGACTAGTTTCTAAATATGTTTTTCAAAAAAATTTCATCAAGGTTCACACTTCCTTGAGCTTGTGCCGCTAAGGCTCACACTCGCACTACCTTGAGCTTGATTTAGCATTTTAAATAAAATTTACACTAACGAACATAGTAGAAGTTTATGAGAAGCAAACTTGAAGAGAAAGTTTGATTTAAAATATTCTAATTGATTTTTTGTTAAACAAAACACATCCTTAATATTGGTAAAACCTCTGCTGTTATCTTATGCACTACAATTTCTTTGATTTAGTTTATTTTGATTATCTTATATGTCATTGTCATCACATGTAAATGGATGAAAATGCTACAAAACAAAACTCATAGTCCTTAATGGAACAGTTTAATAAGTTTAATAAGTTAGGGACTGCTGATCCATTTTGTCCAATTAGACTGATTAATAGGTTTGAATTAAAATGCGCACTATGTATGGTTGTGCATAAGCGTTTCGTTTATTTACAAGTTTATCACGCGGGTTTTTTGATCAACAATGTTGTCGTGTTTAATGAACATTAATTATTGATCAGCATCATAGGTTATCTTGATCAACATCTCCAGAATAAATGTTGGTCTGTATGGTGATCAACATTTTCTTTTACTTGGTCAACATTGTTATCGTGTTTGATCAACATTAATTAATGATCAGCATGATAACTTGTCTTGATCAACATCGTCAGAATAAATGTTGATCTACATGGTGATCAGCATCTCCTTACACACGATCAACATTGATCTGCATGGTGATCAACATATTTTCTTACACCTCATCAACATCATTGTCGTGTTTGATCAACATTAAATGTTAATCAGCATGATGACTTGTCTTTTGATCAATATCGCCAAAATAAATATTGATCTGCATGGTGATCAACATATCCTTACACCAGATCAACATTGATCTGCATGGTGATCAACATATCCTTACACCTGATCAACATATTCCGACGATGCTGATCAAGATAAATCATCATGGTGATCAACATGTCCTTACATTTGATCACTATAAAAAATCAGATCAACATGACTACCTACTCTGATCATCATCGTTTTCCCCAGATTTATTAAATCGGAAAAAAATTCAGTTTTTCATCATTTGCAAGTTTGGTGGTTCTGGAGCTTCATTGCAGTCAAATGTTGGTGGTGGTTGTGTTGTTGAGTTGTGGTTGTTTGGTTGGTAGAAGCAGATCTGAATTCACGTTTGAATACGGAAAAACGTCGTGAGTTACGGAAATGTCGTGGATTAGATGAAAGCATTTGGAATACGTCGTCGGGCGATGGATCGTCGTCGAGAGATGACATAAGCTTTTTGGAGGCGATAAGAGCTTCGCCGGAAGCGTCGTCGGAAACGAGAATGACACTTGTTGTAATTTCGTTCATCGGTTATGCGCATATAGCTACCCAATTAATAACGCCTCTTCTTGTACCAAGGAGGTATATAGGTCACCAGCCACTAACCAAAGTCATTGCTTGCTAGTGGTACGAATTATGATCTTTTTGTGGCGGAACAAGAATAAGAGAGAGATTGGGCATATAAATCTCACAAGTCGCAAACAATATTCTCCCTTTAACTTTTTCTCCGCCGTCACAGTCTTCAACTCCACTCAACTCCAAACACAACACTCGTCACTCGTTCCATATCCCTTTCTTTCTTTCCCCTGCTCTTCCCATTCTCTGTGTTCTTCGGCCACCGTGGAGATCGGTAACCACCTCGCCGGATTACCATGTCCCATACAGAGCATTTGGTGTCGACTGAGCCGAATGGCTGCGGCGGCGGCCAGCCATGGACTTTCGATGACTATGGTTTGTTAGACGACATCTCTCTTCCTTCACTCGATTGGTCTCCTCCTTCCGCGCCTCTCAGGTTCTTACTCTCTCTCTGATTCAAAGTTTCGACCTTTTCTCCGAAGTTGTAAGCTTTGGTTCCTCGTGCGTAAGGTAAAAGCCTCAAATTGGTTGCTTTCACAGTGTTGATATCGACGAATTATCTGGGAATTCGGACCCCTTCAAGGCTTCAGGGTCTAAGAAACGGTATAAGTGTTCAAAATTCATTCTTTTCTACTGTTCCATTGGTTCTGAGCGTTTGGAATTTTCAGCTTAGTGTTAAATTACTGATTACTACAGGGCAAGGCCTGGAGCAAATGGAGCTTCTGGGTCTAAGGCCTGCAGAGAAAAAATGAGGAGGGATAAGTTAAATGACAGGTATATATGTTCTTGCTCTTTACTTCTTTTTTTTTTTTAACCTTCCCTCCCTCTTTTTGCTGGATTTTGACAGAATTTGTTTTATGTCAAGGTTCCTAGAATTGGGTTCTGTTCTTGATCCTGGGAGGCCTGCAAAAGTGGACAAGGCTGTTGTGTTGGTGGATGCGGTTCGAATGGTGACACAGTTGAGGGAAGAGGCTCAAAAGCTAAAGGAATCAAATGAGAGTCTGCAAGTGAAGATCAATGACCTAAAGGTCCGTCTGACTGATTTCACAGTTACTAGGGCAGGTCCTTGATTTTTTGTGTTCATCGGTAAAGTTTCGGTTTTTGTAGGCTGAGAAGAATGAACTTCGTGATGAGAAGCAGAAGCTCAAGACAGAAAAAGAGTGCCTTGAGCGGCAAGTCAAGGCAGTGGCTTCTCAGCCTCCATTTGTCCATGCAGGCCAAGTCATGGGAGGCAAGTTGATGCCACTGGTAAGCTATCCCAGTGTTGCTATGTGGCAGTTCATGCCTCCTGCGGCCATAGACACATCGCAGGATCATATGCTTCGCCCTCCGGTTGCATAAGCAGGAAACAAGTCATGTGTTAGTCTTTGCTACTATAATCTTCTAGTCATCTTCAGTACTGTTTTGATTTGGTTTCCTTTGTTTCTTCTTTTGTATATCTGAGTTATTGTTCAGAGGAAGAGCAAGGAGAAGGCATAAGAATAGGTGTTGAGCTGAGTAGAAACTATCTCATTAACACAAACTAGATCTATAAATTTTTATTTGACCAGATCTGGCAATTTCTGTTGCCAACTCTAAAGTTATGTACACAAAACATGCGAGGTATGGATATTTCAAAATGCTATTGAGATTGTGTCTCTTGATACAGAATGAACCAAAACTGCAGATGTTCTCTTGCAGATATGTTTTTACAAGGTAGTTTGAACCAACATCACTTGGTAGATTGAAGCAAAACTAAGTGTTTTTTTTTTTGTTTAAATTTATGGGTATATTTTTGCCAAAATTCAATATACATCATAATTATTTGATACAAATGAAAGGTTTGAACATAAATCGACCACACAAAAGAATACTCGACAACTATCTCGTCCTGAATTCAATAGTTTCACCAACCTTATCTCGGACCTAACTCTGCAATGGATTCTTCAACATCTGCTACCATTGGAACAACCTCTTCCCTCGAAGACTCAGTTGCACCAGATTGGTAACCCCTGGAAGTTGAAGCTTCAGATTGAGTCGAGCTTTGCGAAAAGAATGCAGGCTGTGATGGCACTGGAAGACTGACAGAGTAACTGGTCAGCATGAGAACAACATTGGCCATGTTTGGTCTGTCTAGTGCATTCTCTTGAACACACAGTAATCCAATGTGGACATATCTCAACAGTTCGGTTCTCAAACCATTTTTCAGTATCGGATCCACGAAATCCAGTGCCGTTCCATCCCTCCAGTTCCTCCAGGCCTGCACCAATTCATGCACATAGATTGATTACTATACGTATATCACATTGAACAATGGCTTTGGTGTCACATTGGCACAAGAAAAGACACTTACACAACTTAGCATGTCTTCCACATTTCCCCCATTACGAAAGCAGTTGTTCCTTTGACCCGTTAGAATCTCCAAGATCAACACACCAAAGCTGTAAACATCAGATTTTACCGAGAACTGCCCGTGCATTGCATACTCTGGAGCCATATAACCACTAGACAGGTAACGAAAGCAAAATTAAACACCTCAATCATCGACATGATTGATAATTAACTTTTGATGGTTGTGATTAACTTACTATGTGCCAACGATCCTGCTAGTTGCATATTGGCTTTGGTCCACTGCAAACAACTTTGCCATCCCGAAATCTGAAATCTTGGCGTTCATCTCTGCATCTAACAGTATATTGCTAGCTTTGAGATCGCGATGAATGATTCTTAGGCGAGAATCTTCATGAAGGTAAAGAAGCCCTTTGGCAATGCCTCCAATGATCTTGTTGCGCCGCTCCCAGTCTAATTCCCTCCGCTTGAATGCATCTGTGTGATCATAAATAGCAGGTAGAACATCGATCAGACCGACGGGAATTCAAGTTTCTTCATTTCATTTCAACTATATACATTGTTCAAATTGTACGCACCAAACAAGAAGTGATCAAGGCTTGCATTAGGCAAAAACTCATAGACAAGAAGCCTCTCACTTCCTTGGAAGGAGAAGCCAAGAAGCCTGACTAGATTCCTGTGCTGAAGTTTGGCCACCAACAGAACCTCATTTTTGAACTCCAAATCTCCCTGTCCAGAACCTTTAGACAACCTCTTCACTGCTATTTCTTGCCCATTCCCAAGTTTTCCCTAACAAATCATGAATTGAATATGTAAATCACATAACCTTGTAGATACATTTAGAAGAAACAGTATGATCAGCAATTAGTAGCCTTAAAGATAAAAACTTTACTACACTACAAGCCATTTGTTTGCAAAAAGATCAATGAAAAGCAAAGACCAATTCTTTTGGTGATGGATGGTACCTTATAAACCGGGCCGAATCCACCTTGCCCAAGCTTGTTTGCAAGAGCGAAGTCATCTGTTGCAGCTTTAATAGTTTCAAAATCATACTGTGAAGCATCTGAACCTCCAATACCATCATCATCCACGGCTTCAACCGCTGTTTTCGATCAAAGATTGTGAAAATATAGTAAGAATTTTTGATCTTTTATTTTGTTTTTAAGTAGAAGCCAATGACTAGTAGTACTTACTTTCAACTCTTTGTTTCCGTTTCCTGAGTCTGATGAAGGTGAAGATCCCAGCGAAGAGGATTAGAATGACAGCAGCAGCTGAGATGCCTACGGCGATACCAATCGTTCTAGATGAATTACTACTTCCCTCTGAAATAAATTAGGAAGAAAATCAATGCACATTTAAATGAAAAGGAAGAAGAACATATTTATGTGATTATTTTTACAATAAAAATATTTAATGTATTGGGAATATTTAAAAATATTTAAATTATTTTTACACGTTTCTTTTCTGAACATAAAAATTCTTCCAGAAACCTTATGACATAGTCAACGGGAAGAAAAATAATCGCAGAAGCCACTCGTTTGACTTTACTTCTACACACGTATTTGACCGTTGACTCGACAAAGACAGCACACCAAACTTCACATACCGATCAACGTACCTTGCCCTCTGCCACCTGTACTCCCATTCAACGGCGGAGGAGCTGCATCCGCCACAGTTGGTGGCGCTGACGACGGAGCATCCGCTGAGGGATCGTAAAATGGATCATTAGTCTCGTACCTGAAATTACAACTTGGTCCCACCACCCTCCCTCCGATCTTCCCATTGCAACATGACGGGATTTGTCCAAAATTTTGAGATAAGCAAGAACTACATTGCAGCTCCGACAAATCCGGAGTGCACTGAACCAGCGCATAAATCCTCTGAAAATTGCGGACGGCGGAGCTCCCCGTGGCGAACTTCCTAGTAAAGTTACCACCGGCGGCTCTCGTTCGGAGCCGGTCAAGCAGATCGCTCAACACCTGATTGAAATCCTGAACGCTCGTACTTGTCACGTTGTTCTGGTTCCACATATAAAACATCGGATTGTTTTCCCGTGAGCCGTAGATGGAGCGGTTGGAGTAGCGGACCATGCATGAGTCGTACCAAATGACCGCCTCTTTCTGGTTAGGGCAGCGGCGGCGGAGCTCGGCGGTGGCGTTGGTGATGCAGTCCTGGCAAGGAGCGCCGGAGACATCACCACGGCAGAGGGAGATGGAGTTGACCTGTCCGATGGAGATGTTGTAGAAGCCGCCGGGGGATGGAGCGGTTGAGGAGAGGGCGGAGGAGAGGCGGTCGAGGTTGGAGCTGAAGGTGGAGTTGGCGGTGAAGTTGCCCCTATCGTTTATGCAAAAGTGGAAGAGAGGGTTCTGCTGCTGCAGAGTGAGAGGTAGAGCAATACAGAGGAGAACGAGAAAGAGAAGGAAGGAAGATTCCGACATAAGCATAGGCTTTGCCATTTAGTTTTGTTTCTGTCTTTTCTCTGTTGGAGATTGTGTCTGTATTTTTGTTTCTATTGATCAGGATCAAGAGAAATGTTCCAACTCTGAGTAGGTGTTTTGATTTGTCTTTTTGGAAAAGTCATCTTTCTCTCCCAAAGACGCGGTTAGTAGAGAAAATGATTTTCAATTCCGTGTGGCCGATACTGTCAACGTTTAAAGTTACATCAGTAAATTGATAGTTGGCCACTAAGAAACAGTAATATTTTGAACAGTCAATACATTGATACTTTCTTCTGATCTGTGTGAGTTTCCCAAAACACATGACTTGACAAGCAAGAAATGAAGCTTTTGTTCTAAGTGAGGATAAAAGAGTTGGAGAAATGGTGAGACTTGTACAACTGGGTTTGCTTTGCTCCTTGTCCAGGAAGATGTTGCTAAGAGACAAAGTATGGCTTCAGTGGTTGTTATGCTGACTCAGTCAGTCAGGACTCATTCTCTCTTGCAATGCCCTCACAACCTGCTTACTCCATTCCCTCTTAGTGGCTCATCACCTACCTCAGGTGGATGTAGATAACACAAATGTTCTTATGCTTCTGTGTTGCTCAGGATCACAGTCTAGTAGTACCAGAACTCTGATCCCCAAGTAAATGTAGTAGTACTCTCTCCTTCAAGTGCATAGTTTGTTATTATTTCATTTTTATTTTTCAAAAAAGAATAAGGAATGTTGGGATACATAAAGCTTATTGAGTTACACATTTGGGTAAGATTACACTAGTTTCTAATGAGAACTCCAAAACTATGCCCAAGTGTTAAACTTCCATAGCAAGGGTGGAGACTTCTATGCTAAGAAAAGAAGCTAGTACTGCAGAATTTCATCCTGCATAATATGCAACATGTTAACGAGGATATAATTCTGTGATGGATGCCTCATTTACAGATGTAGCTGATCTGCTGGTAGATCGTTCAGACTCTGAAGCTATTGTTGGCAAGTTCGGTTCTGTTCTGCTGTAAGCGAAGAACGCAGGCCTTTTAGGCAATGGAAGAGTGACGGAGGAACTGCTGAGCATGAGGAATACAGTTGCCATTGCTGGCCTTTCTGTTGGATCCTCCTGAACACATAACAAGGCAACATGGATGCATCTGGTGACTTCATTTCCAGGGCAGGAACTTCTCAAACCAGGATGCGCCAGCTCTAATGCGCTTCCCTCTCTCCATTTCCTCCATGCCTGCAACAAAAATCACAAACAACACCTGAAATCAGGGGCCTTATTCTTTTCACTTGTATTCATTGTAGTCAACATTGACTCCTACTATCTATCAAGAAAGGTTTGAGGGAAGGTGCTCACATAGCTCAAAAGGCCCTCAGAGGTTTCTGAATTAAAAGAACTAGTATTCTTCTTGCTGCTGACGATCTCAAGTATCAAGACACCAAAGCTGAACACATCGGACTTGACTGAGTATTGGCCATGCATTGCATATTCAGGAGACATGTAACCACTGAAGAAGCAAGAAAATTGTCAGCAACCGCAGAAACTCTTCTTCTTTATCATAAACAAGTGAGTCTTACAATGTTCCGACAATTCTGTTTGTATTTTCTTGAATTTGATCTACCCCGAAGATTCTTGCCATACCGAAATCGGATATCTTTGCGTTCATGTTCTCATCCAACAAAACATTACTAGCTTTGAGATCTCGGTGAATAATCCTAAGGCGGGAATCTTCATGAAGATACAAGAGCCCACGAGCAACTCCTTCAATAATCTTAATACGCATTGGCCAGTCTACTTGCATTTGCTTCTCAGAATCTGTGAATTAATCCGAACAGAAGATACAATTGAAGTTAAAAAAAAACTGATCACAATTAAATATTAATGGAAGGAATTAGGCTTACCAAAGAGGAAGTAGTTTAGGCTTTTGTTGGGAACATATTCGTAAATAAGAATCTTTTCTTGTCCATGTAAGCAAAACCCCAAAAGCCTGACTAAGTTCCTGTGTTGCAGCTTTACTACCACTTCAACTTCATTCTTAAACTCTTGTCCACCTTGATCAGACCTTTCTGCTAGCCTCTTGACAGCTACTGCTTGTCCATTAGGAAGAGTACCCTGTTCCCACATTACAAACAGTAAATCCGAAGCAATTTCAAAAGTAAATTCAGATGAATCATGGAAGCTCTAGATATTACCTGGTACACCGGTCCGAATCCTCCTTCACCAATCTTGTTAGCATCAGAGAAGTTGTTAGTGGCAGCTAGTATGGTTGACAACTCAAACTGTATAGACTCAGCTGTTGAAATTTGATCACCAGCTGACAGATGTATCATGAAAGAAAATTCAAGAACTCATTTGTTTAAGGCATCTAAGCAAGAAAACAAGCAATTGGGAAATTTGTATTCCTACCGTTTGCTTGATTCACAACTTTGTATTTTCTCCTCGAATTAGAACGAATAAAAAACCAGCACGAGGTAGATAAAAGGAGTATTAGTAAAATAGCTGCTGTTGGAATACTGATGGCAAGCACCTTCCTCAATGAGTTCCCTTCATTACCTGCATGATATACAAATGGTAAAGAAAAGCTACATGCTAAAACATACGTTAATAACTGGAGATTTCACACCATTAGCTTACCATCGGAGTCTGATGAATTTGCTGGAGGCTGAGGCAGCGAGTCAGGTGCTGGAGGTGGAGCAGTCTGATAGTAGAAGGGCTCACTCTCGAACCTGATACCACAACTTGGCATTAGAACCCTCCCTCCTCGCTTTCCATTACAACAATTGGGAATATTTAGGACACAAGTTGACAAGCATCTGTTGCAGTCATATGGACTTATATCTGGAGTGCATTGGACCAGCCCATACAACCGGTTAAAGACGGTTGCATTCACATCTTCAGTCGCATACAGCTTCCTTGAAGAAACAGCTCGAGGAACAAGTCGGTTCATCAGTGCATCAAGAGTCAGATTAAACTCACTTGGATTTGTTACATCAACCGGATTCCATAGGAAATAGGTGGGGCTGTGCTCAAGTCTAGAGAATATAGAACGGTTGGAGAATCTTAACATGCATTCATCGTACCATATAATTGCTTCCTTGTAGTTCGGGCATCGGTTGATGATGTCTTGGCTAGTCTCTCTGATGCAGGTTTGGCACAACTGAGGGGAGATGTCTCCTCTGCATAAGAAAATGCCATAGGCCGTGTCTGAACCATCACCAGAGCTGACATTGTAGAACCCATTGCTGCTGGTGGAGTTTGAGTTAAGATACAAGAGCGTTGAATTCAGGTTGGCTTGGAAGGTAGGGCTTCTACTGGGTTCATAAGAGGTCTCATTTGTGCAACTGTGGGCACGGTAGTACACCTGCTGAGCCACAGTGACATATAAATGCAAAGAGATACTACAAAGGAGGAAGAAAATTGGGAAAGGAACAACCACATTGATCATTGGAGCTGGAATTAATATCAATAAAATTATTTCAAGGTTAGACTATATACTTTTCATCAATGTGATATGTTCTTTTGCCGTGTTACTAGGATAAATTAGCATCATTATGTGCTTTGAATGTGTTATTGACTTGGAAATTTTATGGTCCTGGTAGGTGAAAGGTTCGTGGAAAGTAAAGAAGATTAATTTGTGACAAGGACACGAGTGAACAGGCTGGTAGGTTCATGGAATGCAAGAAAAGAAGACTTGACAAGGACAGGAGTGAATAAGTCATCTTTCTCATGCATACTTTTCTAAGTGATGAAACTTCTCTCTAGAATCATTCGAGACAAGGATTGGTTTACAAATCTGAAGTCAATCATCAGTAATACGTATCAATCAATCAATTAGACGATCATTGATCTGATTAAGTTCTGATTAGCTGGGCACCTACACAGGAAAAAAATGTTATATTAGTAGTTCTTATCATTATCAATCTTATTTGCAAACTGTATACATCCTGAAGATGATGATCAAATATGCAGCGTATCTTACATTTTGGAAGTTTTAAAAGTCGGTCAAATTGGTGGAAATGATTAGAATTGCAGGTCTAGCATATGGTTTGGTGATTGACTAAATAGAAGAACGCAGGACGCAGATTTCTATTAGAATACAACGCACGGTTTCAAATTGAAAAAACTGAATAGTAGAGAGCCGTCAAAGCAATGTAAGATTTGTACTGAAACTGAAATCTGAAAATAGTGCTCAAATCATTATACTAGTAACATCTATAGAGCTAGAGTTGGGGGTACCAAGGACATACATAATACCTAGACAAGAATGTGTGCATAGATATCTACCAATATCTGTAGGCAATCAGAGTTCTAACATCAGATCAGATCCTAACTTGGACAATACTTTTCTCCTTCTTGTAGTCATAAAAACGGCAAAGGTAAGGTGGGGTGGGGTGTGTACACTTGGATTCACAGTACCTTCTACCGAGGCTCCAAAACAGTGATGGAAGCTCCATTAGCTGAGCAGACCCTTGAGGAGCTACTTTCACCAGTGTCTATCTGAGCACTTAAATCTGTCTCCGTACCATAAAAGAAAGCTGTTTTTAGAGGTAATGGCAGAGTGACAGAGGCACTACTGAGCATGGTAACCACTCGGCCCATGTCTGGTCTCACCTCTGGATCTTCCTGAACACACAACAATCCAATCTGAACGCACCTGCTAACTTCATTACTTGTGTAAGAATCTTCAACACTAGGATCCATCAATTCCAATGGCTTCCCATCTTTCCAGAATTTCCACGCCTGTACAGTTCATATGTCAGACATTCCTCAAAACCATATAAACACATGTACCCTCAGTCAAATTTAGAAAACCTCTGTAAATCAGTTTCTCGTAATAATTAAAATTTAACCCCATAATTAGAGTTAATGTTTTTCTGTACACAGTATTAAACTTGCCCTCACTAATACAGAGTAGCATTTTTTTGCTTCATCCCTATTGGTGCAAATGCTGATCAACTGTACATAGATTCGAGTTCTTTTTGCTATACTTACATATGTTAGAAGGTTGTCAGCTTGATTTGGTTTGTAGAAGCTGGTGTTACTCTTGCCACTTATAATCTCTAGAAGTAGAATGCCATAGCTGAACACATCTGACTTGATTGAGATTTTCCCATTCATAGCATACTCTGGAGAAATGTAGCAGCTGCAACAAGATTCACATTTTCGTCAGATGGCTTGTTTCAGCAAACAATTGTTCAGTGTAATGAAAATGGTAACTTACTAAGTACCAACAACTTTTCTGGTTTGCTCTGGATTCTGACTTTGATTCTCTCCAATGATCCTAGCCAAACCAAAATCAGAGATTTTCGGGTTCATGTTCTCATCCAGCAAAATGTTGCTAGCTTTGAGATCCTGATGAATGATCCTGAGACGTGAATCTGTGTGAAGATACAAGAGCCCTCGAGCAATCCCTCTGATGATCTTGTAACGGGTGGGCCAATCTAGTTGTACCCGCCTAACATCATCTGTATGAAAGGACTGTAAAAATTCATTTTTCGAAAATGGCAGACAAAAGCAAAAATCTAAAGCGACAAGGGCAGACCAAAGAGGAAGTAATCAAGGCTTTTGTTGGGAACAAATTCATAGACGAGCATCCGTTCTTTCTTTTCAGCGCAAAAGCCTAGAAGTTTAACCAGATTCCGGTGTTGAAGCTTGGCAACCACCAGAATCTCATTCTTGAACTCTTCAACTCCTTGTGTGGAGGTTACAGATAGCCTCTTCACAGCTATCTCTTGTTCATTATGAAGCATGCCCTGAAAATCATTATTACCAATTAAAATGGATGATCAAATGAGTACTGAAAAACGTGCAACTCACTCTTAACTCATTTGTCTACCTTGTAGACACTGCCAAATCCTCCCCTACCAATCTTGTTGGCTTCTGCAAAGTTGTTTGTAGAAGCCCTGATAGTGGCGAGATCAAACTGTACAGATTGGATGTGTTCATTGCTTCCATCTAAAGCATCATCAATAAGAGAATCAAACAAGATAGAAATGTTGCTAGAATGCCCGTTTAGTTATGAAAATTTTGTAGAATTTTCATATTAAATTTTCTTTGTAAATATTGGGATGTATAACTAGTGATTAGGTGATAGAAAACCTTATTTTCATAATTTTGTAAAACTCATGTGTTAAAATAGAAAACCTTATTTTTGAAGTTCTCCATTTTAATACTAGTGATTTTGACCATTTTAATACTAGAGTTTTCAAAACTTTGAAAACAAGGTTTTCTATCACTTAATTATTAGCTAGACATCCAAATATTTACAAAGGAAATTTGATATGAAAATTCTACAAATTTTTCATAACTAAACGGGCCGTCTTTCATGAGTTCATGATGTGATAAATGGTCTTACCTTGCATCTTCAGTCTTGTTCTCCAGCGACAGACGAAGTAAAAGAGAAAAGAAAGAAGTACCAAGAAGCCGATTACAGGTACAATAATGTACACAACCGTCCTAGAACCTTTTCCTGCACATACAAGCAACAAGGAAGAGTATTTAGGTTCTAACAAGGTAATAAAAATCCTTTTCCTGATACATAAATTTTTTCCCTGAAAGGAGAATAATGTTATTTACCAACTAATTGGAAAAACCACTAACTGTGTTATGTGTGTAAAAACCCAACTAGAAGGATAATTTAGCCTTTAAAATTGTTAGTTAGTTAATTAAATTAGTTAGATACTATTAAAATTAATTAATGGTTTTATCCACTAATGGTAAATAGAAGAGCCGCTGAAAGGAACAAGTTTATTAATGAATTAAACAACAAAAGTACAGAAGTTCCTGATACATAATGTTGCAGGCCAATGCTAATGGCCCGATATATTAAGTAGTTGATTGGGTCTTAGCTTTAGCCCAATGTCCTAGAGGATTCTAGTATCTGATATCTTATGTATTTAATGGTGATAGCAAGGAGAAAATGAACAAGAAGCAAATTACAATTCTCTATCTCTCTCGGTTCTACGTTCTACGTTGCTCTTGCAACACATAACACAAAATCTTTGACAAATTGTAAGAGTAAATTGCACCACATATACCTAAACTATATCATTCATTGCAAATCTATACCTGAGCAAAACTTTGTTGCAAATATGGCTCTAAAGTATGAGTACGTTGCAAATCTATACCCATGACTTGACATCCATTAAAATTTAACGGAATTTACGGTAAAAGGCTCAAATATACCCTTATGGTTTCTAAATTGTACCGAATAGTCCTCTAACTTTATAATTTCATTTTGAGTCATTATTCTTTATCACATGTGTATTTTTTCACATATTTCTTCCAAATTACTAATATTAATTATAGAATGAGTCTAAAATATCAAAAACAAATTATCAAATATGAAACAAAAGAATAAAATAGATAATATTTGTACTTGAATTTAATTTTTTATAAAAAAATAATTATCAAAATAAAATTTAAGAATTAATAATGATTTTAAAAAATATCCAATAGCTATATTAAATTATTTAGGGTATTGTAAAAGATCTTCAACAATGACATAAATTTATTTGAAATTATACATTTTGTTTAGCATATAGTTTATGAATGCTTTCTTCAATATTTTGATATAAAATTTCATGTAATTTACATGCACAAGTTAATTAATCTTTGAAGCTTCTAAAAATATATTTTTTCAAGAGTCTATAACATAATCTTCATTAAACTAATATAAGTTCAACAAAAAATTGGTAGTTGAAGTAACAAATCAAAGTGACAGGGAGAGAGAGAGTACTAAAATGCAATATACAAAAGAGTAGGATGACAACATGACGGAGAAAACATAGATCGACATGTTACTCACGTAGAATCACACATCATTAGTTCTAATAAATCTTATTTATTTGCTGTGTACTCTGTGTTTTGAACAGTATAACATGAATAGAACGTATAATTTCAAATAATTTATAATTAAATTTGGAAAACTTCTAAAAAATACAAATTTTGAAATAAAAGGAAAAAATGATATTAGCATTTTCAAAATTATCAAAAATAAAATAGGAAAACATGTCGATTTGAAAATTTTCAGTTTAAGTTGTAAGTTGTTAAAATATACTTACTTTTTTTTGAAAATTTGTATCTGTTCGGTGCTTTTATATCATTATTTGAAGATTTTGTACATTGTTTAAATATTTTAATATAACTCTTGGAGATTTCTAGAAAGTTATTGTTCATTAATTCTTGCATTTTACGTTGATAAATACTATTTTTTTGGAATAAAAATGTAGATTTTTATAGAGAGATTATTATTGATATTACTTTAAAACATTTATTTTAATATTGGAATTTTTTAAAGATATTCTTGACTCAATTTAAAATTAATATGAATAATTTGGGAGGATTATTTGAAAAATACACATGTGATAAAGAGTAATTACTCAAAAATGAAATTATAGATTTGCATTTTAGAAACCATAAGGGTCAATTTGAGCATTTTCCCGCAAATTTCGTTAAGTTTTAACGGATGTTAACTCATGATATAGATTTGCAACAAACTAATACTTTAAAGCCACTTTTGCAACAAACTTTTGTTTAAGTATAGATTTGCAACGAATGATATAGTTCGTATATCCGATGCAATTTACTCCAAATCGTAACAAGTTTGGATGTAGGTTAGCAAAATTTCATTATCAATCTTACAAAGATACTCCATCCGTCACTGGGTTGTCACATCATTAAAATATTTTTATTTCAAATAAAATGATATTTTTCCACTTGTGTTTTATTTTAGTTCTCTTTTACCCTTATAATATGAGTCTAGAGAGTGGGTTGAGAGAAGTTATAATGAGTTTGGAATAGGTTAATGATGGAAGTTTATATAAAATGAGTTAATGATAAAAGATAATCTTAATCTACATAAAAATTAAAAATGGCAATACAGTTAGAGGGAGTAGTATGTAATTTTTCTTTGAGAACTGGGTTGTGTAAAAAACAATTAGATGAAATGGTGAAACCCAACGCTTTTCATTTTTTTGGGTAAGGTTTTGTTGACTTTAATGGGGAGTAAATAGAGTGGGCCGTATTGAAATAATTTTTTTATTTTTAAAAAAGATATCCATAGGGTACTGTAGACAGAACCTAAAAAAAGTTACGCCACATTAATTAAAGAGAAAAGAGAAAATTTTAAAATTGTTTCCGGTGACTAACCTGCGGGGGGCGGAATAAGCGGGGCTAAACGTTCCAGCGGTTCCGGCGGCGGAGGCGATACATTCTGTATCGGACATTACAGCTCGGGTAGAGCGAATTAGCCTCTGTTTTACCGCTGAAAAAACGAGGGAACACGGAGATTGCAATTCTCAAGCATCTGTAGCAATCAGATCGGGAGAGATCCGGAACGCACTCTGCTAGGGCGTACACTTTCTGGAACACGTCGAAATCCGCCTCCTTCGTCGCGAATTTCTTCGCCCTCTGCGGAGTACTCGACGCCGCATTCGCTATTTCTTCAACCGTCGCCTCCACGATGCGATCGAATCGGTCTATGTCCCTGACTTCCTGGTTCATCCAGTGCAGAATCCTAGGCCTCTCTTGGACAGTGGCGAAGAACGACTGGTTGGAGTATCGTAGCATGCACTCCTCGTACCAGACTATGAAATCTCTTCCGTGGGGACAGAGCCAGGCAGATTCGTTGACGGCAAATCCTACGCAGGTCTGGCAGATATCGGCGGGGACGTCGCCGCGGCAGAGGAAAAGACCGTAGAGCATGGAGGAATTTTGGGCGGCGCCGGCGGTGGTGTTGAAGAACCCGTTGGCGTTCCGCGTGGCGTTCGAGAGGGAGGAGAGCAGCTGATCGATGCTCGCTCTCGTCAAAGCGGTGTCATTTGAACGGCAAAAGTGACGGACGTAAGCTGGGTCAACTGCACCGCTTCCATTAAAGATGTAAAAGTAGAAGGAGACGAGCAGCTGAAGGAAATTGATGAACAACATCTGTGATCCGGTTGATATCTTCTTTGGAATTGATGATTTGGAGATGTAAGAAATCTAAAATTATGGGAGTAAAGCCAATATCTCATTGTCAATGCCATTGGTCACCGACCTAGGAAAGGGACAAAGGTAAATAGTCAAGCTTCTGCAAAAGTGGACTATCTTGAATGCTGGTCAAAATTTCATTTTCTTTAGGAGTAATAATTTTGGATGCTGGTCAAAATCCAATTGATCGAAGTGTAGAAGTTTTGTTTAGTGTGTGTTCTTTATGGGAATATCTGATACTGGAAATTATCTTGGTCAAAATCCAGTTGATCACAGTATAGGAGATTTGGATGTTTTCAGAAGTGTAGAGAGAAACTTCATACAAGGCTGATACTGGAAATAATCTTGGACAAGGGTGTAACATTTGCTCCTGACTGTCACTTGAAGCTATTTAATTGAATGTTTCCGCTCTCATGTATGTCCAATCCTGTCAACTGTGTACCGACAAGACGAGATCATCGGATCGCTTCCACGCATTCCATCGCAGCACGGGCAGTTAGTTGTGATCATCTACATGGTGGTATGCATATGCATCGTGGATATGTGGATATCCGTCGAGCCCATTGAGCCCCTAAAAAATATTTACAACATCACTCAAAAATTTTTCAAAAATTACAAATTGGTCCTCAAATTTTTAAAAAATTACATTTTGGCCCGTTGATGGTCGTCGCCCAAAACTATAAACATCAGCTTTGACAGAGACCTGGCCGTGATGTACATACTCAGGTGCCATGTAACCCCTGGAAAAGTTAAGAGTTGATTTTTTTTTCTTCTATGTAAACTTACAAATTAGGGGTTTCAAACCCACCCACCCCAACAAAATTCATCCCCTGAGAATTTGGGAAATTCACTCCCCAAATTCACGTTAAGCTTTTGGCCCCCTCAAACCTCCAGCAAAGTCACGAGCGCCGGATCTCCGATGATTTAGCGTCAAGGTCGAGATCGGCCGGCCGGGAAGGGGGAGGCAGCACATCGGCGGCGACAGGGAGGATGATTCGAGCCTCAAACAACCAACTCGAAGGAGGGGAAGGTCGCGGTTGGCCCGTTGATGGTCGTCGCGCTTGGGCTGTTCGCGATCTGGAAACACCGCGCTTGGTCGCTGCGCTTGGACTGTTCGCGATCTGGAAACGTCGCGCTTGGTCGCTGCGCTTGGACTGTTTGCGATCTGGAAATCGTCTCGAAGAAGAGGAGCCAAGGACGCAACTCCTCCACTGAAGAGAATTTGTGCGAGATCCGGTTCCTGTCTCTTGGCGTCGGTGGCGTGGAGCGTGATTCACATCCACTGTTCAGCCGCTCACTTCGAACGTGAGTTAGAGAGGTCCGATTTTGTACGAGTGAATCACCTGATTTTCGGAGGTGAGTAACGAAAAACTCACCTCCGAAAATCTTGGTTTGAAGCCCCCTATTGTTACACTTACAGTTTACAGACACCAAGAAACCAAAAAAAAAAAAACTTCCTCAATCTCCTTTTCCTGGTTCGTGCGAAGTAAAGAAGATTAGATTAATTGTGACAAGGACGTAGTGAACAGGCTCGTTCATGGAATGCAAAAAAGAAGACAAGGATAGAGTGAATAAGTCATCTTTCTCATGCATACTTTTCTAACTGGTCAAACAGATGGTCTCTAGAACCAATCAAGACAAGGAATGGTTTACTAATCTGAAGTCAATCAACTATAATACATACCGATCAATCAGTTAACCAATCCCTGATCCGATTAACTTCTGATTAGCAGGGAAGCTATAGAAGAAAAGAAAATTATATCAGTTATTTCTTATCATGATATGGTCTTGTGAGAAAATCGTATACATCCTGTAGATGATGACCAAATATGCAGGTATGTTGAATTTTTAAGACGCAAAAAGTCGGAGAAATTGGTGGAAATTAGCAGAATTGCAGGTTTCTAATACAGCATATCAGTATGATACATAAAGTTTCAAGCTTGAGAAAACTGAATCAAGTCCTCAAATCAATAATATGTATTGAAACTGAAAAGTCTGAACAGAGTGCTCAAATCATTATACTAGTAACATATATAAAGCTAGAGTTGGGGGTATCAAGCACCAAAATCCTACCTAGACAAGAATTTGTATATAGATATCTACCAATTTCTGTAGGCAATCAGAGTTCTAACATCATATCCTAACTTGTTCTCCTTGTAGTCATAAGAACGGCAAAGGTAAGGTAGGCTAGGATGTACAATGGACTATGCGATTATGAGATAAGATGTTTCTAATGATCTCCCTTTGATTCTTTGATCATGTGTACACTTGGATTCACAGTACCAGCTACCGAGGCTCCAAATCAGTGATGGAAGCTCCATTAGCTGAATAGACCCCTGAGAAGCTTGTACCTTCACCAGGCTCTATCTGAGCACTGAATTCTGTCTCCGTACCATAAAAGAAAGCCATTTTTAGAGGTGATGGCAGAGTGACAGAGGCACTACTGAGCATTGTAACCACTCGGCCCATGTCTGGTCTCACCTCTGGATCTTCCTGAACACACAACAATCCAATCTGAATGCACCTGCTAACTTCATTACTTGTGTAAGAATCTCTAATACTAAGATCCATCAATTCCAATGGCTTCCCATCTTTCCAGAATTTCCACGCCTGTACAGGTCATATGTCAGACATCCTCAACGGAATACTCTAGAGAATCTGAGTTTTTTCGCTACTTACATATGTTAGAAGATTGTCAGCTTGATTGGGCTTGTAGAAACTAGTGTTACGCTTGCCACTTATAATCTCTAGAAGTAGAATGCCATAGCTGAACACATCGGACTTGATTGAGATTTTCCCATTCATAGCATACTCTGGAGAAATGTAGCCACTGCAGCAAGATTCATATTTTTGTCACATGGATTCTTTCATCATACAATTGTTTAGTGTAGTGATAATGGTAACTTACTAAGTTCCAACAACTCTTCTGGTTTGTTCCGGATTCTGACTTTGATTCTCTCCAATAATCTTAGCCAAACCAAAATCAGATATTTTCGGGTTCATGTTCTCATCCAGCAAAATGTTGCTAGCTTTGAGATCCCGATGAATGATCCTGAGACGTGAATCTGTGTGAAGATACAAGAGCCCTCGAGCAATCCCCTTGATGATCTTGTAACGCCTGGGCCAATCTAGTTGTACCCGCCTACCATCATCTGTATGAATTGAACACTATTAGTTTCTTAAAGCTGGCATATTAAAGCAACACATAATCTTAAGCTACAAGGACAGACCAAAGAGGAAGTAATCAAGGCTCTTGTTGGGAACAAATTCATAGACGAGCATCCGTTCTTTCTTTTCAGCGCAAAAGCCTAGAAGTTTAACCAGATTCCGGTGTTGAAGCTTGGCAACCACCAGAACCTCATTCTTGAACTCTTCAACTCCTTGTGTAGAGGTTTCTGATAACCTCTTCACAGCTATCTCTTGGTCATTACGAAGCATGCCCTGAAAATCATTATCACCAATTGAAATGGATGATCAAATGAGTGATAAACGTGCAAGTCACTCTAACTCATCTGTCTACCTTGTAGACACTGCCAAATCCTCCGCTTCCAATCTTGTTGGCTTCTGCAAAGTTGTTTGTACAAGACCTGATGGTGGCGAGGTCAAACTGTACAGATTCCATGGGTCCATTGCTTCCATCTAAAGCATTATCAATAAGAGAATAAAACAAGATAGAAATGTTGCTAAGAAAACAAGTTTCTTTTAGTCGTTAGTTCATGATCTGATGTATGGTCTTATTACCTTCCGTCTTCAATCTGGCTCTCCAGCGGTAAATAAAGTAAAAGAGAAAATGGGACAGAACCAAGAAGCTAACCACAGATACAATAATGTAAACAGTCGTCCGAGAACCTTTTCCTGCATATACAATAAACAAGAATGTGTTTTGAGTTCTAAAACGATGTGACAACTTTCTTCAATGGCTTTGTACTATGTTTCACACCACCAATTCAGTTTCCCAAGTCTTCACTAAAATTTTCATTTTCTGTTACCAATACTCTCGTAATAAAATGTCAAAATGGCATGGCAAACACTGTTTCACTAAAATTTTAAAACTCATTTTATACTCTCTTCATCTTAAGTGGTTTATCACTTTTAACTTTTTTGTATAGATTAAAATTAGGGGATTTCAAACCTTGGGGATGAGGGGAAAAATTTTCACCAAATTTGACATCATTCACCCACTAAAAATTCATCCCAATTTTTCGGATCCTCAAACAGCAACTCAAAACTCACCTCCACGCAGGCAGGGGGCCCACCTCCAAGAGTGTTGAGTGAGGTCTTTTAAGGCAGGCAGGGGGTTTAAGGTGGGGTCCACCGAGGTGAGTTAATTGAAGTAATTCACTTCATTTTCATTTTCACTTCAGATATTCACCATGGTCCAATATGAAGTTGAGAAGTGATTCACCAAAAACTAAAGTGAATTTATCAATTCATCTAACAATTTGCATACTTTGAAGCCCCTATTGTCTCTAGTCATTTAACTCATTCATTTTCATTATTATTCCCTTCCAAACTCATTTTAAACCCTCTCAACCCACACTTTTGAATCGGTGCATTGCGAGGCTAAAAGTAGACTAAAATAAAACAAAAATAAAAAATTATTATTTTATTTAGTACAAAAGTATAATTTTATTCATTATTTTATTTTTCCAGCATTTTGAAAAAGTATTATCCATCTAACAAACCAAAGCTTAAAAAAAAGGGGATAAAGTAAGTAGGCCAACACTATTGGTAAATGACCAGAAGGTAAATGAGACTGCCAGTGACAATGGATGATATCATACCACAAGTTGACTTGCAGAAGACTAATTACCGACCTGGAGGCGGCGGAGGAGATGCCACGGGCGGCGGCAGCGGGGCTTGAGGCGTTGGGCGATAGAACAGCGACAGATCATATCGGAGTTGGCAACTAGGGTACAGCGCACCACCTGTAGGTTTCCCACTCGTAAACTGACCAAATTCTGAAATCCCTTTGCTAAGGCATCTGTAACAATCGAAGCTAGAAAGGTCCGGCAAGCACTGCGCCAGCCCGTAAACCCTCTGAACCGCTGAGACATCCGCTTCCGTCGTCGCGAATTTCCTCGCCCCGGGAGGGGAATTCGCCGCCCGATTAGCGATGTCCTCCATCGCCGCCGCTGTAACCCGATTGAACCGGTCTTGATCCGTCACGTTCGGATTGCCACATATGATCACTCTAGGCGCGCTTTCATATGTGCCGAAGAATGAGAAGTTGGAGTAGTGTAGGAAACACTCGTCGTACCAGATGACAGCTCCTTTTGCGGCTGGGCAACGCCGGATTACGTCCGCGGTCGCGAAGGATACGCAGTTCCGGCAGGCCTCAGTCGTCACGTCGCCGCGGCAGAGGAAAACTCCGTTAGCTCTGGTAGAGCCCCGGCCGGAGGTGGCGTTGTGGTAGCCAGCGGCGTTTTCGGTGGAGTTGGAGGAAAGGGAAGAGAGGGTGGTGCGGAGCTCTGCTTTGAATGCGTTGTAATCGGCGGCGGAGGTATCGTTGCCGGAGCAGAAATGGTAGAGGTAATTCGGGTCGGATCCTCTTGTTGTGGCGTTAAAGATGGACAGACATAAGAGAAGCAGAAGCGGAAGGAAGAAGCGATTTAGTGGAGCCTCCATTGAAACTCCTCCGACGACAGGACTGAGTGTTCCTTCAATTCGTTTATTGGGACTCCTGCCGCGTTAGACTTTGACTTCGCTTACTATTTTAAGTTTTTTTGACTTATTTTGGCCCTAAATACTTACTCCGTTACTTAATTTTTGTAACATATCAATATGGCATGTAGAAAGATGTAAAATTTTGATAAAATTACCTTTTAGATAGAAGAGTTGAATGAGTGGTATGAGTAGAGTTAATGATGTCAAATCAAGTAATAAAAAAATAAAATAAAAGATGAGTGAGTGAAATGAATGAAATTAGTGAGATCAAATCAGAGAATAAAAAAATAAGAAGAAAAATAATTGAAAAGATAAATTGGTAAACTTATTTGGAAAAATTTACTAAATAGGAAAACGTTACAAACATTTAGGAACGTCCCGAAAAAGAAAGTGTTGTAATAAAAAATGAACGAAGAGAGTATAGGTCTCGCGACTCCATGTTATCATTTCCGTCTATTTCAACGGTTTAAATAGACGGAAATGTGTGAAAAGTCACTTTTGTCCAGAACTAATTGATACAATACACCTCATTTTTTAAAACTAAATCAATTCTTCTCCCTACATTTTCAAAACTTACACATTAATCCCCTAAACTCCACAAAACCTTCATTTTTACCATCTTCTTATTTCAATAATTAATTTTTATCTATAAATTTAAATTTAGATGATATAAAATAGAAGTATATAGTGACAAATAAGGGTTAACATTTGTAGAATTTACGGTGTCTTTTCATTTTTACTTTCATTTTAACCTTTTTTATACACTTTTCTTTCTCCTAAATTAAATCATTATTGTGATATAATTACAATGAAAAAAATATCAAAAAAAACAATGAAAAAGGGTACACAACTGGCCGGCATAATTAATTACCTACTTAACTAGATTTGACATATATAATAAGTATTCCATATATGCCGTTTTAAACTTTTAAACTTGTTACTTTGTTCATCTGCTTTCACTGGCTCTGCAGCATCATCAACGTCCCCCTGTATGATTTTCTCACAAGTTCACTCCTTTGAACAGACAAGATTCCAAATCACAAGCTTCAACGATTACAACCGATGGAAGTAGAGACAACCGCATCGTAGCGATTGAGTTCGATCCGAAAAAGCAAGAATTCGATCCAAATGACAATCACATCGGATTCAACATAAACTCCGTCATCTCCGGAACAACGGTCTCCCCATAAGTTTACAACATCACAATTTCGGAGGAGCAGGAGGCCTGGCCCGGGTGCGCATCATGTGCATCAAATCACGGGAAATCCCTACAACCAAACATTGAAATCGTCCAGATTATCATCACCTTCTTCAAGCCAAAGAAGAAGAAGAAGAACAACTAACAGTTTCGGAGAGATAAGTAAATTACCCATCCTTGAAAAGCTCCCAGCTTCCCCTACGAGACGAGGCGCCGATCTGCTTGCTGCTGGATTTCGCGAGCAAAGAGATAAAGGCTGAGGAGCTTTACCTGCGACCGAAGCTACGACGGAGAGAGGGACTGAGCAGCTTAATCGTTGCTGGCTGGACTAGAACTCCTAGCTAGCGTGGTCGTGAGCTCGGCAACAGGGGAGAAAGAGCAGCAAGGATGGCTGCCGAATCCGAGACGTGGGTGCCTGCAGCCGTTGCTGCCTTCGTCGCGTACTCGATCATTTTCGTCGTTGCGCAACCCCTGCTGTGTTCTTGATCGTCTTCGTTGCCTACTTCATTTTTGTTTGAAGTTGAACTTCTGGAATAATCAAAGATGAAGATGAAGATAAGGAAACCCTAAACTAATTTGGTGTGATTCGTGTGAATGTGTGATGGTGTCTGCTAAGCCTAAGATATCACACACACCACAGGTGGGCTAGTTAATTAATGGGCTTCTACTTATGAGCCTGACTTACTTTATTTTATGGGCTTATTGATTTGCGGATGGTGGGTATACGCAAGCCGCGCGGATGGTGGTTAACCACGGTGCGGATATCCCCTACCTGATGCACTCAATTTCTCCATGTCTTATATGCGTATTGAGATGTTGAGGATGAGATTTGAATGAGTTATTAAGCTTTGGTTGAGTAAAATGAAAGTTTGGTGAAAATATACACCAAATGAGCACAATCTGTGTATCTCAGATTGTAGAGGTAATCTGAGCCGTTTGGCTTGCTTGAAAATCCTAATTTTTGGTCTAAGCTATTCTAGAGAAGATGAGGAACAAGTGAAATTTTACGGTTTGCGATTTGAAGTTGTATTGAGTGAGTTACAGTCATCCAAAGTTGATACTCCAAATCAGGCTAAAGCTGCGAGAGGGAGGAACTGGAGTCAGGCGACCGTCTGACCAAAAGCATTGGGTCGCCTGACCTCCACCCGGCTCCTTGTCCATCTAAAACCTGAGGCAGGCAATCGCCTGACCAAAAGCATTAGGTCGCCTGACTTCCGCCTGGCTCCCTGCCCATCTGAAACCTTGAGTCAGGCGACCGCCTGACTACTTGAGTTGGGTCGCCTGGGCTTCGTCTGAGTCCCCAAAACGCACAATTATTAGTTGGTTCGATGGATTCTCATCCATCACCTACTGATTTCTAAGCAATTATTAGAGGTTATTGAGTGATTATTGAGTGTCATTTAACACTCTATAAAGCTTAGTTTGAGGCTGGGATTATGCGCTTAATGAAGCTAGAGAAGATAATCTAATTAGAAGTAAAGTTAGAATTGTGTGGAACTAAAGCTTAATTAGATATCTTACTTGAGAATGTTTATATAATCGTTGCAGCCTAATGAGCTGAGATCAACCAAAGTAGTTTAACAACTCCTGAACAAAAACAAGAGTAAAAGGTGAGATAAGACTTGCTAAAGCAAGAAGCAACAACCAATGGTTGTTGAGACAAAGAAAGTAATCCTTGATGATAGTAGGACAATCATTGAATGATATTGGTATAGCGATCACTATTAAGGGGCGACGTGTATGAGGAGTTTAGTACACGAGACAGCATGTGATAAATTATCAATGCTGAGAAAAGTTCTATAGGCATACTAACTTCGCATATGCACTTGCATTGACATCATTATCATTTTCATCATATTCATATTTGGTATTATTGCTATATCTTGTGATGAGATTGTTTTGCAGGTTCAACTTCTTACTGAGTATTTTCGAATACTCACGCCCTTAATATGTTTCTGTGCAGATATAAAGGGTAAGAGATCTTCTCAAGATTGAAGGGTAGCGGTTAGAATCGGCACGGAGGTACTAGGATTATTACCCTATGTTTACAGTCTAGTTGCCTCTAGCAGATATAGTTTCCCTTGAATATGTAAATATTCTAAGCTATGTGAATTGTCGACTAGTAATGGTTGCTTTTGGATGTGTCAAAGCTAGGTCGGGCACATAGGCAATATTTGGAGGTAAATAAATAAATGTTGTTTTCTTGGCTAAGGAAATTTTAAGAATTTTTGCATGACATCCCAAGTGTAAAATGTTTAAGAAGAAAACTTAGGGTCCGTTTAGTTGTTGAAATTTTTTCAAGTTTTCATCTCCAAATTTCCTTTGTAAATATTTGATCATATAAGTAGCTTTCAAGTGATGGGAAACCTTGTTTTCCAAATTTTGAAAAACTCTAGTATTACCATGGAAACCTTTCAAACAATATTCCTTCATTTAATATACTAGTTTTCCAAAGTTTGGAAAACAAGGTTTTCCATCACTTGAAAGCTAGTTATATGATCTAATATTAACAAAGGAAATTTAGAGTTGAAAATTTGAAAAATTTTACACAACTAAACGGAGCCTTAATATTTTCCTTATGACAATTATACATACATTGTATTGCTAAGTTAATTAATACAGAGCATGAATGTTTTAATGTATTACAAATATTGTACCTACTTGCAACCGACGCTTGAATATGATTTTCGAGCGAGTGATCCTGCCACGTGTCTCATTAAGATTAAATGAGAGGATTAGACGGTCTAATGACCGAGTTTAAGATAGCGTCCGCGATAGTCTTCCTCTCCTCAACAGCTACGTTAAGCAGCTTTAAGAGCACATCTCAACAAATATGAGTTTTACTTCCCCATTTTGGAGAAACTTTTGGGAAGGCTGTTGGAGATGCTCTAAGAAGGCAACTGAACACCAGAACTACAAACATCAGCTTTGACAGAGACCTAGCCATGATGTACATAACTACATACTCAGGTAACAGTAACATGTAACCCCTGGAAAGCTTAAGAGTTGAGTTTGTGTTCTCTTCTGTGTTAATTGCTCACAGCAAATTCGTTGAGATTAAAATTCAGAATGCTGTACTTACAGTGTACCAACAACTCTGCTAGCATTAGCTTGAGAATATCTATAGGGAAAATTTGGTATTAAATCACTGTGAATGATTCTTAACACCCTATTATTATGCTCCCACTACATGTATTTCTTGTATCAGTAAAGGACAACACCCTATTATTATGCTCCCACTACATGTATTTCTTGTTTCAAATGAAGCATCCAAATCTGGTCATCTGAGAGTTTTGAAAAACAACAGGTATTCATGCAGTACCAAAATCTGAGACGGTTGCATTCATGTTCTCATCCAACATTTACTGGTTTGAGATCTAGATCTATGATCCTGGGAATTGGCTTGGGAAAGTGTTAAACAGTCAAGCTTTTGTAGAAGTAGACTATCTTCTTTTTTTATATAAAAAAACTACAGATTTTATTGCTATCAAGATCCTGATTGCCCCAAAAGTGGGAAAACGTTTACATTCTTTAGTTGAATGCTTCAAGATTCAATCAAAATATATTAAAGAGGTTTTCCTATATATAGATGTCTCATACCAGACATACAATGGAAGATATCTTGACAACTGTGCAACATTTGATCGCTCTTGGCCATTGTTATCTTGGAGCTATTTCTGAAAGTGAAGCTTCATTGTTGCTGAATTGAATGTTTTCATTCTCAGGTTGATCCAATGCTGTCACTTGTGCACCGTTTCTTGCTGAGGGTGGTCTCTCTGGTGGCATGAGAGAGTGCAATTGGAATGCAGGTCTTGATGGCAGTGGCGCAGAGGTGGAGCTACTGAGCATGAGGAGCACAACAGTTGCCATGGAGGGCCTGTTAGCAGGATTTTCTTGAACACATAGCAGGGCGAGATGCACGCATCTGACCACTTCTCTTTCTCGGACTCCTCTTAGATTTGGATCTAAGAAATTCTGGATCGTCCCTTTCTTCCAGCTTTCCCATGCCTAATTAATTAGACACACAAAACATCACACAAGCATGTCATGGTATGTATGTATGTATTATATTACACTCCATTTGCCCTAGAAAGTTGATACATTTTCATTTTTTGATTATCACAGAAATACATATTTTTTTGTAAGAAATTTTTTCACTTCTCACTCAAAAAGTTACTTTTGTTTTATATACATATTTTATTTTATTTTATTCAAATTTCCAATATCACTTAATATTCACGGTCACATAAATGCATCATGGTGCAAGTACTTGTTTAAAGTTCACTAGTCACTGCGTTGTACGTAGGAACATTTGCTCATGTATAGCACTTACATAGCTAACAAGGCTACTGAATTCCTCGCCTTCGCCACTGAATTGGTTGATCAGTTGACCGTTAATAATTTCCAGAACTAGAACTCCAAAGCTATATACATCGATTTTGACAGAGATTCGACCATTTTGTACATACTCAGGTGCCATATAACCCCTGGAAAAGTTCAGAATAAGAGTTTCAATCTTCCTTGTAGATGGGGAAATGAAAAATAGAATGCTTTTACTTACAGTGTTCCAACAACTCTGCTAGCATTAGCTTGAGTTATATCAGTAGGGAACAACATTGCCATTCCAAAGTCTGATATTTTTGGATTCATGTCCGCATCCAGAAGAATGTTGCTTGCTTTTAAATCTCGGTGAATAATTCTCAATCGAGAATCCTCATGGAGGTATAGGATCCCTCTAGCAATACCTGTTATTATCCTGTATCTCTTGTCCCAATCCAGAAGTGAAGATTTAGTTGGATCTGTATGCAACATTAAGTGTCAGCCATTCCCTGATTGATGAAGATTTTTTTAATTAGCAAGAAACATATGAAAGCATACCAGATATGTACTTGTCTAAACTTGATAGAGGCAAAAATTCATACACAAGAAGCCTCTCCACTCCTTGCATGGAAAATCCCAGGAGTCTAACCAAGTTCTTGTGCTGAAGTTTTACCATATATAGGACTTCATTCTCGAATTCTTTTCTTCCTTGATTAGAATTTTTGGAAAGCCTTTTAACAGCAACATCTAGTCCACTAACAAGTTTGCCCTGTAAATTTTGATGCAGGAAATTAGAAATACCAAGCTTGATTAGAGGTCAGATATTAAGAAATCAATAACTTGCCTTGTAAACTGCGCCGAAACCTCCTTCTCCAAGCTTGTTATCTTCAGAAAAGTCATTAGTCGCTTCTCTTATTCTGCTGAACTCGAATTGTAAACCTTCTCCGCTCTCAATTTCTCCTGGAGATCAAGAATAGATTGAGCACATCAAATCAAACTGAGAAGCACTTATTGATTATACACATTCCTCAATAACCACTCCTGTTGTTCCAGCAAAACTGATACGTTTTCCGTTTTCAATTTTCCAGTAAAAGTGATTCATTTCCCTTTTAGGAAATCTTTTCACACAATCCTTACTTCATTACTCTTCATTTCTTTTCCCACATAAAAAATTATTTATCTTATCTACCTACTTTACTATATTACCTCAAGTTAACGGTATTCTTTAATCTCCGTGTCTCGTCAAATATATGAGTTTTGTTGGAATGGATGAAGTATATTGTTTGGAGGGAAAGTTTGTAAGTCTTATTTTCTTAACTTTTATGACCAATCAAACTAAACAATTAAATAGACTGAGCGACTGGTGCAGTTATGAATTAGTGTGTCGTAAACATAAACTAGCTAGGAACAATAAGGAATTAACTCACCGTCAGTTTCTTTCTTTATGGGCTTGGATCGCCTGAGCATAAGTAGGGTGCATCCGAAAACAGAAATTAAAATGAAAGCTACGATGGCAGGAACGATAATTGCAACAGGAGTTGGAGATGAAGAGCTTCTTTTGCCAGCTGCAAAGCCAACAATTCATCATCATAGGTACTATATATATTTAGGACAGAGGGATACTATATTTTTTATTTTTTATTTTGGCTTACCTTGTATCGGAGTTGGGGGTGTTGAAGGTGGAGGTGAAGGTGATGCACCAACATCTTCAAGTTGGTAGAAAGGATAGACCTCCCATTGGAAATAGCAACTGGGTACTAGAACATATCCTCCTTGCTTCCCATGGCAACATCTTTGGTAGGATTCTATGTTAGATCTTAAACATCTGCTACAATCGCTCTCTGAAATGTCTGCTGTGCACTGCATCAGTGCATAAATATTCTGAAAAGGTATAAAGTTCGCTTCTCCAGTCCCAAAGTACTTGAGTTTTGAAGAACCGCTTCTTCCAGAGGCCTTTCTAAGTACAGATTCCATCAGATTCCCCCACACAATATCGAAGTTTGTCAAGTTAGAATTTATGTCCCCAGTATTGTACACAGTTTGCGCAGGTGAGAGTTGAAGAGTGCCAAAGAAGAAGTGATCCGCAAAACGTATTAGGCAAGGAGGACCCCATCTCTTTGACATCGCTTCCTTTCGGTTGGAACATTGATCATTCGCTACGAGATCCTCAAACGCAGTGGTAACGCAGGTGGAGCAAGCTTCAGGTTCAGTAGAGTAATTGTGTTGGCAATGAGCAAGACCGAACACTCTGCTGGAGCCTTCACCAATGGAGGTGTTGTAGTAACCGTCCTGGGACGTTGCAGCGTTTGAGGCGAGGGTTGAAGCTATGAGATCACGGTTTCTTCTGTATGTGGAACTACTGGTGAAGTTTCCTGCTGTTTCATTGCACCATACATAAGAACCGGCGGCATTAGTGTATGATACAAGGATGTGAGAAAGGTGAAATAGTACTAGTAAATGTTTAGCACCCATTTCCTTCCTGCTGTTTGTGTGCTTGTGATCAATTAATCTGCATATATGATCATCATGACTTGAATGAATGGTGGTTAATTTGAAGATTTAAAGAGCTGGCTAGGAGGTGGATCCACACGTAAACGCTGTTGACTTGGGTTTGGTCTCTATTTTACGTACGTTGGAAAGAAAATTCCAAGCTGTAATTAAATGCACATGCATGTACAACTTGTAAGTTTCTACATTAATTTTTGACATATAAGCTCCTACATTAATTTTTATCAAATTAATTAATTAAAACTGTTTTGTGAATAATTATGAGAGAAATTAATTAGTAGAAAGCAATACTTTAATTGAAATGGTACAAATCTACTACGCATATTATGGGCTCTGGGTAGGGGGCGATCCGCTACCCAATCCGCTACAAGGGTAGCGGGATCGCCCACTTCTTTTTGGGCCGCTTCCTTAATTCTTGGTGCTACCCAGCCCGCTACCATTAGTAGGGGGCACAGTAGCGGCCATCTCGCTACCCAAAGGCCACGTGGGTGCTGCCAGCTGGTAGCGCCCTACCACCCACCAAACCCGCTACCAAAGTTTTTTTAAAAGATGATTTTCTTATTTTCATCATTTAATAAATGATTGAATAATATTATTATTTATTAGTATTTAGAAATTACAATTAAAAACAGAAATTTAATTATAAATTAACCAAATGTATCAATTACAACAAAAAGTTTTCAAAATCAAATAGTTTTTACAAAAGTGTGCTACGGGGTAGGTAAATCGTAATCGTCACCCTGATTCCCACGTGACGGCGAATGGTGCTTCAAATCGTCGAACGATTGTCTGTTGAACCCCAAAGAGAATGGGTTAAACGACTCATTACTCTGCTTGAACAACTCCGGGTCGTACACGATGTTGGGCGGCTGCTGCTGCTATGGCGTCAGTATCACCGGGCTATAGTAATCAGCACCGCGAATGTTGGGCGTTTGGAACCCTGTAGTCGTGCGCCAGGAGGACCACTGAGGCTGCTGCTGTGGCGTCGGGATCATGTATGTGGAGTAGTTTAGCGGCACGTACAGGTATTCCGGTGGCCGGGATGATCCTCCCGCAACCCAGTCCTGGGGCCCCAGATGCTGTTGTAAGATGCCCCGGTCTAGAAGCGCCGGCCAGAGGACGGTGAAGGATGGATCGTACTACCGCCGCAGCTCCGTACGAAGAGCATGTTGCATCTCCTCAGACCGACGTCGCTCCTGCTGAAGAGTACGGTTCATATGAACCTCGTACTTAGACTGGCACTCCCTTAGCAAACGCAAGTCATTCTCCATCCTGAGGCAATCCGCCTCCGCCTTCCGGCGCGCCTCCTCAGCGGCAAGCTCACGCTGAAAGCATGTGAATAAAAATTACTTTAGAAAAATTTTAAAACTTGTAGATATTTTAGAAAACTACTAACTAGTTTCAAATTAGTTTAACTGAGATGGCCGAGGTGGCCGGAACTGCTCCGGATGGACTAGCTGCAGGGGAGCGCCAAGCGACGGCCTTTGTAGGGCCCACCTGTCACAGCTCGGAATATCGCCTCATCAAAAGGGGCGAGTCACAATCCGGGTACTTCTCCAGCACCATCCGTGTGTACTCCTCCTAGTTAATAAATAATGCATCGATTAGGTTAAATAAATGTAAATGCTAAAATTACGAGGACGATAACTTTGAACTTTTTACCTCGAACTGAGTGTTGTCCGCACCATCCTAATGACGTTGGAAGTCGGTGATGGTGATGACCCGACGCTCTCTGATCACCATCTCCTCGTAGGCGCTATGCATCGTCTTCGAGCCGTGCTTCTTTCGCGGCTTCAATGGCGCCTCGGAGGTCGCATTCTTTCGGGCCCTCTCGCAAATCTTCTTGAAATCGTTGGTGTTCAACCGATCGATTAGCTTATCACAGTTGGCCTGAAGGATCCCTTTTCGCCTCTTTGATCGCCAGTGATCGCAAGTCGTATTCTCCTCGGTGAGGGGGTATTTGCCCCGGTAGTCGGAGATGATCTCACTCCTCCCCCGGTACATCTTGGCCCACATCTGGTGCAGATGTTCCTCTACATCATCTGTAGCAGATGTCCGCAGATGCCAAGCATATTTTTTCTGGAGTTGGAAGACTTGTAATTAATAATTTATATAACTATACATTAATGAATAAACAACATATTAATTAAGCAATAGTCTACCCTGAATTTTGCCACCCATGCGTCCTTGTCTTCATCTTCCTGTGTCAACTCTGTGTAAGTCGGCGGGATACCGACATAACGCTCACGGAAGATGGCCTGAATGTCTTGGTAAACATTGTGAAACGTCGATCCAAGGCTACATAAATTAAAAGTAAAAAAAAATAAAACAATAAAGTTCGTATACATAAATTAAAAATTTAAAACTAAACATAAATTTGAACACTTACTGGCCCAGGAGAATCAGCCTCCTACCATCTGGAGCTATCTCTGGAGGAGCGAGCAACTGCGTGAGCGCATCATCCATCGGGCCGTCATGTTGATGGTCCACGGTTTGCTGTGAACCAGAAGTGCGCAAGGATGCGGCTGAAGTGATGGACAATGGAGTGCGACCGGTGCGCCCTTCTGTACGACCGGAGTCGGTGCGACCCCTAAAACAGCTCCCGTCCGTGGAATCACGACCTGACTCGTGGGCACTATCACACAGAGGAGATGTAATATCCTTACAAACAAGAACATAGTAGTTAATACCACAAAACTTCTCAAAATACTAAAATAATAAATAAATTCTGAAAATATTCAATTTAACCCAAAAGTTTAAGAAATAGAACAAAGTCACCCAAAATACCTAAAATAGCACAAAAATACTCAAAATGTTCAATTTAACCCAAAACTTTAAGAAATAATACAAATTCACCAAAAATACGTAAAATACCATAAAAATACTCAAAATGTTCAATTAACCCAAAACTTTAAGAAATAGTACAAATTCAACCAAAATACCTAAAATACCACAAAAATACTCAAAATGTTCAATTTAACCCAAAACTTTAAGAAATAGTACAAATTCACCCAAAATACCTAAAATAGAACTAAAATACTCAAATGTTCAATTTAACCCAAAATTTTAAGAAATAGTATAAATTCACCCAAAATACCTGAAATACCACAAATATACTCAAACTGTTCAATTTAACCCAAAACTTTAAGAAATAGTACAAATTCACCCAAAATACTAAAATACCACAAAAATTCTTAAAATGTTCAATTTAACTCAAAACTCTAAAAAATAGTACAAATTCACCCAAAATATTAGAATACCATAAAAATACCTAAAATACCACCGAAAACTTTAATAAATGTTCAATTTAATCCAAAATTTTAAGAAATATTACAAATTCACTCGAAATACCTAAAATAGCACAAAAATACTCAAAATGTTCAATTTAACCTAAAACTTTGAAAAATAGTAAAAATTCACCAGAAATATTAAAATACCACAAAAATTCTTAAAATACCTAAATTACCAAAGATGCCACCGAAATACCTAAAATACCACCAAAATATCTAAAATACCACAAAAATAATAAAAAACCACAAAAAATACTAAAACAATTACAAAAAAAGTCCAAAACCGAAATTATTGGCATGTATATGTAAAACATACATGTAGATGGCGGTGGAGACGTCCGATGACGGAAAACCTCAGGTGGTCGGCTGTGGTTTGGGGCTTCAACAAAAAAATTGAAAATCGTCAAACAAACCATTTCTAACTGGTAAAAAAAGAAGAAGATTCGAGGATACCTGAACTTGCTGATGCAAATCCACCTAAGGAGGTCTTGAAACGGCGCCGAAAATGGGGAACTCATCGATGTTCGGGGGTGGTTTTGGAGGAGAAGGAGAAGACGTCGGTGAAGAAATGAGGGAGAGAAGACGTCACTCTCTGAAACCCCACGTGACACTATCATTACGATATCTAAGCCGACGAGGTAAAAATCTTCGATGACAACCCCACCAACAAGCTTTACACCCCTGAGTTAGCTAGAAACTAGACACATCTTCCATACAATATGGACACGCAATTTTTCCGCGCGTACTCCAGCCAAATAGCATATCTTACGCTAGGAAGTCACTGATTATCCAAAGTAGAGAAGCTTACATTGTAAAGTTCGTTTTCCGGTGCGCATCCCACGTTTGAACACTCGTCGTCCAAAGATAATTTAACTCATCGACCAACGGCCGCAAAAAGACATCAATGTTACGCCCCGGTGATCGAGGTCCCTGGATTAGTAGTGCTAAGTAAATGTACGGCTGCTTCATGTATAAATCGGGAGGTAAATTATAATCTGTGATGAATTCCGGCCACATCGAATAGGTGCTACCGGTATCAGACAAAGGATTAAATCCATCGGTGCATAACCCTAATCTGACATTTCCAACCTCTCCAACGAAATCAGGATAAAGCTCATCAACATATTTCCATGCCCGCGAGCGATTGGCTGGGATGTTCAATCACACCAGTTGCGTTTGCAGAGGCCTTTACATGGTAACTCATAGATTCGGCCATTTTCGATGACTGGTAGAGTCGCTTTAGCCGCTTAGTGATTGGAAGATAATGCAGAACCTTTTTCGGCTTAAGTTTTAGATCCCCACGTTGATCCAAACCCCCCTGAAAATACCTTTATGTACCGCACACTCCACAATGCATTAAATGACTGAATCTACTATAAAACAACACGCAATTATTCTCACATGCATGAATCTTAATGTATAGTAGCCTCAGGTCTCTGATCATCTTCTTCGCCTCCACAGTGCTCTGTGGCAATGTATTTTCTCCAGGCAATATTTCATCAACAATTTTCATCATTTTAGACCATGCTGCATCTGATATGTTTCTTTGACATTTCACGCTCAAGAACTCTGTCAACACGGCTAACCTCTTATGTTCAATACGACACCCATCATATAGACACTACGTAGAATATGCAAAATTTACTACCGCGACATTTACCGCGTAGTAGGCTGCAGTAAACTGGTTTTCTCTACATAGTGAAAGGTTGTGAGGCAGCTTCAATCAACTTATAAAATTGTCGTGCCTCTTCATTAGGAGTTTCCACTTCCATTTCATTTTCAACCATCTCATTTCCAATATCGTTATGCATTTCAAAATTATCAATATCATTTTCATCATTGTGATTATCGTTTTCGAGACTTTCCACATTTTCAAGTTGTAAAGAGTTGTATTGCAATCCTAAACTTTCATGAACCATTTTTTGGACGTCTCATCCTTGATATAGTCATTATTCGATTCCGGTTCAGTACTCGGACATGCATTGTTGGACGACGATGCTTCATAAGAAGCATCATAGATAAATGGATTAATCTGAATAGCATCACCATAACAATCCCAAACGTAGTAATCAAGTTTAAATCCATACTCACATAAATGAGTTCCAACTGTAACTTTATCAAAAAAGTATCGTTTTTTGCACTTTTTACAAAGACATTTCACCATATCCCACCCTTTCGATTTTGCATCCATGAATGCAACATTTAAAAAATACTTCAGATCCTCCCAAAATCGCGGATTCAATTCTCGAGTACCCTTTTGTAACCGCTGATATATCCAATCACGTCCTTCAGCCATTTTCAGTTCCTACATAAGAATATAAAATACATACAAAAACATAATAATTAACCAACCACAAATTCATTTACTACCTATATAAATTAATGTCTTCAACTTAATTTCTCATAACTAAAGGTGCATGAGTCCTATCCTATTCATAAAAGTACAATTAGTGTATCGAACTTTTATGGTCGTTTATCCATAATTTGTACACCCCACATAAATTTGTGCAGCATCTCGCCTCAGTTCCTCATTATATTATTTTTTTTTCTGGTTTCAAATACCCAATTTGGTACAATAAGGAACGAGACTGAAAAATAGCCAAAATTAATGTCTGTGTACCGGTTATGCATATACAACTACCATAAAAGTTCAATGTACCGATTGTACTTTGACAAACTGTCCAACCTGGACAATCCATGAATATTCAATAGAATATTATATTTCACAACATTATTTCCACAGACAGGAACTATGGCTCAAATATAGATCATCAAATTCTACTCTATTTAAAAAATAATTAAAGGGTAAAGTACACGTATAAAACCTTAACTTTTATGCGTGTCCTGTTTTGGTCCTTTTATAGGAATTCGTCTCATATTAGTCCCTTAGCTTTCATTTCGATCTAAACAGGTCTTTCTATAACATTTTCTGTTAAAACCACTGTTTAATTAAGGGCATTTTCGTAAATGTATATAATTAACATTCAATTAAGGTCCCTAACTATTTTCAAAAATTTCAAAACCACCCAAACCTTCCTCCTTCCCGTTCTCCCTCAGTCGAGACAGGACCTTCTTAGACACGGCGTTCACGAGGTCCGACGACGTTGAAACCGGAGGGGATCGACGAGGTGGAGGTCGGCGAGGCTGATGGTGGTGGCGGCACGGCAAACCGAGGCTCGGTTGGAGAGAAAGATTCTGGTCAGGTCGCGGGTCCGTAAATAAGTTGGCAGAGATTTCTCTTTCTTCCGGCCCAGCCCCTTCACCAATTGACAATTCCGGCGCCGCCACACTTTTCACTAGCCTCCAGCGAGCCTGCCTAGGCCAACCCTGCCACCGATCCTCATCGATTCCACTATGACCGACCAGCTTTTCGATTAGTGATCTAGCTTCATTCAAGACATCTAGCAGCCTCGTTTAGTCGCCATGGTGTCGCCAGTGGCATCCCCGACTTCCAGCGGCCAATCTTGCCACCAACAGATGCTCCATCGTCGATCTTGCCGCCAACAGATGTAGCTCGTGAGTATCATGGAGAGAAGATAGAGTGAGGAGAGTTAAAAGTGAGGGTTTAAAGTGAACTTTTATTAAAAGTTCAATTATCAGATTTCAATTAAAAATGTAAATAGGCTAATATAAAAGGGGTAATTATGTAAAAACAACATAGATAACGGAAAATCTAACAAAAGGACCAATTTTGCACAAATTTAAAGCTAAGGGACGAATCTGAGACGAATTCCTAAAAAATGGCCAAAATAGGACACGCATCAAACCTAAAGGGTTGTACGTGTACTTTACCCAATAATTAAATAACTACACAGCTTCAAAATGAAAATCAATAAAATACATACCAAGCTCGATATATTTTCATTTGTTGCTTCAGATACTCAGGGATCCTTTGTTGCTTCAAATATCTGTGGAACCACGGGAGAGGTGTCGAAAACCAAACCAAAGAATACGTGATTAAAACTAACCACCAATAATTTGTTCTAACATGTAAAATAAGTGAGTATTTCAGAAGTAGACGGAAATGAATAACAATGGAGGAAACAAAATCGGGAGCGAAAAATTTCGTTTGCTCCCGAACTCATATCTGCAAATGAAGGGAAGAAGGAATGGGATGAAGTAATAACATAGAGTAGCAGGGGGTGACCAGCTACCAAGTCCGCTACCCCTGCCACGGTGAGAAGGGCGGTAGCTTTTTGCAATTTGGTAGCGGGCAAGGTAGCTGGTATGACGCTACCACTGTGGTAGCGGGCCAACCCGCTACCATGCCCGCTACCCAGTTGCGCCTCCGATAGCGGGCAGCCCGCCCCAGTCAGTCAGAAGGTATTTTGGGAGCTGGGTAGTGGGCTTGCCACCTACCAGGATACCAAGCTCCTAACAACTACATAGTGAAATAACAAAAAAACTATTAGATAATCAGTTTTTGGAGGTGGGGATGAGGAGTGATTCACTTCCAAAATTCATGGTGATTTTGGAAGTTTTTCACTCCTCCAAAAATCATTTGAGGTGTGAAAATCAGTTTTTCACTGTGAAAACATGGAATTTAACATTTAATCTATGATTTTTGTTCTTCAGTATTTTAATAACTAAAAATTAATAATTTATATGCAAATAATAAATGAACATCTAGTTTCTAAATAGTTTCTAAATATTATTATTGTCACCTCACAGGAATTCATGGTG
Source organism: Stellera chamaejasme (assembly GCA_024586325.1). NCBI lineage: Eukaryota > Viridiplantae > Streptophyta > Magnoliopsida > Malvales > Thymelaeaceae > Stellera > Stellera chamaejasme. The sequence goes on from CM044986.1 coordinate 1,557,195, forward strand.
ATTCTTCAATTTCTCATCTACCCTCCTAAATTTGAAACCCTCTAATATATATTTTTTCACCTCACAAAAATCCACGATGAATTCTTCAATTTCTCTCCTCATGAAAATCTCTCATCCTTCTAAGTTTGAAACCCTAATGTCTATTCATTCATTTCATTTAATTTCCGGTGGATGAAGACGACTCGATAAAGACATGAGTGAATTATTAGTCATCTTTCTCATGCATGTATCTACTTTTCTAATTCATCAAACTTCTTCTCTCTAGAATAATTCAAGGCATGCAAGGACTAGTTTACTAATCTAAAATCATTCATAAAAAAATATAAATAAAAATGACGTATGTACCAATCATTCAATTAATTAACTGTGATCCGACTAAGTTCTGATAATTTGTAGAGCTATAACAAGAAAAAAGACATATTTTGAAATTGTATACATTTCTTAAGTCGTAAAATGTCAGTCCGATTGGTTGACATTAATAGGTCCAACATATGGTTTGGTGATCACAACACCGCAACCAGTGGCGGGCCCAGGAATTTTGGCATGTGGGGGCACAATTTTTTATTATGTCTCAAGCTTATTTTTAGAATTTATTTTTCATAATTTAGATTTTTTTCACATTATATACATATAGTTCTCATGATTTTAATATAGAAAAATTGTAATGACAAATAAAAACTATAAGAAGAAATATGTGTGGGAGGGGAGGGTATTACACGGTATAATATTCAAACATATGGATTATTTGATATCAAGTAGCAAGTCGTAATTTATCAAAAAATTAAAAGTGTAATAAATTTTTTAAGCAATTTGAACTACATAACAAAATACTTAACTATTTTTTATCCAATCAAAATAAAACGACAAAATATTGCAATTTTAAAAAATAATAGGCTGATAAAATTGTTTATTTTATTTAACAATGGCTAGCCATATTATAAATGCATAGGACTAATTTTTAACATAATTTTATCAAAACTTTTAAGTTTGTATGATAGAATAACAAGTGTTAGGACTTGAATAGAAAAATGGGCATAGTTGTTGGATGACATTTGTTGTTCACCCATCATTTCTTCCTCATATGCCACGGCCCACGAGATTGGGCCTATGGGCTGAATTGGAGTCTTCTTTCTTATTTGTTTAAATGACACTTAACCCTTAAATTATATATTTGTGTTCAAACTAACCCCTATACATTATATTTATCAGAAAATACTACCACTACTATCATAAATTGTAGAATTTTACTGGGGGCACGTGCCCCCATGTGCCCCCATTGTGGGCCCGCCCCTGACCGCAACAAATAGTAAAACTGGATTTGTGATTCTAATAAATTGTGATGAATTACTAACTAAAATGAATGAATTGATTGATTATAGAGAGAATTAAATAACTAAAGTAGATTGTAAGTGAATAATAAATTAAACTTCTTCCTATCAAAAAGAAAAAGAAATTAAACTTCTTTTGGACGAATCAACTTAAAAGTTACACGTAAAACACGGAATTTTTTTCACAAAAACATCAACTAAATCATCATTGTTATGTTAAGCGCCGTGTACATTTGTAGAAACCATTTTTTTAATAAAACGTGACCCGTTGGAAAAATGCTCAAGATTTTAAACGTGACACCATAATGTTAAAAACATAAACATGTGATTAAAAACGGTAAAGGGTGAGTTTATGGCTGCTGAGCTTTTGCTGTGTAGGCCTGGAGGAATTGGAAGACAGGAGCAGCAATAGACATGATAGACCCTGTTCTAAGAGAAGATCCAAGAGTTGGTCTTTGTTATACAACTGGGTTTGCTCTTTGTCCAGCTAAGAGACCAAGTATGGCTTCAGTGGTTGTTATGCTGACTCAGTCAGGACTCATTCTCTTTCTCTCTCTCTCTTCCAATGCCCTCACACCCTGCATACTTCATTCCCTCTTACTCAGTGGCTCTTAACCTACCTTTGGTGGATGTAGATAACACAAATCTTATATATATATATGCTTCTGTGTAGCTCAGGATCACAGTCTAGTAGTACCAGTACCTTCTACCGAGGATCCAAATCAGTGATGGAAGCTCCATTAACTGAGTAAAGCCTTGAGGAGCTTGTACTTTCACCAGACTCTATCTCAGCACTTAATTTTGTCTCCGTGCCGTAAAAGAAAGCTGTTTTTAGAGGTAATGGCAGAGTGACGGAGTCACTACTGAGCATGGTAACCACTCGGCCCATGTCTGGTCTCACCTCTGGATCTTCCTGAACACACAACAATCCAATCTGAATGCACCTGCTAACTTCATTACTTGTGTAAGAATCTTCAACACTAGGATCCATCAATTCCAATGGCTTCCCATCTTTCCAGAATTTCCACGCCTGTACAGTTCATATGTCAGACATTCCTCAACCAAATACTCTGGAGAATCTGAGTTCTTTATTGCCATACTTACATATGTTAGAAGGTTGTCAGCTTGATTGGGTTTGTAGAAACTAGTGTTAGCCTTGCCACTTATAATCTCTAGAAGTAGAACACCGAAGCTGAACACATCGGACTTAACTGAGATTTTCCCAAACATAGCATACTCTGGCGATATGTAGCCGCTGCAACGAAATTAACACCTTCATTAACTGGATGAATTTCACAGACTGTTGTTCAATCAAAAGTAGAGATAATGGTAACTTATGAAGTGAGGATAAAAGAGTTGGAGAATTGGTGAGACTTGTACAACCGGGTTTGCTTTGCTCCTTGTCCAGGAAGATGTTGCTAAGAGACCAAGTATGGCTTCAGTGGTTGTTATGCTGACTCAGTCAGTCAGGACTCATTCTCTCTTGCAATGCCCAAACAACCTGCTTACTCCATTCCCTCTTAGTGGCTCATCACCTACCTCAGGTGGATGCAGATGACACAAATGTTCTTATGCTTGTGTTGCTCAGGATCACAGTCTAGTAGTACCATAACTCTGATCCCTAAGTAAATGTAGTAGTACTCTCTCCTTCAAGTGCATAATTTGTTATTATTTCATTTTTATTTTTCAAAAAAGAATAAGGAATGTTGGGATACATAAAGCTTATTGAGTTACACATTTGGGTAAGATTACACTAGTTTCTAATGAGAACTCCAAAACCATGCCCAAGTGTTAAACTTCCATAGCAAGGGTGGAGACTTCTATGCTAAGAAAAGAAGCTAGTACTGCAGAATTTCATCCTGCATAATATGCAACATGTTAACGAGGATATAATTCTGTGATGGATGCCTCATTTACAGATGTAGCTGATCTGCTGGTAGATCGTTCAGACTCTGATGCTATTGTTGGCAAGTTCGGTTCTGTTCTGCTGTAAGCGAAGAACGCAGGCCTTTTAGGCAATGGAAGAGTGACGGAGGAACTGCTGAGCATGAGGACTACAGTTGCCATTGCTGGCCTTTCTGTTGGATCCTCCTGAACACATAACAAGGCAACATGGATGCATCTGGTGACTTCATTTCCAGGGCAGGAACTTCTCAAACCAGGATGCGCCAGCTCTAACGCGCTTCCCTCTCTCCATTTCCTCCATGCCTGCAACAAAAATCACAAACAACACCTGAAATCAGGGGCCTTATTCTTTTCACTTGTATTCATTGTGGTCAACATTGACTCCTACTATCTATCAAGAAAGGTTTATGGGAAGGTGCTCACATTGCTCAAAAGGCCCTCATCGGTTTTTGAATTAAAAGAACTAGTATTCTTCTTGCTGCTGACGATCTCAAGTATCAAGACACCAAAGCTGAACACATCGGACTTGACTGAGTATTGGCCATGCATTGCATATTTAGGAGGCATGTAACCACAAAAGAAGCAAGAAAATTGTCAGCAACCGCAAAAACTCTTTTTTTTTTCTTCTTTGTCATAAACAAGTGAGTCTTACAATGTTCCGACATAGTGCTTGTGGGAGCTCTACCTGATTTGCGACGGCCTATACAGAATTGGTAATCAACATAATAAATTTCGTTCCGATTAAGATCGTAACAAATAAATGAGTAAATAAATAAATTTAACTAACCACATTCTTGAACCAACGTGCAAACTCTGCCAGCCTTAAGTTGTCCACAGCATCATCGTTCATTTCTGGGAACCGATTGCGGGACAACTCGTTAAATCGAATTATAAATTGCTCCACCTCCCGACAATTCTGAAGAATATATGTTTGGACATGATTTTGATTATCTTCCATGTAATGCTCACAAAAAAGCTATCTCCTGTATCAAGAACTTTTCAATGATCGAGCAATCTAAAAATTGTTTGTTCGCACATTTTGCTTTCAACTTCTTCATATTCCGTTCGAAAGGAAACATCCACCAATATCTGACAGGTCCACAAGTTTGAAGGTGCCAAGGTAGATGCATAGTAAGATGTTCCATGGAGTCAAAGAATGATGGCAGGAAGATCTTCTCCAACTTGCACAGTGTTACGATGATTTATTCATCAAGCTTCTCCACATCGCCCAACTGAATATCCTTAGAACACAGTAGGCTAAAGGATTTGCAGTCGTCCAAATGCTTGTCGATTTAGAGATTCATAGCATGATGTGTTTTCCATAATCATGTCTCTCCACTTTCACAAAGAAGAAAGAGGAGAAGGAGGAAGAAGAAGGCATGTAGATATGTACCTTGCACCTTTGAAAAACAGCGAAAGGATCTTTGTCCTTGCTCCAAAACGTATGCTCCAAGTCTTCCAAGTTGGTGGCGAATTCCTCTTCAGTCTTCAAGCCTTCAAGTTCTTTGATGATGACGGATTGAATGTGTGATGGTAGGGGCGATTTGTGTTGAATGGACACAAAATAGATTCACCCAAAATGCTCTAAAGAATGCTTGAATAATTCGGCCAAGAATAAGAGAGAAGAGAGAAGTTTCGGATTTTTAGTCACAGTTGTGGCCAAATCATCTATTTATAGATGATGTAGGGAGTTACAAGGAAGGGTTACAACTCTCTTATGGCCGAAAGTATGTGTACTTTCATTCTAGGGAGTGGTTACTCCTTCCCTGTACACTCCTTTGTCCAAAAACAAAGTAACTACCCTATATGGCGAAGGGTGTCTTCCCTTGAGGTGCCTCTTCTCCATATTAAAGCTCTCATGGCCGATTTATGCATTGGTAATTTACAAGGGATGTGCACACATGCACTAGGGAGCATACACCATGCACCTCAACTGCCAAAGCCATGTCAAATTACCAAAATACCCTTATTTTGTATAAAAGGATGCTAATAAGTAGTTACTACTCATGAAACATCACAAATGTTCCATATAGCCACAATTCACATAGTTGAATTCCATAGAACTCATTCCAGCTCACCTTGAGCTGAAACTCACTTCACCATCTGAGATGAGCTCAAACATTACCTCAAAAGGACTTGGTGCGCTAAGAATTCCTACAAACTCCCACTCGCACTAAGTTATCTATTGATTGTGAACTCTCACTCAAATAAAATCTCTCTAACACATATGTAGGCCAAAGTAAACAAGTACATTCACACAAGTAGAGTTAAGGGTGCGACCCCAAGGCATACACATAAAATCACTTTCATTGTGGTTGTTAGACTCACAATGAAAGCTTGTCCTCTTCAAAATAACAACATGCTTGAACCAATCAAGCAATGGTGTATTGTTTGAACTCATCAAACATGCTTGAACTTCTTCAAGCTCACTTGAACTCATCAAGTGGTGCCTTTACAGACCCCAAACACAATGATACACTTCACTTAATCACAATCAGTCTTTTTCTTGCATTTCAACCATTTGAAATCCATGATTGTATTAAGAAGTTGAGATCTCATTCACAAGTGCTCATAATTCAATTTAAATCATACTACACATAGTATGTGGGCCCAAGATTAAATTTATAGCATGTGTATCATCAAAAAACGGTGTCTTTCCTATCAACTTAAACTACTTAGGTCATTGTACCAACTCAACTACCCAAAAGGAGGATATTACAGTCTTTTTCTTCTATGACCTTCAACAACCAATCAAAATAGTTTTATTGATACAATTTCCTAATAGCAAGTCAAAGTCACTAAGAGTCTGAACCGAAGAACCTCACACTAAGTAAAAACAAAGACAACTCACTTAAATTCTTCTTTGGTCGCATTTGATGTTTTACTATTTGATGTTTTACTTACACCACTCCCACTCGGAATGATGTCCACTTAAAGGTTGGGAGGTGTGTCTACAAACTTAATGAAACTTAGTCATCTCATCTTGATTTACATAATCAATGCGACAAGAGGCTAAGGTGTCATGTGTTGGATCATGACTCCCACTCAAGTATTACTTTACTTAGTAACTTGCTTCATTTAAGAGACAACATACATTGAGTCCTTAGCTAGTCTCATCCTTAAGTCTACACAAGATGAAGGGCGAATGGTTCGTGTGAGAAAATCCTTTCTAATGTCTATGTTTGACATGTTCTAATTTTATGTTGTGAAAGCATAAAGATTGAACAAATTAGATGATGACAAACAAACAAATTTATTAATCATTCATCATATAATACATGTGTGACACCAAAGTGGTGAAGTACACCCAACTTAATTACAATCTATGAAGATCCATTGCTTTGACATGTCTAGCAAATACAAGTGGTGGCAATGACTTAGTCAGAGGATCTGCCACCATTAGGTCTGTAGATATGTACTCAATTTTAACTTCACCCTCTTCAATTGCATCCCTTACGAAATTATATTTCATGCTTATGTGCTTGGTCTTTCCATGGTACTTGGGATCTTTGGTGTAAGCCATGGCTGCCATACTATCACTGTAAATAGTAATAGGCCTTTCCACCATGATCCGTGATTCCAAGTTCTCAAGAAAGAAGCCAAGCCAAAGGGCTTGTTGTACAGCTGAGGCACATGAGATAAACTCAGCCTCCATGGTTGACAATGTTGTACAAGTTTGTTTCTTACTACACCATGTAGTAGCCCCTTGCCTTGATGTAGATTTGCTGGAGTCACGATCTCCACCCCAATCAGTTTTAGAGTAACCATGCAAATCAAGCTTCTTGCCTTGATAGCATAGCCAATAATCTTTAGTACCCTTAAGGTACTGTAGAACCCTCTTGACACTCTTCCAATGCTGCATTCCAGGGTTTGAAGAATATCGAGCCAATAAGCCAACTGCTTGTGTAATGTCAGGCCTTGTACACAACATGACATACATAAAGGAACCTATAGCACTCATGTATGGTATGTTTGTCATTTCTTTCTTTTCTGCTGGAGTCGTGGGACATATGTTCCCTCCAATCTTGCATCCATATGCAAGTGGGGTATTCATGGGTTTGGAGTTGGTTAAATTAAACCTTTCCAGGATCTTATCAATATAAAGTTCCTATGAGAGGCCTAACAAGCGTTCCTTTCTAGTCCGGTGTATCTTGACACCTAAAATAAAGGTAGTATGTCATCTACATACAAGGTCATTATAGCATAATCGGATCCAGATGAGTACAAGTATACACAATGATCTTCATGCATCATTACAAAGCCATAGCTTGTAATTGCATGATGGAACTTCAAGTACCATTGTCTTTAAGCTTGCTTAAGACCATAAATAGACTTTTTAAGTCTACATACCTTGTCCTCAAGACCTTCTTGGACAAACCCTTCTGGTTGTCTCATATAGATCTCTTAACTCAAATCACCATTGAGGAAGTCTAATTTAACATCCATTTGATGTAACTCCAGATCCAAGTATGCCACAATGGCAAGTAGTAATCTGATGGAATTGAATTTCACTACAGGTCAGAAAGTATCTTTGAAATCAATACCTTCCTTTTGTGTGAAACCCTTAGCCACCAACCGGGCTTTGTATCTTTCAATACTTCCATCAGAATTCTTCTTTATCTTTAACACCCACTTATTACCAATGGCCTTCCGACCAATAGGAAGATCTGACAATTCCCACACACCATTCACTGCTATAGAATGAAGTTCTTCATTTATGGCATTTAGCCATTCTTCTCTTTGTGCACTATTAAGAGCTTCTTTAATATTACTTGGTTCATCTATTTCAGATGACACCTGATGGCCGTTAGGCCCAATCACCCAAACAGGCCTACCAAAAGGCCCAAATCAATAGCCCACCATAAGGGCCCCATTAAAAACTCAAGTGATTACAAAAACCTAAGTGATATTCCCGGACTTCATAAAACGTTTTACCCGGACAAGGCATGAGAGATTCCCGGAAAACCATTTCCCGAACAATACAGGACACTTGTGTAAATAACGGAATATTGACATATTACGGTATTGCCACCATTAATACCTGCTATATAACAAACATTGACAGCATAAGTCAAGCTCTCTCGCGTTCTCTCGCACTTTCAGTCACTTCATCGACTAGACAAACAGAGGACCCTTCCTCTATTTCTCCCATTCCTCGGATTCCGAGAATCGCGTAATACACACGCACCAATGGCATCAAGCACCGTCAACACGCGTCAATTGCGTAGACACGTGGCGGCAGCTGCCACGTCAGCGCCGCCATCAAATGGCGCCGTCTGTGGGAACCGTGGAGGTTCAAAAAGACCGGTCCTTTCAGTAGGACCGACAGACCATTCACAGTCCCACCCATCAATACCGGAAGGAGGTGGCTCTACTGACGGCCGGACTGCTGACCCCAGTTATCAAAGCTCTTCTGAAGAGACACCCTACGGAGCGACTTCCTTACGACCAACTTCCAGCTCACGCCGGACGACAGTCATTTAAACCCGGACTTAGTCTAAGCAGTGCGGCCGGTGCCGGGAAGAACGCAGCAACGAGACACAAGTGCAGGAAGTCTCGGAGAACTTCAGGCGATCTACGAAAAACTCACGTAACAGACCGGCGAGGCCGGCAGAGGTCCCGGTCTCCCCAATGCAGCCAAAGAGTGCGGTCCCCGAGGCCCGAAAGACTGGCCATCGGGGATCCACGGGATGAAGTTATCAGGAAAATGCTACTTCGTGCGGAACAAGTCGAGAGGAATTGAGCAGGCCCGAACCCAATGCAGGCGACTCCGATGATGGACCATTTACCAGTAGAATCCGGGACAGTCAGATGCCCCGGATGTTCAACTTGCCCCACCCATTGGAAATATACAATGGTTCGGGAGACCGTGATGCTTTCATCCGGAAGTACAAGAGGGCAATGGAGCTAAAGGGGGCCAATGAATCGGCCCTGTGCAAATGTTTCGAGGTAGCTCTAGGAGGTCCGGCCTCAGCTTGGTATAATTCTCTTCTCCCGGACTCTGTGTCTTCATTCGGGGACCTGGCCACCAAATTCACCACTCACTTCATCGGGTGCAAAAGATCGACAAAAAGGGCCATACAAATGTTCGACATCAAGCGAGACCGAGCGAAGGCGTTCGGTAATTCGTTGAAAGATTCATCATGGAAGCGGTACATGCGTCAGATCTGACGGATGACATCCGGATCATGGCGTTCACAAAGGCGCTCCTCCCGAACTCCCGATTAGCTTATGAGTTATCCCGGAAGAACTTCACTGATGTCGAGGAAATGTACGCTGTTACTCAGGAACACATGATCGCACAGGAACTGCAGTCCCAGGAGGAGGGATGAACTATCCCTATTCCAAAATTCCCGGACCTTGTTGGTCCGGGAAAAATTCAAAGGGATAAAAATTCCCTTAGCTCAAAATTCCCGGACCTTGGTGGTCCGGGAAAAATTCAAAAGAAGGGATGAAAAATCCCTTAGCTCAAAATTCCCGGACCTTGTTGTCCGGGAAAAATTCAAAAGAAGGGATGAAAAATCCCTTAGCTCAAAATTCCCGGACCTTGGTGGTCCGGGAAAAATTCAAAAGAAGGGATGAAAAATCCCTTAGTTCAAAAGAAGGGATGAAAAATCCCTTAGTTCAAAATTCCCGGACCTCGTTGGTCCGGGAAAAATTCAAAAGAAGGGATGAAAAATCCCTTAGTTCAAAAGAAGGGATGAAAAATCCCTTAGTTCAAAAGAAGGGATGAAAAATCCCTTAGTTCAAAATTCCCGGACCTTGTTGGTCCGGGAAAAATTCAAAAGGGATGAAAAATCCCTTAGTTCAAAAGAAGGGATGAAAAATCCCTTAGTTCAAAATTCCCGGACCTTGTTGGTCCGGGAAAAGTTCAAAAGAAGGGATGAAAAATCCCTTAGTTCAAAAGAAGGGATGAAAAATCCCTTAGTTCAAAAGGAATGAAAAATCCCTTAGTTCAAAATTCCCGGACCTTGTTGGTCCGGGAAAAATTCAAAAGAAGGGATGAAAAATCCCTTAGCTCAAAATTCCCGGACCTTGGTGGTCCGGGAAAAATTCAAAAGAAGGGATGAAAAATCCCTTAGCTCAAAATTCCCGGACCTTGTTGTCCGGGAAAAATTCAAAAGAAGAGATGAAAAATCCCTTAGCTCAAAATCCCTTAGCTCAAAATTCAAAAATCCCTTGTTGCCCGAACATGTGCTTGTTATCTTCACATGCACATGCATCTTCACATGCATCATTGCCTGGATAACTAGCCCGAACAATGCGCTTGGTGTTACCCGAACATGTACATGCTCAACATACATGTTGCCTACATGTTGCCCGAACATGTGCGTGTATACATGTAGCCGAACAACGTTTCAGTTCCCGAATACGTGTTACCCATACATATACATGCATGGGAACCATGTGCATGTGTGATCAAAGCCTTTTTGCCCGAACAAGGCAGCTTACTTGTGATGCTGTAACTGTTAAACAAAGCAATTACATTATACCCGAACACGTGTATTCGAGCAAACACATCATGCTCCCAAACATGCATGTTGATTGCATGTATACATTCAAGCAAAAACACACATTCGGGCATGCATTGTTTACCCGTACATGTTTGGAGCCGAACATGCCAAACCTTTCAATTGCCCGGACATGTGCATGTCAACATACATCAACATGTCCATATTCAAAAAAATACAAAAATCCCTATTTCAAAATCCGAACCTCGATATTTCCTTATTCAAAATCCCGAACCTTGTTGTTCGGGAAAATCAAAGGAGGATGCAAATCCTATTTCAAAATCTCGAACCTTACTTGTTCGGGAAAATCAAAGGAAGATGCAAAACCCGAACCTTACTAGTTCGGGAAAGTCCAAAGGAAAACCCGAACATTACTTGTCGGAAAACTCCAAAGGACAAATAGTCGGACTCCTTGCATGATGACAAAGGGGGGGACTTGATGGCCGTTAGGCCCAATCACCCAAACAGGCCTACCAAAAGGCCCAAATCAATAGCCCACCATAAGGGCCCCATTAAAAACTCAAGTGATTACAAAAACCTAAGTGATATTCCCGGACTTCATAAAACGTTTTACCCGGACAAGGCATGAGAGATTCCCGGAAAACCATTTCCCGAACAATACAGGACACTTGTGTAAATAACGGAATATTGACATATTACGGTATTGCCACCATTAATACCTGCTATATAACAAACATTGACAGCATAAGTCAAGGTCTCTCGCGTTCTCTCGCACTTTCAGTCACTTCATCGACTAGACAAACAGAGGACCCTCCCTCTATTTCTCCCATTCCTCGAATTCCGAGAATCGCGTAATACACACGCACCAATGGCATCAAGCAACGTCAACACACGTCAATTGCGTAGACACGTGGCTGCAGCTGCCACGTCAGCGCCGCCATCAACACCAATTAAATTTCACCCTCCGCCACGGGTTGTCTCGCCGCCATCAATGTGATTTCATGTCACAACAAGCTTTGAAGGCATTTGAATTATACTCTCCACCTCTATCCATCCTCAAGGATTTTATTTTCTTACCCCATTGGTTCTCAACCAAATGTGCATACTTCTCAAAGTATGATAAAGCCTCAGCTTTGTTCTTGAGTAAGAAAACATGTGTGAATCGAGTATAATCATCAGTAAATGTAATGAAATATCTATAGCCATTTATAGATGTCACTCTCATAGGTCCACACAAGTCAGAATGAACTAAATCTAATGCTTCTTCTCTTCTAGTTCCACGCCCAAAAGACTTTCTTGTTGCCTTTCCTTCAAGGCATACTTGGCAAGACAACTGGTCAAGGATCCAAGCAAGCCATTTTTGGCTAACTTATTCATCATATCTTGACTCACATGTCCAAGCCTTTCATGCCAAGCCATTTCACTTGTGACCTCGGTCACATGGCAACTAGATGAAGCATTAGTGTGGTTACTCAGTCTAAGTTCATACATGCCATTATTTACTAAACATTCACACACAACTTGATTATCTTTGAAGATAGTAACACTATCATTCGAAAAAGACAAGCTATATTTATACTTCAATAAACTACTTATAGAAATCAAATTTCTACAAATATCTGGTACATATAATGTATCAATAAGATATAAAGATCCATTACATATGGGGACTTTACATATCCCAATTCCTACTACATCTATTACAGAGTTGTTTCCCACCGAGACACATTTTGCAACTTTTGGAAGTTTCCTGTAAGCCACGAACCAAGACTTGTCTCGGACTATGTGGTCTGTTGCTCTTGAGTCTACATTCCATAAAGAATTGCTTTCAGTTAGCAAAGAACAAGATGCAACATATACATCTGAAGAAGTAGTAGGTATATGTACCTTAGAAGGACTTTTGCAATCTTTTGCAAAGTGCCCCTTCTTTCCACAGTTGAAGCATTTGAGCTTAGAAACGTCCCTTTTCTTTTTGAACTTATTCAAATTGGGACCGTTTCCACCTCCTTTACCTTTGCCATTTCCGCCCTTGTTCTTTCCACCTTTACCAAACCATTTCCCTTTTCCTTTGTTTCCTCCCCTTTTGTTGGAGGAAGTAGAAGCAACATATGCTTTGGAATGATTTTTGAGGGCCATTACTTCGCCCTCAAGTAAAAGATGGCGGGCTATATCATCAAACGTTTTGATCTGAGGATTGTGGCGCAAGTTGACCTTCATAAACTGCCAATCCTCATCTGGCAAAGATCTTATTATAACTTGGACCTATTGTTCATCTGTGAGGTCGTGCCCGGCTTGCTTCAATTGGTGGATCATCCGAGACATCTCTCGAAGGTGAGAACTCATGGTGTGATCAGCTCGTTTCTGATAGTTCTCAAACCTCATAATCATTGATCTCTGTTTCTCCACAGAAACATCACCATATTTGGTCTTGACAGTGTCCCAAATTTCTTTGGCACTGTCAAGGGTTGAGAACTCAACCATGATCTCATCCACCATGGTCGAAAGAAGGGTCACTCGGCAAAGACGATTCTTTTTCAGATAAGCCACATAGGCTGTCTGGTCTTGCCCTTCTTCCGGTTGAGCAACCTGACCTCCATCAGATAAAACCTCAAGTGTGTCCTGCTCAGTAAGAATGAACTTGACCTTTTGCTGCCAAATTGGATAGTTGTCACCATCCAATTTGAGGTCCTTGTTCAGTTCAGCTACAATATTCTTACATGCCATCTACATGATGCAAATCACATGTATCAATGTTCAATCAATCACAACAAGACTCAACAAAGCAACAAATACATGCAACTACTTCAAACATGTTCATATATGGCAAAAGGAATGCATATAGCATCCAATTAGAAACACACAAACATGTTTCCATAGTTTCACATACATGTTCTAATTGAGCCTCCAAGAAGGTTCAAATATCTTACTTTATGGTTTCATGTACACATACATGAATAGCTTATGTAACATTACATATGATATTTCTCTCAAACCTTAGTCTCATCACCCATAAGTCTCCTTGATACAATTCCCAGGAAAAGTGGAGGGGTCACATTGGTCCCACTTAAAACCCACCTCCTTAGATAGAATCATACCAATTTGATAGGGTCCCTAGAAACCTTAGCTTATAGAAATGTCATATCCTTCTTAAACCAAGTCTAATTTCGTACTTAGACCATCTTAGGGTTGAGGTTCTTAGTCTAAGTCGAGGGACAATGTCACATACATGCAACTTATGCATACTAGTAAGAACATGTAGAAAATACACAAAGAACACATCCTGGTTTATCCCTCCTTGAATTAAGTCTCTCATCCCTCAAGTCACCATAGTGATAATTCCCAGGAAGGAGGGACACAATGGTACCGCTTAAGTTCCTTCCTAGACAGAATTACCATCTAATTAAGACTATCTCCGGGTAAAGCCAATAACTCAAGTGAAGAATTACACCAAGAACTTATCTTGTGCATTTCATGCCATAAACACAATTATATCATGTTCTAACTTTCATATAGATATACATGTGAATCACAAAGAAGCAACATACATGCTTTCATTCAATCATCTCATGATCACATACATAAGCAAATAATTATTCACATGTTCAATAATAACCCCTTCGAATAACCTAACCCCACTCCTGCCTATCGCGGAACACAGGCTTCTGCAAGCGCGAACCTTGCCCCTCGCAGAACACGGCTTGCAAACCCAGCCTTCGCGGAATAGGGACTGGCGAACCCAATCCCCGCGAACACAGACTGGCGAACGCCTATCAGGTGAAGCCTTGACACTGGCGAACCCCTCATGCCGCGAACACCTGACACTGGTGAACACCTGTCAGGCGAAGCCTTGACACTGGCGAACGCTGTCGGCGAAAACCTGACATCGGCGAACGCTTCATTGACCGTGAGGCGTCATACAAGGTTCTCATACAAGATACTTTTATCTTGACCGAATTCACACATACATGTAATTTTCATGATTTTAATCATCTTCAAACATACAAGCATGCATACGGTTCATACTCTTCATGAACGATCAAAACAATTGCATGACAAGGCCGAAAATACATGCAATACTCATTCAACCCGAAATGCATATTTGCATGGAACATGCATATGAGTTCAAGCAACCTAGCTCTGATACCATTTGTAGATTTAGAGATTCATAGCATGATGTGTTTTCCATAATCATGCCTCTCCACTTTCACAAAGAAGAAAGAGGAGAAGGAGGAAGAAGAAGGAGATGTAGATATGTACCTTGCACCTTTGAAAAACAGTGAAAGGATCTTTGTCCTTGCTCCAAAACGTATGCTCCAAGTCTTCCAAGTTGGTGGCGAATTCCTCTTCAGTCTTCAAGCCTTCAAGTTCTTTGATGAGGACGGATTGAATGTGTGATGGTAGGGGCGATTTGTGTTGAATGGACACAAAATAGATTCACCCGAAATGCTCTAAAGAATGCTTGAATAATTCGGCCAAGAACAAGAGAGAAGAGAGAAGTTTCGGATTTTTTAGTCACACTATGTGTTGTGGCCAAATCATCTATTTATAGATGATGTAGGGAGTTACAAGGAAGGGTTACAACTCTCTTATGGCCGAAAGTGTGTGTACTTTCGGCCTAGGGAGTGGTTACTCCTTCCTTGTACACTCCTTTGTCCAAAAACAAAGTAACTACCCTATATGGCGAAGGGGTGCCTTCCCTTGAGGTGTCTCTTTGCCATATTAAGGCTCTCATGGCCGATTTATGCCTTGGTAACTTCTGAGGGATGTGCACACATGCACTAATGCACCTCAACTGCCAAAGCCATGTCCTTTTACCAAAATACCCTTATTTTGTATAAAAGGATGCTAATAAGTAGTTACTACTCATGAAACATCACAAATGTTCCATATAGCCACAATTCACATAGTTGAATTCCATAGAACTCATTTCAGCTCACCTTGAGCTAAAACTCACTTCTCCATCCGAGATGAGCTCAAGCATTACCTCAAAGGACTTGGTGCGCTAAGAATTCCAACAAGCCAATGTTAGATGCATACCCATCGGGAAGTTTAACGATATGCTTCAACCAATTGCAAATCATAGCAATCTGATCATCATTTAACGTGTATAACGCCTTCGGTTGAAATGATTTCCCATTCTGTCCAATGCTCAAATGCAGTTCATCACGGATATTTAACTCCTACAAACCACGTCTCGACTATGCATTATCCTTCGTTTTCCCTTTCATGTCCAAAACTGTGTAGAAAATGTTATCAAAACATTTTTTTTCAATGTGCATAACATCCAGACAGTGTCGTACTTTCAAGTCTGCCCAATACGGCAACTCCCAGAAAATTGATTTCTTCACCCAATTGTGCTCATCACCAAACTTATCAACCCTCATTTTGTCCCACGGTATTTCTAATGCTGGGAATACAATCCTATTAAGATCCCTTAAGATCTCATGACCTGACTTATACACACACGGATGTCTACGGTCAGTTTCTCCCCACGATTCGGTATTGTTACGCAGAGCATGCCGACGTGGTAAAAATCTCCTATGACAACCCCACCAACTGGTTTTTCGTCTATGCTTCGACTGAAAACTATTAACATCACTCATGTAGTATGGGCATGCAAGTCTTCCATGCGTACTCCAACCCGATAGCATTCCGTACGCCGGAAAATCACTTATCGTCCAAAGCAAACATGTTTGCATAACAAAGTTCTGATTACGGTGCCCAACCCAAGTTTCCACTCATGTATTCCATAAAACTTGTAACTCCTCAATCAGTGGATGTAGAAACACGTCAATGTTACGGCCAGGAGATCGGGGACCTGGAATTAGTAGAGGCATGAAAGTGTACGGCTCCTTCATGCATAAATCAGGCGGCAAGTTATAAACAACGATGAATACAGGCCACATCGAATACGATTGTCCTATTTCAGACAACGGGTTAAAGTCATCAGTACTTAACCCCAATCGTACGCTTCGGTAGTCCTGTGCGAAATCCGGATAACGTTCTTAACCCCAATCGTATACTTCGGTAGTCCTGTGCGAAATCCGGAAAACGTTCATCGACGTGTTTCCATGCCTCTTCTTGAGATGGATATCCAACAGTGTCAGATACATTTCCACTTGCTCTAATATGATATGTCATGAACTCTGCGGTTTTAGACGACTGGTAAAGCCATTGTAGCCGCTCAGTGATTGGTAAATATTGTAAAACCTTTTTAGGTTTCGGTTTCTTACCCGGATCACACACTTCATACTTATCCGCTCCACACACCCTACAATTCAATAACTTGCTGAAGCCACCGTAGAACAACATACAATTATTCTCGCAAGCATGAATTTTTCTATACGGTAACCCAGACTCCTTCAACATACCTTTCGTCGAACATGCTCGTTGGCAACGAGTTTCCTCCGGGTAATATTTCATTGATATATCCGATCATCTCAGAGAAAAAGGCATCTGATACGTTGTGTTGACTTTTCATACTCAACAACTTGGATAACATCGATAATTTGGTGTACTTATCACCACAACCTTCATATAAAGGTTTTGACGCATCACACAACAGTTGGAAAAACTGTTGTGCCCTTTCGTTTGGCATTTCGGGCGTTGAAACGTCCTCATCATCATTATTCTGATCATCTTCAAAATTATTATAGTGCTTATGAAACCCAAAAGCATCACGAACCATTTTTTCATAAGCCGGCCGTTCTTGGCTACTCTCAGAAGAATTAAGTACTGCAAAACTGGTACTTGCAAGATTTGATTATGTTGACGTTAGTTCATCAAATCGATAACCTCGATAAACACATGGATTGATCTCAGGTCGTTCACCATGACAATCCCACACATGATAATTGGGTTTAAATCTGTCTAATACTAAATGATTGCCAACTGTAATTCGATCATAATAGTATCTATTTTTACACTTTTTACATGGGCATTTCACCAGTTCTTCTCCATTTGATTTAGCAACAAAAAAACATAATCCAAGAATTTCTGAACCCCAGTCCAAAATCTTTCACTTATATAGCAAGTCCCATCCTCAAAGCGCCGATACATCCAATCACGTCCTTCGCCCATTTATGGCTTTTCCTATGATCATTCATCAATAAAAACAATAACAAACATGACAATTAATTATATATTACAAAAAACAAAAACAAAAGTTCTTAAATACTGCACACATTCATATATAAATATTCACATCATTTTTTCCTAATCCAGGGTACATGGGTCCTATCCTGTTCATAAAAGTACTATTACTGAAGAAACTTTTATGGTTGTGTATGTAAAACTGTAATTACATAAATTTCGGCAGCATTTCGACTTATTTCCACACTATACCATTTCTTTGGAATATTACTCCCAGAACAGGTATAACGTGGAACAAGACTAAGAAATGCGACCAAAATTTATGTAATCCGATCAGTTTTACATGCACAACCATAAAAGTTTAATACACCGATAGTAAACTTTTACAAACTGTCCAACTTGGACAATCCATGAAAACTCTGTGCAATATATTATTTTACAACGTTATTCCAAAATTTTGAAATAAAGTGTAAAAATATATATTTTTACAAGTTTTCATAGACAGGAACTATGACTCAACTAATTTAACTAAATTACTTAAAAATAAAATTACCAATACATGAATTAAATTGAATGAAAAACTATGTAACCATAAATAAATACATAAAATATTTATTACCTCAATAATACACCCAACGTTGGCATCATGCATGACTTCTACTCAGATTTCGAGATGATATTTTGCGTAATAGTTGAGAGAGGAGAGGTTATGAAAAAAGTTTGCGAAGTGTTGGAAAGAAGCGGAGGAGTATATATAGGCGAATCTACTGTGGCCTCCTCCGCAGTACGTGGCCGCAGTAGTGACGGTGGTAGGTAGGGCACGTGGCCCACGAGGGCGTACTGCGGCCTAACTACGGTTTCGACCGCAGTAAAACGAACTGCCACCGCCGCGCAGTCCGTTCACTGCGAGGAGTCGCTCACTGCGGTCTTAACCGCAGTGAAAACCGACCTCCTTTTCTTCAATATTTTTGCTCTATTTATAGTCCAAGGATGAATTGACAGAAACTATGAACAATGATGATGGAGTCTGAAAATGACTTTAATGGATGGACGAGGAGATGGCAGGGCGTGACGATGGCCGGCGGAGAAGACTGAGCATGCGTCTGCTCTCCGTCCTCTCTCTTTTCCTTTTTTTTTTATAAAAGTTTTATTTTTAATTTACCTTTTTTTAAATTTTAACAGAGAACACAAATCTCATTTTTATTCTATATTAAACAAACTAAAATGGCTAGGACCATGACAAAAGTACATAAAATGTATAAAAAAACACAAGAAATAATAACGAAAATGGTTAAAAACACATGAAATTATAAAAATGAGCATGTTTATGAAGTAATGAAAATGAAAAAAAGCATATACAATAATGAAAATAATAAAAGCACATAAAATATAAAAAAGCATAAAGACGTGAAATAATAAAAAATGAAAGAGAGCACATAAAATAAAATAATGACAAAAAGAACATGGAAATGACAAAAATCACATAAAATATAAAATAGTGACAAAAATATATAAAACAATGACAAACATCACATAAAACACAAATACAGAAAAATACCGAAAATCACAACTACGAATTAGATATTACTATACCTAAATTACTAATCCGGACAAAATTGGGTGTCAACAAGATTCAAGACAAAAAAACATAATAAATGAAACTAGGACACACGCCGACCATGGAGGGGCAGTGGTCTCAGCATCAGGGAACGACAAAGGCATCACGACCAGGAGTGAGACGAGATCGACTTGAAGCTATTGGTCCAAAGCAAGCAGGAATGATAGATTGGCATGGCGATAGGACAACGGCGTGAGCGGTGGGTTTCACCAGCAATACCCAATTCATGGTTGCAGAATCGGATCCCTCCAAACGGCGGTGCTTCTTCAGACACATAACCATATTTCTTCGGCAAAAAAAACAAAAAAAAAACTTGCAACACGTCCCGGAGTTCCAGCGATGGCAGCTTAAAGGGCGATACCTCCGGCTAGCGGTGGCTCCAAAGCACTCCGGCTAATGCGGGTTCGATGAAGAAAGAAGAAGAATCAGATGGATGAAGAAAAAGAAGAGAATTCGAAAGGGAGGAGAGAGCTGCAGCTGCGCTAGGATTTTACATTATTTTATAAGATAAAATGTTTATGTCATAATGTATAGGACAAATGTGCAAAAAAACACAAAAATATACTACCTCCGTCCCTGAAAGATTATACACTTTGAATTTGTTGTTTCAAGATTCAATGTTTGACTCAAATTTTAACAAAGATAGCAAGTTTTAAAAAATTCAGAAAAAATATATTTAGAAAATTTATACTTCAAATTATGACATGCATATAAATTATTAACTTTAAAGTCTAAAAATTCATGAAAAAAAAAATCATAGATTAAATACTGTAAAACAGTAAAAACAAAGTGTACAATTATTCAGGGACGGAGGGAGTAGATAATAAGAGAGTTATTCTAAAAAAACAGAAAAGGGGAAACAAGAAAACAACAATTAAAAATATAGAAGTAAAAAATACAAAAATAATACAAAAGAAGAACACATGAAAGCGAAAAAAACAAAAACAGAAAAGGACAAAATTTTTGCTGTTCATCTTTTTACGTAAAATTTTCTACCAATTATATATGTAGATATGTGTAGGTACACATAGCAATGTATAAAGAAAGTATGTATGAAAATTTAGACATTTAGTATTTTTTAGTGGATTTGAACTAAAACGGTTTTGTAAATTAGACCTAGGGGTGGCAATCGGATGGATAATCCACGGTTAGGTCATATCCGCGAACCGCAAAACGCGGTTTTTTTCGTATCCGCGGTTTGCGGTCACACCTATTACGGATAGAAATTTAAATCCGTATCCGCGAACCGCGGGTATCCGCGGTTAGCGGTTAACCCGCGGTTATTCTAATGTGATGAATCAAGAATAAAACAACAGCCTATTCACTTAAAGATAACTGAGACTTAAAGAAGATTATATATTCATTATCAGAAAACTTAGTAACCCATATTTAAAGATTTGTGTAACTAACAGCAGTGCCACATGATAGAAAAATAAACAAGCAAGATACAATATCACAAGGCAAAGAATTTATTCAATAAGCATGGAAGGAAAAAGGCATCCACCGAGACAATGACCAAGTCCAATAAACAACTTATCAAGCCTCTTGCCGAAAAATGCATCCCAAGTGCAAGAGAAGGCAGCCACCTGTTTTTCAAAAGCATCAACCGAAACAAGACGAAGCAATATACTAAACACTTAGCTAATATCCTAGATAACTAACCAAATTCAGTTGGTAACAAAGAAATCAGTAATTTAGTAACAAAGACAGGCAGGGCTGAACTCATGGAAGCATTGAAACGGCTCAACAGACTTTTAAAACCAACAAGCTAAATTTATGTAATGCCTCACACAAGAGCCCAAACACTTTCGAGCTTTTCTTTTCCTCAAAACAAATCTTATGATTTTGAACCCAGCCAACAGCTAGCAATGTGACCAATATGTTGTCTGTTCACAATGAACTTACCACCATATACAAGTAACTTCTATAACTCCCTCGAAACAAACTTATAAGCATTAAAAAAATAAAATATTTGTTGGCATGTGCAAGGAATAACTATACCATTAACTCAGCATGAGCTCCATTTGCAGCAAGATCCCAAAGAACACAACGACTTTCTTCCCAAACCCCCTCCAGTTCTAAAGCACCCGACAGGCCAACATTATCTCGTGAACCTTCCCCTTCTCCTCCTCCTCCTGGAATGTCACCTTTATAAGACTCTTCAAGAATCTCCATGCTTTCCAATCTTGAGTTTGATGCCTCCACAACTTCATTGTTTGACAGTGAGGACATATCTTCACGAGATTCATCACCATTTCTTGTTTTAACCGGAATGAGTTTTCTTATCAGTGATATGATGTAACTCGGATCAACAGCTGTCGATATCTCAAATAACTAAGCAAGAAGGAAAATCACGAGTTTCAGTGGAAAGGCCGGAGTAGGCTTAAGTTCATTACTGAAAATGTGAGAGAGCAGAAAGAACAAGATGCGAACCAACCAAAACATCGAAAAGAGGACGAACTACGAGAATCTAACTTGCAGATCTGGCGGTGCTACAGGGTGATGCGCAGGCGCGAGGTAGTCATCGTGATTCCTCTGCCTTTCGTCGTCTTCTTGAACATCTCGGAGCGACCTTGACTCGGGCGACATCTGGGTCTGGGTTCAGGACCAAGACAGGCGATGAGCGATGAGCTGAGTCTCCACGGCGGATCGCTCAATATCCCACACCGTACAAGTGGTGTCGATACTGGCGGTCGCGATTCGATTGGATCGAGGTGGTTCCGGTCGAAGGAAGTGAGCGGCGCGCAGAACTCGCTGGTCTTGGAGTTTTTGAAGAGGGAGGAGGAGGAGGTGCGGAGGTCCCAGAGACGGAGGAAGTCACCGGAGGAAGCGAGGAAGTCACCGAAGGAAGGGTGGAACATAAGCTTCGTGGGTGGGTAGGGGTGGTCGAAGGAGAGCGAAGGGGGCTTGGAGAAGGAGAGGGAATTGGCGTCGAAGGAGAGGACGTCGACGCGGTTGGAGAATTCCTCGAACCCTAACATATCACTCACACTCACTCACACCACAGATATCACAGTTGGGCTCACATTCACGCAGCAAGCCACAGTTGGGCCTCACTATGGGCTTATTGACTATGGGCCTCATTAATCTTTGGGCTTGGCTTTCGGTTTGTGGGTATCCGCAAACCGCGGATAGTGGTTACCCGCGGTGCGGATATAACATATCCGCAAACCGTAACCGCGAATTAACGGATGTGAAAAAAAACCGTATCATGAACTCATGGATAAAATCATGATTAAACCGCCATCGACGCAAGGTTATCCGCGGTTTATGATACTATCCGTCCGATCGCCATGCTAATTAGACTGTCCAATATGTATGCCACACATATGTATATTATATGAAGACTCAAAATTTTCGACAGTAGACGCTTAATTAAATGAAAATCATTCATTTAAAAAAATTACTCAAAATTATATATATATATAGTATATATAGAATAAAATATAATTTACCTGAAAAAATTTGTCATTTGTGAAAAATTGAAAAGAAGAGAAGGGTAAGATAGTTTATAGTCTACTACGGTAGAATCTTGACTCTCTTCACTACTATTCAACCCTTTCCCAAATCGGTCACCACTAACCAAATGGTCCAATGGGAAGTCATAAGTGAGATATTCTTTTAACTCTCCAAATCATCAACACTTACAATCAAGATTTCAACCGATGGCATTGATGGTGTTCATCAATTTCTTTGAGGGGATCCTCTACTTCTACTTCTACTTCTTCATCGTCTGTTATCAAAGCAGAGCAGTTGACCCCAGTTACCTCCAACACTTCTGCAAGTCAAACCACACCGACGACTCGACGAGAACGAACCTCGATCATCTCCTCTCCTCCCTCTCAAGCGCCACGCGAAATGACAACGGCGGCTACTTCAACACCACCGCTGGCGCCGCCGCCAGAAATTCCTCCATGCTCTACGGCCTTTTCCTCTGCCGCGGCGACGTCCCCGCCGATATCTGCCGAACCTGCGTAGGAATCGCTGCCAACGAATCTGCCGGACTCTGCCCCGACGGAAGAGATTTCATAGTCTGGTACGAGAAGTGCATGCTCCGATACTCCGACCAATCGTTTTTCGCCACTCTCCAAGGAAGCCCTAAAATCGTGCGGCGGACGGACCAGGAAGTCAGGGGCAGAGACCGATTCGATCGGATCGTGGCGGCGACGGTTGAGGACATAGCGAAAGCGGCGTCGAATGCTCCGGCGAGGGCCAAGAAATTTGCGACGGAGGAGGCGGATATCGACGTGGCCCAGAAGGTGTACGCCCTTGCTGAGTGCGTGCCGGATCTCTCCGTATATGATTGTTACAAATGCCTGAGAATCGCTATCGCCGAGTTCCCGCGTCTGCTAAGCGGGAAAATAGAGGGGAAGTCTCTCTTACCGAGCTGTGGTGTCCGGTACCGAATGTCTCCATTCTACAACCAAATCCAGCCTCCGCCATCGCCCCGGCCGCCCGCGGGTTAGTAGTTGTTACCGGATTTACATTATTGCACTCCACAAGTTTGGCATCAACATGATTATCAAAATCTATACCGAATATATATATATATATATATATTCGGTTATTTTGGTTCGATTTTTCATTGAAAATTCCAATTTTCGATTTAATCAAATAATAAATCCGTTATTTTATTCGATTTTTTTTTTTTTTGTATTACGTGGGATTCAGTTAACCGAAATTAACAAATTATTCTCATGCATTTGTGAAAATTACGAAAACCTTCCCCGAGGGCCCGAAGTATAAACAAATATTTAATTTCACCTCTCATTTTTTAAAAACTTCCACATATATCCCCGAACTTTTGAAGATGTCACATTTTCTTACAGCCGAGCCGACCACCCTTCACATCATTAACTCCACACCCATCGGACCACCGCTGAACCCGCCTCACTACCTCCAACCGTCTACAATAGCGTCAAACAGCCGTAGGTGAGCACTATAAGTAGAACAGTGGCGGATGGTGGCGGACCCAGCGTCCATTGGGCTAATTTTTAGCCCAAAATCCACTATATCTATAGATCAATTGAGTAATTCTTTTAGTATTTTAATTTACAATTTTTATATCTCTTTTGATTGAATTCTTGATGAATTTTATGTGAAAAATGTCTTTTAATTTATAATTTTTGTACCTATTATTGAATATTGATTGGATATTTTTCTTTCCGCTTACCTAAATTTTAAACCCTGAATCCGGTACTGCACTAGAAGCCCGGAAATGACCAAAGCGCCCGGCTGACACCGTTTAAAAGGCACACGACACGGCTTACGGCTAGCTGGCGGTGACCTGCACATAAGAAAACTCTGAATACATATAATGGTGCATTTGGTTAAATATATATAAGGACAATAAGAATTAGTTAGAACCATTCTTGTAGTTAGAACCTAAATGGTCATTCCTGTTTCTTGTATGTGCAGGAAAAGGTTCTCGGGCAATTGTGTATATTATTGTTCCTGTAATTTGTTTCTTGGTACTTTTCTTTTTGATCGTTTACTTCATTTCTCGCTGGAGAGCAAAACCGAAGACAGAAGGTAAGACCATATATTATCAACCACGTACAAAAAGACAAATAATCTTGTGCTTTTTTATGTATTTTTTTCCTAGCGACTTTGTATCTTCTTTAATTCTCTTAAAACGGTAATGATTTTAGATCCAAGCAACAGAGCCATTCGGTCTCTACAGTTTGATCTCACCACTTTAAGGTCTGCCACAAATAACTTTGATGACTCCAACAAGATTGGTATGGGAGGATTTGGCAGTGTCTACAAGGTATAATATTGTTTCTGTATGCTAGCTACTTGCTTGGAATTTCCTGATCATCTATTGCTCATTTGAATGTTATCCGTTTTCGTATGCATGGTTAAATGATTTACAGGGCATATTACGTGATGAGCAAGAAATAGCTGTGAAGAGGCTATCGGAGACCTCCACACAAGGAGTTGAAGAGTTCAAGAATGAGGTTGTGGTGGTTGCCAAGCTTCAACATCGGAATCTGGTGAAACTGATAGGGTTTTGTGCTGAAAGGAAAGAGCGGATGCTAGTCTATGAGTTTGTCCCCAACAAAAGTCTTGATTACTTCCTCTTTGGTCTGTTCTTCTAGCTTGAGAATGTGTTTGTTAATTTTGATGTGCCAGTTTCAAGGAACTCATGATTGTTTTACAATTCATCCATTTATGCAGATGAAGTAAGGCGAGCACAACTAGATTGGCCCAGGCGTTACAAGATCATCAAGGGAATTGCTCGAGCTCTCTTGTATCTTCACATAGATTCACGTCTCAGGATCATACATCGGGATCTCAAAGCTAGCAACATTCTTCTGGATGAGAACATGAACCCAAAAATCTCGGATTTTGGCCTGGCTAGGATTGTTGGAGAGAATCAAAGTCAGAATCCAGAACAAACCAGAAACGTTGTTGGCACTTAGTAAGTTACCATCATCACTACTTCTAGAGATTAATTGTGAAGCACATCCAACTAATAAAATTAACTGTGTATGTTGTTGCAGTGGTTACATATCTCCAGAGTATGCTATGCATGGGGAAATCTCAGTGAAATCTGATGTGTTCAGCTTCGGCGTTTTACTTCTAGAGATTATAAGTGGCAAGAGTAACACTAGTTTCTACAAACCAAATCAACCTGACAATCTTCTAACTAATGTAAGTACTATAGGATAAAAGAATCTGTAGTTGATCAACCTTTGCACCAGGCACCAATAAAGCTAGAAGTTTTTGCAATATCTAGCCTAGTGACTAAGTTCCTAACGACGTGAACTGGAGATCTTGTGTTCAAGTCTCCACATCCTCAATCCCTAACCCCCTGTATCAGAAAAAAAACACTTCAAATGTGAGTGAAGTGTACACATGGGTATATATGGTTTTTGAGGAATATGTGATCATTATTATGACTTGTGCAGGCATGGAAACACTGGAAAGATGGGAAAGCAATGGAATTGATGGATCCAAGTGTTAGAGATTGTTACGGTACAAGTGATGATGAAGTTAGGAGGTGTATTCAGATTGGGTTGCTTTGTGTTCAGGAAGATCCAGAGGTGAGACCAGACATGGGAAGAATGGTTATCATGCTCAATAGTACCTCTGTCACTTTGCCGTTACCTCAAAAAACGGCTTTCTTCTACGATACCAAGACTGGATTAAGCACTCGGATAGAGTCTGGTGAAAGTACAAGCTCATCCTGCAGGGTCTACTCAGCTAATGGAGTTTCTATCACTGATTTGGACCCTCGTTAATTAGAAGGTATTGTGAATCCAAGTGTACGTATCAAGCTTTGGGTTATTGATAGGGGAAAAATGGAATCTTAAAGGGTCCGTTTAGTTATGAAAAAGTTTCCAATTTTTCCTTTGTAAAATTCATTTGTAAATATTTGATCACATACCTAATCTTTAAGAGATGGAAAACCTTATTTTTCAATGATTAGAAAACTCTAGTATTAAAATGGAAACCTTCAAAACAAGATTCCCTAATTTAATACTAGAGTTTTTCAAAATTTGGAAAACCTTTTTTTTCCATACCTTCAAAACTAGGTATATGATCAAACATTTACACAGATGTTTTGGAAATGAAAATTTGAAAACTTCTCTGCAACTAAACGGACCCTAAGCTTCAATATTTTCACTTATTTGCAAGTTAGGCCTAAATCTATTGGAAAACATTTTCGTCCAACCCGGCTTGGAGGAAAGTCTTCCAATCTGTATACGTGTCATAATATTAGTGGTGGATCTCATCACTCACAATTACGGTACTACCACTAGCGTAATGAATAGTGGCAGCCCCGTAATAAACAGTGATGATATCAATCATTAACGTCATGCCACGTATATTGGTTGGAGGACTTTCTTCCAACATGGGTTAGACGAAAATATTGTCCAAACCTATTTGGTTTATCGTTTAATAATCACAATTAATATTGCTATATTTGATGTCTAACTTGATCCATTGTAAGATATTCGTGATCTGGTAATGAAAAATTGTGACACATTATAGGAAATTCATGATCTAGTAGTGAAAAGTCGTGATCCATCGTAGGAAATTGATCATCTAGTGAAAAGTCTTGATTCATTGTATGAATTCATGATTCATTAGTGAAAGTCATGATCAATTGTAGGAAATTTATAATTAGTTTGGATGAACAGTAACAAAGCATGTCGAACGGACATCGTAGAAAACATCAA
Source organism: Stellera chamaejasme (assembly GCA_024586325.1). Taxonomy (NCBI): domain Eukaryota; kingdom Viridiplantae; phylum Streptophyta; class Magnoliopsida; order Malvales; family Thymelaeaceae; genus Stellera; species Stellera chamaejasme. Next base: position 1,584,799 of record CM044986.1, read on the forward strand.
AACATATGATATATGAAATTTTATTCGTCATCATGATTTTTTATCTCCATTGAAACTAAGTATTGGTAATTTTCAATTATAAAATAAAAAGATGTGCATTTTTTTATAAGATGGAGAAATGAGAAATGGTATGGTTTAAGGGTGTCAAAAGCTAACCCGACCTGATTAACCCGCCCGAATCCGACCTGACCTGACCCGATCTAACCGAAAAAGTTAACGACCCTAAACATGACCTGACCTGAACTCGAACCCGACCTGACCCAAAAACAGCTCGACTCAAATGAACCCGTGACCCGAATGACCCGAACCTGACTTGACCCGAAACCAGCTCAACCCGAAATGACCCGAATGACCCAAACCCGACCTGACCTGAATCCCGAACCCGATTAACCCGAATCTAAACCCTTAGGAACCTGAAATAAACTATCATCATAACAAAATATAATCATCTAATGCATTATAGAGTTACTATCATCATAACAAAATAAACTACTATCACTCATTATCTAAACTCTAAAGCAAGAAATTGTAGTATATAACGCCAATATTTCTAATCTTTTGGAATAATGTCCAATCTCCAATTTTGTTGGAGCAATGTCCAATTTTCAATTTTGTTGGAGGAACTAATCTACTATTTTATTGGAGGAATGTCCAATTTTCAAAATTGTTGGAGAAATATTTAATTTTCAATTTGTTTTTGGAATAACGTCTAATTTCTCTTCAATTTTGTTAGAACGACTCCGCGAAATAGATTTATTTTAAACTCCAACGAAAGGGGAGAGGAAAATGTGTGAATAATTTTCTTAGTATATCATTATTGTATATATGAATATAAAATAAGTAGTATTATTTATAAAGAATATAAATATAAAGAATAAAAGTTTAGTTTAAAATTTTCAGCTACTCGAACTTGGATTGACGAAACTCGAATTTGAACCCGTAGAATCACGAACTTGGACCAAAAGAAACCTAAACTTAACCCGAAGAAACCCAAAATTTGACCCGAAGAAACCCGACCTGGACCCGACCTGAACCCGAGACTGAAACAACCCGAAACCCGAACCCGACTTGACCCAAAGTAAACTCAACCCAATGGTGACTTGAACCTGAATAACCCGAACCCGACCTTACCTGAACCCGACCTGACCCGAAAACCCCTTTACGTTGATGGTGCTTCGGGGTTAGATAGACAAGGAGCGAGGTTAGTTCTCGAAGGACCTGAGGGTATGAGAGCCACCCGATCCATCAAGTTTACTTTTCCGGGACAAATAAAGCGGCCGAATATGAAGTCTTAATCGCCGGATTGGAGTTAGCAAAGAAGGAAGGTATTCGGTCCCTAAAGACATGCAGTGACTCGAACCTTCTGGTCCAACAGATGAACGGAGAGTTCAAGGTCAAATAACCCAGTCTTAAAAAATACACCGAGGTTGCAAAGAAATTAGCCGCACAGCTTGAAAGAATATGCATCGAGAAGATTCCCCAGGCATTTAACTCCGAAGCTGATCAGCTCTCGAAATCCGCCTCCTACGATAAAGAAAGGAAGAACCCTTATATCAACTACCTCCGGGTATTCAACATTACTTCGGGATGAAGAGCTCTCTATTGGAAATATCTCACTGAAGGAATACTCCCAGAGGACCAGGTCATGGCAGCAAAAGTAAGAAGAAAATCGAGTAAGTTTGTCATAATAGGAGGCAGTCTATATCGAAAGGGTTTTTCTTCGCCTATGCAAAAATGCATCGGTGAGGAAGAAACCGGAGAAGTCCTAACATAAGTCCACGAAGGCACATGCGGGTCCCATGTCAGGTCGGATGCATTAGCCGCAGTAATACTCAAACAGGGTTATTTCTGGCCGGATCTAAAGGAAGAGGCCATAAAGTTGGTCAAAAAATGCAAGAAATGCCAAGAGCACGCCCGGATACAAAGAGTTCCCTCGGAGTATGTAACATCTTCAGACTACCCAATACCCTTTGCCGTTTGGGGTATTGACTTGATTGGAGCACTACCAATGACGCCCGGAGGATTGAAGTACTACGTAGTCGCCGTGGATTACTTTACCAAGTGGATAGAAGCCGAACCACTAGCATCGATAACAACGGATGACATCCGGAAATTTGTTTGGAAAAATATTATTTGTAGATTCGGATGCCCGAGAGTACTAGTTACAGACAACAGAACACAATTCACGGACGAAGGGTTCCAAGATTTTGCCGAAGAATTTGGTATCAAACTTCATTTTGCTCCGGTCGCACACCCGCAGAGCAATGGACAAGTCGAAGTGTCAAACCGAACGTTAAAAGACGGTCTAAAGAAGAGGCTTGGAAACGCAAAGGGTAAATGGCCCGGAGAGCTTCCACATGTCTTATGGAGTTACCGGACTACACCCCGAAGGTCAACTGGAGAAACTCCATTTTCCTTAACCTATGGAACCGAAGCTCTCATCCCCATCGAGGTACCAATCCATCTCTTCGGGCGATAGTCTTTGAAGAAAACACGAATGAACAAGGATTAAGTACAAATTTAGATTTCCTCGAAAGGAGAAGAGAAGAAGCAGAACTCCGAAGAAAGGCATTTCAACAAAGGACTGCGGCCTCGGCAAATACAAAAGTTAGAACAAAAAATATCAAGGTTGGAGACCTAGTCCTAAGGCAGACTAAGTTGGGCTCCCAGAGACCAAAAGGAGGAACATTCGCCCCAAACTGGGAATGTCCGTTTGAAGTGACCGCCGAAGAAAGAAAAGAAGTGTATAAATTATCAGATTCCGAAGGAAGAGAGTTGGTTAACTCATATCATTCCGAAGCACTTAGGAAGTACTATGTGTAATCCGAAGTTAGCTTAATAAATTGATACTTTCGGGAAGAGGATGTAGGTCTTATGACCGAACCTCTATAAAAAGAAGAGCCAGCCTTTGGAAATTAATCATTAGAAGATCTCGGAGGATTAATTACAGAAGTTCTAGAGGACTGTACAAAAGATAGCAAAAAAATACAAAGGAAACTAAGCAAAAAAAATACAAAAGATACAAATATTCCCAACGGTTAAAAGTCTTGAATCATGATTGTTAGAGACCAGGTTGGCATACCAGTCCAACTGGCGTTTCCTGTATCCCTAACTCACGGACTTCTCGTACCCGGTTACGAGTTTCATGCCTTCCCCAGGACTCGAACATGGGACTCCGGGCTTAATGTCCCATTTCACATGAGTCTGAGTGGTGTGAAATGGGACATTAAGCCCGGAGTCCCATGTTCGAGTCCTGGGGAAGACATGAAACTCGTAACCGGGTACGAGAAGTCCGTGAGTTAGGGATGCAGGGAACGCCAGTTGGACTGGTATGCCAACCTGGTCTCTAACAATGATGGTCCGAGAAAATCAAAAGGGGGATACAAATATCCCCAACGGCCAAAAGTCTCGAACCTTGATGGTTCGAGAAAATCAAAAGGGGGATACAAATATCCCCAACGGTCAAAAGTCTCGAACCATGATGGTCCGAGAAAATCAAAAGGGGGATACAAATATCCCCAACGGTCAAAAGTCTCGAACCATGATGGTCCGAGAAAATCAAAAGGGGGATACAAATATCCCCAAGTCAAAAGTCTCGGACCATGATGGTCCGAGAAAATCAAAAGGGGGATACAAATATCTCCAACGGTCAAAAGTCTCGAACCATGATGGCCCGAGAAAATCAAAAGGGGATACAAATATCCCCAACGGCCAAAAGTCTCGAACCATGATGGTCCGAGAAAATCAAAAGGGGGATAGAAATATCCCCAACGGTCAAAAGTCTCGAACCATGATGGTCCGAGAAAATCAAAAGGGGGATAAAAAACAACTCTGGTCAAAAGTCTCGGATCTTGATGGTCCGGGAAATACCAAAAATTATCATTCCACTTAGAAAAATTCGAACTCCTTACAATCGGCCAAATTGCTAAGGGGGACTTGATGGCCACCAAGCCCAATCTATTTAAAAGGCCCAAATGTAGAAGAAGGGAGCGAGTTTACCGAATTGACATCCATGACATCTATCCGATGACAAGTGGGTGGATCTTGTTTTTGTATCTTGGTCTTAAAAAGGTTGAAGACCACCTTTTCATCACCTACTTGAAATGTGACTTCTCCTGCTCTCACATTGATCAGCGCATCTCCTGTAGCAAGGAATGGTCTTCCAAGGATGATGGGAACTTCCTGATCTTCCTCCATATCTAAAACAATAAAGTCCGCAGGGAAAACAAACTTGCCAACTTTCACAAGCACATCCTCTACTATACCCCATGGGTATGTAATAGATCTATCCGCTAATTGCAAGCAAATAGTAGAGGGTTTAACTTCACCAATTCCTAATCTCTTAAAAACAGACATCGGCATTAAATTTATACTTGCACCTAAATCACATAATGCCTTAAAGTCCGAATTACCGATAGTACATGGAATGGTAAAGCTACTTGGGTCTACATGCTTTTGAGGTAATTTCTTTTGTAGCATAGCACTACATTCCTCCTTCAAATAAATAGTCTCAAACTCCTTAAATTTCTTTTTCTTAAAGATAATATCCTTTAAAAATTTTGCATAATTAGGCACCTGCTCTATGGCATCAAGTAAAGGAATATTAATCTCTAGTTTTTTAAACATCTCTAAAAAATTTGAGAATTGAGAGCTTACCCGCTTTTTCTGCAACCTTTGAGGATAAGGGATAGGAGGTACATACATTGGTAGTTCTTTCTTTTCATTTGGACATCGCTTCTCCTTCTCATCCTTTGGCTTCTCCTCTTCTTTCTTTTCTTTTTCCTGCTCTTTGACTTATGGTTCCATCTGTTGAGGTTGGGCTTCTGGCTTTGATGTCAGTACCTTGCCACTTCTCAGTGATATAGCCTTACACTGTGCGTTTGGATTCACCACAGTGTTGCTGGGAAATTCCATCTTGCTCTGTTTTTCCAAATGAGCCAAAATCTGAGATATGTGTTGCTTGATTTCTACATTGTCTCTTTCAAGCTGTTCCTGTCGTTTCTCAAACTTGGCCTGTTTGTCCTCTTGAAAAGATGAACTTGCCTCATAATGATTTTTCCTCTCAAAAGGTGGCCTGTATGGTGGTGGCTTCTGCATGGAAGTATCTCCTAAGGTTTGGTAATTCCCGTGTGGTTGGTAGTTTCCCTGTAAATTTCCTTGACATTGAGGTCTATATTGTCCACCTTGCACTTGCTGCCTGTAGCCATAATTATTTTGCCCTACCCAATTTACCTGTTCTGTAGCCTGATCTCTCTCATAGTACTCAACATTGGCAACTTGAGCTGGTTGGGAAACCTGATTTGCCTTCATTTGATTCGCAAGTGCTGCAATTTGTGCTTGAAGTTCAGTGAACTGATCTACCTGAAGGACTCCCTTCCTACTATCCACTCTCTCAGATGGCCATTGATAGCTATTGGCTGTAATCTCATCAAGTAAGTTAAAAGCATCTCTAAAGCTCTTACTCATCAACGTACCTCCTGAGGCGGCATCTAAAAATTGTCTTGTTTGCATGGATAGTCCGTTGTAAAACATCTGCACCTGTACCCATCCTTCATACCCATGATGCGAGCATTTTCGTAGTAGCTCTTTGTACCTTTCCCATGCCTCATGCAAATATTCAAAATCATGCTGCTGAAATGTGCTAATCTCTGATCTAAGTTTAGCAGCTTTCCCAGGTGGAAAGAACTTAATCAGAAATTTAGTAGCTACCTCCTGCCACGTCACCATTGGTTCTGGAATTGAAAGCAACCAAGTCTTCGCTTTGTCCCGTAGTGAGAAAGAGAACAACATGAGTCGAATTTGTTCTAGAGTCGCTCCCTGTGTCCTGTGAGTATCACAGAGCTCTTGGAAGTTTGTCAAATGCTGGTTAGGATCTTCATTAGGAGCTCCCCCAAATTGATGATTCTGAACTAAAGTGATAAGTCCAGGAGCGATGCTGAATTCAGGAGCCACCTCTGGTCTTGCAATGCCATTGTAATTATCAGCAATTACCGGTTGGAAGTGATCTCTGATAGCCCTATTCACCGGTGGTGGAGGATTCTCAGCCTGTTGCATGCACTCTCTCTCTGCATCTTGACGCTGCCTTTCAACTTCTCTCTGCTCAAGCTCTACCATACGTCTGGCAAAGTCCGCAACTTGTGCCCTTAGACGCTCATTCTCAGCTGTTGTTTGATCTGCCATTTATTTTCTCTTTTCTTTTGTTGACGCTCTGTTCTTCTGATTTCCGGATCAAATAGAAAATCCGAGCCTCGAGAGGTTCGGGGCATACACTACCTGAAAATTCCGGAACAAAGAAAAATTAAATAAAACTAATAATCCAAACACAAAAAGACAAGAAATAAAACAAGTCCCCGGCAACGGCGCCAAAATCTTGTTCGCGACACTGTAAGTGTACAGTTGTCAACAAGTAGTAAATCCGGTGAGTACCGGGTCGAATCCACAGAGACTTGTGATTCTTAATCAATGTGTATGATTTACGAATAGGAAAGAAATTGGTTGATTGATTTTATGTGGGAATTAATTAACAAAACTAAAGTGCAAGTGTTGTGAAATCGGATTACTAAAGCTACTTCCTAGAATTGTTGATCCACTTGAACTTAGGTTTAATATTTTAGAATTACCTATAATTACTACTCTTTACTTGCAAGAAGATGTATATGTTCTAGAAGCCTCCTCCCGAAGTGAAACTAGGTAAATTAGGAAGCAATTCCTTGGCCCTAATTTGTTCTGTGATCTATCTTCTTCCTAGGTTATTTCTGAACTTCCGTTCTAAATATAAACCTAGTCTAATTTCTCTGTGGTCTAGTAACACCTCCTTATTCCTAAGTGAAGCATGCCACACATATTCTGTGATCAAAAGAATAATGCATGAAATATCCGAGAAATTAAACAAGCATCATGGAATAGTAGTTGATAGAACTAATATATAAAACTCTAAGTTCAAGTATCACAATCAATTCTAGAAAGTAATAGAGAAACTAGCCACTAAACATGTTCAATGGCATTAAATAATGAAACAATGAAACCCAGAAGTATCAAGATGAAGAACGATGGAGAAAATCGTCCATTTGTGCAAACCCTAGCCTCCTCCTTTGTTGTGCATTAGTCTGCCATCCCCATCAATTGTGTGATTGACTATTTTTATATCCTAGGGTAAAGAGACATCAACGGTGGAGATTGCTTCATTAAGTGTGATCAAGGGCCAGAAAGTGATGCGCTTGTGGGCTGATTTGTGTTGCTGGGCTGATTTGTGTTGCCCAAGTCGTAAAAAAACAAAACTTACAAGAAGGCAATCACTTTGGCGATTGCCTACTTCGCTCTCTGTTGGAATTGTACGATTTGGCTTTGGAGCCAAGCAATTGCCTGACAGTTGCCTAAGTTGCTCTCTGCCGATTTCTCCACAAATTGAAGCAAGTGCCAGGCACTTGCTTGGCCTTGCTTCATTGCGTCTTTTATCCTTTTGCGTCTCAAACTCTTCTTCTTTTGTCAATTTAACCCAGATTCCTCAATTTTGCTCTAACATCTTCCAAGGTTAAATCCTGCAAAGTCATTGCGCAAAATAATAAGAACATAGCATTTAATTGAGTTTATATGCAAAATTGAGGGTAATATATATAATAATATGCACTAATCACTGGACTATACTCCCGAAGGTATTAAAAACACATGACACGTGTCCTCTGATACTATATTGGGATATTACAATTTTGTCACTATAGCAATGGACTATATAAACATTTATGGAGGGAATTAATAGGGTCTCTCAGAAACAATCATTCGAAAGACTAAAAACAGAACTTCATCCCCATTCTCGAATTCCGAGTCAAACGCACATCGCACAAATTCCCATGACATCCAATAACGTCAAAACACGTCAATATAGAAAGATCGTGGCGGTTGCTCACACGGATCCGCCACCACACATTTTTTATCCAAAGGTGAAGGGTAAGTTTCCAAGTAGATAGTCATTTTCTCTCAACAAATTATTTTTATGTATGTTTTTTCTTTTATCAATCTTTAAGTTTGTTCCTTAGTTATTTTTTTTCATTTTTTATTTTCAATTTAACTTCAAATCTTTAATTTGAAATATTTTATGTCACATTAAAAAAATCTCCAATATTTTTTACATATTTAATTTCTTCTTTCAGTTTAAACTTGAATCTTTCATTTCTAAAATTTATTTCATCATATCAACCCCTAAAAGTTTCCCATGTTTCATTTCCAAGTTTTCAATTTTAGGTTATAATATATTTCATTCTTGCTATATTGGTTTATCATTTCAAATGTTTCTTATTTCATAATATATATATAAATGGTCGGGCGTCGAAACCGCCAAAAATATTTCCGGTCTCACTAACAACTCAGAATAAACTAATTTGTGTATAGTGGTGAAAACCAGGTCGAATCCCAAGGAAAATCTTTGAATTAAAGTTTCTAAGCAATTAACTAAAATAAAAGGTTGGGGGGTTTTTTTGTCGAATCAAATGCTAAAAGAAATCAGCTGCAAATTAAACGAATGAATCAAATACTAAAAACGTTCAGCCTAGGGTTGATTATCCACTCCAAACATATGGTTGATCATCGAAACAAATATGTCTTTAACTCAAGCAAATAAACTGGATTCCTCCTAAAGTAGAAAGAACACAAATAATTCATTGATAAATTAACCAGAACAAGCGACTAATTAATTCCTTAATCTCAAGCAACTAGATATTGAGAAGCAATTTCTAATCAACTTAGAACTAACATGAAGAGCAATGATCGAATTGTTTATTCCAAGAAACCACCTAGAGAAGCTAGTATGATTTAACTTGTCCTATTTCTTCTATATGAGTTAATAAGAAATTTACGAAATTTCAATTAATCCACATGCTTCTAATGAATCCTTTCATACAAGCGGCTAAAAAGATTCAAGCATAATCACAATTTCATAACCAATCCTACAAGCAAGAATTAGAAATCAATTACAAGAATTAAGAACTAAGAAGAAATGGATACTTGGAAATCAAAGAAAGTTATAGCTCAAAATTAATTCTTACAACCAAGAGTTTGGAAATAGAAATCTAACCCCAGACCAAACTAAGAAAATTACTCATCTCATTTTAATCAATTGTGTCCAAATAAGCTCTAATATATAAAACATACTCAAAACGGATCTTTAAAGCTCGAAACTTATTAAAATAGCTAAATTTGGGAAAATATATTTAACAATTATCAACTTATCAATATACACACACACATAGAGAGATGTAATTTTTACTTTGATCAATAAAATGCATAAATTTATCTTATTATTATTTTTGAACAAAAATTTATCTTTTTCTTCATTCGCTTTATCACGTAAATTGTATTTTATAGAAAACAAATGCTTCAAACATCTTAAAAAATGACTCTTTTCTGAAATTTTCTAAATGTTTTACGTTTTTTATATTTTTATTCTTTAAGACACTTAAGTTTTTTTAAAGGGTGCGAAAACTTAGAGCATGTGCAAAATTCGAATTAAAATTTTTTACTCTCTTCATCCCAAAAGTAACGCAACAGTTGACTTTTGATATAAATATGACTTCAATTTATCTATCATTTTTTAATGAAAAATATCAAAATAATACATTCATAAAGTTAAGACATCAAATTTTTAGTTGTATATAAAAGTTTCAAATTTATAATTTGAATTGATAGAGAAATTAAATCATAAATTAAATGTTGAAAAACCGGTGTATTATTTTTGGGACGGAGTGAGTATGTGTGGATATGAGTAATTTTGTTTTATAATTTATTTATAGTTGTGAAAAACTAGAATGAAGTTTTTTTTCATCAAAAAAAAGAATGAAGCTTTTTTTACCTATCTAATTAAATTGCCTTCATACTAATTGTATTGGTTATTTTCTTTAAAACTAACTTTACTTGAATTTATAGGGTCAAAGAGTTGGTGCAATATTCAGTAGATATATTGAATTTTTCTTCAACAATTAATGAAAAATTTAAGATTTCTTTAACTTTACCTTTGAATCTTTCAAATATTCATATTCACTTTTTCAAATTTTCATTTTTTTAAGTAAATTTTTTTTTGTTCCCTTGCAAAGCAAGGACTTCAGAAAACCTAGTACTCTACATATGTTGGATATACACATAAAAATATTAAATAAATTTGATCTTTGTTTGTTATTACTCTTATTTTTTTTAATTTTGTACGTAACAAATGCTCTATGGATAAATTGTTTATAGAAACTAAAGGTTTGATGATATTACCAGAGAGATGATAAACAAAAACTTTGACAAAATTGCAGTCTCTTAATATTGAAACAAACATAAGATAAATATGTGTCTATATTTCATTTTATTTGTAAAACTTTCATTTTAATTAATATATATAATTTATATCAATATTATATGATTCAAGTTCTAACTTAAAAATGAAAAATTATGATCCCATAAGAGAATTTCTGTATCCATTACTGTTCACAATCGTGCTTTGTAGGTAGGAAGGATGTACCTGTAGGTGCTTGATTGGTACGTTTGTGGATCATAATTGTCTTGAATGATTCTAGAGAGAAATTCGATCAGTTAGAAAAGTATGCGTTATATAGAGTCAGACGACCTATTGACTCAAGGTCAACGGTGTGTTCATTTGAGATTTTTTTTTTGAAATTTGTGGATGTATTTTTGGTTGATAGATGAAAAATAGATAGAGTAAGAAATTTGAAAAAAAGTGATTTGATAGAGTTAATGAAAAATTGATGAATTTATGGATGTTTTGTGTATTTAAAATTGAAAAGATAAGAACATTTTTATTTTTTTAGAAATTATTTAGGTTGTATTCTTTGCCACATAATTTCATTAACAAACAATCAAATCAACATTTTCCTTCCATTTTTTTCTCTTACAAATATCACATCAATCTTCAAACATTTCACCAAATTTTCAAGAAAAATTATGTAAATAACACACCCTTAGTGAACATTAATTACCCAAGTAAAGTCTTTGACAAGTCGCCATTCTACATTTCCCTGAACCTCCCAAGTCCCAACCAACCTAGTCACTCATGTCCTTGTCACTCATGTTATTTTTACCTAACAGCTGGAACATAAAATTTCCACATATTGTCAACCAAGCAACACTGTCAACCAAGCAACACGGCAAACAAACATAACACCAATCTAGTGAGAGTATATAGTACTCTAACCATCAAATAATTAATTAACTTGGATGATAATTAATCCAGCTCCAAAATGGTTGTTCCTTTGCCAGTCCTCTTCTTCCTATGCAGTATCTCTTTGCTTTTCTCTGTCACCATGGCTCAGCAGGTGAACTACCGTGCACACAGCTGCACATATCAGAGCACTTATGACCCCAAAACATCCCTTGCCTTGCAAGCAAACCTAAATTTGACGCTCTTGTATCTCAACTCAAACTCTGCCACTAGTGGTGGATTCTACAACACCAGCTCTGGCAATGGTTCTGATACCACCTATGGGAGTTTCTTATGCAGAGGGGACATCTCCCCTGAATTGTGCCAAGCCTGCATCAGAGAGACCAGCAAAGACATCATCAACCGTTGCCCGAACTATAAGGAAGCATTCATATGGTATGATGAGTGCATGTTAAGATTCTCCAATCGTTCTATATTCTCTAGACTTCAGGAAAGACCCGGTTTTTGTCTGTGGAATCTATACGACGTATCATATCCGAGTGAGTATAATAAGACTGTTGAAAAACTGATGAACCGCCTTGTTTCTCGAGCTGTTTCTTCGGAAAAGCTGTATGCTACTGAGGATGTTAATGCAACCATCTTTGACCGGTTGTATGGGCTTGTGCAATGCACTCCAGATATAACTCCATCTCAGTGCTATGGATGTTTATCTAGATGTGTCCAGGATATTCCTGGCTGCTACAGGGGAAATAGAGGTGGGAGGCTTTTATCCCCAAGTTGCAGTATCAGGTTTGAGAGTGAGCCATTCTACAATCAGCCCCTCTCTCTGGCTCCTGCGCCGCTACCTCCTCACACTCCACCAACTTCATTAGACTTTGATGGTAAGCCAATAATGTGAAATCTCAAGTGTTTAAAGTACATGTTTTAACATGTAGCTAGCTTTTCTTTACCACTTTTATATCATGCATGCAGATAGTGAAGGAAACTCATTGAGGAAGATTCTTGCCATCAGTATTCCAATAGCAGCCATTTTAGTCATCCTGTTATCTACCTTGTGTTGGTTTTGTTGGAATCCAAGGAGAAAAAATGATGTTGCGAATCAAGAAAACGGTAAAGCTAGAAAGGTGTTGATTTCCTAATTGTTAGTACTCATCTTATTGTTTGATTGACTAAAATAGATGTGTTGTTCTTCAATTTTCACTAGCTGGTGATCAAATTTCAACAGTTGAGTCTACACAATTTGAGTTGTCAACCATACAAGCTGCCACAAACAACTTCTCTGATTCAAACAAGATTGGTGAAGGCGGATATGGCCCGGTGTACCAGGTTATACATGGCTAATGCTTCCAAGATTTCTCTGGTATTGATTTTTCACACTCTTATATTTACCTTCATGTTGGTTGAGAACAGGGCACTCTCCCTGATGGACAGAAAATAGCAGTCAAGAGGCTATCTGAAAGTTCTGATCAAGGGGAACAAGAATTTAAGAATGAGGTTGAAGTGGTGGTAAAGCTTCAACACAGGAACTTAGTTAGGCTTTTAGGGTTTTGCCTACATGGACAGGAAAAGATTCTTATTTATGAATATGTTCCCAACAAAAGCCTCAACTACTTCCTCTTTGGTAAGCTTTATTTATAATATTAAAATTTTGTTTTATTTGTTTTTTCACTATGTTTAGTTCAAGTGTAATTTCTGTTTTTGGATTGATTCACACACAGAACCTCAGAAGCAAATGCAAGTGGATTGGCCGATGCGTATTAAGATCATTGACGGAGTTGCTCGTGGGCTGTTATATCTTCATGAAGATTCCCGCCTTAGAATCATTCATCGAGATCTCAAAGCTAGTAATGTTTTGTTGGATGAGAACATGAACCCCAAGATTTCAGATTTTGGTATGGCAAGAATTTTCATGGTGGATCAATCTCAAGAAAACACAAAAATAATTGCCGGAACATTGTAAGACTCGCTCTTTGATTGAAAGAAAAAAAGAGATCTTTAACCAGTGGCTGACAATTTTGTTGGTTTTACAGCGGTTACATGCCTCCTGAATATGAATTGCATGGCCAATACTCAGTCAAGTCTGATGTGTTCAGCTTCGGTGTCCTGGTTCTTGAGATCATCAGCGGCAAGAAAAATACTAGTTTTTTTCATTCAGACAACAGTGAAGTCCTCTTGAGCTATGTGAGTAGTTTCCCTCAACTCAAACCTTTCTTAATAGATAATAGGAGTCAATGCTGAGTACAATGAATACAAGTGAAAAATTAAGGACCCTGATCATTTCAGGTTTTGTTTGTGATTTCTGTTACAGGCATGGAGGAAATGGAAAGAGGGAAGTGCGATAGAGGTAGCCCAGCCTGGTTTATCAAGCTCCTGCCCTGAACATGAAGTCACCAGATGCATCCATGTTGCCTTGTTATGTGTTCAGGAGGATCCAACAGAAAGGCCAACAATGGAAACTGTAGTTCTCATGCTCAGTAGTTTATCTGTTAGTCTTCCATTGCCTAAAAGGCCCGCATTCTTCCCTTACAGCGAAACAGAACCTAACCCAACAATACCATCAGAGTCGAACCAATCCGTGAGCGTATCAGCTTCATCTGTGAATGAAGCATCCATCACAGAACCATATCCTCGTTAGCTCTAGTGGTTAGTTTCTGATTCAGTTCAGTAAGATCCCACGTTTCCAGGAGTGGAATTTTGGAAATGTGTTTTTATCTTTCAGTAGCCTGTAAGGCCATATATATCCCAAGTACTCATTCAATAAAAGCATTCCAGTTGCTCAAGATTGCTGACAAACACTTTTCTTGCACATCAAGTCATTCGTGATAGAAAACTTGCATAGCTTATAAGAGTCCAGTTATGATCTCCCTTCTCCTGTAAAAACGTTTAACATATTATTTAATACTGAGATAACATAAGAACATGGAAGGAACATGAGAAAAAGGGACAACAGCTCGAGACGAGCTTAGAAGTATCCATTCTTGCTATTGGAGTTTTTAATGAAACGCCTCCTAGGGGCACGGTGCAGTGGCCTGTGTGTTCTCCGGGCAACATGAATTCGACGACCAATCGTTACAAAAAAAATGTAGAGGAAATCTGTGGTAACGAACAAAATGGGTTAGGCCAGTGCTTCAAAATCATGTGTCAATTAATCCACAGTTTGCTGGGATACCTAGTTCATTGCACTACCCAGCTAAAAAAGAGTGGGACACCCGTCTTGGGGTAGCCTTAGGAATAGGGTGGGGCGGCTAGGGTATTCTTAGTTAAAGCTAGTTGATGATGTATCTGAGGCTAGGTCTGGGTCAACAAAAAATGTTTTCAATGAAAACTAGTGTAATCTTAGCGAGAAAGGAAAAAGTGCTACTCCCTCCTTCCCCAAAAAAGTTTTATGTTTGATTTTTGATGTTGTTGGTCGCAACACCGCAAATGTACGGTGGTCAGACAAGTTGTAAATCCGTGACTATCGGGTTGAATCCACAGAGACTTGTGATTCTAGAAAATTATGTAAGAATTATTAAATGGAAAAGCAATGTTGATTGATTTTTGGATTGGTTGAATTAATTAATGAACTAACTAATTAACAAAAGTTGCAAGGGTGAAGATATTCAATATATTAAGCTACTTTATAGGATTAACGATCCACTTAAATTTCAGATTGACATTTTAGTTTTGCCTATAATTATTACTCTCAATATGTAAGTCGATTTATCAATTCTAAATGTCATCTGTCGATGTTTCACCTATGAGATTAAAGCAAGCCGTCGCTTCACTTTAATAGTTCAAGTGATCTATCTTCTTCCTAAATCCGTTGTAAACGGTCGCTTCACAACCAAATCTAGCCTAAGTACCCTGTGGTCTAGCAATACTCTCTTATGTCTAAGCGAAACATACCACAAATATTCCGTGTACTTAAGAATAATGCATGAACTATCCGAGTAATTAAACATGCATCATGGAGAAATAATATATAGAACTAAAGTATCAAATCCTACAATCAAGCTTCAAGAATTAATCTCAGAAAGTAATGAGAAAACTAGCCACTAAACATGTTCAATGGAAAGAAATAATAAAAAAATAAAATCAGAAATTTTAGGATAAAAAATGGTGATCAATTTCTCCAATTTTGCTCGGATTGTGTTTTTCTCTCCCTTCTAACCGAATTGGCCGAATCCCTTGGCCAATGCTTGCTGCCTTGTCTTTTATACATGAAACCTAGTCCAAAATTGGACTAGGAATGCAACATATGGCCCAATCAGCCATCATGTCCTCATAGTTTCATTAGTTGCTCTCTTTGACCCAAAATTTCTCACTTGTGTCACTTTAGTCACCAGCTTCCATCTTTCATTTTAATTAGCGTCCAACTTCCATTATTTTGCCAATTTAGCCTTGAATTTCTCAATTTTGCTCTAATACCTCCTAAAATGGAATCCTACAGAATTCTTGCACAAAATAATAAGAACATAGCAATTTAAATGAGTTTATTTGCAAAATTGAGAGTAAATGTATAACAATTTGCACTTATCAAATACCCTCAAACTCAAACAATTGCTAGTCCCTAGCATTTCTACCTAAATGTAATCCTAAAACTAAACAAACATATCAAGCAAGCTACCAATACCCACTCAAGTTCAATCATCATCCAGAACCACACTTCTCTAAACATATAAATGATCAAATAGGTTTTAGGACTTTGTGGTCAAATAAAAAAACAAAGGGTCACTCCCTAAGTGTTTCACTCTCTGAAGTGGGTGTGCATGTGTGTATAATGATATTACTAAGTATCTTCAATCCATAGGCTTGCAAGGGGACCAAACTCCTCTACTCATTCTTCCCGAAGGAAAAGATTGCATGTCTTACTAGTCGGGTGGTCTTTCCATAGGGTTGTAATGAAGTCTGGCTTGGTGAGAAGGGATATAGGTTGAAGGCTTTCTTTAGGTGGAGCTTATTTGAAACATTTTTGAGCTTACAAGCATTTGGACACTAAAGAGAAATAATAATCACATATGATCCACACCAATACTTGCTTCTTTTGCAAGCTTCACACCAATTTTACATAATTGCACTTTTTCAACCTTTGTGACAATTTTGGTATAAACAATAATTTCAAGTGCCTTTTATTGATTTCACATTTTTTCTTTCTTTTTTTTCCATTTCTTTTTCAGAACTTAGGCACACTTTTTCAAAACTATCAATTTACCACTCACATAGCACAACAATGTATAGCAGCCCCAAACTCACAGTTTGAACACCCCACAAAAATTTCATACCTATGCCCAAAATAAAATACTTAAGAAGTTTCAGGGGCGAAAGGTAATATAAGAGAATGGAATAGCTTAAAATGTGGTTGATTAAAGAATCCGGCTTAAGGTTAAAAGGGGTTTATCTAATGGAAATAACGTATTGATGGCCGCAAGGCCCAATCACCCAAACAGGCCTACCAAAAGGCCCAATTAATAAGCCCAGTATAAGGGCCCCATTAAAAACACGTAACTAAAACCTAATTGGACATCCCCGGACTTAATAAAACATTTTACCCGGACAAGACATTAGACATTCCCGGAGAAGCATACTCGGACATGTAGAACACGTGCAATAACGTTATATTGACATATTACGATTTTGCCACCATTAATACCAGCTATATATAGGACATTTATGGCATAAGTCAAAGGATCGATCTTTTTGGGTCACTTCATTGACAAGACAAAGAACAAACGCACAACCAACCCAACCCCCATTCCTCGAATTCCGAGAATCACGCAACGCGCGAATCCCAATCGCATCCAGCAATATCAACACGCGTCAATTGCGTAGACACGTGACGGCTGCCCAGACCGACCCGCCACCAAATGGCGCCGTCTGTGGGAAACGTGGAGGCCCGAATAGACCAGTCCTGTCAGTAGGACCGGAGGACCATTCACAGTCCCACCCCTCTATACCGGAAGGAATTGGCTCCACAAACGGTCGAAAGACCGATCCCAGTTATCGGAGCTCTTCTGAAGAGATGTCCTACGGAGCGACTTCCTTGCTACCAACTTCCAGCTCTTGCCGGAGCAACAGTCGATTAGACCCGGACATGGTCCAAACGGTGCGAGCGGTACTCCGGGAAGAACGCAGCAACAGACACAAGTCTGATAGATCCCGGAGGTCGCAGAACGACCAACAACAACAAACTAACACCCTGGACAGGAGAGGCCGACAGAGGTCCAGGTCCCCTCGACACAGCCAAAGGGAGCGGTCCCCAAGGAACGAAAAGTTGACCATCGGGGATCCACGAGATGAGATTATCCGGCAGATGTTGCGTCGTCTGGAGCAAGTGGAAAGAAGTGCAATCAGGCCTGAAGCCAAGTATGAATCAGCGGCGGAGCACGGACCGTTCACTAAGCGAATCCGGGATAGCCCGATGCCCTGCTCGTTCAATTTACCTCACCCACTCGAGGTCTACATTGGTGTGGGAGATCCCGACGCTTTCATTCGAAAGTATAAACGAGCGATGGAACTGAAGGGTGCCAATGAAGCAGCCTTGTGCAAGTGCTTCGAGGTAGCACTGGGAGGTCCGGCCTCCGCCTGGTACAATTCTCTCCTCCCAGAATGTGTGAACACCTTCGGGGATTTGGCTATCAAGTTATCCACCCACTTCATCGGATGCAAAAGATCCACGAAGAGGGCCATCCAGATGTTCGACATCAAGCAAAGGCCGAATGAAGGCATCTGGGAATTCATTGAACGATTCAATAGGGAGGCAATGCATGCATCAGATTTGACAGATAATGTCCGGATAATGGCGTTTACAAAGGCCCTACTCCCGAACTCCAGGTTGGCCTACGAGCTGTCCCGGAAGAACATCACCGATGTAGAAGAGATGTATGCAATCACTAAGGAGCACATGATCGCCCATGAGATGTTGTCCCAAAGAGAAGGAAAGCGTGAGAACCGGGACAACCGGGAACAGAGGAGGGACAACTCCAAGCCAACGACTGTCAGGGAGCAAGGAGGCTGGGGAGGACAGAAAAAGCCCTTTGAAAGGAGTCCGAACTTCACCCCTCTCAACTCCACCCGAACCAGCATCCTTGCGGCCTTACAAAGGCAAGGAAGCCAAACGATCACTTGGCCAAGGGCCATGCCGGAGGAAGCGAAACGAAATACATCCAAGTATTGTCAATTCCACCGGAACATTGGCCACGATACAGAACAGTGCTACCAATTGAAAAGGTACATTGAATCTCTTATCAAGAAGGGTTCTTTGAGAGAATACCTGAAGATGCCTTCAGAAGAGGGGCTCTCCCGAGGAAAGGCGAAGGTCCAGGGGGACACATCAGGGCAAGAGAAGAACAAAGGGAGGAAGTCCCCCCCTTAGGCGACCGGAACCTTACATACCATAACCGCAACCCTCGGGTCCAATGCAAGGAAGAGGAAGGCGAGAGAGATAGCATCGATAAGCTACGGGGATGCAGCTTCCAGAATTAAACGAGCAGATGGAGCAGAGGTACGTTTCCCGCACTATGACCCGCTCATCATCACCCTTAAGATAGAGACTATAGATGTGAGAAGGGTGCTCTGCGACGATGGCTCGAACGCCGATGTGTTGTTTGCCGAGGCGTACCGAGGTTTGAAGTTGAAGGCAAGCAGGCTGATCCCAGTCAGGACCGCAACGTACGGAGTTGGTCCGGACGAACTACCAGTGCTCGGGTGTATCGAGCTCCCCGCTATGTTCATTGGGACCGGGCCCAAAGGGCAATCCCGATATACTACCATCATGGTAAAATGGCTGGTTGTAGACGTTCCTTCGGTTTACAACGCAATCATCGGGAGAGAAACTCGGGGTGCAATCCACATGAGGAGTGACGTCAAGTACCTCACTATCACCTTTGAGACCGACGAAGGCGATGCTTCGATCTATGTAAGCCAGAAGGAAGCCAAGGATGTCATGACCTTAGCCCAGAAAGGTCCGGGGCCGAAGACCTCGAAGGAGGAGGGTGAAGAGACAAATGCAACCGAAGAGATTGTCCTCGAAGGGGAACGGACTACGAGGATAGCCAAAGGCATGCCCGAAGGTAGTAAGGCAAAACTTGTAAATCTCCTTCACATGAATAAAGATCTTTTCGCCTACTCTCCAAGTGATATGCCCGGGATCTTCCAACACAGCCTACACGTCGACCCGAACGGCAGACCAATAAGGCAGAAGAAGAGGAACAACGCGCCCTTCAAAAGAACTTTCATCAGGGAACAGATTTCGAAGTTACTCGATGCGGGAGTGATAAGAGCGGTATCTTATCTCGAATGGCTGAGTAATCCCATAGTAGCCTCTCGAGAAGATAGTGACAAGCTGCGCATGTGCATTGACTTCACTAATGTGAACGACGCCTGCCCGAAGGATTCATATCCCACACCCCCGGTCGATAGGCTGGTGGATTCAACGGCCGGGCATGCACGACTTAGTTTCCTTGATGCTTACAGTGGGTACCACCAGATTCGGATGAATTCGGTTGATGAGGAGAAGACCTCCTTCATAAGTGACTCCGGAACTCATTGCTACATCAGGATGCCCTTTGGCCTCAAAAATACTGGAGCCACTTACCAGAGGCTAATGGATAAAATCTTCTCCGGTCAGATTGGAAGAATTCTTGAGGTATACGTCGATGACATCATCATAAAGAGCAAAGAGGAGGATGATCTTATCCGGGATATCGAAGAAGTTTTCGGCCAGATTCGGAAGTACGGACTCCACCTAAACCCGGATAAGTGTGTGTTTGGGGTAACTGCGGGGAAGTTTCTGGGATTCATGGTGTCCGAACGTGGAATCGATGCAAATCCGACAAGATCAAAGCCTTGCTCGACTCCAAGACACCCGCTTCCATCAAATATGTACAAAGGTTGCTCGGTAAAGTCACGGCCCTAAGCCGTTTCATATCTCGGTACGGGGATAAGTGTCGCCCATTCTTCAAACTTCTAATCAAAGAAGGTGCGGAACCCGGACGTATAGGAGTGAAGAAGGGGGAGAAGAAGTCGAAGGAAGAAAACGCAGCTGACCGAGCAAGATTCGAATGGAATCCCGATTGCCAGAAGGCATGGGAGGAGATCAAATCCTATCTATTGGAGATGCCCACCCTACGGCATCCGACCGAAGACAGGCCCCTGATCGTGTACCTCGCGGTGGGAGAGAAGGCGGTAAGTTCGGTTCTTGTCCAGAAAGATGACTAAGGAAAGCAATGGCCAGTCTACTATGTCAGCAAGTCTTTGCACGGAGCCGAACTCAATTACCCGGTGATCCAAAAATTAGTCTACGCCTTGGTCCTCTCTGCCCGGAGATTAAAGCCCCACTTCCTCGGATTTTCAATCGTAGTCCGAAGCAACGTCCCGGTAAAGGATATCCTGAAGCGAGTTGACCATTCGGGAAGACTATCAAAATGGTGTATCGAGCTCAGCAAATATGAAATACGGTACGAACCAAGAAGATCAATCAAAGCGCAGGCCCTTGCGGATTTCATTGCCGAACTACCTCAGGAATCCGAAGTCGACTTTACTGAGGTTGAGAGTAATCCCGTATGGACTCTTCATGTAGACGGAGCTTCAGGGTTAGATAGACAAGGAGCGGGATTAGTGCTCGCAGGACCCGAAGGTATGAAAGCAACCCGGTCCATCAAATTTACCTTCCCGGTAACGAATAATGCGGCCGAATACGAAGCCTTGATTGCCGGACTGGAATTAGCTCAGAAAGCCAGAATTCGATCTCTGCGAGCATGCAGTGATTCGAACCTTCTCGTTCAACAAACAAGCGGGGAATATGAGGTCAAGGAGCCAAGCCTCAAGAAATATGCTGACGTTGTCAAAAAATTGGCAGCACAGTTCGACAAATTGACTATCGAAAAGATTCCACGGGCTCTTAATTCTGAAACTGACTTACTCTCCAAGTCATTATCCTATGACGAAGAAAGAGAAAGCTCAAGCATCAGTTATCTTCGAGTATTGAGCATTACTTCGGGATGGAGAGCACCATAGTGGAAGTTCATCATCGAAGGAATACTCCCGGAGGATCTGGTCATGGCCAAGCAAGTGAAGAGAAAATCCACCAAGTTCGTAATAGTAGGAAGTCATCTGTACCGCAAGGGCTTTTCTTCGCCCCTCCAGAAGTGCATCGGTGAAGAAGAGACAGAAGGAGTCCTACGGGAAGTCCATGAGGGTACCTGCGGGTCCCATATCAAGTCAGATGCTCTCGCAGCAGTCATACTCCGGCAAGGCTACTTCTGTCCGAACCTGAAAGAAGACGCGAAGAAGTTAGTCAACAAGTGCAAGAAATGCCAGGAGCACGCCCGGATACAAAGGGTTCTCTCGGAGTACGTATCATCTTCGGATTACCCAATTCCTTTTGTCGTATGGGGAATAGACTTGATCGGGGCAATGCCAAAAGCTCCCGGGGGTAAAATACTGCATTGTCGCCGTAGATTATTTCACCAAGTGGATCGAAGCCGAACCATTGACTTCAATCACAGCAGACAACATCCGGGAGTTTGTTTGGAAGAACATCGTCTGCAGATTCGGGTGCCCGAAGGTGCTTGTAACAGACAACGGTACCCAATTCACTGATGGAGGGTTCCAAGACTTTGCCGAAGAGTTCAGCATCAAGTTGCATTTTGCTCTGGTCGCTAACCCACAAAGCAACGGTCAGGTTGAAGTGTCAAACCGGACGTTGAAAGACGGTCTCAAAAAAAGACTTGGAAGTGTCAAGGGAAAATGGCCCGGAGAACTTCCACACGTCTTATGGAGTTACCAGACAACTTCCCGCAGATCAACTGGGGAAACCCCATTTTCCTTAGCCTACGGGACTGAAGCCCACATCCCAATTGAAGTAACAAACCCGTCGCTCCGGGCTACAGTTTTCGAAGAGAGTGCAAATGAGGAAGGGCTGAGGGCAAACTTGGATTTCCTCAAAGGCAAAAGAGAAGAAGCAGAAATCCGGAGGAAGGCCTTCCAGCAAAGGACTGCGACCTCAGCCAACCCAAAAGTAAAAACCAAAGGTATCAAGGTTGGAGACCTAGTCCTACGGAAAACAAAGTTGGGTTCTCGAAGACCACAAGGTGGTTCTTTCGCCCCGAACTGGGAAGGTCCGTTCCGGGTAACTGCCGAAGAAAGAAAGGGAGTTTACAAATTGTCAGATTCTGAAGGGAGAGAGTTTTCCAACTCATTTCATTCGGAAGCATTGCGAAAGTACTATGTATAGTCCGGTGACAATTATAAATGTACGGGAAAAAGTTTGACAATCAAAAGTTAACAAAAATCTTGGAGTTTCATTGATAAAACCCGAAGGATTCATTTATATTCCCCGGAACAACATTCAAAGGGACAAAAGGTTGAGAAAGACAAAATACTAAGGGAAGCTGAATTGATCCGGATGGACTGGCTCCGGAGCCTTCAAGAACTCCTCCCCGCACCATGAAGAGTCCCTTTCACGCTCATCCAAGTAGTCCAGCCCGGAGAGCTCTGCATGAGGGTTCCTATCCAAAATTTGTCGCCGGGCGAGGCAGAAGCCTTCATTGAATTTTTCAGAAGCCATCCGGAGCGCTTCGTTCGCTTCTTCCCAAGCCTCCTTCTCCTCCCGAACGGTAGCCGTTGTTTCTTCGGCTGACTGGAGTTTCTCCCGGAGGTCTTTGAGGTCCTGGTCGGTGTGATTCTTGAGATTCTCAAGATCGACCGTAAGATCCTTCTTCTCCCTCCGAAGAGCTTCCACCTCTCTCCGAAGCTCCTCCTCAGAATCTCTCTGAGCAGCTACAGTGCTCAGGAAGGAGGCCTCAACTGCAGCAAGTTGGGACGCAGTGGAAGGATCGGGGAGATCGCCTTGGACATGTTGGAATTCTTAGCGCACCAAGTCCTTTTGAGCTCATCTCAAATGGAGAAGTGATTTCAGCTCAAAGTGAGCTGAAATGAGTTCTATGGAACTCAACTATGTGAATTGTGGCTATATGGAACATTTGTGATGTTTCATGAGTAGTAACTACTTACTAGCATCCTTTTATACAAAATAAGGGTATTTTGATAAAAGGACATGGCTTTGGCAATCGTGGTGCATGGTATATGCACCCTAGTGCATGTGTGCACATCTCTTGGTAGTTACCAAGTGATTTCATCCATAAGAGCCTAAAAGTGGCGAAGAGGCACCTCAAGAGGAGGCTCCCCTTCGCCTAAAAAAGGAGTTACTTATCATTTGAACAAGGGAGTGTACAAGGGGGGAGTAACCACTCCTTAGGCCGAAAGTATGTGTATTTTCGGCCATAAGGAGTTGTGACTCTTCCTAGTAACTCCCTACATCATCTATAAATAGATGATTTAGCCACAACACAACACACACACTTAAGAGCATTTCGGATGGAACGTTTCTTGTGTCTCTCTAACACAAAACAACCTCATTGCATCACATGCAATCTGCCCTCATCAAGGAATTCGAAGGCCTGAAGATTCAACCGGAAGGCTTGGAGCAAACGTTTGGAGCATGGAAAAAGATCCTTACGCTGTTTTCTCAAGGGTGCAAGGTATGTCTCCTATCTCTACTTCGCCCTCCTCCTTCTCCTCTTTCTTCTTCGTGAAAGTGGAGAGGCATGATTATGGAAAACACATCATGCTATGAATCTCTAAATCTACAGGACATCCTCCGGGAGAGCCAAGGTCGAAGAGCTCGACGTCCGGGAGGCCCGCAGAAGTTGCTCGTAGTGGGAAACCCTTTGGATGAGTTTCGCCACTACGGCGACCGCCTTAGTAGCCCGCTGTTCGGCGCTACTTCGGGCCTCGTCCATTTTCTGGACAACTTGGGAGGCCCAACCAGTCAGGCAAGCGGCCTGCAGCAAATACGGATGAATATTAGTGTCAGGGTTGTAATAACTTAGTAAAAAAACATTCAAGGTTACTGACCTGAGTGGTCATGACGTGCGACCGTGCCAACGTCACAACAAGATCCGGGAACTGATGCTCAAGGCAGTCCATGGTCCGGGCAGTAGAGATCCCTTTCCAGATCACCGGGGCCATTTCCTTGGCATCCTCTTCATCCATGAGGTTCTGGTCCTCATGGATGAGCCATTTCGGCTCCCGCGGGATCAAGTCTGATCCATACCGGGCTAGCTCAGCATCCTGCTCTTGCCTTGCGTTTTCCTGGGCCTCCCTCCAGCTTGGACCTGTACAGCAGAAATGCGCCCGGATAACTTCTTGAATTGGGTCATCTCCAAACATCCGGGTTAGATTCCCGAAGATGTTTCAGAAACATTTATTCTCTAAAGTCAACCGTCGGTTAGCTAAGTTGAAGTCCGAAGGCAAGACTCCCGGAGCCCTCTCCTCTGCAACTGGAAGCCTTGTATTTTCCCCGGAGATGCCTCCTCTTGTCCGGGGAAGGACCTGCCTGGTCGTACGCATCCAGGAGATCTTCAAAGGTGGTGTCTGAGTCCTCCAGACGAACCGGAGAAGGAACATCGGGAGGGCCGGATTCAATGGCCTCCGGGAGTTTGGCAGAGTCCCTCTTTCTCTTCTTCGGCTCTGCAGCCGGAGGTTGAGAAGGGCCAGCCTTGGAAGACTCCTTGGCAGGCTTGGGCTTCTGAATGCCCTTAAACAAGCTCGCAAGATCTATCTTTGGGGTCATTTCTGCAAAAAAGAGAAGGAATTAGTGATAAAAAAAGAGTGCAAAAAGAATGAATGAAAGGATATGAACCTTCTACAAAGACCCTGTGCGGGATCTCGCCCCACAAGCACCGGACCAGAGCCAAGTCTTGAGGGGAAGGGGAACTTCCCCAGATACCAAGAGCCTCGAGGTCCCCCTGAATTATCCCCAGATGGGATAAGACCCCTTGGGTGAGAAGAACCCAGTTGATTGGGACAAGGAATGGTTCGGGAGGTTCATCTCCGAACCAGTCCACCAGATGACCCAGCTTGCTACGAAAAGCTTCGTAGTTCTCCCGAGCGCCTTCTAACTCCAACAAACGGGAAGGGTCCTTCACGTCCACAAGTTCCCCTACCTTTTGGACAGTCTGAAGGTCCCACGACGCTTCGGGTTTCAAGAAGAAAAACTCTCCGTGCCACCCCTTTCTGCTTGAAGGCAGGTCCCAAATAAGGTTAAACCTAAACTTCTTTATGGGATTTCCCCTAGCCCCGAAGTAGTAAAAGCAATTTCTTGGGTTCGGGACAATTTTATAAAATTGCAGAAAGGTGGAAGTTTTTGGTTCTATCCCGAACACTTTGCAAAGCACAAGGAATGTGTTTAGATGGCAAAAGGTGTTCGGGCTGAGTTGGTTGATCGCCAGCCCGTGGGATTCAGCCAACTCCTGAACAAAAGGGTGCGGGGGAAACCTAAGCCCGCATTCTAGCTGACTCTTAAAAATGTCAAGGCTTCCAGCCCCCGGTTCGTATACACGACACTCCGGCGTTGGCACCCTAATAGCTACGGTTCAGGGGAGGAAGAAATCGCGTTGCCAACGCTTTACTAGTTTGGGAGTGGCTTTGCTACGGAAGTGGTCAACCTCGGACCACCATCCTTCGGGTACAGGCTCACTCGTTTCTAACAAGCTTCCCGAAGGACGAACAGAAGAAGGAAGTGGAAAGGAAGAGGCCATTTATAAATACCTCGGGAAACGGGACGGAGAAAAGAGCGGCGGTTAGACGACCTAAGGGGTTCCGGCGAGACATTTACAGCTGCGTCGACGACAGAGCGATATCGGCGGTAGAATATATCAATTGTTACAGTCACCCGAGCGGGTTGCGACCGGGTGACCCGGGGCTCCGGTTTTGGCCTGCGGGTCACGTTTTTCGGCGTTCAGACGGCTCCCGAGCCCTATCCGAGTATCATTTTGGCGAACCCTTCCGTATTTGAGGTCGTGTGGGTCCCCCGGACGTTTCCGCCGAAAATATTTTTCTGGCGCCGGGGTTGTCGGGTCGCCTCGGGGCGTACAGCGGGCTCGGTAGCACTCTCGAGACCTCAGTTTGGGAAGCCGTTTGCAGTTTTAGAGTCGTGGAAAAGTCCGGTGTTTGTGGAGTTTAATATTTGGGGCGGGACGTTCGGTTACGGGCGACTCCCGGGGCTCGGGACGGGAATCCCGGGGCTCGGGATGGAAATTTTCTGACGGCTTTGGGGTAAGTTGTGTTTTAATTTAAGATGGAATTTATGGGTATTTTTATAGAATTTTGGAGTGACGGAATTTGGTTCGGAGTTGACACGCTCGCACGTCGGGTTTTGGTTCGGGTTCAGCGAGCTCGGTAGGACACTCCGGAATGGTAAATGAATTTCTGGAAAATGTTCTGTGAATGTTACAATATTCTGAAGGTTGTGTCCAAGTTTCGCTAATTTTGGAATTCGGTAAATATTTTTGGGCCAAAAATATTGGAACTTTCGGAAAAATTGGGAGTTAAATTGTAATTGGCTACAAAACAAAAATAATTCAGCATGGGCAGCTGCTGAATTCGGCTGAAAGTGGGAAGAAATAAGGGACACTTGTCCTATTTTCATTTTAAGATGAAATGGTATGGGAAAAAGAGGAAGAAAATATATAAGGCTTATATTTTCTTAAATGGGTTATTATTTCATCACTTTTCTTCTTCTTCTTCTTCCTTCTCCCTTGGATGCGCCATTTTCACTATTCATCAAGCTTGGTGTTACGGTCACCCCGAGCGGGTTGCGACCGGGTGACCCGGGGCTCCGGTTTTGGCCTGCGGGTCACGTTTTTCGGCGTTCAGACGGCTCCCGAGCCCTATCCGAGTATCATTTTGGCGAACCCTTCCGTATTTGAGGTCATGTGGGTCCCCCGGACGTTTCCGCCGAAAATATTTTTCTGGCGCCGGGGGGTTGTCGGGGTCGCCTCGAGACGTACAGCGGGCTCGGCAGCGCTCTCGAGATCTCAGTTTGAGAAGCCGTTTATAGTTTTGGAGTCGTGGAAACGTCCCGGTGGTGGTTGTGGAGTTTAATATTTGAGGCGGGACGTTCGGTTCCGGGCGACTCCCGGGGCTCGGGACGGGAATCCCGGGGCTCGGGATGGAAATTTTCTGACGGCTTTGGGATAAGTTGTATTATAATTTAAGATGGAATTTATGGGTATTTTTATAGAATTTTGGAGTGACGGAATTTCGGTTATGGTTGACACGCTCGCACGTCGGGTTTTGGTTCGGGTTCAGCGAGCTCGGTAGGACACTCTGGACTGGTAAATGAACTTTTGAAAAATGTTCTGTGAATGTTATATTATTCTGAAGATTGTGTCCGAGTTTCATTAATTTTGGAATCCGGTAATTATTTTTGGGCAAAAAGAATTGGAACTTTCGGAAAAATTGGGAGTTAATTTGCAAAGGGGTGCAAATTAAATAAGTATTCAGCATGGGCAGCAGCAGCCCATTTCGGCAGCATGTGTGTGTGTGTTACGGTCACCCGGCGGGTTGCGGCCAGGTGACCCGGGCTCGGTTTTGGCTGCGGGTCACGTTTTTCGGCATTCCGACGGCTCCCGAGCCCTATCCGAGTATCATTTTGGCGAACCCCTCCGTATTTGAGGTCGTGTGGGTCCCCCGGACGTTTCCGCCGAAAATATTTTTCTGGCGCCGGGGGGTTGTCGGGGTCGTCTTGGGACGTACAGCGGGCTCGGTAGCGTTCTCGAGATCTCAGTTTGAGAAGCCGCTTGTAGTTTTGGAATCGTGGAAACGTCCGGAGGTGGTTGTGGAGTCTAATATTTGGGGCGGGACGTTCGGTTCCGGGCGACTCCCGGGGCTCGGGACGGGAATCCCGGGGCTCGGGATGGAAATTTTCTGACGGCTTTGGGGTAAGATGTGTTATAAATTAAGATGGAATTTATGAGTATTTTTGTAGAATTTTGGAGTGACGGAATTTCGGTTCGAGTTGTCACGCTCATGGCGTCGGAGTTTCGGTTCGGGTTCAGCGAGCTCGGTAGGACACTCCGGAAAGGCAAATGAATTTCTGAAAAATGTTCTGTGCATGTTATAATATTCTGAGGGTTGTGTCCAAGTTTCGTTAATTTTGGAATTCGGTAATTATTTTTGGGCAAAAGAATTGGAACTTTCGGAGAAATTGGGAGCTAATTAGTAATTGGACACAAAAATCAAAAGTGAATCAGCATGGACACAGCAGCTTATTTCGGCAGCATTGGGAGGCTTTGGGACACTTGGTCAATTTTAATTTAAGGGAGAGGAGTATGGGCAAAGAAAAGTGGGAAAATATATATATAGTTAACTAATTACACAAAATGAAATTATTTCATTTCTTCTTCTTTCTTCCTTCTCCTCTCTCTGCCGAAACCATGAGCAGCCATGGGAGCTGTTCACCAAGCTTCTCCTTCTTCATATTTGGCAAGGAATCAACAAGGTTTTTGGTGCAAATCATAGGTAAGGTTCCTCTCTTCTTCTCTTTGCTAGTTAGAAGCATGGATTTTGGTGGAAAAGGGAGTTTAGAACCAAAAAAGGTTTGTTCTTTGCTATGAGTTGTGATGATCTTCTTGCTTCCAAATTTTAGTATGTTATTCTTGGGCTTGAGAGGAGTAAGAATCTATGGTTAGATGTTGGAAAAACTCCATGGAAGAGGGAACCCATTAAGGCCGAATTTGTAAATTCAATTTCTATTACAAGTGCAGTATGAAATATGTCACGCGGCCTGCAGGCTACTTGCGCACGAGTTGTGCACAGACCTTGTGCGCAGCGCAGCCTTGCGCCTGGACATGCACAGCCTTGTGCGCAGCCTTACAACCTTGCTTGCACGAATTGTGCAGCAGTGCTCACCTTGACAACTCACGCACAGTGTACAAAGTTGTGCACAGCTTGTGCAATATGACAAAGCGCACGACAGTTGTGCACATGCCAAAACTCACCCAAGAAGAACTTAGATATGAGGAGAAGTAAGTTTCGATGAAGGGGAAGACTAATTTTGGTTGAAATATCATTTTCGGGTTAGAAATGAGAAAGTTAGATTTATACGAGTTTACCGGGAAAAGTGTCTGGAATGCGGGTTTAAGGGTTGGAATACGTTTGTGGGGTTGGAATAACAAGGTTCGAGGCTCGGTTTGTAAAACCGAGCTTTCTGTGGAATTTTCCGGGAAAGTGCGGGTTTGTGCGAAATTTCTTTCTGGAGTTATTAGGATGTGTTCTGACTCAACTATGGTTACCCAGCTTGATTCTGCGTTGGTGGAGTAGCGTGGGACCATTGGAGCCAAGTTGTGCATTACGGGTCGGAAGGCTGGGGTTTTCCGAGTGTTGGGCTGCGGCGCGTATCCGAGGTAAGGGCTTAATTTGGTAAAATGTATGTTTGTTCCGTTTCAAGGCCGGATGACCTTAGAGGCCCGGGTTCCTATTCATTACGTATATGGTTATCGGGTAATGTTACTTACATTTATGTTTATGCATTCTTGTTATTATTATATGTTACATTACGTGTCCGCCTTTGAAGGGGTGCCGACATTCTGCGTATCCGCACCCGAGTGCCGATACTTACATTACGTGTCCGCCTTTGAAGGGTGCCGACATTCTGCGTATCCGCACCGGAGTGCCGATATTGCCTCGTGTCCGCCCGAAGGGGTGCCGACATTCTGCGTATCCGCACTGGAGTGCCGATACTTACATTACGTGTCCGCCTTTGAAGGGTGCCGACATTCTGCGTATCCGCATCGAGTGCCGATACTGCTCGCGTGACCCTACGGCGGTTTGGGGCTCGCGACCCCAGCCGTACCGTGCTTACATTACATTACGAGTATATTCGACCTCTGTTGAGGGCTGCCGTTCTGGTCGTTCGCGGTTGGACCGCATATGTTGGTTTCTGATTTTCGTTATACTTTATGTGTATATGTACATGCATATGTTGTGATATTCATTTTGCGAGTTCAGATTGTTGCCACATGTGGCAAACCGCATTTTACCTTAAGCCCTTTAGAGTCCTTTCGAGGACTCACCCTTTTATTTGTTTACCATCTTTCAGTAATCGACAAGCAACCAGCGGAATAGAGATCCGCGGTGCTTCCGGACATTCTGGTTATGTAGCGGCAAGATACCACGTGCGGGAATTCTTGAGCGAGAGGCTTCGATTCCGCACTTAGGTATATTTATAGGATTTTGTTTAATGGCTCTGTAGCTGTAGAATCGCATGCATATAGGTCGAGATCATGAATTGTATATGTCATATGATCGGAAACATATTCTGCCTTTGATGCCTTCGAGTCGAGGCGGAGCCCGACTTGCCTATATTGGATTTGTTATGATATGAATTCGGTGTTTCTGTGGTTGTTGCGATGTTTGGTGTTTGATACCATGAACTGCATGTTTGGTAGAAGTTGGAGTTACTAGTATGCTTGCCTTGAATGAGTATCTGGGTTGCTAGTTGTCACTTGGCTATTTGTTATTTGAGCTCGATGCTCCGCTGCCGCGCTTTCCGCCGTAGGTTCCGGTTCGCGACGTCGCAGCCGGCTCCGCCTCCGCAACCGGGCGGGGTGGTTGTGACAAGTTGGTATCAGAGCAGGTCGGGTCGGAATGACCCAAAAGGTAAAGTATGTTGGTTTTGGGTATGGAATGTGGAAGGCAAGTATACAAGTCCGAGGGTGGACTTTTGGAGTAAGTTAAGTCTGTTCATGGGTAAGTAATCGTGGAAGTGACTTGAGGTACAAGCCACCGTTCTACGTTTCATTGCAGGCGGTTCTCAGACGGAGACTGGCCACCTCCTTATTTGAACCGTTTCGGAATGGATGTGGAGCGTGGGCGGTTCTTTGGAGCACTTTGGAAAATTTGAGGTACTCTGATGAATTTTGGGTGATTTGTTTGGTGTTTATGTGTTATTAGCATGGTTTGGTTTTGTGGTTTAAAGTTGAATATTTGTTTGTGAGATTCTGAAAAAGAATCTCTGCATCATGCATTGCATTACACTACAGAGCCTTAGAAAACTGCTGCTAGCTTCTGTAGAGATTAGGAGTGACCGATTTTTGTCTGGACTCTGTTTGGTCTGAACTGTCTCAGGTTGGATTCACACGCGTAGGCAGTGTGTTTTGCGACCGGAGGTAGGGGATTGTAATCCCATGCCTCCGAGAGATAGGGTTTGAACTGTTGGTTATGGGTTGAGTTGGTATATGGGTTGGAAATTTGGTTTGGGATAAGTTGTTTTTCTGGTTGGACTTGGTTTGAGGAATTGTGTATTACACGCGAATAGCGTGATTTGGTACCGGAGGCGGGACTGAGATCCCACACCTCCGTGGAATAGGATACGGGTTCGGCGTAACCCGTGGTCCGAACAACCACACTCACCACCCCGAGGCTTAGCCGTAGGGACCCCTCTCGATTTGGTATTCTTGCCCGGCCTAGGCGGTTCGAAGGCGGCGATGGCGGGGAAAATCTGTTGATGCCACGGTGAGGGCATTTTGATTAGGTGGTGATAGTAAGACTTAAGCCACTGCTCGCCATAGTTTTGGGATCGGTAAGTGAGTGACTCTGACAAGGGTGGTCACTACGACACCTAAACTCCTCGTCGGTCCTATCAACGACGGGGAGATCTGAGACACCAATCTGACGAGGTTGGACTTTTGGAGAGGTTTTAGAGTTTGGATCCCCCCCCGAGGTTCAGCGGCCGAGGAGGGCCGGAGGTATTAGAGACTGGGCTTGCAGGAATTGACAAACTCCTGGAGGGAGGCTATTCTGAGTCAGTTGGCCGCCGGGGCCAACGGCTACTCCGGTCAGATTGCTTCAGTTCGAACCGGAGTTCGGATTGACGATATCGATTTCGGTGTCTGGCGATGTCTAGGACATTTCCGCGGAAAATATTTTTCGAGGCGGGGGTTGCCGTCGGACGATTTTCGGGGATTACAGGCGGAGAAACGGCTCGGGAGTGACCCGGGACTCAGTTTGCGGTTTTAAGGAAGATCTGAGTCGGGATATAATTTACATTTTTACGTGAAGAAAAATGTTCGGGTCGGAAATTACGGTTTTGGGCGGTTTAGTAGTGGTAGAGAGGAGCACCACCGGCACGATCTTATCCGATTTGTAGTAGGTATCATTCCGGTTGAATTTGTTACCGGCGGGGAGGGCCGATGTTTATGTTGCAGGTCTGACACTCACTGGGTACGGGATTGCCCTCTGAGTGTAAGGCAGGGTACTTTATTTCTGAATGAGGTGTCGATTCATGCATTATTTAATACGGGAGCATCTGTTTCCATTGTAACACAGAAAGGTGTTACATCTCTGCATCTGTCTGTTAGTACCTTGCCTCAAACGCATTTAGTAAAAACTGCTGGGAGTCAGTTTCTGTTTTCTAAGGAGATGGTTCGGAGTTGTGCGATATCTGTAGGCGGACATCTGATAGTATCGGATTTGTTGGTTTTTGACACGCTGAACTATGATATTATTCTTGGGATGGACTGGTTATCCAAGAATTCTGTGCACATTGATTGTGCAACCCGTACCATTATGGTTTCTGGAGAGGTACTACCTCTCACGACTCGGCGGTTTGACTATCGCGCACCGCGATGCAGTGTTGCGGATTCTGGATCATCCGTCGATAGTTGGTGTTGGGGAAAGTTATGGTCCGAATGAGGCTGGTACTAGGTTGAAGTTAGATAGTATGCCTTGGTTCGAGATTTTCCGCAGTATTTCCGGAGGAGTTGCCGGATTACCATAAGAGCGGGAATTGTGTTTGACATCCACTGCGGTGGGTCTTGCTCCGATATCTATTCCTCCTTATCGGATGTCTATTTCGAGATGCGGGAGTAGAAGAAGCAAGCTGGAGGAATTACAGCAAAAGAGTTTCGTTCGACCGAGCACTTCAGCGTGGGGTGCTGCAGTTCATTTTGTTAAGAAGAATGATGGGACACTCTGACTTTGTATTGATTACAGACGGTTGAATGCTCTTATTGGGAAGAATAAGTATCCGTTACCGAGGATTAACGATCTTTTTGATCAACTTTGGGGTTCGAGAGTTTCTCGAAGATTGATCTCCGATCTGGATTACTTTCAGCTTAGGGTGAAGGAGGAGGATATACCTAAGACCGCTTTCCGCACCCGATTTGGATACTCAGAGATTACGGTCATGCCATTTGGGCTGACCAATGCTCCGGTAGCATTCTTGGATCGATGCATCGGGTGTTCCGACCATACCCGGATTCATTTGTAGTGGTCTTTATTGATGATATTCGATATATTCTCGGGATGCGAACTCGCATCGGGAGCTTCGAGGATAGTTCTGCAGACACTGGGAACATCAGCTTTATGCGAAATTCTCAAAGTGTGAGTTACGGATTCGGGAAGTCACCTTTCCGGGACACATTATATCCGAGCATGGTGCATGCATGTGGACCCGAGAGAAGGTGAGGCGGTTCGGGATTGGAAACAACTTACCACGGCACGGGAGATCAAGAGCTCCACAGGGTTAGCAGGATTTTATCGGAGGTTTGTACTGGGATTTTCTATTCTGGCATCTCCGCTTATGCAGTGGACTAAGAAGGGTCAACTGTATATCTGGTCTGATAAGTGTGAGCAGAATTTTCAGAAGTTGAGGCGGTAATTGACTAACGCTCCGATTCTGACTCTTTCAGATCTGATCTTACCGTATGTGGTTTATACGGATGCTTCCACGTCTGGTTTGGGGTGTGTGTTGACGCAGGAGCGTTTTGTGGTAGCTTATGGGTCGAGGCAGCTGCGACCGCATGAGCTGAACCGGTTGGCACATGATCTGGAGTTGGCTATAGTAATTTATGCGCTGAAACATTGGAGGCAATATCATTTGGTAATAAATTTCAGATTCTTACCGACCATAAGAGTCTGAAATATCTGTTTACACAGAAGGAGCTTAGCATGAGGCAGCGCAAAGGTCTCGAATACATTAAGGACTATGATTGTTGTGTCGAGTACATCTCTGGCACGGGCAACACGGTTGCCGATGCTCTGAGCAGGAAGTATACCGGCTTAATTAAGAGAGGAAATATTGGTGACCGATCCGAGGAGAGTGATCTGACGTGCCTTTGGCACGGATGGCAGCCTGGGAGCGTGCTCAGGTTATTACACTTATTATACATTCTGAGTGGTTTGATAGGATGCGCGAAGCGCAAGGTAGAGATTTGGTATTGAAGAAGTCATCTGGGGAAGATAAGGGTTTATGTGTTACCGACGTTTCAGTATAGGCAGGGATCGCTATACTTCTGAGATCGCCTTTATGTACCTGAGGATCAGGAGTTATGGAATGAGATTTTCGAGGAGGCACACTCGAGTAGTGTGAGCATCGGGAACCGGCAGGGGACACTGCAGACTTTGCCCATTCCACTGGAAGTGGGGTAATGTTATGATGGACTTTCTCGACCGCACCGCCCGACACGGTTTCATCATGATGCTATCTGGGTTTTTGTGGATCGGTGACAAAGTGCGTATATTTTACGCTTATTCGGTCACAGACCCTCTGGAGAGGCTTGCCCGGCTTTACATCAGTGAGGTTGTACGATTACATGGAGTACCAGACTCCATTGAATCTGACCGTGATCCGTGTTTTACAGCACAATTCTGGATTGCTTTTCATGAAGCATTGGGCACGCGACTCCATCTGAATACAGCTTATCACCCACCGACGGACGGGCAGTCGGAGTGGGTGATTCGATATTGGAGGATATGGCCGTGAATCTGCCGGATTTTGGAGGAGTTTGGGACCAGCAGTTACTTTGATAGAGTTCTCGTACAACAATTGCTATCAGACTACGTTTGACATGTGCACCATATGAGGTGTTGTACGGGAGGAGGTGTATGACACCATACTGTTGGACAGATGCGTCTGATGGGGTTAAGGCAGGACCCGAGTTTTTTTTGAGAGGAGACTAGGCGAAGATCAGATTGTTATAGGCGCGGATTAAAACCGCGAATGACTACACCACTGTTTGTACGAACCGTCGCCGTAGGGCTCTGGAATCTGAGTTTGGTAATAGAATTTGATTGGAGATAGCACCGTTCAGAGGAACAATAAGATGTGATAGGCGGGCGAGTTACCCCGAGTTGTATCGGTTATTATGAGTTTCGAGTAAGTTGTTAGGTTGATTTTACCCCCAATCAAGCTTTTTATGTGGTACCTTCCGGGATAGCTGTTGTGGATCGGTTAGATTTAGGTTCGATCGTCTGCAGGGTTGTCAGTAGAAATACCGGCAATGTCTCGGGTGCAATAAGATGCACCCGGAGGGTGGGACGCCGTGAGGCTCGGTATGGTAGTCTAAACTACCACTCCCGCCGCACCAAGACGGTGGTCCGATTGTTCGGATTAGAGGAATGGTTATATTTTCTGGTTGGTAGCGACACTGTCTGGTTGGTTCGAGCTACTCTTGGAGGACCAAGAGTTCTAAGGGGAGAATGTTACGGTCACCCCGAGCGGGTTGCGGCCGGGTGACCCGGGCTCGGTTTTGGCTGCGGTCACGTTTTCGGCGTTCGACGGCTCCCGAGCCCTATCCGAGTATCATTTTGGCGAACCCCTCCGTATTTGAGGTCGTGTGGGTCCCCGGACGTTTCCGCCGAAAATATTTTTCCGGCGCCGGGGTTGTCGGGTCGCCTCGGGACGTACTGGCGGGCTCGGTAGCGCTCTCGAGATCTCAGTTTGAGAAGCCGTTTGTAGTTTTGGAATCGTGGAAGCGTCCCGGAGGTGGTTGTGGAGTTTAATATTTGGGACGGGACGTTCGGTTCCGGGCGACTCCCGGGGCTCGGGACGGGAATCCCGGGGCTCGGGATGGAAATTTTCTGTCGGCTTTGGGGTAAGATGTGTTATAAATTAAGATGGAATTTATGAGTATTTTTGTAGAATTTTGGAGTGACGGAATTTCGGTTCAGGTTGTCACGATCGCACGTAGGGTTTAGGTTCGGGTTCAGCGAGCTCGGTAGGACACTCCGGAAAGGCAAATGAATTTCTGAAAAATGTTCTGTGCATGTTATAATATTCTGAGGGTTGTGTCCAAGTTTCGTTAATTTTGGAATTCGGTAATTATTTTTGGGCAAAAAGAATTGGAACTTTCGGAGAAATTGGGAGCTAATTAGTAATTGGACACAAAAATCAAAAGTGAATCAGCATGGTCACAGCAGCTTATTTCGGCAGCATTGGGAGGCTTTGGGACACTTGGTCAATTTTAATTTAAGGGAGAGGAGTATGGGCAAAGAAAAGTGGGAAAATATATATATAGTTAACTAATTACACAAAATGAAATTATTTCATTTCTTCTTCTTTCTTCCTTCTCCTCTCTCTGCCGAAACCATGAGCAGCCATGGGAGCTGTTCACCAAGCTTCTCCTTCTTCATATTTGGCAAGGAATCAACAAGGTTTTGGTGCAAATCATAGGTAAGGTTCCTCTCTTCTTCTCTTTGCTAGTTAGAAGCATGGATTTTGGTGGAAAAGGGAGTTTAGAACCAAAAAAGGTTTGTTCTTTGCTATGAGTTGTGATGATCTTCTTGCTTCCAAATTTTAGTATGTTATTCTTGGGCTTGAGAGGAGTAAGAATCTATGGTTAGATGTTGGAAAAACTCCATGGAAGAGGAACCCATTAAGGCCGAATTTGTAAATTGAAAATCTGTATTCGTGCGGCACGAAATATATGCGCGCAGCGCACGAGCTGCGCACGGGTTGTGCACAGCCTTGTGCGCAGCGCACAGCATAACATGCACAGCGTGCGCAGCCTTGTGCGCACGCGCCACGGCCTGCGCCCGAATTGCCTTGTGCACACCTTGTGTGCGCAGTGCAACCTTGCGCACCAGTGTGCACAGGTTGTGCACGGAGCTTGCGTAGCAAAGCTTGCGCACGAGGTTGTGCACATGCCAAAACTCACCCAAGAAGAACTTAGATATGAGGAGAAGTAAGTTTCGATGAAGGGAAGACTAATTTTGGTTGAAATATCATTTTCGGGTTAGAAATGAGAAAGTTAGATTTATACGAGTTTACCGGGAAAAGTGTCCGGAATGCGGGTTTAAGGGTTGGAATACGTTTGTGGGGTTGGAATAACAAGGTTCAGGCTCGGTTTGTAAAACCGAGCTTTGTGGAATTTTCCGGGAAAGTGCGGGTTTGTACAGTAATTTCTTTATGGAGTTATTAGGATGTGTTCTGACTCAACTATGGTTACCCAGCTTGATTCTGCGTTGGTGGAGTAGCGTGGGACCATTGGAGCCAAGTTGTGCATTACGGGTCGGAAGCTGGGGTTTTCCGAGTGTTGGGCTGCGGGGCAGCGTATCCGAGGTAAGGGCTTAATTTGGTAAAATGTATGTTTGTTCCGTTTCAAGGCCCGGATGACCTTAGAGGCCCGGGTTCCTATTACATTACGTATATGGTTATCGGGTAATGTTACTTGTTTATGTTTATGCATTCTTGTTATTATTATATGTTACATTACGTGTCCGCCTTTGAAGGGGTGCCGACATTCTGCGTATCCGCACCGGAGTGCCGATACTTCTGTTCTGTGTCCGCACTGAAGGGGTGCCGACATTCTGCGTATCCGCACCAGGAGTGCCGATACATTGCGTGTCCGCCTTTGAAGGGTGCCGACATTCTGCGTATCCGCACGTGAGTGCCGATACTTACATTACGTGTCCGCACCGAAGGGGTGCCGACATTCTGCGTATCCGCATCGAGTGCCGATACTTACTTGCGTGACCTACGGCGGTTTGGGGCTCGCGACCCCGGCCGGTACCGTGCTTCATTACATTACGATCTGTATATTCGACCTCTGTTGAGGGCTGTCGTTACGGTCGTTACGGCGGTTGGACCGCATATGTTGGTTTCGATTTTCGTTATACTTTATGTGTATATGTACATGCATATGTTGTGATATTCTGCTTTGCGAGTTGATTGTTGCCACGTGGGCAAACCGCATTTTTACCTTAAGCCCTTTACTGAGTCCTTTCGAGGACTCACCCTTTTATTTGTTTACCATCTTTCAGGCAGTCTGACAAGCAACCAGCGGAATAGAGATCCGCGGTGCTTCCGGACATTCTGGGTTATGTAGCAGCAGCAGTACCACGTGCGGGAATTCTTGAGCGAGAGGCTTCTGATTCCGCACTTAGGTATATTTATAGGATTTTGTTTAATGGCTCTGTAGCTGTAACTGCATGCATATAGGTCAGATCATGAATTGTATATGTCATATGATCGGAAACATATTCTGCCTTTGATGCCTTCTGAGTCGAGGGCGGAGCCCCGACTTGCCTATATTGGATTTGTTATGATATGAATTCAGTGTTTCTGTGGTTGTTGCGATGTTTGGTGTTTGATACCATGAACTGCATGTTTGGTAGAAGTTGGAGTTACTAGTATGCTTGCCTTGAATGAGTATCTGGGTTGCTAGTTGTCACTTGGCTATTTGTTATTTGAGCTCGATGCTCCGCTGCCGCGCTTTCCGCCGTAGGTTCCGGTTCGCGACGTCGCAGCCGGCTCCGCCTCCGCAACCGGGCGGGGTGGTTGTGACAGTGTGTGTGAGTGATAAGGGACACTTGTCCCTTATTGATTTAAGATGAAAAAGAGAAAGGATATTATATATAATGGGTTATTATTATTATTATTATTACATGTAAATATATTTCATTTTCTTTCTTCTTCTCTTCTTCTTCTTCGTGGAGTTCTGCTGCCGCCATTCTTAGAGCTTCAAGCTCCAACAACTGAACTTTGCCATTTCTCGAGGAATCTTTGAGGTAAGCATGCTAAAACGATCCTTGTGTTGTGTAAGTGAATAATCTGAGGTCGGTTTGTGAAGTTTCAGCCCGGTTTGTAAACCGTGAGCTGCTGAAATTTGGAAGTGATTATGGAATCACAAGGTTTGTTTGATTTCTTGGTTTCTAAACGTTCCCGGCATCTTCTTGTGCATGTTTGATAATAGGAGCGTAGGAAGAAACGCGCCTGAGGTGGTGCCGAAGTGCGTCTGAAAAATTTGGTGTAAAATCCAACGGTGGATTCAGCGAAAGGTAAGGATATATTTGTGATCAGAGCGAAGTTC
The DNA here is from genome assembly GCA_024586325.1 of Stellera chamaejasme. Taxonomy (NCBI): domain Eukaryota; kingdom Viridiplantae; phylum Streptophyta; class Magnoliopsida; order Malvales; family Thymelaeaceae; genus Stellera; species Stellera chamaejasme. Next base: position 1,623,865 of record CM044986.1, read on the forward strand.
TGATTCTGTTGGTGTAATTGGTTTTGTCAGAAAAGGCTCGGTGTGAAAGCCGTTTTTTCCGGAACGAGGCTCGTTTTTGGCGCCAATAATATTGGCTGATTCTATGAATTCTGAACATATATTCTGTATCTGTGGATTATATGTGAACAGGGGGGTAGGCAGAAACGCAGCTAGAACTCTGCCGAAACTTGTACCGGGATAGCTGAACGAGAATTTCGATTCGGACTTGTGTGAACGATTTGGGAAAAAGGTATGATTTAAAAGTTTGGTTGTGTTTATGGATGTATAAGTAACAATGTTCTAGCTCGGTTTGAGAAACCGAGCTTTCTGTGGAATTTTCCGGGGAAGTGCGGGTTCGTGCGGAAATTGTTTTCTGGGGTTTGTTTGGATGTGTTCGATCCAAATATGGTTGTACAGCTTGATTCTGCGTTGGTGGAGTAGCGCGGACCCGTAGGAGCCAAGTTGTGCATTTCGGGTCGGGAGTCGGGATCTTCCGAGTGTTGGGCTGCAGGGCAGCGTTTCTGAGGTAAGGGCTTAATTTGGTAAAATGTATGTTTGTTCCGTTTCAAGGCCCGGATGACCTTAGAGGCCCGGGTTCCTATTCTGCTCTGTATATGTTTAACAGGTAATGATATTTCTGTTTATATTTATGTATTACTGTTATTATTGTATGTTACATTACGTGTCCGCACCGAAGGGGTGCCGACATTCTGCGTATCCGCACCAGAGTGCCGATACATTGCGTGTCCGCACCGAAGGGGTGCCGACATTCTGCGTATCCGCACCAGGAGTGCCGATACATTACGTGTCCGCACCAAGGGGTGCCGACATTCTGCGTATCCGCATCGAGTGCCGATACATTGCTCGTGACCCTACGGCAGTTTGGGGCTCGCGACCCCACCGTACCGTGCTTCGCTTGCTCGACCAGTATATTCTGACCTCTGTTGAGGGCTGTCGTTACGGGTCGTTCTGGCGGTTGGACCGCATATGTTGGTTTCTGATTTTCGTTGTACTTTACGTTTATATGTACATGCATATGTTGTGATATTCGCTTTTGCGAGTTGATTGTTGCCACAGGCAAACCGCACTTTTACCTTAAGCCCTTATCGGGTCCTTTCGAGGACTCACCCTTTTATTTGTTTACCATCTTTCAGTAGCGATCGACAAGCAACCAGCGGAATAGAGATCCGCGGTGCTTCCTGACATTTTGGGTTCTGTAGCAGCAGCAGTACCACGTGCGGGAATTCTTGAGCGAGAGGCTTCTGATTCCGCACTTAGGTATATATATATAGGATTTCGTTTAATGGCTCTGTAGCTGTAGTTGCATGCATGTAGATCAGATCATGAATTTGTGTATGTCATATGTATGGAAATATATTCTGCCTTTGATGCCTTCTGAGTCGAGGGCGGAGCCCCGACTTGCCTATATTGCATTTGTTATGATATGAATTCAGTGTTTCTGTGGTGGTCGCGATGAGCAATGTTTGGTATACCATGAACTGCTTGGTTGGTATTTTGTCGAGTTATCATGTATACTTGCCATGTATGGGTTCTGCAGGTTGCTAGTCGATACTCGTTTGTTCTGTGTTTGAGCTCGATGCTCCGCTGCCGCGTTTTCCGCCGTAGGTTCCGGTTCTCGACGTCGCGGCCGGCTCCGCCTCCGCAACCGGGCGGGGTGGCTGTGACAAGTTGGTATCGAGAGCAGTTGAGTCGGATTGACCCAAAAGGTAAAGTATGTTTGGTTTTGATATGAAATGTGGAAGGCAAGTATACAAGTCCGAGGGTGGACTTTTGGAGTAAGTTAAGTCTGTTCATGGTTAAGTACTGCGGAAGATGACTTCAAGTGCGAGCCACCGGTTCTACGCTTCATTCGGGGCGGTTCAGACGGAGACTGGCCACCTCCTTATTTGAACCACCCCGGAATGGGTGTGGAGCGTGGCGGTTCTTTGGAGCATTTTGAAGGTTTAGAAGTTGGACTTGGTATGATCCGGTACTTTAACTCATTGTTTGGTATATGGTGTGATTCGTGATATGAACATGAACTGATTCTGTGTTTGAGGATTTGATATTTGGTTGTCTGATCCTAAATTGAATTTCTGCATCATGCATTGCATTACACTACAGAGCCTTAGAATACTGCTGCTGGCTTTTGGATTGATGGGGAAGAGTTAGTTGATTTGGAAATTTGGTTTGGGATAAGTTGGTTTTTGGTTGGACTTTGTTTAAGGAAATGTTTACTACACGCGAATAGCGTGATTTGGTACCGGAGGGGCGGGACTGGGATCCCACACCTCCGTGGAATAGGATACGGGTTCAGCGTAACCCGTGGTCCGAACAACCACACTTACCGCCCCGAGGCTTAGCCGTCGTAGGGACCCCTCTCGATTTGGTATTACCGCCGGCCTAGCTGGTTCAGGGGCGGCAGTAGGCAGGGGAAAATCTGTTTATGCCACGGTAAGGGCATTTTGATCAGGTGGTGATAGCGAGGCTTAAGTCACTGCTCGCTACAGCTTTGGAATTGGTAAGTGAGTAACTCCGAGGAGCGTGGTCACTACGACACCTAGACTTCTCGTCGGTCCTATCAACGACGGGGAGATCTGAGACACCAGTCTGACGAGGTTGGACTTTTGGAGAGGTTTCAGAGTCTGAATTTCCCCCCCCCCCTCGGGGTTCGGCGGCCGAGGAGGGCCGGAGGTAGTAGAGACTTGGTTTGCAGGGAGTGACAAACTCCTGGAGGGAGGCTATTCTGAGCCGGGTGGCCGCCGGTGCCAACGGCTACTCCGGTCAGATTGCTTCCAGATTCTGAACCGGAGTTCGGATTGACCCGATATCTCGATTTCTAGTGTCTGGCAGTGTACCGGCATTTCCGCGGAAAATATTTTTCGGGCCGGGGTTGCCGTCGGACGATTTTCGGGATTCAGGCGGAGAAACGGCTCGGGAGTGACCCGGGACTCAGATTTGCGGTTTTGAGGAAGATCTCGAGTCGGGATATAATTTACACTTTTCGTGAAGAAAAATGTTCTGGTCGGAAATTACGGTTTCGGGCGGTTTTCGGGCTCGGGCGAGCCAAGTGACACTTGGCGAAATGTGATTAGTGGAAAGTATTGGACTTGGTCTCTTGTTATTTCTAGTGATTATGATTCACTATGATGTCAAAGGATGTCATGTGCAAAGCACATGACTTATTATTACAAGACTTAAGTTTTGGCAAGTCTTGCAAAAATGCAAACGTATTCTTCTTCCTTCTTCACTGCCGAATTCTTCCTCTCTCTAAAACCACCATTGTTGTGTTTTACAAGCTTCCAAAGCTTGCTCTAGATTGCTTCTTGGTCCGAGAGTTCAACTGGGAAGTTGATCAGCAACTCGAGTACTACGTCTGTCTGAGGTATGGTTCGATTCTGTTGAGTATTTGGCAATATTGGAAAGTTGATGTTCTTGGCTTAGATCTGAGTTTTGATGGAATTGAACCGTTGGATCGTTGTGTGGTTCATATATGTTGATGTTGGGTAGGTAAGGATTAGGGAAATAACGTTGGATCGTTGGAAACACAACACGGGTGAGAACTCACCTTTTGGTCGAATTTTTGACTGATTATGTTGGGAACTTCTGTTGAATTTGATGTGTTCTGTGGATTGATTTGAGATTATTGAAGTGAATTCTTGCATGTTCTGAATCGGTTCTGAATTCTGATGTTTCTGCGGAAAATCGGAATTTTACCGAAATTCTGCCGGATTTTCGATTCGGTGGGGTGTAGTTTGGTAGTGTGGTTGGTAAAGTTGCTAATTCAGTTTGAATTGACAGATTCGAGGTCCGAGAAGGTTGAAAAAGAAAGGTTTCCGGGTTTCGGTCGCGGAAATTGTGTTTGAGATCCACTGCAATGGCATCGCTCCGATATCTATTCCTCCTTATCGGATGCCTATTTCGAGATGCGGGAGTAGAAGAAGTAACTGGAGGAATTACAGCAAAAGAGTTTCGTCCGACCGAGCACTTCAGCGTGGGGTGCTCTGGTATTGTTTGTTAAGGAGAATGATGGGATACTCTGACTTGGTATTGATTATAGACGGTTGAATGCTCTTGTTGGGAAGAATAAGAATCTGTTATCGAGGATTAACGATCTTTTGATCAACATCAGGGTTCGTGAGTTTTCTTAAAGATTGATCTCCGATCTGGGTATTTTCAGCTTAGAGTGAAGAAAGAGGACATACCTAAGACAGCTTTCCGCACCCGATTTGGACACTTTGAGTTTACGGTCATGCCGTTCGGGCTGACCAATGTTCCGGTGACATTCATGGATCTGATGCATCGGGTGTTCCGACCGTACTTGGACTCATTTCTGGTAGGTTTTATTGATAATATTCTGATATATTCTCGGGATGAGGATTCGCATCGGGATCATCTGAGGGTGGTTCATGGACACTTTGGGAACATCAGCTTTATGCTAAATTCTCAAAGTGTGAGTTCTGATTCGGGAAGTCACCTTCTAAGGACCCGTTATTTCGAGCATGGTCTGTCGTGAATCCAGAGAAGGTGAAGGCAATTTGGGATTGGAAACAATCTACCACGGTGCAGGAGATCAAGAGCTCCTCAGGGTTAGCAGGATTTTATCGAGGTTTGTACTGTGGCTTTCTATTCTCGGCATCTCCGCTCACGCAGCTTGACCAAGAAGGGTCAACCGCTTTATCCGGTCCGATAGGTGTGAGCAGAATTTTCTGAGTTGAAGTGGCAGGTTGACTAACGCTCCGATTCTCGACTCTTTCAGATCCGATCTTACCGTATGTGAATTATACGGATGCTTCCACGTCTGGTTTGGGATGTGTGTTGGTGCAGAGCGTTTTGTGGTAGCTTATGGGTCAAGGCAGTGCGACCGCATGAGCTGAACCGATCGACACATGATCTGGAGTTGGCTATGGTAAATTATGCGTTGAATCATTGGAAGTAATATCTGCTTGGTAATAAATTTCAGATTCTTACCGACCATAAGAGTCTGAAATATCTGTTTAAACAGAAGGAGCTTAGCATGAGGCAGCGCAAATGTCTCGAATACATTAAGGACTATGATTGTAGTATCGGGTACATCTCGGCAAGGGCAACGCGGTTGCCGATGCTCTGGCGGGAAGTATACCGGCTTAATTAAGGGAGGAAATGTTGGGGACTGATCTGAGAAGAGTGATCTGACGTGCCTTTGGCACAGGTGGCAGCTCTGGGAGCGTGCTCAGGTTGTTACACTTATTATACATTCTAAGTGGCTTGATAGGATGCGCGAAGCGCAAGGTAGAGATTTGGTATTGAAGAAGTTATCTGGGGAAGATAAGGGTTTATGTGTTATCGACGTTTCGATAGGCAAGGATTGCTATACTTCGAGACCGCCTTTGTGTACCGAGGATCGGGAGTTACGGAATGATATTTTAGAGGAGGCACACTCGAGCGGTGTGAGCATCAGAACCGGCAGGACACTGCAGACTTTGCCCATTCCACTGGAAGTGGGGTAATGTTATGATGGACTTTCTGACTGCACTGCCCTGACACGGTTTCATCATGATGCTATCTGGGTTTTTGTGGATCGGCTGACCAAGTGCGTACACTTTCTGCCTATTCGGGTCATAAACCCTCTGGAGAAGCTTGCCCGGCTTTACATCAGTGAGATTGTACGATTACATGGAGTACCAGACTCCATTGTATCTGACCGTGATCCGCGTTTCACGGCACGGTTCTGGAGGGCTTTTCATGAAGCATTGGGCACGCGACTCCATCTGAATACAGCTTATCACCCATAGACGGACGGGCAGTCGGAGCGGGTGATTCTGATATTGGAGGATATGTTGCGAATCTGTACTTTGGATTTTGGAGGAGTTTGGGGACTAGCAGTTACTTTGATAGAGTTCTCATACAACAATTGCTTTCAGACTACGTTTGACATGACACCCTATGAGGTGTTGTACGGGAGGTGTATGACACCATACTGTTGACAGATGCGTCGATCGGGTTAAGTGGGACCCGAGCTTTTGAGGAGTCTACGGCAAAGATCAGTTATTACAGCGCGGATTAAAACCGCGAATGACTACACCACTGGTTGTACGAACCGTCGCCGTAGGCCTCTGGAATCTGAGTTTGGTGACAGAATTAGACTGGAGGTAGCGCCGATCAGAGAGACAGTAAGATTTGTTAGGCGGGGCAAGTTACCCCGAATTTTATCGGTTCTCATGAGTTTCCAGAGTAAGTTATTAGGTTGGCCTTACCCCCTCTTGCTTCGTTTTATGTGGTATCTTCCAGGATAGCCTGTTGTGGATCGGTTAGATTTAGGTTCGGTCTCGTCTGCAGGGTTGTCTGGTAGAAATACCGGCAATCGACTCGGGTGAACTAAGATGCAACCGGAGGGTGGGACGCCGTGAGGCTCGGTATGGTAGTCTAAACTAACACTCCCGCCGCACCAGAACGGTGGTCCGAGTGTTCTTAGTAAGAGAAATGTTTATACATTCTGGTTGTAAGCGACACCTGTTTAGATGGTTCAGGCTACTCTTGTAGGACCAAGAGTTCTCAGGGGAGAATGTTACGGTCACCCCGAGCGGGTTGCGGCCGGGTGACCCGGCTCCGGTTTTGGCCTGCGGTCACGTTTTTCGGCGTTCAGACGGCTCCCGAGCCCTATCCGAGTATCATTTTGGCGAACCCTTCCGTATTTGAGGTCGTGTGGGTCCCCCGGACGTTTCCGCCGAAAATATTTTTCTGGCGCCGGGGGGTTGTCGGGGTCGCCTCGGGACGTACAGCGGGCTCGGTAGCACTCTCGAGACCTCAGTTTGGGAAGCCGTTTGCAGTTTTGGAGTCGTGGAGACGTCCCGGTGTTGGTTGTGGAGTTTAATATTTGGGGCGGGACGTTCGGTTCCGGGCGACTCCCGGGGCTCGGGACGGGAATCCCGGGGCTCGGGATGGAAATTTTCTGACGGCTTTGGGGTGAGTTGTGTTTTAATTTAAGATGGAATTTATGGGTATTTTTATAGAATTTTGGAGTGACGGAATTTCGGTTCAGGTTGACACGCTCGCACGTCGGGTTTTGGTTCGGGTTCAGCGAGCTCGGTAGGACACTCCGGAATGGTAAATGAATTTCTGGAAAATGTTCTGTGAATGTTACAATATTCTGAAGGTTGTGTCCAAGTTTCGCTAATTTTGGAATTCGGTAAATATTTTTGGGCCAAAAATATTGGAACTTTCAGAAAAATTGGGAGTTAAATTGTAATTGGCTACAAAACAAAAATAATTCAGCATGGGCAGCTGCTGAATTCGGCTGAAAGTGGGTAGAAATAAGGGACACTTGTCCTATTTTCATTTTAAGATGAAATGGTATGGGAAAAAGAGGAAGAAAATATATAAGGCTTATATTTTCTTAAATGGGTTATTATTTCATCACTTTTCTTCTTCTTCTTCTTCCTTCTCCCTTGGATGCGCCATTTTCACTATTCATCAAGCTTGGTGTTCTTCAAGTCTTGGCTCAAATCAACAAGAAAATGAATCCTCTTAGTGGTAAGATTCCTCCCTTACTCTCTTTTCTTGTTGGAAACAAGTTTAGCAAGAGAAAGAGAAGGATTTGTGAAATATGGGTTTGTTCTTGACTACCATCTAGGATGATTCTCTTGCTTCCATCTTTTAGTATGTTGTTCTTGGGTAGTAGGGGAGTATTAATCAAGTGTTGGATTTTGGAAAACACAACTTGGATGGAAACTTAGTGTTGGCCGAATTATTGGAGAATTTTCCAAAATGGTGTGTGTTTGTTATCTTGTTTCATGCTTCAAGTATGTTAGTCCTAGCATGATTCTAAGCTTGTGTGTGGATTTAATTTGATGGAAAACAAGTTGAGGTGAAAACCCCCAAATGGCCGAATATATGGGTGTATGTTCAATGTTGGATTTTGTTGATTGGGTGCAATTGGATAGCATTCATGGTTTAGAAGTGTAATTGGGGGTTAGAATGGTTGTTTGGTAGCTTGAATGGATTGAATTGGAAGTTGGATGAAAATTTGGTTAAGAACCGAATCTTTGAATGATTCTTTTTCAATGTTGGAGGTTCATTTTGGTTGAATTGGATGTTAATATGGTGTTGGGCTTGAATTTAGGAGTGGATGGAAGTTTGAAATGTTGAATTCGGTTAAGGAATGAAAAAGTTACGCTTAATCGGGATTATCGGAAAATGGCGGGTAAAGAAGGGTTTAAGGTTTGATTTGATCAGTTCTGCTTATTGTACGATGTTTGTCAATGTGAAATCTTGCATTGTCTAGGTTGGTTCTGAATTCTGACGTTTCTGTGAAAACCTGGAAATTTTACGGAAATTCTGTCGGATTTTCGGTTTTGGGGTCGGGGGTTGTAATTTGGTAGTGTGGTCGATAAGGATTCTAATTCAGCTTGGTTTGTCAGATTCTGAGGTTCTGAGGTGTGAAAAAGAGGGGTTTCGGAGTTTCGGGTCGCGGTTTGGAAATCATCCAGAATCGGTCAAATACTCTGGATTTGTAAGGTAAGGGTTTGGTTCTGCTATTTTTGGTAAGATAGGTATATGTTTAGTTTCATTTTACTTCTGCAAGTGTTTCGGTATTATATGCCTAGAGCATATTCGTAGTCCGTAGGTGTATGTATTGTAGCACTTCTATTTTGCGGTATTTTGGAAATTTCGCTTTAAGGTACGTTTGTGATTTATAGGTGTATGCCTTGTAGCATACCCGTCTGCATAACCCTACGTTTGTAGGTGTATGCCTTATGGCATACTGCCTAACACTACGACAGCTTGTGGGTTCGCTACCCACTGGTGCACCATGCTTCGTAATAGCTTCGGCTTCGACTCCCCTTAGTGGGAGGCCGCTGCCCGATTTGTTATAAGGTTTATGGCGATTTGGAATCGCACATCCTTCGGGATTCCGATTTGTTTCTGGTACATGTATGTTATTCTGTATTCTGTTGCGTATATTGCTATCTTTCTGTTTTGCAGGGTTGCACATACTTATCTTACCCCAAATCCCTTACGGGGTCCTTTTAGGACTCACCCTTCTTTGGGTTCTGTTTTTGGATTTCGTAGGTGAGTAAGCGACTGCGGGGTAGGTTTCCGCGAGGCTTCTGCCTTGGTTATGTTGAGCAGCGGCAGTACCTTGTGGGCTGGGATTTTGTCTACTTGGTCTGAATCCCGCGCGAGGTATTTTGACGTTTAGGCCTAGGGTCGGCTCTGTAGCTGCATGTGCATACTTTCTGTTTTATTGTTGTGATGATTGTATTTCTGTATATATTCATATATTCCGTTCTGTATCTGTTCTCAGCGCTTGGCGCTTGCTAGATACTTTAGGTTCTGTGAACTCTGTATGCATCTATGTTTTGGTGCGTAAGCACTCGTCCACGGAGGGCGGGGCTTACTCTGTTGCTAATGCATGAATTGCATGTTTTGATTTTATTTTAGTGATATGTATGGAACTTTTGTTGAGTTGCTTCCATTTTCATTTCGCTCTTTGGGTCCGCTACGCGCGGCGGGTCTCGATGGACCTGCCATTCTCGTATTCATTCCGGCTTCCGCTTCCGGCGTCCGGCGCCCCGCCTCCGCAACCGGGCTCGGGCGGCGTGCGGTGACAAGTTGGTATCGAGCGGGTAAGTGACCATATTGGTCTTCGATGGTGACTTGTAGTGACGACTATTGTTGTACATTTTATTTTAGAATGGTTTGGTACGGAGATTGGCCACCTCCTTACTTGAACCATTTCAAAATAAAATTGTGGAACAAAGTTGGTCCTTCAAGTTATCCCGATAGTTGCGATTTCGCACTTGGGATTTCGGAATTCTCGTAAGATTATTACGAGTAAGGGGATTGTGGAAAAGTTTCGTACGTAAAATTGTGTGTTAGGAAAAGATTTGGTGAAATAAGCATGAATCGCTTCGTGATTCTCGTGAAATGCATGATTTTATCATTCGAGAAGTAACTTCATGTCAAGTCTTCGCATTGCACTACGAGCCTTAGAAAACTGCCGCTAACTTCGTAGAGAGTAGGAGTGACCGATTTCTGTCTGGACTCTGTTTGGTCTGAAATTTTTGAGATATGGTTAACACGCGTAGATAGCGTGATTTGGTACCGGAGGCGGGATTGGAACCCCACACCTCCGTGGAATAGGATACGGGTTCAGTGTAACCCAGGGTCTGAACAACCACACTCACCACCCCGAGGTTTAGTGGTCGTAAGGACCCCTCTCTGATTTGGTATTACCGCCGGCCTAGCTGGTTCAGAGGCGGCAGTAGGCAGGGGAAGATCTGTTTATGCCACGGTAAGGGCATTTTGATTAGGTGGTGATAGCGAGACTTAAGCCACTGCTCGCCATAGTTTGGGATCGGTAAGTGAGTGACTCTGACAAGGGTGGTCACTACGACACCTAGACTTCTCATCGGTCCTATTAACGACGAGGAGATCTGGGCACCACCTGCGAGGTCGACTCTTGAAGAGGTTTTAGAGTTTGAACCCCCCCCCCCCGAGGTTCAATGACCGAGACGGGTCGGGGGGAGTAGAGATTGGGTCTGCAGGAGTTGATAGACTCCGGGGGGAGGCTACATTTTCCACTAGCAGTGCAGTGGGGATGTAGCCAAACTGTGTCGTGCACGGTTGATGAGTTTCATCGTGAGACAGGACAGTCGGAGGGTATGAGTGAGAGTTTGATCGGTTGGTTTGCTACGCACCGTAGTACTATGGAATGGAAGAATAGAAGGCTAAGAGGTTTATTCGTTGACTGCGCCCGAGTTCAGGTGGGTTTTGAGACCTTTAGACATTACTTTGTCTCGGGAAGCGGTTATTGGGCTCAACTCCTCGAGCAAGAGGAGGTTGAGAGTCGTCTCACCTTGCAGTGAGGTCAGGGGAGTACGGAGGGGTTCCATACAGCAGGGACCCCGGCAGATTTCTGGATGGACGAACAGACCTGGACAGTTTAGTAGAGGTAGAGAGGGAGCATCACCGGCACGACCTTGTCTGATTTGCGGTAGGTATCACTCGAGTCGACTTTGTTATCGGCAGGGAGGGCCGATGTTTGCGTTGCAGTCCGACACTCTTTGGGTACGGGATTGCCCTCTTCTTGTAGGCAGGGTTTTGGCGGTCTTCAGCGTCCATAGTCTCGGACGCAACCCAACGCGCCGCGAGGGCGTGGGTTTCAGCAGGGTGGCCCGAGACCTCAGTAGCGACAGCAGCTTCAGCCACCCCCTCCGTCACCGCAGCTCAGAGCAGGACGGGTTTTCCTTTTTCTGAAGGGAGGCCCTGGTTATCAGGGAGAACCTAGTTAGCATGCAGGCACTAGTCAGCAGGGAGGCTTGAGTCAGCAGGAAGTTCTGTAAGGTACTATATTTCCGAATGAGATACCGGTTCATGCGTTATTTGATACAGGAGCATTTGTTCCCATTGTAACACCGAAATGTGTTACATTTCTGTATCTGTCTGTTAGTACCTTGCCTCAAACGCATTTAGTAAAAACTGCAGGAAGTCAGTTTCTGTTTTCCAATGAGATGGTTCGGGGTTGTACGATATCTGTAGGCGGACATGATAGTATCGGATCTGTTGGTTTTAGACACGCCGAACTATGATGTTATTCTTGGAATGGGCTGGCTATCCAAGAACTCTGTGCACGTTGATTGTGCAACCCGTACCATTATGGTTTCGGAGAGGTACTACCTCTCACGACTCCGATCTGAATTAACTATCGCATAGCACGAAAGAGTTACAGATTCTGGATTCAACCGTCGATAGTTGGTGTAGGGGAATGCTATGATCTGAATGAGGCTGGTACTAGGTTGAAGTTGGATGGTTTACCATTGGTTCGAGATTTTCCGCAGTATTTCCGGAGGAGTTGCCCGGATTACCACAAGAGCGGGAATTGTGTTTGACATCCACTGCAATGGCATCTGCTCCGATATCTATTCCTCCTTATCGGATGCCTATTTCGAGATGCGGGGTTAAAGAAACAATTGGAGGAATTACAAAGAAAAGAGTTTCATCCGACCGAGCACTTCAGCGTGGGTACTCTGGTTTTGTTTGTTAAGAAGAATGATGGGACACTCGACTTTGTGTTGATTACAGACGGTTGAATGCTCTTATTGGGAAGAATAAGTATCCGTTACCGAGGATTAACGATCTTTTGATCAACTTCGGGGTTCGAGAGTTTTCTCAAAGATTGACCTCCATCTGGGTACCTTCAGCTTAGGGTGAAGAAAGAGGACAGACCTAAGACTGCTTTCCGCACCCGATTTGGACACTTTGAGTTTACGGTCATGCCGCTCGGGCTGACCAATGCTCCAGTGGCATTAAGGGATCTGATGCATCGGGTGTTCCGACCGTACTTGGGCTCATTTCCGATGGTTTTATTGAAGATATTCGATATATTCTCGGGATGAGAACTCGCATCGGGGCATCCGAGGATAGTTCTGCAGATACTTTGGGAACATCAGCTTTATGCTAAATTCTCAAAGTGTGAGTTCTGATCCGGGAAGTCACTTTTCTGGGACACATTATATCTGAGCATAGTCTGTCTGTGGATTCAGAGTAGGTGAGGGCAGTTCGGGATTGGAAACAACCCATCACGGTACGGGAGATCAGGGGCTTCTTAGGGTTAGCAGGATATTGTCGGAGGTTTGTACTGGGATTTTCTATTCTGGCATCTCCGCTTACGCAGTTGACCAAGAAGGGTCAACCGTATATCTGGTCTGATAGGTGTGAGCAGAATTTTCAGGAGTTGAAGCGGCAGTTGACTAACGCTCCGATTCTGACTCTTTCAGATCCGATCTTACCGTATGTGATTTATACGGATGCTTCCATGTCTAGTTTGGGATGTGTGTTGATGCAGGAGCATAATGTGGTAGCTTATGGGTCGAGGCAGCTGCGACCGCATGAGCTGAATTAACCGACATATGATCTGGAGTTGGCTGTAGCGATTTATGCGCGGAAACATTGGAAGCAATATCTGTTTCGTAGTAAATTTCAGATTCTTACCGACCATAAGAGTCTGAAATATCTGTTTACGCAAAAGGAGCTTAGCATGAGGCAGCGTAGATGTCTCGAATACATTAAGGACTATGATTGTAGCATTGAGTACATCTCTGGCACGGGCAACACGGTTGCCGATGCTCTGAGCAGGAAGTATACCGGCTTAATTAAGAGAGGAAATGTTGGTGACCGATCTGAGGAGAGTGATCTGACGTGCCTTTGGCACAGGTGGCAGCTCTGGGAGCGTGCTCAGGTTATTACACTTATTATACATTCTGAGTGGCTTGATAGGATGCGCGAAGCGCAAGGTAGAGATTTGGTATTGAAGAAGTTATCTGGGGAAGATAAGGGTTTATGTGTTACCGACGTTTCAGTATAGGCAAGGATTGCTATACTTCTGAGATCGCCTTTATGTACCTGAGGATCAGGAGTTCTGGAATGAGATTTTCGAGGAGGCACACTCGAGCAGTTTGAGCATCAGAAACCGGCAGGATACTGCAGACTTTGCCCATTCCAGTTCGGGAGTACTATGGACTTTCTCGACCGCACCGCCCGACACGGTCTCGCCATGATGCGATCTGGGTTTTTGTGAATCGGTTGACAAAGTGCGCACACTTTTCGCTTATTCGGTCATAGACCCTCCGAGAAGCTTGCCGGCTTTACATCGGGGAGATGGTACGCTTTACATGGAGTACCAAACTCCATTGTATCTCGACCGTGATCCGCGTTTCACAAAGACGGTTCTGGAGAGCTTTTCATGAAGCACTGGGCACGCAACTCCATCTGAGTACAGCTTATCACCCACAGACGGATGGGCAGTCGGAGTGGGTGATTCTGATACTGGAAGGTATGCTGTGAATCTGTACTTCGGATTTTGGAGGAGTTTGGGACCAGCAGTTACTTTGATAGAGTTCTCGTACAACAATTGCTTTCAGACTACGTTTGACATGGCACCATATGAGGTGTTGTACGGGAGGAGGTGTATGACACCATACTGTTGGACAGATGCGTCTGATGGGGTTAAGTGGGACCCGAGCTTTTGAGGAGACTACGGCGAAGATCAGATTGTTATAGGCGTGATTAAAACCGCGAACGATCGCACCACCGCTTATACGAACCGTCGCCGTAGGATCCTCGGAATCGAGTTTGGTGGCAGATTTGACCGGAGGTAGCACCGATCGATGGATGAAGATTTGGTAGGCGGGCGAGTTACCCCGAGTTATGTCGGTTATCATGAGTTTCGAGTAAGTTGTTAGGTTGGCCTTACCCCCCAATCAAGCTTCGTTTTTATGTGATATTTTCCAGGATAGCCTGTTGTGGATCAGTTAGATTTAGGTTCGGTACTGTCTGGGGTTGTCTGGTAGAAATACCGGCAACTGACTCGGGGTGCAATAAGATGCACCCGGAGGGTGGGACGCCGTGAGGCTCTGTATGGTAGTTTAAACTACCACTCCCGCCGCACCAGTACGGTGGTCCGATTGTTCTGAGTCAGAGGAATGTTTATATTTTCTGGTTGGTGGCGACACTGTCTCAAGTTGGTTCGAGCTACTCTTGGAGGACCAAGAGTTCTAAGGGGGAGAATGTTACGATCACCCCGAGCGGGTTGCGACCGGGTGACCCGGGGCTCCGGTTTTGGCCTGCGGGTCACGTTTTTCGGCGTTCAGACGGCTCCCGAGCCCTATCCGAGTATCATTTTGGCGAACCCTTCCGTATTTGAGGTCGTGTGGGTCCCCCGGACGTTTCCGCCGAAAATATTTTTCTGGCGCCGGGGGGTTGTCGGGGTCGCCTCGGGACGTACAGCGGGCTCGGTAGCACTCTCGAGACCTCAGTTTGGGAAGCCGTTTGCAGTTTTGGAGTCGTGGAGACGTCCCGGTGTTGGTTGTGGAGTTTAATATTTGGGGCGGGACGTTCGGTTCCGGGCGACTCCCGGGGCTCGGGACGGGAATCCCGGGGCTCGGGATGGAAATTTTCTGACGGCTTTGGGGTGAGTTGTGTTTTAATTTAAGATGGAATTTATGGGTATTTTTATAGAATTTTGGAGTGACGGAATTTCGGTTCAGGTTGACACGCTCGCACGTCGGGTTTTGGTTCGGGTTCAGCGAGCTCGGTAGGACACTCCGGAATGGTAAATGAATTTCTGGAAAATGTTCTGTGAATGTTACAATATTCTGAAGGTTGTGTCCAAGTTTCGCTAATTTTGGAATTCGGTAAATATTTTTGGGCCAAAAATATTGGAACTTTCGGAAAAATTGGGAGTTAAATTGTAATTGGCTACAAAACAAAAATAATTCAGCATGGGCAGCTGCTGAATTCGGCTGAAAGTGGGAAGAAATAAGGGACACTTGTCCTATTTTCATTTTAAGATGAAATGGTATGGGAAAAAGAGGAAGAAAATATATAAGGCTTATATTTTCTTAAATGGGTTATTATTTCATCACTTTTCTTCTTCTTCTTCTTCCTTCTCCCTTGGATGCGCCATTTTCACTATTCATCAAGCTTGGTGTTCTTCAAGTCTTGGCTCAAATCAACAAGAAAATGAATCCTCTTAGTGGTAAGCTTCCTCCCTTACTCTCTTTTCTTGTTGGAAACAAGTTTAGCAAGAGAAAGAGAAGGATTTGTGAAATATGGGTTTGTTCTTGACTACCATCTAGGATGATTCTCTTGCTTCCATCTTTTAGTATGTTGTTCTTGGGTAGTAGGGGAGTATTAATCAAGTGTTGGATTTTGGAAAACACAACTTGGATGGAAACTTAGTGTTGGCCGAATTTATGGAGAATTTTCCAAAATGGTGTGTGTTTGTTATCTTGTTTCATGCTTCAAGTATGTTAGTCCTAGCATGATTCTAAGCTTGTGTGTGGATTTAATTTGATGGAAAACAAGTTGAGGTGAAAACCCCAAATGGCCGAATATATGGGTGTATGTTCAATGTTGGATTTTGTTGATTGGGTGCAATTGGATAGCATTCATGGTTTAGAAGTGTAATTGGGGGTTAGAATGGTTGTTTGGTAGCTTGAATGGATTGAATTGGAAGTTGGATGAAAATTTGGTTAAGAACCGAATCTTTGAATGATTCTTTTTCAATGTTGGAGGTTCATTTTGGTTGAATTGGATGTTAATATGGTGTTGGGCTTGAATTTAGGAGTGGATGGAAGTTTGAAATGTTGAATTCGGTTAAGGAATGAAAAAGTTACGCTTAATCGGGATTATCGGAAAATGGCGGGTAATGAAGGGTTTAAGGTTGGATTTGATCAGTTCTGCTTATTGTATGATGTTTGTCAATGTGAAATCTTGCATTGTCTAGGTTGGTTCTGAATTCTGACGTTTCTGTGAAAATCTGGAATTTTACGGAAATTCTGTCGGATTTTCGGTTTTGGGGTCGGGGGTTGTAATTTGGTAGTGTGGTCGATAAGGATTCTAATTCAACTTGGTTTGTCAGATTCTGAGGTTCTGAGGTGAGAAAAAGAGGGGTTTCTGAGTTTCGGGTCGTGGTTTGGAAATCGTCCAGAATCGGTCAACTACTCTGGATTTGTGAGGTAAGGGTTTGGTTCTATTATTTTGGTAAGATAGGTATATGTTTTGTTTTACTTTCTGTTCTGCAAGTGTTTCGGTATTATATGCCTAGGGCATATTCGTAGTCCGTAGGTGTATGTATTGTAGCACTTCATTTTGCAGTATTTCGAAATTTCGCTTTAAGGTACGTTTTGTGATTTAGGTGTATGCCTTGTAGCATACCCGCCTTGTACGTTTGTAGGTGTATGCCTTATGGCATACTGCTGTTAACACTACGACGGTTGTGGGTTCGCTACCCACTGGTGCACCATGCTTCGTAATAGCTTCGGCTTCGACTCCCCTTAGTGGGAGGCTCGTTCCGATTTGTTATAAGGTTTATGGCGATTTGGAATCGCACATCCTTCGGGATTCCGATTTGTTTCTGGTACATGTATGTTATTCCGTATTCTGTTGCGTATATTGCTATCTTTCTGTTTTGCAGGGTTGCATATACTTATCTTACCCCAAATCCCTTACGGGGTCCTTTTAGGACTCACCCTTCTTTGGGTTCTGTTTTTGGATTTCAGGTGATAAGCGACTGCGGAGTAGGTTTCCGTGAGGCTTCTACCTTGGTTATGTTGAGCAGCGGCACCTTGTGGTCTGGGATTTTGTCTACTTGGTCTGAATCCCGCGCGAGGTATTTTAACGTTTAGGCCTAGGGTCGGCTCTGTAGCTGCATGTGCATATTTTCTGGTTTGCTGTGATGATTGTATTTCTGTATATATTCATATATTCTGTTCTGTATCTGTTCTCAGCGCTTGGCGCTTGCTAGATACTTTAGGTTCTGTGAACTCTGTATGCATCTATGTTTTGGTGCGTAAGCACTCGTCCACGGAGGGCGGGGCTTACTCTGTTATTAGTGCATGAATTGCATGTTTTGATTTTATTTTAGTGATATGTATGGAATTTTTGTTAGTTGCTTCCACTTTCTTTTCGCTCTTTGGGTCCGCTACGCGCGGCGGGTCTCGATGGACCTGCCATTCTGTATTCATTCCGGCTTCCGCTTCCGGCGTCCCGGCGCCCCCGCCTCCGCAACCGGGCTCGGGCGGCGTGCGGTGACATCAATGGCGGAAGCTCCCTCTTGGCTGCCTGAAGCAACTGATTCTTGGCTGAGGAAAGGTGCTAGGTATTCCTCCGGAGCTACTTTCTCGACGCTTCTCCACCGTTGGAAAAAACTGATCGCCTCTTTGAGCGACGGATTGTCCGTCGTGAAAAGAGAGAGAAGCTAGAGAGAGGAAGAAGAGAAGAGAGCAAGAATGAAGCAAGAATGAGGAGTGGATAGCAACTGTGAGATTATTCCTTATTTAACGATGTCCGGGAAGGCGAACCGTCACAAAGCAATCCATTTCCACCAATGATCAAAAAGTGGCAGTTACCTATTTCAAAATCTCGAACCTTAGCTGTTCGGGAAATTCAAAGGATGCAAATCTTATTTCAAAATCTCGAACCTTAGTTGTTCGGGAAATTCAAAGGATGCAAATCCTATTTCAAAATCTCGAACCTTAGCTGTTCGGGAAATTCAAAGGATGCAAATCCTATTTCAAAATCTCGAACCTTAGTTGTTCGGGAAATTCAAAGGATGCAAATAATATTTCAAAATCTCGAACCTTAGCTGTTCGGGAAATTCAAAGGATGCAAATCCTATTTCAAAATCTCGAACCTTAGTTGTTCGGGAAATTCAAAGGATGCAAATCCTATTTCAAAATCTCGAACCTGAGCTGTTCGGGAAACTCAAAGGATGCAAATCCTATTTCAAAATCTCGAACCTTAGTTGTTCGGGAAATTCAAAGGATGCGAATCCTATTTCAAAATCTCGAACCTTAGTTGTTCGGGAAATTCAAAGGATGCAAATCCTATTTCAAAATCTCGAACCTCAGTTGTTCGTGAAATTCAAAGGACGCAAAATCCTATCTCAAAATCTCGAACCATGATGATTCGGGAAATTCAATGGGGGTGTAAAGTCGTCGTTAAATCTCAAACCTCAGTTGTTCGGGAAATTCAAAGGACGCAAAATCCTATCTCAAAATCTCGAACCATGATGGTTCGGGAAATTCAATGGGGTGTAAAGTCGTCGTTCCAGAATTTCCAAACCACTCAAATTATTCGGACTCCTTACAGTCTGCCGCATGACAGGGGGGACTTGATGGCCGCTAGGCCCAATCACCCAAACAGGCCTACCAAAAGGCCCAATTAATAAGCCCGGTATAAGGGCCCCATTAAAAACACGTAACTAAAACATAATTGGACATCCCCGGACTTAATAAAACATTTTACCCGGACAAGACATTAGACATTCCCGAAGAAGCATACCCGGACATGTAGAACACGTGCAATAATGTTATATTGACATATTACGATTTTGTCACCATTAATACCAGCTATATATAGGACATTTATGGCATAAGTCAAAAGATCGATCTTTTTGGGTCACTTCATTGACAAGACAAAGAACAAACGCACAACCAACCCAATCCCCATTCCTCAAATTCCGAGAATCACGCAACGCGTGAATCCCAATGGCATCCAGCAATATCAACACGCGTCAATTGCGTAGACACGTGGCGGCTTCCCAGACCGACCCGCCACCACGTATAGGTTAGCTATTTAGGTAACGAGCTCATCCTAATCTGCCATCGTCGTCCTGGTTCAACACACAACAAATGTAGATTTATAACGGTTTCAAGCAAGTAAGTTCTAGCTCCGATACTTAGCAAGATACTCTCACGAAAGAATAGTTCACACAATTCATGCATAATTAGGCTCAAAATCTCACAGGTAGAATATCCATTTAAAGCTATGAACACAATTTCCTACCACCTATATGATCATAAACATGTATGTCGATGGAGGTTCCAAATTAAAATTCAGCTTACTGGAGCATTGGGATCCCTAAAATGCAACCTAAATACTACATGTACTAAACACTACTATTTTTGAATTTTCAACATTTCCATTTTTATTTTGTTTTCAAATTTTTTTAATAAATTGTAAGTATGCATTCCTATCCTAGCAAATAATACGCAAGACACCATAATAAACATGCAGACAATAATTCCAATGATCCAATTCACAGCAACCATAATCAACCCCCCAAACTCAAAATCTACATTGCCTACAATGTTGGGGTAAAAGAGAGAAAAGAATCAAAAGTCATACCTGGGGGACCAAGTTAGGTCCCCGTTCCATGTCCCCGGGAGGTTTTCATTGGAATCAGTACCAATAGTGTTCAAATCCGGTGAAAAGGACTTGATAGATGGATAGAGTTCATTTTCCCTTCAGATCGATATATTATGGGCGAAAAACGGACACCTGTAGAAAAAGTTATGGTCATTTGAAGTTTTACTCTTTTGCGGTCGCGAAACTTGTTTGCCCACCGTGAAAATTTCCAGAAAAATGGCAAAGACGCATTTTTTTACCGCGAAAAACAGTATTTGACTGCGACCACCACGCGAACTTTCTGTCAACTTGGCTAAGTCTCCGTATTTTGGCCATAACTTTGTGCTCCGATATCCTATTGAGGCGATTCAAAAGCCCACTTGTAGCTAAGAGATATAGCTAAAACTCCCCATAATACTTCAAATCCAGAAAATGAATGTAAAGGCTTCGAAATTGTATTCCACTAAAGATGATAATGTTTTTACTCCACTCATTCTCCCGATACCTCCAAAATTCTTTTGAGAAAATTTCCTGAGCTCATTCTTGCCTTCATCACCCGCATCCAAACCCAAAATCATCATTTAAACTCTATATACTACTAAAAAAATTAAATAATAAAAATTTACTACTAATTAGCTTGGTTTAACGTCGCCAGCTCGACAGTCTCATCAGTAAGACTCATGTGACACCCTTAGGATGTTTCCATATAGAACCGGTCCAACCGTTGAAATGCTCCAACATCAACTTTTCTCTATTGTCAAACTTGAATCCTCTATACCTGCAAAACTCGCGAGGCCCTTTCTCCATGGCCAAGTTTGTAATCTTAATGATAAGATTACCATAACAAAAGATTTTATAAAACAGGGAAAATACATGAATTCTTTCCAACTCAAACAACCACCCTCTAGACTTAAAATAACCAAACAAAAGAGCATGCTCGCTATTGGTATCGTAGTTGAAATTCTTGGCATGCTTCAAAAAAGGATCACACAAGTCATGGGTAGCAGAGTTTCTCTCATGCATCTTTTTCATCGGGTGTAAAACCAGAGTTAATAATGTAAGCAACACGATCAAATACCAACCTAGACCATTCAAGCTTCTCCTTTAACCCATAAAAATAATTATCATGTATTTTCAAACACCTAGTGTGACTATCATGAACAACATTCATCATCAACATTGAAAGTTCTATAAAATTATATGCAATTTGCACTAGGCTAGGACTAAAAAGAACATTATGAAGAATTTTTCTTTCATCCAATGTTGGCATTAGGGGTGTAAATGAGAAGGGCTTTTTAGGGATTCTCGAGCTCGAGCTTGAGTAGAGGCTTATCGAGCTGGGCCCTATCGAGCTCGAGTTCGAGCCAAAATTAAAGCCCGATTGATTAAAGGGCCGAGTTCGAGCCTTGTACTACTCGGCCCGTATTCGTATCGATGCTTATAGGGCCTTCAGCATAATAGGCTTCGTCATTGGGCTTATGCAACCCACCCAAAAACAAAGTGTCCCAACCCAAATTGATGAGATATTCAGACATTCGCGGCGAAGGACAACAAAATAGGTTACATGTTATTAGTAGGAATGATCAGTAAACCTTATGGATTTTTATTTTGGACATGCTTATCATTATGATCAGACTTAAATTATCAGTTGTTTGTTTATGTTGTATCAGTTTGAATGCTTTATTGTTTATTTAGATTTTAAAGGGGCTTAAACTCGAGCTTATTGAGTTTAAGGGTTGAGCTTGAGCTTGATTCGAGTCGAGTTCTAGCCTATCAAAGTGGGCTCAATCATTTCAAGCTCGATCGAGCCCAGGTAGTATCGATAAGTAAATGGGCCAAGCTCGAGTATAGTGGGCTCGAGCTCGGCCCGACCCATTTACACCCCTAGTTGGTATACAAAACATGGCATATGGGTCAAGATATGCATCATGAGTGGACCCTCCTAGGTGTAAGCTATAATGGTAAAGCACATCAAGTGTGAGAGGGGGTTCATGCATCAATGCAAGCTCATTATCAAAAAATTCATCATCATCAATATTTGAAAAATCACTATACATCATGTCATCAGATTTAATTAAACCATCAGATTGGGGGAAAATTACCATCACTAAAAAAATCTTTTGAGATTATAAACACCTGTTCCTCCATGACCTCATTTTGATTTTTCATGTATGTCAGTTCCTCCACGGATTTCTTTAAGTCACCTTCATCAAGATTCTCCAATCTCTCCAATTCTTCAATCCATTGATTTTTTTCTTGATTTTCAAATTATGCATTTATTCTTCACAACTGTTCCCTAATCTCCTCATGGTCCTTCATTAACTTTTCCTGTCTCTCCCAAAGCTTATCTCACTCTTCCTCATGATCTGGTAACATATCCTTGTATGGATGCCACTCAAATGGAATTGGTGTATTATAAGGTGGATGTGAGTCTCTTCTGCCTTCACCATTCCATGTTGACCCATATTGGAAATTATAAGCATCACCAGGAGAATTTTGATGATATTCATAGTAAATCTGATTCTCATGTGATCTTGATCTATGTGTGAGTACCCATAATATTCTAGATTTTCATAATGTTCATGGGGCATGGCTAGGTACTCGTTATAATGAGTTGCTCTAGGTGTGTGCCAAACTCGATTACTTTCATGATTGTGTCTTTGTTCTTCAGCTTCCATCACCGCTAGCTTTTGACGAAGTTCTGTATTTTGCACTAGTAAGGCAAGGTTTTCAAACTGCACCGAAATTTGTGCAAGCTGATCTTCCGGAAGGATCCCCTCTCTTTCATGACAACTTTCTTCTCCCCACCAATAATCATTGTCCATCATCTTTTTTTTTTTGAGGTATTCCTAAAACAATAAAAAAAATATATCAAATTAATACTTACAATGTAACTCAAACACAAATAGCATGAAAAGAAACAAGTCCCCGACAACGGTGCCAAAAACTTAGTTGCAACACCGCAAGTGTACGGTGGTCAGACAAATAGTAAATCCGGTGAATACCGGGTTGAATCCACAAGGACTTGTGATTCTAGCAAATTGTGTAAGAATTATTACATGGAAAAGAAAAGTTGATTGATTTTTTGGATTGGTTGAATTAATTAATGAACTAACTAATTAACAAAAGTTTCAAGGGTGAATAAATTCAATAGATTAAGCTACTTTCTAGGATTAACCATCCAATTAACTTTCAGATTAACATTTTTGTTTTACCTATAATTATTACTGTCACGGGTGCGCCCGGTTGCGGAGGCGGGGCCGTCCCGCGACGGCGGAAGCGGAAGCTGCGGAGGAAACGGAAGCGGTCGGTCCTACCGAAACCCGCTGCGTATAGTGGTCCCATGACCCGGCCCACAAAGTCTCATCCTCGAAGGCCCAGTGCCTGAGAACACTTTGCCCACGGAGTATGCAGATAGAGTTATGCGCTTATGACCTTTGGTCGTGTTACGACCTGCAACCTACAAAACTCAAAGATGACAAGTATACAATATAAACCCTAGCTATCCATGGCGAGCCCCACCCCACTGAAATAGGCGAGCACTCAACCATCACCAAGCATGCAGTTCATGTATAACATCATTTAGAAAATCCACAGTCATACAGATACAGAATGTGTAACACATCAGGATATGATCACATTCCGGGTCCCGCCTTCCACTGTCATGGGCGAGTCCCCGGTCCTACAGAGTATCCAGAACATACATACATAAGCGAAATGTATCTAAGATACATAGCATGATCAGACAGATGACATGCATGCATATACACCTACAGAGCCGACCAAGGAAAACCTTATAATACCCAAGTGCGGGATCTAGCTAAAACCCCGAGATCAGAAGATCCCCGCAAGTACCGCTGCTGCTGCTAACACACCAACAAAAGAGAGAAGTAAGTTAACTGTGAGAAAACCCATATGCTATCCTTAGCATAAATCCAGAAGTCAGAAAACAGACTATAGATTCAGACTCAGATACAGATACAGATTTAGACCCAGATTCTGATTTCATATATCAGATCCAGATTTCAGACAACATATTCAGATTTCAGATATCAGATCCCAAACTATAGTTACTCAAAGAGACTGCCCCTTACAGACAGAAAATCAGACATAACAGAAGGGTACCTGAAACAGAATCAGACAACACACCCATACTCACTCTACGGGTTGTTGGTCAGATACTTCTGAAACGGTAAAGAGAAAGGGGGTAAGTCCTCTTTTGAGAACTTAGTAAGGGCTTGGGGATAGGTACGGTTTCTCTTTACGTATAACAACCTACACAACAAAGACAAGGAAAATGCAACACGCAGCAGATAACCAACATATGCTCAACCAATGCAAAACAAACATATGCAATGCACATAAGCAGAATTGTTAGTATAGCAAACAGACAAGCTCTAAAACGATAGTCCATTCTAGCCCAGCCACGCAATGAACTACCATAGACACATGAGACTAGTACCGACTCGAGGTAGCTAACCCCATCAGAACACCACCCCCGTAGGAGTTGAATCAGAACACCAGCCCGAAGGAGTTGAATCAGAACACCACCACCGTAGGAGTTGAATCAGAAGACCACCCCCGTAGGAGTTGAATCAGAACACCACCCCCATAGGAGTTGAATCAGAACACCACTCCCGTAAGAGTTGGATCAGAACATCAGCATCTTCGAGTCCTTGCACCTGCACATCAATGCCTATCCCGACTGACCAAGTTTGGTATCCTCGGGCCACCCTCAATCCAAACTCAGACTCGGTACACCCATACATGCATTTCATAAAGTAATCTGAAATGCAGAATCGAGTGCAGTACTAAAACCCTTACCGCACTATTACCGACCCGCAGAAGAACCCCGGCAAAATCCCGACGCTCGGCCTAAAACGCGGTAGTGTGACTTCCGAAGTCCCGCACTACTCCACAACTGTTGACTCAAGCTGAACAACCACATACAAATCATAAATCACCAATCCAGACCCCCGGGAACTAATCCCGCACATTCCCGCAAAATTCCGTAAAAAGCTCGGATTCTCAAACCGAGCTAGAACATTGATATTTACACTCCAACATGCATAACCAAGCATTTAAATCCTATTTTCCCCAAATTTACACAACCAAGCAAGTAGGTCGGTTTCGGTCACAATTTCAGAAAATAACATTCCGAACATCGCTTGATACCTACTTCAATTCCCGATACCAATTCATTATCAAAACATCTCCGAAACACACCACAACCACAAACATAGCCTTCCTCAAATTCGGCCTCAACATGCTTCATATACCAAAATCCATTTCAATCCAATTAGGGTTCCATTCACATGCTTAATTCAACAATTAAACATTCCAAGTATGCTTACTAACATACTTCACCCTAATCACCCAAAATCATACCAATTCCCTTAAGAACAATTTGGCCATTTGGGTACTTTTTACCCAACATGCTCATCTTCAAATTGGACCCTAATATCAACTCCTAATCATGTTAGGAATAACATATCCAAAGCATGAATCAAGATGACATCAATTCAATATACTTAGGGTTTAGGCAAAAATTCGGCCAAATTAGGGTTTTTCAATCCATGATGTTCTTTCATAATCCAAACCTTGATTCCTACACAAAATCATGTCAAGAACAACATACTCAAAGCTTGAAGCAAGAAGATGAACAAATCATCAAGCTAGGGCTAAACTTGAATTCGGTTTCACCATGAATTTCCAATCACAAATCATGCTTCAACACACCAAACTCATGAAGAAATCAAGCTTACCTTAAGCTCAAACTTACACCAAGATCAAACCTTCCTTAATCCCTTGCAAGATGAACACTTGAGAGGTAGAGAGAAAGAAGAAGTGTTCACGGTTGAGAGAAGAAAGAAAGTGAGCCAAAAATGCTTTTCTTCCTTATTCTCACCTTATATATTCCTTATCACATGACACACACACACCTTACTCACCACCTTAGTCACCTAGCACACACCTTAGTCAAATCCGAAAAGTCCCTAAGTGTGGAAATGTCATCCCGCGCCAACTTCACCACTTCACCCGAGTAAATCCCGACGTGTGTACTTGCTTGCCCGAGCCAATAATCCTGTCATGCGTGCTTGCTCGGTTATCACCGCATTGCTAATCCCGAGTCATATCACACCTCACACCATTGTCGTCACAAATTTCTCGTCCCGTGCCCCGAGTTTCCCATCCCGAGCCCCGAGCGTCGCCCGAGAACGAACATCCCGACTCCGAGAAATATTTCCAGCTGAAAGGTGCGAAATGCTCGTACGATCCCAAATATGTTGAAAGTTCACTTTTATGAGGTCCCGATAACACTCTCGAGCTTACTGATTGACAGAAAATATGTCAGGCTCCCAAAAAATATTTTCCGCGGTAAGGTGCGGGGGACTCGTGCGACCTTAAATATATAGGTATTCCCGAAAATGTTACCTAGAAAAGATCCGAGAGCCGTCTGACCAACAGAAAATATGCCCCGCATGTTGGGAACGGAGCCCCGGGATACACAGAAGTCACCACCCGCTCGGGGTGACTATAACAATTACTCTCAATATGTAAGTCGATTTATCAATCCTAGATGTCCTCTGTCGAGCACTACGTACCTGTTGGGAGCTTGGTAGCGGCCCTAGTAGGTGGCGGCCCGCTACCAAGCTCCTCAAAACGCTTCTGCCTGGCTGGGGCGGGCTGCCCGCTACCGTAGGTGCTACCTTTGTCAATTTGGTAGCGGGCGTGGAAGCGGGTAGGCCTGCTACCATAGTGGTAGCGCCATGCCTGCTACCATGCTATTAACCGCCTCGAAAACGGAAAAAGCGCACAGTAGCAGGCTGGGTAGGGGGCGCCCGCTACTGGCTTCCATAAACCTCCAGCTTCGGTCTTCCTTCCCCATTTTCTCTCCATCTTCAGCTTCCTCCTTCTCCTTGTTGCAGCCGTCACACCGGAGCGAGACCACCATCACCGGCGCCGTTTCCACTCTTTTTTCAGTGGATCTGCTTCATTTTATTAAGGTATCCTCAAATCTTCTTTATTTTTTCTCATTTTCGTCGGCTTAAAATTGATTGTTCAACCATTTTCGTTTCTTGGTTGAAGCTCTCCGGCCACCTCCAATTTTAGTCCCCGACATTCTCCAAACCACCATCACAGGTATGTTTTACAAATTAATGCAAGTAATTTCTGTTGTTTTTGTTTTTTGTGTAATTTAGTATAAATGTTAGGTATATTTTTGGTATTTTACAAAAATTAAAAATTTATGCTTTTGTTCTATTTTGTGATATTTTAGTATATTAGGGGGCTTCAAAGTTAACGCATGGATCAAAACTCATCCCATGAATTTGTTTCAAAAATCACCTCAACAATTCATCTCACATATTCGGGTCTTCAAACCAGCAGCCAGACAAAACAAAACAAATACTGGTGGCCCCACCCTCACTCCCCCTTCTCCTTAATTGTGATTGGTTGCTTGGTGGGGCCCACCCCCACCCTCTTCTCAATTCTCACTTTTCACTTCACGTATCTATTTTTCAGATTCACGTTTTTGGTACTTACATTAGGTCCGAATTTCCTGAGAGAGGTGTGTTCACTGAATTTGGGGAGGTGAATTTGCGAAAAATTCACCTCAAAAAACCCAACTTTGAAGCCCCCTATTAGTTAGGTATTTTATGAATAAATAAGAACAATTACGAATTTTTGTGGTATTTTAGCACTTTTGGTGAATTTTTAATATTTCTTAAAGTTTTGGGTTAGATTGAAAATTATATAAATGTTATAGACTTAATTAAATTTTCATTAACTACAATGTTCTTGTAAGGATATGACGTCTCATCCGCGAGATAGCGCTCATGAGTCAGGATGTGATTCCACGAGCGGGGGGCGTTGGGGATCACACCGGTTCCGGTCATATAGGAGGGTGCACCTGTACCAGTGGTCCTCCTGGCGCACGACTACAGGGTTCGAGACGCTCAACATCTGCGGTGCTGATTACTATAGCCTAGTGATGTCGACGCCGCAACAGCAGCCCCTGCCCAACTTCGTGTTTGACTCGAAGTCGTTCAGGCAGAGTAATGAGACATTTGAGCCATTCTCTTTTGGGTTAAACAGACAACCAATGGGCGGTTCAGCCGCAGCGTGAGGATCAGGGTGACAATTACGATCTACCTCCCCCATAGGACACTTTTGTAAAAACAATTTGATTTTGAAACTTTTTACTGTAATTTATACATTTGGTTAATTTATAATTAATTTTAATTATATTTTTAATTGCAATTTATAAATACTAATAAGTAATAATATTATTGAATCATTTATTAAATGATGAAAATAAGGAAATCATTTTTTTAAAAGAAAAGTTGGTAGCGGGCCTGGTAGGGGGCAGGGCGCTACCAGCTGTGTTAGCTGGTAGCGCCCACGTGGCCCTGGGGTAGTCAGCAGCCCGCTACCGTGCCCCTACTAACGGTAGCGAGCTGGGTAGTGTTAGAGATGAAGGAAGCGGCCCAAAATGAAGCGGGCTGGGTAGCGGATCGCCCCCTACCCAGAGCCCATTATTTACGTAGTGTAGGTTTCACCTAGGTGATTAAAACACGTCGTCGCTTCACTTTAATAGTTCAAGTGATCTATCTTTTTCCTAAATCCGTTGCAAGTCGTCGCTTCACAACCAAATCTAACCTAATTACCCTGTGTTCTAGTAATACTTCCTTATGTCTAAGCAAAACATACCACAAATATCCCGTGTACTTAAGAATAATGCATGAACTATCCGAGTAATTAAACATGCATCATGGAGAAATAATATATAGAACTAAAATATCAAATCCTACTGTCAAACTTCACGAATTAATCCCAAAAAGTAATGAGAATACTAGCCACTAAACATGTTCAATGGCAAGAAAAAATAAAACAATAAAATCAGAATTTTTAGGATGAAAAACGGTAAAGAACGGTGATCAATTTCCCTAATTTTACTCAACATTTGTTCTTCTCTCCCTTTTAGCCGAATTGGCCGAATCCCTTGGCCAATGCTTGCTGCCTATCTTTTTTACGTGAAACCTAGTCCAAATTGACTAGGAATGCAACATATGGGCCCAATTAGCCATCATGTCCTCATAGTTTTATTAGTTGCTCTCTTTGACCCAAAACGTCTTGTATCACTTTAGTTACCAGCTTCCATCTTTCATTCTAATTTGCCTCCAACTTCCATTATCTTGCCAATTTAGCCTTGAACTCCTCAATTTTGCTCCAATAACTCCTAAAATGGAATCCTATAGAATTCTTGCACAAAATAATAAGAACATAACAATTGGCTGGACATGCACCAAACTCGTAAATAGGAGTCGTAAGCAATATGAAGATAGCTAGATCGACTCTTTACCCAGCTGTCTCGGTTTCCAGAGCCTCATGGTCCTGAGCGAGGCTGGACATGCACCAAACTCGTCTATGTAGAAATCGCTGGCGAGACTCGTTTTGCACCTGCAGAGACGAATCCACCCAGACGGCGACGCTTCGACCAGAGCAGGATAAGGGAGACCACCTTCCTCTAGAACCAAATCAAACAAAGTACCAAATTAGTGACACATCGGGGGGTGAACGGAGGCGGCGGATCAAAAGGGGAATCCTCCGGCTGGCGGAGGTTCTAGACCGACGGTGGATTCGATCGTGTGATGGAAGAACTCAACAATGAAAAATGGACAACGGTGGCAGCGGCAAGAGGCTTCTAGCAAAAATTATATCAACAGAAAGGTAAAGAGAAGGGGAAGAGGATGGTAGATTTAGGATTAAATTCTAGAGAAAAATTGAAGGAGAATAAGAATGAGAAAATCGAGAAGTTGCGAGAGAGAGAGAGAGAGAGAGAGGAGGGATGCGGCTAGGGTTTGGGTAATGATTTCTTTTCTTTTCTCTGTACTAAGAATACTTTTTATTTGCCTTTTAGTATAAAAATATATTTAAAGATCACAAATAATGATTTATGCATATAAATTGTTTGACCTTATATATATAAAAAGCAAAAACACTAATAAACCACTAAACTATCCTTTCTGTTCCTTTTGACCACTCAACTATCAATTGCATCAAATAAACCATGCAACTACTTTCAAATATGTCCCTTTTAATTCTCTATTGAGACCACCATGTTGGAAGTCCTTGGAAGCTTCATAAGTTGACCAGTTGCAATAGCAGGAGCATGGAACATCATCTGTGGCATTCAACCCCTCATCAGCGTTGCTTTCCATTCTGCTGTCACTACAAATGTGTGTGCCGATAATTCTATATTTTTGTGAATTCTTGATTTTGTGTTGAGTCAGTGATAATTAATTGTGCCGTCAGATTTTTGTTATTTTGTGAACATGGTTTCAAAGTGTGCTGCAAAATTTAGGGAGATACAGATACTCCTCCCATCCTTAAATTTGTAGAATCCGTATTTAATCTTATGACCTTTTTATGAACTTTTCCCCATAATTTTGAAATAACTAAAATTGAAAGATATATTGACAGTGCAACATTCGCTCCCTCCTAACCCTTGTTATCTTGGAGCTATTTCTGAAAACGAAGCTTCATTGTTGCTGAATTGAATGCTTTCATTTTCAGGTTGTGCCAATTCTGTCACTTGTGCACCATATCTTGTTGAGGCTACTGGTCTTTCTGGTGACATGGGAACGTGCACCATGAATGCAGGTCTTGATGGCACTGGCACGGAGATGGAGCTGCTTAGCATGAGGACAACAGTTGCCATGGAGGGCCTGTTGGCAGCATTTTCTTGAACACATAGCAGGGCTAGATGTAGGCATCTCATCACTTCACTTTCAGGTGTTGATCCTCTCAGATTTGGATCTAAGAAATTCTGGATCGTCCCTTTCTTCCAGTTCTCCCAAGCCTGCAAAGCACAGAATATTTGCACAAAATAGTTAACTTTTGCATTTCTTTGAATGCACTAATTATTGAGTTCTAGGAACATTTGCTTATGTGTACCACTTACATAGCTAAGAAGGCTACTATATTTCTCCCCTTTACCGCTGAAGTAGTTGATCCTTTGACCGCTAATAATTTCGAGAACCAGAACTCCGAAACTGTAAACATCAGTTTTGACAGAGACTTGACCATTTTGTACATACTCAGGTGCCATATAACCCCTGGAAAAGTTGAGAATAAGAGTTTCAGTCTTTGGTGTTGATTCTCCAGACAGGGAATTAAAATTCAGAATGTTTACGTACAGTGTTCCGACAACTCTGCTTGCTTTAGCTTGGGTTATATCCGTTGGGAACAACTTGGCCATTCCAAAGTCTGATATTTTCGGATTCATGTCCGCATCCAGAAGAATGTTGCTTGCTTTTAAATCACGGTGGATGATTCTCACCTGAGAGTCCTCATGAAGGTATAGAGTCCCTCTAGCAATTCCTGTTATTATCCAGTATCTCTTGTCCCAGTCCAGAAGTAAAGATTTAGTTGGATCTGTATGCAATGTAAAGAGTCAGTCATTCCCTAAGTAAAAGATGTTCAATGCTGTCATTTATCTTGTACCCCTACCGGATATGTACTTGTCTAAACTTGATAGAGGCAAATATTCATACACAAGAAGCCTCTCCACTCCTTGCATGGCAAATCCCAGGAGTCTAACCAAGTTCCTATGTTGAAGTTTTGCCATAAATTGGACTTCATTCTCAAATTCTTTTCGTCCTTGATTAGAATGTTTGGAAAGCCTTTTAACAGCAACATCTTGTCCACCAGGAAGTTTACCCTGTAAATTTTGTACACATCAAGGTTAAAAAAAAATTAGAGATACCTCTTAATAATTAAAGATGGTTGGTCTGATTAATCATATAGGTCAAAGAAAAACTACTCGCCTTGTAAACTACACCGAAGCCTCCCTTTCCAAGCTTGTTATCTTCAGAAAAGTCATTTGTTGCTTCTCTTAATCTTCTGAACTCTAATTGCAAAGCTTCTCCGCTCTCAATTTCTTCATGAACTTCATGAAATCAAAGGATAGATTAGGCATGTGAAATAAGCAGAGAAGCACTTGTGCATTCCAACAATTCTATGGTAGAACTAGATGGACACATTGTGTGCAGCCAGCTACAATATTTATGTTTTCTTATAAAGAATACTAACATTATTCATAAACGTATCAATCACTATATCTTAATTATACTAAACTTTAATAATTTTTCCTGCTGGGTGGTGATTACTTTAGCAAGTGCAATTCTGATGACATAGTGTGAATATGGTTAACAGAATTAATCTAGAAACAGCAAAGGCCTTACTCTCAGTTTCTTCCTTCTTGGGCTTCCGTCGCCTTAGTAGAAAGGTGCATACGCAGACAGAAATTGCGATGAAAGCTACTACTACGGCAACAACGGTAACTATAATAGTTCGAGAGGAAGAGCCTCCATTTCCTGCAAACTAAATAAGCTGAGATTTATGGTGGACTTACTAAATTGCAAAAGAAACAAAAAACATTTATGTGATTATGTTGGACTTGTGTCATTGGCTTAGGCCAATAAGTACTTAAGTCCAACCAAATGAAGCATAGGTTGAACTAAACACCTTCTACATTAAATTACGAAAATAGTTAAGCTCTTAAGGACACAAGGTGGATCAGAAAATAGCAGTTCAAGCCTCCACCATCGCTATCCCCACCCTTACGTATAAAAAATAAAAATTACGAAGATGGTCATCAAGAAGCTAGGGGTGTTGTGATGCTCTACCTTTTTGCACAATTGAATTTGGGGTAATATCAGCAGTAGTACTGATTGATGGAGGTGGAGGTGATGCGGTCGGTGCATCAGCAACAACGTTAGAGGAGGGATACAGATCCCACTGGAAAATACAATTAGGTCTGTTAACATATCCAGCTGAATGGCCACGGCAACAATTTTGGAAATATTCAATGTTGGACCTCAAACATCTTCTGCAGTCAGTCCCTGAAATGTCTGGTGTGCAATACATGAGTGCATAAAGTCCCTCTGAGGCTGAAACCTGAGCTCCTCCAGTCATGAACCTGCTTGCTGAAGAAGAAGCCTTCCTTGATACAGAGTCCGTCAGATTCGCCCAAACTACATCGAAATTTGCCGAGATAGAAGTTTTATTGTCATCATCATCATAGTACCCGACATCAACAGGCAGGAGTTGAAGAGCCCCAAAGACGGAGTGATTCGAAAAACGAATTATGCAAGAAACATCTCCCCCTTCCCCCCATGAGACCACCTCCTTTTGGTTGGGACAATCCGTTTCGAGATCGTTAATGGCAGTGGTAATGCAGGTGGAACAATTCTGGGGAGAAAAGTCTCCTGGGCATCCAGCAAGAGCAAACACTCTGCTGGGCCCTTCACCAATGGCGGTGTTGTAGAATCCATTGTTGATTGCAGCATGTGAGGCGAGAGATGAAGCGATGAGATCACGGTTTCTGCTGTAACTGGAATTAGGGGTGAAGTTTCCTGCTGTTTCATT
The DNA here is from genome assembly GCA_024586325.1 of Stellera chamaejasme. Taxonomy (NCBI): domain Eukaryota; kingdom Viridiplantae; phylum Streptophyta; class Magnoliopsida; order Malvales; family Thymelaeaceae; genus Stellera; species Stellera chamaejasme. Next base: position 1,656,973 of record CM044986.1, read on the forward strand.
GCACCTCCACTTTGGAGCAGCAGCATCAGCAGCAGCAAGATTGATGCACACGAGGATGTGAGAAAGGTGAAATGGGAGTAGTAAATGTTTAGCACCCATTTCCTCTTCTTTGAGTGCGTATGTATAATATTAATTGGTTTCCATCTTGGAAGATTTAAAGAGCAAGTAGACGCTGACTTGGGGCTAGCTAGCATCTGTTACATTTTAGTATTTTACCCCACAGAAAAAGAATGATGAGATTAACTTACGGTCAGTGTAGACTGCTGGCAACGTAACGTAAAGAGACCGCTCAGCAGCAGCGACTTTGACACTTATGGTCAAGCAATTAGGTTTTGTACTAACGTTTGTTTTTTAGGAAATTTTACACCGAACTACTAGTATTTTTTTTTTGGAAGGTTTTGTCATTGATGTTTTATTAAAGGGGTAACTCGGACAATGAAATACTAACCGAAAACAAGAAAAAATGTCGGTTTTAGACATCCATAACTTTTTTATTTTCAAAAAATTCACCAACATTTTAAAATAACAGTTTGATCCATTGAATATTCTTGCAATTGATCACCTTCATTCATACCTCACACACAAATACAATATACCCTACCACTAACATATACGGTCTTGGGAATTACAGCTAATATCACTCACACATGTGATGTTTACTAAAAGACATACAAAAGACTAATTCTTCTTAGAAGCACCTATGGGTTGAGTTGAATTGAGTCTGCAACGTAAACAGTCAAAATCTTCTACATGCAGAAGTGGACTATCTTCTTTAAAATATTCTACTAATTTTTATCTTGGATTGAGAGATACATTGGAAGATATGATCTTGACAGGGGTACTCAATCAACATTTGATCCAACCTGACTGTTGTTATCTAGGATCTATTTCTGAAACCGAAACTTCATTGTTGCTAATTAACTGGATGTTTTCATTCTCTCGTGGCCCGAGAGAGTGCAATAGGAATGCAGGTTTTGAGGGCAGTGGCACAGAGATGGAGCTACTGAGCATGAGCACAACACTTGCCATGGAAGGTCTGTTGGCAGCATTTTCCTGAACACACAGCAGAGCGAGATGTATGCATCTCATCACTTCGCTTTCTCGGACTCCTCTTAGATTTGGATCTAACAGTTTCTGGATGCTCCCTTTATTCCAGTTTTCCCATGTCTGAAAAGCACCAAACTTTATTTAGATTTGGATAATCTATGAACATTAATTTGCTTATGCATAAAATTACTTACATAGCAAACAAGGCTATTGAATTCCTCCCCTTCACCGCCAAAGTGGTTTATCCTCTGACCGCTAATAATTTCTAGAACCAGAACTCCAAAGCTATAAACATCTGTTTTGAGAGAGACCTGGCCGTTTTGTACATACTCAGGTGCCATATAACCCCTAGAGAAGTTGAGAATGAGAGTTTCCTCACTCTTCTGTGTTGATGTTCTATAAAAAATTCTAGGGGGATGAAAGAGGGTTTAGAATGTAATACCTACAGTGTTCCAACAACTCGGCTAGTGTGAGCTTGAGTTATATCTGTAGGGAACAACTTTGCCATTCCGAAGTCTGATATTTTCGGATTCATGTCGGCATCGATAAAAATGTTGCTTGGTTTCAAATCACGGTGAATGATTCTCACCTGAGAGTCCTCATGAAGGTATAGAGTTCCTCTGGAAATGCCTGTTATTATCTTGTATCTCTTGTCCCAGTCCAGAAGTAAAGATTTGGTTGGATCTGTGTGCAATGTAGAGATCAGTCAGTCATTCCCTGAGTAAAAGATGTTTAATGCTGTTATTTATCTTGTATCCCTTTCACCATACCAGATATGTACTTCTCTAAGCTTGATAGAGGTAGAAATTCATACACAAGAAGCCTTTCCGCTCCTTGTATGGAAAATCCCACGAGTTTAACCAAGTTCCTGTGCTGAAGTTTTGCCATAAATTGGACTTCATTTTCGAATTCCTTTCGTCCTTGATTAGAATTTAAAGAAAGTCTTTTTACAGCTACATTTTGTCCATTATGAAGCTTACCCTGTAATTAATTATCATCAAGAAAATTATACTCTGTATTAGAGATACTTGAAGATATGGCCTGACTACGTGGCTACGTATAACAAATTACTTGCCTTGTAAACCACGCCGAAACCTCCTTGTCCAAGCTTGTTTTCTTTAGAAAAGTCATTTGTTGCTTTTCTTATTCTACTAAACTTGAATTGAAAAGCTTCTCCGCTCTTGATTTCTTCAGGAACTTTTGCAGATCAAGAATGGTAAGAAAGTGAGAAGCATGTTCATTTACAGTCATCCCAACAATTTTGACTCACTCATGCTATATGGTAAACAGAATCTAGCTAGAAAGAAACAATAAAGCAACTGGGTACTAGAACATATCCTCCTTGCTTCCCATAGCAACAACTTTGGTAGGATCCTAATTTAGATCTTAAACATCTATTACAATCGCTCTCTGAAATGTCTGTTGTGCACTGCATCAGTGCATAAATCTTCTGAAAAGGTATAAATTCTGCTTCTCCAGTCCCAAAGTACTTGAGTTTCGAAGAACCGCTTCTTCCAGAGGCCTTTCTAAGTACAGATTCCATCAGATTCCCCCAAACAATACCAAAGTTTGTCAAGTTAGAAATTATGTCCCCGGTATTGTACACAGTTTGCTCGGGTGAGAGTTGAAGAGTGCCAAAGAAGAAGTGATCCGCAAAACGTATTAGGCAAGGAGGATCCCATCTCTTTGACATCGCTTCCTTTCGGTTGGAACATTGATCATTCGCTACGAGATCCTCAAACGCAGTGGTAACGCAGGTGGAGCAAGCTTCAGGTTCAGTAGAGTAATTGTGTTGGCAATGAGCAAGACCGAACACTCTGCTGGAGCCTTCACCAATGGAGGTGTTGTAGTAACCGTCCTGGGACGTTGCAGCGTTTGAGGCGAGGGTTGAACTTTGAAGCCATGAGATCACGGTTTCTTCTGTTTGTGGAACTACTGGTGAAGTTTCCTGCTGTTTCGTTGCACCATACATAAGAACCGGCGGCATTAGTGTATGATACAAGGATGTGAGAAAGGTGAAATAGTACTAGTAAATGTTTAGCACCCATTTCCTTCCTGCTGTTTGTGTGCTTGTGAGTTAATTTGTAGTACATACATATGATCATCATGACCTGAATGAATGGTGGTTAATTTGAAGATTTAAAGAAGTAGCTAGGAGGTGGATCCACAAGTAAACGCTGTGGACTTGTGTTTGGTCTCAGTCTGGTGTATTTAAAGAAAATTAATTCCTAGCTAGCTGTGATTAAATGCCAACTTCTAAGTTTCTTAATTGTCGTCTACGTTAGCGGGTCATCCATGTAGTACTTTTCGACAGTCGACCAAGTCTGGCTGGCTTGCAACAACATTATTTATAAAGAATGACGTGGTTGAATTGAATCTCAAGCAAATAGCGCCTATTAATGTCTATATATTCATTTCATTGAATCTCTAGTGCATGATGAAGATGACTTGATAAGGACATGAGTGAATAAGTCATCTTTCTCATGCATGCACTTTTCTAACTCATCAAACTTCTTCTCTCTAGAATTATATTCAAGGCATGCAAGGACTGGTTTACTATTCTAAAATCATTCATGAAATGAATAAATAAATAAATAAATATGACGTATGTACCGATCAAACAATTAATTAATCGATTGATAACAATTCAGTGTTATCAAGGTCCCCGGAGCTAGCCCGGCAATGGAGGAGATTGTAGGGGAATAATGAGTGTGTAAGAGATGTCTGTCGAGTCCGTTTATTCACCACATATGTGGAAAAACACCTACCTAAATGTACTACTAATTGACTAACTCAATTAACTAATCTAATAAATTAATAGACTAAAACACCCTTCATAGAGATTTATTAAAAAGGTAAATTTGACATTTTCACGGTGTGTGTTTTTCCACATATGTGGTAAATAGATACCCACATGTCTGGATGATGACAATCCTTGCGTTTATATAGTAGAGTCATGAGTGGAGATAGGAAGGCATTAATTAATGGTGGGTTAATGGGAGTTAATCCCTTTCCATTTTGAGGGATGCCATATTTAGGCCGGTAGTTGACTTGTTCTCGGTAGGGTTGGGCCTAGGCTTAGTGGGCTGGAGCCATGTTGAGTTAGGCCCATATATACCACCGATCTTTGATCCGACTAAGTTCGATAATTTGGACACTAAACAAGAAAAACAACATTTTCAAATTGTATACATTTTTAAGTCGTAAAATGTCAGTCAAATTGGTGGACATTATCGAATTGCATATCCAACATATGGTTTGGTGATCACAACAACGCAATGAGTAGTAAACTGGACTTGTGATTCTATCAAATCGTGATGAATTACTAACTAAGAGATGATTGATTTTGGAGAGAATATTATTATTTTTTGTAAAAGAAGGCTTATTTTATTAATAAATGAATATTACAAAATAAGTCAAGAAATGAAAAACATAAATAATCGCTACCATATTTCCCTTCTACTAAAGATATTAGACTAAATAAGATAAGCAGAAGAAGGCTCATATTGCCAAGGTATAACCATAAGTAGTTATTCCTTTGCCTAAAAAGGCTTGAGAACACTAATAAAACCATAATGGAAGAAGCATCCGGATCAAGCACTGATACCCCGATTTGCTCCATGTGAGCAAAATGGTATCGGCACATCACGACAGCGTCTTTGGCAAAGAAGTACTTACAAGAAACTGTTTGATTTGTATAAGTTAATCCTAAAAATACATTGAAAAATAATCTACTAAATAACGAGGAAAGCAAAAACATGTAGTCTAACAACTAACAAACCATAATAACTAGCTAGGAGTCGTAGCGGTTTGGAGAAAACCAGGTGACTCTTTACCCAGTGACTCCATCGTTCTTGCCTCATGACCAGTGACGGAACCAGAATTCAAAGTTGGAGGGGGTGGTGGGTAGATTAAATTAGGGGTTGGAATTTGCAACCATAAAAGCGTCGGTCTTAACCCATTTTATAATGACCATGAGACCAACCTCCTTATATAGTAATAGTTGAAGTAATGGAGGTTAGTGGCGTTGTTTTCCAATGAAACCGCCACTAATCATCTTCACCTAACTCGATTGAGAACATAAAAACAAACCTACTAAAATTTTTAAGTCTGTTAACATTTTATGTAGAAAAATAATAATACAAATTCTTACAACCAAATTGGTATCATGGGTCGTTCATTTTTATTTCTTTTACTTGATTTTTTATAGAAAGTAATATTTTCAAATAAAGAAACAAAAAACAGTGAGAAATTAATATAAAAATGTTTGAAATGATAAACTCAAACTCATGACAAATACAAAAATAAAAATGGATTAGTAATAAAAATTAAATTATATCCAAACAATCTCACAAAAACTACCGCACATAAATCCAAATTAAATGTACTAAAAGACGATTAAACGAAAATTAAAGATTAATTAGACATGGTCCCAAACCACAAAATATCAAATTTAAATGACTTGGATAAAAGCGTAAATAGAAAACATGAACCAAATTTTTTTTTACCTAACCAAGTGAGTTGCCTTCTTTTATGGACGCAATTTGGGTGTGTGAAAAAAATGGACCATTTAGGGGGATTTAATAATAAGTGGGTTTAAAAATTATTTTGGATTGAGTGAGGGGCTAGTGGGTAAATTATTACATCAATCCTCATAATTTCTACCATATACCCCCATCAACTTGGGGGTAGCACCCCTGTCATCAAATAGTTCCGTCGGTGCTCATGAATTCGGGCAAGGCTTCTTGCATTTCCCTCATGCGGTTGCATAGGAGAAAAACCATATCCCTCTTCCTTGCCATCTTCTTCTTAACGATCCACCAGATATCCATAATGCTATTTCATTCTCTAAACTGAAATTCTGATGAAAAATCACAACAGAGCTAGTCCACTGAATCAACTTCTTTTGGACGAATCAACTTAATGGTTACACGTAAACAGTTTAATCTAATGGTTATCTCATTTAAAACACATATTTTTTTCACTAAATCATCATTTTTCATGGTCTTTTTTTATACATATATGCGTAAAACTTCATTGTGTTCTTCCGACGTGAACATGTGTTATTTTACATTTTTGGTCTCTGACTTTACTAATTTTTAAAGACAGGGGCAGCAATAGACATGATAGACCCTGTTCTAAGAGAAGATCCAAGAGTTGGTCGTTATACAACTGGGGGTTTGCTCTTTGTCCAGCTAAGAGACCAAGTATGGCTTCAGTGGTTGTTATGCTGACTCAGTCAGGACTCATTCTCTTTCTCTCTCTCTCTTCCAATGCCCTCACACCCTGCATACTTCATTCCCTCTTACTCAGTGGCTCTTAACCTACCTTTGGTGGATGTAGATAACACAAATCTTATATATATATATATGCTTCTGTGTAGCTCAGGATCACAGTCTAGTAGTACCAGTACCTTCTACCGAGGATCCAAATCAGTGATGGAAGCTCCATTAACTGAGTAAAGCCTTGAGGAGCTTGTACTTTCACCAGACTCTATCTCAGCACTTAATTTTGTCTCCGTGCCGTAAAAGAAAGCTGTTTTTAGAGGTAATGGCAGAGTGACGGAGTCACTACTGAGCATGGTAACCACTCGGCCCATGTCTGGTCTCACCTCTGGATCTTCCTGAACACACAACAATCCAATCTGAACGCACCTGCTAACTTCATTACTTGTGTAAGAATCTTCAACACTAGGATCCATCAATTCCAATGGCTTCCCATCTTTCCAGAATTTCCACGCCTGTACAGGTCATATGTCAGGCATTACTCAACCAAATACTCTGGAGAATCTGAGTTCTTTATGGCCATACTTACATATGTTAGAAGGTTGTCAGCTTGATTTGGATTGTAGAAACTAGTGTTGCCCCTGCCACTTATGATCTCTAGAAGTAGAACACCGAAGCTGAACACATCGGACTTAACTGAGATTTTCCCATACATAGCATACTCTGGCGATATGTAGCCGCTGCAACGAAATTAACACCTTCATTAACTGGATGCATTTCACAGACTGTTGTTCAATCAGAAGTAGAGATAATGGTAACTTACTAAGTGCCAACAACTTTTCTGGTTTGTTCCGGATTTTGACTTTGTTTCTCTCCTATAATTCTGGCCATACCAAAATCAGATATTTTTGGGTTCATTTTCGCATCTAGTAGAATGTTACTGGCTTTGAGATCCCGATGTATGATCCTGAGACGCGAATCTGTGTGAAGATACAAAAGCCCTCGAGCAATCCCCTTGATGATCTTGTGGCGGCTGGGCCAATCTAGCACTACCCGCCTAACATCATCTGTATGAATGAACTGAAAACGGTCAGCTTTTTAAAACTGGCACATGAAAGCAACACATCTCAAGCTACAAGGACAGACCAAAGAGGAAGTAATCAAGGCTCTTGTTGGGAACAAACTCATAGACGAGCATCCGTTCTTTCTTTTCAGCGCAAAAGCCTAGAAGTTTAACCAGATTCCGGTGCCGAAGCTTGGCAACCACCAGAACCTCATTCTTGAACTCTTCGACTCCTTGTGTTGAGGTTTCTGATAACCTCTTCACAGCTATCTCTTGTTCATTACGAAGCATGCCCTGAAAATTATCGAAACCAGCGCAATTAGATGATCAAATGGTGACAAACCAGACTTATGAAACGTGCAGGTGACAGACGGTCCGTCTAATTCATTTGTCTACCTTGTAGACACTACCAAATCCTCCCATACCAATCTTGTTAGCTTCTGCAAAGTTGTTTGTAGAACACCTGATGGTGGCGAGATCAAACTGTACAGATTGGTTGGGTCTGTTGCTTTCATCTAAAGCATTATCAATAAGAGATTTTAACAAGGTAACAGTGTTGCTAAATAACAGGACTATAAGACTTTTGGTGGTTCATGATCTGTTATATGGTCTTACCTTTTGTCTTCCGTTTTGCTCTCCAGTGATAAATGAAGTAAAAGAGAAAAGAGAGAAGTGCTAAGAAGGCAATTACAGGTACAACAATGCAGACAGCAGTCCTAGAGCCTTTTCCTGCACATACAAGGAAGAATATTTAGGTTTCAACAAGGTTGAAACAAGCCTTCTCCTGATATACATGATAATAGTTAATCTATAGGGAAATTATCAAATACCCCCCTGAGGTTTGGCATAATCTCCATTTTACCCCACGTATTTTCGGAATTCTTAAAAAAAACCCCTGAGGTTTGATAAAACCTACAAAAACCCCTAAAGGCAAAAATCCGTTTATAATTCCGTTAAAATTTCGGTCTAATCACTTTAGCAATACTCCAAATCTTTTAACCATAACATTTATAACCTAATAGTTTTAATTACTTATATTTTTACCCTCACCCTAACAATCACCCATATCCCAGCTAAACACCACCCACACAACTGTGAAGTCTGAAACCACTCACTCCTACTCTCCCACTCGATCCAAACCACTTCTCTAATACATTTCTCACTCCACCGCTGACTTCCTCCCTGTCACCCCACCGCCGACCAAAACCACCGCCCCCTCCCTCTATTGTGAAATCGTTGACAGCCCTTCCCCGTCCTTCCAGCTCCAGTCCATTGGAAGCGTAAACTCACCACCCCACCTTGTTTCATGAACCAGCCAAATTGCATCCTTTCACACACAACAACCGGCGAATCCGGTTCTCCCTGCTACTCAAAAGTCACCGACTCCTCCCTCAAGTTCTCTCACTCTCAATAAATCGATTGCAGCAACCTTTACACACGATCTAGCTCTCATTCAACGAGAAATTTCTGATCTCTACTTCAAATTCTCCTCCACTCTTCTTATCGGTTCAGTCACAAAACAGGTAAATTTCTTACATTCTTTTCAGATTTATTGAACTTGCACAAACGAGGTTTTTTCAAACTCGGATTTCATGTTCTCTTTGATTAGAACATTTTAGGGATAGACTACAGCTAATTTGTGCTTATAATATGATTCTTGCTCTCTGGCAATTAAATCATTTGGGTATTCTAGAATTGGTATAAATTTTTTAATGAAAATCATGATGTCAGTAGTTTGTGGAATGCTGATTATCGTTGTTGAATTTAGCAACTCAAGTGGAAAGTTTTTCTAGAAATGCCAGTTATTTATTTAGCCAACTTCTTATGATTTTTTGTGTCGTGTGCATGATCTCTTGATTAAGATGGTGCTTCGAGGACAAGGGTGGCGCTGCAAAGCCGATGGGGTGTTGTGAGGTCAAGGGCAGTGCTGCTAGGTGGGGAACGGGGTTGGGCTGGATGAGGTAGAGGGTAATTTTGTTAGATGTTAAAACTATCATGGGAAAATTGCTAGATTTAAAAAATTGGAGTGTAAATTTTGTAATTAAACCTAGAAGATAACAGAAGCTTTAACGGCGGTTTATCAAACCTCAAGGGGGTATTTGTTAATTTCCCTAATCTGTAAGTTTAGTCAAGTCTGCTAAATGGCAAGTTATAGTAATATTTGCAATTGCATACTTGTAAAGTACTAGTACTTCCAGAATTTTCGTCACCTTTTCCATAAGTGTAACATAACACTCAATCTTTGGACAAATTGTAACAAGTTTGATTGTAGGTTAGCCAACTTCTTTTCATTACTATTTATTAAAAGATGTATAGTTTTGACCTTTCAAAATTGGGATTGTGCAAAGAATTAAACCGAATGGGTAAAACCTAATTCTAGCAAGTAAGCTCTGTTCGTTTTTCGCATGTCAAAAAAAAAAATTGCACTTCCATCAAATCAACTTTTCCCATTAACTTTACTCTCACATCCATAATTCAAAAACATAATTTTCTTCACACTTCCTATTCCAATTCACTAAACCAAGAGCCCCTGAGTAATTAAAAAATGTGCGAGTATTTTACAATTTTGGACTTCCCATATGTCCCATAAATGTTGAGCTTTTACAATTAAGTCTATCACTCGGGCGAGTGACCTTTTTTAAAATGATTGAATGCAACTAGCTCCTAAAGTATTAAAAGAAGGTGTGAATTGGCCGCCCTTTAGCAAATACTCCATATCTCCCATGAAAATTGAGCTTTTTTTGTTTTAGGTATTCCAATTTAATTTAGTGTCTGTAAATTAAAATTTTCTATTACCAAGTTTATCCCTTTATCTTCTGATCTTAAAATTGATAAAGTTGGTGTAATCAGACTTTTCATTTCTTTCGTTTCAAATAAGGATAAAGTTATTAAAAATACACTTCGACTATTTACCTTAATCTTTTCATCTAGTCATACACTATTTTTTCATGGGATGGATGAAGTATGTACATCAAGTACTCTAATGGGTATGACTGTGTCTAATTTTCAAATTTTCATGGGATGTAGGGGACGAGACAAATATATTCTTATTAGGCAAGCTATAATTTTTTAGATTAGACTTTAAGATGGGATGAAAAAAAAGAACTTATAAACCCAATTCTAAGATCAGGGGACAAAGTGGTGAACCCGGTAGGTAGAAATTTCATTTTAATAAAATACTAAAATTAAAAACATTTGGGACGAGCAAGGAGTTTTAGGGATGATAAAATCTTCCAATTTTGCCCTTCTTTCACCATCATCCGCTAGCTTTGTTGAACAATAAAGACAATCATTTCAAAACAAAAATTTAACCAAATCATGAGAAACAATCCTATTAGCTATACAATAGTTGTTGATTTAGATCTCAGTTTTCTTCAACAGAATCAACTCGTAGTGGCCGAGGATGTGAGATCTGTGGGAGCAATGCGTCGAAATGTTGCGTCGTTCGAGGTTGGCCGAAGGAGAGGCTAGACTTTCAGTCTGCGTCAGATCGATGCATCGAAGGAGGCTTCCAGAGGGAGGGCTTCGACTGGAGGGACAAGAGTTGAGGTTCTGATGGCAAGGACAGGGACGAAGGTTTTCGACATGAGAGATGAGGGTGGAGGATTTCGATGTGAGGAGAAGGGCCGAGGGTTGCTCTGTTAGACATTGATGAAGGTCTACTGTGAATCGAAATTACATAGTTGAGAGAGAAGATAGATTTGTGGCTACAGGATAATAAGTTGGGTAAAATTAATTGATGGGATATATAAAAATTTGCTAAAATGAGTAAGGTTGCAAAAATTTTGGGACGTCAAAAAAGAAAAGTGTTACAAAAATTTTGAGACGAAGGGAAATAAAAGCATTAAAAATTCTAAAAATATGTTGCTATAAGAAAAAAAGAGAGATAGATATAGTAATATTGTTAAGTGGGTAAATTGCATCGGATATACCTGAACTATATCTCATGTTACAAATCTATACGCAAATAAAAGTTTGTTGCAAAAATGTCTTTAAAGTATGATTTTGTTGCAAATCTATACCTCCGTTAAAAATTCCGTTAATTGATGACAGAAAATGTTGGGAAAATGCTGAAATCTACCCACCTTCAGGGGCGAAGGTGTGTGTGGGCATGGGGTGACAGTGGCCACCCTGAGAATTTTTAGGAGGTAGGGGTATATAGTATACAATTAGAATAATTTAGGGATGTTACTTTGTATTTTTTATTTTATTCATTAATCTCAACCCACTAAACTCACTATCAAGCCCATAAATTATCACATATGCTTATTCAATTTGGCCAATTTGTCAAACCTAATAGTTTTCTTTTATATATTGAAAAAGATATTGCAGAAACCTTCAATATAGAATAGTTGATTGATGATTTCAGAGATTTTAAGAAATATCGTGTTAGAATATGAGTACTACATACATGTACTTTTATCATATGTTAGGATTTTTAGTACTTTTGATATGTATTACTTTCAGTTAACTCAAATTACTTACATTAAATTACTTGGATCACATTACCTCGTCCCAAAAGCATTACAACACTGTCATCTTTTGGACATCCTAAAAGTAATGCAATACTTTCTTTTTTGGTAACTTTTTACATACTAATTTACAAAATCATTCGTACCTCTAAATTTTAAGAAATAAAACACCAAAATAATATAATTGTTTAATTTTTATTCTTGAAATATTTATCGTTATAATTTAATTTTGTTTTACTGTTTCCTCGATTTCTGTGTTTGATTACATCTTTCAATATAAAGAAAAGTGTAAAATGATAAATTCAACACCAAAATTTTCTCACCCTAATCTATGTATCAAATCAAATTGTATTATATTTGTAACGGAAACAAAATTACTTTATCTATGACAATATTTGAAGAATTTTTGCTACCCTGAAATTTTTTTCCTGGCTTCGCCACTGCCCACCTTGTTTCTAAAATGTACTAAACAACACCCTAAGTTATCATACTTTTCAGGTCATTATTATGATAACACCAAATTATGAATAATAATTCCAAACTTCTCGCAACCCCACCTCGCCAACTTCAATGAGCCACCATGCATCCATCATGCAATGCCTGACCAACCCACCCCACCTGATCTATCTAAGAACCCATGCAGTCTAACCGTGTCTAATAAATCATTCCAGCGACAGGACCAACACCATCATTCTTTAGTGCATTGCGTTGGGATGAACGTGGGCTAGTCGATATGTGGGGTAAGTTGGAGAGATTTAAAGTATTTATATTATTGAAACGTTAAGGTTTGTAAATTGGTGACAATAACATCTTAATTTTAATAAAATAATAAATAAATTTACATAAATATTTTGTGGTAATTGTTATTTTTATTTGTTTGTAAAGTTTTTAGATTATTTATATTTCAAAAATAAAACGTAAAATTAATAATAAAGTTGGTAAAATTATTGAAAAATATGATACTTCGTATTATTAGTAAGAATAATGACTTAAAAAAATTAATCATAAACTTATGGGGGTATTTGTCAAGTTACGGAAACTAGAAATATCAACTTGAACATTTTTTCCAGCATTTCCGTTAGATTTTAACAGATTTAACGATTACGTATAGTTCATAATTCAGGTATAGATTTGCAACAATATTATAGTTTAAAGCCATTTTTGCAACAAACTTTAGTTCAGGTATAGATTTGCAACGAGGAATATAGTTTAGGTATACGCAGCGCAATTTAGTCCGTTTTAAGTAAACGATGTAGAGAATTGAAGACAACAAAGGACAGGTTTTTAGTACTCTAATATTTTGTACAATTTCTATACATCTCACATTTAACACACACAAACATATATATATATATAAAAGATTGTAGGGTTTGATTTTTATATTTTGAGTATTAGTGTTTGACTCAAATTATCAGTAGATAAGAAGGGGTTTTCGGTGTAGGAGAGGTTAGAATGGAGAGAGGGGGATTTTAGATGGCGATGGAGATGGAGGCGACTTCTGCGAGGGCGTGTAACCAATGAATTAGATGCACTGATGGCTGTTTTGCAGGGGGTAAAACATGTTCCAGATGCCGAGGACACTTGGTGTTGGTCCTTCGACAAAGGTGGGGAGTATTCTACTAAATCTGTAGCAAATATGATCGATACTCGTAGCATAACAGTTCATGAAAATGAGCTAAGGTGGTGCAAATTGGTCCCGTGCAAAGTCAATATTTTTGTGTGGCGAGCGATACATGGATTCATCCCCACAAGACCAAACCTCGTGCACCGTGGTGTTCCGTTGTAGAATCTGGACTGTCCGAGATGTGGACGCGAGCCGGAGACGGTAACTCACACAATTCTATCTTGCCATTATGCCACACACATCTGGTAGTCCATGGAAGCTTGGTGCAGTATTTCACAACTACTGCTACTGCACCCTCTGGAGCTAGTCACACACACTCTCATTGGCGGTCTTACAGCGAAGATCCAGGAACGCCTCAGAGCAATTGTCTATATCACCGCTTGGGGGATTTGGAAAGCAAGGAATAAAATGGCCATGCATCAAATTTCTTAGAGTTCACTGGCTATTCTATCAGAAATTAAAGCCACCTCTCTTCTTTGGATTGGAAATAGATCAACTCGACTGAATCTGGGATAGCCCGAGTGGCTCATTAACCCACTTGGGTCTAGGGGTGAGTTCGAGCCGAGCCGAGCCCGAGCCTGGCAGGTTCGAGCTCGAGCTCGTGAAATTCGGGCTCGGCTCGAGCTCGAGCGAGCCCGAAAATTCGAGCTCGAGCTCGGCTCGAGACAGGCTCGAGCTCGGCTCGAAGGTTCGTGAAGCTCGAGCTCGTTAGGCTCGCGAGCTCGGCTAGGCTCGAGCTCGGCTCGAAGGTTCGTGAAGCTCGAGTTCGTTAGGCTCGCGAGCTCGACTAGGCTCGATTCGGCCTCAAACGAGCTCGCGAGCTCGTTAGGCTCGTGAGCTCGTTAGGCTCGGGAGCTCGTTAGGCTCGCGAGCTCGTTAGGCTCGCGAGCTCGTCGAGCCGAACGTCTCGGGCTCGAGCTCGGCTCGTATATTATTCGAGCCTCGAAATCGGCTCGAGCTCGAGCTCGAGACTCGTGAGGCTCGGCTCGTCGGGCTCGTTAAAACTCGAGCTCGAGCCGAGCTCGGCTCGGCTCGATTTGTTACTCACCCCTACTTGGGTCCTAAGTTTTGATGTGTTGAATCAAGTCACTCAAGCTGCGAGTTTGGGTTTGTTTGGAGTTCTGTTTGATATTTCGTTTTCTATAGGGTTTGTTAGTGATAGAGTGTTCTAGTTTCTCTTCCCCTCTTCCCTTTCTTCAGGGGAAGGGGGTTGATCTATTTCTTTTTCTTTATTAATATAGAAGTCATAACAAATATATTTAGAAAATTTGTACTTTAAATTATGATATACATATGAATTATTAAAATTTATGTCTAAATGTTGATGAAAAATCATAAATTAAATATTATGAAAATAGCAAAATAAAACCTACCATCTTTAAAAAACGGAGGGAGCATAGTGTGTATATATACATACATACATATATATATATATACACTTTTTATTCAATTATGGGTAATTCATGTAGAAGCTGTAATGACCATATGACTCCAATCGTGTGTGTGTATATATATATATACACACACACAATTATGGGTAATTAATGTAGAAGCTGTAATGACCATATGACTCCAATCGCATTTCGACCTCTTATGACACGCCTGAGTCGTGAAACAAAGGATCACAAGTTGACTCTTGACTTGTGAAATATCACTCCTCTGGAAAATTGCTACTTTCTTTTTAGATTTAAATTATCACTAAAAAGAATTCATTAAAAAATTTCATAAAAATATACCCTTTTTCTAAATATATTGTGACTTTTGATTTTTTGTCATTAAAATTATTTTTTTGTCATTAATTTATTTTACATAAATTTCATTTATTATTCCATTTCAAACTCATTTTTACAGCCCTAACCCACTCAATACTTTTTGAGTGAATTAGTAAGGTTAAAAGTAGATTAAAATAACAAAAAAAGTTGAAAAATGTTAGTATGTCATTTAGTATAATTGTTTTTAATGCAGTGACAATACACTTGGAATAAAAAAGAGTATTTAGAAATTACAAATATTAATTTAAAATTTTTATTCAAATTATTTGAGTTTATGAATTAAAGTGTTACGAAAAATAAAAGTACACATTAAATATTGAAAAATGAAGTATAAAAAAAATTAGACTAAATCTGGTAAAGCAACCGACCTGGAGGCGGCGGCTCCGGAGACGCCATGGGCGGCCGGAGGGTTTGAGGTGTTGGGTGATAGAAGAGGGACACATTATAACGCAGCTGGCAGCTTGTATAGAGGGCACAACCTGCTGATTTCCCATTCGTGTGCTTACCAAAATCTGAAAAAGCTCTCCGGAAGCACCTGTAACAATCGGAGCTAGAAAGGTCCGGCAAGCACTGCGCCAGCCCATAAACTTTTTGAGCTGCTGAGACATTCGCCTCCGTCGTTGCGAATTTTCTCGCCCCGGGAGGACAATTCGCCGACCTATTCCCGATTTCCTCCATAGCCGTTCTTGTTATCCGATCGAACAGTTCTCGATCCCTCGGGTTCGCATCGTCCCACATGACCACTCCAGGATCTTGGTCGATCACTCCGAAGAATGACTCGTTGGAGTAGTGTAGGAGGCACTCACTGTACCAGACGACGGCCCATTTAGCGGCAGGGCAACGCCGGATTACGTCTACGGTGGCGAAGGAGACGCAGTTCCGGCAGGTCCCTGTCGTCACGTCGCCGCGGCAGAGGAAGACGCCGTTAGCTTTCGTGGGCCTCCGCCCGAAGCTGGCCCTGTGGTAGCCGGCGGTGTTATTGGTGGCGTTGGAGGAGAGGGAAGAGAGGAGGGTCAGGAGCTCTGCTTTGAATGTGGCGTAATCCGTGGCGGAGGTGTCGTTTCCCGAGCAGTAATGGTAGAGGTAATTCGGGTCGGATCCTCTGGCGGAGTTTAAGATGGGCAGAGATAGAAGAAGCACAAGCGCAGAGAAAAGACGGAGAGAAGTTCCCATTGAAAGTCCCAAGATCCAATTACCGTTTTTGCAAGGTCTTCCTTCCTTTGTTTTGACTTCATAAGGTTGTTTTCAGTTGAAATGACAATAATTTTGGGAAATTTGGGGATGTATTTTTAATTTATGAATGAGATATATGTGAGTAGAAAAATTTGAAAAAAAATATTATTTTATAAAAAATTGATGGATTTAAGGTTATTTTATGTATTGGAAAAAAAAATTTAACTCTTTGCAACTGAACTGAATTGAGCTTAAGTGATAAAGGTGCATTTAATTTCTAGAAGGTTGCAGTTTATTGTGCGTTACTCACTTGTGTGCCCAAAAAAATATAGAAATTTGTTTTGATTAATTTATAGTTTTTTATAAATATTTTATATATGTATCATAATTTGAAATTTAAATTTTGTAAATATATTTTTTCTAAAATTTATAAAATTATTTATTTTGTTAAATTTTGAATTAAATATTGAAATTTGAAACATTAAAGTCAAATGACTGTATTTTTTGCGGACTCATGGGGTATAATTGATAAACTTCTCCCTTGGTACCTCTATCTTTTTCTTTGAAATATTTTGATTTTCAACATCCATTTGACTTCAATTTATCTACACTAATTTAATATTAAAAAAAAGTTTCAATTAAATATGTTTAAACTAGACATACTAAATCATCATTATTTTCTAAAATTTATAAAATCATAAATTACAAGTTAGAAAACCAAATGTTGCAATAAAAAATTGACAAAAGTAGTAGGTTTAAAAGCCAACTAGCGCTTTGTGGAAAAAAATTCTTTAAAGTTTAACTAAAATTTGACTTATATTATCTAGAATACATTTATTTTGGTATCAAGATAATTAAAAAAAACGTTAGAATCGTATCAATTCAATACTACTATTATAGATTATATTGATTAAAATGAAAGATAAAATGAAAATTATAAAGAAATCTAAAACCTTCAAAAATTAAAATAATAGTAGTACTGTTAAAGATCACTGTAAAGCTACGTTATGTCAGTTAAAAAAAAAGTTATAGAATTTCCCAGAGTTTCAATAATTTAAATCAATATCTATTAAGCCATATTACATAAAATTGATATAAAAAAAAATCAATATAGTGTCATCTTATATATACCCAGAGTTTCAATAATTTTAAATAATTATTCTTTATATCTATTTATGGAAAAGCTCTTGATGATGAATGTGCCACGTCATTCATCGAATCTTTTTTATTTTTTATTTTAATTATATTTATTATGTTTTTATTATTTTTTAAATTATATTTAATATGTTACTAATAGAAAAAAAAATTGTAATTTTGAAAATTGGTATGAAATTGGTAATTTTGAAAATTAGTATGAAGTCAATTGCGTTGTGTCACGTCATCTATTGTTTTCTGCATTTTTTTCTTTTAAAGTGTGTTCATTTACTACTTATAGAGGAAAAGTTTGTAAATTTGAAAAATGAAGTGAAATTTTTTAGAGAAAACATTTTTTTAGATAACATTGTTTTGACTTTTATTTCTAATTATTATGTGTATTAGTCCTTGAAGTTTTGAAAATCTGAATTTTTAACTAAACCAAAGATTTTTTACCTACTCATTATTACTTATTTTCTCTTTTATTTCATGAAAGTAGACCACAAATATTTGGTAGTTTAGTTGATGAATACGCACCTCATCCATCTTATTTCTTCACTTTTTCTTCTTCATTTTGGTTGCTTTAAAGCGTGTTAGTTAATGTTTTTTATGGAGATCGAAAGTGTTAGTAATTTTGAAAGTGAATATAAAATTGGCTTATTTATTGTTTAGTCCCCCGAACTATTATCACTCGTTCAGTTTAGTCCCTGCATTATAATTCGGAATTACTCAATCCCTCAATTATGCTCCGTCAAGCACTTTACCCCTTTGACCGTAGCAAAGTCAGTTGACCTCGGGGTTAAATGCTTGTTTTGGGCCAAAAATTTAAAAGTTCTTTTTCCAATTACCCCATGTTTTAAACTTAACCATTTAGACACCCCCAACATAGGGGTGAGTTCGAGCCGAGCCGAGCCCGAGCCTAGCAGGTTCGAGCTAGGGGTCGTGAAATTCGGGATCGGCTCGAGCTCGGATTGAACTCGATCGAGCCCGATAATTCGAGCTCGAGCTCGGCTCGATAGTTCGTGAAGCTCGAGCTCGTTAGACTCGCGAGCTCGGTTAGGCTCGATTCAGCCCCAACATTGAGTAAACGAGCTCGAGCTCGGCTCGATGGTTCGTGAAGGGTAGTATCGTAATTTTAGACGAGCTCATTAAGGCTCGCGAACCCTTACGAGTCGAACGTTTCGAGCTCGAGCTCGGCTCGTTTATTATTTGAGCCTCAAAACCGGCTTGAGCTTGAGGCTCGTGAGGCTCGGCTCGTTGGGCTCATTAAAGCACCGTCAGACCGCTGCCACCGCTGGAAAATGTCGAAAACACAAAAAAAAAACTGGGAACGTCCCAAGGCTGCCGGATCGATACCCCAGGCCACGAATCGGCGACCCAGGGCTGCGATTCGGCGACCTAGGGCCGCGATTCGCCGGCCCGGGGCTGCGATCCGGCAGCTTGGGGAGGAGAAGGAGAAATAGCATGTAAGTCCTTAAGTTTATTTTCCTTTTCTAATTCGACCTCACAAAATAACTTTTATCAACTGCAACCTTAAAACTTTAAAATTATACAAATCAGACACTAAACCGCTAAAAAGTTAACATCGTTAATCTAACGTTAACCGAGTTACCGATTCCAAGGACTAAAGTGCCAGAAACTACATAGTTCAGGGACTGAGTAATTCCGAGTTATAATCCGGGGACTAAACTGAACGAGTCATGATAGTTCGAGGAACTTAATGATAAATAAGCCGATAAAATTTGTAAGAAATACAGTTTTGTGGATTCTCTTCTTGATGAACAATATCCTCTCTATATATATATATAGATATATATATATATATATAGACAAACTCCATTACTTACCTTTAACTATTTTGAAAGTAGAGCATTGGCCCCAGTCCTAAATTTTCAAAACATCGTTAATTAGTGTAATGTCGTTTTTTTATGCGAGAGAAAATTCCATTACAGTTTATAACTATTTAAAAAGTAGCATGTTGTCATCAAAGTTTCAAATCTTATGGCATGGTTTTTCCCTTTTTTGAGTGTTGATGATTTTAACGAAAAGTAATCATGTGTAATTAGTATTTGTATTTAAAACTCTATACATATACATAAAATTTTGTATAAATAGTATCCACCTAATGAGATTTTGTCACCTCATCATAATTTAGTGATTTTATTTATTTGTGTTTCAAATTGTTTAAGAGACTAAATCTCTAGTTTACTTTTATTTCTTATTATTTTGCGTTTAGTCCCTAATATTTTAGACTTCATATGATAAAATGTAAAAATTCTTAGACCTAATTTTTTCACCCATAATAATTATGTACTTTGTCATTTATTTCATAAAAATATACATTTATTTCACTTAATATTACATCCTTATTAAATTCTTATAAAATATTACAATTTACACCGCTACGAAGTGCGGACAATTAAACCTTGTTTAAACCAATTTGGATTAAATAAGAAGTATTTTAACCAATTCATATCAATTCAAAATAATGTGATAACGTATTCAAAATAATGTGATAACTTATTGTGATTTTATAAATTAATAAAACTCTTATTTCTTAGAGAAAAGATTTATATTGCAATGAGTATTTGTTTATTAATTTATTGAAAAATAGTTATTAATTAGTTTGAATTGCATTATAAAAGATTTGATATTGTGGGTTTGGTGATTTTTTTTTGACCAATTGGGGATAAAATTCTAAATAGGTGGGGTTTATAATGGGCTTTACTCAGGTGATTTTCGTTTAGGAGTTTCGCACCAAATTATTTTGGAACTCAGGTGTATCATTTCCGGTTATTTTTTCTATAAAAATCTATTATCGTCGTTCAAAAAAATAATAGAATTGATTTTAAAAAATTAACTTTATTTCATTTAAGAATGGTGAACCACATTTTATTTTTTTAGGACAAATTCTCAACATTTTAGTAAGGCTAAATTGTTGTTTAGTGCCCTAAATTATGACTCGAGGGACAAATAAGGGCCTGGAAAAAAAAATTGGACAAAGAAGGGTCAAAGCTATTATTTCGGGGCAAATAAGGGTCTGGAATTGGCAACTCGCATATGGTGTCATGTGTCGTTAGTTAGTAATCATTTTCTGATTAATTTGAACGTTTTTTAACCGGCGATACATTTTAAGTGGATGAAGTGACTAAATTGTCACTTTTAAAAAGTTGATCCCAACCCCCAAATTTTAGATTTTAAAAGTGGATGAAGTGTCATTCTTATCTCCACGGTATCTCTCTCGTTTATCAATTTCACCGGATTGGCGATTGTTGGTTGGGTCGTCATCGCGGTCGGTGTCATCTCTCTATCTCCATTCATAATCATGTAGCAAGATTTCGATTTGAAAATTGGAGAGCAGGAGCAATCAGGTTGAAGCTCCGTTGCAGGAAAAGGAAAACGAGAAGCTGAAAGATAAGAGTGGGGGGGTTACTGGATTGGGGTGAGTTGAAGTTTGATTTGTGACGCGGAGGGCGGCGGCGGCAAAGAAATCCCTAGTGGATTCGGTCTCCGGATTGTCCTTGCAATACGTGTCCATTCACCATTTCACCCATGCCAATCAGCTTCTTCGTTTCTAAGTCCTGCAACTCACAGTAGGAAGGGTAAAATGTTACTGCACAATTCTTCTGTTTGGTAATTTGGCTAATTGATGAAATTGCAAGTAAAGTCGGTATATGAAAAACTTTATGAAGATCCAGATCGATCTCGGTTTGACTCCTCCAGTAGTGTATTTTCATCCGAGAGCCATTAGGAAGATGCACATATGTTGGTGTTTTTGCCTTTTGAGCATTATACACATGATTCGAGATATGGTGTCATGTGTTACATTTACCTGCTTGCCTAATATCCAATCATTAGGAGATGTAAATACATTACCAGAAAAATTGAGAGAGTTATCCTCCTTGTGAGATGAGAGGAGAGAGACCAAATGCTCATACTGGTTTTGTGTAAGTTCAAAAGAACCAGATTGTTTCTTCTCTCCAGTTGTCGCATTATTGGCTGCAGATTTGTTAGACTTCGATTTGCGGGTGTTCGTTGAATTTATTGGTATTTGTTGCTCACCCTATCCTTGCTTGCAATCAGGGAAGCCCTTGATTTCAAAACAATCTTCAACGTAATGTCCAAGTTTTCCACAATGCTCACATCTATTTTTAGCTTTGTTTGGATCTCTTGCTCCAGTGACTTTCCTTGTTGGTTTTGCAACAAAGGCATCTGCATCCAACTCTGTCTTTCCACTCATTGATGAGACAACTTGCTTATGTTTTTCTTCCTTTGAGACCAAAGCATAAGCCTTGCTTAGGTTTGGAAGAGGATCCATGTTTAGGATCTGTGACCTGATGACAGAAAAATCATCTGTTAATCCCATCAGGAATTGATCAAGCTTCTCTCCTTCCTTCTCGGTAGACTTATCCTTGTGGCATCTGCAGTTGCATGTTGGTGCAGGTGTATAGGCTGCAAGTTCATCCCATAATTCCTTCAATTTTGTATAATAATCGATGTGAGATGTACCTTCTTGCCTAGTCATGACAATTGTTCTTCTCAATTCATGAACTCTTGGTGCATTGCCTTGAGAGAACTGTCTTCTAGTTCATCCCATATTTCCTTGGTCAGATCGGCATAGGCAACGCTATGTTGCAGTGCGGAGCCAAAGCGGTGATAAGCCATCCAATCACCATTGAATTGCATCTCTTCCAAGTAGGGAAGTGCTTGGTGTCGGTTTCGCAGCTTTTCGATGGTTCCATCTATGAACCCTACCTTGTTTTTAGCATACATGGCGTTGAGAAAAGATCTGAGCCAAAGAGGATAATTTTCACCCTTCAAAGGGATTGTAACAAAGGAAGTGCTTGGAGTATCCGAGGCATTTAGGAAGTATGGTGAGAGAGGATCAGTTGCTGAAGTTTCAGAGGTGGACATGGTGAAACCGAAGCTCTGATACCATGTAAAATATGGAGAAGGATTGGAGCACGAAAGGCTATATCATTATATTATGCACAAGGGCTATTACAAGTATTTATATACAGATTAAGTTAACCTAGTTCTAGTTGTACTTGTATACAACTTCAGTATAATGCGACATGCAGAATCAAACTGGAACTAGGACACTAGAGATTGCTTGTACACCAAGCAAAGATAACTAGAGATGTATTAGGAGTGTTCAACTTCAACAGAGTCCTTCTTGTCCCTGGCGTGGATCGCCACCGCGCTGAGCTCCTCCACCTCGTCTCATGCCGCCACGCACTTAACGCTCACCGGGTCGCCCCTCGCACGCCTGCTTCGCTTCCTTGATGCTCTTCTCCACCTTCTCCGATATGCTATCCGGGGCTGCTCGGATCCGACACGATCGGAATTTCGTCACCCGCTTCCACGGCTGCAGGTTCACGCAGGTGTCGACGCCCGGTCTCATCAGCGAGTCTAGCTTCTGAGCTACGACTCGTGGAGTGGAGAGGTGCAGACTTGGGATTGTAACCATTTCTGTCGATGGGTTCTAAGTTTTGCTTGCCTACCAACAATGGGGATATAAGTGGAGATATAATTGAGGTGCACAACGGCTAGGGGAAAGGACGGAACTTTAAAAAGTAACCAATTATATAATTTTAATAGAAATGTTAACGTAATAGTAGGACTTCAAAGGTAATTTACCCACTTTCTTCCGTACTAGGCTGCTATGGACTTCAAAGGAACTTTATTCTTGTTAGAAAATACTACAACAACGATCAAAATTTACAAAATTTTAGTGGGATATGTGCTCCCATGTGCCCCACTTGGATAAGCCCATGTCCTAAACCCTAACCCTAAAGTTTTTTAAGGAATTCAAATTCACTCATTTCTAAACCATTCTTCATCTTCATGCTCACGCTGAACTGAACTTTGGCAGCACCATCTCCAACGGCACCCACCTCTTGGTTGATGGCACTAATGATTACAAGCGTGGGCAATTCACCTCAGATGACCCCCATATTCTAGCCGACAACACCCACATTGTCTTTTTAATTATCAAATTGGATGCGATAAGAGTTCCCGGAAAAACCCTGTTCTCGAAGCCTCCTCTCTAGCTTCATTACCTGCTACCACCCCACCAATCTTCATATCTGATTTGCACCAATTGCAGCAGACCCACCATCATCACTGACATCTCACCAGTAAAGCAGCACCTCTGAATCGAGGATGCCTCTGAAAGATGAGTTAGATCGAGTATGCCAAACTCCAACCTTGAACTTGGCATAAGAAACAAAGGTTTCGATGCTTTGAGCACCATCCCAAGATTTTCCCGATGATGTTGCTGGAATGGAGCATACTCCCCCCGTCGCCAATTAATTCTACTCATTTTTTTTGGGTTATCTTTAAAAAGTTCTACACATTTTTGAAATGAAAACTTCTCTTCTATAAAATTACACGGTCCAAGGTGAGGAAGAGGGTAGAATTGTAACTCTTATAAATTTAGAATCAATTTGTTCATTTTTAAAAGTCGAGGTTAAATTGATTAGGACAAGAATGACTTGGATGGTCATGTGGATGTCCTTATCAAATATTTGAAATGTAAATAATATCCAAAGAATAAACGTCAATAATAAAAAATATCTATAGAGTAAACGTCGATATCAAAAATATTTATTTATGTTTTAAATAATAACAAAATGTAGAACTTTGAGCAAACCTCGATATATATATATATATATATATATATAATGGGACAATGCTCACCTCGGCGGCATGGTCCACCGGAGGCTGGAGCGGGGACGGGCTGCAGCACCTACGTCGCTTGCTCAGTTGTACTTCTCTCCCCATTGTGCTCCCAGGGCTGGAGGAACTTCTCTCCCGGTTGTGCTTGTGCTTCCTCCTCCGGCTGATCGAGGCTTGCTATTGTCAAAGCGGTGTCGTTTGAACGGCAAAAGTGATGGAGGTAAGTTGGGTCTACTGCTCTGCTTCAATTGAAGATGTAAAAGCAGAGGGAGACGAGAACCTCGAAGAAATTAATGAACAGCATCGGCCGGTGATCTGTTCACAATCTTCAGTTGATATCTTCTTTGCAATTGATGATTCGGAGATATAGAAATCTAAAATTATGGGAGTTAAGCGAATATTTTATCGTCAAGCTTCTGCAAAAGTGGACTATTTTTGGTTGCTGGTCAAAACTTCAAATTTTGTAGGAGTATTAATTTTGATTGCTGATCAAAATCCAATTGATCAACATTTGGAAGAAGTTAGCGTTCTTCTGTTAAATGATTCAAGGTTCAATGGGAGAAGTATTGAAGTTTGCATAGGGTGTATTAAATCTGATAGTACTCCTATTAGATTTAAATATTTTCAAAAAGTGGAGGGGCATTTGAAAAATATATTGATATTGAGGCGAAAATTAGTTCATACGAGGCACATACTGGAACATATCTGGGACAAGGCCCCACAAGGGTGTAACGTTTGCACATTTGCTCTTGACCCTTGTCACCTTGGAGCTATTTCTGAAACTGAAGCTTCGTTGGTGCTGAATTGAATGTTGCCATTCTCAGATAGGTCCGACCCTGTCAATTGTGCACCATGTCTTGCTGAGGGTGACGAGTGTAGTAAGAATGAAGGTCTCGATGGCACTGGCACGGAGATGGAGAAGCTATCAAGCATTAGCACAGCAGTCGCCATGGAGGGCCTGTGAGCAGCATTTTCTTGAACACACAGCAGGGCAAGATGTATGCATCTCATCACTTCGGCTTCTGGAGCTCCCTTCAGAGTTGGATCCAACAGATTTTGGGCCGTCCCTTTCTTCCAGTTGTCCCATGCCTGAGAGAAGTCACGAATTTTGCACATTGACAAGGTCAGTATCTATTTATGTCTTAGTTTCAGTTTCGCTTTTCTTTTAACACACCACTTATGGAGTTTTAGGAACATTCGTTCATGTATACCACTTACATAGCTAAGAAGGCTGCTGAAGTCCTCCCCTTCGGCACTAAAGTGGCTGATTTTTTTACCACTAATAATTTCGAGAACCAAAACCCCAAAACTATAAACATCAGCTCTGACAGAGACCTGGCCATGATGTACATACTCAGGTGCCATGTAACCCCTGGAAAAGTTAAGAGTTGAGTTTGTTTTTTCTTCTGTGTTAATTGCTTACAGAAAATTCCTAGGAATTAAAATTCGGAATTTTATACTTACAGTGTACCAACAACTCTGCTAGCATTAGCTTGAGTTATATCCATAGGGAACAATTTCGCCATTCCGAAGTCTGATATTTTTGGATTCATGTCTGCATCCAGAAGAATGTTGCTTGCTTTTATATCACGGTGAATGATTCTCAACTCAGAGTCCTCTTGAAGGTATAGAATCCCTCTGGCGATCCCCGTTATTATTTTGTATCTCTTGTCCCAGTCTAGAAGTAGAGATCTAGTTGGATCTGCAATGTAGAGAGTTCTCAAGATGTATCAACAGGGCTAAGTCTCACACAAACGTCATCTTTGATTCTATGAGTAATAGCCTCCTCCTTGTCATCGTGCCAGTAAAGGACAACGCCCTATTATTATGCTCCCACTAGACGTATTTCTTGTCCCAAATGAAGCATCTGAACCTGGGTATCTGATAAAACTGAAAAAGAAAATAGTGAAACCGTACCAAATATGTACTTCTCCAGACTTGAGAGAGCCAAAAATTCATACACAAGAAGCCTCTCCTCTCCTCGCATGGAAAATCCCAGGAGTCTAACCAAGTTCCTGTGTTGAAGTTTTGCCATCAACTGGACCTCATTCTCAAATTCTTTTTTTCCTTGATTAGAATTTTTTGAGAGCCTTTTTACTGCTACATCTTGTCCATCAGGAAGCTTACCCTGTAAATTTACCCATCAAAGAAAAAATTAAAATACTTAAAGATGGCTTGGTTATATGTCTATAAGAAATTACTTGCCTTATAAACCGCACCGAAACCTCCTTCTCCGAGCTTGTTATCTTCAGAAAAGTCATTTGTTGCTAATCTTATTCTGTTGAACTTGAATTGCAAAGCTTCTCCGCCTTCAATTTCTTCAGGAACTTCATGAGATCAAGACCAGATTAAGCACACGAAATCAGCTGAGAAGCATTTACCTTTTCAGCAGTTCCAACAATTTTACTGTAGTGCTAGGTGGAACATTTATGTGCAGTAAACAAATTTTTTATACTACTGTGACTATTTTCACAGGTGAAACTCTGACTAGTGTGTGGTAAATGAAAGCTAGAAACAAAAAAGAGTGACCTTCAGTTTCATGCTTTGTTAGCTTCCATCGTTTGAGTAAAAGGGTGCAAGTGATGGTAGCAAGTGTAATGAAAGCTACAATAGGAATGGCAGTAACTACAACAGTTTGAGATGAAGAGCCTCTGTTGCCTGCAAAGCCATAAATTCCAAAGTCAAATGCCATTTATTTTTATTTTTTTTTGAAAGGCCAAATGCCATTTAAATGCTTAAGGAATCTTTTGATTAATTTTGAAACAGTGTTGAGTGTAAAAGTTTAAATTCTCCAGAAACTAAAACAGGATGAGAAGCTTTTCATAACTCAGTATTTAACATAATTTCACCAATTGTCTATTCACGCACACACAACCATTTTGCTGTAAGTTCATGCAAGAAGGGCTTGTAATGTGCTACCTTCTGCAGTTGCATTTGGGGTAGAAGTATTGCTTGTTGGAGTTGAAGGTAATGCAGATGGCTTATCATAGAAGCGATAGAAATCCCATTGGAAAATACAATTGGGTCTAACAACATATCCTCCTGGTCGCCCATGGCTAGAACTTTCGAAATACCCCGTGTTGAGCCTCAAACACCTGCTACACTCGCTCTCAGATATGTCCGGTGTGCATTGCATCAGTGCGTAAATCGTCTCATGGGGTGAGAGCTCAGCTTCTCCAGTTGCAAACTTAAGCTTGGAAGAACCCGCAGACGCCTGTCTTGTTACAGAATCTGTCAGATTCCGCCAAACTATATCGAACTTTGTTAAGTCAGCAGTTATATTGCCAGTATTCTGCCCCGCATCAAAAGGTGAAAGCTCAAGAGTTCCAAAGAAAGAGTGATCCGCAAGACGTATTATGCAAGGAGGATCCCCGCCCCATGAAATTGCTTCTTTTTGGATTGGACATTCTGCTGAGAGATCATCAGTTGCAGCAGTAATACAGGTGGAACAAGCTTCGGGAGAGGAGTCCCCTCGGCAATTAACAAGAGCAAACACTTTGTTGGACCCTTCACCAATGGAGGAGTTGTAAAACCCATTATGCGTTGCAGCATTTGAGGCCAGAGAGGAACTTATGAGATCACGGTTGCTGCTGTAAGTAGAATTATTGGCGAAATTTCCTGCTGTGTCAGAGCAAGTCCACTTCAGAGCAGTGGCAATATTAATGAAGAGAGAGATTTGAGAAAGGTGAAATGGATATTTAGCACCCATTTGCTGTATTTCTGTGTATAATGGCTGCGGTGTGTTGATTTGGGAGCTGGGATTAGCTAGCTGATGCAGAGTCTTGTCTTGGAAGTTCAAACTGCATTTTGCCCTAGTAAACAATTTTAGGTTACAGAAACTGCATTTGATTGAGCTAAGCAAACATTTGTCACTTCTATTATTGGAGACGATTAGCTGATATGAAAATGAAACTAGAAAGAGACATTGCGTGTTGACTTAGTCAAATTTCATTAAATTTTTTTTTATTCCAAGTATGAATAAAATCAAAATATGAAGAAACTTGTGGTCTTTGTGTGAGCTCTTGGCAACCTAAGGACCGCTTAACAGCAGCAACAACTAACTATGGCTTGAACTTGAGGTTGATGGCTTGAGGAGACTTGAGTTGACCTGGGAGACAAAGCTGGTGCAGTAGATAGGAAAATCTGCAATCTATGAAGCAGTAAACATGATGGCTGTTATTTTTTATTGCATCTATTGAATGAAAGACTTAGTAGTGTGCGTGCTATGAGATTCTGAGACTATTTTTTGCTCTTCATAGACTTCAAAACTAACAGTTCGGCCCACGCTCTGATATTCTGTCTATACCAAAATCTGATACAATTGCATTCATGTTCTCATCCAACAATTACAGGCTATTGAGATGTAGGTCTATGTTGCTAAGGTGGGAACTGACTTGGGTGAGGGTTAGGCAGTCAAGCTTCTGCAGAAGTGGACTATCTTCTTTCAAAAATTTTAACTAATTTTTATTGCTATCAAGATATTGCTTGCCAAAAGTGGGAACACGTTACATTCTTTAGTTTAATGCTTCGAGATTCATTGAAAATACATTAAAGAGTTTTCCCTATATATAGGTGTCTCAGACGAGACATACATTGGAAAATCTCTCGACACGGGTGCAACATTTGATCCCTCATGACTGCTGTTATCTTGGAGCTATTTCTGAAAGGGAAACTTCATTGTTGCTGAATTGAATGTTTTCATTCTCATGTTGCTCCAATTCTGTCCCTTGTGCACCATATCTTGCTGAGGGTGGTCTCTCTGGTGGCATGAGAGAATGCAATAGGAATGCAGGTTTTAAGGGCAGTGGCACGGAGATGGAGCTACTGAGCATGAGCACAACAGTTGCCATGGAGGGCCTGTTGGCAGCATTTTCTTGAACACATAGCAGGGCGAGATGTACGCATCTCATCACTTCACTTTCTGGGGCTCCTCTTAGATTTGGATCTAAAAGTTTCTGGACGGTCCCTTTCTTCCAGCTCTCCCATGCCTGAGAAGCACAAAATTTTGCACAATGACGATGTAGGTCTATGTCTATTTTATTTTAAGTTCAGTTTGGCGTTTCTTATAATGAGATATCTACAAACATTTGCTTATGCATAACACTTACATAGCTAAGAAGGCTCTTGAATTCCTCCCCTTCGCCGCTGAAGTGGTTGATCCTTTGACCACTAATTATTTCCATAACCAGAACTCCGTAGCTATAAACATCAGTTTTGACTGACACTTGGCCGTTTTGTACATACTCAGGTGCCATATAACCCCTGGAAAAAGTTGAGAATGAGACTTTCACTCTTCTGTATTGATTTATTACAGAAAATTCCAAGGGGAAGGGGGTTCAGAATGGAATACTTACAGTGTTCCAACAACTCTGCTAGCATGAGCTTGAGTTATATCCATAGGGAACAACTTTGCCATCCCGAAGTCTGATATTTTTGGAGTCATGTCTGCATCCAGAAGAATGTTGCTTGGTTTCAAATCACGGTGAATGATTCTCAACTGAGAGTCCTCATGAAGGTATAGAGTCCCTCTGGCAATGCCTGTTATTATCTTGTATCTCTTGTCCCAATCCAGAAGTAAAGATTTAGTTGGATCTGTATGCAATGTAGAGAGTCAGTCAGTCATTCCCTAAGTAAAAGATGTTCAATGCTGTTATTTATATTGTATCCCTTCACCATACCAGATATGTACTTGTCTAAACTTGATAGAGGCAGAAATTCATACACAAGAAGCCTCTCCGCTCCTTGTACGGAAAATCCCAGGAGTCTAACCAAGTTCCTGTGCTGAAGTTTTGCCATAAATTGGACTTCATTCTCGAATTCTTTTCGTCCTTGATTAGAATTTTTAGAAAGCCTTTTTACAGCTACATCTTGTCCATTATGAAGCTTACCCTGTAATTAATTCTCATCAAGGAACTATTAGAGATACTTAAATATGGCTGGCCTGATTACCTGACTAGTTATAACAAATTTACTTGCCTTGTAAACCACACCGAAACCTCCTTCTCCAAGCTTGTTTTCTTCAGAAAAGTCATTTGTTGCTTCTCGTATTCTGCTGAACTCGAATTGCATAGCTTCTCCGGTCTCGATTTCCTCAGGATCTTTTGCAGATCAACAATGAATTGAGCACGTCAAATTAGCTGAGAAGCATTTGCCAATCTAACAGTTCTATGGTAGAACAAGGTGGGGAGAGTGCAAGTGATGGTTATAAACAAATATCACCATTGTTATGATCATAACATATTATAACTACCTTTTAATTGTTGACAAAAATGACTCCAACTGTCCCATAAAAATTGCATCTTTTATTTTTATTGTTTTACAATATTTAATCTATGATTTATTTTTATGAATGTTTAGACATATAAAGCTAAATAATCCGTATGCTTATCATACTACTCCCTTCGTCTCATAAAATAGATACATTTGACTTTAATGTTTCAAGATTCGGTATTTAACTTAAATTTTTACAAAGATAAATAGTGAAAAAAATTCGTAAAAAAATTATATTTAAAAAATTTATACTTCAAATTATGATATGCATAAGAAATTATTTAACTTGAAATCCCCAAATACTCATGAAAAAAATTATAGATTAAATATTATGAAACAACAAAAACAATTGTATGTATTTTTTGTAGGATGGATGGAGTATAAAGAATCAAAAGCAATTCATAGAGAATCCGTCGTCTTACGAGAAGCTTCAAAATCAAGATCTACAAAACAGAATAACGAATTATAGAGATGGCAATGGAATGTCAATAGCTAGTGATTCTCGATTATATAGGGGTTATAGGGGCTCATGGTCCATGGAGTAAAAGTCATGGTATGGTGGGAATTTAAATGGATTTGTTGTGAGGGATAAATGTCATGCTTGGTGGGGTGGGGAGTTGAGTTTTTGTGGTGTTGAGCTAATTTCTTCTTATGTATGTGGGCTTATGGGGCTTTATGGTGTATCTTTGACTTGGGGAAATTTTTATTTTATTTTTGGAGATTCTGCCCAAAATTATCTTTTGGGTCTAGGATGTATTTTTTATTGATTTTTTTAAATAAAGAACTTTAGTTGTCTTTCAAAAAAAATATAGATTTTATGAATATGTTTTTTTCACTGTTTATCTTAGTAAAATCACGTGGCACTGAGTGGTACATGCAGTAGCATGGAAATTTCTTCACGGGGCGTTATGAATTATGCTAGGGCGTTCTGTGCGCTACAAATAGATCAATTCTTGAGCGTGCGTTACTATTTCTGAGGCTGGCAATGAGCCGATACGCCCTAAATCGAGCCAGTGTGCCACCCCCTACTTGGGCGTTACTATCCAAATCTTTTTTTTTATGTTTTAACATTTAATCTATTAAATCTGATATGTTTATTATAAAATAAATAGAAATAATCTATTAATTAACATTTAATCATTAATCTGATATGTTTTAACGTTTGGCCGACGCATTTCGCCGGCGACGTTTTCGGAGCTGATTCACGCTGCTCTCCTCGCACACGATCGGACGGTTGCCAACGTCGTGGGGAGGAAACCGTCCCAAACTCCTTGCCCATTGGAGTGGTTCCGCCGGCGATTTGAGGTATCCGGCCAAAATCACTCGCCGAATTCGCAACCCCAACTCGCGTATAGGAAGCCGCCGCCTCGCTCGTCTACCAAACTCCCACGCGACCGCCTCCTTTCCGACGTCTCACCGGTCATCCGACGTCACAAACCGCCGTCTTCATCGCACTCACCGTGGACGCTCGCCGGATTTCATCGAGGGCAGCCAAGCAACAGAGAAGGCATCTCAGCTTCAAATCGCGATATTTTCACAGCGGCTGAGGGCGCGGTTGCGGGCCGGAGGCTCGGTTGCGGCGGCTGTGCGAGGCGGAGAGGGAGGCAGGGCTGAGAGAGGGACGAGGGAGGCATGGCTGAGAGAGGGACGAGGGAGGCAGGGCTGAGTCTGAGACTTGAAGAGAGCATGTAATTTTCACTTTTATTTGGTAGTACGCCTACTGAGGCGTTACTAGGGCATTACTCATTTCAACTTTAATTTGAACTGGTCAGAGCCCGGGAATTGAAAATGAAAGCTGGTAACGCCATAGGGCGTTACCATGGCGTTACCAAATCAGTTTAGCTAATATTTATTTTCTGTTAATATTTATGTGCACCCAATTAATTTATTCAGTTAATATTTATTTTTGTTAATACCGTAATTAATTTGTTAATATTTTTTAATATCATTTTTTTAATATTTGTAAATTATCTTAATTTGTTAATATTCGTAAATTATCGAAATTTTTAAATATTTGAAAAAATATTTTAGTATTCTGAAATTTATTTTAGTATTTTGAAATTGAACGTCCGTAACGCACAATGGCATTACCAGGGCGCTACTCTCTCTGACAAGCTCTGACCAGTAGCGCCCTCAGTAATGCCTTGGGCGCTACTACTACTTTCGGCCCCACCATAACGCCCAAGGGCGTTATCAGGGCGCTACTAGCTCTGACAGGCTCTGACTGGTAGCGTCCTGAGT
The DNA here is from genome assembly GCA_024586325.1 of Stellera chamaejasme. Classification (NCBI taxonomy): domain Eukaryota; kingdom Viridiplantae; phylum Streptophyta; class Magnoliopsida; order Malvales; family Thymelaeaceae; genus Stellera; species Stellera chamaejasme. The sequence goes on from CM044986.1 coordinate 1,689,675, forward strand.
AATGCCTGGGGCGCTACTACTCTTTTCGGCCCCATAGTAACGCCCCAGGCGTTACCCCATGCATTACCCCAAGGCCTCCAAGTACGTAGTGGTAAAATTTTGATTCAAACAATGCAATTTGAAACATTAAAATCAAACACTATTTATGGGAATGAGGTATGGGAAGGAGGGAGGATTAAGTTTTCCTAGCTGTGGATGTTGATTATTTAAGCAGGTGTAATTTTGACTTGGTGTGTGGTGTACAGAAACTCGAAGGAACAATGCTCACTTTCAGTTTCTAATTTCTTCTTTGGCTTCCGTCGCCTGAGTAGAAGGGTGCATCCGAAGACAGAAATTGCAATGAAAGCTACGATAGCAGCAACAGTAACTAAAGCAGTCCGAGATGAAGAGCCTTTGTTGCCTGCAAAGCCAAGAATTCATAGGTTAATTCTACATATAATTAATGAAATCATGAAATGGCATAGAAAGTGAGCTTGATACATGAGTAGTTAATTGCTTAGCATGCCTATATTTATTTTCATCACTATTTATGTGTGTGCATAAATTTATAGTATCAACTAATTACCATAATAAATTTCATGCCATCGATCCCAATGTAGTTTGGATTAAGGTGGTGGTGGTGATGATGATGATGAATATTCTCTATTCATGTGCTACCATTATATATTAATTTGGTTGCAGAATGGGGCTGTACCTTTAGTTACAACTGCATTCGGGGATGCTCCAGTAGTATTGCTTGTTGGAGGTGGAGTTGATGGTGTTGGTGCATCAGCAACAAGTTGGTCATAGAAGGGATACAAATCCCACCGGAAAATACAATTTGGTCTCTGAACATATCCTCCTTGATGCCCATGGCAGCAATCTTGGAAGTAATCTATGTTGGACCTCAAACATCTGCTACAGTCGCTGCCTGAGATGTCTGGTGTGCAATGCATCAGTGCATAAATTCTGTCGGAGGGAGAAAGGTGAGCTTCTCCAGTCCCGAACTTGAGCTTCGAAGAACCGCTCGAAGCCTTCCTCGATACAGAGTCGGTCAGGTTCTCCCAAACCATATCGAACTCTGTCAAGTTAAAAGTTAGATTGCCAATATTGTACCCGGCATCCACAGGTGAGAGTTGAAGAGTCCCAAAGAAGGAGTGATCCGCAAAACGTATGATGCAAGGAGGATCTCCTCCCCATGATATTGCTTCCTTTTGGTTGGGACATTCTGCTACGAGATCATCAGTCGCGGTGCGAACACAGGCGGAACAAGCGTCAGCAGAAGAGTCTCCTCGGCAGTTAACAAGGGCAAACACTCTGTTGGAGCCTTCACCAATGGAGGTATTGTAGAAGCTGTCATGGGTTGCAGCGTTCGAGGCGAGAGAGGAAGCGATGAGATCACGGTTTCTGCTGTATGTGGAACCGCGGGTGAAGTTTCCTGCTGTTTCATTGCACCTCCACTTGAGAGCGGCAGCAAGATTAATGCACACGAGGATGTGAGAAAGGTAAAATGGGAGTAGTAAATGTTTAGCACCCATTTCCTCTTCTTTGAGTGCGTATAATATTAATTGGTTTCCATCTTGGAAGATTTAAAGAGCTAGCTAGCTCCACAAGACGAGCAAGTAAACGCTCTGTTGACTTGGGACTACCATCCATCTGATTCATTTTGCATCACAGAAAAGGAGTGATGAGATTAACATATGGTCTAAAGACCGGTCAGCAGCAGCCACTTTGGCTCTATGTTAAGGAGACTTGTGGTCAAGCAATTATGTTGAGGGCTTGAAGAAGACTTGATTATCTGTGAGCAATTATGGTGAGATTAACATACAGTCTCCATGCTCTTACAAATGCTCATGGAGTACTCAATCAAGAGTCTGTGAGCAATTAATGATCAGATGTGCAATTATGTGCATAATCTACATACAGCATCTGTAAGAGATGGGGGCTAGTGTTAACAGGAAAGAGAGCGAAATACTCCTAATATTAAGCTAAAATAAGTACGAAACCATTTTCTAAAAAAACAAAAGGTAACCATTATTTTAGAAATCTGTAAAATTTATTCGAGGAAGAGCGAAAGCATTTTGTCTGTGAATAAGAACGTTTCAGAAGGCAGATACCAAATAAATGTTGAGATTATATCAATCTAGCTAGGAACATTTGTTTCGCCTTAAGTCACTGCCTTTTCTAATAGGAAAATTTGATATATAGAGACACATGTGATATGTGTAGACACATGAATATATAAAAAAGTATGTAGAGATAATTTAGACATTTAGTATTTTTAGTGGATTTTGAAATTGTTTTTGTAAATTAGGCATCTAATCTACTATGTGTACCTACACATATGTGTATCATATCAAGAGTCCTTTTCTAATAGGAAAATTTGATATATAATTTTTTTCTTTTATAAGTTACTTTCAAATTTGATAAGCATATGTTTAAAAATATTAAATTTACTTAAATTCGTAAGGAATTTTAATCACATAAATAAATAGTCTAATCCAACAGACATAGTCTGAGCACGTTATTTTAGGTGGAGCTGGTTTTGAATTGACTTGGTAAGTGGAAGAAAAAGGATAAAGGATAATTGACTAAATTCATGTACAAAAGTTTACTAAAAAGGGAAAGTGTTTCAATAATTTAGGGACAGTCCAATAAAGAAAGAATTTCAATAATTTTAGGACAGAGGCAGTATTTCTTATCGGTTATTCCTTATCACGTTTGTTATAGTTATTAGATGCCTACGTGTGTTACGTGTTAACGTAGGTTAGTGCGTTGTTTGTGTATTTATTGTTGAACACTTTGATTCAGTAGGGCAAGTTAATCCAGTCATCTCTTCTTCTTCCTCTCTTTCTTGGAGTCTTACCCAGCTCGAACTAGGTTCCTAACAATTTCCCAAAAAGAACTTAAGGTAGCAGTAACACACTGTGAATACTTGAGCTATTTCCTCCTGAAAGACAAGACACTGTAAAAAATAAACTCTTTAAGTTTCGACAATTTAGCATAACAAACGCGAGTTTAATTGACCAAGAAGATTAATTAATGACTAGCAAATTACTATATAGACCCCATGATAACATCTACATAACTCATTGCTATCTTTTAAAAGGAAAAAAAACAAGAAAGAGAATGATGAAAATTGCTATTTTAAAATGTTAGGTCTAAGTTTTTCGAAAATAAAAATTTGTGGACTAAATTAACATTTGTTTTTCATGGATCTGTTAGTAGTTTACTCATGGCTGGTGGCAAAACTACCTACGAAATATAACGTTGATGGAAAAATCTACCAAAAAAATACAATTCGGTCGGATGTTCGGTCGTATGCTTTTCTTTGGATCTGCAGCAGAATGCCGAAGATTCGGCTCTCACGGACCTTTGGTTGTTGGCCCGCTTTTACGGACAATTAATGCCTTGTCTTGAGTTCTTCTAGTGCTGGTGTTTATGTCTTTTCGCTGCCCATCAGCTATTGTGTGGTTTTGTTGTAGTGTTTGTGGTGTGTTTGTTTTCGTAGGGTTGTCTGTTTGGCCATTTTTCGGGGTTATCTTGGCCAATTTTTTCTAGAGGATCTCTTTTTGGTGTGGTTTGGTGGTGCTGCCCTTTGCTGCTCCTTTCTCATGGGCCGGCAACTGTGGCTTCTTTCTTGTATTCTTTCCCTTTTGTTCTAATGAAATGATCATTGGCTGTTCAAAAAAAAAAAAATACAGTTCGGTGGCAAAATTTCCTTTTTGGCTAAATGTTTAGTGGCAAATTCTCCCATTTTCCCTAGTGACTACATTTTAGTATCTTATTGTATGAGTTCTGTGGAAATAATAATTTGGTAATAAGTATATGAGAATGAAAAAATGACTCAAAAAAAAGAAGATTTTTTTTGTGTGCATATTTTCAATACATATGGGATTTGTTTACTATTGTAGGGTTAGTAGGATTAAATATACGTAGTAATGTATATACTAAATCTAAAGGGACTAATTGTAGGGGTTTGTTAAACCTGAAGGAATAATTGTAGATTTCTAAATATTGAATGGATCGAATAATGTAAGTTAAGATAAACCCCAACTGGTGTTTGTAAAATACCTTTTTATGAGACATAATGAACTATTTATTTCAAATTAAAGGACTTATACTGCCTATGTCTAGTTAGCAAAACTGATACATTTGATTGATTACAGAAATTAAAGAACATTATTGAATTGATGGTAAGAAAGTAAAGTACGAAATAAGACAAAAATGACCTTTTTATTAGATATGGAGATGTAGTAATAAGATAAAGTTAATGTATAAAAATTTCTTAAAACATATCATTTTTATTGGAATAACTAAAAAAAGGAAAATATATCAAACAAACACGTTTAACTTCGACTTTGTGCTTGATTCGAATTTTTATTATAGAAATTATTAAAAAATTATTAAAAATGTATTTAGAAACTATAAATATCAATTGATCATATTTATATTAATTATTTGACTTTAAATACAAAATATTAAAAGAAATAAATCATAAATTAAATGTTAAAAAACAAATATACAGATTGTGCCACCTTATGGATACATAATATATAGATTACTCCTTTATCCTATCTAATATCTTATGAATCTTGGGTCAAATTGTGCCACTAGTGTCTCTTTTCAGAAGCGAATAGCTAGCCCACGAGCGAGAACGACTCTGCTAGGGTTTTCGTGGTTTCAACACAATCAGCGGCGTTCAGCTTCGTTCTCCATTGGCATCATGTTTGATCTCTCCCAGGTTTTTCTTCTGAACTCTCTATGATATCAATTCTGAACTAGCTTATGGAATGTGGAAAGGTGACGTGGAGGCCAAGCTTTGCCCGAGTGCTAGCTTCACAAAACGAAAACAAGGGTGGGCCTCTCTTCCGATTATCCCTGGAATTTGGCGGTCCGGCGGCAGGGGAGGGATTGGCGATGGAGAAACGACGACAGCGACGACAGTGTTGTTGCTGCCGACCATAGTTGTCGGCTAGCGGTTGCGGTCGAGCCTGATGGTGACGGAAGAACGTCTCTGGCTAACGGTTCCTACAGTGCTCCGGGGTCTGAACTGGTCGAAGGTTTTTAATGGAGCTATTTTTGCTTGGATTGTTGGGTTGCGTTCGCTCAGTTTCTATAACAAATGATTCATGGGAAAGGAATGCTGGAGGACAAGGCAGAGGATTCATACACGACTATCATGGTCGTTAATGAATTCTAGATTTTTTGGATGGAGAATCGTCAGGTGAACAAAGTGCTTCTGACACAAAATTCTACTGCATTGGTGAAGGTTTTAAGGGCGGGGTTGGAAAATATCCAGGCTTGCCTAGGACCACGATCGACAAGGAAGGGGAAAGGCAGGTAAAGAGTTGGTCTGGTCTTTCTCAAAATGCATACAACTCAATAGGGTTGGTAGTCTTTTTTTATATTCGGACTTAGATACTTTTCTTCGGATGTACGTTATTTGGAATCGGTTTTCTGGCGTAGGTACCACGATATTGCAAGTTTTGCTTACCAAACCTGTCATTGGTTATGCACACTGTTGTGATGCGTCGATATCATTTTGCTCAGATAGAGCATATCCGGGGTATCGAGAGCTACATTTAGATGTGTTATCCGTCACGGTTCTTTTAGTGCATGAGAGCCTTTCGAGATAAAGTAAGAACTACCAGTGACTATACTTTGGTATTAGAAGCAGTCGTCATGTGTATACATTTACTTTTTCCAGGTCCGTGTCTAGTTGGATAGGATTTATTTTCTCAATTATTGTACCTATGGCTTATTTTGTACTCCCTCCATTTCAAAAAAATTGGTGCGTTTCTTTTTTGATGTTGTGGGACATTTAAATTATTACTAGAAAAAATTCATTAAAACTTTTTGAAAAAAATATATTTCGAAACTAGACACATTAATCTATAATCTTCATTAAAAAATATTTGATTTTACACATTAAAGTTTTTAAAAAATAAAATCATACAATAAATATTAAAAATGAAATGCACTATTTTTTTGAGGACGGAGGTAGTAATATTCTCATATTAATAAAATAAGCATCCGTTTCAAAAAAAAAAAAAGAGTTGTGCCACTGCCACTTGTCTCCTCCCTTTCTTATTTGTATTCTTCTTATTAACCTAGCTCTTATTTATAACTCCATGCAAGTGTGTATGGGTTTATCTCGCTTATAAAATAAACCTATTGATTCAAAAGCATATCACAACACTTTAATGTCACCAAAATAACGGAGATTAGGTGATAGTTTCATTGCTATCTTCCATCAGTTCAGTTTTTAGTTCACAACAGAAATTCAACAAGCAAACTCATCAGCACCGTGAAGGTTTTCTTATTTTTAACAATTTTACCTTTATTGTTTTGTTTTTTTAAAAAAACAAAAGAAACAAAAATCAAACGTCTATCTTGTGTGTTTCTTTTCATTTTAAACCTTTCACATATCTCTATTTGAATTCGGTCAAGCTGTGTGTGTCTCGATCTCTCCTATGGGACCAATAGCGAAGATGGAGTGAATAAGACATAGCGTCTGGAAGCGGGCAAGGAATAGTATGCAAAAAAAATCGACCACAAAAATGACTGGACAAGCCCTCTTTTAGATTCATTCATTGAAGAGTGATAAAGACTATTCTAATCAAAATGTTATTATTATTTTTTTTGGCAATATTAGTAAAGAATGACGATGACTGAATCTCATGCACATGATGATCTTTAATTTGGGCCATTTCTCTCTCTATATTCATTTGTCGAAAGGACGCACGACGAAGTGATGATGCCATCAAGTTTCATAAAAAGTAAGGCAGGCTTCTCAGATTTATTTCCGTAAACAAGTATTAGTGGAAATTTAAAATTAAGTGTTGAATTTAGTAGACATCTCTATTTATTTTATAAAATTAAAATTAAGTGTTGAATTTAGTAGTTAATCATTGTATAATGGAAAAAAGAAGGAAAGACAGAAAAATGAGACAAGTATATAAACTCGAAAAGAACATGACTTGTTGAAAGATGTAATTTAGGATCATAACTGCTGTAACTGTTGTACGATTTTGTTTTATTGTAAGATGTAATTTAGGAGCATGTGTAGTTTATTTAAACATGTGATGTAAGGGTTTACGAGTGTTTGAAGAGGGAGAAGAGGCAGTGGCAAATTTGTCTCTTCTCGCTAAGTATCATTATATACTTAATCCCTACTGCGTAGAGATTAAGTATATATCACTACGTAGAGAAACTTGCCATTACCGTGGCCCTACCCGCAATTTGGCTGCAGTACCAACTGCGGGGAGGACAGCGGTAAACCCCATAGCAAATAAGCCTGTAGTTATTGTCTTACTGTGCCATAGACCGCAGTACTTATTGCGGCCTTACCGCAACAATGACCGCAATAATCATTTTCAAGGATTAAAAAAAGTAGATGAATCCGGATGAAGAAGTGCCCAGAAATCGGTGGCCCCGAAGGAGGAAGCGGCAATGGCGATGGTAGGAGCGCGGCATCGATGGAGCGCCGCTGGCGATAGTCGGCCCAAAAGACGACGAAGAGGGAGAGGGAGAGGGAAAGGCTTATTGCGCCTCTTACTGCGTCATTTACTGCACCGACATGCTTACTACGACCCAAACCGCAGTACAAGCCGCAGTAATGGCTTGCTCGACATATTATTTCACAAAAAGCTCAAATCCTAACAACCAAACAAGTGCAGACCTGCAGTAAATATATTACTAACATCTCTTCATCATGAGTTGTAGATTCTTGATGTATTGTCTTCACCACTACCGAGGATCATATGATGCAGTGATAGTTGTCGTCTCATTCATGGATGAAGCTGATTTGGTTGTGGAATGATCCGAGTACTCTGATATTATTGTTGGCATGTTTGGTTCTGGTCTTCTATGAGAAAATGAAGCTGGCCTCTTGGGCAAAGGAAGAGGACCAGATAGACTATTAAGCATGGTAACCACAGTAGCCATTGTTGGTCTATCTGTTGGATCATCCTCAACGCATAACAGCGCAATATGGACGCATCTTCTCACCTCATTCATCGGGCACGAGCCTCTCAGAGTCGAATCCACCAGCTCTGATACCGTTTCTTCTTTCCATTGTGTACATATCTATGTCTATGAGAAAAAAAATTGCCATTTTCTTTCCTACTCTCCGTTGAACACACCCCTAATAGAGCATGATGCATCAGCTCATCAAGTTCCAAAAGTGAAGAATCTGAAAAGAGTCCTCGAGACCGTGTTTGTATAAGCAACTTTTAGTAGCTATAAGCAACTGTTTAAATTCAACTGGAGAGTTTGTGAGAGAGATTTAAGAGGAAAATTTGAACAGTGTGAGATAGTTGCAAATTCTTGCCAAAAAATACAGACCTCAAATCAATATATGTATGCACTGAAACTGAAAAGTCTTGAAGTGCTCAAATCATTATAACATCCACCGAGAGATGCGGGGGATCGATCAAGCTCCTACATCCTACCCAGTCAATGATGTGTACATAGATATCGATCAATTTCTGTAGGCAAACAAGGTTCAAACAATGGATCCTAACTTGTACAACACTTTTCTCTTCTTGCAAGCATGTGATAGGATGTTTCTAATGATCTCCCTTTTGATTCTTTGACCATGTGTAAACTTAGGTTTACATACCTTCTACCGAGACTCGAAATCTGTTATGGAAGCTCCATTACCTGAGTAGACCCTTGAGGAGCTTGTACTTTCACCATACTCTATTTGAGCACTGAATTCTGTCTCAGTACCGTAAAAGAAAGCTGTTTTTAGAGGACACGGCACACTGACAGAGGTACTACTGAGCATGATAACCACTCGGCCCATGTCTGGTCTCACCTCTGGATTTTCCTGAACACACAACAACCCAATCTGAATGCACCTGTTAACTTCATTACCCGTGGTAGAATCTCTAGCACTAGGATCCATAAATTCAAATGGCTTCCCATCTTTCCAGAGCTTCCATGCCTGTAAAAGTCATAATCACACAATTGAATCAGAACTATATACACGTGCCATCACTCAACTTTAGAAAACCTTTGTATGTCTGCCTCTCATATTAATTATCACATTAAACCCATAATTAAAGGTAATGTTTTTATGTATATTAAATCATGCCCTCACTAATATGAAGTATCATTTTCTATTTTCAAGTTCCATCCCTGCTGGTGCAAATGTTGATCAACTGTATAGAGAGATGTGAGTTCTTTTTTCCTATACTTACATATGTTAGAAGATTTTCAGCTTGATTTGTTTTGTAGAAACTAGTGTTAGCCCTGCCGCTTATAATCTCTAGAAGTAGAACGCCAAAGCTGAACACATCCGACTTGACTGAGATTTTCCCTTTCATAGCATACTCCGGAGATATGTAGCCGCTTCAACAAAATTCACAGTTTCATTATCTGGATGCTTTCCACATACAACTGTTAATTCAAAAGTAGTGATAATGGTAACTTACTAAGTGCCAACAACTCTTCCGGTTAGTTCTGGATTCTGATTTTGATTCTCTCCAATGATCCTAGCCAAACCAAAATCAGAGATTTTCGGGTTCATGTTCTCATCCAGCAAAATATTGCTAGCTTTGAGATCCCGATGAATGATCCTGAGACGCGAATCTGTGTGAAGATACAAGAGCCCTCGAGCAATCCCCTTGATGATCTTGTAACGCCTGGGCCAATCTAGTTGTACCCGCCTAACATCATCTATATGAAAATAGTGGAAAAATCAAATTTTCAAAAGTGACAGATCAAAGCAAAACATCTCAAGCGAAAAGGGCGGACCAAAGAGGAAGTAATCAAGGCTCTTGTTGGGAACAAACTCATAGATAAGCATCCGTTCTTTCTTTTCAGCGCAAAAGCCTAGAAGTTTAACCAGATTCCGGTGTTGAAGCTTGGCAACCACCACAACCTCATTCTTGAACTCTTTAACTCCTTGTGTGGAGGTTTCTGATAATCTCTTCACAGCTATTTCTTGTTTATTACGAAGCATGCCCTGAAAAATCATTCTTACCAGTTAAAATGGATGATCAAACAAGTGACAAACCAGACTTAAGAAACATGCAGGTAACAGATATCACTCAAACTCATTTCTCTACCTTGTAGACACTGCCAAATCCTCCCCTACCAATCTTGTTGGCTTCTGCAAAGTTGTTTGTAGAAGACCTGATGGTGGCGAGGTCAAACTGTACAGATTCCATGGGTCCATTGCTTCCATCTAAAGCATTATCAATAAGAGAATTATACAATATAGAAATATTGCTAAGAGAACAGGATTGCTTTAGTAGTTAGTTCATGATCTGATGTATCGTCTTACCTTCCGTCTTCAATTTGGCTCTCCGGTGGTAAATGAAGTAAAAGAGAAAAGGGGACACTACTAAGAAGCTAACCACAGATACAATAATGTAAACTGTCTTCTGAGAACCTTTTCCTGCATAAACAATTAACAAGAAAGTGTGTTTAAGTTCTAAAACGGGTTTCAAAAATATAAAACCTAAATCTTATAGCTGAAATGGAAAATTGCAACTTTCATCCCTGCTTCTCCTCCCTCTAATTCCAGAAACCCTAAAGCCCTCACCACCCTTGTTGCAGTTTAGTTCAGCTACATATTTAATAGGAACAAGAGACACAATGTACTTTCTTTCACCTACACAATAAGGACAACAAATGCAATCATCTTATAGTGGGTTGAACATTTTTTTATTGATGCGAAATGGACTTGGGACATGTTCAGGAGAAACATGACTCGAGAAATTTCTTAGTTACCATTTTCTCCATACCATTGATGCAGACTATTTTGTGGTTCTCATCCCAGACAATTCTAGAACTAATTTGTGAAGCTTTCCAGGCTTCCCTGTGCCTATTAATTCCATAAAAAAAAAAAGATTATTTTATAAGATGTTTCCATTTCATTTCCAGCTTACCATAACTTGTAGTCCATTCATATGGAGTATGTCAAAAGCACCAGCCAATGCTCCTAATTTGTATTCACATGCTGATTCTACGCCATTTTAATTGCAGGAACAAACAACAGTACCTTCTTTGAGAAAAGCGCTTAAAGATGTTGCATTGGAGAAAGATGCTGGTGTTGTTGCACGAGTAATGATGCCACAATTCAGTTCTTCATTCTCAGCTAACATTTTAGTATATGAGGATCTTGCAGCTCAGCTTCGTTCTCCAAGAGACGTCTGAAAGAAGCGGAAGAAGAGCAATACAGAGTACGAAAGTAGTTTCAATTTTGCATGCCAGAGATAACAGTAGAGTCACCACCCCTGTTACTCAAGCCACTACCCGCCGATCCCTCCCACAGTTGCTCAGTCACCTGCCCCCGCCCACAGCCTAACTCGAGCCGCACCAGATCCTCTGCCCCACCATCCCCGCGAGCCCATTCTTGCCATTGCCCCAGTTCCGCGACCCAAGCCCTCTCGCACCTAGCCTTGCATCGCTCTTCCGGCCGCCGACCCAGTGCTGCCCAAGGGTTGCAGATGTGGAGGGGTAGATGTCGAGCTCGGTTGGGCGGGGCTTGTAAGGGCTCCGCCAAGGGTTGCAGATGTGGAGGGGTAGATGTCGAGCTCGGTTGGGCGGGGCTTGTAAGGGCTCCGCGCCGCCGGTTGCTGGCCCTTGGTGACGGAGGGCTGGACGAGATTCAGCCATTTGGTGGCTAATTTCGGCTTCAACCCTTAAAGTTGTTCTATTTATTTGATTTAACCTCGTTTTTTCCTTTTTAAATTAGTTTCTCTACTTCAAAAACTTTAGGGTCTGTTTAGTTGTTGAAATTTTTAAGTTTTATCTCCAAATTTTTCAGAAATATTTAATCATACAAGAATTTTCAATCGATGGAAAACCTGCTTTCCAAATTTCAAAACTCTAAGATACTACGCAGACCGACTAAAGCCCATAAGATGTTGCTTTGGGCCCCCAAATTTATATTTTGAGATACAGATACCCTAGGTTCCTAACCCAACCCAGAGGCAGAACCCACACCCACAAACCCAATCTCCCCCTTCAGCTTCATTCACTTCTCTGTTCTCTCTCGGCGACTCCAACAAAGAACAGAGCAACGCTCACCTCACACCTCACGCGCCGACGCTCGACGAGGACGACTCGCCACTACAGCCACGCCATGAATCTTCTCGGCGGCAATGAGTCCAAATTGAGAATTCATCCAATAATCCTCTCACTTGGCCACTTCTGACTCAACCGCTTTGATTAGTTTGGTAATTTCATTTAATCAGTTTGGTAATCAATAATCAAAATCATATTTTCATCTTTGCTCTTTTCATTCCCCTGATTCTGTGTCTTTCTAGTATTTTGCTTGTGAATTGTGTGATGGTTGAGTTCTGTTCTGCACAGCAGATGCCAATGCTGATGTGATGATGTTCATCAGTTCATGGAGTATTTAGATTTATCATTTATGGATGATCAAAGTCGTGGGATTTTAATTTTGAACAGAAGATGTTGGTGAATTCATCATGCTTTGATTATAGACTATAGTTTTGAGTTAATCAATAATCATGCTCACTTGATTACTCTCTAGGTTTTGGGTTGGTTAATTTCTCCAATATTTTCTAAATTTGTATTATAATTGTACATGGCGAGCAGGGTCTATGTCTTGTTGATTGTTTTGCAGAATACTCAGTAGATAGGATTGGTAGTTGCATTGGTTGGAAATATTGTATAGGACTGATGATGATGATGATGATGATGATGATGATGATGATGATGATGATGATGATGATGATGATGAAAATTGACTGATGCAGGGTGCTATATGGCTGCACTTAGAAAGTATCCTTCAGGCTAAAAAAGAAAAGAGATTAAGAGGAGGAGGCATTAAAGAAAGTTCAAGCAAGAACTATTCGACCTATAAAAATTTTTATAAGTCAATTAATGAACAAGCAAATGCACAAGTTTCTACAGATGAGAATGAGAATGCGAATGCAAATGCAAGTCAAGATTTGAATGAGGAACCAATCGTTCATGAATCTTAATGATAGTGGTGGAGGAAGAACCATATGTGCCGGTAAATGAGGAAGACATGGTTGTTGTTGAAGAGGATCAACAAGATGCTGAATTTACTTTTCTAGGCGACATTGATGATCCTGGAAATTGGGTTGAGATTAAACAAAATGCTAGAGACTTTTTGGTCGAAAGGGGTCCTAAAAGAGAGAATGATTTCGCATATCCTGTTGATAACGTGGGGAGACGTTTTAGTTCCTCACAATATTTTCGTATATTTCCTAATGGTGAAAAGCGGAATAGGAGGTGGCTAGTGTACTCGGTTTCCTTAGACAAGGTATTTTGCTTTTGTTGTAAATTGTTCAAGAAAAGTCACAAGAGTATTTTGGGTAAACTTGCAAATGAAGGATTCAATGATTGGAGGAATATCGGTCAAAGACTTGCTAGTCATGAAAAAAATGGTATTCACATCAAGTGCTTTACTAGTTGGATTGAATTGGAAACAAGATTGAAAAAGAAGGCCACAATTGATCAAGAGTTGGAAGAGCAAATAAAGAAGGAGAAAGAACATTGGCGGCAAGTGCTACGAGGATCCTTGCGGTTGTGAAAAGACTTGCGAGAAAATAATTTGGCTTTTCATGGGGATAATGAAAAATTGTATGAGGAGAGAAATGGAATTTTCTTACAGATGATTGAGATGATTGCTGAATTTGATCCGGTGATGCAAGAACATGTTCGACGTGTGTCAAAGAAAGAAACTCACTACCATTACTTGAGTCACAAGATCCAAAATGAAATGATTCAACTACTGGCAAATGAGGTGAAGGCGTTCATCATTGCAACCATCAAAGAAGCAATGTACTATTCGGTTATACTTGATTGCACTCCAGATGCGAGTCATGAGGAACAAATGTCTCTTATCATCCGATGTGTTGATGTTAAATCAAATCCAATTGTGGTAAGAGAGTTTTTTAGAGTTTCTAAAGGTGGAGGACACATCGGGGCTTGGATTGTTTAATGAGTGAAGAATGCATTGCACAATCATAAACTTAGCATTGGTGATATACGAGGACAAGGATATGAAAATGGTTCTAATATGAGGCAAACACAAAGGTGTGCAGAAAGGCTTCTTGAGGTAAATCCTAGAGCATTATATACCTCTTGTGGTTGTCATAGTTTGAACCTTGCTATTTCGATATGGCTAATTGTGATGACAAAGTTGATTATTTTTTTGGAGTGATGCAACGAATATACTCATTCTTCTCATCTTCGACAAGTTTTCAAGGACCATGTGCAGGGTCTTACTCTTAAGCCATTATCTGAAACACGATGGGAAAGTCGTGTTGAAAGTGTGAGAGCATTTAGATTCCAAGCTCCCAAAATAAGAGATGCATTAGCTTACTTGGGGAAAAATGGTGATGATTCTAAATCAAGGTCTGATGCTCAATGCCTTGCGAAATATGAGATGGAGAATTTTGAGTTATTATTTGGCATGGTTATTTGGTATGAATTATTGAATGCTATCAATGTTGTGAGTAAGCTTTTACAAAGCAGAGGACATGCATGTCGATGTTCTTTGTTCGAGAATTGGCAAAGCTTATTGCTTTTGTGCGAATTATAGAGAAAATGGATTTGATAAGGCCTTGATCAATGCTAAAGAAATTGCAATGAAGATGGGAATTGTCGCTGAATTTCGTGAAAAGAGACGCGTTAAGAAGAAAAACATTTTGACCAAAGCGAAAGTGACAATGAAGAGGAGACACAATCGCTATTGAGTCATTTAAGGTTGGTTACTTCTATTATATTATTGATCAAGCACTTTCTTCACTTCAAAGTAGATTTGAACATTTTAAGAAATATGAAGAAGATTTTGGGCTTTTATTCAAGTTTGAGAAGTTGAAGTCCGTAGATGATGAAACATTGATGAACTTTTGTACGAATCTTGAAAAGTTGTTCAAGGATGGTGATGAATATGATATTATTGGGGGTGAACTATTTCAGGAGTTGAGTTATTTGAAATGGTTTATACCAGCAGAAGCACGAAGAGCAATTGATGTGTTGAGCTATTTGAAGCAAATGGATGGTTGCTACCCAAATGCATGGATTGCTTACAAACTTATGCTAACCATACCTATTCTTGTGCATCTCTGAGAGAAGCTTTTGAAGTTAAAGTTGATCAAATCCTATCTTCGATCGACCATGTCACAAGAAAGACAAAATGGTTTGGCTATGTTATCGATTGAAAAGGAGTTGGCGGAAAAGCTTGAGTTCTCATGCTTAATTGACACTTTTGCTTTCAAGAATGCAAGAAGGGCTGTTTTCAAGAATGTAGTCTTGGTATTTGTAATTTTTATATTTTTGTTTCAAATATTTTAATATTTTATTATATTGAAAGCTTTATTGCTATATTATGACATGCATGTTTTAAAGTAAAAGATTATATACAGGCCCCAAAAATTTTTTTGCTTGAGCCGGAAATGTCGTGGCCACTGTTACCATGGAAACCTTTCAAACAATGTTCCTTAATTTAATATACTAGTTTTCCAAAGTTTGAAAAACAAGGTTTTCCATCTTGAAAGCTAGTTATATGATCTAATATTAACAAAGGAAATTGGAGTTGAAAATTTGAAAAATTTTATACAACTAAATGGAGCCTTAAATACGACATTTAACCGTTAGGAAATTAACGTTGTTATTGAGTGAGTAAATCGGTAAGACATTTAATGGACCTCAAACTAGAGTTGTGGTTTTGTGGATTCAATCCCTATCGAATTCAAGCTCTTGTTCGAGTAAAAGTACTCTTTTTGTTTCTAAATATTTGATATTTGAAACACTTAGTTGTTAACATTAAATCTATGATTGTACTTTTTTATCTTTATGAATTATAAATTTAAATTTTTTATATATAACTAATATTTTGATATGCCTACTTTACGAACATATTTTCTGAATTTTTTCTACTAATGTATAATATAGATAAATTGGTGTCCAATGAATATCGAAAATTCAGAAAGGTCGTGTTAAGTGGGCTGTAACCTATAGAGGGTGACGAAAACTCAAAATTCTTTCATGCATCCTTGAGATACAGAAAGGAGGAAATCACAATCAGAGGTCACGTGAACAATGGTTCTTGGTAGGAGGATCCAAATGCAATAAAGAGAGAAATTTTCAGTTATTTCAGCTATTTCGCTAAAGCACCTATGACTCCAGACCAGGCTTCATTAGTAGTAACTTCTCCCGCCTCTCTACCAGTCAAGCAGCTCTCATCGAAGCACCTTTTTCTGAAGAAAATACTATCTTCATCTATAATTGATTATGACATTAAGTTTGGCACACATATTAACATTAGTAGAAATATGTTGGAAGTTTGATAAAATTACCTCTAAAAAATAGAAGAGTTGAATAAGTGAAATGAGTTAGATCAAAGTAGAATATGGGTCTGTTCAGGGAAAAGAGTAGAAAACAATTTCAAGAGATATTGAAAAATTAAATTCGGATTTCAAGATTTATTGTGTAGTTAACTTTAGGTATAAAAGTTCATCAATTTATATCTATGCCACTCATACACATTATCACCGTTGATATTGTGCCAAGGGCAAAATAGTAAACACAATAATATCTCAATCATTTGCCTCCCTCCTTTTATATAAGGGATAAGTAAAAGCTGAACATAACCATAGAAAAAATTAAGGCCATATATGTTCTTTTGTTCTTCGATATCATGGTTTCGTATTTCGTGAGTTTGACAAGCGAAAGGTCAAATGATCAAATAAATACTCCCTCCGTCTCCATAAGATTGAAGGATTTGGTTGAGCGCAGAGATTAAAGTGAATGTAAGACCTTTGTATTTGTTTACCTATTTACCCTTTAGTTGAAAGTGTACAAAAAACGAGAAAGATAAAGTAAAGATAAAGTGGAGATATTTTAGTAACTTTGAGAGTGAAAAGATTCCTTATGAGGAAAGTGATCAATTTTTCTGGGACAACCTACAAATGAAATCTATTCAATTTTTCAGGGACGGAACGAGTATATTACTTCTTAGCAATTTACAAAATGACCCCTAAATTTGTCACTGATAATCTTAGTCCGGTGAGGGGCTGGATTACAGCTGTCTGATAGGAGAGTGGGATCCGTCCATCAAGAACTTGCAGCTGCAACAAAGAAGAAATGGACTCGGGGTTGTGTGCCTGTGATTTCACTCCGATATTCAAGTCAGTATGGAGTGTCTAACGAGAGATGAGATGCTAGGCAGTATAGCATAGTGAAGACACAACGGGAAGAGTGTACCTGAGGTGAGGGGAAGAACCTCCTTTTATAGTGGATGGAGTGAGGGGCCGGGAATGGAACCCTAGAGTCGCCTCCTAATTAGGAGGCGAGATTGCAGGGAGTGGAGCATCTGGCCCTAATTAAGGAGTGGACCGTCCATCTCGTGTAAGTAGGTGTAGGAGTCGGAGCGCCAGTTGGGAGAGGAGGTCTCGAGGTCGAAGTCGTAAGGAGGATGCTTACAAGGCATTATCATTTACGTCTGGTTCGAAGTCGACCCCCTCAAGTAATCTCTAGGGTCAACCTTGTTGACGTTTAACCCCCTGTGGAAGTTGGGCCCTTGTGAGGGACATTGAGCCCTGAGGTTGGAGGGCCCGTACCAGTCACAATTTTAAAATCTCACTAAAGTCTCCCAACTACCGTCATTGTCATAAGGTCTGCCACCCTCGTGCCATCGCTAAACTCACCTCACGTCGTCGCACCTCCACGGCACACCCACTCCCATTCCGTCCACCCAACCGCAAGCTGCCATCCTCTATTGCCCCTGTCACACCATCCCATCCGCGTAGCATTCTCTGGCCTTCGATCCGTATGTTGAGTGTCACGGTGAGAGAGAGAGAGAGAGAGAGAGGCGAGGGAGCAATGGGGTTACCAATGACCACTAAATCTGGGCTGCTCAAGCTCACCAGATCTTGGGCAACTTTCACAGATGAGAAGGTGTGACGGCGGCGACAAGGGATGGCGGCTTGGGATGGGGCAGCGACAGGAGAGGGTGGCATGATGGAGGGAGAGTGGGGTCATAACGGCCTCGACGAGGTAGTGCTACCCAATGTGCTTTTGGAGGATTGTGGTTTGGGGAGAAGTGACTCTTTTACCATTTTTGGGGCCTAATTAGTTCATTTTACTAAATAACAATATTGTTTTACCTTTACATTAACGAGTGGTCAAAACTTATCAGTTTGGCCGAACAGAGATAAGAGTATAGTAGATGGAGTGATTAGTGGAGTTAGTAGACCAAATCAGATAATAAGAAACTAAATAAAGAAAGAGAATTGAAAGGATAAATTATTTATAAAAGTTTATGAAATAACAAAAAGTTACAAATATTTAAGAAATTTTTAAATTCAAACCTAGCGTCGCACTGTTGCAGCTGCTACTCCTTCACCCTCAAGCCCGGTGCGACTCAGATCTCCTCTCATAGTCTCATTTCAATCTTTGAGGGTGTGAGTTATGATAGTTGTCACAATACCTCTTCGAAGGGTTGTGAAAGCTTTTGTGGATAGAGTTGTCAAACAATTTATGCTTCAATATGAGAGACTTACTGATTTCTAATTCTGGTGCAGCTGGTGTACTCATGTGGAAAGGGAGTGCTTGGCTCCATTGGATGCCTCGGTTGCACCAGATCAATTTGGTGAAATGGTTGCATCTCCCGGTCTCGCGTTGGAGAGGCCTACGCGTGTTCGCTTCTGATACAAGGCAGCCCCTGAGGGAGGAGCCGGTGATCCGACACATGCCACAGACCATGGTTGCTCCACAAGATGTGGCCTCTGAGGGTAGCGATGAATAGGTGGAGCAACAAGGGGATATAGTTATTCCATCTATGGTGAAGGACCTTGCTTTGACCCTGAATGAAGACTTGGAACCTTAGGATGTGGTTGAGAACTCGCTAGCTCTTGTTGAGATGCCAGTGGGACAAACAACAGTGGCTAGATTCCGATCTCCCAAACGTGGGCGGGAGAGGGGTCGGCCAGCAGGGCTTGGTATAGGCCAAGGTAGGGGAAAAACCAAGAATTTCTGAAGCAGTGGCAGAGACAGTTGGACTTAATTTGGTGGGGCAGGGGGACTTCCTGCCTCACGTGGAGAAATGATTTGATGGCTCATGAGTAGACTCGACTTTAGATCACATGGGTCCTCTCCTTCTAGTGTTTATTGGTCTTGTTTCGGCTTTTATTGGTGTCTTTTTAATAGGTCGTCGTAAGTGATGGTTTGGCACTTTTGTGGTGGAGCGTTTTCTTCGAGCGTCAACACTTCCTCTTTTAGCATGTTCATGGTAAGATGACATTTGGATCTGATTGACCCTGACGGGATTGCCTATACACACCTCGCCATAACGACATATGTGTTTTCAAGCCCTTTAGAATTTGACCTGACGGGTGGCTTGTGTGAAAAAGTCTTGAGTACCTAGCCTTGGCTATGCTCATTGGACATGTAGTAGCACTACGTGGGGAAGACAATTCTTACTGCGGCCCTTACTGCGGTTTGAGCCGCAGTAAGCTCAAAGGCGCAGTAAACTAACGCAGTTAATGGTGCAGTAGGCTTTACTGCGGCCAGGGTCGCAGTAAGGCCATAGTAAACAAGGCTGCAGTAAACCATTTTTTAGGATTCCTTCACCCGCCGCATCCTTCATTTTTTCCATCTTCTTCTTCTTCTTCAATTCATATTAATTCATATTCATCTTCATCTTCTTCATCTTCATATTCTCCATCTTCTTTCTCTCTATCTTCTTCTTCTTATTTCTTTCTTTCCGCAGCCTCTTCCGTTTTCTTCTTCTTTCCTTCTCTTCTTCTTCTTCTTCTTCCATTTTCTTCTTCTCTCTTTCTCTTTTCCTTCTCTCTTCTTACTTTGGACATTAAGCCGTCTTGGCTTTTATTTGTCGTTGCGTTTGATCATTAATAAAATTGATCGGGTTTAGTAAAAAAAGAATGTCTTAAAAAAGTTATGAGTATTTGGCATAGTGGCTATGCTCATTTGACATATAGTAGAGGTCTTGATTTCAAGTCTCCACAATCCCCATCTCCTCCCCCCAATGTATCCAAAAACAATGTCTTAAAAAAGATATATATTGCAACAAAAAGGAAATGAGGGAGCATGATTTTAATTAAGGCACGATTTTAATTGATACTTTATTTAGCTTAATTTTTAACTAAGAAGAGTTTGTTAAAAAGAATTGGAAAAAAAAATATTTTTAGAAACTATACTATTTCATTTACCTTTGTATATAAATTATATTTGACATTGTATAATAAAATATTGAAGGAGAAAATCATAGATTAGACGCTGAAAAAAAACGTAATAATTAAATTGGGACGGAGGAAGTATAATAGTGACGTGATCATCATATATAAATATGTGAACAACATTAATCACCATGTAATCAAGATTATCACTTACAACCAATTGAGCATCAACAGTACATGACTGATCACTTTTTGGTTATGAATATGTTCTTTAGGGATGTATTGGTATGATCAGCCTATTATGCATCATGATCATTATTTGTACAATGAGAATCAACAACGTTATTGATGCTTTATACTTATATTTGCACTAACTACATATTTTATGTTTTTGAGCATCATAGTATAACTCGTAAGCATCATTATTGGTAGAATTACCCATGGTATTAAATACCGTTTCGTATTGGCTGGTACGCCGGTTCCGTTTCAGTACCAGCCATGAAACGGTACCGTTTAGGCAAAATTTGCATCAGTAAAAGTACCGAGCTATACCGGCTGATTCGATTTGTTTCGATTGTCTTTAAATACCGATTGAAATGAAGAAAATAGTAGTACAAGGGTTTAAATGAACAATTTTTAAAAGTTTAAAGATAAAATTGCTAATAAAAAAATATCTACTAAATTAAAGAAATTAAAATCTCTAATAAAAGTTTGTAATTTAAAAAAATAATGTACCTCATTCTTTTTTTAATTCTTTTAATTAGTATCTTTAGTTCTTGTATGTAAATAGTATGCTAGCTTACTTCATTTTTTTTTGTTAGTCAGGTAGGTGATCATCCAGGTATTGCACGTAAAAAATTTACAATCTCTAATACATTTTCAGTATACACACACACACACACACACCGGAATACCATCGGTCTTTCTCGTATCATTGCCAACCGGTATGATACCCCCATGGTGTATCGATACTATCCCGTATCGTCGCCAAAATTTTCAAGTGATGAGTATTATTTACGATATTTAATACCATGGAATTACCATCAATGTTGATTTTCACATATTGGTCACCGATCATCATTGATCATCATTATTATGAAATATGAGCATTTTTTTAAGGGCGACTAATGCGTCTCGATACACAATGAATCATGATGACTATAGTTTTGACTAGTTTACTGTGATCATCATCTTCATAGTGGAGTTCATCATTCTTATAAGCTTGATCATCATATTTTCTCAAGCAGTCAAATCACTATTTTCTTCTGCCTAGACATTGCACATATGCAACTGAATGTCTAACTAAGCTCCTCTCCGACGACGCTACTTTCCAACAACGGTGGCTGTAACGTTCGTTGGTGGGCGGGGTATGCCGGAAGCATGGATTCTTATGGAAGACCAACGATGTTGATGACAACATGATGAAGAAGTGGGGGAGATGAAGGAATTCCGGAGGAGATAATGACGATGGCAAGAATGACGGAGGAAGGGAGGAAAATGAAAGAGAGAGAGAGAGAGAGAGAGAAGAAACATGATTGGTGGAAGTGGAAGTGGAAGAATGAAACGCTTAATCTGCCTAAGCTACCGTTGGGTATCGTTACTCTTTTGGTGATCTCTTTTACATTGTTCCCTCCCAAGACATCATATGTTTTTCTTTTACCATCTAATTGGGTAGTGTTCTAGAAAAAAAATATTGGTATTTTTTTTCCCAATTTTTTAAAATTCCATTGAATTCATTAGTTTTTCATCAATTCAATATCAAATAAAAAAATTTCTACTCAATTACATTTCATCCATCAATATAAAACACCCAAAAAATCCTAAATTATTTTTCTCACTTTTAGCTGAACACGACCTTTAATTTCTACCTTTTCATGTTCAATTACGTATTTTCATTTTTCTTTTTTCTTTTACGGGGGTACAGTTTTAAGGTGTTTTCTTTCAATAAAAAGCCAACAAATCTTTCATAGACTTCACATCATTTTTTTAAATAGTATTTTTTAATTTTTCCAGGGAAAAAAATGCTGATGCAAACAGACGAAAGGTAAATGAGCGTAATGCGACTGTGATATAGAAAAGTAACCGACCTGGAGGCGGCGGCGGGGCTTGAGGCGTTGGGTTATAGAACAGCGACTGATTATACCGGAGTTGGCAGCTAGGATAAAGCGCAATACCCGCAGGTTTCCCACTCGTATTCTGACCAAAATCTGAAATGGCGCTCAAAAGGCACCTGTAACAATCGTAGCCAGAAAGGTACGGCAAGCACTGCGCCAGCCCGTAAACCCTTTCAGCCGCTGAGCCATTATCCGGCTCCGTCGTCGCGAATTTCCTCGTCTCCGGAGAGTCATACGCCGCCCTTCTAGCGATGTCCCCCATCTCCGGCGCTGTAAATCGATTGAACCGATCTTGATGATCCGTCACGGCCCCATCATCATCGTCCGACATGATCTGTTTAGGCTGCTCTTCATATGTGCCGAAGAAGGACTCGTTAGAGTAGCGAACGAGACACTCTTCGTACCAGATGATGGCTCCTTTTGTGGCTGGGCAACGCGGGATCACGTCTGCGGTCGCGAAGGACACGCAGTTCCGGCAGGTCTCAGTCGTCACGTCGCCGCGGCAGAGGAAGACGCCGTTAGCCCTGTTTGGGTCCCGGCCGGAGGTGGCGTTGTGGTAGCCA
Source organism: Stellera chamaejasme (assembly GCA_024586325.1). Classification (NCBI taxonomy): domain Eukaryota; kingdom Viridiplantae; phylum Streptophyta; class Magnoliopsida; order Malvales; family Thymelaeaceae; genus Stellera; species Stellera chamaejasme. The sequence goes on from CM044986.1 coordinate 1,712,490, forward strand.
TCTGCTGCGTTGGAGGAATTAAGGGCAGAGAGGGTGGTGCGGAGGTCGGCTATGAATGCGTTGTAATCCGCGGCGGAGGTACGGTTGCCCAGGCAGAAATGGTGGAGATATTTCGGGTCGGATCCTCTTGTTGTGGCGTTAATAAAGATGGACAGACATAGAAGAAGCGCAAGCGGAAGGAGAAAGCTATTTAGACGGCGAACCTCCATTGAAGCCCAACAGGAGGGACTGAGTTTTCTGTAAAGTCTTCTTTGTTTCTGGGAACGTAGACGGTAGGTAGGAATGTATAAGTTCCGTTAGGCTTTGACCTGGCTTACCACACCCAAGGGTGTAAGAATTCCATTCCTAAACGTACAGTTAAAAAACATAACAAAAAATCATATGAATTTTAAATAGTTGGTTCTATTAATTTTGGTGTCAATTTGAATTTTTTTACTTATAAAACTAAAGGAGGAATTCAATATTTAAATGAAAGTTAAAAAAGGATCTAGAATGATTTAGATATTCAACTAAATGAACGATTCAATATTACTACTTCCGTCCCTTCCTTTTTAGTTGAGATATTTGACTTTCGATACTTTTTTTGATTTAATTTTTAATTAAGAAGAGTTAATTTGTTAAAAAATATTGAAAAAAATATTTTTAGAAACTATACTTATTGATTTATCTTTTGTATATCAATTATTAAACATCGGATAAAAAAATAATGAAAAAAATAAATCATAGATTAGATGCTGAAAAATAAACGTAATAATTAAATTAGGACGGAGTGAGTAATAATGTAGTCATTCAATTTTCCTTTATTATAAAAATTAGACATCAAATTTTTCCTTACTATACAAATTAGCGATTACATTCTTTATATTTATTATTTGCACCCTTTCAATATTTTATATAAATGTGCAATTGCATGTTTTTAATTATCAATCAAGAAAAGGGTGTGCTCTTTACCCATTTTTCTATACAAATTTCATCAACAAATTATCATATTAACTCTTTCCATCTAAAATCTCTTATTAGAATCATGACATTGAATTTTAAATACTTCACTAAACTCTTTAAAATTTTCATCAATATTTTGAAGAATTTCACGAAGTATTTAAAATTGACGAGGAAGGGAACGACAGAGTACTGGTTCAATGAAATGGAAATGATAGTGTTGGTCCTGAGTCCGAGCTCGGGATTCCTAAGTAATGGCGCATAAGGTAAAGTATATAATATATATGTAAATCATCAAATAAATTATTTGCACTTACATTTATCTCGAGCGCATCAATAGAAGAAAGAATGATGGAACTGTATCACTTATGCAATTAGGGTCCAATGTGTCAATTGAATAAAAACTAAAGGCAATCAAGTAGTTCTCCTATACCATAATGAAAAGGACCAAAAAAAAGGGTCAGAAACGGTAAAGAAAACAATAAAGAGAATATGATACTTCACTCTATATTGTTCCTATTATTTAAATTACAAGTGCTATGACACAATCGGCCGACCAGATGAAGTTCGGGAAATTTGAATGGTTTAAATTTTAAACGTAGTTTTCAATCATTGATTTGAGATGTATATAAAAAATACGTTTTAAGATTTTACAATTAATATCACTCAAAATACAAGTAATTAAGGTCAGGGGTAAAAGCATAGTTTTAAATTTCGTTTTGTCTGGCCAGAATCTGTAGGTTACGTTCCGGTCTGCCGTGGACGGCAGCCTGCGTTGGGCCAAAGTGTATCGGTCGTCGGACTGTCTTGTGCCGTTTCAGCCTTGGTGTCTGGCGAAACGAAGCAAACTTGTGTCTGAGTTTAAATGAACATTTTTTAAAAGTTTGAGGATGAATCACGAATGAAAAATATCTACTAAATTAAAGAAATTAAAATACAAAATCACAAGATTCATAAAAACTTCTCACCGATTATTTTGGAATATGTTAATTACGTTAAAGAAAGAAATAATATATTAATTTATTTGAGATCCATGCTATTTAAATTTGTTTTCCATACTTAAATTAGTTTCTGATGTTGACTAATGAGATCAGTTAGAATTATCATGTTTAATTTACCTCATTCATTTTTTTAATTTTTTTAATTAGTATATTTAGTTCTTGTATGTAGCTAGTAAATACTTGTTTATTACATTCTTTTTCTCTTAGTCAAATAGGTGATCACCCAAGATCTCAGGTAAAAATTTAGAATCTCAAATACTTTTACGGGTATATATATACACACACCTACAGTTTTTCCCAGACAATATATATGCATTGTCTGAGACTGCCTCGCATCTGACAAAACTAAGACGATCAGCGACGATATTTAATAACTTGGTAAAAAGATCAAATCCCAACTCTACTACATACCCATCCATCCCCTTTCGCTCAATTTCTTGATACAAAGCGTAAATGAGAAAATAATTTCCAGATATTATTGCCACAGCCTAGAAAATAATTTCTTGACAAGTCTTCTCAAGTCATCATCATCTTGATTGATTTCAACACCAAGTCCCAAATGAAGTCCACCTCAGACCGGCATCATCGCACGATCATGAGGCCCAATATACTCCACAAGCATCAGATGAATATACTACTACATCCATTTCAAAAGTAATATTCCATTTAACACTTGTTTTCGGTATTTAATCTAATTCCTCATTTTCAAGTGGATTATCACTTCATTTTCATTTTATTGTATAGATTAAAATTGTCTTTGGTTATTAATTCATTTTACATAAACTTCCATCATGATCCTATTTCAAACTCATTTTAACATCAACCCACTCTTTAGACTCTTTAAGTGAGTGTATTACAAGGATAAAAGTGGACTAAAATAAAATAAAAGTGAAAAATGATTATTTCATTTGGAAAAAATATTTTGATGTTATGATAACTCACTCGGGACGAGGGGAGCATAATTTTATTTTTATATCAATTCAAATTATAAATTTGAAACTTTTATATATAACTGAAAATTTGATTCATTGACTTTGTAAATATATAAGTATATATATTTAATATTTTGTCCATTAATAAATAATATAGATATGAAGTCTAATCGACATCAAAAGAACTGGTTCATTTCTTTTGGGATAGAGGAAGTATAATTAATGTGAAAAAATATTAATTTTAAGTTATGAATATTATAAGAGAAATGATGTGATGATAAATTAATGGGTATATGGATATTTGGAGAGAAATAAAAGATGCCAAATCATACGAACATAACCTTAATTAGTATGGGGCATAGCAGTTTTCTAGTTAACCCTGGCATGTAGGTTGGAGTACTAGTCAATGGAAAATGACGGAATAAGCCATCCTTGCAGAATTGCATCGAGTCATGATGGAAGACTTTTCTAACTAATCAGAATGCTGACGTTTTGTTTGATTTTCAACAAAACATTAATGACGTCGCTATTGGTTTCATTAAACGCCAATGTTATTTATTAGAATGTTGCTAAACACAAACTGATGACGTTGAATGTGTCTAATGATGGAATAAAGTAGGGATAATGGACAATTTTGTCAAACCGTAATTTATCATTTTTGTTCTTATCATCCAAGAGAAGAGACTTGATCATCGTTATCATTTGACTACAATTTTACCATTTATTAACATCAAGTCCTAACGAAAAAAATGGAGGAGAAAAGAATAATTTTATTCCTAGCTAGTACTCATTTATTTAAGATAAGAATTGTCTAATTTATCAAATATCTCATTATCACTAGCTATAATTTTCTCATGATCAACTCTCTAGCCACTGTCTTTTATACTAGCTAGTAATTTGTTTTAGGACCCGGGCCATTTGTTTTATTAATCTGAAAGAAAATGAAAAGTTGGAGGCTACCGTTGAACAGATGATGGTCGCCATGACCAGACGAAACGGCAACCATCCTCGATTGATCCCGACCGCTGTCCGTTTAATGATGGTCACGTCAAATTAGGTTTTTGACAAGAGAAAAGAGGAAGAACAACTTGAGAATATTTGTTGTGATCTTTAGGGTTAACATAGGTTTCTTCCAACTTAAACATTAGTTTATAAATATTGATGCATGATTAAAGAGACGGACGTCTCGTGTTTCTACCTTGCATGTTTTCTAGGTTGTCAGATTAGATGACCGATGATTTTGATTGTCTTTCCTTGGGTATGGTAGAAAGTTTGAGGGGGATTATACTAAACTGGACGTATATATTAGAAACAAATATCTTAGAACCATCTACAGAGAGTGATTAAAGATTTTAGGAGATCTATTTGGCAAAACCACCCAGGCCCAAGGGTGAAAACTTGTTCTTTGTCCGAGTGTTGTGAGAATTGTTAAGACTATTATAAGACTTTGTTGGAAAAACTATGAAAAATGGTGGAATTATATGATTAATGATGAATTGTCGTTTTTCTCATCATTTAGTGCGAAGGTTTATGACCCATTAGTAGGGGTATTAATTTATGACCATGGTTTATATATGGCCACAAACAAATATGGAGGTTTTATGTCAATTAGTATGATGCTTTATGGCTAGCTTTATTGGGTATTATGGTGCCATTGAATGGCTTGGCTCATCTCAACCAATATAATAGGGCAACTCCTTCATGTTATTTTATCATCCCTCATCACACTATTCTCTTTTCTTTATACTTGAGAAAAATCTCTTTTCTAGCATACGTTTTGGTGTTCTTCAAGTGCTCTTCCGTTCAAGTTCGCTAGTGAGTGAAGTTTGGTGCGACTTCACTTCACGTCTTCTGTTGTACCCTGGGAGAAAGACGCCCGTCAAACCTCGAGCACTCGTACCGGAGGGGGCGAATCTGTGTTAAGAAGATTGTGTGAAACACAAGCCTCGGAATTTCATCAAAATTTGGTTTTGGATTTCCATTCTCTTTTAATTCTATATTTTTATAATTACTGATATTATCCATTCTATGATTTTTGTTAAGAATTGTAAAGTTTGAATTAATTTTTGCCTAATTTTTTGAATTATTATATAATTTGTTAATTCTTAGAAGTTGAATTTTGGCAATAAAAAATACACTGAAACTTGTCCGATTATGTACTGATATTTATATTGATTTATGATCATCAAAAATATCCCCTTATTGATTTATTTGATATTTTGAATAACATACTTTACATGAAATATATTAAAATTTTCAAGAGACTGAATAAATTAGGTTTAAGGAAAATGAAGTGAAATCACCTTAATTCACATATTTGATTTGATTAAAGGGACCAAAAAATATATTTCATTGTAAACTAGTTCTAATATATATATCTCGTGAATAATACTCTCTTGAGTTCGACTTAACTCATCCTTCATGAAATTAACACTCCTATAGATGCTTGTCCGTTCCTTGTTTAAGGAAAATGTCTGCAGTCTTTAGTTTAATGCTTCAAGATTCGATCAAAATATGTCAAAGAGGTTTCCTATATATACATGGATGTCTGATATACAAGACTTACATTAATGGAATATATCCTGACAAAGGTGCGACATTTGATACTTCTTGACTGTTCTTATCTTGGACTTATTTCTGAAAATGAAGCTTCATTGTTGCTAAATTGTATGTTTTCATTCTCAGATTGGGCAAAATGTATCACTTGTGCATCATATTTTGTTGAGGGTGGTCTCTCTGATGGCATGAGAGAGTGCAATAGGAATGCTGGACTTGATGGCAGTGACACAGAGATGGAGCTACTAAGCACGAGCACAACAGTTGCCATGGAGGGCCTGTTGGTGGCATTTTCTTGAACACATAGCAGGGCGAGATGTAGGCATTTCATCACATCGCTTTCCGGGGCTCCTCTCAGATTTGGATCTAACAGTTTATGGATGCTCCCTTTCTTCCAGTTCTCCCATGCCTGAAAACCACAGTTTAAAACTTCTTCAGTTTGACCTTTTCTTTTAATGCTACATCTACAAACATTTGCTTGCTTATGAAAATAACACTTACATAGCTAAGAAGGTTATTGCATTCCTGATCCCCTTCGCCGTTGAAATTGTTGATCCTTTGACCGCTAATGATTTCTAGAACCAAAACTCCGAAGCTATAAACATCGGTTTTGATAGAGACCTGGCCGTTATTTACATACTCAGGTGCCATATAACCCCTGGAAAAAGTTGAGAATGAGAGTTTCATCACTCTTCTGTGTTGATTTCCTACAACAAATTATTCTAAACCGAAAGCGGGTTAAGATGTAGTAATACTTACAATGTTCCAACAACACTGCTAGCATGAACTTGAGTTATATCCACAGGGAACAACTTTGCCATTCCAAAGTCTGATATTTTTGGAATCATGTCCACATCCAAAAGAATGTTGCTTGCTTTTAAATCACGATGAATAATTCTCAACTGAGAGTCCTCATGAAGGTATAATGTCCCTCTAGCAATTCCTGTTATTATATTGTATCTCTTGTCCCAATCTAGAAGTAAAGATTTATCTGGATCTGTATGCAGCAAAGAGAGTTAGTCATTGTTACCTAACTAAAGATCTTCAATACTGTTATTATCCTGTATCCCCCCTATACCATACCAGATATGTACTTCTCTAAGCTTGATAGAGGTAGAAATTCATACACAAGAAGCCTCTCCTCTCCTTCTATGGAAAATCCCAGTAGTTTAACCAAGTTCCTGTGTTGAAGTTTTCCCATAAATTGGACTTCATTCTCGAATTCTTTTCGTCCTTCATTAGAACTTTTAGAAAGTCTTTTCACAGCCACTTCTTGTCCATTTTGAAGTTTACCCTGTATTCAATTCTCATTAAAGAAAAAAAACATTAGATACCTAATAAAGATGGCTAGCCTAATGATATTCTTATTAAAAATAATTACTTGCCTTGTAAACCACACCAAAACCTCCCTCTCCAAGCTTGTTTTGTTCAGAAAAATCATTTGTTGCTTCTCTTATTGTGCTGAACTTGAATTGAAAAACTCCTCCGCTGTCGATTTCTTCGGCATTTATAGATTAAGAAAGTGAGAAGCAGGTTCCTTCTCATCCCAATATTCCAACAAATTTTTACTAGTTAATTTATGGTAAACAGAAACTATAAACAAACAACAAGACTCACTTTTAGTTTCTTTCTTCTTCAACTTCCGTCGCCTGAGTAGAAGGGTGCATCCAAAAACAGAAATAGCAACGAAAGCTACGATAGGGACAACGATAACTAAAACGGTTCTAGTTGAAGAGCCTTTCTTACCTGTAAATGTTTAAAGACAATAGATTTCCTGAATTCGAGAATGAGTTGCGATGTTTAGTCATAGAAACAACTTAATACTTATATTAATCCACATCAACAATTTTCAGCTCGATCAACTGGATTAATCCATTAATTTGCTAATCTAATACATTTATGTGAGTAAAAGGTAGTATTTCATATTATTGAATTGGGCAAATCTATAATATGTATATTTTAGGTATAGTTTATTTCTCTATAGGATGCGTTCTCTGCAAATTTTTGTTGTGACATGGATTTTGCAACGAGAGTTATAATTTTTGTTGTGACATGGTTATATATATATATATATATATATATATATATATATGAGAGAGAGACATGATTGGGAACTTCGCTAAAAACATTAAGGGGTAATTGTTTTGTATTTCCAACAATTTTTAGTTGTAGCTTACTGTAAAAGATTTTTGCAAGACCGTCTTGAGCATTTAGCCTGATCATGCTTTTAATGACATTTGTAGAGGTCCCTATCATGCTTTTAATGACACTTGTAGAGGTCTTAGGGACGGAGCTACCTTATACTTGGGATGGGCCATGACCTCTTCCAAATGTTTTTACTTATACAAATAGGGAGCATTAATTTATATAATTAAAATTTTAAACGCATTCAGTCTTTTGTTAAAAATTCTCAATCAAGAAGTTAAATGAAAATATTTTCCTAATAAACCAAAAAGTTTGTCTTTGTGCATAAATTGATTCAATTTACTAAGGGTCAGTTCAGGAGAGAAGTGAAAATTTATTTCTAGAAATAAATCAAGTTTCAAATGTAAAAGTGGGTTTAAAATTTCTACATTTTACATAATTGTCTTTCAACATTAATTATGTTTTTTCCACTTCCACAGATGCCTGTAAAAGATGAGTAGATGCAGGGGTAGTATAGACAAGACACAAATTATGTCATGATAATGATTATTGGGATTGTAAAAAGCTGGAAATTAATTTCCCAAAAAACCATCCGGCTGAACTGAACGCAGCATAAGTCTTCCGACTAATATTATTGGGCAATATCAATTTTTAGTGTAAACTACAAATACTATTAAACATGTATTTTCAACCATAAAAAATTAAAGAAAATATACTTGAAAGAAATGACAATATATAGATAAAGATATGGAAAATGGGGATGGAAGTGGGGAGTGAGGACAAGTACCTTGAGGAGCTGAAATCGCGATTGGTGGCGGTGGCGGCTGAGCATCGGCAGAGGAATCGGTAAATATATAAATCTCATACCTAAAATTACAACTGGGAGCCATCGTCCTCCCTCCGATCTTCCCATTGAAATATGACGACAGCATTTGTCCAAAATTTTGCGATAAGCAAGAACTACATTGCACCTCCGACAACTCCGGCGTACACTGAACCATCGCATAAATCTTAAAAAATTCGCCGATGGCGGCGGATCCCGTGGCGTACTTCCGAGTTGGGCCACCACCGGCGGCTCTTGTTCCGAGTTGATTAAACAGATCTCTCAAAATCTGTACGTAATAAATTAGTATCAACACCTGTAATAATAATTGATTCATTTGCTTTCGTTTTCCAAGATTCAATTTTGCGACCTGATTGAATTCCTGGAAGCTTGAACTTGTTACGTTGTACGGGTTCCGCAACCTAAACAAGGGTGCGTTTTCTTGCAAGCCGTAGATGGAGCGGTTGGAGTAACGGACCATACAGGAGTAGTACCAAATGAACCCCTCCTTCTGGTTGGGGCAGAGTCGTCGGAGCTCAGCGGTGCCGTTGATGATGCAGTTGCGGCAATTGTTGGCGAGGACTTCGCCACCGCAGAGTGAGATGAAGTTGACTGTGTCGCCAGGGGTACGTTGTCCGATGGAGATGTTGTAGAAGCCAGGGGCAGATGGAGCGACGGAGGGGAGGGTGGAGGAGAGGCTGTCGAGGTTGGAGCTGAACGTGGAAGAGTTGCCGCCGGTGAAGTTGCCGGTGCAAAAGTGGTCGACAGGCCTCTCCTGCTGCTGCAGAGTGAGAGGCGGAGCAGTGCAGAAGAGAAAGATCAGAAGGAGGAACCGAGATTCCAAAGCCATTTGGTACAAGTTGTTTCTAATTAATCAGGATCAAGAATTGTTTGTTAATTTTGGACAAGTCTTCCTTCTCCTCAAATTCTTTTTTTATAATTTCTGTTCGTGGGAAGATGGCTTCTGGACGAAATTAGCCGTGTAATTTGGTTTGAAATTAATTGAAGACTTGAATAAATAGGATTCGACGATTAAGTTAGATGTTAAATTTTGTATGTGTTTCAATATAATTACTCTTCAGTAGTAGGAACACTAAAACAATAATAATAAGAAAAGTAAAAGTAAAGTGATATAGTTTAATAACTTCTAAAGTTATTTTTTTCCAAAGCTAATTCAACAATTTTTCTAAAGATAACTCAAATATAAAATTTATTCAATTTTTTAGGAACAAGTGACTGCGAGTATCTTGAACATCTAGTAGAGTATCTTGAACATCTAGTAACAATAATGATGGTTGTGTAGAGAGAAAACGGTCCTACAATTTTATCACATTTTTTTTGAGTAAAACAGCTTATTATTATTTCAAAGAAAATTTTTCATCACTTTTTCCCGTTGCGAAGAAAGGAACGAATATTTACACATTTTTTCTCCCCCAAACCCGAGGCTTCATTGGAGTATTGTGCCTTCAACATAGATTTAACTTGCTTTTGCTTCACGGTTGCTCCATTCTTTGTGTGCATCATCATGGTTCTCGACACCTTGGAGGAAGGTTTGACCGCCGTCTCCCTCACCATTGTTGATGCTGATATAGTCGATTTTGGGGGCCTTGTTGCAGCCCCCGAGGCTCCACCATCCTTCGTTGCCCGGGTCTTCACCAGCCGAATGGCGAGGGCGGAGCATCTCCGACTTGCTTTGAAGGCTGCTTGGAAGGATATCGAATTCTCTGTTCGGTATGGTACGAATAATCCTAGAGATAATTTATTTATCTTTGAATTTAAGAAACAACAATATTTGGAGAATGTGTTGAGATTAGGTCCTTGGTCATTTGATAATAGAATTATTGCTCTTGACTTTCTTAAACCTGGAGACCGTGTCTCAGTCATGCCTCTAGCTACTATGGATTTTTGGGTTCACGTCCTCGACCTCCCATATGGTTGGGCGACGTGTACTGTTGGAGAAGCTGTTGGAAAGTCTCTTGGCACTGTCAAGGGAGTCATAACGGAGGGGAATACAATGCAAATCCGGGTTACTTTAAACCTCTGCGTCATGGAATCACAACGGTTAAAGGTTCTGAAACATTACTGTTGGCGGTAAAATATGAGAAACTCCCTGACTTTTTGTTACAAATGTGGCATTTTAACTCATGTTGAGAAGGAGTGAATAGAGATAGGTGAACCTCAGTTTGGCCCTTGGATGAGCGCTAGAACTGGCTCACGTGACCGAGATGACCGAGATGTGAAGTTGGGGGGTGCAAACGCACCTATGGTTGCGGCAAAGATGCCACCACTGCCTGAACATGCAGCCGGCTAGGAGCAGGTTATGCCTTCAGGTTGGCTACAGATGGTGAGACCAGTGGAACCGGGTAGTCGTCATTTGGTGGTCACCTCAGTCCCAGAGGAGAATACCTCGTCTATAGGGGAACGTGCTTTGGTGGTTATTGATGTTCCACCACTTCCTGCACAAGGCCCTCAGGCGCCATTCACTTTTACTGTTGGTAGTGATCGTACCCTTGTTCAGGTTTCTCGTTATGGTAAGAAAGTCTCCTTAAAAACGGGGGAAAAAGGACAGGGACGCGGTACATAGATTGCTCCTTCTACTTTAGAATGCGAACAAGGAAAGAAAAGAGCTCGTATTGGGTGGGTGGAGGAGCAGAGGATAGAAGAGAACACGGCAGGGAGAGGCTTTGGCTCTCTCAGCTTGAACCAGTGAGGATCATCTTCCCAAGCAGGGTCGGCTTTGAGCTCTCCCCCCTGCTTGGTCCGCTAGAGAGTCTCTAATATATCTTTGGCATGTTTGGGTATTGGTGATTTTTGCTATGCTTTGTGTCTTGGATGGTTGGACTCTTCCGGTATCCTTTACAGGGTCTAGGCTTTTTGGAGCATGCTTGATGCAGCTCGCTTGGCGGAGGAGGTCAGTGGCCGGTTATTTCTCGAGTATCTTGTGGGTAGGATGCCGCACGAAGCAAAGAAGCTTTACGAAGAGCAACTCTCATTATGGCGAAACGTCCGGCATTCATCGATCCAAACTATTATGGCGAAGCGAACCGAACAATGAATGGATCTTGTTATTTGGCTCTGGGCTGCTCCTTATCATTTGATTCATTGAAGGTGGAAGTGTCACAAAAGTCAATGACCTCTTCTTTTGGCATGTGAGCTCTTGGATCCTCAAGGTTGCACATGGGTGCATCTAGATCACTAAGGGATTTTAACCAGATGATATCCACAGACAACATCCTCATGGAAAGCGCATATATCTAAACAACATCAAGTCAAAGGCAACAAAGCGATGTCTCAACCTAGGGAGGGTACCATGTACACCACTCAAAGATAACTTCAGGCAGCGATCAATATACCACAGACACGCCCACAACCAAAGAAACGTCAACCAGACCATACTCGTTAGGATCAATTCAACACCCGAAGTGAACGGGGAATTTTCAGAACCCTACTCACTCGAAGCCAAGCGACTCATCCCCTTCAAGACACCTTCAACACGTATCGAAAACCGTCTAGAAACTTCGACCTTCTTGCCCAACTAACAAATATGGACCAACCCAACACGAGCAACCACACAAGCAGTTAGAAACCCAAAATATGATATTTCTCACACACATCCCCACCACTAGGCATCAACTATATTCAATCGAGTCAATAACCAAAGGGACCAAGAATTCCTCATCTTCTTGCTCCCATCGGATTTAATGGAGAGAAGCTTAATCCCCATCACTGACCCATAAACTGGTGGGCACTCATCCCCTTGTGCGTGAATACACTTAAGACAAACTTGTAATGTGTACATCGAGAAATGCATATACACCTTTTTTTTCTTTTCTTTTTTCTCTCTTTTCTTCAACAACATGATCTATAAAGAATGGCGTGGTTGAATCTCAAGCACATAGCTTTCAGTTAGAAATATTACTCTTTGCCGTCCAAAAAAAAAAACATAGCTTTCAGTTAATGTGTCTATTCATTTCATTAAACCCTCTGTTTGTTTTACTGAACATCAAAGTCTGTCCTAATTTCTAACCCAAATGTTACGCTAGGTCGCAGAATTCCGTTGGCAGTAGATGTGACATGAAGCTAGTGGTCAAGTAGATCGTAGCCAAACACAAACTGATCAAGTTGAATTAGTCAAATGATGGAGAATAAACTAGGGAGATTGAACAATTTAATTTATCACAAATTTTAACATAAGCACATTCCTTTTATGGTTGTCCCTAAAAGGATGGTGCACATTCCTTTATGGTTGTCCCTAAAAGAATGGTGCATTTCCTTTATTGGAAACTTTAGTTGAAGAACTTTACTTAAATGCCTTTAACTTTCCTTCCCAAATTCCACCACTCAACCAAAGTAGGGTAATTTTGACTAAATGTAACTTTTTCTACTCTTTTCTTAATCTTTGTCTAAAAGAAATGCACCATCCTTTCGGAGACGGAGGAGTATACAGTAATTTATCATTTTCCTTCTTTTGTGTTCAAATATACCCTTTCAATTAAATATCCCACCATCATGATTTTTTTCATCAAGTCTCTAGCCACAGTTATTTATCCTTTTTAGTTATCGTTTTAATCGTTTTCGTTATTTATCTTAATAATAATTTGAGTCGAACATTATAACACAGAATATGAAAATTAAATCATTCAATTTTTCAGGAGTTCCCATGCATAATCATTTTTTATGGAGGTTTCAGGTTCTTTTATTTTGCATAAATAAGAGTTTTGTGTGCTTTTTTTGCGGTGAATATCCGATGTTTTTTATTTATTTTTATATACTCCATTCCTCCCTAAGGATTGTGCACTTTTTCTACATTGTTTTACAGTATTTAATTTATAATTTTGTTATGAATTTTAAACATTTAAAGTTAAATAATTTATAAGCATATTATAATTTAAATTTAAATTTCCTAAATAATTATTTTTGTATTTTTAATTATTCATCTTTGCAAATATTTGTGTCAAGTATTAAATGAGTAAACTCCGTTTTTAGTCCCTTAAGTTACATCTTTGCCCTAAACGGGTCATGTTTTAAGATTTTGGCTCAGTTTCGTCCCGTAAGTTACATTTTTGTCCTAATTAGGTCGTTTCGTTAATTTTTCCGTCAATATAAGGGGTATTTACGTAAATTTATATATCTAAGCATCAATTTGACCCCTCAAACATTTAAGAACCAACAAAATTAACCCAAACTTTAAAAATTTACAATTTGACTATCTCCCGAGCAGTTCTATCCTCACCGGCCAGCCAGACCCCTCCGCCTTTCCCCATCCAAGCTGCCTCAGCCCGCCTTGTCCATCGTCTTCGAACCCTTAACCCTTCCTTTTCCCTGCCAAATCCCAACATCGCCTCCCCTCGGCCAATGTCACAGCACCCCACAGATCTGGCGTGGCTCGATCTGGTTCACGATGGGTCACCTGGGCAAAGGAGCGGCGGCGCGAGCAGGCTGGCGATGGTGACACCGGGTTGTGGTGTGCGATAGCCTGCGAAAGAGATGGTGGTGAGGCTGGACGGGGTTGTGCAAGGAGGAGACGGGGCTCTGTTTCTGGGCAAGTGGCGACGATTTTGGGAAGGAGGGAGGCAAAGGCTTGGTTGGACACGGCTGGGATGGTCTGGTCTGGTCTGCATATCGAGGGAACATGAAGGAGGAGGGATGGATGGTGGTGTTGGTGGGATTGGTTTATGAATTTTTAGAGCATTTAGAACTAATTTGTATATTTTTAAAAAGTTTGGTTAAATTTTTTGGTTCTTAAAATGTTTGGGGTCAAATTGATTCTTAGATATATAAATTTATGTAAATATCCCTGATTTTGACGAAAAAATTAACGGAAAGACCTAATTAGGATAAAAATGTAACTTACGGAACGAAATTGAGCCAAAATCTTAAAACAGGATCTGTCTAGGACAAAGATGTAACTTAAGGGACTAAAAACGGAGTTTACTCAATATTAAATCAATATTAAATCTTGAAATATGAAAAACAATATATTTTGAGATGGGAACATTGGGAGGGAGTATGATGATAGGCTTGAATGGTTTGAAGACTTAAAAAAGATCAAGAAAGAAGTAAACGATGTGCATGTGTTGACTTGGGTTTGATGGTCTTTTTACGTACGTTGGAAAGAATATTCAATTCCTAGCGGGTCATCCAAGTCAGCTTGTTACCAATTTAATTCAAGTTAAATAATTGGTCGAATTTTTCACATCTATAGAACGAACAGAAAATGACTGAAAAGCCCTGTGCAAAATTGCATTCATTTGCTGAAGGCTATTCTAATCAAAATACACGGAAGCCAATAAATTTCAATTGAGTATGCTTACACAATACAGACACATTCAAGCCACCAACCTTGTAAAAATAAAGACGAACCTAAATGTAACATGAAACAATTATAGCCGGCCACCAAGCTAATTAATTAGATATCACGTCTAAAGCATAAGGGCATATTCTACCGTTCCCTATCTGTAAGCAAATTTAGACTAAAACTCTCCAAATCTTCCTTGATATTAGAATAATTAGTGACATAATTAACAAGTCAAAATACATTTAGGCCACCACACTTAGAGACAGGTATATTTTTTGCACTTTAAAATATAGTAACATGGATTGCAATCTAGATAAATAAAATAAAAGGACTGAAACCTAAGTAAGCTTATAAATTAATCCCAACTAATGTTGAATGGTAATCCTAACAAGCAAACAAGTGTAGAACTTGGGAAAACATATTACTAGCTAGCACCAAGAGTTGCACATCGTTGATGTATTAATGTCTTCAGCACTACCACTATGTTGCCGTGATGGTTGTTACCTCATTCACAGATATTGAAGTTGAATAGGTACCGAAAAGGTTTTCCTATATACTCCTCCGTCTCGAAAAATTGAACACATTTCCTTTTAGAAGAAAAATTGATCACTTTCCCTAAAAGGAAACTTCTCACTCTCAAAGTTACTAAATTATCTCTACTTTATCTTTACTTTTTCTACCTCATTTTTGTGCACTTTCAATCAATGGATAATTAAGTAAACTTATTAAAAATCTCACATTAACCTTAATCTCCGCGCCCAACCAAATCCTTCAATCTTTTGGGGACGGAGGGAGTATGAAAGAAGCTAGCTTTCTTTAGCTTAATGCTTAAAGATTCAATCAAAATATACTGAAGTGGTTTCCCTATGTATAGATGTCTCATACGAGATGAACATTGGAAGATATCTTCATAAGGGTGCAAAATTTGATCCCTCGGTCGGACTAGTGTTAATTATCTTGGAACTATTTCATAAGCGGTCTATTTACGAGCATTTGCTTATGCATAAAACTTACGAAGCTAACAAGGCTGTCGAATTCCTCCCCTTCGCCGCTGAAATGGGTGATTCTTTGACCGCTAATGATTTCCAGAACAAGGACCCCAAAGCTATAAACATCAGTTTTGACAGAGACCTGACCGTTATGTACATACTCAGGTGCCATATAACCCCTGAAAAAAGTTGAGAATGAGAGAGTTTCAGTCTTCAGTGTTTATTTCATATAGCAAATTCTTGGGGAGCTAGGGGCATAATGGAATGCTTACAGTGTCCCAACAACTCTGCTAGCACGAGATTGAGTTTTATCCATGTCGAACAACTTTGCCATTCCAAAGTCCGCTATTTTTGGATTCATGTCCGCATCCAGAAGAATGTTGCTTGCTTTTAAATCACGGTGAACGATTCTCAGCTGAGAGTCCTCGTGAAGGTACAGAGTTCCTCTCGCAATGCCTGCTATTACATTGTATCTCTTGTCCCAATCCAGAAGTAAAGATTTATGTGGATCTGTGTGCAGCAAAGAGAGTTAGTCATTGTTACCTAACTAAAGATCTTCAATACTGTTATTATCCTGTATCCCCCCTATACCATACCAGATATGTACTTCTCTAAGCTTGATAGAGGTAGAAATTCATACACAAGAAGCCTTTCCGCTCCTTGTATGGAAAATCCCACGAGTTTAACCAAGTTCCTGTGCTGAAGTTTTGCCATAAATTGGACTTCATTCTCGAATTCCTTTCGTCCTTGATTAGAATTTTTGGAAAGCCTTTTTACAGCTACTTCTTGTCCATTTCGAAGCTTACCCTGTAATGAATTCTCTCTCGATCTCATATTAGGGATACTTAAAGATGATTGCCCTAATATATACTCCCTCCGTCCCATTATTTTTGAAACGTTTTGACTAGGCACGCTATTTTAGGTGAAGCTGATTTTGAGTTGACTTGGTAGATGGAAGAGAGTGATGAAGGATAATTGAGTAAATTCATGTACAAAAGTTTACTAAAAAGGAAAGTGTTTCAATAATTTAGGGACAAACAAATAAGGAAAGTGTTTCAATAATTTTGGGACAGAGAGAGTATTTACATGGCTAGCTAGCTAGCTAGCTATAACAAATTACTTGCCTTGTAAACCGCACCGAAACCTCCTTGTCCAAGTTTGTTTTCTTGAGAGAAGTCATTTGTTGCTTCTCTTATAATATTGAATTTGAATTGAAAAGCTTCTCTGCTCTCGATTTCTTCGGGACCTTCTGCGGATCATGAATGGATTAAGCAAGTAAGAAGTAAGTTCATTCTCAATGATTCCAACAATTTTGACCCAGTAGTACTATATGGTAGACTTAAAACTAAAAAGAAACAACAAGGCTCACTCTCAATTTCTTTCTTCTTCGACTTCCATCGCCTCCTGAGTATAAGGGCGCATCCGAAGACAGAAATAGCAATGAAAGCTACCGAAGGAACAACGATTGCTATAACAGTTCGAGACGTAGAGCCTTTTTTACCTGTAGTTAAAAGATAACACGATGTACGTTGGTAAAATATTTACGTACTGTTAGTGAAATGGGGAAGGAGGGTATATACGTACGTACCTTGTCCCATTGTACTCCCATTCAACGGCGGGGGTGCAATTGGTGGCGGTGGCTGAGCATCCACAGAAATATCGTAAAATGGATAAATCTCGTACCTGAAATTACAATTGGGTCCCGCCGTCTTCGCTCCAATCGTGCTATTGCAGCATGACCGGATTGTTCCATAATGTTGGGATAAGCATGAACTACACTGCCGCTCCGACAAATCTGGAGTACACTGAACCAATGCGTAAACAGTAAAAAAGTCTCCGATGGCGGTGTCTCCGGAGGCGAACTTTCGAGTAGAGCTACCTCCGGCGGCTCTTCTTTGGAGTCGATCAAACAGACTGTCTAACACCTGTAATGATTAAATTAGTATATACTCCGTCCGTCCCAAACGTTGGAGGGTCATTTTTATTATTTTTTTATAAATTAAGATTGTTTTTTATTATTAACTCATTTATATAAATTTTTATATTTACCTCTTTATAAACTCATTCTCATCCTTTCCAACCCACTGTTTAGGCTCTTTGAAGGGTGCATTTGTAAGGTACAAAAGGACTAGAATAAAGTAAAAGAGAAAAAAAGTTAATTATTCTTACAAAAATATTTTGATGTTGTGACAACATAGATTCGGCTAACAAAGTTTTGTTCTTTTGGAAAGTTATGAATGAAGGAAATTTTCAAGTTTTCATTATCAAATTCCGTTTTTAACGTCTGATCACATAATTATTTTTTAAGATAAAAAAAACTTTGTTTTCCAAAATTTTGAAAAATCTAGTACTATTAAAATTGAGTAATTTGTTACCCGATTGAAATCCGGAACGCTCGTACTTATTACGTTGTTGTCGCTCGCATAATGAATAACGGGTTCGTTTTCCAGCACGCCGTAGATGGAGCGGTTAGAGTATCGGACCATACAAGTTTCGAACCAAATGACGGCTTCCTTCTCGTTGGGGCAGCGGCGTCGGAGATCAGCGGTGGCGTTGATGATGTAGTCGCGGCAAGTGACGGCGGGGACATCGCCGCGGCAGAAGGAGATGGAATTGACTGTGTTGCCAGGGGTTCGTCGTTGTTGTCCGATGGAGATGTTGTAGAAGCCGCTTGCGGATGGGGCGGTGGAGGAGAGGGCGGAGGAGAGGCGGTTGAGGTTGGAGCTGAAGGTGGAATTGGCCGTGAAGTTGCCGGTGGTGTTTGAGCAAGCGTAGTTGACCAGCACAAGACCGTCGTTGTTCTGCTGCAGAGTGAGAGGCAGAGCAGCAGAGAGGAGAAAGAGAAAGAGAAGGAAGGAATATTCCGACGTAAGCAGCATAGCCATTAATTTGGTGCTGTTTCGTATATGCAAAGGTGGAGTGGAGTGATTTTTTTTTCTGTTTCTACTTTCTAATGAGGATTAAGATTTGTTTTTATGGACAAGTCTTCCTTCCATCTCCTTATTTTCTTTTTTATAAATTTGTTTTTATAACTTCTGTTGACTTGGATGACTTCTGTAATTAGACGTGTAATTTGGTTCAAATTTTTGTTTAATTACAAAAGTTGATCCCTAAGTCTTTTGACTATGACAATTGTACCCTTATTAACTCATTTACTTTACATTTACACCCCACCCTCCACCTCCCCTAACCACTCCATGGTTGGACCAATTCCCTACCACCGCAGCTCCCAAACCCATGATCGCTGCCAGCCGCCCTGCTAAGCTCATCCTCACTCCATTCACTTGCTACTTTGGATTGATCCGATTCCTGGTTATCACAGCATTTGTGGGGATCGATTTTAAAAGCAGGAAAATCCAATTGAAAGAACACATTAACCTTTTTTTTTCAAAAATCAATCAAGAGTTGAAGCGAGAATAACCCTAATGAAGGATCAATCGAATTGATATTTTACCCTCATTCTCGTCTTCTAATCAAATTGGAATCAATGAACAATTCAAGATGGAAAAAGAGCCTGGGAAAAATTTCTTAGAGAACTCTACCATCAACAGAGAAACTGGAATGAACAGAGACAAATCAGACAACTTCAAGCAGTTGCGCAACGTGTCCGTGAGACGATCAGATTGCTTCAATCAGACTTCATGACCGCAGCGGAGGAAGCAGACTCCTCCATTAGGCATCGGATCGAAGATGAAGAAGAAAAAGATCTTACCAAGCCAATGAATCTCTCGATCTACCAACCGTTGCCATCTTCTTCTTCGACAAAGTCTGGGGTTAGGGCTGGTCGGATGGGTTGGGGAAGAGGGTTCAACATTGCCTGAGCATGTGTGTCATCGAGAGGAAGCGATGAGCAACACCAGGGTTGTGGCATGTCGATCTTTCTTCAATTTCTCGATGGCCAATCGGGAGGAATTGAGAGTTGAAGCTCAAACAAAAATGTTATCTTCTACTTGTCTATATATGGAATGGCTCGCTCCGATGGAGATGGAGCTTGAAAATGGATCAACATCAATGGAGATATAATGGGACGCGATGGATCCAATGGTGGATGGGTATGGTTTAAGGAGGTGGAACGTGGTGTGTAAATGTTAAATAAATAAATTATGGGTAAATTTGTTAGTGTTAAAACATTTAAGATTCAACTTTTGTAATTAAACCTGAAATTTAATGAAATTTCTAACGGTTGTTAGGGCTCAAGGGTAAATTCTATATTATGCCAAACCATTTTTAACGAATTCTAGAGGTATGAGGGTAAAGTGAAGATTATAACAAACCTCACGGGGCAAATGATAATTTTGCTTTACTTTATTACCTTTACGTTACTTTTATGTTACACACATATTTTACCTTTTTATCCTTAAGTCAACACATATTCTTAATGGTACATATTTAAACTTTAAAATGACGGTGGAAGTATAGGGTTAAAAGGGAAAATAATTTTCAATACCCGACGAATTGAGGTGTCACAAAATTGCATTGCCGGTAGCTAGATCTAACATAAAGTGATGGAGTAGATCGTAGCTAAACACAGACTGATCATAGATTACAACCCAGGATGTTAAAAACAAGTGATAGAATCGCCCAAAAATGATTTTGGTTTTGGTTGATTAATAGTCCTCTGGCTCATTGTATCAGTAAAAAAAAAAAAAAAAAGTGAAACAGTACCAACTATCTGCAAGCTAACTGTGCTTTACTTTCTCCATGGGCTTCAAAACAAACAGTTTGATCCACTCTGAATATTCTTGCAATTGATTCCCTTCATTCACACTTTACACACACAAATACAATATACATACCCTGCCACTAAAATAGAGTATATACGATCTTTGGAATTACAGCTAATCACTAGTCACACATGTGATGTTTACTTAAAAAAAAAAGAAAGACATTCTTCTTAGAGACACCTACATACGAAATGGCCTACTGCTCCTTCCTTCTTACAGCCTCGGCTTCAGTAGTGTTGGGCTAAATTGAGTCTGCAACATAAACAGTCAAAATCTATATATTCTACTAATTTTTATTGCTATATGTCAAGATCCCGTTTATGAGAAGAAGGAAACGATTACATTCCTTAATCAGTTTAATGCTTCAAAATTAATTAACCATTATAATGTATAGGTGTCTCACACGACACACAATATGATCTTGACATGTGATCCAACCTAATCACCGTTGTTATCTTGGATCTATTTCTGAAACCGAAACTTCATTCATTGTTGCTAATTAACTGGATGTTTTCATTCTCTCGTGGCATGAGAGAGTGCAATAGGAATGCTTGTCTTGATGGCGGTGGCACTGAAATGGAGCTACTGAGCATGAGCACAACACTTGCCATGGAAGGTCTGTTGGCAGCATTTTCTTGCACTACGTATTTAATGGGCATTGGGTAGGGGGCGAGCCGCTACCCAGTCCGCTTCTTTTTGGGCGCTTCCGTTAATCCTAGCGCTACCCACTCGCTAGCAGCAGTAGGGGGCTCGGTAGCGGACAATTCGCTACCACCGAGCCACGTGGGCGCTGCCAGCTGATAGAGCTGGTAGCTCCTCGCCCCCTAACCTACCCGCTACCATCTTTTCTTTTTTAAAAAATGATTTCTTTATTTGCATCATTTAATAAATGATTGAATAATAATATTATTTGTGAGTAGTATTTATAGATTTTAATTAAAAACAGAAATAAATTTAATTATAAATTAACCAAATGTATCAATTACAATAAAACACATCCAAAATCAAATAGTTTTTATAAAAGTGTCCTATAGGGGAGGCAAATCGTAATCGTCATCCTGATTCTCACGCGGCGGGGAATGGTGCTCCGAATCATCGAACGTCTGTCTGTTGAAGGATGCATATGAGCCCGTTGCAGCTCCGTATGAAGAGCCTGTTGCATCTCCTCGAACCGACGTCGCTCCTGCTGAAGAGTATGGTTCATATGAACCTCGTACTCAGCCTGACGCTCCCTCAGTGTACACAACTCATCGTCCATCCTGATGCTGAGCTAACAAGGTATTGATGCTGATCTAACAAGGTATTGATGCTGATCTAACAAGGTATTCATACTGATCTAACAAAGTATTGATGTTGATCTAACAAGGTATTCATGCTGATCTAACAAGGTATTGATGCTGATCTAATAAGGTATTCATACTGATCTAACAAGGTATTCATACTGATCTAACAAGGTATTGATGCTGATCTAACAAGGTATTCATGCTGATCTAACAAGGTATTGATGCTGATCTAACAAGGTATTCATACTGATCTAACAAGGTATTCATGCTGATCTAACAAGGTATTGATGTCGATCTAACAATGTATTGTTGTCGATCTAACAAGGTATTGATGTCGATCTAACAAGGTATTGATGTTGATCTAACAATGTATTGATGCTGATCTAACAATGTATTGATGTCGATCTAACAAGGTATTGATGTTGATCTAACAAGGTATTGATGTCGATCTAACAAGGTATTGATGTTGATCTAACAAGGTATTGATGTCGATCTAACAAGGATTTGATGCCGATCTAACAAGGTATTGATGCTGATCTAACAAGGTATTGATGTCACAAGATATTGATGTCTAACAAGGTATTGATGTTGATCTAACGAGGATTTGATGCCGATCTAACAAGGTATTGATGCTGATCTAACAAGGTATTGATGTCGATCTAAGAAAAATGCTTAAAATAGCACAAAATTTATAAATAATCTTATTTTCGTAAAATACCTAAAGTATATACTAAAATACCAAAAAAATACTTAAAATACCACAAAATTCATAAATAATCTTATTTTCCTAAAATACCTAAAGTATATACTAAAAACCACAAAATTCATAAATAATAACTAAAATGCCTAAAATAGCACGAAATTCATAAATTCCTAAAATATATACTAAAAACCACAAAATACCTAAAATATATACTAAAATACCACCAAAATAATTAAAATAGCACAAAATTTATAAATAATCTTATTTTCGTAAAATACCTAAAGTATATACTAAAATACCAAAAAAATGTTTAAAATACCAAAAAATTCATAAATAATACTCCATCCGTCCGCAAAAGACTCCACCATTTGTTTTGACAGTTTCACAGTATTTAATCTATGATTTTCTTTACGAATGTTTAGACACCGAAAATTAAATATTTCATATAAGTATCATAATTTGAAATCTAAATTTTCTGAATATATTTTTTCTGAATTTTTTAAAACTATTTATCTTTGTTAAAATTTGAGTCAAACATTGAACCTTGAAACAGCAGATTCAAATGGTGAAGTCTTTGGAGGACAGAGGGAGTATTATTTTCCTAAAATACCTAAGGTATATACTAAAAATCACAAAAAAATGGGAGAGAGAGTGCGAGTGGAGACTGTGAGGGGTGGAGGAAGAGTGGTGAGGTGCATTCCAACCCGTGAGCAGCCTTCTCCGAGCGTTAGGATCAGGGGTCAGCAACAGGTAAAGCGGTTCAGGGCTTGTGACGACAGGGCTTGCTTTGCAAGGGTTCTTCAGCAATCAGCAAC
This sequence comes from Stellera chamaejasme, assembly GCA_024586325.1. Taxonomy (NCBI): domain Eukaryota; kingdom Viridiplantae; phylum Streptophyta; class Magnoliopsida; order Malvales; family Thymelaeaceae; genus Stellera; species Stellera chamaejasme. The sequence goes on from CM044986.1 coordinate 1,735,698, forward strand.
AACGTATTTTGTCTCGAACCTGCCGGAGTGGTGCACGCAAAAGGAACTTTGGAACCTGTTTCAGAAGTATGGTTGCGTTGTGGATGTCTACTTACCACAGAGGAGATCAAAAGCAGGACACAGGTTTGCGTTTGTGAGATTTAAAGGGGTGCAAGACGTCAGAAAACTGGAATCAGAGCTGGATGGCATCTGGATGTCGACATATAAGCTGAACATCAACATAGCAATGTTCCAGAATGGCACTCCACAGAATGGATCAATCACAGGCCGAAAACCTGCATTTCAAAACTCAGAAAGGAGGGGGCCGGTTCATCAGAAAACAACAAGGAACAATGTTAGTTATGCGGAAACTGTCAAAAGATGGCTAAGAAAGGACCAAGTGATTGCTCCAAGAGCAGCTCAAGCAGCTCAAACACACCTCAGAAATGCCCAACCTGTTCCAAAAGAGGAGTGGGCTCCAATCCACTTAGAAGTGCATGAAGCCGATACTAAAAGGTTGGAAGGCTGCTTAGTAGGTGATGTGAAGGATGTGGAGACATTAGAGAATATCTTCAAAATCTTCGAGGTCGAAGGCTTTGAAGATCTGACCCTAAAATACTTGGGAGGCCTTAGAATTCTGGTGGAGTGTGGAGCACACAATAGAGCAGAAAGTTTGATGGAGCAAAAATTTGGTTGGTTACTTAACTGGTTCGAATGGATTGGTTTATGGCATGAAAACCTTAATCAAACAGGAAGACTTATCTGGCTAAACATCGAAGGAATCCCAGTTGAAGCTTGGAATGATGACTCTTTAAGAAAAATGGCTATAACCTGGGGACAAGTACTGTTAATTGAAGACGTTGCAAGGAATAGGCACCAGTTAAACAGGGGTCGAGTTTTAATCTTGACTCACGAAATGAAAACCATATCAGAAGTTGTAAAAGTGTAAATTCATAACAAATTCGTTATCATCAAAGTTGCTGAAGATCTCAGCTACTCTACTGATTTCGGAATCCATGTCCAAGCGGATGAATCTTCAGGTTGGGCTTCAGCTTCAAGTGCAGATGACCGTTCATCTGCCTACTCCATTGATGACTCCTTGGATGGAAGAGAAGACGAAGAGGTGGTTCAGGAAACGATGATGGATGAGGAAGAGTCAGGAGGGACAAAATTAATTGATGGCAGTACCAAAACTCATAGTTTCGAGGCACCCATCACGGGAGTTGTGCATCAGATTAATAGGGAGTTTAATGAAGAGGCAGCTAATTTAAATTAAATTACAGGAACGGGCCTTCTTCTGTTGGGCTTCGAAACTCTATTGGACCCCAAGTGAAGAGTCCTTCATCCAGCTTTGATCTAAATAAAAGTGTGGGCCAAACAAATTCAGTTGCTTCAAGCCCAAACCGTATCTTGAGCAAGCCCCACAGGAGGTTTAGTCAGATAGGATCGCTGGTGGCCTCTACTCCAGCTTCTGACCAAGAAATTTCCTCAAACCAAGAGCTCGAAAGCAGAAGGGAGATGATCGAAATCGGCAGTCAATCGGATGTTGCCCCTCGCTCTCAAGGATCCATGGCTACTATTTGTGGGCATCGCAAGGTTTCCATGGCTAGTAATGGAAGGCCTTTGTTGCGTCGGAGCCTCTCTCAGGGGAGCTCTACTCTTGAAGACTGGAGAACAAGAGAAATGGGTGCGGCACTTGGGATCACTTTCGACTCGGAATCTGAAGGCACCTGGAAGAGCGAACAATCCTACTCTGTAGTGACCATGTTTGTTCTGATCAACATCGCAAGGTACAGGCATCTGTTCAAAAAAAATTTAATGAAGCTTTTATCAGTCAATATTAGAGGCATGGGGCAAGGTTGGAAGCGTAAATGGCTTAAAGAAAATATTGCTAGAGAGAAGGTAAATTTTCTGGCTGTGCAAGAGACAAAGTTAGCTGAAGTCAAGGAATTTCTGATAAAATCCATATGGGACTCCGATGACTTTGAATTTATCTCTCAAGACGCCAAAGGTAAAGCAGGAGGTCTCTTATGGGTATGGAACAAGAATTATTTCTCTCTTCATAGTAGTTTGTCTGGTGATGGTTTCCTGATCATTAAACGTGAGCATACTAAACTGAATAGAGAAATTGTTTTGGTAAATGTCTATGGACCTCACACTGAGGTGGAAAAGAGAAAGCTTTGGAAGATATTTCTAGACTCCAGATCTTTGTTTACTGAGCCTACTTGTTGGGTCGGAGATTTCAACGCGGTTAGAAGAAAGGATGAGAGAAGAGGGTCTGTTTTCGTAGAGAAAGAGACAGATGAGTTTAACAAACTTATTTCAGATGCAGAACTGAAGGAAATCAACTTGGTGGACAGAAAATATACATGGATGAACAAATCTGGGTCAAAGATGAGTAAGCTCGACAGATGCCTATGTTCAGAAAGTTTTCTCATTTGCTGGCCAAATCTTTTTGCTACATCCAAGTTCAGGTTCATCTCAGATCATAATCCAATTCTCCTTCACAATAAAGTGATAGATTTTGGCCCCAAACCTTCTAGAGTGTTCGATGCATGGCAAGCTCACCGTCAGTTTTATGAGATCTTGAAGCATTCATGGTCAGAAAAAATCCAGGGCAGGCCAGACTTCTCCCTCAAACAGCAAATACGCAAGCTTAGATCTGACCTTAAGAGTAGGTGTTCAGAGAATTTTAATAGGCTTGCAGAGCAAGTAAAGAAGTTGAGAAAGGAAATGGAAGACTGGGACAGGAAAGCAACGATCAGCAATCTAAGTGAACAGGAGGAAATGCACAGACGAGAGTTCTGCAGTAACTTAATTTCATCAGAAAAGAATTTCTTCAGCATGTTAAAGCAGAAAGCAAGGTGCAAATGGGCCATTGAGGGAGATGAAAACTCAAATTTCTTTCATGCTTCCATCAAAAGCCGACAGAGAAGGAACAACATCACAGGTCTACAAATCGATGGCATTTGGTCAGAAGTGCCTAGTCAGATTAAGGAGGCTGCAGCTTTATTTTTTGAGCATCAATTTCAGGAACCAAACCACAACAGGGGCGTGTTAAAGAGCAGCAAATTCAAAAAACTAGCCCCAAATCTGGTCAGCCTACTTGAAGCTCCTTTCTCAAGGGAAGAATTAAAGGCTGTTGTCTGGTCCTGTGGCAGCGAGAAAGCTCCGGGGCCGGATGGTATCAACTTCAAACTCCTCAAATCTCACTGGGAGGTGGTTAAAGAAGATTTTTATCGCTTCATAAAATATTTTGAGAAGTCTGGGAGGTTAGGACCGGGTAGTAATGCTTCTTTTATTGCGTTAATCCCAAAAGTTAAGAATCCTGTCGGGCTTAAAGACTACAGACCTATCAGCATAATTGGGTGCCAATACAAGGTGTTATCCAAAATTTTAGCAGAAAGGTTGAAGAAGGTGTTACCCTCGGTCATCAGTGATGTACAGTCCGGCTTCATTGAGGGCCGCCAGATTCTTGATGGGGTACTGATTGCAAACGAGGTGGTGACTCACGTAAAACAAAAGAGGAAAAAATCTATGATTTTGAAGGTGGATTTCGAGAAAGCATTTGACAGTGTCAGCTGGAATTATTTATTCTCGGTCATGGAACAGATGAATTTCGGGGCTAAATGAATCAGTTGGATTCGAACTTGTATCTCATCTGCTTCAGTTTCAGTGCTTGTAAACGGCAGCCCAACAAGAAAATTTAAAATGGAAAGAGGCTTGAGACAAGGAGACCCTCTGTCTCCATTCTTATTCTTACTTGCAGCTGAGGGTCTGCATATAATGATGGAAGAGGCTCGAGATCAGCTGTTGTTCAAAGGCATAAATGTTGGCAACTCGTGTTTACAGATTTCACACTTGCAGTATGCGGATGATACCGTCTTCTTTGGGGTTTGGAATAGTCAAAACATCTCTTCTTTGCTGAGGATTCTGAAATGTTTTTGGATGATATCAGGTCTGAAAATTAATCTTTCTAAAACCAGGCTCTTTGGCATCGGAGTGACAAAGGCAGATATCGAGTCAATGGCCAGATCTGTTGGGTGCTCTGCTGGAACATTCCCTTTTACATATTTGGGGCTGCCAGTCGGGGCTAAAATGCATACGGTCGAAGCTTGGGAGGACGTCTCTGCAAAGGTAAAGTCCAGGCTTTTAGGTTGGAAATCTAAGAACTTGTCTTTCGGTGGCAGACTCACTCTTGTGAAATCGGTACTGGGAAGCTTGCCCCTGTTCTACTTTTCCGTGTTCCGTGCCTCTGTTAGTTTAACCCAAACACTTGAGAGCTTAAGAAGCAATTTCTTCTTGGGGGGGTTCTGAGGAAAAAAGGGTTATCCATTGGGTCTCGTGGGATAGAGTCTTAGATTCTCAAAATGTCGGGGGGCTGGGAGTGGGAAGTTTAAAAGTAAAAACCTGGGCTTTGTTGGGGAAATGGTGGTGGCGGTTCAAGGTAGAAAAGGAGGCATTATGGGTGAAAATTATACAAAACATACATGGGTTAGATGGCGGTTTAGAGGTGCGAGGGGGAGTTAAGGTGAATGGTGTCTGGGGGGTATTTTGAAAGTATGGAGGGAGATGGATGAGGCGGGGCTGGAATTCTCAAATTCTTTTCAAAGAAAGGTGGGAGATGGTCGTGTTTTTAGATTTTGGAAAGACAATTGGGTAGGTAATAGGTGTCTGTCCGAGCGTTACCCCAGATTATTTTTATTGGATGTGGATGGAGATGCAAAAATTGCTGAGAGGGGTGAGTGGGTCAACGGTGAATGGCGGTGGAGGTGGAATTGGAAGAGGGAGTTGAGAGGGCGGGTGTTAGAGGAGTTTAGGAATCTCACATCTGATCTTCAACTCATATCTTTGCAGCAGGACAAAAATGATCATTGGGAATGGCTACTCAACAACGACAGAATTTTTTCTTTGTCCACACTCTCTTGTCATGCAGATTTTCATATCCTCTCAAAGTTGCCAAACTCGGAGGAAATTTCATGGAACCGGTGGGTTCCAAAAAAGGTCAACATTTTTATCTGGCGGGCTCTTCAAGATCGGCTTCCAACATGTCTTGAACTCTCAATCCGCGGCGTCTCCTTGCCGAATGTTGGTTGTTCCAGATGTTCTAATTTGCCGGAAACTTTGGATCATTGTCTGGTTCACTGTCCTGTCTCCATCTTATGCTGGAATGTTGTGTACTCTTGGTGTGATTTGGGAATTTTTACAGGAGTGGACACAAAAGACACTTTGACATCAGTGGTTTCTCAGCCTTCCCTCGCACGACTTTCCTATTTTCAGAGGCAAGGCTGGGATGCCATAAGACGTGTGGCTGCTTGGTGCTTGTGGAGAAGTCGAAATGATCGGGTTTTTCAAGACACATCGATGCAACAAGGTTCGTGGCTTTCCTCAGTTCAGTTCTTCTCTTTTCTATGGATTTCTAATCGTTGGGAGAAATTCAAGGTGATATGGAGTGAATGGATGATGAATCCTCTAGGTGCGCTTGCCAACTGTCGGTAATCCAAATCTGCACTTCTATAGGCATGATATCAGGACATTGGTAGGCATTACTTGATGGTTGTCTGAGCACATTTTGATTCAATGCCTCTTGTATCATCTTTGGCTTTATAAGCCATCTTTTCTGTAATGCTACTTGGGCTTTGCTTCCCCATCTCAAGGGAGCAAATCCTTTCATTAATAAAACAATCTCATCTTGCCTTGCAAAAAATAAAACCCGGCCCAACCAACCAGAGGCACTTTTGGGAGCTTGGTAGTGGGCCGCCACCTACCAGACCCGCTACCGAACTCCTATCAACTACGTAGTGTTGAACACATAGCAAGGCGAGATGTATGCATCCCATCACTTCGCTTTCTCGGACTCCTCTTAGATTTGGATCTAACAGTTTCTGTATGGTCCCTTTCTCCCAGTTTTCCCATGTCTGAAAAACACCAAATTTTATTTAGAGTACTTTTGTTTGACGTTTCTTTTAATAGTACTTTCATCTATGAACATTATTTTGCTTATGCATCAAATTACTTACATAGCAAACAAGGCTATTGAATTCCTCCCCTGCACCGCCGAAGTGGTTTATCCTTTGACCGCTAATAATTTCTAGAACCAGAACTCCAAAGCTATAAACATCAGTTTTGAGAGAGACTTGGCCGCTTTGTACATACTCAGGTGCCATATAAACCCTAAAGAAGTTGAGATGAGAGTTTCATCACTCTTCTGTGTTGATGTTCTACAGAAAATTCTAGGGGGAATTAGAAAGAGGGTTTAGAATGTAATACCTATAGTGTTCCAACAACTCTGCTAGTACGAGCTTGAGCTATATCAGTAGGGAATAACTTTGCCATTCCGAGGTCTGATATTTTCGGATTCATGTCTGCATCCAGAAGAAATGTACTTGTTTGGTTTTAAATCACGGTGAATGATTCTCACTTGAGAGTCCTCATGAAGGTACAGAGTCCCTCTGGCAATGCCTATTATTATTATCTTGTATCTCTTGTCCCAGTCCAAAAGTAAAGATTTAGTTGGGGATCTGTATGCAATGTAGAGAGTCAGTCAGTCATTCCCTAAGTAAAAGATGTCCAATGCTGTCATTTATATTGTATCCCTTCACCATACCAGATATGTACGGAAAATCCCAGGAGTCTAACCAAGTTCCTGTGTTGAAGTTTTGTCATAATTTGGACTTCATTCTCGAATTCTTTTCGTCCTTGATTAGAATTTCTAGAAAGCCTTTTTACAGCTACTTCTCCACCACTTCAACCTCATTCCTGAATTCTTGTCCACCTTGGCCAGAGTTTTCTGATAGCCTCTTTACCGCTATTCTCAACCCATCAGGCAGAGTGCCCTGTCCACCATTTTAACGTAGCTTAGGGACAAACTATGCAGCTTAGATATAAGATTAACTGATCAAACAAATAATCAAACAACTCAAAGCAGCAGGGGGATTGCCTGATATACAGGGCCGAATCCGCCTTGACCGATCTTGTTAGCTAGGGAGAAGCTGTTAGTGGCAGCTTCAATGGTAGCAAAATCAAATTGTACTGACTCACCTGTGGTACTTGAAATTTCAGTACCTGGACACAAATAAAGCATGAAAATGCAATTGTCAGGTAACCAAGCAACAAGGATTCGTTTCCAGAGAGCATGGAAATGCAATTGTATTTCTAGCTTTACCTCTACTTTCGTGATCCGTGGCATCGAACTTTCTTGATTTCATGGAATCAAACTCTCTCATTACTGATCTCCGACTAATGAAAAGGTAGCATAAGGTAGATAAGAGGAGGGCAAAAACAACGGCTATTGGAATAAAAATGGCAAAGACCGTGGCCAATGTGTTCCTTCTCTTATCTGCGTGCCCCAGCAGGAAAACAAAAGCCATGTTAATTGAAAAAATTGAAGACGAGAGATTCTGACAGTAACAAGAGCTTTGAGCTGATTAGTACCAATGGCACCATTGTTAGAACCCGATGAAGCTTCTGGTGGTGGTGCAGGTGAGGCCAGAGACGGAGGAGAGGGAGTGTCATAGAAGGGAAAGATCTCAAACCTCAAATTACAACTGGGCTTAAGAATTATTGACCCTCGCCTTGCAACACAGCAAGTAGGAACAAAACTGAGACAATCAGACAAGCATCTGTTGCAGTCAGATGAAGTTATGTCCTGCGTGCATTGCACCAAACCATATAGCCTCGTCAAGGGCGTTACAATCACATCATCAGCTGCATAAAATCTCTGAGAACTATCATTAACAGCTGTAGAAATGAGCCGATTCATCAGGTTCCCTAGAGTCCGATTAAACTCGCCTGGATCAGTTGCATTATCGCTGTTACGTAGAAAATCGGTCGGATTTTCCTCGAGTGTATACGATATAGAGCGGTTTGAGAATCTCAACATGCAGTGGGTGGACCATATGATCGCTTCCTTGTAGTTTGTGCAGCTGGTGATAATGTCTCTGCTAGACTTGGTGACGCAGGCCTGACACTCTTGGCCGGAGACGTCTCCTCGGCATAAGAAAATGCCGTTGGCTGTGTCCTCTCCGATGCCGGAGCTGGTACTGTAAAACCGATTTTCATTGGTAGCGTTAGAGTTGAGGTCCACGATTGTTGATCGGAGGTTTTCTTGGAAGGCAAGGTTTGTACTGGGTTCATAACGGCTGGTATTAGTGCATACAAAATCACCGTATGTCACCTGATCATCGACGGCGACAGATAAATGAACAGAGATCAGACATAGCAGGAGGAAGAGAAGTTCGAAGGGTTCAGCCATGATTAAACCGGAAATATGTAATAGTTGTCTTGTCAGTAAATAAACAGTTGCGCTCTAAAAAGCTTAAAATCTTTGTTCATATCACCATTTGATTTAACAATGTTGCCGTCCTTGTTTGTTTCACCTAAGAGGGAAACCAACACTTTTTTTTTTAGGAAGGAGGACGACAACTCCGTATGATTTCATAGATAAAAAAAATCAAACTGACACTTACAATAATTTCAGGGGGTTTACATATATAGAACACCCTAAACCTGAAACAAAAATAAACATAAAAGCAAAGTGATCTTGTGCTTCACAAGCATAATCAGGTGTTATCCTTAGTAGGCAGCCAAGAGGGGGTTGAATTGGTGGCCTCAAAAACTATTCTTTTTTGCAAAAACATTGACATTGGAAAAAACTCAACCCGTTGAGAAAAGCGTTTCAGGCAAAATTAAAACTTTTAAACGTTAAAACAAATTGCACAATAAGTAAATGAGAGAGATACCAAAAATTATAGAGGTTCGGTCAATAAGACCCACGTCCTCTCCTCAAGTTCACCACTTGAGAGTTTCTTTCACTATTCTTCAAAATAGTTATACCAACCACAAGAAAGCTTTTACACAAAAAAGCCTCTCTACTAGTTTTCCTCAAGACTCACTAAAAACCTATTTTAGTTTTTTCAAAACTGACTAAAAACCTAACAAATGGTTTTCTCAAGGCTCACCAAAAAACCTATTTTAGTTTTCCCAATACCTACTAAAAACCTAACTTTGGTTTTCCCAAAGGCTCACCAAATAACCTAACACTCACAAAATTAGTTTTCCCAAGGCTCACTAACAACATAACAAAAATCCCCTAATTGGTTTTCCCGAGGCTCACCAAAAAAACCTTACAAAACAGTTTTCTCCGAAAAGTTCAATCTGTTGAGGTTTTTCCAGAAAACACTCAAAAGACAGTTTAAAGCACTTTTTCACTCTCCCAAAAATAATTTGAAGAACCTAAGATGAAACAAAAGCTTGATCTTCGAAAATACAGCACTGAAGAACTTTAGATTGACTTGATTGCTTGTGAGACGGAAGAGCTTGTCTTTTCCGTTGAAGTAGATTTCTTCCATTCCACAAAATCTGATAGCTATATAAGGACGAATTAGTGTTTAACTCCAATTAGAACTCTTTGATGAAGAGTAACTACACTCAATGTTCAAAAAGCCATTCGGCCAAACAAATCACTCCATAAAATCTTTTGTTAATAAACGGGCTCTTCTAATACCCAACAAACTCTCCAAAAAATACTCTTCACAATTATCTCTACACTTAGCAAATAAATAGATGAGCACAAAAGAGTGTGTTCTAGAAGTGGGCTTTTTAAAATCACGTAAAAGACAACCAATTTTAACAATAGTAAATTAAAAAGGTAGAATTACACAAGGTAAATTAACAAACTTTTCTAAACTATATACAAAAAGACCTCAAAGTTTTGTTATCATCAAAATCTAAGTTATATGGAAATAAACCCAACATCAGGAGGATTACATATAAAATAAACACTAGACTAAGAAAACATGCTTCGGCAATGTCTATGTTCATTTTTAACTGAACATTTGACAAAATTCTTTCTTCTATTTCTGAAGTGTTGCGAGTGACTTTTTGGTGCTTCCTGCTTTCGTTCCTGCCAGATAAAATAAAAAGAAGTCGAAAAAATATATTTTCTTACTTGTTGCTTCAAACCAACACTTTTGGTGCCAATACATTGTCTGTCTTTCTATGTATGTAGGCCCTAAAGATTTTTAACTTTCTAAACTAATCTTAAAACTTGTAATGATGTGGTTGACCAACATTGCAACAAATAAACAAATCATACTAGTATATATGTTGTCTGATAGATGTTCAGTAAAGTCATCTGTTGCTCTTACTCTGCTGAGCTCAAATTTTCATCATTATGTGCTCTTGGTTTTCTATAAGAACTTCTTGAGGTCATGGAATTTAGATACGTACTAACAACCATTTTTATATGTATTTTCATGTGAGAAGGGCTAGAAACACTCTCTACCTTTTGCAGTTGCATATGGTGTAGCAGTACAGCTTCTAGGCAAGGCTCTATGTTGAACCTCAAAGAAAAACCGGCACACTCGCTCTCTGCATCAGTGCACACTTCCTCACAAAGGGCGATAAAGCGGCTTCTCCTGTCCCAAACTTAATTAAGCTTTTAAGGAACCGGCATAAGCCTTTCTTGATGCAGAATCTTTCAGACACCTCCAGACTATGTCAAACTAATTTAAGTTAGAAGTTAGGTTGCTAGTACTGTACCCAGCATCCGTAGGTGAGAGCTCTAGAATTCCAAAGAAGGAACGTTCTGCAAAATGTACTAATGCATGGAGGATCACCTCTGCATGAATTGCTTCCTTTTGGTTTGGGACATTCTGCTATGAGATCAATGTTAGCACAGGTGGGATATATTCTAAAGAAGAGACTCCTCCACATGTAACTAGAACGAATGCTCCATTCGAGCCCTTAGGGATGGGCATTGGGCTGGGTCGACCTGACTCGCGACCCGCCATATGATAGGTCGACCCATGACCCGACCATCATTTTCAGTGGGTATCCACGGGTCGACCTTAACCCGACCCACTTAATTGAATTTATAAAATTTGATTTTTTAAATATAGTTTTTATTAATATTTGTTTACTATTATTTGATTTGCAAGATTAACAAGAAAAATAAAAGAAAAAAAATAATGCAAAAGATAAATAGGTCTCAGTTACAAAAACAAATCCATGCTTCAAAACTTCAATGAAGAACATGCAAGAATCAAGAAAGGAAACAAAGGTTTCAAATTTCAATAAATATAAAGTCTGAATCTAGGAAACGTTCCAACTCCGACCTCCCTCCACATCTTCCCCTTCTACTCATCACTGCATAATTATCATAATCAATTGGAACATCATCAAGAAGATCATCTTCACCAACCACTCTCACAGAAGAATTAGCAACAGGAGATTCAAACACATTCTTCTCATACTCTTGTAACATATTGCTACATATTGCTACAATCTTTTCAACTTCATCCACCCTCTCTTGTTCAAACAACTTCTCAAAGTAATATCTCAATAAAACCTTCTTGTACCTAGGGTCCAATAATGTAGCAACACCCATAATCTCCTATACATCTTTCCAATATTTCTCATATTTCTCAAGCATCATTTTTGCTATCCCAGAAATTAAATCATTTGAATCCACAGCCCATCCTCTCAATGCCAATTTAATTTTGCAGATACTTGGAAAGTACAAATTTGATGTCGGGTATTTTGTACCAGAGAACTTCTTAGTAACCAAGTGAAACAACTTCAACTTATCACATAACAAACTAGCTCTATCCCACTCTAAACCCAACCTCGGTTTTCTCACATCGCTCAAAAACCTTTTTATAGCTTATAGCACATGCAAGCATCAAATAGGTTGAGTTCCACCGAGTGTTGCAATCAATTATCAGTTTAGTAGTTGTTGAAATTTTCAATTGACGAGCCAACTCCTCAAATTTCTCCTTTCTTTTTGGAGAAGCAGTCCAAAATAAAACACTATCCAAAATCTTTTCTATGGAATCCTCAATGATTTCTAAACCACTTAACAATCAAATTCAAGATGTGTGCACAACATCTCATATGAAAAAGAGTTCCATCCAACAACAAACAACCTTCACTTATTTTATTAACCAAATCCACAACAACACCATCATTCACAGAACAATTATCAACAGTAATTGTAGAAAGCTTCATATCGATATTCCAATCTAGCAAACATGCCATCAAATGCTTTACAATTACTTGTCTTGAATGTGGAGCAGGAACATATTCAAATCTACATTGAATGTATTTAACATAGAAATTATAAGAAACATGCATGAAACCAACAAAATAAATAAATAAGTTTTAATTAATACCTGATGATGCGCTTCTATATTGTCCAGTTGTTATCTATGAAATGGGCAGTAACTGCCATATATCCCTTCTTGTGATGATCCGATATCCACATGTCAGTTGTGATGGCGATTCTCCCTTCATTACCATCCAACATACTCAAAACTTTCTTCTTAAAATATTCATGCAACGCTATTTTATCCTGACTTATTGTTCTTCTGAATGGAACCTTAAAAAGTGGTTGTAGGGTATTGGAATACTTCTTGAATCCAATATGATCAACCATTGATATTGGATACTCATGTAGGATTATCATCTGGCATAAATCCTTTCTCACCACATCTTCATCAAAATTGTAGAAGCCACTTTTCTTCCCATCAAACTTGGTCCCAACTACTTGATCATCATCAACCTTTTTTTTTGAGACACCTATCCATGTGTTTTCTCAAATGACTTGTCCCACTACTCGACCCACCTACAAGTGATTTCTTGCAACCATTGCAAACTGCTTTGACTTTCCCATCAATATTTTGTTTAGTAAAATATCCCCACACATCAGAGGTAAGTTTGCTTTCTTTTCTAACTTGTGTATCGGTTATCGAATCACTTTCAGTTGTTGGATTTTGAGAAACATCATCTTCATGAGACAAATACAAAGACTCGGAGTCCACTACTCGACCCACTTGCAAGTGATACACACACTATACATTGCAGAAGATACAAAATGAGATCATATTTGATTGAGCTATGCACAAAAATTGTTAGCTTCGTCTAGTTACATTATCAGTTGCAATAGTTTCATGTGAAAGTAGAAGTAAAAAGAGAAACATTTTAATCTAAGTATCAGAAAATTAGAAAGATGAATAAACTACCGAGCAAATCAACTATGGATGAAATGGATCTAGGTAACACTAACAATCTACCGAGCAAGAGTAAGTGTTGATTCCTCTACGAATGAAGTTGATTTGCCTGTTGACTGGTCTGATTGTGATGCTATTGTTGGCATGTTTGATTGTGATCCACTATAAGCAAAATATGCTGGCTTCTTAGGTAATGGAAGAGGGAAAGATAAACTATTAAGCATGATGACTATGGTTGCCATTGTTGGTCTATTTGCTGGATCTTCTTCAACACATAACAAGGCAATATGGACACATCTAGTAACTTCACTTAGTGTGCATGAGCCTCTCAAGGTTGGATCCACCAACTCTGAAACCATTTCTTCTCTCCATTGAGTCCATGCCTATAAGAAATGTCACAAAAGCAAAATATGAGCTATGGAATTGTTATGTTATACACACTTTGTCCCATTAAAAATGAACACATTAGACTTTACTGAAAAGTTGCTCACATAGTTTAAAAGTGCGCTAACATTCTTATTCTTCTTCCCACTAATGATCTCCAGCACCAAGACACCGTAGCTGAACACATCGGATTTTACTGAAAATTTACCCTCCGATGCATATTCGGGAGACATATAACCACTGGAAAATGCAATGAAGATAAGTGAAACTTTTTTTTCATCAAATAGCAATAAAGAATATATTTTTTCACATAAAAGCTTAGAACGGTTGAGTTGTTGTCTTACTATGTGCCAATGATTCTGTTTGTGCTTTCTTGAGTTTGATCCACTTCGAAAATCCTCGCTGTGCCAAAATCTGATATCTTGGCATTCATATTCTCATCCAACAAGATATTACTAACTTTGAGATCTCTGTGTATGATCCTGAGATGTGAGTCTTCATGAAGATACAAGAGCCCACGAGCAATTCCTTGGATAATCTTAATACGTGTTCCCCAATCCAATAGAAATTGTGTCTCACGGTCTACACAAATAATTAAAGTCAAGATCGTAGTGAAGCAAAAGAGTGAAAGTAGATGGTCATTGAAATTTGATAGAAGAAAGCTTGTGTACCAAATAAGTAGTAGTCGAGGCTTTTGTTACGAACGTATTCGTAAATAAGAATCCTTTCCTTTTCATGTAGACAAAACCCTAAAAGCCTAACAAGGTTTCTGTGTTGAAGCTTTGCAACCACTTGAACCTCGTTCTTAAATTCTTGTCGGCCTTGACTCGAGCTTTCTGATAGTCTTTTTACAGCTATTCTTTGCCCATCAGGAAGTGTGCCCTGTGCTCAAACCATTATGGATAATTAAAACAAAACAAACAAGAAATGGACAATCATGCACTTTTGGATATAGTTTGTGGACCAAATGTGTATTTTTGCTTTTCAAAGAAACCACTCAAAAGTACTTTTTACTAATGCTTTCTTGCCTGATACACAGGGCCGAATCCGCCTTCGCCGATCTTGTTAGCGACGGAGAAGCTCTTAGTGGCGGCTTCAATGGTGGCAAAATCAAATTGTACCGATTCACCTCTTGAACTGGAAATCTCACCGCCAGCGTCTAATGCGGAAAACAGAGCATGCATGATTAGTTAAGTAATTTCAGGCGAAAATCATCTCTAGCTAGCCGTAAAAATTACCTCTTTCTTTTCTGATTACTGATCTCCGTCGTCTGATCAGAAGGTAGGATAAGATGAGCGCTAAAATGACTGCTATTGGTATACCAATTGCGAGCACCACGGTAAACGTCTTCTTTTTCTTACCTCCTCCAGAAACAGAGTCCGGCCCCAGAGACGGAGGAGAGGGGGTGTCATAGAAGGGAAATATCTCAAACCTCAAACTGCAACTGGGCTTAAGAATTATGGACCCTTGCCTATCAGCACAGCAAATAGGAAGAAAATTGAGAGAATCCGACAAGCATCTCCGGCAATCAGGTCCGGTTATGTCCGGTGTGCACTGCACCATCCCGTATAACCTGTTTAACTCCGTCGCAGTCACATCCGCCGCATAAAACCTGGGAGCTGTGGAAACGGCGGCGTCAGAAATGAGCCGATTCATCAGTGACCGGAGAGTGACATTGAAACCACTTGGATCCGTTACGTTATTCCAGTTATGCAGAAACTGGGTCGGGTCTTCCTCAAGTGTGGAGAATACGGATCGGTTGGAGAATCGGAGCATGCAGTGGTTGGACCATATAATCGCTTCCGTGTGATCTTGGCAGCTGAGCAGAATGTCTCTGGTAGAGTTTCTGAGACATTCCTGGCACTGCTGGCCGGAGCCGTCGCCTCTGCATAAGAGCAAGCCGTTGGCGGTGTCGGCGCCGGTGCCGGAGCTTGCACTGTAAAATCCATTTCCGTTGGTATAGTTAGAATTTAGATACCGGAGCGTTGAATCCAGGTTTGCTTGGAAGGCAAGGCTTGTACTGGACCCATTACACTGATACAAATCGTAGGGAATCGGGTCATCAACCGCAGCCGAAATATGTGCAGAGATGATGCATATGATCAGTAAGGAGAGAAGTGGGAACGGGAAAGCCATAATTGATCTTGAAATTAGTATTTGTGGCAGGGAACCTTTTAATCTTACAGCTAATTTCCACGAAAAAGAAAGACGATCCACAAGGATATGACACGTAGCAGAGTTGACTTGAATTTTATCATGGAGTATGGTACCTATATATATATATATATATATATATATATATATATATATATATATATATATATATATATATATATATATATATATATATATATATATATATATATATATATATATATATATATATATTTTTAAGATCAGTGACTTTGGGTAGGATGAGATGGAGGTCTTTCTATCTAATCTACCGTACGTTTGGTACCTAGTTTTGTTTTTCTTTTAGAGTTTTCCAACTTTGTAAGGATCTAAAATAACACAGGAGTGAAAAATATCATTTTATTTTGGATAAAAATATTTTGATATTATGACAACACAATTGAAACGAAGGGAGGATCTTGTCATAATATTATTGGCCAAAATTTGAAAAGAAAAATAATTATATATGTTGTCTGATCTTCACTGAAGTCATCTGTTGCTTCTTTAATTCTGCTGAACTCAAATTTACCATGATTCTGTGCTCTTGATTTTCTTTGAGAACTTTATGACATAGAATTTAGCTATCAAACAAACATCGCCTTCATTTTCCCGCTTCTTTGCCCATCAGTTATCCAAACAGGGGTTTACAGTCTGAGATGAAGAACCTATGTTTTCTACAACGCCAAAAACTCAGGTCAAAATGCAATATTAAATGATTAAGGGCTCATGAGATTGATACGGAAAGAATTCTGAATATATAAAGATCAAAATTCTTTCATTTTCGTCTGTAATCTTAAAGGTCTTCTCTCTACCTTAGAGGGAAAGCCTTTTATTTTATAATTCAATTGCCTTTGTTAGAGTTGGTGCTCTAAAGTTGCTGCTCAAAGTAAGAAGTAAAGTAACTTGTTTTGCAAGTCAGATAGGAGGAGTGCTTCAAGTACGTGAAGAATAGAAGAATATAAATTAAAATTTAGTGTTTTAGTTAAATTAGAAGTTTTTAATTATTATGGATAAGTTTAGGAGTTTCATATTTTATCTACAACTATTAGAATTAGGATTTATGTTATGTTAGGATTCCTATATCAATTAGGATTTGGTTTGTTATAAGCCTATATAAACTTAAGGTTGTGAGCACAATAGATTAATAAAGTTTCTCCCGGTTTCACCTTTCTCAAAAAAAAAAATTCTTTAGCTAATGAAATGGTATAATGATAGCCTGTCATAACTCAGTAGTTAGCGTAATCTCGCCAATTTTCTTTACTCATGAACAGCCATTTTGATATGTATTTTCATGTGAGAAGGGCTTGAAACGCACTCTTACCTTTTGCAGTTTCATACGGTGCAGTATAGCTTCTTGGCAATGCTGTATGTTGAACCTCAAAAGAGCCTGCTACAGTATTGGAAGTTCAAAGTTGCTTCTTCAATTTCCAGGAAGAACGCCTGAGAAAGATGGCTCACAATGACCAACTTTGCATCTCATACACACTGATTACATTACAGAAGATATATACAAAATGAGATTGCATTTGATTGAGCTAAGCACGAAAAGTACTGTTTGTGCAAAGTAGAATCATACAAAACACTTGCGTAAAATAATGAGAACATAGCAATTACTTGAGTTTATGCAAAATTGAGGATAAAATATATACAATATTGTGCACTCATCAGCTAGGAACGATAAAGAGGTTCCGAGCCATGACCTAGCGATGGCTGGAAATGACAGAGAACACCCTAGTCATGGCATAGCCCTGGGAATGACATAGAGCTCCCAGCCATGGCTTAGAGATGACTGGGTGTCGGAAATGAAAAATATTCTTAGCCAGTTTTGAGGGCTTTTTAACCCTAAGAAAAAAGGAGGCTAAACATATAGAATTGGGAGCAACGAACGAATCAGAGCCATCTTTTGGGAGAGAAACACACACAAATGGATGAAGCTTCTTCTTCTTCTCTATGCTTGATTTCTCCATAATTTTGACATTTAGTCTAGGGTTTTCTTCACTTTTATGACTAGATAGTTCTCTCTTTTTGGGATTTTGTCAACTTAAATTCATCTTCACACCATGAACACAAGTTTCTTTTAATTCTCTCTATTTATTATTTTTATCATGTTGAGTAGCTAAATCTCATTATCTCTTAGGAAATTTGATTTCCTTGATGAATGAATATTATTCGATGTTCTATGTTTGGATTTCTCTCATGAGATTATTGATTAAATACCCTGATCATACTTTGATAGAGGATTAATGTTTGCATGATTACACTTAGACATAAGCTAGTTATGCTAGAATGTCGTAGGCAATTGCATGCTAGGTTAATTATATAACGATAATTCATGATTATTTATAGGAGGAGAATAGATTAATTCACATTAAGCTAGGAAACAAGATATTGTTGCTAGCTTATCTCTAAATATCCTCGAAAGATGGATTTAGACCTAATATATATTTTCCTACATAGACTCAAAAAATGTTAATGAGCTTATTCTTATCCATGTACCCATGATCCAAGTGGAACTAAAATTCATAAAAGATAACTTCATCAATTGGTTAGTTAATCAGGGACGGATCCACATGTGGGCACGTGCCCCATTACAATTTAAATAATTAGGATACCCCCAGTTATAGGTGAGCATTCGGTCGTTTTGTTCGGTTTTGGACTGTAACAAATCGAACTGGTCAAATAAGGTATTGGAACCGAATAAACCGAAACAAAATTGTTATGGTTTGATTCGGTTTTTGACCGAATTGGTTGAATTTTCCATCCACACTATTTTGCTTTGGTTTCACCTAATAAAAATGAATAGGGGTGGGGCTGTTGCCTCTTGTTTGGTGATACTTGGTTGGTAGGGTAAAGGCAACAATATGGGTTGGGTTTGGATTGGCCACTACCGCTGAATGCTGATGGGGGATGGGTAGTCAAAGTGGGGAAAAAAGAGAATCTATAATTCGGGTTTCAGTTAACCGATTAAACCGAAATATGAAATCGTGATCGAACCGAAATTGTATAATTTTATACTTTAATTTTGACCGAAACTAAACAGAACTAATTGAATCAAACAAACCGAACACATTCAGTTTTTTAATTTATTCGATTTCGGTTGAACTCTGCTCACCCTAACACAGTAGTAAGGACTACTTTGACCAGAATGAAATAAATTGAGAAGTAGGGAAATAAAAGATAATTTTCGGGCAAGGTTGGATTGTACTGGACCTGGCATGCCCATGTGATTGTAGGGCCATAGCAGTGCAAATATTTGTGATTTCTCTCTCACCAAGCGCCGCACTTGCTGCTTCACTTGCTGCTTCAAAAGTCCCACCGACTGAAAAATCTTCAGGCTTCTCTCACTGCTTTATTTCCATTGTTTGTCTCACTCTCATCCCTCAACGTCTAAAGCAAACAGGGTAGAATTTTATTTTACTCATCCAATTGTTTTTTTTTAGTCCAATTTTTTTTTTTACATTGCACTACATATTTAAAAATAGTTTTATTGTTACTAACAACATCGATTCTACACCATATATGAGGTATTGATTGATTTCTGATAGGACATCACTCAAGCATGAACACAAGGATTCCAAAGGCAACAACAAGCACCTTCAACAACACCCAAGTCTCGGTCTCAAGACAAGGCATGGTCTCAGATGCACAAGCTCAAGACTCCTCCATCAATCTTCAAGGACCATCTTAAGCACCTAGCACTCCTTTCAAGGCCAAGATTGATCCACTCCAAGGGCTTGGAGGCCCCATGACATTGACAATAGCAAAGAAGCCCCTGTTGGAGTTTTGTCTCAAATTATTAAATTAAAGAAGTTGGAGGGTTAATATTGTTATTAATCCATTTAGTTTTTGATGGGCTAGGATTTTGTGTCCATTTACTTTTGGATTTGAAGAAGCCTAGTGGATTAGGTTTCCTAGGTCTACTAGCTTTTAGGTTGCATTTTGTTAGTATAAATAGGCAAAGTTTTTGTTTATGTTTTGCGTGAGAGAGAACAAGCTGCGTTGTGTTGTGTACGCGTGGCTAGTGTCTGTGTGTGCAAACCTAGGTTTTCAGCAGAATGTATGTTTGATTAGCCAACCCCACTAGTTCAGCGGCGGTAGTGTTTGGTTGGCAGGGAGGGAGGGCTGTTGTGTTTAGCCACAAGTATGAGTTTTGTGAGAGTAGTTTTGTGGTGAAGTAGCAAAGTAAGATTTTGGTTGTGTGGTGTCTGTTGATAGCCACGGGTTGCTAGGTTTATTAAAGTGAGTTCTTAGAGAAAGAATTGGTGCATGTAATTGTTTTGATATTGGTAGTGGAAAAAGCCGTGGAATCGTCACGATGAAAAATATATTGTTTGTGTTGTTTGTCCACGCTTCCAAACCCCAACAGCCCCGAGAGCACCTTAATTCATACATGGGTGCAATGGCGTCCAAGCTTGAGCATGGAGAAGAACACCAAGTTTGGGACCTCAAGGTCAACATCCTACGCCTCAAATCATAATGATGTTGTTCATCCCACATGGAGGGGTTAAGGGAGTAAT
This sequence comes from Stellera chamaejasme, assembly GCA_024586325.1. Classification (NCBI taxonomy): domain Eukaryota; kingdom Viridiplantae; phylum Streptophyta; class Magnoliopsida; order Malvales; family Thymelaeaceae; genus Stellera; species Stellera chamaejasme. Next base: position 1,755,760 of record CM044986.1, read on the forward strand.
GCATACCTTATAAGGGTGGTTGCTCTTTAACCCCATAAGACGTGTTTTACATATGAACTCAGGTAAAAGCAAATCTGTGCGGGCCCGGGGCTCAAAGCGGATAATATTTTGGCACTATACACGGTCTGTTACAAGAATTGTGCCCCCATATGAGAAAAATCATGGGTCCGCCACTGTAGTTAATTCCTTGCATGATTAGATTAATCTCTACAAATCAATCCATTATTTAGTGTAGTCTACACTACGTGAGGAATACGCTAATCAGCCCCATCTGCGGTTTGCCGCAGATAGCCCATTTACGCATGATTAGTGCGATTCTTTGGTGCGGTAGAGATTTCTGCGACCAAGAAGGCCATGATAAACTTTTTTTTTTAGGGTTTAAACTCTCATTTCTCTTCCTCTCCGCCGCACAATTCTTTTTCAACTTTCTTTCTTCTTCTCCTTTCTTTCTCTTCACCATTATTTTTCTTCCTAATTTCTTTCTCCTTCCTTCTTCTTTCTTTCTCTCTTCTTCTTCTTCTTCTTCTTCTTCTTCTTTCTTCTCTGTTTATTCTTCTTCTCTATTTATTCTTCTTCTCTATTTATTCTTCTTCCCTGCTGCTCCACCACCATTGCTCCACCGCCGATACCGCCGCAACTTGCTCACCATTCATCTGAAATCTGGATTTTTCTGGAATTGTGGATGAATCCGGATTCATCAATTTTTTTAAAATAAAATTTGTTTCTACTACGCTCATACCCGCAGTAAGGGGCAAAACTACGATCAATTTTACCGCGGCATCTACTATGGCCCATCCTGCAATGTTTACTGCGGCTCTACCGCGTGGTAGACCGCAATAGAGCACGTTTCCTCGACGTAGTGCTAGTTGTAATTCACACACAAAACATACAGAAAAAAAATCTACGTGATTCAACCCGGTTCTATTACATGTGACCAACTTACATTTGCGGTGAGTCACTCTCACTTTTTCCTCCCACTAACATGAAATCGAACATTTTTATCTTCATTTTTTATGGATCTAATATTTTATCTATTTTAGGTTGTGTTTGTTTAGAAGAGAAAATGAAAAAAAACAATAGTTAAAGGTTTAGAAATTGATATAGAATTTGTGAAAGCAATACGAACGAACAAAAACTAAAAGTATTTTTAGAAATTCTTCTTCATCAATGATGAACCCATGAAGTGAACGTCAATGTCAATGTGAGGTGTTAGAATGTATTTAAAATGTATTGAGGTAAATTGATAAATAAAAAAAATACTAAAAGAAGTCACAATAATTGGAAGACATACGAAAAACAATCTTCACATCAATTCGAACAGGAAATCTAATCTCACATTTCAATAGAGGTGAGTAACACTAACAAACTACCGAGCAACAGTAATGGTTGCTTCCTTTACAGATGAAGTTGATTTGGTTGTTGACTGGTCTGATTCTGATGCTATTGTCGGCATGTTTGATTGTGATCCACTGTTAGCAAAACATGTTGGCTTTTTAGGGAATGGAAGAGGGAAAGAGGAACTATTAAGCATGGTGACTATGGTTGCCATTGTTGGTCTATTTATTGGATCTTCTTCAACACATAACAGGGCAATATGGACACATCTAGTAACTTCATTTAGTGGGCATGAGCCTCTCATGGTTGAATCCACCAGCTCAGAAACCATTTCTTCTCTCCATTGTATCCATGCCTATAAGAAATGTCACAAAAGCCAAACATGAGAAGATTAATTTCTATGTTATACTCCCTTTGATCAAGCAAAACTATTACATTTCACTAGATACTGAGGTTCTAAGGAAAATTGTTTATTTGAGTGTAAGAAAGTAAACTAGATATATAAGACGAAAATAAATTTTTTAGTGAAAAATGATGTGGAGCATAATAAAGACGACCCAAAACAAAAGAAAACGCATAAGGTTTGAGCATATGTTAGCTTAGAGGAGATGAAAAGTTGCTCACGTAATTCAAAAGTGCGCTAACATTCCTATTCTGCTTGCCGCTAATAATCTCTAGCACCAAGACACCGAAACTGAACACGTCAGACTTCACTGAGAAATTACCCTCCAATGCATATTCTGGAGACATGTAACCACTGGAAAATGCAATGAAGATGGATTAAACAGTTTTGTTTCATCAAAGAGCAATATAGAGAATAAACTTTGTAAAGGAAAACTAAAACCGGCGATTTAGCTGGTATCTTACTATGTGCCGATGATTCTACTTGTGTTTTCTTGAGTTTGATCCACTTCGAAAATTCTTGCTGTTCCGAAATCTGATATCTTGGCATTCATATTCTCATCCAACAAAATGTTACTAGCTTTGAGATCTCTGTGTATGATCTTAAGACGGGAGTCTTCATGAAGATACAAAAGGCCGCGAGCAATTCCTTGGATAATCTTACTACGTGTTCCCCAATCCAATCGCAATTGTGTCTCCGGATCTACACAAATAATTATTGTCAAATTGAAGCAAGAGAGTGAAAGTAGATGGACATTGAAATTTGATGAAAGAAAACGTGTGTACCAAATAAGATGGAGTCGAGGCTTTTGTTAGGAACATATTCGTAAATAAGAATCCTTTCCTTTCCATGTAGACAAAACCCTAAAAGCCTAACAAGGTTTCTGTGTTGAAGCTTTGCTACCACTTCAACCTCGTTCTTAAATTCTTGTCCGCCTTGACTCGAGCTTTCTGATAGTCTTTTTACGGCTATTATTTGCCCATCAGGAAGAGTGCCCTGTTCTCACACCATTACGGATAATTAAAACAAAACAAACAAGAAACAAAAGTTTGGACAATCATGCACTTTTGGATATAGTTTGTGGTCTAAATCTGTATTTTTTCCTTTTCAAAGAAACCACTCAAAGTACTTTGACTAATGCTTGCTTGCCTGATACACAGGGCCGAATCCGCCTTCGCCGATCTTGTTAGCGACGGAGAAGCTCTTAGTGGCGGCTTCAATGGTAGCAAAATCAAATTGTACCGATTCACCTGTTGAACTGGAAATCTCACCGCCAGCAGCTAATGCTGAAAACAGAGCATGCCATTATTATCAGTTAATTAATTTCAGGAGAAAATCATCTCTAGCTAGCCGTAAAAATTACCTCTTTCTTTTCTGATTACTGATCTCCGTCGTCTAATTATCAGATGGTAGCATAATATGAGCGCTAAAATGACTGCTATTGGTATACCAATTGCGAGCACCACCTTCAACGTCTTGTTTTTCTTACCTCCTGATCCAGAGTCAGAGACCGGCGAATTCTCTGGCGGCGGAGACAGAGGAGAGGGAGTGTCATAGAAGGGAAATATCTCAAACCTCAAACTACAACTGGGCTTAAGAATTATGGACCCTTGCCTTGCAGCACAACAAGAAGGAAGAAAATTGAGAGAATCCGACAAGCATCTCCGGCAATCGGGACCGGTAATGTCCGGTGTGCACTGCACCATCCCGTATAACCTGTTTAACGCCGTCGCAATCACATCGTCCACCGCATAAAACCTGGGAGGTGTCGAAACAACGGCGGCTTCAGAAATGAGCCGATTCATCAGTGACCGCAGAGTGGCATTGAAACCACTTGGATCCGTCACGTTATTCAGGTTATACAGAGGCTGGGTCGGGTCTTCCTCAAGTGTGGAGAATATTGATCTGTTGGAGAATCGGAGCATGCAATGGGTGGACCAAATAATCGCTTCCTTGTGATCTGGGCAGCTGAAGGTGATGTCTCGGGTAATGTTTCTGAGGCATTCCTGGCACCGTTGGGCGGAGCCGTCACCTCTGCATAAGAACAAGCCGTTGGCCGTGTCGATGCCGTTGCCGGAGCTGGCACTGTAAAACCCATTTCCGTTGGCCGTAGAGTTAGAGGTGAGATATTGGATCGTTGAATTCAGGTTTGCTTGGAAGACAGGACTTGAGCTGGGTCCATAACATAGAGGATAACTGTAGGGCACCGGGTCATCTATGGCGCCAACCGATAAATGCACAGAGATGATGATGATGATGGATATGATCAGTGGGAAGAGAACTGGGAACATGGAAGCCATGATTGAAAATATGTGGCCAGCATATATTTTTCCGTGGAAATGAAGTATGAACTACGATGGCCAAGGATATAACCGGTAGAAATGAAAGGATCAGTCAACAAGGACGTGAGTAATTAAATATTACTATTTCAGTCCAATCTTTGATACATCTTTGATACTGAAATTAATTAAGAAGACTGTAAAACTAGCTTGCGATTATTAAGTAAATATTGAATATGTAGATAAAGAAGTAGAACTTTCCAACAAAAATACAGAACTCTCACAATCCAAATGTTACTTTTTGTTGTTTTTATATAAATAAAGATTGTCTGCTTGCGGTTATTGACTTATTTTACAAAAAAACGGTGAAAGACTTCAAAAGTTTTGATTGTTGTGTTTGATTTTGATAATTCAAGTTGTAGTGTTTGACTCAAAACTTTACTAAGATAAATAGTAAAAAAAATAAAAATATATATTTTGAATGTTTAGATTTCAAAAATTATCAGAAACACTTAAATCATTTATCTTTACATGTCTATAAATTTATAAAAATAAATTAACAATCTTTGTGATAATGGAAAAAAAGTGAACAGACCCATTGGAGAGAAAAAAATGCATTAATAATAGTCCTAAAGGTTGTTGCAACTTTCGCGTAGCGCGTAGCAGAATTGACTTGAATTTTATCATGTCTACTTTTCTTTTTGAATATTTGATTGAATCATGACTACCTACTTTTTTAAAAAAGACAGTGAAATTTTTTAAATAATAATAATAATAATAATTTTTCCAATTTTACATTAATTATTGGACTTTTGAGACTACTCTTGATATGTTGTCCCATTTTTTGATGTCTCCTTCCTGTACCCATGGGATAAAAGCACAACATATCCGAACTCTTTTAAGACATGCCAGTTAGTCTATATTGTCCTCGAAACCAATGCTCTATGTGTTGAATACTTTTTTTTCGAAACCCTTGACTTATTTTATTAAAGATAAATCCCAATAAAACAAGCCTGAAAAGAAAATTAGCAACACCTAATAGTACTGCAAATGTACCTGAGCCAAAATTTTAATAGGCTACCAATTAACTTGCTAAAATCAACCGGATAAAGCAATTTTCAACTACCATCCCCTCCAACACTTTTGATATGCTCTTTGTAAGCAGAATTGTGTTGACACGTCATAGCAGTGCGCCGATGGGGAGAGAGGAGAGAGATTTGTAGCTAACCAGCTGTAAGTAATAAGCAACAAGACTTACACGAAACTAAAACAAAAACAACAACCACTACCTTTTACTACGGTTTGGGTCGCAGTAAACCCAACATGCACAATAAAAGGTGAGTTAATGGCGTAGTAAGCCGTAGAGAACCTATTTTTTTAGGATTTCCCCACTTCTTTTTCATCCGGCGCATGCTCATTTTCTTCATTTTCTTCATTTTCTTTCTATCTTCTTCTATTCTTCCATTTTCTTCTCTATATTTCTTTTTGTTATCACCTTTCTTCTTCTTCTTCTACTTTTGGGCCACAGTTGCCACTAACATTCCGACGATGCCCTCCCACTATCACCACTGTTGCCACCACCAGTCCGACGACGCCCTCCCACTGTCACCACTGTTGCCACCACCAATTGCTCCTCCATTACGTGGGGAGGACCATTTTCACTGCGGTTAAGGTCACAGTGAACGACTCCCCACGGTAAACGGGAGCTCGGTAGTGGCAGTAAAATTTACTGCGGCCTAAACCGCAGTTAGGCCGCGGTAAGACCTCGTGGGTCACGTGCCCTACCTACCACTATCCATACCGCGGCCGCGTACTAGAACAGATAGGTTAGCGAAGATAACATGTTCAATAGTACAGATCATATTTACCGGGTGACATAAGGTGGGTAGGAATTCTAGGGCCAGGACTAAGGGTTCGATGTTGGGCCATTATATGCGGGGAATGGTGTATCAAAAGGCTCAGGGTGGTTCCAGGATCCCATCGTTGAAAAGCGACGGCCCAATCCTTACCCACGAGGGACATGTAAGGAATGGATTAATCCGGTCGTAGGTTTTCATGAACCCATACGGGAATATTAATTCCACGGGTTAACACTACTTCCTACTAGGAAACGGTGAAGGCTTGGAGAGTAAAATCTCACAAGTACAACAACACCATATTCCGCTGTGAAAGAGATTGGTTTTGGTGGAGCTCGGGTAGAGAACTCCATGTCATGTATGTCAACATGAAATAAATAAATAAACAAATAAGTAAATAAATAAAAATAAATCAAGCAAAACAAAACAAAATAAAACCCATATGTGGCCAGACTTGTCCCCAGCGGAGTCGCCAGCTATAGCGACGAGATTTTCGACAAGAGTCGCCACCAATCTATTTGGCTTAGGTCAATTGGAAACCTAAAATAACTGGTCTGCACAAGATCTAGATCCGTTAGTCAATTACAATCAAAAATAAAAATTCTCGATTACCCAAAATTGGTACCACGGGGTTTACTTCATATTTTTGCTTGATTTTTCTTTTATTTGATTTTTATTAAATGATATACAAAATAAATAATTCTAATCAATTCGGAGATAATGACAACAATTAACAAAAGAGAGAATAAATTAACACCATTTAAATGAAAGAATTAGCAACAATGAATAAAAGAAAAATTAAAAGGTTTATGCCCAAACTGTCAGTTTTGAAACTTGTGGATGACTTTCCTACAAACATGAGACTGTTAGTGACTTGAATGAAATCTTAAAAAGGCATAGAGATCTAAGTGGGTAAAGGGGAAAACATTGGGGCCTGAATTAATAATAATAACAATAATAATATGGAAAAGAAAAAAAAAAACAGGAGAAGAACAGAATCGAACCTGCAATCGCGAGCGTGGAGGAGGAAGGAGCAGCTCGGGTTCGTCGTTTCAGGGGACGTCGGACGGAAATGACGGCGGGGAACTTCCAGGCGGCGATCGGCGAGGCGGAGGGAAGTTATCGGAGCACGAATGGTGGCCTGAGTTATTGGATTGAACCGGGTCGTGCAGCGGGCGGGTAGCGGGTCGACAAGAAATTATCCTCCGTTCCGAAACTTCAGGCGACAAGGGTGGTAGATTCGGATTCCTTGCGACGAAACGGAGAAGATGGTATGCTCCTATGAACGGTTTGATGCCGGTATGAGGAAGACAAGGGTTGGGTTAGAGGCTTCGGATGTGAAGAAAAAAAAGCGTATTTTTCTTCTTTTTTTATTCTAATTGTTACTTTGCTGCTAATTAATTTTTAGGGTTTTAGTTTATGATGTATTTATAGGCCTAGGCTAGGGTTAGGGTTATAGAGTCCAATTAGGTTAGCATTCCTATTTTTTAGTGCTTTAGATTAAATTTAATTGTATTAGATTTTTGGTCATAATTATATGATTTTTTATGATTTTCGGATTATTTAATTATTATTTTAAGATAATTATATTTTTTTTCATTTTTTAATTCTTTTATTATCATTTTTATCTTCCCTTTTTATTTTATTAATATTAATTAAAGATTTTTCCCCTAAAATTACTAAACATTCAATTAGGTCATTTTACTTTTCTTTTTTTATCTTTTTAAAATTAGTCAAATTATGCTTAAATTTGTTAATTAGTTAATTAACTTAAGTTAGCTGTTAATTACAAATCCGGGTAAAAATCGAGTGTCAACAATATCCATAAAACTTTGAATTTCAAAAAATTAATATCCATAGAACTTTTATATACTCCGTGTGTATGTGTTATAATATATATATAAAAGATGGAAATGATAAACTTTGAAAGAGATGGGCAGCGACATGAATGTGACAGACAAAAACGTCAAATTAGTTACTTGAATGTATGAAAATTGGAAAGATGGTACGTAAAACAGTAAATAGATAAAGAGTGACTTTTTTTTTTGAAGAAGAAAGATTTGTTTTATTAATGATGAAACAATATAAAATAAGTCGTAGTCGATAAACGAGGTACCCATACTAGGTACAAACAAACCTGGCTGTAAATGTGAAATACTTCACATGAATGGACTTACGGAAGGAGACCAACACCTCTACAATTACACTTTTTGTCTGGCCTCCAAACGTTAAGCATCTCATGACGACGATCATGACCACTATAGCAAAAAAAAGATCTAGAATCTGGCTCCTAGTACCTTTGCACGTCCAAAGGCTAAATGGTATCAGCCAAGGTTTTAAATCTCGTGACTTGGCCACCGTCTGCTTTTGACCGATACGCTTGATCAGATATGATATCCTGACGTACTGTAATTTGTGTACTGGTTATATATATATATATATATATATATATATATATATATATATATATATATCATTTAACCTCAAACACTTATATGATTCATAAACCAAACTAAATTAACTATTCCAATAATGATTCAAAACTAATTAAGGTCGATACATAGTCACAAGAAAGTCATGATAGATATGATTCATAAAGCCAACCAAATCAAATAGTCTACACAATCATAGGAAATTCAAGAACATAAATGAACTGAACAACCCGATGAAAGCTGTGTTGTTATCCTAAAGGATTATCAACAATCACATTGTTAACAAGCTGGCCATCAATCATGAAATATTATGATGGAGGACGTTTAGGTGAAGTCTCATTCACCAGTTCATCTTCATCATCAAGGTTAGGAACTTCCATCACATCATTTGTTTGTGAAGAGCATTTGCAAGAGGCTCTTCTACACTAACCCAATCAATATCATCTTCAGTTAACAAGGTTGAATCCTCAGATATCCATTCATCCATAACAACAATATTATAAAGGAAAATCGGATCCAATGAAGCCGAGGTCATTTTCATTATCCTACAAACAATTACCATAATATCAATAGTAATAAAAATAATTGTACTTTACAATGACAAGATCATTTAGCCTTTTATGTTCTAGTCTACTTCGCTTTGAATGAATCATCTCAAATAAACTCCAGTTCCTCTCGCATCCCGTTGCACTAGTACATTGACTAAGTATTCTCTTAGCGAAATCTTGCAAATCTGGAGTTTGTTGCCCGAATGAATCCCACCGCGCATCTATATATTAGATAATTGAAATAAACAAATGTTCTAGTAAAATTTAGATTATTGAACAAATATAACAACATAAGTAATAATAAGATAAATCATATACCTGGTTGAGCCCGTGTTCTCATGTGAATTGTAAATGGAGTTCCGAAAATATCAACAGACTTCTTATAGCTCTCAAGTTTTACCATGATTCACTTTTAAACACTTTCATCTGGAACTATTTTCAAAGTCAGTCCTAAAATATTCCAGGATTCATAAAACAAGCAGCAGCATGCAATGGAGATTGCATTTGTCGATCCCATCTTGACTCAATAATGCTAATGTAAGAATTCACCCTATTCTTAAACCATTCCTTGATTGTCTTCTTAGACCTATCCATAACATCGAACAAGTAGCCCATACTTGGCTTCTCATCACTACAATCACAAAAGTCAAAGCACCTTTACTAACGGTTCACAAACTTTCACAATAAGCTGACATTTCAACCATAAATCTTTATCACCAAGGATTGTGGAACCAATTTCTTTTCCCACATTAGTTTTTGGGGACTGTGAACTTATCCATGCAACACTTGTAAACATTTGCCGCAGTTCATTCTGTTGGGATTTGGAAGCTTGGGCAAACACAAATAATATTTTTCACCGTGACGATTCCATGGCCTTTTCCACTATCAATATCAATCAACAATTACATGCACCAATAATAGCAACCAATGGCTATTCTAAAAACTCACAATTTGCACACAAAACACTTTTGTGGCTCTATCTCTCAATCTCACATGTGAAACACACACAATCAAGCAGCTCTTACTAGCCGCACTCACCACGTACTAAACTCACAAAGAAGCCATACCTATTTTTACTACCCAACCATACCTAATACTGTTACGCCTAGGAGACGAAACCTAGGCTAGCTAAAACACAAGCACGTAAACCTACTCTAAATAGGATGGACAAATCCTAAACAAACAGACAGGAAAACCAACAAACTAAGTCCAACTAGGGATAATAACAAATCTAGTCCTCCTCCTTTAAATTCTTTATAATTTGAGTCACAACCTCAACAATTTCCACCTTGACTCAAATTATTTCTTCAACTCCATCTTTTCACCAAATCCGCAAACCTGACATTCTTGCTTGTAGGAACCTTCACATTCGAGGACTCGCTCTTGGTCTCTCCTTTGACAAATATGCTTCCAACCAACTCATACAAATTTTTAGAGTTCTTCACTCCTTTCATATACAACTAATGCATTCTTTGAAATTCTTAAACCTCCACCTCGAGCAGAAAATCAAAAACCCAATTTATCCAGTTTGTCAAGTGAAATCAAGTTCCTTCTAAATTTTAGAACGTACCTTACATCACCAAGTTTCGTTGTACTTCCATCATGCAACTTGATCTTCACGTTGCCAATCCCTTCAATTCGTTCTTCTCCACCATTAGCCAAGTAAATTGGCCTATCACATGGCTCAAATTTTGTGAACCATTCTTTCCTGGAACAAACGTGTTCCGAGCAAGCTGAATCAAACATTCAAACATCATCTGAAACTTTCTCCTTGATCTCTTGCACCATTAGCAACTCATCACCACTCATATAATCTTCCACCAAGCCAACATCATCTTTTTCTTCTTCTCTCTTTTCTTTTCCTTTCTTCTTTGTCTTCAAAAAATCTTCCATGTCTTCTTTCAATTTTGGGCAATAAAATTTAATATGACCCAATTCTTGACAATACCAACATTCTGTTTTGCTCCAATCCTTCCTCGGTCTCAAACCCGATCTTCCTCTCAAATCGCTTCTTCCTCTAAAATCACTTCTTCCTCTCCAGCTATTTTTCTCTCGCTCCATCACAGCTGCATCATTACATTCTTCTTTTTCCTCAAACTTGCGAACTCTGTCATGCTCCAATAGCACAGTAGTCACATCTTCTAGCTTCAACGTTTCTCTTCCAACCATCAACGGAGTCACAACCGGTTCATAAAATTTTGATAAAGAATAAATCAAAATTATAGCTCTATCTTCTTCCTGAATTTTCTCACCAATACTTTCAAGTTGTGTAACAAATTTGTTAAACTCATTCAAGTGCGCAACCAAAGCGGTGCCATCTTTCATCTTCAAACCGTATAACTGCTTCTTTAAACAAAACTTGTTAGTGATGGATTTTGACATTAAAGGAGAGAAGATTGGATGAATTGTTAAGTTTCTCATTTACAATGGTAGCCTATATATAGAGTACAAGAGATTACATCAAATCCTAAATCAACATAAATTAAGGGATACAATTTACTAATTACAATCTCCTAATTGATGATAATTGTAAATGAATAAGGAAGGTAAATATGTACACCTATAATCATGCTAATACCCCCCGACAAGATCAAGTGTGGGTCCGTACTTGGAGCTTGGACCTTAAGAAGCTGAAACAAGGTGAGCCAAGAGGTTTAGTAAAGATATCAGCAAGTTGGTCAGCAGAGACGACGTGTTGAACTTTGAGAAGACTTGATTCAACGCGTTCCCGAACAAAATAGTAATCGAAATGAATGTGGTTTGAACGAGAGCTGATGACGGGGTTTGTTGTCATAAATGTTGCCCCAATGTTGTCACATAAAAGGATAGGTGGTTGAGATTGTGTGACACCAAGTACATGGAGAAGTTGTTGCAGCCATGACAATTCAGCAGTCGTATAAGCAAGAGCTCGAAATTCGGCCTCTGTGCTTGATCGGGCTACCACTCGTTGCTTGCGAGAAGTCCAACTAATAAGGTTTGAGCCAAGATAAATGGCAAAGCCATACTGGGAGCGACAATCATCCTTGTCAGAGATCCAACCAACATCATAATAAGCACGGAGTTGAGTAGAGGAGTCACGTTGCAGAAGTAGACCATGATCAATTGTACCTTTAAGGTAGCGCAAAATGCGTTTGGCAGCTTTCCAACGAGTGACAGTGGAGGAATGCATGAACTGACAAACTCGATTGACAGCAAAGGCAATTTCTGGGCGTGTAATTGTGGCATACTGGAGAGAACCCACAACTTGTCTATAGAGACGTGCGTCAGCAACAGGTTCACCGTCTTTCTGAAGTCGAGAACTAGGATCAGCTGGTGAAGAAATTGGCTTAGCATCAACCATGTGACAACGAGCCAAAATATCCCGAATATACTTTGACTGAGACATAATCAAGCCAGAAGCATGAGGCAAGACTTCAATACCCAAGAAGTAGCACAATGGTCCCAAGTCTTTTAGTGAGAATGCCTGATGACGAAGATTAATAAAGCGGTTGATGTAGCCTGAATCACTGCCAATAATGATCAAGTCATCAACATATACAAGCAGATAAATAGTAGTAGTAGAGGACGTGTGAACAAATAAAGACGTGTCAGAGTAGCAAGCACGAAAGCCATTCGAAAGGAGAAATGACTTGAGCTTATTGAACCAAGCTCGAGGAGCTTGCTTGAGACCATAGAGGGATTTGTTGAGACGACAAACATGGAAAGGTCGTGTCGATCGGTGAACCCTTGGGCTGCTCCATGTATACTGTTTCAGCTAGGTCACCATTTAAAAAGGCATTATTGATGTCAAGTTGACGAATAGGCCAGCCCTTGGATAAGGCTAAGCTAAGAACCAAACGTACAGTAGTGGGTTTGACAACAGGACTGAATGTGTCAAAATAATCAACTCCTTCTTCCTGATGAAATCCATTTGCCACCAAACAAGCCTTGTATCGCTCAATTGAACCATCAGCATTTCTCTTGATCCTGTAAACCCACTTACAACCAACAAGATTAGTATCACGGGGATGAGGTACAAGTGACCAAGTGTTATTGCTCATTAAAGCTTTATATTCGGCCTGCATCGCTTGTTGCCAACAAAGATGCTTGTTGGCCTGACCAAAGGTGGTAGGTTCTTTTTCTGGAAAGGGATGTGGATCATCGGAGACGGGATGGCAAGTGGTGGTGAATGTTTTGGGTTTCAAGGAATAGGTGCGGGCTCGGGTGGTCATTGTGTGAGTGGTGCTGTCAGAAGGACGAAAGTAGGTAGGAGCATTATGGTAAGGCTGAGGTGGAGGAGGTGGTACCGCGGAGCCAAGTGTCGTAGCAGGATTTGGGGGAGGTGATGGGGAAGGTGCAGCCACGGCAAGCTCAAGTAGGTCAAGTGGTGTGGGGGAGGATTCGAAGGAGGGTAGTGGTGATGATAACTCCCTTGCTTGATTGGCATATGGATAAACGTCTTCGTTGAACATGACATGACGAGCAATGTAAGTTCTGGAGGTAGGGATGTGAAGACAAAGGTATCCTTTGTGTTTGGAACTGAACCCAATAAAGACACATGGAAGAGATCGAAAATCCATTTTGTGGTGGTTGTAGGGACGCAAGAAGGATAACATAGACAACCAAAAGTTTTGAGAAAGTTGTTGTCAGGGATTTTAGAGTAAAGTTTTTGGTACGGGGATGTGTAGTTAAGGGTAGGAGAGATGGTTCGATTGTGAAGATAAGTGGCTGTATGAAAGGCATGTTCCCAAAGGATGAAGGGAGATGATGATTGAGCTAGGAGAGTCAACCCTTTTTCAACAATAATTCGATTTCTGCACTCAGCAGCCCCATTTTGTTCCTGCGTGTAAGGACAAGAGACTCTATGTTGGATACCACGAGTAGATAAGAAGCTGGACACATTTCGAAATTCACCACCCCAATCAGTTTGAAGACATTCGATAGAGGACCCAAATTGTGTTTGGACCATTGCTCTAAACTGTTAAAAGACATTGAACAATTGAGATTTGTGACTCAGAAAATAGATCCATATAATAAATTTGGTGGCATCATCAATGAAAAACACAAAATACCGATTTCCATTTAAGGATAACAGAGGAGCAGGACCCCAAACATCAGAGTAGATTAATTCAAATGGTTTTTCAGACCTGACATGAGAGCTAGGAAGATGAAAACGATGACTCTTGCCTAACTGACAGGCATCACAAACACTTGGAAATTTATTGGAGTTGACAGGAAGTTTAAACTGAGACACTAGACGACGAAGGATGTGTTCATGAGGATGAGCCAGACGACGATGCCAACCAAGTAGGGAGGTGCGGGAGCTGGATGGAGGGTGAAGGTCGGTGTGGTCGAGGCTGGTGGAGGCGATAGAGGCCGTGATCAATGGTTCCTTGGAGGGTTGTGTTGCCGTGCAAATCCTTGACAACATAATGATCAGGATAGAAAATCATATAGGTGTTGTTATCTCGATTTAGTTTTGAGACACTGAGTAGGTTTTTGGTGAGATCAGGCACAATAAGAACATTCTTTAAGTTGACAGACATAGACTTTGTAGGCAAAATAGTAGAGCCATAATGAGAAATAAGTAATTAGAGGTACTCATCATCAAACAAACAGCCGGTTGAGGTCATTAGAGACATGATATGATCTCAGCACCCGTGTCAAAGTACCAGCGGGGTCCGTAAGAGAGGATGGGGAAGCATAGTGTGCAGAATGCGCAACCTGACGGTCAAATGAGCGATGGTTGTTTCTTGGAGGTGGTGGACGCGCAGGATAATCAGTGTGATTGTAGCAATCAATCGCCAGGTGTCCCATCTTGTTGCAGATTTGACATTGAATCCGCCTGCTTGTGGTACCATCTGGGCCATGATTGCCCTTCGAAACACCAGAGGAAGGCGGAGCAGAGTAACGTCCACGGCTTGAGCGGGAGGAAGAGCCGCCACGTGAATTGGTGTAGGCTGCATTGGCCGATGGAGCCATGACTGAGCTAGGAGTTGGAGGCAGTAGCGAATCAGGTGGTGACTGATGATGTTGATTGTCTCTCTCAATCCTTTCTTCTTCTTGTAGCAGCAAACCAAGTAAATCATCAACATGAGTCTCTTCGGATCGCATCATGAACGAGGTAACAAAAGGACCATACGAACTATCAAGTCCATTCAAGATATAGCCAATCAGATCTTCATTTGAGATCGGTTGAAGATTGGCATCAAGTGCATCAGCAATTGCACGTTTCTTTTCAAAGTACTCCATGATGGATAAGGATCCCTTCGAGAGAGATTGAAGTTGATGTTTGAGAGCCATTCTACGGGCCCGAGACTGAGCTTGGAACGTTCGATCAATGGTAGTCCACGCTTGACGGGCGGTGGTGGCAAGAAAAATGGTGGCGAGTGCACTCTCAGAAAGAGTTGTGCGAAGCCAGAGGAGTACAAAGCGGTCACCGCGACGCTAAGCAATGTACTCTGGATTCGACGCCGGAGGAGTCGTAACGTCGGCTGCTTGAGGCTTGTACTCAGGAGGCGAGTCATCAGTTAGGATGTGAGCCTCCAACTCAAACGCTTGAAGCGCTGTGAGGACAGTATTACGCCACAAAGAAAAATTTGTCCGATCAAGCTTGATATTGATCGATGGAATTTGGAAGTTCAATGGAGATGAGGAGTTGGCAGCAACAAGAAGTTGGCCGGTGAGACTAGTGGTGGTGTTGTTAGCCATAATTAGAGATGAAAGAGTTTGTGCGTGATGCAGGATCAAGAAAAAGAAGAAAAAATGAGCCTAAGCTCTGATACTATAAAGGAGAGAAGATTGGATGAATTGTTGAGTTTCTCATTTACAATGGGAGCCTATATATAGAGTACAAGAGATTACATCAAATCCTAAATCAACATAAATTAAGGGATACAATTTACTAATTACAATCTCCTAATTGATGATAATTGTAAATGAATAAGGAAGGTAAATATGTACACCTATAATTATGCTAATAGACAAGTACATACCTTCAAGTTTCGCCATTAAACTCGTTGGAGAGGTCTCGTTCAATACATCATACTTCAACTGTGGTGCAAGAGCCAATCTAATCGTACTCACCGCGATTTCTTGCATCTCTTTCCACCTGTCATCTTTAATTTCATCAGGCTTCGTCTTCTCAAACACACTACCAAGCTTTTGCTGCACGAGCACATCCTTCACCATGCACTTTCAGAGACTGAAATCTCCGGAACCATCAAAACGATCAATCGAAAAATTGCCCGACGTCCCAGCCATCGCGAACCTCTCTCTGATACCACTTGTTGGGGTTTAGAAGCGTGGGCAAACACAAACAATATTTTTCACCGTGACGATTCCACGGCCTTTTCCACTATCAATATCAATCAACAATTACATGCACCAATAATAGCAACCAATGGCTATTCTAAAAACTCACACTTTGCACACAAAACACTTTTGTGGCTCTATCTCTCAATCTCACATGTGCAACACGCACACAATCAAGCAGCTCTTACTAGCCGCACTCACCACGTACTAAACTCACAAAGAAGCCATACCTATTTTTACTACCCAACCATACCTAATACTGTTACGCCTAGGAGACGAAACCTAGGCTAGCTAAAACACAAGCACATAAACCTACTTTAAATAGGATGGACAAATCCTAAACAAACGGACAGGAAAACCAAAAAACTAAGTCCAACTAGGGATAATAACAAATCTAGTCCTCCACCTTTAAATTCTTTATAATTTGAGTCAACCTCAACACATTCTTGAATGACAAAATACATTGAATACTAAGAAAGTTGGTTGCAAACCTTGCCATTCCATGGAGACAAATATCTCTACCACCTGTATATTAGGGGGTTTCAAACCTTTGGTGGGGAAGAAAAAATTTTCACCACATTTGTTATAAAAATCACTAAACAAATTCATCACCTTGTTATGGATCTTCAAACCAACCAACAAAAACAAGCCATTTTCACGTTCACTTCTTCAGTGATTGGCTGCCTTGGAGGGCCCCACCCCCACTCCACCATGCTTGGCTTCTCACTTCCCATTCTCACAGATCATTTTCGCGTTCACTTCTTCAGTGACTCACGTCAGGTCCGATTTTCATCGGTGATTCTCACCAAATTTTTGGAGGTGAGAATCGAAAATCTCACCTCCGAAAACGAAGGTTTGAACCCCCTATTATCTTCTCATCAATAAAGTTTTTTCCACCTTTCTTATATGATGCATCATAATCAGTAACAAACGGCACAACATTTGATGGACGAACTTTTTGAACCACTTCATCAAATATTGTAAACAAAGTATTTGCATCCTTCTACTACCCAACATGATTAACAGACTTCAAAAACATGGTAGTACCGTTTGAGCTATAAACCAAAAAGTTAATAGAGGTTTCTTGCTTTGGCTTGTCCATCCATAAGCAATTATAGAACAACCCTGACATTTCCACATAGCTTTAACGTCATATAGGTACAACCGAACTTCATTAACACAATCATTAAGTAGTGTACCTCTGAGTTCATATATAGTAGGTCCATTGAAACCACTTCCCATATTTGCAATTTCATTAATCATGGGCTGAAAAAAGTGCGAGGTAGCAGATGTTGAACGAAATATTTGCATCATACCACGATCTTGCAATTGCAAGCTTCGTTCGTCGCACCACTTCCTTAGATTTTAATGCACTTTTGATTGTAGGTTGGTTACCACCAGACACTCCTACAGGCAAAGAACTCCCAACTCCTTTTTGTCTCTTTGAAAAATCAGGAATTTGTTGATTGCTTGCAGGCCTTTTACTCCCTACTGTAGGTTCATTCAGCTCATCATTATCTTTTGAGCTTTCATTCACTAATGAACCTCCAATTTCTCTATTAACTGCTGCACGTCTTTGTTTCTCTTGCTTGCTATCTTCCAACTGTTGCTTCATTTGTGATTTCAAATCAATTGGAACTCTAACACACTTGGCAACATTTAGAGAAATTCCGGCCAAAATGTTCTTTGAGATGAGAAATTCCTCCCCCTTTTAGAAGTTTGCCACAATAAATGCAAATGCACTGGTTTCTGTGTCCCTCAACTCTTTTGCAATGGCCCCAAGTAGGATCATCAGCTCGTGGTATCAGAACATCACAACCTGCATCATTAGAGTCCGACTCATTTATGGCATTTTGAGTTGGTGGTGTTGGCGTTGCACTAGATACATTTTGAGCCATATGTTTAAATAACAAGAAAATAAGAACAAAATGATTTAAACGTTCCTACTTCCTACTCACAGTTGACATGTGTATTGTGTTACTTTCCATTTATAAAAAGTATTCAATGAGATGAACCTAGCTTTCTTGTCTACCAAATTCGTCACTTCTTATGTTTTGCATTAAATGAGATGATGAGTTGATAAAGAGAAGCTAATTGGACATGGTTAAAGAGTATAACAGTTTTTTTAACTAGAAAATGACGCAAAACCAACGACCAGTACCAACAGGCCAACACGTTCGAAAAAGCCAAAACCAATTGGCTTGTCCGTTGGTATTGACTCATTGGTATTTGCATCGTAGGTATAATATTAATCAATTGGCCAACTCGTTAATTATTTTTTTCTACCAAATGGCTTATTCGTTGGTGCGAAAATCCGATGACTGGAATTAAGAAACCAACGAGTTAGCATGTTGGTATAGCTATAATAACAGGTCAACCCATTGGTACCCCAACCAACTGGTCTACACGTTCCCAACACAAGCTATAGCATGTTGGTCGCGCTTATGAAAGAAGTTCCCAACACAGACTTGTTTTCCATTAAAGAGCATCACATTTAACTGATCTATAGCTTTCTGAGCAGATTCTTCATGTCAAACTGCACAATCTAGTTGATTGAACAAGAGATACTATCAATTAGAAACACAGCAGACATTCTCAGCATCAAACTGCAGTTACAGGTATGTTAATATCCTTAAACTTGAAATACTATGAATTAAAAGTAAGTAACTCACATGGTATCATAGAATAAATGATGATATACAGATTTATGGGTTTAATTGACAAGAAGTTGTTAGGAAAATTGGAGAGAAAAAAGGCAGTACGTTTGACACAATAATAGAAAAGTAGAACACTAAAGAGATGCATAAAAAATTCTTACCTATCCATTGCAAAGAAGCATTATATTTCTATGTGGCAAAGATCAATAAAATGGTTAAAAAGAAAACAGATAAAGAAAAACAAATCAAGTGTTAAAATGAAAGTGGAAACCTGTAAATATACATAAACAATCACTCAAAAGCAGACATCAAACAGAACACGTAGGAAGTAATATAATGGTTCAACCAAACAAAGGGGAAGTGAAACTTGATACTAAAAAGGAGTAAAATCCGCCCGGTCCCTCTTGTTATGTTTATACCTATTTGATCTCATATTAACTTTTGCTTTAAAATGGTCTAAATTTAAGTTATGCGTCATGTTCCTATCCTTTCCATTCATTTCAGATTAAAATGGATGTAGAAGTGTAAAAGACAATTTTACCTTGCATTAATTATTACAATAGACCTCAATTTTTTAAATCTTACTCAAACCTACCCAAAATACTTTTAAATCTTACAGATTAACCCCCACACTTCATAATACTTCATTTTGCCCAACCTTCCTCGTCCTCCTCGTCCTTCCGCCTCCTACACCACTATAAAGCCCCCGCACCATCGCCGAATATGAAATCGCCGCCGACCACCGATTCCAAAGAAATCCACCTAGGAGCAAGGTGGGCCGAGATCCGCCAAAATTCGACTACACCGGCCGCGCCGAACCTCTCAATCACCGCCGACGTCTTCTCCAAATGACATAGCTCCTTCCCCGACCGATTCCGCCGCTCCTCGCCGCGAACACCACAGACCCGCCGACCTACGAGCTTCACCGCGGCTCTAGACTTGCAACAACTTCAATGTTTGATTCCACCATTGTCGGCCACGTAGCGAGGAGCAAAGCGGTTGATGTAGGAGGCGAGTAGGAGGGAGGCACCGACGATGGTTACGGCGAGGAGGTAATGTGGCTGAAATGAGTCGGTGGAGCCGTGGAAGATGGCGAAGGTGATGTTTGAAAATAATTGGGGTGAAATTGATTATGTTTAAAAGATTGGGGTGTATAATAGCAATTAATTAAGGGTAAAAAGGTCTTTTCACCTCAACCGTCCATTTTAATGGCTGAAATGGACGGAAAGGACCGGAACAGGACGCGTAACTTAAATTTAGGATCATTTTAAAGCAAAAGTTAATATGACTGCAGGCAGAAAGATAAAAAGAGGACGTGACGGATTTTACTCTACTAAAAAGAGCGAGAAAGTTTAGCAGTCGTGTAAGATCTAGCTCCATGTATGCTAGAACCTAGTGAGATTAAAGACACAAGGGCTGGTTCCTTTTATGTGTAGCAGCTATGCTGACCATGAACTCATCCATCATTTTCACACAAGGAAATCAACAACCAGGAAAATTCCAAAACTGTGACCACCGTATTGTTTGGGAAGAACATAATTCTGAGTTTCCAATTCCAACATTTTCAGATAACCAAATAGCTCAAGCAATACCCAAATTTCACTTGCAATATGTATGTCTCGGAGAATAGTGAAGGATTAGTGAGGGAAGTAAAAGTCGCAAGAACTGAGCAAAGAAGCCGACATTTATCTAATCTAAGTGACATAGACAGAAGACAAAAAAGAGGGGAAAATGCGCCGTTCACTCACCGACATTTCAGATGTCGCAGGGGAGCTTTAGAAGACGAGGTGAGTGGAGGATCCAAGTCCGTCTCTCGTTACGAGCATGGAGAATCCTAGTCTACAGGAGGGCAGTGAAATCGGAGGGCGAACAGATTGCCTTCTTGAGACACGATCATGGTGGAGCAACAAAACGGGCAGCTACGTCGAGAAGTCGAGCAGAGGGACGGAGGTGGAGGACGCGCTCTGCTGCTGCTCTGGTGGTTCGTGAATCGCAATGGGATTAGGGATGGTTCATGGCTCCCCAATTTAGTCCCTAGGCTTAAATAAAACTACAGTTTAGTCCTTCAACAAATGTCACCCATGAATGTTTCAAAAATTAATTATGTCATACATAAATGATGTTTACTTTGTGAGATGATTTTTTCTTATACTCCAACCAACTTTGATATAAAAAATGAAACAATTACTTCATCTCAATATTATGATCTCAATATTAATCACTGTTAACTTGAGTTTATATTCAATATTATGTTCTTAATTATAATTATTTCATCGTATAACTTATATTTTTAGTAAAACTCTAACCACATTAAAGCTTGATCATATTCATATTTTAGAAATAAAAGGTTTTAAAGCATGCATAGAATGATTGTTTTAAATGCATAGAATGAATAAATTGAAAAGTGAGACATTACTGCAGCAGTTGGTACCCAGCTTCACTACAAACGGCAATCATTATCGCAGAACACTTCCAACCTTTGGTATGGTCCACGTTTTTTACAAAAACACATGCCTCCAACAAATGATGTTGTTCAATTTACCAAGTAGATTTGTCAATCCTCATTTAACAAGTAAAAATATTTTTTTTCAACTGCTCCATTAATAATGTCACCCATGAATGTTTCAAAAATTAATTATGTCATACATAAATGATGTTTACATTGTTAGATTGTCTCAATATTATGATCTCAATATTAGTCACTCTTTTAACTTGAGTTTTTCTTCAATATTATGTTCTCAGTTATGATTATTTCATCGTAAAACTTATATTTTTAGTAAAACTCTAACCACATTAAAGCTTGATCATATTCATATTTTAGAAATAAAAAGTTTTAAAACATGCATAAAATGATTGTTTTAAATGCATAGAATGGATAAATTGAGAAAGTGAGACATTACCAATGGGCTGCCCGTTGGTACCTTTGGCACTACCAATAGGCTGCCCGTTGGTATCACAGACACTACCAACGGACAGCCCGTTAGTACCGGAACACTTCCAACCTTTGGTATGGTCCACGTTTTCTTGCAAAAAAAAACAAACCTCCAACAAATGATGTTCCATTTACCAAGTAGATTTTTCAATCTTCATTTAACAAATAAAATATGTTTTAAACATACATAAATTAATTGTTTTAATTGAATAAAATGGATTAATTGTGAGACTGAGACAATACCAACGGACCGAATGTTGGTACGAGTGACACTACCAACGGGCCGTCCGTTGGTACGGCTAACACTACCAACGGGCAACCCGTTAGTGACATATATGTTTTTCGTTTTTAAATGGAAAATGAGGTTTCATCGTACCAACGAGTTGCTCGTTAGTAATATTAATGTTTCGGTATAACCAATAGTTCTCTCGATAGCGTATCCTGACTGGAGATGGTTGAGACTTACCGGTGAGAATATCAAAGTGTATTAATCAACGGGCAATCCGTTGGTATAGCCTGTTGATTTTGACAAATTTTCTAGTAGTGTTTGCCAACAAAAGAGAAGGAAAACAACAACTAGCAAACACTAACACGGAGCATTAACAGCTCCTACAGAACCCACTCCAAACCTGAACCAGGAAGCGCACCCAGAGGCAAAACAACAGGAAAACAACAATAGAGCAACAAAAGGAGCAATTTTATAATCCTAAGTCGCATCAATCCTAAACAGATGCATAAAAAACTTTCATGCCTGAAACTTTAAATAACAAGAAATTAAATCTTGTACTCAGCCCATTAAATAATAAGAAATTATTTAACCTGAATCTAAGAATTATTTAGAGTTAACCAATTACCTAAATTTCAGGTGGAGCTCGCGTTTGGGAGGAGATGGCTGTTGATGGTGGCGAGAGGCGGTGGACGCTACCGGATTATGGCGGACAGTGAGGTGTGAGTGGCATTGATGGAAGATCTGGTGAAGCATTGAGTCTTAGAGCTTCGTGACCAAAGTGGCAGACTTGTGCGAGAAAGAAGAATCTGTGACTATGAGGCTGCTGCTACTGGCTTTACTCTTTTCTTTTTAAAAAAAAAAACTATTTAATGCATCAGACCTCAAAGTTTTCAAAATTAATCAACTGGCCCTTGTACAGTCGTTTTCTTTAATTTCGTCGGTAAGCGAGATAGTCAAGATGACCGAGACGACCGAGCAGCCTGGTACGTCCGCCGAGACTATATTGGCCTAAATTATATCGTCTCACGGCCGGTACCAAGACGAAACCGGTATACCGGCCGAGACGAGACGATATTTAAAACTATACCAGCGCACCGTAGTGGGCTAACAATCTACTGCAACCACTACTTCAATCTACTCACATGGTAACTGATATAAACAAATGGAAAGTCTAACCGATAGCACAGAAAACATGAAATGGTCTTGAAAAGTAAAGCAAAAAGTGAAACTAACAATGTTTGATGAAAAGAAAAAAGTACTAATGGACAACGATCTCTCAAGGACTGTTGTCTGGCTCGGATTCCCCCAACCAAGTAAAAGAGACACTGCAGTCGTTGCACCATCTTTTCGCGCCCTCTTACGCACATGACTTGAATTGTCAACTTCTATCAAAGAACTGGACCACCTCCTTCGATAAACCGGAGCTATCCAGCGCTAGAACACACACTGAATCCACAATCTATCTACCAAAAATAAGCTTGAACCACTGATACCGGGAGAACTAAAGCCACTCTAGATGATTGACCTACCGGAACGGTTGGGGCAGGATCCACC
Source organism: Stellera chamaejasme (assembly GCA_024586325.1). Classification (NCBI taxonomy): domain Eukaryota; kingdom Viridiplantae; phylum Streptophyta; class Magnoliopsida; order Malvales; family Thymelaeaceae; genus Stellera; species Stellera chamaejasme. The sequence continues at coordinate 1,779,278 of CM044986.1, forward strand.
CTGAGCAGTGCTCCCGCATCCGCACCTACCTCCTCCACCGGAGGAACCACCACATTAGGAGTAACTGGAGCAGGCCTTCCTCTAGGTATCGGTCGCGGACGTGGGCCTCTGTAACGCATCCATGCACCAAATTGGTGTGTTCCACCTACAACTGTAACGGGAGAGAAGCAATTCTACTCCACATGGTCCACCCGACCACAAATAAAGTAAAAATCGGTAGCTTCTCATATTGTATCACAAAATCTTGCTCATGTCCTTCCCAATCAACATAGACCACTCAGCGAAGAGGCTTTGTGACATCGAAAGAAATCCCTAAACACAAGAAAGGTCTTGAAGCATCAACCTCTAAAACTGGACTGATATTTTGCCCCAATAATTGGCTCATCTCCTTGGTGTGCCATTCAAAAGACACATCAAACAATAATTTTTTAATCAAAAGTACTATTCATATGGACTTTGTGATGAACCTCTCAATAACATGGATGAACATACATGAACTTTTTCAAGAACACATAAACTTGTTCATTCCTTTCTCTTTTTCCTCAAGGTTTTCTTTTCCCACAAGATAAACAACTTTGTGTAAGTTCAACAATAAATTTTTGGATCAAAAGTACTATTCATATGAACTTTGTGATGAACCTCTCAAGAACATGGATGAACATACATGACCTTTTTCAAGAACACTGATGTGATCCTTACAATAGTGTAAGATCAACACTTTTAATGATCTAGCTTGAAGGAAATAAAGATCAAAGTGAAGAAAGTTCAAGAACAATATGAACAAAGTTCAAGAACAATATGAACAATATATGGCTAGAATCACAAGCACCTTTCAACTACAAGGTTGAACAATACTTGAGAATGGCCAAGGGAAGAAGAATGGTTCTAGCACCTCTTAACTACAAGATTAAGCAATACTAGAAATAAAGTTTGAAACCACTTACATGGATCAAAGGGACATGGAAGCAAGGAAGAAGAGAACACAAATGGCAAACCCTTCAAGGAAGGAATTTCAGCCAAGACTTGAATTTCTTTCAAAGTATGTTCTAAGGTTTTACAAAGGGATACATCGGGTATATATAGGGTGGGAGGTGATTCGTGACAACCTTCAAACAAAACCGTCAGAAAAATGGAAAAAAAATGAAGCGGCGTGTTTGACAATGAACCAAGACCAACGAGCACAAGGTGGACGCAAGGAGAGCGACTAACATAGGGAAATTGGAGGAAGCTAGCCACCGATTGGGCTAAACGGTCGAGAGCGGTAGGAGCGCTCCAAGGCTTCGTGCTATTGCGGCTTCTATGACTAATTTTTGTTTTTTTGAAGGGTGACTTTCATTCAAAATCAGCTAGCAACATCCTGAAGTAGAGTACAAAGCCCTTAACGAAGAATCCAAAAGCTCTAAATGGAGGTGAGCAGAGTTGCAGCTAGTCTATAAACCATCTACAAACCAATAAGTAAAACCAAATTGCATCCCAAAATAAAAGAGAAAACAACACATATAGATATAGAACCCGCCCAACGGAGTAAACCGGTACTTAAACCATTACATGATGTTGAGAAGCACGTGGAGATCAGGTTCTAAACTCTACCATCTAGTCCATACGGACTCCCGTCTACAGCATCTTCGTTCGGTACAGGGGCAACTAACCACCACCCAAACTATGTCATACTAGTTTGTAAATGCTCGTCCCCTGCAAGAAGTATTGGGTAGGAGATAAAGAATCTCATTTTCACCTACATAAAGAGCAACAAGCAATAGCTACCAATCCACTAGTTAACACTCAAGCTGATCTAAGCCAAATAGCTATATCGGGTGCTTAGGGGAGGCTCCGGACACGAACCACCCAGATCCTAGTGCATCACTATTCTAGGCAGAGTGAGATCATGCTCCACCGATTGGGCTAAACGGTCGAGAGCGGTAGGAGCGCTCCAAGGCTTCGTGCTATTGCGGCTTCTATGACTAATTTTTGTTTTTTTGAAGGGTGACTTTCATTCAAAATCAGCTAGCAACATCCTGAAGTAGAGTACAAAGCCCTTAACGAAGAATCCAAAAGCTCTAAATGGAGGTGAGCAGAGTTGCAAATAGTCTATAAACCATCTACAAACCAATAAGTAAAACCAAATTGCATCCCAAAATAAAAGAGAAAACAACACATATAGATATAGAACCCGCCCAACGGAGTAAACCGGTACTTAAACCATTACATGATGTTGAGAAGCACGTGGAGATCAGGTTCTAAACTCTACCATCTAGTCCATACGGACTCCCGTCTACAGCATCTTCGGTCGGTACAGGGGCAACTAACCACCACCCAAACTATGTCATACTAGTTTGTAAATGCTCGTCCCCTGCAAGAAGTATTGGGTAGGAGATAAAGAATCTCATTTTCACCTACATAAAGAGCAACAAGCAATAGCTACCAATCCACTAGTTAACACTCAAGCTGATCTAAGCCAAATAGCTATATCGGGTGCTTAGGGGAGGCTCCGGACACGAACCACCCAGATCCTAGTGCATCACTATTCTAGGCAGAGTGAGATCATGCTCAACCTTGCCCGTCCTCTGTAGGACCAGTTCTGTGGTCTCTGTCCCACGCTAACACCTCCCAACCACGAAACTATCCAAATCCATCGCACCAACATAAAAAACCCCAACAACCCATCACCTAGACAGTAGGACTTCCCGGCAAACCAGGGTCCGCTCGCCTAACTTCCCGACAAAGAGCCCGCCTGCACAAGAACCAGATCCACTGCCAAACTGACAGAGACTCACCGTAAGTATACGGTGGTCGCAAGTAATAAAATCGGAAGTACTGGGTCGAACCACAGAGAGTTGTTTTATGTGTATTTGTGTGTGAATCACAACTTAACTACACTAAGGAAATGATTGAATAGTTGGTGAGGATTAAACTAACATGCAAGAATGATAATTAAAATGATTAAACAACTAGATCAATTAAACTGGAGCTGGAACTTGAGTGATTAAAAGATGCAATTAACTAGATTATCTCTTAAGAATTATTGCTCCACTTAGACTTTAGGTGTGAATAGCTAGGATTACCTACAACTCTTACTTAAGTTCATGTAGGAGAATGTATTAGGTCTAAACCATCTCTCGATGTCAATTTAGAGATAAATTAGCAACGATGTCTTGTTTCCTAATTCATTGTTTTAGTAACCTATTCTCCTCCTAGAATCGATTATGAACCGTCGCTCTATAATTAAATCTAGCATGCATTTCTCTACGGTCTAGTACAGTTAGCTTATGTGTAAGTCTAGTCATACCAACATTAACCCTCGATCGAGGTGTTTAATCAACTAATCATAGAGAAATCCAAACATAAATAATAAGTAATAATAATAGAACTAACATAATCAATTAATCCAAGTCTAAGTTTTGCTAATTCCCAAGAGATAATATCTAAATTAGCTACTTAACATGCTTAAATAACTAAATTAATGCTGTAAATAAACTAAATGGCTTAAGGAAACAAGGAAACTTGTTTGGTGGCATGAAAAGGGTTGAGCCCAAAATCATCATCTTCTTCAAACTTCAGTTCGCAGACACGAACCCGCCGATGTCCGTAAGCTTCACCTTCGCCGCTCCTCCATCCAGACGCCGGAAAGGCTGGTTTGAGACCAGAGAGAGAAGCCTAGGCCTTGGCAACTCCGTTCCGGTCTCCGACGAGCTCCACCACAAGCTCCGATGGAGCTTGCGTTTTTTGCCCCAAACCTCTCTCTTCTTCCTCTCAAGTCTGCCTCCAAAGTTACCAACTACTTTTATGAGATGGAGCTTGCCTTTTATGTAGGACTTTTTAGACACCACCGACTGTGATTAATTCATTAAAAGATCAATGGCCCCGTTGATTCTCGACTTCGCTTGATCACCGGTTGATCACCCGGTGTGGTGATCGCCGTCAGCCTCCCGTAGCTTCAACTCCTGGATTCTAGTTGATCAACAGCGATTGACTCACTTCAACTACCACTAGACTTGTTGATCGCCAAACGATCGACCGATTTAGCTCTAGTAAGGCTTGAGATCTCTTGATTCTAGTTGATCACCCGATATCATTTGAATAAGAAGTTTGCCTCTTTTGATCCTCTAACTTCTCCTTTTGTTACATTCTATTACAAAATGACCTGAATTTCCAAATTGAATAACTTTATGAGGGAAACAACTCAATCTTTAATCAAATCAATTAAATTACTTTCTCCAATATAAAACATAAAATGGTCACATCAAATAACCCCACACTTAAGCAATTGCTTGTCATCAAGCAAATCTTATCTACATGCAAATCTATCAATACCCACTGAAGTTGAGTTGTAGCTTAGCACCAATTATTAATAAATATGCAAATAATCTAACAGGTTTTTAAACACTTATTCTCAATGTAAGAAATATAGGTCACTCCTTCAGTGTTTCACTGGGTTCGGAAGTGGGTGTTCATGTGTTTATACTGATCTTGCCAAGTGTTTTTTATCCATATGCTTGCAAGTGAACCAAAACTCCACTACCGGACTCCCCGAAGGAAGGTTGTATGTCTTACCAGTCAGATGATCTTTCATTAAGGTTGTAATGAGGCTTGGCTTGGTGAGAATGAATTTCGGTTGAAGGCTCTCATTGGTGGAGCTGATATGAAACATTCATAGCTTACAAGCTTGGGGCAACTTACACATGAAATGTACAACAATACCCAAACTCGCTCTTTATTTTTAAGCAACACACCACTTTCAACATATGAACTTTTTTAACAACAACAAGACACATCCTGGCATAAACAATAAATACATGTGCCTTTTTCTTATTTTCATATACCATTCTTTTTTTTCTTTTTGTAATAAAGGCACACAACTTTTCCATGATGAATTATCACTGTCTGATCTCCTCTAACATAGCACAATATTTAATTTCTCCCAAATTCAAAATTTGAACACGCCTCATTTTTATACCTATACCCAAAATAAAATGTTCAAAATGTTTCATGGACAAAAAGGTAATATAGAGAAAGGAATGACTTATAATGTGGATGATCAAAGAATTCGGTCTCTAGGATCAAAGGGGTTAATCTAACGGTATTAATGCTTAGGTTGGCTATTTTGGAAAGTAGGCTTATCCTAAAATAGCCATCATCATCCCGACTTAACATAAAACAAATGTAGGTTCGCAACAGTTCCTAACAAGCAAGTTCTAGCTCGAACACTTAACAAGATACTCTCAAGAAAGATCAAATCACAGATATTTCATGCATTGGAAACATTTAGGCACAAAATCTCACATGGTCAAAATCTCTACTCTAAGCATGAAAATAAAGTTCTACCACCTATAAGATCATATGCATATTAATCAACACAGGTTCCAAGCCATAATTCAACACATTGGAACATCAAGATCCTAAATGCAACCTAAGTCACACATGCTCCTAATTCTAAAAGAAATGGGCAAATAATTAAATAAACATGATTCTATCTAATGCATAAGAGAACATGCAAAACAAGAAGTTCAAATGTTTAAATTCTCCCGCACTTAGTGTCAAACACACTCAAAGGCCAAAAATATTACTTCATGCTCAAGATAAAGTATTGAGAACTAAAGTACCGCCCTGATTTTAAGTGAGCTAGAGAGAAAATGAGGAGATATGGTGAGATATGAGAAGACTCCACTCCTTTCATGCACGGGCTTTGAGGCAACACACAAAACAAACAACTAGAGCAATTGTTAGTTACGAGGGTTAGACAATGAAAAAAATAAATTTGTCAAAATGGTCTCATTAAGAACATGCTCTTCATTCAAGTGCTTGACATCATCAGAAATTTTCAATAAAGACACAACATGAATACACTCATCTTCTAAGCTAGTCATGCTCATGGAACTCATGCGTTCAAAATTTAGACTAGACATAGAATGAGATATAATTAAAACGTTATCCATGGAAAGAGAGCAAGGGATGCAATTTTTGTTACCCACTTCATGAGAAACTCCTCTCTGTCTTCATGGATGTTTGCTCTCCGAAGTGGTTCAACATTATCTCCGTCCATCTTTCATTCTTTGAAACCAAGGGTTTCACTTGAAAGACAACCAAACACTTGGAGACAAAATGTGAGATGTGAATGACCAAGATAAGAAATACAAATTTTATTTTTGAAGATTCGGTTCATTCAACATCAAACAAGACTTATGCAAGAAACCAATTCTCATTACTTTACCAAAAGCATTTTGAACATGTGCATTCCATAAGTATTAGTGAGTTCTCCATTCAAATTCAATGCATGCTTTTGACATGGTGAAGGATAAAATCATAATCATGCTCTCTCAAGTCATTCATGTTGAAAACAAAGCTTCCAACATGCTTCACATGCATTTCTAGAAGATTAAGACCAATCTCATCATTCATGACTTCAACCACTTTTTCATCAAGAAAATCTAAACAAATATGATCATGTGCAAATTCATTCTCCATGTGAGTAGTGAATGCGTGGACATCGGTATAGTGAAATTCATTTACATCATTCTCCATGTCATCAAGCTCAAATAATGGATTCCAATATGCATGCATCTCATCCAAGTTTTCACAATGATCATATTTAGCATTAAAGCTCATGTTTTCATTCTCTTCATATAGGACATAATCATGTTCATTATCAATGCTCAACTCATCATCACTCTCATGCATACTAGGTTCGAAAATCATGGAATTTATGGTACTAGCATGCTCTTCAACAATTTCCATAGGTTCATGCAAATGAATACTATGATAATCATTGAATTTAGTCTGTGCTCACACCCATAGGAGTTCGAAGATCATGTGTCGGATAGTTCTGCGCATGTGGTCGAAGCTGCCTCGACTCATAAGCAATGACGTTATTTCCATGCATCGAACACATTTCAGTCCAAATCGTGATGCATCTGTGTAGATAACATATGGTGCATTTGGATCCGGTAATATCATGTCCGTGCGTTCACAATTTCTGCTAAAGCTCCTAGAAATCGCGCCGCACGCATTAGACCAAACAAAAGCTCGTCCCTTCGAGTTAATTGAGTAAGAGGTGAGGCTAGACTAGAAAAGCCCTGAACAAACCTCCCGTAGTATCCAACTAATCCCGTAAAACTCCCGATCTCGTGCACATTCGTGGGTTCCTTCCAATCTCGCATGACCTTGACCTTTTTGGGATATAGTCGATGTTCCCATAATGTCCGTAGTACTACCCTCAAATGATCATGATGTGCATCTTCATCCTTGGACTAAACTAGGATGACGTCGATGAATACCACACAATATGAATCTAGGTTTGGGCGGAAGACTCTATTCATCATATACATAAACGCCGCGGAGCGTTAGTCGACCGAACGGGTGAGCCTCTTTGTTCATCATATCCATAAATGCTCCAACTCAATTTCATTAAAGTCTTTCTCACTCCAAGTGAGGTTGTCATCTTGACATGGGTGTACATGCTCACATGGTTGCCACTCAAATGAAGGTGGTCCATAGTATGAAGGTGAGCCTCTTTGTTCTTGAACTTGTCATGGTGGACCGTCTCAAGGTTGTATTTACCACTATAATATTATGGATCACCATAATAATCTTGGTTCTCATAGTACTCTTGTGCCATAGTTGGGTACTCCTCGTAGTAAGATGCACTAGTCATGTCACCCCACCGCCCGGGATGCCGGAAGCGTGGTTGTCGAGTGGTTGCGGAAGCTTGCCGAGTCGGCGGCGGGTGAAAATGGAGTTCTCTTAAAACGGTTTTAGTGTGGACTGAAACCCAACCCTTAAAACATTTTCCTTTCGCTTTAAGGTTAAGTCGTGTTGCAGATTTTACATCTTTCTAGTCCTAAACCCGCACCCGAGACAAGTTAGTGGTTTTGCGTAATATCGCGCGTAAGAAAAAGCAGATAGTAAAGAATACAAAGTAAGAAGTTCCGCCTCTTCGTAGGGCGGAAACTTCCTACGAATAATATACTGCACTCAAGTACCGAAAACATCCTATATGCAATATTACCTACAGAGCCAAGTCCAAAACCAAGTGTTACCTTGCTAGCTACAATCGTCACAGGCCGAACATAAACAGAGAATATAAATGTCAAACCCAACTCAAGAAGATCACAAAAGTATCCAACGAGAAAACACCCCCAACTTAACAAATAAGTACCTCAAAGCCAAAATGCACAACGATAATCATGCGGAGATCTACACCGCGGATCGCTTACCCGGATCCCCGAAAACATAATAAGTGGGGGTGAGTTCTCGAAAGAACTCCGTAAGGGGGTAGGTACGGTAGCGGTAAAACCTTAAAACATTTTCCCGCATAAAAAGGTTAGTATGCAATGAACTAAATAATACAATCCTAAATATAACATGATTATGACATGCACATGTGATGATGCTCTTAAGTCCCGCTTGACCGATGGTACACCAATACAAAGGTTCCCCGAACCCTCGACAGCACCCTACAGTGGCTTGTTAAGCTCGCATTGATGATCGGGTCATAACGCGTGGTACCAACGAGGGGATATCGCCCCTAACTGTCGGCCCAAAAGCGGCACAATGCCGGCACATAACATCGTGAGTTAGCGACCACGGTTGGCATACCGGCTTAGGTCCTGCGTTCCTCGGCACCAACTCACGGACTTCTCACGCACAATATAAATATGGGTCCGTTGTCGACCCCGATAAGCAAGTCCGATATGAAATATGTCCTTAACCCAAAATTAAGAAAAACCCCGCACCACTACGTACCATGTGACTAGACCCGGAGTCACCGGCCCCACCTCGACCCAAGTACTATCCTTTAACTAACCTAATACACATAAAATGCGCATTAAGGAAGTTAAACCCTTACCTCGGCAGCGGATAATCTACCTGGGTCCCCCGACGCTCCACAATAGTATCCCGTAAAATGCGTAATCAATCCGCTGTAACTAAACACAAAAATAACTTTAGTTACTTCACTAAAGTTCCTTATGTTGGGAATTTATCCTTAATAACAACTTAAGTCCTCAACTTTCACAAAGTTGTCAAATTTACCCGATTTGGTCAACTTTACCAAAAAGTCAACTTTTATCCAATTTCACCCAAAATTTCAGCCCAAACCTTTATTTTTTCCCCAAACCTTTATTTTTCCCCAAACTTTACCAACTTGCATTTTTATCACTTAAACATACTTTCTTTTACCAAACATGATTTAGTTACATCCTTCATCCTTAAACTTTTCCAAACTTCACACTTAACACCCAAACTTTCGGCCAACAACCAAAACTTCTCCAAATCATTCCAAATTTTTATCACAACTTTAAAACATGTCAACTAAGCTTAAAACATGTTTCTTTTTCATATTCCTTCAACAAAACATCACCAAAAAACCCCTCCAAATTTTCGGCCTTACCCTAAACTTCCACCAACATGTTCTTTTCACAAAATCTCAATAACAAACCATGCTTCAACTTCAACCAACAACAACATACTTGAATATCATAACCCATCATCAACATAAACCATAAAACTTGTCAAGAGTGATCCTCACCTTGAAAAACTTCCACTCAAACCTTGATTTAGTTGCTGGAATTGTGACACCACCACCACCAAAGTTTCCTTCAAAGATTTGGCCATGAACAATCAAGAGTAAGCATAACTTCCATACATGTTCAACTTCAAACATGATGATTAGCCCAAAACAAACTCAAATTTACCTTGATTGTCACTGATTTGTGAGGCTAAGAAAGTGGTAGAACCAAGCTTGTTGAACCTCAAAACCCGAAACTTCAAGTTTGAGTTTTCAGCACCAACATCACAGCAGACCCGTCTTCGTGCAGCTCAGATTTGGAGGTGTTCCCGACATTTTTGGACCATGGCCCCTTCAGCAAAGGTGAAGCCAAGAGGTTAAGGAAGATTTCATCTAACTACCACAAGAGCCAATTCGAACTCCATACAAGCAGAATCAGCCACGAACACAAGAGAAGTATTCTGGCCAGCAAGTGAAGAGAGTTCAAGAACTTACTTTTCTTTCAAAGTGTGAGAGAAATGATTTTGGAAAAGTGAGAGTGAGTGAGAGAGAGATAGAGCCGGCAGTAATGAGAAGAAGTGAATGAAATAGCTTTTTATTTAATTTGCACAATAGGAAGAAAATGAAAGAAATGGTGGCAAAATGAAAAATGGACATGTGTGAGAGTGGGCAAGGTATGGGTCACCATACTTTGACCGAGGGCCAAAAATATCTCCTCCTTAATTAGTTGCTGCAGAATTTACCAAGGAGATAATCGGATTATCTCCTAATTTTCCCTGCCGATGTCCATTTTGCCCTCCGAAACCGATTTTCCGCAAAATGTCCCTAACTCAAAATTATCGTCCCAACACGTAAAGCACTTATAAATATCACCAAATTCACTTCCAAACATTGAATTTCAATAATTTACCATATTCCAACATTATTCCGATAATTTACAGAATTCACAATTCCGCCGACATTCGCGGAAAATTACATAACGTCGGCGTGGGTGTAAACAAGTCAACTCCCAAACTACGTTGTTTGCATGATTTGGTTCTTCATTTCTAGCTTCTATGCCACTAACTTTTGATGCATTTCTGCATTCTCCACATACAACTTGACCATTTTAAAAAGTCGACATTTGAGCGGACAATTGTGCGAATTGGTCTTGTTGAAGTTGGTCCTCTTGAATAAAAGTCTGGATGTATTCATCTTCAATCCATGACATATTCTTGAGCCTTGTCATTTCTTTAAAAAACAATTCCTAAAAACAACAAAAATTATGTAGATATGTACAATGTAAATCAAACAAAAAACCAAAAAGAACAAGTCCCCGGCCATGGCGCCAAAACTTGATGAGACTCACCGCAAGTGTACGGTGGTCGCAAGTAATAAAACCTAAGTACCGGTCGAACCATAGGGCCTTGTTTTATGTGTATTTGTGTGTTAATTACATTTTAGCTACACTAAGGAAATGATTGAACGGTTGGTGAGGATTACACTAACATGCAAGAACGGCAATCAAAATTGACTAAAACAACTAGAACAATAAACTAGAACGAGAACTTGAGTGATTAAAAGATGCAATTAACTAGATTATCTCTTAGGAATTATTGCTCCACTTAGACTTTAGGTGTGAATAGCTAGAATTACCTACAACTCTTACTTAAGTTCATGTAGGAGAATGTATTAGGTCCAAACCATCTCTCGATGTCAATTTAGAGATAAATTAGCAACGATGTCTCGTTTCCTAATTCATTGTTCTAGTAATCTATTCTCCTCCTAGAATCAATTATGAACCGTTGCTCTATAATTAAATCTAGCATGCATTTCTCTATGGTCTAGTACAATTAGCTTATGTCTAAGTCTAATCATACCAACATTAACCCTCGATCGAGGTGTTTAATCAACTAATCATAGAGAAATCCAAACATAAATAATAAGTAATAATAATAGAACTAACATAATCAATTAATCCAAGTCTAAGTTTTGCTAATTCCCAAGAGATAATATCTAAATTAGCTACTTAACATGCTTAAATAACTAAATTAATGCTGTAAATAAACTAAATGGCTTAAGGAAACAAGGAAACTTGTTTGGTGGCATAAAAAGGAGTTGAGTCCAAAATCATCATCTTCTTCAAGCTTCATTTCGACAGAACTCATCGACGTCGAAAAGATCCACCTTTGCCACTCCTTCGTCCAGCTCACCAGAAAGGCTGGTTTGAGACCAGAGAGAGAAGCCTAGGCCTTGGCAACTCCGTTCCGGTCTCCGACGAGCTCCACCACAAGCTCCGATGGAGCTTGCGTTTTTTGCCCCAAACCTCTCTCTTCTTCCTCTCTGTAGCGACGAGATTTTCGACAGGAGTCGCCACCAATCTGTTTAGGTTAGGTCGATTGGAAACCTAAAACTTGGTCTGCACAGGCTCTAGATCCGTTAGTCAATTACAATCAAAAATAAAAATTTCCGATTGCCCAAAATTGGTACCACAGGGTTTATTTCATATTTTGCTTGATTTCTCTTTTATTTGATTTTTTTATTTATTTAAATGATACACAAAACAATTAATTCTAATCAATAGAAATAATGACAATAATTAGTAACATGGAAAAAAACAAGAAGAAAAAGAGATCAAAAGTTTAAGTGTAGTGCTCAAACTGTTAATTTTTTAAATTTGTTACAGAATATTAGAGATTAAGGTGGTATTAGTGACCAAAACGATATCATGGAGAGTTATAGGGACTTAAGTAATAAAAGGGAGACATGTGAGGGATTAAACAACTAAATAAATTGAAACAAAAAAAAGGAACAGATACGTACCTGTTGCAGCAGCGAGCTCGCGAAGGAGAAGGAGGAGCTGCTTCGGGTTCGACTGAAACGGCGACGTCGGCGGCGGAGATTGGTGCGGATCAGCAAGGCGGCGCATGGCGAGGCTAACGGCAGTGGTGGGAAGTCGAATGACGGCCTGTACTGTCTGATTGAAGCGGGTCGTGCCGCGGGTGGGTCGCGGTTCGACGCTAAATTCTCCTCCGTCCGGCCTCCGTTGGCGAAATTGAAGGTAGATTCAGACTCCTGATTGCGAGGCCGACCTAATGGGAGGAGTTTTGGTGGTGGAGAGGCTGAAAACAGAGATCGAAGGTATTGGGTGGATGAGTTTCGGATGTGAACGAAAAAGAAAAAAAGAAGGCGTATTTTTCTTTTTTTTTTTGCTCCTAATTGTTACTTTGCTGCTGCTAATTTTTTTAGGGTTTAGTTTAAGATGTATTTATAGGCCTAGGGTTAGGGTTATAGAGTCCAATTAGGTTAACATTACTATTTTTAGTGGTTTAGGTTAAATTTAATTGTATTAGATTTTTGGTGATAATTATATGATTTTTTTAGATTTTTGGATTATTTAATTATTTTTAAGATAATTATATTTTTTCATTCTTTTATTATCATTTTTATCTTCCTTTTATTTTATTAATATTAATTAAAGATTTTTTCTCTAAAATTACTAAACATTCAATTAGGTCATTTTACTTTTCTTTTTCTTCTCCTTTTTTAAAATTAGTAAAGTTATGCTTAAATTAGTTAATTAATTAAGTTAGTTGTTAATTACAGGGTAAAAATCTAGTGTCAACACTCTCAAGTCTGCCTCCAAAGTTACCAACTACTTTTATGAGATGGAGCTTGCCTTTTATGTAGGACTTTTTAGACACCAATGGCCAGGATTAATTCATTATAAGATCAATGACCTGTGTTGATTCTCGACTTCAGTTGATAGCCTGGTGTGGTGATCGCCTGCTTCAGCCTCCTACAGCTTCAACTCCCTGGATTCTAGTTGATCAATAGGTGATCGACTCACTTCAACTACCACAAAACTTGTTTAAATGGCTCAACTACAAGGTAATCTGGAAACTCAAGCCCAATTATCTGGACAATTACATATCCACCTCTCATTCTCCAAGTGCTCTAAGTGGGTGAAAATTCACCCGGGTGATTAATAACATTGACACCAAACTTGTTGATCGCCAGGTGATCGACTGATTCAACTCCGGTAAGGCTTGAGATCACCAGGTGATCATCTGAATAAGTTTGCCTCTTTTTTATCCTCTAACTTCTCCTTTTGTTACATTCCGTTACAAAATGACCTGAATTGCCAAATTGAATAATTTTATGAGGAAAACAACTCAATCTTCAATCAAATCAATTAAATACTTTCTCCAAAACAAAACATAAAATAGTCTCATCATAAACCAACCAACCTAAACCACCACCTCCATGGCGGAGCCCCACACCCAAGAGGCCAGGCACTAAGCGCCAACACGAGCCTTGTACCTATCCTGGCCCACCTGCACGATCGAAGGCGCCGCTAGATCGTGGCGAGAACAACACTGCGTCACTAGGGAGGGCTCTTGGCCGAACATCGCCAACGGCCTGGGCAGAGATGAACTCTAGCGAGACCAGCGACGCGAGGAGGTCTGCATCTCCACAGGGCTGCAACCGATGATTGGAGCCGAGATCCATACAAAGCCTCAACTCGCGGAAAAACAATCGCACAAATAGGGCAGCAAAAACTGGTCCAGCCTCGTCCATCGCCCCATGCCGGCGGCCAGGAGTGGTGGCGGCGCTTGAACCGCACAGAAACCCTAAAAGTCATTCCTTTTTCTTTCTTAAGACTAAATTTAATCCTCCTTTTGTAATTTGATATATAATAGGATAAATTTGACAAAGAATTAGTAGGAGGAGACTAAATTGAATCCTCCTCCCTTATGATTTGATTATTTGAGTAACCAAAATAACAACAATTTAGTGTTAATTAACACGGGTCTGTTTCTCAACCACTATCGAGGAACAGTGCATGAAGTTAATTTGTTTGTTGACTCATCTGACTCGGATGCTATTTTTGGCATGTATGATTCCGATCCATTGCTATAAGCAAAACATGTTGGCTTTTTAGGTGTCGGTAGAGGGAAGGAGAAAGTGTTCAGCATGGTGACTGCAATTGCCATTGTTGGTCTATCTGTTGGATCCTCCTCAACACATAACAACGCAATATGGACGCATCTAGTGACTTCATTTAGTGGCCATGAGCCTCTCCAGCCAGAATCCACCAACTCTAAAACCAGTTCCTCTCTCCATTGTTTCCATGCCTACAAACACCACAAAGTTAGTTGATTATTATAAGCTTTTGATCAATTGTTATGTTATTGATGTAAATAGTTAATTTTGAGAAGCGGCTTACGTGTCTCAGAAGTGCGCTAACATTTCTATTTTTCTTTCCGCTAATGATCTCCAGCATCAAGACACCGAAGCTAAACACATCGGACTTTACTGAGAAATTACCATCCAATGCATATTCTGGAGACATGTAGCCGCTAGAAAATGCAAGGAAGACAGGAAAAACCTTTTACCCGACAAAGAGAGCAAAAGATCATAATAATTACTACTACTTATTTAAAGAAATTAAAAGACCTATTGATGAGTTTCTAACTTACTATGTGCCGACGATTCTATTTGTGCTTTCTTGAATTTGATCCACCTTTAAAATTCTAGCGGTGCCGAAATCTGATATCTTGGGATTCATATTCTCATCCAACAACACGTTACTAGCTTTGAGATCTCTATGTATGATCCTAAGACGAGAGTCTTCATGAAGATATAAGAGACCGCGAGCAATTCCTTGGATAATCTTAATACGTGTCTCCCAATCTAATTGTTGTTGCGTGTCAACATCTGCAAAACTAGCTTAGTTAAATAGAGTCAAAATTACAAAGGGAAATCAACGAAAGTAGCTAGCTAGGTTATTGAAATTTGATAGAAGGAAGCATATATACCAAATAAGAAATAGTCAAGGCTTTTGTTTGGAACATATTCATAAACAAGAATCTTCTCCTTTTCATGTAGACAAAACCCTAAAAGTCTCACAAGGTTCCTGTGTTGAAGCTTTGCTACCACTTCAACCTCGTTCTTAAATTCTTGTCCGCCTTGATTTGACCCTTCCGATAGTCTCTTTATAGCTATTTTTTGCCCATAAGGGAGAGTGCCCTGCTTTCACATGCACCATTACGAATTAAAATAACACAAGCAAGGAACTATATCTATGCACTTTAAATTACTATAGGAAATTGGCATTTTCATATACTAATTTGTTTTAAGGTAACCTTTTGTTACACAATCATCTTTGTAATTTGAGTTGTGATCATATAATACTACAGTTTTGGTCCTTTTTTGTACAACTTAAATATTTAAATGTGTCAAAAAGTGGCAAAAAAGGATTAAAATGTATTTCTTTTGGGGCTATTCTAAAAACATGTGATCATTTCCTTAAAAGAAAACCTTTTAACACACCACTATTACCTTTTAAGCTTCAACTTTCACTCTTCATCCAAAAAGTTATTTTCACTACTTAGTTGATAGAAGGTTGGTAGCGGCCAAGGTGCTACCATCCAACACTACGTACTTGTGGAGACCCTGGTAACAGGCTTAGTAACGCACAACCTGTTATCAAGGGGCGAAAAGATGCAAAAAGCGGGCCCAGGGGAGAGTAACGCACCAGGCTGGTAACGGGCATTTATATTTTCAAATTAAAGTTGAAAATGGTAACGGGCTGGTAACGCCCCAGCCCGTTACCAGCCTTCAAATTAATTTTCGTTTACCAGGTCATATTTCTTTTTCTTTTTGTTAACTCCTCTTACTCTCTCTCTCTCTCTCCACATCTCTCATTATTTTTCTACCATTACTTTTTTCCCACTCATTCAACTTTCCTTAACTGGTTCTCTACACACTCTCCTTCCTCACTTGTTCACCCTCATCTTTTCTCTCCGTCTTTCCTTCTCTCACACTTCCTTCATCAAAGATCTTTCCCAAAAAATGTTTGGATAAGTTATGTTCAACAAAAACAAGAACAATGGAGGTTTAGCGGTGCAAAGTTTTAGCGATCTACAAGATCCACCGACAATTAGATCCAGTGATTTTTGTGCTTTTGGTGACGGGAGATGTAAAGACCCTCAAATGAATTAAGGGTAAATGGTTGAGGTTAGTATTTTTAATTTAATTGTTATATTTTTAATGCATATTGTATGGCATTAGAACTTAAACTAGACTTGTGTGCAAATAGTGGTTATTTTGGACAAAATCGGTTTAAGAATGACATCAAGGGTATTTTGGTCATTTGGACAAAGTACAGTGAGGAAGTATCAAAATTTCAATTTGAAAGATTTAAAATCATGCTATGAAATAACATGACAAGTTTTAGAACCAAACTATGTATAGTTTGGGAGAAAGAGCCATTTTAAGTGCTTAGTGGCCTAGATGTAACTTTGTAAAGTTTAAGTATCTTCTTGGTCTGACATTAATGGTCAAAATTGACCATTTAAATGAGAGATTTGGGCCTCATTATTTTTGGAGGATTTGAGTTGAGCTTGAGGATGAAGATGAAGAGGGTGAGGTTAAGTGAGGAATTGGGCTGAAGGTGTGATTTGAACAAAATAGCCCAAATTGAAGTGTGAGATCCAAACCCATGCATAAAATCAGAGTTTTCCTTCATCTTCTTCTTTTCTCATATCTGAAACAAAATTCCAGCAACAACTTCTTCAAAAAAAAACTCAAACCCTTAACCCTCCCCAAGCCAAAATTCATCAATTTCTTCAAGGACAAAGGTGTTTTATGTGCAATTAACTATGGAGAAGCTTAATTTCACTTTTGATTGAGGTAATTAGTTTCTTCTCCTTGTGTTTGAGTTTGGGATAGATAAATGTACTGTTCTTGCTAGGTTTCCACCAATCCTTGCTCTTTTGGAAGTATTTTTAGTGCTAAATGATGTTATGGAACATCATAGGGCCATAAGGGAGTATGAGTTAGATAATTTGTGTTTTTATGAACTTTTAGGTTTTTTGTAGGTTATAAATCCAAATTTGGAAGTTGTCCAAGGTTAAATTGTTGTTTAATCTTGATGCTAGATTGCTTAATTATGTGTCTTGATGATGGTTTAGGCACAAGGAAGTAAGGTTGCACACAAGTTAGGAGTGTTGAGCTATAGTTGTGTTTTTGCAAGGTTTTGCTTCAAGGTAAGGGGTTTCTAACTTGATGCACTCAATTTCTCTATGTCTTATATGTGTATTTAGATGTTGATGATGAGATATAACTGACTTGTTAAGCTTTGGTTGAATAAAATGAACGTTTGGTGATGATATACACCAAATGAGCACAATCTTCCCACTCCAGATTGTAGAGTAAATCTGAGCTATTTTGCTTGCTTTAAAATCCTAATTTTTGGTCTGAGATATTCTAGAAAGAATGAGGAACAAGTAGAATTTTACGGTTTGCGTTTTGGAGTTATATTGAATAAGTTATGACCATTGGAAGTTGATGATTCAAAGTAGACCAAGGTTGCGAACTTGGCTGCTATAGGCTCTATGAATGCCAGCGATCGTCTAGCGATTGCCTAGCGATTGCTAAGCAATTATCCAGCAGCCTTAACAATTTAATAAGTGTAGTTTCGGGCTGGAGTTAGGACCTATGGTGCTAAGTTGGAGCTAGGAAGGAGGTTCTAACTAAAAGTAAGTCAAAATCGAGTGAAATTTAATTAGACCATTAATTAGATATTTTACTTGGAAATGTTTATATGATTGTTACAGCCCTAATGAGCTGAGATCAACAAAAGTAACTTAACAACTCCTATACAAAAATAAGAGTAATAGACGAGATAAGACTTGCTAAAGCAAAGAGCAACAACCAATGGTTGTTGAGACAAAGAAAGTAATCTTTGATGGTAGTAGGACAATCAATATTGAATGATACCGGTATAACGGTCACTATTAAAGGCCGACGTGTATGGGGAGTTTAGTACACGAGACATCATATGATAAATTATCAATGCTGAGAAAAGTCCTACATGCATGCTAACTTCGCATATGCACTTGCATTGACATCATTATCATTTTCATCATATTCATATTTGGTATTATTGTTATATCTTGTGGTGAGATTGTTTTGCAGGTTCAACCTCTTACTGAGTATTTTCGAATACTCACACCCTTAATTTGTTTTTGTGCAGATATAAAGGGTAAGGGACCTTCTCGAGATTGAAGGGTAGCGGTTAGAATCGGCACGAAGGTACTAGGATTATCTCAATTACACCAATAGGTTGGTTGTTTGAGAAGTTTTGGAACATGACCCCATGTTTATAGTCTAGTTGCTCTAGCAGATACAGTTTCTCTTGAATATGTAAATATTCTAAACTATGCGAATTGTCGACTAGTTATGGTTGCTTTTGGATATGTCAAAGTTGGGTCGAGCACATAGGCAATATTTGGAGGTAAATAAATAAATGTTGTTTTCTTGGCTAAGGAAATTTTAAGAAATTTTGCATGGCATGCCAAGTGTAAAATGTTTTAGAATAAAATTTAATATTTTTCTTATGCCAATTATACATACATTGCATTGCTAAGTTAATTACTAGAGGGCATGAATGTTTTAATGTATTACAAATATTGTTTGCAACTTTATGGATTTGTTCTATATATTTTCTGACTTGTTGAATAATCGGATGAATGTTATTTTTGCGATTTTTTATGGTCATGTTATTCTTTGCCTTGATGTTGTCCTCATCTTGTTGATAGCTACTGTCATTCTCTTTAATAAAATTTCAGATTGCTTGCTGGAAAGAAAAATCGGATGAATGTTAAGGATTTGATTATGGGTTTGTGTTTCTAGAATCATCAGATGAATGTATAAATGTTATTGAATTTGCAAACCCAAATCTGGAATTCGTTTCCAAATCTATGGTTTTTTATTTAAAAAAATAAATTGGTAACGGGTTGATGTGTTACTAGCCCGTTACCAACTGGTAGCGGCCTGGTAACGGGTTGGAAGACGAGACGGTCTGATTCGTAGAGCTTCAACCCGCTACCAGGCCCGCACTACGTACTTGGAGGCCATCGGGTAATGCATGGGGTAACGCACAGGCGTTACTATGGGGCAGCGTGGTAGCGCCAGGCATTACTCGGGCGCTACCCGAGGCTGTCGAGCTAGTAGCGCCACAGTAACGCCTTGGCGTTCTTGTGGGCCAGTAGTAGTAGCAAGGCATTATTGCGAGGCGCTCACTAGGGTCGAGCTTGTCGAGAGAGTAGCGCCCTGGTAATGCCATTGTGCGTTATGGACGTTCAATTTCAAAATATTAAAATAAATTTCAGAATACTAAAATATTTTTTCAAATATTTAAAAATTTCGATAATTTACAAATATTAACAAAAAATGATATTAAAAAATATTAACAAATTAATTACGATATTAACAAAAATAAATATTAACTGAATAAATTAATTGGGTGCTCAGAAAATTAATGATCATTTTTTTGATTAAGTATGTTCATATTTCTTTTAGAAATTCCCATTAAAATTAATGATCATTTTTTTGATTAAGTATGTTCATGTTTTCTTTTTCGGATTTGATAGAAAAATTCATTAGTTTCTAACCATGGAAAGATAAAGAAAATATAATTTTAAATAAAACTTACTCTCATTATTATTTACTAGTTTATCTAAAATAATGATAATAATAATATAGAATCCCATTATAGTAATAAGTACTATGGAATCATGCAATATAGACAATTGGTGCAGTGGGGAGATATGAGTTGCCCATTTTCTCACCCCCAGAGAGCTGGGGTTCGAACCACACGGATGTGGGATGTGGAGGAAATTGCGCATAATTGGAATTTGGGATAGTAACGCCCTGGTAGGGGGATGGGGCGCTACCAGGCCTGTCAGGCTTTGTCAGGCTCGGTAGCGCCCTGGTAACGCGTTTCGCTGAAGTAACGCGTCGAATGGTAGCGCCCTGGTAACGCCCTTTGGCGTTACCATTCGTAACGCCTTGGTAACGAAAGTGGCGTTACCAGCCCTTCTGCAAATACGTAGTGCCGTTTCCAGTAGTAACGGTCTAGTATCTGGTAGGGAGTTACCAGGCACCCTTTTTTTATATACGTAGTGCAACATGGTGCTACCATCCGCTACCCTATGCCGCTACCTTAACTACAGTACCCCATCAGAGTTTTTTTTTTTAATGATGATAGCACTTTTGGTAGCAGTCAGGCCGCTACCCCTATCAACAAAAACCATTCCAAACTCTTCTTCACATTTTGTTTCACACAGAATTGATCTCCCTCTTTCTCTCTCGCATGAAACTCCCTCTCCCACTTCACACTCTTCAATCCTTCAAATAACCACCATCACCAGACCAAAACTCCATCTCGCATGGAGCACTCTTTCTTGTTGGTCGAATTAAGGTAAAAGTTAGGTTTTTAGGTTTTTTCATGATTTTACTTTTTTCATGATATCTTTTCATGATTTAATAAGTTTTTTTGTTTCTTCCCAGCCTTTTTGAGATGTTGCCGCACCACTAAATCCACCGCACCACCGCCGACCTTCAGTCACTCATCCAGATCTGGCTAGATCTGGGTTTGTATTTAATTTTTTTGGTTGTATTTGATTTTTTAAGGTTTGGTTTGAATTTCTGGGTTGATCTCTACTTTTTGTACATATTTGTTTCAATTGGAGATGAATAAATTCTAGATTGCCTTTGATTTTTGAGTTTTTTTATATATTGAGTTCATGCAATTCAGAATTTTCTTTGAATTCTGGGTCTGAATTATGTAGATGAATTTGGTTGATAATGAATTTCAATGAATTCACGTTTATTTTTTTCATAAAATTATTTGGTAGCGGTCTGGGAACGGTTCTTGAAGGAGGGTCCCAATTTGTGAGCGGATTTGGGTGCGGCCAGTCCCGCTACCATGGAAGCGGATAAAGGAGCGGTAGAGCCGCTACCCCCATCTAGGGGTGAAATCGAGCCGAGCCGAGCCCGAACCTGGAAGGCTCGAGCTCGTGAAAATCAGGCTCGGCTCGAACTTCATCGAGCTCTATTTTTCGGGCTCGAGCTCGGCTCGAAAGCTTGTGAGGCTCGATTCGGGGGTAGCTCGTTTAGGCTCGATTATAAAGTTCGGCTCAATTAGGCTCGAAGTGGCTCGTGAAGCTCGAAAAAAATTGAGATATATGAAATTAATTCAATAAAGTATTCTTAAATTCACGAGCTCGAGCTCAAATCTAATAGGCTCGGCCTCGGCTCGGCTCGAATCTAATAGGCTCGAGCTTGGCTCGACTCATTTGTTAGGCTCGTGTAGGCACGCGAGCCTGATCGAGCCGAATCTTCGAGGCTCGAGCTCGGCTCGTTTAACAAACGAGCCTAAAAAACTGCTCGAGCTCGAACGGGCTCGATTCGTTTAACAGCCCTACCCCATCCCAGTAAATATGCAGCGTTTTGTCTTATATAACAGTTTTACTTTATTACCTTTAAGTCTTCAACACTTATTAATCTTCATGCCGGATCAAATGCGCAAAACGTTTTGGGACAGAGAATACCAGCCACAAATTAACCTAGCTAGAGCCACTCCACGCTAGACTCATGTTGCAGACCACCGCCACCTAAACTCCAAGTTTTGGGTCTATTATGGGGACCAAATGTGTGGTTTGGCTTAAAGTTATCAAGTCAACTTAGAAAAAAAGAGTCAATGTTCCGGTGCTTACCTGATATACGGGGCCGAATCCACCCTCACCGATCTTGTTAGCCGCCGAAAATTTGTTGGTGGCGGCTTCAATGGTACCGAAATCAAATTGTACCGACTCACCTGTTGGACTAGCTATTTCATCGTCTACTGCAGAAAACAAAACATCATCAATTTCAGGTCGCTTAATTAATTAATTCGACAAAGATAAATTAATTAAACATTTCAATCTTTTAGCTAGCTAGCTAGCTAGCGTACTTGATTAATTAATTACCTCTCTCTTGATTCGCGAAATCGTATTTCCTCCTTATTACTGATCTCCGAATAATCAAAATGAAGGCTAAAATGACTGCTGTAGGGATACAAATTGCGGTCATGATGATCATCGTCAACCTCTTCCTTTTCTCATTATCTGCATGCATGCGTTAGAATATATATATATAAGTTGCAATATTAATGAAAAGATATATCCATCAGTCTCCAATTAATCATACATATTGTATGAACGCAGAGGTAAATGTAAAATTGTATATAGTTTGATATGATTACCCTTAAGTAGAGTTTGCACGAAAAACGGAACAAAAATAATAATGATAAAGTAAAGATAATTTGATAATAATATTGAGTGAGTAAAGTTTTCATTTAAAGAAAGTGTTTTTTTTTTTTGAGAAATAGGAGTACGGAATATTAAAATCTTGATCCAAAGAAGCTGTTGCTGGATGTTAATTTGAGCTTATTACCTCCTGCTCCATCGGCGTCCGACGTCCAAGACAGCGAAGAGGGAGTGTCATAGAAAGGAAATACCTCAAACCTGAAACGACAACTGGGCTTAAGAATTATCAACCCATTTTTCTGAACAAGAGCGAGAGAATTACTCAAGCATGCCTGGCACTCATCTCCGGTTATGTCCGGTGTGCATTGCACCAACCCATATAACCTGTTATTCGACTCCGGTATTGTATCATTATCAACGGCATAAAACTTTATGGCCGGAGACGAAACCGCTTCAGAAATGAGCCGACCCATCAGCGCCCCGAGCATGGTGTAAAATCGAATCAATTCGGTTGCGTCGCTCGGGTTATCCACAAAACGGATGGGCTGTTCTTCAAGTTTGTGGAATATGGATCTGTTGGAGAATCGGAGCATGCAGTGGTTGGACCAAATGATCGCTTCCTTGTGATTTGGGCAGTCTGACTGAATCGTCTTGGAGCTGTTGATGACGCAGGCCTTGCACTCTTCACCGGAGCTGTCTCCTCTGCATAAGAAGATCCCGTTGGCGGCGGTGTCCACGCCGGTGCCGGAGCTGGCTCTGTGAAATCCTTTTCCGGCAGAAGAGTTTGAAATAAGATAATGGAGGGTTGAATTCAGGTTTGCTTGGAAGGCAGGAGTTGAGCTTGTACTGGTTTCAGAACAATTAAAAATATTGTAGGGCAACGGGTCGTCATCTATGGCAACTGATAAATGAACAGTACAGATCATGCATACCATCAGTTGCAAGAGAAAAGGGGAAGAAGCCATAACTGGTTTGCGAGCAGGGAATAATTTTTGCTTAATTACATTATTGATTTATTTATTTTCTAAACTTTTTAAAAGAAAAAACCCAACAAGGAATCTTAGAATTTTCCACGAAACTAAATTAATCAAAGTTTCCACGAAAAGGAAAGACAACTGCCAAGGGATCAGCTAGCGTATAGAGTGAAGGAATTAACGACCGAATTAAACGACAAGGAGGCATTGACTGTACTACTTTTCTCCATTTACTACATCAATTATAAAATTCTAGTATACGTACTATAATTATATAGGAGTATTAGTCCTAAACCTTTCAAATTGTCAACTTCAATTAGTGGGAAAAGGGGCTTCAAATAAAATAAGTAGAAAAAGCTGGTTTCCGAATAAAAAATTGTACTCTGCAGGAAGATTAATTTACATTGTTTCCCTTTTACATTTTGACATATAAAAATTAAATAATTTACAAGCAAATGATACATAAATGTATGAAAAAAAAATTCCTCTCAACCATGTGGAGAAAAGTCATCATTCCTGCATATGTGTCATACTATTATTGATTGAAGCAACCACTTTAATCACGGATTACAACCCCTCGTAATAAATAGTGACATCCTCGTAATTACTAATGATGGCACGAGCCAATACTGATATGTCACGTATGCAGGAAAGAGGAATTTCCTACTACTTAGTTCACTACGTAGAATATGCGAAGGTTTACCGCGGCGGAGGCCGCAGTAAACGTGTTTTCTCTACGTAGTGGTTGGAGCAAAATTTCATTCTGAATGTATCTAATTTTTAAATATATATTTTCACATTTGTATAGCATATACTTTCGTATGAAAATTTTGGGAAAATGTCCAAATTTGCCACAAACGTTTGCCTATTGGCACCGTTTTACCACTACTCAAAAAAATGCTCTATTTTGTCATCATTTTATGTTTTAATGGTTCATTTGTGCCACCGAAAACGTTTTGAGGTTCTTATATGCCATTAAAATGGTTGACGTCGTCTGTTTGCCGTTATGTTTTGTCCATGTTTCGAGGTTCTTCTTCATGGTCCGCCGGAAACTCGGTAATGCGATGGTGGGTGAGGCAGTTGACGGCGGCAGTCGAGTTTTTGTGGTGGACTTGGGCCAAGATGGTTCGTCGGAGCTGCCGGCAGTGACAATGATGGTGGTTGGAGCAGCGTACGACGGGTGGAACGTCGGATCGAAGCAGTCAAACTTGAAATCATGGTGGAGGTTTTTCGCCAATTTCTTTGCGGTTCCGGTGGCTTTGGTGGCGGAAGACGAACGGTTGGCTTTGCCTGGACACGCCTGAGATGATGGTGGTGGTTGGTGTCACCGAAAAACTGTAGATGATGGATTGATGGTTGAGAGAAGAGATCAGAAGTACAACGTGGGTAGGCAGGTCGTCGCACATCCGGCAGTGAATGCCTTGTCCGGGCGATTTGAATCTTCTGAAGTATTTTCCCGAACAACTAAAATTCAGGATTTTGAAATAGGATTTGCACCCTCTGAATTTTCCCGAACAACTAAGGTTCGGGATTCCTTTGTAATAGGATTTTAATCCTCCTTTGATTCTCTCGGACAACTAAGGTTCGGGATTTCGAAATAGGATTTGCACTCTTTGAATTTTCCCGAACAACTAAGGTTCGAGATTCCTTTGAAATAGGATTTTAATCCTCCTTTGATTCTCCCGAACAACTAAGGTTCGGGTTTTCGAAATAGTAAATTTTCCCGAACAACTAAGGTTCGGGATTCCTTTGTAATAGGATTTTAACCCTCCTCTGAATTTTTCCGAACAACTAAGGTTCGGGATTCCTTTGTAATAGGATTTTAATCCTCCTTTGATTCTTCCGGACAACTAAGGTTCGGGATTTCGAAATAGGATTTGCACCCTTTGAATTTTCCCGAACAACTAAGGTTCGGGATTCCTTTCAAATAGGATTTTAATCCTCCTTTGATTTTCCCGAACAACTAAGGTTCGGGTTTTCGAAATAGTAAATTTTCCCGAACAACTAAGGTTCGGGATTCCTTTGTAATAGGATTTTAACCCTCCTCTGAATTTTCCCGAACAACTAAGGTTCGGGATTCCTTTGAAATAGGATTTTAGTCCTCCTTTGATTCTCCCGAACAACTAAAGTTCGGGATTTGTGGATGCGTAACGGTCATTTTTTGATTTGACGGTTGATGTGGATTGTGTCGCGACGGTTGGCCTTCCCGGATATCCTTACATAAGGAGTAGTTGCAACGTAGTTTTCCACATTCCATTCTTGCTTTCAATAGTACTCTTGCTTTCTTCGCTCTCTCTCTAGCTTCTCTCTCCTTCCACGACGGACAATCCATCGCTTAAAGAGGCGATCAGTTGTATTCAACGGTGGAGAAGTGTTGAACAAGTAGCTCCAGAGGAATACCCAGCGCCTTTTCTCAGCCAAGAGTCAGTTGCTTCAGGCAGCCAGGAGGGAGCTTCTGCCGTAGAGAAATTCTACCGCCGTTACCATTCTGTTGTTTACGTAGCTGCGGGAGTCTTGCCCGTAGAACTTGGATCGTCAAACCGTCGCTCCTTTCTTCGTCATGTTTCTCGAGGTACTTACAAATGGCCTCTTCCTTTTCACTTCTTTCTTCTGTTCGTCCTTCGGGGGATCTGTTAGAGACTAGTGGGTCTGTTCCCGAAGGATGGTGGTTCGAGGTTGTCCATTTTCGTAGCAAAGCCACTCCTGAACTGGTAAAGCGTTGGCAGTGCGATTTCTTCCTCCCCCGGACTGTAGCTGTTAGGGTCCCGACACCGGAGTGTCATGTGTATGAACCGGGTGTTGGTAGCCTTGTCATTTTTAGGAGCCAATTGGAGTGCGGGCTTAGACTTCCCCCGCACCCTTTTATTCAGAAGCTAGCCGAATCACATGGGTTAGCTGTCAACCAGTTGAGCCCGAACACCTTTTGCCACCTAAACGCGTTCCTCGTGTTGTGTGCTGTGTCCGGGATTGAACCGAAAACCTCCACATTTATGCAATTTTACAAAATAATCCTGAACCCGAGAAACTGCTTCTTCTACTTCGGGGCTAGGGGGAATCCCAAGTTCAATTTAATCTGGGGCTTGCCTTCAAGCAGAAAGGGGTGGCATGGGAAGTTTTTCTTTCTGAAGCCCGAAGCATCGTGGGGCCTTCAGACTGTCCAGAAGGTAGGGGAAATTGTGGACGTGTAGGACCCTTCCCGTTTGTTGGAGTTGGAGGGTGCTCGGGAGAACTACGGGGCTTTTCGTAGCAAGCTGGGACATCTGGTAGATTGGTTCGGGGGTGATCTTCTCGAACCATTCCTTGTACCAATTAATTGGGTTCTTATTACCTAAGGGGTTCTGTCCCACTTGGGGATAATTCAGGGTGACTTTGAGGCACTTAAGATCCGGGAAAGATCCCCCTCCCCACAAGATTTGGCTCTGGTCCGGCGTCTCCAGGGTGAGATCCCGCACAATGTTTTTGTAGAAGGTTTATTTCTTTTCCTTGTATCCTTCGTGGACACTTATTCATCGCTAACTCCCTTGTTTTGCAGAAATGGAATCGAAGATTGACCTTCAGTCCATGTTCAAGGGCAACCTGAAGCCCAAGCCGAAGGAATCTTCCAAGGCCGGTCCTTCCCAACCTCCGGCAGCTGAGCCGAAGAAGAGAAAGAGGGACGTTGCCAAAGTCCCGGAGGTAAATGTGTCCGGGCCTCACGATGTTCCTTCTCCGGTTCATCTTGAGGACACGGACACCACTTTTGAGGACCTATTCGATGCCTACGACCAGGCAGGTCCTTCTCCGGACAAAAGGAGGCGTCTTCGGGGAAAGTACAAGGCCACTCCTATTGCGGAGGAGAGAGCTCCGGGAGTTTTGCCTTCGGACTTCAACTTAGGTAACCAGCGGTTAAGTTTAAGAAATGAAAGTTTCTCGAACATCTTCGAGAATCTGACCCGGATGTTTGGAGATGACCCAATTCATGAAGTTACTCAGGAACATTTCTGCTGTACAGGTCCAGGCTGGAAGGAAGCTCAGGAGAAGACAAGGCAGGAGCGGGATGCCGAACTTGCCCGGTATGGAGCAGACCTGATCCCCTGGGAGCCGAAATGGCTCATCCATGAAGACCAAAACCTCATGGATGAATAGGATGCCAAGGAAATGGTCCCGGAGATCTGGAAAGGCATCTCCACTGCCCGGACCATGGACTGCCTTGAGCACCAGTTCCCGGACCTGTCTGTGGCTCTGGCCCGGTCACATGTTATTACTACTCAGGTAATCCTCTGAAATGTTTTCTTCTCCCCCTTTTTTTGTAGGTTGTTATGACCCTGATACTGACATTCTTATGTGCTTGCTGCAGGTTGCTTGCCTGACTGGTTGGGCCTCCCAAGTTGTCCAAAAGATGGACGAGGCCCGAAGTAGTGCCGAGCAACGGGCTACTAAGGCAGTTGCTGTCGTGGCGAAACTTATCCAGAGAGTTTCCCACTATGAGCAACTCCTACGGGTGTCCCGTACCACCAGTTCCGGGGTTCTGGCTCTCCCGGACGACGTCCAAGGTGACCTCCCTGACCCTTCCACCGCGTCTCAACTTGCTGCAGTTGCGGCCTCTTTTCTGAGCACTGTAGCTGCTTAGAGGGATTCTGAGGAAGAGCTTCGGAGGGAGAATGAAGCTCTTCGGCGGGAGAAGATGGATCTTGCCGTTGACCTTGAGAACCTCAAGAGTCACTCCGAGCAAGACCTAAAAGACGTCCGGGAGAAACTCCAGGTGTCCGAGCAAAGGGCGGTTACTGCCTCCTAGAAAGAGGATTGGGAAGAAGCTGTCAAAGAAGCGACGCAGATGGCTGCTGACAAGTACAAGCTTGGTTTCTGCCTCGCCCGGAGACAAGTCCTGGACAAGAACCCTCACGTGGATCTCTCCGGGCTGGATTGGACCGAAGAACGTGAGGAGGATCCCTCATGGTACGGGGAAGAGTTCTTGAAAGCCCCGGAGCCAGTTCACCCGGACCAGTTTACTTTCCCGTAGTTGTAATAGTTTTTTTTGTCCCTTTGGATGTTCTGTCTGGAGAATTGTAAATGAACCCTTTGTTAATGAAACTCGGAAGTTTGTCTCAACTTTTGATTGAACTTTTTCCCGTATATATACATATAACTCCGGGTTTACACAAAGTACTTTCGCAATGCTTCTGAATGAAAAGAGTTAGAGAATTCTCTTCCTTCAGAATCTGATAATTTGTAAACTCCTTGCCTTTCTTCGGTAGTTACCCGGAAGGGTCCTTCCCAGTTCGGGACGAAGGAACCACCTTGCGGTCTTCGGGAACCCAGTTTGGTTTGCCGTAGAACTAGGTCTCCAACCTTGATACCTTTGATCTTTACTTTTGAGTTGGTTGTGGTTGCAGTCCGTTGCTGGAAAGCTTTTCTCCTGATTTCTGCTTCTTTCCTTTTGCCTTCGAGAAAATCCAAATTTGCCCTAAGTCCTTCTTCGTTGACACTTTCTTCGAAAACTGTAGCCCGGAGAGATGGATTTGTTACTTCAATCGGGATAAGGGCTTCAGTCCCGTAAGCTAAGGAGAACTGGGTTTCCCCTGTTGATCTGCGGGGAGTTGTCTGGTAGCTCCAGAATACGTGCGGGAGTTCCCCGGGCCATTTTTCCTTAGTACTCCCAAGTCTTTTCTTCAAACCATCTTTTACTGTTCGGTTCGATACTTCAACTTGCCCATTGCTTTGGGGGTGTGCGACCAGAGCAAAACGAAGCTTAATGACGAATTCTTCGGCGAAATCTTGGAAACCTCCATCCGTAAATTGAGCCCCGTTGTCGATGACGAGAACCTTCGGGCAACCGAACCTGCAGATTACGTTCTTCCAAATGAACTCCCGGATGTTATTTGCTGTAATTGAAGCTAGTGGTTCGGCTTCGATCCATTTGGTGAAATAATCTACGGCGACAATGCAGTATTTCACCCCTCCGGGTGCCTTTGGTAAAGCGCTGATTAAGTCTACTCCCCAAACGGTAAACGGTATTGGATAATCCGAAGATGATACGTACTCCGAGGGTACCCTTTGTATACGGGCATGTTCCTGGCACTTCTTACACTTGTTGACTAACCTCTTCGCGTCCTCCTTTAGGTTCGGTCAGAAGTAGCCTTGCCTGAGTATAACTGCTGCGAGAGCATCTGACTTGATGTGGGACCCGCAGGTCCCCTCATGTACTTCCCGTAGGACTTCATCTGTCTCTTCTTCGCCGATGCACTTCTGAAGGGGCGAAGAAAACCCTTTGCGATAGAGATGACTCCCTACTATGACGAATTTGGCGGATTTTCTCTTCACCTGTTTTGCAGCGACCAGATCCTCCGGGAGTACTCCTTCGGTAATGAACTTCCAGTACGGTGCTCTCCATCCCGAAGTAATGCTCAGTACCCGGAGATAACTAATGCTTGGACTGTCTCTTTCTTCGTCGTACGACGATGCCTTGGAGAGCAGGTCTGCTTCGGAATTGAGAGCCCGAGGAATCTTTTCGATAGTAAGTTTCTCGAATTGCATTGCTAATTTTTTGACAATGTCAGCATACTTCTTGAGGCTCGGTTCCCTGACTTCGTATTCCCCGTTTGTTTGTTGGACGAGAAGGTTCGAATCACTGCACGCCCGTAGAGATCGAATTCCGGCTTTCTGAGCTAACTCAAGCCCGACGATCAAGGCTTCGTACTCAGCCGCATTATTCGTCACTGGGAAAGTGAATTTGATGGATCGGGTTGCTCTCATACCCTCGGGTCCTGCGAGTACCAGTCCTGTCCCTTGTCTTTCTACTCCCGAAGCTCCATCTACATGTAGAGTCCATACGGGATTACTCTCAACCTCTGTAAAGTGGTCTTCGGATTCTTGGGGTACTTCGGAAATGAAATCCGCCAAAGCCTGAACTTTGATTGATCTCTTTGGTTCGTACCATATTTCATATTCGCTGAGCTCGATACACCATTTCGACAGTCTTCCCGAATGGTCAACTCGTTTTAGGATATCCTTGACCGGGACGTTGCTTCGGACTATAATAGAAAATCCAAGGAAGTACGGCTTTAACCTCCGGGCGGAGAGGACCAAAGCGTAAACTAGTTTTTGGATCACCGGGTAGTTGAGTTCGGCTCCATGCAAAGACTTGCTGACGTAGTAGACCGGCCATTGTTTTCCCAGGTCGTCTTCCTGGACAAGTACCAAACTAACGGCCTTTTCTCCTACTGCAAGGTATACGATCAGGGGCCTGTCTTCGGTCGGATGGCGTAGGGTGGGCATCTCCAAGAGATAGGATTTGATTTCTTCCCATGCCTTTTGGCAATCGGGGTTCCATTCGAACCTTGCTCGGTCAGCAGCTTTTTCCTCTTTAGACTTCGTGTCCCCCTTTACTCCCATACGTCCGGGCTCCGCACCTTCTTTGATCAGAAGTTTGAAGAATAGGCGACACTTATCCCCGTATCGGGATATGAAACGGCTAAGGGCCGTGATTTTGCCGAGCAACCTTTGTACATCTTTGATGGATGCGGGTGTCCTAGAGTCGAGCAAGGCTTTGATCTTGGCCGGATTTGCATCAATTCCGCGTTCGGAGACCATGAACCCCAGGAATTTTCCCGCTGTTACCCCGAACACGCACTTATCCGGGTTCAGGCGTAGTCTGTACTTCCGGATCTGACCGAAGACTTCTTCAATATTCCGAATAAGATCATCCTCCTCTTTGCTTTTGATGATGATGTCATCGACGTATACTTCGAAAATCCTCCCGATCTGTCCGGAGAAGATTTTGTCCATTAGCCTTTGGTAAGTGGCTCCCGCATTCTTGAGGTCAAATGGCATCCTGATGTAACAGTGTGTGCCGGAGTCACTTATGAAGGAGGTTTTCTCCTCATCAGCCGAATTCATCCGGATCTGATGGTACCCACTGTAAGTATCAAGAAAACTTAGTCGGGTATGTCCAGCTGTGGAATCCACTAATCTATCGACCGGAGGTGTAGGATATGAATCCTTCGGGCAGGCGTCGTTCACATTTGTGAAATCAATGCACATGCGTAGCTTGTCGCTATCTTCTCGTGAAGCTACTACTGGATTACTGAGCCATTCGGGATAAGATACCTCTCTTATCACTCCCGCATCGAGCAACTTTGTAATCTGCTCCCTTATGAAGGTTCTTTTAAAAGGTGCGTTGTTTCTCTTTCTTTGTCTTATAGGTCTGACGTTCGAGTCGACTTGCAAGCTATGTTGGATTACCTTCGGGTCTATCTCAGGCATGTCACTTGGAGAGTAGGCGAAAAGATCTTTATTCGATTGAAGGAGATTTACAAGTTTAGCCTTACTACATTCAGGCATATCTCTTGCTATTCTTGTACTTCGTTCTCCTTCTAGGGCAACCTCTTTTGTTGTTGTAGTCTCTTCGTCCTCTTCTTTAGAGGACTTCGAGCCCGGACCCTTCTGGGCCAATGCCATGACATCTTTGGCTTCCTTCTGGCTTACGTAGACAAAAGTGTCGCCTTCATCGGTCTCAAATGTAATGGTGAGGTACTTGACATCACTCCTCATGTGGATCGCGCTCTGAGTCTCTCTCCCGATGATGGCGTTATAAGCCGAAGGAACGTCTACTACTAGCCATTTTACCATGATGGTGGTAAACCGGGATTGTCCTTCGGGCCCTATCCCGATGAACATGGCGGGGAGTTTGATGCATCCGAGTACAGGCAACTCGTTCGGACCGACTCCATATGTCGCTGTCCTGACCGGGACAAGTCTACTTGCTTTCAACTGCAAACCTCGGTATGCCTTAGCGAACAGTACATCGGCATTCGAGCCGTCGTCGCAAAGCACTTTCCTCACATCTATAGTCCCTATTCTGAGGGTGATGATGAGCGGGTCATAGTGCGGGAGACGCACCTCTGTCCCATTAGCTCGTTTAATCCTGGAGGTTGGATCCCCGTAGTTCATTGATGCTACCTCCCTTGCCTTCCTCTTTCTGGCGTTAGACCCGAGGGTAGCGGTTATGGTTTGTAGTGTACCGGTTGTCTGAGGGGGAGATTTCCTCTCTTTGTTCTTCTCTTGCCCTAATGTGTCCCCTTGGATCTTTGCTTTTCCTCGGGAGGGTCCCTCTTCTAAGGGCATCTTCAGGTATTCCCTCAAAGAACCTTTCTTAATGAGAGACTCGATGTACCTTTTCAACTGGTAGCACTGTTCGGTATCGTGGCCGACGTCCCGGTGGAATTGGCAGTACTTGGAGGTATTTCGTTTCGACTCCTCCGGCATAGCCCTTGGCCAACTGATCGTCCGGGTTCCTTGCCTCTGTAAGGCTGCAAGGATGTTGGTCCGGGTGGAGTTGAGAGGGGTGAAGTTCGGATTCCTTTCAAAAGGTTTCTTTTGTCCACCCCAGCCTCCTTGTTCCCTGTCAGGTGTTGGCTTGGAGTTGTCCCTCCTCTGTTCCCGGTTATCCCGGTTATCAAGTTTCCCTTCTCTCTGGGATAACATCTCATGAGCGATCATGTGCTCCTCAGTGATTGCGTACATCTCTTCTACGTTGGTGATGTTTTTCGGGACAGCTCGTACGCCAACCTGGAATTCGGGAGCAAAGCCTTTGTGAAGGCCATTATCCTGATATTATCCGTTAAGTCTGACGCGTGTACGGCCTCCCTATTGAATCGTTCCACGAATTCCCGAATGCCTTCATTCGGCCTCTGTTTGATATCGAACATCTGGATGGCCCTTTTCGTTGATCTCTTGCATCCTATGAAGTGAGTTGAGAATTTGATGGCCAAATCCCCGAAGGTGTTCACACACTCCGGGAGGAGCGAATTATACCAAGCAGACGCCGGACCTCCTAAGGCCACCTCGAAACACTTGCACAAGGCTGCTTCATTGGCACCCTTCAACTCCATCGCCCGTTTGTACTTTCGAATGAAGGCGTCCGGATCTCCCATACCGTTGTATATTTCCAGTGGGTGCGGTAAGTTAAACGAGCGGGGCATCGGGCTTTCCCGAATCCGGATAGTGAATGGACCGGAGTCTGTTGAAGAATCGTACTTGGCTTTGGGCCTGGTAGTACTTCTTTCGACTCGTTCCAGGCGATGCAGCATTTGTCTGATAACATCATCCCGAGGATCCTCGATAGCCAGTCTTTCAGGCCTTGGGGACCGCTCTCTTCGGCTGTATTGAGGAGAACGAGACCTCTGCCTGCCTCGTCGGTCTGTTGTGTGAGTTTGCCGCATATCGTTCTTAGTCCTCCGGGATATTTCAGACTTGTGTCTGTTGCTGCGTTCTTCCCGAAGTATTGCTCGCACCGTTTGGACTAAGTCCGGGTTTAAATGACTGTAGCCCTAGCGTGAACTCGAAGTTGGTAACAAGGAAGTTGCTCCATAGGATGTCTCTTCAGAAGAACTCTGATAGCTGGGATCAGCAGTTCGGCCGTTAGTAGAGCCACCTCCTTCCGGTATTGATAGGTGGGACTGTGAAAGGTTTTTTGGTCCTGAAAGGACTGGTCTCTTCGAGCCCTCACGGTTCCCACAGACGGCGCCATTTGATGGCGGCGCGGTTTGGGCCGGTACCGCCGTGTGTTTACGCAGTTGGTGCGTATTGATGTTGCTTGATGCCATTGGTGCGTGAGTATTACGCGATTCTCGGATTTTGAGGTGTGGGGGTTGCTGATAGTGTATTGATTGATTGTCTTGTCAGTCAAGTCACTTGAAGGCGAGAGAGCTGACTTATGTTGCCGTCGTTTGTTATATAGCTGGAATTTAATAGTGGCAATATCGTAATATGTCAATATTCCGTTATTTACACAAGTGCCCTACGTTGTTCGGGTAATGGTTCTCCGGGAATATCCCATGCCTTGTCCGGGTAAACGCTTCATTAAGTCCGATAATATTACTTAGGTTTTTGGTAATCATCTGAGTTTTTAATGGGGCCCTTATGGTGGTCTTATTATTTTGGGCCTTTTGGTAGGCCTGTCTGGATAATTGGGCCTATCGGCCATCAGAGGCGATCGAGCTCGGTCGAAAAAGGTGCATCGCCAACAGGGGAGTAACTTCGCGGCCTCAAGGCGGTTGATTGCGGTGGTGAGGGGGTCATTTCGGATTAATTAAACGGCAGTGGTAATATTGAACCAAAAACTATAACAACGATGGAAAAATCAAGCCTTTTTGGAGTAGTGGTAAAAATGTGCAAATAGGCAACGATTGTGGCTAATTTGGACCTTTTCCCGAAAATTTTGAATCAAAGCAAAACTAAAAAAGACTAAATCTATCTCTAATTACGGGATAGGTAGTATCAAATCTAATAACTTAAAATGGTACTAATTGGTCATTGTCATTGTGGATGGAATAATTTACTGTAATCATGAATTGACAAGGGCATACCATTAGATCTTTTTAAGATGATGATAGTATTATATTATACTATATTCATCCTGAATATATATATATATATATATATATATATATATCTCGGTTTAGACAGGGGCATTCCCCAATTAATTGGAGAGATGAATCCATCAATCCGAACTTTTGAATAATTTATTTTGGATGACCCAGAATTCTTAAAGTGAGTGATAACAACTAACTTTGAGTCAGTAAGGATATACTCATAGAATTCTCTGGTCTTTTGAGACGTTATGCTACTGTAATTGAAACCTGGAAAGAAAAGTTTTTCTACCACGGAATCAATTGCAGTTTTTGATTTATTTTGGGTATCAAAAAGTCCTTTCTCTGCATAGTAAAGGAATCATAGGACTCTGTTTTGACATGATAAGTTTGTTTAGGTAAAAAATCTGGCAATTTTGAGAATGCAGCGGCTTTTGTATTAGGAGTTGAAAAACTGGGAGATGCTACAGCCAGAGTTGGTTTTGGAAAGACAAGTTTTGAAGAAAGATTGTCGAAATCGACAAGTTTACCTCTTCCCAACATAGTGAACCGATTATTAAGTTCAATGTTGGGTTTTGGAGTGGCTAATGCCTGAGAATAATTAGTGGGGGAAAAGTATCACTTTGACGAAAATATTCTTCTATGGGGATTTTTGAAGAAGAAATATTACCCTTTCCTTCCTTTTGATTTTCCTTTTTCCTGAGTATTGGACTGACTATATTCAAACAGAGAGTCAAAAATCATTAGACTAGCTAATTGATTTTTTAATTTATCAGAAAGCTCTAAGGAATTAATTTTATCTTTCATTGTGCAATCCTTTTCTAAGTGACCTACCTGCCTACACTTCCAACAAGTTGTAGGTCCTCTTCTTTTGCCTTTAAAGGGTCTTTTATGACGTTTTTTATTATTATAAAAATTATTTTTTGAATACTCAGGTTTTTTACTTTTGTATTTATTTTTGTAACTATAACTAGGTTTTCTAGTCTTATGAACTTGTTTATTTTTCTTAATTTTTTTAGTGGAAGGTGCGATTATTTTATCGTAACCATACTGAGAACAGAAATCTCCTAATTCTTTTCTAGTTTGTTTTTTATCGCTTTTGATTTTACTTTGTAATTTCATATTAGTACAAAGTTCTAATCCTTCTAAATTAATAAAGGTTGTTATTTCAGCGTAAGATAAAGTGTCAAAGGGGATTTTTCCATCAAATTTTGATTTTATTCTCATTCTTACCTTTTCAGCAAATAAACTAGGAAGACCGGCTATAAACCTTTCTTTCCAGAAAGTATTTGCACAGTCAGCTCTGTTATAAACTTTTGTCAAGAAAAAATCTTTATACCACCTAAAATCATGTAATTTTGGACATCTTAAATTCATAGGAATTTCAGAATCCTTTTGACCAATTTCATCAGGGCAACCTTGAAAAATTTTTAATATGGCCCAAAGTAACATTTCTACAGCGTTACTTTCATCAGTATGAACCTCTTGGCCATCAACGGTTATTATTTTAGTGCTATTATTAATTTGATCTTTATTATCCTGAGTTAAATAATTATTCCACCAACCTCTTAGTTGTCCTGTAAAACCATGAACAAGGAGATGAAGAGCTTGTTGATTGGTGTGATTATTACACATATAGGCATTAGCTGTCATTTCCATTTCACAAATATAATTCATAATTTGATATTCTGAGAGTCCATCTATATTCCAAACAGTTATAGAACTTTCATCAAAAGCTAAATATTCATTAGCTTTTTCTTCTAACATAACATCAGGAGGAGTAGGTTTTTTGTACCAAGCTTTTGATTTATAATAATCAGGATTTTTTATTCTATTGATATTAGGAGAAGGTGTGTCGATATTCATTTGACTAAACTGATCTTCTAATTCTTCAATTTCAGAAATAACATTAATATTTTTTCCTTTAGCAATTTGTTTATTAATGTTATCAATTTATGACTGAATTTTTGATATGGGATTATTAACAAAAGATTGAACTTCCAAAACAATTCTTCACTTTTCATAAAATAGAACATTTTCCGTTTATACTCACATTTCTTTACTTGTTTCACTAGGGGAGCCAAACCAGCTAGAGCTCTTACTACGAGTTTAACGAGTCGACTTTCACGAACCTTGAGCTCAAGCTCGAGCCGATTTTTAAGTTCGCATATTATACGAGCTGAGCCAGAACTTTAGCATTACGTGCTTGTTGGTTCGCTCGAAGCGGCAAATCCTCGAAGCGGCAGATCCGTAGCATCACCATCACAATCGTAACGGCAGAGGCCGTTTCTTCCACCACTACGAAAATAGCCGCTTTGAAGATGAGGAACCGTTTTAACGCCGCTACAAACACATTTTACGAATTAAAAAAAACCCAGATCTGGAAACGAATTCTAGATATGGGTTTGCAAGCATCAACAATATTCATCCGATTACAAAGAAACTTCATCAAACCCAATACTTAATCAAACCCAAAATTTCATCAAACCACAAAGAAGAAATGAGGAAGCTCATATTACAAATTCAAAAGAATACAGTTCATCAAAAACTTCATCAAACCCAAAACAAACACAGATCTTGAACAACAACTTCATCAAAAATAGAAATCTTCACCCCACCATCGTTCAGTTCCTCTGGGTCTCGTAAAAGACTCGGATCTAGAAAAAAACCATCATCAGACCGACAAAAATGAACACCAAAACTCGATCTCACAAAAAAAACTTCACCAGATCTTGAATCTAGAAAAAAAACATCACCACTCGGCAAAAATCATAACAAACACAAATACGAAAATAAAAAATAAATCCTAACCTTAAATGTGGGCTGCCGACAGGAGAAGGAGGGAGCTTCTTCGGTCATCTCCGGTGGTACCCCCACGTGGAGGTCTAAAGGAGATTCGAAGATGAGAGAGAGCTGGACTAGATCTAGAAACGAAAGGAAATTGAAAAAAAAAACGAGAGCTTTCTAGAAATGAAGCTTGAAACACTACGTGGGGAAACCATTATTTGTTGCGGCCCTTACTGCTATTTGGGCCGTAGTAAGCCCAATAGGCGCAGTAAATGACAAGTTAATGGCCCAGTAAATACTACGTCGAGGAAACGGGCTCTACTGCGGCCCACCACGCAGTAGAGTCGCAATAATCACTGCGGGATGGGCCGTAGTAGACGTTGCAGTAAAAATGGGCGCAGTTAGGCCCCTCACTGCTGGTATGGCTGTAGTAGAAAGATTTTTTATTAAAAAAATGGATGAATCCGGATGAATATATTCATCCGGATTCATCCACAATTCCAGAAAAACCCATATTTCATATGAATGGTGACCAAGTTGCGGTGACATCGGCGGTGGAGCGGTGGTGGTGGAGTAGCAATGGTTGAGCAACGACGAAGAAGAAGAAGAAGTAGAAGTAGTAGAAGAAGAAGAAACATAGGAGGAGAAGAAACAGCACAGGAGAAGAAGAATAAACATAGAAGAAGAAGAAGAAAACATAGAACAAGAACAAGAAGAAGAAGAAGAAGAAGAAAAAGGAAGAACGGAGAAGGAAGGAGAAGAAGAAAGAAATTGGGATGAATTGAAGAAGAATGGCGGAGATGAAGAGAAATGGGAGTTTAAACCCTAAAACAATTACTGCGGTGCGCTAGCAACTGTGTCATTTACTGCACAAATGGGCTTACTGCGGCCCAAACCGCAGTAAGGGCCGTAGTTAGGCTTGTATTCCCCACATAGTGAAAGATTTACTGCGGCCCAGGTTACAGTAAACCTACTTTTTAGGGTTTACTCATCTCATTTTCTTCCGCCGCATTATCATTTTCTTCGTCTTCTCCTTCATCTTCTTTCTCTCCATCTTCTTCTTCTTCTTCATCTTGATCCTATCTTCTTTCTTCCTTCCTTTCTTCAACTTCTTTCATTTTCTTCTTCTTTTCTTCTCTCTTCTTCATTCTGTTAACTCATTTCTTCTTCTTCTTCTTCTTCTTCTTCTTCTTCTTCTTCGTTTCTTTCTTTCTTTCATTTTCTTCTTCTCTCTTTCTCTTTTCCTTCTCTCTTATTCTTTATGTTATCTCTTTCTCACTTCTTCTTCTGGGTCACCAGCGCTCCACTGACGTTGTCCTCCCACTGTTGCCACCACCACTTGCTCCTCCTTGGCCACCGGTTTCTGGGCATTTCTGGAAAAAGGTTGATGAATCCAGATGAAATTCATCCGGATTCATCCACCTTTTTTTAATTATTGAAAATGGTTACTGCTGTCTCTTGAGTGGTAAGGCCGTAGTATGCACCACGGCCTCAGCCGCAGTGCTTGAGAAACCACAGCTGTTTTTACCACGGCCCTCGCCGCAGTATCTACCACGGCCAATTTGCGTTGAGGGCCGCAATAATCGTCATCCCCTCCACGTAGTGAGAGAGAGAGAGAAGTGAGAGAGAAAAAATGAGTCTGATATGGGTAAGGAAACGAAAAAAATATAAGTGGGGAGGAGTAAATTCGAAGCGGGCTTGTAACGGCCCGTAACGGTTTGGGCTTTGAAACGGCCCATCCCGTTACGATGCCGCTACGAATTCTACCTCAAGTACGTAGTGTAGAGTCTTGGCTCGATGAGGCTCACGAGCCTTAACTAGCCCTAAGGGAAAACCCATAATACCCTCATATTGCACAAGTAAGGAATTTTCGAGCCTCATGAGCAATTGGCTCGAGTATGATCGAGCCGAGCTGAAATGAGCTTACCCAGCAACCATATCGAGCCTCACGAGCTTTCGAGCTGAGCTTGAGCTAACAAGCTTCATGAAAATTTCCATAATACCCTCATATTATGGAGGTAAGTAATTTTTGAGCCTCACAAGTTTGATTCGAACCTGAACGAGTCGAGCTAAAATGAGCTTACCTAACAACCATATCGAGCCTCGCGACCTTTTGAGTCAAGCTCAAGCTTTTCACATGCCGAGCTCGAACCCGATTTTAGGCTCGAATAGAGTTCGAGGCGAGCTCGAGGCGAGCCTCAACTTTACGACCTCGAACTCGAGCCAGCCGAGTTCGGGTTCGACTTGGTTCGTCCTCACCCCTATGTTTCACAAAACATGAAAGAATGAACTTTTATAGTGATCGTAATAGCAAAGAGGCTGTTATTAGCCATATAAACATGGAGGTGTTTATAGCTTAGGGGTGGCAATCAGACAGATAATCCGCGGTTAGCTAATATCCGCGAACCGCGATTTTTTTCGTATCCGCGGTTTGCGGTTACACCTATCACGGATAGGAATTGAAATCCATATCCGCGAACCGCGGGTATCCGCGGTTAGCGGTTAACCCGCGGTTAGCCCTTTGAATTGCACTTGGTCTCAGAAACGTGTCTTTGCTTCCACGTAACGTAACAATCCAATCCTCTTGAGTTTTCTCTGCATCATACAAGAATTCAATACACCAAAACGATGCTCATCTGCTACCAAAACATACAGCACAGTTGGCCGAACAAATCGCCAATTCACCTATACGAAATCAAATATAGGCCTAAGTAACAAGCAATCCTAAAATACTCTTGCACCTTCGATTCTTCCAAGGGAAATGGCCTTCCAAGGCTGAATCGAACAAGTCCGAACTAAACACATTTCACATGTATCTAGTACTCTAATAATTATATTGGGACACCCTGCAACCACATCAACAATCATCCAAACTACAAGTATAAATCAAAGTATAAAAGTTTCACCAAGGATATTCTATTAGTTTCATTTGATGATGAAGAAACTTACTCCTCATGGACTGGAATAAGTATATATGCCTTCTAAAATATATTTACGCCTTTCCACCACCTTCTGAACTTGGCAAAACTGTACCACTTGTATAAGAGAAGCTAATACAAATCAAATGATCTTGCAAGCAAAAAATGTAGTGCACATCTGATCACAATGGTAATCAATGCAGTTATCAGGTAAAATTACAGCAGAACGAGGTGGCCAAGTAGCATAGCTATCAAATGATGTCAGGACTGCTTCTCTAATCATGGAGAACATGACCAGCTAAGCCTGAAAGTTCTCCCCCAATTCTCACCCCCTTCCAAACTAATCTTTTCTTCTCCAAAAAAAGCCAGTTCTTGTCTATAGACAAGCAAGACAGTTTGAAAATCATCAAAGAAGTTACTGCTAACCATAGTCAAGCAAGACAGTTTGAAAATGAAATAGTCTGGCCCCTACATTTGTATAATTAACTTGGGATGTTAATTAAACTACTAGTTCATGTTGTTCTAATTAATGGCCTAACTAATTTAGTTGTTGTGTGAGACTGTGAGGTTGACCAAAAATGATAATCTCACTTGCTGCCCATCAGATTTTGAAATGGAACCTTTAGCAAACACACACTGGCTAGCCAACACCCTTTTCTCGAAACATGAAAACAATTTACCGTTCAAATTTCAATATGATTAAATCTTTTACAAATCATAGAAGTGGGGATCCACCCTTCAATGACCAATCTTAATGAATTTAAACTTATCACCAAATATAGCTAGCTAACAAGTCCTTTATCTTCCCTTTAGTGGTGTTGTCTAACAAGTTGGCTGTTTTAATCAACCTAACACAGGTTTCCCTTTCCCACTCAAGTTTCGGTACCTACGGACACTAATGTTCTCAAACAAGTTCATGCAATTAAATCAACTAGAGAGATTAGAAGAAATCATCGAGCATTGGCCTTGCTTTTTCCCAGTGAAGCTCCTCCGCCACAGAG
The DNA here is from genome assembly GCA_024586325.1 of Stellera chamaejasme. Lineage (NCBI taxonomy): Eukaryota > Viridiplantae > Streptophyta > Magnoliopsida > Malvales > Thymelaeaceae > Stellera > Stellera chamaejasme. The sequence continues at coordinate 1,820,887 of CM044986.1, forward strand.
TCTATCTTCAAGCTCTTTCTTTCGTGAAGCGCTTCACCGGACCAGCCAAAAAATAATCAAAGCAGAAGACCAAGTCACGACAAAGCAGTAGAGCTTGAACAAGGAGCCTGCAACAGGATTGAGCCGCTTAAGGTCAAGCAATCGAACTTACATGCGACCGGAGCTCCTAGCTAGCGTGGTGGTGGTGGTGGTGAGCTCGGCAACAAGGGGGTGAGAGAGAGCGGCGAGGATGGTTGCTGAATCTGAGACGAGGGGCCTGCTACATCGCCTACTCGATCGTCTTCGTCGTCGCCCAACCGGAGTGTAGCCCCTGCTGTGTTCTTAATCGTTTCGTCGCCTACTTCATTTTTGGTTGAAGCCGAACTTTTGGAATGATCAAAGATGAAGGATTGAAGATGAAGGGTTGAAGATGAAGGAAGTGCGATTCGCGAATCGTGTGACTGTATGTGTGAATGTTGTTTGCTGCTAACCCTAAGACACACCACAGACACGCTTCAGGCCTTCACGCATGGGCAGGGCCGCAGGGCATACCACAGTTGGGCCTCACTTAATGGGCCTCACTAATTTTATGGGCTTAGCTTGCGGTTTGTGGGTATCTGCAAACCGCGGATAGTGGATAACCACGGTGCGGATACAACATATCCGTAATCCGTAACCGTGAATTAACGGATTAAAAAAAACCGTATCCGCGAACCCGCGGATAAAAACCGCGGTTAAAACCGTCACTGACGGACGGTTATCCGCGGTTTGCGGATACTATCCGTCCGGTTGCCACCCTAGCTACTAGTTTTTTTAAGGCAACCAATTATTTATTATTATTATTATTATTATAAATAAAACTACAAGCTTAGCCAAATGCTGGAACAAGCACCCCTAGTTTGTAGCGGCTAGCTATAAGATTTGTTTTTAGAAAAAAAATAGTATTTTGTTTTTGAATGTGAATGTAATTCATTCAAAATGAAAAATCAAATTCAGGGACCAACCCTTGTATACCAAACAACTCTAAGCAGAGATAAACATAACCGGATCTACCTTTCTTGTAACTTAAGATTGCACGGAAACTTGAAACTAAATAAAGTTTAGTGATATAAAATCTAAAAACATATAGTAGGTTTGCATCTCCGAAACAATATGAATGAAAGATAGCCAGATCAATTCCATTCTTGGGGAGGGTATATCCTTCATAGCGATGATTTACTGTAAACAGGTATCTGTGCGGCACACGTCTCTCTCGTAATATCCAGCCACTGACCTTCTCCACCAAACTAGCTGCAAAAAGTAAGCTACACAAGGTCTGGTCCCTACATAAATACCTGGAAGAATATACATAACCATAGAAATAAATTCTGAGCAAGCTATCAAACACTCATGTCAGAGAGAAACTCGAGTCAATTTGAGTACACAGGTGAAAGAGGAAGACTCCAAACCCCCTCCACCTTGCAAAATATCACACATTACTCTAGGCGGGGTGGGCTACCGGTGTTCATCCCTACCGCAACAATTTTCTGAACCTCTGCGTCATTATCATCAAATGGTCCACCCCAACCTTCTCCAACGTCGACACGACTAGGCCAAGGAGGGGCCTTCGTATGGCGCGGTGGCAGCCTAGAGTAGAAGGCAGCCCTCTGACACGAAGGATTCATCGGATCGAAGCAAGCTCCAACCCGCGACGAGAAATTATCGAACTCCCGACCAACAGGAAAGCATCCTCATCCAATATACGCCGAGAAACAAGTCGGTTGTATCTTCCGTCCCGCTCCGGGATGCGGCGGCGTCTCTCCAATATCCAGAAAACCAAGGTAAAGCTCCACAGTTGATCCTAGCAATAAATATATCAAGACAAATAGAAGAAAAAGAGGAAGAAAATGGTGGGAATAAGGGGATTCAAGAGAAAAACATGGAGAAGAAGAAGAAGAAGAAGAAGAAGAAGAAGAAGAAGAAGTAGCTAGCTACAAGGTTAAATTATTTATTTCGTAAAAGTGAAGGACGGACTTGTTATTTGATCACTGTTTTGCTGGACGTTAGCTTCTGTGAATCTGACTTCAAAGTCTCGCACGTGCACATACATCAGCACATCGGCGCGGCGACGACCTGAGGTTTTACTGTCCCTCTGGTCGAATCGAACCATCTCGTGGGGCTCTAATGGCACTTCGTGTTCTCAAAAAATCCTCAACTTGCATCTCTGATCTCATTCCCAATAACTTGTTTCTGCAAAATGAAATCGCTCTCTCGCTTTCTCGAGCTGCCGGTAATCGCTATGATTTCTCTGCATCCCGATCGAATCCTTCGCAACTGGGTTCTCTCAATTCCGGTAAGTTCGATAACATCTTCGCCCAAGTCTGCACTTATTTGGGTTCTTATTCGTTTTCGTGGCCTGTGCATCTGGACTAGAGAGTGGCGGAGTTAGTGTGGAAGTGCAAGAGTTTCTGAAATGGGAAAACGGTGGTGGTTTGTTTCATCGGTCGGCTTCAATTGATCCAAGCGCGGTGGTTGGGGTCGGTGCCATTGTCAATTCCAGCTGCAGGCTTGGTTCGAATGTCCATGTTGGGTCAGGAGCCGTCCTTGGTCCCTCTGTTGAGATTGGTCCATTCACACGAATCGGGTTTGTCTTTTTATTCTGTTGGCTTAATTGATTCAATGCGTATTTTGCTTTTGTTCGACCATTTGTGACTGAAATCTGAAATCCCTTTTCTCATTGTAATTATGTAAGTCTTCCACTGCATTATGATTAACCTTCTTGATGAAGCCAATTGTTATATTCAGGTTTAATGCAGCACTCCAAAATTGCATCGTAGGCAATTCATGTGTTATCCACAGTGGAGTTTGCATTGGCCAAGATGGTAAGAGTTTTAGTCCAGTTAGGCTCATCTCAGCTTGAAATTTAGACTAACATTCTGTCAGTTGGAATCGGCTTTCAGGCGACTCCAACCATTTCTTTTGATGTCTGTTACTATAACGAGCGGATTATTTTATAATCATTGTAGTAGGCTTAGCCCCTTTTAGGCCTCTTTGTCTGTTAAGAGTTATTTTTGTTAAAGATGCAATTGATGGTTGAATTAAGTCAGAAAGTAAGTTTTCATTGTTAAAAACTGTAGGATTCGGCTTCTTTGTTGATGAACAAGGAAAGATGATTAAGAAACCTCAGGTTGGTGATGCTTTCAAATGTTTAGGACAATTCCTTGTCACCTTTGTACCTTAAACAAATTGCTAGCATGTTTGAATACTGTTGCGTTTTCATTGGTATGCGCACATTCAGCAGGACTATATTTCAACTCTGTTTTATTAGTCATTCATCGTATAGTTTCTAATTAACAAGACATTACTGCAAATGTTTGTGGAACAAATACTTAGAGTCAGTGCAAAGCATCTGATTGTACTATTTACATACCATTGTTTTACTGTTTACGTCAGACATTGATTGCTAGGATTGGGAACCATGTGGAGATTGGAGCCAATACATGCATAGACAGAGGCAGGTTAGTCATTGGTTTGCTCTAGATATTTCTAAAGAAATTCGAATGTATCTGCTTTTCTTAAAAACATCAAAGAATTATCTGTCAATCACCAAGAACATGTAAGCCTATATGTTTTTATGCAGTTGGAGAGAAACAATTATTGGAGACCACTCAAAGATCGATAACTTGGTTCAGGTGGCCAATTTTCTTACTTTGCTGTTAAAACTGGCATTCAGCCAACACACTCAAACATATTACTCCCTCCGTCCTAGGAAAATTGATACATTTTCCTTTTTGACTGCACCAACAAAATTGATATGTTTCCTAAAAAGGAAACATTTTCACACCAACTTTACCTTATTGCCCTTTATTTCCCTTCCACTCAAAAAAGCTACTTTTGTCTTATATGCCTAATTTACATTTTTACCCTCCAATCAACAATATTCTTTAATCTCTGTGCCCAATCAAATGTATTATCTTTGCTAGGACAGAGGGAGTGCATATCAATCAACATATTGCTTTCATATTCTACAATATAATCTCACACATTTACTGGCTCACAGATTGGTCATAATGTAATAATAGGAAAGAGTTGCATGCTATGTGGACAAGTTGGGATTGCAGGATCTGTGACGTATGCTATTATAAATTTCTTCACTTCTCTCATTTTTTTTGTTTTCTATTTCTTATTCTTGTTGTAATCATGCAGAAGTTACTGAAGTTCGTATTTACACTTACATATCTGCTGATTGGCATACTTCAGGATTGGAGATTATGTGACCCTAGGGGGTAGAGTTGCAATTCGTGACCATGTTACTATCACATCAAAGGTATACCCTTAGCTATGATAAAATCAAAATGCAAGTTTGAAAATGAGACAATAATGAGCAACCAACGCCATGGGGGACTTTTGTTTGGCTGTAAATTGGAAACAAATCATACAATTGTACATTTCCTAGAACAAAACTGTTGAGAATGACAGAAAATTCCGTAAAAGCTAGAAATCTGAATTGGGTGTATCGATTGAGGATTTAAGTCTCCGGATACAAGCTCCTTCTCACTAAAGCAAACACATACCCATTAGTTAGGTTCTCTTGTACAAACCCGTAGTATTCAGGAATTGGATAGTGGCCCTCTTTGGGCTGGTTATTAGTGGGCTCAACTTAGTTGCAGTGTCCCTGCTGTCTGGCCTTCTCTGATTCCTACGTACCCTACCCTTGAGTTGAGTTCTTTGAAGTTCCCATGTAACTGGAAATGATAAAAGTCTACCCAAGGTTGAGTAGTTGGTCATAGAGCTGTGAAGGTGTGAAAAGCACCTTTCGTCAATCTCTCTTCATGAAAATTTACTGCTTAATTAGTAATTCATTTAGGTTACCTAGGCCCTGCTCACCTTCAACGGCACTTCTCCTTGGGTAATCCTACTACCTTAGCTTAAAGATCAGGAACAGAACCAAAAACTGATTCTAACGGGGGCATGGTCAATACCTTTTAATCAGTGGGACTGATGTATAAAATCTTAGGGTACCGTAATGAAAATTGTGAAAGAGTATGCACCAATTTCATACTCTGTTAAAAGTTCAGCGGTTGGGAATACACTATCCTGTGTTAGCTCTAACCCAATGTACAAGTAGAAGCAATAGAACCAGAGAGACGATCTGTTCTTTCTTGTTCTGTTTTTTTAATATAAAAATATAAGGAATTCATTTTCAGAGGTTAAGTTGTGCATTCACTAGTACACATTGTTGTGTCAATCTAAATTTGAAATTAGTCATTTCATGTTGCCTTGTAGTATACTATATTCTCTGTTGAGAAAAATTGCAGGTCCGGTTGGCAGCAAATAGCTGCGTCACAAAGGACATAAGTGAACCCGGAGACTATGGTGGCTTCCCTGCAGTAAGGAGCATTCATTAGTATAAGTTTTTGTTACGGATGTTGACTAAAGTTGTCTACATTACATGACTGACAAATACAAACTTGTTATATTTCCAGGTCCCAGTTCACTTGTGGAGAAGACAAGTGGCAAACCAGAGTCGGATTTCAAAGAAGGAGAAATCGTAACGGCTACAGCTGCTAAATGACTACATCAGCCTGTGCATGTCTGTTTATCTCATAGTTTTCAGTATTGGCCACATTCTGTTCAAGTGCTTCAAGGGGTTCCGGTGAAAAAGTGAACTTACTACCGAGGGTACAAATCAGTAATTGATGCTTGATTTATAGAAAGAGACTGAGGTAAGTTAGCTGCAGGTTGGTCAAACTTTTCTATTTCAGGGATGATCAAGGGTGCTGGTCTATTGGAAACAGAAAATGCGGGCTGGTTGGGCAATGGCAGCTCAACGGATGAGCTAGTAAGTATGAGAACAAGAGTGGCCATGGTTGGCCTCTTGCTCGGATCTTCTTCAACACATAAAAGCCCTATCTGGATGCACCTCATCACTTCTTCTCCGCAATACAAATTCCTCATGATAGGGTCCAGCAAGTCAAGAGGATCTCCATTTGTCCAATGTTTCCAAGCCTGTCAACGGTAAATCGGCCATGTCTTTTTAGAATTCACCTTCATGCATGGTGTCATTACAGTACGCATGTAGAAATTAAGTTTTCAAAGCAAGCATGTTAAGTCATACTCACGTAGCTCATAAGATTTTCTGCACCATCCAAGTCAGTGAAGTTATTGTTCTTCTTGCCACTGATGACCTCTAGTATTAAAACCCCGAAACTATACACATCCGATCTGACGGAATATTGTCCAAGCATCATATACTCCGGAGGAATATAACCACTACAAGCATTTAGTCACGTTAGTATCATGCATGCTCCTACCAAATTAGAAAAGAATTTACGTAGACTCACAGTGTACCAACAACTCTGCTTGTGCTCCCATGAGTTTGATGATCTGCTAGTTTCGCGATACCGAAATCGGATATCTTAGGGTTCATGTCCATATCCAGTAATATATTGCTTGCCTTGAGATCACGGTGGATAACTCTAAGTCGAGAATCTTCGTGAAGATACAGCATCCCTCTTGCAATCCCTATAATAAGGCTATGTCGCTTTGACCAACCCAATTGTGCTTGTTTCTCAGGATCTACACTTGCAGAACAATTTTTAACATATACTCATATATCAGAAACTAATTAAGATTGAATGTGTAAATTACTCATGATGATGATGATACATACTGAAGAGGAAACAATCAAGGCTTTGATTGGGCACATATTCATAGATAAGTATGTGTTCGTCTCCTTCCAAGCAAAATCCAAGTAATCTGACCAGATTTCTGTGTTGCAGTCTAGCCAGCAGATGGACCTCATTTTTGAACTCCACTGCACCTTGCATTGAGCTTTTTGACAATCTTTTAACAGCTACTTCTTCTCCATTTGGAAGCACACCCTGAAAATTATACTCCATATACATTAGCTCATGCACCCTGAAATTAAAAGATCATGAGTAGATAGGTAGTATAGAGATGAAGGCATGCATGTACCTTGTACACCTCACCAAATCCTCCTCTCCCTAGCCAGTTATTAGCAGAGAAGTTATTGGTGGCAATTTGAATTAGGGCCAAGCTATACTGCAAGGAGCCCAGAGCTGTCGCTTGTGTCCAATCCATTCCTATAGGATTTTTTCGCTCAAAACACATTAGTTCACAATTAGTTACTCTCAAAAGGGAGTATATTTTACCCCATTCATCCCAAATATAATGCAACACTTTGAATTCGCATGAAGATTAAGATAAGAAGATTTTGGTATTAACTTTCCTATTTTATCCATTTATATATTAAAAGATGTAATCAAACACAGAAATCGAGGTAGAACGGTAAAAAAACTATAACAATAAATATTTCAAGAATAAAAATTAAAGAATTATGTTATTGAATAGAAAATTTATTTTGAAAAGAAAGATATCCATATTGACTCTTTTTGTGAGTGTTATTTCTTAAAATTTAGAGTTAAGGATGATTTAGTGAATTGGTATGTAAAAATTTATAAAAAAGGGAAGTGTTGCATTATTTTGGAACATTCCAAAGAGAGAAGTGTTGCATTACTATTGGAACGGATGAAGTATATTGAAGCGATATATATGCTCAGTGATGAGAGAGAGAAGTAGGATTCATGAAGAAGATGATGGTACGTGCCAATGGAGTAAGGAGAAGGCCTAATTAGCACAAAGTCAAAAGCTTTGGGGTAATTTATGAAATTTATTATGGAAAACTACTAATTACCTTGTAAATAAAAATAAAGATATATACTCCGTAGTAGTCAATTCAAGATATAAGTGAGTTTGGTACCAAAAATTTAATTCAATACCCAAATCGGCATGAAACAGATCATAATTTAGTATTGTGTTCTAATTAGTGCTGCATGTTTAATTTGTCTAATTAAACTTTACCTGTACCTTCTTCTCTGATCTGACTACTTTTGCTGCTGTGATCCTTTCCTTGTCTTCTTCTTAACCAGCAGGTTATTAGGCCAAGTAGAAGAAGTATTGCGCAGGCAGCAATGGATGATACGACTGCTATCATCACCACGTGTAACTTAGGGTCTCGCCCTGCATAAAAATTAAACTAGCTCATCAGTGTGTGTATATTATATATATTCTCAATGTTTTGATATTTATAGTTAAATAATTCAGATAGGTATCATAATTTGAAATATATATTTTCAATATATATTTTTTTTGTATTCTCCATCCCAATTTCATTTTTACGTTTCTTTTTCAGCATTTAATTTATGAATTTTTTTTTTATTATTTTGTTATACAATATCAAATAATTTATATACAAAATGTAAATCGAAGACTCTAGTTTCTAAAAATATTTTTTTCATTTTTTTTAACAAATTCTTCTTAATTAAAAATTAAGTCAAACATTATATCAAAAGTCAAACGTCTCAATTAAAAAGGCAAGAATGTAGTATTTTTCTTTTAATAATTTATATTTATTAAAATTTGATTCAAACATTAAACCTTAAAATAAAATATGAATGACTACCAAATTTTGGCTGACTGGAGAGAGAGAGATGGAGTATATGTTAGGGCAATGGCGGAGGTGTAGTATAAGTGGGGTGGGCCATGGCCCCCAAAAATTAGCAATTAATTAGTCTTTCCATCCGCAAAAGACTCACCATTTGTTTGTGATTTAGTATTTAATCATGATTTATTTTACGAATGTTTAGACACCGAAAATTAAATATTTCATATGTGTATCATAATTTTAAATCTAAATTTTCCTAATATATTTTTTCTTAATTTTTTAAAACTATTTATCTTCATTAAATTTCTAGTCAAACATTGAACCTTGAAAAAGAAAATTCAAATGGTGGAGTCTTTTGCGGACGGAGGGAGTAGTATGTAGTAGTATTAATATATTAATTGTGATAATAATTATTTTTAAGTTTATATAAATTATATAAGGTCCATTAAATAAATAAATTAACAATTAATTTTTAAATTGGGTTTAATTAATTGATCCAATCCAAAAACTGTATCAATTTAGTCCATTAGTTAACCTAGAGATTAACTTCATTATCACCAAGCTCTGCCGCTTTGCATCTCTTCTCTGCTTTGTCTACTACAGCTTGTCTCACTAACACCAAGCTCTGCCGCTTTGCATCTCTTCTCTGCTTTGTCTAGTCTCACTAACACAATAGGTGTTTGCTTTCCATAATTGCACTTTGACTTTTCAATCCTAACTCCATGCCACCAATTGCATCAATTAAATAAGGTGAGTTATGTGAATATGTAATTTTTATTTCTTTTTCATAACTTTAATTCCTTACTATTGACATCATTGTTTTATCATTTTTTTCTAATTTAAAATTTATTATTAAATTAAATATTTTATATTAGTAGCCTATTAGGTTTAATTATTTATTACTAAATTTACTTTTCTTGGTGAAGGGTCATGACAAAGAAGCAAAAAAGGTTAGATTCCTTCTTCACAAGAAAAGTTGTGTCAAGATGTGAAGACAACACTTCTACAAATGAGGAAAATCATGAATCTTCAAAACTTGAAGAAACAATTTTATCATCTCCAATGGAAGACATACATGAAGCTTTCGGTGCGAGAGATGAGAACCCTCCATCAAATCCAACAGCTGACAATCATTCCTTTTCATCCATTGAGCGTGTTCCGGGACGATTTTGTTGATGTTGAGCGGCGTGTCCAATTCAAGCTTCCTAAATAAACATTTGCATGTATGGTGGAGGTGCATTTTCATATCGTATTAATTTGTAGTCACACTACATATACGTAGAAGGCACAGTAACGCCAATTTCGTTACCAATCCGTTACGAATGGTAACGCCAAAGGGCGTTACCAGGGCGCTACCATTCGAGCCGTTACTTGACCCAACGTTACAGGCGCTACCAAGCGCGATGGCAAGTCTCGCTGCCGACAGCTGGTAGCGCCACACCCCCTACTTGGGCGTTATTATCCCAAATCTTTTTTTAATGTTTTAACAAATTCCTATTATGCGCAATTTCCTCCACATCCCACATCCGTGTGATTCGAACCCAGCTCTCTGGGGTGATGGGCAACTCGTATCTCCCACCGCACCAATTGTCTATATTGCATGATTCCCAAGTATTGTACTTATAAAAGATGCCATAGTCATTATGGATGTTCTATATTATTTTTATTACTATAATGAGATTCTATATTATTATTATCATTATTTTAGATAAACTAGTAAATAATAATGAGAGTAAGTTTTATTTAAAATTATATTTTCTTTATATTTCCATGGTTAGAAACTAATGAATTTTTCTATCAAATCAGAAAAAGAAAACATGAACATACTTAATCAAAAAAATGATCATTAATTTTAATGGGAATTTCTAAAAGAAATATGAACATACTTAATCAAAAAAATGATCATTAATTTTATGTGCACCCAATTAATTTATTCAGTTAATATTTATTTTTGTTAATATCGTAATTAATTTGTTAATATTTTTAATATCATTTTTGTTAATATTTGTAAATTATCTTAATTTGTTAATATTTGAAAATTATCGAAATTTTAAATATTTGAAAACATATTTCAAAGATTCAAATTTATTTTAATATTTTGAAATTGAGCGTCGCACATGCCACAATGACATTACTGCGGCGCTACTTCTCAGACAAGCTCGGACAGTGGCGCCGCCGGTAATGCCGTGGCGCACTACTACTTTCGGCCGCACAGAATCGCCTGGGGGCGTTACTGAGGCGCTACTAGCTGAGCAGGCCTCTAACCCAGTAGCATGTGTCGAGTAATGCGCGCTACTGCGCCACACGCGGCCCCATAAGTAACGCCCTGGGTGCGTTACCCCATGCATTACCCGATGGCCTCCCAAGTACGTAGTGTCATATAACAATCTTTTGACAAACATTTTCTTGTTACCATTTAATCTTATTTTTGTAAGTTAATTCTTGGCTCCGCCACTGTGTTAGGGCTATAGAAAGTAATTTAAAATTCATTTAGAAGAATTAAATTATAACGTAAAATTCAACATAAATTCCAAACGTAGGGTATTATAAATGTTTGTATGTATATATACCTGAAGAAGAAAGAGGAGCAGAGTCGGTAGGCATATGAGTAGCGTTGTTTTCATGATGAGGATCTGCATCTGCAGCGACATCGTAGTTGAAGAACTCATACATTTCGTAGCGCACAGAACAGCTTGGATAAAACAGAAACGCGCCCCAGGCTCTGCCGCCGGTACCGGTGTAATCCAGCAGCTGTGCCACCGCTTCTTGGAGGCACACGCGGCACTGCCTGCCTGTCAAATCCGGCATGCACTGAACCAAGCTGTAGGCCACGATAGTACTATTCTCGATCGCCGTCTTAATCGTCGCATACTTCTTCATCGTCGTCGTCCCGTTCGCCGCCTTAGCCGACGCCGTTTGCAGGGACTCCCTCAATGCGCTCTTCAACTTCCCTGCTGGATCCGTGACGTTGACGTAATCCCAGTTCATTCCGTACGGGTCGTCCGTCATTTTGGAGAAATAATTCCGGTCGTCGTAACGGACATAGCACTCCGACTCCCAGAACACCGCCTCCTTTTCCGTCGGGCAGCCGTTGGCGGCCAGAGCCTTTCCGGTGATCCCTTTGACGCAGGCAGCGCAATCTCCCAAGGATACGTCGCCGCGGCAGAGGAAGGACCCGTAGACCTTATCAGGGTCATCGCCGACGGCGCAATTGAAGAATCCGGTGGCGGCGGCGTTAAATGAGAGAGTGTCGAGAAGTAAAAGGAGGTTGGAATGGTAGGTGCTGTTGAGGGTGAAATTCTGGACATCTGTTTTGCAAATGTGGTTACCGATATAGCCACTGTCATCTACTCCATCTTGACCTCGGCACAAGTCGGCGGAGAAGACAAGCAGCAAGCCCGTCAATATTGTGGCTGCGACCGCGACCAGCTGGTTCGTGTTCGCCATGTAAGCTAGCTCCTCGTAACTGCTCTAACTGGTTGTTGCCTCTTATATGCATGCAGGTGTGGAAGCTTCTATATATATATATATATATATATATATATATATATATATAGAAGCCTTGCCTCTATTTTGGAAGCTTTGACTACATACGCGGCCTGATAGACAAGAAGGTCTACGGCTGCAAGCTCCAATATCCGCGGGCCAAAGAAGCTGGAACAATATCTTAGTAATTAATTACAGCGCTCGCTCCCAAATCCTGACTAATTAACATCATTATTGGACTTAGTTGAGGAATTAACTAAGCTTTTTGACCCAAGTCTTCTTTCTCTTTCTGCTTTTCAGTACCAAATTGCATGTACCGCAACTACTCACTATTTTATCATTTATGCATTGCCTTTATTATTATTATTATTATTATTATTATTATTATTTATTCATAGTTACTTTCTGCCTTTCTCTGCCAAATTCGGCTGGTCTCTTGTTCAACAAGTACTTGGATTTGGTTTCGACTCGAGCGTCTGGCACCAATCAAACTTAAAGGGCTTGCTCCAGTAAATCAGCCTTTTGGGCCATGCAAGCATTAGGCCCAAATACTCGAGCTTTTGGGCCATGGTCACTCGGCAATATCATGGGTCCAGATCAACATTGTGGATTCATCAGTCCCCAGAATATCAAAAGCTTTCTGTTTTAATCCTCAAACTTCCCCAAATCATATCAAACCCATCCTCCTCCTCAATCAATAAATCAGGCCCCAATCCTTTGCTAGCTCTTCATGCAATTGTTTTTGTTCCCTGTGGCAAAACGGCCGCAGTCATCTCTCTTCATTGCATTTGCACTGGACAGACACACAGGGGAATCACAACAAAAGAGAAGAAGCTAGCTAGCTAGGGGACCAGATCAGAAAAAGGAAAGGTACTGTAGTTAAAGAAGAAGGAAAGGTACTTCAACAGTACAAATCCCTCCATTTGGGCACAATCAGAGAATAATTAATAATCCTTTTAGGCCATGGGAGCAACAGGCCCAAAAACTTGTCCATTTGGGCCATGATCCTTTTGGGCCTTTAAAAAGATCTTTGATTTCTTGGTCAGTTCTCATCATCATGGGCCATCTTATCCAGATACACCTTCATCAATCCCCCAAAATATCAACATTTGCCGTGTTAGTCCTCAAAGTTTCCCATCTGATCAAACGCATCCTTCACCAATCCTTGTTTACTTTGCTTTTATTTTGTTTCAGGCTCTCTAAATCTTTTTGAAAGTGCCGTTGAGCTATTTCCTTCTATGAAACTAACTACACAGAGGAGCTATCGTCAAAAACACAATAATGTCTTCCATTGTAATCAGAACAAAAGAGAAGAAGCTAAGGGGCCACACCAGAAAACCAGAGGTGTCGTTAGGGAAGAAGATAACTTGGAATCTGACCCTCCAACTCAAAGGCATGCCCTATTTGCACCAGAAGAAGAAAAAGAAGAAAAAGCTGCCAAGTCCTTGGAATTTGTTTGCACACCTCAACAGTACAAATCCGTCCATTTCAGCTTTCTCCGGTCACAACCTGGAAACGAGCTTATTAATCTCACACCGACAGTGTGAATAATTACATAGTGAGAGTTTTGCTAAGGAACCAATAAATGGTTATATATTGTGCTTAAAAATCATTTGAGCTATAAATTTGATGATTCCTGCAGGAAAATTATTTGACGGAATGTTTTCGACAACTATTTTGGACTAGTTAATGAGCCTTATTAAAATACACTTTAACTGAGGGAATGAACGAAAACTCATTTCATTTTTAGTTGGAACTTTATGCAATTTTTTATTTATAAAAATTGGATTTTGGTCGATCACTCAATTGAATGAAATCGACTTAAATGGGAATTACTTTTTTTTTTGAAATGGAAATCACAAAATATAATAACGCTCAAGAAAATAAATCATTGAAATCACACGTTTCCCACCAATTGGACCACTTATAATACCTTTCCAATATTCAAATTACCAGTATATACACAGAAGACACTTAAATCATAATAGGTGCGGGTTGATATGAGAAAAACATAAAATAAAATAAAATAAAACAGGGGAATTGAGGAGTTACTCCTTTCTTTCCAATAAAAATGATGTTGTCCCACGTAGGCAGCCAAGAGGGGGGTGAATTGGTTGGCCACAAAAACTTTTCCTTTTAATAAAAACGTAAGTACTGACTCGATGTCAACCCGTTTAGAAGAACGACTTTCAGCAAAAACAAGAACGGTAAAGAATGACACCAGAATTTATAGAGGTTCGGTGCAGGCCTACGCCCTCTCCTCAAGTCCATAACTTGAGAGTTCCTCCATTGTCTTTAAAAAAGGTTACACCAATATAAAGTCTGAATAGTTTTCAGCGCTTAACTACAACCTAACTATGGTTTTCCCAAAGGCTCACCAAAACCTAATAGTTTTCCCAAGGCTAACTAAAAACCTAACAAATGGTTTTAAAGGCTCACCAAAAACCTATTTTAGTTTTCCTGCGCTCACTAAAAACCTATTTTAGTTTTCCCAAGGCTCACTAAGAACCTAACTTTGGTTTTCCCAAAGGCTCACCAAAAACCTAACACTCACCAAAATAGTTTTCCCAAAGGCTCACTATTAACCTAACAAAATCCTGTTTGGTTTTCCCGAGGCTCACCAAAACAAACCTTACAAAACAGTGTTCTCGCAGAGCTCAACCCGTTTACGTCTACCCGTAAAAACACAAAAACGTTTTGAAGCAGATTATTTCTCTCCCAAAAATAATATGAAGAAACTGAGATGAACCAGAAGTATGATCTTCGAAATAAACAGCACTGGAGAGCTTTTAGAATAACTTGATTGCTTGTGAGATGAGAGAGCTTGAATCTTGGAGTGTTGTGGGAGTGTTGTTTTCGTAAGCTCTTGGTCTCTATTTAAATGGAGATGGAGGAGCGTCTTGACAACGTCTTTCTTGTTGCAGACTACGATTTTTCGTCCGGGAGGTTCTTGACCCAGTCTTTGGAACGTTAGAAGATATATAGAGATAAAGAGTCCTAACCAAACTCAATCTCCTTAACAGACAGGTGTAAACAGGTTTAAACGAGATGGGCTTATTTAAATTTAAAAACGAGGCCCAACTAAAGCAATTAAACGAAGCCCAAAAGTTCAATATGATTAATAGGTAAAACACACTAAGTACATACCACACTTTTCTAAACTTTACACAAAGATCCCAAAGTTTTGTTATCATCAAAATCTAAGTTATATGGGAATAAACCCAACAATCTCCCCCTTTTTGATGATGACAAAACCTCTTGAGAAAGGACTCAAGTTTTCAAAACTTTCTCCCCCTTAGTAAAATATCTCCTTCAAATAATTATTCTTCCCCCTTAATCTCACCTTTCTTTTCTTCCCCCTTTCGAAATATTTTCTACTTTCTCAACACTATCATTTTCTCCCCCTTTTTGTCATAATCAAAAAGGTTAATGAAAGAGGGCAGTAGATGAAATAGTGAAGGAATAAACCTGACAATGCGACATGTTTGTGCAATCTAGAGTTTTTACCAAAAACATGTTTGTAAGATCCAACTCCACTTGAAGAAAGTCATTTTTTTTAATATTGTGGAAACCACAAATGTTTTGTCCAATGACAATCAAAGTGTATCAAAATTCATATATAACATGTCTGTAAAACATTCAAAAGGAAATATGAAGGTATGGATTTAAAACTGAATTTAAAACTTTTAGAGAAATACGATTTCAACAGTTGACATAAAAATATCCAGATTTTTGCTGATTTCTCTATGAAATTGAACCATATGAGCATGAAATCAATTTTCATGACAACAGTTCATCATCATTTACTCAGACCAGTATAGGGTTAGAGATTACCTCATTTTACCTTTGATTTGCCATTTCACACTACTTTGTGATGTAGGTGAATCTCTCTTCCATAAGCCTTGTAGAAATGGTCAGTTATACTTACAAATACTTCATGACTTTTCGATGGATTCATAGCAACAACATTCACTCTTTCCGAAACTGCTCTGCTGCTTTTCCGATTTTTCTCATCATGCTTATTTCGGATCCACCTTGCATTAACTTAAAAATAACCCTTGCACAAAGATGGATTAGTAGCTTCAAAGATATCCACACTATATAGATAAAAAAATTGAACAAGCGAGATTTTATTTTGGAATAGAATCGAATAATAACAATACCTTTTGTGAATAATGTCTCCTTATGCGAAACATAAACAAGTTGAGTATTTCGTCTGACTTTTGGTACCCATATTCTTTTGGGTTCAGAAAGGTTAGTAGCATTTTTAACGACCCAGACTTGCTTAACACCATAAAAAAAGTGCCTATTTCGGAAAAGACATTAATTTCATTATGTCCTTTTGTTTGCAAATTTTACAAGTCATATAAGTGATATTAGCAAACCTTGTTTGAAAACTAGGTTTCTTTTGTTCATAACCTAACCCAGCTTTTATCATAATAACACTTCGACTCCCAAGCAAACTGCTCAAGTTTTTTTCCAATTTTTCATTCTTAGCTCTTAATTTTGTTACCTCATCTAATAATGTCATATTCTCAATTTTAAGCTTTTTAATGAGAGCATCATAGTCTTGAAATATTTCTGCAAATTCTTTAAGCATCAGTGCTCTATCATTAATATATGAACTAGAAGAATTAAAGGATTCAGCATCACTTATTACCTCAGATTCTGCTGTAGCCATCAGGCACGTCTCAACAGGTTGACAGGTCTGGAACTTACAGCTTTGTTCATCTATTTCTTCCTCATCAATGAGGCATATGTGTGCCTCTTCTTCTCCATTTGAGGATGAATTTTACGTAGTTGAGCATTTGTCACTCCATCTTTGTCATTCCCTTCAATCCGGGCTTTCTTCTTCTCTTGAAAATCTTCTTCTTTTCAAAACTTCCTTTTTGTTTCTTTGAACAACTTTCATTTATTGGACAATCATATCTCCAATGTCCCTTTTTGTTGCAGTTGTAACAAACAGGTTGTTTGATGTAGCTTTCCTTCTCCTTTTCCTTGCTACTTTTTCCTTTAAGCAACCTTTTGATCCTTCTTGCAAGTATGGATGCCTCATCTTCCGTTTCTTCTTCATTTGAAGAACTTTCTTCCGTCTCTTTTGCTTTTAAAGCAATAGATCTGTTCTTCTTGCTAGTATTTTCATATTCTCTATCCTTCATTTCATATGTCATCAATTTTCCAAATAATTCATCAACACTAATAGTTTTGATATTACCTCCTTCATTGATTGCTTCCACGGTGCTTCTCCAAGTTGTTGGTAGACTCATAGGATTTTTCTAACCAACTCTTCATTTGTATAGATCTTACCATATTACCGAAGTGGTGTGATGATTTCGTTGAATCTCCTATGCATGTCTGAAATTGTTTCTTTTGGATCCATCGCAAACATTTCATAAGCCTTGACCAACATGAACATTTTGGTGTCTTTGACTTGATCCGTTCCTTCGTAGGTCACTAGTAGCTTATTCCAAATCTCATGTGCACTATCACAAGAAGAAACAATATTAAAAACATCAGGAGTTAAAGCACAAAGAATCATATTTACCGCTTTTGCATTCAAGGTGCACATCTTGTCATCCTCTTGTATGTAATCTTTGAAAGGCTTTGGTATAACCATTCCATCATCTGTTCTAACAGCTTGGAATTAGTGGTCCCGCTTTAATGATTCTCCACAACTGATGATCTTGTGCTCGAATATGGATTTGCATCCTTGTCTTCCACCAATTGAAGTTTGCAGCATCAAACAACGGTGGTCTAAACGGGTTGTAACCTTCTAGAAGAATACCTGCCATCTGACCTTAAGACTTGAAACCGTTAGATTTTAATCACAAATCACATGCTCTGATACCAATTGTTGTCCCAAGTAGCCAGCCAAGAGGGGGGGTGAATTGGTTGGCCACAAAACATTTTCCTTTTAATAAAAACGTAAGTACTGACTCGATGTCAACCCGTTTAGAAGAACGACTTTCAGCAAAAACAAGAACGGTAAAGAATGACACCAGAATTTATAGAGGTTCGGTCTGAGACCTACGTCCTCTCCTCAAGTCCACAACTTGAGAGTTCCTCCACTGTACTTTAAAAAAGGTTACACCAATATAAAGTACAAATAGTTTTTCCCAAGGCTTAACTACAACCTAACTATGGTTTTCCCAAAGGCTCACCAAAAAACCTAATAGTTTTCCCAAGGCTAACTAAAAACCTAACAAATGGTTTTCCCAAAGGCTCACCAAAAAACCTATTTTAGTTTTCCCAAGGCTCACTAAAAACCTATTTTAGTTTTCCCAAGGCTCACTAAGAACCTAACTTTGGTTTTCCCAAAGGCTCACCAAAAAACCTAACACTCACCAAAATAGTTTTCCCAAAGGCTCACTATTAACCTAACAAAATCCCTGTTTGGTTTTCCCGAGGCTCACCAAAACAAACCTTACAAAACAGTGTTCTCATGAGCTCAACCTGTTTACGTCTACCCGAAAACACAAAAACGTTTTGAAGCAGTTATTTCTCTCCCAAAATAATATGAAGAAACTGAGATGAACAGTATGATCTTGAAATAAACAAAGACTGGAGAGCTTTTAGAATAACTTGATTGCTTGTGAGATGAGAGAGCTTGAATCTTGGAGTGTTTGATTGCTTGTGAGATGAGAGAGCTTGAATCTTGGAGTGTTGTGGGAGTGCTGTTTTCGTAAGCTCTTGGTCTCTATTTAAATGGAGATGGAGGAGCGTCTTTAGCAACGTCTTTCTTGTTGCAGACTCTGATTTTTCATCCAGGAGGTTGCTGACCAAGCTGCTGGAACGTTAGAAGATATATAGAGATAAAAGATTCCTAACCAAACTCAATCTCCTTAACATTTGTTGTTGACACCCGATTTTGTCCGGAGTAGTGATTTAGGTTTTTGTTTTTGGTTTTTCGGTATTTTTTCGTATTTTTATTTCATGTGATTTTTGTCGAGATTTTATGTACTTTTCGTCATTTTCGTTATTTTATGTAACTTTTGCCATTTTCGATATTTTACGTAGTTTTTATCGTTTTTCACGTGTTATTGTCATTTTCATTATTTTATGAACTTTTGTCGTGTGTTTTTGTTATTTTGTGAAACTTTTGTTGTTTTTGTCGTTTTTTTTCAAATGATTTGGTTATTTTTCTTATTTTTGTACTTTTCGTTATTTCCATCATTTTATGTATTTTTGTCATTTTCATGTACGTTTTTTTTATTTCGTATGTCTTTTTATTACTTCGTGTGCTTTTGTTATTTTCATGATTTTTATGTGTTTTTATCATTTTATTTGATTTAATCTAGAATTTAAATGTGTTTATTTTATTTTATTAATTAATTAAAAAAACCAAAAAGGGAAAAAAGAAAAGAAGAAGAGGACTTGCTGCAGCAGCACGAGGCTCCTCCTCCTCCTCCGCATCCGCCGGCGCCTCCTGCAGCTCTGCCCATCACCCATCCATCAAAGCCAACTTCAGACTCCATTATCATTGAACAAAGCACCTGTCAATCAAGAATTTGGCTATAAATAGAGCCAATTTGGAAGCAAAACGGAGAGTAACCGAAAGGAACCGGCTAAGTTTTTTCCAAACTTCAACTTTGCGTTCCGGTCACCGTCGGCGCCAACGACCACTCCCATTAGGTCCGTCTCATCTCCAGGATCCCGAATCTACCTTTCCTTTCATCCAAATATCGCCGGAAACGGGCAAATTCGGTGAAAACCGCCGCTCATTTTCGACGTTTAACCGCTTCGATCCGTCTTTCCGTCAATATTCGGCCGTTCCCACCACCACCGTTGGAACCACCGGCCTGTTCTCCACCATCTGGACCCAAGTCCGCCGCGGAAAGTCACCGGACACGGGCGGCCGCCGGACGCCGCCGCAAAGCCCAGAATCCGGCGAACTGCAGGGGAGAAGAAGCTGACTTTAACTTTTTGGTAAAATTACAACATCGGTCCCTGTCCCTTAACTTTCCTTCAGCTTTCACTTAAACCCCACTATTTATCCATCATTTCATTTACAGCACTCTTCAACTTTAAAACTCTACACTTTGGGCACTAGGCCTAAACCCTTTTTGCGTTTTAGTTAATATTTTTGTTATTATGTGAATTTGATTTATTTTAATTTTATTTTCAAGATATTTTGAATTTTTATTAGTCATGTGAATTACTAAAAATCTTTCTCTTTTATTTTTGGTTTTATTATTTGTCTTTTTCTTTATTTCTTAAAATCAAGCAAAAATCTAAAAAGAACTCGTGGTACCAATTTTGGGCGTACGAAAATTAACCATTTTTGTACGTAACTGACAAACGAATCCAGATCTCTCGTAGACCATTTTTCAGGTTTCCAATCGACCTAGGAAAAAGATTGGTGGCGACTCCTGACGAAAACCACGTCGCTAAGATGGCGACTCATTGGGAAGCTGTCCGGCCACAAAAGGAGTTTGTTTTTTTATTTGCTTGATTTTACCTTTTTTTATTGTGTTTCCATTGTACATATTTTAATTCACATTCTCACACATACACACACAAAGCATGCATTTGAGCTCCTACCCGAGCTCTTCGTAACCCATTTTTGCAGATACCCGGAAAGGCTAGTTGTGTGTGACAATAGTCACCGCACTTTCTCTAGACCGTAGTAGTTAGTAGCGTTGTTCGGGTGTGGCGTTAGTCACCCAATGGAACCGCGAAAGCTGCGACTCAATTAATCCTTCCTTACATAACCCTCGTGGGTAAGGAATTGGACCTTTTCTAGTTCGATAGAACTTAGTAAAAGGATTCGGGAACCTACCATTGGCCTCATTCTTTCAAAAGCCACATTTGCATATAATGACCATAGATCATTCCTCTAAGCTTAACCATGACAAGACACATTATGATACTAATTTGTGTATGTGGATTTTTACTTGATGTTGTAATGCAACTAACGGTGTTCTTTTATTTTCTCTCTCGCATTTGCGTAAAACAAACATCATCCTCATGTAAATATTCTTGTTCTTATAATACTCATCTTTTTAAGTACATAATTAATGTTTCCTTTCTCTTTATACTTGTACATTTTTGTATATACCATTTGTACAAATTGTTGCTCTTTTTCTTTTTGATAACATTCACATACATCATTTTTTTCAAATTATCAATGACACAATTATTCATCGATCATGCATTTGGTCATATCTTTTCCACACATGTCACTGTACATTTTCATCCATACACAAATAAAAACATCTTCCAAAAGAGAAGTGGACATCAAGGAGTTTGAGGACAATTTTATGATGTGATGAAAAAGCTGATGACCCCATTTGTGACATGGAAAAACAATTTCTCACAAGTCGTCTTTAAGCTCGTCTAATACATTGATCAATACAAATTGATGAATAATTGGAGAAATCTTTAAATTTTTACTCAAATCTTTGAGAGCTTGCCAAGATAAATTGAAAGTTAAAGTTACCTAGATTTAGTCCAAAATCTAAAGTACAGTCTTTGTTACAATGGACCTTCGTTATTCTTTGTCTTGAAATAAGAATGGGTAAATGTGCAATTTGACATCCATTAGCAAAGTACACTTCAAGTATTCCCTTTTCCGTTTGAGACTCACTCACCAAGCCACAACATAAACAATGTCATTGATGAGCTAAAGAGAGGACTGGATAGTGGCTATCTTGAAGACATTGTCAAATCTGGTGAGAGCAATTTCGATGTAGCCCTTCGACTGTGAGATTATTTCAGAGAAATGCCGCCTCAACCATTGGTCGAATAAACATTAGAAGGTTATTTCTCGGCATCAAAAGATTAGTCATCTCAAATATTCTTTCCAAAAGGAGAGAACCTCATTCATCGAAAATAGAGGCATGGAAATCATAGCACATTTCAGATCATTGCTACATTACGAAGGTCGAGATCAAGTCAAGCCTTCTTCAATTCATCGATCTACATGGTTTTGATGGCCGCCAGCCCAAATACGCATAAAAGGCCTAACAAAGGCCCACGGACAAGCCCGGAACAAGGGCCCCATTAAAAAACTTATAATCCGAATAAAGATTGAGAACGTTCCCGAGCTACACTTCCCGAAGTGCATGTAGGACCTAAAAACGAATAATCACCTTACATTGGGATATTACAATAATGCCACTGAAACATGGGACTATAAATACATTCACTATTCATACCGAAAGGGGTAACTTTTAACAACTACTCAACACGACTCGTCAAATCACATCAGAGAATCTCTCTATTCCTCGACAACCGTGCCCAGTGCAAAGTCGACCTAATGGCTTCCGTCAATATCGTGGACGCGCAAGTCAAATCGGGCGTGGCAATCACGCCGCACCGATTTGCCACCAAATGGCGCCGTCTGTGGGAAAGGCGGTGGTCCCCAAAATCAGATTGAACGTGGGGGCCATTCCCGTTCCCGATCACCCGGGCCGGAGGAGAAGGTTCCACCAACGGCCGCACGGCCGATCCAGCCACGGGGTTCCCGGAGGAATCATCCAATGGAGCCACCTCCCTACGTCCTACCTCCAGCTACCGTCGAAGTGACATCCGGCACTTGGACCCCGATCTTGTCCAAGCTGTGCGGGTGGTCCTTCAGGAAGAGCGAAGAAACCAGAACGTGCATACTGGTCAATCCTGTCGGCCTCGCGATAGGCAGATATCACGGCCTAACCGATCGGGCTATGATAGCCAGCAGGAAGGTTCACAACAAGTTCCATCTCCGGACCGTCAAAGCCGGCAGCGCTCGAGGTCCCCCGAGGGAGTACAAGAGGGACCGATCGCCAAGGCCGGAGAGACTGGTCCGCGGTGATCCACGGGACGATGTGATCGAGCAATCTGTTACATCGCCTGGAGCGAAGTCGAGAGAAACTCGGGCATTCCCGAGCCCAAATGCGAGGACATCCTCGATGAAGGACCGTTCACCAGCAGGATTCGGGACGCCGGATGCCCCGAATATTCAACTTGCCGCATCCCTTGAAGTTTACCAAGGTTCGGGAGACCCGACGCTTTTGTCCGCAAGTACAAGAGAGCAATGGAGCTGAAAGGAGCCAACGAGGCGGCCTTGTGCAAGTGCTTTGAGGTAGCTCTGGGAGGTCCGGCCTCTGCTTGGTACAACTCGCTCCTCCCGAACTCGGTGTCATCGTTCGGGACACAGCTACCAAATTCGCAACACACTTCATCGGATGCAAGAGGTCGGCGAAAAGGGCCATTCAGATGTTTGACATCAAGCAAAGACCGAGCGAGTATTCGGGAGTTCGTCGAGAGGTTCAACCGGGAAGCCGTACACGCCTCCGATCTAACGGACAACATCCGGATCATGGCATTCACAAAGGCTCTCATCCCGAACTCGCGCACGGCTTACGAGTTGTCCCTAAGAACTTCACCAGTGTAGAAGAAATGTACGCTGTCACCCAGAGCATATGATTGCTCAAGAAATGTTGTCTCAGCGTGAAGGAAAGCAGGACACGGGGATAACCGAGAGCCGAGGAAGGATAACCCGAGGAGCCGGCCGGTCAAGCGGCCGGGGAGTTGGGGAGGACAGAGGAAGACTTTCGAGAGAAGTTCGGGCTTCACCCCCTTAATACGTCCGGGCTAGTATCCTCGCGGCACTCCAAAGACAAGGCTCTGGGAGTATTAATCGCCCAGGCCATGCCGGAAGGGGCGGCGTGATTCGTCAATCTTGCTGGTTTCACGAGACACCGGGCATGAAATCTGAGCAGTGCCACCAATCAAGAGGTATATAGAGCACCTCATCAAGAAAGGCTCTCTGGGAGAGTACCTGAAGATGCCTCGGGGCGAGGAAGTTTCCCGAGGCAAAGGGAAGGCTGAAGAAGATTCATCGGGACCGAACAAGAAGGGCAAGGAGAAGATGGTTCCGCCGCAGCCCACCGGGATCCTGAACACCATAACAACCACGCTGGGTTCGAATGCAAGGAAGAGGAAGGCGAGGGAGATAGCCTCGCTAAGCTACGGAGATCCGTCTTCAAGAATCAAACGAGCAGATGGGTCCGAAGTGCGTCTGCCGCATTATGACCCACTCATCATCACCCTACGGATCGGGACCATTGACGTCAAAAGGGTTCTGTGCGACGACGGCTCAAATGCGGATGTGCTGTTGAGAAAGGCGTATGAAGGCCTCAAGCTTAAGTCAAGCCGATTGAACCCAGTCAAGACAAAGAACCTACGGTGTGGGCCGGACGAGATACCGATTTTAGGCTCCATCGAGCTTCTGCGATGTTCATCGGAGTCGGCCCGAAGGCCAACTCGATACACCACGTTGATGGTCAAATGGCTCGTCCTCGATGTCCCCTCTGCGTACAATGCTATCATCGGGAGAAACCCGGTAGCTATTCACATGAGGATCGACGTGAAATTCGACCATCACGTTCGCTACGGATGAGGGGGACGCCTCGATCTACGTGCGCCAAAGAGAGGCCAAGGATGTCATGGCGATAGCTCGAAGAGTCCCACTCCGGGTTGCCCGAAGGAAAGCGATGAGGAAGCGGGTATAGAAGGCGTTGTCTGGAAGGAGATAGGACAACGAGAATCGCGAAAGACTTGCCGAGAGGGCGTAAGCAAAACCTTGTAAACTTACTTGAATGAATAAAGACTTGTTCGCTTACTCTCCGAGTGACATGCCCGGATTAACCCAAGGTAATACAACACACCGCACATCAATCCTAGTTCCAGACCGATAAGGCAGAAGAAAAGAAATAATGCCCCATTCAAAAGAGCCTTCATCAAAGAGCAAATTTCGAAGCTCCTCGATGCCGGGGTCATAAGGGAAGTATCGTATCCCGAATGGCTGAGCAATCCCGTGGTGGCGACCCGAGAGGATAGCGACAAGCTGCGCATGTGCATCGACTTCACTAACGTAAATGATGCTTGCCCGAAGGATTCGTATCCAACTCCTCCGATCGATAGGCTCGTGGACTCCACGGCCGGACACGCGAGGCTCTCTTTCCTCGACGCTTACAGTGGGTATCATCAGATAAGGATGGATCCGGCCGATGAAGAAAAAACATCTTTCATAAGCGACGTTGGAACGCATTGTTATACGAGAATGCCCTTCGGGCTGAAGAACGCCGGAGCAACCTACCAAAGATTGATGGACAAGGTATTCTCCGAGCAGATTGGAAGAATTCTCGAGGTTTATGTTGACGATATCATCATCAAAAGCAAGGAAGAAGAAAATCTAATCCGCGATATTGAAGAGGTGTTCGGGCAGATCCGAAAGTATGGATTACGGCTGAATCCGGATAAGTGTGTTTTCGGGGTAACGTCCGGGAAATTTCTCGGGTTTATGGTGTCCGAGCGGCATCGACGCGAATCCCGCAAAGATCGAAGCACTCTTGAACGTGAGGACACCCTCATCGATAAAGGACGTGCGAGAGACTCCTCGGGAAAATTACGGCCCTCAGTCGTTTTATATCTCGATATGGAGACAAGTGTCGTCCGTTCTTCAAGCTTTTAATCAAAGAAGGCGCGGAGCCAGGCCGAATAGGCGTACGCAAAGGTGAGAAAAAATCTAAGGAAGAAAACGCAAAGGAAAGAGCTAGGTTCAGTTGGAATCCCGAATGCCAAAGAGCCTGGGAGGAAATCGAGCCTACCTACTCAAATGCCTACGCTTCGGCAACCGACCGAGGACAGACCCCTCATTGTGTACACGGCAAGAGGTGAAAAGGCCGTCAGCTCGGTACTTGTTCAGGAAGACGACCAAGGGAAGCAGTGGCCGGTCTATTACGTAAGCAAATCCCTGCACGGAGCCGAACTGAACTACCCGATGATCCAGAAGGCGGTATACTCTCTGGTCCTTTCAGCGGAAGGTTGAAACCATACTTCCTCGGGTTTTCCATCGTTGTTCGAAGTAATGTCCCTATCAAGGACATCTTAAGACGGGTAGACCACTCCGGAAGGCTATCAAAGTGGTGCGTCGAGCTGAGCGAGTACGAGATCAAGTATGAACCCCGAAGAGCGATCAAGGCACAAGCATTAGCTGATTTTATCGCGGAATTGCCCAAGGAGTCCGAGAGTGCGGATTCTTTGAACGAGGATAGTCCGGTCTGGACCCTACACGTGGATGGAGCTTCGGGATCGGACAAGCAAGGTGCCGGACTAGTACTCGAAGGCCCAGAATGAATGAAGGCCACTAAGTCAATCAAGTTCAATTTCCCGGTAACGAACAACGCAGCCGAATATGAAGCCCTCATTGCTGGTCCGGAGTTAGCCAAGAAGGCGGGAATCCGATCACCGAAAGCATGCGGTGACTCGAACCTTCTCGCTCAGCAGATGAACGGGAGTACGAGATCAAAGAACCAAGTCTTAAGAGGTACGCCAAGTAGCTAAAAGGTTGGCAGCGATTTGAAAAGTTATGCATCGAGAAGATCCCGAGGACGCTCAAATCGGAGGCTGACCAACTTTCGAAGTCAGCTTCTTACGACGAAGAAAAAGATGAACCTTGCATCGACTACTCCCGGATAGGCTGCATTGCTTCGGGATGGAGGTCACCTTACTGGAAGTACCTCGATGAAGGGGTGCTCCCGGACAACCCAATCGATGCCGCAAACATCAGAAGAAAGGCCAGCAAGTTTGTCATAATTGGAGATAGTATGTACCGTAAAGGATTCTCTTCCCCGCTGCAGAAATGCGTCGGTGAAGGAGGCACCGAGGACATTCTACGGGAAGCTCATGAAGGCACCTGCGGGTCGCACGTTAAATCGGACGCCTTAGCTGCGGTCATACTAAGACAAGGGTTCTTTTGGCCTACTCTCAAGGAAGACGCAAGGAGGATAGTGAACAACTGCAAAAGGTGTCAGTAGCACGCTCTTATACAAATTTGTCCCTCGGTATATGTATCATCCTCGGACTATCCCATACCGTTCGCCGTGTGGGAATCGATCTGATTGGAGCTTTGCCCACCGCCCCCGGAGGACTTAAGTATTGTGTGGTCGCCGTGGATTATTTCACCAAGTGGATAGAAGCCGAACCCTTGGCTACTATTACAGCTGAGAACATCCGAAAGTTTGTTTGGAAAAGCATCATCTGCAGTTTGGGTGCCCGAAGGTCTGGTTGCCGATAACGGAGCTCGGTTCACTGACGGTGGATTCCAAGATTTCGCCGAGGAATTCGGGATCAAGATTCATTTTGCTCGGCCGCCCACCCGCAGCAATGGCCAAGTTGAAGTATCCAACCGAACGTTGAAGGATGGGTTAAAGGCCAGACTTGGAAAGGCGAAGGAAAGTGGCCCGGGAACTCCTCACGCTTTTATGGAGTTACCGGACTACGCCCGAAGGTCAACCGGAGAAACCCGTTCTCCCGACATACGGGACCGAGGCGCTAATCCCGATAGAAGTAGCAAATTCATCCTCGAACCGAAGTGTTCAAGAAGTAGCGAATGAGCAAGGTTTGAGAGCAAACTTAGACTTTCTCGAAGGAAGAAGAGATGAAGCGAGCTTCAAGGAAGGCTTTTCAACAGAGAACCGCGTCTGCAGCAAACTCAAAAGTGAAGGTAAAAATATCAAAGTGGGTGATTTGGTCTTACGGCAAACCAAACTAGGCTCCCGAAGACCAAAAGGGGGCGCGTTCGCCCGAATCGGGAAGGCCCTTCGAGGTCGTCGCCAAGAACGGAAAGGAGTTTACAAGTTATCGATCCCGAAGGACGAGAGTTAGCAAATTCTTTTCATTCCGAGGCTTTGAGGAAATACTTTGTTTGATCGGGAAATAATAAAGTGAATCCAGAGACAAGTGTTGAACCAAACCTTGAATGTTTTCATTAATAATGCCCGAGGTCGGATTTACAAAAATTGATAAAAAAAGAAGTAAAGCACATCACTCAGGATCGGCAAAATCATCAACAGTTACTGGTTCGGGCGGATGCAGAAATTCGTCCCGTGCAGTGGGATCCTCTTCGGGCTCCTCACGCCCATCAAGTCCGGACAGTCAGCATGAGGGTTGCGCTCCACTATCTGCTTTTCTAGCCAAACAAAACCCGAAGGTGTATTTGTTAACGGCCGATCAATCGCCTCACTTAGCACCTTCTCGGTACTTCGGGATTTTGGCTTGGAGCGCGGCGACTTCATCCCGAAGTCTCGATTCTCCTCATCCTTGACCCGCAGCCTCCTGCTCGAAGTGCTCCTTCTGATTGGCGAGGTCCACTTGAAACCTCTCCTTTTCAGCCTTCAAAGATTTAGCTTCTTCCCGAATAGCGTCCTCAGAATGGCGGCGCTCTTTGACCGCGCTCAGGAAGGCAACCTCAGCCAAGGCGAAGTCATCAGCCTCAGCCGGGCTGAGGTTCTCCCGGATATGTGAGCTTTCGGGAAGCTCGAGCTTAGGAGTGGTACGGAAACCCGCAAAGAATCGCTCGTAGTGATGGACTCGCTGGATCAGCTTTGCCACCACAGCTACGGCTTTAGTCGCCCGTTGTTCGGCCTCGGACCGGATCCGGTGGGACGCTTGGGTGATTCGGGAAATCCACCCGCCCATTGGGGCCACCTGAACAGTATTAAGACAGATTATTTTCCCGAGGTGCGAGCATGAGAAACCAAGACTTAAGAAAAAAAAACTAACAGATGCTAACCTGATACCCGAGGGCGGCCACTTTCGAAGCGGCGACGTCCATGTCAGGGTAGAAGTGCTCTAGGCACTCCATTGTTCGGGCGGTGGTGGTCCCGTTGAAAAGCTCGGGAGCCATGTCTTTGACGTCCTCATCGTCGAGGACATTTTGATCCTCATGGATCAGCCACCCGGGCTCCCGGGGAATAAGATTATTCCCGAACTGAGCCAGCTTTTCATCCCGCAGCCGCCGCCTCTCTTCCTGGGCCTCCCTCCAGTCCGGACCTAATGCACAAAAATGAGATCGAACCACGTCATGCAGCGGGTTCACCAAACATTCGGGAAAGATTCCCGAATAGATTCCAAAAACAGAGATTGCGTAATTTCACTGATTGATTACCTAAATGAAATTCGATGTGCTCGACCTGGGGCACTTTGCCCGGTCACCCCGAAGCCGTGAACTTCCCCTTGTCCTTCTAACTTGTTCGGGAGGTCCGCAAAGATGTCATAAACATCATCCCGAGTGGGATGACCTTCCATATGGACCGGGACGAAACTTCCCGGCAGGCTTCTCAGCAGGCTGGCCCGCAGCCTCAGCATCTACCGAAGCAGCTCTTTTCCGTTTCTTTTCAGCTGCTGCGGGCCTCGAAGTACCGGCTTTAGAGCTCGGTTTCTTCTGCTGCGCATCCCGAAAGATGGCGCCAAGATCAAACTCGGGCTCCATTTCTGCAAAAAGGGGAAGAATTAGTTAATATCAAACGAATGCATCTATGAACAGAAGAACGATATAAACCTTTCTTGAAGTCCTCGAAGGACGTCTCGCCCGAAGACGATGCACCAAGGCCAGGTCTCGGGTCGAAGGGGAGATTCCCGGATGCCCAACTCCCCAAGTCCCCGAATAATACCCAAGTGGGAAAGGACCCCTTGGGTAATCAGTCTCAGTACAAAGGAAAGGGAGGACTTCCTTGACCCATCGCCGCTCCAAGGAGCAATGGTCCGGATTTTATTGTCAAACCGGTCATAGTTCTCCTTGGCAGCAGCTCCTTCGCCGCCGAGGACTCTGCACATCCGGCAGTCCTCCTACCTTCTGCGCCGTTTGCAGGCCCCATGACGCATCAGGCTTCATGAAGAAGAATTCCCGATGCCATCCCTTGCGGCTGGTTGGCAGATTCCAAACAAAGTTGAATTTTACGGTAGGAGGACCCCGGGCATCAAGAAGTAGAAAGCAGTTCCTCGGGACTACGTTTACTTTATAATCTTGGAGGAAAGTGGATATGGTTGGCTCTATCTCGAACAGAGCACGAGAGGATGAGATAGGCATTTATGTGGCAATAGGTGTTCGGGCTAAATTGGTTAACGGCTAATCCGTGGGATTCCGCTAATCGCCTAACAAATGGGTGCGGGAAAGCGGAGCTCGCATAGCACTGATCCTTGAAGATCACCAACCAGCCTTTCCTG
The DNA here is from genome assembly GCA_024586325.1 of Stellera chamaejasme. Lineage (NCBI taxonomy): Eukaryota > Viridiplantae > Streptophyta > Magnoliopsida > Malvales > Thymelaeaceae > Stellera > Stellera chamaejasme. Next base: position 1,850,789 of record CM044986.1, read on the forward strand.
TGCTCATACGCCCGGCATTCGGGAGACGGAACCCGAGTACGGACCGTCATCGGGACGAAGTAAGTGGACTGCCACTCCTTTATTAACTCCGGAGTCGCCTTACTCGGTAATTTTCAATCTCGGACCACCAACCTTGGGAACCTCGCCTTGGTCTCTAAAAGGCAACCTTTGAAGGGCGAACAGTAGAAGGTGAAGGAAAAGTAGGGGCCATTCTCATGTACCTCGGGTAAATGGCCGGAGGAAACACGGACGGCTCGCCGGAAGAAGACTAAAAGACGGGCTGGTAGCAGCGGCGTCAACAACCCGACGGTGGAGCCGGTAGAACTGATGGACGGCGGACGAACCTTTGTAACCGTCAGGTACGATGGTTTCTCCAAGGAAAGGGGGGAAGAAGTCTTCTGGATTAGGTTCTTCGACGGTCCTCCACTTCTTGAAGATACTAACAGCCTCCTGGAGCGTGGGATTGTCCGTCGTGAGTTTATTGTGAGAAGAGAAGAGCTTGAGAGATGCAAAATGAAAATGAGGCCCATCACACTTATAGAAAAGATCGGGCAGATGAATCGCCAAACAGCACATGATCTCCACCGTCGATTCAAAAAGTAACCGTTGGGAATATCAACAGATCCCGAATATGAAAATCCCAAAGCGATTGAAGCCCGAACATTTTTCGAGAAATGGAGGACTCCACATCCTCGGTTCCCGAACATCATAGTACGGGGAACGATTCAGAAGCCCGAACATTGTTCGAGACAAATGGAGGACTCCACATCCTCAGTTTCCCGAACATCATAGTACGGGGAACGATTCAGAAGCCCGAACATTGTTCGAGAATTGAGGACTCCACATCCTCAGTTTCCCGAACATCATAGTACGGGGAACGATTCAGAAGCCCGAACATTGTTCGAGAATTGAGGACTCCACATCCTCAGTTTCCCGAACATCATAGTACGGGGAACGATTCAGAAGCCCGAACATTGTTCGAGAAATGCAGGACTCCACATCCTCAGTTTCCCGAACATCATAGTACGGGAGACGATTCAAAAGCCCGAACATTGTTCGAGACAAATGGAGGACTCAACATCCTCAGTTTCCCGAACATCATAGTACGGGGAACGATTCAAAAGCCCGAACATCGTTCGAGACAAACAGGATTTCACATCCTCAGTTTCCCGAACACAATAATACGGGAAACGATTCAAAAGCCCGAACATCGTTCGAGACAAACAGGATTTCACATCTTCAGTTTCCCGAACACAATAGTATGGGAAACGACTCAGAAGCCCGAACATTGTTCGAGACGAAAGGGGGACTCAACATCCTCAGTTTCCCGAACACAATAGTACGGGAAACGACTCAAAAGCTCGAACATTGTTCGAGAAAAGGAGAATCCACGTCTTTAGATTCCCGAACACACTAGTACGGAACTGAATCAGTTACCGAACACAAGAGAAGCCACATGCCCGAACAAGGTTACCCGAACACAAGAGAAGCCACATGCCCGAACAATGTTACCCGAACAGAGATCGAATCGATACGAGCAAGGAACATATCCCGAACCAAGTAGTTCCCGAACATGACTAATGATTTTCTAAAATGAATCTTCAAGAAAAGAACTTTGGACTCCTTCTAGTCGGCCAAAAGGGCTTGGGGGGGGACTTGATGGCCGCCAGGCCCAAATACGCATAAAAGGCCTAACAAAAGGCCCACGGACAAGCCCGGAACAAGGGCCCCATTAAAAAACTTATAATCCGAATAAAGATTGAGAACGTTCCCGAGCTACACTTCCCGAAGTGCATGTAGGACCTAAAAACGAATAATCACCTTACATTGGGATATTACAATAATGCCACTGAAACATGGGACTATAAATACATTCACTATTCATACCGAAAGGGGTAACTTTTAACAACTACTCAACACGACTCGTCAAATCACATCAGAGAATCTCTCTATTCCTCGACAATCGTGCCTCAGCGCGCAAAGTCGACCTAATGGCTTCCGTCAATATCGTGACGCGCAAGTCAAATCGGGCGTGGCAATCACGCACCGATTTGCCACTGGGTTTGATCAGAAGTCAAGAGGCCTTCAACACATCAATACCCATGACTCTAAAAATGAAAAAAAGAAAAAGAAAAGAAAAGAAAAAAGGGTCAATGTAAATTCTATTCCGCTGTCTTTTGCTAGAAATGGCTGAAGTTACGAATAGTGCTAGTAGCCATTTGTCTTTGCATTTTTAGTCGAAATGTCGGGCGTAGGTAGCAACCACTATTTACGCTCGCATGAAAATGACTAAAAAAGCGCAAGTCAAACAAGGTCCGACCCCAAAAAAAAGAGAAGAAAAAGAAAAAAGAGTCATGGAGTCTAAACTGAAAACCTACAAAGGCGGTTTAGAATGAAGGCACAGTTCACCATCCCAATGAACAGTTGGGGGCAACAAAGAAATCTCAAGCAGTATCAACCAATTCTCAAGTTTCTCAAGAACAATTACGCGCATCATCACAGTTGGGGGCAACATTTTAAGATCGTTCTCATTGGATAAGGCGATGATTTTGAGATTGGCACTATCAAGATCTGCAAAGAAGTCAATTCGCTCATCACTGACTTTACCAAGCCGCTTTTCGCCTGAACTACTCTACTTTTCATCAGCCCATATCAATGGATGCATTTACCTTAAAGAACCATTCAGATGTATCCATTCTTCACCTTAACCTCCACATAAGACGATCCTTCATACTAGGAAGCCTTTTGTCCATTCTCGCACATTCTACTTCTTCAAGTTGAAAAGGGAAGAATAATGATTTTTTTAACACAAAGATCATCATATATCTTGTCAAGCTCTACAAATTGATAAGAGTTTTCTTTTAAGGACCAACCATTAAACATTAATGAGTATCGATCTTACGGCAGACATGGTTTAAAGACTCTTGTTGAGAATATGTAATTTTGTGACCAAAACAGGGGGGCAAATAGATCATTCACTAATATAATTGTTCTTAAGGGCAAAGGAGTCCACGAATGGAAAATAATTTTTCAACGATGAGGTAAGATCACTTCAGGCAAGATGAATGACATTCATGGAGCAAGTTGGGTTAAGACTTGTACATCTACCATGCATCATAGACTTTAATCGAAGATCTCCATCATTGGTTTTTAATCGAAGACCATTCTGATTTTTCAAAGTGATGTGAATAACTAAAAACATCAGGCATATTCGAGTCATGATCATCATGTGTCATACATAATATCATCATCCATTCCCAAAGACAGTTTTCAAGAAACTCTCCGATTCAGGTTTTGATATCAAGATGGGGATTCTGATTCATGTATACTTGACTCGGAAGCTTTCGTGTTTCATTTAAGCTTTCCACATTACCAGGATACGGTAACACGTTATCTTTCACTTGCTTCATCTTGCACATACGGGCACATTGAAATTACGCATAGTCAAAGACTACAACTCTCGGAAATTCGCTCATTGTGTGCGATTTCACATTTCCGAAGTTTAGTCATTTTGTCAAACTTCGTATCAACCTCATTCAGTCTAGATTTTTCATTAAAGGCAAGGAAGGTTCCTTAGCCTTAACCCATGAGAGAAAGGTTTGTCACCCTGATGGTAAGAAAGTTCTTCCATTCTCTTCACCCCAAGTCACCGGAGCATCACTCAAAGAGGGCATCGGTTCTGTAACCTCCTTCGAGCTCATTTCGGTCGAAAAGGCTGTTTCCAACTCTGGTTGCCCAAAGATTTATCTCCGACCATTTTGCAGCTCTTGCCCAAGCATTAACAACCCCTTGAAGTTGTCTGTTTCCCTCCACATAGGCGAAACTCTCCTCCAAAACGCTCCCAAGTTGTCGGGAACATCTTTTACGGAGCCTAGTGATCCTTTCCTCCATTCGATAATATTTTCTCGTCATCTTCACCGTGTCCCGGTGAAAACCAGGGCCGCATGTGTCAAGTCTCTTCCGAGGAAGAAGAAAGTTCTTCTCTTCATCTAATATTTCAAAACTTCACTGCTTTTGTGAGATGCTTCGACTTAGAAGTGTAGTCATTTCGTCACACTTCTCACCGAATCACTCGGCTTTTCACCAAAGGCATGGAAAGTTCCATCGCCAAAGTCCAGAGAAATTTTTCTCTCCCATATGGTAAGAAAGCTCTTACCATTCTTCTCTTTTCATGATCCCAACTAATGATCTCATTCCTCTCTTTCCGAAATGGAAAGAGAAGTCCCTCTCGCTGAATGGTAAGAAGGTTCTCACCATTCACTTCGTCTCGATATTTTGATCAAGTCTTTTAACAAAGAAGCAAGAAATTTTCATTCGCTTCTTAAGGGAAAGAAAAGTTTCTTCCCTCTACGGATAACAAGAAGGTTTTTGTTATTCCGTCACCACTTCCAAAGGACAATCAATCATACACTTTTTCCGAGCATTGGGAATATTCTCAATCTCGAACTTTCGGAGCAAGGAAGGTTCCTTCGCTTCAGAAGGGAAAGAAATATTTCTTCCCTTCACAAACAACAATAAGGTTCTTGTTGTTCATTTTTTAATCAGTCAGCCATCTAATTCATCGAGCATTGGGAAGGTTCTCAAGCTCGCATCTTTGGGGTAGGGAAGGTTCCTTAACCTCGAATAGTGGGAAGGTTTCCGCTATTCAACTCAATAGGAAGGTTCTTATTGAGAGAAGCAAGGAAGGTTCCTTCGCTTCACGAATAATGAGAAGGTTCTTGTTATTCAATTTCAATCAATCAATCAATCAGTCATTCATCTTACTTTTGCCGAGCATTGGGAAGGTTCTCAATCTCGCATCTTTGGGCAGGAAGGTTCCTTAACCTCGAATAGTGGAAAGGTTTCTGCTATTCAACTCAATAGGAAAGTTCTTATTGAGAGAAGCAAGGAAGGTTCCTTCGCTTCACGAATAATGAGAAGGTTCTTGTTATTCGATTTCAATCCATCAATCAGTCTTTCATCTACTTTCATCGAGCATTGGGAAGGTTCTCAATCTCGAATTACCGGAGCTAGGAAGGTTCATTTGCTTCACGAATAATGAGAAAGTTCTTGTTATTCCACCTTATCAATCAATCAATCAATCAATCAATCTTTCATCTTACTTTTGCCGAGCATTGGGAAGGTTCTCAATCTCGCATCTTTGGGGTAGGGAAGGTTCCTTAACCTCGAATAGTGGAAAGGTTTCTGCTATTCAACTCAATAGGAAGGTTCTTATCGAGAGAAGCAAGGAAGGTTCATTCGCTTCACGAATAATGAGAAGGTTCTTGTTATTCGATCCAATCACAGCAGTCATCTATTTTCACCGAGCATTGAGAAGGTTCTCAATCTCGAATCTTCAGAGTAAGGAGAGTTCCTTAACTCTAAATAGCGGAAAGGTTTCCGCTATTCAATTCAATAGGAAAGTTCCTGTTGAATGGAGCAAGGAAGGTTCCTTCGCTTCGGAAAGGTAAGAAAAGTTTCTTCCTTTCATGAATGATGAGAAGGTTCTCGTTATTCGTCGGACAAAATTTGGGGTCATCCTACTTTGCGCGTTCCATTTCTCATGAAACACGCAGAGGCATTGTTGACACCCGATTTTGTCCGGAGTAGTGATTTAGGTTTTGTTTTTGTTTTTCGGTATTTTTTCGTATTTTTATTTCATGTGATTTTTGTCGACATTTTATGTACTTTTCGTCATTTTCGTTATTTTATGTAACTTTTGCCATTTTCGATATTTTACGTAGTTTTTATCGTTTTCACGTGTTATTGTCATTTTCATTATTTTATGAACTTTTGTCGTGTGTTTTTGTTATTTTGTGAAACTTTTGTTGTTTTTGTCGTTTTTTTTCAAATGATTTGGTTATTTTTCTTATTTTTGTACTTTTCGTTATTTCCATCATTTTATGTATTTTTTGTCATTTTCATGTACGTTTTTTTATTTCGTATGTCTTTTTATTACTTCGTGTGCTTTTGTTATTTTCATGATTTTTATGTGTTTTTATCATTTTATTTGATTTAATCTAGAATTTAAATGTGTTTATTTTATTTTATTAATTAATTAAAAAAAACAAAAAAAGGGAAAAAAGAAAAGAAGAAGAGGACTTGCTGCAGCAGCACGAGGCTCCTCCTCCTCCTCCGCATCCGCCGGCGCCTCCTGCAGCTCTGCCCATCACCCATCCATCAAAGCCAACTTCAGACTCCATTATCATTGAACAAAGCACTGTCAATCAAGAATTTGGCTATAAATAGAGCCAATTTGGAAGCAAAACGGAGAGTAACCGAAAGGAACCGGTTAAGTTTTTTTCCAAACTTCAACTTTGCGTTCGGTCACCGTCGGCGCCAACGACCACTCCCATTAGGTCCGTCTCATCTCCAGGATCCCGAATCTACCTTTCCTTTCATCCAAATATCGCCGGAAACGGGCAAATTCGGTGAAAACCGCCGCTCATTTTCGACGTTTAACCGCCGATCCGTCTTTCCGTCAATATTCGGCCGTTCCCACCACCACCGTTGGAACCATCGGCCTGTTCTCCACCATCTGGACCCAAGTCCGCCGCGGAAAGTCACCGGACACGGGCGGCCGCCGGACGCCGCCGCCAAGCCCAGAATCCGGCGAACTGTAGGGGAGAAGAAGCTGACTTTAATTTTTTGGTAAAATTTCTACATCGGTCCATGTCCCTTAAGTTTCCTTCATCTTTCAATTAAACCCCACTATTTATCCATCATTTCATTTACAGACCTCTTCATCTTTAAAAGTCTACTCTTTGGGCACTAGGCCTAAACCCTTTTGCGTTTTAGTTAATATTTTTGTTATTATGTAAATTTGATTTATTTTAATTTTATTTTCAAGATATTTTGAATTTTTATTAGTCATGTGAATTACTAAAAATCTTTCTCTTTTATTTTTGGTTTTATTATTTGTCTTTTTCTTTATTTCTTAAAATCAAGCAAAAATCTAAAAAGAACTCGTGGTACCAATTTTGGGCGTACGAAAATTAACCATTTTTGTACGTAACTGATAAATGATTTCAGATCCCTCGTAGACTATTTTTAGGTTTCCAATCAACCTAGGAAAAGATTGGTGGCGACTCACGAAAACCACGTCACATACAGTAAACAGAGTTTAAACGAGATGAGCTTATTTAAATTTAAAAACGAGGCCCAACTAAAGCAATTTAAACGAAGCCCAAAAGTTCAATATGATTAATAGGTAAAACACACTAAGTACATACCACACTTTTCTAAACTTTACACAAAGATCCCAAAGTTTTGTTATCATCAAAATCTAAGTTATATATGAGTAAAGTCTGGAGGTCATAACTTTAATTATTGTCTTATTGTGGTCCCATTTTAACTTTTTGTCCTCTTTAAGTCCTCTTTTTTAACTTTTTACTCATTCGTGGTCCTTCCGTCCATTTTTTCCGTTAAGTTTAACGGACCATTGGGGAAAATGATAATTTTAACTACTGAACTTTTCCTAAAAGCTTCAGTTAAACCCTAAGTTTTGAACATAATAATTAAATCACCCCCAAACAATTTTAAAGTTTACAATTTTATCAAAACTTTTCAAACATTGCAAATAAACCCACCACCCTTCTACCCACATCCGGATCGGCCACCCCAGAGCTGGATCGGCAGCCCCGGCCGCCGGATCGGCGGGTCGCATGTTACGGTCACCCCGAGCGGGTTGTGACCCGGGTGACTCGGGGCTTCGGTTTTGGCCTGCGGGTCACGTTTTTGGGCTTTCAGATAGCTCCTGAGCCTTATCCGAGCATCATTTTGGAGAACCCTTGCATTTTTGGGGTCGTGTGGGTCCCCCGGACATTTCCGCCGAAAATATTTTTCGGGGCCGGGGGGTTTTCTCGAGACGTACAGCGGGCTCGGTAGCGCTCCCGGGACCTCGGAATGAGAAACCGTTTGCATATTTGGAATTGTGGGAACGTTCCGGATCTTTTTACGGAGTATATTTTTTGGGGCGGGACGTTCGGTCTCGGGCGACTCCCGGGGCTCGGGACGGGAATCCCGGGGCTCGGGATGGAAATTTTCCGACGGTTTGGGTGTAAAGTATGTTATATTTTAAGACGGATTTTATGGTAATATTTGTGGAATTTTAGCATGACGGGATTTCGGTTCAGGTTATTATACGCGCACGTCGGGATTTGCTCGGGTTCAGCGGACCCGGTAGGACACTCTGGAATTGTGGGAAGATCCGGAACGTTCCCACAATTCTAAATATGCAAACGGTTCCTCATTCCGAGGTCCCGGGAGCGCTACCGAGCCCGCTGTACGTCCCAAGACAACCCCCCGGCCCCGAAAAATATTTTCGGCGGAAATGTCCGGGGGACCCACACGACCCCAAAAATGCAAGGGTTCTCCAAAATGATGCTCGGATAAGGCTCAGGAGCTATCTGAACGCCCAAAAACGTGACCCGCAGGCCAAAACTGAAGCCCCGAGTCACCCGGGTCACAACCCACTCGGGGTGACCGTAACATGCGACCCGCCGATCCGGCGGCCTGGGCTGTCGATCCGTCGACCGGGGCTGCCGATCCAGCTCTGGGGTGGCCGATCCGGATGTGGGTAGAAGGGTGGTGGGTTTATTTGCAATGTTTGAAAATTTTTGATAAAATTGTAAACTTTAAAATTGTTTGGGGGTGATTTAATTATTATGTTCAAAACTTAGGGTGTAAATGGAGCTTTTAGGAAAAGTTCAGTAGTTAAAATTATCATTTTCCCCAATGGTCCGTTAAACTTAACGGCAAAATGGACGGAAGGACCACGAATGAGTAAAAAGTTAAAAAAGAGGACTTAAAGAGGACAAAAAGTTAAAATGGGACCCCAATAGGACAATAATTAAAGTTATGGGACTTCCGGTGCACTTTACTCTATAAGACATAAATGCTTTTTTTAGTGGGAAAAGAAATATAATATAATAAGGTAAAGTTTGTGTGAAAAAGTTATTTTTTAGGAAATGTATCAATTTTGTTGGGACAGCCAAAAAAGGAAAATGTATCACTTTGCTAAAATGGAAGGGAGTATTATAAAGAAATAGAAAAGTCGCCGCCGCTGGTTGGTTCTTGTCGCCGCCGACGTGCCCTTGTCTACCGGCGCTTCAGTCCGGCGTCTTCCAAGTGTTTCTACCGAATGGGTTTTGGCTTGCCAGCGTTCAATCAGATTTTCTTTGCTCGCCAAACTTTTCAGCTGGCGTCGGACCGTGCTCATGGTCTCCTAGGCGCCATCTCCGAATGCAAGCCCTTGACTTGCTATCCAAACCTTCTCGATGGCAGTGAAAAAACTTCCCACCGCTCAAGCCTTCACGATTCATTGGATGGTAATAGCTCGGTGGGTATGGCGTCCCTGCCTCTCGCTTCCTCCGGTGATGGATCGCTTCCAGTTTTGAAGCTTTGGGCCTAGCATATGTCGCCGCCTCGTGGAGTTAGCCGGTTGGATCTTGTTTTTGGTTCTTCACAGCGACATCGTTGTCGTATTCCTACACGTGTGCTAACGGTGGTTGCCGGCTCATCTGAATTCCAACAGCGTCGGGCTGCTATGCCTTGGCCGATTCGTGTTAAGGCTCGATGGATTCTCTATAGAAATGGTTGGACAACTAGTCCAGCTCGCCAGGGCTCCTTTCCATCGTGTCGTAGTTGTTTCGCACCACCCTTTGTTTCGCACCTAGGGCCGCAATTGGTCGGCCTGGGGTCCCGATCCACGGTACCAAAAAGTGATTGGCGTGTTCTGGCAAGTCGGCGGCGGCGGTGTTGGTGGTCCGATGGCGGTGCCGGTGGCATGATGGTGAAAGGAATGTGAGAAAACTTTTGGGTAAAAGTGTTAAGTTTAAAATTGTTGGGGTGTATCTAAATGGTAGTTTTAAAACTTATGGTATAAATAGATTTTTTTAAAAAAACTGAGTTGCTAAAATTATCATTTCTCCCCAAAGTCCGTTAAACTTAACGAATGTCGGATGGAAAATGACCACAAATTTAAAAATGTTGAAAAACATGACCTTATTGAAACGAAAAGTTAAAACAAGACTCGGGATAAGAATTAAAGTTACAGAATTACAGGTACATTTTACCCGGCAAAATAACATAGTTGAACACTTAAAAGGAAAAACGAAAAACGACAAAAAAAAATGGAAAAAATAAAACATGCACTGTTCAGTGAATAGTACAGGTTACAACAATTATTATTACTATTAATACCAATACCAATATCAATATTCATACTAATTTGTTCAACATTATATCGCATCAATGTAATTAGTGACGAATGCAGAATTTTTTTGGGCTTAAATTGGAAGTTATACAAAAATCAAACACAAAAACAAAATTTGTGAAATTCAAATCTCTAATATAATACCCAAAGCATAAGATTTGGGAAAGAAAATGACAAAATAACACACAAAACAACGAAACAACGGAAAAAAAAGTGTGGAAAAGACAAAATGTGCACTGTGCACTAGTCAGTGAATAGTACACGCTACGACCATTGTTATTATTACTATAATATAATACCTAATACTAATACTAACATTAATACTAATATGACCATCTTTATTATTATACTAATTACGAATACTAATACTAATTACTAATACTAATTTGTTCAACGTTATACCGCATGAATGTAATAAGTGGCGGATCCCCTACTGATGTTGAAGCTACTCTGCCTTTCGGAACCAAAAAAGAAACCCGGGCACTTGGGAAGCTATGCATCACAGTTGATTCTTGAACAAGTCCTTGACCCAAAGATTGGTAATTCCTTATCTACAGAGTAAAAACGTCAACAGCCCCCTGTGGGTAAAGGGTGTCATTTAAATGCCAAAAGCGGTATGAAAATACACCAAGAACAAGTGTAACGTAGAGTAGCGAAGCTGACATACCAGCCAATACCTCGTGCATAAGGGAGATTATTGTAACTACCGGTAAAAATCGAGACCAAAATTCAAGACGTCGCAAGAAAAGTGCGAGTACTGCGTGGGAATATAATGAAAGAAAACAGAATTAGCTAGAAACCTACTATTAAGAGCCAACTAAGTCTGAGAAGAATGCTAACTGCCTGACTTGAGCCATTGACAATGTCATCTTCATCACTAGGGGAGCATAGGAAACGACACTAATTCAGTGAAGAATTTTAATAAGATATCGGTCCACAACATACTCAAGATAAATAAAAGCATCTGTCCTCCTCTCATATAGCTTAAAGAGAGCTAAAAACCTGTCTGGCCTCTGCTTGATATCATCAAGGTTGTTTTTACCCATGCCATATTGAAGAGGAAGATAGAGAGCCAGAGTCAAAACCTCCTGAAACCTCTCAAAAGTCCACTAATTCGGATCAATTTGTTGCGCATGCAACCCACACGGGCAGTCCGGGAAGATCTAGGACCCAAGGCCACACACAGCAGATGCCTCATTTCGGCAAGCATGGACAGTCCTGGCTTGTCCCTGCTGATGGTGAGAGCGAGCTTAGCCGAGCCAGAGCCCGGCAGACTTGAGCTCGAGCTCGTGAAGATTCGGCTCGGATCGAGCTTGGCTTGAAATTCATAAGAGCCCTAAATCATGCTCGAGCTTGTCTCAAAAGCTCGTGAAGCTCGATAAGAGAGTTGGGTGGGCTCGTTTTAGTTAAGCTCGACCAGGATAAAACCATGAATAGGATCGAATCAAGCTTGTGAGGCTCAAAAATTTCCTACCCAATAAATTAGAAGGATATCATGATATTTCACGTGTTGCTCGATAAGGCTCGTGAGTTTTTCGAGCTGAGCCTCCCAAACTCGGGCTCGTAAAGCTTAGCTCGTTAGGCTCATAAGAGCTTGAGCTCAATCTTGCTCGAGCCAGCTCGTTTCCTTTCTCACCTCTAATCCTTGCCATGTCTTTTGTGTTCATCACAACCTCGCCCGTACACTTGCGAACTCGCCCTGCACTACTCAACCCCGCACGGTCGCCCAACTACTAGCACATGTGGCACCAACAAGAACCATCATCGGCTAGCTGCATAGGTCTACCATCTACTTGCAGGTAGACTCCTCCGGGCCATAGAGGTAGGAGTCCGAAGGCCGCAAATGAAAGAGGCCTAAACCTCTAGCAAGGCTGGACTAACGCCATGAAACCCCACGGGCTGAGGTAACAGACCAATCCCGTCGAGCACAGAGCACCAGCATCACCGTGAACCACCATAACATAGGCAAACTGGAAGAAACACCACAGTCAGGTGACGAAAAATAGACGTCATGCTTCACAAAATAGAACAAATCTCAGAGGAAGATTTGGGGCAAAGCCACAGGCCCACAACCAGCCAGCAGGAGGCCCCAATATTTAGAAAAAGCCCAAGGGAGGAGTTGCGCTCGACTGTGACGAGAGGATCAACACCGACATACGCAATTTTGGGAGAGAGCCTGGACCTATGCGGCGGTTAGAGGAGTGGGGTTTCATCAAGCTACTCTAGTTTTGATATTACGGTCTCTTAACTTCATTTTATATATAGGATCTGCTTCAAAAATATTTGTATATAAGGTGTGTTCTAAACCTATACAAAATTGTTAAGTGATTGGATTATAGGGGATTGAAGTGTTTTAGTTTCTAAATTAAGGATGTGAAAGTAATTTCATATATAATATAAGGATATGTGTGAGATAAGTTACTACCACTGTGCTCATGTTAGGTCCGTTTATGAATGTACTATAAATACTATTCAGGTAATATAAAGTGCAAAAATAATAAGATCTCATGAGAGAGAGAAATTAAATTGGAGGAAAATTATAAACATATCATAATTTAAGTTCTAGAATAATGGAACTGTACAGAGTGAGGATGATGACGATGATGATGGGTCAATTGTTAAAAGATATACTCCAATGGTCGATATGTTCACTTATGTACATATTTACTTCATCCATCCTAATTTAATTAATTTCGTCCATTTTTTTTCCAATAATTACATACAAATGATAAGTCAAAAAGTCTAGTTTTTAAAAATATTTTTTTTCAATTTTTTTAAAATAAATTATTTTTAATTAAAAATTAAATCAAATAAAATATAAAAAATCGAATATCTCAATTAAAAATGGACGTAGTAGTACTTGAGAGCATGGTTTATAAAACCGAACCGGACACATTCAAATTACCGATTCACGGTCTGACTGGTTTGATCGATTGAGCCACCGGTTCAACCGGTATTAGTTAAATACGCGGGATATCTAACATTTATCATTCATCTTAAAGTAAATAAGTAATTTATAATAAACTCAAGAACATATATCCATCAAAGTTAGAACATATATGCTTTAAAATTACAATGAGTATTAAAAATGTAAAATAAAAATTTTTAATTTTTTTTAAATTTTTTTATTGAAAACCGACGGTTTCCGATTCGTCGATTTTTTCCGGTTCCGCCGATTTTCACCGATTTCTAAACAGAGGCCTCAAAACCGAAAACCGGACCGGACAGACCACCAGTTCGCGGTCCAGTCCGGTCTTCTCAACCGTGCTTACGAGTTATAAAACTGAAGCAAAGTTATTCAGTGGTGGTGTAGCAATTTTGCAATAATATGTATGTACTACCACTTACACCTGCATGTGTAAGAGTGTAAGTTGATGTGTCAGAGGGAACACCTCCAAAATAATAATCATTATTATTATTTGTTTGAAAACTCGCTCCAACAGAGAATATTATATCATTAAAATTTGACTATTAAATTAATTATTCCTCAATAATTTAAATGCAGAGGCAAGAGGATCGGGAAGGCTCATAAATCATAATCACGCAGATTGAAGTTTCGTCTGAGACTCATTATCGATCGCCAGCCGCAAATGGACATAACCTACTCATACTTTTGAATTATTATGCTTTTTTTTAATTCTATTGATATTACTCCTTAAATAAGAACAGCTAAAATTTGCTCTAACTATATATAAATGTGTTTTGTAGGACCACGTTATATATGCTACTTATATGCAAATATACATACACGTATGGTGTGGCCTCTGCATTCCAGTAGAAAATTAATTATATATGAATGCTTTTTATTCTGATTTCTTCTTTAAGTTAAAAAAAGGAAAAACAAAAAACAAAAAAAAAAGAACAGAGAATGTTAGACGGGATTTAAATATTCACCAACTATATATAAGTGTATAACTGTGTGTGTATGCTAAAGTGATGCCTTCGTATTCTCATACACACACTCTAGCATACCTAACTTATTCTTTGTATTCAATCAAATCTATAAAAAAAAAAAAAAAAGTTTTTTTGAAGATGCATGGATAAATGGATAATTATTAGATTTGATTTGCTAACATAAAAATAATTTATGTGTATAACTGATCATAATTGTGTGTTTTCTTTTATGTCTCTGTTTCTGCTCTTACCTCATGGGCAGTAAGCTTCTTTTGTTTGTTCTTTCCTTAATAAAGTATTTTCATCGCTGTTCAAAAAAAAATAACTGATCATAATTGTAATGTTACTTTTCATACGTGGAATTATATTTCTTCAAGAACATCCGGACTAATGTGCGAGTCCCATAAGATGGAATGGCGATGATGACAGGTTAGCTTCGATCATCCACATACGAACAGAAATTATCCTCACCCCAAATCGAAAATCGAAAAATCTAACCGGAATATTGTTTCGATTATAAAACAAAAACCAAAAAGAATATATGAAAATTATACCGAACCGAATAATTCGATTAATTTTCGATTGATTCAGAAAAACCGAAAACTTGTTCATCCCTACCAGTGATGTTCATGGTGGATAGTGCCGCGTTTTTGTGATGGACAGGATGATGGTGGGTTGGATTGCATAGGGATAATTAAGATAGGAGACAAGAGATGTCTCGGATGTCTATGGTGGCAATGGAAGTTTTGGGGCTAACTTGTTTATTTTACTTAAGTTTAGGAACATAATAGAGTTTAGCCTTAGCATGGGGTAGTCTCTAAAAACCTGATATTGCCAAATGTGATATTCGTAATTCGAGTTGCACATACTTAAAACTATTCCATGATGAATTGTCACTTTTATTTCATCCCAACAAAACTGTCGCATTTGTTTTTTAAAATTTAATATATGATTTATTAAATATTTTCTATATGTATATGATAATTTATTTTTTTAATGAATTCTTCTTAATGAAAATTTGAATCAAACACAAGTTCAAAAGTCAAACGTGACAGTTTTTCTTTGACAAATTAAGTAGTTTATATATATATATATATATTAAGATTGTCGTTGCATTATCATTAACTCATTTTACATGAATTTCTATCATTATCCTTCCAAACTCATTCTCACTCATTCCAACTCATTTGTTAAACTCTCTGAGTGAATGCATTTATAAGGGTAAAAATGCACTAAAATAAAATAACAGTGGAAAAAAGTCATTTTATTTGAGATAAAACTATTTTGATGCTATGACCAATGGCAAAGGTGTGTTGGGGCATAGGGGGACAGTGGCCACCCTGAGAATTATTAGGATGTAGGGGTATATGGTATGCAGTTAGAATAATTTAGGGATGTTACTCGGTACTCCTTCCGTCCCACAAAGAATGCACCATTTCATTTTTCTGTTTCAAATTGCAGTGTTTGACTCAAAATTTGACTAAGATAGACATTGAATATATATATATATATATAGTTTACATGGAAAATTATGAGAAACATATGACAATTAACTTTACATGTCTATAAATTTATAAAAATAAATCGTAAATTATATACTGTGAAAACAGCAAAAAATGATACAATCTTCGTAGGACGAATATAATATTTTTTATTTTATTCATTAATCCAACCCACTAAACCCAGTATCCGACCCATAAATTATCACCCAACCTTATTCAATTTGGTATGTTTGTCAAACCCAATAGTCTTTTTTTATTGAGAAACTTATTACAAAAACTTTCAGTATAAAATAATTGATTAATAATTTCAGATATTTTTTCTTAGATGATGATTTTAGAGATTTTAACGAACGTTGTGTTAAATTTTGAGTACTTCATATATTCATAGGGCTAAAACAGTAATCAAGTTATTAATTGAAAAAAATTATCTAAAACATTTAAAACTAAAAACGTCAATTCATTATTTTCATATAAATTATTTAATTTAAAATTATTAAACAAAAATTTAAATTAAATAATGAAAAAGATAATCTTATAAACAATTTGGAACGAAAAAGTAATAGTCATGACATGACTCGTGAGTTCTATTCATAGGGCTAAAACAGTAAAACGGTAAATTGTTTGTGTATAAAACAAAAAAATTCTACATTTCGAAAACAAAGCTCAAATTCAATCGACTCGACGCATAAATCCGAGAAGAAACCAAGAAACCACAGCAGATTGAGATTCCGAATTGGCGGTGTCATCATATTCCGCTCTTGCACTCCGCCGCCGCCGCCATCGCCGCCGCCACCGCACCTAAATTCTCTCTTCTTCAAAACAGAGTCCTCCTCTGACCGAATAATAAAACAGGAATACCTGTCTGCCCCAACCTGTTCAAGTAGAAACTCCCAAAGGTTGTTAGAAAGAACAGTTTGTTAGATTCTATTTCCGGTGACCAAACTCAGCAGAAGAAAAGATAAATTTTTTTAAAAGATTTCAACTTTCTGTTTTTCTGCTAGTTTCTTCAAGTCGGTTGAGGTTAGTTGATTCACCCAATCTTTATTTCTTGTAATTATCGGATGATTTGACTTCCAAGTCTTTTCTGTTTTCTTCTTTTCCAATCAGATAAAGATGATGAGTTAGCTTCCCGTCCGATTACGCAATCACGGACGCATACTTCCACCATTATCCTTAATCTCCTTTTTCGTGCCTTTCATTTTCCTGGAAACTGATGGAAACTACAAAAAATCCAAAGATGGTGAGCTTTGGGTTTTTCACTTTGTACTCTTTTTTTGTCCATTTTCCGACGGCTGTCACTGTTCCATTGCCATTTTCTTCAATTTCTGGCCTTTGCTTGTTTTTGATAGGATTTAGCGTCTTCTTGTGAAGCTATGGCCGCCGGAGTCGTATCGGTTACCGATCACGTTAACGGATTTCATTACATGACGGATAAATCTGACAGCTGTGTTATCGACATGGAGAGCTTTGCTCGTGGAAATGGACCAAACAAAGAAGTCAACCAGAATTCCAGAATCATTACAGTCAGTTCCTGTAATTTTGTTTCTGTTTCTTTCTTCTTTAGCTTTCTTTTTTATATATTAAGTTTTAGCTTTCTTTCTTGGCCTTTTCTTCTTCAAATTCTGTTCTTGTTAACTTTCTTTAGCTGGGTTTGAAAATTAGTTTTTTTATTTTTTTTGCTTGGTTACTTGGGTTTATTATTTCGAAGTATGACACTGCAATTAATGAGGAAGATACCTTTGTTCTTTTATTCGAAAAATACCATTTCAAAGTAAATCAAAAGTTAAAAGCAGTCTGCAATTTGAACCTCATCTGTTAACTTACCACTTAAAACCAGTTTGCAGTTTGGGATTATTATTCACTTGTTCTTGAAATTGGGATTGTTAATACAAAGTCGTAAGGATGTTCTTTCTTTAATTCTTTATTTTTTGAATTGAAGTGTAACAAAATATAAAGTTTCTGAAATTCTTGGATGATGCTCGTTCTTGATTCAATCAAATTGCAGAGAAGCCTATCTCGGAAAGGGTCTCAACGTGGAGATAAGAAACCGAATTGCAATTCTCCTTCTAGCGAAAGGGATTCTCTGGTTTCTTCATCATCACCAAGAGGTACACGAGCAAATCTCCACAATCACAGTCACAATCACACGTTTGCCTTTTCTGTTCACAATGAATATATGTTTTTTTTTTCCTTTCGTTTTAAGAATTTTTATTTCCGTTTTTGGCCTTGAATTATTAACAGGGAACAAATAATACTACTATTGAGAAACTTAGGAAGGTGCACTTTTGTAATAAGATATAGATGAGCTCACCAAGTTTGTTGGTTGGAATTTGCATGAGCCATATGGTCCATCCATAGGCCCCAAACTGAGAAAGATGGGAAGACACTAGCAAACAATGTGCAGAAATAAATAAAGATTGGGCCATATTTGGCTTTATGCTCTAATGTACTAATATACAATGTTCATCACCAGCTCATGGACCAGCAACCTTCTATCATCTAGGTTGGTAATGCCAATCACCTTCTTCCACTTGGCTTGCCAACTCTTTACGTTACAAAATTTATTCTGTCAATCAATAACATGGGCTCCTTAATTTTGTTTGTCTGTTCTGTAATAGTCTTGGGATTTTTGTTTTTCCTTCTTTGAGTTGGCTTTGGATTTGCATGAAGCATGCTCGGTTAGATTGTTCAGGTAACAGGTAGTGAAATGGTCTGACTTACAAGTAAGTTACTGCTGCTTCAGTGGCTGCAGGTTCACCTGAGATGACTGTGGCTGTGGCAGGAGGCGGGATCCCAGATCACCCCAGCAGTCCACAAGTTCATCAGATTACAGTCACGGCCGGCAACATCAACTGCAGTAACGAAGGTCATTACGCGTTGAGAAGAAACAGTTTCAGGAGATCACATGTTCCATGGCTGCTTGACCCTAAAAGAGTTCTTCTGTTCTTTGCCACATTGTGGGTGGTTTCTACCTTCCCTGGTCTTGTCTCTGGTCCTGCATGCTCTGTTATCTTCTTACATTTTTTTTCTGTTCAACTCCCGCAGATCAAGCATGGGAACAATTCTGTTGATATACTTCACCCTCTCAATCAACAGAACGATTGGAGAAGACAATCCTCTCGTCTCTCAGCCGTGATGCAAAAAGTTCTGTAAATGTAAGATACACGGGATCCACACACGTTGAAAACAAATTGGCAAAAGGGAGGATTTGATTTTAATGGCTAGTGGGAGCTGCCAGTGTTGACCAGTCCAAGCTTCCATCCCAGAAAGCTTCAAAGATACCATTCATCATATAAACTTTTCGACACCTCTCAAAAAGAAGATCGGCGATGAAAACAAAGATATACTGCATCATGACAAACAGAAGGAATCCTTCCAGTTTTAAAATAATGGAAGAGATCACAGAACATGATGTCTTACCAGTTCGAACGCCTTTGTGTGCGTCTCCCTGCAGGTGAATGGAGCTCTGAAAAGTGTTTGCTTTTTGAGCTTCTCTGCCATTCCCCACACCTACACGTCTCAGTGCTAGGTTTGCCTTCTCGTAAAGCAACTTCAAATGCTCTCTGTATAGTTTATGAGTTTCCATGTGATGATGCTAATCAGCGAAAAGGGGCACAGAAGTGAAGTGAGGAATCAAAAGGTCTTAAAGTAAGGCTTCACTCTGCACAAAAGCATGCGCACCTGAAATTTTATTCTCTTTGTAGTATATCTTGTGAGATAAATATCAACAATGTTCTTTTTCCTGATCAACAAAGTCAGTGGATAAAGAAAAATAATCTGCACGGTTCGATCAGTAATTTCAGAACAGTCGAGTTGCCTTACCTTTGAGGTAACTGAGATTGTTCAATTCTACAGTACTCCCTTTACAAGCAACTTGCATAGACATTACACACAAGCTTACATATGCTTTTATTATGTCTGTACACATCCAAATCCAATCTCACAATCACAAAATCTATGCCCACACAGTACAGAAAATATACAACAGGCACACCATTTCTGCTTGACAGAATTCTATTGAAACAACAGCACAAGTGCTCGGAGGCAAAGGAAAAAAAATGAAATAGAGAAGAAATTTAACCTTCTACTCGATTTTGAATAATAGGTAAAAGTTATAGACGAAACTAGAGGAATTGATGTCTGAACCAAACGCATGAAATTTCCACGTTTGCTAAAACTACTAGTATATGTGAGACACATTAGACAGCATATACAAAGAATCTTTTTCTACTCCCTCTGCCCAAACAAACTTATCCTTTTTGGGATGTTCTAGAAAGAATTGTGTGTTTCCTTTTAAGAAACTTTTTACCTGCCTATTTTAACCCCCAATTCACCTTCCCACTCAAAAAACTATTGTTATCTTGTATGCCTATTTCACTTTGTCACTTTCAAGTCTCCTACACACCTTAATGTCTATAACAAATCAAAGGTATCAAACAATTGGGACAGAGAGTACAAACTAGTGTCTCAAACAGTTGATGGAAAGCTTAAATTCAAGTATCACACAAGTTTTCGATTTCAATCACTTTCTACCGTGTCACTTGCTTATCACACTAATTTCCCATATTTATCAGTTTAGCTATTCTAAGTACAAAGTAGAATAGTTCTTTAACTGAGAACATTATAGGTTTATCTCAAAAGTTTATCATCCAGGTCCACTTTCCTAATTTATGCACATTTCAAAAGTGCAGATTTAAGTCAAGAACAAGGTTCTTCACTAACCAGCATGGAAAAGCTCATGTTGTTCAGTTGAACCAAAGCTCAGAGATTCCTTTTCTTTCTCTTTCATGGAGTCCTCTAACCAGGTTTCAGGAGGAACTAGTATCTCAAATAATTGCTTTCCCACCTCCCCTCAACCTAACCCACCCAAAACACTCAAAGACATAGAAGTTCTGATCTTTAATGCGGGCAGTAGGAAAAAAAAGAGAGAGAAAGTAGATTAAGAAAATATGAGTAGTCTCTTAATAGTTCCTTAAGTTTAATTAGATAAAGTTAACACCTCGCTGGATAGCAGAACCTTCAGCAGAAAAACGACTTATTCAATCACATCAAAATACTTAAGTATCTAGCCAGCCGACAAACAACTTCACTATGCCCCTAATGGGAACTGAGAGGTGTAATCAGCTTATCCAATAGTCCTCCCAAAAGTCCTCGAATGAAGTGCTCCCAAGAACAATTTTCGAGAGAGCAGTGCTTAATTTGATGGCCCTAAGCTAGACTTTGAGCACAAACTTCGATTATCTGAACTGAATTTTCTGAAATGACTCTTTTCAGAAAAATGAGGGAATCTCCATGGTAGGGTGTTAACCTGGAGATCTCTGGTGCAACATTAGTATCAATTAAAAAAAATTATGAATGACCTCAGGCCTGGAACCTTAGATGCTCTACTATACTGGTAGAGCTTAGATTGTCAAGCTGTGCTATTCAGTAATCAGGATTTCTGGGTACAGGAAACTTGTTTCCTATCCCAAAAGTAACTCTTTCATAGCTGAAAAACAACTTCAGAAAAATGAAAAAGACAGATTCATGGGCCAAAAATAGGGAAACCGTGTAATTTGGCTGGTCCACAGTTTTAAGGTTTAAGTTAGCTTTGGCATTTCCAGTTTTGTTGCCTGGAACATTGCTTCCTAAGAGAAATCCTTTCGACCATCCTATGAAGATGGTAACTGATTAAGTTGATCCAACTTTGTTTTATGACTAGGATGGAGCATTTGGAATGCCAGACCTGTGTTACTATGAAATCAGCAAGTGCCATGGGAAAAAGTTTAAAAAGTGGTGAACAACTAAAAAAAGTTTCAGGAATGGAAATGTATCAAAGGGTAACAGTTTTGTATCAAACATGCTAAGATAAAATCCCTGTACATATCTCAGGTCTGTTTTCATGCTTTTATCGCTCTACACGAGATACATTGATCAGATGGTTCTGAGTTATGTAAATCCAACTCTAAAGCAAGAGTCTATCTCATCTTTGATTTGAATTCTCATCCATATGGAAGGAGCCGTAGGAAGCTAGAAGAAGCAGAAGCATTTCAGATATGTTTCCTGAAAAGAGAGAATCTTAGACTTGGGCAAAAGTTTTCAGTTTATGCTTTCTATAATTCCTTTGAAGCAGATTTTAGGTATGTTCTTCTAGGTATGTTCATCTCCTGTTTCTTTCTACACTGCTTCCGCCAGTAAATACACAAACACTGACAGTTACATGTTCTTTGTAATAGTTGCTCAAAAAGATAAAAGCAAATGAAGGCACGTCTTGTCCGAGTATAAAGCACTCTACATTTCTATTAAACCTTCACACTTTTAAAAATTACAGAAGTTGAATACATAGTATACACATTCATCCACCATACCTGAAAAAAGTATTTCTATCATTAATAACGCTTTGAAATCCGTGGCATTGAACATATGTGCTTCCTATCATGGAAAAGTCTCAATACCACAGCTGCAGTTTCTTCAATTGCTTTACCAGTCACTTCTACAATCATGAACGATGAGTTAGTATGTTTGAACATCACTAGAAATACCTAACAGTATCAATCATATGATAAAAACTTAAACCCATTTATGTTCATATCTAAAACATGCAAAAGGAGCACACAAGTATTTCCAATCAGACTAACAAACATAAAGGAAAGATAGATTAGTGAAAACTAAACAAAATCAAAGTTAGAGGACACAATATCTTACCAATAACTGGCCAAACAGGATTTTGCGAGAAAACCTTGCAAGCGAACTCCAATTCTTCTCTGACATGATCCATTTCTGAATAGTTGCTCCGTGCTTCCATACTAAAGCCTAGACTCTTTGCCCTAGACTTCCTAATAGTTTGCAACACTGCAGGATTAATAGTCAATCCGAAGACCTTATTAGGGTCTACCTGAAAAAGACTTTTTGGCAGCTCCACTCCCATCACAATGGGTACATTAGCCACTTTGTAACCTTTCTGAGCCAGATAAATCGACAATGGGGTCTTCCCCGTCCTAGAGACACCGGTGAGAATAATATCTGCCTTGTGCAAGTTTCGGGGAAGAGCCCCATCATCCTGCTTGATAGTAAACTCAATAGCTTCTATCCTCTTGAAATAGTCTTCTGAAAGGGTCTGGCCAGGAGCACCACGAGGAAGCCCAGAAGGAGAAACCCCCAGATGAGAAGCAATTGCCTCAGTGATCGGGCCCAAGATGTCTGTTGATGGAATGCCCCATAGTTTGCAGGCTTGCTTGGCTGACTCAGCCATTGATGAGTCAGCCAGTGTATAAACCATCATTGCCCCTTCTTTTGCTGCCTGTTTTATAATCTCCATCAACTGCTCTGGATCCTCAATCTTAACAAGTTCACAGACCAGCAGTATTAGCAATTGCAAATGAACAAGAGCCGTGCTACACTGCTACTTGACCACTTCATATAGCATTACAATTCCATGATATACCACATGATACACTTCATTTTAATTATAGAGTATATTTCCAAGTAATTGCAATTCAACTAATAATATCAAGCAAACATATAAACTAAAGCCATATCAATAGACATAAAATATCAATCATTTCGGTAAACAAATGAAGAACAAGAATTCATACCCCAGAAAAGAGATGAGTATTGACAGGACATCCACGATCTACCAAGCAATAATCGAACTGGCCCAGCGCGGCATTAACAGAATGCTCCGCCGTCCAACCGGTTCCGTCCGACACCATGTAAATCGACTTCCCGGCCGTCACGTACACATCATCTTCGTCTTCGAAACGAGGATTTGAGACGTCAGAGACGCTCTCAGTACGTTTCGAGACCTGCTGGTTCAATTCCAGAGCGGCGGCACGACCAGCTGGCCGCTCCAATTTCCGGCCGGATCGTATAGCCCGGGCCCTAGACCACCGGTTCAGTTGAGGGCTGCCTTTTAGCTTCCGAGCCTTCGCTTCGCTGTCCGGCTGGGAGAGGTTGGAGTCCGCCGAGGCTGCTGCTGCTGCGCGCAGGTTCGGCATTCGCACGGTGGCACAAGCCAGCATTTTCCTTCTTTATTTCTCTTTTTGTTTCCCTGATTCCCTCATGTCACCTCTGTTATCTAACCAGTTCTTATATGGTATACATATGTGTACCTACACATACCAACTCAAAGTTAGTGGAGTAAAAATCTACCCGGCCCAAACTCCACAATAATTTTGAATGGACAAATATACCCTGCTCTTCTGTAATCTCCCAAGCATTCCTTCTCTATCGATCTCATGGTCGAAGCCTTCAATCTCATCATCGACGGCCTCCAATCTCATCGCCGTCATCTCCGATCTCATCATCGTTGTCTCATATCTCATCGCCTCCGATCTCATCGCCGCTGCCTCCGGCCTCATCATCGCTTCCATCGTTCTCATCGCCGTTGTCTCCGATCTCATCATTGTCATCTCCGATCTCATCGCCGTTTTGATCTGTTCTCAAACATGAGCAATTGCAAGTATAGAATATTGACGAATGACAAAAGCTGGATGTATGGTGATTAACCGTAGATGTGAGTTCTAACTTATGATATTTCGAAGTAACCAAAACTTGCAACCAAATTCTCACCTCACATCCAAGCATTTTTTGATTTTCACTAGGTCCACTACTGCATTTAGATATACTAACTGTGATAGCAGCAAAGTGACCATTTATCACTACAGACTATCAAGGATATATCATGTATCCATTATCAGAGATCATTTTAGACTATAGAGACGTGTCTAAAACATTATTTAGAAGTGTCTAATAGAATTTGAAAATCTGTTCAAAGATTGAGTAAAAAATGTACAAAAAAAATCACAGATCATGTCACATACCTGTACATATTCTTCAACAACATACAATAAGGAGCTTCTCATTAACATGACCAGAAAGCAATTTAAAGAAATATGCACAAGAAAGATCGAGAGAAGATCCAAAAGTTGAAGGATAAGTAAGTTTCGATTCATCTCTTATGATTCATGAATGTATGATCTATTACTCTTATGATTCATGAATGTATGATCTATTAGTCATCACATTTCGATACATGCCTAACAGCCTCTTTCTAATCGATGGGAAAGAAAACCATGGTTGAAGTCTGTTGATTCTAGGCATTTGAAACAAGAGTTTTAATTTATGGTATTTGCACTTTCCATGCATTTGAAACATGCACATTTTTACGTGAAAGGATTAAAAACACTTACAAACATTACTTAAGTTAATAGATAAATATAATCTTGAGCGATTTCAAATGAAACAAATATGATGTAAAAACTACAACAACTAATCAACTAGAAGAAAGCCAATGTACCAATAGAAGTGTCTAAAAGATAATGAAGAAGTGTCTAGAATGATAAATAGAAATGTCTACAATAATAGATAAAAATGTCTGAAGAAGCTTATAAAATGTATGAGAAATATGCAATATTAAAAAGATAATACAGAAGTGTCAAAAATAATAGATGAAAATGCCAAAGTCTATGATGTAACAATAAATCTTTAATTGTTTCCAATACAACAAAATTTTTTAATGTAACAATGATTTCTTATATGAAATTTTATAAATTACAAAAGTGTTTTGATGTAAAATACAAAAGTGTCTGATATAAAATACAAAAGTATATGATCTAAATACAAAAATTTCTGATATAAAAATACAAAGTGTATGATATAAAATACAAAAGTGTCGATATAAATTACAAAAGTATTTGATATGACTGCTTCGTTTATCCGGCTTCCGCCGCAGCAGGCGTCCCCGTCCGCAGCAGGGCGCCCGTGACAGTCTATCATGTATTCAATAAGTATCCAATACATTTAATAAATTTATCGTTTTATTAATATATTATGAAAATTAATTGTTTATCAAATTCTTATGAACAGTTCATGAAAACTCTCAAGAATTATATGTCTGAAGTGTCTAAAATGACAAATGAAAATCTCTGAAAGCGTGTTCACAAATGTCTGAAAGAATATACACAAATATGTAAATAACTAAGCTATAAAAGCAAACTCTTTCTTCCAGTACGAGCTGCTTCGATGTCTTCAAGTAACTTTAAAGTTCTCCTGCAATGATATTGTAGTAGTAAGCGTGATTTGATGTTTCGAATTAACAAATGTCTGAAAGTATATACACAAATGTCTAATAGAACTTACACAAATGTCTGAAGAACTAAGCTATAAAAGCAACTTCTTTTTCCCAATAGTATTAGCTCCTTCTATGTCTTTAATTAACTTAAAAGTTGTCTTCTTATGATATTGTAGTGGTGTGATTTGATGTTCCGAATTAGCAAATGTCTGAAAGCATATGCATAAAATGTCTAAAAACATGCAGTAAGATATTTTGTTAACTTTACTGAGATTTTACAAATTGCCTCGCTCACTCAAACAAAATTGTATTGCAAGATATTAAAACCTTAAAACATGCAGTACTGGTTAAACAATGTAGACACATCTGTTAAGAACTATAGACACATATGTTGAGCACTATAGACACATCTCTTAACAAATAAAGAACAAAAGTTCACCTCCGACACACTGCTCACCTTCGACGCGCTAGCCTCTCGTCTCATTGTGTGATTGCTCGTCTATTACGTTGCAGCTTACACGCCTTTGTCGTGCAGTGGTTCCTCTATGCCATAGTTCCATCACAAATTTCAGATCTACTATAGTACTAAGATTGAAGTCGCCTCCGACGCCGTTTGCCTCCGCCTTCAATGCCGATCACCTCTGCCGGTTGCCGATCACAAGGCCTCTGGTTGAAGATAGGTCGAAGCTGACTGTTGTGAGGTTTTTTCTCATTCTCCAGGCGGAGTCGACTCCATCTCAACCTCCACCTCTGACGTTGTTCACCTGTACCTTCACTGCCGCCGATCGCCAATCACACGACCTCTAGTTGAAGATAGGTTGAGCTGATTGTCGTGCTTTTTTTTTCTACCTTGCCGATCAAATGAAAACACGTGTTATTAGGGAGGTCAAATTTGTAATTGTAACTGCTATGTGTAAATGCGCATATGCGCACCGCATAATTGGTAGTTATCTAACTCCTCCTACTTGAACTTTTTTTTCCCTTTTTTTCTTCTGCTGTATATTTCCATGTTTACAAATTGATATCTCGGGAAAATTCCATTTTTACCGTCCACATTTCGTAAAATGTCTTTTATTAAAATATTTTAAAAATGGTTCTTTTTCATCAATAATATTCTATTTTTGGATTTTTTTGTCATCCACACATTTACTATTTAAATCGTATTTACCATAGAGACATTTAACGGAGGGAATATTCTCTATTCCGTAACAGATTATATTTTCATAGTCAATTTGATCTCAAACGTTTAAAAATAAAAAAAATTGACCCTAAATTTGTAAAAGTTACAATCTAACATCCTCCCCTACTGAAGCCATATATCTGCACTTCGTCGGACTTACCCCACGCTGGCGGAGATCCCAAACTCTTCCCCAGACAAATGCACACACACCTCTAAAAATGGTTTCAAAAGAGATCAATTACTTGCAATGCTAAGAGCTAGTCGGCATTTGTATACCCCAAGCCTAGAAGAGTGGGTCGTCATGGGCGAAGATATAGTGATGCTATAGCAAGCGTTTGGGACAGCAGTTGTGGTTGATCCAGACATGAGACCTTAAACAGAAATCCCTAAAAAAGCCTCATGTTATCGTGGACCTCTACGGAGTTGGTTATGACCAAGCACATCAACGCTTCTTCCAATGACAGGTCTCCTTCCCAAACGCCTACAACGACATCAATTTCCCTTGCCTCGCGCTTGACTTTGTCGGAGAACTCGAGAGAGGATGTGCTTGGAGTGGCTGGTGAGGATGCCTGAGAGCCGGAGGTGGGAGGGTGAATTTGTCTATTTTTAAAAAAATTAGGAATTGTTATCGAGTTAATTTAGACGGTAGTGGCAAATGGCTGTAAGAAACGATAACGTTAATTGGAAAAAAACCCGTATTTTAAAATAATGGTAAAAAAAGACCTTTGGACAAATGTGAATGACAAAAATGGACATTTTCCCTTACTTCATCTCTTCCTACTTTTTGTGAAACTCATATTTGAGTAGTTTTATTATTTAAAATATTAATTATAACATAAGGATTTGATATTTGTAATTTATAAACCGCCTTTCTAAAAGTTTTCAACAAAAGAATAATATGATATTAAATTGATATTAAGTAATTATTAAATTAAATTAAATTATTAGATTATTAATTAAATTAAACAACATACATTTAGAAACCATGCTGACTAGGATCTACAGTCATATGAGTTTTTTATTAAGTGTGGTGAAGTGCATTTAGAGAGTGGTGTATTTAAAGAGTGAGTTATAATTGAGATAACTTTCACTCTTATCTCATACTTTTATTCCTCTTGTATATTGGTTCCAGATATTTTTCAATCTCATGATTTTGACATTTTAACATTTTATCTTTTCTTGTTTTCTTTAATAAACTTTTTCATTTTTTTGTGAAAAGGATAACTTCCGTTTACCTTTTACTTTTATTTCTTTTGCACATTAGTCACAAATATTTCCAGACATTTTAATATTTTATCTTTTCTTAACTTTTTTTCTTAGTAATATTTGTTTTAAAAGGATAACTCACTTAAGTTCGGTAAGAAAGAACCGTACAATAAATGGCTTACCTCTAATTTCATTTTTATAATAATTACGTTTTTAGATGTGATATGATAAAATAGCATATTTTTGTTTTGTTTTGTTTGTTGAGGGAGCACTCTCTTTTCGTGTACTTTTTTTTGTTGTTCTTTTACATATTGTCCCTAAAATTTTGCACGTATATGGTTTTCATCTTCTTTATTTTTTTGTATTATAGTCAAATTAATTTACGGTCGATGAAGGATAGTTCAGTACCCGACACGAAACACTAGTTTAGTACCCGTCACGAAGCACGGGCAAAAAAATACCTTGTTAAAATTTATTTCAAAACTAATGAAGAAAAGAAATATATATATCCCTTGTACATTTGGCTACATCGTAGTCTAGTTTCCAACACAATGACTCGAATCAATTAACAATCAACCAAATATTTAGTGAGTTTTCCCACACAAAAAAAACGGAATAATTTTCTTATAGGACAAGTCAATTGTTTGAGATATTAAACTTAAACATCATATAACAAAAGAGTAAATATATGGTCAGTCTCTTATTTTTGTTTATTGTTCTAATCAAATCCTATTTTAAAAATTTACCTCATCAGAGTCACTTATCTTTGTTTTTTTATCTCAAATAAGTTCTTTGATTTTAGTAAGAATCATGAGGAAAAGTTAAATTGTTATTGAAAAATTGTGAAAAGTTGTATAAAAGAACACAATCGGTTAAAAAAAACAAAACAAAACAAACTAATTTACTAATTAAAGTTGGGCCATTGAACATAGGCTTATGTATACATCTCTAGGCTTATCCTTCAAGGCCCAATTAATGAAAGACCTCCCGCACTTTCAGGTGCATTTTTTTTAGGATAACTATACTACATAAAAAGAGCACGATCTCTATTCTCATCACATCATAGTGAATAGGGTTTTAGTAATACAAATATCTTTTAAAAAAAACTTGGAATTTTTTTTATCCAAGGTAATATATATTCTATGAGTTCAATTTTTTTTTGAAAAGATAATGGTGACAAATTTATTCAAGCATGAATACAGTCCTTGAGAAAGGGGCCGCAACTGCAAGAGAGGGAAAATACAACGCAGTCACTGTTCTTAAGAGAAAACCAGAAACCAAAAGCTTAAAAACACCTGAAGAAGCAGAAGCAGAACTTACATTACCACGCCACCAGAGGTGCTTGCACCCATTCAGTCCAGCTTCCCACTAGCTTACTTTTCCTATTAGAAATCCATAAATGAGAAAGAACCTGAATGTTAGAAATAATGTGTAATAAGCTCCATTTCCCTCCTTCCATAACTACCTTATTTCTTGTCTTCCAGATTACCCACGCAGAAGTGATCAAAATAGCTTGCCAAACAGACTGGAATTTTAACGGTACCTTGTGCAAAATATCATTAAAAACCACATCATTCACATCTATAAATGAGTTCAATTTTTATTTCTTTTTTCTCCCCGTAGCTCCATTTACTAGCTATATCAAAATCGTACAAAATTAATGCAGTGACAGAGAGTATGTATACAAAGACACGCTCAATAGTTCTCTATATAATTTTTTTTATGGACTATATAAATTAATTAATTAATTAATAAACCTAGAGAGACCTATTTTATGACCATACAAACGAACATCTTGTTGGACTTTATCTCTATACTCTCTAAAGCTGAATTGTTTATAAATGGAGGGTTCACAATAACTCTGCACCACTGTCTCCTGTGAAGGGCACAGAAAATATGCTGCCGAAAACCTTTCCACACCTGGATTCGTCACCACCTGATGCTTCACACTCTTGTACACGTCATTGCTCCATGCCTACATGCACACCATTAATAATTAGGAAGCGGCAACTTATATAATATACTAGCTCAATCCCTCATCATTCTCTTCCATCTACCAAGTCAACTCAAAATCAGTTCCACCTAAAACAGTGTGTCCAGTTAAAACGTTTCAAAAATAATGGGACGGAGGGAGTATTAGGGATGACATCTTAACCCACTCCGCTGAAGCGAAACCGGATAGCTGCACCATGGAGTGAGTTATTTTTAACACCATGGAGTGAGTCATTCTTATGATCCACCAATGGTGCAACATGTTTCATGAAGCTGGTCGATCCGCTCCAACGCCCATCCCAGAATGTTAATGCTTAGCATTAGAGGTGGAAAACGCTATGGAACTGTGACTTTTAACGTTAGATATTTGAGCAAGCTATCATAACCATTCAAAAAAATAAAACCAATACCTCTAAACCTAATCTGAAATGCTCTTCTCAAACAAATTAATCTTGATCACATGATCTGTTACCTGAAATAGGTCTCCGATGTTGATGATTAGGGCTTGAGGGTTAGGTTTGACGGCGATCCACGTTCCGTCTTTGACCAACTGAAGACCGCCAACCTGGTCTTGATTGAGCAGTGTGAGGAAGTCACTGTCGGTATGAGGCGTGAGACCGAAAACCGGGAAAGGGAGGGGACATGGCGGGTATCTGTTGATCCGGAGGAAGCAAGTGCTGGGCAAGCAACTCTGTCGGAAGAAGCTCTGGTACTTATTATTGTTGTCACCATCACCCACCAGATTCTCGGCCAGTATTCCGGCTAACTCTTGTGCAAGCTCCGCCGCCGCCGTCGCAAATTCCTCCATCGTTGAGCTGTAACATGTAAGAAAGAAGATCAAACGAATTAATTAATGTTACTCCTGATCATGCACTCAGGAAGAGGCAGATAAGGAATCTCCCAACAACCAGGAGATGATAGGTCCATTATTGAGTTGTACCCAAAAAGTGAAAGAAGTCTGTGGACTGTCCACTTGCAAAGCTGGGTTGGGTTGGGTTGTGTGGCGACTTTGACATCAAAAACGATGACTCTATATAAGTATGATAGTGATACCAATGGTGATCAGTACTGTCGAAGTTTTTGCATGCATGCTACCTAGCTACATTTGTGGGGTTGGTTTTAATTTTATGCTGACAAGCCACATGCAGATTCAAGTAAGAAGACGTGGGAATATAGCCTATCTATAGGAGGTGAAACCCAAAAGGCAACAAAACAACACCATTGTCTGAGCCCGGGTTCGAACCGGGGACCTCTAGTGTGTGAGACTAGCGTGATAACCGACTACACCACCCAGACAAGTTATTTTCACTTAATATGCATTAATGTTATTTCATACAACTTTACTTTTTCTCTCAGCGCATACGACAGCTAAAGAAGACTAAACTAGTACTATCTCTAGACTCTAGTAAATTAAGGAGTAACAGTTGAATTTTTATATTAATTTAATTTTAATTTATCTATATTATTTATTAATGGAAAAAATATCAAAAAAAATACATTTATAAAGTTAAAATATATATCAAATTTTGAGTAGTATATAAAAGCTTTAAATTTATAATTTGAATTGATATAGAGATGAAATTATAAATTAAATGTTGAAAAATAGATATTGTATTATTTTCGACCATTTGTTTGACTTAATTTTTAAGTAATAAGAGTTTATTAGAAAAAATTGTTATTTTTTAAGAAATTAGACTATTTGATTTACCATTTGTATATAAGTTATTTGACATTCTATAACAAAATAATGAAGAAAAAAATTCATAGATTAGATGTTGAAAAAAGAAACGTAACAATTAAATTAGGACGGAAATATATGATAGGTTTTGAACCTCTAACTTAATGATTAAACTACTAAGAACACAAATTGGAGATTTTGTGTTCAAATATCCATCATCTTTAATCCCCACACCTATATATCAAGAAAAAAAATGATACTTCCTCTGCCATAATTTAATGTGTTGTCCTAATATCAAAATATTTGTGTCCTAAATGAAATGTCATTTTTTTCACTTTTGTTTTATTTTAATCCACTTTTACTTGCCCTTGCAATGCACTCACTTAAAGAGTATACGTATAGATAGTGGGTTGAGAGGAGTTAGAATGAGTTTGGCTAATGATTAGAGTTTATGTAAAATGAATTAATGACTACACATAATCTTAATCCACATAAAAATTAAAAATGACAATTTATTTGGGATAGAGAAGTACATCTAAGGGAAAAAAAATGTGATGATTACCACAAAAAAGAAAAACGAGAGAACAATAGTTGAAGTACCTGACAGTAGTAGCGCCGCCTTGGGTGGTAATATCAGTCATGGGAATGTGAAACGCTTCCGACCACGACAGCTGGCTGAGACATGTCGCCGAGGGAGTTCCCCACCGATAGCTCCCAACTGAGAACCTGTCGTCTTCACATTTCTTCCGAAACGGCTGCTTGAACACTTTCACCTCCTCCTCCCTCATCTTTCTCAGAATCTCCGTTTGTATCCCGTGGTTTACGACCTGGAAAAATCCCCACTCCGATGAAGCCCTAGCGATGTCCCTCTTGCACCTCTCCCTCTCCGCCTCGTCTTTCGCCCCCAACCGCCGCAGGTCGATCACCGGCAGCTCCCGCTCCTCCACGCCGCCGCTTCCCGCACCTCCGGAGTACTCCTCGATGATGGCCTTGTAGGTGTCGTAAAATGGCGGGTCCTCCGTCTCCATGCTTACAAGCTGTCAACCCAACACGACGATGAGGGAGAGGAAAGATCAAAGAAACTGTGTCTGTTTTTGTACTTTATAAAAAAGATAAGAAATTATGCAAACTAAATACCTGTACCTAGGTTTGAACAATTTATATATATAGCACCAGAACTATATATTATATCTAATTTTAAATTTTGATGATATATCTCATCAAAAAAAGGATGATATATAATTTGTTAAAATTGTGGGAAGAGAGACGTGGAATGAAGACAATCTAGTGTTCCTGTTATTGTTGGATGACAACCTTCACACTTTGTGAACTCCACTCTGTACACGTTAACGTTTTGGCTTCGGGCACAAATCTGAATTACTAATTACTTGCGTTAAATTTTAATTAATTATATCCTTCGGTTAATTTATAAAAAGTTATAATAAATTTCAAACTCAGTAAAGTATATTTGGTTCTCGGTGTGCCTTTATGACGCAAAATTATTATGTGTGTTTAGATCATCAAGGTCCTGATCACTTGGTCTAGTTAGGGTCGCCCATCCAATTGGAAAAAGAAATACCTTATGCGATTTGCAACATGTAAGTAATATTCTAAATTAGCACTATGAGTCTGGGGATAAAGTATATTCTTTCATTCTTTTTCTTAATTTCTTGGTGAAAACTGAAAGTTAGCGGACATTCGTTTTGCCAAGTGCTGTATAATATACTCTTAAGGGGATTTTTTTCGAACTGAGATACGTTGTTTGGTTTTCTATGAAATATTGTGATGGACATTAACAAAAATTGATTTTATGAAGGTGTATGACATGTTAAGAGTATATATTCTTTCCGTCCCAAGTGGGTTGTCACAACATCAAAATATATTTTTTTCAAATGAAATAACCATTTTCCACTTTTTTTTTAGTCCACTTTACCCTTGCAATGCACTCACTCAAAGGGTTTAGGGAGTGGGTTGAGAGGGGTTAGAATGGGTTTAGAAGGGGTTAATGATGAAAGTTTATGTAAAATGAGTTAATTACCAAAGACAATCTTAATCTATAATCCACCTGGGGTTGGAGGGAGTATATGTTGCTTTGAAATTTCCCTATTATGATTCAATGGATATGATGCCAGTTGTGCGATGATAAGTGGAAGTGAGAGAACACTGTGTGGAGAAACCATTTTACTGCGACCCTTACTGCGGTTTAGGTCGCAATAAGCCCAATAGGCGCAGTAAAGGTTTACTGCGACCTTGGCCACAGTAAGGTCGCAATAAGCCTATTTTTCATGGTTTATTCACCTCATTTTTTTCCACCGCATATCATTTTCTTCATCTCTATCTTCTCCTTCATTTCTCTCCATTTTCACCTTTTCTCTCTATCTTCTTATTCTTCTTATCTTATTCTTCTTTCTTTCTTCATCTTCTTCGATTTTCTTCTTCTTTCCTTCTCTCTTCTTCATTTCGTTAACTCCTTTCTCTCTTCCTCTTCTTCTTCTTCTTCTTCTTCTTCTTCTTCTTCTTCTTCTTCTTCTTCTCCTTTTTATTCGTTTCTTTCTTACTTTCATTTTCTTCTTCTCTCTTTCTCCTTTCATTCTCTCTTCTTCTTTATGTTATCTCCTTCTCGATCGCTTCTTCTCCTTACTCCTCCTCCTCCTCCTCCTCCTCCTCCTCCTCCTCCTTCTTCTTCTTCTTCTTTTGGGCCACCGTCGCTCCACTGACGCCGTCCTCCCATCGTCGCCACCACACTTGCTCTTCACTGAACATCGGTTTCTGGGCATTTCTATGAAAAAGTGGATGAATTCGGATGAAATTCATCCGAATTCATCCACCTTTTTTAATTATTGAAAATGGTTACTGCGGCCTCTTGCATGGTGAGGCCGCAGTACGCACCACGGCCTCAGGCGCAGTGCTTGAGAAATTGCGGCCGTTTTTACCACAACATTCACTGCGGTCCTCGTCGCAGTAGCTACCACGACCCAATTGCGTTAAGGGCCGCAGTAATCGCCCTCCCCTCCACATAGTGGAATGAACAAATTAATTTTGCTAATATTGGTTCTTTATTATTAGTATTATATATTCATCATCGATATTAATCAGTGTTAAAAATTTGAGGCTAATTTTGCCATAGCGGAAGCTATTTTGTGGTCCTGAACACTTGACCTAGTAGTCATGCTTCTAAGAACACTTGTACATGTCTCGAGTTCGAGCCACCGGTATCCCCAACCTCTATCCCCTTTGTATATAAAAAAGCTATTTTGTGCGCGTAAATAAATTTTATTCATTCTTACGGGTATACCAATTATAGTTACAATTAACTCTTATATGTACTCTCCCACCATATCTTACAAAAAATGGCATGTATTTATATTTTTGGATGCCCCACGTGAATTAATTTATACGTTTCTTTTCATTCAAAAATTATTTTTGTTTTATTTGCTTATTTTACTTGTTTATATACAACAAATCTTTTACACTTTAGTTATATTATACTCGGTGAAATGTATCAATTAATATATGATAGAGGAGTCCGATTATTTCATATGTGGAAAAACACATACCTAAATGTACTGTTAATTAATTAACTCAACTAACTAACCTAATAAATTAAAAGATCCTAAAACATCATTTGTAGAGATTTATTAAGAGCGGTAACTTACTAGAGAGTTTTGAATTACGTATCTTCTCTCCCTTCAATGCAGCTCTTGATCATTAATAAATATAAAAGGAACGAACTGTATATGTTTACCAAAATGTAAAGGAACGCACTAGTACTAAATAACTTAGCATTTATTCTATGACTCTAAAAGTGTTTAGGTCCGTTGGATCCATACCATTTCGGGTAAATTGCATATACGGTCCTATAACTTTAATTCGCGTTCAATCGTAGTCCGGTGGTGGTCGGGGTAGTCCGGTGGGTGTGTTGGTAGGTGAAGTTTGAAAAATTTTGGGTTCAATTGTTAAGTTTATAATTGTTGTGGTGATTAAATTGTTAAGTTTAAAACTTAGGGTGCAAATATATTATTTAAATAAATTTTAGTGGCTACAATTATCATTTTTCACGAAGATCCGTTAAATTTAACTGATGTTTAACGGAATAGAGGACCACGAATGCAGAGAAAACTTAGAAATTAGACTTTATTGGTACAAAAACTTAAAACAGAACTACGATAAAATGATAATTAAAGTTATAGTACCATGGGTGTACGATACCTGTAACAGACTGTGTAAAGTGCCAAAATATTGTCCGCATTGGGCCGCGGATCCGCACGGATTTGTTTTACCTGAGTCCACAGATAAAACGCGTCTTGAGGGGTTAAGGAGCAACCACCCTTATAAAGCACGCATTACTCCCTTAGCCCTCCATCTGGGATGAACAACATTATCCACCCCCTTCCAAGGGAGTTCAACGTCCCCGCTGCACATGGACACTGTACAACCATACTCTAATACCATCTGTAACATACCGTGTACAATTCCAAGATATTGTCTGCTTTGGGCCCTGCGCCCGCACAGATTTGCCTTTACATCCCCGCTGGCACATGGACACTGTACAACCAGACTCTAATACCATCTGTAACAGACCGTGTATAATGTCAAGATATTGTCCGCTATGGGCACCGGATCCGCACGGATCTGTTTCTACCTGAGTCCACAGATAAAATGCGTCTTGAGGGGTTAAGGAGCAACCACCCTTATAAAGCATGCATTACTCCCTTAGCCCCTCCATCTGGGATGAACAACATTATCCACCCCCTTCCAAGGGAGTTCAAACGTCCCCATTGGCACATGGACACTATACAACCAGACTCTAATACCATCTGTAACATACCGTGTACAATGTCAAGATATTGTCCGTTTTGGGCCTTGCGCTACATCTGGGATGAACAACATTA
Organism: Stellera chamaejasme; assembly: GCA_024586325.1. Classification (NCBI taxonomy): domain Eukaryota; kingdom Viridiplantae; phylum Streptophyta; class Magnoliopsida; order Malvales; family Thymelaeaceae; genus Stellera; species Stellera chamaejasme. Next base: position 1,887,379 of record CM044986.1, read on the forward strand.
TCCACCCCCTTCCAAGGGAGTTCAACGTCCCCATTGGCACATGGACACTGTACAACCATTGGCACAGGTTTGTTTCTACCCGAGTCCACAGGTAAAACTCATCTTGAGGGGTTAAGGAGTAACAATTCTTATAAGGCATGCATTACTCCCTTAACCCCTCCATGTGGGAAGAACAACATTATTTCATACCTTTTGCAATACAAGTCAACATATATAGTCATCGTTTGATAGTAATCCTCATTTATCAGTACTTTTCGAAGAATACTCTTGTTGTTAGAAAAGATACCTTTTCTGTCATAATTTTAAACCAAAGTTTAAAATGAAACATGCGTATGCTCAATATTGCTCATCTTCTTGACAAGCCAGCATTATCAAATTGAATACTCTGCCAATCTCATTAGATCAGATAAAACATTCTTAGTTTTTTGGTTGTCTAGAAAAATTGAAAATGCAGACATTCAGGTATTGTCTTACCTATGGATTCAGAGCAGGAGCTTGAGAAAGAACGAGTCGTGGACGAATTGGCTATTAGCCCCGATTCAAATGGGGGCGGAGGGGGGGTGATTTTCTTCTTTCGTTTAGCAGTCCTATTCTTGTTTGTTGTTTTTTGTTGCTTTTTTCTTGGCAGATAGATCCTATTTCTCATAGGGTTGTTCTTGAACTCTGTCCCGACTTTAGCATTTTTCTATGAAGTGCATTGCCGTTCAAAAAAAAAGAAAAGAAAAATTGAAATGTCACATTTTAAAGAAACTTTAGCACTTTTACCTTATAACCAAAAAAAGCATTCTTTATGTATTTTAAAAATTACTTTTATTTTACATGCCAAATTTATTTCATTAATATATAGTCTTCGGCACCTCATATTGTTTATGTCTAGTCAAATATTTCATTTGTTGTGGGACGGAGAGAGTGTAAGAATAATTATGTTTTAGTCCATCCCGTCTCATGAAAACTAGGCAATATTCCTATTGGAGTAGAGAAAACTAGGTAATATTCCTATTGGAGTAGTCCCAGGAAAATTGACGTTAACAAAAAAATTTAACACCACTTTTACCTTATTACACTAAATTTTCTATGTTTATGGTCTAAAAGATTGATTTTATCTTAAATATCAATTTTACTTTATTATCCTTCACTTACACATTTTATAATCTCCATATCCGGTCTAATGTGTCGGTTTTTATGGGACATATGGATGATTAAAATAAATAAAAAGCCAAATAGCTAGCATTCACTTTCCTTTAAGGCGTTTGGTTCGCGGATTCTAAAAATCCGTGGATTGTGAAAATATTGAAAGTATCAATGATGGAAAATAGAAATAAGTGTTCTCATAATCTTGTGTTTGGTTCAAGGATTCTAGAAATATAAATTTTACAATGATCATTTTGTAACTTTTATAAAAGTTTATGGACTAATCATGTAATTTTATAAGGACCATTTTGTAAATTTTACCAAAGTTCAGGGACTAAATGTGTAATTCAGTAAGGACCATTTTGTAAATTTTCAAAAGTTTAGGGACTAAATGTGTAATTTAATAGTGCCCATTTTGTAAAAATTTCAAAAATTAAGGACTAAATGTGTAAATATATAAAGTTTAAGAGCTTTATTGAAGTTTTTGAAACATAATAATTCTATGGATTCTAAGAATACCATGTTTATTGATGGTATTTTGAATCCAAGAATTTGTGAAGGATAAAGAATCCTAGGATTTTGAAAATGATGGAGAATCATTTTCCAAAATGAACCAAACACAAGATTCTATGGATTTATGAGATTTTGAAAATTCATATTCTTAAAATGCTTGAACCAAACACCCCCTAAAGTCATTCACACCCCATGTACTTCATGTGTTCACCAAAAATATTTTGGGGAGACATAGTGGGAGTTTGTGTTTTTAAAAAGTAACATGAAGTTTGTGAACGAAAAATTTATCACAAATGTATTGATTTAATGAGAGATTGTGATTGTTATTGTTGAATTGTGTTTTAAATTATTTAGAATTTTACCTATTATTGTTGTTGACAAATGATATAAGTATAACTAGCATTTTAGGATGGCAGACATAGGTCCCCCCCCCCCCCCTTACGCAAAACCTACTTAACAGTATACTGACATAGAAACATCTTTTTTTCTTAGCAGACAAACTGGTTGGTACCCATACCTGGGCTCAATTCTATTCATTTTCTCATTATATTCCATAGTAATTAAAGTATTAAAAAAAGGAATTAAAAATTATGACAGAACCCCTGAGATATAAGATATAGAAGAAACATCTTTTTCAAAAATTAAAATTAACAATAAAAATTAACTCTCATGATCACCTGGTTTGAATCCTCCGAGCGGCTTCGAGTCTCTGGTAGCCTAATATCTGTAAGTCGATTGTATAACCAAAAATAAAATGAAAGCGATTGCGAGTTTAAAGCTGATCAACTTGGAAATTAAGAAAAATATGGAGAAAGAAAAGGATCAGGTTTATAGAAACTTTGCATGCCACTGCACGGAGACGTCTACGTCTTGTGTAGGTAATTAATATATTTAGCACTTATCATCATTTTTCATGTTTAACATTCAATTAGTGATTTTTTAATACTATTAGAACATTAAATAATTTATATGTAAATGATAAACGAATACGTTTATCTCTTTTTTTTTAACAATAATTTAAGTCAACCCCAATTAAAAAGTAACATGTCTTATCTGTCATTGAACAAATGGAGTATAGTAGTTAGTGAAAACGAAATGCATAAATATCGCTTCATCTTCTTTTTTTGCTTGCACATGAATAGTGAATTGTTCAGAAAGGGAAAACTAGAGATTAAAATTGTATGCAAGAAGAAATAAAGAGTTAATCCATTCTCATCCCACTTTAATCGTTATGTTTAATTCTTCCGACATCTAATCTACCAACTTTTTCTTCAATATTTTGTACTCCCCTCCGTCCGCGAAAGACTCTACCATTTAAATTTGCTGTTTCAAGGTTCAATGTTTGACTCAAATTTTAACAAAGATAAATAGTTTTAAAAAATTCGGAAAAAATATATTCAGAAAATTTAGATTTCAAATTATGATACACATATGAAATATTTAATTTTCGGTGTCTAAACATTCGTAAAAAAAATCATAGATTAAATACTGTGAAACTGTCAAAACAAATTGTGGAGTCTTTCACGGACGGAGGGAGTATACAATTTCAATTACTTAGCTAGTGAGACGGGGGAGTAATTGATTAATACTCCTAGTTTGTTTTACCCCGTAGATTTGTTGAGAATCATTTCGATTTTACATTTCACATAATTTTTTTCATAAACTTCCATTATATCACATTCTCTCACCAACTTTTCTAACCAAAACTATCACTTCCACAATTCCAAAATATAGTAACGTTTTCTTCACACATAGCTACATACCTAGCTAAAAATGCACATTATTTGTAAACCATTTTTTCACTAGAGAGAGAGAGAGAGGACTGCATCTGCAGCTCTTAATCACTACCTGGGAACATGTGGAGTTGAAGAGGAATGCTTTTGGGAAATGCAGGAGAGGAGGTACCAATGACATTCATATTTAACAAGTTTAGCTATAATTAGAGAAGAAGAGGAAATTTGAGTACACAAGTGTGAGTATAATGTGAATGAATGAAAGGGCAGATGTATCAATTTATGGGGGAGAGTACTAGACAATGTATAGGAATCAAGAAATTTCCCATCAATCAACTTTCCATAATAATTGATGCTACCAGCCTTACAATTATGAGCCAAAGGTAGTAGAGGATATTGAGATATGAGATATCCCATATATATATATGCATGCTTATGAGAGACACCACGCGTCTCAATCTACTATCATACACTCTTACAAATAGTACATGTGTAGTGCAATTTCGTAAATTTCAAATATACACTAGTTATTACTACGTTTGAAACAAATAAAAAAAGTTGCAATAGGATCCGGGCCAGTTCTGAGGGTAGTCTCGAGGGGTAGCCGCCTAGGGCCCAACAGCTAAAGGTGCCCCAATTTGAAAATATATTATATACAGTAAAAAAAATAATTAATTTTGCGTTAATAACAACTTGACGAGCGACATATCCAAGAGAAAGAGAGAATTAGCGTCTTTAATTCCTCTACGATCTCCATGGGCTTTCAACTCATTTTCTCTCAATCTCATTCAATTATTTTGTATCTTCTGAGTTTGTAGCCTAGTGGCTAAGCTCATGGGACATAAGGTGGAGGTCTTGTGTTCAAGTCTCTACCATCCTCAATCCCCTACATCCAATGTATCAAAAAAACTTATTTCCATTTTCCAACTCAACTTATCATTAATTCAAATGAAAAATATCAATTTTCCCCTAAAACTTTAATAGTCACTCGATAATTTTCACTTCACATTTCTCATGGTGATTCATATGATGATTTAAATAATTTATACTATGAATTAAAAGTGTTGCAAAACGACTTTGCCAAATTAGTCAATGTCACCATTGAAATTTTTAAGCTAACAAAATCTAAAGATTGTTATCCGAATGTTTTCATTGTTTATAAACTTTTTAACCGTGTTTGTAATCGATATCAATCAAAAAAACTTTTCAAAGATAAAGTTTATAAAAACCTATTTGAGGTCATCAATGTCACAAGAAAGGTTGAATGGTTTGAAAATATTATCAATTGAGAAAGATTTATTAGAAAGCATTGATGTTGATAATATTATTAATGATTTTGCATCTCGGAATGCTCGTGGAAGCCGCATTTGTGATTTAGTTTTGATTTTTTCTTTGAATGTGATAAGAGGTGACCTTACAAGGAGTAGATTTTTAGATGATTGATATAATTGATGGAGGTTGAAGAAAAATGTTCTATTTTGTATGAATTTTTATTTGAAAAGATGTTATTGAGATAATGTAATGAAACGTACTATTTTTTAATAACATTTATATTTTTTATATGAAATTATATTTTCAAAATTTTATTGGTGGGGTCTCATTTTATATTTTGCCTAGGGCCCATAGAATGTCAGGAACGGCACTGAATAAGATATGCCAAACGAGTCTCAATTTACCTTGAGGATATTGTTTTGGGACAGGTTTGCCGGTTTCTTGTAAGCCCTGTTTTGCATTGTTGCACCGAACGTTTTTTTGCTGTTGTTGAAAACAACTACTTATTTTATTAATGTATATAAGAATATTAACAATGTTTTAATTCTCTAAGTTTTATTTGAGGAGAAATCTTCATAAACCAAATTGAGATCACCAAGGCCGAGGATGCGGGACAAGGGGGAACACTCAACACGGAAACAAGTGATTCGAGCTCGACTTACTCACCTATTTGGTTCACCATATGATGTGACCGGGGATAAAGAACCAAGAAGAAATCCCTCGAGGTCTTTCAATTTTATTTCAAACATGTACTCGGTGGTAGTATGTATATTTGAAATCCAAACATTTACGTTTTTTATGGATTTCTTAGAGGTGGGCAAAGAGAAGTTAATTAAGGTGGACTGATTGGGTATTTGGGTGATTAATCCATTAGCATCCTTAGGAAATTGTTGAGCTTCTGTGAGATGTAGCTAGCTTAGCGCAGTTTTATGGAGTATGTTGAAACTTGTGTACTCATCTCCTCCTCGGGGCTGAGTAACCTCTCCATAAAGTTGCCTCTATGCGTGCCACAAAAAAAATCTACATATAAATATCTCATGATTTTTAGACTTATTTAATGTACATATCTGAGAAAAATCATATCTATATACTCCATTCATTCATAAAAATTTCAAACTTGTGTTTTGACTCAAAATTTCACTAAGAATATTTCGTTAAAATAATTCTTAAAAAATGTATTGTGTTTTGACTCAAACTTTATATACTAAAATGTTGAAGAAAAAAATTATAGATTAAATATATTTTTTTAAAAAAAAGTGACATGTTTTTAAAGACGAGTGAGTACATCCATAATAAAATTGAAATGTACCAAATATTGATGGCTAGTAGAATCTTCATATATACCAATTAAAGATTTATAGTCCTCCAAAGTTCCAAGTGGGTTAATTGATGAAATATACTATTAAAGTTAATTGTGATTGATTGGATTGAGAAAATGGAAAAAAACATAGCATTATTGTTGCTAGCTGGTAGGCAAACACATATTAGAGGGTTTGTGTACTTCTAGGGAAGATGAAGAGATAAAGGAAGAGACTTGGAGGAAGGAGCACCAAATGAAGCAACTAAACTAAGTGTGTGAATAAAAATGGAAGATGGAAATGTACAACATATCACACCCTCAATTTCAGACACATATTAATATTATCATTTGACAAGACCAAGCAAGCAAGACATGGTGAGTGAGTTTTGTCAACTCTGGACTCAAAGAGAAAAATGTTTGAACCAACGGGCCTGGCATGGGCTGGGCCCGGTCATGGTAATATCTCTGCTTCTCTGTCGGGCATAACATACGCGGCACAACATAGAATCACATGCTAGCTACCTCCACACACTTACAATTGGGAATTTAATTTTTTTTTATTTTTGTTACATTGGGGTCGGAGATTGGGGATAGTGTGCTTTGAACATAAGATCTCTATTTATGTTGAATGATGTAATTAAACACACAGAAATCGAGAAAGTGCAATAGAACAAAATTAAAATATATCAAAAATAAAAATCAAATAATTATATGATTGTCTAGAAAATTTACTTGAAGAAGAAAGAGACTCATATTGACTATTTTTTGTTTTTTTTTGTTTCCAAAGTTTTAGAGGGAATGCTGATTTGGTAAATTGTGATGTAAAAAGTTAGCATAAAGAGAAGTATCGCATTACTTTTGAGACGTCTTAAAGAGGAAAGTGGTGCATTACTTCTAAAACGAAGGAAGCATAAAGTTTTTTTATTATATAATATCACTTTTTTTTTGGTAAAAAAATTGTGGATTCTTACCCTTTTATATTATTTAATGGAGTAATAAGAGATTCACAATTTTATTATAACATAGAAAATTTATCCAACAATTATCACCTCTCATTCCTTCTTCCATGAAATTTTTCATTTTCTTCTATGTTTACGTTTATATTCTATATCGTACATAACAAAAAGATGTGGAAATCTTCATGAGCGACTTGTGGCCCTTTCGCTAAAATCAAATGGAAGTTATCATGACTCTTCTCTGCCAGATATTTTTGTTTCCATTTGATTGGAGATCCGACGGTGCTCGATCAAAACTAGTTATTTCTTTTTTCTTTTAATTTTTCTCGCTTCAAATTTGGTTGGATCTTGTCATCTTCAACTCGTATGAATAGCAGTTGGGAGACGATTTTTATGAAATGCTTTCGTTCAAATGAATTTCTATGGTCGAAGTTTTAAATTAGTTGTGGTGTGATGAGTGTTTGTTTATGTTAGAGAAAATATTTTAATTTTCCTAATTCCTTGATTTGGAATGTGCATGTCACAAGGATATATACTTGTTGACAGTGGCGAAGCTATGTTGTGATTCGGGTGACTATTGCCACCCCCAGCATTTTTTAAAGGATAGGGTATATAATGCACATTTTTATAATTTAAGGGGTTAATTTTTTTTTATAGATTATGTTCAGTTTGGTGATTTATACACTATAATCTATATTTACTAATAGGTCAAACTTAAAACATTAAACTCAGCCCAATCCTAAATCTAAATAATAACTAAAACCCAAACATTTTCCCTTATAAAGAACACACTGAACCCACAACCCCACCCACTACGTTGCAGTTTTTGCCTTTTTTCTTCAATAGAAAAGTATACTAACAAATCAATCCTTAAGTTAAAGATATCGGATTTGATACAAAACAAAACAGTTGTTTATTGCCCTAAAGTCTAATTCCCCTTTATTGGCTTGTTGTCCTAAAGTCTAATTTCTCTTTGTTGGCTATTTACCCCCAAATCAGTTTTAATTGGAGCCTATCATTCTATCTATTGTCCCAAATCAGTTTTAAATGAACGTCGCATCTATGGAAAAAAAATTATTATTACTTATGTTCATAAAAACTTGGTGCGTTTCTTTTTTAACATTTATTTTATGATTTTATTTCTTCATCATTTTAATAGATAAAGTCAAATATTTTATATATAAATTATACATTAATGTTTCTAGTTTCTAAATATTGTTGTTTGAAATTTTTTAATGAATTCTTTCTAATAATAATTTGATATTATGATTTGTGAATTATGCAAATTTTAGTTGTTATGCGTGTTATTTAAATGAGTATAATATTTGTATAGTTCCCGCTACCCCTAACTCTGAATCTTGGCTTCGCCACTGCTTGTTGATCTTAGCTATCTACACCAAATCATAAGGAGTAAACTGGTATGTATTGTGTTGTGTGAAGGCAATTATATTGAGTCCATAAAGGACTTGTGCAGTTTGCACACCAATTTCCCATCTTTGTCTGTGAACCAACCAATGGGGAAGGAACCATGTAAGTCTCTTCAATAAAATCCCCTTACAAGAAGACATCTTTGAAACTTATAATGTAGTTGCTGCCATTGCCAGTAAACACCTCATTTCACAATACTGAAGCAAATGTATGTCTTAGTGAAAATCAGTAAATGATCTTGTTGCTGAATTGAAAGAAACTATCAAGTCTTCTGGTGCAAAGTTTGCTGTTTTGTGTAGATCCTTGGTAAATGTAAGTGCCGTTGGGCTTTTCGATGAAATGAGAAGCAGAGACACCGACCTCTTTCCTAGAATCAGTATATATATATATATATATATATATATATATATATATATATATATATATATATATATATATATATATATATATATATATATATATATATATATCTACCAACCAGGCTTTAAATCATTCAACACTCCCATTAGACATAGTGTCATATTCTATGCACAAACTTAGAGCCAATAGCCTTAATTTTTCAGGCAGGAAGTGGCGCGCGCTAAAGTCCAGGGTTTATTCAGTTTCAACATCTAATTAATTAAGTGTAAAAGTTTCTTTATTTTGGCACTTGGTAGATTTTCATAGCAATCCTTTTTTTATCTTATGCCAGGGCTGTTCACGGGACGGGGCGGGACAGTTTTTGGAAAAATAAAATTCATACTACGAGGGACAGATTCCTCAATCTGGAAACTGAACTGAACCGTACCTCTGAAAAAACTGAACCGAGCTGTGAAGTGACGGTTTTCCACGAATCGGTTTACAGTTATTTGCATTTTTGTTTATTCAATGATCTTATTAAAAGATTAACTAATATTTTGACAAAGTCATCTCAAATAGAATTATAGAAATTAGAAATAAGGGTTGAGGATGAGTTGAGATTAGTATGGGTAGATGTAGGTAGGCTCATATAAGAGTAGTATAAGTAGGCATGGTTCGGGTCGATTATCCACGGGTTCTACGGATCATAAACAGACCGAACAACACACATGGCTTTTACGGATTATGGTTTTACGGTTCACGGATTATCGGATCTTCGTTTCTTCGGTTTCGGATCACTCGATTCGGTTCAGATTTTTGAATTCCCGGATTTTATGAACACCTTATTTATTGCTATTGAGACATTGTCTTTCCACCAACAAACCTCCCTATTTTGTGATTATCAACCCGTGGACTCACATAAGATATCTATTGCTAAATAGGTTAGTTAATAAAGCTTATTATTTTATAAGAAGGGTTGTTATAGCAGTGTCATGCGCTACATAGTGTTGCACTAATAATCTATGTTGACTAGTGTTACTCACTACGTGGTTGAAACAAGTTTTAATGCGGCCTCTAATGCGATAGAGGCTGCATTAAACGTGTGACGCATTAAACCTTGTGGCAAATGATGCACTCCACGTTTAATGCGGCCTCAACCGCATTAAATCCATTTTTAAGGTTTCACATATTCCATCAAATTCATCTTAGTTGCCGTTGCTCCACCGAAACCGCCGCGACTTGCTCACCATTCATCTGATTTATGAGTTTTTCTAAAATTATTCATTTGGATTCATCCACCTTTTTTAAAAATAAAAAATCTTTATACTACGACCATACCTGCGGTAAGGGGCAAAACTACAATCAGTTTTACCGCGACGTCTACTTCGGCCAGCCCCGCAATGTTTATTGCGGCTCTACCGAATGGCGGGCCGCAGTAGAGCCCGTTTCCTTGATGTAGTGTCTAAAGTTCCCCCTCTCTATATATTATGTTGTTTCTAGTATTTATCTTAGTACTCATTCCGTCCCAAAAGAAATTAATGAAATAATTGACTTTTTATGTCAATTTGAATTCAATTTACCTATATTATTTCTTCACTACGTCACCGGGAGGCGTATTAACGCGACCATTCCGCGTTTCATCCATGTTAAATAACACGGTTATGACCGCTACTAAAACCGTGTTATATAAGTTCGTGTTAAAAAGAGCAATGGGGTTTCAACGCAGTAAGTAAAGCGGCTTAACGCGGTGAAAGCCGCGTTACATCTGACAGCCAGCTGCAACAGACTGACAACGTTAAATGCGGCTTTAATTCATTTGAGGCCGCGTTACGTTTGTTTTTTGTGTTTAATTTAATACTTGATTAGATTACTTTTATAATTGAATAATTTATAATGGGTAAAGTCTACTTTTAGTCTCTTAGCTTTTCGGTTTGTTCTACTTGGGTCCCATTTTAAGAATTTGTGTCATCCAAGTCCCGTAGCTTTGGTTATTGAATCATTTGTGGTCCTTTCGTTAGTTTGACCGCTAAGTTGACCGTTAATTGATGAGAATGACAAGAATGCCCTTAATCAAATTTCAACTTATCACCTTATTTGTTACAAAAAACGTTCAAAAAGGCCCTACAAATTAAACTTTATCATTTTCACCATCTCCATCAGCTACGCCCATTGGTTCTTCCTCTGCAGTCGAAACTCAACATGAAAGGAAAGGAAGAAGAGTTGGAATCGATCTGGGCGGTGATGCGAAGGGAGGCAACAGCTGTTTCATCACCGGGCATATTGACGCTGGAGATTCAAACGACTCTAAGTTGTTGTGCTTGACAGAGGTGGTAACGACGACGACAAAGAAGATCTGACGGAGGAGGTGACGACGACGATGAAGCAGAATTCGAAGGAAGACCTGCCGGGGACGACGACGTGATGAAGCAGACCTACCAGGAGGAGCCGCTGCTGCCCAACCGCCAAAATCCACCTCAATCGGTTGCACCAGAGCTGCCCTGGCACCGGCAACATCTTCCTCTACCACTGTTGCTCCTTGCCCGGGCAATTTCGACACCAATCAGCGCTAATTTATGGTTGGTGGCGTTGAGCTCGGGAGAGAGGACAAAGATGTGGGGTTTTTGGGATAAAAATGCAAATTATAATAAAACTATAGACAATGTTGTATATGACTTAAGGGTATTTTCATCATTTTCTATAAATTAATGGTCAACTTAGCGGTCAAACTAACGGAAGGACCACAAATGATACAATAACCAAAGCTATGAAACTTGGATGACAGAAATTCTTAAAATGAGACTCGAGTATGACAAACCAGAAAGCTAAGGCAATAAAAGTGGACTTTACCCAATTTATAATAAATAAAATAAAATAATTATAAATTAACATTACATTGTTATGCAATAAATTTATGAAGTTGAATATATATATATATATAATCCAAAAGTACATTCTGACATTGCAAAATAAAGTTCAAGATCACCTAAACTAGGGTCGCGAGCCCTAATCAAAGCCCAGACCCTGAGGGTCTCTCAACAGATCGTCAAAATTTGAAGAGTAGTCCATTTGGAACGTCGACAAATTAGTGACTAGAGGATCTGGCCGGTAATCATTGCTGAAAGCGAGGTTCCCGGAACCGGGGCCAAGGTCGGGATTGAGCTGGGGCTGATCCTTGGGATGCCTTGAGAAAGGCCATTGTTGGAATTGAGGCATGGCTGATGGATGCTGTTGTAATTGAGGCATGAGTGGCGGATGCTGCTATAAGGCTTGAGCAGCAACAGCTGCTTTAATTGAAGCATGGGCGGATACTTGGGACGTGGTTCGGTCTAATGAGCCGACTAGAGGATGAAGCTCCAGCGATCAGGCCTGGCGGCACATCCGTGATCCGTATAGCTCTTGTGTTGCACATCTGACTCCATAAGACGACGCTCATTGAGGCATTCCAGGACGTCTTTAGCGGACTTTCCCAAGCCTCTGTCTTGCGCTGAGCAGCTTCCCTCAACTCGCATTCTTAGCTTGCAGCTGAGTAATCATCTCATCATGCTCAAATTGCTTGCGTCGCAACTCACGCATCTCTAACGCGTCCCTCTGAGTGCGCTCCTCCAACTCCCTCTCACGCTGCAATACAAGTTTGGAATATTGTTAAATAATATGTTTAAGAAATCTTTGAAATTAAGAGGAAAACGTTTAAGTAATTACCTGGGTCTATTGAGGTGGCTGGAGCCTATCGGGACGGACGAGCTGAGGAGGGGCACCGATGTAGCGTCCTCTGGTGGGCCTCCCGTGATTTCATTATAGATGTCCTTATCGATGTACAACTACTCGTCCTCGTCAGACCCATACGTCTCTGCCACCCGCTTCTAATACCGAATCTGCATAAAAAGAAGTCTTTTACTTCTTTTCATGTGACTTTACTTTCGGCCGTTTGTCATTGGCCGCATTCTTCTTGTTATGCATTGACATCCCCTTGGGGGGTGTTCAGGTACTCCAAGTACCTTTTCCAAATGATCGGCTGAATCCTCGCAGGAGGATGATCCAACCACTGCATGTAGTCGGGGTCCTCAGGATCCAGAGGCACCTCATCTCGACATTTGTTCCGATAGTTTGCCAGGGTCATCCTGTAGAACTCCCTGAACCTTTGCTGGAGGTTTAGAGCGAAGTCAGGCTCCATCCATGTGTAGTCCTTCTCTTAAAAAAATTAGTTAAATGAAAAATTAGTTCGCATAAAATCACTAGATATTTAAAAATAATTAACTAAAAATGTTAAGTGGATAATTAAATATTACCGAGAATGCGGTGACCCATGTCGCCTTCTCATCTACAGACAACTCTTTGTAATGTAGGGGAATACCGGGGAAGCGCTGGCGGAATATTCAGCTAATCACTTCCGAGACCCTCGATGAATCCAACTTCATACTGCAGAAAGTAATTAATGTATTATTAGTAGTCATATTAATGTATACGGTTTACTTAACTTGGGATAGACAGAAACTTACTAGCCAGTTCGTACGATCAATCGACCGTCCGGTGCTCTCGGTGGTGGCGGTAGGAGCGGCTCCGGTGGTGTGGTAGTAAGAGTGCCATCCAATGTTGGCGCCTAAATGGCCCAGCGACCGCCTCTAGCTTGACCCTACCTGGGCTGTCGAAGAGGCAGATTAGATGTTGTAGTCACATTCCTGTGTATAGACCCGCTAGAGTGGTGGTCGTCATCAGCGACGTGACTCGAGCTAGTCCGGCCTGAACCACCATGGCCCCCCTCTATTGTTGGACCGTCCTCGTGACCCGAAACTAGAGTCACGTGGACTCCACTCATCACGTGGTGCTGAAGGATCGTCATCCATATCTCGAAATTACAAACAATGAACGCCTATAAGTTTTGAAAAGTTTTCCAAAAAAAAGATACAAATTTTTTTAGAATTTTCAAAAACACGTAAATCTTTGTAAAGTTTTCAAAAATGTCAAATTGTTGACAAGTTTTCAAAAATGGCCAAATTTTGTAATGTTTTGCAAAAGACCCAAATTGTTTGAAAACTTTGCAAAAACACCTAAAGTTTTGTGAAGTTTCATAAAATGACCCAAATTGTTTAAAAGTTTTCAAAAAAGCCCAATAAAGTTCAACAATATTTCATAAATTTCAAGAAACTTCAACCAAATCTCAACACAAGAATTCAATAGACAATCATTAAATTTAACAATAACTCAAAAAATCAAAATAAAATGTATAAAATAAATAAAATATCACATACATTCATAAACATTCCAAAAATCATCAACATCCAAAAACCTAACGCTAACCTGAAATTAAAATTAAAAATATGTTTGACGAAGTTTTACCTACTGATGAAGTGGTGGCGGGGTTGCAACGTGATGGGGGCGAACAGACAGCAGTCGCAGCGGTGGTTGGCGGAACTAGAAAAAAAACGTCACTTGAAAGATCCGCATTAGGAAAGAAGGAGAGGAGAAGAGAAGCTAAAAAAAGAAAGAAACGTGAAGACCTTACCGTGGGAGCGGCGATCGACGTCTGAAGCGGCAGCGACATCTAGATCGTCGGTTGGAGGAAGGTGAGATGAAAGGTTTTCATAGTGAGGAAGTAGGAAGGGAGAAGAAGATCTGGGTCGGTGCATCTGATGAGAGCTTTTTAAAAGGCCCAATGCAGCCTAAGCTGCGTTAAGTTAACGGGCTTGGGTCGTAATTCGGTTACAACGGCGTTAAAACTAGCCTGTTACGTTAATGTGGCCTAATGTCTTCTAAGCCGTATTATAGCATAACACGACCAATTCGACAACCTCTGGACCCACATACTGATCCATAAGTGATGTATTCACATCAGAGGATGTGCGGTCCCAATCTCATACTCTGCATCGTCGGCATCGGTGGCTACGACTTTCTCTCTCACTTCCTTGATGAAATGTCAAGGTTTATTTTTTCAAACCGTCCACCAATTTTTCAAAATCAGATTTGTTCGACGGATACTCGATGTAAACCACTTGATGTGCTTGGCTAGCAAGTATGAACGGATCCTTTTGTTTCAATCGTGATTTGTGATCAACATCAGTGATCCCTGATTGCTTATGACTACGGACGCCTTTGTTGGGGTAAGACTATGTACCCTTAAACACTATCACACAACTGGTCATATACTGCAGAAGTAGAATTTCATCGATTCAGCCATAAAAATCAAAATAATCTTCCGCATTTGTATCTCCAAGGACACAGACGCCCCAATTTGTTGGTTGTTTATTCCAACCATATTCTTTTGTTTGGAATTTATACCCATTCACATATGTGCCTGGAATTGATTTTGCCCTATTTCTTGGGTAACATGCTAAGTCATACAACAACGGAGGAAACATACCCATATTTGCCTCGGCCTACACGTATAGAAGATATGTGTTAGTAAATTACTGTAAAGAAAATCGATCTTAGTTGCGTAATAAATGTAGATGTATTGTATTAATTTATGAAACCACTTTTCAAACTCCGCTAGTCAGTACTCATCCAAACTGCCGTCTGCCAGTTCAGGGAAGAGGTTCACTTCTTGATCATTAAAAAGACTTATTTATGACTCAACCTCTGGACAATTCATTAGAATATATGTCTGCACATGCTCTGATTCTTCAATCGTCAAGTCCCTGTTACGTGCTCTCTTAAAGGTTTTTATTAGATGATTGAAAATAGAGAGTATGGATCCATCAACCACTGTATGACGAATTTGATTACGTGAGGATTTACACGAGTACCGAGATTATCGTCCATGTAATGCTCACAGAAAATGGAAACCTTGTGGATCACATATTTTTCAATAATCGAGCCCTCCAAGTATTCTTTGTTAGCACAATTCACCTTCAATCTCTTCATCATCCATTCAAAAGGGAACATCCATCAATATCGGACGGATCCACAATTTTGGAGATGTGACAAGAATTGTCGGACCAACAGTCACAAGAGCAACCAACGGATAGCCTGGGGGAAGACCCCTCCCAGCACTCAAACACCGACTAACGGAAAAATCAGATGTAGCCCGGTCATGGGTGCTCCACCACGACACTGCTAATTGGAGGCAAGTCCCTAAAATCGGTGCTATAAAAACACAACCGCCTTGGAGTCTCGTCGTGAAACAGCGAAGCAGACTGTCTTGGTGGAAAAAATCGTGCCTGAAAACATGAGAGACAAGGGTGGATATCGCTGAGATCTGCTGATGCATGCGAACAGTGAAGCCACGAACAACACAATTGGACCAAAACGAACTAACCAAATTGACCAAAGGATTAAAAAATCGTAGCGGCCAGATCAAACTGACGCCATGGCTCCGTTTTAGATGAGAGCACTGAAAGATTTGAGCGGCTCATTGATGATGACTCTGATCCAAAGCAGCGATTTCAAAGTGATAGGAAAATTTCGTCACCAACGGAGGAAGACACCATCACAGTGGAAGGAAGCACTTACCGCCGGAGGAAAAAAGCGCCTCAAGTCAATGACAGCGCGAAGAAACTCAGAAACCCTAGCCCACATTTTATCACGATTCAGTCATAGGTCAATTGATTTGAATCATTTTAGTGGAGAATGTACATCAATTTTGTAATTGTTATAAAACTTTCAAATATATAATTTGAATTAATATAGAAATAAAATTATAAATTAAATGTTGAAAAATAAAATGTTGCTTTATTTTAAGAAGTGGGGCCGCAATATAGAAATACACACTTTCTACGTTTTGTTTAAACATGTTTAGATAGAACTCATCATTCTTGGTTGCAAAGATGATCGTTGGTCCAATTGTTGCCAAGAAAAACCAAACTTTTCAATTTCAATAACATGGCCTGCCACTAGTTGCCTAGCCTAGCTCCTGACCATTGATTTGATTTTGCTGCCAAAATCACTTGCTCTGTTCGTAAAAATTGGAACAGTTCACACCATTTTGTTGCTAATTTTGCGCTTTCTAAGAAAAATAAATAATAATAATAATAATGTGTTTACTTGTCTAATTTCTAACAGTCTCTCACTAATCACACAACTTTTTTCTCTCTACGGCTTTTAATAATGTGAGTACATTTAGTGAAGTTCTTCTCAAAAATCGAAATAAACTTAGATTAGTTATTAGGATCTGTCAACATTATATTTTTGTGACCTGAAAGCTGCTAATGCATCATTTTTACTAATTTATGTATATATCTAATACTACCTCCCTCCCATCAAAGATTATACATTTGACCGAGTACGGAGATTAATGAATAGTGTTGATTGTTGATTAGATGGTAAAAATGTAAAGTAGACATATAAGACAAGAATACTTTTGGAAAAGTAAATAGAGGGTAATAGGGTTAATTTGGTGTGAAAATGTTTTCTTTTTAGGAAATGTATCAATTTTACTAGAACAAAAAAATGTATTAATTTTACTAGAACGTGGGAAGTATAAGTTACTACACTACGTCTCACGAAGATTGTACAATTTCTTTTTTTCTGTTTCAAGTTGCTGTGTTTGACTCAAAATTTAACTAAAATAAACAATAATATATATATATATATATATATAATTTAGATGGTAAATTAAGAGAAACATATAAATCATTTAAATTTATATATAAATACAGTGAAAAGAATAAAGAAATTATGTAATTTTAGTGGGATGAAGAGAGTACCAATTTTTGTAGTTGTAGGGTGCATGTGGGTGTAGGATGGGCCTGAGTAGCAGGTAGCAGTCGTTAGGCCGAAAAGCGGAGAAGTAAGTAGGCCAATGCCAATTGAAAGCTAACTAGTTGTCCCTCTTCGATTTCGATGACAGGAAAGATCAGATGCACAGAAGGAGCTACACATGAAGAATGGCAAGACATAGAAAGAAGGGGTTCTATTTTGAATTGGTGAAGAAGAAACAAGATGAAGAAGAAGAAGAAGAAGAAGAAGAAAGAGGAAGAACGAAGAAGAATGGAGTTGTGCGGATGAAGAGAAAGAATTTAAACCCTAAAAATAAATTTCTGCGGCCTTACTGCGGCGAAGGCGCGATAAATCTTATTTGCGCAAATTCTATGCGTTGCTTTGCAAATTTATCGGCCTTCTTGCGGCCTTGGCATGATAAATATGCTGCGCAAATTTCTGCGTTCTGCGCAAATTTATGCGACGCTACTGCGACCTTGGCCGCGATGAAATAATCTTCTTGCCAAGCTGGTAACTACGCCATTTATTGCGCTGGCCGAAGGAAATGGGAACCTGCTGCTATGCTGGGCAAGACATGGAAAGAAGGGTTCGCATGATAATAAATGTCTTCCCACGTAGTGTAAGACTTCCTAAAGTGCTCTCTCTTTTACTTTCAGTGTAACGAACAAGCTAACTCTATCTCTCAATTGCCTATCTTGTGCTCGAGAAGGTCTCCCAGTCATGGTATTAAATTTCCGGCGATGCATCCGAACGAATTCTGCTTTCATTTCCCCCGTATGGAGCACTAAGTTACTTACGTTACGGTCTTAAGCAGGCAGGCTGCACTCTAGGCGGCGGCTAGGAAGGATCGCTAGATATGTATAATGCTGCTATTGATGCTGTAATAATTGTTTAATACACAGACACATTAAAAGTTTATCACTCTGTTGGTGGATCTTCCGCTGTGATACTTTATTGCACCCAAGTTTTTGGGCTTATATTCCAGTTTTTTAATTAACAGGCCCACAGTTTTACAATGATCACGACTGTAGAGTTAACGCGGGCCTAATGTCCGGATCGGGAGAAATATTTTGAGAAGGCCCAAAAGAGAGGCCGAACAATTGTGTTACTGTTGGGTAGGAGTAGGACCGAAACTTAATACGTACATTCTTACCGACGGAAATTGAAAAGTTGAAGTCGGCGACCCATTGTAATTTTAGCGGCTCACCGTTTTTCCTCGACGGAGGGAAATGGCGCCACCGTCTGCGCTTTGCTGGCACGCGGCCGTAGCGGCGCTGCTGATTTCTCTTATGTTTACACCTTCTTTCGCGATTTACTGCGACGAAGACGATTGTTACGATCTTCTAGGGTCAGCTCCAGCTTTGTGATTTGTTGTTTTACGAAATTAGCTTCCTCATTCTTGTTTGATCTCGAACTTGTCGTCTATCTTCCAGAGTTTCGCAGGCCGCTAACGCGTCAGAGATCAAGAAAGCTTATTACAAGCTTTCGCTGAAATAGTAAGCTCTTTTGACTTAATACTGAAATTTAGGCCGTTCCTTGTATTTGTTTTTAGAGAATTACACCATTGCCTCAGATTGACCCTTTCCGTATTGTCTTGTTCGTGGACTTGTGGTTCCGGTCAGTCATCCGGATAAGAATCCAGATCCAGAATCGAAAAAGTTGTTTGTCAAAGTTGCAAATGCTTATGAGGTACTTGCTTTCCTACATCAATCGTGTTGCAACCTAAATTCATTTTCATCTCCTTACGTTCATCAGCTGTTGTTATTTACGCTGAGTTATGATGTTGCAGCTGGTTTAAAAACCTGACTGTTTGGTATCTTCTACTCTTCTGTTAGTACACTCCCGTTTTCATATTACTACGTGCTAATACTTTATAGCAGATCAATGGTTCTTTTGACCACTGTGTATGCACGATCGTTTTAAAAGAAAAAATAATCAACCACCTAACGGTAATTTCATATGCTGTTCCCACGTGAAGCATAAGTATAATGTCTCCTTTATGCAGATTTTGAAAGATGATGCAACAAGAGAACAATATGATTATGCCATAGCGCATCCAGAGGAGGTTGGTCTGAGTTTGCTTGGAGCATTTTAAAGTTTTAAACACAATAGTCTAACAGTTGCATTTTCTATATGATTCTGAAATTTTCATATATTTTTCGTCAAGTTTGAAGCGTAACATAAATCTTTCCTTTAAATGAGTTAGAGGTAAATCCTGGATTTCATGACTGCAATCTGCATGAACAATATAATGGGATATGTACTGTTTGTTAAACTGGCATGAATCTAGGCTTTTAGTGGTATCCACTATATTGTCATCTTTGTCACGGAGTATTATAAAGTGTTTCTAGAAGGATAGCGAATGCAGTTTTCTAGAGTTATCTGGTCCGTTTTTATTTTTTATCAAGGCGAATGCAAAGTTTGGGTACTTATTTTACTCAGATCTTGTTCTGTCATATGCACATATGCAAGAGAAAGTGTTAGCTCCATTGGGTATTTTACATTCAGTCCATCTTTCATCATAATGATTATTGACTGTTGCAAATCTTGGTTTTTTATCAGGTATTTTATAATACGGCTCAGTACTATCGTGCATATTATGGTCATAAGACGGTGAGAGTGTCTCTAATTTTTGGGATCCTTGATTATTGTTCTGTGTGTTATTACAGTATTGAAATAAGTAAATTTTCCTGGTTCATCTTACACTTTCGGCATCTGCTCTTTACTAAGATCACAATTCACATGTTTTTTAGGACCCTCGTGCTGTTCTGGTTGGTCTGCTGCTGGTTTTCTCAGCATTTCAGTATTTGAATCAATGGACAAGGTATAACAATGTAAGTGACTGCCTAGTGTTTGCTTAAACTGACAATAACATTCGAAGCTGGGCTACTCTATTGTTTCTCCTACTAAATGTCTTGTATGGATTTATACTATGTGATTGTTGATTCCTGTTTTTGTAAATTCACATAGGGGACAGCTGGAAATTATGTGTTCGTCATCTTTGAAATTTGGACTTATTTATGTAAATACCATTTATTTTGAGATAGAGAAAGTGAAAGTTTATAATACTGCAGAATCACAAAGAGCACACTAGGGTTGTGTTGGGAATTTATTTTCCAAATCTGTCAAATCAATCCTTACCTCCAATTTTTCCTTTCACAAACATCCCGTCAATTTTCAAAGACTTCAACTTTATTTCTAAGAAATTCTCTAAAACAACACACCCTAGAATTTTGATACATCTGTTTCTGATTTAATAAATTCTAAATAATAAATAAGAATATTCATTAACTTTCTTTTTCCTTTTCTTTCTTTCGATCAATGTTTGTGTTTTACCAGCAGAAGGCTGAGTGAAAAAAGGTTTTACCCTGTATGCTGTGCAGGCTGTAGCTATGGTAAAGAAGACGCCCGCATACAAAAACAAACTGCGAGCACTGGAACTTGAACGGAGTGGAGGAGCCCCTACCAAGAAAAAGGGTAACAAGCAAATGGACAAGTATACACTCAAACTACATGCTTCGAAGCTGTATCTGATCTGATGTCATAATATTTAGAATCTTTAATCAAGCTGCTTTTATGACAGGAAAGTCCAGGAGGACCTTAGCAAAGAACTCGAATTGGATATAAAGGGTGCTGAGAAGCCCTCAGTTTGGGAACTACTTGCCATCCGTTTTGTGCTTTTACCTTATATGTTTGGAAAGGTTTGATTGCCATGCTTGAGGTCAAATTCTTTAATAAATTACCTTATATGGTTGGAAAGGTTTGATAGCCATGCTTGAGGTCAACTTTTTAATGGACTTACTAGAGCGGGGTTGAATTCCATGATCTGTCTGCATGTTGATTTTATAATATCAATCTTGTAGACATGACTGTAGCAATTATGTACTCATCGCTATCTCATGACATTTTTCTATGCAAGTGGAAAAAATCAATGATGATATGGTTTGAAATTTCTTCTAATTATTCCTTGATAAAAAGATTGCGTCCGAAAGGGCATCCGGTGTAAAATCTTACCACTATGCTTTTGCATGTTGATTTTATAATATCAATCTTGTAATGAGACATGACTATAGCAATTATGTTCTCATCGCTATCTCATGACATTTTTCTATGCAAGTGGAAAAAATCTATGATGAAATGGTTTGAAATTTCTTCTCATTATTCCTTCATAAAAAGATTGCAATCGGAAGGGCATCTGGCATAAAATCTTACCACTATGCTTTTGCATGAATTTATAGTGTTAACTAATTTTTGACAATTAATTGATTCTATAAACAACTTCATGCCATTAAGCCCAACAGAGTTAAGATTTAGGTATTATTTGATGATGATGACGATGATGATGAGAGTTGGGTTGCATACAATTTATTCAAACTCATGGAATAAAGTAAAGTTTTGCAAGTCTTTTGTAGTAAAATATTTTTCTTCCTCCAGCTATTGCTGTGGCATGCTTGTTGGTTCTGGAGATACAAGATCAAAGGTGCCCCTTACTCATGGGAAGATGCGTCATATCTGACCAGAAGATCCTTGGGAGTACCTCTTGATTCTTGGATAAATATTGGTAAGGTTTTTATTTCTGCATGAAATGCCTCAAGTTGACATTGTATTATTAAGATTGTGTTAACTGTGAACCTCATTGAGACTCAGTTTTGAGAAATTGTGCGGGGATCCGCATTATTCGACCAGTATAGATATAATTGTCAACGAGGACAATTTTATCTCATAATCTATATAAGTTATAATATGCCATCGACATAGAACTACTGCATTTCTGTTTATTCAGCTTTTATTCTTTTGCATTTTCTGTAATGAGATGATGATTGTTGCTGTTGGCTTGTTAGATGAATCAACAAAGAGGGATCTCATTGAAAGACGGTTATGGGTTAAGTCTAACATGAACAGCTATGTGGCAGAAATGAGAAGGGAATACAAGCGGCGAAGGTGACATAATTATATGAAAAAGCCTTCCGAGTGTTTCAGTAAGAAGGTTAGACACATATATTTAGTTATAGTTTTTTCTTGTTTCTTCTCTCAAGTAGAGGAAAAACTTTTTTTTTTTCTTTCTTTTTTAACCTTTTAACGATTGAGGAAAAACTGCTATGAGGGAAGTTATGATTTTCTTGTTTAAATTGCCATGGAAGTTTCTGTTGTAGTCACTAATCCCTTTACAAACGATGGTTATACAGACATTCATTTCTTACTTTAAGTAATCATATATATTTTTTTTTAATAAAAATTCTTTTATGTACATATTCGTAAAGCTTTTATAATTTTTCATGTTCCCCAAGGATGTGAAGAATAGACATAATAACAAGAACTCGGCTTTCAGCTACAGTCCTCAGTTTAGGGGCGTTAACTTTTCGTAAATGCACAAGTTTTTACCTTTTTGTCTGGAAAGAAGGTAGACCCGACATGAGCACATCGAATCCATTAATCATTGTCAAATATTATGTGATTTGGTTGATAGTATAAGGTTGCTCATGTCGAGTTCTCTAAGCAGCAAGTAGTGAGCTTTGGCTTTCTACAGATCTCATTGTCTCTAGGTAAAAATATAGTCGACCGAGTACTCTTTGGGTAGTAAAATAGGTGGTATTTTTAAAAAACTGAGAAAAATCTATGTAAAGAAAATTGTAATTTTGAAAAATGGAGTGAAAGATTGTGAAAGAAAATTAAATGGAAAATTAAATTGTAAAAATATGATTTGAGAAATTTTTGTTATGCTGAACAAAACCAAATTCACGAGTTTTAAGAAACTTCTAGGTGTGTAAATGAGCTGAGTTTAATCCAAACATATTATTGCCTCGAGTTTGAGTTCACATTCCTGAAACTCGACTCGTGTTCGAGTTTTAAATTTTCGAGCTCGAACAAATTGACTTGAGCTCGGTTCATCGAATAGCTCGACTCTAAAGTCTTGCGATCTCCATCGTTGTCCAGCTCTTCTTTTCGTGGCTTTGAGGCTCCTTGTGCCCTCTAATCTACTGTCTCACGAGCTAATCGAGTAGTTAAAGAGATACTACCTACGTCTAATTTGATTGGAGCATTTGACTTTTGATGTGTTTGATTCAAATTATTATTAAAAAAAACTTATTAAAAGTTTTAATATATATATATATATTTACAAACTAGAATCATTAAATTTTCATTTGTATATAAGTTATTTAATTTTTATATCAAAATGTTGAAAAAAATCATAAATTAAATGTTGAAAATGAAATGTTCGAATCTTTTTGAGACGAAGGGAGTATTAGTTTAGTAGTTAATTGAGTTAAAAGCAGTTAATTCATCCCGTTCTCACTTCTGAAACATGGCGTTTTACATGGTGACATACCATAAAGCACCATAATTCTAACCAAGGAAACACCTCAAGGATCAACATTAGAGATATAAAATGGCCTAAATGCAGGACGGTATCCCGAATTATTGTGACTTGGGTACTTCAAGACATGAACTAAAAAACGAGTAGAATGGTATTCTGAACTATCAAAACAGGCCAGATAAGGGCTTGAGCTCAGTTGACTCGGCACATGGTGTCACGTGACCTAACGTCCGTTTGTGTTTTTCACGTTTTCGTCTCACTTCTTGACGGACCGGGATGAGGGTGGTGTTTTTGACATTTTTTAAACGTTTGGGCAAACTCCCAATCTTTTAAAACTTAGAATTTTAAAATGGTATATTAATTTTTTAATGGATTTCCAATTCAATCCACGACGGCTCCTTGCCCCATGTCGACCTCTACACCGGAACCAACAACTGGGCCTCACCCCCAGGCACCCTCTTCTCTCTCCGCACCACCAATTACTTCACCAAACGACAAAAATCGCCTTTCGGAGACTACATCCTCTCGCCGGTTGACATGAACTGGCTCAAGTCCACCGCAAAGCTTGACAACGTACTAGGACTCTCCGACAATCGCATCGCTTAGGCACTCAAGCGGGCTCAGTCCCACGGTCAATCTCTCAAAAGCTTCCTTTACTGGTTCTTGGGAAGGACCACCACAGCGTCTTCTACTTCGTCGCCGAGGATCCGATTCCTGCCGGCTCGCTACTCCACAGGTTCACCCATGGCAACAACGCGTTCCGGAACCAAGGGATCAAGATTGTGAACCGGATCGTGAAAGGATCGTGGAGTGCGTACCTGCTGGGCAAGTCTCTGACCATCAATTACCACCGAGGGTCGAACTATTTGGAGATGGATGTCGAAATCAGGAGCTCCGCCATCGCGAGCGCGCTTTTGCACCTGACATTAGGATATGTGACGAGCCTGACGATCGACATGGGCGAGGAGATGAAGAAGATCCTTTCTCGAAAAAGTACAGTTCTTCGTAGTGGAGATGTCATAGATTTGATTCCTGGAATTCACTTCTTTAGCTATGCATATGTAAGTTTTGCTGTTGATAGTAAAAGAACTTCCGAGGATGTCGATAATGACAGTGAGAACCGCCGGGGTAAGAAAAGTAAATCAGTCTTGAGAAGGTTGAGCTGGAAGGCAAGAATGAGGATCATTATTCGGATGGCATTGGTAAATTTCATGTTTCAGATGATAAGTTGCCATTAACATTTCGGCTATTGCGAGTGAAAGAGTTGCCTGGTTGGGCCAACACCAACTGTGTTTCAATAGATGATGTGATTCCGGTATGACTTTCAATCTAATGCCTATTAATTGTGAAAGCTTTTAAGTTGCGACTTTTGAAGCTTTTGGAACTATGCTTTGTTATTTCTTATGTATTTTCAGGGTGACATTCTTCTCTGTATACTTTTGACTAACAAGGTGGGTATCGAATGGTTGATGTCTGGTAAGTTTCCTAACCAGTGATTTGTGAACTTTATCTGTCATGAGAAGTTTGCAGATGTTGAGATATTAGCAACGTGGGAGAAGGGTGTCTTATTTAATTTATTTATTAATGACATACATGGTCCTTGTTGGCCTCAGCTATTCGTTTTGTTTGGTGTAGCCTGTGCGAATATAGGGAAGATTCCCCATGTTTTAGTTATTCCTGAGGTTGTTTATCATGGGGATGTTTATCAGACAGTGGAGAGGATGAAGGTAAGGCATGTCTGAAAGTAACATTTCTTGCTTGGTAAACTGTGTTAGTCGCCAGTGGATACTAACTAGTTCTCATATTTTATGTAGAAGAGTAAATTATCTAATTGGATTTTGCACAAGCCACCAATGCCATATTATCCTGGGAGACACAACTCAAAGGCAATGATTCTTGTCTATCAACGAGGAGTACGTGTCATTATACATACAGCAAACTTGATTTATGTTGACTGGAACAATAAGAGTCAAGGTCTCTGGATGCAAGACTTCCCTTGGAAAGACGAAGACAAATCTACAG
Organism: Stellera chamaejasme; assembly: GCA_024586325.1. Lineage (NCBI taxonomy): Eukaryota > Viridiplantae > Streptophyta > Magnoliopsida > Malvales > Thymelaeaceae > Stellera > Stellera chamaejasme. The sequence continues at coordinate 1,913,041 of CM044986.1, forward strand.
AAGGAAGTGCATTTGAGAATGACTTGGTTGACTACCTCAGACGAAGACAAAAATGCTGCGGTATCATCTCGTTTCATGTGCATGTTTCCTCTGTGGTCTTCTCCAGTGGGTGATTTTTCCTTTTATGACATTTTCACCGGAGTGACAGTTAGCTACAGTTTTCAGGTCCGTTTACTTGCTTTTGTTCCTGGGTATCACACAGGTTCCAATTTGAAAAAGTGGGGACATATGAAGCTACGAACCATTCTTGAAGAATGCACTTTTGATAAAGAATTTCGGAGGGCTCTTGTTTATCAGGTATGGGGTGTGTTCTTTTTCGAAATCTTTTTGGAAGTTGAAGTATTTGAAATTTGATGCGAAGGTTGTGAAAGGAAAAATTGAAGGGAAAGATTGATTTTATAAGCGCTTACGGTGCGCAATAAACCGACTCGTTTACCATATATGATAAGGTTTCGGTTTGGATGGATGTTGACTGAACCAAAGATGCTCATTTTCTCCTTGTGCTTGATGAATGTTGATGATGAAGTTGGTGGAAATTGAATCAAATTTCAAAAGGATTTGACAATCACAAGAATAGCTTTCGGTGGTGGTGGATGGATCCGACTTCTCTTTTTGCCAGATTTGAGCAAGATGGAATCACGGAATTGATGAATTTGAAATACTCTTGAACCTCAATTGTGGAGTTGAAGATGGTGAGGAGAAGATTAAATTTAGGAATTAATTTCACTAAGAAAATTAAGCTAGAAAGAAGATAGGAAACTAAGAAGACAAAATTTAGAGAATAAGTCTTGATGTATTTATTGGTGTCGCAAATGTGTAGCTAAGACTCCTATTTATAGTATAAGAGTTAGCCAAAGGTTGCAACAATAAGTTAGGAATATTCACTCATAATATCTCAATGACAACTAATCTAAACATAAGAGTTTCAAAGAGAAAAAAGTGCAACATAAGTTATAAGTGTGTTGCATTTTTTTGTTTAAAACTGCAAATTAAATAAAAAAAAGGAATCACTAAGACTCCTTTTGTCGTGTTGTAATTTCATGAAAAGAAGTCTCTAAATCTCTTGGAATCGGTGAAATAATCATTCTAATTTGAAGTAAAAAAGAGGTACAGAATTCACTTAACTTCGAACCTGAAACTCCACTAAGAAGTCACTTTGAAGCTGATTTCGAACCCTTTAGGGTCCGTTTAGGTGGAGAAATTTTCAACTTTTTCATTCTCAATTTCCTTTGTTAATACTTAGATGTATAACTAACTATTTATGAATGTAAAACCTTATTTTCTAAACTTTATGAAACTCGTATGTTAAAATGGAAAATCTTGTTTTGAAAGTTTCCATTTTAATACTAGAGTTTCCTAAAATTTGGAAAATAAGATTTCCTATTCATTAAAAGATAGTTATGCACCAAAGTATTTACAAAGGAAATTAAAAATGGAAAAATATGAAAAATTTTCTCACCTAAACGAACCCTTAATGTGCTAACTGGGATATATGATTTTTCTACCAAAACATCACAAACCAATCTTTAATAAAGCGCCCATCAATGCTCTGCATCTCCCTCCGTCCTTAAAAGATATAACACTTTGAGTGTACGTGGAGATTAAAGTGAAAAGTAAGATTTTAAGTAATTTGACATAATAAATCCTGTAAAAATCAGTCAAACCGATTAAAACCGTGGTTAAAAGATCACAATGACATTGGGCGATAGTGCAGCAACGGAATAGGTGGTGATGCAGCTACAAAAGAGGTGATTGTGCATCGGTGGAGAGTGATGGTGCAACGACATGCTAAAGCTGTAGAGTGTTACTAACGGAAAGGAGATGTCAAAGTGTAAGAATTCTAAAATTTAACAGTTAATTTTACAGGTTTACAAACTTTTTAATAAAAATAAATATTAACCTAAAAAATCTAACAGAATTCAAATTGCAAACCTTTTAAAATTAAACCCATTTTCCAAACAATAATGGTAATTGTGCCCAAAAAAAAAAACTTTAGTGGGAACAAGTTAAGAGCCTTCAAAGATTAGTGGTGGCAAAATGAGCCAATTTCCTTCTTATATTGTTTCTTAATTTCTTTTAATCGTTATCTCTGTGCTCCGTGCGTGAGTAAATCTGATTTTGGTTTAGGGTTTCCGTGCTTTCTGCCACCCTCCCTCCCTCCCTTCGCAAATCGCAATTTCTCTACCGGCGGCGTCTCTTCCCCCCACCTCAGCTCCTGGTTGTTCTCGCTCGTCGATCGGCGGCGTAGTTCCTCTCCCCCTGGTGGTTCTCGGCCGTCACGATTACAGTAAGAGGTAGCTCGAATTTCGTCTTGATATTGCATTCTGTCCATATCCATCTGTGTCTGTCTGGTTTAGGTTGGTTTTTCCATTGCTTAATACTCCATTTTTGTTTTGATCTAGTAGTCGCAAGCTAGCTCTCAGTCCGTTGGGAACACATACGAACATTTGAAGATCATATCGTTGTTGTGTTGTGAGTTCTTCCTTCCTCTCCATCTTCCGGTTGATATGGGGCTATTTACTAAACTGCAAGATTCACTTAATATTGGCAACCGTATGCCTAAGCTCGATAATATTACTCCTTCCTCCGTCCCAAACGATGCACGCTCTAATGGTACAAGCTTTGGTTCAATTATTTATTTTTACGCTCTTTAATCTCCATTTAGTATATAATAATTACTTTTATAGACCAATTTTCAATCAATACATACATACTCAGAAAAATGAGTAAGTTTCTTGTAGAGTAGTATTTATTTGCTCTGTTTCTGTTGCTCGTTGTTGTAGCTGCTGTGCAACATTTGGATTATGATGAGAAGGATCTGGAGTCAGAGGATAGCCTCTGGGGCCTGTACGAGAAGTGGTCTAGCCACTACAAGATTTCGAGGAGCCTGGACGAGAAGCACAAGCGGTTCAGCACGTTCAAGCACCATTCGCGGTACATCCACAACTCCAACAAGATAAATAAGTCTTGCAGGCTGAGTCTCAACCAGTTCAGTGACATGACCCATGCAGAGTTCATGGAAACTTTTGGTTGCAACAGTATGCAGAAGATCTTGGGGTACGCCAATGTCAATTCTGACCCGGCCTCTGCTGTTACAGATGTGAAGAACCAAGGGCATTGTGGTAATTAACGCCCCATGTATCTACCAATGTTATTAAAAGCGAAAAGCGCACTAATGCGATAACGGTCCTGGAGCGCGAAGCGCAACGCAAAAGCGTGGGCTTTAAAGAAGTTAAGCATAATAATAGATATAAGCATAAAGTAGGTGGAAAACCTCTAAATTAGATCTAAAAAACACAAAGACCAACTTCTAAACTTTATTCTAGGATTCTTTAACACTAAATTTGCACACTAAAGCTCAAATATCACTCAATCATCAGCCATCATCATCTAGCAAAGAAATATAATTAGCACCACCAAAGTTAGAATTATATCCCTCATCATATAGTATTTGGAAATAAATCCACAGTAAATTACTACATATAGTATTTGAAAATAAATCCACAGTAAATTAAAAATTGTTAAGGACTATTTTGTTAGGAGGAAAATGCTTCGATGTTTAAATGGGTTGGAAAGAAGATTTTGATGCCTGAATTTACACAAATAAAACTTAAAGGGCCTATTTGAAAGATTTATAAAATTTTAATGGCTTATTATTAAAAAAAATAGAAAACCTAGTTTTTTTTCTTTCAAGTCTGGTCTTCTTCGCGAGTCTGCCACTGCCGCAACTCCAAAGAACGCCGGCAACCGCCACGATTGTCTAGCTCACCTGCATCATCTTCTTCGCTAGTCTGAAGTCGGCAACACCCGCCCCACCTGGGAAGACAAGCTCGTCTGATTATCTCAGAAGCGCCGACGTCACCGCGTTGCTAAAGTCCACCGCTTCAGCTCGCATCAACGCCTCACCGTCGCTTCGCTGAAGGTCCGCCGCTTCCGCCGCGAAATGTGACGGACCCAGCCAAGCGAGCGCATCGCGCTTTGAGGGCGGTCTAGGCGCGCATTTAATAACCTTGGTATCTACATATATGCAAGCAGCCAACTGTTGGAACTGTGAACACTAACCTGTCTCCTCTCCTCTCCTCTCCTCTCCTTTTGCAGATTTTCAGTAAATTAAACACCAGTGATTTTCTTCACATCATCCTGGTTTTAATTTTGTTTGTTCATTTTTGTGTATGTTCACAGGCTGCCTTGGAATGTCCAGCACGAAGGAAAGAGCAAAGTGGGACGCAGGGAAGGCTATTGAAGGTTGTCGTTTGATTTATAGTTTAAAACTTTAGAGATGCATGCTTGAAAATATCAAATTCAATTACATCTTAGTCTTCATTTTTTGTACAGGAAAATCTAAGGATGAAGCAATGGGTGATTATATAGGCAAGATGAAACATTTGCTGGAAGAAGGTGGTGTTATGTAGCAGCGTGATGTCGTCAGAAGCTGCAATGCCCCTCTAACACTTAAGAGTTCAGACTTGAGAGCTTTACTTAATAAGCTCCACTGTAATGTTGTTATTGGACTTCGTTTCTTTGTCTAAGTTAATTTCTTGATGCCAGAGCCTGTAGTGGTTATATCAGGTAAAATAAAAGACAGGTAAACTAGACAATGTGAATGTCTGAGAAGATGATGGTACTTATAAAAGACAGGTAAACTAGACAATGTGAATGTCTGAGAAGATGATGCCAGAGCCTGTAGTGGTTATATCAGTGATTTTGCCATCACAAAACAAAATCAGAGCGACCACCATCGTCAAAACCACTGCCATCAAAACCCCCAAGCGTTCACTCACATGAACGTAGAATTCCACGACGATGAACATGTGCTTACTGACAGTGTCGGAGAAATTGGTGTGATCCAAAGTCCAGACAAACTCCTTCGATTCACTCTCTTGTGCAGAAACATAAAGCAATCGTTGCGAGAGCAATGACTGTGACACAAATCAGAGCCCTGACTGCCATTACAAGCGAAGTTCATATGTTGGGTGGCCTTAATGACACTCGTATGTCGCTGGTCGGGTTTGGAGTGAAACAAAATGATTCACCCATCACAATTGCACAAAATGATTTTGGCGAGATCTTTGAAGGAGAGAATGAGGGCCGTTCAGATCCTAGAGTTTTCACTGCCTCTTTCGATTGCAGCTCAGATCTCGACTTCTTCGGTCCTCCTCGAGGGGACAAGCATGGTCCGATCGAAGGTCCGATCAAATTAACATCAAATTTGAATCGAGCGGCTCGCGAAAAGGCTCGAGCTCGAGCAGCGTTAAAACGAGTCGAGCTGTTCGAGCTTCGAACTCGAGCTCGAGCCATGTTTTTTGTTCGTTTATGGATTCGAACCGAGCCAGAACATTTGGTGTTCGGTTTGAAATGTTCGCGAACGCTGACGAGCTGAGAGGAAGTAGAAGACATTCCTAGATCTGTTTGTTACTTGTCGAACTAGAGATAGAGCCACTAAGGCCTCCTGGATTTGAAGTCATGACCGTGTCTGAGAGCCTCCTATGGCCGCCGTCATCCAGTTCCCATCCTTATCCGCCACCACTTGTGCCGTCCACCACCAACCGATCTGACATCGTCAACAAATGATTCAACGACAGTTTGTTAAAGACGGTTCATTTCAGTGCAATTCATCGTGATTCCGGCTATGCTATCCACCCACCCTTTACTGCCACTTGCGCCATCTGTGGGTTGCTACAAGATTGAGCAACTATTGGGTACGCCGAATCATCGAGACCTCTAAATCTGGCATGATGGTAGCAGGCGATAGACGTAGTGATGCCAGCAAGATCTCGTCACACATCAACCACTTTTTCGTGGAGGATGACTCGGATCTATCTTTCAACTCTTTCCCGGCCAACCCATTACCGAAGAAGATCATGATCGAGATTCAACGAAGATCAAAGGCATAATTGGTATTCTTGCTCCTTGCTCTGACGAAGTGACAGTGGAGGATGACCGGTTGCTGCCTGCAATTTGCTCGATGCAGGAACAAAATCCCAGAACCTTGCAAACTACTGTCCATCAATTTTAAGGTTAAATTATACTTCCTCCGTCCGCAAAAAATTCAACCATTTGACTTTGATGTTTCAAGGTTCAATATTTGACTCAAATTTTAATAAAGATAAATAGTTTTAAAAAATTCAGAAAAAATATATTTAGAAAATTTAAATTTCAAATTATGATACAAATATGAAATATTTAATATTCAGTATCTAAACATTCGTAAAGAAATCATAGATTAAATACAGTGAAAATGTCAAAACAAATGGTGAAATTTTTTGCGGATGGAGGGAGTATATTTAGTTCTTAATTTTTACCACTTGATCAATTCTACTCGTAACTTTGATTTTAAAGCATTCAAGCTATCGAACTTATCAAGTTCACGAGCCGAGCTCAAACATCTTAGGAGCCGTGCTCGGGCCATGTTTTTCGAGCTTGGCTCGTCCAACTCGAACTCGAGCCAACCTTCCTGAACTCGAACTCGAGCTCGAGCCGGTGGTGTTCGAGCTCGGTTCGACTCGTTTACACCCTTAGTCCAGATTAGTGTCAACTAGGATGTGAATCGGCGAGGCGAAAGCTAGTTCAACAAAATCAAACAGGGATTCAACTTGGATTGGATCTAAGACGTTGGCCCGGACAGTGATAGCTCGCGACGGATCATCGGATGAGCGAGAGTTGATCTAGGTGGCGACGAGATTTGCTTGTGGTGAGTTGGATATGTCGTCGATGACGAGTTAAAAAAATGATACATCACCCAATTCCCCTTCGACATGTCATTTAAAGAGGGTACAATCAGCAACCAAAATGGCCACGTAGGATGAGTTAAACGTCGATGGACGGCAGTGGTAATATTGAACAAAAAACTATGACAGCGATGGCAAAATCGAGCTTTTGTTGGAGTAGTGGTAAAAAGGTGCCAATAGGTAAACGTTGATGGTAAATTTGGACTTTTTCTCGATACCAAAAGAAATTATTTGAGGATACTGAAAAGAGGATTTTCCTCCATCTTAGATAGGAGGAAAATTTTCCCCTTGTTTGAGCAACTTCCTCTAATTCGTGAATCGGTAAAGGCTACTTTAGTTTTGGAAAAAAATCAAGTTTCCTTTATAAATGTTTAAGTATGACTAGTTTTCTAAGCGATGGAAAACCTTCCTTTCCTAAATTTGGGGAATTCATGTGATAAAATGAAAAATCTTATTTTGAAAATATTCCATTTTAATACTTGTTTTTTTAAAAGTTTAGAAAATAAAGTTTCCCTAGTTATATACTTCTTCCGTCCGTAAAAAATAATTTCAAAGTTCGATGTTTGACTCAATTTTTAACAAAGATAAACATTGAGAAAAAATTCAGAAAAGATATATTTAGAAAATTTATATTTCAAATTATGATACACGTGTACAAACTTGAATCACAATATCAACACAGTCATGAAGAAAAGATCGTCAATTAAATACTGTGAAACTATTAAAATAAATATTGCAATCTTTTACGGACGGAGGAAGTATATGTATAAACAATTAGAATAGAACATATTAAAAATTTTAGAAAATCGAATGTTACTTCTGTCTTTCTCATTCAAGGCAATTTCTGATGAGAGCCTGCAAGGGATTTTTCTTTATGGAATATCAGAAATCATCAGTTTACTGACCTCACATAAATCGAACATCCAACAACTACTCTAGCCGCATCATGGACTGGCTCTGCAGTGTCATGTTTGCTCTGAATCATGATGAATAGACGGAAAAAAGGATGCTCACCCGATCGGTTACATACCTGCGAGATTCCCACGTGCCAAACGTAAGTGTATTAGACGGAGCATAACAGTAGGTAGACGCCCGTTTAAGGGCAGAAAAAGTTGTTAAATGAGATGGACAGTAGTAAATTTACGTAGCATTTAGTAGTGGGAGGGAGAGGGTGGGTGGGGGTGGGTGGCTTTTATTACTTTAGTAGAAGGTGTTTTTGAAATTGAATTTAGATAGAAACTCGTCGTCTTTGATGGTTCTTGTACTGTAGTGATGGTGAATCAAGCTTTTATTAAGTCTTTGTTTGATGATACTGAATTGTTCGTCTCTTATGACCCGGGGGTGAACTCGTTTGTCCCAGATAGAGGTGATCTTGATTTAAGAGATGTAGGTCGTGAAGTTGTGGCGGATACAGCGGTTGTCGATCAGTGGGTACCGGAGGAAGGTATGATCGTAGACAGTGTTATAGATGGATTCATAATGTATTCAGATTATGCACGTCGTAATGGCTTTGAAGTCCGTTTTAGGAGCACAGATGTGTTACCAAGTGTTAAGCGAGCTCACGTAGAATTAGGGGAGCTTGTTGGGAGAAGGGTTCCAATGAAAAGGGGTATTAGTAGGACTTGGTTTCACCAGGGGTACGAGGATTGTTATAGAGTTAGACTACAATGTGTGAAGGGCGATAAGTGTCGATCGAGGAAGACGGACCCTAATCGGTCCGTCTGTACCCAATGTACGGAGTGCAAGGCTTCAATGACGCTTCAGAAAAATGATGAAGGTATATTACTTTCTTGCGTTGTTCGTTGAAGCTTCCTTGGTCTTTGCAACTGACTGTCTAGTTTATGGGTGGTGTACTTGTTTATGTTGTTATAAACTTGAAGTCCAAGTCAAAGTATATTTAGGAGTTATCTAAATATACCTATCTAATATTTGGAGTTATCTAATATGTGAGTGTTCCTATTAAGATTAGGGTTATGAGTCATCTATTCCCTATAAAAGGAGATGTCAATTGTGTGAAACTATGAGCTTAAGGTTTTTGAGTTATTTTTCCTTAAGATTAATAAGAGTTATTCTTATTCATTGTGTTCTTAATACTGAGATTCAAGAGTTTACTCAATGATTAAGAAGAACACAAAGGGTGAGTGTTAAACCAAGGTATCTTCAAGACTATGTGCTGCTAGCTGAGGAAGAAGGGGAGCGGTTACTGATGTGTCTAAATGATGAACCATGGGATTTCAGTGAAGCAAAAGGATCGAGAAATTGGACACTTGCCTGCGAAGATGAGATGCACTCAATTAACAAGAACTGTACATGGGATCTAGTTGATCTTCCACACGGCGCAAAGGCAATTGGTTTGAAGTGGGTTTTTAAGCTTAAGAAAAACTCCGACGGCAGCATAAATAAGTACAAAGCAAGACTCGTCGCCAAAGGATATGTACAAAGGCATGGAATAGACTTTGATGAGGTTTTCGCTCCGTTAGCTCGAATCGAAACAATTCGTCTTCTCATGAGTCTTGTGGCATCTAGTGGATGGGAAATACATCATCTTGATGTAAAGACGGCGTTTCTCCATGGAGAGTTAAAGGAAACTGTATATGTCACACAACCAGAGGGATATGTGATAAAAGGATGCGAAGACAAAGTCTACAAGCTCAATAAAGCCTTGTATGGTCTAAAACAAGCCCCGAGGGCATGGAATGACAAGCTGAATCAAACGCTTAAAGAGCTGAATTTCAGCAGATGCTCTAAGGAACCATCGGTGTATCATAAGAAGGTTCATCAAGACATTCTTCTTATTGCTGTGTACGTCGATGACTTATTCATTTCAGGATCAAATATGAAAGTCATCACAGATTTTAAGAGAAAGATGGCATCTAAATTCGAGATGAGTGACCTTGGAAGGTTAACATTTTACCTTGGCATTGAGGTGTGCCAATCTGAAGAAGGGATTACATTAAATCAAAGACGATATGCTATAAAGATTCTAGAAGAAGCCGGAATGAAGGATTGCAACTCGGTACACACACCGATGGAAGCTGGTTTGAAGCTTTCAAAATCAGTAGAAGAGAAGGATATCGATGCTACAAGCTATAGGAGAATCATTGGTTGCCTACGTTATTTGCTACATACGAGACCAGACTTAGCTTATTGTGTTGGTGTGTTGAGTCGGTACATGCAGAATCCAAAGGAATCGCATGGAAGAGCAATGAAGCAATGCTTGAGATACTTGAAAGGGACAGTTGAACTTGGACTAAAGGTTGAACGATCTTGTCCAGAGATGACAAAGTTGATTGGGTATAGTGATAGCAGCCACAACGTAGATCCCGATGATGGCAAGAGTACTACAGGTCATGTGTTCTATCTTGGTGGAAGCCCAATTTCTTGGTGCTCACAGAAACAGGAGACGATGGCACTTTCTTCATGTGAGGCTGAATTCATGGCGTGTACTGAGGCAGCAAGACAAGCAATTTGGCTTCAAGATTTGCTTGGAGAGATTACTGGATCAAGTTGCGAAAAGGTTGTCATTCGTGTAGACAACAACTCTGCTATCGCTCTTTCTAAAAATCCGGTGTTTCACGGTTGAAGCAAACACATCTACACGCGGTATCATTTTATCAGAGAATGTGTTGAGAATGGTCAGATCGAAGTTGAACATGTTCCCGGGAGCGAACAAAAGGTAGACATTTTGACAAAGGCTCTTGGAAGAATAAAATTCAAGGAAATGAGGGATCTTATCGGCATGAGAGACGTAGTAGGAAAAGAACTTCAAGCTTAGGAGGGAGATTGTTGTTATAAACTTGAAGTCCAAGTCAAAGTATATTTAGGAGTTATCTAAATATACGTATCTAATATTAGGAGTTATCTAATATGTGAGTGTTCCTATTAAGATTAGGGTTAGGAGTCATCTATTCCCTATAAAAGGAGATGTCAATTGTGTGAAACTATGAGCTTAAGGTTTTTGAGTTATTTTTCCTTAAGATTAATAAGAGAGTTATTCTTATTCATTGTGTTCTTAATACTGAGATTCAAGAGTTTACTCAATCGGCTCGCGGCCTCCTCTATCTCAATCAGTGTCGGGCTTCTGGCCTGTGGTGTGATGCGGCAGTGCCACGAATCTTCTCTCCAACACCGTACAGCTCTTCAGAGTGCATGGTTACCTGTTCATGTCACCATCTCTACTTCAGTTCTAGGCTCGAGTGTGTCTCATTGCATCGATTATTCTCCTTGTTGCTCCACACTGCTCTGGCCCGATCTGGGTTTGGGAGGGTGAGTGGGTGTCGCATATGGGTTTTCTTACGTGGTTTTGTGTCTAAATTCGAAAGCAATCCAACTTGAGTGCTTTGCTTCCTCCAAGGTGAAGACTCAGATGGGATGTGTGATTTTCCGGATGGGAATTGTGATTGGTAGAGGTTGTTTGGCGGTCAAAGAGCCGGATGGGAACCAAGTGGTCGATTGTGTGTTTGCAGAGGAAAATGGTGTCATGGCAGGCTGAGAGGAGTCTCGCCCTGCCAGCATGAATGAGGTTGTTTTCTTTGGGTGGATGAGGTTTGGGATCTTCTTCATGTACCAATCAATGGTTGGGTGTTGAATTGATAGGTGAAGTGTGGGCTTTTGAAGTGGATATTAAATATGGCGGTGGAGCCATAGTAGATGTTGAAACAAGACTCGAAGTTTGTGAACTAGAATTTCGGAAAGACATGGTTATTTATTCCAGATTCTGAATCCTATTCTGTCGGGAATGTCTCTTTGGACCTTCTTGAAGGTTTTGAGGATTTAGGGAAGCAGCTCAATATATCTGAAGAGACTATTGATGCGCAAGAGCATAAGGGTGACATTGTGTCTAAAGGTGGTTGTATTAATCTTATTGATCTCTCATTTCATGTATATTTTTTTATCGAATAGTGAGTCTTACGAAACATGCTGATCAGCAGTCATATGCACTGCTACTTTGACCATTGGTCCAATTTTGTGTATGAATTTCCCCTGTCCACTTTACACATCGGTGTGTGATAATAGAACTCAGGCATTGTCTAGCAGCCTTGGCTCAAGTGGCCCTTAGTGTGCCACAGAGGTGGGTGTTCGGGCTCGAGGTCTTGGCTTCGAGTTCCTGGGCTGCCAAGACACAGGAGTTTTACCCACATTACGATTCGAGTTTAACCCCCCTGCGGCTCTGCCCTCGGATGAGTTTAAACCGAAGGGATTCGAACTCATAATGTGGGGTTTTCTCCGAGGATAGGAGTGTCTAATCTAACCAATTTGAATGGTCAGTCATTCAAATTCACCCTCTTCTATGAATAATTTCCCTAACTAGAATGTTATAGTAGGGATAATAAATATGGACTAACAGACAGATGATTTTACTTTGAAAAATAGTGAAATACGTAATATATAGTCAACTGTAATGCAAAGGTAACTAGCTATAAAGTGATGGTTTCATTTGCTGCTACTGAATTTTAAAAGCTTAGCTGTCTAGTAACTAAGCTTCTACAAAAAATAAAATAATACTATAAAAAATCGAAGGTTTTGTTTTGTTACTCAGGTCAGACAGAGTAATTTTAATGTACTTGCTATATCAACCGTGTTTCTCTTTTACATCACTTACTTTGCCTCTTTTTACCTATTATTACAGTACTATGCTTCTTTGACCAACTAAGCTCTATATTTGGAAAAATATAAGACTTGTTTTTCGCTTAATGTAAATTCATTTTAGATTATTAAGTTATCTTTTACTTTACCCTGCATGCAGATGGGTCAAGAATTCCTAAAGGCACTCCCTCCACCAGCAATGACTTCAGTTCCCCAGTCGAAGTCTCTTGTGAATTCTATAGCCAAACAAGTGTCTCAGGTTTGCTGATGATCCTCTCTTGATTATTGTTTTTCTGGTCGTAAGAATTTGTCTGGTTAGTTTATGCTTCTGAGATTTGGTTTATAGGTGAGAAGAGTACTTCAGAACTGACTCTGCGGTTATCGGAGTTCATCTATTTCTTTGTTATTTTCTATCCTGTCATTTTTATAAGCTTTAAGACTGCTAAGGATTGTTTTTTGTTTTTCCATGAAATTCTTCTCTCGCGTAGTCTTCTACATGTGCAAATTTTAGCACCACTGAATTATTTGGTAGCCCAAGAAGTCATTGACATTACTACAGTTGCAGACAAAGCCACCTCCATCTGTTCAATTATGGGTTGGCTTTACATCAATGCCCGACAGACAGTTTGAACTCGAATCTTCAGTTGGGGAACGCAAGATTACTAGTGGACAGATCGCATCGATTTTGATGAATCGTTTCAAGGTATGGAAGTTTTAGGGTAACTGTTAGAGATTGTAATCAATCTCTTTGTTGCTGAGAGCTTGAGAATCTGTATTGTCATGAAATCTTGTGCTCACTTGAGTAGTAGAGAGAACCTTCTTTGTTTTTTGGATAGTCTGTCCAGAGAATCTTATGATGTTTCTGAAATAGCAAAAGATTGAAAAGTGGGATGATACTCAGTTAAAATGAAATGACTTCAATCTTCTGCATGATATGCTTATCAAATCTTGGATGTATAGAAATTTTGATATACTTTTAGTAGATTTTTTTCCTGTAAAAAATCCTCTTTATTTTCAAGGATTTGCAACCTAATTAGGAGGAAAAAGAGAACTTTATGGAGAATTGGAGATTGTAACAATTCGTAGACCGATATCAAAAGGAGAAAACTGGGTTAAGTATTGTGACTTATACTCACCGGTCACAAAGCTCCCATAGAATCTCTTGCACATTCTTTTTTGCGTAAGTGTCCTCTTCTTAGGATAGATTCACCTGTCCATTCTCATTCTGTCAATCTGCTTTAATTTAAGGCCTGGTTTGCTTAAGCTCTGAACCATGATATTGACAATGGCCATTTGAGAAAAGTGTCTCCGCTTATAGCCTATGCGCTTATTTGTCTAACGGACCCCAATTATGCAGGTGTGGCCACCAGTTGGCTAGAAGAAGTTCGAGACTCTCTCATACCTCCCTCCTCTCACCGACGTTCAACTACCCAAGGAAATTGAGTACCTTATCCGCAAGGGATGAGTTCTTTGCTTGGAATTTGAAGTTTGGGTAAAAATACCTTTTTACTACAAAAATCAAATCTTTTTCTGTGAATCAGAAGCAAGATGAAATCTTTTCTAATCCAATTGCAGAATGCATTGGTGTACCGTGAGAATCACAGCTTTCCCAGATACTATGATGTTCGGGTGCACTGACGCATCTCAGGTGCTGAAGGAGCTTGAGGAGCTGATGAAGGCATACCCCAACTGCGCTGCCCGTGTTGCTGGCTTCGACAACAAGTGCCAAGTCCAGTGCATCAGTTTCATCGCCTACAAACCCCCAGGCCTTGAATAAATTTGTTCCTTTCACTGGTATTACTACTACTTTCGAATTACTTGTTCGTATCTGAGAAATTTGCTTTGTTCCAAAGTTCGGATTTTGCTTATTCCTTTTTTGCATTCCCGGATCATGTATGTTCGGTTGTTGAATTGAATTATTTCATGTTTCGACTCATTAACCACCTCTTCTCTCGCATTTCAACACCTATATTATCGGTTCCCAGTCTTCATTTCCACTGCTGCTAGATACCTTGAGAAGAAGGTTAAACAGACTGTTCATTCACATGATAACATGAGGAGCAACAATCCCAAATGTAGAATGTAGTTTATAATTTATCTGTAACCACAATTTCCTTTTGTAATTTAGTGTTATAATTCTATGCAAAACGACGTTCCCCCTAGTTGCTTTAGGCCGTGTTATCTTTAAACAGTCCCAGACGAAGTTCCCCCTAGTTGCCAAACGGACCTCCGTGTGGGACACCGACGGAGGTTCTATTTGATCTGCACTGTGTCCTAGTATAAGAGTTTAAAGTTTGGGCTAAAATGATCTTGATTTAAAAGTATAGTGACTGTATTTTAATTAAAAGTGTAATTGCCCCAACAGAGAAGGGTAATTTTGTACAAATAACTTACATAATAGAAAGTTTCATTTATAAAGTTAATGGATGAATGTTTTACGAATTCTTAAAACATGACGAAAATAAGACACTTATGAAAACTAATGGACTATTGTTGTACTTTACTCAATCTTTTTAAGGAGAAAGGGTAATTTTGTCATCAAACTTTTAAAAAGTTCATTTTTTCCATTAACGTTTTTTTGGAGTAAAAATATCATCAGCGCTTCATTTTAAGGGTAAATTTGTCATTAACGTTTCATTTTAGGGATAAATTTGTCACTATTGAGCCAGCAGTGCAATGTGACATGATGAAACCGTTAACTTAGAAGGAAAAATTATCCCCCAACATTTTTCAAACCTTCACGATACCAACATCAATCTTTTCTCGTTCAGTTAGTACCGGAACATCACCAATCTCAACAGATCCATACGGAAAACGTGATCTTACCGGCCTCAATTTAGCTGAATGAGGCTCTAATCCGTCATACCCGAGTCACCGATATATTCCTCAATCTCTGGCAAATCAGTCAATCCCGGAACACCACCAATCGCAATAGATCCAGACGGAAAACGCGATCTTACTGGCCTCGATTTAGCTAAATGACACATCATTCATGACTGCCTCTGCCTCCAACAACCATTGATTGCTTCATTATTGGACGTGCAGTGGCAAGCTTACCCTAAAACAAAATGTTGGTGACATTTTTACGTCAGAAAAATAAAATTCAGGACAAAATGAGATATTTTAAAAAGGTTAGTGACAAAATTACCATTTCTTCCATCTTTTTATCTTAGAACAAACCTATATCGATTAAATGAAAAAGTTGTGTACAGAATCTCTTAATGAATCCACCTATCTTCGAGATACCTATTATTGTTTATTCGAGATACCTATTATTGTTTATTTTATTCTTACTATGATAATACCTTGATTTGACTCTATCGCATTATGTATCATTTGATAACCGATTAGATCCCCCACCCTTACTTTGGTTTAAATTGAGTTTGAAATGGAGGAATTTCAACAACTATATTTAGAATTAAATAGATCTCGCCAATATGACTTCCTATAGGTATTGGAAGTCATGGTCAGAAGCATCTATGTAGGCCGACACTGGCTGATGTGCTACAGCCTTCATCAATGAACTCTCATCATTCTGAGGAACCGTTTCATAGTCATCGATGGTAACGACCGGGGAGTTTACCTGAAAAAGGCAGAAATAAACCAACAGAGTCGAGCTTAACTAATCAGAAGATTAACCTCAAATAAAGCCAAGCAACCACAAATAAACCAACAAAAAACACAACCGGAAATAAGTCCAGTAGTAACATAGCCTAACCATTTAAAACATCATCGACGATTCATCCAAAACATTTATTTTCAAAAGTCAGCCCTCCAACCGATTGGATACAATTAATAAGCCAGATCAATACTAAAAATGACTCAATGCATTTCATCAAAACAAAAAAGACTGGAGGCAAGGTCAATCACCAAGTAGGGTAACGCAAGGCAGCGAACTTTCAAAACAAAGGAAGGTAGTTAAACTTAAGTATTAAGCTACAGGAAATCACCCTAACTGACAGAGCACTAGAGCAACAAGATTGGGTTAAAGATTAGATCACAGCTAATACCTTCAAATAATCGCATATTTCATCTACGTCCCGATAGGGGTAAGTAGCTTCATCTGTGATGCCATTCTTTCTGATGAACTCAAACGCCCTCTCCATAGTACCCCCAAAGCAACCGTCGTTTGCCTTGTCACAATCAATCAGCTCTTGAGCTGACAACGGCACAAGCTCTTTTGTTGTAATCTGATTAATTCCTTCTGCTGCTGAAATAGCTGAGAATGCCCAACAACTTCCTAGAACATTGTTGTTCTTAATTAGTTACGACTTATTAACTGAACATAAATATATGTATGCATGTATGTAAGAATAAATGTGTGATATTACCGCAAGTCCCTTGTTGCTTCACATCTGTCACAGCTCCTAGTTCCCTCCAATCAACAGATGAAGGGACAGACTTCACATCAGCATACTTGAAGCTCCCGATACTAGCCCGGGCAACAGGGAAGCTCCAGTCAGACTCAATCTTACAACCAAAATTTTGAATAAACTCCTTGTGGGACAAGTCGGCGAACATGTTCAGCCTCAGCCAGGAAGACTTGTTCAGCTTATTCGTGTTATGGATGTGGAACACATTATCCTTAAAAATGCTGAATCGCTTCTGCTTCTCATCCAGGCTTCTAGAAACCTTGTACTGGCTGCTCCACCTCTCATAGGCCCCATAAGCTATCCTCTGACTCCATGTCCTTCTCATCGAAACGTTGCAACGATACTACAGCCAGCAAAGGAAATACAAGAAACTTAGTCATTTTTCTGGAACTTGTAGCATTAGAGCTTGCACCATTATTGAAGATATAGTATCCAGAAACAGCACCAACAAGGGACGACGCCAAAATTGTTTTCCCTGCACAACCAGAGGAAAATAAAAAGCATTGAGTATATATACAAATAAAAATAATGTTAGATTCGAGTAGGGGAGGCTAAGATATATCCCCTACTCGAATCTAACATTATTTTTATTTGTATATATACTCAATGCTTTTTATTTTCCTCTGGTTGTGCAGGGAAAACAATTTTGGCGTCGCCCCTTGTTGGTGCCGTTTCTGGATACTATATCTTCAATAATGGTGCAAGCTCTAATGCTACAAGCTCCAGAAAAATGACTAAGTTTCTTGTATTTCCTTTGCTGGCTGTAGTATCGTTGCAAGGTTTCGATGAGAAGGACATGGAGTCAGAGGATAGCTTATGGGGCCTATATGAGAGGTGGAGCAGCCAGTACAAGGTTTCTAGAAGCCTGGATGAGAAGCAGAAGCGATTAAGCATTTTTAAGGATAATGTGTTCCACATTTATAACACGAATAAGCTGAACAAGTCTTCCTGGCTGAGGCTGAACATGTTCACCGACTTGTCCCACAAGGAGTTTATTCAAAATTTTGGTTGTAAGATTGAGTCTGACTGGAGCTTCCCTGTTGCCCGGGCGAGGATCGGGAGCTTCAAGTATGCTGATGTGAAGTCTGTCCCTTCATCTGTTGATTGGAGGGAACTAGGAGCTGTGACAGATGTGAAGCAACAAGGGACTTGTAATATCACACATTTATTCTTACATACATGCATACATATATTTATGTTCAGTTAATAAGTCGTAACTAATTAAGAACAACAATGTTCTAGGAAGTTGTTGGGCATTCTCAGCTATTTCAGCAGCAGAAGGAATTAATCAGATTACAACAAAAGAGCTTGTGCCGTTGTCAGCTCAAGAGCTGATTGATTGTGACAAGGCAAACGACGGTTGCTTTGGGGGTACTATGGAGAGGGCGTTTGAGTTCATCAGAAAGAATGGCATCACAGATGAAGCTACTTACCCCTATCGGGCCGTAGATGAAATATGCGATTATTTGAAGTTATTAGCTGTGATCTAATCTTTAACCCAATCTTGTTGCTCTAGTGCTCTGTCAGTTAGGGTGATTTCCTGTAGCTTAATACTTAAGTTTAACTACCTTCCTTTGTTTTGAAAGTTCGCTGCCTTGCGGTTGCCGCTCTTAAGTATATCTGCTCGTTTAGTAAACAGCCACATGTCAATCTGCAAGATGGAGAGGAAGAACTCAAAAACACAACAATGATTATGATTCTTCAAATGTAAGTATCTGTTTCGATAGGTTTGATAGCTAGCTTGTGAAAAACCTAAATAGATCAAAACTAGAAATGATAGGGATGGGCAATGGAGCGGGCCGACCCGCTCCGTGGAGCGATCCGCATTTCAGCGGAGCAATCCACGACCCGCTCCACCACATAACGAAGGGATCCGTGACCTGCTCCACATTATTGACGGATATCCACATAGTATAAAAGAAATACAAATATCAAAATAATAAATATACAACTTCGTCCACTAGTACCATCGATTGTAGTTTTTAACTAGACATTTTTCTTTGTATCTCAAAACAGTAAATATTAATAAGTAAATATCAGTTAAAAATAGTAAATAAAAACAAAAACATTAAATAAAAGTGATCAAGTAAAAAGTAAAACTTTGAATGGATAAACATCATTGTATAAATAAGAGTACTTCATTCAACATCACATAGATAACAACTTTGCATAAACAGTACACCGTCCATAACAATTAACAGTAAATAAAAGTAAATGGATCACAACTTCACAAGGATGCCTGCTGCTTTCATTAAACTCTTAACGGGCTTGAAGCTGAACTCAACAATTTGTCTCCTACTGCTCATGGCGAGAAAATAATTAACTATAGTCTATATAAGTTCATTTAGTTTTCTTTTGAAAAAAGACATACAGAGAAGCTGCCACATCCGTCAGCTCATCAATAGCTCTAAATGCTCCTAAATTTTCTGTAACATCATTAATTTCTAGAAGACTGGATATCCGATCATACAAGTGATCCATAAAACGGGAGAATACTTCTCCAGTCAGATAAAAATCTTACAAATGAAACTGTCTCTACAAGCACTAGTATCTCAACTGTTCTTAGTAATCTTTTCAAAAAGAATGGGGTTTATTGAAGATCAGTTACCACTATAGACTATGCATTGTGTATAATGTATTGAACATATATAGTGAGAAGACATATAAGATGTAGCAATCCAGGATTCAGATTTCAGACATATAGCAGTTGTTTTCATGTTTTGACATGTTCGCTCATTGGCAACTTGCTGACATGTTTTCCCAGTTCAACAACCATAAACAGATCAAGAAATGTACAAACAAGCAGAACTTCACACAGATAAACGCCATTAGTGATGGACAGAAGTTTTGTACACCACCAGCTCCAGAAACAATTCAACAAAACAATTCATCCCAACTTACAAAGACTAAATAAGGTAAGCAGAGACTATAGAGAGAGGCAACAGCTAAACGTATTGTATCCACAATTAAAAGCATTTTAGCCAACAAACATGTACTGACTGATAAACAATCAAAGAACTCGGGCATCCATCATAACAAAATAACAAATCAAATGGAACTCAAAAACCACCACTAACAAATGAAATGAACCCAAATGAAAAAAAAAAAACTTGAACTCTAAGAATGCTGCAGACATCCTTCATCTTCACTGTCCTAAACACTAGGTCGTGTGTACTAGATAAAAATTCAACCCAAATGAAACGAAGCCAGAACACAGTGACCTAACAAAGGGAATTTCCCAAAATTGCAGTAGAAATTAGGGGGGGAGGGAGGACAAGAAGTACCCGAAATGAAGCCCAGAGAAATCCAAGAAATTAGAAACTTAGAGCAGAGATCAACTAACCTGTAGATGTACTGATGACGATGATGACGATGATGGAGGTTGAAGATGAGCACAAGACTAGGAGTCTGAAACGAACTAGAGTTGAAACAAGGGAATCGGAGCTCGAGATGCGAGCTGTGGAGAGGGTGGAGGCTCGCAGTTAGCAGAGGCGAGCTGCGACTTGCTCCGCCAAAATCACAGTTGCTCGGGACTAGGGAGCACGCAATAATACCTACCTTTCTTTCCCATTAATAGGGGGAAACACAGTCGATGACCCAGAAGTTGATGTGAATGTTCTACTCGGTCCTAATAGTTTTGAAACAATGGTACTCATGCTTACAATCAGACCCAACTTGCTCCAGAATACTACTACTACTATTCTTTTCTTTTTTTAACTTGGTTTGGTTAAGTCAACCACTTGTGCCATATAACAAAACCCTTTTACCCATCGTGGGGTTACCTAAATGAATCAAAGTGCCTGGTATTATAAGCCCCAATTTCTTCTCTTTTAGTTTGAAAACCTGATGCTGCTTTCAAAGCCATTTGTTGTTGCTTTTCATTAGTAAAAGCTTGTTTGCAAAATGTTACTCTTGTACAATATCTAGGGCATATTGATTACAAGAAAAGCCAGTTTGTGGGCTTTGCTACTCCTATTCATTTGCAAAAGTGAATTGCAATTCCAATACAGGTACTGGTGTGTTTTATGGTTCCAAAGAAAATGTGCAAAACTTTTCATCTGTTTGTGGGGGCAGTAGCCTAGTGAACAATTTTGGGATTGGGTCTTAGCAGTTTATTTCTTCAAATGGCACCAATAGGAATTTTTCCAAAAAAATGATGAAGAGCTATTATCTGGTGACCGGCTTCGTGTTTCAGCCAATTCCAACATTTTGGAATGCTCAATTGGACGGATCAGGTCATTCGGTTTCAGTTTATCCGGGTTAAGTTGTTTCTGAATCATTCGGGGTTCGGGTTCAAACCGGATCAGATTTCTTGAGGTCGAAAATTGGGTTTTCTGGGTCCTATTTTGGGTTTATTCAGGTCCAACCATCCAAATTCGGGTTTTCACGGATCCAAATTCGGGTATTTGAAATTTTCTAATTAAATTCCTATTCTTTATATCTATAATTTTGTATCCATTTAGATTTTTTCATTAGAAACATAATAGGGGGTTTCAAATATAAGAAGTGAATAGAAAGTTATTGACCTAATTGGTGAGTGAATTGGAGGTGAGTGAGAAAACTGAAAAAA
This sequence comes from Stellera chamaejasme, assembly GCA_024586325.1. NCBI lineage: Eukaryota > Viridiplantae > Streptophyta > Magnoliopsida > Malvales > Thymelaeaceae > Stellera > Stellera chamaejasme. The sequence goes on from CM044986.1 coordinate 1,934,298, forward strand.
TGAGGGTTAAGTTTGAGGACCCCGTGAATAAGGAGGAGCGCACATATAGTTTTTCATGTGCTTAGACGTTGTGGGCAGTGCTGTGTTACGCATGCCAGATAATTTTCATGTGTTTAGAAGTTGTGCGCGTTGTTTTGTCAGGCGCACGAATAGTTTTCACGTGTTTAGCTGGAAGAGACAAGTTCAGGAAGATATGACGCTACAACGGTAGCAAGACGATGAAGACGAGATGACCTTCAGCTGCGACAGCTCGTGGAGCGGCGAATGGTGAAGATTGGTGAATAAGGGGCTTCTCACGTGAAAAACAACGTTCACTTTCGCGCGATTCACCTGAGGTCCGCGTTGCGCGAGGTGAATTCACGTATGTTTTTTCACGTGGATAAAAACAGGTGAAATACTCTGTTTTTCACCTTTTTTCACGTATGTTTGAAACCCCCTAATACTATGTATTTTATATTCATAATATAACAATGATTTACTCAGAAAATTATTCACATGTTCTACCAAATTGAAGAGAAAGTAGAAATTCTTCAAACAAAATTGGAAATTGAACATTGCTCCAACAATTTTGAAAATTTGACATTCTTCCAATAAAATTAGAGATTAGATATTTCTCCAATAAAATTAAAAAATTGGGCATTGTTACAAAATTGGAAATTTAACATTGCTCCAACAAAATAGGATATTGAAATTCGTTCAAACAAATTAGAAATTGGACATTCCTCTAATAAAATTGAATAGTAGACATTTCTTCAATAAAATTGAAAAATAGACATTTCTCCAACAAAATTGAAGATTCTCCATTGTTCCAAAAGATTATAAACTGGACATTGTTAATTTGACACACAAAATTGGAAATTGGAAATTGCTTCAACAATTTGGAAATTGGAAATTATTCCAATAAAATTGGAGGTTAGACATTTCTCCAACAAATTTGAAAATTGGAAATGGCTACAAAATTGAAAATTTGACATTACTCCAACAAAATAGGATATTGAAATTCGTTCAAAGGAATTGGATATTTCTCTAATAAAATTGGAGGTTAGCCATTTCTCCAATAAAATTGAATATTTCTCCAACAAAATTAGAGATTTCACATTATTCCAAAAGATTAGAAATTGGATAATGTCAATTTGTCACACAAAATTTAAAATTGGACATTGCTTCAACAATTTGGAAATTAGACATTCCTCTAACAAAATTAACAACTCAACATTGCTCCAACAATTTGGAGACTCCACATTATTCAAAAATACTGAAATTGACACACTGTTAGTTTGTCACACAAAATTGAAAATTGAACATTGCACCAACAACTTTGGAAATTCGACATTCCTCCAATAAAGTTGAAGCAAGTTACACTGGTAGTCTCATCAAAATATTTATTGTCCAGTTTTGGTCATATTTTAAAAAGTTGTCATATACAGAGCCTATCATAGATTACTTTGTCCTATTATGGTCCTTTCCGTCAAGTTAGGTTGTTAGTTCTAACATCTTCGTGTTAATTTACCTCTTTTACCCTTATAAAAAATAAGAAAATGCTATGGACACTCTCACACTCAATATTTGCCATGTCTTAATTTTGGTGGGCTCAAAATGAAGTAGACCCACAAAAATGATTACATGGCATTTGTTGAATGGGAAAGATGTCCAAAGTGAGTGTCCAAGACATTTCCCTAAAAAATATACTTCAATCCCTAACTTTATATTTTCACAAAATTTAAACCGTAAGGGAGTGTTTGGTTCATGGGTTTTAGGAATATGAATTTTCAAAATCTTATAAATCCATGAATCTTATGTTTGGTTCATTTTGGAAAATAATTCTCTATCATTCTCAAAATCCTTAGATTCCTCATACTTTACAAATTCTTGGATTCAAAATACCACCTATAACCATGGTATTCTTAGAATCCATAGTATTGTTATGTTTAGAAAATTTAAAAATGACATTAAACTCTATATATTTACACATTTAATCCTTAAAATTTTGAAAAAAATTACAAAATAGTCCTTAAAAATTACACAATTAGTCCCTACACTTTTGAAAAATTTACAAAATGGTCCCTAAAAGTTGAAAATTGGAAATTGCTCATAAAAAATTAAAGATTGGATATTACTCAAACAAAATTGAAGATTGCGCATTGTTCTAAAAGATTAAAAATTAGAAATTGTCAATCTGTCACAATAATTTTGAAAATTGGACGTTCCTGCAATAAAATTGAAAATTAGACATTCTTTCAACAAAATTGGAAACTTGACACTCTTCCAACAAATTTGGAGAATAGACATTGCTCTAACAAATTAGATATTGCACATTGTTTCAAAAGATTAGATATTGGACGCTGTCAATTTATCACAACAATTTTCGGAATTGGAAATTTTTGCAACAATTTTGGAAATTGATCGTTCCTCCAACAAAATTGAAAGTTGGAGATTGTGCATTGTCCCAAAAGATTATAAATTGGACATTGACAATTTGTCACAATAATTATGAAAATTGGACATTCCTCTAACAAAATTGAAAATTAGACATTCCTCCAACAAATTTGGAAATTAGACATTCATCCAACAAAATTAGAGATGCACATTGCTCCAATAAAATTGGAGATTGCAAATTATTCCAAAAGATTAGAAATTGAACATTGTCAATTTGTCACAATAACTTTCAAAATTGACATTGCTCCAACAATTTTGGAGATTGGACATTTCTCTTATAAAATTGGGGATTAGATATTTCTCCAACTAAATTGGAAATTGGACATTGGCACAACAAAATTAGAGATTGTTCATCGACCGAGAATGTTAGTATTTGGACACTGTCAATTTGTCACAATAATTTTGAAAATTGAAAATTCATCCAACCAAATTGAAAATTAGATATCACTCCAGCAAATTTGGAGTTTACCCATGATCACTTGTTTTTTAATAGATTACCGTATCATTATCAAACTAATTAATTACCCAACAAATTAGACATAAGATACTTCTAGATACTTGTTCTTTATTAATTCCCCATCATCACTTGTTTTTTATCGTTTCTAATAAATTACTGTATCATTAACCAAACTAATTAATTAGTAATGGTTTCAATATTTGAGCATGAATTCAATATTAGTCTCAAACGCACTCATATACCCCTCACATATAACTATCGAAGCACTTACATTTTGGAAGTTACAATTGCTTTTAGTCACTTGCGCACAACTAGTGCTATATGTACGTACTACCATTTTATTGCTTTAGAGTTTAAATAATAAATGATAGTACTTTAATTTTTTATGATGATAGTAACTCTATAATGCATTAGATGATTATATTTTGTCATAATGATAGTTTATTTCGGGTTCCTTCGGGTTGATCAAGTTCTGGTCACTGGTTCATCGAATTCCGGTAATTCATGTTTCAGATCATTTCGAATTAAACTGGTTTCGGAGGTCGGGTTCTGGTCATTCGGGTTTCAGGTTCATTCGGACCTAATTGTTTTCGGGTCAGATCGGGTTCAGGTAATTCGAGCTTCGGATCATTGACTTGTTTGGTCAGCTCGAGTCAAGTCATATTTGGTCGGTTTAATCGGGTCAGGTCAGTTTTTCACATCCTAAGTAATGGTCTTGAGAGTAAAAGCAACTTTGAGTCTTCAAGTGATTTTTGGCAATTCCCAACACTTCCAAGTGGTTATCAAATTGCAATGAGTTCCTCTCCATTTCAAAATTGGGTGGAGAGTTTTAAAAGAAAGAAATTAATGCATACAGAAATTCTAAGGATAATTTGACATTGACATCGACACTTGAATCTGGTGGATTTGCTGGAGTTTCAAAATCAAATGTCAAGCTAAAGAAAGAATTGAGGAGGCTTCAATGGAATATTAATAAATAATTAGTTTGAGGTTATCTTTGTGATGGGTGAGATTAAATAGTTCCCAAATTATTTTAATTTGGTTGAATTTTTGTTGGTGTTCATCTTAATGGTGTGAGATTTAAGGCGATTGGAGATCTTTCCCAATCTTCTTTATTGGGTATTGGTCTATTTTTTATGATTTTTTTAATAAAAGTATTTTGTTGCCTTTCATTATCGATTAAAGGGATTTAAGAAACAATCTTCTATTTATCACAATAACCCCTAAACTACGGAAACAATGACACATGGGTTCCTAAACTTTATTCCCTTCTTCTACTTCAATAATCCCTTTGGTAAACTAAACCCCAGTCCTTAGGGGTGTTCACGGGGCGAGGCTGGGCGGATAGTGGTTAAAATAGTATCCGCTCCGTTGAGTACGGGTACCCATGATACGGGTACCCGAGTTTCACGGTTTTTAGCGGTTCGGATCGCGGGTATCCGCATATGTTTCTTAGTATACTTATCCTATAAAATCTTTCAATATACCTAGAGATATTTTAAAATTTTGTATCATAAATGTATATATCTAGAGCATCAAAAAGAATAAAAGTAGTTTACATAAATATAACAACAATATAACATTGCAAATCATATATCATTATTATATGAAATGAGTAGGAAAATTGAGATGAAATAAACAATTTTATATAATTTGTTTGTAAATAGACATATGCAGATCGGTTCGGGTATCCGCGGATTTCTAAAATTAGAACCCCCGGGTTATCGGTTTCTTCGGTTCACGGGTTTTTTCGATTTCGAATCATGCGGTTCGGTTCGGTTTCTCAGTTTTGCGGGTTTTTTGAAACCCCTTACCAGTCTTATTCATCATTGCTTGAATTGAAGTTCCCGATTATACTACTATAATTATTTGGCCTTCTGCTGAGTTAAATACTAAAAACATTCAAGAGCAAAATATGCTAAAGATTGCATCAGATGATGACTTTAAGCTTCAAAAGCTGTTTCGACAAAACATTTATTCTTCCTATTCAATCCATTATCCCTCTATTCAAATATGGAAGTTTTACTATTGATGAATAGTGGCACAATCAATAGGGTTGTGCCACATCATCAATTTTATTTCTTAATGTTTTTTGCTTTTAAAGTGTGCACTTATTTATACAATATATAGGGGAAAAGTTGGTAATTTTGAAAATATTTTAAGAAATGCACAACCAATAGAGTCATGCCACATCATCCATTTTATTTTTCCAAATCACTTTTTTTTTTGCTTTTGAAGTCTATTCATTATACATTTATACACTGTGTTGTAATTTTAATTTTAATTTTAATTTTATACATTTATGGGTGATTTGGTACATAGTTGAGTGTGGTAGTTGTATTTACAATTTGTGCCCCAAACTTTTGACCAAATTATAATTATAATTATCATTATTATAAGATTATACAATTGTTAGGTTTTTGGAATTATTCATTGTTGCGCTTTGTTTGAGTGTTAGCGTGGTTGATCATGAAAAAAAATGTAATTTTTTCTTTGTAGTATTTATTCTACAATATAATTTATTTATTATTTGGAAAATATAAATTTAAGACTTTTATATATAAATTTAATTTGATTTTACAAAAATATTTTTAAATTTTATGTCCAAAGAATATTCTCATCTCTTTTTTCATTGCAACACTTTTCCACTACGTACATAAGCCTCGTTTTGTAGCTCCGAGAGTAGCCTAGAGTAGCTACCAATGTTTGCAAAACATGCGTAGCTACCTTGGAGCTACTTGGGAGCTACCAAAAAGTTCACGGTAGCTCCAAAAGTAGCCACGAATGTGCTACTAAGATTGTAACACCAACACCAGCTACCAGGACGCTACTGCTACCCACGTGCCCAGCCCAACCCAACCCAATCTAATAACCCTAGCTAAGCTAAGTCACAGACACACACACACACAGCTTCGCATCACTCTGCTGTTCGCAACTTCGCATCACTCACTCACAGCTTCTGTTCGCATCATCACTCCCAACTCTCTGTTCGCATCCTCCCGTGTGTGCTGCCGGTTTCCCTTGGTGGGAGAATTCACCGGCTGCCGGAGTGTATCGAGTGCCGCGTGCTGCCGCCTCTCAGCCCACTGCTCTGCTGCTGCCGACTGCCGCTCTCCTGCTGTCGACCTCGACTCCCGCTCAGCCCACTGCTCCGCTCTCTTTTTGTCGCCGGAAAAATGAGCTCTCCACGCACAAGCACAAGCACAAGCACAACCGGACAATCCATGGAGCCCGAGCCCTAAATTCGAAAGGTGTGGTTGAAGGTTTCATAGAAGAAACCGTGCCTCCTCCTAAATCAATGGTAAGTCCTACCCTAATTGTTTTACCTAATTCATTGATTTTCGGTGCACATAGATATAGATACGAGGTTGAATTCATTGTTTTACCTAATTGTTGGGCTTAGTGGTTCTAGAAAGAAGATGGCTTATAAGCTGAAAACGATAGTGTGAATGAATTGTGCAGTATAGTTATTCTAAGTTCTTTAATCACCTTGTTGCATGATTACTCTAAATTTACTTAAATTAAAAATTGAGTGAATTGGGCCAAACATTAATAAAGGGTCTGTTTTTTGTGTGATAATCAACTTTGAAAAATTGAGATTTAAAAGGGTATGTTTTTTGTGTGATAATTCGGTGGTGGAGGTATTTGAAATTCATATGATGTATGTAAGGAGGAATTTGGATGGAATTTGTTGATAATTTGGATGGAAATGATTGGTTTGATAATTTGTTGATTTAAAAGGGTCTTGAGTGTATCCCTTGTTTTCTATAGAAGACAAAACGAAAGGATACAAAGCAGAATACATGAATCGTATCTCTAGTCACAATCTATGTCCGATTGAAAAATAGGTTAAAAATGAGTATATTAAAGTATGATGTTGCAAATTTATACTGATGCAAATATAGGTTGTATTCATTAGGTAAAGCAATTTTTCAAAATATCAGTAAAACGTAACTACTTGTCAAAATAGTTCAAAAAAGAACACATACTAAGCATCTGAATGTTTAATGAACATGCCTGTGCTAATATTTTGGAGGATCTGATTGTACATATATTAGGATGGGGTTTTTAACTTCCATTATGTTCAGCTGCTTAAAGCTGTTAACTGTCAAGAGTGATTGCTTGACATTTCTTTTGGAAGAGATCTGTACATATGTGCCATCTCTCTCTGTTTTCCCGCCCGCTTAGGTCCTTTTGTCATCTGTGGTTTAGGTTCTTTCTAATGTCTGTTCTGATTCACTTTCTTAATACGGATACTCCAGAATGCAATTTATTATTATGTCATGATTACTCTAAAAAAATTATTATGTCATGGAATGCACCTTGAAATATGCTCCTACTTCAGCTGCGGCCTCTTTACTTCTTGCTTGTTAGATATACATGTAAATTGTATAACTTGTTTGAGAATGATTTGAGATACTGACTTATTTGTTTGTTAATTTCGGTTATTTCGGATGAAAACCGAAATAACCGAATTCAATAAGCTTTCAAAATCGTATTGATAATAGATGCGAAAAATGATAAGTGAATAGTGTTGGTAAAGATCCTTTAAGCTTTCGACCAAATGCTCTTTTATTTTTAGGAATTTGCTTTTCTGTTTTGGTGAGTGCTCAAATGAATGAATGACTGATTTATGAAATTATGAACTATTGAGGGATGCTGGAATTAAACTTTTGAATATAAGGTAGAAACCAGTTAATTGTGGATGATGGGAGTATATTGCTTCACAACCGAAACTGCATAATTGATGGTTAATGACTAGAGTTGATGACCGAATGTATAACTGATGAAATTAGTGGTAGTTACTGATTTGAAATTGCTGTTATTGATCTGATGATTTACATAAGAGAAATCTGAATTTTAAAGCCTAGAATTTAAGGAAAACACTTTGAAAAATGCTTAGGTAAATACTGAGATGGCTGGACAAGGTAAGTGAGTAGTTTCTGATTTTAGAAAACAACAAGGCAAGCACCTCTCCTCCTTGGTTCATTAAGTCTTGGCTCAGTTTGTACTCAAGTGTGATTGTACTAACACTTACTTTCTTGTTTGGTTGAGCACAATTGGGCTGGACCATTTTTAGGAATTATGAAAGAGCAAGTAAAGATTAAGGAGCAAATAAAATAAGATATCAAGCCTTCTAGCACTGACAATTGACAGAAAGGTTAAAGATAATATGACTGGGAATGAAGTGGAATTACAAGGGAATTCCAAGCAAGCGAACAAGGCTGCAAAGAAGCTAAGTTTCCTGAAACTTATTGTTACTTTCATTAATTTGTTAATGTTGTTTTAAGAGAAATTTGGATCTGTAAATTTGAGGTTTTAAACTTTAGTGCGTTTCATGAATGTGGTTAAATTTTTAGGACCTAATTCAATCTTTAATCAGGTTTTCGAAAACAAAACTTGAGCTAGACACTAGTCTGAAAACAGAGGAGAGTGTAGATTTTGACTCGATTTGTTTTTAAACAACTGAAATCTTCTACTTGGAGTTTTGATTTGAAACTTTTTGTGAATGTAGCCTTGTGTGCCTAGGTTACTGCAGATTTTATAGATCCAAATGTACGATCACTGGCGCCAACATTCCAGTAGACGTTGCCACAACACGATGACTTCCTCCGTCGACTGTTCCAGCAGACGCCATCACAGCATGACGACTTCCTCCGTCAGCCATTCCAGCAGACGCCGCCACAACAAGACCCCCTCTCTCGTGCTAGCCTCCGCTTTACAGATGATGGTTATGAGCCGCAGATGGAGCATCCCGAGCCATAGCACGTTTTCGGGACCCGGGGTTTTGAGGCTTATTCTCAAGGACTTGACTAATTTACTATGGGATTGACCTCCTTCCAGCAGCCCCCGCCTCGACCGAACCCAGATGAGGAGGATGTTCCTTCTTAGGATTTTCTTATATTCAAGTACTCTATTATATTAAATGTAAAAGTACACTTAAATGATATATTTATATTAATTTACGCTTTTTATTCCAATCTTTGAATTATAATTCATATTAATTTCATTACTATTTCTTCATTTACCAATTTTAAAAAAAATACCAGCAGTAGGGGAAAAGAGCTACTCCTTGGCTACCTGCATAAGCCCGGTGAAGTCCAGTGGCACGTGGTAGCTGCAGTGAGCTACTAATGCGGCTACCATGGGTAGCGGAAGCGTAGCGTCCATATGTGAAAGTAGCTCTATTTTTGTAGCTTCTTATTAGCTCAAGTTTGAGCTACCATGGTAGCTAATTAAGTAGCGTTTTTGAGCTACAGAAAGCCTTTAACTACGTAGTGCTCGTTTTCATATTTAATAAATTTTTCCAAGTAAACTTCTTTTCAACAATCAATATTCTTCTTGATTTTTTATTCTCCAGTTATTTGACTCAACTCACTCCACACATTTAACTTATAATATGTTTTTTGTTATCCGATATAAGGCTACTAACTTGATCCACTCAACTATATTTTTCCTTGGGTTATTTTGTCTAACTTCCTCATTTTTCTACCCATCTTAATATCCGTATAAAAATAAAATATTGCAATCAATTAAGAAAATAGGGAGTGATATTTAGACTTCATTTATAAGTGATTTATAAACCAATATAATTTTGAACTATTTACATATAAATCAGTTAATTTAATTGTTGTTGTACTCATAACATAATTCAATTTATGATATCAAAAAGTTCATGCAAAATTGAGTGGACCTATTAGTTAAACATTTTTTTTTAACTTTTGAAGATCTTTTAGTTTTGAAAAAGAAACCCCATGCAAAGTTGGGCTAAAAAAACCTTGTTAATGTCATAACTTACCTCAATTCATTAGTGATCTATGCCTCTTGTCAGCCCATGCTATTAGGCCAAGACGGAAAAAGAACACTAACAAATATATAGTTTTGGGTCATTATATAATTCAAAACAAATCAAAACATACCTTACAATTATGTGTCCTAATTTGTTCAGCATGTGCACCTTTGATGACCTGTTTTTAAGACAAACACAACATAATGCACTTCAATAAAATGAAAATGGTGAAGTCTTAACAAATAATGTGTGACAAATAACACAATGACAGATTGGTTCCCAATTATTTCACGTCCATCAATGTATTAAATGATTTGGCACAAATTGACGAGTGGTAGTTGAGCATTATGATAATTCAGATTGGATAAAATTTTGAAAAAGTGAAATCAAGACCATTTGATGCTTCAAACAAACAATTCTTGGAAGGTGTGTGCAAAGCGATGGGACTTGGCCTAAATGAGATTGAGAAACAGATCAGTTTGGAAGAATGAACTCATCTGGCCAAATAACCTTTTTTTAAGAGGAAAAATCAGAGCTATATCATGATTATTTAAAACAGATCAGTTTTTTTTTTACAAAGGGAAAATGACTATTTACAAGCAGATGATTACACAACAGACCAATAGAAGGAGAAAAGTGTTACAACTCAACCATGATGCGGCAACTCTAATGTAAGGAACATATAAACAGTCATATATACCTATATATGACATTTGCTGATTTCTTATTTGCTCTTGTTGCTCTCTTAGTTTTGTTTCATACCTGGAAGTGGAACAACGAATGACAATGAATACGAATATGTATACAAAACCATTGAAGAACTCGGGCAAGCTAATTAAGGTATACTGTATGCTAATAATTAATTGTTCTAACAACTTGGTTTTCATATACTATGTTAAACAAATGTATGAATTACTGAGTTCGGTAAAAGGTGTTGAAACAACCAAATAATTCAGCTGACAATAATCTTTAATCATTTGCCAACACTAGAAGGTATTGATCCTCACATATGTGTTCGTAGCGCGACCTTTGTTCTGATGTTGGATCCTCCCTTCAGTATAAAATATGTGAATTCTTAGGTAGCCTAATGGAAAAGAACAAAAGTTGTCGCCACTCTGTTATGGTAATTAAGATAGTGCCAGAAACTGAAGGACCATTTAGATGTTTGCATTGCCTAAACACTTGAAAATTACTACCTCTATCCCAGAAAAATAGCCACGTTTATTTTTTAGCATTTAATCTATGATTTTTTCCTTACAGCTTTTTAACTTATAAATTAATTGTATAAATTTATATCCAAATAAAAATTTAATGTGTCTTATTTCTAAATATATTTTTCAATAATTTTTTTGACAAATTATTCTTAATGAAAATTTGAGTCAAACACAAGTACAAAAATCAAATGTGGCTATTATTGTGGGACGGAGGGAGTACCGCACATGAACAAAGATACTACTACCTCCGTCCATTTTTAATTAAGACGTTTGACTTTTAATCTTTTATTTGACTCAAATTTTAACTAAAAATAGTTTGTTCCAAAAATTTGCAAAAAGAAAAAAATATTTTTTGAAATTAGACTATTTGAATATTTTTATATTATTTTGTTTGCAAGAATGGCTGTTATTTTGTTTACATTATATTTTTTTGTCATCTAACACCCTTTCTTTTTGCTATATTTAAAAAGATAAAACAATATTTTTCTTTGTAATTTACCGGCGCTTTATTTCATTCAAGAGACGTGAATTTTTTTTATTGAGAGATATGTGAATGCTTTTTCATATTTTTCCCAAAAACTTTTTATGCTTTTAATCTCTATTATTTTAATGTGCTATTAATTATCGTATTTTCCATTTTCATGTTTGTAAGGTCAAATATTTTATTTTGACCTATCTATTAGGGGTGATCATGGGCGGGGTGAGGTAGATAGAAGAGAAAATGTTATCCATATGGAGCGGGACTGATACCCAATTTTATTATCCGTAACCGACCCGCACTACGCAGGCACCCACGTCGCTGGTACCTGCATATCGATTGGTTTTTGCGGATCGGGTCACGGGTATCTGCACGATAATAAATATTAATATCATAAATAATATGCTTTTAAAATAAAAAAAACTTGACTATATCAATTCTTATCATTATAAATAAGTAGTCATACTCCTGAGAACACTTGTAGAGGTTTCGAGTTCTAGCCTCCGGTATCCCCTACTCCCTTTGTATAAAAAAAAAGTAGTCAAGAACATAACGAAAGCACCACATCCACAATCATAATACGGATGAGCCACATCCACAATCATGTCGATATCATGTAATTCTCAAATATTAGATCTTTATGTAAACGTGTTCTTCGCTTAATGTCATATATGGCGAGGGAACGGTTCAGATCACCCGATTTTAGATTTTACATATGGAGTTTAATAAATTTAAGCATAATTTGTTGATTGTTTGAAGAAGGTGGTGTTTTTTATATACAAAGGGGTAAGGGGTTGGGGATACTGGATGCTCGAACTCGAGACCTCTACTAGTGTCTCAAGAGCATGACCATTAGGTCAAATGCTCAGGACAAGAATGTGGTGTTTTACTATTGCACATTTGTCAATTTATATACGGCAGAATTATTATTTTTTATAATAAATTAAGTAAAAGTAAATTTATCGTCTTGAGTTTATATTCTAAATATATTATATGCATGTTATTATTTCAATTGTAGGTTTAACACATAAGTTTGAAAAATGCACTAATTTACCATAAATTTACTCCAATTAATATATTGTTAATATTGATACCTTATAAATTTGGTTAAATATTAATTTTTAGAACCCGTGGCAGATATTAGAACTAGTTTCTAAGAATTAGATAACGTGTTGTAACACTGAGTAAGAACTATGAATAAGTGAGAAAGTAATAATCCGTTGCTCACAGATAAAATTTTTAATTTTAGGTCTATGACTTTTCACATTATAGCATATTATGTTAGAAGTCTAACTGTAATAGTACATCAAACAAAAATCTAAGTTTGAGGTCTATAATAGTAAACGTAAAGTGCTTTAGGTCTTGAGTCTTTGTTAAAGTCTTAGCTCTAACAATGTTAATATTACTAACACTACGTAGAGAAGACATGCCTCACTGCGGCCCATTGCGCAGTTGGCCCGTGGTACCAACTGCGGCGACGGCCACAGTGAACGCCGCAGTTAAAATGTCCGCAGTTTCGAACTCACTGCGGCGTCGGCCGCGGTACGTACTGCGGTCTCACTGCGGCCATGACCGCAGTAACCTGTTTGAATAATTAAAAAAAAAGTGGACGAATCCGGATGAATGTTCATCCGGATTCGTCTAATGAAACCCAGAAAATGAAGAAGAAGAAGAAGAAGAAGAAGAAGAAGAAGAAGAAGAAGAAGAAGAAGAAGAAGAAGAAGAAGAAGAAGAAGAAGAAGAAGAAGAAGAAGAAGAAGAAGAAGAAGAAGAAGAAGAAGAAGAAGAAGAAGAAGAAGAAGAAGAAGAAGAAGAAGAAGAAGAAGAATTCGAAGATGAAGAAGAAGAAGAAGAAAAGGAAGAAGAAACAGAAGAAGAATTCGAAGAAGAAGAAGAAGAAAAGGAAGAAGAAACAGAAGAAGAAGAAGAAGAATTCGAAGAAGAAGAAACTAAAGAAGAAGAATTCGAAGAAGAAGAAGAAGAATTCGAAGAAGAAAAAGAAGAAACAGAAGAAGAAGAAGAAGAAGAAGAAGAAGAAGAAGAAGAGGAAGAACAAAGAAGATGAAGAAGAATGGAGTTGTGCGGCGGATGAAGAAAAAAGGGAAGTTTAAACCCTAAAAAAAAATTACTGCGGCCAAGACCGCAGTAAATCTTACTGCGCCAGCAACTACGTCATTTACTGCGTAAATGGGCTTACTGCGGCCCAAACCGCTGTACGGGCCGCAGTAAGAAATGTCTTCCCCACGTAGTGTAACCTGATTTGATTTCAGATAACTTCATTTTTATAGCTCTAATCATTATTAGCATGCAGTTCATGGTCTCATCATTTTTTATAAATGGGTGCATCATTAAGGTAGGTGCATTGTAATTATGTCAGGTGGAGCAAGTTGGAGTTCCAGGTCTCATCATTTTTATAAACGGGTGCATCATAATAAGTCGAAAGCGCATAATTAAGATACGTGGAAGCATCGTAATTATGTTAGGTGCAACAAGTTGCAGTTTCCAGGTTGTTGAGCAGATCTCGTCGTTCAACTGAGAAATTGGTTGAGAATCGAGCGTCGACAGATGGGATAGTTTTGCAACGCTTTAGCCGTTGATTGGGATTAAGAGTGGGGTGGAATCGCAAAGATTCGGTGTTTCACGCCGTCGACGGTGGTGAAGAATGGTTGTTGCTGGTGAACGACAATGAAATATGGTGACTGGTGGCGGAATCCTGGGCTGTTTGCCAACTTCTACTGGTGAAGCACGATGGCGAGCTTACATGTCGGTGCCAGTAGGTGAACACGGGAGACGACACCGGCAAACACGGAGGCTGTTAGGATGACTTAATGTCTATTAATTCAGGTAGTTTTGTGTAATAATTAGGATTATAGATACGAGTGCACACTTTAGTACACTTTAAGGGGTGTTTACTCTATCCTAAACCTATACTCATTGAAAAGTTGATTCATTTTTTGCTGTTTTCAAGATATTCAATCTATGATTTATTTTTATGAATGTTTTGACATATAAAGTTGAATAATTTGTATATGTATCATAATTTGCAACATATCCTTTCAATTTTTTTTTGAATTTTTCTTCACGATTTATTTTAGAAAAACTTGAGTCAAACACTGCTACACAGAACATGAAAGTCAAATGAATCAACTTTTAAAGGACGGAGGGAGTATACTCCATCCGTTCGCAAAAGACTCCACCATTTAACTTTACTGTTTCAAGGTTCAATGTTTGACTCGAATTTTAACAAAGATACATAGTTAACAAAATTCAGAAAAAACGTATTTAGAAAATTTAGATTTCAAATTATGATACACATAAAAAATATTTAATTTTCAGTTTCTAAGCATTCGTAAAAATAAATCATAGATTAAATACTATGAAACAATCAAAATAAATGGTGGAATTTTTTGCGGACGGGGAAATATATATTATACCACCCTCCACCAAAAGAATAAAATAGGATAATGTTGTATAAATGAAAAACTGTATGTGTCAATATGTAAGAAGAAGAAAAGTTGAAGTTAAAAGCATGTTTATTTCATTTAATAAATCAAAAGCCAAAAAAAAAAGATGAAGTGGGCGAACACCATTGGTTGGGCACTATTCACATAGAGTATATTTTCCTAAATAAATAGAAGTATAACAATGTTTTATTGACCATGTTTTGTACCGAATTCAAATTACAACATTTATAAGAATTAGATAAAGTTGTAATACTGAGTAAGAACTATGAATAAGTGAGAAAGTAATAATCCGTTGCTCACACAATTTTTTTTTAATTTTAGGTCTATGACTTTTCACATTATAGCATATCATGTTAGAAGTCTAACTGTAATAGTACATCAAACAAAAATCTAAGTTTGAGGTCTATAATAGTAAACCTAAAGTGCTTTAGGTCCTAAGTCTTTGTTAAAGTCTTACCTCTAACAATGTTAATATTACTAACCTGATTTGATATCAATTTATTTTTATCATTTTCTAGTATAAATTAATTTAAAAAATTTGTTTCTAAAAACAGTTTAAATTCATAAGTTTAAAACTGTGTTTTAGATTTTTTGAAACAGTTGAAGTATAATGGAGCACAAAGTGAAGTTATTTGTTCATATTCATTTATTAGGTCATTGGTATAGAAAAATAAAATATGGACTTAATGTATTACGAATAACATTATGGGAATTGAGAGATATGGTAACTTGGAATTTTTAGAAAATTGATATTAACTCTAAAACTTCAGGGACCGATGCAAACAAAGCAGGTTCGGGATTCTTGATTTGGGGTTGAGAAGTTTTGATTTAGGGAATTAGGGTTGATTTCGGGTTAGGGCCTTAGAGTGGGTAGTTCAGCTGGGTTATGGGCTAAAGGGAGGTAAAGATTGGGATGGGCTAGTGGACTAAAAGGATGAAAGGTTAAGTTGGGTTAGTGGGCTGTAGAAATTCGGGTTTTCGGGTTGGGTTTCAATTTTCGGATTGAACCCTACCCAAACCTGTAAAACACACAAAAAATCGGGTTAGAGTCGGGTTTGGGTTACAAAGGGCAGTATTACCCTCTAAGGCGACCCTAACCCATAAGTTTGGGTTCGGATCGGGCTTCGGGTTAGGGTTTTTCTTACACCCCTACAAACAATAAGAAAAGAAAATCAAAATATTTTTTTTCTAAATTACGTTATCTCACAAATTTCATATCAATTTCCAAATTTCTTAAAATTTCTCATATAAATATCATAAATGAACACTTTAAAAGTTAAAAAAAGATATAAAATGGCTGACGTAGCACAACTCTATTGGTTGTATCACTATTCATCAAGAGTGAAGTTCCATAAATGTATAAAGTAGTAAAGTAATAGTAATAGTAATAGTAATAGTAATGTGATTTTGGATGGGGGTTGGTTCCAACCGAGTTTTCCGTAAGCTCCCGAGTTTTATTCTAATGTTGCACAAGTGGACTGTAACAGGTTTATGATTATTATTATTATTATTAAAAATA
This sequence comes from Stellera chamaejasme, assembly GCA_024586325.1. Lineage (NCBI taxonomy): Eukaryota > Viridiplantae > Streptophyta > Magnoliopsida > Malvales > Thymelaeaceae > Stellera > Stellera chamaejasme. Next base: position 1,950,656 of record CM044986.1, read on the forward strand.
ATTCCAAACTGAACATTGTGGCTTGCAATACCAATGTTTCAGAAATCCCTTGAAAAAGTTAATAGGGTAAGCATGATGGTTGGATTGAAGTAGGTTGCATTGAAATAGGTTGCATGCCTTTCTTTGGTGACTTTAAATGAAAAGTCCTGACATGTCCTTTTCTTCCCCATTTTTTATTGTTCCGATGTGAGTGGGGGCTACAAATCCTTGAAGTACCTACTCTTGAAAAGTACTCTCTCCGTCTCATAAAGGTTGTCAACATTACCATATTGAGTCGTCCCACAAAGGTTGTCAACTTTTTTAAAATAGAAACTTTCTATCATCATTTTTACCATTTTATCCTCTTATCTCACATCATGGACCCACAAGTTTTTCTCTTTCCTCCCACTCAACTTAAAATTGAGGTCCACAAAATTTTCTCCTTTCTTTTTCATGAGGGTAATTTTGTCAACACACTATTATTCTCCCACTTTCCTTAATATATGTGCCCAAACAAATCCTACAACCTTTGTGGGACGGAAGGAGTATAACGGATCAAGAATTTATATTGAATGGATTATATCTTTTTATCTAAAGACAAGTTTCTATAACTATCAAGACCAGTTCCTCATTTGATGCCTTTGATTTGTTAGTGGCTCCTAGTTGATGCTTCCACACCATCTGGTTTATAAAATACAGTCATATTGCGTGTGCTAGACCAGTATTGCAGTTATTAATTGCAGCCAAGTGTTTCTTCAATTCATTGCTACCATTTTAATTTTTTTTCTTACTTTGTCAATAACTGCTGAATTCTGAGATGTTTAGTTCAATTTCAACTTGAACAGGTAAAGAAGATCATTGATGAAAATGACCTCTGTCAACTTGTGTTCCCAGTGGCTGCAACTATGGCCTGGCGCAAAGCTCTTGTAGAGTGTTTTCATAGACAGAATTTGTTTTTTTACATGCTCTCACAGATAGAATCATATAATACTTCATGCAACTTTTGTTTTCATTAGAAACTTGTTATCTCTTCGCTTGTTATTGTAACACCCTCATCTATACACCATGACATTTTAGAGTAATTTTTTTAAAAAAAAATTAAATCTTATGCCTATTCGATAAAACACACAGGAACATCACATAGCATATAAATTCACCAACGATAAACATGGGTGTTAGTCAGTCATACTAACAAAATACTCCATTTGTCCTGATTTAATTGGATCATTTGCTTTTTGCACACAAATAAAGAACGATGGGGAATTGAGTTGACTTTACAGGTTTACCCTTACTAAGATGGGGAAGAGGGTGGGTCTCGTGGAGAAAGTACAGCATCCACTTAAAAAAGTTAAGGTTATTTAGATAACTTTGAATGATAAAATTTGTCATTTTAAGAAATGGTCTAATCTGTTATGATCAGCTTGAAATGGAAATGGTCCAATTAAATCAGGACGGAGGGAGTAACATTTAGATGCGTGCAGTGGAATAGAACTAGAGTTTATTTTTATTCATCACAAACTCAACTTCCTAGGTCAGTAGCCATGTTGAGAAGTCACAACGCGTCTCCACCCAGTCACAATCTGATTCGTGCTGAACTCTAACGGAAGGGTGCTCTTTTCCTCAATCAGTGTACGTCATAAAACATTTTCAAAATCAATTTTCGAAACATGCCGCCGGATGAACCTAAGGTGGTGAGTGTGTGCATCACCGCACTCTCGGGAATGCCCGTTAAGCAGAGCCATTGGGGATGCCGTCAGGTCAGAGCCCTACAGAAAAACATACGAGATGTCTATGCCAAGACACAGTCTCTCGTGAATGTCAACCAATCCAGGAGGCAGAGCACATGCAGATGCATAAACCTAACGTGATGGTGGGTGTGTACATCGCCACACTCTTGGGAATGCCCCTTAAGTAGAGACACTGTGGATACCGCTAGGCGAGAGCCCTAAAAATAAGGGATGTCTACACCGAGACAGAGCATCTCATGAATGCCAACCAATCCAGGAGGACTGATGATTATGCATTATTCATATGTTTTTACCTCCATATATATGTTATTATTTGAGTTTTGCTAGTACTTAGTGGGGGCACAAGTGTATTTTGCAGGTTTTCGATGTCAGATGTCAAAATCGGTGAATTCGAACGTAAAAGAGCCTTGGAAAGAAAGCTGAGGGCCAAATTGAAGAATCTGAAAAAGTTCAAGGAATGGTGAAGAAAGGGCTCCGAGCGAGAACCAGGCGACCCAAGTCCTTGGGTCGGGCGGTCGCCCAGACCTGAAAATTCCACGAAAGTTCCTAGAGCCAGGCGAAAGTCAGGCGGCCGCCTAACCTCATCTTGCAAGAGAGATAGGTGCCCAGGCGGACTCTAGGCGAACCCTCCCCTTGATCAGGCGGTCGCCTGACCTTATTCACAACAAGACATGGGCTCAGGCGGAGGGTCAGGTGACCCCTGTCCTGAGGTCAGGCGGTCGCCTGACCCCAAATTTCAGAAACTTTCCATCTCGATTAACTGAAATTAATGAGTGATTTTAATACTTTGATTTTTAATTTCACTACCAGTATTAGGAATAACTGAAATTAAGGAGTGTTAGGAATAACTGAAATTAGGTATTCATATCACACAAATTACTGATTCAGCGGTTGAAGGGTGTGATTGGATTTTCTGCTGGTGATTGGGAAAAGTGAGTGTTATGAATAACTGTAATTATGGACTATTTAAAACAAATTAATGTCTCTATAGGTTGTTATCGCCAAATTAATGGAAGATTTGATATAAATTAGATATGAGATTAGGTATTCAGATCGTACAAATTACTGATTCAGCGGTTTAAGGGTGATTGAATTTTCTGCTCATGATTAGGAAAATTAGTGTTATGAATAACTGAAATTAAGGAGTGATTTTAATACTTTGATTTTTAATTCCTCTATCAGTATTAGGAATTACTGAAATTAAGGAGTGTTAGGAATAACTGAAATTAAGGAGCGATAGTTCTTTTTCCTCCATTAAATATACTCTTGATTTTAATTTATAAATAGGTGGTTTATGTCTCAAAATGGAAAAAAAGAAACTGTAATTATGGACTAATTAAAACAGATAAATGTCAGTATAGGCAATTATCGCCAAGTTAATGGAAGATTTGTTTAAATTAGGTATTAGATTAGGTCTTCCTTGACCTTTTTTTTGAATATACTCTTTATCCATTCTGTCTTTTGTTTTATTTTTTTGTACTATCGCATCTGACTTTTCTTTTTTTCCATTGACATTTGCATGTCAAGTTTGATTTTTATTTATAACTTGTGTTTCAAATTCTTCGTTTTCCACTCGCGATTTACAGCTAAGACAACAATTGCATGCAAGCAACAACCAATCTAGACAATATTTAACAAAACCGACATCTTTATTCCAAATCAAAATGATCCTGAATACAACTCAGGAAATTACTAATGCATGGTGTTGAAATTTCATTGGGAGTTGTGCCATGTTGTAGAAATTCCAAATGCATGGTATATAGCCAATGTCGCATCCACTATTAGGAGGATCACTTCTCAACCTCTTTGGCCTATTTACCCCATGAATAGGGGGCTTCAAACTTGAGGAGGGGGAGGTGAAAGTTTTTGGTGAATCACCTCCGAAATTCACGTGAATTTCGGAGGTGATTCACCCCTAAATTCTCGCACCCATCGTGAAAAACGGGAGGTCCAAATTTCTAAAAATTCACCGTGATTTCGGGCTACGTTTCGCGATGGTTGGGGAGGAAATCTCGGAGGCCAGCGATCGCTGTCGATTGCTGGCGATCACTGGGGTGGGTTTCCCATTTCGTTTCTCATGGTGAATTTCTCAGAAATTTGGTGAATTTTTCACCTCCCCCTCCCCAGGTTTGAAACCCCCTAATGACAGTTGGAGCGTTGGAGCATTGGAGGATGGCGAGAATCTTGAAGCAGAGGGGTCCACAATTATGCAGTCCTGATCTAGAATCTGGTAAATGATTATTGTTAGTTTATTATTCGAAACATACTATTTATGCCAATGCTAACACAGATATCAAACCTGTTGCTGTAGCATTTCAATGCAACCTTATTAATCATTATCTGAGTGATTTTTCACCCACTTGTTCAAATGATTCATCTATAAGGTAATTTGAAAGCCCAAATTCAAATAATTAGACAATTACATATCTATCCTCCATTTTTCAAATGCTTTAGGTGGGTGAAAAATCACTCGGTGAATTTTGTCTTATACGGTACATTTTCTCTCTCATACACAATTGTCGACACGATTTTTTTTCTTCCATTTCTTAATACATTGTCACATAATCCTACCAATGCATGTTATTTCGTTCTATCAATCTTTTGTTTCTTCTCATCCTCTTCAGATTTTCTTTTACTTTTCAATTTTTTAATATGTTCTTATTTATCCGAACGATTACCAGTTCTCCCCATTTTCATTCTATTTTGACCTATTAATATTTTCTTCCGTTTCAACCTCAATATGATAATGCTTAGCTTTCCACGTATTCCTTACCACTTCCACAACGTTTCATCTCCGTTGACCTTTTTTTTAGGGAAATTATTAAAAATCCTTATGAGGTTTTGTCATAATATCCACTTTCTCCTCTGCATTTTTCGAAATTCTCAAAAAAAACCTTGAGGTTCGTGAAAATATACAAAAACCCCCTAACAGTAACCACCGTTAACTATTATGTTAGACTTTAAGGTTTAACTAAAAAAATTGGACCATAACTTTTGTAACCCTAAAAATTTTACCTTAAAGTTTTTACCCTTTACAATTTAGGAACATATGTAAATTAAGAAGTGCTGGTTTTTCAGCTTCCATTGACGGATGCGTTTTTTATATGTATTCAGTTGCTTCTTTGAATTTTAACAATCAATTTATTTTCCATTTGAAAGGAGATCCACTACGTGGGTGAAACGAGGCTTACCGCGGCCTCCTCCGCGGTAACAACCGCGGGGAGGGCCGCGGTAATTCCCGCAGTAAATTGGGGCGCAGTCATGGTCTTACCGCACACGAAGCCGCGGTAATACCGCGGCCTTACCGCGTCACAGGCCGCGGTAGATATTTTAAATAATTTTTAAAAAAAGTGGATGAATTCGGATGAATATTCATCCGAATTCATCCACAAAACCCAGAAAACCCCAGAAATTTGAAATTCATCTGAAGAAGAAGAAGAATAGAGAAAGAAAGAGAATAAGAAGAAGAAGAAGAAGAAGAAGAAAGAAGAAGAAGAAGAAGAATAAGAAGAAGAATGAAAATGAAGAAGAAGAATGAAAATGAAGAAGAAGAAGAAGAATGAAAATGAAGAAGAAGAATGAAAATGAAGAAGAAGAATGAAAATGAAGAAGAAGAAGAAAGAATGAATGAAAGAAGGAAAGAAGAAGAAAAAAGGAAAAGATGAAAACGGGAAGAAAGAAGGAAAGAAGAAGAAAGAAGAAAACGGGAAGAAGAAGAAAGAAGGAAAGAAAGAAGAAGAAAATGGGAGAGGATGAAGGATGAAGATGAAGATGAAAATGAAAATGAAGATGAAGAGAAAGAAAACGGGTGAAGAAATTTAAAATAAATTTTACCGCGGCCTTACCATGATGGCGTTGAAGCGGTGGCGGCCGATATTCTGTGGCCGTCTGCGCTTTCGGCCGTGAAACGTGGCTCACGGCTTTTTGCGCGGTAAAACGTCTTACCGCGGCCTTATGCGCGGTAAAGGCCGCGGTAAAACGTGTATCATCGACGTAGTGATCGAAGGAAGCACCACAGGTAAGTATGGCGTTGTTCTACAAAAGCCACTCTTTGGCACTTTTCCCATTTATTCGCGGTCCATATTGGAAACACAGTATGCTAATTATTAATGCTGGAAAAAAAATCTTCATTATAGTTCCATATTTCAATCCGGATTCAACAAACTCTCATTAACTTAGTAATATAGGGGGATTCAAACCTGGATTTTCGGAGGTGAGATTTTCGATTCTCACCTCCGAAAATCTGGTGAGAATCACTCCGAAAATTCGGACCGGAGGTGAATCACGGGAGGCGTGAACATGAGAAAGAGGCGTGAATCACGGGAGCCCTTCCCCTGACCTTACCTGGCGAGCCCTTCCCTCCCCCACTCGCCAGCTGCTTGACCTGCGTGGCTGCCTGCTTGCTGTCCGGCGGGGCGTGATTTGAGACTCCCTCCGTTCTGGGCCCTTTCGCCGCCACCAACCACCACGGTTAGCTTCCCCATGAGAAGACGAAGCTAACCCACCCTCCCACGTTTCCGGAACTGCTACGACAAAGGAGAAATTGTGAACTAGCCGCCACCACGAATTCCCGTTTAACCGCTTTGATCCGCCGTTCTCTCCGTCTCCGGCCACCCCAACCACCACCGTTGGAACCACCAGTCGCCGGCGCACCTTCCAGACCCAGGTCCGCCGCCCTAAGTCGCAGCTCAGCCGCCGCCGCTGCCGTCGGAGATGAGTGGGGTGGGATTTCGGGCTGCTGGGGATCTGGAGAAAGTTGGGTGGTTTGAGGGGTGAATGGAATGTGATGAAATTTAGTGATGATTTTACCAAAAAATGAGTGAATTTTTTTTTTCTCCAAAGGTTTGACACCCCTAATAAGTGATGGTGAATAATGAAAAAAAGAGAAGCATGAGATTTATTTGATAATTTTTCATAAAAATATAATGACAGTTATAAATCACATTAGGTTTTTTGACTTTGAAAATAAAAACTGACGAGAATACTTATAATTTTTTAATCATTATGAACAAATATATCCATTCCTCGGGCGAAGCGTAGGATTGAACTAGTTGTATTGAAAACTTGGGCAGCTAAATGGTTTGAAGGGAAGAAGGCCATACTTTGAAGTTCGGTTCTGAGACAGCCCGTGTTGAAAATTAGGGTTTACAATTACATACGGGTCCGAGTTAAATATCTTTAGGGGGCAAAGTAGACATTAGGGCTTGTTAAACGACTGCACAGACCACGGTAACTGTGCGCTGAAGCGGTGAAACCAGGCGGTTCTGCGGTGGCGCCAACGCGAACTGCTTGCCGGTGCTTTCTCTCCAGCTTCAACCGCTCTCTTCCGTCCTTAGCTCCGGTCGCCGCTCCGTCGGCGTCACTTCGTTCCGCTCTCAGTCCATGCATAAACGACCATGCCTTGCGCTCAGGTGGCCCATCTGCTCCCGCTGAACCAAAACCTCGCACCAGATGCTTCACTTCCCAAATTAAATCTCACTATCGGTCCCAATTTCATTGGCCGCCACAACATTCCCGTCGCGGACAAGCGCCTCAGCCGTAATCACATCACGCTCACCACCTCTCCTGACGGCTCCGCCGTCTTACTTGTGGTACGCATCTTTTCTCATATCCAATTCATTCTACTCGATTCTCTTTTGGTCGATTGATTTTCGAGTGGAACTCTTCAGGAGGGGACAAATCCGGTTGTGGTTAGGTCCGGCGAGGAGAGGAAGAAGATCTGTTCTCGAGAAAGTACAGCTCTTCGTAGTGGAGATATCATAGAGTTGCTTCCCGGAACTCATTTCTTTATTTATGTAAGTTCTTCTGTTGATAGTAAAAGAACTTCCGAAGGTGTCGATAATGACAGTGAAAACCGTCGGGGTAAGAAAATTAAATCGGAGAGTCTTGAGAAGGTTGAGCTGAAAGGCAAGAATGAGGATGATTATTCGAATGGCATTAGTAAATTTCATGTTTCAGATGATAATTTGCCGTTAACTTTTCGGCTCTTGCGAGTGAAAGAGTTGCCCGGTTGGGCCAACACGAACTGTGTTTCAATAGGTGATGTGATTCAGGTATGATTTTCTATCTAATGCCTGATTTTGAAAGCTTGTAACCTTTGAAGCTTTTGGAACTATGCTTTGTTCTTTCTTATGTATTTTCAGGGCGACGTTCTTCTCTGTATACTTTCAAATTACATGGTGGATATCAATTGGTTGATGTCTGGTAAGTTTCCTAACCAGTGTTTAGGAACTTTATCTATCGCAAGAAGTTCACAGATGTCGAGATATTAGCAATGAGTGAGAAGGGTGTGTTTTATCTATGACAACTAAGATTTCGATTTCTCATTACAGCCTAGGCATCTGATGTTTAGAACAAGTATATATGTTACTTACTGGGTTCCATTTCTTCTCTAACAATCTCTATTAAATGTCTATTGAAAACGTTGGTATCATCTTTCACTGTTTATTGTTTGGTCCAAGCAAGCCCCAATCGTTCGTGTTTTTATCGGTAACTGATTTTGGGGAGATAATTCTTTTCTTTTTTGTTGCGATGGTCTATGCTTCAACAAAATGTAATTCCGTCACCCATTCTAGGGTATGTATCATTTTGTTCTGTTTTCTGTTTACTATATATGTAGCTTAGCCTTCTTTTTTGTTTTCTGAAGTAGCTCCTCTGTTCATTCCTTCCGCTCTCCTTTAATCCAGAAATCATTTATACTGTTGGCCTCAGCTATTCATTTTGTTTGGTGCAGCTTGTCCAAAAATAGGGAAGATTCCCCATGTATTAGTTATTCACGGGGAAGGTGATCAGACAGTGGAGATGATGAAGGTAAGGCGTAGCTAAAAGTAACATTTTTTTGCTTCATAAACTGTGTCAATAGGCAGTGGATACTAACTAGTTTTCATATTCTTAGTAGAGGAGTAAACCATCTAATTGGATTTTGCACAAGCCACCATTGCCTATTGCATTTGGGACACACCACTCAAAGGCAATGATTCTTGTCTATCAACGAGGAGTACGTGTCATTATACATACAGCAAACCTGATTTATGTTGATTGGAACAATAAGAGTCAAGGTCTCTGGATGCAAGACTTCCCTTGGAAAGACGAAGACAAATCTACAAAAGGAAGTGCATTTGAGAATGACTTGGTTGACTACCTCAGTGCTTTGAAGGTTCTGATTTTTCGACTGTTACTTTTTCCTTTTTTGTGCTCAAAAATTGGATCACTAGTTTTATTTTAATGTATAAGCATATACTATGTATTCTCCTCGGCAAACATTTTTCTGAAGATCTTTGTCCAACAAAAATAAATAAATACACCTATTACACATTCATGTTCATTGATGTGTTCTCTGTTATGATGGTCATAGTATAGATCTGCCAACCCAGGATTTTTCTCGATGCCACTTCTATTACACAGATGTTTTCTCAGTTAAATGATACTTATAGTATCTTCATTGTATCACTGTATGTAGTGGCCTGAATTCACTGCTAATTTACCAACTCTGGGGAACTTCAAGATCAATGCAGCCTTTTTAAGGAAGTTTGATTACAAAAATGCTGCGGTATCATTTCTTTTCATGTGCATGTTTCCTCTGTGGTCTTCCCCAATGGGTGATTTTTCCTTTTATGACATTTTCATCGGAGTGACAGTTAGCTACGGTTTTCAGGTCCGTTTAGTTGCTTCTGTTCCTGGCTATCACACAGGTTCCAATTTGAAAAAATGGGGACATATGAAGCTACGAACCATTCTTGAAGAATGCACTTTTGATAAAGAATTTCGGAGGGCTCCTCTTGTTTATCAGGTATGGGGTGTGTTCTTTTTCGAAATCTTTTTGGAAGTTGAAGTATTTGAAATTTGTTGTGAAGGTTGTGAAAGGAATTGAAGGGAAAGATTGATTTGACAGATTCTTATTTGTTTTGTACTAGTACAATCATGCTCATTGACCTCATCAAACATTTTGAACAATTTTTTGGTAGTTAATGTACCTATGTCACCCATGATACGTGCCATTGGCATATTAATAGTAGCATTAATGCTCTTGTGATACCATAGCATAATATTCTCTTTTAGGAATATTTCTTTGTGGAGTATATGTTTTCAGTTTTTACTTTTATTTTTAGTTTTTTTTTCACTTATTGTCTCCTATATTGTAGTTCTCCTCCCTTGGCTCCTTGGATGAGAAGTGGATGGCGGAGCTAGCATCATCTATGTCATCAGGTTACTCAGAAGACAGAACGCCTCTTGGTCTTGGAGAACCACTAATTATATGGCCTACGGTGGAAGACGTCCGATGCTCTTTAGAGGTACCAGAATCAAGAAGTCTTTTCTCATATGTTCCTTTCAACCAGGGTTATCTTGTATAGATCTCCTCTGTTTTTGTTTAATAGTTCCTTCTCGATTATGATGATTGCATCTATTCGTAGCTAAAGAAAGGAATTTCTTCATTTGAGGATTGATCCTTTTGCACCGACTACCGACTATGCACTGGTTCTTAATTTACAGGGTTATGGAGCTGGAAATGCAATTCCAAGTCCTCTAAAAAATGTTGAAAAGAACTTCTTGAAAAGTTACTGGGCTAAATGGAAGGCAAACCACACTGGCCATAGGTATATCAGTCCTCCTGTGGGCTGTTTTAGGTCCAAGTATGTCAAGTCCTTGCGTACTGTTTGCTTTCAATGGTATAATAACAGCTATTGTTCAATGCATCAGTCGTGCAATGCCACATATAAAGACGTTTGCCCGTTATAGTGGTCAAGAGTTAGCGTAAGCTTTGAGCTTGTACTTTCTTCGTGTCCTTCACTACAACATTTCACCATTCATCCATAGTTTATAACTGCAAAATGTACTTACATGTGCAGTTGGTTCTTGCTAACTTCAGCAAATCTTAGCAAAGCTGCTTGGGGAGCACTTCAAAAGAATAATGCCCAACTGATGATCCGTTCTTATGAGGTATTAGGTGTCTATGTGTTTTTGTTTAAAGCAAGATGTAATGGCAATGATGTTTTCAGTAATAATGGGAAGTCATAAGTGTATCTATCTGTTTCTAGCTCGGTGTTCTATTTCTACCAACCCCGGTCCAGCAACAGGGTTGTGGATTTTCATGTACAAGTGGTGGATCGCCATCAAAGGTACGTATTGCCATCAATTCTAGCAGCAACAGTTGGACAACAACACTCATCTTATATTGTGTTCAACACAACACATTTCACAAGCTTTTGATCACAAAATTTTCAAAATCCACTTTTTCCTCTAATTTTTTTTCTCACAAACATCACATCCATACTCAAAAGCACAAACTTCTCTTCACAAAACCTTTTTAAACAAACACAACCTTAGATCCTTGACAAGCAGAAATTACCTTGCTTTGCATGTAATATTCAGGTTAATAGTGGGCCAACAGGAAGTTGGGAAACAAAAACAACAAAGTTAGTGACTCTATCTTGGCGAGGAAAGAGAACTCCTGAAGTGATCCCTTTGCCTGTACCATATGAATTGCCTCCTGAGAGATACTCTCCTCAAGGTTAGACCGATGTTTCTTTCGTCTTCTTCGTTGTTTATTCCAGTTGCTTGTGGCTTAAGGAATTTGCTTATGTGCCTTGTGCAGATGTGCCATGGTCTTGGGACAGGCGATACACAAAGAAGGATGTTTATGGTCAAGTTTGGCCGCGACAGGTTCAACTGTATAGCTTTCAAGAGTCATGAGTGCCAGTTAGTTTTGTAGTTTGGTTGATCTCAGTTGTAGTTTAACGTTTTAAGGATATATATATATATATATATATATATATATATATATATATATATATATATATATATATATATATATATATATATATATATATAACTCATCCGAAAGTGTAATTAACTTGAATTATAAGCTGAGGCTTTAACTTGATCTCACTACACACAAATCTATCTCCTACGGCACAAAGACTTCTCCAGTTCTACATGAAAAGGCATAGAATAATTATTTTATTTTATTTTTTTTGAAACAAAAAATCTCACATTATAATCCATTTATGAAAATTAGAGCTCTAAATTTGTCATATTTTAATTTCATCATATCGGGTATGATATATGTTACCTCAACAACATGGTTCATAATTAATCGGATGTTAAAGAAATTTAAGAAATTTATAACATAAAGTATCTGATTGATCCAAAATCAAATACTTGTATTAAGATGAAAACGATGGTTTTTATTTTAATCAAAGTTTTACTATTAAGTTAGTTAAATCAATATCTAATTTTTTTATGTCTTCTTACCAGGATGCGCACCTCATTATGGAGATATATATAGAACTACGATAGTAACACTTTGTATCTCCTGAAGCAACAAATCTGACTTGTTTAGATAACAAAATCCCAGAATTAATGATTTTCAAATGCATGCACATCGGGATTTCACAATCTAATACTGTTACACAACAACAAAAATTATAAATCCCATCAGATTTAGCACCATCGTCTCCTGAATCCTATCTATACAAGCAAGTCACCGGAGTTTCACCGGCGGCTTGCGACAACACCTCCTTCGCCATCCATGGACATTATCTTTGAGCCACAGAGAGGCCGTCCATTCTCCATTGAAATCGGTTACTTTGACACCGTCCAAGAAATCAAAGAGAAAGTCCAAAAATACCACTCGATTCCACCCCACCGTCAAACTCTGGTTTTTAACGGTCAAGTTTTACAAGACGACCGTGACGTTGAGTTCTGTCAACTTCTACATAACTCCCGTGTACAACTCCTCGGCGCACCGAAACCTGCCCCAACACCACCACCATCATCACCGGACGCCAACAAGCCGGCCCAGCCGGTCCGAGTTAAGCTCGAGTCTCCTTCCTCATCCGGTACTCACATCCAGCTGCGTATCACAATCCCTTCCACGTCCAAAACGTCAGTCCCTTTGGAAATGGACCCGAACGACACCGTTTTACGCCTCAAGGAGAAAATTCACCACGAGCTTGACCCGATCCCTGTGGGTCGGTTAATTGTCCAGTCCGGGAGTTCGGAGCTCCACGACAGCCGCTCGTTACGTGAATGTGACCTCGTCGATAACGCTGAGATAGAGGTGAACGTGAGGCCGTCGCCGAACGGGTCGGGTCCCGCGATGGCGGCGGCGAGTAATAATAAGAAGTTCAAGGTGATGGTGCTGACCAAGTGCGGGACGAAGAAGATTCCGGTGGAGATAAACGCGACGGAGAACGTGAGCGAGCTGAGGAAGGAGTTGCAGAAGTTGCACGGAAGATTTCAGTTCCATCTTCCGTCGGAGGGTTACTTTTTCATTTACAAGCAGAATGTGATGGACGACGATCGGTCGTTTCGGTGGCACCACGTCGGACATGGCGATACCATCGAGATCTTCAACGGAAGTGTCACCGGCGGATCTTAACGTCGTCCGTATATACAGTTTAGGTTTGTTCTGCTTAATTGTCATTGTTCAGAAGTTACCGGCGACAGACGTTTAACATCCAAATCCGTTGCTGTTTTTCGCATGAATTAACAACCAATCTCTCCAAGAAACATCAAAACTCCCTATATCCACTAAAAATCCAAAGATGTGTTAACACCTGAATCTCTAAAGTCCACTATTCATTTTACATCAAAACATAATTGTTTTCCACATAATCTTCATAACCTCATGATAAGAGATAAAACGGTTCTATTCAAATTAAGTGGTTAGCTTTTTTGTAGGCCTCATGATAAGGTTGTGACAACAATAAAGATCAAAGAAATTTCTTTAGACTTAATAAGATATAAGTAAAAGTATTTAAACTTAGACGCATTAACCTATGCATTATGTATCTTTGGCAATAGAAAAAGGTTGTTGACAGAGTTTATAGACTTCAATACTTGAGAAGAGTCTTTAGAAAACGCCAAGTAAATTCTAACTCGCTTTTTCATATACGTATATTATCTCTTCAAACATTGAACTACGTTTCTAGAATTCCTAAAGAAGTAAACATAATCTTTTTAAATGGGATCTCATAAGTTAAAACATTCATTTTAATTAAACTTTTTTATATTTAACTATATCTCAATTCTACCTCAAATCACCTTTAATATAGTAATTGTTCATTGACATTTTACTTATATCAAATGATTTAATTCTTCTATATATATATATATATTTAAAAGATGTATTTCTTTCTAACTTATTGTTTCAGTTCCTTAATTCTTATTCTAATTTTAATATTTGGGGCATCATATTTTCTCATCTTTTTCTTTCTAGAGTATTTTGGGAGCGACAGGTGCACCTATATTTTAGGATCCTAGTGTATTTCGAATCATGAGGAGAAAGATATAAATCTCTCTAAAAATCAATTTGGGGATATTTAATTTCAAAACAAATTTTTTGTATTTTTGATTTGATAAGATTAGGTGGATAAGAACATATATTTGATTTTAAAATCTAAACAAACACACTTAATTTCTTATCAAGGGTGTGTGTGGAGGATAAGAATGGATTTAAAATAAAAATTGCTCAATTCCCAATGATTTTATACCTAACAAGTGAACACCGGTGAGCGGGGGTGGATCAGGTGGGGGCACGTAGGGGCACGTCTAGTGAAATTTCGAAATTATATTGGTAGTGATAGTGTTTTTTTCATAAATAAAATATATATACTATTTTGAACAAAAGTATATAGTGTTATGACTATAGCTAACATTTGAAGCAAAAGAAACAACACGGAGCACGCAGTAATAGAAGAAAAAAATGGGACAGTTTCGATCCAACAATTATGCACTATTGTTTATTCAAGTCATAAAAGCTGTTTTTTTATCATACAAGTCTTCAACTTTTAATAAAAAGTTAAGAGTTAAATCCTAAACATTTATAATGTGGTTAAATATTATCAAATAAAATAGATTTCATCTAAAAAATAAGAGTAATTAGTATTTTATGAAATTGGAATATCCTATTATGTTTTGAATGAATAAAAAATAGTTAAAATATTTCATTATTTATTTCAAATTGCTCTGAAGAATTATTACGCTTTCAACTTTTAAATAAATTATGACTTTTTTGAAATTAAATAATCTATTTAATTAATATTATCTAGTGCAAAACTTTGATCTCCTTCCTCACACACTTCTTTTTATATCTTTTCTTGTTATTAAAAATATTCTTTCCGTATCAAAATTATGGGAACTATCTACTATAATGTGAAATTTTAATTAAAATTTTTAGATTTTTTTTCTCAAAAATAATCTCAACAAATAAGAAGAATTTGTGCCCCCACAGACCAATAATCCTGGATCCGCCACCGCCGGTGAGAAGGGTTTTTTCGAGACTATGCCGCATCGCCAACCAGCCGCAACTCTCGGGTTCTCTGGGTGTCCTCCGACGCTTGCGCCGGCCTGCTCCAGTTCCTCTCCGTTTGGCAGCGGTTGCGCCATCTTCGCCGCTCGGCACCTCTGTCGAAGCCTCACGATGGCGGCGCTTGGCAATCGGCCCTCCGCTGCTTCGCCCTTCTATGCGGGCCGGGCGGTGAGTTGGTTTACTCATGGCCCACCGCCTCGCCGCTGGCCGCAGGTTCGGGATGCGGGTGGACAAGATGGTGAACTCGTCTCTGCCCCTGGGTTGTCGGTGGTTCAGGGCCCCTGTTGCTGGTGTGAAGGGCATCATTGGGTGCAGGTCTTCAATTCAAGGCAGAGGGGATCCGCCATGGATGTGCGAGTTTGTATGGGATGCTGGTTTGCCTAGTTTGTGGGTTCAGAAGCAGGCGGGCTTTGTATCAGCCATAGAGAAAAGAGTAGGGCTGGTGCCTAGGAAGTTATGGGGGTCGAGATCGAAAAGAATTCGATCAACAAACGGGAAAAAGGATGCTCACCCGATCGGGTACATACCTACGAGATTCTCACTCTCACGTGCCAAACGTAAGTGTATTAGACGGAGTATAATGGCAGTAGATGGCGTTAGATGAGATGGTTGTGGGGTGATAAAACGTGGAGTAGGTGGCATAGAGTCACATGTCAGTGTTAGCAGCAGCATGACAAGCAACAGCTCATGTGTTTGGGTTAATTACACAAGCACCTCATAGTCTACAATTCTTTTAAAACAAGTCCCAAATTTATCAAACACTATAAGTTGGTGCTACAGTATGATTGTTTTCCAAAATAATCAATTAAATTTTAATATTTTATTTATAAATTAAATGTTCCAAATGAAATGTGACAATCATTTTTAGAATGAGGAAGTATCTTTGTTTTTGGTCTCATCCAAGAAACTTAAGAAAATAGAGTTTATTCATTGTTCTAATCTTTTACTTGTATGTGCATCCAGATTGTAGATGTTTGGACTATTAACTTTCAGTAAATGGATAATTTTGATCTCGTTCAATTGTAAGAAGTTTATTTTAATTTGATTTTGTGTAAATTTGTTACCTTCATCATATATATGGTCACATTGCTTGGATTATTATTTTATCTATTGAATGATTTTCCGAAAAAAAACATACATTTGGTGGTAGTAGTGCTAAAGCTCAATAGTCTAATTTAAGTTTAGAGTAAATTACACCAGCAGTTTTATTTTTATGTTTTTGAATTATTTTCGTTTCATGTATAAAAAAGAAAAAAAAGGGCACTTTATCATTTGAAAAACTACAAGGACTTTCTAGTACAAAGTATATAATTTGTATGATACTTTTCTATTTAGGCCAATATTTGATTCAATTTATTGCATAGACAATAGACTGCAACACTTACACAAAGCCTGTACCCTCTCTGCTGCCTTGTCCCTCGCTTCTCTCTCTATTTCCTTCCCGTCCACTACCTGGTGAGCTTCACGCGTGTGAGGCCTTTCGGGTAAGCATCCGATCGGGTGGTTGTATCCTTTTCCAGTCAAACAAGAGATGTAGAGGAGGAAGAATCGGCACGGTCGGGCGGTGGCCCACCCTGCCCGAGATCACGGATCGGTGAGGACTTTGCTTTCGGGTAGCACGGGTTTGCGGTCTCCCGCCCTACCCGCTTCTTGTTCGAATTGACTCGGATGGTAAGTCTTATGCTATCTCTTATTTTCTATTGGATGAGTGGGATAATGAGATTGCGGATCTATTACTTCTTTGGAGGGGCATAGCTCGATCGTGGTCGGTGATCAGCGGCGAAACTCTCTCTCAAGGATTGATTTCGATTCGCGGCGAGATTTTGAGATTGGAGCGGTGGGTGGCGCCGGCGTGAACCCGAGCTCTTGATGTCGGGCCGTTTCTCATGTTCGGTCCAATAAGCGTGTTGAGACGTAAATGGGCCCATATAGTTCTAAAAAAACCTCACGCAGAGGGCCCATAGGGCAAAGGCAAACAGAAAAGATTATTGCTGATAAGGATAAAATAAAGAATAATGCACCCGTGGCATTGGATTTTTGTCCACCGTCACTTCAAACAGAAACACTTTTCTTAATTCCATCCTGTAAATCATACTCCCCCGTCCCAAATGTGTTGTCACAACATCAAAATATTTTTGTCCCAAATAAAATGACATTTTCTCTCTTATGTTTTATTTTACCACTTCTACCCTCGCAAATAAAACAAACCAACAAGAAAGTTTAGCGAGAATATAATAACAACAGTCTCAAAATGGCCAAAACTAAAGCAATAGAGAACAAAAAGCAACGAATGAAAGGTCGATATCGGTATGAAAGTCGAATACCAGTAGAGATAACACTCATAAACGCCATGTAATTGGCCAAAAGCACAATATTGACGCGATAGAATTATATTGACCACGATCTCGTCCTCGACACCCCAGATAGCTCTACATAAGCAAAAGCAGTGTCAACACGTCACAACAATGCCACAAATGGTACCTCGCTGACACCCAGACTGACAAATCTGGAAGCACTAACCCAAGTTGCAAGCACAAAACTAGAAGCACAGAAACAAGCAAACAAGACATAGAATAAAAACCCTAAATGGAGGGACCAATAAAGAGTTTTGAGAGATCAAGCATAGGCGGCCGTCACACCCATCTAGCCTCTAAGTGACGTAATTACTTCCCTCCGCTAGATGGGAAGTCCCCGAAACCCAGCAAACTCTGCTCGACAACCCCAAACACATCCTCCGACCAGCGTAGCTTCATCCTTACACAACGAAAGCCCAAATTCAACATCCTCCCCTACCCCTTGTTTGAGGAACCATAGAAGGAAGACCAAACGATGTCGCAAGCGGGCATTTTGCACAAGCCACCATTGCCTATTGCATTTGGGACACACCACTCAAAGGCAATGATTCTTGTCTATCAACGAGGAGTACGTGTCATTATACATACAGCAAACTTGATTTATGTTGACTGGAACAATAAGAGTCAAGGTCTCTGGATGCAAGACTTCCCTTGGAAAGACGAAGACAAATCTACAAAAGGAAGTGCATTTGAGAATGACTTGGTTGACTACCTCAGTGCTTTGAAGGTTCTGATTTTTTGACTGTTACTTTTTCCTTTTTTGTTGTTGTTTTTTTTTTTTGGTGCTCAAAAATCGGATCACTAGTTTTATTTTTAATGTATAAGCATATACTATGTATTCTCCTAGCCAAACATTCTTCAGAAGATCTTTGTCCAACAAAAATAAATAAATACGCCTATTACACATTCATGTTCATTGATGTGTTCTCTGTTATGATGGTCATAGTATAGAACTGCTAATTTACCAACTCTGGGGAACTTTAAGATCAATGCAGCCTTTTTAAGGAAGTTTGATTACAAAAATGCTGCGGTATCATCTCGTTTCATATGCATGTTTCCTCTGTGGTCTTCCCCAATGGGCGATTTTTCCTTTTATGACATTTTCACCGGAGTGACAGTTAGCTACGGTTTTCAGGTCCGTTTAGTTGCTTCTGTTCCTGGGTATCACACAGGTTCCAATTTGAAAAAGTGGGGACATATGAAGCTACAAACCATTCTTGAAGAATGCACTTTTCATAAAGAATTTCGGAGGGCTCCTCTTGTTTATCAGGTATGGGGTGTGTTCTTTTTCAAAATCTTTTTGGAAGTTGAAGTATTTGAAATTTGATGCGAAGGTTGTGAAAGGAAAAATTGAATGGAAAGATTGATTTGACAGATTATTTGTCTTGTACTAGTACAATCATGTTCATTGACCTCATCAAACATTTTGAACAATTTTTTGGTAGTTAATGTACCTATGTCACCCATGATACGTGCCATTGGCATATTGATAGTAGCATTAATGCTCTTGTGACACCATAGCATAATATTCTCTTTTAGGAATATTTCTTTGTGGAGTTTATGTTTTCAGTTTTTACTTTTATTTTTAGTTTTTTTCACTTTTTGTCTCCTATATAATGTAGTTCTCCTCCCTTGGCTCCTTGGATGAGAAATGGATGGCGGAGCTAGCATCATCTATGTCATCAGGTTACTCAGAAGACAGAACGCCTCTTGGTCTTGGAGAACCACTAATTATATGGCCTACGGTGGAAGACGTCCGATGCTCTTTAGAGGTACCAGAATCAAGAAGTCTTTTCTCATATGTTCATTTCAGCCCGGGTTATCTTGTATAGATCTCCTCTGTTTTTGTTTAATAGTTCCTTCTCGATTATGATGATTGTATCTATTCGTAGCTAAACAAAGGAATTTCTTCATTTGAGGATTGATCCTTTTGTACCGACTACCGACTATGCACTGGTTCTTAATTTACAGGGTTATGGAGCTGGAAATGCAATTCCAAGTCCTCTAAAAAATGTTGGAAAGAACTTCTTGAAAAGTTACTGGGCTAAATGGAAGGCAAATCACACTGGCCGTAGGTATATCAGTCCTCCTGTGGGCTTGTTTAGGTCCAACTATCTCAAGTCCTTGTGTACTGTTTGCTTTCAATGGTATAATAACAGCTATTGTTCAATGTATCAGTCGTGCAATGCCACATATAAAGACGTTTGCCCGTTATAGTGGTCAAGAGTTAGCGTAAGCTTTGAGCTTGTACTTTCTTCGTGACCTTCACTACAACATTTCACCATTCATCCATAGTTTATAACTGCAAAATGTACTTACATGTGCAGTTGGTTCTTGCTAACTTCAGCAAATCTTAGCAAAGCTGCTTGGGGAGCACTTCAAAAGAATAATGCCCAACTGATGATCCGTTCTTATGAGGTATTAGGTGTCATGTGTTTTTGTTTAAAGCAAGATGTAATGGCAATGATGTTTTCAGTAATAATGGGAAGTCATAAGTGTATCTATCTGTTTCTAGCTCGGTGTTCTATTTCTACCAACCCCGGTCCAGCAACAGGGTTGTGGATTTTCATGTACAAGTGGTGGATCGCCATCAAAGGTACGTATTGCCATCAATTCTAGCAGCAACAGTTGGACAACAACACTCATCTTATATTGTGTTCAACACAACACATTTCACAAGCTTTTGATCACAAAATTTTCAAAATCCACTTTTTCCTCTAATTTTTTTTCTCACAAACATCACATCCATACTCAAAAGCACAAACTTCTCTTCACAAAACCTTTTTAAACAAACACAACCTTAGATCCTTGACAAGCAGAAATTACCTTGCTTTGCATGTAATATTCAGGTTAATAGTGGGCCAATAGGAAGTTGGGAAACAAAAACAACAAAGTTAGTGACTCTATCTTGGCGAGGAAAGAGAACTCCTGAAGTGATCCCTTTGCCTGTACCATATGAATTGCCTCCTGAGAGATACTCTCCTCAAGGTTAGACCGATGTTTCTTTCGTCTTCTTCGTTGTTTATTCCAGTTGCTTGTGGCTTAAGGAATTTGCTTATGTGCCTTGTGCAGATGTGCCATGGTCTTGGGACAGGCGATACACAAAGAAGGATGTTTATGGTCAAGTTTGGCCGCGACAGGTTCAACTGTATAGCTTTCAAGAGTCATGAGTGCCAGTTAGTTTTGTAGTTTGGTTGATCTCAGTTGTAGTTTAACGTTTTAAGGATATATATATATATATATATATATATATATATATATATATATATATATATATATATATATATATATATATATATATATATATATATATAACTCATCCGAAAGTGTAATTAACTTGAATTATAAGCTGAGGCTTTAACTTGATCTCACTACACACAAATCTATCTCCTACGGCACAAAGACTTCTCCAGTTCTACATGAAAAGGCATAGAATAATTATTTTATTTTATTTTTTTTGAAACAAAAAAATCTCACATTATAATCCATTTATGAAAATTAGAGCTCTAAATTTGTCATATTTTAATTTCATCATATCGGGTATGATATATGTTACCTCAACAACATGGTTCCTAATTAATCGGATGTTAAAGAAATTCAAGAAATTTATAACATAAAGTATCTAATTGATCCAAAATCAAATACTCGTATTAAGATGAAAAAGATGGTTTTTATTTTAATCAAAGTTTTACTATTAAGTTAGTTAAATCAATATCTAATTTTTTTTTATGTCTTCTTACCAGCATGCGCACCTCGTTATGGAGATATATATAGAACTACGATAGTAACACTTCGTATCTCCTGAAGCAACAAATCTGACTTGTTTAGTTAACAAAATCCCTGAATTAATGATTTTCAAATGCATGCACATCGGGATTACACAATCTAATACTGTTACACAACAACAAAAATTATAAATCCCCTCAGATTTAGCACCATCGTCTCCTGAATCCTATCTATATACAAGCAAGTCACCGGAGTTTCACCGGCGGCTTGCGACAACACCTCCGTCGCCATCCATGGACATTATCTTTGAGCCACAGAGAGGCCGTCCATTCTCCATTGAAATCGGTTACTTTGACACCGTCCAAGAAATCAAAGAGAAAGTCCAAAAATACCACTCGATTCCACCCCACCGTCAAACTCTGGTTTTTAACGGCCAAGTTTTACAAGACGACCGTGACGTTGAGTTCTGTCAACTTCTACATAACTCCCGTGTACAACTCCTCGTCGCACCGGAACCTGCCCCAATACCACCACCATCATCACCGGACGCCAACAAGCCGGCCCAGCCGGTCCGAGTTAAGCTCGAGTCTCCTTCCTCATCCGGTACTCACATCCAGCTGCGTATCACAATCCCTTCCACGTCCAAAACGTCAGTCCCTTTGGAAATGGACCCGAACGACACCGTTTTACGCCTCAAGGAGAAAATTCACCACGAGCTTGACCCGATCCCTGTGGGTCGGTTAATTGTCCAGTCCGGCGGTTCGGAGCTCCACGACAGCCGCTCGTTAGGTGAATGTGACCTCGTCGATAACGCTGAGATAGAGGTGAACGTGAGGCCGTCGCCGAACGGGTCGGGTCCCGCGATGGCGGCGGCGAGTAATAATAAGAAGTTCAAGGTGATGGTGCTGACCAAGTGCGGGACGAAGAAGATTCCGGTGGAGATAAACGCGACGGAGAACGTGAGCGAGCTGAGGAAGGAGTTGCAGAAGTTGCACGAAAGATTTCAGTTCCATCTTCCGTCGGAGGGTTACTTTTTCATTTACAAGCAGAATGTGATGGACGACGATCGGTCGTTTCGGTGGCACCACGTCGGACATGGCGATACCATCGAGATCTTCAACGGAAGTGTCACCGGCGGATCTTAACGTCGTCCGTATATACAGTTTAGGTTTGTTCTGCTTAATTGTCATTGTTCAGAAGTTACCGGCGACAGACGTTTCGCATGAATTAACAACCAATCTCTCCAAGAAACATCAAAACTCCCTATATCCACTAAAAATCCAAAGATGTGTTAACACCTGAATCTCTAAAGTCCACTATTCATTTTACATCACCATTTTGTTTCTGGCTTTCTAAATGGTCCACGTTATTATAAACATAATTGTTTTCCACTTAATCTTCATAACCTCATCATAAGAGATAAAACGGTTCTATTCAAATTAAGTGGTTAGCTTTTTTGTAGGCCTCATGATAAGGTTGTGACAACAATAAAGATCAAAGAAATTTCTTTAGACTTAATAAGATATAAGTAAAAGTATTTAAACTTAGACGCATTAACCTATGCATTATGTATCTTTGGCAATAGAAAAAGGTTGTTGACAGAGTTTATAGACTTCAATACTTGAGAAGAGTCTTTAGAAAACGCCAAGTAAATTCTAACTCGCTTTTTCATATACGTATATTATCTCTTCAAACATTGAACTACGTTTAAATTATTTCTAGAATTCCTAAAGAAGTAAACATAATCTTTTTAAATGGGATCTCATAAGTTAAAACATTCATTTTAATTAAACTTTTTTATATTTAACTATATCTCAATTCTACCTCAAATCACCTTTAATATAGTAATTGTTCATTGACATTTTACTTATATCAAATGATTTAATTCTTCTATATATATATATATATATATATATATATATATATATTTAAAAGATGTATTTCTTTCTAACTTATTGTTTCAGTTCCTTAATTCTTATTCTAATTTTAATATTTGGGGCATCATATTTTCTCATCTTTTTCTTTCTAGAGTATTTTGGGAGCGACAGGTGCACCTATATTTTAGGATCCTAGTGTATTTCGAATCATGAGGAGAAAGATATAAATCTCTCTAAAAATCAATTTGGGGATATTTAATTTCAAAACAAATTTTTTGTATTTTTGATTTGATAAGATTAGGTGGATAAGAACATATATTTGATTTTAAAATCTAAACAAACACACTTAATTTCTTATCAAGGGTGTGTGTGGAGGATAAGAATGGATTTAAAATAAAAATTGCTTAATTCCCAATGATTTTATACCTAACAAGTGAACGCCAGTGAGAAGGGTTTTTTCGAGACTATGCCGCCTCTGCCAACCAGCGCCGCAACTCTCGGGTTCTCTGGGTGTCCTCCGACGCTTGCGCCAGCCTGCTCCAGGTTCCTCTCCGTTTGGCCGGCGGTTGCGCCATCTTCGCCGCTCGGCACCTACTGTCGCGAAGCCTCACTATGGCGGCGCTTCAGCAATCGGCCCTCCGCTTGGCTTCGCCCTTCTATGCGGCTGGGCAGTGAGTTGGTTTACTCATGGCCCACCGCCTCGCCGCTGGCCGCAGGTTCGGGATGCGGGTGGACAAGATGGTGAACTCGTCTCTGCCCCTGGGTTGTCGGTGGTTCAGGGCCCCTGTTGCTGGTGTGAAGGGCATCATTGGGTGCAGGTCTTCAATTCAAGGCAGAGGGGATCCGCCATGGATGTGCGAGTTTGTATGGGATGCTGGTTTGCCTAGTTTGTGGGTTCAGAAGCAGGCGGGCTTTGTATCAGCCATAGAGAAAAGAGTAGGGCTGGTGCCTAGGAAGTTATGGGGTCGAGACCGAAAAAGAATTCGATCAAGTCAAACGGGAAAAAAGGATGCTCACCCGATCGGGTACATACCTACGAGATTCTCACTCTCACGTGCCAAACGTAAGTGTATTAGACGGAGTATAATGGCAGCAGATGGCGTTAGATGAGATGGTTGTGGGGTGATAAAACGTGGAGTAGGTGGCATAGAGTCACATGTCAGTGTTAGCAGCAGCATGACAAGCAACAGCTCATGTGTTTGGGTTAATTACACAAGCACCTCATAGTCTACAATTCTTTTAAAACAAGTCCCAAATTTATCAAACACTATAAGTTGGTGCTACAGTATGATTGTTTTCCAAAATAATCAATTAAATTTTAATATTTTATTTATAAATTAAATGTTCCAAATGAAATGTGACAATCATTTTTAGAATGAGGAAGTATCTTTGTTTTTGGTCTCATCCAAGAAACTTAAGAAAATAGAGTTTATTCATTGTTCTAATCTTTTACTTGTATGTGCATCCAAGATTGTAGATGTTTGGACCATTAACTTTTAGTAAATAAACAATTTTGACCTCGTTCAATTGTAAGAAGTTTTTTTAATTTGATTTTGTGTAAATTTGTTACCTTCATCATATGGTCACACTGCTTAGATTCTTATTTTATCTATTGAATGTTTTTCCGGAAAAAAAAACACATACATTTGGTGGTAGTAGTGCTAAAGCTCAATAGTCTAATTTAAGTTTAGAGTAAATTCCACCGGCAGTTTTATTTTTATGTTTTTGAATTATTTTCGTTTCATGTATAAAAAAAAGGAAAAAAAAAGAGCACTTTATCATTTGAAAAACTACAAGGACTTTCTAGTACAAAGTATATAATTTGTATGATACTTTTCTATTTAGGCCAATGTTTGATTCAATTTATTGCATAGACAATAGACTGCAATACTTACAACACTTACACAAAGCCTGTACCCTCTCTGCTGCCTAGTCCCTCGCTTCTCTCTCTATTTCCTTCCCATCCACTTAACGGATCTCCGTGTAGGGAAATCACCTACTAGGTGAGCCTTGACACTTCCTGTTCACTACCCGGTGAACTTCACGCGTGTGAGGCCTTTCGGGTAAGCACCCGAACGGGTGGCTGTATCCTTTTCCAGTCAAACGGGAGATGTAGAGGAGGAAGAATCAGCACGGTCAGGCAGTGGCCCACCCTGCCCAGATCACGGATCAGTGAGGACTTTGCTTTCGGGTAGCACGGGTTTGCAGTCTCCCCGCCCTACTCGCTTACTGTTCGAATTGACTCGGATGGTAAGTCTTATGCTATCTCTTATTTCCTATTGGATTAGTGGGATAATGAGATTGCGGATCTGTTACTTGCTGGATACATGTAACATTTCTGCAAGGACCGGACAGTTTTTAGCTCTTTGTGATCTAGTATGGCGGAGGTTGGTTGCTTCTGATTATCTTGAGGATGTTGCGCACTGATGTCTACATTCTCAATCCATTTATAAGACTTCCCAGGGGTCCGGTTTGCTTACAGTCCGAGGTTTCTATTATTGATCTATTCATTGCATTGTTGGACCTAGAGAAGATATCAATCTTTTATCTTTAGATCATTTGCTTATATTAAATTTGCTTGTTGCATAATTGTTGTTTGCTTGCCGTTAGTACTGGTTAGTTTGGTTTATTTTCCACTCACTCTTGGTTAGAGCTACTACTCTAGTTGTTTTAGGGACTTGTTCAGTATTTGTGTTCCCCACTCAGCTACAGTTGTGTTAATTTGAATAGAAGTTATTCCATTATAAAGAATAAAAAAATAAAAATTACTTCTTCCCCACACAATACCGTCGTTGGTAAAGAAATCAAGAGATCTCTTCAATAAAAGAAAAAAAAGAACAATAAATCGAAGCATAACACGACACAAACGCTTCACCAAAAAAATGGGGAAAAGGAAAGAAAACGATTGGAGCAAGAAAAGAAAAAACTCTCTACTCTTCGCGCAGATCAGCAATCGGAGACGATTGAAACCATTGCTTAAGCACAACGAATGCTACCAGGTGAGTCGTATACTATTTCTTAGGACCACATATTTTTCGTTTCTCCATTTTGATGGGGTTTGGGGTTGTTGCTTCTGATTTCACTATGTAGTTGTTGAGACCCTGGTAGCGGGCTTCGTAACTCCAAGCCCCTTACTAGGGTCCTCAGATGGCTCTTTGACCTTGGTATCAGGTCAGGTCAGGGCGTTACTTGGCCCGCTACCAGTAACGGGCTGGTAAGTGCATGGACGCTACCTGGTAACGACCTGGCCCCTTCTAGCCCGTTACCAGTCTAACACATAGATCCAACTTCATCTCCTTCCTTCTTCATCCAACCATTTATAGAGAATTCGGGAGTAAACAAAATTTTTTGCTCCCCTCATTTTTCTCAACTCATACACATTTGTCACCATTTCTGAAGTACTTGGTTTAGTCTAGATCAAGTTTTTTTTAGAAAGGCAACAATAAATATTATATATAAAAGATATTATACCATATATCCCAATATACCCTGAAAGGTAATCTTGGGAAAGAACTCAAAAAATTTGCCTCAGTTAATTACACCGTACACATGATGAAATCTCATCTTTAACCCCAACATCTAAGAAAAGTACCCCAATATTAAACTTACTAAATTAACCCAAATAAAACTCCATAGACACACCCTCAAACATCAAATCCCACCGTATATAAACTCCTCCAAAATAATGCTTGAGAACACCCACAAAAAATACCTAAACAAATAAAATCCCAAAACACCTAAAAAATAACATGGATGCTATAAACTCCACAAACCCATAATAATTAATCTTTAGACTCCATTGCAACCTTTATAATTCAGATTTTAATTTCACATTGGACTCCAACTTATTAGCTTCATCAACTTTATGAGACTTTGAAGGTAATTACTTCTTCAAAACTTCTTTAAACACCTCCAAATTAAAATCTTAAGGTCACTCCGCTACCCCATTAAAATTTACTGATTGTCAATGAGCTTTGAAAAGAGGCATATTGGGAACAAGAGCAATAATGTCCACTTTACCATCATTACCCTCCACCAACATCCCCGGAAGTGTCACGATTTCAACAGCGAAGCAACGTCGGCGCTCGCAACAACTACCTACAAGCTCTCGCTGTCGTCCTCCATCTCCAACATGTCGGAAACCGCCACCGAGGCAAGCTCATATTTCAAGTGACTATTCATATTTTCAATTCCAACTTTTGAGTTAGCCACTTGAACTCTACCAAAACTAAAATTAGTGCCACCATTTAATTTTCCTAAACAATCTAGCACCTCATTAACCTTCCCAATCACTTTCATGTTGGAACCATCAATGGCCAAAACTTCCAAAACCAAGAATCCAAAATGCTACCGTGACGGCAAAGCTGGCCAAGCAACACCGTCAATGTTGCGCGGAACACCCTCCTCATTGTGTCAAGATTCCGACCGTACTAGAGCAGAGACTCCAGGTGGGCAAAGTCTACTTCCATGATCTCCCGCTGGGTAAACTTCCGTCGGAGCTTCAGTAAACAAGCCCACCACTACAACACCATCTCTTTTGAAATACCTAACAATTCTAGAGGTAAGAGAGAGTTTCTCTCTCTAGAATTGGTTTTTATTTTTGGAGATTCGGTCTTTTTCTTCTCTGGTTGTGTTTTTGACACCTCTAGCTTCGCCGATGAATCTCTGACGGTGAATCTAAAGCAACAAAGATAAACACTCAGAGGCTGATATGTTTTTTATTAATGTTTCATTTTTTATTTAAATTGTTTTTTAATCTTGCAATTTTAAAAGATCTAGCTTGGTAATGGGCTGGTAGCGGGTCAACCCGCCCTAAGGCGGTAATCGAAATTTTAAAATTAAATTGTTAGCGGGCTGGTAATGGCCCGGCCAATTACCAAGTCCCTAATACAGAAAGAGCCCCCCATCTTCATCATTTCACATATGCATCTCTTCTAAACTCCACCATCCATCTCCGCCGAGAAACCAGCCGACGCAACTCATTTTCGGCATACTTTTTCTCCATTCAGGCGTGAATATCTCAATTGTTTTTTCATTTTAACCGTTTATTTTGAGATATTTAATGGTATTTTTTGGGTTTGTGTTAAAGATCACTTCCCAGCCTTCCCGCCGTCCGCCGCTGTCGATTTCAAGCTAGCAACTGGAAACCAAGTTCAGAAGGTAAGGTTTTCAGTTTGGTGATTTTTTCTTTGATTTTTTGCGAATTTCTTGAAATTTCATTTGTTGGGATTTGTATGATAAAATACATCTTTAACTTTATTAGAACATTTCATATCGAACCTAATTTTTGAATATTACTATCTAACCCACCCACCCACCCACTTTTTTCTTCCTAGCCCACCCTGACGGACACACACCCAGATCTGAGACATTTTTTCGGTTACGCCGCCGCTGCCATTTCTGTGACCTTGCTCGCTGATAATGGCTGGAGAAAAGCAACATTGCCTAAAGGTTTAACCGTTTCCTCTTCTTCATTCCTCTTTTTCAGTTCAGATTTAGTTAAGCTTCTATAATCATTTACAACTCGAAACCCTAATCCAAGATTCGAACGAATTGCAGACGCCATTCGCACCAATAGATTTCCGTTCAAAAAATCCGATGGCCACCATCCCGAAAACGTATCTAACTGAGCAAGGATTCAGTGTACTAGGAAGTGAAGAGGAGGGTTACCTACGTCGATCAAGATGAGCAAGAATCACTACTTGGACTTGGAGCAAGTCTGGATTCGTAAGATTTTTTTTGGAGATACATACTAGCACTACGTAGTTGCAGCTTATGTTGTAATGCACGGAGTAGCGCCTCAGGTGTTACTGGGGGGTCGAAAATCGTCGTAGCGCACAAGGCATTACTGAGGGCGCTACTGGTCAGAGCCTGTCAGAGCTAGTAGCACCTTGGTAATGCCTTCGGGCGTTACTGTGGGCGCTACCGGTTAGAGCTTGTTAGAGCTAGTAGCGCCCTGGTAATGCCTTTGTGCGTTACCAACCGTCACCTCCTTTTCGATTCCCGGGCATTAATCTGGTTCAAATTAAAGCTGAACAAAGTAATGCCCTAGTAAGTAGTAACGCCCTAGGGCGTTACCAGCTACCTAAAAGTAAAAACGCGTGTTCTCTTCCAGAACGTGAACCCGAAAGCCTCCCTTCCTCCCTCTCTCAACCTCCAGCCTCTCAGCCTCGCACCGCTTCCGCATCCGTCACGCCGGCGCTTCCTCCCTCCATTTCAACGCCGAAATCAACGCCGGCTCCACCACTTTGAGTCGATCGAGGCCATCCTTCCGTCTCCACCACCACCTTGTCATCTTCGTTAGACCTCCGTTATCGCAACAGGCAAGAGCAGTGCTAAGATCTACTCCATCTGAGGTATAGGTTATTTTTTTGTTAATTTATCCTTCTGTTTACTTTATAATGGACATGAAAAACCCACTTTTTCATTTCCTGTTCCGTGGTTGCTGAAACCGTACAACACTATTATGGATCCACTGAAACCGACTATGTTCGTGCCTTTTGTCTGGTTCTTTCTCTTAAGCTTCTCTTACTGTCTAAACAGAGAAGGTATGTGTTTGGTTTGGTAGTGTTCTTTTTGTTTCCTTGTTTCTGTAAGTTTTTGAAACAATATGTGTAATTTAGAAGTAATGTATTTTCTTTTTTGTAGGATTGGCTCTTCTGAAGTGTAAGGACAGAGAGGTGATCGACCCTTTTGGTGCTTTGTCGGATTGGGTAGAGGACAATGGAGTTGCTGATCCATGCTCTTGGTCGGGAGTTAGATGTTGGGATGAAAAAGTTGTGGCCTTGTAAGTTGGATTTTTAGAAAACTAGTGACTGGTCGGGAATTCTCCCTTCAACATGTCTACAATGGATTCTTCTTTTCTATATATATATATATATATATATATATATATATATATATATATATATATATATATATATATATATTTGTTAGGCTTTTTGGGGTGTGTTCATTTCGTTGAGAATTGTGAAAAAAAGTTGAGTTTTTGAAAACTGTAAGGAAATTAATGATTATTTCTATTTATTTTATAATAAACATTTAAGATTTAATAGATTAAATGTTAAAACATAAAAAAATGATTTGGGATAGTAACGCCAAGTAGGGGGTGGGGCGGTACCGGGCTGTCGGTTGGCGTGCACAGTAGCGCCAAGTAAAGGTGGGCGCTACCGAGGCTGTCGGCTTAGCAGTGTCATTTGTCGAGCCTGGTAACGCATGGTAATGCATTGGGATGAAGTAACGCCTCGATTTGAAGCGCTCTGGTAACGCCCTTGTGCGTTAATTTGTTGGGATTTGTATGATAATTTTATGTTCCTTTATTTGTTCATGTATTTTCTGTTTGTTGAATTTGAGTTTGTTGAATGTTTTTTTGATGTATTTGTTGGATTCATGTATTTTGGTGCTTTTATGATAATTTATCATATTTGATGATTTTTTGGTAATTTTTTGAATGCATGTATTTGTTGGATTTTTATTATATTTAGTGATAGTAATTTTGTTGATTTTTATGAGATTTGGTGAAATTTATCAATTTTGATGATTTTGGTGATTTCTATTATTTTCGTGATTTTTGTTTATTTTAATGAATTTTTATGAGACTTGGAAATTTTTTAAAAGTTTGGGTGAAATTGTAAAATTTTAAAATAATGTAGTTTACTTGAAAAGTTTTAACAAAGTTAATTGCAAAGTTTTAAAATTGTGTAGTTAGGTGAAATTTTTTTTTATAAAGTTTGGGTGAAATTGAACAATTTTAAAATAATGTGGTTTACTTGAAAAGTTTTTACAAGGTTAATTGCACAATTTTAAAATTATGTGGTTTACTTGAAAAGTTCTTTAAAAGTTTAGGGAAAGTGTAAAATTTAAAAATTATGTGGTTTAGGTGAAAGGTTTTTAAAAAGTTTGGTTGAAATTGTAAAATTTTAAAATTATGTGGTTTACTTGAAAAGTTTTAACAATGTTTGGGCCAAAAGGTAAAATTGTAAAACTTTGTCCCTTACTTGAATTTTTTATTAACTATTGACTTTTTGCATTCCTGTAAGGATATGACGGGTCTAGATCCAAGGTGAGCGAGTTGCCAAAATATCTGGCGTCACTGCTGCTAGGGTTTTCAAGGGCTGCAAGGTGTTTCTGGCCCCTGTGAACGCCGCAAAGTCCACCGCCAAAACCGTCGCTGCCAGACCGGGTTTGTTCAGAAGCCTCGAAAGATTTCGAAGGCCCTAGAAACCCACTCTCAAACCTCTAACGATCACCGCACCCGGCGGCTTCCGCTAACCCTACTGCGTCTCAGCTTCTCTCAGCCAGTTCCTTGGCGGAGCTCACGAAGTCTCTCGCGTTGATGCCATCAAGCAACTCTGGTCCTACATTAAGACTCATGATCTTCAGGTCCTCTTTTCTCTTTCGCATGATAGAGTAAGGGCTTGATTGATAAATTTAGCACCACTTTGTTAATTTTGTTTGGATTTCGAGGAGAACTCACGAGCTTAATTGAAATTAAGACAAGACTAGGGGTGGCAGTCGGACGGATAATCCGCGGTTAGCTCATATCCGCGAACCGCAAACCGCGATTTTTTTCGTATCCGCGGTTTGCGGTTACACCTATCACGAATAGGAATTTAAATTTGTATCCGCGAACCGCGAGTATCCGCGGTTAGCCCTTTGAAGTGTTAACTAAGAATACATTAATTCCTGGGAATCAGACCAACAACTTGATGAGACCAAATGTTTGTTTGATGCTGATGGCCGCTAGGCCCAATCGCCTAAAAAGGCCTACCAAAAGGCCCAAAATTAATAGCCCACAATAAGGGCCCCATTAAAAAACCCACTAATGCATACAAAATATTCCCGGACTCAGTGAAAACACTTGCCCGTACAAAGGTATTGGA
Source organism: Stellera chamaejasme (assembly GCA_024586325.1). Lineage (NCBI taxonomy): Eukaryota > Viridiplantae > Streptophyta > Magnoliopsida > Malvales > Thymelaeaceae > Stellera > Stellera chamaejasme. Next base: position 1,982,534 of record CM044986.1, read on the forward strand.
TATTCCCGGACAAGTATTTCCCGAATATACAGAACACATGCGAAATACGGTATATTGACTTATTACGATAATGCCACCATTAAAACCTACTATATAACAGACATTGGCGGCACAAGTCAACTCTCTCGCTTCTTGAAGTGACTTCGTTAACAAGAAAAACAGTGAATACATCACCAAGAACCCCTATTCCTCGAATCCCGAGAAACGCGTTACGTTCACGCACCAATGGCATCAAGCAACATCAACACGCGTCAATTGCGTAGACATATGGCGGTATCTGCCCAATCAGCGCCGCCATCAGATGCAATGACGATAAAGTGTCAGTTGTCACTAGATTATCTTGTTTTAACACAAATGAGCATAGCAAAAAACATATTCTTACATCAAGCCATGCAACTTTACTGATTGTAGTTTTCAACCATGTAATAGAAACTTTAACCAACACATGTATTCTTCATATTAGCATTCGGTAGCTCACTTTTACTGTGCCCAACAATTGCAGCGACAGCATGATTTGTGCCATTGATGTGTTGGATAACAGAATGTAAATCATCGACTTCTCGATAGTAGTTCCCATACTCAAATGTACCTTCACTTTCACTAAGAAAATTTCCAGGAAAGGGGCGAGCCAATCAAGAAATCATCTATAAAACAATGTACTCTTGCACCTTCGATTCTTCCAAGCAAAATGGCCTTCCAAGGCTGAATCGAACAAGTCCGAACTAAACACATTTCACATGTATCTAGTACTCTAATAATTATATTGGGACACCTTGCAACCACATCAACAATCATCCAAACTAAAACATCACTTGTTTCACCAGCCACAGGCCAGTGGATAAAACGTGAAAGCATATTAACCTTGTCATCCACATTACCAAACAATATCCACGCTTTGTCATCCCCTCCGGAGAACAATTGAAGAAGACACTTGCACAAAGATACACAAAGAGCTTTTCCTTTCAAATATAGGATAAAAACAAGAACCAAGAGCTGAGTGTTGTAAAACCTTTGCTAAAGGTACCTACAACATCTGATCCGTGCAAGTGTTGCATATGACCAACAGAAGCTGGTAAAGCTTTGAAAGATAAAGGAAGAAGAAACCAAATGAGGAACTGAAAGTGTCATAGTAATAAACCAGCCCAACCATCTCGACGACAGTCTCTTGAAGGTATTTAGGTCTTTATCAGGATAACTTTGTCTGTACAGGAACTCGTGAATTACAGTAGATAATAAATGCACAGATGTGCAAATACCGATTAAGCATACTTGTGGAATAACATTGCCAAAATTCCCAGCTTGGCGTTTGACTGTGTTGGCTTCAGCTAAATCAACATGTTCCTTCCTTTTAAAATATCATGTACAGATGAAAGGCGCTCTCATCATCATCCTTATGCAACCATTCCTACCCCCGCACCCCCACCACTCCCAACACTCCAATATTCGAAAGCGTTATTCTCTATTTCTTTTTGTTCTAGATCGCTTTTAAGCTTAATGACCTGCAATGGGCACAACTGAAAAGATTGACATGGAACCCGTGACACATCTTAAAAGAATCTGATAATGGAAGTGGAAGACGCACCTGCTTCTCCAATTCAACTGTACGAGCAACAGACTTGCTCCTAGCTAGCGTGGTGGTGAGCTCGGCAACAAGGGGGTGAGAGAGAGCAGCGAGGAATGAAGCCGAACTTTTGGAATGATCAAAGATGAAGGAAGTGCGATTCGCGAATCGTGTCTGTGTCTGTGTGAGTGAATGTTGTCTGCTGCTAACCCTAAGACACACCATAAACATGCTTCAGGCCTTCACGCATGGGCAGGGCCGCAGGGCACACCACTTAATGGGCCTCACTTATGGGCTTAGCTTGCGGTTTGTGGGTATCCGCAAACCGCGGATAGTGGATAACCGCGGTGCGGATACAACATATCCGTAATCCGTAACCGCGAATTAACGGATGCAAAAAAACCGTATCCGCGAACCCGCAGATAAAAACCGCGGTTAAAACCATCACTGACGGCCGGTTATCCGCGGTTTACGGATACTATCCATCCGATTGCCATCCCTAGACAAGACGGAAGTAGCATTGGTCATGTGGTGGGGGTGTGTTTTTTGTTATAGGCTCACTGCTTTTGGAAATATATCCTTTTCAATGGATTTAATGGATACCTTGTATGAATAACTTTTGAAGTAACATTGTCTCCTTTGCTTCATGGGTGCATCCTGTAACAGTATTTTGGATCTTTGTGTGCGCATGCAGTAAAATGTGTTCTTGGTCTGTCTTTGCTTATCATCATCTTGATTGATTAGCAGCATATTTCCTTTAAAAGATTTTGTACTATGGTTTCTGAAAGTCTGGAACTTTTGATGTTTAAAGAATTGTTTTTTGTTGTCTTGCAGGAGATTTAGAATGGTAGCTCAAGAAAGCTTCAAAGTAAGCAAAAGTCTCAGTTCTGCTGTAAATCTGTATTGAAGTATGAATTTTTTTTACTTATTTACTCATAATTTATTGGTAACTCAAGTCTTTGCATTTTGAATTGGGTAGGCCAACAATGAAGTCTTTTTTACGGTAAGTACCTATCAAATATTGTACAATGTTTTGTGAAAATCTGGAGCTGTTGATGTTTACAGTTATGTTTCTTTTGCTTGTCTTTCTTGTATGAGATTTACAAGGGTAACTCAAGAAAGCTTCTATGTAAGCAAAAATGTTGGCAGTTAAATAAGTTAGTAGTTTCTTAAGTACTGCTCTCACTTTTTTAAAATGTGTTGTCGCTGATTGTTGGTGCATGTTATAATGTTATTAGGAATATTATGACTGATTATTACGACTTTTGTTTAGGCTATTAATATTCTTTAACACAAGTCATGTTGATAAAGTTTTTTTACAAAATTTACCCACCCTGCATCATTTACAGTTGTAGGATTGACAAATTTTATTGGGAGTCTCTGCTACTTATCTAACTCAATTATTAGGTAATCATTATTCAGTACTACATTTATAGATAAACCTATCAACATGTTCAAACAACTCATTATATTCTTTCAAACTTTTGCAGAATATTTATCCTCAATCCCATAACTCGGTGATGGAAAGAGTATGTGTGGAAGTATCATGGAAGTTGCAACATTATTCAGTAGTTCGTTTATAAAGAAACATGTCAACTTAGGTTGATTTTCTACGTACTTCTTTTGAACCTGTTGCGAGTCCTCTCTGTCATACTACTATGTTAGTCTAATTTGCTATGTTGATTGCTCATCGAGATTAGAGATTGCATGCACTCCCATTGCATGCACTCCATAAGATAATCGTTGTAAAGCTCTATGATGAACAGGAGGAGCCTTCGATGGCGATGGAGGTGAGAAGCCACAGGGCCTCAAGTAGTAGAACCTTCAGAAGTGAGAGTGAAGAGTGACCACTGGCAAGAATAATAGCTAACGTGTCATTGCTTGAATAATTTGTGATTGGTTGAGTTGAAAATGTAGGGGAGATATTAGGCGATCCCTTACCATTGGATGAATAAACTGATTTTAATGATTATAACAAGATACTGCTACTTGCGTTTCGCTACTGATACAAATTGTGATATTAGTAAGAATTAGATATAATTTAAGTATAATTGTAATATTGAATTAGATACATAAAATTAAATAATATATAAGTATTTTTTGTGATTTTTTTACTATTTATCTTTATAAGTATTTAAGTTGAACAGTAAACCTAGAAACATGAAACATGAAATTCAAATAAGTGAACTTTTTGAAAATGGATAAAGTACATTAATATCACACCCTTATAGCTTAACTACACTTATCAGCACAGAAAAAACACAAAATTTTTTTAAAAATGGACACTATTCATGAATAGTTATGACATGTAAATGGTAAGGTATGAACACATGGAGCGCAGGCGAGAGCGAGAGAAACACCCAGCTTACTCCGGCAGGGCTTCTGAACATGGTTTTAGTTCCAGGGGCAAGATTCCAATTCGGGATTTCATCAATGTCATCGACAAGGTGGGCACAAGTCTGTTCTTCACCGGCTTCCCAGAGAACTGGTCGAAGGAAAGCATGTGGAAGCACTTCCTATTGTTCGGGCAGGTGTTGGACATCTTCATACCGCTCAAGCTTTCCAAGGATGGTAGGAAATTCGGCTTTGTCAAGTACAAGGATGTGAGGGACGTGGAATCGTTGGTAAGGAGGATCGAATCGGTGGCCGTAGGAGCAAAGCGTCTCAGGGTGAACGTGGCCAGGTTCAACCGTCAGGGGAACGTGGCCGTAGGATTATATGGTTGAACATCCAAGGGGTTCCGATTCACGTTTGGAGGGCCGACGTTTTTGAAAGAATTGCAAAGAAATGGGGGAGGGTTATTGAGATTGAGGAACTCACTTTGCAGAGAGAACAAGTTCACATTGGCCGCGTCTGTGTTCTCACTCAGAGGCTGGAAACAATAGACTATGTGATGCGCTTGTTCGTGGACGGGGCTCCGTATCCAGTGAAGGTGGCGGAGGACCAATCAGAGTTGGTGGACTTCGGCCAGCGCTACGCAATTCCGGTCAACTTTCAGGAGTCGGTGTACGATACGGAGGGCGACGCCGGTTCAGTGGCGGAGGACGTAGGTGAGGAAGCTGACTCGGAACGTGACTCAACATCCGAGTGGAGCGACTCGGATTTGAATCTGGGTGGTGGAAAGACCGATGCAGGGCAACTCCCCAAGGCACGCATCGCAGAGGCTGACAGCAGGGGTTCTGATCAAGGCAGCGCCGCTGCTTTGCACAATGGGCAAAAGACGCAAAGTAAGGCAGTTGACTGCAGTGCAGAGGTGGGAGTGGGCCTACCAAACTTGGGCCTGTTGGAAGAGGGGGACTTTGTCCCAGAGACTTTGGATGAAGGGGAGTGTGGGCCTAGTGAATCTAGGCCTCGTTTAATCCGGAAGAGCGGGCCAGACCAAGTGATAAGGCAGCAAATTTGCTGCAGCGAGCTCCAGGATTTGGGCCTGATGCGATCAAGGACTGGAGGAAAGGGTCTCAGCCCTGCACCTGCTGAGATACAGTTTTCGGGACAGAAGGAGTTCTCTTCCACGTCTGGCCGCGCGATCGAGACTAGTGCAGGGCGGGGAGGAGGCAGACAGAGGAAAGGGAGGAAGGGTCATCGCAGGTTTTCAAAGACGGCTCACTGGATTGAAATCCAGCAGCGAACTGGAGGAGCGTGTGGCAAAATCATGCTTCGTGATATGAAGAAAGCTGCTCGTTTAAAGGCAGACCACTTGTGGCTAAGTCAGGGCAGGGCGTCCGTGAAAGAGGGCGAGGAGAGGACAGAAGCGAGACAGGCTAAAGGTGAACTTTCAGACTCTTCTTGGGGCTTTAATATTCCGGGCCCGGCAGGAACAGATGAAGGTTCCGAGGATGGACTAACGTCGGATGCAGGGGTTAGCAGGGTGCACGCCATTGGGAAAGCAGTGGGTGTTGTCTTTCAAGATGGGGCTGATCGAATTGACAAGGTAAGTGATTTAGGTGTTGCTGGTTCGATTAGATGAAGATTATTTCGTTGAACATCAGAGGGTTGGGGGAAGGGAAGCTGCGGCAGTTACGAGAGCTTCTAAACAAGGAGCGGGTAGATGTTTTAGCCCTCCAAGAAACTTTACTTGCACAGGAGGTGGGGGATTCCGTCAAGCAAGTGTGGAACCACAGTGATTTGGGTTTCGCCCAACGTCTCTCTGAAGGTAGGTCTGGGGGAATCTTATTTTTCTGGAATAAGGAGACTTGGTCAGTAGAGAGGCTGGTTTCTGGGGCAGGGTTTCTCGGTATGGTGGGATGCTGGAGAGGTAATAATAAGAAGTATCTCCTTTTGAACGTTTATGCCCCCCAATCAGCAGGTCAGAAGCAAGCCCTGTGGTGCGATCTCTCAAACGTGATTGCAGAACTGGGAGAGGCAGTTTGTGTTATGGGAGATTTCAACGTGGTGAGAAGGAACGAAGAAAGAAAGGGGTGCCTTTTCAGGCAAAACTTGGCGGCTGATTTCAATGCTTTTATCAACGCAAACGAGCTGCATGATGTTAAGCAAGGTGGTAGGCGTTTCACTTGGGTTAACTATGACGGCTCAAAAATGAGCAAACTTGACAGATTCCTGGTTAACTCAAGCTTTATTGAGGATTGGCGGGATGTGACTTCGGTGATTTTGGACAGGGTGTTTGCGGACCACTGCCCCGTCATCCTAAAGGCCGGGGTTGTGGATTTCGGGCCCTGTCCTTTCAGGGTGTTCGATCATTGGCTGCAAGTTGAAGAGTACAAGGAGTTGATAAAAAGGGAATGGGAGCAAGCTCAGATTTGCGGTTCCGCAGATTTTATTTTGAAGGAAAAACTGAAGCTGCTAAAAAACAAAATTAAACAGTGGCGAAAGGACAACAGGATAGGTTCAGATGGGAAAATCGTCAGACTGAAAGAGGAGTTTCAGAGGCTGGAAAAGAAGGCAGAAGAGCAGGATTTAGAGCCGGAGGAATGGTCCACCTGGAGGGAGTCTAGGTTCCAGTTTTTCAAGGCTCTTTCAACCTTGTCCAAGGATCTGAAACAGAAAGCCCGGGTGAAATGGGCAACGGAAGGGGACGAAAACAGCAGGTTTTATCATGGAATTGTCAATGGCAGAAGACGCAAGAACTCGCTGAAGGGTCTCCTGATCAATGGAATTTGGGTTGAGGAGCCGTCTGCTATTAAAAACGCGGTGCTAGACTTCTTCAGAAACCAATTCTCCGAACCTATAGCTTCCAGACCGGAGTTCCGGAGCCACAGATTCAAGAAGCTCAACGAGATTCAGGTTGCCAGGCTGGAAGCCCCGTTTTCAGAGGAAGAGATCAAGAAGGCAGTGTGGGCGTGCGGGGAGGATAAAGCTCCGGGCCCGGATGGCTTCAATTTCAAGTTCATCAGAGCAAACTGGGAGGTCTTGAAGGACATAGTGGCGGCAGTCCTCAAATTTGAAGCTACTGGTAAGTTCGGTGTCGGGTGCAACTCGTCCTTTATCGCGCTAATCCCAAAGGTAAAGGACCCGTTGACTATTTCAGACTACCGCCCCATAAGCCTTATCGGCTGCTTCTACAAAATCACAGCGAAGCTGTTGGCCGAGAGACTTAAGTCGGTTCTCGATGGGTTGGTGGGGGAGACTCAAACAGCCTTCATTGAGGGGAGACAAATTACAGATGGTGTGTTGATTGCAAACGAGGTAGTCTCTTGGGCGAAAAAGGAAAAACGCCAGGTTTTAGTGATGAAAGCAGATTTCGCCAAAGCCTTTGACAGTGTTAGCTGGAGTTTCCTGGATTCTGTTATGCATCAGATGGAGTTCGGCCAAAAATGGAGGGGTTGGATTTCGGGTTGCTTGAATTCTGCAAGGGTCTCGGTTCTGGTGAATGGTAGTCCCACGGCTGAGTGCGCGATGGAGAGGGGGCTCCGACAAGGAGACCCTTTATCCCCCTTTCTATTTATCTTAGCAGCGGAGGCTCTGAATCAGATGATGGAAGCGGCGTCTGCTCAAGGTATCTTTAGACCTTTCAAAGTGGGGAGAGCGCAGGTGTCTCTTTCTCACCTTCAGTTCGCAGATGACGCAATCTTTTTTGGGGAATGGTCAGACAGCAACGCGAGGGCTCTGGTAGATATTCTGAACTGTTTTGAGCTGGTTTCCGGGCTGAAGATCAACCGCCAAAAGACAAGGATCTTCGGAGTGGGAGTGGAGTCAGTTGAAGTCGCCAGGGTAGCCCGGATTATCGGCTGTGCTCCAGCTTCCTTACCGTTCACTTATTTGGGCTTGCCAGTGGGCCAAAACATGAGCCGACGGAAAAGCTGGGACCCGGTGGTGGAAAAAATCAGCAAGAGACTTTCGAACTGGAAGGTAACCTCCTTATCTTTTGGTGGTCGTCTTACTTTGGTGAAATCGGTGATTGGTAGCTTGCCCCTGTACTACTTCGCCCTGTTTCGTGTCCCTGCTGGAGTGATTAAAAAGCTAGAATGTCTGCGCAACAATTTCTTCTGGGGGTGCTCGGGGCAGGGTAGAAAATTGATTTGGGCTAGGATTGAAAAATTGTTTGGAAGTAGGGAAGTAGGAGAGTTGAGTGTGGGTAGCCTAAGAGGGAAGAATTGGGCGTTATTAGGGAAATGGAAGTGGAGGTGGTTGATTGAGGAAGGTCGGTTGTGGAGGAAGGTAGTTTCGAGTATCTATGAAGTAAGGGAGGGAGCCTGGCACTCTGGCGAGATTTCGGGTGGGTGGAGTGTGTGGAGAGATATCTGTAGGGTGAGTGGAGAGATGGAGAGAATAGGCGTCACGTTTAATTCCTTTTTCAAAAGAGCGGTAGGGGCAGGTGAGCAAACTAGATTCTGGGATGATGTGTGGGTAGGGAGCTCCCCTTTAAAGGAGAATTTTAAGAGGTTGTATGCGCTGGAGGGGAATAAAGAGTGTTGGGTAGCTGAGAAGATTAAGTGGGAGGAGGGAGCCTGGAGGTGGGAGTGGTGCTGGGAGAGGCCGATGCGAGGGAGAGCAATTGGCGAGTTCCAGGTGTTGGAGTCTTTTTTGCAGGACTTCGCCCCAAAGGAAAACTGCATGGACAAGTGGTGCTGGGAGCTTGGCGGCGACGGGTTCTCAGTCAAAAGTTTGTCCCTTTTGATTGACGCAAAGTTGGCATCAGGTTTCAATACCCAGACGAGGTGGTGCAGTAAAGTTCCCAAAAAGGTGAATATTTTCATCTGGCGAGCTTCAAGAGGTTTGATTCCAGTCCGTGACCAGCTTCATCGCCGAGGGATCTCGATACACTCGCATCTTTGTCCGTTATGCGGTAATGAGGTGGAGACTGTAGACCACGCTTTATTTTCTTGTAAACAGGTCTCAGAGGTTTGGAGAGCCATTGCGGCGTGGTGCAGCATGGACGTTCGGTCTCTTCTCACGCTTTCTTCGCTAGCGGATGGCGTCTTTATTAACCAGAGTCCGTCCTCGGTTCAGCAGGTGTGGCAAGGGATTGTCTACGTCTCGGCTTGGGCTTTATGGAAGGCCCGCAACAATGCTGTTATGCAGGATATCCCTTGGAGATCAAATGTAATTTTTTCAGATGTTCAAATTTTTTCTTTCCTTTGGATCACTAGCAGGTGGGATAAGCTGAATATGTCTTGGGGAGACTGGCTTTTAGCCCCCCTGGTTGGAGCAGCTGCAAAACTTTCCTAAGTCCAGGCGTTTCTTTGTTCTTCTGTAGCCTGCATCTCGTTGGTTTTGTACCCCTTCTTTTTCCTTAATAAAATCTCTTGTTGCCGTTCAAAAAAAAATGGTAAGGTATATAAATATAAATATAAATGCATACAAGGAAAGTGAACTGTTTTTCATCACTCACTCACTCACTCTTTCTTAAATTGATACTGAAATGGTTGCAGAGGAGGCACTCAAGCCTAACCCATTTACACCATGTTAAGTGCTGCCCCCAAACTTGCCCAAGAGAAGCAGGTTACTTACAATGGGTGTTTAGAAATTGAACATTTACTAATAGGATATATCCAAGAACCAAGATGATAAACGAATATCAACCTTTACAAGGGTTAATACCTATTCTTCCAAGAAACAGCATAAAATTGCAGGCAAAATTTTTTACCTTTTGCCAAAATTCCAGCCAAGTGTTGCCCTGCATATTACCGTGTCTTTCATGCTGATAAATATTTATCTTTCATAAGAGAAAATAGAAATAAGCTTAAAATTCTCCTCCCAACTGACAAATATCACTTATTCTTGATGCTCTGTTTGGATGAAATTTAAGCAATGCACGTTTATAAGCTTCATGCACCTGAAAAAAATACATATATAAAATGAATGTCATAAGGTGCATTGCGCATCTTGAGGAAATTCCAAAAAAAAAAAGGGAAAATGATGTAATATTAATTATTTCCTTTCTTTATAAAAACTTTAATTCAGTGTTCAATTTTTTTAAAAAAATCTCTTTGTCGATAGAATAGAGAGATATTATCAAGCACGTTTGTTTGCAAATCAAGGTATGCTAATCGATTTTACAATTGTGGGTGTTACAATTCCGCGATTGTAGAGGAACTGAAATTATCTCCTAAAAATTCCAAATCTACATCTCAACGATCTTGATTCTTTTTAACTAAAAAACTGATCAATTCTATTGATGATCAAACACAAAGACAACAAGAAGCCAAAACAGCTTAATGTTCAAAGAACCTCCAAAGATAAAGCATACCAACAAATAAGCAAAAATAACAGTAACAATAATCAAAAGATTTAGTCCAGCACAACGGAGAGCTAAAGGATAGAGAAGTAGATAATGCAGCCGGAATTTCATTGTACCACTCAAGATCTTCCTTATACAAGCCACCTAAATCTCAAAATGGCTTGAAACAGCATATGTCGTCATGGCGAGGTGTATAGGCAACAGTGTCAAGGTCAGTCAGACCCAATGTCATCCTACCATAAACATGCTAAAATTCCATTGAATCAAATTGGAACATAAAAACGTTCCCACCAGTCATAGATGACGTTGCCCCGATCGAATAATTGACTTCCGGCCATGCATTACAGAACGAATTCTCCACAACATCTGCCCGGACAAACAGGGTTGAGAGGACATGGCCAGCAACCGCCACACCGGTGGTTTGACGAACTGCAGCCAGTGCAGCAATTGTGACCACATCCTCATCTGCAGACAGGGTGAGGATTGCGAGCCGAGAGTCCAGGGAAACCATGGACGGTTGACAGGACGACATTGGACAGCAGCACAAGTTGGACGCAAACTCGCAGTTCGAAGCTTGCCCGGGGATAGAAATCGAGAGCGTTGCGAAAAAAAGATGGAGAAAACACTTGTCGGAGGGCAGCAAGCGGATACGACGAGAGCGGAGGCGAACACAGAGAGGAAACATGGAGATCAAGCCGAGTCGCACTAGACTGGATGAAGGAGTAGCAGTTGCTAAACGGCGCTAGGGTTTTTTTTCAACAAACTTGATTCTAAGTACATGTTATTTTATCTCAGGCTTCCATTTTAATGAAATGTTTCACACACAAAATGAACTAGACCTGATAGATTTGGAGAATTTTAATTTTGTCTAAAGTGACTTGTAGGTAAACGTTGGGACGAAGTAAATAAAATAAAAATGTAATCCCTCTCGGAAAAAAATGTTATGTTTTTCTTTGGGTGAAATGCACAGTTAGTCCATTATCTTTGGATATTGTCCTATTCAGATCATGTTTTAAAAATTCGTCCTATTGAAGATCCTTATCTTTTATTTTCGATGCATTTATAGTCCCGTCAATTTTACCGTTAAATATTCTTTGAATTGCCCAAATTTACGAAAATACTCGTAGTTAATTTTCAATTTACTCTTAATTTTAAACAAGTCTATCATTTGCTATCATAATTTATTAAACTACTCAATTGCACCCCATCTACATCTCCCTATCATCCTCCAACTTTAGCCTAACCTCCTGTTCAACCTCGCCGTAACATATCCTGGCACACTCTCACACCACATTAATCAAAACCAGCCAAAGCCACAATGGGCAAATCACAACTTCAAAAATGTATAGCTATCTGCCTCAAACACCATTGAACAAGTCCATTCAACCTTTCAAGATCTTATTAAAAAACAATTTTGAATTGGAAGAAATCTTGTTTATACTTTCACCATTTGAGGAGAGCAAGCAGGAGAAATTAATTAGGCAGCACTAGAGAAACCCGATCTCGACCTAATCAACTTTGTCCACCAACACCCTTGACCAGACATCCAGCCCGATCTCGAACATAGCCGTTTTGAATCTCCCTGGAAATGGCTCGTTGATTTCCGGATGCCGCTGCACCAAAACCAATGAAAAATAGAGAAGGGGTGCTCATGCATCATAACGCAATGAAAAATTGCTTCTCTCATTTTCAAAGGATCGTACTTCCCATCAACAATCGCAGCTCCAAGGATTGGCCCAACAGTTCCATCACTAGGCTGATAATTAAGAACAATCTAACTTTTTGTTGCTTCTAATGCTAGATGACAATTGGGTGTCTTTTAAGATGTGAGGTTGTCCCAGTCTTTTGCGCAAAAAAAGTCTTTTGCAATGCTTGCACTTATGTTTTATGACTTCTCCTTTGTCATTTAGAATTTTGTCAAAGTCCTTCCAAACGACTGATTTCTCCATTCTTTTCTTTCTTGAAATTGCTCCACGTTCATTCTCACCTTCTTCACCTTCTTTCTCACCTCGTTTCTCTCCTTCATCTTCTACTTCGTCATCTAAATGTGTCATATCAGTATCAATGGTTGTATCTATCAAATTTATGTCAACGGCTTCGAGATCATTGGTAGATATCATGTTTGCATTAAATGACACAATATTAAACTTAAGAAATGGACAACAATTAAGATACAAGAGTAATCCTTAAGAAAACTTAAAGAAACAAGATAAGATGAATAAAAGTTCAAAGATAAAGCAATGTAAACATGATCCCACTTAATATCATACACATGCCACAATTTGAAGGCGGTTAAAGAATAAATCATACACATGCCACAAATTGTCCAACTTTGACTTGGCATGGCTGAATCAAAGAAACTTGTGAAAAAACAAAAACAGGAAGAAAAAAAGATTGATTTATAGTATATAATCAAGCATCGTAATCTCTAAATTAAAGAATCTGATCATGAGCAGTAGGGGTGGATCATGGATGAACCAATAAAATTTGACCAAATGGCACACCTCAATAAAATACTACCTTCAATTTTACGTTTTAATTAAGTTATAGCAAAAGAATTGACTTTTGATTGTCCTCTGCTGATATAGAAATTAAAAGAGAATCAAAGTTTCTGATAACTTTTAGGAATCGCAGGTTTCTGGTGGCAAGAATATGTGTTCCCAAGATATCAGAAGCTTGTCCAATACTAACAAGAAGCACTTCTAACTAACATCAAGAAAGTGGTTGCCCTCCAGAATCATCACATCTCTTCAATTCTAGGAATATTTAGGTGGTTTAACTAGCTTATGATCAAAATGTTTCAAGCTATTTGTACTTGAAGAAACACCAAGTACTAAACATGTTTCTGCCATCTTTTCTTTTGTGCAATTTGTACATGAAATATCAGCGTTGCCTGAAGACAAAGTCTCAAGCAGAGGATGTGTCTCAGATATATGGATTTTATAAGGAAAAATTAGTTTCCCCTTAACAAATTCTCACATGGGATATCCGTTCTTTTTGCTGGGAGTAGACTCGGTGGAGGCAGAGGGGTGTCCGATCTCACCCCTAGTATGAACTCTGAAGATGGCAACAGATGTCCAAAGCTCCCACCTTCTGTCACGATTTAGAATCTGAACTCGAAAAATCTGAAGCTCTGGTTCGCGTCGATGGTGGACGAATGTGGAGGCTAGATGTGGACGTTGGTGGAGGGACGGAGGTGGAAGATGGAGGCTCTGGTTCGCGTTAATGGTGATGTGATTTCGAATCACGACAGAGAGTAGAGACTGAGATAGAGAGAAGTAGAGAGCCAGTGTCGATTAGAATTGGGGATTCGGGGGGTAGGGTTTCAGAATTTAGATTGTATCCGAAGGGTAGTATCGTAATTTCAAACGAAACTACCGTTAAACAACACTTCTGGCCGACGTTTGTTCGGAAATTTCGTTTATTATTCGAAATTAAACCATTTCATTCAAATTTTCGTGAGATTTTAATTCGTTGGGTTCGTTAAAGCTCGAGCTATAAAAAAAATTACCCATAACTTCATATAGTTTTGTATTTATTGAATGGTGTGAATGGACACCACACTTTAATTAGATCCGCCCTCGATTACATTGGTTATAAACGCGCCGTGGGAAGTTTTCAATTTGGCTATGACCAACCATCAAATAAAATGTGAATAACCTGTCCTCCTATCTTTGAAACAAGGGCCACTAGCTAGTTCTTTTCATGTCAAACAAAATGGTCCAACACGAACATTTACTTTAACTACTCTTACCAAAAAAAATATAGTAAATAAATAACCACTCGTTTTCGTGACTACCTCAGTTTGGGCCTACCAAGTGATAAATGAGTTTTAAAAGAAGAAAATGCCGTTGCAAGCCCACTAGCGGCTACTTGGTGACATCATATCACTGACTGGGTCGCTAAGAAAGCCACCAAGAAGATGAAAAGCAAAAACTTCGTCAACTTTATTCGTTAAAGCTCTGTTTGACAATGCAAACGAAAAAGAGTTTGTGAAATATAATTTGTGTGATTGAATTACAGATATCATATTTATATAGGAAAAATCATTAAGAGAAGAAGATCTGATTCGTGAATTGATTGGTATTTTATAAAAATTGCTTACAAATCCTGTTGGCGAATAAGGTCCAAGTAGTGAGGTGGTTTATTAGGTGTATTTATTGAATGTTTTTTACGATAAAAAAGCCAACATCTCAAATCTATTATTAATTTATAAAAGCGAAGATCTGAGAGGATATTTTTGTCTTTTCTTTTTAGAGTATTCTCATTTACACGTGTCCCTTTATTTTAGGAGTGTAGTATAGTTGAAATGGCATTTTTATAAATATAATCTAGGAATGAGACGGTTAAGTAATAGTAAATAAACTAATCATTGCAACAAATCCGAAAATGGAGATCCAATCAGTAATATCTCATTAGTTAAAATCATGAGAATCTTTAAAATTCAAATTTAATAATCAAAATTAACCGAAATCCGAAAGCGATCCAATTTAAACATTTCCTCCAAAACTTTAAATTTTAATTCAATAATCAAAATTCAAACCGAAACTCAAGCGGGAAAAAAACCTATTTCAAACTTTGGATAACCTAGATGTTCTACTATAAATACAACATTTTGGATCTCATCTCTACAAAGAACAACAACCAGAGGTGAGACAAAACAATGTCACAAGGAGCATCTCAACATTCCATAAGCCGACGGTTGGCGAGTTGATTGATCAACATGAGCTTCTATACAACAAGATCGAGTTGATCCACACAGAGGTAATTTCTCATTTACAATCAAGTATGTTCAATCATCACAATAGCGAATAAATAATAAATACCAATGTGGCGGTTGTGATAAAATGAATATAATTTTCAATCGTCAAGCATACAGAGGGATTTCTCTCAAAATTATTAATATAATATCAGTTTGAATTTTGATTATTAATTTATAAAAGCGAAGCATATAGAGGGGTGTTTTTATATTTTCCTTTTTAGAGTGTTCTGAGAACGACACGTATACTTTTTTTAGGAGCATAGTGCATTTTGAGTGGCAATTTTTGTAATTATAAATCTGAACCAAGGACGCCAATGTAAATGTACCAAAACAAAATCTATATTTGCGGATTTTTTTCTTAAAAATCGGGATTTTGTCTTCAATTAAATGATAAGATTTTAGATATTCGTTTCCCGTAAAATCTCTCTATAAAAGATAATTATGTTTAGTTTCAAGAATATGTCTTTGATGTGATCGAACCGGATCACAACAGAGTCAAATTATCTTATCCAACATGTTATAGATATATTTGATAGATACTATTAACCATTCTGAGATACACTATCGAAGTTGGATTTTACGATATTTAACCTACCCAATCTACTATAAATATATGAGTTAGAATATCAATTCTACATCGATCGGACCGATGCTTCAACAATAATTCCAACTCTATACAATTCGCCGGTACGCAAATAAAGAACAAGCAAATTTCAGTAGTTATTTACGTTTCATTTCTTTCTTTTTTCCCTTTTGTTTTATGTGTTCTTCCAACGATTTGTTTTACATTTACTTTTATATTTCATTTTCTTGCATGTTTGACACACTTGGATTGTGTTTTTCAGTTTCTTTTTGCAGTTTTTTTTATAATTAGATTTATTTTCCTTTGCGTGGGTTCAATAACAATGAAAGAGATCATCGAGTAGGGAAGCTTCATCGGTGCCAAATCGAAGCATGTTACCAGTCTAGGTGATTTTGCCGGTTTTTGTTTCTTCTTCTTCTTCTTCTATTTTTTTTAATACTCAGGACTTTTGTTATGCTTCTTCTTCTTTAACTTTTTTTTGTAGTTTCCCCTTTAAAGTTATATATGGTTTTTGTTTGAAATTGGGTTGTAATTTTGTCATGTTCTTCGCAGCTTACTTACGTTGCCTTTAGAACCTTTATCTACACCCTCGGTTGATTTATTCGGACGCGTTTGTCGTACAAAAACTTAAGAAGAAGAGGAAGAATCTCGGTTTGTCGTAATATATATATATATATATATATATATATATATTACTCCTTAATGTAAAAGTTTTACTTTAAAACTTTTCTATGAAAAAATCATAGATAAATTTTATGGGATATCCAATTAGTTAATAGGAATGTAAAACTTAACCAATATCTACCCTTTGATACATAAAAATCAGTACTTCTTCGTAGTCCGTAAATTATACATTTAATTTTCATTTTTCATATGCGTATAATAATTTGAAATAATATTTTTTTGAAATAAACCATGACTTATCCGAGTAAGAGATATATTTTAAAAATCATTTTTAATTTTGTTATTATTTAAAAGTAGATGAGTTACACAAACATAGGAAGAAAACGTATATGGTAATTTTTAGTAACTTGAATTGTAGCTGTAAAAAATTTCAAATTAAATTTAAATCTTAGTTCGAAATTTTAAATGCTACTCGATAAGAATATCATTTAAAATTAGATAAGAATAATGATCAAAACTCAATATTGAGGAATCCTAAATAAATGTTGTGTTAATATATTGAGTAAATTACAATTGCCATCTCAAATTTCTTGTAAACCAACAATTACCTCACAAGTTTTGAGAAACCTATAAATATTTGATTTTTTTAGAATTTATTTTTATAATAGATAGATGTTATGAGTAATTTGATTTTTTCTAGGTTTCTTTTTGCCTCCGCGGTTTACATTTTAAAGCTAAAAAGTTTAGACAACTAAACTGAAAAGGTAAATAAACAAGGGAATTAATATCATAACTCTTAATAATAAACATGTGCAAAAAAATAATAATGACACTATTTTAAAGAAAACAGGGGCAAACTATTATTATCATATGAAAAAAGATAAGAGAATTATAAGGGCACAATTTGAAAAGAGAAAAAATAATAGTAGTTGATTGTGTTGATTTTGAAAAAGACATGTGAAAATATTGAAAGAGACGTTTTTATATAAAAAATACAAACAAATTCATTTTCCTAGGGTGAAAGGAGTGTAAATGTGTAATACTTATTTTTCACAAGGTACACCATGCTTAGTCTGATTGATGCCGAGGCTCTTGATATTCCCAGACATAAGTTCGACTTCGTGCAGTATGTGGATTTGTCTAAGCAATTTCCTAAAAACACATTTTGCACAGGTGAAACTTTTTATTTGTTGCGTGTATATATTTTCACTTATATGAACGTGTGTTATAACTTTGTATAACTAGGGTTTAACAAAATGGTATTACTTATAGATGTTGTTGGCAGATTAGTTAAGCAAGATGATCCACGTCAGATTGTGCTGAAAAGCAAAAATATGGAGCAAATGCAATCTATTTGGATTGTGGATCAAAGGTAAATGTATTTTTCAAAGTATACCATATCCTTATATGTTTTAGTGTATACATGTCTATTGATGACCACCTTTACATGTATCTCATTATAGTGGAAATTATGTTGAGATAACCTTCCTGGCGTTACGGTTAAAATGTTGGCAGATATGATACATGTTGATTTAGAGACATGTGTTATAGTGGTTGTAACGATGACGTATGTTAAAAAGTACGGAGGTACGTGTTTTTTAATTTCGTACATTTAATTCAATGAACTGACGTAAATTTTTTATTTTATCTGGGTAAACATTAGTTTTAGTTTGCGCTAATTTGCATTTTATAAATTATAATATTTACAATCATATAAATTATAATATTTACTATAATTTGCATTTTATTCTTTTTTTTCCGTCCCGAAGGAGGGGTACAAGCTAGTTCAACATAATTCTCAATATTTTTTACTCTCACAATTCTCCCTTCAATTTCCTTCAATTTCCAAATTTGCACCATTTTTTGTATATAAAGAAAGCATTCATAAGAAACACAACGTATCTTTTATAACTTTTAAAAACATTCTATGTAATTTTGTGGTTATGAATAATAAACAAAATTTTAATGAGGGTATCAAAATATAACGGTGAAAAGTGACTATTGCTAACATTCCACCTTTATCAACTTTTTTCTCACAAATTTTACATCCATTTTCAATAATTTTCAAATTGATTTTCAAAACTCCAATAAAAAAACACACTCATAAGCCAGTAATATACTATAGACATTTTTAAGTATTTAAAGAAGACAACCTCTAATCAACCTTTCATTTTAAATTTTATTTTTGATAATAGTCAACCTTTTATTTTCATTTTTATTTTATTTTATTTTATTGATAAGAATCCCTTTTATTTGTATTTACGAATGCAGGCACAACACAAATAATGCCTCCTCCGTTAAATACGTCGGCAGACGGCAGAGATTATCGGATTCTTGGTACATGCATACAAGCAAATGTCATCATCTTCCCAACCATTTCTTCACCACGTCATTCTACACGTGTCCTCTTTCCATTGGGTAACCCCTTTGAGGGGTTTCCGATGCCGTGACCGATCCGGTCTCCTCCTCACCTATAAATCAATCCCCTCGAATCACTTCCCTTTCATCTAAACCACAATCTCATTTCTCTGAACAAGCAGTCTTCTCGTTTTCTCCTCTAAAGGTAGTTTTGTGTGTTCATCCAGAATTTCTCTGTGAAAATTGGTTTCTGGTTTTTTGTGATCTAATTCTGGTTTTGTGTTCTTGATTTGTTATTGCAGATGCAGATCTTCGTCAAGACCCTCACCGGCAAGACCATCACCTTGGAGGTCGAGTCCTCCGACACCATCGACAACGTTAAGGCCAAGATCCAGGACAAGGAGGGGATTCCTCCGGACCAGCAGCGTCTGATCTTCGCCGGAAAGCAGTTGGAGGACGGCAGGACCCTCGCCGACTACAACATCCAGAAGGAGTCAACCCTCCACCTCGTCCTCCGTCTCCGTGGAGGCATGCAGATCTTCGTCAAGACCCTCACCGGCAAGACGATCACCCTCGAGGTCGAGTCGTCGGACACGATCGACAACGTGAAGGCCAAGATCCAGGACAAGGAGGGGATTCCTCCGGACCAGCAGCGTCTGATCTTCGCCGGAAAGCAGTTGGAGGACGGCAGGACCCTCGCCGACTACAACATCCAGAAGGAGTCAACCCTCCACCTCGTCCTCCGTCTCCGTGGAGGCATGCAGATCTTCGTCAAGACCCTCACCGGCAAGACGATCACCCTTGAGGTCGAGTCGTCGGACACGATCGACAACGTGAAGGCCAAGATCCAGGACAAGGAAGGCATCCCGCCGGACCAGCAGAGGCTGATCTTCGCCGGGAAGCAGCTCGAGGACGGCAGGACTCTCGCGGATTACAACATCCAGAAGGAGTCGACTCTTCACTTGGTGCTGCGTCTCCGTGGAGGTATGCAGATCTTCGTGAAGACGCTGACCGGGAAGACTATCACCCTTGAGGTCGAATCGTCTGATACGATCGACAACGTGAAGGCGAAGATCCAGGATAAGGAGGGCATCCCCCCGGACCAGCAGAGGTTGATCTTCGCCGGCAAGCAGCTGGAGGATGGAAGGACACTGGCTGATTACAATATCCAGAAGGAGTCGACCCTTCACCTTGTCCTGCGTCTCCGTGGAGGATTCTAAGTGGTATGGCGTTGATGATGTTGAAGTTGTTTATGTGTTGTTGGAGTCTGTGACCTTCGGGTCTCGTAATTATTCAGTTCTGTTCTGTTGTGGCCCTAGTGAGGCCTAAGAATAATTGTTCGTTTCTTTCCGGTTCATTGTTATTCGTTATATGGATGCCTGTCGATGTTTATGCGTATGAAGCTTTTAGTCTCTTACATACAATTCGACGCGTGCTAGAAACTTTGAAGTTATCGTCTGTTGTTGAACCTGAGATTATATGGGAGGATCAGCACAAGTGATTGCAAGTCTGTTGATTTTTGAGTCTCATCTTTGTTTCTGTTCTCTTGATGAACTTTGTGAGACCATTGGAGATTACTACTATTAGGTAGGGTTCTTTGGTTCTGTCAAGTTCTTAACCTTGGAGATTGAGAACTATGGTAGATTCTAGCAGTTAGAGATTTGGAGCTTCAGACAGAATTTAGAATTATTAGAGATTTGGATAAGATTTGTAGCTCAGGATGGATTTTAACATTAAAGAGATTGAAGTATAGTAGTGTTAGAAACTTGGAGAAATTTGGTAACTTCCAGGTCCCAGAATTTTCTTGACACAATTTCCAAACTTGATTACGGCACGTAACTTGCAAATTGGATCACCCAATGACTAATCACATATGCTGTTTACAAGTTTACATCAGAAGGTGACATCTTTTGGTATGTCTTAGTTAATTCATGGTGCTACTGACCACTTCCCGAGATGCATTTGAACCTAGACCCAATTCGGGTATCGGTTGCTTATTTTACGGGTCAATAATGGGTACCCGATTAAAGTTGGGTGGTCTGCATTACAACAATACTTAATGTGTACGACAGCCATATCTTAAATCCGTCACTAGTACCTCGCAACAAAGAGGCATCACCAAATATTCAGCTAAGGGTGATGAGGGAAGTCCTTGCAAACACAGATGTATTCGGCTTTCATGTTTACTCATGCGCAGATAACTAAATAGCTAAGCTGCAAGGGAAAACCCACTGAACATATACGGAGGTGAAAAGCCTACTTGTGTAGTTTTACAAACACAAAAACGAAACAGTGAATATATTGCTGCTATAAGACTTATGATGATGTAGAGCTAAACACAGAACTGTAGTCATTGTGATTTAAAGAAGAGTTTGAGAAGTATTACCAACAGACTTGTACACAAACTTCACAATGTTAAACTGTACTCATAATCAGAAGCTCCTTACAACCACTAGCATGACCATCCATGAAGTGCAAATTATATCATGATTTCCATCTTCAAGATGTTAAATTGTTCTTATAATCAGAACCTCCATACAGCCAGCTATTAACATGATCACTGACCAAGTGAAAGAATGGCCAGGACCTTGTAACAGTGCCAACCAAATCTTCAAAGAAACCCGACAGCAATGCGAATTTCCAAAGAAACACCACAGCAATGCTATCTACCATTGGTGATTCATACGCTGCAAACCACATCTTTAGACATTGCTCTGCTTGTAAATCTTCGTGTCAAGAACTTGCTTCCCGCACATTGCACAAACTCCTAGAATGCAAAAATCATGTTTTAGTAATTGCAGGACACAGAACAAGAGAACGCGCATAGACTCAATGTATCACGGAAAACGATAATGACCTTTTGAATATGCACACGTGTGACAGTATTTTGCATCTTGGTGAACCTGCTGCTTGCAAATTATGCACTTGGTGTTACCATAGGGAGTCCACCTATTTAGAGCAAAGACCATTCAGGCAACATATTCCCAATATGAAGTATAGTGGATCAACAGAACAATACAATAGCTAGAAAAGAAGTCGAACTGATCACAGCTGCCGAGAAATATTATAAAATGAATGGGGCATCTATATTTAAAATAAAAAAACAAAAAAAACTCTCATATGCAAGCCCGTGACAAACTAGAGCTTTTAAACATAAATATGACGAAGTATTTACCCACAATGGTAGCAAAACGGAAAACAAACACTATGGCATGCAAGTGGGAAAGGTTGAAGGCAGGGGGTCTAGACAAGCAGACAACCTTTCTTCCATTAAACCTCCTACAACTCTAGTGGACGTGTGTTTGAGAGAGAGAGAGAGATGCAGAATATGAACTATCTAAATTCTAAATAGAAGATCATACTGTCTTTGAGTATCAGAGCAACTTCTTCGAGCCCTTGTTACGTCCATCTTTGTTTTGCATGTGTTAAAGTACCTAAATGCTTAAAAGGCAGGTCGATAATACTTAATGCTATGCTATAAACAGAAGCGGTATGATGGTAAAGGCAACATAGGCCATGATGAATTGATGAGAATAATGCGAAAATATTAACGTGATGATGTTCTTTAGCTGCTGTATATATTCCATTAGCCAAACACACGTAATTTCCTTACTCTAACTTAGACGCTAAGTTTGTTGCCCAGAATACTCCCTCACCCAGTAACCCAACAACTTCAAGTAGCAGTTCCCAATTTATATTTCCAAATCAATGAACTCAAAACTAGACCAATAGATAATCCCAGGTTTGCCAAAGGAGCTACTCTATGGTTCGAGTCACCTCTGTCTATCATTCCAAGTTTTCCTATCAATAAGGTACATGTCCAATCAGATTTATCCAATTTTGACGAATGAAAAGATAGGGACAAATAGATATAAAATCAAGAGAGATGGTACCGATTCTTCTTAGAAAGGAGCTTGTTCTCATTGATTTTGCGGCCACCACTCTCTGTAGTGTTGGAGGCACCTTCCTTCCATTTATCGGGCACTATCACCTTCCCCAGCTTCTTCTGGCCTGCGTAAATAGATCAATTCATCAATGAGCAACGCGAAAACAAATTAATTACCAAACGGAAAGAAACGCTTCGAGAAGAGGAGATGCTTGAACGAACTAAAGCCAAAGGACTTACACTTCTCGCAGACCATTGGATTCGTTTCCCGGGTGTCGGAACCCTAACAGAGAAATCGATCGAGAGAGTAACCGCCTTACCGTCCGGAGAAGAAGATGAATGGAATGGAGCGAGGAAACGTTTTGCTTTGAATCACAATGACGTAAATACCCTCTTACTAGGGTAATGATGAGCCGACTCGGCCCGTGAATTTTGTTGGATCGACTTTTTGGGTTCACATATTAAAGCCCAATTTTGTTGGACGTTGGTAAGAAAATCTTTCATTTGTGCAATACATAAATCATCATAAACATAATTTTTCATTCATTGGTTGCATTCAATAGATTCTTTGTTTTGTTCATTTGGAGAGTAATTCTTATGTTGGAAGGATTCATAATCTTTCACAAATTTTTTGAATTGACGATACCAACTCTAGAATTGTTGTATTTGAAAAAGAGCAACAGACCTTTCAAACTTTCATGTATCTAAAAATTGGTAGTTAAATATTTAATATTTTAAAATAGTAAAAAAACAATCATATCACTAGTCTCCTAAGTTTTAAATAAAAATAAAAATACTTTTGAAATATAAGTTTAAGGTGTGTTATTTTAATAACTTTTTTTGGAGAATCCCTATAATTTATTATTATTATAGAGAATTTGGTGAAATATTTGAAATTGATGTGATGTACTCCCTCCGTCCTACCAAAATAATCTCGTTCCTAAGCTGGCCGGTTCTCAGATGCTGGGGATGATGATCTGGTGAAGTTGAGCACTGGAGATGGCGATCTGCTGCTGAGAGAACGATCTGCAGAGAGGAAAACGAAACACTCAGTAGCAGAAAGAGGAGTGGGGGTGTGTAGATAGGGTGTACCTTTCCCAAAGTCTCCTTTTTATAAGAGGAGGGGGGTTGTTGCCTCCTGGTGCGCCTTGATCGTGGGCTTAAATCGTGGGCATGTTTATGGAAGGTGGAGGCCGCTCCCTAAGATCGTGGAAGCAGTTATGGAAGGTGGAGACGCTCCCTGAAATCGTGGTTGATCTGGCGAGATCGTGTGAGGGGCTTCTATGGACTCCCAGGGTGGACTACGAGTTTGCTAAGTGTGAGGGCCTCGTATGGTGATTGGTTAGGGGCAGAAACATCCTGGCGAGCTGGGGTGAGGGGGGTATCCTCGCGGGTGAAACTCCCTTGCGATCGTCTATGCCTTGGTCGAATTCCTGCATCATGTGCGTTGGGCTGTCGTTATTGGGCCTGGATCAAGGGGGTCTGCTTCGCGGGTTGGGCCCCGATATACCAAGGTGCCCCCCAGAAGTTGGATTATGGGAAGGGCCCTTTATTGAGAGCTTGTTAAGTGTGGCGTTGTTTGGGCTCCTCAACCGCCGTTACAATCATTTGTGGGTAGGTAAAATTTAAATCAGCAGCAGTTGAGGAGTCGATCCCTTGAGGTATAAAAGGAGAGGAGTTGGACGAGGAGAGCACAAGATCGCCGATGAATTGAAGATCGCGGTGACTCCAGAGAACATGGAGAAGCACGCAATGATGTTGTTTCCTGCACAAGTCATGGCAGGGCTGAGGATGTCTCTACCGCAAATAATGGAGATTCTCTGCATCCGGTGGCACGTATCCTCATCACAGTTGGGACCCAATGTTTTTGGGCATGTCACAGCATTCGTCGTGGCATTTAAGATGGTGAAGGTTCATGTGTTTGCTGATGTATTCCTGCGGTTCTATCTCCTCGATTTGCAAAAGGATGGGTCCGTCTGTTGATTTTAGAGATCCCTCAAATATGCTCTCATGTGGATCTTTCTCATACATATGTAATGCTCTACTTCACATAACATATATTAACGGCTTCTTCTTTACAAGCATGATATTGTCTCATCAAATCATGCCATGAAACCAATGAATCCAGCATCAATAGAGTATGAAGATGAAGAACTGAACATGATAGTAAGAGGCGTAAACATACCTTGCACCAAAGGAAAAACTGCTTAAGGATTATTTTCCAAATGAGGTCCGTGACCCCCACTATGTCTTTTAAGGGTTTATCAAAATACTCCTACTTTGATCATTTCTTCTCTGTCATGATGGTGTCCTTCTTGGTGCGCCAGGGAATTCCAACACCGTCTGCTTCCACGTGATCCCCCACTATGTCGGGTTCAATCAGATGGTGTCGTTCTTCGCACCTCTGAAGTCATATCACGATTGGCACAAGAGGTTCTTTTTTGTGCCCGTGGATGCTGGGTGGAAGTTCCCGACCGTGAGGACGACCATGCCTGCGCATGAGATGGTCGTGAGACCTATTCTGACTGCCAATGGTAGGAGGCACAAGGCTTATCAGGGCATCCTAAAGTCATAGAGGGAAGTGTACAGTCGCTCTGCTTGCGACAAGGTGTTCCCCTTCAAACTAGAGCATCTGGATGAGTTAGTGCTTCGGTGGGTGAGCTTGAGCACAGGGCATTTGGTGGACAAGGTCTCTCCGCCCTTTGAAGGGTGGACTTGGGATTTCCGCGAGAGGATTATAGAGGCCCTTGAGAAGGCATTGCGGAGCCGCGAGGTATGTACCTTTGTATAATTTGTGCTTATTAGGATTTCCAAGTTGTAAGTCTTGTTTCATTTTGCAGATAAGGAGCCTCGCGTATTCGCAGACAAGAACCGAGCGAATACCCTGACCGCCATTCACGCTCATCAGATGTTGAGTGAGGGTAAGGGCCCCGAAGAGTCCTTAAAGAAGGTACTAGGGGTGATCATTCAATGTCGAGCGGAGATGGCCACCGAAGAAGGGATGGCGAGGGCGAGACGGCCCTGGTTAGGAAGAGGAAAGCTGCCCCGGTGGAGGGTACCTCTCATGTTGCGAAGGTGGCCAAGGTGACCGCGGGAGGAGAGGCTTTAGTGCAGGTGTCAAGTGCCTCTGCTCCTGCTATTGAGTCTCTAAAGACTGGAGGACATGAAGTCGTTGTAGCTGAGGCGGTGACCTTGGCTGAGGGCGCGGGTCTCGCCAAGTCCTGGATTGATGAAGCAAGATTTGAGAACAAATGAAGAACAAATTGGCCTTGTATTTTGGCAACAATGGTTCTTACAAAATGAGTTCTAAACTTTTCCTAATGCCCTTGGCTAGGTTAATACCAAGGAGAGAAAGGAGAGAGATGGGGTGATGGGAGAGGAGCCTTCACTTCATTCCCTTCACTTCCATCTCACATTTCTCCATAAAACAAAATAATGGGAAACTACCTTAATTCCTTTTAATTCTCCATAAATCAACTCATGTAGATATAAATTGATTTATGGGCAATTAAAAGGGATTTTACAAATAGGAATAAGTCCCATAAAACTTAAGTGTTGAAAAGTCAACAAAAATGGCTAGGTTTGAAAATTGGAGGGAAGGCATTCTCGGATGAGCCAGACGACCGCCTGATCCAGGGTTTGGGTCGCCTGGATCTCGCCTGTCGAGGAAAGGCCTTCTGGGAGCCAGCGACCGCCCGATCCAGTGGTTTGGGTCGCCTGGATCTCGCCTGGTCGCCTGCCAATCATCAGACTGTCCGGGCGACTGCCTGGCTGAAGAATTGGGTCGCCTGGTTCTCTCGCCTGGGCCGGGCGACCGCCTGACTTCAAGTTTGGGTCGCCTGGTTCTGTCACCTGGTTCTTGGATCTTCACTGTTTTCTGAATATCTTGAGCTCCGGAACTCCGATTGAGGTGATTCAAAAGCCATTCTTCTCCTCTTGAAAAGAGCTTCAATAGGAAGTCCATTGCTCCAGCTTTAGATGATTACAGATCCACATCATTTGGTTTGGTCTTCACCATGCTCACATCATTCCTCCCACTTAAGAAGATTCGTCCTCGAATCTAAATGGGATGAATCCTACAAAAACTAAGACACCGCAACAAACTTGGAGGATATTAGAGGTTAGTGAACTAAAGCTTTAACATCAAAGTCCGAAAAATGGTTTGAAGGAATGAGATGGACATTCCGCCCTTTCCCTTCGCTTCAACCATACACATAGCTTTAATTCAATCCCATATAGATACTCATGTTTCTCAAAAGTTGCATGCATATCCATATTAAAGTAAGTACACTCAAGAAGTTCAATTCATGCACTTCACTCATGCTAAACATGGCACTATTTCTACAAACCTCCATTTTGAACATTGTATGCTCGATGGTCTATCCCGGGTCAAATGTGAGCTTAGGCCATTCATTCTCATTGTCCAAATGCAAAGAGTCTAAATCATACATCAAAGAATGATCATGGCTAGGTGTGGGTGACATGGGATATAGGTCATGTTCATACATCTCATCATGATAATAGTTATGCTCATCATCCGAGGGATATAGCTCATAATGCTCGAACACTTCATATGATGAATGAGATGCACTTTCATTATTGTCATATTCAAGAGGTTCATCATTCAAGGAAGAGAAATCATATGCTATGGACTTAGATTCATTATTCTCTTCACATTCCAATTCATGCTCTTGAATAGCATACCAATCATCATCACAAGGGTGAATGCAAGTATCATCACATGGATATGGATAATGGTTGAAGTTATTGATGCACATTTCATGGTCAACCGAATCATCATGCTCCATGCATTCAAGAGGGAATTCAAATATGTCATATTCATCATGGTTGAGAGAATTAAGCAATGGGTGAGGAGCATATGCACTTTCGGTTTCTTCATCAATGTCATGCTTATGTTCATGTGAAGGTGAGAAAGCATCACAAGCATGTTCATTATCATCACTATGCACATGTTCAACCAAATCATTATTCCCAATGCATTCAAGAGGGGATCCATATATGTAATCAAGCAATGGATGTGATGCATGCTCATTTTCGGATAAAGTGTCACATTCATGCTTATTTGCATCATCACTAAAAGAAAAGGATGGGTTACCTCTCCCCAAGTTAGGGAAGGGGGGATCCTCCTCCAAAACCGAGACTCTTTCTTCTTCTTCAAGGCATTGCACATCCGTGTCCTTTTCTTCTTCAAATTCTTGCACAAACAAAGTAGAACAACAAGATTTAGAAGATGAAATGGTTAGTTCTTCTTGGATTTCGGTTGAAGGCCCGGTGCAACATTATTTTCACTCAATTGGCTTTGGAGAGCTCTTTCCTTTCTTCTCTCTTTCTTTTTCTTTTTCTCTCTCTCATAGTCTTCAAACTCCTTCTTAAGCCTATCAATTATTTGAGAGAGATCTTCTTTAGGATTTTGGTGAGGGCTTTGGTTTGGGTTGTGAGTTCGGGTTGCACAAGTGTTGGTAGGTGGAGTACTTGGCTCGGCCGAGAGTGTTGGTGGAGGTGTGGAGCTCGGTTTCCTCCAAGGGCTAGGGCTCCGAATGTGGGTAGAGGATGTAGGTCGAGAGGGGGACCTTCTTGTTTGGGAGTAGTATGGAGAGGGTGGCTCTTCTTGAGGGGAACCATATCTTTCCAATAGTAACCTCTTCAATTCACTCCAAGTTCGAATGGGGGCTTCATTGTATCGCTCTCTTTGAGCAAACTCTTGTCGACACCATCTTTTGGCTTCTCCCTTTAAGCACCTTATGGCAAGGTCTAACTTCTCTTCTATTTGAAATCGGTAATACCAAAAGTGGTACTCCAATTCCTCAATCCAATGCCATAAGTCATCTTCAAGTTTGAGCCTCCTTTCAATGGATGAAACCCAATGAAATGTAGGTTTTCTTCCTCCATTTGGTACACCTACACACTTAGACAATAAAATTAGTACCACTCATTTCCTCACGTGTTTGGTTGGCCTCTCGGTTTCACTCTTGCCTTCTTCTCCACACAAGGCTTTCACAAGCTCTCTCACACTCCTTAAGTGTTTACACTCTTCTCTCGTGTTTGGAACACAATGATCTTCAAAATCTCAATTCTAGTCACCAATCTTCTATTAAGATCAAATGCAAACACACAAGGAGAGTTCAATGAAAGCCTAGTAAAATTCGAAAATTAGCAATGCAAATGTTCTAGTTACTTGAACTAGGGTTTTGAGAAATGAGGTTGGTTGGTGGTTGAAAGAAATTAGGTGTGAAGTAGAAAGGCTCTTTTACAATCACAAACACCTTTTGTGCAAGTTCATAAAAGATTTTTGGATCAAAGTTACTATTCACATGTGTTTGACATGAACTTCACATGAACTTTGCATGAACACCAAGAACACTCAAGAACAATTTTGCATTTCTTTTCAATAAAAATTCTCTTTCAAATCCGAAATTCTCTTTCTTTTCACAACACTTCAACAATCACATTCCATCATCAATTTTGCCCTAATCACATGAACCAAACAAGCTTGCCCTAGGCACTTGAACCACTCACAAATTTCGGCCTCTCTCAAGAGATACCAACCGAATTTTTCTTCAAGTTTTGAAAAGGAATTCAAGAGGATAACTTGAAGAAAAATCACACAAATCACATTTACCTCATTCAAGCAAGTTGGCTCTGATACCACTTGATATGATCACACAAGGGTTGCATGATCATGAGCTTTGATCTAGCTTGATTGAGGAAGAACTCCAAAGAATTGGAGCCACAATTTCTGCAAAGGGGGATTAAAATGGAACCTAGAACCTTTTGACTACTTGATCAAACAATGCTAGGTATTTAATTGGACCCTCTTGCATGGATCACTAATGGATTGATGAAGCAAGATTTGAGAACAAATGAAGAACAAATTGGCCTTGTATTTTGGCAACAATGGTTCTTACAAAATGAGTTCTAAACTTTTCCTAATGCCCTTGGCTAGGTTAATACCAAGGGAGAGAAAGGAGAGAGATGGGGTGATGGGAGAGGAGCCTTCACTTCATTCCCTTCACTTCCATCTCACATTTCTCCATAAAACAAAATAATGGGAAACTACCTTAATTCCTTTTAATTCTCCATAAATCAACTCATGTAGATATAAATTGATTTATGGGCAATTAAAAGGGATTTTACAAATAGGAATAAGTCCCATAAAACTTAAGTGTTGAAAAGTCAACAAAAATGGCTAGGTTTGAAAATTGGAGGGAAGGCATTCTCGGATGAGCCAGGCGACCGCCTGATCCAGGGTTTGGGTCGCCTGGATCTCGTCTGGTCGAGGAAAGGCCTTCTCGGGGAGCCAGGCGACCGCCTGATCCAGGGTTTGGGTCGTCTGGATCTCGCCTGGTCGCCTGCCAATCATCAGACTGGTCCGGGCGACCGCTGGATGAAGAATTGGGTCGCCTGGTTCTCTCGCTCGACCGGGCGACCGCCCGACTTCAAGTTTGGGTCGCCTGGTTCTCACACCCGGTTCTTGGATCTTCACTGTTTTCTGAATATCTTGAGCTCCAGAACTCCGATTGAGGTGATTCAAAAGCCATTCTTCTCCTCTTGAAAAGAGCTTCAATAGGAAGTCCATTGCTCCAGCTTTAGATGATTACAGATCCACATCATTTGGTTTGGTCTTCACCATGCTCACATCAGTGGGTAAGTTGAATTGTATTGCTTTCTTTGTCGTCAGGTACTATCCGCTATTGTTTGAGCAAACTGTTTTGTTGGTTGTTGCAGTATCTTCCTCTGGGATTTAGGAGGATTTCGAAGCCTGGGGATGGCCAGGCCCCGAGAGGTGGAGATCGCGACGAGGGACACGGAGTTAAAGAAGACGGAGCTGTGACCAGCCTTCATTGAGCAGAAGAGGCTCCAGGCTAAGGGTCCAAAGCTTCCTGGTGGCATGCTGAGGGAGTTTGAGCCTCAGGGTGTTAAGACCCTCCGCGAGAGCATGCGGGCCCGTGCCTTTGCCAAGGAAGGGGAGGACCTAGCGGATGCGTGGGATCCAATATTTTTGCTAACTAACGAGAATTCCCTGTTAGAGGGGGATGATATCACCCTGATGTCATGCTTGGAAGGGTTGCGGACCCCTGTCGACAGAGACCTGATGAAGAAGAAACTGGAATCCATATCCGGACTATGTTGGATAACACTATTTTGCATCCTCGCGTAAGTATGATGCTTGTAGCATGATGGTCGTGTATTGTAAGCATGTTGATGATAGCGTGTTTCTTTTTGCAGGGTGTCATCGAGTCCTGGAATGGTCTACACAACTAAGGCGAGTTCCTCGAGTTCGCGATGAAGCGAGATCGTGCCGCGAAGGAGATGGAAGAAGTGCTCATGAAGGATCTGGAGGCCTCGCAAGTGGAGGCTATGCATGTGAGGGTCCTGATAGGGGTAAGAAACCGCTCCTGCCGGTCGGGCACAGAGGGTTTAGTCTAACTCACAGGGATTAGATTTTGACGCGACGAGAGAGTTCATATAGAGAAAGCATGCACTTCATTGATAATTGATGAATACATAGTTACACATAATAAGGATATAGGTCGTTTGCATGATAGTGTCTAGGGAGTATCTTTCATGTGAGACGCTTGTGGGTGAAGACCACTGGCCTAATGCGTTCATGGATAATGTAAGGGCTTGCCTAGTTGAGGCGGAGAACCCCTTCACCTTTGTTACGTTCGGCGAGGGCGGAGGGCAGGAGTGCGAGACCCAGTGGCTCAAGTTGCTTTAGGCGAACCTTGGCGTCATGGGCCAGGTTGGTGCGGAGCTCCTCCAAGAGGTCTAGTCGAGTGCGGAGGCCCGTGTTGTTGTCGTCATTGTTGAAATGGAGTGTCTGGATCGTTGGGACATCCGCTTCAATAGGGAGCAGAGCATTTGTGCCGTAGACGAGGGAGAAGGGAGTCTCACCAGTGAGGGTGCGAGTCGTGGTTCGATAGTCCCAAAGTACTCTAGGGAGCTGATCGACCCACTCTTTCTTGGCTCCTTCAAGCCGCTTCTTGAGACCATGCTTGATGTACGGTTAGTGACTGCAACCCGGC
Organism: Stellera chamaejasme; assembly: GCA_024586325.1. Lineage (NCBI taxonomy): Eukaryota > Viridiplantae > Streptophyta > Magnoliopsida > Malvales > Thymelaeaceae > Stellera > Stellera chamaejasme. Next base: position 2,013,993 of record CM044986.1, read on the forward strand.
CATTTGGTGAATTATTTGAAATTGATGTGATGTACTCCCTCCGTCCTACCAAAGATAATACATTTGACTTGGAACAAAAATTAAAGAATATAGTTGATTAGAGCGTAAAGATGTAAAGTAGGAAAATACGATAATAGTAATTTTTTTATATAGGAATGGAAATTGAGGGTAATAAGGTTAAGTTTGTGTGAAAATATTTTATTTCTATGAAACTTATTAATAATCTCGTTCCTAAGCGGGCCGAGTTCTCAGATGTTGGGGGTGATGATTTGGTTAAGTTGAGTGCTGGAGATGGCGATCTGCGGAGAGGAAAACAAAGCACTCAGGAGCAGAATGAGGAGTGAGGGTGTGTAAATAGGGTGTACCTTTCCCAAAATTTTCTTTTTATAGGAGGAGGAGGGGGTTGTTGCCTCGTGGTGCGCCTTGATCGTGGGCAAGTTTATGGAAGGTGGAGGCCGCTCCCTGAGATCGTGGCGGTTGTGGAAGGTGGAGACGCTCCCTAAAATCGTGGCTGATCTGGCGAGATCGTGTGAGGGGCTCCGATGGACTCCTAGGGTGGACTCTGAGTTTTCTAAGTCTGAGGGCCTCGCATGGCGAGGGTTCAGGGGCGGAGACATCCTGGCGACCTGGGGCGAGGGGGTGTCCTCGTGGGTGAAACCCCCTCGTGGTCGTTCGTGCCTTGGTCGAATTTTTGCGTCAAGTGTGTTGGGTTGTAGTTTTTAGGCCTGGATCAAGGAGGTCTGTTTCGCGGGTTGGGCCCCGATATACCACTTATCAATTTTACTGGAACAGTCAAAAAAATAGAGTGTATCAATTTTACTGAAATGAAGAGAGTTCATGAGAAAAATTGGAAGAAAATTGTTGATAAAAGTATTTATGAAGGACACAACCTTAGTCCCTCAACTTTTAGGAAGTTTACAAAATCATCCATCAAATGAATAAAATACTTTGACCATAAAATGTTGACAGCTGTGGGATTTGAAGGGTAATAAGGTTAAGTTTGTGTGAAAATATTTTATTTCTATGAAACTTATTAATAATCTCGTTCCTAAGCGGGCCGAGTTCTCAGATGTTGGGGGTGATGATTTGGTTAAGTTGAGTGCTGGAGATGGCGATCTGCGGAGAGGAAAACAAAGCACTCAGGAGCAGAATGAGGAGTGAGGGTGTGTAAATAGAGTGTACCTTTCCCAAAATTTTCTTTTTATAGGAGGAGGAGGGGGTTGTTGCCTCGTGGTGCGCCTTGATCGTGGGCAAGTTTATGGAAGGTGGAGGCCGCTCCCTGAGATCGTGGCGGTTATGGAAGGTGGAGACGCTCCCTAAAATCGTGGCTGATCCGGCGAGATCGTGTGAGGGCTCCGATGGACTCCTAGGGTGGACTCTGAGTTTTCTAAGTCTGAGGGCCTCGCATGGCGAGGGTTCAGGGGCGGAGACATCCTGGCGACCTGGGGCGAGGGGGTGTCCTCGTGGGTGAAACCCCCTCGTGGTCGTTCGTGCCTTGGTCGAATTTTTGCGTCAACTGTGTTGGGTTGTAGTTTTTAGCCCTGGATCGGAGGTGCTTTTTGGGTTGGGCCCCGATATACCACTTATCAATTTTACTGGAACAGTTAAAAAAATAGAGTGTATCAATTTTACTGAAATGAAGAGAGTTCATGAGAAAAAATTGGAAGAAAATTGTTGATAAAAGTATTTATGAAGGACACAACCTTAGTCCCTCAACTTTTAGGAAGTTTACAAAATCATCCATCAAATGAATAAAATACTTTGACCATAAAATGTTGACAGCTGTGGGATTTGAACCCACACCCTTTCGGACCAGAGCCTAAATCTGGCGCCTTAGACCACTCGGCCAAACTGTCTCGATGTTAGACTCTGTACGTTTATTATTCTTACTGGTAAAACACATAATACATTACGCAGCCCATGCCAAAAATCTCCTCTTCTTCGGGAACCATCCAATTCTATCTTTGATATCTCCAGATTGTTGTTGCCAGATCTTTTTCCATTTAAAAACTTAAACTGTCTTCTTCGACCTTGAGATATTTTAATTGATCATGACCCCATCACTAGGAAAAGCTTAAATACCCAGTTTCAAGGTCACACTTCGTTCGTCACCAATTATCCCCTCTGTTCTGCCACTCCTCTGCTTCACTCTCTGTTTCAGCAATGGCCGCCACTGTCACCGTCTCACTCTCTTCATCCATCAAGCTTTCATTTTTAGACAACATGTCCTCCTTCCATGGCACCCCAATTGCTTCTGCAGCCCGCTTCGCTCCCCTAAAAGCCTCTGTTAATTCCACCATTTCCATGTCATTGAACCCTCCTCCGTACGATCTCTAGTCGTTCACTTTCCAACCCATCAGAGAATCCGTCGTTTCTCGGGAGATGACCCGCCGGTACATGACGGACGTGATAACTTACGCCGACACAGACGTGGTCATCGTTGGCGCCGGCGCATCAGGTCTGTCATGTGCTTATGAGATCAGTAAGAACCCCAACATTCAAGTGGCGATTATCGAGCAATCCGTCAGCCCCGGCGGCGGCGCGTGGCTCGGCGGCCAGCTGTTTTCCGCCATGATCGTCCGCAAGCCGGCGCACCGGTTCCTCGACGAATAGGAGATCGAGTACGACAAGCAACTGGACAACTACGTGCTCATCAAGCACGCGGCTCTGTTCACGTCGACCATCATGAGCAAGGTATTAGCCAGGCCCAACGTCAAGCTTTTCAACGCCGTGGCTGCGGAGGATCTGATCGTGAAGGAGCAGAGGGTCGCCGGAGTTGTGACGAACTGGGCTCTGGTGTCGATGAACCACGACACCCAGTCTTGTATGGACCCGAATGTGATGGAGGCCAAAGTGGTGGTGAGCTCGTGTGGTCACGACGGACCTTTCGGCGCCACCGGCGTGAAAGCGACTGAAGAGCATCGGAATGATTGATAACGTCCCCGGCATGATTGTGAGGCTGACAAGAGAGATCGTCCCTGGCATGATTGTCACCGGAATGGAGGTCGCCGAGATAGATGGCTCCCCTAGAATGGTAAGTTCTATACTCAAATTTAGTACTCTCTATACCATCAAATACTTTAGGCTGACGTTAATCACTTTTTCTTTGAGAGATCGTCCCTGGCATGATTGTCACCGGAATGGAGGTCGCCGAGATAGATGGCTCCCCTAGAATGGTAAGTTCTATACTCAAATTTAGTACTCTCTACCCATCAAATACTTATCATACAAAGATTAAACAAGCCTCAGGAATTCACCAAATAAAATAAAGTCCAAATTACCTATTAATCACCTGAATTATGTTGACTCAATCACTTTAGTCCCTGAACTATAATTCTTTCTAACTCAGTCCATGAACTATGCAACGTTAATCACTTTGTCCCTTTGATCATATCATTGTTAGTTGACCTTAGAAAAAGTACCTATTAGGGTCCTAAACTTTTTCCAATCTATATCTAAACACCCTAAACCTATTGCATCTATAAAAAATACTTTTATTCCCAACAACCTTTCTTTTTGCCTACCACCCTACTGCTCTACCGTTCTCTTTGTCACGCTTCCCCGTCTTTTTTTATCTTCTCCTACTTTCAAAACTTTAAATTTATACAAATATAACCGTAAAATGTTAAGTAATTGACGGGTTAAGCTCACCGGTGCCGAGTTACTGAGTTGAAGGACTAAAATGCTAGGAGTTACGTAATTCAGGGACCAAGTGAGCACAAATTTTATTTCAAGGACTAAAGTAAGTGAGTTAACATAGTTCAGAGAAGTAATAGGTAATTGGGCTAAAATAAACTACTTATATTTGACAAAAGTAATCTAGGATTAACAAAAAAAAGGTAAAGTCGAGATTTTTTTTCAACTTTACAAAAGTTGACGTTTTTCAAAAAAAATGGAAGGAAATTCTATGAGAAAAAATGTTAGTTTTTTTTAAACGAGGAAAAAATGTCGAAGAAATATGGGAGAAAGTAGGGGGTAAAAAGAGAATGTATCGATTTATGTTCCAACAAATTCAGATCATTTGTTCTATTTTCTCTAATTAATATCCTCGTGTCGATTGAGTGGTAAGAGACTTATCTTTCTTAAAAAATGTGTTAATTATGGGGATATGAAGACACAAGAAAAATGAGATATGTGATCGACGTTTGGTTCCCAACTTCATAGGAACAAAAAAATGTATCAAGTTTTGTTGAGTGTCATACCAATGACATGGATGAGGTATAGAGTTAAGGTGTTGATGATGATGATGTGCTTGTGAAATTGCAGGGTCCAACATTTGGGGGCGATGATGATATCCGGGCAAAAGGCAGCACATTTGGCGTTGAAGGCATTAGGGCAGCCAAATGCTATTGATGGGATCAGCTCTAATGAAGTGGGGAGGACACAACCAGAGTTTGTTCTTGCCTCTGCCAAGACAGAGGAGATAGTTGATGCATGAGAAACATCTTTGATTTGGTTTTGGTCCGGATGGGTGTGATGAATAAGCCAAATTAGGTCTTTAATTTTTGCACTCGTGGCTAAATAATGGTTGGCCGAGATTCAGAGGGTGGCGTGATGCTGCTGATTCCTCTGGTTTTATGGGGGATGAATGGCCATGATCTCTCTCTTGCCTTCTTCCCAAGACTGTCTATGTGCTTTTGATACAAAATTCACAACATTTACTTGATATTTGTGTTGGCGCAAATAACACTTATGAAGGAGTTAATCTCACAAAGACTTGTAGTTTGGTTTGGTGTTTGGTGTTTTTGTCAAACCTCCTCACAATGAGGAAGCTAGGATGATAAAAAAAATGCATGTACCATTTGGAAAAGGTCCTAAAAATTTGGTTATTAGAATACCTAGGAGCGAAAAAACGCTCTGCTAGGGCTATTGGACCTTGTGCCACCACAGAACTAGTGTCCCTCTTGCCGCTACTGGTTTCATTGCCCTCAACCATTACTCATCGTCTCTCACTATAAACTGTGTGTTCTATTGTTTACGATGTCCAACGTAGGGGAAAGATGCCACCACAAAACTAGTGTCTGATGAAGTTTGACACTGTTGGAGTGGGTCTCCCATGGCCCCTCCCTCTCACCTCTCACATTTTTCATCTCAAGGCTCGCAACTTTACCCGTGAAGATACCTTTTTCCTAGGTACTTTTACTTTGAATAGCTGCGTCTTTGTTTGGTTTGTTTTACCTCTTGTGTGGGGTTTATCTTCTGTTTGCTTTGATTATTTAGGTACTTTGAATGGTTTAGAGCGTTCATATAAGTTGATTTGGTCGAATGTTCATGTTTTGTTCTCTTTGCTTTTAGCTAATTAATGAATTTGTTTATTAACCCCTCAATAAAAATCTCACAATAGACTTACAATAATACCAATATTTGTAGAAAACCAAATACATACAAGAGGTTGTTGGGTGGGGGTGGACACAACTAAGCTCCAAAAAGCTACACTTGTACACGTCAAAGTAAAACAAGCTACAACACAATAAAGTCCCGTTTAAGAATAATTGTTTTAAGTAGTTGTAGCATTTTGAATATTTTTTTAATGGTCAAGATTAAACAACTACAGCTAAACACTAAGCTACATATAGATAATTTTTTCAAAACACAAAAGCTACTTTAAAAAACTGATGCCAAAGACTCCCAAACTTTGGTGATATTTAAGCGAAATTTTTGAATAGAGAGAATTTGTGTGTGTTTGACAACAACTTTTCAAGTAGATATTGGGTTTTGAAAAAGTTATCAACGGTAATTTTTTTAGTTTAGCTGTTTATTATTTGATCTCAACCATTAAAAATCATAAAAAAATATTGCAATTAATTGAAAGAGCTATTTTCCAATCAGAGCTTTTAACACATCAACTTGAAAGGCTAGAGAAGGAAGCAAGCTGACTTCAAGGATATCTTTCTATTGTGCTAAAGCCTCTTATTTATAGGCATGAATGTGCTTAGCTAACACCAAGAATGTTGTGCTTCAAAATTTCTCATGATCCACAAAAGTTAGTGTGTACTTAATTTCTAAGTGGAAGTTTCAGCAAAATTTCAAACTTCTTAGAATTTTCAAATCCAACATCAACAGTCTAGAACTTGGCTCCATTCCACTTATTTTCACTTCTAGCGTTGTCTTCATGATAGCTTGCAGAGACCATGGAAGAAACGGTGCTTTCGTCTCCTCGAATGCCAGCCAACGGCCTTGCTCATCACGTAAGGTAAAAAATGAACTCAAGAATTATTCTGTATCCCGAATTCCTGAAGCGAAGACTCATCATTGAGTAGCTTCTCGTTCCGATGAGCCAGGCAGAAATTCTCCCATACATGCTTCATGTTCAAGTAAATTAAGTATCACACAAAGTTTCAGCTTTATGATCCATTTCCAGTGAATTGAATTGAGATGAAAAACAGATAGCAACCATGAAATGTGACGGTGGCCCATCTTGGACTGCTCCGTCTCGTTCATTTTCTTCTTTACGGCAAGCTTCAGGTTCTTCACTGTAGCCGAATTCATCGCCGCCACATCTTCATGAAACAATCAACACAAACAAGGTTAAGCCGAGAAAATTAAGTTGGCATTCATGTCTACCAAGTGTTTGTCAAAATGCCAAAACGAGCCACCGACCGAATGAAGTGCCGTCCAATTTGAGGACCGAAATGCTCATGGCACTGCCCATTTCCAGACTGATGAGTGTTGTCCCAAATAGGCAGCCAAGAGGGGGTGAATTGGATGACTTCAAAAATGAATTCTTTTTATGAAAACGTTGACACGGGAAAGATCTCAACCTGTTGAGAAAAACGCGTATGGGCTGAAACACAAACGATGAAACAAAAGAAAATAATGAGAAGAGTGACACCAGAAAATTATAGAGGTTCGGTTAATGACCTACGTTATCTTCTCAAGTTCACTACTTGAGAGTTTCTTCCACTAACCTTTAAAATGGTTGCACTAATCAAGTTACACACTAGTTTTTCCCAAGGCTTAACTAGAACAAACCTAATTTTGGTTTTTCCAAGGCTCACAAAAAAAACCTAAAACTCTTAAAATTAGTTTTCCCAAGACTCACTAATAACCTGACAAAAATCACTGTTTGGTTTTTTTGAGGCTCACAAAAAAAACCCTTTACAAAACAGTTTTCTCCGAAAAAGTTCAACCTGTTGAGGTTTTTCACGAAAACCACTCAAAAACGTTTTAAAGCACTTTTTCACTCTCTCAAAAATAAAGTAATGAGATTAAAATGAAGTAGAAGTTTGATTTTCGAAAAACACAGCACTGAAGAGCTTTTTGATTGCTTGATTGCTTAAGATGAGAGAGCTTGTATATTGGAAAAGTGTTCTTCATGGAAGCTTGCTCTTGATTTAGAGAAAGAGGAGCTTCTTCTTCAACGTCTATTTCAGTTTCTGATTTCCGAAGATACGCATTGAATCGCTCCACCAAATCTGTTGTTGCTAACGTTTAAAACTAAAGAAAGAGATAGCAAAGAAGAGTTCTAAACAAATGCTAACTCTTTTCTTACTTATCTCAACTATTTAAATAAATACAAAGTTACAAATGGGGCTAAACAACATATTGGGCCAATATAACTTCGGCGTAAACTTACAACATGATAATTAGATATAAATGTAAAACTATTAAACACTTGTTAAACTTTTCTAAATTTTAGACAAAAGACTCAAAACTTTTGTAATCATCAAATTGTTTTTATTGGAGAAGAATTAATCCAAGAATGAGTGTGTCGACGTCCGAGAAAGTAGGCTTATTGGGGACGTCCGCGATTATGGGATCGGCCAACAGAGCAGCTAGAGTAGTCTGCAATGTCGCCTTCTTTACGTTCTCGTTGTATCCAACTGCATTTTCTTCCTCATACCTCCCTGATTGCGCCATCGCAGGGTTTCTAGCTCTTCAAAGCCGGGAATTTTCGCTGCAGTTGGAAATCTGATCAAACTTGCTCAAACATATAATCTCACCAGGATTCATTAGTCTATTTTCGCCTCAATAAAATGCAAAATTAACAAACTAAAGCTATCAATTAAAGTTCGGGTTTGCTGCTAACAATTAAAGCTAACAAATTACCTAGGAATTTTGCTACTGCGGCTGGAAATGGTGGCGGTGGCGGCTGGCGGTGGCTGCTCGCGATAATCAGCGATGGCTGCGTGCTCTGGTTCTGCTGCTCGCTGAAGAGGAACTGAGGAAGACGAAAGCTGAAAGTGAAACGAATCGCAGCGTCCGTTTTATTTTTATTGTTTAATGCAACTTTAACCCTTCAAGGATTTCAACATGATCAATTTAACCCCTGTATCGCCATTTTCCTCAATCTCGCCGGTATCCCCCTTCAAGTAAAAGTCAAGTCCAAGTCTTTCTTTTGCTCTCATATATTCCCAATCGCTCGAAGTCGGAAGTCTCCGGGCAACAATGGCGATCTTCTCCCACCGTACTTTCCTGTTCGTCGGCATCATCTTCCTCTTCTTCGCCGCCGTGAAACCAGACGCCTCGGCGGACCTCGTCGACGATCTTCGTTCGCTCCAATCGCGATCTAAATCTGGCGTTATCCACCTCGACGACCGCGCAATCTCCAGGTTCCTCACCGCCGCCAAAACCCCGCGCCCCTACTCTCTCCTCATCTTCTTCGACGCCGTTCAGCTCCATGACAAGAAGGAGCTCCGCCTCAAGGACCTTCGATCTGAATTCTCCCTCCTCGCCTCCTCCTTCATCGCCAACAACAACAACTCCAACACCGAGCTCTTCTTCTGCGACATCGAGTTCCGCGAGTCTCAGAATTCCTTCCATCTGTTCGGCGTCAACTCGCTCCCCCACATCCGCTTGGTCGGACCATCAGTCAAATCCATGAAGGACGAGTCTGAGGCGATGGATCAAGGCGATTTGTCCCGATTAGCCGAGTCGATGTCAGATTTCGTCGAGTCCAGAACCAAACTCAAGGTGGGTCCGATCCACCGTCCTCCGCTCCTGTCAAAGAAAATGGTGGCGGTTATTGTCATCGCGTTGTTGATCTGGTCACCGTTCGCCATTCGGAAGATCTTCGCTGGCGAGACTCTATTGCACGATCCCAAGATGTGGCTTGCTGGAGCTATATTTGTCTACTTCTTCAGTGTCTCTGGGGCTATGCACAACATCATCAGGTCGATGCCTATGTTTCTGGTGGACCGCAACGATCCCAACAAGTTGGTTTTCTTCTATCAGGGATCTGGGATGCAGCTTGGCGCTGAGGGTTTTGCTGTGGGATTTTTGTACACAATTGTGGGCTTGCTGCTGGCGTTCGTGACCCACTTGCTTGTTTATGTGAGAAATGCGACCTTCAAGCGCACGGTGATGCTTTTTGCAATGCTGATTTCCTTCTGGGCTGTGAGGAATGTGATCTTGCTGGATAACTGGAAGACTGGATATTCAGTTCATGCTTACTGGCCGTCGCCTTCCCAGTGGGGATTGTTTGACTGAATTGGTATTGTTTTTTGACATTTCGGAATAGAGACCTTCATGCATTCCCTTTCTCCTATTAGACCTGGGCTTCTAGCTGACAATTTTTCTGTAACCTCACCCAGTTGATATATATTTACGAGTTTTAGCATGCATTTTAGATAATGAAACAGGAATTGTGCAACTAATGGCCGGCTGTTGCAATCTTCTCAGGTTTGGTTTTCTGCATAGTTTGTGTAGCTTAATTAGTCCTTCCTATGTGAGTCATGAGTATCTTTGTTGCTTGGTTATTTTTATGAATCATTTTGTTGCCACCAGAACTTTATATGCTTCAGGAAGATGGTTCAAGTATGAGTTATGAAATGGAAGAGGAAATTGCTAGAAATTAAGATCTTATTTGTTTGGTGATAATCCGTGATAGTACCCTGGATTAATCACTTGATTCAGTCACGTATATGAAAAATTATTTGGAATAGTATGCATTTAAGGGTAACAAATTTGCGTAATTCAGGAATTAATTGTAAATTTTTAGTCATCGAAACGGATTATCATTAACCAATTTAGATTTTAAAGGAACAGAGAAGTCATTTTACTTGCTGCTAACCAATATTCACCTCTGGTTGTCTATAAGGTTTAGGTAATGGTTAGAGGGCTTTCTTTTTGTGAACTACAACTAGAATAAGTTTGAGTTCCAGCTTTGTTGAAGCTTAGGGACTCTTTGTTTCAAGTTTCCTTTTTTTTCTTGTTCAATCAATCAACCAAACTTTAATCCCAACTCGTTGTTATCTGAGAATAATAGAAGCAAAGTCGACACAACTATCTATAGCAGAACTAGCCAGTAGGATTGAGGAGTCGTAAAATACTAGCCATATAGAAATGATAAGTGGTAGTTCTCATACAATTCATAATATCTATGGACCTCAAGCCCTTCTATGAAGGTAAGAGGATCGAGTATAGTATTAGTTTCAGGACAAGTTAATTCATATCTGTAAATAGCTTAATTGTCTTTTCTCAAGGTGGCTAAGATGTTTTCTCCTATTCCATATTAATCACTAGCTAGTATAGCCAATGCCATTGCGATTCTGTAAGGTCTCGAAGAGTCCAACCATCTTATACTGTGAAACAGTAAAAGAAACGTTTCATTACTTTTGGGACGGAGGGAGTAGTATATTGCAATGCCACGTTGATGGACAGGATGGTTCTCAATATGTCAAGCATGTTGAAGATGCCTTGAGCTTATTGAATGTGATTGCAGCAACATGTAGGCTTTGTTTGCTGACAACAGAGAATATGAATCACAAAATGTTCTTGTCAACTCTTGAGGAGATAAGTTTGAAAATCTAACACTGCTGTATCCATATGCCAAAATCAGTTTTTAGTAAGAAACATGGGTCTCTTATTTCATTTGCTTTGCTTTCTAGCTGTTTATGAAGATGAATGCTGAAACTGAGGTGTGCTGTTTGTTTCTGTATATTGGTCTGATGCCAGTGGCTCTAGAATGTTGATATTTTAATGCAGTGATCATGCACCGTATTAGGGCAAAGAGACTTCCTATGGACTTTCTATCCGAATCTCCATCATTATTTGTTCAATTTGTATGTTAAAAATAGTTGATATAAATGAAAAGCACAGGTCTGAGAGGTTTACTGCTCAAAAAAGGTGGTTTTGGACGGCTGAGATCTCCTGAAAGTGGCATTAACCTTTGCTGAATCAACAAGAGTCGGGCGGCAAGCAATTACAAAGCTCTTTTTCTGCCATTTTCCTCCTCCATGAGACTTAACCTTTGCGTAGGAAACCAGCAGTGTTGATTCCCACCTTTGCATTAATCTATTACACTCATGCCCCTCTCTCACTAACCCAACCCCCCTAAACCCAATAAACAATAGAGGGTACTATGGTAATCTATGACCCCCCAAGGAGACAATCCTATGTCACCTCTTTTCCTTTCCAGTTCCTTAGCCCCTATGTTATTCCCTTAATAGCATATTCCTCTTCTGTATAAATCCAAAATTTCATGAGAGCTGCAAAGGAGGAGAAGAAGATAGATAGGAAAAGAGAGGATGGAGGAGCAAGCTGAGTTTGTAGGGAAAGCATTTGTGGATCACTACTATCATCTATTTGATAATGATAGGCCCTCTTTGGTTTCTCTGTACCAGCCTTCCTCAATGCTGAGCTTTGAAGGCCAGAAATATTTGGGTCCTGAAGAAATCTCTGCTAAGCTCAACCAGCTCCCTTTCCAGCAATGTCGCCACCTTATCAGCACGGTTGATTCGCAGCATTCTACCGCTACTGGTGGCATCGTCGTCTTCGTCAGTGGCTGCATTCAGTTGCCCGGCGAGGATCACCATTTAAGGTTCAGCCAGGTTAGTTAATATAACTCAGTACTCCTTGATGTGAATGTTGATTTTACAACATCAATCTTCTTGTGATTGGATATTTTTGATCGGTGATGAACGAAACTGTGCAGATGTTTCACTTGATTCCGACACCCGAAGGAAGCTTCTTTGTTCAGAACGACATCTTCCGTCTTAACTACGGTTGAATATTTCTGGTTCATGTTCACTAATCCTGTAATTTGGGCTCAATTTTATTGAATCTATGTCCAAAATCCAAATACCATTGCGGATTCTTCTTTTACGAGTACAACTTCTCATTGTAAACAGTGGCGAACCCAGGAATTTCAAAAAATGGAATTACGTATAAGTAAAAGATTAAATTTTATAATTATATAAGAAAATTTTGAAATGATAAAAATTATATTACAATTGTTTTCGCCAGTCCTCATCCCTTAAAAATCTACAATTACATCATCATAATGCTTTTAAATACATCTTTCTCGATATAAGTCATTAAACAATCAAAACTACTTTAAGAACTTTAGGAATATTAATGCAAAAGAAAACATGTGGTATCAAGTTATTAAAAAAAGTGAAATACAATGGTCAAATTATAGTTATTACCATAATAAACTTTAACTCAATAATTAAGAAATCGATCCACTTTGTATTTTTTAATAACCAATATAATATATTAAATATCATTATAATTTTTAAAAGGGATCCAACTAATAAATTATATATCCCCTATACATATTTTTAGGAAAAATGGGGATCCATGGACCCCGTTTGTAAATGGTAGGTCCGCCACTGATTGTAAATCAAACTGTTACGTTGATACTTGATAGCTTCGATCAATGATGTTTGCAAACAATCACATTGCTACTTTTAATAACCTATTGCCTATTTGCCTTTGCCAAAAAAACTCTTGGGTGTGACATTTGATTTGGGGCTTCTATTTAATTTAAATATTTATTTGAAATATTTTATTTAAAAAATTAAACGATTTTTTTTTATCAGGGCTAAATAACCAACTAGTAGTCGTCGGTATGACAGCGGAGTACAATCCACGAATGAATGCAGCTCATTCAAGTCCACCATCAATTGGGTTTTTTACCATATTGGTTTACGTGTATTTTATTTGCGGAGGCAACTTTACCTCCACCTTCACCATCCGCGACATGTATTTTTCGTCCACATGGTATCCACAAATGTTTTAGTCAACATCGTCTCATTTTCTACCACTATTTGTATTTATATGGGTACATAATTAGAGGCGTACTAAAAAACCACTTGTAAATTACTCCATCAGTCAAACAAAATTGTCAACATTATTATATTGGGTCATCCCACAAGTATTATCAACTTTCTTAAAACAAAAACTTTCTTCCATTATTTTTACCATTTTATCATCTTATCTCACATCATGGACCTACAAGATTTTCTCTTTCTTCTAATTCAACTTAAAATTGGGGTCTACAAGATTTTCTCTTTCTTTCTTTTTCATGATCACGAAGGTTTTTTCACAATACACTACGAAAGAAAGTACATTTTAGTCCTTACTTTGATGCGTGTCCTATTTTGGTCCCCTTTTAAGAATTCGTCCTATTTTAGTTCTAAATGTTTGGTTTTTCTGCTTTTTGGTCCTACCGTTAATTTTTCCGTTAAGTTGGTTGTTAATTAAATTATTTTTACATAAATGCCCCTAAATATACAAACTAATTACACATTTAATAGATGCATGATCACTAAACTTTTAATAAATATTCATATAAGTCCCTCTGCCGTCGTATTTACGTTCGCCCTTCTTCTTCATGGGCTCACCTAACTGGGTTTCGCGGCGAGGGGGCGGCGGCCCGCGGCGGAGCTCGACTTCCGGCGGCGGACTTAGGTCCAGATGGTGGAGAACAGCCGATGGTTCCAACGGTGGTGGTGGGAGCGGCCGAATGCGGATGGAATGACGGACCGGGCGCTTAAACGTCAAACGGCGGCGGTTTTTGTCCGATTTCTCCTTCTCCGGTGCAGCTCCGGCGACGCGAGATGGTGGGCTAGCTTCGTATCGTCATGGGGGAGGTAATGGTAGTGGGTTTTGGAGGCGAAAAGGGCTCTGGCTCTGGCACCCTTGATCTACTCCTCGACCTTCACTTGCCTTTTGAAACATCAAATCTTGAAATGAGAAAATGGTTGCCGATTTATCGATGGGGAAATCAAAACTACCGTCTTCCTTATAGGAAGTTTTTGTTCAAATTTTGGGATTATTGATTTGATTTGCTCTTTGTTTATCAATTCTGGACATTTTGTTGTTTGTGGAGAGCTCTGCATGTTTATTTTTATGTGGATGGAGATTGGTAACCAAAAAGTGGTTTACCAAGATGAAAAATTGATCTGTATCGCTCATCCAAAAGGCGGATACCATGGTGGAGTTTTCGGAGTTCGTGGCGTTGGTGACGTCGGAGCTGCTGCCGGACGGTGGAGTGAGAACAGAGGGGTTTCCCTCAAAACCTTGTTCGATTCAAGGCTAGGCTAAGGGACGAATTGCAAGGAGTGCCCACTTGGTTCCATGGAGAGAGAACAGACGAAACTTAGTTCCATGGAGAGAGAAAAATACATTTTGGGTGAAATTGATAGATTTTATAAATTTAGGGATTTAGTTGTAAATTTAGTCATGGGTATATTAATCATTTCATTAATGTAACGGCGTATTTAATGTAAAAATTAACGAAAGGACTAAAACAGACAAGAAACCACAATTATTGGATTACAATATGACGAATTCTTAAAAGTGGACCAAAATAGACACGCACGTGTTTCCATGGGACTAAAAATGTACTTTACCCCAATACAATACTATTATTCACTTTCTTTAATATGTGTGCTCAAACAAATCCTGCAACATTTGCGGGACGGAGAGAGTATAATGAAATTAGACAAAATGACCATCTCACTAAAAGCAACACCTTTGAGACAAGATTACATATAGGAGTGAAAATTGAACAAATAGCTTGAGCTCAACTCGAACAAAGCTGGATTAAAAACTCGTTCAATTAGTTATCAAGTCAAACTTGAACACATTTTGAAACCCGCTATATATTTCAAATCAAACTTGAACACTCATCTACTTTACTTAGCTCGACTTTATATTAACTTTTTCCATTGAAATATACGGTACAAGTCTCAACAGATTGCGATTTTCTCCACTTCACGATCATCCTTACCACAGTTTATATGAAGATCAATAAATGAATTACACTAGTAAAATGAGGTTTTAAATGTTTTTCCTAAAATTGCTGCCAATTTTTTTCTAAACAATGGATTTATAACTTTTCTAATAAAGATTTGGTTTCCAGGAGTCTATATATTTAACCTGTAGCGGAACCGAGCAAATAGAAAATGGATTACCAAAACATGTTTCATGTTCTTCAAGAATATCATTCAAAAAGAGTTGCTAATCCACGTTATAATGACAGTACTGATTGTTCTATAGAATAATAGGGAAAATTAGCCCAAATGTTTTGACCAACTTGTAATTAAATACGAGAAGAATGCATGAAAGTGTAGCAGCGCGTCCTTGCACAGACATGATTGTCTATAGTGACGCCCACCCTTTTTGAAGTTTAATGTATAAAATTGTAGCATTTTTATTTACTCCTACCTTATTACAGTCACGTATTCAACATCCATTAATTTTCATAATCAGTGAAATGTTCAAATTATTTTGGAGGGGGAATACTCCATTTATCCCTAAAAAGATGCACATGTTAACTTTGGTATTTTTGTTTTTCATTCAATTTTTCATGACTAGAGGATTTCAATAAAAAGTTCTAAAAAAATAATTTTAAAAACTATAGATATTTATTCATCATTAGCATATAAATTATTAAATTTTATATATTAAAACATTGATGAACAGAATCATAGATTAAATATTAAAAATAATAATAATAATAATAATAATATATTTTTAGAGACGAAAAGAGTATATATTAGTAAGTTCTTAGTTGTGTATTTGTCTCGAAAACCTTTTTTTTCCTCTCAAAATTACTACTCCCTCCGTCCGTAAAAGACTCCACCATTTAAATTTGATGTTTCAAGGTTCAATATTTGACTCAAATTTTAACAAAGATAAATAGTTTTAAAAAATTCAGAAAAAATATATTCAGAAAATTTAGATTTCAAATTATGATATACATATGAAATATTTAATTTTCGGAGCCTAAACATTCGTAAAAAAATCATAGATTAAATACTGTGAAACTGTCAAAACAAATGGTGGAGTCTTTTACGGACGGAGGGAGTACATAATTAAGTTTGGATTTTCAATAAGCGGTGAAGTATAAATTTTCACTAATATTTTGGAGTAACTAGTAGTATATTAATTCACCCCAACTTCTCTCAACCCTGTTAATTATCACCCGGGTGATTTTTCACCCACTTGTTCAAATGACTCATCTATAAGATAATTTGGAAGTCCAAACCCAACTAATTAGACAATTACATATTTATCCTCCATTTTTCAAATGCTCTAAGTGGGTGAAGAATCACCCGGGTGATAAATAAATGAACTTCTCTACATAGATTAATTATTACACCTACACAGCAAAGCTTTTAAAGGATAAAAGAACGTGGCAGACAGCTTGGAGTAGTTGGGGACTATCAATATTGATCTATAGTATTTGTACCATTAATTAGTCATCTATGATTAATTAAATCCACTAATTACAGTGAATTATTATCAGAAAACTATGAACTCTGGTCCTTATAAATCTAAGGCCTAGCGGATCGATAACAGCATCCAATTTCCCATGGCATCTTTTTCCCATCAGCCGCTTCTGCAGAAGCCAAATGGCTCTGCTAAAAAACCTTTCTGCATAATTCTCTCTTTAGCCACTATAATATCGATTACATGCATGTTTGGTCCCCAACTTTTACTCAAAACCAATTCAAGCCTTCAATTAATGCACCCGCACCAAATTTGCGAGGGGACACATGATCAACAATCATGTTTGAACTTACTCTCAGAAGTCACTTCCAACACAACCATGGACCTGCTCCAAATCTTCTTGGACAGATCCATGAACCGTGTCCATGAAGTAATGAAATCCATGACTAAGATAAGCCATGGGGTCAACAACCTGAAAGAGAAATCTGCTTTGGTTGATTGTATGGAGCTGCTGGACTTGTCCATGGACAGGCTTAGATCATCCATGGTGGCTCTGAAAAACCACGATAATGATGATGATGCTCATTCTTGGCTAAGTAGCGTGCTGACCAACCATGTCACATGTCTCGACGGCCTAGAAGAAGGCAGCCCGTCATGTGCCGCCATGGAGCCGGAGCTCCACGACTTGATCGGACGAGCCAGAGCTTCCTTGGCCATCTTTGTCTCTCTTCCGGCGTCGCCACCGAGGAAGACGGCGGCGAGCCTTATGGAAATGGTGAAGGATGAGTTTCCTTCATGGATCACGCACGAGGACAGGAAGCTGCTGAGAGCGGATGCTAGGGCTGTGAAAGCGAATGTGGTGGTGGCTAAGGACGGGAGTGGGAAGTACAAGACGGTGGCGGAGGCTGTGGCGGCGGCGCCTGACAAGAGTGCGGGCAGGTACGTGATTTATGTGAAGAAGGGTGTTTATAAAGAGAACGTGGAGATTGGTAAGAGCAAGACGAATTTGATGATTGTGGGAGATGGAATGGATGCCACGGTTATCACTGGTAGCTTGAATTTCGTCGATGGAACCACAACCTTCAGAACAGCAACCGTTGGTAACTATTCTACTCCTTCATCTCATGAAAGTCAAATAATTAATTAAGATAGTTAAAATTATACACTATGAAGTTATTATACATTATATTATACATATATACAATTGTAGGGGATTTAGGAACTATTCATTAGAGGGTTTTTTGTGGGGTGGGTAGTTGTAAAAAGCCTTTGTGTGCACCAAATTTTAGTGTTTTATTTTCTCCCTTTTTTTTTGTTTCTATTTATTAAGGGGATAACTCTCCCTTATTTGTTTTTTATTTTTTTTAATTCTTTTACATATCAATCCCAAAATTTTTTAAAGTTAATTTATTGTATGTGCTTTAAGTATTAATTATTTTGCACCATTATCCCCTTAATTACAAAAAATGTCTTTTCACTTTTTTATTCACATATAAACATAAACGTTTTTGCGTGTTAACCTCAATCTATTTTCACTCTTTTCACACCAATGGCATGACTAGACATGACCAAACTATGTAATCTTACGTGGGAAGAACTATGTATTTTCTCAATAATGAGTAAAATAAATTTATCACGCATATAATTTACTGATATTCGTATCCAGGTTTTGATCGTAAACTAAAACAATAGTGCTATTATTATTTTTTTCTTTCATATAAACTAAAACAATATGACGGGTATTATAACTTGGACTTAGGTTCACTTTTACTCCTCCGACTTGAATAACATGAATTTTATATTTTTTAACACTAAAAAGGGTTCTTTAAAATTCTATAAAGCATTGTTGATTAACCAAAACAAATTCTAAACTTTTAAAATGTAAGTTTTTTGCTCCAATTTTAATCTTTATTTTTTTAAGACTCAAACCGATTCTATTATAACTTTTTCTGAATTAACACAATCTAACTTTACAGTGATCTTTGATATTACTACTATTATTTTAATTGGGGATGCATGATTTTAACTTTCTTCACATATTTTATTTTATCATTTTTTAATCAAAATAATCTATCACGATATTAAATTGATATGACGCTATCTTGATACGATATTAAACTTGTTTTATGTTATATGTGAAAATTTAGTTCAAATTTAAAGATTATTTCCGCTGCAAAGCGCGGGTTAAACTTGTTTTATGTTATATGTGAAAATTTAGTTCAAATTTAAAGATATATATATATATATAAATATATATATATATATATATAAATATATATATATATATATATATATATATATATATATATATAACAAAGGGGGTAAAAGGCATAACCATGTCCATGCCTTTTGTTTCTACCATGCACCATCACTCGCTTACTAAGAGTAATTGACTCTATTTGGGAGTGCAACTTTTTTTTATTTCTTCTCCATCACTTATTATGAGAATAATATTAATAATAATGGTCCATAGTCGTCACAGATTTATGGCCAATGCAGAATTTATTTCTGTAACATTTATCAGAAAAAGTTAACATGAGAAGGTGTATAAAATTTTAAACCTTAAACTAATGAAAACAAACAATTTTACACAGCTGCTGTTGGTGATGGATTCATAGCCCAAGACCTCAGGTTCCAAAACAGTGCTGGACCCCAAAAGCACCAAGCAGTGGCCCTTCGCGTTGGTGCCGATAAATCCGTCATAAACCGGTGTCGTATTGACGCCTATCAAGACACACTATACACCCACACCCTCCGCCAATTCTACAGAGACTGCTACATCACAGGCACCGTAGACTTCATCTTCGGCAACGCCGCCGTGGTGCTCCAAAACTGTAAACTCGTCGCCCGTAGGCCAATGGACAAACAATCCAACATGGTCACGGCACAAGGACGAGAAGACCCGAATCAAAACACCGGAACCTCAATCCAGAACTGTGATATCATCGCCAGCTCTGACCTAGCACCCGTCAAGGCAAATTTCAAGACCTACCTGGGCCGGCCATGGAAGTTGTACTCAAGGACTGTTGTTATGCAGTCTAACATTGGTAATCATATAGACCCAACGGGCTGGGCTCCTTGGGACAAGGCCTTTGCACTTAAGACCTTGTACTATGGGGAGTATCAAAATACAGGCACAGGTGCTGGCACCAGTAGAAGAGTTAACTGGCCTGGTTATCATGTGATCACTAATGCAGCTGAGGCTAGAAAGTTTACAGTGGCTGTTTTCATTCAGGGTGGGTCTTGGTTACAGTCCACAGGAGTGACTTATAAGGAATCACTCTGATAAGTATCAAGTATGATATATATATATATATATATATATATATATATATATATATATATATATATATATATATATATATTATATATATATATATATATATATACACTACGTATTTAATTTGATGGTCGTAGCGCAAAAATTCGCTACTGATGCGCTACCACCGTTGCGTATAACGCGCTACTACAAGCGCTACTACAGAGTCCGCTTTTTTAAAGCTTGCGCTTCACTGCGCTACAATAGTAGCCCCTAATGGCGCTACGAGCTCGCTACGACATTACACTAGGACCTAGGTGTTTGTAGCGCTTAAATGCGGTATAACCCGTTTTTCATATATATTTTTAATTTTGTTATTATTACATATTTTATTCTTAACTAATATTATTAATATGAATTAAAATCATCTATATGAATTAAAAGTGATATTTGCATTAATACATATATTTATAAAATGTCATATTCACATCGAAAGTATGTAACTACAATCTAAATATCCTAAGTAGATGGAGGACGATCATCACAAGAGTCCTCGGAACCGCGCTACTGCTACTAATGCTAGAGCAGTCCGGGTTGGCCTCGGTGATAGGTACTCAACATTCCATTTTCCTTGGATTTTGCTTAACTTGGTCTTGTAGAGGTCACCGAACCGCGATAATAACTTAAGAACATCATCTTCGTCACAAGTACGTGGATGCCAATCAAAATGCTCCTGAACCAAAAAAAAGTTTCATTAATTATAAATCAATACTAACTAAAGAATAATACGCCATATGGTAAAATTAGATCTAGATATTACATTGAATTTGGTAACATACTTAATAGTGACGCCATATGCTTAGTGATATTTTGTTGTTGAATTTAGACCCCCCAAAAAAACACACACACGCACAAAAAGGGGAATTAGAGCAAAACTAACGTAACTGCATAGTTAATTACTTATCTTTCAGTAAAAGTATCAAGATTGAACAGTATCGTTATTTAAAGTCTTTAGAGAACTAGGCTACTAGCTTCAAATCCATTACTATTTCATAAATAATTATTTATGTTATTATTTATTGACTTAAATTTAGCCGTAAAGGAAGTAGATGTATCATATACTATGAAGCATTGCTCTCTAGATTTCAATTCAACTTGGTGACAAAACATCCAAAAAATTGTCAAACATGATCTCTGGATGTATGTGTATCATCTACAAGACTCAATGGTCTACTTGGTAGTAGCCGAAAGTGTACCAAAGTCAGCAACTAACCTTACCTGTACTTATATTTCTACTAAACAGCAACCACAAGAAAAGGCAACAAGATGATTATGTATTAATGTCACTAAGCATGGCCAAACAACCGAGCCAAAATCCCAAACTACAACAGACAACTAGCTATACTTTCAGTTAAGAGCACTCAAACAAGTCGTGACTAAATAAATATTCTTGATTAAACAAGATCAACCGAGACAATTATCTTACCAAAATCTATAAACATACTCAAGAATAATCGACCCAAAAATCATACATCCAAACTCATGCTAAAATGAACAATTAGAATTAAGAAACGCAAACAGAATGAACATCCATTCAACAATTATTCCAAAGTTCATGTACATCCAAACTAGAACCGAGAACAAGTCAAGCTCAACCATCACCAACCTCAAATTGCATGCTTTATCATCAACAACAACAACTCGATCAAACCAACCCATGGAAATAGGAGTATAACGAGCCCAATTAATTCAAGGATGGAAAGATATTACCGAACCACCGCCCGATCTCTCCTCCGTCTCGCTCCGTCACCGGACTTCTCCGAATCTCTCGCTTACTCCCAAATCGAGCCAAAGCTTGATTTTCGAATCTGTCCCTCTTTCATTTTGCACCGAAACAGAATCCAAATTGAATCCATCTCCCTCGTAATCTCCGTCCATATTCACAGTTCATCCGAATTCATCCCTCTCAACTCGTTGATCTCCTCCCTCCATCGTTCCGTCGAGCTTGCCTTAGCTCTCCTCCAAGACTGAATTGAATCTGGAAATGAAAAGCCTCCCCTCCTCTGCCTCCACGCATCCCTCTTTGATTATAACCCAGCCTCGTGTCTGTCCCTAAAAAATAACCCGTGTCTAGTTCTAGGGAATTACAAAAAAGACTAATCTAAATGAAATTTGGAAGAAAAAAACTTACAGTGTTGTTTTTCTTTGATTGTGGCTTCGCCGGAGGTGGAAGCGTTGAAATCGATGATGGTGCTTGGTGGAGGTGCGGCAATTATGGAGAAGCGAGGTTAGGGTGAGAAGAGGAGGAGGGAGCATGTCTGTCGAAGGAGAAGGCGGCGAGGGCAAAGATGGGTTGGGCCTTAAGGCTTGCGGTGCAGCTTGGTGTAGTAGCGCCTTGGTAGCGCGTTCTGCGCTTTGAAGCTTAGAAGCGCCTATTTGCGCTATCAATGCGCTACTAGACTCAAAACAAGCCGCTTAATGAAGCACCATGTAGCGCTAGACGGCTGGTGGCTTGGTTGTAGCTCTATTTGGCACTTCTTAAGGCGCTACTAGGCTGCCCTCAAGTACGTAGTGTATATATATATATATATATATATATATATATATATATATATATATATGGAGTATATATCTATATAGGAGTAATTATATGCATGCATAGTGAGCTATAGCTAGTTAGGTTTAAATGGTTGAAAGCCAGTCATTAATGTTTTGCTTCGTTGTGCTTCGTCTTTTTAAGCATGGAACTATGGAAGTGTGTTGTGTGTTTGTTTGACTACGTACGTAGTCAATATGATCAAGTAATTATAAGAAGACCTTTGTGTTTCTGCTTCTTCAAAATCTAGTTAATATTTTGATCATTATAAATGGCAAAGACAATTTCATGTCTTTTTTATTTTAATAGCTGCATTTAAATACGTTTAAATGTAAAGTGATTGAATAGAAAAGTACATGTGCTTTGTAATTAAAGTAACTCTTGCATTTGTGCACACTTTAGCATAGGATAAGAAAACTAAATTAGGGAAGAAAGAGACAGCCCAGATTTCGCACGAAATCCATGCTGATCCACCTTCTTTTCTTCGCAATGACCACAAATCTGCATCAAAACACATCGGTCCACTTCCCACTTCGCCGGATTTACAACAAATCACGGCAGCCAGCCGTTAACTGGGCATTACTGCAACATGTGAATATGATGCACCCTGACTGCATTATGAGCACAAAGACAGGATAATGATGCCCCTTCGTCATAGATTGATGCGCCCTAAAATTTTATAAGATTTTTCATCCATTTAACTGTAAAATTAATATGATACCCATAAAAGACAGTATGATGAACCCTTTTAATAAGATTATGTGCCCTTATAATGTTGCGTCCATGAGACATTATGATGCACGATCACATTATAAACGGTGCACAATTATGATTTAAACCAAAGAGCACATATTACTATGAACATAGATGTAGACAATTATGATGTGTCAATGTGTCAGTATGATACACCATTACAATGAAGATGATGCACCATTATGATGTAAATAAATTAGTCAACATTATTACTAACGAGGAACAAATATGATGCGCCCACAATATCATATGATACATCGTTATAATAAAGATGATGCATCATTATGATTTAAACCAAGTAGTCACATTGTTACTAGCAAAGAACAAATATGATGTGCACACGAGATAGTATGATGCACCGTTACAATAAAGATGATGCACCATTACGATTTAAATTAAGTAGATCACATTATTACTAGCAAATATGATGCGCCTCATAAGATAGTATGATGCACCATTATGAAGCAGGAAAATTGTAACTTTTTACTTTCTATGTAGTTCATAGTTACATTATTTTAAAAAATGGGTGTATCAGAATGAGTTGATGGTGCATCATTAAGATACGAAGGCACATCATATAATTTATGTTGGTGCCCAGTCTCCTCTGCAACTCGTCATCTTCCTCCAGCTCCAGCTCCTTAGCCACGTTCTTCACCTCTTCCAATGCATCCTCTTTCTTTTGCGTTTCAGCTTTCGTCTCCGCCTCCGCCACACTTAGAAGATCCAAAAAGCTTCAAAGGCTTGGATCCAAAAGTAGAGATCTTATCAAAATAAAAAAAGATGTGTGATCGGTGACGGAGAAGGCGACGGGCCGGCGACAGTGAAGGTACTCCGTAGACGGAACCGGTGGTGATGATCAATGTCATTTGTTAAGGGTGCTCCGTAGATTTGTTTCTTTTTTGTACAACAAGAGAGATGCATAAAACAAACAGGAACAAAGTTACAATAGATAGAGCAACTTCAAAAGCGGCCATGAGGAGAGGCTAAACAAAGAAGCTACAAAAGAAACAACAAAGGAACTAGGAAAAACAAAACCACATAGCCGCTGAGCTATCTGACAGAACTAGTTGGGGGAGGAGGTTTTAAACAATTTAGCAATTAAATGATAAGGTGCACACCTTAACACACTTTAAGAAGTGCTCATTATATCCTAAGCCTTGTATTTATTACCCTCTACAACTTACACATGCATCTAATAAATTCTTTTCTGAAAACAATACATACGGTGTGAATGTAAATTTTTAAGTAATCGAAGGACATGGGACATATATCTCGACATGAACATGTTATCTTTTCCATTAGACAACGTGATATTTGTAATCTTTTTCCCCAAATTTAATATATCAACAAATGAACTTTTTTCAGATTAATATGTGAGTATAAACGATCCAGACATAGTAGTCAACAATCAGATTAAGGGAATCTAATTCTTTTTTTATTTTTTTTGAAGGAAATGATTTGCATTTAAAGATATTCGGTTGTCACCAATAACAAACAGATATGGGAAATAAGATCCCAAAGGAACTAGTTCTCAATAAACACAACCTAAATTAATGCTCTCAAACCATAATGAGCCAGGGCAAAAACAAAGCAAAAATGCCCTACCCCTCCTAGCAAAAGACTGGACCTAAACAATAATCAAACAAGCTAAAGATAGTACTAAAGCATGAGTAAAAAATAAAAAATAAAAAAAGAGTAAGAAAACTCTATGCACAAATGACGAAAACCCTTCGTACATGATCGTCCTCTACTTTTGTCCTCGGCGGTAAATAAGGCATCTTCATCTTGACTAATTTTTTTAGTACTAAAAAATAGCTTTATATATACCAAGTCCACAGTGGAACTATTATAATTATGGTCCTCCAACTCCACCACCGGCTCCACTTAACTCCACAGGTTTTCACGTGCTTTTCTTTTACCTTTTTAATTTGCAAAACTAAAATGATCTGACGGCTCAAAATCGACGAGGAGTAGGATTGAACGATTTTGATCTTTACTTGCCTCCCAACAAAGTACAAACATATTCTTCCGATGCTTTGGACTTGTTCCAATTTGTTTTCACTCTTAATTTAGCATTTACTAGAATTGTTTTTTTTTTTTGCGTAATTAATTTAATTACTGAAAAAAACATTATCCACCTTTTTCCCACTATAAATATAAGGCATTGGAGAGACAAGCATGCATCCATCAAACATTGTTTTGTTGTCACTTGTCATTTTCGCATTACCATGGCAACCTCACATCAGCCGCTGCTAGAGAGGCCAAATTTTTACATCTCAGTTCAAAAGCCTCTGTGTCTAATTCTCACTTTAGCCACCGTAATATCACTGTCCTCTCTGATCAGTACCCAATTTCTTAAACTCAACCCTTCCACCCCTCAATTGTTCCCACACCAAATCTGCCACGGCACTCATGATCCTCTCTCATGCATGACCATGCTCTCTGAAGCCACCTCAAACAAAACCATGCAAAAGGTGACTCCTCATCTCCTCCAAATCTTCTTAGCCAGATCCATGTTCCGTGTCCAACAAGTCATCAGATCCCTCAGCAAGATCCGCCGCCAGGGCAACCATGGTCCGAAAGAAAACATGGCTTTGATGGATTGTGTGGAGTTGTTGGACATGTCCAAGCATAGAATCAGATCATCCATGTCCGCCATGGAAAGACAGCAAGATCATCATCATCATCATGTCATGATCTCTCGTCATCACGACGCCCACACGTGGCTAAGCGGCGTGCTTGCTAACCATGTCACATGTTTAGATGGCCTAGAAGGTTATCCCTCTCGTGCCGTCATGGAGCAGGAGCTGAATGACCTGATTTCAAGCGCGAGGACTTGTTTAGCAATCCTCGTTGCATTTTCGCCACAAAAGAGCATTACTTCATTTCTTGAGGGGTTAGAGGGGGCTTTTCCCAATTTCCCATCATGGATCAGCTCCGATGACCGGAGGCTTTTAGCAGCAGGTCCTGGGGAGATCAAAGCGGATTCCGTGGTGGCCGGGGATGGAAGTGGGGATTACAAGACGGTGGCGGAGGCGGTGGCTGCTGCTCCCAGAAAGAGTAAGAGTAGGTACGTTATTCATGTGAAGAAGGGTGTTTATAAGGAAAATATTGTAGAGATAAAGAACTATAATCTGATGATGGTTGGAGATGGAATGGACTCAACAATTCTCACTGGAAGCTTGAATGCAGTAGATGGATCCACAACATTCAGATCAGCCACCGTTGGTAAGATTGAATTAATGCCCTTAATTTCATATAGCAATGTAAAACCAAACATTCATTCCCATTTTTCATTCACAAAATTTTATTCCACATTTTCCAAAATTAAAGAAAAAGGAAAGAAAGAACAACCTTTTGTTCTAAAAAATCGGCACTCCCAAAACACAGCTATTATCATCTCCTCAATTAAATGTTATTGCTTTATTATTCACCATTTATTCTCAAAAACCACCCCCTAAAAAAAACCTTTATTCCCCTCAATTTCTCTTCCACCCTTGAAAACTTATTTTTATCTTAATAAGCTTCTTCTACTTTATTATCCCAAAATCTTTTGTAATCTTATTTCCGTAAGCCAATCCAAACGTGGCACTTTTTTTATGGGACACAAGATAACATAATGGAAAATGACAAACAATGCAAATGTTATATATGCAGCTGCTGTTGGTGATGGATTCATAGCCCAAGACATATGGTTCCAAAACACTGCTGGGCCTGAAAAGCACCAGGCCGTAGCCCTTCGTGTTGGGGCAGATAAATCAGTCATCAATCGTTGTAGGATGGATGCATATCAAGATACATTATACACACACTCCAATCGCCAATTTTACCGAGACTCCTTCATTACCGGCACAATCGACTTCATCTTTGGTGACGCTTCAGTTGTTTTCCAGAACTGTGAGCTCGTTGCTCGTAGGCCGATGACGAGCCAATCCAACATGGTCACGGCCCAAGGAAGGGAAGACCCGAACGAGAACACCGGAACCTCGATCCAAAACTGTAATATCAGGGCTAGCTCTGAATTGAAGCCCATTGAAAAGTCCGTCAAAAGTTATTTGGGGCGGCCTTGGAAGGAGTATTCGAGGACCGTTGTGATGGAGTCGACCATTGGTGGGCTTATTGACCCAGCTGGGTGGGCTCCTTGGGATGGGGAGTTTGCACTTAACACACTCTACTTTGGGGAGTTTAAGAATCAAGGCCCAGGTGCTGATACAAGTAAAAGAGTAAATTGGAGTGGTTATCATGTAATTAATGATCCAGCTGAGGCTAAGAAGTTTACCGTGGCTGAGCTCATTGATGGTGGGTCGTGGCTGCCAGCCACGGGGGTGCCCTATAAAGAATCATTATGAGAAGATTTTTTTTAAAATACCTCACTTTGAGGTTGAAAAAAAATTAATTAATGGTCATGATTGCTTATCCAAACCTATAACATTAAAAGCTACAGTTGGGTAATTTCCATATGTGCTGTTGCATAGGTTTTGGTATTTCTTGCACTACTCACCTCATATTGTTTGTGTACTCTTCATAATCGTACGTGCTCCTGCTTAGGGTCACTGAATCGCTAGTAATAAAAACAATTCAATTTTCAATCCTTTATTTCAGATTAAACACCAAAGTGGATTAGTCAAAAGTAAATTATCTACTGGATAAACAGTGGAGACGAAACCTGCAGCTGCAACAAAAAAGAAAATTAATCAGGTTGTACGCTCTGTGACCCACTCTAATGCCTAAATGAATGGTCGTATACGGAGAGAGGAGAGAAATAAGATAGTATAGTTTAGAGAGACATTTTAGAGAATCACATACCTAAGGATGATCACTAGCGTCTATAGTGGAGGTCGAATTCTAGTCATCCTAGAGTGAATCACTTGTAGTTAATTAAGCTTTGATGTAGAAGACTTTAACCCCGCCTTCTTAGGTGAGCGTGCTGGTGCAGGACTCAGGATCCAGCTTGCAAAGGTTGTGTTGTGTTGGCACGAGAGTCAGAGTCCAACCTGAAGGGGATGTCCTCGAGTTTGTGCTTTGGAAAGGGAAAGCCAGCTCCTTACGATGCTCTAGGCCTTGAGCATGGACTTCGAAGGTTAATAGACCATATATACATACTAAATGGATATTACCAAAACCATTTAAAAATATCTAAATTATCTAATGTTGATGACAAATATATACACCGAAAAAAAGAAGTGACAAAATTCCTCATCCATGTAAACGATGTGGTAAAATATCACCTTTTTCCCCTTTAAAAAAAGAAAAATGAAAAATTTGAATCATATACATATATTATTTTTAGATTTTTCTCTAAAAGAGACAAATTTAATTACTGTTTTTTTTAACAAAAAAAAATTGTTGGTCTCCTCCTTCCTTGCCTCCAATTGGCCATTAGTATTTTCTTTCCATCATTTTACTAATTTCCTCTTCAATTTCCCTTCTAATCCCCCAAATAAAACAAAGTTGTTTGGCTCAATTTGATGGCAGTTCATTCCTCCTGCCAAAGGTTTATTTTTCCTGCCTTATTTCTGGGGAGATCAATATAACCTGACGCAGGGGGCTTTTGGCCAACAATTTGTTTATGATCTTTTTCCAGATTATCATCAATCCCAGGTAAGTAAAATTTACAATACTTTCAATTTTCCCAATTTTTGTATTTTTCTTCAATTATTTAGATTATTTTTTAATAATCACGAATCTGTTGTAATGGGCCAAATTAATTCTGCCTTAGCTTCCAAAATGAAATTTAAATGCCTTATATTTGTGTTCTTTTATATAGAATTTGAGAAATAGTCCTATCAAAACAAAACAAAAGAATTTGAGAAATAGTTTGAGTTTATAAAAAAATTGAAGGACAATATATATATATATATATATATATATATATATATATATATATATATGAAAATGTACAAATAATTTCTGGTATGAACTGCCAAGTTATGTATTTGTGGATTGAGAAAATTAAGCTTTATCTTTGAAATTGGCATGACAGGCCAGGTCCAAATTGAAGCTGTTGGCTGTACAAAGTGATTAATTAAATTGCAATGGGCACCATCAGATCATACAGAGGAATTTATAAAGCCGGCTTGAAATACATTTCACAATTCTTCTGTAAGCCTTTTATGGATAGATCTGGGAGAGCCAAATAAACAATTTCTTGTTTAATTCTTTTTTATTCAAGACATAATCTTTAATTATCATTATAATTTTGATTATAATCATATATATATATATATATATATATATACTTTGATTCTAATACTCCCTATGTCATGAGTTGTCACTTTTAGCTTTTTTATATAGATTAAGATTGTCTTTGATATTAACTCATTTTGCATAAATTTCCATCATTACTTCCTTCCAAACTCATTCTCACTACACCTCCCAACCTAATTTCTAGACTCTTTGAGTGCATTTACAAGGATAAAACTAGAATAAAATAAAAAAATGAATTCCTTTCATTTGAGACAAAGCTATTTTGAACTTATGAATTATGATAACACATTTTGGACTTAGAGTAAGTGATAATCTTTAATCAGGGTTTTATTATGTGAATTAACAGCTGTGAAGGAGGAGCCACAAACAATAGAGATTGGGTTGCCTACTGATGTTAAGCATGTGGCCCATATTGGCTTTGATGGTCCATCGACATCTGGTGGTACTGGACCTACTGGTGTTGGACCTAGTTGGGTATGTTGCAGTTCTTGGGCCCATATGCAAATATTTTTCTCAGCACTAAGTTGTACTACTTAAATATTGTTACAAATTTGTATATTTAGACTGTTATTTTTATTAAAAAAAGGTAAAATGAGATATATATATATATATATTGATGAGTTATTTGAGTTTTCATTTTAAAATGTTATAGACAAAAAAAAGCATACATTATATGTTGATAAGTGAATGTATTTAAACAATTTGAGACAAAGGGAGTAGCTATATATGAAAAATATTTTAGAAAAGAAAAACAAAAAGTCCTCTTAATTTGTCTTATTTTTCGGCTAAATTTATAAATAAAATAATTTATCCTGAATAATATGCAGATGACCGAGTTCAATAGAAGACCTGATTTTGCTACATCCATTGCTAGTCCAAGTGGTAATGATCATGAAGTAACTCTAAAACTGTGTTCTTCAGGTATTGTTTTTTGCCTTCACACTCTGAAGTTATAATGAACTTTGTCATGAAACACGTTTTTTCTTTCTCTATAGCGAGTAGGTGCCAATAGGATATTCTTTCCATTTGATTCAATATGTCTCATTTCATATGCTTCATCCTTTCTTAATTTTTGTAACATATTGATGTAACATGGAGATTAAAGTGGGTAAAAAGATGTTCAATTTTAACAAAGTTACCCAGAGAAAAGAGCAAAGTAATGTGGAGTAAGATTAGTAGTGTCAAATCAGATAATAATAAAAAAGTTGAATTAGTGGGGTCAAATCAGTTAATAAAAAAATAAGAAGAAAATAAAGTAATTAATTAAAAGGATAAATTGGTAAATTTATTTGAAAAAAATTACTAAATGAGCAAATATTATAAACATTTGAGGATATCTTAAAAAGGAAAATGTAAAAGGGGAGAAAGCGAGTCCATGTATTATGAAATAAAAGTACAACTATAGTATGAAATATTTGAATTCCATAGGTTAAAAATGTTTTTTTTACTGTGGCCTAATAGATTACATCCATAATTCTACCAATACTTTAATTATATAAGTACACACTCATGAAATGAATCAGAAACTACCTAGCTAGCTCAAGGGCCGATGCAGCATACACTTGATACAACTTAAAAAATACAAACCCTTATCTAGGTATATTAGTAATTTTTAAGACATTCTTTAAAAAAAATTAACACCATTATTAATTATAGAGTTTTATTATGACATGTCCCACATTCAATATAAAAAAAAAACTCATATAGTCCATCAACTTGTCAATTACTAGTAGTAAATACCCGGGTTACAGTACTACTAATTTCAACCTAAGATAACAAAAGTTATTTTATTAAATACAATTCATGATATGTAGTTTTAGGTCATTTTAACAATAAGAAAACTCGTAATGATCAATTGTAAGACATTTATTTTATTAAATTAATGTATAAAGTGACATCATTCAATGAAAATTTTGAATCCGCCCCTGAGCTAGCTAGAATATGCATACATGGTAATATAAACTGGGAAAATGTTAGCAACAGTCTTCTCGGGCAATCATTTGGATATCTCTCTCATTCAATACTTGTCATATTGTATGCACTCTTGTGGGTTTGCTTGATCTTACGTTCATAATAATGCATATATGACAAATATTGAATAGAAAAGTGTCCAAGTGACTGTCTAAAGTGATTGCTATTAGCATTTCTCTATAAATTAGAGGTTTAATTATAACTTATAGGTTGATAATTAGTAATCATGCACTTTGAATCTAATTATCACGAGTGTAATTATATAGATACAGGAAAATCAAGGAGATCAGTAAAAGTTGCTAATTCCGATCAAAAGATGATGAAAGATGTTGAAGGCTCAAATGATAATTATGTCCCAACGGTGAGCAAGAAGCAAAGGCGGAAGAAGAAGAAGAGATCAAGGAGGTCAAAACCAACAAGTACTCTTCAATTGGAATCCAACAAATTAGATCTTTGATCATCATCATCATTGATTACACATGAATCTTGATTATTTTCAGTACGCGTGTATGGATATAATTTTTCAAAAAAAAAAAGAGCAAGTGAATTTGGGAGTAGTGAAGTGTTTTTCACGTGTGATTTGCCACAATCGATTGCTTTGTAGATTTGGTGGTTGAAACTTGAAACTGAGAAATTAATATTATGATGGACCACAGGGACTAAAATAGTGATCGAATGAAAATTGAAAAAATCAATATATATGGATGGAGTACTTTCTCATATATACTCCGTATATATTGATTTAATAAGCCTAAAACTACAATTCCTTTTTTTGTATTATAGTACTCCATGGTGATAGGTGAGGAATAAATGTGAAAGAGATCGATGGTTCATTCATGTACGTGGATTGATAGGCGTGAGCATTATAAATTCAGGTAAAATTGAAAAAAAAAAATTAGATGTATTTGTAGTTGAGAAATGTTAACGTACGCCATCAGGACACTTCTTAAGGTTGAGTTTATTTCCCTTTTATTGCATTTCTCTACATGTGTAATAATTGTAATGATACAAAATAAGGAAAAAACATCTCCATCGCAAATGCATCAGTAAAAAAAGGATCACCATTTGAATTTCTTTGTTTGAGAGAGTGATGTTTAATTTCAATTTTAATGAAGATAAATAGTTTTAAAAATTCATAAAAATATATTCGGAAAATTTAGATTTCAAATTATGATACACATATGAAATATTTAATTTTCGGTGTCTAAACATTCGTAAAATAAATCATAGATTAAATTTCCTTGTATTGCATCACAAACAAATGGTGGAGTCAAAATAAGAAAACAAAATATTAGATTTGATACAGAAAAACGAATTAAAAGTACCCTTAAAAAGTGCCCGAGGGCTCCGAGACCGTTTGTAGTTAAACAAAATGATTCAGACGTGTTGCTACTTGGTTTAGATGGAATCCAAACTGATTTTTCACATTCAAACACAATGGGTTATTAATTTCTAAGATTATCCTCAATTTTTCTGTTATTATTGACATTTTAATTTTATAAAGATTGTTAATCAAATATCATAGAGATTATCATAGAGATAACTTATTTATCTTTGAATTTAAGAAAAAATAAGACTCAAAGAATGTTTTACGCTTGTGTCTTTAGTCCTTTGATAATAGAATTATTGTCTTTGATATTCTTAAACCTAGAGATCGTATTTACTGCTATGCCCTTGTTTACCTTGGAATTTTTGATGCACATCATCGATCTCCCATATGGTTGGGCGAAGCGTCTTTGTTGGTGAAGTTCTTGGTAAGTCTCTAGGAACTGTCAAGAGAGTCATATCGAGAGGAATACAATGCAAATCGGGTTACTCTACCTCTGCGTCATGGAATCACAACGGTTAAAGGCTCGAGAAGTTACTTTTGGCGGTGAAATATTAGAAGCGTCCGGATTTTCGCTATAAATGTGGTATCTTAACTCATGTTTAGAAGGAGTGTATGGAGACGGAAGAATCTTACTTCAATCCTTGGATGCGAGCGAGGCGCTCACGTGATCGTGATTAGAAGTTGGGGGTGCCAATGCTCCTGTGATTGCGCCAAAAGTGCCATGAGCCTCCTTCACTGCAGTTGGCCAGCGCGAGGTTACGCCATCAGGCTGGCCGCGGATGGTAAGACCGAGTGAGCCGGGTAGTCTTCAATTGGTGGTCACTTTAGTCCCAGTGAACGCCATACAGTTGAAGAACGTGCCTTGGTGGTCACTAAAGTTCCATGACTTCTGTGCAAAGCCCTCAAGTACCATTCACCTTCATTAGGGGGTTTCAAACATTGGGGATAAGGGGAAATTTTTCACCGAATTTCGGCCTCATTCACCATAAAAAATTCACCCCAATTTTTTCGGACCCTCACACTTGAGTGAGCGACTTTTTTAAATCTGAAGCCAGCAGGTAGGGGGACCCACCAGGCAGGTGAGTGTGGGAGGCGGGGGTTGGTAGGGAGGCCGGGCGGGGGCCGAGGCAATGAGGACACGTGGGGCGGCGGGTGGGGCTAGGGAGGGCGGCGGCAATTCGACGTGATTCACGTCGATTTGCGAAATTCGGACCTCCCGCATTCACGGCGAGGTCCGAAAAATATGAGGTGACTCACCGAAAATGATGAGTGAATTTGATAAAAATTAATCTTAAAATTACAATGTTTGAAGCCCCTATTGTTGGTAGTATTTGTGCCCTTGTTCGGGTCCTCGCTCTATTAAGAATTTTAGTAGTATAATTTCAGTTATAGTTGAAAATTAGACGAGCGAGTGAGTTCTAAGATGTTCATGTTCGACTTGAAAATTCTATCGAGCTCGAAATTTCATTTACTTATTTCAATAGAAAAAGTTGATAAAAAATCGAGACGAATCAAGTATCTCAATGTTCAAGCTTAGTTTGAAATATGTATCGAGTTTTAAAATATATTCAAATTTAAAAACAATCCAAAAAAATGATACAGAAGAGTCATTCCGTTCATTTTATCGAGATTCTCCGTGTCCTATAAAAACATGTAACTTTTGAAAGAGATATAATGGTTAAGGTGAAGAATTGAAAATGTATATTTTGACACTTTTATTTTACTTGAAAACTAAATAAAGAGAAAATATGATGAAACTTTAAGAGAATGAAAAAAGAGAGAGTTAGATTGGCCAAACTTTAAGATGTGAGAATACAGTAGTAAATTTTTAGTCCAAAGTTTCATTGCAAGGAAATGTTAAGATTAATTTGCGACAACCAAAAATGGCGGGAAAAAATACAATATTTACAGGGAAAATGAAGTATTTTTAGGAAAATATAGAAATTTAAAAAAAAATCAAAAATTATTTTTAAGTGCCTAAAACATTGTAATATAGAGGGAAAAAGATTTTATGTTAAACAAGTTGGCGTTGCGTTTTTTAAGATAGATGTGAGGTTTAAGAGAAGAAAACATGGGAAGAAATGATTAATTTGATGGAAAATAATTTTCCTTCAAATAGAACGCACCTATAATTTCTTTATAAAACCTTTTAAACAGATTCTTCTTTAATGAAAATTGAAGTAAAATGAAATTAACATATTAACGGAGTGTAACATCAAAATAGTGTGAGATACTGAGATAAATGAAGCTCATGATGGGCTCTTTTCTTAGATACTTGGGTTTGGGCTAGTTAGAAAGCCCGGCAAAACAAAAAATATCAGAAGGTGTATATATATACACCGTCGCACCTATAATTTCTTTAGAATATTTACAATAAGCTTTCTTTGGCGCTTCAAGTTTTCAACAAGTCACTAACAATTAGTTTTTTTATTTTTATGACAATGTATGATCACTAATTACCATTTAATAAAGAGAATTTGGTTCGCGTTATCTTTTAGCCAATACTTAATTTTCACATGCGAAAATTTTAACACACGAAATTTTGATAAGTTGGAGAATTAGAACACAAGTAATTACGTGAGTCAACTATATTCGTCAACTATATAGAAGCATGAATTACTACTGATTTTAAGGTGCGCATATGCGCACCTACGCATACCAAATGTGTTTTATTAATATACCCTCCTTCAGATCAATCGCCATTCCACGTCTTCGTCGAGCCTTCCTCCACCTTGGCTGCGCCTTCAACCCCAAAGAACGTAAAGCTTCCAACACCACTTTCCAACACGACACTCTTGACCATCAACAACTCAAATCTCTAACAATTCCAGAAACCCGCCACGGAGGTCCGAGAGCCAAACTTGCACTAAGCCACTCCAACCGAGGCTCCAATTACTCCACCAAGCGCCAACGACGAGCTCCCCACCGCCGAAACGTCCTCGCCGGCCTCTAGTGAACTTTCCCATCCAATTCCGCCGTCGAACTACTTTGTACCGTTTCTTTTTTAAAATTAATCCACTAATATATCATTTTAGACATTTGTATATATTGTTGTAGACACTTCTACGTAATATTTTACATTTGCATTTATTATTTTAGACACTTTCGCAATATATTTCTTACATTGCATATTTCTCATACATGTTCATAAACTTCTTTAGACATTTTAATCTATTATTTTAGACATTTCTATCTATTTTTCTACACACTTCTTCGTTATCTTTTATACACTTCTACCTATTATTTTAGACACTTCTATCTATGCATAACATTCTTGTCAATTTGTCTTAACAATTATAGATGTCAAATAGTTGCTAATGTTGTAACATTTTTTTTAATTTGTCTTTACCATAATTTTTGAATTGTCTAAAGTAAAATCGGAAAATGTCTATCGTAAAATAAAAAAGTGTAAAATAAATTTCAAGACACCAAACCAATATTAGGATCATTGACAATGTTAAAAATAAGAGATAATTCATAAATAGCTATGTTTAACACTTCTTGAATACTTAATAGACACTTCTTGAATATTGGATAGACACTTCTTGAACTTAGATTAATTACAACATTCTCGATCGGCAAACAAAATCTGCTCTTTTGCAACTTTACTGAGTGAGAACATACTCGATCAACAGTGCTCACAAAAACCTCAAATCTACTCTAGATTTAAGATTGCAAACCACCTCATCTCAGCCTTTGATGCCGATCAACTTCGCTGGTGGCCGATCGCACGTATTCCGGTTGAAAAAAGTCGATCGTCGATCTTGGATTGATCGTCATGTTCTTTGTTCCTTGCTCTCCGGTTTGAAGTCCGGTGAGAACGGCAAATCCAGTGATTCCAACGAGGTCCGATGATGTCCGATGAGAGCGGTGAAGTCCGGCCAGAGTCACGTTTGTGACGATCTCCGGTTGTTGAATCTAGCATCACGGTGACGTCGGTGGATATTGAGCAGAGGCAATGAATCAATTTTTCTGTCTCGATTCTGTTATCTCTTGTTTATCGGAGAATCGTCATAGCGTCGATGAGGCGATCGCGAGATGAGAGCGATAGAGAATTGAAGCTCCGCCGAGGAAGAACCTGCAACAAATGTGGCTAGGGGTATATTAGACATTTCAATATTTAAGGTGGTGGTGACTTGCGCATATGCGTTTTGGGTATGAGAGTGGTATATGTAGGTACAGATGTGTACCATATATAGAAGCATGAATTATGGATGGATATTGAAAGATCTCTATTCAAACCTTTTTTTTATTCTTCATTCCATTTTAAAGCTTGTATATTGGACTAATTTCTTAGCACAATAAATAGAGAATATTGTAAAATCTATTAATTATAAATGCGGTGCAATCACACGATCCCATTCCTTAATTAATTCCATAGCATGACAGTATAAATATTTAGAGCATTCCATGCTCGTTTCTCATCATCCTCATCCTTATATCATCAGAATAACTCTCTTTTGATTGGGTAGCAAATAGCAATATGGATCTTATTCTTGTGGTGGCTCTTGTGCTTTTGTTTTCGTTACTTGCTCTTCTTTCCGAGAAGAAGCCCCGGGATGAATGATGATGATGAAGAAGAAGAAGAGACGAGGTCAATTGATGAAGATGATGACGCAAAAGCAAGCGACTTGGTTGATGCATGAAGAGAAGAATTTTTTTTTTTTACTATAAATTTTACTACTATCTCATGTTAGTAGGCTAACATATATATGGTGAATTTAAGTTCTTAATATTATCTTTATCTCATTTAATTTGGCGTCATCTACTTATACATATACTCATTTTGTCCCAAATGTGTTGTTCCTTTTAGATTTTTTTGTGTATATTAAGATTGTCTTTAGTTATTTCACATGAACTTCTAATTTTGCCCCTCCCAAACCTATTCTCACCCCTCCCAACCCACTTTCTAAACTCTTTAAATGTGTGCATTTGCAAGGGTAGAGTGGACTAAAATAAAACACAAGTGGAAAAAATCATTTCATTTGGGACAAAAATATTTTGATGTTGTGACAATATACTGGTACGGAGGGAGTATACTTTCTTTTCTATTCTTTTTTTTTTATTTGGAAACTATTCTCGTTACATGTACAAGTACATAGTTTCGTGCGAGTTTGTAGTTTGTAGCTTTTTTTCTTTCTAAACAAAAATGTGCTAAAAGAAAACAACCAACGAGGTTGAAGAAAAAGAAGGACTCCCTCGCAATCACAAAATCTGTCAAGCTTTCATTGACCCTTACGAATTAAGTATCTACTACTGGCAAATTCAATAAAAGACTACTATTTTGGACTAACAGACTACTCAGACCAACTATGATAATTTGTCAGATGTGTCATAATTCTCAATATAAATCTTTTTTTCTCCTGAATCAACGGCAAGCATATATGTCATAAGTGCTATGAAAGAGGAATATTGTACTCAAAATAGATGAACAGGTAGCAGCTCCTGGCTAGCATGTAGATATTCCATTACACCAGTTGTTGTTTCTTTGGTTCTCAAGCAAGTCATGGCGGTGATAAAGCTTCTCCCATTGACAGCAATTGGGGCTTAAGTCCCAAGTCACGCTGGTAGAAAGGAAACAACTCTTCCACAGTGACATTATAGAAACGGATGTAGTACTAAATAATATAGAGAGGATTGCTAAAGATGATCTATAAGTACTGTTCTAGGATATATGATTATTCATTAATGATCTCAATATCATATTACAGAAGAAACGTGACCAACTCAAACTCAAGAAGTGGAACAGACTCCTAATTAACAATTACTTGAACAACTTGACTGTCAAGTGTCTATATGATAAAAAGCAAACGTAAATCAGAGGACCTAATTCTAATTGCGTTATTCGAATAAATAAATTGATTTAAATTTCTTCAAATATTGCCGATTAATTTGATAGGAAGATATTGTGAACAAATTGACTCAAATAGTTGTTAGCAGCACTAAATGCCAAATTTTTAAAATTTAGAGGACCGATCATTGTTTTTGTAATTGATTAGGATTTGGTTTACCTAATTTATTTTGGTTAAGCTAGGTTTGATCGACAGATATATATGTACACACTCCATGTAATTTCTACAGGATTGATCGCCGAGTTAGAGAATCAAAAC
Source organism: Stellera chamaejasme (assembly GCA_024586325.1). Classification (NCBI taxonomy): domain Eukaryota; kingdom Viridiplantae; phylum Streptophyta; class Magnoliopsida; order Malvales; family Thymelaeaceae; genus Stellera; species Stellera chamaejasme. Next base: position 2,052,623 of record CM044986.1, read on the forward strand.
TGAGAAAGCAAGATAGCTAGCATTCATGGAGATCACGGAATCAGCCAATCAATGGAGCCTTCTTCCAGCTGACATTCTGCACAAAATCTTGGAGAAACTCTGGTTTTTGGATCGCGTGCGTGCTGTTGCAACCTGCAAGAATTGGAACGTCCCGATTCCAGCCATCTCCAAGTATCTTCCATGGCTGATTGAACAAGATTGGTCCTTCGTGCCAGGCTCCAATGGACGCCAAAAATTGAGTTGTAAGTTGAATCTCTATGAAGCCCTCAGTCCTAAGGTCTATCCACCGACTTGCAGGATCTTCGATTTGGGGCGCAAGCGAGAAAGAATTATTCATAAAGCTGCAACGGTGTTTCGAAATTGTGTTCAACGGCCGTCCGTAGAAGTTTTACATACAAAGTTGGGTTGGGTACTTGTGATGATTCGTATGTCTTGTCCAAAACAAAAGAAGAAGAGTTCATCATCATATAGCTTCTTGGTACTGTACAACCCTTTTGTGCAGTCTTTCAGATTCTTACCAGCTTTGGAGTTTTCGGATATACACATGATGGCCGCCTTTTCTCGTCCTCCAACATCATCTGATTGTGTTGTTTACGCAGTGATCAAAGAGTATTACAGAAGACCATTTTTGAGAATCCACAGCTACAGGCCTTGCGATGATAGAACCAAGTGGAAAGTAGAAACTTTTATTATCCATTATGATGAACACATGGTCTTCGAAAGCTCAGTTGTCATGGAAGACGGTACATTTTATTGTCTGGGATACAAGCTGGATAGCGGCGGTGATTTCTACTCTTCCAAAGAGAGAAGTTTAATTGCCTTCAACTCTTCCAATTTGATCAAGCAGAAAAATAATCCGATCAAGCTGCAAACAGAGCCATTGGTTGGTTTGGATGATGATTTGGATATAATAGAGGAACAACTAGCAGAACATGAGGGCGAGCTGTTCTTAGTGTGCTGCTGCAGATCATCCTCGACGTGGGATAAATCTTTGTGGTACCATATGATTTATTGGTATAATAAGTCCGCAAATTGTTGGTCCTTTAAACAAAGATTGGATCATCGGAAATCTTTTGTCAATGATGATGATGAGTCCGCCGCATTAGTAACAACTCCCGGTCATCTTCTCGCTGTGCAAATCGGGAATGTATGGGAAATGGGAGGAAGGTTTTGGTGTTTCGAGTATAGACCCAATGACAGAGCTATAGAAAAGCTATTTCCTTCCTATCATCTTGACTTCCCTGACTCGGAGGACTCGGATGACGACGACGACGTTTTAAACTTGGGCAAAGTTATGCTCGTTCCAGAACTCCAATGGCTCTCATTGGGACAAGCCTTAGCACCTCCTCTCCATGGGGCAACCCTTAGCACTATCAATGGCTCTCAATCGGATAGCCTTAGCACCATCAATGGCTCTAAATGGAACAAGCCTTAGCACCATCAAATAGGGTTTGCATTGCAACAGTGAGCAAGGATCAATTTTGTTAATAAATTTTTGGAAGAAATAAATTTCGTCATGTCTTTTTTAATTGATTAGTTTTCATTTAGGTTTCACTATAAATATATTTATAGTTTCTGTAACATACTACCCATCGAGGCGAAAAGTAAAGAATTCATGTACTCTTTCCGTCCCAAGAAAGATGATACATTTATTTTTCAACGTTTAATGTATGATTTATTTCATTTAATATCCTAACATAAAAAGTTATATATTTTTATGCATATGATAATTTAATGTGTCCAGTTTTTAAATATATTTTTCAAGTTTTTTTAATAAAATATTTTTGATGAAAGTTTGAGTTAAACGTATCATCTTTTTGTGTCGGAGGAGTATGAATTAGCCAATTGTTGGAGCGTTCTTCCACTTGACCTTCTAGAATTATTTTTTTTGGGGAAACCTACAAGGATTGAAATTGAAAGCAACATCTTATATACTTCCTTCGTACTCAAATAATTGCACTATTTGATTATCATGTTTCAAAGTTCAATGTTTGACTTAAATACTTTTTTTTTGAATTGCGAAATGAATATATTAACAACAAAACGACTCTTAAGAAAAGAGACAGGAATGTTTACACCAGAGAGAACTAATTAATAGCTTAAGTCGCCAACATGGAGACAACAATAAAGCGATAAGAACACTTACACGTGATACAAACACACATCCTCCTGCTCCATAAATTAGCTACCACCAGAGGAGGACATATGAATACAGTGGGGATATTGCACCAGGTATGTCCATGTTACATATGTTTTTGGTCTCCTACTAGATATTAAGAGATAAGAGTAGATTTAAATGTTTGAAAATACATACCTCGAGGAGACTCCAATGGACACCTTCTATCATAAATTTGTTCCTCGCTCGCCAAATTGCCCACGCCGCCGTGAAAATGGTAGCTTCCCAATGCAAGCTGGACGAGGCACCGCTGAGATTAAGTGAATTGTTTCTTGCTCCGACTAAGTGACTCTAATATTTCCAAAGATAAATAGTGCAAAAAAATCCAAAAAAATATATTTAGAAAATGTATTTTATAAATTATGATACACATAAAAAGTATTTGATTTTAGATGTCTAAACATGTATAAAAAAAATTATAGATTAAATACTGTAAAACAGTTAAAACAAACGAGTATTAAATTTGTTATGATATTCCATATCATAAGCTAGCTTGACTGTTGATTGTCACGGAGGATCCGGTTTGGGAATAACTGTTGCAATTAACTGTAACATCTTGGATATTTTTTAATTATACTGAAATCAAATAACTACACTAAAACGCAACTACTTGAAAAAGCACTTACCAAAAACACATTTTATTGCAATTGATATTGCTTTCAACTCTCCTAATTTGATCATCCAGCTGCATGAGATTGATAATATTCAGATCTTCTCCCTTATGAAAAGTTTGCGTTATTGGAAAATTCAACAAAAAATTATAGTATTTTGGACTACTCACACCAACTATGATCATTTGTTAGAACATAAGTGTCATAATTCTCAGGAGTAAAGTGCATCGGAGGTTCCTTAATTCTAATTCTTGTGCTATTGGGATCTCATTTTAACTTTTCATCCTCTTTAAGTTCCATTTTAAAACTTTTTACTGTTTGCGGTCCTTCCGTCCATTTTTTCCGTTAAGTTTAACTGATCTGTAGAGAAAAAGCTAGTTTTAACTACTGAAATTTTATACAAACTCTATTTTTGCCCTAAAAATTTTAAACTTAACAATCTAGTCATCTCTAACAATTTTAAACTTAACAATTTTACCCTAAAAATTGTTTTGGTAATTTTTAAAAAGTTTTATATGTATAGATAGATCCGTTAAATTTAACGGCAAAATTTTTGGTAAAATTGTTTGGGGTGATTAAATTATTATATTCAAAACTTAGAGTGTAAATAGAGCTTTTAGGAAAAGTTCAGTAGTTAAAATTAGCATTTTCCCTACATATCCGTAAAATTTAATGGTAACAATGGACGGAAGGACCACGAACGAGTAAAAAGTTTTAAAATGAGACTTAAAGAGAACAGAAAGTTAAAATGAGATCCTAATAGGACAAGAATTAAAGTTAATGGACCTCCGGTACACTTTACTCTAATTCTCATTATATCTCTTTAATACCTCCGGTACACGTTCGAGCGCTCGTCCAGCCCGTTTCCGATCATCAGTAGCTGTCCCGCCGTCGATCTGATTGCCGGGCTTCATCTCCGACCTCTGTTGCTGTAATTTCGGAGTTCCGCATCGCAAGATTCGGCCGCCGCTTCGCTCGCTTACAGAACTTCGGCGCGATCGCTTCCTTTCCGACGTTTTTACCGGCAGCCCGACGTCAGAAGCCGCCGCTTCAATCGTTCTCATCGCGAATCGTCCGAGAGCAGCCCAAGCGCCAGAGCAAGCATCCCTGGTTCTAATCGCGATTTGGGGAAGAAGTAGAGAAGTGCCAAATTCGTTTTCGGTATAATTACCCTTGATCCTTGTTGTTTTTCTTTAAGTTTACTTAAGGCATGAATGTTTGTTTATGTTACAATTTTGGCATTCCTATTCTTTTGCATGTGGTGTGTGGTGGAATATGTGTTATATGCTAAAGGTGTCAATGTTTGTCTCTCTTGTTCAGTCTCCCCGTTAATTGATCCAAGTTCGGATTTTTCTCTTTTTCTTATACATCTATGGCATGTTTTAAGTGTAATGTGTAGAATTGATATTATTGTGTTTGTTTCTTTGTTTTCTTTTTTCGTTTTCCCTTTTTCTTAGCTAGTTAATTAAATTATAATTCAGTTAGTTGTTTTTTTGTTTATTTTATTTTATTTGTAAGTTGACATGATTTCACACATATTTTTGTTAAATTAAATCAAGTGAAAGAAAAATAGAAATTAACCCGTGCTACCGATTTTGGGCGTATGAAAATTATGTTTTTGTACGTAATTGGCCTTGAGTTTTCTAGTAGAGCGTTTTAGGTTCCCAATCAACCTATCACAAAAAAGATTGGTGGCGACTCCCGTCGAATTCCCCGTCGCTACACCCCTGATTAATGTTTTGTGTCCCTTTTTTTCAATATATCCATCATTGTTGTTCAAAACAAATCTAAGGAGAAATGTCATATGAGACTAATGGATTGACATTTGTCTCTGTAGTCACTGATGGTGTAAGTTATAAAATATATTGATCAAATAGTGTGACAAGTAAAACTACCGGCAAGAACAAAAGTTTTAAAAAAACGTTACTTAGAACCAACACAGACTCCAAACGAGTCGTCCTATTCTCATTCAACAAAGTTCAAAGTCGAACAAGATTGAATGAGCAAGGGTTCTGGTCCAAAGTTCAAAGGGTCTTAACAATTTATTAGAGACATCAACTAAGGAGGTGGAGAGAATGAAAAACAATGACGGCTGGAACTCGTAATTTTCGGAAACTCCTGCATCAACCACTTTCTAGTTGAACTTGACAAAACTAAAGTAAACCTAAAACCTTTCTCTTAAGATTTGTAAATCATCTTCACCTGTTAATTGATTCATCTAACTGAAGCTTCAGCTATGTACGCATGCAGGACATCCAACCTTTAAAATTCCATTTCAATGCTGAAACTTGAAGAACAAGGAAATTGAACCGAAATTGAACGTTAAGCTTCATCTTGCTGTTAGGCTGGCCAAGTATACCCTTTCTTGCTTGTCCCTATTTCTTTTTTTCTTTTTCTTCTTTTTTTTTGTTGAATTTAATTGGGTTACTTGTTTTCTAGCTAGCGAGTGGAGTTTCAATCTAATGATCAGAATTAATTCTACCTGATCCAATGGTGATAGTATTACACTAAACCTAGTGTGGTACCCTCGAAGTACCCGTCGACAAACGTTTCGAAACCAATATCAGACATGGAAAGCCACCTATGGTGGAAATGGCAAGAGAGAAAATAACTAAAATATCAATAGCTAGCTTCTTAATTGCTCCATAGTGGAAGCACAGATGTAGTTAATTACTATTTATTTTTATAATTTTACTCTCGAAAACAATTTGACAAATTTATATTAAATTAACCATTTCTGGGAAAAAATACATAAGTATCAATTTTTTTGATCAGGATACTTAAGTAACAATAGATATTGTCTGGAAAATAATGAAAATTCATATGAAAAAAAATAAAAGTAATCATTTAGTTCGGAAACTGATAATCATTGATATACAAGATTAATCAAAAGAGGAGAAGGAAACCGTTAAAAAAACAAAAAGAAAAAAGAAAAAAAAAACCATCTACAATAACCATTCTTGTAGCAAGAGGCAGGTAATATTGACAAAAAATAGTTGTAATTAGCTAAATTGCCTTGTGTATTCGTAACCACCAATGTTCCAAGGCAATAAAATTAAGTTCCCCCATTTTGAGCACTTCCTCATATCATCATCTTTTATTGAGCAACTACTAGAGCAAATTTGAAAGTACGTAGACATTCCGGTTGAGCAGTTGAGTAAGGAAAAGGAAAGAGTGCTAGATCATTATGAACTTCTTGAATAAAAGCTTCATTAAAGTCATCATTTTCGTATTGTGGCTTCTGTTCTGCATCGGTACGTTTGGTATCTATCAATTTGATTTATCATGCATCATCAAGATTCCATCAGATTTTTTAATTTCCGGCGTCTCCAGCCAGTTTCCTCACTGCTTTGGTGGTGGGTGGTGGTATGGTCCGGTCATGACAATGAGTGCATGGTTTGTTTGGATGACTCGGCGGGTTTGTGATCAAGTGGGCAAGTGGGGAAGTGCTGCCGTGTTCGGTTCAAGAAGGATATGGTGCGGCGGGCACTACACGGGGAATACAAACTTAACTGCAGCCTTTACTGCGATTTGGGCCGTAGTAAGCCCATTTACGCAGTAAATGGCGTAGTTGCTGGCGCAGTAAGAATTTACTGCGGCCTTGGCCGCAGTAAGGCCGTAGTAATTTTTTTTAGGGTTTAAACTCCCCTTTCTCTTCATCCGCCACACAATCTTCTCCACCATTCTTCTTCATCTTCTCCGTTCTTCTCTGTTCTTCCTCTTCTTCTTCGTCTTGTTCTTCTTTTGTTTCTTCTTCTTCTTATGTTTCTTCTTCTTCTTCTTATGTTTCTTCTTCTTCTTCTTCTTATGTTTCTTCTTCTTCTTCTTCTTCTTATGTTTCTTCTTCTTCTTCTTCTGTTTCTTCTTCTTCTTCTTCTTCTTCTTCTTCTTCTTCTTCTTCTTCTTCTTCTTCTTCTTCTTCTTCTTCTTCTTCTTCTTCTTCTTCTTCTTCTTCTTCTTCTTCTTCTTCTTCTTCTTCTTCTTCTTCTTCTTCTTCTTCTTCTTCTTCTTCTTCTTCTTCTTCTTCTTCTTCTTCTTCTTCTTCTTCTTCTTCTTCTTCTTCTTCTTCTTCTTCTTCTTCTTGTTCTTCTTCTTCTTCTTCTTCTTCCTTTTCTTCTTCTTCTTCTTCTTCTTCTTCTATGTTTCTTCTTCTATGTTTCTTCTTCTTCTTCTTCTTCTTCTTCTTCTTCTTCTTCTTCGCCGCTGCTCAACCATATACGCTGCTCCACCACCACAGCTCCACCGCCAATGCCGCCGCAACTTGGTCACCATTCATCCGAAATCTGGATTTTTCTGGAATTGTGGATGAATCCGGATAAATATATTCATCCGGATTCATCCATTTTTTTAAATAAAAAATCTTTCTATTGCGGCCGTTGCCGCAGTGAGGGACCTAACTGTGCCAATATTTACTGCGGCATCTACTACGGCCCATCCCGCAGTGCTTACTGCGGCTCTACTGTGTGGTGGGCTAGAGCCCGTCTCCTTGACGTAGTGGGGGTTGAGATCTATCTTACCCCGCCGGAAGCCATGAGGCTCGGTCATAGGGACTTGCTGGGTTGTCGGTCCACCAAGCAGGTCCTCGTCGATGTCTTTTTTTGGACCCTTTTGACTTTTCTGCTGCGTTTGTTTATCTGGTTTGCTACTTGTTGGTGTTAGTTGGTATCTGCTACAAGTGGTATGACCGCAGTGACACTTGTAGTGAGGGTGCGTCTACCTCCATGGAAATGGATGTTGTTGTACAACATTCTTATGCATCTTTTGGTGCGTTTTAGGTCGCAAATTGAACGATTTCGAAGCATGTTCACGCTATCACGGTCAACGTCATGCTATGACTACTTTCTGCTTTTCAGCTTTATTTTTTCCCGTACTTTGCTATTTGCTTCCGTTAAGTTATGGCTTGATATTGCTTATATTCTTTCTGGCCTAGTTGTGGCTTTTATCTCTGTAGGGTATTTCTGGGTGGGAACTTTTCTCATTTGCTACTTTATTTTATTTTTTGACGATTAATCATATTGGCTCTTTCCCGTTCAAAAAAGGAATGGAAGGGTTAATTTTTTATATCTTATGTTTATTTGTATATAATGGTGAGTTTAATTTCTTTGATAGGAACTCCGGTTTTTTCCGAAAAGCGTTCTCCTTGTTGCATTCCTTTCAAAGAAGAAGGTTGTCAACCTGATGTTTGTGGTGCTCAGTGCGACTATAAGGGATTCCAAGAGGTCGATGCCTCTGAAAACGTCCCTCAGATGTCTCATGATTGTGTGGATAATTATTGTTATTGCTCCGCACAAAGTGATGGGGTCGAAGCCACAAATACCTGGGATGCAGGTGCCATATCTTAAGTAATTTTAATATATATACCTCCGTGCTGTTTTAAACGTTATATTTGACGTTTGATTATATGTTCAACTTATAATTGAATCATCGTTTAACACTGATTAAAAAATATTAGAGAGTAGAAACATTAATGTTTTAGCTATATATTGTAAAATCAAACTTTTCATTCCATTTTCCATCTTAAGTTGTGTTAAGGAAGATTATTTTGAGGACAATTTTAGAAAAATTAAGGAGATGTTTATGAGAGGAAAAATTGTATGTGATAGTCTCCTACCAAAGTGCGCCCAAGAGTAACTGAGTCCGGAACAAGAGCACGACCTGCAAGAGGGGAGAAGGAGAGTAATCAGGCATAAAGGAGAGCAGGAGGGCGTGTGTGTAGTGCATACCTTTTTCAAGGTATGCATCACACCCTTTACATAAGGTGGTGCTGGAGCCCAATCTAGAGGGCTTGATTGGGGCGATTAAGCTGTAATTGCAGCTTAGTCTAAGGAAGAGCTATTACAGGCGTTTTGACCATCAGTGGTAATTAGCCATGGCGGATTGTGCGCCTTGGGTGTTGATTCGAAACATAGGCTTGAATCTGGGCTCTGGCCTGGCCCATGTATGGATATTCGGGTTGGGCTTAGGCGCAAATATACTAGTAGGAAACGTTTTTTATTGAATACGCGGAGTATATTTTTGAGAAGAAAAGTTAGAGAGATGATGGCCCCGTTTGGCAATAGTTTTTTTAAAGTAGCTTTTGCGTTCTGAAAAATTATCTATGGGTAGAGTTTAACATTTAGCTATAGCTCGACCATTAAAAAATTATCCAAAACGCTACAGCTACTTCTATTGCCAAGCGGGGCTGGTATGTGTTCTTTTGTAGCTTTTTTAAAGGGAAAAAATGGATTGTCTAAAAATCGACAGAAAGTATGTTAGAGGAAAAATTTTTAGTCAAAACTGATCATTAAAAATTTTTGTTAGCAAATGAATACCACACCTAATCACATGATTTCCGTGTCCGATGACTTGGTGTTTTTGCAGGACAAGTGATCAAATTTTATCTTTGTGGGTTCCCATTTCGTCAAAACGTAGCACATAATATCGAGAAATGTAATGAATATTGCGGCGCTTCTGGATACATTTCGGGCTCTGTTGATCCATTAGGCGACGGCACTGTTACTATTTTGAATCTTTTCTTCAAGAACGGAGTATGTTGTTGCGGCGCAAAGCCGCAATTAATGGCATGGATTCCACCATCTACGGACGATATCGAGGGCGAGCTAACTCCGGACGATGAGGGCAGCAATGGTGGCGAGGAATTAGCCTCTTCGTCAAGAGAAAAGAGAAAACGGGAGGAAGATGATCAATTATCGGACTCAGATGAACAAGTGAAACGACTCAAGACAGATGACGATGACGCGGCCGATGAGGCCGACAATCAGCCTTAAAAATGTTACAATTCCATATATATATCTTTATCTTTGTATATTAAAAAGTACCAATGACTTTTCATTAAATGTACGTTCAACGATTTTTTTTTATCATTTTTATCTAAGTTCTAATAGTCTTTAATGATATCTGTTGCGACGTGTTTTTTTGATAAAGAGTCATCACCAATCTTTTTATTTAAGTCGATTGGAAACCTGAAAATGGTCTACGAGAGATCTGGAATCGTTTGTCAGTTACGTACAAAAATGGTTAATTTTCGTACGCCCTAAAATTGGTACTACGAATTCTTTTTAGATTTTTGCTTGATTTTAAGAAAATAAAGAGAAAGACAAATAATAACACTAAAAATAAAAGAAAAGGATTCTTAGTAATTTACATAGATAAGAAAAACTCAAAATATCTTGTAAATAAAATTAAAATAATTTAGATTAACATAATAACAAAAATATTAACTAAAACACTAAAAGGTTTAGGCCTAGTGCCCAAACTGTTAGTTTTGAAACTTGTTGAATGACTTGACTGAAACTTCTGAAACTCTGATTATCTAAGTGATACGAGGAACAAAGAAAGGACTGAAACTATATTTTACCCAAAAAAACAAGATACTTCTTCTACCTCATGTCTGCAGAATCGCAAATTTGCAGGCGTCAATGGTGGTCCAGTTTCGGATGAAGCGGAGGGAGGCCGTGCGGCGGCGGAAACCGCCGGAGTCGGCAGAGCGGCACGCCGGCGGATGGGACAGCAGTCTACGGCATCAGAGGGGGACGTATTGGAACTAAGTTGCAAGAACTCGATAGTTGTAATCAGTTGACAATTGTATGTAATTGTCTTGGACCTCACTTGCTTACGTGTTTATCAAAAAACAAAGCCTTATATAGACTTTATACATACTTTCCTAATCCTACTTTAACTTGAAGTCTAACTCCTAAAACTTTGCTGCTAATAACTAGGCTGCTTACTGCTACTTAATTAAGATAATAACTACTATAAGAATAATTCTTAATAATCGAGCAATCAAGTCCTAATCTAACTTGGACTTCTGTAGCTTGCTCCTTACTCCAATCCAGCTTGCTTGTCCAAAGACGCCGCCACCCTTCTGCTTCTCATGCGCAGGTAGACCAGGCTTTGAATCACCAATCTCAACACCCCCCCTTGATTCAAAACTGGTCACATGAAGCATCTGCCTTAGACTCTCAAACCTTGCAACCGGTAATGCTTTGGTAAAGATGTCTGCTGTCTGATCTTTAGTGTTGCAAAATACCAAATCTATCTGTCCCTCATTAACCAAGTCTCTGATGAAATGGTGCTTAAGTTCAATATGCTTTGTCCTGCTATGCATAACAGGATTCTTTGCAATAGCAGCTGCTGATTGATTGTCACACCTAATGATAGTGGCTCCAATCTGTTCCTCTCCTAAATATTTCAAGATTCTTCTTAACCATACTGCCTGACAAGCAGAGGTTGCTGTTGAGACATACTCAGCCTCTGCTGAAGAGAGAGCCACTGTTGCCTGCTTCTTTGATAGCCATGATACAGGACCTGACCCTAGCATAAAACAATTTCCAGAAGTGCTTTTTCTATCATTTTGGTCTCCACCCCAGTCACTATCAGTAAATCCTTCCAATCTGAACCTGTCATTCCTCAAATACCAAACACCATAACTTAGAGTTCCTGCAAGGTACCTCAGGATTCGTTTTGCAGCACCATAATGCTGTTTAGTGGGTTTATGCATGAACCTAGATACCACACCCACAGCATAGCTTAGGTCAGGCCGAGAATGAGTAAGATAAATCAACTTTCCCACCAGACTTCTGAAAGTTGCTGCATCTGCTTCTCTTGTCCCATCCTCTGTAAGAAGCTTTTCATTTGTATTCATGGGAGCTGCTGATGGGTTGCATCCTTTCATGCTAAAGGCTTTTAACAATTCTGCTGCATACTTGCTTTGTGACATGAAGATTCCACAGTCAGCTTGCTTGACCTCTAATCCAAGAAAATAGTTTAACTCACCCAAGTCAGTCATGTCAAATGTACCTTTCATAGCTTGCTGGAATTCTTGAATTAGCTCATGTGAAGATCCTGTGTAGATCATGTCATCAACATACAAGCTTACCAGAACCACACCATGCCTGCTATCCTTCTTGAAATACAAAGTTGGGTCACTAAGGCTTTTTTTATATCCATTTTGATAGAAGAAACTGTCAATTTTTGCATACCAAGCTCTGGGTGCTTGTTTTAATCCATAGAGAGCCTTTCTCAATCTGTAGACATGATCAACTTTGTCTTTTACTTCAAAACCAACAGGTTGCTGCACATATACTTCTTCTTTGAGATCACCATTCAAGAAGGCCGATTTTACATCAAACTGATGTATCTTCCATTTATGTTGTGCTGCAATGGCTAAAATGGTCTGACTGTATCAAACCTGGCCACTGGGGAGAATGTTTCTTCATAATCCACTCCTGCCTCTTGACTGAAACCCCTAACCACCAGTCTTGCCTTGTATGAGTAAAGAGCCATCAGCATTGTATTTTGTTTTAAATATCCATTTCAAATTGATCACATTTTTGTCTTCAGGTTGCTTGACTAATTCCCGGGTATGGTTTTTCTCTATTGCCTGTATTTCTTCGTTCATGGCCTTTCTCCACACTTCTTGCTTCAGTGCTGCTTCAGCTGATACTGGATCTTCTGAAAACATAGCCATATTGGTTTGATAATCCGAAAGATAAGCTGGTTGTTTTCTTTGTCTGTGTGTTCTTTGACCTTGTTGAGGTGATTGATGAATAGGAGGCTCCTGCTCAATTCCATCTTCACCTATGTCAATATTATTTTCTGGCTCTTCTTCCACAAACTGTTGTGATGTACTGCTGTTCTGAACTTCTTCATCTTGGAACCAGCTTCTTTCTTCATCAAACTTCACATCTCTACTGATGATCACCCTTCTTTCTTCAGGATCAAATACTCTATAGGCTTTAGACTTCAAACAGTAGCCTACAAAGATGCACTTTTTGCTCTTTTGCTCTAGTTTATGTCTTGTTGTAGTTAATGCAAAACATGTTAGGGTAAGGTAGAGCAAAGAAGATAAATAACCAGAATTGGTTGATAAGCTCAGTGCGTTTATTGAGTTTATACAGCCATTATATAGAGCATACAAATAGAATCCTAATAGATATCTATCTACTACTGTAAACCTAACCTTATAGACTTAGGATTCCTACTGACCTAAGACTTATTGGCTGACTTGTAGCTCAAGTCTTGGTTGGTGCCAATACGACCTTCAGCTTCAGAATCACACACTTCAACACTCCCCCTTGATTCGTAGCTGTTGATGTGCATTTTGGTCCTTAGTTCTTCAAACCTCCCAACTGGCAATGCTTTGGTCAGAATATCAGCCAATTGATCTTCTGTCTTGCAATATTCCAACCTAACTTGGTCTTTGTTAATCAAATCTCTAATGAAGTGATATCTCAGCTCAATGTGCTTTGTCCTTCCATGCATGACTGGGTTTTTGGCAATTGCTGCTGCCGAGCTGCTATCACACATGATCAGTGTAGCCTCCTTCTGTTCTTCTCCAAGGTCCTTTAAGATCCTCCTTAACCAGACTGCTTGACATGCCGCTGAGGTAGCTGACACATATTCAGCTTCTGCTGTAGAAAGAGCAACAGTGGCTTGCTTCTTGGACATCCATGAAACAGGGCCAGACCCGAGATGAAAGAAACTACCAGAGGTGCTCTTCCTGTCAGATTGGTCTCCAGCCCAGTCACTATCTGTATAACCTCTCAGTTTCAGGTCCTGAACATTTTTGTACCAGATTCCAAAGTCTCTAGTTCCAGCAATGTACCTTAATATCCTCTTAGCTGCTCCTAGATGTTGTTTTGATGGTTTATGCATGAACCTTGAAACCAGTCCAACAGAAAAGCTTAGGTGCAGTCGTGTGTGTGTGAGGTAGATCAATCTTCCAACTAGGCTCTGAACTTCTTTGCATCAGCCTCCCCTGTACCATCTACAAGCTTCAATTTTTCATTTGTATTGATAGGTGTAGATCTTGAGTTGCATTTTCCATATTGAAGGATCAAGCAAATCCTTGGCATACTTGCCTTGAGACACGAAAATTCCTTGATCAGATTGTTTAATTTCAAGACCAAGAAAGAATTTTAGCTCCCCAAGATCTGTCATCTCAAAGGATTTCATCATGTCTCTCCTGAAATCTTCAACTAATGTTTGAGAAGACCCTGTATATACCATGTCATCAACATATAAACTGACCATCATCATTCCTTCATTTTTAACCACCTTGTAATACAAGGTTGGCTCATTTTCACTCCTGGTGTAACCTTTTTCCAGAAAAAACTTATCAATCTTGTCATACCATGCCCTTGGTGCTTGCTTCAATCCATATAGAGCTTTGCTTAACTTATACACACAATCTTCTTTTCCTTTTTCAATAAAACCGATGGGTTGCTCCACATAAACTTCTTCCTTCAAATCTCCATTAAGAAATGCTGACTTCACATCAAACTGATGAACCTTCCAACTATAGTGTGCAGCTATTGACAGAGTAGTCTTACTGTCTCAAACCTTGCTACCGGAGAAAAGTCTCTTCATAGTCAACTCCTTGTTCTTGATCAAGCCTCTTACTACCAGTCTTACCTTGTGCTTATTTATACTCCCATCTGCATTAAATTTGGTTTTGAAGATCCATTTAAGGCCAATGATATTTTTACCTTGAGGGATCTTTACCAATTTCCATGTTTCATTTTTGACAATTGACCTTATTTCTTCTTCCATTGCATTCTTCCAGATTTCCTCTTTCAATGCAGCTTCTGCTGAAGTTGGATCAAAAACATACATGGCACGATAATCTGACAGATAGGCAGGTGGCCGCCTAACTCTTTGAGGTCTTTCTGATGAAGCTTCGTGAGTCTTCTTACATGTCTGCTTCTTCCCTTTCTTCACTCTCCGATTCGATATGTTTTCTGTGATGTCTTCATTCTCTCTTGTTATTTCCTGAGTCACCACTTGATGCCATGTTTCCTCTTTGTCATTCCATTCTTGATCTTCAACAAACTTCACATCTCTACTTATAATCAGCCTTTTGCTTTTTGGATCCATGATCCTATATGCCTTTGAGTGTGTACAGTATCCCACAAACAAATATTTCTTGCTCTTCTGTTCTAGTTTGTGTCTAGGTGCTGTTGTGAGAACATAACATGTACAACCAAATATCTTTAAATGTGAAACAGTGGGTTTGAAACCATACCATAGTTCAAATGGAGTTTTTCTTCAAGAGCCTTTGTAGGTGACATGTTGAGCAAATAAATTGCAGTTGCAGCTGCCTCTGCCCAGTACTCATCCGCCAATCTTTTACTTCTCAACATAGTCCTTGCCATCTCAATTACACTCCTATTTTTCCTCTCAGCCACCCCATTTTGTTCTGGAGTGTAGGGAGCAGTTAGTTGCTTTGTTATTCCTTGTTCATCACAATAGTCATTAAATTCTTTTGACACAAATTCACCACCTCGGTCTGTTCTTAGTGTCTTTAACCTCAAACCAGTTTGCCTCTCTGTGCTTGCTGCAAATTTCTTAAATACCTCAAAAGCATCAGACTTGTGTACCAAAAAGTACCCCCAACTCATCCTCGAGTAATCATCTGTGAGCATGAATAGGTATTTACTTCCACCATGTGATGCTGTCCTCATTGGGCCACATAGATCAGCATGTACAAGGTCCAGTTTCTCCTCTCTTCTTCTTGCTTGATTTTTTGGAAAAGATCTCCTTGTCTGTTTTCCAAGAATGCACCCTTCACAAACTTGCTTTTGGTCTCTCAATTTTGGAAGTCCTTCTACCATATTCTTTGAAGTCAGCATCTGTAAAGATCTATAATTCAGGTGGCCGAACCTGAGATGCCACAACCTTGCCTCTTCATCCTGTTTACTCATCAAGGCTTGTTCTCCTGACGCCAAGGTGACAGAAACATTTGGTTTTCTGACATTTCAGCCTGTATCAACATTTCCCCAAGCAAATCTCGGATCTCACACATGGATATGAGAAAGATAACACTAAATCCAGTTTTAACTAAACTTGTCTATCTTTGATCGGGTTGTGTGCAAGTCTTTGGTGCATAATTCACACCCTTTATAAGTCTGACCTTGCCATTCGCACGGACAATTACATCACCTCTACCTTCAATTCTGATTTCTTTGTCATCACATAGTTTCACTTGAGACTTATATGACGAATCCAACTCCTTAAACTTGCTCTTTGAACCTGTGAGGTGATTGGAGCATCCACTGTCCAAATACCAAATATTGGAGCTTTGAGGATCTTTGTTCATGAGTGTCATGAACAGATAATCTTCTGTTTCTGTGTTTCCTTCTACAAAATTTGCCTCTGCTGGCTTTTTCCAGCAATCTTCCTGCTTGTGACCTTTCTTCTTACAGTATGAACACTCATGTTTGCCCCAACAGTCTGATTCATGATGACCTGGTTTCTTGCAATGAGAACAGGTGATGAATCTTCCTCTTGACCTTCCTCTACCTCTAGACCTGAATGATGCACGTCCTCTCCATCTGTTACCTTGAGTATTCAGAGTTTCTCCTTGAATTTGAAAAGCGATTCTGATCTTTATCAGAGTTTCTTGTAATTCTTGCCTCATGTACTTGTAATGATCCCATCAGCTCATCGAAGGTTAAGGAACCCATATCTTTAGATTCTTCTATGGCTGCTACTACATGGTCAAATTTTGATGGAAGGCTCCTCAAAACTTTCCTTACTATTGTTGCTTCTTTAACTTCTTCACCATAACTCCTCATCTTGCTCACTATATCTGATACTCTTGCTAAATACATCAGAACATTCTCATTGTTTTTCATAATGGAGTTTTCAAACTCCATCCTTAACCCTTGAAGCTTCACTTCAACCACTCTTGCTGAACCTTGGAATTCAACCTTCAAGATATCCCAGGCCTGTTTTGCTGTTACTGCTCTTGCAATTCAAGAGAAAAACATATCATCCACTCCTTGTTGTATCATGGCTAGAGCCCTAGCATCCTTTTTTATGTTTTCACGATTGCTTGACTCTTCCTCCTTTTCTGATGGACCGCTCTCCACCATCTCCCATAGCTCTTGACCTAAGAAGAGAGTCTTCATCTTGACACACCAGAAATCGAAGGATTCTCCCCTGAATACTGGTATGTGTGTCAAGGATCCACTATTGCTTGCTGCCATCCTGGTGTTCACCCTTAGCTCTGATACCACAATGTTAGGGTAAGGTAGAGCAAAGAAGATAAATAACCAGAATTGGTTGATAAGCTCAGTACGTTTATTGAGTTTATACAGCCATTATATAGAGCATACAAATAGAATCCTAATAGATATCTATCTACTACTGTAAACCTAACCTTATAGACTTAGGATTCCTACTGACCTAAGACTTATTGGCTGACTTGTAGCTCAAGTCTTGGTTGGTGCCAATACG
Organism: Stellera chamaejasme; assembly: GCA_024586325.1. Classification (NCBI taxonomy): domain Eukaryota; kingdom Viridiplantae; phylum Streptophyta; class Magnoliopsida; order Malvales; family Thymelaeaceae; genus Stellera; species Stellera chamaejasme. The sequence continues at coordinate 2,069,651 of CM044986.1, forward strand.
ACCTTCAGCTTCAGAATCACACACTTCAACAAAACAGACACACCCAAAGACTCTTAGATGTGAGACTGATGGCTTAAAGCCATACCAGGCCTCAAATGGTGTTGTATCTTGCAGAGATTTAGTTGTTGATAGGTTCAGTAGATATATAGATGTAGCTACAGCTTCTCCCCAAAACTCATCCGGCAATTTCTTAGCTTTTAACATGGACCTTGCCATTTCCATAACTGTTTTGTTTCTTCTCTCAGCTACTCCATTATGTTCTGGAGTGTATGGAGCTGTCAATTGGCGTTTAATGCCTTCTTCTTCACAGTGAGCATTGAATTCTGCTGAGACAAACTCTCCTCCTCTATCTGTTCTCAATGTTTTAAGCTTCAATCCAGTTTCTCTCTCAACTTGTGTTTTAAATTTCTTGAACTCACCAAATGCTTCAGATTTTTGTTTAACAAAATACCCCCACCCCATTCTGCTGAAATCATCAATTAACATGAAAAGGTACCTGTTATCTCCATATGATGGGGTTCTCATGGGTCCACACAGGTCTGCATGGATGAGTTCAAGTCTGCTTGATGCCCTTCTAGCTTGATCATGAGGAAACGACCTTCTAGTTTGCTTGCCATAGACACACCCTTCACACACTCCATTGTCCTCCTTTATTTCTGGTAACCCAACAACCAAACTTTTGCTTTTTAAATTCTGCAGGGATTTATAATTTACATGCCCATACCTTTGATGCCATAGTTTAGATTCTTCTTCCTTCTTGCTGACCAAGGCTTGTTGACTGTTGTTAAGATTCTGGAAACATCCTATTCTCGATCATTGTTGATCTCGATTACTTCTCCTTTGCCATTCTTCACCACACATGTTTGCTTATTGAAACAAACTTCAAATCCAGCTTTCATTAACTGTCCGATGCTTATTAAGTTGTGTGCCATTCCAGGTGCATAGTCCACCTCTTTTATGAACTTTTCTTTTCCTTCTAAATACACCTGAACTTCACCCCTTCCCTCAATCTTGATTTGGTTATTGTCTCCAAACCGTACTGTAGATTTGTATTCTTCATTCAGAACCTTGAATTTGTTCCTTGCACCAGTTAAATGGTTTGAGCATGCACTATCTAGGTACCACACATCTGTCTGGTGTTAATCTTTCCCAGCTACCATCATGAACAAATAATCTTCATCTTGTTCAACCTCTTCTGCAAATTTAGCTTCAGTTGGTTTTGACCAGCAGTCCTCCTCTTTATGCCCTTTCTTTTTGCAGTAGGTACATTGCAATCAGCAGTCTTCTTCTGCATGGCCTTTCTTATTGCAGACTCCACATTTTTGTTTGCTCCAGCACTCTCCTTCTCTGTGTCCTGATTTCTTGCAATATGTGCATTGCACATTGCTCATTCTCCCTCTGCCTCTTCCTCTTCCACGGAATGCCCCTCTTCCATAGCCATTGGATCTGCCTTCTCCACTTGCTTGGAAGGCACTATCTTCATTTTTTGTATTATTTTTGTTTATTCTTACCTCATGTACTTGCAGAGAACCCATTAGTTCATCAACAGATAAAACAGACAGATCTTTGGACTCCTCAATTGCAGCAACAACATGATCAAACCTTGGAGTTAATGTTCTCAAAATTTTGGTCACCACAGCTTCCTCTCCTACCTTGTCTTGAAGAGCTGCCATTCTGCTGATGAGATTGGATACTCGATCCAAATAGGTCTGAACAGATTCACCTTCTTTCATGCATGTAGTTTCATATTCTCTTCTTAAGTTTTGTCTTTTCACTACAACAACTTTGGCCGAGCCTTGGTATTGCCTCTTCAATATATCCCAGGCTTCTTTTGAAGTTGTTGCAGCAGATATCTTTGAGAAGATGTTGTCTTCTACTCCTTGCTGGATCAAAAGGAGGGCTTTTGAATCCTTTCTTATTTCTTCTTTCTTTGTTTTTTCATCTGTGCCTTTGTCCACAACCTTGAAATAGTGTTCCGAAAAATAAATCAGAAAAATCAGAAAAATAAATCATCAAAAAGAAATTAAACAGCCTTGAAAAATTCAAACTAATAATGAGCAGCAAAACTGAGATATGCAAAATTAAGATACATTGGCTCCATGGAACAAACAGATATCGACAGACATATTAAAAGGCGGAAGCAAAACATCCTAAGCCAATAAAGAACAAAGGAAAAAAAATACACAAAGGAAAAAATACAAAATCCAAATAACAAATAAATTGCAAGTATTTATTCCAATTACGAGGAGGCGCAGCGAAAGCTTCTAAAACGCACCCACTTCCCAATGCTTCCACACTAACGCTCGGCCAATCAATGGCGGATCCAGGAATTTCATTGAGTGGTGTCTTCATACATTAATTTTACTAAAATAAATTTCTTAATTGAATTTATATGAATATTTTTATATATATTGTATTTGGATAAGCTAAATGTTGTTAATTAATAAATAATTGATTAATTAATAAGTCATATTGAACCAAAAATACTAGTGGTGTCATATAATTTTTTTAAGTGGTGTCCATAAAAAAAGTACCCATACATACATAGAGTTTTACATTTTTTGAGTGTGACACTACATGCTAGATCTGCCTCTGCTGCCAATACTCATTCTCATACTTGCAAAGCTTCTAGATGACGGAGACCGTTACTGCCGTCGCTGCTCTGGGAAGTCGCCTGATCTTGTTCACCAGTAGCGACATAGTAAAGGAGTTGTACGGCTCTTCTCGATCCTCGATCGTTTCGCAGAGGGAATGGAGGATGATTAAGGATTTCTCACAGACCCTCAGGTCGAATTTGATCGTCGTTTCTAGAAGCAGAGGACGATTAAGGATTTCTCACAGACCTGGACGAGGTCGGAGATTATTCTCCAGTGCCAGCGAATGTTGGAGACCGTGTGGAAGATGATTCCGTGATGGAGAGGCTGATTCTTACAGCTGTTTGGGGGCAGCTAGGTGGATGGCAACATGAGGTTGTGTGGCAGGTAAGCTTGTTGTTTCTGGTTCGATGAATAAGGCACGTGTTGGGCGTGTGAAGCCTTTAGTGCTACACGCACTGTTCCAGCCAGGAGGAGACGACATCGTTTCAGCTACGCAAGAAGACATATAACAGTTTCTTCCTCAACAGTCTGGGGCATGCGAAAATATTGAATAAGCTTCTTCTCTGAAATCTCTTCTTCTATCTCTCTCTAAGTAGGTGTAATGATTAATCGCCCTCACCCCTCTTCCTCCACCTCTCTTTGAGCAGGCGTTCTAATCGATCGCCCTCACCACTGGTAGCTTCTATGTTTTCTGTAGTATCCTAATCTGTGTTGTGAAGGATTGTGTTTGGATTTATATTTTGGATTCTGCACCTTCGGGTTGTGCTTGGATTTGTGTTTCTGTTGTTGTTGAATCTGAACCAACCGTAACAATTTGATTTTGGGTTTAGATTATTAGGCTTGAAAGTTGAAGTTTTAACGCCACAAGATTGGCAGGAGTTTTTCTGAGAGAGAGCCATGATCAGAAATTACGACGATTTGTTGATTAGATTTGTTATTACAGATATTATCTTTTGTTTAATATTTATCTGCTATTTTTGAAATAAGGGTCTATGTATGCCAAAAGTATATTTGGTTGGTCCAAATGTCAATCTCTCCGACCTTCTTAAGTGCTAATACCATTTTGCCCTCTAGTAATATTCCATTTTAAGTTATAATTCCATTTTAAGTTATAATGGATGATGATATTAAAATCAAATTATTTATATATAAACTATAAATCAACATTTATAGTTTCAAATGTGCTTTCTTTTATTTAATCGACATGTGATAGGAAATCCAGTTCGAGTCGGATTTCACTCCAAAGAAGAGATTTGATTGGAATTGGAATTCAATTTGCATTAACTGATGTTCTTCTTCTTCTTCTTCAACGATAAATACGCATAAACCCACTAAGGCTCTAGTGGCCGAACATCTGTGAGATTAGCCACCTTGTTCTTCTTCTGGAGTCTGGTCACGTGGGAAATCATGGTTGTCGTTGGTTGCTCTACCTGTAAATAAAGCCGCACCGGAGGGTACTCCAGTTAATGGGCCTCCGACGCTCAAATGAATACTCTATTTTTAGAGTGAGAAAGTTGAGAGAAGATGTTAGCTAATGTTCGTATTGTTGTACGCTCGTGCAACGGGATTGCACTGCCTCCGTCCATATCATTGAGTTGCGTCTGTGCCTTTGTCCACAACCTTGAAATAGTGTTCCGACTGATACCATATTTCATACAAACTTCAGAAAATAACCCTCTCGTGGCCTGCCATTTTCATTGCATCCCTTCATCAAAAATATTCCAATGGCTTGCTTTTGATAAGGAGGCAACCAGATTTTGGTCTTACTTGTTAATTCAGGCACGAAAGACATCTCATTTTTCAGACACTCTTTTTTTTATATATCAGTGAATGACACTTTCAAACATCCCATTTTTTTTAGAAATAAGATGACACAAAGCAACTACACACATTAATCTATAATTTGTATCTAAATTATTTAACTTTATATGTCAAAATGTTGAAAAAATGAAATCATAAATTATATGCTAAAAACGCACAATTTTTTTAGTAAATGTAGCATTAAGGAACCATATTGGTTTTATTTCTATTAAAGTGATAGTAAAAAAACATTTGAGATTTGTAGGAGGCGAATGCCGCGATTCCCCTTCAATTCAGTAAAAAAAAGCCGATAAAAAGTGAAAAACATGTACTCCATATATATGAGTATTTGAACCATCACTATGAAATATGAGATTAACGGTCAAGGCGGTAATTAGTCATGAATGTAAGTTTTTAGAAATAGAGAGGCCAATAGAAGGTTTTCACAAACTCAGGTGGGATTTTTATGATTACCCAAAATGAAAGAAGATTAGCAAACAAAAACAAGACCCCACCCCCGTTTTCATCAGCAGGACACAAGTCACAGCTGGAGACAAATATGAGCCGTAGATACAAAACATGTTGCACAAGCTGTCATCAAACTAGGGTTCAATTTGACATTTTCTTCAATAGGGGGTTTCAAACATACGTTTTTACGTGAAAAACTCTATTTTTTATCAATTTTTATCCACGTGAAAAACTGACATGAATTCACCTCGCGCAACGCGGACCTCATGTGAATTGCGCGAAAGTGAACATTGTTTTTCACGTGAGAAGTCCTTATTCACCTCTCTTCAATGCTCGGTGCTCTCACTCCTGTCGCGGCTGAATATGGTACAAATACGGTGCTCTCACTCCCTCAATTTTCACTCTTCCAAGCTAAATACTGTACAAATTCTCGATGGGTTAGGGCAAAGGTTGCTTGATTTTGTCTCGGTTTGCTAGATTTGTGCTTGATTTTATCTCCCTCAATTTGAACTCTGATGCATCACGAAGTTTTGCGCATATATCCTGTTGTCATCCGCATAGTCCGCGCACATATTGTGCGCGGAACACAGTTGTATGCACAGGCTTGCGCACAGGCTTGTGCACATGTGCACTAACCTCTCAGGACTCTCATTATTCACACTATGCGCTCCTCCTTATTCACGGGGTCCTCAAACTTAACCCTCCACTTTTCATTTTTCTCACTCACCTTCAATTCACTCATCAATTAGATGAATAACTTTCTATTCACTTCTTATGTTTGAAACCCCCTAATATATAGCCTAGCCTCCCATAATATTCCACCCACCAATAACAACAATTTGGAATTCCAGTGTTCAATTTCTGGACCGTCAAATTAAACTTTGCCCCATTTCTGTCGTTTCATGATCAAAAACATACTACAAGTGACAGAGGGTTGGTGGCTGGGGCTTGTTTCTTTCCTTGAGATTTTTTTTTTCAATTATAGGGGAAGGTAATATATCAAAACCAACGGTGAGGAATTAAAGAAACATCATGTCTTCTTTATTTATTTTTCTTTTCAATTCTGTCTTGTGGATGTCTTCAATAATGTTGTGTGATATCATTTGAGAGAAAATGAACGATCCTGAGCATGTTGCACGTTGATATGGCTGTAAGACAAACATGTACAGTCAATCACAGGAAATATCACGGAAAGAACAGTTCTGTTTTTGTTGGAATCAAATAAGGAGTATTTCTTTAGAATGAAATATATATATATATATATATATATATATATATATATATATATATATTCTTTTAAATTCATTTAAATAACGTCAAATTTTCTTACTATACTATATATCCATCTTCATTCCCATAAGGTCTCACAAATTATTTACTTAAATCTTCATTTCACTAAGTGGTAATTTCACAAAAAAACATGTGTAATCTACCATCATCATTAATCTTTGACACCTAAACTAATCGTACAATCCTTTGAAGACAAATGAATACGTATATACTCATTCTGTTAACATTATACGTCATTTTTAGGTAGATTAGTTTTGTATTGACATATCAAGTGGAGAGGGATTTCAAGTATAAAATTTTACTATATATAATGGGAAAATGTTTTAATAATTTTGGGATAATCTAAAACAAGGAAAATGTTTCAAAAATTCTAGACAGATGGAGTATGTCTTAATAATACTACACTAATCATTTTCAATTACTCGTCCTAATTAGTATGAGTGGAAGCACCTTAAAATTGAAACGGTTATTCATGTTTTAGATATATTGACAATTGTTGCATCAATGAAATTGGTTTGACTTGGAGGCCAGGGGTCAGAATACATAACGATCCGACTCTTAACAAATTACACCCTTTAGCTTCCAAGTGATCAATGATGCTTCAAATTCCACTTGGACCAACTTAGCACAAGCTGCCTTTTGGTGTGTCAGAGAATGTAATTACTAGCCCCTTGATGTGAATTTTTAATTTTTTTTTTAACAAGGAAGACCTATTTTGTTAAAGATAACTCATTACAAAATAAGTCGACAAATTAAAGTATATAGAATAGGTACAAATAAACCTACTCGTTACTGGGGAAATCTCTGCATAAAAAGAATTACTGAGGAAAACCAAAACCACTATGGTAATGCTCACCTAATCAGGCCTCCAAATGCTAAGCGCATATCATGACGATGGTCGTGACCACTATGGCAGATGAAAAGATCTGGAATCCGACTCCCGATACCCCTGCATGCCCAAAATGGGCTAAATAGTACCGGCGTACCATAGCGGGTTAGGTAGAGCACTAACCATAATGATAATAGTAAACGTAACAATCCACTAAAGTAGTAAACAACAAACCTAAACCAAGAAAGCAAAAACCAAAACAGAAATACCAAGAAATACCAATTAAACAAAACTATGAGCCGTAAGCAATCCGAGGATATTGGCCAGACTGACTCTATACCCGGTCAACCTTGATGCCAAAAAGTTCATGGCTAAGGGCGAGGCTGGATACCCAGCCCCGCCTTTGCTACTCCCACAACCACCACACCAACCATGAGCCTCCGCCTGCACCATGAAGCTCTGACAACCATAGGGTGCCTTGCTAATGTAGCCTCCAAGCTCGAATTCCGTTCTGCAAAGGATCACACCCAAGCCGAAGCAAGGAGGCAGGGTTGTCATCGGTGAGGAGAAGCCCAGAACAGATACTCTGGAAGGCCAGGGAAGTCCCGACGGCATCGCTTATGGAGAACGGACGTCGGCAGCGCCGGAGCTCTAAGAAAACCTTAACTTGCTACTTTGAATCTATAGACGGCCACTTCCGAAATTCGTGACACCATGACGCCCTCCTAGCCAGACTGCACGCGAGCCCACCAACGTTGGCCTATCGATCCAGCACCACCTCTTCCCGATTCCAAGTCCAATTGCGTCAATCGTGCTACCCAACGGAGCAAAACGAGTGGGACACCGCCCAAGGTAAGAGGGACGATGGGCGTTGGTCTCCAAGCATGCGGCGGCGGCGGTTGGAGACTAGCGCAAAACCCTAAGGAAGAGCATGATTAATTAGTGGAAGACTTACTCATCATCTTCTTTTGCTCCTTCCTTTCGCCCCCTAACATTTTAGTATCTTGCCCCCTTGATGTGAATATATTGATACGTAAGAGGATGCTGTGCACTCCAAATCTCAAGAAATTACGTTACTCACCCTCCATCTTTCACACACAGAACCATTCATGCCCTAACTTGTAAATGCATGTGTATCAAAGAAAACGAGAGAACTTGCCATGAGCAAAAGACAAGTCAAGATGGGTTGTCCTCTTTTTCTTATGTTCTCTTTTTATTCCTCAGTGTAATTAACTAATAATGTTAGACATTTTTTCAACCTTTTGACAGGAAAATAATAGTGCTAAATAATTACACTATGGGATAGATAGTGGGCAGACAAAAAACATAAAAAAAAACAATCTGAATTTTCCAATTTGTCATGAATCCCACTGGATTTTTAATTCAGTCGAATAAACCACTAAACTTTCCAACTAGTCACGAAGCAGCCACTTAACTTATTTTCTGGTCGAATAAACTACTGAACTTTTGAAATTGTACTAATTAATTTAGCCATTTAGCTTGATTTTCGGTAACGTGGCAGATAAAAGAATGATGTGGATCGAGTGAGGTAGCTAAACCTAAAGTGTCATTAAATGCTCGATTTAAAAAAACACATTAAGAGAATATCAAGTCATTTTCCCTCACCCTAACCACGATCTAATTTTCCATATGGTATCTTAACATATTTTTTTAAGCCTAACACTTAAAGAAATTTTAGGTTTAACTTCCTCCCTAATCCACATTATTTTTTATTTGCCACATCATCAAAAAATTAAATCGAGCGGAATTGATAAGATTTCAATAATTCAATAATTTATCAGGCTAGATGAAAATGAAAAGTTCAGTGATTGATTCATGACTGACGAGTTGAAAAGTTCAGTGATTTATTTGGCCGGATAAAAAATTCAGTGTCAATTAGTAACAAATTGATAAGTTTAGGGGTTTTTGTGCTTTTAGTTAAGTGGACATGCAAGGCCATTTGATAAGTGAGCTAGGTTCCCGATTTTGTGAAGTACTACCAAAAAGTAATACTCCCTCAGTCTGCAAAAGACTCTACAATTTGTTTTGACAGTTTCACAGTATTTAATCTATGATTTATTTTAAGAATGTTTAGACACCGAAAATTAAATATTTCATATGTGTATCATAATTTGAAATCTAAATTTTCCGAATATATTTTTTCTGAATTTTTTAAAACTATTTATCTTCATTAAAATTTGAGTCAAACATTGAACCTTGAAACAACAAATTCAAATGGTGGAGTCTTTTGCGGACGGATGGAATAATAATAATAATAATAATAATAATAATAATAATAATAATAATAATAATAATAATAATAATAATAATAATAATATCTCTATATTTTGTGAAGTACTACCAAAAAGTAAAAAGTACTCATATTTTTAATAGCGAGGGCATTTTAGTCATTTGAGAGTCACATATGCAGGACTTGATCCCGCGAAAATACAACCGTCAGCCTGCCCGCCAGTTTGCCTATAAATTCCAGCAGCTTTGCTGCCACTCACCAAACTCGTTCATCAAAATTTTCCAAATTCGTCTTCTTCCTCAATTTTCCTCTACCAAAAGTCACCATGATTTCTTCAATCAAGAATCCAGCTACATTCTCCACCGATTCTTTCCCCGGAAAACACAGAATCCCCAGGACCCAATTCTCTCACCTCCCGATCATCACAAACCACAGCAATGGCTTCAAACGAGACGATGTTCCTCTCTCTTCTCACAAACCACTCCTCGTTTCCTCGATTCAGAATCTCGGCCGGACCCAGAAGAGAGCGATCGAGTGCGAGGCCTATGAAGCTGACCGGTCCCGGCCGTTGGACCTCAACATCAAGTTCCCAGAAGAGGTGCAGCTGGAAACTGCAATGAGGTTCAAAATTGGGATCTATTTCGCCACCTGGTGGGCTCTCAATGTTGTTTTTAATATTTACAACAAGAAGGTTCTGAACGCTTTTCCGTATCCTTGGCTCACATCGACTCTCTCACTCGCCGCTGGGTCGATTATGATGCTCATTTCTTGGGCCACCAGAGTCGCTGATGCCCCAAAAACCGACCTTGATTTTTGGAAGACCCTCTTCCCGGTAAGTCAGCTTTCTTGCTCTGTACATTACAATTGGGACTATTTTCGGATGTGGGTTTACATTAGTTTCTTTGATTAATGCGAAAGTTGACAACTTTTTTGTTTTTTTAGAAAAACCCCTCTTTTCTGTAAATCTACTGTCCTTACGTTATTTGGACTTGTTAAGAAAATGGGTTTTGATTAGTTTCTCTGATCAAGGGAAAAGTTAAGAAATTTTTGGAAAACCCTCTTGTCCGAGTCTACTTTCTTTCTCTTCACGTTATTTGGACTTGTTTAGGAAATGGGGTTTTGATTAGTTCCTCTGATCAAGGGAAAAGTTAAGAAATTTTTGGAAAACCCCGTCTGTAAGTCTTTTTTCCTTCTCTTCACGTTATCTGGACTTGTTCAAGAAATGGGTTTTGCTTGGTTTCTCTGATTTAAGGGAAAGTTGAGAAATTTTTCTGCTTGTTATGAGCTGGGTTTGTTTGTTTGTTTGCAGGTTGCTGTGGCACATACAATTGGACATGTAGCAGCAACTATTAGTATGTCCAAGGTTGCAGTTTCCTTCACCCATATCATTAAGAGTGGTGAACCTGCTTTCAGTGTGCTGGTCTCCAGGTTCTTCTTAGGTGAAGCATTTCCATTGCCGGTTTACTTGTCACTCCTTCCAATTATTGGGGGTTGTGCACTTACAGCTGTGACAGAGCTCAATTTTAACTTGACTGGTTAGATCCTCATTCTGTATATGATCTCTATGTGGATGTTTAGTTTAATTTGGGGATTGGTGATGGACATTCACATACTATATTCTTGTGTGATTTAGGTTTCATGGGTGCTATGATCTCGAACTTGGCGTTTGTGTTCCGGAACATATTCTCAAAGAAGGGGATGAAGGGGAAGTCTGTTAGTGGGATGAACTACTATGCTTGTCTCTCCATGTTGTCTCTGTTGATCCTCACACCTTTTGCCATTGCTGTTGAGGGTCCTCAAGTCTGGGCTGCTGGATGGCAAAAGGCAGTATCACAAATTGGACCCAGTTTTGCCTGGTAATTGGGATTTTTTCTCTCAAACTAACTGTTTCATTACCTGATTAAAAATATCCATCAAAAAGAAAAAAGTTCACCTTTTCTTTTAAAAAATTTCTTGATTGAAAGTTGGGATATTTGGAGAGCCGGTAAAGATTTCATTTTTGTTTTAAAAGAACCATAAGAATGTAAGTTACAATGTGGTGTGACAATCCTTGGCTAATGAAAGTTGTGGCTTTGAACTAACGCAGGTGGGTGGTGGCTCAAAGTGTGTTCTACCACTTGTACAATCAAGTTTCATACATGTCCCTCGACCAGATCTCTCCCCTGACATTCAGCATTGGGAACACAATGAAACGAATCTCGGTCATCGTCGCCTCCATCATCATTTTCCACACACCTCTGCAACCCATCAATGCCCTTGGAGCTGCCATTGCCATACTTGGCACCTTCCTCTACTCACAGGTAGTAATACTATTCTCTTATACTTCCACCGGTTTTGACTTTGGACATTTCAACATTCAATTGGGGACCAAAGTTCTAATCAATTAAAGACAAATTTGTCCTTAGTTGTTGTTGAATGTTTTATGCAACCACTTATATGCATGGAGACAAATCCCTGCCAGAACAACCCTTCAATCAGCATTGAGCCATTTAATGAAATACATTTAGAGGAAAATGCTTTATTGGTTTATAAAACTTTATTTTTCAGAGGGGCAGGTTTATGGAGCACCATGAACCAATTTTGCTTTCTTTTTTCTAAAATTTCTTATGAGAAACTGAGAATTTAAGCAGATTCCATATTTTCTCATTCTGTTACATAAATAATGACTCCCTTGATGGCTGAAGGGACAAAACCATCTCACATGAAACCTGGACCACTCCTTCAAAGATTGTATATGCATGATACGTGATCTTCATGCAGGGACCAAATTTTTGTACCTGATATGTAGAATTTTCTCTGCTCATACAATATTGAACTGTTGCACCTTTTCTTGCTTTTGGCAGGCAAAGCAGTGATCAGGCAAAGGGTTTGAAGATTTTGATGATCAGAGAACAATTTTGTACCAAAAACATTCGGCAAGCTGATGATGAAATTTCACTTTGATTGGCTGCGATTCAAAGCTGCTCCTTCTGAACCCGTTCATCTATATCCAATTTTCTCATGACCAATATATTTCAAAGTATTTTTAGTGAGACAAATAGTAGATCTAGATTTGTAGTTACTTCTAAGTAAATTTGTTGTAGGTGTGGGTAGACCGATTTCTAATGCCACTTGGATATGTTTATAACAAAGATTTATTTTCCCCGCACTCCGTAGCGGTGTAAATTGTAATATTTTATAAGAATTTAATAAGGATGTAATAATAAGTGAAATAAATGTATATTTTTATGAAATAAATGATAAAGTATATAATTATTATGGGTGAAAAAATTAGGTCTTAAAATTTTTACATTTTATCATATGAAGTCTAAACCATTAGGGACCAAACGCAAAATAATAAGAAATAAAAGTAAAATAGAGATTTAGTTTTTTAAACAATTTGAAACGTAAATAGATAAAATCACTAAATTATGATGTGGTGACACAATCTTATCAGGTGGATATCATTCATACAAAATTTTGTGTATATGTGTAGAGTTTTAAATGCAAATACTAATTACACATTATTACTTTTCATTAAAATCATCAACGCTCAAAGAAGGGAAAAAACCATGTCATAAGATTTGAAACTTTGATGACAACATGCTACTTTTTAAATAGTTATAAATTGTGATGAAATTTTTTTTCGAACAAAAAAACGACATACTTTCAAAATAGTTTAAGGTAAGTAATGGAAAAAAAGAATTTACAAAACTGTATTTCTTACAAATTTTATATTCATTTTCAAAATTAGTAAAACTTTTGATCTCCATAAAAAGCATTAAATAACACACCTTAAAGTAATCAAAATGAAGAAGAAAAAGTGAAGAAGAAAAAGTGAAGAAATAAGACGGATGAGGTGCGTATTCATCAACTAAACTACCAAATATTTGTGGTCTACTTTCATGAAATAAAAGAGAAAATAAGTAATAATGATTGTAGGTAAAAATATTTATGGCTTAGTTAAAAACTAAGATTTTTAAAATTTTGAGGACCAATACAGATAATAATTAGAAATAAAACTAAAACAATGTTTTCTCTCATAAATTTTATTTCATTTTTAAAATTTACAAACTTTTTCTCTATAAATAGTAAATGAACACACTTTAAAAGAAAAAATGCAGGAAAAAATAGATAACGTGATACAACACAATTAATTTCATACTAATTTTCAAAATAACCAATTTCATATTAATTTTCAAAATTATCTATCATTTCCCTATTAGTAACATAATAAATATAATTTAAAAAATTAATGAAATAAATAATAAATATAATTTAGAAAAATTGGAAACAATAAAAAAATTAATTTAATAAATTTAATTTTAAAATTTTAATTCTTAAAAAAAATTATTTTTTTTAAACTTTTTTCCTATTAGTAACATAATAAATATAATTGAAAAAAAATTAATTTAATTTTTTTTTTAAAAGTAATGAAATAACAATAAAAAACTTAATTTTAAAAATTTAATTCTTAAAAAAAAGTAAACAGTTTTGTAACATTTTTTCCTATTTGTAACATAATAAATATAATTTAAAAAATAAATAATAAATATAATTTAAAAATTGAAAAAAATTAATTAATTAGTAACATAATAAATATAATTTAAAAAATTAATAATAAATATAATTTAAAAAATGAAAAAAAAATAATTTACATTTTTTTTAAAAAAATAATGAAATAAATAATAAATATAATTAAAAAAAATTGGTATAATAATGACAATGGTATCAATTAACAAAGCAGATGGGTGAAGTTTTCTTTAGAAGTTCTATTTTCTAATTTTCTCTTTGGATGAGATTTAGTGTGTTTCTGAGTTCGAGCCGAGCCGAGCCGGAGCCTAGCAGGTTCGAGCTCGGGCTCGTGAAATTTGGGCTTGGCTCGAGACAGGCTCGAGCTCGGCTCGATGGTTCGTGAAGCTCGAACTCGGTTAGGCTCGCGAGCTCGGTTAGGCTCGATTCGGCCCGAACACTGAGTAAATGAGCCCGCGAGCTCGTTAGGCTCGTGAGCTCGGTTAGGCTCGTTAGGCTCGTGAGCTCGGTTAGGCTCGATCCGAGGGTAGTATCGTAATTTTAGACGAGCTCGTTAAGGCTCACGAACCCTTACGAGCCGAACATTTCGAGCTCGAGCTCGGCTCGTTTATTATTCGAGCCTCAAAACCGGCTCGGGCTCGAGCTCGAGCTCGAGGCTTGTGAGGCTCGGCTCGTTGGGCTCGTTAAAGCTCGAGCTCGAGCCGAGCTCGGCTCGGCTCGAATCGTTTCACACCCCTACTTCCAAGTAAATTTGTTGTAAGTGTAGGTAGACCAATTTCTTTATAAAAAATAAAATAAAACAACGTAGACAAATTTCTAATGCCACCCTCCGGTACCGAAGGAGTTTTGTGGGTATCGGTACCAACCACTTAAAAAATAAGCTAATTAATATTTTCTTTTCTTAAAAAAGTTATATGACTAATTTATTATATTTAGAGTTATTATATCCATTTTCGATTAACAAATTTTATAAAAAAATGAAGTAATTACGTTATTTTAGGTTTTCGGCGAAACCAGCGTAATAGCCGGTTTACCAATTGTCGGTTTTACCAATGTATAAAAAATACTTAATTACATCTTTTTTAATCCGAAACTTTATCTAGAAAAGGTCTAGAGTCAATGGAGTACTTGTCAAGAAGATTATATATTATTGCGGATTAATTGTTGGAAAATATGGAGGTGGAGAACAAATTAAATAATTAAGTTGGAGATATATACGTGAACGTAAAATTTTAATGATAGTAAATTATTAGAGGACCTGGTTGTATTTTCGTAATTGTAATTGTAATAGGATTAGTGATTATAATTAGTTTAGCTAGCTAGTTTGTTTAGGGTTAGCTGAACGGCGGCTAGCTTGGTGTATATAATACGTATCGATCAGTGAGGAGAGAATCGATAGTCATGGAGAAGAAAAGCAAACAAATTAGAGCACATGAATTATCCAACAATAATAATTGTTGGAGCCTTCTTCCACGTGACCTTCTGGAAAAAATCCTGGAAAAACTCTGCTTCTTGGACTGCATTCGTGCTGTTGCAAGCTGCAAGAATTGGAACATGATCCCTGTTCCAGCCATCTACAAGCACTCCCTTCCATGGCTGATTGAACAAGATTGGTCCGCAGTGATTAATGATCCGAATGGCCGGGCACAATTGTGCTGTAAGTTGAATCTCTATGAAGCTCTCAACCCTAAGGTTCATCCACCGATTTGCAGGACCTTCGATTTGGCGGCGGGTGATTATCATCGGTTTAGAAGATTCCATACTGTTGGACCGGCACGAGTGAAAGATAGCAAGTTTGGGTGGTTACTCATTGAGATTCGTATTTTCATATCTGTGAGAAAGAGATCAAGGTTTTTAGTATTGTGCAGCCCTTTTGTGCAAGATCATGATCATCAGTTTAGATTCTTACCAGCTTCGGAGATTCCGATGATACGCGATGCCGCATTTTCTTGCCCTCCAACATCATCCGATGCATGCGTTGTTTACGCAATCACACAGTCCAAAGGCATTACACCATCTTTGAATATTCACAGCTGGAGGTGGTGCAATGATCAAATGAACTGGAAAGTAGAATCTCATAATAATATTAACAACATTGTACCAATGAGTTGCATGTTCCGCAGCATAATTGCCATGAAGGACGGTACTTTGTATTGTTTGGGACAGAATGCCGGAAATTTTATTGCCTTCAAGTACTCTTCAAATTCCGCGGAGGTGCAAACAATCTCAACAGACCCTCTGGCAGTTGATTTGGTTGGTATGGATATATTAAAGGCAGTATTGGCAGAATGTGATGGCGAGCTGTTCTTAGTATGCTTCTGCAGATCTTATAGATCTTGGTGGTGTCGTATGATTTACTGGTATGATACGTCTGCAAATTGTTGGTCCATGAAACAAAGATGGGATCATCCAAAATCTTACATCCCTAATCATCATCAATCTTATAATAATACTGCTGGATTAGCAACAACTCTTGGTCCTGCTACTATGCGAATTGGGGATAGAGTTTATGTTTGGCGAATGGGAATGGATGGATTAATGTTTTATTCTTCTGATGAGGATGGGAAACCTGCTCGTGTTGCTGTGGAAGAGATATTTCCTTCCTATCGTCGTGGTTCCCGGGTTCGATTGCTCTCTATGGGACCATCACATGCTTGATGCATCATCTAGCTACCTGGCTAAGTATCTGTTGAATAATGATCACTCTAGTAGTTATGTTAATTTATTGCTGGAGTTTGTTTTAATTTTCTTGTAATAATTACTTAACGTTCAAGTTGTTGAGGAGTGTTGCCGAATCCACTCTGAGACAAACCTGCAGAGAAAGAAATTAAGAAGACTTCAGTTAGGATTAGGACTCTTGCTATTTTATTTCTTATTATATTAGGATGAAACGTGCTTTACACCAAGTAGAACTCAAGCTGTTTTAGTTCTTCTACTTCTATTAGGATTATGTTGGCTGCTGCTATATAAACCAGATTATGCAATAATACGAAGAGAGCATACATTACAGCCCTTCTCACACTTCTTTTCTCTCATACCTCCTGTTCTATTCACTTAGAACTAACAAGTGGTATCAGAGCCTATTTTCTTAAGGGACCGAAGATCACAAACACAAAAAACCCTACCCCATAAAATAAGCCACAACAATGGAGAAGGATAGCTTCCACATCATGACAGCACCTACATTCGATGGAGAGAATTATCACGTCTGGTCGATTCGAATGCAATCATATCTTGAAGCCAACGATTTATGGGGGGCAGTTGAAAACGAATACCTAGTTGAGCCACTATAAGAAAATCCAACCATCGCTCAGATAAAGAAGCACAAAGAGAGGAAAACGACAAAATCAAAAGCAAAGGCTACCCTATTTGGGTCTGTTTCTCTGGATATCTTCAATCGCATATTGACCTACACAGAGCCAAACAAAATCTGGGAATTCTTGAAGGAAGAATTCGATGGAGGAGAAAGCGTGAAAAACATGCAAGCTCTCAATTTAATTAGAGAGTTTGAGATGCAAAGGATGGGTGAGGATGAAACTTGCAAGGCCTATTTCAACAGGATGATAGGACTAGCCAACAGAATCAGATTGCTTGGAACGGAGATGAGTGATGCAAGAGTGGTGCAAAGGATACTTGTATCTCTACCTGAAAAGTTTGAGTCTATAATATGTTCTTTGGAAACTTCCAAAGACTTAACAAAAATCACTATATCTCATTTGCTCAATTCCCTACAAGTCGTGGAACAACGCCAAAATATGAGGAAAGGAGGTACTTGGATGGGGCTTTAATCATGACTACACAACAGACTTCAAACAAGGAAAAGAAGAAGAAATTTTCTGGAAAAGGAGGACCAAAACAGAGCAACAAATCAGCTGGACAGATTCAACAAAAATACCCACCTTGTCCACACTGCAAGAAAACTAACCACAAACCTGATAGAGAAGATATGCAAGGGAAGGCAGCAAGCAAAGAAGGCTGAAGCTGAATTTCAGGAGGAGCAGATGTTCACAACTGCCACAATCAACCTTACCTCTTCTGAAAATTGGTTGATAGACAGTAATTTGCACCAACCGTATGACCCACGATAGGCTACTCTTCAAGGATTTGAACACCTCCATCAAGTCAAAGGTGAAGATTGGAGATGGTAAGTTCTTAGAGGCCAAAGGAAAAGGTACTGTAGCCATTGCTGGAAATTCTGGTGTAAAAGTGATTTCCGATGTGTTATATGTACCTGATATAATTGTTGAGTGTGAGACAACTATTGGAGAAAGGTTACAAGGTTATTTTTGAGAACAAAGGCTGTATCATCAAAGGGCCATCTGATGAGGAGCTGTTCAGAGTTAAAATGGAAAATAAATCTTTTTCTCTTGACTTTGAAGCACCTGAGCAGATGTGTGCAGTGAGGACCGAGACTGAAGCAATTATATGGCATAAAAGGCTGGGACACTTTCACCATAGTGGTCCAGATATTTTAGAAGAACCTCAGTTATGTGTGGCCTGCAAGCTCGGAAAGCAAGCAAAGCTACCCTTCCCACAGAAAACAACCTGGAGGGCCACCAACACTACGTACTTGGAGGCCATCGGGTAATGCATGGGGTAACGCCTGGGGCGTTACTATGGGGCCGAAAAGCGTAGTAGCGCCCCAGGTATTACTCAGGGCGCTACCAGTTAGAGGCCTGTCAGAGCTAGTAGCGCCCTGGTAACGCCCTTGGGCGTTACTGTGGGGCCGAAAGTAGTAGTAGCGCCCAAGGCATTACTGAGGGCGCTACTGGTCAGAGCTTGTCAGAGAGAGTAGCGCCCTGGTAATGCCATTGTGCGTTATGGACGTTCAATTTCAAAATATTAAAATAAATTTCAGAATACTAAAATATTTTTTCAAATATTTAAAAATTTCGATAATTTACAAATATTAACAAATTAAGATAATATACAAATATTAACAAAAATGATATTAAAAATATTAACAAATTAATTACGATATTAACAAAAATAAATATTAACTGAATAAATTAATTAGGTGCACATAAAATTAATGATCATTTTTTTTATTAAGTATGTTCATATTTCTTTTAGAAATTAACATTAAAATTAATGATCATTTTTTTGATTAAGTATGTTTATGTTTTCTTTTTCGGATTTGATAGAAAAATTCATTAGTTTCTAACCATGGAAAGATAAAGAAAATATAATTTTAAATAAAACTTACTCTCATTATTATTTACTAGTTTATCTAAAATAATGATAATAATAATATAGAATCCCATTATAGTAATAAAAATAATATAGAACAATCCATAATGACTATGACATCTTTTATAAGTACAATACTTGGGAATCATGCAATATAGACAATTGGTGCAGTGGGGAGATACGAGTTGCCCATTTTCTCACCCCAGAGAGTTGGGGTTCGAACCACACGGATGTGGGATGTGGAGGAAATTGCGCATAATTGGAATTTGGGATAGTAACGCCCTGGTAGGGGGGTGTGGCGCTACCAGGCCTGTCAGGCTTTGTCAGGCTCGGTAGCGCCCTGGTAACGCGTTTCGCTGAAGTAACGCGTCGAATGGTACGAAAGTGGCGTTACCAGCCCTTCTGCAAATACGTAGTGCAACAAGCTACAACTAATACATTCAGACCTGGGAGGACCTTTTAGACCTGAATCATTAAATGGCAGCAGGTATTATATTCTTTTTATTGATGATTTTTCTAGAAATTTATTTCCTTAAAGAAAAATCAGAAGTGGCTAAGGTATTTTGGGAGTTTAAAGCATGGGTTGAAGCACAAAGTAGCTGTGAATTATTATGTGTGAGATCAGACAATGGTGGGGAATACACTTCAGCCAAATTTAACAAATTCTGGAGTGAAGGCAGATGAAGCCAAAAAGAAGGTGAAGTGAGACTTGTGTACTGTCAAACACAAGATCAATGGGCTGACATTTTCACTAAAGCTTTACCTAGAGGCAGATTTGAAGACCTGAGAAGGATGATAGGACTTTGTAGCTCTAGCAACAAGGAGGAGTGTTGAGGAGTGTTGCTGAATCCACTCCGAGACAAACCTGTAGAGAAAGAAATTAAGAAGACTTCAGTTAGGATTAGGACTCTTGCTATTTTATTTCTTATTATATTAGGATGAAAGGTGTTTTACACCAAGTAGAACTCAAGTTGTTTTAGTTCTTCTACTTCTATTAGGATTATGTTGGTTGCTGCTATATAAACCAGATTATGCAATAATACGAAGAGAGCATACATTACAGCCCTTCTCAC
This sequence comes from Stellera chamaejasme, assembly GCA_024586325.1. NCBI lineage: Eukaryota > Viridiplantae > Streptophyta > Magnoliopsida > Malvales > Thymelaeaceae > Stellera > Stellera chamaejasme. Next base: position 2,089,661 of record CM044986.1, read on the forward strand.
GCTTCTTTTCTCTCATACCTCCTGTTCTATTCACTTAGAACTAACACAAGTTGTTAATTAGGAGTCTCTAGCTTCCACTTTTCCAATTGAGTTATTATGTTTCTTTTGTACAGATTACTATTGCACTTTTAGTCCTAAATATTTTTCAATTTTAGCCTGAATACGTTTACTTGTGTGAATTAAAAACGTGTTCTGATCACAATGTAGGGCTCTTAAAATTATAATTAGGCTACGATACGAAATGCTAGGTTTTTGTGTATGTTTTTTTTAAAAAAAAAAAACAGCGATGATAATTTTTACTAAACAAATTAAATAGAAAAATTACACCTTCATCCCAAATGAGAAAAATTGGAGAAAATACCCTAAGAAGATCATCAAATAAAACTAAAAAATACTCCATATATTTGGGATAGGATATTAAGACTCCATTTGCAATATTCTCTTAATTCTTGAGTAGCTTTGCCCAATCTCCAAAAGTAGGAGGGCTAATAACAATATTTGGCCCAAAATTCCCCTCACTTAAATGGGCCGAAGACGTTGCAGACCCAGTAGAACCACACGGTCCGTTCCACAATGTTAGGCTGTGAACCGACGCCATCTAGTTTGCAACCCATTAACTCCTCATCTTTAATATCTGAGCTTAACACACTAGTACTCCTTACGGACCCAACAACTGCATTGGATCAACCATGCAGTCTGTCATGCTGTTCAAGCCCTGGAGGAACTTGGGCTGCTTTTGTCTCTTAAGTAATCACCTCCATGATTATTTCACCTTGCCTAATTAATTAATTCACTGTTTATTGATGCTCCTTTTAAGATTAAATCCTCATCTTTTAAGACAAAACGTCCATAGAAAATAAAGTTCTTTTAAAAATAGTGGTAAAAAGTGAGCTTTGGGCAAACGTTATTAGTAAGTTCCGTCTTTTTCCATTGTTTTTCATCAATTGCATCAAGTAAATTAATCTGTTAATAAATTTGAACAGAAGAAATTAATCTGTTATATGTGATCACTTTTTAACTGGCTAATTTTCTTTCTATCAAAATTTTGGCCCCCCCAAACCTTAAGTTCTAGCTCCGCCACTGGACAAACCCTTTGGGTGGTCTTCGGCTGAGTTCTCTCGGAGAGGGAGTCCGGACTTCCAACCCAGAAGGGATAAAGCAGTGGCGGAGCCACATATATCATGGGGTGGGCCATGGCCCCCCTATCATTGTGCAAATATATACAGAGTATAGGTTTTACAAGTATTATTCTAGTATTAAAAGTACAATAATATTTTCTCAATAACATTGTCTATTGTTTTATAAGTTATGTGTGTTTTCTTTTTATGTATTTAGAGACTTGCATTTGTGGGATACAGTGACAGTAGTCACAATGTAGACCCAGACGACGGCAAAAGTACAACGGGTCATATTTTCTATCTCGGAGAAAGTCCAATCTCTTGGTGTTCGCAAAAACAAGACACTGTAGCATTGTCTTCATGCGAGGCGGAATTCATGGCTGGTACAGAAGCAGCAAGGCAAGACAGGCGATATGGCTTCAAGATCTACTTGGTGAGATTATTGGAACATCATGCAAGAAAGTTGTTATTCGGATAGATAATCAATCAGCAATCGCTCTCACAAAGAATCCGGTGTTTCATGGTAGAAGTAAACATATTCACACACGATATCATTTTATAAGAGAGTGTGTCGAAAATGGTCAAATAGAAGTTGAGCATGTTCCGGGAAACGAGCAAAGGGCAGACATTCTAACAAAGGCTCTTGGAAGAATTAAGTTCAAGGAGATGAGAAATCTTATTGGAGTTCAAGATGTGGGAAAAGATGAGTTCAAGCTTAAGGGGGAGAATGTTGTGATAAGCTTGAAATAACTTAGGGAGTACGTTAAGTATATTTAGGAGATATCTAAATATACATATCTAGTATTAGGAGTTATCTGATACGTAAACTTCTCCTATTAAGATTAGGGTTACGAGTCATCTATTCCCTATAAAAAGAGATGTTAATTGTGTGAGATTGCAAGCTTAATGTTTTGAGTTATTTTTCCTTAAGAATTAATAAGAGAGTTATTCTTATTCATTGTATCATAATTTATGTGCCCTAGTCTCGCATGCCATCGTTCTGAATCACTCATTGTTGTTGAATGCAGACACACAACATTGTTTATTCCCATACAGACTTTGTAGAGTCGGTTTCTTGACCTTTCTGTCTTGATGAGTAGTTTTCCTTTGTGATCATGCATCGTTAGTGTTTCTCCTTTCATTCTCACATCGCATCCTGACTCCGTAGCTTGTCCAAGACTGATAATGTTGCTCTTTAGGTCGGGAATGTAATAAACATTTGCCATCGTTCTCGGTTCTCCATTCGTGTCAATGAACTTGATTGAACCCTTGCCTTTAATGTCTATGCGAGAGTCATCACCAAACTTTACCTTTCCGGTAACAGATTCATCGATTTTAGAGAAGTATCGACGGTCTCCGGTCATGTGATTGCTTGCCCCATTATCAAGATACCAAATATCTTCTTCAGCGCTTGTCTCGAATCTGCTTGGTATGACTTTTCCTTCATTGAGATATACTACCTCATGTAACATCAGTTCATCCGCATTTTCTGTATCATTATTGACAGTCTCTTGTGCCTCTTGCAATTTTAGAAGTCGATCTGGGCAATCCGAGACGTAATGACCGAGTTTGTCGCACCTATAGCATGTTATTCTTGATGTATCTCTGGTTCCAGAGAACCTTCCGCCTCGGCCCCTTCCTCTGTAGGAGAATCTTCCGCCGCGTCCTCTTCCTCTGTATTCACCATTGAAAAAATGATTTGGTTTGGTCTCCATATTTGTATACATTAGTTTGTTGTGATCCTCCTGAGCTTCTTCTTCTTCGCTGATACGTTCTTCATAAGCCTTCAACCGGCCTATGATATCTTCAAAACTTGTGGTTTTAAGATCTAGAACTTGTTCAAGTGAAGCTACAATATGTATAAACTTCTTACGCGGTAGACCCTTGAGGAATTTCTTAACAAGTTTTGATTCTTCAATAATTTCTCCTAACGATGTTGATTTTGACGAGATCTCAGATATTCGACCAACAAAAGCATCAATCTTCTCGTTTTCGTTCATCTTGAGGCGATCAAATTCAGCCATCAACGTTTGTAGTCTAGCTTCCTTAACTCTCTCAGCTCCTACATGCCTGGCTTTGATGGCTTCCCATACTTTCTTTGCTGTGTCTAGTTCTCCGACTTGGAGGATCAGTGTTTCGGGAATTGATTGAAACAACAGGGCAATAGCCATATTATTTTTGTCATCATCGTCCTTTCCTGTTTCACAAATTTCCCAGACTTTGTGTATTTTGATTAAAACCTTCATCTTTATAGCCCACACTGTGTAATTGGTTGAGTTTAGCATCGGGTATTTGATTGAAGAGGATCCTACTCCTTCCCTGACCCTTTCAATCGATTTCACTGAATTTGCCACCGAATGATCCGAGTGTTCTCCGTCGCTACTCATCGCCTCGTTTCGTGTCCTTTCCTTAGCTCTGATACCAATTCTTGAATCTTAGTATCAAGAACACAATGAATAAGAATAACTCTCTTATTAATTCTTAAGGAAAAATAACTCAAAACCTTAAGCTTGCTATCTCACACAATTAACATCTCCTTTTATAGGGAATAGATGACTCCTAACCCTAATCTTAATAGGAAAAGTTCACGTATCAGATAACTCCTAATACTAGATATGTATATTTAGATATCTCCTAAATATACTTAACTTACTCCCTAAGTTATTTCAAGCTTATCACAACAAAAACATCCTCATTGATTAATAGTAACTCTGTTTCTCATAAGGGAGGGGGGAGAAAACAGTAGTGCATTTTACAGCATCCTGCAATTACCTGGGTGATGCTGCTTGTTCCTTAACAGAAAGGACAATAGAGTAAAACAACATCATTTTGAAAGTAGGTGCCCAAATTACAATGGCCCTTCACAAAAATACTAGGTTCCATCATTCATCAGTTGAAAATCCCAGAAAACCTACAATGACATGCTAACATGTATGCTCATTCCAATTTCAAGGTATGATTGGTGATCACTGGCTAATGCGAAGACGACGGTTGGAAGATCGAAGAAGGTCTCCATAGCGACCCCTGAATTGTTCCCTTTCTTCTTCCCGTCCTTCAAAGTAAACATACACTGTGGCCGTTGAGATGGTCAACCAACGCCTGACAGCATTTACTTGCACCCTTGTACCCTCAAAATTGCGTATTCTTATGGTTGTAAGAGTTGTGCTCAAGCATATTGGAAGTGGCAAGTTATCCACATTGGATGAACGAGGTCTATAAAACATTCCCTGCACGTATATTAACTTCATCAGATCAATGTTGATCAAAACACCAGTGATTCATGGAAGTACAGTGTTTGATAGATTTAATGATGACTAATGAAAGACATGTACCATTTACAAACCAAAACCAAAATAACAGCAGAAAGATAAGAGTCTTTTTTGTGTGTGGACAGGATGAACATTAACAGATCAAACTTCACTCTGCAGAATTATGAAGACAAAGCAGTAGCAGCTACACCAAGCATAGTTAAGAGTTAACATCCTAACACCAAGCATAATAAGGAAATACTATAAATCTTTATCAATTTTCAAGCAACCTGCAGTACTTAAAGAGTTAACTTCCTAACAGTCAATAGATCATTTCATACATCCAGATTGTAATTCCAGGCTTATCCTTACCTCTCTACCTTCCACATGCACAAGTGAATTGCAAAGCTTCAGAAATTCAAGTAGTCCACTGTTTGGTGCAACATCAACAGCATTTTCAGTGACAGTCAGCATGGTCAGATTTTCAAATTGAGTCATTCCCCGAAGAGAATCATAATAGGTATTCAGAATCTGTAAAGCATATTTTTTTTAAAAAAAACAGTGAAATCATGTAATGATGTATAAAAATAAAAAAGTAGTGCGTCAAAAACAGAAAGAAACCTGGAGTGTTTCGCTTGATATAGCAAGAGTCCGAACAGAGCTTAAGCCTCCAACCATACGAGTTGTCCTTTCAGCCAGTGTTTCAAGTACCTCTAATGGACAACGTACATTTATATTGGCTTCCAACAGATTGGAGCACCCGACTAAACGATACTCAACTTCAGCATCACCCTGGTACTCAAAGAACCCTAGCCTAGGTGCATTTATCTCAACCCAACAGTCAATCTCTTCATCATCATCGGGACGAAAATGAATGATCACGCTGCGAAGGAGAGGGCAAGTAATCTGGACCAATTGACAGGACCAAGTGCACCGTTCTAAAGTTAGCTTCTCTAGCCTAGGGCATTGTGCAAAGAACTGAGTTGTGCTGGGACCATCAACAAACTCAGCATCCTGAAGAGTCCATATCCTAAGTTCTCTCATACCCTCATTGCCAGCAGGAAAGATTAGCCTACCATAAGTACAAAGCTCAAGTTTGACTACGGATTGGCAGCTAAAGAGTGCGACAGGCAGTGGGTCTACTTGATCATCAATATGCTCAATTTCTAACCTAATCTTAAATTCCTGAACCATATGATTGACCGAGTATTCTAACCACCTAGATATAGATTGAAACTGAACATTACCATGACAATGTAGGGAGAATATCCTAACTATAGGTGCAGCTCTGCCCGCAAGCACAGAATCAACAAACTGCTCAAATAGTGTTCCCTCATCTTCATCCTCAGATTCAAGCTCAAAAAAAAGATTAGGCAAATGCCTCCAGAGCCCCTCAAATATCCTTGAAAGAAGCGCATTTCTCACTGCCTCCTTGGTTGGAAGCCATGAAAATATATTACTGAGGATTTCCAATGGTAAATCTTCAAGTTTCATGGTCGGTTTCAAATCTATGCAAAAGATGCATTGTTTTCAAATATTAGAGAAGGATTCCACGAAAATATGAACGAATAACTCTAAATAGTCATGCAAAACTATAACTCTTGTCAAACAAGGAATATATGGCAAGTTATTAACTTCATCAAATGCACGAGGTCTATAAAACATTCCCTGCATGTATATTAACTTCATCATCAGATCAATGTTGATCAAAACACCAGCAATTCATGGAAGTAAAGTGTTTGATAGATTTAATGATGACTAATGAAAGACATATACCATGTACAAACCAAAACCAAAAGAACAGAAAGATAAAGAGTCTTTTTTGTGTGTGGACAGGATGAACATTAACAGATCAAACTTCACTCTGCAGAATTATGAAGACAAAGCAATAACAACTACACCAAGCATAATGTCCTGTAACTCTGTTACAAGTAACATGAACTAACAACAGAACCTCACATCCCAGCAGCATTAGAAGATTAAAACACCAAAAAAGTGGATAATTAGGCATTATAAATCTTTATCAATTTTCAAGCAACTTGCAGTACTTAATCTAATTCTGACCTCCAATTATCCACCCAGATAAATCATGTCCACCTGCTGTATTAGGTAATGCCAAGTTTCTTGTTAAGCAAGCTAGCATTTATTTATTACTACAAGTCTACCTACAGACTAGCTCTAACACACATGAACTCTTTTAAAAAGTTAACTCCCTAACAGTCAATAGATCATTTCATACATCCAGATTCCAGATTATAATTGCAGGCTTATCCTTACCTCTTTAGCTTCCAGATGCACAAGTGAATTGCACAGCTTCAGAAATCCAAGTAGTCCGCTGTTTGGTGCAACATCAACAGCATTTCCAGTGACATCCAGCACGGTCAGATTTTCAAATTGAGTCATTCCCCGAAGAGAATCATAATAGGTATTCAGAATCTGTAAATCATACACACACAAAAAAAAAGTTTTGAAATAATGTAATGACTTATTAAAAAAAATATTGTGTCAAAAACAAAAAGAAACCTGGAGTGTTCCGCTTGATATGGCAAGAGTCCGAACTGAGTTTAAACCTCCTACCATACTAGCTGTCCTTTCAGCCAGTGTTTCAAGTACCTCTATCGGACAAAGTATGTTTATATATGCTTCTAACAGAGTTGAGCAATCGATTAAACGATACTCAACCTCAGAATCACCCTGGTACTGAAAGAACTCTAGCCTAGGTGCATTTATGCAGGGGCCGGCCCACAATGGGGGCACGCGGGGGCACGTGCCCCCAATAAAATTCTACAAATTATGATCGTACTGGTAGTATGTTTTGATATAAATAAAGTATATAGACCATTTTGAAAACAAATACAGAGTTTGAGAGTTAACTTACATTTAAAGCCAACAAAAAAGAAATGCTAGCAGCGAGCAGGAGAGTCCCGTAGGCCGTAACCCATCATATGAGAACGAATTGGGTAAATTACTTATGCAGTCCTTCAACTATGTCTAGTTTCTATTGAAATAATAAAACTTGTTATTTTATCGTACAAATCTTAAAGTTTTGATAAAATTAGTTCTAAATATTCATAAATTGGCTAACCATTATTAGATAAAATAAATTGTTTGTCTTCTAACAGATAGGAGTTCAATATTTTATAAAATCGGAATATTCTATCACAGTATTTCGCTATGTTGTTCAAATTTATTTAAAAAATTATTACACTTTCAACTTTTAAATAAATTATGAGTTAATACTTGACATTAAATAATCCATGTATGATAAATATTATCTAGTCTAACAACATTCCCGCCACAATAAGCACTTTTTATAGCTTTTACTGTACATATTGTGAAAATTTTAGATTAGTATATTTTTTATCCAAAAAAATTTAAAAAATAATATGATAGTTTGTGCCCACATGTCAAAAATCCTGCGCCCGCCACGCAGCCGGTCTACTTGATCATCATCATCAATATGCTTAATTTCTAACCTAATCCTTAAATCCTGAACCAAATGATTAACCGAATATTCTAACCACCTAGATATAGATTGAAACTGAATGTTGTCAATCCTTAAATCCTGAACCAAAAACGTTCAGTTTCAATCTATATCTAGGTGGTTAGAATATTCGGTTAATCATTTGGTTCAGGATTTAAGGATTAGGTTAGAAATTGAGCATATTGATGATCAAGTAGACCCACTGCCTGTCGCACTCTTTAGCTGCCAATCCGTAGTCAAACTTGAGCTTTGTACTTATGGTAGGCTAATCTTTCCTGCTGGCAATGAGGGTATGAGAGAACTTAGGATATGGACTCTTCAGGATGCTGAGTTTGTTGATGGTCCCAGCACAACTCAGTTCTTTGCACAATGCCCTAGGCTAGAGAAGCTAACTTTAGAACGGTGCACTTGGTCCTGTCAATTGGTCCAGATTACTTGCCCTCTCCTTCGCAGCGTGATCATTTATTGACAATGCAGGGAGAATATCCTAACTATAGGTGCAGTTCTGCCCTCAAGCACGAAATCAACCAACTGCTCAAATAGTGTAGCCTCTTCTGCCTCCTCAGATTCAAGCTCAAAAAACAGATAAGGCATATGCCTCCAGAGCCCCCTAAATCTCCTTGAAAGAAGGGTATTTCCCACTGCCTCCTTGGTTGGAAGCCATGAAAATATGTTACCGAGGATTTCCAAGAAAATGTTAGACAAGATTCAAGAAAATATGAAAGGAAAATATGAAAGGAAAATATGAAAATATGTTACCGAGCATGCATGCTCTTTCCATACAGGTAAACATTTTACTTACATTCTCTTGTTAACGTTTTTTTCGCTCATCGCTTCATGTGGCTGATGAACCCATTCTTAGTTCACTATTTTGGTGAGAAGTTTAGGGTTTTCCTTTCATATTTTCTTGAATCTTGTCTAACATTTTCTTGGAAATCCTCGGTAACATATTTTCATGGCTTCCAACCAAGGAGGCAGTGGGAAATACCCTTCTTTCAAGGAGATTTAGGGGGCTCTGGAGGCATATGCCTTATCTGTTTTTTGAGCTTGAATCTGAGGAGGCAGAAGAGGCTACACTATTTGAGCAGTTGGTTGATTTCGTGCTTGAGGGCAGAACTGCACCTATAGTTAGGATATTCTCCCTGCATTGTCAATAAATGATCACGCTGCGAAGGAGAGGGCAAGTAATCTGGACCAATTGACAGGACCAAGTGCACCGTTCTAAAGTTAGTTTCTCTAGCCTAGGGCATTGTGCAAAGAACTGAGTTTTGCTAGGACCATCAACAAACTCAGCATGTTGTAGAGCCCATATCCTAAGTTCTCTCATACCCTCATTGCCAGCAGGAAAGATTAGCCTACCATAAGTACAAAGCTCAAGTTTGACTACGGATTGGCAGCTAAAGAGTGCGACAGGCAGTGGGTCTACTTGATCATCAATATGCTCAATTCGACCTTTGCAATTATGGTAGACTAATCATTTCTGCTGACAATGAGGGTTTGAGCAGCCTTACGATATGGACACTTCAGAATGTTGAGTTTGTGGATGGCCCCAGAACTACCGGGTTCTTTCAACACTGTCCTAGTTTGGAAAAGCTAAAATTAGAATGGTGCTATTGGTCCTGCGAATTGCTCCAAACTTCTTGCCCTCTACTTCGCAGTGTTATCATCCATTATGGTTCCGACGAAGAGAGGGGCTGCGAGGTAGTGATAATGGCACCTATGCTAGAGTACTTTGAGTACGAAGACGAAGCCGAGGTTGAGTATAGCTTAGCAGGCTGCACAAATCTTTTGGAGGCCAACAGAAACATACATAAAACCAACAGAAACATTGAGCAAATTAAGAGAAGGCATCCATGCGAAGATCATTGTTAAAAGAAACATCGGATCCATAAAACCAACACATCTATAAAAAAAAACTAGGCATTATAAACCAATCAAGTATCTCCACCATCCTTGTAGTTTAGCTAGCCATGAAGGCAAAGCTGACTTTCCAAATTAATTTAGACTAAACTCAAGCAGGCCCAGCTTGCGTACTAATTACTAGCTAAGAGATGCTGAGCCACAATATTTGCTCGGATTAGGACGTTTATGACACTTTTTGGTTGTGTTCCATTTTGCGAAATGGAGTGAAAATGTTGGAAAAAGAAATGAGAGGGTTGCAAGCAGCAGACTTCAATCAAAGATAGAAGATCAGAAGCACTATCTCATAAAAGATATTTACAATATGTAGACAGAAAAAAAAAACTGTTGTTTCATAGAACAACTGGATAAGTTGATCCATAGAAAAACTTGTTTTCTGTACACTATCTCATAAAAGTATATTTACAATGTATAGACAGAATAGACAAAAAACTGTTGAAATGAGACGGCAAGTCGTCAGATTGCCTAAGCCTAGGGCCTAGCATGGAAAGAATGACAGAAGAAATCTATATATACCAGAACAAAACAGAAAGGAAAGTCGGATCTTTGAATGTGTTTTCTCCATCTTCTCAATCCTACTACCTGATGGTTCTCTTATGCAGCATTAGCGCACTACCCCAGCCTCTTTCCTTTCCTTGTTCAAGTTAGAGGCCGGCACTAGCCAAAGAAGCACAAAGAGAAGAGAAACACAAGCAACAATATCACTTGTAAGGAATCTGTTGATTATCATTCCTCATTACTGGCTTCAATTATTTGAATGATTGTTAGTTGAAGCTAGTTGTTCACAAAACAAAATGAGACTGAACAGAAGTTGAACCCAGCACTTCTTAACATACTGTTTTACCCAGCCCCCTAACTTCTTCCCCAGGAAAAATAGCCCACACCTCTTGAATATTGAACATACCAACTACAAACAAAAAACCACTTAGGCATATCAAAAAATTAAGAGCAAATTAGGTGTTCAATTCTACCCATGTTCCTTAACATGCCAGAAAAAAAAAAGACTCACTATGCAAATCACTATCAACAAACATCAACACAGAAACCTAATGAGCTATACGATAAGAGCTGATGAGAACAAGCATCCGTGTAAGAATAACAAGCATCCATGCAAATAACAAGAACAAGCATCCGCGTATGAGTAATAGTCATTCAAATCAACCAATTAAATTCAAAGAAACCAATTGAAATAAACAAACAGAAGACAGACATCAGAATCAAGTTGGGATACCTTATCGAGGAAAACGAGATGGAAGACTTGATGGAGAAGATTGCAGCGCCTTCTCAGTGGCAGAGATCTCAAGCTGTCAACACCTACATGATGAACCAATGAGAAAAAAAAATACGTTGTGTTACCTGGATGGATGGAAGGAGCTTCTTGAAATTGGAACAGTGAGAGAGGAGCAGAGAAGAACAAGAACGAAAGCTATCTCTGATTTCTTCAAGTCTCTCCATGGTTATCTATGCATTTTCTCCATGGATTGAAGAAATCTTGGTAATTTTTGGTGGAGGAAATAGTATTCGTACGAATTTGGAAATTCTGAAGAGTGTGTGCTGTTGGGGAGTGGCAGAGCTGCTGCAACATAAACGGTTGTATTTTGGCAGGTCCTCAAATGACTAAAACACCCTCGGTTTCCTTTTTTCTTTTTTCCACAAAGTTATTTCAATAGAATGTACAAACTTTACATTATCCCAACTAGGGCACCACACGCAAGCCATTGCTATTAAGTCACTCAGTTGTACTAATCCATGGCACTTTATATATATATATATATATATATATATATATATATATATATATATATATATATATATATATATATATATATATATATATATATATAGGGAAAAGAGGGAGCTCAACTCCTATGTTCTTTGATTGATTTAATCCATAGCATTTTCATAGTTTAAAAGAGATTCCAAAATTTAACCACTTTATAGTTGTTTAAAAACTGATACAATAAAAATGTATATCAAAATATGATTAATGAAAGTTTTAGGAATCAAATAGAAACCTAAAATGCTTTAGTACTAAAACATAGTACAAGAAGTGTATATGTCAAGTTAGAAGATGCAAGTTCACATCTTTCTCAGCATTGTCTCTTTGGATTTAGGAGAGCAGAAAGCTTAAAATACCACTAAATCCTTATATTCAACTAGCCTTAAAATTAAGTACCTAGAGGATAGGGGTGTTCAAAAAATCAGTAAAGCAGAGAAATCGAACCGAACCGCATGATCCGAAATCGAAAAAACCATAAACCAAATAAATCGATAACCCACGGGTTTTAAATTTAGATACCCGCGGATACCCAAACCGATCCGCATATGTCCATTTAGAAACAAATTATCTAAAATTGCTTACTTCATCTCATTTTTCCTTTAAATTTTTTATAATATGTGTGAAAACTCATTTTATACAATAATAATACATGATTTTTAATGTTATATTGTTGCTTTATTTGTGCACTACTTTTCTTCCTTTTTATGTTCTAGATATATACATTTATGATACAAAATTTTAAAATATCTCTAAGTAAATTGAAATATTTTATAGGATAAGTATAGTAAGGAACATATGCGAATACACGCGATCCGAACCGCAAAACCGTGAAGCTCGGATATCCCCATCATGAGAACCCGCACTCAACGGGCGGATACTATTTTTCTCACTATCCGCCCCGCCCGTGAACACCACTTCTAGAGGATTGACGCCTATTATCACCATATATTTTATTTTATTTTATTTTTGGGTTGGGTTGGGTTGGGTTGGGTCTTTTCTGCTTAACATCCGTTTTGCTCTCTACGGATGGTAGGCTCTAGGCTGGTCACACATGCCTTTGTGGGCTGAACCAGCAATACCTCTTTATCATGATCTCAAAAAGTCCAATCCTCCATCATTTGTCTCCTTCCCTTATTTTGCTTATATATGTTGAGTCAGTTTATTTATCACATATGTGAAAAATACATACACAAGTGTACTACTAATTAACTAATTCAACTAATTAATCTATTAAATTAAAAGACTAAAACACCATTTGTAAAGATTTATTAAGAAGGTAAATTTGACATTTTCATGGTATGTGTTTTTCACATGTGATAAATAAACACCCACATATATGTTTATAGTTTTTGCAATTTGCACATTAACCGCATGTATTTTCAATTTTCCTTTTCAATTTCAATTTTTATTTTCAATGTGTAATTTTCTAATTCAGATTTTAGTAAACGCATTTAGTTGTTTCATATGAAAAATAATTTTCTTAAAATTAAATACTAAAATAAGAATTAAATACATTAAACAATTCAAAAGTTAGAATCAAAATTTATAACAGTTATAAAATACTAAAATAAGATTTAAATACAAAATACAATATTTTTCTCAACTTTACTAATTTTTATCAATTAAATGAAGAGAAAAGTAATTACTAAATAAAAGTATATATTTTCTCTAAAAATATTTTCTTTAACAAATTTCACATGCAGTATGATTATTTAAGTTTAACTACAAAGTTTCAGAACCACAAGATCAATAATGAAAATTTTATGGATTTTTGATTCCTATAATATAAGTTTACAAGAAACTAAAGTTTGTAACATGAAAATAAATAAGAAAGTATAAAACTTTAAAGGTCATATGATGAGCTTGATAAATAATAAAACAATAAGCTTTTTAAGAGAAAGAAAAGTTTAGAGAACATAATTTTATAACCATAAAAAGTGATGTATTAATAAAGTTTGTAATATGAATTAGAATGTAGAAACTTAAAAAAGTGATCAAATTTAAATAATAAATTAATGAGCATTTTAGAAGAAAAACATGAAAGATTAGAGCTAGTGGTCAAAAAGCTAAGTTTTAAACTTGATTAAGGTAGGGGTGTTAAGCGAATCGGGCCGAGCGAGCTCTGCTCGAACTCGAGTTCTAACGAGCCGAGCTTCACGAGCCTCGAGCTCGAGCTCGAGCCGATTCTTTGGCTCGTATAATTAACGAGCCGAGCTCGAACATGAATGGTTCGGCTCGATAGGCTCGGCGAGCCTTATCAAGCCTTATCGAGCTTTGTCGAGCCTAATCGAGCCTTATCGAGCATTATCGACGAGCCTTGTCGAGCCTTATCAAGCCTTGTCGAGCCTAATGAGCTCGCGAGCTCGTTTGGGCTCAATTGAATCGAGCTTCACGAGCCTTCAAGCCGAGCTCGAGCTCGAATTTCGGGCTCGTTCGAACTCGAGCTGAGCTCGAGCCGAGCCAATTTCACGAGCTCGAGCTCGAACTGCGCTCGCTCGGCTCGGCTCGTTTACACCCTAGATTAAGGTGATTAAATTGACGTTTAAGAAACGTTAGTGACTTAAGTAAAGCACGGTTGAAATAAGGTATTAAAAATAGAGTTTACCCAAAAACAATTACAAGGTACAAGTCTGCTCCTTCTTCATATCGAACACGTGCAGGCCGTGCTCCTCCTTGCGTGGCGGCGGCCGGTGGTGGCGGGGACTTTCAACGGCGGAGGTGCTCCCAACTGATGCGGCAGAGGATGGCGGAGCTAATGGTGGTGGTGTTACGGCAAACGGAGCTTCGGTTAGAGAGAAAACATGTTCGCGTCGGCAATGGTATTTTTATCGGTTCCCTTCCGTCAGAGCGTCTCCGGTGGATTGGAAAGATTGGCTAGCTCCGTCTTCCGTCTTCATGTGGTGGAGCTAATGGTGGTGGAGTTTGGACGCGAAAATGGCTGAGAGGGAAGGAGGTGAAGAAGCCGAAAGTTCAAAACTTTCGGTACCGATTTCTTTTCTTCTAATTGCTCCAATTTATGGAGGGAGATTGAGTGTACGAGGTGGGTTACTGATGATGGAGTGTGGTAGAGGGAGTATACTGTAGATGACAGTGATGGCGTGGAGGAAATGGAGAAGAAAAAAAATGGCAGGTCTGCAAAGTACTCCTCCGTCTCACATGAGTTGTAGGATTTGTTTTGGCAAATATATTAAGGTAAGTGGGAGAATAATAGTGTGTTGACAAAATTTCCCTCATGATTAAGAAATGAGAAAAATTTTTGGACCCCAATTTTAAGTTGTGTGGGTGGAAAGAGAAAAACTTGTGGGTGTGATGTGAGATAAGAGGATAAAATGGTAAAAATGATGATAGAAAGTTTATTTTAAGAAAGTTGTGACCTTTGTGGGACGGCCGATATAGTAATGTTAACAACCTTTGTGGGACGGAGGAGTACTTAATTTGATTTTATTTTTCGTTTCCTTTTTTTCTAAGATTTTAATTTTTAATAACCACATCCACTTAATTACTAAGTTAATTAATTAGAAGGAAAGAATTAAAAAGAGAAGACTAAAATACAAAAATAAAAGATACATAAAATAATTAAACCAATGACGAAAACACATGAAATGACGAAAATGAGATGAAAGAACATGAAATTAAAAAAAATGAAATTATCTTAGTTCAAAAGCACATAAAATGATGAAAATGTAAAATTACATAAAATAGTGAAAATGATAAGGTATATAAAATAATGATAATGTATATAAAATAATAAAGTGAGAAAAATAATTAAAAGGATGAAAATACTAGGAGTACATAAAATAATGGAAAAAGATAAAGTATGAAAATGATAAAGTGTATGAAATGTTAAAATAAAAATAATTATTAAAATAAAATAATTATATTTATGAATTAAATAGTACCTAAAACTTTAGACACAACTAAAATTATCCGTTACGATAAGGATGTGTGTCAACAAAACGAAGTTTGTCATTCTTCGCTTCTCAATGAGGTTTTCAACAATAGATTAAAATTACTAAAATACCTTAATAGGTAAAATCGTAATTTCTTTCAGATTGATCTAAGAATTAATCCTGACTCGAAAATTTAGGATTATCACAAATATAAAGTAAACTTTACAAATAATTGTACAGGATTTGAAGAAAAGAAATCAAGTAACGTACCGAAAACTTTTCTTAAAGGAAACATATCAAGTTTTAATTTTCGAGCATTATCAAGTTTTTCCTAAAGCTACTTAAAAGGAACATATTACTATAAAATTTCGAATTATCTAGAATTAGAAAGTTGTAAAACAAAAAGGCGTGAGTAAAAGAACATGAATAAAAAGGAAAAGAACACAAATAAAAAAAGCACTTAGGCTGATGCTTGATCTTTGATCCAAATCGAAATGAAGAAAATTTATCGGACATTTTGAGTATTAGGAGGATGAACAAAATTGAGGAGTGTATTCACTTTTCGAGAAAGATCTTCAATCAGATTTTACAAAAAGTATGCATCAACTTCTAGTCATGGGTTTGTCAAGACCAGAAAATGGGCTTTATTGTTTGGGCTTGAGTCTGGGCTGCTCCACATCACTATTGGGCTTGGGATTGAGTTGCTCTATGTCATTAGAGGGAAATGATTTAGGCGGAGAATTTTTCCTTGTTGAAATTTTTTTTTTGAAAACAAAAGTTTAGGAATAAAACATAGATCAAGATATTATAATAGAAAGCTAGCAATTTCAGTAATTTTACTGTTCTATATCCAGCATATA
This sequence comes from Stellera chamaejasme, assembly GCA_024586325.1. Taxonomy (NCBI): domain Eukaryota; kingdom Viridiplantae; phylum Streptophyta; class Magnoliopsida; order Malvales; family Thymelaeaceae; genus Stellera; species Stellera chamaejasme. Next base: position 2,105,961 of record CM044986.1, read on the forward strand.
AAATTTTTATTATTGAATGCATGCAAATTACCATTTAATTATGTAAAATAATTCATCTACTGAATTATGTTGAGATGAAAGAATATTAAGTTAGAGAACAAACTAACTCACATAACTTTTCATAGTTAGAGGACAATAAGGGTGAAGTTTTAATCGTAGTATTAATTTTTAATAAAAAAATTATTGAAGTAATTGTATCGGCAGAAAATTTGTAGTTTGAAATGGTGATGGACAATAAGGGTGAAAATGGAAACTGTCCATGATTAATAATGTAGCAAAGACAGCGAAAATGAGCCCTAAAACATCCTCATTGATTACAGCATGCTGCAATTAGGTGGGTCACCTGAGTGATGCGCTACTTGTTCCTTAACAGAACGGACAAGTAATAGAGTATAACCACATCATTTTGAAAGTAGGTGCCCAAAATACAATGGTCTGCTTGAGGTTTCAAGGGTGCTAGAGAAGATGCATATCAAGTGCATAGGTGGTGAGAATACCAACCAAAAAAGAAGTTCTCAGATGGTTGGAAGAACAATAGGGGGCTTCAAGCCTACCAGTGAGAGAGAAAAAAATTCACCCAAAATGACTGCCAATTCTCTTCCGAAATTCACCTCACGAACACAGTCCCTCAAACCTTCCGTCATTTTTCACCCGAGCGGTCCCACAAGCCTCCAGCAGAGGAGTGGGGGAGAGGTAGCTTTGCGCAGAGGGCTGCTTTGGCAAGGGGGCCCACGTGAAGGAAAGTGACTCATCTTCGTTTTTTTCAAGTTCACGTCTCAGCGTTTCACCTTAGATCCGAATATCAAGCTCCGAAATTCACCTTTCATCTTAGGTCCGAATATCAAGCTCCGAAATTCACCGAAAAATTGGAAGTGATTTTTGAAAAAATCACCTCAAAAAATCAAGGTTTAAACCCCCTAATGTTTCCATAATCAATTTTTAGGAAAACGACAGTGATAGAATCATTCGTTTTCCCGGGCTACAATTTCTTTAGAATGAATGTAGTATTAATTTTTTATGTAGAATGGTTGTAATGTTTTATTGAACATTTAATGGGTTGCGTCCCGTCCCGTCCCGTCCCAAATCGAGGGATAGATTTGAATACTTTTCAGAAGGGATTCTTTTGCATATCTTGTCATTTCTTCCGACAGAGTTTGTAGTGAGAACGAGTGTGTTGTCCAAGAGATGGAAGGGTCTATGGAAGTATGTTCCAAATAGATTATCACAACATCAAAATTTTATTATTTAAAATGAAATGAATTTTTTTTTCGTCATTTTTTACCCTTGCTATGCACTCACTCAAAGGTTTGGGAAATGGGTTAGCAGAGGTTCAAATGAGTTTGAAAGGGAGTCAATATGACATAATTTCCTTATGCTTTCTCCTCCGTGATCAAACTTGGTGGAAGGAAAAGAAGATTACTCCATTTGTAAATTTTTCAAAACTGAAGGGCCCGTTTAGTTGATGAAAACAGTTTTCATTTTCATTTATTGTATCAGTTTTCATTTTCAATATATAATTTTTTAAAATAATTTTTGAAAATGCGTTTCATTACAACAAGTTGAAAACAGTATTTTGAAAAGAGTAAAGTGCACCGATGGCCCCTACACTTCCACCAACCACCGCCGGACCATTGACGGACCACCATCGAATCACCTCCGGTCTGTCACCGGACCAGCACCGGACCGTCGCCGGACCAGTGGTGGAGGCCAGCAACAGTCTGGCGGTGGTCCGGTGAGGTCCCGTCGGTGATCCGGCAGTGGTCCGATGGTTGTCCGGTAATGGCCCGGCGGTGGTCTGGCAGTGGTCCGACGACGGTCCGGCTGTGGTCCGACAGTTGTCGGGCTACAGTCTGCCGGTGGTCCGACAGTTGACTGTCCGGCGACGGTCTGGCGGTGGAATAGAAAGTTGTGACGAGTTCCGTGTTTTCAAAAGAAAACATCAAAATTTTGTTTTCAAAATCCTTTACAAAAGTGTTTTCATTTTTAAATGAAAATGAAAATGACTAACTAAATGCATTTTCATTTTATTTCTTATTTTCTGAAAAATTTCACAAAATTTTCAGAAAATTCTACTAACTAAACAGACTCTAAAGGTTTGAATAAAATTATAAGAAAAACTGAAAATGTTATTGTACTATTTTTTCAAAAGGGTAAACTTGTCAAAAAATTAGAAAAATGGTCACTAATAAAGAAGATGTTATAAAATGGGGCCTTGTTATAACAAAATCTTAAAATGGAACTACGACATAACAAGAATTAAAGTTAAAGAAACATGAATTTTGTTTATCCAATAAAACAATAAGAATTTGTTCTTTTGATAATAATTTGGTGAAGAAAAATATGAAGTTTTTAAAATTGATATGAAAGTATGTAAATAAAAAAATTGGAGAAGTGATTATATATATATATATATATATATATTAGTAGGATGTATAGATCACAACCTAAGAAAATAAATAAAAATTTGCACACTTGAAACTTGAAACATTGGGCTTGGGCTGTTCTCCACTCGATCGTTAATATTTGCAACGCCTCCCTCTCTACCAGTCAGAGTCTCACTCTGTACAACGCTTGAACAGTGTCGGAATCTTTAACCAGATTGGAAATGCAATTTTGGTTTACCGGTACTAATTTATCCGGATTGAAAATGCAAGGGTATCGATATATATGGTACCATGCATTTTGTATTGTCAAATGCAAAGCCATATGGGCGCGTCCACCACAAAGAGATCTCGTCATTACGGAGAGCCTCTCTTACCAGAAGGGCGCCCGTATAAAGCCGTTGGTCACGAAACGCGTTCTGCCTCCTCAAACTAACCGTTACACTACTTATGGCATTAAGCCAAAGGAGAGGGAGTAATTCCTAATAACTCATTGTTATTACACCATTAATACGCCGCCATTCCAATTATGGGTACATTTATGGAGATTCTCAGGCGTTTAAGGCGTAGCAGGACCTAGCACCACCCTATATATTGGGTGGTGCCCGCCTCAAATAAGGTGATTACACACACCCACACTTTCCTCCTTTGTCTGCACTGAAAGTGTCTTTTGTCTTGTCCTTGATCTGAGCCACTGTCCTAGTCGTCGGAAGATCTTTGGCAGGGAGAACATACTTTGGCTATCAATTTGGCGCCGTCTGTGGGAAAGAAAAGCAAGCCGTTTTCCTTTTCTACTCAACTTTTTCCTCCTCTAACCATTCTCATGGCGAAAACAAGAAGAACTCACAACAATGTGCATGTTGAGGATCTGCTTCCAGCTCCTCCGATGTACCTCCACCACTCCCTACCGGTGGGGCAACGGGACGTAATGCCCCACAACTCTCAGTTGGTGGCAACCCCGCCACTCCCTGCTACTGACACCCCAGGGGTGCAGCAGCTCCCACAACCACAAGCAGCTACTCTGACATACCTCGCTGGGACCTCGGCGACCCCCCACCAGGTCATCGTCGATCCGCTCGAGATGGCACTTTGCTCAGGCGAGCATGCTCAATGAAATGAAGGCTTTCATGGTGCAAACCATCAAGGCGGAAATACAGGCTGCTCGCCTCCCGCCTCCTAACGACCGGGATGAACAATCCCAAACCAAAACCCGTCTGCTGCGAACTGGATGTCGGCGATCTTCTTGAAGAATCAACGTGGTCGAGGAACAGGTTAAGACGCTAAACCTGGTCCTCGGCGACATCGAGGTTCTCCTCACTCAACCCTTCACAGAGGGCGTTATTGCCGTCAAGGCCCTGCCCGGCTTTCGAATGCCAATCGCCGAAAGCTACGGCGTGACGGCGGACCCGTTGACCATTTGCGGCGTTACATCTCCCAAATGGAGATGGCTCGCACCTCCGACCCCATACTCTGCAAAGCTTTCAGCTCCACCTTGAAAGGGACTGCTTCAACATGGTTTGGAACGTTATGAGGCCAGCATTTCAAATGTTTTAAGGACCTCGCCTCGTCGTTCCTGCGCCACTTCATGGGAGCTCGACCTCCCCCCAAGACTGTCCAACACTTGTTAAGAGTGAAACAGCAAAGGGAGGAGCCACTCCGTGATTACATCCGGCGGTTTCAGGCAGAAGCCTTCCAAGTCCAGGGTCTCTCCTCGGACATGCAACTCCTGGCCGTGACTCAAGGCCTTCGAAGCGAGTCCAGGCTCACGTATAATATTAATGAAAACCCCGTCACAACGATGGGTGAGTTCATAGATCAGGCAACTCGGTTCATGAACTCCGAGGAAATGAATAAGCCTTACAACGGGCCCCTCGCAAACGACCGCAGCAAGAAATTTGACAAGTGCCGCTCCATCGAGGTACCGGTCCTCGAACACTTGTCCGAGGGCCCCGACCACCATCCCGCCCTTCGTGACACTCGCACGAACATTCTTCTCATGTTGGAGAAGCAGAATAAGGTCCCCAAGTGGCCTCGGCCGATCCAAAGATAAGAACACGAGGGTTTGACAAGTCTTGCCTTTACCACAAGGACCGTGGCCACGACACGGAGGCGTGCTTTCAGCTCGAAATCTCATTTCGAGATGATTGAGCAGGTAAGCTCAAGGAATTCCTGTCCGACTCCTCTTCCCCGCAAGGAATTCCCAAAAGCCGCAAGAGGGATGATGACAGCGACGACCGCGAAAAAACGCGTCGTAGGCACAGCAGCCCTCGGAGGCAAAACTTACCACCACCACCACCCGCGGGCGTCATTCACATGCTCACGAAATCGGAAGGCGCCTCCTCCAGAAAACGGTATGCAAGAGAAATCTTGCAGATCGACCACCTCGAGGAGAACGTCATCTACCGACCCAATGGGTCAAAGGTCGTCGTACCGCACTCCGATCCACTGCTTATCACAGCGAGGATCGCCGGTTACGACACCAACCGGGTCTACATCGACACTGGGGCAAACACGGTGTCATTTTCAAGGACATGCTCGATAAACTCGGGTACACATGTCCGCTATTCGAAGGAGCTCCGGCCCTACCTTTGGCATCGGCGGGGACATTGTGCCAACAATAGGGTCGCCAACCCGCCTCATGCTGATTGGGGACACACAATTTGGCACGGTTGACTGCCATTCCATTATGACGGAGTTCTTGGTCCTCGAAGTCCCTTCCACATACAACGCCATCTTTGGTCGACCCAGCCAGGTCGAGTTCCACATGAGGTGTGACATCCGTTCTCTCACGGTCACATTTGCGACGCCTCGTGGAGATGCAAGCATCTACATTGACCAGCGGACTGCGAGGACGAACTACGTGGCCTCTTTGAGTTCTACGGTGGATCCACGAGCCTCGAAGAAGCTCGAGGAGCTGCGGAACCCGACGACAGGCCACGCCTCGATGGCGTGACGGAGGAGATCGGCGTCGTTCAGGCAAGAAGTTTAAGGTTCGCAAAAACCTTGAGCAAATGGAGAAGATGGCACTCATTCACCTCATCGAGGCAAACCTTGACGTCTACGCCTGGAGCTTGACGGACATTCCGGGTGTCGATCCTAGCGTCATCACCCATAAACTTAATGTATTCACGGATTCAAAGCCGGTTAAGCAAAAGAAAAGGGGTATGGCCCCTTCCAAAAAGAAGTTTGTAAAAGAGGAGATTTCTAAACTCCTCGAAGCTGGAATAATAAAGGAAATTCAGTACTTTGAGTGGCTCGCTAACATAGTTTTAGCTAACAAAACAAATGGTGAACTTCGTATGTGCGTTGATTTCACGGGCGTCAATAGGCATTGTCCAAAGGACCCCTACCCGTTACCTGTCATCGACCAACACGTGGACGCAACTTCCAAATATAAATACTTGTCGTTCATGGACGCTAAGAGTGGTTACCACCAAATCTACATGGATCCCGAGGACGCCTTCAAAAGCGGCGTTCACGACGGAGATGCCGTCTATTACTACGTTCGAATGCCTTTTGGGCTCAAAAACGCTGGAGCCACCTACCGGCGTCTAATGAACAAGGTCTTTGCCCACCAAATGGGCGTAACCTTGAAGCGTACGTCGACGATGTCATTGTCAAAAGCATGACATTCGAGGATCACCTTCAAGACCTGGCCGAGACCTTCGAATCGTTCCGGCGATATAACATGAGGCTCAATCCAGCCAAGTGTTCCTTCTTTGTTGGAGCCGGGAAATTCCTGGGCTATATGATCTCCGAAAGGGGGATCGACGCCAACCTTAAGAAAATATCAGCCATCACAGATATGGCGCCCCCAAGGAACATTAAGGAAATCCAGCAACTCACAGGAAGAATTGTTGCCTTGGGGCGATTCATTTCTAAATTGGGGGACAAGTGTAGGCCGTTCTTGACGAGCCGCATGAAAAAGGCATTCACTTGGACACCGGAATGCCAGGAAGCCTTCGAGCAAATCAAGAAACACCTCTCTGATTTGCCAACATTGAAATGTCCGCAACCGGGAGATGAGCTCGTCATCTACCTCTCCACTTCGAATAGCACTGTATCCGCAGTGCTCGTTAAAGAAGAAGGCCCGCAACAGTGGCCCGTCTATTACATAAGCCACACGCTACGAGGGGCTGAGGTTAATTACCCTCCCCTTCAAAAAACGATCTACGCTTTGATCGTGGCTGCCAGGAAATTACGAGCATATTTCCAAGCCCACACAATCATTGTTAGAACGGACCTACCAATCCGGGACATCCTAAACAGACCAGAACATAGTGGTCGTTTAGCCCGTTGGTGCATCGAACTCGGGGAGTACGACGTCAAATTTGAGCCTCGACGAGCGATAAAAGCATAAGCTTTGGCGGATTTCATGGCCGAGCTTTCCATTTATCCCCTCGAGCATGGCCCTTCAAGGGAACCACCACCGGAGTTGGAGCCTCCCGAGTGGGACATGTTCGTGGATGGTTCATCCAGTGCCGATCGCCCAGGAGGAGGCGTTCATATCAGGGGCCCACACGGCATGGAAGCTAGCTTACGAGTGGCCTTCCAGTTCCCCGTCACAAACAATGTGGCAGAATACGAGGCACTCGTAGCAGTCTCAAGACTGCTCTCGAAAGCTGGTTTGCGACGTCTAAGCATGCCTGATGACTCGCAGCTCGTCGTAAGCCAGGTTACGGGGACCAATGACTGCATGGACCCTGTACTCTCGAGGTTCTTGTGCCTTGTCAAAGGCTTACTAGGGCAGTTCGAGCAGCTGAATATTTATAAGATCACTAGGGATCTTAACACTATAGGTGACGGAGTTGTCTAAGGGCGGGCGGATGCAATCCTCGAAACCTTAGCACAACCTTCCATAAATACAATTCATGCAATCGACGCCAACGCAGCAGCTGATTGGAGGGACCCAATCCTCCGGTATCTCCAAACTGGCGCAATCGAGGGCCCACCAGTGTTACAAAAGAAAATAAGGACGCAGTCAGCCCGCCATGTCATCATAGATGGCACATTATGGCGTAAAGGATATTCTGCTCCTTTGCAGCGATGTATTGGCCCCGATGATTCCAAACTCATCCTGAACGAAGTCCACTCAGGAGTTTGCGGAGCACACATTGGCTCCGATGCGCTAGCGCACAAATGCTTGCGTCTCGGTTATTATTGGCCAACTTTGAGGAAAGACGCGCATGATTTGGTACGAACGTGCCATAAGTGCCAACTCAACTCTCGCATCCAACGGCAGCCGGTAAACGAAGTGGTTACGGAGACGTACCCTATACCCTTCGCTGTGGGGCCTCGATTTAATCGGCCCAATGCCTACGGCCAAGGGGCAGTTCAAATTTTGTATAGTGGTTGTCGATTACTTCACTAAGTGGGTCGAGATCCAGCCGCTCGAGAACATAACAACCGCCAAGGTCATACACTTCCTCTGGCACGACCTCGTGGCACGGTACGGGGCACCAAGAGCCATAATCACAGACAATGGGACTCAATTCGCGAGCAAAAAGCTTAAGGATTGGCCCACTAAGATGAACATACAAATGTTCTACGCTCCCGTGGCACACCCGCAGTCAAATGACCAGGTAGAAGTAACAAATTGCACGATCAAAGAGGGCTTAAAAAGTGCCTCGAGGACAAAAAGGGAAGTGGGTCGAGGCCCTACCCGGCGTCCTCCGGGACTATCGAACAACTACACGGGGACCCACGGGAGAAACTCCTTTCTCCTTGGTTTACGGCGTCGATGCCTTACTACCAATCGAAGTCTCAATACCCACAATCCGAACGCTATATTACGACGCCCTCACAATGAGAGCGGTCTTAGAGCGCGTTTGGACCTCGTCGAGGAACTCCGCGAGGGTGCTAGACTTAGGCTTATGGCCTTACGACAAAGGGCAAACCTCGATCACAACGCCAAAGTTCAGGCAAAGCAGATCCATGTGGGTGGTATGGTCTTGCTAAAGGCGGAGTTGTCAGGTCGTAATCCTGGCCATGGCGCACTTCGTTCCAGATGGGCAGGGCCTTATGTGGTACACAGTAAAGAAAGAGAAGGTGTATACAAGTTAAAGGACCATCAAGGCAAAAAGCTCAACAATGACTACCACGTCAACGACTTGAGGCCTTATTACGTTTGAGTTGTGCGCTTTCAAAGTCTTTGCGTTATACAAAATATTGTTCATACATCAAAGGAAAGGCAATATTCCAAGGTCTTTACATTGTGCAAGCTATGTTCACATAAAATCGCTCTACGAAGAGCGTCCCCACTTTATACATAAGTTTAAAAATTGATTGCAAGGTCACCGCTCGACCGATTGCACATCGAATAAAATCACTTTACGAAGAGTTACGCAAATTCATTTGCACAAATTTACCCAGCACAAGTACAAACACTTCGCATTATGCAAATAGTACTCGTATAACAGCTACAAAGGCAACAAATGCTGAAACGTTGTATATTTTATCAAAAATGAGCAAAAATTTAATTTCAAGTCCACAAACTACTTGGGGACATCATCGTTAGAGGTACAACAGGGCATCCTCTACATGCCCGGGCAGAATATCATAAGGATATTCCACTCTAATTTCTTCCCGCCCTACCCCACTCGAACAAAATCGCTCGAGGAGGGTCTTCGACCTTCATAGCGTTAAGGGGTTCCAAATCGGACTTCTCAACGATGGCCTCCACTTGGTGGCGGCATCGTAAGAAGCCCTCAAAGATAACGGACACCCTCCATGGCTTGTGCGTTCGCGGTCTTCTCGATCGGCACCTCGACACCTGCGCACTCGACCAGCCCTTTCAAAGAATGGGCTTTACAAAAACGGGGGTTGAACACTTTCACCATCGTACAACTTAAAACCAATTTGGTTTTCTAGTTGTACGAAGGCTAAATGATCAGCCACCGCAGAACCTGCTACCTCATTAAGGGTGCAGGTGCGATCTTCGATCCGGATTGCAGCCTTAGACGCGAGATCCTCACTGGGCAACCTCAAGGACAACTCCTCCGCGAGTTTGCCCTTCGCCTCGGGGCCTCCATTCTTTGATACTCCCGAGCACTTGCTCCATTTCAGCTTCAAGCTCTTTCTTCGCATGGTGCTCGGCGAGGAAGAGGGCCTCGTGCTTCTTTTCATCGGCCATGGAAGCCTTCACCGGTGGCCCATGACACCTGTGGGCTCTAAGAAGGTTAGCCTCCTCATTCCTCGAGGACGCCAACTCGGCCTCCTTTTTCAGCCAACTTGGCATCCTTGTCAGCCAAGGCCTTTTTTAGGCTCTCCACCTCCTCGGAGTCCTTTGCCTTGGCCTCAAGACTCTTCACGAGGGATTCAAGGTCCTCGATCTTGGCCACCAGCCCTTGGGCCAGCACAGTTTTCTGCAAGTTACAAACGCAAAGCATATAAACAAAATATGCCGACAAAAAAGATAAGTAACAAAGGGGGAGTCGAGATTTGTGACTTACTCGAGTGAGGCCCTGGCAGATGTCCTTCGCCATGTCTAGGGCCCCCGAGGAGGTGTACTTCAAAAAATGCCTGTCTCGGGGAAGTGCGAGACCCTCTGCAACCTTTAGTCTCACCTCCCCTTCCCCGAGGAGTATTGACTCGTCGCGAGTCACCCTCATGACGGGGTCCCATGCCTCCACAAGGGCCAGACCCTAGCGTTTGAAGGATTTCTCCCGCAGCTCCCGCCGATAGTCCTCGAGCAATGGAGGCTCGAAACGGGATCTATGCCGCTTCGTGGTCTTAGGGATCCTCGAAGGCCTTCTTGTATATACTCGAGGGCCACAACAGCCCTCCGAGCATCTGCCAAGAGGCCGACGGGTTCCCAGCGCCCGGCAGGGCTCTGGAAGACTCCTCGAGGGCTGGTCTTTTCCCTTTATCTTTGGCAGTGGGACTGCTGTCCGAGGACACAACCAAGTCCTCTGCCGCTACAAGGTTAAATGGGAATCAGAACACAATGTAAAGAAAAGTTCACCAAAGAACCAAGGGAAGCAAGAATAGTACCTGCAAGTCGGGGGCGCTTCCGTCGAAGGATCTCCTCCTCGGAGTCCTCGGACAGCTCCTCGACGATGACGGGACCAGCCATGTTGACTGGTTGAGCCACCGTCACCAAGGCCTCCACATCTCGGGCCTCTCCGCCTTTCGAGGTCCCTGCAACTGACCCCTCGATAGCCCCTTGGGCAGGCTCTGCAGGGACCTCCTCCTCCATCTTTGCCTTAAGAGCCTCTAGCAAATCCTGCTTCTTGGCAAAAGGGTCTTTGGGATGCAACATCTTGGCTGCAGCAAAAACGCAAACTCAGATTACTATAGAACTTAAAAGGTGCAAGCACAAAAACACAAAAGCAAAAAGGAATGCAAAACAGACAGTGGGGGTTGCTGAAGGCGCCTTCGAAGCGCTCGATGAGGTCCCCATCCAACCCATCCACCCAGTTTTTTAAGCCATCCACATGGCTCGGAAGACGGTGGGCCCTGCTAACCCCTACCCTCCTTAGGACCACTTCGTCCAGGCTGGACAGAGTGAAGGGAAACCTACCCTTTCACTCCTCGAGCCTCTCAACACCACGGACCCATTCACATAGGGCGTCGAGGGCTTTCTTCCCCTCGCTGCCCAGCCACAAGGAGGGCCTCACCGACACCCTTGCGTCTTTCTCCTTGATGAAATACGCAGGAAACCCCCAACTATCCTCCTTCAAGATGAAGAAGAAATTGCTCTTCCAACTCCCCCACGAGCTGGTGGTCTCAGCGAAGACTCCGATCTTCACCATTTTATTCCCCACCTTCACCTCCTCGGGGGTCAGTTGGTAGAAGGGGTGTCCGACCGGCCTCTTCAGCGTATAGAACTGCAGGAAGGTCTCCGGTAGCACCGCCGTCTTCGCCAAGTGGCAGGCCACCACAAATGCGTTTACGGTGGTAAACACATTCGGGGCCAGTTGCCCAGGGCAAACGCCCCATCCCTCACATAGCTGCAGCAGCAGGGAACAAAGGGGGAGCCTCAATCCGGCTTTGAGTTGGGCTTCGTAGACCACCATGGTCTGTTCCCTCATGGCCTCGTCGCTCAACTCCATCCCCGCTTTCCTCAACACGTCCGCTGGAGAAAGCCCACAAACCACCCCGCTATACACATGATGGTTCCGCAGATATCTCGCCATTTTCTTCCCGACAGCACTGTTCGGGCCACACCTTCTCGACATCGGGGCCGACGCCGGGCTTGCTTGGATTCTTGGGAGCCATCTACAAAAATAAACCGCAAATTTCAAAAACTAAACCCTAGACCCAAGAACCCAGGCAGTGGCGCGGCGACGCCTCACTCGCGACACTGTCGCGACGAGAAAACGAAAATTAAAAGGGATACCACTTACTGATTCGTACGATGGAGACGAAAACGAAAGATTCAACGGCTGGGTTCTTCGAATCTCGCCGGGAAATTCTTCGGTAATTGCCGAAAATGGAAACTAGATTGCAAAGGAAGCTCAAACGCAAAAGCAAGGAAAGCAAGATTTCGGGAAACTGACTTCCCACTTGGGTTGGCGTATAAGAGGAGCACGATGGGAAGTGAAGCGACTTCCCCCATAATTACAAACGGCGCAAAAAGCGCAAATTTTGAAAAGTGCTTTTTGCCAACCGCCACAATTGATATTGGGCCAAAGTTTTGGGCCAACATTGGGGACAGCTCTTGGGCCTCCCCTAATCAGGCTCCAAAACACCACAATACCACGTGGGCTCAATGTCTATAGGCATACTTCCTTCCAAACCGGAGCACAGGGACCCAACCCATCCTCCGCTGTGGGGGGAGGGCATACTGATATATATGGGCCAGCCCATACGGCTGTATTGTCAAATGCAAAGCCATATGGGCCGCGTCCACCACAGAGATCTCGTCATTACGGAGAGCCTCTCTTACCGATGGCGCCCGTATAAAGCCGTTGGTCACGAAAGCGTTCTTGGCTCCCTCAAACTAACCGTTACACTACTTATGGCATTAAGCCAAAGGAGAGGGAGTAATTCCTAATAACTCCGCTGTTATTACACCATTAATACGCCGCTATTCCAATTATGGGTACATTTATGGAGATTCTCCAGCGTTTAAGGCCCGTAGCGGGACCTAGCACCACCCTATATATTGGGTGGTGCCCGCCTCAAATAAGGTGATTACGACACACCCACACTTTCCTCCTTTGTCCGCACTCGAAAGTGTCTTTTGTCTTGTCCTTGATGCACGGAGCCACCTGTCCTAGTCGCCGGAATATCTTTGGCAGCCGGAGAACATACTTTGGCTATGTACATTATTAGAAAATGGTGCAGAACCAACGGTCAGTACCAACAGGTCAACGCGTTGGAAAATGCAAAACCAACTGGCTTACTCGTTGGAAAAGACTCATTGGTATTTGCATCATTGGTATAATTTTAACCAATTGACCAACTCGTTGATTAATTTTTTCTACCAAATGGCTTACTCGTTGGTGTCAAAATCCGGTCACCGGAATCGAGAAACCAACGTGTGCGCACGTTGGTACAGCTCTACCAACAGGTCAACGCGTTGGTACTACTACCAACTGGTTTACACGTTGGTATGGTTATCAACTGGTAAGTTAGTTGGTATATCTACCAACAGGTTAACCTGTTGGTAATATATCTACCAACAGGTTAACCTGTTGGTAAGCTTACCAACAAGTCAGCCAGTTGGTACAAGTATCTATTGAGACATCTAAGGGATCCTATCCTAATTAGCTGTAGCTAGCTATCTTTACGTTATTGTAGGAGATCATGTATATCATGTATATCTCTTCTTTCCTTGTAGCTAGTTAGCTAGAATCAAGGAACAATCAACTTCTCCTTCTATATATATTGTAGACATTCTGTCGAGATCAATATAACAATATTTTTCATCGATATCAGACTCTTTTATGGTATCAGAGCAATCCTATCATCATACCTCAAACCTAAACCTAAAATCCTTCGATCAACACACTTAACCAAATCCCAGAAATCCTAAAATCCAAACCTTGTCGATAACATGACAGGAGAAGAATAAAAAGCCGATGCAAATTCATCATCGAAGGCTCCGGCATGGGAAAACTCCAATCATCCGTTATACATCCATCACTCGGATCAACCAGGAGCAATCCTTGTTCCACAAGCATTAGTAGAAGACAACTTTAGTGCCTGGATCGAAAGCATGGACATGGCACTCCAAATCAAAAACAAAATTGGGTTTGTCAACGGAACCCTAACCAAACCAGTGAAGAATCCGGATGAATTGAATCAATGGAACCGCTGCAACATCTTAGTCAAAACCTGGCTTCTTGCATCGATGTCAAAGGAGATTTCCAAGAGTTTCTCTCACTGCAAGGATGCCAGAACAGTATGGCTTGAGCTACACGAGAGGTTTGGACAAACTAATACTATTCAACTTTTCAATATTGAGAATGCGATACATGATTGCACGCAGGGCTCCTCTTCTGTTACATCCTTTTTCACCCAACTCAAGAGCCTTTGGGATGAAAAGGAAGCACTCTGCCGTTTTCCTGCTTGTGTGTGTGATGCAGGAGAGGAATTGAAGTCCTATATAGAAACACAGAAGATCATGAAATTTCTGATGGGTTTAACCGATGAGTTTGCCACAACCCGAAGCAACATCATAGGCATGGATTCTTTGCCTTCATTGAACAAAGTCTACTCTATGGCACTTAGACACGAGAAGCAGGCTGCGGTTTCAGCAAGCAAAGTGGAGATGCACTCTTCTGAGTCCGCTGCATTCTATGCGCAGCAGCAGCGCAGTAGTGGGAACCCTCTTGTGCCCCTTGCAGCGCAACACGCAACACAGCAAGTAGACTACCAGCTAGGATTATGTCATCAACATATACCAATAATACTGTGAAATGGCCTTTGTAATTTCTGACAAATAAAGAGTAATCTGACCAAGATTGTTGGAAACCAGCCTTCTTGAGAGCATCTGATAGTTTGATAAACCATTGTCTTGAAGCTTGTTTAAGTCCATATAATGACTTGTGTAACTTGCAGACTGATTGAAGATGAGATGGACGATTTGAATTGATGGAATTATAAGGAAAATCATTCTCCACCTCTCAATGATCTCCCCGAGTCCAGTCCAATCACTAGTCCTCCTCCTCGTTGTTCCACCAGACTCACACATACGTCGAGTTTATTGCATGACTTCCACATTGAGGCGGCTCTCCCCTCTCGTACTGTTCCACCATCATCACCGAACGAGGTCTCAGGTACGGCTCACTCTTTATCGCATGTGTTGTCTTATGATAGACTTTCTTCTACACATAGAGCTTTTACTACTGCTCTCACCATGCAAAGAGAGCCTACCTCTTATTCACATGCAGTGCTTGATCCTAAATGGTGAGAAGTTATGAAATCTGAAATCAGGGCTCTGCAAGCCAATCATACCTGGAGCCTTGTACCTTTATCAGCAAACAAACGCCCCATTGGATGCAAGTGGGTGTACAAGATCAAGTACAATCCTGATGGAAGTGTTGAAAGATACAAAGCTCGCCTTGTTGCTAAAGGCTACAGTCAAGTTGAAGGCATTGATTATCGTGAGACATTTGCCCCTGTTGCCAAACTCACCACAGTTCGAATTCTCCTCAGCTTATCATCCTTGCAAGGTTGGCATCTTCACCAACTTTATATTAGCAATGCATTCTTACATGGTGTTTATATGAAGATGTTTATATGCAACTTCCTCCTGGATTCGGAGGAAAGGGGGAGACAAGAGTCTGCAAGTTACACAAGTCATTATATGGACTTAAACAAGCTTCAAGACAATGGTTTATCAAACAATCAGATGCTCTCAAGAAGGCTGGTTTCCAACAATCTTGGTCAGATTACTCTTTATTTGTCAGAAATTACAAAGGTCATTTCACAGTATTATTGGTATATGTTGATGACATAATCCTAGCTGGTAGTCATCTCGATGACATCACTATGGTGAAGAAATATTTATCTGACAAGTTCAAGCTGAGGGACATGGGAGTGTTAAAATACTTTCTTGGCATAGAAGTTGCCCGCTCTAAGCAAGGAATTGTTTTAAGCCAACGAAAGTATGCATTAGAGATACTTGAAGATTCTGGATTTCTTGGTGCAAAACCTACCACCTTTCCTGTGGAGTACAATACCGCCTTAACACAAGGAGAAGGGAAGCTGATACCTGATCCATCACAATACAGACGATTGGTAGGAAGATTGATATATCTCACCATAACCAGACCGGACATTGTATATGTTGTCCATCTTCTTAGTCAGTTCATGGAGAAGGCAAGAGAACCACATCTTGAGGCTGCACATAAAGTGTTACGTTACCTGAAGCAAACACCAGGACAAGGCTTACTGCTTCCTTCTGCTGGTAGATTACAACTAAGAGTCTATTGTGACGCAGATTGGGCAAGATGCAAAGATACAAGAAAGTCAGTGACTGGTTACTGCATTTTCCTTGGTAATTCACCTATATCTTGGAAAACAAAGAAGCAAGGAACAATTTCAAGGTCCAGCGCAGAAGCTGAATATAGATCAATGGCCTCTACTTGTTGTGAGATCACATGGTTGCAAAACATCTTGAAAGATTTAAATGTGAAAGGTACACAACCTGCACTTCTTTTCTGTGATAATCAGGCTGCCCTATATATAGATTCAAATCCAGTTTTTCATGAACGAACAAAACATATTGAGATTGATTGTCATGTTGTTCGTGAGAAGATACAAAGAGGGCTTATTAAAACTGCACACATTCGGACATTAGAGCAATCTACAGACATGTTCACTAAACTATTGCATCCTAAACAGTTTGCTGAGTTGTTAAGCAAGTTAGGTGTAATCAACATACACTCTAACTTGAGGGGGAGTATTGAGACATCTAAGGGATCCTATCATAATTAGCTGTAGCTATCTATCTTTACGTTATTGTAGGAGATCATGTATATCATGTATATCTCTTCTTTCCTTGTAGCTAGTTAGCCAGAATCAAGGAACAATCAACTTCTCCTTCTGTATATATTGTAGACATTCTGTCGAGATCAATATAACAATATTTTTCATCGATATCAAACTCTTTTAGTATCAACTAGTTAACACGTTGGTAATCTTACCAACTTGTCAGCCTGTTGGTATCATAAATACCAACTGGTCAGCCTGTTGGTATAATGATTAAATAATAATTCTAACGCATACCAACGTGCTAGTCGTTGGTACCTCTTTTTTTTAAAAAAAATATATTTTTTATTCATGCACACTACTACTCAAACCTGTGTTTATGCATTTAAATATCATTCAACACCAGAATTACTACTGAAATATAATTAAAAACGTAGAACGTAGTATCCAATAACTACATAACATATTCTACATAAAAAGTTGATAGAATACTCTTCGAACTTAATTAAAGCATTCTAAAATGACTTAACAAGTTTTTTGAAAATCGAAGACCTAACCAATTTTAGCTGTCCAACCCCTCTGATTCTGATTTTGAATCTGATGCTGGTGGTGTTTCAATAGGCTCGAATCCGTAATGTCCAGTCGTATCAGGATCGAACTCATCAGTAGGTATCTAGCGAGAAATTGTGCCCAGACCACTGAACTTTGATCTCCACATTAATGCTTTCAGCACCCTGTTCTGCATTTTTCTGATTTTGCTAATTTCCTCTTTGGTCTTCTTTAATTTCTCTTTATTTTTGCCTTTTGCCGTTCCATCTTCTCCGTTATTTTTTTCATATCCTCCCTCATTTGGAGCACCTGCGGAGACTCCTGAGTAGGAACATAGCTGAAAGATTGACGTCCGGGAATCATCACGGTCATAGATCCTAATTCTGACAGTCTTCCACGATTTTTCTTTCCAACCGTCTGAAGAAATGCATTGTCCTCATTGAACAGGGCATCGGTCTCGGAGGTGGTTGAATGTGTTTCACATTGACTTTCAACATTTTCCTGAAATTTCATAAGCACATGAATAACATTATGTAGCTTCAATTGATAATAATATTCCTGAAATTTAAGAATGTAAACTTGCTTACAGCAATTGATCTAATTTTCTACGAAGGAATTCATCCATCATTTGCCGAGTTGACAGTCTTGTAAACTGTATAAAGTCTAGGCATACGATGTTCCGGATCTTTTTCATACTGTTATATGATAAATATAAATGAGCGAATTGTGCAATATGTAAAAATAATCTAAGAAAACTAATTTAAATTTATCATACATACCAGAGTTAATGCTATGTTAGAAACTAAATGACGGCCCTTCCTGTAAATCGGAGCATCCGGAGTAGCTTGCTTTCGTATTTGTTGCATTTTCTCCCTTGAGCTTCAAATTGCTCACTTGCCCAGAACTCAAATAATTTTCGGTAAGATTCATCACCAAGCCAACTTGCATAGCTCTGATGCTTCTCTTCGGTGCACTACGTAGAAGAAACCGCTTTTACCACAGCCTCTACCGCGCTAGCGCTGCCATTTTACCGCGGCCGTTTGCACTGTAGTGGCCGCGGTAAGACCTCGTTTCCAACGAGGCCTCATCTACCCCTCTTACCGTGGCTGTTTACTGTGAATTTGTCTGCGGTAAATATCTCTTATATATACCTCCCCGAGCAACTCATCCATTTTCACACCCTTAACAATTTTTTTTCTCTCCAACTTTCTTTTCTTCTTACTAATCTCACGAGAGATTTCAGGAAACTTAGACATCATCTTTTGCTAGATTTATTTGAGGTAATAAATGTTTTATTTTTAATTAATTTATGTTTATTTATTGAGCAATATGAGTTGTTTAATTTTTTTAATTTACGTATTTGATTTGCTTATGTGGTTAAATTAAATTAGTTGAGCTATAGTACCTGTCTATGAAAAGTTGTAATATACATTACTTTACACTTTATTTCAAAGTATTGGAATAACGTTGTAAAATTATATATATATATATATATATATATATTTTACAAAGTTTTCATGGATTGTCCGATTGGATAGTTTGTAAAAGTATACTATCGGTTAATTAATCTTTTATAATTGTGTATGGAGAAATGATGAGAATTACATAAATTTTGGATTTAATATTTAGTCTTGTTCCTCGTTATACCTACTCTAGGCATTACACAGGAGAAATGGTATAATGAGGAACTAAGACGAATACTGCCAAAATTTATGTAATCATATCATTAGTTTCTACATACAGAAAATAAAAGTTTGATTAACTAATAGTACTTTTATGCATAGGTTAGGACCCATGCACCCTGAACTAGGGAAAAAACGGTACTGAGAATTTTAGATTTAAGTTGTGTGCTAAATATATATTAATTGTTATGTTTTGTCATATTGTTTTATTGATACAAATATAGGAATTGTACAATGGCCAGAGGACGTGATTGGATGTATCAGCATATTCAGGAGGGGACTCGCGATATTTGTCAGAGGTTTTGGAACGAGCTTCTAGAATTCCTGGATTATACTTTTCTTGTTGCTTGGGAAAAAGGAGAACAATTTGTGAAATGTCATTGTAGAAAATGTAAAAATAGATATCATCATGATCGAGAAACAATTGGCAATCATTTACTGTTAGATGGATTTCAACCGAATTATCATGTGTGGGATTGAAAAGTTTCTGATACAGAAGGTTGCGATTTATTGCGAGCATTACATGGAAGATAATCAGGGAACATGTGTAAACCCTAACTTACGTAATGAAATTCTTCCCGTTATTGTCAATCCAACCGGACTATCAATATTTGATCACCTATCAAAACCAATGGGTAGAGCGCAAATTCGAGAGTTGATGGTCGCAGAAAGAGAACATGTACAAACCTATATTCTGCAAAACTGTCAGGAAGTTGATCCATTTATAGATCGATTCAACTCATTGGCTCGACGAAATTTCCCAGACTTGGATGACGTTGGTGTTGACAATTTCAGACTTGTGCAATTCCCAAGTTGGTTCAGGAATATGGTTAGATGTGCAATTTATTGGTTTTCGTATACAAATATATATTCTATATATATGTTAGTTAATTTAATTTAAATTACTTTTTAATGTGTAGGCGTCTGCAAATGAGGCAAATTTACCTCCGACATTGTATGCCTTGGCCTGTGAACCGAGATTGCGAGCTAAATCGTTCCCCGGTGTTTATGTGAACGGGTACAAGTTTCATACAAACAACACGGGCATCGTAAGTTGACTGCTAATTGGGGCGTCTATATCATCGGGGATACAAATGCAGAAGACTATATGGATTTCTACTGTTGGATTGACGAAATCATTGTCTTTCAGTACATGAATAATCAGAGTATTACAGTGCTCAAGGGTATGTGATTTTGCATGAATAAAGGTATCCGATATGATAAACTTTCAGGGATCATCGATGTTGACTACACATCTAGACTTTATCCAGAAGACCCATTCATTCTTGCCAGCCAAGCGGAACGAGTGGTTTACCTCGAATACCCTTCAAAGAGACAAAATCTGAAAAACTGGTGGACTGTTTTCAGAACTAAACCGAGACGCTTTAAGGATGATCTGTTGCAAGAGCCAGAGATAGGTACGGCTAATCCGTTGCAAGAGTCGACGACAATTGGTGAAAGTATACGCCCATTACCAGATGTGACCCCATCATCATTATTGGATCATCATGCATATCCCGAGCACGTAGATCATTTGGACAACCTTCTGGAAGAAGATGATGACGATGATCCGGTGGAAATATAGTATAGAAATGTATGGTGTAATTTGACAACAATCTCAAAGTTGAATGTATTTTTAATTTGAACAATATGCTAATTTTAAGTTCCAATTGTAACTTTTAAAGAATTTAAGATCAAATTGCATGTTTTGAAAACATTTGGATCAAATTATAAATTTGTAACGCGGAACGGGATGAATTTGGGTCTCATTTAAGTGGGCCAGTTAGGCCCACAATATCCACACACGTTTCAAAAATGGGGGAGAAAGGAAAAAATTTAAATTAGATGTATCTGTGCTTAAAGCGGGAGGCCGCGGTAAACACGTGGGTTTAGTAATTTTCCTCTCCATCT
The DNA here is from genome assembly GCA_024586325.1 of Stellera chamaejasme. Classification (NCBI taxonomy): domain Eukaryota; kingdom Viridiplantae; phylum Streptophyta; class Magnoliopsida; order Malvales; family Thymelaeaceae; genus Stellera; species Stellera chamaejasme. The sequence goes on from CM044986.1 coordinate 2,126,368, forward strand.
CTCCGCCGGACAGCCGCCGTCATGCTGCACCACCGCACTACTACACCAACTTAAGGAGGTAAGGTTTTTGGTGATATTTGGTGATTTTGTTAATTATTGATGATTTTTGGTGGTTTTGTTGATTATTGTTGATTTTTGGTAGATTTTTATGATTATTAGTGGTATTATTTGTTTAGTTGCATTTTTGTGAGTTTTGAAAATATTTGGGGTGAAAATTGCAAGTTTTGAAAATTTTAGGGTGAAATTGTAACTGTTACAAGATTTTGGGGTCAAATTGCAAGTTTTGAAAATATTTGGGTTAAAGTGAATCTTTTACAAAAAGTTTGGGTCAAATTGCAAGTTTTAAAAATTTTACGGTGAAAATGAATCTTTTACAAAATTTTGAGGTCAAATTGCATGTTTTGATAATATTTGGGGTTAAATTGTAATTTAAATGTAAACATGAGTACTTATGTTCATTTTTAAATGTTTTTGAGTTATGGCGTCTACTCCCGATCCTCGAGATGGTTCAGGCTGGAATGAGTCGAGTTCGGGTACCCAGGGACGGTCATTCACCTGTAGTTCTCATGGTAGCACACCGAGGTTATCCAGACCGCGTACGAAGGACTCACCTACAGGGTCCAGCGATTCGGTGCATCAGGATGCACCCGATGATGCACCTCGTGATAACACTCCACCGCCCCTGCAGAGTCCACGCTTAGTGCCACAGCCCCCGCCTCCAAGACCTTCGGGTGTAAGTGAAAAGCCTCGAGGAGAAGGCGAAGGCCTTGAGAGAAGTTGAGGGCCTGAAGAGGACTTTGGAGGCGAAGGAGTCAGAGGTGGCCTCTCTGAATAAAATTTTGGAGGACAAGAAAGTTGCCCATTCGATGGCTGTAGAGGCTCTGAAATATAGGGTGAAGCTCCTCGAGGAAGCTGAGAAGACTGCTCAGGTGAGCGTCATTCAATAGAAGGCCCTGGGTGAAGGCTACAAGTAGTAAATTGATGAACTGTCAAAGGTCGTCGAGGACCAAGAAACCCTTATTGGTCAACTGAAAAATGGCGCGGACTTGAGGACAAGTTAATCGAGGAGCTATCCATCAGGGCAGCTAAAGCTGAGGAGTTATCCTCAAGGGCCATGTCCAATTTGGGGACATGCGCCGCGACCCTAGGGGAAGCCGGTTGTTCTAGCACTGTCGACTTGGTGGCATTCACCCAGCTCGAGGGTAGTCTTAGCCTCGGGCTGTTTGAAGGTGAGCGCATCGAGTCACCCAAATTTTTTAGGCCAATTGCTGAAAGAGTTGGCAGAGTAAGGAAAGCCCTCGAAGTGATGACAGATTGTGTCGTCGAGGCGAAGGCGAATGAGGGCATTCGCTTTGCCAAAGACTTTTTGCACTGCCGGTACAAAGTGGAGGCAATGGACGAGGCGCTAGAGCTACAAACTATCGACGCCCTGAAGGTGGAGGAGCATGATGAGGACTTTTTGTTCGAATGGGGTAGATCCGGGCAGAAGTTAGAACCTGACTTCCCTTATGACATTTTGCCTAGTCATGTAGTGGAAAATATTGTAGATCTTCCGCAGAAGGATAAGGGCCCCAAGTAGGTTTTAGTGCCCCTTTCTTTGTTTTGTAATGTTACTTTTTGGTTTAATGGAATTTTCTTTCTCAACTTACGTTATTTATACAAAGTAATTGAACTGGATAAATGCCATAAGGATTTGAGTTTATTGATATGCAGCACATAGCTTATACATTGTAAGGTTTCAGAATATCCACGTGATAACAGTTTTTGAGGATTTTGCCATGTTGATCTTATATTTTGTAAACCTCATGTCTTTCCTTGCTGTGTACGACGTATGGTCCTGCCCACCTGGAACGAAGTGTTCCATGTCTTGGGTTGCGACCCGATAGCTCTGCTTTTAGCAAGACCATTCCACCTACGTGGATTTGCTTAGCTTGAACCTTTGCATTGTGGTCAAGGTTGACACGTTGTCGCATGACCATAAGTTTAAGTCTGGCCCCTTCAGGCAACTCTTCAACTAGGTCTACGCGAGCTCGAAGGCCGCTCTCATTGTAAAGCGCGTCGTAATAGAGGGTTCTGACTGTTGGGACAACCACCTCAATTGGGAGTAGGGTCTACATGCTATAGACAAGGGCGAAAGGTGTTTCTCATGTTGGTCCTCAAGTTGTGGTTCTGTAATCGCAGAGGACGCTAGACAATTCCTCCACCCATTTTCCTTTGGCGGCATCAAGTCTTTTTTTAACCATTCCTTAATTATTCTATTTGTAACCTCGACCTGGCCATTTGATTGTGGGTGAGCTACGGGGGCGTAGAGCATTTAGATGTTCATCCTGTGGGCCCAATCCTTGATCTTGGTGCTTGCGAACTGGGTCCCGTTGTCCGTAATTATGGCCTTTGAGGTGTTGTATCGAGATACGAGGTCGTGCCATAGGAAGTGTATGACTTTGGCAGAGCTAGTTGTTTTAAATGGTCTGACCTCGACCCATTTAGTAAAGTAATTGATGGCGGCGCGGTTTGGGCAGCTGCCGCCACGTGTTTACGCAATTGACACGTGTTGACGTTGCTTGATGTCATTGGTGCGTGTGCGTTACGCGATTCTCGGAATTTGAGGAATGGGGGTCTGTTGATAGTGCGTTAACTGCTTGTCTTGTCAATGAAGTGACTTGAAAATGCTAGAGATTGACTTATGCCACCAGTGTTTGTTATATAGCAGGTATTAATGGTGGTAGTATCGTAATAAGTCAATATACCGTTATTCGCACGTGTTCTGTATTGTTCGGGTAGTGATTCTCCGGGAATATCCAAGGTTTTGTCCGGGTAAATGTTTTATTAAGTCCGGGAATATTACTTAGGTCCTTGTAATCACTTGAGTTTTTAATGGGGCCCTTATGGTGGGCTATTAATTTGGACCTTTTGGTAGGCCTGTTTGGATGATTGGGCCTAACGGCCATCAAGTCCCCCCCTTTGTCATGCGGCCGACTGTAAGGAGTCCGAACAACTTTGAGTGTTTCCTCAGATGACTCAAGGTGCTGACGGTTTGAAAAGCTTTCACACGATTTTTCATCCCAACTGTATTTCTCGAACAACTAAGGTTCGGGATTCGCATCTTCTGAATTTTCCCGAACAACTAAGGTTTGAGATTTGCATCTTCTTTTGACTATCCCAAACAACTAAGGTTTGAGATTTGCACCCTCTTTTGAATTATCCCGAACAACTAAGGTTCGGGATTTTGTAGCCTCTGAATTTCCTGAACAACTAAGGTTCGAGATTTGCACCCCCCTTTGAATTATCCCGAACAACTAAGGTTCGGGATTTGTAGCCTCTAAATTTCCCGAACAACTAAGGTTCGAGATTTCTTTGAAATAGGACTTACATCCTTCTTTGAATTATCCCGAACAACTAAGGTTCGGGTTTTGAAATAGGATTTGCATCCTCTGAATTTCCCGAACAACTAAGGTTCGAGATTTGAAATAGGATTTGCATCCTCCCTTTGAATTCCTCGAACCGACCTGGTTCGGGATTTTGAATTGAGGATTTTATCCTCCCTTTGAATTCCTCGAACCGACCTGGTTCGGGATTTTGAATTGAGGATTTTATCCTCCCTTTGAATTCCTCGAACCGACCTGGTTCGGGATTTTGAATTGAGGATTTTATCCTCCCTTTGAATTCCTCGAACCGACCTGGTTCGGGATTTTGAATTGAGGATTTTATCCTCCCTTTGAATTCCTCGAACCGACCTGGTTCGGGTGAAATGTACAAACAGCCGTACATGTGCATGTTCGGGCAATGATCATGTTCGGGCAAAAAAGTGTGCATGGACATGTACATGGTCAACATGTTGGCACCATGCACATGCACATGTTCGGCACCATGAGCATGCATGTATTCGGGAAATGTATTCGGGAAATGATGCATGTTGACCATGCACAAGTTCCACATGTTGATCATTGCACATGTGCATGGCATGTTCAGCGCCATTTGATGCAATGATGCATGTTCGGGCAAATGTGTGCATGGACATGTTGGTGCATGTTGACATGCACGTATTCGGGCAATGCATAAACATGCACGTATTCGGGTATGGACATGCACATGGTCAACATGTTGGCACCATGCACATGCACATGTTTAGCTACATGTATACAATCAGCCAATGCACAGCATTAACGTATTCAGGAAATGTAGGCGCCGAACATGTTAACCATGCATATGTTCGGGCAAGGATGCATGTGTGTGAAGGTGAGTGTGTTCGGGCAATGTTCACCTAGCATATGTTCGGGAAAGAAACAAATGTTTCTTTTGTTAAATAAGCTTGTATGTGGTCGGGCAAAGTGAGGGCACAAATTCCAAATCAAGTGGAATTTTCTCGGATCAATAAGGTCAGAGATTTATCGAATTGGGGATATTTATTTATCCCCCCTTTGAATTTCTCGGACCAACAAGGTCGAGAAATTTTGAGTTGGGGATATTTTATTTATCCCCTTTGAATTTCTCGGACCAATAAGGTCCGGGATTTATCGAATTGGGGATACTTATTTATCCCCCCTTTGAGTTTCTCGGACCAACAAGGTCCGGGAATTTTGAATTGGGGATATTTATTTATCCCCCCTTTGAATTTCTCGGACCAACAAGGTCCGGAAATTTTGAGTTGGGGATACTTATTTATCCCCCCTTTGAATTTCTCGGACCAACAAGGTCCGGCAATTTTGAATTGGGGATATTTATTTATCCCCCTTAGAATTTCTCGGACCAACAAGGTCTGGGAATTTTGGAATTAGGGATATTTTATTTATCTCCCCTTTGAATTTCTCGAACCAACAAGGTCCGGAAATTTTGGAATTGGGGATATTTATTTATCCCCCCTTTGAATTTCTCGGACCAACAAGGTCCGGGAATTTTGGAATTGGGGATATTTTATTTATCCCCCCTTTGAATTTCTCGGACCAACAAGGTCCGGAAATTTTGGAATTGGGGATATTTATTTATCCCCCTTTGAGTTTCTCGGACCAACAAGGTCCGGAAATTTTGGAATTAGGGATATTTATTTATCCCCCCTTTGAGTTTCTCGGACCAACAAGGTCCGGGAATTTCGAGTTGGGGATATTTTATTTATCCCCTTTGAATTTCTCGGACCAACAAGGTCCGGGACTTTTGAATAGTTGGAAATCCTATTGACCGGAGATTATATTCAGAACGAGTGAACCTCTTGGGAGCTTGTGTCGTTCCCACAGACGGCGCCATTTGATGGCAGCGTGGTTTGGGCAGCTGCCGCCACGTGTTTACGCAATTGACGCGTGTTGACGTTGCTTGATGCCATTGGTGCGTGTGCGTTACGCGATTCTCGGAATTCGAGGAATGGGGGTTTGTTGATAGTGCGTTAACTGCTTGTCTTGTCAATGAAGTGACTTGAAAGCGCGAGCGTTTGACTTATGTCACCAGCGTTTGTTATATAGCAGGTATTAATGGTGGCAATATCGTAATAAGTCAATATACCGTTATTCGCACGTGTTCTGTATTGTTCGGGTAGTGATTTTCCGGGAATATCCAAGGTTTTGTCCGGGTAAATGTTTTATTAAGTCCGGGAATATTACTTAGGTCCTTGTAATCACTTGAGTTTTTAATGGGGCCCTTATGGTGGGCTATTAATTTGGACCTTTTGGTAGGCCTGTTTGGATGATTGGGCCTAACAGCCATCAGTAATCAACCGCTACAATACAGAACTTAAACTATCCATGAGCCTTAGACATTGGCCCTATGAGGTCGAGGCCCCATAATGCGAATGGTATTGGATAGGTCTCTGTCACTGCCTCGTTGGAAGGCTGTCGTTGAACGCGAGTTAAGTTGGCAATTGTGACATTTTTGCACTAGGTCGTGTGCATCTTTCTTCAATGTTGGCCAGTAGTAGCCGAGGCGCAGGCATTTGTGGGCCAGAGCATCGGAGCCAATGTGTGCCCTGCATACCCTAGAGTGGACTTCGTGTAGAACAATTTTGGAGTCCTCTAGACTGATACACTTTTGCAAAGGGGTAGAGTACCCTTTACACCATAGCGTTCCGTCTATGACAATGTGACACAAGGATTGTGTTCCTATTTTCTTTTGGAGTGCCGGGGGGCTATCGATTGTGCATGTTTGAAGGTACTGGAGGATTGGTTGTCTCCAATCGGCTGTTGTATGATTGTTGATGACATGAATGGTGCTTATGGAAGGTTTTGCCAACGTTTCGAGGATGGAGTCGATTTTTCCCTTGGACAGTTTGTCAGCCTTAGTGTTCTGATCCCTTGGGATCTTATTGATATTTAGCTGCTCGAACTATCTTTTCAGGTTTTTTACGAGACTTAAGTACCTCGACAAAACGGGGTCTTTACATTCAGTTGTTCCCATTACTTGGCCCACCATGAGCTGGGAGTCACTGTGTACTATTAGGTGTCATAATCCGGATTTGATGGTTGTTTTTAACCCGGAGACTAGTGCCTCGTATTCTGCCACATTGTTTGTGACGGGAAATTGGAAAGCAACGCGTAGGTTGGTTTCCATGCCGTGTGGGTCTCTTATGTTGATGTCTCCTCCTGGGTGATCGGTGTTCGATGAGCCATCTACGAATATGTCCCATTCATGAGGCCCCAAGTCTGCTGGTGGTAACCTTGAGGGGCCTTGTTCAAGATGGTAGATGGAGAGTTCGGCCATAAAGTTCGCAAGGGCTTGCGCTTTGATTGCTCGTCATGGTTCGAACTTAATGTCGTACTCGCTAAGCTCGATACACCATCGGGCCAGGTGACGCTATGTTCTAGTCGGTTCAGGATTTCCCTAATTCGTAAATCTGTTCTGACAATGATTGTGTGGCCTTGAAAATAACTCGTAGCTTTCTATTGACACTCAATTTTGTTCGGACTAGTAATTTAAGTTTTTTTCGGTATTTTTCCGTTTTTTTATTTCATGTAATTGTTTCGTTATTTTTGTCACTGTTGTGTATTTTATATGATTTTTGTCATTTTTATTATTTTTACGTACTTTTTGTCATTTTTCGTTATTTTCATGAACTTTTTGTCATTTTTATTATTTCGTGTACTTTTATTATTTTCATGACTATATGCGTTTTTATCCTTATTTTAGTCATTTTATTGTGGTTAATCAAAAATTAAAATGTGATTAGTTTATTTTATTAATTAAAAAAATAAAGAAAGGGTGAAAAGTAGTTTTAAAAGATAAAAAAAGAAATTGAAGAAATTAAAAAAGAGAGAGAAAAAGGACAGACTCACGAGCTCGGTCTTCCTCCTCCTCCACCGGCAACCTGCAACCTCTGCCCATCACCCATCCATCAAGCTTCAAATTCAAACACCCTCATTATGGATCAAAGCCTTTGTCAATCAAAGATTTTGACTATAAATTGAGTAATTTTCGTGAAGAAATGAGAGAAGAAATCGAAGAAAACCGACAAAATCGTGCCTCTGTTTTTTTCACCGCGGAAATTCGTCCACCACCTCCCACCTCGCGCTCCGGCCACCCTCGTCGCCAACCACCTCTCCATCATCATCGCCAACCTCCCAGCAACCCGTGGCCACCTTCTTTTTCGCCGGAGCTCGCCGAGCGACGGAGAAAGAGGCCGCAACCCGCCGACCCGACTCCGTGTAAACCCGCTCGCACTCAGCTCCCTAAGTCGCAATCGGTCGCTCCACTGATGTCGACGACCGACCCAGGCCAGGTCCGCCGCCGAAAAACATTGGATTCGGGCCGACCCGATTATAGCTTTCCCCCCTGTCATGCTTTTCGTTTTAGACCCTCAGTCTTCCATGCCTCTCAATAGAGTCACCCGATAAGTTTGAAACTTGACAGTTTGGGCACTAGGCCTAAACATTTTCTTGTTTTTATTAATGTTTTGTTAAATTATCAAAATTAAATGTTCTTATTTATCATTTTATGATTTCTTTTAGTTTTATTTATTTTTTATTTCCAATTCTTATTCTTATTATTCACAACAAAAAGAACAAAAAAAATCCCTTTTTATTAACTCTAGTGTGATTTTCACTAATTATTTCACTATGTAAATTATTCTTTTTTTCATTATTCTTAGTTACCTATGGCCATTATCATTCTTCCTTTTTTATATGACATTTATATCATCCTCTTTCCTTATCTTTCCTCTTCATCAACTCTTTTTTTATTCCTTCTTTTAAACTTTGTTTTTTTTGTTTTACCCATTTTATTTTCTTTTAATTTTACTCCTTTTAAATAAATAAAAAAACACAAAAATACAATAAAATCAAGCAAAAATCTAATAAGAACCCGTGGTACCAATTTTGGGCGCTCAGAAATTTATGATTTTTGTGCGTAACTGACAAACGAATCCAGATTTCTCGTAGACTATTTTCAGGTTTCCAATCGACCTAGGAAAAATATTGGTGGCGACTCCTTGTTAAAAATCACGTCGCTACACTTTCGAGCAGCGATAATCGAGGCATAAACCGTCTTCTGTAGTGGTGGGTAATTTATTTCAACACCTCGTAAGGTGTGACTCTTATAGTAGACGGGTCATTAATGTCGACCATCCTCCTTAACGAGGACAGAAGAAACCGTGCCATTGGATGTGGTGAGGTAGATGATAAGTTCGCCGCCCATTTAAGGACACTTTAGAGTTGGCAATTCTAAGAGGTGTTTTTTTATTTGGTCGAAAGTTATTTGACACTTCGTTGTCTAGGCAAATGCCTTCTTCATGCGAAATTGTTCGAAAAAGGTTTGCATTTGTTGCCCAATTTTGAAATGAATTATCCCATGGCGACAATTCTCCCAGTCAACTGTTGGATTTCCTTGATACTTTTTGGTGGTGGCATATCAGTGATAGCCGATATCTTTTTGAGGTTGGCATCGATACCCCTTTCGAAAATCATATACCCGAGGAATTTCTCTACTCCGACGAAAAAGGAGCATTTTGCGGGGTTTAGCCTCATGTTGTACCGTCGGAATGATTGGAACGTCTCTTCGAGGTCTCGTAGGTGATCGTCGAAGCTCATACTTTTGTCTATGACATCGTCGACATAGGCTTTGAGGTTACGGCCCATTTGATGGCCAAATACTTTATTCATCAAGCGTTGGTATGTGGCTCTAGCGTTTTTTAGATTGAATGGCATTCGGACGTAGTAATATATGTCATCACCCATGGTGAATGCCGTTTTGAGAGCATCGTTTGGGTCCATGTATATTTGATGGTAGCCACTTTTGGCGTTCATGAAGGACAAGTATGGTAATGGATATGGGTTCTTTGGACAGTGTCTGTTGAGTCCCGTGAAATCAACACACATACAGAGGTCCTCGTTAGTTTTATCAGCTAAGACTATGTTAGCGAGTCATTTCGAATACTGAATTTCCTTTATTATTCTAGTATCGAGGAGTTTGGAAACCTCCTCTTTTACAAATTATTATTTTTTAAGGGGTCATACCCCTTTTCTTTTGTTTAATCGGTTTTGCATCCGGAAATACATTCAGTTTGTGGGTGATAATGGTGGGATCTACTTCCGGCAAGTCCTTCATCTCCCACGCGAAGACATCCATGTTGGCTTCGAGAAGGTGGATGAGCCTCACCTTCTCCTTTTGCTTGATATCACTTCCAATCTTGATTTTTTTACCTGGAACGACCTTGACTTCATCGATGACGTTGCTAAGGTGTGGATGGTCGTGGAAATCTATCGGGTCGTCCTTGGCGCTTGAGGCTTATGGGCCGATGGCAGAGCTCGGTGTAGCCACATAATTTTTCCTCGAGGTCCATTGGTCGATGTAGATGTGAGTGTCTCCCCGAGGTGTTGCGAAAGTGATGGTGAGGGAGCGGATGTCACATTGCATGTGGAAGTCGACCTGGCTGGGCCGGCCGATGATGGCATTGTAGGCTGAGGGGACGTCGAGGACTAGGAATTCAATCATGACGGAGTGGCAGTCAAGGGTTTTGAACTGCGTCTCTCCGATTAGCATGAGAGGGAGATTGACGACCCCAATCGTTGGGACGGTATCGCAATCGATGCCAAATGTGGGACTGGAGCTTTTCCTAATTGCGGACATGTGTAACTCGAGTTTGTCAAGCATGTCCTTGAAGATGACACTGGTGTTCGCACCAGTGTCTGTCGATGTATACCTTGTTGGTGTCGTATATTGCGATCCGCACCGTCAATAGTAGTGAGTCGGAGTGTGGAAAAATGACCTTAGTCCCGTCAGGGTGATAGATGACGTTCTCCTCCAGGTGATCAATCTGGAGGATCTCCCTTGCGTAGTGCTTCCTACTGGAGGCGCCTTCCAATTTGGTGAGCATGTGGATTATGCCCACAGGTGGCGGTGATAGCAGATTTTGCGTCCGAGGACTGTTGTGACGTATGTGTGTCTTATCGCGATCGTCACTATCATCGTCCCTCTTGCGACCCTTAGAAAAGTCCTTACATGGCGAATTGGAGTGGGCGAGGAACTCCTTGAGTTTTTCCTGCTCGATCGTCTCAGAATGAGATGTTTAAGCTGCTAGCAGGCCTCAGTATCGTGCCCACGATCCTTGTGGTATAGGCAGAATTTATCAAATCCTTTGGCGGTCTTGTGCTGTATGGGCTGGAGCCACTTAGGGACCTTGTTTTGTTTCTCGAGCAGCAGCAAGATGTTTGTGCGGGTGTCGCAGAGAGGTGGATGGGGATCGGAGCCCCTGAAAGCGGTCGTCGATGACGAGTACTTCGATGTGTTGGACCCATTGTCGTATTTTATGCTCCGATCGTTGGAAGAGGATTGGTGGTATGGTTTGTTGATTTCCTCGGAGTTCATGAATCGGGATGCGCAATCTATGAACTCACTCATCGTTGTGAAAGGGTTTTCGTTGATGTTGTACGCGATTCTTGACTCGCGTTGGAGGCCTTGAGTGATGACCAGGAGCTGCATGTCTCAGGAGAGCCCCTAGACTTGGACGGCTTATGCCTGAAACCGTTGAACGTAATCTTGGAGAGGCTTCTCCTTTTGCTGCTTCACCCTCAGCAGGTGTTGGACCGTCTTTGGGGGTGGTCGAGCGTCCATGAAGTGGCGGAGGAAAGTCGAAGTCAGGTCTTTGAAACACTTGAAGTGTTGACCCCGTATGGTCCCGAACCATGTGGATGCGAGCCCCTTGAGAGTAGAGCTGAAAGATTTGTAGAGGATTGGATCCGTGGCACGTGTCATCTCCATTTGAGAGATAAAGTGTCGTGGGTGATCGATAGGATCAGTGGAAGCGTTATAGCTTTCGATGACGGGCATGTGAAAGCCTGTTGGTGCCTTAATGGCGATGATATCCTCCATGAAGGGCTGTGTCAGGAGGACCTCGATGTCATCGAGGACTTGATTTGGTGTCTTTACCTGCTCTTCGACTATGTTGATGCGTCGGAGGAGGTCATCGACACAGAGATTTTCAGAAGTGTTGTTGTTCCGATTATGGGACTGTTATTCGCGGTCGTTGGGGTGTGGGATGCGTGTGGCTTGTAGTTCAGCTTTGATGGTTTGAACCATCAAAGCCTTCATATCGTTGAGGATGTTGGATTGGAGTTACATCATTTGAGCAGGATCGATGATGATGGGTTGCGGGACCGTGGAAGGTCCATAGAGATTGGCTATATTAACCGTTGGTTGGTGTATGGGCAGCTGGGGCCATGTTGCTCCGCCAACTGGGAGCAGGGAAGGTGGTAGGCTTCAGGAGCTAGAGTTAGCGTCCTCGACCAGTGCGTTGTTGTCAGCATTATAAGTCCTCTTTGTCTTGGGCATTTGGAGAGAGAAAAAAAGTATCTGAGAAAAGAGATGTGGTTGTGGGTTTGTTTCCGGCAGACGGCGCCAAATTGATAGTATTGTACCAATCTGACCACAGGGGATGGCTGGTGAAAGGGAGGAAGATGACCTCGATGACATGCAAATGAGAGACACAAAGATTCTTCAAGCGTAAAAAAGAGCAAATGAGGTAGGTGTGTAGTAAGTACCTTATTCAAAGAAGGCACCACCCATAGGGTGGTGCCGGTGCCCATCGAGGAGAGCCTTAATTGTGGGGATTGCATCATAAATGCGTGCGTGATTGTGGTGATCGTGATTTTACATATGAGAATCCCTCTGATTATTGTTGTCGTTTGTGGGGGTTGACCTCTTTGAGATTTATAAGGGTGTGGGAGATCCGTTTGCCAGGATTATACGAGGCCCTTCGTCGTATGGACGATGAGGGGGCTCCTCATAGTTGACGTCAGCGTTTGGAACAGTTTCCTTAGGCCCACATATATCATTTTTAATGAATTTTAAGGAGGGCTTCATGTGCAAAAAGAAAAAAACCACTGAACTAGGTTGAAAAGTGCAAATTTAGCATCATTTTTTTAAAGGTCTACATTTACCAATTAACTTAGATATTAAGTGCAATTTCAGGATTGCTCCGTTAATTATAACGGTTCTCCGTTAATAAATTATAATTTACGCCCTTACACTTTTAACATCCAAATTCTTATTTACTAACACAAATATCATCTTCTTCATTAAATCACAAGTACTCAATGCCACCGTTTTTCCACGACCCGGAGCTACTCCTCCATCACCTCTTCCTTAAATCTGCTTTTTCCACAAATCATCGATGAAGGATTTTACCAAAAAATAAAACAGAAATGAAGCCTGCAAAAAATCGGGCCCGAGGGAAGCGAGTTCCAACAATTTTCGGAGCCGATGGGTTCTGCAATTTCTGAAGTTGGATGGTGTTAGAAATGGCGGGGATCGCTCAAGGGCGGCCGACGGAGCTCTCGTCGATGGTGGCGCAGTCGGTTAGAGCCTCGGTCAATGAATTTTTCGAAATTGCGCAATTGGATCAGAAAACGAATCGCGACATTTTCCGCCAACGTCAAACGATGGGGATGGCTTCTTTGGGTTGCTGGAGAGGCGGCGGTCCTGGGGGAATGAGTTTCTTCGGTGGAAGAAGCATATTTGATGAAGAGATGATGGATGAGTAGTTTCAATCACGGAAAATAGTGACATTGTTGAATGGTGTTTAATGAAGGAGATGGTGTTTAATGGTGGAGTAGTTTCAGTCATGTGGTGTCCAATGAATTTGCAGCATGAAAAATATTTTGGAGTCGAGTTTATTCGCCTAAGTACTGTTGTCTGATTACATTAATTGGGATTAATAGAGATGAATTAAGTAAGATTCATGAGAGATTATAGGGGATGATTATTAAATTAGGGACAGAATTGGTTGATCGTGTTTTCAACGTTTTTTCAACGACCATGTGTGCGCGAATTGGTAAGACTAAATTGGTAAGAAAATTAGGGACAAAGTTAGGGACAGAATTGGTAAGACAAAGAAGAAGACATGCGTGCGCGAGGTCAAACAATTGACAAGTGGGGAGAATTAAGCCTGCCCAACTTGTAGTGACGGGGTTTTTGATGGGAATCGTCACCAATCTATTTATGTAAGGTCGATTGGGAACCTAAAAACGGTCTACTAGAAACTCAAGGCCCGTTAGTCAATTACGTATGAAAACAATAATTTTCATATGCCCAAAATCGGTACCACAGGTTAATTTCTATTTTTTTCACTTAATTTAATCTAAAAAAATATGTGAGAAATCATATCAAATTACAAAATAAAATAAAACAAAGACAAACTAACTAACCGAATTATAATTAATTAACTAGCTAAGAAAAGGGAAAAAGAGAAGAAAAAAACAACACAATATCAATTTTTACGTGCTCCACTTAAAACATGCCATAGATATATAAAGAAAAAGAAAAATCCGAACTTGAATCAATTAATGGGGAGACTAAACAAAAAGGACAAAAGTTTCTATATCTATCATATAGCACATTCCACAATTCCTAATACAAAGGCTAGGAGTAGGGGTGTGCACGGGGCGGGGCGGGGCGGGGCGGATAGTGAGAAAAATAGTATCCGCCCATCAGTGCGGGTTCCTAAATGTAGGTACACGATTTTTACGGTTTTTGCGGTTCGGATCGCGGGTATTTCCTAAGTATAATTATTCTATAAAAATTTTCAATTTACTTGGAGATATTCTAAAATTTTGCATCATAAATGTACATATCTAGAGCATCAAAATGAAGAAAAGTAGTTTGCATAAATAGAACAATAATATAATATTACAAATCATATATTATTGTTGTATGAAATGGGTTTTCACACATAAAATAAAAGAAACTTAAAGGAAAATTGAGATGAAGTAAGCAAATTTAGATAATTTATTTGTAAATAGGTATATGCGGATCGGTTCAGGTATCCGCGAGTTTCTAAAATTAGAACCCGCGGGTTATCGGTTTCTTCGGTTCACGGGTTTTTTCGGTTTCAGATCATGCGGTTCGGTTCGGTTTCTCGGTTTTGCGGGTTTTTTGAACACCCCTAGCTAGGAGTGCCAAAATTGCAACCTAGTCAATACTCATGCCTTAAGTAAACTTAAAGAAAAACGAAAAGGATCAAGGGTAATTGTACCGAAACGAATTAGGCGCTTCTCTTCTTCCCAAAAATCGCAATCTGAAACAGAGATGCTTGCTCTGGCGCTTGGGCTGCTCTCGACCGGTCCAACGAGCGATTCGCGATGAGCGCGATGGAGACGGCGGCTTCTGACACCGGGCTGCCGGTAAAATGTCGAAAAGCCGGAGATTGAGTAGAGGTTCGGTGAGCGAGCGGCGAAGCAGCCTCCAATTCGTGAGTTTAGATCTAAAGGGGCGGCGGATTCGGCAAAAGATTTTTGGCCGGATAACCTGAAGCGACGGCGGGATGGCTTCTAGCGAGTAGGAACAAGCTGGACGAAGCTAGTGCTTGGATGAACGCGCCAGGAACAGGAAACGCCCAAATACTCTTTTTTTTTTCTGCCGATTGAATTGTAATTTTGTGCGAATTGCTGCTCTTCTGAAATTGATGCGTTTCTATGTGCTTGATTGTGGCTGAGATGGGTTCTGTGTTGAGATCGATCACTGCTGAAATTTCAATTTGCTGTTGGGATTTTTGTTGCTTTTGCGATTTGTTGCCGTGATTGCTTTGTTGATGGTTTGTTGCTGCCCCTGCTCGATTATGAGATTGATTGTTTTTATTGCCGAAATTAGGTGTGATTCCACCTTCCCATGATGTCGAAAACTGCTCGATCGTGCGAGGATAGGCGCTCCGCAATCGTGCAAATGTCGCCGGCTTCCACGCTCCGCCGGATCGTGTCTCTCGCCTGCAACATACGTTTTTTTGAGAGAAAATTATTAATTTAGTCCACAAGTTTGCAACATACTCAATTTAGCCCCGAACTTTTCAATTTTACTCTCAAAGATCATTTTCTTTATAATTATCCATTTGGGCCCTCTCATCAAATACTTTCAAGATCTTGGGGACAAAATTGGGTGTCAACACAACTTGAAGAGATTGAGAGAGAAAGGTCTTTCTTTTCTTTTTCTTTTTTTTGGATAGAGATATCTGTCTTTCTTTTCTTTGATAGAGAGAGAGGTCAAATTCTAGCTAGCTAATTACAGAAATTGATTGATTATAGGCTAGCTACTTGCAGATCTAATAAATTGTTAAAAATATCCTTTCTCAATATATAAATATGGAGTAAAACAGATTGTTTAATTTATGTATGGAGTACGTAAATTTTGATAGGTAAAATATATTAAACTATATCTACTACCTTAGTCAAAAAGCGACTAACTCTCGGCGGGCTATAGCGGTGTGAAACGATACGAGCCGAGCCGAGCTCGGCTCGAGCTTGAGCTTTAACGAGCTCAACGAGCCGAGCCTCGAGCTCGAGCCGGTTTTGAGGCTCGAATAATAAACCAGCCGAGCTCGAGCTCGAAACGTTTGGCTCGTAAGGGTTAGCGAGCCTTAACAAGCTCGTCTAAAATTACAATACTACCTTTCACGAACCATCGAGCCGAGCTCGAACTCAAGTCTTAACGAGCTCGAGCTCGTTTACTCAATGTTGGGGCCGAATCGAGCCTAACGAGCTCGAGCTTCACGAATCATCGAGCCGAGTTCGAGCTCAAATTATCGGGCTCGATCGAGTTCGAGCCGAGTCCAAATTTCACGAGCCCGAGCTCGAACGTGCTAGGCTCGGACTCGGCTCGGCTCGAACTCACCCCTAGCTAGCTGTTGGTATCACTATTACTCGACAGTTTGGATTTTATTAGTCTAGATTAAGATGTTAGTCGTCAGGCATTATATATAGATAATTATATACTATTCATAATATTCAGGGTCAAAGTTTATATTTTCATAATAGGAAATTAATTGAAACATATGTAATTATAGTTTGATTGAAGCGAAAATGTAATGCAATAAGGCGCCAGACTCAAGTTCTGGTCTCTGTGATGGTGTGTGGGTTCAAATCCCACTTCTGACTTTTTTTTTACCAAGTTTTTATTTAAGTGTAACTGCCAAAAATCTTTTCTTTTTTGGAGGAGAGGTATTTAGAATTATTCATATTCAGGGTAAAGGTAGAAAATTATTAACTACTATAATCTCTGTAATTATATATAGCTTGAGAGTGATTTCAGCATACAAATAGTACCTAAGCTTGCAGCAACGAAAGCTCTTGGCTTGTTATATCTCATAGAAAACATGCATGCATACATGCATGAAAGAAGTAAAAACAATATCATCAGCCTGTACTTTCACATACTATACAACTGTACTATATTGATTTATGGCAGTATATACTCCTTTCGTCCCCAAAAACATACATATTTTGATTTATATATTTATGTTTGATTCAAATTTTCATTAGAAATGAGTCAAAACATCAGCATTTCATGGAGTGATTGGCTTGTTCACCCGATTCTTCGCCTAGCAGAGGCGGATGATAGTTTTCTTCTCTTTGGCTTTGCCATCTGTGGAGTGCTTTGTGTTTTTCTCAGTGTCCTCCTGTTTGTAGGGGTGATTCGTTGTGTTCGTTGGGGTGCTGGTTTTCAATTTCTTTAATTTTGTCCTCTGTAAGGGTGAAATTGTTCCTCCGTCTAGCTTATTGTCCCGCTTCTTGTGGACAAGCATTTGTTGTGGTTTGGCGGATCTTTCTCCCCTCTTGTTCTTTCTTTCTTAATATATTCCTCATTTAACGGTTCAAAAAAAATCATTAGAAATATTTCTTTATTTTTTAAATATATATATATATAGAAACTAGAGAAGTTCATTTATCATTTGTATATAAATTATTAAACTTTATATACTCCCTCCATCCCAAAAACAACGCAACAATTGACTTTTGATGTCAATTTGACTTCAATTTATTTATATTATTTTTAATGAAAAAAATACATTCATAAAGTTAAGATATCAAAATTTTAGTTGAATATAAAAGTTTCAAATTTTTAATTTGAATTGATAGATAAATAAAATTATAGATTAAATGCTGAAAAAATAGTGTTATATTACTTTTGGGACAGATTAAAATATAAAAGAACAAAAATCATAGATTAAAATGCCAACAACACACTTGGAGGAAGAAGTAATATTAATCAAGCAGTGGGAAGTGGATGGACAAGATAAGTTTTTTTTTTTAATAACAATCTGCCAAGCAGATGTAGCCCTTCTGATGCAAGCTTCACCAATGTTATAATCACAAACCCATTGCAATCCCACGCAAAGGCTATAAATGGATCTTTCATGTGTGCCTTTCACATTATATATTTATACACACACATAATAATAATAATAATAATAATAATAATAATAATAATAATAATAATAATAATAATAATAATAATAATAATAATAATGAGAGTATATTTTTCTAGGTGGCCGGGTGGAGGTTAATTGGGGAATATCCTAAAAGCAGGAAAGAAGATAACCATCTTTGTTTGGAGAGGTCTCAAGGATTGGCTTCCTTCACTCTTCCAGCTAGCAATCCAAGGAATTCTAGTTGAGAACATCAACTGTCCAAGATGCTCTTGTGTGCTAGAAACTCTTGATCATTGTGTACACATCTGGTGAGGGCCGAGGGCTTGGGCCCAGCGGCCCATGCCACGGGCCGGCTCCAGGCGTTGCAGCCCACAGAACCTGAGGACACAGCCAGGGCTTTAGGCCGGGCCACTCAGCCAGGGCTTTAGGCCGAGCCACTATTCTTGGCTTGGAGTTACAGTACCCCTTCACGATGTGCGGGTGACACCTGTCCCCCAGCCCATACCGCTGCCCATACCGTTGCCCATACCGCCCAAACCCCTATAAATACCCCCGAGCTCGCCTCGTCTTATCCACGAAAACTTAGACAGAATCCCCCTACCTTACTCTCAACTTTCTGTGCCTCGGCTATTTTGCGAAGTGATAACTGACTTGAGCGTCGGAGAATTGTACCAGGAGCTCATCCGGACTTGGAAGCAGCAGATCGTAGGAGGTGTTGGGTTTATTCCCATATAACCTAGATTTTGATGATAACAAAACGTTGGGGCGTTTGTGTAAAGTTTAGAAAAGCTTGGTGTGTGCTTAATAGTTTTACATTTATATCTAGTTGTTATGTTGTAAGTGTCGGCTGCAACTTTGTTGGCCCATTTAATTGTTAGCCCATTTATATTTGTGTCTTTATTTAAATTACTAGAGATAAGAAAGATGTATTTGAATAGGACTCTCCTTGTATCTCTCATTTTATCTCTCTTGGTTTAATACGTTGGCAAGCTACAGGAATCATCAACAGAAAGAGACGTTGAAGAAAAGAGCTGTTGAAGAAGAGGCTCCTCTCCTCCTCCTCTATAAATGAAGATCAATCATCCATGAAGAATACAACACTCCAAGATTCAAGCTCTCTCATCTCACAAGCAATCAAGTTGTTCTAAAAGCTCTCCAGTGCTGTTTATTTCGAAGATCATACTTCTGGTTCATCTCAGTTTCTTCATATTATTTTTGGGAGAGAAATAATCTGTTTCAAAACGTTTTTGAGTGTTTTCTGGGAAGATCTAAACAGGTTGAGCTACTGCGAGAACACTGTTTTGTAAGGTTTATTTTGGTGAGCCTCGGGAAAACCAAACATGGATTTTGTTAGGTTAATAGTGAGCCTTTGGGAAAACTATTTTGGTGAGTGTTAGGTTTTTTGGTGAGCCTTTGGGAAAACCAAAGTTAGGTTTTTAGTGAGCCTTGGGAAAACTAAAATAGGTTTTTTAGTGAGCCTTGGGAAAACTAAAATAGTTTTTTGGTGAGCCTTTGGGAAAACCATTTGTTAGGTTTTTAGTTAGCCTTGGGAAAACTATTAGGTTTTTTGGTGAGCCTTTGGGAAAACCATAGTTAGGTTGTAGTTAAGCCTTGGGAAAAACTATTTGTACTTTATATTGGTGTAACCTTTTTAAAGTATAGTGGAGGAACTCTCAAGTTGTGGACTTGAGGAGAAGACGTGGTCTCGGACCGAACCTCTATAAATTCCGGTGTCATTCTTTACCATTCTTGTTTTTCTTTGGAAGTCGCATTTCTAAACGGGTTGACATCGAGTCAAGACTTTACGTTTTTGTTAAAAGAAAAAGTTTTGTGGCCAACCAATTCACCCCCTCTTGGCTGCCTACCAGGACAACAATTGGTATCGAGCGGGTGATTTGTGATTAAAATCTAACGGTTTCAAGTCTTAAGATTAGATGGCAGGTATTCTTCTAGAAGGTTACAATCCGTTTAGACCGCCGTTGTTTGATGCTGCAAACTTCAATTGGTGGATGACAAGGATGCAAATCCATATTCAGCACAAGATCATCGATTGTGGAGAATCATTAAAGCAGGACCACAAATTCCAAGCTGTTAGAACAGATGATGGAAGGGTTATACCGAAGCCTTTCAAAGATTACACACAAGAGGATGACAAGATGTGCACCTTGAATGCAAAAGCGGTAAATATGATTCTTTGTGCTTTAACTCCTGATGTTTTTAATATTGTTTCTTCTTGTGATAGTGCACATGAAATTTGGAATAAGCTACTAGTGACTTACGAAGGAACGGATCAAGTCAAAGACACCAAAATGTTCATGTTGGTCAAAGCTTATGAGATGTTTGCTATGGATTCAAAAGAAACAATTTCTGACATGCACAGGAGATTCAATGAAATCATCACACCACCGCGGCAATATGGTAAGATCTATACAAATGAAGAGTTGGTTAGAAAAATCCTATGGAGTCTACCATCAACTTGGAGAAGCACCGTGGAAGCAATCAATGAAGGAGGTAATATCAAAACTATTAGTGTTGATGAATTATTTGGAAAATTGATGACATATGAAATGAAGGATAGAGAAGATGAAAATGCTAGCAAGAAAAACAAGTCTATTGCTTTAAAAGCAAAAGAGACGGAAGAAAGTTCTTCAAATGAAGAAGAAACGGAAGATGAGGCATCCATACTTGCAAGAAGGATCAAAAGGTTCCTTAAGGGCAAAAGTAGCAAGGAAAAGGAGAAGGAAAGTTACATCAAACAACTTGTTTGTTACAACTGAAACAAAAAGGGACATTTGATATATGATTGTCCAATAAATGAAAGCTGTTCAAATAAACAAAAAGGAAGTTTCGAAAAGAAGAAGATTTTCAAGAGAAGAAGAATGCCCGGATTGAAGGGAATGATAGCATGGAGTGACAGCTGCTCAACTACGTAAAATTCATCCTCAAATGGAGAAGAAGAGGCACACATATGCCTCATTGATGAGGAAGAAATAGATGAACAAAGTCTGTAAGTTCCGGACTTGTCAACCTGTTGAGACGTGCACGATGGCTACTGAGAATACGAGGTAATGAGTATTGTCTGAATCTTCTAATTCTTCTAGTTCATATATTAATGATAGAGCACGATGCTTAAAGAATTTGCGAAGTATTTCAAGACTATGATGCTCTCATTAAAAAGCTTAAAATTGAGAATATGACATTATTAGATGAGGTAACAAAATTAAGAGCTAAGAATGAAAAATTGGAAAAGAACTTGAGCAGTTTGCTTGAGAGTCGAAGTGTTATTATGATAAAACTGGGTTAGGTTATGAACAAAACAAACCTAGTTTTCAAACAATGTTTGCTAATATCACTTATATGACTTGTAAAATTTGCAAACAAAAGGACATAATGAAAATGAATGTCTTTTCAGAAATAGGCCTTTTATTTATGGTGTTAAGCAAATCTGGATTGTTAAAAATGTTGCTAACCATTCTGGACCCAAAAGAATATGGGTACCAAAAGTCAGACGAAATTCTCAACCTGTTTAGGTTTCGCATACTGAGACTTTGTTCGCAAAAGGTACTGTTATTATTCAGTTTCTATTCCAAAATAAAATCTCAGTTGTTCAATTTTTTATCTATATAGTGTGGATATCTTTGGAAGCTACTAATCCATCTTTGTGCAAGGGTTATTTTTAAGTTAATGCAAGGTGGATCCGAAATGAGCATGATGAGAAAAATCGGAAAAGCAACGAATGATTCTGAAATTCAAAAGAGCTAAATGTTGCCGCCATGAATCCATCGAGAAAAGCTGTGAAATATTTGTAAGTATAACTGACCATTTCTACAAGGCTTATGGAAGAGAGATTCACCTACATCACAAAGTAGTGTGAAAGGGCAAATCAAAGGTAAAATGAGGTAATCTCTAATCTTATACTGGTCTGAGTAAATGAAGATGAATTGTTGTCATGAAAATTGATTTCATGCACATATGGTTCGAATTTCATAGAGAAATCAGTACAAAAAAAATCTGGAGATTTTTTTTGTTAACCTGTTGAGATCGTATTTCTCAAAAAGTTTTAAATTCAGTTTTAAATACATACCTTCATATTTCCTTTTGAATGTTTTACAGACATGTTATATATGAATTTTTGATACACTTTGATTGTCATTGGACAAAACATGTGTGGTTTCCACATTATTAAAAAAAATGACTTTCTTCAAGTGGAGTTGGATCTCATAAACATGTCGCATTGTCGTTTATTCCTTCACTATTCTACAATCTAGTTTACATCTTCTACGCCTTCTTTCATTAACCTTTTTATTATGACAAAAAGGGGGAGAAAAAGATGGTTTTGAGAAAGTAGATGGTTTTGAGAAAGTAGAAAATATTTCGAAATGAGGAAGAAAAGAAAGGTGAGATTAAGGGGGAGGAATAATTATGTGAAGGAGATATTTTACAAAGGGGGAGAAAGTTTTGAAAACTTGAGTTCTTTCTCAAGAGGTTTTGTCATCATCAAAAAGGGGGAGATTGTTGGGTTTATTCCCATATAACCTAGATTTTGATGATAACAAAACGTTGGGGTGTTTGTGTAAAGTTTAAAAAAGCTTGGTGTGTGCTTAATAGTTTTACATTTATATCTAGTTGTTATGTTGTAAGTGTCGGCTGCAACTTTGTTGGCCCATTTAATTGTTAGCCCATTTCTATTTGTGTCTTTATTTAAATTACTAGAGATAAGAAAGATGTATTTGAATAGGACTCTCCTTGTATCTCTCCTTGTATCTCTCTTGGTTTAATACGTTGGCAAGCTACAGGAATCATCAACAGAAAGAGACGTTGAAGAAAAGAGCTGTTGAAGAAGAGGCTCCTCTCCTCCTCCTCTATAAATGAAGATCAATCATCCATGAAGAATACAACACTCCAAGATTCAAGCTCTCTCATCTCACAAGCAATCAAGTTGTTCTAAAAGCTCTCCAGTGCTGTTTATTTCGAAGATCATACTTCTGGTTCATCTCAGTTTCTTCATATTATTTTTGGGAGAGAAATAACTGTTTCAAAACGTTTTTGAGTGTTTTCTGGGAAGATCTAAACAGGTTGAGCTACTGCGAGAACACTGTTTTGTAAGGTTTATTTTGGTGAGCCTCGGGAAAACCAAACATGGATTTTGTTAGGTTAATAGTGAGCCTTTGGGAAAACTATTTTGGTGAGTGTTAGGTTTTTTGGTGAGCCTTTGGGAAAACCAAAGTTAGGTTTTTAGTGAGCCTTGGGAAAACTAAAATAGGTTTTTTAGTGAGCCTTGGGAAAACTAAAATAGGTTTTTAGTGAGCCTTTGGGAAAACCATTTGTTAGGTTTTTAGTTAGCCTTGGGAAAACTATTAGGTATTTTGGTGAGCCTTTGGGAAAACCATAGTTAGGTTGTAGTTAAGCCTTGGGAAAAACTATTTGTACTTTATATTGGTGTAACCTTTTTAAAGTATAGTGGAGGAACTCTCAAGTTGTGGACTTGAGGAGAGGACGAGGTCTCGGACCGAACCTCTATAAATTCCGTGTCATTCTTTACCATTCTTGTTTTTCTTTGGAAGTCGCATTTCTAAACGGGTTGACATCGAGTCGACCTTACGTTTTTGTTAAAAGAAAAAGTTTTGTGGCCAACCAATTCACTCCTCTTGCTGCCTACCCAGGGACAACAGGAGGAGCAAAGACGGACGAAGCACCCAAGCCGAGCCCCTTTCCGCCCCAACATGTCTGGATTCTTCCCCTTCGGGAGGCCCACCTTCTCGGACAACCTCTCAGGTATGATTCTCTAATCCCAATCTTATTTCTACTTAATGTTAATCCTTTGGCATTAACAACATCGATGCACATGTGATTTGGGTGTAATCATAGGTTTAGAAACAATGGATGATCAACAAAAGCAATTCATCACAATATATATGTCCAATTAATTGTACATAATTTCCTTCTAAGTTTGATATATACAAATATTTTTCCTTCAGAAGAATTGCATGTGGATAGGGTTAGGAGTATGCATGCACGTGTATGTAGAAGTAATCAAAGATTAATTATTTACCATTTTGAAAAATCGTGCATGCCATGGGAAAATTCCGTCTTGTAGTTATGGATAATAATGAAGGAAAATTAACAAAATACTAGTACTAATTTTTGACAATGTAACAAAACTATGCGTGAGGCTTAAGCAACCAGTTAACTAGCTAACGTGTGTACATGAATTATGCGCGCGAGTACAGATTTGGTAAGTTTTCCGCCTTTTTCCTCTTACTTTTCCAAATGTAAAACAAACCCCATGCGATTTGTGTTGCCACATCAGCCGATGTAGATAAAGTTATCAAGACTCAAAAGTATATTTAAGAAAATAGATGATAATCTCATAATATTTCTTTGAAGAAAGATAACCTTAATTACATGTCATTTTCTTCGGACTTCCGTGGAAAATTTACGAAATGTGGTACTTTTCTAACCTTAATTTTGTTTGACAATGATCTTAAATCCAATATCTTCCTTCAAAGAAGAATTAAGAGTGTTCTTTCCATAAAAATTCATCATATGAAATTCATATCAATAAATCATCAAATCAATCTTAATTTCTTTCGAATAATTTCTCTCATGCACAACAAACAGAACAATTTAAAAATATTTCACCAAATTCTTTAAAAATTTTATGGAAAGAACACATCCTCATCATCTAATCATCTTTAAAAGTCCTAATTAAAATTTAAAATGTTGACTTGGCAGATTGGTGGCTGGTTTGGATAAAGTACTTGCACACACAAATTCACACGTGTTTGCGCGTGTGTGCTTGATCAGAAAAGTTTTGTGCAGGTCCAAGTACTAATTACTTTAAATATTAACTAACTACTCTTATATAATTTGGTAAAATTATTCTTTGTTAAAATAAAACAACAAGTGGGGAATTATGATAGTGACCGGAGGGGGTTGGGGGTTGGTGAGAAGACTTGGTGCCTATAAAACGCGGCGTAAAACGCAGCTGTAATTCACAGATTAAGTTTCATCATCTTCATCATCAAGATAAGAGCTTTGAAACCTCGTCAATTGCAGAAGACAAACAAACAAACGAACGAACAAACAGTTTTCTTTGTTCATGGGGATGGGAATCTGGTGGTTGCTGTTCGTCTTAGGTCTGTGTCTGAACCAGAACAGAATCGCAACTGCAGAATCTTCTTCTTCTTCTTCGGGTTTTCCTCCAAACTTCCTATTTGGGACTTCATCTTCGGCTTACCAGGTCAGATAGCTCCCCGTGTTTTTGTTTTTTACAGTTTAATCCAGAAAATTTTGTTGTTTGGTTAATTACTTACAATGTCTTGTTTGTATCTTAATTAATTTGCAGTATGAAGGGGCTTACTTGAGTGATGGTAAAGGGTTGAGCAACTGGGATATTTTCTCCCACAAGCCTGGTATAGTAGCCGATGGTTCCAATGGAGATGTAGCTGTTGATCATTACCATCGTTTTTTGGTATAATTTCCTGACTTTCTCTATTCTTTTCTAGCTAGCAAGAGAAATAAGATTTAATATATATATATATATATATGAGAGAGAAATTTAAGTAAAAAAATGGAGGAAAAAAAACTAAAATTTCGGAAAATATTAAATATTGAAATGATGTAGGAATGGAACCTTAATATGAAAAGAATACATTTTTACGACATCTCTCACCTAAACTCCATCTTATAAATTTACTGATAGTGATATAAGTCTCTTTTCTTATTTATTTAATTATTTATCAAATAAATAAATTTTGTTTTCTTACGTTGATTTGACGAAGTTAGGTGGCCAAAAGTCTGTCAAAGAATGGTTTAGGTAACTTAGCCGGCCGAAATAAGACCTATTATTCAAAATGATAGTGAAAGCATCAAATTATATATCTCTAATTTTACGTACTAGTTACGTGTGCACTAGTTTCCCTTTCATATTGTTCAAAAAAATCTTCGTACATTTTTTCTGTGAAATTTTTTTACATAAATTTTATTTTTATCTTATATGTAAATTTTACATATTCGTAACCTAAGGTGTTACTCAAAACTACCCTCTAAATCCGAGCTACAAAATGGATATCAAGTTTTTTTAAACAACTAAAAATAAAAATATTATCAATTTTTAAAGAATGAAAGGTGAATAGTTTTTATAAAATGTCGTAATATCAAAAAAACCACGAAAAGTTGGTGTGGCAAAATGAAAATAAAAAAGTGGACGTTTTGTCATGTGGGCACCGGCCCTGTCATATTTGGGTCATAAAGGCACAAAAAACAACAATAGTGGGCTCCTTATCCAAATAATTGAAGTTTGATTTGCAAACACATATTACGTGGCCAGACCACTACAGTATCACAACTGACCCATTCTCACTCTTTAATTTCTTATTTTATGCAAAAAGGTCACTTTCAATTGACTGGATTCTCCACATACATGTTGATTGGATAAGCATAACTACCAAATTAACTGACACATATTCATTTTGATAAAGATTATCTTTTAATTAGTTTGAAATTTTGTGGTGCTAATCCTTTTTTTCTTTTTAAATGCCACAGGAAGACATTGAGCTAATGGTATCAATGGGAATTAACAGCTATAGATTTTCTATTTCTTGGCCAAGAATTTTACCTAGTAAGTTCCAAAAGTATATTTAACCCAACCAAATTTTGACAGCATTGTAGTAGTAATCTGACCTTCTGTAAAACTTTCTTGCTTCTAACAGAAGGAAGATTTGGGGATGTCAACTTGGCAGGCATCAACTTCTACAACAAGCTAATTGATGCTCTCCTGCTCAAAGGTTCAACTGATCAAAAACTAATTGCTTTAAATCTACCTTAAACCATATTTTAAGTTCATTACAACTTATTCACCTCATATCTCTACAGGGATTCAGCCCTTTGTGACTTTGGTCCACTATGATTACCCTCAAGAACTTGAAGAGAGATATGGAAGTTGGCTAAGTCCCCAAATCCAGTGAGTTACCTTTCACCATCTCTCTGTCTCATGTGTCCGACAGATGAGTAGTCTGATTCGTAACGTGATTGCAGGGAGGATTTTGCATACTATGCGGAACTGTGTTTCAAGAACTTCGGGGACAGGGTGAAGAACTGGGTTACCTTCAACGAGCCTAACTTCCAAGCCATATTCGGCTACCGGTCTGGCACGTATCCTCCAGCTCATTGCTCACAGCCGTTTGGGAATTGCACCGCTGGAGATTCTGAGAAGGAGCCCTTCATTGCAGCCCATAACATCATCCTGTCACATGCAGCAGCAGTTGATGTTTACAAAACTAAATACCAGGTACTGATAACATAACAGAACAGAATATCTTGAGCAAGAAGCAATGTTTGAGCTTTGAACATGGAAATGATCACATCAATGTCTTCATGTGCAGAAAAAACAAGGAGGTATTATCGGGATCGTCTTACATACAGTTTGGTTTGAACCGGTTACCAATTCAAGAGTTGACAGGTTGGCAGCAGGCAGGGCTCAGTCCTTTTTCATGAACTGGTATAATATTTGTTCTTCTTCCAGTTCTGGACAAAAAACAACTTCAGGCACTCATGTTTTGCCATGCAGAAACATTCTTGAATCTTAACTAAACATGGCTTCAAATACAGGTTTCTAGACCCAGTTATATTCGGAAGATATCCCAAGGAAATGACGAGTATCCTGGGCTCCACATTACCTAAGTTTTCGAGCGTAGAGCAGGCGAAGCTAAGCAAGGGGATGGATTTCATTGGAGTCAATCACTACACCAGCTACTACGTCAAGGACTGCATCTACTCAGCATGTGCACCTGGAACTGGAACAACCAAAACAGAAGGATATTGGGGACAATATTCACAAAGAAATGGCATTCCGATTGGAGAATTGGTACGTAATCTGAACAGGACACCATCTATTATAATATTTAGCTTTACAACTGAACCAAGAACCAGCAGTGATATAATTTCCATCCTGCAGACTCAGTTGGACTGGCTGAACAATTACCCACAAGGCATGGAAAAAGTTGTAAACTATTTGAAAGAGAGATACAATAACATGCCTATGATCATAACTGAAAATGGTAAGACAGACCCTATAACTACTTCCACTGCATGTTATACACATGACTTGAAATTGAACAAGAAGTAACATGTTATTTTCAGGGTATGGGGAGATGAACGGAACAAAACCCACCTTAGAAGAAACTCTGAATGATACGGAAAGAGTGAGGTACATGTCTGGCTACCTGGAGTCATTGAAGACGGTCATCAGGTAAGAACTGCAAAAAAATCAGAAATTCATTAGCACAGCAAGAAACTAGAAATCAAAGGTTTCACTTTGGTTAATTCTTTGTTTGTTTTTTCTGATATCAGGAAAGGAGCAGATGTGAGGGGCTATTTTGCCTGGTCATTACTGGACAACTTCGAATGGCTCTTCGGATATACAGTAAGGTTTGGGCTCCATTATGTTGATTACTCCACACTGAAGAGAACCCCAAAGCTGTCAGCAAGTTGGTACAAGCAATTCATAGCAGAGCACACAAGATCAACAACTGCTCGTATGCCTAGACCCTTGCTGGCAGTTTCATAACACTTGTCATGTTCTGTGAGCTGATCGACAAAATGTGCAGAGAAGCTCTGATTTTGTGCAGCAGCAATAGATTCTTTGTCCTACTGTCGTCAAAATATTATTACACCTGTAACATATTCCCATTTTTTGTACTCAAGCTATTCATGTAATGTAAGATACTATGATTGCAATGATATGCTATTCAATATGTGAAAGGTAAAAAAACATGGCATCTGTTCTATACCAACTGTGAACTTATATAAATACTCACACCTTAACTACTGAAGCAAACTGTTTTGCTTCATAGGGAACAAACTTCAAATTTTGTTTACGTTTAGTGCAAAAACTTGTAAAGGAAACGAGGCTCTAATCCTCACAAGCTGCATTCTCTATCTCTTGTCATGAGTACAATATCTTTATGAGAATATCTCATTTTTAGCTGGTGCAGTGTGAGGATTCTCTCAATACAACAACAACAGCAGGTGAGCCTCAATCCCAACTAATTGGGGTCAACAACATAAATCCTAATTCTCTATCCTACTCAACTGATAGCAATCTCCTTGAAAGCTCTCCTTCATTAGTTTTCATTGCTGAAATATCCCCGGCAATTAAACAAGACATCATTCTAAAACAACGTTTTGAGCTGGCTTACTTGCGTTGTGCAATATATTTCTGACCTCCAAGAAGTAATATTAAGTTAAAACAAAGGAGGCAGCAGAGAGTGTCAACGTGTTCTTTGCTTGGTACCACCTTCTCCCAAATTCATCTACTAGGATCTCCACCAAGGTGACCCTGCCCTGTAAATTTTCTCACCATCATCCCATGAAATCTGACAAGCTTGAAGACCAATGGCGACACTCGGCTCTCTGCCATGCTGAGCAACCCACTCCTCAATGGCCAATTCTTTTTCACTCTCGTTCTTGGATCTCCGACTGTTTTTTCCAAATGGATTGATGTCAGGATTGGACATCTCTGCAATTGCAGCTGGCATGTACATCGAGTCACCCACAATTGGAGCACCACAAGCTGCTAGTTGGGCACGAACCTGCAATAAACATTCTGTTAGTCTAGCCTCCAAGTACTTTAATAAGCATTGCTAGTATCGATACCCAACACTTGGTACTAAATACAATAGTACCAACCAAAACCACCAGAGACCAGCTCAGTGTTAAACTTTACATCATACTAATCAAGATTCGGGAACATAAAAGATTCATGTCTAGTATGCGCTGTGGAGTCAGATGCATATCTACCAAAAGCTCAGTGCAGTGCCTTTGAAGAAGATACATGCTAATATGCTATGATGCTAAACTTAGTCCCTCTTCATTTTTTTAAAACATGTCCTGATTCTCAACTTTTCAACTTCAGGAAAAGTGCTGAAAACTATAGCTATATCTTTAGACTTATTAAAGACATTCTTGTAGAATTTTTATTAAAAAAAATCATGTCCAGTGATCGTCTTAGTGTGTAAAAGTGATAAAGAATTTGCTGAATAACTGATGTGTACGACAAGTCAAAAGGTTGATTTTGCACTCATAAGCAAACTCTTTTGAATGCCAACAACAGTCTTCAATACAATATTTTTCTTCCACTTCAGAAGCAGGCCATGGGATCTGCCGACATTCCATTACCTCCAATTTACATAAGTGCCAACCTCTAACAAAATCTGTAAACAACAATGTTCAACTTAAATGACATAGAAAGAACTAGATAAGGCAGTAATTTCGTACAAGAGGATGAGAAAACGTGTATACTGTTGATTTAATCAACCAATTTTCAAATTATGGGGAAAAGTTACAACTATGTTGCATTTGGTTCAAAGGTCTAATCTTCTGAACAGATTGAGCAATCGGATACCAACCCTGAAATGACCGCTTAAGGTAAATCCCTCGAGACATTTTAATTAAAAGGTTTTATTTAAAAGAAATCAGTAACCCATCTTGTTGATTTGAACAAAGAAAGAAGTGGCATATTCTCTCTGTTATTGGTATATGTCTACCATATCATCAGAAGTGTTCTAAGGAGATTGAGTCATCATATACTTACCCTCTGAGACAACTCTGGGAGCCATGTTAATTGGGCGCATGTAGTGTGAAATGATTCCAACTGGTAAAGAGGCAGCAGCAAGAGCTAGATAAAGTTTCCTCACCTTTTTCTCCTAATGTAACAAAAAGAACAAAGCTTCAACAAAGAGGCTCCTAAAACGTTGAGATAGCCAAGTCTAAATATCCACTATAAATTATCTATCTTAAACATTAGTTCACATGTCCACACTGGAAGAAACAAAATCAGAGAAAGATAACAACAAAAATATTTTGAAAAAAAAAACAGATGTGGTGCTTTCAACCATAACCGCCATGCTAAAACTCTAAACATGTGTGCTGACTTACTCTGATTTCCCCATGAAAAATTGAGCAATACTCCTTTGTTCTTGCAAAAACGACACTGCACTAACCACCATACGCATTAGTCATTACATTAGCAAAACAAATGACAACATTGTTAAAAGTATAAGATACATACCAGCCTTCCGTGCAGTTATCAATTTGGTGAGTGGTCTTTAGAGGGGCGGAGTATCCCAATGCCCGAGCAGCAAATGTTGCACAACTTTCTTCAATGTTGTCAGTAGTTCCTCCAACCTAGGTACAGATGACAGAGTGGCAGTGAAAAATAAGGTGCTTTTATGCATATGAAAAATCATGACAAAATGAAGTGTGCAATGCACTACTGAAAGAAATCAAATGAACATAGTACAACATGAAAATGAGGGAAATCTAATGCTCCCATAAATTACATACATGAAATCACTACTCTTATACGGTATATAATGTTCTTACCCTTACTTTAGCATCCCTAAAAAGAATTACAACTCTGAAAAAGTATTTGATCATCACAATCAACTGTTTTAACTTTTTTTTTCATAACATAATAAACATTTCCAAAAAATCCTGAATTACCCATTAAGTACGGAGAAATAATAGAGCAATTACATA
Source organism: Stellera chamaejasme (assembly GCA_024586325.1). Taxonomy (NCBI): domain Eukaryota; kingdom Viridiplantae; phylum Streptophyta; class Magnoliopsida; order Malvales; family Thymelaeaceae; genus Stellera; species Stellera chamaejasme. Next base: position 2,157,518 of record CM044986.1, read on the forward strand.
CAGATGTACCAGCAGACTTGTCCAAAACCACATAGGAGTCAGTTACAGCAATAACCCTAGATTTCCAGTCAATCTTATAGCACCTGCTCAAAGTTCCCAAGTATGAAAAGAGTAAATCAAAAGAGTGCAAAATTATAGGCCAATCAATTTGGAAGCTGCAAATTGTGTTTGTTTACACCTAAAAGTGACATTGCTTCACCTTGGAAAACGTTTAGGATGTACATGCACACATAAATATGTTCCAGCTTCAACAATTTGGTCAGAATGAGTAACTCGAAAAGTCTTCTGCGCTTCCCGTACTGTTTTACCCTTGATGGAAGCCCTTCTACTTAGGACAGATGGGTCAGTTACTTCTTTAAACAACCTGATTTGTTCTGGCGTTGCACTTGGAGGAGGCTGTGGGCATACCAGAGCAAAATAAACTGCCCCAAATTGAATGAGGTCAGCAACAAACCTTCAAAGAATGAAATTTCATACATATCACTATGTCCTGGTTACTTAACATAGCTTAGAACAGTATAATCAGATAATAGAATCACCAGCATGTAACAGCACAGCACCGCTCTCATATAAAATGTCAATGAATAAAAAAGACTTACAGAGGAGGAAGATCCAGATTTCTGCAGATATATTCTAAAACAGGTCCTTCTTCTGAAACAACCATGTGCTCCACTCTAGGTGATCCATTTTGTTGAGGACAAGGAAGCAGCCTATGATATTCTGGATAACTGCGAAGAGTTAAATATAAACTACTCCGAAAAAAAAAAAAAGAAACAAAGTTAACAATCAACACGAAGGCCCAATTCGAAATTGCTTCTGCAAATCAAATTGGACATCTGGAGTATAAATTTACAGTTAAGATCAGCTTTCTAAACCATAAAATCTAAAACTACCTAGTTAGCTTTCTCTAAATTCCAACACTGATCACCAACGTTGGAAGAAAACATAGATTATTAGAAAAGGAAAGAAAGAAAGAAAGGAAAATTTAACACTAGAAAATGTCATTCCCGAATCTCCTTTCTTCTTAAGAGCAATGTGCAATGCACTTCAAAGTACTATGACTTAGTTTCAACCAGAAGAGTGAAACAACTTGAAACTAAATGATGTCCAACAAAGGATTCTAGTTAAAAGGAAAATGAGAAAAGAGCAAAACTTCAAAATACCCATTAACAGAAGAAGCCACATCCGTCTGAACAGCAACCTGTGCTGAAGATAAACAAGATAAACACGCAAAGCCCTTCCTGCTAATATCAGAACACAACCAAGACCGGGGACTTCTATGCTTCAGCTGCTTACGGGAAGGGCAAGCTTTGGCCAGAGCAAACGTGCGCGGAAGGGACACGGAAGAAGTGAAACTCCTGCAACCATTGGCAAAGACTGAAGCTAGAGTCGCGGTTGCCATGGGCGTTACTCGGTGTGGAAGCTTGTGGGATTTTCAGTCGCCTTGTTCAGGACAAGATTGTTTCCAGGGTTCGGTCGTGGATATGCGAAGCAGTTTAATTACAACATCTGGCCTCTAATGTATTTTAAATAGTCATGGTAGTCCTCAAACTAGAAATGGATGTATTTCGCCCATTGACATTCACTATGAAACAAGTTTGTTTAACATTACTACAATGGAAACTTACATTTACACTCGTGAGGTTGTACAAATCCTACAATTTTTCACATCTATTTCTGGAAATCTACAAAAATCTATTTTTAATTAGATATGTTGAAGCTACAAACCACCCTTACCCAATGAGTTGGGATTAAGTTTCGATGATTGATTGATTGTTCAAATTGTATCCATAACCTTTAAACTCTAATAGTTATGGTGTTATTTAAGCATATTGGGCTTTACTGTAACTTATCCCAAGGAAACAAAAAGAATAAAAGCCAAGCTAACAAAAAGAATAAAAGCCTAGCTAATTGCTCTTCTAGATTTCTAAAGACCTGTTTAGTTGATGAAAACAGATTTCATTTACACTTATTGTATCAGTTTTCATTTTCAATGTATAATTTTCGAAAATAGTTTTTAAAACGCGTTTCATTACAACACGTTCAAAACAGTATTTTGAAAATAGTAAAGTGCACTGTTGGCCCTTACACTTCCACTAACCAGCAAACCGCCGCCGGACCACCGTCGGACCGTCGCCCGCCGGACAACCATCGGATTACCGTCAGGCCGTCACCGGACCAGTGGCAGAGCCTGGTGACGGTCCGGCGGTGGTCCGGTGACGACCGGACGACTGTCCGGCAACGGTCCGATGACTGTCCACGGTGGTCCAGCGACAGTCCGACGGTGGTCCAGTGACAGTCCGACGGTGGTCCGGCGACGTCCGGCGGTGATCAATTCCATGTTTTCAAAATGCTTTACAAAAGTGTTTTCATTGTTATATGAAAATTAAAATGACTAACTAAACACATTTTCATTTTATTTCTTATTTTCTGAAAATTTTCAGAAAATTCTACCAACTAAACATGCCCTAAAATACAAGAAATTTCTGGAATAGTCACTGCTCTCGATGCCTCTTCATCTTGTCCCAGTAATAAATGTCGAATAAATGTCTTAGAAGAAGGTTAATAAAATTAATTGGAAATCTTCATAAAAATATTATTATCCAAGACCGGCAACACCAAACCTCTTATCTGAAGAAAGATCCAATTTTTACCAAACACAATTTTCTCATAAGTCCATTTATGAGTGGAATATAGATGGCATGTCAAAATATAATATATTAAACCTTTTACACCAAGCAATGCCTATAAAACGCAGCTCCAATCTTCTAATCAAGCAATTTATCAAATGCTAGTTGCTGGTTTTACTGGCCAATTAAAATGATGGTGGGATAATAACCTTACCGAAGAAGATCACTTAGAAATTTTTTCTGTAGTAAAAAGAGACCCAAATGGACACCCTCTTTATGCTGATAGAGGTAACACAACCCAAGATGCAGTTGCAACATTACTTTTTTCTATTACCAAACATTTCATAGGTGATCCCTATGCCTTAAGAGATAAAATTTCAGAATTGCTTTCTAATATTAGATGTAAAAAACTTTCAGATTTTCGTTGGTATAAAGATACATTTTTAACAAGAGTCGTGACTAGACTAGATAACAACCAACCCTTTTGAAAAGAAAAGTTCCTAGCAGGACTACCAACCCCTCTTGGAGAAAAAGTTCGTAATAAAATTAGGAAAAACATTTGATGGTTAGATCCCTTATGATTCCTTAACCTTTCAAGATTTAATTAGTTAGTCCAGAAGGAAGGATTAAAAATTTGTACCGACCAAAAACTGCAACATCAGATTAAGAAGGAACGTTTCCAAGTTAGAAGAGAATTAGGGTCATTTTGCGAACAATTTGATCCCCAAATTTCATCCTTAAAACCCAAGAAAACTTCGAAACCCCATTGTGGTGGAGAATGCTCTAGGTTTCATAAACCTTATAAAAATAAAAAGTATAAAAATTACCACAAGGATAATTATAAAGGTCGTAAAAATTATAAAAATAAAAGATTTTCACCTAAAAATAAAAATAAGGCCTTTGGAGAAGGTAAAAACCTGTTGAGTGCTACCATTGTGGTAAACCAGGTCACATATCTAGATATTGCAAGTTAAACAAGAAATTAATGAGCTAAATTTGGATGAAAAATTAAGAGACCAACTAAATAACCTATTGTTATAAACTCCAAATTCAGAAACTGACTATAGCTTAGATTCTTCAGAAGATGATTTACAAGTGGAGCCATACTCTTCAGAAAATTCAGCCTCAGAAGAAGTAGTCTGCCCCCTTAGTGAAGATCAAGAATTCCTTATAAAAGTAGCAGACACAATTACATATCCACATCTTAAGAAAGAATATTTGGAAAAATTAATAACAAGTATAAAAGAAGATGAAGGATCTGATCCAAAGGTCGTCTCCCTGTTTATAATTTAAAAAACATTCTTGCAAAATTTAATAAACCACAAAACTCGAGACCCGTTAACATAGCAAATATATAAGCTGAAATAAGCCAATTTAAAATTGAGATTAAAGAAATAAAATAGCGTCAAACGTGTTTTGTTTCTTGAGCAGCAGCAAGATGTTTGTGCGGGTGTCGCAGAGAGGTGGATGGGGATCGGAGCCCCTGAAAGCGGTCGTCGATGACGAGTACTTTGATGTGTTGGACCCCTTTTCGTATTTTCTGCTCCGATCGTTGGAAGAGGATCAGTGGTATGGTTTGTTGATTTCCTCGGAATTCATGAATCGGGTTGCGCGGTCTATGAACTCACCCATCATTGTGACAGGGTTTTCGTTGATGTTGTACGCGATTCTTGACTCGCGTTTGAGGCCTTGAGTGATGGCCATGAGTTGCATGTCTGGGGAGAGCCCCTAGACTTGGACGGCTTCCGCCTGAAACCGTCGAACGTGTTCTCAGAGGGGCTCCTCCTTTTGTTGCTTCACCCTCAGCAGGTGCTGGACCGTCTTTGGGAGTGGTCGGGCGCCCATGAAGTGGCGGAGGAAAGCCGAAGCCAGGTCTTTGAAACACTTGGAAGTGTTGACCCCGTAGTGTTCCGAACCATGTGGATGCGAGCCCCTTGAGAGTGGAGCTGAAAGCTTTACAGAAGATTGGATTAGTGGCGCGTGCCATCTCCATTTGAGAGATATAGCGTCGAAGGTGATCGACAGGATCAGTGGAAGCGTCGTAGCTTTCGATGACGGGCATGCAAAAGCCTGATGGTGCTTGAATGGCGATGATATCCTCCGTGAAGGGCTGTGTCAAGAGGACCTAGATGTCATCGAGGACTTGATTTGGTGTCTTTACCTGCTTTTCGACCATGTTGATGCATCGGAGGAGGTCATCGACACAGAGATTTCCAGAAGTGTTGTTGTTTTGATTCTAGGACTTCTCTTTGCAGTCGTTGGGCTGTGGGACGCGCGTGGCTTGTAGTTCAGCTTTGATGGTTTAAACCATCAATGCCTTCATATCGTTGAGGATGTTAGATTGGAGCAACATTATCTGAGCAAGATCCATGATGATGGGCTGCGGGACCATGGAAGGTCCAGGGAGATTGGCTATATCAATTGTTGGTTGGTGTATGGGCAGCTGGGGCCTGTTGCTCCGCCAACTGGGAGCAGGGAAGGTGGTGGGCCTGAGGAGCTAGAGTTAGCGTCCTCGACCAGTGCGTTGTTGTCAGCATTATAAGTCCTCTTTGTCTTGGCCATTTGGAGAGAGAAAAAAGTATATGAGAAAAGAGATATGGTCGTGAGTTTGTTTCCGACAGACGGTGCCAAATTGATAGTATTGTACCAATCTGACCACAGGGGATGGTTGGTGAAAGGAAGGAAGATGACCTCGATGACCTGCAAATGAGAGACACAACAATTCTTCAAGTGTAGAAAATAGCAAAAGAGTTGGGTGTGTAGTAAGTACCTTATTTAAAGGAGGCATCATCCAATATATAGGGTGGTGTCGGTGCCCATCGAAGAGAGCCTTAATTGTGGGGATTGCATCATAAATGCGTGCGTGATTGTGGTGATGGTGATTTTACATATGAGAATCCCTCTGAGTATTGTTGTTGTTTGTGGGGGTTGACCTCTTTGAGATTTATAAGGGCATGGGAGATCCGTTTGGCAGGATTATACGAGGCCCTTCGTCGTATAGACGAGGAGGGGGTCATCGTAGTGGTGACGTCAGCGTTTGGAACGGTTTCCTTGGGCCCACATATATCATTTTAATGAATTTCAAGGAGGGCTTCATGTGCAAAAAGAAAAAACCACCGAACTAGGTTGAAAAGTGCAAATTTAGCATCATTTTTTTTAAAGGTCTACATTTACCAATTAACTTAGATATTAAGTGCAATTTCAGGATTGCTCCGTTAATTATAACGGTTCTCCGTTAATAAATTACATTTTACGCCCTTACACTTTTAACATCGAAATTCTTATTTACTAACACAAATATCATCTTCTTCATTAAATCACGAGTACTCAACGCCACCGTTTTTCCACGACCTGGAGCTACTCCTCCATCACCTCTTCCTTAAATCTGCTTCTTCCACAAATCACTAATGAAAGATTTTACCAAAAAATAAAACAGAAATGAAGCCTGCAGAAAATCGGGCCCGAGGGAAGCGAGTTCCAACAATTTTCGGAGTCGATTGGTTCTGCAATTTCTGAAGTTGGATGGTGTTAGAAATGGTGGGGATCGCTCAAGGGCGGCCGACGGAGCTCTCGTCGATGGTGGCGCAGTCGGTTAGAGCCTCGGTCAATGAATTTTTCGAAATTGCGCAACTGATCGGAAAAGCGAATCGCGACATTTTCCGCCAACGTCAAACGATGGGGATGGCTTCTTTGGGTTGCTGGAGAGGCGGCGGTCCTGGGGGAATGAGTTTCTTTGGTGGAAGAAGCATATTTGATGAAGAGATGATGGATGAGTATTTTCAATCATGGAAAAACAGTGGCGTTGTTGAATGGTGTTTAATGAAGGAGATGGTGTTTAATGGTGGAGTAGTTTCAGTCATGTGGTGTCCAGTGAATTTGCAGCATGAAAGATATTTTGGAGTCGAGTTTATTCGCCTAAGTACTGTTGTCTGATTACATTAATTGGGATTAATAGAGATGAATTAGTAAGATTCATGAGAGACTATAGGGGATGATTAGAAAATTAGGGACAGAATTGGTTGACCGTGTTTTCAACGTTTTTTATTCTTGTAAATTTGAACTAGTTAGCTAGCTAGCTAGTTTGACATTTGACGCTTTGACCCCTTCAACCTTATTAATACTACCATTTTTTAGTTCACCAACTTTCTTGGACTTCAACGTATATACAAATAAAAAATTGGTTTTCATATTTATTCCTCTTTTTTGGTATATGAAATGAAACTTCGTAGCGATTGCCTGCCTGCCTGCCTGCGCTTGGTAAGACTAAGACTAAGAAGACATGCGTGCGCGAGGTCAAACAATTGACAAGTGGAGAGAATTAAGCCTGCCCAGCTTGAAGAGATAGGGAGAGAAAGGTCTTTCTTTTTCTTTTTCTTTTTTCTTTTTCTTTTTTGGATAGAGATATCTGTCATTCTTTTCTTTGATAGAGAGAGAGAGGTCAAATTCTAGCTAGCTAATTACAGAAATTGATCGATTATAGGCTAGCTACTTGCAGATCTAATAAATTGTTAAAAATATCCTTTCTCAGTATATAAATATGGAGTAAAACAGATTGTTTAATTTATGTATGGAGTACGTAAAGTTTGATAGGTAAAAATATTTAAACTATATCTACTACCTTAATCAAAAAAAAACTATATATAGTGACTAACTCTCGGCGGGCTAGCTATCAGTATCATTATTACTCGACAGTTTGGATTTTATTAGTTTAGATTAAGATGTTAGTCGTGAGGCATTATATATATATAATTATATACTATTCATAATATTTAGGGTCAAAGTTTATATTTTCATAATAGGAAATTAATTGAAACATATGTAATTATAGTTTGATTGAAGCGAAAATGTAATGCAATAAGGCGCCAGACTCAAGTTCTGGTCTCTGTGATGGTGTGTGGGTTCAAATCCCACTTCTGACTTTTTTTTTACCAAGTTTTTATTTAAGTGTAACTGCCAAAAATCTTTTCTTTTTTGGAGGAGAGGTATTTAGAATTATTCATATTCAGGGTAAAGGTAGAAAATTATTAACTACTATAATCTCTGTAATTATATATAGCTTGAGATTGATTTCAGCATACAAAATAGTACCTAAGCTTGCAGCAACGAAAGCACTTGGCTTGTTATATCTCATAGAAAACATGCATGCATACATGCATGAAAGAAGTAAAAACAATATCATCAGCCTGTACTTTCACATACTATACAACTGTACTATATTGATTTATGGCAGTATATACTCCTTTCGTCCCCAAAAACATACATATTTTGATTTATGTTTGATTCAAATTTTCATTAGAAATATTTATCTATTTTTCATAAAAATAAATAAATGTATATTTAGAAGCTAGAGAAGTTCATTTATCATTTGTATATAAATTATTAAACTTTATATACTCATTCCGTCCCAAAAGCAACGCAACAATGACTTTTGATGTCAAATTGATTTCAATTTATTTATATTATTTTTTAATAAAAAAAATATCAAAAAATACATTTATAAAATTAAGTTATCAAATTTTTAGTTGTATGTAAAAGTTTCAATTTTTTAATTGAATTGATAGATAAATAAAATTATAGATTAAATGCTAAAAAACTAATGTTGCATTACTTTTGGGACGGAGGTAGTATTAAAATATTAAAGAAAAAAATGATAGATTAAAATGTTGACAACACAGTTGGAGGAAAGAGTAATATTAATCAAGCAGTGGAAAGTGGATTGACAAGATAAGTTTTTTTAATAACAATCTGCCAAGCAGATGTAGCCCTTCTGATGCAAGCTTCACCAATGTTATAATCACAAACCCAATGCAATCCCACACAAAGGCTATAAATGGATCTTTCATGTGTGCCTTTCACATTATATATATATATATATACACACACAAACAATAATAATAATAATAATAATAATAATAATAATAATGAGACTATATATATTTTTCTAGGTGGCCGGGTGGAGGTTAATTGGGGAATATCCTAAAAGCAGGAAAGAAGATAACCATCTTTGTTTGGAGAGGTCTCAAGGATTGGCTTCCTTCACTCTTCCAGCTAGCAATCCAAGGAATTCTAGCTGAGAACATCAACTGTCCAAGATGCTCTTGTGTGTGCTAGAAACTCTTGATCATTGTTTAGCTCATTATATATTGTTGTCTACTAACCATTGAATGCTAGCTGGAATTTAGTTTACACATCAATGCACATGTGATTTGGGTGTTATCATAGGTTTAGACACAATGGATGATGATCAACAAAAGCAATTCATCACAATATATATGTCCAATTCTTAAACTCAAGGTTGAGATGCAATAAAATGGTGGTGGCTTGGAACTTTTGGAGGAGCATAAAAGATCGGATCTATATGATGAGCATGGTGTGGGTTGACATCAATATGAAGTTGCGACATGAAGAGCATCCGGTGTTAAACTTTGTATACTTTTTCATGAATTTATTATAATGGATAATGATTTGTCACTATAAAGTACTCTATGCCATCAACCCCAACATATAAAGCTATAGGATTAAAGTGTTGTTGATGATGATTTCTCTCCAATTTCAAAAACATCTCACATAATGTCTCCACTTTTCCTTTCACATACAACTCAAATGCTCACTTTCTTATGAGTTTTGAATCATTAGAAGCAATATTTTTATATTATGTGGGGTGAATCATGACTTGTAAACCTTTTGGGGGCTATTAGCAATTGTACATAATTTCCTTCTAAGTTTGATATATACAAATATTTGCATGTGGATAGGGTTAGGAGTATGCATGCACGTGTATGTAGAAGTAATCAAAGATTAATTATTTACCATTTTGAAAAATCGTGCATGCCATTCCGTCTTGTAGTTATGGATAATAATGAAGGAAAAAATAAGCAGATGTTTAGTACTATAAAATTAACAAAATACTAGTACTAATTTTTTACAATGTAACAAAACTATGCGTGAGGCTTAAGCAACCAGTTAACTAGCTAACGTGTGTACATGAATTATGCGCGCGAGTACAGATTTGGTAAGTTTTCCAGCTCCTTTTTCCTCTTACTTTTCCAAAATGTAAAACAAACCCCATGCGATTTGTGTTGCCACATCAGCCGATGTAGATAAAGTTATCAACTCAAAAGTATATTTAAGAAAATAGATCTTAAATCCAATATCTTCCTTCAAAGAAGAATTAAGAGTGTGTTCTTTCCATAAAAATTCATCACACATATATATATATATATATATATATATTCATATCAATAAATCATCAAATCAATCTTAATTTCTTTCGAATAATTTCTCTCATGCACAACAAACAGAACAATTTTAAAAATATTTCACCAAATTCTTTAAAAATTTTATGGAAAGAACACATCCTCATCATCTAATCATCTTTAAAAGTCCTAATTAAAATTTAAAATGTTGACTTGGCAAATTGGTGGCTGGTTTGGATAAAGTACTTGCACACACAAATTCACACGTGTTTGCGCGTGTGTGCTTGATCACAAAAGTTTTGTGCAGGTCCAAGTACTAATTAATTACTTTAAATATTAACTAACTACTCTTATATAATTTGGTAAAATTATTCTTTGTTAAAATAAAACAACAAGTGGGGAATTATGACAGTGACCAGAGGGGGTTGGTGAGAAGACTTGGTGCCTATAAAACGCGGCGTAAAACGCAGCTGTAATTCACAGATTAATTTTCATCATCTTCATCATCAAGATAAGAGCTTTGAAACCTCTCATCAATTGCAGAAGACAAACAAACAAACTAACGAACGAACAGTTTTCTTTGTTCATGGGGATGGGAATCTGGTGGTTGCTGTTCGTCTTAGGTCTGTGTCTGAACCAGAACAGAATCGCAACTGCAGAATCTTCTTCTTCTTCTTCGGGTTTTCCTCCAAACTTCCTATTTGGGACTTCATCTTCGGCTTACCAGGTCAGATAGCTCCCCGTGTTTTTTTTTTACAGTTTAACCCAGAAAATTTTGTTGTTTGGTTAATTACTTACAATGTCTTGTTTGTATCTTAATTAATTTGCAGTATGAAGGGGCTTCCTTGAGTGATGGTAAAGGGTTGAGCAACTGGGATATTTTCTCCCACAAGCCTGGTATAGTAGCTGGTGGTTCCAATGGAGATGTAGCTGTTGATCATTACCATCGTTTTTTGGTATAATTTCCTGACTTTCTCTATTCTTTTCAATTGACTGGATTCTCCACATATATGTTGTTTGGATAAGCATAACTACCAAATTAACTGACACATATTCATTTTGATAAAGATTATCTTTTAATTAGGTTGAAATTTTGTGGTGCTAATCCTTTTTTTCTTTTTAAATGCCACAGGAAGACATTGAGCTAATGGTATCAATGGGAATTAACAGCTATAGATTTTCTATTTCTTGGCCAAGAATTTTACCTAGTAAGTTCCAAAAGTATATTTAACCCAACCAAATTTTGACAGCATTGTAGTAGTAATCTGACCTTCTGTAAAACTTTCTTGCTTCTAACAGAAGGAAGATTTGGGGATGTCAACTTGGCAGGCATCAACTTCTACAACAAGCTAATTGATGCTCTCCTGCTCAAAGGTTCAACTGATCAAAAACTAATTGCTTTAAATCTACCTTAAACCATATTTTAAGTTCATTACAACTTATTCACCTCATATCTCTACAGGGATTCAGCCCTTTGTGACTTTGGTCCACATGGATTACCCTCAAGAACTTGAAGAGAGATATGGAAGTTGGCTAAGTCCCCAAATCCAGTGAGTTACCTTTCACCATCTCTCTGTCTCATGTGTCCAACAGATGAGTAGCTAACACTCTGATTCGTATCGTGATTGCAGGGAGGATTTTGCATACTATGCGGAAGTGTGTTTCAAGAACTTCGGGGACAGGGTGAAGAACTGGGTTACCTTCAACGAGCCTAACTTCCAAACTATATTCGGCTACCGGTCTGGCACGTATCCCCCAGCTCGTTGCTCACAGCCGTTTGGGAATTGCACCGCTGGAGATTCTGAGAAGGAGCCCTTCATTGCAGCCCATAACATCATCCTGTCACATGCAGCAGCAGTTGATGTTTACAAAACTAAATACCAGGTACTGATAACATAACAGAACAGAATATCTTGAGCAAGAAGCAATGTTTGAGCTTTGAACATGGAAATGATCACATCAATGTCTTCATGTGCAGAAAAAACAAGGAGGTATTATCGGGATCGTCTTACATACGGTTTGGTTTGAACCGGTTACCAATTCAAGAGTTGACAGGATGGCAGCAGGCAGGGCTCAGTCCTTTTTCATGAACTGGTATAATATTTGTTCTTCCAGTTCTGGACAGAAAACAACTTCAGGCACTCATGTTTTGCCATGCAGAAACATTCTTGAATCTTAACTAAACATGGCTTCAAATACAGGTTTCTAGACCCAGTTATATTCGGAAGATATCCCAAGGAAATGACGAGAATCCTGGGCTCCACATTACCTAAGTTTTCGAGCGTAGAGCAGGCGAAGCTAAGCAAGGGGATGGATTTCATTGGAGTCAATCACTACACCAGCTACTACGTCAAGGACTGCATCTACTCAGCATGTGCACCTGGAACTGGAACAACCAAAACAGAAGGATATTGGGGACAATATTCACAAAGAAATGGCATTCCGATTGGAGAATTGGTACGTAATCTGAACAGGACACCATCTATTATAATATTTAGCTTTACAACTGAACCAAGAACCAGCAGTGATATAATTTCCATCCTGCAGACTCAGTTGGACTGGCTGAACAATTACCCACAAGGCATGGAAAAAGTTGTAAACTATTTGAAAGAGAGATACAATAACATGCCTATGATCATAACTGAAAATGGTAAGACAGACCCTATAACTACTTCCACTGCATGTTATACACATGACTTGAAATTGAACAAGAAGTAACATGTTATTTTCAGGGTATGGGGAGATGAACGGAACAAAACCCACCTTAGAAGAAACTCTGAATGATACGGAAAGAGTGAGGTACATGTCTGGCTACCTGGAGTCATTGAAGACGGTCATCAGGTAAGAACTGCAAAAAAAATCAGAAATTCATTACCACAGCAAGAAACTAGAAATCAAAGGTTTCACTTTGGTTAATTCTTTGTTTGTTTTGTCTGATATCAGGAAAGGAGCAGATGTGAGGGGCTATTTTGCCTGGTCATTACTGGACAACTTCGAATGGCTCTTCGGATATACAGTAAGGTTTGGGCTCCATTATGTTGATTACTCCACACTGAAGAGAACCCCAAAGCTGTCAGCAAGTTGGTACAAGCAATTCATAGCAGAGCACACAAGATCAACAACTGCTCGTATGCCTAGACCCTTGCTGGCAGTTTCATAACACTTGTCATGTTCTGTGAGCTGATCGACAAAATGTGCAGAGAAGCTCTGATTTTGTGCAGCAGCAATAGATTCTTTGTCCTACTGTCGTCAAAATATTCTTACACCTGTAACAGATTCCCATTTGTCATGTTCTGTGAGCTGATCGACAAAATGTGCAGAGAAGCTCTGATTTTGTGCAGCAGCAATAGATTCTTTGTCCTACTGTAGTCAAAATATTCTTACACCTGTAACATATTCCCATTTTTTTGTACTCAAGCTATTCATGTAATGTAAGATACTATGATTGCAATGATATGCTATTCAATATGTAAAAGGTAAAAAAACATGGCATCTGTTCTATACCAACTGTGAACTTATATAAATACTCACACCTTAACTACTGAAGCAAACTGTTTTGCTTCATAGGGAACAAACTTCAAATTTTGTTTACGTTTAGTGCAAAAACTTGTAAAGGAAACGAGGCTCTAATCCTCACAAGCTGCATTCTCTATCTCTTGTCATGAGTACAATATCTTTATGAGAATATCTCATTTTTAGCTGGTGCAGTGTGAGGATTCTCTCAATACAACAACAACAGCAGATGAGCCTCAATCCCAACTACTTCTCTATCCTACTCAACTGATAGCAACATAAATCCTAATTCTCTATCCTACTCAACTGATAGCAATCTCCTTGAAAGCTCTCCTTCATTAGTTTTCATTGCTGAAATATCCCCGGCAATTAAACAAGACATCATTCTAAAACAACGTTTTGAGCTGGCTTACTTGCGTTGTGCAATATATTTCTGACCCCCAAGAAGTAATATTAAGTTAAAACAAAGGAGGCAGCAGAGAAACGTGTTCTTTGCTTGGTACCACCTTCTCCCAAATTCATCTACTAGGATCTCCACCAAGGTGACCCTGCCCTGTAAAGTTTCTCACCATCATCCCATGAAATCTGACAAGCTTGAAGACCAATGGCGACACTCGGCTCTCTGCCATGCTGAGCAACCCACTCCTCAATGGCCAATTCTTTTTCACTCTCGCTCTTGGATCTCCGACTGTTTTTTCCAAATGGATTGATGTCAGGATTGGACATCTCTGCAATTGCAGCTGGCATGTACATCGAGTCACCCACAATTGGAGCACCACAAGCTGCTAGTTGGGCACGAACCTGCAATAAACATTCTGTTACTCTAGCCTCCAAGTACTTTAATAAGCATTGCTAGTTCTATTTCACATATATCCTTTCATGAAGCTCTCGATACCCAACACTTGGTACTAAATACAATAGTACCACCAAAACCACCAGAGACCAGCTCAGTGTTAAACTTTACATCTTACTAATCAAGATTCGGGAACATAAAAGATTCATGTCTAGTATGCGCTGTGGAGTCAGATGCATATCTACCAAAAGCTCAGTGCAGTGCCTTTGAAAAAGATACATGCTAATATGCTATGATGCTAAACTTACTCCCTCTTCATTTTTTTAAAACATGTCCTGATTCTCAACTTTTCAACTTCAGGAAAAGTGCTGAAAACTATAGCTATTTCTTTAGACTTATTAAAGACATTCTTGTAGAACTTTTATTAAAAAAAAAAAATTCATGTCCAGTGATCGTCTTAGTGTGTAAAAGTGATAAAGAATTTGCTGAATAACCTGATGTGTACGACCAGTCAAAAGGTTGATTTTGCACTCATAAGCAAACTCTTTTGAATGCCAACAACAGTCTTCAATACAATATTTTTCTTCCACTTCAGAAACAGGCCATGGGATCTGCCGACATTCCATTACCTCCAATTTACATAAGTGCCAACCTCTAACAAAATCTGTAAACAACAATGTTCAACTTAAATGACATAGAAAGAACTAGATAAAGCAGTAATTTCGTACAAGAGGATGAGAAAACGTGTATACTGTTGATTTAATCAACCAATTTTCAAATTGTTGGGAAAAGTTACAACTATGTTGCATTTGGTTCAAAGGTCTAATCTTCTGAACAGATTGAGCAATCGGATACCAACCCTGAAATGACCACTCAAGGTAAATCCCTCGAGACATTTTAATTAAAAGGTTTTATTTAAAAGAAATCAGTAACCCATCTTGTTGATTTGAACAAAGAAAGAAGTGACATATTCTCTCTGTTATTGGTATATGTCTACCATATCATCAGAAGTGTTCTAAGGAGATTGAGTCATCATATACTTACCCTCTGAGACAACTCTGGGAGCCATGTTAATTGGGCGCATGTAGTGTGAAATGATTCCAACTGGTAAAGGGGCAGCAGCAAGAGCTAGATAAAGTTTCCTCACCTTTTTCTCCTAATGTGACAAAAAGAACAAAGCTTCAACGAAGAGGCTCCTAAAACGTTGAGATAGCCAAGTCTAAATATCCACTATAAATTATCTATCTTAACCATTAGTTCACATGTCCACAGTGGAAGAAACAAAATCAGAGAAAGATAACAACAAAAATATTTTGAAAAAAAAAACAGATGTGGTGCTTTCGACCATAACCGCCATGCTAAAACATGTGTGCTGACTTACTCTGATTTCCCCATGAAAAATTGAGCAATACTCCTTTGTTCTTGCAAAAACGACACTGCACTAACCACCATACGCATTAGTCATTACATTAGCAAACAAATGACAACAATGTTAAAAGTATAAGATACATACCAGCCTTCTGTGCAGTTATCAATTTGGTGAGTGGTCTTTAGAGGGGCGGAGTATCCCAATGCCCGAGCAGCAAATGTTGCACAACTTTCTTCAATGTTGTCAGTAGTTCCTCCAACCTAGGTACAGATGACAGAGTGGCAGTGAAAAATAAGGTGCTTTTATGCATATGAAAAATCATGAAAAAATGAAGTGTGCAATGCACTACTGAAAGAAATCAAATGAACATAGTACAACATGAAAATGAGGGAAATCTAATGCTCCCATAAATTACATACATGAAATCACTACTCTTATACGGTATATAATGTTCTTACCCTTACTTTAGCACCCCTAAAAAGAATTACAACTCTGAATAAAAAGCATTTGATCATCACAATCAACTGTTTTAACTTTTTTTTTTCATAACATAATAAACATTTCCAAAAAATCCTGAATTACCCATCAAGTACGGAGAAATAATAGAGCAATTACATACTGATGTACCAGCAGGCTTGTCCAAAACCACATAGGAGTCAGTTACAGCAATAACCCTAGATTTCCAGTCAATCTCATAGCACCTGCTCAAAGTTCCCAAGTATGAAAAGAGTAAATCAAAAGAGTGCAAAATTATAGGCCCATCAATTTGGAAGCAGCAAATTGTGTTTGTTTACACCTAAAAGTGACATTGCTTCACCTTGGAAAACGTTTAGGATGTACATGCACACGTAAATATGTTCCAGCTTCAACAATTTGGTCAGAATGAGTAACTCGAAAAGTCTTCTGTGCTTCCCGTACTGTTTTACCCTTGATGGAAGCCCTTCTACTTAGAACAGATGGGTCAGTGACTTCTTTAAACAACCTGATTTGTTCTGGCGTTGCACTTGGAGGAGGCTGTGGGCATACCAGAGCAAAATACACTGCCCCAAATTGAATGAGGTCAGCAACAAACCTTCAAAGAATGAAATTTCATACATATCACTATGTCCTGGTTACTTAACATAGCTTAGAACAGTATAATCAAATAATATAATCACCGGCATGTAACAGCACAGCACCGCTCTCATATAAAATGTCAATGAACAAAAAAGACTTACAGAGGAGGAAGATCCAGATTTCTGCAGATATATTCTAAAACAGGTCCTTCTTCTGAAACAACCATGTGCTCCACCCTAGGTGATCCATTTTGTTGAGGACAAGGAAGCAGCCTATGATACTCTGGATAACTGCGAAGAGTTAAATATAAACTACTCCGGAAAAAAAAAGGAAAGAAAGTTAACAATCAACACGAAGGCCCAATTCGAAATTGCTTTTGCAAATCAAATTGGACATCTGGAGTATGAATTTACAGTTAAGATCAGCTTTCTAAACCACAAAAGCTAAAACTACCTCAGTTAGCTTTCTCTAAATTCCAACACTGATCACCAACGTTGGCAGAAAACATAGATTATTAGAAAAGGAGAGAAAGAAAGGAAAACTTAACACTAGAAAATGTCATTCCCGAATCTCCTTTGTTCTTAAGAGCAATGTCCAATGCACTTCAAAGTACTATGACTTAGTTTCAACCAGAAAAGTGAAACAACTTGAAACTAAATGATGTCCAACAAAGGATTCTAGTTAAAAGGAAAATGAGAAAAGAGCAAAACTTCAAAATACCCATTAACAGAAGAAGCCACATCCGTCTGAACAGAAACCTGTGCTGAAGATAAACACGCAAAGCCCTCCCTGCTAATATCCGAAAACAACCAAGACCGGGGACTTCTATGCTTCAGCTGCTTACGGAAAGGGCAAGCTTTGGCCAGAGCAAACGTGCGCGAAAGGGACACGGGAGAAGTGAAACTCCTGGCAAAGACTGAAGCTAGAGTCGCGGTTGCCATGGGCGTTACTCGGTGTGGAAGCTTGTGGGATTTTCAGTCGCCTTGTTCAGGACAAGATTGTTTCCAGGTTTCGGTTGTGGATATGCGAAGCAGTTTAATTGCAACATCTGGCCTCTAATTATTTTATGTAGACATATTAGTCCTCAAACTAGAAATGGATGTATTTCGCCCATTGACATTTACTATGAAACAAGTTTGTTTAACATTACTACAATGGAAACTTACATTTACACTCGTGAGGTTGTACAAATCCTACAATTTTTCACATCTATTTCTGGAAATCTACAGAAATCTTTTGAGATATGTTGAAGCTACAAACCACCCTTACCCAATGAGTTGGGATTAAGTTTCAATGATTGATTGATTGTTCAAATTGTATCCATAACCTTTAAACTCTAATAGTTTTGGTGTTATTTAAGTATATGTGGGCTTTACTGTAACTTATCCCAAGGAAACAAAAAGAATAAAAGGCTAGCTAGTTGCTCTTATAAATTTAAAGGACATTGATGAAAACGGTTTTAATTTACGGTATCAGTTTTCATTTTCAATATATAATTTTCGAAAATAGTTTTTTTAAAACACGTTTCATTACAATACGTTCAAAACAGTATTTTGAAAAGAGTAAAGTGTACCGGTGACCCCTACACTTCCACCAACCACTAGACCACCGCCGAGCTGTCGTCGGACCACCGTCGGACCGTCACCAAACCTTCGCCGAATCACCGCCAGGCCGTTGTCGGACCAGTGGCGGAGGCTAGTGACAATCCGGCGACGGCCCGACGACTATCCGGCGGTGGTCTGACGACGGTCCGGGATGGTTCAACAACTGTCCGTCGACGGTCCGACGACTGTCCGCGGTGGTCCGGCAGTGGTTCTGCGACGGTCTGGCGGTGATCAGTTCCATGTTTTCAAAATCCTTTACAAAAGTGTTTTCATTTTTATATGAAAATGAAAATGAAAACGACTAACAGTCCGTGTAGAGTGTCAATATATTGTCCGCTTTGGGCCTCAGCCCCCACGGATTTGCTTCTACCTGAGTCCACAGGTAAAACACATCTTGTGGGGTTAAGAAGCAACCACCCTTATAAGGCATGCATTACTCCCTTAGCCCCTCCATGTGGGATGAATAATATCATCCACCCCCAAGGGAGTCCAACGTCCTCGCTGGCATATGGACACTGTACGACAGACTTTGATATCATCTGTAACAGACCGTGTACAGTGTCAAGATATTGTCCGTTTTGGACCCCGGACCCGCACGAATTTTCTTCTACCTGAATCCACAGGTAAAACACGTCTTGTGGGGTAACTAAACACATTTTTATTTTATATCTTAGTTTCTGAAAATTTTCAGAAAATTCTACCAACTAAACAGGCCCTAAAATACAAGAAATTTCTAGAATAGTCACGGCTCTCGATGCCTCTTCATCTTGTCCCAAAATAAATGTCTTAGAAGAAGGTTAATAAAATTAATTGGAAATCTTCAGAAAAATATTATTATCCAAGAACGACAACACCAAACCTCTTATATGAGGAAAGATCCAATTTTTACCAAACACAATTTTCTCATAAGTCCATTTATGAGTGGAATGTAGATGGCATGTCAAAATATAATATATTAACACTTTTACACCAAATGACTATGGTAAGCAATGCCTATAAAACGTAGCTCCAATATTCCGATCAAGCAATTGCTCAAATGCTAGTTGATGGTTTTACTGGCCAATTAAAAGGATGGTGGGATAATACCCTTATCGAAGATCACTTAGAAATTTTTTCTGCAGTAAAACGAGACCCAAATGGACACCCTCTTTATGATGATAGAAGTAACACAACCCAAGATGCAGTTGCAACATTACTTTTTTCTATTACCAAACATTTCATAAGTGATCCCTCTGCCTTACAGAATTGCTTTCTAATATTAGATGTAAAAAACTTTTCGATTTTCGTTAGTATAAAGATACATTTTTAAGAAGACTCATGACTAGGCCAGATAACAACCAACCCTTTTGGAAAGAAAAGTTCCTAGCAGGACTACCAACCCTTCTTGGAGAAAAAGTTCGTAATAAAATTAGGAAAAAATTTGATGGTCAGATCCCTTATGATTCCTTAACCTATTGAGATTTATTTAGTTATGTCCAGAAGGAAGGATTAAAAATTTGTACCGACCAAAAACTGCAATATCATATTAAGAAGGAACGTTTCCAAGTTAGAAGAGAACTAGCTTAAATACCCGCCTTCGTCACGGGATACCAATTTTAAATATTATTTTTTTAAAGAATTTTTGTATAAATAATGTATTGTCACAAACATTTAAAATGTTATAATGTAAGGAGAAATAATAATAATATTGTCTTTCAAGAAGATTGGATGATACAATAATATTGACAACATCAAACTCTAGATCTTATAATGATTAACTCTCTAAGTAGATTAGCAACACACATTGCACATACCCACGTTCATAACAAATTCATTGAAATTAGGAAAAAATTGTTTACTTTTAAAAGTTGTAGGTTAAATTGATTATTAGAATAGTAAGTTCAAATTGATAAGTAGAACTAAATAATGGAATTGACCTCTACCTCATCTTGCTTGTCCTCGTACAGTTTAAAAAATGAAGAGACTACAATAAATTACAAGAGTATAAAGGCAAAATTGAAGTAGATATCTAAGACGGAACTTTAGCATTTGAGTTTCTCAAAAAAAAGGTATACATGTTTTTCTAAGTACCTAAAGTCTAAACTATCCAAACTTCTATTTAGGTACACAAAAAACCAATTATAAAATTGTGAATCAAAGATAACCCTCAAATAATTATCACATGTATCACAAATGCCCAAGAAGAAGCAATTTTTCAACCTTAGCCCTTAAATTATAAATCAAATATTTTCCCTCTGATTCATCCCATCTACTCTATAACATCAGCCACTTGATTCATTTGCACTACTCATGTTTTTCATTCCTTGCTTTTCAAATTAATCACATAGCAAGAATATTAGTAAGAACTTTAAAACTGAGTTCCTATTTCCATAAACAAAATATTTCATATCGTACATACAGGAGAATAAAGCTTGCAGTAAAATAGTAGAACTTTCAATGCACGCAAGTATCGGATATGGAAACTTGAATATTCACAAAGGTAATAATGTTGCATGAAAAAGACTCTTAAATTTGCAAATGCTCATCTAATCAAGTGCAATGCACAAAGATGCAAAACATGAGCTTGGGTGATAAGTCATTGCAAGATTATCAAAAAAAAATTACTGCTTTTTTGGGGTAATATCTTGTGAAGATATGTGTTAGAACATACAAAGCCCGATAAGTTTTTAGGTACTAAAGGAAACTTACCAATAAATATCTCAAATTGTGGGTGCATAAGAAGTTGCATATATATAGAGAAGGCAAAAGAATCATGAAAAATCAATAGTAAAGGAAAACAATAACGCAAATGTTGAATCTTAAACAATAAATAGATACGGAGAGAACATAAAGCATATAATACAATGAAGCAGGAAGGAAATCTTAACATAAATGCGTAAAAAAAGAAGAAATGGAATATAAATATGAAAACGTGAAAGGATAAAAAGCTCTAATAAGCATAAAAATCTTAGAAGAAATATTTATCAAAAATAAAAATATGAAAAGATAAATACCTTGAGCCTTCCACTACGTGAAGAGGTCGATTCTCACTGCGCCAGAATCGCGGTTATGGCCGCGCGATGGCGACTCCCGCAGTGAACGAAGCTGGCGGTGGTGATTAGATTTCTTGCGGTGAAACCGTAGTGACGCCGCAGTACGCCCTCGTGGGCCACGTGCCCTACCTACCACCATCCCTACTGCGGCCACGTACTGCGGAGGAGGCCGCAGTAGCTAGGGTCGTCTATATATATACCCCCATCCCCATTCCAATTCATTCCAACATTCGCAACCTTTCATAACCTCCCCTCTCTCAACTATTACACGAAATATCATCATTAAATCTGAGTGGAAGCTGCGGTACTGTCGACTTCAGGTGTATTACTGAGGTAATAAATCATAAAGCACACAGAGGTAACTACTTTTGCACTTCAAAATTCTAATGACCAATTTTGCAAATTACAACTATTAGAGGTGTATAGTGATAGTAATAGTAGTTGGTTATTCTACAAAATCATTTTAGAGGTGACTACGTATGTGATTCAAAACGAATATCGACAGAACGTCAAGAGACGTTCAACAATTAAAAACTCCAAAACGTCAAGAAATGTTGATCTGAGATGCGTCATTGCGAAAGCGGGAGGTGACAGAGACACAATTACTCTGAACTGGGAATGACAGAATTCATGAGGCACTGCTATTGACTTTTAGACTCAAATGATCACTCACCAAGCCATTTATTCAAATCCACTAAAACAACTATAGTAGAAAAATTAAAGAATCAAATAAAAATAAATTTAGCCAAAGTCGAAGATTTACCTTAACAACCTAAGCTTTGACAGTGGATATTACATGTTAATTCAAAGCAACCATTTTTTCACTCTACCCATAACAGCGATGCGGGCAGACAACACAAATTGTAGATCAAATACTACCAAAGAACACTGCCAAAGATAGGCAAGGTTGAAAATTGGAACACAAGAGAAATAAATGAGAAGAAGGGGGGAAATAATCAAATCCCTGTCTAATAAAGAAGATCCTGTAAAAAAAGCAGGTACAAAACAAAAAATTAAAAAAATTCACTGCACAAACCATAACACCTGCAAAAGTAGATCGTGTTCTACATAGCGAAATAAAAGTAAAACTTGTAGTTCTTAGCTGTGGAAGGTTCAAAACCTGAAGCTGATTATCTTTATTTCCTTGATTGGGATTCCAGAAGCGGAGAGAAAGAAAGAAAAATTATGGACATTTTAAGAGACTCAAAACTGAAATTCAATTCTCAATCTGAATTTTGAAAAGGTCAAGTATCAAGTCTTAGCAAAGAATTTACGAACAATTTGATCCCCAAATTCCGTCCTTAAAACCCAAGAAAACTTCGAAACCCCATTGTGGTGGAGATGCTCCAGGATTCATAAACCTTATGTATAAAAATTACCACAAGAATAATTATAAGGGTCGTACAAATTATATAAATAAAAGATTTTCACCTATAAATAAAAATAAGACCTTTGGAGAAGGTAAAGAACCTGTTGAGTGCTACCGTTGTGGTAAACCAGGTTACATATCTAGATATTGCAGGTTAAACAAGAAAATTAATGAGCTAAATTTGGATGAAAAATTAAGAGACCAACTAAATAACCTATTGTTAGAAACTTCAGATTCAGAAACTGACTATAGCTTAAATTCTTCCGAAGATGATTTACAAGTGGATGAATTATACTCTTTAGAAAATTCATCCTCAGAAGAACTCAGAAGTAGTTTGCACCCTTAGTGAAGATCAAGAATTCTTTATAAAAGTAGCAGACATAATTACATATCCACATCTTAAGAAAGAATATTTGGAAAATTTTAAAACAAGTCTAAAAGAAGATGAAGGATCTTATCCAAAGGTCGTCTCCCTGTTTATAATTTAAGAAACATTCTAGAAAAATTTAATAAACCACAAAACTCGAGACCCGTTAACAAAGCTGATCTATATGCTAAAAATTAGCCAATTAAAAATCGAGATTAAAGAAATAAAAAAGCATCAAACAGAAGATTTTAGAGTAATTCAATCCATCCAGAAAGAGAAAGCTTCTACCTCTGTAAATCTAATCTTAGAAAATGAGTTAGTTCCAGAACAAGTCTCAAAAGCTTTTATCAATATCTTAACCACAGTGGCATCCCAAAAACCGATAATTAATGTAAATTTTCTCATCAATAAAGAATTTCGGTTAGAAAAAAGAGTCATTTGGGACACAGGAGCTGTAATGAACGTCATCAAAGAAGGGCTCATCCCCTCCAGATATTTTGAAAAAACCATAGAAAGTTTGTGCAGTGCTAATAAAAACAAGTTAAGAATTACTTACAAACTATTAAATGCTGAGATTCATAAAGATGAGAGTTTTATTAAAACTCCTCTCCTCTTAACAAATGATTTACATGCTGATATCATCCTTGGAGAGCCTTTTATAACCCCTTTAAAACCTTATAAAGACACAATTGATGGAATTATTAATGAAGCATTCGGAAAAGAAATTATTTTTGAATTTGTTCACAAACCTAAAATGAGGTGAGTAAATCTTTTAAAAATTGTTACAATGTACTATGGAGAGCTAAACAATTTAATAAAAGGAAAAGAAAAACATATAGAATATCTATAATTTATAATTATATACTAATAGAGGAGACCTACCAAAAACACTTTGTAAAAAAAGTGAATGCTAAGATCTGGTGAAGCCGCCTAGAATCCATGTCAACGCCGCATGTGCGGGTAATGTTTTTTCTTCAATCAATGCATAATTGTTGGAAACGGATTGGAAAGTGTTTATTATTGGGCAATTACCATTAATTGGAAAGTGTTTATTATAAGTCAATTACCATTAATTCAATATTGTCTTTCTTATTCTTTCCGTTTTTTATATGCGTATATATGGTAAGCGTTGATCAATAATTAATACAACATTAATTTGTAATTAAATTCTTTTTTCATTTTGTGGGTTCTTTCTATATTTTCTTTTTCCTCTCTTTTTTTCTCTTTGTTGCCTCGCTCCTCTCTCTCTCTCTCTCTCTCTCTTTTCAATAGAGGAGACCTACCAAAAATAGCCAGAGAAAAAAGTGAATGTTGAGTTTGGGTGAAGCCACCTAGGATCCATGTCAGCACCACATGTGGGGGTATTTTTTTTCTTCAATCAATGCATAATTGTTGGAAACAAATTGGAAAGTGTTGATTATTAGTCAATTACCATTAATTCAATATTTTCTTTCTTATTCCTTCCATTTTTTATATGCGTATACATGGTAAGTGTTGATCAATACTTAATATAACATTAATTTTCAATTAAATTCTTTTTTTCACTTTTGAATTCTTTCTATATTTTCTTTTTTCCTCTCTTTTTTTCTCTTTGTTGCCTCGCTTCTCTCTCTGTCTCTCTCTGTCTCTCTCTTTTTCCCTACATTTTTTCTATTTCTTACATTTTCTAAGAAAAAGCAATTTAAAAAAGTTTAAAAAATAAACTAATTAAACACTACGATCAATTACGCCTAATATTTTCCATTCTTTCTTTCTTTCCTCATCCCCGCCGCTAACAGTTTCCTTTCTTTCTTCATCCTCTTTCTCTTACCATTTGGGAACGTCTCCATCTACCTAACCTGATCTCCACTCTCCCCTCTTTGTAGTCACACTTCACCACCAGATGTCCAATTTCGAGTTAAAAGGAGTTTTCTCACACTCTCGATGTCAGCGACGGGATGAATCGAGAGAGATGACTCAGACGAGCTTCCATTGAGTGATGTGATGGCTTTCGGCGACGGAATGCACTACGTAGAGAATACAGGTTTTGCCGCGGCCCTTATTAGGGCGAGGGCAGCGGTAAAGCCAGGGGCACGGTAAATTTCTCTGTCAGCTCGCTTCCAATGTTTACCACGGCCCTTTGCGCGGTAAGGCGCAGTAAGAATTAGTTTACCGCTGCCTTACCGCACAAAGGGCCGCGGTAAATTTTTTTTATTTCTTCCCCCGTTTTCATCCGAATTCTTCTTCTTCCTCCTCTCCCATTTTCATCTTCATCATCTTCTTCTTCTTCTTCTTCTTTCTTTCCTTCTTCATTCCTTCTTTCTTTCTTTCTTTCTTTCTTTCTTTCTTTCTTTCTTCTTCTCCCGTTTTCTCTTTTCCTTCTCTCTTCTTCTTCTTTCTTCTTCTTCTTCTTCTTCTTCTTCTTCTTCTTCTTCTTCCTTCCTTCTTTCTTCTTCTTCTCCCGTTTTTTATCTTTTCCTTCTTTCTTCTTCCTTCCTTCCTTCCTTCTTTCTTTCTTTCTTTCTTTCTTTCTTTCTTTCTTTCTTTCTTTCTTTCTTTCTTTCTTTCTTTCTTCTTCTTCTCCCGTTTTCTGGGTTTTGTGGATGAATTCGGATGAATATTCATCTGAATTCATTCACTTTTTTTTAAAATTATTTAAAATGTTACTGCGGCCAGGGGCGCGGTAAGGCCGCGGTATTACTGCAGCTTGGGGCGCGGTAAGGCCTCTACCGCGAGCTTATTTACTGTGAGAATTACCGCGGCCCTCCCCGCGGTTGTTACCGCGGAGGAGGCCGCGGTAAGCCATGTTTTTTCTACGTAGTGACGTCTTTTTATTTTGTCTGGCCAATATGTTTTCTCAACTTCTCTGCTAGTTTCTATCTCTCTCTCACATTGATTTTTCTTTATTTCTCCAAAGTTTCATATATTTTGTTCTGTTCACTTTGGACTCAGATTTTGGATCTCCATCGTTGAGCATCAGAATATTTAAGGTCTCACATCTTCATTTCCCTCAAATCTGTTTTAGATGTTGATTATCTGGTTTCTTGATTACATAAATTTAAACAATTCAATAGATGGTTAACCGTGCCTCTTACTTTACTCATTGTTTTTGTACCAAAATTTTGTATTGTTCCTTCATTATGAAGTGTTCCACTACGTCGAGAAGACAAGCATCACTGCGGCTTTAGCCGCAGTACAATCACAGTAAGTACTGCGGGGGAGGCTGCAGTAAATGCCGCAATAAAAATGCGCGCAGTATGAACAAGTACTGCGGCTTTAGCCGCAGTACATGATTTTAATTTTTTTTTAAAAAAAATCAAAATTTCATCTTCATCCATTTCCCAGAAATCACCATTTTCATCCATTCCCAGAAAAATATCATCTTCATCATTCACCGACACAACAGTCCATTCCCTTTTTTTTGAAGAAACTCATCTATTATATATCAAACCAAGAACAAATTACATGTATATTTTTCACAAAAAAAAACCGAGGAGATCCAGCGAGATCCAAATTACATATATATTTAAATGGGTTTCCAACTTATATTTAGGTTAAAAACCGAGGAGATCTAGCGAGATCCGAAAAAATCAAAATTTCATCTTCATCCATTTCCCAGAAATCACCATTTT
Organism: Stellera chamaejasme; assembly: GCA_024586325.1. Taxonomy (NCBI): domain Eukaryota; kingdom Viridiplantae; phylum Streptophyta; class Magnoliopsida; order Malvales; family Thymelaeaceae; genus Stellera; species Stellera chamaejasme. The sequence continues at coordinate 2,184,058 of CM044986.1, forward strand.
CATCCATTCCCAGAAAAATATCATCTTCATCATTCACCGACACAACAGTCCATTCCCTTTTTTTTTGAAGAAACTCATCTATTATATATCAAACCAAGAACAAATTACATATATATTTTTCACAAAAAAATCCGAGGAGATCCAGCGAGATCCAAATTACATATATATATTTAAATGGGTTTCCAACTTATATTTAGGTTAAAAACCGAGGAGATCTAGCGAGATCCGACGTCTTTCCCTAAGATCCAGTGAGATCCGGCGTATTTCTTCAAGATCCGGCGATTCCAACGCCCTTCTGCAAGATCTGACGAGAAGTAGAAGAAGAAGAAGAAGAAGAAGAAGAAGAGGGAGGAGTGGATCTAATTGAAGAAGAAGAGATCTGGAGAAAGAAGAAGAAGAAGAAGAAGAAGGAGAAGGAGAAGGAGAAGGAGGAGAAGGAGAAGAAGAAAAGATATTGCGGAAGAGGAGAGGAAGAAGACAGAGGAAGAATAGAAGAGGAAAGATTAAGAAGAAGAGAATAAGGGTGGAGTGAATTTTTTCAGTTGAAAATGAATGAGATTTCGTTGGAGAAGAGAGAAAAAAACGTTTACTGCGGCCTTACCAATACCATAGCCGCAGTAAATTTTTTACTACGCCTGTTTACTGCACTTACTGCGCACAAAACATGTACTGCGGCCTTGGCCGCAGTAAATGTTCTCTTCTCTACTTAGTGTTCCCTTCTTTGTTACTAGATGGTATCAGTCACTCAAGCTTAAAAAAGATGTTGCTAAGGTCCGACATAATTGGAAAGCTCCTTAACTACGTATTGCGTCATTTTTATTATCTGCTATATTTAAGCATGACAAGTCATCTCTATCGTTTATTGTCTCAATGTACTTCTCTAATGCCATGGAAGGAAAATTATGAAACTTGAACATTTGCTCCTGATGTTTCACTTTCCTTCCTGCCCATATCATTTGATGGATCATCGGTGACATGCCTTCGGCCACTTCATTTGTCAAAGAACACAACAGAGAGATTCGTTCCACCCCACCTCCAATATTTCATGATTTCCTTCATTATACATCTTGATGGATGAAATTATTTTCGATTTTTAAGTGATAGGTTCTTTTACGTGAAGTTAAACAACTTTCTCTTGTGTAATTCCATGTTTGGTAACACATGGATGACAGGCAGAGTAATATCATACCTATTGTTTCTTTAAAAATTTCTAATTTGTTATATGTTGTTTTTAGGTCTTATAAATTTAGTGTCAAAACTTCTATGAATTGATTTTAGAACTGTCATTCAACTTTCTGAAAATATAATATGACATTAATGTTAGATTCGCTTTTATATAGTATTGTGATGTCTTGTAGTTCTGCAATGTTTTGTTATGCATCTGTATAACACATAATAATTCTAAGTAATATTCTTTAATCATTTTTCCTCCATTGCAGAGTTTCTGTCATGTTACTATGTATTTGAGACATTGAGTACAATGTATTTTTCGTATAGTGATTAAGCTTTTATCCATATAATATTATGGTTCTTTCATCCATTTTGTTGGTGATGATCTTTGATGATCATATGTTTTATTAAATTTTATTTGGTATTTACTGTGTTTGTATTCTATGTGATGAATTTATTAAAAGTACGTACTATGAGTTTTATGAACTTTATTTGATAAATCAATATTTGTGTTTTATGAATTTTGATTTAAATATTTCGATTCAAAAATTTCATTAGTTACTCACTAAAAATAGGTCTAGAGGACATTGAAGAGAGCAATATATATAAGACTTATTTTATTTTTCTAAAGTGCATTCTTTTGAAGTCTTTACATGTGTAAGAGGTCAAAGTTTTTGTCAGATCAATATAAAGTGACCGTAGTATTTCGTCCGGTCTATGGATTTTAAAGATTTGAGAAATTATGTGGAATCTTGACTATGAAATCCTTTGGTGTATCTGCTAGGGCATTCTCTTATGACTATCTTTATAATATTTGTAGGGTATTATATCAATGCAAAAAATACACATGTTATCTTAATTTTTGGTTAAATATTAATTTTTGAAACCTTATAAATTTGGTTAAATATTATGGGTGATTTAAGCCAGTTGTTGGCAATTTAAATATTTTTGGGTGTGCAATGAATTAATTAATTCCTTTAATCGAATGAATTAGAACTTTGTAAAATACACTGATTTATCATAAATTTACTTCAACTAATACATTGTTAATATTGACACCTTATAAATTCACCACAAAATTCATTCATTAACTTTTGAAACCCCCTTATATCTCCATATCAGAATAGTGATAAAGGAGATGAGAAATCATACCCGGAGACCATGATATATGGTTGTATATATAGGGATGATTATACTGAGTGTCAGATGCGTCCAACTCGATGGGTCTTGTCTAGCAGGCTTTATGATCGGATATACCAAGGAGCTCTCTTCTCAATAGTGGAATATGGGTGGTCGATCCCACTACTCCACTATTTAAAAACGATCTTCATATGGTGTTCTATCAAGGTAGTTGATGAGAATGGTGAGCTCCATGTTTTTTTAACAGTATAAAAACAATTTGTTATTATATTACACCAAAATTCCAAAAAGAAAGGGATTAATCTCCTAGATAAATCATCCCTCCAACAATAGATCCCACTTAAAATCTAACAGATACTCCATTTTCAAATCCCAAAAGACCGATTTTCAAATCTTGAAAAAATTAAGTATATACGGTGTGCATTCTCATCCCTGAATAAAGAGGAAAAAAAGGCATGCACATTCCATGCCTCTTTTGAGACTCATGACAAACCCACTTCCCAAAATGAAACTTCTCCTCCCGTGTTCGATCCTTCAACTCATTTCCTTCTCTGAAACCGCTCAACACCGCCAACCACCATTAAGGCCCCTTATCGGCGGCGAAGCACACCCACCAACCGAGCTGTCGCTCGGAGCTACGTTGTCCAGAAACACATGGCCTGGCCTTACTTGACCCAATTGAGCAAATCCGCAACAACAAGAAGCCATAACTCCCCCTCAAGATGGTCAATTGGAGCCACCCTCTATGCTCATAATGGAAACATTGTCGTCGTTACACGACGTAACTCCAAGAACCGACTTCGAACTCGGATCGTAACAGACGACACTGGTTGTATCACGTCGCCATGAACAGCCAACAAAGCAAGCGAGCCCGACTAGAGCGATCTCATCCGACCACGAGAGAAGATCAAGAGTGAAGTTAGGACAAGAGAGAGTTTAGAAGAGGTGAGGAGAGGAACCCCACCCTAGAATGATGAGCTCCAAGTGGTCAAGATAACCTACAAAGAAGTCAAAGACCTAGGAATTGTCCGTGTTCCTTGAGAGGAAATGCCCATAAGCGTGTTAGATAGTAAGTAGAGCTTCCAGGCTCATTTGTGGAAGTTGGAATTACTATTCTCGAAGTGATATAAGTAAACCCATTTGTAGAATTATGAGCATTGTGGGCCTTGAGACGGGTCAACGAGAATAATCAAGCGAGGATCGATACTCAAGGTTAAGGTAGGTATGCGGAGTCGACAACCATAGGGGCCGTTGAGGGCATGATATATATCGGGTCATATAGCTCGCCATATCGAACCCACCAGATCAAACACATCTTACACTCACCATAATGGCCAAAGAGCACATGAGAACCTCACTATATTGGAAACCTTAATCCTCCCCTATATACTCCCTCCGTTCCGGAAAAATAACCACACTTTCCTTTTATGGTCGTCTCACAAAATTAATCACATTTCCTTTTATGGAATTTTTTTCACAATGATTTTACTTAACTACCCTTCATTATTTCCCCTTTAAAACTCATTTTTAGTTACAAAAACTTATTTTGTGAAATCATATCGTCACATGGTGGGTGTAGTCGCCATTCTCCCGACACCGGTGACCACTTCTGCTGATCAACCTCAAAGTCTCCCACCTTCATCTCATGCAACGTTCCGACACCCGATTTTCTCATCTCTTGGTAGGGAAGAGGACAATGGCGAACCCAAGTCCAAGCCGCCGAATCGCCGAAAACCTCACCGGTCGAACTCGGAGCTCGGACGTCAAGCATAGCACCTCGTCGTCGGCTACGAGAGATCCAACGTCGGAATCGAGGTGGTGCGTGAGGCGTGGAATCCGCCGAAAATCTCGCTGTTGTCCTCCGGCCATCGTCACAGAGATGGTGACACACCGAAACTCATGAGGCGTCGAAACAAAGAATGCGGGATTGAAGCGATAGAGAAGCAGAGAAGGGGAAGAAGGGTTTAAGGGGTACTTTTGTAAACTTCCTCCTAGTCAACACACAGCTCCTTAAAATTTGTGCAAATCAAAGTGTGGCTATTATATTGGGACAGGGGGAGTATATATTTCCACATGGCTTTCACTCACGAGTATTACTCTTCTTATATAGAGATATTAACTTAAGCGTTAAAGCGGGTCCTTGAAAACACATCATCGGCCCGTCGACATGTTCTCTGTTGCGAAATTATACATGGACCGGATCTTGCCCGAACTACCCTTGAGTCCTCAAAATTATCTGACCGAGATTATCTAACCCATAAAGTTCGCTTTTATGGACAAGTTTGGTGTTGACACCCAATTTTGTCACTAGTAATTTAGGTGATTTTTCCGTATTTTTAGTTTTTGCTGTTATTTTGTGTATTTTTGTCACTTCAGTATTTTATGTGTAATTTTTGTCATTTTCATTATTTTACGCACTTCTTGTCACTTTTTTATGTGCTTTTGTCACTTTCTTTATTTCATGTACTTATTATCACTTTGATGAGTTTAAATGCCTTTTTATTTTAGGATATTTTTGTCATTTTCATATGTGTTTATCATTTTTGTTATTTTAGGTACTCCTTTCTTTCTATTATTTCATGAGTTTTTATTTCATTTTATTTCATTATTTTCTGTACCTTTCTCATTATTTCATGAAATTTTTACCATGTGCTTTTATTATTTTGTGAACTTTTATTATTTTCGTTATTTTGTCGTTTTTATCCTTTCATGTACTTTTGTCAATTTTTTTATTTTTGTGTATTTCTATTATTTCCGTCATTTTATGCATTTTTTGTCATTGATCCTATTATCTTGTTCTTCTGTTATTTTATGATCTAAGGGTGCTTAGCAATTAAAAAATATTAATTAATTCAAAAAAAAAAGAAAAGGGAGAGGGAAAACAGACGGAGCTCGTGCTCCGCCTGATCCGCCGAGCTTTATCATCACGCCTCTCCTATTTCTCATCCATCCATCTACCTGAGTCCCTTCATCATTGAACAAAATCTCATGTTAGTCCATGATTTTAGGCTATAAATAGAGCAAGAAAACTGGAGAAAAAAAAAACGAACGAGCGTGTCGGCCTCCACCTTCTCCTCCACATCCGCAGCTTTTCATCACCAACACTCAGACCTCCCAGCACCGCCACGCCACACCGGTCTCATCCATCCCACGTCGCCGGAGGTGCCCAAACAGGGGCGACAGCAAAAAAAAACGATAAAAAAAAGCTCTGTAGGCCTCCTCCTCCATCTCCTCCGATTTGCTGCCTTTTACTACTACCATCTATAACCATTAGCTCCGCCACGACGAGACGAAGCCAACCCACACTCTCATGTCGCCAGAGATGACCTGAGGGTGGAGAAATTGTTGAAAAACAATTGCCGGCACGGACTCCTTTTTATCTTCAAAGCTCGGTTGGCCGCAGGACCACCACCAACCGCTACACCTACCTCCGCCGTACCGAGTAGTACCTGAACCGCCGTCCGAAGTACAGCTTCGCCGCCGCCGTCACCTCCGCCATTTGGTTCAGACGCATGAAGAAGAAGAAGTTGATGCACTTGTCTTAATATTTTGGGGGTAAAACTACAATTTCTGTCATTTCTTTGTTCCTCATATCACTTAGGTAATCATGTTTTCATAATTTTCAGTCAAGTCATTTAACAAATTTCAAAACTAACAGTTTGGTCACTAGGATCTTTTTGTGTTTTGGTTAATATTTTTGTTATTATGTCAATCTAAATTATTTTTATTTTATTTTCAAGATATTTTGAATTTTATTAGCTATGTAAATTACTAAGAATCCTTTTATTTTATTTTTAGTGTTATTATTTGTTTTTCTCTTTATTTCTTAAAATCAAGAAAAAAATCTAAAAATAACTCGTAGAGCATTTTCAGGTTCCCAATCGACCTAGTAAAAAGATTGGTGACGACTCCTTTTAAAAAACCACTAGCCACATTTGGCATAAAAGTTTCTCATCTAGTTACCCTGAGAGCTCGATTCTGTCGAAGCCATGAGAACAAAAAATCCAATATTACCGTTAGTCTCTACGAATTAATCAAAAGAGGTTTATGTAGATTTCCATAATATGTGAAAAAAAAGAATAGTTTTTTTTAATGTTTTGAACGTGTAGCGACGTGGGAAATACCTATCGGTAATGTGGAAAGCTTAAGTGAAACCTGCGGAAGCTTTCAAGCTTAAGTGAAACCCGCGGAAGCTTTCAAGCTTAAGTGAAACCTGCGGAAGCTTTCAAGCTTAAGTGAACATGAGCTTCCGCAGGTTTCACTTAAGCTTGAAAGCTTCCGCAGGTTTCACTTAAGCTTTCCACATTACCGATAGGTATTTCCCACGTCGCTACAGATGGCGACTCCGCTGGGGACTTGTCCGGCCACAAAAGGGGTTTGTTTTTATTTATTTGCTTGATTTTACCTTTTTATTTTCATTGTGTTTTAATTCACACTCTCACACATACACACACAACATACATGTTACATTCATATCATTGAGCTTCCTACCCGAGCTCTAAACAAAACAAGTTCTTTCTAAGCGGAATACGGTGTTGTTGTACTTGTGAGATGTTATTCTCCAAGCCTTCACCGTTTCCTAGTAGGGAAGTAGTGCTAGTCCCGTGGGATTAATATTCCCGCATGGACTCACGAAAAGCTACGACCCGCATTAATCCATTCCTTGCATGTCCCTCGTGGGTAAGGATTGGGCCGTCGTTTCTCAACGACGGGATTCGGGAACCACCGAAACCTCTTTGACAAACCGTTCCTTGCATATAGTTGACCTTATATCGAAACCATTAGTCTCGGCTTTAGGATTCCTACCCACTTTGTGTCACCCGGTAAATATGATGTGTGCTATTGTACCTGTTGCTATCTTCGCTAACTCGTCATTGTTATAATTATATCTCACTCGCCCTGCATATCATATAGGATATATACTTAGTAAGATAACTCATTCCATGGATATATTTGGATTCCTCCTCTTGCCGATGATGAGTCTTGGATTGCCACGATAGTGGAAACCCGATCGAGGCAATGACATGTTTTAAATCACTGCAAGACTATCCAGGAGATTACTCTTCACAATAACCCATTTTGCTTGAGCCCAAGGAAAAGATGAGCATGTTCTCGGTGGAACAAGTATGAGACTCCACACAAGTTGCAAGTGCGACAGTCCGTAAACTCAATGTCACGAGCAAATTCCAGGTGTAACCGAGGAACGCAAAAGCGCACCCAGCTAGAGTACCTGAGTTGAACGCCTTGAATTGATCGGAAACTATGGTGCAAAGGGCATTGCTTCTTTTAAAGATCTTCAATTCAAATCCTTTGTACTATACACTTTTTTGTATATAATTTGCACTAATTAATCTTGTTTGTTTTTTTTATTTTCATGACATTTACATACATTTTGTATATACAGCTTACACGGATTGATCTTGTTTACTGTCTTCATGACAATTACATCTCTTTTTAACTTTCAATGGCATTAATTTGAAACATTGCATTTTATCATTCCTTTCTCCATACTTGTCATTGTACATTGACTCACAAACTTGGAATATACACACAAAAAAAAAATCATTTCTAAAATTGTTCATTAGTCATCATTTAATCATTTCTTCCTCCGACATATCCTTGTACATTTTCATTCATAAACTCGAACATACATTTTTAATTATCAATGACACAATTACTCATCGATCATGCATTTGATCATTTCTTTTCCACACATGTCACTGTACATTATCATTCATACACAAATAAAAACATCTTGCAAAAAAGAGAAGTGGACATCAAGGAGTTTGAGGACAATTGTATGATGTGGAAAATCAGACGACCCCCATTTGTGACATAGAAAAACAATTTCTCACTAGTCGCCTTTAAGCTCTGTCTAATACGTTGATCAATACAAATTGATGAATAATTGGAGAAATCTTTGAATTTTTACTCGAATCTTTGAGAGCTTGCCAAGATAAATTGAAAGTTAAAGTTACCTAGATTTAGTCCAAAATCTAGAGTACAGTCTTTGTTGCAATGGACCTCTGTTATTCTTTATCTTGAAATAAGAAGGGGTAAATGTGCACTTTGGCATCCTTAAGAAAAATACCACACCACAGCTTCAAGCATTCTCTCCTTTATTTCAAGAATCATTCACCAAGCCACAACATAAACAATGTCACAGATGAGCTAAAATGAGGACTCAATAGTGGTTATCTCGAAAGCATTGCTAAATCTTATGGGAACAATTTCGATGAGGCCCTTCAATTTCTGTCACGAGATTCTTATTCGAAGAAAGTTTGTCTCGATCTACTTCAGCAAGATTCTTTCAGAGCATCAGAAGGATCATTCATCTAAAAAAGGAAAATTCTCCCCAAAGAAAAGAGACACCATCCATAAAAAAGGATGGGAGGCGTGAGAACGAAAGAACATTTCAGATCATCGCTACATTTCCAAGGTCGAGATCAAGTCAAGTTCCATACAATTCTTCAAGTCCCGAGGTCGGATCAAAGGTCACGATGCCTTCAACACATCAATACCCATGGCTCACAAAAATGGAGAAAATAGAAAAAGTGGTCAATGTAAATTCTATTCCATTGTCTTTAGCTAGAAATGGCTGGAGTTACGAGTAGTGCTAGTAGCCATTTGTCTTTGCATTTTAGTCAGAAGTAATCGGGCGTAGGTAGCAACCACTATTTACGCTCGCATGAAAATGACTAAAAAACGCAAGTCAAACAAGGTCCGACCCAAAAAAAGAGAAGAAAAAGAAAAAAAGAGTCATGGAGTCTAAACTAAAAACCTGCAAAGGCGGTTTAGAGAGAAGGCACAATTTGAAGCAGTTTTGACTAGCTCAACGACCTGGGGGGCCACTCACATCTCAAGCACTATCAACCACACTTTTCAAGTATCCGAGTAGCAGTGTAACACATCATGACAGTTGGAGGGCAACAAAGAAATCTCAAGCAGTATCAACAAATTCTCAAGTTTCTCAAGAACAATTACGCACATCATCACAGTTGGGGGGCAACATTTTAAGTTCGTTCTCATTGGATAAGGCGATGATTTTGAGATTGCGACTATCAGGTCTTGCAAAGAAGTCAAATCGCTAAATGGTGACATTACAAGGCCTTTCATCTGAACCACTCTACTTTTCGCCACCATAGCAAATGGATGTCATGTACCTTACAAAATCCTTTCAATCGATGTTTTTTTCTTCACCTCGATGTCCACACAAAACAATCCTTCATACCAAGAAGCCCTTTCACTATCCCTGCACATTCTACTTCTTCAAATGGAAAAGGGAAAGAATAACAGAGTTATGATAATAACACAAAGATCATCATATATCTTGTCAAGCTCTACAAATTGATAAGAGTTTTCTTTAAGGATCAACCGTTAAACATTAATGAGTATGGATCTTACGGCAGACATGGTTTAAAGACTCTTGTTGAGAATATGCATTTTTGTGACCACAACTAGGGGGCAACTAGATCATTCACTCATACAATTGTTCTCAAGGACAAGGGAATCCATGAATGGAAAACAATTTTTCGACAATGAGGTAAGATCACATCAGACAAGATGAAAGACATTCATGAAGAAAGCTTAGTAAATGTTTGTGCATCTGTCATGCATCATTGGTTTTAATTGAAGATCTCCATCATTGCAAATCCAAACATCAAGCATTTTCAGAGTCATGATCATCATGTGTCATACATAATACCATCATTCATTTTCGAGACAGCTTAGGGAACTCATCAACTCAAAGTTATTGATATCAAGACGGGAGGATTCGATGAAAATCTTTCTAAGATGACAACGACTCATGTTCACTTAAGCTTGAAAGCTTCCGCAGTTTCACTTAAGCTTGAAAGCTTCCGCAGTTTCACTTAAGCTTTCCACACATTACCATGATACGGTAACACATTATCTTTCACTTGCTTCATCTTGTACATACGGGCACATTGAAATTGCGCATAGTCAAAGACTACAACTCTCGGAAATTCGCTCATTGCGTGCGATTTCACATTTCAAGTTTAGTCATTTCACAAACTTCACCATTTTCCAAATTCGCTCATTTATCTGCGATTTTACATTTTTTATGAAGTTTAGTCATTTTGTCAAACTTCGTATCAACCTCATTCACTCCAGATTTTTCATTAAAGGTAAGGAAAGTTCCTTAGCCTTAACCCATGAGAGAAATGTTTCTCTCCCTGAATGGTAAGAAAGTTCTTCCATTCTCTTCACCCCAAGTCAGCAGAGCATCACTCAAAGACGGCATCGTTGTCGTGACTTCTCCTCGAGCTCATTTCGCATTTAAAAGGCTGGTCTCAACAGAATCTCTGGTTGCCAAGCATTCATCTCTCGACCATTTTCAGCTCTTGCCCGAGCATTAACAACTCACTTGGAGTCATTTGTTTCCCTCCGCACAAAGCGAAACCCTCATCCGAAACACTCCCAAGTTGCCGAAAACATCTTTTCCGGAGCCTAGAGATCCTTTCCCACAATTCAACAAATTGTTCTCATCATCTTCATTGTGCTCTGATAAAACCAGCGTCACCTGTGTCGACTCTCTCGCGAGAAAAGAAGAAAGCTTGTCTCTTCTTCTAATATTTCAGAACTTTACTCATTTTGTGGGATGTCTCACCTTAGAAGTGTAGTCATAAACACACAATGAATCACTCAGTTTTTCACCAAAGGCATTAAAAGTTCCTTTAACAAGTCCGGAGATAAAAGTTTCTCCCCTTATGGTAAGAAAGCTCTTACCATTCCTCTCATTTCATGATTTTGACCAATGATCTCTTTTCACCAACAGTGAGGAAAGTGTCCTCAACCTTAATCGTGAAAGAAAAGTCTTCTTTCGCTGAATGGTAAAAAGGTTCTCACCATTCACTTCGTCTCGATATTTCAATCAAGTCTTTCAACAAAGAAGCAGGAAATGTTCATTCGCTTCTTAAGGGAAAGAAAGGTTTCTTCCCTCTATGGGTAGCAAGAAGGTTCTTGTTATTCATTCACCACTTCCAACGGACAATCAATCATATACTTTTGTCGAGCATTGGGAAGGTTCTCAATCTCGAATTACCGGAGCAAGGAAGGTTCCTTTGCTTCAGAAGGGAGAGAAATATTTCTTCCCTTCACAAACAACAAGAAGGTTCTTGTTGTTCATTTTTTTATCCATCAGCCATCTGTCTTTACCGAGCATTGAGGATATTCTCAATCTCGAATTACCGGAGCAAGGAAGGTTCCTTCGCTTCAGAAGGGAAAGAAATATTTCTTCCCTTCACAAACAACAAGAAGGTTCTTGTTGTTCAATTTTTTATCAATCAGTCATCTATCTTTGTCGAGTATTGGGAAGGTTCTCAATCTCGCATCTTTGGGGTAAGGAAGGTTCCTTAACCTCGAATAGTGGAAAGGTTTCCGCTATTCAACTCAATAGGAAGGTTCTTATTGAGAGAAGCAAGGAAGGTTCCTTCGCCTACGAATAATGAGAAGGTTCTTGTTATTCGATTTCAATCAATCAATCAATCATTATCTGCCTTACTTTTGCCGAGCATTGGGAAGGTTCTCAATCTCGCATCTTTGGGGTAAGGAAGGTTCCTTAACCTCGAATAGTGGAAAGGTTTCCGCTATTCAACTCAATAGGAAGGTTCTTATTGAGAGAAGCAAGGAAGGTTCCTTCGCTTCACGAATAATGAGAAGGTTCTTGTTATTCGATTTCAATCCATCAATCAGTCTTTCATCTACTTTCATCGAGCATTGGGAAGGTTCTCAATCTCGCATCTTTGGGGTAAGGAAGGTTCCTTAACCTCGAATAGTGGAAAGGTTTCCGCTATTCAACTCAATAGGAAGGTTCTTATTGAGAGAAGCAAGGAAGGTTCCTTCGCTTCACGAATAATGAGAAGGTTCTTGTTATTCGATTTCAATCAATCAATCAATCTATCATTCATCTTACTTTTGTCGAGCATTGGGAAGGTTCTCAATCTCGCATCTTTGGGGTAGGGAAGGTTCCTTAACCTCGAATAATGGAAAAGTTTCCGCTATTCAACTCAATAGAAAGGTTCTTATTGAGAGAAGCAAGGAGGGTTCCTTCGCTTCACGAGTAATGAGAAGGTTCTTGTTATTCGATCCAATCGCAGCAGTCATCTATTTTCACCGAGCATTGAGAAGGTTCTCAATCTCGAATCTTTAGAGTAAGGAGAGTTCCTTAACTCTAAATAGCGGAAAGGTTTTCGCTATTCAATTCAATAGGAAAGTTCCTGTTGAATGAAGCAAGGAAGGTTCCTTCGCTTCGGAAAGGTAAGAAAAGTTTCTTCCTTTCATGAATGATGAGAAGGTTCTCGTTATTCGTCGGACAAAATTTGGGGTCATCATACTTTGCGAGTTCCATTCCTCATGAAACACGCAAAGGGGGGCAGCTGTTGACACCCGATTTTGTCCGGAGTAGTGATTTAGGTTTTTGTTTTTGTTTTTCGGTATTTTTTCGTATTTTTATTTCATGTGATTTTTGTCGACATTTTATGTATTTTTCGTCATTTTCATTATTTTGTGTAACTTTTGCCATTTTCGTTATTTTACGTAATTTTTATCATTTTTCACGTGCTATTGTCATTCTCATTATTTTATGAACTTTTGTCGTGTGTTTTTGTTATTTTGTGAACTTTTGTTATTTTTGTTATTTTGTTATTTCTTATAATTTTCATGTTCTTTTGTTATTTTTCTTATTTTTGGTACTTCTATTATTTCCATTATTTTATGTAGTTTTTGTCATTTTTATGTACGTTGTTTTTTATTTTTATTTTTTTACTCCGATGTGCCTTTTATTATTTCGTGTGCTTTTGTTATTTTCATGATTTTTATGTATTTTTATCAGTTTTATTCGGTTTAATTTAGAATTAAAATGTGTTTATTTTATTTTATTAATTAATTAAAAAAAACTAAAAAAAACAAGAAAAAAAAAAGAGAAGAAACTTACAGCACGAGTTGGTCTTCCTTCTTCTCCGCCGGCGCCTCCTGCAACCTCTGCCCATCACCCATCCATCAAAGCCAACTTCAGACTCCATCATCATTGAGCAAAGCACCTGTCAATCAAGAATTTGGCTATAAATAGAGCCAATTTGGAAGCAAAACGGGAGGAAGAAATCAGAGAAAAATCGAAGAAAACGGCCGACCTTCCTCCACCTCCACTTCCCTCTCCAGCCATTTTCGTCCCGAAAGTCCACCACCATTAACTTCGTCACGACGAGAGGAAGCCAGAACACCAACCCACGTCGCCGGAAATGCTCTGAGGAGGGAGAAATCGGCGAAAAACCGTACCAACAATTTCACGTTTAACAGCCTCGACTCGGCGTTCCGGCCACCTTTGCCGCCGGAAAATTGCCGGAAACCACCCTCCGGTCGACGGCGCACCTCCCCGACCCAGGTCCGCCGCCGGAAGTCAAGCTCCACCGCCGGCCGCCGTCAGCTCCGCCACCTGGTTCGCGAAACGCAAAGAAGAAGCTGCTGCAGCAGTTTTAAAACTTTTGGTAAAACTACAACATCAGTCCCTGTCCCTTAACTTTCCCCTCTATTTCACTTAAACCCCCATATTTAGCCACAGTATCATTCAAGCCACTTTTCAAGTTTAAAACTCGACACTTTGGGCACTAAGCCTAAACTTTTTATTCTTTTTCCAAAAATGTTTTTTTTTAATTTATTAATTTAAGGATTCTTACCTACCATTTATAATTTTTCATCTTTGTATTCATTTATGTATTTCCAACTTTATTCTTATTAAAAAAGAAAAAAAATCATTTTATTAACCTTTGTATAGTCTTCACCATCATTTTAATATGTAAATTGTTTAAATCCTTTTATCTTTTTTTAGGGGAATTGTGCTTCTCGATTATTTTGCTAATTTGCCAACAATTGATTTTTTTTACTTGACATTTATCCCACTTTCTTTCCTTTTCTTTCTTCTGCACCAGAATTTCTTTTCCTTTTTTTAGACTTTCTTTTTTTTGCTTTACCCATTTTGTTTATTTTAAATTTTTAACTCCATTAAAAAAAATATATAAAAAACACAAAAAAAAATCAAGCAAAAATCTAAAAATACCCGTGGTACCAATTTTTGGGCGTACGAAAATTAATCATTTTTGTACGTAACTGACAAACGAATCTAGATCTCTCGTAGACCATTTTCAGGTTCCCAATCGACCTAGGAAAAAGATTGGTGGCAACTCCGTACAAACAATCTTCGGGATATTACCGATAGGTATTTCCCACGTCGCTACAGAACGGCAATGATGATTTTATTGAAAGAGTAAAATAATTTTTTTTTTAAAAAAGCAACAGCCTCGAGGAAGAAACGTATAGGATATTAGTGAAAAAAATAATCAAAGAGGTTCCTTCTAGAAAGATAAAAAAGTTTTATATGTCTTGTATTTTGTAACCATTATATGACCCTCCAAGTAGTAGAGCTTGATTCATATTTTGACGTAATTACCATTATTTCAAGTGGTCAATATATATATACATATATATATAATTATTTTCCTTTTAAAAAATTATAACCCCCCTAAATTTCAAATTTTTATTACTTGTCGCTAGGGGTGAGTAACGAATCGAGCCGAGCGGAGCTCGGTTCGAGCTCAAGCTTTAACGAGCCCGACGAGCCGAGCCTCATGAGCCTCGAGCTCGAGCTCGAGGCTCGAATAATATACGAGTCGAGCTCGAGCCTGAAATGTTCGGCTCGTAAGGTTCACGAGCCTTAACAAGCTCGCGAGCCTAACGAGCTCGCGAGCTCGTTTGGGGCCGAATCGAGCCTAGCCGAGCTCAAGCTCGCGAGCTCGTTTAGGGCCGAATCGAGCCTAGCCGAGCTCGCGAGCCTAACGAGCTCGAGCTTCACGAACCTTCGAGCCGAACTCGAGCTCGAATTTTCGGGCTCGTTCGAGCTCGAGCCGAGCCCGAATTTCACGAGCTCGAGCTCAAACCTGGTAGGCTCGGGCTCGGCTCGGCTCGAACTCACCCCTACTTGTCGCATTGTCACTAGTAATTAAAACATACTCACTTGATTCGTCCGGTAAAAATTGTCCCGTTTGATTTTGTTGTTTTAAGTTTCAATATTTGACTCAAAATTTAATAAAAATGAAAAATGAAAAAAATTCATAAAAAATATATTTAGAAAATTTAGATTACAAATATAATACATGTACATACACTACGTCATTGAAACAATTTGTATTGCGGACATATCGCAATTATCTCGCATTATTTAGCGCGGTATAAGCTGCAATACAGGTCGCAATATTTAAGCCCGCACTAGCAGGCTTATCGCGGCTCACTCCGCAATACTTATTGCGGCCTATTGCGGAAAAGGCCGCATTACACTATATTTTTAATAAAAAAAAACTAAATTCATCCGGATGAATAAATTCATCCGGATGAATGTATTCATCCCCACCAACCCAGATTATGCCCAGAAACTCAACAAACACCCAAAACTGAACAAAAACTCAGATTCAAAAGAACAAACACAAACATTTTTCTTTCATTTCTTCAATATCTTCAACAACAATTCAAAATGGGTAATGTACAAATAAAATCAAATGTAAATGAAAAGTAAAAAAACTTTTATCTACTTTTGCTCAACAATAAAAATCTCAGATCTAAAATTCTAACACATATATATCTTCTTCTTCTCCTCCTTTTTGCCGCCGATTCTCCTCTCATTTCGCCGTCGATCCTACACCGCTTTCTTTGACGACCGCGAACCCGACATTCTAGAACGCTAACGCCAAGAAGAAGAAAAAGAAGAGCAAGAAAGATGAAGAAGAGTCAAGATCAGTAGTGGAATAGCAAGAAGAAGAATTTAGATGTGAAGAAAGAAGACGAAGGAGAGCAAGGGAGAGAAGAAGAAAATGGAGAGATTTGTAGAGAGATAGAGTTTTGAGCGGATGAAAATAAAGAAAATGAGAGAGAGAGAGACTAAAAGTAACGTTATTGCAGCCTTATTGCGAAATAAGCCGCAATACGGTGTGGGCTTGGGCCTTATTGCGGCCCTTATTGCGGCCTTGGCCGCATTAAGCATAAATTGTACACATAATTGCGTCTTCTATCGCGTTTGCGTTAAATTCGCCAAAGCTGCAATACTAGCCGCACTAAAATCGAACTCCACCACGTAGTGATATAAAATATTTGATTTTTAATGTCTAAATATTTATTAAAAAATCATATATTAAATACTAGTGTGAAACTGTTAAAATAAATGAGACAATATTTTGTGAACTAATGAAGAAGTATATATATATATATATATATATATATATACACACACACACACACACACATGATCATTTAATAGGTGTGACTTTTTGGGTAAGATGCAATGCATATATTGTTGACTCACTTTTATATGTAGTACCTCCCTTACCATCCATTATGCTATGGGTAAAGTCTACTTTTAGTCTCTTACCTTTTTTATTTGTCCTACTCAGGTCTCATTTTAAGAATTTGTGTCATTCAAGTCCCCTAGCTTTAATGATTATTTCATTTGTGATCCTTCCGTTAGTTTGACCGCTAAGTTGACCGTTAATATAATTAATTTACCAAATTATCATTTTCTTAATTTTCAACAAAACCCCTAATTTCTATAAAATTTTCAACAAGCTCCCTAATGTGAGTTTGTTCCCACACTAGCCACTTTCTCAAAAGGTCCAGTTCCAAATCATAATTCTCAAATCCGTTCTCAGCACTTTGAAGTCCTCTGAATCCAGATCCTTCGACGTCGTCAGATCCGCTCTCAACCCTTTAGACGAGACGTTAAGGTTGAAGAGAGAGGAAATGTGGGAGGCCGCATAGTCGATGTTGGTGGTGATGTTGAGGCGGTGGAAGCGGAGTGAGTCGACGATGAATGTGGGGCGGTAGAGAATGTTGGTGGCTCTTGGGTCACCGTTCCGCACTCAACGAAGCTGACGGGTCGCCCTAGTTCGCTAGCTAGAGCAACATCAAGGCCTCACGTCGCAGACTAGACACGATCCTCGCTCTCTATTTCCATCATCGCTAAACCCCAGCTCGAATCGCACTCCTCCATTAGTGTCGAGTCTTCTCCGCTTCAAGCTCTCCATGGCCTCAGTCTCGCTTCGTTCAGAATGATCAAGTTCTCCAAATTATGCTGGCAATTCACACCAGATCTAGAGAATCGATCCTCCCTCTCTGCCGATCCCACCATCGTGCTTTGTCCCTGCTTGAGGACCACCCACCTTCATCAGTCCATCTCGCCAAAATTAGAATGAGAATCGGATATGGAATCGCATAGATCGATAGCTCCTACTGGTTCGTTTTCATCTTTGGAATCGTTCTGATTCAAATTGAACAACGACCGATAGCTTGTTGTTCCTGGCGTGGTGGTGCACCACCGGCGTGGCTAGATCAGTACGAAATCGAATCCCGATGAACACGGTGGATCTTCTCATGTTGGTGGAGCGGCCGGTCTGATGATGGCAATAAGTTGGATCAGATGCCGCCAAATTCATCAGCCTTTCTCGGAGCCGACATTCAGAGCATCGTACGACTTGATGGGTGTGAGATGATCCAGACACAGCCATGGCTGCCAGTTTGAGGCTTCCGCTCTGCTCGTTGCTACTGTAATTGTGCGAATGGTGGGGTGTTTGCCCTAGGTAGCTGGCCCCTAACATTTTTACTACTATAAACGCTTTTATAGTGGCCTGTTATCTGGCGAGAATGGCGGCGCTGCCCGAGGTGTTTCTTCAATTTTACACCCTGAAGAGGACTATTGGCCACCCGTTTTATCAACTCACCCCCGAGGAGGTGAAGGTGGGTAACAAGATGGTGAAAACACCACCAGCTCGTGGGGCAGTTGGAAAAATGTGTTTTTCTTCATCGTGAAGGAGGATAGTTGGGGCTTCCCTGCGTATTTCATCAGGGAGATGGAGGCCAGGGTGTTTGTGAAGCCCTCTATATGGGCTAGGAGTGAAGGGAAGATAGTCCTCGATACCCTCTGCAAATGGGCTTGTGCAATGATTAGGATCGAGGACTGCGATGGTGCGTTTCCCTCCATTCTGTCGAGTATGGACGAGGTGGTGCTGAGGAAGGTGAAGATCAGCCGGGCCTACCAGCTTTTAGGCCATGTGAATACGTTGGAGAATTGGATCGAGGGCCTGGATGGAGATCTGATCGAGCGCTTCAAAAGCTAGTTTAGAAACCCTAGATGTCAGTTGCATTGCTCTCTTTTATGACATTTGTTATTTGTAACTGAATTTGTAGTCCATTTTTTGGATTTTTATTGCAGTGCCGATGACGAAGGTGAACAGCCTCTTTGCTAAAAAGAAGGACCTTCAAGAGGCCCTGATGAAGAAAATGGCGAAGGCATGCGCCGTAAAGCCCATTCGAGTACAAACTTAATGCGAGTAGAACTAGAAAAGATAAGGTTTAGGATAAAATGTGCACCCCTTAAAGTGTGTTAAAGTGTGCATCATTGTCCATTAATTACCAAATTGTTGAACTCATCGCTTCTGCCGACTTCTTCCTTATTCTTATGGGTGCACACTTTAACATAGGTTAATGAGTGCATACTATATAGTTACTCAAATGATATACACAACTTTGAGTTGTACAGAGCCTAACAAAGTAGAGTCCTTAAGGGACTTTGCATCTGCAACAAGTAAACAGAAATATTAAGCCTAAAAAGAGATAGCAATCTTAACGCAATGAAGGGTGATGAACCGAGATCTTCTTTTTAAAATTTGATATTATTTTTTATTCAAATTCTATATTTATAGGGTAAAGTACATTTTTAGTCATTTAGCTTTAATAGGTGTCCTATTTTGGTCAATTTTTAAGAATTTGTCCTATTTTAGCCCTAAATTTATGGTTTTCTGTCCT
The DNA here is from genome assembly GCA_024586325.1 of Stellera chamaejasme. Taxonomy (NCBI): domain Eukaryota; kingdom Viridiplantae; phylum Streptophyta; class Magnoliopsida; order Malvales; family Thymelaeaceae; genus Stellera; species Stellera chamaejasme. Next base: position 2,203,228 of record CM044986.1, read on the forward strand.
ATTTTAGTCATTCTGTCAGTTTGATAGTTAATTAGGTTATTTTTACGTAAATACCCCATAAAAATACAATCTAATTACACATTTAATAGATGTATGGCCACCGAACTTTTAATAAATATACAAAAAAAGTCCCTAAAGTTTTTCTCCTTTTACCTCTATCTCAACATCAACCGTGAAGTTCTTCACCTGCTTCGGATCATCATCACCACCACCATCAATCGTGGTCTTCCAGTAACTCCACCTATGTCTCTTGCTCTCTACGTCGAAACCGCCCGACGTTCATCACCAATACTAAAACAAGTCGCTGTCGAGTTTGATCCTTTGGAAAATTTGAATCTGAATCGAATCTGAAACTTGTCAAAACTAGAAAATTTCCCTATACTTGTCGAATCAATTTCTTCAAGAAGAATGGCTTCCAAGAATGCTGAAAATCTGAGACGATGATGGCCAAATCTGAAAATCTGAGACGAGGATGACCGTAGTTGGCGGGTGGTCGTCTGATCACAGGTCGCAGCAAAATCGGCCTCTTTCGGAGGCGGAGCTGGTCGCGAGTTGTGCGCCGGTGGCTAAGAAAATGTTTCCCGATGTTGGAGGCAGCAGATCGATGCTGGAGTGGCCTGGATGCAGTCGGTCGGGGTGAGTTGGGTCAACAAGTTGTGGCTTCATTCTCCTTAGTTTGAGTGTTTCTAATCGCTTAGGGCGACTGGCGTGATGCGGCGATGCTAGGGAGGCCAACGGTTGGTTATGAAAGGCTGCAAGTGGAAGAGGAGGAAGGTGGAGGGCGACGATGCCGTGGAAGAGGAGGAAGGTGGAGGGCGACGATGCCATGGAGGAGGAGGATGATTTTGTTACGCTTTTGCCTCTTTTTTTGCTTCTGCTTCTTTTTTTGGTTTTGTTGTCGAGTGATCATCAGGAGAGAGGAAAAAGTAGGGTATAAAATTGATAGAGTTTTTATAAACTCATGGAACAAGTTGTAAATTAAGTATGGATTTTTAGTCATTCAACTCATCTAACGGTAAATTTAACGGATAAATTAACGGTAGGACTTTAGTAGGACATAAACCCAAAGTTATGAGACTAAAATATGACGAATTTTTAAAAGGGACCAAAATAGGACATGCATCAAAGCTAAAAGATTAAAAATGTACTTTACTATATATATATATATAGTCAGGTGGTGGGTCCACAATGGGCACGTGTCCACAGTAAAATTCTACAATTTATGATGGTAGTGGTAGTATTTTCTGATAAATATAAAATATAGGGGCTAGTTTGAACACAAATACATAGTTTAAGGGATAAGTGTCATTTAAACAAATAAGAAAGAAAACTCCAGTCCAGCCCACAAGCCCAATCGCGTGGCAGCTACCATATGAGGAAGAAACGATGGATGAACTACAAATGTCATCCTACAACTACGCATATTTTTCTACTCAAGTCCTAACATTTTTTATTCTATCATACAAACCTAAAAGTTTTGATAAAATTATGTTAAGAATTAGTCCTATACATTTATTGCTAGCCATAGTTAAATAGAATAAATAATTTTATCAGAGCCTATTATTTTTTAAAACTGTAATATTTTGTCATTTTATTTTGATTGGATATAAAATAGTTAAGTGTCCCCACATACCAAAAATCTTGAATCCGCCACTATATATAGTGTGTGTATATATATATATATATATATATATATATATATATATACATATATAATTACAGAGATTATAGTAGTTAATAATTTTCTATCCTAGTCTTGGTGTTATTGTTTCATGCTAAATGAACGACAGAACGAGGGACTTGCTCAATAAACGATCTTTCAAGCAAATCAGATACATCGTATAAAATACTCACCTCCGTATTGCACCAAAAAGAAACTTGTAGTACGGGGCCGGGCAATAAATAAGGAAGGTGTTACAGTCCTGTAAATCATCGATACATGTTCGTACGTACAGATTCACCTACACATACACACCACTCCCTATACATGGTTCCCCAAAAATGGCATGCATGAAGGGAAAATTATAAACACGGTATAATCAGTTAATGGGCGGAATACGCTTCCGGCAAATTAATTAAGCCACGCATTCAACTTTTTAACTTTTACCAATTGTTGACAGCTGTATTAGAGTGCATATGGCAATAATTAATATTCATGACCTACAGAAATTGGAGAAAAAAATATATTACATCCATTCCTAAAAATTTAATTAGTGTGTGTTTTTTTTCATTCTTAAAAAACTAATGTGTTTTTTTCTTAGCATTTAAGCTATGATTTTATTTATTTAACAATAAATAAAGTCACTATATGAAAGAATATGAACAATTTTTCTGATATTCAACAAGAGAATTGTGTAAATATTTTTGGATATGATGATTGGAGTATTTCCAGAAATAAAACCTACACTACGTGGAGAGGAGAGCCCTCACTACGGCCCTCAATGCAGTTGGGCCGTGGTACTCACTGCGGCGAGGGCCGCAGTGAACGCCGTGGTAAAAATGGTCGCGGTGCGTACTACGGCCTCACCACGAATAAGGCCGCAGACGATCGCCCACCGTTAGACATCCGACGCGCCGCCATTATGTATCTTTTGTATCTGCTCGTGCATAGAATACTATTATTTTTGATAAAAATAAAATCGTATAAATAATTACTAACTATTATTTAAATTAGTAAATATAAACTTAATAATAATGTTAATTAAGAAAGTAATTATTAATTTAAATAAATGTAAATGGAATATATAAATAAGATAATTAACAAATTACATCCTAAAAATGTTTACACTAATTCTAATTATTCGGAGGATTATTATTGTTGATAAAAGCATCGAATTCATGATTGTCCATCCCGAACAGGTCCAAGAAGTTGAACAGTGGCGCTGCGATCTCAGGCCATGTGGGTTGCGGGATCTCCTGCTCCGAAGTCCGTGGCGGCACCGGCTGATAATAATCTTAGGCGGAGTTGAGGGTGAGGTCGGGATTTGGAGGAGAAGGCGGCCTCGGAGGATGCTCGTGACATGGGGTGATCCGGGGGGGAAGGCTGGGATGATCTAGAGACCAAAGTCGGTGGCACGTCGGAAATGTCCCACCCTACATAGCGCCAACCACATGTTGCTGATAGCCGCTTCCATGGAACGCGTCACCTCGGTTACCCGGGCTTCAACCTCAGCATGCGCACGAGCACCTTGGTCCTCGAGAGCGGCGACCCTGCATCTCAGGTCACGGATCAAATATTCACAACAAATATTCACAACAAATTTCATCAAATTTCATCAAATACTCACAACAAATTTCATCAAAATTCATCAAATATTCTAAAATTTTCACAACACATTTCAACTAATTCCAACAAATCAATAAACATCCAACCAATCCATAAACATCTTAAAAACTCATAAACATACTAAAAACTCAAAAACAAACCGAAAAAATTGGAAAAAAACCTACCTTTTGCAGTGAGGGAGGCGTCCGTTGCAGCGGCGACGGAGAGGGAGAGGGACGGAGATCAGGGGACGATCATGAGGAAAAATGGGGAGGAGGCAGACGGACTTGCAGTTTAAGGAGCCTCACTGTGGCCTTACTGAGGCAGTAGCCGCAGTGATGCTCCTGGGCTTGGGCCTCACTGCGCAAACTACCGCAGTAAGGCCCAGCCAAGTGATGAAGGCCGCCACACACAGGCGATACCTGACTCGCGCGGAGCAAAGACTACAGCGAAGGTAACGCCCGCGATACCTGGCCTTCGCGGAACCCAGGCTTCCGCGTGTGCAACTCTTGACTATCGCGAAGCAAGGGCCTCTGAGAAGGAACACCCGCTTGAGGGACTTGGAGGACCAATGACTCGCGCGAAGGCCAAGAAGGCTAAAGAAGCCTTGGAATCTACCATGCGAGTGCACGCTAACTTAGCGGAACATGGACAGCGAAGGGTCGAGCTTCTGCATTTGGCCGGACTCCCCGTTTCTCCAGTAGAAGATACAACGGAGGTTCCGTGCTTCTCTTTATTCTTCATCAACGGGACTTCACAAGCGCGAACGGCTGCCTCGCGAAGATTGGACGCTGGCGAACCCATCCCATCGCGAGGCACGGACCACCGCCGATGGCTGCCCCTCGCGATCTCCTACCTGGAGTTCCGCAACACTCTTTTGGCCAACATATTAGTCCACTTCACACGCAATCTGGCCTGTAGGCTATCGATGGAAGACAAATGATGGCTTTACGAGAAGAAGACATGAGAATGCTTTATAGATATACTTTTGGAAGCTTTTAGGAATTGCATGCATGCAAAGTGCTTTATGCCTTTGGCAGACTTTTGCATGCATGAAAAGTAAGAGACCTTTTTGTAATGTCAGCTTTTAGGAACTGCCTCCCGCCTCCCCCCTTAAATATGTTACCCGGATCCTTTGAAGGGCAGAATTCATATGTTATTGAAAATACACTTTTGAGAGGTATTCTTCAATTTGGGTTCTCATTCGATTTTCATCTCCAATTCTTGAGCACTCTTTAAGTGATTCAAGTCTGATATATCCAAGGAAGCCGTCTCTTTAGGCGTGTGGCTTTGGATCCATCATACATTCCCAGGCGTATCACTTGGAACGTTAGTCTTGTGACTAAGGGTTCAAGCGGCCGAAACATCTCCTTATTTCATTCATCCCTTCAAGAATCGATCAACACGCTCCTAAAAGTCAGTCGCCGGTAACCGGGTTGTATCACCCAGGAGCCTCACTGCGGGCCTTCCGTGGTGAGGCACCAGTGAAGCCCGGCAAACTTCCAATTTCAAACTTTTCGTTTCCCCCATATTTAATATGTGTTTGAATATTGTGGACCCAGCAGGGGCCACTATAATTCGGAAAAATTTGCAATTTAGCCCAAATGTCTTTCAAATTTACAATTTAGCCCTAACATTTTTCAGAATTTGAAATTTAGTCCAAATATCTTTCTAAATTACAAATTCAAATAAGATACATTCAACTACAAATCCACCGGAACATCATCTTCATCGTCATACAGCAGTTGATCTTCCACATTGTTGTCCAATTCAACTAAATCAAAATATGCATGATGATCTAATAATGACAGACTTGCATCAGAGACCGGTCGTATGGTTTAGTCCAAATATCTTTCTAAATTACAAATTCAAAAAAGATACATTCAACTACAAATCCACTGGAATATCATCTCCATCGTCATACAGTAGTTGATCTTCCACATTGTTGTCCAATTCAACTAAATCAAAATGTGCACGATGATTTAATAATGACAGACTCGTCAATTTTTGTAAAGGATGTTTCGTACCTATCTCGTATGGGTATGCATTGATTACACTGACACTTACATTATCAATACTATCGTCCTTAAATCGTCGAGGTTTCATTTTAAAAACTGTGCACCGATTTTTTAGATCACGACGCTTCATCGAGAAGTTTAACAATATGCTTCAAACAATTGCAAATCATCGCAATCTGATCATCATTTAATGTGTATAACGCCTTCGGTTGAAATGGTTTCCAATTCTGTCAAATGCTCAAATGCAGTTCATCACGGATATTTAACTCCTGCAAATCGCGTCTCGACTGTGCATATCCTTCGTTTTCCCTTTCATGTTCAAAACTGTGTAGAATATGTTATCAAAACAATTTTTTACAATATGCATAACATCCAGACAGTGTCGTACTTTCAAGTCTGTCCAATATGGAAACTCCCAGAAATTTGATTTCTTTACCCAATTGTGCTCATCACCAAACTTATCAACCCTCATTTTGTCCCACGGTGTTCCGAATGCTGGGAATACAATCCTATTAAGATCCCTTAAGATCTCATGACCTGACTTATACAGACACGGATGTCTATGGTCAGTTTCTCCCCAAGATTCGGTATTGTTACGGAGAGTATGCCGACGTGGTAAAAATCTCCTATGACAACCCCACCAACTGGTTTTTCGTCCATGCTTCAACTAAAAACTATTAACATCACTCATGCAGTGCATGCAAGTCTTCCATGCGTACTCTAGCTCGATAGCATTCTGTACCCCGGAAAATCACTTATCGTCCAAAGCAAACATGTCCGCATAACAAAGTTCTGATTACGATGCGCATCCCAAGTTTCCACTCCTGTATTCCATAAAACTTGTAACTCCTCAATCAATGGACATAGAAACACATCAATGTTACGACCAGGAGATCGAGGACCTGGAATTAGCAGAGACATGAAAGTGTACGGCTCCTTCATGCATAAATCAGGTGACAGGTTATAAACAACAATGAATACTGGTCACATCGAATAAGATTTTCATGTTTCGGACATCGGGTTAAAGTCATCAGTACTTAACCCCAATCAAACGCTTCTGTACTCCTGTGTGAAATCAGGATAATGTTCGTCGACGTGTTTCCATTCCTCGCCTTGAGATGGATGTCCAACAGTGTCAGATACATTTCCACTTGCTCTAATATGATATGTCATGAATTCTGCGGTTTTAGACGACTGGTAAAGCCGTTGTAGCCGCTCAGTGATTGGTAAATATCGTAAAACCTTTTTAGGTTTCAGTTTCTTACCCGGATCACACCCTTCATACCTATCCGCTCCACACACCCTACAATTCAATAACTTGCTGAAGCTATCGTAGAACAACATACAATTATTCTCGCAAGCGTGAATTTTTCTATACGGTAACCCGAACTCCTTCAACATACCTTTTGTACTACACATTCTCGTTGACAACGAGTTTCCTCCGGGTAATATTTCATTGATATATCCGATCATCTCAGAGAAAAAGGCATCTGATACGTTGTGCTGACTTTTCATACTCAACAACTTGGATAACACCGATAATTTGGTGTACTTATCACCACAACCTTCATATAAAGGTTTTGACGCATCACGCAACAGTTGGAAAAACTTTTGTGCCCTTTTGTTTGGCACTTCGGGCGCTGCAACGTCCTCATCGTCATTGTTCTGATCATCTTCAAAATTACTCCCTCCGTCCCACAAAGGTTGTCAACATTACTATATTGGGCCGTCCCACAAAGGTTGTCAATTTTTTTAAAATAGAAACTTTTTATCATCATTTTTACCATTTTATCCTCTTATCTCACATCGTGGACCCACAAGTATTTCTCTTTCCTCCCACTCAACTTAAAATTGGGGTCCACAAAATTTTCTCCTTTCTTTTTCATGAGGGTAATTTTGTCAACACACTATTATTCTCTCACTTTCCTTAATATATGTGCCCAAACAAATCCTACAACCTTTGTGGGACGGAGGGAGTATTATAGTGCTCATGAAACCCAAAAGCATCACGAACCATTTCTTCATAAGTCGGCCGTTCTTGGCTATCCTCAGAAGAATTAAGTGCATTACTCGTACTTGCAAGATTTGATGATGTTGACGTTAGTTCATCAAATCGATAACCTCGATAAACACATGGATTGATGTCAGGTCGTTCACCATGACAATCTTACACATGAAAATTGGGTTTAAATCCGTCTAATAGTAAATGATTGTCAATTATAATTTAATCATAATAGTATTTATTTTTACACTTTTTACACGGGTATTTCATCAATTCTTCCACATTTGATTTAGCAACAAAAAAAGCATAATCCAAGAATTCCTGAACCCCGGTCCAAAATCTTTCACTTATATAACGAGTCTCATCCTCAAAGCGTCGATACATCTAATCACGTCCTTCGCTCATTTATGATCTTTCCTATGATCATTCATCAATAAAAACAATAACAAACATGACAATTAATTATATATTACAAAAAACAAACACAAAAGCTTTTAAATACTGCACACATTCATATATAAATATTTATATCATTTTTTCTTAATCCATGGTGCATGGATCCACTACGTAGTTGCAGCTGATGTCGTAATGCACAGAGTAACGCCCAAGGCGTTGGGCGTTACTGTGGGACCGAACATCTTTGTAGCGCCCAAGGCATTACTGAGGACGCTACCGGTCAGAGCCTGTCAGAGCTAGTAGCGCCCTCGTAACGCCTTATAGCGTTACCAGCCACCTTTTTCATTAACTGCAACGCCTCGTAACGCATTGGGTCAAGTAACGCCTCGATTTGTAGGCCTGTAACGCCTTGTGCGTTACATTCGTAATGGATTGGTAGCGAATTTGGCGTTACTGTGCCTCCTTCGATACGTAGTGATCTTATCTTATTCATAAAAGTACATATGAAGGTGAAAGGTTGACTACGTAGTTTTCCCAACTTTTGTGACGGCAAAATGAGGGCCCAAGCCGTCATATCCGTAGTATAAAACGTTTATGACGGTTCTATGACGGCTATTTCCGTCACAGACTATTTCCTAAAATTTTATGACGGCCCTATGACGGATACGGCCGTCATAAAGTGTTTCCCAAATATTTATGACGGCACTATGACGGTTAAAGCCGTCATAAACTACCAAGTACGGCATACGTATTTATTCATATTAATTATGACGGCTTGATAACCGCTTTTCCCGTCATGAAATTTTCGGAAAATGCAATATGACGGCTGTATAACCGCTATGGCCGTCACAACTTTTTCGAAAAACGCACTCAAGATTCCTTCAGACTTATGACGGCCTTATGACCAACCGGGCCCTCATAATTCAATTTTAAAAAGCCTTCCCCTCGCCATTTCAAAACCAAAACTTACAGAAACACTCTCTGCTCTCAAACTCTCTGCTCTCAAACTCTCCATTACAGAGAAGAGATTTGCTCTCGAATCTCACCATCTTCAACCTTGAAGCAGCTCATTTCTCATGGTTTCACTCTCATTTTCTTCATCTTGAAGCGAGAAGGTTGATTAACAACAGAAAAGATATTATTGACGCCGGTACGTACAATTTTTCTCTTCTAATTAAATTTTTTTTGGTATTTAGTTTTTACTAGATCTCATATTGTAATATGAAGTTATATTTTGTAGATGAACCATAGTTCCTGTCTGTGAATACTCTTTAGAAGATAAATCTATGTTATACATACTATTTCCAAGCTACACCTGGAAATAGTTGTGTTAAAGATTACTTCTATCGAGTATTCATGGATTGTCCAAAGTGGACAGTTCATAAAAACGCATTCAGTGATTAGGTTGGCTTTTGGATTTGTATTGTTGTTCACAGTTAAGTTAATTTTGGTAGCATCTTGTCTTGTTCCTCATTATACAAGATTTGCGAAAAGCGGAATTAAAAAAATGGGTATAATGGGGAACTGCGACGAAGTGCTGCCGAAATTTTGGTAACTGTGAATAAAATACAGATCCAAAAGTTTAGCATTGATTGGGTTTTTATGAATAGGATAGGACCCATGCACCCTTTAGGTGATTTAATAAATTTTGTCTTAAGCTCATTATTGGTAGTCTTTAATATTCTTATACGTAGGAGTAACTATGGCTGAAGGGCGTGCTTGGATGTACCAGCGTAAAAGTCGGAAGACTGGTCAACTAAATCCGGAATTTTGTGATGGAGTTCAGATGTTCTGTGAATTTGCTTTTAATGTTGCTCAAGACATTGGACAAAGCGAGGTTAAATGTCCGTGTAAGAAATGTAAAAATATCAAGTTTTTTATAAAAGTACTATTGAGAAGCATTTGTTGAGATATGGATTTAAAGATGATTATTATGTATGGGATCTTCATGGTGAGGAACCGCGTATCAATCCAATCATTTACCGACGTTACGAGGAATTTAATGAACCTTCATCATCAAACAATGTTTCTTCATATGGAAATGAGCAGACTATTAGTCGCGGTGACAGGGGATGGGATTGCGAGCAAATGGTTCGAGACGGTTTGTTTTCATCGAATAATTTTGGACATGGAAATAGTGGAAATGATAATGTTAACATGTCAGGCTTTGAAGAGAATGAAGATATCGTGGATGTCGATGTTCCAAATGAAAAGGCAGAACAGTTTTTTCAATTGTTGAAAGATGCGGCACGACCTTTATATGATGGATGTACCGAACACACGAGAATATCAGCTTTGACCGAGTTATTGAGTATTAAAAATCAACACAACATATCTGATGGAGCTTTTAATAGCATACTGAAGTTTGTGAATCGTGTGTTACCCAATAATGAAGCATTGCCAGCAAACATGGATAAAACGAAAAGAACGATCAAAGAGTTAGGTTTACCGTATCATAAGATTCATGCGTGCGAGAACAACTGCATGTTGTTTTACGGTAGTGATATCGACGAAGTGTTTTGCAACGTGTGTGGTGCGTGCAGATATACGGAGGGGAGCATGAATGAAGGTGAGAAACCGAAGGCGAAAAAGATTTTACGGTATCTACCGGTAACTGAGCGGCTGCAACGAATTTTTATGTCATCCAAAACAGCTGAACATATGACATATCATGCGAGTTTAAAAGAGCATTCAAATGGTAGTATTGGACATCCAAGTCAATCAGAGGCATGGAAACATTTTGATAACGTTTATCCAGATTTTGCAGAAGATGTTAGAAATGTACGGTTGGGGTTATGTACCGATGGATTCAACCCAATGGCGTATACAGTAACCCATATTCGATGTGGCGGTATTTATCATCGTATACAATTTCCCACCCAACATGTGCATGAAGGAGGCATACATTTTCATGGCATTATTAATACCAGTCCACGATCACCAGTGTCGTAACATTGATGTGTTCTTGCGTCCATTGATCGAAGAATTAAAAGTTCTATGGAATACAGTGTAATAACTTGGGACGCGCACCGTGGAGAAAACTTTATGATGCGGGCTTGTCTACTCTGGACTATCAGTGACTTTCCACTTACGGTATGTTGTCAGCCGAGCACGCATGGAAATCTCGCATGTCCATATTGTTTAGATGGTGTAATCGGTTATCGATTACCCAATGGGCGCAAACCTTGTTGGTGGGGCTGCCACAGACGATTTCTACCCCCGATCACCAATTTCAAATGATCGTAAGACATGGGGTAGTATTCTTGGGCAAGATCGTAGAGGTCATAGTGAACCATTGTCTGGTCATCAAATTTTGATGCAAATCGAAGGAATTCAATTCCCACGTTTTGGGATACCATGGGATCATGAAAGAGCCGTTGATTTTGGAACGAAGCATAACTGGATTAAGAAATCAATTTTCTGGGAGTTGCCATATTGGGTGGATCTGCAAGTCAGGCATAACCTAGATGTGATGCATATTGAGAAAAATTGTTTTGATAATGTTTTTATACGATTATGAACGTGAAAGGTAAGACTAAGGACAATGCAAACGCGAGACTAGATCTTCAACGTATGAATATCCGACCAATTGCATTTGGTGAGAGGTCCTAATGGCAGACCATATCAACCAATGGCAAGCTATACTTTAAATGCGAATGATTCAAAATGTTTGCTTTTGGCTAAAGCACACCGTCAAACTCCCCGATGGATATGCGTCGAATATTGGAAATTGTGTTAACACAACTAATAATTCCTTTTACGGCATGAAGACTCATGATTGTCACGTTTTTATGCAAAAGTTGCTTCCAATAGTTTTACGTGATGCCGTTATGGATCCTATATGGCTTACAGTAGCTGAATTTAGCAAATTCTTCAGAATAATTTGTTCAAAGGAATTCCGGTTGTCTGACATAGAGAAATTGGAAGATTATATAGCCGTAACGTTGTGCAAGCTCGAGAAGTATTTTCCTCCATCATTCTTTGACTCCATGGAACATTTGACGATTCATTTACCGTGGGAGCTTAGAATGTGTGGCCCTGTGCAATTCCGATGGATGTATCCATTTGAAAGGCTTATGAAAAAGTTAAAAGCGAAATGTGTCAACAAGAGATTTCCGGAGGGATCAATTGTTGAGAAGTATATGATGCAAGAAGTGTCACTATTTTCTCGAGCATTACTTTACCGAAAATCTCGGAACACGAATTAATCCTATCTTGCGGAATGATGTTGGTGGTAGCACATCACAAGGAGTCGGAATCTCGATCTTCAAGCATCCTATAAGGAACTTTGGGAGGGCAAGAAACCGACAATTGACAGATGAAGAATTACATCATGTGCATACGTATATTCTCCCGAATCGTAGGGAAGTTGAACCATACATAAGGTAAATGTTTGTTCATAGTATTTACTTTATTTGATTTTATTTCACTCATACTCTGTGTTACTGTGTAGTCAATTCGACGAGATTTCACGCTACAATAACCACAACATCACGGATCAACAGTTGAATGATCATAGGATGGCTAATTTCGCTCAATGGTTCGGAGCGGTACGATTTGACGAATTTTTGTATTTAAATTTAAAAGATCGGAGACCATTCTATACTAACTTTATATATTATTGTGACTTGTCGTATAGGCTTACTCGGATCCAGGACTTTGGGAATTGGCATGTTTCCCGAATCAAAAAGCAAAATCATACGACGGGACATTTGTCAATGGCTTGATTTCATACATACACATATGGACAAAAAAAGGACTTCTAATCAAGGCGTCTGTGTCCTCGGTGACGTAAACTCCGAAGACTATGTCGATTTTTACGGATGGATCGATGAAATTCTTGAACTACGTTATACAGAACATTTCGTCACCGTTTTCAAGGGTACATGGTTTAATCCGCGCAGAGGTGTCCGTATGCATGATAAGTCAGGGATTATTGACGTCGACTATAAATCACGACTAGATTATGAAGATCCTTTCATTCTTGCAAGTCAGCGCAATGGTAGTTTACATTCCATACCGCCGATCGCCGACGCTTGTCTCGATGGTGGACCATATTTAAAACCAAGCCGCGTAATTTTATCGGACCATACGTTGAAGAAGTTTCAGACATTAATGAACGATCTGCATCTAGCTCTTCATCAACTATCCATACCAATGATCGAGATGCTCTTCAAGAACCAAGCATTACAGAGTCACTTAATATACAAGGTGAAGATGATGATGAGATTACAACACTTGTCAACCAAAATGAGGAGCCGCAGATGTTGGATGAAGGACATATTGTGATTGAGGAAGATGAAGATGATATTCCTAATGAAATGTAATTCTTTTATAACTCGTTTTAAAATTGTGTGGACCGGATTGAACGTTTTCAATAAATTTGTATTTGCGTGTGAGTCATGGACTTAATTGTACATTACAAATGTGTAAGGACTGGATTGGATGTTATTTCACTCTTTATGACCGCATTCCCCGTCATAAAGCCGTCATAACGTTACAAATTTTGACGAAATCTTCAATTCTGTCCCATTGCACGTTATGACGGCTTAGGCCGTCATAAAACCGTCATTACATGGCACGTTAAATACTATATGACGGCACGGGCCGTCATTTGTCCGTCATAACGTTCATTCTTACGCGAAAACTTCCAATTTGTCCCGTTGCACGTTATGACGGCTGTGGCCGTGATGAAGCCGTCATAAATATCAATATGACGGCCTTAGCCGTCATAAAGCCGTCATATTATTTTATGCATTAAATGCGACGTCTGTTAATAGTCTTCCTTCCCCGATACGTTCCCCTTCCCCAACACGTTCCCCTTCCCCAACACGTTCCCTCTCCCTCTCCCTCTGAAACCCTCCCTCTGGAACCCCTCCCCCCTCCCTCTCCCTCTGCAACTCGTCCCTCCCTCTCCCTCTCCCTCTCGCAACTCGTCCCTCCCTCCCGCAGCAACATCTCATGTAACTAACTACCTCTACTTTTTTTTAACTCTTTTCGTCATCTAACCTTAGTGTATTTTTTTTTGCATCTGCTGTTCGCCGCCGCCGACGGTGTTTGCTTCGTTATTGCGCCGCCGCCGCCGTCTCCGCTCTCGTCCTTCGCCGAGGCAACCGCTGCGACCACGGAAGGTAAAACCCTTGATGATATTTTCATTACATTCTGGGTTCATGATGCTTGAGTTCATCATGAGAAACAACTGCTGGACTATGATTTCGTTTCAGTATTGTTTTCAAATTTTTTTTTTTAATTTTTTGGTAATTAATTTCGTTTTCTATATTTTTGGTATTTAATTTCGTTTTCAAATATTTTTTTAGTTTTCAAATATTGTTTTCATTCTCTTTTTCAAATTCTGTTTTCAAATATTTTTTTTAATTTAAGTAATTTCGTTTTCTATATTTTTTGGTATTTAATTTCGTTTTTCAAATATTTTTTTAGTTTTCAAATATTGTTTTCATTCTCTTTTTCAAATTCTGTTTTCAAATATTTTTTTTAATTTAAACAATTTCGTTTTCTATATTTTTTGGTATTTAATTTCGTTTTTCAAATATTTTTTTAGTTTTCAAATATTGTTTTCATTCTCTTTTTCAAATTCTGTTTTCAAATATTTTTTTAATTTAAGTAATTTCGTTTTCTATATTTTTTGGTATTTAATTTCGTTTTTCAAATATTTTTTTAGTTTTCAAATATTGTTTTCATTCTCTTTTTCAAATTCTGTTTTCAAATATTTTTTTTAATTTAAGTAATTTCGTTTTCTATATTTTTGGTATTTAATTTCGTTTTTCAAATATTTTTAGTTTTCAAATATTGTTTTCATTCTCTTTTTCAAATTCTGTTTTCAAATATTTTTTTTAATTTAAGTAATTTCGTTTTCTATATTTTTTGGTATTTAATTTCGTTTTTCAAATATTTTTTTGGTTTTCAAATATTGTTTTCATTCTCTTTTTCAAATTCTTTTTCAAATATCTTTTTCAAATATTTAAGTAATTTCGTTTTCTATATTTTTTGGTAATTTCGTTTTTCTGTTTTCAAATATTTTTTTTAGTTTAAGTAATTTTCTGTAATTTAAGTAATATCCGGACTTTGTATTTGAGAGGTATGGCTGGACCCGGGGACCATCATGATAGTACTGGTACCGGTCGTAGTGGTCGGGGTGGTCGGAGTGCCGGTACCGGTCGTACTGCCGGCACCGGTCGTGGGCAGCGACCGGCTTCTTCCGCGGGCAGTATCCGCAGTACGGGGCACGCCTCTATCTCACGCCGTCCAGAGGAGGGCCCACAGGATGACCCACAGGAGGGCCCACAAGAGGTGTCACTACCGTAACGCCCGAGACCCGAGAACTCATATACGTCGGACAAGAAGTTCTAATTCACCTTCGCTCCTTAAATAACTTAATGCGCCTATATTTTTCAAATATACTAAAGATATTTCGCTTTATATAGTCTTTACAGAAAGAGCACGGGGTGCCGGCCGAGTTGCTTCGCATCTTAAAGGAGCGGTACTGCGTGGTTGGCCGCCGCATATAGTATGATGAGCCAGACAGAGCATGACGCATATGTCAGTCGGTTCGCTCAGTGGTACCGATGGCCCCTGATGAGAAACGAGCACACCGACATGATCTCCCACTTCCACATGGTGATGGGAAAGAAATACAAGACGAAGCAGTCGAACATCCGCACCTCCTTGAAGAGCAAGGCCAAGGACCCATCTTGGGCGGAGCAGCCAGATTACCTGAGGTTCAAGGGCAAGCGTCCCCGATACGTATCCCAGGAGGACTGGGAGAAGCTTCTGACGTATTGGAATAGCGAGGAGTTCGGCAAGTTATCGGCTCAGAATACCTTAAACAGAGCAGGTAAATTCTAATTACTATATTTTATGGTGTACCGTAAAATTCTTGTAACTATAAAAACTTATAACTTTAGAAATTGATTTGCAGCAAATCAGGATGAGAGCGGTGGAGCTATAGCACCGTCACGGGGCCGGAAGTCGAAGGCCGATTTTTATGATGACTTGGTACGTTTTCTTAATTAATATGTGCGGTTTATTAATTAGGAAATGACTGATGTTTTTCTTGTTGAACAGCTTGAGGTCAAAAGCTAACCTTGAGATATGGGAACATTTTCAAAGAGCTGGGTCGGCAACAAAAAAAGCTTGCCCGATGAAACAGAAGAGCAAGATGCGGCACAGACGGCTCGTCAGCACACGTATGGGGTATGTTTTTCTACAACTTAAACTAATATAATTTAATCACAATTTATAACTATGTTCTTAATTAAATTGTGAAATTGAAATTAGGAGAGGTACGAGGAATTGATGGATCAAGTACGGTCCCGATCAAAAGAGACCGTCTTTCGACATCGACATCTACACAGAGGTGACGGGGACCTTCACGTGGGCGCTACATTGGCCTACCTCCCCAACCGACGCACCTGAGATGTTCGCGCCTCCGCCGCCGTGTGAGGTAGTTAATTCAAAATTTTTAGTACAAATTCATATACTTTTTATTTGTGGTGTTGCATACTATTCATCTATTTAATTTTATTTACAAAGATGATACTTGAGATGCAAAGAATAGCTTCAGGACCAACGACAGGTCATCAGTCGGTTGGAGGCCACGGTCAGCAATATGTGGAATGCTATGGTGGCGAACAGAGTTATTCGCCCAGAGGATGTTCCACGGACGCTCGCCGCCTTTGCATCATCATATGTCCCTCCACAGACATCGCAGCCTTCACCGCAGCCTTCCGATCCAGCCGATTCCGATCCAGCCGCTGCTACAAAAGACAGCCTTCATTCCAGACTCCGATCCAGCCGCACGTCACTCCTTTCCCGGATTACCGCTACCCGGTTTTGCTCCTTTCTCTCAGCCTCGATTCCAGACGTTTTTACTCCTTTGCCGACTCCGTCTACATCGTATAGACCTCGGCCTCCACCGCAGATCACGGTCCTCGCATCAGCAAAGCCTTGGGCTCGGACTTGGTCTCGGTCTTGGTTTTGACTACCGGCAGACGGCGGGAATGACGTTCACCGATCTCCTCAGCCATGACAACTTCTACTCGGGTGGACCGTCAGCGGAGGGAGCAGGCACAACTAATCCTGTCAGCCCACGGACCTCCTTCCCAGCCACTGCCTATTCAGACCCCGATACAGGTCGATGGCTCGACCGCGCGCGAGGCTCCGGTTGATTTGCGGGATGAGGAGAGCGACGAGGAGGAGGACGAGGAGGATGTCGGCAGTACATCAACACCGGGGCGGATGAGTAGTTTTATCTTTATCTTTGTAAAAATGTTATATTCGAAACTTTTAAATTATTAATTATGGATATTAATATATTTTTATTATATTTAAATTGGTATTTTATTTAATTATTAATGTTTTTTTAGAATTTTCGTATTCATTTAATTTCTTAATCTATAAAACAATACAAAAAGAATTAATTTTTTTTATTATAAAAAAAAAAACAGTTTATGAAGGCTTCATCCGTCATAAAGCCGTCATAACCAGAATTCGTCACCACTTACACGTGGATACGTTATGACGGCCAATGCGGTCATAAAGCCGTCATAAATATGAGGGCCAAGGCCGTCATAATGCCGTCATAATCAACATCCATCACAGTTACACGCGTACATTTTATGACGGCCGTATCCGTCACAAAGCCGTCACAATTATGACGGCTGAGGCCGTCATAACGAAATGTGACGCCCAAAAAATAACGAAAGAAACAACGGCCTCAGCCGTCATAATTGTGACAGAGAAATGACGGATACGGCCGTCATAAAAGATAAATCAACTACGCAGTGTTCGCCTCCCGCCCGCCGGACTCACCCATCCGCCTCGTCTTCAGCGTCGGGAAATGCGCCATCAACTCCGCCGAGTACGGCCCGTTGTGGCGGACGTTGCGGAAGAACTTCGTGACGGAGCTGATAACCCCGACGAGGGTGAAGCAGTGCAGCTGGATCCGGAAGTGGGCGATGGATAACCACATGGTTCGTCTCAAGAACGAAGCCGCCGACAACGACGGTGGGATCGTCAACGTCATGGCCAATTGCCGGCTCACGATTTGCAGCGTTCTGATTTGCTTGTGTTTTGGCGCGAAAATATCAGAGGAGCAGATCAGGTACATCGAGAACATTTTGAAGGATGTTATGCTTGTAACTTCGCCGAAGCTGCCAGATTTTCTTCCGATTTTCACGCCGTTGTTCCGGCGACAAATGCGGGAAGCGAAGCTGCTGAGGCAAAAGCAGCTGGACTGTTTGGTGCCATTGATACGAAGGAGGAGAGCTTTCGTGGAGAAAGGCGAGAATGTGAACTCGGAGATGGTGAGTGAAATCGGCGCCGCGTATATCGACTCACTGTTCCGGCTAGAGCCGGCGACTCGCTCCCTCGGCGAGGAGGAGTACGTAACGCTCTGCTCCGAAGCCATCAGCGCCGGCACCGACACAAGCGCAACCACGCTCGAGTGGGCGCTGCTCCACCTGATCATGGACCAGGAGATCCAAGAGAAACTGTACAGAGAGATCGTGGGTCGGGTCGGGAAAACCGGCGAGATCCGAGAGGAAGACGTGGAGAACATGCCGTTTTTAGACGCGGTGGTCAAAGAGACTTTCCGGCGACATCCGCCGGGGCATTTTTTACTCTCCCACGCCGCGGTGAAAGACACCCAGCTCGGCGGTTACAATATTCCGGCTGGCGTGTTCGTGGAGTTTTACACAGCGTGGGTCACTCAGGATCCGGATCTCTGGTCGGGTCCGGGTGAGTTCCGACCCGAGAGGTTCTTGGACGGCGACGGCGTTGGGGTGGACATAACGGGGACCAGAGGGGTGAAGATGGTTCCGTTCGGAGCGGGACGGCGGATCTGTCCGGCGTGGAGTTTAGGGGTTCTGCATATAAACCTGCTGCTGGCTAAGATGGTTCAAGCGTACAAATGGCTACCGGTTCCGGGTAGCACACCCGACCCGACTGAGACGTATGCTTTTACTGTGGTGATGAAGAATTCGCTCAAGGCTATTATCTTGCCAAGGTGATTATGGAATTAATTACCCTTTCATCACTTTAATTATTATTATTATTATTATTGTGTTGTATTTGTATACATATGAAGTACTGAAGTTAATTATGATCCTATGATGTCGTTTTCTAATCTGTTGATTGTGAAATGAGAATTTAATTGCAGATCCATAATGTCCCTTTTTATTTATTTATTTATAATTTCCCATTTAACCGGAAACATTTGCTGTCCTTTTAATTCGTTGTCTGAAGTGAGAAAAATAAGTAAGTGAAGAATAAAAATTGATGATAATAAGGTAAGATTGATGTTAATTCATTTTTTTTACTCCCCCTATAAAGTTGATATTTTTTTTTTGTTTCATAGTATTTTAATATATAATTTTTTTACTATATTTTTAGATATTTATGTTAAATAATTCATATGCATATCATAATTTGAAATGTAAATTTTTTAAATGGATTGTTTTATGATTCTTTTTCACTTTGTATCTTCATTAAAATTTAAATCAAACAAAAATATTAAAATCAAATGTATCAATTTTCGATTGTCGGAGGTAGTATATAGCTAAAATAAAGGAGAATGTTAATTATAACAAACTATAGCTACTAGCTTGTGACAATTAAGTTAACTAAACAACATCATTTTTGGAATGGCCGGTTGGATTTTGTGGGGTTATCATGTGGGAAATTCATCAAAAATATATAGTTTTTCTCGTGGATTTTTTAATGCAAAGCACTTTATTCTTGAAATAGACATTAAACAAGACAGATCTTGAAATATGTATATACATGGACTGCATTGAAAGTTTCCATTTTAAGCTGTAACAAAAAAACAAAAAAGAAGAAGAAGATGAAAATAGCAGAGACAAGTGAGGGTGGGGGGTCATTGAGACCAATGAGTATTGCTCCAAGAAGATTGTCAAGTTGTATGTAATTCAGCCAGTTGGACTGGAAGCTGTTGGCTGCTTTAACTGCACTCCATCAAATTCACCCTGCCAACATTCATTTCAGCTTTAAATGTTCATCCTAAGTCCTAACTACCAAAGGACACACTTAAATTGCTTGAGCCCATAATTTTGGAAATGTAGAGAACCACCCGGTTGTTGGTGGGTTACCCGTGTCCAAATTGACGGAAGTCTAACAGACAACAATTTTTTTCCTTTTTGAACGACAATAATAATTTTTTAATAGAGTAATGAAAACGAAATTACATCTTAATCCTTAAAGAGAAATTTGGGAAAAGAAACACTCCAAATAAAGATGTCGTACTAGGACAACACATTGAAGATCCGCCGTCATTTTTTTATTGATAGAAGATTTCACAAATTTATTATAAAAATATTATTTAAAGTGAGAGGTTCACAAATTTGTTTTTATAAAAAGTTTAGAAATCCAAAGGCACGCCCACCTCTGCACCATTTAATTGCTACGCCTTTATTGGAAATAGAAAAAGCCAAGCCACAACAACTATGAATGCACTGGCAAATCTGCACCTGAGAGACAGCAAAGGCAGCCAAGCGCCACCGTCAACACCAAACTTCACCGAATTCGTGTTTTGAAGCCCACGGACTAGCCAACATCGGACTCCGTCAACAATGATTCTGTTGCACCTCCATCGCCAACTACGTTGTCCCTCACCGACTGCTACAGACCAAAGCCGACAAAGCTACACAAAGAGACCAAAAAAGGAAATACCGAAGCCACCCCTAGACTCCAAACCTGCTGCAACATGTCGCCAAGAATCTCGGCCGCTCACGGAATGACCGAGCCGGACTACATCGCATCTCCAATACTCTTAGACGCTGCCGAATCCACACCAAATCTCACCACCATGGCCAGCAACGCACCACAACCTCATCTCCAACTGTCTCCATCGACCGGCTGAAGTTACAAATCGACCCTCCATCAACACCAGATGTCTTTCTTCCTAAAAGAGACGAGAAAGAAAAAATGCAGAACCAAGCAAACAGAAGTGACTCCTCAAAACGCCAAACAATGCCCCATTGCCTCCTCATCTTCTCTACTCCATAAAAAAGTAAGTATTTTGTCAAAAAAAAGGTGACCATGATACCACCTTGTATCCCCAACCCCTTAACCCATTTGTTTTAAAAAAAAAAGAACACTACTTGAGTTTGTTTAAAAAAAATTAAAATAGTTAAATTATATATATTGTTTTTGATAGTTATAGTATCCTTTGGTCATGTCTATTATAAATTAAATTAAATTTTCATGTACATTCCAATTTTCAATTTTGTAACAAAGTCTATCTTATACACTTTTATTGGATGAATTTGTAATCTCCAATTTTGTTAATAAAATATCAAATTTTGAAAACTCTTGAAGCAATACCCAATTTCCAATCTGAAAGGAACAATGTTCTTTTTAACGTTTTTTGGAATAATATGCAACCTCAAATTCTGTTGGATCAATGTGTAATCTGAATTTTTTGTATATGTAATTTCAAAGATTACTCTGTAATATTGTGAGAGAAATATCTAATTTCAAATTTGGTTGGATCTATTTCAGCTTCCAATTTTGTTGGAACTATCTCCAATTTGTACTACTCCTGTCCCTTTTTAATAGTTACGTCTCTTTTTCAACATCTAATTAATGTATTTTTTCTTCAACATTTTGGTATACATAGTTAAGTAACTTGTATACATAAGATAAATCAACTTGTCTAGTTTTTAGAAATATTTTTATTTTCAATTTTTTTTGTAGTAAAGATCAAATCAAATCAAAATTCGAAAATTAAACGTAACAATTAAAAAGGAATCGAGAGAATTTCTAGCAATTTCCAAGTTTGGAACAATATCTCTTTTTCAGTTTTAATTTCTTTTAAATTTCCATTCAAATCGCCAATTCTATTGATGTACTTTTAAGTTGATAATTGTTAAATATATTTTTCCTAACTTTAGCTTTATTAATAAGTTTTGAGCTTTAAAGATCCATTTTGAGTATGTTTTATATATTAGAGCTTATTTGGACATAATTGATTAAAAGGAGATTTAATTGTTAATTTTGCAATTATTCATGATTGTATTATTTTCGGATTATTGACAGATTGGAGTTATCTTGCAAGAAATTTATTTCTTGAGCTACGGTGGTTGGAATGGGATGATTCAATATGCAATTGAAAGCTAACATCCAGAGCTAGATTTCATTTGCAGAACTTAAAACCCAGTTCGTACAGTTATGGGGTCAAAACAATCTCCAAAGTCGCGACATGTTGTTGTTAGTGGACAGAAATGATGATAAACTAAATGTTGGGACTCAATTCATAAATTTAAGAACTTTGAAGTCCATGAGTCAGACTTATTCGAAAATTGAGAAGTAAAGATGAGTCCGTGGTCTGCAGCTGCAATTTGAAGTCAGATTAAAATTGGGTTTGGGTTCTACATCATTCTTCTCGCTTCCTCAACGGATCACTCTAACAAACTAGAACTTGTTTCCATGGCATAGAAGGATCAGATAAATCTTATTGATTGCAGAAAAAGGATGCGCCATGTGGTGAGCAAAAGGGTGGAGATGTACTAAGTAGCTAGTTGATTGAATGAGCTGCAGGTTGAAGGAACAATTCATATACTTGGCCAGTTTTATGTTGATTTGTGAGCGAGCAAGTGAGCTCAGTTTCTGGTTTCTGAGACTAGTGAAGAGGTGATCTCTGGAAGATTTTTTACTTTGTTAGAAGTTGACGCATACAACATGTATGATGAAATGTCTATGAGGAGCTGAGAAGAACAGAGCCGGTGGTAACAAGCAAATTAATTGGAGTCCTATTACAAATGGGTGAAGGTATAACAATTCGTAGATTTCTATCTCCAAACTTTTGGTTGTGAGAATTGATTTGAGATATAACTTTCTTCAATTTCAAGTATCTATTTCTTCTTAGTACTTAATTATTGCAATTGATTTTCTAATTCTCGCTTGTAGGATTGGTTATGAAATTGTGATTATGCTTTAATTCTTTAACCGCTTGTGTGAAAGAATTTATTAGAAGTATGTGGATTAATTGGAATTTCGTAAATTTCTTGTTAATTCATATAGAAGAAATAGAACAAGTTAAATCATACTAGCTTCTCTAGGTGGTTGCTTGGAATAAACAATTCGATTATTGTTCTTCATGATAGTTCTAGGTTGATTAGAAATTGCTTCTCAATATCTAGTTGCTTGGGATTAATGAATTAATTAGTCGCTTATTCCGGTTAATTTATCAATTAATTATTTGGGTTCTTTCTAGTTTTAGGTGGAATCCGGTTTATTTATTTGAGTTAAAGAAGTATTTGTTTCGATGATCAACCATATGTTTGGAGTGGATAAACAACCCTGGGCTGAGCATTTTTAGTATTTGATTTATTCGTTTAATTTGCAGCTAATTTCTTTTAGCATTTGATTCGACAAAACCCCCCCCGACCTTTTATTTCAGTTAATTGCTTAGAAACTTTAATTCAAATATTTTCCTTGGGATTTGACCTAGTTTTCACCACTATACACAAATTAGCTTATTCTGAGTTGATAGTGATACCATAATTATTTTTGGCGGTTTTGACGCCCGACCAATATTTCTCTAACAAAATTGCAAAGTAAACTTTGAAATTACATAACGAAAAATTTAGATTACACATTGATCCAACAGAATTTGAGATTGCGCATTATTCCAAAAAACTGTAAAAAAAACATTGTTCCTCCATATTGAAAATTGGGTATTGCTTCAAGAGTTTTCGAAATTTGACATTTCAATAATAAAATTGGAGATCACACATTCATCCAATAAAAGTATAAAATAGACTATTAATTATGTCTAAGGTTTTCGCCTAGTTTCTATGTCTGCTAGGGTTTATCACCAATCCGAAGCGGTTTGTTGTCCGATCATCTTGATCGGTGGTGGGTTTTGTTCATTGGACAGTGCAAAATACGATTTGCGGGGCACGTTTTGGGTGTGAGGCGATTCAAATCCGTTTCACCGATGGAGGAATTGATGGGAGGAATTGATGGACGCATGGGGAAAGTTTGACCTATCAGAGGCGGAGAATTCTTTTTAGTGGGGACCTTATGGACTAATTGGCCGTTTAGCAACTCGGCACCCAATTTGAAATATGTAAAAAATTAAATATGTAAAAAATATTGGAGATTTTATTAACGTGACATAAAATATGTCAAATTAAAGATTTGAAGTTAAATTGAAAATAAAAAATGGAGAATGGAAAAAAAATTAAGGAGCAAACTTAAAGATTGATAAAAGAAAAAAAACATAAAAACAATTTGTTGAGAAAATGAATATCTACTTGGAAACTTACCCATCACTTTTTGTTGGCGACAATTTCGAAATGCACAAACTACCACCATCCATCCTCCCTTCCGCTCGCAACAACCAAATTTGAGAAAATAAGCAGATCGAAGTTTCTTCACAAATTCAACAAAACCAGAACAAAAACGATTGCCGACATTCCTCCGATGACAAAACCACCGCCATGCATTCTTTCAACCACCCAAAGTGATGCTCTCGACAATAATATGATGCGTTCCCGAAGCACCGTGATGCTCTAACGTAAAATTATGATGTGTTCGTTTCGATGACTCTAATGCAAACATTTCAACGTAAGATAGTATTATGCTTGTTGACAAAGTATGATGTCTTTGTTCAAAATAATACTTTGGTGTCACGAATGATGCGCTTCCATACAATTATGATGTCAAATTGGACAAAGTATGTTGTATTCGTTAAATATGATGCTCTCAACCTCATGGATGATGCTTTTGATTCAAGTGTGATGTTCTACATTACAAAAATGATGCACTCATTTTGATGACTTAACGGTGTACGCATTTTCTTCAATCTTCCAAAATGATGTCTTTCATGACCACAACGATGTACTTCTGCTGCACTATGATGCTCTCAATTACAAACATGGTGCACCAATTCTAATCACTTTTAAACACTTGTTTTGTTTTCATCAACTTTACAAAATAATGCAGTTCTAAAACTGATGCTTTTTGTGGTTAAAATGATGCTCCTTTGTGATGTGGACATCGACCAAGTGATCCCGAGCCTCCAAAAGAAGTGCCAAATCCTTTCCAAGGACTCGGAGGTCCCATGACAAGGGCTCGATCCAAGAAGCTACAAGAGAAGCTCCAAGCATTTATGAGGATCGTGGCTCAAGGAGAGGAGCGGGAGGAAGACCAAGCACGGGTCAACAAGCTGCAAGACTTGGGTGTTCAAGTGGAAAGGCATCCCAACACCTTGGAGATCATCAACCTTACCACTCTCACGGGCGACAGCTCGGGCGACCCCAACCCCTGGATCAGGCGGTCGCCCGTTCAGGCGAAGGACCAGGCGAACCAGCTCCTGGATCAGGCGGTCGCCCAGCCCAGGACAACTCTATCGGGCAACACATCCAGGCGACCCCTCTCACCATCCAGGCGGTCGCCTGACCCCCAGCAACAGTGATAGGCAGGTGGTTGGGCGAGGACCAGGCGAACCAGCCCCTGGTTCAGGCGATCGCCCAGCCCAGGATGGTTTGTCAAACCGTGAAGGGCAAGTGACCAGGCGAGGACCAGGCGACCCAACCCCTGGATCAGGCGATCGCCTGGCTCCTCGAAACCGGAAATCAGCTTCCCTCCACTTTTGAAACCTAGCCATTTTTGTTGACTATCACTATTTGTGGTTTTAATTTCCATTTTCAGCACCTTTTGTAAATTCTTTGGTTTCTATAAACCATATAACTTCATAAATATGAGTTATATGATTTATGGGAATTAGAGAAAAGGGTTTCAACCCTTCCCATCCATCCCCTCACTTCACCCACCTTAATCTTAGGAGGTTTGTCTCTAGGCTATCTCTCTCCTCCCTTCCCTCACCATTTTAGTTAGGCTTAGAGTTCATTTGCAACTTAGAACACATTTTGTAAGAACTCTTGTTGCTGAAAATACAAGGCCATTGTTCTTCATTTGTTCTCAAATCTTGCTTCATCAATCCATTAGTGATCCATGCAAGAGGGTCCAATTAAATACCTAGCATTGTTTGATCAAGTAGTCAAAAGGTTCTAGGTTCCATTCCATCCCTCCCTTTGCCGAATTTGAAGCTCCATTTCTTTGGAGTTCTTCCTCACTCAAGCTAGATCAAAGCTCATGATCATACTCTCCCTAGTGTGATCATATCAATGAGCTTAGCACTATAAAAGGAGGTCTAGGTTAGTTTGCAAGAGACTCGTTCTAATGACATAATGGTGCACTCATTTTCTTCAACCTCCCAAAATAATGTCTTTAGTGACCACAACGATGCACTCTCGTTGCAATATGATCGCATTTCAACTCACACATGATATACTTCATGTCTTGATGAACTCAAACAATGCACTTCATCCTCCGGAATGATGTTTTCCATGCATCAAAATGATGCCTCTATGCATAAAATGATGCTATTGTGGTGAATGTGATGCTTATTTTGCTAAAACTTTATCTTCTTCCATCTATTTGAGCTGATGTTCTTCCAATTCATCATTTCCCATTATTAACTTGGCATAGTTTTGAAGGCTTTCTTTATCTTGGACCTTTTTCGGTATCAAGAAGGAGGAGTCGTCAAAGGCATAACACCATCTTTGTCTGGGCAATGATCCAGGAGGAGTTGGCGGCCATATCCGTTCGTTTCACAAGCTTCCGCATCGTTTTGCTTTGTGCATTTCGGATCTTTCAACCTGTTAACATTTCCGCCTCATCAATCATACCTACCCCGTGTTGCTCCTTTGTTGGCTAGATCTTCGCTTCGGCGTCGTGTTCGGCAGAGATGGTAGCAACATGGAGAAGGAGAATGAGAAGTGACATTTTTGAAAATAAACAGAAATTGGCACAAACCACATGGGATACCCTCCCGAAATCACATCAATTGGTATCAGAGCATTCTGACAACCACATCAAAAAGTGTGAAACACAAATGAGATGTACAACTACCACACCCAATTAAAACCCAACAATGAATAATAGCAAATCCCCTACAATTGTATAGATGTATAATGGTTGGTGTTTTTTAGAATGAATCAACGGAAGAAAAATAAGATTTTGAATGTTTTGTGACATTATTTATGTGAAAAGGTAACACAAACACAACTGGAAAGAGAAATGCTACTAATAGCTATTCAGGCTGTGCTTCCTATTCAGAAGTCATGCGGTAATTCTTTAGGACATACGGGTAAGTTGCTCGAGTAATATACTCATCAAGAATGTGTGCATTTAAAAGAATGATCACGTAATAAACGTTTTCATAGGAGAGTGTGAAACTACTCGATCAATTGTAGCTAACACTTCTCTTGGTTTATAGTATTATTCAATTATTTCGGTTCCGGTCCAAAAAAACCCAAAACCGAATAAGCTTGCAATTTGATCCGGTTTGAAATCGAATTGTCCGAATTATGCTTAGTCCCAATGATGGTGGTGGTCTTTGAATTGATCCAAACAGACAAGCTTAAGGTAATGCTTAAATGCATTGCTTCATAGGAGAGTATCTTCTTTCTATCTTGGAAGAGCATGATGTTAATTTCTGTTAGGGGTGAAAATTGAACGAAGAGCTCGAGCTCAGTTCGGACTCGACTCGATTAAAAGATTGTCCGTGACTCGTTTGAAAAGTTATCAAGCCAAACTTGAACAAATTTAAAAACTCGATACATATTTCAAGCCAAGTTTGAACACCAAGTTGCTCGGCTCGGCTCAACTCAACTTTTTATTAACTTTTTCCATTGAAATAAGTGAACAGCTCGAGCTCGAATGATTTAAAGCTCGTCCGTAGCTCGCTCATATAATTTTCAAGCCAAACTTGAACAAACTTTCAAACTCGATATAATTTTCAAGCCGAACATGAACAAGCTAGAACTCGGCTCAACTCGACTCGTTTTCAGCCCTACTTTCTGCACATGTAATTAACAACATTAGCCCTACTTTTAGTGTTAGACCATGGTGTTAGAGATCTTAGTTCAATTATGCGGAAGGGTTCACAAATTCTTGGCCAAATCATCATGTAAGAATAACATTCAATAGGGAAATCGACATGCATGTCACTAATTGAAGAAATACACCTTGAAAGCGAACCATTACAATTGCACATAATAAGCATTTGTTTCACATTGTCTACATCCGCAATTTAATGGGGTTAATTGGCAAAATTTGAAATTTAATAGGGGCTTACTTCAAGAAACAAGTAGTATAATATCTGGGCTGAAATTTTGGGCCAACTTCGAGAAACCACCATCTTTGGGCATGATTTGGAACTGATGCATGCAACAAAATTTCAGGGACGGCGACCAAAGCGACACCGTTTCGCACATAAACAACGCGCAACGAAGATCATCTCTCCGGCAACGATTGAAACACCCGCTAGAAAGAAACTGTCACACAAATTTTGCAGATTCTCCCTTCATTTCTCCCTTGTCTTAGTTTCTCCCGCCATTTTGTCTTTTCCAAACCCTGAACCATCACTCCATGAAATCTGATTCAACTGTAACTGCCGGGTTGATCATCTGATCGGATCACATTTCGGCCGGCGGCGGCGGCGGCGGAGGCGGCAATGTCTTGGGCATTGGGATGGAAACGGTCGTCGGAGATCTTCCGATTGACGCTCAATTACGGGAACGAAGAACCGCTCTATGATCTCGACCGAACGCCTTCCTCATCGTCCATATCTTCTTCTTCGTCTTCAACGTCCACTCCTGCCTCCGTATCGTCACCCCAGGCACACGATCAGCAGGAGCTTGGCTTCAGGATTGACCTAGATTGGACATCGGGAGATGACGAGGATCAGGTGGCTCTCAGACTCCAGTCTCAGCTGATGGTGGCGCTTCCGTCACCGCAGGATGCCGTGGCTGTGGAATTGAAACAGAAGGACGAGTGTTCAGTTGAAGTTGCGATGAAGGTGGAGAAGCGGAGGGACCCGTTACGGGCCGTTGTGTTGTCCAAGGCGGCCGGATCCGGGCAGCAGAGCGACGGGATTGGTGTTCTTACCAGGTTGTTGCGGTCGGATGTGGTGCCCTCCGATGGAAGTCTGGTTGGTTGCGGCGAGCATTGGAAGTCTGTCACTCTTGTAAGCCTCTGTGGCTGTGGTTTGACGGTTAGTTCCCTTCTATCCATTGTAGAGCTATTTCTTTTTTTGATTTTGAACTATCAGAGTACAGGATTCAGGTTTGAACTTGAGGCTTTTAATGGCCCAAGCAAAAGGATAGCTGAACATAGCGGTTCTTCGTTTTACTCATATAGGTATTTCCAGTTGCCTTAGCTCGACTTCCTGTTATTGAGAAACTATATCTCGATAACAACAAGCTTACAGTTCTACCACCAGAGGTTGGTGAAATGAAAAATCTAAAAGTTCTCAGCGTTGATAACAACTTGCTGGTTTCAGTTCCTGGTATGTTTATAATTCTTTTTTAAGTGCCACTTCATACTTGTTCCTATGATGATGGCCTTTGCTTATCCTCCTCATGTATTGCTTGGGTTGGTAAACAGCTGAATTGAGGGAATGTGTTGGACTAGTGGAGTTGTCATTGGAACATAACAAGCTTGTTCGGCCTGTTCTTGATTTCAGGTCAATTTTCTGACAATTGATGTAGTTAATTTGTCATTTTGATTACAACTTTCATCTTGTCTAATGTTGCTCTCCAGTTGGTGGCAGGGCTATGGCTGAATTAGAAATTCTTAGGCTATTTGGTAATCCTCTTGAATTCCTTCCTGAGATTCTGCCTTTAAAGAAGCTGCACCATTTGTCTATGGCAAATATTAGGATTGTGGCTGATGAAAATCTAAGATCTGTGAGTGTACAAATAGAGGTACTGTTTTTTGCTTGCTGTTCTGGGTTTCTGCTTCAATAAGCTTCCATTGACATGTCAGCTTTTTTTGACAAAGAACTTTTTCATCATCACAGACGGAAAATTCATCTTACTTTGGTGCTTCTAAACATAAGCTAAGTGCATTCTTCTCTCTTGTATTCCGTTTTTCCTCTTGCCATCACCCGTTAATGGCATCAGCACTGGCAAAGATAATGCAAGATCCAGGAAATCGTGCTGTTGTTGGTAAAGATGAAAATGCAGTGCGGCAGCTTATAAGCATGATTAGTAGTGACAACCTCCATGTGGTACGATGTTTGCCTAACCTTCAAAGAGGAACAGAACTTTTCTATTGTCGTGTTCTGAGATTGTATGTCTTCTGTATATAACAGGTTGAAGAAGCATGTTCTGCTCTGTCAACACTCGCAACAGATGTTTCTGTGTCATTTCAGTTAATGAAATGTGATATCATGAAACCCATTGAGACTGCATTGAAATCATTTGCGTCTGAAGAACTAGTTTCTGTGTTGAATGTTTTTGTTGCCCTGGCTTTTTCTTCTGATACTGTTTCTCAGAAGATGTTAACAAAGGATGTTCTAAAATCACTGAAACAGTTATGTGCCCACAAAAATACAGAGGCAAGTATCATATCTTAGCTTTAGCTGTATTGCAATATCCATTGTTACCCAAGTATTTAATCTTTCATCAGGTGCAAAGATTAGCTCTACTAGCTGTTGGAAATTTGGCCTTCTCTTCCGAGAATCGTCGGATTCTTGTAACTTCTGAAAGTTTGAAGGACCTGCTAATGCATTTGACGGCGACACCTCAAGTGCATGTCAATAAAGCAGCGGCCCGTGCTCTAGCAGTTTTTGGTGTGTTCTTACTGTTTGTTAGTCACTGACTAGTGTTTAACATTTTAGAATTCTTTTAAGGCTGTTTGGAAACTCTATCTACCTGGTTGTTAATTATTAAAAGTTCTGCTGGGTTTCTTGTGTTTTATAGGAGAAAATGAATACTTAAGACGTGCTCTAAAAGGAAGGCAAATCCAAAAACAAGGATTGCGCATACTCTCAATGGACGGAGGAGGCATGAAAGGTCTGGCAACTGTTCGGGTCCTTAAGGAAATTGAGAAAGGAACTGGAAAGCGGATCCATGAGTTGTTTGATCTAATATGCGGGACATCAACTGGTGGCATGCTAGCTGTAGCACTTGGTATAAAATTAATGACATTAGACCAGTGTGAAGAAATATACAAAAATCTTGGTGGGTTGCTTCACAAGAAAATTGTTTCTCATTATACTTGCATTTGGATACGCTATTATACAATTTGGAATTGCAGGAAAACTTGTTTTCACTGAACCTGGGCCCAAAGACAATGAAGCTGCTACTTGGAGAGAAAAGCTGGATCAGCTTTATAAGAGCTCATCACAGAGTTTTAGGGTTGTGATACATGGATCTAAGGTACATCTGTATGTATTTATGTATGTACGAACTATGCATGTATGTCTCTTAACAGGGTAAACCTTTGTATTTCTTCAGTAAACCTTTCCTCAGTTTTCTCGTGTCTTAAATGCAAAATAACCCATCAATTTGCAGCATAGTGCAGATCAGTTTGAGAGGTTGTTAAAGGAGATGTGTGCTGATGAGGATGGGGATCTGATGATTGAGTCAGCTGTTAAAAACATTCCTAAAGTATTTGTAGTCTCAACATTGGTCAGCGTGATGCCTGCTCAACCATTTATATTTCGCAATTATCAGGTCTACACAATTCATTAGGCCATCATCTCATTACTATTTAACTTAATCCAGTATTATTACTATTATTATTATTATTATTATTATTATACTGTGGTAGATGTATAATGTAGTCAATTATATTGGTGATGCTTGATACTAGTCTTCTCTATCCATCTCTTTTTTCTCCTCAACGAGCAGTACCCTGTGGGAACACTAGAGGTGCCTTCTGCTGTTCCAGAAAGTCCAGGATCGACTATGCATGGCTTTCCTACTACAGGTGCTCAAGTTGGCTGCAAAAGAGGCGCTTTTATTGGAAGTTGTAAGCATCACATATGGAAGGCTATAAGAGCGTCATCAGCTGCTCCTTACTATCTCGATGACTTCTCTGATGGTAATTTTCTGTGTTATTAACACAAACACTAAAAGAGAGATATATTATCGATGTTGCCTGACATTTTCATCATCATGATTTCTCTAGATTCATACCGCTGGCAAGATGGTGCTATAGTGGCAAATAATCCTACAATATTTGCCATTAGAGAAGCACAACTTTTGTGGCCTGATACTAAAATTGATTGTTTAGTGTCCATCGGTTGTGGTTCTATTCCAACAAAGGTAACTGCTTCATTGTCAGTCTTCTTGTGGAATGACAGAATTTTCATTACACCCTCAGTTTGATACTGGCACCTTTGGTTTACTTGGGAGCTTAATTCTGATTATCAATTTTGGCAATTTGTTTCTGTAGATAATTACTAATGACAATTATTCTTTTCTTGTTGTTAAGAGTTAAGTATTCATGACTTTTCTTTGGCAGTTAAATAATTTAGAATTATTTGTTTTCACTATAGTGAAAGATGTCTGAATGAATTGAAGGGTAGACGCTACCGAAGTTGACTATTCTTTTGTTTTTCCCTCCTGTTATATGTGTGTGTTCACCCCCCCCCCCCCACTCTCTCTCTCTAAGTGTTGGTTTATTCTGTGTATCCTTGGTTTAGGCTCGAAAAGGTGGTTGGCGTTACCTGGACACTGGGCAGGTGCTGATTGAAAGTGCGTGCTCTGTCGATCGTGTTGAGGAAGCTTTAAGCACTCTGTTGCCGATGCTTCCAGAAATGCAGTATTATCGCTTCAATCCTGGTATGATTCCTCTTTATGGTTATTGCATGCAGAGCATGGACATTTACCTTCTGAAATCTGCGAGACTGGCATCATCAACTCTATTCCACAAGCAGATGTACTTATAGTATTTCGTTGTCAAATGACATTTAAATGCTCTTTGTTCTATATCATCGCTGATGTAGTTGATGATCGCTGCGATATGGAACTTGATGAAACTGATCCAACAGTATGGCAAAAATTAGAAGCATGTGTAGAGGAATACATTCAAGCCAATTCAGAGGCTTTCAAGAATGCATGTGAGAGGCTTCTTATTCCCTTTGCACAGGATGATAAGTTTTCAAGGTCTCATAATTTTTCTGGACCAAAGGCATCAATTGCTGGTATATTTCCCTCATTTTGTCTAGCTGTTATATTCTTTTGTTTTGTTTTCCTGGATGTCTTGTTGGATATATAACTTCTGCCTCTTCTTCTAAGTCAGATGCGAACAGTCCGTCACTAGGGTGGAGACGTAATGTGTTACTTGTTGAAGCACTACATAGTCCTGATTCAGGAAGAGTTGTGCACCATGCTCGAACACTTGAGTCTTTTTGTTCACATAATGGAATAAGGGTAAATTCAATGCATGGGATATCAGGAATTTTTAAGATGGAATCAGCTACGGCACTTCCGACACCATTTGCCTCACCCCTTATAACAGGAAGTTTTCCTTCAAGTCCTCTTCTATTCAGTCCAGATACTGGGTCACAGAGGCTTGGAAGAATTGACATGGTTCCACCTTTAAATCTAGATGGATCACAGCCCAGAAAAATAGCTACATCACCCCCAAGTTCTCCACCAGGACATAGGAAACTCTCCTTGCCTGTCAGGTCATTGCATGAAAAGTTGCAAAATCTTCCACAAGTTGGTATTATACATTTGGCTCTTCAGAATGACATGGTTGGTTCGATATTGAGGTCTGGAAATCTCTTCCTTGTTCCTTAAAATTTTGGGTATTTGGTTATAGGCATAGCACCTGAGCTGCTAGTTGCTTTCTGTCCCCAGTTGGCACAATGATGTGTTTGTGGTTGCTGAACCTGGAGAACTTGCTGACAAGTTTCTACAAAGTGTCAAGTATAGCATGTTGCCTGTAATGCGGAGCCACAACAATAAGAAGGGTGCTGCAACTTTAGCAAATATATCAACGATCGCTGATCTTATTCATTTCAGACCATATTTCCAAGTAGGCAACATTGTTCATCGATACGTTGGACGGCAAACCCAGGTTATCATCCTTCTCCTTTCCATTTTCTTGCAAATGTAAGCTTTTTCTAAAGTTGTTTGGGAGTTACCAACCTAGGAAACTTATGTTTTTTGCATGATATGCCATATACAGGTCATGGAAGATGATCAGGAAGTTGCAGCATATATGTTCCGGAGGACCGTACCCTCAATGCACATGACACCTGATGATGTTCGATGGATGGTATGGGCTTTTTTGCTTTCTTGAAATATTATAAGAAAATGTCGCAAATTTTCTCAACTCATTATCTTTAATACCTTGTATGATGCTATAGATCGGGGCTTGGAGAGACAGGATCATAGTCTGCACAGGGACATATGGTCCTACTCAGAGCTTGATCAAGGCATTCCTAGACGGTGGTGCGAAAGCTGTTATATGCCCATCAGTGGAGCCGCAAGAGATCCCGACCACCACATTCGGGTCAGGGGAGTACAATGCTTACGAAAATGGACGGTTCGAGATCGGTGAAGAAGAGGCCGAGGATGAAGAGGCCGAACCGGGAAGTCCAGTGAGTGACTGGGAAGACAGTGAGGCTGAGAAGAATGGCTGGGGTGACCGTTGTTCTTCGGGTTTCTGGGATGAGGAAGAGGAAGAGTTGGGGAGGTTTGTGTGTAATTTGTATGATTCGTTGTTTCAGGAAGGTGCACGGGTGGATTCTGCTCTACGAGATGCGCTTGCTGCTCACCGGAGACTAAGATACTCATGCCATCTCGCATGTGAACAATAAGAGTGTTGTACGATATTCAAGAACAGAAAAAGATAAAGAAATATGAGGAACGTTTGGAGTACTCAATAGGTAATAGAGAAATTTAGGAACGAGAGAAATAGTTGAGTGCAATATGGTGTTACGGAAATTTAGGAACAATAAGAGTGTTGTACTGATTCAGTTTTGAGGCTCGGAAAGAAAGTGTATGATATAGTACTCCTCTCTTGGAAAAATTCTTACATTTACTTTTCAACATTCAAATTATGATTCTGATTTTTCAAATAAGATTTTGTGTATAACAATAATTATAATAATAATAATAATAATAATATAAATAAAGAGTTGGTCGTCTCTTGTCATGTTTTTCATGACTAATGCAATACGTCTTTCGCCTGTTAAAACATCTCAGAACTGAACTCTTCCTCCTCAGTCATATGATCATTATTGTGTGTTCACCATAGATAGAAAACAATTTTGCGATATTTGAAAATGTGTGTTTTGATTGATGCATGAGATACATGTAAATAGGAAAATTTGAGAAAAATATGATTTGATATAGAATCGATAGATTTAAGGTTGTTTTATTTATTTATTTGGGTTTAAAGTTATTTTATATATTGAAATCGAGAAAGTTGAGAATTTATTTTGAGAAATTTGTGTGATAAACACCAGCCATACATTAGTCTATTTCATTATAATCAAGCAAAAAAAATGATATTTTCAAATTGTGGCACCAAATATAGTACACCATCATCAAAATCCCCACTCAAGAAACTTCTAATTAGCTGATGGCCATGGTGCTTTGCCCACTCAAAAAGTTGTGGCACTCCCATGTACAATACCATACTCGTTTTGGCTTAATTTCCCCTTAATTATTATTTCTCATCTAGTATGATTCATTCTTATTTTGAGTCGTTTTTCTCTTATTCTATCTCTCATGGAAACCATCTTTTTCCTCCTTTTACACATGCAATATAAAAGGTATGGTAACATGAATAATTTTGAAGATGAAAAATAAACAAAATAATGCTAACATATAAAATGTGAATTAATTTAGGGTCATAGTTCTGTAACTTTAATTATTGTCCCACTGGAGTCATGTTTTAACTTTTTGTCCTAATAAAGTCCTGTTTTTTAACTTTTTTAAATTTACGGTCCTTTTCCATCTAACATTCGTTAAGTTTAACGGACTTTTGGAAAAATAATAATTTTAGCAATTCAACTTTTTTGAAAAAATCTTTTACACCCTAAGTTTTAAACCTAAACATTTAGACACACCCCAACAATTATGAACTTAACATTTTTATTCTTATCAAAGATGATGGTGGAAGGAATGTGAGAAAACTTTGGGGTAAAAGTATTAAGTTTATAATTGTTGGGTTGGGGGTGTACCTAAATGGTTAGTTTTAAAACTTAAGGTATAAATAGATTCTTTAAAAAAATTGAGTTGCTAAAATTATCATTCCCCGACATCCGTTGGAAAAAGACCTCAAATTTTTAAAAAAGTTGAAAAACATGACTTTATTGTGACGAAAAGTTAAAAAATGACCGGTGGGACAATAATTAAAGTTATAGGACTACCGGTGTACTTTACACAATTAATTTATGATGACATTTTTTTATTCTTATCAAAGATTTATTAATGTGAATTAAATTTTGCGTGTAACAAAAAAATTGAACATCCACAATGTTTGTCAAAGTTGTTCCACAATAGACATTATAAAGGAGCATAAGATGAGAAATCAACACCACCGACCCCATGCAATTGCACTCAAAAGAAAAGGCACGTTTTCTTGTTCTGGTTTTCCCTGTCTGTCCAAAGCATGGGAAAAGAAGTTTAACCTAAAAACTAAAGAGACTTAAATCAAATAAATTCAGCTAATGTAAAAGTTTTAACTTTTTCGAAACCCTCATCGTTTTCATAAAACAAAAGCATAATCATAATTACAATACTCATAACCCTACACTTCTATATGTCTAAGCACCAAAAAAAAAGAAAAAGAAAAAAGAAATTTGATATATTTGCACATTGAGAAAGAAAAGTAAGTCTGTTTTTAAATTTAAATATAAGCATAGGAGACAATTAGACCTCCAATTATGCAGAAACTCATGCTGTCCACTTTGGACATATAAAATGAGATCACCCTTAGATTATTTAAGACCAAATAGAAACTCCATTCCAAAGCAATTATCTTCTGATCTCTCAGACAAAAGAAATTACAAGAGGACAGAGGGAGAATGGCTGCAACAGCTCCTGTTGCAATAGGCACAAGAGGAACAGTAGCATCACTTGTGAGGAAGGAGATAGAGTTTTTCACCAGGTCACATGGCAGCAGCAACAACAGCAGCATAAGATCTCTTGAAAGGGTTGTGGATGGATCAACTTCCATTCACCAGTCAAGGCCTAGTTTATGGTCATTGATGAGAATGAGCTGGAGAAGGAAGAAGAGAAGAGGAAGCAGTGGTGGTGGCAACATTGGCTTCTTACCCAGAATGTGTTCTGTTGTGGAAGTTGCAGACGCAGAATCTCTCAATGGGATTCCTGGATTCAGTTACCGAATCCTCAAGGAAGATACTGATCACTTCCAAACTTAGCTTCTGTTCGGTTCAATCTGTTCAAGTTCATACATTTCTCCATAAAGCTAGCTTGAACGCATCAAAACATTTCCCCTTTTAATTCAATTGGAAAGCTTTCTTCATATGTGTAAATCAAAGGGTTGATCTTTGTCTGGTTTGAAAAAAATGGCTCATTTCTAGTTATCAAAGACTTGATCTTTAAAGAGACTACTGAAAACCAGGTATTCAACTATGAATGAGTCCTGCTAACTGGGTGAATTGCTTCAAATAAACAAATGCACATGTAAGACCACATCAATGGCTTATCTTCAGCAGGCTAAGGACAATTGTTCTTCTTTGCTTCCACTTTCTTCTCTGAAAGATTCATTATGTGTACTACTAGTAGTTTGAGTTGCTTCTTCCTCTGGTTTCTCCTGGTCCTTGTAACGCGCAAGATACTTGATTGCAGATACAACATCACCAATTAAAGGCCTTGTATCAGCATCCTCTTGAAGACACATAGCTGCAACTGCAAGTGCCTGATATAGACCCTTCATAGGATATTTCCCTTCGAGCAATGGGTCTGCTATCTGTGTGAACTTCTGTTTGTCCCTCAACAAGGGCTGTGCCTGCAAGTCATTCATGAGTCCTGGTTAAAACCATGAATCTTCCAATACAAGCTAGATGCATGCCAGGTTTTTCAGCATACCCATTCAATCAGGTTTAGTTCTTCTGAAGGTCTTTCAGTATCTACAACCCTCCTACCGGTGATCATCTCAAGGAAAACAACACCGAAACTATAGACATCAGATTTCTTGGTGAGCTGACCCGTCATTACATACTCTGGTGCGCAATACCCATATGTTCCCATGACCCTCGTAGACACATGCTCTTTTTCTCCTGTTGGCCCTAACTTCGCAAGCCCGAAATCTGATAATCTGGGGTTGAAATCTTCATCTAACAGTATATTGGATGCCTTGAAGTCTCTATAGATAATTGGAGGATTAGAATAGTCATGCAAATGTTCTAGGCCCTTGGCAGCTCCTTCTGCTATCTTCATCCTAGTATCCCAATCCAAAGGCTTGTGATTAGGACCTAAATCTGAAAAACACAGTTAAAAAAACCTTCAGAAACCAGATAATGTATGGAACTTCAGGTTCTGGATTCGACAGAAAGTTGCTGTTTCTTGATCATCAGTGCATACCTAAAAGGTGGTGCTCCAAAGATCCATTTTCCATGTACTTGTAAACCAGTATTCTTTGGTTCCCATCTGCACAGTAGCCAATGAGGTTCACAAGGTTTTGATGCTGGACCAGACTCAACATTAGAACCTCAGAGAAGAACTCTCTACTTCCCTGCGTTCCTTTCCGGTCAAGTTTCTTCACTGCAACAACCTGACAGACAGAAAACATTGATATATTGATTTTATAAAGATAACAAATAAGATCATTAGTCATTACTATGAGTCTATGAGAAGGAAGATCTAATTAATGAGCAGAACATTGTGAACTGAGCTGTTCTTTTCACCCCCTTCAAAAAACATGTCTTCGAGTCATGCAGAAGTGCAAAGTTGTGCACAAAAATGGAATGGCCACAGAGTGTTCATATGCAAACTCCTGCATAATTCACCAAATTGTTCTTCACAGTTGAGAGGGGGAAGTGTACCTCATCAATACTGTCTATGTAGCCTTTATACACCGGCCCGAATCCACCTTCACCGAGATGGCAATTAGGGTTGAAGTTGTTAGTCGCCACAATCATCTCTTGAAATGTGAAAGCATGAGCCGGAGTCTTGAAATCTCCAATTCTTTGAAGTTCTGCAGACAGAGCCTTGTGTTTGAAGCTATCTGAAAATTCCAACCCATCATGGTCAACAATGATCTAACTCTAAACCCTATAAAATGAGATACCATGTGTTTTTATGTTTTTTCAGAATCATTTGGTTAAAATAGACATTACAAAACTTTGAGAAAAAGGTGAAAACTTGAGAAATCCAAACCTAAGAAAGGACTAGATAGAGATTACCTGTCTTGCAAGAAATCGTCTTGACCAAGGAGGAAAGGGATTTGGGGTTTTTATCCTTACCCTCCCTGAAGAAGACGACGCGGCCATCGTTCTTATAGCAGGAGAAGCATTTCTTCATCTTCAAAACCCTGCAGATTTTCTCACTTGCTGAGAAAATATCAAGGATTTGAAGATCCTGTAGAAATGAGAGAGAGGCTCAGAACAAAACCAAAAGGATAGGGCAGAAAATGAAACAAAGATAAAAAAGAGTTAAAGAAACAGATCATGGCAATATATAGGATGTAGTTTAGTTGTGTCTGCTTAGGGCCTCTTTTATTTTTGTTCCTCCGTAAATTTCCAAAAAATAAAAATGGAACATGTTTTTTATTTCTTTTAGTAATTAAAGAAGTTCGGTTTTTGGATCTGATGGTTATGTTAGAATGTTTTCTTAAAAACTTTCATTACAAGCCACTTCTTTGTCTTTTTGGACACATATACCACTATCTCTATTTGTAAATTGTATTGGGTAAAAGTATACTTTAGTCTCTTACCTTTGATGCATGTCCTATTTGGTTTCATTTTAAGAATTCGTTCTGTTTTAGTCATTTAGCATCACTTTTGTGTTCTATTTTGATCCTCCTATAAATTTATCCGTTAAATTGATTGATTTATAAAAATACCGTTTTATTTATTTTCAATTTACCACTAATTTTATAAAACTCTAACACATCTATCCCCATCTAGAAAAATGTACAATTTTACCCAATTATCACCTACACAATCCCTCTCTTCCCTTCACAAGCTCCCTTCATCACTCTCTGCATCAACCTCCATCACCGCCTTCGCTTCCCATCATCGGCCACCTCCATATAGTCAAACCTCCGGCGCCTCTACCACCGCCCGTCCCAGAAATACGGACCAATTTTCTTTCTCTGTCGAATTCGTAACCTCCGCCGAATCGGCACCATTGAGATCTTATCATCCGCTCGTCTCAACACCTCAACGCCTTCTGGTCAAGTTGCTGATGAATTCGGCGGCCGATGGTAATAAATCACTGATGCTCAGTCCTCTGAGAAACTCATGGTACTCTTCCAACATCTTCGGGAACCCATGACGGTCAAAGGTAAAATAAGATACGCATCAAAGGTAATAAACTAGAAATGCACTTTAGCCTAGTTGTATCCATACAAGGATCCAAGGATATTGTTAGCTACTCAGGTTTTCATTTGATGGGTTTTCCAGCAACAACAATAATGTAGCTAGATCACAGAGTAAAATCTGTGTCGGGTCCCTCTTTTTATGTTTGTGACCTATTTTGGTCCCGGTTTAAGTTTTTGCTTCAAAATCGTCCTATTTTTAAGTTACGTGGTCAAAGTTTGTCGTTAAAATGAACGGTTGAGGGTGAAATGATCTTTTTACCCATAGTTAATTGCTTCAATACACTCAGTGTTTTTAAATTTAATCAATTCTACCCAAATGTTTCCAAAACTTACAGATTAACCATCAAACTCCACAAATCGTCAAAATATGCCTTGCTTCTTGCCATCCTCCCGTCTACGTGTCATCATCGCCGCTCCATCGCGCACTCGCTTCCCGATGCTCCCGGGGTGACCCGACTGCCCACTGAACCCGAGGATGGCGAGGGCCCATGCGCCGGAGTTTCGCGACCGAAGGCATGCCCCGTGAGCTGCTTCCGCTTCCGGACCAAACCCGTGTGCGGAACCGACGACGTCACCTATTAGTGCGGATGCGCGAAAGCGATGTGCGCCGACACTCGCGTCGTGAAATTAGGGTTCCATCAGATCGGTAACAATCTACTGGAGATTTTTTAGATTGAGCGTTGCAGGGAAGAAAACGTCTCCTGCCTGAAGATATAGACGGAGTTTTTGTTGATCTCTTCTATAATTCTTTCTATATGGATTTTTGGAGGATCATCCAATTCTGAGTATAACAATTTGATAAGGGGAGGAGATCGGTTTCTACTGTTTGTATCCTATAATTCTTTCTCGTGTTCGAAACTCGTTGTATCCTTCCAGATGAGGTTGTGTGTTGGTCATGGAGTTATGTGGAAACCGCTAAACATGCTTGAAATTAGTTACCCGTAGAAGGGGACCTGAAACAGGCTTCTTCCCGTTTTGTTCATTTATATAAATAAAATATTGTTTTGTTCATAAAAAAAATACTATATTTTGGTAGCGGTTTTCGTTTTCTCACAAATGTGTTCTTAGGTTGTTCAATTCGTTTTTCTTGGCAATTAGGAAAATGCTCCCAGGGAATGAAAAATATTTACTCCATATCTAGGCATGTTCGTAGTTTCATTCTTGTTGATTGCATGATTAAAGAGATCTGGATGTGCCCAAAAGCAGGGCTTGTTCTGATTCCATATATGGGAATGAAAAATATGTACTCCATATTTGTGGAGTTTGAGGATTAATCTGTAAGTTTAGGAAACATTGTGGTAGAATTGATTAAATTTAAAAACACTGAGTGTATTAAAACAATTAACCAACGGTAAAAAGGTCATTTCCTCTCAATCATCCATTTTAACGGAAAAATTCGACGAAAATGACCAGAATGAGACACGTAACTTAAAAATATGACAATTTTGAAGCAAAAACTTAAATTGGGACGGTCACAAACATAAAAAGATGGACCCGACGCGGATTTTACTCATGGATCACATGAACTTAATTTGTACCATGATGCTTGACTGGGATGGTAGTAAGCTCATCTAAAAGTTCTATAATACAATCATTTAATTTTTGGTAGCAAGCTCATCTAAAAGTTCTAAAATCAGATTTTGGAAAATCTTATTTTGGAGTAGAGGTGAAATCAGATTTTATGTTTAGTGACCGTATGTGTATGAAATCAATCTATTTGTCATTTTTTTGGGACGTAGTTATAGCTTTTTGGTCTACTAGAGTGTAAATCATGGTTAAAAAAACGAACCGGTCATTGAATCGTAAAGTTAGTGGTTTAAGGTTTAATCGGTCGAATCGGTTGAACCAGTGGTTGGACCGTTACTTTTATATTATTATAAATTATTAATAAAGTACCCATCTTATAGAACTGCAACAAAATAATTCATATAATAATGCATATTTTTAAGAATCAATAAGAACTATTATTATTTACTTAAAAGATAAAAAGTTAAAGTAATAATTGTAAAGAATATAAGAGTTTATTTATACAAAAAATAAAACTTTGTGGATGATTTAGAGTTAAGTAGATAAAACCCTAATATTGACTCACTCCTCAATTAAATTTGAGTTTTTTTCCTTATTTGAGTTTGTTTTTTTTTTAAAAAAAATTAATTTTGAATTTTTTCACCTCATTTTGGTTGAACCGTCGGTTCATTGGTTTTCGGTTTAAATGATTTTGACCGGTTTTTCCGGTTTTGACCGATTTTTGACCAATGTGGTGCAAAACCAATAACCGGACCGGACATGCTACCGGTTCACTGTTTAACCGGTCCGGTCCGATCCGGTCCGGTTCTTTTAACTATGGTGTAAATGGGTTGGGTCGAGCCCATGCTTGAGCCCTTTAAGCTCGAGCCGACCCCTTGGCCTATCGGTATTACTCGGACTTGAGCTCGAATTCTTCGAGCCCAATATGTTAAGCTCGAGGTCGGCTCGAATAGCTTAATAGGTCCGTTTTGAAACTTTCTAAACTATATCATAATTAATAAATAAT
Source organism: Stellera chamaejasme (assembly GCA_024586325.1). Classification (NCBI taxonomy): domain Eukaryota; kingdom Viridiplantae; phylum Streptophyta; class Magnoliopsida; order Malvales; family Thymelaeaceae; genus Stellera; species Stellera chamaejasme. Next base: position 2,245,812 of record CM044986.1, read on the forward strand.
AAAAAATACAATATTCCATCAAAATTTATACAACTTAACACCTGAATTGATAATTTTTTATTAATCATAATGATTACTATTAATAAAATACTACTATACTTAATACTCCCTCCGTCCCCGATTAATAGATACATTTGACTTTGCTGTTTCAAAGTTCAACGTTTGACTCAAATAATTACTAAGAAAAATGGTGAAAAAAATTCAAAAAAAAATATATTAAGAAAATTTATACTTCAAATTATGATATGGATAAGAATTATTAAACTTAAAATGACCAAACACTCATGAAAAAAATGATAGATTAAATACTGTGAAACAGTGAAAACAAATGTATCTATTAATTGGGGACGGAGGGAGTATAAATTATAATATAGTCAACAAAATTTAAGAGGTTTGATAGGTATCGATAAGTATAAATACTCAATAGGGCTGAGTATTAATGGGCTCGAGCTTGGCTCGTTAACTAATCGAGTTCTATTTTAGGCTCGAACTCGATAGGTATCGCCTCGATAAGCTCCAACTCGAGCTACCCTTTAAAACCCTAGCCATTTACACCCCTAGTCTATGTCATTTACACCCCTAGTCTATAGGGATAGATTAGTCAAATCTCTAAAGTTTGAGGGTCTATTAGTATGTTAACCCGTTTGCTTCCGCGAGTGTGCCTGTTGGAAATGTACTATTGTCGCACGTGTCCAGCTTCGCGGTGGATCGTCTCCTCAAGGTCATCAATGGCTAGAACCCTAGTAAAACCTGCAAATAAAAAAATTGACCATTTTCGCTAAAAGTTCTGCATTTCTTTGAGAAAAGACAATGCTACGGAAATGGCGATCTACAGATCGGCGAAAAACTTGGTAACGCAAAGCCATTATAGAAAAGCAAGAAGCTTCCTAACCGCTACTGCAACAGCGGCGGCAGGATCGGCGACGACAAGTTCTGTTATTCCGCCGCCGTTTCTTCTAGGCCATAATCGCATACCGATATCTCCTATCTCCAGATGGATTGGTCCGCTTCACGGCCCTCTGTTTCTATCTTTCCCTCCATGGAAGCTCTCGCAATCCGCGACTCCGCTTTGGGGAAACCGCGTCGTTCTCAAAAGGGTCAAGGCTCTCAATCTCGACTTGATTAGGGCAAGATCTAAGCTCCCAGGTCTGCGGTCGGTTCTGTCTGACCCAGCATTGTCGGGGCGGATTGACAAGGAGGAGGACCGTCATCTTGTGAAAGAAGGGTTTTCGGATAGTTTTGTGAATGTGCCGAATTTGATTTCCATTAGTCGATTGGTTTCTGGGCCGTTTCTTGGATGGTAAGCAAATGGTTCAAGCTTACTCGAGTGTTAACTTAATACGAGTCCTAAGTTTTAATGGCGATGAGTGAATTTGGTGCAGGATGATTGTGAATGAGATGTACTCTTATGCATTTGTGGGATTGGCTGTCTCAGGCTTGACTGATTGGGTAAATCAATGACATTTTTCCACCATAAAAATCTGCCTAAATTGCATGTTCTGATGATTGTTCTATTGCTTTCTGGTGTTAGCTTGATGGGTACGTAGCCAGGAAGATGAGAATCGATTCTGTGGTGGGTTCTTACCTTGACCCCCTTGCAGATAAGGTAATGTCAACAAAACTCCGTGTTCTGTCACCTGGTTGCTTCAGTTTTATGCCCCTTAACAATGGCTGCCTGATTTATCATATAGTTCATTTGCCTCCCATTTCTTAATGCAGGTTCTCATTGGATCCGTTGCTTTGGCTATGGTACATAATGATCTTTTGCATCGTGAGTAGTCTCTCTGATTCTTCGAGTTGTATGTATTTGTCGTTTCACACATGATCTCATTGACAATGCCTTAATGCTTTAATGATGCTATATTTAATCACCTTTGGCACACAAATGTAGCAGTATACAGAACTGAAACTCTGATATCTTGAGTTGTTTTCTGGGTGTTTTAACCCCTGCTACAAAAGACACGTTCACTTTTCTATATTGTGTTTTTGTCCTTATTTTGTCCACCGCTTTCTAGTTTGTATTTTCATCTGTTTGGTTGCATAGTCTTTGTTTTTGGGTTATCAGTTTGTTAATCACTTTCAAGAATCTAGTTTGTGTTGTTAATATTAGTGCTTCTCGTTGACATTGGTGTCAGACATCTAGGTATATCGTCCATGTAAGGTATGCCAGGTAATCTATGCTTTTGGAAGAAACACACTGATTTAACTCCTTTCTTCTGGCTGTACAGCGGGGCTTGTTGGGATTGTTGTACTACGAGATGTTGCCCTTGTCGGTGGTGCAGTATATCTAAGAGCAAGTAGTTTGAATTGGCAGGTGCAGTTTGAACTTCTTCTCCTGTTAATGAAGTTCTTGCATTGTCCTAAATCTAGACATCGCTGCTAGCATTCATGTCAATACTTGTTTTTGACAAATAGCTCATTTTGAGTCAGTGGAAAAATTGGTCTGATTTCTTTAATCTCGATGGTGCTGGTCGGACAAAAGTTGAGCCTCTATTTATCAGCAAGGTACTAGCAATTGTCCCTACAAACTCTATCATACTATTACGTTCATGTGGAGCTCAGATTGGAAATTACACACCTGGATCTGGGATCTGAAAGGGCGTCATACTGTTTGCAGGTGAACACTGTACTACAGTTGGTCTTAGTTGCTGCAGCTCTTCTTCAACCTGATTTTGGAACCGAAGAAACCCGACCTTTCATAACATACCTGAGGTAGCTTGTGCACCATCTATTATTGAAATGGAGGTTAAATAACTAGCTCTAAGTAACGAATAGGAAAACTCACTACTTTTTTTCGCTGCAGTTGGCTGGTTGCAGCAACAACGGCAGCTTCTACAATCGCTTATGGAGCACAATACATGAGAAGCCAACCTGCACTTGGGGCAACCAAACCTTAAAGTTTCTTGAGAAGTTAATTTTGTTGGTTGGCAATTCTGAGACACATGTAACAAGCATGATGGTAGTTAATTGAAAGTAGGTAACAAGCACAGGGTGATCTAGTCCTAGAGATTCATGTACATAGAAAGTAGAAACCTCATGTGGGCAGTTGCGCAACAGAAGCATTGTGATGATTCAACTGAATGTTCAAAACCAGACACCTTTCATGACCTGTGTCGAACAAGTTAGCAATAATTTACCTGCTTTTTGATGTAATTGTCCCTTCAATTGGAAGTTCTACGCCCAGATTTTTTGGGCCTCATCTGACTTGACTTGCATCGAACAACTTTGAAAAAAAATTGCATACTAGTGATGCAGACATCTTAAGACTCGCACAATATCACTTGGGGAACAAGTTTCTGAAAATACTACTCCCTCCATCTTAAAGAGTGTTGAAGAGATAATAGAACCATGTATAAAATAAAAGTGACTTTTTTGGTGATTGAGAAGCATCGATTGAGAATGATAGCTGGTCCATTTTGTTATTAACTAATCTAACAGATAAGCAAAGCACAATGGAAGACCAGACATTTCTTCCTTAATCAACAGAAGCACAGAAATCTAGCATGCTCTAATATGTTCATGATCTGCTATCTTCAGCAACAAGTTACCAGATCGCAGGGAATCATCATCTTCATGCTCTTCAATCACCATGGACGAACTACTGCGCCAGACTCTTTTCGATTTCCTCCCACTTATCCACATCCTTGCTGAACCGCTCCTTCAACGTCGCCACAAGCACCCGTGCCTCCTCCACCTTGTTCATGCCGGCAAGCCCATTTACCAGCATCTTCATGGTTGTGAAATTGGGGAACCAGTTCTTCTCTATGCTATCTCTGCATATCCGAAGTGCCTCCTCGAAATCTCCACCTTGACACAAATAATACAACAATGCGAAGTAGCAATCAGCATCCGGTTTACATCCCCTACTGGCCATTCCATTGAACAACCTCTTAGCTTCCTCCAAGTTTCCGTCTTTACAGAACCCATAGATCAAATGGTAGTAAGAAACAGTGTTCGGTTTCATCCCTTTGGACATTATTGCTTCCAGCAAAGCTTTCGCTTCACCGGTTCTTCCTAACTTGCACAAGCTTTTAATTCTTGTGTTGTAAATTGAAAGCCCTTTAGAGATGCCTTTTTCCTCCATCATCTTCATCACTTTCCCAACATCATCGTACTTCTCCTCCGCGTAAAATCCAGCGATTATGGTCCCGAACGTGGTCGTGTTCGGCTTCATCCCCTGTCTCTCCATCTCCGCCAGCAGCGAATAAGCAGATATCGTCGAACCAGATTCAGAAAAAGCTTTAATCACCAAATTGTAGGTATCTAAATCCGGTTTAATCCCGTACCTCTTTGGGAACTCGAGAAAGATCCGGTTCACTTCACGGTAGTCCTTCGCGATGATTCCGGCGTGGAGCAAAGCGTTAAGGGACTTGGCGGAGCAGCACAAACCCTCGTTGTGGAACTCATCGAAAGCGGCCAAGGCTCGATTGAGCATCTTGGCCTGGCCGTAGAGGATCAAGGAGTGGGAGGCGAAGCGCTCGTTTTTCAAATCGGGGCGGGATTTGAAGTCGTCGAGGAGGAGGCTAACGGAGTTGTGGTTGTTGGAACTGGAGAGGCGGTTGACGGCGACGGAGAAGGCGATTCGGTCAAGGTGGGTGTCGGGAGTGAGCGAGGCGGCGCGGCAGATGTCGAGGATGCGATTTGGGTCTTGCTCCGACTTGAGGAGGGTGAGGGCGGCGCGGGTTTTCTGGTGCGCGGAGAGAGCAGTGGCTGAGTCGCCGGAGAGGATGGAGAAGCGGCGGCGGAGGAGGAGTGCCATTTCCGGGATTTCGAGGAGCGGATATGTAACTCGGGGGAAAAAATGGGGTTTGGTGTTTTTTTGGTTGCAGAAAGTGTAATTTCGCCCGTTAGATTCAGATTGAAATAGACGGTCCAGATCGACGAACAATTCGAGTAACAAAAATTAAAAAATGGATCCGAATGGATCGGGGAATTGAACCCGACGTGAATCGAACACGCAACCTTCTGATCTGGAGTCAGACGCGCTACCATTGCGCCACGGATCCGTTGGTGTTACAAGTGAACCTTTTAAAAGTGGCATTCATCAACCTTATAGCATTTTCATGGGAGGTATTCATATTGAGAAATTCTTCCAACTTTAAAAAGATGAAATGAAAGTTTAGATTTTAAAAGTTTGAGTAATTTATTCTCTTGCGTCATTATTAATATAGTAACATTTAATCGAAAGAACTTATAGAAGAATAACAAATGTACCAATATAGTGTGTTTGATTGAGAGATTTCAATAATATGAATTTTAGAGATTTTAGAAATCTATCAAATATTTTGCTTGGAGAATAAATTTTCTTCTCATTTAACAAGCCCGCAACAATACCCCACCTATACAATTTAGGTTGTGTTCTTTGGACAAAGATTTGCAAAATAATAATAATAATAATAATAATAATAATAATAATAATAATTTAACTTGAGAGGGGAAAGTGTGAGAGTAATAATTTTTAGGATTAATAAAAATTTAAATTGTTGTTGTGTTGATATAGATTTTTTTTTTGTAAAAGAACACAAAGCAACTCTCCTGGCGGTAAGAATGGTATTTTCAAAATGTGTAGAATAAGCAAGCTTTTGGATTTATTCGGTTGAAACATAAACCAATAAGCTTAAGTACACCCTAATCGAATAAACTAGTCCTAATACCCGACTTCATCACGAGTTTACTTTTTCAATAGAAAATCAATCGTGTTAATATTAACATGTTAATATAAAATAGTAACATTATGTTCGGTGAGAACGATGATTTGTTTATCATCTTGAAAAATGAATTAAAAATATAATAAAGGATGAAAAGTATATGAAAGGATAAAGAAATGTCTTAATCTAAATTGGTTTAACATATGCTTAGCTATAATACACTTGATTTCTTAGATCCACAATTGGATTATTTGAAATTGCAGGTCTGACATAAAATAAAAATAAAATGTTTCAATAGAATAAATTAAAAACAGCACAATAAAACTACTACAGAATGATATTTATGTAGTCATGTAGATGATGTTCTTGAATCTTTTTCAACTTAAGACGGATGAGTTCTTTTCTTTCATTTTTTGGGGGTTTAATTGCCTTTACCAAGTGACATTCACATCCAAACTACTATCACACTGTCCACACTCATACTTCAAACTCAAACCTGTTTTCTACGTTGTCTTTCTCTTTCTCCAACTAATCATGACTGTCTCTAATATAAGCTCAGCTTACAAACATTTATGGAACTTTTACAGCAATACTTGTCATCTACCAAGAATGTATTGCCCTATTATACAATCACAAGGAAAGACAATGGGGACAATTACTAATATACCACATCATTACTTATTTATTTCCCAGTTAACAAAGTTTGGTGTAATAGATGCATAGTCTAGTCACCAACCATTAGATTCTAAACTGCATCAAAAAACCGAAAAATGCATAAAATCAAAAAATGTAGATGGCTTGATTTAAAAAGAGAGACATAAGTGAAAAAGTAAAGACGCAATTAGAAAAGTGGATAAGAAAATGCAATGATAAAATAAAAAAATTCAATTAAAAAACACCAGAAAATTTTGAAAATCATGAAACATTTAGCTTCGGCCACCAATAAATTCATCTTTGAACTCCCAAATCACATTAGCAAATATAGAGAATATTTTGGACGCAAAACAGGAATTTGTTCAGACAAACAATTTCAGAAAAAAGATTTTGAAAAATTCATTTAATTAGGTATTCCAAGAGTAAAAATAACATGGCAGCTCAGCAAAATAGACAAAGCCCACTAAAAGCAAATCAAATTGAATAAACAAACTCACTATGAAAAAAGATGTCCTTACCGAAAATCGTCAAAGCAAAATCTGGTAACAACCACAAAAAACAACATAGGATAATCGTCTAAGCACCAAACAAAAGTAAAACAAACTAAACATATATGCATCGGTTTTTCCTTTCTTCAACTTTGAGTACTCTTTTTACAACATCTTCTAATATCTTGATGATTAGAATGAATGCATGGTGTAGAAAAGAAATAGTATCAATATTCTTACAAAGCTATAAAATGGAATATAATAAGGAAGACATCAAGAGAATATGTAGAAAAGAGAGAAAATTAGAATACTCTAGTTGAAATTGTATTCAAAGTACCATCTTCTGATTCTATACATCTTCCACAAATAGAATATAACTATAGAGCACAATAACATTAAAAAAATTCTAAAAGAAAATAGTTGTAAAGCACACATGCTATGATGGTGTAAACCTCTAGCATTTACTTAATTAAGCTAATATTCATTGTGTTGGGCAATAGTTACTGGTACTAACAATATATGAAATCATGATGTTATATCTTTTAATTTTCGAACTTGTTTTTATATTGAGCCTAGCACTCAAACTGAGCAACCGCTTCATCTGCAAAATTTCAAATGGCTCCTGATGAATACATGGTTTTAGATTCCTCGCCATTTCTAAAAGAACATGGTAAAACATGCTTCCATTTCAAATGGCTCCACGAGTACTTAAAATACAATACTTACGTCTAAATTATAGAATAATCAGTAGATCATGTTTCCTTCAAACAGAAACCTAACTCACCAGAAAGCCTATTGTCTCTGCTAGTAAAGTAGCACCATGGCCTCGTTTGCTTCTCATCACCATATACGGGCAAAGACTCGTTCTCAATTACTATACAATGATGGTCAGAAACATCAGTTTCAATTGAAATTATCAACCAACCAATTGACAGTGCGGATAATAATAATAATAATAAAATAAACATAATCATAGATATTACTCCCCTCGTCCGCCGATTCGCCGCCTCCCTACGTCGATACTCGTTCATCCCGTGCCGAAATGTCACTCTAGATCTAGAGAAATTAGTGATAGTCAACGGTAAGATCTCCACATCTGGAGAGTAGACGTGAATGATCGAGGAAGTGAAAGTAAGTGATAAAAAAAGGAATGAGAGAAAAAAAATGATGAATTAATTGTGATTAACTGGTTTTCCAAAGGAAAATCAGAGGATGAAGATGTATGAAATGAAAGAAAGAGAAGCGAGAGAGACGCATAACAAAGAAAGTAAAGAGAGAAAAAGACACCATGAAAGAGAAGAAATAGAACGAAAAAAAAATGAATAGCAAAATCAAATCAGAAATTGTGTAAATAGGAAGAAATAATTGTAATTTATGATAATTGATCAATCTACTCTACTTTGTAGAGGTATTTTAACATAAAATTGGAAATATTAAATACATTAATTAAGAACCAAAAAATGAAAGTGATTGATTGTAATTGATTACATTGATATAAATGATTGCATTGATTGTGAAAAAAACTCAAATCTGATGTGGCGCTGATGTGGAGATAAGGTGGCTTCACCAAATCCCTCCATTCACTTTTTTTTTCTGGCTATTTATGGTAATGGTCATGTATTAGTATATAATAGTAGATGATATTTTATTTTGCTATTCACCCTAAAACTAATAATTTTACTTAATACTTATAAGAATGAAACTAAAAATTTTAAAACGATTTAATCAATTGGATTAAGCTGAAAGTGATTTAAGCAAAACAATTACATTGCATTAAGTCATTTATGTGGTTAAAAATTGGAGTCTATTTTGTATTCAAGTAAATTTACTGTTTTTAGCATATACTCCTATTTACTGAAATTTAGGGTGACTTGAAAAAGACAAAATCATTAACTTGATTAAGTTGGATTTAACCATTACTGTGGGCAAGTGAGTTAACCTCCAAAACAACTTTTTAAAAGGTGAAATTAGACTTCCCTTCTACCTTTCAACTCAAAACCCACCATAAAGTTGAGCGGCCGGCCGAACTTGAATATTTGACTTAGAGTTTAGTTTGGGCAACCCGAATTTATGCAACACAAATTATTGCAAAACATTAAGTAATAATTAAAGTGTTAATAAGGGATATTGTTAGATAATCAAATGGCACAATACTCCATATGTTACACACTAAATAAACAATAATTGTAATAAATTAAATTAAACCGTGAATTTTTTTGAACATTAAGTAATAATTAAAGTGTTAATAAGGAATATTGTTAGATAATAAAATGGCACAATACTCAATGTTACACACTAAATAAACCGTGAATTTTTTTTTGAACAAGGTAGACTTATCTTATTAATGAGAAGACATTACAAAATAAATCATGATTTACGAACAATATTCCTAAACTTCCACAAAACCCCGAGCACAAACACCAAGAAGTACTATGTGATATTACCCCTATCACCATAACTCCTAATTCAAGTTACCCAACAACCCCAATAGAAAATGATATTGCTAGTTCTTTATGAATAATCATTTTCAATTTTGTATTAGGAATATTTCTTAGCAACCGCTCCTTAAAAATTACCTCAAATTTCATAAATCAGGGATAATAATGTAAAATACAGAGTATGTAGGTAAAAGAATTCTTAGCGGGTAAACGTATCCATTGATATGGGATATATGAAAATACATACTCTATAAATGAGTACTTCATTCATTCCTTGAAAGTTGTTGCGTTGGCTTTCATGTTTGTCAAAAATATTTATCAAAATATAAATAGTGAAAATAAATTTTAATAATGGGTAAATTACAAAAACCCCCCCTAAAGTTTGGTGAAATATTCAGTTTGCACCCTCTACTTCAAAAATCTGCAGTTGCCCCTGAAAGTTAGTGAAATATTCAGTTACCCCTTTAACTATGTGTGATGTTAGTTGACCATTATAAATTTTAATATTAACCACTCTTATTGTCACTGGTATTTCTAACTATAACACTTCAATCCCAACATTTTGTTTACCTCATTTCTCCCTTTCCAACCGGCCATCTGGCCATCGTTTGTCACATGGTTAGTGCAACGATGCGGACAAGCTCAAGTCACAGAAATGCAAACGAGCCCATACCGTTACGACATAGGTGAGTTTGGGATGCCCCTTAACTATTTTGAAGCATTATTCGGATAATTACCGTTAAAATCTTTAAGAGTCAACTAACACCATAAACTGTCAAGGGGGTAACTGCAGATATTTGAAAATAGAGGGGGTAAACTGAAGATTTTACCAAACCCCAGGTTTTAAAAATAGATTAAAAATTAAACTTGAATTTATATATTTACATGAGTTATTTAATTTTATATACACAAACATTCATTTAAAAATTATAAATTAAATAGAGTACAACAACAAAAATAAATAAAACAATTAACAGGGATGAACAAGGGAGAATTCAAAACGAACACAACCACTACCACGTCCTACTTGCTAACGGAGAGGAGAAAAAGGAATGGAAAAGAAAATACTCCTAATCCGTATAAGAAAAGGGATGAAATGAAACACAAGAAGCTTAGGTGAGTTACCTCGAGAGGGACCGGTGAGCTTAAAAAGCTCAGCCCAATCTCTCTCTCTCTCTCTCTCTCTCTCTCTCTGTTGTGTGTGTTGCTGCGTTACTCTGAGTTGTCTACGCTCGTGCCTCACTTCTCTCCTCCAACTCCAACCATCTTCTCTTCCTCACACCTTTCCTGATTGGTCTTTGGAAAAGCAAAAAAATTAACCTTTTTCCTGTTTTCCCGGCTGCTGGGCGGGAACAAACGCTAATGGCGAGGCTCTTGAGACTGCCGCTGAGCTTCGCGGTGCCCCAAACCGGGGCCTTGTCGGGTGACAATTGGTGGGACGAGATCAACGAGTCGACTCAGTGGCAAGACGGGCTGTTCTTTACTCTCGCCGCCGCTTACGCTCTCGTCTCCGCTGTTGCTCTGGTGTGTCACTCAACTTCTTCCACTTGTCTTTCTTCAGTTGGTTCCGCAGTGATTGGATCAGGAGGTTATTAGATCGATTGATTGTGGGTTTACTGATTAGCAAGTTAGGAACTTTTGGGAAAATTCTTGGTGTGCTTGGTATGCTCTATGTCTTGATTCGTTTCCAGGATTTTCAAAGAGTGTGGGTTTTTTGGTTTTAATATGCAGGTACAATTAATAAGGATCGAATTGAGAGTGCCAGAGTATGGTTGGACAACACAGAAGGTTTTCCATCTTATGAATTTCATTGTCAATGGAGGTGACATTTAGGCCATGACTACATGTTTTTTTTCCTCAAGGCTTTTACTTTTTCAAGTCAACTAGTTTATAAATACTAATTCTTTTTATTTGAATCTATCCTCTTGCAGTTCGTGCCATCGTGTTTGGTTTTCACACAGCAGTATTTGCATTTCATCCGAAGGTTAGCTTGCACTCGTGTTTGACTGCATATCTTTCCCGTTTTTCTTTTCACGCTATTGTCTCTTACGCCATTCATTGTCTCCTTTAAAGCATTGCCTTCTATTTGTCTCTCTCGTTTGGTGAGTTAAAGGCGAATGCCCCGTAGTTTGGTCATTGGTGTCATAGTGACAGTTGAATGCGTGCTTCTCATCTCCAGTGTCACTTCAAAATCAGTAGCATTAGCTCTAGAAAACATATTTACCTGTTCCAAGATTAGTAACAAGGATTTTGTATGTACACATAAAATATAAAACTTCAATCTTGAGATTAAGAGGAGGTTGATGGACCACAATGATGATTAATGTTGCGAGAGACATACTACAAAATTTTCTAACTTGGGAAAATTGGGAAAACAGTAAGACATTGTTTTCCAGTTCTTTGTAAATTGGGAACCGTTTTTTGATAAAAACTGATAAATCAAAACTAAGCAACTAAATGCATTTTCTTACTATATTATGTTTTCCCAGATTTTTTCCCTAATTTTTTTTCCACAACCAATCAGGGCTTAAACAACTGGTTAAATAGGGGAAATCTTTCACAGCAGCATATAGATTGAAAGAAAGATGGTTCTGATAACTGACCTCTGGTTTTCTATTGTGGATTAGGTGCTGACTTATGTGCTTTTGGATCTTCCGGGACTTTTGTTTTTCTCTACATACACACTTCTTGTCCTATTTTGGGCAGAGATTTATCATCAGGCAAGTGATTCTGGAACATTCTCAGATATAGACTTCGGCTTTGCTTAATTTGTTAGCTTTAAGAACTTTTACAGAGTGTAAGCTTTAAGGAAACTGTTACAATTTATTCTTTAATTATGAGCAGGCAAGAAGCTTACCAACGGATAAGTTGAGGACTTTTTATGTGGCAACAAATGGTGTGATTTATGTTATTCAGGTACTCCCAAATTTCCATGTCCTTATGTTCAGCTTCATGAACATTTTCAAGTTTGATTGTTGAACTAATGTTTGATCATCGAGTCTGATTTACCAAACTGGGTGCATGAAATTAGGTTTGCATTTGGATATACCTTTGGATTGGTAACAATGCTATCGTGCAACTCATTGGACAAATCTTTATTGCCGGTACTACCTTACTACCTACTTTGCTCACAAGTTTCAAGAGATTGATCTTAACTCCTTGACGCCCCTTTCTTTTCTTTCTTCTGTTTGTATGGTTGAAATTATACATTCTTACTTTCTCTGATGTTAATCAGAGCTGATATCTAATTTGGTCTTTATAAAGCCTTATAATCTCTTTCTTTTTCTTCTGCAGTGGTCTCTTTTGTAGCTGCATTAGGTTTCTTGTTCTATGGAGGCAGGTAAATATAAAAGGATACAAGTGACATGATCAACTTCTTAACACTATAATATCATTTCTACCCCTCACTCAAAAATCTTATAAATATCAGATTATTTGTTATGTTGAGACGCTTTCCTATTGAGTCGAAAGGGAGAAGGAAGAAACTTCATGAGGTGTGTATCCTTCTCTTTGTGGACCATAGTTCTAGATTTATCTCATATTTGTTTTCCTATGCTGAACAGCTTAAGGTATTTTGTTGCCTGGCTGCTACCTAGGTTTTTAACCCAGATTTCTGTTAGGAAAGTGGAGTTGAACAATTAGTTGATAAAACTTGTATTTTTTTATATCTTACTTGCACACATGTTCATGGTTACGAACATCTTGGTGTTTGCCTACCGAAGTGTGATCTCATGAACTAAGTTGAGTCTTATTGTTATGGGTCTTTAGTTGCATGTTTATACATGTACATCAAATATCCTAATAGCATGAAACCAAGTTTTCGATTTATATCTCCTATTTTGGGGAGAGAGACTATCGAACTTATGTTGTATAAATTCTTTGGTGAATCTTCTAGTTTGGATAACTTTGCATAGCAGGTAGCATCCAAAGGAGTGTCATGTGGTAGAGCTATGTGCATAAACAATTTATATTCAGTTAGTTGTCATGTGTGAATATATATATATATATATATATATATATATATATATATATATATATATAATTTTGCATCCTTGTTTGCTCAATTATTTGCTGACCTGTCCTTGGAGCATTCATTATCATATGCATTCCAGGTTAGAAGCAAATTGGTGGTGCGCGTGTAAGAACTTTCGAATGTTATTCTTGTGGATGGATATGATATTTGCATCTCTGTTGATGACTTGAGGATGGTGGACTAGTATGGCCTTATGGTGCAGTAATATTGTGAATTTGTGATTTCTTGCAGGTCGGAGCTGTCACAGCCATTTGTTTTACCTGCTTCCTTATAAGATGCTTTGTGGTATGTCCAAGGCCATGTTTAGTTCATAATGCAGTTTCTCCCTCCATGGCACTTTCTTTGTTTTTTTTTTCTTTTTTTTTGGAAAGCACTCCATGGCACTTTCTAAATGCTCATCTCTTGCAGCATCTTCATCTAGCACCCTGGTCTGCTCTTGAGTTGACTGCTTAGTTTGTCATTGTATTGGTAGTTTGAAATTGTCTTAAGCTTTAGAGTCATCCCTAGATAAGGTCAGTTTATGGTTTGATTTGAAGCAACTTTCATGTGCCTGCCTTTCGCATAAGAAAAAAGAGTAGGCCTTTTAGCACTTACATTTCACCATTGATGTTAACCTGCAGATAAAAACCCATTTTTCAACACCGATTTTGAGCTGACATTAGTAAAGGTTGGAAAGTTGAAAAGAGATGGGAAAAAAGGATCTATCTTTATATTCCAGAGTTTCACAATATCAAAGTTCAAATCTTGTCCAAAATGTTCTGCACGTGTTGTTTCTTTATATGCATATCATGTTTTCACACTTTCCTTTATCTGCTCCTCCTTAATATGTAAGTCTGAAATGTCCAGGTTGCTGTATCTGCATTCGATTCAGACGTGTCTCTTGATGTTCTGGATCATCCAGTTCTGAACTTAATCTACTACATGGTATGTTTCAGAACTCTTGTAGTCTGCCCTCATTTCTTCTTCTGTTCATCTTTTTCTGAATTCATGACTCCTGATCATATTACAGCTGGCTGAGATTCTACCTTCAGCGCTAGTTCTGTTCATCCTGCGCAAGTTACCCCCAAAGAGGGTATCGGCGCAATACCATCCAATTCGTTAGTACAACCCAGAGCTTTCGAAAAACTGTACTATTGCCTTTCCGTTAGGGAGAACCTTTTCGGGGGGTTGATGGTTATATTACAAGACCACCATTGGAGATCTGAGGTTGGTTGTGGCAGAAGCAGACGCGCCTTTGCATGTATATTTTGAGGTCCTTTTTGCAGGTTGCTGGAGGGCAAATTGCCATTACCAATTTGATAGTCTTTTAGGGTCATGTGATAGAAGAATTGAATTGTTTGCCCACATTTTTGCTTAGTGAGCTACTCGTAGTAGTCAGTGAAGAAGGATTCTTATGTAATATTGCTTGCCCACCTTATTACTAAGTGGAGGTATGGTTCATTTATGTATGTATGCTTTCATTGATGTATGCTTGAAATGTCCACCTAAATTTTGTTCTTTAACCGGTACGGTTCATTTAAGTATGCTTTCATTGATCTCTAAATCAAATACTTAAAATTTAGGTATGTTTGAAAATACAAAGCGATATCTTTTATATATATATATATATAAAAGAGATGAGAAACATTTTAATCAGTAGCAAAGTGACCAAAACGATAGTATGGTGGTAAAATTGGTAAAGTATCGAAATGTTAGTGATTATTTCTGCATTTATTCCCACTCGTTTGCTCCGTAACGCTGCGCGCCTCTGACGATTTCAAATTCGAAATCACTCACTCCAATCATCTCTCTCTCTTTTCCCAGTACACATAAACCATCTTCACTAACATTCATTCTCATTTCCTTGCTCCGGATCTACAGAGTACTCTCTCTCTCTTCACCGCCATGGACGACGGCGAAGAACGACCGCTTCCACCGTCCAGCTCCTCCCTTTTCAGAGACATTTCCAATTTCAAGACCCCGAAACGTCCCTTGAAACCGCTCAATT
This sequence comes from Stellera chamaejasme, assembly GCA_024586325.1. Taxonomy (NCBI): domain Eukaryota; kingdom Viridiplantae; phylum Streptophyta; class Magnoliopsida; order Malvales; family Thymelaeaceae; genus Stellera; species Stellera chamaejasme. The sequence continues at coordinate 2,261,060 of CM044986.1, forward strand.
TCCAATCCCCCGCCACCGCTCAGTTCTTCACCGCCTCTAAACGAACTCCCACATCATCGTCCGCGTTCCACCGCCGCGCTTCCCGCCCTTCGTTGTCCCGTCCCAGGGCCGCCACCGCCCGCCGCCTCAAGGCGTTCGAACTGGAACAATGTCAGTCTGCTCGGAAAGAGTTCATGAAGAAGGAACGGTCCCTTAAGTCACTGGCCAAATCCCTAACCGTTTGGCTCAATTACCTCTTCCAGAACCCTAAGTTGTGCGGTTGTGATGTGTCCACGGTTAGTGGTGAGGATTTAGCAGTAAGAGTTGATAAGGCGTGGAGGAGCCCGAAGAGGATGAGAGGTTTGTCTTGGAGAGCGGTGGAGAAGGAGGGTTTAATTGATGAATGTAAGAGTTCTAAGTATTTGGCTTTGAGTTCTTCTCTGAAGGATGTTTGCAGCTTTGATGATTTGAGGCAGAGAATGGGCGCTTATTTGAGCTTGGCCACTTGCAAGGAGATATTTGACGTCATGACTGTAATCACTAAGGTCCAGTTAGCTCCAATTTCCTTAGCTTAGTTTCTGAGAATTTGCTTATTGTCATCGGTCGTTTAAACTTGATATAGATTTGGTTTCCCCCGTTACATCTCTTACATGCGTCCATTTTGGAAAGTTCAAGAAAAACAGTGGCTTTTTATCGGATGTGTACTTAAATTTTATACTACGAAGTATCATAGGTTGGGGTCCTGGGAATTAGCGGTCGCCCATTTTTTTCAGCTTGCAGTCACTTTGGTTTAACGACTATGATATGCCAACTAATAGAAGTTATCATTGTAGGCAATCGTTATTTTCTTGTTATTTACATTTTATTTTCGACTCGTTTGACTTCTGTAATTCATCTCTCAGAGTATCGATGAGGGAAGGTTAAAGATGAAAGTGCACTGTCCCATTGTAACAGATGTTGGAATGAAGGAGAGTGCCACGAAAACTTTGATGTGTTACAACCCCATTTGGCTTCGAATTGGGTTATATATTGTCTTCGGTGGCGACTCTTTATTAGACTATGGGGAAGTAGGTTCTGAGGAAGAAATGTCATTTTTAAAAATGGTAATTGAGAAGCAGTTCTACTCACATGCTGGACTTGCCAAAGCCTATGCCTATAACAAGAAGGTTGAGGGACTGTACAGGCCAGGCTATTATGACACACTGGGAAATGTGATACTGAAGAGATTTTTATTACTTGTACTTATACTTGATCGAGCTAAATCTCAGAGCAGTCTTCCTCTTAAGCATGGGATTGATGGACTAGATGGGGGTTCACCTCTTCTATTCAACTTGCAGCCTAAAATCAAATGCAGTTCTCAAGTGATTAATGGTTAGCTTTTTTTTCCTCGACCTATGTGATTGATATGATAACTATAAGTACTTAATGTTCTTCTGATGTTAATTTTACTCTTTGTTTTCAACTAGAATTCCTATCATCTGATGTCATGCATGGGGAAGGAAATCTTCTTACACATCTGGTGATATTGGGTTACAAGGTTATCTATCAGCAGGTATTTAAACTTGATTGAGTCCTTATATGCTTCTCTGGATGCATGCAGTCTTTTAAGAATATGAACTCACCATTGCTAGTAGCACATACTTATCAGCATGTATTGCTAGTAGCAATTCCTTAATTGTACAATACATCACAAACATACTTATCAGCATGTATTTTCTTAAACTTGGGGTGTTGCTGTAGGCTTCTTCCGATGCTTGCATATCTATGAATTCTCTTTTAATGACAATACTCTTGATGCTGTCGAAAACATGGATGCATGGTTGGATGTCAGTTTTTCAGTCAAACAATAGATTGTACTCCGTATGCTAATATGCTAATATTTCATTATCTTCTGCAGTCTCCTATGGTTGAAGTTGATTTCAAAGTCTCTAATGTATTCATAGATCTACAAGATGGTGTGCGACTCTGCAGAGCCATCCAACTGTTGCTACATGAACCTTCAATCCTAACGGTTTGTACTTTTCTACTTTCTTTAGAACACGATAGGATCAACTGTGCAATGCATTTCAAGTAGTTGATTATTGACTTCTGCCGTGAGAGCAGAAATTGGTAGTCCCTTCAGATACCCGTAAAAAGAATCTGGCGAATTGTGCCGTTGCCATGCATTATTTAAAGCAGGCGAGATTTCCCCTACACGATGAGGAAGGCACAACAATTTTGGAAGATGACATTGTTAATGGAGATAAAGAGCTCACAATTTCCTTGCTATGGAATATGTTTGTACATTTTCAGGTGGCGGGCTATCCATACTTGTCCGGTTTCTCTTTAGCAATTTTTCGTATTTCCGAATCCGTTTTATTTTCTCTTTTCAGAGAGTTCTAAATGGTTGTTTGGATAAACTATCAAATTGACAGTTTCACTTTATATACAGGTGCCTCTTCTGGTCAACCAAACAGCCCTAGCTGACGAAACATCCAAGATTCTTGGGCTGGCAGCGGTATGCTTTTGACATTTTCCCTATAATATAAAAAGAAAGGACATTTTCGTAAAGGAGCCTGAATGGAACTCCTCTGAACTTCAAAGATACGAATGTTCCAGGATATCAAATTTTCGCATGTTTTTGTAAATATATTTAACAAACATGAGACTATTAAAACTGTTCTTTCAAAAACATTTATCGTGGACCACCTGTCTTGGCCAATGCCATTTTAGCTTTATATAACTCTGTTCGTCTTCCTTTACAGAGTCAACCAATAATGACATGCACTACTCCACTGGAAATGCTTTTATATTGGATTCAGGTGCTTCTCATGTTTGAAATACTGTTGTTTATTGCTCATGTTAGTCTTATTTGGTTCTTTTTAGGATTTCAAATGTAAGTTGGTGTATAATTGATCCACAAAGGTTTTATTGATTAATTTACACTACGAATGTCAGAATATTATTTTATGCACGATTAAATTGCTGTAACATGTAACTTTACCTCTTCAATGCTAGCAACTGGGGATAGAGAATTGGTGTGTTTGTTATATGTACAATGGTCAGGTCACATAAGTCTTTTTATACCACTTTATTCTAGTTAACTAAGAGTAGTACAATTGAAAAGTTAGAAGAACACAGAAATTTCCTGAGAATGATTTACTTGTAAAATCTTCATGATTTGCTCCTATATTGACTATTCATTTTACTAGTATTTCATCTAAGTATTTTGCAGATAATCTGTGAGAGATATGATCTTAAGATTGATGGTTTCTCTTCTCTGCTTAATGGGAAAGCAATATGGTGCTTGCTTGATTTCTATTTCCGCAGAGAGCTATCATGTTTTTGTTCTTCCGAGGTAGTCCATACACTTTCTTCAGTCAATGTTTTCCTTCTCTCTTTCATTTTGATTTTCTCATTTTCTCTAAACTTTCTAGGGAGATGACGGAAGAAGAGGTGAGGAATCAATTATGTCCACTTCTGATTATGCTGATGTTGTCCATAACTTTGTGTTGTCACAAAAACTGACAACACTGTTGGGAAACTTTCCTGAGGTTAAGTGCCCATAACTTATTGAGGAAGATAAAAATTAGAAAATTTGGAGTTCAGAGCTATTACAAGTGATAGTGCAATGTGATACAGGTTCTTGAAATAGGTGATCTGCTTGAACATAATGGTCCTGCCAGTGATCGAAGTGTGATGGTTCTGTTGGTGTTTCTGTCATCTCAACTAGTTGTGAAGAGAAATGTGGTAATAGAGGGTTTATTTTTTAAACCCTTTCCAGTATCACGCAATTGATCCATAACGAATAGTATGAATTTCACACCACTGACTCCCAAACAGTCGGCATTAAATTTGATTAACAATAATGATGATGATAATGACCACTAACTGCAACATTTCTCCCAATTTTCAGGATCAATTGAACTTCCACAAACTGTTGGGTTGCAATTGTCACAATTCAGGAAGGAAGCACGCACACGGTCAGAGGCATTCATCTAGTTCTGAAGTGCCAATAAATGAAGTCTCGGAGGATACTCCAACTAAAGGTTCCTGTTTACGTTTAGTTTCCTCAGAAAAGTATACTGTTTTCTCAGTACAATCATTACACATGATTCGTACTCAGGTTGAGTAACTCAACTCGGCCCTTTAAGGTACAATGGCAATAGTCCGGCATGGCAGCGGTGTCGAGCTCATTTCATTGAAGTGATATGGTTTCATGGCCATGAATCAGGAATCAGCGTAGTTCATCTTTCAGTCACTTCTCAGTCTTTTATTTGTTGTTTCATAATTTTTGAAGCACCACTTGCCTCTTTTCTGAAATGAATCCAGCTAACAGCTTTAAATAATTGAAGAGAATGCACTGAGTGACTTTCTGTAATCTGGTAGACATAGTGATAGCATCTGACTTACTGTGTTTGACGTTTGAATTCCTACTTGCCATTGTTTTTTAAGTTCAAATTAGGATATATTTTTTTTTGCTATTGTGTTTTCTTGGCTGCTACTGATAATTATTTGCATGTTCAAAATATAAGCTTGAGGCTGAAATATGTTTTTCTTGGATTTCATTTATGCAGATGCTGCTAAAAGGTTTAGAGCAGTTCAAGCATGGTGGCAAGATATGACTGAACGAAATTACAATTGTGCTGTAAAACCTTCTATTTCGGCTTTGCAACTTGACAAAATTAAGAAGCGAGCTATTAATCAGCCGAAAGGTACTCACTTTATTCTTAACATTTCTGTTGGTAAACGTTGATCCAACATTTAGTGTAGCATATTGGTCTTAATTCTTTTTTATTGTTCCATATTTTATATTGTTGTTTTATTTGGTAACCTGTGTTACCAGTCTAACCTTGCAACCTCTCTGCAATGGTTCCAGAAAATGCAGCAATAGTCATACAATCTCAATTTAGGCATTTGAGAGAAAGGCGCAAGTTTCGGAGGATAATGCAATTTGTGTGCTTGCTGCAAGCTGTTATCCGTGTATGGTTGAAAGTGAAAAAGGGTTCAGTGTTTGATCCTTCGACCCTTACTAGGGTTCAAGGATATCCATCTGGTAATTGTTTTGTTCCTTGGCATTTTTACCCTATATGTATAGGTAGCAATATGGTTGGCTCTAACATACAGCTGTGACACTTAATTTGTCAGTCTCTCTCAAGAGACAAATTGAGTTCATCATTGACAGGCACAAATTTGTCAAGTTAAGAAGATCGGTGTTATGCATCCAGAGAGCTCTAAGGATTTGGATTGCAGAAAGGTCTAAGGCTTTCCCTTCTAAAGAAGTTCGTATTTGTGAAAGTGGTTGGAAAGGAGGTTTCGCAAATAATGGTCTGGTAGCTCCAGCTGAAAATGCTTCTCTTGAATGTCAAGACAAGGATGAAGATGATGTTGAAATGCTAGCAGCAACTAAGATTCAATTTGCTTGGAGGAGTTTCCTCCGCACGTCTCTCTGCAAAAAGAACATTGCTGCAATCAGAATCCAAAGACATTACCGTATGATGCTGTCAAGGAAAAAGTTTCTTTACCAGAAGCTAGCAATAATAATCATACAAAGTAACTTTCGCTGTTTTCGATGTTGGAAGGCTTTTCGACAATACAAAGCAAAGATAAAGTCTGCAATCACCATTCAATCTCATATTCGTCGATGCCTTGCGAGAAAAGCAAATTTGAGTTTTAGGAACCAGGTAACTTAGATCCAAGTATATCAATCCTATCCAATTATGATTCTGCATTAGTAATTATTTTTTCTTCTTTTGATTAGAGCTTTGTTTATCCTGATATCTTGGGATTCCTATTTTACAAGGTAAACTATTCTGTTTGAGTGGCTGGGTTCTATCTGTATATTTTCCTCTATAGCTTGCCTTTCGAGAAAATGCAAGTAATTTCTGCTGGTCAGTCCTAGTATTGGAAGGATAAAATAGTAAGTGCTCCATTGGATGTTTCCCCTGTTTTCTGTACGGGGCGGAAGACTTCTTTTTACAGAAGGTTTTAGCCCTTAGGATGTGTAGCTGAATCATTGACATTGTCCAATTTAAAGCAAGGCATTGGCTTCAAATTCATGACTCGTGACAGTTCTTGTAAGGATGCCTATTGCTTTATCTGGTTTTTTATGGCCTTTAATGTTTTGGATTAAGCATGTCCATTTTAGGAGTGCTCATAGCCTTCGCTGCTGCATCTCTGCATCATCCAAGTGAGCCTAGTAATCCCTTTTCAACAGATATCAGATTGAACAATCACATATCAATTTCTTTGATCTCTAAAATTTCAAACTGCTTCTTGGGTCTGATATACATGGTTATCAGTAATATCATTGTCACAATATGTGGTCATTATTTGTTCGCTTGCATAAACTTATCTAAGCTTATCTGGTTGATTGGAACAGAAGGAACATCTTTTACTTCAAGATGCCGTTGTGAAAATCCAAAGCATTTTTCGGTGTTTAAAATGCTCCAGCACATTTAATTGTCAGAGGCATGCTGCCATCGAAATTCAGAGATTTATCAGGGGGCAAATAACTCGAAATAGGTTTTTACGTAAGTGTCCTACTGTTGAACTACTTGACACCGACACCTGATTTATTTTCATGTTTCACTGCCCTCTTTTTTTAATCCTCTGTTGCATGCTTGTGATGTACTGCTTTTCTGGTACTGCAGAAGCCCAAGTTGCCATGATTAGCAATTATTCTCTGATGATGTCTGCAGGATGTTCGGAGGTAAAAGTGATTCAGGCCTCGGTTCTGAAATTGCAAAGGTGGTGGAGAGGTGTTCTGCTAATAAAGTTAAAAATACAATCAGCAATCTTTATTCAAAGTCATGCAAGAGGGTGGCTTGCTAGGAATAAGGCCTGCAGAGAGAGAAATCAAATAATTCTGATACAAGTAAGATAATCTATACTTTTGACTGTGGTCATCTATGTAGGCATGCAACATGTTTCTCAGTCCCATCACATGTGTGTAGTGATATTTTTACAAGGAATCTGCAACAATCTGTTTCCTGTACTGATTCCAGACATAAGTTTCTGGTGCTCAATTTAGTCATATAGATGGTTTTTCACACTACTGATTTCGATTCTTTCTATAAATCTGTTAATTGTCTTCTTTTTTTTTTGTAATCATGCATGCACCTCCTGAAATTCTTTTACTAAATAAATTGACTGCAAGGGGAATTAACAGTCATTGCAAAATTGCATCAGAAAAATTTGCTTTTCTTTGAATTATAATGTTGATGAGTAAGGATAAGTTGTTTATCCCTGACCTTGTATTAATTCAGTCACATTGGAGAGGTTATATTGCTCGGAGAAACTCAAAACAGCAGCTTGTGGATCTACGCTTACGGGTGCAACAGTCTGCTAAGAATGTTGATGACAGCAAGCGCCTCATAAACAGACTTTTATCAGCAGTTTCAGAACTGCTAAACATGAAGAGCATGAGTGGTATTCTTCACATTTGTGCCACTTTGGGTGAGTCACATAACAAGCTTTTATGATCTTATCTGGTTAATTTCCTAGTTAGATTGTTTAAATCATTCTTTAACCTGCTAGAGAAACATGCTTACTTAGACAAGTAAGTGCATAGATCACTGTTAGGCTGCCAACATTAATGACCTTGATCTGGGGCTGTACTTAAAACTAATAGTTCCCTCAAATGTGATTCAATATTTGGAACTTCTGCAAGGTCATGTAGGCTCCATACCATGTAGAGTAGCTGTAGCACCAATAAGCATAAATTGTTTTGTTCAAAAGGATAAGTAAAAATTAATAAGTTGCTGAGATCTGTCCAGTGAAATCGAGTTCCTTGTTGACATTAGATACTTAAAATTGTCTAGTTTTCCCTAAAAGAACATTAGAATGAGGCAGGATTGGTTAATTTGAAAAGAACTTTTTGTAGATATGGCCACCGAACATTCCCAGAGATGCTGTGAAGAACTAGTAGCTGCAGGAGCAATCAACACCTTGCTAAAGCTTATACGTTCAGTAAGTCGGAGTATACCTGACCAGCAGGTTCTAAAGCATGCGCTGTCAACTCTTAGAAACCTCGCACGAATTCCACATTTGGTAGAGGTTCTAGTTTCTTCCCAAGGATCTTTGGAGACAATATTTTGGGAGTTATTCAGGTTTTTACAGTGTCAACTCTAGTTTGTTGGTTGTTAAATCGCTGTGGGTGCACCATTTCATTATTTGACTATTCTAGGAACAAGGAGGAAGCATATTTCATTGCAGCTGAAGCCTTGACAAGGATATGTGCAAACCCTAAAGGCCTTGAATTTGTGCTCAAGTCACCCCCTCTTTTGAAGAGACTGCACAATCTGGCAGAGGAGTTGACTAGGAAGGCCAACATTGAGAAAAGGTGATTCTCAAATTTCAAGTATTTCCTATGTTTTTTCTTCTTCTACATTTCCTTCCGTCGGAGGATCATTGCAGGTGAAGCAGAGATGATGTATTTCCGTCCTGTTCCTTGCAGGAACGCTCGTGGTCCTCCGATTACAAGAGGAGATATCACAGAGAGAAGACTAAGAGCAGCTGTTGAACTTACAAGACTGATAACAAATGGCTCAAGGTAACAGTAGCTGGTTTTAGCCTGAATACATACAGTCTCTCACGTTCACTCGTGTGAGACTAAGAGAAGACATTGCTTTTCTTTTCTCTTTTTGATGGAAGAAAGACATTACTTTTTCAATTTTTAAGAAAGAAAATCCAATTTTTTCTTATCTTTTTCTTGCTTTCCCTTTGGTGGGGGCGGTGATCGGGTTAATTTAATTGGGACTGTGTTGTGGAAGTGACGCTATAATAAGTGTTGAACAAAACAATTTTTTTATTAATCAAGTTGGATTAAATAATTAATTTGTCGCACAAGTCGAAGAGCCAAGCCAATAGACTTGCAAGTTTGTTCAGGAATTTTGGTAAGTTGCATTTCTTCAAATAAAATTGATTATTAGCATTTAATTATAGCTTTTCATTTCAATATTTTACTATATAGATCAAATAGTTATACATAAATAATAAATGAAATATTTTAGTTTCTTAATAAATTTTTTGGAATTTTTTTAACGAGTTATTCTTATTGAAAATTTGCGTTAAATAAAAAAATTTCAAAAATTAAATGTATCTGTTGAATTGGGTGCATATTTTTCATTTGATTTTTTTATTTCAACCTTATTTTACCTATTTTCTCCAATTTTAATTTTAATTTTAAATATTTCAAATTACATTTTTTCGTCATTTAATAATGTCATTTTCTGCCTTTTAAAAAAAACTTATTTATAAAAAACTTATTGCAAAATTTTAATATTCCCTTTAATATTCTAACTCTTTGATTTGAGTAGAGAAGACATTTTTTTCATAATTAATTACAAATAACAATAACGCATGATAATATGATTAATGCTTGTTACTAAAATTTACAAACAATTTATTAGTTTTTCAAGTTCAAGCAGCCCTGGCAAGAACATCAAGCCTCCGAGGCAAATCCGCAGGGTCAATAAAGAAGCCTCTGCGCCTGGGCACCGTCACCGTCAACACCCCCGCTTCATACCCAGCTGATATTCCGTCAATATCAACGTTCACCGGAAGTCTAAACTTCCTCCTGAAATGCTTCCCCGGTGACGTCGCTCCGTCAACGGCCTCCGTCCTGATGACCATATATCTCGAATCCTCCACCTCCACCTTTATCTCCTTTTTCCTCACACCTGAACAGGGGAAGTAAAGTAATGGTCTGGTTTGAAAGATTCACAAACTGGAGGGTGCAAACAGAAAGAAAGGTGGGTTTTCGAGGGGTGGAGGAGGAAATTTACCTGGAAGATCAGCTGAGAAGATGTGAGATTCTGGGGTTTGTCTCCATTGAATGTAGTTTTCTGGGGTGAATTGGTGTGAGGATGGGAAGTCCATGACAACAACTGGATTTGAGATATCTGTTTGTAAGGCTGGGAATTCTCAAGGACATATGGAGTATTTATAGGCCAAATTGGACAAGTTGCACAAGTTGGATCAAGCTATGAAAACAAAAAGAGAAAATTTCTGATCATCAAAAATAAAAATAAAAATATCTTGGTTTACATATTATGGTTCAAACGCATATGTACCCCTCACACTTGAACAAAACAGACGCAATGCTACTTGAACTCCAAATTGTTACATATAAGCCCTTGAGCCATAGTTAGAGAGCAAGGACAAGCACACAAATAAAGCTTCTTGGTGAATACACTCTTCCATCAGGACGGACAAACCACTGTTACCAAATGTATGATAAAAGCAGAAGTCTGGAAAATATCTAGCTCTTACTCAAACGGTTACTGAAGTGATCCCAAAGATTTGGTTCATGTGTTCAAACCAAGCATTTGTCCGTTGCTACATGAAGAGGGAAGATTGCTCGGACTGTAAACCTTCCCACATTTGATTGCTATCTCAGATCACTTCTCCTTCTGGTCCTAGATAGCTTGCAATCCATCTACTTCATCTGCGAAGAAGAGGTTCTTTCAATGTGTACTTGGATCGGTCATTTACTGTTCCACTACAGGTTTCGTTCCAATGCCTGCATCTGGCGAACTGAAAGGGAGCAAACTACTACTGCCTGAAATCATCCGCAGCTGAGGGGCGGTCTCCATGTCCTACTTCCTCATGCAATGCACATTGCATTAAGCGAGAATTGGAGCTCAGACCGACATCTAGAAAGTACCCTTCCTTAGGCTGCTCCGTGTACTTGGTGGGCGTGGAGCCGGCAGTCGAGCTAGCTCTTTCATCGTATGCCTGGCCAGGAGGATGTGAGATAGTGACCGCAACAAGGTCATTGCCCGCCTTAGCCACCATTTCAGGAGGCCACTGCACATCAACAGTCTCTATAAACGGTTCAAAACACAATAGCCTCGAAAACTTCTGCCCTCCATCCTTTTCAACCTGAAGCAACGGATGCAGCAGAGACACCCCCTTCATGAATGCACACACAAACTTGAGCTCCTCAACCATCGGGCTCCTGAACCGAACCTCACCCGAATCTGTGCACCGTGCAACATCAACAGCAGGAAATCTGTTATTCCCTGCAGCCTCAAGTGACAATGACTTGATCATTTTCCGGTTACAAGGAAACATCAAGCTCTCAAGCTCAAACGTGACCCTCAACACCTCCACATTCGGAACCCGGATGGTTCCCCTAGAACCTGTCATCTTCCTAGCATCAGACTCGGTTCGGAACATATAGAACCCAACATCACCACCAGAGGCTCCAATGAACTGGACACATGGGAATGGCTGTCTTCCGCTAGACCAATCTGAATCCTTCCCAACTTTGACACTAAACAAGTGCTCTGGTCGCAGTCTCTTCCATGGTTCGGTTCTGTAAAGAGATGCAGACGCTCTGAACACGGACTTGATCAGGTTAGGTGCAATACCTATGGCTCCCATTAAGCAAGCCCCTGACCCAGGACCAAGCCCAAAACCGGAACCGAATTGTTCCTGGTACCTATCGAACAGAATTTTCAAATGCAGATCCATTCGCTCTCTACTTCCGAACCTAGACAACACAATCGATTACAATTCCAGTTCTGTACGAGAGTTTCTGTAGAACGAAAGGTCAAGGCCTCAAATTGGAAGAAATGACAACTCGAAGATTTAGATTTTCTATCAAATTAACAGAGCAAAGTTCATTCTTCTTACCAGACTTCAGATTGAAGATGATGGTGGCTTGCCAGATCCGCTTCAGACAGGACAGGGTTCTACTTCTGGTCAGCGACTGGTCATTGCAATCTAAAAAACCAAAAACAAAAACAAAATGGTGCAAACGACAACTTTGCCACTAAATTTGGATATTTTAGCAGTTATAACACATTTTTCTTAAATCGTTCCTTTTAGGCTGTGTTTCTTTAGGGGTAAAGCTTCAACAAGAGTAAATTGCATCATCTAGACCTAAACTATACTCCATGTTACAAATCTATATCTGAATAAAAGTTTGTTGAAAACGCACCTCTAAAGTATGAGTATGTTGCAAATTTATACCAGTCGTTTAATATTTGTCAAAACTTAATGGAAATTTAGGTAAAATGCTAAAATTGACCCTTAGGATATTTGAAATGTGTTGAACATCCCCCTAACTTTATAATTTTACATTCTGAGTCATTATTCTTAATTACGTGTGTATTATTTCAAATAATCTTTCCAAGTCATGAATACTAATTATATATTGAGTCTTAAATATCCAAAAAAAATATCAAATACGAAAACAAAAGTTTATAGTGATATCAATAATAATATTTTCAAAATTTTACATTTTAATTGAAAAACATACTAAATTATCAAAAGAAAATGTGAGAATGAATTAGTTTCTAAAAAATCTACAATGGCTATTAAAATATTTGGGCAATTTACAAAATCTTCCACAATGAGATTTAATTTATTCAAAATATATATTTTATTTAGCATATAGTTCAAAAAACATTTTGCTATAAAATTTCAAGTAATTGATTGAAAGTTAAAATATTCTTATATTTTAAAAATTCTTTAACAAAATCTTCATAAAACTAGTTTAAGTTAAGCAAATGATTGAAAGTTGAAGTAACAATTAATGTAAGAGACAAAAAGAGTACTAAGACGCAATATGACAGAAAAAAGATCAACATGTTACTTGCATACCATTACACATCGTTAATATATATATTATTAGTGATATTATTTTAAATATATGTTTTCATATTTGATATTTTTTTGGATATTTAAGACTCAATATATAATTAGAATTCATGACTTGGAAAAATTATTTGAAATAATACACACGTAATTAAGAATAATGACTCAAAATGTACAATCATAAAACTAGAGATGTTCAACACATTTCAAATACCCTAAGGGACAATTTGAGCATTTTAACCTAAATTTTCATTAAGTTTTAACGGATATTAAATGGCGGGTATAGATTTGTAACATACTCATAATTTAGAGCCACTTTTGCAATAAACTTTTGTTCAGATATAGATTTGCAACACGAGATATAGTTTAGGTATAAATGTTGCAATTTACTCCAATAATATATCACAAAACTTTTAAAATCTCTCACAAAATTCTATCCATTTTTCAAAGACACAAATCTTTCTTCACATTTTTTCCCCTAAATAAACACTGTAGATGAAAGTTGAAGGTCTTGTTTCGGTATTAGCTCATAATCCCAATCCGAAATGCCGAAAACACATTAACGAATCGCGCAACGATGGATTGATGAGTAGGAATGGTAGTGGATTGGAGCCTCCGTGGAGGGGCTCATCCATCTCCACCATTAGTGAGTTTTATTAATATAAAAGGTTAAATGATAATAGTTATATAATTAAAGTTATAACATCATATCATAACATTTGAAATGATCTCTTATATCTAGTTACAAGCTAAGAGTATTCGATATACTCCCATAAAAGTTAGTAAAAGTTTGTAACAGTAGAAAACAATTCCCCTCAAGTGGCGGACGATGATTTTTAACATGTGGGGCAAACTATCATATTATTTTTAAGTTTTTTGGATAAAAAATATACTAATCTAAAATTTTCACAATATGTACTTTTATGTTTCCCATGATTTTAACATATATATATATATATATAATGACAGTAATAGCTATAAAATATGCTTATTGTGGCGTGAATGTTGTTAGACTAGATAATATTTATCATTCATTGATTATTTAATGTCAAGTTAACTCATAATTTATTTAAAATTTGAAAGTGTAACAATTTTTAAATAAATTTGAACAACACAATAAATCTTGTGATAGAATATTCCGATTTTATAAAATACCGAACTCCTATCTTAGAAGACAAAACAATTTATTTTATCTAATAATGGTTAGCCAATTTATGAATATTTAGAACTAATTTTATCAAAACTTTAAGATTTGTACGATAAAATAACAAGTTTTATTATTTCAATAAAACTAGCGTAACTGGATTTTTAAGTAATTTACCTAATTCGCTCATATGATGGGTTACGGCCTCACGACTCTACCGCCGCTACTAAGATTTCTTTTTTGACTTTAAATGTAGTTTTCTCAAACTCAGATTGTTTTCAAAATTACATATACTTTATTTATATCAAAATATACTACCAAGACGATCATAATTTGTAAAATTTTATTAAGGACATATGCGTGCCCCCATTGTGGTCGGCCCGTGCCCTCAAGCATAGATAATTCTAATCTTACTGGGTAGATGCAAGACATCAACGTATGACATCAATTTAAAATATGATTTCTTCGTTTTATTAATCATTAATTTCTAATGTGTAAAATTTACTTGTCTATTGCGGATATGGACAGTGTGAATAGCCATACCACCTCCACCTTCATGAAGTAAAAAAAAAAAAAAACTTCCTCCGTGGTCCATTGAAGATTTTATCATTTCATTATTATTTTCACAGTATTTAATTTATAATTTATTTTTATGAATTCATAGACATGTAAAATTAAATAATTCATATGTTTCTCACAATTTATCATCTAAACTTTCTATACATAATTTTTTTTAATTTTTTTTATTTTTTTTATCTTAATTAAATTTTGAATCAAAACAAAAAAAGGAAATGGCATTCACAAATCCACGGATGAAATCCATGACATGACATGCGGTGCGGATTTCTAAGCTTACTGCAATTGCTATTGATGAGCTCATGGGTCAAAAAGCTGTAAAGACACAAATAACCCTGGATGTCTAAGTCAGAGCCTGGCAAAGCTCACCCTTTTTATGTCTTTCAACAAAAGCTTTGCGCTTACGTCCCCAGCCAACCATAAAGACCCAATTTTCACTCCTTTCCTCGGCCCTCCATCCTTTTCTAGGGTTAGGGTTTGTTGTTCTCCGCCACAGACCCATTCTAGCAAGTCATAATTCTCGTTCGAGAAAAGATGATGCAACAACCAACTCCTGGAGGCGTCCCTCCGACGATGCAGGCTGCGCAGCAGCAGTACGCCTACACCCACGCGCCTCCGCCGCAGGCGCAGCAACCGTACATGATGATGGGCCAGCCGCCGCCGATGTGGGGTCAGCAATCGCCTGCCATGAGTCAGACGCCACCGCAGCAAGCTCCGGCCAGCGCCGATGAGGTTCGGACTCTTTGGATCGGGGATTTGCAGTACTGGATGGACGAGAGCTACATCTCGGGCTGTTTCCCTATCCCTGGACTTATCAGCGTGAAGGTAATCCGTAATAAGCAGACCCAACAGATCGAGGGGTATGGTTTCATCGAGTTCGCTTCGCGCGCGGTCGCCGAGAGCGTTCTGCAAACGTATAATGGTACACAGATGCCCAACGGCGAGCAGAAATTCAGGCTAAATTGGGCTTCTTTCGGTGCCAGTGAGACCCCTGATTATACAGTTTTTGTCGGGGATCTTGCACCTGACGTGACGGATTACGTTCTTCAACAGACTTTTCAATCTCGTTATAATTCTGTGAAGGGCGCGAAGGTTGTCATGGATAGGCTTACAGGACGAAGTAAAGGTTATGGCTTTGTGAGGTTTGGGGATGAAGCTGAACAAAATCGAGCTATGACTGAGATGAATGGCTTTATGTGTTCTTCAAGACCTATGCGTATAGGTGCTGCCACCAACAAAAAGAGTAGTACTGGTCAGCAATATGGAAATGGTATTGCCTTAGTTATGATTTGTTATATGAATTGTTTGAAATCTGTTCATTGCTGCTGTTTTATTGTTTTTTGTTTGAATTGGTATTGTCACTTTTGTTTCCTTGAGCCTGAGCTAATAGCTAGTTAAGGTACTTCGTACTGATTCCGGGACATCCTTAGAACTATTCTTCTTCGTCCTCATTTTTTAATTCCGTTACCGAATTACCGATTCTGAAGAAAATCAGCAGCAGTTTGTTCGGGCGTTTCGTTCCTGAGCTTTGGTTTACCATTAGGGCACAATGAGTATAATTGAGATATTTAGAAATGCAAGAACTCATAAAACTACTGTTGTCTCAAAGCAGGGTGTCAGGAGGCTCTATCATCATGGGGCCTGCAACTGATTCGGCCAAATGATTACCTATTAATCCAGACCCTTATGTAGGTCAGTTTTTGTGTTTACCGTCGAGTTTATTTAAGATTTATGTGGCATCTATTATGCTACCTTTCAAGAGTTTCTCGTTAGTTGTGCTGGTTCATCTTGATGAACTTACGTTTTGTTACATCTCTAGGTATTTTTTCCAGGCCAGTAAATTTTCATTCTTTTCATCTTCCAATAAATTTTATTCTGTAAAAGGAACCACTTTTTGCAGTTTTAAACCTTATCAGAATTTAGTATGCTAACAGTTTGGCTCTAACCTGATTGTTTCATTTTTTCAAGTGCCTATTTTGGCTTTGTATTTGATGCCGTTATGGTCATAAGCTGTGGTAATGGAATTCGTGAGGTCACTTCTGCTTGGTCAAAATGCTTTTACTTTTATGTTTTAAGTTAGTATATTTGCGTGACTCTTTTAGACATGCTCTCATCCTGAATTGTCAAGGGCAAATTTATCTTGTGCCTCTTATTCTGCTCGACTACCAGTACCAGCATGGAGTTCAAATTTGTTGTCATCAGCTTACAATTACTCATGCAATCCTATAGCCTATCAGTCACAAGAGTTTGTGAAAGCAGTTTTATATTCCTAAGCTCTTTAGCTGTGGTTGTACCGTAGGCCTATATACTGGTGTTTTTCTTGGTTCACTTTGACCTCTTTCTTTCTACACACTAGAATTCTCAATCTTTCCTTATTCTAATGTATAGTACCATTAAGTACTCAGGAAAACGTTCCTTCATATAGATATCTGTGCACTTTTTGTTTCTTGGGCTGTTCATGCCTTTTGAGATTTTTCCACCATAGTTTTCTGCTGTGCTTGAACGTGATAAATACTGTGTTGTAAAAGGATTCGAGCTAGAAGGTGAGGAGAACTTATATGGTTTGAGTTAACAGTGAGTAAGAAAGAAATCCCTTTTGAGTCTTTATCAAGGAGAAAGTTCATTGATGTTTCCTGTTAGAAGTCTTGACTTGTACACGCTGCCCCTCTGTAGAATAAAAGCGGGGTGGATTTTGACTGCAAATTGATAACATTAACTTTATGCCACCAACCTGAACATGGTTTGAAGTTAGGTACCTTATTCATCTTAAAACTAGAGCTTCCTGATGTTACTATTTTGGTTTGGTGTTTGGTAGTCCTGAGCTGTTTTTTTGCACCGATTGTTTTCACACCGGAGAAGGACCTTTATCAATAACTGAACTTAGCGAGTTGCCAAAGTAGTACCATGGAGAATAACTGTTTTCAATATGTGACTTTATCAAATTTCTGAAAACAGGAACATAGAATATTAACCTGATCAATTGTAGTTGGGTTGTTCGATGGTAGATGCTTGAGTAGTTGTTTGCAAGCACTATTTTAAGTTGGTTTGTTGATCTAGACCGGTATGAAATGATATGCTTGATTACTTGCCTTCTATTCACAAGTAATGATATGCTTCTATATTTTACTTTTGTATTTGCCTAACATAAGGTGCTTCAGTTGGACAATTATTGTTCTCTTACTTGCCCTTCCCTAAACCGTTGAATGCTGTCCACTGTTATGGTGTTTACTTTTGGTGATCTTTTATTTTTGCGTATGCAGCTTCATCTCAAGGGACCCAAGATGAGAATGATCCTAGTAACACCACTGTGGGTGCTTTGTTTATTTCCAACTACTGTCATTACGATTAAAAGTTTGATGGTGACTAATTGCAATTTATTGCAGGTGTTTATTGGTAATCTTGATTCTAGCTTGACTGAAGATTATTTGAGGGACGTCTTCAGCCATTATGGACATTTGATTCATGTGAAGATACCACCTAATAAACGTTGTGGATTTGTCCAATTTGGTGATAGGTAAAGCTAGTATGCTGGTGTTGCTAACTAGTTGCACATTGAGGACTGTATGTATGCATATTTGATTCTTGTCATTGCAATTTATCAGGAGCAGTGCAGAAAAGGCAATGCAAGCTCTTAATGGAACCATGTTGGGCGGGCAAAGCGTTCGGCTTGCATGGGGCCGTAATTCACCAAACAAACAGGTAACTTTAAACCACAGCTTCAAGGTTGGTGTATATTTGCTCAAGTCAGATTACTTAGATCTTCGATGCCTTTCACAGCCACAAGCTGATCCAAACCTGTTGAATAACGGGTATTATGGGTACGCCCAAGGGTACGATTACAGCTACCAAGCTGCTGCGCCTCAGGACCCGAACATGTACTATGGGGGCTACGCAGGATATGGAAATTATCCACAGCAGCACCAGCAGCAACAAGTTGGCTACAGTTAGAGCTATTATAAGCTGAGTGAGCCAGAGTTGTGAGATTGTGAACCCTTCAATCTCCTGATTCGTGTTTGTTGGGGGAATAAGTTCTAGGCTGTGCTCATATATTCGTACAGACGGGCATGGGCTTTGTGTGAAACTCTGTCAGCGCACAGTTTTGTGATTTTTTTTTTATCTTTGATTTACTTTATCCTTCTTTGTCTTGTTCGTTTGTGTTCAGTGATTGCCCTTTAGTTTAATTAAAATGCTGTGCTAAAGCTATTGAGAATCTAAGCTGGGGATGGTCTAGATCAAGTTATTTTTGGTTTATTTGATTTAGACCTTCCTTAGTTTTTGCTTAACCAGGAAGCCAGAGGCTCGGTACTCATTATTGTCATCTAGGTCATACAATAATGAACAAGAGAAGTACATACATTCACAGGCATCATCCATTGTAACTTAAAGATCTGACTGGCAATCCGGTTACAAAATTTCTGAGCATTGTGATTTTGATACAAAACAAACGGGTCAGGATCATGCAAGTCTTGAAGCGCTACCGATCACTTTAACCGAGACTGGTAAATTGTTCACTACATAAAATGATTCTTAACTGGAAATGCAGGAAGGTTTCTTCACCACATAAAATGAACTCGCTGCTATCATCAATCAGGCTTCTTCAGGTTCAAGCAATTGTCCGTTGCTTCAGCAAATAACTCCTGGACTTGTTTCAATTCCTTTTCTGGTAAAATCAAGACAAAATGTGTACATCATTATAACCGAGACTCTGAAGTCAAAGCAAACAGGAAAGTGTGTAAAAGTATGTGTAAAGAGTAGTGAAGAGCCAAACACATAATGCACTCTGAGGAGCACTGTCAGATGTTCTCAATGCTATATACACATATGAATAATTAGTGTACATCGCATGAGGAGATGAAGCCTGAATAAACTTACCAGCAGCTTCCAACTGTCTTTGAAGTTCTTGCCCTATAGCATCGTTTTCGGCCTGCACAACCAATTAAAACAGTGGCGATAAGAGGAGTCTGGAAGGGGAAAGATGGATAAAAAAACAGCTGAGGGGTCGAGGGTGGATTCAAATTTGACAGAAAACAAGTTGATTTCTACCTGTAGTTCTGCAATTTGTCTCAACTGGGCTTCTTCACCTCCGTGAGATGATGGAAGTGCAGCAACTAATGCATCAAACTGTACAGTTTATAAGCACTCTGCAAATCAGCTAACAGAGCAGAATTCACCAATTAAACTTATATGCCGTCCATCCCATAAAGCTTTCTGAGTTTTTGAAACCGAGTTCAAATTGGTAAAATCTCTTCCAAAACTACACGTAAATCAATTAGTCCTACACTGTCAGCAAAATCCTGCAGTCTTTAACTTTATTTCTCAAGTCTTTTATTAATAGAAATTTCTAGAAAAACTAACTGGACCAAACTCGAACCAAATTGTCCAATACAATATGGGACATGGAGTACCGTTTATGAAAATTTATGGAGTGAAAACATTCACCTTTTAACTTCTACCATGTTAAAACCAAAAGGAGGGCATACAATGCACAATGAAATGGGTGGAACCAAAACCTTCCCTTTTCTCTTTTCTTCCAATTACTACATTAGAACCAAAATCTTCTCCATCAAGAGGAAAAAGCCCATCAGCTGTTTAGGCTTCTATTATTCTATATTGTTATACTCAGCTACTGTTTATACTATAACATTCTCTGTAGTTTGTAATCAGAGTTCAACCAGAACGAACTTATTCCAATGACCTTTTCCATAAGCAAGCAAAGAAGGGGCAAAATCCAACTCGAAAACACAGATCTTTTCACAGTGCTTCAAGCTTCTCTACAGCTCATATCACATTCTATATGATTCGAGATGTAACCAACTAATCCAACATTTGTTTTTATCCATTGGAATAAAAGGCTTAGCAAATTCATTAACCTACGGAGCTGAAAAACTCAGGAACTATCATGTGCTCCCTAGAGCAAAGAAGCATGAACTTCACAATACAGTTATGAGATGAGATCTGTTTCTCGGCAAGAAAAAAACACTAAGGAAGTTAGAAGTTCAACACAAGGGATCCAACAGGTCGAATTACAATCCTTAAAAACATTTCTTTACATGATGTCAGAAACCAGCCCACTTTGCTATCCTCCTCCACAAATTGATCTAGTGTGACTTTATTTATGTTAATATGAAACCAATGAACCTAGACAACTTTGGAAATTGCATCAAGAGAGAATTGAATCTAGCTTCTTTCCGTAGCAGAAAAGAACTTGAACTCTACGAATGCTCCAGACATCTTCACTGACCTAAACGTTAATACTAACTCCACTAGGCCGTGTCATGAACCTGAAGTCCCTTTACCCTCCACATTGGTGATAACAATTCACAAAAAGCGGAAATCTTTCAACGAATGGTGAGATGAAGTTCGAAAACCACAATCATCAGATGTTTCCTCCATTAAAATTCAACCCACCCACACTAAGTTCTGATGATAAGTACTAGAAAGAAATGCAAGATGTAAGCTTTAGACAGGATGAAGACCTGTTTGGCAGCCTTGACGAGGGCGGCGCTCAGGGCCTTGGGTTGGTCGGCGATATTGGCGGCGTCATCGGTACCGTTGGCCGGCGGCGGCTCAGGGTAGTTGGGGGAGAGCCTCACCGGAGGAGCGTCCCTCTGGAGAGTCCCGAAAGTGTTGAAGGCTAGGGCTGCGATTGTGTTCACCTGCTCTTGCAATTGCGAGATTATGTCCATTGCTCCGTTTCTCTCCAATCGCACCAGCTTGACTAATTTTTTTTATCTTGGATCGTTTGCCAACACTGGACTTTCTAGGGGGAAAATTTTTTAATATACAGAACCCTGCTGGTGGTGGTCTGGTTAGGGATCACTATTCGGTTTGGAATGAATAATAGACCGTACCGTCAAAAAGAGTAATACTACTACAATTTTCATCATTTAATCTATAATTTTTATTCTTTAATATTTTAATATAATTGTTCTAATAATTTATAAGTAAATGATAAAAGAATATTTCTAGTTTCTAAATATATTTTGTTAGAATTTTTTATGCGAAATTTTTCTAATGAGAATTTGAATCAAACACAAATTTAAAAGTCATTTTTTTAACGAGGGAGTACTTATTTGTGGATTTACCTATAAGTTAATAGAGTAGCTATAGATTGCACATATGCACAGTCTACTGCAAAAGACTTCACGCAATTTGTGTCACTCGCATAGAAATCACGCCTTTATTTTCATCTCTGTCTTTTTCTTCCTCATGTATCTTAACAACTTGATGCTCCATGGTAACCTAGCAACTTCCAAATCTCCATCATAGTCACATTAATATTCGATTTTGATCTAGAAAACACAAACTTGTGCATCTCCGCCATCATCGTCATGCTTCTGATGACTTTATATTGCCTTCCAAATCATCATCTTGACCACATTTATCGTTTCCATCAACAAGACTTGGTTTCGACTAAAAAACAAATGTATTTTCGTTTTCCAGGCGTCATCACCACTAGAGGTGAGCATTATTTGACCGAAACTGAAAAAACCGGAAAACCGAATTTATTCGGTTTATTCGGTTCGGTCGAAACCAAAATTATACTCCCTCCGTCCCACAAAGGTTGTCAACATTACTATATTGGGCCGTCTCACAAAGGTTGTCAACTTTCCTAAAACAGAAACTTTCTATCACCATTTTTACCATTTTATCCTCTTATCTCACACCATGGACCCACAAGTTTTTCTCTTTCCTCCCATTAAACTTAAAATTGGGGTCCACAAAATTTTCTCCTTCTTTCTTTTTCATGAGGGTAATTTTGTCAACACACTACTATTCTCCCACTTTCCTTAATATATGTGCCCAAACAAATCCTACAATCTTTGTGGGACGGAGGGAGTACTAAACAATTTCGGTTCGGTATCGGTTTCATGAGCCGGTTTATTCGGTTAACTGAAAACTGAATTTTATGTTTTTTATTTTTTTTATTTTTTTTCTTTGGCCTATTTATGTTTTATATAACTATTTTTATGGTAGTTTTAAGACTTTATTTAGCTATTTAAGACTTGATTCGATTACATGAATGAATTGTTGTAATTGAAATTCAATTTATTCGATTTTGTTAAGTGAAACCGAAACAAAATAGAATTAAAGGAAAAATTCGACCAGTTCGGTTTAAAACCGAACCGAACCGTAGAAATTCGGTTTCGGTTTTTTCAGTTCCAACATCTAATTCGACCGATTCGGTTTGTTATGGTCGAAAACCGTAAATCGATCAAACCGACCTATTCGGTTCGGTTTTAACCGAACAAACCGAATGTTCACCCCTAGTCACCACCACCACCACCATGGTTCTGGTGACATTACATTGTCACTTTTGATTTCTGGATAAAATGATGATAGACTTTATGAAATGTGATGTATAATATGTTGATCACGATCAAAATATATAGTCATGGTGTTCATACTTTACAAAATCATGTTCTAACCATACTGATCAACATTTATTCTTGCGATGTTTTCAAGACAAGTCATGTTGCTTATCAACATTTAAAATTGATATATAAGGACCTGGGTCTATTCTGGGTAAACCGAAATAAATGGGCCTAGGCCCAACCCCATATATGCACACAATTCCAGCTATTCAAAGAGAAGATTAGGATCATTAATCGGGACGTTAATTCACCAGGATCACTCATCAAATGCCTGTAACGGTTCTCCCTTTGACTATAAGCCGCAATCATAACTCAACCCCCCCATTCAAGCCTTCCAAGTGAGGGCACATGCATCACCCTATATTATGAAAAAGGTACGCTCTACACACACACACACACACACACCATCTTTGCTCTTCTCTGCTCCTGATTTCCCTTGTTCTTTACCTTTTCAGATCATGCTTTCGTGCCAGCTTCGGTCTCCCTTGGGCTCACTTTGGTAAGAGACTATAAAAAATGCTCATCAAGTACCAACGTTGCCGATCAGGTGTAAGGGGATGTTGATCAACCATGCAGATCAACATCTATTCTGGCGTTATTGTTCAAGACGAGCCATGTTGTTGATTAACATTTAAAATGTTGATCAAGCACAACAACATCGTCGATCATGTGTACGAGGATGTTGATAAACCATGTGGATCAACATTTATTTTAGAAATGTTGCTCAAGAGAACTCGTGTTGTTGATCAAGCATGAGAACGTTGTCGATCGAGTATAAAAGAATGTTGATCAACCATACAGATCAACATTTATTCTGACAATGTTGTTCAAGAGAACTTATGTTGCTGATCAAACACAACAACGTTGTCGATCCGGTATAAAGGGAAGCTGATCAACTATGCAAATCAACATTTATTCTGACGAAATTGTTCAATGGAGGCCATGTTGCTGATCAAGCATGATAATATGGTCGATCAAGGGGATTTGGATCAACCATGCGGATCAACATTAATCTTGCCAATGTTGTTCAAGGAAACTCATGTTGTTGATCAACATTATTGATCGTCGTAAGGCTTATTATGAAAGAGCATATCATTGACCATATATAACGAATGACAAACTTGTAAATAAAAGAAACATTTACTCCTACAAGTTAATATCCCTACAATTTTTTTCGTGAAAGAGAACCAATAAACAATAATGTTTAATTAAGCTACGTACCATAAAACATTAAATTTATTTCCAGAATTAAAGATCTCGTTAAATCCTAGTTAAGAAGTAAACTATACAAAAGTCTTGTCTGATAGCACAGATATTGAAAAAAAGATACAATCTGTTTTTCTTTAAAAAAAACAAGGAGGAAGCTGATTGTTCAAAGTACCTTTTATGAATATTTTGAAGAGGATGGATCACAAAGAATGATAGAAGATGAATATTGGCCTTTTATTTCTATATATTAACGTCTGTCCGTGCAATTTCTTCAGTAAAATAAAACTCCCCACAGCGCAAAAATAAGACAGAGCTACTAATATGAAAAAAAACAGAGAGAAAAAAAAGTACAAATTGGCAACAAACTACATAAAAATTTGAAGAAAAAAAAAACAACCAACTTGCTTTTGTAGCAAGTAATTGCTCATAACTGAGCATGAGGGATGGGATCTTTGGCACTTGAAGAAGCAGAAGCATAAACTTGCTGTTGATGAACTTCAACCATTCCTCTGAGAATCGGGTCATCACTAGCGGGTTTTGGGTCGAAAAGACCCGAATCCGGCTGGAACATTATAGCCGACAAGCTAGACATAGCTGTTGTGTATGGATCAGACCCAAATGCACCTCTGCTACTCATGTGGTGGTGATGGAATCTCTGCTCATCCCCAAGCATGATCTCCTTTGCCATGGCATTCATTTGCTTGCGCTCGAAGCAACCACTCTTCCCATGATCACCATAAACCCCATTAATCTCACTCCCAGGCATCGCCAAGAACCTTTCTTTTGATCCTTCAAGGATAAAGTTTGAACCTTCCGACACATCCTGACCATCTCCGGTGACCTTCTCTTTCACCGGCGGTGCCTTGTCTTGCAAGTCATCTACCAGGAACATCCCAGTAGAAGCAGGGGATGGGTTATGTCTGTTACTCTCAGCACTCTGCTTGTTGTTCTCGTCCTTGGATTGTTCGCCCGAATCGGAAGGATTTGGATTCGGATTCGGATTCGGTTCATTACTCTCGTACATCTGGGTTTGGGGAGCCACGTCGTTGGCGGCGGTGACGGGAACATATCTGCCGGGGACGAAGACGACACCTCTCAGCGGCGTGTTGCTGTCTCCGACCTTGACGTTGAGAAGATATCCGGCGTCGAACGAGCCCTCGATCACGCCGGTGACCATCCGTCCGACCATGTTACCGGAGGTCACGATGTTGGTGGTTCCAGCTGCCACTGTGGTCTGTTTGTTCCTCTTGTTACCGCCGCCGTCAAACAGATTATTATTGTCCAGTTGAAGCAAGCCCTCATCTTTGCGTGGCCTTCCGCGCTTCCTCTTCACCGGAAGCTCTGCCGGAGAAGAGGAGCTAGTCCCCTGATTCTGGTAGTTCATCTTGAAAGATCTTTTCTTTTCTTTTTTTCTTTTTGAGTAATTAGGAGTGAAAATTATTTAATTTTTTTCCTGGAAATTAAGTGTTATGGATAAAGAACTAATTAAAATAAGAGATGAATTAATGGAAAAAATGGTGTAATTATAATCATGAATTAAGGAGAGAGAAATGAAAATGAAATTACTAGTTTTTTGCTATCTTTGCATGGAGAGAATTAAATTAGAAAAGTCTCCTAGTAGTTCGGTTAATTTGTTCATGAAAAAAGGCTCGCGTGGATTTTTGCAAATGAAACGCGCAAGGGGAAGACTAGACTTGGTTATGTTTTTTGCCTTGTTTATGTTACTATGCCTTATTTGATATATATATATATATATATATATATTCGTCTTTCCTGTCGTTTATAACTTAGATAATAATATATTTTTTCAATAAAGGATAATGAGCCATTATATACAAATTTTGGAAAAACAATATTTAAAAATATAAATGGACAATTATCCTTAGTCATTCGCTTTGAAATATTTAATGGACAAAATTGAAAATTTTCTGAAAGAGAAAATAAACATGACTGCTTTTTTAATTGAAAATAAACAATTCGGTTAATATTAGCAATAAGAAATTGAGTATATATATTGAGATATTTATTAGCAAATTGATATTGGAACTAGCTATACTAAAAAAGCCATATCACTGCAAACAAATTCTAGCTCCTTCTTGTTTTTTTATATTAAAACCGATCAATTATATTAATGATCAAACTAAAAGAGAGCCATAAGCCAAAACGGCTTGATGTCCAAAGAACCACCAAAGTAGAAGCAAACGAAAAAACAAGCATGAACAATAGCAACAAGAATCAAAAGACTAAGTCCAACGCAACGGAAAGCTAGAGAATAGAGAGGTAGGTAATGCAACCAAAATTCCATCGTACCACTCAAAAGTATCCTCACACAAGCCACCCAAATCTCGAAAGGGCTTCAAACAATATATGTCGTCATGATAAGGTATGTATAGGCAATCCTATTAGGGTCAATCGGACCCAAATGCCATCATACTATGATTCCATGAACATACTAAAAGAGGAAGTGTAACGCCCGAAAAGAATGATCCACACCAGTTCATCCAAACACCTATAAAAAAGACACCAACAAAAGACAAAAAAAATAACAAAAAAATACTGGAATGAGAGACCCATGTGGTCCAAAATCGAGTTCGCTCATGAGCCTCTAAATCACTGCTCCAGGTGAGGCATAAAGTTCCCCTACCCCACCAAACTAAGTCTCACTGCCTTTGTCACGCCCTCATCATCGGTAGAGAGAGCGACGCTGGCCAAGCGCGTGTCAAGCCCGAGGTGACATGGTGACTTGAGGGAGGATCAGAGAGCAACGTAGGAGAAAATTACAACAAACTAAAACTGCTTTAAGTAGACCACAACAACGGAGAGCAATTTGGGTGAGAAGAAAATGGAGGCTGGGGTAGGTTGCATGGTTGGTGTGCCAGCAAAGAAAGTAGTAGCGCCACACAACGAGTTGTGGAGCACCAAGGGTTTAGTCCTTACTGATCATCTTAAAATATACTCCTACTACATTAGATTTGCGTATATAATTCAAATTGCAAATTAATTACAAAAATCTACAGCTCCCTCCTTCCCATTCTTAGTGATTGGTAAATGTTTGGTTTTTCGCATTTAATCTATGATTTTATTTTTTATTAATTTTATTTACACTAATTGTTTTCAACATATGATGAACGTATTTTTATGGAAAAAAATTCACTAAAAATAATATAGATAAATTGAAATCAAATAAATGTAAAAAATCAAACATTTTTAAAAATTAATGACAGAATGAGTAATTGGCAAACAATTAGTGTGAAGTGTAGATTCTAACAGGTACTAAAATGAAAACATCACTTAGATGAGGGCATATTTGCTCAATCAGAAAACTTCCAAGTACCAGCAAAAGTTTTTAGTTTTTGTTGCAGGGTCCGTGTTGTGCACACTCGCAAAAGGACGCACAAGACGCACAAAACTCAATGAACCAGAATTTTTGCTGAAGCTGAGCATCAACATTTCGCTTCGGAGAACTTGAAGAACAACCAAAACTTCGCCCATGTCGTCTCTCGTGGCCAACGGAATTGCAAGCTTCTCTCCGCATCCCACCTCCGATTCCGCCAAGCTCCGGCGAGGGTTTCATCCAAAACCCGATTTTTTCAAACCCAGCAACCACAAATCTCCAACTTCAAATTCCAGGCGCTTCTGGGTCCGAGCAGATGTTAGCTACGAATCCAGCACCCTCACTTCGGATCCAACTGCTTCTCGAGGTAAATCTTATGAGAAAATCCAGGAATTTTTGAAGCGCGAAAACATGCACGGTTTTAATATTGAAATCGATTCGATTAAGATACCAAAAGGGCTGTCTAGAGAGACGATTCGTCTGATTTCTAGTTTGAAAGAAGAACCGGATTGGATGTTAGAGTTCAGGTTGAATGCTTTCGAGAAATTTCTCAGCTTGAGAGAGCCCAAGTGGTCTGATAATCAGTACCCCGCTATTGATTTCCAAGATATGTGCTATTATTCTGCCCCCAAGAAGAAGCCTACGTTGAATAGCCTTGATGAGGTCGACCCTGAACTCTTGCAGTATTTCGAAAAATTGGGTATACCTTTGAATGAGCAGAAACGTTTGTCCAATGTTGCCGTTGATGCAGTTATGGATAGTGCTTCAATTGCAACTACTCACAGAGAGAAATTAAAGGAGGCAGGTGTTATTTTCTGCTCCATATCTGAGGCGATTAAGGAGTACCCAGATTTGGTTAAGAAGTACATGGGAAGAGTTGTCCCAGTTGAGGATAATTATTATGGAGCTTTGAACTCTGCTGTGTTCAGTGATGGATCGTTTTGCTATATACCGAAGAATACTAGATGCCCGATGCAAATTTCTACGTATTTTCGTATAAATGAAAGGGAGACGGGGCAGTTTGAAAGGACTTTGATTGTTGCTGAGGAGGGGAGTTTTGTGGAGTACTTAGAGGGTTGTACAGCTCCTAGCTATGATACGAACCAGCTTCATGCGGCTGTTGTGGAGTTGTATTGTGCCGAGGGTGCAGAGATTAAATATTCTACGGTGCAGAACTGGTATTCTGGCGATGAGAATGGTAGTGGTGGAATCTACAACTTCGTCACTAAGCGTGGACTTTGTGCTGGTGCTCGCTCAAAGATATCATGGACCCAAGTGGAGACTGGATCTGCCATTACATGGAAATATCCTAGTGTTATTTTGGAGGGTGATGATTCTGTGGGTGAGTTCTATTCTGTTGCACTAACGAACAATTTTCAGCAAGCAGACACAGGAACAAAAATGATACACAAAGGGAAGAATACAAGAAGTAGGATTATTTCCAAGGGCATTTCTGCGGGGAAGTCCAGAAACTGTTATAGGGGTCTTGTTCAAATTCAATCAAAGGCAGACAATGCTAGAAATTCCTCTCAATGTGATTCAATGCTTATTGGAGATAATGCTGCTGCCAACACATATCCCTATATCCAGGTACTTTTTCATCTTTTAACAATTCCTTTTATTTTTTCCTGTATAATTTTCCCCTTCCATCCCTCCTTAATTGATAGTACTAGTTTACAATGGACATTAGAGTTTATAATAAGTTCAGTATACCCTTAATTGATATGTTTAGATCAATCGGAAGGGAAAATGAGGGTATTTTTTGTAACTTAGGTGGTTAAAATGTTTTCTTTACAGGTAGAATCTATCAGTTTTGTCTGGACAGTCCAAGATGGAAATGTTTTCAATTTTTTTAGAAATGGAAGGAGTACATAATTAGCTCCTCATAAAGTTTATTCTATCACTCCTGCAAGTATATGCAATACTTTGCATGACTTGTAAGTACTCCCTCCGTCCCAAATGTTTTGCAACATTTGGGATGGGCATGGAGTTTTAGGCGTCTCAAGTTTTCCTTCATATTTCCAATTCTAACCCCATCTCCTTCCATCATCCTATAGCGTCTCTGCATCTCTTTCTCTGCAACATGGCTTGCTCCATAAATAAATACTTACAAATACACAAGCAAGAACTACAAATCCAAGACTATCATCACAAAAACTGAAAACAAAAAATCGAATTGAGTTGATAGAAACCCATAGATCTCCATAGATCTATATTTTGGATATCTTTCCTTCTATTTTCGGCATCAAATCTCTTTGTCCTTGGAGTGATCAGAGAGAAACACAAACGCGTCCTTGCCACCTTTGTTGCTTTGAAGCCTCCACATCTTGGAGAATCTATGCAGTTTTTCTTCTTGCACTAATTCAGATCTGTCCAAATCTTCGAACAAGGAAGTCATTGTGGAGATGAGAGGAAAGAGGGATGGTCGGTGGCAACAACACTTGAAGGGAGGGAGGGTAATGGCGGGATGATCGGTTGATTTTGATTACAGACGGTGGAGGCCATAGAAACACAATAAAGGAGTTTGGTGGTTCTGCAAACTGAAAACAGAGAAGATGCTGGGTATGTGGTGATGTGGGCCCACTTTGGAAAAAGTTGTTAAAATAAAATAGGTAAGGGATAGTATGGTAAATTTATAGATAAAAATTTGTTAAAATGGGAAACGTGGAAAACTTTTGGGACGTCCCAAAAAGGAAAGTGTTGCAAAACTTTTGGGGGATGGGGTATCTATTTGTATGAGTTGGAAATTTAACATCTTTGCTTGTCAACTTCAATGATGCAACACTTTTTTCTTTTGCTGTGTTACTAAACTTAGTATGTAGGGATTTCATGTCATTTGTTTTAGTTACTTAAAATGTAACTGAACTTCTAATGTAATCAGGGAGCAAAATCTTTCACTCATCTGAAATCTGATTGATTTGATACTTATATGCTCATGTGCGGAAAAGCATGATTTTTGCATCCTCTGGTCACATGCGAGAGAACGGCCAGTGATGGCCTTGAATGTTTGATTAGTTATTTTCACTGATTTGGATTTGTTATGTTGCGTAGACATCAATATTTATTAGGTAAGAGATAATTAGGGCGCTGTATTGTTTCTTTCCTTTTTCCCTACCAGATGGCCACCTACCTGAGCTTGTCGGTCTTTCGGCGAAACTTGTCTTACTATATTGCAGAAGCTGTGTTGTAGCCATGTACTTGAAATACTCTGCTGCGGTTTAAGCACATTTGACCGCTCTTGTCACATTGTCATTAATATTTATGTTGTTGCTAAAGCTCAGTGTTGTTCCTGGTAGGTTAAAAATCCCACAGCACGCGTTGAACATGAGGCTAGCACATCCAAAATCAGCGAAGATCAGCTCTTCTACTTTCAACAGAGAGGGATTGATTACGAGAGGGCTATGGCCGCCATGATATCTGGGTTTTGCCATGATGTCTTCAATGAGCTTCCAGACGAGTTTAGTTCAGAAGTGAAGCAACTTATGAGCTTAAAGCTTGAAGGATCTGTGGGTTAAGCATCGGGGCGGGTTAGCTCCATTCAGCGAACACACTGACAGTATGATCACCCCCTTTGTATAAAATGTATACCGTGCAAAATGCAGTAAATAGCTCCAATAATATGGCTTTCATTTGCGACCATGCTGTTGTAAACACTTTTAAAATAATCTTGTAGACGCCTAAGCTTTGGCTTAATGGTAAGAAATTTTGGAGATGCTACAATGGAAACCATTGCAAATTCCAGAGCAGAGGAGCATAAGGTGGAAGTATTTAACGAACAAACTCTATTGAAAAGACATGTGGTAACCCATTTCTAGGGAATCAGCTAACAGACGATCCTCAAACATGTTTTCCTCGTGAACAGCTACAAGTTTTCGTCATACAAGATCAAATTCACAAAGAGCAGACTGGAGAACGTAGATACAGAAGAAAGCACAAAGATGAATTTAAACTACTCTACAGTCTACAGTACACTTGCCTCCAAAACCTGAAACGTATGCCTAGACAGTTTTATGTTTTCACATAGGAAGAGAAGCACGTTCAATGTTTGTGTATCAATGCAGAGTGAGAAGTTGGCTTTTGTAGCTCAAAACATACTTCATTCTGCCGCGGCATCTCCATTGTTTCCTACCTCTGACTTCATATCTGGCAAAGTACCCAGATCCACACGGGCATCCCTCTCTTCCTGAGGTAGTGTCGAATCAGAAACGTCGATGGGGTCATGTTGACTTTCATCTCCCGAGGTGTTTGAGTCTGAGGTTCCTGAACTGCTGCTATCTTGCTTGCTTGAGGCAATGTTTTCCAGGGGATTGTCCCCATCCTCGTAAGTCTTTGATTCCTTATTCTCCAAACCTGACAGTTGCGTACTATTATCCACCTCAGCAGGCAATTCTTGATGTCCTACTTTATTTATAACCATTGGGTCTACATCAGTCTGGTTAGTCCTAGAAACTGATGAGTCATTGCTAGCAACAACCAGATCGTTGAATTCTGCTCCAGTTGCTTCACTAGTTCCTGTGGTGTTTTGAGCTTGCACCAAAACCAAGCTTGTACCATTCTGCAGTTGGCCACTGGTTGTTTCAGCAATCAATTCAGTTGAGTTATTGTTTGACTGGTGATTCAGCTCTGTTTCTTTTGTCAAATTTGGAAGTGATTCATTCCCAAATTTGGAGACTGTCACATTCAGCAGAGTACCACCTGGTGATTGTTTTTCTTCCACCTTGAGCACTGCTGAAATGTAATTCTCACTGTAACTTGCCTCAGTTCCATTGGCTTTCTTCTCCTCCAATATATTAAAGTTTTCCTTCACTGATTTCTCAACATCGGAGTCGGTGATTTGAGGTTCATGTGACACTGCACTTGATGCATCATCTCCCTTGTAGTGTCCCTCCCTCGCCTCATGGCCTTTCCTATCCTCTACATGGTTCTCCTCATCCACCGAATTCTCAATTTCTTCCCGACCCACCTCCTGAATCCCATTCCCTTCTCCAGCTTCCTTAACTTGACCTAAATTTTCTTCTAGCTCTTTCTCATCATCCTCCCCTTCTCTCTCCTTCTCATCATCCGCTACAAGCTCTTCCATATGATTAGTTTCCCCAGCTAGCTTTTCCTGCTCATCTACCTCATCATCTCCACCAGCTCTCACCTCTTCTTCCATCTCCTCATTCTTATTATCATCTTCATCTTGGTCATCATCTCCATGCCTATTTTCTTCTTCCTGATCTTCTTCAACATGCTTGTTTGGTTCTTGTTTTTGTTCTTCTTCGTGCTTAATTTCTTCCTCAACCCCACCATCATCTTCATCTTCATCCTCATGTTTCTCGCTATTAGATTCTTCACCCAGACGTGGGAGGTCTTTCCTCCCCAATTTTGGGATCACGTCATCATTTTGTGTTATTGCTGAAACCTTGACATCTTTCTCATCAAATTCCTTTCTCTTATCATGTGAGTGCTTAACCTGGTAGACCAGCCAAAAGCAGACACCAAGCAACAGACAAATCTGGAGGACATGCTTTATCTTGACACCTTTTGATCTCTGATTCCTACTTGGAGACTTCTTATACATGATTATTATGCAGGAATATCCCTAGTTCAATTTCCTGCAAGGAAGTAACAACATTTGTGAGAATAGGCCGAGTATACTGATGAAGTTTTACAAAATGACTAGCCATATATATATATATATATATATATATATATATATATAGTTACAAATAACAGAAATATGTATTGCCTCTGTTTGGATATCAATTGATTATATCAGCTTCAGTTGCTCTCTGCTCTGCATTAGAGTAAAAATAATCTGGTTGAGGCGATAAGACAACAGAACAGCTGTTTGTTAGAGGTACTGCTAACCAAACAAGATAAAACACATCATATTCAAACTGAAGGGGAAAAGTCGATCTTTAATGCACATCCACCATTCATATTTTCAACATGGATATTGCTGCCAGTAAGATGAGTATCCCCAGACAAGGCTAAAATGAAAATTAAGGAGTATTTATATGACTAATAAATATCTTAAGTGAAATGAAGAAATGAGCAAACACTACTTTACTTAAGCACGCATAGATAATCAAAGAACGGTTCTTTAGGTCTAAGGGGTTGTTAATAAAGATAGACCCTCAAGAAGTAAAACTAAAAGGAAGACACAAAATAATGAATCAGGAAAGAGCAAGCAGAAACAACTTAGACTCTGAACCAGGAATGACATATTTAAAAAGCCAATCTCTGGTGGCTTGAATTATTGCAAAACAAAGAGGTTAGATGTAAAGTTTAAATCAGAAACTTGAAGAGGACTAAACTATGGGCTGAAAAAAACCGAATCCAGATGGGTCCATTGTGCATATAATGATTGCAGTTCCCCAGACCCTCAAAACCTTTAACATTAGCATCTGCACTAATAGTTGTGGTCACCAAAAGTAAGATATTATTGCAATTGGAAACTGTTGAGCAGAAAAACGAGTCCATAGTTGAAACCTAAGATGGGTACTGCAATTATACTTTGAATTTACATGTGTCTGTCTTCCAATAACCTTCTAATTTATAGAAGTAATAATTAACAGCTATTGTATATGGTATTGGATGATCAATATTCTCCCAATCTTGGTTTGGAGGTGGTCATCTTATGTACACTTGTTTGGATAGAAACAGGAAGGAGAGGCGGGTTGGTGGTGGAAGGAAAACTGATATAAGAAAAAGATGTCTGAAATGTTCAGCTCATTATGCACGTGTTTCCTTTATATGGATTGATAAAGTACATGGCAATTAACTATCTTAAGATGTGTTATGTTTCATATGTATGAGGGAATGGTTTATCAATTTAATGAGGAAGCAAACATTCTTTTATGTGCACTGTAGTGACTAATTAACCTCTTTCAACAGGATATTTATTAGTTTTTCTTTTTCAATGATTCGACAAGTATGCTATCTGTTGATTCAATATTTACACTACAAGTTTAGATAAATACACACATGCATACAAAGTTAGGAGATTGGTTGCTTACAAGGTTGTACTGTAAAGGGGTACAATGCAGGGTAATCCCCAAAAGAAGTGCAAATTGACTTTATTAGAGTGAGAGTGTAGGAGTATTAAACAAGTTCATGAAGGTCAACAACAAATCATTGTTCTGGTACTGACGAACTCTCAACTAGCTCTTCCATGAACATGCTCAGATAAGAGAGACCGTTATTCTTCTGATCTTTTTGAAAACTCAACATACTTACAAGGGCTATCAAATTGAATTGCAAACTAGCATTCACAAATCACTGCGAGAGGTTTAAGCTTTTGAGTTCATTTCATTAACAAGGTAAAACAAAAACTACTCCAAGAAACAAACAGTACTTACATGAGCTGATTTAAAGCTTATATGAGGATCCCAAATCGAGTCTTCTTCCAATGCCTCCAGAATTGAGTGTTGCTGAGATAGAACTACAGTAAGGCAGAAAGTTTCAGATGTAGCACTACAGAGCACGACTATACAAAACCACAAATCGAAGCCTGAGATTCGCACCTTCACCGGTTAATAGCAAATCGAGCGGTGGTGGACGAACAAATCGACGGATAATGACGGCACAATCGAGTGGATTTGCTTGACCGGTCGATCGATTCGGCCGGAGAGGGAAAAGGCAAAGGGCAGTAGAATGCCCTCGATCGAGCTTCAGAGTTCAGTGCTTGTGTGTTTTGTTTTGGACATGGATTAGAAGACCGCATTCTTAGTATGGGGACTAGAATAGACTTTGGGATTAACAAGTGGGCGGATAAACAAATACACAAAGTTCGGTTCGTAGAAGTTGTTCATTTTATTTTCATGTTTCTGTAGTATTTACTCTTTGCCATTTGTCATAAATATTTTGAGGTAGAAATTTGAATAATTTAAATAAATATCATAATTTGTATATACATATATATATATATTTAATTTTTTTATTATGTATCTTACTTATAATTTGAGTAAAACATCAAACATAAAATATGAATGTAAAATTCTACAAAATTTGTGGGATGAAGGTAGTAGTATTTTACATTTGGGCCTCATTATTAATGGAAAATTTTCTGATTTTTCTTTAAAATCTGAAATTTTTTAAATGGAAACAATATTTGTTTAGGTTACCTTCATGTATAATAGTAGTAGATTAATAGAAAATTTTAATTTTTTACTTCACCTTTTCTCTACTCTTGCTTTTATAAAAATTTACATTCACTAATTAACTACCATACCTTTTCTCCAAGTAACACATATATATATATATATATATATATGATGGTAATGGCTGGTAATTTGAGGTTTTTGTAGCATTAGTGTAGAGACATTTGAAAGAAGATATAAATTTGAGTTAATTGTAGTAGTATAATGTAGGGTAGAGTTGATGTACTTTATCTTTTTGTAAATTTATAACCATAAAAACTATGTATATATAAAAGCATGAAAACTCCAAACAAACTATGCATATCTACATATGAGTATATAAACTACTCCAAATGATTGTTGAGATCCTCATTTGTCACTTATCAGGTAATGTCACTTATCAGGTAATGGAAAGAGTGATTTTTCACAAAAAAAAAAAAAAAGAAGAAGAAAGAAATCACGTGGTTTGGAATTGTGTAATCTTTTTTTGAACAATAAAAACCGATTTTATTAATGAAAAATTATTACAAAATAAGTCAAAGAAGACAAACGACAGTACTTAATAGTGGTACCTAAAAACCAGCCCAAAACCGGGACACCTTCCACATTAAAGTGGTCACATTGGAAAACATAATCACTACGATTAGGCGTGCTTGAACTGGCCTCCAAAGACAGAGCAAACCATGATGATGGTCATGACCACCATGGCGAATAAAAAGATTTGGAATCCGGCTCCCGATACTCCTGCATGCATAGACAAAACTACTTAGGGACAAGGGGTGCTACAACCCCCACCCCCAAGTTGATGGGGTATAGAGTACATGGTAGAAATTATGAATTAATGTCATAATTTACCCACTAGCCCCCCACTCAATCCAAAATAATTTTTAAACTCACATATTATTAAACCCCAACCTAAACGGTCCTTTCTTTTTCACACATCCAAATTGCATCCATAAAAGAAGCCAACTCAACTTGGTTAGATAAAATTCTTTTTTGTCTCTGTTTTCTATCTATAGTTTTATCTAAGTCATTTAAATTTGATATGTTGTAGTTTGGGACCATGCATAATTAAACTTTAATTTCCCTTTTAATCAACTTTTAGTACATTTAAATTTTGGATTTATATGCGGTAGTTTTTTTGAGATTGTTTGGATATAATTTAATTTTGGGTAAAGTGCACTCATGGTCCTGTAATTTTAATTATTGTACCACTACGGTCCTGTCTTTCTCCCTCTTGTCCGACTTTGCTTCACAGGGTGAGACCAGGAATAAAAGATGCCGGAATGCTTTGGGAGCCGTCTTGCCATAAAACGGCTCCCAAAGCATGAGCGGAAGCGTCCGTCTCGATTTCTAACGGCTCAATTTAACCCAAATGTTTTAATTAAGCCCAACAACACCCAGCCACCGTCGGGCCGCCGCCATCGCTACCGGATAGCCGCCACCGACACCGCCGAAAAATGTTGGAAACTAAAAAAAATACACGAGAATGTAGATCGGGGCTTAGGATTGCCGGATCCCAGCACAGGGCTTCCGAATTGCGGCCCCAGGCCGACGAATCACGGCCCTGTGTCGTCGATTCGCAGTCTAGGCTAGCGATTTGCCTGCCCTGGGCCAAGACCCGACGGTTCTAGGCCTCGATATACGTTCTCAGCTATTTTTTTGAGTTTCTGGCATTTTTCGGCGGCGGTAGGCGGTGGCGGCCTGACGGTGGCTGGGCGTTGTTGGGCTTAATTAAAACATTTGGGTTAAAGTGTTAAGTTTAAAATTGTTGGGGAGTGCCTAAATGGTTAAGTTTAAAACTTGAGGTGTAAATAAATTTTTTAAACAATTGAGTTGCTGATTTTATCATTTTCCCCACAAATCTGTTAAAGTTAACGGTCAATGAACTGAAAAGGACCATGGATGAAGAAAAATCTTAAAAACAGGACTTTATTGGCATAAAAAGTTAAAACAGGACCGTAGTGATACAATAATTAAAATTACAGGATCATGAGTGCACTTTACCCATTTAATTTTTATTACTAATCCATTTCTCTGTTTATGTTTAATTTCTCACTATTTTTTGTTTCTTTATATGGAAATATTGGTTTTTATAAAAAAAATCAAGTAAAAGAAATCAAAATGAACCCATGACACCAATTTGGTTGTATGTTTTTTTTTGTACGTAAAAGGTTAACGGATTCAGAATTTTTCGTAGGTCGGTTTTTAGGTTCATCGAGTTAGGAGAAAATGATTAGTGGTGGTAACATTGGAAAACCGCTTCACTAACATCCATTACTTCAACTATTATTATATATGGATGTTGGTTTGCGGTCATTATAAAATGGGTTAAAGCCGATGTTTTATAGTTGTAAATTCCAACACCTAATTTAAACTACCCACCAGCCCCGCCCAAACTTCAAATTTCTGGTTTCGTCACTGTTTGCATGCCCAATGGCAAAATGGTATGGGCGCATCATGGTAGGCTGAGGAGAGCACTATCGTAAGAAAAACAGAAACCAAGGTAAGCCAAATATGTGGATACTGGATAAACTGAACCTAAACACAAACCAACT
Source organism: Stellera chamaejasme (assembly GCA_024586325.1). Taxonomy (NCBI): domain Eukaryota; kingdom Viridiplantae; phylum Streptophyta; class Magnoliopsida; order Malvales; family Thymelaeaceae; genus Stellera; species Stellera chamaejasme. Next base: position 2,298,949 of record CM044986.1, read on the forward strand.
AAACGAAATGGGAAAGTAAAGGAGGATCCAGATGAAAGATAAACCGAAAACAAAAACTAGCACAGTCTTAGGAATTACACAAAAGCATGCCCTTGAAAATGTATACAGCAGTCCATTACGGACTGTTGTCTGACTCTGAGTTCCCCGACTAAAGCAAAAGTCGAGCCGGAGGTGCACTTGCAGTTGACGTAGATTGATGCCTCTTCCTCGCGTTTCCCAGAGCTTCATCTCGTAAGCCCAGAGCCTGGGCATAAATTTGCACAACTTCCTTTGGATAACCCAGACGGTCCAGCTGAGGAACACACTCCGCATTGACTACCCAATGACCAAAGGCAGGAAGGGGCTCTGAAGAAATACCTGAAAGTGGCGGATTTAGAACAGACAGAGCCAAGCACAAAAATATGTAGAGCATGATTTGCCATTGCAATTATTGCACCGAGGGTAGTATGAATTTCTTCAACAAGCGGTTGAATGACAGCCACTTCTGGAGGACCTTGCGGCGGGTTCCTCTTAGGCAGAGCACGTGGACGAGGATCCCTATACCGCATCCATGCGCTGAATTGGTGAGCACCACCTGTAGCAACAAGTGAAGAGTAGAAGCTCTTCTCAACATGGTCAATACGACCACAAATAAAGTAGAAGTCAGGGAGTTTCTCATATTGTAAGATAAAATCACGTTTCTTCCCTTCCCACTCCACATAAAGCACACGTCGGAGCAGTTTAGTAATATCGAAAGAAACTCTCAACCATAGTAAAGGACCTGAAGTATCAACCTCAATAATTGGACCAATACTTTAACCCAACAACAATCCAATATCCTTGTTGTGCCAATCGAATGACACATCAAGAACATGGGCCCATAAATCAACCCAGGATAGATCAACCGAAGAAGGACATCCCCCTTCTTCAACATAACCATGACGACCGCACAGTTATCAAAGGACCACGGACCACGACGAAGGGTGTGTTTCAGATGATCCAGTGAAGAGAACTCAATCAGGAAAACATTAGGTAGGGTTCCAGCAGCAGTACAAATGGAGAACATTACCTCACGTGGCCAGGCACGTCCAAAAGCAACTTCCAAAGATTCCATCCTTGTAGGCCGCGACGATAGGATCCTGGCCACCAGTGTTGGAGTGAGTTTGATGGTTGGAGACGGGACGGTAGGGCGGACTATCTTGGGCCACTCCGAAGCAAGATCAAGACCCGCAAGAATCGAGCGAATGGAGTCCATGGTGCAGCGAAGGAGACAAGGACTTCGAGACGAATTGGTGGAGCAATTGACGACGGTGGACATCGAGCAAAAGCGACAATGAGAGAAGCATTAATAATGATGGTTTCGTTTGAAGGAAGTAGCCACCAGCCGGGCCAAACAAGAGAGAACGCGAGCGATCTCTAGGGCTTCTTTGAGGTTTGTTTTTAGATGCACATAAATGAATTGGAATTGTGTAATCTTCTACAACTGGAGTGTATCGGACAATTCGCTTGTGATCTTCTTCTTCCCTCCCTCCTTTCTTTCTCTTCCTTTTTCTTCTTCCTCCTTTCTTTCTTTCTTCTTCTTCTTCTTCTTCTTCTTCTTCTTCTTCTTCTTCTTCTTCTTTCTTTCCTTCTTTCTCCTTCTCATCCGTCTTGTCCTAACCTCAACCCTGCCACTGGCCTCATCAGCATTGATGCTCTAATTAAGGTAAGAGTTTACATTTTTCTATTATTATTTTTAAGTTTTTGCTTTACATTTGTTCAATACTCTCATTAATTTCTCTGTTTTTTTACTTCTAGCAGATCAGTCCTCCTCACCAATGCCGCTTTAGAGTCGCTAGTAACTCTACTAACACAGCCCGTCTTCATAACCAATTCATAACGGTTAATAGCGCCGAAGTATTTATAGTGGCCCATAACAATTAAGACTGCTATAAAAGTTAAATCTTTAAAGGTAATGATGCTTTTAAATTCTAATGAAAATTTTAATTAAATTTAATCACATGTTCAAAAGCAAGGTAATTAACAATGGGAAAGCTGGTTTGAGGAGTAACTTGCAATGTTCAATATTATTTTGCCACCAAGTGTCCAAAAGTTATCAAACAGATCCATGAACTCTAATTAGTGTCATCAACAAATGTCCCCTCCTTATTGTCCGCTGACCATTTATCCAATCGCTTCTTCGAGATCTCGACCTGAAAATTTTAATTTCCTCCGTAAGCTTATACACATGTACTAATTAGTGTGTTTTATAGTATTAATTACACATGATAATTAACACGAATAGAAATGAACCTCTTTGTTCCAATCTGTTCGAAATGTAACCCACAACAATATGAGCGTTTGCATCATCGTGCCTCCTATCATCCCTGACCATATTCCCTGTAATAATTTCCCAGTTACTCGATCGGTTCAATATTACTAGTATAGGGTAAAGTGTACACATTGTCACATAACTTTAATTCGTGTATTATCGCGGTTCTGTTTTAAGATTTTGTACAATTAAAGTCTCGTTTTTGAGTTTATTCATTCGTGGTCCTTGTTGACATTTTTACCATTTTGGACAATTTATGAAATATAAAAATTATCCTAGGATTTAGAGAAACTTTCAATTTTAGCATAAATTTTTATAAACCATAAAATTCGACCCTAACTTTTATAAATCCTTACAATTCTACCCTAAACATTTTCTCTCCACCTTTATCTCACCACCCACCTATCCACCACCACCAGAACGTCGTCGGACCGCTGGTGACCATCGTCAAAATGGCCAAGGCCGCGAAACGCAAGCCTAGGGCGCCAAATCCGCAGGCCAGGGCCCCGAATCGCGAGACCAAGGCAGTAGATCCGCAGCCCAGAGCGTGAATCACGAGCTGAGAGCGGCAGATCCGCAGCCCAAGGCCGTGAATTGCGAGACCACGGCGACGAATTCGCAACCCAGGGCCGCGAATCGTGAGCCTAGCGCGACAGATTGCCGGGTAGGCTAAGGCTGAGGCTGGCTGGGGAAGGAAGAGGGAAGGGTGGAGAGTTTGTAAGATTTTTAAAACTTTCGGGTTTAAATAGAGTGATATGAAAAAAATGCTTTGTTCGAAAGAGTAAATTTGTAAAAAAAATCATAAAAAGAATGGATGAAAAAAAAAACTGAAAAATGGGACCTTAATGGTACAAATTTTTAAAACGGGACTATGATAATATACAAATTAAAGTTATGGATCACAATGAGTGCACTTTACCCCTAGTATATTATCCACTTAATTAGAAGAGAGAGAGAGAGATGATTGAATTAATAACCTTAGCGCCAAGGTTGAACTTGAAACCAAGCACACAACCGATGGGAACTCCAACCACATAATAGCATGCTATGTTCACATACGCCACAAATGTTTGCCATCCACATCCAACAGCCACCCCTTAATTATAGTTTATAAAAAATTCATCATCATTTCAACACAAATTAATTAACGTCGCTTAATTAATTAGAATGTTGGAAATTAAGTGAGAGAGATGAAGATGATGGGATGTGGTAAGTACCAGACAAGACAGGTTGAATGCCGTTAAGAACAAGAGTGACGGCCAAGAGGGGACAGAGGTCAGACACAGCCTTGGCCACCGTCTCACCTTCTGTGAAGGCGTAACTGATCACATCCCTCAGAGCCAGCACCACTATGGCTTCCACCACCGCGATCACCAATGACACCGTCGTCGCCGTCACGACCGAAAATGCTGCCGATTTTGGATGCCCCGCACCTACCTCGTTGCCTACTCTAACACTGTGTGTGTATATATATTTGTAGAGAAATGCTAACAATAGTCACTAATTAATATATGGATCACTTGGACACTGATAAATTGTTTTAATGAGAGAGTATTCAAATAACTATATCAAAGTGTTACTAGCATTCCTCATATTTATATCATCAATGCAATAGAAATTGGTAGTTGATCGATCATATATAAAGTCTCTTTTTTGGTCAACGTTGTTTTGCATAATAAAATGATTATAAGAAATGAAAATAAAAAAATATTGCATAATCATCACCCTTAAAAAAATGGGTATGCTTGACTTAATTTCTTAGGAAAATTGACAAACCTGACAGCGGCGTTGAACCCAATAGAAACCATAAACAGCAAGCCATTTATAGCCATGCTACAAGATATATGTTTTCGCTTGTTAGGATGCAAATGAAAGAATATTTAAAGATTGAGGGCATGACATGATAATCAATCTGTAGTACATGCACATACGTACATACCAGATGGAGAGAGAGTCGAGAGCAAGCTCCGGGTTCTCGAGCAGGCCAGCAATCAAGACCAGTACCTGAAAGTACCAAGTCTCCAAGCACAGCATCACGGCCGACCCCGCCGACAGCCGGAAAAATTGCCAGAGGCCGGAAAACGCCCGCCAGCTCAGGCCATTCCAAGTCCGCGCGCATTTGTCACTCGCCAAAATATAAACCACCTGCGCCGACACTATTATCCACCACGACAGGCTGAGCACCAGCGACGCGCCGAGGAGACCCATGTCGAGCTTGTACACCGCCACCCAGCTGAGAAGGATGTGAACGGCGAGCGTGGCGGCGGAGATGTAGGCGCTTGGCGTCACAATGCTCTGGGATTGGAGGAACTTCTGGATGGGGAAGTTGACGGCGTAGGCGAATATTTGAGGGATCAGGCCGTATACGAAGGTCGCAGCCGCTGAGGATACGGCGGCCGGTTCACCGAGCGCTAGGAGGAGTTGCTTGGAACAGATGTAGACGGCGGTGAGAGGTATTCCGATGAGTGTGAGAACGATGGTTGCTCTTTGGAGATATACTCCAAGCATGTCGTACATGTATGCGCCGTAGGCTTGCCCGCATAGAGTCTCTACGGCACTTCCCATACCTAACTGTGACAATTAATTAAATTATAAATTAATTTAAGAATTTATAATTAGGTTTTTCAAGTCAAACCAACCGAGAACTTAATAGTAATTACCAAATTCCAGCTTTACCGATATTATCATAAAAATCAAGTCTACTACTCAAGTTTTTGAGTCGACCCCGAGCTTGAATCGAGCCAAACCGGACCAAACTTGGCGCAATTTACACCTATTTATGATGATCAATTTGCGTCTCTATTTAGCATTCACTCTATATATATATATATATATATATATATATATATATATATCGATCTGATAAAAATTGAAATATTTGAAGACATAAATAAATGCAATTATAAAGTGCGTACGTAAAATAAGCAGTGTCGTGATTAATTTACTAACCATAAAACCGTAAGCGAAGAGTTGGACGCCGCTGTTGGCGAGGGAGGCGGCGGCGAGCTGAAGGTTGCCGAGATGGCCGCAGAAGACACGTGTGGATAAGGACATGGCGTAGTTGATAAGGTAGACGAAAACTGCGGGTGCGGCCAAACGGAAGAGGAGCTTAAACTCTATCCATAGCCCCCGTCGGAGCCGCTGAGAAACGGAAAGATCCGGATCCGACAGCACCTCCTCCAGCCTCGAGTCCACCGCCTCATCGTCCGCCTCTGACGGCGGCCGGATGTTTAAGATGGGCTGGTTCAGATGCTCCTGCGCTTCCATAAGAATTTGCCCGTGGCAGCTTAATTATAATTAATTGTACACGAAGGTATACTCAGAGTCCCGGGTTCCGGGGTTCCTCTCACATATCCCTGCTCTTTTTTGAATATATATATATATATATAATCCCTTTTATAATTAATTATTCGCACACTACCCGCGGGTAGTTAGAAAGATTCATTCATTTGCCTTTTGGCCTTTTGTTCTTTTTATGTCTTTTATTGTACTAGCACTATCGCCTGCCTGCCACTTTCATGTTCTAAAACTACGTCTTTTAGCCAACCCGCTCTTTTTACTGTGAGTAAAATCTTTAAATTTCATATAACAAAATAAACTAAATCAATTCGATATCAAGATTTTTAGTGTCATGATATATTATTTTGATAAAACAAATAATAGTTATAGTAGTAATGGTAATAATAGTATTAATAACAGTAATAAATGAAAATTTTGTCCAGTTCTAAAATTCTCAATGATTAAGATAACAATGGAAATCTAAAAATAATCGTAAATTTAGGATTCCCCAAACCCTATATCTGGGATACGGGCTGACCTGACGAGTGGCTCACAAGACTAGGAGTCTCGGTCTTGCAGATACGACGCCCTTGCCAACCGGGATCGGGAGCCCCAACCTCACGAATGTGACGTCCCCGACGTCCGGCTCACCCCACCCCCTTGGAGGCTCTCGGACACGACGCCCCCAGCCAACCGGGTTCGCTCAACCCTCTCAGACTGAGACGGATGCTTCGCCCCACTCCCTCACTGGCATGACCAACTGTCAGTCCTCTCATCCCTAACTTTGTCAATTTATATTATGTTAATATTTGATATTAACATTGGCACAGTCTGTGGGAAAGATTTTTTTAGACCCAAAGGATGTCAGGTTCAATGGTCGTCCCGTGGAGAAGCATCCCGATCACGTTGGTCAAGGTCCTCTCGGTAGAGGATGTCCACAGAGATCAGCCAACGCCCACTCTCCCTCAAGGGGGGAGATTGCCAGATTCTGTCCTGTCGAAGGTCACTCCCAGAAATCTAACTGGATCATTCCCTCCATCGCTCACGGAGCACACTTTCGGGTACGTCCCTCATCACATCACAAGTTTCGGCCACATCGCATCACGGGCCTTGTCCCTGATCGCGTTAGAGGCTCTGGCCTCATCAGAGCAGACCAATTTTTTTCTTTTCTTTTTATGCTTAATTGGTTATCTTATAATTAACAGCTTGTTAGCTCTCTAGTATTCCATTTTTTTCATCTCTTTTACTCCGATGATGTATGTTTTCCTTTAATACATTTTAGTTATATATGTACATTGAAACCGACAAATAAACATTTGGTTTTCAATTTGATGTTTTATGTATTGATCCAAAATGAAGCAATGTTGCAAAAATTGACCGTGGTAATGTTATTTAGCCACTAGTGGTAGAATCACACGTAAATACTAATATTGTCTAATTAATTTAACTGTTTAACTAGAAATTTTAAAAATTTTAAAGATTAAAAAACTTTTTTTATAATTAGATTTTTACACAAATAACATAACTAATGATTTTTAATACTGGTTGGTAAATAGCATGCTCTCTACTATTGGAGTCTTATTCATTTCATCCGTCGTCGTGGCTCTTTAATGCATGTCAGTAGTAATTTATTTCGGACATTTAAACTGGTCAAAATAAAATTTGCCAACGGTTGACCGACAAATGTAAAAAGCTAGAGAAAATCTATCAATCAAAACGGAGGCAAAGTTCAACTGCCAGGCTGGCCAGCTAATTTGTCAGTTGAGGAGAGGCTTCTGTCCTTCCCACTGCTCCAATCGCATTTTCGCCTTTTCCACCTGCACAAATCATACAAATTAATAAATTACTTTTAATATAACTAATTATTAATTTCTAAATTTATTGTCATATATAAATGATAATTGTAATGTAATACTGTAATTTTTTCACCGTAAGAACTTAGGTAGGCAAGACAAGACAAGACTTAATTACCTCCTTATTCCAATCCGTACGAAATGTGACGTACAGCAAGATAATCGTTTGCATTACTGTGCCCCCAATCATCCCTCCCCATATGCCCTGTTCGTGCAACCATTTTAATTAAAATAATTACTACTCCATTTTAATTCAAATAACTAATGAATAAAGGGGAATTTAGGTTGTAATATTAAAATAATTAAAATTCTTTTTTTTTTTTTACTTTGGCACCCAGTTTGAAGACGAAACCAAGAACGCAACCCAATGGAACACCAACAAGATAGTAACACCCGACGTTAACGTACGCCACAAATGCTTGCCATCCACAACCCACAGCCACGCCTACACCAAAAAACATAAAAAAATAAAAATATATATATTTATGAACTCCTTATTTTCCAAAAATATATCAAAAAACTGTGTTGATGAGATTAATTACTAACCAGATAAAACAGGTTGGACGCCGTTCAACAGAATAGCGACGGAGAGAAAGGGAGCCAGGTCAGCAACGGCGTCAGAGACGACCTCACCGCCGGTGAAGATATAGCTGAGAGAATGGCGGAAGATAAGCACCAGAGCAGCCAGAACCACCGCGATCACGAACGAGCTTAAATTCACCACCACTACTGAGAACGCCGCCGCCTTCGAGTGTCCAGCTCCAAGCTCATTGCCTACTCTTACGCTGCATTAATGTTGCATAAAAAACATTACTCACCGAATCGAACACTTCAAAGTAGTTGAAGAACTAAATTGGTAATTAATACCTCGCAGCTGCATTGAAACCAACGGAAATCATGAACACCCATCCCGAAATTGTCATGCTGCGCACAAGTAATTGTTACATTAGTCCTTAGTCTTCGATTACTTTTACAATTGAGTACCTAGGTTACTCAAGTGTACAAATTGATCTTACCAGATGGAGAGAGCATCCAGAGCAATCTCAGGATTAGGAAGCAATCCAGCAATAAGAACAAGTATCTGATAATACCAAGTCTCAAGACACAACATCACAGCAGATGAAACCGACAACTTAAAGAAGTCCCAAAGACCAGTGAAGGCCTCCATGCTAAACCCTCGCCATGTGTGCTTACACCTGTCGGCCATCAAAATGTACACAAATTGTCCCACAACAATGATCCACCACGAAAAGCTCAAAACCAGAGCACCGCCGACCAAACCCCACCCGAGCCTGTAGATGACCAGCCAACTCAGGCCTAGATGGACCACCAGCGTGGCGGCGGAGATGTAGGCGGAAGGGAAGACTATGCTCTGGGATTGTAGGAACTTCTGGATAGGGAAGTTGATGGCGTAGGCGAATATTTGTGGGATGAGACCGTAAACGAAGACAGCCGCCGATGCGGCGATCTCCGGCGGTTCTTGGAGGAGGAGGAGGATGGGCTTGGAGAAAGCGTAGAGGACGGCGAGGAGGACTCCAGTGCTCGTGAGGAGCACCGTGGACCGCTGCAAGTACACACCTAACAGTTCATACTTGTGCGCTCCATATGCTTGCCCACATAACGTTTCCACAGCACTTCCCATTCCTAGCTGCACATTTTCAGTTTTCAAAAACTAAATTTCCATTTACATCAATTATATGGAAAACACCAATATATAGAAGAAAATATTTTCCTTCTACCGAGTAGTTAATTACAGTGTGACATCACATCAACCACTAACGAAAGAAAGTTTTTGGAAAAATATCGTGCTTTAAATATAGCTAAGCATATATACCATGAGGCCATAAGCAAAGACTTGGATGCCGTTGTTGCCGAGAGAGGCGGCGGCGAGCTGGAGGTTGCCGAGGTGGCCGCAGAAGATTTGGGTGGACATGGAGGTGACGTTGTTGAGCAAGTAGACGACGACCGCCGGCGCGGCGAGGCGGAAGAGGGTTCCGAGTTCGATCCATGCGGCTCTCTGGATCCTGGCGAGAGGAGACAGTTTCTGATCGGAGAGTGTGTCTTCCAGCAAAGAGCTGACCGGTTCCGCCGCCGATCTCGTCCGTTCAAGAATTGGTTCGTACAGTTGGGTCGTCTCAATATTATTACTCCCATTGCTTCGTTTTCCGATCTCTTTCGCCATAATTGTTAAGAACGAACCAGATAATTTTCTATTTCATTATTCCGTCTCAATCTATATATAGGCGATGGAAAATATTGATATCCATTTTTTAACTAATTATAAGTCTAGCTCACCTACCATTAATTTTTAACCATATACACGTTCATCAATCTAAGTTTTAATCTGCGATGAATGCTAAAAATCACTAACTTAGAGCACACTCAAGATTTACTTTTATAATAAGATTATGGGAAACAAAAAAGATGTTGTATTAATGTCCGAGCATGATTAAGTGATCATATAAATAATTGATGTTTTATATGCTCCATACATAGGAGTTGTAATTATTAAAGTAGAATGTCACCGTAGAAAAGAGATACACACACACTATAATAAGTAGAGACAAAAGCTTGATCGGAAAAAAAGAAAAAGAAAAGGTAGAGACAAAAGCACACACGTAATTACACAAAACGATAGAAAATGGTGGGAGTTTATCTTTTTGGTGCACATGAATGGCGGCCAATCGCTTAAACATTAATTCGGTACGTAATTAATTTCATATACTCGTATATATTTGGTCCAAACAGAGACCTAAGTCGACGTACCACTTCCAGGAGAACACATAGAATAAGACTAATTCACTAGAAGATTTTAAAAATCGGTCCGCAACATATTTGAGATAAACAAAATCATCCGACCTCTTCCCAAAGGAGCTATAATATGCCTAGTCCCTACAATGATATCTTGTAAAAAATTCTTACATGTAACACTCCAAAAGCAAAACTACTCGAGCAATAGCCATAGAGACCAAACCAACAACCACAAATCAGGATCAAATTCACACCCGACCAACGGGTTTGGGTAGCCAAGGGAGATCCAAAACCCTGACAACCCAGGGTCGAACAACTCATTCCCGCAGGCAAGGCGAGTCCTAGCTCGGCATTGCCGTTGGAGAAAAAACACCTTAATCCACTCTAACCATCCTATTGCACAACTAAACAAACCAACCGTCATTCTCTTTCGGGGAGGGCCGCATCAACAATGCAACAAAGCTCATCACCACAACGATGTCGCACAAGAGAAGACGCCAACAAGGAGACAAAAAGCAGAATCCAACGAACTAATCCCCAACGAACATCAAAACCAGAGCGGGAAAGGACCCCGACAGCGGCATCGGCGCAAACATGGCCGAGGACAAGCAAAACACATGATGAAAAACACTGATTTATGAAGCCCAACCTGTGAGGACACCATATCGTGGAAGAAACGTCAACCCAACACAAGAACGACAACACGGCGAAAAAAGACCCTATATAGGCATAGTCGTGCCATGGAGGAGGCATCACACATTAAGGATGATTGCGGGGAGTTTTTTAAGAGGCTCATACTTTTTTTTAAGGTGAATGTAATTCATTCAAAAGGAAAAATCCAATTAAGGAATCAACCCCTGTACACCAAACAACTCTAAGCAAAGATGAGCATAACAAGATCTACCTTCCCTGCAACTTAAGGTTGCATGGAAACTTGAAACTAAATAAAGTTTAGTGAAATAAAATCTAAAAACAGATAGCAGACTTGCATCTCCGAAACAATATGAATGGAAGATAGCCAGATCGACTCCATTCTTGGGGATGATATATTCTTCATAGCGATAACTTGTTGTAAATAGGTATCCGTGCACAACGTCTCTCTCGTAATACCCGACCACCGACCTCCTCCACCAAACTAACTGCAAAAAGCAAGCTACACAATCCTTGATCACTGCATAAATAGCTCGAAGAATATACATAACCATAGAAGTAGATTCCGAGCAAGCTATCAAACAACCATGTGTCAGAGAGAAACCCGAGTCAATTTGAGAACACAGGTGGAAGAGGATGACTCCAAACCCCCTCCACCCGGTAAAATATCACGCAATACTCTAGGCAGGGTGGGCTACCAGTGCCCATCCCTACTGCAACAATTTTTTGAACCCGTGCATCATTATCACCAAATGGTCCACCCCAGCCTTCTCCACCGTCGACGCGACCAGGCCAAGGAGGGTCCCTTCGTATAGCGCAGTGGCGGTCTAGAGTATAAGGTAGCCCTCTGACACGAAGGATTCGTCGGATCGAAGCAAGCTCCAACTCGCGACGAGAAACCATTGAACGCCCGACCAGCGGGAAAGCATCCTCATCCAATATACATCGAGAAACAAGCCGATTGTATCTTCCACCCCGCTCCGGGATGCGGCGGCGGCGGCTCTCCAATATCCAGAAAAACTTAGGCATTCATAAAGCTCAACTGTTGCTCCTAGCAATAAATATATCAAGACAAAGAGAATAAAAAGAGGAAGAAGAGGGTCGGAGTAAGGGGGCCGCTAATGCTAAGAGGTTCCTACTTTAATTAACTAACAATGAACTATTTCATTAATCTTTTATCTAATATAGTGTTTTAATTAAAGTATGATATATGGATTAGACATGTTTTTATGGGACAACAAATATGGGCTCTTCTATATATACTCATATAATTGTGTTGTTTCTAGGAATATCACTATTTTTATTTTATATATTTTTATTCCCTCCCCCCTCCCTTTTAATTTAATACCTCATCCGTCCCTAAAAAGATTTTGCACTTTTTTTTAACATTTAATCTATAATTTGTTTTTTTCAACATCTTATAATGTTCAATCATTTATATTTAAATGATAAATGAACATCGTTATTTTATAAATGTTTTTTTAGAATTTCTCTAATGAAATTTTCTTATTAAAAATTTGAATCAAACACAAATTGAAAATCAAATCGTGCATGTTTTTAGCTAGGGACGGTGGTAGTCTCACATTTTCCCCCTTACGAATATGAAGACCGATCAATTAACTGCCATGATTTAAGAAAATGAATAAGAGAGTAGATTGAGTGGAACAGTCTATTTAAACATAAGGCGGAACGTGATAATGATAATAATAAAAATAACAACATAGTAAAAATCAGAGAGTTAATTTGATACAAAACCGAACATTTGAAATGGCTCCGACTCCCTCTAGGTTTTTTCTTCAACGGCGCCGCTTCTTTGGCAATGGAGATCAACGCTTTTCCGGTGGCTAGCTCGGGCTCCCTACTTGTGATAACGTTTTGCCTCGACGGTGCCCAGATCTCAGATAGTGGGGGTTTCGAATTTAGGCTCGTGGCTCGCCTGCCTTCAGATCCTCCGGTGGTGGGCATGTAGAGGCCTGCACTGTCGGTAGGGCCTGGTGATCGACGCTCTCCATCTCCAATATGTGGAGTTTTGGAGGAGGAGGAGGAGGAGGAGGAGGCCGGTAGCCTTGAACTCACACTCACCTGAGGATGCTGCGGAAGATAGTCTGTTTCAAACCACTAGGCAATTTGGAAGAACCTTTGACCGCACTCTGTATCTGCAGAGAAATCTCCTTTGTTGGCATGCATCCCTTTTCATCTTGTTTCACCCGCTATCTTTTATTTTCCACTCTCTAGCTATTCCTTGCTTATTAGTTATTCAAACATTATAGGTCCAGCTTTAAGGTTTTCGTATGAATAATGCTCCTCATGATTAGAGCTCGTTTAGTTTTCGGGATTCAATCCCTGATTAGTTTGTTTATCTTGCCTCAGGCTGTTCGATATTGAATGATAAGTCATTCCTTCTCAAAAAAAAAAACCATAAGGCTGAACATGAAATTTACCCTGGAAATTTTCAATACAACATTAATTAGGTTTGGGAATGGGAAACATTAATGATGGGCCTACAAAATTAACTAGGGTTTTTATTCTCAAAAGAAAAAAAATTAACTAGGGTTGTTCCTATGGGTGGGCTTGGTTTTGAAGCCCAATATTGTCTGTTGGGCTCTGGTGATGTGTGTAGTGGGGTTTTCTCTATTCATTCTTCAAAGTCTTCTTTAGTGTTAGACTGTTAGTTGAGGGAGTCTAGTGGGGTTTCTTGAGTGTTAGTTGAGGGAGACTTTGAGATTAAGGTGTTATATTTTTTGTTTATCCAATGCTAGTAAAATTCTTTATTGTCGTTAGAAAAAAAATGGAAAGAGAGAGAGTAAATAACTATTGAAAGATCCAAGAATCGTTGCGGCCGATGATTATGATCATGAGTTCACTATAATATAAATATTCCTGAAATTATTTATTATTGCTGGAAGCATTAAATGTGTAAAAGAAGACTTTCATGTATTTCAGGAGTATCACATTTTTTAGGTGGACACATGAATAACATACTCTGCTAATTAAGCCAAGCAATCTATAGTTATATAAATTTCCGGAAAATGAATAAAATGCAAACAAAAAAAGAGTAAGAATTTTTTTTGAGTGATCCGTAGGAGCATTTGGTTTATGGATTTTAGGAATTATAGGAAAGTAAGAATGTTGCGTTGCATGAATATTACAATTTCATGTTTAATTGAAGCATTTTGTATTTTATATGAACCTTTTTGTAGTTTTTTAAAAGTTGAAGGACTAAATATGCAAATTTTGTGGACTGGTTTGTATATTTACTAAGTTTATAGATCAAGTTGACCACGTTAGTCTAGTGTTTTGGAAATTTTTGCATCACTCTTTGTTAAGCCTACGACTGTAAATTAATGAGTCGAACCGTTATCGAATTTACTTGAACTCGAACTCGCCTAATGTGTTATTGAACAATCTATTATCGAGTTTCGAGTTCGAGCAGAGTTCAGAGCTCAATAATTTTATCGAGCCGAGTACGAGCGGAGTTGAGTTTGATTCGATTGCTTATCGAGCAATCGAGCAATACATACTGAAAAGAACCTATGATAGTTCATGGGTTAGTAATTAAAGTGGTAGGACCTAATTTACTAAAATTATAAAGTATAAGGAGTAATTTGAAAGTAGTAACCTAGTTGACTAAAATTATAAAGCATGAAGACTAAAATTTCAAAGTATATCAGATTTTGAGCAACTATTGAGTCGAATTCGACCGTAGTTTGAATGATTCTTGACACATTTCGAGCAGCTTACGAGTAATTAAACCGAACTCGAGCAATCAATCGAGCCGAGTTCGATCCCGCATCATGAAGCCTTGTCGAGTTATAGAGCCGAACTCGAGCTCGATTAAAAACTTTCAAGCTGAATTCAAGTCAACCACAGTTCGAGCCTGACTCGACTCATTTACAACCCTAATTATGCCCCCATGCGAATGTGTGAATTGAGTCTCACAACCCTAATCATGCTTTTATACAATTTCATGTTACTCCGGTTTGTTCGGCTAACATTTTGACGTGATTGGGTGTACTGACCATCACTACCAAATTTTTATACCAAAAGAACACACTCTACAACGTGGAGTATAAATGTTTGTTTTGATGAAAGACATGTCACATTCAATATGACTTCGGAGGTAACCTATGACTATGATGGGAAGTCTCTGGTTACCTTTCTATATTTTTCTAAGGCTGCTTTGAATTGAGAGCTGGAAAAAAATTAAGATTTTTTTTTTAACTTTTTAATTAATGGATGAGATATATGTGCATAAGAAAATTTAAGAAAAATATGATTTGATAAAACTTTGATGAAGAATTGATGTATTTAAAAATGTTTTGTATATTGAGATTTGAAAAAGGTGGAAATGTTTTTGGGAATTTGTTTTTCCAAACATTACCTAAAAGACAATCTATTAAGATGAAACGATGAAATCCCTTTCAACCTAACCAAATTTTTATTTTTTAAAAAGAAAAATGAATTTGTTGGGTTTGGGTGTCTCCTTCACCATTATTCCTTCCTCCCATGATATCATTATTCTTTCCCTTTTCTTTCCACAAAATGGTGTATGTCTCTTTGGAGAATCAAGCCACATCAACAATTGAAGTGATAGTGAGCCATGCAAGAAATGGGCTACGAATATACGCCTAACATGAAAATTCAGTTTAACATAACAGCCTGTGAGTTTAGTGGTATCAGAGACAGACAGCATCAATAGTTCACATCACTGTAGTTATGACATGATATCAACCCTTCAGTGCAGTAGATCCCAGCACAGCCTAAAACAATATGCATTTTTCTTTTCTTGACAAAAGAAGAAGCTATATTAAAATACAGATACATACACAATTTCTCTTAATGATCTACATGTAACATCTAAATACTAGTATTATTATATGGAACAACGATAAATATGATGAGCTAATAGTGTATAATCAGATATCTAATCCGCATGTGAGAAGTTTCAACTAATCACCAGCTTAGCAGAACTAGGAGCAGCTTGAGCAAGAAACCTTCTTGAGGCGATCATGGTCGATGTTATGAAAGCATTCCCATTGAGATTGACAGAGCAAGAATCACATGAAGCACCACATGTCCAATGTAAAGACCTGTAAACCATGACAAGTTCCTGTTAATGTAGTGTTCCTTATAGATAGTCTATCCAACAGTTGCTTGAAAAGACTGAGCTTTGTTACATACCGTTTCCAGCAGATGTAGCTGCAGGAAGTGCTGGTATTCGGATAGCTGCATTAGAAAAGATGATGTGAGAAGCCGGTAAATATGATGTAATGGGATAAAAATTGGAATTTTAAGTTTGAAAAAACTTTTCAAGTATTGGTTGTTACAAATGGAAGACTGCTTTTGTGCATAATACATACTTTTATTGCATGATGAAGCTGGAAGCTGATTTAAGGATGGCCATGGAGCTGGGATGTTGTCATTAAGATCACAAATGAAGCTGATTCCAGAGGATTTGTCAAATGTTGCATCTGATGGCATGCTTGGCAGGAGACATCCAGAAACTGCGAGGAAAGACCATGCAACAGTTAGGACTTACAACATTGGAGACGGCATCCACACTGATTCACAAATCTGCTAGCATAGAATAAAAAAGAATTAAACTTCAAGTATCTAATCACGTGAAAAATCGAAAACCCAACTATGTTTTCCTTCTTTTCTTTGCCATTCTACAATATAACTCTTCGTGCATAGGGAGAACATTCTATCAAGCATTGTAGTTAGTTAAATGCATCTTCTCCTAACTACTAATGGCCTGAACTTGACTGCATTACATTGCACCTCATTGAAACACAAAGAAAGAAACTTTGAGAAAGTAGAGTTTCCATGGTAAGCGAAAAATTTATATCTTACCTTGATTTCCAACTGAAGTAATCAAGATGTTGAAAAGAATCACGGACCCGCGAAGGAAAGCAAAAACCAGGAAACCATATGTCAATGCCAAATAGATAATGCTTGCACTGGAAATGGCAGCTGGGAGAAAACATACCTTGGAGGGAGAAATCCTTGAGAGTTATATGACAAAGGGTATAGATATTTTTGGTGATGTTGTGTTTCTGTAACTTCAAACCTAATGATGTAGCACAATCTAAAGCCTGCAAGTTGGTGACAAGAGTTTGCTTTTGCAAGTGAGACACGTAATTCTCCATGGCTTTGCAGCATGCTGTCTCGTTATGTGTCTCATCCCGACAGCTATCCTTCACATGCATCATGTTGGGGAAAACCAGAGGGCAAACTGATCAAGAACCAAAGCCAGACAAACTGAGAAATTTAAGTACATAATAGAGCACTGGAACTGGAATGGAAATATTACCTTGTTCAGCATATTTATTCTATAAAAGCAAAGAAAAAAAAGCAAACAATTTACTTCAGGGACCATGGAGAATGTACCTACTTTTGCTAGTCATTGATGGATATATACCTTAAAAGAAATTAATAGATTAACTCTATCACAAATCTCCGCAATAATTCTGTAACAAAATGAAGCCTATGAGTAACCATAGTCAGAGATCTAGGATCTATGAAGAATGACTGAACCATCACATTTACATCTGAATTTTAACATCAGAACTTATGAAGGTAAGAGTTTACAAGTGGCTGATAAAAACAAGCCACAAGACTATGCCTTTGTGCATATTACCAACTAACAAGGATAAAATGTTTTTCCATGTTTCCTTTAACTAACCTTTGTTAATATTGCAATTGGTTAGGCCTCTGAGAACTTCCTTTGCACCAGAAGGGTCAAGTTTACTAGCAAGCCACCGAAGGACCACACTTTTACAATCATTAACCTTCCCTGGCTGCTCAGATAGATCAGAACCATCCATGCGCAAAGCCTCGGAAGCCTGTTGAGAGAGTTTAGCTGCTGCATCCATTATGGCACCCTGACACACTTGGGCACAACATTCTTTCACAGGATCAATCTTTTTACAAGCATGAAGAAGCCTGGTAGTATCAACAATACTCTCAAATTCATTAACATATTTGACCGGGCAAGATCCTTCAGTGAGGTTTGTTGACTGAATTTCACAGATCTGCTTAAGATTATCTCCAGCACCTTGACCTACTAAAAGCTGTTCAATGTCTGATAGGCAAGGCTTGGCAAGAGAACTATTTAGGGCAAGGACACCGGTAGTCTTACTGGATTGACCAACAAGTATTAAAAGAGTTGCTGCCATCTGTGGACAACATATTACATTTGCAAGCAAAGGAGCAAACGCTGCAAAGCAATCAGTTGCAGTAACACTCAACAAACTTTCAACAGCACTGAAGTTCAGATGACAAAGCCCTGTGAAGAAAATATAAAAGTTAAGCATAATGAGATTTTATCCAAAAAGAATGCAAGAAGTTCATTTTGTGGTGGTTTTTGTTTTGTTTTCGTTTTTTTGGGAGTCACCACACATACCTGAGAGCTTTGGGACACTGCTGTTGGTGAAGGGTGACAATGGTGAAGGTGCAAGGAGAGGAAGCAACGGCTGAGGAGCCACAGTTGGAGAAATTTCGGGTAGTAGAGCGTCAACTCTTGTCTTTATAGCATAGCCTTCGATATGCTGGCTTGTCAAAATACTTTGAAAGCCTGACATACAAGAATGGAATCAGACAACTGAAAGAATAATCTAATTATCAAGGTTGCTTGCATTTGAGTAATAAAGAGGTTCGAGTTCACCCAAGGAAGACTTTAACAGATACTACCACATGCATTGCCACACACAGGAACCTATTGAACAGATCCAAACACAACATTTGTCATCTGACAACGAGCATGCCACTGGAACTAGTGTGCAAAAATTAATGGCATGACATGAAATTCCAGTTCAGCATATTCACCGGACTGAATTAGAAAACTTCAACTTTCGGTCATTCCATTCAGTCAATTGATGGCAATGCGAGTCCAAACAGGCAGAACTTTTGAAAAATCACACTGCGTGAGGTAGGAGCAAGCCATTGTCTCACTTGTTTTAATAGGAATGCTAGTTTAAGCAACATGTTGAAGGCTTGAAATGGGCAAAAAAGACAACAATATCACTAGTGTCCACCTCAATAGCACTCATAGGAACATACTGAAAAGTCAGGTGTAACAAATTCCGATTTATCCTCTAATGCAATTCTAGGAGAAAGAGCAACACAGTGAACTGTGCAACAAACAACCAACCAATTGACATCAAAGAGATTGTGCAAATAACAGTCCTTCCTTCTTTCTCAATAGTTCCAAGTTTATTTCACTCATCTCATTAGAAGAGAGCCTAAATTGACAATACTTATAAACAAAGCTAAGCAATAAATGATCAAACTCACAGATCACGTAAAACCAAAAGAAACCCAAGTGAAAAAATGCAGGAAAATCCCAAACAAAACTCACTGAGAAGCAAAACAAGAGCCACCACAAGCAATACCCTGGGGGTGAGCTTGAGAGAGACCCCTTCACTCATTCCTCCACACCAAGCTACTTCCACAAACGAATTGCAGAAAAAGGAGGAGTGCCCGGTGAGCAAGAAGGTTCAGAAAGTCGGGGACTTGAAGGAGAGGATGGAGTGGTTGGGAAGAAGGAGAGGGTACAAAGACGCCATGAATGAGCTGCAAGTGGGGACTGAAGACTGGGGATGCTTCTTCAGAGATAGCTGTAATGGTGGTGAGAGAATGTAGAGCCCACCGCCAACTGAGGAAATAAAAATTTCATATGCAGCTGCACACTCCCATTAATGCAATCCTCTCTCTCTCTCTACTGCCTTTTTCTCCCACTCAGCCACAAGTCAGCTTCCCAGTTTTGCTGCTTATTTACTTCCTTGTCTCACATAGCCTGGCCAAACTTAATATACTGGAAATTTGAGGACAACTGTCTGTCATCTGGACCGTTAGATATTGCAGGTTTCAGTGATCAGACAGTTTAAATGAGTCCATCTACATGACAGACAGTTGTTTAAGTATATGATATATGGATCTGCCCCCCACAGTAGCCAAGAAAGAGAAATCACATAAAGACTTGCAAAGCTTGCTTCTTGGCAAAGCCCAATCTAAAAGCAGGTTGGGTGACACTAGAATCTGGGCTTGGTGTTTCTTTTGGGTCTGCTCAAGGTTTACAAATCTACTAGAATGAGAAATGCTAGCAAAAAATATTTGGTTCAGGCTTATTTATCATTTACTTCCCCAAACTATGGTGACTTGGGCACTTTAGTCCCTGAGTTGTAACTCGTTGCGACTCGGCCCCTAAACTATGTAATTCTTGCCAGTTTAGTCCCTTGACTCAGTAACCCGTCACAGATGATATTAACACCGTCAATTTTAAACGGTTTAGTGCCTAGTTTGTATGAGTTTAAAAGTTTTAATGTACGAGTATACAAAAAAGATGTAATAGGGCTAAAACAAAATATAGATTTTTTTTAGGGTCTCCCAGCAACAGGTGCTGCCTGGAACCCATGGCTGCTCAATCGCTGGCCGCCAGCTGCTGCCATGAAGAGCGCCATTTTCGTCCGGACTAGAAGAATGAAGCGATGGGAGGTGCAGATACTGTCGAGATCGTCGTTGTCGTTAGGGGGAAGATACGCAATCGTCGTCGCCGTCAGCCAGGAACAAAGAGAGGCGCCGCTAACCCATGATGAGTTGAACCGATGAGTGGAAACGTTCGTAAAGAAATTCAACGAGGAGATAGCTACAACGGAGTTAAGAGTAGCATAACCCGTACAAAATGGGATGATTAATTGGGCAAGCTACTGGATTTTACAGTATTTTTTTAAAATGTTTTGAGGAACTTTATTAGTGGAAATAATTAGGGTGAGAATTTTTGGTGTGTTTATGATGCAAATACTATCTTGCTCAAACGTAGTAGTCGGCCAAAGAATTTTCTGTTTTTGTTAACAAATTCATGAGGTAGAAAATGGGAGTATAATTTTCACTTCACAAGAAAAATAATAATAATAATAATTAGGAAGGAGAAAGAAACAAGAGCTTAGAAATATAGTGAGAGAAAGAGAGAAATAAAAAGTTTGGGAATTGTAAGTACATTTATTAAAAGCTTGGGTGAATATGAAGATTCACAAAATTTCAAGGACCATTTTAGGTATTTTGCCCTAGGCCAATTAACTGAAAATGGTCAAAGGTCCAAATTGCTTGACGACACGTGGGCTGAGTCACAACGAGATACAACTTAGAGACTAAAGTTCCCGAGTCACCATAATTCAGAGGAGTAAATGATAAATAAGCTTTGGTTGATTACTTGAATATTTGGCAAGTGGTCTTCTTTTGGATCCAAATCTAAATATGATTTACCAATTTAATTTTTTAGAATGGTTATATGGCAAGATTTTTAATTTTATAAAAAATATGAATAACTGTCAAAATATCTCTAACTAGCATTTCTTACATCTTCATTCCCCTTTTTAAAATGGCAGAGAGTAGGGTGCGTCATTTTAAAATGGTGCTTAGGATGTGGACTAGTTTTCATGTAATTTACACAAATGTCAATTTTCTTTTCTCACTTCTTTAAAAAAAATGTTTGTTTTTTTCTATAATAAAAATTTACAAATAATTAGTCGAGTGGAAAGAAAAAACAAAACGAAGAGGAAAATACCATATGTCATATGTTTTGATGATTTTTTCGGAATCCGTTACCGAGTATCATTTTTTTCACTACGAGTATCATTAAGTATAAGTATCATTTTTTTCATTACATATCATTAATTTTCTACAGTGCATCATTACTTTTCACTGGTGCATCAGTGCATCATTAATTTCCTACATTGCATCATTGACTTTTGTACAAGTATCATTTTTTTCGAGTAAAATCCGCGTAGGGTCCTCTTTTAAGTTTGCGACCTATTATGGTCCCATTTTAAGTTTTTGCTTCAATGTGATCCTATTTTTAAGTTACATGACCCATTGTAGTCTTTTCCGTCTATTTTAGTCGTTTAATTGGACGGAAGAGAGTAAATGACGATTTTGCCTTAAATAAATGTTCAAATACACCCCAAAATTTTAAATTTAATCAATTCTACCCCAACATTTTCAAAATTTACACATTTTCAAACTTGAAACAGTGACTTGAATGAAACTATGGATAAATAAAGGGGTTTAAGTGACACAAAGCTGAGAGTAAAGGGAAAAGGACCAAAGTTGTAATTTTCCCGAAAGACAGAAGTCAGCTTCTTCTTCTTCGTTTTCCTCACAGGTCGCCGGAATATGGGTTCGGCGGCGGCGTCCGGCGGCCGCCCGTGTCCGGTGACTTTCCGCGGCGGACTTAGGTCTAGATGGTGGAGCGTCGGACGGTGATTCCAATGGTGGTGGTGGGACCGGCCGAATGTTGACGGAAAGACGGATCGAAGCGGTTAAACGTCAAAATGCGCGGCGGTTTTTCGCCGAATTTGCCCGTTTCAGCGTCAGTCGGGTGAAACAAAAGGTAGATTCGGGATCCTGGAGATGAGACGGACCTAATGGGAGTTGTTGTTGGCGCCGACGGTGACCGGAACTCAAATTTGAAGTTTGAAAAAATATTTAGCCGGTTCGTTTTTTTTCGATTTCTCCTCCCCCTTTGCCGGGAAATACAACTCCTTCGCCGGAGATGCCCTAACCGAGGAGAACCGGTCAAACAACTCCTTCGCCGGGAAATACAACTCCTTCGCCGGCCGCCGTCTCCTCCGCCGTCTGCTGCAAGCACGCGTTGAAGAAGAAGAAGCTTTCCTTTCAATTTCTTTTGGGTAAACTACAATTTCAGCCCTTTTCTTTATTCCTTATACTACTTAGGTAACTTAGTTTCATAGGTTTCCAGTTAAACCACTTAGTGTAAGTTTTGGAAACTTTGTGGTAGAATTGATTAAATTTAAAAACACCGAGTGTATTGAAGTAATTAACCAAGGGTAAAAATGTCATTTCACCCTCAACCGTCCATTTTAACGGCAAAATTTGTGGAAAGGACTCCAATGGGTCGCGCAACTTAAAAATAGGATCACATTGAAGCAAAAACTTAAAATGGGACCATAATAGGTCGCAAACTTAAAAAGAGGGACCCTACGCGGATTTTACTCTTTTTTCAATGTCGTATTATTAATTTTCTACAGTGTATCACACCACTCATACTATTGTATCATGAATTTTCTACAATGCATCAGTACAAATAACTAGTCTACTCAATCCTTTCTATATGGAACCCCCGGTCCTGCTCCTGGCAATGTCGGAGACGGTCCGACGACGTTGGTTGGCAACTGGTGGATGACTGATGGTGTTGGGAGGTCCGGAGGTGAGGATGGTGGCTGTGACAGGGCGGAGGTGAAGAGATATTGGGGAGTGGTCGAGCAAGAGCTCCATTGGGCCACCCCGGATTGCTGTCGGATCACCGTCATCGTCACCGGAACGTTGCCGGATGTTCGCCAGTCCTTCGACGGAGGTGAAGGGAAGGTGACGATAACAAGGCGGGGCGAAAGGATGGAGACAAGCAACCACAATCGGATATGGATTTAGTGGAGAAGCGACCCTTTTAAAATGCATCTTATTTTTTTCGTTTTTATCTATTTTTTAAATAATCTCCGTATGGATAGAATCAGAAGCTTGCTTGAAGCTTTGAAAGATCAACAAACAAATGACTACTAATAAATAAATATATTTTTATACACCAGCTGGAAAATCGACGTGGCGAATATTTTATGTACACACATGCATGTTAATAATTAGTCATCCGACTCTCCGCCCTCCACCGTTGATTCACTCCGGGATACTCTGTAGAACCGGCCGCCAGGGACGGTGGTGTTCCTCCTCGAGTCCACCGGCACGATTGATATCATTGACCATCCTGGTCAGAACTTGCTCCAAAGACAAGCCCTGCAAGTTGACCTGTCTCACCAGCTCATCCAGCTCCTTCTTCGACATCTTTATCTTCACCTCTGTCGTCGCCGGTGAATTACCGCCGCCGCTGAGCAGCCTCTCCTTCTCCGAGCTAATTCGCACTTGATGATTAACTGGTTCATTATCATCATCATCACCTTCATCTACGTGCTTGTACTTGGACGCGAAAGAGCCCCAGTCGTCGCCGGCCCACACCGCCGTCGACTTTTCACGCCGGCAACAATTCCCCATTTTCAAAATCACAGTAGTGAACTGGAAATTACTAAAGCTCCAAACTTTTATCAATCACTTCGATTCTTAAACGCTCCTTATCTTATAGCCTGAAATCTGGGAAGAGAGATTTGAGAAATGGAGCGAGAGGTGCAATTTATATGAAGCCGTAGCCGTGGGGTGGGTGATCAAAGATGAAAATTTTAATTAAAGATTAGAGATTTGACGTGTTCACAGGCTGGTTGCCACGTAGGAAGGGTACGTACAACCTTGAGCTGCTTATAGTTGACCAAACCGTGGGGCCCATTTGATTATGTGGCTTGTGGCCTTGGAGCGGCGGAGCTGGCGGTGGTGAGGTTGGCCAAAGACGGCAATTGTGGATTTTTTGGCTACCGGAAAAGTTGGAAACGTACGCCACCATCAGGCATCAGGTGGAAAAGGATATAAGGGGAACTGGTCCAAATTTAGGGAATAAGTTTAATTATTAATTAATTACTAGTACAAAATTTGACCGCTTTATAATTAGAAGGATCGAATTATTATTTTTTTCACTTTATTAATGTCTGCGCTTCTTGACCCAATCGTTACTATTCATTGACCGGCCATCTACAGTAATTTTATTTTTCAGCAAAATTAGTCGTTATGCGCTCTTATAGAAGAAAATCTGGGTTTAAAATTTTGGCATTTGTTTCGAGTGGAAAGAATAGTGTGATTTCCAAAAAAAAAGATTAGATAATATATTCATAATGAATTGTACTTAGGTTATAAACATTACACTTTAGAGAAATTAGAAAGTAGGAGTATACTTCATCAAAAAAATGAAAAGAAAAGAAAGTAGGAGTATAATTCTAACATATTTTTCCTGTGAAAAATTATCGTTTTTTAGATTATGAGTTAATTATACTTATATATCCTCCCTGAAAAATGGTTCATTTCTTTTTTAGAATTTAATTTATAATTTTATTTCTTTAAGATCTTATAGATATATAAAGTCAATTATTTAAAATGTAAATCATGAATTAATGTTTCTAGTTTCTAAATGTATTTTTTTCAATTTTTAATTATGTTAAAATATTAATTACTAGTAATAATTTCAGTCTACCATAATTTTAAAATTAAAAGAAACGCACAAGTATTTAAGAGAGATAAAGTATTGAGAAAAAACAAGCAAACTCTTCAAAAAGAGGTCACAAATCACATATAAATTTTAGATATTTTTATATGGGGTAAAGTGCACTCATGGTCCTGTAACTTTAATTATTGTACCACTAGAGTCATGTTTTAACTTTTTGTACTAATAAAGTCCTGTTTTCAAGTTTTTTCTTCATCCATTATCCTATTTGACATTTTTGTCCTCAATTTTTAAAATATTGCTCTTTTAAACAATTGTAAAATATCAAAATCACCATAACGTTTAACGAAACTTTCAATTTTACCTTCAATTTTTATAAACTCTAAAACTCTACCCTAACTTTTACAAATACTAACAATTTTACCCTAAAATTTTTCTCTCCACTTTATCTTACCACCACCGGAAATCTCGCCGAACTGCCGACAGCCTTCGCCAGAATACCCTCTAAGCTACGAAACACAAGTCTAGGCGGTAGATCCGCAGCCCAGGGTCGCGGATCTCGAGCCTAGGGGCGCGAAGCGCGCGCCCAAGGCAACGGATCGCGTGCCCAGGGCAGCGATCAGCAACCAAAGGGCGCAAATCGCGAGCCCTAGGCCACGAATCGCCTGCCCAGGTAGCAAATCATGGTCCTGTGGTTTTCCAGCAACCGCTCGTGGCGTCCTGGCGGCGGCCCGTGGTGTCCCGGCGGCGGCCAGTGGCTTTCCGGGGGTGGTGCGTCGGATGGTGGTTGAGATAGGTGAGTTGAAAAGTTTAAGGTAGATTGGAGGGTTTGTTTATAGAATTTTAAAATTTGAGGGTGTAAATGGTATAATAAGAAAAATTCAGTTTATGTTCGTTGTTGTATCATTTCTGGATTATGAGAACTCCTACTGATTGTTTAGTTATCTGGAAATCTATTTTGAAAGCAAGATCTACTTTCAAAGATGGCAAAAACTTGTGATTGCAATGGTGAGTATAGAATTTCAAAGGCATATATATATATATAGTCAAAGACTCTTGTGAGTTGCAATTGTTGCGACGGAGTATGTTTTTTGAGAGAGATTGTACTCGTAATTGTTGATTGATATCGATATGTTGGAATTCTTAGCGCACCAAGTACTTTTGAGGTGATGTTTGAGCTCATCTCAAATGGAGAAGTGAGTTTCAGCTCAAAGTGAGCTGAAATGAGTTCTATGGAATTCAACTATGTGTATTGTGGCTATATGGAACATTTGTGATTTTTCATGAGTAGCAACTACTTGTTAGCATCATTTTATACAAAATAAGGGTATTTTGGTAAAAGGACATGGTCTTGGCAATTGAGGTGCATGGTGTATGCACCCTAGTGCATGTGTGCACATCTCTTGGAAGTTACCAAGAGATTTTCGGCCATGAGAGCCTGAAATTGGCGAAGAGGCACCTCAAGGGTAGGCACCTCTTCGCCTAAAAGAGTAGTTACTTAGCTTTTGAACAAGGGAGTGTACAAGGGGGGTAACCACTCCTTAGGTCGAAAGTATGTGTATTTTCGGCCATAAGGAGTTGTGACTCTTCCTAGTAACTCCCTACATCATCTATAAATAGATGATTTGGCCACAACACAAAATAACACTCAAGAATCCGAAACTTCTCCTTCCTTCTCTCTTGCCGAAATATTCAAGCATTCCTAGAGCATTTCGGGTGGAACTTTTTGTGTCTCTTTAACACAAATCAACCTCATTCCATCACATGCAATCTGCCCTCATCAAGCAACTTGAAGGCTTGAAGATTCGATCGGAAGACTTGGAGCATACGTTTGGAGCAAGGATAAAATATCCTTACGCTGTTCTTCAAGGGTGCAAGGTACGTCTTCTATCTCTACTTCGTCCTCCTACTTCTCATCTTTCTTCTTTGTGAAAGTGGAGAGGCATGATTATGGAAAACACATCATGCTATGAATCTCTAAATCTACATGATAGTGGAAGAAAGCCGGGAAATCGTCACGATAAAAATTATTGTGTTGTTGTTTGCCCACGCTTCCAAACCCCAACAAAAACCTTAAGGTTAGTATCAAAAGTGGTATTTTTTCTGTTGTGATCTATGTTCTTTGGATATTTGATGAAAGGAATGCCAGGTTCTCCACACAAGTTATCAAGTGAAAGATTGTTGGTGGACAGGGCTATCAACATGGTTCAAGTAAGAAATAGGTGCATATGATTGTTGATGTCATTGTTAATTCTTAGTTGCCAGATTGACTAGTTTGTTGATCCCCTTATTTGAGTTGTGTGGTCGAAGGGTACGGCTGCTTTTTATTTTGTTTTGGTCTATTGCTTATTTCTTGTGCAAGCTTAGACCTTTTATTATTTTTTGGCCTTTTATATTAATAAATTACAGGAGGATCAATATTAGTACCCCAAACAAACTAAAACTTGGTACAAGATTATACACAAATCTTACACTAGGAGGATCTAGCATACAAAATTATACACAAATTTACAATGACTTGCAAAGTCAGAAGTTGTCCACATATTAATTAGTAGTTACAACCCTTATTTTCCTTCAGCCAGAGATAGTACAGAGATGTTTTTAAAACCAAATATACAACAAAACTGGTTGAAAACCCAGCCCACAGTCTCATAGCCTAGTTGCAAGCAACTTCTCCCATAAAGGGAAACGATCACCAGCTTCACAAGTCCAGCTCCTGAAATACAACTAGCTAGAATTCATACCATATTAGACTCCGGCAGTCCAAACAAATATCCCAAATTAGGCAGTGCGATATGATACATATATGTGCCAGAGACACATAGCGGATTAGACGTCCAATTTACAAAACAGCTTCAACCTAAATCCACTGGCATCAAAACAAATTGTTAGTGAATTGGGTCACAAAATTTTCCGAGACAATTAAATAACTACGTACACTTTAGTCCGCGTTTGGGCATTTTAAAATCTCTACCAAATTGGACTCATACATATATTCTAATTCTACTACTACTACTACTTGGTTTATTTGTTTTGTTTGAATTGGAGTAAGACAGTCGAGGGAACAACACCGTTTGAACTGGGAGACTTACTTACAATTCAGATTCGTACATGATCACTAGTATTGTTGACGACAAAACTGGAAGGGCAGGTTCACACTGAAACAGTTCCAAGTCTTGCCCCCTACCTCCCGCTCAAGACCAGTAATTACAAGACAAGTGATTGTTCAAGACAAAACCAATAACTTCCAAACCTCCTTTCGCTATCATCAAATGCTACCTGCATGCCAAAATACATTCAACTTGCAAATCAGACATGTTTAGATTTCTAGCTTGCTATGTTCTTGTTTAACACATACGTGTTTTTTTACACACCCGGCAAATGACTAGTATACCCTTCATACAATCATCATCTTCTTTTCCAAATACAGAAGACGAATCGGCCTTCTCTGCGATTCGCCGCCATCCGATCGGGAGCAATAGGGAATGGATGAGCGAGACGGACTTGCTGGCCGCGGCGGTGGAGGGAAGTGGTGATTTTGGCAGAGGTGAGCTCAGTGATGGAGGAAATCCAACGGGTTGTTTTTCTGGTCTTCGATTCCGGCGACAGAGAAGGAGCTCCGACGGTCGACAACTTCGCGATGAGCTCCGATGGCCGCCGAGCTACACGATCTGGCCGACCTTGCTCCTGCAGCGACGGTGGTCCGGCAGAGATTCCGCGGTGGTCCAGCGGTAGTTCGTCGTGAGCAGAACAGATCTCCTCCGACAGTGATCAATGCCGATCGGCAACAGCGAGCCACTTAAGTGGTATAGCTCGGAATGCTAGTTCTACCGACAACAGATGGATGTGAGGAATCAGACATTTTCTAGTATCTATTCGGACATTATAATATTTTATAATAGACACTATAAAATATTGCACATATACTTTATTTGGCTATGAATTGTTTCTTTTTTTGATGTTTTTAAACTGTAAAGACAATTACATTTTATTGCATACAATTTGTTATAATTTATTAAACAGTTTTGTTATCACTAAAATGTCTAAAACAAATAAGCAAACAATATAAACTCTTGTAGTAGACAGTTTTGTATATCAATTTAGACACTATGCAATTAGTTATAAATGAACACGTAAATGTTTAATATTGTGTTATAAACTCTATTATACATTACAAAATAAGTTTTTATGATTTTCTACGAAAATTAATTTCTAAAAATTTGTTCCACATGCACTTTGCGTTTTGGTTTATACATTATCTGATAGTTTAGTAGACAATTTTACTTATCCCTTTAGACATTATGCAATTACTAGCTATAAATTAACGAAAAAAACGTTTACATTATGTTTTAAATGGTTTGCAGTGGTGGCGGTGGTTCTGACGACGGTCCAGTGGTAGTTCCGGCGCGGTCCGACGGCGGTTCTGATGGTGGTCCGATGGCAGTTCCGGCGACCGGCCGACGGTAGTTCTGGAGGCAGTCCAGTGATGGTTCTGGCGGTGGTTTCGGCAGAGGTCCGGGGGCGGTTCCGACGACGGTCTAGCGGTGGTTTCGACGGCGGTCTGGCGGCAATAGTGGTGCGGTGGATTACACTTTTTTGTTAAAAATTGTAGTTAGGGGTAATTTTAACAATTGAAAAAATAGGAATTGTGGGTGGACTCTACTTAACTATTGAACTAGTATGTGTTATAACTCATAAGTGGTGGATAAACAAGCGGAAGAAAACAATCAATTTTAGTGGGACAATCCATAAATTAAGGAAGTTGTATGAGAGAGTGGCTAAGGTGGATTAGGGGTCGGGTCGGGTCGGGGGTTGGGTACGTGGTTAAAGGTTTTATTTGTTAAAAAATTAAAATTTAGGATTTTAAAGATTTAGGGTTAAAATGAAATGTAAAAAATTACGTAAATGTCCTTACTCTAACAAAAAAATACTTCATTTGTCCCAAAATTATTGAAACACTTTCATTATTGGGTTGTCCCTAAATTATTGAAACACTTTCCCTTTTTAGTAAACTTTTGTACATAAATTTACTCAATTATCCCTCATCACTCTCTTCCATCTACCAAGTCAACTCAAAATTAGCTCCACCTAAAACAGCGTGCCCAGTCAAAATGTTTTAAAAATGATGGGACGAAGGGAATACTAGTTTGTAGAATGGGCCGCCACGGGATATCAAGCCGTCACAATTCGTTTTCGGCCGCCACTCCACAATCCAAGCAAGCTGCAGCCGCATGAAAGAGATGACATTACGGTTAGGGAAGATGGATGGTTTAGAGTTTTTCTTTTCTAAGTGATTAATATTGTGAGGTTTTTCTTTCTCATTATTCTCTTCCTCGTTGTAGATGTGGTCAATCGGTTTTAGGAATGTTTTGTTTAAACTCAATATTTCACCAAAAAATAATTAACCTTGCTTGGGTAACAAATAATTTCCGATTTTTAAATATAAACGGAAACATAGTATATGCGGTAGATATGCACTCACTATGCAGAACTCTTGAATGATTGATCTTTAATTAGTATCACCTCAAAATACCTACGGTTCATAAAATCTACCCAATATTTCTATAAAATCTACACAATATTTCTATAAAATCTACACAATCTTTAACACTTTAAGATTAGTAATTGATTATATCTTTAAGGCAAAAAGAGGTTCATACATAATTATAATTACACTTTAATTTGAGTAACTATATAGCGAGCATATGGCACACGTTAAGTGCCATAGGTATAAGAAGGAATGATAGAAACAACCCTTTTGTCGGCCAACCGTTCTCCTCGCCGTCATTTCCGGGATTCCATTTTTTTCCCAGGATCCACCTTTATTCCTTGTGAAACAAACCAAAATAGCAAGAAATCTCACCGATTCCCCTTCATTTCTCGCAAACTCAATAAAATCAGCAACAAATTCCACATGCTCTATTCTTCCGGCAAAAACAACCGACGGCTCTGGCTCATTTGTTCGACTACCCAAAATGATGTGCTCCGACACCACAAAGATGCATTCTTGCACTACGTAGAGAAATCCGCTTACTGCGGCCTCCGCCGCAGTAGGCCGCAGTAAATCCTCAGCTTCTCTACGTAGTGTCGATATTATGCGCTCCCGTAACAACATGATGCACTCATTTTGGTGACTTAATGATGCATTTTGTTCTACAGCCCACAGTGATGTGTTTAATTAACACAATGATGTCTTCACGATGCATAATGATGTTCTCCTATAACAACATGATGCACTCGTCTTAATGACTTAATAATGCTCTTGCTTTCTTCAACTTTTCTAAAGGATGCACTTGGTGACCAAAACGATGTTCTAGGTTTCAAGTATGATGCTTTAGCTTACAAACGTGATGTACTCGTTCTGATGACTTAATGATGCACTCATTTTCTTCAATCTCCCAGAATGATGCATTTGGTGACAATTACGATGCACTCTAGTTGCAATATAATGCTCTCCTTTATAAATATGATATACTCGTTCTGATGACTTAATGTTAAAGTTATTTTCTTTAACCTTTCCAAATGATGCGTTTGGGGACGAGAGTGATGCTCTCTGTTCCATTATGATACTCTCCCTTATAAACATAATGCACTTTTTCTCACTAATGATGCAATCCAGCTCACACATTATGCACTTCATCTCCCGAATGATGAACTCAGACGACACACTCCATCCTCCAAAATGATGCCCTCTGTGCATCAAATATGATGCTTATACGAAATGATACTTTTGTAGTGCAATACGATGCTTCTTTTGCTGAAAAATTATCTTCTTCCATCTACTTCAGCTGATATTCCTCCAATTCATCATTAATTGACATTAATTGGATTATTAACTTCATTCTAATAGTTTTGAACATTATTTGTATCTAATTCGTGGTTACATCATTGTTATAAAAACGTGCATCATAATGAGTCTATGACACATCATAAAGGTATGTAGGTGCATCATAATTTTATCATGTGCAGCAGGTTGCAGCTATGGGTCGTCAGATGAATTGCGTCGTTCAGGTGAGGAAATGGCTGGGAATGGAGCAACGGTGGCTGGGAAAGCGATTGGCTGCTCCGGCGCTGTTGATCGAGTCCTTGGTAGGTGGATTTCGTCGGGTCGGGTAGCAGGTCGTCCGAACGGATCTCCTACGATTGTTCTTCTTGGATGACTGTTGATAGAGGAAGAGACTATACCATCGGGTTGCTAACTGCCCACCGGTCCTTAAGAGAGGAGTCGCGGTGGTTGGAGGCTAGAAGTGATGAGAGGTGGAGGGCGGTGATTTGATTTTTACGGAGGTTCGTGGAGGTTGGGGAAGTTCGGCGACATACTGAAACAGAGGAAAGGTTGAGGAAAAGAGGGAATGATATTTTTGAAATTAAAAAGACTTAGACACATCCTCTGCCCTTCAATTTCTGTATCAAATACAATCTTTGAAAAAGTTTAAACATGTATACACCTTTTAAAGAAGATTTGTTGTCAGGTGGATTAATTGCATTTGAAATTCACATTAAAGTTGACGTTTTAATTAGCCTAACTATACACAGGTTCAGTGTAATCGCAAATAGTAATTTTTCACACGTAAAATTAAACTAGAAGATTAATCGCCTCTATTAATGCGTTATTCTTGTCTTTTAATGCATATGCTCCAAAATCTCAAAAAAATATCTCCCACTCCAAATAATTCCAACGCAACAAATGACGGCGTTTAAAGTTTGCTTATTTCCGTTAAACTCACTGCCTTTTAGTTGCGTAATGCGTACATCACAACGAACGGTACACGGTTTCGAAGCTCGAAGGAAACCGCGAACAGAAGCGTTTAGTGAACAACCCTCGCAACGTTTAAAGGCCAATTAGCTTATGGGAAGTTTCCGCGTCCAAAAACAGTTTTATCTAATACAGTGCATTTTATAATTTTATTTACACAGTAGGTGTAGTTTTAATTTATTTACTTAAAGGGGGTAATTTTCAGTTTTTGATATTATGTAGGGTTTCCACATCCTACTCTAGGATTGTTTACAAATCAACTTAATTTTGTCATTGTTGCCGTCAAATTATTTTCGTTAAATGTACGATGATCGGGCAATTATATGATGATATGGCTTTTAGTAGGATGATTTTATTTACCAACTAGTTGGAAAAACCACTAGTTATGTTGTGTGTGTAAATACCCAACTAAAATGATATTTTAGTCTTTAAAATTATTAGTTAGTTAGTTAAATTAGTTAGATAGTATTAGAATCAGCTAGTGGTTTTACCAACTAGTTGGTAAATAGAAGAGCCGCTTTTAGTACCCTATTTAAGTAAATAAAAATAAAATTACGCCTATCTTGTAAATAAAATTAAAAATACTCTTGTTTCAAAAAAAAAAACACCGTCCGAAAATCCAGCTCTTTGCCGTCTTGTTTCTTAACGGATCTCTCCAAGTCCCCAACTTCTCTTCTTTCGCCTGTTTCTATTTAACCTCTCTGCTTCGCTCTTCCTTCTACCAACATCTCCTCAACCGCTTCAACTGTCTTCCAACCGCTTCTAACAATAATGTGTATACACTGCAACAAGCACGCTTCTCTTTCACCACAACCAGACTCGCTGCCACCGCCGCCGCAGAAGCCACCGGCGGTGGATAATTCACAGGAGCTACATCATCAACAGAAGCGCCGGAAACTGGTGTATCCGCCGCCGGTGGCTTATCAGCTCCGCGTGCCGACGTCGTTTGATAGTCCGAAAAGCCCCGAAACGATCCTCGGGAAGGAAAATTATGAGGACATCATCAGGGATCATTACACTCTCGGGAAGGAATTGGGGAGGGGACGGTTCGGGATAACGTACCTCTGCATTGAGAACTCCACCGGAAAGGCATACGCCTGCAAGTCGATACCCAAGAAGCGGTTGAGTAACAGGAGGGACAGAGATGATGTGAGGAGGGAGATTGAGATTATGGAGCATTTGAAAGGGCAGCCGAATGTGGTTCAATTCCAGGGCGCTTATGAGGACAAGGACTCTGTTCATCTTGTGATGGAGCTCTGCGCCGGCGGTGAGCTCTTCGACCGGCTCACCGTCAAAGGCCAGTACTCCGAGAAGGCTGCGGCCGCGATCATCCGCTCCATACTCAACGCCGTTCATTTCTGCCATTTGAAGGGAGTGATGCACCGGGACTTGAAACCTGAAAACTTTCTCCTTTCCACTAATGGCGAAGGAGCTATACTCAAGGCCACTGATTTTGGCCTGTCTGTGTTCATCGAAGAAGGTGGGTCAAAAAAATTTCCAATCTTTTTATGACCCCAAAAGTTTCTGTAAAGATAAATAAATCTCACACTTCGCCGGAATTTGCAGGGAAGGTTTACCGGGATGTCGTCGGCAGCGCATACTATATAGCTCCGGAGGTTTTACAGAGAAATTACGGAAAAGAAATTGATATCTGGAGTGCAGGTGTCATCTTATACGTTCTACTAAGTGGAATTCCTCCATTTTATGCAGGTAAAGAGTTGCAGAAAAGAAAGTTCTGTCCTTTGTTGATTTTAATTCTACTTTTACAAGTGATCAGACTAACATTTGCAGTACTGTTGAATCTGTGTGTGTGCTTTTCAGAGGACGATAAAGGAATATTTGATGCAATTGTAAAAGGAGAGGTTAATTTCGACAGGAAGCCATGGCCATCGATTTCAGAAAGTGCGAAAGATCTCATCGGGAAGATGCTGACAATGGATCCCAAGAAACGGATCACTTCTTCCGAAGCTCTCGGTAAGTCTTGAATTGAGACTCTGAGCTCTCAAATTCAATTTCACTTGAGTCACAGTGCGTTCATCACTCACGAACATTATGAAAAATTTTATCTTTTGAGCAGAGCATCAATGGCTTAGAGAAACAGGGGAAGATAGACCGATTGATGGTTCAGTTATTGCCCGGATGAACTGCTTCGTGATCTTCTCTAAGCTAAGGAAGCTTGGTTCCAAGATAAAGATGAAACTCCGGTGCTATACGCCGCCGGCGAAGGAGAAGCTGCCGTAGAGTGGCGGCGCGCGCGGTGGTGATCAGTTCTAGGCCGGCAGCTAGCTAGTGCCAGCTAGGTGCTGCTTAGTTTAGTTAGCTTTGTTCTTTTTGGTGTAAATAACAACGTTGCTCCCTCAGAATTTTGCCTTCCTTCACCTGAGTTTTTAAAGTTTGAGAGAAGATCAAGGAGGGCCATCCAGATTCCATCCCCAACAGATAAAGGGCTTTGTAAAAATTTTGTTGAAATTATGAAAGGTTTCAGTTCAAGTATTACTAGTCCAAAATGTATCGACTGCCGAAACTTGAAAGTTTTTATATTTTTAATATTTATTTTAACCATAACCATGTCAGTAAACTCCACTAGTAGTCCCGTAAATTTATTGTTTATTCATTTGAGTCCCGTTTTCAAAATTTATATCACTTTCATCATATAAATTTCAATCGTGAGCACCGTTAGTCCTTACAATGGATCCAAATAGGATAAACAAGTTGGCCTTTGTAAATTTTGGAATTTGGAAGGACTAACGGTGCACACGATTGAAACTTACAAAATGAAATGAAGATGATACAAATTCTTACAATGGGATCCAAATAGGATAAACAGCAAACTTACGTACCAACGGAGTTTACTCTGAGAAGAAATATTTCTTGTTTTCTTGGCTTACCACAAACTTCTTAGATTTTGTCACTTTAACCCCCACTCTTGTTAAATTGCCATCTCTCTTTTGCAAGAGTTTGTTCAAGATTTTTTTCGAAGGATTTCTTTCATAAGTTTACACCGGATTGCTTTCAAGATTCTATCTGATTATCACCCTAAGTGTGTTTCCACAGTAAGAGCAGTAATTGAGTATCTCAGGGCAGTGTAAGCCGGTGTGAATTTCGTTGACAGATAGTAACTATAAACTTCAAAACAATTGCATATTTGCATGCCAACCAGAAGACCATGTATTGTCCATATAAAAAATAGAAGACTCTCAACCAACAGAAGGCATCCAACAGTTCTGCTTAATCTATCCCTCCACTTCTCTCAGTGTTCATGTGTTGAACACCTCTCTCTATATAATACTCCATATTTTAAGACTTGTTTGGAATTTGGTTTGTCTTCCAATACTCACTAGATTACTGTAAGTCTATGTTTGATTATCTTTTAATAATATTTCACCTTCGTTGGATGTTATATTACCTGAGTTAACATTTGGCTTCAAAGCCAAGTTTATGTAACAAATAGTAAGATTTTGAATTGAAATGCAATAAGCTGTAAGAGTTTTTTCAACTAGTACTTCATAATTCAGGGTAAATTTACTAGGCCTTCTGCAAATTAAACAGTCCTGAATATCCCAATAGCAATCTTGTGCTATAAGGTTTCTGTCCATTGTATTTTAAACAGTGGAAGCCAGTGAATTTAGAGGCTGGCATGTTCCCATCATAGGCCTCTTTTCTTCTTCTTGGCAGCCCATTGTCCTTATCGTGGAAGAATATAAATATTTTTTACCTTTCAAAATTCCGCGCATATCTTGCCATTTTACCATTTTGCCCATGCCAAGCCATGGGACAGATGACTAGCCAAGGGGTAGATCTGTGTTTTCACTCCTGTAAATACAATTTGGAAGAAGGTATCCAAGGTTAGAGCTTCAATTTTATTCTCCTGACACAAATTGCAGTGTGGACAACCATTCAAGTTAACCCCTTTGCACGTGAGATTGGTTTCTTAATTACATTGCACGTGTGCACACATTTTCTTTTTGCCTGGGAAAGAGGGTTCTCTCTTGTCAAGACAACAAAAATCAAATCTTTTTTTCCAACAGCCACACCTTACTGTGTTATTTACTTCCAGTGCTACTATGCTGAATGGAGCAACTAGTTCAACAACTTTCTCTCTTCTTTCATCTAACTTGAAGTTCTCCTTGGCTTTTAGAAATTCCATCCAGTCACAGTTTCAAGCAGATAACTTTTCAGGTGGGTTTTTGCCTTTGCCTCAGGAACACCAGCATTTATTTTCAAAGGTAGGATTTTGATAGTCTTTCTGTCTGCTTCATCTGCTTTTCATTCCTTTTTCTTTTTCTAAATGAGCATTTGCAATCAAGTGTGGTACTGATACTACTGATCAGACAAAGCTTCAGACTTCTGCT
Organism: Stellera chamaejasme; assembly: GCA_024586325.1. Lineage (NCBI taxonomy): Eukaryota > Viridiplantae > Streptophyta > Magnoliopsida > Malvales > Thymelaeaceae > Stellera > Stellera chamaejasme. Next base: position 2,335,991 of record CM044986.1, read on the forward strand.
TACTGAGAGTGCATTAATGGTGGAGCTTCAGTCTTGTGCTGGGTTGGTCAATGCCTCTGCATTGTGTTCAATAGAGAAACAAGTTAGTCGAGAGAACGTGAACCTGGTCGCAGAGATCGCAGCTGAGTTGCAGAGAGAAAGGGAGAAGAATGCATTGCTTATGGAAAGAATTGTACTGCTTGAAGCTCAAATACAAGAGAGTAACACAAAAGCTTCTCTAGTAGATGAACAAGTATGGCTTCACAGTACTTTTATCCTACTGGTCTATGACAAAAACTAATGATGCCCAACAGTTTAGAGATCAAGCTGCTTTTGTGTGTGTGTGTGTTTCTCTCTTCTTCTTCTTTTTCTTTCTTTTTTTTTTTGCTATAAATCTATTTGTCTTCTTAGTTTCATTTACTGGGCATTATTTAGTGCTGTTGCATGGTTGTACATTTCTCAGGAAAACTGTGCCAATGCTAGACAGATAAGCTTAAAGAAGTTCAAGAGACAAAAGATTGAGCAAAAGAGTCATGGATCAGAAGATGGAATCCTCAAAATATCTGTAACGGCCACGAATACGAAGAATGACAGAGTTGCTCCCATATGTGATCTACAGCACCACTTGGTGAGCTGGATGAGCATGGATGAAAGTCAGCTTTTCCCATCTGATGAAACGAAAGATGGTAACTTTAATGTAATCATGCACTGCGATGAATCGGATGGTAGTGACGACGAAGGTCATTATTCTGTAGATGATGACACCAAAGATGACCACAAAGATAAGCATGAGCATGATGGTGACAAACAGCCAAGTAATAAGGGCTTCCACACTGAGCTGACAGTTCCAATTGCTTGTGACACAAGAAAACAAGAAAAGGATGTTTGTTCATTAGCTAGAACCATGCCAATGAGCATAAAATCACCAAAAGTACCTTTCTGCCCTAAAGAAGTTAAGAGAATGTTGGAATCACACACCCTTCAACTCAAGGATGCTCAGTCTCACACCATAAGGAAAATCATTGTCTTTGCCTCTCTTGGCACAAGGCATGGATGTGAAGAAATGTATGAACTAGACTTCAATCACTTCAGTATATTAAACAAAGGAAAGCCATATGTGTCTCAGAATGAACCAGGAGAGCATGTCTTGTATGAAAATCCTGGGATCAGAAGGAAAATATTCTATCCCAACCGTCGAAACCCTGCATTGTGTCCTGTTCAAATATTTGAAGAGGAAAAGGCCATGCGCCCATCTGATCCTACCTGTCCATCATGTTTGTTTCTCTGCATTAAGTATGGTGGAAGGACACGAAACCTCCCTCAGAATGAGTAAGCCATACTCTTAAAAAACACCACTTTTTAACATTTTCCTGTTGGAAGTGATAAAGTTGTTTCATTGATTATTGCAGGTATGTGAGGCAGCGGATGGGAAGGAACAAGCTCAAGTCTTTCGGGCCTGTAATTTGCCGGATGGCCATGCTTGTTCATATTCGCGGTGGAAGTTTCTTCTTCAAGGCATTGGGGATCACCCTTCTGTTCATGGCTGGTTTTCCTGGTGACATTGTTCAAAGAGAGACAAAATACAGTAACTTAGACTTGTTGCAGAAGTATTTCAGGTAAACCTTAATCTCACACAAATCCTCTCAGCCGAACACCACGGATTCGATGATTCAATCAATCAACAGATCATCATTTCATTTCAAGCTAGCTTGTTCATTTTGCAGGAGAGATGAGGATGCTGAAGGAGAGGAGTTGTTTATCTCCCACACATTAATGGACATTGTAAGACTGCTATACCTGCTGTAATGATCTTATCATTATCGAAGAACTTATCGCATTTGCAAGTTTCTAACTCTACTGGTTTTTTTCTGCAGCCTAGTCCTTGTGCTTCCCCAGAAATACCTACACAAACAAATCCAACAAAACTGAAGAGAAGAAAAAGAAAACAAACAAATACCTCGGGTAAATGTAGCAGTCTCCTAAAACCTTCACCTCACCGTTCTAGCTCACCCAATAGCTTGAACGCTAACCACACGCAGTCTAACGCTGCCATAGATCCGTTGTTCAAGTTTCCAGGGCCTCATATCTCCTACAGCATTCAAGCCCCTCACAACATGGTGGCTGCTTCACCACAACCTGCAGGCACCTTCATGCCATTGATATTTTGGCCTCCACCTAATGCTTTTCCTTATCCAGCTTACTACCCCTACCACTCATATCCTCCAAGTCCTAACTACATCTCCATCCATCCACATCCTTTCGTTAATCTTCCATCTTCAAGTCCTTGTAATCCTAATGTTGTTCAAGGCACTGAGAAGGGTGAGTCAGAGGAAGCTGCCACTGATGTGGATAGCAGTTGAAGCACCAAAGAGGTGAGAAAGGCTATGGTGAGTAACAAAGCAAATTCTGAGGTTGCTGCTTCTGTAAATGAACATCAATGAAAAGAGTAATCATTTTGAAGAGTTACAGTCATGTAAATTACTTAGAAATTTTGTCATGAACTTTGTTCTTGGTGCATAACTGCCTTCAGCTAGAAAATGACTTATCAGGCTAGTATTAGGCCACCCCTTAATGTTTGACACATGAAACATGCATACACATGCATGTGAGCTGTGGATTTAGTGCTAACAAGAAGTCCTTAGTGCTCCCTCAGTCTATTCGTGTTGTCTATTTTCCTTTACAAATTGTATAGGATAGGGAAGGGGACAACACGAATCAAACAGATGAAGCATAACATTTGAGGGATGTCATAGGTGAGAATTAAGAATTGGGGTAGAAAACATGGAGGAGAATTCTCACAATGGGTATTGCTCTAAACTCACAAGGATGTAGATTATGAAAATCTAGTGGTTGCTATAAAAAAAAAAAGCAATGGTAATGGATAATAGATTCATAATCCTCAAAAAATAAATATATTTGTTTTTACTGTTACACAGTATTTAATCTATCATTTTTTTCATGAGTATTTAGACATTTTAAGTTCAATAATTCATATCCATATCATAATTTGAAGTATAAATTTTCTAAATATGTATTTTTTATGATTTTTTCACTATTTATCTTAATAAATATTTGAGTCAAAACACTAAACTATGAAACATAAAAGTAAAAAACAACTAACTTGAAAGAGTTAAATACTTAAAGAGCCATTAGAACGTTTGTTTCCATTAGTTATGCTCCCTCCCTATCTCATAATGGTTGGATTCTTTAAATTTCAGTATGAAAGAAAAAAAAACCTGCTGAGTAATCTAAGTTTTTATTTTTAGTAATCTTATTTCTCACATATAAAAGACGATAAATTTACTTTCAATAATGAATTTCAAATCTTCACTAACAAATCAAAATGACTTAATCAATGTATTGGATTAATTCGCACCAACTTTTTGTAGCTCAAATTAATGTACTCATAGTACTAAAAAATTGTAATTCATTGATTTTAAGCTTTATATTTATCAAATTTTATGGCTATTGGCTTGGTAACAACAAAATAGAGTGTATATTTCTTTGTCTCATAGCTACTCAGCTGCCACTATAATTGTAATTCATTGATTTTAAGCTTTATATTTATCAAATTTTATGAAATTGCTGCTGCAGCTTCATCATCACCCACCCGCCTTTTCGTTTCGTTTCGTTTCTTCTGTGTTTGTCGGCACTTCTACGTCAATCTCAAAATAATTAGCATAAACTCCCTTACGTAACTTTAGTTAGTGTTCAAATTGGGTTTTATTTTAAAATTAAATCCCCAACTCACCTATTTCATCAAATTTGTACTCCATCAGTTTTTGAGCTTCTATTTGACTTATTTTTCTATTAGAAAGAATTTGCTAAAAATAATTAATATTCATAAAAATTATATACATTGATTTATCTTTTATGTATACAAGTTACTTAATTTTATATATCAAAACTTTGAAGAAAAAATATAGATTAGATTCTGAAAAAGAAACGTAACTATTAAAATGAGACGGAGGGAATAGTAGTTTCCTCCGTCTCCAATTAATCCTACATATTGTGAACGCAGAGATTAAGGTGAATGTAATATTTTATGTAGTTTGATATAACTGTCAATGAGTAGAAATTGCACAAAAAATGAGATATAAAAAATAAAGATAAAGTAGGGATAGTTTGATAACTTTGGAGGAGAGAAGTTTCCATTTAGTGAAAGTGTACAATTTTTCAGAGACGATTCAAAAATGAAATTTGTGAAAATATTTGGAAACGAAGTATATAGTTTAGTTTTTCAAAAGCTAAACTATTTTTCAATACCCATATGTTTGTATATATATCCGAATTCCGTAACTTGAATATATGAAATCAAACCTAATTAAAAAATAAATTATGGGTTCACACACGCATGTAAATATTATTAAAAAATTAAATACTAAAAAATTAGAATAAATAAACAATTTTATCCATAGAATAACAATGTTACTAAAAACTTTCATAAAATATTACCTCGTACTTTAAAATTTAAGTGATACTTAGAAAGAGGGAGAAGAGTGCTAAGCACTTGGCTTAGTGGTCATGCTCCTGAGGATACTTGTGGAAGTCTCGAGTTCGAGTTTCTAGTATCCCCAACCCCCTAACCCCCTTGTATCAAAAAAAAGAGAGAAAAATTAAGAAATATGGGAAACCTAGCTCTCTCGAGAAGCGCCATCAAGGGCAAGTCTCTTTTCTTGTCTTCCGCCGCTAGCTAACACAATTGTCATCCACATCGTCGATGAGCCTTGCGCCACTATTGGTGTTACGTTTCTTGCTCTATCAAGGTCTTGGAGTTCAATATCCCTGATCTCGGTCAATCGGGTTGCTGATACGAGATGGAGTTTCCTGTCAATGAGTTGCGTTGGGATCAATCTATTTTCATGGTGCTAGCATTACATTGAACAATTTGTTGGGCTGTCCGGTTCGATAGAGTTGGTTGCCTCCTTGGTGGCATCATCTCCAACGATGGACTCCCGTCCTCCCTCTATTGGTGCCATGGCGGTTGCCCAATTGTAGTTGGGGGTTTTGGTCTACTACGTGGAGGAGGGCCAACCAGTGATGCCTTTGATGTGCACTAGTGTGGGTGCTAGAGGTTGGAGGCTGGCCTCTAGGGGGATGGCGACGTTGGGGGTTGTTGGTGTTGGTGCAAGGCAAGTGCGCAAGCGTGCTCGTACGGAGGTGGCATCTGAGTTATCTACTTCGGCAGGGTTGAGCCAAGTCTCACCGTGCCCACAGAAATGAGGCATCGTTTGGGGGCGGTCCTGTTAATTTTAGATCCTCATTAACATAATTTTATGTTAATTAATCTCGTACATGTGTAATACTAATTTTATACAAGTTCACACTAGTTCATACGCATTCATAGTGGTTTCTTGTGATTTCGATCATAGCATGATGCATGTTGATTCATATCACGCCCCTTGTTTCATCCATACACAAGAAGGAGAAGAAGAAAGATCCTATCCATGCTACTAAGGCCGAGGCATGTGCCTTTTTTCTGGAAATTAGCGAAATGATGTTTATCCTTACTCCTAAACTTTTGCTCCACTTGAATCTTCAAGAGCACCTTCAAACTTCGAAGTTGATGGTGGCGCCCTTGCTTGAATCTTTAAGTGATGATGGTGATGAAGGAGGACAGACTTAATGTGATCCATAGGGCGGATTTGTGTTGAAGAAACACAAAGAAACAACCATCCTCAATGCTCTAGAAAGTGCACCAAAGTTATGATTGCAAGGGTGCATCTCATGGCCGGCCTCTTCATCTATTTATAGATGAAGAGAAGAGCTACAAAGTGGAAGTTGCAACTCCCTTTTGGCCGAAAAGTTGTGTACTTTCGGCCAAGGGAGTGTCTCCCCCTCCTTGTTCACAAACAAGGCTTGGTTCATCATAACCACCCCTCATTAATGAAAGGGTGCCATTCTAAATGGTGCCTTTTCACTAAATGAGGCTCTTTTAGGCCGTCTACACTTGTGTAACCACCAAGGAGTGTGCCCTATGTGATAAGGTGCATGCACCATGCACCTTTGAAGATACTTCTTTACCAAAATACTCTTATTTTGTCCAAAAGATGCCAATAGGTAGTCACCACTTATGAATCAAAGTGAAATATCACAAAGATATTCCAAATGGCCACATTACACATGTTTGAGCTTCATTGAGTTGAAAGTCACTTCTCCATCAAGACTAGCTCACATGAGCTGAAGTTAGCTACTTCTAGCTAACTTGAAGTAGAGTTAGCTACCTTTTAGCTAACACGAGCTGAGGCTAACTACTTCTAGCTACCATGAGCTGAAGTTAGCTACTTCTAACTAATTTGAGTTGGAGTTAGCTACTTCTGGCTAACTTGAGTTGTAGTTGAACTACATACAAATACTTCTAGCTGGAACTCACTTGAGCTGTCTTAAGTTATGTCCATCTACTTCTACGAGGAGTTGAGTCGAGGGAAGCTAATTCGTGAATTCTGTCAAGCCTTGCTGGCTTTTAAGAGTGGGTACTAATTTGGTCGGGTCTCGTTTTCCTTCCCTGCTAGTCTGGTCTGACACTTGGCGTGTGTGTGATTGTTGAGTGCTCTCCTCTGTTTTTCCCCATCTCTTTTGGACCTTGGTTTAGGTCCGGTAGATGATGATTTTCGTGGTGTTTTTTTTCATCTTGTTCTTTTCTTTTTTGCATCATATATAAATCAAGATCTTAATTCCAAGTTTTCAACACCAGTTTTGTAATTAAATAGTCTTCTTCTTAAGATGATAATTAACTCTCGACGGAGGAAGTTAAGTATGTGCGAAGACATGGTATCATTTTTTTTAATCAGAGATCTCGAGGCAAGATTAATTTCTAGTGTGTATATATACATACTACTCCGTACTACTCCATTATAAACTACGAGCTTAATTATTATATGGAGTACTAGCTACTATATTAATTGGATACCATTAACTAAATTATCTTGGCGGATAGTGGGTTCTAGTCAATTTGTCAGAAAAATAATTTTATTTTAGCGGAGTCCCGTTTTGGGATGCATTAATACTCTCTTCACTTCCGAATCAATTGCTCCCTAGCTCTTATAATCAGATAAGTTAAAATAAAGACAAATATGGGTAATAAAAAAAGTAATTAAGACTTATATATATATATATATATATATATATATATATATTCCTGCTTCCACATTAGCTTACCGAGTTCAACTCATATTTAAAATTTCATCTATTTTAATAAGACCGATAGATATGCAGATAATAGTAATTAGTACTGACCTTATAAAGTCATCACATATAATATGATAATGCGTATTTCTGAAAATGAGGATCTTTATGTTTATGTCAAAATTAAAATGGGTGAAACTAACAAATAAAAAGATCTGAAGGGTTAATTTGTAGTACTTATTTCGAAGATGAAATGGGTAAAAATAATAAGTGAAAAATTCTAAGGATCAATCTGTACAAAGGTAAAAAGCTTGATGATTTTTTTGTAGTTTGTTTAGAAAAACCCTAGATTCTACTCTAAACTTGGATAGCGTCGCACAAGTGCTTTTTGTAGTCTCGTCTATCTTCTCGTCTATCTTCTTGTCTTCCTTGCAGTCCACATGCTCCATATCATGGCTGGAAGTTAATCGTCCCACCAACTGCCACCATGGGCTCCGACGTCATTCTTCAACATCGCCACCAAAACTCCTCCGCCATCATCCCCGCCTTAAAGCTCGCATTCACCCGTCGGAGTGCCTCTCGAATTCTAGGAACCGCTGCCACTGCTCATATTTTCTCGGCCCAATTGAATGAAAACCGGCTGTTCTGCCCGGTTTCTGCATGGCTAGTCCCAAAACTGAAACCCGGACCGTATGACCTTCCGGTTCGAAACCCGACAACAACTCTGTAGAAGGGAAAGAGGAGAGAGTAAGAGATGAAAGAAACAGAGAAAGCGACAGATAGAAGGAATGGTAATATATATATATATATATATATATATATATATATATATATATATATATATATATATAAAGAGGGAGAGATAAAATTACCAGCATACAATAAGAAAGAAATAACACTAGCTAGTTGTAGTTACTCGGCATGAGAATTGAGAGTACTATATTAATTATATTTTCAAAAGAAAACATTCATGACTTTACAATAGTATCCATTCCAACCCTTATCACCTAGGTGATATTTCACCCACTAAGTGGCTCAGTTACAATGTAATATGGAAGTCCAAACCCAACTAAATGGACAATTACATACATATCTCTCATTCTCCAAGTGCTCTAATTAAGTGGGTGAAAATTCACTCGGATGATAAATAACATTGACGTATTCATACAACTATAAATAATAAAACTATCACTACGTGGAGAGGAGGGCGATTACTGTGGCCCTTAACGCAGTTAGGCCGTGGTAGCTACTGCGGCGAGGGCCGCAGTGAATGCCGTGGTAAAAACGGCCACAGTTTCTCGAGCACTGCGGCTGAGGCCGTGGTGAATCTTTCACCACGCAAGAGGCCGCAGTAACCATTTTCAATAATTAAAAAAAGGTGGATGAATCCGGATGAAATTCATCTGGATTCATACACCTTTTTCCCAGAAATGCCCAGAAACCGGCGACCAAGGAGGAGCAAATGGCGGTGGCGTCAATGGAGCGGCGGAGAAGAAGAAGGGAAATAACAGAAAGGAGAAGAGAGAAGGAAAAGAGAAAGAGAGAAGAAAATGAAAGAAAGAAACGAAGAAGAAGAAAACAGAAGAAGATGCAGAAAGAAAGAAATAAGAAGAAGAAGAAGAAGAAGAAGAAGAAGAAGAAGATAGAGAGAAAGAAGATGGAGAATATGAAGATGGAGAAGATGAAGAGAAATTGAGAAGATGAAGATGGAGAGAAATGAAGTAGAAGATGAAGATTATGGGAAAAATGAAGGATGCGGAGGGTGAAGAAACCCTAAAAATGGTTTCATGCGGCATTGTTATCATGGTCCTGGCCGCAATAAAGCTCTACGCACCATTAATCGTACCGCTTTATCATGCTGGCTTTAGCAGCGCCCAAATCGCAAAGAAAGCCACAGTAGCACTGCTTTCCCATGTAGTGTATAAAAGAGGGAATAATGGTAGAACATCTCATAAATTTGTGGAAGTAATAGAGGTAAGAATCGTCAAAATTAATCACTTCTATAAAAATGCTATACATAAAAGTAAATAAAATCAATAGTATGAATTTGCTACTGGGGTGAGTTGGGAATAACATATAAGCCCACTTAAAACAGGAATCCACTATCACAATAAGCCCTCATTAAATCTTGCTTGATGAAAAACTACTCTTTTACTAATTAATAGATCGGTTACAAAATGGCCAACAATTTTTTTTACTAACCAAAAAAGAAAATTGTTGATATTTATTTAAGTAGCTAGGGATAATTCAAAACCTTAGAAAAGATATAGATAGTTCAGGCCCATTAACATTATCATCGGGGCTCATCATGTACAACGTCTCGCAGTCCTTAGACCCGACGACGTGCTCGAAATGAGCTCTGATGTAGACCGCCGCTTCCTTCTCTCCCATCGCCGGTAGCACTCCTGCACCTGCCAACACCACCTTCAGCAACTCCATCACGTCCAGATCATCCTCTGTCGACTTCTAATTCTAAGGGCAGCCTTCGGTAGGCCTTCTGGATATCCTTGGATTTCCCCCAAAAAAAACCGCTGAGAATGAGAGGAATGGAAAGAATAGAGAGAAAAAATAATTTGAATTAAATCTGTATTAATTAATAATTAAAATTAATTTTAAAAAATTGACATGATTCTAAGTGGCGCTGATTTGTATCTCTTAATTTGTAATGTTTGAATTTTTTTTAACACTTTTGGTTGATGAGAGGCTCCTATAATATATATATATATATATATATATATATATATATATATATATATATATGTATATATATATATATAGTCCTTGAAGATAAGGTAGCTTCAAAAGTCATTTGTCATCAAGCAGATTACTTCAAGCAAAATATCTCGGATTCCAAGCTTTTTCAAATCCGGAAGACAGCTGTCCAAATAAAACCGAAGATGTAGTTAGTATAAATACGGGTGACTCTCGTCTATAGAGGGCACGCTTCACTTAGACAAGCAATCTACTTGTACCATTCTCTCTACTCTTATTAATTTCTTTACATTCCAATGTTGTATTCGTTGAACTTTCAGTTGTATCATGGTTCCGTCCCCCTTTTGATATATATATATATATATATATATATATACATATATATATATATAGGTATATATTAACGGATAAGAGGCAGGCTGCCCTGCCCATGTCCCATCCCATCATTTATATACCATCCATTTATATACCATCCAGGCAATAATTATGGAGAAACAATAATGAAGGCATAATGGTCCAATTCGGAAACTCATTCCATGATCCATTTATAGTGTTTGTGACTAGTCACCTCACTGTTGAGTTTGGACACGAAGATTAAGGTGAATGTAAGATGTTTGTATATGTTTCTTAATTGTCATTAATCTTGTTGATAAAATAAGGATAGTTTAATAACTTTGAGAGTGAAGTTTCCTTTTAAGAAAATGATCAATTTTTCTGTTGCCTAAAAGAAATGTGTCTGATTTTCGCGGAGATACTATTTTTTTTTAAAAGAATTAAAAAGAAATCTTCTGAAAGTTTAGCTTTATTTAAGTAAAGCCAAGAAAAGTAAGAAAAGTAGTTAAAGAAAGGATTACTTATCTAGGATCATGCATCAGAACACCATCCATCCACTCCACCCATCATATACATACATACAACTCCATCTCCATCCCCATCCCCAATATCAACTTCTCATTAAGAAACCAAATTCAAACACTCACCTAATTAGCTTAACCATGAAAAAAGAAATTACACAATCCAAGAACAAGTCCAGCTTGTTTCTAATTTATTCTTCTGCTACAAACACACAGCTTTCTTAGTGCTTGTTTGCAAGATTGCACTGCTTCCTGATCTCACCCTTGTCACCAGTGAGAGGGTTGTTCTCAGACAGAATGGTGATGGCTCTTGAGAACTCCTTGAAGAAGTAGGCCTGGCTCTTGGCCATTTTCTTCACATATGGCCTGGTCCTCTTGTCATGAGCCAACTGGTGATCAACCTGCAACAAACCCTTGTTGTCCAGAATGTTCCTGTAGTAGTTGTTGTCCAAGACCATGGGAGTGCCTCTGTCATTCCTCACATACTGCACAGATTTCGGGTCGGGTATGGAGTCCGGGCACTTCTTCAGCATGTGTGGGACATGATCCGGGTTCAAAGCCGGGTCAACTTCCGGGTACAGCCTGTGAACAAGCTTCACACAGTGTGTTCTACCCACACTGTGAGCACCTGTATTGTTAAATAAATGAAAATTTATTTTCAAATGAGACTATGTTAATCACTTAATCCAATGAATTATTCAGCTTAAAATCATCTATTTGATTAAAAATGGATTTTTATTTTCGAATGAAGTAAATTTATTGATTTTGAACATATATTTATCAAAAAGATCATATCTTTGATTAAGTTGGGCCTCATTTATGGATAAGGTAAGGATGAGATGGGATGTAACCATACCAAGAAGAGCAACAAGTCCAGGTGTATCAATGCCAATGTTAGCAAACCTCTCAAGAACAACAGACATGCTCTCATTGTGATCTGGAAGATGTTGCTCAAGAATCTCAGCTCTGCTCTTCCTGCCATCTCTCCTTCCTGTCTTAAGAGGAATGAAAGGGCCTCCTACCTGAATTAAACCACAAAATTTCCAAGATTTCAGCTTCACAAGTCCTGTACACCACTTAAAGGTAGGAACTTGATGAAGATCTAGCAGATCTAGGATAAAGGTATGAACTTTAAGAGTAAAAAGATTGCAACTTTACCGAATTGATGCCATCTCTGGCGGAGAGCACAAGGATATCAGAACATGAAACAACTCCAGGGCACTCTCTCTCAACCGCTTCCTTGATTTCCTCTATGTACCTGAAATTCCTCATCCCAAAACTCCTGTCAGCCTCCTTCTCAGACAAGCTTCTCCTTGTGGAATCCAGCAGCAGAGAAGCATCGCAGGACTAGAAACAGAAGAAAAGACAAACCCAGTTAATAGATAGTACTGTCGGATGAAAAAGAAGGAGATCAATGGTGATTTGTAGTGTTACCTCAACCATGCAGTCATGGAAGATGTTTCTAAGCCAAGAGAAAGCAGTGTTCTTGTGGCGCTTGTAGAGGAGCTTAACTTGCTCTCTGATGATGTCTTCGGCTTGTGGGCATGAGTCTCTGTAGAAGTTCATGACAAGACCTGGGTTTTCATCCGGATTCTCTGCAAATGCAGAGGCGGCTGATAAGCAGAACAGAGCGAGGAAGAAGAAGAGAGATTTGGCACCCATTTTTTTTTTTCACTGCCCACTCTCAAAGGTACTGACCCTGCTGAAGCTCACTCTGGGGTGCTGCTTATATAAGGACAAAGAGAGTTTATTAATTTAGTCAAGTTACTATGCCACGTTTGGAATCTCTAATTTTCATGCCTTCATTTTACAGCTTTGAGGTAGGCACATTTTGTGAATACCCTAGACCTTTTTATTGGGTAAATTACAATTAATTCCATGAGCTTTCATATTGTTTACACTTGTTCTCCCAATCCTAAAAAGATGCACTTAACCCCCCAAATCCTATTAATCATCACCTAGGTGATATTTCACACACTAGTCCAAATGACTCAGTTACAAGGTAATCTGGAAGGTCAAGCCCAACTATCCTAACAATTACATATCCACCTCTCATTTTCCAAGTGCTCTAGGTGGGTGAAAATTCATCCAGGTGATAAATAACATTGAACAGCAATAGTGATTTCATCAAAAACAAATAAACAGCAATAGTGAATACTACTATATTATTAAGGAATCCTTGAGGTCTGAGACTATTGCTAACAACAACTGAAATCATGGAGCGATTCGATTGGGTCCCCCCTCCCCCTCATTTGTCTTTTGCATAATTTCCATTTTTACCTCTGTATTTCTCTGCACATCTTATGAGTATCTACATAGTATTGCCTATTCCTAGTGAATCTTAATTTCTAGGAGTTCATAGTGTATGTCTTTTTTCAAAGAAATACTATGAAACTTAAATATGATATATGATATTTTATTTTCAATTTAATGTTTAAGTTCAGCTTAATCAAATATATCATGTTTTCTTTTCAATTTACCCTAAAACCGGGTATACATACGTTTAAAAATAATAAATTTACTAAGTGATAGCCCAACGGAGATCTCCGGTTATCCCGGGTGCTCAGCTGGTGGCGATAAGTCGACTCCTGCACTGAGAGACAAGATCAAAGACACTTTCGGGTGCGAGAGAGAGGAGGAAGGTGTGGGTGTGTAGTCGTTACCTTCTTTTTGGGTTGGCATCACCCACTTATAGGGTGATGCCCGACTCTCCCGTTGGGGTAGAGTGTTTGGTCGGTCTTTTCCCACGCGTGAGCCGCTGACTTCTCGGTTCGAGCGGCGGATTGGACGCATCTTGCTCCAAAGTGTTGGTCCGACAAAGACTTGAGTGTGTACAACTTTTGTGTCTGTGTCTTGGTGCAGCTTTTGGGCATTGTGTCTTTGGGCCGGCTTTTTGGTTGGTGTACGGAGTACCACCAGTCTGGCCCAGAAGCGCTGCCGCCAACCAGATCATACGGGCGCCCTAGTGGCCTGTGTACGAGGCTCGTCGTATTTACGAGGCACTCCTCGTATTGTGGGCTTGGCCCATATGACGTTGCGTTTGGCAATACGGCCATACTGACCGGGCCCATATATATCAATATGTCCTCCTCCCACAGCGGAGGATGGGCAGGCCCTGTGCTCCGTTTTGAAATATAGTTTGAGTTTAAAATGGCAGCTACCATTGTATCGAGAAAAATTGAATTTTACGTGTGCCTTGAGAACGATTTTTATACCCCGATATTGCTTAAACAGAGGAATTAAAACTTTGTTGTCCGTGCCTAGCCCATAAGGCGTTGTGTCGTTTTGGACCGTTTAATTTGAGAGAGAGCCCATTTGTCGGCCCAATTGTTGGCCCATTACCGCGTAAGGGGTTGAGCCGCACTTTTGAAATTGCGCTTTTGCGCCGTTTGTAATTATGGGGGAAGTCGTTTCAACTCCCATCGATCTGTACTTATACGCCAACCCATGTGAAAGGTCAGGTTTCCCACATTCTCGCTTTCCTTGCTTTTTCGCTTCCGTTTCATTTCCATTTTTGGCGATTACCGAAGAATTTTCCGGCGAGTTTCGAAGAATCTAGCCGTTGGAACCGATCGTTCTCATCTCCAGTACCAACTGTAAGTGGAATCCCCTTTGTAATTTTTGTTTCGTCGCGACGATGTCGCGAGTGAGGCTCCCAAGAATCCAAGCAGGCCTGGCGTTGGCCCTGACGTTGAGAAGGAGTGGCCCCGTAGTGTTCTGTCGGAAAAGAAGATGACCGAGATTTGCCAGAACTACCACGTTTATACGGGGGTGGTCTGTGGGCTTTCCCCGGCCGATGTTTTGCGAAAGGCGGGGTTGGGGTTGAGCTACGAGGCCATGAGGGAGCAGACAATGGTCGTCTACGAGGCTCAACTGAAAGCCGGACTAAGACTCCCACTGTGCTCGCTGCCGCTGCTGTGTGTGGTGAGTCTCGCCTGGCGATTGGCCCCAAACGTGTTTACCACCGTAAACGCGCTTTGTTGTGGCTTGCCATTTGGCGAATGCGGTGGTGCCACGGAGACCTTTTTGCAGTTTTATACGCTGAAGAGGCCAGTTGGGCATCCCTTCTACCAACTGACCCCTGAGGAGGTGAAGGTTGGGAACAAATCGGTGAAGATCGGAGTCTTCGCTGAAACCACCAGCTCATGGGGGAACTGGAAGGGCAACTTCTTCTTCATCTTGAAGGAGAATAGTTGGGGCTTCCTGCGTTCTTCGTAAAGGAGAAGAACGCCAGGGTATCAGTGAAGCCCTCTCTGTGGGCGGGTAGCGAGGAAGAGAGCCCTCGACGCCCTTTGTGAATGGGTCGCGATGCGGAGAGGCTCGAGGAGTGTAAGGGTAGGTTCCCCTTCACCTAGCCGGTCACGGGCCGAAGTGGTCCTGCGAAGAGTGGGGGTTAGCAGGCCCATCGTATGTCAGGCCACGTAGACACCACGAAGAATTGGGTGGAAGGGTTGGATGGCGACATTATTGAGCGCTTCGAGGGCGCTTTTAGAAACCCCAACGGTCTGCCTTGTGTTTACTGTCGTTTTTTGTGATTTATGTCTTCCGGTTCTGTTTTAACTTGACTTCGTGTATTGTTACAGTCAAGATGTCGCACCCCAAAGACTCTCTTTGCGAAGAAGGTGAGTTGAGGGAAGCCCTCAAGAAGTTGGCGGAGGAGCAACGCCTCCGAGCCCACCAAGAAAGGCGTCGAGGAGCCTCCACTGGGCCTTCAAAGGCGTGGAGCCCGTAGGTGAGAAGGCGCCGGTGACGGAGGCTCAACCAGTTAGTGTGGCTGGCCCCGTGGTCATCGAAGAGCTTTCCGAGGACTCGATGAGCGGAACCTTCGAAGAAAACGCCTTCGAATTACAGGTAACACCCCTGTCTTGCCTTATAGTTTTGGCAAACAGTTCGTTTATATTGTATTCTTATCTTCTTTTGAACTTTGTTGACGCAGAGGGTGTAGAAGTGTCCTCGGATAGCGCCCCAAGCCCCGCGAAAGACAAAGGGAAAGGGCCAGCCTCCGAGGAGCGGTCCCAGCTCCATTCGAGGCGCGAGAGGAGCCTGTGGGGCTCTTGGTTGACGCTCGAAGGGCTGCCGTGGCTCCTCGAACATCTGGGAGGAGGTCTTCGAGGATCC
This sequence comes from Stellera chamaejasme, assembly GCA_024586325.1. Taxonomy (NCBI): domain Eukaryota; kingdom Viridiplantae; phylum Streptophyta; class Magnoliopsida; order Malvales; family Thymelaeaceae; genus Stellera; species Stellera chamaejasme. Next base: position 2,351,779 of record CM044986.1, read on the forward strand.
CGAAGACCCTTAAGGGGATTGACCCGGTCTTCGAGCCCCAGCTGCTCGAGGACTACCGGCGGGAGCTACGGCAGAAGACCTTTGGGCGCCAGGGCTTAGCCCTGGTGGAAGCCTGGGACCCCGTGATGAGGGTGACTCGCGACGAGTCGGTGCTCCTGGGGGACAAAGAGGTAAGACTAAAAGTTGCCGAGGGGCTCTCAATGCCCCGTGACCGGCACTATCTGAAGCACACGACCCTGGGACCCCTGGACATCGCGAAGGACATCTGCCAGGACCTTGTTCAAGTAAGTCAGAATTCTCAAGTCCCCTTACGCCACTGATTTGCGTTTTTGTAGGACATTTTTACTCATACGCTTTGTGTTCGTAACTTGTAGAAGGCTGTGTTGGCTCAAGGCCTAGTGGCCAAAATCGAGGAGTTTGAAGTCCTCGTGAAGAGGCTTCGAGGTCAAGGCAAAGGACTCAGGAAGTGGAGAGCACAAGAAAGCCTTGGCCGAGAAAGAGGCCGAGTTGGCTGCCTCGAAGAGGGAAGAGGCCAACCTTCGAGGGCTATGGGCCTCGTTGGCCAAGAATCAAGGCTGCCACGGCTAAGGGGAAGGAACTCGAGGCCCTATTCCTTGCCGAGCAAAACGCGAAGAACGACCTAACGGTCGAGATAGAGCAAGTGCTCGGGGAGTGCCAACGGATGGAGGCCCAGGCCGGAGAGAAGGACAAGCTCATCGAGGAGCTGTCCTCGAGAGCTGCCAAGGCCGAGGAGAAGGACAAGCTCGCGAAGGAGCTGTCTGTGAGGCTGCTCGGGCAGAGGAGAAGGCCTCGATTTTGGCAGCCCAAGTTGAAGAGCTGGCCGAAATCTCAACAGTGCCTTGAGCATTAGCTTGGCCGGACTTTCAGCCTTGGACAACTTGAAAAACAACTTGGCCTCAAGTTGTTCGAGGCGAAAGTCTTGAGCCACGCGTGTTTATCAAGCCCATTACTGAGAGAGGACTGGTCGAGTGGGCAACTTCTTCGAGGCGCCGACCGAGAAGTTGGTTGAGGCCCAAGCAATGGAGGGTCCGTTATCTTTGAGGGGTTCCTACGATGCCGCCATCAAGTGGAGGCTATGGTTGAAGAATCACAGCTGGATCCCCTTGATGCGATGAAGGTCGAGGAGCCCTCCCGTGCAGCTTTGTTCGAGTGGGGTAGGGCAGGGAAGAAATTAGGAGTAGGATATCCTTATGATATCCTGCCCGGGCATGTAGAGGATGCCCCTGTTGTACCCCCAAACGATGATGCCCCCAATTAGTTTTGGGGCTTGTAATTACATTTTTGCACATCCGTTACAAAGTAATGAGCACTCGTTGTAGTGTTGACTGTACGTTAATATTGCTTGCAAAATGCGAAGACTTGGAATATTGTCTTTTTATTTGATGTATGAACATTGCTTTGTACAACGCAAAGGCTTTAAATACCCTTGTCTATGTATGGAAAGGAGAGCGTACAACTTAGACGTAGTAAGGCCTCAAATCGTCGACATGGTAGTCGTTTTTGAGCTTTTTGCCTTGATGGTCCTTTAACTTGTATACACCCTCTCTTTCTTTACTGTGTACCACATAAGGTCCTGCCCATCCGGGAACGAAGTGCGCCATGGCCAGGATTACGACGACAACTCCGCCTTTAGCAAGACCATACCACCCACGTGGATCTGCTTTGCCCGAACTTTGGCGTTGTGATCGAGGTTTGCCCTTTGTCGTAAGGCCACAAGCCTGAGTCTAGCACCCTCGCGCAGTTCCTCGACGAGGTCCAGACGCGCTCGAAGACCGCTCTCATTGTGAGGGGCGTCGTAATATAGCGTTCGGATTGTGGGTATTGAGACTTCGATTGGTAGCAAGGCATCGACGCCGTAAACCAAAGAGAAAGGAGTTTCTCCCGTGGGTCACCGTGTTGTTGTTCGATAGTCCCAGAGGACGCCGGGTAGGGCTTCGACCCACTTTCTTTTTGTCCTCGAGGCGCTTTTTAAGCCCTCCTTGATCGTTCGATTCGTTACTTCCACCTGGCCATTTGACTGGGTGTGCCACGGAGCGTAGAGCATTTGTATGTTCATCTTAGTGGCCCAATCCTTAAGCTTTTTGCTTGTGAATTGAGTCTCATTGTGCGTGATTATGGCTCTTGGTGCCCGTATCGTGCCACAAGGTCGTGCGGAGGAAGTGTATGACCTTGGCGGTTGTGATTTTCTCGAGTGGTGGACCTCGACCCACTTAGTGAAGTAATCGACAGCCACTATACAAAATTTGAACTGGCCCTTGGCCGTAGGCATTGGACCGATTAAATCGAGGCCCCACAGAGCAAAGGGTATGGGATAGGTCTCCGTAACCACTTCGTTTGCCGGCTGTCGTTGGATGCGAGAATTGAGTTGGCACTTATGGCACGTTCGTACCAAATCATGCGCGTCTTTCCTCAAGGTTGGCCAATAATAACCGAGGCGCAAGCATTTGTGTGCTAGCGCATCGGAGCCAATGTGTGCTCCGCAAACTCCTGAGTGGACTTCGTTCAGGATGAGTGTGGAATCGTCGGGGCCAATACATCGCTGTAGAGGAGTAGAATATCCTTTACGCCATAATGCGCCATCTATGATGACATGGCGGAGCTGGCGTCCTTATTTTCTTTTACCTTTGGTGGGCCTTCGATTGCGCCAGTTTGGAGATATTGGAGGATTGGGTCCCTCCAATCAGCTACTGCGTTGGTGTCGATTGCATGAATTGTATTTATCGAAGGTTGTGCTAAGGTTTCGAGGAATGCATCCGCCCGTCCCTTAGACAACCTGTCAGCCACAGTGTTTTGATCCCTTGGGATCTTATTAATATTTAATCGCTCGAACTGCCCTTGTAAGCTTTTTACCAAGCGCAAGTACCTCGAGAGTACGGGGTCCTTGCAGTCATTGGTCCCCGTAACACGGCTTACGACGAGCTGCGAGTCGCGTGCGCTAAACGTCGCAAACCAGCTTTGAGCCGTCTTGAGACCCGCCACGAGGGCCTCGTATTCGCCACATTGTTTGTGACGGGGGTGGAAGGCCACTCGTAAGCTAGCCTCCATGCCGTGTGGGCCCCTCGATATGAACGCCTCCTCACGGGCGATCGGCCTTTGGATGAACCATCCACGAACATGTCCCACTCGGGAGGCTCCAACCGGTGGTGGTTCCCTCGAAGGACCATGCTCGAGGGTAGATGGAAAGCTCGGCCATGAAATCCGCCAAAGCTTGTGCCTTTATTGCTCGTCGAGGCTCAAACTTGATGTCGTACTCCCCCAGTTTGATGCACCAACGAGCTAAACGACCACTATGTTCCGGTCTGTTTAGAATGTCTCGGATTGGTAAGTCCGTTCTGACAATGATTGTGTGGGCTTGGAAGTATGCTCGCAACTTCCTGGCAGCCACGATCAAAGCGTAGATCGTTTTTTGGAGGGGAGGGTAATTAACCTCAGCCCCTCGTAGCGTGTGGCTTATGTAATAGACGGGCCACTGTTGTGGGCCTTCCTCTTTAACGAGCACTGCGGATACAGTGCTGTTCGAAGTGGAGAGGTAGATGACGAGTTCATCCCCCGGTTGCGGACATTTCAGTGTTGGCAAATCGGAGAGGTGTTTCTTGATTTGCTCGAATGCTTCTTGGCATTCCGGTGTCCAAGTGAACGCCTTCTTCATGCGAAGCTGTTCGAAGAACGGCTTACACTTGTCCCCAACTTGAAATGAATCGCCCCAAGGCAACAATTCTTCCTGTGAGTTGCTGGATTTCCTTAATGTTCCTTGGTGGCGCCATTTCCGTGATGGCTGATATTTTCTTAAGGTTGGCGTCGATCCCCCTTTCGGAGATCATATAGCCCAGGAATTTCCCAGCTCCAACAAGGAAGGAACACTTGACTGGATTGAGCCTCATGTTATATCGCCGGAACGATTCGAAGGTCTCGTCCAGGTCTTGAAGGTGATCCTCGAATGTCATGCTTTTGACTATGACATCGTCGACGTACGCTTCAAGGTTACGGCCCATCTGGTGGGCAAAGACCTTGTTCATTAGGCGCTGGTAGGTGGCTCCAGCGTTTTTGAGCCCAAAAGGCATTCGAACGTAGTAATAGACGTCGTCACCAGTTGTGAACGCTGTTTTGAAGGCGTCCTCGGGATCCATGTAGATTTGGTGGTACCCACTCTTAGCGTCCATGAAAGATAAGTATTTGTACCTGGAAGTAGCGTCCACGAGTTGGTCGACATACGCAACGGATAGGGGTCCTTTGGACAATGCCTATTGACGCCCGTGAAATCGACGCACATACGAAGGTCGCCGTTAGTTTTGTCGGCTAGAACTATGTTAGCAAGCCACTCGGAGTACTGAATTTCCTTTATTATTCCAGCATCGAGGAGTTTAGAAACTTCCTCTTTTACAAACTGCTTTTTTGAGGGGGCCATACCCCTTTTCTTTTGTTTAACCGGCTTTGAGTCCGGGAATACATTCAGTTTGTGGGTGATGACGCTAGGGTCGACACCGGCAGATCCTTCAAGCTCCGTGCGAAGACGTCAAGGTTTGCTTCGAGGAGGTGGATGAGCGCCATCTTCTCCTTTTGCTCCGTGTTTTTGCCAACCTTGAACTTCTTGCACAGGGACGACGTCGATCTCCTCTGTCAAATCATCGAGGCGTGGCCTGTCATCGGGATCCATAAGATCGCCGACGTTCTTGAGATTTGCGGATCAACCGTCGAGCTCAAAGAAGCGACATAATTTGTCCGCGCGATACGCTGGTCGATGTAGATGGTTGCATCCCCACGAGGTGTTGCAAATGTGATTGTAAGGAGCGGATGTCGCATCTCATGCTGAAATCGACCTGGCTTGGTCGGCCAATGATTGCGTTGTAAGTTGAGGGCACCTCGAGGACCAAGAACTCCGTCATGATGGAGTGGCATCAACCGTGCCGGGTGTGTGTCCCCGATGAGCATGAGGGTAGGTTGACGACCCTATAGTTGGGACAATGTCCCTACCAATGCCAAATGTAGGGCCGGAGCTCCTTCTTCACGGCGGAGACATGTGTACCCGAGTTTGTCGAGCATGTCTTTGAAGATGACACTGGTATTCGCGCCAGTGTCGATGTAGACTCTGCCGGTGTCGAAACCTGCGATCCTTGCCGTGATAAGCAGCGGATCAGAGTGTGGAACGACAACCTTTGTCCCGTTAGGACGGTAGATGACATTCTCCTCGAGGTGGTCGATCTGCAAGATTTCCCTCGCGTAACGCTTCTGGAGGAGGCACCTTCCGACTTTTTGAGGACATGGATGGTGCCCGCGGTGGTGGTGGTGGCAAGTTGTGCCTTCGAGGACTATTGTGTCGACGGCGCGTTTTTCGCGGTCGTCGTTATCGTCGTCCTTCTTACGACCCTTGGGAAATCCTGCAAGGGGAGTCGAATCGGACAGGAATTCCTTGAGCTTGCCTGCTCAATCATCTCCGAGATGAGATTCCGGAGTTGAAAGCACGCCTCCGTGTCATGCCCACGATCCTTGTGGTAGAGGCAGTACTTGTCAAAGCCCCTCGTGTTCTTATGTTGGATGGGTTGTGGCCACTTGGGAACCTTGTTCTGCTTCTCCAGCATTAGCAGAATGTTCGTGCGGGTGTCACGAAGTGTTGGGTGGTGATCGGGGGTCCTCGAACTGATGTTCGAGGGCTGGTACCTTGATGAGATAGGCCCTTTATCGAACTTCTGTTGCGCTCGCTTGTGGGAGGCCTGCTGTAGGGCTTGTTCATCTCCTCGGAGTTCATGAATCGAGTTGCTCGATCGATGAACTCACCCATCGTGTGACGGGGTTTTCATTGATGTTGTGCGAGCCTTGACTCGCGCTGTAGGCCTTGAGTTACGGCCAAGAGTTGCATGTCCGAGGAGAGACCCTGGACTTGGACGGCTTCCGCATGAAACCGTCGGATATAGTCACGGAGTGGTTCCTCCCTTTGTTGTTTCACTCTTAACAAGTGTTGGACAGTCTTCGGGAGGTCGAGCCCCATGAAGTGGCGTAGGAACGATGAGGCGAGGTCCTTAAAGCATTTGAAATGCTGGCATCGTAGCGTTCCAAACCATGTTGAAGCAGCCCCTTTTAAGGTGGAGCTGAAAGCCTTGCAGTATTGCCTCGGAGGCCGAGCCATCTCCATTTGGGAGATGTAGCGTCGCAGATGGTCGACGGGATCCGTTGTAGCATCGTAGCTTTCGATGACCGGCATTCGAAAGGTGGCCGGCGCCTGGACGGCGATTATGTCCTCTGTGAACGGCTGCGTCAGGAGGACCTCGATATCGTCGAGGACCAGGTTTGGTGTCTTAACTTGTTCCTCGACCACATTGATTCGTCGGAGGAGGTCGTCGACGTCTAGATTCCCAGCAGTCTGGTTTTGATTTTGGGACTGTTCGTCCCTGTCGTTGTGTGGTGGGAGGCGAGCAGTCCGCATTTCCGCCTTGATGGTTTTTACCATGAAGGCTTTCAGCTCATTAAGCATGCTCGCTTGGAGCAGCGCTAGCTGAGCGGGATCGACGATGACCTGCTGTGGGGTCGTCGAAGTCCCCGCGAGGTATGTCAGAGTGGCCGCTTGCGGTTGCGGTGGCTGCTGCCCCCCAGGTGTGCTAGTAACAGGGAGCGGCGGGATGGCCATCGATTGAGGGTTGCGGGGCTGTTGTGTCCCATTCGTCACCGACGGCGTGGAGGCATATCGGAGGAAGCTGAAGCGATCCTCAACGTGCACACTGTTGTGCGTTCTCCTTGTTTTCGCCATGAGAATGGTAAGGAGAGAAAAGTAAATCGCTTAGGAAAGAAAAAAGCATGCTTTTCGTTTTCCTGACAGACGCCAAATTGATAGCCAAACGGAGATCTCCGGTTATCCCGGGTGCTCAGCTGGTGGCGATAAGTCGACTCCGGTACCTGAGAGACAAGACCAAAGACACTTTCAGGTGCAGAGAGAGCAGGAAGGTGTGGGTGTGTAGTAGTTACCTTATTTTTGGGTTGGCATCACCCACTTATAGGGTGATGCCCGACTCCCCGTTGGGGTAGAGTGTTTGGTGGGTCTTTCCCCACGCGTGAGCCGCTGACTTCTCAGTTCAGAGCGGCGGATTGGACGTTACTGCTCCACAGTGTTGGTCTGACAGCACTTGAGTGTGTACAACTTTTGTGTCCTGTGTCTTTGAGTGCGGCTTTTGGGCGTTGTGTCTTTGGGCTGACTTTTTGGTTGGTGTACGGAGTACCAATTGGGTCTGCCCCGAAGCGCTGCGCCAACCAGATCATACGGGCGCCTAGTGGCACGTGTACGAGGGCTCGTCGTATTTACGAGGCACTCACTCGTATTAGTGGCCACTTACATGACGTTGCGTTTGCGTTGCCATACTGACCCATATATATCACTAATCTATAGGGAATTATAAAATTTAATAACTTTAGTCCATTAGTTTTTCTGCTTAAACCATTTTCGGTTTAATATAATTAATGAATTAAATTATTTATGTGATTAGAAATTTAAAATAAATTAGGTAAATCTATTAATTATTTAACGTATATTTGTTGAATTTTAAAGTAAATGGCCCATTACTTAAGTTGATTTATTTAGCAGATAACTTATGTAGATTCGGATCGAATTTTGTAGTGTGAAGATTGGAGACTAGATCCGAAGGCCATGGGAAGATCAAGCTTCGATTAGTCAAGCTTTTATAAATTCTTTCAATGATTAAAGGCATTAGGGCCGGTAAACTCGATAATGCTGCATTAGACGAGTATTTTATGCACCATAATCATGATTATGTAGTCACATGGTACACTTATTAAATCTTAAACGCTTGACACTTTTTAAAGTAAATATTTTTATTAGTATCCTTCCACAAATTGAATAAGAAGAGTTTGCTTTGAAATATGATGATTACTTAGCTAACCCTTTATATATTTATTAAAAGTACTCACATGCACTCAATGTCATACCTTTTTACACTGTCTAATATACTTACTTATAGAATATTCAAAAAGCTTACTTTAAATTATAAGAAGTCCATCTTATAATAATTTCAAGGCAAAAATATCTCATAGTACCCGTGACTCTGGCAATTTAAGGCCTGAATTATGAAACGGGCGGAATGGTACTTTGTATTATTGAAATTGTGCAAATAAAGGCCTGGGTTCAGCTAACTCGGAACATGTTGTCACGTGCCGTTAATTCTGTTTCAACTTGACGACGAGTCTTAACTGACCTTGTCTTGTTTCAACAACCTCGTTAATCATCATCCGGGTGATTTTTTACCCACTTGTTCAAATGATTCATCTATAAGGTAATTTGGAAGCCCAAGCCTAACTAATTAGACAATTACATATTTATCTTCCATTTTTCAAGTGCTTTAGGTGGGTGAATCCCAGTGATCTTTTTGTACAAAAATAAAATCCAAGTCCAACCCCAAATGTTAGAGAAGTTAGATTATGGCAATTAGCTAAAAGTAAAAATTAAATTAAATTAAATGCATAGCCTCTTTCTAAGTGTCTAGCAGTTCCTCATCATCAACCTCTTCCTAAATGCAGAGTCCTGTCGTAAATGCTTCTCTCAATTTATCTAAACTATCTGAGTAGAACAGCACAAACATCATACTCCCTCCGTCCCACAAAGGTTGTAGGATTTGTTTGGGCACATATATTAAGGAAAGTGGGAGAATAATAGTGTGTTGACAAAATTACCCTCATGAAAAGAAAGAAGGAGAAGATTTTGTGGACCCCAATTTTAAGTTTAATGGGAGGAAATAGAAAAACTTGTGGGTCCATGGTGTGAGATAAGAGGATAAAATGGTAAAAATGGTGATAGAAAGTTTCTGTTTTAGGAAAGTTGACAACCTTTGTGGGACGACCCAATATAGTAATATTGACAACCTTTATGGGACGGAGGGAGTATATATTATATACAGAGATAATGATGCAATCCCTAACAATCAGACCTTCCCTTAAATCACTCCTCCTAATAGCAGCTAGTAATCATATTTACTCACTGCATTTCCCCATGATAAAAAAGATCACCATAAAAAAATTCTCAGATCTCAGACGTTGGGCTAGTGAAGAGCAACATTATTGGTCTTGTTGGTGTGGCGATGGCGGCCCTCCAGGTGTGGTGTGGATGTGGTGTGGCACAGCAGCGAGAGGGCAACAACGGGGTGACGACGCTGCAGATCCGGATGATGCGACGACGAGGTGACGATGATCTTCAGTCCCTCAATCTCTTATCAAGGCATCAAACCATTCCGAGATCTCAGATTTAGCCATTTTGCGGATTCCACTCCCCAAACCGTCAACTCCCTCTGTCTGAACAGAACATCCCCAAACCGTCGCCGTCTCAAGTGGCGATGACTGGCTGCTCCAGACTGCTCTCAAGAAATTTCGCACAGAGCAGTAGTCAGAGCATCATAAAGCAGAGCCCCGAGACCAGATCTCTGGTGACGCTTCTTCTCTAAAAGTTTCGGACTCTGACGACACGATCTCCAGACCACCGTGACTAGAGCTCCAGACCCAACGTGATCTGATTTCCAGACCATGGTGACCAGATCTCTAGACCTTCTCCATGACGAGCTCCTTTGAAACACAATAACCGGAGAAACGGTGTGATATATATGGGCTAGCCCATACTACCGTATTGTCAAATGCAAAAGCCATATGGGCCGCTGGCCCACCACAAAGCAGATCTCGTCATTACGGAGACCCCCTCTTACCAGTAAGGACGCCTCGTATAAAGCCGTTAGGCACGAAGCGCTTACTGCCTCCCTCAAGCTAACCGTTACACTATTTCTGGCATTAACCCAAAGGAGAGGGAGTAATTCCCTAATAACTCCGCTATTATTACACCATTAATACGCCACCATTCCAATTATGGACACATTTATGGAGATTCTTCAGCATTTAAGGTCCGTAACGGGACCTAGCACCACCCTATATATTGGGTGGTGCCCGCCTCAAATAAGGTGATTACTACACACCCACACTTTCCTCCTTTGTCTGCACCTGAAAGTGTCTTTTGTCTTGTCCTTCAGGTATCGGAGCCACCTGTCCTGGCCGCCGGAAGATCTTTCTCAGCCGGAGATCGTACTTTGGCTATCAATTTGGCGCCGTCTGTGGGAAAGAAAAGCAAGTCATTTTTTCTTTTCTACTTAACGTTTTTCCTCCTCTGACCATTCTCATGGCGAAGACAAGAAGAACTCACAACAGTGTGCATGTCGAGGATGCTGCTTCCAGCTCCTCCGATGTACCTCCACCACTCCCTACTGATGGGGCAACGGGACTCAGCAGCCCCACAACTCCCAGTTGGTGGCAATCCCGCCACTCCCTGCTGCTGACACCCCAGCGGTGCAGCAGCCCCCACAACCGCAAGCAGCTACTTTGACGTACCTCGCAGGGACCTCGAAGACCCCCCAGCAGGTCATCGACGATCCGGTCGATGGCATTGCTCCAGCGAGCATGCTCAATGAAATGAAGGCTTTCATGGTGCAAACTATCAAGGCGGAAATGCAGGCTGCTCGCCTCCCGCCTCCCAACGACCGGGATGAACAATCCCGTAACCAAAACCCGTCTGCCGCGAACTCGATGTCGACGATCTTCTTCAAGAATCAACGTGGTCGAGGAGCAGGTTAAGACGCTAAACCTGGTCCTCGACGACATCGAGGTTCTCCTCACTCAACCCTTCACAGAGGACGTTATTGCCGTCAAGGCTCGCCACTTTCGGATGCCGCCATCGAAAGCTATGACGCAACGACGGATCCCGTTGACCATTTGCGGCGTTACATCTCCCAAATGGAGATGGCTCGCGCCTCCGACCCCATACTGCAAAGCTTTCAGCTCCACCTTGAAAGGGGCCGCCTAACATGGTTTGGAACGTTACGAGGCCAGCATTTCAAATGCTTTAAGGACCTCGCCTCGTCGTTCCTCCGCCACTTCATGGGAGCTCGACCTCCCCCCAAGACTGTCCAACACTTGTTAAGAGTGAAGCAGCAAAGGGAGGAACCGCTCCGTGATTACATCCGGCGGTTTCAGGCAGAAGCCGTCCAAGTCCAGGGTCTCTCCTCGGACATGCAGCTCCCCGCCGCCACCGAGGCCTTCAACGCGAGTCCGTGCTCGCGTACAATATTAATGGAAACTCTGTCACAACGATGGGTGAGTTCATCGATCGGGCAACCCGGTTCATGAACTCCGAGGAGATGAATAGGCCTTACAACAGACCCCCGCAAACGACCGCAGCAAGAAGTTTGACAAGGGTCTGCTCCATCGAGGTACCAGTCCTCGAACACTGGTCTGAGGGCCCCCGACCACCACCCCGCCCTTCGTGACACCCGCACGAACATTCTTCTCATGTTGGAGAAGCAAAACAAGGTCCCCAAGTGGCCCCAGCCGATCCAACATAAGACTACGAGGGGGTTTGACAAGTACTGCCTTTACCACAAGGACCGTGGCCACGACACGGAGGCGTGCTTTCAGCTCCGGAATCTCATTTCGGAGATGCTTGAGCAGGGGAAGCTCAAGGAATTCCTCTCCGACTCCTCTTCCTCCTGCAAGGAGTTCCCCAAAGGACGCAAGAGGGATGACGACAGCGACGACCGCGAAAAAACGCGTCGTCGGCACAACAGCCCTCGAGGCCAGAACTTGCCACCACCACCACCCGCGGGCGTCATTCACATGCTCACGAAATCGGAGGGCGCCTCCTCCAGGAAGCGGTATGCAAGGGAAATCTTGCAGATCGATCACCTCGAGGAGAACGTCATCTATAGGCCCAATGGAACAAAGGTTGTCGTTCCGCACTCCGACCCACTCGCTTATCACAAACGAGGATCGCGGGTTACGACACCAGCAGTCTACATCGACACCGGTGCAAACACCGATGTCATTTTCAGGGACATGCTCGATAAACTCGGGATACACATGTCCGCTGTGCGAAGGAGCTCCGGCCCTACCTTTGGCATTGGCAGGGACATTGTGCCAACGATAGGGGTCGTCAACCCGCCCCTCATGCTGATTGGGGACACACAATTTGGCACGGTTGACTGCCATTCCGTCATGACGGAATTCTTGGTCCTCGAAGTCCCCTCCACATACAACGCCATCGTTGGTCGACCCAGCCAGGTCGAATTCCACATGAGGTGTGACATCCGTTCTCTCACGGTCACATTTGCGACGCCTCGTGGGGATGCAAGCATCTACATTGACCAGCGAACGGCGAGGACGAACTACGTGGCCTCTTTGAGTTCTGCGGTTTGTCCACAAGCCTCGAAGCACAACGAGGCACCTGCGGAACCTGACGATGACCACGCCTCGATGCCGTGACAAGAGATCGACGCTGCCCAGGCAAGAAGTTCAAGGTTGGCAAAAACCTTGAGCAAAGGAGAAGATAGCGCTCATCCACCTCCTCGAAGCAAACCTTGACGTCTTCGCCTGGAGCTTGAATGATCTGCCGGGTGTCGACCCTAGCGTCATCACCCACAAACTGAATGTATTCCCGGACTCAAAGCCGGTTAAGCAAAAGAAAAGGGGTATGGCCCCTTCTAAGAAGAAATTTGTAAAAGAGGAGGTTTCTAAACTCCTCGAAGCTGGAATAATAAAAGAAATTCAGTACTCTGAGTGGCTCGCTAACGTAGTTTTAGCTGACAAAACAAATGGTGAACTTCGTATGTGCGTTGATTTCACGGGCGTCAATAGGCATTGTCCAAAGGACCCTTACCCGTTACCTGTCATCGACCAGGCTCGTGGACGCAACTTCCAAATACAAATACTTGTCGTTCATGGATGCCAAGAGTGGCTACCACCAAATTTACATGGATCCCGAGGACGCCTTCAAAACGGCGTTCACGACTGGTGATGACGTCTATTACTACGTCCGAATGCCTTTTGGGCTCAAAAACGCTGGAGCCACCTACCAGCGTCTAATGAACAAAGTCTTTGCCCACCAGATGGGCCGTAACCTTGAAGCGTACGTCGACGATGTCATTGTCAAAAGCATGACATTCGAAGATCACCTTCAAGACCTGGCCGAGACTTTCGAATCGTTCCGACGGTATAACATGAGGCTCAATCCAGCCAAGTGTTCCTTCTTTGTTGGAGCCGGGAAATTCCTGGGCTATATGATCTCCGAAAGGGGATCGACGCCCGTCTATTACATAAGCCACACGCTACGAGGGGCTGAGGTTAATTACCCACCCCTCCAAAAAACGATCTATGCTTTGATCGTGGCTGCCAGGAAGTTGCGAGCATACTTCCAAGCCCACACAATCATTGTCAGAACGGACTTACCAATCCGAGACATTCTAAACAGACCGGAGCATAGTGGTCGTTTAGCTCGTTGGTGTATCGAACTTGGAGAGTATGACATCAAGTTTGAGCCTCGGCGAGCAATAAAGGCACAAGCTTTGGCGGATTTCATGGCCGAGCTTTCCATTTACCCCCTCGAGCATGGTCCTTCGAGGGAACCACCACAGGAGTCGGAGCCTCCCGAGTGGGACATGTTCGTGGATGGTTCATCCAGTGCCGATCGCCCAGGGGGAGGCGTTCATATCAGGGGCCCACACGGCATGGAGGCTAGCTTACGAGTAGCTTTCCAGTTTCCCGTCACGAACAATGTGGCCGAATACGAGGCACTGTAGCAGTCTCAAGACCGCCCGAAAGCTGGTTTGCGACGTCTAACCGTACACGTGACTCACACTCGTCAGTAAGCCAGTTACGGGGACCAATGAATGCAAGGACCCAAGATTTCTCGAGGTACTTGCGCCTTGTCAAAAACTTACAAGGGCAGTTCGAGCAGGCTAAATATTAGTAAGATCCCAAGGGATCAAAACACCGTGGTGACAGTGTCTAAGGGCGGGCGGATGCGTCCTCGAAACCTTAGCACAACCCTCCATAAATACAATTCATGCAATCGACGCTAACGCAGCACCTGATTGGAGGGACCCAATCCTTCAAGACTTCCAAACTGGTGCAATCGAGGGCCCACCAGCGTTGCAAAAGAAAATAAGGACGCAGTCAGCCCGCCATGTCATCATAGATGGCACGTTATGGCGTAAAGGATATTCTACTCCTTTACAGCGATGTATTGGCTCCGACGATTCCAAACTCATCCTGAACGAAGTCCACTCAGGAGTTTGCGGAGCACACATTGGCTCCGATGCGCTAGCACACAAATGTTTGCGCCTCGGTTATTATTGGCCAACTTTGAGGAAAGACGCGCATGATTTGGTACGAACGTGCCATAAATGCCAGCTCAACTCTCGCATCCAACGACAGCCGGCAAACGAAGTGGTTACGGAGACATACCCTATACCCTTCGCTGTGGGGCCTCGATTTAATCGCCCAATGCCTACGGCCAAGGGCGATTCAAATTTTGTATAGTGGCTGTCGATTACTTCACTAAGTGGGTCGAGGTCCAGCCACTCGAGAACATAACAACCGCCAAGGTCATACACTTCCTCCGACACGACCTTGTGGCGCGGCACGGGCATCAAGAGCCATAATCACAGATAATGGGACTCAATTCGCGAGCAAAAGCTTAAGGATTGGGCCACTAAGATGAACATACAAATGCTCTACGCTCCCGTGGCACACCGCATCAAATGGCCAGGTAGAAGTAACAAATCGCACGATCAAAGAGGGCCTAAAAAGCGCCTCGAGGACAAAATGAGAAGTGGGTCGAGGCCCTACCCGGCGTCCTCTGGGACTATCGAACAACTACACGGGGACCCACGGGAGAAACTCCTTTCTCCTTGGTTTACGGCGTCGATGCCTTACTACCAATCGAAGTCTCAATACCCACAATCCGAACGCTGTATTACGACGCCCTCACAATGAGAGCGGTCTTCGAGCGCGTTTGGACTTCGTCGAGGAACTCCGCGAGGGTGCTAGACTTAGGCTTATGGCCTTGCGACAAAGGACAAACCTCGATCACAACGCCAAAGTTCGGGCAAAGCAGATCCACGTGGGTGGTATGGTCTTGCTAAAGGCGGAGTTGTCGTGTCGTAATCCTGGCCATGGCACACTTCGCTCCAGGATGGGCGGGGCCTTATGTGGTACACAAAAGAAAGAGAGAGTGTATACAAGTTAAAGGACCATCAAGGCAAAAACTCAAAACGACTACCACGTCAACGACTTGAGGCCTTATTACGTTTAAGTTGTACGCTTTCAAACTCTTTGCATTGCACAAAATACCGCTCATACATCAAAGGAAAGGCAATATTCCAAGTCTTTACGTTGTGCAAACTATGTTTACATAAAATCGCTCTACTAGGAGTGTTCCCCACTTTAGTGGGTAAGTTCAAAATTGATTGCAAGGTCACCGCCGACCAGCGCACATCGAATAAAATCACTTTACGAAGAATTACAACAATTCATTTCCACAATTTTACCCAAAGATTTAGTACAAACACTTCGCATTGTGCAAATAATACTCGTATGGAAATTACAAAGGCAACAAATGCTGAAATGTTCGTATTTTATCAAAAATGAGCAAAAATTTAATTACAAGTCCACAAACTACTTGGGGACATCATCGTCAGGGGTACAACAGGGCATCCTCTACATGCCCTAAGTAATATCGTAAGGATATTCTACTCCCAATTTCTTCCCTGCCCTACCCCACTCGAACAAAGTCGCCTGAGGAGGGTCTTCGACCTTCATGGCGTTAAGGGGTTCCAAATCTGACTTCTCAACGATGCCTTCCACTTGGTGGCGGCATCGTAGGAAGCCCTCAAAGATAGCAGACACCCGCCATGGCTTGTGCGTTAGCGGTCTTCTCGATCAAGACCTCGACAGCCCTGCGCACTCGACCAGCCCTTTCAAAGAATGGGCTTTACAAACGGGGGCTGAACACTTTCACCATCGAACAACTTAAAACCAATTTGGTTTTCTAGTTGTGCGAAGGCTAAATGATCAGCCACCACAGAGCCCGTCACCTCATTAAGGGTCCGGGCGCACTCTTCGATCTTGATCGCAGCCTTAGACGCCAGATCCTCAGCCTGGGCAACCCTCGAGGACAACTCCTCCGCGAGTTTGCCCTTCGCCTCAGCCTCGGCCTCCATTCTTTGATACTCCCCGAGCACTTGCTCCATTTCAGCTTCGAGCTCTTTCTTCGCATGGTGCTCGGCGAGGAACAGGGCTTCGTGCTTCTTTCCATCGGCCATGGAAGCTTTCAGCTGCTTGCCCATGACACCCAGGGCTCTAAGGAGGTTAGCCTCCTCATTCCTCGAGGACCCCAGCTCGGCCTCTTTTTCAGCCAACTTGGCATCCCTGTCAGCCAAGGCCTTTTTTAGGCTCTCCACCTCCTCGGAGTCCTTTGCCTTGGCCTCAAGGCTCTTCACGAGGGACTCAAGGTCCTCGATCTTTGCCACCAGCCCTTGGGCCAACACAGTTTTATGCAAATTACAAACGCAGACCATATAATCAAAGCATGCCAACAAAAAGATAAGTAACAAAGGGGAATCAAGATTCGTGACTTACTCGAGTGAGGCCCTAGCAGATGTCCTTCGCCATGTCTAGGGCCCCCGAGGAGGTGTACTTCAAAAAGTGCCTGTCTCGGGGAAGTGCGAGACCTTCTGCAACCTTTAGTCTCACGTCCCCTTCCCCGAGGAGAATTGACTCGTCGCGAGTCACCCTCATGACAGGGGCCAATGCCTCCACAAGGGCCAGACCCTTGCGTTTGAAGGAATTCTCCCGCACCTCCCGCCGATAGTCCTCCAGTAGTTGAGGCTCGAAACAGGATCTATGCCCTTCGTGGTCTTAGGGATCCTCGAAGGCCTTCTTGTATACACTCGAGGGGCCACAACAGCCCTCCGAGCATCTGCCAATAGGCCGACGGGTTCCCCAACGCCCCGAACGGGGTTACGGGAGACTCTCGAGGGCTGGTCTTTTCCCTTTATCTTTGGCAGGGCTGGGACTGCTGTCCGAGGACACAACCAAGTCCTCTGCTGTCACAAGGTTAAATGGGAATCAGAACACAGTGAAAAGAAAAGTTAGCCAAAGAATCAAGGGAAGCAAGAATAGTACCTGCAAGTCGGGGGCGCTGGTCGAAGGATGTCCTCCTCGGAGTCCTCGGACAACTCCTCGACGATGACGGGACCAGCCATGTTGACCGGTTGAGCTACCGTCACCAAGGCCTCCGCACCTCGGGCCTCTCCGCCTTTCGAGGTCCCCGCAATCGCAATCGACTCCTCGACAGCCCTTTGGGCAGGCTCTGCAGGGACCTCCTCCTCCATCTTTGCCTTGAGAGCCTCCAGCTAATCCTGCTTCTTGGCAAAAAGGGTGCTGGGATGCAACATCTTGGCTGTAGTAAAACACAAGGTCAGGTTATAATAGCATTTAAAATGTGCAAACACAAAAACACAGGAACGAAAAGAAAGGCGTAATGCATACGGCTGGGGTTCTGAAAGCGCCTTCAAGCGCTATGAGGTCCCCGTCCAATCCTTCCACCCAATTCTTAAGGGTGTCCACGTGGCTCGGAAGACGGTGGGCCCCGCTAACCCCTACTCTCCGCAGACCACCTCGTCCAGGCTGGATAGAGTGAAGGGAAACGCACCCTTACACCCTCGAGCCTTTCCACACCCCGGATCCATTCACAAAGGGCGCGAGGGCTTTCTTTCCTCGCTACCCGCCCACACGTAGGGCTTCACCGACACCCTTGCATTCTTCTCCTTTATGAAGAATGCAGGGAAACCCCAACCTGTCTTCCTTCGGGATGAAGAAGAAATTGCCCTTCCAACTCCCCACGAGCTGGTGGTTTCAGCCAAGACTCCGATCTTCACCATTTTGTTCCCCACCTTCACCTCCTGGGGTCGGTTGATAGAAGGGGTGTCCGACAGGCCTCTTCAGCGTATAGAACTGTAAGAAGGTCTCCGGTAGCACCGCCGTCTTCGCCAAGTGGCAAGCTACCACAAATGCGTTTACGGTGGTAAACACATTCGGGGCCAGTTGCCCAGGGCAAACGCCCCATCCCTCACACAATGCGGCAGAGGAACAAAGGGGGAGCCTCAACCCGGCTTTGATTGGGCTTCGTAGACCACCATGGTATTCTCCTCATGGCCTCGTCGCTCAACTCCATCCCCGCTTCTCAAAGACATCCGCTGGAGAAAGCCCACAAACCACCCCCGTATACACATGGTGGTTACGGCAGATATCTGCCATTTTCTTCTCTCGACAGACTTGTTCGGGGCCACGCTCCTCGACATCGTGGCCGACGCCGGCTTGCTTGGATTCTTGGGAGCCATCTACAAAAGTAAACCGCAAAATTCAAAAACTAAACCCTAGACCCAAGAACCTGTGCGGTGGCGGCTGACGCCTCACTCGCGACAATCGTCGCGACGAGAAATCGAAAATTAAAAAGAAAACAACTTACTGATTCGTACTGAGACGAAAGCAAAAGATTCAACGGCTGGGTTCTTCGAATCTCGCCGGAAATTCTTCGCTAGTTGCGAAAATGGAAACTAGATTGCAAAGGAAGCTAAAGCGCAAAGGCAAGGAAAGCAAGATTTCGGGAAACTGACTTGGTTGGCGTATAAGAAGAGCGCGATGGGAAGTGAAGCGACTTCCCCCATAATTACGAACGGCGCAAAAAGCGCAAATTTTGAAAAGCGCTTGCAACCGCCACAATTAGTATTGGGCCAAACTTTGGGCCTACATTGGGGACACTCTTGGGCCTCCCCTAATAAGGCTCCAAAACACCACAATACAACGCGGGCTCAATGTCTATTGGCATACTTCCTTCCAAATCGGAGCACGGGGACCCAACCCGTCCTCTCGTGGGGGAGGGCATCTTGATATATATGGGCAGCCCATACGGCTGTATTGTCAAATGCAAAAGCCATATGGGCGCGGCCCACCACAAAGCAGATCTCGTCATTACGGAGACCCTCTTACCGGTAAGTGACGCCTCGTATAAAGCCGTTAGGCACGAAGCGCCATCGCCTCCTCAAGCTAACTGCTACACTATTTCGGCATTAACCCAAAGGAGAGGGAGTAATTCCCTAATAACTCCGCTATTATTACACCATTAATACGCCACCATTCCAATTATGGGCACATTTATGGAGATTCTCCAGCGTTTAAGGTCCGTAACGGACCTAGCACCACCCTATATATTGGGTGGTGCCCGCCTCAAATAAGGTGGTTACTACACACCCACACTTTCCTCCTTTGTCTCGCACTGAAAGTGTCTTTGCCTTGTCCTTCGTATCGGAGCCACCTGTCCCGGCCGCCGAAGATCTTTCTCACTGAGATCGTACTTTGGCTATCACGGTGGCTTCAAAACCCGATTCGAGCTCCTTTGAAACACAATCACCTATGATGATCACAAAAGTCGGAGAAACAGATGCATTCAGCTCCTCGGAAAACTCATCGTGGGACAGGGAAACCTTGGAGACAACTGCTGCGACCGGAATCTTGTTGACGTTGATCGGAACAGCGCGGGGGAGATCGGCGGTCTGTCACCCACGCAATTTGCTCTCCGGCGACATTGTTTTAGATTAAGATTCGATATTAGAAGGGTGTGCCAATGGGTATAGGCCATAGGGTTCTGAAACCAGACATTTTAATTTAATTTTTTTTAAATTGGGGCTTGGACTTAACTTTTAAAAACTTACAATTCGTAATCGGAAAACGTGAAGGATGACCTCGCCGAGTTCACTCAACCGAGACATTTACTCGCATCATTTTAATAGTTTGGGATATTAATTTACTTCGTGTTATAAATCGATCCTAACTCAAACGATT
The DNA here is from genome assembly GCA_024586325.1 of Stellera chamaejasme. Lineage (NCBI taxonomy): Eukaryota > Viridiplantae > Streptophyta > Magnoliopsida > Malvales > Thymelaeaceae > Stellera > Stellera chamaejasme. The sequence goes on from CM044986.1 coordinate 2,371,507, forward strand.
CATTATAGTTGTGTAGTATAGTTCAGTGTAGTACAATATATTTTACCCTAATTTCAAAATGCTAATACTTTTTTTGATATGAAATGTGCAAGGTATAAAAATTAATAAAATACTAAATGACAAATTAGCACCAAAGGATAAGAAGATTAAGAATAGATATCCAATATTTTATTAATTTCACATATTTTGTTTCCCTATATCAATTCAATTATCCAGTTAATTGTGTATAGGTTAAAGTTGTATTTTTATGTTTTTTTTTAAATAAAAACTTTTGTTGCCGTTCGAAAAAAATATAACATTTAAAAATTAAGTATTAAAATATGTACATTTTGACAACTTTACCCCAATATGCAAAAAATAAAAATAAATATTAAACCTCATAGATGTATATTTAAGATGGGAAGGACTGAAAGTAAATTGGTAAAACTAATAAAACAAAAGTATACTTAAATTGAAACGTTTTACTTTTGGATTAATATTTGATATATCGATGATGCAAAAGATTTTTTATTATCATCACTCATTTATGAAAATAATTTTATTCTATTAAATAATACTTTTATAATAAAATTAAGGTGATACTGCCAGTGTATCAAATATTAGTCCCTTACTTTTTTGATTATCTCAACAAAATTGAGATATTTTCTTTAAGGGTGTATTCTTTTTGATATTTTTTTGGAGAATTTGGTGAAGTTTTTAATGTGATGTTTGTAAGAGAAGAAATATGATTTAAAATATTGAATTGATGTGAAATTTTGATGAAAATTTTTATAAAGAACACACCCTAAACATTTTATATACATATTTTATAAGTAACCAAATAAATTGTTTAAATATATAATTGAATGAAAGTTTAGAAAAATTACCATGTTAAATCATATTATAAAAAGGAAGATGAAAGAAAGTTTAACTTGGATTTAGAAGTTACTCTCTTCATTCCAGCAAAGATGATACATTTAACTAGACACGAAGATTAAGAAATGTTGTTGATTAAATGGTAAAAATATACAGTAAGCATATAAAACAAAAGTACATTTTTTAAGTGGGAAGAGAAATGAGTGACATTAAGATAAAATTGGTGTAGAAAAATTTATTTTGTATGAAATGTATCAATTTTATTGGGATAATCCAAAAAAGAATATGTATCAATTTTACTTAGACGGGGCATTTAAGGGTTTGATTTCACGATCTAACTTAATACTTTTCCGTCATAGTTAATGTTTGAGTGATAATATCACAAAAGAAAAGAGACAAGAGTTTGGGATAGTCCTACACCTTTTCCCACAAAGAAAACAATTCATAAAGTAAAAGAAAATAAAAAGAATGAAAAGAAAGGTACAATGGCTTATATGTAGGGGCCAGGGCTTGGAGGGAATGGGTGATGAAGTGAGGCATCGGCTTGTGGAAACGGAGCCGGAGCAAATATAGCTTGGCTTGACCACCGACACAAATTAAAGATAAGGTTACGTTTTTCACTCTCAACGAATCAACACCCGATCCTGGAATAATAACTGTTTTAATCCGTTGTTCTGTTTCAGATAAATTTTTTTAATATTTAAATTAAACAGTTAGTTACAGTTAAATGTTAAAAAATATTCTATTTGTTTCTAATTAATTTCATATATTATGTGGGGACGGAAATTAAAGTGACTATAAAATTATAAAGTAGATATAGTTTGGTAACTTTAGATGAGATAATTTTTTATTTAAGAAATATGTAGAACTTTTTATGGACAACCCAAAAAGAAAATATGTAGAATTAATTAGGGACGACGGGAGTACTAAATAGTTTTGGGAAATTAACATTTACCTCCATGTAATTTAACATAATCTCCAGTTTCTCCCCTACATTTTTAGAATTCTCTTTTCCTCCTCGAGGTTTAGAGAAATATACAAAAACCCTCTGAACCTAACCATAGTTAGATATTCCGTTAAATTTTTAGGTTTAATTACAAAAATTGAACCAAAACTTTTTTAGCCCTAAAAATTCAACCCCTAAAATTTTGAGAGAAACTGTAAAGGGCTAAAAACTAAGGGTTGAATTATTAGAGTTAAAAAAGTTTTGGTTCAATTCGTGTAGTTAAACCTAAAAATCTAACGGAATATCTTTTTTTTTTTAACGACAATGCATTTCATTAAGAGATGCTAAGAGCAGAGAAAAGTTCCAAATACAACCCTATGAGGAATAGGATCTAACTAACATGGAAAGAAGCAGAAAACAAACAAGAAGAGGGAAGGAAGGGGACCAGCTGTACGCCACCCTGCCCAGGAAGCAAGAAGGGTGTCAACCCTTTAGAGGCACCGCACAACTAGAGCCCATGACCCCAAAAGAATCAGATTTTTCACCCCCTGCACCCCCTGTTGTATCGGGGCTATCAACCAGTCCCTCCAAGAAGTGTTGTTTTTCGAACTCCTGCTCTGAATCCAAAGGTAAGTCAAAACCTGAATGTCTGCAAGAATCTTCGAAGCATGCCACGGAGTGTTTTGCATGGTCAAATCATTGCGGGCTTTCCAGATTGCCCAGGCAGTGACAAATACGATTGCTTGCCACTCCTGTCTTGAGCTAGTAGGGACCTGGACAATAAAGTCACCGTTTACAACTTCAATGAAATCAACAGAACAAAACACCTTCGTATTGCACCAAATCGCCACTGCTCGCCAAATCTCCATAACAACCGGACAACAAACTAGAACATGATCCACCGTCTCGGTCGCGTCGGAACAAAGAGGGCATAAAATAGAATCTATTCCCAGCCCTCCCTGCCGCAACTGCGTTCGTACTGGGATGTATCTGTGAGCTGCACGGCAAATGAACACATTCACCTTCTTGGGCACCTTGTTACACCAGCAAGTCGGGGTATCGCGATTAGCTGCCATGTGAGTGTTGATCCTTCGGGAAAGGCAATGAACTGTGAACACGCCGTCCTTTGCCGGATCCCATCTCCACGTGTCCTTGACTTGCTTCTTTGGGAGAAAGTCCTGTAAGAGGTCAAGTAACTTCAAGAATTCTCCTTCCGTTCTCCCTCTCAGCCTCCTTCTCCAATTCCACTCCCCCTCCCCCTCACCCCACCTAATCTTCTCTAAAACCGAACAACTCTTGTTCTCCTCCAACTCGTAAAGTCTCCTAAAACGATCTTTAAAAGGTCCCCCATCCACCCACTCATCCTCCCAGAATAAGGTGTTGTTCCCCATGCCCACCACACCTCTAAACAGATTTGAAAACCCCGCTCCTAAACTCTCTACTTCCCTCGCTACCTTTCCTATGTCCTTCCAAACACTCCAACTCCCTACACCTCCTCCAAGCTTCAAAGAACCTGGGGCCCCTCCATTAATAGAAGCCACTAACTTCACCCACAAGCTATCCGTCTCCTTCAGCCACCTCCAACTCCATTTACTAAGCAAAGCTAAATTTTTAGCTCTTAAACTACCCACACTTAACCCGCCCGCTTCACTATCTCCGAACAGCCTTTCGATCCTAGCCCAGATCAATTTTTTCCCTTCCCCTGTTGCCCCCAAAAGAATTTATTGCGAAGAGTTTCAATTTTCTTTACCACACCAGCTGGGGCACGGAAAACTGACAGATAGTACAGGGGTAAGCTCCCAAGGACCGACTTTATCAACGTTAAACGACTGCCAGTTGATATGGAGTTAGCCTTCCACGTCGATAACCTGTTACTCACTTTATTCACCACAGGATCCCAACTTTTCCGACGACTCATATTGGCGCCTACTGGTAATCCCAAGTATGTGAATGGGAGGGTCGCCGCAGAACAGCCTAGGATCCTTGCACAGTTGTTAACATCCTCAATCTCCACTCCTACAACGAATAGCCTCAATTTTTCCAGATTGATTTGCAGCCCAGACACCAATTGGAAACACTGTAGCACAGCCAAAAGGGATCTTGCATTATCAACCGACCACTCTCCGCAGAAGATTGCATCATCAGCAAATTGGAGGTGTGACAGCCCCACCTCATCTTGACCCACGCGTAAAGGTCTGAACACATCACGGCTGACAGCTTCCTCCATCATCAGATTGAGAGCCTCGACACCCAAGATGAAAAGAAAAGGTGAAAGAGGGTCCCCCTGACGGAGACCCCTCTCCATCTTACACTCCGTTGTTGGACTACCATTGACTAGGATAGAAACTCTTGCCGATTCTAGGCACCCTGCTATCCAGCCCCTCCACTTAGCTCCGAAGTTCATTTGTTGGAAAATTGAGTCCAGGAATATCTAACAGTAATTATGCTCATAGGGGGTTTTTGTATATTTCTCTAAACCTCGGGATGGAAAGTGATAATTTTAAAAATATAGAGAAGAAACTGAAGATAATGTCAAATCTCATTAGGTAAATGTTAATTTCCTAATAGTTTTTCTAAAAAACAAAGAAGCTACTGTTTAAAGTTGTGACAAAACACCTCTCAAAAAAATGTTGTGACAAAGCACACCCTTGTTCACCCTTGAACATTTTCTTTTCCCATTTGGTCCCATCTGTCCCACAAATAAAATAATCCTGGATTCTATTATTGACAACCAACACAAGAATCATGTATATACGATTTCTTCTTTTTATTTTTGTTGATGAAAATATACGTTTTCTTCTTATTTTACATTTTTTTCATCATCAATTTTACCATTTTGATCCCATTTAGGAATATTTATTTCAAACATGTAACGTTTTGCAGTGGCGGATCCAACATCTTTTAAATGAGGCATCCATTTAGATCTTCCAATGCACTCCATTTACTTTCTCTACACCAAAACTTTTGAAACATTTTAAATTGACACGGGAATTAAAATGAAATTTTTTTAGCTTTTAGCTTTCTTATTTTATCATTTTTATATGATATTATTAGACACATAAACTGATAAAAAATAAAAAATTTAACTATAAAAATGAATAATCCAAGGAAAAAAAATCACATTAGAAAATTAAAGGGAAAAAATAAAATTTGAAAATAAAGAGACAAATATTATCTATATTTCAATATTTTTGAGATGTCACTTAATTTTGTAGAACTTATAGAACGAATGAAATATATAGTATAGAAATTAATAGGGCAAACTATAGTGGATACATCACAAGTTTTAAGGGATTTTATAAAACAAATTATATCCGACATCATATTCATACTATTGAGATAAAAGGGGGGTTTATGGATCCCCTTAAATACAAGGTGTCTCTGGTATTTTGGCTAATTTTTAACGGTTGAGAATAAACAACTATAATTAAATGCTAAAACTTATCTATAGATAGTGTTACTTGAAAATATCTGTTATTTGAAGAAATTGTTGTCAAATAAATGCACACTTTATCTATTTATCTTACATTTTGAGTCAACAAGATTTTCTCCTTGTTTCCCCATTAATAGGGGGTTCAAAGTTGGAGTATTTTGGGTGAATTAAAAAATTATCACTTCCCCATTTTCACCATGAATTTGCCAAAAACTCACCATGCGGACCTCACGTGAATCACTTCAACGTGATTTTCGGAGGTGAATTCCGGCAACGTGATTTTGGGCAGCTGCTTTCCGGCGAGGCAACAATGCTTTCCGGCGGCCCTCCTGGCTGGGTGCTTGCTTTCCGGTAGCCCTCCTGCCTGGGCAGCTGCTTTCCGGTGAGGCAACAATGCTTTCCGGCGGCCCTCCTGGTTGGGTGCTTGCTTGCCGGTAGCCCTCCTGCCTGGGCACTGCTTTCCGCGAGGCAACAATACTTTCTCGCGGCCCTCCTGGCCGGGTGCTTGCTTTCCCAGGGCACTGCTTCCATTGGCCGGGTGCTTGCTTTCCGGCAGCCTCCCGCCTGGGCAGCTGCTTTCCGCGAGGCAACAATACTTTCTCGCGGCCCTCTGGCCGGGTGCTTGCTTTCCAGCCCTCCCGCTGGGCACTGCTTCCACTGGCCGGGTGCTTGCTTTCCGGCAGCCCTCATGCCTGGGCAGCTGCTTTCCGGAGAGGCAGCAATGCTTCCGACAGCCCTCATGGCTGAGTGCTTTTCACGGTTTTTCACGGTGATTTTCGGGAAAAATCACCAAATTTTTTTTTTGCACCCCTCCCATGTTTGAGCCCCCCTAATATTAAACGTGGGTCCACCAGACCTATTTCTCCATGCTGAAATTGATGATTGATTCAAAGTTGGGTGATGGTTCGAATTTGCACGTACAAAGCCCAGTGGGCCGTGGGATTAAGCCCATTAGCTGTAGGCCCGTTGGACAGAAACAGCTGTAGATCGTTGAGAACTTGAGATGTCCGGTAGGTTTTGGAGTAATTACAGACGGAACGGGGAAGAAGAAGAAGAAGAAGAAGAAGAAGATGATGAAGCGGTGCTTTGAAGCGGCAACTTCTTCATCGGTTAAAAATTGGTCGATTCTTCCAGATGATATCCTGACCAAAATCCTTCTTCATCGGTTTGGACAGGATGGGTGTTTGGCAGCTGCTGTTAATGGCGGTGAGGTATAACACCTTCAGAAGCAGAGTTGGTGTTTTTCAGGTGTACAGATATGATATGGCCGCCAATTCATGAAACGGAGGCTGGCCGGATGGACTGGCTCTGTTTCTTGATCGTCGTTATCAACACAACTGTGCTTACGCGGCTCCTGCACAAATGGACAGGAAAATGCAAACTGATCAGTCTAATGGAAGCTTCATCTTTCCATCTTATCATCAGAACCCATCTTTGCGGCGGGGGGACGTATTCATCTCCATGGTCTAATATATACTTATAATGGTAATATGAAATTATATCTGTGTGTCTACAATTTATCTGACTGATTCAAACTTTATATGAGCATAGGATATAAATTCTTGTTATAATCCTTGCTCCATGGATTCTTACTTTACAATTATTCATTTCCTACATTTTCTATCTTATGATTCTTACTTTAACACTAGCTGCTATCTAAAGCATATGAGATTCTGCACTTACCAGAGTTCATCAACGTAGTAGTAGTAACTGCTTATCCAATTAGCTCTTTACTCTCTCCAGGTGATTGAGCATCAATTCCCAAAGATGGCCTGTAAGCAACCTGAGTTGCATTACAATCCTTAATTACTTCTTTAGACTCATGACTTCTCAGACTTGAAATGTGCAACACAGGTAGAGGCTAGTTGAGAAGATATATTTGTGTACCTTTAGATTCTGCAATTTGAAGAACTTGAAAGTAAAAAAGGAGGGATGTTTTTTTTTTTGAAATGAAAAGGCTTATTTATTAGCTGAAGTACCAAGTAAAACAAGCCATGAACAAAAATAGCAGGATGCTCGCAACTAAACCTGAGCAAAGAGCAACTAAACCTGAGCAAAGAGCTGACAAAGCTATCTAAAATCTTGCTTTAATCATATAGAAAAACACATTTTTCATTGTTCCATCTCCACCTCAAAAGGTCATTAAGCACTAAAATTGCCATGGTGGATTGACAGATGAATGGTGCGAGCTTCCATTACTCATGATATGCTGTCAAACAAAATGGTACCAGCACATCACGGTAGTGCTTAGATGGAATAATGAAGAGTGGTACATGCATAAGATTTGCAAACTCTAGAAGGCCAGATTTTGGATGAATGGTGACCAAGTTGCGGCGGCATCGGCGGTGGAGCGGTGGTGGTGGAGCAGCGATATATGGTTGAGCAGCGGCGAAGAAGAAGAAGAAGAAGAAGAAGAAGAAGAAGAAGAAGAAGAAGAAGAAGAAGAAGAAGAAGAAGAAGAAGAAGAAGAAGAAGAAGAAGACGAAGAAGAAGAAGAAATAGAAGAAGAAGAAGAAGAAGAAGAAGAAGAAGAAGAAGAAGAAGAAGAAGAAGAAGAAGAAGAAGAAGAAGAAGAAGAAGAAGAAGAAGAAGAAGAAGAAGAAGAAGAAGAAGAAGAAGAAGAAATAGAAGAAGAAGAAGAAGAAGAAGAAGAAGAACAATAAGAAGAAGAGGAAGAACAAAGAAAACGGAGAAGATGAAGAAGAATTGTGGATAAATTGTGCGGCGGATGAAGAGAAAGATGAGTTTAAACCCTAAAAGAATTTATCATACAAGGCCGCAGAAATTCTTATCGCACAAGAACTACGCCATTTATCACAGAATGGGCTTATGCGCCCAAACCGCAGTAAGGGCCGCAGAGCTCTTGTCCTCCCGTGTAGTGTATTAAAAATTCTTGATAGATCATCAAGGATCGCCCGCAGCGGGGAGTCCCCTAACCTCAGGAGAGCTTGTTCCACCACAACCGTTGTCGAACTAGATAGTCTCGAACTTCTTCTTTGTCCCACATGTTGAGGAGACTGCTAAACCAACCTTCGATGCATGTTGTCCAAAGTGCAAGTGAGTTGGAAGTACGAGTGCAAAGATGCAAGTGGGAGGTCCAGATTGTTAGGTGTTGTCGGCAATGCCGTAATCGCCGCTTCTCTGGCCTCCTCATCCCGGTTTGCGCTCGGCTCCACTCCCGCGCACTCCATCGACCCAACTCCCTTCTCACCACAAGCAATCGGAAGCTCCAAAGGAAAATAATTACATGCATCCTCATAGCGTGGCCCTTTGTAGTGCATGCAATCACCAAACCGCAGGCTCCTCCCGTTGTCTGCAGCAGACGAGAAGCATTCTCATTCTACATGATCCACTCGACCACAAATATAACAAAATTCAGCAAGCCTCTCAAATTGCATCTTTATACTCGTACTTCCAACTCGCGTGCACTAGACGGAGGACGGAGGGGAAGAGATGGTGGCTGGGGTAAGTTATTGCCAAAAGGAGGGAATTTTAAATTACTCTAAACAAAATTGCATACTTTGAGCCAAAGAACACAACCAAGTATATTGGTTAAACTCACCAGGAAGTTCCTCAACTTCGCTAGGTTAGCATGAGTTGATCTTTCTAACTCATTTTTATGTCTTGTCTTCTACTTCCCATCTCCCATAAAACTTGGTCAATTTTGACTTTTAGTACTATATTTGACTCAAATCATTATTACTACGAAATTATTTCTACATTTGTAGCCGTTTATGTAACGACGTAGGTTTCTATGATGATAAAACATTATACAAAAAATACAATGGAATAAAAGACGAGATGAAAAGTAGATGATGATTTGAGGGTATGATATATGTAAAACATAGAGTTATATGATGATAAAATAAAATATAAAAATATAATGCCAATAGAGTTGATCAATTAGGTAAAACATGTGGTACTTCCAAAATGCACTAAATGGTGTGGACATTTTGAGAGGGCTTAAAACTCACACCCTTTTTAGGGTCTTTAAAATTTGGAAATGTTATGGTGGTATCTCAACTCTCTAGAGTGAGGATAACAACCTATAAGTTTGTGGGATATGACAACTAAAATGTGGGATATGATAATTAAAATGAGATTGAATGGAAAAATAAAGGATAAGATAAAATGAGATATTAGAAATTTGATTTTTTTTCCGTGTGTCTCGGCATATCCCCATTCGTCCCCGATGCCTTGGCGTGGGATTGCAGCGGTTTCAGTCTCGACAAACTCGTTCCACTTCGGCCTCTACTCTGCTGCTCCGTCGTTGTAAGTCGTGGCTATCTCGTCGTGTTTGGCCGTTGCTTTGCACAGGCCCGATGTGTGCACTTCAGATTTGGTGTGCCCGACGTATGTCATTGGTCTTCTGGTGGCCGATCGATGTTTTTTTGGGCGGCTGCTTCTAATAGGAACTATGGTAGGGTTTCAACCGGGCCTGGTTCATTATTTTGGGTGGTTGTTGATGTGTTTGGTTCAAACCAAGGCTCGGACCCGATACACCACCGGCTGTTGTTGAACGGTAACCAATTTCACCTTGGACTGGCTGACGAATCTGTGGAGGAAGGAGTGGTGTTTGCTTTTGGAATAGGTCGGGTTGCAAGAAGTTCCAGAAATTGAAGACTGACACGGCAGGGTCGGGCATGAGCTCACCCTACCTAGAGAAATGAAGCTTCAGTTTTCGGATTGGCCGGGTAGTGGGTTTCCCCGGTCAATTTGTTGTTGGTTAGGAACCTATAGGCGATCAACAGTTTTTCTTCATGCCTTGCTAGTTTCGTTTTATGTTTTATTCTTCGGGACCCTCTTATGTTTCTTGCTTTCGGTTAGACTTTATTTCTTTATTTTTTCTTTGTTTTGTTAGTTATCACGTAAGTATGTTATTATGATCACCATTGTCACTATGGTTAGTGCTCTACTTAGCCCATTATGGTGCGTCGGTACTGTGCAGAGGTACTCGGAGCGGGATTCCAGATCTTCTTGATTATTACCGTTGTCATAAATTTGCTTAGCCTTTGAAGGCCAGAACAAGTGAGCCTAGTCTTAGTGGTTTTGACTTTCCATAGTAATTCTACTTATCTGGAGATTTTCCCTTTAGCGGGTTGGTTTATGTGTACATATTCTAGGTGTTTTAGTTCATCGTATTCGACTTATTTTGTAATGAGATCATTAATAAAATAAGTATTCTTTGTTCAAAAAAAAAAGAAATTTGATTTTCCACCTTTTGGAGAGTAAACTGCACTGGTGGTCCATTAACTTTTAATTTTGTCATATCTGAATTCCATTTTAACTTTTCGTCCTTCTAAAGTCTCATTTTAAAAGTTATGGTACACCCGTGATCATGCCGTCCATTTTTATCATTAAGTTTGACGGATTTTCAGGAAAAATGATAATTTTAATCACTGAACTTTTCCTAAAGCTCTATTTGCACTATAAGTTTTGAACATACTCCCTACGTCCCTTTTTAATAGTTACGTTTGACTTTTGATGTTTTGTTAGACTCAATTTTTTACTTGTAAGAATTTGTTAAAAAAACCTGAAAAAAATATTTTTAGAAACTAGAGACATTGATTTACCTTATACGTATAAGTAACTTGACATTATATATCGAAATCATGAAGAAAACAATTCATAGATTATAGGCTGAAAAAGAAGCGTAACTATTAAAAAAGGACGGAGGGAGTAATAGTTTACTCACCCAAACAATTCTGAACTTAAAAATTTTACCCAATAATTTTTAAACTTCACCACCACCACGGACAGGCGCCGGACCACCTCTTGGTCGGTGGCACAAATTGCACTACTCCTGGTTGGAATTTATGTTAAAATATAACGAAAATTTTGATTAAAATTCTCAAATTGACCATTACTGTTTTTGAAATGTGTTGAGTACCCTCTAGCTTTAGAATTTATACATTTTGAATATATATATATATATATATATATATATATATATATGATTCCTTAAAGTTGTAGTTGTAGTGAACATGATTAAAGGTGATAGTAAACGCATAAATAAATGATTTAAAAAATCAGGTAAAGTTAGGTCATACAAAATATGCAGTTTTTTACATATATATTTTTTTTAATAACGTGTAACCTCTTTTAGCCTTTTTCCTTCCGTTTCAAAAAGAGGACTCAAATTATTTGGATGGCATTGCACGATCCAATTATAGGAAACATGAGATGAATAAAAAAAGGGAAACAATTTGTGAGATTTAGGACTCTTTGTACGTATTTCTTAGAGATATATTAGGACTAAATTTATGCAAAATAGGATTTAATAGTATAATTGATTTTAGTATTCCTACTTCATATAGGATTAGGGTTATTTCTAAACTCTATATATGTTGGTCTAGGATATGATGTGCCACCTTTTTTATGTGCCTGATTGTGCCCAAATCAGTTTAATTACAAAAATGTCATTCCTTCCTTTTTCTTGCTCTTTACGTCCGTCGGACTTCCTTGGAGATTTTAACCACCACCCGTCACCTCTCACTTCTAGCCTTCGACAACCGTAGCTCCTTCCTTAAGGACCGGCCGACAGTTAGCAACTCGGTGATAGTCTCCTCCTCCATCAACAGCCACCAGAGACCAACAATTGTAGGAGATCCATTCGGACGACCCGCTATCCGACCGGACAAATCCGCCAACCAAGGCGGAAATCGACCCTACCGGAGCAGTCAATCTCTTCCCAGTTGACGACGCTTCATTCCCAGCCATTTCCTGAGCTGAACCACAAAAATTCGTCTCAAGGCTTGAAACTGCAACCTGTTAGAGACGATAAAATTATGATGCCCCTACATACAATTATGATGTGCTCTCGATTAATTATGATGCTCCTTTTTTGTAAAAATGATATAATCATGAATTGCATACAAATAATGCTCAAATCTATCAGAATGAACTTAATAACGCCAATTAGTGATGAATTGGAAGAATATCAACTGAAGTAGATGCAAGAAGATAAATTTTCAGCGAAACAAGCCTCACATTGCACCACAAATGCATAATTTTGCATAAAAGCATCATTTAATGCATTGAGTGCATCATTTGATGCATGGAAGGTATCATTCTAGAGGATGGAGTGCATTGTTTGAGTTCATCATTCGGGAAAGGATGTGCATCATGTGTGAGTTGAAATGCATCATTAGTGAGAAAAATTGCATCGTGTTTGTAAGGGAAAACATCATAGTGGAAAAGAAGAGCATCACACTAGTCACCAAGCACATCATTTTGAAAAATTGAAGAAAATGAGTGCATTATTAAGTTATCAAAACAAGTTCATCATTCTTGTGAGGGAGAACACCATATTGCAATGGGAGTGCATCGCTGTGGTCACCAAAGACATCATTTTGGAAGGTTGAAAAAAATGAGTGCATCATTATGTCATCGAAAAGGAAGTTTCATTTTTGTAAGGTAGCGCATTATACTTGAAACCAAGAACATCGTTCGTGTCACCAAGAGCATCATTTGGAACCAAGAGATCATACTTTGTCCAATAGCGAAGAGCATCATTTTAACTGCTAAGCTCATCATACTTACAAAAAGGAGCATCATTTTAAGCACGAAATGTATCAATTAGAGAGCTCCGTCATTTTGTAAAGTTGAAGAAAGTTAGTGCATAATTAAGTCATTAGAATGAGTGCACTATTTTTGCAATCGAGAGCATCATAGTGCAACGAGAATACATCATTGTAGTCATCAAAGGCATCATTTTAGAAGATTGAAGAAAATATGTGCACCGTTAAGTCATCAAAATGAGTGCATCATTTTTGTGAGGTAGAGCACGCACCATCTATGGCACCAAGAGCACTATCTATGGCACCAAGAGCATCATATTTAACGAATACAACATACTTTGTCCAATATTGAAGAGCATCGTAATTTTACGGAAGTGCATCATTCGTGACACAAAACACATCATTTTGAACCAAAACATCATATTTTATCAACAAGCATAACACTGTGTTATGTAGAACGAATTTGCATAAGAGTCAGCCGAACGAGCACATCATAATTTTACATAAGCGCATCATAGTGCTTTATGAACGCATCATATTATTGTCGGAGAACATCACTTTGGGCGGTTGAAAAAATGCAGGGCCGGTGGTTTTTATCGCCGGAGGAATGCCGACAGTCGATTTTGTTGTTGGTTTTGTTGAATTTGCGAAGAATGAAGGTCGATCTGCTTGTTTCCTCTCTAATTTGGTTGTTGCGCGCGGAAGGAATGATGGATCGTTGGTGTGTCCGGCACAACCTATCCACACTCATATATATGTTCTCCACAAAAGTATTTATACATCATTGAACAAGACTGGTCCATGACAACTGTATCATCCAAGCAATATCTATCCTGTAAATCAAGGTCCACCAACCGCTCAACACTCGTGCCTACTCAACTGCTCAGTAGAACCTTCCATCTTCCCCGCACTGCAGTAGCAGTGATGGAAAAAGTATTCCTCCTTTTGTTCCGTTGGTGAGAGACACTAAGTGGGCTGGATACTTATGGAGATTCATTCCACGGGATTACTTGTGCTCTACAACGCTCAGGCTAGGGTTTTGGTTTTGCCGCCATTGATGAGTTCCAACAAGTTTATCTACCAGCGGCGTTCACCTGTCCTCCAACGTCATCCGATTGTGTTGTTTTCGCGGTGACACAAGAACCCGGAAAGCTATTTTCCACGATACATACCGTGCCCGGGCGACAATGTCCTGAAACAACACATGGGACCAGATAGGAAATCATGTATGTACAGTACCACAACATAGCTTGCCATGGATGGTACTCTGTATTGTTTAGAGGTACCGGGTGATGGTAGTATGCCTATGTTCGTCTTCAGCTCCACCAACTCGCCTTGAAAACCGTGGGTTCAAGTTTTGGTAGACAACGGGAAGGAGATTTGGCAGTTAATGGCGGCCAGGTCTTGCTGGTTGTATATACCAAGTCCACCAAATCTTTTGAGGTGGCATATGAAGGCTGGGATATCTTGCAACCGAAATTAAATGTGATATTCATTTCACCAGCTAGCCAACTAGTTATTAGGGTGCTTCAAAGTTACAAGTTTAGAGGTGAGTTAGTTGCAATTCACCCAAAAATTTTCACCATGAATTAGGGTGGTGACTCACTCGATTCTCGGACCTAACGTGAGTTAGGTAGAAGTAAGTTTGGGTAATTCACTATCAACGTGAATGATACTCACCCTAGCTCAGCCCGCCCATTCGCGAAAAGAACAAAGCAGATCCGCAGCGCATCGACGAACGACCTCCAAATCGGCACCGTCTTTTCAAATCGACACCATCTCTTCAAATCGGCTCCATCCCTCCCACCTCATCTCTCCTCCGACGCACCTTGGAGACACTCCTAGATCAGCCCGCCCGCCGTGTCGAAGAGAACATCCGGTCGGAGCGACAGACGAGCTCCAAATCGGCACCATCTCCTCATATCGGAGTTCACACTTTCTTCGGGAAAGCAACTCATCTAGTTGAGAATACCACCCATGTTGGCCATTTCCAAAGGTTCGTATTGCCTTTTAAGCTTGGTAGCTCATGCCAAAACGATCGTGCAAGTGTGAAGCTTCTAGATGAATACTTGTCTTAAATCTTTCCTTCCGTTACCAGTGTTCGACCTCCATTGGGAACTTCTACATATCCTCTATCGCTATTGGGATGGTGATTGAGATTGTGGTAATTTATGGGATCCAAGAGGAGTTACCGTGTTGGTATAGATAACATTTTAAACCTGCTGATTGGAGGGATCCCAATAGCAATGCCAACAGTTCTTTCTGTTACTATGGCTATTGGTTCACACCGCTTGTCTCAACAGGTTTGCGCCTTTCAAAACTGCAACACCGCCTTATTTGGAACATGGAAACAGAATTGCATATATGACAGTGCTTCACTTTGTTATGTTTATTTCTTCTCGCAGGAGCCATAACCAAGAGAATGACTGCGATAGAGGAAATGGCAGGAATGGACGTGTTGTGCGGTGATAAAACGGGCACACTAACATTAAATAAACTTACGGTGGACCAAAATATGATTGAGGTTAGTGTTCTTTATTGTCTCCTTTAAAAAGGAGAAAAACATGAGACTTGAAGAGACATGCTAGAAAAAGTCCTAAAGGTTCTTTAACCGGCACTTCTTCTTTAAAGTAACTTTCAAGGTGTAAAATTTGAATAACCTTTTCCATTTGAGTAAGATAGGTTGCTATCCCCAATTAAAGGATGTTCCTCTTGAACTGGTGATGAGTTTTCATGTAGCTTCCCACCATTGCAGGTCTTTGCAAAAGGTGTTGACAAGAATATGGTTGTGCTTATGGCTACAAGGGCATCAAGATCAGAGAACCAAGATGCTATTGACACTGCAATTGTTTCAATGCTTTCAGATCCGGCAGTACCAAACCAACTGATTAAACATTTCCACAAATCTGCTCATTCTTCAAATCAACATAAAAGTCAAACCAACGTATACTAATTTCTTCTTTGGATGGTAACGCTCAGTAGGCAAGAGCTGGTATTAAAGAAGTTCACTTCCTGCCATTCAATCCAACCGACAAGAGAACTGCACTTACATACATAGATAGTGCAGGTAAAATGCATCGTGTTAGCAAAGGCGCGCCAGAGCAGGTAGACACATGAAGTCATATCCAGACCTTACAACTCACGTTTCTGCCCGACAAACACGTAGAGTGCTAAAGTACTGCATGTTGTATCTTGTAGATCCTTAACTCCGGCTCACGATAGGTCGGACATTGAAAGGAAAGTACATTCCATTATTGATAAATTTGCGTAACGTGGCCTAAGATCCCTTGGAGTTGCACGCCAAAGTTAATAACTCTCATCTTTTTCTTAACTCTTGCGTTTGCTTCGGACCAAGTGTTTTCATTCATTTTGTTGATCCGATGAAGCTTTGTTTTCTCTAGGAAGTACCATCGTGCAACAAAGATAGTCCTGGTGGCCCATGGGTATTCGTTGGCCTTCTCCCACTGTTTGACCCTCCTCACCATGATAGTGCAGAAACTATTAGAAGAGCTCGGATCTTGGTGTCGGTGTTAAAATGATCACAGTCCAAACAGTTTATAACAAAATGTTTGTAAGTTACAAGGGTAGCTCAATTGCTTCTACAATCGAATCTGCTGTTTTCGCGAAATTATTGGCGGGGACCAGCTTGCAATTGGTAAAGAAACAAGAAGACGGCTTGGGATGGGCACTAACATGTACCCTTCTTCAGCATTGCTTGAGTTCGCTAGGTAAGAGGATAATTGCGGTGGCTGATTACTGATTTTGTATCATGTTATCATGAAGTATTCATGCTCGTGTCGTACTATCTCTTATTGAATGAAGTATTAATGAATGTTTGGCAGCAAGTTATGTCCGGATGATCATAGTACTTCTAAAATGCAGCAAGGTCGAGGTTATGGATTTAGTAACCATGTTGTACCTAAACAGGACTAGGAGGCTTTGCATGTACGGGGTTATACTCTTGCTAAACTGGTGCTTATGGACTATAGTTCTGTTATGAAAATGAATGTATAAAACGTTAGTTTGCTACTGTTTTTCTGAATGTACCAAACTTTGGAAAAAGGTTGGACGTATTGTTGGAAGCTAGTAAATCAAGTTCTTCTCTTTTAAAGCTAATTCTGACGTGTAGTGATGCTTACATCTAAGGAAATCTGTTGACTGCTTTTGCAAATTTGTAACTTGTCACTCTTTCACCTAAAGGTGAAGGTTCAATTGAAGCTTGGTTTGTCGTTCTTTAGTTAAAACATTTATTGAATTTAAAATGTTTTTGATATAAATTATTAGTTTTGTTTTTACTAATTGGTCCATAACATGTTACCTACTTAGGTTTCGGAAAAGAAATAATGCTATGGAGTTTGTTTTAGAGTAGCCTCTTCGTGATTTGTGCGTAGAACTCATATTTGTTAAGTGATAGGCGAAGTCCATGAGATTGTCTTGCACTGATTCTTTGCGTGTTCAACCAAGGATAAACTAGTTGAGTAGTTGTTTGCCATGACCGTAACGTGTTCTGAATTCTCGATAGTTGTTTGCCATGATTGTAACGTGTTCTCAATCATGGTCACGGTTATACTGATTCATTTGTTCATGGCTGGTCATTTCCTTGTTCGGTTATCTTGGTTTTTACTGAGTTAGTTGCTATTTGGTAGGCATCATTGCTAAAGAGTCCCCGATCCCGAGGGCGATAGCGTTTCATGGATCGACACGGAGGCTTCCCTAACGGTTGTTGGCCGGCAAGCGGCAACCTAGAGTGGAAAATTCTGATGCCAAGAAGTCGAAAAAGGATCGAAGGAAGGAGAGAAAGAGACGCGATGAAGAGAAGGCGGAGAAGTGCAAGGAGAGGAGGTTCGCATTGCTACAAGACATGATGGCAAAGGGAAAGTCAGCAGACGAAATCGAGAAAATGCTATCCCTACTATTGTAAAACTAGAGCTATGTAACCAAATTGTGGTTGCTACTTGCTATTTCTGGAATAGTACTGATATGGTCATTGAGACAGTAGTTTATGTATTAAGTATTTAGGCTTGCTGAAGTTCTCTTTAACATGATACTTTGCCCTTTTCTGTTTTTACCTATCAGTGACTAATTAAGTATGAGGTCATGGACAACTAGAATTTTTCTACAGGAGGAAATCACCATTCCAACTCAATTAAGTATTTAGGCTTGCTGCGATTTTTTCGATCTAATTCAGAACAAAAAGCAAAAAGCACTAAGAAAATGACCAGAAACATATTTCAATCGTTTCCTAGCTTTGTAAACAGGTCCTATTCCTAGCTTTGCAATGCTGATGTGTTTGATCGAGGCATAAACTACAAGCTTCTCCAATGCCCCCTTTCCAACGGTGTGCGGCACCTTATCCCGAGCAGCCAATTGGATGCATCTTCCACCTTTCACCTTCATCTTTCCCTCGCCGTATGTGGCAGCCCCAAGTTTATCCCGAAATGAAACCCAAGTCATTCATCACCATCAAGCATCAAAAATTAAGCATCAAGTCAAGAAGAACTTCAGATCAACCGTGAGGTACATGTGTGCACATTAGCATATGAAATAAGGTAGTTATGTGTATAATTATTAATATGTGCTTGTATTTGAGAAGTTCTCAACCAACAACCACAGAAGCTAATCCTATGCACTATGCATACAAACATGGCATACCAAGACAAAGTGATATCACCATAAAATGATGAGGCTCGGTTGGTCTATACACAGCCATACACCCGTTGTTTCCTTGAAACCTTGCGCATCTGTCGCTTGTCTAGAACTCGGGAGTTGGGAATAGAGCCGAGAGGCCATGATGGGATCCACTGGATACATACCACTCGCTGGGAAAAGAGGAACATCTGATGGAATAATGATGCTTGGAGGAGCATCCGCACGATGAGTTGCAAGAGGAAGTTGTTCTTCACAGAACACTTGTAGATGACGGATGAAACCCAAAAAGTGCCTTATTAACAGCCGCTGCTTCACCATTAGTCTATTCATGAGGAAAACGGTATCACGTTGATAAATAAAAGTCAAGATACATAAAAGAGTAGATGCATCAGAGAATTACAAACCCAACATAAGCAAAGAACTTATAAACAAGTGCAGATGCTAAGGTAAGAAAATTGTCAAAATACATTGCACATGACTGGGTTGGATCACTGGAATCCTTGGGAGCAACATGGTGCATTCATCTACTAAAACAACTAGATAACATGTAACTTTAATAATATTATGTGAAACTCATACAACACCAACTATCCGACTTTTTATGCAAATTTCCATTTTCCTTCTCCAAGATCTTGGATTCAAAACTCGACTTGAACTTGGCCTAGACTTTTAATAGGAGCATTATGCATAGAGTTTTGTTGCAGAAAAACTAACACTTTTAATACGGAGTGCTATTTTGATTTTCTTCCATTGCTTTAGTGTCTAAGATTTTGTACCACATCCGACATATAAAACCTTCGTACTATGCTTTGTGTATGAATTTATAGCATTAACAAAGTTTAGACAATTAATTGACATTATGAACTTTATGCCGCCAATGTGTTCTCCAAATTTCCTATCATAAGCCAAACACAAACCAACTGAGGCCATTGTTTGTTTTATCCCTTTTATTTTTGATAATTTTTTATTAGTTAAAAAGTGTAACATAGTGTCATTTGACAAATTTTTGGTTCAGAGCTGTGATTGATGGTCCTTCGATTACATAATACTGCAACTCCCCTGACCTGCAAAGTCAAACTCATCCTAAAAGTTTAGTTATATCACAACCTGAACATGTCTTAGAAGGTTAGGAAGAAACATTTTCCGAATTTGCGAGTTTGGTGGCACCTCAATCCACATATTCATGGCCATCCTAAATGGCTCTAAATCTGGAGTTCCTAGTACCTATGATATGTTTAGCTATTGGCCTCACTCATCTTTGATGAATGTTACTGGAGCAATGCAAGAGCTTATCTCCCGAGATGAGTGTGATAGTTATATCTGTTGCGGGGTTTAGCTCATATTCACCTTGTCAATAGAAATATAGCTGCTGTATAAGGTTTAAAACTCTATGCACTCCGTATTAAAAGTGTCAGTTTTCCTTTCATGAGAAGAAATTACTAAGCTTCGTGAGATTGAAAACTTCCCACAACTTGAGCTCACCATAATGCTCAAGTTTTGGAAGCAGAGCAAGGCTATGAAACCCTATAACTTAAACATGCTAGATGAATTGAGCTGAAGGAAATAAAACAACAGATTGTAATGTTGAACTCCAACGGGTCGATAATTAAATATTCAACCATATAATGTAAACTCCTTCGGAACTTATATCACAACCTTCAAAAAGCGAAACACAGTGTCACCATCTAATTGCACTCCACAAGAAACTGCTAACTCAAGTCCCCAAACCTCAAAACCGAACACAGCAGCTGTAACAAGACGTGGACAAACCAACCAAAAATTCAGACACAACAAAACTAGGTGTTGATAGACTTTCGGAACCATTCTCCAGAGAAGCGTCGACAAAGCACCCAAATGAGCAAGAATGAATGAAATAGAAACTCGAAACCGAGGAGAATTGAGAATCCAAAATTAGAAACAACAGAGATGAGACGTTACCTTAGCAGCTCCTTATTAGCAGCGGTGTTGTCACCTTCCCCAAAGTTCACAAATGCTAGCAAGATGTTTTCCTCGCTAGAGAACTCTATCACTGGAAAGTGTCCAAACTTGGAAGGATGTCGCCCTTGACGAGTTCCGACACATCAAGCTTTACAGGTATCATCTACTACCTTGTTTGCAGCTTTGACAAGCCGCTTTAATCATGTTAATTCTACCCTATGAAAACAAAGTGCTGATGAGATCAGTATATACATGCATTTACAAACAGCAATTGCAAAATAATTGACTACCAAACCCAAGGTGCTTTGATTGTTCAAAAAAGAAACAACCACACTGTGATTCCAGCCTATAGTCCGATTTGAATCCAAAACTTCAAAGTGCCATTTGAATCGCATATCATCCTGGGTTTACATCATCAAACCCTAATCCTCTGGGGTCATCTCCAAGCCTCCCTCCTTCCCGGCCGATCGAAATCTACTCCGAAAGTCCCGGCTTCGTCCGATTTCTCGTTATCCTCCGATTTTCGACTCGGTATTTGAAGGTTCACTCGCCTCTTTCTCCCGGGTTTACATCATCAAACCCTAGTCCTCCTGGGGTCGCCTCCAAGCCTCCTCCTTCCCCCGATCGAAATCTACTCCGAAAGTCCCGGCTTCGACCGATTGCTCTCCTCGATTTTCAACTCGACGCCCGGTTCGCTATGCCTCTTTCTTGTTGGCGCCAACGTTGCCTCAGCCATATTCACGCGATTAGCCACCGTTTTCACCGTCCCTCAAACATAACACCCTCTTTTCAGTTTTACCCAACTCACTAACTCACTTCACCACCCTCACCCATAAGGTGAATATGAATTCCTTCAAAATTAAACTTTGAAGCCCCCTATTTATGCCTCCCTAACCACCAACCCATGAGATATTCATAAAAGTGATCCGACCTTCCATCCATTTTGTCTACTTCTCATTTAAACATATTATTTTATATTAAACTTTTTAATACTAATTAAATGTGATTCATCACAACTATATATGTTAGTCAATTAAAAATCTGTATTATATCACTTAATTAGTTTGTAGTGTGTGTGTGTATATATATATATATATATAGTTTGATTTATCAGATGCATTGAAACATGGTACTATAAACACACGAGTAACTGAGTAAATAATTGCTATTTTAAAGATAAATAAATCTATAAATTGTCACCGAATTTGCTACTGATGCATGAAGTGGTGGCAACTGAATTTCAGTTGCAAATACATTGCACCAAATTTTGGTGGGAAATTGTCGCCGAATTTGCTACTGATGCGTGTGGTGGCAACTTGCTACCATTTTGCCACCTTTTGACCACCATGTCCATTGTCATTTTCTTGTAGTGTACACTTTCCTCTTTAAGAAATCCCTAAATATTTGTATTTTTTTTTATTTAGTAAATATTTTCAAGTAAAAATATCAATCTATCATTTCAAATATCTTTTACTCGTTGTTTATTATATTAGTTGCTGTATCCTAAATTTTTGAAACATTTTTTAAAAAAAAACAAAGGCCAAGAAATTTTATCAAGATGAGCATAGATACAGACTAGAGCAAATAGCATAGGGAGAGGTGAGGATCATATACAGAAGTTCATGAACAAGAGATTAAGAGCAACTTCTTATATATAGCAGCTAGTGGATTTTGCATCCAATCACACCATCCAGGAACAGCAAAACTTAGACCATCTACCGAAAATCCACGAAGAGTTTAGAAGTTTTGGAATGTCCAGGGCTCGATGAAACAGAGTTTACAATTTTAAGTTGCCTAACAAACATTGTCAGATTTCTTCATAAAAAAACCTTTTACTATCAATTTTTTCATCTTATTTAGTACTCCCTTCATCTCGCAAATATTGTTGTGTTTGACTTTACTGTTTCAAATTATTGTGTTTGACCCAAAATTTTACTAAGATAACCGGTAAAAAAACCAGAAAAAATTTATCTAGAAAATTTAGATATCAAATTATGAGAAACAATAAAAACTAAAGTTACAATTTTTGTGGGACAAATGAGTATTTATTTTTCTTTTCATTTCCAACATATCTGAAAAATTGGGTCCACTAAAACTTTCTTTTTACTCCATTTTAAAGTACAAATTGTGAGATGGACGGATTATAAAAGTCATGCTGAAATTGATCATTGATGCTAAGTTAGGTGATGGGCCGGATTATATGCACTTACGTAACCTAGTAGGCACGTACACACACACACACACACACACACACACACACACACACACACACACACACACACATATTATATATATATCGTTTCATTCATGGAGACGGGCGGTAGGGTTTGGAGTGATTACAGACAGAATGGGGTGGAAGAAGATGATGAAGCCCAGCAATGATGCAGCAATAACTTCTTCATCAAGTCAAAATTGGTCGATTCTACCAGATGATGTCCTGAGAAAAATCCTAGAGAAGCTAATTTTCCCAGACCGTCTTAAAGCAATCTTGAGTTGCAAGGGTTGGAATATCCAGATTCCGGCCACCACCAGATGCCTCCTTCCATGGATCATTGAACAACACTGGTCCATGATCACTACATCATCCAATAAATATCTAAACTGTACAGCAATGCTCCACCAGCCGCATAACCCTGAGCTCTACTCAACTGTTTACAGAACCTTCGATCTTCCCCGCGGGAGAGGAATAATCCCTCATTTTCCTTTTGTTCCGTTGGTGAAAGACAGCAAGCTGGGCTGGCTTCTTCTGGAGATCCCTTCCACGGGGCTACTTGTGCTCTATAACCCTTTTGTTGATGATTATGAGCCTAGGGGTTTGCCGCCATTGTTGAGCAAGAGGATCTACCAGGCCACCTTCTCCTGTCCTCCAACATCACCTGATTGTATTGTTTTCGCAGTGACAAAATCACGTAGAAAGAGATCTGGCACGATAAATACCTGGTGCAGCGGTGATGAAGACTGGAAACAACACAAAGGACCGGAACTTGTTTCTGATTACAGCGCAGTTGCCATGGATCGCACTCTGTATTGTTTAGATGGCTATCATTGTATGGTCATCTTCAACTCCACCAACTCTGCCCTGAAAACCGTCTCAACGCCAATCGATGCGAGTTTAGAACAGGAGGGGTATTTGGCAGCTGCTGTTAATGTCGGCGAGCTCTTGCTAGTAGTGTATGATAAATGCAGAGGCGGAAGCGGTAGTTTTAAGGTGTACAGATACTATACAGCCACCAATTGGTGGGCTCTGAAACGGAGGTTGGATGGACAAGCTCTGTTTCTTGATCGTCGTCATCCGCATCACTGTGCTTACGCAGCTCCTCATCCTCATCACTGTGCTTACGCAGCTCTTGCACAAAAGGGTGGTTACTGGATCTATGATGGATTCAAAGCGAATGGACAAAAATCGTGTTACTCTTATGTGGATAGAAAAAGACAGACTGATTTCAGTGGACACTTCATGTTTCCATCTTATCATCAGAAGCCATGTCGGCCGGGGGACGTATTCATCTCCATGGTCTAATATAATGGTAATATGGAGTATTTTTGTGTCTAGAATTTATCTGACTGATTCGAACTTTATTCAAGATTTATCTTTATAGAAGGGTGCTGATGGAAAAAAAACATTGTATATGAGAGTAGCATGTAGATTCTTGTTATAATCCTTATTTCTTTCCTACATTTCTATCTTATGATTCTTACTTTATAATACTACCTGCTAAAACTAGTAGTATGTAAGATTCTGCACTTACCAGAGTTATCAACATAGTATAAGTAACTGCTTTTCCAATTAGCTCTTACATCTGATGTCGGCAACAACCTGACGGATGTGAGTACCACAGTTCACTCTCTCCAGGTGATGTCATATAAAGCCTTATTGTAATAGAGGTAGCTGCCGCCGCTGGCCTCAATTGTAATAGACATTGCAGTGAACTGCTCGCCTAACCACCTGAACATCTCCTGGATTGAGGCTGAGTTGCCAATGTACGTCGATGCCATTTTCAGACACTTGGGAAGAGTTCTTGTTCTGGACATTGATCATTTTTTCATCAACCTCCTTAGTACTCATTTTACCATGGAACATAGCTGATGCTGTTAGATAGCAGCCATGGCGTGGGTCAGCAGCACACATCATGCTCTTGGCATCCCACATTTGCTGCATCAGTTCAGGGACAGTCAAGGCACTATATTGTTGTTATCCTCTTGATGTCACGGGTGTAAATCCGACCATGAAGAAGGGAGCCGTGGGAATGGGATGAGATTAACTGCAAGTTTACGGAAATCAGAGTTCAGCTGTCCAGGGAACCTGAGGCAGCATGAGACACCACTCCTAGTAGCAGAAATGAGGTAGTTAAGATCACCAACTGCAACAAGACAGAACGCAATGCAAGAAGTTAGAACAGAGACCATATGTAGCAATTTTCAACACAACAGTTTGTGACATGACACCAGCAAGTAATTAACTGAGGTTACAAATTAAGAATAGAGATACATCAGCATTTTCTCAGATTTTTTAGTGAGTACGGATTATAACACGTCATTTTCCTGTTTATTGAGAAGGGACAAAGGTGAGTATGTATCTGCAAATAAGACACAATATCTGGATGGCTACATAACAGTAAACAGCAAGCAAGCCACATCTCAACAACTAAAACCTCTATTCTTGTTTTGATGGGAAGTCTAACACAGTACTCCAATTATAAGCAACTAATAGCATAGGCAGATGGTACACAATAAATGGGAATATTCAGGGAACTAAAATAAATGGAACTTCATTTGAAATAAATAAAACAAAGAATACTTTGTTTGAAACATAAGTTAGGCTTACAAGTGGGTGTCACAAGCTTAAGTGTGCGGAAGCAGATGTTCTATAAAGCCTCATTGTCCAACACCATACAATTCATCAGCATTCTCAACAAGCCGATGGACAGATAGGGTACCATTGTATGGTACAACAGAACCGTGTCTGACCCCTTTGGAGATGGAAGACTGAAAATGTTAAATGGTTCTATCAGGATACTCCACCCTAAACTTTGATATGAGGGTTCCAAGCCAGATGCCATGCCTCCACCCAAGGAATGACATACTTGAAATCCAGCTCAGAAGCATAAATTAATAAGGTTTGAAAGCTGTTATTGATGTATCAGAATCATGATGCAGTCATTCACAACAAAAAGAAAAAGGTGCATTTATACGTTAAACGCTATAAAACACAACAAACACAAGCTAGAAATTCATCCAGCTATAATTCCAGTGGAAAACACAAACTTGTGAGTGATGGAACTAAAGTACAACCAGGAGTTAGAGGAAAATACTTGATGGCCATATGAATGGTAGTGTCACATTAAGGCATAGAGAAATAAACAAAAAGCTCCCGCCCCCATCCAACCGAGAGGCTACCTAAAAGACAACCTACAAACTAAAAGTCTCATTTTAGCAAATGCCGGTGATGAAATTGTTGAACAGAAACAAGCAAATTCTATCTGAGATAATAATACATCATTAAAATTATTAACAAATTAAGCAATCAGAAGCTAACTTGTTAACTCTCTCTATTCATAGAAGGATCACAAAGAGGGACGATTGCAAAATTATGCAGGGTGGAAAACAGTAAAAGGACTAGTAAATGTGCCCAATATCCAGAAGAAACTGCCCATCAATCTCAACTGTAATCTCGTTTCAGAATCAGACTGACAAGCGAACCTAATTAAGAGTAACAATCAAAAGCTCAGAAAAGATTAAACAAGACAAATCAGCTCAAAATTCTGAGCACACCTTGCAAGCGATTCACAATTCTCAGGCTCCTTCCTGACAACATCGAGCACTGAATCAATGAGCCCAGTTGTTCCCGGCGCCGGACTGACCGAAGACGAAATTATCCGACCGAAGGACCGGAATCTCATTTTAATAGACACTGATGCGGTCGATGCGCTCACAGAACTTGACGCTGATCTAGTTGCCGCATTGGCCGATCTGAATCTGCAGGATTTCTCTCATTTTCGTGAGATTTTCAGAGCGAAGTGAGTGAAAGTGAAAGGAAATATTTTTCGAACCACCGTTAATTACGGATTGCTATTCTCATATTAAATAATAGCAATCTCATAATTAATAGTGATGACACGAACCAATAATAATATATCACATATCTTTCTCCTAAATAGATTTGAGCAACATTTAGTTGAAAGGTGAAATACAGGACAACTATTTTAAATTCCCTTTTCTATTATGGCAACATGCCAACTTTTTGGTTTAAAAATGGTAGAGTGCACTAATGGTACTGTAACTTTAATTATTGTACCATTAAGGTCATGTTTTAACGTTTTGTACTAATAAAATCTTGTTTTCAAATTTTTTTTCATCCATGGTCCTTTTTATGATTATTTTACTATTTTACCATTTCACAGAAATGATACAATAACGAACATAAACTGAATTTTTCTTATTATACCATTTACACCCTCAAATTTTAAAATTCTACAAATAAACCCTCCGCTGCCCTAGGCGCGCGATCAGGGGCCCTAGGCCGCCGGTTCGTCGCCCTTAGCCGGCGATTCGCGGCCCTGGGCTGCGGATTTACGGCCTAGACTTGTGTTTCGTAGCTTAGAGGGCATTCCGGCGAAGGCTGTCGGCGGTCTGGCGTGATTTCCGATGGTGGTGGATAGGAGGGTGGTGAGATAAAGTGGAGAGCAAATTTTTAGGGTAGAATTGTAAGTATTTGTAAAGGTTATGGTAGAATTTTAGGGTTTATAAAAATTGAGGGTAAAATTGAATGTTTCGTTAGACGTTAAGGTGATTTTTATATTTTACAATTGTTGAAAAAGGCAATATTTTAAAATTTGAGGACAAAAATGTCAAATAGGACCATGAATGAAGAAAAAAATTTGAAAACGGGACTTTATTAGTACAAAAAGTTAAAACATTACCCTAATGGTACAATAATTAAAGTTACAGGACCATGAGTGCATTTTTCCCGGCCTAAAAACTTACATTTATCCTCATGTTTGTTAAAACCTGCAATTTCCCCCTGAATGTGTGTCATCAAAAACTACTAATTCAAACAACAAAACCAGGAAATAAATTATGGGATGACGTAAGATACATATCAAAAGTACATTTTTAACAGTACTCATAACTGAGTACTCAAAATACTCAAAATACATAACAAAATTGTCAAAATCTAACACGACGTTCACAAAAATCTCTGAAATTATCAACCAATTTTTCTAAATTAAATTTCATAGCAATATTTCTCTTAATGTACAAAATAAGAGTATTAGCTAGAAAATTATTGTTCATCTTGGTTTGTAGTCTGGTCTTCACAATTTTCATAGCTGAAAATGCTCATTCAGTAGTAGCAATAGACACGAACAAAGTTAATATCAATTGGATTAATCTGTCAAAAATGAAATAAATACTTCTCTTTCCAGTTGATGTAAAAACTTGACGCTAATGCAAATGAGAAAAGAAAAATTACCAAGAATGAAGCTACCGACGCTTGACGGACGCGAAGTTGGTGAAACCCGAGCGTAACTATGTCACGTGAAGTGAAGAACCTCTGCTTCCTTTTTTAGTTTAGACACCTTCTCTTATTTTTATCCGGAGCACAAGAGCTAGGGTCAAGGTAGCTTTTGCTATCTTTTTTTCTATTTGAATTTTTATGCTCCTAACGTTTCGGGGCATCCCAACAATTATATAGCAGAATCGTAGTCTTCCATCTCGATTGGGTTGAGTGAGCCTGAAAGGACTCAGATGGCTGAGCTAGGTTAGCGAGACTATCTAACTCAAGGAAGGACGGCCCGGCCCAAAAATCTTTCTTAAGGTAAGGGGAGATGCCGCTTATTTTGATGATAGAATTCGCCCAAATCACGTTTTATCATTTAGGTGTTATATATTTTATATTTGGATCAATTTTAAACATATATTTAAGTTGTACTCCCTTCATCGCCGAAAGATTTTCCAGTTTGACTTTATTGTTTCGTGGTTCAATATTTAACTCAAATTTTAACAAAAATAAAGTTTCAAAAAAATTCAAAGAAATATATTTAGAAAAATTATCATATTATAATATGCATATAATTTTTTTTAAAGGTAACGACTTTCATTTAATATCACTCAACTAAAGCCAACAAAAATAACAGGGAGGGGGAACAAGTCCCTAGCAATCTACATACGTGCTCTAAACCATAGTGAGTAATAAAGTGAACGATACCATAAAAGCATCGTCTTACAAAGGAATTAGCAAACAAAAGCAAATATGCTTAAGCATAAAACGAACATCTTTACGGCTCAATTGAGATGACTGAGATGTTGAAGCGGGTATGAGAGCAGCTTGAGGAATGCAAGCTCTAACAGCTTCACATCCCATCTGACGATTAGCAGGTCTCCACACCCAAGAACAACCGCTATGCTGGTACAAAGCAAACACTTGCACCAAACAAGAACAAAAACTTAAATTAATTCATGTCCCATTGAACAAACTAAAGTCTTCCTAGAAGGTACAGGTCCTTGACAACACCATGGGTCAATTTCAGCAATACCAAAACAATGCAGGAAGTGTATCTATTTTTTGGAATAATCCAAAAAAGAAATTGTAATTTCTTTAAACGACGAAGGGAGTATTAAATGCTAAAAATTAAAATTTTATGGTGAAAAATAAGATAAATTATTTGTGTATAAAACTTTTTGAAATCCTTGACAACTTAGAAAAAGATAATGCGCAGCTAAGTGCTTCATTCTGCTACTTTTTTATGAAGATATCAAATGAAGGTTAAATAAAAAGAGACTGCTCCTCCAAGATGGAAGAAGCATTTTTCATATACATAGTCCGAATGCTAACAATTATGTCAGCAGCAGTTATGCATAGCCCATATGGGGTTCAAAAGCCAATTAGACCAGCTTAGATTAGCCTTTCTCTAGCTATTTGTAATCCAAATAAAGGAGAAATGATACCAACAATTTCCGACGACGAGCATTGCTGCCCGCCATGGACACGATCATTTCTGACCTTCCAAAGACACCAAATTGTGATGTATATCTTATGGATAACCATGCAAGATATTCATTTCGACTCTAGGAGTTGTTGAGAGAGACCTCTAACAGAGAAGAAATGTCCAACCCTTGAAATGGAGAGCATTGACACCAAGAGTGAATGAGTGACCACACCTTATCATCCGCAAAATGGCACCAAATCAAAGAGTGGTCAAGAGTTTCGAATCCAGCCTAACATCTGTAGCACTCCGTTCTTTCAATTGGAACTCCTCGTAAGAGCAGCTAGTTCCACGTTGGAAGGCGGTCTTTGTGAGCTCTCCAGCAACAGATGATGACTTTTTGTTGGCACCCATGGGCACCAAAAAATATGAGAATGGCCATGTCGAGGGGTGGACGACATCTTGGATGATGGCTGAAAGCTTTGAGACCGAGAAATTGCCGGTAGACGGATCTAAAGACCATCTCCAAGAGTCATCGCGATCTGCACATAAAACGTTTTGAAAAATATTTGTTTGTGTCCTAAACTCTCCAAGAGCCCTCCCCCTTGGCTCCACCCACTAGCTCCACCTTCACACCCACTAACTCGCCACCCACTATCCTTTCTCCGCACAGTTCGGGAACTGGCCCAGCCTTGCTAGCCTAGGAAAAAGTGACATCAAGGGAGAATTTTGCAGCCAAGGTTCTTTCCAAAAAGTAGTAGATTTCCCATTCCCAACCCTCCTAAGAAAAGAGTTTGGAAGATCAATTCCTTCGTCTACTACTTCACGACCTACTTATATGATGTCACCCCACACACCCCCTATGATCTCCTCGACGCTCCTCTCGCTATCAAAACCCCTATCTTTCCCGTGAATGGCTTTTATGATTCTAACCCAGAGGGCAT
Source organism: Stellera chamaejasme (assembly GCA_024586325.1). NCBI lineage: Eukaryota > Viridiplantae > Streptophyta > Magnoliopsida > Malvales > Thymelaeaceae > Stellera > Stellera chamaejasme. Next base: position 2,401,716 of record CM044986.1, read on the forward strand.
TGACTTCTAGTTTAAACCTCCACCATCATTTACCAAGTAAAGCCCAAATTTTGAATTCTAAACTACTCACCCTCAAGCCTCGCAGCTAGGGATGACAGTGGGTCGGGTGATATCCGCCAACCGCGAATACCCGCGACCTTAAAGCGGTTATATTCGCAATTATTGGCTAATAGGTAAAATTTAGTAACCATGAGACTAGCGGTTACAATTACGAATATTAGCTACCCGAACCAGGGATATCCATAACCGTTAACCAACCCATCAATACAAGTAGGCCACTAGCTTATCTCAGCCCATCCTCATTTAAGAAACTACCCTCCAACTGAGCCCAAATACAAATGTGTTATATTTCTATTGCTATCTAGTGTGATTTTCTTACTTGCTTTGATTTAAGATTTGTCATTCTATTGTCTTACGGTTCTTGATGATGTACTGCTGATGAAGGTGAAGATCTGAAGGATGGATAATCAGAAAATGGAAATATTTTGTTGGATCCAAACAAAAACTTTGTTGAACTTTGTTACACTTTTTCTTTAACTTCTATCAGACTATCACTCGTAATTGTCTACATTTATTAGGTTCGGTATCACTTGAGGTTTTGTATTGTTCTGTATTTTCAGACAGTATTTGCGGACTATCTGCGGGTGGCAGATATCCGCGGATATTCATTAATAGGTGCTAGAGTATAACTGCATTGGCGGATATTCGTTAACCGCGGAGAGATATATTCACAGTCGCGGTTTAGGCATAACCGTGTATTGCAAGTGGGAGATACCTATTGAAGGTCTTCTGAATTGCAAATCAGAATAGAATGCCCTTTTCTTTCGCTTCTTCCATAAGCACATTAAGCCCTTCTGCTGCAATAATAAACAAGAACAGTGACAAGGGATCTCCCTGTCGGAGGCCCCTTTCCAATCCGAATTCCTTGGTAGGAGACCCATTAACCAACACCAAAACCGAAGCTGAACTGAGACAAGCTTTGATCCACCTTATCCATTTCTCACCCATGTTCATTTGTGACATAACCGAGAATAAATAGTTCCAACTAACCGTGTCAAAAGCCTTCTTGAAATCAGCCTCGAAAATCATGGATCTTTTCTTCGCTTTCTTGACAAACCGAACCACCTCGTTTGTGACAAGAGCACCATCGAGAATTTGTCTACCCTTCCAAAATCCGGATTGAGATTCACTGATCAGAGTAGGAATTACCACTTTCAATCTTTCTGCTAGAAGCTTTGCAATTACTTTGTAGTAGCTCTCGATTAGGCTAATTAGCCTAAAGTCTTTGAGATTTGTAGGATCTTTGACCTTTTGGGATTAGAGTGAGAAAAGAGGCATTGCAGAATGATCTAATTGCTCTGATAAAGTCACTACCCACGACGTCCCACTAGTAAACGGCTTACCCAGAGATTGCTGATCCGATGCAGATAGTTTTTTCAATTTTGAACTGGTAAAGGATGGTCTGACGGGACATGGCTCCTTGTAGAGATTCTGAAAAAATAGCTTAACTTCCTCTATAACTAAAACTGGATCATCTAACCAGGAGCCTTCAATGTTAAGACCTTTAATTGCCTTTGTCTGAGATATCTTCCTGATTGCCGCATGAAAAAGACGAGAGCTTTCATCACCCCCCGCGGCCCATTTCAATTTCGCCGCTGATGCAACAGGCTCACATGAGTTTTTTCCATTTGAATTAACTTGTCGCAGCATTCAATGCGTTTGATCTAGAGATGGGCATATCCATTGGATCGCTCCACGCTCCACCACATCGCTCCACCATGGAGCGGGTTAGTTTTGTGATCCACCTATGGTGGAGCTATGGTGGAGCGGGTCGTGGATATCCGTTGGAATTCCATGGAGCTCCACCCATAAAAAAATATTTACAACATCAGTCCTCAAATTTTTCAAAAAATTACAAATTGGTCCTCAAATTTTTAAAAAAATTACATTTTGGCCCAAAAGTGTTTACATTTTTAGTCCCTGAACTTTTTCGAAAAAATAAAAAATGATCAAAACTTTAAAAAGTTACACTTTAGTCACTGTTGGTGGAGCGGGTCGGATCAATACGGATCGATCCACCAGTAAAGTGGAGCGGGTCATGGAGCGATCCACCACCATGCGGAACAAGACGGATCAATCCATGGAGCGGGTCGACCCGCTCCAATGCCCATCCCTAGTTTGATCTTTTCCTCTTCAGTGAGGTCCTTGTTCTCTATCTCTTGGTCCCAGAAGTTCTTTTCTTTTCTCAGATCTTTAATTTTCCCATCCATATCCATGAATTCCTTGATTCTCTATAATTTTAGGTTGTTTTTTGTCCTCTGAATTTTCTGTTTCAAAACAAAATCAGATCTGCCCTGAATGATGCCATTTGACCACGCTGAAGCAAATAATTCTTTGAAATCTGTGTTGCTACCAGGCACTGAAGTATCAGAACGGCTCCGCACCGAAGTCGGTACAATTATCTAAAAGCATCAACGGGGTGTGATTTGGCCATAAATCTCTCTGCAGATTTAACGAAGAGATTTGGCCATAGATGACGCTTGTCAGACTCTGCTTGAGGGGCGCATACATTGATTATCAGAATCTCCTTATTCAGCTGATGGAAAAGTTCCTTGAACTGCAATGAAGCCTGTTCCTGTGAAAACTAGAGGTTGGTTCTGTGAAAATTAAAAACAAAAAAAAACAGCCCAAGTTCCTCCTGATGTGCTGACATTTCTTTCATGATTAGTTGCAATTAAGAATGTAATCAGAAATGGGTACGATTAAAGCATCTACTTCAAGCAGAAGCGGAAGAAAACCAAAGCTTTTAATGCTTACACAAGCAGAGCTTCAGGTTCACACACGATGTTCATGCACTTCAACAACATGTGTGCTCCGTTACTCGTCGCCTATCACAGATGTCTGGAGACAAGTGAAATATACACCAATTAATCTTGATAAATAGAGTAAGGAATCAGATGGATGAAGCTAGAATCTAGCTCAACTGAATCAAGCAAGGTATGGGTAGAGCAGTTACCAGCTAACAGGTTCAAGAAGCATCTCTTTGCAACATTAGTAAGGATGCTTACACGATCAGAAGAACATACAACTCCCGTATTTGTGCGCTGTGCTTGTTCCAAATCTTAAACAATGCAAGTAAAGAGAAACAAGTTGATATCAAATTCTGAACAAAATTATGACTGAATTAAACAATGCAAGTAAAGAGACCTTTCATGACATTATCAATAGAATATAATTTCAACAGAAAAAATAAAAGAAAAGGAGAAACATTTTATGCTGTTCATTCTTCATGTATTTCTGCATGTCATCCCTCTGTTGTGCATAATTTTGCATATGATGACAACAAAGGAGTTACCTTCGTTTAATATATACTCCTTTCGTCCCAGAGAAACTGAAACATTATCATTTTCAGGTTGTCCCAGAAAACTGAAGCATTTACTTTTAATTTTTTAACACTGCATTAACTTATTACCCTTTTAGTAGAGCAGTTATACTTGTCTTATTTACATATTCTACCTTCTTAGATCTTCAACATTTCTTAATGTCCATGCTCAGTCAAACGTTTCAACATTTGTGGGACAGAGAGAGTAGTTAAAAAGATTGCAAATACGAAGCAAGCCAAAGACCTACATATACAACATGTTCACTTTGAACAAAAGGTTAACTATAAACTACACCAAACCACATAACAATCAAAGGAGTTCTGCTACTTCTTACAAAGAACTGCACCGAAGCATCTGGAGTGCTTGATTGAAATAGAAGCTGCAGTCCTGAAAAACCAAGCATAAATATTAAGAACACTGACCCTATACCTTCAGTGATAAGCGCAAAGTTAGAAAGAAGTATAGTATTCAAAATATTTATAGCCTGTGCTCCATCTTTCTCCATCTTTCTCAATCTATTCATCTATGTATAGTATTCAGCCATATTTTAACCAGCAAGGACAAAGAGCCAAGGGCAGAAGTCTTTTTGGAACTACCTCTGAATTTGTAAGCTTTTACAACATCAGGTTTGATCTAAACAGAAAAACTCAACTGTATATCACAGCCACTATTTCAACGTCAAACCATTATCACTTGCACGCAGAGTATATTCTAAGTCTTTCCGGAAAATGTATCTAAAACAGAAAAGTTCAAGCACCAATTTCCCACTTCAGATTCGAATCTTAGATAAAATCAACAGAAGGATTAAGGCAAACTTGAGGGAAGAGCAACTTGACAAATCATAGGAATAGGAAGTCAACTTCTGTACAGGGTTATGGACTCATTAACCTGATTTAATTGAATAACTTCGTCTCGAGCCACAGTTGTTACGACATGCCTGCTGCTTGTGAGTCCTTGTGCCATACGCTTGCCTCTGTCCCAAACGTGCAACTCAGGCTCTACAACTCTCCTGAAGAGCCAGTGAAATGGTAAAATTCACACATTTAGAAGACTTAGCAACACAGATCGACATGTCCTGGGTAACTTATTTATCGAATCTTACAGTTATACGCATTTAATAAGTTCAAATCTGTATAACTGAATATTAATTCGTCTTAAAATGTAAGGTTAAAGAGAGGGATGCGAGTCATTTTACCATTCGGATTGTTACTTGATTCAATGCTATAAAACATTTATTAAAAACATGTATTTAAGAACAAAAAACGAGGAATTATCATTTGCATATAAATTATTTAGTTTTTTATATCAAAATGATGAAAGTTAACAAATCATAGATTGAATGCTGAAAATGAGATGGTCCAACCTTTCTGGGACGGAGGTAAATATTAGAATACTCCGATGATACATCGTACAACATCAGCCAGTTAAGCCCTTCTTTATCTTTTCCTCAGATAACTCATATGCTTTATCAAAATGTCCAAGTCTTCTGTTTGCAGCTTCTAGAACTGTATAAGTCACTGCATCAGGATCAAGCCCTTTTTCCTTCATCTCTTCAACTAATAAGGTTGCCATATCCATGCGGTTTAATTTGCAATACCCATTAATAAGACATGTGTAAGTTACAAGATTCGGTGAGCACCCTTCACAAATCATCTTTTGATACAATCCCCGAGCCTTCCCCATCTCTCGAGTTTTACAGTATCCATCTATAAGAGACGTATAACAAACAGTATCTGGTGACAGACCTTTTTTAACCATATTGTTGAATACAATCCGAGCTTCACGCATTTGAGTCTTGATGGAGAACATGTTGATAAGATTTGTGTAAGTAAATATTGTCGGCTTGACCCCAAGTTTTTGCATTCTTTTATAGAACATGAACGCCTTCTTTGGCTTTGAATGCTTCGAAAATCCATCAATTACCTTACTGCAGTGAATGTCACAGAGGACATTTCTCTTGAGCAATTGAGGAAGGAGAGCAAAAGCTTTTCTCCAATCCCCTCTCTTTGAAAGCAGATCAATAACTGGATTATATGTATAAGAGTTCGGACAAACACAAGACTTATGCATTTGGTTTATAAGTTCCAAAGCTTTATCCAATCGATCCATCTTACAATAAGCATCAACAAGTACATTGCAGGTGAATGTAGTAGGTGATACCCCAATCTCAAGCATTATTTGAAAAAAAATCAGAGCTTTATCAAGAAGCCCCTTCCTGCAGAATCCATGAATCACACCATCAAAACTTATTTCATTTGGGACCAATTTTTTTCCAATCATCTCCAACAACAATTCACAAGCCAAATCCAGGTCACCCTGAAGTGAAAATCCATTTATCAGTACATTGTAAGCAGCCTGGTCATATCCAACAGAACTGAGATCATGAAACAGATCCGGAGGAATGGCCCTAACTCCACTCTTAAGCCAAGCTTTAATTAATGGTGTATAGCATACAATAGATGGTTTTATGCCACATTGTCGCATTTTCTTAATCAAATCAAATCCTTTTATGATATTTCCCCTCCTGCAGAACTCATTAATCAGCATACTGTAGCTATAAACATCTGGTGGCGTACCATGATTCCTCATTTCTTTCAAAACATTCAGAGCTTCTGACAGTTCACCTTTCTTGCAAAAGCCATGGATAACAGAATTATAAACATAACTATTGGCAGGCATTCCTTGACTTCTCAAAGATCTGATATGATCTAAAGAACGTTCAACTAAACCTAGTCTACAGAATCCATGTATATATGTACTATATGTGACATCCGAGATATTTTCCCCACGACTCTCAAGATCTTCTAAAAGATGAGATGCTCTGTCCATGTCTACTTTAGTTGGAGGATAACAATTACAGTAAAAATTCATCAAGATGCCATATGTGTGTGCATTAGGTGATGGTCCACTGGCCTTCATCTCTTCAAACAAACAGCTTACGAACACATCTTTGTTTGCTTCCACTAAGCACTTAAGCAAGAAGTTGCAAGATTTGATGCTTGGTTGGATTCCAAAACTTTTAGATTGAAGAAAAACATCAACCGCATTCTCGACCATTGAGCTAGAGGCAAAGTTCTTCATGAGCTCATCAACTACCACCACCGATCCCATTGAATGCCCAGCTGAATCCACTAAGTTTTGGAACAAGATAAATAGATCTACATTAGTTCTGTCAAAATGGGAAATCACATCTCTGAGCAGAGAGTAAACTTCCCTTCTCATTCCAGCCATTCCAAATACATGAATAATGATCTTGAATACTTTAAGAGAGTGACCAAACCCATGAAGCTCAGTAGCTACTGGGAATCTCATTTGCCTTGTTACATCCCACCTCAACGTTTTAAGCACCCTCGCAACCAAAGGGAACAGTTTGCAGTTCTTCCTACAAACATCCAAATTCTTGCTTTGAGTTTTACACTCTGAGACACAAGTTTTTTCACTCTCAGGAAAACTATCAAACACCTGCTGATCTTCACATCCAAATGCAGACAAACCTCCATAATATGCCCTAAACAGATATATTTTCCAAAAGCCAAGCAAATTTCGTCTCAGACCAGACTTGGCCGAAAAAACATATTTTTCCATGAAACCCAGAAACCATCAACAGCCATATGGAATTCCGTAAGAGCTTAGCAAAAAAGGTGGAAGCGCGAACCTTTACAGCTACTGGAAGCAGCTGAAGCTTATACGGAAGGACCTTCAAAAGGGAAACATCAATACATCGATTGCTTCACCTTCACCTATTTGTATCAAGAAAGAACATTATGGAGGTTTAATTAATCAAACAAGACAGCCCACAAGTTGCTCAACACAAACAAGAAGTAATACAAGGATTTAAGTCCTCTTTCCAAACATAAACAAGTTGGTTTAATTAATACTCCAGCTGGGTTTAACCGAGAATAAGCTCAAAGTACAAGTGCAGGTTTCTAAGGGCTGGAGTATATAAGGGCAGTGATTTATCTAATTTATAAATATAAAATAACAACCTATACCAAAATAAAATAAAATAATAACACAGGGCTGAAACAAATTACCAACCGAGCTAATGAACTAAAAATTGATGAACTGCAAACACTTACCAGAAGAATCCAGCTGCGTGTGCTTCGGCCTTCGTTCGAGTTCCTCTACTGCTCGACCGTGAGTACTGAGTGACAGAGTGTAAGCTAGTCTTCTCTGCTCTACTCCACGATTCTGAAGCCTGAAGTTTTGAGATGATTAGATGAGACGAATTCGATTCTGAAGGTTTGGGGTTAGGGATTTCGATTTCGCATCGATGGGAATTGGGACAGGTCAATGCAGGTGTGGGGGGTTATTTTGGTCAAGGGGTAGTAGTAGGAATTACTCCCTCCGTACACACTTAATTTTTGAATAGGAAGATTTTGTTAAAAAAATTATATATATATATATATATATATATATATATATATATAGAATTTACACACAATGAAATAACATATCCATATAAATTATTTGACTTTATATATCAATATGTCGGAATAAATCATGAGTTAAATGCTGAAAATGAAATGGAACGATTTTTATAGAATGAAAGAAGTAATTAGTAGCATGTTAGATTTGGGCTATTCTATTTGTTTGGGCTGGGCTGGGTTAGGATTTTAGGTGTGGGGTAAGGGAGATATCGGATTTGGGATGCAGGTGGTTGTTAGGGTTAAACCAGACCCGATAAAGGTATAGAAACTCGAGTTCGGGCCACCCAAGGCATATTTACCCTGAATCGACCTTGACCTGATAGTTTGGGTTCAGATGGGGCTGGGAGTTACACCCCTAGTTAGGGTGAGAACAACCGAGCCCGAACTTAATAAGCTTGAATTGGGGTGGAAATTAGACTCCACTTAAAATTGATCGAACCCAATTTTTTTGGCTCGAGTTTGGTTCAAAAATTTATGAGATTTGATAAATGAGGAGCTCTCATAGATTCGAAGGTGCTTAGGCTCGATAAGCAAGTAGCTTGCTAAGGATCAAAGATTCATGAGGCTCAATTAAACTTAAACTGGCTTGGGAAGCTCGGATAAACAAAAATAGTTAATTAAGAGGTAAAGTGGTAATTTTTATTAAGCTCATCTAGGCTAGCGACCTTATCCGAACTGAACCTCTCAAACTCGGTTTATTTAATACATGAACGTAAAAATTGCTCAAACTTAAACTCGAGACTCGTGAAATTCGGCTCATCAAGCTACATTAGAGCTCAAGCCGAGTTCGAACCATCTCAATTCATTTCTCAACCTTAAATACCACTAGCTTAAAAATACTGTCACCAAGCAATTTTTTCGAAAATTTTCACCTTCGTATCCTTATTTAAATAAATCTCATTTTATTGAAATTCCTATCAAGTTCAAATCTCTATTATGCGGTGGGTGTTTAATTAATTGGTATATTGTTTATTGGAATTAATTGGTCCATTTAATTCTTAAATCTGTGTTCAATTTAAATTATCACTAAAAATGATTTATCAAAAAAATTAAAAATTATATTTAAAAACTATAAACTTTCATTTTTTTAGAGGACGGTACTGTACCTACACTCTGACTTTGTATTGATAAAACCCAAACGTCACTTACAAAAAGACTCAGGGGTTACATAAAAACATCACAACCTTACCTAAAAGAAAGATGTTTTAGGCAATATACATAGTGCGGAAGCAGATGTCTATACTAAAGCCTCGATCAGTGTCCAACACCTAACATTCATCAGCATTCTGATCAAGTAGCATTAAAATCCCAAAACAATCAAAAGCTAACTTAATTGTTAACTCTATTCATTGAAAGAGGGGACTGTTGCAAAATTATGGGAGGTCGAAAACACTAAACTACGTACAGGGCCGATCCTAACATTTTGGGGATCGAAGCAAAAAGAAAAACCCTTTGTCAATATTGTACTATTTTTATCTTTAAAAATTGATGCGTTTCATTTTTAACATTTAATCTATAATTTTATTTCTTTGATATTTTAATATGTAAAGTTAAAAATATTTTAGATGCAACGTATTGACAAATGTGTGGTGATTGATGGGAGAATAGTCAGAGACTGAATAGAGAGAATAGAGAAGGAGAGAATAGAGAAGAAAGGAAAAAAGAAGAAACCGAGTGTGAAAGAAAAGCAAATGCAAAGGGAATAGTAGATTAATGTTGTTAACGCTAACCATAGAAACAGAGGCATGCAGAAAACGGAAGGCAAAAGAAATAAAATATTGAATTAATAGTAATTGACCAATATAAATACTTTCCAATTCATTTCCAACAATTATGCGTTAACTGAACAAAAAAAAATCATCTGCACATGTGGCGCTGACATGGATCTTAGATGGCTTCACGAAATCTCTCTATTCACTATTTGTTTTTTGCTATTTTGGCAGAGGTCCTAAATTAGTATATAATAGTAGATTTGTTGCAACAGCTACTTGAGCTTGAATTCGAGAGTTAGTAGTAAGGAAGGTTGCAATAGAATTTGTCTTTGCAGTAGAATATTCCTCATCCACTTTTGACTTTTCAATTGCCTTCATATTATTTTGAATAATGTCAGGAGTAGAGGGAGATTTTGTTACATGATTTTCAAATTGTTTATGGAAAAGTCTAGTATTATTAGTAGATGGTCTGAAATTCTGAAATTGACTAAAACGTGTTTGTGGAAGCACCATCTAATTATAGAGAAGCTATTCAAAAATCTGTTAAACCGTCAAGATTCTAGTGTGTGTGTGTGTGTATTAGCCGCCTGTACAAATCCAGAAGATTGGATGAAGATAATCAACTCTCTAGCTAACGCTATAACTCAAGAAGACTCCAAAAGGCCGATGTCAACAGACAGTGAAGGTTCACGCTCAAGATTAATGACAGTTCAATTTGCCCAAGATCCTTACGAAGATCTTACACTAGATATGTAAGGATTCAGATCAGAAAGCATAAAGACAAAAGCATCAAAATCAAGTCAAAAGCAGAAAGCAAAACGGACAAAGCTTCAAAAGCAGATTTGTCGTGGAGCAAAAGCAGAAAGCAAAACGGACAAAAGCAGATTTGTCGCGGAGCAATCATGTATCAAAATATCTCGGACTCCAAAATATTTCAAATTCAGAAGGTGTCATTGATGACATCACCACGGATTCCAAAGGAATTGAAATCCGGTTTCTACTTCTATAAATAGAGGTCATTCTCAAATGTTTGGGATACGTTTCACTTAACACAATACTCTCATATAATACTCTCTCTCTCTACTCCTTATTAATTTCCCTTAGATCATATCTATGATAAGGATGATTCCTGGTAGCGTCTCTGATTAAGTTGAGCCATAGAAGCCGGCCGATTGTAGTTGATGATGTTAATGCTAAAGGTGGCATTTCTTTTCTAAGATTTGGCATCATCTGTTAACCTACATTTTTATATTTCCTACACATTGGATCCAAATATTTTTTAACCATTTTTTTGTTTTAGTTTAATTTTATTTTTCGGACTTCATTTTATGTCATAATTCTAATTATATTATTGATTTCATATAGCGAACAATAAATTTTTTGTGGTTTGCTACCTTTTTCTTTTCCTATTTACTGTATAGGGAACAACTCATTTATTATCTTACATTTTTATAATTTTTCACATAATCTTTATTTTTTTGCTTTTATTTTGGTCTAATTTTTTGTTTTTTTCTTGTATTCCATTTTTTTGGAAGGTTAAAACCTTTTTCTATTTCTTTTCCTACCAGTTCCCGACAATGTGAAATAAAAGGGGGGAAAAGAACCGAATAGAAACCCCTCCCGAGGCTAGCCAAGCTAGAAGACAATGCACAATACAACCAAATACCTAACCCCAAAAACTCTCTGGGCGTACAACCAGACTGCATTTCTGCTATGAACTAAGTGCACCACATACTCCTTAACACCCTCAATGCTTCTCTCATTCCTTTCTTCCCATAGCGCGCGCGTACAGCTGCAGCTAAGCTCCTACGCAACACTGCCTTAACACCTTTCCCCTAGTCACTTTAACCCTTAGTCCTTTTCCCTCCTCTTTTCTCTTTTATCTTACTTAAGCCCCTAGGTTTCATAAAATCCACATAAGCCACTCCGTCAAGGAATATTCCACCAGATTCTCGCCGTTACTCAATCAAATGGTAAGACAGTACCAATAAACAAAAGAGCTGGTAAAATGTAACCTGAATATATAAAATATTGGTACAACGGAACCCGTAAACCAAAAAGGTGGTAAAATTGATCCTTTACCCAAACATTGATGGAAAAATGGTACCTTTTCCCGAGAAAGATGGGTGACCTGCAAATAGTGTCCTACTACTTTTCATATTTTTCCATTCAAGTCATTAACCTATATATTTTTCTATTCAAGTCATTAACCAATGTTTAATAAAATTAATTATTTTCTTCTAACAAATAAGTGTTAGTATTTAATAAAATAAGAATAACACGGTATTTTGAATAGATAAAAAATAGTTAAAATATTTCATTAATTAGTTTGAATTGCTTTAAAAAATATTATACTTTCAGCTTTTAGATAAATTACGACTTTATACTTGAAATTAAATAATCCATATAGTTAAATATTATCAAATGTAACACCCTCCCCATACATTAATTTTTACTTGTTATTAGTATAAACTTTTTTAATATTAATATCTGCTTCTGTCCAATGTTAATCAATAGTCTTATCATGTTGATCTGCTTCTTTCCAATATTGATCAGTAGTCTTGTCATATTGATCTCTTTATGTATATATATATATATATATATATATATATATATATATATATATATCATAGTGTCAAAGTTTTATGTCGGATGCCTTTCCTGTCGCAACCTTCTTTCAAAGGAAAATGAGATGAAATTTTGAAAGGACTAAGATATTACTCCTGTGCGAGAGAAACTTCAAATCGAGAAAAGTGGGGGAAATTGAAAAAAATCAAATATATACTACTTATGGATACGTTATCTTTTTTTAGGTTGTCCCGTAAAATGCATACATTTTCTTTTAGGAAATCTTTTCACCAAGTTGATCCTTTTTTGAACAATAAAGGTCTATTTTATTAATTCAACAAACCATAATACAAACCTTAAGAGTAGCAGAACAAAAAGAGAGAAACGAACAAAACCCCGCATGGGAGAATTAGCGAAAAGTGAAAAGAACTAGTAAAAACAACGAAGCAAAAGTAACAAAAAACTGAAAATAACCAACATTATAGCAAAGATAAACATCCAAACAGCTGATCCTAAGAGCCTAAGATGTCAAAATGGCGATGTGAGAGATGGGTCCTGAGATTGGTCACCCCATCAGCGACAAGATCCATCCAACGAATACCAAAAGTCCTTCACACCTGATACCACCTGGTACGCTGGTTGATACAGGACCTGATCCAGAGAAGATCAAATATCGCTGAGACAGATTCATGTCCCGTCGAATGGGCTTGAGTTGTCTTGGAAAGATCAGATCCTTGACAACACCAATGGATCAATTTTAGTAGCAACAAAACTGACCAGGAAGACCCACCACCTAGACTGTTCACACCATCAGAGATCGTGATGTCAGATAGGACGAGACTGTACTCCATCCTGCCGTGAATAGTAAAACCCAAACTGTCACCATTGTAACACCGAACACCCCCAATCCCCCATCCCATCCAAGTATCCTCCACGATCCAAAAATATCTGTATCGAACAAAAACCCAGGAAGAAACAAACTCAAACCACGAGAACAATCCACCCAATAAACCACTCTCCACCATTGTGGAGCCTCACGGAGGAAAACCCAAACCACCATGGAACGCATCGACGGCTTCGCCAGTCGAACCAACCCGTAAAGGACGAAGACCAACCGCTCGCAAGTGGCAAAGAGACGAGACCAGAGAAAAAAAGATCCTCCAGACAGAGGCAACGTCGTGCAAACGCCAAGCACCGTATCGGGGTGCAAAAACCCAGAAGCGACGCAAGCCCAACACCAGACGTCGCTATGAGGCTCGATTGGGACCAAGAGGACCAACGGGGAGCAAGCCAAACGTGCCAGTAACAGCCTCCCGGCAAACATAAATACGACGAGCAAGCATCGGAGCGGCGCCACCTATAAGGGAAAACTCCAATAGATTTGCAGAGACAAAATCTCGCCAGGCAATTGGCGCCAACGAAAGACAAGCTCCATGTCGGTGAGCTCGCCACCCGGAGCAGGAGGGCCATCGATAGGGATTGAGATGCACCCACCATTGGCGGTGGATAGCCAAACCCTTCACCAATTTGATCTTATTAGAACATCTCCAATGGATTCTCCATTTTATGATGATGCTCAATTTTGGAGAATTTTGGACACTTTTTTTGATCTAATTGGTTCTCCATCTCATTCTAAAAGACGGAGAAGAATGAGAAAAAAGGAAGAGCCTCGCCATATATTTGGCGAAGCTCTCTCTAGCCTTCTACATCCCCGAGCGGCAGTCAAACGGAGGCGTGAACAATGTGGTGAGAAAATGTGGCTTGTGTTGTTGTTGTGAGGATGGTCATTTTATGTGGGCCTATCAGCATATGATTTATCTATTCACTTTATTTTTTAACTTATGTTGCTCATATGTTGTTACGTTTTTCTTTTCTTTTCTTTTTTATTAATATTACGTTTATCATTATACTAAATTTTTTTCTACTCATATTACTCATGATATTCGGTATTCAGATTTTAATATATGTATATATATATATATATATGGATAATCAAATAATTTATGTGTAAAGATCAATGAATGTGTGTAACTTTAACTTATATATATATATATACATACATTATTTACAAATTTTATTATGTATTTTAAAGTTTCAAATAAAAATTAATTTATTATTTACCAATCAAAGATGTAGAATATTTTTATTACTGTAATAAATACAGGATTCTCCAAAATAGGGAAGCTGTTGGAGTTAGAACAAAATGTTTTTGGAGAATATAACTTTCGCTTCCCCATTTTGGAAAAAAAAATTTCGAGGAAGCTGTTGGAGATGCTTTTACTCATTTCTCTTCTCACTTAAAAAATCATTTTTATCTTATATAAATATTTACTACATTTAATCAATAATACTCTTTCTTAATTTCCGTATCTTATTTATTAGAGGGGATGGGGTGTGATTTGATTTACTGAAGTGGTGATAAGTTGATAGATGATGCACTTGACGAATACTTCATGTGTCCCACACATTTTGTAGAGTTTACAATTTTAAACTAATTGGCGATAATAATTTTTTTACTACCAATTAATTTAGTAGTAGCATTTACCAGATTTTCCCTTTATTTCTACGCATATTGAAATTAGGTTTCACCAGATTTTCCCTTCATATTGAAAATTGTTAAAATACACATTTTAACTAATCTTAATCTTCCTCTTAAGTAAAAGCAGCTTAATGCTGAAGTTGATGATTGATGCGAAGTTGGGTGATGGGCTTTTGAGCGTACGTTAACTAACGTAGCCTAGTAGGGCGCGGATTAGTATATAAAGATTGTTGGATGGAGTTGGCTCGTAGGGTTCAATTTAGAGAAGAATCGGGTGGGGAATTGAAAGATGAAGAAGCGCAGATATGAAGCAGTAACTTCTTCATCAGGTAAAAATTGGTCCATGCTTCCAGGTGATGTTCTGAGCAAAATCCTTGAGAATCTCAGTTTCTTGGACTGTCTTCATGCCATCTTGAGTTGCAAGGGTTGGAAAATCCAGATCCTGGCCAACTCAAGATGCTTCCTTCCATGGATCATTGAACAACACTGGTCCAACATCACTGTAGCATCCATGGAAAAGCTATCATGTACAGTGAAGATCCACCAACCGCAAAACCCTGAGCACTACTTGACTGTCTACAGAACCTTCGATCTTCCCTGCGGCTGCGAGACCTCCTCGGTAATGGCAATATGTGACCCTGATGGTGTTGTTCCGTTGGTGAGAGACGCCAAGTTGGGCTGGCTTCTTGTGGAGATTCCTTCTGCCAGATTACTTGTGCTCTACAGCCCTTTTGTTGTTGATGATGATGATGATGATGATGATGATCATGCTAGGGTTTTGCTTTTGCCGCCATGGATGAGTTGCATCTCCCAGGCCACGTTCTCCTCTCCTCCAACGTCATCTGATTGTGTTGTTTTCGCGGTGACAAAAGAAACTGAAAATGTATCTGGCACGATACACACTTGGTGCTGCCGCGACAATGCCTGGAAGCAACACATCATACAAGAAGCTACATCATGGGTTTACAGCGCAATGTCCATGGACTGTACTCTCTATTGTTTAGTGCAAGGTGATCGTATGCTCATCTTCAACTCGTCCAACTCTGCCTCGAAAACTGTCTCACCGCCAATCGAATCATGTTATTGGGAGCTGAAGTATTTGGCAGCTGTTAATGGCGGTGAGGTCTTGCTGATATGCCAAGGGTTGAGAAAAGGACCTGGTTGTTTTAAGGTGTACAGATATGATATGGCCTCCAATTCATGGGTACCGAAACCAAGGTTGGATGGACAAGCTCTGTTTCTCGAGTATCCGTATTACTGTGCTTATGCAGCTCCTGCTCAAATGGATAATCGGCTCTATGACTGTATTGGATACTCAACCTGCGGAAACCTGTATTACTCTTTTGTGGATGGACAAATGCACATTGATTCTTGTGGACGCTTCATGTTTCCATCCTATGAGCATAAGCCATGGGGCGGAAAATTCATCTTTCTGTTCTAATACTATAATGCTACTATATATTACTGTGCAGGTGTTTGTGTGTATAGAAATTATATCTGACTAATTCAAAATTTATTCAAGATTTATCGTTATATGATTCTGCACTTACCAGGGTTCATCAACATTGTAGTAACTGCTTACTCAATTAGCTCTTTACATCTGATGTCGGCAACAACATGTCGGATGTGAGGGGCATACCACTTCACTCTCTCCAGGTGATTGAGCATCACTTCCCAAAGACGGCCTGCAAGCAACCCGAGTTGCATTACAATCCTTAATTACTTCTTTAGACACACGACTTCTCAGACTTGAAATGTGCAATACAACTAGGCTAGTTGAGAAGATATATGTATGTACCTTCAGATTCTGCAATCTCAGATATCGACTTTATAACATGATCAACCCATGACTGTTCTTCTGAGTCCTTCACATTTTCGTGCACATGCAACGTCCCACCTGTGCTCCTGCATTGCCAGCGCTTTCAGTTCATTTAACACAAACAGACAGAGAGGCAGGCTACTTGGGGTGTTGTATTTTGGAGTTGTCCGTGTTCCTAGCATATGGATGGGTGTTTGTTTCAGTATTTCACTGGAACTTTATGGAGTATTTTTTATACATATTATTGGAGTAGTAAATTTGTTTCCTTTCAGGAAAAAAAAAAGACAGAGCCATGCACACTTGACGGACAAGTACCAACCTTAAGGCCCGCACAGCAGTAATCCAGGCACACTCGCTGGATGGCAGAAGACCAAGGCAAACTCGATCTGCAACTCCCTGTAATCCGATCGTTCGAAATGTGTTGTTTGGAATCACATGGTATGAAGAAAGTCCTGATGTGTGAGTGTACATGAGAGAGAGAGAGAGAGAGAGAGAGAGAGAGAGGAAACATGCCTTGGGAGCCACAATTCTATTATCCCCTTCAAGGACAATACAGCGTGCTGAAACAGAATTGGTTTCAAGATTTTTCTTAAGTGCTTCAATTGCATGTGGATTCCACTCACAAGCATACACGAGCTTTGCCTGGGCCCTGAATAGCAACAAAATGAATAGTACTTAACAACATGACATGAGAGAAGGAACACCTTATATCCAATGTAAGCATGAAAATTGGAGTATTAATTACAATAAATAGAATGATACTCCTACTTTTTTTTGTCCCAAATTAATTGCTCCTTTCCTTGAGCACAAATTAAGGTAAAAGTAGACAGTGGATATCAAAATGTAAGATGGATATGTAAAAAGGAGAGAAATTGGGGGTAATAATTTAAAATAAGTAGGTAAACTTTTCTAAAGAGGAAACGTAACAATTATTTTCGGACTTCTCTAAAGGTAAATGGAGCAATTAAGATAGAGGGAATATATTTTACTAACACATCCAAGTATCCAACTGTTCCCTACTCTATTTTAGTCATTAGGATAGGATATCATCCAACTATAAACCAACTACGGAAAGTAATTTCTGTATTTGACCCATGAACTAAACATTCGACACGAAAGAAGTTCTATCCACTGTCCACTATCATTGTTAGACTTTCTGTCAAGGGGACTGATCCTAATTATCTCATGATCCTGATCAAAGCTAAACCATAGAGAGGGGAGAATGACATTAACAAGCAAGGGAGAAAAGGAGAAAAAATGAGAGCTCGAAGAGAACTGGTCTCTCAAGTTAAAGACTTGTAAAGATAGGAAGTCGAAACAAACATAGACAAGGCCCATCACACCTGACAAGGAATGGCAGCACAAAATATCCAATTCCAGCAAACAGATCCACAACAACCTCTTCTTTGCAGTCCATTTGGCCCATGCGAACTTTTTCAGAAAGATTGCCCCATGAGAACATGCATTTCATAGCATCAAAAGAATAGAGAATCCCGTTTTCACGATGGTTAACCCAACCATTATCTCCAACAAGAATTTCTAAATTGCTATCTCTTGTTCCAGTAGAAGCAACTCGACCCTTCAAAAAGAAACAAAATACGTCAAAATATGCAAGCTGGGATTAAAAAAGAGAATAAGTTATGCTTGTATCCCCTGATTCCGTTGCAAAAAATTTAGGAACTTACGGAGGAGATTTATTACTGTAGCCACAGTAGTTTCTTCTCATATGACCCTAAATGCCTGGTTTGCTTCACTTTAATCTGTGTTCCTAGATTCCTTCTTTCACTTACTGATGAGGAAGATTCTGGTCTAACAGCGACTCAGAAACAATAAAGTAAACATGTGTCACCTCATTTACATATGTGCTAGTGATTGAAGATTGGAGCATAAGTGGAGAAAAGAAAGGTGGTAGAAGAGCTGAATGAATCCAGGAGTAGAACATGAGATTAGGACAGAGCTTTTGAACAAGCTTCATATCATAAAGAAAGGAGAAAAATGATGCGGGAACAGGCAGAACAAGGGAGAGATAGAGGTAAGAACAGCTGAGCGAACTTTGGTTCTTTAAGAGTGGCAGGAAGAAACTGGGTTAAATTCCAAAGGATAGAGTTGCCCAATGAATTTTCTGAGGCAGTTTTGGTGCCACTATTCATCTTCCATTCAGCCAAGGGAAGTTATGGGTCCTAAATTTACCAAAATTTACTACATGAGATGGTTCACGACAGGCTTGCAGTTTGCCTCTAACTTTACCAAAATTTTGACTGGAGTAGAGATTGCATATATTTCATGAGACTGAATAAGTTATGAACAAAGGGTGAGAGTAAGGATTTAGATTTGGTGAAAACAAAAAGATTGTTAACCCTAAATAGTCATTACTATAGCCATTGTGTAGGCATTTGTATTTTCCTAGACATTATTGTGTTAGCAACAATAAAACCCATTAAAGATTGTCCTTATTTGGAAAACAGTAAATAATAATCCAGATTTAGTGTTTACTGTAAATTCATACTAAGAAATAAAGAACTTACTTGTCGAGCAAGTCGACATGTATTCAATGATCTAGCAACAATAGGCCAAAGCTCCTCCCCAATTGAATTCCACAATGGATCTCGAAACGATGTCACAGGAAGAACAACAATATCACCAAGTCGTTCCCACCTATATATCAATGAATCAAGTGAAATATTATAAGACACACCAGCCTTCTCTTGTTTCTGATTAATCAAAATTGTAAATTTTCCAGCCTACCTGAAACTACAAAAAATCTAGAAAAACCCCTATTATCCAGCAGAAAACTGAGAAAAGAATATGGATAATGGAAGCAGACTAGCGTTTTTTAAATCAGAGGAAACCAAAACTTAGATGATTATAAGGGTGAGAAGAGTTGCATAAAATGTAGTATACGAAACACAAACCTAGATGGCAACTCTTCCAAAAGGGTCATTGATAACCCTTTAAGTTTAATCAGAGTTGCTACAGCTTCAGACATTGTTTTTAATGGGGACTTCGAAGCTTTTCGAACCTTGACAACTTCATCTGGCATCTTACAGGCACCACATTGATTAAGAACATCCAGGGCCTTGGCGGAAGATAGATCACTTGACAACATATTTTCAGCTTCCAGTTGTTCAGTATCCTTGAAGCTATCAAATGAGTGAAGCATATGATGCTGGTTTGCATCAAATAAAGCAGAAAACTCCTCAGTCACCGGAAAGCAGATACTCCGCCCATTATCCATTGTATAAACCTTCCTTGAAAGATCTATCCATCCATGTTTCTTCAGTAAGTCTTTCACTCTTTTTCCATGTTTTCTTTCAAGTTGCACTACCCAATTAGAAACAGTCAATTGATTACTAGCAATCAGACTCTGCAGTTCATGACCCCATCCCCAAGTATTCTTACCATCTGGAGTTTGATCTTTGACTTCCTTACTGCTAAGCCCATGTACATTCGAAGGCATAATATCATGATTTAGAGATAACAAAGGAAACAAGCTGATTTTCAGTGGTTCACTGAACTTAGTTCCAAAAGCATAACAAGCTGCACCACCACCAATCGTAACAAGATCATCACCAACAACATTGCTTGTAAAACGCACAAACAGTTCGCTACCTGCAGAATGGATCATCACATGCTTCCATGAAAAGTGTTTCAAGTCAAGAAGGGCCAGCTCTTGAAAGTGTTGTCTCACGGGACAACCCCCTATTACTCCAATAAAATTTCTGTAGGTGAACATGGAGTGAGAGAACCTAGCATAAGGACTTCTTCCTGCTACTTTTTCTTTCTTCCACAAACGTTTTTCAACATCAAAACTGTACAAGTCTCCAAGGGCTTTTTCTCCATTGTGCCCACCAAACATGAATAACCTAGACCCATATGTTACCATTGAATGAGAGTGGCGTGCAGAAGGCCATTCACCATTTACTAGAATCTCTTCCCATTTAAGATTATCCGTGTGAAGAACATACAAGGATGAAGAAATTGTTTCATTATCCAGGCCACCGAAGACATATATATCTGAGCCCACAACTGCTGCTGCATGGCGGTGCCTGCAAAAAAGTTATCAAGAAACATGAACTGAATATGTACAGACTTTAAATTAATCATCAAAAAGCAAATAGAGAATGAAACAACCTCTATGCCATTGACATCTATCCAAATATTTGGCATCTCCAAACTTATCAATAATAACTGGAAAAACTTAATGAGGCAGTGAAAAGCATCCATTTTGAACAAGTTCTTAAGGGAAAATATTTCAGAGGAACAATGCATATGAAGAGTAATGGGAAGATACAAGTCCTAGAATTCAGCAAGTACCAAAATCTAAAATGTTAGAAGTACTAAGACTTCCAAAACTTGTCATAGTTGATCCTATAAGTATTTGATAAAGTCCAACTTACAAACTTAAGACTTGTACTTGCCATTTACCAGATACATGCCTGAACAATATTAAACACAAATAAATTTTTTATTATAAACATAATTGACATAACAAGTGGTCTTCACTGGATTAAATACTGGTAAACTGAATATTCAGTACAACATCAATCTGGTCTAAAAACATCAATAATTAGATAATTTTCATATTTTTTGTATATTTATCTAGCTTTGTTATTTGTTGTGCTCTCACAAAGTAGTGTGTTCTTTAACTACTTAGTTGTTAACTGGGAACGAGTATTATTGAAAGTTTTATGACTTGAAAAAAATCTAAGCTGTACCAAAGTTCAGTTATGGCATCTTTATCAGAAAAAGTAGTACTTGAAGTGAAAGAAATTGTGTGTACAACTTTTACTTCCAGTGTTAAGCTGAATTTAGGTTCTTTTTCAATGCCTATCTGTTCTTTGCCCCCGGCTTATCATTGAACCAGGCCACTTTTATTATCATTATCATCATCAATAGCACCTTAATCCCAACTACGTTGGGGTCGGTGGCATGAAATTTATAGTGGCAATTAATTGTCAAAAATTCGTCGAACCAGGCCACTTTTATAAATAAAAGAAAACATTTATTTTCTGTGAACAAGGAAAATTGAATGACCAGAGAGAAAATACCTGGGGAAGAAAACTCTGCCAGTACATTCAAGAAACTTCCATTCACTCTTTGCTATATTGAGAATCCACACATCACTCAATATGTTCAACGGATCACCCCTGCCTCCAATAACAAACATCTGATCCCCAATTATCGATGATGTGTGGCCTAAGCGAGGAGATGGGCTGCCTATAGCATCAATTGCCTTCAACTCGTCTTTCACAGGATCAAGTAGTAATAAATCATTTCTTCGTGAATGTCTTCCAATACCTCCAAAGCCGCCAAATACAAGAATCTTATTAACATCCCTTTCACTAAATCTGCAAGCCGAATGACCCCAAAGGAAGAGTTTCTCCACTTGTTCACCAATTATCCACATCGGAGTCGGTAATAAACTGCAGCCTGCACTTCCTGCCAGTCCTGTCAACGTATCAAAGGACTCAGACTCACTTTTATGTTAACAGCAAAAAACTTGGTCCTGCAATCAGACCTAGATCAGTACTCAAACTTCCCATACGTACACTAATAAATGCATAATGAAGGAACTGCAAGCAATTAGATGTTCAGTCCAGCACAGACAGATGTGACTACCTTTCTTAAATTTTTATGGAATACAACCTGCTTTTCTTTAGTTCATACAAGAAGAATGTTTTTCGAAGCATAAAGAAAGTCTTGAAGCTGTTCATGGAACAAACTATAAAGTGTCCCAACCAACTAATGAGCAATACAGTATTTGAATTATTAAATCTCCACCCTCAAACATAAAATCCAAACTACAGTTCGTGATAACTCTACAAAAGTTTTGTTTCACTATTCACGCCATTTTTTTATAATATGGAACATGAAAACAAACAAATGGAAGCTGCAGTAACGTTTGAAGAAGAAAATTAATGGGCAAAAGGGAAGATTCAACTAGCAAGAATTTCTCCAAATAATCATCGAAACACAACTATATTCCTCAAAACAAAAATCATACAGAGCTACCATTATCAGAATTCCCGTTAGTTGTACTCAACTCATCCTCCCTGATCCCGTAATCATGACAAGAACGGCCATTGCAACAAGATGAACCATCCTCAACATCCGGTGCTCCATTCACAGAAGACCCACAATGAGCTCTAAAAGCTTGAAGAAAGCCATCGGTTCTTTTCCAATTGGCTTCCATTTTCTCATTCGAGACTTTAACAAGGAACCTCACATACTCTTCAGAAACCAGAATTCGGTCAGTGTCACCGAGAGGGACTTCCATCCGAATGGAACATCGAATACCGACGATTACTCTCTTCCCAGCACTAGAAATGCCAGACTCTCGAAACCCAGAAGCAATAGCCAAAGCAACCAAATCCTGAGCCGAACTCAAATCCCTGCACTCAACTGCTATAATTAGAGGCTCGAACCGGAACACTAGCTCGCCTGGTTGATTAGCCTCCTCCTCCGAATGGGAAGAATCGGGGAAGAGAACGGAGAGGACAGATTTTGGATCGGCCAAGTGGTGGGAAATGAAGATCCATGAGCCGCCGCGAGCTTTCTTCTTGGTGGTTGTGGAGACGGACGGCTGGGAGAGGATAGAAATGCGGCCGGAGCAGGAGCTGGTGGTGAAGTAAGAATGGTGGGCGTTAATGGAGTCGAGGAGAGGGATGATCGGAGCATCTAGCGAACCCTTTGGCGACTTGTCAGTGTCGCTCGAGCCTAATGAAGCAAGCGTTGCTGCTTTCCTCTTGTCAAAGTCCATCGCCTTCTAGCTTCTCTAGCTCTCTGCAATTCCTTCAAACTAAGAGACCTACTTTACTTTAGAGAAACTGACTAGCCAAAAAGCACCTAAAAAAACCTTAAACTGTTAAGTTTGTTCTTTTTTTGACCATTCAACTAATTAATGGATCTAATAAACCATTTAACTTTCAAATTTGTTCCAATTTGGCCACTCAAAGATTGTTCTTACATGGTAAAATGAAAAAAAAACACATCTTTAACTTTTTTGTTTTTGCCAATCAAACCTTTTATCTTTATTTTCTCCACCGAGACCACCATCTACATCAATATCTCATTTAAATCACAACATAGAGAAAATCGGTAGCTGCGAATATTACTATCATCGGTTCTGCTATCCTACCATCATTCTATGGGCAAAATAAAAATAAATCCCTTACAAACCAAGGCATACTCGTTAAAAGCTATGGAACACATATAATCAATCAATCATGGTCTACTTTAGAACCTATTAAACAAAACTTGAAATCTTAACCGAAACAATAAACTCAAAATCTCCATATCCATTAGCTTGTGTGTGGCTGAAATTGTAATATAAAATCAACAATGAGTCATGTCTAATGTGCGTGAGTGTCCTTGCCGATTGGGTGAATGAAGAGGAGACATTACAAAGATATGTTGGCGAGGTATGCAAAGAGGATCGTGTTCAGGCGCGAGAAAGGAAAGGAGATAACAGAGGCGACGACATAGAGGACCACCATATATGCCGCCATCTAGGTGGCCCTAGCTTGGAGCGGTTTTTTCTCTGTTTAGATTTCAACATAGCTTCTAACAGGACCGCCATCTTCATCAATATCTCATTATCTCCGACTTGGAAGGGTGGGCCGTTGGTCACCGATTCCACCGAGGCTAGTAATCGTCGTCTCATCAACAGTGAAGGGCATCTCCAAAAATTTTATAGAATCATCATAGTTATTAAATTGCACCCAATTTTTGGAATTAAATGCTATGAGATCTTCCAACCTAGACCTTCTTGGGAATTGGGCATGATTTTGGTTCCAAGGAAGGAAAGGCTCGCGTGTGCCTGGTGGTAGTTCGATAGGATCATAGGAAAAGTTAATTGGCTAGTGGTTTCAGGGACAGACAAAGTCAAAGAAGGTAAATAAAGAATAGTCATTGAAGAAGAAGTTATTAGTGTTGCCATGATGTAGTCAAATAAGGTGAAAGGGTTAATGAGAGTTTTAACAAAGGTGCGGAACGAAAGACAAGATAGAGGAGGTAGCCAATAAAGTTTGATTAGAAAACTTTTAGCTTGATTAGTAAAAATTCAAGAGTTAAGGATGTTTTATGTATTTTATCATGTTAAAAAAACCCTTTTACTTGTCAAATTGGCACAGAATTAAAAGTTTGATGATTTATTAGGCCAATTAATCAGTTGAGTGTCAAAAAGAGACAAATCAAACCGTTTAGGGTTTTTTCGGTGCTTTTTACCAACTGACTACTACAAAAATGCTAAGGGCTTAGCCTAATTTACATTTTTCACCACTGATTTTTAAAACGGCGAAGTTAAAAGCGCATCCTAAATGCTCTAGTTTTGCTATTATTTACTTGTTTGTCATTTCCATTTTTTCATTCTTTTAAAAAATGTGTATCTTCTTTTTCATAATAAAAAATTACAAATAATTAGTCGAGTGGAAAGAAAAAAAGAAGACGAAAAGAACAAGACCCATATGTCATATATTTTGATGAATTTTTCGGAGTCTATTATCGAGTGTCATGTTTTTCATTACGAGCATCATAAAGTACAAATATCATTTTTTTCAATACAGTATCATTAATTTCCTAGTGTGCATCATTAATTTCCTATAGTGCATCATTGAATTTTGTACAAGTATCATTTTTTCCAATACTGCATCATTAATTTCCTACAATACATCACACCACTCATACTGCTGTATCGTGTATTTGCTATGATGCATCAGTACTCTCCAATTAAAGAATCACGAATTTGCGGTGCTTCATCACAACCGTCCACCATCATCAACATCTCACGAACCTCATCGTTGCGCCACCCCGTCGTCCCTCAGTTGCCAAAACGCCTCCTCCAAACACGACCGTAAACCGATGTCCCACCACCACCCTCCTCAAATGTCGACTCGAGCCACCATCCTCCGCCCTGTCTCCGCCACCAGCCTCGTCGTAGCCAGAGCATCATGATCTTGCCTGAAGCCTCATTGGAGCCAGATCCGGCAAGCTAGAAGCAGGTTTAACGAGAGAAGAGATGGGAACACGTACGGTCTTGGAGGTTCGATGGAGGGAGGTCGACCAACAAAGGGTCTCGAAGGGTTGGGTAGGAATCAATGGTGGAACAATGGTTGATGATGAATGAGTGGCATATTTTGTAATATTTTTAAAAGCTTGAGCGCATATGATGCGCTTTAGCGCATTGTAAAGTCACCCTTTTTAAAAACTTATAAAAGAATCCTCTTAGTTTCAAACTAGAGTGTTAAATGTACGGTTGATCGATCAACTTACATGTTTAAGAGTAATAATTGTATGTAAGACTAGAATATTGAATCTGAAGGTTAAGTGGATCATTAATTCTATGAAATAGTTATAGTTATTGAATTTTCACTTGTAATTTAGTTTTGTTAATCAATTCTCATGTAAAATCAATCATTAATTATTTTTTAATTATTTCATTTACAAATTGCTAGAATCACAAATCTTTGTGGATTTGATACGGTACTCATCAATTTTTAAACTTGTTTGACAACCATACATTTGTGTTGTTGCGGCTAGGGACTCTTTCCCCCTTCTTCAGAAGCTCTTCCAAGTTGAGTCTTTGTAATGTCAGTAAAGCCTTTGATTCCTTCCATATAAAGGAAAGTGGAACATAAGTGTTTCATACAAAGGAAATCGAGTAGGAAGAGTCATCACACGATTATAGAAGCACCGGCGACCAGAAGTGAAACCATTCAAGCAGCGCTTCCACATATAAATCATCGTTCTCAAACAGATGACCAACTTAGAGCCCGCACACAATTGCGTTGGCTCCACTTCCCTTGTCTCATTGCGGGGACCCGCGAACCTGGCCTATTGCGCCATCGCTGGTGGGTCTTGTGCGGTGGTTCTGGGCATTTGCGCATCGTTCCGATGAAAGAGGGTGACGGTCCGATAACGGAATGGCGGTGGGCGATTGGTGAAAGTGAAAAGTTTAAGATAGAATTGTTAAGGTTGATAATTGTTAAGGGGTCAATTTGTTAAATCAAACACTTAGGGTGCTAATAGAGTGATAAATAAAAAATTTAGTGGCTAAAATTATCCCTTTTCACTATGATTTGTTAAGTTGAATGAAAAAAAAACTAACGATAGAACTATGAATCTATGATAATATTTAAAATGGACACCAGTAATATAAAAACTTAAAATAGAACTCATATAAGATACACAGTATTAATTAAAAGTATTAATTAAAAGCTATGAGATTATGAGTGTATTTGACCCTTAAAAAGAGGTTACTTTTGTGATATGCACTACATGTTTTACTTTTACTCATTCTCAAAGTATGTTTTATATATATATATATATGTATCTCGTTATATTGTAATAAAAAAACATGGTTTACTTTATTATCCTCAAATCAAACAATATTATAGAAAATGTAAATGAAGGTAAACTCTATAATTATGCAAAAAACACAAACTAAAATATATATATAAAATTCTGACAAAATGAGATCAAGTTACACACTTATTTTTGTTTTTTTAAAAACAAGACATCAAGTTACACTTCGGTCACCATATATTGTGGACAAGGCTTCTCTCTTGTCCAGTGTTTGAATGGAAGCTTCAGTGTATTGAAGGAACACTTGTCTCAGCCATGTCCCCATACTGGAAACTACACAGTGAACAGCAGTAGAGAAGCTAAATCCCCATACACTACTATTTGTTGAGGGGGAATCTTAGAGTGGGGACAACTTTAAGGCTACAAGTCTTGAACATGGTCAATCCAAACGTCTCCGCCATGTCCAGTTCTTCATTTCTGATTCCGCCGCCCAATTCCCAGTCGAAGTGAAACAGCAGCGCCGCCAGAGCCAGCTCCATCACCACGTTCGCGTACGATATCCCCGGGCAAACCCGACGACCCGCCCCGAACGGAATGAACTGCAGATCACGCCCCTTCAGATCAATCGACGACTCCATGAACCTCTCCGGGTTGAACACTTCCGGCTCCCTCCACCTTCTCGGGTCTCTCGCGATTGCCCAGTAGTTCACGATCGTCCGCGTCTTCGCCGGAATGTCGTAGCCGTTGATCGTGCACCGTTCCATTGACTCCCGTGGGAGCAGAAGCGGCACCGGAGGATGGAATCTCAGAGTTTCATTGATCACCGACTTTATGTAGCTTAGCTTGTGGAGATCGGACTCTTCCACCGTCGATTTGCCGGCGACTGCTTGTCTCACTTCTTCTTGAGCTCTCTTCATCAAAGCCGGATTCTTTATCAGCTCCGTCATCGCCCATTCCGTCGTGTTCGATGTGCTGTCCGTTCCTCCGGTGAACAGATCCTAATCAAAACACAGCTTTGAAAAAAATCACAAAAAAAAAAAAACTGGATTCATACACTAACACCACTGAGTGGATCGATCTACTTGACGTACCAAAATGACAGCTTTAATGCTGTTGATGGTTAAGGGGGTATCGAATTCATCAGCTCCATTATCTTTAACGCGAAGCAGAACATCGACAAGATCTTCTTGGTCGGAGACGAGCGTCTCTGTCTTGTTCTTCTTGACGTGTTCGTCTATGATCCTGTTCGAGATACGATCCAATTGAACGAAGTTCTTCTCCAGCTTCGCCTTCATCCCAGTAATCTTTCCCACAAAAGCGAGTGAAGGAAAGAAATCTCCGACATGGAACCCTGCAGCCAGCGAGGTCCCTTGTCTCATCGCCGCCTTGAACTCGTTCCGTCCCTCGAATTTCCGACCGAACACAATCCTTGTAGTGATGTCGTGGCTCAACCCGAAAAGTTTCTCAGCCAAATCAACAGTCATTCCACATGAATCGGAGATAGATCTCACCAAAGCGCTGACTTCCTCCTCCCTGACTCGACGGAACGAGTCGACCCGTTTCTGGTTCAGAAGCTCCGTCACGCAGATCTTCCTCAGCAGTCTCCAGTGATTCCCGAACGGCGCGAACGCGACGTCGGTGTAGTTGTAGCCAAGTATCTTGGGGGCGACGAGCATTGGCCGGTTCGAAAAGATGGCGTCCTTGGTTTTCATGATCACTTCCGCCATTTCTGCAGAAGAGACGACGATGGTTTCGATGGAGCCGAGCTTCAAGTGCATGAGAGGGCCGTACTTTTCAGACAAATCATGAAGTGAGCGATGAGGAAGTGGACCTAGCAAGTTCATGTTTCCTATGATCGGGAGCTTTCGAGGGCCCGGAGGGAGACGAATCCTTGCTTGCTTCCCAAGTTTGAGGAGCAGCAAGGGAAGTAAGAGCAGGAAGAGAAGGATGATACCTGAGCCGCCATAAGATTGTGTCGTGGAAAGAAGAATTTCAAATTCCATGATCACTCGGTGGTTTCAGCTAATGAGGTCTCTTCATCTTTATGTTTCTCGTTATAAATAAGGGGTAACCTTGAATTTGATGGTGGATTATCAGCCCACTTGTTACTTTATTAGGTTCTAAGAGACCTTATCTTACCTTTTTTTAGAACATAATTAATTACATGACAAAACTGTGCATTAAAAAACATAGGGATTGACATGGAGTTAAGGCAAGAGAAAACTTCTCCACTTTACCCTTTGTTTAATACTCTATCCGTTCTAGCATATTTGACTCGCCATCGAGATTAAGGAATATTATCGAAACAGTAAAGGAAAAAATCTAAGAACTAAAAAATTGAAACAATAATTTTAAAATGGAGTGGGATGGAGTGGGTTGGTGAGGGAAAATGGGTAGAATGGTAAATTGGTAGGTGAAAACTTAGTCTACTATGTTCTTTTTTGCTACAACTATCAAATAAGGGTAGAAATGTAAATTGGTAGGTGAAGACTTTTGGGACAATCAAGAAACAAAAGTGTGGTGTTGCATTGCTTATGGAGTTAAAGGATTACTCTAACCATCAAATGAATGTGAATATGTTCTAAATGTGCATGTAACATTTGATTTTACAATATCACTCTTTTAAGAAATGAAGTCATATTCTATAATTTACATGTAACATGTTAATTTCACAGTCAACTTTCATATGCATAAAAGTTATTAGACATTTTATAGTAGCAATTATTTATTAAATAATGAAAATGAAATGTAGTAGTAGCAATTATTGTGGGGGAAAAAAGAACACCGTTTTATTGCCGGCCGGTTCGAGGGAACGATGCGTCATATTTTTGTCCTCTTATGATACACGACATGGTTTGATATAAGAAGAATCATGATATTAAGATACATTAATAAATAATGATTTTACAAGGGTAGAGTATAAAAGAAGTCAATACAATCATTCATAATTAATTTATCTTAAATTCAAATCATTATGACGTTGTTGACAGCTAACTCTGCAATAAAATAGTTGCATGCTAACGAATCAGGCCCATTCATTTGAAGACATCTACCTGTTTCGTAATTTTGTTGTAGAGTGGGTGGCGGTTGTCTTATTCAAATATTTTTATGTCAGCTAAATTAATTAATAATCCCACCATTCAGACAAATCCCACGCAATCACACAACTGTCTTGGACTGTAAATAAAAAAAAAAAAAAATCCATTACTAATGCTATCTTCTGCCCATTTCAGTGCAAGTGAGTACATTTCTCCAATACCTAGCAAAACATCTTTCTTTATTAATCATTCTACTAGTGTGTTCCCAAAGTTTCAATGGCAGCCAGTCATTTCAGGACTGGAAGCAAAACTTATACATACAATGAGGGAAAACACAATGTATACCCTTTACATGGAGGTTCTGGTGCAGTGCAGACTACAGCAACTTTTATTCTAGAGTTCTTAAACAGCCCCCAGGGAGAAGAAACTTGAACTTATCTGCATTCTCTATCAAATATGCAGGGAGATGAACTGCTGAAGCTGATCTGGGGATAGACCCCATCTTCTTGATCAGCTCTTGGAATGTGTACTCCTCAGGCAGCATATCGAAAAGATCATCTCCTTTGCATATTATCTTCTGTATTCTACCATAATCTAAGAAATCCTGCCTTCTTACTCTGTCTGCATGGCTGTAAGCTGTCATCTTGAAGACGAATTCCTTCAGATGCCGAAAGCAGAAGCTACAATGCCATCCCGCATCAGAGAATAAGAGGTCGGTTTGGCGTGAGTGCCGATACTGGGTCCTAGGGTTATACACATGGACTGTAGCACGCCAGCTGCTGTAGTCGACTGGAAACTCGAATGAGTACATGTAATTCCTCAACTCAAGGTGCACTACCTGTGGGATGCCGTCGCACCATTGAAACAATTTCATAGTATGCGGGCTTGGGATCTCATCAGTGTCGGACATTATTAGTAGGTCTCCACTGGATATGCCTGCTCGGCGAAGCAATCCATTCATAGCTATCCTCTGTTCTGACTCAAGAACAAAAGGGTCTTCATGTGATCCCAGAAATGAAACCCGTCCAGGGAAAACATCATGGACAATCCTTCCCTTGGAAAAGGCAAACCTATCCTGATTTGTAGCAAAAAATAGAGGTTTTCGGAGGCCTGTGAAGGTGGTATTAGACTCTAGAATCACAAACTTGGAAACATAAGGACTGAGCTCATGCCACCTAATCTCAAGCATGTCTAACTCATTACTGAAGATGATAGCATCAAATATACGCCGGGGTTGTGCACGTTTGGACCAACCATGGAGCTGGCAAAGGTGTTCCATTGAGACATTCTCTGCATAAAAATGTGGCAGTCGGCTGAAGGGTTGAGGAGGACGATCCCAGAGAGGGCGAAAAAAGTAGGATATTTTCTGGCCATGAGTGAATATCCCAAGCATACATAATGGTACAAGTATCAAGAGGAGAACGAAGAGAAGCCTAGGTGGTGACCTTCTGACACTGAGGCGCAGAGCTCTTGGAGCCATGGTTTGTGATAATAACAGAGGCAAGGCTATAGACATAGTTGACCACTTCCAGTTGGCAAAATGCTCCCGGTCATCTGCATAAAGTTCAGCCATTCCAATAATAAACATATGCTTTTACACTTGAAATATATTTGAAAGCCCTAACAATTTAAACTAGCCACGGAAAGTAACAGATCATCTATGGCTAGAGGTTAAAGTTCAGTTTTTT
Source organism: Stellera chamaejasme (assembly GCA_024586325.1). Lineage (NCBI taxonomy): Eukaryota > Viridiplantae > Streptophyta > Magnoliopsida > Malvales > Thymelaeaceae > Stellera > Stellera chamaejasme. The sequence continues at coordinate 2,433,195 of CM044986.1, forward strand.
CAGCTCGGGTCCTATAGCCCCACCAAAAGCTCATAGCTTTGTGCAACTGGTGTAACTGAACATCGAAGAAATCCCTAAAAAAGGAAGCTTTAAACAAACATGCTGAAGTAAGATTAAGCTAATATCAGATCTTCTTCACATGTAGTCTCAAAGACGAATATGAAAAGACCATTTAAGGATACAATACCAAAAACAGCAGAGCAATTAACAACAGATCAAAAAATATTATATCCTAGGATTAATAATAATAATAATAATAATAATGATAATAATGATAATAATGATAATAATAATAATAATCCTCACCGATGCATCTCCACCAAGACCCAAAGTATCGTCACAGTCTAAACATCACGTTGAAGGTAGACGCGAAAGATTAGTGCTTTACGAGGCTCTGTCATACTCTTCTTCACGGCGGAGGTGACGGCGGCAGCAGATTCGGCGGGGTGCAAGGAACCGACCACGAACTTGATCAGCGCGGACAGGAGAAAGCCATGAGATCTGGACGGAAATCGGGCGGCCGGCTGACGTTATCAAAGATTCCAAGGCGGCGCCGGCGTGAAAGTGGTGGTTACTGGATCACCTGGAGAATGCGTGGATGCGTTTATTACACGAAGTGTAGGTTTTGACTTTTCCTGGGTTGAGACTTTTGTTTTATTTTTATTTTTTTGTTTTTATACTGGATTGGGCTGAGTAATCAAGTACTAATATATCTGGGCTTACGAGCATTATTGGGCCAATGTGCATTAATCTTTTTTTTCCCTATCCAAGCATTAATCTCTGTTTTTTTTTTCCACCTACAATGTAAATGTATCAATTTTGATGACCGGTACTTTTTTTATTTTAAGAAATGACTTTCATTCAACTTATAATTAAAAGAAAGAGGAACGAGTCCTTAACAACATGAACCTAAGAGTTCTAAGCAATGATGAGCAAGGCGGTAGGGCTGTTAAACGAATCGAGCCCGTTCGAGCTCGGCTCGAGCTCGAGCTCAAACGAGCCTGTCGAGCCAAGCTTTTTTAAACCTCGAGCTCGAGCTCGAGCCGTTTTTTAGGCTCGTTTGTTAAACGAGCTGAGCTCGAGCCTCGAAGGTTCGGCTCGATCAGGCTCGCGAGCCTACACGAGCCGAGCCGAGCTCAAGCCTATTAGATTCGAGCCGAGCCCGAGCCTATTAGATTCGAGCTCGAGCTCGTGAATTTAATAATATTTTATTGAATTAATTTCATATATTTTGATTTTTTCGAGCTTCGTGAGCCACTTCGAGCCTAATCGAGCCGAACTTTATAATCGAGCCTTAACGAGCTACCCCCGAATCGAGCTCGAACCTTTCACGAGCCGAGCTCGAGCCCGAAAAAATGAGCTCGATGAAGTTCGAGCCGAGCCTGATTTTCACGAGCTCGAACTCGAGCCTGCCAAGTTCGGGCTCGGCTCGGCTCGGCTCGATTTCACCCCATGGGTCAAGGGCATGAAAAAACTGAAAACGCCCGACCCAATCTACCGAATAACCAAACAAAACGGAAGCACAAAAGACTAACTAAAGATAGCAGACAGAGCAAGAAAAAAACACAAGCGTTATGCCACAAACGATCAACAAATCACATTATCAAGCGAGAGCGCACCAATTCAAAAAAAACTAGGAATCCACAAGTTGGACCCCCTCATGCAGGCACCAGAGTGCAACTTCCTCAAGATAAACAAAAGCCACCAACCCCCACCTTAACTAGTCGTAAAGAGCTAAAAATGACATGGTCCCTGCATAAGCACCCGCCATCAGAATCTCCTAAATCGACCATCCTTTTGATAATATCAGAAGCCAAATCCATCGATGCCCAAAACAGCCCCCGAGGTACCCCATCCGAGTCAATTGTGCACTGGCTTGAGCAAGTAAGGAAGACTGTAAACCCAACTTGCCCAGGCGAAGGCCCCTCATCGATTCAGGCAGGGTGGGCCATCGCCCGACCCTGCTGCTCTTTCCTCCTCCTCATCCCCCGCCAGACATAATTGAACCCGTTCCCGATCTCGACCAACCTCAACATCCAAAGCAGTTGTCCTAACCTTCCCTCTATGGCGGAGTCGGAGCCCACCTAGATATATTCCCAAGAGATGAGTATAATAGTCATCCAAAACAATAGCCGACCTCCATGGTGGAGATCCTTTACGAACAACAAAATTGCTCCTGGAACTAGCCACTGCTAGTAGACCGTCGGGAGCACTGCAGTCTAACCGATGTCGACGACGCTTTCGAGGAAAAGCACAAGAAGATCGCAGTGCCATGGTGGGCGCCGTGACGCGACCCCCACTGCTTCCCCGCACGTTGTCGAGCCGGAGGAAGAGGAAAGTGAGATGCAGCTGCTAGGCCGGTCACTGATCGACATTTGGTAGGGCTCTGACGTAGAACCGTGTTGATTGGCAATAGAGGGCTCGCGCCGATTGTAGTCAGAGGATATCGATCAAGACAGATAAGAGCACAAAAGCTAGATTCACGGCTAGAGATTGCCAGAGAAGCTCCGTCGGTGCTTCCTGGAAAGGGCTGAGGCTAGCAGCAGCAATGCGCAAACAAGAGTAATCTAAAGTTTTTCATTCTCTGTACAATACGATGATAAGAGTACTTAATCAACATAAATTACAAAATTAATCCAAATTGGTACCAATTTAGCGTTCGTGTAAGAGAAAAAAACATCAAAACATCAAGAAGCATAGATAGGTACTAACAACGGATGATTCTGAGCATCTAACTTGATGGATTAAGCTAGCTCCCATTATCCTAAGGATATGAGAGGTGAGGGTTTTGTATTAAAGTCTTCACCATCTTCAATCCTCTACCCCTACCCATCAAAAAAAGTACAAAACAAAGATAATTGAATTAAATTAGATACTAGAAATAAATTCATGTGGCAATCAAGCAATCGCTATTCAAAAAATGAATAGATCAACCAATCGGATGAATATACATTAGTTAAGAAGGTCTATAATTAAAAAAAATCAAGCATGAAAATTACAAAATCAGAGACAAGCAAGTGGGTTAACCTGAAAGTGGTTATTGAGGTGGACGGACACATCAGACGGCAGACACATGTTGTGCGTGTTTGATAACAGCTTTTTCAAGTAACTGTTTGTGTTTTGAATAAGTTATCAACGGTAACTTTTTTACTTTACCTGTTAGTTGTTTGATCTTAACTATTAAAAAATTATCCAAAACGTTTCAGTAATTGAAACAGCTATTTCCCAAACAGATCGTTGCCAACGATGGCGGTTCAAGCCTAATTAAAAGTTTAATTGCGTTGCTTGTAGCAAAGTTTTTTTCTCTTTCTATCAACAAAGTTCCTTTTTAAAATAGAGTATATTTTGCTTCTATGGTTCTTTTTGTTCAACGGAGCTCTATATTAACCACGAGGAGCTATACAGTGCACATATGCGCACTGCGTGAGCATAAGAGATGAAAAAAATTACAATAAATGTTACTCTCACTTCCAATCACCATTCCAACTTCCGACGAGGATTTCGTCACCTCCGACGACAATTCGTTGCTTCTGACGATGTTTCGCGTATACCGGCGAAGGTTTTCATCTAATCGATGACGTTTCCATCACGTCTGACGACGTTTTTCCGTATTCAAACGTGATTTCATATCCGCATCTACAAACCAAACCAGCACAACTCAACAACACAACCACCACCAAAATTTGACTGCAATGAAGCTCCAGAACCACAAAACTTGCAAATGATGAAAAACTCAAATTTTTTCTAACTTAAAAATCTGGGGAAAACGATGATGATCAGAGTAGGTAGTCATGTTGATCTGCACATTTCCAATGTTGATCGATGGGTCTTCTTATGTTAATCATCTTTTGTTCAATGTTGATTTGTTCTTGTCCACTTGTCCATTGTTTGTCCAATATTGATCTCTATTCTTTGTCATGCTGATGATTCTTTTTAGCATGTTGATCTCTATTTTTGTCATGTTGATAATTCTTTTTATATAACATGTTGATCTCAAACATTGTCATGCTGGTCTTTTTGTTTAGAATGTTGATCTCTCTTATTACCATGTTGATCTATATTATTTGTCATGTTGATCTTTCTTTTCAGCATGTTGATTTTTCTTTTCAGCATGTTGATCTCTGATCTTGTTATGTTGTTCTTTATTTTTAGCAGCATGTTGATCTCTCTACTTACCATATTGATAATTCTTTTTAGCATGTTGATCTCTCTTACTATCATGCTGATCTTTCTTCTTATTATGTTGATCTCTCTTCTTACCATGTTGATCTATCTTTTATGTCATGTTGATCTTTTTTTAGCATATTTATCTCTGTTATAATTGTCATGTTGATCTTTCGTTTTAGCATGTTGATCAGTAGTTTTGTCATATTGCTCTGTCGATGTTGTTCACACAAGGAAACGATGTTGATCGATTAATCATACTGATCAAACACGACCATCATGCTGATCAAAAATAGCGGATGACAAACTTGTAAATAAGCGAATCGGTTATGCGCACGCATACGCGCATTTTAACGCGGGTCATTAACCACCACTAGGACTTTTATTGGAGTACTTGATTTAATCAAGGGTTTTGATTGTTCAAATTATAACAATTCAGGGTAATATAAGTATAATGTTTCGCTTTTTTTTTACCTTTTTTTTGGTTAATATTGGAATATTACTAAAATGGAGTACAATCTGAACCATTCCGGCATTAATCAATGATGTATAAAATTTAATATTTTAAAAATTTTGTAATTTTTATTTATACTAATAATAAAAATGAATTTAAAATATTCTGTGAGCCATCAGCTTGATTTCAGACAGTTTTTTATTTTTCTATTGGTTAATTACATTATCAAATGTTACGACAATGATACCAAAAAAGAAAACTATTATAGTATGATTCATCAGAAAAATGAAAAGTTAAATCAATAAAAAGAAATACTCTCTTCTTATATAATTCTACATTTTATTTTTATTATTTTACAGTATTTAATTTATAAATTTTTTTCATATTTAAAGTTAATAATTTATATGTATATTATAATTTAAAGTATAAATTTTTTAATATATATTTTCTAATTTTTTTATATTTATTAAAATTAAAATTAAATATTAAATATTGAAATAGAGTAAAGTCAGATCTTAGCGTCGAATTACTGGGGAGGGAGGGAGTATATTACTCCAATCCAACTACACATAATGGCCGAGCTGTCACCAGAAACTAATTTCAGTGACTTGTATCTGCTGCTATTCGTCCACAAGTATAGAAATGTCTGAAAATTTTGAAGGGTAGAAGGGGCGAGTGTGTATCGACTACAGGGATGGAGGCGACGGTAGGTGCGGCATCAAGATTCGGAGTGGGACTGCCTCGGCGGCCGAGCTCATCGGCGGCGTCGCCGTTGATGTTGAGGCCGCGGAGCGATGTGAAATTCAAGTGCTGTCCGGCGACGGCGAGCAGCGAAAAGAGGAATTACTCTAGAAATTCTTCACAGCCACAAAAAAGATGCTTGAGATGCAACACTATTTACCAGGACAAGGACAATTCTCCAAACGCCTGCTCCTTCCATGGCCACACCACTGGTATTTCTTTCTCCTCTTCATCATTACAAAGGTCCAATGAGCTTTCACTTGCTACCTTTTGATATTGGAGCTATCAACTTTGGCTGGTCTAATCAAAAGTAGTATACTTGCTGCTGAATTGCTTATCTTTATGTAAATTAACTCAAACGTGTTAAGATGAGTGATTTGGAATCTTGGATGAAGCTGCAAGCACTACTGCATTTACCTTTTTTTCGAAAGATAAATTAGAAACTATACAATGAGAGATCATAATAAAGCTTAACAATTTGAGACTAAAAGTGGCCATTTTATGGACTTGATGCATTTAAAACTAGAAATTCAAAGATTTGATAATTCGATTTCAACATCAGAACTGTTACCTATACAATTTCTCTTTTTAACTTTTGCAAAGGCCAGCACTTTTAGACATATATTGGTAGTTTGTTGTGGAGTATTTTTTATGTTGCTTTTGCTTAACACTTCTGTTGCTAACTCATGCCTTGTTACTGTGAGTATGAGCAAAGTAGAGTTAGTAGACATGGAATTGGGTGGCTAATTTTAGTCTCTGCAGGAGAGAAGGGACTATTCGCATTAGCACCGCCGCACCAAGGCATTGACGGGGAATGGTCTGATCGTTCTGGTTTAATCGTCTACAGATGGAATGACAAGAACAATAGACCAAATACTGGAATCATAAACTGGAAGAGAAGATGGAGCTGCTGTCAAGAGTATGATGAAAACGCCCCACCATGTCAACATGGATGGCACGTCTCTTATGATGATGGCTTCACTCTCTATTAAAGCCCATGTCCTTCCTTTTCCTAGCATTCAGCTTCCTGTATGATAAATAGAATGACCACTTCTTTTATTGGACTTGAAAATCTTGTTGGCATCTGATTTTGATGATTTGTGTTAAAAGGAAAAGGGACTTGGTTCAATTACTTGTACCTCATGGGAAGCCATTTGCATTGCTTAAAGGCGATGTTTCTCAGCAGGTATTAATGGTAACTTCTTCCTATCATTAACTATTATTGGAATGGGAAAATGCTACAACTATATATTGAAGTACTAACTAAACAGAAGATGTGTTTGACATGTAACTAAGGTGAAGAGGTCGGATCCGAATATTGAGTACTCCATCTTGCTGTTTATGCAGGTTGCAGAGACAATCCAGGATCTGTCTCCTGTTTGATGGCTTGAGACAACGCAAGGAGGTTTGTTTGAAGATTTAACTACTGGTGTCAATGCAGAACAACCTTTCTGCAGTCAAATTTTGAGAACTGAGCAAGCTTGGATGGGTTTAAGAAGAAGAACATTGGAAGATGGTCACCTAAGGCAAAGTACAAGTGAGAAGTGTTGGTACATATTTCCTCTGTATGTTCTTTTAAAATGTAAAGAATTGTGGAATTTATTTTCCTGCTAAAAAACCCTGATGAAATGTATGCCCTTGCTCAATTGTACATTTCTGTCCTGTATAGCACAGGACAAGGTTTATATTATGTGTACTCCATACTTTGCTTTGTAAAGTTATTCCACATTACCACTTTAGGCCACCAACTTCAACATAGTTTATTATCAAAGATCAGTAAGATCATGAGGATTGATATTAGATTGCAAATGTAATTTGGTATTATTATAGTGGAAAAATAAATAAATTGAAAGCTTGAAGTGTTTAGCCTTAAAGTTGTGTAAAGTATAAGATTTGATCAATAAAGGATATGAAGGTAGGAGTTGAACCGAAGACCTAGAAGTTTAACGAACTTGGCTAGAGCATGAGGATACCAATCTCTTACAACATTGGTATATGGTATTTTCAAATTTTACACCCTCCTCTACAAAAGAACACAACCTTAGGTTATGTGTAGTTCAATTTTTTTCTTTTAACAGGTAACCCAAAATGATAAAAAGAGAAAGGGAAAAAAGTTCTTAGTCATTTCCAGCATCCCTAGGATAATCAAGGCCATGAAATTGGTAAGAGGAAAGACAAGGGAAATATTCGAAACAAATGTGGTTCTGTTGTAGAACAGTACAACCCATTAACTGACTAAGACTTCAAGAGATCTCTTCTCTTTGCCTTTGCCAGAAGAACTGTTTTGACAAACAAGTGTCCTCTCCATTCATTTCTCTTTTCTGTGGGTGTCAAAGTTCCCAAAACCACCATCTTGGATGTGACCAGATGAACATTCTAGTGCCAAAAAATTGAAAAATCTCCTTGTTTTTTTTTTTCTTTTGCTTTTCTAACTCTTCTTTTCCCTCTATTTCATTGCAACATTTCATTTTGACAGGGAACTTGAGATGTGTAGAAATTATTTAGTACTTTCCATCTATACACTTCAAAAAGTATATTAAAAAAGTTTAGGAGTTATTAGAGATTGTGTAGCTAGAGTTGATGAAAACAGAATAAACTTTGCTAAGAGTTGTGTTGAGTTGATTGAAAGAGAATATAAAGAAGCGTAATAAGAACACTTGTCAAGGATCCGCCTCAATGATGAAGACCTAGCACTAGCCGCCTCCTCCTCCAAGCTCTCACACTGTACTCCATAGTTCTCGATTAAGAGAGCACTATCACGGAATAACCCGTGCCTATTTCCAGAGTCGTCGCCTCCTCCGCTTCAACTTCTCTCCAGAGGCGTTAAACCTTCACAATTCGTCCTTCAGATCGTCTTTCTCTTTTGTTCTACACCAACATATTTCTCGTGTATTTCTTCTCCTACAAGTTTTCGACTTGTTCACAAAGTTCCCAACTTCTTCTCCAAGTTTTCGGCCATGAATGCTCTAGGCGTTGATTTTTCCGGCCTCCAGCTATCTCTCTCCAGGAGGAGGAGGAACACTCTGTTGGAATTTTATATGGGCTAATATGTGATATAATTTATGCATTATATTTGCTATCATAAGGTTTGGCCCAATTTAAAGTGATCTAATTAAGTTTGGGTTTGGGCCCTAAACATCTTAATAAAGGTGTGGACAATTTTAATGTGTAGAGGCCAAAGTGTAACTTTTTATTTTAATGATGGTGAAATAAAATTACACAACTATATAAAGAGGCTATGGTCCCCAAACCGTGTGTGCTAGGGTTTTCTCATCTAGTCTCTGCCTCCTCCGAGTCCCGTCGTTAGAAGAGCGCAAAGAGGAACTCACACACACTGGTTTGGAAGATCATCGAGCCGCAGCTTCTCTGCTCCATTCTTCCGTTATGGATCCGGGTATGTTTTCGGCTACGCTTTAGAATTTAATCTTGATGATTTGACATGAATGATCTTGGGTTTTATGGATTAATTATTTGTTAATTAATCCCAACAAGTGGTATCAGAACAAATTAATGTTAGATCATTGAGCTCTAATTCGTTGGAGAAATTCATGTTGCTTTTGTTCGTTCCTAATCGGCGATTGAAAATTATTTGGGTACAAGTTCTGTTGATTTGATCGCCGAATCGTTTTTTGTTTGGGTAAGGATTAGGTTTAACATTGTTTTTGGTTTTGATCATATGTTCGTTTCGGTCAAAATATTATCATGCCTAGTGTGTTCTTTTTTCAAGCTTGTTAATTGGATATATACTGGCTGTGGTTGTACATGAAGCACAAGCAGCCAGGTTTTGTCATTTAGTGTGATGCTATAATAGCATGCTTTACTTATATGTATAGAAATTTTGGATGCTGATGAAATATATCATGTGCAATTTCGTTCCAATTTATGTTAGTTTTGTTCATGATGACAAGTACGCTTTTGCAAGACTTCCAAAATAGTTTTGGTTGTTGTTGCTTTTAGTTTCATCATGTCAAGTGTATTCCGCTGCTGTTGTGTGTGTTTTGATTTATTGCTGTAACTTTGGTACTAATTTTTGGGTTAGAAACTACAGCAAGTAATGTTTTGGATAAATTAAATTCAGTAATTGGTATATTTTAGGATGTCTAATATTTTGGGTTGATTAATTGAAGCAACATGTTGCCAAAGCAACCTCTATTGTGTAGATTAATTTATCTGAAATATTAAGATGGTTTCGGGTGTTTAAGTTTCATTCAAATAATCACCGGCCCAAAGGAAGGTCATTGTTTGAGTGGAATTTGAACATGTCTTGTGGTAATAAATATGTGACAATTATTAGGTTCTTTTATGTGAATAGTAAGTCGGTCCAAAGATAGGCTTATTATTTGACATAATCTGAATTGTCAATATTTGATTACTACACCAAGAGGATCACTTACAAGTTAATATTTCTGTCCAAAGACTAAATATTAATGTTTGTACTAGGTCTCTTGTGATGGGTTATTTAAATGTATGCCAATTGTGAATTTAATAAAGTTATTAAGTATGATGTGGAATTTTATGTGAGCATGATTAGTTTTTATTTTATTGTTCAGTTGCAAGTTCTACCACAAATATTTCTGCTAGCATCAATTCTATTCATATGCTAAATGGAACAAACTTCAAGTCATGGCAAGAGAATGTTATGATAGTTCTCGAGTCATGGATTTGGACCTTGCGCTAAGGGTTGAGCAACCCACCGGCCTTACGGATAAGAGTACCTCTGAGGATAAGAGGGAGATGGAAAGGTGGGAACGTTCAAATCGCATGAGTCTGATGATCATGAAACGTGCCATTCCGGAAGCATTCAGGGGCACTATGTCCGAAAAGGTTACAACTGCCAAAGAGTTCCTTCAGGAAATTGAGAAAAGATTTGCTAAGAATGAAAAGGCAGAAACTAGTACACTCTTAGCAAAGCTTATCTCAATGAGGTATAAAGGCGATGGGAACATAAGGGAGTACATTATGGAATTGTCTCATCTTGCTTCAAAATTAAAGGCACTCAAGTTAGAGTTGTCGAGGACTTGCTAGTCCATTTGATTTTGATTTCTCCGCCACACGATTCGATCAATTTAAAGTGAGCTATAATTGTCAAAAAGAGACTTGGTCTCTTAATGAGCTCATATCTCACTTTGTGTGCAGAGGAAGATAGATTGAAGCAAGATAAGGCAGAAAGTGCTCATTTTGCTACAACCTCTAAGGGCAAAAAGAAGGACAATAATAGAAAGAATGATAAAGAAGCTGCAATTCAGGTACCACAAAAGAAACAAGCGAGTTGAGGAAAAGAAAGAAAATGGTTGTTTCTTTTTGTAGTGCGGATGGGCATATAAAGAAGAATTGTACCAGGATATCACGCATGGCGTGTTAAGAAAGGTACATTTCTTAATTTGGTTTGTTCGAGGTTAATTTAACTTCGGTACCTAGACACACTTGGTGGATAGATTCGGTGCAACAACTCACATCGGTGTGTCTATGCGGGGTTGCACTGAGTTGCCAAAGCCAAGTGATGGTGAAAGATACATCTACGTGGGCGATGGCAAATCGATGGCAAGATAAGGCAGAAAGTGCTCATTTGGCTACAACCTCTAAGGGCAAAAAGAAGGACAATAAGAGAAAGAAGGATAAAGAAGCTGCAATTCAGGTACCACAAAAGAAACAAGCAGTTGAGGAAAAGAAAGAAAATGGTTGTTTCTTTTGTGGTGCGGATGGGCATATAAAGAAGAATTGTACCAGATATCACGCATGGCGTGTTAAGAAAGGTACATTTCTTAATTTGGTTTGTTACGAGGTTAATTTAACTTCGGTACCTAGACACACTTGGTGGATAGATTCTGGTGCAACAACTCACATCAGTGTGTCTATGCAGGGTTGCCTGAGTTGCCGAAAGCCAAGTGATGGTGAAAGATACATCTACGTGGGCGATGGCAAATCGGTGCAGGTTGAAGCAATTGGGACATTTAGATTATTGCTAAAGACCGGATTTTATTTGGACTTGGAAGAGACTTTTGTGGTACCGTCATTTAGATGGAATTTGATTTCTATTTCTGTTTTGGATAAATTTGGATATTCTTGTTCATTTGGAAATAGAAAATTTAGTCTTTTTCAAGATTCAAAATTGGTTGGTTCTGGTTCTTTATCCGTTGGTGATAATCTATATGTGTTGGATACTATTGCTTCATTTAATGAAACCTTGCGAACAAGCACCCGAGGTGTAAAGCAAAAATTAACCGATGAGAATTACGCTTCACTATGGCACAAGAGATTAGGTCATATCTCTAAACAGAGAATTGAGAGACTTGTGTCCGATGGAATTCTTGATCCCCTAAAATTTATAGATTCAGATATTTGCATTAATTGCATAAAGGGGAAACAGACAAACACTAAAAGATTAGGTGCCAACAGAACTTGACGCGTCTTAGAACTAATACATACGGATATCTGTGGACCCTTTCCAACACCTTGTCGGAATGGTCAACGGTATTTTATTACGTTCATAGACGATTTCTCGCGATATGGCTACCTATATCTTATTCATGAAAAGGCCCAGTCACTGGATATGTTCAAAAATTTTAAGGTTGAAGTTGAGAACCAACTCAACAAAAGGATTAAAGCTGTCAGATCTGACCATGGTGGAGAATACTATGGTAGATATGATGGTTCCGGTGAACAATGTCCAGGACCTTTTGCTAAATTCCTAGAGGAATGCGGTATCGTCCCACAGTACACCATGCCGGGATCTCCTAGCATGAACGGTGTCGCTGAGATGCGAAATAGAACGCTTAAGTACATGGTGAGTAGTATGAAAAGTCAATCTACCTTACCAGATTCACTCTGGGAGAAGCTTTAAAGACTGCAGCTTACATTCTCAATTGAGTTCAAACAAAAGCAACTACCAAAACCCCATATGAGCTTTGGACAGGCAGGAAGCCTAGTTTAAAGCATCTCCACATTTGGGGTTGTCCAGCAAAAGCTAGGCCTTATAAGCCAAATGAAAAGAAACTGGACTCAAGGACGGTTAGTTGTTACTTTGTTGGATACTTGAGAGATCCAGGGGTTACAAGTTTTATGATCCCACTTCTAAGGTAATTTTTTAGACAAGCAATGCCCATTTCTTTGAGGATGTTGAGTTTGAAGGGGAAGATATGGTTAAGGACCTTGTCTTTGAAGAGGAATGTTTAACCATTTCCATGGTTTCTCTTGACAATGATCAGACTTCTATCCCTTATATTGGTCAAGAGGAAAATCAAGATAATGTCGAGAACCCCTAATCAAAATCAAGAAATTGTTCAAGAAGAACAAACTCAACAATCTCAAGAAATAATGCCATTAAGACGGTCCACTAGAGAAAGGAGAAGGGCGATTCCAGGATGATTATATCATCCTTCTTCAAGAGAAAGAGGATGACAATGGATTGGTGGAAGATGATCCAATCAACTTTCATCAAGCTATTGAAAGTCCTAATTCTCAAAAGTGGATTGATGCCATGAATGAAGAGATGAAGTCCATGAAAGACAATGACGTTTGGGAACTTGTCTCATTGCACGAGATGCAAAACCCATTGGTTGCAAATGGATATTTAAAACCAAGCGGGATTCAAAGGGCAATGTAGAGAGGTATAAGGCTCGTCTTGTCGCTAAGGGATTTACACAAAAAGAAGGCATCGATTACAAAGAGACTTTCTCTCGGTTTCATCGAAAGACTCTTTTAGGATTATAATGGCATTAGTGGCACATTTTGATCTTGAGTTACATCAGATGGATGTTAAGACTGCGTTTCTCAATGGTGACATTGACGAAACAATTTATATGGTGCAACCTGAAAATTTTGTATCACGGAGATGCAAAACAGATGGTTTGCAAATTAAAGAAATCCATCTATGGTCTCAAGCAAGCTTCCGTCAATGGTATCACAAATTTCATCAAGTTGTCACCTCATTTGGTTTCGAGATGAATCTTGTTGATGATTGTGTATACCACAAGTTTAGTGGGAGTAAGCATATTTTCCTGGTTTTATATGTCGATGACATCTTTGCTTGCCAAAGAATGATATAGGTTACTGTATGACACCAAGAAATTTCTATCAAAGAAATTTGAAATGAAAGATCTTGGTGATGCTTCTTTTGTGTTAGGTATACAAATACACCGAGATCGTTCTCGGGGTACTCTGGGCCTATCACAAAAGAGCTATATTGAGAAGGTACTTAAAAGGTTTGGCATGCAGGATTGTAAACCAGGAGACAACCTTTGGCTAAAATAGATTAGTTTAGTCTTAATCAGTGCCCCAAGAATGATTATTAGGCTAAAGAGATGCAGAACATTCCTTATGCCACGGCTATAGAAAGTTTGTTGTATGCTCAGGTTTGTACGCGACCAGATATTGCGTACATTATTGGGATGCTAGCCTGATATTTGAGTAATCCTGAACTGGATCATTGGAAAGCAGCCAAACAGGTGTTGCAGTACTTGCAAAGAACAAAGGATTGCATGCTTACATACAGGAGATCAGATCAGATAGAGGTTGTTGGTTATTCTGTTTCCGACTTTGCTGGATGCCAAGACATACGAAAGTCCACATCAAGGTATATCTACTTGCTTGCCGGTGGAGCGGTTTCTGGGAAAAGTGTCAAACAGACACTCATGGCTTCCTCCACCATGGCAGCAGAGTATATAGCATGTCATGAGGCATCCAACCACGGCGTATGGCTCCGAAATTTTGTCACTGGGCTGCGAATTGTGGATAGTATTGAAAGACCACTTAAGTTATTTTGTGACAATAATTCGGCAGTCCAATATGCAAATAACAACTCGAGTTCGTCAAAGTTAAAGCATATTGACATCAAGTTTCGAGTTGTCAAGGAAAGAATTGAGTGATCAGTTGTCTTTTGAGCACATTGGGTCAAACGCCATGATTGGGGATCCGCTCACTAAGGGATTGCCACCCAAGGTCATTCATGTGCATGTTGCTCATATGGGTGTTGTATCTCTTGAGGATATTCAGTTTTAGTGGGAGCTTGTAATTTTGGATTCTCATTGTTTATACATGTTTAAAGTTATTTTATGGATTGTTTTGGTTAAGTTTTTTTACAGAAATAAAGTTTATGATTATATTCACTCTGAGTTTGATGAGATTGTTCTCACTAAGGTTGGACCAGTTGAAAATAGACATGTTGAGATCACATTACATGTAATTTTCATGCTACGCATCCACACTAAATTCATGTCATCTGATTATGTTGATACATGTGACCATTGATGGGTTTAGCTACACTACAAGTAGCGAAAACCGCTTTGATCCTTTGTTGATGTAATCAGTGGACGGAATTGGCTAAGATGATTTTGGCGATAGCTTTTCAGGAGTACTCATAAGGTTATAATGCATAGTATAAAGTACACATATAGCCCAAGTGGGAGATTGTTGGAATTTTATATGGGCTAATATGTGATATAATTTATGCATTATATTTGCTATCATAAGGTTTGGCCCAATTTAAAGTGATCTAATTAAGTTTGGGTTTGGGCCCTAAACATCTTAATAAAGGTGTGGACAATTTTAATGTGTAGAGGCCAAAGTGTAACTTTTTATTTTAATGATGGGCTGAAATAAAAATTACACAACTATATAAAGAGGCTATGGTCCCCAAACCGTGTGTGCTAGGGTTTTCTCATTTAGTCTCTGTCTCCTCTGAGTCCCGTCGTTAGAAGAGCGCAAGAGAGGAACTCACACACTGGTTTGGAAGATCATCGAGCCGCAGCTTCTCTGCTCCATTCTTCCGTTATGGATCCGGGTATGTTTTCCGGCTCGCTTTATGATTTAATCTTGATGATTTGACATGAATGATTCTTGGGTTTTATGGATTAATTATTTGTTAATTAATCCCAACACACTCCAGCCACGGAGGATACCCTTGCTATGATAACGGCGTCGACTCTTCAATAGGTGGGACAGAGAAGAAGCTGAAGATTTCGAGTACGATGGTTGTGGTGGTAGAACAAGCCCTCATGGGGTTGGGGGAATCCTAGCCCACGGGGAATCCATCCGTAGGATCCATGATGGATTGTTCCCTAATTTTAATACTCTGTTCGTCTTAAAAAGAATGTTACGTTTGACTTTTGATGTTGTGTTTGACTCAAATATTTACTATGAAAAATTCAATAAACAATTATATAAAAATATATTGTAAAACTACAAATATTGATTTATCATTTGCATATAAATTGTTTGAGCTTATATAACAAAAGATTGAAGAAAAAAATCATAGATTAAATGCCGAAAACGAAACGTAACATTTTTTTTGGGACGAAGAGAATGATTGATAGGACCACCAAAATTTTACTATTTATGATGTGTTGGACTTTATTGAGCTTTTTAGTTGAGTCAGTTTTTGGTTTTTTTGTTGACTGCTTGGAGTTTGCTGGTCATTTGCAAGTATTTCTCTTCATTCATCCATCTGCACTGTTGTAATGCGTTGGTGTCATTTTGCTCAAAAACATGTCAGGGGTACTAGGAACTCGCACTACTCATCTTTCAATCCATCATGGTGATACTCGTACTGAGTGACCTTTTTAGGTGGAAATGGGGCAATGAAGAGTTGCTTTGTCTTTATGATTTTTGCAAGTTGCTAGGTAGCTTAGTTAGCTATATTCTCAGGTTCTTCTGCACCTCTGTTAGGTGTTGTTACATTTTTCTTTCGGCTTTTTTTTATTCGATGTTTCATTTAATAAAATGGGTCTACTAGTTTTTTTTAAAAGAAGAAGCATAATAAGATAAATTGATGTTTACTGAAAGAAATGTTGTAAATATTTAAGAACATCTAAAAAATATGAAAGTGTTGCAAATGAAAAAGAAGATGGAGCACTAAATTCTTTTCCCCTAACTTGTGAATTTGCAGACCAATAGTTAGAAATAGTACTCCATGTATATCCCAAATTGTTTGATAAATTTATTTTCCAACATTTTACCTATAAATTAACCTATAACTATTGATACTTCCTTTGTGTACCAAAAGTTCATACATTTGTTTCGACAGTTTCACAGTATTTAATCTATAATTTTTTTATGAATGGTTAAACATTGAAAATTAAATCTTTCAATTGTGTATCATAATTTCAAATCCAAATTTTCTAAATATATTTTTTTCTAATTTTTTTTACTGTTTATCTTTATTATTAAAATTTAAGTCAAACATTGAATCTTATAACAACAAAGTCAAATGGATGAAGTTTGGGCAGACGGAAGGAGTAAATGATAAATCGATGTTTCTCAATTATAAATATATATGCTCTATAAGTTATTATTATTATTATTATTATTATTATTATTATTAAATATTGGTGTACATGAAGTCCTTTTTCGCCGATGTTCTTGATTTTTATCAATTTTCTTTGTTTTTGTAGAATTAAGAAGGGAAAAGAGGTAAAAATGCCACTAAAGTATTCGAAATCTATCAATTTGCCACCAAACTTCATTTTAAAGCTAAAGTGTCATCTACCTTTTGAAATTGGGTTAAAAATGTCACTACCGTTAAAAATCGTTAAAAAATATGTTAACTCTATGGTTTAGTTACAAAAAATAGTGCTTAAAGTTTTTAACCATTTACAATTTGATCCTAATGATTTTATACTGTAATTTTTGCCACCTTGCTCCCCTTTACAATCGCCAGAAACTGGGCTTCGCGGCGGACTTGGGCCGAGATGGTTCGTCGGCGACCAACAATGACAATGATGGTTGTTAGAGCGGCGTAGGATGGCTGGAACGACGAATCGAAGCGGTTATACTTGGAAATGAGTTGACGGTTTTTGTTGAAATTCTCGCCGGTCAAGGCATCTCCGTCCACGGGGCTGGTTGGGGGAGCTCCAGCGTAAAAAAGGGGTGGACCACGTCGACGACCTGGGGCTGGCCGATTGAAGCAGTGGTGGTGCTGGAACGGTGCTACAGCTGAAGAATCGGGGCATCGAGTTGTGTCGCATTCCGGCATTTTCGACAGCGATTTGAGCCGTAATCGTACGGGGAGGCTCGCCGGAGCACGAGGGACGACTTGGTGGTGGCCAAAGGGCTTGGGCAAGGCCGCTTGATGAGGACTTTGGCGGATTGGATTCATGAGTCGAGCTGCATTTTCCGTCTATTTGGTGATGGAGATGGATGAGAAAGGAGCGCCGGCAGCCGGGAACAACATTCTTGACGTGGAACTAGGTGGGTTGAGGGCTGGAGACGTGGCTAACTAGAGGACAGTGAAGGCTCGACTATGATGGGTGGTGGAGGATGCTCGATGGCTCCATGATTTTTCAAGAACAGAAGTTTTGGTGGCGAAAACTACAGGTTAAAATTGTTAGGATCAAATTGTAAAGGGTTAAAAATTTTAAGTACTACTTTTTGTAATTAAACCAAATAGTTAACAGATTTTTTAACGATTTTTAACAGAAGTGACATTTTTAACCCAGTTTCAAAGCTTAGATGGTATTCTAGCTCGAAAATGAAAATCAGTGACAAATATAAAAATTTAGGAAAGATTAGTGGTATTTTTACCCATTTTCCTAATTAAGTACAGAGAGCAAATGGGACTTTTCCTGTACACCAAAAGAAATTTCTCAATCTATCAAATCAACCTTCTCATCTCACAAACTTCTCCATTAACAATTTTAAAATTTTCAATTTTTTCCCTAAAAACCCACAAAAGAACACACTTTCATTTCTCTCTCTCAGCTTCCTCGGTCACTACTGGTGGGTTTAAGAGTGGAAAGGCAGTGAGAGTATAAACTTATTCAAAAAAGGTAAATTGGTAATTAAAACTTCATGCCACTAAAGGTATAATAAGGTAGTAATATAAGGAATTGTTTGAACAAACCAAATTGATTCCTGAGATTATTCTTTCACAACTTTCCACTTTCACATTTCCAAGAAACAAAACCAGTTTTTTGTCTCACTACTAACCAGTAGCAAGCAACAGATAAACCACTTTCCTGTCCAATTTATAAATATTCAGCACTAGGACCCCTTCTTGTGCTTACTCATACCTCTCCACTTGGCTCAAACCTCTTAGAAAGTCCAACTTATTGCTAACTTCTTCTTCCTTTTTTTCTCTTTCCCTGAAGCTTGTCTTCTTACTTCCAGGGTAGACCAGCTATCCATGGCAGGTTGGGCATACAGAAACATGATCCCAAGTGTAGATAATGAAGATTTTGGAGAAGAAGATGTGTGGCCTTGTGGGTTTGAAAGGGAGGATTCAGCTTTCAAGCCAATGAGGTCCAAAGATCATTCAAGCTACTCTTGCAGCAGTGCATGGAGGTCCTCTAGTGCACCAAGAATCATCCAAATAGGAGGCAACCAAATGAGAGGCCATGGGCATGATGTGAAGATCATGGCTGGTGGGCAATCATCAGCTCCTGTCAAAATCCCAGATTGGTCAAAGATCTATGGCAAGGAGGTGGCTTCTAGAAACTGGTCATGGGTTGATGATGGTGGGAGTGAAATGGGGTATGTAGATGATGATGATGATGATTGTCATCATCATGGCATGGTTCCTCCACATGAATGGCTGTCTAGGAAGCATGCAAGGAGCCAGGTTTCTTCATTTTCCATGTGTGAAGGGATTGGGAGGACCCTCAAAGGTAGAGACCTTAGCAAACTGAGGAATGCTATTTTGACAAAGACTGGGTTTCTTGAGTGATCATAGTACCTGCTCATCACTTCAATCTTTCTATGGCCTCAATCAGTTTGGAACCAGGAAGTAAACTAGATGATCAAAAGGAAAAGGGAAAGCAAAATGGTGAGGAGGAATAAAAAGAAAAGGGAAGAGTTTTTATTTTATTTTTTAAAAAAGAAACTAAAATAAAATAAAAACAGCAAATTTTAATCAGTCTTAGATTTGGCTGGATAATGCAGGCTAATAGGAATTGCAATTTTGGGTGGTTGTTGTAATCTTCCAGTTGAATGATAGTGCTCAGCTATCTCTTTGTTTTTGTTCTGCTTTGGCAATTTTGGGATAGCTTTTAATCTGAGTTGCTTTTTACCTAAACAAACAAAAGAAGAACAATAGTGGCATATATATTAGACACATTTAAGCTGCATCACTAAATCACAAAGTTCAAAGTACAATCCTCTTTAAATCTCAAACACATCCAAAATGGAAAAAAAAAGGAAAAAAAAAAAACATTACCATCTATACAGGGGCCCACCAATAAGCAAAAAAGATCCCTGGTTTTAGCTCTCTGCTTCCATGGTGGATTCTTGCATCTCATAAAGTCCATGAATTTGCAATTTTCGATAACACTATTTTGCATTTCAAGACAAATTAAATTGACAAAATGTTTTAATAAAAAAAAGAAAGATGAAATGTTCGCATATTCACATGTCAAATACATGCTCATTTGTTGCTCCATAGTGCTCACCCTTTCGTTACTTGACTTATAACTCTCCATTTGATTTAAACTTTTATTAGAATGAATTTATTAAGGAAATTTTCATTTTCATTTTTTCAGAAACTTCAAACATTTCTTTATTATATGCATAGAAATTATCAAAAAATATTAAAGAAAAACATCCATATATTAGATTTTGAAAAAGAAAAAGTAACAAATAGAAAATGACTGAGAATACTTACTAGAAAAAACAACAATAATTATGACTTTGGTCCTAATGTGACCAAAGTCTCCCAAATATGATACTTGAGGAACCGATTTATTACAAATCATAGTATGGACCTTATCTACTATTATATATTAATACAGGATAACTGCATTAATTGCAAAAAAAAAAACGAAACTCCAATACCGAATGCTCATACGGGAAAGTTTACTCCTGGGTCTAGAACCGTCCGATAGAGAACCACCTCATTGGCTGAAATCGATCGGCTAGAATTCTCCCCAACTGACGCTCCAATCGTCCGCCATAGCACTGCAGAGCTTCTCCATGTCCACTACTGCACTCTCCTTTGCCTGAAAGCGCTGCCGCTAACCACTGATTGAGCTTGACCTGCCATCTAACCTACAGACTCAACCTGCTATCACAAAAACATTAAGAAACCCTTCATTCTAAGTCCTCCACAATGCTAAGCGCTCGATTTGATTATCGGTGCGGACTCGACGGTGGGAGGCTGGCGAATCGATGGTGTGACAATGACGCTTGGCGGGAGGGACGAATCAATGATGAAGATCATCGTTTATTCCAGATCTGAAAAGTTTTAGGTCGCGAGGGGACTGCTTGTCGGGTTTAGTGGCTGGATGAATTATGACTTCACACTTCCAGATCTAATAGTGAATTTATGTTAGCAGGCATAATTCCAGATCTGATAGTGAATTTATGTTAGCAGGCACTTCCTCTTCGTCTTTTTTATTTTTTTTATTTTCAATTAAAATTTTAGATTATTGTGTTCCGAGTGATTAACAAATTTGTCTCCACCCAAATGCTGAGCAGATAATAGGGGGTTTCAAACTTAGGAGTGGGGGAAAAATTTTTCATCAAATTTGACATCATCCATCCACCAAAAATTCACTTTTAATTTTGGGAACCTCACACTTAATTAGATTCAGTAGAGAAGTGAGTGGGCTAGAGGCAGGGTACGTGGGGGGGCCAGCAAGGGGCAGCAGTGAAGGAGAAGGGAGAGACACGTGCTGGGGGGAAGGCGATGGGGCAGCAGTGGGGGTGGGGCCAGCGAGGGAGCAGAGAGTGATTCACTTCAGATTTCACGGTGAGGTCCGAATTTGTTGAGTGATTCACTAAAAATGATGAGGTGAATAACCAAAAATTCACCTCACATTTGTGAGGTTTGAAGCCCCCTAATGATCAACCAAGTACGAAAGGTAATTCTAACAGATTCTTAGTCATTATCTGCTCTCACCTCTTCCTTCAGTGTCTTATAGTCATCAAAAGAATTGGTGAATTTTTTCAATTAATATTAACGGTGAAGCACAAAAAAATTTATGTTGATCAAACATGATGAAGATTTTGCAGCAGCACTGGCAGCAAACAAGAGAAATAAATTTTACATACTGACGCTGATTGGGTGATTATACACAATTGTGCATACAGAGAAACTCGGTCAGAATTGTTTGCTCGGGGTCTAAGGCTTAGGATAGGCTACAGTTGTCCCTTAGGTTTCATTTAATGAGTGGATTTTAGCATATCATTATATTTGAAATTTTTTAAGACAAGTGTGGAAAAATACATTTCTGCAAAAACTTGAATGGAGTTCTTAAAATTGTTACTCTGAAATATGTCCTTTCTAGCGTAAGTTGTTGTGGAGAGAGCACTCACTATGGACATGTTTGCAGTAACATTTTTAAAAGAAAATTATGGTGATGACATTTGTTTATTTGTACGTTTGATTACTCACATTTTCCATTTTCATGTCATTTGTTTGCAGTAATTAATTTGATTGAAGGGGTAGATGTCCAAGTCATTAAAGAAAGAATTAGTAAATACCAAGAAGAAAATGCTGAGTAGATAATGATCAACCAAACACGAAAAGTAATTCTAATACTTTTATTCATTACTGTTAATCGTGCGAATTTTTCCATATGATTTCCGATCTCTTTCATGTTCTTTTAGTCGCCAGTAGGGACAATCATGGTGAGGTGGAGATGCGGGTGTCGTCGAATTGGATGGCAAGCGCTTCGAGCAGAGTCATTTACCGTGAACAAAAAGTGTAAGTTATGTCGACGATATAATGTTTGGGCTCGCCGTCGAGAGCTTCCAATATAGCCCCAAATGGTCAAAAGTGGTCCACGAAATGACCACCCGTGACGTAGTTGAGTTAGGAATGAGTGACAAAACAAATTAAATCATCAGAGAGAGAACTGATATCTTTTTTTGGATGAAAGATAGAATTGGTATAAATGTCATTATTCAAATAATAAAATTAACCCAATACTTTTAAAAGTGAACTAATTTTTCATAAAGGTAAGTCAAAAGTTTTAAAAATGAACTAAATTTCTATAAATTTATTACATCGGATATATTGTTATTTAATACATTAAAATTTTCGATAATTATTAATTCAGTGAACTGTGACGAAGTTAAGTATTAGAACTAGTTTATTTTAACCTTTAATTATAAAAAACCAACAAAATGCAAGAACTGTCAACAAATTAATTGGATGAAAAATCCTCTTTTGCCGACAGATAATCAGAATCATGTTTGCTCTGAAAAGTTGGCCACCATTTTAATTTCAACTTTGTTACTCATTGCTAATGCTGGCCATGATCTTAACACAAGCAGCAGGATCATGAACCTCCATTGGTTCCCTCAGAATCCCTGATTGCTTATCATCAACGCAACATCCTTCTTAGCTAAGCTTCCATCTCAATTACTATACTAATTACTGTAATTAGTGATAATCACAGCTGGTCTGGCTTTTAATTTAATGGGCTAACACCATTATGCACTTGGACCAGTCACTCCAGATTTTATATATTCAACTCAACTTTGAGACCAACTTGCTTCATCGTGTCTCACAAAAGCTACAATGATATCGAAAGCCAAAAAGATACTGTTGATGTATCATTCGTATGAAGAACTTCTTTTTCAATAAATGGGGATCGAAGATGATGCTTGTAAGGTTTTCATGGAGTTGCAAAAGCAAATATCCCCTAAGTCTTAGTATTAGGTCCTGAAGTTGAGCCTTCAAATGAAATTCAAGTTTTGTGGGACGGAGGGAATAATAATTTTTTTTGTTTTTCTTGTTTTCCATCAAGTATCCAAACCCGACAAGTCTGAGTAATCTGGATCCGGCATTGCAAAGGCAAGAGCGGCCCTCCCGACACTACCTGCTCCACATACATGTGAGGACGATTCGAACCCTCGACATATTTAAGGGAAATGGAGTTCTCATCAACTCGTTGGAATCGGGAGTAATAATTTAAGTCAAACAAAAGTTTACAAGCAAAATGCTACTCCCTATATTTCTAAATTTTGTATTTGATCAATGATTTTATTTTTATAATATTCCAAACTCTAAATTCAATCTTTTTGTATACATATGATAATTTGATATGTCTACTTCATGAACATACTTTTTTAAGAAATAATCTTGAGATCAAATAAACAACTAAAATCAAAGGTTTCAAAAATTTAGAGACAAATGAAGTATAATCTTATTTAGACCAAGGTTGTATTTTTGAAGAATCTAAAGGGCAAAAAACAGTTAGAAAATTTACACATAACTAATACTCCCTCCAACCGTTAAAAAAAAAAGAAAAAGAAAAAATTGACCTATTTGATTTTGCTTTTTCAAGGTTGAATGTTTGTCTCAAATTTTAATAATGAAAAAGTGAAAAACAAATCAGAGAAATTACATTAAAAAAATTTAATTTGCAAATTTTGATATGCATGAATTATTTAATTTTCGATGCCTAAATATTCATGAAAAAAATCATAAATTAAATACTATGAAACTGGCAAAACAAATATGACAATCCTTTGCGGAAGGAAGAAGTATACTACATTTGTCCCCTTTCATTTGCAAATTACAAAGGAAACGTGATAGGATACCCATTTAGGATGGAGGGAGTATAATTCTTAACTATACCCTCCATTGGAATGTGGTTACTAGACTAAGAGAAGTTGTAAAGTGCTCCTAATCTTTCCATCAGTCATTCAGTTCAAAAAACATGTATCAATTTTGAAGAACCTTCCTCTTAGCATATACCTAGTTGAATCTCAAACTACCCCAGAATCAGATCATTTCACAATCTGACCCAAAAACACTGACCTTAGTGCACTTACTTCTTGCTTCCTCCATCAGATGGTGGACCATTTTTTTCAGCCTCAACAAGCTCACGAAGTCTTCCTTGTAGAACACGCACCCTATCTTCGGTCTTACGCAGCTTCCTCCATCTATAAGCAAACCAAAGGCTAATAGTGCCGTACACAAAGATATATGATCCCCATACGTATGGGTAAGTTTCAGCATGCTCCTTGATCTTTCTATACCTGTCCAGAACCCTCTCTTGGAAGCCGACTGATATGGCCTCCACATTCTGCTGGCTCTCTTCCTTTGACTGATCTGCCATATCTGTAATGCTTCCACACTGTCAAAGAACTGCAGCCATAATATAGGAACATCATCAGGAAAAAGGGGGAGAAGATACTTAAACCAATCTGCAATATAGATTTAGCCTAATTGCCATGAATTTGCACTTAACATGAACTAAAGGGCAAGTTCTACCTAAATTCAACCAGCCAACAATGGCAAAATCTCAATCAAAATACTTGAGATAAAGAATAAGCAATCAAGCAACTTAACCAAAATATCAACTGTTTTACCCACAAAGCCATGGGACTTGCCAAAGATTAGGCGAAATATCAAACTACACTTAAAAGGATATCATTTTCCCTAAGCAAAGGACTTGAATAATCGTTTCTCTACAAGCTCAAAACTTCAAGCAGAAAGGCCTAGAGTCATGAAGGTAATCTTCCATTTCTGTATTGACCTCATCAAACAACACGAAATCAACAAAAACACCCAAAAAAAAGAAACCTAGATAAAACCGAAAAGAATACCAGGCCAGTAAAACAAAAATTTAATGGACTCTTCGGGACATCTGTATCGAACTGACAGCAAAAACTAGGGATTTGCTCTCTACGATCAAGTCAACTGATAAAAAAATGGTAAACGATGAGGCCAATAAGAATACAAAGCCAAAAATATCGAAAAAACAGAGAAAATGTGCCTTTTGTTTAACGGGATTCTGCTTTTCTTTGTTGCATAACCTTGAAACCATAGATGAAGAGTGAAGAGTTTAAGATTCCAGGTTGGTTGATGAACAGAACTTAAAACGAATCCAATGTATTTAACGATATGACCATTTAGTTCCTGCTCTGAAAACTGTCAGAAGGAAAACATAACTAAAGATTGCCAAACAGGTAAAGAAGCATACTTCATCAGCAAGAAGCAAGAACAGAAACCTAAATTCCAGCTAGAACAACAATCAATCAATCAACTGAGCCTTGATCCCAACTGGTTGGGGTCGGCTACATGAAAGCATAACAAGTTCTGTAGAATTTCCAGCTAAAACAACACTAACAAAAAGGAAAAACAAATCGTTACAAGCAAACTTCATTATCCAACAGCAAAGAACAAACTTAAGTTCCAGCTAAGACGACATAAGGAGAGCTTGGAACTTAAAAGAAGAGCTAACAATAGAAGGGAAAAAAGACGAGCTTTCACACAGACCAGTGGTAAACAATTAAGAACCCTAAGCAGACCAAACAGAAAATACTCAGAAGTGGCACACACCCTAGATCAAGTTTGAGATCATGTGCTCATAAAATACTCGAGGAGTGTTCAGACACCGAGACCAAGCTCTGAACCGAGAAAGTAATTACAGTAAGTCCAATTCCGAAAACTTCCTCACCAACCAAACAGGCTGGGAGCAATTCTGCGGAAAATGAGAGACCTTTCTCCCAGCCAAGTCGAGACTATCACAAGTCACCAGCAGGAACGCCGCCGCCTGTCGAAGGTGCCGACGGTGATGGCGAGAGTCGAAGGGAGAGAAGATCTGTAGTGGAGAGCGATGCGCGTGTCTGTGAAAGGGAGGAGGGTGGAAGGTCGCCCTAGGCTGGGATGCTGAAACACAAAGGTGGGTTGGGTTAGTGTTGGGCTTGCATTTGGAATAATGGGCTGGCCCAAATGCAAAATATGATCAATCTTAAAATGAAACTGAGTTCTCCCTAGAATGAATCTCAAACATCATTAGCCCCTTTTTTTCATGATGAAATTTTACTCCTATCCGAATTGGAGGAAAGTCCTCATTCTTGCATATGTGTCGTGGTGATAGTGGTTGGAGTCTCCATGATTAATTGCGATTACCACTATTAATTACAGGATGGTAGATTTGTAATTATTTGTGGTGCCACTATCCAATAATAACATGACACGTATGCAGAAAGGAGGAAAGTTTTTTCGTTTTTTCGGGGTGGTGTACTTGAAGTGAAGATTGAAGAAACAGCCACATCACTAATTTTCTTAATTTGTATAAGGTTATTTATTTCTTTCTTTCTTTTTTCTATGAATACACATTTCAATAATTTCAAAATTTTCCATTTTATTTTAAAGGGCACTTTCAAAGGCTAGAATTGTTAGATAAAAAAAATTTACATACACCTTAATTGCCAAAAGCATTTCTTTTAAAAAATTTTTTTGAAGAGAGCAATACACTCATGATCTAGAAACGAAAAACGGCAAAGCAAATCCTTAACCCTTACCAAATCTTTGGTCCGTTAGTTTATCTCAAGGAATGTCGTTCTAAAGAAATGAACTTTCTCACTTTGGATTGTTTGCTTTTGCCTGGTAATGTTCTTCACAAATATGTACTTAATGGGTTCTCTGTATTTCCGTTTTTAGCTCTTCAATTTGGAACGGAATTGTGAATTTTGCTCTTGCGGGTGTAACTCGGAAAGCTAAGTGAATATGAAAAAGAGAATTAAAAAGAGGAATTCACTTGGAACTGAAAAGCAAAATTCAAATTGTTGTGCTAATTATATGCTTCCTCTAGGTTTTTTATGTGCCCTCTGTGTACTGCGTTGGACATTTATGGTTCTTCATTTCAGCTGAAATCAACTGTTTTTGTCGTAAAATATTTCCATTAGGATGTGGGTTGTACCTGAGGCCAATGGATCTCCAAGGACTTCACGGAAGGAGAGCGAAGTGCAACTCTTTAAATCTGTGTCTTGTAACACAAAAATTGTAAGACTCGCATTAGCATTGCTACCGATAATTGATTGCAGTAGTGTTTAAGTGGCTTGAAATTGCTGAGCTGATTCTATTCAGAAACTACAAAATACCTATCTGACTAGAGAAATGGAGATATTTTATTTTAGAGAGAGAGAGTTGGAAAGTGGTTGCAACTCTTCATACTTTGCCCAATTGTATTTGTTTTCACTCAATATCATGTGCCTCTGTGATGTCAGATTTTGCTAATTTCCATATATGTGTTG
This sequence comes from Stellera chamaejasme, assembly GCA_024586325.1. Lineage (NCBI taxonomy): Eukaryota > Viridiplantae > Streptophyta > Magnoliopsida > Malvales > Thymelaeaceae > Stellera > Stellera chamaejasme. Next base: position 2,460,478 of record CM044986.1, read on the forward strand.
CTATGTTTAAAGCTCGTACAACATGAAGGCAGCAACAGTTCAACACAACTTTCAGGAACCCAGGATCCTCTGCAGTAAGGAATCTTGAGTTTTTAAGAATGCGTTTCGTGTTCTCAGTACTTCAAAAGTTGGATGCTGAAGCTCTTCTACTACATTGTAAATGTAGGATACTGGATAAAACTATCTCTAATTTAGAGATGAAATTAGCGGAAGCCAGGACTGAACGTGAGTCTGTGATGAAAGGCAATGCACTATCAAGCAACTCAAGGATCAAAGAATCAACTAGAAAGAAGAAATACTTTATGGTTATAGGAATAAATACAGCTTTTAGTAGTCGCAAGCGTAGAGATTCAATTCGTGCCACTTGGATGCCTCAAGGTCACAGTAATTTTCACCTTATTATCTTTGAGACTTTGACTGTACTAGTAGCTTTCTTTATTTGGTTTCTGAATCTGTCTATTTTATCAGGTGAGGAAAGGAAGAAGTTGGAGGAACGGAAAGGTGTAGTAATACGCTTTGTGATTGGTCACAGGTATCAGTTACGCTCTATGGCGTGCCTTCGTCAAAAATTAGTCATTTTTCTCTCATTTGCTTGTACTTTCTGCAACAATTATCCGATAATTTGCATCTATTTAAAATCATTGACTGAATGCCCAAACTGATTAACTTTTGCTTACCCAGTACAACATCAGGTGGTGTTCTTGACAAAACAATTGACGCTGAGGAAAAGTCGCATGGGGACTTCATGAGGCTGGTAACTCCAACTGTACCAAATGTTGTTATCTGAGTGCTTGCTAGTAATTTCTTTCATTCATTCTAGTAAGTCAACATGGGAGGATTTTGGTAGAATAAGTTTTATACAAGTAGACCTCACTATTGCATATAATATCTTTAAGCAGGAACATGTTGAGGGCTACCTAGAATTGTCTGCAAAGACCAAAACGTACTTCATCACTGCTATGTCATTGTGGGATGCTGAGTTCTATGTCAAAGTTGATGATGATGTTCATGTCAATCTAGGTAACATGAGTACTTGCAAAGTTTTTTTTTTTTGACTCAGATAAAGATTATACCTTTATTGTAAATTTCTGAGCTCATTTTAGCCAATTCACTGTATAAAGGTTATACCTTTATTGCTGTTTTGTTATGTTTCTCCCTACTTCATGGTTGTAATGCTTTAAATTTTCCCCAGCAACACTGGGAATGACATTAGCCAGACATCGCAAGAGACCTCGTATCTACATAGGTTGCATGAAGTCTGGTCCTGTTCTTGCTCGAAAGTAAGTGCCCAATATTTCCTTCAGTAGGTTGCTATCAAGAAAGTTTTTACCTTTGCCATAATGTCCTTTACTAACCCTCTCTATGGTGTAGTGGAGTGAAATACCATGAACCGGAGTACTGGAAATTTGGTGAAGTTGGGAATAAGTACTTCCGTCATGCAACTGGACAACTGTATGCATTATCGAAAGATTTAGTCGCTTACATATCAGTCAACCAGTAAGTTCCAGCACATCTTCGCTTGCCGCTGGCTTACAGTTTGTGGACCATTGATACTTACAGCTCAGTAAATGTGTTTCTTCTGAAATCTTAGGGACGTACTGCATAAATATGCAAACGAAGACGTTTCATTAGGCTCCTGGTTGATTGGTTTAGATGTGGAGCATGTTGATGACAGAAGACTGTGCTGTGGAACCCCGCCTGGTAAGCGCAAAATTAGAAACTTCTTTATTCCTTTGTGTAACTAAAGAAACTTGTTTATGCCGATAAGTTTGGCTTTAGAGCAGACAAGATTACTGTGCGGGCTAAACCTGCAGATTGCGAATGGAAAGCTCAAGCAGGGAACGTCTGTGTCGCATCATTCGACTGGAAGTGCAGTGGTATATGCCGTTCTGTGGAGCGGATGGCCGATGTTCATGAGCGATGTGGTGAGGAAAAGAATGCATTGTGGAGCAGGGAGTTCTCAGAAGTAACAAGCAGCTCTTCATAACCGTGGAGAAGGAGGGAACAAGTGAGAGTTGGTGGATTTCACTTCTATACATTTGCTTGTGTAGGAAGAAACTATATGTCTACTACGAGAAGGGAAAATCTGTATGTATAGAAATGGGAAGGTTTCTTCCATAAGAGGTCATAGAGTTGCAGTATCGGCGCCAATTAGTACTAGGAGCTGCCATAGCCACAAGAATATACTCCCCATGTTCCCAAATAAATAAATGGTGTGGCACTGAAATTAAGAAATGATGAGAAGGAAAAAATTTGGTAAAAAATACTCTCCGATTCTAACTTGGAGGATTAATGTTAAAAAGTGGAGAATGAATGGTAGGGATAATTAACTAAAACAACCGAGCTAAAGTTTCTAAAAATAAAAATGCACCAATTTTTTGGAAACATCCCAAAATGGAATACGTAACATTTATTTGGAGACAGAAAGTGTATATTATTGCCATTTACAACAGTTCCCCCCTTACAATATTGTTAATAAGTACTCCTAGTTAGGTGTCATCATTCAGTTAATGTTATAACCATAACTGCATTAACCACATACTTTGGTTTTCGGTTACAAGATCCCATAATTGCATTAACAACATAAATTTTCATAACCGATATGGCCATAAGCAAAATAAACGCAGTTATGCAATTCGGCAAACCGTAATTCATTTTAATCCCTAATTATAACCTAACATGTCACATAAACATATAGATTAAATAAATGATCCATCAAGCCCCAGTGGTCAGGTCGCAATGTTTGAATTGGGAACCTCAGGGGGTTTCTTCTTGGTTCCTTTCCCCCGGTCACATCACCTAGCGAATCAAGTAGGAGAGTTGAGCCTAGATTGTCCGCTGCCTCTTTGTGTGTCCTCCCTCGTTCCTTGTCACTGGTTAATTACCTCTATCTAACAATTTGATTCATTTCAGATTTGTTATCGATCAGTGTTAATTTTTGGTGTTGGGGTCGTGGTGGGCGTCCGCAATTTGGCTCTTGGCGATCTTAGCTAGAGTAAAATTTGGCGGTCTAAAACTTGTTAATATTCTCATATATAAATAAAATTAGTTGCCTTTCAAAAAAAATGATCCATCAAGCAAATATTACATTATAAAATTATATCGAGCCGAGTACTAGTTGTTCATGTTAAGCTTGAAAATTATATCAAGCCTGAAATTGTGTTTAAGCTTGGCTTGAAAATAATATGAACGAGCTTGAATGCACTTTAAATCGAGCCGAGCTCGAGTCGAGCTTGAGCTGTTCACGAATATCAATTGAAAAAGTTAGGATAAAATCAAGTCGAGTCAAGCACTAGGCTGTTCATGTTAGGATTGATACAATTGTTGAAACATTGAAAGTTGAAACAATTGTTGTTATCCGCTGCTCATGATTCATGAACCCGTCCATGCTCTATTCCTGTACGTTCTTTATTTTGTGGTCCTTTCGGTTCACTCTTGTTTGATTACTCAAAATTTGTTTTGTTTATGGGTTTCTCACAAATTGTTGTTCCCCTTTCAGGCACAAAATGGGGTCTTTACGGCAGGTGATTTCATGACCAGAAAAGAAGATTTACATGTTGCGAAAACCTCGAGTCCTATTGATGAAGGTATTCGCATTTCACTACTGAAATGGAGTAATGCCTCGTGGTTTCTTTTGCATTTCTACATCGAAATTTTCTTAAGTGGTGATTTGATTTCACGGCAAGTATTTATTCTTCTAATAATGGTTGATCGGTTCATTTTGATGTAGGCTGGAACTACTCGACTACCATCGATAAAAATAATTGGGCTTATTAAAGTACTTGGAGGCTAGACTTTATTTATGATAATTTTAATGTTTATTGCAGGTTCGTGCCCAACTAGCAGCTTGTGGTGCTCCAATAGTGGATGACTAAATGTACATGCCAGCTGCAATTGTGGAGATGTTCTAAACCTGACATCAATACATTTGGCAGAAACAATAGTAGATACAAAAAAGAGTGTGAAAAAGAATTGGTTAGAGGTTCTGAGAGCTCCGGTGCTATAGGTAATCTCCCTTTGCTGTCTTGCTCATTTGGTCATGTAATGCACAGTTTAGCCCCTGTTGTGCACAAAAGAGCAATCAATTCTTTTGATACTCCCATGTTTTGCGGTTGCATGTAAATTGCTTCCTGATCCCTTTTTGTACACCTGCGCTTATTATCCAAACTCTCTAGCCCTTGTGATATTTGTAGCAAAAACCTCACCGTTTCAAACTCTGCCCGCCCCTTTCGAAACCTCCATAATGTTATCCTTCTTCAAGCTTTTTGTGAAACATGTTGGTAGCGGATAGCCAACATCCCTTGCGGAAAAAATCATTCCCTGGAGCATATTTAAGTTAAATTTCTATCTCTATGGCTTAATTATATTTTGTTGTGTTAACTTACATCTGTTGCTTCTAGGCTTGTTAGTGATGACAATTTTCTCACAAATTTAAAGAACCCTGGCCAGCTCCCAGGGTCTTCTTGTGTCCCAAAGTTTGAAAGTATGAGGCATGTCATATTTAAAAACATAGGTAGATGCAGGACTAAGTCTGGTTTGTGATTAGCTGCCTAAAAATTATACAGATAAGTCATTTAAAAACAAGATTAAAAATATGATCTGTTGCTCGAACAGGTTAATTAGAAATTTTATCTACATGTCAGCTCTAATTTCTTAACATTATACACTCCTATTCATTTCAATTTCTTACTTATTTACTTCATTTTTTTAATCTTGTTTTTGAATGACTTATTTATTCACTATTTTTTTAGGCAGCTAATCACAAACCAAACTTAGTCCCGCATCTGCCTATGTTTCTAAATCTGACAAGCCTCATACTTTCAAACTTTGGGACACAATAAGACCCTGGAAATTGCATAGGGTTCTTCAACTTTTTGAGAAAATTGTCATCACTACACAAGTCTAAAAGCAACAAATGTAAGTTAACACAGCAGAATATAATTAAGTTGTAGAGATAGATTTCTAACTTAAATCTACTTCGGGGAATGATTTTTATTGCAAGGGATGTTGGCTATCCACTACCAACATATTTCACCAAAAGCTTGAAGAAGGATGACATTAGGGAGGTTTCGAAACAGACATGCAGAGCTTGAAACTGTGAGGTTTTTGCTACAAATATCACAAGGGCTAGAGAGTTTGGACATTAAGCGTAATTGTATAGAAAGGGATCAAGAAGCAATTTACATGCAACTGCAAAATAGAGGAGTATCAAAAGAATTGATTGCTCTAGTGAATTTTGTGTAAATTTTGTGCAAAACATGTGCTAAACTGTGCATTACATGACCAAATGAGCAGGACAACAAGGGAAGATTACTTATAGCACCGGAGCTGTTAGAACTAGCCAATTCTTCTTCGCTCTCTTTTTTGTATCTCATATTGTTTCTACCAAATGGATTGATGTCAGGTTTATAACATCTCTGCTGAAGAAAGTCTCGATCCAGCACCATCCAAGCCGGATTTTAAAAATGTAGGAGCACAAGAACTTCATTACAAACCTAGATCTAGAAAGAAAATTAGTAGGTGGAAGAAAGGAAGGAGAAGAAGAAAGAAAAGGAAAGGAAGAAGTGAAGAAGAGAAGTGGTGAAGGGATGTTGTGTGGATTGTTATAGCTAGAATGAGGGAGTCTTTATAGGAGAGGAAGGAGGCTAGGCTAGGAAGTAGGTTTGGGTTAGATTTAGGTTAGGAGGGAGGTTTGGGTGAGGATTTAGGATATTGAAGAGGTTTGGGGGTATTGGGAGATGGAGGACAAATTATGGAGGCTTGGGGGAGAGAATCCCGCTCCAAAAGCTGAAAAAGGAGGAAATTTCATTGATGTCTGCAAGGCGGGCTGATCGTCCTGCAAAAAGGTCACCCCACCGGTTACCCCGACAAGTTGAGCAGTTCCTAGACTTTTCTATCAGGCAGGGGCGATTGCCCTGCTACTTTTGAGCAGTCGCCCCTGGTCGTCCCAACAACTTGAGATTCCTGACATGCGGATCGATCGATCCCAGATTCTTGACACGCGGAGCGATCATTCCCAGATTTCTAACACACGGGAGTAATTTTTTATTGACATTAGTAAAAATATTATATGGACAACACTAATACTCCTATTATTATACAACTCACAAACACGGGAAAGAAAAGAAATAAAATAACCGTTTATGCGTACACAGCTGATAAAAATGTTTCGAATAAACTCTAGGATTGGTCCTTCAACCTTTATAGTTGTCTCAAACAGATCCTTTTTAAATTTTTTCTTGTTCAAATCTCATAGCTTATATATTTTTTTTTCTCAGCAAAAATATTCATTTGATTTTATTAACACAAATGCAACTTATAATCATTTTGAGAGTCCAAATTGTCATAAGTGTCAATTATAAGAAAATTAATTTTTCCAAATCAAATTAATATATAATATGAACACCATTCAATAAAATTTCTTGATCCGTCACTACTTTCAGCGGGGCCCCCGCTTGTCTGGAGGGGTGGCCTCACCGGTTGCCTCTTTTGTATTTTGACTATAACTTTTTACTCCGATGTCCAATTGAGATGATTCAAAAACTCATTTATAGCTAAGATAAAGAATTACAACTTCTCTTTAGACAAAAAGTTCAGAAAACATGAGTAAAGCGCTTGAAATTGGCATGCAAGACAGATCTTCTAGTGTTGCTTGTGAAAAGTTCTTGTTTTCCTCCATTTTTCTCCTTCTTTTCACTTCAGCCCCCAAGCTTTGTTCTTGGAGACCGGTTGAATGCTCCAATCCAAATGCCTCATTTTCCCTCTTTTTGCATCTTTCTAAGGACTTCTGCAAAAGATACTTATACACGTGCTAAAAGCTAATAAAGCCCGTTAGAACTGACGAAAAAATGGCATAAACTTGTTTCCTTATTTTTACTATCTCTTTCTCAAATGCATTGTCTTCTTTTCTGTATAATTTATGAATGAAACGGTGAATATATATATATATATATATATATATATATATATATATATATATTTAAAAGTGTTCTTGATTTATTGAATTGATGATGCCTTGACGTACGTTCCTAGATATGAGATGGAATCTTCTTAACCACCCTGGACCTTTTGTTTGAAAGTAGAAAAGGACTGGGCCTTTATATGACAAAATAAATTGAGTAATTAATGAAACAGTACTACTTTTGCTAAGTTGCTAACCCAAAGCAAGTCATCCTTTCTTCATATTCAAGAAACGAAAAGAGGCAAAACCAAATCCTTATGACCTTATACCAGCTAAATAGATAAAATAATTAATTGTAGTATCGCATGGTATATACTAACTACATCACCATTCTAAAAATAATGCAACTCGTAATTTTTTATGATCAAATTGATTTAAATTTATGTATAATTTATAGTAAAATACATAAAAGGTTTAAATTATAGATTACGATAGTACTAGTAAACATCCAAAAATCATTTACACATAAAAGTTTACATTTATTCCAAAATAACAGAAAAATAAAATTAATTATAGAGTGCTACATGCTAAAGACAAATGTCATAATCGGTTTTTAAGAAATTTTCCAGTTTATTTTCAGCATTTAATTACATGTATTTTTATCCAACATATTAGCATTAAGTAAAATAGCTTAAATCTAAATAATAATTTCATGATATTTTTAGTTTATAGATAATTTTTTATGAAAGCGAAAAAAACTCGTGAAAATTTGAATCAGATAAATTAGAACTATTTAGGGACTAAGAGAGTACTAATTTTGTGATGGGAGTTTATTGTCGTACGCAACCAAGTAGTACATGAAAACACTCAATAGCACACCGAACAAGCAAACAAACAAACAGGCCTGAAATTTTGAATTATATATTTATTATTAACTTTATAAAAGAAAATTTGGAGAGAAATGTTTAAATTTATATGGTATAAAGGTCGTACGTACAAGTAAATCAAAAAGCAGGTGAGATGTTTCCTGAGAAAATGAAATGGTCCAAATTATGTTTCAGAAGTGAAACATCGATCCATGAGACCATGACCAGGCGACTCCACGCAAGGTTTTCATGATAATTAGTTTTAGGATTTATAACTTGATGAGTTTAATTAGTGACATCGATCTTCCCCTTCAAAGAGATCATGTCACTAATTGTCATGAAAACCTTGCGTCTAGAGAACAAATTAGTGACACTGTAGCTGACGAGGTAGGGCCAAATCAAAACAGTTACACACACAAATAAAATTATTGACAATAATAATAATGTTGATGGAAATATATATATATATATATATACTCGTATTACGTACACGAGAAGAAGAAGAAGAAGAAAGAAAGGAGCAAAAACAAGAATGAAGACATACCTCATCCTCCTCATCATCATAGATATCATGATCAAATTAATAAAGGTTAATTAATTAATTAGGGCTAGGGCTAGCTAGCTTCAAACAAATTACAAAAAGAGAGTAGCTAGCTAGGGCGTGATATTGGCACGGCTCAATCAAAGATGAACACAACTCTGGACATGAGAGTCATGCTCTCGGATTGAACCGCACCAATATCTCGTCCCCGATTCATCACCTCCATCATGAGTAGTAGTGACACTGAAGGACTGCAAGATGTATATATAAATTCGGAACAAAAACATTCCTTCAAGATTTGAAGAAGAAGAAGAAGAAGAGGCAGGAGAATTAAGAAGAGTGATGAGAGGAGAGAAGACACACAACACAAAGGCATAAGGCATGAAAGAATCTGTTTCTTCTTCTTCTTCTTCTTGTGTTAATTAATGAAGGATGGATATGAGGAGAGGAAGAGAGGGCATAAGGCATTGAATTGTAGCCAACAACCACAACTACAAATAAAAAAGCCCTCATTAAATTTAAAGGCTTTCTTGGGGGAGACAATCTCCAGCTTTCGTTTTGCATTTATGATCATGATGTTGCAAGGCAAGCAACCCGGGACGCCTCACGCATTATTATTATTATTATTATTATTATTATTATTATTATTATTATTGTTCTTCTTTCTTCTACCCAACAACTTCATAACCTAACAAAACAAACAAGTTTATTTTGACAACTAAAGTTATTAACTATAGTTTATGAAGAAAAAATAAAAAAGAATGAAATGTTTATGAAAGAAATAAAATTGGAGGGAAAATGTGGTTTTGAAAATTTTGAGAAGATAAGTTTGAGAAATTATGTTAAAGAACATAAGCTAAATAATAAAAATCACATTTAGCTTATGTTCTTTTACACGGCGCCGCTGCTAATTTATAAATACTCGATCATATACTATTATATGCCCAAGGTATTGATTGATATGTTCTTGGTCTTATAATTAGTGGCTGATTTGAGTCATTCTAGAACATCAATGAGTGGTTTATTAGGACAGATAAAAAATAGTGGGTAAATTAAGTGAATTCCAAAACTTTGATGGATGAGTTGGGATTTTTGCAAAGATGGTTTTATATATTAATCGAATTACTTAGGATGCTCTATTAATTTAAGATTTATTTTGGATAGCAAAAGTGAAACATACTATTTGAAACTTTTCTTCTTTCCACACATTTTCCGCACAACATGGCTTGAATGATTTCAGGGATAGCGAACGTTATGCATGGGATAACGGCTGTTATACACACAGCATAAAAAATCTAGAACCCTAGACTTTGATATATTAATTATGACTTTTGAACATGTTGGATTTATTTATAATTATTATAAACTTTATTATAAGATGTTTAATATATTATGGAGTATTATTTAGAAATTACAGAATTCATATTATTATCATTATAATTAATAGTATTATATTGCTAATTTTAATAAAAATAATTACTTTCTAAAAAAATTAAAAAATTATATTCATAAAATTTTTATTTCAAATTATGATACTCTTATGAAATATTTAACTTTTACTGTATAAATATTCGTGAAAAATCATAGATTAAATATTATGAAACTGTCAAAATAAATAGCTGAATTTTTTGCGGACGAATGGAGTATGTAGATGAAATGCTTAATATGAAATCTAAGTGGATGGTTGGAAGAATACTTTCTCTTTGGTTAAAATGCACTCATAGTCCCGTAGCTTTAACTTTTGTCTCATAGGGGTCATGTTTTTAACTTTTTGTTCAAATAAAGTCATATTTTTTAACTTTTTTTAAATTCATGGTCCTTTTCCATTCAATATCCGTTAAGTATAACGGACTTTGGAAAAAAAATAATTTTACCAATTCAACTTTTTTGGAAAAATCTTTACACCCTAAGTTTTAAAACTAAACATTTAGGCACAACCCCAACAATTATAAACTTAACATTTTCACCCAAAAGTTTCCAAACTTCACATAAACTCACAACACCCGCCAGACCACCACCGGGAAATCCGGATTAGAGAAAATAATGCAAGCCTTAGAAGGGTGGTTGCTCCTTAACCCCACAATACGCGTTTTACCTATGGATTCAGGTAGAAGCAAATCCGTGGGGACTGATGTTGGAATTCTTGCGCACCAAGATGACCTGGGCTAGCTAAAGTAGCTAAGCACAGCTCAACTCAGCTCAATCTGAGTGTTTGAGCTAGAGAGATGTGTATCTGCTCTTAGTGAGCTGATATGAGCTCAAGGAGCTCAATGGATGATTTAATATGTCTTGGACTAGCTCTATGTGAGCTTGGTACAAATGTGTCTAGGCACCTTTTGGCGAAGAGACGTGTCTCTTGGCGGAAAGGTGCGTAAATTGGTGAAAAAGGTGTCGGAGAGGGCCAAGCACACCTTCGGCTTAGGCCGAAGGGTGCGTAGCACCCTGGGTGCCGAAAGGGCACCCTAAGGTGGCCTTACACCCATTCGGCCATGGGCCTAGGGGTGTGAGTGCCCTTCGCCCTAGGTGCCTCTAGGCAGGGGGTGCACCCATGCCTTGCACCATTCGGCCAAAGGGACATGTCTCATGTCCCATGGCCGAATGGGCAAGGGGCATGGGTCACCTCCCTTACCTCTTCACCATATTTGGATAATTAATTAATTAGTTAATTAATTTTCTATTAGACACAATTATTTATTTATCCCTTTTCTAATTAATTACTTAATTGAAAATGCAAAGGCATGAGACATGTCTCATGGACCAAGGGCCATTGGTTGCAGCCCTTGGTCCTAGGGACATGTTATTTCACAAATGAAAGGGCATTGTGCCCTCTCATTGGCAGCCCATCCTCCTCTATAAATAGAGGGAGGATGCCCCATTTCTATCCATCCCACAACCAAGATTGGTTCTCTCTTCTCTCTTCATACTTCCTCTTGCGAAACTAGAAGGCATTCTAGGAGCATTGTGAGTGGAACTCACCTTGGAGACAAATCATCTTCAAGCCGCCCTTAAGGTGTTCCCCAGGCCGAGTCTTCTACATCAACAAGGAGCAAGAATCTCTAAGATTCTTAAGCTGCGTCCAGAAGAAAGGTACATACTCTTGATCCCTTCTTCGGTATTGATGAATGCGAACATGAGAAGCATGTTAAAGACGATCCTAAAATTAACAACTGAGGCCTAAAGCGGACAATATCTTGGCACTATACACGGTCTGTTACAGATGGTATCAGAGCTTGGTTGTACAATGTCCATGTGCCAGCGGTGACGCTAGACTCCCTTGGAGGGGGTGGATGATATTGTTCATCCCACATGGATGGGCTAAGGGAGTAAGACATGCCTTATAAGGGTGAGATGGGCTTAAGTCGGCAGCAAGGGCTGGGGCTGGACACTTGTCCATTTATCATTTAACTTGGAAAAGAGAAGAAGTATAAAAAGGCTAAAATCAATTATAATTCATAAAAATTCCATTTCTTTTCTTCTTCTTCTTCTTCCTTCCTTCTGCCGCCATGTTCTTCAACCTTGAGCTCCATGTTCTTCATCATTTCTTGCTGAAAACTTCAAGGATTTAGGTTCAAGAATTGGTAAGCTTCCTCCTTTCTTCTCTTTTTAAGGTTGAAACAAGGATTAGAGAAGGAAAAGAGAGCTTCAAACTAATTTGAATTTGTTCTTGGCTATGTGTTTGGATGATCCTCTTGCTTCAAGTTTCTAGTATGATGTTCATGGCATGAAGGGGAGTAAGAATTTGGGGTTAGATTTTGGAAAAACAATTTGGAGGCAAAAAGCCCTAAATGCCGAAATTATGCCTAAAATTCTAAAATTGTGCGTGTTTGTGTTCTTGAATCATGCTCTTAGTATGTTGTTCCTAGCATGATTCTAAGACAATCTATGGTTTTAGTTTGATGGAAAACAAGTTGGGAGAGAAACCCCCATTTTGGCCGAAATATTCAAGGTTGGGGTTTTGTTGTTTTGATGCAATTGGTTAGTAATGTTGGTTAGGAAGTGAAATTGGTGATTAGTAGGATTAATTGGAAGCTTGAATGGTTTGATTTTGGAAGTGTGGTGAAAAATTAGTTAATGGTCGAATTGTTGAAGTGATTCTTTTTCCATGTGAATGTTGTATTTTGATTAAATTGGAAGGTAAATTGGTATTGTGGATGGAAGTAGGTGCGTTATGGCGTTTGAAATATCATTTTCGGGTTAGAAATGAGAAAGTTAGGTTTATGCGGGTTTACCGAGGAAAATGTCTGGAATGCGGGTTTAAAGGTTGGAAAGTGTTTGTGGGTGTTGGAATAACAAGGTTCTAGCTCGGTTCGTAAAACCGAGCTTTCTGTGGATTTTTGCGGGAAAGTGCGGGTTTGTACGAGAATTGGTTTTCCGGGGTTTGTTTGGATGTGTTCTGACTTAACTATGGTTATCCAGCTTGATTCTGCGTTGGTGGAGTGGCGTGGAACCGTAGGAGCCAAGTTGTGCATTTCAGGTCGGGAGCCGGGGTTTCCCGAGTTTTGAGCTGCGAGGCAGCGTTTCTGAGGTAAGGGCTTAATTTGGTAAAATGTACGTTTGTTCTGTTCCGTATATGTTTATCAGGTAACGATACTTCTGTTTATGTTTATGTTTATGTATTATTATTATTATTATATGTTCTGTTCTGTGACGAGGCCCGAATGGTTGTAGAGGCCACGGGTGCTCCTTGATTACTTACGTGTATCTCGCACCAGGAGTGCCGACATTGATCCGTGTCCGCACTTGAGGGTGCCGACATTTCTACGTATATCCGCACTTGGGGTGTCGATATACTGCGACCCTACGGCAGTTTGGGGATCGCGACCCCACGGTACCGTGCTTTCTGCTTTGTTCGTTAGTCCGCAACCGGGCGGGGTGGTTGTGACACCCGACTCTGCCACACCAGTTATCAATTTCTGAAGTTTCCTGCAACCTGGCCCTGTTACAAAAGCAACATACCATCTATATCAAAACCACAAAGCCACAGAATAAACCACGACAATCTCACTAAGTAGCACCCAACAGAGGCAAAGTCCAACAAATTGAAGAAATGCGGATCATATTGGCGAGAAAAATATGATACGATGGTGGGGAAACTATCGTTGTCCCTTCACGCGGCGGTTGGGGCGCCGCTGCAAAAGGACAAGACTTCACACAAGCATCGGGAGGATCGGGTGGTGGATGCGGGGCACCAAAGCGTAAAAACGGACTACGCTGGAACAAGTCGCCCGACAGCCGAGGCGAGACAACAAGGGAGAGGGGGGAGATACGAGGAACATACCACCGTTCGCCGCCGAAGGAAGATGGGTGCATAGCCCGCCGAAGACATGGCAGTGACGGCGCTTTGTATTTGTAGTGTTAACCTTTAGTTATTAATTTTTAATTATACACATGTAATATATACTTCCTCCATCCGCCAAAAAATGAGTCATTTGTTTTGATAGTTTTCGAGTATTTAATCTATGATTTTTTTTCATGAATGTTTAGACTCTGAAAATTAATATTTCATGTGTATCATTATTTCAAATCTAAATTTTCTAAATATATTTTTTCTGAATTTTAAAAATCTATTTATCTTTGTTTAAATTCGAGTCAAATATTGAATCTTGAAACACGTACTAAAGTCAAACGTATCTCTTAAAACGTATCTCTTAAAGTTTTGAAAAATCACTACGTAAATGATTTTGGTTTGTAGCGGCTTCTTGTTTACAGAGGCCACTGCAATTGTGGGGAACAAAAAGAAAGGTGTAAAGATGAGATAGCGAAAGAGATCAACTAAAATCTCTTAAACTTCTCCGAATTTTGAAATCACTGGGGTTACAACGACGTTTTTGCGATTATGACTGCTTTTAAAGTTTAGTTATCGCAACACAATCCGTTACAAGTATTTGTTGCGGTCATAACAGGTACAAACACTCTATCTCTATTTATCACAACTCCATTCGTACCAGCATATGTATTTTTCACAACAACTATACCTAGGGTGTAAATTTTTGAGTCAAAGTTGAATCTTTTCGGGTTCGGGTTTTGCAACATATCCTTTCCAAATTTTTTTTGAATACGGGTTATGTTAGAAAACTCGAGTCAAACACCTTACCCATACTAATCAACTTTTAAAGGATGGAGGGAGTATGTATTTTTCACAATAACTATACCTAGGGGTGTAAATTCATGTCAACTCAACCTTTTCGGGTTCGGGTTGACCCAATTAATCCGACATTATCTGCTAATTTTTGGGCCACCCGAAATTTTCGGTTTAGGGTCGGGTTGACCCAATTAACCCGAATTTTATGTTGGGTTGGGCTTCTTTGTGAATGTGATTCAAGGGTTGGGTTGGGCTTAAGTTACAGGGCTGGGCTGGGTAGTTTTAGGGTTGGGTTGGGCTTAAGTTTGGGTTTTACTATCGGGTTCGGTTGGCCCAACCCGAACCCGAAAAACGCTCAAAATATCGGGTTCGGGTCACCCAGGGCAGTATTCTCCCCCGAACCGACCCTAACCCGACATTTCGGATCGGGTTCGGGTTCGGGTTCCAGATTTCTCTTACACCCTAACTATACCTATGTTTAGAGAATACTTCATTGATCGTAGTAAACATGATAAATTTAACTAAACGTGAAGTAAGGTTAAATACATAATTGGATTTCATTGGACGAAGTGAGTAATTTTGTAATTAAAATGGAGATGTGAAGTTATTAAGAAGATTGTAGTGAGAATAATGGAGGCATGAATATTAAAGAGTGAAAGATATGATGCATGTAATGTAAAAAGGAATAATGATGATCGGCTCCATTGGAAGAAAGTATGGCCTATGTGTATGATGGTTACAGGCATTTGTTGGTCACTGACTGACACAACACCCATACATCTTCTATACATAGACTCAACCATGTCTTCCCCTATATAACTAAGCTGCTGCCTAATTTAATGCCCCCGACCAAACACCTACACCTACTACTACTACTACTCTTTTCACCCATCCATCAATCCTTTTTCGGTGAATATCCAATATCAAAAGAGCGGAAATGTTTAGAATTTACAGATAAAAGAAGATTAAAGAAAAATATATGCAAATTTGAAGTTATCTGAAAATGGATCAATGCTCAAATTGCACCATAACAATTTTAACCCTAACAAATTTACCCTAATACTTCTTCCCTTTTTAATTTTTAGTCCTCCCACACTTAAGCCCACCTTGCCGTTCCTCCAATATGGCCGAGTGCGGCCAAGGCACGACAGTCAAGGCTCGTGCGTGTCATGGTTGAGGCGGTCGAGGCCTATGCGTGACTAGATCCCCACCCTTTGCCAAGTTTCCCATCATCAACAATATCTCAAAGCGGTTGCGCGACGTTATGACGCTCCAAGCGGGCGTGGTCGATTGCCGCAACGTGAAATTCTTAACGGTGTCATTCCCGCTAAGGACACAAAACCCGTGTCCCCGGTGTCGCACATAGTTGGCCATTGACTCACAATGTCAGAACCTAAAGAAATCTCTTGAACATGGGAATGGTACACATTGGGCTATCTCAGGTCACGATAATCAACGATTTCGACTTTTTTTTTAAACCTCGTAGAACGGCCACAAGGGCGGTGATTGGAACAACCAATCAACTTCACCCCTAAAGCTGATGGTGGCGGCATCAGGGTCGATGCTTCTCCCCTCTCACTTCAGTGAGTTTTTAGTATTTGTTGGTTGCGGCGCATTAGGGCCAAATTGGAGAAACGATGGGGTGGGCTTGAGGGTGGGAAGGCTAAAAATGTAAAGGGACTTCAGAGTAAAATTGTTAGGATTAAATGACTTATGATGCAATTATATAATTAATCCAAAAAATATATTGGTGAAACTACGGTGTTAGGGTCTAGAGGGATATTGTAGGTTTTCGTAATCGGTGATGAAGGCTTCTATAGTTTTTTCTTTTTCTTTTTTTTGAAATAAAGGGGGGTGAATTTAAGTTTCCTATTAACTATTATATAATTATTCATAATTACTAGTATTGGAATTATTATGGTTATAATAAATACTGGAAGGGGAATGCTAATTCACTTGCATTTTCTATAGTAATTTCTAATTGCTTTAAATCCTTTTTTTGTTATTAAATGTTGTTAATTAAGTAGAGACATAAATGTGAGCGTGAAGGGTATTGGTGTATTGGTCGATTGATTTGGCACAGGAATGGATGGGGCTGGTCTAGAAGAATCTTTCAGAGACAAAACAGGTGAGGTTCTGTTTTGCTACTACTTAATCGAGTAATGGCCTGTCTTCACACTCTCACTCTCTGCTCCTTCACATTTAATGGAGGGATAAGTGCTCCAAGATCTGCCCAACGTCCCACTTCACTCTTTACTACTATTTCCTCCCTCTTCAACTGGTTCTTGCTTCTTCTTTTTTTTTATGTATGGATTAATTTTTTTATTATTAACTAATTTTACATAAATCTTTATATTATCTTATTTAATTACATCTACTTCAATCTATTTCCAAGATTTTTTGAATAACTGCATTTACAAAGGTAAATATGAACCGAAATAAAATAAAAGTGAAAAAATATTACTTGGAACAATTTTTTTAATAATATAACAATCAATTTGGGATTAAGGGTATATCATATTTTATCCTTAGCTTAGCTGGCTAGGTTCAGTACTTCACATAACCCTCGTGTGAAATTGGTTTCTCCACCCATTGAGAAAGTTACTAATCAAAAGGAAATGTCCAAATTTATTTTAGTACCTAAATTATAGTGATTTTGACATTTAAGAGTTTAAATTGTGATTCGGTGTACCTTAGATATAATCAATGAAAATTATGACATGTTTAGCCCATTGATTATTATAAATAAGGAGAAAATTGTGTAAACGATCACACAGTTTCTTACTTCAACTGATGGTCGTCAGATCCAATATACTTAAAAGCCTAAAAAGTCTTAGTAAAAGGCTCAATCAACATCCCATAATAAGGGTCCCATTTAAAAAAAATTAATTAACTCATAACCCAAACAAGACAAAAACGTAACCGGACATGATAAGAACTAACCCGAACATATTGAGGACATTCTCGGACTATACATACCCGAACCTATCAAAGACACGTATCCTCTGACACGCCGTCATTCTATATTGAGATATTACAATATTGCCACTATAACAACGGAGTATAAAAGCACTTATGGAGGGAATAAATGGGATCTTTTCGCGACTGTCATATCACTCACCCAATATTCAAATACTACAAGCAGAGGACCACCTCTATTTCCACTTATTCCTTGAATTCCGAGTCTAACGTACATTGCACGAATCCCCATGATGTCCAGCAACGTCAGAACACGTCAGCACAGAATAATTGTGGCGGCAGCTCACACAGATCCGCCACCAAATGGTGCCGTCTGTGGGAACAACCGTGGCCCCCAAGATCAGGCCCCACCAATGGAGCGCGGGGCCACTCCCGTTCCCGCCTGTCTAGGCCGGAAGGGGGAGAATCAACTGACGGCCTCACAGCCGATCATAGCTACGAGATCTCCTCTTAGGATACCACTCATGGGGCGACCTCATTGCGGCCAACCTCCAGCCTCCACCGGAGTAGTACTCAACACCTGGTTCCGGATCTTATCCAGGCAGTGCGGATCGTGCTCAGGGAAGAATAGAACAACCAACGCTAGCTCCCTGGATGTTCTTACAGGACACGAGACTCCCGTCGTTCCCGGCGGGGATCACCCGGTCTAGAGATCGGACGACGAGAAGCACAACCAGATCTCTCCTCGGATTGTCAGAGCAGACAGAGGCCCATGTCCCCAAGGGTATACCAAAGAGAGTAGTCTCCAAGGCCGAAAAGGTTGACATCCGTGGGACGATGTTATCCGACAAATGTTACATCGTCTGAAACTGGTGGAAAGAAATTCAACCAGACCAGAAGTCAAGTACGAGGCAGCTTCGGAAGATGGGCCGTTCGCCCGACAAATCCGGGAAAGCCAAATGCCTCGGATGTTCAACTTGTCTCACACCCTTGAAGTCTACAATGGCACGAGAGATCCGGACGCGTTCATCCGAAAATACAAACGGGCAATGGAGCTAAAGGGAGCAAACGAAGCGGCTCTCTGCAAGTGCTTCGAAGTAGCACTGGGAGGTCCGGCTTCGGCATGGTACAATTCCCCTTTCCTGGACTCCATTACATCATTCGGGGACCTGGCCGTCAAGTTCACCACACACTTTATTTGGAGCAAAAAGGTCAACCAATAGGGTCATCTAGATGTTCGACATCAAGCAAAAATCGAATGAAAGCATTCGGGAATTTGTGGAGAGATTTAAGAGAAGTAGTCCATGCATCGGACCTGACTGACATCCGGATCATGGCCTTCACCAAGGCACTCCTCCCGAACTCCAGGTTGACGTACGAATTATCCCGGAAGAACATCACTGACATTGAGGAGATGTATGCGGTCACCCAAGAGCACACGAATTATCCCGGGGAAACCTGAGCCCGCACTCCAATTGACACCTAAAAATTACAAGGCAACTGACGTCTGATTCATATACACGAAAGTCAGGCATCGGTACTCTAACGACTACGGTACGAGGAAGGAAGAAGTCACGTTGCCACCTCCTTATTAGTTCGGGAGTGGCCCTGCTCCGAAAGTGCTCGACTTTCGACCACCATTCTTTGGGGATGGGGCAACTAGTTTCTAAAAGATCTCCCGAAGGGCAAGCTAAGGAAGGAGTTTGGAAAGGAGGGGTCATTTTCAAATACCTCGGGATATAGGACGAAGAAAGCGGTTGTGGACTGACGATCGGAGGTTCACTGACGAAGCGCTAGCTGCCGCGTCGACGACGGAATGGTGTTGACTATAGAACTTCCAAACGGCGGAAACACCCTCTTGACTTCGAGGGCGATGGTGGCTTGATTGAGGAACGGTGCAAGATACTCCTCTAGGTCGACTTTCTCAACGATTCTCCACCTCTGAAAAAAGCTGATCGCCTCCTTGAGCGACGGATTGTCCGTCGTGAAAATTGTTTAGCTCAAGAGAGAAGAATTGAGAGCAAAGAAAGCAAGAATGAAGTGAATAGCAACTCAAGAACTATTCCTTATTTAAGGATGTACGGGAAGACGAACCGTCACCAAACGCTAAATCTCCACCGTTGATAAAAAAGCAGCAGTTAATGCACAAGTTGGGATGGAAGCACTAGTAACTGCCTTAAAAGTCTTGGACCATGATGGTCCGAGAAAATCAAAAGGGGGATACAAATATCCCCAACAGTGAAAAGTCTCGGGCCATTATGGTCCGAGAAAATCAAAAGGCGGATACAAGCATCCCCAACGGTGAAAAGTCCCAATCAGTAACCCATAATAAGGGTCACATTTAAAATTTTTTTAATTAACTCATAACCCGAACAAGAGAAAAACGTAACCGGACATGATATGAATTAACCCGAACATATTGAGGACATTCCCGGACTATACATACTCGAACCTATCATGGACACATGTCCTCTGACACGCCACCATTCTATATTGAGATATTACAATATTGCCACTATAACAATGGACTACAAAAGCACTTATGGGGGGAATAAATGGGATCTCTTCACGACTGTCATATCACTCACCCAATATTCAAAAACGGGTAAACTCCAAGTTTAGTCCCTTACCTTTCAACTTTGTCCTATCTGAGTCCTATTTTAAGATTTTGTCCTATTTCAGTCCCGTAGCTCCATAAATCGTCTCAATTGTAGTCCTTCCGTTAAAGTCCACGTTATGTTGACCGTTAAAGTCTTAAGTGTACAGTAAAATGACCATCAAACTCTTCCCTTTTCGATCGGAAGCGAACGGCAGCCGGCGCCGGATCGGCAGCCCAGCGCCCAGATCGGCAGCCAGAGCGGATCGGCAGCCTGCCGAAGGCAGCCCAGGCCAGCCGCCGGCAGCCTAGGCCGCTGTCCGGGCTGCCTTCAGGCCGCGGCTGCTGCTGCGGCTGCCGATCCGGCTCGCCGCGGGCTGCCGATCCGGCGCCGCCTTCCGCATCGAAAAAGGAAGGGTTTGATGGTCATTTTACTGTACACTTAAGACTTTAACGGTCAACATAACGTGGACTTTAACGGAAGGACTACAATTGAGACGATTTATGGAGCTACGGGACTGAAGTAGGACAAAATCTTAAAATAGGACTCAGATATGACAAAGTTGAAAGGTAAGGGACTAAACTTGGAGTTTACCCATTCAAAAACTATAAGCAGAAGACCGCCTCTATTTCCATTTCTTCCTCGAATTCCGAGTCTAACGTACATTGCACAGATTCCCTTGACCTCCAACAACGTCAGAACACATTAGCATAGAAGAATTGTGGCGACAACACACAGATCCGCCACCATCAACTATTTTGTATATAAATTTTATGATTATTTCATCTAAAATAAGAAACTATGTGATTGTAGAGAATTCTAAATTTGAAATGAACAAAAAATCTATACTTTTCATGATTAAGTGTGTCTAAACCATGTCTAGTCATAATTATAGCCGTTAAGTGTCCAAGTTAACTATAGTTTAGGATACTGAAATGTATTTCAATCACGTGAAAATTAGTTATAGTATGTAACAGAGTTTGCATTTTTCTAAAATAAAGAATATAGTACCACATTAAACTATGTCAACTTCGTTAAATAAGTATAACAATGATTTGGTAAGAGTCGGTCAAAACTAACATAATAAGGAGACATTATTTCATGAAGCTGTTCAACTAACATAATAAGGAGACATTAGTTCATAGACCAATTCATACCAAGTTATAGTTCATACCTTTATCTAATCAAGTTGACATATTTCATGGCAGTGTTATCTGTTTTACCCATCTTCTTTATAAGAAAACATCATGTGTTTAACATCATGGTAAAAATGCAAAAGGTAAAAAGGTTAGGATATAATTGTTAGGGTTCAAAAATTATGGGTTTCATTTTGTAATTAGACTTAAAATCTAACGGATTATTTAACGGATGTTAGCCTCCAGCGGGTTTTTGTATAATTTCATAAATCTTAGGGGTTTGTTTTTAGAATTCTGAAAATGTGTGACAAAAGTGGAGAATATGATAAATCGCATAAGGTTTTTGATAAATTCCCTAACCAAATTGATTAAGCCCCACCTCTCACACGTGTGTTTCATTAAATTACAGAAATGCGTTGTGTGACCTTGTTGAATTCAATAGACAATAAGAGATGCCATAATTGTAATTACTTGTATGTTTTCCAATAATTAATCTATTTTCTTTTCCATTCAACACATATAGACGTATGATGTTAAGTAGTTTACATAATTTAACCAGAATTCACGACTCTAGTTACCAAATACTTCCTTTGTCCACAAAAGTTGTATTTGATTTTTATAGATGTGTGCAACTCAAAATTTCTATTATAAATACTTTGTTAAAAAAGTCTGAAAAATAATATTTGAAAATTAGATATATTCATATATCATTTGCGCATATTAAAATTTTGAAAATTAAATGCTGGAAAGTAAATATGATAAATTTCATTAGACAATTCAATACCAGAAAAAGGGAAATGTTAAGAATTGTTATTTTGGACAATCATTTGGACACTCTCCATTAAGCACTTACCATGTATTTATTTTGGTGGACCCTAAATAAGTAAACCCATAAAAAAGACTACATGACAATTTTTAAATGATAGAATGTCTAAATGTCCACCCAAAGTGACTGTCTGTAGCATTTTTTCTCTGGAAAATATGATTAAATGGGGAAAGGGTACTGAATTAACCTTAATGTTTGGTGGTTGGACCAATTTTGCCATTATTTTAAAAACGGGTTCTTTTTTGCTATCAACAATTTATCTTTGGACCCTTTTGTCATCGAGTTTACTTTTTTGACCATTTTTACCACTGAATCCGTTAACGGAAGAAATATTCTCGGAATATTCCATTACAGATTATATCTTCATACTCAATTTGACCCCAAACTTTTAAAAATGAAAAAAAAATTAACCTCAAATTTTTAAATGTTACAATCTAAGCCCAAAAAAATCAACCCAAAATGATCCATACATTTATCCTCCTTGTCTTGAATTGCCAGAGCCGCGCGGCGGCAACAGCTTGACCGATTGGAAAAATTAACGCTTTCGACAGAATTAACGTTATCTCCATTTGTCGGATGCTTATCGTCAGGCGCCATAGACGGGATGCTGGGGATGTTGACGTTAATGGTGTAGGCCCAGACGAAACCAGAGGAGTTGATGAAGGCAATGAGGGCTTGTGAGCTGGACATGGTAGCGCAGAAGGGTTGAGAGCCTACGTGGACCACCGGGAGGAGGTGGTTCTAGTGTAACGGTAGGTGATGTCGACGGTGTCGGTGGACTGGTCGTTGTTCTAGTGGAGGGAGGGGTTGAGGCGACGGCCTAGGCCGCTGCAGGAGGGGAATTGGATGAAATTGTAAAATATGGACGAAATTGTCAATTTTTAAAAACTTTAGGATTTTGTATGAAATTAATTTAACGATAGTGGTAACAATGGACACTAAACTATAATGGTAGTGGTAAAAATAACTAATTTTCAAAATAATAGCAAAAAAAGTTACAACGAACAAACGTTAAGGGTAAAATTAGACTTTTCCCTATTAAATACTAATCAAACATTGATTAATTTGGATTTTTGGATTACGAGCTGCAGTCTGCCGAGAGCATAAGTGCTTCAACCGGTCGGATCGAACCGGGTTTCAAAGCAACGGCTGAAATCGCGATGTTCGTTGTTTGATTTCTCTAATCGTCAGCGCCAGCCGATGAGCTCAATCAAATGCCGTTTGCCCCTGCATCGGTTTCCCAGATTCCTCACCGCCGTTTCTGATCATCTCTATCACTCTCTCCCTTCAACTGCTTTCTACATCGACTCCAGAGCTCGAGTTCAACAACCCGACCCGCCTTATGACCCGACCACCGCAATCCCGGACCTTCTGTCTAGCTGCTCCAGCTTGTCCCACTTGATCCAAGTTCACGCTCGCATCATCGTCACAGGATTTCTGGAACTTTTTCCGGTCTCATTTCAGTGGAACAATGTTATAAGATCGTATACTAGGCTAGATGCTCCGGTGAAGGCGCTTTCAGTGTATATTTGCATGTCAAGGGTTAATGTCTTGCCCGATTTTTACACTCTTCCCATCGCTTTGAAAGCCACTTGTCAAATTTTCGCCGTTGATTTCGGTCGGCAGCTTCACTCGGTGGCTGTGAGGCTTGGTCTTGAATCACAGGAGTTCTGCGAGAGCGGTTTCATCAGTTTGTACTCCAAAACAGGGGAGTTCCAGGATGCACGCAAGGTGTTCGATGTAAATCTTGAGAGAAAGTTGGGGTCTTGGAATGCGATTATTGCTGGTCTTTCTCAGGGTGGGCGTTCGAGAGAGGCCATTGACATGTTCTTACGGTTAAGAAAATCCGGGCTTGTACCAGATGATGTGACGATGGTCAGTGCTACTTCTGCATGCGGTGGTTTGGGGAGTTTGGACTTGGCTCTCCAGCTGCATAAGTGTGTTTTACAAGCGAAAGGTGCTGCAAAATCTGATCTTTTAATGATGAACTCCCTTATAGACACATATGGCAAATGTGGTCGGATGGATTTAGCAAATAGAGTGTTTCTAGGGATGCCAGAGAAGAATGTATCATCTTGGACATCCATGATTGTAGGGTATGCAATGCAGGGGAAAGTATCACAAGCACTTGAACTCTTCCACAGAATGAGAGAGTCCCGAGTGAGGCCGAATCATGTGACGTTCGTGGGCGTCTTAAGTGCTTGTGTGCATGGTGGAAGGGTTGAAGAAGGGAAGCGCTATTTTGATATGATGAGGAATGTCTATGGAATTCAGCCTACCCTGCAGCACTATGGCTGCATGGCTGACTTGCTTGGCCGTGCTGGATTGCTCAAGGAAGCGCGGGGGATGGTAGAGGAGGAGATGCCGATGAAGGCGAATGTGGTGATATGGGGATGTTTGCTAGGTGCCTGTGAGAAGCATGGGGATGTAGAGGTAGGCGAGTGGGTGGCTAAGCATTTGCATGAGTTGGAGCCTGAAAATGATGGGGTTTACGTTGTGTTATCAAACATATACGCGGACAAAAGTATGTGGGTGGATGTTGAGAGAGTGAGGGGACTCATGAAGCAGAGGAAGCTTGATAAGACCCCTGGCTATAGCTTGGCAACCAAGTCTGCAGATCAAAGCTAATCTATTTGAATGGTTTCATTCATCAAGGAGATGATACATAACCACTAATAACACGTCTTTTATCTAACTCAAATTGCATGGTTTGAATATGACAAGCTCGAGCTCGGGTCAAGTGCTCGAATGGTTCAATTTATTACGACTTCAATGGAGCTCGACTGAAGCTCAAAGCTAGATTAGAGATTGGGTAGGTTCGAGAAGCTCAGCATTCTTGATGCCATCAAGTCGAAGCATGACGAGTTCAAGCTTGGCTTAATAAAAAATCGAACTTTAGATACAACCCGTGTGTGGATGTTTGAACTTTGAAGTTGAATGTTCTTCTTCACAAACATAACTCTATGTTCAATTTTCTGGGGGTAAATTGAAACATTTCATGTGCATTGGTTATGGAGTAACAGAATGGCGTCGTCTTATCTTAGCCCATTCAAAGCTAGCACAGTACAATTATGGTTGGTTCAGAGCCAGGGGTCCAGTCCAGTTCAGCACAATTAAACGACGCCGCTTTAGACGCTTGATTGAGAGTCCGGTACTGAGAAGATTCCTTGAGAAGGAGGCAACCAAAGTTCCCATCTTCATCGAAACACCGCAACACGATCACAATATTTGTTCTCGTGTGGGGTTCTGGAAGAGTAAACCCTAGTCGCTCTCTGACTTCTTTCCCGAAAATTCTGGACTGTGAGTATTTATACTCCCTCCGTCCTCTCAATTTGACGCTTCTTCGGACCCATCATCGTAACATTTCTTCTCTTTCACCCGTAAGAATTAAAGTCTTAAATTTTCGTTCTTTTTCTGGGTCGGTGTTTGTTTTCCTGTTCCTGTTGATTCGTAATTGGTGCTCTGGAGACTTTTTCCGTTAGTTGAACTTGGTTGGCTGAGTCTGATCATGTTTTGCTGTTTGAATTCGGCAGAGTAATCAAAGATCCGAGTGTGTAACAATGGTCAGAAATGCTTTCAAGGATGAGCATTCCTTTGGTCCGTTCCTTCCTCTACTTCAATTGTCATCTTATACATGTTTGAGGATTGTATGCGTGATCTTATCATTTGCTTTAACTTGTAAGGCTACTTAGAAGTGGCTTACTTGATGAACTTGTGATAGTGGGGTACGGGTTCCAGATTGTTGACCCATTAATTATTCGTCGTTTCTCCGTCAATCCAATGTTTTAAGTTGTAGGTAGGTTTGAGCTAACTAGGTTTATAATTTTGAAAGCTTGTATTCTCTCTCATGATTTTAGTGTGCATGTTCCCCTGCTTCAAGCTGCGTTTAATTCAACTCATGGCTGCCTTATGAATGGAGAGCTTACTTTATTTTTACCAAGTATGCTTGTTTTATTTCATGATAAATAGTGTATTGGATCATTATCATTTTCCTATATTTGTAAGACTTGTAACATGCTTTTGCCAGAACTTTGATTTCTGCAAATTGAACAGATCATTTTTGCTGACCAAAGGTGATTGTCGTTTGGTTTTGATTGCACTGTCTGTCAGTTTGTGTTTGAGTTGATAATATTCTCTCTTTTTTCGTTGTAACATTGTTGTCTTTTGAGTAATTGTTCATTCATGCATGGGAGAATCCCCCTCTCTCTCTCTCTCTCAGTAACTTTCCATTGCTTTACTTGGGGTTACTAAATTTTTACTAAATAGTTTGTTATTTCTGACTTGCAGAGAGGAGGCTGATTGAATCCTCTCTCATCAGGGAGAAGTATCCAGATAGAGTCCCTGTAAGACTGATGTAGATAATACCTAATGCCTTCTGTTCTACTGCTTTCTTTTCCTTTAATTTGCTTTCGATTTTTGAGCAGGTTATTGTGGAGAAGGCTAGAAGGAGTCATGTTCTTGACATTGATAAGAAAAAGTTAGTATCGACTGAACTCGTTCACTTAAATACTATGTGCATTAGTACATCTTTGAAAGGTTTTCTCTTGTTTAAGATTTGGTTTTTTTGTGCATTATTCATATGTGACAATGATACAATGTGTAAGACCATTGTTGCACTTCCATAGCTTTATGTCAAGACCTCTCATCCCATTTCATTGTGCAAGAGTAAATGATTATATGGGTAACTAATGTCTTATATATTGTGCAAAACTTTCCAATCTTGTGTTTTTATACCTATTTGGAGATCGATCAATTATTGAGACTATGATGAGCTTTATGATCGGCCTCTCACGTTCCTCTTGCAGTGATGCGGATATCTTGTTCCTGCCAACATATCTATCGGGCAGTTTGTCTATGTGATCCGTAAGAGAATCAAGCTTAGTTCAGAAAAGGCGATATTTGTCTTCATTAAGGACACTTCCTCCAACTAGTGAGTAATTCTCTGTTACCGCCAACCATAGTCAACTTTATCGACTGCTTCTCACTCTGCGGTCTTGTTGTATTGCAGCTGCCAGTGTGTCTGCATTGTATGAGGAGAACTTGGGTTACAGTGGGGAGAATACCTTTGGCTCTCTTGAAGCATAATCATGCCAATATGTGTAAATAGAGGAAAGGCCAACTAGCTGTAAATTTTTCAGTGGCTTTTAAGGACTTATTTTTTGTTTATGGTCATTCTCATCTGTCTACATGTGTTCATGATATTGGATTTTATTTTTCACGTAATGAAAAGGCTGGGTTGGGTTGCGGTTTACTGCTTTGATTGAAACAGCAAAAAAGTTGGTACTAGTTGGTGTTAACAAGTCCATAGCAATAAAAGAATGCAATCTAAACCAGAAGGAATTTCTTCTTTCAAGTAAGATGAAGGATTAAAGAAAACAAAAGCCAGATTTCTGGGGGAGTAGATGGCTTGGATTGGAAGCAAAAGCTTGTCAAAACTGAAGACCCTTGTCTCAGCTCTCAAGGTATGACCTTGCCTGCTGTCTGATGCTTATTTTATTCTTTTGCAGTCTTCTTCTTCTGGCATGATTGTTTGATCCATTTCATGCCTGTGGATATCCCACATTTGATCTTCTTGACCCCCTTGGAAGTGGCGGATTTCGCCCTAGCAAGGCCACCGGTCTTCCCGGCTTTCTTGTCGGTGCCGCTCTCTGGCTTAGCGGTTGAGCCATCTTCTTCCAAGGCCCCAAATCCACCTGCACCCCATTGGTCTGCCCAGCTTGGTGCTTCACTGCCCATCTCCCTCCTTCCTTCTTCAACTGAACTTCAAGCCACAAGCAGCAAAAGAGTGGATCTGAGGAGCTACCTTCTTGGTGTTGGAGATGGCACAGGAACAGGAAACAAGGTGGGGGAGAGGGAAGTGTTTGCAACAATGCATAGTTTTTGGTGGTTTACAAGTTTTTATAAAGGGTGGGGAAGGCCACATGTGTAGCTAGCTGGTCCTCTGGTTGTTTCAAAAAGAAAAGGAAAAATTAAAAAGAAATTATGAAGGAATTGCCAACTCACCACCACCAGTTTCCATCCTCTTAAGCAATCTTTGTTTTTTAGGCATCATCTCTCTTTCCCTTCTTTATTACACCCCCTACCTATACCTGTTGTTAATGTCTCTCTCACTTTGGTTCTCTTTATAGCACAACCTATTCTTTTCTTTTTCTTTCTTTTCTTTTCCTTTTTTTTTTGGTAGTGAGATCAACTTTGGGTGAAAAAGAATGGGGAGTTCAATCTTAGATCTCAACTTAATAGTATTTCATTTTTATGGTGAATTTTTCGGATCTTGGATTCTAGCTTTAAAGTTTTGAACATTAGAGACAGAGATATGGTGGGATTGTTTTTAGAAAGCAAAGCATAGTAATATAGGGAAAGGGCTGGGCATCTTTGTGCTAGCCTGGTCCACCTGACCTATTCTTTTTTTATAGTCAATATAATTTAATTAAATTTTAAAGTTTAATCATTTTAGTCAATCATTGATGTTAAGAATCACTCCTTACGTCCCAAGTGTGTTGTCACTTTTAGTTTTTTTGTGTAAATTAAGACCGTCTTTGATCATTAACTCATTTTGCATAAACTTCCATCATTACCCCCTCCCAAACTCATTTTCACCCCTCCCAACCCACTCCCTAGACTCATTTTGTAAGGGTAAAAGTGGACTAAAATAAAACAAAACTGAAAAATGTCATTTCATTTGGGAATTTTTTTTTTTGATGTTGTGATAATATACTTGAGAAGGAAGGAGTAAGATTCTTACTGTTGCATTTGATTAAACTAAACTAGCTTATGAATATGCCAAACAACAACAACTACTACTACTACTAGATTCTTATCAGTAACAAAATTCTTACTATTTTGGAGGAGTTTTAATAAGAAAGTAATGCTACTGTATAAGTATTATGAATGATTTCAGAATAATCATATCGTGGATGATACTCCATAGTAAGCTTGAACTTAACTTTTGGGTTGCATAGAGAGATGCGAAAACATGGTTCTAGTGTTTACTTTTTGCAGTGCCGCCACCGCCGGCTTGACTCCGACGATAGCGCCTATTTCTTTCCCGACGAGTTCGGGCTTTTCCCTCGCACCATTGCCTTGCCTTGTTGAGGTTCGTGATTGTCTTGGATTTCTCTCCGTTTTTGGTGTACTGCTCTCAAAGGCTACGGGGCTCGGTCCAAATCTTCGTCGTCGACCTCATTCAACGAAATCGATTTGCAATGAGGCTACTTTCGACGACTTGGCGGAGGCGTCATGGATTCTTGCAGATCAAAATGGAGACGAATGATGTCGGGTAGAAATTTCCGATGCTCAGTTGTACCGGCCTCGGCTGAGCTTTGTGACCGGCGATTCCTAGGGAGAAAAAAGCCTTGCCTGAATCCGGCTCCAAGGCACCGGTTCGTTATCTAGAGAGTAGTGGGCCGTTTGCAGCAGGGCTTGGACAGGAGGAAGATTCCCGATTGGAAGCCGGGGTTTTTTCGGTTAGTGAGGGGTATGGTTGATTTTGTGGTTATGTGGTTATGGTTTGAGCTCAGGTTGAAGATGTTTGGTGGATGATATGGGTGTGCATTGATTTGGTCCAAACCGAATAAACCGATAAACCGAACCGATTTTTCGGTTTATTCGGTTACATGGTTCGGTTTTGGTTTAAAACCGAATAGCATTTGATCGGTTTGGTTTGGTTTCGGTTGTAGCATTTGGTTTATTCTGTGACCGAATAAACCGATTAACTACCCAACTCAATTACCCACCCAGGCCCAAACCCAAGTACCCAAGCCCAAGTCCCCATTTCCATGTACCCAACCCAAGCTCTATTGCCCAAGCCCAACTACTACCCAACCCATTCGGTTTATTCGGTTTAAAACCGAACCGAATCGAAACCGTTCGGTTTCTGTTTTTCGGTTCTATAACTGAGTTCGGTTTATTCGGTTCTTTACTATCCAAAACCGAAAACCGATTTAACTGGTCAAGTCGGTTTGGTTAAAAGCGAACCGACCGAATGCCCACCCCTAGTCAATGGTGGGTGGTGCAAGTGTGTCGGAGTTGGTGCTCCTGAACACGGTCAATCGATGTTGACATAGGAAACGGCAGGGACGGGCGACATCCCTCTCTCCCTAGTCGAGTGAGGGGTTTACTCCAGAGTGATTGGGGTTTAACGTTCGCCACAATCACTCGCATTGCACAATGATGGACTGAGGGTTATCAGTAGATAGCGGTGCTACTAAGCTGGCTTTGGATGAAATCAATGAATGTGTGGTCAGCTGTTGTCATGTCCTTTCCAGGATTCCGTGTAGGGAATAGGCTCTCTTTGATCCACTTGGTGGGGCTTTGGTGGAGGTAGTTGGTAGCCTCGAGCTCTCTTGAGAATGTTACGGACGAAATCCTGTTTCAAGCCAAGTGGCATTTTGGAAGGACCTGCATACAACGACTTTCCCTGATGGTGTTTATCTCTTGCTGGTTTGGTACTCTTGTTATCCTGATAATCCTGCTATCTTTTATCTTCTTCTATTTAAGTTTGTTTTTTAGGCTTCCACTTTATCTTGCGCACTATTAATGGTATTGCACTTTGTATTGTTCATCATGGCTTAGAGCATGCAGGTAGATGTGATTGGGGACAAGTTCCTCATCCCTGGCTGTTATCGACATTAGCGGCTTAAAATTGATTGAAATCATTCCCTCTAAAAAAATACTACTATGGAAGCCAAGTTTGATTTTTCTTATTAATGTCTTTTTTAGGGTGTTTTTACGAATAAAAACATTAAATATTATGTACGTTGTAAAAGGAAAGATTCTTTTAATTATTGAAAATGATACTCAGTTCATTTGTAAATATATATATATATATATATATATATAATTTTAAACGAAGTATAACTTTATTGAACGAAGAATAAAACATCGAAAGACTTGAAAGTCATAGAGTAGCAACTAACGTCTCTACTAACACGAAAATTGCTTAGCAGACCAAGGTAGAACCTTTGGTAAATATCACGATGGCTTAAAAGGCTCACCGACACTATTAAAGCTATGATGGACAACACATCTAAATCTCGCTCCCGACACCCCTGATATGCTCTCTCATAGCAAATTGGTACCGGCGCATTATAGCAGTGTAAAAGTGATATATACCAAAGGTAGACCCAATCAACAAAATTGGCAATTTTGTGGTAGGTACGCCAAAAACTATCATAAAAAACTTGCAGCCAAATAAAAAGAAATTATCATCTCGTATAAAAAGTAGAGCTCCTATCCTATGGAGTTGTAAGCAAGTAAGGAAAGACCAGGCCAACTCTATACCCAATCTTTTATTCCCCGTCGTGATCATGGCTTAGGGCGAGACTGGACAATTCTCAGCCCCACCCTTGAAGTTGTCACCAATTTTCCGTATTTCCGAATCATCAGTGCAGTACACCTATGCTGCTTGTCTTCTATCTTCAGCAACTGAGTCTCCTGAATCACCTAACCTGGTACACACGTTTCCACAGATTCTTCATTCCAAGTTAACTTCATGTCTTTCTTCTGACACTTCATGGCAATTACTCCCAATCCTGCCACTCACACAAACAACGTACCTCGCATCACCTGTACCCAGAACCAATCTCGGATCATTAGAGGAACCATTGGCCAGAGCCGAATCATAGCGTCCAACGCTTTTGGTTGCATCCTCCAACCATCGAGACATGGCTAGAGTAGAGCCGCATGCATTGCCACCGCCTTCTCCCTTCTTTTCCAACCCCTAACTGGCCGACCCCTCCCTCATGAACCATATCCTCTTCTGTCGCCCCCGGCCACTCTCCCCTCTTCCAGCCGCGACCCTTCCAGCTTCACCCCGCTCTCTCTCCCCTCCTCCGGCCTTTGCTCACCTAACGCCTTTCCTTGGAGAACCACCCCGCCATCAAACTCGAGGGAGAACCGAAAATTCGGTTC
The DNA here is from genome assembly GCA_024586325.1 of Stellera chamaejasme. Classification (NCBI taxonomy): domain Eukaryota; kingdom Viridiplantae; phylum Streptophyta; class Magnoliopsida; order Malvales; family Thymelaeaceae; genus Stellera; species Stellera chamaejasme. The sequence goes on from CM044986.1 coordinate 2,492,255, forward strand.
CCCCTGTCCTCTTGATTAATGTAGCAAACTCGGATGAAACGTAGCCTCCACGTTACCTTTCCACCAACCAAAATTCAGTTATGAGTGGAAATTCAGTGAAAGATCGAAAGAGATATCTTGAAATAATCAGACTTGATGCCGATGGAGAATGAAGCCAAGCAAACCAACACTGTCTATCGTGGAGAGGCCATGAAACCAAACGTGCTTGATAAACCGATTCACCCAAATGGCTTTGTAAAAATATACACCTATGTTTGATTTCCTATACTATGTATCTGGCTATAAATATTATTATAAAATTTTATTAAAAATTTCTAAAATGTATTTAGAAATTAAAAAAAATACATTTATTAGTTAAATACAAAAAAAATTGTAAGGCGAGGACGTAAAAGAGGAAAAGTTACCCTTGAGATCTGGTAGTAGTAATTTTAACTATTAGAATTTTCGATTACTATTTTAGCTAAGTTATAAGACTATTTCCACTGTTTACTAGCAAAGTTATAGGACTAATGTAGAATGATTAAAAGTGTTAAGACTTCAACAGCAAATAGCTAAAGTGTGAGGACCAAGACTGACATTCTGCAACGTGGCATTCAAAATTTGAAACTTGAAAAGTCGCGGCAATGTCAATGCGATTTTACAGCTTCACTCAATTGCTCTGCTTCCCTTCTTCTGCCCAAACCCTAACCACCACCTTCTTCTTTTTGCTCGATTAACCTGACCTGCAGACGGAAAAATGGTTGAGACATTGGATCATAACTCGTACGAGGAAGCTCGCAGGAAACGCGTCCAAGAGAACCAGAAGAAAATCCAGGTTCTGTCAATTTCATGTCCCACTCTAATCTATGTCTCATTTGTCGGAGATTTGATTAGTTTCAGTGTGATTCATTCTGTCTGGGGTTGGTGTGTTTGAAGGAACTAGGGTTACTAAACATTTCCAAAGATTTGGGATCGGAGAGCAATCGCAAATCCAAGGTACAGGTATGATGCAAATCATTTCTCTCCCGGTAAATTGACTGTTGATAGATGAGCTTTGAGCCGTCTGATTGAATCTTTCATTGATGGCTGCTGTCAATTGGAGTATCAAGAACAAGGCACGTGCTTTCAAGCCCAAACCTAACCCTCTGTACGCAATTGAACCTCGCCGCTCCTCGCGGGCTCGTAACCCTGTCACTTCCTATGTTGATGATGTGAGTATCTGCAGTTAAAAGTGGTTTCATTTCCATATGTTAGTGTAGTTCCCCTTTTTCTAACGCCTTAAGCTTTCTACACAGTTTGGTTTGGGCGATGTTACTTCTCGGAAGAGGCAAAGATCAAGCTCATCTGCGTCTTCTCCATGGCGGTAGAGTTGTGATGTTTGTGTTTGTATTTGTAATTGCGCCTTTCTGTTTTTGATGTTGTATTTGCTTTAGCTACATTGCACGCCCCTTGGAAGAGGTCAAGATAGCTACTTATGAAGAACGTGCAGAGGCTATGAGGGCTGCTGAGAAGCTTCAAAGTGAATTGAAGTCTGGAAAGCCTTCTTTTGTTAAGTCAATGGTGAGGTCTCATGTTTACAGTTGCTTCTGGCTGGTAAGTCTAAGAAACCCAGATGGTATGTTTAGGGAAAGGGAGGCTTCATAGTTGGTAGCTTGATTGACTTCCACAACAACAGGGCCTGCCTTCCTGGTTCTGTGAGAAGCATCTTTCGAAATTGGACTACAATGTGGTGTTAGAAAACGAAGATGGTGAAGAATATGATGCTGTCTATATGGGGAAAAGATCAGGACTTAGTGGTGGCTGGAGAGCTTTCGCCTTGCTGCATAAACTAGATGATGGTGATGCTGTAGTCTTTGAACTGATCCAGCCTGCCAGGCTTAAGGTAATGCTTAAACGCCTTGCTTCATATCTTGTTTCTATCTTGGAAGATCATGCCATTGGAGGTCTAGTTCAATTCTACCGAAGGGTTCACAAATTCTTGGCCAAATCCTGCCCCTTGCTTATTGGCTTATTGTTTGAAACTCTTGACGTGGTCCTAGTTGTTTTTCTTGAAGTTTAGTTGGATTTCAAGTATACACACCAAAGCCCAAAGCATTTTCTATTATCATGCTAACAATTCGATAGAAACATATTTAGCAAGTGAGATGGTACAAAATGCAGGTATACATAGTTAGAGCATCAGCAGTGAAGTGTCCTGGAGATTCTGGAAGAACAGAGGCTACTAAGAGAGCCCAAAAGAAAACAGGAGAGGAAAACCAGAAAAAGAATCTGAAAAAGGAGGATGTGAAGTCCACATTGCATCAAGAGAAGGAAGAGGACAGACAAGAGGAGCTAGGGGATGTGCCTACTGAAGAAACTAAAGCAGCAACATCAGCAAAGGATGGAGGCAGAAGAGCCTCTACCAGTAGGAAAAAGCAACAATAGGCACATTAGGATTCAGCAAATGCATGTGGTGGCGGATTTTCGTTCTTTTCGATTTGTAAAGAGGTAGGAAGAGAGGGAGATATGTGGAGTCTTTGATCCAGGTCCCTCCTGATTTTGAGATATGCTGCTTCTTCATTATCTGTGGGAGCCCTTCTCCTTCAAACTTGATGAATCAAAAGCTTAGAAAGCCCTTCTCCTTCAAGCTTTCAATAGTGTCATTAATGGTTACCTCCAGAGGTATAAAGTCAATTGCCAAACTTTTAGCCCTCTCCCTTGACACCTTGTATGTTGGCTCAAAAGGAATATCCTCCTTTAATCTAATGCACAATACACATATAATTAATGTAATGTCAGACCCTATTAGGTACTCATAGACATAGTTAAGAGCTTTTGCAAGTATAATTAAAGAATTTTAATTTTGTTTGAAGATTAACATTTAAAAGAACTTAAATATTATAAGTATGGTCAATTAGACAATCTTCTCCAATTAAACCAAGACATATTAGATCACAAGAAACTTACTCTAGGGTAGGATATAGATTTTTAATAATCTTGATAACTTCAAAAGTGCAAACAGCTCTTTCATTTAAGAAATATCTTCCATGAGCCTGAGCATTCTCAAAAGCTTGGATATGTGCATTGGCAACATCAAGAGAACCTCAAGAGAAAAAGGAAGAGTTGGCTGCAAAAGAGGACCTATGACTATTGTAGGATGTAGCAAAACTATATCAAGCCCATTTTCCTTGGCAAAGGTCCAAGCAACTTGCTCACTCAATGTTTTAGAGAGAGCATACCAACTCTGTCAACCAAAAACATCATATTAGTAAGCTTGGGAACAAGTTACTCTATTACAAGGACAACACCCACCATCTCAGTGAGTTAATCAGTTTGGGAACAAGTTAGTCTATTATATGTAGGATGAGTACTCACTCACATTATAAGCTTTGCAAATTTGGGGGTCAGAAAACCAAGTCTCTCATCCACTAACACATCTGGTGTCAAAGGTTTCCCTGTTGCTAAGACTGAACCCATAGAAGATGTGAGCACTACTCTCCTAATTGAACCAAACTTTGCACATGTTTGAAGAACATTCACAGTTCCCTTCACTGCAGGATCAACTATTTCTCTTTGTGGATCAGAGGATGTCATAATAACAGGACTTGCTGTGTGAAAAACACCTTCACATCCTTCAACAGCATGCTCAAAAGATCCTTCATCCAATAACTCAGCTTGGAATAATTGAAGCCTTTCTTTTGCTCCTTCAAGTTCAAGCAACTGCTTTGTTTTCTTTAAATCATCTGTTAATATGAAGAAGGATTGTGCACATATGGTTAATTAATTAATTAATTAACTAATTAGTGAGGAATATTGTGCATGTAAAAATGACTTACTTGGGTCACGAACAGTGGCTTTAACGGTGTAGCCCCGTTGAAGCAGAAGCTTGACAAGCCATGAAGCAATGAACCCAGAAGCTCCAGTTACACAAACCACCTTCCCTTCAACCAACTCAACAGCAGAAAATTACTCAATACTAGCTCTATATATGCATATACACTCATTCTGTCCCAAGAAAAAGATGATATAAATTGACTTTCGGACTTTTTTTTAACTCATATTTTTATAAAAAGTAAAGAAATTTTTAAAAATGAAATTGAAAAAATTATATTATTATACGTAAATATATCTTCAAGTTGGCTGGCAACATCGGATCAAGTTAAGTCTTTCCTTAATTTAGTTATGCTAATCTTCAACTTGTGGCCGGCCAAACAAACACACCGGACGAAAAAAAAGAGATATAAATTGTTTCTTCATTGTGTTCTGTATCCTGTTGTCATGTGCTGTATAATTACAGGTAATGATTCTGTACATGATTGCGTTAATTCTATTTAAAAAGATTATTGATCATAACGACAATGCATGGAAAGTATACATCACTAAATTAAGTCAAGATTTATTTATATTGAAAAATTGCATCGTGGAATTTTTTTTATTATATTACATTAATCAAAATCTAATACTCCATCCAATGAAAAGTACTATAACATTTGACTCAATTTTTCATAAGAAATTTTTGGAAAAATATGAAAATAATGATAATTTAAATGATGAAAACAAAATCAAGTGGATCGCATGCAAATCTTAAATCTATGCTGGGCTAAAACGTGGCCCATCGTCTTTGAATCGGGGGTAGACGACCTAGACATAAGGGTTAAAGATGTTTTACAGCTAATATTTAGGCTCAGACCCAAATACTACGTGCCCAATATCACAAAAACGAACACAACCTTGATCTACACGTTTCCCTGTACTCTCTCCCTCCATTGTACTTTAACGGTTGCACAATTTTTTTAATTATTTTACAGTATTTAATTTATAATTTTTTTCATATATATCTAGACATGTAAAGTAAAATATTTTTTACGTATATCATAATTTGCAATATACATTTTCTATATATATATTTTGGATACTTTTTGCACTATTTATCTTTTTAAATATTTGAGTCAAACATTCAACTTTAAAACTTGAAAGTCAAATGGTATAATCTTTAAAGTCAAATGGTATAATCTTTAAAGAACGGAGGGAGTATATGCGAGGCCTAGGGCTGTAAATGAGCCGAGCCGTTATCGAACTTACTCGAGTTCAAACTCGGCTCATGTGTTATTGAGCAATGTATTATTGAGCTTCGAGTTCGAGCCGAGTTTAGAGCTCGATAATTTTATCGAGCCGAGTTGAGTTCAGTTCGATTACTTATCGAGCTATCAAGCAATACATACTAAAAAAACCTAGGATAATTCATATGTAAATAATTAAAGTAGTAGGACCTAATTTACTACAATTATGATGTATAATGAGTAATTTGAAAGTAGTACGACTTAGTTGACTAAAATTATAAAGCACCAAGACTAAAATTACAAAGTATCATATTTCGAGCAGCTATCGAGCCGAACTCGAGTGTAGTTTGAATAATTATTGACATGTTTCCAGCAGCTTGCGAGCAATCGAGTCGAACTCGAGCAATCAACTGAGTCGAGTTCGAGCCCATATCATGAAGGCTCGCCGAGCTATCGAGCCGAACTCGAGCTCGATAAAAAACTATCGAGCCGAGTTCGAGCCGAGCACAGTTCGAGCTCGGCTCGGCTCGTTTACAGCCCTAGCGAGGCCTCAACTCATTTGGTAAAATGTTTTTATTTCCCTTCTTGTAGTTTAGTAACTGATAATCTCGTTTCTAAACGGGCCGAGTTCTCAGATGTTTGAGGGAGTAATCTGGTAAGGTTGACATAGCTCGTGAATTGGAGATGACTGACTGCTGCTGAAGGAGTGATCTGTAGAGAGGAAGGCAGAGTACTTAGGAGCAGAAAGAGGCGTGGAGGTGTGTAGATAGGGTGTACATTTCGCAAAGTCTCCTTTTTATGGGAGGAGGATGACGGTTGCCTCCTGGGTGCCACTAATCGTGGGCGTGACAGTGGGGGCACGAGAATGGAAGGTGGAGGACGCTCCCTGTGATCATGAGGGTGGTTATGGAAGGTGGGAGACGCTCCCTGGAATCGTGGCTGATCCTGCAGGATCGTAGAGTCTTTGGGGCTGCACTCAATTCGCAAGTGTGGATGCCTCACGCTGGAAGGGGTCACAAGCAAAGGCCTTCGTGGTGAGCTGAGGCGAGGGAGTGTCCTCGCGGACACCCCTCGCAGTTGTTTGTGCCTTGGTCGAATCTTTGCGTCAAGAGCATTAGGCTTACGTTTTTTAGCCTGGATTGGGGGGCCCGCTTTACGGGTTGGGCCCCGATATACGAGTAACAGTTGAGATGGAACATGTATTTAACATAAATTATCGTTAGATGAATCTGTTAAGCATTCCTGAATACTCTCTCTCCGTCCCTAAAAAAATGTTGTTTTCTATAGGCACTAAAATTAATAAATGGTGGGAAGAAAACAATTTGGTAAAAATGTCCCCTAAATAAATGATACATTTCTTTTGACTCTAAATATGTATGGAATGTTAGAGGTCATTAACTAAAATAACTCACCCAAAGTTTCTAAAAAAAGAAATAGACCAATTTTTCTGAAATATCCAGAAAAGGAATACACACCACTTATTTGGGGACGGATGGAGTATATTATTGGCCAAAATGTGGATTGGTACCCTAAACTATTGTGACTCAGTGATTTAAGAGTCTGAATTATAAATCGTTCAGACTCGTACCCTGAACTATTCAACTCAGTGCAGTTAAGGGCCTCGACTCAGTGACTCGGTTATCACCGTCACATTGTTAACTGTTCGGTGACCTAAATGTAAGTTTTGAAAAATAGTCATAAATTGTGCAAATAAATAACTTTCCGTATGTGGTAATAATTAATCCCAAGTACTCTCCCACACAGTCTTGCCTCGTAGTCATCACTGCCTCACCGATGCCAGCAGCCAACGGCTTCTCAACCACCCTCACCGGCGAGGTCTCTTCATCCGAGCTGCAACCTCTCCACGATCTCCAGATCTGGCGCCACCCGATCTCCAGATCTGCTGTGCCGTAGTGAGGCGAGGCGATGAGGCAAGGCCGCCCCAGACACAACCTAGGAGACTCGATTCAAGCATCTGGTAGGACGATTCCGGCGGCTGGGGATTTCACGAAGTGGCCCAAGTGGGGTTTCAAGGACGGTGTAAATCTGTAGAAGAAGATGAGGTCTGGAGGTGCAACGTGAGGAGAGTTAAATGAGAGAGTTTTTCATTAATAAATGAAAACGTGTTGGTAACTCATTAGAACTCATTAGATAGTTACTCATGTATTTTAGCATTTTTTTCGTTTGAAATTGAAGATTTCAATTTTTTACAAAAATTATTGAAAATTTTAATAAAATTACTAGTACAACATACATATTCAATTTTTTTAAAAAAAATCTAATAGTTACTCATATATTCTACAACTTTTAAAACAAATGATGTAAAATTATTTTCTTGAAACAAGCTTTTCCACTATCTATTATGAGGTCTAGATTTATTTTTCTTAAACAAACTTTTCTAAAAGAATTTTCAAAAAAAATTCCAATCAATGATGCAACTTTTTTAAAAAAATATACTCTGTGGTTTAGCAAATTAATAAAAAAGATTATATATATATATGCAATTTTTGTTTCAGGTTAGTACATATGAAAATAAAAAGTATATAATTATGACAGTTTTATTAATTTAAGGTCTAGACATAATTAAAAAATTAGGTGACCAAATAAGTAATTTTCTTTCTGTTTTCCGTTAGTCAACCAACGGAAGTTAGGTCAATACCATTAACTGTATCAAGTTTAATAGTTCGAGGTACTAATTTACCCGATCCGAAATTTGAGTCCTTAAATCACCGAGCTATAACAGTTCATGATACTAATCCGCATTTTTTGCCTATGTTATTCCACTTTATTCGTATATAAAAAAAATGGAGCAGGAAATTGCGAGGCATATTCGCATTTCAATGTTCGGGGTTAATGATAATAAATAAATTGGTGGGAGAGCAAGGGAAGAAGGGAGGTTGTTTAGTAATGTGGTGTGCTCTTCACAGCAAATTTGACCACAAACTTGTCTGTCAATGTCATCCCCTGCGTCACTCATACCACATAGCTCGCCGCCCCCACACAGCCTCCCTTACACGGTCTTTTGGTGGTTATTATTCAAAAAATCCGAAAAATCGAAAAATTGAATTAAATTATAAATAAAATTCATTGAAGAATAAATGATTTGTTGATTCTAATTTTAGAAACCCGTTAATACTCAAAACCAAACCGCATATGCATATTTATAAACAAATTATCTAAAATTTATTACTTAATCTCAACTTTTCTTCCAATCTTCTTTTATATAATCTGTGAAAACTCATTTCATACAATAATGAGACATGATTTGGAATGTTATATTGTTATTTTATTTATGGAAACTACTTTTCATTTTTTTAATGCTCTATCTATACATTTATGCTACAAAAATTTAAAATGTCTCTAAATATATCTAAAGATTTATAGAATAAGTATACTTAAAAACATGCGATCCGAACGGCATAAATAACGTTAAATAGGGTGTCTGCATATAGGGTATCTGCACTCTACGGGGCGGATACTATTTTTTTCACTATCCCCGCTTCGCCAATAAACAACCATAGGTTAAATTACTTCCTCCCTCTGCCATTAAATCAACATGTCTTTTTCAAGAATTGAAATCAACAATTCACTAAATTTTTCTGATTTTTATGAGATGAGGGTATTACTTTTCGTGATACTCAAGGACTTATTCTTATCTCATGTACCTATTCTACTCTTTTATGTATCTGAAAGTCTTTAATACACCTTAATTTTTTGTGTGCATTTAAAAGTATAATCGATAACAATGTCATTCTTTTGTGGCATAAAAAGCTTATGTTTCTTTCAAGTATACAAAAGTCACGAAGCAATGTGATCTTGCTAATCCTTCGAAAACAAAGAGCATAAAATTTTATCAAACATCCGTAAGTTTAGCATAAACTAAATCATTCATCCAATTCTATCATTAATTATCTGATCATTTTTCAAAAGAATATATATATATATATATATATATATATATATATATATATTAACCTCACTTTTACTAACAAAAAACACAGCATTTAGCTTGTTGTCGCTGTTGGAATAAAATAAAAGGAAAAAAAACTAACATAAATTTTAGCTCGGCCCAGCAAAATATAGTCCAGCGTTCTCCCCCACCTTAACACTTGAAAAATGGAGGATAGATATGTCGTTTAATTAATTAGTTGAGGGCACAAATTACCTTATAGACAAGTCGTTTGAGCAAGTGGGTGAAAAATCACCCGTGATGATTAACGAAGTCCAGCGTTCTCCCTTGACCACGTCCATTAACGGAAAGGCCCTTGACCAACCATAACCGCCCACGTCAGCATAGCTCTCGTCCTTTGAAATAATGTCCAGGTTCAATGAATCTACGAGTCCTAAAATTTCTGGTTCCTATTATTTAACTCTATTGCCCTTCTTCCTCTCCCCTGTTCAACGATTCTAACAGAGACCACTGCCCCATAATCACATCTTCCACAGCTCCAGAGGATTTTTGTTCGCAATTTTGATCTACAATGGCCTTCACTGTTACTTCTTCTTCTTCAGCTGCCATCTCCGGCTCTAATTTTCCTCGTTCCGGCGATTTCAGAGGTACTACTATAATTTTTCTTTTGTTTTTTTACCCGGCTGAAAGTTTCGATCTTGCTGTTAGGGGGAAGTTTCAATTTTTGATGCTCTAATTAATAATTATGGTTCTGGGTTTTTCTGGGATTTCCGCAGCTACCCAGTTCGGTTCATTGCGGACTTCAGATCGACCAGTGGCGGTGAATTTGTCTCAGAGACGATCGTCGGTGAGACCTGTGAATGCAGAGCCCAAACGGAACGGTTCCATGGTTCCACTGGCGGCGACGACTGCCGTTCCTGGTGTGTTCTGAGTTCTACTATCTAATTCATTCTTGTTGACATGAATTCATGTTCGATGATAAATTAGCGACGGAATGGGTCTGAATTTTGTGTTTTGGTTCGCAGAGGTTTCGGAGAAAGTCGAGCCTGAGGTAGCGGATTTCGAGAAATTGGCGCGAGAGCTCCAACATGCTTCTCCACTTGAAATCATGGACCAGGCTCTGGAGAAATTCGGGAATGATATCGCCATAGCATTCAGGTACCCATGTCTTCTTCAATTTCATCATGTTTTGCTCCAATGATTCAGATTACTGGTTCATGAGCTTTTAGGGTTTTTGGTTTGGGGACAATTGATATCTTGGATTCTCTGATCAATTTGCTTGTTTAATTGTGATGTTGCAGTGGTGCTGAGGATGTAGCTTTGATTGAGTATGCGAAATTAACTGGCCGTCCCTTCAGGGTGTTTAGCCTTGACACAGGCAGGCTGAATCCAGAGACATACCAGTTCTTCGACACCGTAGAGAAGCACTACGGCATCCATATCGAGTACATGTTTCCAGATTCCATTGAGGTTCAAGGGCTGGTGAGGAGCAAAGGGCTCTTCTCATTCTACGAGGACGGCCACCAGGAGTGCTGCCGTGTTAGAAAGGTGAGGCCTTTGAGGAGGGCTTTGAAAGGGCTGCGTGCTTGGATTACAGGCCAGAGGAAAGATCAGTCACCGGGGACAAGGTCCGAGATCCCAATTGTTCAGGTGGATCCGGTGTTCGAAGGGATGGATGGTGGGATTGGAAGCCTTGTGAAGTGGAACCCGGTGGCGAATGTTGATGGGGGAGACATTTGGAACTTCCTTAGGACAATGGATGTTCCTGTGAATGAGTTGCATTTGAAAGGGTATGTGTCCATTGGTTGTGAGCCTTGCACGAGGCCGGTGCTTCCGGGGCAGCATGAGAGGGAAGGGAGGTGGTGGTGGGAGGATGCTAAGGCCAAGGAGTGTGGCCTCCATAAGGGGAATTTGAAACAAGAAGTTAATGGCGACAACGGGATTGAGAATGGGAGTGTAACAGCTGATGTTTCCGACATCTTCAACAGCCCGAACTTGATTGATTTAAGCCGAGCAGGGATTGAGAATCTGGCTGCATTGGACAACCGGAAAGAGGCATGGATTGTCGTGCTTTACGCCCCATGGTGCCCCTTTTGTCAGGTAAAATTTCTCGACTTCTAACGTTAATCGCGAATGAACTCTATACTATGTTTGGATTGTAACTGATGTGTTTGAGGATTAATCCGGCAGGGAATGGAAGGATCTCTCATCGAATTGGCAGACAAGCTAGCGCATTCCGGTGTGAAGGTGGGGAAGTTCAGAGCTGATGGAGAGCAGAAGGAGTATGCACAGAGGGAGTTGCAGCTGGGCAGCTTCCCCACGGTGCTGTTTTTCCCCAAGCATTCTTCTAAACCGATAAAGTACCCGTCGGAGAAGAGAGACGTGGAGTCGTTGCTCTCGTTTGTCAACGCTCTCCGGTGAGTTAGCACGGTCATCAAAAGATCGATCAACATCTGCGGTTGATGTTCGGAGATGGCTGCTAAGCATTAGCTGTCTGGGTTTGTACAAGTTTTGTGACATAGGAGGAGGAGTTGTATGGGAGCTAGCTAGCTAGGGAGAGGAAGAAGAAGAAGAAGAGTGAAGGAAAATAACATACATAATGTTCATTGTACAACTTCCATTTTCTTGGCAAGTAGTAATTGAAATGAGATGGAAGAATCTCCACAGGAATTATAATCAAATGACAGTATTAAAATGCTAAACTCAACTGTTAAGCACTAAATATGGATTGTTTTGTAGTAACATGAATGATTAACCCTTTTTAAATTAATCATGTGGGCTGTTAATGTTCAAGTGTTGACTTAGAAATAAAAATTGACCATATGACAGTACATATAAATACGTAAGTTGTATGTTTGTCAGTAATACTGAGTATCATTTGCTCTTAAACCAAAGTTTTGGATTTTTGCCTCAAATTATATGAATTAAAAAAGGTTGGAGGATTAAGGTTGTGTTTTTTCCAAATTAAAGAAGATGAATTAGAATACAAGTTGGAGTTCAAATTGGAATCGGATTCAGCTAGTTGAAAAAGGCAAGTTTAGTAGGGCAAACTAGTTTAGGATTTGATTTTATATAAATAGGAGTGCGTGTTTGTCATTAGGAGTTAGTTTTAGGTCAGGCTTTAGTTGATTAACCAACAGGGTGTTTGGTTTGTGCAAGTTGTGCACAAATTTGTGCGCGAGTTGTCTAATGTGTGAAAGATTAGGCTGTGTATTTGTGATGTGGGCACTTGAAACATATAACGTAATAGTAGATTCGTAAGTGACAACCTGAAGGATGTGATTATAAGGGTATAAGATTAAGGCTGACAGAAACAAGCTTCACATTAAGCATAGGCTCACACTTAGAAAACTAATGTGTGAAAGATTAGGCCGTGTATTTGTGATGTGGGCACTTGAAACATATAACGCAATAGTAGATTCGTAAGTGACAACCTGAAGGATGTGATTATAAGGGTATAAGATTAAGGCTAACAGAAACAAGCTTCACATTAAGCATAGGCTCACACCTATTTCTAAAAGTTAAAACCGATGAGATAATAGACGACTATCATATATATATATATATATATATATATATATATATATATATATATATATATATCACATTTCATTTTCATCATCTATGTGCGACAAATTACTTTATTTGTGACTCCCAACAATTTTCCCGTCACAAGTGACTCCAATGCACATAGTCATCCCACTCTCCCTTAAAGAGAAGCTTTCCCAGGGACGGACCTACAGTGGGGGCAGTGTGGGCAACTGTCCCCACTGAAATTTTTTAAATGATAGCGTATATATGTATGTATATAAAAACTTGGGACTTTGTTCTTGTATTTGCCCTTGACCATTTAATACTAGAAAACTATTTACAAACCATATTACTAGATTATCGGTCAAATAACTTATGCCCCTAATATTTGAAAGTATACACTTATACCCTCCCAGCTCAATCTCTATTTAATGTATCACTACTATAATTTTTGCCCCCACATCAATCTATTCCTAAATCCGCCCATGCTTCCACCTCAAGTCACTTCACTTATGACTCCCAACAACCTCCCCCTATAAGCACAAGATAAAAGGAAAGGAGCACCACACTTCCCCTTAAGGGGAAGCCTTCCACCTTTAATGCACCAAACAAGAACAACTCACTCCTCATGACAATCATCATCTCGAGTCAGCATCAAACCCAACCAAACCATTGGCTCTAATACCACTGTTGGGAATGTCCACACCGAGGAGAGCACCATGTGAGATACAACATATGATAATAGCTCACACTTGTTCCCAAAAGCTCAAGCTGATGAGACAAGAGATCATCATCATATATATGCATCTCATACTTGATTTTTACCATCCATATGGAACAAATCACTTCACTTGTGACTTCTAACCATAGTTTTAAATATCGTCTAGTCTCGGCCAGTATACCGGTTTCGTCAGGGTATCGGCCGTGAGACGATATTATTCATGTCAATCTCGTCTTGTCAGCCGTACCGGCTTGTCTCGACCATCTCGCTTACCGGCGAAATTGAAGAAAATGGCGGTACAGGGTCCTGTGAGACGGTATTTTTTAAACCAATCTCGTCTCGACGGCCGTACCGGCCTGTCTTGACCCGTCTCGACCGTCTCACTTACCAGTGAAATTTAAGAAAATTGCGGTATTTGATTGTGTAGACTACTTGATTGTTAAATCATTAAATGGTTAAAAAAATAGTAAAGCGACTCATGGATTTAAATCATTAAATGATTAAAATAAAGAGTAAAACGACTATTTGATTGTGTAGACTACTTAATTTGGTTGACTTTATGAATCATATCAATCATAATGAATTATTGGATTAGTTAATTTTGTTTGCTTTATGTATCATGCATATTTACGTGTTTGAGGTTAAATGGTATCTAAGTAATATATTTATATATAACCACTGATACATAATTTTCGGTATGTCCGAGATACTGCTGATACACCGGTACTATCTCGTACCGTTTAAAAAGCGGTACGATGATCGGTACAAGATTAAAACTTTGCTTTCAACCCTTTTTTTTTCTAAAAAAGAATTTAAGAAAGCTAGTACGTGTTAAGGTGGAGACATCAAAAGCATAAATTTTCATTTTAATAAATGAGTTTTCCAAATTTTAGAAAATAAAATATATATTTAGTTATAGACAATTCTCCAAATTTTCTTTAATAAAAGGTTAAGTATGGTTGCTCTCAGGGAATGGAAAAACTTAGTGTGTGTCTATTTATCACATACGTGGAAAAACACACACCATGGAAATGTCATGTTTATCATCTTAATAAATGTCTACGAATGGTGTTTTAGTCTTTAGTTTATTAGGTTAATTAGTTAATTAGTAAGGTGAGTGTTTTTCCACATATATGGTAAATAAACGGACTCAAAAGTTATTCTAAACTTAAGAAAACTTACGTGTTAAATTAGAAAACTTTGTTTTGAGAATTTTATTTCAATACATGAGTTTTCCAAAAAAAATTTAGAAAAAAAAAGTTTTCACTCTCTAGAACAAGCTATGAACTCAAATTTATCAAAAAGAAAAAATAGTTTATAAGAAAATGTTGAAAAATAAAATCTTGAAATCTTTCTAAAATAAATTGTTTAGTACTTTACAATTTTTCCAACTATACAGACATTAATTGTCGAATGATGATTCTGAAATTTTGAGGGATCATTGGGACCAATACATTCTATCACGAAATGAGGACACAAACAAGCCAATTACAAAGTTTGGGGCTGAAACAAACAAATGTAGCAAATTTACTAATCCTCAAGATCACGCCAGTGCAGTGACCACAGTCTTCTCTTCCACACCAACAGCCGCCGTCGCTTTCGAGCATTCTTTTAACTCTGCTTCTTCAAAATCCTCCGTCGAAAAACTAACCCAGCCACTGCCGGTGAAGATAATGCAATGATTTCCAGCAGAAGAAGCAGAAAGAGAGGATACAGAAGAAGCAAAGCTCAAGCCCCCTTCAATGCCGGACTCGACCCTCTCCGCCCTTCTCACCACCGCTATCATCCTCTTTTCAATCCTCTCCACAGCTAAATCTTTGAGCTTCGTCCGACGATTCAACCGGCAGGACGACGAAGACAGGGAACCCTTCGTGGGGATTAACGTAGGCACCGATGTCTCCAATCTGCCGTCTCCTACAGATTTGGTCTCATTTCTCCAACTCCAAAAGGTGACACACATTCGCCTCTACGACGCTGACGTGGAAATTCTCAGAGCTTTGGCGAAATCCAAGATCCGGGTCATCGTCGGCGTGCCCAATAATCAGCTACTCGGACTCGGATCCTCCAACACCACCGCCGCCAATTGGGTCGCCCGGAACGTCGTCGCTCACTACCCTGCTACTTTAATCACCGCCGTAGCTGTCGGTGACGAGGTTTTGACCACTCTGCCTTCTTTAGCTCCTTTGCTAATCCCTGCAATTGAGTCCATCTACAGTGCTTTAGTAGCTGCTAAGCTTGATTCTAAGATTAAAGTTTCAACTCCACATTCGGCGTCCATTGTTCTGGACTCATTTCCTCCCTCGCAGGCTTACTTTAACCAGAGTTTGAGTTCAGTTATGGTCCCTTTGCTTCAGTTCCTGTCTCGAACCGAGTCGCCTTTGATGATGAATCTGTATCCTTATTATGTGTTTATGGAGAATAAAGATGTGGTGCCGCTTGACAGTTGTTTGTTTAAGCCTCTTTCGTCATCGAAAGAGATGGTTGACCCCAATACTCTGCTGCACTATACTAATGTCTTTGATTCCATGATTGATGCTGCATATATTTCCATGAAGAATTTGAATGTTACTGATGTTGTTGTGCTTGTTACTGAGAGTGGATGGCCTTCCAAGGGTGATTCCAAAGAGCCTTATGCTACTGCAGAGTACGCAGATGCTTATAATTCTAATCTTATTAAGCATGTTTTGGATCGAAGTGGAACTCCTTTTCACCCGGAGATCACTTCCAGTGTGTATATTTATGAGCTGTTCAATGAGGATTTGAGGTCACCTCCAGTTTCAGAAGCTAATTGGGGCTTGTTCTATGCAAATTCAACGCCGGTGTATCTGCTTCATGTATCAGGAAGTGGGACTTTTCTGGCAACTGATACAACTAACCGGACCTATTGTGTCGCTGCTGATGGGATTGATTCGAAGACACTGCAGGCTGCCTTAGATTGGGCTTGTGGTCCGGGAAAGGCAAATTGTAGTGAACTTCAGCCCGGGGAAGATTGTTTCCGGCCTAATAATGTGAAGAGCCATGCTTCTTATGCATTTGATAGCTACTATCAGAATGCAGGTAGGGCTCCTAGCTCTTGCGACTTCAAAGGTGTGGCCACGATTACTACCACTGACCCAAGTAAGTATTTGTAGACTTCTCTGTTGATTATAAGTGTTGAAAATTTGTTCCGGTTCTATGCTGCATTGCTAGAAGTAGAACCATAAATGTTTCAAGTAATGGCTATTTTCTGGAGGGAGTTCATCTGTCACTCAGTAAGGTTAGAAATTTTTTTACCAGACGCAAGCAAATAAACTAGAAGTAAATAGATGTAAGAGTGGAATGAACTTCTAAAACTGAAGCCCCTTGGTATTTCACCATGATGAACAACCAGGTCAAACTTGCTTTTCCCCTCTTTATGTAAGAACAAAAGTTTACTGATTCTCTGGTTTGTTCTTTTCCATAAAATCAGCTGTTCTAGACCAGTTGGTTAAGCCTCTAACGACATAAGGTGGAGGTCTTGAGTTCAACTCTTCCTCCACCATCATCAAAAAATAGTAGTAAAAAAATCAGTTGTTCCCTTCTGCAGTTTCAGAGAAACAAAAAGGCATCTATATATATGCTGTTGCTTTGTTCTTGTGTTTCATGTCTTGTAATCTAGTGCTTGTTTCATGGACTAAATGGTGTCTTTAAAAGACTGTAGACTGGTATTAGACATTTTCAATGCATCTGAAAAATAAAGTCTGGTACTTTGTGTCGAGAATTCTGATCAAATGCATTGTGTGACTCCATTAGAGCAAGATATTACTAACAGTCAAGAGTGTCAGAATGGAACTTTAAAAGCTAAAATTCAATAGGGTTCAAAATTCAAATTTAGGGATTATGGTGCTTTATTAAGGGTTTTTTGGGTTTTAGGTGTTGGTGGTTTAGGGTATTTCAGTTCCTTATTGGAATATTTGCAATATTTTTATCTATTAAATAAAAATTCAAATTGCGGTTTAAAAAAAAAAGTAGTCAAGAGTGTCATAAAAAATTTACTCCTACATCTTTTATGGTTAGCCACTCGGTCTCTGTCCATTTTTGTTTGAGTTTTTAGCTGGTTTTCTTGGGAACCTTCACCTGTCATCCCTTTGTCTTACTCGTGTCCAATGGCATCCATTTGCAGGTCATGGCAACTGTGCATTTCCTGGAAGGTGAGTCGTGTTTGGCATTCTTAATTGCTTGTTAAATGTTGTCTTTTGCATTTTGGTTCTCCCACTAATAAAGCCTGATGTGGCTAAAATTAGTTGGTTAAAATCTCTAATGAAGGAACTTTCGTTTACTTGTCCAGCAAGCAAATAGCCAATAAGACGATGGCTGTTGTGAACTCGACCTGGTCAAGTGATGCGACAAGCAGATTAAATCCAGCCATTCTGAAATTGTTTATGTTAGTGATCACATTAATGATCTGTCTCATGTAGATTAGTAGTAGTTTATTGCAGTTTGTTTATCAGTACAGTGTATCATATTTTAACCTGGGTGTATGTATTTGTCAACTGTTGAGATTTGAGAATGGGAGTTTACTGAAGAAGCAGCCCAGTAAAGGCCACCCCAGACCAGAGCCCATATTTTGTCCTCACCTACATGCAAAGCTGCTGGCTGGTCTTGGGGTGACAAATGCACATGGTTGAAGTACATGTCTGGTGTCTGGAAGTTGCTTGATGCAATATTCCTCCATTTCCTGTGTGTGAGCTGTCCTGCTGTGACCTCCAGTTTAATGGCATGGACTATACATGATTTTCTTATTAAATTTAAGGTAAGGAATTTTTTGTTAGGAATTTTTTTGTTGAACAGAAATAAGATTTTATTAATAAGAGTTTTGTTTGGAAATTTGGGAATCTGTTTTGAAATAAGATGTACCTATGAGAGTAGGAAAATTTGAGCAAAAGGTGATAGTGACATAGAATTGATAAATTTATGGTTGTTTTATTTATTTCGATTGGAAAAGTTTGAAAAAAATGGGAAATTTTATTGTTGAACACTAACCAATTATAATGAAAGAAATTAACTTTATACGCCTCTTTGAAAACTATTGAAATTTAGTTATTTATGGGACATCCTATAACAATTATTCAATTATTTCATCGGTTCCGAAAAATTGATTTTTTTTATGGGAATGAATTATTTGTTTCTTCTAAAACATTTTTTTTTCCTTCAACATCTTGATAAACTTTTTCATCTCTTTGTAGAGTAGATCTTTGGAACATTTAACCTTAATTATCCTTGCTCTGGCCATAGCGTGTGATTTATAACTGGTCTAAACGGAACCAGTTCATCAATTTTTTCGAAAAAAAGTACGTGCTTCTGAAAGATTTATTATGTTTATAAGAGAAAAAGTTAAAGAAATATTAGAACTTGGAAAATTAGTGATAAAAAATTAGAGAAAATGGATGAATATTATTATTATTATTTAAACTATAAGACTTATTTTATTAAGGAAATAACAAAACAAAACAAGCCTTGTAGAAAAGTGAGTAGTATTGTTTGAGAGTACTTGAAAGAGTTGAAACAATAGCTTATGCTACCACGCAAGAATATACTAATAGTAGACGAAAGGAGCAAATTCAAGCTGCCCTGATACTGTCTAAGAAGGCTTAAAACCACCAGAAAAGTCATGATGGATAAACATATATGTGATGTTAGTATCCAACACCCCTGATATGCTCTCAAAGAGCAAAATAATGTTGGCACATCATGACGGTGCGCTGACCGGGAGAACAAGAACAAGTCCTGCATCCACAAAGCATATACCAGATAGTCAAGTTCTAAAGCAATAATGAAAAATAAACATCTAAAATCCAAAACGAAAGGGAAACTAAGGTAGTAGCTAAAAGAAATATAGTAAGATGTAAGCTAGATAAAACTATAAGTCGTAAGCAACTACAGAGTAGGTGGACTAACTCTTTACCCAACCAACTCCGATAATGAGAGTTCATGGCTCCAGGTAGGACGAGTCGTTGCTCCGTCCTGCCGTTGTCAGAAAGGCTGCTACATGCACCATCACCACCGCACCCACCACTTTCATTATATGCCAACCAAGAACCCTGGTAGCAACTTATTGACCCGAATCTATCCAAACCTCGAACTCGTGGTTGACGTCTGGCAAGAATTGCTATATTACTCAACACGGAGCACCAACCCGTTAATAGAAGAAAAAGAGGGGCTCAATAGCCCATGCTATCGGCAAGGTTGGGTCAACGCCCGGAACGAGAGTAAAACGGCGGAGCAGCGGCGGCTATGGGGGGCTTCCCGGTGCGGCAACCATGACCGATGCGAAAGTGCGAAGAGGCTTGTGGTGAGGCAATCTTGGAGCATGATCATGCGGCTAGGGTTTCTCAAAATGTGGCTTTCTCAATATTATGTTTATTAGAGAAAAAGTTAATTTGAAAATTAGATTTTGAAAATTTTGTGATAAAGAAAGTTAGAGAAAATGGATGTCCCATTATAAATTCAACTTTGTGTCAACTGAGTCGAAGTGAAACTACATCTCAACTTAACAAAACAACCATTTCAGAAGTCAACAAACAGTCAAAACAGAGACCCGACCCGAACCCGTCACCCAATCAACGCCTTGATCGAAGGACCCATGTGAATTATCCGTCTGACGCGCTTGACCCGACCCGAACCCGTCAGCCAGTGACCCGTCTGACAGCTCACTCAGTCCCTTACAAAAACAGAGAGCTCCTCCCCGCTCTCCTGCGTGCTCCTCTCAGAAATCTGCAGAAGAAGAGACTAGGAGGGAGATTCCCAAATGATGCGCTAAAGAGTCTTTCTCTTTATTGCAGATCTGTTTCAAGCCCATTCCTTTTCACTTCTGGTGAAAAAACGACAGGCATTATGAAGCAAATGAACATTCTTGCTTATGGTTTCTTCTTTCTTGTTATGCTTCTTGTGCATGACGTTAATGGAGATAGCCCATATCGGTTCTACACCTGGAAGGTCACTTATGGTGATATCTACCCTCTAGGTGTCAAACAACGGGTAGGCTCTTGCTTCTATTTTCATGGGTTACTGTAGTACTACTTAAAATGCTTCCTTTTCTTCTTCTTGAAATCCCTCAGTGTGCTTAATGTGTAAAGACGAGAGCTTTTTGGACTGATTCCAGTGAAATGTGGAACAGGGGATCTTGATCAATGGGCAATTCCCAGGTCCACATATTGATGCTGTTACAAATGATAACTTGATTATCAGCGTTTACAACTACCTGCGAGAGCCATTCCTCATCACTTGGTAACTTCTGCTGCTCTTTTCGGTTCTTCTACAGTTCTCGATCTTCTGGATTTTTCCCTAGGAAGTTCAGGAATTTAATACAACTCAAGAAAAGGGAATGCCTTTACTCAGATCCTGAACATTGATTTTCGAATCTATGTTTGATTGCCGCTTTTGATTGGCGCTTTGTGGAAATTGATAGAAAAGAGAAAAAATGGGGGCACCACCATTGAGTTTGGAATCTAGGTTAAAAGGGTATTCATGGGCCATTGCCATATTTGCAGAAAGTATCTTTATTTCTCAACTACTATGCTCAGCCTCGTGTCTTTCTGCTTTACATCTCAAAGACAAGAACTTGGAAATATTCTACTTTTTTTTTCTTCTCTAGTACTTAGTAAAATCAAAGTTCCCTAACAAAGATTCCCCGTGATAGTTACGGCCAAAAGTTGGACAACTTAATGTTGTATTGCTGTGTCAAACTGTTGGTAGATCTTAATTTAATTTATAGGAGTATTTAATATAACTTAGATCTTTAGTGTAAAGCATTTTTTATGAAACAAAAAAAACTGGCCACATGCTACAGCTTGTGGATCTTGTCATCTTGATATGCAAATTCTGAGATGCATAGCAATTAGTAAATGTCAACAGTAAATGCACATCTTATTTGACCCTCAGCCTGCTTGCCAAATCACTGCACATGGGGCCCTTGACTGCAAATTTTAGTGCTAGAGTCATATTCTTAATCCAACAACTTGCCAATTTTATGCATTCCTTCATGCCAGCGTGTCTATGATCTGAAGAACATAAGATGGTTTCAAAATATAATGGTGAAAATACAACATTGGGAACAAGATGAATGATCTAAACCTTTACTCATAAGTCAGGGATTGTTTCCGAGCTCTAGTGTTCTTCGAAATGTTCTAAGTGTAGCTGAGGAGGAATCAGCTCGTTTATACTAGATTTCTGTTGACAATACCATGAAAATTCATCATTATGATTATCAAACTGTACTTAAATCACAATGAAAGAGGTATCGGATCCATGGAAGTTAACTAACTATTTGATGTAATTGTTTGTGTGCTCTTCCTTGTAAAGGAATGGGATACAGCACAGGAAGAACTCTTGGCAAGATGGAGTAGCTGGGACTACATGCCCAATCCCACCAGGGAAGAACTTCACCTATATGCTGCAAGTGAAGGATCAAATTGGAACATATTACTATCTTCCATCCCTTTCACTGCACAAGGCCGCTGGAGGGTTCGGCAGCATCAGAATATGGAGCCGTCCAAGGATCCCGGTTCCTTTTCCTCCTCCTGCTGGGGACTATTTCCTCTTGGCTGGAGATTGGTATAAAACAGATCACGCTGTAAGCACTAATGACCGAACAGACTGTTTAGTAGTATTTTTCTTGGATCTAAATATATATGGCCTTTTCCTCCTTAGATTTTCTTTATCATTTAAACACAATGTGAAGATGCATGGTAGAACTAAAAAGAAATGTCAGCATTATTTCTTGTGATCCACTTTAGAGGCTTATAGACCTTCATAATTCTGTTGATGATGATTTTTGTTCTTATTCCATTTCTCGGAGTATTCATGTTTCTGCTCATTTTTTAAGGTGCTGAGACGGCGCTTGGATAATGGGCACAGCCTTCCCTTTCCTGATGGCCTTCTCATTAATGGTCGAGGCTGGGGTGGAAATACTTTTGCAGTCGAACAAGGTGAATATTACCTTGGATTCTAATATGGTTTTCCATGAAATTGAGTAACTAAATGAAGATTCAGTAATGTCCAATGTGCTATGTTACTCTTTTAACTCACGTGAATTATATGCAGGTAAGACGTACAGATTCAGGATATCGAATGTGGGACTTGCGACATCCTTGAACTTTAGAATTCAAGGGCACAGGATGAAGCTAGTTGAAGTGGAAGGCTCTCATACATTGCAGAACACTTACTCTTCTCTTGACGTCCACCTTGGCCAGTCTTATTCTGTATTGGTCACAGCTGATCAAGCCCCTCAGGACTACTACATTGTCGTCTCTTCGCGCTTTACACGAAAAGTCCTCACCACCGTTTCCATTCTTCACTACAAAAATTCCCGCAAAGGAGTTTCTGGTGCCATCCCTCCTGCTCCATCTAGCATTGCTTTTTCGCTTTTCCAAGCTAGAACCATTCGGTACTTACCATGTCTTGTCTTCCATCACATTCATATGTTACTTCTTTCTGGTGTGGTATTAACTCCGATGATCTGTGCAGTTGGAATCTTACAGCAAGTGGGCCGAGGCCAAATCCTCAAGGCTCATACCACTATGGAATGATCAAGCCTAGCAGAACACTAGTCCTTGCAAACTCTGCCCCATACATAAATGGCAAGCAAAGGTACGCCGTGAATGGGGTTTCATATGTCCCGGCCGACACTCCTCTAAAACTAGCAGACTCTTTCGGAATCCCCGGAGTCTTCAACCTCTGGAGCATGCCTACCAGCCCCAATAATGGCAATGCATACCTCGCCACTTCTGTCGTTTCAACCAACTTTCGTGAGTTCGTGGAGATTGTGTTCCAGAATTGGGAGAACACTGTCCAGTCATGGCATATTGATGGCTATGCCTTCTGGGTTGTTGGGTAGGTTCTTCATGCTTTTTCCCCCCATTTTCAGTTTTTGCAGCATTTCGTTTTAGTTTCTCATCTAATCTATTTCTAGGATGGATGGAGGACAATGGACTACAAGCGGCCGAGCTAAATACAACCTGAGAGACGCAGTGGCTCGGTACACAGTTCAGGTATATCCGAGAGCGTGGACAGCGATCTACATGTCGCTGGACAATGTCGGGATGTGGAACATAAGGTCGGAGGAGTGGGCAAGGCAGTACTTAGGGCAGCAGTTCTATCTCAGGGTTTACACTTCTTCCACTTCAATGAGAGACCAGTACCCTATCCCTAAGAATGCTCTGCTCTGTGGCAGGGCCAGAGGACGCCATACTCGACCTCTTTGAGCTTCTTATTATCACACGTTTGTTTGTTTGTCACGAAAGGGTGACAATTTTTTGTCATAGTTTTAGTTCTGCTTTATAGCTTTCTCCGGCTTTGTGTACCAGGATTTTACATATTCGTTTACTTTTACGCCACACCATTCTTTTCTTTTCTTTTTTTTTCTTTTTTTCTTTTTTACAAAAAGGGTGGCAATAAGTAGATTTCTTCATATATGTTATTGTTTACGATTTATGTTCGAGCAATATCAATTTACAATCCTTAATCTCCTTAACAAAGACTAGTATATATGTCCATTTCTCTAGACAATATATAGTAAGTGATTCTTCATATGTATACGCAATTAATTAACACATCTTAATACGAATTGAAGGAAACTTAATCTTATAGTTCTTCCCAGGAGACTGAATCTTTTGAATTTGCATTTATCACAAATTTTCATTAGAAGATTTCATTAAAAATATACTAAAATGTTTGTAAACTAGAAATATTAAATTATCATATGCATATAATAAAATTCCCTTATTATCATTAATACAATATATCGTTTTTCTCAAAATTACCTTATTATACTAAAATGTTGAAGGAGATATATACATCATATGCTAAAAAACAAAAGTGTCATTTTTTAGTATTCATGCTTAATTATAAACTTGTCATTCAAAACTTATAAAAGTGTGTTAATTTCAATAAAAAAATACAATTTTTTTAATTAGAATCAAACATTATCTACAATTTCTTTTCTCACATATCATTTCTCTATTTTCCAAAAACCATTTTTTATTTAAAAAAAGTGTTATATGAAGAGGTCATAATCATAAATGTTCAACTAGCTAGGTAGGTAGGTGGTATCCCCCACAAGTTTATAAATGTAATATTCATCTCTGTGAGAAGATCACGGAGTTGTGGGATCAAACCAGTGATGATGATGAGGACGGGCTCGAGGTTGCCTTTTGTTTTGGTTGTCTTTGTCATTGCCGCTCTTCTTTGCCGTAGCGACGCCAGAAAACTCCTCACCGGCGGCGCTGGCTTCCAAGAGAGGAAAACGTTCTTCCCTTACGTTCACGGGACTTATGCAGGTGGAGTAGGTTGGGGCGCTGCAGGAGGCGGCGGGCTTGGATCTGGCTTTGGTGGCGGCGGCGGCGGCTTCGGTGGTGGTGTTGGTGGAGGTGGCGGTGGCGGCTTTGGTGCAGGTTTTGGTGGAGGCTTTGGAGGTGGTGGAAGTGGTGGGAGTAATTAATTAATTACTCCTATTAGTTTGGCTTGCATGCATGCATGTTTTTACTATTGATTTGTAAGTTAATAATTAGTGCTTAATCAGATGTAACCTTTCTGTAATGTAATGGAGCTAGCTAGCTTGCTACCATTCCTAATCAATTTCCAGTTATGCATGTGATATGTTCGTTTTCTTTTGCCTCGTACTGTTCTTATTATTTTAATGCATCAATTCACTGCTGTGTGTTAATTATTTATGCTAGTAGTAGATGACACAGATTATTATGTATTAAAGAGGAAGCTAGCTAGAGAACAAATGATTTTTATTATTTGCATCCAAAACTGAGGTTTCATTAGGTTAAAGCAATCCAATACCTCGTTTCTTAATTTAAAAAATTAGAAATTTATCATTTGCTACATGCATGGTCGCTAAACCGCAATATATAGGAGTTTGATTATTTACCACATACGTTGAAAAACATCTACTTAAATGTATTACTAATTAA
This sequence comes from Stellera chamaejasme, assembly GCA_024586325.1. Classification (NCBI taxonomy): domain Eukaryota; kingdom Viridiplantae; phylum Streptophyta; class Magnoliopsida; order Malvales; family Thymelaeaceae; genus Stellera; species Stellera chamaejasme. The sequence continues at coordinate 2,517,371 of CM044986.1, forward strand.
CTAATTTAACTAACTAACCTAATAAATTAAAAGACTAAAACACCATTCGTAGAGATTTATTAAGAGAGTAAAATTGATATTTTTATGGTATATGTTTTTTTGATAAAATTAGTTCACATATATGGTAAATAGACACCCACCAATATATACTCTTGAAATACTGTAATGGCTGATTTGAAGCAAAATTGCCTGTGTCACCATGATCAGTCATTTTTTTTCTCTCTACTACTATATATATGCTACAAAAGTTGTCATTAGATTTTGTAATTAGATTCAAAATGTGTATAATTAAATAGAAAAGACCATTCTCATGGTTGGATCGTAATGCTTGAATGAAGAGTCCAGAGACCTCTCATCCACCTCATATAATGAATCAAGTAAGTGATAAAATCTGGAGATCTAAAATATGTTAATACTTGCTTCCACTATCCCATTTGTTTTATCTCATTTTCTGTGTAAATTATTGGAAATAAGACAATTCAATTGGGTCGGATGGTGTAATTATTATTTATATTAATAAATTAGTTGCTTTCCAGGAAAAAAGTAAAAATAAATTTAATCCACACAATATCTACTCTATTAACTGGTGATAGTATTTGTTTTTTCTACATTATTTTCTTCATATGCCAGCAACTTCCTTGGCCGGTTGGTATATTAATTCTCTTCACAACTCACAAGATGTAAGTAATACCATCACCTCACCGCCCACACAAAAAGCAAAATAGGTGACATGATTTATTGTCTCCCTAGAAGGACACGGCACAACACTTTTTACACTGTTCTAGCAAAAATAAAAATAAAAAAAACCCAAGGAATGGTGTTTGTCAATCATTACTCTAGGTCACATTATAAATTATCATTATATAATATTTAATATTTGAATAGAGAAATTGAAAAAGTTCAGAAAAAAAGTGAATATATGATAGATATTTAATCACAATGTCGAGTTTTGGTTATTTTTATGTCCGGAACATTTCAGATTCTTTCGCATTCAGGTTCTAATCCATACAATTGTTTCAACATATTACCTAATTTCTCATACATTTCATGACGAATTTCTTCGATCTAAAGTTTTGTGCATAGGGGGTAAAAGAAAAAGCCCTTATCAGGCCGATTAGCCCAAGCGCTTTGTTGATAAATCAGGCCCACTTAAAATAAGCCCAGTTGTTTCCATGGTCCGTCGAATCAAACGGACCGACCGGACGGAAGATAGCGAGCAGAAAGCTGCGACCTTTGCCCCGGAGCTCTCACCGAGGCCGAAACCTCGCTTAAACCCTAATCTGACTCAAGCCGAGTTACCCAGGGTTTTGACTCACCGGCGCAGCCATGGCGGACGTCGTCCAGTTCCGGCTAGAGAGGATGGTCGACGAGCTCGACGATTTGGAGCGTCGCGGCCTCTTTACGCGTCGGGAGATAGCTGAGATCGTTAAGCAGCGTCGCAAATATGAGTACCGCCTGAAGCGACCGTCGCCGCTCAAGGAAGACTTCATCGCTTATATAGACTATGAGACGCAGCTCGATGCTCTTCGCCGACTTCGGAAGAAGAAGGTGACACGGGAGCTGGCTGCGGAAGGGAAAAAGAAGTCGAAGAAGAGGAAGTCGGTCTCTGATTTCGCTCCTATTTCGAGGATTCTGGAGATTTACAGGCTTGCTGTTACCAGGTTTAAAGGAGATGTTGAGCTTTGGTTCAAGTATCTTGAATTCTGCCGGCAGAGAAAGAATGGAAGAATGAAGAAGGTACTGCTCTCACCCTCTCTCTTGATGAGAAACGTTGCTGACTTTGTGTTTAACTTCTGCTAAAAGGGAATGGAAAGGAATGTGATTCCTAAGGATCAAGTTTTTTTAGCTTTATTAAGCTGGACATGGATGTGCAATTAACAGAAGCATCTTCATCGAATAGTTTGGAGTTTTTTTTACTGGAAAAAGTCGGTTGTTTTCTGGGTAATTGGAACGTTTTGACGTACACCTTCGAATCAGTTGGCCTTTCATTGTTGTTGAATGTTGGTCATTGATTCGGTTATGATTTGAGCCCTAAATTCGCTACTGTACATATATAGATAGTATATTCTTCTTTTTCAAATTTTGAAATTCTTTCTGTCAGTTTGTTTTTCTAGTCATTTCAGACTATGAGGTACTGTTTATTTCTAAGCTTTGAAGTGTGCTTGTTTGGGTACTTGTAGGTTATGGCTCAAGTTATGAGATTTCATCCAAAAGTTCCAGGAGTTTGGATTTATGCTGCAGCTTGGGAATTTGACCAGAATTTAAATGTTGCAGCTGCTCGTGCTCTGATGCAGAGTGGTCTGAGAATGTGTCCTTCTTCAGAAGATCTTTGGGTGGAGTATCTTCGAATGGAACTCACCTACCTTAACAAGCTAAAAGCTCGCAAAGTTGCTCTTGGAGAGGATAAAGGGTCCCTAGTTCGTGCTCCTAAAGACCCTGCGGAAGAGCAATGGAGGGAGCAGAACGAAGATTTATTCGTGTCCCTTGATGACAACAAAGAACACAAGGGTAATTCAGATGAAAAGTCTGAGATGCAGCTTGATTTGTTTTCCGAGCATGGTGCTTCCGTTTTTACGACTATTTACAAGGGAGCAATTGAAGCAATCCCTTCTAGTTTTAGTCTCAGAAAGAGGTTTCTTGAGATAGTAGAAGCCCTGAATATTTCTAATGTAGAAGATATGCGTAAAGAGATAGTGAGTGATATGAAAAAAGACTTTTCAGCAGATCCTCAGTATTGGGATTGGCTTGCAAGACTTGAAATATCTTCTCCCATAAATGCATCTGATGTTATCGAAGATGTCAAATTTGCTCAATTGAAGAAAGCAGTAGAGGTATAAAACTTTATGGCATGCTATAATAGTTTCACAAGTCTTTATTTTTTTACATCAAGATGCTACTCTATCTTTTAGAAGAACATGAGCTCTATACATTATTAGATGCAGTAACTTTGCCTGAGCCCATTACATATTTTCCTTACTGTAGGTTTATGAAGAAGCTACCAATGTGGTAAGATCCACTCCAATGTTCAAGTCTTATGTAGAGTTTTTGATTGATACTATCAGATCTCATATAGGAGAATCTCAAGACTCTGGTCACCCTGATAATACCTTGAGTTATATTTCCAGTCATGTGCAAACCGTTTTTGATAAGGCTGAGGGGATGGGCTGCCTCTCAGGAGAACTTGCTTTCAAATATGTTGCAATTCTATTCCAAATCGGGAAAGTGGATGAAGCACGAAAACTAGCAGAAAAGCTTTGTAGTGGAAGGCTGTCAGATTCAGGAAAATTACAGCTTCTAAGGGTGTCAATGGAAGTTGAATGTATTACAAAGCACTCTCACTCTTTAAATAAGAGTGAGATTCACTCCATTTATGAACTTGTAGAAGGTGTTTTATCAAGAATGCCAGTATCTGAAGCTGAGAGCTTGTGGCTTCTGGTAAGTTCTTGGCTGTAACTATTTTTTCTAATGATTTTCAGATCTCGTGTTAAATTTCTATGCAAGTCTACAGGTCGAGTCTGGGATTTATTTTTTAGTACCATTTAACTGCAGGTACTTAAATCCTTTGCACACAATAAAAAGTATTTCAAGAAGTTGGTAGAGCTTGCTCTTCTTGCCGTGGCAAAATTTGGTGGTGGTGATGATGGGTTTTCTCTCCCATCTGCTATAATTCATTCTGCTGTTCAGAATGATGGAATCCAGCATGCAAGGGAGGTTTATAAGCGGTATGGTGCAATTGCACGCCTGAACACACTGCTATTCCTGCATTTCTACTACTACAAGATTAAGAAATTTGCTAGCTTTGCGCCCTGTGTGATTAGAAGGTTGATTTTTCCATTTGGTCTAAGAAGTTTCTCATGTTATTATCCAATCCAGATTCCTTGCTCTGCCGCATCCAGGTCTTGCTCTATACAGAACCTGCATTGAATTGGAGTCGAACCTAGCCTCTCTGGGTGACAAGAACTGCGTTATGAACTGCCGAAAGTTGTATGAGGCTGCCGTTGCAACATATTCTCAGGATGTGAGCCTCTGGCAAGATTACTACAACATGGAGGTTAAGGTGCGTGTGTGTTCTCTTTCTTCTGCTCGTTGTTACTTGTTTTAAGGCGATTTTCAACTTGCGTTTTGTCATCTGGTTTCTGCATTGTGACTCTGTTTAATGCAATGTCCCGAATCTTTTCACAGCTCGGAACATCAGAAACTTGTGCCGGAGTCTGCTGGCGCGCACGAAAGACGGTTAAAGGCTCGGCTGTTGTGTTTGCTCCCACAAGTTTGTTGTAGGATCTGTATAGCATGATGATGAGCCCCAATTTTTGTTTTTTTTTTTTTGCTATATTAATTTTTTTTCGTTTTTTTTTTGGGGTCCAATTACAATGTGTTCATTGTTTGTTTTGACCAAACCGGAGGGTTACAAAAATTTGTGCTGGTAGCCTGGTACTGCGCGTTGTTCGGTGAGAATCCTCATGCCAGCAGCTTACTACTTCCGCGTGCGAATTTTTGAAGCCCGCGCTTCACTGCGGGTGTTGGTTGTAACATTCATTAAATATTAAACAATCTTAGTATTCATTTGGTACTTTATAATTGAAATTGATTCACTTTAGTAATTTGGTGTACGAGTTTTAGTTCACTAATTTATACATTACATTTTATCGTAAACCCAAGGGATCAATAAGCTACTTACTTTCTTGAGGGTATTGATACATCAAGAGTAATAGGATTAATGTTTATTGCCTTTATCTCTGAAGTTTCCAGGATCATATAATATCAAGTAATCAATATTCATTTAAAGTAAATGACATGAAGTGTATAATGGTAAATGAACGACATACCATGTAAACAAATAGAATACAACTTTAAAGCAAGCAAAGAAGTATATTGACTCTCAAATCTCACTGAGAGAAAGTGATAAAAAGGAAAAGTTTCATTTTCACCACTCACGTTTTTTCAAAGGTTCGATTTTATCGCTATTTTAAAAAACGGTTTGTCTTTGGACTCTTTTTACCCTCCTCTGTTAAAGTCGCCATTGTGGCTGATGGCGGCGCAGATTGGACAGATGCCGCCACGTGTTTACGTAGTTGACGTGTGTTGACGTTGCTTGATGCCATTGGTGCGTGAACGTAACGCGTTTCTCGGGATTCGAGGAATGGGGGTTCTTGGTGATGTGTTCCCTGTTTTTCTGGTTAATGAAGTTATTTCAAGAAGCGAGAGAGCTGACTTATGTTGCCGACGTTTGTTATATAGCAGGTTTTAATGGTGGCGTTATTGTAATAAGTCAATGGCATTATCGTAATAAGTCAATATTCCGTTATTTACACAAGTGTCCTGTGTTGTCCGGGAAATGGTTATCCGGGAATCTCCCATGCCTTGTCCGGGTAACAAGTTTTATTAAGTCGGGAAATATCACTTAGGTTTTCGTAATCCCTGAGTTTTTAATGGGGCCCTTATGGTGGGCTATTGTTTTGGGCCTTTTGGTAGGCCTGTTTGGGTGACTGGGCCTATCGGCCATCAGTGGCGTTTACCTCCTCCTCCGACACCCACCTCTAACGACACCCAACTCCGACGACCTTGCTGAAGCACCCACCTCCGGCGCCACATTTATCTGCAATTGCCCTGAATCTGGCATAGTGCCAGACCTTTCAAGGTCGTCTCTAGCGTCGAAGATAAACCCATGATCGTCATCAGTTACAAGGGTGAGGGGAAGCAGTTAACATCCACATATTAGGGGGTTTCAATCCTTGAAAATGGGTGCAAATTCGTTCACCGAATTTTTGGTAAAATCACCGGTGACTTTCATGCGAGCAGAGTGAAGGTGAGAGAAGAAAATCTCACCTGGTGAGGAGTAAAGGTGAGGTCCATTTAGCATGCAGACGAATCAGGCAGCTACATAGGTGAGTGGGATGTGGGCCCGTTTTGTAAGGAGTTCACAGGTAAGTGATTCATATCAGAAAGTCACGTTTGAGTGATTCACGCTAGGTCCAGGTGGTGAAAAATAGGAAAATTTACGGATGAAAAATGTGAGGTGAAAATTTTTTAATCCACTTAAAAAACTTTAACTTTGAAGCCCCTTATTGTTTTTGTCTTTCTTCTTCCGTGAAAATTTTGTTCTCACGGTTCCTTCGTTAGAATTATTTCATATCAATTGTTTTATATTTTTACTTTCTTCATGAGGGTGTGTTGAGATTATTTCTTGTTTTCCTAACGTAATCCATGTTGTATTATTCATTAATGGATTGATAATGTTAAAAGGATAATTAAAGTTATTGTTCAAGTCAATTGAAGAAAGTTTTAATGTCTACATTTCTTTATACCATATGCTTATTATTTGAAGGGTTTGATCATTACTATAATTTAAAAAGTACGAATCATTTTTTTTGGGAATTTGATAATTCTAAAATTTCAATTTTTAGCATTGTTTTATCTATAACAAAAGGTACTGAAAATAACATTTATAGTTCTGAAATAACATTTTTTGGATAGTAAAGGTTTTGTGATTGATAAACCGAGTAAGTTTAACCGGTCGAGTTTGAATCTGACTGTCTATGCTCAGACGTACTTTTTCAGTACTGTGGAAAAAGTCAAGTAATAAGATTTGTGGTTTGATTTTTAAATTTATTACTCCCTCCGTCCCACAAAGGTTGTAGGATTTGTTTGGGCACATATATTAAGGAAAGTGGGAGAATAGTAGAGTGTTGACAAAATTACCCTCATGAAAAAGAAAGAAGGAGAAAATTTTGTGGACCCCAATTTTAAGTTTAATGGGAGGAAAGAGAAAAACTTGTGGGTCCATGGTGTGAGATAAGAGGATAAAATGGTAAAAATGGTGATGAAAAGTTTCTGTTTTAGGAAAGTTCACAACCTTTGTGGGACGGCCCAATATAGTAATGTTGACAACCTTTGTGGGACGGAGGGAGTATCATTCAATAATAGTAGTAAAACTTACTCCCTCGGTCCCAAATTATTTCAAGCAACTAACCGGTCATGAAAATTAAGGAGTATTGAAGACTTGAAGGTAATAAAGTAAAATTGTCATATAAGATAAAAATAACTTTTTAGATGGAGTAAAGAAATTTTGGATTAAAATGTAAAAATGGTATGAAATTTTTTTCTTAAATAGAAATGATTAAATTATTTTAGAATAATCCAAAAAAATATGATTAAATCTTTTTGGGATTTATCGAATATAATATTAATAAATGTCGCCCATGCAATGGAAAGTTGACATATAATACAGTATTTGATTTCAAAGTGCATGGAATGGAATATTAAAACACAACAAGAAGTCGACGGTGACAACAGCACATGTTGGTGAATGGATTAGTTCTCCTTCGACCGATGCAAAGGAGACTCTTAATTCAATCTATTATTAATTTATAAAAGCAAGAACAGAGGATATTTTTTTTTTTACTCCACGTGTCCCTTTATTTTAGGAGTGTAGTATAGTTGTAATGACATTTTTCATAAATATAGAGTAGGGGTGATTAAGTAATAATAAATAAACTAATCATTGCAACAAATCCGCAAAGGATCCAATCAGAATATCTCGTAGTTAAAATCCGCAAGATACTTTAAAATTCAAATTCAATAATCAAAATTGATCGAAATCCGCAAAGGATCCAATTTAAACATTTCCTCCAAACTTTAAATTTTGGAATTCAATAATCAAAATTTATGGCCGTATTTTCAAACCTTTGGATGACCTAGATGTTCTACTATAAATACAACATTTCGGATCCCATCTCTACAGCAACAAGACAAAACAATGTCACAAGTAGCATCTCAACATTCCATAAGCGGTGAATGAATTGATCAACATGAGCTTCTATACAACAAGATCGAGCCACACAGGGTAATTTCTCATTTATGATCAAGTATGTTCAATCATCACAATAGCGAATAAATAATACTCCCTCCGTCCTCGAATAATTGTACACTTTGTTTTTCTTGTTTACTGATTTAATCTATGATTTTTTTCATGAATTTTTATACTTTAAAGTTAATAATTTATATGCATGTCATAATTTGAAGTATAAACTTTCTAAATATATTTTTTCTGAATTTTTTAAAACTTGCTATCTTTGTTAAAATTTGAGTCAAACATTGAATCTTGAAACAACAAATTCATAGTGTATAATCTTTCAGGGACGGAGGTAGTATATACCAATGTTGCAGATTGTTAATATTCGCTGCAGACAGATGCGAATCTTCATATTAGAACAAATTAAGCGACTCTTGTTTGAGTTTAGGCTTCTCAATAGTCGTTTGGAGTTTATTAACAGAGAGGTTCGTGGTGGTTATTCATATTCAAATTGTGAACGCTTAATAGAATACGAGATATCATACTAATGTGAATATAATATGCAGATAAATGAGGTGAGATACCAAAGGGTCACAGTTACAAGAGCCGGAAGGCGACTATATAGTGAAAACAACAATGTGGAAAGGATGGCGAATCAAAGTTTGTTATGTTTGATAATGTGGCGGCTCGCCTTTTCCCTTGTGATGCGCAAACATTTGCGAGCTACGAAAAAATGGTAAGTCGTATATTTTACGATGTTTGATATTATGATCTTAATGGTCTCATGATAACTTCAATTGTACACACACATATATATATATATATATGTATATATATATATATATATTTGTGCAGAACGATGGACGAAATAAATTGGATAAGATACTTGAAAGTGTCAAAGCGATGAAGCTCTCCTTTGATATCAAAGTGACTGATTTTAATATTACAAATAAACGATCGGGGTTTACGATCACGACATACTCGAAATAGATTTTGCATCCGAGAGTCTTGGAGATAATAGAAATCATCAAAGAGGTATGCTATGCCACATTAGCTATTTTAGTTGGATGTGTTTTGTAAATGATTTATTTTCTAAATGCGTATATAAACTTAATTATCTTTCGAATGCAAATGACATTTACGGGGTAAATTAATGCCGCCTCTTAAACGCTTAGCATCAAGATGATAGAAGTGGTGATAACACATCAAAAAGGTATTCGGTATTTTGAATGTTGATGGTTAATTAACTTTAGTACATTGATGTAATATTGTTTACTAATTTTTTTGTCTACGTTTATAGTTGTCTGGTTGTTGTAGAGACCGAAAGTTGCGATGTCGTCTAATAACAATAAGGGGAATAACGCGGACGTGCGTTATGTTAACACCGATATAGATAACACGTACGTACATATATTTATGAACTATTACCGATTGAAGATATTTCAATATTTAATTGATTTTTGTGACATGTATTTGTAGATTGGAGCTGCATCAACACTCGATATCTTCTATAACAAATTCGGATGAGACTGTTACCGATGGCCAGATGTGATGATGATCGTAGATTTAACCTTTTGAGTCACTATTGCAGTTTACTTTGCTTTGGCTAATAAACATATAACATTGTCTGATTTTTTATAATAATACTTCATTTGATGTTTAAACATGACTTACAATGCTTTTTGTGTTCTGTTTGATGACATTTGTTGTTTTATTCTAATTCTTACCTATGACTTTTGTTACCGTGATTTGGTTAATTAGAAAATTATAATATTATTATAATATTTACTATAATTTGCATTTTATTCTTTTTTTCCGTCCCGAAGGAGGGGGTACAAGCTAGTTCAGAAATATTACTCCAAAAACTAGAAATGATGCAACATTTAACGTACAACGAATTGTCATTTGTATATAAAATTTGGCCTAAATAAAATCAAAGATTGTTTTTTATATAAAAATAATGTATAACTGAGCGGCCCGAATTATGCTTCAAACCTTAAATCATCATAATCAACCTATAATTTGACATAAATAAAAATCATAAATTAAATATTGAAAAAATTGTTGCATCTTGTTATGGTTCTCTATCTGAAACGGAGGACTTTGTTTAACACTCCATCATCCCAATTTAATTGTTACATTTCTTTTTCTACATTTAATGTATGAATTTTTTATTTAATATTTTGTTATATAATGCCAAATAATTTTATAAAAAAGGTAAATTAAATAGTCTAATATCTAAAAATATTTTTTCATTTTTTTTAACAAACACTTTTTAGTTAGAAATTAAATCAAACAAATCGAAAATTTAAACGTCTCAATTAAAAAATGAAAGTAATTAAGAAAATAAAAAATATCTTAGTAAAGTACTATTGTTAGGTAATGTATTCAACATACGGGTTGGCCGGAAAATTCCTTTATAGCTCGGTTTCTGTCCTATTTCAGAATAATTGTTTTTGATTATTTGACTATGTTAATATTGAATAACTACAATTAAACACTAAAAAAATGCTACTTGTAGATAAACTACATTGTAATTAAAATTAATCGAAACAATTATTTCTAAATGAGAATAAAAAAATATGGTGTATTTTTGTATCTTTTTAAAAATATTTATATATTTCGCTTTTGTTTTTCCATCACAAAACATTATGTTCTGAAAAGGTTGAAGGAAAAAACTCAGTAGCAGCACTTGCTTGCTTTGTTATAAGGAAATCCAGATATTTTTATGTTTACATTTTCATCAGGTACGTAGATTGCGGAGGTTTTTTTAATTACCCTACCTGAATTAAACAGAACACTGAGAGAAAGGAAGTCCAATATTCAAACATGTAAATTTTACTAGTATATGTTAATTGATCTCGTTGTTCTCATTGCGGTCAAATTAATACACGGTCCATATGCCCAAAACAATCAAGAAAAATGCTAGCATTAATACTTTTGACGGCTCTCCCAATCCATTGACGCTGCCTTGTGTCGCTCTCCCCGCCTCCACCGTTATGGGTTGCGCAACTTTTGACGCCCCTGCTGGTTCTGCCTTTGGGCTGGCATAGGGGTTTCACTAGTTGGCGGAGGCCTATGGCTCGCACCACTCGCTCTCGGAGGTGCATCTGTGCCGTGGGTTTTGACTGGTGGCGCTCTAGGCCGGGTCGGTGTCTTCAGTGTATGGGGTTGCTTCCTATGTGGACCGGAGATGGTCCTCCTAACATCTCCGGGTGGTTGGTTCCCGTTGTTTCCCGGTTATTGGGTCAGATGGGTTGTTTGATCGATAGAGGTCCATTTGAATGTTGTGCGTGGTGTGGATCAGGAGGAGTTGGTGATACTACCAGTGGCTATGGTTGATATGTGTGCGCCGACACACACACATTACCAAGGTGTTTAAGTCACATAATTCATCATCTTGAGCTTACTTTGTATAGTTTAGATGCACTTTACTTGTTATTGCCAATTTTTTGTAGGTGCACATATGCGGAGGAAAATGGAGCTTAAAGCATGAAGATCGAGGCTTTTGGATGCAGAACTAGCATGGGGAAAGGTTGCACCAAGTCTCAGATCAAAAGAAGGAAGAAATTTCCAAGAAAAGAAGCTGGAGGCTCTATGCGCAAGCTTGTGCACTGTTTTGTGCCCTCTAGCAGCGCTCACAAGTGACTTGCACATGGCTGGGCAGAAATCACTATCAACATCGAATGACAATATCTCCCTTCTCCGACCTCCATATTGGACGCTTCAAAATGCTAAATTTGAGTTCAGGAAAAGGACTTTCCAACATGACCAATTTTAGCTCATTTCAAGATCTGTAACGTTCTAGAGAGTCGTTAAAAGTTAGAGTGTCCAAGCTGATGGCCAGATTTATTGTGCGGACTTTGTGTGCTCTTCTCTGAGTTTACTGGAGCAAATCAACGTGGAAACTCATCAAGGCATATTTTGTGCACTATGTGTGCGCTAACTTGTGCGTTCTGCCCAAAAGTTGTGTGCTAACCACGAAAATTCACAGAATTGAGGATTTCAAGAAGCTTCTCAGTTCCAACTCACTTCTAACACATTTTTAGGACATTTAGGCCCTTAGTTAGCTAGTCAATGTTGCCAAATATGTCTAGGGGCATCTTGGGAACATTAAATCACTATAAATAGACCATTTAGGGTAAGTTCTTGTAAGCTTAGACATTGATTTCGGGATTGCAGCAGCCAATGCTCTTCCATTGGCAAGAACTTAGGGTTTTGTGCCCCATTCGATGAGGGGATTGACGATCTTCATGTGCATTGCTTGAAGACTTATTAGATTGGTTTATTATTCTCTTTCTTTCTCTCTCTTTATTTATGTATTTAGTTCCTCTTCTTTGCTTGAAGACTAATCTTCTTCTTGGGTTTACTTAGCTTAGGGGCAAAACTACTGATTCTCTTGCTTAGAGTGATCTAGGTATCGATTTTTTAGTACTTTTGCATGTTTAGATGTGTGGTTTGCTGATCACCTACACACACGTCACAAAGGTGTTCGATGGAATGCTTGAGAGAGCTTCAATCGAGCGTAGGCCATAAGAGATCGATTAACTAGCTCACTACGAGTTAGAGATAACCGGAGCTTGTTGGTGGCACAAATTCAGCGCCACAAAGTTACTCAAGAGTGTGTTTATGGATCTTGAGAGAGGCCGGAACCACTCCATTTGAGATAGTGGTTGCTTGTCTAAAAGGAAAGTAACCCGACCATAGAAACTCACCCCAAGACATTGCATAAGTATCGTAGTAAAGTCCCAACAACCGTGAGGCTCGGCGAACCAAGGCGTCGGCATGGGGAAAAAGCCCAGTGACGTTGGGGAAATGCAAATAATCATCCAAAACGAGCCGGCAGCACCGCCTCGAACCAAGAACCCTAGACTCGCCGCTCATAATCATTTTTTTAGCGGTATGAAATTTGATAGCTTTATGTTGGATGGGTTTGTTCTTTTTTATCTATTTGATGACTTAATGTTGATATAATGCTATTTATTTAATTTTATTTGTATTAATTTAGGAATTAAACATTTGATCCTGTCATTGGTGTTATGAAGCTTTTAGTAAATCCAAGAGCAAAGGTCCAAATTTATAAGACGTCAAAATTAGAAGGTGAACGATCTATGAAGGAGTCGAATTCATGAAGAAGTCAGCAGCAGTACCAAGCCCTCTCCTCCTCCCTGGTCAATTCAGACCATCAGTCAAATCCCCAATTTTATTTTATTTTTCAACCATTTGTAAAATTTAAATAAAATATTCAAAGTTCTGTTGCCTATAAATACTTCCTGCTGCCTTACTCTTCCCTCATCAATCCAAATATCAACTACACCTTTTCATTCATATACAAACTTGAAAGCCACCCAAGTTTGAAGCTAGTTTAAACTAAAACAAATCCCAATCACAAATTAATAGACTTCTAGTTTAAAGCTAGGATTTTTATAAAAATAAGATGGCTATGGCTGCTCTGCAATCTTCCACCGCCGTCTTCCCCTCGTCGTCCAGAATAAAAGCCGCAGTTTCACTCCCCAAAAGATCGCCGTCTTCGGCTCCAAAACTCCGCCCCAGAAGCTTGACCGACGAGCTCATCAAGTTCCACGTCAACGGACCATTTCCCAACACAACCCCGGTCGTTATGATTACAAAGCCGACAACTCCGGTGGAAACTCCGACGACGTCAGATCCAGAGAACACCGCAGTCGTGGAGCATCTCTACGCCGTCCTAGAAGCCATCTCCGCCCGGATCGAGATGCACAACAACCTCTGCGAGCAGCGCGAAGGTTGGAACACCCTCCTTTTGAATTCCATCAACATGATCACACTCTCCGCCACCGCTATGTCCGCCGTTGCTTCCGCCACAGACAGCGGCTTGGCCCTCAGTTTGGGCTCCACTCTTCTCTTCGCCGCTGCCACGGGGATGTTGGGTCTCATGAACACGATCCAGCCGTCACAGCTCGTGGAGGAGCAACGGAATGCGCGGCGGTTGTTCCGTGGGCTTCACGATGAAGTCCACCGTCTCATTACCAGCGGCTCGCCGGCGGAAGGGGATGTTGCGGAGGCGATGGAGAAAGTCCTCGCTATCGACAGGGCTTACCCACTTCCATTAATTGGCGTTATGCTCCCAAAATTCCCGGAAAAGTTCCAACCTTCCGTCTGGTGGCCCAAAACCCGAAACCCGACCAGTCGAATCAACCGGACCACCACACCGCTGTCTAATTACAGCAACGGATGGAGCGAAGAGCTGGAATCGGAGATGCGAGAAATCATGGAAGTGATCAAGCGAAAGGACTACGAGGATTACGAGAGACTAGGTAACTTGGGGATCAAGCTTAACAGGGCTCTGGCAATTTCAGGGCCTGTTCTGACCGGTGTGGCGGCGCTCGGGGCGGCGTTCTCTGGAGTTCATTCTCTGGGGCCAGTGGTGGCGACAGTGGCTGGAGCGGCGGCGGCGGTGGTGAATACGTTGGAGCACGGAGCGCAGGTGGGGATGGTGGTGGAGATGTACAGAGCAAGCGGCGGTTTCTACCGGGAAATGGAGGAAACGATAGAGGTGGCGCTGGCCGAGGGCGACGTTGAGAAGAGGGAAAACGGCGAGTTGTTTGAGAGGAAGGTGGCGTTGAAATTGGGGCGGAGCTTGTCGCAGCTGAGGGAGTTTGCTAACAGAGCTGCATTTTCCAGAGCTCAAGGCAACCCCATTGATGAGTTTGCTAGCAAGCTTTTCTAGATTAATTGATGAAGAAATCTAATCGAGTAAATGTTAGAAATTCTTTGATTCCTTAATGTAGTTTGATCGGGATGTATACATGATCAGATTCATTTGTGTACAGATATGAAAGACCAAGATTGTAAAAAACAGAACAATTTACAAACTTTAAAGTATGTGAAGTTAACCCATAGTCGTATCATTTAAATTATTCTATCACTATGATCTTGTTTTAATTTTTTGTACCAATAAAGTTTTGTTTTTGAGTTTTTTTTTCATTCATGGTTCTTTTTTAGTTTTTGCGGCTCTACCTCGTGGCTTTGAGCTAACGCCTCGCGGTGGCGCCGTCGTCGGATTAGGGACTATGGATCCCTGCGGATCTGCATAGCTTCTCCTTCTAGCAGCCTCGTTGGAGTCAAGGGATGACTTTGGTTGGGCCGGTTGTTTGGTTTCGGCAAAGAGTTTGGTTTGGTCGAGACCATGGCTAAAACAATTGGTCAAAGCTTGACGGGGCAAGGGGAATTCTTGCCCTGCCTGGAATAGTAAACTCCAGGCATTTTTGGAGAGATAATTTTGAACCCAATTTCTCTCCACCTTCTGATAAGTTTAGCTTTCCGGTTCTGCTATTTGGTTCACGTACTTTTTATCTTATAGTTTATGATGGTTTATGTGTTTACTAGCTGGTTTGCTTTGTGTAGATGGTTGGTCTTCTGTTTTGCGCAACAACATGGTTAAGTTGGCTTTTAGATCCCGTGCGGCTAAGTGCGCCCTTTATTCAGTTGAAGTCCGGTTTAACCCTACCATGAATAATTCTAGCACGTTCAAGCTACTTGGTTTTGTTAGAAGGTCTCTGCTAACTTCTTTGGAGGATCCACCGCATTCCACGGACAACCGAGATCTACCAGCTATTTCCCTTTTAAGAGCTTTAAATTGTCTATCAGTTTTCTTTCTTGTTGGATGTTTGAAGCTTGGCCTTCTGTGTTTGTGTCTTCCTCTGACTTGTATTATTTTCAATGAAATAATATAGGCCAATTTTCCTCAAAAAATGTTAATGTTATTCAGTCATGAGTTAAAGCCTGGTGGTTAAGCTCACAAAATGGAGTGTCGAATTCAAACCTCCATCATATCTAATTCTCATATATATATAGGGGTTAATCTTATTCTTAAACGAACTTTAATGAAACCTTCAATTACCCTCATTGACTATTAAATTTATGATATTAATTGATCGTCAAATAATTTAGAGTTAACTACTTCTTATCACTAATATTTCTAATACTTCAAACCCAACTTTTAATTTCTCTTCTTTTTCCTTCCCCAATCGATCATCCTTATCAACTGTCGTTGTTGCATGATCATCGCAGCAACACAGATAAGCTCAAATCGTAGCGACGCACATGAGACCATGCAACCGCGATGCAAGTGTGCCAAGATCACCCCTTGACTATTTTAGAGTATAGTTAGTGCAATTACACATAAAATCTTTAACAATCAACTATAACAACAAACGGTCAATGAGGGTAATTGAAGGTTTCACTATACTTCAGGGGGTAACTGGTGATTTTTTAAAATAGAGGGAGCAAATTGACAATTTCACTAAACCTCGGGAGGTATTTGTAATTTACCCTTTAAAATAAGTGATTATTTTAATTAGATGTTTAATTATCTATCTACATGATTTCAGTTTTATACTCCCTCTGTCCCGCTTTTTTTGAAACGTTTCCTTTTGGCACGCATATTAAGACTCATTCATCTTTCCTCTATTGCCCCTTCACTCACCAGTCTTTCTGCTCCAAGAACGTACAGAGTGCAGAGTTTCTCTCCCTTCTCCAGCCACAAACACCCAAATCATGAGCAATACAACCACAAAAAATCAACACCAATTATACATTTGAGAATGAATAATTTAAAGGAACCTAAAAAGATTCATATTAACTATATTTTCCATTTTTTTTAAATAAATGAGTGAAGATGATTCATCATCGTCTGAGCAACTCGACCCACCGGAGAAGAAGATTCGGCGGCCATCGTCTCTTCTTTAGCGGTGGTTCGATTTGCCGCTTTGCCCATTCATTGCTCATCCCCGTCCTATTAAAGCCGCATGTTGAACCACCATTTGCGCAGAAGGCTTATCGTGGCTGTTGATGGAGGAGCTAGTAAGTTTGATTGGGATTTCATGAAGGTGTCTAAGGGGTAAGGGACGCATGCTGAGAATGTGAGATGAGAAACAGAGAGCAAAGATGAGGAACAGAGAGGCGGAGAGAGAAAAGTCTGAGATAGAGGAGAGAGAACCTGACACGAGGAGAATAGATAGTGGAGAAATGAATGTGAAATAAAAAATAAAATGGAGTATATATATGCGAAGGGTAATAAAGTAAATGGAGATGTAAAAATTTTCTAAAAAAGGAAACGTTTCAAAAATTTAGGGACAACCCAAAAAGGAAAGTGTTTCAAAAATTTAGGGACGGATGGAGTATTAAGTTAGCATAAGATGATAATCAAACTAATTAATTAATTAATTAAACCCATGTGTTGGGAATTAATTACGTACAATTAGCTAGCTGGCTACACTTGACTCTGACACATACATCTATATGGTTACAAAAGAGGCTTTTCTATTTTCAAGTACTTGAAGTACCAATTTTTTTCTCACTGAAATACCAAAACGACGTCGTTTTGGAGGCGACCGTTACTTCACGGTTGCCGTTTCCACGTTCTTCTCCACGATCGGACCAGGAGCCCAGGTACGTAACTTCCACTCCTCCTCCTTCTGTTGCGCCAGCGAAGCAGTGAACGTCTTCCACCGTCGTCGCAACAAGCATCTAAGTAGCATTTGAGATAAGTCGGCACGCGCTCAAGTTTTTTCGTGTTCGAAAGTTATACGTGTGATCCGGTTGCAGTAGCTTCCAAGTTTTAGGGTTCTTTAGTTTGTGACGCAGATTCAAGTTCTTCTTCAACCATGAGTGGGTCAACCAAGCAAGAGTAAAAGGAAGGGTGGGGAAGAAGAAGACGTCTTGGCGCGAAGGTATGTTGATTTCTAGACCCCTTCTAGCCTCCAAAGCGGACGGTGACATACCAGAGGCCCTATAGTTCGACCGATTGAGTTGGTGGGAAAAACATTTTGGTGTATCGGGTTGAAAGTTCATGTGAATATTCTGGATGTTATGTTGGCACAATAGGGTTTAATGTAAATGGAATTAGCGTTAGGCGTGACATATAGCGTTCGAGAAGGTCTAAAAGGGCTACGTTAAATTTAAATACGAGTCGCTTGTTGTAGTCGGCGAGGGAATTGAGGCCCCAAATATTTTACATCGTATACTTTAGAGGTCCTTAAGTGATACCGACGTTCGTTATGGTCCTAATGTGACACATTGAACCCGTGGAGGCACCAAAACGCTGCCACGAACCCTGCTGTGGACCGAAAAGGCTACGGTGACGATTCAAGGAACCGTGGTCCTTTCTCGATCCCTAAAGTGTGTCGGGTAAAATAACCGAATAGGCCATCAATGAGTCATTTAACTCTCATCGAAGTCAATCGGGCTGGGACCTCAAGAGGGCACCACAAATGAGCCATGTATCATTTGAGGGTCTAAGGCGCCCAATGAGACGCTTATGGACCCTAAACGTTGACAGTGTACATCTTTAGGCACCTAAGGATCGCCATCGACATTACGCCACACTTAACGGTTACCGTAACTGCTAAGTGCGAAAACAGCTTTGTCCTCCTCCTCAGCCTGAAGTACGAGTTCCAGCACTTGCGAAGGCCATGGATGCGATCTTTCGGAGAGCAGACGCGTAGATCAGTGGCCGACGACGGTAGACAACGGCATCGGACTCCCGACTCCGGCCGTCGACTTCGAGGGACCCAGGTTTGTTGCCCAGTTCTTCTCAACAGTGTGGCGGGCACTGAGGTTGCGGTTTCTTGTTTCCTCTTTCGGGGTTTCTATTGTTACTCATCCGCTAGATGGCTCCGAGGGTGGGTAGTCGGATGATGGAAATACAAGCTCAAGATTAACCCGAATGCCCCGTGATAAGGGGGAATCGTCGATCAAGCCCGTGAAGTTGGTTGAGTATTCAGGAATACAGAGCTATACTATGACTTCGAGCGTCGCCTTGCATGGCGTGCAATCTGCGTGGCCCCAAAGATGACACATTGGCCGCCTCCCGGCCCCCTAAAATGACACAAGGCCCAAGATAGGAATAGCTGCCCGTGAAATAACGTATCGCGTTTGAACTAACTTACAACGCCGACGACAACGAACAACGCTTCACGCAAGTGGGCTTCACCATATCGTAACATCGAAAATGTGCTTTTGCTTACTCATTTGCACATTGTGAAATTGAAATTGGTGAAGGTTGTACGCCAACTACTAAGAAATACATGCCCCTAAAATACCGTGCCCCTAAAATGATACAAGCCGCCTTATGGCCCCCTAAAATGACACAAAGGGCTCAAGATGTAAATAGCGTTCCCGTGGACTAACGGATCGCGTTGAAATAACTTACAACGTCGGTCCCTACAACGAACAACGCTTCACGCAAGCCGGGCTTTGACCATATTAGAACCTCGAAAATGTGTTTTTGCTTACTCATTTCCACAGCTCCGTGAAATTGAATTTGATGAAGGTCAGACGCCAACTACTAACAACATGTACAATATTTTAGCACTGCTTTTGTAATGGACTGGAAAACAAGCATTCATATCAAACATCTTAAGAGTCGAATTCGCATCATAATGAGCAAGTGCTTAAAGTCCATACATATCTAAATAAAACAACCACGGAATCTAGATTACGGGTGATGACTTTAGGTATTGTCTCAAACACTTACTTCAACAAGAGTTAACCTAAGAGGAATCATAAAAATCATTTCCCATACAAAACACTTAAATACACTATATTCTCGCTCAAGACTAAGATATAAAACGTACATTATACTTAAATATCAAATAAAAAATACAAAAAGTTCTAAAATTATACAATCGCGCTCAGTAAAAATTATTGAATTAAACTACAACTTTAATTGTAACGACTCCAACGCTATTCAGTAACTCTTACACTACACTTTCATCTAGAATGTTCCAGAATGACTAACTTTAGGTGCCTCGTCACAGACGCTGGGGAATTTTTGGCCGGTTCTAGAATGACTAACTTTAGGTGCCTCGTTAGGGCCGCTGACCAATATTTCTCTGATTAAATGAACAGGGTTACAACACTAGGCAAACGGCTTTGGCCATTTAACAAACGGGGTTTTGTCAAGCCTGCAACAACATTAAAATTACGTTCTTATGGTTCCACGACGAAAATCGAAAAAAAACCACCAACCATGATTTCTTTCTATACAGATTCTTTAATACGCTATAACAATGGGAAACATTGCTCCTTTGCATGAATACACCCATTTTTTAGCCTCAACATAGGAGAAATACACAAAAAAACTGACAAAAAAAAAACTTTAGGTGCTAAAATGTCCAACTTCAAAAAGTACAATGGTGTACTTCAAGTACTTCAGAAGAGAGGGGTACTTGAAAATAGAAATTGCTTTACAAAAGCGCCAAACACATTACTCGATGTATTGAAGACTTTCACTCACATTCCACACAGATTTAACCGTCCACTTAAATATGTAGGAAATGGTGCAACAACAACGGTCAAATAAAGCTCCAAATTCGAAAAATAGTGTGCACTAATTTACAGTAGTTTAGTTTTCAATACTTTATCTTGAGCATGTAATTTTTTTAGTTTTTAATTTTTTTTTCTCATTTATACATTATTTTATCTCTTCTACCCAACTTCTGATCTACCTCTCTTCTTTCTCATCCATATCTACTATTATATCTTATTACAGGATACATTCGCTGGCAGGCTAACTTGAATGCTGAAATATTAGAGCGCCACATCAGACTAAATTACCGCCACATCAGCTTAATACGTTTTTTCGGTTCCACATAAACAAACAGCAGTAAACATAAATTTCGGGATACTAACTTATTACAAACCACCATTTCGGAAAACTCAGTGATTACATTTCCATTTGAAACAGAATACGAAAAAAGGAAAACTAACCTAAATTTCGGTCTAACAATTGATTAGAAAATTCTATTTTTAAGGCATCTCCACTATATTTAAAGTACATTACATTACAGATTCTAGGGCAGCAGGTTTACGGTGGACCGGCAGAGAGAACGCATGGATTCAAAGACTATGACGGACGAGGAAATCCAAGAGGCTTTGGCAGAAGACCAGTTTGACTATCTTGTGGAGCTTGATTTCAGGGAGATTCACCAGAGGTACGAGTATGAGGACGAGATTACGAGGCTGCGAGAACGCGTTTTGTTCCTAGAAAGTGCCAATCGTCAGATGAAGAACACAGTCTTCATGCTGAGGACCCATGTAAGAAAGTTATTCTAAAGTTAATTGATTTAGCAACTACATACAATTCAACAACTTTTAACTTTTACTTTGTATTATAACCAGATGCATGAGATGAACTACCTGATCGGCGACGAACAACAATTTCCATGGACGTGCGTGGGATCCAAAAGGACGAAGAGAGTCAGAGCAGGACTTGACAGGGAGGTTCACAACTGTGACATCGGCCCAGCAGCCTATGAAGTTTTCAAGAAATGGGCCACTAAGAATGGAGTGGAAATGTAGTCGATAAATTATAAAACTATAAAATAAGATATTTCAATAATAAAGTTATGTCCGAACTGATATTGGACATTTATTCGGAATATGAAGATTTCCCCTTAATGTCGCGATCGTATTTTTTATTTGTTTCCTATTTGGAAATTTTCCAATTCTATTACTGTTACTTTCTAATTTTAACATGTTAATCTGCCCTATAAATATTCGTGCAACTAAACAACAGTGGAAACAAAGACAAAGAAAGGAGCAAGAGATATCCGGTGGGAATAAAGATGGCGTAAGACAAGTCGTAAATGAGATTAGTTATAAAATTATAGAATAAAGGCAATTTGGTTATGACTGATTTAAAGTTATTTGGCTTGCAGGAGAAGGGAACATCAGAGTCAAGATAACAGAGTTACTACTAGACATACAGAGGAGCAAGAAGAACGGAGATCCAAAGTACTTGATAACAGAGAAGGACGGTGGATATGTTGCCGAGGTATGCATATTCATCGACTCTGTCACCTTCATTGAATTCACATCAGACGTGAAGAAAACTATTAGAGAGGCTACCGATGACGCAGCCAAGAAGGCGATTGATTCATGCATATCAACCTACGGCATCAACATTATAGACTACAGCAGCGAGGCACTAGAGAAACTGGCAGTCAAGTATATGCTTCTAGAGGTAAGGAATACTCAGTTGGATCTCTCGAATAAAACTCTGTTGGATACTTTGGCGAAGACACAGAGGGAGAACAGGAAGCTTAAAGAAGTGAATAAGAAGCTAAAAGTTGAAAGGTCGAAGGCCGTAAATGACACTGAGTGTCAGAAGGACAAGGTGATGGAACTCTTGAAGGTTAAGGAAGAGCTCAATCAGTTGTTGGCTTACGACAACGAATACAGACATGTAGAGAGCGAGGAATCCGTGAGAAAGGGCGGCGGCGTCAAGAGAAAACGAGCAAACTGTTCTGCTGGCGTGAGCCGCAAGATTGAGTTTAAAAATTAGATAGAGTTTGTACTCCTAGGATTCGTGCTTTCTTGCTTCTAAAAATAATAATAAGTGCAAATAAACAACTTGATTTTTCCAGCATATAATTTGTTTCCCATACATTTTATAACGAAAACGATGAGTTCTAAGATATATATTGTAGCTTAAATTTTATGAGTTCTAAACACAAACTTAAAAAAAGTAGGATTTCAGTATATTGGTGCAAAAACTTTATGAGTTCAAAACAAATTCAGACTTAAAAAAGTTGGATTCTATAATATTGGAGCGAAAACTTTTTGAGTTCGAAACAAATTCAGACTTAAAAAACGTTGGATTTTAGAATATTGGAGTAAAAACTTTTTGAGTTCTAAACAAATTCAAACCGAAAAAAAGTTGGATTGTAGAATACGGCGAGGTAATTGTTTGTTAAAAGATATTAACCTATCTACCGTCATCGATTTAACCTAACGGCGCGGTGTCGAACTTATCAAACCGTACCCTAAGTTTTTTTTCTAGCGAAAACGTGCCCTAATTTTTTGCCTAACGAGATCATGAATAGAGGTAAAGTAAATTTACAGCAATTCCTAACCCCACATACTGCTGAGATGGGGGCGAACATTTATCTACTAATAGAAATTTAATTAATTGAAAGCGTCGAAAAGGAATTTACCTTGAGTTGATTGATACTGAATTGTCCGAAAATCACGCTTTTTTGAGTATTCTGCATAATTAAAAAACAATTGTTATTTTGATTGAAATTGTACATTCAATTAACATTATTGTTTTACTCCACAATCTACAATTCAAAAGTATGGAAAGGAATTTACCTAATGTCAGCATGAATTGTGCTGTATTCCCGCTTATTGGACTACTATGCAAAATAAAAAAGGAAACTGTTAGTGTGATTGAAATCAAACTAACAATTAGTGATTCTATAAGAAAACCATTCCATCAAAAAAAGGAAAGAGATAACCGATTTAGGTCTAACAAAACCCTAAAACTGTATCTTACACGCATATATGAACACCAGAAGGGGCTAAACACTGTTTTAGTTCTATTCAAGCTCCAAAGAATTGTTCCATCTAAAAAACCCTAAAATTATAAGAAGTAATCACAGACAGAGTTTACTGATATATCACAAGCAAGCTACTGGAATATCACAAGCACGTTTCATCCATCTCAGTTTCGGGTATGTTTTCCTACTAGCAGTTATTCGATTACAAACTATGCATCCATCAAGAAAAACATTACATCATGTCTATTAACAATTACTAACTATGCATATAACGTTCACTCATTTTGCAGTCACTGGAATTTCACAATCAAGATTCCACAATATCAGTTCTAGGTTTCTGATATATCAGTAGAAGGTATGTGTTTATTTTGCATATTGTACTACAATTAAAAACATGGGTGATTGTAGTTATTCAAGAGAAAACCATAGAATTTATAGACATGGAATCAGGGCAAGTATACAGTAAGAAACATAGAATGGGAAAACGTGGAATCATAAAATGGGATCAGATTTGGAGGCATGGAAACAGAGTAAGTATATAGCCAGAGACATGGAATCATAGAATGGGATAAGTTTTATAGACATGGAATCCTAGGGAGTATATAAGCAGAAACATGTGGATAAGAAGCACGTAGCCATAATCATATGAATAAGAACAATTATTGAGGCAGAAGCATGTGAATAAGAATTTTGGAATCAGAACAAGTATGTAGGCAGAGACATGTGAATAATAAAAACTATATTCACACGCAGATGTACAGAGGCAACATCTATAAAAACTATATCAAGAAACATGTACAAATGGCAGAAACTATATCAAGAAAAACATTACACCATGTCTGTGTTGTAAATTACTAACTATTCATATGATGTTTACTCAGTTTGCAGTCACTGGAATATCACAACCAAGAATCCCAAATATCAGTTCTAGGTTTCTGATATAAGCATAGAAGGTATGTGTTTATTTTGCATACTGTACTTCAATTAAAAACATGGTTGATTGTAGTTATTCACTAAAAAAACATGTAATCAGAGAACTCATAACAGTTTTATAGACATGGAATCAGATCAAGTATGTAGGCAGAAACAATTGAATAACAAAAACCATAGAATCAGAGCAAATATATAGGCAGAATTCTACAATGAATAAGAAAAACGTGGAATCATAAAATGGGATCAGTTTTATATGCATGGAATGATAGGCAGAAACATGGAATCATATGAATGACATAAGTTTTAAAGACATGGAATCATATCATATATATAGGCAGAAACAATTTAACAATAAAAAAAACATTACCTTTAGTGTAGTGTTCATTTATTGCGAGTACAGAGGCATTATCCACCGTATTGATAACAGTTTTATAGACATGGAATTAGAACAAGTATAAACATATGAATAAGAAACATGTAGGCAGAAACAATTGAATAACAAAAACCATAGAACCAGAGCAAGTATATAGGCAGAATACTGTTTGAATAAGAAAAACGTGGAATCATAAAATGAGATCAGTTTTATATACATGGAATGAGAGCAAGTGTATAGGCAGAAACATGGAATCATAGGATGGGATCAGTTTTAAAGACATGGAATCATATCATATATATAGGCAGAAACAATTTAACAATAAAAAAACATTACCTTTAGTTTAGAGTTCATTTATTGCGAGTACAGAGGCATTATCACAGGATTGAAAACAGTTTTCAAAGTCACGGAATTAGAACAAGTATAAACATATGAATAAGAAACATGTAGGCAGAAACATATATGATTAAGAAACATGTAGGCAGAAGGCATATGAATGAGAATGACTACTATTTAACGATGGTATTTTGAAGATAGTATTTCAAGAAACAGAAGCATATGAACAGAAGCATAAAAAGTATATCAACAGAAGCATATGAACAGAAGCATCAAATTATATCAACAGAAGCATATGAATTTAACGAAAGTATTGTGAAGATAGTATTTCAATAAACATTTACAGAGGCATTAACAATGGTTAGGAAATCGGAAACACATTTAACGTTGAAACAGATTCTGTAAAATAATACTTCAAATCAAATGGACACAGAGGCAACATCCGAGGACAAATGATCGGTAACTCATGAGTCTCATGATTACTGAACAAAAATAACACAGACAACCACAGAGTTTTTTTAAAAACTATTAAGGGCCGTGAATATTACCAGAAGAACGTTGGAGAAGCTTTAATAATGAAAAAATTAGGAGTCCGCTATACAGAGGTAAGAACAATGATAACAGAATTAAAAAAAAGTTGCAGTAATCATGAAAAAATTAATCATGAAAAAATAATAACGGAAAACCGAAAAATGTATGGACAAATATAAAGATCGCAATTAACGAGAGAGAAACAAAATAAAAAAACAAATGTTGGCCACGAAGGGCCGTGAATGTTACCGGTGAAATAAACCGGCGAGTACAGGGGGAAAAAGGGAGATAGACAAAAATCTAAAAATGTTGGCCATACATGGCCGTGACTGTACCGGTCAAAGAACCGGCGATTACCGAAAGAGATCGGTGATTTCGATCCGACAGAACACGTCGGTCGTAATCTTAAATGACAAATCTATTAACAAGGGATAAACGGACGAACAAATGATAGATCAACAGAAGAGAAAGCGATAAACATGGAAATAAGGGGCTGTTTGAAGAGGGGAAGAAGATTTGCGACGGAGTTCTGGCCATGGCGGCCGCTGGAGTTGAGAGAATTTAGGTTTCTAGGGTTTGGAGGTCGGATGAACTGAGGCCGAGAAAGGAAAGTGGGGTGTTTTATTTGGTACATGGGGCATTTTCGTAATTTCATAGTGAAAGTACGAAAATGCCCTCACATTTCCGCGTCCAAGGCCGGTTGTTCTGTAATTACGTAGGAAAGTACGTAAATGCCCTCGCTTTTCCGCGTCCAAGGCCGGTCGTTCGGTAATTTCGCCAGCCGAACATATTATTTCGGCGAAATACGCTTCAATCACCCCCGACTTTTCAGATGTTCACAAAATGCCTCAATTTTATGTTCTTGACGTTTTAATCTCATACTTACTTAGATCAAAGTGCATAATAAATTAAAATAAAATGTAAAAAAGGAGTTATCCATTTAAGAAATAAAATCTTAATTTAGTATCTAATTAATTAATTAATTAATGGCTTAACGCTTTTAACCATTTCCTATAACACCATATAAAATCTTAATTTAGTATTCTGAAATCCAGAAATTGTTATGTATACATATATATAAGTAGCATTTGAAATTATATTAAATTACAAATAATTACAAATAAATTACGAAAAATTGGGCCAAGGTGCAAGAGTATAAAATACTTATCAATTTAAGAACTGAAAATAAAATATAAGAAAGTACTTATCAGTTTAAGAAACAAATAAATAATGACAAAATCATAGTTTCAATTAGTTCTAAATGTATATCTAATTAAGTAATTAATTAATTAATTAATGGCTTATTGCTTTTAACCTTTTCCTATAACACCATATAGGATCTTAATTTAGTATTCTTTAATGTATAAATTGTTATATATACATATAAATAATTAGCATTTGAAATTATATTAAATTACAAATTACAAATAATTACAAATAATTACAAATAAATTACAAAAATTGGGCCAAGGTGCAAGAGTATAAAATACTTAACAATTTAATAACTGCAAATAAAATATAAAAAAGTACTTATCAGTTTAAGAAACAAATAAATAATGATAAAATCATAGTTTCAATTAGTTTTAAATGTATAGCTAATTAATTAATTAATTAATTAGTGGCAAACATACCTTTTAAACTTTTCCTATAACACCATATAAAATCATAATTTAGTATTCTTTAATGTATAAATTGTTATATATACATATATATAATTAGCATTTGAAATTATATTAAATTACAAATAATTACAAATAAATTAGGAATAATTGGGCCAATGTGCAAAAGAATAAAATACTTATCAATTTAAGAACTGAAAATAATATACAAGAAAGTACTTATCGGTTTAAGCAACAAATAAATAATGACAAAATCATAGTTTCAATTAGTTTTAAATGTATAGCTAATTAATTAATTAATTAATTAGTGGCAAACATACCTTTTAACCTTTTCCTATAACACCATATAAAATCATAATTTAGTATTCTTTAATGCATAAATTGTTATATATACATATATATAATTAGCATTTGAAATTATATTAAATTACAAATAATTACAAATAAATTATGAATAATTGGGCCAATGTGCAAAAGAATAAAATACTTATCAATTTAAGAACTGAAAATAATATACAAGAAAGTACTTATCGGTTTAAGAAACAAATAAATAATGACAAAATCATAGTTTCAATTAGTTTTAAATGTATAGCTAATTAATTAATTAATTAATTAGTGGCTTAACGCTTTTAACCTTTTCCTATAACACCATATAAAATCATAATTTAGTATTCTTTAATGTATAAATTGTTATATATACATATATATAATTAGCATTTGAAATTATATTAAATTACAAATAATTACAAATAAATTATGAATAATTGGGCCAATGTGCAAAAGAATAAAATACTTATCAATTTAAGAACTGAAAATAATATACAAGAAAGTACTTATCGGTTTAAGCAACAAATAAATAATGACAAAATCATAGTTTCAATTAGTTTTAAATGTATAGCTAATTAATTAATTAATTAATTAGATAATTAGATAAAGGACCAGCAAGTCTATCTTACACCATGATAGTTTCAAAGGTGTACAAAACGCCTAAAATTCTTTTCTTGACCGCAGAAGAATAAAATACTTACCAATTTAAGAACTGAAAATAAAATATAAGAAAGTGTTTATCAGTTTAAGCAACGAAATCAGTAAAAACTTTGTATTAACGTTTAGCATACACATTGAGGTCTTTAATTTTATTTGATTTGATTACGCTAAATGTACATTCCCGAGCATGAAATTGATTTTTAAAGATGTTGACGTATTTAATGTTGTGTATGTTTTTATACGTTAATTGGTTTTAGATATAGGGACATACAATCAGGATTTTGTGAACAATTTGTGCTTGCTTTCATTCTCAGTAGACAGACAACTATGAGTGAGATTAGGCAGAGAACAACGAGTGAGAATAGGGCAGTCCGTGCGCAGATCCTACGTTCACGTAGTGCGTCACGGTTATCAAATCAACCCGGCTCCCGTAATCGGCGTTCCAGGAATACGGATGAGAACTCCGTTGGATTGGTTAATAGTGTGTGTGACATTAATGGCACACACCGCAATGGGAATTTCTCTTTTGGCCAACACTTGCACATTGGCCGTACGCCCTTGGCTGACGTGACAAACAGCCATAATATTAACCGCCCACCCAGATGTCGCAACATTTCACACAAACCCTTTGTCTTGTGTTACTCAACCGAGTGGGCAACCCTCGGGTCAAAATATTCATTTTGAACGTGGCGAGCCATCAACATCACGACGCTGTAATAACAAAAGGAGCCGTGTTCCCGATAATGAAGATACTGGTGGTCGCGGTCTTCGTTGTGGGCTTACTGACATGAACTTTCAAGGTGTTGCGGAGGTTGGACGCCGTGGCAATCGACATCAAAGTACGTCCTATATTTCTGTATGAATTATTGATAACCTTAGTTGAACGGTGCTCATCTGTTGAATTGTGTACCCGTACAGGGAATGTACACGCCAAAGAGGACTTTGGTCCACCGGATCATGTTTGTCCGAATCCTTCATCAGAGCAATTGTGTGGGGATTAGAACGGAGTGTTCGCTCCCAACCACTAAGGAACCATGCATTCACCGTATGTTGTATGAATGGGAAAGTCCAACTACCTATGGAGGTTAACCCGCCACACTATTTGAAAGAGCTAATGGACTATAATGGTGGTGGGTATCACAACTTATTTCCGTCGCAACATACGAGAATTCAATTGCAGATTTTCTTTCACATCCACGGGGGGTGTGATTGATAATCGCATAAATGATGGTGGTGGTCCATATGTGTTTCGTGTAAAGGGAGAAAATCATCATCGAATTGGATCACTGGTCCCTCCACAAGGTCAACGCCTGCATTTGCTCGGTTGTACATTTTTATACAAGTAACGAGATTCATAATCGGTTAACCAGTTTTGGGGATGAGAACCATACGTCGAATGATGTGAAGATCGTTGAAGGACTGACAAGCATGTTCAATGATCACAACCAGCTGGTACAACGGTTCATAGTTGCTAGGGACATGCACAGTCAGTCAGATATTGTGCCGGTTAGGTTACGATTACTTTCATCTCGCTCGGGGGATGGACGCAGATACAATCTCCCAACATCGAGCGAGATAGCTGCACTTACGGTTGGCTTGGATAAGGAAGAGGGATGCAAGAGAGATATTGTTGTCTTCAACATAGATCATGGTCCGCAAAGAATTCAAGTGGACCACCCGAAACTTATGGCCCTCCATTTCCCATTCTTATTCCCGGTGGAGCTGATGGATATAGACAACGTATAGAGCAACGTGAAGGTCGGTCAAACGCTGTAAGGAAGTATGTCACAATGCGTGAATATTATGCATTTCAATTGCATAACCGAGCTGACACATACTCTACTATATTACGTGGTGGAAGGTTGTTCCAACAGTATGTTGTATATGCATATTGTTGCATTTTAGAAGAACGGTTCAGCTACCTACGTATGAACCAAGATAAATTCCGCTGTGAGGTGTTGTATGGCTTGCAAGATGTTGTACAACGAGGAGATTCTGATGCAAGACGGTATGGTCGACCGTGTATACTGCCTTCGCTGCTCACTGGTGGTCCTCGGTATATGATTCAAGCATACCAGGATGCAATGGCAATTTGTCGTTGGTTGGGACATCCCGAATTGTTCATAACAATGACATGCAACCCTAAATGGAATGAGATAACAAAATTTTTGGAACTGATCCCCGGCCAGACACCTGAAGATAGGCCCGACGTAATAGCACGAGTATTTGAAATGAAACTTCATTCTCTCGATCACCGATGTCACAAAGAAAGGACTGCTCGGCCGATGTAACGGAGGTATGTTACACGCATACATGATATTATGTAGTACACGTTGGTTGTGTAAGATGTGCATACTTAATCATGTGTCATATTGCAGTTGTAGTGACCATCGAGTTTCAGAAACGCGGCCTCCCGCATGCGCATATTGTTGTGTTCCTACACCCAGATGAAAAATTGAAGGATTCTATCTGCATCGACCAATACATATCAGCCGAGTTACCCGATCTAGAGACTGACTCAATTGCATTCAATGCTGTTTCAACCCACATGATGCACGGACCATGCGGTAATGCAAATCCACGATGTCCATGTATGGTAGACAAGAAATGTTCAAAGCGTTATCCACGGAAACTACAAATTGAGACATCGGTTGGTGAGGATGGGTACCCTATTTACCGTCGACGACCGACTGCCCATACTGTGGTCAGAAATGGAACAATCCTTGACAATGGATGGGTAGTTCCACATAACGTTGATCGGGTTATTAAGCATGATTGTCATGTTTGTGTGGAGAAGATCAATCGTGATATGTGCGTCAAGTATCTATGCAAATACATGCACAAAGGGTCTGACCGGTCAACGGTTATAATTGAATCTGATACTCTTTGGATCACGATCAAACAGACAATCAACGACACAAAGAAAGTTGATGAGTTAAAGCAATATCTTGACTGTAGATATATATCTCGCTTCGAGGCATGTTGGCGAATATTTGGCTACTTTCTACACAAGCATGATCCTCCAAAGAGATGACCGACATTCCATCTCCCGAACGAACAGAGCATTGTTTTTCAAGCATCATCGACCTTAATGATGTTGTCCAACAACATACCGAGAGTGTCACGAAATTCCTTGCTTGGATGGAGTGTAACCGCATCGATCAGAAGCACGACAACTAACATATGTGCAGTTCCCAAGTAGATATGTTTGGAACAGGCTGGGAAAAAAGTGGTCGTTACATAAAAAAGGTCTAAGTGTTGGACGCCTTATGTTTGTGCACCCAACAGCCGGTGAGCGTTACTATCTCAGGCTATTACTTAATGTGGTGCGTGGACCGACATGCTTCGAAGACATTCGAACTGTCAATGGGGAGTTGTACCCTACGTACAGAGACGCGTGCATGGCGTTAGGATTGCTGGAAGGTGATAGTGAGTGGCACCAGGCAATACACGAGGCAGCGCAGTGGGCGATGCCTGGTAGCCTACGTGAGCTTTTCGTCACAATAATTACCTTATGCCAAGTATCTGATCCGATTGAGCTGTGGATGAAGAATAGAGACATGTTGTGTGACGATGTTTTATATAATCAGAGGATCCGTAGGGGCAATCCCGAGCTGGTGTTAACGGATGCTGATATTTTCAATTACGGACTATATGAGATTGAGAAGGCCTTGAATAGGTGGGACGATCCTTAAGGGATTATGAAGGTATGCCCTTTCCCGATCTTAGTTCGGTTCTTCTTGAGAATAACTCATTGGTTTTTGAGGAGCTAAATTACGATAGAGTTGCATTGAGAGATGAGCATCATACTCTATACAATGGGTTAAATGCAGAGCAGAACAATGTATATAACTCTATAGTTGACTCGGCACTAAGTGGTAACGGTGGATTCTTTTTCGTATATGGCAGTGGTGGGACCGGCAAGACATATGTATGGCATACTATACTAGCACGTATTAGATATGAAGGGAAAATTGCATTTGCTGTTGCATCATCTGGTATAGTTGTCTGCTCTTACCCGATGGTAAGACAAATGCATTCTCGATTTAAGATACCGATTGAGATCAACAAAGATTCGTTATTGAATGTTAGCAAATCAACTCCAATTGCTGATCTCATATGTAAAGCGTCGTTGATTATATGGGATGAGGCGCCCATGGCTCATCGATATACATTTGAGGCATTGGATCGCTCGCTCCGTGATCTGATGCGCTCGGACGTCTCTGGACCAGATGTTCCCATTTTTGGTGGTAAGACTATTGTCCTTGGTGGTGATTTTAGACAGATTCTTCCGGTCATACCACGTGGAAGTCGTGGTGATGTGGTCGCTGCGACGATCTGCTCATCGCATCTTTGGTCACATTGTCGATACATGTGTTGCGCGAACATGCGAGATCGTAACTCTTCATCGGGTAATGCAGCGTTGTTCGACTGGTTACTTAAATTGGGTGAGGGAAAGCTCGCGCTGCGTAAGTTCTCGGATGATGAGGAGGATGAAAAATGGATTAAGATCCCAGAGTCATACTTGGTCGATACAAATGGAAAAGGTTTGGACACCGTCATAGACGTCACTTACCCAGATCTGCATAATAGGATATCTGATATGGAATATCTTAGGGAAAGAGCTATCCTAAATCCACGTAACGAAATCTGTTGACATCATTAACCAAAGACATCATGTCACGTATTGATGGAGAAAGTGTGACATATCTAAGTGCTGATCGAGTTTCCCAACATCTGAGAACGTTGATGCACAAGTGGAGCTATATCCCGTTGAGTATCTGAACACATTGAAGTTTTCCGGATTACCCAATCATGAGCTGATATTGAAGGTTGGTGTACCGATTATATTAATGAGGAATATGAACCATGCTAACGGTCTGTGCAATGGGACTCGACTGGTTGTCACAAAGTTGTCGCAAAGGGTTATCGAAGCAGAGATCCTTTCTGGTAGTTTCGTTGGGCGACGGTGTTTGATACCTCGCGTTGAGATGCTCCCTTCTGATACGAAGTTACCGTTTAAACTTTCCCGTCGTCGTTCCCGATTAAAGTCTGTTTTGCAATGACCATTAACAAGAGCCAAGGCCGACATTTAACCGGGTTGGATTGTATTTGCATCAGCCTGCTTTTAGTCACGGCCGGTTATGCGTCGCCGCATCACGCGTAACGCCACCAAGGCTTGAAAGTTATCATTGAATCCGATGATCCGTCTAAAAAGGGATTCACTAAAAATGTTGTATACACCGAGATATTTGATGATTGTTCGAGTAGTTATATTTTTCCTGATTTTGTGATGTTTGAATGCATTGGTGAATTAATCCGAGTTGATATCTGGTCTTACCAAGATTATTGCTAATGTACATTTATATTTTTGTGTTTGATAGATGAGCAATGCAAGGGGTACAACTCATATGATATCCGGTCTTACACGAATCGGTTACAATCGGTCGATCCATGTCCGTGTCACCCGCTTTGTGGGAAGCGGTCAACACAACAACCGGATGTTAAAACTGTTTAGATATGGTCCTGCAAGATGGAAAAGTCAGTAAAGGATCACCATTATAATAATATTTTGTACCAATATCAAAATGTTCAATATATTACGTAAGCATAGATGTAGTTGTTGTTCAACGTTACATATACTTTGATGCATGTTTCCCAGAACGACCACATATCAGCTCGGATTGGACTGTGTTGTGTGACAAATTTCACCAATCTTGGATGAAGGGTCGGTATATAACATTAGTAACTTCGTTGTTGGAGGTGCACCGTCGTCATCGGAAGATCATTACGTCTCCTTTAAGATTTTCTTCACTGCCACACAAAGGTAGCATTGCTTAATGATTCGCAAATATACCAAGGCATAAGTTTGAGTTAGTCAATTTTGGTGAGGTTGGTGCACGTTTCCCTCATAATGTCATTTGCACAGTTAGTCGTTGTCATTTTTTCGCATGTGAATATCTTCGCACAGCGTACTGCACCGATTATGTTATATGAATGTGTCACGATGTGATTGGTCGGTTATGTCAAATCGGTCCACCCAGAGATCGATCGCTTAAGAAAGGCGGGATGACGAAGGTTCAATCACTTTGGCTTATAAATGAAAGGTTAGGAATATAAACGATGTTCGTTAAAATGATTTGAAATGTTAAGTGCTGACCGTCTTTAAATTGTTTCTATGTAGTGGTTCTCGACTTGAGATTACTATGTGGGGAGATAAGGTTGATATGGTCAAGAATACTCTGCAGCTTGGATCGTAATGCCTCACGGATCATCGTTTGCACTAGCACGTATGTTAAACGCTACCAAGGTACGTTTGTTCTTTTAATATAACCTACTTCACTACTTTTGGACTATTAGGCGTGGAAATGTATTCTTTATTGTATGTCGTTTGAACAGCTACATATAGTCTTTCATCAACATGCGCGACGAAGTTATATTTGAATCCTGATATGCCAGAGGCAACTATGCTAGGAAGCAGGTTTGTATGTCATATGCAATACACGTAAATATGTTGTGTATCCTCATGTTCAACGTAAGTATATCGAATTTCTAATCGGTACTTTAATCAATTAAATAGTTCAAATGAAGCCGGCATTAGTAGTGTTCAATCGTTGGCAACCACACCGGCGGTGATGAGGTATACAAGACAGATCACATTGGCCATGCTAGAGGATATACGTCACACAAAATCAACCGAGGTATAATCAGATTACTTTAAACATTATGTCTTTATTGATTTATACCGACGTTGTCATGTGTTTGTGTAGGAGAGGAATTTTAGGATATGCGCTGTCATACTTGGTGTGAACACGCAGTACCCAATGTGGTATTTAGCCTGTCATATATGTATGCGCAAAGTGGTTGCGATGGGGCCCCAATACCACCGTGGAAGTTGTAAGACTGATATCCGTGCCCAACAACCGGTATCCAGGATACCGGTTTCCCAAACTGTATTACTCGAATGCGGTTCCACCATTAACACATGTGTATACTTAATCAAGTTGTATTTGTCTATGTTTTTATAGGTACAAACTTGAGATTAAAGTTCATGATAATATCGCGATGGCACACCGGGTGTTGTTCGATAAGGCAAAGAATCGAACTTTTAAAGTGTGACGCGCTCACATTATCCGGACCGAGTCAAATGTATGTTCGATCATCTCTATTGTTGAACGTGTGCGTTTGTTTATATATATATATATATATATATATATATATATATATATATATATATATATATGTTTAAGTATACACATATGTCATGTGCAATTTATAGACTATAAGTATATATATATATATATATATACAATTGGTATTGTGCTCATGTAGGTTCAAGTTGATCGCACGGTTAACATGATTGTGGGGTTACGTCTTATGTGGGACATCCAGATTACCGAATATAATTTCGGGAACAAGTACTCAGGGTTCACTGTGAAAAAGTTTCTTGAAATAAATTTTGCGTCGAGAAAGTAAACGGATACTACGTTCAATTAGACAGGTGCGAGGATGACTTCTAACTTATTACTATTACTACATAGTGTTTGTTTGTTGTTTTATTATTATAGTGGTGTAATGTTTTTTTGTTGATATTTTCATAAACTTAGTTGCGGTACGGAACACCGGTTGGGGTAGTTGGTAAAAGAAAAGTACCACTTGATAATGATTCAAGTGGACCCTCATCGAAACGGTATGCATTACGAAGAATTGGTCTCATTATGCACCTTAGCTGGCGTATTTTTGATCAAGTTGATCAAATATCGTTTCTCCTATTAACACTTGCAGCCAATCACAATGTGATTCATCGGAGATATTATCGGCGAACATCTGTGAGACTGACAGCCCGAAATCGAAGATGAACAACATGGCGGTATTTCAATTGTATAAGTTGAACATGGTCCATGTTTATTAATTACTATGTTTTATTCTAACGATTTACTACATTTTATAACATTTTGAAGCAGTGTTGTTATTGAGCAACACCCGATTTGAGCTTCAGATGTCGGCGAGCGGAAGTATATAATTCATTTTCGGACATTAGGTCGTTATGCAGCGATAAATGTATCTCAAACCTTTACCAATGTTTTCGATATATTATTACAGCTATAACAAATTACATGTTTCTATTATCGCTGTCACATACCGTAGGTCGGTGTTCATACGACATTTCGTTTGATTTCTTAATAACTTAAAATTCAAAAGTATTATCTCGTGCCATCGGCGGGTATTTAAGCTAGTTATTATTATTACTCTATTTATTTATGGAAAATGGCATTGTTGATGAACATTGTTATTTTTGTCTTTTTCCCAATTATTTTTAATTTAAAGTTTAACTATTTTATTTATCATAATTTTTTTTAAAAAAATTCAAATAGTGATTTAAAATTTTCAATTTTTTTAGTTTAAGGTTTAATTACTTTATTTACCAAAAAAATTTAAACTTTTTCAAATAGCCATCTAAAATTTCTTAGTTATATAATGGGTAAACTCCAAGTTTAGTCCCTTACCTTTCAACTTTGTCCTATTTGAGTCCTATTTTAAGATTTTGTCCTATTTCAGTCCCGTAGCTCCATAAATCGTCTCAATTGTAGTCCTTCCGTTAAAGTCCACGTTATGTTGACCGTTAAAGTCTTAAGTGTACAGTAAAATGACCATCAAACCCTTCCTTTTCGATCCGAACGCAGGCCGTGGCGAACGGCAGCGGCCGGAGCAGCCAGCCGGATCGGCAGCCAGCCGCCGGATCGGCAGCCAGCCGGAACGGCAGCCTGCATCGCGCCGAGGCTGCCGCCGCGCCTGGCTGCCGCCTGACGCTCGGCCGCCGCCCGGCGCCGGCCGCCGATCCGGCCACCGGCCTGCTCCAGAAAAGGAAGTGTTTGATGGTCATTTTACTGTACACTTAAGACTTTAACGGTCAACATAACGTGGACTTTAACGGAAGGACTACAATTGAGACGATTTATGGAGCTACGGGACTGAAATAGGACAAAATCTTAAAATAGGACTCAAATAGGACAAAGTTGAAAGGTAAGGGACTAAACTTGGAGTTTACCCGTTATATAATTTTACCATATCTTTCTCTTTTAATATAGATGATCCGAAAGTAGGGAAATTCTATCTCTTTTAATGTAGATGATCCAAAAGTAGGGAAATTCTATGCGTGAACTAACTATAATATTATATAATTTCCTTTTTTAGGTTTAATTTCTTGGTTTACCACAAATTTTAAAAAAATTCGGATAGATTCTGAAAGTTTCTGACTCATATAACTATATCATATCTTCCTCTTTTAATGTTGTTAGTCTCAAAGTCGGCGTGGACCAATTATAACGTCATATAATTTTCATTTTTTTGCTTTAATTTTAGACTTAATTACTTGGTTAACCACCAATTTCTAAATTTTTTTGGATGCACGCCTAAATTTTCTCACTCATATAATTAATTATATCTTCATATTTTAATGTGGGTGGTTTGAAAGTTGTGGTGAACTAATTATAACATTACATGATTTTCATTTTTTTGCTTTAGTTATAGGTTTAACTATTTTGTTTACCGCCAAATTTTAAGATTCTTCAGATAGACCTCGAAGTTTCTCACCTATATATATATATATATATATATATATATATATATATATATATATATATATATATATATATATATATATATATATATATATATATATATATATATTTCATATATTCATCTTTTAATGAGGATGGTCAGAAAGTTGAACAATAATATGCGCGTCTTATTATAATTTTATATAATTTCCAAAAAATTATTGTGTATGAACAATATTTACCTAATTAGATTTTTTCATTTCTTTAAAATTCGTTATGATTTTTTTCTTTAAACTTTTTAAAGAAATATTTCACTCCTTCGACTTTTAAATTTTACACTTTTACTCATTGGACTTTGGTCAATGTAGAAAAAATTATGCCTAAAATTGTTCTTTTATCTGTAATGCATTGTCTACTTTTTTCCTTTTTATATTCTCTTTCCTAGTTGCTCTTAGTTCATATTTTCTTCAATTTTGTTAACTTATTTAGATTTGTCTCCTACTTGCTCTTATATTCTCTTTCCTACTTTTATAATTTTTTTATCGTATTTATTTAGATTTGTTGCCTTTTATTTTTTTTCCTTATAATTGTCAACGAAATTTATCACTCATATGATTTTACATTTTCTCCATCTTTTCACATGGATAGTGTGAATGTAAAGAAATTAATGTGTGGTCTACAATTTAGACTCATACTCCCTCCGTCCCCAAAGGAATTTCCCACTTTTTTTTACTATTTTATGGTAATTAATTTATGATTTTTTTTTCATGAATTATTAGACATTTAAAACTAAAAAAACTCATATGCATAATTTGAAATGTAAAAATTGAGTAAAACACTAAATCTTGAAACATGAAATTCAAAGTGTATATTTTATTTCACATTTTAGTCATATTTATCAAAACTTATTGTTTTTTACATTTTTTGTTACCGTTGTTAAAAAACTATCTCTTCCATTTGGCTTTTATTTTTTACCTTTTATGCATTGAGCCATGAAGTTTTGATATTAATAGCTTATCTAGAATGATTGTTTACTTTCTCTTTTTATTTTATGAAGACAAACCAATATCTATAACCTATTTTTTTAGGTTACAGCCATATCAAATTCTTATAAATTTTGTGATTTACATCCACTGTGGAACGTAGAAAATTAAATCCTTGTCCTATACATTTACTAAAACATAACATCCATGCATCCGAGAGTCAGTAATATCTAGAATAATAGTAATATCTAGAATAATATAACACCTACTCATCCTAACTATATATATATATATATATATATATATATATATATATATATATATATATATCGCCCTATACTAATCAGCAATTATTATTTTCACTACATTCATAGCTAGTGAGATAACTTATGCATCATGTTAATAAAAGTGTATAGTTTTGAATACTTTTCTCAAAGTTGTAAACAGAAATCTTAATTAAAAAAAATGGATGTGTATTTTCTACTTCAAACTCTTGCACCCTAAATTGGCATATTTCTAACAGCATTAAATTTTTATATATCGTGGACTCTGGTAATTGAGAAATTAAAGTCTAAATTATAGATCTGAAAATAAAATCTTATCTCAGCTGGTGGTCGTCCTACTCTGCTTAGCTCTATTCTGAGAAGCATGCCATTGTTTTTTTTCTCATTGTTTCATGCCCCTGTAGAGGTAACCCAAACACTTGAGAGTCTCAGATCAAAATATTTCTGGGGATCAAAAGAGGATGCAAAAGGGATTTACTGGGTTAATTGGGACACGAACCTAAGTGATTTCGACCGAGGGACTAGGTTAAGGGGAAATCTGAAAACAAAAAAAATTGGGCATTAATTAGGAAGTGGAGGTTTCTTCTAGAAAAAGAAGCTCTTTGGATTAGAGTTATGGAGTTATATGGTCCAAATGGTGCCAGGAAGGAGAACAAAATTCGAAGATAGGAGGGGTATGGGGTAGAATTCTAAAAATGGGCAAACTCATAGAAGAATGTTGGAGTGGACTTTAACAAATCTTTTAGCATAAGTATAGGTGATGGGGAAAACACATTTTTTTGAGATGATGTGTGGCTGGGTGGTAAAGTCATAAGGGAATGCTTTCAAATATTAGCTAGATTAGAAACTGTGCATGGGTGTAAAGTGGCAGATATAGGTTTTTGGAGCTCGGAGGGCTGGTGTTGGGATTGGAAGTAGAGAAGGAGACCTAGATGAAGGGAGCTAGGTGAGATTCAAGAACAAACCATTTTTTTTGCATGCTGCTTCTCTTCAAGAAGGCGTAAATGACAGTTGGAGCTGGGATTTAGGCAATCAAAAGAAGTTCTCAGTTGTTGTCTTTTCCTGGAAAATTGATGAATCAAGTCTCCCAACAACCTACATCGGATGCGCAACTTCTGGGAATTCATGGTTACCAAAGAAGCTTAAAGTTTTCATTTGGAAAGCATCAATGGACAAACTCTCAACTATGCTCTAGCTCTCCCGGCGTGGTGTCAACCTGCAAATACTAGACTGTCCGCGCGGTTGCGGTTTCACAGGATCACTCTCACATTGTCTGGTCGGTTGCCCCCCAGGATGAATCTTTGGTCTTCCATTCATCAATGGTGCAATCTTGCTCCCTGCCTAGGGGTGGACGTATCAGACATCTTATCAACTGCATCTCTCAAAAATCTTAGCAAAGATCAGAACAAGGCTTGGCTGGTAATTCACGTTATAACTGCTTGGTGCATTTGGCATGACAGGAATTCAGTGGTCTTCCCCTCTCAGGTACCAATCCCAAAGACCTATGTATCTTCAATTCAATTTATGCCCTTTTATGGATCTCAAGCAGATTGAACAAATTCAAGATTAGTTGAACAAATTGGATTATCAATTCACTAAGTGTTATCGCAAATCTGTAACTCCCAACATTCATTTCGTTGTTACTGTAATTCTTAGCTCTCCTCTTTTGAGAGTTGGGAAATAATCTCATCTTTTTAATCTATAATTTCTTTTTCCTTTCAAAAAAAAGCAAATACACACATGTAAAGAACAACGTCTCAAAATATTTGCTCAAAACATAACAATTATTTTGGAACGGGTAAAATGTACGGATAGTCCCTTATCTTTGACTATTGTCCTATTCAGGTCCTGTTTTTAAGATTTTGTCCTGTTCAGGTCACTTATCTTTCATTTTAAATGCATGCATGGTCCTTTTGTTAGTTGCTCTGTCAACTACGCCGTTAAGAGGTTGCATGTAAAGCCATAAACAGTGAAATGTCGATTATACCATTAGTTCTTATGACAAATCATGTAAAGCCCAGGCCAAATGCTGGTGGCTCCCCTTTGAACCCTAACATATTTTCGTAAATACCTTGGCGGCCAGGGGCAATCTCGTCCAAGCTGGTGGTCCGCCGTGGCCTGCCATTGCCGCCGCGTTTCCGGCGGCCGACGACAGCGAAGAAACCACCGTCAGAACCAGCACGACGTCCCAACCCCGTGGATGCAACGCCGCCGCGATGAGCGCATCCGATCACCGCGATAGAGAGAAAATCCCAGCCGGGCTTGATTTTTCTTTCGGCTTCGATTTCGCCGGAAACGCCCCCAACCAAGTCTCGACAAGGTTGGGACCGGCTCCCTTGCCAATCCCGAGCCCTGCTGCACCACCGGTGAGCGACAAATTCACCACGACAGCCTTCATCCGCTCACACACGATTCTGGACGAAGTCGTTCGCACGGGCGGCGACCCCACTGCAGCGCAACACCGACCTGAGCCCGCGCTGCGCAGTGGTGATGCTCCCACCCCCAATTGACCACCGTCGCAACGGCCCCGAGCCGAGCCCGAAGCAATGCATTCTTCGTTGTCAACGGACAAAGGGCTTTTTAGTCAATTCGCACCTCTAACGGCGTAGTTGATGGAGCAACTAACAGAAGGACCATGCATGCATTAGGGGGTTTCAAACCTTCAATGGTGAAAAAAAAAATTCACCTCATTTTTGAATAAAATCATCACTAAATTTCACCACACCCATTTTACCCCCTCAAACCACCCCAACCTAATTCACCCCTTCAACCCCCTCCGTTTCCAGATCTCCACCAGCCGAAATGCCACCCCCACTCCTCTCCTCCCTGCAGCCTCCTTAAACAGCCGCACAAAGCGGCGGTCACTGCTTCCGGCGGAGGCGGCGGAGATGCGACTTAGGGCGGCGGACCTGGGTCTGGAAGGTGCGCCGTCGACCGGTGGTTCCAACGGTGGTGGTTGGGGTGACCGAAGATGGCTAGAACGACGGATCGAACCGGTTAAACGCGAATTCGTGGTGGCGGTTAGCGTTGAAATTCTCCTTCGTCGGAGCAGTTCCGGAAACGTGTGAGGGTGGGTTAGCTTCGTGTTGTCATGGGGAAGCTAACCGTGGTGGTTGGTGGCGGCGAAAGGGCCCAGAACGGAGGGCCGCACAAACAGAACGGAGGGCGGCGAAAGGGCCCAGAACGGCGGCGGAGATGCGACTTAGGGCGGCGGACCTGGGTCTGGGAGGTGCGCCGTCGACCAGTGGTTCCAACGGTGGTGGTCATGGTGGCCGACGATGGGTATAACGGCGGATCGAAGCGGTTGAACGCGAATTTGTGGTGGCGGTTAGTGCCGAATTTCTCCTTCGTCGGAGTAGTTCCGGAAACGTGGGAGGGTGGGTTAGCTTCGTGTTGTCATGGGGAAGCTAACCATGGTGGTTGGTGGCGGTGAAAGAGCCCGGAGCGAAGATCGAATCGGACCAAAAATTTTCACGTGAAAAAATGTTTTTCCCTTCGGATGTGAAGGCCTGAGGTCCGAATTTTCAAAAAAATTTCACGTGAAAAAAACGAAGTGAATTTGCAAGTTTTTGTTAAAGGATTAGGATAAAGTGTGCACCCTTAAAGTGTGCTAAAGAGTGCACCTACAAGGATAAATACTAAATTGTAGAACTCATCACTTATGTCAGCTCCTTCATTCTTCCTTATCCTTGTGGGTACACACTTTAGTATAGGTTAAGACTTTAGTATAGGTTAAGGAGTGCAGACTGTATAGTTACTATTTGTTAAATTCTCCATGTGAAAATTTACATAAAGTGGGAGGATTGAAGGGGGAAAAAATACTCCATCGGTCCTCGATTAATATATACATTTGACTTTTCTGGTTCAAGATTTGACTCAAATATACTGAAAAAATTCATAAACAAATATATTTAGAAAATTTTTATTTCAAATTATGATATAACTAGAAATTATTTAACTTAATTAAATACCTAAAAATTTATAAAAAATAATACATTAAATACTGTAAAACAGTAAAAATAAATGTATGTATTTTTTGAGTTAATAAGGAGTGATAAATTAATCTGTTTAATTGGATAATTTGATGTAGTAACTGATCAGTCGCGTGTATGACGCAGGATGTGAGGTAATGAGTAAGTGGGCGCAAAATTTACGAGGAGATTGATCCGCTGC
This sequence comes from Stellera chamaejasme, assembly GCA_024586325.1. Classification (NCBI taxonomy): domain Eukaryota; kingdom Viridiplantae; phylum Streptophyta; class Magnoliopsida; order Malvales; family Thymelaeaceae; genus Stellera; species Stellera chamaejasme. The sequence continues at coordinate 2,560,268 of CM044986.1, forward strand.
ATGCATGCGATTAATCTCTCCCACCACCGCTGACTTGCTCTAATCAATCTCTCTCTCTGCCTGTGAATTAATAAGATCATCATGATTCACCTGCTGTTCCCGGTGATCCTCTCAGAGGTGGCTCTCATCGTGGTGCTGTCCTTCAAGTCTCCGTTGCGGAAGCTCCTGGTCCTGGGCCTGGATAGGGTCAAGAGGGGCCGGGGCCCCGTCGTCGTCAAAACCGTCACCATAACCGTTCTCGCCGTCATGATGTCCAGCCTCTACAATGCTCTCTCCATCCAGAAGCGTGTCGGAGATGACGGCGCCATCAATCCCACCGATCAGGTCCTCTTGGAACAACACCTCCTCGATTCCACTCTCATGGGTACCACCATCTCTTCTCCAAATGCATATGGATTATGTTGATATCGTAACGCTGTTGATTAATTTCATTGGCCCGGATTTGATCCGATCATCATCCACTGCGTTGATCGTAATGCTAGCATGTTGGACAATTTCTTAGACACTCTCCTATTAAAAACTCTTATCATATCCACATTTTTGTGGATCTATTTGGTTGTGGTACACCGAATGAAACTTTTTAACACCATATTTACCTGCAGGTACATTAGTGTTCTTAGTTTTGATGATCGATAGGGTGCACTATTTCATGAAGGAACTGCGAACACGAAGGAAAAGCTTGGAGGATGTGAGGAAACAAGGCTCTGGGTTCGACAGTGCCAAGGCCGAAATGAAGGGCATGGAGGAAGTCGTAGTGGCACTGAAGGAAACGTTGAAGCAGTTGGAATCTGAAATTGAGACTCATGGGAAGGACATAGGTGCTGCAGATGCCACAAAGGTTGCTCTGAGGGAGAAATCTGAGGCTCTTGAAGAGAAGCATGATCGTCTGGCGGAGGAAAACAATAACCTCCGGAAGCAGTTAAAGCATCTGGATAAGGAATCGTCGCTTTCGCCGGTGAAGAAGAATTCATAATGAAGAGTTTGTGTCCTTGTTGCCATGTTTGAGAGTACCTAGTAAGGTCTAGATATGGAGTACCTGCTCCTCCATTGATGTCCCGTTGCTAAAGCTTGAATTCATTATCTAGTTTCATGATAAAGAAAGAAGAAAGATTGAAAATGTGAATCTGAATTCTAAACCTCTAACGCAATGTCAAATGATGTTCCTAACTGGAGGACCTCGAAGCATGGTTGGCAGTTCAGGGAGTTTTTTTCTTTTTTCTTTTATTCTGTTGGGGAAGAAAGTTGGGAGTTTTTGAAAATTGATGTGATTAACATATTGAGAGGTTTTTTTGTAAGCAACTGAGCACATTAGAATTGAAGAACTAAGCATCTTAAGCTTGCTTGAGAACAGAAAATAATATAGTAAACAAGCAGCGTGAGCAACAAGCAATATTCATAACATCCGGTTACAGCAGAGAGGATCCACAAGCACAAAGACAACAGTAATTCCTCTGCTTTATAAACGAGAGCAACTACTGTGATATTTACACCAACAACCAAATGTACATCAAAGACCGAAAGAACAAACGAACGACTATTGTTCAGACACCACTGACACTAACCTCCAAATGAAACTCGAACGTAGGGCCGGAAACGAAAGTCCGGGTGCGCCATCCTTTATGCTGCCTCGGCAAAGCCAACTCTTAGGTTACCGAAATCGAAGACTGTATGGTACCGGCCCATAAAGACATCTCCCAAAATCCTGCATCAGTAGCAGCAGTGAACTGATAAGTATTAAGAATGTAAAATGAATAGCTACAACGCGGCATTTGCACGAAACAGAATCAATCAATTACCAGAGCGGGCCACGAGGAGGCGGAATGTCCAAAGCGATGAAACCGCTGATGCACTGGGCTGCCGGACCCTCACCAACCTTCAGAACATACTGACAACAACAACAGAGATAAAACACCACGTGCGTTATTCTCGGTCCATCAAAATCTATAGATGTGTGAGGGAAAGATTAGACCGAAAGTACCTCCTCTGGAGCAAGCTCAAAGACTTTGTCACCAATGGTGAAGGAAACTGAAGGCATGCCAGAAAGATTTCCACAGTCAACCGCGGATTCTCCCATAGGGCTAGGCATCCGGTCACAAAGCTGATGGAGCAAAATATGGTGTAAGCAGTATCATACAAAAGGCAAGCAGTATTTACTACTCCATCCATCCCAACAAATGTGATACATTTGATTGGGCACACAGATTAAAGATTGTCATACGAATAATAAAGTAAAGTATGCATAAAAGACAAAGAAATTGAGGTAATAGGGTAAAATTGGTTTGAAAAGATTTCCTCAAAGGGAAATGCAACAGTTTTGCTCAGACAACCCATAAAGAAAAACAGCACCAGTTTTCCTGGCATGAAGAGAATAAATCATTATAACTCATTTTATCATCTCACCTCATTCACATAATTTAGAATGCGTTCTTCAGTCATGTTCTGCCTGAGTTGGTTTTGCATCCATACGACTGCCATTTCACAAGCGCTGCACATTGCATCACGAGGAAGACCGGATGATACACCACTGCTCTTATCAACCACACTCTTGATCCCCGAACTGGCAGAAGCACACATTTAACTGAAAGTTAGTTCACAGTTAAATGTTCTTTTTCATTACTCATGTCTGTGAAATATAATTAAATGAGCAGAGTTGATAGGAGTCACCTGACACCATGGCTACCGTCAAAGGTGCAAAGTCCAACTTGGGCACAAACTTTCTGAGGTTGAGTCTGTAAGAAAAAAGAAGAGAGAAACAGTCAATCATTCGTTACTAAAGCAAGCCTCAAAATTTCAGTCCACATGCGATAGGCAGAATATAATAAAAGCGACCACAAATAATTTTATGCAATCAAATGATATGCAGACTAAGACAAGTTTAATGTACCTGTGATAGAAGCAAATCAATAATAGTTTGACCGTATTGTTGAACAATGGCTTTGCATTCTTGACTAACAACTCCAGAAGCTCCAATCGCATGGTTTATCATAGTGATAACAGTCTGCAATACAAAATCAGGGAATGAAAAGGCATTAAATTGATAAGCGCAACCAGAAATGATCTGAGTAATGACTTGGAAAAATCAAAAGTTGTATTTGAAAACTTAAAAAGTGACGATTATTGAAAACGCGAGGAACTGAACTTACAGTTGGTCCAGCCAACAAAGAAGTTCCAGAATCAGCAATTGCAGAGCAACCTCCAGCACAGTATCCTAAGAGCAATCCACCGTGAACAAGAAAGTATTATTCATTACAGGGAGCTTTCTTATCAGAACAGAAACTTATAATGATGATTTCTCTAACTAAATTACATGAGGGGTAAAACGGGCTTACCAGTTGGTGCATCGCCAATAATGACATCACCCATGTCAAACTATCCCGCAATGTCATGGAAAGAGAAAAAGATAGCAAGTCAAAATTGGTTTGCTAAAAATTGCTGACTGCTAATTTAATTTAACTATAGCTAAACAGAAAACGACTGAAAGCTGTTGATGAACCAAGCAGCAATTGGCCAGAAAGACATATTAATACTCTCTCTTTTACTCTCCCACCACCCTCTAAAAAATGTGACCACAAGAGAAGCTTATGGTTCAAGTTAGTCCAGCGAAAAACAGGTCTTTTGTTAGTCAAAATAAACCTTTATACTAATACACTAATCTTAAACCTTATTCAAACCTCCAAGATTAAAGATATGGTTGTCAAAACACTAATTTGGGTCTTATATTTATAGAAATAACAAAATAAATGGGACGGCTAAAGAAAGATGTAGACAAATGATTTGAGAATTAGGACATAGACTCTTATATACAATTTGACCAACCTGCCAGTATCCTTTATGTGTCACCGGGACATATGTATGCTTTCCCTTGAAGTGGTTGGGATCAACCCCACCAAACACAATCTCCCCACCTTCTTCCTCATCAACATTGCGGTTCAGCCAAAATGAAAATACAGGTTCATTAATCAGGCCTTGTTCGATCATGTTATACCTACAACATGAACAAGACTTCGTCAGAGAGCAATGAAAAGATATCCAACAAGACCAACCACTCAGTACAGTCTCACAGTACCCACCACACAGGGACAGCGTTTCCAACTGAAATCTCTTGAAAGCCAAGCCCCAAAATACCATCGAATTTTGCAACTAAAAATGTAATGCCAGGCTCTTTGGTTGCCTCAATAAATTCCTGATAACACAATTTCTCAAAAATTAGACGGGAATAGGATAGCAGGACTAGCATTTACCAGTCACAATCACATTCTAGGAAACCAAGCCACCGAGTATGCAAATAAAAATGAGTGTTATTAAGCATACCTGATCTTTCACAACCAAGTCACCAACTTTAACATTGTCATAACTAAAGAAACCAGAAATAGCACCAGTTCCATACTTGATTGCAGCATGTTCCCCTACATTAAAAATGCTTTCCAATAATCACCCAAAGGTTGACTAAAATAGAATTCCAAATATATGAAAACTCCATTCTTATTGAAAACAAGTGCTAATCTTGCAGCAACTAGACGTAGGATGTTATACCATTTTCAGCTCAAGGCCATGATCCCCAACACCAGATCAACAACAATTTAAACATCTAGAATCTAGATACAACTTAAGCAATAGAAGATAACATAAACCGTCAATCATCAACACAATGCACCTTCATACGAAGTATGTTTGCACAACTAGCCAAAAGCCTATAGTGTGTAATCAACATGTAAAATTATTTAACTGTTATTTAAGACATTTAAAATTATTTAAGACCACCCTTTCATGCGGAAAACAATACATTGAACCCTTGTATCTGACGGCCTTTTTAGCAACCTACATCCAAAATCGGAATGAAATATAAACCAACAATATTCTTAGTGCACAAAACGATTTCATTGAAGAAATAAGTTTGAGGAACAAAGAGAGTTGGGCCAACCATTCTTCTTGTAGGTGCTGGACTGGCCGGATTTGTACTTAGCATGGAAGAAACAAGAGAGCTGGAAAAGAAAACAAAAACCTCAAAAAAAAACTCAGTTCAACAGCTCATTAACATGCCCAATCTACAGCAAAATATCCAACAATGTGGCCAGTCAGGAGTTTCTCACCGATAAATAGCACTTGGAAGATGGCACCCACAGATTAGAGCTGCCAGTGTCAAAAATCACAGTGAAGTTCTGAGGTGGGCTTCCAATGCCAATCTCACCAAAGTACTGAGCATCCATGTAGTTCTTCAGAGCAACAATATCAGTTTCCTCAGATTCCCCAAGATAATTCCCGAATCCATATTTACGAATATAGCCCTCCACACGATTCGAGTCCAATCGGGCAGCAACTCGATTGTTCGTGTCAAATTTCATCTTTTTCAGTCCGATTCTAACCAGCCCATCGCTGGACACAGCGGAAACCACAGATAACAAGAACAAGAGACATGAAAGTAACACGAAAGCTTTGGAAGCAGTTCCCATCTTAAACCTAGATCACAAAAGTTCAATAATCAAGCTCATAGCCTCATAAACAAAACAAATAAAAATAGAAACAACTAATGAAAAGGATTCCGATGAACACACACTCAAAGTTCAAGCCTTTATGCAAAAACTCAAAATTACAAACAGAAAAACCTAAACTTTGCATGAATTAGGCAGTACCCAGAAACAATGAAGAAGATTTTTCCAAAGAAAGGAAGGATTCGAGAGAGATCAGAAAGTTACCGACTTGAATACGCTGGAGAAAAGGCTGAAGGCAAAGGAAGGAAGGAACAGCGATTTTATGAGCGTAAAGCAACACCTGTCGAAATCAGAAACCGGCGGGCCCACCTCAGCATCGGTCCGGAATTTGGTATCAAGAAGCTCATCCTGTTGGTTTGGATCTGAGCCGTCCGTTTTATCCATGGGATAAATCCTGGCCGTGGATGTGCACGGGGTAGGTTGGTAATTCACGCCCTATCCTTTTAGCGTCTTAAAACGGACAAAGTTTGGTATATAACTTCGGTTATGATCCATGCAACCCTAAATGTGACAATTTATTATTACAAGTCTTTTTCAATTGAAGCCAATTAAAAAATGTTATTGGTTTCACCTTCTAAGTTCTAACCATATATCATGCATGGTAGTATGGTACAAAATCACATACAATAATAACTCTTTTAATCTCATTCTTATTTTCCATTTCTCTATATAATTTGTAAAGGAAAAATGGATAACACGAATGGGACAAAAGTAGTACATGGAAGATTTGGCCGAAAAAACAAGGCCGAAAAAACAAGTTGAAGGATTTTAAGTGATTGGAACTAGCGGCAAGCGTAGAATAATATCTGGCTAGGTGCAGATGCAGAATGTGACCAAACTCTTCACACTACTCGTGTGTATCAGTAATACAAATAAAACCCTAAGAATCTTAATTGACAACTTCTATTATACTAAACACAAGCAATCTGATACAACTTGTAGTGCATTGGTAGCAATCTTTCCCTTTAGAGCACAAGGTTGATAGAATCAGACATTCCTAATTATGTCTTATATTGCATAGTGGTCTTGAAACTGTGTATATGTATTTGTTGGTAGAAACCTGTATGTACAGTTGATTGGTATGAAAATGAAAAGAAGAAATTATCTGTTTGTTTTGTTGCTACTTGGCACTTGTTTCATAATAGAGACATTTCGCAACTAATCTGTTGACAAACAGATGTTGGCTGACTACCCAGTGTCAAGACTTCAGGGAATATATTAATTGGAATCGAGAAGCCCATCTTTTTATGGGCCTGGCCCATTTAGTGTGTTTTTCATAGAGGGAGAGAACCATATAAGCCTAATTAGCCCATTTATGTAGTACTATTCAGTTTGGGGTCTTTGGATGGTTTTTGTTTGTTTCCAGGGTAGAAGGCCTTTTCGATCATGGCATTTTTCCTTTTTCTGATATCAAGTTTAATACAGTATATGGACATCACAAAAAAAAAAAAAAATACAACCCCAGAAAAATAGTTACGTTTTCTTTCCATATTCTTTTACATACATGTTTTACTTTATATTTAAGAAACTTTAAAATTCTCATCTCAATCAAACATAACACTAAACACCACATTTGTTGGAATTCTTTTTCCATTTCCTTCCCTCATATCTTTTCTCTTCAAGGGCTAGTTTGGCCGTCAAAAAAATGATGGTATAGGATAATTAAAATGGAATTGGATGGGATGATTTACGATAAGAAAGGATAAGATTAAACTCTATCCAATTCCACTACGTAGTTGGGTTGTGTTTTAATGAGGCCAAACCGCAATATAACCGCAGTAAAAACTGCGGATTTCGCCTCATTAAAAATCATAGTATATAAGCCCGTGGTAAAGATGGTATTGAGCTAGGTTTGGCCTCGGTAAGTAACGCGGCTTAATGCGACTATGGCCGCATTCCAATATTTTTGAAAATAAAAAAAATTGTTGATGAATCTGGATAAACATTCGTCTGGATTCATCAAAGAAACCCAGAAATTAAATAAAAACCAAAATAAACTAAACAAAACCTAGATCTAGTACTGCTTCAAGTTCAAAGCTCCCAATCTCAACATTGCATTGCCGCAGTCCATCTTCATCTCGGACCTGAAAATCAAAAGCAAAGATAAATTGACTTACATTCGTGAGAGTGGAGAACAACATATTCCAGGAAAGATCTATCCAACCAAACAACAACAAATTCCAGAATTTAAACCCGTAAATTAAATTTGAACAAACTAATTATTTAGAGCAGGAAAAAGAAGTTAATGGAGAGGGTTAGAGCTACTTACCTTTTCCCGTGATGGAGAGGATGGACGGACGATGGTGATGACAGCCCAAGCGAACTGACGGTGGAGGCGGAGGTTTTGGGATAGGTAAAGTTTTGAGGGTTTTGGGGTCGGAGAAGAAGAGTATGGAGGAAGTTGGAAGATCTGGGCATTAAAAAGCCTTATTGCGGTAATGGGCTTGGGCCTTAATAAGGTTTAATGCGACTTTCGGCACGATAAATCTGCATTAAAATTTACAACGACACATTTAGTGACTTTTACTGCGGTTTTCGATGCGTTAAAAGCCCCATTATTTTTCAGCTCAACCACACAGTCTTCCTTGTTTGGCAGTGAACTGAACAATTTTGCACATTTTCACATTTACCACCGTCCTCTGAACCCAAATACCAACAACACAGTCCATATCAACCCGTCTGCTCCATCTCAACCCCATGTCCTTTGCCATTTGTCCAACACATCTGAAGAAGAAGAAGGAATAGGAACCATCATCGGAGAAAAACTAGAGAAGGAAGCAGAACCACAACTTGGGAGCATTATCCTAGCCCACTCCATCATCCCCTCGCCATCGGTGCCGCCTTTGGAGGTAGCCCAACAGTTTCACGACAAAGGTGGGCATCACACGCTCTTATTCAGGTGCTTCACACACTAAGGCGAGCTTGTACGGTTGCTCTGATCCGTGTCGTCGGTCGCAATTCATCATTATCTCAACAATTTGGCTTTGGACGTGGGTGTTGCACCGGATGCAATCAAACAAGACGGTTGTGTCTCCTCATCCCAATCCCATGTTTCATATCCTTCGGTTTGCAAAGCATAAGTTTGTCCCATTTTTATGGGATTAAAATGGAAAAAAAAAGATGAGCTCACCAACACTTTAGTCACCCTAAATGGAAGATATATAACTCAATGGGATGGGATTAATCTTATCCTATTCATCATTATCTCAACAACCAAACATGACCCAAAAGAATTGAACCTAGGTTTGAAGGGTTTTATTGGGCGCGAAGATTAGGATGAATGTAAAATTTTTGTATATGTTTACTTAATTGTCTCTTGGTTGAAAGTGCACAAAAAACGAAGTAGAAAAAATAAAGATACAGTAGAGATAGTTTAGTAACTTTGAGAGTGAGAAGTTTCCTTTTAAGGAAAATGATTAATTTTTCTAAGACAACCCAAAAAGGAAATGTGTTTAATTTTTCAATGATAAATGGAGTACTATTTCCCTCCCAGTTTTGCAATATTTGATTTTTAATACTATTATCCATTTAACTTCACTTGTACTCTGTTCTCAATCAATTTCCTATCGTGTTGAGAGTGTACATCTACACCGGGGAGATCCTCCAAGTGATATACAACATACTCAATCCGTCTCTGAAATATTGATGCGTTTTTTTATGTTGTAGAAGATTCAAATTATCACTAGAAATAACTCATTAAAAAAATTCAAAAAATATATTTAAAAACTACACACATTAATCTATATTTTGCATCTAAATTATTTGACCTTATATATCAGAATGTTGAGAAAATAAAATCATAAATTAAATACTTAAAAAGAAACACACAATTTTTTTTGTGACGGAGATGATGAGTTGTTTACATGTGTATGAATTAAACACAATATCAAGTAATAAAACTCATTCAACCTCAAGTGCAAAGTGTGCAATTGTAGTATGGTGAGTGAGGTCAAATCCAAGAGATTGTAGTGCACTTTATAAATTCTAGTTAAAAGCAATTTGGTGTTTTTGAATTTATAGTGAAGTGGTGAAATGGATGATAAATCTAAATTAACTAAGACTACTTCTATCACTAATGCAACTAGAACTATGATGCAATGCAACAAATAATTATGAAAAATAAATGTTCTTTAGGGTTGATTAGAGTTGAGGATGCTAGATAGAGTGTTTGGTTGTGATATATGAAAAGTTAGAGGAGTTGGATAATTAACAAGTTCTAACCACCTTAGTTAGAACCATCCTCTCCATAGAAGACCAAATAAAATCTCTTCACTTGCATCAATTATGGAGACGTTATGTTTAGCCAATTAATGTCTCCTAACACCCTAGATTATCTTCTCAAATAATCCTAGAGTATCTAACCAATTCTCTTTGGTCAATTCAACAAAATGCTCTCTTAAGCATTTCATCGAACATTTGATGGGCATAATAGAGCAGTTGGTCTTCTACTCAAGCTCTACCTTTTTGAAGACCAAGAAAATGTTACTAATCATGCATAATCAACAACCAAACAACTCTAAATCATCTAGCAACATAATAACTAGGGGATGATGAACTAATCAATACACAAGATATTCATGAAATTCACAATAATTATTAACAAAAATGAAAGTAAAAGTTAAAGAAGAAAGAAGAAGTTAGAAAATGGTCTTCAAATTCACAATCCTTCTTAAAAATCTTCAGATTCATAGCAAGGAAGAGAAAATAGAGCTCAAGAACCTTAGATGGGCTTGAGAGCAAGTCTAAATGTGTGGAATGTGAAGATATGTGAAAAACCCGTCCTTTATGCCTCTTTTTCACGAGAAAAGAAGAAAGAATCATTCCTGAAAATTGCACAAGAGTGACCACATCCTTAAGATTTGGGGCCGTCCCCTCCTCGGGTGACTCCGGTGATTTTCTGGGCAAGGGGAGCGACCCCACACTATAAGTGAGGGGCCGCCATCGGGGTCGCTCCCCACGTCTGAACTTCTCCAGATTGTGCAGATTTGCCTCCAACTTTGCCTTGAGCCGTCTTTTTACTCGAAAACATCATGTTTTATGCCTGTTTCTCACCCGACAAGGATAACTTGTAAAAACATTTGCGCCCACACTAAGTACAAACATAATTGTCGATAAAGCACATGAAATAAGGACAAATATATACCAGTAATGCACAATTATTAGGAGGTAGTATGATAGTAGCCTCACACATAATTCCCCGAAACTTAAATCAATGGGACAAAAGACCACCATCATATATATATATATAGCTCACTCTTGGTTTTCAACCACGTCGAACAAGATCACTTGTGAACTTCACCAACAACTTGAAGATGGGTTCTAAATATAGTACCCTCACCCGTTCCTGAAAAATTGGTACGTTTTTTTTTTGATATTATGATAGATTCAAATTATCAATAGAAAGAACTGTTCATTTAAAAAATTTGAAAAAATATATTTAGAAACTACACACATTAATCTATAATTTGTATCTAATTTATTTGACCTTGTATATAAAATTTTGAAAAAATAAAATCATAAATTAAATGTTGAAAAAAAATACACCATTTTTTCGGTAACGAAGGTAGTAATATTTTTGAATTTTGTCAATTTTTTTTTCAATTGCGCTGGCTTAACAAGTTTAAAAATCAAACCATACCATCTTTTAGAGTTAAATGAGTGATAAGGCAAGGTTTCATAGTGACACCAACTCATTGGGAAAGCAAGAAATGTGGCACAAAAAAACAAGCTAACATAAGAATGGTGGATCTGTGATCCTTGTTTGCCAACATTTAAAAGTCTCGGGAGAATGCCACGATCACTTAAAGAGAGTTTGTAGAGTTATGTGTACATTATTTTAAGAAACAAAAACTCCAAACGAAATAGTATGTGTAAGTTGTTGCCAAACGGGCACACTATCATTTTTTGGGTTTGTTATTCCTAAAGCGCACAGGTATAACACAAATATGGAATTATTGCATGTATAGGGCATGTTCAATGTACTAAAATTAACTACACAAACGGAAAATAAACCATGCATGTGTATTATGGTAAGAAATATTGGTGATAATAAGAGCATTTAACCCTAAAATTTTTAAAGGCCAACTAATAACATAAACGGTCAAGTGAGGTAACTGAAGATTTTACTAAACCTCACGGGGGTAACTTTTTATTTTTTAAAAAATTGAGGAGGCAAACTGAAGATTTGACCAAACCTCGGGGGTTTATAATTTACCCACAAAAAAAACTTTTAAGATGTTTTCTGGTTGAGAAGGATGTGAAGCATGTAAGAACCACGAGATTTGTTAAGAGTCAGAGAGCTTTGGCATGAGAGAAAATACTGCCGAGCATTTGAAAAATGACATGGAGATGGTGTTGGATTTGGTTTCTTTTTTTGGATACATTTGGAGATTGGGGATGGGGTTGTGGAAGCTCGAACTTGAGACCTTCACTTCATGTCCAATGAGCATAGTCACTGGGCTAAATATTCAGGACTGTTGCTGAATTTGGTTTATGTCATGGTAGTTAACGGTTTTAGTCGAGAGAATTAATGTTGGTGGATCAACGGGTTTAAACTGGCGGTGATCGCAAGACAACCACTATAAATATCTCGTAGCAGTTGTAATACACACACACACACATATACAGCCTCTGCCGCAATAAATCTTTCTAGCGATCGTAGCTGCTACAAAAGCCACTGAACGTACCATATATATCTCTATTTCACTACTCCTTTAATATCATCTTTTGTAGCGGCTTTTAGCAGGGAGGTCTTATAATGGCCTCCACCACTATAATCAGTAGAGTAAAGTACACCGGAGGTCCCTTAACTTTAATTCTTGTCATGTTGAGGTCTCATTTTAACTTTTTGTTCTCTTTAAGTCCCATTTTAAAACTTTTTACTCGTCCGAGGTCATTCCGTCCATTTTTTTCCGTTAAGTTTAACGGATCTGTAGGGAAAATGCTAGTTTTAACTACTGAAATTTTATAAAAACTCTATTTATGCCCTAAAAGTTTTAAACTTAACAATCTAGTCATCTCTAACAATTTTAAACTTAACAAATTTACCCTAAAATTTCCAAACATTACCGATAAACTCACTACTCTTCCACCCACTTCCGGGGACCCACTACGTAGAGAAAACATGTTTACCGCGGCGTACTGCGCGGTAAACGCCATTTACCGCGAAGTAGGCCGCGGTAAAACCGCGTTAAATTTTGCATATTCTACGTAGTGACCGCCGCACCATCATCGGACCATCGCCTGAATGCCAAAACCATCCAAAAAACGACACCAAGCCGTGGACCCTGACCTTAGGCCGCCGGATCGCGAGCCCAAGCCGAGAATCGGCAAGCCTAGGTCGCCAATCGGCAAGTCCGACCACCGATTTGCGGCCTGGGCTCGCGATCCGGCGGCCCATGGCCCCGATCCGCTGCTTGGTTTCGTTTTTGGATGGTTTTTGAATTCCGGCGGTGGCACGGCGGTGGTCCGAAGGTGGGCAGAAGGGTGGTGGGTTTATTGGTAATATTTGAAAAGTTTTGGTAAAACTGTTAACTTTAAAATTGTTTGGGGTGATTAAATTATCATATTCAAAACTTATGGTGCAAATAGAGCTTTTAGGAAAAGTTCGGTAGTAAAAATTATCATTTTCCCCAAGTTCCGTTAAACTTAACAGCAAAAATGGAGACGAGTGAAAAGTTTTAAAATAGGACTTAAAGATGGTAAAAAGTTAAAATGAGACCCTAATAGGACAAGAATTAAAGTTAAGGACCTAATACCGCTCAAACATCATTTACGCAATACTTAGTATTACTTAATTTGCAATACTTAGTATTACTTAATTTGAAAGGAATATAGTCAATTTTCTTGACTTGGCAAGATATTTCATGTAAAGAAAACGTTATTTCTCAGCAATACATGAATTGATATGACAATCGACGAGTACATTTAGTGATAGTCGATCAAGTCAACGACTTATACAACAGATTATTATTTATTTATTTAAAAAAACATCAACATTCTATTATACGAGAAATTTCGAAAGTTTTCAATATTTTAAAATACATGAATTTTCTTAAGTTTTGAAAATAAAATTTTTGGATTCATTTGGAATAGCGGTAAACATTGAGAAAATGTTTCAAACAGTTAGGGTAGTTTTTCTTTCCTTCAAAGTTGTCGTTTCATAGCCTTTCTAATCAATTAACGTTATTTCTTAATGGATAGATCATTAACCTCTTAAAAGTAAATTATACAGGGGGAACTTAATTGGGAATAAAATAAAAAATCAACCACCCTTAAATTCACTAATTGTAATATTATTGACTTACGATCACTAATTATTTTGTTACTATATCGTATCCCCCGAATGGTATCAGAGCCATCTTTTTGGCCTGGTAGGGAGATATACTATCGGTTAATTATTTGATTGCCTCAAGAAGTTTGTAATCTCTCCTCAAGAACAATCTCTTTGTGAGATTTTTGTAAGTTGTTTAATTAAAGCTTTTCAATACAAGAAGTATTTCAGTCCATCTTTCTATGTTTATTCTGAGTTTTTGCTATGGCTCCACATTGGTATAAAGAAGCTCTGAGAAAAACTGTTATTAATTTGATATTTGATAGCAATATGATTAATCGTTGTGAAAATGAATGGATTAATTTGAATAACACGATTTCTAGACTAGAAACCCTTAAAGGTCAAAATTTGGAAGAAAATCACATTTTATACCAAAGAAGAAGAACAATGGCTTCTCTGATCACAGAAAGCACTGACCGTTTTAACAAGAATGTAGAACGCTATAATAAGATAAAAGTTTTATTGTCAGTCGCCTAATCATGGTTCTTCCCTCTTAGTACAAGAAAGCGTTAGACAACGCTATAATGGATTTAATAATGCATGAAGATTTAACAAATTCGTATGCTTATGAACTTAGAACCTTAAATGCTTTATCCCCTCCTTCTAGCTTTGAATACAGGATTAATATAAGCATTAGAAAAGCTGAACTTATTAGTATAATTATTAAAAGAGAAAAGGAATATAGCGAGTCTCTTAAGAGATTTCAGGAGTTAAAGACTATATTAGCATTTGCCTGATTCAGGATTTGAAATCTGAATCTTTAACAGTAAAAGACTGTTGCTAGGACTATTAATTTTGGAGAAAGAATCTAAGTCTGTTAGGTTCTAAAGTTTTCAGAAATTTTTTAAGATTTGAAGTTGTTTCAAGCGTTGGTAAGCCGGAAGATCCTAGAGCGACGAGTGGCAGAAAGGAGTGTAAGTCCACGTTTTCCGCAGAAGGAGTTGGTGTTCCCGATTGAAACAATCAAAATCTTAAACTTTGGAAGAAAAAATTAGAATTTAATTAGATTGAAATTCGATCTTTAAAATGAATAGAATGACAAAACTCTTTTCTGGTAAAGAAGCAGTTTCATTTCCAGATCAAGTAAATGATAATGAAGACTTTAATTCTACTGAAATCAATATAGCAGATATAGAGCCAAAAGCTAGGTTCAGCTCGTTAAGAGACGAACCCGAAGTCTTTGAAGCTAATTCCCAAAATTCCCAGATCCATGTTCCTAAGAAGTTAAAATGGAATGAAATTTCAAAATCTAATGAATGGAACTTGGAGAATCTTGTTCCCCATCAACCCATAGATTTAATGAATCAAAAGGCTTTAATCACTGAGTCGACGGACGGTTCAGTAAAAATTGATTTTGCTAATTATTTTCCTCAATCTAGGTTCAGTCAATCTGAAACCTCCAGATCCTCAATCTTCAAATCCAGATCACCTTTTCAAAATCGTATTCCAAGATCTTTTTCATCTGAAAATGTTTCTATTCCTACTGAATTAAGAAATGTTGATTTTAATAATGAGATTCATCAACCAATTTATGATGTTAAAGATGAAGTGTCTGAAATGGAAGTATTTACTACCAAAGGTTTTATTAATGCTATTACTGAAGAATTTGTCATTAACAAAGATTTTTTAAAAAGAGATTTGAAGTCTCCTTAAAATAGTAAAAAGGTTAATTGGTATTTTAATACGTTTTCAAAAAAAGAAACTGAAGAATTCAAAGAGAAATGGTTTGCTGTGATGAAAAGATTTAGGATTCATATTTCTCTTTTTATTTGGTTTGAACATTATGCTAATATTAATAAGATTAATTATCCTTTTTCAACTATTACTCCTCCTCATGCTAATGACAACAAATGCGTCGGTGAAACTTTTAAGTCTGTTCATCAAAAGGAGTTGAAAGACTCCACGAAAATGCATTCTGATAATAGTGATCCTTTATTAAAAATTCAGCTGGAAATTGATAATATTAATAAAAAAAATACGTTTTAATAAATGTTCCAAAAAATCTTTTAAAAAGAAAGGACCTCCAACATGTTGGAAATGTCGGCAAAAAGGTCATTGCAAAAGAGATTGCAAAATGAAGAAAAGAATTAATGTCTTAGAAATCCCAGATAACATGAAGGAAGAAATTCCTATTATTAATGAAATTCAAAATAATTCTGAAACAGAATTTGAAGGCTCTGATACCATTCGGGGGATACGATGGAGTCATCCCTTGATCATTCATCAGAGTGATTAATAAAGTAAAAGATTATTACAAGTGTTTTGAGGAAGAGAGGGAGAGATGAGCAATAATCTTGTAATAATCTCTCCCTCTCTTCCTCAAAACACTTGTAATAATCTTTTACTTTATTAATCACTCTGATGAATGATCAAGAGATGACTCCATCGTATTTATATATATAGACACATACATACATACATACATACATACATACATACATACATACATACATACATACTGCTTAATTTGTTTATTTATCGGGACCCAGACGAAAGGGGTTTGAAATTTGGAGAGATTCATTTGAATTGTGAATGAAAAATGGAATGAGAACAAAACGGAAGATGGTAGAATTAGAATACCATATGTCTATATAATTAATCAAAGGTGACATGTACATGTATCGGTAATTAGTGCTAGCTTAAATACCCGCCGAAGCACGGGATAATTATTTTAAATATTTATAAGATAAACCAATAACATATGTAAATAAAAAAACTATCACAAGATTTGAAACTCCATTAATTAAACTATATATCCTTGTGGACATCAACATTTGACCATCAAATACATGATACAAAAAATAGCCGATTACGCACGGACACATGTTATTATAACATGTTTTTGTGTTATAATAGTTATAAATGATATGCAAGTTTGATAAAAATTGATTTGTGTATGAAAATTCCATTTAATACTCTAGGTGATAAAGTATCATTCAATCTAAATGTTCATTTCTCTAGTAAAAATTGAATACTACACACAACATGCGGTGCACGCTAAAAAAATCTATTTCATTCTTTTCAACTTTAAATACAAAAATATATTGTGCAACCTTAAACAAAATTACACCATAAAATATGACTTGAAATTTTGAAATGGATCGATAAGCATTTAGACAAAGACATACAAGACTTCTAAAGCTAACGCTCTAAATTATCAGTAAACTCTTCAAATCGAACTTAATCCGAAGTTCATGCACAAAGAGTTACTCACCTTTGCATCAGTTAAATTCCAAATTAACTTCTCAATCCTGTGACCACCTTTTGCATTGTTTATTCTATAGTTCACTCTCCCATGTCCAACCCCAAGCGTTGAAGACATGTCTTTCTCTCATGTCCTTAATTATGCTTAAATTTGCATCATTCAGATCCATAAGAGATGAATATTGCTTCAAGAGAATCAAAACCATGAGCAAAAAAGCAGGAGCAATGAGGAAAAAAAGGGAAGTAAACATGTAATCATGCTACAACACCAATGCAGACTACATCGGTTAGGTTTGAACAACATTGTATATAACATAAAAGAAATGACTCCTATGAAACAAATGAAAAAAAATACATATAACGATCCTAAAGGAAGAATTGGAAAGGAGGAAGCAAGCAACAAAGTAAGAAAAATAGAAAAATGCAATCCTTAAATAGAGAGAGCATGCTTTATGCCCATCACCCTTATCTGCTTAAGCCCTACTATCCATATCTTCACCATCATCACAATCCCTTTTCATTTACATCAAAATCCTTCTTTCATGTCAACTAAAACATGATCATATATAATCAATCACTACAAGCTAAAAAAAGGAACGCTTATTCAGTTACCTTCTAATATCTAGGGCTGAGCATTCGGTAATTTCGGTAGAAACCGAAACCGAATTATACCGTAGTTATTCGGTTTCGGTTATCCATTATTAGATACCGAATTAACCGATTTACACTTAAAACCAAATTAACCGAATACCGAATTAAGTTCGGTTATTTCGGTTTCCATCCGAAATAACAGAATTTTCCCCCATTTTCTTGCCACTCTTTGATCATTCATGATTCATACACAAAACAACTGATGTAACTTAACTGCTAGCAATAGAATGATAGTAATAAGTAGCAAAACAAGCATAAAATACACCAATGATAGTAATAAGTAGCAAAACAAGCATAAAATACACCAATGATAGTAATTAGATATTGGGCTGGGGCTGGGTTGGGCTGGGGCTGGGTTGGGTTCACATGCGAGCTAACTATTCGGTTATTTCGATAACCGAATAGGTGAAGCCCGAAACCGAATACCGTACCGAAAACCGAATTAAAATTTCGGTATTACCGATACCGAACGAAATACCCGAACCGAATTAACCGAAACCGAAAATAAAATCGGTTAAACCGAGTACTTACTCAGCCCTACTAATATCACAGATCAAATTACTTTTTTTGTGTTTCTTCCCCTAGCTTCTTCCTCCTATTGTTACAGTTCAAGAATTATCTTCTCCATTTCAAGACTCTTTCACCAAGCTACGACATAAACGATGTCACCGATGAGTAAGAAGGAGGACCTGATAGTGACTATCTCGAAGACATTGCCAAATCTTGTGAGAGCAATTTCAACGTGGCCCTTCGACTGTGAGATTATTTCAGAGAAATGTCGCCTAAACCGTTGACCGAATAAACATCAGAATGTTATTTCTCGTCATGTAAATTGTATTCATAACCAAACGTGTCTTTAGCTAGAAATGATTGAAGTTAGGAATAGTGCTATAAGTCATTTGTCTTTGCATTTTAGTTTGAAGTAATCAAGCGTAGGTAGCAACAACTATTTATGCTCACATGAAAAGTGACTAAAAAACGCAAGTCAGACAAGATCTGGCCCGAAGAAAAAAATAATAGAAGAAAGAAAGAATGAAAGAAAGGAAAAGTGAGTCATGGAGTCTAAACTGAAAACCTGCAAGGGCGGTTTAAATTGATGGCACAATTCACCATCCCAATGACTTGGGGGCACCTAACAAATCTCAAGTGGTATCACTCACCTTTAAAGTTTCTCAACAACGGCCCTACACATCATATGAGTTGGGGGCAACATCTCAAGTAGTATCAACCACACTTTTCAAGTATCCGAGTAGCAGTACAACACATCATGAAAGTTGGGGGAAACATTTTTAGATCATTCTTGTTGGATAAGTCAGTGATTTCGTGATTGGCACTACCAGGTTCTGCAAAGAAATCAATTTTCTCACCAGTGACATTACCAAGCCTTTTGCCGGAACTACTCTACTTTTCATCAGCCCATATCAATGGATGTCATTTAAATTAAAGAACCATTCAGATGATATTCGTTTTTCACCTTGACCTCCACATAAGACAATCCTTCATGCTAAAAAGCTACCCTCGCACATTTTACTTCTTCAAGTTGAAAAGGGAAAGAATAACATAGTTATAATAATGGCACAAGGACCATTATATATTTTGTCAAGCTCTACAAATTGATAAGAGTTTCTTTAAGAACCAACCATTAAACATTAATGAATATGGATCTTACGATAGACATGGTTTAAAGAATCTTGTCGAGAATATGCAATTTTGTTACCATAATTGGGCGGAAAATGGATCATTCACTCATATAATTGTTCTCGAGGGCAAATGAATCCAGCCATGGAAAACAATTTTTCGACTATGAGGTAGGATCATATCAGGCAAGAGGAACGACATTCATGAAGTAAGTTGAGTAAAGCCCTTTGCATCTACCATGCATCATAGGTTTTAATTGAAAATCTCCATCATTGGTTTAAATGAAGATCATCTAAATTTTTCGAAGATATTGTGAACAACTCCAAACATCATTCTCAGAGTCATGCATCGTGATCATCATGTATAATATCATCATCCATTCTCAGAGACAGGTTTTCAAGAAACTCATCGACTCAGGTTTTGATATCAAGACAGGAGGATTCTGATGAGAAGCTCTCTAAGATGACAACGAATCAAATTTACTTCGGCTTGGAAGCTTTCAGGTTTCACTTAAGCATTCCACATTACCATGATATGATAAAATATTATCTTTCACTTGCTCCATCTTGTACATACAGAGCACATTGCAAATTGCAAAGACTACGACTCTCAAAAATTCACTCATTTTATGCGATTTCACATTTTTGAAGTTTAGTCTTTTGTCAAACTTCGCACATTTTTAGGAATTCGCTCATTTTATGGGATTTCACATTTTTGAAAGTTTCGTAATTTTGTCAAACTTTCTATCATTTCCAAGAATCTACTCATTTTGTGAGATTTCTCATTTGAAGTTTAGTCATTTGTCAAACTTCGTCATTCTCAAGGATCTGCTCGTTTTGTGGGATCCCCTACTCTTGAAGTTTAGTCATTTTTTCAAACTTCGTCATTAACAAGGATCTACTCGTTTTGTGGGATTTCACATTTTTTAAAGTTCCGTCATTTTGTCAAACTTTCACTCATTTTCAAAAATCTACTCATTTTGTGGAGTTTTCTCATCCGAAGTTTAGTCATTTCGTCAAACTTCCCATTTTCTAAATCTGCTCGTTTTATGAGATTTCTCGTATGAAAGTTCAGTCATTTTGCAAACTTCACATCAATCTCAATCACTCAGCTTTTCACCAAAGGCATGGAAAGTTCTTTTGCCAAAATTCGGAGAGACAAGTTTTCTCTCCCCGTATGGTAAGAAAGTTCTTATCATTCTTCTCACTTCATGATAATTTCTTTTCAACAATAGTGAGGAAAGTTCCTCAACCATAATCGTGAAAGAACCTTCTTCTTTCACTGAATGGTAAGAAGGTTCGCACTATTCACCTTAAGATATCAAGTCTTCCAACAAAGTAGAAAAGAAAGTTCTTTCGCTTCATAAGAGAAAGAAAGGTTTCTTCTCTTCACGAAAAACAAGAAAGTTCTTGCGATTCGGTCACAACTATCAACAATCATTCATCAACTTTTGTCGAGTATTGAGCAAGTTCTTAATCTCAAATGCTTGAGGTAAGGAAGGTTCCTTAACCTCGAAAAGTTTCTTCCCTCCACGATTTCATCAAACTCCCCTCATTTTCAAAAATTCGCTCATTTGGCGCGATTCCTAATCTCAGAAGTTTAGTCATTTCGTCAAACTTCCCATCAATCTCAATCACTCGGATTTTCATCAAAGCTAAGGAAGATTCCTTAATCTAAATTAGAAGAGAAAGCCTTTTCTTCGTTAATGGTAAGAATATTCTTACCATTCTTCTCATTTCAGGATATCAACAAAAAAATTCATTAAGGGCTAGGAAGGTTCTTTAACCTCAACCCATGAGATAAAAGTTTTCTCTCATTGAATGGTAAGAAAGTACTTCCACTCTTGGAGCAAGGAATGATCCTTCGCTTCATGGATCATGAGAAGGTTCTTGTTATTCGAACACGGTTTTCAATATTAATCAAGTCAGTCATCTATTTTTACTGAGCATTGGGAAGATTCTCAATCTCGAACTATTGGAGAAGGAAGGATCCTTCACTTCACGAACAATGAGAAGGTTCTTGTTGTTCGATCTCAATTTTCAACAATCAAGTCAGTCATCTATTTTTACCAAGCATTGGGAAGGTTCTCAATCTCGAACTATTAAAGCAAGGAGGATTCCTTTGCTTCATGAATAACAAGAAGGTTCTTGTTATTCGATCACCACTTTCAATAGTCAGTCAGTCATATACTTTTACCGAACATTGGGAAGGTTGTCAATCTCGAACTATTGGAGCAAGGACGGTTCCTTCGCTTCATGGATAATGAGAAGGTTCCTGTTATTCGAACACGGTTTTCGATATTAATCAAGTCAGTCATCTATTTTTACTAAGCATTGGGAATGTTCTCAATCTCGAACTATTGTAGCAAGGAAAGATCTTTCGCTTCACGAACAATGAGAAGGTTCTTGTTGTTCGATCTCATTTTCAACAATCAAGTCAGTCATCTATTTTTACCAAGCATTGGGAAGGTTCTCAATCTCGAACTACTAAAGCAACGGTCTAACTGAGGAGAAATCATCAACAAACCCGTTTGCCGACTTGGAACCCGTTTTCTCTCAAACCGGACCTCCATTTGCCACAAGACCACCACCAACGGAACCACCTGCCGTCGCCGCACCTCCTAGAACCTGAACCGCCACCGAAAATTCCACTCTGTCACCGGCCGCCGTCACCTTCGCCGTCTGTTCAAGCGCACGTCAAAGAAGAAAGAAGAAGAAGCTATAATATGGGGTAAAACTACAACTTTAGTCCTTTTCCCTTTACCTTTAGTTCTGTTTCACTCAAACCCCTTATTTATCCATAATTTCATTTAAGTCACTCTTTCAAGTTAACTCAACATTTTGGGTACTAGGCCTAAACCTTTTGTATTTTAGTTACTATTTTCTTGTTGTTATGTCAATCTGAATGGTTTTAATTATATTTTCAAGATATTTTGAATTTCATTAACTATGTAAATTACTAAAAATATTTTCCTTTTTATTGTTGTTATTGATCTTTTTCTTTATGTCTCACTTTCATTAAATTTCCAAAAAAATCAAGCAAAGATCTAAAAAGAACCCATGGTACCAATTTGGTCGCTCAAATTTCTAGTAGATCAATTTAGGTACCCAATCGACCTACCGCATAAAAAAATGGTGGCGACTCCGTCGAATTTCTCGTCGCTACACACAAAAAATTAAAAAAAACGGTCGTTTTAAAAAATAAAAAGTGTTGCTTAACACAACCATACATACTGTATTGTAAAAGCATTCAACTCAAAACTAATTGAAAATGAGTGGAGATGCCTCATTATATTATATAACAATGATTAATATCTTTTATGGACCATGTGAGATTTTTCACTTTTTTAACATACCCCATCACGTGTAGTCTAGTTTTTCTAGCTCTATCATGTGGCCATTTTTTTTGCTTTTTTTAAACAATGGTGATAGTCTTGATTAATCTCTACTCTGATGCCTTGTAAAAACATCCAACTCAAAACCAATTAGAAATGAGTGGAGAGACCTCTTCTTATTATAAGTATTAGTTTAACCCTTTATTTGGGCCATGTGGGATTTCCCGGCCACTTCAACACATCCCCTCACGTGTAGACTAGTTTATTTTCTATAACTCTATCACTGGGTATTTTTGGGTTTTTTTTAAAGAAATGGTTGGAATTTTTGATCAACCTGTTCTGATACCAATTAAAAGCATTCAACTCAAAACCAATTGGTAATGGGTGAAGATGCCTCATTATATCACTTCATCAGTCCCTGAAAGGATGGTGCATAATTCCTTTTAAGGTTGCCCCTAAACAATTGGTGCATTTTTTTCTAGAAACTTTAGCTAACCCATTTTAGTTAAGTACCCCTTAATTAATAATTATTCTTTTCACGCCTCCACTTCTGTTACCTCTTCCTTCATTCTTTCCGTCATCGTCTCCGCTTGACCGCTATCTGTTGTGACCTTTTCTATTTATTTTCAGTTGAGTATTTTATTGGAAGTTTTTATTTTTGTAAAAATGGTCACAACACAAAAAAAGAAAAGAAAAAGAAAAGGACTTGACTGTTTTAACTCTAAAAGTCTGATGACTTGTTGATTAAAGGGGAAAACTGAGAAGAAAGACGTTCAGAATGTGAAAGAAAACCTGAAGGGACGGAAGAGTTGAGAAGAAAAAAAAGAAAAGAAAACGGAAGATGAAAAATCGAGAAGAAATGGCGAGAGCTGGTTGTGAAATTTTAAGCAAGTGTCGTCGGAACGAAAGGAGCAGAGTGAAGAAGGCATGAATTACAGGTAAGAGGTGGTGTGGATTCACTGAATGAATTTAATTCAATTAGAATTAAGTTTATTTGTTAATCTTCAACCTCAGTTCCAGCCGATGGTTCATGGGAATCAGATGAAGTTGGAATTAGAGTTCAAGCAACTCATTTACATGGCATTCATCATCATTCATTTTATTATTCCTATTTGTTTTTGTTTAAGACGATTATTTATGGTATGTGAAATTAAGAATTTTATCCTTTATGAAGAATTGGAAAGAATCGAGCTGGACTAGAGGTTCAAGCATTGGCCTCTTGAACCTTGAAGCACTATGTATCTGAAGGAGGCCTGTTAACACCAAATTCGCTACCAATCCATTACGAATTGTAACGCACAAGGGCGTAACCAGGGCACTACAAATCGAGGCGTTACTTCAGCCCAATGCGTTACTGGGCTGACAGACAGCGCGCTAAACTGACAGTGGCGCGCCCACCCCTACTTGGTGTTACTGTGCTCCGACAGCAAGTTCCGCTAACCGACAGCCCGGTAGCGCCCCACCCGCCTACTTGGCGTTACTATCCCAAATCCTTTTTTTATGTTTTAGCATTTAATCTATTAAATCTTAAATGTTTATTATAAAATAAATAGAAATAATCATTAATTAATATTTGAATTGATATTTTGGAATAAAAGATAATTGAATATAAACATATTTTAATTAAATGTTTGAAACACAATTAAAACATTCAAAAACATCCAAAAAAGAGTAGTAATACAATCACGATCCTACGGACGCGGAAAATTCCAATTATCCCGCGGGGGGATTTTGACTCTCTGACGGTCGTTGCTCTGATGGAGGTTTGCATCAGAGGCTCGTAATAATCATTTTCGCGGATGAGACTTGTATTGGCGAAAGGGTTCTGGTGCGGCGGCGGCTGCTGCTGTGAAAATCGGATTGAGTCGAGGAAGTTGGGCGGCCTCGTGTAGTCCCGGGTTTGCGGGGATGATGATGATCCCGGAACCAGCACCGGAGGCACTGGTCTGCCGCATAATAATCATCAAATTATCTAATAATCACTGAAATTATAAAGTAATAACTGAAATTATCTAATAATTATCTAATAATCACTGAAATTATCTAATAATCAGAGAAATTATCTAATAATCACTGAAATTATAAAGTAATAACTGAAATTATCTAATAATTATCTAATAATCACTGAAATCATATAAAAATCACTGAAATTATCTAATAATCACTGAAATTATCTAATAATCACTGAAATTATAAAGTAATAACTGAAATTATCTAATAATCACTAAAATTATATAATAATCACTGAAATTATCTAATAATCATTGAAATTATGAAGTAATAATTTTAATTATCTAATAATTATCTAATAATCACTGAAATTATCCAATAATCACTGAAATTATCTAATAATCACAGAAATGTTCTAATAATCACTGAAATTATAAAGTAATAACTGAAATTATCTAATAATTATCTAATAATCACTGAAATTATATAATAATCACTGAAATTATCTAATAATCACTGAAATTATCTAATAATCACTGAAATTATAAAGTAATAACTGAAATTATATAATAATTATCTAATAATCACTGAAATTATCTAATAATCACAGAAATTATCTAATAATCACTGAAATTATAAAGTAATTACTGAAATTATCTAATAATCACTGAAATTATATAATAATCACTGAAATTATCTAATAATCACTGAAATTATCTAATAATCGCTTAATTCATTACCTTCAATAAGAGGCCCCGTGAAATGGAGGGTGTACAGCGACCGGCGCGGTTGTGGGCGCGGTGGTGAGCCTCCGGAAATGAAAACCGAAGAACACGTCATTTCTCTTGAAATGGAAACCGAAAATGAAAAAAAAAACAGGAGGGAAGGAGCTTACAGAGCCGGCGTTGATTTCGGCGTCGAAATGGAGGGAGGAAGCGCCAGCGTGACGGATGCGGCAGCGGTGCAAGGCTGAGAAGCTGGAGGTTGAGAGAGGGAGGCAGAGGGAGGCTTTCGGGTTCGCGTTCTGAAGAGAGCACGCGTTTTTACTTTTAAGTAGCTGGTAACGCCCTAGGGCGTTACTAGGGCATTACTTTATTCAACTTTAATTTGAACCAGATTAATGCCCGGAAATCGAAAAGGTGGCCGGTAACGCCATAAGGCGTTACGAGGGCGCTACTAGCTCTGACCGGTAGCGCCCTCAGTAATGCCTTGGGTGCTACAACGATTTTCGGCCCCACAGTAACGCCTTGGGCGTTACTCTGTGCATTATGACATCAGCTGCAACTACGTAGTGAAGCTTACTAATTAATTTTCCTTGAGTTCAGCTACCGAAATTGTTGGGTAAAGCTGGTTTTTCATTGAATTTAAATCTAATCATTTTGTGTTCTGTTTCTGTTCTGCTATGAATTGAAAGGTGTAAATTGTTGATTAATCCATCATTCATATCATTCATGCTTGTGTTGAACTCTCTCTTACAGATCTCGACAAAGTGGAGGAAGATAATTACTATATTGTTAAAGGGTTATAGCTTAAGTTCTGCTAGGTAAGAGGATTATTTCATGGCTGATTACTGATTTGGTATCTTGTTATCATGAAATATTATTGAATAAATGTTTTGGCAGCAGGTTATGTTCGGATGATCCCTAGTACTTCTAAAATGCAGCAAGGTCCAGGGTCTAAACATGTTGCAAGAGCCTCATTTTTTTTATCTATGGTTTCAGTAACCATTTGTATCTAAATAAGGACTAGAAGTCTCGCATGTATAGGATTAGACTCTTGCTAAACTGGTGCTTATGGACTACAGTTTTGTTATGTAAATGAATGTGTAAAACGTTAGTTTGTTACTGTTTTTCTCAATGTTACAAACTTTGGAAACAGGTTGTATATATTGTTAAAAGCTAGTAAATCAAGTTATTCTGTTTAAATCTAGCTTTGATTTTGCAAATTTGTAACTTGTTACTGTTCACTTAAAGGTGAAGGTTTAATTGAATCATGTTTTGTTAGGTTCTATAGTTAAAACATTTATTTATTTTTTTGAAAATGATTTTTAAATAAATGGTCCATAACACTATCTCTTCCCCTCTCCCTAATCCACTCTCTATCCGCCAACATCTCCTCCAATGTTTTTCTTTTTCTTACTTCCTTTTCTTGAATTTCTGGTGAGATATTCTAGTTCTAAATCTCTTTTTTTTTCGTTTTCTTGAATTGTTGGTTCTGGGTCACCGCGGCATTCCGTCGTCGCCGATGAAGGTCTCGATTGGAACCATCACCTTCAACCACCATCATCTTCTGCTGTTGGGTGATTGATTGATGTGGAAGCTTGATTGGTGGACCAGATGGCGGAGATAAAGGGAGATCGATTGATGGCAGATAAATGCAAAGAAAAAAAAGTTCAATCGAAGAGGAAGAGTGCCTTAATTGGCTAGTTTTAAAGACATCAATTTGTGAGCAGAGAAAAGGAAGAAGAAACCCATTAGAGTCGGTGATGATTTAGCAACAACTGGATTTTTTTTTCTCCAGCAGTTTAAGTTAGTGGCGAAGCCATAATTTGGACTATGAGGTGGCGGTCAAAACAAAATTTGCTAACCAAAAATGAATTTAAACACTATCTGTTAAATTAAATCAATTTTAATCTATTTTCTTGATTAATTAATAAATAATGGTTAAAATTATCTTAAATAGATTTGATATTTATCAATTTAGAACGAATAATTATTCTAAGATATATACATCTAATCCACCAACAGTAACGGTGAAATTATTTCCATCATCCTTTTATGGGTAGTGAGAGTTTACAAATTTTGTACTACAATAAAAGTATAATTGACTCATAAATTTGTTTTTAATAAAATGTTGATAATAGAAACATAATTTCATCACTCATCATGGATATGTGGATTATAGAATGAGTTAGTATATTATTTTGTTAAAAATTAGTATTTGGATATTGGATATGATTGACTAGAAATTGAAATGTGGATTAATATAATGGGAAATGTATAATTAATACCAAATTAACCTAAATATACGCTATATATTCCTATATTTCAAAAAAAATTGGGCCGGTAACTTCGACCCATTGTCCCCATATAGCTCTGTCACTTTAAATCAAATGAGGGTAACTTGGTCCTATTTTTTTCCTCCCACTGATTTCTTAATGTTGGTGCCAAAAAAGTGTACAATATTTTCATAGATGAGCAAGTATATAATAATTTTTAACTCCTTCTTTTATGGATAATGTGAAATTTTCCATTTAAGGGTACTTGGGTTGAACTTCCTTCCTCCTCCAAATGGAGTATTTTCTAGGCCAACACAAACTTCATTTAATAAAGTCACATCGTCACCAACTATTGACCAATCCACACCGTTAGATGTACAAAACCACTACATGTACCGCTTTTTAGTGTGGATTTAAAAATGGCTTATCCCGCTTTAGGTACAGCCAGTCTAAATATCTCATCATTTTATAGAGTATTTTTTTTTAAGATTTTAAATGTTTATACAATCAATCAAATGACCTTAATCTCAATCATAATCATGCGTCTCCATTACGCTCTGT
The DNA here is from genome assembly GCA_024586325.1 of Stellera chamaejasme. NCBI lineage: Eukaryota > Viridiplantae > Streptophyta > Magnoliopsida > Malvales > Thymelaeaceae > Stellera > Stellera chamaejasme. The sequence goes on from CM044986.1 coordinate 2,588,425, forward strand.
TTGTTACGGGGTCCTCCGACAGTTCTAGTAGTCTAAGATCTCTTTTGACTAGACTTACCCATGTAAGTTTTAGGTATTCTCTTACCTAGTTTAAACTCTCATAAATCTTTAGGTATTCCCTTACCTAGTTTAAACTCTCATAAATCTAACCTATCGGTTTTATGCATTGGTCGGCGCATCTAATGGTCTTCTTCGTACATGCCAAAACCATCTAAGTAGACCTTCTCTAATTTTATCTCCAATGGGTACGACTCTCATTAAGCCTCGAATATTCTCATTTCGTATTCCATCTCTCAAGATATGTCCACTCATTCATTGAAGCATTCGCATCTCTGCAACATTCATTTTGCTTATATCTTGTGTTTTCGTTGTCTAACACTCAGTTCCATATAACATCGTTGATCTAATAGTTGTCCTATATATAAAACTTTCCTTTTAAATGTTTATACACAAATAATATTTTAATCTTTACACTTTATAAACAATTTTTTAGTTTTTTTTAATGCATGGAAACGGAGTAGTTTATAAGTTAGTTACCCACTAATCATGGTTCTTGAATTGAACCTAACCACGGCAGTTGGCATTAATTCATATTCATATATTACATCCACGAGTATATTCTTTTATCGTTTAATCTAAAATTTTATTTCTTCAGTTCTAACATATAAATAAAAAAAATTAAATTAGAGATTAAGGTTTATAAATTTTAAATATATTTTTCTGAAATTTTTAATAATTTTTTAATAAAAAATTAAATTTACCATAGTATCAAGAAAGAAGCACATTATTTTTTATGGGTCGCTTTAGGATGTGCTTAAGCGCATCCCATGTGCTTAAGATTACCATTTAATTACATAAATTGCCACTCAGCTGTTCGACTCCATCAAACCATTGTTGCTGTCCACTTCACCTCCTTCACACAATCAAGCTCTCGGTGTCAATGATTCAATCCTCCTCCGCCACGCCTCACCGTTGTTGCTCCAGAATCTGACTCATGACAAAGTCCGATGGAAGGAAGAAGATAAATGGAAACAGATCATCAACGTGCGGGCCTTGAGTTAAAGGTCCAGTTGAGATCGTAACAAACAAAAAAGATCAAATACAGTCCCACTCCTATAATAAAACTACGACATGCACTCAACAAACACACTATAATAGGGGGCTTCAAACTTCATTTTGTGGAGGTGAGGATGATGAGTGATTCACTTCCAAAATTCATGGTGATTTTGGAAGTTTTTCACTCCTCCAAAAATCACTTGAGGTGTGAAAATCAGTTTTTCACCGTGAAAAAATGGAATTCAACATTTAATCTATGATTTTTGTTCTTCAATATTTTAATAACTAAAGATTAATAATTTATATGCAAATAATAAATGAACATATAGTTTATAAATAATTTCTAAATATTATTATTGTCACCTCACCAGAATTCATGGTGATTCTTCGATTTCTCATCTACCCTCCTAAGTTTGAAACACCTTAACATATATTTTTTTACCTCACGAGAATCCACGGTGAATTCTTCAATTTTGCACCTCATGAAAATCTCTCCCCATCCTAAGTTTGAAACCCCCTAATATTAATTACTCATGATCCCTATAATCCATGATCCCATAGTGAAAAGTTGATCCCGCAATAGAAGAGTACTGATCCGATGACAACAATTTCATGATCCTAGTTATCTCATTATAAAATCTTACTCATGATACCCATTGCGAGTAACTAATGATCCCCACAATAAAAAAACATGATTATAGTTATCTAATTCATATTACCCCAAATTTCATAATAAATTTTTTCTCATAATCCACATTGTGAGAAAGTAAATGATCTCGTACTTAATAAATCATGATTCTAATTATCTAATTCATGTTATTCAGTCATGTTATTGTAACACCATAATAAAATTATGCTCATGACCCCATTATGACAAAAAAATGATCCCCACAATTACAACTCCTGATCCTAGTTAATTAATAATAAAAATGTAATTGAATAGTCAACTGAAACACTTGGAATTACGATGGATCAATTTAAATAACGCATCCTAACCCCTGCAATTTTTTTTATCTTTTAAGCTAATTTAGTTTTCAGCACGATACAAGTTAGCCACGTGGGGCAGCATCCCGTGCAGGTGAGCGCAGATCCCAGTCAACTCTGTCTTTTCTTCGATGTTGATTTTGTCTTTCATGTTTGGTTTGAAATCTTGGATAATTTTAGAGGAGGGGTTGTTGACTTTCATATGACTTCTTGGCTGCTTCCTTAAGTACTTGTTAATTAATCAAAAACCCTTAATTAAATTCAGAATTTATTTTAAACTATATATATATATATATATCTCATGGTCCAGCTACCAACCTTCTATGCTACCGTGTAATATATTTAAGGATAATGTGAGGATTACGGCCCATTACAGAGGTGATTAAACAAAAACAACCAAAATTAAGACTACAGAGTGTAACTGTACATATATGTATTCTTTTGCTGATATTTTAAGGAAATAAAATAAAATATTCGAGCATTGAAGGAATTTTATGAAAAGTGGGAGGGAATGGTTGATTAATGACTTTAATCACGTATATACGTATATGAAAATGTTACGTACTTTCTTCGGCGGTGTTTTTTAAAATGATATTGATGAAAATATGTATTAAATTTTAGAAATTTTTGTAAAGTTTACAATAGAAATAACTGAAAAAAATGATTTAATTTAACTTTTAAAGAAAATTTATCTTTACGTTTACGATTACGTCGAAGCATACTACTCTCCGTCCTCCAAAGATTGAAGGATTTGTTTGGGTACGTATATTAAGAAAAGTAAGAGAATAATAGTGTATTGATAAAATTACCCTCATGAAAAAGAAAGAATGAGAAATTTTATGGACCCCAATTTTAAGTTGAGTGTGAGGAAAGAGAAAAGCTTATGGGTCTATAATGTGAGATAAAAGGATAAAATGGTAAAAATGATGACAAAAGATTTATGTTTTAAGAAAGTTGACAACTTTTGTGGGACGGAGGGAGTAGTTTTTAAGTACTTTTTTCTTTTTTTCTATTTTGTGTTTTCAATTGGATAAATGTTTATCCATAAAAAATTTGAACATTTAAAATTATTTCCACAGCGGACCTCATTTAATTTCCTTCTAAAACAATCCCTTTTGGTCAGTTTAGCGAGAGCGTTGTTGGAAAAAAATTTCCGGAAATTCACGTTTCCCATGAATTAAGCGGGGACAGAGGAAGGAAGCCAAATAATACTCCCTCCGTTCCTGAAAAATTGTACACATTTCTTTTTTGGACTGTCCCAGAAAAATTGATCACTTTCCTTAAAAGGAAACTTCCCACTCTCAAAGTTACTAAACTATCCTCACTTTATCTTTACTTTTCTACCTCGTTTTTTGTGCACTCTCAACTAAGGGGCAATTAAGTAAACATATACAAACATCTTACATTCACCTTAATCTCCGTGTCCAAACAAATCTACCAATCTTTCGGGGACGGAGGGAGTATTTGTTTTGCCCCTACTTTACTATCTTCCATCTGCTTAATGGATAAGGGTAACTAAATGGCAGTTATGTAAAATATTAAAGTTGTAAACCTAATTTTAAATTAAGATGTACCAACACATCAGTTTGAATTCAAAACAGATCGGGAATTTTTTTTTCCACCTAGCCCCTAAATTGAGCCCTTTTGAAAATAAAAAGATTGTATATATTGAGGTCTTGGACTGAAAAGAAGAATATCCTCTTGTGTGTTCAAACACACACAGTTTTCAAGAATTTATCAAAATCACAATATTTTTCCAAATATACAAACTTACGAAAATAAAACATGAGATAACTATATAGGAGGTGTGAATACATAAGGCGAATAAGAAACAATATTACCTGTACTCGTTGACTAGCAATATACATATAATCTTGATCAATTTATGCATTTTGGACTTGCACTATGTAGTTGCTAAGGAATTCGTAGTGGCCATGAAACGGTTGGATCCGTTTCTAAGCGAGTCCCATTTCAAGCCGTTACAAATTCCGCTTCGTTCGACATGTCAAAGCGGTGTCGAAGCGGCATCTACCGCTTGAACGGTTGAAACGGATTGTCCCGTTTCAGAGCCGCTATGCTACCTACCAGCATCGTTTTTTGTGCCTTTGAAGCGGTTCTTATGTGGCTGTAGCCGCTTCCAGGTCCTTTTTAAGCATCATCTTCCTTCTTTCTGCCATTTGTCATGAAGAACTCGGGAGAAGCTTGCTCCCAAACCCTCGCCACATCCATTTTCAGATATGGGGAAGCTCTCCATTCTGTAGTTGTGATTTGTTTTGTGATTTAAAGTTGTCTGCTTCTAAAGCTTTTCTGCAACAGAATCTGGGGTCTAGGTATGTATGCACCAATTTTATTATATTTTTCATTATAATTCCTTTATATATAATTTTATCATTATGTTGTTAATTTTAGTGAATGTTGAAAATGGTAAATTTGTTGAATAGTTGAGCCATAGTTCCTGTATGTGAATATGTTATAAAATATTATATGAATAATATTATTTCCATTAATTTATTTTTTGGGAAAAATATTGTATAATATAATATTTTATTAAATATTTATGGATCCAAGTTGGATAGTTTGTAAAAGTGCAACTGGTATGTAAAAGTTTTATTGTTGTGTATGCATCGATACAATTGCATAAATTTCGGTGCATTTTTATTGTTTGATGAGGACAGATTGCATGTGATGGAATGAGGTGTTTTGAGTTAAAGAGACACAAAATAGTTCCACTCGAAATGCTTTAGGAATTGTACAAGTTTCGGCCAAAGAAAGGAAGAGAGAAAGGAGAAGAGTTTCAGATTCTTGTGTATTCATGTGTTGTGGCCAAATCATCTATTTATAGATGATGTAGAGAGTTACAAGGAATGGTTACAACTCCCTTATGGCCGAAAGTATGTGTACTTTCGGCCTAGGGAGTGGTTACTCCCTCCTTGTACACTCCCTTGTCCAAAAACAAAGTAACTACCCTATATGGCGAAGAGGTGTCTTCCCTTGAGGTGCCTCTTCGCCATATTAAGGCTCTCATGGCCGATTTATGCCTTGGTAACTTCCAAGGGATGTGCACACATGCACTAGGGTGCATACACCATGCACCTCAACTGCCAAAGCCATGTTCTTTTTACCAAAATACCATTATTTTGTATAAAAGGATGCTAATAAGTAGTTATTACTCATGAAACATCACAAATGTTCCATATAGCCACAATTAACATAGTTGAATTCCATAGAACTCATTTCAGCTCACCTTGAGCTGAAACTCACTTCTCAATCTGAGATGAGCTCAAGCATTACCTCAAAAGGATTTGGTGCGCTAAGAATTCCAACACGTTCCTCGCGTCATTCATCAGTTTGCCGGTGCATCCGTACTCTGCCGGTAAGCCAACTTCCATTTTTTTTGTATTTCTGATGCATTTCTTGGAAAACATAAATGGAAGTTAATTTGTGGAAGGCCAACTTCCTTTCCCCTTCCCACTTCCCAACTTCCATTTTTGTGGAAAGCCATGCGTCATCGGGGCATCGCCTGTGCATTCGTGTTTCATTGCGGAAGTTTTATTTGATTTTTAGAAAAATTACATAAGTTTTATTTAATTTTTCGCATCCATTTCTTATATAAATTACAGAAGTTTTATTATAGAAGTTTTATTCGTGTCCATTAATTTGTTGCACGTTAATTATGCTAATTACAAAATTGATAATTCTTAGATAAATTAAGAAATTTTATTTAATTTTTCCTAATTTTTTCTTCTTGTCAATTTTGGTTGTTCAGTGCTAGATAAATTCTTAGCCTATTCCCGTGTTAATTGTTGGAATAATATGTTCAGTGCTAGATAAGTTCTTAGCTTCATCTGTGTACACTGCTAAGAGTAAGTGCTATCGGAAGAAGAAGAAAGATATTTTCACTAGTGTACTTAGAAGAAAAGCAAGGCTAGGCACTCTTTTTGTAGGCCTGAAAGCTCATTTCTAAATGAGGATAAAGTGCCTTTTCGATTCTTCCTTCCTGCTTGTGTGCTTAATTTTCAGAGATGAAAATAGCTTCGGTCAAATTAAGAGTCTTACGAGGATGCGATTATCGTCGTAGCAGCGAATGCAGGAGTACCCCGATGGAGCAATCGCCCGTATCTACGGGCCCGTAAGAATCTTCTGTTTCATCACATATGCTGAATGTACCTCTTCTTCCTCCGCTGCAACCATTGCGTCGCACATCTACTGGCAGATTTAGGCCACGGCCCGCGTTGCTCCCATCGCCAGTAGTTCAGGGCGATGGAAGAAAGATGATATTGGTGGGCCAGTAAGTATTCTAAATTATGCTTGTTTTTGTCAATATTTAGAATTAAGTTTGTTAATATTGGTGGGTCATTAAGTACTCTAAATTAATTTTGTGTTGGTTTGCATCCTCACACAGGAAAAATCGGGCGTCCCAAAGGATATTATTGTGTTGACGACTATTGGACAAGATGGCCGCACCTTTACACTGACCTCCCTCAGAGCGCAAAGGATGCATACGCATCCTAATTCAGGGTCATATTAATATCTAGTTTTACCTTATGTTTATTTATTTATTTATTACAATTCTTTCATTCTTAATTAACTATAATATTTTTTAGTTGAAATACGTTTGGAGGCCGCGGACCTTAGATTCTGATGATGTGTTAAATTAAGCAACTACACTCAAGGTTTGGAGCGGTGTACCGGGGGAAGCTGAGCAGAATCCGGAATCAACACAAGTCCCGGTACCCTATCGACCCGGTGACACTCGACCACTTCCACTGTCGGCCACATGTACCTCCCGAGCTCAGTGAGGAGATTTGGAATAAGTTGATCGATTTCTGGAACACCGACAAATATAAGGAAACTATGTGAAAGGCCATGGAGAATGCCTTGAAGATCAATGAAAAGCCAAAGCGAAAGAAGCACGGGGAACGTCGAAGCAGGGCATGTGGGACCATATAGTAAGTACTTGCATTTGCTAAAACTTTATACCTTAATTCTTTTTAATTTAATTGTTAATAATTGATTAGATTGTTTGAATGGTCAGAGCGAGCAAGAGGGCCAGCTTGCCAGCATCCTGGAGTTCCGAAGGTGGTGGCGTGGCGAGGACTCAAAATTTGAGGTGTTGTCACTTTAGTACTTTAATAATATTTCAGTTCATGATATTTACAATTAATTTATTATTTTAAAATTACTTAGGCAAAGTACATGGAGCTGATGCGAGAGAAGTATGCGGATCTTAGCGATGGTGAGGATATGCCTCTTTTTGGTACTGATATATACGTGGAGCTGAACGGCCCACCCACTAGAGGACGTTGTCAGGGTGCTCCCCCGCAGCTGGTTTGCCTAGACCAGTTCTAGCCGCTGCAACCATCTCAGGTAATTAATTATTTTTTGCTTATTAACCTTTTAGAAAATTTAGGGTTTAATTGTATGTTTTAATTAACTCTCAGCGGGAGCTTCAGCTGGAGGAGGAACACCGAAAGGAGCGGGAGCGCGTGGAGAGTCAGGAGAAGGATATTCGTATCCTCCTCACGCGCTCCGCCAAGCAAGAGGTGTTGATCCGGCGCCAGAAGGACCAACTTTGGTAGGTGAACTCATCCATCAATACCATCTGGGGAGCACTGCAGTGGCATCATCTCCTATCACTAAGGGATGTGCCGACAGGTTTAGTGGTTGGAACATCGAGCCAGGGATTCAGACAACGGTAGTTGTCGCCAAAACTACCCAACCCCTACATCGTTGACGACTTCGAGAATGATGTATACCGGCCTGATCCCCCGAAGCAACCTCCGCATCAGACCTTCCCATCGTCCACTAGTTACGAGTCCCTTTTCCAGTCGCGGGAGGAAATGGATGCGTACATTGCATCACTAGTCAGTCTGGCTAGCCTCCTCTAGATTGCTAGTATTTCTTTTTTCGGAACCTTTTTATGTAAATATAGTACTTTCATGTAGTTATGACAGATATTAATTATATATTTCAGTTCTAAATAGATTTTCACTTTTGAATTAAATATGTTTAATGTTATAGTATATTATTAATATTAAACTATACTATAACACAATAACATGAGCTAAAGAAATTTAAAACAAAAATAACAATAGATGCGGCTGGAGCCGTTACAAGGCGGAACAAAGACGTCAAATGTGTGTTCTGCTCTGAAGCGGTTCCGCCGCTTTACTTGAAACGACATTGCTGCGGCCCGTTCAATTAAAGCGGGCTCTAACGTAGCGGCATGTTTAACGGCCTCTACCACTTCAATTGTAACGGAACTGAAGTGGATATGCCGCTACAAAGCCTTCATCAGGTACGTAGTGTTGATACGTTTGACTATATATTCTATACTGTCGTGTAATATAGTATTTAAGGATAACTAGTTTATATACCCCGTGTTGCTCGGGGTCGAAAAAAATTGACGCACCATAGAAAATTGATCTAAAGTAGCTTATATACTATTTGTTTGATGTAACAATAAGAAATTAAGTGATAAAATGTGTCATACATAAAAAATAAGTTTGAGCTGTACGGACAAGGATAACCACAAGAATTCTAGCAGTTAAAAATGTGACTATCACGGTTGTCCTAATAACCCCACAATACTTCATCAAGAGAAAATGATTTTAGATTTCTAGATGGACTGTGGAAGACATGGTGGCCATTTACAGGGGTGGACTGCGGGTGATGCAATGGTTACGAACTGGTGCATTGCAAAAGAAAGTTAAGGTTATGATCCGTGACAGCATGTTTATATTTTTGTGAGAATGTACAACAAAACACACATTAAATTCAATGATTATGGTATAACAAAGCAGAAAGCGTAGGAATCAAAATAATGAGCTGCACGCGATAGAATTTGAGAGTGACGACGTTAGGTTTGTAGCAGAAGGTGATAAATGTTGTTTTTGTAGTTGGAAAGAGTCTTCTTGTGGAAGCTATATAGAGTTTAATTTGATGTAGAGTTCTATCTCCTGTAAATATGCATTTATATGATAATATTGTATCAGAATAGATTTAATTGTTATGCCACATGACAGCCTCTGGTGTCTCTTAACTGAAATTGGCATTTGCGTCCCTTATAGAGGGGTGTAATTGTCCTTTTTTAAACTATTATGTTAATTTTTAATCTGTACCGTATATATCTTGGCCCCACACAAATCTAATGGTCAGGATAATTCTAGGGGATGAATTGGCAAAAACACCCTCTAGAGTATCCTGCTATATATATATATATATATATATATATATATATATATATATATATATATATATATATATATATATATTTATTTATATATATATATATATATATATATATATATATGTATGTATGTATGTATGTATATATATATAATATGATGTGTGAATTACGGTCCATTAAAAAGGTGATCAAAGGTATAAAAAAACTGAAGAGTATTTGGCTAATTACTTTCAATGTTAGTCGATTGTCGACAAACGAATGACCTAAAGTTCAACATTTCATGTTCAGTAGCTCAAATTTTTTTCAAAACTACCCCGCATTATTTAGTGCAGTATAAGCTGCAATACATGCCGCAATATTTAAGCCCGCACTAGTAGGCTTATTGCAGCCCAATCCACAATAGGTCGCAATACTTATTGCAGCCTATTGCGGTTAAGGCCACATTACACTATATTTTTAATAAAAAACTAAATTCACTCGATGAATTTAGATTCATTATCTCTAACACAGATTGTGCCCAAAACACAACAAAAACCCAGAAATTGAACAAATTAAAAACTCATATTCAAAGGAACAAACACAAATATTTTTCTTTCATTTCTTCAATTTATTGAGCAACAACTCAGAATGGTTAATGTACAAGTAAAATCAAAAGAAAAAACCTAGATCTACTTTTGCTCAACACTAAAAAATCTCATATTTGAAATTCTAATACCTAGATCTTCTTCTTCTCCTTTCTGCCACCACTTCTCTCATTTCTATCGTCAATCACCGTTATGTTGGAATTTCTGGTACACCAAGACCTTTTAAGGTGTTACTTGAGCTCATGGAGTTATGTCAGAGCTTAAAGGTAACTAGATGTAGCTCACCCCAACTCATATCAGCTAGAAGTAGCTGGACTTAACTCACCCGAGCTCAAGGTCATCTAGAAGTAGCTCACCTTAGCTCAGCTCCAGCTGGGAGCAGTTGGAGGTAGCTCAAGTCAGCTCACTCCAGCTCATGGGAGCTTGGTGCAGCTAGACTTCAGTTCACTACAGCTAAAGGTAGCTGGACCCAACTCAACTTGAGCCTACTCCAGCTAGAAGTAGGTGGACTCAGCTCAAGTTAGCTCACTCCAACTGGAAGTAGTTGTAGTCAGCTAGACTTTAGCTCATGTTAGCTAAATGTAGCTAACTCCAGCTCATTGGAGCTAAATGAGTAGATGAGCAACTTTTTAGCTCATTGTGAGCTGAATTTGAGCTAAATATGGATGAATGGCAAGTTGAGTTAGTTTTGTACTAGCTCATAGAGTTCATAGCTGAAATAACTGTGTGACACATTTTGGCCAAAAGTTGTGACTTTTGAGCCAAATGACACATCTCTTCTGTAGAGATGCATCCCTTCACTTAAAGGCTACAACCCTTGGTCAAGGCACATGACTATTGACCAATTGACCAAGGGAGGTGGTGGTTCGGCTATAGAAGCTGAAATGGTGCAAGAAGGAGCACGCATTTTTGGCTTTGTGAGAAGGCCTTCATGGCCGAATAGTTGTGTCCTCTTTGGAGGCATACTTTCGGCTATGAAGAGGGGTTGTGTCCCCTCTCTTGGCCACCCTTCGCCTTCTATAAATAGGGGTGAGGGGCTGGCCATTTCTCTCATCCCTTGGCAGCATTGCCCCTCTCTTCTCTCCCTCTCAAAGCCGAAATTAGCTTGGCATTCTTTTAGAGTTTGTGGGTGAAACCACATTAAAGATTCTTTATCTCTAATCCGCCTCGTTGTTGTGCCTCCAAGTCGGCCTCTTCCTTAGGAGAAGGAAGTCTCGCCTCAACTAGGAGCAAGAGCCTTCAAGGCCCTTAAGCTGTTTCCTTGGTGAAAGGTATGCCTCTTATTTAGTATTATTACATAGTTAGTACCATATTAGGTTATACACCATTGTGGTGCTTATGTAGCATAGATAAGTGACATGATATACCGAGACATCGTGCTAACACTTAGAATAATTATGTATGCAATATGTTTGCACATGTATGACATGATATCATGTGATATGCTTGTGATGCATATATGATATGTTAACATGAAAGTATGTTAATGATGATCCTAAAATCAACACGTTCTTCATCGCCGTTTCTTTGACGAAGGCGACGAACCAGGCTCTCCAGAAGGCTAATGCTAAAGAAAAAAAAAGAGCAAGAAAGATGAAGAAGAATCTAGATCAAAAGCGGAATAGCAAGGAAGAAGAATCAAGATGAGAAGAAACAGGAGGAAGGAGAGCAAGGGAAGAAGAAGAAGAAGAAGAAGAAGAAGAAGAAAATAGGGGGTTTCAGACTTTATTTTGTGGAGGTGAGGATGAAGAGTGATTCACTTCCAAAATTCATGGTGATTTTGGAAGTTTTTCACTCCTCCAAAAATCACTTGAGGTGTGAAAATCAGTTTTTCACCGTGAAAAAAATGGAATTCAACATTTAATCTATGATTTTTGTTCTTCAATATTTTAATAACCGAAGATTAATAATTTATAAGCAAATAATAAATGAACATCTAGTTTCTAAATAGTTTATAAATATTATTATTGTCACCTCACGAGAATTCACGGTGATTCTTCAATTTCTCATCTACCCTCATAAGTTTGAAATCCCCTAATATATATTTTTTCACCTCACCAGAATCCATGATGAATTCTTCAATTTCTCACCTCATAAAAATCTCTCCACCTCCTAAGTTTGAAACCCCCTAATGAAGAGATAGATGTGTGGAGAGAGAGAACTAGAGTTTTGAGCGGATGAAAATAAAGAAAATGGGAAAGAGGAGGAACTAAAATTAACCTTATTGCGGCTTAGTCTGCAATATGATGTTATTGCGACTGTTAATTCATCTTTTATTGCAGCACCTTTGTAATACGGTCACTTGTGTAATAATGGCGGCAATAAAAGCTGTATCTGTGACGCAGCGGGTGCGGATGCAGTATTCTATAAAAAATCAATAAGACTGTTACATTAAGGTTATAGATAATGGTATAATTTCTTGTAATTAATGAGAAAATAAACTATGATCACACAAAAAACAATTCTAGGTAAAAAACCTTTCACATTTACCTATCAGATCTAAAATTCAAGAACTAATGTGTAAAATGGTAAAAAAATAAAATAAAAGTCAAATGAGATAATTAATTCTCTAAACAATTCAAATTCAAAGAGGGGAAAAGGTGCAATAAATTAGGATGAGCTAAATCACATGTATAAAGTTAAAGGAGATGATAAAACTATATAAATAAAATTATATGAATGAGGTTGGTGGTGGAAGGATATATACTATTATTATTATTATCTGTAAGTAAATAGAGTAGAGGATAATACTGTATAAGTTTGTGATTTATGATCCAATAGTAATCGGAAGGGAAAGAGAGTAGTAGTGGGGGTGGTAGTAGTAGTATCCCGTTGGCGTACGGAATGATGGATCCCCGTGCATATGGAGTATTTGTGTTTGAAAAAGTGGCGCAAAAGTCAGTGGGTCGAATCAAATTGTCAAATTTGGGGTTCACTTTTTCCCAGGTTGTGCGTTCTTGTGATTGAGATCTGTTTGTCTGATTTCAAAGTTGCGTGAGACGAACGAAGGTTGTTTCTGGAGTCATGGTAAACAAAAGAAGCACGGGATTAGTAGGGTGTTCAAGACCGGCACCATGCATCTAATAACTTTTAATTTTAATTTTATCGAAGTAAAAAATACTCCCTCCGTCCCATTATTTTTGAAACGTTTTACTGGGCACGCTATTTTAGGTGTAGCTGATTTTGAGTTGATTTGGTAGATGGAAGAGAGTGATGATGGATAATTGAGTAAATTCATATACAAAAGTTTACTAAAAAGGGGAAAGTGTTTCAATAATTTAGGGACAGCCCAATAAGGAAAGTGTTTCAATAATTTTGGGACAGAGGGAGGGAGTAGTAATTAATGAATGAATCCACAGCAGGAGGGACAGAAAGCAAAAACTTTCACTCAAACTTTTCACAAACCGGCTACTAAGTTTGAATCAAACAGTGATGTGGAGGCTAGCTCTACATTTAAATTGCAGGATAAATTACCCGAATGTTAGGTTAGTAAACGGTGGGGAAGCCGCGGGATCTCATTCTTGATTAAAAAAAAAAGCTAATCAAAACTCAATATAAACACTATCTATTAAATTAAATATATTTTATTTTATTATATTGTGAATTAATGAATAATGATTAAAATTATCTTTAATGAATTCGGTATTCATCCATTTGGCATTTGGTACGAGTAATTATTCTAAAATATATACATCTAATCTACTAATGGTGGATTTTTTTGTTGTTGTTGCTAATCAAAACTCAATATAAACCCTCACCCAACATAACCGCCGCAGCTCCTCACCATCGTCGCCGCCGATTTCTTCACCATCACCACCGATAAAGCCCTCATCTTCAATGCGGACATTGGATACGTTCTTTTTTTTTTTTAATTTCCTTTTTGTTTTCACCATTAGACAGACAAAAAGAGAGATGAAAATAAAAAGGGGTAAGCAAAGGAAGCGGTCCCACGGGAAAGGAGTGAAGGTGATGGTGAAGGTGAAGGTGACGTGGGGGCCAAGGCGAGACCAGGCAACAGTCCCACCCGGTCGCCGGTCACAAGCTAGCCGCAACGTCAAACTCGTTGACTTAGCTCTCAACTCTCTCTCTCTCTCTCTCCGCTTTTCCTTTACATCACGTGGAACGCGCCGCACCCTTCGGGGCGGTGGATCCATTTTGCCCTAGCCAGCTACTCTTTTTTATTTAATTAATTACTCCATTTTTTTAATTTTAATTTTCATGTTTTGCCCTTTTCCACTCCTTTTATACTTTTTTTTCTTTCTATTATTTCTTCTCTTCCTCCCATTCAAAGAACCAGTCAATTCTCTTTCTTTAATTTAAGGAACCATCACGAAACCACCTCTCCAATTAATCCTCTCTTTATAGCTAGTCCACATGAATATTAACCCTCTTCTCTTCAGTTACCACTCTGATCATGATCACTTCATATCTCACATTTTTATCAATATTTAATGTCCATAGATTGAAGTTTGTTACTATTAACATTAGAAGTTAATTTATATAATTAGGCTTCGTTTGACAAAAGCATTTCAGATTAGTGTTAATTAAAGGTTGGAAATTTCTTTGAAATAGTTACAATATATATATGTAGTCTTTAAATTAAACCTTCAACCTGATCATCAAAAAACAAAAACAAAATAAAAATAGAACCTTTAACATTAAAAGTTGCACCTTTATTTATGTGTTCCGAAATAGACCCGAAGATATCTATGAAAATTTGACCCGAGTGGGTAGCCAGGCCAGCTGGCAAATGGAGACGAAGAATCTGAGGAGTTAGGGTAGATATATAAAATCCCATATTCTCCAACTTGTGACGTCGAAATGCTCAAAAATTCTTCTTATGATCGATATCATTCATATAAGACGACGACTCATGACCATCTGTGATCTATAATTCGACTAATTACTCTGCTGCTGCTGGTCTTCGTCTACCTCCGTCCTTTTATATAGCCGACTCCCAAGCTCTGTTGAAAGACTTCACACTCATCATCACCTAGCTCTGATCAACACTTGTCTCTCCTCTCTCCCTCTTCATCTCTTATATATAACAATAAATCATGGACAGATCACAGAGATTATGGCCTCCTCTTACCCTCGATTCTCATCCATCAGCTTTCCCACCTTCCAATTCTAATAATTATTTCAACCCTAATTTGTATAATTACACAAATCGCCGCCCCATGTTTCACTTCCCCGTCACTCTCTCCACCGCCGACCACCACCGCCACCCCATCGGCGAAGTTGACTTCTTCAAGGATCCCGTGATCACTAAACCCGGCCATGATGATGATGTCGATCAGGACGACGACAAAGGTGTTGTCAAGAATATGGAGGAGAAGGAGAATAGGAATTCTCCCAGCACGGATTTGGATGTAAATGTCGGTATTAATTTCTCGTATCCTTAACTCATCATTTTTTTTTGTAAAATTGTCCTTAATTTGATATATTTTGACTTTAATTTAGACTGGATTGCGTCTTCATACTGCCAACACTGGAAGCGATCAATCCATGATCGATGACGCTGGATCGTCCGAGATCGAGGATAAGCGAAACGATATTGAGGTACCCGTACTTCTACGGTAATGACATTTTTATCCCAGAAGTTTGAAAAGTTACACTCATGCCCTCGTTCATTTGTCGCGATTCCTCAGCTGGTGCAGTTACAGGTGGAGGTTCAAAGGATGAAGGCGGAGAATCAGAAGCTACGGGACATGCTCACTCAAGTAAGCAGCAACTACACCGCTCTACAGATGCATATCGCCGCCGTGATTCAACAGCAGAAGCAGCGGGGACCTGATCAATTAATAGATCAAACTGATCATGATCAGAAATCTGGTGAGAAGATTAATAATAAGCAGGATCATCAAGTGGCGAGACAGTTCCTGGATCTAGTTCCAGGCACGGCAGTGGTGGAGAGGGAGGAGACGTCGAATTCTTCGTCGGAAGAGAGGACTCTGTCGGCCAGGGCCGGGACGCCGTCTGAAGCTGGGAATACTGCAAATCAGCAGCGACATCACGGGAAGAGAGGTAGCTGCGGCAACGAAGGCAGCGGCGGCGGTGCTAGAGAAGAGAGCCCAGAATGTGAAGGGTGGGGAGCCAATAAAGTGGCCAAGTTGAACTCCAGTGATCATAAAGCTATGGAACAGTCAACTGAAGCCACCATGAGAAAAGCTCGCGTCTCTGTTCGAGCTCGATCAGAAGCTCCAATGGTACTACAGTTACATACAAATTTAATTTAAGTTTTCCCTTTTTTTTCTTTCTTTTTTTGTTGCTTTTCATACTTAAAACATGTATTATGATTAAAAATCCTAGATTAAAAGTTACATGTGAATTAATTTAGACGAAGTGATTACTTAATTGAAGAATTTTTTCACAATTTCGAAATAAATATACGAATGCTACATCAAGCAATCTCTTAGCTGGTCATGAGCTAATTAAATTAGGAAATTATTTTAAAATTATAGTACTACATTAATTACAAAGATGGAATAGATTAACTTTTTTATTTTGTTTTACAGATATCAGATGGATGTCAATGGAGAAAATACGGACAAAAGATGGCTAAAGGAAACCCTTGCCCTCGGGCTTATTACAGATGCACCATGGCTGTTGGATGTCCAGTTCGTAAGCAAGTATGTTAATTTCTCAACATAATTAAATACTAATTCCTAATTAACTACATTAATTAATCTAGTTTTCTTAATTAATTAATACTCTACGATTAATTTTATAATTATATAGGTGCAACGTTGCGCAGAAGATAGGTCAATTCTGATCACCACTTACGAAGGCAACCACAACCACCCTCTTCCTCCGGCCGCCATGACAATGGCCTCGACCACCACGGCCGCCGCCACTATGTTACTCTCAGGCGCAATGTCAAGCGCCGACGGCAGCATCATGAACCCTAACTTGCTAGCTAGGGCAATCCTTCCTTGCTCCTCAAGCATGGCCACCATCTCAGCCTCGGCTCCGTTCCCCACCGTCACTCTCGACCTCACTCACTCACCAAACCCTCTGCAGCTCCAGAGATCGAGCCAGATGTTGCCTAATCTTGGAGGGCAGGTGCCTCACAGCTTTGGGACCATTTCTGGGAATCAACTGTCACAGGTTTTAGGGCATGCGCTTTACAACCAGTCCAAGTTTTCTGGGTTACAGCTTTCGCAAGACCATCAGATGGGGTCCACGCAACAGCCGTTGTTGGGGGATCATACATTGAGCGCCGCCACAGCGGCCATCACGGCGGATCCTAACTTCACGGCCGCGCTTGCTGCCGCCATCTCCTCCATCATTGGTGGTGGTGGTGGTGGCCGCCCTGGCAATGGTTCCAATGTTAGTAACAGCAGCGACCCCAACAATAACACCAGCGATCGATAGGGCCAAAAACCTTGTTTTTTTTTGTTAATTACACATTTTACCTTTTCTCCCTTTCAATTTGTTATAGGATCTTTTTTTTGGCCTATTGGACACAGGGAATTTAATTTAATATAATTAATTGTTTTATTTGGAATAATTTCGTTCATATATGCATTTATACATTCATTAAGTTATATAAATAGACAATAAAATTTATATGTAAATTTCTATTCACAAGTGGTATTAGGGCTGAAAACGAGCCAAACTGAGTACTATATCGTTCATGTTAGGTTTAAAAATTATATCGAGTTTCAAATTGTATTCAAGTTTGCCTTAAAAATAATATGAACGATCTTGAACAAGCTAATTAAATCAATTGAGCTCGAGTTGTTCACGAATATTAATGGAAAAAGTTATGAATAAAATTGAGCTGATCGTCGAGCACTAAACTATTCATGTTAGGGTTAAATGTATCGGGCTTAGAATTTTATCCAAATTTGGGTTGAAAATAATATAAACCAGCTCGAACGAACTTTTAATCGTGTCGGGCCCGAGATGAGTTCGAGTTGTTCAAAATTACAATAGTACTCTCCTTTCATAATTTTTTTTCTTAGGCTTTTTTTTCATAATTTTTTTTCTTAGGCTTTTTTTATAATCTAGACATATATCGACAACATACCTTATTATATAGCATGAGGAAAAACTACGCACTTCTAATGGCCGTGTCTGATCAACCTGATAAATTGATCAACAACATCTCTTCAAGTGAACAACATCGGCAGATTAACATGACAAATTACTTATCAACATTGGACAGAAGCAGATCAACATGACAAGATGATTGATCAACATTGAAAAAAGCAGATCAACATAACAAGATGAATGATCAACATAATTAGAAAGAAACAGATCAACAATGTAGAGAAGAAGATCAATTTGACAAGACTAGTGATCAACATTGGAAATGTGGATATCAACATGACTAGATTAGTGATCAATAATATTGAACAGAATCGGATC
This sequence comes from Stellera chamaejasme, assembly GCA_024586325.1. Taxonomy (NCBI): domain Eukaryota; kingdom Viridiplantae; phylum Streptophyta; class Magnoliopsida; order Malvales; family Thymelaeaceae; genus Stellera; species Stellera chamaejasme. The sequence continues at coordinate 2,606,614 of CM044986.1, forward strand.
AACATGACAAGACTACCGATCAAAATTGGAAAGAAACGGATCAATATATATATATATATATATGACAAAACTACTAATCAACATTGGATAGAGTCAGATCAACATGATAAGGCTAATGATTAACGTTGATCAACATCTCCTTACACCTGATCAGCAACGTTACCGTGTTTGATCAACATTAAATCTTGATCAGTAACATGACTTGTTTTAAATAACATCGCGAAAAAATAAATGTTAATCTGTATGGTTGATTAACATCTCCTTAAACCTGATCAACAATGTAGCATGTTTGATCAACGTTATAAATGTTGATATCAACATTATAAATGTTTGAATTTAGTACTATCCATCTCTCTCCAAAATTTTAAAATGTTTTGACTTTTTTTATATCTATTTAAAGTGAATATATAAAATTGTACACAAGAAGTTTGAATTTATATTACAAAATGTTAGAAAAATAAAATGATTAATTAGATGTTAAAAAATAAAATAAATTAGTTGAAGCCCTATGTGATGAGTTTTAGAAAGATGTTACATACTCCCTCCGTCTTATAAGTTTTCCAATGTTTACTTTTCAGTATTTAATTTATGATTTTATTTCTATATCATTTTGAATTATACTCCCTCCGTCCCACAAAGGTTGTAGGATTTGTTTGGGCACATATATTAAGAAAAGTGAGAGAATAATAGTGTGTTGACAAAATTACCCTCATGAAAAAGAAAGAAAGAGAAAATTGTGGACCCCAATTTTAAGTTGAGTGGGAGGAAAGAGAAAATCATGTTGGTGTGATGTGAGATAATAGTATAAAATGGTAAAAATGGTGATAGAAAGTTTCTATTTTAGGAAAGTTGACAACCTTTGTGGGACGGCCCAATATAGTAATGTTGACAACCTTTGTGGGACGGAGGGAGTAATTTTTAACTTATATATTTAGGTAAAATTTTGATGTTTCTATTTTATGAAGATATTTTTTTATAATTTTTTTTTCTAATATTAATTAATTGAAGTAAAATTAACGTAAAAAATTTGTAAAATTTATGGGGTGAAGGAGCTGCGTGGTTGGGTGAAAATTTGGGAAGTAGCAATGAGGTTGTTGGTTTTTTTTTTGTTTTTTTTGAAGTTTAGGTTGTTGGTTAATTTGTCTTGTAGTGGTCAATAAAATAGGCTACATGTCGTTGACACGTTATGATTGTGTGCCTAAACTAAAGACCATGATCATGAACAGCTGCTAGCTATATACCCTCCATGTGAATTACGGAGTAATAGCAAGAGACTTCCAGGTAACCACGTCTTCCATCTTTTTTTTTTCCCAATCGATTAAGATAATTTTCGAAATAATTCTAATTACTTTGTTTATTTCTTCGGCTATCTAATCTCACTGTTTATAATTCTAATTACTTTGTTTATTTCTTCACGATAAGATAGTTCAGTGCTGATTTTTTATTTTTATTAAGGGATTTAGGTTTTTTTATTGAGTTTCTGTTCTACCATTTTGTTAGAGTTTATATAATTTTTAATACTCTAATAAAATTATTGTCGTTAAAAAAAACTTTGTTTCACTATAGTACGGTAGTACCCCCACTTGGTACCGGTTTGAGCATGAGAAATTGAATAAATTTTTTTGAAGTATATGACTGCATGCATGCATGCCTTGTTCACTTTAATCTCCTAAGTCTTACAAATTCATGAATTTGTACCTTTGATCAGTTCACATGAAGCAGCTAAGGGAGATTAAGCTCTTCTTTTTTTTCTTTTTCTTTTTTCAAATTTGCCCTAATCTTTGACTATTGATCTTCATCTTATCCTCCAACTTCGTTCCAACTACTGCATGGAATATATATATATATATATATATATATATATATATATATATATATATATATATATATATATATATATATATATATATATATTCTTCTTCCATGAGAAACTAGATAATTTATTCTAGGTGACCCGGAATTCTTGAAATGAGTGATAACCACTGATTTTGAATCAGTAAGAATATACTCATAGAATTCTCTGGTCTTTTGAGATGTCATGGTGCTGTAATTGAATCCTGGGAAGAAAAGTTTCTCCACAACGGCATCAATTGCAGCTTTTGATTTATTTTTTGTATCAAATCAAAATGTGGGAGAAACTCAATCCAGAAAATGGATCAAAAGCTAGCGTTCAAAGGGACTTTCAAATCTTCTCTAAAGATGAACAAAATGAAGTAGCCTCATTCCTTACAACAAAGTCGAAGGTCCAAGCAGAGTTAGCAGCCTGCTCCAAAACTGAAGATTGGTGGAACATAATTGATGCTCTAGCCAAAGCCAGAGCCCAAAAGGAAGATCAGCAAAAGCCCGATGTCCAAAGGCCCATGTCAACAGACAGTGAAGGGTCCAGTTCAAAGTTAATAACCGTTCAGTTTGCCCAGGACCCATATGAAGATCTCACTTTAGATATGTGAGAATATTTGGAAAAGCATCAGGACAAAATTTCAAAAGAAACATAGTTCTCTGAAGATAAGGTGGCCTCCAAAGTCAAAAGGTGATTTGTCATCAAGCAGAAATTTCAAAAGGTACACAGTCCTTGAAGATAAGGTAACTTCAAAAGTCATTAGTCATCAAGCAGATTACTTCAAGCAAAATATCTCGGACTTCAAGCTTCTTCAAATCCGGAAGACAGCTGTACAAATGAAACCAAAGATGTAGTTAGTATAAATAAGGGTGACTCTCGTCTGTTGAGAGTACGCTTTACTTAGACAAGCAATCTACTTGTAAAATTCTCTCTGATCTTATTAATTTCTATACATTCCAATGTTGTGTTCGCTAAACTTTCCGCTGTATCCTGGTTCCGTCCCCCTCATGGTATCAGAGCCATTCTTTTTGGCCTGGTAGGGAGATTGTACTGAAGCAAAATCCTCTGTAAGTTATTTCATCGTTAATATTAAGTGAGAATTGAAAGTTTTCTTGAAATTTTTGTCATGGAAGAATCATTTGCTTTCTATCAACAGTTAATTCAAAGTATCCACTTAGATTATAAAAAAGAAATTAACTCATTACGAGATCGAGTTAGAAGATCAGAAATGCATATCAGAAATCTTCAGCATGACAGGAATAATGCTCCTGAACGTGTTCTTAGACTTAATATTAGATATTATGAATCTATGATTGAAAGCGAACAGAGGAATATAGATATGAACATGTTTCAAATAGTTAGACTAAAAGATGAAAAGAAAAGACTTGCTGCAATTCTTTACTCTGATTAATATGGTTTTACAGTGGTATCAAACTACTACTACTCAAGAGTTAGATAATATAATGGCCCTTAAAACAATGATTAGTATATTTGAATATGATTTAGTTTCTATAAATGAAACCTTGTATAATCCTGAAATAAATCTAAGTTTGACAGAAGATCAAAGATGGAATCTATATAGTAGAAAAGCTGATCTAATGCTCTTAATCCCAGAATATAAAGAAATTTTAAGTAAAAGATTAGATCGATTTTATAAGATAAAAGTTCTACTTTCTGTTGCCTAGTCATGGTTTTACCTAATTGGTATAAGAACGCATTGGATAATTTCATTATAGATTTAATAATGCTTGAAAATGAGATTAGTTCTAATAAGTGGGAACTTAGAACTCTTCAAGATTTATCTCCGCCTCTTAGTTTAGAATACAGGATTAATAAAGCCATTAGAGAAGCTGAATTGATTGCTTTAATCACCAAAAGAATAGACGAGTATAATAAATTGCTAAAGAAGTTTCGAGATTTAAAGACTATATTATCACTTGCTTGATTAAGGTTTTGAAACTTGTATCTTTTTCAATTAAAGATTTTTGCTTTTTCTAATCTTTTAAAGTGAGATTTTTAATCTGTTAGTTTCTAAAGGTTTTCTTAAGATTTCTAAGATTCAAAGTTGTTTCGAGCGTTGGTAAGCCAGGAAGAACCTAGGGTGATGTGTGGCAGGAGTGTAAGACCACGTTTTCCGCTAAGGTGTTTGGTGTTCCCGAATGAAACAATTAGAGTCGTAGATTTTGAAAGAAGAATTTAGATTCTATCTAGACTATAATTCAATCTTTAAAATGAATAGAATGGCAAAGCTCTTTATTGGTAAAGAAACAGTTTCATTTCCTGATCAACCCGCTGATAATGAAGACTTTAATTCTGCAGAAATAAATATAGCAGACATAGAGCAGAAATTACATAACTGGTCTATCCCTAAGGTAGATCCAAAAACTATTTACAAAATAGGAACTTTTGATTTCTCCTCTAGTTATTCTATTAAACAAACAGAACAAACAATTCCTCTTAATCAAGAAATAGAAACTATTCGTTTAATTAGCAATCAAGCTATTAATCATCACAAAAAGAGTAAATATAAATTTATGCACATAGGAATGGTTCAGATAGCTATTAAAACTCTATTTAGGATAGGAATAGATATTCCTTTAATAATGATCCTCAGAGATGCTAGACATTTGAACTTCAATAATTCCTTATTAGCTATGGCTGAGTCCAACCTTGCTAATGGTCCAGTCTTTTTTAATTGTTATCCAAATTTTTCTGTATCACTTTATGATCCTCATATATTAGATACTTTAAGCTTAACAATCAAAACCAAGAATATGAATTTTGCTTCTAATGCCAAATCTATTTGTGTTATTTACCGTGTTTACTATAAAGTTATGACTACCACAATAGAACCAAAAGCTAGATTTAGCTCTTTAAGAGAAGAGACAGTTGTCTTTGAAGCAAATTCTCAAAATTCTTTTGTACATGTTCCAAAGAAGTTAAAATGGAATGAAATTTCAAAATCCAATCAATGGGATTTAGATAAATTAATCCCTCACCATTCTTTAGAGACTATTAATCAAAAGGCTTTAATTACAGAATCCACCGACGGTTCCGTCAAAATTGATTTTTCGAATTACTTTCCTCAATCAAGATTTAGTCATTCTGAGGCATCTAGGCCTTCGGTTTACAAACCAATTTCGATTTTTCAAAATCAAATTCCTAAGTCACTTTCTTTTGAAAATATTTATGTTCCTACAGAATTAAGAAATGTAGATTTTAATGATGAAATTCCTCATCCTACCTATGACATAAAGGATGAAGCTTCTTCTAGTATAAACCCAACTCCCAGTGAAATGGAAGTTTTCACTACAAAAGGTTTTATTAATGTTATTATTGAAGAATTTGTTATTGATAAAGATATTCTAAAGAAAGATTTATATTCCCCTGAAAATCAAGAAAAGGTTACTTGGTATTTCAAAACTTTCTCCAAAGAAGAAACTGATGATTTCAAAAGAGAATGGTTTGCTGAGATGGAAGATCTCAGGATACATATTCCACTTTTTACTTGGTTTAGTTCTTATGCTCAAAAGAAAAACATTAATTATCCTTTTTCAAATATTACACCTATTACTGAAATTACAAAAAAATGGACTACTATTAAAAATAAGGAAGTCGTTTCTATCCATCCTCCTCCCGAAAGTATCTATGTTGTTCCACATCATACTGAGCAACACAAATGTGTCGCTCAACCTTTCAAATCCATCCCTCAGAAGGAAATTGATGATTCTTCAAAATTACCTTTAATAACAATAAATTCTCAATTAAATTATACAAACCAATCTTTAATAACTATAGGTGAGCAATTAGATAGATTAGAACCTGTTATTACAAATAGGCTAGAACCAAAAATCATAGATAAACTTAGAATTTCTAGTTTTCCTTCAACTAGCAAAACTGCTGCTTCTTCACCTGAGAAAATGATAATCCCTCCTTCTATTAATCCAACTTTAGCTGGTAACTTTGTCCCTATAAACAAAGATTTTAAGTTAAAAGGATTTTCTAATGATAGTTCGATTTCTAAAATACAGTTAGAAATAGAAAACATTAATAAGCAATTAGCCAGAGGAAAAAATGTTAATATTAATGTCATTTCTGAAATAGAAGAATTAGAAAACCAATTCAGACAAATGAATATTGATAAACCACCCACAGAAATCAATAGGATTAAAAATGAAGATTATTATAGAACTAAAAATTGGTATAGAAAACCTACCCCTCCTGATACTCTGATAGAAGAAGAATCTAATAGTAATATGGTTTATGATGGTAAATCTATAAATGTTTGGAACTTAGATGGTTTTACCGAATACCAGATAATGAATTATGTCTGTGAAATGGAATTGGCAGCTAATGCCTACATGTATAATAATAATTCTAATCAACAAGCTCTTTATCTTCTTGTACATGGTTTTACAGGACAATTAAGAGGTTGGTGGAATAACTACTTAACTCCAGAAAACAAAAGTAATATTACTAATAGCACTAAAACAGTTATAATAGATGGTGTCGAAACACCTACAGAAGAAAGCAATGCTGTAGAAACATTACTTTGGTCTATATTAAAATTTTTTCAGGGAAATCCTGAGATCATTAGTCAAAAGGATTCCGAAATTTTAATGAATTTAAAATGTCCAAAATTACATGATTTTAGATGGTATAAGGATGTTTTCTTAACAAAAGTCTATAGTAGAACTGATTGTGCGAATTCTTTCTGGAAAGAAAGATTTTTAGCAGGACTTCCTAGTTTATTCGCCGAAAAGGTTAGAATGAGGATCAAGACAAAATTTAACGGTTCAATTCCTTATGATACTTTGACTTACGGTGAATTAATAACTTTCATTAATCTAGAAGGATTAGAACTTTGCACTAATATGAAACTTCAAACTTCATATATATATATATATATATATATATATATATATATATATATATATTGAAAAATGTAATTGCTGCTCCTCGCATGTACGTTTACAATAAATGGAAAAAAATAAAAAACTGAAAAAATTTTGTGTAACATTTTGGGCTGTTTTTTTATATTTATTAATGTATTTACATCTTTTTTTAATACTCGATACTGTATTTACATCTAATCATGTTACCAAAAGCTAAACTTTCTGCAAGTAGTGTTTACTTATATCGTTATTAAAGAGAGCTAATTAATATCCTGACTGCTTTAAGAATTAAACCTGAAGTCAATTAATAAGTCTACATAGATTGATTTATACTAAACCAACATTATTACGTGGGGAGTCCAATTTTTACCAAAATAAATGGAATGACGCAGTAAAAATTGCAGTTTATGGCGCAGTAAACTTTACTGCGGATATGGCCGCAGTAAACAATTTTCTAGAGTTTCCTCTTCTCTTTTTCATCCATCCCCTTCCCATTTTTTCTTATCTTCTTCATTCTTCCATCTTATATACTCCCTCAATCCCTGAAAAATTGTACACATTTCCTTTTTGGGCTGTCCCAGAAAAATTGATCACTTTCCTTAAAAGGAAACTTCTCACTCTCAAAGTTACTAAACTATCCTCACTTTATCTTTACTTTTTCTACCTCGTTTTTTGTGCACTCTCAACTAAGGGGCAATTAAGTAAACATATAAAAACATCTTACATTCACCTTAATCTCCGTGTCCAAACAAATCTACCAATCTTTCGGGGACGGAGGGAGTATTTCTCTTCAACTTCTCCATCTTATTCTTCTTATTTTTCTTCTTTCTCCTTCATCTTCTCTGTTTTCTTCTTCATCTTCTTTATATATATCCTTCATCATCTTTGATAGTCTCCGAGCGATCAAGCGGTGGCACCCGAGAGCTGGGATGAAGTTGCTACAGGAACCTGAAAGAACCAAGACACAGAAAACCCTTAGGTGTAGAAGAAAAGGGGGGGGTGTGAGTGTGTAGCCAGTACCTTATTTTGGGTTGGCATCACCCCACTTATAGGGTGATGCGAGGACTTTCCCTACGCTAGGGTAGGGTGATGTCAGGGCTTTCCCCATGCTGGGATTGCTGACCCCCATATTTTAAGGACTGTCATATCCCACAAACAGTGGTGATCTGACATTATTTGAGTAGACCTTTGACTTGGAATTGGAGTATGAATTAGGCTTTGCCCGTGTCTGTCAGTCAAAAGCCATACCCATGACAAAATGGTACTTGATTTCCCGCCAATATGACCATATGGGGAGCATCCTCGTATTGCTAGTCCGCTTGACCGTTATACGAGGACCCTCGCCATGTAAACGAGGGGGTCCTCGTAGTGCCTCGTATTGCTGGATCGTCTTTAACATGCTTCTCATGTTCGCATTCTATAATACTGAATAAAGGATTAAGGATGTGTACCTTTCTTCTGGACGCAGCTTAAGAATCTTAGAGATTCTTGCTCCTTGTTGATGTAGAAGACTCGGCTCGGGAACACCTTAAGGGCGGATTGGAGAGGATTTGTCTCCAAAGTGAGTTCCACTCACAATGCTCCTAGAATGCCTTCTAGCTTGGAAGAGGAAGTATGAGGAGAGAAGAGAGAACCAATGCTGGTTGTGGGATGATGGAAATGGCGCCACCCTCCCTCTATTTATAGAGGAGGATGGGCTGCCAATGAGGGGGCACAATGCCTCCTCATTTGCGAAGTAACATGTCTCTAGGGCCAAGGGCTGCAACCAATGCCCTTGGTCCATGAGACATGTCTCATGCCTTTGCCTTTTCAATTAACTAATTAATTAGAAAAGGAATAAATAAATAATTGTGTCTAATAGGAAATTAATTAACTAATTAATTAATTATCCAAATATGGTGAAGAGGCAAGGGAGGTGACCCATGCCCCTTGCCCATTCGGCCATGGGACATGAGACATGTCCCTTTGGCCGAATGGTGCAAGGCATGGGGTGCACCCCCTTGCCTAGAGGCACCTAGGGCGAAGGGGCACTCACACCCCTAGGCCCATGGCCGAATGGGTGTAAGGCCACCTTAGGGTGCCCTTTCGGCACCCAAGGGTGCTACGCACCCTTCGGCCTAAGCCGAAGGTGTGCTTGGCCCTCTCCGACACCTTTTCACCAATTTACGCACCTTTCTCGTTACGGTCACCCCGAGCGGGTTGCGACCGGGTGACCCGGGGCTCCGGTTTTGGCCTGCGGGTCACGTTTTTTCGGCGTTCAGGCGGCTCCCGAGCCCTATCCGAGTATCATTTTGGCGAACCCTTCCGTATTTGAGGTCGTGTGGGTCCCCCGGACGTTTCCGCCGAAAATATTTTTCTGGCGCCGGGGGGTTGTCGGGGTCGCCTCGGGACGTACAGCGGGCTCGGTAGCGCTCTCGAGACCTCAGTTTGGGAAGCCGTTTGCAGTTTTGGAGTCGTGAGAATGTCCCGGAGGTGTTTGTGGAGTTTAATATTTGGGGCGGGACGTTCGGTTCCGGGCGACTCCCGAGGCTCGGGACGGGAATCCCGGGGCTCGGGATGGAAATTTTCTGACGGCTTTGGGGTAAGTTGTGTTTGAATTTAAGATGGAATTTATGGGTATTTTTATAGAATTTTGGAGTGATGGAATTTCGGTTAAGGTTGACACGCTCGCACGTCGGGTTTTGGTTCGGGTTCAGCGAGCTCGGTAGGACACTCTGGATTGGTAAATGAACTTTTGAAAAATGTTCTGTGAATGTTATAATATTCTGAGGGTTGTGTCCAAGTTTCGTTAATTTTGGAATTCGGTAAATATTTTTGGGCAAAAAGAATTGGAACTTTCGGAAAAATTGGGAGTTAATTAGTAACTGGCCACAAAAATAAAAAGTAAATCAGCATGGGCACAGCAGCAGATTTTCGGCAGTAGTGGGGGAGGATTTGGGACACATGTCCAATTTTCATTTAGTTGAAAAAAGGGAAGTGATATAAAAGCCAAAAAAATTACATAATATTACAAGTTAATTTATTTCATCTTTCTTCTTCTTCCTACTTCTTCTCTGCCGCCATGCTCTTCATCTTCAAAGCTTCATGTGCTTCAACATTCCTTGCTGAAAACTTCAAGGTTTTGGGTTCCAAAGATTGGTAAGCTTCCATCTTTCTTCTCTTTTGTAGTTGGTTTCATAAAATGGTGAAGAAAAGAGAGAGTTTCCAAGCTTTGTGTTTACTCTTGTCAACATGCTAGAGTAATCCTCTCCCTCCCATCTTTTAGTATGTTGTTCTTGGGCTTGAGGGGAGTAGGAATCTATGGTTGAATGTTGGAAAAACTCCATGGAAGAGGGAACCTAGGTTTGGCCGAAATTTTGGGATAATTTCCAAAATGGTGTATGTTTGTTATCTTGTTTCATGCTTCAAGTATGTTGTTCCTTGCATGATTCTAAGACTATCTATGGTTTCAATTTGAAGGAAAACAAGTTGGGTTAAAAACCCCTCTTTGGCCGAATTATTAGTGAAGAAGTTGTGGTTGTTTAGGTGAAATTGGTTAGTGATCTTGCTTAGTAATTGCAATTGGTGATTAAAGAGTGCTAATGGAACTTTGTTTGGATTGAAATGGAAGTTGGGTGAGGAATACCTCTTTTGGCCGATTTGTGTAGAAAGGGGTTTGTTGATTTTGATGCAATTGGTTAGTAATTTTGGTTAGGAAGTGAAATTGGTGATTAGTATGATTAATTAGAAGCTTGTATGGTTTGATTTGGAAGTGTGGTGAAAAATTATTAAAGGGCCGAATTGTTGAAGTGGTTCTTTTTCTATGTTGGTGGTGGGTGTTGATTGAATTGGATGCTAAATTGGTAATGTGTATGGAAATAGGTTTATGATGGTGTTTGAAACATCATTTTCGGACAACGGTGGGAAAGTTAGGTTTATACGGGTTTACCGGGAAAAGTGTCTGAATGCGGGTTTAAGGGTTGGAATATGTTTGTGGGTGTTGGAATAACAATGTTCGGGCTCGGTTTGTAAAACCGAAGCTTTGTGGAATTTTCCGGGAAAGTGCGGGTTTGTGCGGAAATTGTTTTCTCGGGTTGTTTGGATGTGTTCGATCCAACTATGGTTGTACAGCCTTGATTCTGCGTTGGTGGAGTAGCGCGGACCCGTAGGAGCCAAGTTGTGCATTTCGGATCGGAGTCGGGATTTTCAGTGTTGGGCGGCGGCGCTTCCGAGGTAAGGGCTTAATTGGTAAAATGTATGTTTGTTCCGTTTCAAGGCCCGGAAAACCTTAGAGGTCCGGGTTCTTATTCATTACGTATGTGTATATCAGGTATGATACTTCTGTTTTCATTTGTGCATTGTTATTATTGTTTGTTCTGATTCTGTGACGAGACCCGTATGGTTGGAGGGACCACGGGTGCTCTTTGGTTCTGTTCTGTGTATCCGCACCAGGAGTGCCGATACTTCTGATCTGTGTCCGCACTGGAGGGTGCCGACATTCTGTGTATATCCGCACTTGGGGTGCCGATATACTTCTGTGACCCTACGACAGTTTGGGGATCGCGACCCCAGCCCGTGCTTTTCCATTACTCACGCTCAGTATATTCGACCTCCGTAAGAGGGCTGTCGCCATGGGTCGCTCGGCGGTTGGACCGCATATGATTGGGATTCCGGTTTACTTTACGTTATATATTCATATATTGTGTATATACTTGTGATATTCTTTTGCAGTTCGGGGGTTGCCACTTGAGCAACCGCGTTTTACCATTAGCCTCATCGGGTCCTTTCGAGGACTCACCCTTTTATTTGTTTACCATCTTTCAGGCAGTCTGACAAGCAACCAGCGGAATAGAGATCCGCGGTGCTTCCTGACATTTTGGGTTCTGTAGCAGCAGCAGTACCACGTGCGGGAATTCTTGAGCGAGAGGCTTCTGATTCCGCACTTAGGTATATATATATATATAGGATTTTGTTTAATGGCTCTGTAGCTGCGATTGCATGCATGTAGGTCAGATCATGAATTTGTATATGTCATATGATCGGAAATATATTCTGCCTTTGATGCCTTCTGAGTCGAGGGCGGAGCCCCGACTTGCCTATATTGGATTTGTTATGATATGAATTCAGTGTTTCTGTGGTTGTTGCGATGAGCAATGTTTGGTATACCATGAACTGCTTGGTTGGTATTTTGTCGAGTTATCATGTATACTTGCCATGTATGGGTTCTGTAGGTTGCTAGTCGATACTCGTTTGTTCTGTATTTGAGCTCGATGCTCCGCTGCCGCGCTTTCCGCCGTAGGTTCCGGTTCTCGACGTCGCGGCCGGCTCCGCCTCCGCAACCGGGCGGGGTGGCTGTGACAAGTTGGTATCAGAGCAGGTTGGGTTGGATTGACCCAAAAGGTAAAGTATGTTTGGTTTTGATATGAAATGTGGAAGGCAAGTATACAAGTCCGAGGGTGGACTTTTGGAGTAAGTTAAGTCTGTTCATGGTTAAGTACCTGCGGAAGATGACTTCGAAGTGCGAGCCACTGGTTCTACGTTTCATTCTGGGCGGTTCTGTACGGAGTCTTGCCACCTCCTTATTTGAACCACCTTGGAATGGGTGTGGAGCGCGGGCGGTTCTTTGAAGCATTTTGAAGGTTTAGAAGTTGGACTTGGTATGATCCGGTACTTTAATTCATTGTTTGGTATATGGTGTGATTCGTGATGTGAACATGAACTGATTCGTGTTTGAGGATTTGATATTTGGTTGTGCAGTCCTAAAATGAATTTCGCATCATGCATTGCATTACACTACTGAGCCTTAGAATCTGCTGCTGGCTTTTGGATAGATGGGGAAGAGTTAGTTGATTTGGACTTTTGGATATGGGATAAGTTGGCTTTGGTTGGACTTGGTTTAAGGGAATGTTTACTACACGCGAACAGCGTGTTTTGGCATCGGAGGCGGGACCGGAATCCCACACCTCCGAAGAATGGGATACGGGTTCAGCGTAACTCGGGGTTGAACAATCACAATCATCCCCCCGGGTTCTAGCGATCACAGGGACCCTCTGCTTGGTATTGGTGTTGGACTGTGCAGTGTCTTTGGGTACTTTACTGCCAAAGACAAAGCAGTACGGAGGCGGCGAGGCGGGGAAGATCTGTTTATGCCACGGTAAGGGCATTTTGATTAGGTGGTGATAGCGAGACTTAAGCCACTGCTCGCCATAGTTTGGGATCGGTAAGTGAGTGACTCCGAGGAGAATGGTCACTACGACACCTAGACTTCTCGTCGGTCCTATCAACGACGGGGAGATCTGAGGCACCAGTTTGACGAGGTCAGACTTCTGGAGAGGTTTTAGAGTTTGAACCCCCCCGAGGTTCAATGACCGAGAAGGGTCTGGGGTAGTAGAGATTTGGTCTGCAGGAGTTGATAAACTCCTGGGGGAGGCTACATTTTCCACTAGCAGTGCAGTGGGGATGTAGCCAGGAATCTGCGTCGAGCACGATTGATGAGTCCCATCGTGAGACAGACAATCGGAGAGTATGAGTGAGAGTTTGATCGGTTGGTTTGCTACGCACCGTAGTACTATGGAATGGAAGAATAGAAGGCTAAGAGGTTTATTCGTTGATCGCGCCCGAGTTCAGTGGGTTTTGAGACCTTTAGACATTACTTTGTTTCGGGAAGCGGTTATTGGGCTCAACTCCTCGAGCAAGAGGAGGTTGAGAGTCGTCTCACCTTGCAATGAGGTCGGGAGTACGGAGGGGTTCCATCTGGCAGGACCCCGGCAGATTTCGAATGGCCGAATGTGCCTGGGCGCTTTGGTAGAGGTAAAGAGGGAGCACCACCGCACGATCTTATCCGATTTGCGGTAGGTATCATTCCGGTTGAATTTGTTATCGGCGGGAGGGCCGATGTTTACGTTGCAGTCCGACACTCCTTGGGTGCAGTATTGCCCTCTTATTGTAGGGCGGGTCGTGAGGAAGTTCTGTAAGGTACTATATTTCCGAATGAGATACCGGTTCATGCGTTATTTGATACAGAGCATTTGTTCCCATTGTAACACCTAAATGTGTTACATTACAGTAACTGTCTGTTAGCACATTGCCTCAAACGCATTAAGAAAAAACTGAAGGAAGTCAGTTTCATTTTCCAATGAGATGGTTCGGGGTTGTACGATATCTGTGGCGGACATGATAGTATCGGATCTGTTGGTTTTAGAGACGCCGGACTATGATGTTATTCTTGGAATGGATTGGCTATCCAAGAATTCTGCACGTTGATTGTGCAACCCGTACTATCATGGTTTACGGAGAGGTACTACCTCTCACGACTCCGATTGGTTTGATTATCGCACGGCCACGATGAGGAGCTCTGATTCAGGATCAGCCGATAGTTGGTGTAGGGAATGCTATGATCTGAATGAAGCCGGTATTAGGTTGAAGTTGGATGGTTTACCGTTGGTTCGAGATTTTCCGCAGCATTTCCGGAGGAGTTGCCCGGATTACCATAAGAGCGGGAATTGTGTTTGACATCCACCGCGGTCAGTCGCTCCGATATCTATTCCTCCTTATCGGATGCCTATTTCGAGATGCAGGAGTAGAAGAAGCAATCGGAGGAATTACAAAGAAAAGAGTTTCGTCCGACCGAGCACTTCAGCGTGGGGTGCTCTGGTTTTGTTTGTTAAGAAGAATGATGGGACACTCGACTTTGTATTGATTACAGACGGTTGAATGCTCTTATTGGGAAGAATAAGTATCCGTTACGAGGATTAACGATCTTTTTGATCAACTTCGGGGTTTGAGGGTTTTCTTAAAGATTGATCTCCGATCCGGGTATTTTCAGCTTAGAGTGAAGGAAGAGGACATACCTAAGATCGCTTCCCGCACCCGATTTGGACACTTTGAGGTTACGGTCATGCCATTCGGGCTGACCGATGCTCGTAGCATTCTTGGATCGATGCATCGGGTGTTCCGACCGTACTTGGACTCATTTCTCGTGGTTTTATTGATGATATTCGATATATTCTCGGGATGAGGATTCGCATTGGGATCATCCGAGGGTAGTTCTGCAGATACCTTGGGAACATCAGCTTTATGCTAAATTCTCAAGGTGGGAGTTACGGATTCGGGAAGTCACTTTTCCGGGACACATTATATCCGAGCATGGTCTGTCTGTGGATCCAGAGTAGGTGAGGGTAGTTCGGGATTGGAAACAACCTACCACGGCACGGGAGATCGGGGCTTCTTAGGGTTAGTAGGATATTATCGGAGGTTTGTCTTGGGATTTTCTATTCGGCATCTCCGCTTATGCGATTGACTAAGAAGGGTCAATCAGATATCCGGTCCGATAGGTGTGAGCAGAATTTTCGAGTTGAAGCGGCAGCTGATTAACGCTCCGATTCTCGATTCTTTCAGATCCGATCTTACCGTATGTGAATTATACGGATGCTTCCACGTCTGGTTTGGGATGTGTGTTGGTGCGGGAGCGTTGTGTGGTAGCTTATGGGTCGAGGCAATGCGACCGCATGAGCCGAATCGACTGACACATGATCCGGAGTTGGCTATAGTAAATTATGCGCTGAAACATTGGAAGTAATATCTGTTTGGTAATAAATTTGATTCTTACCACCATAATAGTCTGAAATATCTGTTTACGAAAAAGGAATTAATTTGAGGCAGCATAGATGGCTCGAATACATTAAGGACTATGATTGTTGTGTCGAGTACATCTCTGGTAAGGGCAACACGGTTGCCGATGCACTGAGCAGGAAGTATACCGGGTTGGTTAAGGGAGGAAATGTTGGTGACCGATCTGAGGAGAGTGATTTGGTATGCCTTTGGCACAGGGGGCAGCTCTGGGAGCGTGCTCAGGGTATACACTTACTATACATTCCGAGTGGCTTGACAGGATGCGCGGCGCAAAGTGGAGATCTGGTGTTGAAGAAGTTATCCGGGAAGATAAGGATTTATGTGTTACCGACGTTTCAGTATAGGCAGGGATCGCTATACTTCTGAGATCGCCTTTATGTACCTGAGGATCAGGAGTTCTGGAATGAGATTTTCGAGGAGGCACACTCGAGCAGTCTGAGCATCAGAAACCGGCAGGGCACTGCAGACTTTACCATTCCAGTTCGGGATTGGGGCAATGTTACTATGGACTTTCCGATCGCACTTGTTACGGCCACCCCGAGCGGGTTGCGGCCGGTGACCCGGCTCGATTTTGGCTGCGGTCACGTTTTGGGCGATCAGACGGCTCCCGAGTCTTATTCGAGCATTATTCTGGCGAACCCTTTCATATTTGAGGTCGTGTGGGTCCCCCGGACGTTTCCGCCGAAAGTATTTTTCCGGCGCCGGGGGGTTGTCGGGGTTGGCTCGGGACGTACAGCGGGCTCGGTAGCTCTCCCGGGACCTCGGATTGAGGAACCGTTTGAGGATTTGGAATCGTGGGAGCGTCCCGGAGATATCTACGGAGCATATTTTTCTGGGTGTGACGTGCGGTCCCGGGCGACTCCCGGGGCTCTGGGCGGAATCCCGGGGCTCGGGATGGAATTTCTCCGACGGCTCTGGGGTAAGTCATGTTATGGTTTAAAGTGGATTTTATGGATATTTTTGTGGAATTTTGTGGTGACGGGTTGAGGTTCGAGTTTTTATGCGCAACGCCGGATTTGTTCGAGATCAGCGAGCTCGGTAGGACGCTACGGAATGGTAAATAAATATTTGAAAAATATTTTATTAATGTTATGATATTCTGAGGATTCTGGTCAATTTTGGGTTCATTTGGAGTTCGTTACCTATAATTGGGGTTTAATTGCAAAGATTTGGAGAACCGGGAGGTTAAATGGTAATTAACCCAAAAGTTAAAAATAATTTGGGCCTGGGCTGGGCCTGGAGTCGGCAGCAGCAAACTGCTGGGACACTTGTCCCATTTCTATTTAGTGTGAAAAAGGAAAGAGGTATAAAAGCCAAAAATTCACATAATAATTCATTAATTTCATTTCATTTTACTTCTTCTTCCTTCTCTCCTTCTCTGCCGCCATCTTCTTCTCCTCTTAAGCTCCATGTTCTTCATCTCCCTTGGCTGAAACTTCAAGGTTTTGAGCTCCAAGCTTGCTTGATTCTGCGTTGGTGGAGTAGCGCGGACCCATGGGAGCCAAGTTGTGCGTTTCGGCCTGGGAGTCGGGATTTTCCGAGTTTTGGGCTGCGGGGCAGCGTTTCAGAGGTAAGGGCTTAACTTGGTAAAATGTACGTTTGTTCTGCTCCATATGTGTTATCAGGTATGATATCTCTGCTGTGTTTGTATGCTTTATTTATATGTTCTGATTCTGTGGCGAGGCCCGTATGGTTGGAGAGACCACGGGTACTCCTTGATTCTGTTCTGCGTATCCGCACCGGGAGTGCCGATACTTCTGTTCTGTGTCCGCACTGAAGGGGTGCCGACATTCTGCGTATCCGCACCAGGAGTGCCGATACTTCTGTTCTGTGACCCTACGACAGTTTGGGGCTCGCGACCCCAGCCACTGCTACCGTGCTATACATTCTGCTCGACCAGTATATTCGACCTCTGCGGAGGGCCGCGTTCTGGTCGCTCGGCGGTTGGACCGCATATGGTGGATTCTGATTTGCTTTATGTTTTATGTTCGTATGTATATGTATATGTTGTGCTAATCTGTTTTGCAGGTTCAGATTGTTGCCACCGTGGCAAACCGCATTTTTACCTTAAGCCCTTATCGGGTCCTTTCGAGGACTCACCCTTTTATCTGTTTACCACTTTCAGGCCGTCGACAAGCAACCCGCGGAGTAGAGGTTCCGCGGTGCTTATTTAACATTGATGTTGGATTGCAGCAGCAGTACCACGTGCGGAGGTCGCTTAATATTCCGCGCTATGTATTTATAGGATTTTGATACCGGCTCAGAGTCAGAATCGCATGCATATAGGTCGAGATCATGTTTTGGATGTGTATATATATATGATTGAGATATATTCTGTTTTGTTGGCTTCGAGTCGTGGGCGGAGCCCCGACTTGCCTATAGTAGGATTTGGGTTATCTCGGACTTGGTGCTTCGTGTTGATGGCGATAATGGATGTTAGTATACCATGAACCGCATGTGTGGTAGTAGTAAGATTGTTAGCATGCTTGCCTTGTATGAGTTATAGGTTGCTAGTTGTTACTCAACGATTCTCGTGATTCGAGCTCGATGCTCTGTTGCCACGCTTTCCGCCGTAATTCCTGTTTCCGACGCCGCGGCCGGCTCCGCCTCCGCAACCGGGCGGGGTGGCCGTGACAAGTTGGTATCGAGCAGGTCGGGTCGGAGTGACCCAAGAGGTAAAGTATGGTTAGCTCAGTATGGGTTGTGGAAGGCAAGCGTACAAGTCCAATGGCGGACTTTGGTGCAAGTTATGCTAGTTCATGAGCAAGTTTTTCAAGTAATGCCTTCGAAGGGCGAGCTACTGATTTACACTTCATTCTGGGGTGGTTCGGTACGGAGCCTGATCAACTCCTTATTTGAACCATTTCGAAATGTGTGTGGAGCAGCGGCGGTTCTTTGGAGCATTATGGAAGGTGTGGGTGTTATATGAAGTGATTCCGTGATTATAAGCATGATCTGACTTTATGTTTAAGGTTTAGTATGTAGTTTCGGGATTCTGAAAAGAATCCTTGCATCATGCATTGCATTACACTACAGAGCCATAAAATCTGCCGCCGCTAGCTTTAGGAAGAGAAAGTTTATTATTGGGATTATATGGTTTTGGGTTGATCCATTTTCGGTATGGCTAGAACACGCCGCCGGCGTGAGCAGAACCGGAGGGTAGGGACCGGGATCCCACACCTCCGAGGGCTAGAAGGCGGGTTCGAGTAACCTGTGGCTCGAGCAGCCACACTCACTCCCGAGTGATCAGCGAGTTGAGGGACCCGCTCCCGATATATTACAGTGTTGGGTCGCACAGCATTGGGTACATTGTTGCCAGCCCAGCAGATTCGAGGGGCGGCGAGGCACCGGAGGTCCGGACAGGCCACAGCGGGGACAGCCGGTTCAGGAGGTGAGCAGCAGCCACCTCAGTGCGCAGGGTTCAGCAGGATAGTGATTCCGAGGAGGGAGATCTGCGCAGTGCTGAGAGTTCTCGTCGGTCCCACCACCGACGGGAAGAGCTGAGACGCCAGTCTGATGAGATCAGACTTCTGGAGCGGTTTCAGCGTTTGAACCCCCCGAGGTTCAACGGCCGTGGAGGACCTGAGGCGGCTGAGGCATGGTTTGCGGGGGTTGACAAGCTCCTTGGGAGGCTGCACCTTCCATCTGAGGTTAGAGTTTCTTTGGCCACGTTCAACTGCAGGCACGGTGCAGATCATTGGTGGAGGGGCCTCCAGGGGCCGTCGAGGGCCGAGGCAAAGACGTGATGGGGGCATGATTCGGACTCAATCGGGAGCAGTTTGCTTACTACTTCCATCGCCAGCATATTGGGGATGCCGTCGGGGACCTCCGTCGAGCACGGTTCGATGATCTGGAGCAGGGACTCGGGCAGTAGCAGTATGAGCGGAGTTTGACCGATTGGTCCGCTACGTGCCACAGATACGGCATGGAGCAGAGAAGGCCAAACGGTTCATTCGCCGCCTACGCCCGGAGTACAGGTGGGCTCGAGGCCTCTGGATATCACTTCTTACCACGAGGTCATGCAGAAGGCCCGGCTCCTCGGCAGAGGAGGTTGAGAGTCGGTACCTACCACACCGACCCAAAGGATGGAGGGAGGGCTCTGCACAGCAGAGCTCGGCCGAGGTCTTCGTAGATCGGGCAGTGCAGGCAGAGCAACAGAGGCAAGCAGGACTACGCCGGCCGTTCCGACCTGCGCGAGTTGTGGCGGGCAGCACCCAGGCCGGCCATGTTACCGACAGTCAGGGCAGTGTCTGAGATGTGGGGCCAGTGATCATTGGATTCGTGATTGTCCTTTGACGCTGGGACAGGGGTCCGGCAGTACTACGCGTCCGCAGCCTCGGTTTCAGCCCAACGCACCCCGGGGGCGCGGTTCACGAAGGCGGGCCGAGGCCATCACAGCAGCCGAGACGACCGTTTCCGCCACCCCCTCCGCCACAGCAGCCTGGAGCAGGACGTGTATTCCAGGTGGAGCGGGGTGAGTCATCGCAGCGTGAGCCTCCACCACAGCAGGCCGGAGCAGGTCGAGTGTTTCAGATTGAGCGTGGAGAGACTTCGCAGCGCGGGGCACTCCAAGGTACATTACTTCTGAACGATACACCTATTCGTGCACTGTTTGATACTGGGGCGTCCGTTTCGATTGTGGCACAGAAGTGTGTCGAGTCACTCCACTGACTACTAGTGGACTTAGAGCGTCTTCATGGTGAAGGCGGTGAGTCGATTTACGCTTTCAATGAGATGGTACGGACTGCGTGCTATCCATTGGCGATCACCGGATTACGTCGGATCTGCTGGTGTTGAACACACCTAAGTATGATGTTATTCTTGGTATGGATTGGCTGTCCAAGAATTCCGTGCAAATTGACTGCCCAAACCGCAGTGTAACGGTTTCTGGAGAGGTGTTACCCTCTCGAGTTCGAGATGGGGCGAAGACGGTCGGGACCAGCATGGAGCCGCAGTGTTACGGATCGTGTCCCGATAGTGGATTCGGAGGAGTATTACGGTCTGAACCCGTCTGATACACGGTTGGAGCTGGATAAGATTCCAGTCGTCCGAGATTTTCCGCAGGTATTCCCGGAGGACTTGCCCGGGATGCCACCAGAGCGGGAGATCACGTTTGAGATCCAGTTGCAGCCTGGTTCTACTCCCATTTCCATTCCACCTTATCGGATGCCGATAGTGGAAATGGTGGAGTCAAGAAGCGATTAGAGGAGCTGCAGGAGAAGGGGTTTATTCGTCCGAGTACTTCACCATGGGTGCTCCAAAGATTGTTCGTTAAGAAGAAGGACGGATCACTCAGCCGTGTATTGATTACAAAGGCGGTTGAACGCCATCACTATCAAGAACAAGTACCCATTGCCGAGGATCGACGATCTCTTTGATCAGCCGAGAGGTGCGAAGATCTTTTCAAGATCGATCTGCGATCGGGTACTTTCGATTGCGAGTGAAGGAGGAGGACATCCCAAGACAGCTTTCCGTGACGCGGTATGGGCATTATGAGTATACGGTGATGCCATTCGGTTTGACCAACGCACCGGCGGCGTTCATGGACATGATGAACCGGGTGTTCCGACCGTATCTGGACTCATTTGTGGTGGTGTTCATCGATGACATTCTGATTTACTCTCGGGATGAGGATTCACACCGGGAGCATCTGAGGATTATTCTGCAGACACTTTGGGAACACCAGCTTTACGCTAAGTTCTCAAAGTGTGACTTCTGGATCCGAGAGGTGTCTTTTCTGGGGCATATCATCGGTGAGCACGGTTTATCAGTGGATCCCGAGACAGTTAAGGCGGTGCAGGAATGGAAGCGGCAGTTGACCACCGCACCGACCCTGGTTCTACCCCACCCGAGTCGACCTTATGTGATCTACACGGATGCATCTAGGTCCGGGTTGGGATGTGTTTTGATGCAGGGGCGGAACGTGATAGCTTATGGGTCGCGACAGCTTCGACCGCATGAGCAGAACTATCCTACGCATGATCTTGAGTTGGCTGCGGTGATTTATGCGTTGAAGCAATGGAGGCACTACCTACTCGGTAGCAAATTTCAGATTTTCACAGATCATAAGAGTCTGAAGTATCTGTTCACTCAGAAGGAGTTGAACATGAGGCAGCGCAGGTGGCTCGAGTACATCAAGGACTACGATTGCACTATCGAGTACACCGAGGGCAAAGGCAATACAGTGGCCGATGCTCTGAGTAGGAAGTACACGGGGGTTGTCAGAGGAGGCAGTGCTGAGGATCGGACCGAGGAGAATGATTTGACGTGCCTTTGGCGCAGGTGGGAGCGCTGGGAGCAGGCTCAGGTATATACTTTGACCATTCACTCGGAGTGGTTGGACAGAGTGCGAGAGGCACAGGAGAGGGATCCAGAGTTGAAGAAGTTATCCGGGGAGGACAAAGGGGCACTACTACCGAGGTTTCAGTACAGGCAGGGTTTGCTATACTTTGGGGATCGGTTGTATGTGCCAGGATCGAACTCATGGGATGAGATTTTGACAGAGGCGCACTCGAGCCGTTTGAGCATCCACCCCGGGAGTGAGAAGATGTATCAGGATCTGCGCACCCACTTTTGGTGGCCGGGTATGCGGAGACACATTGCCACACATGTGTCCAAGTGTGCCACTTGTCAGCGGGTGAAGGTGGAGCATCAGAAGCCGGCAGGGACATTGCAGACTTTGCCCATTCCGGTCGAAGTGGGCAACATCACGATGGACTTTCTTGCATTACCCTCGACTCCGGTCTCACCACGATGCCATCCGGGTTATCGTGGACCGTTTGACAAAGTGTGCTCACTTTACGCCATCGGATGATGATTCCCTGGAGAAGTTTGCCCATCTGTATATTAGAGAGATTGTGCGGTTACATGGGGTACCAGACTCCATCGTGTCAGATCGGGATCCGCGTTTTACCGCACGGTTCTGGGGCGCCTTTCATAAGGCTCTGGGCACGCGACTCCATCTGAGTACAGCTTACCACCCCCAAACCGACGGTCGATCGGAGCGGGTGATTCGTGTTCTGGAGGATATCTTTGCGGAGCTGTACATTGGATTTCGGAGGGGATTGGGACAGACAGTTGCCGCTGGTAGAGTTTTCGTATAACAACAGTTATCAGAGTACCATCGGCATGGCACCATTTGAGGCGTTGTATGGACGACGGTGCATGACACCGCACTGTTGGACTGAGGCGTCTGACAGGATTGAGCTGGGTCCCGAGCTTGTTGAGGAGACCACCGCAAAGATCAAGTTGATTCAGGCGCGGTTGAAGACCGCGAACGACCGCACCACCTCGTA
Source organism: Stellera chamaejasme (assembly GCA_024586325.1). Classification (NCBI taxonomy): domain Eukaryota; kingdom Viridiplantae; phylum Streptophyta; class Magnoliopsida; order Malvales; family Thymelaeaceae; genus Stellera; species Stellera chamaejasme. The sequence continues at coordinate 2,629,254 of CM044986.1, forward strand.
CGCGAACAGACGACGCAGGGATTTAGAGTTTGAGGTGGGTGACAGTGCAGTTGAAGGTGGCGCCAATCCGAGGTACGGTCAGATTTGGCGACGGGTAAGTTGGCCCCAAGGTATATCGGACCTTACGAGATTCTGCAGCGGATTGGCAGATTGGCCTACAGGTTGGCTTTACCTCCGAGTATGTCTGCGGTGCACAACGTCTTCCATGTCAGTATGCTGAAGAAGTGCATCTTGGATCCGGTACAGACGATACCTGTGGAGGAGGTTCAGCTGGAGCCCGATTTGTCGTATCAGGAGGTACCGATTGCCTTTCTGGGACGCGATACTCGGAAACTCCGGAGCAAGTTGATTCCCATGGTCAAGGTTCAGTGGTCACATCATACGGACCGGGAAGCGACTTGGGAAACCGAGCAGGACATCGAGAGCGATACCCCGAGCGAGATCAGCGTTTGATGCCCCTCTTGGAGGACCAAGAGTCCTAAGGGGGGGAGGATGTTACGGTCACCCTGAGCGGGTTGCGACCGGGTGACCCGGGGCTCCGATTTTGGCCTGCGGGTCACGTTTTTGGGCGATCAGACGGCTCCCGAGTCTTATTCGAGCATCATTCTGGCGAACCCTTTCATATTTGAGGTCGTGTGGGTCCCCCGGACGTTTCCGCCGAAAATATTTTTCCGGCGCCGGGGGGTTGTCGGGGTTGGCTCGGGACGTACAGCGGGCTCGGTAGCTCTCCCAGGACCTCGGATGGTGGAACAGTTTGCGGATTTTGAATCGTGTGTGCGGACCGGAGGTTTTTACGGAGCATTTTTTTCTGTACGTTACTTGAGGTACCGGGCGACTCCCGGGGCTCTGGGCGGAATCCCGGGGCTCGGGATGGAATTTCTCCGACGGCTCTGGGGTAAGTCATGTTATGGTTTAAAGTGGATTTTATGGATATTTTTGTGGAATTTTGTGGTGACGGGTTGAGGTTCAGGTTTTTATGCGTGGCCGGATTTGTTCGGGATCAGCGAGCTCGGTAGGGGCGCTACGGAATGGTAAATAAATATTTGAAAAATATTTTATTAATGTTATGATATTCTGAGGATTCTGGTCAATTTTGGGTTCATTTGGAGTTCGTTACCTATAATTGGGGTTTAATTGCAAAGATTTGGAGAACCGGGAGGTTAAATGGTAATTAACCCAAAAGTTAAAAATAATTTGGGCCTGGGCTGGGCCTGGAGTCGGCAGCAGCAAACTGCTGGGACACTTGTCCCATTTCTATTTAGTGTGAAAAAGGAAAGAGGTATAAAAGCCAAAAATTCACATAATAATTCATTAATTTCATTTCATTTTACTTCTTCTTCCTTCTCTCCTTCTCTGCCGCCATCTTCTTCTCCTCTTAAGCTCCATGTTCTTCATCTCCCTTGGCTGAAACTTCAAGGTTTTGAGCTCCAAGCTTGCTTGATTCTGCGTTGGTGGAGTAGCGCGGATCCGTAAGAGCCAAGCTGTGCATTTCGGGTCGGGAGTCGGGATTTTCCGAGTTTTGGGCTGCGGGGCAGCGTTTCAGAGGTAAGGGCTTAACTTGGTAAAATGTACGTTTGTTCTGCTCCATATGTGTTATCAGGTATGATATCTCTGCTGTGTTTGTATGCTTTATTTATATGTTCTGATTCTGTGGCGAGGCCGTATGGTTGGAGAGACCACGGGTACTCCTTGATTCTGTTCTGCGTATCCGCACCGGGAGTGCCGATACTTCTGTTCTGTGTCCGCACTGAAGGGGTGCCGACATTCTGCGTATCCGCACCAGGAGTGCCGATACTTCTGTTCTGTGACCCTACGACAGTTTGGGGCTCGCGACCCGGCCGGTGCCGTGCTATCTGCTGCTTACGACCGTATATTCGACCTCTGCGGAGGGTCAGCCGTTCTGGTCGCTCGCGGTTGGACCGCATATGGTGGATTCTGATTTGCTTTATGTTTTATGTTCGTATGTATATGTATATGTTGTGCTAACTGCTTTTGCGAGTTCGATTGTTGCCACGTGGCAACCGCATTTTTACCTTAAGACCTTAATGGGTAATTTAGAGTACTCACCCTTATATCTGTTTACCACTTTCAGGCCGTCCTGACAAGCAACCGGCGGAGTAGAGGTTCCGCGGTGCTTCTTTCACTCTGAGGTTGGGTTGCAGCAGCAGTACCACGTGCGGAGGTCGCTTCAGATTCCGCGCTAGGTATTTATAGGATTTTGAATCCGGCTCAGAGTCAGAATCGCATGCATATAGGTCAGATCATGTTTTGGATGTGTATATATATATGATTGAGATATATTCTGTTTTGTTGGCTTCGAGTCGTGGCGGAGCCCCGACTTGCCTATAGTAGGATTTGGGTTATCTCGGACTTGGTGCTTCGTGTTGATGGCGATAATGGATGTTAGTATACCATGAACTCGCATGTGTGGTAGTAGTAAGATTATTAGCATGCTTGCCTTGTATGAGTTATAGGTTGCTAGTTGTTACTCAACGATTCTGTGATTCGAGCTCGATGCTCTGTTGCCACGCTTTCCGCCGTAATCCCTGTTTCCGACGTCGCGGCCGGCTCCGCCTCCGCAACCGGGCGGGGTGGCTGTGACAAAGATCGCTCGACACGGTCTCGCCATGATGCGATCTGGGATATTGTGAATCGGCCGACAAAGTGCGCACGCCGCTTATTCGGATCACGGACCCTCTGGAGAAGCTTGCCCGGCTTTACATCAGTGAGATTGTACGATTACATGGAGTACCAGACTCCATTGTATCTGACCGTGATCCGCGTTTCACGGCACGGTTCTGGAGGGCTTTTCATGAAGCGCTGGGCACGCGACTCCATCTGAATACAGTTTATCACCCACAGACGGACGGGCAATGGAGCGGGTGATTCGATATTGGAGGATATGTTGCGAATCATGCTTTGGATTTTGGAGGAGTTTGGGACTAGCGATTACTTTGATAGAGTTCTCATACAACAATTGCTTTGCACTACGTTTGACATGGCACCCTACGAGGTGTTGTACGGGAGGTGTAAGACACCATACCGTTGGACAGATGCGTCGATGGGGTTAAGCTGGGACCCGAGCTTTTGAGGAGTCTACGGCAAAGATCAGTTATTACAGCGCGGATTAAAACCGCGAACGATCGCACCACCGCTTATACAAACCGCCGCCGTAGGCTCTTGAATCTGAGTTTGGTAATAGAATTTGATCGAGGTAGCACCGTTCGGAGGAACAAGAAGATGTGATAGGCGGGCGAGTTACCCCGAGTTATATCGGTTATTATGAGTTTCGCAGTAAGTTGTTAGGTTGGCCTTACCCCCAATTCAAGCTTCGTTTTATGTGGTACCTTCCGTGATAGCCTGTTGTGGATCGGTTAGATTTAGGTTCGATCTTCTGCAGGGTTGTCTGGTAGAAATACTCAAGAATCGACTCGGGTGCAATAAGATGCACCCGGAGGGTGGGACGCCGTGAGGCTCAGTATGGTAGTCTAAACTACCACTCCCGCCGCACCAGTACGGTGGTCCGATTGTTCTGAGTTAGAGGAATGTTCATATTTTCTGGTTGGTAGCGACACTTGTCTGGTTGGTTCAGGCTACTCTTGGAGGACCAAGAGTTCTAAGGGGGGGAGAATGTTACGGTCACCCCGAGCGGGTTGCGACCGGGTGACCCGGGGCTCCGGTTTTGGCCTGCGGGTCACGTTTTTCGGCGTTCAGGCGGCTCCCGAGCCCTATCCGGGTATCATTTTGGCGAACCCTTCCGTATTTGAGGTCGTGTGGGTCCCCCGGACGTTTCCGCCGAAAATATTTTTCTGGCGCCGGGGGGTTGTCGGGGTCGCCTCGGGACGTACAGCGGGCTCGGTAGCGCTCTCGAGACCTCAATTTGGGAAGCCGTTTGCAGTTTTGGAGTCGTGAGAATGTCCCGGAGGTGTTTGTGGAGTTTAATATTTGGGGCGGGACGTTCGGTTCCGGGCGACTCCCGGGGCTCGGGACGGGAATCCCGGGGCTCGGGATGGAAATTTTCTGACGGCTTTGGGGTAAGTTGTGTTTGAATTTAAGATGGAATTTATGGGTATTTTTATAGAATTTTGGAGTGATGGAATTTCGGTTAAGGTTGACACGCTCGCACGTCGGGTTTTGGTTCGGGTTCAGCGAGCTCGGTAGGACACTCTGGATTGGTAAATGAACTTTTGAAAAATGTTCTGTGAATGTTATAATATTCTGAGGGTTGTGTCCAAGTTTCGTTAATTTTGGAATTCGGTAAATATTTTTGGGCAAAAAGAATTGGAACTTTCGGAAAAATTGGGAGTTAATTAGTAATTGGCCACAAAAATAAAAAGTAATCAGCATGGGCACAGCAGCAGATTTTCGGCAGTAGTGGGGAGGATTTGGGACACATGTCCAATTTTCATTTAGTTAAAAAAGGAAGTGATATAAAAGCCAAAAATTACATAATATTACAAGTTAATTCATTTCATCTTTCTTCTTCTTCCTACTTCTTCTCTGCCGCCATGCTCTTCATCTTCAAAGCTTCATGTGCTTCAACATTCCTTGCTGAAAACTTCAAGGTTTTGGGTTCCAAAGATTGGTAAGCTTCCATCTTTCTTCTCTTTTGTAGTTGGTTTCATAAAATGGTGAAGAAAAGAGAGAGTTTGTAAGCTTTGTGTTTACTCTTGTCAACATGCTAGAGTAATCCTCTCCCTCCCATCTTTTAGTATGTTGTTCTTGGGCTTGAGGGGAGTAGGAATCTATGGTTGAATGTTGGAAAAACTCCATGGAAGAGAGAACCTAGGTTTGGCCGAATTTTTGGGATAATTTCCAAAATGGTGTATGTTTGTTATCTTGTTTCATGCTTCAAGTATGTTGTTCCTAGCATGATTCTAAGACAATCTATGGTTTCAATTGGAAGGAAAACATGTTGGGTAGAAAACCCCTCTTTGGCCGAATTATTAGTGAAGAGGTTTTGGTTGTTTAGGTGAAATTGGTTAGTGATCTTGCTTAATAATTGCAATTGGTGATTAAAGAGTGCTAATGGAACTTTGTTTGGATTGAAATGGAAGTTGGGTGAGGAACCCTCCTTTTGGCCGATTTGTGTAGAAAGGGGTTTGTTGATTTTGATGCAATTGGTTAGTAATTTTGGTTAGGAAGTGAAATTGGTGATTAGTATGATTAATTAGAAGCTTGTATGGTTTGATTTGGAAGTGTGGTGAAAAATTAGTAAAGGGCCGAATTGTTGAAGTGGTTCTTTTTCTATGTTGGTGATGTGTGTTGATTGAATTGGATGCTAAATTGGTATTGTGTATGGAAATAGGTTTATGATGGTGTTTGAAACATCATTTTCGGACAACGGTGGGAAAGTTAGGTTTATACGGGTTTACCGGAAAAGTGTCCGGAATGCGGGTTTAAGGGTTGGAATATGTTTGTGGGTGTTGGAATAACAATGTTCAGGCTCGGTTTGTAAAACCGAGCTTTACGTGGAATTTTCCGGAAAGTGCGGGTTTGTGCGGAAATTGTTTTTACGGGGTTGTTTGGATGTGTTCGATCCAACTATGGTTGTCTGACTTGATTCTGCGTTGGTGGAGTAGCGCGGACCCGTAGGAGCCAAGTTGTGCATTTCGGATCGGGAGTCGGGATTTTCGAGTGTTGGGCTGCGGCGCGCTTCCGAGGTAAGGGCTTAATTGGTAAAATGTATGTTTGTTCCGTTTTAAGGCCCGGAAAACCTTAGAGGTCCGGGTTCTTATTCATTACGTATGTGTATATCGGGTATGATACTGTGTTCTCATTTGTGCATTGTTATTATTGTTTGTTCTGATTCTGAGACGAGACCCGTATGGTTGGAGGGACCAAGGGTGCTCTTTGGTTCTGTTCTGTGTATCCGCACCAGGAGTGCCGATACTTCTGATCTGTGTCCGCACTGGAGGGTGACGACATTCTGTGTATATCCGCACTTGGGGTGCCGATATACTGCGACCCTACGACGGTTTGGGATCACGACCCACCGCACCGTGCTTTCGCTCGCTCGCATCAGTATATTCTCGACCTCCGTAAGAGGGCTGCCGTCATGGGTCGCTCGGCGGTTGGACCGCATATGATTGGGATTCGGTTTACTTTACGTTATATATTCATATATTGTGTATATACTTGTGATATTCTGTTTGCGAGTTCGGGTTGCCACTGAGCAAGCTGCGTTTTACCATTAGCCCTTACTGGGTCCTTTCGAGGACTCACCCTTTTATTTGTTTACCATCTTTCAGTAATCGACAAGCAACCAGCGAATAGAGATCCGCGGTGCTTCCCGACATTTTGGGTTACAGTAGCGAAGAGTACCACGTGCGGGAATTCTTGAGCGAGAGGCTTCGATTCCGCACTTAGGTATATATATATAGGATTTCGTTTAATGGCTCTGTAGCTGCGATTTGCATGCATGTAGGTCAGATCATGAATTTGTATATGTCATATGATCGGAAATATATTCTGCCTTTGATGCCTTCTGAGTCGAGGGCGGAGCCCGACTTGCCTATATTGGATTTGTTATGATATGAATTCAGTGTTTCTGTGGTTGTTGCGATGAGCAATGTTTGGTATACCATGAACTGCTTGGTTGGTATTTTGTCGAGTTATCATGTATACTTGCCATGTATGGGTTCTGTAGGTTGCTAGTCGATACTCGTTTGTTCTGTATTTGAGCTCGATGCTCCGCTGCCGCGCTTTCCGCCGTAGGTTCCGGTTCTCGACGTCGCGGCCGGCTCCGCCTCCGCAACCGGGCGGGGTGGCTGTGACAGAAGGTGTGCTTGGCCCTCTTCGACACCTTTTCACCAATTTACGCACCTTTCCGCCAAGAGACACGTCTCTTCGCCAAAAGGTGCCTAGACACATTTGTACCAAGCTCACATAGAGCTAGTCCAAGACATACTAAATCATCCATTGAGCTCCTTGAGCTCATATCAGCTCACTAAGAGCAGATACACATCTCTCTAGCTCAAACACTCAGATTGAGCTGAGTTGAGCTGTGCTTAGCTACTTTAGCTAGCCCAGGTCATCTTGGTGCGCAAGAATTCCAACAAACTCCCACTCGCACCAATGATGATCTTTTAGCACAAGCTCCCACTCGAATAAAACACTTTCTCATACTAAACCAAACACTTTGGCAAACTATATAAAAGGAGTTGTGAGTGCGACCTTAAGGCATCCACACGGTACCTCTTCCATTGAGGTTGTTAGACTCTCAAATGGAAGATTGTCCTCTCAAACTCACTTGAACACTTCAAGTGTTTGTGTGTTATTCAAATTTTCTTGAACTTAACAAGACATGCTTGAACATCTTCAAGCTTTCCTTGAACTACTTCAAGTAGTGCCTTTAGAACCCCAAGACATATGGCACGTATTCTTAACCACAGTCAGTCTCTTTCATTTTAATGATGACTGTGTTAAGTGTCGAGTACTCTTTAATTCGTATTATCCCCAATTCAGACCTTATCATGTTGTACCAATGCAACATGTGAGCTCAAAGGTTGAATTTAGGACTCACGTACCAAGTTTCACTTGTCTTTCCTTTACACTCTACCTGCTTAATGATCCATATAGATTTAGTTACCCAAAAGGAGGATACTCCAGCCGCATTCATCTGCGACCTTCGACAACCAATCAAAGTAACTTTGTCAATGTGAATCATTAACTAAGAGTTAAAGTGATTAAGGGTCAAATCGAAGAATTCTCACACTACGCAATGTTAGATACAACTTGCTTAAATTCTTCTTTTTGTAGAATTTCATGGTCTTAGGATATTTGCAACAAACTCCGAAAGATTCTATTAACACTTCTTAGGGTGTTTTACAAACACCACTCTCACTTGGAGTGATATCACTTAGAATGAGGGGTGTGTCATTTCTCCCTCTTAAAACACCTCAGAGTGTGCTCCTTCTAACATATAAAAGGAGGACATGTCACAAGCCATGAAATTTCTATGCAAGCCCGAGCTTACACTCACACATAGGCTAGAATGTATCAGTGTCATACAAAATCAGCAGAGCACCTCATCTTGATTATTCAGATCAAGGCGACATAAAAGTATACCAAAGTGTCATGTGTTGTAACATGACTCCCACTCAATAGAGTAACATTGCATGTCACATGTTTCCTGAAGAAACAACACACTATTTGAGTCTTTGGTAGTCTCATCCTTGGTCTACTTAAGATCAAGGGCGAATGACTTGGTGTGAGAAAGTCATTCTCAATGCCTATGGTGGACATGTTCATTTGTTCATTGTGTGTTATTAATGGAACTAAGTAAATGACATCAAATAATTACTTTATTGATCATCATTATACATATATACATGTGTGACACCAAAGTGGTGAAAGTCATACAACAATTAGCATATTTACAATCTCCTAAGACCCATTGCTCGGACATGACGAGCAAACACAATGGGTGGCAATGGCTTAGTGAGAGGATCTGCCACCATAAGGTCTGTTGAGATGTATTCAATTTTGACTTCACCTCCTTCAACTGCATCTCGAACGAAATTATATTTCATGCTAATGTGTTTGGTTTTTCCATGATACTTGGGGTCCTTGGTGTAGGCCATAGCTGCCATACTATCACTGTAGATAGTAATGGGCTTACTTATTTTGACCATTGACTCCAAGTTTTTAAGGAAATAACCAAGCCACAGGGCTTCCTGGACAGCCGAGGCACAAGAAACGACTGCCTCCATGGTTGATAAGGCTGTACAGTTTGTTTCTTACTACACCAAGTAGTAGCGCCCCATTTAGCAAGAAAATATAACCACTTGTAGATTTGCTAGAATCTCTATCTCCTCCCAATCGGCATCGAATAGCCGTGTAACCCAAGGTTTTTTACTTTATAACATAGCCAATAATCCTTAGTACCTTTAATTTATCTAAGGATCCTCTTTACATTCTTCCAATGCTCCATGCCATTGTTCGAAGAATATCTATCAAGTAAACCGACCGCTTGACTTATGTCTGGCCGTGTACAAATCATGGCGTACATAAGGCTACCAATGGCACTATGGTAAAGTATCTTAGTCATTTCTTCCTTGTCTTTTGGAGTCTTAGGACATAAGTCCTCTCCAATTTTGCAACCATATGCAAGTGGGGTGTTCATTGGCTTAGAGTTGGTCAAGTTAAACCTCTCAAGAACTTTATCTATATAAAGCTCTTGTGAAAGTCCTAACATATGCTTCTTTCTGTCCCGATGTATCTTAACACCTAGGATATAAGAAGCTTCCCCCAGGTCCTTCATTTTGAAGGTGGAGGACAACCATCCTTTGATGGCGAGCAACAACTCCAAGCTACTACTTGCAATTAAAATGTCATCGACATATAATGTCATAATGGCAAAACTGGACTCTTTGAAGAACAAGTACACACAATGGTCTTCATGCATCATCACAAAACCATAGCTTGTGACTGCATGATGAAACTTCAAGTACCACTGTCTTGAAGCTTGTTTGAGACCATATATAGACTTCTTTAGTCTACATACCTTGTCTTCTTGACCTACTTGTACAAACCCTTCGGGTTGTTTCATGTAGATCTCTTCACTCAACTCACCGTTGAGGAAGGCCGTGGTTACATCCATCCGATGCAACTCAAGGTCCAAGTTTGCCACTATCGCAAGTAGCAATCTGATGGAATTAAACTTAACCACGGAGAGAAAGTGTCTTTGAAATCAACACCTTCCTTCTCGTAAAGCCTTTGGCCACCAACCGGCCTTGTACCTTTCGATACTCCCATCGAGTTCTTCTTTATTTTAAGAACCCACTTATTGCCGATCGCTTTTCGGCCACGAGGAAGATCGAGACAATTCCCATACCTCATTTTCATGCATTGAATGCAACTCATCATTCATTGCCTTTAGCCACTCTTCTTCTCTGTGCCCCTTCAAGAGCTTCTTTGACATTACTTGGCTCATCGATCTCGCACGAGACCAAGTATGTCTCACCTTCCGATAGTCCCCACCTTTTAGGTGCTTTGGACTCCCGAGTTGATCTTCTCAACCGAGGGGAGGTGTTGGCTCTTGAAGTACCTCAACTCCCTCTTGAACAGATCCCTCGGTTGTGGATCCTGCTCATTCGAGTCCATGTTTATGGGCTCATTCGGAAAGCCTCGACTTGTTCCGGTTGAGGTACTCCCTGAGTAGGTACAGATCCTTGTAACCGGCACTTGTGAAGTGCCCGGTTGACCTTCTTCTAGGATCGGGCCTATTGAGGCTAAATCATCACTTTCGCCAACTTTTGGAAACTCCGTTTCCACAAACTTGGCGTTTCTTGCATCAAACACCAAACCCTTCTTTAAAATGAGATCCAAGAACACATAGCCCTTGGATTCCGTACAATATCCGAGAAAAGCACACTTCTTTCCTCTTGGTCCCAATTTTCCCAACGGATGGTCGGGATTATGTACGTAAGCTAAGCAACCCCAAGGCCGCAAGTAGCTTAAGTTCGGGGTCCTCTTCATCCATAACTCATATGGAGAGGAGTCGATGTCCTTGGTAGGTACCCTATTGAGAATGTGCACCGCACATAGCAGCGCATCACTCCAATAGGTCACATCCAGATTGGCTTTAGCCATCATGGAACGTACCATGTCCATCAAAGTTCGGTTCTTTCTTTCGGACACACCATTTTGGGGGTGTCCAAGAAAGGGTGAACTCTCTAGCAATGCCTTTTGACTCACAAAAGGCCTTGAATGCAAGTGAACCGTACTCACCACCTCTGTCGGTCCTTAAGGACTTCACCTTCTTATCTACTTGGTTCTCAACCAAGTGTACATCTTTCTGAAAATATGCTAAGGCCTCTGCCTTGGTTTTGAGTAAGAAGACGTGGGTGAATCGTGTACAGTCATCAGTAAAAGTGATGAAGTACTTGAACCCATTTCTGGATTCAATTCTCATAGGTCCACAAAGATCGAATGGACTAAACTTAGTGCCTCGGTTCTCCTAGTTGCCCTCCCAAAGGCTTTCTCGTTGCCTTGCCTTTTAAGCAAGGTTGACAAGTTGGCAGGACAACCTTGGTCAAGGATTCAAGCAAGCCACTTTTGGCTAACTTATTCATCCTATCTTGTCCTATATGTCCCAACCGTTCATGCCACGATTTTGATCTATGACTTTAGTCACGTGGCAACTAGGAGTTGCAATGAGAATGGCCATCGGGCCTTAATTCATACTGATCCATTATTAACTAAGCATTTTGAGAGAACTTGATTATCCTTTAATATAGTTACACTATCATTAAAGAATTGAAAGCAATAATTGTACTTCAACATGGCGAAATAGAAATTAAATTTCTACAAATAGTAGGTACATATAATGTGTCCACAAGATACAAATATCTATTACACAAGGGAACCTTACAGTTTCCTATTCCAACTACTTCTAATTTTGCATCATTCCCCACCGAGACGTGCTTCACACCTCTTGGGAGCTTGCGGTACGCCACAAACCAGGACTTGTCCCGAGCTATGTGGTCTGTTGCTCCTGAATCAACAATCCACAAAGAATTGCTTTCAATTAGCATAGTACATGACGTCACATGTGCTATTGAAGTAGAAGGTTCAAAATGTACCTTAGGTGCACTTTTGCAATCTCTTGCAAAGTGTCCTTTCTTGCCACAGTTGAAGCACTTGAGCTTGAAACGTCCCTTCTCTTCTTCCGGACCCGTTTCCTTTGCCTTTCCCTTACCCTTGCCTTTGAAGCCGCCCTTTTCCCACCCTTGAACCACTTCTTCTTTTTACCCCGTTGTTATCGGAGGTATTGGCAACATATGCCTTGGAGTGGTCCTTGAGAGCCATTACTTCAGCCTCAAGTAAAAGGTGACGGGCGATGTCATCAAAGGTCTTAATCTGAGGTTGTGGCGTAAGTTGACCTTCATCAACTGCCACTCCTCATCGTAAGGACCTTATTATTGCTTGCACTGCTGCTCGTCGGTGAGGTCGTGCCCAGCTTGTTTAAGCTGATGAATCATTCGTGACATCTCACGAAGGTGGGCACTCATGGTGTGATCTGCTCGTTTACCATAGTTCTCAAACCTTAGTATCATTGAGCGTTGTTTCTCCACGAAACATCTCCATACTTGGCCTTCACAAAGATCCCAGATGCCTTTGGCCGAGGGTAGCATGGAGAACTCCACCATGATCTCATCCACCATTGTGGACAAGAGTGTGACTCTACACATAGAGTTCTTTTTAAGGTAGGCTTCATAAGCCACCCTACTTCCCCCTTCCTCCGGGGGGTTGACCTCAGCATCGAGCACCTCAAGTGTCTCTTGCTCAGTTAAGATGAACTTGACCTTCTGCTGCCAAATTAGATAGTTTTCACCATCCAATTTGAGGTCACGGTTCAACTCTGCTACTATGTTCTTAGTAGCCATCTACAAATATGCAATTCACATGTTTTAGATTCCAATTCACACAATTAGACTTATTCAAGCAATATGTTCATGAAATAACTTAGTTTATACCCAGACGTAGCAAAAGGTATGCATATAGCATCCGATCAGAAACGCCTAAGCACAACTTTGCCATTTTATGAACATACCCTTAACAAGCCTATACATTAAATCAATCAAGGGCAACCAAGCATACATCAGTTTATAACCTCACTTGACCTTCCAAGAAGGCCTGAATCACGCACTCATGCGTGATCGTAACAACCATAGCACTTCACTTAAACCTTAGTCTCATCACCCATAAGTCTCCTTAATACAATGCCCAGATCGTTGGTGGAGTCACAAACGGTCTCACTTAAGTACCACTTCCTTAGACAGCATTATATTAGCTTGACAGGGTCCCTAGAGACCTTAGTTTAATGAAGTGTCTCATCAATTGAATCAAGTTTCAAGTCCTTCAAGTTCACCGTACAAGTACTTGAACTATCTTAAGGTAGAATCTCTTGTTTCAATAGACGTATGTTCCCTCACTTAATTTAAGCTTCAATTCCCTCAAGTCCATCATAGTGGTACAAAACCAGTATTAAGACTATCAAGGGCTGAAATTCTTAAATTAGGTAAAGAATAAATGTCACATGCATGCCAAGTCTATGTCACACATGGACCTTAGGAACCACGAGAGGAGCGCTCCCGGGGAAAGATGGAGGGTCACAGACGGTCCCACTTAAAACCCACCTCCTAGACAGAGCACATTCCAGCAATTACCTCAAGGTATAATGTGATATAGAACTTTGGCACACATTTTCTTTAGGTTCATTTAATCATTCATGGAACAAATAGGCAAGTCAACATGTTATACAACCATTTTCATCATACAACCTTCAAGCATGATTCAAAACACATATAACATTCATGCTTCCTTTTTCCATTTAAACGAATATAACCCCTTCGAATAACCTTACCGGGGGTCTCTGATACCATTTGTTAATTTTAGGATCGTCTTTAACATGCTTCTCATGTTCGCATTCTATAATACTGAAGAAAGGATTAAGGATGTGTACCTTTCTTCTGGACGCAGCTTAAGAATCTTAGAGATTCTTGCTCCTTGTTGATGTAGAAGACTCGGCTCGGGACACACCTTAAGGGCGGATTGGAGAGGATTTGTCTCCAAAGTGAGTTCCACTCACAATGCTCCTAGAATGCCTTCTAGCTTGGAAGAGGAAGTATGAGGAGAGAAGAGAGAACCAATGCTGGTTGTGGGATGATGGAAATGGCGCCACCCTCCCTCTATTTATAGAGGAGGATGGGCTGCCAATGAGGGGCACAATGCCTCCTCATTTGCGAAGTAACATGTCTCTAGGGCCAAGGGCTGCAACCAATGCCCCTTGGTCCATGAGACATGTCTCATGCCTTTTGCCTTTTCAATTAACTAATTAATTAGAAAAGGAATAAATAAATAATTGTGTCTAATAGGAAATTAATTAACTAATTAATTAATTATCCAAATATGGTGAAGAGGCAAGGGAGGTGACCCATGCCCCTTGCCCATTCGGCCATGGGACATGAGACATGTCCCTTTGGCCGTATGGTGCTAGGGTTGGGGTGCACCCCCTTGCCTAGAGGCACCTAGGGCGAAGGGGCACTCACACCCCTAGGCCCATGGCCGAATGGGTGTAAGGCCACCTTAGGGTGCCCTTTCGGCACCCAAGGGTGCTATGCACCATTCGGCCTAAGCCGAAGGTGTGCTTGGCCCTCTCCGACACCTTTTCACCAATTTACGAACCTTTCCGCCAAGAGACACGTCTCTTCGCCAAAAGGTGCCTAGACACATTTGTACCAAGCTCACATAGAGCTAGTCCAAGACATATTAAATCATCCATTGAGCTCCTTGAGCTCATATCAGCTCACTAAGAGCAGATACACATCTCTCTAGCTCAAACACTCAGATTGAGCTGAGTTGAGTTGTGCTTAGCTACTTTAGCTAGCCCAGGTCATCTTGGTGCGCAAGAATTCCAACACTGTTTTGGGCTTTATTTGGGGGAAGCCCAAGAACTGGCCCACCCTTTTTGGGTTGTGGTGGTTTGAAACACTTAACTGACACTTTGAAATTTCGGCGCAGTAAAAGGTGTTTTTACCGTTTGTAATTATGGGGAGAGTGGGACGGTTTTTCGTCTTCCCCCTATTTAAATGCAATCCCACATGGGCGAAGTCAATTCGCCTGAGCATTGTCGCTTTCCTTTGGCTTTGTGCTTCCGGTGAAATTTGTAGAGATTTTGTTGCTGCGATTCGAATCGGTAAGAGACATTTTCCTTTCATTGTGTATTCGACTGTGATTTAGACGAATATGTAGTCCTGTAGTCCGCGTTGCTTGGGTTCTTGGGCTTAGGGTTTTTGATTTTCGAATTTGTGACTGATTTTGTAGATGACACCCAAGAAGTCAAGCAATCCCAGCGTAGGTCCCGATATTGGGGAATTATGCCCCTGATCGTCGCTATCGGAAAAGAAAATGGCCGACATTTGTAGAAACCACCACGTTCACTACGTATTTGCAGAAGGGCTGGTAACGCCACTTTCGTTACCAAGGCGTTACGAATGGTAACGCCAAAGGGCGTTACCAGGGCGCTACCATTCGACGCGTTACTTCAGCAAAACGCGTTACCAGGGCGCTACCGAGCCTGACAAAGCCTGACAGGCCTGATAGCGCCACACCCCCTACCAGGGCGTTACTATCCCAAATTCCAATTATGCGCAATTTCCTCCACATCCCACATCCGTGTGGTTCGAACCCCAGCTCTCTGGGGGTGAGAAAATGGGCAACAAGTATCTCCCCACTGCACCAATTGTCTATATTGCATGATTCCCAAGTATTGTACTTATAAAAGATGCCATAGTCATTATGGATTGTTCTATATTATTTTTATTACTATAATGGGATTCTATATTATTATTATCATTATTTTAGATAAACTAGTAAATAATAATGAGAGTAAGTTTTATTTAAAATTATATTTTCTTTATCTTTCCATGGTTAGAAACTAATGAATTTTTCTATCAAATACGAAAAAGAAAACATGAACATACTTAATCAAAAAAATGATCATTAATTTTAATGGGAATTTCTAAAAGAAATATGAACATACTTAATCAAAAAAAATGATCATTAATTTTATGTGCACCTAATTAATTTATTCAGTTAATATTTATTTTTGTTAATATCGTAATTAATTTGTTAATATTTTTTAATATCATTTTTGTTAATATTTGTAAATTATCTTAATTTGTTAATATTTGTAAATTATCGAAATTTTTAAATATTTGAAAAATATTTTAGTATTCTGAAATTTATATTAATATTTTGAAATAGGACGACCGTAACGCACAATGGCATTACCGGGCTACTCTCTCGACAAGTTCGACCCGAGTGGCGCCGAGTAATGTCTTGGCGCTACTAATACTGGCCCCACGTGCGCCAGGGCGTTACCAGGGCGCTACTAGCTCTGACACGCCTCTGACTGGTAGCGCCCTGAGTAACGCCTGGGGCGCTACTGCGCTTTCCGGCCCCATAGTAACGCCCCAGGCGTTACCCCAGGCGTTACTGCATTGCCTCCAAGTACGTAGTGGTTTACACGAGGGTGGTCTACGGAGTATCTCCGACGGATGTTTTAAGGAGGGCGGAGATGGAGGTAAACGATGGGGCTATGAGGGAGCAGACGATGATGGTCTACAAGGCCCGGTTGAAAGCCGGTTTGAGGCTTCCGCTCTGCTACTGTTGCTGCAGTTGTGCGAATGGTGGGGTGTTTTTCCTGGGTAGCTGGCCCCGAATGTTTTACCACTATAAACGTTTTTATAGTGGCCTGTTATCTGGCGAGAATGACGGCGTTGCCCGAGGTGGTTTCTTCAGTTTTACACCCTGAAGAGGTTTATTGGTCACCCATTTTATCAACTTACCCCCGAGGAGGTGAAGGTGAGCAACAAGATGGTGAAGATTGGCGTGTTTGCTGACACTACCAGCTCGTGGGGCAAATGGAAAAAATGGTTTTTCTTTATCTTGAAGGAGGATAAATGGGGCTTCCCGGCATATTTCGTCGGAGAGAGGGAATCCAGGGTGTTTGCGAAGCCCTCCATATGGGCTGGGAGTGAAGGGATGAAAGTCATCAATACCCTTTGCGAATGGGTTTGCGCAGTGATTAGGATTGAGGACTGTGATGGTGTGTTTCCATTCACTCTATCGAGTATGGACTAGGTAGTGCTGTGGAAGGTGAAGATTAGTCAGGCCTACTAGCTTTTAGGCCATGTGGATACGTTGGAGAATTGGGTCGAGGGCCTGGATGGAGATCTGATCGAGCGCTTCGTGAGCTCGTTTTGGACCCCAGACGTCAGTTGCATTGTTCTCTTTTATGACGTTTGTCGGTTGTAACTGAGTTTGTAATCCCCCTTTTTTGGATTTGCATTGCAGTGCCGATGATGAAGTTTAGCAGCCTCTTTGCTAAGAAGAAGGACCTTAGAGAGGCCATGTTGAAGAAAATGGTGGAGGCATGCGCCGTGGAACCCATTCGAGGGGTCTACGAGGGGTCCTCGGAAGGGGCTTCGAATGCCGACGCCAAACTGAAAGTCTCTGGGCGATCAAGCGGTGGCGAGAGCCGGGATGGAGTTGCTTCCAGAATCTAAAAGAATCAAGACACAAAAAACCCTTAGGTGTAGAAGAAAAGGGGAGAGGTGTGGGTGTGTAGTCGGTACCTTATTTTGGGTTGACATCACCCCACTTATAGGGTGATGCCAAGACTTTCCCCACGCTGGGGTAGGGTAATGTTAGGGCTTTTCCCATGCTGGGATTGCTGACCCCCGGATTTTAGGGACTGTCATATCCCTCAAACAGTGGTGATCTAACATTATTTGAGTGGACCTTTGACTTGGAATTGGAGTATGAATTAGGCTTTGCATGTGTCTGTCAGTCAAAGCCATATCCATGACAAGATGGTACTTTCCCGCAAATGTGATCATATGGGGAGCACCCTCGTATTGTTGGTCCACTTGACAGTTATACGAGGACCCTCGCCGTGTAAACGAGGGGGATCCTCGTAGTGCCTCTTATTGCTGGTCCACTTGACCGTTATACGAGGACCCTCGCCGTATAAACGAGGGGGAATCCTCGTAGTGATGACGTCAGCATTTGGAACGACCTCCTTGAACCCCATATATATCAATCTCCTTCTTCATCTTCTTCTAAGCCACCAGCCGTTGCTCCACCGCCACCGCCCCACCGACGCTGTCGTGACTTGCTCATCATTCATCCGATTTCTGGGTTTTATGGAATTGTGGATGAATCCGAATGAATATATCCGGATTCACCACTTTTTTTAAATAACAAATTTATCTATTGCGGCCATGTCCGCGGTAAAGAACAAAACTGCGGCCAATTTTATTGCAGCGTCTACTACGGCCTGTCCCGCAGTGTTTACTACGACTCTACTGCGTGGAGGGTCGCAATAGAGCCCATCTTCTTGACGTGCAACAATTGAAATGAAGATTATGTACTTGAATCTTTTTTTGTTATATTTTTACATTCGTAACTCCAACTTTTTCATTTAAAAAATGTATTCTTCAGAAGTTTCAACTATTAAAGCTTTGTTGGGAATGTTAAAAAGATTTAGTATGCGTTTGGTAACAACTTTTTTCAAAATAATTGTTGCGTTTTAAAAAAACTATCAACGATAACTTTTAAGTTTACCTATTAACTGTTTGATCTCAACCATTAAAAAATTATACAAAACACTACTGTTAATTAAAACTACTATTTCCCCAACAAGACCTTATTTATAATGGAATTTTTTATCTGTGCTATTAGAATTTACTTGGGTTATATTTATATCGTACAACTTTATAGGATAAATAAGAGTTACTACGTACCTCTCAAATCAATATGGAAAGAGATGAATACATTCGAGTTTATAATGTATAATCCATTCGTCCCCAAATAAATGATACATTTCTTTGACAATAAAATTAAGAAATGATGGAAACGAAAAATTTTGGTCAAAAATATCCCCCGGTTCTAACTTGAAAGATGCATGTTAAAAATTAGATGATCAATGTTTTGGGTAATTAAGTAAAATAACTGAGTTAAAGTTTCTTAAAAAGAAAATGCACCAATTTTTTTAGGACATCCCAAAAAAGAATACGCATCATTTATTTGGGGCGAATGAAATATATAAAACTGGGCCTCCGTACGTACGCACCATTTATTTTGTTTTGTGTAGGCTCAGCATTTGGTTTCTTATTTACCCATGGGCCTCACTATCATGTTTAGCCCAACACTATACTATTTTGCTGTGCATGCATTTATCATTTTTATGTTGAGCACTTCATCTAGTGGTCCATACTCCCATTATATATATATATAAAAAAAACACATATTTACGCTATCCCATCTATGTTTCAATGGATGGAAGAACTTGAGGTGGAAAGTCAGTTTATAAAAGGGAAAGCTTAAATTTCAAAGAAAATAAATAAATGAGAGGGATAAGGTAAAAATGGTCCTATAAGTTTGCATACTTTAACAAAGCAGTCCTCTCTCTTTGAATTCTCGCAATTGAGACCTAAACTTTTATGGTTTTAACTGACGAGTCCTAAGACTAGAAATCTAACAAAATGGTCATAAAACTTTCCGAGTAGGTTTTTTAGGCCACCAGCTCTTAGATAAAGTGTAATTTTAGGTCTACAAGTTTTCAAAACTTCTATTTTTAACCAACTCGGCTCTGATATCAACTATAACTCTGGAAAATGAAAACACGATATCGAAGAACATAATTACATAAACACATGATAAATATATTATCAAAATGAAGCTATTTTTCGGAGAGAAAATATGATTATGGAAATTTTGGGATTAAAGTGGCAATAACTAAAAAATCTAGGAAAAGCCAACGAATGAGGAAATATTCCTTTTAAGACCATAATGTTATTTCAACAGAAGATTTAGGATTTGACTGTTACTTTATTATTAAAATAGCATAAGTTATAGGACTAGATTGTTAAATAAAAAAAGATTTAGGACTTTATTTTAGAAACATATAGAACTTAATTGTTAAAACGGTGAAAGTTATAGTATTAATATTGCACTTCCCAAAAAAGAACCAAAAACTTCATGCAAAGAAAAACTACTCTCATTTAAGTTGGCCATAAGAACTTCCTTTCCACTTCCCTTTCCTGCAGTGATCATCATCTTCCCACTTCACAAGCCAACGTCCATCACAAACTGATCACTAAAGAATGGAACCAATTAATCTCTTCTCCATCATCAACATCATCATCATCATCATCATCATTCCCATAACACGATCCCAATCCTCCCTCTGCCGGACCCACTGCGGCGACATCCCAATCAACTACCCATTCGGAATCGACGACGGCTGCGGCAGCCCCTACTACCGCCACCTCCTCCTCTGCACCTCCACCGGAACCCTCCTCCTCCAGACCCCCTCCGGCCACTACCCCATCCGCTCCATCTCCTACTCCGACCCCCACCTCCTCCTCACCGACCCCTTCATGTGGACCTGCGCCGACCGCCACAACTTCCGCCCGACCCGACCCTTCAGCCTCGACGCCTCCACCCACTTCTCTCTCTCCCCTCAGAACGACTACCTCTTCTTCAACTGCAGCCCTAAATCCGTCATCGTCGAGCCCAAGCCCATCTTCTGCGAGCGGTTCCCCGATCGCTGCGACTCGTCCTGCGACTCGGCGAGCTATCTGTGCCGGCACTTGCCCGAGTGCAACTCGGCACTGGTGGGCACCGCCGTGTCGTGCTGCTCATACTACCCCAAGTCCACGGAGTCGCTGAGGCTGATGCTGAGGTATTGCACGACGTACACGAGCGTGTACTGGAGGAATGTTGTGGCAGCGAGTGAGAATGAGGCTTATAGTCAGGTGGCGGAGTATGGGATCCGGGTGGATTTCGATATTCCGGTGACCACCCGGTGCTTGCAGTGTCAGGACCCGAATAAGGGTGGCGGGTCCTGTGGGTTTGATACCGAAACGCAGGATTTCTCGTGTCTTTGTAAAAATGGAAATGTCACCACTTATTGCAAAGGTAAGCAGATCAGCTCCATTAATGTTAACTAGTAGTATAAGTATATTTTACAGTCACATTCCAACTTCATTTAATTAGAAATAATTTGCTAAAAAAATTTAAAATAATATATCCAGTAATTAGGAACATCAAATTATCATATGATTATACTTGTACATTATTTGACTTTTAAATCAAATTGTACAAAAAATAATAATAATTGATTAAATGTTAAAAAATAAACGTGTATTACTTTTAATTCATGTACTATTTAATCAAATGTTTTAACATTTGTGGAATGAGGTAGTATATGTTGAAAAATATAAGTGTGTGCATGCAGGGCATGAGGGAGGTAGCCATGGGAGGGCTGCAAGTGCAATTGCAGGGACGGTGACAGCTGGAGGAGCATTAGGGATTGGTGCAGGGATCATTTGGTACTTGAAGAAGCTGAGAGCCAAAGCCCCAGTCACCTGTGGTGTTGTAACAAATGAGAATCGCATTTTCTGAAAATTAACCAAACAAATTTGTTAATATCTAGTACTCCACTTATTATTATTATTGTTATTATTATTATTACAAATTTTTGCTTTATTCTTTGCTTGCTCCTTTTGGTCTTCCTCAAACCTACTTTCTCTTTTAGGTTTTCGAATCTTCTTTTATTTACTGATTCTTCTTTTTCTTTTGCTTTTATTCAAATCATACTATGTGTACATCCATTACTTTATAGCATGTTATATAATGAGAGCATAGATTAATGTAAGCTGAGTTAATTTATACGAGAATTAATTAGTTACTATCCCAAATTCTAAATAATCTTGATAAACGAGACCGACAGACTTTATACTGATTCTCATTTTCAAGGGATATTTCCATAGTTTGGTATTGGTGAACGATTGAGTGAGAAAGGTGGCGAAGTTTACTGAAATTTACGGACCAAGTTGCTCGTTCACAAAAGTTTATGACTCAATCAATCAATTGAGAATATATTTTGGACCAATCGTGATTTGTAGAATGCCGAAAAAAGAAAATGCAAGCACCAGTGCAGCAATCCGCTTGTAGCCAGTTTGCTAGAATAATGTGTGATCAGATTCATCATCATGCTCTGGTGAGTCATGAACAAAATCATTTCCCCCACCAAATCTTTCAACTCAATTATCAACCGTCTTTCATCTCAAGGGTCTCACCATGATGTCCTCCGCGTATTCTCCTCCATGCTCAGGAATGGAGTACCTACGGATACCTTCACATTTCCCAGCCTACTCAAAGCCTGCACTTCCATGGGTCTCTTTTCTCTCGGTCTTTCGCTTCATCACCGTGTTCTGCTTTCAGGGTTTTCTTTGGATGCCTACGTTGCAGCTTCTTTGATCAATTTCTATGCCAAGTTTGGTCTCACTAGTACTGCTCGCAAAGTATTCGATGGAATGCCTGAGCGGGATGTTGTCCATTGGACTGCTGTCATTGGATGTTACTGTTGTGATTGTGATGTCAACGCTGCCTTTTGCTTGTTCAATGAGATGCGAAGCCACGGTGTTGAGCCTAGTCCAGTTACTTTCTTGAATTTGCTTTCGGGTGTTAAGGAGCTAACACATCTTGAGACTCTTCATTGTTCTGTGATTCTGCTTGGTTTTGATTCTGATACAGCCTTGGTAAATTCCATGTTGACTGCTTATGGTAAATGTGGAAGCATGGAAGCCGCAAGAAACTTGTTTGAATCGATGCATGAAAGGGATATTTTATCTTGGAACTCTTTGATTTTATGCTATGCCCAAAAAGGAAACATGGAAGAAGCAGTGCAACTCCTGCTTAAAATGAGGCTTGAAGGATTGGAGCCTGACCAGCGGACTTTTGGTTCTCTGGTCACAGCTGTTGCAGAAGAAAGTGGCCTTGGGTTGGGGAGGGCAATACATGGGCAGATTTTAAGAATGGGGTTTGGTGTGGATGCTCGTCTTGGGACGTTGCTCGTTGCCATGTACTTGAAATTTCGTAAGACTGAACCTGCATCTAGAATCTTGGAGACTGTGGAGGATAAGGATGTTGTTTTGTGGACAGCAATGATATCCGGTCTGTTGCAAAATGATTTTGCAGACATGGCACTGTTGGTTTTCTGTAAGATGTTAAGATCAGGAGTGAAGCCATCAAGTGCTGTTATAACCAGTGCCCTTGCAGCTTGTGCAGATTTACATTCTTTGTTGATGGGCAAATCAATCCATGGTTACATATTGAGGCAAGTAAGAACCTTAGATATTCAAGGTCAGAACTCTCTTATTACCATGTATGCCAAGTGCAGTAGCTTGGAACAAAGTTATGCTGTTTTTGAGCATATGGTTGAAAGAGACTTGGTGTCTTGGAATGCTCTAATTTCAGGATATGGGAGAAATGGCTATTTGAACAAAGCCTTGTTCTTATTCAACCAAATGAGGATAAGCCTTCAAAAGCCAGACTCATTCACTATTCTTACCATTCTTCAAGCATGTGCATTAGCAGGGGCTCTTCATCAGGGGAAGTGGATCCACAATTTCTTAGTTAGGAGCTTTATTCAGTCATACTTCTCTGTAGAGACAGCCCTGGTTGACATGTATTGTAAGTGTGGAGACTTAAACTCTGCTGAAATATGTTTCCGTAGGATGCAGCAGCAGGATATTATCTCATGGAGCACAATTATCCTAGGCTACGGTAGTCATGGCAGAGGACAGACTGCCCTGAACGTGTACTATGAGTTTCTCCGTCTGGGGATGAAACCTAACAGTGTGGTCTTCCTTTCAGTTCTATCCGCTTGTAATCATAATGGCCTTGTCAACCAAGGTTTGACTATTTTTAAATCTATGTCAGAAGATCATGGTGTTGAACACGATGTTGAGCACTGTTCTTGCATTGTTGACCTCCTTTGTCGAGCAGGAAGGACGGAGGAAGCATATAACTTCTACAAGCAGAAGTTTTCAGAGCCTGTATTGGATGTGCTAGGAATAATACTAAATGCATGTCGGGCCAACGACAATGTGGAGCTTGGAGATATCATTGCCCAAGCAGTTCTCATGTTGAAACCTAAAGATGCTGGAAATTACGTTCAGCTGGTGCAGTGCTATGCCTCTATGAATAGATGGGACAAAGTAGGTGCTGCATGGAACCAAATGAGATCTCTTGGCTTAAGGAAAGTCCCAAGTTGGAGTTTTATTGAATTGAATGGCACAATCACCAAATTCTTTACTGGTCAGAACACATATACCGTTTCTGAACAAATAATTTTAGTTATGAGTGTCTTGAACATTGAAATGAGGAAGTTGGGAATCAATTCCATCACAATCCAAGATGACATATGAGCAGTGGAATTATCCTCTAGATTCATTTTCTAAGCTTACCTGGATTATTGACAATAGTGAGATGGTGAAAGTCATATCAATAGCGCTTCCACTTCCAAGATTGCCTTGAATGAGTGCGGCTATCAGATCTTGACAATGTGCGGATTCCAAAAGCCTCCCGTCAAGAAACCTGTGCCCTAAGCTTCAAAATGCAGATTCTGATTCCAAGCTTTGGCACAAGTGATTTGAGGTCCAATTTCCAAATAAATGTACTCAAAGTTCTGGTAAGTGTTTAAGGTATCTAAGCGCCCAAGGGCCAAGTTCCTATAAGTCATGTTCCCTATTATTATTATTATTATTATTATTATTATTATTATTATTATTATTATTATTATTATTATTATTATTATAAGTCATGTTCCTTTTATTTGATGAATGAACGCTGATATAATTAGTTTTGGTAGGTGATTGAGTATCTGGATTAGATGAAATAGAACCAGCGAGTATACAAATGAGAGGGAGGACCAAAGAAGCAAGTGTTGAGTCTTGCAAAAGATTTGTGTTTTGTCCAAGGTATCATATATCCATACATTGTTTCATTGAACTACTATTATTAGGTTATCTTATTTAATTTCTTGATAGTTGATATGACCTATATTGTCGTCCTAAGAAAGGATGAGAATGATGGAAAATGAAATCATAGTCAATATGTCCTGGTTGGTTGACTGGGAATGTTACTTGTCATCCCCACTTCCAATCTTGTTGCATAATCTGGTTTTCATCTTATGGTAAAAATGTATGATTACGTAGTAAAAATAATACTATGATTATCTTGTTATTTGTTGCAATTAAGAGTGGTTGCTGAGACAGTTTGAATAGTGTAAAGTTTCCCCAGACATGTAAAGCTGTATGTCATCCAGTGAGATGTATACTATTATCTGCTAAACAATTGAATCCTATAAAGCTGTTTTCAGTATCTAAACCCTCTTTATGGTGAACAGGCCAACATTTGTGCCCTGTTTTGCAACTCCATGGTTTTGCTCCTGTATCCTTGCAGCCCAGATTGCATACAACAGATGGTCAGTAAACAGTAAAGATTATCTATCACTGATCTGTGTCTAACAATGTGGAGGCTTCAAATGAGCCAACGGCATCCTCACTTAAAAGGCGCATGGCAGCTCCACGGGAAAACTTCCTTGCAAACAAAAAGCAAGGAACGGATGTGGAGTTACTGCGGCACCACTCTGTTCGGTATTCACTCTCATAATACACATGGTTGATATCCTGCTCAATGATGGAACACAGCAAAACATGTACTTCAGCAAGATGGAACATTAAGGGCTTGTAGTTTACTCAAATCAAGTGAATGGCAAGTGAGAACCTTTATTTCCTTGATGCGTTGAGGACTAACATCAGCATAACTGAATGTAAGAGGATGCCAGTTATTCTCTGCTTTTGTGGTAGATTGAGTCCAGAGGCTGTACGTTAGTGTCCTTCGTTCAAGTTCAGGTTCAAGCTCATGCATCTTAAGAGGATAGGAAAAGAATTCAGGAATAAAACCAATGCCAATATTTTAGTACAGATGTACTATGAGAAAAATGCCTAATTAGTCCTACAACTTTTAAGGTTTTCGAGATGTAGTCCTAAAACTCTTTTACTTTGAACCGTCGTCCTAAACGTCTAAGCCGTTACAGGGTTGTAGTCCTGAAACGTAAGGTGGTGGACGGAATAGTGACGTGGAAGACTGACGGTGTTAACTTTTAAAAAAACGCTGACAAATCATCAAAACGACGTCGTTTTGATGCTGATATCAGAAATGAAGACGACGTCGGTTTCGTTCAAACAATAATTAACCGGAGCAAAAAAAAGGGAAGGGAGGAAGCGAGAAATATAGAGAAAAAAAATACTCCTTTGTCACAAAACTTGCATCAACCAATCCACCTCCACATCCGCCGCCTCTCATCACCACCCACCACCCCTATTGGGACCGCAGCACCACCAGCAACACGTCGGCGATCCTAGCTCCGCCCGAAACCGCCAAAAAAAGGAGAAAAGCGCCGCCGACTCGCCGGACCTCCGCCTCCATCCCCTCCAATTTGCTGTGTTTCATCACTCCTATCAATCACCATTAGCTCCGCCTCGACGACACGAAGCCAACCCACCCTTTCACGCTGCTGGAGATGGCCTAAGCACGGAGAAAACGGCCACAATCCGATCCGACGCCGACGGCCCGTTTTCTCTCCAACCGGAGCTCCGTTCGCCGTGAAACCACCGCCAAGCGTCTCCCCCTCGCCTCCACACCAACGTGAGCCAGAACCGCCGCCAAAAACTCGGTTTCGTCGCCACCGCCGTTAACTCCGTCGCCTGGTTCGCGCAATGTGAAGAAGGAGAAGTTGCTGTTACAGTTTTAAATTTTTGGTATAATCACAACCTCAATCCCCGTCCCTTTACTTTCGCCTTTTGTCATTTAAACCCCTTGAGTTGTTCACAGCTTCATTCAAGTTTCTGATATCAACATCAAAACGACGTCGTTTTGATGATCTGTCAGCGTTTTTTTAAAAGTTAACACCGTCAGTCCTCCACGTCACTATTCCGTCCACCACCTTGCGTTTTAGGACTACAACCCGGTAACGGTTTAGACGTTTAGGACGACGGTTCGAAGTAAAAGAGTTTTAGGACTACATCTCGAAAACCTTAAAAGTTGTAGGACTAATTAGACATTTTTTCCGATGTACTATGATGTATTGGAATTTGATGCAGTGCATATATTGGCTAACATATAGCATCATTTAGTCCGCAAATGTGAGATAGCGGAGAGTTGAAATCAGAACTCGGAAATCTCACCGCCAACAGTGTTTGCACATAGTGTTCGTCCGGTATGCAGTTGTGCTGCTTTTTGGATCTCTGTTAAACTGAAAAATGTCAGATGAAAGAACAAAGACTAGATAGAAAAGTTAAAAGCATGTGATTAGCAACTTGTAAAATTGCTAAATTCTTGGAAGAAAGAGATGGTGCTTGAGAAAGTTCTAAGAACATGATTTGCCATTCATGAACCATTTTGATCCAATTTTTTTATCTGAATAAAAAAAAAGAGAGAAAAACACTACGACTCTTGTGAACCGAGCTAGTGAATACAAAAAGTCAAAAATGGGTATTTTTTTACGGGAAAGATAAAGAGAATTCTATTACAAATTGCTTGTTAACTTTCAAAGTTGAGCCACTTAACATAACTACCACAATCATCAATACAAAAACCAATGTTCTGAGACACGTGACGTAGGAAGCAAGTTATTTTCTTTCTAACATTTGATTATTATATTTCTATACCGTTAATTGTATTGAATCAACTCACAGTTTTTAGATTAAACCTTCTGCCAACTGCATCCAGAGGTGGGCGTCGCTGCAACGAAACAGACATGTAAATGACAGATGAAAGTTACATACATAAATATTTTGGTTGTGAGGTCAACATGATCATGAAATGTGAGGAGCTTTCTTATAAGTTCATGCAGCTTTGTATTTTGCTGGATTATCTCCAAAAAAAAAACATCAACTGAAGTTAAATTGGATGAAATAATAGCCACCTTGGCAAGCAAGGTTATAATTAAAATCCAGAATACTTGCTGCATGGATTTTTGTTAAAAAAAATTATGACAGAAATCATGCATTGGAAAGTGATCTGGATACGCATCTTGCCTACCTTGCAGAGTCTCTTGAATATAGGAAGTATTAATTGATCGTCAACAACTACTTTTGCATGGCTCCGTATCAGAGTGATCCACTGAAAATGTAAATGAAGCTGCCTGAGAATAAATCTGAGGCGATAACGGCTAAAGATGATGAATGAATACATAATTCAAAGAAAATACACATTATTTGTGCTGATCTGCATTTCCAAAGTTGAAGAAGACAAATGTAAAATCAAGTATCACAAGTCATAGAAGACTATGAGAACTTTCAAAAAAGCTCTCCACAAGAATACCCAAAACAGCCATATGATCTGTTGATAATTAGATGAGATGACCTGAGATCCTTTACGCCATTTGTTCTTTGGGATTGCAGGCGACATTTTTGGGTGGTACTGCTCCTCCTTTCTGAAGCTAAAAAAAAGAACCCAGAGATAACAAAGATTGGTTAATTTCATAATTTATGTTATTTCTGGTTAACACACCCACCCACACACAAAGAGGGGCATTGCTTGACATGCCAAGAATAAATGGCTCACCATTTACCTGTCCACGAAACTCCTTGGAGAAGACATCAAGTACTGGTATATATAACTAAAGTTGTACAGAGGAACGCAACTGCAAAATTGAAACAAAAACAGCTTTGATTACACAGCAATCAGTTGCTTATTCAAGCAGAATGAACCACCTTCCCTGAAAATCACTCATACCACACCTTCCTCAGATAGTGGAAGAATGGGCAGAAAACAAAAAAAGAAGAAATCTCATTGGAAAAATAGGGCATCTAAACTGGTCACCCAGCCAACAAAAATCAGAATAAAAGGTAGATTCAAGGAACATATCTTACACAAAACCTTTTGGGGCAAGTTACACTACTAAATCAGCTATAATAGAAAAACAAAAACAAAAAACAAAAACAATGGAGAAATTCAAGTAACAACATCAAACTTTGAATCACATCGATCTGTCCAGAGAGTAAACCTGTCAGAAAGGAGAACAAATCTCTGATTCGCAGGATCTTGGAGAGCAGTTCGAAGAAGCAACCTCTCTGCTTCTATCATGCTTGATTCTCCCCATCCCACCTGCAACATATAAAAAACTTCATTGTTTAATCAGGGAAGATGTATTCAACTATCCTTTTCCCAAATGTCCATCTCATTTTCAATTCAGAGATTCCAAAACAGTAAATGCCTGGCTAAGAATGCCATTCAAATTAAAACCCATAAAGAAGAATTAATGATAAACATTCAATCATGTTCCAGATGCCAAACAAGCAACTAATATGAATGAAGATCGCATGTTAGCTTTTAAAACCAGAGTTACCTGAATGCTATTACTGAGTTGTCTCCCGAAAAAGAAATGGGAGCGCGAGGTAGATTCATCGAGCACGAATCCAGGAGCCGAGTGTACATAAATCGAGAAATTCCTCACATCAACATTCTGCAACCCAAAAAACTCTGTAGAGTAAAGAAACCACAAATCAAAACGTTTCCCCATCGCGAATCAGCCACAAAAAGAAGCAAAAACAGCAACAACAAAAAATCGACCTCAAAGAAGATCCGCCAGACGAAATCGAGAGGCAAGTCACGACGAGCGAGGAAGAGGAAAGCAATCTTGGGCGGTCCATCGAACCAATCAGCTGGAGACGTCGGCGACGAAGAAGAAGCTCGAGAGAAGCTGCTCTCGGACTGGAAATGGAGATTGAAGAAGGCTAAGCCCAAAAGACAGAACGCGAGGGAAAGAAGAACTAGAAGCTTCCATCCGAACAAGACGACTCGGCGCGATGCCATTGGTCCCAACGGTTTCTTCGTCATCCTTCTTCTTCTTCTTCTTCTTCTTCTTCTTCTTCTTCCTTGGACCGATTGATCATCCACTCATCTGACTGAAACTGAAGAGAAAAAGTTCATTAGAGTTTAATCTTCTTCTTCTTCTTCAGTACATTTGATCTGACTGTGGAGCGAAACTGAAACGGAAAGCAGAGCTTCAATTCAATTCATTCATGTAGAAAAAATGAAATGAAATGAAAAAAAAGGTAAGCGAAATCAATGTGGCCGCCCGCCACGGCACTGAATAAGAATGCGGAGTGAGTTTTGATACAATTCACCGGGTGCAATGCACCCCGTTAACACCGTCCGTTTTGCCGTCCATTTAAAAATGGAAAAAAGGAAAGCCAATTCTCATAATTATAGGAATGTCATGGAAACGTGTTTTTAGGGAACAAATAGAAGTTGCATGCAGAGTGGGTAGTTATTTGAAAACGAAAAAACCATAAACTAGCAATTGATTGGTTGCATAGAGATTGATGTGGGTTGGACTGGGCTGTTCATGGCGATTCTGCAGCGGTCGGCGAAACAAGACGGTGAATCACAGCCAAGGGTGTAAATTCGCGCCAACCCAACAAATTCAGGCACGGGTTGGTCTGAACTCGAATTTCTAATACCCCAGACCCAAAGACCGAACCCAACCCAACCCGATTTTTTCGGGTTCAGATCGGGTTGACCCGAATAAACTGAACATGTTTTTCCACAAAGTTATTTTTAAAGAAAAACAAATTATAGGTTATGAAGAGTAATTAGGGGTGTAAAATGGGTTCATGTAGATAAGGATTTTTGGTTTGGGTCTTGAAGGATGAGTAGCTAGGCTGGGCTATGGGCTAAAGAGGGTGGGTAGATGGGTTAGGCTATGGGCTAGAGGGGAGGAATAGATGGGCTGGGTTGATGGGAAGTGGATATTCAAGTTATTCGGGCTCATATTCGGGGTTTCGGGTTACACCCTCGAAAAACAGGAAAAAAAATTTGAGTTCGGGCCACCTAGGCCAGTTTAACCCCTCAACCTAGTCCTAACCCGACATTTTCGGGTCGGTTCGGATCGAGTTTCGGGTTTCACTTACACCCCTAATCACAGCAGCTTCATCTTCCTTTCACAATGGTGGTTACAGAAAGCACAACTCATCCCTCACGGCGGTGCTCGCCGAAACTGGTATGTGCAACCTTTTTTTTTTGCTAACTTAATAAAGGGCAATATGCATATAAAAAGGATGCTACTTTGATTTTTGTCTGGTTTTTAGGTTCCTTTTTTTTTAATCAGTTTCCGAATTGTTCTTAGTTTGAAGACATAATTTTTTTGGGGTGAAGTTTTCAGGCGGAATTAGGCCAATCTTGTTACTAGAGGAGGGAGATAGGAGATGGTGTGCTGAATAATGAACCTTTTTCGTGTAATTAGCACTGTTATTCGTTTAGAATGTAATTCATTATTGATTGAATAATTGTGTGTTGTTTGCGAAACTGAACTTGAATTTAGAAGAAGAAGATCCTGAGAAAGATGCAACCGGGTGTTCTTAGAATGTAACTGGGTAATATTAGTATGTAATCAGATTGTGATATATAGTATGTAATCAGATTGAATGTACATGTACAGAAGGCCACATTAACATCAAAAGTCAAATATGTTACATGGAACTGGAGACATTTAGTATATATGTAGTTCGAATAGTTTCGTATGTAGTTTTCTGCATATAGTATGTATATGAAACAATTATAATCAAAATTGAGTACACATGTACATAAAGCCACATTAACATCAAGTAAGGCTTCATGGACGCCAAGATTTGAGTTTTAAACATAATATATGACGTAATGTAACTGGATATATTTGGTATGTAATTGGGTGCATTGCGTACTCATCGGGATGTAGTATGTATTATGAATATAAATTCATGGATACCAAGATCTGGTATAATGGAATGAGTTTTGAATCTAATATACGTCGTTATGTAATCAAGTATATTTGGTATGTAATTAGGTGTATTATGTACTCATCGAATGCAGTATGTAATGGATTAAGTTTTGTCGTATGTAACTGGGTAAATTTGATATGAGGTAAAGTCCACGTATAGTCCCTTAACTTTTATGCGTGTCTTATTTTCGTCCTATTTTAGGAATTCGTCTCATAATAGTCCTCTAGTTTTCATTTCGTCTCAAAATGGTCCTTTCGTTACATTTTATGTTAAATTTTCCGTTAATTTCGTAAATTTACGTAAATGTCCCCAACCTACTATTAAATCAAACCTTAATCTTTAACAAATTTGACAATTTAAACCTAAACTCTTTAACTTTCCCTTTCTAGTCTCACCTTTGTTCCTCCTTTATTCTTACTCTGCCTCGCCGACAACCCAAGCAACGCCTCCCACATTTCTCTCCAGCCTCCTTCAACCAAACCTTTCTCCTTCACCATCTTTGTTCAAAACCAAACCAGAAGACTCACAACGGTTTCATTCACACAATGGCCAAATCTACAACCTATCTCTCACCAATCTCTCGCTTCAAGGCTCGATCTCTAGCTAGCTCTTGACTTGCCATCGAACGCCATCTCCAGTGAAATCCCCGCCGATCTGCAGTACCTTGTCAACCTTGTTATGCTTAACCTCTCCTCCAACAGCCTCGATGGCCCGATTTCGCCGCCACACGCGATGTATCGTCCAATCAGCTGTTGGGTTTGATTTCGGGGTTTGCTCCGGAATCGGACAGGAATCCTCCCATATTCAACCAGAGCTCGTTTGAAGGGAATAAGGATCTTTATAGGTACCCTCTTCCGCTCGTTTCAAATTTGAAACCAAATCAAATCTGAAACCAAAGTTAGCATACCGAGCCTTCATTTGAGGACGACATCGTCATTATACTATCTCCAAATCTGTAGATCGGTGAGTGGGAGTTGTGAACGGTTGTTGTAGCCGATCTCTAGCCTAGTGTGATGGACGGGGTAAGATAGAAAACAAGGCGGCATTGGGAAGGGAGGAGGACAAGTCACGTGGCAGTAGTGGGAAGGGATGCGGACGAGGCGAGTATGAGCATAGGCGGAGAGTGGTGGATGTGGCGTGGTTGATCTAGTTAAAGAGGGGCATCCTGCGGAAGAGAAGGAGTTAATGGGTAGTCTTGTAACTTTTGAAAGTAGTAGGGATTAACTTGTATATTATTGAAAGATTAAGGTTAGCGTGAATGTTAAATAATTACATTTACATAGATGCCCTTTATTAATCAGCAACTTTAACGAAAAATGTAACGGAATGACTTGTTTAGGACAATAATGTAAGTTAGAGGACTAACATGAGACGAATTCCTAAAACAGGACGAAAATAGGACACGCATAAAAGCTAAAGTTCTATACGTGGACTATACTTATCGGAATGCAGTATGTATTATGGATATAATTATAAATAGTTAATTTTTTTTGTTATATGTATCTGGTATGTAAGTGAATGCATTATGTACCTAATTGGAAGTATTATGTATTATGGTTATAATTTGAAATATATATTTTGTATTGTTTTGAATGTAACTGGATGTATTTTGCATGTAAATAAATGTATTATGTACTTAACTGTATTTATTATATATTATGAATGTGTCTGAAATAATTAGTTTTTTTTGTCATTGTTTTGCAAGTAATTGAATATACTTCGTATGTAGCTGAAAGTATTATGTACGAACCTCTATTCCTCTTATCAATATGTATTAAGGTTACATTTGTACATGTTAATGTTTCATTTTTATACAACATGATTATTATAGTTGTGGACATGGTAAATCAACCTCATATGTTTATCATTCGGTTACTTAATGAAATTTCATTCGTATATAAGCAAGAATTTTGGAAATGAGTTGCACACAATCGAATTTAATCTACACAATTATTCCATAAAAGCAAATTTATATGTCAACTTCATACATTCGTCATCCAGCTAAACATTAATAAAAGAAAATTTCTAGATAAAATAACATTTACTCCAAAAAATAACAGTAAAACTACAAGTAAAAAAAATGAGGGAGTAGATAATTTAAAAAGAGAAAAAAAAATAAGTAGGAAAGAGGTAAAAAGAAAGAGACAAATGAATGAATTGTGTGAATTAAAATAATGAAACAAACAAAATTATTTCGTAAGAGAAATAAAGAGTCCTAAATAAAAATAGATTTAACAATTAAAACCCTATCTTAATGTAATAAAAAGAGAAACAAATATTGTATTGTGTGAAAACAGAAAGTAGCTAAAAATTAGTAGTGTGGAGAAGGTGGCTCAAAACAATTAAAATTCAGAAAGGAAAAGAAAGGAAAAGAAAAGAAAAAACAGATCAAGTAATAAGCAATTAGCTAGAAAATAGGAAAGTGAGATCATGGTGAACTCCACTCCACTTTCTCTTAGGGTGCGCGTTTGGTTAGCGGGATAAGGAGGGATAAAATGATTTTTATCCTGTTCTCCTCCTTCATCCCTCGTTTGGTACGTCCAGGGATGGGATGAGTATTATCCCTTTTAATATTTTTATCCCATAAAAGTGGGATTAAATAATACCTCACCCACCAATGGATAAGGAGGGATGAGATAAAAAAAAGAAGAAAGAAATTTGAGACTATGACAAATTTATTTGATATAATCCCATTCAATCCCATCCAATTCTATCATAGATAATCCCACCCTATCCCATCTTAATCATCTCATCCCACTATTTTTTATCTCTGCAACCAAACGGGCCCTTAAAGAATTAAATTACAAGAAAAAAAAGTTTTCTCATCTTCCGCCTACGGACGTCACGGAACTTGACGGTAAAGTAACCCAGGTGCATTGCACCGGGTTGAATCGTAGAGTGGGGTTAAACCATAGTTTAAAAAACTGGATCGGACCGGCTAAACCGCGAACCGGTTGCATATCCAGTCTGGTTATTTATTTTGCACTATATTGGTAAAAAAACCGTTTAAAATGAACCGGCAATTCAACAAAAATGAGGTGAAAAAACTCAAATTTAATTTAATTTTTAAAAAAACAAACTCAAATAAGGGAAACAACTCAAATTTAATTGAGGAGTGAGAGTCAATATTAGGGTTTTATCTACTTAACTCTAAATCATCCATAAAGTTTTATTTTTTGTACAAATAAGCCTTTATATTCTCTACAATTATTACTTTAACCTTTCATCTTTTAAGTAAATAATAATAGTTCTTATTGATTATTAAAAATGTGCACTATTATATGAATTACTTTGTTGCAGTTCTATAAGAGGGGTACTTTATTAATAATTTATAAGAATATAAAAGTAACGGTCCAACCACTGGTTCAACTGATTCGACCGATTAAACCTTGAACCACTAACTTTATGGTTCAATACCTGGTTCGGTTTTTTTAACCATGACATAAATATGGGGCGGCCGTTTGGCGACTTACTTACACCGTATATAGTTACTTAGTTACTGCAAGTAAAGATTCTTCAAATGTGAAATAATAAAAAAAAAATCCCCGAGAGATTTGTCATAATCTTCAGTTTTTTCTTTGTATTTTCGGAATTCTCTAAAAATTTCTCGAACTGGTGAAATATGTATAAAAAAATCTCTAAAGATAACATTCGTAGAAAAACGTTAGGGTTTCATTACAAAACTTGAACCATATTTTTTAACCCTTACAATTTTACCCTTAAAAACTTATATATTTGACATTTAAACCCTAACCCTTCACAACCCTTACCCTCCCACTACAGGAATTCTCTAAAAATTTCCCGAACTGGTGAAATATGTATAAAAAAATCCCTGAAGATAACATCCGTTAGAAAAACGTTAGGGTTTCATTACAAAATTTGAACCATATTTTTTAACCCTTACAATTTTACCTTTAAAAACTTATATATTTTACATTTAAACCCTGACCCTTCACAACCCTTACCCTCCCACTACTGGAACTCCAACCACCTAATGTTGTCTTCGCCGCCCGTCATTGTCATTGCCACTGGCCACCCGACACAAGCCATCCCGCGCGTGGCCTTGTAACGACTCTGGCCTCCTATCAAGCTCTCTGTGTCACCCCACGGCGGAAGCACACAAACGGTGACGATGTTCATCAACACCGTAACCACACTCAATTGGGGTAACAGATCACACACACAACATATCCGTCAGGTGGGCCACGTGGGCCCCACAGGCCATTTTAGACTTTTCGTTCACAAACACTTCCATATCACACTCAGAATCACATACAGCTACACATTTTCACACATCCTGCACAAAACGCTTCACAAACACATCTACATGCTCACAACTGAAATTCAGCACGTGTCTGATACCACAACCACATAATACATATGGTTTCCAGCAAAAATCCTGAATGTGATACTACTACATATATGCATGCCATCTACAATATACAGAGCCACCAAAAGTCTACTGGAATACATACAAAACGTGCGAGGTGGTGACACTCCAAGGTCCAACCAAAGTCCTCGACGTGCAGATACTGCTGCTGCTATACACATAAGAAAGTTTAACCCGTAAGAAGACCATTGTGCTCAATTATAACGGAAACTCAGAACTGAATACCACACACATGTATCGGAATGCTCGACACACTTGATCACACACAACGGACATCCCGATCATACTTAATCACACACAATGGACGTTACTACTTAATCCACACATACTGAATCATAACTGATCAGAACACACACAAATGTACCTGAAATATCAAAACACAAAAGCCAACCCCCGAACTCTATTCAACGGGCTGCTTGTCAGGTACTCTTGAAAATGATAATATAAGGGGTAAGTCCTCGATGAGAACTTAGTAAAGGCTGAGGTATAAATATTGGTTATCTTGATGCACAAGAAACCTGCAACCAAAGCCAAAAGCAGATACACAAAAATATACATACATACACATGCTCAACCAATGAAAAATCCAATCAAATGCAATGCAAATCAAACATCAGATTATAATAAGGTTAGACGGAACACAGTGACGGTCTTCCAGACCGTAGCCAAGGCACACACACCTAATCACACACAAGAGCATGGCCTGCTAGGGGTCGCGATCCCCACCGTCAACTCACACTAAACACCATATAGGTGTATCGCATTACATTTAGGTGTTGTATCACATCCAGAGTGTTGATCCAGAAAACCTGCATACCAATGCATGTACCATATGACTAAGTTTGGCATCACTGGGGCCACCCCTCAAACCAAACCTAGCCTCAATATACTCTGATATGCATTTCATAAATTACTCCAAAATGCATTACCGAGAGACACACTGAACCCTTACCTTATACCCAAAGTCTGAAATTAGCTCCCATTAAGATTTCCAGAACCCGATTTCGGCAGAGCTTATGTCCAACCCCCTGTTGAAAAATCATCAAAAGATCACAGAATACACATTCAAGAACCATAAAATCACATATCCATGTGGCGCCTCCACATACCAAAAATTCAGACGTCAACGGTTTTTCACATAGAATCTCATTTACAAAATCTGATATGTAAAAAGTATATAGCTCTGCACCGTGAATAACATATATCATTACCTCTTTACACACTGAATTTTGGTTGCCGTACAGGAAACCAGAAACTGATTTTGGCAGCACTCTGGAAACGTTTCATCTCAAATCCCTTTTCACAACTGATCACGAATCATGTAAACAACACTTAGAAACCATAAAATCAAAGATACATGAGGCGCCATCCATATCTCAAAATTCAGAAATTAACGATTTTCAAACAAAGCCTTACTTGTAAAAACTGATCCGTAGAAAGTGTATAGTTCTTCGCCAGGATCAATTATAATTACATTCAAGCTTTCTTCAAGAAATTACCAAGAAATGGAGAGGTGCCTATTTGCCATGCATATGGCCGTGAGATGAAGAAGAAGAAGAAGAAGAAGAAATGAAATGAAATTGTTTTCTCTTTCTTTTCTTTCCTTTTATATTCTTTCTTTTCTTTTTCCTCATGTGTGTTTGTATGCTTCACCACTCCTTTTTGTCCCCATTTTGCCGCCACCTTACCTCTTTCAAAGGGTAACCTCTTAAATTTTTCTAAACTTGTAATTTGGCCCCCAAACTTTGCAAAGTTGCAATTTAGTCCAACCGTAACTTGCATAACTTTCAAACCGCTCCACCAAACGAAGTATCATCTGAACATCATCCCCGGGACTCCATAATACACACAAAACATGATTAACATGTTTCAATAAAATCAAGCCCTGATCTTCACAAAAATCCGCAAATCCCAGTTTTTGCATAAAATTACCCGAGCACAAACACATACACATCGGGAATAGGTAACATTTATGATCTTCACCAAAAATCCGCAAATCCCGATTTTTGGACAAAATTACCAGAGGACACACACATACACGTCGGGAATAGGTAACATTTATGATCTTCACCAAAAATATGCAAATCCCGATTTTAACGCTTAATCACACCAATTAATCACGCATTTACTGGGCGTCGGTAACACTCCGAGACGAATCGGCCGGCCTTTGCCAGATGAATCGATCGGCCTCTCCCAGCCGAATCGATCTCTCTTGCCACCGTGCCCTGCCTCTTCTCCTAACGCATCGACCCTCGTGACTCAATCTGATTGTCGGCCCTCGCTTCATTTCGTCGACTGCACGGACACCATCCTGCTCGTGATGTGAAGCCAAAGGCAGAACTGCTTTCACGTCCTACGGTAGGAGGTCCAGGGACAACACGAGGAGCATTGGTCGCGATGGATAACGCTTTTCGAGCACAACTGAGAAGCCTCGGGTGAGAGGAGGCGCGGGAGGAGGGCGACGACGATGACAGTGGCCGGTATGGATCTGTGGTGGTGTTGTCCCAAATAGGCAGCCAAGAGGGGGTGAATTTGATGACCTCAAAAACTAATTCTTTTTGCAAAAATATTAACACTGAAAAGGTCTCAACCCGTTGAGAATAACGCGTTTGGGCAGATACAAAAAAAACGAAGAAACATATAAAAAGAAGAACAACAACACCAGAAATTTATAGAGGTTCGGTCAATGACCTACGTCATCTCCTCAAGTTCACCACTTGAGAGTTCCTTCCATTATACTTTAAAATGGTTACACCAACCAAAAGTATACAAAAGTTTTTCCCGATACTCAACTATAACCTAACTTTGGTTTTCCCAAAGGCTCACAAAAAAACCTAACACTCCCCAAAATAGTTTTCCCAATGCTCACTATTAACCTAACAAAAATCCTTGTTTGGTTTTCCCGAGGCTTACCAAAAAAACCTTACGAAACAGTTTTCTCAAAACAGTTCAACCTCTTGAGGTTTTCCACGAAAACACTCAAAAACGTTTTAAAGCACTTTTTCACTCCCAAAAATAAAGTAATGAGACTAAGATGAAGTAAAGGCTTGATCTTCGAAAAACACAGTGCCGGAGAGCTTTTAGATTACTTGATTGCTTGTGAGATGAAAGAGCTTGTGTATTGGAGAAGTGTTCTCTTCATGAAAGCTTGCTCTTGATGTTTATAGAGAGGAGGAGCCTTCACCAACGTTTCTTTCTGTTTCTTGAATCCTGATTTAGCGCTGCTTCATTCCAGAAAACTAGTTTGCCAACGTATCAATTCAAAAGAGATCATAACTAGAGTTTCACACAATCACAAACTCTTCCCTTCTTAACAACTCATGCTTCAACGTAAACAAATGTAGAGATAGAAATATGGGCCTTACAGCAAGTTGGGCTGAAGTAATTTTTCAGCTGGAGCCCATCAACCATCATAAAAGATAAAGGTAAAACTATTAAACACTTACCAAGCTTTTCTAAACTTTACACAAAAGGCCCAAAACTTTTGTAATCATCAAAATCCTTTTCTTGGAGTAGAATTAATCACAACAATCTCCCCCCTTTTTGATGATGACAAAACTATGTGAAATTGAAGTTTAGAAAGCAGTCTTATTTCTGGTCGTTCTTCTTCTTATTTTTATCCATTTCTTCATTTTTTTGTATATGCCCAGACGCATTTTTCTCAAAGGGTTGAGACCTTTCCAGTGTTAATGTTTTTGTAAAGAGAATTAGTTTTTGAGGTCATCCAATTCACCCCCTCTTGGCTGCCTATTTGGGACAACAGGTGGAGGTGTAAAGGATGTGAAGAGTGGATGTTTAGATGTAAACAAAATAAGTTATGAACAATATTGTTAGGGTTAAAAAAACTTGACTCAGTTTTCGTAGTTAAATTATAAAATCTAACATAGGTTAAATGGATGTGAGGCTTTAGGGAGTAAATTGCATATTTCGTCAAACCTTATAGGGTATTTTAGAGAATTTAAAAAATGCGAGGGGAAAATTGAAGATTATACAATATCTCAGGGTTTTTTTTTAATAATTTCCCTAAAAAGAAAGGCTTAAATGACCGTTGTTGAGGTTGAGTACAGGAGCTTATCATTTCTTAAATAAGGTTTTGAGTTGTGTATGGACAAAACACCATTTAGAGGGATACCTCTCAAAAGGTTCAATAATGATTCAGATAAAACTGAAAAAAAATGTTGTTAAAAAAACCTTAAATCCAAATATAGTGAGCCATAAAACGTTAAGAGAAGATTGGTAGTAAAAAGTGGAGAAAAAAGTTTTAATCCATAATTACCCAATTTGTCCACTTGATGGATAAAATGATTTCTTTCACTTATAAATCCCAAACAATTCTATTAGCGGTACCAAAAATATAATTACTTTCTTTATTACTTTTGGTTTTTCAATGTTTAATCTATTTCTTTCCCTTCAATATTTGATATACATGTATTTTCCAAATTATGTAACTACCTTCCTCATAATGAAATTTGAGATAAATACTCCATTCGTTTCAATTTAATTGTTACGTTTCATTTTTAGTATTTAATATAAATTTGTTTCTTCTATATTTTGTTATACAATGTCAAATAATTTATATACAAAAAGTAAATAAAAAAGTCTAGTTCCTAAAATATTTTTTTTCCAAATTTTTGTAACAAATTCTTCTTACTTAATATTTAAGTTGGACAACAACTTTCTTCCCTGCATCCACTAGGGTTTTTGGCTATTCCACTCTACCATTCGATCCTAATCTCTTCTTCCTCTCTATTCTCTTCGATCCGGACTCTCCATCGGTTTAATCCAAATCGCTCTCATTGGTGTGAATGTCCGTAGACGGCATCGCTGGGAAGATGGCAGCGGTGGCTTTGGAGGGTGAGACAATCGATGCTATTGTTGACATCAGAGCGCTCCTCCAACCGGCTCTGCCATTGTTCATGCTAGCGGCAAGGGTTCTCTCACCGAGAGCTGCTCGTGTGGAGAACCTTACTACCGCTTTCGCTGCTGCATGGAAAGATCGTGTGAAATTCAAGATTCGGCAAGGTACGGAAAGTTGTCACAAAAACTTATTCGTCTTTGAGTTCGAGAAGCAACTCCAGATGGATGAAGTCATTCGGTTGAGACCATGGGCTTTTGATAACAAATTAATTATTTTTGCTCCTATGAAACCGGGTGATCAAATTTCATCAATGCCTTTCAATTATATTGATTTTTGGGTGCATATACAAGATGTTCCGTTCGGTTGGGCATCAAAGGAGATGGGTTTAGCGTTAGGTAAGGCACTAGGGCGGGTTAAGGAAGTTGATGTGTTTTCTTATGGATTAAGAAACATAATTGAATGTTATCTTCTTGACTAGAATGGATTGATAAAATTGGCCAACACCCTCCATTGAATCCAAGAATTGGTTCAAGCAAAAGTGAAGTTTTGTCGAAGGAAGATGGATCCAACAACTCTTTCTTCAAGAGAAAGCAACATTGGATTTAGATAAACTTGATCAAAACCTTTGAACAAGAGTTGAGTGGAAAAGTGTATAGAATAAAAGAGAACTTCTCTCAAATCAAAGTATAATCTTTATATATGATGTGTCCTCCCAAATGTAAAAACAATCTCTATTTATAGGTGAAAAATGACCTAGGATAGGAATAAAATAAAAAGGTTAAAATAAAAATTAATGGAAAATTTATAGCCCAAGGAACATGATGGAATTATAGCCGAACCTATGCATGACTTATCATACTTTACAAATTGCTAATCTGGTCATCGAGAAAGGACCGCTTGCTTTTTGTAGGTTCAAATGATTCATTTTTTAATACTTGTTCTTAATTCATGAAGAAGTCAAGAAAAGGAAGCTTCAAACAATTTCGAGTCTTAAGCCCATTGAAAATTTCAAGTGGGCCCACCAAGGGAAGTAATTCATTCTTTAACTTCTTTATGTTTTATTTGATTATGTGTAGTATTTACATCTAACACCCGACCTTTTGCCTTTGTAGGTATTTGGAGTGGTACAACATTAATTGTTGAAGAGGGTGGGAATGATGTGAATCTACCTAGTGACGTATTTACAACTTCCTTGAATTTTTAGGACTCAAGAGCTAAGCCCAAGGAATATGAAGGAATAGTGACCCAAATCTTCTTCATCATAATTTGAGTCCAAGAAGAACAATGCACTTTAGAAACATGGAGGACTCAAGTGACAAAATGAAAGAAGTTGGAGGAGAATGAATATTTTCTTAAAATTTACACCTTTCAACTCCTAAGGTTTCAACTAATCAATTGTCCACTAACGCTAGAAATAAATTGGACAATTAGTATAGAATTAATTCTTCCTTTAATTTTATTTGTAATTTTTATTTTCTTCATGGCCTATATTATTTCCTTACCTATAAATAGGGGTTATTTTTACACTTTCAGGCACATTATATATGAAATTCACTTTACAAATTTGAATCAAGTTTGCTAAATCCAAGGTTGCTTTCTCTTGAACAAAGTGGTGTTGGATCCATCATCCTTTCATTGTAAAAACTTCACTTTTGCTTGAACCAATTCTTGGATTCAAGAGGGGATGTTGGCCAAATTTATCAATCTATTCTAGTCAAGAAGAGATCATTCAATTGTGCCATAAGAAAACACATCAGAAGTGGTTTGTGATGGCTTGATGAAAGTAAGGGTGGAGATTGATATTACCTGTCCACTCAAAAAAGGTATTACCACTATCAGATCTGATTCCTTGAACTTGTTTCTGGCTGTGAAATATGAGAAATTACCCGATTTTTGTTATAAGTGTGGTATAGTGTCGCATGTTGAGAAAGATTGCATGGAAACATGGGAGAATAGGTTTGGACTGTGGCTACGTACTCGAACCTCGGTTAGAGACAGGGATGGTTGGCAGGCATCGGTCATACCTAGGCCTGTTCACTTCCAACAGCACCCGTCGCCACCAGGAGGAAGTGGGTCTTCACGTTCGGCCTCGGTTATGAAAGATGGTAATTCGGATAGGGAAAGGGCTTTAGTGACCACTTCACTGCTTCCAGAGGTGGAAATCAATCAAGAGAGAGCCCCGGTCCCTTCTGAGATTTTTACTCACCCCTCTCCGGTCCAGGTCCCTTTTGTCTTCAATGTTGGATCCGGGACCGGGAAGGAGTTTTCTCAAGCGGATTCCGACCCAAAAAATGGGCGGAGGAGAGGACATGTACGTGGTGGAGGGGGCCACGAAACATAGGAAGCCACGGGCATGGAGTAGTAGAGGAAGGAGAGGGATCTGGCGGAAGGAAGAGAGTAAGAGTCGAGGCTCAGACGGAGGTTGTCCAGGAACAGAAGGAACAGGCAGGCAACGAAAGTGCTCCTTGGAAAACTACATGATAGGTTCGGTTGTAGATGGTTGGGCGTTTACGCCCGGCCTAACCATCCGCTCTTTTTATAAGACGCAAAACTGTCACCGCACGCCACCCGAACCCGGTTGCGGAGGCGGGGGCGCCGGGACGTCGGAAGCGGAAGCCGGAGTGATACAGAAAAGGCAGGTCCATCGAGACCTGCCGCGCGTAGCGGACCCGAAAGGCGAAACGATTGTGGATGCAACCTAACAAAAATTTCATACATATAACTAAAATAAAATCAAAACATACAATTCATGCATCAGCAACAGAGTAAGCCTCGCCCTCCGTAGACGAGTGCTTACGCACCAAACATAGATACATGCAGAGTTCACGTAACCT
Source organism: Stellera chamaejasme (assembly GCA_024586325.1). Lineage (NCBI taxonomy): Eukaryota > Viridiplantae > Streptophyta > Magnoliopsida > Malvales > Thymelaeaceae > Stellera > Stellera chamaejasme. The sequence goes on from CM044986.1 coordinate 2,672,529, forward strand.
AAGGTGTCTAGCAAGCGCCAAGCGCTCGAATATGCAATGTAATGTAATATATATACAAACATATACAATCATCACAACAATAAAGTAAAGTATGCACATGCAACTACAGAGCCGACCCTAGGCCTAAACGTCAAAATACCTCGCGGGATTCAGACCAAGTAGACAAAATCCCAGCCCACAAGGTACTGCTGCTCAACCCAACCAAGGCGAAGCCTCACGGAAACCAACTCCGCTGGCCGTTTACCAAGTCTACTCGAAACCCAAAAATGTAACCCAAAAAGAGTGAGTCCTAAAAGGACCCGTAAGGGATTTGGGGTAAGATAAGCATATGTAACCTGCAAAACAGAAAGATAGCAATATACGAATATATACAATGAAAAACGTAACATCGTGCATGTAATAAAACAGATCGAATATCGAAGAATGTGCGATACTAAATCGCCATAAACCCTTATAACCAATCAACGATGACCTCCTCTAAGGGAGTCGGAAGCCGGCTATTACGAAGCATGGTGCACCACTGGGTAGCGAACCCTCAACTGTCGTAGGGTTAACAGCATGACAGTATGCCATAAGGCATACTCCTACAAATTACGTAACGTACCTTAAAGCGTAAATTTCCAAATACCTGCAAAATGTATGCAACAATACATACACCTACAAACTACGTAATATGCCCTAGGCATATAATACCGAAATACTTGCAGTAACAAAAAGTGAAACTAAACATACACCTATCTTACCAAAAATAGCGTAACCAAACCCTTACCTCAAAGTCCAGTATTAGACCGATTCTCGACGACTTCCACACCACGACCCGAAACCCGAAAACCTCTCTTTTCTAACTTCCGAACCTCGAATCACAATTCAAGCTGAATTAGCAACCTTACCAACCATACTACCAAACTACACCCCGACCCCAAATTCAAAAATCCTGCATAATTTCCGTAAAATTCCAGATTTCCACAGAAACATCAGAATTCAGAACCAACCTAGACAATGCAAGATTATACATCGACAAACATCATCCCACAAGCAGAACTGATCAAATCCAACCTTAAAACCCTTCATTACCCGACATTTTCCGATAAATCCGCATAAATGCAACTTTTCCAATTCTTACCCGAAATCAACGTTTCAAACTTCTAACCACTCCTAAATTCAACCCCAATACCATCTTAGCATCCAATCCAACCAAAATCAAACCCCAACATGGAAAAAGAATTATCCAAAAATTCGGCTTCTTTGCCAATTTTTACCCAACTTCCAAATCAATCCATTCAAGCTTCCAATTAATCATACTAACCACCAATTACACTTCTAAACCAAGAATGCTACCCAATTGCATCCAAAACAACCAAATTCAACATTGAACAACAACATACAATTCGGACAAATTGGGGTTTTCTTACCCAACTTGTTCTCCATCAAATTGAATCCATACATAAGCTTAGAATCATGCTAGGAACAATATACTAGAAGCATGATTCAAGAAACCAAACACACACCATTTTAGAAAATTATCCATAAATTCGGCCAAAATAGAATTCTTCATCCAAGGTGTGTTTTCCAAAATCCAACACTTGATTAACACTCCCCTACTACCCAAGAACAACATACTAAAAGATGGGAGGAAGAAAATCATCCTAGCTTATAGCTAAGAACAAACCCACCATTCACCAAATATGCTCATTTCTTCACTAATCTTCAAAACTAATGAGAAAAGAGAAGTTAGGGAGGTACTTACCACTCAAAGCACCCAATTCCTCTTTGATTTCTTGCAAGGAGAAGAACTTCAAGCTTGGAGGAAGAGCTCAACAATGGCGGCAAAGAACTTGAAGAAGAAGAAGAAGAGAAGAAATGAAAAGAAATGAGGTATGCTCATTTTATGAAAATATTAACCCAATATATATCTTCACTTTATAACCCATACTTCTCACTTTAAAAGAAAACAAGCCATGTGTCCCTTTTAATTCCCACACAAGCTGCCGAAAAAATCTGCTGCTGCCCATGCTGATTTTTTATTTATTTTGCAACCAATTTCCAATTAACTCCCAATTTTTCCGAAAGTTCCAATTCTTTTTGCCCAAAAATAATTACCGAATTCCAAAATTAACGAAACTTGGACACAACCCTCAGAATATTATAACATTCACAGAACATATTTCAAAAGTTCATTTACCATTCCGGAGTGTCCTACCGAGCTCACGAACCCGAACCAAAACCCGACGTGCGGCGTGTCCAATGTAACCAAAATCCCATCACACCAAAAATTCCTCAAAAATACCCATAAATTCCATCTTAAATTATAACACAACTTAACCAAAAGCCGTCAGAAAATTTCCATCCCAAGCCCCGGGATTCCCGTCCCGAGCCCCGGGAGTCGCCCGGAACCGAACGTCCCGCCCCAAATATTAAACTCCACAACCACCTCCGGACGTTTCCACGACTCCAAAACTGCAAACGGCTTCCCAAACTGAGATCTCGAGAGTGCTACCGAACCCGCCAGACGTCCCGATGCGACCCCGACAACCCCCCGGCGCCAGAAAAATATTTTCGGCGGAAACGTCCGGGGGACCCACACGACCTCAAATACGGAAGGGTTCGCCAAAATGATACTCGGATAGGGCTCGTGAGCCGTCTGAACGCCGAAAAACGTGACCCGCAGGCCAAAACCGGAGCCCCGGGTCACCCGGTCGCAACCCGCTCGGGGTGACCGTAACATTCTCCCCCCCTTAGAACTCTTGGTCCTCCAAGAGTAGCTCGAACCAACCAGACAGTGTCGCTACCAACCAGAAAATATAAACATTCCTCTAACCTGAACAATCGGACCACCGTATCGGTGCGGCGGGAGTGGTAGTTTAGACTACCATACAGAGCCTCACGGCGTCCCACCCTCCGGGTGCATCTTATTGCACCCGAGTCGATTGCCGGTATTTCTACCAGACAACCCTGCATAAGATCGAACCTAAGTCTAACCGATCCACAACAGCTATCCCGAAGACATCACGTAAAACAGAAATAGTTGGGGGGAAAAGACCAACCTAACAACTTACTCCAGAAGCTCATGAGAACCGATAAAACTCGGGGTAACTTGCCCCGCCTACCAAATCTTACTGTCCCTCTGAACGGTGCTACCTCCAGTCAAATTCTATCACCAAACTCAGATTCAAGAGCCCTACGGCGGCGGTTTGTATAAGCAGTGGTGCAGTCGTTCGCGGTTTTGATCCGCGCCTGTAACAATCTAATCTTCGCCGTAGTCTCCTCAAAAAGCTCGGGTCCCAGCTCAACCCCATCAGACGCATCTGTCCAACAGTGTGGTGTCATACACCTCCTCCCGTACAACCCCTCATATGGTGCCATGTCAAACGTAGTCTGAAAGCAATTGTTGTATGAGAACTCTATCAAAGTAACTGCTGGTCTCAATCTCCTCCAAAATCCAAAGTACAGATTCGCAGCATATCTTCCAGTATCAGAATCACCGCTCCGACTGCCCGTCCGTCTGTGGGTGATAAGCTGTATTCAGATGGAGTCGCGTGCCCAATGCTTCATGAAAAGCTCTCGTAACCATCTTTGTGAAACGCGGATCACGGTCAGAGACAATGGAGTTTGGTACTCCATGTAAACGTACCATCTCCCTGATGTAAAGCCGGCAAGCTTCTCCAGAGGGTCTATGACCCGAATAGGCAGAAAGTGTGCGCACTTTGTCAGCCGATCCACAAAAACCCAGATAGCATCATGATGAGACCGTGTCAAGGGCAGTGCAGTCAGAAAGTCCATCGTAACATTACCCCACTTCCAGACTGGAATGGGCAAAGTCTGCAGTGTCCCTGCCGGTTTCTGATGCTCAAACTGCTCGGGTGTGCCACCTCTAAAATCTCATTCCAGAACTCCCGATCCTCGTGTACATAAAGGCGGTCTCGGAAGTATAACAATCCTGCCATACTGAAACGCTTCGGTAGCAAAGAACTCTTATCTACCCCAGGATAATTTCTTCAACCCCGGATTTCTACCTTGCGCCTCGCGCACCCTATCAAGCCACTCGTAATGTATAATAAGTGTAATAACCCGAGCACGCTCCCGCAGCTGCCCCCGTGCCAAAGGCATATCAAATCACTCTCCTCGGATCGGTCACCAACATTTCCTCCCTTAATTAAGCCGGTAAACTTCACCTGCCAGAGCATCGGCAACCGTGTTGCCCTTGCCGAGATGTACTCGATACTACAATCATAGTCCTTAATGTATTCGAGACATCTGCGCTGCCTCATGCTAAGCTCCTTCTGTGTAAAAGATATTTCAGACTCTTATGGTCGGTAAGAATCTGAAATTTATTACCAAACAGATATTACTTCCAATGTTTCAGCGCATAAATTATTATAGCCAACTCCAGATCATGTGTCAGTTAGTTCAGCTCATGCGGTCGCAGCTGCCTCGACCCATAAGCTACCACAAAACGCTCCTGCACCAACACACATCCCAAACCAGACGTGGAAGCATCCGTATAATTCACATACGGCAAAATCGGATCTGAAAGAGTCAGAATCGGAGCGTTAGTCAACCGCCGCTTCAACTCCTGAAAATTCTGCTCACACCTGTCAGACCAGATATACGGTTGACCCTTCTTGGTCAACTGCGTAAGCGGAGATGCCAGGATAGAACACCCTGGTACAAACCTCTGATAAAATCCTACTAACCCCAGGGAGCTCTTGATCTCCCGTACCGTGGTAGGTTGTTTCCAATCCCGAACTGCCCTCACCTTCTCTGAATCCACAGACAAACCATGCTCAGAAATAACGTGTCCCAGAAAGGTGACTTCCCGGATCCAGAACTCACACTTTGAGAACTTAGCATAAAGCTGATGTTCCCAAAGTGTCTGCAGAACTACCCTCAGATGCTCCCGATGCGAGTCTTCATCCCGAGAATATATCAGAATATTATCAATAAAAACCACCAGAAATGAGTCCAAGTACGGTCGGAACACCCGATGCATCAGATCCTTGAATGCCACCGGAACATTGGGCAGCCCGAATGGCATGACCGTAAACTCAAAATGTCCATATCGGGTGCGGAAAGCAGTCTTAGGTATGTCCTCATCCTTCACCCTAAGCTGAAAGTGCCCAGATCGGAGATCAATCTTTGAGAAAACTCTCGAACCCTGAAGTTGATCAAAAAGATCGTCAATCCTCGGTAACGGATACTTATTCTTCCCAATAAGAGCATTCAACCGTCTGTAATCAAAACAAAGTCAGAGTGTCCCATCTTTCTTCTTAACAAATGTAACTGCAGCACCCCACGGTGAAGTGCTCGGTCGGATGAAGCCCTTCTGCTGTAATTCCTCCAACTGCTTCTTCTACTCCTACCTCTCAGAAATAAGCATCCGATAAGGAGGAATAGATATCGGAGCAGTACCCGATTGCAGGTGGATCTCAAACACAATTTCCCGCTCTGATGGTAATCCGGGCAACTCCTCCGGAAATACCTGCGGAAAATCCCGAACCAATGGTAAACCATCCAACTTCAACCTAATACCAGCTTCATTCAGATAATAGCATTCCCCTACCCAACTATCGACAGCTGATCCGAAATCAGAACTCAGACATGTGGCTTTGTGCGATAGTCAAACCAGTCGGAGTCGTGAGAGGTGGTACCTCTCCAGAAACCATAATGGTACGGGTTGCACAATCAATGTGCACAGAATTCTTGGATAGCCAGCCCATCCCAAGAATAACATCATAGTTCGGCGTGTCTAAAACCAATAAATCCGATACTATCTGATGTCCGCCTACAGATGTCGTACAACCCCGAACCATCTCATTAGAAAACAGAAACTGACTCCCAGCAGTTTTTACTAAATACGTTTGAGGCAAGGTACTAACAGACAGGTGCAGAGATGTAACACATTTCTGTGCTACAATGGAAATAAATGTTCCTGTATCCAATACTGCCTGAACCAGTATCTCATTCAGAAATAAAGTACCCTGCAGAACTCCCTGCTGACTCGAGCCTCCCCGCTGGCTGGTACCTGACCGCTGACTAGGTCCTCCCTGACCTCCCTGATGTCTAGGGCCTCCCCCCTCAAAATGGAAAACTTGTCCTGCTCTGAGCTGCTGTGGTGGAGGGGATGGCTGAAGCTGCTGTCGCTACTGAGGTCTCGGGCCACCCTGCTGAAACCCACGCCCTCACGGCGCGTTGGGCTGTGCCCGAGACAGTGGACGCTAATAACTGCCAAAAACCCTGCCTTACAGTCAGAGGGCAATCCCGTACCCAGTGAGTGTCAGACCCGCAACGTAAACATCGGCCCTCCTGCCTGTAACAAAGTTGACCGAGGTGATACCTACTACAATTCGGACAAGATCGTGCCAGTGGTGCTCCCCCTCTACCTCTACTAGACTACCCAGGCCTGTTCGGCCATCCAGAAATCTGTCGGGGTCCCTGCTGTGTGGAGCCCCTCGTACTCCCCTGACCTCGTCGCGAGGTGAGGCGACTCTCAACCTTCTCTTCCATACCATGGTACTGCGGTACGTAGTGAATAAGCCTGTCAAACTCCCGCTCAAACTCTGCAACAATCCTATCTCCCTGATGAAACTCATCAAACTGTCCCTGACGCAGATTCCTGGCTACATCCCCACTGCACTGCTAGTGGAAAATGTAGCCTCCCCCAAGAGTTTACAACTCCTGCAAACCAAGTCTCTACTACCTCTGGCCTTTCTCAGTCATTGAACCTCGGGAGGGTTCAAACTCTAAAACCTCTCCAGAAGTCTGACCTCGTCAGACTGGTGCCTCAGATCTCCCCGTCGTTAATAGGACCGACGAGAAGTCCAGATGTCGTAGTGACCATCCTCCTCAGAGTCACTCATTTACCAAACCCAAAGTTGTGGCGAGCAGTGGCTTAAATCTCGCTATCACCACCTAATCAAAATGCCCTTACCGTGGCATGATCAGATCTTCCCTTGCCTACTGCCGCCCCTGAACCAGCTAAGCTGGCGGGTAATACCAAATCAGAGAGGGGTCCCTACGACCACTAAACCTCGGGCGGTGAGTGTGGTTGTTCAGACCCTGGGTTACGCTGAACCCGTATCCTATTCCACGGAGGTGTGGGATCTCAGTCCCGCCCCTCCGGTACCAAAACACGCTGTCTACGCGTGTTAACCAAACCTGAGACATTTCGGACCAAACAGAGTCCAGACAAATCGGTCACTCCTAATCCCTACAGAAGCTAGCAGCAGTTTTCTAAGGCTCTGTAGTGCAATGCAGTACTTAACTCAGAAGTTATTTTGCAAAATGATAAAATCATGCATTTCACAGAATCACAGAAGCAATTCATGCTTATTTCATCAAATCTTTTCCTAACACACAATTTTACGTACCTGAAACTTTTCCACAATCCTTTACTTGTAACACTTTTACCAAAGTCCCGAAATTCTGGATTCCATACTCTGCAAACACCAGGATAACTTGAATGACTAAACTTTGCTACACAATTTTATTTTTAAGTGGTTCGAGTAAGGAGGTGGCCAATCTCCGTACCAAACCATTCTAAAATAAAATGTACAACAATAGTTGTCACTACAAGTCACCGCTGACGACCAATATGGTCACTTACCTGCTCTGATACCAACTTGTCACCGCACGCCACCCGAACCCGGTTGCGGAGGCGGGGGCGCCGGGACGTCGGAAGCGGAAGCCGGAATGATACGGAATGGCAGGTCCATCGAGACCCGCCGCGCGTAGCGGACCCAAAGAGCGGAACGATTGTGGAAGTAACCTAACAAAAATTTCGTACATATAACCAAAAATAAAATCCAAACATACAATTCATGCATTAACAAAAGAGTAAGCCCCGCCCTCCGTGGACGAGTGCTTACGCACCAAAACATAAACACATACAGAGTTCACAGAACCTAAAGTGTCTAGCAAGCGCCAAGCGCTCAGAACATGCACAGAACAGAATATATAAGTATATACAAATATACAATCATCACAGCAATACAGAAAGTGTGCATATGCAACTACAGAGCCAGCCCTAGATCTAAGTATCAAAATACCTCGCGCGGGATTCAGACCAAATAGACAAAATCCCAGCTCGCAAGGTACTGCTGCTGCTCAACACAACCAAGGCAGAAGCCTCGCGGAAACCTACCCCACTGGCTGCTTACCAGGTCTACCTGAAACCCAAAAACAGAACCCAAAAAGGGTGAGTCCTCGAAAGGACCCGTAAGGGATTTGGGGTAAGATAAGCATATGTAACCCTGCAAAACAGAAAGATAATAATATACAGAATATATAATGACAGAAAACAGAATATCTTGCATGTAATAACAACATATCATAATCCCGAAAAATATGCGATACTAAATCGCCATAAAACATTATAACAAATCAGAACGACAGCCTCCCTCTAAGGGAGTCAGAAGCCGAAGCTATTTCAGAAGCATGTTGCACCACTGGGTAGCGAACCCACAACTGTCGTAGGGTTAATGCAGACAGTATGCCATAAGGCATACTCCTACAAATTACGTAACGTACCTTAAAGCGAAATTTCCAAATACCTGCAAAATGTATTGCAACAACACATACACCTACAGACTACGAATATGCCCTAGGCATATAATACTGAAATACTTGCAATGTAAAAGTGAAACTAAACATACACCTATCTTACCAAAAATAGCGTAACCAAACCCTTACCTCACACTTCCCGAGTATTAGACTGATTCTGGACGACTTCCACACCGCGACCCGAAACTCGAAAACCTCTCTTTTTCTAACTTCCGAACCTCAGAATCTGTCAATTCAAGCTGAATTAGCAACCTTACCAACCACACTACCAAACTACACCCCGACCCCAAAACCGAAAATCCGTGAATTTTGGTAAAATTCCAGATTTCCACGAAACTTCAGAATTCAGAACCAACCTAGACAATGCAAGATTATACATTGACAAACATCATACAATAAGCAGAACTGATCAAATCCAACCTTAAAACCCTTCATTACCCGACATTTTCCGATAAATCCGCATAAATGCAACTTTTCCAATTCTTACCCGAAATCAACGTTTCAAACTTCTAACCACTCCTAAATTCAACCCCAATACCATCTTAGCATCCAATCCAACCAAAATCAAACCCCAACATGGAAAAAGAATTATCCAAAAATTCGGCTTCTTTGCCAATTTTTACCCAACTTCCAAATCAATCCATTCAAGCTTCCAATTAATCATACTAACCACCAATTACACTTCTAAACCAAGAATGCTACCCAATTGCATCCAAAACAACCAAATTCAACATTGAACAACAACATACAATTCGGACAAATTGGGGTTTTCTTACCCAACTTGTTCTCCATCAAATTGAATCCATACATAAGCTTAGAATCATGCTAGGAACAATATACTAGAAGCATGATTCAAGAAACCAAACACACACCATTTTAGAAAATTATCCATAAATTCGGCCAAAATAGAATTCTTCATCCAAGGTGTGTTTTCCAAAATCCAACACTTGATTAACACTCCCCTACTACCCAAGAACAACATACTAAAAGATGGGAGGAAGAAAATCATCCTAGCTTATAGCTAAGAACAAACCCACCATTCACCAAATATGCTCATTTCTTCACTAATCTTCAAAACTAATGAGAAAAGAGAAGTTAGGGAGGTACTTACCACTCAAAGCACCCAATTCCTCTTTGATTTCTTGCAAGGAGAAGAACTTCAAGCTTGGAGGAAGAGCTCAACAATGGCGGCAGCAACTTGAAGAAGAAGAAGAAGAGAAGAAATGAAAAGAAATGAGGTATGCTCATTTTATGAAAATATTAACCCAATATATATCTTCACTTTATAACCCATACTTCTCACTTTAAAAGAAAACAAGCCATGTGTCCCTTTTAATTCCCACACAAGCTGCCGAAAAAATCTGCTGCTGCCCATGCTGATTTTTTATTTATTTTGCAACCAATTTCTAATTAACTCCCAATTTTTCCGAAAGTTCCAATTCTTTTTGCCCAAAAATAATTACCGAATTCCAAAATTAACGAAACTTGGACACAACCCTCAGAATATTATAACATTCACAGAACATATTTCAAAAGTTCATTTACCATTCCGGAGTGTCCTACCGAGCTCGCTGAACCCGAACCAAAACCCGACGTGCGAGCGTGTCCAACAGAACCAAAATCCCATCACACCAAAAATTCCTCAAAAATACCCATAAATTCCATCTTAAATTATAACACAACTTACCCCAAAGCCGTCAGAAAATTTCCATCCCGAGCCCCGGGAGTCGCCCGGAACCGAACGTCCCGCCCCAAATATTAAACTCCACAACCACCTCCGGGACGTTTCCACGACTCCAAAACTGCAAACGGCTTCCCAAACTGAGATCTCGAGAGTGCTACCGAGCCCGCTGTACGTCCCGAGGCGACCCCGACAACCCCCCGGCGCCAGAAAAATATTTTCGGCGGAAACGTCCGGGGGACCCACACGACCTCAAATACGGAAGGGTTCGCCAAAATGATACTCGGATAGGGCTCGGGAGCCGTCTGAACGCCGAAAAACGTGACCCGCAGGCCAAAACCCGCTCGGGGTGAGCCCGGGTCACCGGCTCGCAACCCGCTCGGGGTGACCGTAATGGAGATAATACATGTTAGAAAGGTGAGGTATTATCTTGAAACAAAATTCGTATTTCTTTACAAAAACCTATATGGTGGGAATTGGACTGAGATAGAGGGGTAATATTTTCATGAAAACATTTTCTATATTAAAACACTTATAGATCTAAACCTTTCAAGATTTAGTAATACAAATAGACATAATTTCCTGGATATGGTCATGCTCCATCAGATCTGATGCATATGTTTGTGGAATCTGATTTTGTTAAGTGCACCCATGAGGTTATAACGGGTAAAGTCCACATATAATTCATTAGTTTTTATGCGTGTCCTATTTTGGTCCTGTTTTAGGAATTCGTCTCAAATTCATCCCTTATCTTACATTTTCGTCCTAAATAAGTCATTCCGTTACATTTTCCGTTAAAGTCACTATTTAGTTAAGGGTATTTATGTAAATGTGTATATTTAACATTCACTTTAAACTCATTTTTTTATTATTTACAAATAAATCCCAACTATTTCCAAATGTTACAAAACTACCCAAGCCTCTTCCTCGCTTTCACGCCTCAACCCTCACTCCCTCAGTTTCGCTGCTCAACGGAGATCCATCGCCGATCAAGTAGAAGCCACCACCATCGGCCTCTTCGATGACCCAAATCAGCAGCATCGTGACAGCAAGAGCGACGCCCTCCCCAACCTAGCAAGAGCGACGCCTTCACGTTCTTCACCTTCGCCTCCTCATCCCTGTCATTTGTGAAGTCAGGATCATCGGTCTTCATTGATAACGTTGCAGCGGCGCTCCACATTTTCACATTCGGAGGAGTTTGGGGAGTTTGCTCATCCAGATTCTCTCGGTGCGGATCGGAGTGCCCATCGGCCGCCACTTGGCCGAGCTCTGCCTTGGCAAGTACCCCAATTAGACAGGACTGGTGCTCTAGTTCTTGGCGAAGCTGACGCTCATCGGAGTTTTCAATCTATAGAGGCTTCAATCTTCCGATTGAAAAAAACCCAAGTCCACCCGTTGAAGATTTCAGATCTGGGGACGAAGGCAAACGAAGGTGGGTGGTTTAGTTGTTGAATCGAAAACCTTTCAGGGTGAGAGGAGCGAGGTGGCTGTGGGTGGTTGTTCCAGATCTGGGTTCGGCCTCGGAGGTCTTTTAGCAGATGGATGGTCAAAAGCAAAAACACAAATGTAGCCTTGAAGATTCAACAAAGAAGAAAACCTGGAATTAGGAAACAAAGGGGAAGGTGGCAATCTGGAAAAAGAGTTGAATTTACTTAGCTTGTTTGTTGAAGAATAGATACAAGTAGTAAGAGGTTGTTGGGGAGAGGATACAAAGAGGAGAAGGTTAAAATTTTTGGTTAAAATGAACTTTTATTAAAAGTATAATGACAATATTGTAATTAAAAGTGTAATTAGGCTCATAAAGAAGGGATAATTACGTAAATAGTAGTAAATTTAACGGAAAAAGTGACGAATGGACGAACGGTGCACAATTTATTAAAGGTAAGGGATGAATTTGAGACGAATTCATAAAACATAACCAAAATAGGACACGCATAAAAGCTAAGGGACTATACGTGGACTTTACCTAGGTTATAACTTATAATCATTCAATCAAAGCCTTGCATTAGTGACAAATGTTGGAAAAAACATGGAAAATGGTGAAAATTATATGAATGATAAATTGTCATTTTTCTCACCATTTAGTGTGGATGTTTATGACCCATTAGTATGGAGGTTTTATGTCATTTAGTAGGGTGCTTTATGGCTAGCTTTATGAGGTATTATGGTGTCCCTTAATGTCTTGGCTCCTCCCAACCACTATAAAAAGGCACCTCCTCCAAGCATATTTTATCCCTCATCACATTATTCTTTCTTCTTCCTCCTTGAGAAAAAACCTCTCTTCTAGCATATGTTTTGGTGTTTTTCAAGTGTTCTTCCGTTCAAGTTCATCGGTGAGGGAAGTTTGGTGCAACTTCACTTCACATCTTTCGTTGTATTCTGAGAGATAGACCTCCATCGAACCTTGAGCACTCATATCAGAGGGGACGAATCTGTTTTAAGGAAATTCTGTGAAACACAAGCCTCGAATTTCTGTCAAAATTTGATTTTGGATTTCTAATTCTTCTTTTAATTCTATATTGTTAGAATTATTATTATGATTTTTTCTAAGAATTATAGAGTTGAATTAATTTTTTCTTAATTCTTTGAATTATTATATTATTTATTAATTCTTAGAATTTCATCATGGTAATAAAAAGTACATTGAAACTTGTTCGATTATGTATTTATGTTTATATTGATTTATCATCATCACGGATATCCCCTTATTGATTTATTTGATATTTTGGATAACTTGAAATTCCATGTGAGTTCAATAGCTGGTACAAACATCTTTTTATGAAGCTTCTTTTAAAAGTTTTTCTCTCCAATGGGTTAGATAGTAATGACATTGCTGTTGGTGCATCTCAGATAATATCAAATGTTCCTCTCTAAGGGCAAACAATGAGCCATCTGTTTTCATACTCTTCCAAGAGAGCTCAAGCAATAGCAAGAACAAAGAGAAAAGAGATATACTTCCCATGTGATCGCATGATTTTGGGACAAAAGAATCAACCGTATTCAAGAAAAGAAAATGACTCGATATGCACATTTGATCCTGTCTGTACCGGTGCAAATCTGCACCTTTTTTTTTCTGCTCTCCCTTTTGTTCAAGTTAGCTGTTGCTTTGAGCTTAAGGCTCTGGAAGCTCAGGAGGTTCGGATAAAGCTGGTGAGGATGCACCACTTCTTTTGCTAGCTGCTGGTGTGTTCAGTCGAGACTGGCGTTTCGTGGGGACTAACACACTCTCTTCATCCCATTTATGCACCGGCTCATCTTCTTCATACTTGTCTTCATCTTCAACCTTGAAAACTGGATGCACATATGCATCCTGAAGATAGGCCTTCAGATTAAAGTTCGGTTCCCTTGCTCGCTCCAGTGTGTCCTTTTTCATGGCCTCCTGAAATGAAAAGGTGTGTGTTGGATTAGGTCAGAAAATTGATTCTAACAACTCAATTCAATGCAAATGAAGCAAGTGATACTAGTTCAACATTACATGTACCTGCAATGGATTTTTGACAAATGCAGATTCATATCGGCCTTTGCAGAATTCATAGAACCATATCGTGAGGACCACAAGAACAATGAGAAAGGGCGTTGACTGAGCAGCATGTTTTGTGCTCAACAAACCAATCAGTGCAACTTGCGAAACGATCAGAGCAATTATGATTCGCCCATGAACATCAGGCCAGAATGCTGCACCACTCTCGTACTCTTGATTGTAGACATTTATAATCTATGGGTAGACACCAAACAAAAACAGAAATAAATAAATAAATTACAGTTTCAAGCAACGAAGGGGGAGGTAGCAATGCTAACAATTTTCTTGAAAACCAACAATTCAAATAAAGCATGAAAGGACTGAGAACATAAGCAAATTGCAATCAGATTGCCAGCTATTCACCTGATGACGAAAAACGACATAGGCCAGAGCGAAGAATACGATTATGAAAGGAAGTAGAATAGGTGTCACAGCAGCATACACAAGACCAAGAAGAAAATACAGCTGTATACGAGGTTCTTTAGTGTGGAAATCAAGACTTCCCTGGTCCATTGCCTCCTCTCTATCTTTTTCAGTCTTGACCAAAAAAAAGTTCTTCAAATGATAGAAAATCAGTGGTTTCAGCATCAAGACCTCTGCAGCTACACCAGCCCATCCATCAACCATAATGTAAGTGATAAAAAAAGTTGCTCTCATTGGAACTGCTACACCAACTGTTTTAGGAATTCTGCCAGATGAAATAAAAGCCACAGAAATCAACCTCATGCAAATGTTGGCTACAGAACATAGACATGAACTCCATTATCATAGATCGCCAATTATAATGGCCTAATGCAGGAAACATGGTCACATGCAACAAGAACTTGACAGAACAAAGCAAAATTCTCTGGTCAAATGTCCAATTATAGCAACTGTAACTTTCATGAAGCCCCAGTAAGTCAGAGCTAGTAAAAAGGCTTTGAAAATTGGATTCAAGAAATAGCTTCTCTGCCATATCTTATGTCCAACACTTCGTCAAACAAGACGAATCTCAGGACATGAAAGCTAATAATTTTTGCAGTACTCTACAAACTAAAAAGGTCCTCTCATCCAATGTGGCAGTTAAATCACAAGAAAATGCAATCAATATCCAAATTCTAACTTACAAAGCCAAGTCTCAAAAACGATATATCTCTGCCAGTAAACTGATTAACAAAAGAAACATGTTATCCAGTTAAAGAGGAAGATGAGAAATCAAAAAGGCGATGAAAACTCAAGAGAATGAGAATTCATGTAGTTGTGCTCATATTGTGATCTTTATAATTTATCATCACATCAACTAATGCATTCCACAAGTAGCTACTATGATTGGGGAAAAGCATGAAGTACACTGAACTGACTGAAGTCTGGATAGGACACTTACTCATTTGCTGACTGCTTGAGAAAAGAATTTAGCTGGTCCAACGCAGAGCCAGCAATTATGCTTCCAAGGAATACATTGAAAAAACTAAAGATATAGTATCTGGTAGCAGATCTTCTTTCAAGAGATGATATTGAAGTGAAACCTTCAAATTTTGACATAATCATTAATATCATCGGCAGAAAAATGAGAAAGAGCTTCAGAACGATCCCAGGTAGAAAACCTTGAATAATGGATTTGATAAATTTTCTGCAAAGGGAAAAAATTTAAAATTAAACCACGGCCTATGGTGATGCCATTTAAGAATGAGCTTAAGACTTGAAGAAGCAGCATACGCTTCAATTATAGGCTGCAGGAATGGTGCCCTTTTCTCAATGTCCTCGATGGTTGCAAGCGATTGTACAAATGTAATGGGAATTATGAAAAAGAAGGTAAGAAAAAAGAAAGCAACAGCCATGATAAGCTTTCTCACTGCCAATGAGAAATATGGAATTGCCAGGTTTTGCCAATACACATCTCGAGGCTCAGGTGCCCACTCTGTTAGCCATAAGGTTGGGTCTCTTGATTGCTGTGTTTGTGCACAAACAGCTGCTCCCCATCGACTTCTGAAGGAAACAAATGCTGCTGGCATGATAGATTTAGGATCCTTCAGAACTCTTTTTTTCTCTTCATCTATCTGAAAATCATGAAAAGTGGGGCTATGATATTTAATAGGAGTATAATATATAATTCAAAACTTAATCATATAACCTCTAGGAACTCAACACTGCAGCAAGCATCAAGCTGTTCCTTCTTTCCTAAAGAAAAATGTCTAATGAACACAGGAGCGATACTCGTATCCTCTTGAATGGAGCTGGTAACAAGAAGATGCGAAATACGAGTATCAGGGAGTTCCTTTTCATTAAGAATTATGTCAATCACGTCCTTTATGACTTTGGTTTAGCGCAAATATTTTAAGTACTATATGTGCTAATACTTGTGCAACCCTTAGCACAAGATTTAAACTTCTTTGCATATGTGAGCTACGTTTTCTTTCTATTTTTGCTCATCAAATTTGCAATATCTTTATCGAGGAGTCTACTGAGAAATTCAGCTTGTTCCACGAAAAGCACAACTTTGTCAAGAAATTTGACCTTTAAAGAAAACACAAAGCTTGTGGACCTTATCAATCATGGATCATACTAACAAAACATTTTTATTAAGCCCAATATCTACTATTCTACTCCACACTGAAATAAGTTAAATCAAGCTTTTCTGAATATACAACAACTTTAAAAAAAAAAGAAAAAGATTACAGGTGAAACAAAGAAAAAAAGTACTTACTTCTTTGGATAACTTCTCAATCTCTGAAATGTGATAATCAATAGCATCCACTTTTTCACCCCAAAGCCCAAGAAAGCCAGTCTAACAGAAAAGAGGTTCAGTAATTAAAAATTAAGAAGAAGAAAAAAAACTACACCCTCCGTCCCAGAACAGATGACCTGTTTATTTTTATTTTTTTCTGGGGATGGAGATTAAGGTAAAAGTTGAAGGTGAAGGTAAAAAGGTAATATGGATATGTAAAAGAGAGGAGAGAGTGAGCGAAAGTGCGGATAAAGAAAGTAATACATGTAAAATTCACCTGAAGTATAAAATGTGGCAAATACTTAAGTACTTCCCTAGAAGGTGTAAGCAAGTTTTGGGAACAATGGTGTAATTGAAGAACCAAAAGAAAAACTGTTAATACCTTCATAGTTGGTCTTTTTGAATTCTTTCTTGAACATTTTCCTTCATAGTAAACAAGCCAATTTTGAATGGTCTTCTTCTTATTGACCAACTTAGCAAGGTTATTAGCATTGCATACCACCTACATCAGAAAAAGAATTTTGAAAGTCATGACTTGAAACTTTGTGCTTATTAACCTTAACTCCTTTGATAAGTAATATGTGCTTCTGAGTTATCACCCTTAAAACTCTAGAATCCTCCTCTCATACTATAAACATAGGGAGATAAAACCCATGAAGAAGATGTACAGAATAATCATCATTAATTATGAACGCTCCTCATGACAAGTATCATGTTTCCAACGTTCTACCAACTTCTTAAGCATCCAATAAATGCTTTTCAGTGGAGATGTTATTTTAGTCATCAATCCAAATAAACAATATCCTAGTTTCATTTTGTTCCTGATGAAGTATGTGCTGTGCCATTTAAAAGAGAACCACAAAGTCAATTCATCCCCAAACTCTTGATAGTGTGTGCTAGTGTGTACACTATGTAGCACATGCATTTAAGTCAGAAAAAGAAGGGACGTATGTACGAGTGCATGCAAGAAGAAAAGTGGAGCATCATGGCACCTCTAATGCAGGAAAAGAACATCATACAACCTTCATTATTGTATAATGGTACTATAAGCATGTATCCCACCAAGTTATGCCATATTTATTATTTGCGGTTACATCAATGCAATATCTAACAATACATTTACAAATTCAGCCTTATAATGTATCCTTAGTGCATATAATATGCAAAAAAGAACGTGCCGATAAAAACTAAACAGAAACAAACCTGACGGCTAAGGTAGTGATCTGGATGATTAACCAGGAAAAAGTGTTCCACAGACTCGCTTACTGATTCATCTGGGTCAGAAGGCACGTTCCTAACAAGCACCTATTAGTGAACATGAGCTTGGTCACATTGCAAGATCTTGACTGAAATATCCATCACCCTAAGATTCATTTAACCAAATGACATGAAAAATACTACAGCTTCACAACGTCGTAGAAATAGTTCTCCAACTTTTCAAAGGACAATCAAGAAACATCTTGGGCTTACAAACTTCCCAGAAAATATAATATGCAGGAAATCATGAAGGCATTGCACCTTAAACTAATTTAGTGTAACTGTTTTCTGTTATCAGAAGTAAATTTAACTTAGACTACTAAACTTACTGTAAACTGATCCGGTCGGCGTCTTTCAGAAGCAAGAAACTGTAACCTCATGGAAGCAACTTTCCCATACTCCTTGAATAATACATAGCATGTCCATAAGGTGAAAGCATAGGCCATCACTATGTGAGTCCAGTACCTGAGTGTCAGCATGGTTCCAATGTGGTCAAGTAACAACAGAGAAGGCTATATAAGGCAAACTTGACAGATTTAGCAAACTGGCTGCCTCAATTAAAAGACTAATGCCAGAATGGTTAATTTTTCAAGATCAAGGGACAAAATTATACACAGCCATATAATTGTTTTCCTTTAACCATCCTTTAAGTGTATCCAAACTCCCCTAAGAATGAAACATTTTTTCTTTTGGCATATATCAACATTAGAATTAGAAACTATACAATGGAACCTGATATGGTGAAAAAATTAGCATCTGATCAATTAAATACTCGTTCCGTCCCAAGTGAGTTGTTACTTTTAGCTTTTTGTGTAGATTAATATTGTGGCAAGTCATTAACTCATTTTGCATAAACTTTCAACATTACCCCCTTTCCAAACCCATTCTAACCCCTCCCAACCCACTCCTTAAACTCTTTGATTGAGTCCATTGTAAGGGTAAAAGTGGTCTAAAATAAAACAAAAGTGAAAAAATGTCATTTCATTTGGGACAAAAATATTTTAATGTTGTGACAACAACTTGAAATGGAGTGAGTAGTATTTATATAAGTATAGTTATGGATATGTGTTATTATTTCAGTCATTAAAGCTGATGATGCAACTAACAATCCGCTACTAGGTTGTGAGATGATACCTTTCCGAACCAAGAGGAACATTCGAGATGGAGAGCTTATCAACGTCGCTAGAAGTTACATTGTCTAACTTGGCCAATTCCAGACCATCGGTAGTCCAATTGACTGGTACAATAATCGCCCAAGCAAGGAACGCTATAGGGACAAAAATTTTCAGCCTGCACGAGAGACCAAATGTTGAATACAAATTCAGAAAACAAGCTGAGCAGAATAAAAAAATACCAAAAATGAGCAACAAAAAGCCTACCCAACCAAGTATATCCGCAGATAAACCGCAGAATCAAGTCCGGCGTGCTCAATAAGCTCCGGCTCCGGCATCCGAAGCGCCTCCGGCATCCAGTTCAAGAACCTCAAATAAGCTCGAAAATCCAAGTTGACGAACCTTCTCATATAAGCACCGGTTTGAGCAGGATCGGTCCTCAAACCCTTGAGGTACCATTTCGGAAAGTACACACGGTCGTTAAACGGCTGAAGCCTCAAAACCGCGAATGCAACGAAGAAGATGAAGGCGCTCAGAATGTTGATCCCCGCGGAGACACCTATATCCGACAGCGTAGCCATTTTTGTCCACCAGATTACTCCACAAACGAAGAAACTATATATGCATACACAGCCACCAGAGAATTTACAGGAAAATGCCAAGAAGACGGATCGACAAGGCAGAACAAAGCAGAACCAAACAAATCAGTGGTGTTTTTTGAAAAAATTTCTTCTCGGAGTTGGATTCAATGCTAAAAAGTTCTGAGGGAACGAAGGAGGGAGGAGAGAGCTCTCTTGTTTTAATGTTTGTTTTCTGTCTTAACTTAAGCGAGCGATTAAGTCAAGCTTAAGTCGTAATTAAGCTGGATTAGTCGGCGACGTGCCACGTGCGATGTAACGGCTATATCGGTGCTTGCTGTGAAGAGAACGAGAGTTTAGTATCACGCGCGACACTTATGAGGTGTGGTACACGAACTTGAGCATTTGCAAATTCAAACCGGCGGCGAAGTAGAAAATGGTGCGCGTGGGCTTCTCGTTCTGTGGCGTGGACGTGTTGGGACTTGGGATTGTTTTTGGGAAGAGGCGAGGCGCACGGCTCTGCATGGGTCTGCAACAGTGCTTTGGTCTAAACATATTTATCTTTTTATTTTAAATATTACATAAATAAAAATTGATAAATGTGTTTTAAGAAACTTTTTTTATAGGGGTTATAAGAAACTTTTTACTGTGCCTTATTATTACTCTATCTATTATATGGAAAATTCACTGCACGTTGTGTCATGATTATATTTCATTTTTTTAAATTTATTTCTTTAATTATATTTATTATGTTTTTTTATTTTTTAAAAATTCTGTTGATGAATAGTGGCACAAAAAATAGAGTTATGCCACGTAATTCATTATATTTCTTTTTTTTTATTTTTTTAAATTTCATTTTTAATTAAATTTGTTATGTTTTTTTATTTTTTAAATTATATTTATTATGTTACTAATAGGAAAACAAATTCTTTTTTAATTATATTTATTATTTTTTAAATTATATTTATTATGTTACTAATAGGAAAAAAATTGGTAATTTTGAAAATTAGTATGAACCAATTGTGTTGTGTCACGTCATCTATTTTTTTCTACCTTTTTTTCTTTTAAAGTGTGTTCATTTACTATTTATAGAGGAAAAGTTTGTAAATTTGAAAAATGAAGTGAAATTTGTGAGAGAAAACATTTTTTAGATAACATTGTTTTGACTTTTATTTTTAATTATTATGTGTATTGGTCCTAGAAATTTTGGAAATCTGAGTTTTTAACTAGACCAAAGATTTTTTACCTATAATCATTATTACTTATTTTCTCTTTTATTTTATGAAAGTAGACCACAAATATTTTGTAATTTAGTTGATGAATACGCACCTCATCCATCTTATTTCTTCATTTTTTCTTCTTTATTTTAGTTGTTTTAAAGTGTGTTAGTTAATGTTTTTTATGAAGATCGAAAGTGTTGATAATTTTAAAAGTGAATATAAAATTTGTACGAATTACAGTTTTGTGGATTCTCTTCTTGATGAATAATACCCTCAATATATATATATATATATATATATAGACAAACTCCATTACTTACCTTTAACTATTTTGAAAGTAGAGCATTGGCCCCCGGCCCTAAATTTTCAAAACATCGTTGAGTGTAGTGTCATTTTTTTGTGCGAGAGAAAATTCAATTATAGTTTATAACGATTTAAAAAGTAGCATGTTGTCGTGAAAGTTTCAAATCTTATGACATGGTTTTTTTCGTTCTTTGAGTGTTGATGATTTTAACGAAAAGTAATAATGTATAATTAGTATTTGTATTTAAAACTCTATACATATACATAAAATTTTGCATAAATAGTATCCACCTAATGAGATTGTGTCACCTCATCATAATTTAGTGATTTTATTTATTTGTGTTTCAAACTGTTTAAGAGACTAAATCTCTATTTTACTTTTATTTCTTATTATTTTGCGTTTGGTCCCTAATGTTTTAGACTTCATATGCTAAAATTTGAAAATTCTTAGACCTAATTTTTTCACCCATAAAAATATACATTTATTTCACTTAATATTACATCCTTATTAAATTCTTATAAAATATTACAATTTACACCGCTACGAAGTGCGGGCAATTAAACCTTGTTAACTCAATTTTTATCTTGCTCAAAATATTTTTTTTCTAATCTTCTATACATATATTGCTATTGTTTTTCAATGGGAAAGAGCAGTAATCACAAAAAAAAAATGATATGTTTGATTTAGACACAAATTATATTGGAGACACGGATGATGCAAATAATGTAAAAATTGCATATACGATAAATTTAGCTTTTTAGTGACGGAAAAGTTAGAGCAATAATGTCAAAGTTTGTAAATAAAGATCGCATCATTTGACTACCATGTGTTCAGATTTTAATATTATTGTTTGACTCAAATATTTATAAAGACAAATAATGTAAAAACAACCAAACAAAATTTAGAAAATGGTATATTATAAATTATGATACACATAAAAACAATATTTAATTTTAGATGTTTAAATGTGCATGAAAAAAATCATAAATTAAATAGTAAAATAACTAAAATAAATGATGTAATATTTAAAGTATGGATAAAATATAAAATAATTTCCTAAAAATGAAACGTATCATTTTTCTTAAACAAAAAAATTATAATTGTAAGTTAATTTTTTTGCAACGTACGGAGTCTTCTTCTTCTTTTTTTTTTTTTTGAATTTTACATATTTAGGGTAACTTACGATTACCCTTGATTTGCAAGAACTTCAGTTTGCTACCATCAATTTCTCGAAGTTCGCAATAATACCCATGAGGTAACACAAACTGTTAGAGCCATTAAAGTAGGAGTTTATTATTGTTATTTAGGAGATTAATAAGATGACTTGTGCTACAAGTCAGAACTAAAGCCACTAAGGCAGTAGGACTCGATAGTTAGAAGTTAGATTAGAACACAAGTCTATGTGTTATCTGATCTCTACTACTTAGCTTGTTTAAGTTAATTAGGACTCTATGTACTCTATTATTTATACCTTCCTCCCTCAATGAAGACTGCAGTTGGCTCGTTATTAGTGTTTAAGTTCATCTAAACCTAACAACTGGTATCAGAGCTACTCAAGAGAAAGAGAGAAGAATGGCAGCAGAGGCGACAACAGGTTTTGTGCAAGCATCCATTCCAAAGCTGGAAGATGACTATGCACACTGGAGCAGATTGATGACAAACATGCTGAAGTCGAAAGAGCTATGGGGAGTTATCACCACTGGAGTTGAAGAACCAGAAGAAGGGACAGTACTCACTGATGCACAGAAGAGAGCCTTGAATGATGCAAGGCTTAAGGACTTCAGGGCCAAAAATTATCTATTTCAAGCAATAGATAAAAATGTCTTGAAAACCATACCAGAAACGGAGAATGCTAAACAACTATGGGATTCACTCAAAATCAAGTTTCAAGGTAGTGAGAGAATTCAGAGAGCACAACTAAACTTATTGAAGAGGGAGTTTGAGATTGTGGAGATGAAGAATGGTGAAACAATAGTGGATTACTTTGGAAGAGTAATGGTCATAGCCAACAATATGAGAAGCCTAGGCAAGGTGATCTCAGATGTGAAAGTGGTAGAGAAGATTCTCAGAACATTAACTGAGAAATACAATTATATTGCTTGCTCTATTGAAGAATCTAAAGATACAAGCAAATCAAATAGAAGAACTTGAGTTCTTTGATCTTTGCATGAACAGAAGTTTAAGTTTAAGGAAATAGAGGAGCAACATTTGCTGAGAACCTCAGACAACAGATTTGGAGGAAGAAGCGGATTTAGAGGAAGAGGTGGCTTCAGAGGCAGAGGTCGAGGAAGAGGATTCACTCCTAGAGCTAACATTCAGTGCTATAGATGCCAGAAGATGGGGCACTATCAAAATGAATGTAATGAGCCATACAAGGAAGTAAATTACACTGAACAAGAAGGCGAGGAAGAAATGCTGCTGATGGCTGATGAAGAAAAGACCTACTTTGAAAGTGATTGGTTCATGGATTCAGGTTGCTCGAACCACATGTGTGGCTATGAATGGATGTTCAACACCCTAGAAACATTCTCACACTCAGTGAAACTAGGGAATGATTGCAAACTCAATGTGGTTGGAAAAGGGACAGTAAAGGCTATCTTTGATGGGATATACTTTACTCTAACAAATGTTTACTACATACCAGATTTGAAGAGTAATCTACTGAGTGTAGGGCAACTGCTGGAAAAGAACCTGACAGTAACATTTAAAAATGGAGCATGTAGGGTCTTCCATAAAGAAAGAGGATTGATCATGAAGTCAACCATGAAGAATAACAGAATGTTCATTCTGAAAGGAGTAATAGTGGCAAAAAGAGATGGTGATCAGCAGTGCCACAAAACCACCACACAGGATTGCATTCAGCTGTGGCACGGAGGTATGGACATTTGAATCACAGGGGCACTTGAAACATTGCAAAAGGAGAGAATGGTTGAAGGGCTACCAGAATTAAAGCCATCAAAGGTAACCTGCACAGAATGTCTAAAAGGCAAGCAACACAGAAGCTCAATTCCAAAAATTAGCAACTGGAGAGCCTCAAAACAGCTAGAACTTATACACTCAGATATATGTGGCCCCATCTCACCAACAACCAGTGGAGGCAAGAGGTACATTCTATGTTTTATAGATGATTTCAGTAGAAAAGGGTGGAATTACTTGCTAACTGAAAAGTCTGAGGCCTTCGCTTCTTTCAAAGTGTTTAAAGTAATGGCTGAAAAGGAGACAGGCTTACCTATCAAGTGCCTGAGGACTGACAGAGGTGGAGAATTCACCTCAAATGACTTTAGTGCATTCTGTGAAGAGAATGGCATTAAGAGGCAACTCACAGCCGCATACACTCCTCAGCAAAATGGAGTGGCTGAAAGGAGAAACAGGTCAGTGATGAACATGGTAAGAACCATTTTGATTGATAAGGACACACCAAAAATATTGTGGGGTGAAGCAGTACAATGGGCATTTTATGTGTTGAACAGGAGTCCTACTAGTTCAGTAGAAGGAAAAACACCACATGAAGCCTGGTCTGGTCAGAAGCCAAATGTGCAACACTTCAGAATCTTTGGTTGCATAGCACATGCTCATGTGCCAGATGCAAAACGCACTAAATTGGAAGATAAGAGTGTTACAGCAGTTCTTATTGGTGTAAGCACAGAGACAAAAGGGTATAGACTGTTTGATCCATTCAAGAGAAAAGTCATAGTGAGTAGAGATGTGGTTTTTGAGGAAGAAGAGAAATGGAAGTGGGATCAATCCTACAATGAACAGATCAAGATGAACCTGGATTGGGGTGAAACAGAAATTGAAGAACATGAACAGATTGCACAAGAAGAGAATGAGAATGGGAACCCTCAGGAGGTACAGATTCAAAATCAAGAAAATCCACCTACACAAGGAGGCAGGGAAGGCAGGTTGAGAAAACCACCAACATGGATGAATGAGTTTGTTAATCCAGATGATGTTCCATCAGAAGATGAGGTAAACTTCAGCAAATTGTCAGTGGATGAAATGGCATTTGTTACCTTGGCAACAGATCCAGTCAATTATAAAGAAGCAGTGAAACACACAGAATGGAGAAATGCTATGGATCAGGAAATTGACTCTATTAGAAGAAATCAGACCTGGTCACTATGCAAATTACCTGTTGGAGCCAAAAGAATAGGTGTTAAATGGATATACAAGACTAAATTCAATGAACAAGGTGAGATAGACAAGTATAAGGCTCGGCTAGTGGCTAAAGGGTACTCACAGCAAGAAGGCATTGATTTCAATGAGGTATTTGCACCAGTAGCCAGATTAGATACTGTGAGAATTATCTTGGCCCTAGCTGCAAAAAGAGAATGGGTGGTTAAGCAGCTTGATGTAAAATCTGCCTTTCTCCATGGAGAAATTCAGGAGGATGTGTACATAGACCAACCAGAAGGATATGTGGTTTCAGGGAAGGAAGAACATGTGTATAAGCTTCATAAAGCACTTTATGGGCTAAAGCAGGCACCAAGAGCCTGGTTCTCTCGGATTGAAAGCCATTTTGTGAAACAAGGGTTCCTAAGGTGTGCAGCTGAACACACTCTATTCACCAAAACAGACAGTGGAGGTAAACTCCTTGTGGTAAGTGTATATGTTGATGATTTAATATACACTGGCAATGACAAACATATGATGGATGATTTTAAATCATCAATGGAAGAGGAGTTTGATATGTCTGACTTGGGAAATATGAGATATTTTCTAGGACTGGAGGTGAGACAGAATAAGGATGGCATCACAGTATGCCAAAAGAAGTATGCACTTGACTTATTGAAAAGATTCAAGATGGATGATAGCAAACCAGTCCAAACTCCCATTGTACCAGGGACTTATGTGCATAAAGATGAAGCTGGAAGAAGGGTGAATGAGACTCTCTACAAGAAAATTGTAGGAAGCCTCATGTATCTAACAGCAACAAGGCCAGATATCATGTTTGCAGTAAGTCTTATTAGCAGGTATATGGCAGCACCAATGTAATCGCATTTGCAAAGCGCAAAGAGGATCCTCGAGATACATAAAAGGCACTTTGTAAATCTAGGGATCAACTATAAGAAAACAGTGGGAGAAAGACTACTTGTGTTCACGGACGGTGACTATGCAGTGACCTCAATGACAAGGAGTACTTCAGGCTATCTGTTCATGCTCGAAATGGTGCAATAAGTTGGTGTTCCAAAAGCAACCTATTGTAACCTTGTCAACAACGAAGCGAGAATTCGTGCAGCTGCTACTTGCACATGTCGTGCCATCTGGTTAAGGAGAATTTTGAAGGAACTCAATGAAGAAGAAGAAGCGAGTTGCATTCGGATCATGTGTGATAACGGTTCCACCATCAAATTGTCAAAGAATCCGGTGATGCATGGAAGGAGCAAACACATTGATGTGAGATTTCATTTTCTCGGGGATCTTTCAAAGAATGGGGAGATTGAGCTCAAATTCTGCAGAGTGAAGATCAATTTGTAAATGCATTATAGTTTAAGGGAAGGAATGTTAGAGCCATTAAAGTAGGAGTTTATTATTGTTATTTAGGAGATTAATAAGATGACTTGTGCTACAAGTCAGAACTAAAGCCACTAAGGCAGTAGGACTCGATAGTTAGAAGTTAGATTAGAACACAAGTCTATGTGTTATCTGATCTCTACTACTTAGCTTGTTTAAGTTAATTAGGACTCTATGTACTCTATTATTTATACCTTCCTCCCTCAATGAAGACTGCAGTTGGCTCGTTATTAGTGTTTAAGTTCATCTAAACCTAACACAAACCTCATTGATGGTTAAGATTGTACATCAACCCTAAACTTTTTAGGATCAATTATTTAATGTCACGCTAAACATTTTAGCTATAACAATCTCTCTCATAAACTTTTTATTTGGATCTTTAGCCCCTTCCCTTCCTCCCTCTCCATCCTGCTCCTCCCCAATCCACTCTCTCTTCATGTCGTCATTGCTGCCACAACCATGCCATCTAGCTTGCCTCCGTCATGCCACCTCCCATCACGTCGTTGCCTACCACCACCACAGATCTAGCACGCTGACCGTCGCGCCTTAGCCTTAGGTGTGGAAGGGGGAGGCGTCATGGTAGTGTAAGGGGGAAGGGAAGGCCACATGATAGGGGGCATGGTGGCGGTAGGAGGAGAGGTGGGTGAGGAAGGGTGGTAGGAAGTAGGCAGGAAATGTGGAGGGAAGGGTAAAAGGGTTAACTAAACAAGTTTAGGGTAAAGTTGTACCATTTCATCTAAAATTAGTGGTTAAATTGTAAGTTTCCATTTTTAATCTTTATCCAAACTTTCCAAAGGAAATAGAGCAACTAACTTGGGACAGAAGATTATTAAAGTATCTTCTTGATCGAGCTACCTCTTGCTCACCTCTGTGGAGTCTGCTTCCATGGCTTTGCTTGTAGGCAAAGTTACTAGAAAGCTTCATGTGATTGATTTCTTTCATCAAACCTTTGCACCAGCTTTCTCGTTTTTGAGACCTGAGTCACCTTTTCCTCCTTTACCACCTTCATGATTGATCTCTTCTGGCTATCACTTCAGAGTAGTGTTTGAAGATTAATACTTTCTATGATGCTTTCTTTGGATTGAAGAATCAGAATATATCAATCTGACAAACTTAATCTTGGTTATGCTCTCCAATAAAGCTATCATTCAATTCTTTTCTCAAGATAGAGACTCTTTTTATTATTAAATACTCATTAAGAGGGAAAACATCTAAAAATGTGGGTGGGGAAATAGTGTGTTCTAGGTTATAGTGTGTTCTTTCTTATTCAATTTTCAGAAATAAATTCAATTTTGTAATGTGGAAAAAAAAATTTTAAAAATAGAGACAAAAAACAGAATGAAGAGTTCGAAATAAAGGGGGATCAGTCTTAATTTCCTTGATCAAATTTCACAATGTCACATATATTCACAGATTTCAAAAGAAGACACCTAGCTGTTCAGGATGATCTAGCTATTATCTTCCTGACATCAGATTAACCAGAGCTTCATTTTCATAATAGGAGCCAACATCCCAGTCCTCTGTTGAAGAAGAAAGTGTCATGAGTCCAACCACAATGGCCCTCATGCTTGGCCTCAGGTGTGGGTTTTCTTGGGTGCAGGCCTTAGCCAGATTTGCCATCTGCAACACAAGCAATCATACATATATCACAAAGATGATTAGCATCAACTTGATTTTTCCATGAGTTGTCAGGCTAATCAGAGGGTTTGTTTGGGAAGAACGTTTGAGATTAACGTTAGAGGTTGAGAAAATTTTAAACTGTTATAACAGCTTTTTCAAACCTCTAACGCTAAAAGCTATTGTTGGATAGCGTTTCGCAACCTTTGACGTTAAACACTGTACCCAAACGGACCCAGAGTCTTAGGAGTTGGAACTAGACCTTCCGAATTGAGTCAAGTGGGTAGTCAGTCCCAAGCCTCGGATCGATAAGTTTGTGGAGATGTTCTTGGGGATCAGGCCGGTTAAGAACTTCCTCAAACTGCAGACATTAAGGTAGACATGGAAAGTTATCAGTTAGGAGTTAAATCTCACTTCAGGATTGCAGGTATCAAAAGGCAGGGCAAGCTTTCAACAACCAAAGCAACAAGGCCTCTTGATTCAGAAACATCGTCATCTGTTTTAACCACTGCTTGCTTTGCTGAAATGAGTTCATACAGTACCACACCGAAAGCATACACATCAATCTTCGGCGAAACATCCCCATACTGAGCATACCTGCACATACAGATGCGAAAACTTTCTGAATCGAAAGCCAAAAAATCGGTAATTCATAGCATGAACGGTAGAAATGTTATGGTGTATTCTTACTCGGGTGGCATGTAGCCAAAAGTACCCACAAGGCGTGTGTGCAAGGAGGAGTTGCCATATTCAGTCAGCCTTGTCAAGCCAAAATCAGCAACCTATTTGTAGAAACAAGATCATTCGGTTGCATCGAGCTTCATGATCCACCAACATCAGAAGAGAAGAACTTGAACAAATTACTGACCTTTGCACGGAAATTCCTGTCTATTAAAATGTTTGCAGATTTGATATCACGATGTATGTAGACAGGAACAGTGTGCTCATGGATGTACTCAAGTCCTCTTGCTGAATCCAAAGCAATCTGTACCCTTGTTGACCATGAAAGTGGATTTGTCCCTGAAACTAAAATCAGACATATACTACAATAAACCGGTACACATTGCCAAAGATGGTTACCAACATCATCTTACTCACATTTGCCTCGCAAATGCTCGCTCAAGTTACCATTTTCGATGTACTCATAAACCAGGAACAGTGAACTCTCAACACAATAGCCTATCAACCGCACCTGCATATGCATCACACAATCAGCAAACCACTTTCTTGAGATAGAAGTTAACTCTATCTGAAATTGACAGTACCAGGTTCAAGTGATGGACATGCGTTAGAACCTTCAACTCTGCAAGAAACTCCTTTGATGCTTGCATATCCATCTTCTTGATTGCTGCTTTCTGCGCACAATTATCAAGGTTTTCGAGTATATATACCTGATAAACTTGGCTCAAAAGCAATTCAACCAAAGTATAACAAACCTCTCCTCTTAGCTCTGCGTAGTAGACAGAACCGAAACCACCTTCACCTATCTTATAAGCCTCATTGAAGTCATCAGTGGCATTAGCAAGCTCCTCATATGAGAACTCAACAGATTTGTCCACTGTGATTCCACTAAACCTCACAGAAGCAACAGGAGCAGCTGACTCCACAGCTTTCTCCACACAAATACGCCCACAACCTGCATAATACATAGATCACAAGGTACATATTGAATCGTTTCCATTCGAACCAGCTGCCAGTGAAACTTGAATAATCTGCAAATGATACATATGCAGAAGCACTATCACAATGAAGCATAGCAGGACAGCCACATGAGTGTGGGTAGTTACCTGATCCGTGTTGAATGTAATGCTCATGATCTTCGGGAAGGAACGAAGGTTCGACTGCCTTCATCCTTCTGTAAACCCCAGCATATATACAGACCACCATGAATAGAGCACCTGCAGCTCCAGCAACGGATATGCCAGCAATTGCTCTACCAGAAAATCTTGCTTCATTTCCGTTGTCAAGGGAAGGTACATTATTTCGTCTTGGAAACATAAATGGAAGCTCAACAGGCAGTGAAGGTTGGAAAATGGAACCTTAGAAAATACATACCAGGTGTGCTGCAGAAAGATGAAAAAGGGAAATTTAAGTGAAAATAATTAGACAACTTCCGAAAAAAGGTGGTTGCATGATGGTTATGATACTCAGTTTGAGTGATAAAATGAAGTGAACAAATCACCTGATCTTTAGTGGTGGATAGTTTCCTTGTTGATCTGCACCAGAAAGAAAAATATAATCCAAAACTCATCATATACCAAAAAATGGCGATCAGAACAGTGTTCTTCCAAGAAATGCTAAGGGTCCGTTTAGTTATGGAGAAGTTTCCAAATTTTCCTTTCTAAAATTCATTTGTAAATATATGATCACATACCTAATCTTTAAGAGATGGAAAACCTTGTTTTCCAAAAATTAGAAAACTCTAGTATTAAAATAGAAACCTTCCAAACAAGGTCCCCTAATTTAATACTAGAGTTTTCCAATGTTTGGAAAACCTTGTTTTCCATACCTTCAAACCTAGGTATATGATAAAAATATTTACAAAGAAGTTTTGGAAATGAAAATTTGGAAACTTATCTGTAACTAAACGGACCCTAAAAATGGCATAGCCTCAGAAAGTGTCAAAGGTCCATGGACTAATGACCGCAAACATGTTGACACAGTCAGTTGAAAACAACTTCCTAGTTAATGATGCTTAATTAGTCCTAATATAGCACTATTAAGAAACTATTCCACTAATGACCCACTAATTATAATTACCTTTGGCCGGCACATACACGAGTCCCTGGCCGGCCGTGAAGTCAGCCCCGAGATTGAACCTTTCCAGCACCTCCGCCGCCACCCCGCTATCGGAAGCAACAGAAGAAACGTTCTCCCCGGGTCGGAGCGGGTATGTGACGAATAACCCGTAATCCCTGGAGACCCTCCGGCCACCGCAGGAGCAATTGATGGTGACATTAATCGAAGTGCCGTCGGGAATCCTAGTCGGGTCAAAAACATTGACCCGCTGAACCCAATCGACGGTGGTGAGGTTGGCGAAGGCCTGCTTCGCTACGTTGTCGTAGGTATCTCCGAACTGGATCACGTAGCCGAAAGTGTGACCCAAGAAGTCGCCGTTGAGGCAGTCGCAGGAGAAAGGGACGTTGACCCGAATCCCGGAGGGGACATAGTCCGGGTTCGTGACATTAGGGTTGAACCGGAGAATCTCCGGGATGGTCTGCCGGAAAACGCCGCTGATGTAGGTGAGGTTGGAGCCTTCCCAGACGTAGTAGGAAGCGAGAGCGAGGTCGCACCCGGTTCGGCACTTGGCTTGGGCGACAAGGAAGCGAATAAGAAGAAGAACAGCAACAACAACAAGTGAGCGAGTGATCATGGTGGAGATGAATTGAAGAGATTGAAATCTGGAACTTTTCTCTGCAAATCATTGGAGAAATACGACTAAGTATTTAATTTCTTGGGAAATAATTAACTTGTTTAAATGTGGGGACGATGGCATGGGTGACACAAGAAGAATTGTTGGGTACTGAAATAGTGGGTAGATAAAGAAGATGCAAGTGTATCAAGCTTTGTCGTCGTGCATGCTCTATAATTATTTTGGATTAATATTTGATGCCGGGCAAAGACCAAACACCTGCCTAACCTATCTGTAGTTTTTCCGGACTTGGATATTCAGGGAATAGTGTCATTTAGTTGGTTTTGGATATGGTTATGCAGGTGTGGTTTAATGTTTTCTGGTATTCTCTGGAATAACTTACAAGGAACAGGCTCTTTCGGACAAGTTTTGCGTTGCTTCAATAGAGAGGGATGGTAGCATCGATCTCTATTACAGATGCTGCAGATGAATCCTTGAATCAAACCGAATGGCAGTTTGAGGGCGCTTGCAAAGATCAACTTTACCTGTGAATTTTTATCATTTGTCGACTTTATGCTGTTATTATCCTGATTGTCCTGTTTTCTAGTACTCCCTCTGTCCCTGAGAAAAACTGAATATATTTCCTTTTAGGCCGTCCCGAAAAAATTGATCACTTTCCTTAAAAGGAACTTATCACTCTCAAAGCTACTAAACTATACACACTTTATCTCTACTTTTTCTACCTCATTTTTTGTGCACTTTCAATCAATGGGCAATTAAGTAAACTTATTAAAAATTTTACATTCACCTTATTCTCCGCGCCCAACCAAATTCTTCAATCTTTTGGGGACGGATGAAGTATTTATTTGTACTTATTATGACTTGTTTTTAGGATTGTTATTCTTATTAGCCTTAAGCTACTGGGAAGAAGGTAGTTTTGATCTTGCTCAACTCAGGTAGAGAGCAATAGTAGTTCTCGGGAATTTATTTCTGTTTAGTTCATTTATCCAGCCAAAGGCTTTTAACCATTGAATGAATAGTCATTCCTGTTCAACAAAAAATGACACACGAGCATTAGAAAAGTTTTTTTCATCATCACCTTTTTATGGCCCCACAGATTTATTATTAAAGTATTATTTAAGTGAGGGGTCCATAAAATTGTTTCTATAAGAAGGTGATGATGGAAAAAATCTTTCACATCGCCAGTGTATCGAATATTAATCCAATTATTCTACACCATTGTCTCATAATTCTTGGAAGTTTTGTTTTTTATTGTCAATTTAACTTCAATTTAATGATATAATTTTTAAAGATTGTTTTTTTCAAAAAAAAATTGTTTATAAAGTCTAAAAATAAAATTATCATTAGTAATTGAGTTTTTAACTTAACATTGTTTTAAAAAAGAAAGTCATTTGATGAGTTTCGATATAGAATCCACATACTCAGTTCAGTTGTCAAGCATTGGAATTTTTTTTCCAGAAATTACATTTCCCAAAAACATAAGTGGCACACAAAAAGTTATTAAACTATCTATTTTACAGTTTTACCCCTATTTGTAACCTACACTGCATCTCTTGTTTACACTAGCTGCTAATTGGATAATATGGTCTTTTGGCAATTTGAAAATTTGAATTTATTTTGAATTTTTATGGTTGCTGAACTGACCCATGAAGAACCAGATTTGTCACCTGCTTTGCTACATCCATTACCTACACCATTGAATGAATAGTCATTGGAAAAGTTCTTTTTCAGCATCACCTTTTTATGGCCCACGGATTTATTATTAAAATATTATTTAAGTGAGGGGTCCATAAAATTGTTTCTATAAAAAGGTGATGGTGGAAAAAATCTTTTCCACCGTCAGTGTATCGAATATTAATCCAATTATTCTACACCATTGTCAAATAATTCTTGGAAGTTTTGTTTTTTAATGTAAATTTAACTTCAATGATATAATTTTCAAAGATTGTTTTTTTCCAAAAACAAGTGTTACGTTTATAAAGTCTAAAAATCAAATTATCATTAGTAATTGAGTTTTTAACTTAACATTGTTTTTAAAAAAGAAAGTCGTTTGATGAGTTTCGATATATAATCCACATAGGCTCAGTTCAGTTGTCAAGCATTGGAATTTTTTTCCAGAAATTACATTTCCCAAAAACATAAGTGGCACACAAAAAGTTATTAAACTATCTGTTTTACAATTTTACCCCTATTTTTAACCTACACGGCATCTCTTGTCTACTCTAGCTGCTAATTGGATAATATGGTCTTTTGACATTTTGAATTTTGAATTTTTTTTGAATTTTTATGGCTGCTGAATTGACCCATGAAGAACCAGATTTGTCACTGCTTTGCTACATCATTACCTACGTAACAATTACAAAGTAAATGCACTATCATGAATAGTATTTTGAGTTTGTTTTATTGTGTGGTATGGTGTAGATTACTAAATGTGAGCTTATAATAATAATAATATTATTATTATTTTGTAAAGTGCATCGATTGTTCCACAAACAGTCATATTCCAGGATGTACATGTTGATTTTGCAATATCAACATTGTAATGAGACATGACTAGAACAATTATTTCATCACATCCCCGTCTCATAATATTTTCCATGAAAGTGGAAAAACATATGATGATGCAATTTGTAATTTGATCTCATTATTTCTTCGAAAAAAGATTGCGATATGAAGGGTATCTGGCGTAAAACTTTGTTATTACGCTTCTGCATGAATTTATAGTGTCAACTAATTTTTTACAATTAATTGCCACTATAAATTTCATGTCACCGACCCTAACTACAACGTAGTTGGGATTAAGGTGTTGTTATTGATGATGATGATGATCGATGGTTCCGTAACTTTAATTCTCGTTATACCATAGCTAGTATCGTTTTAAGAATTTGTTCTAATAAGGTCATGTTTTAAAACTTAATCTTCATTCGTGGTTATTTTTGACATTTTCGCTTTTTTGGACAAATTGTAAAATATAAATTTCATACTAAGGCTTTGTGAAACTTTAAATTTTACTCTCAATTTTTATAAATCTACATAAACCCTAACATTTATAAACGAGTAAATTGTGCTGGCAGTCCCGTAAAAATAATTATTGTCCTGTTTTGGTCCTATTTTAAAAATTTATCCTATTTTTGTCCTATCCTATGGTACATTGTCCTATTTTGTTCATTTCCGTCCATTTAAGTCGTTATCTTTGACGGATCTATACGAAATGACCGTTTTGCCCTTCTATAAGTCAACCCTGACCATTGGTACAACAGTGCCAGCGGTCTCCACCTTCAACTGGGTCAGTGAATTTCTCCTGCCCTTTCTCTTCTATACTGATTCTTCTTCTAGCCCTATCACTGCCCATTTTCTCATCGTCTCCAAATTCCTCATCGATTTCTCTTTCCGTTCTCAATATGCACTACCGACTGTCGATTATTTTGCTGAATGATAATCTCACCGGTTGTCTTCCGCCGCAGATCGGAATGTTGAAGAATTTGACGGTGTTTGATGTTAGCTTTAATCATTTGCAATGGTCTTTGCCTTTGGAGATCGGGAATATGAAGAGCTTGGAGCAGCTTGATGTGGCTCATAATCGGTTCACCGGCGACATTCCGGCTGCCGTGTGTCAACTGCCGAATTTGCAGAACTTCACTTACTCTTTCGACTATTTCAGTAGTGTGTCGCCGAGCTGTGCAGCCATTTCAGAAGAACCTTAGTTTTAAATAAATAAACAACTCTAGTTGCATTAGAAGAAACATTGAGTACGTACAAAGTTAAAGAATGAGAAGAGATAAAAAGAAGTAACTACTCTACACCCTCTATCTAAGACAATTGTCTTAGAAGAACAAGCAACTGCCTCACTATTTAAAACTACTAGTAAAGAAAACTAATTCTAAGCAAGCAGAGACAAAAGACCTTCAATCTTTGATTGAACAGAATAATTACAAAAATCTTTACGTACAATCGTTATGAAAGCAAATGTGTAGAATTGAAGAAAATAGGAAGGCAGAACAAAAGTCTACTACTTCTAAACCTCCTATTCATCTTCCATCTAAAATTCCAACTTTCAGATTAGGAAGAAAAAATGATGAGGTTTCTGAACGAGTAAAAGAATTAGCATAACAAGTATGGAAACTTACTATCAAGAATAGCAAGTAGAAAAGTCCCAAATTAATGTTATTAAATAAGAAACTTCCAGAAAAGAAGACCAATTCTCTTTAGAGACCCCTCAAATTAATAAAATTAAAATGGAAAGAGGAGGTTCTTCAAGGGTATGAAATGTCTCACATCCATACACAAGTAAACCATCTTCGATTGATATTAGGCAAAATATTTTTTGACCGCCTGATTCGTTTGTCGCCTATAGAGGAGATGAAATAAAAGAATGAAATATTGATGGCCTTTCAGAATATCAAATATCTCAGATCAGTCATCATATGATAATGTATGAGATAGCGGTTAAAAGTATGTCTACTAATACATCAGATGCACAAGTAGCAAAAATGATAATTTCTGGATTTTCAGGGCAATTAAGAAATTGGTGAGATAAGTGCATGACAGAACAGGCAAGACATGAAATAAGAAATGCTAAAAAGGAAATAACAATGGTACAAGGTAATGAAACCTTAGTATCATCAGAATCTAATGTTGTTAATACATTAATATTAACAATTTACTTACATTTTATAGGAACAGGAGAATCTAAACTAAAATTAAATGGAGAACTTCTGCTCAATCTATAATGTAAAACTCTATCAGACCTAGAATGGTATAAGGATGTTTTTCTTTCAATAGTCTATGAAAGAGAGGACTGTAATTCCATAATTTGGAAAGAAACTTTATCCAAGGATTACCTAAATATTTTGGTCAACTAGTTATTGATCATATGAGAGAAAAGAACCAAGGAACCATGAGTTTAGAATACTATACTTATGTCCAAATATTTTCAGAAATAAAGGAAGTGTGTCTAAAAATGTGTCATAAGCTAAAATGAAAAAAAAACAAGTTAAAAAAGCAAGACTTGAAGGAAGAAAATAAATGAGAAGTTTTTATGCCCAGTATGGATATAGTTTAGAAAATAATCCAAACAAAAATAATAGAAGGAATAAACCTTGTAAAATGTTTAAGGAAAGAAGGTTTGAAAAAGGAGAAGATAGGCCCAAAAGGTATAATAGGTCCAGGGAAAGAAAATTTAGAAAACCTCAATCTGAACATTTCAGGAAAAAAAAATACAAATCTGAGCAACCAATTTGTTGGAAGTATGGGAAAATAGGACACCTTCAAAACAAGTGTAGAACTAGACAAAAAATAAACTCTCTAGAAATTGATAAAGGCTTAAAACAAAGCCCAACACAAATAATGTTGAATAGTGATTCATGAGAAGATTTCGAAGAAAATTCAGAAAGCTCAAAAGAACTTAATGAAATAGATTCTGGCAGTGAACAGAGTCAAGAATCTGATAACAGCGTAATTCTCACTATGTGGGGAGGAGAGGCCTCACTGCAGCCTCAGGCGCAGTTGGCCTGTGGTACCAACTGCGGCGACGGCCGCAGTGAATGCAGCGGTTGAAATGTCCGCAGTTTCGAACTCACTGCGGCGTCGGTCGCGGTACGTACTGCGGTCTCACTACGGCCATGGCCGCAGTAACCGGTTTGAATAATTAAAAAAAAAAGTGGACGAATCCGGATGAATGTTCATCCGGATTCGTCCAATGAAACCCAGAAAATGAAGAAGAAGAAGAAGAAGAAGAAGAAGAAGAAGAAGAAGAAGAAGAAGAAGAAGAAGAAGAAGAAGAAGAAGAAGAAGAAGAAGAAGAAGAAGAAGAAGAAGAAGAAGAAGAAGAAGAAGAAGAAGAAGAAGAAGAAGAAGAAGAAGAAGAAGAAGAAGAAGAAGAAGAAGAATTCGAAGAAGAAGAAGAAGAAGAAGAAGAAGAAGAAGAAGAAGAAGAAGAAGAAGAAGAAGAAGAAGAAGAAGAAGAAGAAGAAGAAGAATTCGAAGAAGAAGAAGAAGAAGAAGAAAAAAAGGAAGAAGAAACAGAAGAAGAAATTAAAGAAGAAGAAGAAGAAGAAGAAGAAACAGAGGAAGAACAAGATGAAGGAGAAGAAGAGGAAGAACAAAGAAGATGAAGAAAAATGGTGGAGTTGTGCGGCGGATGAAGAGAAATGAGAGTTTAAACCCTAAAAAACAAAATTTACTGCGGCCGTACTGCGGCCTTGGCATGATAAATCTTCTTGCGCCAAAGCTGGGTCATTCTTTGCGTAAATGGGCTTCTGCGACCAAACCGCAGATGCAGACGCAATAAGAAATGTCTTCCCCACGTAGTGTCTAAATGTCAATGTAATTCCTGTGATATACAGAAGGCTTTTGGAAAATTAGAGTTAAATATTATCCAAATAGATGCTATAACAGAAGAAGATGAGAGAATTCTGAAAATAGCAAGAAATATAGAAGATCCAGATACAATAAAAGAAAAGAAATTCTTTTAAAGTATCTAGAAAAAATAAACATTCAAGAACAGGATGCCCCAAAGTGGCAAAAGAAGAAGACAGATTGGAAAGAAATAAAACCCCAAATTTATGGCTTTAATGAATATTAAAAAGAGTTGGTCAAGCTCAAATAAGTTATAAAGAACCTACGGTCAAAGAATTAAAAACTGAGTTTCATCAAGTCAAAGATGAAGTGAGAGATCTCAGAAGAAGAATTGAGATTTTAGAATTACAAGGAATGGAAAAACATTTTCAAGAAAATGAATATGTTATCGAAGATTTAAATGAATTTGAAAAACAAAAGAAAAAAAGACAAGTGGATAATGCTTGAAGAGGCAGTTATTGAACTACCTCCTCAGAATAAACCACTTCAAATAAATGAGATTGAGTACATTCTTAATCAAAGGTACACAAGTTTAATTACCTTAAGGGTAGAAAAACAATTTGAAATCACAACTGTCGTACTGATTGATTCAGGGGCAGATAGAAATGTAATTAAAGAATGATTAATTCCTTGCAAATACTTGGAAAAAACTTTTGGATACATAACAGCAGCAAACAAACAAATAATACCGATGAGATTTAAGTTAACTCATGTTGATGTTTGCAACGAGAAAATTTGTATCTCACAACATTTTACAGTGCTTGCCCAAATGAACCAAGATGTGATTCTAGGATCACCATTTCTTAGTGCTATCACACCTTACAAAGTTGACATAAATGGCTTAATTACTAAGAAATTTGGGAGAAAAATAATTTTTAAGTTTGTTGAACCATCTAGGACCACCTTACTTGAAGAACTTACTGCTAATCTAAATAATAAGCATGAAACATTAATGAGTCTTAAAGAGGATATTAGACACAAAAGTGTCGAGGAAAAAATAAAAACTCAGGATTTACAAAAGTGGATTCAGACTTACAAAGAAGTTCTGAATAAGAAGATTTGTGCAGATATTCCCAATGCATTTTGGGAAATGAAAAAATACATTGTTAATTTACCTTGCGAGGCAGAATTTGAAGAGAAAAATATATCTACTAGATCAAAAGCTATTCAAAATGAACGAAGAATTAACAGCTCATTGTAAAATTGAGATACAGGATCTGATAGATAAAAGATTAATAAGGAAAAGTTTATCATCATGGACTAAACTTCATGTGTCACTCTTCCTATCCCAGAAGCTAGTAAAGAATATGGGAGAATTCTAAAACAAAGAATTGATAGTAAAGAAAAATTAGTAAGATTCACATCATGAGTTTGGAATCAAGCCTAACAGAACTATGCTACAATAAAAAAGGAGATATTGGCAATAGTTCTTTGTGTTACAAAATTTGAAGAAGATTTACTAAATCAGAAGTTTCTAATTAGAACTGATTGTAAAGCTGCCAAAAGTGTTCTTCTTAACGATGTTAAGAACATTGCATCGAAACAAATATTTGCAATATGACAATCAATTCTAGCAGTATTTGATTTTGATATTGAACATATTGATGGTTCAAAGAATTCTTTGTCTGGCTTTCTTACTTGAGAATTTTTGCAGGGGGGACATGGGGAAGAAATAATCAACCAAGGATGAGATCAGAAATAGAATGGAAGAGGTCGACAACCCAGATCTCCTGATAACATTATTTCATAGAAATGATCCCACGGATTTAGAAATTCAATTATCTGAAGAATATAGCCAGTGTGCTCCTTATTTCCAAATAAGAGCCCAAGAACCAAGATCAGAGGAATTCTATGAATTACCTACTGGACAGAAGATAAGGATCGAAAGAGCAGAATCCTCTCAGAACAATAAAAGATCAAATGAACAAACTCCTTTGGTAACTTTCCCTCCCAAAGAGGTGAAAAGAGGAAGAGAATTTTCTTATCCTTATCCCCATGCATGTTACAAGAATAATAAATATTTTGAAGGAACCTTGGTTCCTAGAACAACAGCAAAAACGCAAGAAATCGCTCTTTTCTCTTTAGGAATACCACCAGAAAAAAGAGAAATGGAAAGAGAATCTCTCTGTCCAATAGGAGATAAAGATCTTAAGATCATGACTCCTGCAAAACTGGCAAGAAAATACTGGCCTAAACATAGACATTCTATGTGGGAATTTAATCCTATTAGAAGTCATGAGTATTTTGAGTTAATACTCCAAGAATCAGGCTCTGTAGAAATTGAACACAGAGATGGAAACACCAAATCTCTAGAAGAGAGATATTTTAAAGAATTAGGAATCTCAAAACTAGGTGTCTTAAAAGTTTGGACACCAGAAAAATGGGGAGCACTTCAATCCCGAAGAAGATTAATATTTGGAAAATATAATCGCCATCCTTATTCTTACTGGGATTATATCCAAGCCTGGGATGAAATCTTCAATATTCAAAATTCAGAGCTCAGGCATTCTTGGATGATAATATTCAAGACAAACCAAAAAAGGTTTCCAAATTGGTTTCATCATTGATTTGAGAAAAAAGGATTAGTCTCGGACCAACTCCGAGAGGTAGTCAAGGAATCCTTTGCCCAGTTTGTAGAATTCAACAAGCAAAAATCTCAAGGAGATCTAGTTCCCTTCAGCGAATTCTACTTCTTGGTCATCTACCGTATTCCATGGATTGTTCAGTGGCATTACGAGATCAATCAAAAAAATATGTTCCCTTCTTAGAAAGAGTTTAGGTCTCACACTGGTGGGACAAATGTGTGATAAATTCTTACCTCTTAGAAAATATCACACTGAAGAAAATTGGTATGGTCGAGTTCCTAGAAGAAGAAAATATTGATTTGGTGCTCGGAAAATCTACTCTGAATCAGAACTAGCAGATGTCCCCTTGGAAGAAATGAAAGAAAAGTTGATGAAGTTGGCTTTCAAATCGGCCAAATAACAGCTGTCAAAATGATCCAGCCACGGATCATCATCTGGCCAAACCTAGGGCCACAATGAGGAAAATAATGGTCTGCCAGACAATGCCATGTGAAGAAAGAAGAAAAGTCTTTGTGAGACCATAAACCCACTAGGAAAAGTATTTGTCCACTTCTATAAAGCATTTTTATAGGTGGAAAATAATTCAACATGCCAGCTAAGGTTACATAATGCGTGTCAGCTGTAGAAGATAAGGAGGACCATCCCCACTATTCTCGGAGAAATTTGCCTATATAAGGAGGCTTCAACAAACGGAGAAGGCATCCATCAATTTCCTACTTACATTTCTCTATGCTTCCCTAAGTTCATGCGTTGAACGCCCTTCTGTTAGCATAAATATTGTTTCAGTTTGGTGTGTGCGTGTGTAGCTGTTGGAGCTTGGTGTGTTCATCCGACAGTCTTTATCCATTCTTAGCTTGCTGAAGAATATCTGGTATTCACCAGATTTTGTAAGTTAATGTTAAATTTAATATAAAAACTTGTGTGTTTTGTTTATGCTCCTTCTGTGATTTATATACATATATCTGGGCAATAATGGTATCAAAGCCAAGTTACAACTTTTATTAATGCTTAAGTACCCCTTTGTACGAATCTCACTTGCTAAAGGACCTAGAGGAGCATTTAACCCGTGCTTAGGCCTTCTTCCAAAGATCCCTTAGACTTTTAGGCCTAACTTGCTTCTTCTTATAAAGTTTTAGGCCTAGTTCCTTATATCTGTGAAAGTATTAGGCCTCTCTTGCAAACTCGAAAAGATTTAGGCATAAGTTGAGAAAAACACAAAAAATTAGGCCTAACTAGTTATTTATCTTGGACCTAGGGGTGTGACTCGGCTCGAGCTCGAGCTTCAACGAGCCCAACAAGCCGAGCCTCGTGAGCCTCGAGCTCGAGCCAGTTTTAAAGCTCGAATAATAAACAAGCCGAGCTCGAACTCGAGCTCAAAACGTTCGGCTCGTAAGGGTTCGCGAGCCTTAACGAGCTCGTCTAAAATTATGATACTACCCTTCACGAACCATCGAGTATTCAAATTTCCTATCAGTAGCTCGAGTCGAGTTAGTTCGATCGGATTTCACGGCCAATTCGAGCTCGAGCTCGGCTCGACTTCACTCAGCTCGAACTCACCCCTAAGCACACCTCCACTATATTCTTTAGGCTTAGAATTTTGGTCCTTTTGTCGAACCCACGGCGAAGTGCGGATGTTGTAAACATATTTAGAAATTCTTTTCTTCTCTTTTTAATTAAAAAATTAATATGGAGGGGGGAATAATACTATCCACATGATGTGGAATTGCCCTTTCCGAGTGTACAAAGATATTTGTTGGAGGAAGCGGAAGATATTTCGTAAGTTTAGCTTAGCAGAAGTTGTGGCTGCAACTGCAACTGCAATCAGCTGGCAATGAAGACCTGTGCGGCTCTCCCACTGCTACTCTCCAACAGCAACTTCATCTTCTTAACGCCTCCACCAAAATCCCATCCTCAGCTCATCATCAGATCAAGCTGGTTTCCTTGGTGGGCAAGCAAGCCAAGAACAAAGAGGAGCAACAGCAGGAGGATGATCAGTACCATTCTGAGCTGCCATAAAATGTATGTTCCTGATGGTGGGTTAGTTTCAGTACTACACCTAATTCTTCTTCTTCTTGAATTACTAGTTACCTAGCTCTCCTATATATACACCAGTATATATATAATTAAGATGAGAAGATGATTCTGGGCTTGGAGTACTTTAATTTGATGATTATGTTAATTTTAGGGTTTTTTAAAGGATCGCCAGAGCAAAATGCTGCCAATTATCTCCATGATTTCTTCACTTATGTTGCTGTTCGAATTGTTGCTGCTCAGCTTGAGGTTCTTCAATTCCTGCCTTTGCATTTCATTAATCAAGTTACTCTCTTCCTCCACAAACATTTGTACTATATTTGAACTTTGAACCTATATTTGATTAAAATTTGATCATAATTACGGACAATGAGTTACTCAATCCGTTAGGGAGGGAATGTTTAATTAAGATAGTAATTCGGTTTTATATGTTAATTATGTTGTTGATGATGATCAGAGCTATAATCCAGAAGCATACAAGGAACTGATGGGATTTGTAGAAGGTCACTCCCTCAACGATGGGGACAAGTTCTGTGCTGCAATGATGCGTGAATCTTCAAGGCATAAAGCTTTAGGTATGTATGTATGTATGTATCTCTTTTTTTAACTGTCATAATAATAATATTATTATTATTATTTGCAATTAATATATAGTATGAGATTAATTAGTGTTTTGATTTTATTCTGAATTAGCGCTGCGCATCTTAGAGGTCCGGTCTACATATTGCAAGAAAGATTTCGAATGGGAGAATATGAAACGGCTGGCTTGCAAAACAGTGGATGAATCCAACACAAAACTCATGAGAGAGTATGTGGTTGAAACCAGTCATTCACCTGAAACCGACAACAACTCATCACCATCATGATGTATACTGATCATATTACTAATTGAATTAGGAGACATGTAAAAATGTGATAACAACTTTTTTTAAGTAGTTTTTATGTTTTGAAAAAGTAATTTACGGGTCGTTTTTTAACGTGTTTAGTAGTAGTTATTTGATTTTGATCATTACAAAATTATTTAAAACGTTATGATTACAGCTATTTCCAAACGAGATATGAATTACTCTCTCTGTTTTTTTTACTAGTGATGAATTTATATACTTCCTCCGTCAACAAATAATTCTACATTTTGATTTTGTTGTTTCAAGATTCAATAATGTTTGACTCAAATTCTAACAAAGATAACAAATTTTAAAAATTTTAGAAAAACAATATATTTAGAAAGTTTATACTTCAAATTATGATATGCATGTAAATTATTAATTTAAATGTTAAACATTCATGAAAACAAATCATAGATTAAATACTACTATAAAACAACAAAAGCAAAGTGTATAATTATTTGGGGACGTGAGAGTATTAATAAAAGAAAAAAATGTTGAAAGACTAAATTTGCCATCCAAAATAGTCCATTTATAAAACCACATTTTTACCACCATATTTATTTTATAAGGTTTAAATTAACCACTAAACAAGCTCGGATGGACCAAAATTGAGACTCATTATCACCATCGGCCTTTGTTCTTCACTGCTGCGCCACTGGATCTAACTGCCTTCGGACGCATGATATGGTGGGTTGTTCCCGTTTGGGTCGAAATATTCCAGTTTCGGTTGAAATATTCCTTTTGTTCTTCACTAAATTTTAGAAATATTAGGGGTATAGGTTGTGTCCCATACAACAACAACAATTTGAAATTATACAATTTTTCAAAACTTTTTACCTCACAAGTTTCCCTCCCGTTTTCAAATTGATGTGGTTTT
The DNA here is from genome assembly GCA_024586325.1 of Stellera chamaejasme. NCBI lineage: Eukaryota > Viridiplantae > Streptophyta > Magnoliopsida > Malvales > Thymelaeaceae > Stellera > Stellera chamaejasme. The sequence goes on from CM044986.1 coordinate 2,716,705, forward strand.
GTTGAAAAAAATGTGTCAAATAACACAACCATAATGTATATATTCTCATACTCCACATACTCCATTCGTCCCGAAAGTATTGGAACACTTTCCTCTTTGGGACGTTCCAAAAGTAATGCAACATTTTTTTTATGGTAACTTTTTACATACTAATTTACCAAATTATAGTTACCTCTAAAGTTTAAGAAACAAAACACCAAAATCTAGTCAATATGGATATCCTTCTTCTCCAAATACGAATTTATATTCAATAATACTCCCTATGTCCGCAAAAAATTGTAGCATTTGACTTTGCTGTTTCAAATTGTTGTGTTTGACTCAAATTTTAACAATGATACAAATTGAAAAAAAATCAGAAAAAATATATTTCAAATTATAATACATAAAAGAATTATTTGATTTCAATGTTTAAATAGTCATGGATAAAATCATAGCTTAAATACTGTGGAATAGTCAAAAGAAATGTGACAATTTTTGCAGACGGAGGGAGTATAGTTCTTTAATTTTTATTCTTGGAATATTTATCGTTATGGTTTAATTTTGTTTCACTGTTCTACCTCGATTTTTGTATTTGATTGCATTTTTCAATATAGAAAATGGTAAAATGAAAAAGTTAATACAAATTTTTTTCTCACATTGATCTCTGTACCAAAGCCAAATTATTGCATTATATTTGAAACATAGAGAGTACATATTTACTTCCATGATTTTTTTATTCACCCACTTATCACAAAAATTTCTACTAATTACCCCACTAGGTAAATTTTCTGACTTTTTCCCTGATTCATAACCCTCATTTAAATTTAAATTGACTTATTTTTCAGCTTACCTCAACATAGGAAGAAACGAGACGGGGTGGAATGCGGATCTTGTGAATGAACAGGGGAACAAACGAGGACTAAAACGTAATTTCTCATTTCTTGAATTGAAGGAATCTAAGCCAAATCACAGACGAGACACCATGTCGTGGGGTTTTCCATATTTTCACGGAATGAATTTGCAAAGCTTTTCGCATGAAGTTGGCAAGTTATCTCAGATTCGCGACCCCTGTACTTTTCTTTTATTTTCAATACCAGCCCTACAAATCTTTTATTTTCATTTTTAATCCACTCTGATTTTTAGTATCTTTAACCATTGTTGTGATCAATGACCTAGATTTTTCTTTTCTTAAACCAATTTATTAATGTTTCGTTTACATCATCTGTACTCCATCTATATTATATTTATAATTCTCACAGATTTCGTAGTTTGACCAATTTCACAGCTATAAGAACAATGTCATTTGCTCCATTTCAGATAATTTTAGTTAATTACTCCCACCTGTTTTATCAACATTGGTAAGATTAATTTATGAGAAACACTTTTATATCAATTTTACTTTATTACATACGTTTCATTGCTCTTTACACTGTAAAGAGAGGACCAATCTGTCCTAACGCTAACATATGAGTGGCTTATTTTAAGGTTTTTGACTTCAGGATCAAAACTTCAGAGAATCTATCACAAACAGTGCTTTCTAAATCCCAGAACCTTTTTTTGTATTTTTGTGCCTGGAAAAGTACTGTGCCACCAGGTGAAGTGTGTAAGAGAATGGAAAGCTTCTCAGCATCATGGGAAAAGATGTTGTGAAGCAGAATCCAGAAAAGGTCAGGAGTTTTTGAAAGTGGACAATTCAGTCCCTTTACATACAATTCTTGTCAATTGTCCCCCACCACAGTACAGAGGCTCTTTTTTAACTTCTTCATCTCAGAAAAGTGAGATATCGTACCAATAGCAATGGAGTAATCGACAACATGCTGAATTTTATTTTAATATTTTAATATATGAATTAAGTAATTTATGACGGAGTAAATGATAATCAAATGTTTTGTAACAAACAATTTTTGATGAATTTTTTTAATCAAATAACGTTTTTTTAATAAGACGGATAAATTTTTTTTGACGGTAACTTCATTCAAAAATTAAGTGGCAATAGCCGATAATAGCCAAGATGGGGGAGCTTGTCTCCAATCACAGTAGTCTAGGTGCTCTAAGCCATAACAAGCTATACAATGGACAACATTATTAAGTTGCCGCCGAATGAAAGTAACTGAAAATAAACTATCAATATTAAGATGGAACTTGGTATCATCTATGAAGACACCAAAGTAATATAACAGCTTCATGATAAGCAACTGTGAATCTGACTCAAAAGTACCTGACGCCATCCACGCCTACAAGTCTCCTGAATTCTCCATAGAAGGGCCTGCGACTCCAGATACAACACATCTGAACCACGGTAGTCGAAACCATGTGAGAGAGCAAAAATAATGGAGCCCTTCTGACTATGATACATGTGGCAGCTCTTTTCCATTGCTTACAAAGAGCAACATCAACATTAACCTTGATCCAATTTTCTGGAGGAGGTGTCCATTTTAATTGCTCTTGCCGCATCGGGGAAGGAGTTTTATGGACTGCAATCCCCTCTTGCGTCTTCATCCAACCTTCAACCCAATTTTTTATTTTTATTACCAAGGTGTTTGGTAATCCACATCTTTGATTGTGCACCACGCAGTTCCTGTTAATCCAAAGGAACCAAGCAGCAACTGAAATGAGCAAAGCCGTTTTCGGATTTGACATAAATTTGTCCTGAAACCAAATACACCAATCATTCTCAGTTGAAGGACATTCTAAATCAAGGCCCCTCCAAATTTTCTGAGCCAGCAGACAATCCAGATAAAGTGACGGATTGATTCATCCCCTCTTAAACAAACTGGGCATCTCACATCAACCTCCAAGCCTCTGCGGAGCTTCTCCTCATTTGGCGGTAACGCATTAGAGCACGCCCTTCAAAGGAAGGTATGAATATTTTGATTGATGGATGTGACGTATGTGAATAGAGAAATTTGAAAAAATATATGATTTGGTAGAGAAATGATGAAAAATTGATAAATTTGAATTTATTTTATATATTAAAATTGGGAAAATGGGTAAAAATGCCCCAAAAGTATTCGAAATCTCTCAATTTGCCGCTAAAGTGACTTCTAATTTTTGAAACTGGGTTAAAAATGTCACTGCCACTTAAAACCGTTAAAAAATCTATTAGCTCTATGGTTTAATTACAAAAAATAGTACTTAAAGTTTTTAACCTTTTACAATTTCATCCTCACTCTTTACAATAGACAATTAAATTCAGGTAAGAAAAATGAATGTTCTTCGTTACTCATCGAGCGACCTCCACGTTTCCTCCACAGCCTCCCGACGTTTTTCATTATCCATCATCACTTCCATCAGCAGCAGCAACTCGAAGGAACCCTCCTTGCCGCCGGACGCCGCCGGAAGAAGGAGAATACGCCCTCGACCCGCCAACCCGCTTCTCGACCAACCCGCTCGTACTTGACGCTCCAAGCCATAATCCATCGTGCCACCGACACCGACAACCTCCCCTGCTCCACCACACCGATCCAGCCCAACTTTGCCGCCGGAAAACACCAGAATGGCGACGACCCGGACGGGGCGACCCGCGACGGACCCGAAAGCTGCTCATGCATCATCCTTTTCTTTTTTCTTTTAAATTCTTTTTAATTGTTAGGATTAAATTGTAAAATGTTAAAAACTTTTTGTAATTAAACCATAAAGTTAACAGATTTTGTAACGGATTTAAACGGCTGTGATATTTTTAATCTAGTTTCAAAAATTAGATGGTATTTTAGCTTCAAAATAAAATTTAGTGACAAATTAACAGATTTTGAATATTTTAATAGCATTTTTATCCATTTTTCCTTAAAATTGAGAAAGTTAAAGAAAAGTTTTTTGGAAAATTTGGATATTGAACACTACCTTCTAAGAAGATGTTTTTTCCCACTTGTTTATTATTATTTTTTTGCTCCCCCTAAAACTGAAACTAAAACTACAGTTGGAAAGAAAAGTAGTGGGAAAGTGACAGCTAAGTACTGTGACAGTGTGAGAAGAGTTGAACTTCAACTGAGAAATTATCATACTTTCTTTGCCTGCTCCCAAACCAACCTTCTCCTCCTCTTCCTTCCCATTCATTATTTTTTTTCTTCCTTTTCTCTCTCCCTCTCTCTCTTTTTTTTTTTTCCTTTCGCCGACACAACACAACGCAAGACAGCTCTAGCTTCATTACTCAACCTTCGAATCTCAGCACTTCATCACCTTTAATGGCGCTGCTTCTCACTCTTCGGCTCACCTCCCCGACCCACTTCCTTCTTCTCTCTTCACCGCCTCCTTCCCCCCGCCCTTAGCCTCCGTCATGCGCTCACTCTCCTCTCATCCTGATCTTCATACCGCCTAGCTAGTAGTGACCGCACAGGAGGAGCTACCGCAAGCTTTGCTCGGCTACAATGGCTGCCGGTGGAGGTCTGTTCTCTCGCGTTTTCCTCATCTTTGTCTTGTCCGTCTCCGGTCTGCCGCATGTTCGATGCAACACTGATTCTTCTGATGGTAAGCTCCTTTTCTTACCGTGATCGATGTTTTTATTTTTCCCCTAATTTTCTAGAAGGCTTATTAGTGTTTTGCCTTTCCTTGGTGTGGTTTGAGTCGGTGCATTTTCTTCGCTTTGGGTTAGAACTCAGAAGAGAAGAAGTGTATTGGTGAAGTTTGATTCTTTTACTTGTGGATGGAAGAAAGTTTTGGTCTTTCTCCCTTTTTGTTTGTTTCTGAAGAAAATGCGAGGGAACTTTTAGGAATGCAAACTGAAGATCCGAACTTTATATTCTTCTTCAATTAATCAAAGTTCTGAGCACTAGAGCTGGGGAGATATCATCATGAGAGGAACTCGGGTGTATCAAAATCCACTTTTTTCATTTTAAAGCTAAACTCTTTGACTGAATTTTGTCCTTTTGTTATCACTGGTTACTAAAGAGACCAGATTGAATTCATTTTGTAGTTTAGGTATTTCTAATGCAGCTCATCATTGCAGCACAAGCTCTTCAGACTTCAGGTGTTCTACATTTGATTGAATACATTGTAGTTTAGGTATTTCTAATACATTTCAGCATTGCAGCACAAGCTCTTCAGGTGTTATACACATCATTGAACAGCTCATCAGAGCTAACAAATTGGAAAGGTAGTGGAGGTGATCCATGTGGAGAGTCATGGAAAGGTGTTACATGCGAGGGCTCAGCTGTTGTATCCATGTATGGTGGGACTGTAAATGCACTTGTTAGTTTCCTCTATCGTAGCTTATTGGCTTATTAACATAATGTGATTGATTTTGGAGCAGCGATTTATCTAACTTAGGCCTCACTGGAACCTTGGGGTATTTGCTCTCAGACCTTTTGTCCCTCAGGGAACTGTAAGATCACTGCTAACCCACATTGTTTTCACAATTAATTGTTCTTCTTGTTTTGCTAACTTCATAATCTGTTTGCTAGTGATCTGAGCAAGAATAACATTCACGACGCAATCCCATATCAGTTGCCACCAAATCTTACTACACTGTACTGTTAACTACTCCACCCATTGTTAAGATTTTGAAATTGAAATATTTTCTTGTTAATGATAGCACAGTTTTCTAATATTATTTGTTATCCAGCAATCTTGCAGGGAACAACTTAACGGGGAATCTTCCTTATTCTCTTTCCAACACGGTGTCTCTTACATACTTGTGAGAGGCTTTATCTCAAATGTTTCACTCGTATTTCATTCATTCGAAATTTATAGCAAAACAAACATGTGATCAATTCATATGCTGTAACTTCTGCAGAAATCTAAGCCACAATTCACTCTCAGAAACGATTGGTGACATCTTTGCTAATCTTGATGGCCTGTCTACTTTGTAAGATGTCCAGCTCTGGTGTGCTCTTGAGTTTGTGTGTCTGCTCTTGTTGCCAAATGAGTTTGTTGGATTTTCCTTTGAAAAGTAAAATACGGAGTATTCTCACTCCTTGTTCTTCCTTTAGATTTTTATCATCAGTGAAGTGAGAAAAGGTTTCAGGAACTACCTCAAACCTTGTGTTTTTCCCCAGAAGTGGCTACAGCCTACAGGAATCAAGCATCCATCTTCATGAAGTTTCATAGAATTGTAGAAAACTTGTGATATTTGTCAGATGACAACAGAATGAAGCAAATGTAGTAGATGAAATAGCAGAATCAGTTGAAGAGAATTGCCAGTACTTTTTTGATGGTTGGCTATGTGTAATGTATTACTGTATCTCACGTTTGTGATTTCACGGATGTTTCATTGTTTTACTTTTTGATGAAATTTAGGGATGTTTCATTCAACAACTTCAGTGGGGATCTTCCAAATTCTTTAAGTTCATCGACCAATCTTTCTATGCTGTAAGCAAACTGCTTTTTCATTTAAACCAAAAGAAGGGGGAATGGAAGTGACTTTCTGGCATGATGTACTATAATCATACCACGTGATTTTGCCAGATTCTTGCAGAACAATCAATTAACTGGTTCGCTAAATGTCCTAGTTGGTTTGCCTCTGACTACTCTGTAAGTTCCCAAACTCTGTATCTCTCTCTGATTATCTCCGACTTATCCATGAGAGTTTTGAGCAGAAATGTGGCAAATAATCATTTTAGTGGATGGATTCCTCGGGAGCTTAGTTCGATCCAGACATTTATGTAAGTGATCATTTTCTCTATCTGATTATCTTCGACTTATGGTTTGTTACGACAAGATTAACTTCATCTCCTAATTATCAAACAGCTCTGATGGGAATTCCTTTGATAATGGTCCCTCTCCACCTCCACCACCATATTCTCCACCCCCTCCAGGGAAATCTCATCACAATCAAACTCAACCCAGATCAGGTCCTCCAACACCTGCACATTCTGACAGCCAAACATCAGGTTCCAGTGATGGGTTGTCAGCTGGAGCTATAATTGGAATTGTATTAGGTTCTGTGTTTCTTGTAGCCCTTGCTTGCTTTGTGTTCATGTTTTGCTTCCGGAAGAACAAAAGAAAGGTCATTGGTGCAAGAACTTCAACGGGAAACCTTTCAGCTCAATCCACCGAGAGTATGTTTTCATCTGCTTATTTTCTGATATGACACGGTTCTGGACTGTCACCATTTTATTGCCTTTATTTTACATTGAGCACAAAATTTCATGTGGCCAGTCTCTGTTAGGTATTACTCCTATGTGATAATCTGCCGTTGAAGTTGTTGCCATGATTGGTCTTCTATTCCTGGCCGCCTCTTGATTATCCTTTAACTGATAAGCATATTGGTATTTGTTGTTTTTCGCAGTAAGCTCTGGGATGCAAGAGCAGCGAGTGAAGAACGTTGCTGCTGTTACAGATCTAAAGGCTCCACCAATGGAGAATTTGACTGTTGAGAGTGTGGCTAAAAATGCTTCAGTTAAGAGAATAAAATCACCAATTACTGCAACGTCTTACACCGTAGCTACCCTCCAAACTGTAACTAATAGCTTTGGCCAAGAAAACATAATTGGTGAAGGTTCCCTTGGTCGTGTCTACAGAGCAGAATTTCCGAATGGAAAGGTATGGATGTTTAACATATGCACATAAATGCTGTCTCAAATCACTTGTAACATAACTATCCGCAAACATGTTTGTTTGAGTCACGTTTAGCTAAAATTTGGTTGATTAGCTATTCCCATATTTTCTTTTCCACATTGCACTTAGTTAACTCGTGTTCGCATTATGATATGGTTGCTCTGGATTCGGTTCAATTTAGGTAGTGGCTGTCAAGAAAATTGACAATGCTGCACTATCACTACAAGAAGAAGATAATTTTCTGGAAGCTGTTTCAAACATGTCCCGCTTAAGACATCCCAACATTGTTTCGCTAGCTGGATACTGTGCCGAGTATGGCCAGCGGCTTCTGGTATACGATTATGTCAGAAATGGGAGTCTTCATGACATATTGCACTTTGCTGATGAGGGTGGCAAGCATCTGAGTTGGAATGGTCGTGTTAGGGTAGCTCTTGGCACTGCTCGAGCTCTAGAGTACGTTCTTCCTCTAATTCTCTTTGATAGGTGGATGTAGAGGAGACTTTGGACACTTGTGCTTAGTATGTTTTATTCAGGTACTTGCATGAGGTGTGCCTGCCTTCAGTGGTGCATAGGAACTTCAAGTCGGCAAACATTTTACTTGATGAAGAGCTCAATCCGCATTTGTCCGACTGTGGGTTAGCTGCATTGAATCCAAATACAGAAAGACAGGTGCAACATTGCTTTGGATCGTAAAACTAGCTCTTTTTATTTTCATACTCTTCTCTCACAGACACCTTTTCGCTCTTCATTTTGCAGGTCTCAACACAGATGGTTGGTTCATTTGGTTATAGCGCACCAGAGTTCGCTTTGTCAGGGGTATATACTGTAAAAAGTGATGTGTACAGCTTCGGCGTAGTAATGTTAGAGCTCTTGACTGGTCGGAAACCTCTGGATAGGTACGTTAGGCCACTGCGTAAGCTTCTGCCTCTGTGATAGCTCGAATTAACATCTTCCTTCTGTTCAGTTCAAGACCAAGACCTGAGCAATCACTTGTTAGATGGGCAACCCCGCAATTGCATGATATAGACGCTCTTGCCAAGATGGTTGATCCTGCTCTCAATGGGATGTATCCTGCAAAGTCCCTCTCTCGTTTCGCGGACATAATAGCTCTCTGTGTGCAGGTAAGTTGTACCCATTTCTGTTTTCACTAAAGTTTACTTCTTGGATCCATGTGACTTGAAAAACAATCTTCTTGTTACCCAAAAATGGTGACTTTAATATGTTTTGGTTTCTACCCAGCCTGAGCCTGAGTTTCGGCCTCCGATGTCTGAAGTTGTTCAAGCTCTAGTTAGATTAGTACAAAGAGCAAGTGTAGTGAAAAGGCGATCGAGCGATGAATCAGGATTCTCTTACAGAACACCTGAGCATGAAGTCATTGATGTATGAATCAGGAGACAACATTGACAACGGTTCAACAGATGTGTAAATTAATCGTTCCACCACAGTCCTTTTATTTTCCATGTTTTACCCAACTTTACAGTGAAAATGACTCAGCTTCAAATGCTGGTGTACTTGTAGAACTCATTGGCCCATTTTTGAAGCCTGATAAAGATGTTCTCAAGTAGTTTCATGGACCACCACCTGTCTGCAGTCTTGTTGTCTATGTTCATGTCTTTCACCATGAAAGTGAGTGATTTGTTTGGCAGGGTCCTTCGTCCTATTGTGGAAGAAGACATGAACAGAGTTTGATCGGTAACGTGGATCACGCTAGCAACTGTCGTTTTGTTTTGTTTCTCCATTGCGTACATGAGAAAAGGACAACTTCAGTAAAATTGATAATTCAATTACGAAAAAAAGGAATGGTCAAATTACGAAAACTTTCACATACCACATTAGAAGAAAATAGGGAGAGAGAGAGAGAGAGAGTGTAGCATTATTGAGTATAGTTTCTAAGTTTAAAAAAAATGTCCCTACGCATTCTTTTATTTCTTTGCACCTTATCAAATTGATAATTCAATCTTACGACATTTTTTTAACAAAAATCGCAAGTCAATCAATAGCTCAAAAACCCACCCACGAGATGGCCCAGTGATTTGATATGTGATTGGGATGCGGTTCGATTCACGATTTCATTTCGTGATTTAAATGAGGAAGTGACGGTGGAGTTTATCAAATTGATAATTCAATCTTATGACATTTTTTTAACAAAAATCGCAAGTCAATCAATAGCTCAAAAAGGACCTCGATCTTTGACTCCGTACGTTGCAAATAAATTTAGTTGCCACAAGTTAAACAATCTTGCCTCGAACTACTGATCAACCTGGGACAAAACTCAATACAAATATGGCAAAAACAAAGTACAATTTCATTATTTCTGCTTCTTCTGCTCCTTCATCACCTCCATGATCAAACGACAACAGAAACCCGGTTTCCATGGCAAAAGTAGAGATGCATTTGGGTCTTTCATTCACCGGTTAATTGGAGTGTGCATCCGCTCAACGATCTTGTTCACAGCATCGCGAGACATTACCAGTGTATCATGCAGCAGGATGCTATACACATTCAAGCCCTGCACAAAACATGCCCCAGAGTTAGAGAAGCATCATCTTTCACTTTACAAGAACCCGGAAACTGCACAATAATAATCTGCAAAGAACGATCACATCTGACAGCAGATGCATTTTTACAAGGTTGGTAACAAGTCAGAATTCGTCGTTTATTGTTCTCTTAAAACTTCTCTCTGTCTGCCGCTAAAACTGGAGAGCGTAGAAAGATTACTTTTCAAGATTCATCCATCTCACTTACCGCATGGTTGCACACATAAATCTCCTTTCGACTCTTTTGCAAATATTTATAATGTACAGATAAGTGTTAAGAGCTGATGAATTTAGCACATGCCACTGACAAGGTGAAATGCATTGTGTGAAGATGAGTACAGCAGACAGGTGAAAGGTATGGTGTGAAAAGGCATGTTTGGCACGTAATCTGAATTGAATGTAAGATTGGAGCAGGAGTTAGGAAGCACATATTTATGCTCCCTCCGCCTTGCAAAGATTGTTATGCTTGACTTTTGAAGTTGTAAGGAAGAAAATCATAAACTAAATACTGAAAAACAAAACTGACAACTTTGAGGGATTATACAATGAAGAGAGATATGGCAGAAGTTTAATCAACCTTTCGCAGAAGAACTAAGTCTCTTTTTCAAAAGCTAATCAACATTAAGAACTTCAATTGAAGACTTCTCATTAGATGAGCCTGAATTTCTCATTAAATCATGCAGATGGATCAATATCACAGACCATAACTATGTCTCAATTTGAACTGAAATGGTATAGAATGAAAAATATATTGATTTTTGGAATATAATTTTTACTCTGTATTAGTTATGCATGCAAATATTTCTGCATTGCTCATTACCTATTAATATTTCTAACGACAATCAGAAACACTGAGATACTATCAAATTCTTTAATGATACAAGCAATAGAGAAAGTGCAACTTACAATTGAGGGCAGTACATTCGCATAATGGAGATTCTGGGTAGCCCGTTGCAGATTTTCAGTGAGGGGACCACCATCTACCAACAGAACTTTTTTCATATTCTCCATCTCCGCTATATAATTTGCAATGTACTTGGTTTTGTGCGTAGGGACATTTAAGTCCTCAAAGACAAGTAGCTGTAAATTCACAAATGATAGTCACTTCACTTCATAAAACAAAAAATTGGCAAGTGCATTGCAACTATGTAAAATGATGAAATCTTGACAGACTGCACCTAAGTTGGTAACCACCATGAAACAGCTATGCATAAATACTAAAAATAGAAAGATGAAACATCAAAGTGAATAGTTGTGGAAAAACCATACCTAGGTCACAGAATGATGTCTGTCTCTATATGTTTCTAAGATTGAAGATATACAAGTCGTTGCTAAGATTGCCTTACCTTACCTTCTGCTGCACGAGCAGACAATGCCACCTTCAGCCCAAGACGCCGAACCTTCTTATTACACTTAAATTCGTGACTTCTTGGCTTAGGGCCATGCATTGCTGCACCTCCCCTGAACTGTTACCATTTATGCAAGATAAGTTCAAGTCTCTTTAAAGGGTAACAAAAATAATCAAAACAAGACCAACTAGGTAACCAATGAGCGTAGTAAGAGCATCACCTGGGGACCACGTAATGTTCCATGCCTTGCTCGACCAGTACCTTTCTGTCGCCAGGGCTTTCTACCAGTTCCACTAACCTCACTAATGGTTTTTGTTGAATGAGTTCCCTGTTATCAAGTATACAATTTGAGCCTCAGTTGTCTTTATTGTTCTTTCTTTATTCCTTTCTTCACAGTAATCAGCACAGGCATGGGAGATTTTAAGCCTCGTAGTTCTGCTTAATCATACCTGTTGGCGCTTTGCAAGTTGCCATCTTACTACACGGTGAACAATATCTTTTCTAATAGGAACATCAAATACATCACCAGCAAGGACCATAAAGCCTTTGTCTTCATTTTGGAAGTTTGTTACAGGTATTAATAAATCCTCATAACATCCTACACCAAAATGCATCGCATAGTGAGTCAATACTTTAACAGTAAATACACACATTTAACAAAAGAAAAGAAAAAACTGAAACCTGAGAAAGATGTCTATTCAATACCTATAGTTCGTTCGGCCGACACCAAAGGCTTTGCAGAAAGCAAATCCGATGGAAATACTCCGCTGCTTGAATCTGGAGTTAAGATTGTAGTTGAAAATCTTCGATGTGCAGCACAAGATGACACAATCTACATACAGAGTAATTATCCAATAGTTATCTTAAACATATACATTGAAAGAGTGTATTCTTTAAGAGAAAAAAAAATGAAAATGAAACAAGGCGGGGAAAAGACGGAAAAAAAATTGTGGAAAAATAAGAGAGAAGAACTCTGGTAAAAGATGTAAAGAGAAGGGCAGCGTGTATGCTCAATCGTCAATGCCATGAAAGTTAAAACTGACAGTATACTATAACTTCGTAAATGAAGACTATATACCTTGGGCAAGATTGAAAGTTCACCGGACGATAAGGTATCACCAATATTACAACCTGCTTCCGCCCCCAACAAAACAGATGAACAAATTGTTGATACACTTCCAAACATTATAAAAAACAATATCAATAAGTACAAATGATGAATCAAAACACAAGAACTTGCGCAGATGGAAACATCACCCTTACCACGAGCTGAAAAAGAGTTATGAGTGATAGCTTGGGGATAGTAATGACCAGATGCAAATAAAGACCTTAAAGACTGGAAAACCCTTCTGGATCCTGCAGCCATGATCCCACATACCACCTGCACAACAAATCAGCTTCGTATCTTTCAATGAAATTAACCCGCCCCACCATTACATTCATGCCAACAAATTAAGCATCTAAGCAGCCATTTCAAACAATCGAAAAGCACCAGCCTTTTCTGATCAATCAATATTTTTTTAGCCTCTATAAAATGAAACGTGCAGGAGGTTAAAGTGAACTAGTAAACGGACAAACTACAAAGAACAGCAAATGAAGGATCCAGAAACTACGTACATGCTCTTATGAAATGAATACTTTTGTAAACAACTGCAAAAGGAAAGAGAGCGTACGGAAGGGACCAGAACAAAAAGCGGAGTTTTTTCAACTGGGCATTGGGATGATAGCACGGCTGAGAGTTGCGCTTCCGGCGAGTGTTCCGTTCTGCGGAGGAGGAGGGGGAGAGGAGGGTTTAAGCTTTGGATGCAGAAAACGCAAACAGAACGCCTCCCTGTGCATAAACTCTGGGCTCAAAATGTTTGGGCCACGTTCGGCCGGTTTTGCCCTTTTAGAAAATGGAACAAATTTAAATTATCGACATTATTATTTGGATAAAATCGAACAAATTAACTAAACCACTAGGGGTGTGTTCATCTCAAAACAAATTGAGAAATTTGGTGATGTATTTTTTATTGATGGATGAGATATATATAAGTAGAAAAATTTGAGAAAAATATTATTTATAAAGAATTGATGGATTAAAGTTATTATGTGTATTGAAAATTGAAAGTGGGAAAAAAATTCCCAATTTTTGCAAGTGAACTAAGCCTAGGAATATGTTGGAAATAATAAAAAATTTCCAGTAATAACAATGATAATAATTATCATTAAATATTGTTTGGAGACTGGAACTAATTCAAAATTACTATTTATCCTATTTATGAGTAAATTGCATCATCTATACCTAAACTATACCCTATGTTGCAAATCTATACCTGAACAAAAATTTGTTGTAAAAATGGCTCTAAAGTATAAGTATGTTACAAATCTATACCCGCCGTTTAATATCCGTTTAAACTTTAAAGGGTAATTATCAAAACCCCCTGAGGTTTGGCATAATCTCCAGTTTCCCCCCATATTTTGGGAATTCTCGTAAAAACACCCTGACGTTTGGCTAAATATACAAAACCCCCTGACAGACACCCTCCGTCTATTCTCCCGTTAGTAGTGTGGGACCCACGAACTAATTCACATGAAAACCCATAAATGCCCTTAGCTTCTAATTTTAAACCCTTACCTGGTGCAATCGATCGTAAAGGCGAGCTGAGGCGTGGTTTGAGTCTTCTTAAGAGCTGCTTGAGTTGATCAAATAGGTGTTGAGGCCGAATCGATTGAATCAGCCGAGTAGCCAAAGAATCAGCGCCCGACCACAAGCCCGACCACTTGCGAGCTTGACCCATGTTGGAGGTTAGTGATTTGGGTGATTTAGGGTTTCGGTGATTTGGGTGAGTTTGGTGAGTTTCTGTTGGGTAATTTGGTGTAATTGTGTTGGGTTTTTAGGATGTCCAGAACTAGTGTGATGTCCTTTGGCACAATGTCATATGGTGGCCATTTAGAGGAACCTATGTACGTGAATCGCAAGTGTTGGTGTGGTAGATGGGCCGAAGTTTGAATTTCTGAGTCAGAGAAGAATCCGGGTAAGCTGTATTACAAATGTGCGGAGAAGAAATGCGAGTTTTGGGACTGGTGTGCTGCCATTGGGGAGAAGCAATGGGAAGAAAGTGGAAGGTTGGAGACCTTGAAGACTGATAACTTAGGTACTGAGGTTTATGGAAGATTGGAAAGGATGGAGATTTCTTTTGGAAGAGCAAGAGATGTATTTTTCATATTGGCTTTGTTGAATGTATTTCTCATAGTTGTGATAGTTCATAATTTGATGAATGTAATTTGATGTAGACAATGGAGTATGGTGGACTTGTGTGTGGTTGATTTTGGATCTATGTTGTTAGAACTATGCAAAATTAGATGGCTTGTTATTGTCCCTTTATGTGCTCTAAATCAAAGGTTTTGCAAGAATGGGCATCAAGTGATAGTACATAAGAGTGACTCGTTTGTTGCTGTCAAGGAGGTAAATGATAAATTATCTGACAGTACTTGAAACATTCAGCACCTGTAAATTCATTGCACATAATAGAGTAATATAACCCTGTAATTTCATAAGATTCATAAACACATTTAAAACCACACATCATCCATAACACGACATTAAAGTTTGTTTCACATGGGGGGTAAGTAATAAACTACATGTACTCCTACATTTTAGACATTAGGAAATGTTGGATAAAAAATTAACAATTAGTACTGCTATCCCAGCACCCTGATTATCCTACCACAACTAAAGTACTTCAAGCACCTCTATTTTGGCTTATACCACCCCCTCTTTTGCACCACCCCTTCCTTTTTGTGTTGTACCACCCCTAGCACCTGAACCTCTTCCCCCTTGTGTTGTACCACCCCTTGCAGTTGATCCTCTTGCACCCCTTCCTCTTTTTGTTATGCTGCCCCTTCTTGGACCCTCTTGTGTCATGCCACCCCTTGTTCCTCTCATTTCTGTCCACACTGTAGGCCTGGAAGTTTTTTGTTTGTGGAACAGATAAAGTGGTTAGTTGAATGTCCAAAAGTAGGGGTGTTCAAAAAACCGCAAAATTGAGAAACCGAACCGCATGATCCGAAACCGAAAAAATCTATGAACCGAAGAAACCGATAACCCGTGGGTTCTAATTTTAGAAACCCGCGGATACCCGAACCGATCCGCATATGCCTATTTACAAATAAATTATCTAAAATTGCTTACTTCATCTCAATTTTCCTTTAAATTTCTTTTATATTATGTGTGAAAACTCATTTCATACAACAATAATACATGATTTGTAATATTATATTATTGTTCTATTTATGCAAACTACTTTTCTTCATTTTAATGTTCTAAATATGTACATTTATGATGCAAAACTTTAGAATATCTCCAAGTAAATTGAAATTTTTATATAATAATTATACTTATGAATACCCGCGGATACCGAACCCGAACCGAGAAAATCGGGTACCCGCATTTAGGGTACCCGCTCGATGGGGCGGATACTATTTTCTTACTATCCGCCCCGCCCGTGCACACCCCTATCCAAAAGTATTTAAAACTAAATTGAGTAAACTTCGTTGGTGGTCCTGTAAGTTTGTGAGTTGTCCTATTTGGGTTCCGTTTTAAGAATTTGGCTTACTTTAGTCATGTAAGTTTCAATCGTGTACATCGTTCGTCGTCACTTTTTCCGTTAAAATCACCGTTAAAGTGGTAAAATCACCAAAATATCTTAGATCTAATATTAAATTTAACACAAATCTCTTAAAAAAGTTACAAATAAACTCTTAACTTTTCCTAAATGGACAACCTCACCATCTCTCTTCCATCACAAGTGGTTGCCCAGTATCGTCCGGGTCGACGGAGTGGCCATTGACGTTGATATTGGCTGGTGAAGGGTCGCGCGGAGGTGAGGGGGCTCATCGGCAGCCTCGATGCGGTAGGGGGGAGCCTCAGTCGGGTAGGATGTAGCGGCCGGTTCTAGATCTCCTTCGCGAATCGACGACGACACTAGGGCGGTCGAACGAGGCGGCGAGAGGGCAGGTCTCGTCCCAGCTTGCTTCTTTACCCTCATCGGTTTGGGTTATTGTCCATCCTTAGATCTGGGTTTGCGACGGTGCCAGATCTGAAGTCGGTGACGGTTCGATTTAAGTAGGGGAAGGTTTGATCGGTTGGAAGGATGCAAAGGTGGGGCGTGGGAGGGCCGGCGAAGGTGGGCAAGACCGGCGTAGGTTGACCGGTGAGGGTTGAGGGCGATGGTTGTAGAATTTAAAAGTAATTAGGCTATTTTGTAGACTTTTACATGATTTGGGTATTAAATCGGATATTAAAAAGTGACATTTTGGTAATTTTACCACTTTTACGGTGATTTTGACGGAAAAAGTGACGGCAGGACGAACGGTGCACACGATTGAAACTTACAGGACTAAATTGAGCCAAATTCTTAAAACGATACCCAAATAGGACAACCCACAAACTTACAGGACCACCAGCGAAGTTTACTCAAACTAAATTTAACCGAGTGGAAAATGACAAACCTTGCTTCTAAGTAACTGACTGATTATTGATATAATATAAACTTTTGTTTTCATATTTGATATTTTTTTGGATATTTAAGACTCAACTTAGTATTTATGACTCAGAAAGATTATTTGAAATAATACACATGTAATTAAGAATAATGACTCAAAATGTAAAATTATAAAATTAGAGGGTGTTCAACACATTTCAAATACCCCAACGGTCAATTTGAGCAATTTAAGCTAAATTTTCGTTAAATTGTAACGGATATTTAAACGCCGGGTATAGATTTACAACATACTCATACTTTAAAGCCACTTTTGCAACAAAATTTTGTTCATATATAAATTTGCAACATGGGATATAGTTTAGACATAGATGATGCAATTTACTCTAAAAGCTTCTAAGTAACTGCTCATAGCCCAATTCAATGAACAAGTTTTAAGTCAATGCAACTCCCCCTCATTTCAAATGACTAAATAGTCCTTGAGCAAGTCAGGGTAGTTGCATCATTAACACAATAACCATCATATGGCATGCCAACCAGCAGAAGAAGCCTGGACGCAAGTACAACCCGTCACCCTTAATAACACATCATCTTGCTAAAATTTCTGGATGACAACAGAATTGGCAAGGCCTGCTTCCTTAATGGTTTGAGTTGGATCAGTGAGGAGTTTTGGAGGAAATCCCATCATTTGCAATTGGTAATTTGTTGCATTCCCAGGCCTGGTCGAATTGATAAACGCTCGAATGTCGTTGACTGTATGATGGTGATTGAACCGAGCTACCATACGAGTCCCATCAGCAAGCCTGAGCTGGACTGACGTTGATGGCAAAGATTCATCTACAACAAGCCCCGCGGAAGGAACAGGCGCAGTAATCATGGAAGAGGAAGCAGCGACCGGGTCTGCGCCTGCTTCAGTGTTGCTACCACCAAGTGTTCTTCCCACACCCTGAAATGGTACATAAGGTTTCTTCTCGGGTTCCTGCAGAAAAACAGAAGTCAATCAAACACATGATGGGAACACTAAAGGATCAGTTGACACTTAAATTTTCCAATAAAAACCTTCTTGGTATGATATGATAGCCATCACTTGAAATACATTGAGAGAGAGAGAGAGAGAGAGAACTCACAGGGCACTTCTCATCCCTTCGTATTAGATTAACATGCACAGGAGCTCTTTTAACTGCAGGCTCAAGTTCTTTCGGACACTCAGACTTCCTGATGCTCTGAGTTAAGTGGCCCAAAAATCAAGACAATGTCAGAAAGTAGCCAATGATTGCTAAAAATATCACTGACACTGATTCTTATTATCTGAAACAAATTATTACTGTTAGGATTAACTAAAAGAATCCATTAGCAACTTGCATACTAGGCATGGGCAACTTTAAAGTCAGAATAGTTCTATAAAACAAAGCAATACAAAGTATATTTTGAAAGAAAACAGTGAACACTCCAGTCAGTTTTACCTCTAGGAAAGATGCATTCTCAGGATCATCCAATCTTCTCAAGGGGCCATCATCTACAGTGAAACCATTTGTCCAGAAAACAATGTTGTGCACAACATCTTCAGGCTGCTGTGGTGCTGATGGTAAAGTCTCCCCAGAAAGTAATCTTCCAGTTCCAGTAAAGCTCCTAGAACTTGATGGGCGCAATTGTTCCGGAGGCCCTTCCACAGCCCCAAGCTGCCTAGCTTGATTGAAAATCGCATCTACATCATTACTCTTTGACGGATCTTGAACAAGCATCCCACTGCAAGTTTTAATTTTTCCGAGTTGCAATATGATTAGCCATCTCTTCCATCAAAATTACACAGGACACAGCAGAAGAGGAAGCAACAAAGCTTTGTCATCATCAATTCTTTTTACCATTAAAAGAACAACAATGACAAACAATTTACCACAGAGCAGTAGTGAAAAATGCAACCACTTCCTGATTGAGACAGACCCAAGAAGCCCCTACTGCTCTGACATGCCAATAACATAAAACTTCACCACTGTGTAGCTAGAAATCATGATGGTAATCTCTAGGCAACAGCCACGATAGACTTCTACCATATCATCAAGCACATTCAGGAACACATTTCAAATCACCTCATAACTCTTTTTAAGTAAATTTTTCACAACTCTCTGTAGGTATCGAGTTTGGTTATCAACATTTCGGCTAAAGTTTAAATAGAAGAGAACAGCACATGAGTTTGATCCAATTATTTGGACGTATAGTTTTACTAACGTTTTCTTCCACAATGGTACTAGATGAACAGAAAATCCTAACAAAATGGCAAAATAGGTTAGCAGATTATAATTGCAGCAAAAGGGAGTTCTTCTACTCACAAAGTCAAGACTATAATGCTCTAAGCATTGAGAAAACTTCAGAAGTAACTCAAATTTCAACTCAGCTTGAAAATTGACAGAGAAACACATATATGCTAATATTCGTTTTGGATCATCAGACGTAACTTCCAATTCTTAGCCTAGAAAAACAACTTCTAGCAAACAATGTAACAATGTATTCTGAACATCAAACTTGACCGAAAATCTCATAAAAGCCACAACAATTAAGACGAAGAATCTGATCCAAACTCCGATGAGAAAATCAGCAACTTCTAGCAACCAACTTGCTCAGATAAGGTTTTTGAGCTTTTCATATCCTTCAAATCCACAAAGCCCATAATAGCAAGAGCCAGACAACTCATGAAAATACTACTAAGATCGGAGACTAGGAGAAATGTAGGTAAGCAAGAAAAGACCTCTTCTCTCCACCAGTGTAATACTCCTGTGGTCCATCGGAGTCGCTGTCGGAGTCCGGCGCCGATCTCCGGTTTAGATCGGCTAGCGTCCGAATTCCTTTGCCCCGGCTGCTCGACGGCTTCTTATCGCCGCCGGAAGACATGGATTCTTTTCTCGTCGCTTGCGACGATGAACGTATAGGGGTCGATGATTCTGGCAGCTTCAAGCTCTACGCCTTCTTCGAAGAAACCGCAAAACGCTCCAGATGCTATCAAGCGCGTAGACGCACTTTCTTTTGCGGCACACATTTAACCCGACCCTATCAACTCGATAAATACATTTATACATGGGGCAAATAAAGTCAAATTTTCAAAATAGTGGCAAAATGAGACATTTTGACAAATGTGGGTGTAAATTTGTTCTTTTCCCTAAAATACTACCTCCATCTTAAGTGGGTTGTCTCAACATCAAAATATTTTAATCCCAAATGAAATGACTTTTTTTCTACTTTTATTTTATTTTAGTCGACTTTTACTTATAATATCATCACTCAAAGGGTCTAGGAAGTGGGTTAGAAGGGGTCAGAATATGTTTGGAATGGGTTAATGATGAAAGTTTATATAATGAGTTAAGGGTAAAGTCTACTTTTAGTCTCTTAGTTTTCCGGTTTGTCCTACTCAGGTCCCATTTTAAGAATTCGTGTCATGCAAGTCCCGTAGCTTTGATTATTGTATCATTTGTGGTCCTTCATTAGTTTGATCGCTAAGTTGATCGTTAATTCAAGAGAAATGACGAAAACACCCTTAATTCATTTACAACACTATCTATAATTTTTTTATAATTTGCATTTTTATCCCAAAAACCTCACCTCTCCAAAACCTCTCATCCATGTCCTCTTTTCCGACCACAACGTTGTCGATCAGAAATCAGCGCCTTTTGGCGTCGTAATTGCTCGGGTAAGGAGCGACAGTGGTAGAGGAGGACGTTGACAGCGCCAGAGCAGCTCCGGTGCAACCGATTGAGATGGATTTTGGCGGGTCAGGCAGCAGCGGCTCCTCTTAGCGGGTATGCTTCATCACGTCATCGTCGCTGGCAGATCATCCTTTGAATCTTTGCTTCGTCGTCGTCATCACCTCCTCCGTCGATTTTGGATCCCATTATCAAGCTCCCATTAAATCCGCTCGCCTTTGTCTTCCTGCTAACGCCGGCCTCTTCTCTCAATAGCACAACCTCTCCCCACATCGCTGTCAGTCTCGCCGGAATCGAGCCAGAGCTCGGTTCACCCTTCCACTCTCTTCTTCCCCTCTGTCACTGAAAATCAAGAATGTCCAAATGAGCTCCCTCGCGTCCCATCGACGGAGGGCTCGGATGGCGTCGGCAAGTCGGAGGCGGCGATCTGGATAGTAGAAGTGATGGGTCCGATGTCTCTAGTGGTGAGCGCTTGCGGATTGGGTCGAGCTTCTTCCGGCATGTTCGGATGGAGCTTCCGGATTCGATTGGCCTGATTCAATTGCACAAGCTGTTTGGTGGTGGGCAGGTGATTCGATGTTGGTTGATGTTTGGCACGCTCCTATGGTGGGATCGACTTCAGATCTGGTGTCGTCGGCAGACGGATGGTAGAAACTGCTTCTGGTTCTCATACTCGGGAGGAAGACGAAGCGACACATGGCACACCGATGGCAGCAACACAATCGGGCAGGTGGACGCCGACAAGGACTGGGTGGTGAGCGGTGACAATGATTGGTTCAATGTGAAGGTTGTGGTGGTCCGGCGGAGTTCTGGTTCAAGTCCGGCGATGTGAGAGAGATTGATGAGCTCAGACGGTGGAGGGAAAGTGTGAAGTTTGATGATAGTGATGAAAGTGGAGGTGAATATGTGAAAATGTAATTTGTAGGATATAAAAGAAAAAAAATGTATAAATGAGGGTTAATTTGAAATTTGATTAAGGGTATTTTCGTCATTGCAGATCAATTAACTGTCAACTAATGGATAATTAAATGGAAGGACCACAAATGATACAATAACCAAAACCACATGACTTGGATGACACAAATTCTTAAAATGAGACCTGAGTAGGACAAACCGAAAATGTAAGAGACTAAAACTAGAGTTTACCCAATGAGTTAATAACTAAATACAATCTTAATCTACACAAAAAACTAAAAGTGACAGTCCACTTGGGACGGAGGCAGTACTATACTAGTACTCACTCCATCCTGAAAATTTGGTAAGTTTGGTTTTCATGTTCTATGTAACAGTGTCTAAGTCAAATACTCTTCCATCCCCAATTAATTATACACTTTGTATGAGTGTGGAAAATAAGGTGAATGTAAGATTTTATGTAGTTTGACATAATTACCCTTGAGTATAGGTTGCACAAAAAAATGAGATAAAAAGTTAAGATAAAATATGGATAGTTTGGTAACTTTAGAGGAGAGAAGTTTCCATTTAAGTGTAGAATATTTTAAAGACAACCCAAAAAGGAAATGTTTAGAATTAATTGGGGACAGAAGGAGTATTTTATAGGGTAAACTCTACTTTTAGTCTCTTACCTTTCCGCTTTGCCTACTCAGGTCCCATTTTAAGAATCGAGTCATCCAAGTCCCTTAGCTTTAGTTTTTGTCCTAACTAAGTCCTTATGTCAGTTTGACTCTTAACTGACCGTCAATTAATAAGAATTGATGAAATTACCCTTAATAAAATTTCAATTTACCCCTCATTTTATCTCAAATATTTTATTTATGCCCTAGACTTTCACATCTTCTCTTCAAACACCACCATCTTTATCTTCCACATCATTCTCTCGAATCTGACATCGCCCATGGTCAGATCTATCAAACTTTCCCAAGCCCATGGTCAGATGAACCTAGATTTGCTTCTCCCTCTCTTCAATTCTCGACGAATGCTCGAAATTTGTTGCCGGATAATCTCAAATTTCTTAAATCCAGTGTTTCGAAAACATTGCAGGCACTCATTGACACCATTACCATCAAAGAACTTTTATTTGTTAAACACATAGCTCTCTTCCTTTGTTATGATTCTTACGAAACTTATGGCACTCACTCACACTGGCAAACTCTCGTCGGATTCTGACGAATGCACTGATCGATCTGTGGAAGCTCTAAGAAATTCGAGCCCATCACCGGTTCATCTTCAGATCCGGACGTCCATTCAAGTCCCCCGTGCGAGAAAATCTGGGTGAAATCAAGGACCCTTCCTCTTTGTTGTCTCGAATATGTTGAAATGATGGTAATAGTCTCAAATTTGGGAGTAGATTTCGAGTCGTGGAGAAGGGCGGAGTCAAAATTTGGCGAGGAGAGGGAGGGTGGAATGGTGGTGAGAATGGAGGAGCGGTTGGACGGCCAAGGAGGGTGAAGACAAAATCGGGCGGTGGAATTTCGACGACAGTGGATGGTGAGGAGGACATTGGTGTAGACTTGGGGAGGGAGGTTATAGAAGAGGCTGGTGGTTGATGAGATTGGCTTCAAATTGGACTACATTTGGGTTCCATCTAGGTGCTCAGATGATGATGATGATGATGAAGATAAAGAGGATGAATAGATTGAGAGGAAATAAAGGAAATTTTTTTTAGGGACATGTATGTACATTTATTATAATTTTAATGACCATACTTCTATTAATTTGTGTAATTAAACTATATATTTAGGGGCATTTATGTAAAATAACAAAGAAAACATAAAACTCAACTGTCAGATAACGGTTTAGGATTTAATTGGTGCAAAAACTAAAGCGAAGGGACTTGGATGACTCAAATTCTTAAAATGAGACCTGAGTAGGACAAAGCGGAAAGGTAAAGGACTAAAAGTAGAGTTTACCCGTATTTTATAAGATAAATAGTAAAAAAAATTAAAATATATGTATTTAAAAAATTTATATTTTAAATTATGATGTACATTCGAATTAATCAAATTTATTTTATTTTATTGATAGGAATTAATCAAATTTATATATCAAAACAGATAAAACAGAAGTATCAATTTTTCAAGATGAATGAAGTATCAATTATTTGCTGATGACTTGTTAAGCCCTGAAAGTATGTAAAAACAATCCAAGAACTACTAGAACTTTATATTGCGCATCTCAATCCCTCGTTGCTGGCATGCTGCAACCATCATTGCCATTGGCCCCACTTGCAACGGATAATCCAACATTAACCTTGATCAAATCCTATCATGGAAAAATACAGGTTTGTATGGTGAAATGTCAAATTTTTTACTTGCAAAAGAAAATAATAATAATAATAATAATAATAATAATAATAATAATAATAAAGATAGGATAGTCCAAACAGATACCAAAAAGCAATAAAGTAGCAAGCGCCTTTGAAAGAATATCCATTGCTTAGGAAAGCGAAGTGAACATATAACTAAACTCAAATCTAGTTAAATGGAATGTTCCAAAACAACAAAAATATCATGAATTTGCAGTAATTGATGAAAGCATGAACTAAGAAACAAACGTTACTTAATTTAAGTCATATTCAAAGAAAATCAAAAGTCCGAGTAACAACTTACATAGACAAAGAACTTGCCAACTAGTAATAAACAAGTGAGTAACCATGAGGTTTCTCGCCACAGTGCCCAAGTGACTTCAAGTCACTTACGAGTTACTGATCAAACTAAATATGGGAAGGTGAAGGACCGAACGTGTAAATAGTTATGAATATGAGTTGCCACTTGCCAGAGTACTCTGGGCCACAATTTGGGCCCAATGTGCATAAGGCCC
Organism: Stellera chamaejasme; assembly: GCA_024586325.1. Taxonomy (NCBI): domain Eukaryota; kingdom Viridiplantae; phylum Streptophyta; class Magnoliopsida; order Malvales; family Thymelaeaceae; genus Stellera; species Stellera chamaejasme. Next base: position 2,741,013 of record CM044986.1, read on the forward strand.
GATTCACGGCCCGGTCTAAAATGGTCAGCGCGGTCAACAAACTCACAAAATTTTCTTAGCGAAAAGAAGTCGCAGGCCAAATAGATTACCGCCACCGCTTCTGCAACTCAAGTGGTTCTCCGGCCCCATACGCCTCCGTGCACTCGAAACTTTAGCTTTGTTACCGGCAGCCGGAGGTCGGAGCTCCCAGACGGGGCTTGTTCGACCCAGTCGAACACCGACCTGACTCGGACTAGTGGACTCCTTCACTCTCGAATTACTTCTAGAGCACGGCGCGCTGTTCACCGTCCGTCCAGCCGGAGCTCCTGATCGGATCCTGGACAGCCGGGGTCCGGTGGTTCCCGCCGACCTGCTCCGAGAAAACGGCCATATGTTGATCTTCAACTCAGCGGAATTCTGAGTCCGAGCACTCCTCCTCTCTTCCTTTGCTCTCACGATGTTTCCAGTCTTTCCGTTCTCTCTCCTGAAAATATCCCGCCACCGTCTTGACCCGGAAGCTGGCAAAGCGGCGAACTTGGCGTCGAGTGTCTGTTTGGGGTCGGGTTTTCCGATGTGCAGGTGGTCGAGAGGGAGAATGACGCCGTTGAAGAAGAGCTGGTCAGCCGAGAGAAGTTGGGGCTCCGGGCTCTTAGGATTTCGGACCCTCCGGAACTCGAATTCGGGTGAAGCTGCGGCGAGTTGGGTGCCTCCATTGTCGTCGACTGCGAATAGCATCTTGTGTATCTTAATTTGTTAGAAGAGTCAGAGCAGAAAGTGTTTTAAATGGAGAAAACAGTGTGTGGTTTGCGTTGTTGGAGGAAGGTGGGTAGCTAAAGATGAGAGATGAGCGAGGGAGGAAGACGACATAAAGATACGGTGTGTACTTTGTGTGTCCAGTTCTATATTCTGATTTATTAGTGTTTAAAAGTATACTCTTTGGTAAATACTCTTCCTCCCAAATTAATTCTACACTTTACGTGGATATATGAAGATAAAAGTGAATGCAAGATTTTATATAATTTGACATAATTATCATTGAGTAGATTTTGTAAGGAAAACGAGATATAAAAAGTTAAAATAAAGTAGAGATTATTTGATAATTTTAGATAGAGAAGTTTTTATTTAAGAAAAATCTAGAATTTTTTAAAGACAGTCTAAAGAAGAAATGTGTAAAATTAATAAGGAATCTTGATATGATACACATATGTGTAGGTACACATAGTAGATTAGATGCCTAATTTACAAAACAGTTTCAGCCCAAATCCACTAAAAAATACTAAATGTCTAAATTATCCTTACATACTTTCTACATATATTCTTTATGTGTCACTGCGTATGTGTGCACCTTTCTGGCGTATATGCCATAATATAATTGGTAATTAATAAGGGATACATGATAATAGGTAGCTTCTAAGAATGAGAAGATAACTTATTTTCATTTTCTTCAATACTATAAATTAACCAATTTATTTCAATCACTTGGATATACGTAATTACACAGTAGTAGTTCTCATGCATTCATTTTGTTATATTTGACAATACATAAATTAGAAGCCTAGACGACTTCTTCTTCTTGTTTTTTTTTTAAATATACATATAGGGGTACGTAGGGAATTGAGAATTGTGAAGATTTAAACTGAACATCTTTCTTATGTCCTTATAAACTTAATCACTATGATAGATGGTCAAAATTTATAAAACTATCAAATTATTCCTTAAAAAACACATAATTGAAAAGTGTTAAAGTTATTAAAAATTGTGTAGAACCAGTAGAAAAAGAAACTTAACTTCATTGGAAGTTTTGCTGAATTGACATAGGAAAAATGTACCAGAGTGTATAATTAGAAAGAAATAAAAATATTTAAAAACAAATAAAAGAGAGCATATAAGCGGTAGGATACATAGCACATGAATCCAAAACTCCAACAAGAAAATGCAACTCACTGACTAGTGTCTACTAAGTCTTAAAATAATGGTAACAATGATTTAAACATGTTTAGCACTTTCACCCTCTTTTTTGGACATCTATTTGGAAACGTCTCATCCTTCTCTTTCAATTGAATTGTCTACTTCCATCTAGTGTATCATCACATGATATTACTACAACCTCTACTCGCTCCCTCCCATAACACCTCAGAAGAGTTGCCGATTTGAGATAATAAAGTAAAATTGACATACACATAAAAAAAAAAAATTTGGATGTAGAAGGGGAATTGAGAGTAATAAGGTGTATATAGATCCCATTCGGAAATTGTTGTTTCAAGTAATTGTAATATTTCAGATAATTTTTTAATAGTCAAAATCAAATAGTTAAAGCCATGTAATTGCTAAAAGCTATCCGAACACACCTAGTGTTAATTGTTACACACTCATAGTGTTAAAAAGTTTCATAGAAAAAGAACCTAGCTTTGGGACGACCTAAAATGAAATACATGTCAAGTTTTCTGGAACGATGGAGTAGTATATACTTTATCCGTCCAAATGGGTTATCCTTTTACCATTTATGTAAAGATTAAGGCTTTTTTGGGTATATATACTCCCTTCATCCCAAATTAATTATACTTAGAGGTATATAAGAGGATAAGGAGAAAGAGTACCTGTGATATTCATTCTGAAAGAAGAGCTTTATAGTTTCCATAGATTGGAAAAACAAGTAAATTTTGCATAGTAAAACAATGGGTATATAACAGAAACTGGTGGATTGACCAAAGTGTAAAAGGGAGTAGTACTACTAGCAAGGCCAATAAGTGTTTTCATTCACAGGGCAGAGCAAGCAAGAACATGTGATGAGAGGTGACTGCTCATGCAATGTTCAAACTCAGAACATGAGTGAACAGTGATCCCAATCTGGCAACAAGGCTCACAAAACAACCATAATTATTATTTATAACAAAACACAAATGATTGATGATTGAAGTTCTCTCTCACAAACTTTTACCACAGATTTTCAAAGACTCAAACTTTTCCTACAAGCGACCACAATCAAACTTACTATGGCGCACTCGATCCTTGAAGAGAAGACCAAACAAGAACATGAAGAAGAGTTTGATGAGTGGGGAGGAAGATTGGAAGATGCGGCCGGTGAGATAGCTTTGAGCAGACAGTTGCAGCACCCTCATCCTCCTCTCCTTCACATACTCATCAATGGCCTCACTGATTATGGGCATCACGACCTGCGCTTTGCAGGTCGTGAGATCCATGATGCCTTTGCTACTCAGTTTCCGGGCCAAGCTCCGGCCTAGAACCATGCCGTCTTCCAATGCGGCAGACCCTCCCTGGCCCAGGAATGGGCCCATCACATGCATGCCATCGCCGGTCACCGTTACAGTCCCTCGATGGAACGCTGGGAGCACGAGGTCCCAAGGTGCACGGTACCGGACGTGGGTGATGGAGAGTTTCTCTAAGTTGCAGTTTGAGATCATCTCCACCGTTTCAGCTGGTAACTTGATGCCTTTGATCTCGTTTAAGGTGTAGTCTAGGATCAGCTTTGGGTCCTTTGTGTTGTTCAAATCTGCACAACAAAGTGATCATATCATACTATATTCTCATTCTATTCCAGCAGAACTGATAAATTTACTTTTTTTCGAACTATTTCAGCAAAATTGATACATACCAGATGGATGGAGTCCACGCATTTTGACAAACCAATGAAGGGTTTTGTCATCAATTGGTTCTCTTCCAACCATGAAACCATCACCTCTTTCTCTACTGAATTCCATGGGGAAGCCATGGCCATTTGGATAAAAAGTAATCCCTCTTGTCACCCATAAGTTGAACAATTTGGATGGTTTTAGCCCCAGAAAGTCTGCTACTACTGAATTGGCTCCATCACACCCAATCAAAACCTATATATACAGACACATGGAATTAGAATGTGGTAAACATTCACTAAATTACAGGCAACTGTGAAAGAGAGAAAGAAGATGGATGAATGACCTTGGACTTGATCACAGTTCCATCCATCAAGTGAATAACAGGCTGTGAAGAAAGTGGATCTAGATGAATGGAGGTGACTTGGCATCCAAACCGTATTGTTCCATGAGGAAGGGGCTCAGCAAGTGCTGTGATCAGATCACTCCTCCTTATGCATCGGACTTCACTCCTGTAATATCAATCCATCGAGAAACTTCATGAAAAGAAAAAAAGAAGTATTTATCGAACAATCTATCTATAACAACTCCGTTATGGAAGAATCCAAATTACAATTGGAGAAGTTTTGCTTTGAGACAGAGCTTTCTCCCTAAAAGGAGTTCAATTTAATTACCAGCAGACAACATCAAAGGTCTTGGAGACGAGAAAAATTGAAGAAAGAAAATAAACGAACATTGGATCACAGAAAAGATGGGAGTGTTAGTACTTACTTGACTGGGAAAGTCTGCGGCTTTGGTTTCTCATCAAGTTTCTCAAAGCATAGATCACGAATCCTATTACGAATAGATACGAATTTGTGAAGTGTTGTTTATCATACTCACACACAAACATACAGCATAAAAGAAGAAGAAGAAGAAGAACAAGATGTAAGTCTGGAAAAGAAGTGTTACAGTTGGAAGGGAAGAGCTGTGGATCGAAGCTTGGAGGCAACACCAAGCTGATCCAGGACACGCCAACCATTTGCATGGACTGTGAGGGCTGATCCAAATGCTCGAAGGCTTTCTGATCTTTCCAAAACTACACTTTTCAGCCCTTTCCTGCAGTTTTTTTTTTTATTTTTTTGGACAGATATAAGTACATAAGCAAGCAAGCTTCAATGGTAAAAAGGGGAGTGGCTACTTGCCTGATATGCTCATGGTGAAAAAGCACATGACAACTGAGATTTTCAGTTTCCAGAGCATAAACTACTAGTACTATATACTGTACCAAATTGTCTGCTTCCTATTTTCAGCCACTCATTAAAACTGTTTTACAGAAATTTGGGAACTGTAAAAATTGACAATAAGACAATAGGATTCTGAAGAAGATAAACTACTTTTACTAAATGGAGTATACATGAAAATCACTCTGTATTTATTTACTGGATTGCTAATTGTGGATCTGACAAAGAAAGAATCGGCGGAGAAAGTAAGAAACCAAAATGCGCCCAAATTAACAAACCAAGAAGATAAAGAGAAAAACTCACTGCTGTAATTGATTAGTAAAATCTTACAACATGTTCATGTTCATTCATCTGGGACGATACCTGTGAAGAGCAAGAGCGGTGGCGAGGCCGCCGATGCCACCGCCGACGACGACGATGGATTCCTCCTCCTGATGATCGATGGCATTGGCCCCCATTTCCGTCCGTCGTCTACTTCTTGTTGCTCCAATATTTACACGACGACGGCTGCGAGTGTTGTCGGTGGTAGAGTGGTAGTTGCTTGCTACCCTCCCCTTCTCCTACATTCATGGGAGTGGCGACACGTATAAATATGGAGGAGCGTGAAGTTTAAAGCAAACGTGTTTCCTTCTGAGTCCGCTAGAGAGAAATTGGCTCACGGCCTTAATTTTCAGCAATTTTGCTAACCTTTCATCAACTTTCTAAATTTGAAGAAATAGTTTGTTTTATTGTTTTATTAGAAAAGGGAGTAAAGATGCAAAGGCAACACGCTGCAAAATCAATGGCGTTTGACTACCACGCACCAAAATCTGCCGTACCTTCTACCTAACGTAAGCCCATAAGGCATCCTCGTACATTGAGTAAATTCCATTTGTTGTAGGGTATTATTGTGATATAGGTAATGTCCTTTCCTTAAAAAACAACATTAAAACCTTAGAGAACACCTAAAAGTAGAGACTTAGCTCAACATAAAAAAACAAATATAAGTCATAACTTGATGTTGAGAAGCAAATGGAAACCAGATTCTGAACTCCCACCACTTAGCGAAACGACTTCATACAGTCTCAGGTGCAACATCTTCAAATGGCACGGGGACAACCAATCACCATCCAAGCTGTGTCATACAAGCTTGTAAACGTCCGTTCCCTACAAGAAGTACAGGGTAGAAGGTAGAGAATCTCATTTGCACCAACATCACAAACATTAGAGAACAACCACTAATCCACAAAGGAACTGATCCAAACCAAATAGCTATATTGGATGCGTGAGGGAGGCTCCAGACCCCACACAACCAAAGCCTCACCTATCACTACTCCAGGTAGGGTGAGCTGTCGCTCGATCGTGCCGTACTCTGCTATGGCGTGATCTGTTCGCCTTCCACAAGGCCCAGCCGAGCACGCTTGCGTCCGCGAGCCACTCTTACTATAGCACCACCACCCATGGGTCGACCCCATTTTGGCCCGTTTTTTGGAGGAGCACCGCAAAGAAAAACGAACCGGCTGCACGGAGATTCAACCGGAAGACCGCATGGAGAGGTGGACGCCTCGCCTCCTGGGGAGAACCTTAGACGTCGCAGCCATCCATGTGCAATATTTTCCTTTGGTATTTTGTTGGAGACGTTATGTGTTCATTTTTGTTCGAGGAAGGTAAAAAAGATTGGAGGTTCGAGTTTGTTATGTTTGTAGGTTATTTATAGATATAAGCAGTGGTAGTCTCACCATTTCTACGGTTTGCTTCATTATGTCTGCTACCAAGCACCCTTGTAGTGCATATGAATTTTGGTATTGTAACAAGTCTAGTACTGATTTTAACTTCAATAAAGTAATTTCTTGGTTTTGTCCATACAGATGTTTGAATGTTTGTGTCATCTCATATGATGCCTAGAGGCAAAAGGGGTTGATCACAAAGCCTAGCTATTTCATCAACTCTCGACTAAAAAAATAAACTTTTGTTTAGATTCTCACTATTGGTTTTTGTATTTGTACCTTTATTTTCTGTAAGAACGAGTTCCGAAAATACCGAGGCAAAATTATCATTATGACAAACTTTAAGGGGTAAACGATAATTATCCTTTTTTTCAACCTGAATAAATTGCAGTTTTTATTTTGTTATTTTAGAGTATATAATCTATGATTGTTTAGACATAAAATTAAATAGCTCATATATTTATCACACTTCAAAGTCTAATTTTTCTAAACACATTTTCACTATTTATCTTAGTAAACTTTTGAGTTAAACTTTGCTATTTGAAACATAAAAATCAAACAACAATTTTTATGGAACGAAGGGAGGAGTATTATAATAAGTATACCCGTTTCGTAGGAGGGATTAACAACTAGTTACATTTAGGGCTGTAAATGAGTCGAGCTGTTATCGAACTAACTCGAGCTCGAACTCGCCTCGTGTGTTATTGAGCAATGTATTATCGAGCTTTGAGTTTGAGTTCGAGCCGAGTTCAGGGCTCGATAATTTTATCAAATCGAGTTCGAGCCGAGCCGAGTTTGATTTGATTGCTTATCGAGCTATCGAGCAATACATACTAGAAAGAACCTAGGACAATTCATATATAAATAATTAAAGTAATAGGACCTAACTTACTACAATTATAAAGTATAATGAGTAATCTGAAAGTAGTAAGACCTAATTGACTAAAATTATAAAGCATCAAAACTAAAATTACAAAAGGTACAGGATACGGTGCGCCTCACTTAAACGTGAGCCTCCGACGCCTTGTTCACATTATTTACAGAAGTGCCATTCACCTCATCTTCGCCGATCTCTCCACCGCCACCTTCATTCGACGTGCCGCATTCCTTCGACAACCCTCATGTCCACAAGCCTGCAACAAACTAGTCCGCCACCACAAGCCTCACTCTGCCACCGACGACAACCCTGCCATGTCCACTGCCACCGACGCCCCTTCCGTGTTATCAGCGGAGAAGCTTTTGGAGGCCAAAAGCGCCGCCACTAAGAAATCCGACCGTGCCACAGTAGCCAATCGCTTCCTGAGACGTCGTCGATTCATTCTCAATCATTTCCTCAGCTGAAAAACTCAATTCAAATCTCATGATCCGAAGCTGCAAACTGTTGCAGATGATGTAATTATGATGCTCCTACGTACCTTAATGATTCCCATTCGACTCATTATGATGCTCCTACGTACCTAAATGATGCCCATTCGACTCATTATGATGCTCTTACGCACCTTAATGACGTGTGAGCTGGATTGCATAATTAGGGGGAAAAAGTGCATCATGTTTATAAGGGAGAACATCATAGTGGAAATGGAGAGCATCAATCTTATCCCCAAGCGCATCATTTGAAATGTTAAAGAAAACGAGTGTAACATTTGTCATGAGAACGGGTGCATTAAATTTGTAATGGAGAGTATCATAGTACAACAGGAGTGCATCATCAGTGGTCACCAAAGGCATCATTTTGGAATGTTGCAGAAAATGAGTGTTTCATTAAATCAGCAGAACAAGTGCATCATGTTTGTTACGGGAGAACATCATTATGCATCGCGAATGCATCATTTTGGTAATCAAGCACATCGCTGTGGGATGTAGAACAAAATGTATCAGTAGGTCATCAAAACGAGTGCATTATATTGTTACGGGAGCGCATCATAGTGCATCGAAATGCATCATTCTGGTGTCGAAGCACATCATTTTTGACAATCGAACAAATTCGTCGGAGTTGGTGGTTGTTTTCATCAGAAGAACTGGGCAGGTTGGTTTTGTTGTTAATTTTGTTGATTTAACGAGAAAAGAAGAGGAATCGGTTAAATTCCGGTCTAATTTTGTTGCTCCGCGCGGAAGGAATGATGGATCTGTGGAGATTTGCGAGCTCCGGTTTCGTCGCCGACAAACACGACGAGTTCTTCAATGCCGTGTTCTGCTTCTTCTTCTTCTTCTTTTATTCTTCTTCTCTATAGGCGCTTAAGGTGCACCTATAGGCACACCGTATAGTTACTCATTACAAAATATCAGATTTCGAATAGCTATCGAGTCGAACTCGAGCGTAGTTTGAATAATTATTGACACGTTTCGAGCAGCTCGCGAGCAATCGAGCCGAACACGAGCAATCAATCGAGTCGAGTTCGAGCCCACATCATGAAGGTTCGTCGAGCTATCGAGCTGAACTCAAACTCGATCAAAAACTTTCGAGTCGAGCACGGTTCGAGCTCGGCTCGGCTCGTTTACAGCTTAGTTAAATTCTTCCACAAACATCACATTCATACTTGAAAAACACGGACATTTTTCACATTTACTATTCAACATCACAAAAGAGGAACACACCATTAGGATTTTCGATGACAACCTTTGTATTTTTTTTCGAAAGGATAAGTTGAATATTAATACAGAGTATAAAAAAAGAAGTCCTCCCATGAGAATAAACCCAACGGTTAAAACATACAAGAGATGGCGACAACAATAAACCAAATGTTAGCCTCATGAAGCAGCTATGCAACGGACCAGAAAATAATAAGGTTTCCATACCCTCATTGCATTTAGGATATCCCTCACATATAATGCTTTGCTAGTTAAAGACTATTATACCCTCATATATAATGCTTTGCTTCTTCCAACTGCAACAGTTTCCAACTGTTCCCGTGTAACTCGTCCCTCAATTTCCGTCATCTGTCTTGCTTTTCCGATTTCTTCTCTCCTCCGACGACGATCGTGCATTTTCAGATCCGACATCTATCCTTTGAATTGCGATCGTGTATGTAAGTTATTCGTCATTAATTTGTCGATATCAGCTTTGATCTCAATTCAGTTCCCTTCGTTGGATTTGATTTTCCGATCTCAGATCCATTTTCCAGGTGTAGTTCGAGGCTCAGTTCGTATATTACTCGAATCTAAAAATCAACTCGAGGTTGTGTAACTCGGCTCGTTTGACATAACTTGAGGTTGAGCTCGAACCGGCTCGCGAGCAGCTCGATTCGTTTTACACCCTTAAGGTGGCATTTCTTTTTCCATTTCTTTTTCCAGCCACAACCAATGAGGTGATTGATAACAAAAAGTCTATGATTATTCATTTAATGAATGTTATAATTTTTGTTGTTGTCTTTGTAGTTTAACTATTTATGCATTCATATATGACGAAGTAAAAAATTGATTAAGAATTCAAGAGTACTCTACTTAGCTTCTTTTTCTTTTAAGTACGAGACTTGAAGTATTTATTTTGAAACAAAGACTTGAATTATTTAACACATGAATCCTATTTTGTTTTTTAATTTTTATTGTGATCTATTGCCTTTATATGTAATTGTTTTTCACTTCTACTTTTTATTGCTTATAGTCCGTTGATTAGTTCTTTATTAGGTTAACTAATGCTTTCCTTTTTCACCCTTTCCCAGTTCGTATTTTTTAACAGCTTCTCCCAATTTAGATTAATGCTTTTTTGCCCCATTTTTACCTTCAGTTCAGTATTGCATTAGTCTTTTTTAAAAAAAATCAAACTAATGTCTAATGCTATCTTCCTTCACATGTTCTTGTTATCCTTACTCTTGTCAAATTCTTACAATTAAGTCCGTTTCACCTATATCCCTAAATTTTTTTTGTCAAACTCTCCTTTTAAGAATTCGTTCTGTTGGAGTCTCTTATCTTTGATTTTCGGTGCATTTGTAGTTCTTCTGTCTATTTCACCGTTAATTTGACAGTTATCTATATGAAATGACGGAAATAGTCTTATTTAATATACAACTTCTTCCTTGATTTTATAAAATTCTATCAATTTTACCCCAAATAGTCTAACTTTTCCATTTACATACTCCATCTAGATTCTCCCTCTCCTCCACATGCTAAACCTCCAAAGCTTCTTCTTGTTCTTCAAAGGGCTGGCATCTTGTTCTTCAGAGGGGTGATTGTTTTTGCAAGTTGTCCTTATCCTCATGCCCGTCGACGTCACCATTTCATCGATAATTGCCAATCCATTATGCCTCATCGGGATCGCCATATTCAAAGCTTTCTTTAGCTACTATAGAATCAAACCCGTCGGCCTCGGGAAGTTCGCCTGAGGCTTTATGCAGCACCGACGAGTTGGTGGTTTGCAGCACCAGTGACGGGTGGCGGTGTTCGTCGTGGTCGGCCATGGTCGACGTCAAGGCTCGATCGACCTCTCACCAGTCACAACCTTTCAGATCTGACCTCACCCCTAGCAGATCTCAATGATATGGAAATTTACGGGGAAAAAACAGAAGAAATGGAACAGAGAGATTACGTCGATAGAATAAGTGAGGGCGGAACGGAGGCTAGCGAGAAGTTTTTGGGCGGCGGCCATCTCGAAGAAGGTGGGATGAGTCCCTTACCCTCCGACTTGAAAGAGCATCTTCCAATTTGGTTGGGTTAATTGGTAAGCTCTGCTCTTGATTTGTGTCTCTGCTCCTCAGCTGCTGTTGAAGAATAAGAGAAGCACCAGATTCTGCTTTCGCCCTTTCGAGGCAGGCACCCAACCCACAAGGTGTTTGTTCCTTTCCCGTGGTTATACATTTCCAATTCTACTTCTCAAGCGTCCAAACGATTTTCAGATCTAGAAGCAGAGCTCTTGGAAAGCTCGACAAATCTGTGACAAAAAGGAATTCATAGAGTTGCTCGACAGCGGTTGGGAAGCTCTTGGAATGTGATTTGTGAATTAGAGCAAAAAGGAAGCGATCTGGGTTAGATTCATAGTTTCTGGAAATGGAAAGAGGTATGAAGAGAGATGAAGAAATGATGATAAGAGGGACTCATATGAATATTTATTAAAAGTTTAATGGTCATAGCTCTATTAAACATGTAATTAAACTTTAATTGTAATGGTATTTGCGTAAAAATACCAAAGAAAACGGAAGCATTAACGGTAAAATAGATAGAAGGACTACAAATGCACCGAAACAACATGACAAATTCTTAAAACAGGACCTAAATAGGACAAACATCAAAGATAAGGGACTAACCGTGCACTTTACCCATTTTTACTCAGTATTTGTATGCTTATAATTTCATAACTTGATACAAATTTCTCAAATCAATTTTACACAATTTATTATAGGAATATGCTCACAAAGCTTTTTAGACAGTGAATTTCTCATATTCTTTATTTTCAAGTTCGTCCAGTTTATTTTGCTAAAATTAAATTAATGTGCCTTTTTTCTTCTTCTTTTTTAATTCAATTCGTTTAGGCTTTTTTCCAATTTGCTTTTTTTGACGTTTTTATTTTTATTTGTCATTTTTTAGATTTTTTTAAAAATGTTTTTGTTATTCTTTGCTTTGAATATTTCCGAGTGAGAGTGGTGTAAGTAAAACATCAAATGGTATTCATTTGGAACTCAAGTGTTCCATAACCACGAAATGCAACCAAAGAAGAATTTAAGCAAGTTGTCTTTGTTCTTGCTTAGTGTGAGGTTCTTTGGTTCAGACTCTTAATGACTTTGACTTACTATTAGGAATTTGCATCAATGAAACTACTTTGAATGGTTGTTGAAGGTCTTAGAAGAATAAGACTCGAATATCCTCCATTTGGGTAGTTGAGTTGGTACAATGACCCGAGTACGTAGTTTAAGTTAATATGAAAGACACCATTTTGATGATACACATGCTCTAAATTTAATTTTGGGCACACATACTATGTGTAGTATGATTTAGATTGATTTATGAGCACTTGTGAATGAGATCTCGGCTTCTTAATACAATCATGGATTTCAAATGATTGAAATTCAAGAAAGAAAGTGATTGTGATTAAGTGAAGTGTATCATTGTGTTTGGGATCTGTAAAGTCACTACTTGATGAGTTCAAGTGAGCTTGATGAAGTTCAAGCATGTTTGAGAAGTTCAAACAACCTATTATAAATACCTAAACATTCAAATTTTATCAAAATACACATAATAAATTCAAACAACTAATAAACTTACACTAATTAGGAGATTTATTTATAGGCCAAGTATGTTTGTTGATGGCAGATATTCGCAAACCCTGCGGATGGTGGGTATCCACGGTGTGGATACCCCCTATTCATCATCCGCATCCGTAAAGCTAGCGGGTACAAAAAAAACACGCAACCACAAATCTACGGATAAAAACCGCGGTTAACGCCGGCAGTAATGGGTGGATATCCGCGGTTTGCGGTTTCTATCCACTTCATTGCCAAGCCTACACTAGGACTATCTTGTTTGATTTTAAGGAACAGTTGGGGAAGGGTTTATTTGGATAATATTCTATTGCGGGCTTCACAAATGCTTTTGCGTCTTATGAAGTGTCAACTGGGATTTTTCACCATCACAAGTTTCTGGTCAAGTATGACTTTAGATCTTATTTAGTGTCTTGTGCTTGTTTGTTTTTTAAAGAAAGAGGGTTTCTTTGTTCACATGCTCTTAGGGTGTTGAACATCATGAATGTGAAAGAGCTTCCTAGTCAGTATTTTCTTTACCGATGGACAAAGAATGCTAGACTTGTATATGATGAACAAGGGAAACATACTTGTCATGATGCTTTCTCTCGCCTTGCTTGGCGAAACTCCACTATGAACCAGTTTTTGAATCTGGTTCTTGTTTCTCAAAAGACGAGAGTTACAGGTCTTTGTTGGAGGAATCATTGTCGTCTTTAGAGACACGGTTGAGACCTATTGAAACTGAAGGTCAAAATATTGTAAGAAGCATAAGTAGCACAAGTGATGTGACAAATGTTGTGAACCCGCCGTTCCAGTTGCTTGGTAAAGCAAAGAATTATCCAATGAACGACGATTCACAACTTTCGAGATCTTTCTTTAATAAAACAACTAAGACTTATAAAAGAAGAAACCAAAGTTATATAAATAAAATATAAGTTTTTATAAATCTGTTTACAAGTCTACAGCTCTTTAAGTGTGCATAAGAATTTACAAGTTCACGAAAGAAGGAAAAAGAAAAGGGATGGAAAATCCTAAAATATCTAAGTCCTTCCGCTTGTAGCTTTATTTTCAAGTTCCTTCGAACAGTTGAGAAGAATCTGGAGAGTTCTGGAACAATACCTGCAAACTATAAGACATAGTAATGCCTCGGGCCCCAAAGGGTTGCCTACGTATCCACTTAGTATCAGTGATACCACTTGAAAGGAATCAGAGGCTCATGTAGTTCTCTACAAGATTGGTTAGTATATTGCTCGAGAAGAAAAAATGGAAATAAGAAAATAAAAGCAAAGGCAATAAAGATTCTTGGGGTTGGTAGCGGGGACTACCATTGGCATGCAACAGAGAACACCCAACATTTAAGCAATATAGAAAGATTTCAAACAATCATGCAATAACATTAAATGAGAGATACTTCAGAGAAGCTATTATGCTTGGATCCTATAAGTTATTGCACAATAATCATGAAAGCATGAGGGAAGTAAAAGGGCAACAAGCAAAACACAAGGAGTTTCGTGAACAACAGATGGAAAGTGATGTGGTTGTCAGAATGCTCTGATACCAATCGATGTGAACCGGGAGGGTATCCTGGAACACGAAGAGAAGATCTAGCCAACAAAGGAGCAACACGGGGTAGCTATGATTGATGAGGCGAAAATGTCAACAGGCTGACAAATTCGGAATGCACAAAAACAAAATGATGCAGAAGCTTGTGAAACGAACTGATATGGCCACCAACTCCCCCTGGATCCTTGCCCAGGCAAAGATGGTGTTCTGCCTTTGGCGACTCCTCCTTGATACAAAAAACGGTCCAGGACAAAGAAAGCATTCGTTGCCAATATTGTGGGGGAATGTAGATGAGGCCAACACCTACTTCTTTCAATAAGAAGACAATATTGATCTTAGTAGACTTGTCAAGAAAACTTAACAAGAATTGAGTGAAAAATGTAGATAGGTTTAAAAGAGAATCACTCTCAATTTCAAGGAAAAAGTGTAATATATTTTTGATGATTGAATTGTGTCTTGCAAATTAACCTAGACTTCTTTTTATATGACAAGGAAGCTAGACATCTAAATCAATTTACAAGTCCCTTAATCTCAACTCTTGATGATGGAAATTAAAAGGAGATGTAAATATGAAACTTTAAAACAATTATTGCTAAAACTTATTCTAGGCTAGCTAAGGGGTAGAACTAGCCAAAATATTTCTGAAAACTGAAATAAAATGATGGAAATTCGAGTGGGAAGATGACGAATGAGTTTTGGCCAAATAAATTAGGAGTCAGTGACCCTCATTTAATGCTTTGATGGAGAGACTTCAAGGCTTGTAACTCCTCCTTCACCAATGGTTTCTGAATGATTTTGGATGACTCTTGAGTTCTCAAGGCTGCTGAAGTTCGTCATTGATGAAGAATGAATGCTTGGAAACCTTTGAAGTGTAATGAATGCGTCAGCTGGAAACTCAATAGGTTGAGAATTTCGTAAACTATGGCTTTCCTTGGCATTTGATATGGCTAACTGGATTTGGGCTTCTTTCTCTTGAACCATAGTATTGGGATGGGCTTTAGTCCAAGAATTGAGTGTATGGATATTTCCTTCATCTCCAAGAATATGTTCATTTTGTTCCTCAAGCTTTCAAAACTGTCCATCAACAGGTTGAGCATGTTCTTTGCCTTCTTGGTTTGACTCCTTGTCATAGGTCCATTAAAGGTGGAAGTGTCATAAAAGTGAATGACGTCTTCTTTTAGCATGTGAGCTCTTGGATCCTCAAGGTTGCACATGGGTGCAACTAGATCACTTGTCGGTTTCGCGTCAGAAAGCATGGGCACAAGAGGGCAGCAACATGTATCATGCATGAGTTCTTATTATGGAAGATTATGGGTAGTAAGTAAACAAAAGAGATAAGTGGTAACAAACTTGGAAGTAGCTACGGTTCATGCTTTGGAAAAAGATGGCAGCCAAAAAGATCAAAGAAAAATATAAAGCTTGGAGTATATTTTACACGACTCACACTACGTAGAAGTTGCATTTTTTACCACGGCTTTACCATGAATTTGACTGTGGTAAGTGACCTAGTGCAATAAATGGTGTGGCACACCTCGTAGTAAGCTTTTACTGCGGCTAGAGCCGCAGTACGACCATGGTAGCCCATTTTACCACGGTCTTTTGCGTGGTAAGGCCGAGGTAAAGCTCCCTTTTAAGGTTTCTCTCCTCCTCATTTCACAATCCGTCGTATCCATCTTCATCTCTTTCTTTCCCATGTTCTTCCTCTTCCTCTTCCTCTTCCTCTTCTTCTTCTCTTGTTTTCCTCCTATCTTTCTCTTGACGAAAGGATTAAGGGGTTGGGCTTTTTGAGCAACGGTGAAGAAGAGGGAGAATTTTCAGGTGAGGAAGGCGCGTTCGGAGTGATGGCAGCGAACTCCGGCGGTCTCACGGTGGAGCTGCGGGGAGAGGGAGACTAATGTTGAAGGTGCTCGAGTGGGAGGAAACTTAGGGGCTGGTTCACGAAGATGGACTTTGGGAGGAAAGGGATAAATTTTCTGGGTTTTTTATGTGTTTGGTGGATGAATCTGAGTTTTTTTTCTGGGTTTGATCCACCATTTTTTTTAATTATTAAAAGTGTTTACTACAGCCGTGGCCGTAGTAAGTCGCAGTATTTCTTTTTTACTGTTAAAGCATCCAACCTAAAACCAATTGGCAATGAGTGGAGAGACCTCATCATATCATATAGCAATGGTTAGCCCCTTCTATTGACCATGTGGGATCACCCACTTCAACACACTCCCTCACGTGTAGGTTAGATTTTTCGATCTACACGTGGATATTTTTGGGCTTTCTTTGTGCAATGGTCGGAGCCTTGATCAACCTGCTTTGATACCGTGTTAAAGCATCCAACCCAAAACCAATTGGCAATAGGTGGAGAGGCCTCATCATATTATATAGTAATGGTTAGCCCCTTCTATTAACCATGTGAGATATAATTCACTTTAACACACCCCCTCACGTGTAGGCTAGATTTTTTCGCTCTACACGTGGATAGTTTGGGCTTTCTTTGTGCAATGGTCGGGGCCTTAATCAACCTGCCTGATACCATGTTGAAGTGGGTGATCTCACATGAAGGGGCTAACCATTGCTATATGATATGATAAGACCTCTCCACTCATTGCCAATTGATTTTGGGTTGGACGCTTTAACATGGTGTCAGAGTAGGTTGATCAAGGCCCCGACCATTGCACAAAGAAAGCCTAAAATACCCACGTGTAGAGCGAAAAAATCTAGCCTACACGTGAGGGGGTGTGTTGAAGTGGATTATATCTCACATGGAATGGGCTAACCATTGCTATATAATATGATGATGTCTCTCCACCCATTGCCAATTGATTTTGGGTTGGATGCTTTAACATTTATCACGGTGTTGGCTAGAGTAATTTTTTTTACCATACCCATTTTACTCTGGCGATTACCACGGCTCATCCCGTAGTTGTTACTACGGATTTACCATGGGAATGGTCGTGGTAATCAATGTTTGCTCCACGTACTGTCATTTTCACCATTAGTTCATGAAACATACAAATCTATAAATAAAGCTTCTAAAACTCTAAGCTAAAAGCATACCGTGAGTATAAATTTTTACAGCAACTTCTTCCAATATGAAACAACCAAACATGATCCAATAACCAAGAGAAAGCCAAAAACAAGTTGAGACCAATATTTAGAACAATCAAAAGCAAAAGAATTAAATACTTACAGAGGCAGCCACCAAAACAAGAGAAAGATCAAGCCTAAAACTCCATCAATGTTATTTATCACCCGGGTGATTTTTCACCCACCTAAAATACTTGAAAAATGGAGGATAGATATGTAATTGTCTAATTAGTTGGGTTTGGGCTTCCAAATTACTTTATAGATGAGTCATTTGAACAAGTGGGTGAAAAATCACCCGGATGATGATTAACAGGGTTGCTAAAACTCACAAGCCTTTCCAAAAAAATAAGTCATGTCTTCAATTCTTAAAACAAACCTTGAAAATCAAAGACATGTTTATAAACAATAAAATGCAGCCGCATAAATTAATCAACAACCAAAGAAAACGGAACAATGATTAATTAACCCAAAATATTCAACTCACCAAATAACCGAACTAAAGAAAACGGAATCAGGAATTCAATGAAATCAACGTCGAATCAACATATAGCAAACTAAATTAATTAAAATCAAGTAAGGAAATAATTTACCCAACTTGGACCTCCTTAGCTTACAACGTTGAAGCTCCAGCTTGTGCTCGCCGGGATTCAGCCGCCAGCTTTGGCGTGGTCCGACGCCATTAGCCCTTCCTCCACCACCGTGAGTCAGCTCCGACGAGCTCACTCCCAAACTCTGCCAAGGCCGCCAATTTCAAACCCCCATTCACAAATCATCGAATCACTGCTGCAAATCTGATTCCGTCTTGCGTCCGTATTCTCACTTCACCCAAGCTTCCCCCAATCATCCCTCCTTTGGTTTTCGAATCAAACCCCCAAAAATTCCTCCTTTTTTTAACCTTCAATTGTCCTGCTTCACCAATTCCCGTTTCTCGTGTCTTCCTCCCCCGTACCTAGGGCTACTGGTTCGGGTAATTTGGTATTAACCGAAACCGAATTACCCTAATAATTCGATATTCGGTTAATTTGGACAAAAACCGAATTAACCGAACGATACTTAAACCTGTATTAATCGAATACCGAATCCGGTTCGGTTATTTCGGTTTTTGTCCAAATTAACCAAAACTTTTACCGGCTAAACTTAATGTCAAGATATGGGTTGGGAATTGAGGTAATTCATTCAACATTGGATATGTTATGTATGTTGGGTTGGGCTTAATTTTGTATCAATAAAAAAAACATTAAATACCGAATATTTCATTATGTGCAGATCCCTGAAAATTCATTATGTGCAGGTGCTTCCACTCCATGAACCTCTTTTTCCTTCTCTTGTTGTTAAGGGCCAAAAATGCATACAAAGTGTCTTTTTAGCATGCATACAATGAATAAAAGAGTACTCCATATATTACAAGATGATGTATCGGACTACATAATGTCATTGAATCAAACATTATGTTTGGAATTTTCATGCACACTGTCTACTTAATATTTACAATAGTGTCTATAAATTGAGTGCATGGTGTCAACAATGCAGTATGATGAATTGTTTATTTGAATGTAGCCATAGATGTTCTTCTATGTATAATGTAGCCATAGATGTTCTTCTATGTATAGAGCGCCTAGTTCATTAATTAAGTCTATTATATATCATAGGAAGTCATTAATCTTTAAAAGAGTTTCATCGTTCATTCTCTCTTCATTTCACTCAGAGTTTCATCATTCATTCTCTCTTCATTTCACTCAGAGTTTCATCATTCATTCTCTCTTCATTTCACTCAGAGTCACCGACATTCAACACAACATCAACAATGAACAAGATCGCAGCTAGAATAAGAAGGTGAATGTAAGATCAATGTGCTCACCTTGATGATTTCTCTGTCGGCAGCTGTATTCTAACTTCTTCAACTTGCTGGCTCGATTGCTCGCTAGATTTTTCGGAATCACAGCCGGAAGCGATTTTGTTCATTTCTTCTCCCTCGGTAATGTCTACCTCTTCTTCTGTAGTCTCTTGCTCAGTTGATCGCTTGCTTGATTTCGACGATTCAGAGTCTGAATCAGAATTTTGGAACTTCTCCGTTGCTTGCCCGATTGCTTGATTTTGAACACTGCGACAGTGTTCAAAATTTGTGGATTCCATTTACGAAGTTCAAATCGTTCTGAAAATGTTTAGATCAAAGTGGAAATCGGAAATGCAGGTCTTATTTGTGTATTAATTCTGTTGAAATTGGTAGTTGCAGCTCTGATATTGTTGAGTTTGAGGTGAGGGTTTTTTGAATGTGCAGTGGAGGAATGGGGAAAGTGGGAACGTCTGGAGGGGTGTTTTAGTCATTAGATTAACACAGTGTTGGGCTGTAGGGGGTTTTGGGCTATAGTGTCGGGCTATGGGTTTTCCCAACTAGTGGGTTAATAAACGAGCTGCTTGACGATAGATAGTTTCTACAAGTATGCCAACAAAAAAAGAGCAACTTCCAAGAATCCATTTAGACTAGGAATGGTTGAATCAGGGGTGGATCTGCCTTGTGGCAGACCCAGCTCCCGCTACGCTGGAATTTTGGCCCAAAATTAATGCCTACTCATACCCAAACCATAGCCCACCTCAATTTCCCATAACCCGGCTCACCCTGCACTCAATCCCTTCAATGGTTGAAGTGCTTGGGAAGTCCTTCAACTCAACAACTTGGGCGAGTTGCCCCCTTAAGAATGTTTGAGGGCAACTCATCCCCTAAAGTATTAGAAAAGGTGTGAGTTAGCCTCTTTAGTACCTTTTTTCCCATGAAAAGGTATTTTATTTATAAAATTAAACAACAACAATTTATCAAATATCCAATCTTTTTTTATAATTTTTTCCACTCAAAAATTTGAAATCTATTTTCATAAAAGTTCCCAAATTTTTATCAAATTTTAGAAAAAACACCGTAGTCTTTAATTACTTAAAATCTTTATACTAACAGTTTTTAGTATTTTATCGTACAATCTTTGTAGAAAGCGTTCAAATCTCGGACTAAGCTGGCTATTAATCCCAAATCCTTATTTCCTTGTTACAAATTGTCACCTAATTTGCAAAACTTTCAAGCTGTTCTAGTTTGTAAAACTTTCCTTCACTTTGAACTTTGTTCAACCAGTATGTAGCCAAATAATGGAGAAAGGTTGGATTTGACTTGCTTTTGAATATGCTTATTTTGCATCTGTGCTTTCCAGGTGATGAGGGAGCAAATCCGGAATCTAGCTGAAAAAATGACTTCAAGAACATGTTAGAGGTTCACCAAAATCACCCAAATGATTCATGAAGTTTTGCATGCGAATCGAAGAAGGAATGAGCAAAAATCAATCCTTAGATGATCAACGGATGAATGACTGAATTCCAGACGCAACCTCAAATGATCACCTGGTGGTCAGAAGCTGTCTGATGCGTCCTCAGATGATCATCTGGTGGTCAACTAGATTCCAGAGCCTATCTAACGTAGACTCAAGCCCTCAAATGATCACCTAATGGTCAACTAAATTCGAAGCTGACCTCATGTTTTCTTGTCAATCAACAGGCGATCAACATGAAATCCGAATTTCTTCAGTAATCCATTTTTTTAGGACAGAAGTTGTCCGATGAGTCCTCATATGATCACCTAGTGGTCGACTAGATTCCATAGATTATCTAACGTAGCCTTAAGCCCTCAGATGATCTCCTGATGGTCAACTAAATTTGAAACTGACCTCCTGTTTTCTAGTCGATCAACAGGCGATCAACACGAAATCCAAATTTCTTTAGTAATCGATTTTTTGTTATTTTCAGACAATCCTTCTTAGTTTCAGGTTAAGGTTACTTCGTAGGATATAAATACTCTATGTAGCCGCAAAAACGAAAACAAAACTTTGATATTATAGATTATTGAATCTATGAGGTTTTCTCCTCCCGTATTTTCTCTCTCAACTCTTGAACTCATACCCGGATTATCTCTGTCTCCCCTTTCTCCTATACCAGAGTTACTAACGGTAGGTCTCGTTAGCACTAAGGTTTCTTCCCCACTTCTCACCTCCATACCAAGGTTACTAACGTCAGGTCTCGTTAGCACCGAGGTTCGCTTTCTGATCAATAGACGATCAACAGTCCAAATTTCTTTAGTAAACCATTTTTTAGGACTAAACATATTATTTTCAAACAATTCTTCTTAGTTTAAGGGGAAAAGGTCCCTTTTTGCCACTAACGTTTGACTATTGGACCCTTTATGCATTTATTTTTTAAAGCGGTTCGATAATGCCACTAACGTTAATGTTTGAGGTCCCCGTTTGCCATTGCCCGTTATATTTTCCTACATGGCGTCCTATTTTCCACCGTGTACATTGCAAATGCAGTTCGTCTTCTTCACAAGTGGGCGAGAGGCGGCTCAAGCGGTCCGTGCGTCTAGGCGACGGTGGAGGTGGCAACGGCAGAGATCTTCCGGCGGTGCACGCGAAGTGAATGGCGGTGGTCGGAGCGAACACGGTGGCTCGAGTTGGCCGATTCGGCCAGTGCATTGCGGGTCGGATGGCGGGTCGAGGCCGAATCCTTCTTCCTTCGTCAAATTCGGGCAAAAAGAATGGTGGATTTGGACTCCTGGTGGCGAGGTGGATCTAGGAGTATATGTTAGAGGTGATGGGAGGAAGAAATCAAAGAATTGGATTGTGTGATAGAGTTGTCTCCGCAGCTCCGCGTCGGCGGCGCCAGAAACGGCTAGGTGAGGAGCTTGGAGGGTGGATCCGCCTCTGGCTTGGAGCCACCCAGCCTGCTCGAGCCACCGGTAGCGAGACGTCATCGCAATCCTTCGCGAGGAAGAAGAAGACATCTGACTCATCCTTTTTTATTATTATATTTTTCTTTAATTGCAGTGGATGCCACTTTGACATTAAATGGACACATCAGAGCCCGGTTACGGAATATTCTCGTATATTCCCTCCGTTAGTCAAACTAATGGCAAGAAAGGTCCAAAATACTATTTAGATGGCATAAATGAACCTGAAAACGTGAAAAAAATGCAATTACGAACCGCTTTAAAAAATAAATGCATAAAGGGTCCAATAGTCAAACGTTAGTGGCAAAAAGGGACCTTTTCTTAGTTTAAGGTTAGGGTTACTTCCTAGGCTATAAATACTTTATGTAGCCACAAAAAAAAACATAAATTTGATATTACAGATATATTACAGATTATTGAATCTAGTGAGGTTTTCTCCCGTATTTTCTCTCTCAACTCTTGAACTCATACCCGGATTATCTCTGTCTCCCTTTTCTCCTATACCAAGGTTACTAACGGCAGGTCTCATTAGCACTAAGGTTTCTTCCCCACTTCTCACCTCCATACCAAGGTTACTAACGACATGTCTCGTTAGCACTGAGGTCCGCGTTCTGAGCAATATTCCAAGATAACCACGGCCAGGTGACGTTGGGATCACGGAGCTCGCCCAAAACACGGATTCAACCAGACCTTTGCAGAGACCTTCTTTCGCGCACATATCATCAGGTGTGTGTGTGTGTGTTAGAGTGGTCTTTGACGTGCTCTGTTATGCTTGCATTCTTGAACAATTTAAAGCAAGTCTTCATTTTTTGTAAGTATGGAGGAGGTTAAGTAGCTTGACAATTGACACTAACCAATACATAACCAAGCGCAAATTACATAGGTGCAAATACCTAGAATTTTATAGTTCCACATGGTAACATTTCAGATAATAACTATCAGAGACATCACTGTATCATGAGCATGATTCTCTGTATAGAGCATACAAATTTTAAAAATGAAGTGTAATATATTCTGCTCCCCAGCAACGCACCGGCTTCCCTGAACCTCGTTCTTTACATATACTATTTAATAGTTTTTTTTTCCACCCACCTAATTTTTTGAGTCTAGATCCGCCACTTGGTTGAATGGAAGATTCCGGAACTTTAGATTTTAAAAATCAACTTTCATCGAGATATCAGCATTTCCATTTCATGATCAAATGAATCACTAATCAAAATCTGTTAATCATTCAACTACTGATTTAATTGTACTACATTCAAAGTATTCAAGTTTATCTGCGTTACTTTTATACCGTAGGAGGAAGAGTACCTAATTTGACCATAGTTAAACTCGTAGTCAGATTTTGCCATAATTCAATTCAAACAATGGTGCAAATTTCCCAGCATTTGGGAAATTAATTCATTAATCTCACTAAACAGAAAGCTAATCATATCCAGTTGTTGCACTGACTCATTTTGCTCACTCCGAGAAAAACAAGAATCAAGAAGCCGAAGAAGAAGAAGAAGAAGAACCTTCCATTCTCACTTCACTTGCCTCCAGATTCGGCCCTGCTTTTTCTTGATTCTCTTTGTCTCCATTCATGGTTTCTTGTGCGTGATTTTGGTGGATTCGATTCGGTGTTTCTTGGATTTGGGTTTCTGTGGAAATGAGAGAACTCGGTCTGATCTTGCAGGAATCGGAGATGAGGCCGGAGGCGGAGAGAACTATCGGCGGGTTTCTGAGGGAGAAAATGGATGGCGGTGGGAGGAGGAGGACCGTCAAACGACGGATGGGGTTTAGGTGCATCGTCTGTTGTGGCGCCGCTGCTCGTGGTCCCGGGTCGCCCACTGTGAACTTTCCCGACGAAGAGGACGCAAACGATTACAGAGATAATCTACCCAGAGAGGCATCGCCGGTTGATCGGGAAACGGAACCGTCACCGGCGGCTTTGTCGGATCCAAGTTGCGTTTCGGGGATGAGTCTCGCGGAGGCGTTAGCGGCGGAGCGGCATTTCAGGGCGACGCCGGAGCAAACGGGAGGCACGGATACGGACGGCCGGGCTGTGGTGTCTTTGATGAGGCTGCTGGAGGGAGATGCGGCGAGAAGCAGGGAGACAGCGGAGGAGCCGTTGCGGCTATCGCTGATGAGACTGTTGGCGGAGGAGGGCGGCGGACAGAAGCGGAGCGAGACGGCTTGTTGCGTGTGCATGATAAGGGAAAAAGGGGCGGCGTTCATTCCTTGTGGGCACACGTTTTGCAGGATTTGCTCACGAGAGCTGTGGCTGAAGAGAGGGTCGTGTCCTCTCTGCAACCGTCCGATCGTCGAGATCCTTGACATCTTCTGATCACCGCCGTCGTATCCTCGCCGTCAGCCGGCCGCTATCAAGCAATTGGGATGAAGAAAACGAGATTGACTATTGTGGGAATCAAGTCAGGTTGAAAAAAAAATGTGGGACATACTGTGCTGGTCAATAACAATTTGACAATTTTCAATTATGCAATTTCTACTCATTTTTCATTTTATTTTCTTCTCATTTTCCGATGTGATGATGTAATGCAACGGAGGTATCTAGAAGATTTAGGGAAATTGCCGTCTTTCATAACGGCCTTTAAGCATGGTTTTGAAAATTCGGTTTTGAAGTTCTTGGTCAAGAACCGGTCAAAATCGGAAAAAATTGGTTAAACTGAAAGAATCGGAAAACCGGTGATTCCTTCTTCTTTTTTACATTTTTTTGAAAATTTTTGTCAAAAACTCCCAAATTTTTATCACTAATTTTAATTTATTCCACATTTACTTATAAATTCATATTTAACACATTAAACTTTTTAAATATTTTCTCATAATATATTTTAAAACATTTTTAAACTATAATATAAATATACAAAATAATTTTCAGTTATTTTAAATTATTATTTTCAATGACATAATTAATTAAAATATAGAATATTGTTTTCCTTATTATAAAATGACTAATTTGTATTTTAAATTATTATTTTAATATAAAAAATGTGCATTATTATTTCATATTTAGATTATTTCATGATAATTCTAAACAATGAGTGATAAAAACTAACTTTAAAAAAATAATCGGTTGGACCGATGGTCCAAACGATTGAACCGATCAGACCATGAACCGGTGTTCGAACGGTTCTATTGCCGGTCCGGTTTTTAAAACCATGCCTTTAAGTACTCTCTTCCTTTCAAATTATATCAATCATTTGACCAGACACGAAATTTAAAGAGTATTGATGACTTGAAAATAAAAAAATAAAATTATCATATAAAATAAAAATGATTTTTTGGGTAAAAAAGATAAGTTGAGAGTTCAAAAGTAAAAATGATAAATACAAATGATGAAATATTTTTTGAACGATCCAATAAAAAATAAAATTAGGATTACATTTTTTGAGAAAACAAGAGTAACTTTTAATTTTTTAAAAAATATAACTTTTAACGTTTAATTATAATTATTTAATTTAAATTATTTAAATTGCTACAACTATTTAAAACGGTTATTACAATGAGGGCCAATATTTCAGGAGAAAATGATGGATAGGAAATTTGATTTTAAGAAGTTTGAGAACTTATTTTTTTGAGCCATCAAGTCCTTGCTAGCCAATTTCTGATGGGCCTAAACTGATGAAGTCCCAAAGAAAGTCCATTGGAGAACATGAGGGTGGCCCAATTGATCTGGAGAAGACTACGTGGACCAAAGGGCCCAAATATTCATTCTGGAGTCTGGACAGTTAAAAAGGCTCGAGAGGTTTTCTTGGTCGTGGGCTGGAATCTTGTACTTATAGATAATTTTGCTCTTAACGCATTTGATTAAGGGAATTAGAACTAAGATTCTCAATTGGTCGATTCTAACATTGATAATAAGTTTGTTTTTTTAAAGAAATTTGAAGAATAAAGTTGGAGATTTTCGAAGAAGGAAGAAAATTTTATGAGAGGAACAATTTGAGAGAGAATTTGTTTTAAAATCCCCAAACTTTTTTTTTAAGCGGGAAAGAGCCAATAGCATTAAACATCAGCTAAAAAAATATAGTACCTTGTTGTGAGAAAAATCACAAGCCATAAACAACCTAGGATGACACGAGTTGCAAAGTGGATAAAAGCATGCGGAGTAGCAACGACAAACAAAACTAGAGGCGTTAACAAACAACTAAAAGAAATACAACTTGTGGCATGCCCATAATTTTTGACAAGTGGTCACACAATTTCCCTATATGGCATAGCTAAAGGCTCAAATTAGTAGCCCGAAATAAGGGTTCCGTTAAAAAACCTAAATAAATTATAAATAACCGAACATGTTGAGGACATTCCCAGACCATAAATACCCGAACATGTTAAAAACACGTGGACGCGCCGCCATTCTATATTGAGATATTACAATATTGTTACGACGATTATGGACTATAAAAGCACTTATGATTCACTCTTGGGGGACCAATTAAAATACCGATTCTTTTTGGGAAAAAGACCAATTTTGTCATCGAGGTTTACTCGATGGGCCGTTTTTACCACACTTTCAAAATCTGAACTTCCGAAAACTCAAGCTCCTTCAACGCAGTCATCAGCCTCGCCGCCGGATGGTTCACGTTCTCCTATTGGACTCGCATCATCGCATCATTCCCGACGATCTTCACCTCTACTTCCATCGATCCAGATCTACAAAACTGATTGCTCGTCTCTCGGTCCCGATGTTGTTCGACGGTGGTCGTTGTGCTCTGGTTTTCCGGCATCGCCGCACTATGCACTTCCAATTTCGCCTCTTCGTCTCTTTCCGCAATCGCGATTCCAATTTCTCAGTTCGTTAATGTACGAAACGACGTCGAAGAGCAGCGACGCTTTGTCCATCCCTGAAACATTTGGGACCATCGCATGCAGCGCGTAGAACCGGTGGTTGAGCTTCTTCCGCCGCTGCCACTCTGCCTCCACGTGGTTCATCAGCACTTCCTTCGGTGGACTTGCCTTTCGGCCACATTTCTTTGGCGTCGTCCGTTCGCCGTATGAAACGATGTCGTTTTATCAAAAGCCTACGTCCATTCAATTAATGAAATGCAACGTCAACGTCACAAATGCCCAGCGTGGCACTTTAACGGGAGAGTGACAAATGAGGTCCAAAATCTATAACGTCAGTGGCAAAAAAAATCCAGATTTTGAAAGTGTGGTAAAAAGGGTCTATCGAGCAAACCTCAGTGGTAAAAACGGTCCTTTTCCCCCAATATTCACTAAAAATAAGCAGAGGACCCCCCTCTATTTCCATTTCCTCGAATTCCGATTCCGTTTAATTTTGCACAGATTCCCATGACATCCAGCAATGTCAGAACACGACGGCACAGGATGACAGTAGCAGTTGTCCACACAGATCCGCCACCAAATGGCGCTGTCTGTGGGAACAAACGTGGCCCCCAAGATCAGGCCCCACCAACGAAGCGTGAGGGTCACTCCCGTTCCCGCCTGTCTAGGCCGGAAAGGGAGGATTAACTGACGGCCTCACGACCGATCCCAGCTATGAGATTTCCTCTAAGGATACTATTCATGGGGCGACCTCCTTGCGGCCAACCTCCAGCCTCCGTCGGAGTAATATTCAACGCCTGGATCCGAATCTGGTTCAGGCGGTACAAATCGTACTCAGGGAAAAACGGAGCAACCAACACCAGCGGCCTGAACGTTCTTACAGGACATGAGATTAGCGACATTAACGGCAGAGATCACCCGGTCTAGAGACCGGTCAACGAGAGGCACAACGAGGTCTCTCCCTGGACCGTCAGAGCCGACAGAGGCCCGGGTCCCCAAGGTTATACCAAATAGAGCAGTCTCCAAGGCCGAAGAGGTTAATAGCCGGAGACCCGCGGGACGATGTTATCCGAAAAATGCTACACTGTCTAGAACAGGTGGAAAGAAACTCGAGTAGACCGGAGGTCAAGTACGAGGCAGCTTCGGATGATAGACCATTCGCCCGCCGAATCCGGGAAAGCCAAATGCCCCGAATGTTCAATTTGCCTCACCCCTTGAAATCTATAACGACACGAGAGACCCGGAAACTTTCATCCGGAAGTACAAAAGGGCAATGAAGCTTAAGGGAGCAAATGAAGCGGCTCTCTCCAAATGCTTCGAGGTAGCGCTGGGTGGTCCGGCGTCAGCATGGTACAATTCCCTTTCCCGGACTCCATTATTTCGTTCGTGGACCTGGTCGTCAAGTTCACCACCTACTTCATCGGGAGCAAAAGGTCAACCAAGAGAGTCATCCAGATATTTGACATCAAGTAAAGATCGAATGAAAGCATTCAAGAATCTGTGGAGAGATTTAACAGAGAAGAAGTCCATGCATCGAACCTGACGGGCAACATCCGGATCATGGCCTTCACTAAAGCGCTTCTTCCGAACTCCAAACTGGCCTATCAGATATCTCAGAAGAACATCACAAGTGTAGAAGAAATGTATGTTGTCACCCAGGAGCAAATGATTGTGCAAGAGCTACTCTCCCACAGGGAAGAGAGGCAACATAGCAATGACAATCGAGAACAGATGAGAGATCCCCCGAAACCAACCATCATCAGGCATTCGAGTGGCTGGGGAGGGGGATAGAAGAAGCCATTCGAAAGGAATCAGAGTTTGACACCACTCAATACCACATGGGCCAGTATTCTCGCAGCATTGCAGAAGCAGGAAACATCAGTTGGCTGAGGGCCATGCCCGAAGAGCGAAGCGCAACCAATCCAAGTATTTCCAATTCCACAGGCACAACGGACATGATACCGAACAATGTTACCAATTGAAGAGATACAACGAGCATCTCATCAAGAAGGGTTCTTTGAGGGAATATTTGAAGATGCCTTCGGATGAAGGACATTCCCGAGGCAAAGAAAAGATCAAAGGAGAAGATACTAGTTCGAAGAAGAAGAAAAAAGGCAAGAAGTCCCCACCACAAGCAACCAGAATTGTGAACACCATCACCACTACCCTCGGGTGAAACGCAAGGAAGAGGAACGCAAGGGAGTTTGCCTCCCTGAGCTATGGAGACTGATCCCAGAGAATTAAGAGAGCAGATGGTTCGGAGGTCAAGTTCCCGCATTACGATCCGCAGATCATCACCCTTTGCATTGGCACCATTGATGTTAGGAGGGTCCTATGTGATGATGGATCGAATGCAAAAGTCCTAATCGCCGAAGCCTTCAAGAAATTGAACATCATGTCAACCCAATTGAACCCTGTCAAGACCGCCACATACGGAGTAGGACCTGATGAGTTGCCTGTCCTAGGCTGCATTGAGCTTCCAGCCATGTACACCACATTGATGGTCAAATGACTGTAATAGACGTCCCTTCGGCTTACAATTCAATAATCAGAAGAGAAACGTAGGGAGCGATTCACATGAGGAGTGATGTAAGATATCTCACCATCAGTTTCGAAACCGAGGATGGTGACACCTCGATTTATGTGAGCCAGAAGGAAGTCAAGGACGCCATGACGATTGCTTAGAAGGGCCTGAAGACAAGCAACTTGAAGGAGGAAGAAGATGAAGCTTTGGAGACAGAAGAAGTGACACTCGAAGGAGAAAGAACCACCTGCATTGCCAAAAACTTGTCCGAAACCAATAAGGCAAAACTTGTAACTCTCCTTCAATTGAATAAATATCTTTTCACCTACTGTCCGAGTGATATGTCGGCCATTAAGCCGAAAGTAATCCTACATAGCCTTTGCGTGGACCCGAACGCAAGACCTATAAAGAAAAGAAAAGAAACAATCCACCATTCAAAAGAATCTTCATCAAAAAACAAAAATCGAAGTTACTCATGGTAGGAGTTATTCGGGTAGTGTCTTACCCTGAATAGTTGAGAAATCCCGTAGTCTCCACTCGGGAAGATAATGAAAAATTACGCATGTTCGTTGACTTTACGAATATGAATGTCTTATCCGGGATATCGAGGAAGTGTTCGGTCAAATCTGGAAATACGAACTTCGGTTAAACTCAGACAAGTGTATTTTCAGAGTAACTTCGGGGAAATTCCTCGGATTCATGGTATCCAAACGTGGCATTGACGCAAATCCGGAAAAAAAATCAAAGCTTTGTTAAACTCGAAGACACATTCTTCAGTCAAAGACGTGCAGAGGCTACTCGGGAGAATAACAACAATGATTCATTTCATATCGCGGTACGGGGACACGTGTAATCTTTTCTTCAAACTCCTGATTAAGGAAGGTACGGAACCCGGAAGAATCGGTGTGAAGAAAGGAGAGAAAAAATCAAAGGAAGAAAACGCGGATGAACGAGCAAAATTTGAAAGGAATCCCGATTGTCAGAAGGCTTACCTCTTGGAGATATCTACCTTTTGGCAACCAACCGAGGATAGGCCTCTAATAATATTTCTAGCGGTACGGGAGAAGGCCGTAAGTTCGGTTCTCATACAGGAAGACGACCAAAGAAAGCAGTGGTCAGTCTAATACGTGAGGAAATCATTACTTGGTGTCAAACTTAACTACCCGATGATTCAGAAAGTAGTGTACATCTTGGTCCTCTCAGTCCGAAGGTTGAAGCCATATTTCGAACAAAATGCAAATGAATAAGGCTTAATGACAAATTTAGATTTCATCGAAGGAAAGAGGGAAGAAGTCGAACTTCGAAAGAAGGCATTTCAGCAAAGGACTGCAGCTTTGGTAAATTCAAAAGTTAAAACAAAAAATATCAAGGTTGGAGACCTAATCCTAAAACAGACCAAGTTAGGCTCCCAGAGACCAAAAGGAGGTGCATTCGCCCCGAACTGAGAAGACCCATTTAAAGTAACTTCCAAAGAGAGGAAGGGAGTGTATAAATTATCAGATCCCGAAGGAAAAGAGTTAGCTAACTCATATCATTCCGAAACACTTAGGAAATACTATGTGTAATTTGGAATTAGCCTAATATACTCAGATACGTCCGGAAATAGGATGTGGGTTTTATGATCGAACCTCTATAAATTAAGGGCCAACTTCTGAAAACTAGAATCCATTAAGAGGTCTCGGAGGATTACTTACATAAGCCCCGGAGGACTGTACAAAAGAGCAAAAAAAAAAGG
The DNA here is from genome assembly GCA_024586325.1 of Stellera chamaejasme. NCBI lineage: Eukaryota > Viridiplantae > Streptophyta > Magnoliopsida > Malvales > Thymelaeaceae > Stellera > Stellera chamaejasme. Next base: position 2,772,119 of record CM044986.1, read on the forward strand.
TACAGAAAACCAAGGGAAACTAAATTCGCTAGGATGAACTAGCTCTGGGTCCTTCAAAAACTCTTCCCCACAACAAGATGAATCCACGGGACGTTCAACAGAGCTGTCTAGCCTGGAGAGATCCACGTGTGGATTTCGTTCGACTATTTGCCTCCGGGAAAGACAAAATGCTTGATCAAACTTCTCGACGGCCAAATTCACCGCACCTCTTACTGCTTCTTCCCAATCCTGTTGCTCCTCCCGGACAGTCTTGACTCCTCCCGGAGGTCCTTGATGTCTTGGTTAGTATAATTCTTGAGATTCTCAAGATTAACCTCAAGATCCCTCTTTTCTAGAATTTCAACCCTCATCCGAAGGTCCTCCTTGGAGTCCCTCTGAGCAGCAACTGAGCTCAGAAAAGCAGCCTCAGCCTAGGCGAGTTGAGCTGGGACAGATTAGTCCGGGAGGTCACCTTGGACACTATCCTCCGGGAGAATTGGAGCAGAGGAACTTGAAGTCCGGGATGCCCGAAGCAACTGTTCATAGTGGAAAACTCTCTGAATGAGTTCTACCACCGCAGCCACAGCCTTTGTGGCCCTTTGCTCTACATGGCTCCGGGCGTCGTCCATCTTCTGGACAACTTGGGAGACCCACCCGAAGAGGCATATCATTTGCAAAAATTATCAAAAGAAAGTCAAGGAACGGTTAGAAATTTTATTGTTAGGGATCGACAAGGAGAACTGTACCTGAGAGCCTAGGACATGCATCCTAGAGGTGGCCACACCCAGGTCCGGGTACTGATGTTCGAGGCAGTCCATGGTCCGGCAGTAGACATCCCTTTCCAGAGCTCCGGAGCCATCTCCTTAGCGTCCTCATCATCCATGAGGTTTTGGTTTTCATGAAAGAGCCACATAGGCTCCCGAGAAATCAGGCCACATAGGCTCCCGAGCCACATAAGCTCAGCATCGCGCTCCTAACGAGCCCTCCTGGGCCTCATTCCAGTCTGGACCTATACAGCAGAAGTGCATCCGGGTGACATCATGAAACAGATAATCTCCAAACATCCGGGAAAGATTCTCGAAGATATTTCAAAAACACTTGTTATCTAAAAATATGTTGAAATCTTCGGATCCACCCCGAACATCTGGCAAAACACGAGGAACGTGTTTATATGGCAATAGGTGTTCGGACTCAGCTGATTGTTAGGGATCGACAAGGAGAATCAGACGAGAGCCTAGGACATGCATCCTAGAGGTGGCCACACCAGGTCCGAGAATTGATGTTCAAGACAATCCATGGTCCGAGCGGTAGACATCCCATTCCAAAGCTACAGAGCCATTTCCTTAGCGCCCTTATCATCCATGAGGTTTTGGTTTTCATGAAAGAGCCACATAGGCTCCCGAGAAATCAGGCCACATAGGCTCCCGAGCCACATAAGCTCAGCATCGCGCTCCTAACGAGCCCTCCTGGGCCTCATTCCAGTCTGGACCTATACAGCAGAAGTGCATCCGGGTGACATCATGAAACAGATAATCTCCAAACATCCGGGAAAGATTCTCGAAGATATTTCAAAAACACTTGTTATCTAAAAATATGTTGAAATCTTCGGATCCACCCCGAACATCTGGCAAAACACGAGGAACGTGTTTATATGGCAATAGGTGTTCGGACTCAGCTGATTGACTGCCAGGTCGTGGGATTCAGCTAACTCCTGGACGAAAGGGTGCGGGGGAAACCTGAGCCCACTCTCCAATTGACACCTAAAAACTACAAGGGAACCGATGCCTGATTTGTAGGCACGACACTCGGGCGTCGGCACCTTAACGGCTACGGTACGAGGAAGGAAGAAATCACGTTGCCATGTCCTTATTAATTCCGGAGTGGCCCTGCTCTGGAAGTGCTCGACTTCTGACCACCATCCTTCGGGGATAGGGCCACTAGTTTCTAAAAGATCTCCCGAAGGGCGTGTGGAGGAAGGAGATGGGAAAGAAGGGGTCATTTTCATATACCTCAAGATAGTGGATGGAGAAAGCGGTTGCGGACGGATGATCGGAGGTGCACCGACGTAGTACTAGCTGCCGCATCGACGGTAGAATGGTGCTGACGGTAGAACTTCCAAACGCCGGAAGCACCCTCTTAACTGTCGGGAGCGATGGTGGCTTGACTGAGGAACGGCGCAAGATACTCCTCTGAGTCGACTTTCTCGACAATTCTTTACCTCTAGAAAAAGCTGATCACCTCCTTGAATGTCGGATTATCTGTCCTGAAAAGTGTATAGCTTAAGAGAAGAATTAAGAGCAAAGGGAGCAAGAATGAAGTGAGGAGCAACTTAAGAACTATTCCTTATTTAAGAATATCCAAGAAGGCGAACCGCCACCAAACACTAAATCTCCACCATTGATAAAAAAAGGAGCAATTAATGCACAAATGAAGATGGAAGCACGAGTAACCACCTCAAAAGTCTCGGACCATGGTGGCCCGAGAAAATCAAAAGGTGGATAAAAACATCCCCAACGGTCAAAAGTCTCTGACCACGATGGTAAAAGAAAATCAAAATGGGGATAAAAAGATCCCCAACGGCCAAAAGTCTCGGACCATGATAATCCGAGAAAATTAAAAGGGGAATAAAAACATCCACAACGGCCAAAAATCTCGGACCATGATGGTCCGAGAAAATCAAGAGGGGGGTAAAAATATCCCTAACATTCAAAGGTCTCGGACCATGGTGGTCCGAGAAAATCAAAAGGGGTATAAAAACATCCCCAACGGTCAAAAGTCTCGGACCATGATAGTACGAAAAATCAAAAGGGGGATAAAAAGATCCCCAACGGCTAAAATTCTCGGACCATGATAGTCCGAGAAAATCAAAAGGGGGATAAAAACATCTCTAACGGTAAAAAATCTCGGACCATGATGGTTCGAGAAAATCAAGAGGGGGATAAAAATATCCCTAACATTCAAAAGTCTCGGACCATGGTGGTTCGAGAAAATCAAAAGGGAGATAAAAACATCTCCAACAGTCAAAAGTCTCGGACCATGATGGTCCATGGTCCGAGAAAATCAAAAGGGGGATAAAAACATCCCCAACAGTCAAAAGTTTCGGACCATGGTGCTCCGGGAAAATCAATAGGGGGATAAAAATATATCGAACGGTCAAAAGTCTCAGACCCTGATGGTCCGAGAAAATCAAAAAAGGGATAAAAATATCCCCAACGGTCAAAAGTCTCAGACCATGATGGTCCGAGAAAATCAAAGGGGGATAAAAATATCCCCAACGGTCAAAAGTCTCGGACCATCAAAAGGGGGGATAAAAACATCCCTAACAGTCAAAAATCTCGGACCATGATGGTCCGAGAAAATCAAGAGAGGGATAAAAATATCCCTAACATTCAAAAGTCTCGGACCATGGTGGTCTGAGAAAGGGAGATAAAAACATCTCCAATGGTCAAAAGTCTCGGACCATCCGAGAAAATCAAAAGGGGGATAAAAACATCCTTAATGGTCAAAAAATCTCGGACCATCATCAAGAGGGGGATAAAAATATCCCTAACATTCAAAAGTCTCGGACCATGGTGGTCCGAGAAAATCAAAAGGGGGATAAAAACATCCCCAACAGTCAAAAGTCACGGACCATGGTGCACCGGGAAAATCAAAAGGGGATAAAAACATCCGATCAAAAGTCTCGGACCATGGTGGTCCAAAAAATCAAAAGGGGGATAAAAATATCCCTTTCAAAAAACTCGGACCATGATGGTCCGACAAAATCGAAAGGGGGATAAAAATATCCCTAACATGGGGATACAAACATCACCAACGGTCAAAAGTCATGGACAATCATGGTCCGAGAAAATCAAAAGGGGGATAAAAATATCCCTCATTCAAAAATCTTGGACCACGATGGTCCGGGAAACCAAATGAGGAATACAAACATTCTTAACATCCGAAAATCTTGAACATCATCATCTTAGAGAAGGTTCGAAAAATCGAACATTGTCATCTGAAAATCGAAGTTTACTTAGAAAAAACCAGACTCCTTACAGTCGGTCGAATTACTAGGGGGAGACTTGAAGGCCGTCAGGCCTAATCTAATAATTATTAGGCCCAAAATGGCCTAGTAAAAGACCTAAATCAGTAGCCCAAAATAAAGGAGCCCGCTAAAAAACCTAAATAAACCATAAATACCCAAACATGTTGAGGACATTCCCGGACCATAAATACCTGAACATGTTAAAAACACGTGGACGCGCCGCCATTCTATATTGGGATATTACAATATTGCCATAACGACTAAGGACTATAAAAGCACTTATGATTCACACCCTTGGGGGACAAATGATTGAACTCTCTTGATGTTGTTGTATCACTCACCCAATATTCATTAAATATAAGCAGAGGACTCCCATCTATTTCTGTTTCCTCGAATTTCGAATCCGTTTAATTTTCCATGGATTCCCATGGCGTCCAGCAATGTCAAAACATGACAGCACAGGAGGACAGTGGCAGCTGTCCACACATATCCGCCACCATCTGCTAAGCCCTATTACATCATAAATTGATTAAAAAAATCAATATAGTTTCACCCTATATATATATACCCATAGTTCCAATAGGTTTAAATAATTTAAAACAATTTGAATAAAAAAATTACTTTAACTAATTTATATCAATTGAAAATAATGTGATACTATATTGTGATTTTATAAATTAATAACACTTTTACATGTGAGAGAAAACATGTTATATAGCATTCCGTATCTGTTTATTATTAAATTAATTGTAATTTAATTTAACGAATATTTGTTTCCAATTTAAATTTATTGAAAAATAATTACCGATTAGTTTGAATTGCATAATAAAAGAATTGATTTTAACAGAAAATGCCCTTAATTAAACAATGATTTTAATAGAAAATGTAACAGAAAGACCTGTTTAGGACGAAATGAAAGCTAAGGGACTAATATAAGACGAATTCCTAAAAAAAGACCAAAACATGACACTCATAAAAGCTAAGGTACTATACGTATACTTTACCCTATATAACTTCAACATAAAAAATTACTTAATAGTAGGATTGCGAAAGTAATTTACCCACTTTCTTCCCTTTCTTGCTAGGTTGCTAGCGCCGAGTAGGGGTGAGTTCGAGCCGAGCCGAGCCCGAGCCTAGCAGGTTCGAGCTCGGGCTCATGAAATTCGGGCTCGGCTCGAACTCGATCGAGCCCGATAATTCGAGCTCGACAAGCTCGAGCTCGGCTCGATAGTTCGTGAAGCTCGAGCTCGTTAGGCTCGCGAGCTCGTCCCAACACTGAGTAAACGAGCTCGTGAGCTCAGTTATGGTAGTATCGTAATTTTAGATGAGCTCGTTAAGGCTCACGAACCCTTACGAGCTGAACGTTTCGAGATAGAGTTCGGCTCGTTTATTATTCGAGCCTCAAAACCGGCTCGAGCTCGAGGCTCGTGAGGCTCGGCTCATTGGACTCGTTAAAGCTCGAGCTTGAGTCAAACTCGGCTCGGCTCGAATCGTTTCACACCCCTAGCGCCGAGTGCGTGTCCTCTCCCCCTCTCCATGATTTTGTTTTGTCTTAATAGCAGTTAGTCCTTATAGTGTCCTTATAGTATATTTTTATTTTCAAAACGGCCCCCACACTACTACCAATATAACCAAAATTCGTAAAGTTGTAATAGGGTATGTGCCCTCTATATGGGGGTCCGCCCCTGAAGGTCCGCCCCTGAATACAACTGAAGAGCCAAATGCAGTTGCAGAAAGGAGTTGCAGAAAGGTGATGACCAAGGAAATGTGAATTAGGGAAATGCTAGCCTAGGGAGCATCTCTTCAACAGACGCTCCCTCACTCGCTTCACCATGTTTTGACACGTAACCATTGTCTTTTTTTACTTGTATCACCCATCTTTCAAGATTTTGTCACTTTAATCCTTAACTTTGTCACCAACATCATTAATATTTGTTTAGAACTATCCAACCTTTAAAATGACTTCAATCGCTAGTTTTCAAAAGCCTGATTACAATATGTATTTTTCTCTCCAAATTATCACTCGAAGGTATTTGAAAGTTGATGGAATATTTGTGAGAAATAGGAGGGAAAAGTATTTTTTTTATTCGATGTTTTGTTAATGAAATTTTTATGAGAAAATTGAAGAACACAGCAAAGTCATTTTTCCTCATTAAAACCGATATTTGAGTGAATTAGAGTATTATAAGCTTGCTTAAAGGTCATTCATAATTAACAACTCAAATCTTGTAATTAATCTGAAATACAATATAAATCTTGTAATTAATCCTTCTCAAAGAATGGTCGAAAGTTTTCAAATTTTGAATGAATCTCATCACTGATAAATATATTATGGAGAATAACCACTGATAAAAGAATTATGAAAAAAGGGTAAGTTCATCTGTGTAGATAAATCAATAATAAAAATATCAGTATCATATATTTATGTTTGACGAACACCAGTAGTGACTTGTCTGACTTGTTGTTACGAGGCTTTCAATCTATTAGGTAAGATTTTTGTTATATGATATCATCAATAAAAAATGGATTATAAAATTTGTGTTTTTGAATTATGGATTTGATGTTAGCATTAAAATTGTTTCGAAAAAAAAAATGTGATAGTTTTTGGAATGTTATATTTGTAAAGTGATAGACAAGTTTTTGGAATGTTATATTTGTAAAGTGATAGACAAATTTTGTTGCTATTTTGGGATGTCAAATTTAATTTGTTCGATGAATTATGGTTAAAAATTACTATTAATTTTGTAAAATAGTTGTTGGTATTTTTCAAGTTCGTAAAAAAAGTTTTCGATAATTGAAGAAACATGATAAAATAAAATACAAATAAAAAGTGAGAAATGTGCTATGTCCAAGAGAAAACAAGAATTAAAGTGATAAAATTTGAAAGATAGGTAGTAGCATAAGGCTCGGTTTAGTGGAAGAGGGAAAATATTTTGGAAAATTTAGGATTGTATGTTTTGATTGATAGATAAGATATATGTGAGTAGATAAATTTAAAGAAAATATTATTTTATATTAAAATTGGAAAGTTGGGAAAAAATTGAGATTTTTTAATATGTTAATTTTTGGAGAATTATTTGCATTTTTTTGTTCAATAGTTTCCTCATTTCACTCTCCAAAATGGAGAATGATGGAAAAAAAATGTAGAGTCTTCCCCAAATTTGGAGCATTCTTCAAATTTTGGAAAATATCCCCAAATTTACTTATTTTAAACCTCTTCTCTCTTCTCTTTTTTGGCTACATGTGATTGGTTTAAACATCTCTCATCTTTCCTCTTTCTCCTCCCAATAATTAATTAATTATTCAAATATGTAGAATATTTTTTTTCTTGTAATAAATTCATAGTTCTTTAAAATGAGGAAGCTGTTAGAGTTGGAGTACATTTTTGTGTGGAGAATATAACTTTTGCTTCCCCATTTTGGAGAAGGGGAAGTTGTTGGAGATGCCAAGAGCATCTCCAACCTCCCAAAAGTTTCTCTAAAATGGGAAGAAAATGCCATATTCTCCAAAAAAATGAACTCTAACTCCAACAGCCTTTCTTCATTTTGAAGAACTATACATTTATTACAAGAATAAAATATTCTACATATTTGAATAATAATTAATGAATTATTTAGAAATAGAGGAGAGATGAGAGATGAAAAATATTTAAACCAATCACAAGTGCCCATAAAAAAGGAGAGAGGAGAGAGGTTTTAAAAAAGTAGATTTGAAGTCTCTCCAAAATTTGGAGAATGCTCCAAATTTGGGAAAGCCTCTCCATTTTTTTGCCTCCTTCTCCATTTTGGAGAGTGGATGAAGGCTGTTGGATCAAAATAATACTCTAAAATCTCCAAAGTGAACATGCTCGAAAATGGGGAAGTTGTTGGAGATGCTCTAACAACTCCATGGAGCTAAACACCGTCTCTAACAGCTTCCCCGTTCTATTGGAATGCTTACTTTTGGAGATTTTTGAGATTTTTTTTCGTCTAACAGCTTCCCCATCTCATTCTCCAAAATGGGAAAGAAAGGGAAAAAATTGGAAGTATTCCCCAAATTTGGAACATTTTTCAAATTTTGGAGAGCTTCCCCAAATCAACTTTTTTCAAACCTCTTTCATCTCTCTTCTCTTTTGGCTATTTGCTATTGGTTTAAACATATTTTCTTTTTTTCTCTCTCATCTCTTCAAATAATTTATTAATTATTAATAAAAATATACAATATTTTATTGTTGCAATGAATGCATGATTCTCTAAAATGGGGAAGTAGTTGGAGCAAAAAACAATTTGGAGACTGTGGATCTTACTTCCCCATTTTAGAGAAATTTTTGCGGAAGCTATTGGAAATGCTATAAATAACAAACCCAATTATGGAACCATTTCGTAGAGGTTTATTCAATTACACTTCACTTCTTCTCCATGGAATATATTGTTAATTACATCCTTACCCCACATTTTGAAATACACTCAAATTTGTAAGTTTTAAATAGAAGAACGATAGATTTGTGCAGAAAGGAGATCTAAAAATCTCACATCGCAGAAAATGAATGCAAAAAAAGACATATATACTCAATGATTAGGAATTTATAATTTAATTTTAAATTCTGTATTGATCACATAAAATCAAAATGAGAACTTATGGGCGAAAAACCGAAGCCCATGCCTATGACAGAGAACAGACAAGTTGTTCATGCGACATCTGTTGGGAAAATGTTAATAGAACCAAAGTATGATTTTGATTAAATATGTCCACTTTCATTGATCGATCAATAAATTAAGAACACACCATATGCTCAGATTGTTTGATAGGCTTCTGTCTCCATACCATTCATGTCCTAATTAACACGTGCGCAATTATTGAGATCAAACGTTGATCATATCTCTACTCAACATTTGTGCTTACCAAGGCACTAAAAAAAATCTAGCTAGCTATGACGTTTATAGTTAATTACTATCATATGTATATATTATTAGAAGTAATTAAAAACCTGGTCCATTAAAAAAATAAAAATAAAAGAGAAGTGTAAGAACTAGGGGGAATGTAGTAAAGTTTAATGAAAAACTAAAGTACTCTAAAAGTGTGAGTAGTATTAATATTATGACGGACCTCATTTAGAATATATATATATATATATATATATATATATATAAAATGGGGTGCGCGCCGAAATATATATACCGCTCAAGTATGAACCTCATTTGTGTAATTTATATCCATTAAATTATAGTTAAAATTTTACTGCAGATTTATCTCCAAACTATAATCACTCTAAACTTCAAATTTAACGATCTAATCCTGGTCCGCCAGATGATATAATGGAGTACTTTAAAAGAAGAGCACGCATGCGCATCTTCCATAGTACTAAATTACTAATAGTACGTTTTCCCTTACTAATTAACAACAAGATTGATGTAATATGCCAGTAAATTTGAGATGATCAAGGGTGGGTGTCTATTTATCACATATGTGGAAAAACACATACCATGAAAATGTCAAATTTATCCTCTTAATAAATTTCTATGAAGGGTGTTTTAGTCTTTTAATTTATTAGGTTAGTTAGTTAAGTTAATTAATTAGTAGTACATTTAGGTAGGTATTTTTCCACATATGTAGTAAATAAATGGACTCCAGTTACTTAATTTGCGATAAGGTAACTAAATAAAGCAAAAAGAAAAAAAACGAAATGATCATGTTGTGATAACTTGTCATCATGGCGGATTACATTTGATTCGAAACCTGTAAAGCTACGCGTTTATAGATGACATGAATCGGTGATTGCATTAGTAATAGGGGGTTTCAAAAAGTTTTTTACCTAACAATTAAAGGTTTGAGAGGTGAGTGAGAAAAATGAGTAACGGGAGCCCAAATTTGAGGAATCCGTGAAATTGAAGGGGGCTAGGGTGTGAATTTGGCGCACCCAACAATGATAATAGAATAGCTTACGTACTTGATAGGTCAGAATTGATAATAGATCAGCATGATAAGTTGTTTAGATCGACTTCATCTGATCCACATATGACTACTTTGTTAGATCGGCATACATACTTGATTGATCAGCATAAAATGGTGATCAACATGATGAGTTGTTTATATCGACATCACTATCTTGTTAAATCGACATGACTACCTAGTTAGATTGATATCACTACCTTGTTAGGACTATCTTGTTAGATTGACATAACCAATTTATAGGTCAGCATTGATAATAGATCAACATGATAAGTTGTTTAGATTATCATCGTTAGATCCACATGACTACCTTGTTAGATTGATATAACTGTTTGATAGGTCAGCATTGATAATAGATCAGCATGATAAGTTGTTTAGATCGACATCGTCAGATCCACGTGACTACCTTGTTAGATCGACATACATACTTGATTGATCAGCATAAAATGGTGATCAACATGATGAGTTGTTTAGATCGACATCACTATCTTATTAAATCGACGTGTCTACCTAGTTAGATTGACATCACAACCTTATTAGGACTATCTTGTTAAATTGACATAACCAATTGATAGGTCAGCATTGATAATAGATCAGCATGATAAGTTGTTTAGATCATCATCGTTAGATCCACATGACTACCTTGTTAGATTGATATAACTATTTGATAGGTCAGCATTGATAATAGATCAGCATGATAAGTTGTTTAGATCATCATCGTTAGATCCACATGACTACCTTGTTAGATTGATATAACTATTTGATAGGTCAGCATTGATAATAGATCAGCATAATAAGTTGTTTAGATCGACATCGTCAGATCCACGTGACTACCTTGTTAGATCGACATACATACTTGATTGATCAGCATAAAATGGTGATCAACATGATGAGTTGTTTAGATCGACATCACTATCTTGTTAGATCGACATGACTACCTAGATAGATCGACATCACTACCTTATCAGATCCACATGACTACCTTCTTAGATCATCGTCGTCTTTAAGGCTAGAGTTAGATATGGAAATGTGTCAATTATATTGTGCACTTATTTGTGCGCGCATCTGTGTGTCGCGCATAACTTTGTGCAAAACTATGTGCGGACTGCCGTACGCAAGTGATCACACCACAACACCAAGGATTAAAATGAAAACGGATGAATTTTAGGGGTGCATTTTCTCGAGAAAATCACGAAGGCGGAAAGGCAAGCATACAATACACCTAAAAATGTTTAAATCACACTTAAAAGAGAATGTTATTGACTGTTTAGGGTAAAAGGGTTAAAGATGAATAAAGACAATATAAATTTACAAATCACAAAGATGGTACATATAGAGTATTTTGTTTTTGAAAGGCTAGTAAAACTATTAGTAATTACTACTCTAAAACTGGTTAAGAGTATGAGTACAATTTTTCGAAATGTTTATTCTTTTTACATATCTAAAACCGGTTTAAAATATTTGCAGAACTGTGTAACAATATTGAAGTCTTATTACTTCAATAACTTTCCTTATGCTAGGACACCAAAATATTATCAAATGAAGACAATCCCCTTGGTGGCTTATGTACAAATCTGTCTAATTATGCGCAGTACTCCTATTACTTACCGATATTCAAAAATTTCCGTTTTATACTCGTCCCAAAAGTATTATCATAGCATCAACAAAACGAAAATAAATAAATAAATATTCCAAATGAAATGACCATTTTTCATTTTTATTCTTACAAATGCACGCACTCAAAGAATTTAGGAATGATGTGAAAATGAGTAAGGGAGCAGATAGAGTATTTATTTTCCTCCGCTCATAACTATTCCGATTACATGTAGGAGTAAACTTCATTATTTTTACATAAATGCCCCTAAATATACAAACTAATTACACATTTAATAGATGCATGATCACTAAACTTTTAATAAATATTCATATAAGTCCCTCTGCTTTGCTCAGTTTTTGTTACGCCCTTCTTCTTGATGGGCTCGCCGAATCTGGTTTTCGCGGCGGAGGGCGGCCCGCGGCGGAGCTCGACTTCCGGCAGCGGACTTAGGTCCAGATGGTGGAGAACAGGCCGATGGTTCCAACGGTGGTGGTGGGAGCGGCCGAATGCGGATGGAATGACGGACCGGCGATTAAACGTCAAAGCAGGCGACGGTTTTTGTCCGATTTCTCCTTCTCCGGTGCAGCTCCGGCGACGCGAGATGGTGGGCTAGCTTCGTATCGTCATGGGGGAGGTAATGGTAGTGGGTTTTGGAGGCGAAAAGGGCTCTGGCTCGACGCGAGATGGTGGGCTAGCTCCGGCAAAATCCTCAAGACCATGATGGCCGCTCGTACTCCCACCAAGACCGACACGCTCGCTCATCGATCGGGGAAATGGGGCCGCCGCGAAAGTGGGAGCTAGTGATCCGGAAGAGTTGAAGAGGGTTGTTAATGACATGTACAGGAGAGGCAACTTTGTAGATGCTCTGGCCTTGTATGATAAAGCCATTGCAATTTCGCCGGAGAACGCTGCATACCGGAGCAACCGAGCGGCGGCAGAGATTGTGAGGAGGCTGTAAGGATTGATCCTTCCTATGGCAGGGCTCACCAGAGGTTGGCTTCTCTTTATCTCAGGTGAGGATTTGGTCCAAATCTGGATTCCCCTCTTGGTTGTTTCATCACCTAGACGATGGAAGATTGAGAAGAAGATTGGACATATGGAGAGAAAAGAGAGTTTGAGATTAAATTGATGGATTGTTATAAATTTAGGGATTTAGTTGTAAATTTAGTTATGGGTATATTAGTCATTTCATTAATGTAACGGCGTATTTAACAGAAAAATTAACGAAAGGACTAAAACAGGACACGAAACCACAATTATTGGATTACAATAGGACGAATTCTTAAAAGTGGACCAATATAGGACACGCACAGAAGCTAAGGGACTAAAAATGTACTTTACCCTTCCAGGAAACAACACATGATTTAAAAGAAACCAGCTATATATTGAATTTTTCTCAAATCCGCTTAGGACCGTGCTTCATTCACTGTGATTTGCCTAGCATTGATGTAATTTCCAAATCACCTGTAGAATATATTGAATTTCATAAGTTAGAATTGAAGTTGAAAAATACTCGTATAAGCTTTATGAAGAGGAATTAATTTTTTGAGGGGCATGAAAGAGGATTAAATCAATAACATTGTAGAAATTAAAATAGTTGAATTTACACTTACTTGATAATTGGTCTTTTGCATGTTTCCCTGAATTATTTTCTTAATTTGTCCATACACCAACTTCTATGCAAATCTGGTAATTAAAAAGAGGTCATGAGCATAGATAATGCAAGTAGTTAGTTTCAAAAGTAATCTGAATTCTATTTTTTTAAAAAGAAATATAAAAAATTAAATTGTTAAATTTATTACCTGATATTAGAAAAAAAAACTTTGTGGTTATTATCTTTTTCCTAATAGTTTACCTTGTGAAGCTAGCTTAAGTTGTTCTTGGCTGGGTTTGCTTAGATGAATGATAATCCAGTAAATCGATGATTCCTGCCATTAGAGTAAGTGGTTTTACTTATAACACAGTGAATGAATAGTTTAAAAGGAATTGGATTTAATATTAAAATTTAAAAGTAGGAAATGTAATCACATAAAAGGTTGAAATTATTTGTTGGAAGTTGTCTTCCACGGGCTAAAATAGGAAATGAGTACATCTATCATCTACCATTATATGTTAATACAAGATAACTGCATTAATTGCCAAAAAAATGAAACTCGTTTCCTGGTCGCGCCACATGTGGTCCACCTCAGCTCCACATCAGATTTTGAGTTTTTTTATCCCATAAGGTAACAATTGAATATGGTAACTTCCAAAATTTTCTATTGTAGTTAAGGTAAGCATTTAATCACTCTCCTTTGTTTTCTCATATGTAATTAAAATAATTAAACTACCCCCAATCAAAAAATAATTAAAACACACTTTTACAACATTTCACTACTTCGCTCTCTCTCATCTCCATCCGTTTATTTCCTAATCGCTTTTCCTTTTCTCTTTTATGTTTCAAAGCTCGCCGCCCAACGACCATCCTCGAAGCTTTCTCGCTGAAAGCCATCCAGCTCCGCCTACATCTTTGTATTACTCTCTGTCATTTGATGCATCATCTTACCGCCATTCTTTGCGAACCACCACCACCTGAGCAACCCAATCACCGCCGATCTAGTAGAGAACCACCTCATTGGCTGAAATCGATCGGTGGACAAAGGGTAAATTAACCATACCTAGCTCGAGCCCCACTATACTCGAACTCCATCTGAAATAAATTTGTAAAGTGGGTAGGTTTTTAAAGGGTAACTCGAGGATGAGTTTAAGACTTTAAGTTGGATTTTATCGAGTTTCTATCGAGTTCAATCGTAAAAAGTAACTTGATAGGTTAAGGGGCCGAACTCGAGCCAATTGATACTCAATCTTATAGGATATCGTTACTTATTGAACCTCTTAAATTTGTTGATAATAGTACAAAAATTAAATCATAATAAAAGTAGTATTTAGTTAATAATAATCATCATTATCAACAGTAAAGGAACCAGGAATTCGAAGTTGGGGGGCGGGTAGGTAGCTTAAATTAGGGGTTGGAATTAGTCAAACCATAAAACGTTGACATTAACCCACAATTATATTGACCATAAGCCTCTATATATAGTAATAGATGAAGTAATAGAGGTTAGTAACGTGATTTTTCGATAAAGATGTCACTAATCATATTTATCTAGGTCGATTGAGAACCTAAGCCGATCTACAAAAAATTCTAAGTCAATTACTCATTTTTGCAAAAAAAACTATAAAGTTTTCATACGACCAAATTGGTGCATAGGTTCATTTTCATTTCTCTTAATCGATTTTCTTATAGTAAAGAAATTTTCCCAAATAAAGAATTGAAAACAGTGATGTTAATGAAAAAATAGAAATACGTGAAATAGTAAACTCAAATTCATAACAAGTATATTAATAGATAAAAAAGTGGACTCAAATAATTACTAAGAAAAATGGTGAAAAAAATTCAAAAAAAATATATTAAGAAAATTTATACTTCAAATTATGATATGGATAAGAATTATTAAACTTAAAATGACTAAACACTCATGAAAAAAAATGATAGATTAAATACTGTGAAACAATGAAAACAAATGTATCTATTAATCGGGGACGGAGGGAGTATATAAATAAAAATGGATTAGTAAAAAAATTAAAATTATATCCAAAAATTCTCACAAAAACTACTACACATATCCAAAATTCAAATGTACTAAAAGAAGATTAAAAATAAAATAAAAGTTTAGGTATGGTCCCAAACTATTAGCTTTTTAACCTGAGAAGTGGATAAACATGAGATAATTTTATTAATGAAAAATTACACCATTTATCCCAAAGATTGGGAAGAGATACTCCAAAGAAACACCTTATCCTAACAACACCATAGTTACATGAGAAATCCCCAATATCACTTTTGCTAAACTAAACACCATAGACATCCCACCAAATATCCAAAAAGCCCATGAAAAACACGTGAATAACTCCTAAGAATTAGGACTAGATGAACAGTTTGAAAGTTAAAACCATCATTTTGAATATCAAGTTTGACATCTTCATCATCCCAATTGACTAAAAATGGAGATAATGTTGAACTTTTCCCATATTTATTGGCACAATAGGCTATCAATTGTGATTGAGTTGTGCTTTCACACAACCCAAGTCCACCCAAATGAACATTTAATGACCGAGCCTTGAGCCTTAAAATTAACGGTGGAGCACTTCCTAAAATCTTAATGGACTTATAGGCTGGGTAAAACAAATAAAACAAAAGAAGAGGGACATTATAGTATATTGGGTAGGGTTATATTAGGAGTAGGTTATGGATTTATGGGTTGAGTAATAATATATGGAATTGGGTTGAGTTTTAATTTTAATTGGCCTTAAATTTTAGAGCAAAATGAGTGTGGATAGGTTGTGCCAATGGTACACCATGTGTGCCTCTAAAAAAAGAAAGAAGTAAAAAACACGGAAGAGCCAGCTCCAGTAATACGCCGTGTTTCTCGGCGACAACTCCGAAATCGCTCGAACTACCACGATCCGTCCTTCATTCCGCGCCCAACAATGAAAATAGAGAGGAATCAAGCCGATCGACCATCCTTCTTCGCAAACTCAGCAAAACCAGCAACAGAATCAACCACCGGCCTTCCTCCGGAGACAAAAACCACTGGCCCGACGCATTTGTTAAGAACTACCACAATCCATCCTCCCTTCCGCGCGCACCAACGAAATTAAAGATGAATCAAGCCGATCGACATTCCTTCGTCACAAATTCAACAAAACCAGCAACAAAATCAACCGGCAGCATTCCTCCGGCGACAAAAATCACCGCCCCTGCATTTGTTCAACCGCCCTAAGTGATGCTCTCCGATAACAATATGATGCGTTCTCGAAGTACTATGATGTGCTTATGTAAAATTATGATGTGCTCGTTCTGATAACTCTGATGCAAACATTTCGTTCTACAGAATGCAGTGATACACATGTTGACAAAGTATGATGTCTTGATTCAAAATGATGCGCTTGGTGACACAAATGATGAGCTTTTGTAAAATTATGATGTTTTTCGCTATTGGACAAAGTATGATGTATTGGTATCACGATTGATGCTCTTTGTTTCACGTATGATGCTCTACCTCACAAAAATGATGCACTCGTTCTGAGGACTTAATGGTGCACGCATTTTTTTCAATCTCCTAAAATGATGTCTTTGGTGACCACAACGATACACTCCCGTTGCACTATAAAGCTCTACCTTACAAACATGATGCACCCTTTATGATAACTTAATTATGCACTCGTTTCCTTCAACCTTACAAAATGATGGAGTTGTCAAACTGATGCTCTTTGTGCTTAATACGATGCTCCCTAGGGTAAGTACGATGAGTTTAGCACATAAAATGATGTTCTTCGGTATTCTACAAAGTATGATCTCTCGGTTCCAAATGATTCGGTTAGTGTCATGAATGATCCTCTTGTTTTCAAGTATGATGCGCTACCATACAAAAATGATGCACACGTTCTGGTGACAGAATAATGACTATGATGCAAACATTTTATTCTACGGAACACAGTGTTACGCTTGTTGACAAAGTATGATATCTTGGTTCAAAATGATGTGCTTGGTGTCACGAATGATGCGCTTCTGTAAAATTATGATGCTCTTCGATATTGGACAATGTATAATGTATTCGTTAAATATGATGCTCTTGGTGCCATGGTTGATGCTCTTTGTTTCAAATATGATGCTCTACCTCACCAAAATGATGCACTCGTTTTGATGACTTAACGATGCATGCATTTTATTCAATCTCCTAAAACGATGCACTCCCGTTGCACTATGATACTCTCAATTACAAACATGATGCACCCGTTCTGATGACTTAATTATGCACTCGTTTTCTTCAACATTACAAAATGATGGAGTTCGCAAACTGATACTG
The DNA here is from genome assembly GCA_024586325.1 of Stellera chamaejasme. NCBI lineage: Eukaryota > Viridiplantae > Streptophyta > Magnoliopsida > Malvales > Thymelaeaceae > Stellera > Stellera chamaejasme. The sequence goes on from CM044986.1 coordinate 2,789,559, forward strand.
TATGTGCTTAAAATGATGCTCCCGTTGGTAAGTATGATGATCTTAGCATTTAAAATGATGCTCCATCTCGTAAGTATGCCTTTATGGTGCAATGTGATGCTTGTTTCGCTGAAAAATTTATCTTCTTGCATCTACTTCAGTTATTATTCTTCCAATTCATCACTAATTAATTGGCGTTATTAAGTTCATTCTGATAGATTTGAGCATTATTTGTATGCAATTCGTGGTACATGATTTTTACAAAAAAGAGCATCAAAATTAATTGAGAGCACATCATAATGGTAACTAGGGGCATCATAATTTTGTCGTCTGCAACAAGTTGCATTTTCAGGGCGTGAGATGAACTTTCGTGGTTTAGCTCAGGAAATGGCTAGTAATGAAGCGTCGGCGACTTTGGAAGAGATTGGTTGCTCCGGCGGGGTCGATTTTCACCTTGGTTGGCGGATTTAAGACGTCGAATCGTGAAGCAACAACGGATCGTGAAGCAACGACGATGATTAACAACGGCGGATCGCGAAGGATGAAAATGATACTGCAAGTGACAACGGATTACGAGCTTAACGACGACGATTAACAAAAGGAACGAAGAAAATTGAAGAAAAAAATCTGTTCAAACTCTGAAATCGACTTTGCTAAAAGAAAGAAGTAAGTGAAACATGAAGAAGATAAACTGTGAGGAATCGGTGGCATTTTTGAAATTAAAATGAATTGGGCACACGGTGGCACATAAACGATGTCAGCACACTATAGCCTGAACCTAAATTTTATTGGATTGGGTAGAGTGGGCTAGTGGGTAAATTATTACATTAATCCTAAAAATATATTCCCTCCATCCCCCAAAGATTGAAGGATTTGGTTGGGCGCGGAGATTAAGGTGAATGTGAGATTTTTAATAAGTTTACTTAATTGCCCATTGATTCAAAATGCATAAAAATGAGGTAGAAAAAGTAAAGATAAAGTGGGGATAGTCTAGTAACTTTAAGAGTGAGAAGTTTCCTTTTAAGGAAAGTGATCAATTTTTCTAGGACAGTCCAAAAAGGAAATGTGTTCAATTTTTCAGGGAAGAAGGGAGTATACTATATACACTATACCCCCAACAAATCAGGGTGACAGCAGCCCCTCCCCTCGATCTCTACATATCTCCGTCCCTGATTATCAGTATAAAATTACCAATTTAAAAATTTAAGCTATATAAATTTTGATGGTATCTTATATATTTCATTATTTGTTAATTATAATATAGCTTATTGAGTTATAGGGGCAAACTCAAGCTTACCAGTTTATGCGAACAAATCAAGCTGGAGGGATAAAATTACCAAAAGAACCAGAGCTTAGTGTATTTGGGCTTAGCCTAGATAAAGTTTTCCTGCTTAAAAGTTAAAACTCCATATCAAAAAAGTTTTGGAAAAATATACCGTCACTAAAAAACAAATACTCTTTCTTTCCACAATAATAGCAACGTTTAATTTTTTTATTTATGTTTGACTTAAATTTTCATTAAAAATAATTTGTCATTTTTTTAAAAAAATAGTACATTTAATAAAAAGACACATTAAATTTTTATTTGGATATAAATTTTACAATTTATATAAGTTAAAAAAGCTGTAAAAAAATCATAGATTAAATGCTGAAAAACAAACGTGACTATTTTTCTAGGGGGGATTAGGATAGGATGTGCTAATGAATTGGGCGCTTAGAGTGTGCAATAGTTTTCATTTTATTTACATCAATGCCATTTTCCTTTTCCCTATTTTTTAAGAAAATGCATATCTTTATATACTATAATAAAATATTAAAAAAAATTAGTTTAACGAAAAGAGAAAAAAAAGATGAAGAAAAAGAGATTTATATATTATATATTTTGATGTTTTTCCAGAGTCTGTTTAGACATCGACATATTTTTTACCGTTCATCTAGATTGATTATGAAACTGCTATTGGAATCATCAAATTGATACCGAGGATCATTATATTTCATTACGGACCATGGAACTCTTGTTACAATATATTTAATTCCAAATCATCCATAAAAGTTTTATTCTTTGTACAAACAAGTCCATATATTTTCTAGAGTTATTACTTTCAACCCTTCATCTTACAAATAAATAATAATAGCCCTCTTTGTATATGAATTGCTTTGCTGTAATTCTATAAGATGAGTACTTTATTACTAATTTATAAGAGAAAAAATAACGGTCCAACCACTGATTCAACCGATTGAACCGATTGAACCTTGAACTATTAATTTTACAGCTCAATGTTCATGAGGAGCTTCTTTGATTCTTAGGCAATACCACATACAGAACATGCAATTGAACCAACCGAGACCTCGAAAAACTCTGTAAAGCTAAGACAAGAGAAATTTGAAGCTCTGATTTCTAAATCACAGTATCGGCAACGAATTCAAGGAATTTAAGTCCAATTTCAGAAATTAAAGGAAATAAAAACGAAAGAAGAAAAGTTGTACTTGGATCAGGAGATCGAAGGGGAAGTGTCCTGCGGATCTTTGCTCATCTTGGCAAGGACTTTACTAGTGATCTGTTGTGGCAATAAAAGGAGCTTCCCGGTGGAGACATGGAAGACGCGGCCTTTGATGGTATGGAAGGGTAGAATGTCAGTTTTGTAATTAACATGAATTCTTAAGCACTTAGGGTGCCTAAAGCTACTCTTTTCTGGGACAGAGGGAGTATGCGGTAGGGCCACTGGGCTAGATTGCATGAAAATGTATTTTCTGCTTAAAACTCCATATCAAGAAAATGTATTTTCAGGGGGTTTACAGGAAGTGAGCCGGCCTGTTCGCCCGTCTCATATCTTGTTTGGTTTCATAATAGTTTAATTTTAGTTTGTTTTATCTCTTGAACTTTTGTTGATTCTGCTTGGTCTGCAATTTGGTTGGGTGGTCTTGTTGGTTTGGCAGGTTTGCCCGAGCTTGCATACGCACAGTTAGACGACATTTGGTTCTATGGGAACCGTTGAGGTGTGCCTCGTTCAAGATTGCGGATCTATGTTACTTCACTACGGGTTTATTTATGTGGTTTTCTTCAGCCTTCTGTTGGCTCATTATGTGGTGGTGTTGTCATCCGATGGTCCCCTTACTGCTCTGTGTCCGTTGTAGTTCCGCTACCAGTCTTTCTTCTAATCTCTCAGTCTCTTGTTTATTTTTGTCTAGTTTTGCCATCTTGTTTTAGGGGTGCTTATGCTGCTAATTTCTCTTTATTCTAGTTGCTTTTTGTATAAAAGTTAAATTAAATATCCAAGGATCATTTGTATGTAAATTAATAAACTGAGGGATTAAGAAGTATTTTTTTAAAATGATCTTATTTGTAACTTTTACGAAAGATTGAAAACAGAAAAGCTCTAAGCCGGATTAAACAACCAAAATTTTGTGCTTCCGAGTCATAAAGTTACATATAGAGCTAAAAACGTACCCAGAACTTGTCATCCTCAACCTCATGAGTATATATCACCTTCCTCAACCTTTCCCTTTGAATCCGGTTCAAAATTGACTACCTTCCTTCATAAAAAAAATAGCGTGTTTGATTTTTACATTTAATTTATAATTTTATTTTTTCAACATTTTAATATATATATATATAATCAAGTAATTTAGATACAAATTTATAGATTAATGTGTGTAGTTAGTTTTAAATATTTTTTTTTGAATTTCCTTAATAAATTCTTTCTGGTAATAATTTGAATATTTGAATATCTCATATTAACATAAGAAAAAAACACCACTTTTTTCAGGGACGAAAGGAGTATTAAACATATAGTACTAATTACTGTACTAGTTTGTCTATGAAAGAATATATAGGGTCCGTTTAGTTGCAGAGAAGTTTCCAAATTTTCATTTCCAAAACTTCTTTGTAAATATTTGATCATATACCTAGGTTTGAAGAGATGGAAAACAAAGTTTTCCAATCTTTGGAAAACTCTAGTATTAAATTAGGGAACCTTATTTGGAAGGTTTTCATTTTAATACTAGAGTTTTCTAATCATTGGAAACAAGGTTTTCCATCTCTTAAAAATTAGGTGTGTGATCAGATATTTACAAATGAATTTTAGAAATGAAATCAGTAATTCTCCATAACTAAACTCTCTATCAAACTAGTTGTCATTTTTCTTTGAAAGATAATCAGTACTATACAGTAGTTCTTTTTCAGTTTGGAAATTAAATAGATTGTGGACTAATAAAATAAGATGGATTATACAAATATGAGAGATTTGTTAGATCTGTGTTGGACATACTCTTCTTAAGATAAATTCATCCTCATCCCATGTATTTAAGGTTTCCATAAACGTTAATTTGTCTCAAAAAAGAAAAAAAGAAGGAATACAATGGATTTAGTGAAACAATTTTGTACAGAAGTTTTTCACAAAGTGAATTTGATTCAAAGTACCAATGAACCTTACCCAAAGCTATATATACACGGGAAAGAAAATTGTAAAAATGCTTTTGAAGAAACAATTGTTTTTCATTATTTTATGTAATTTTCCACAATATACTCCAACTGTCCTTGAAAAACAAATTATTTCTTTTTAGGGTTATCCAAAAAAACTACTGTTCATTAAACTATCATCACTACCTTTTCTTTTCTCATTCTTCATGCTTTTAATATAAGGACAGTCATATCAAAACTGACAAAGTCCAATTGACCTACAGCTGTTCAAAAAAAAAAACTGACAAAGTCCTACATATACCTTAATCTCCACGTCCAGTAAAATCCTAAACCTTAAACACGCAAAGTATTACATAGACATGATGTACAATGGAATAACCTATTAATTTAAAAACAATGGGAAAAAAAATCTAAACTAAAATGGTTGCATCAAGTTTATAACAGGAAATAACACATTCCCCCACCACACATTCTCAGTGCACTTATGGAAAGTGCATTTGAGTAGTGTATTTTACTTCTTCCTTGTCTACATTCTCAGGGCCTGTGCCTATAAATTGTAACCCTCTTGAGTCCATTTCTCACATCTTAGAGAGAGTAGCCCTCATCACACACTTTAGCCTAACACCCAAGCCTCAAGTAAAGAGGGAAAAAAAGCAGAGAGCTTTGAGAGTAGTAGAAACAGGAAAAGAAATGGAGAAATTTCCAGTTGTTGATCTATCAAAACTCAGTGGTGAAGAGAGAGGAACCACCATGGAGCTGATCAACCATGCCTGTGAGAATTGGGGTTTCTTTGAGGTAACTACAAAAGTTGTAGCACAAAATTTCATTTTCATTATTTTCTAGTTTCTACACACACAAACAACAACAAATATTCCAACAGACCAAGATCTCTTTAAGCTAAACCTGTTCAAGTGATTTTGGTCCTTTGTGTTCCTCATTTTTTTATGTTGCTGATCTTCTTGTTATCCTGAAATAAAAAGCTGGTGAACCATGGAATGTCTCATGAACTGCTGGACACTGTGGAGAAGCACACAAAGGAGCACTACAAGAAGTGCATGGAGCAGAGGTTCCAAGAAATGATGAAGAGCAAAGGGCTTGAAGCTGCCAAATCAGAAGTCAGTGACCTGGACTGGGAAAGCACCTTCTTCCTGCGCCACCTCCCCGAATCCAACCTCCATGAAATCCCTGACCTTGACGAAGATTACAGGTTCCAAAAGCTATAATTTATCCTTTAGATCAAAAGGGTACTTCTAAATTTCCAATCTTTTTTCTTTTGATGAAATAAAGTTCCAATCTTTAACCCTCTTCTTGTGATGAACAGGAAGGTGATGAAGGAGTTTGCTGGAGAGTTAGAGAAGTTGGCAGAGCAGATGTTAGAGATTTTGTGTGAGAATCTTGGTCTGGAAAAAGGGTACCTGAAAAGAATGTTTTTTGGGTCTAAAGGTCCAAACTTTGGGACAAAGGTGAGCAACTACCCTCCATGCCCTAAGCCAGAGCTCTTCAAAGGCCTCAGGGCACACACAGACGCTGGTGGCATCATCTTGCTTTTTCAAGATGATAAGGTCAGTGGCCTGCAGCTTCTCAAAGATGGGCAGTGGGTTGCTGTCCCTCCAATGAAGCACTCCATTGTCATCAACCTTGGTGACCAGCTTGAGGTACAAATGAAAACAAATAAGGAAAAGCATACCACATTTCCCATGCAAATCTTATAAAATTAGATAATCCTTTCTGTTCTAAAAAATGACAGCTTTTGAAAATTATTAAAAAAAAAACATGGCAGGTGATTACCAATGGGAAGTACAAGAGTGTGATGCACAGGGTGGAGACACAGACAGAAGGGACAAGAATGTCAATTGCTTCATTCTACAACCCTGGTAGTGATTCTGTCATATACCCAGCACCAGAATTGGTTGAGAAAGAAGCTGAGAAGACAAAATTTGTGTACCCAAAATTTGTGTTTGAAGATTACATGAAGCTCTATGCAGGGCTCAAGTTCCAAGCTAAAGAACCAAGGTTTGAGGCATTCATGAATAGAAAGGAGGCTCCTGTCAATTTGGGTCCTGATCCCATTGCCACTGTTTGAGTAGTGATTTTTGAATGAGATGGAGAGAGGAAATTGTTGGGGCCTGAATCTGTTTGTGTTTATTAGTCTTTTTGAAATATTTGTGTTTATTAGTCTAAGGATGTGTTTGTGTGTGTTTGTGTGTATGAGACTCTCTTTAAATACTAGTGAATGGTAAAAGTTTGGTCCTTTTTGTTACTATAAGTGACCTTCCAAGTGCTACCTTCTTTGGCACTTCACTAGATTTTGTAGACTTTGGATGCCAATAAAGCTCAAAATAATACTAGTATAATCTAAAAATATGAAGGAAACAAGGTAGTTTAGATTTTATAATCACCTAGGCATAACTTATTTGAAGAATTAACCAACAAGACCCTTAAACTTTTCTAAGAATTGAAAAAAAGAAAAAAAGAAAAGGAACAGTTCATTTTACATAGAATATTTTAGAAGCCCCTTTTCAACTTAGAAGTAGTGTTTAAATCTTAATAAAAAAATTTAGTGTTCATATACACCCTCATCCACTATATATATATAACCTTTTCATTTTAATTTATCCCAGAAAGACAAAGGTTTTATCTCAAGGAAGGTTTTATTTATCTCATTTATCATAAGATCTTCAACTTCAATTATTTTTTATCAACGTCGTACAATTTATAATAAAATTACTCTCTCTTTCGATAATTCAATACATTTTGCAAAAACTAAATAAAAATAATTCTTTTAGGAACAATTGTTTTTTAACGTCAATTTATTCGTAGCAGTTTTCAAGAAAATATGATCATTAACTCTAAACACATCAATAATCGCTGTACGAAAATTTCAAATTTACATTTCAAAATGCTGGAAAATCAAACCATAAATTATATAGTGAAAATAATATTTCAAAATTCAGGTACCGAGAGAAATTATTTTTTTAAGAGAAAAATTAATAACATTTACAAATCTTCTACACCCTATCAATATAAAATGGAATGCTGTATAACGGAGTAAATTGTAAGAATGATAACATAAAAATGTGAAACGAATCCTAAGAAAATTAATAGAAACAGTCACTTTTCAACGTTGCATAATCCATTCATCCAAATTGTTTTGAGCATTTAGTGGGCATAGAAATTAAGGAGTATTAAAGATTTGAGGGGGCATAAACTAAAACTGTCATATATGATATATGTAACTTTTTAGGTAGAGAAAGGAAATTGAGGGTTAAAATGTAAAAGTGGTGTAAAGAAGTTTCCTTAAATGGAAACGATCAAATCTTTTTGGGATAATCCAAAAAAAAACACTCCGCCGTCCCTAAAATAAATGATGTGTATTCATTTTCTAGATGTCCCTGAAAAATTGATGTATTTTCCTTTTTAGAAACTTTGGGTGAGTTGATTTAGTTAAACTTTTAAATTGTTGATTATATTAGAAAATGATGAGATTGGTTTCAAGTGGACAAGCTTTTGAGAGGAAAGGTTGCACACAAAAACAAACTCAGCATGAGAGGAAATAAAGTTAGGAGCACAAAAAGAACAACAGGAAGAAGGAAAAAATGCCGAACAGATGGCAAGACAACAGCCAAGTGAACAACCTTAACAACCTTAAAGGATTGATGAGCCAAGAGTCCGAGGATGATATGGATGTACCGCCCCGAGCCATAGATATGCCTGAAGTTGAATTTATGAAACAATGGGAAGAGAGCACCAAGGGATTTTTTGCATCACCAACCGGTTCCTCGCTTTCCAATGATCCCGATTGCTTGCCGCAGCTGTTTCGATTTGGCCGGACAGCCATGCCAGAAGGATGAATCTGAGGGGCCAGACACCGAAAGTAACAGACCTGCCGGCATGCCACACCAAGAACGGATTGACTCCCGGATGGCAATAGCCGAGGGGCAGCAAAAGAGAGTGTGATCTACAAGTTCCGACATCTAATTGCAAACAAAACAGATAGAATTCGTGACCTGTAGCCCTCTGCGTTGAAGCTGGATCCAGGTTAGAAGGAAAGAACGTTGAGCTCTCCACCAGAAAACAAGGACTTTCTTCGGCAAAAGCCTTTGTTCAAAGAGTTGGAGTTGGGGAATTTGTAGCTGTCTAGGTACTTGGCCAACACGGCCACTAAGAAACCACTCGGGTCCAGACTCTAGCACCAAGTGTCTACCTTTGAAGCTTCCAAAGAGATTGGTTGCAGCAGAGCTTGGAGACGAATGAGTTCATCCGCTGATTTACGCGGGTGTGCCCCGTACCATCGTATCACCATCATACTGGCGGGAAAATACCACCCTGTCACGGGTTTGACTGACAGACACAGGCCAAGCCCAATTGACACTTCAATCTCAAGTCAATGCCCACTCAAGTAATGTCAGATCAACACTGTTTGGGGGATACGTCAATCCATAAAATCCTGGAAGTCAGCAATCCCAGCATGGGAGAAAATCCTACCAACACTCTACCCCAGCATGGGGAGAGCCCTGGCATCACCCCAAGGGGTGATGCCAATCCAAAATAAGGTATTAGCTACACTTTTATGGGGTGATGCCAATCCAAAATAAGGTATTAGCTACACACCCACACCCTCTCCTCTTTTCTGCACCTGAGAGTTTCCTGTGTCTTGACTCTTTCAGGTCTTGGCAACAGTTCCGTTCCAGCTTCCACCGCAACTTGATCGGTCGGACTTCATCAATTGGCTATCAGCTATCACATTCCATCCATATTTGGAGCAAAAAGAAATGAATAATTTATTTAGGGTTTTTTTTACAAGGATTCAGAATTGGGGACTAACAAAGGGTGAGGTAATGCCCCCATTTAGAAATAACTGTTTTGAAATTAGTTGTAACGTTTAAATAATTTTTTAATGATTAATATCAAACAACTATAACTAAACGTTAAATGTTACATGTAGATAAACATTTCAAAACGCAACAACTACTTTAAAAAAAACTATTATCACACACACACATAACACAACTAACCAATTCGTCACGAGCATATAACCTAGTGGCTAAACGCTACTAAGAATAAAAGGTGAAGATCTTGTGTTAAATTTCCCACTATCTCGAATTCTCTACCTTCTCTACCTTTGTGTATAGGGAAAAAAAAAAGTAATTCTGAAAAATTCAGTACGAGTGACCTTAAAATAATGACTCACGATAATGTTGAGAGTGTGAAAGGACCGGTTATAAGATAGGGGGGTTCATTCCGGAAGAAGAAACTCAATTATTGACCAAATCTAAGCCTCTTTCTTATGAGTCAAGAAAAGTTGAAAATTTTCAACTAAACTTCACCTTTCCGCCTCTGCTTTCCTTATGCCACACTCAACTATTCTTTCTGCCAAACAAAACCCTTTCTCATCATGCAAAAAAGGCGGGACTTTTATATCAGGAAAATAATCCCACTATACCGAATGCAACCACGAAGCTGTTGTCATCACCAAGATCATGCAAATAAAATAAAAAATGAAGCTACACAACGTAGAACCATCACCATAACCCCACATACTCAACACTTACTCTTAGCCTTTTCCAGCCACCAGAGCATTGAAAATGGAGAGAGAGGCAGCCGGCGAAACTTCTCATCACCTTCCTGAAAAGTACTGCTCCTGTAACATTTTTCATTCTACTTTTCTCCCAGCACAAGATTGAGAGATGATATGAAATGATGATCGATGAGAGTACTAGCAGGTAAACATAGAAGCATTTACCAGAAAAGCATGAAGTGAATATCCATCAACATGAACAATGCATTTCATTGACAGAAAAAAGAACAGAACTTGGCAGAGGAGTTCCTCATTTAAACACTCGTCATTCAAAAACAGAGCCAGCAAGTTTTTAAAAATTTGATCTTTAGAATTCAATGATATTGTTCGACCACAGCACCCAATACTAGGATCCAAATCTTGATAGGAAACAAAAAAACCAAGCTATTTCAGATCCTATAATTAAGGAAGGCACTTCTTTTCTCACTATGCTCACAACTGTGGGGAATTATCTGAAAGGGAGCCATGAAGCCATGACAGATCTAGGAATTTAGGAAAAGCTCCTACCCATATCACTTCCCGGCTACATGATTTTCATCAATATCAGTTTTCTTCTCTGCTCCAACTGTTACCTTATTCGCATCTGCGCCTGTGGTGTCTCCATTAGAGCAATGGTTCTTCAAAACTGTAGAAATGTCAGCCTCGGAGGCTCCAGCAAGTTTAAAACGTTCAACAGCCGCATCAAGAATCTTGTTCCATCCATCCATCCCCAATTTGCATTCAACTTGGGATCGCTCAAATAGCATATTGCCCCAGAAAAGATGAATCTGTGATCTCATTACGGCTGCCTGTTCTGCAGCTTCCTCGGGGGAGAGCTCACCAGGAGCAGTTGAAGACAAATCGCCCTCGGCACCGCTGCCCCCTGCTTTCTTCCTTCTCTTAAAAAAATCTTCCTTTCTTGTAGTTGGATCTTTAAGCTCATTTGCTCTCTGCTCCTCCAATTTCTCCCACATTTCAGTTGCAAGTTTCATCTTTTCTTGTGCACTATCGAATAGTTTTAGTGTCTCTGCTGCTTCCCAGGTTGAAAGATCAACTTTCTTTGCTAGAGCAAAGGACCATTGAAGTTTCGCCATTTCAAACTGTTGCTGTCCAAGTGCCAACAACCCTTCATAGAAATCAGGCTTGATCGAGAGTGCCTGCTCATACTTTTCCTTTGCCAAAGCGTATTTATCCATAACCCAGTCATAGGCCAACTGCAGCTGCGCTGCGGCTTCATCCTTGCCTGCAGACTCATCCAGCGGAATGCGTTTTCTAGCAGCACACATATGTACATTTCCCCAGTTGAAGAATGCCAAAGCAGCCACCTCCTGGAACTTAGAAGCTGCCTTTTCAAATAGATATTGAGCTTCTTCACTTGTCACAGTCTCTTCAAGCGCTTCAGAACAGATCTCCATCCCAAGTTCATGCAAGTCTATATGAGCATCGGGATCAATGCCAACATGGGTTCGGAAAAGCTGCGCGAACTCAAACAACCAGTCATCCATCTCTACTTCCTTGCATTCTGGATCTTCTGGATCTCCTGCTTTCTCCTTTGAGGCCTCCTTTTCTGTCTTATCAATCTCAGAAACAACATGTTCCGACACAGATTCACTGAGGGATGTAGAAGACCCATTTTCATCTCCCTTCCTCTCCTCAGACTCCAGCGGCTTCTCCTCATCTTCATCGGGCAATGCTGGCTCCTGATCTGGGTTCACCTCAACGATATATAATCTCAACATTCCAAAGGAATCTGTTTTAGCAGATCCAGGCTCTTTTGAAGTGTCCATATCCACAGAAGATACTGCCAACCTGAGTTCTGCAGTTGAGGTTATAGTTATTAAATCCCCATCACTGTCTTTAAATTTCATTAGGACTGACTTGGATGAAGGGAAGCGTTGGCTCACAATTTCCCTCAGCATTTTGAAGCTGCAATTAACTGGCATTTGAGCAAGTCTTATGTCATGGTCATAAACAAGCTTCAATGGCCTCATTGGAATTGCCAACTCACGGACCTGTTCTCTTTGGCTGCCCTTATTCAAATTATCCATTGCTCTCACAGAACCACTCGAAGGTTTGAGTGCCACTCTTGTTGACTTTGTTTTGTTTTCTGGACCATTTTCGACCACCACATTCATCAGGGGCTTCTCCTGCTTGTCACCAGGTGATCCCACTGATCCTCCAGTTGAAGCTGCTGCATTTTTCTTTGGCACAGGACGAGCAGGCAAACATGGTCCCAGGCCAGCAACTGGAGCTCCACGAACTGCCGAAGCGCCCAGAGCTGCAGGGGAAGGACGGCTCTGGCGATCCTGCTGCGCCTCTTGGCGAGGACCCAATGCAGTTCTCAATCTCCTGGCAATTTCCAGAGCATCCTGGTGATTTGGCTCAGCTCCCAACAGGACCTGCACATCCTGCAAAGCCATCTCATACTTCCCTATAGCCTCAAATGCCCGCGCTCGCCTGAGGAGAGCCCGAACATAGCGGGGCTGAACCTGAAGTGCCATACTGCACTCAGCAATTACTGTCTCATAGTCTATGGGCTTCATTTGCATCAAACAGGCGGCACGATTGCCATGGAACACAGCACGATCGGGATGTGCCTTAGGAGTTAGCTTCAACGCATTATCATACTGCTCGAGTGCACCCACATAATCTTTGCTCTGAAACCTCTTGTTACCTTCTTCCTTGAGCTCATGGGCTCTCTTCAAAAAGACTGACGAGTCCAAATCAATGCCACCATTAGCATTTGGAACCGAATGGTTCGAATTATCAGCTGAAACCTGGTTTGAACCACCCTTCTTTCTCCTACCTCCAGACTTCCCCATATATTCTCACACTCTCCCCCTCCCTCCCCCTTCCTATGCCCACTACCAGAAAAACAAATAAAAACACTATTCGATCAAATTCTCACAGAACTAAGATAAAAAAATGTAAACTTTAGAGAATTCCAACCAATATTAAGCCTGTGAAATGAAATAGAAAAAAATGGGTACTTACAAATGATTGAGCACAAAGTTGAAGCCTTTCTTATGATAAGAGGTGTCTTTACGTGAGCCTCAGAAGGTGAAGACGGGAAGGGAGGGACGAAAGAGGAACAGGGGAATCGAAAGATTTGATTTTTCTGATAGCTGAAAGGTGTTGGAAACAGAAAAAGGGCCTGGGAGGTTGGAAGATAGGGGTTTTTGGTGAAGACGGTAAGAGCTGAAAACCCTAGGTACGGAACTCAGATTATCAATCTTGAGACCCCATTTGAAATGAAATTTGGCCGTTGGATTGGTAGACTTTTTGCTTGCTGACCTTACTATGTATGGGTTTTGGCTATTCGGCACGGACTCACATCGTCCTAGTGCTACTTGATCCACCTGGAATGGTCTCTGTAAAATTTACTTTCATAAGCCCTGAAGTTTGGAACTAATAACAGTTTGCCCCAATTGTTCACGAACCGGCTCTTATATCCCTTTCATTTCGTACTATTTGTAGATTTCTTTACCAGTTACCTAGTCTTGGCTGTGTTATTTCAAAAAATAAATTTGAGAAATGATAACTTGAGTGGAGGGGAAAATATTAGAATAAAGGATAAAAAATGGAGGGACTTGAAATATACATTTTTGAGAAATTATTTTTGAGATTGAACACAATACTATTTGTTAGTTCATTTAACTATTAGTAATATCGTCCAACCAAATACTCCGATTGAGCATTCAAAGTTTCAGATTCCGGATTGTGCTAAGTAGGGGTGTAAACGAGCCGAACCGAGCCCGAGCCTGGCAGATTCGAGCTCGAGCTAGGCTCGAGTTCGAACGAGCCCGAAAATTCGAGCTCGAGCTCGGCTCGAAGGTTCGTGAAGCTCGAGCTCGTTAGGCTCGCGAGCTCGGCTAGGCTCGATTCGGCCCCAAACGAGCTCGCGAGCTCGAGCTCGTTAGGCTCGATTCGGCCCCAAACGAGCTCGCGAGCTCGTTAGGCTCGTGAGCTCGTTAGGCTCGTGAGCTCGTTAAGGCTCGCGAACCTTACGAGCCGAACTCGTCGGGCTCGAGCTCGGCTCGTATATTATTCGAGCCTCGAAACGAGCTCGAGGCTCGAAAAAGCTCGGCTCGACAGGCTCGTTTGAGCTCGAGCTCGAGCCGAGCTCGAACGGGCTCGATTCGTTTAACAGCCCTAGTGCTAAGTGAGAAAATAAACTTCTAAAAATTTCAAAACCGAAAATCTTCCCTTCAAGCTTTTCTTTCACAAAATAATTCCCCTCAATTTTTTAACAATTCCAACTTTTTGATACAAAACTTCCACAGATTATTGGGTTTCTCCCTTTCTCTAAAAAGAGTAGTGCTGAGCACCTCAATGATGGACATTGTTTAAGAAGTGTTAAGATACTATGATATAAAGGGGTCAAAGTAACAAGTTCATGAAACAGAGTGGATTAAGTTGCAACTTCAACTCAATTCTGGGGATTCTTTGTGTAGTTTTATCCAGCAAGAAATCTAGGGTTAACATACTATAAATAAATAGAGTGGCTTCACATCACAGCAAGTATTAGAAGCAGCTCAACTCCGCAACGACAGCCGCCGCCGCCGCAGTAATGGAGTCCGGCGATCGGTTGCTATAGTCGTAGATTTCTTTGTTTTGAACGGAGATAAAATACAAAACCTCTGTTCATGATTTCGATGGAGAGGCTAATGATGAGTGCCTCTTCGTCTGTGTTGAACATGGAGGGAAACTGAAACACAAAGGCCGAGTCATCGTTTCGTTCGTCATTTTATCTTGAGTTGACGATTCGATTGTTCCTCGTCTACATTCTTTCTTGCGTTTTTGGTTTTTCTGGGATCTGCGATTTGAGTTTTCTGGATGAGTTGCTTGATTCCTTTTTAGTAGTTTGTTTTAAAAATCCGATCTTTATGAAACCCATCTCATCTGGGCAAAAGAACACAGAGGATATTTCCGCTACTTTTTTCCAGAAGAAGAACAAATTGATTTCAACTGCAAGTCATTCAAATTATGATTAGCCAACTGAGATGCTAATTTCAGTTGCAAACAGATAATGGTAATCACAGGTGTACTTAGCATAGTCATTTCCTCATATTATCCAAATCTTGCCTAAAGAACTATAAAATCACCGGAAATAGAAATAACAGACCCAATTGTTATCTGGTGTTCACTTGAAAAGCAAAAAAAAATTGTGGTAAATTTTGTGGATCAAATATATCAAAATTTAAAATACTATCCTACGTCCCTACAAGATCAGTGTCCTTAAAGATCTGAACAGTAGTGTGTGATCAAAAATGAAACTAATCATTCTTTCAGGTTACATGGAGTGTAAATTAAAATATTCAAAATTCAGGGGATTTGTGACTAACATCAACATTAGGGGCTTCGAACTTGCATGTGATGCAAAAACAAATTCACAATTTTAGTGAGTAAGGGTGAAGTGAATTACTGAGATGGGCAAAACTGAAAAGAGAGGGTTTTATGTTTGAACTACTGTGAAAAACGTGGACTTCTGGCGTGATTTAGGCTGAAAAAACATCTCTCGCACAAAAGAACGAGCCAAGCGCATTCAGCTCGGCATCGCAGCTCAAAATCAGATCAGAAAAGCAATTCAGTCGCAGGTTCGCTGTAATAGTCCAGAAATTCCGGAATAGAGGCTGGAATCTTGATCGATTGGAAAGGAGGTGGCTGACGGGACGAGCCCCAGAGGATTAGGGCTCGACGATGTAGAGTCGGGAGATTGGCGATTCAATCGGACCACCATGCTTGGTGTTGACACTCAAATTTTGCCCCGAGGTTCTTGAAAGTATGTTGGGAAAGGGGTTAAGTGACTAATTGGGAAGGAAATGGTTCATTAGTGGTAAAATCGAAAGGTTGGGAAAGTTAGGGACTACATTGAAAGTTTTACAAAATTGTGGCCTAATTTAACGGTTTTCCCTTTTCTTCTTTTGCTTGCTGCAGATGCTTCGTGGAAACGCCGAGACTTCACCGGCGACGAAAGCGGAGTTGAATCACGCTCCCCTCCACGATCCAGCGGTTGGAGGCGTCGTGGGCGGATGGAACCGCTCCCAATCCTTGCTATAAATCACCAAGTGCGAATCAAGCAAACACACACAATCACGAGAAGACACGAACTCAAAAACGAAAGGCGCGGTGAAAATCGTTCAAAATCAGCAAAGGAAATTGGGGCTTTTCCCGATTTGGAGGCGTTCGTGTTAAGCTTTCATCTCGTCTGAATCGTTTCGCCCTCTGCAAACAAACCGGCGTCGATTTCATCCTCGCTCCTCCGCTTCGTGACCACCGTTGGAGTTCTCCCGCAGCCTACCGGTTGCGAACCTCCCGTTTAGCTCCGCACGACAACTGTCTCTCGACCTTGCTTCGCCGCACAACCTCCGAACATCTCGGACAATCGTCCTCGTGCTCATCGCAAATCGCCCGCCGGACTTCATCGCGAATGCCCCAATCGCGAAGAAGTCTCTGTTTCCGGTTGCGAGTTGGGGAGGATATAAGTTCCGTTTTTGGTTTAGGTTTCCAATCGGCCTATCACAAATAGATTGGTGGCGACTCCCGTCGAAAACCTCGTCGCTACAGCTGGCGACTCCGCTGGGGATAGTCTGGCCACATCAAGGGTTTATTTCCTTTTCTTTTCACTTGATTTTTCTTTTATTTTTGTCTTGTCACTTTTTACATGTTATATTATTTTGTGACATACATGACATCGAGCTCTCCTCCCGAGCTCCTCATACCCTCGTTTTCGTAAAACACCCGGGATAGGCTAGTCGTGTGTGGCTATAGTCACCGCGCTTTCTCTAGACCGTAGTGGTTAGTAGCGTTGTTCGGGTGTGGCGTTAGTCACCCAATGGAACCGCGAAAGCTGCGACCCGAATTAATCCTTCCTTACATAACCCTCGTGGGTAAGGATTTGGGCCTTTTTTAGTTCGATAGAACTTAGTAAAAGGGATTCGGGAACCCACCCTTGGTCTTCTTCTTTCAAGCCACCCTACGCATATAGTGACCTAGATCCATCCCGTAGGCTTGTCCACCTGTATATATGTGTGATTTCTATACCATTATATTTTGTTACTAACGACTTATTTTGTCACATGCATTGCATATTAGGCAACACATAGCACAATTTTTTGATACCATGGACATCTTGGATCTACTTCCGCCTAATGTCGGTGAGGCTTCTCCCTATCTGCTAGAAGATCAGTTGAGCGCTATGGTTGTTTCAGAAGAGCTGCGGAAGATACACGGGGATTGTTTGTCACCGAAGATGCCATTAATCTTAGAGCCTGTGTTCACTCTACGGTTGGAACAGAATCCCAAAGAAGAGCTCATCGAGATATGGAAGTCCTGGACCAACTCGAGAAAGACATGTTCAATAAAGAGTTTGGTCACATCGCATACCTCCTAGAAGTCGGAATCGATGAGATCATGTTCCGCTCCGCCATACGATTGGGACCCGTATTACCGATGTTTCTCGTTTAACGGAATGGACTCGATGCCTACTATTGAAGAATATGGGGTCATTCTCAACATCTCCCGATTATCCAAAGAATCCATATCACCATGAAGAAGCGAGTGTATTGCTTTGAGGTCTTTATCCCGCTCGGTATCAAAATGGATGACCTCAAACACCGCACCAAGGCTAACAAGGGAAATGTCTGGCATGGAGCACTGTGAAGCATCTCATGGAATCAACACCGGGAAGGGAGCATAGGAGGAAGCTGTTCGCATTGGCTATTTACGGGCTGATCATATTTCCGAAAACAATAATGCATATTGAAACTGGAGTTGTCAGATTGCTAGAACAAATGCATCATCATCATGTGAGCCCAGTTCCGTCATCATTGCTGAAACTGTTCGATCTCTTAATTATTGTAGACGCAATGGAGGACGTTTTATCGGATGTGCGCCACTTCTCCATATTTGGCTCAAGGCTCACCTGCCTTGCTTGAAACAGGACTTCCGACGTCGATTCTTCGAGGATTTCGTACCCATAGAGGCATTCACCAAATGTGCCTGGACAGAGAAAGAGAACAAGGAAGAATGGACTAAGTTCTTCCTGAATATGTCAGACTCTCAGATAGTGTGGAAGATCCAATTTATCACTGCAAAGCCTGTCCTGTATCGATGTGGGAAGTGTCCCTGGTTCCTCTTCTTGGTATTTGGGGAGGAACAAGCTATGCTCCTGCCATGGTCCGTAGGCAGATGGGATCTCAACAGTTCATTCCCGCGACTCACCGCCTACATGAGTTAGAGTTCTCCTATGATGATCCACGCTCCAAGCTCTACATAGCAGGGATACAATGTGCCTGGAGTGCCGTATACCTAGTGAAGCCAGGCGCTCTCCCATCATCTAACCCCTACAATGAGTGGAGGAAAATGAAGAAAGAAGGCATCCTCCCTATCTCGGACATTGTGAAGGTTGCCACTAAAAGAAACCTCGAAACATAAGTTAAGGAGCAGAAGGCTGAGGTTAAGAGAAGGTGTCTGGAGATTGAACGAAAGGATTCCGCACTGGAAGCACTGAAAAAAGAAAACGAGTACCTTCGAGAGAAGTTTGAGATGAAGCAGGAAGCTTTCCAATTACTGGTCGAGGACTTTATCAAAGAAGAAGAAGAGAAAGAGCAGTGGAAGGAGCAACATGACAGTCTTCAAAGCAAGGTAGAAGTGATGATGACTCAGGCATGTGAAGCCGGTCAACGAGCAGGGGAGATGGAGGATGAAGCAAGGGACCTTCAAGCTAGCCGCGTTCCAGACCAAAAGAAGATGTTCGAGTTCATCGAGAAAGCGCGCCGACATTACCGATGCGTTAGAAAGATGTTCCGGATTTAGATCTGAGATTTCCTTGGTAGCTCAACGTTGTGCTAAGTGTTTTAGGCTTCTTTTTGTTATTTGCTTTGGACATGTTTTCTTTCAAGTATGTTTCTGAATTGTGGTTTTAAGCACGTCGTTTTTATGGAGTTTCTATATTGATCATTCATACATGCATTCATAGGCATATTTAGACTAAAACGAACTTCTTTTCTGAAAATAAAAAAAATAAAGGAGCGAGCAAGATTGGAACTCAGTACCGCTATAACACTCGATCTCGAAGAAAGCAAGTGATGGAAAACATGGAAGGACGTTTCTTGGAATTGGAAAACAAGGTCAATACCATCACTGAGCAATTTGGTCACCTGATGGAATTTATCAAAGCGAAAGGGCCTCAAGGATCTTCCCGAGATGATTTTGACACCCCACCCGGGTTCACTCCCATAAAGAACAAGAACGATGAGGGAACTTCGCAAGTGCGAGTTGAGTCGGGAGATGAGAAGAAGAAGGAAGTGGAAGAGCAAAAATTTGAGACACTGGAAAAAAGATTGCGAGCTGTTGAAGGAGGGACTCTACTGGGTTCTTTCAATGTGGACGATCTCTGTCTGGTCCCAGATGTGAAAATCCCCGCTGATTTCAAGATCCCGGAATTCAGCAAATACGACGGAACTACTTGTCCGGTGACTCATCTGACACTATTCTTGAGGAAAATTCAACCGCTCTCGAAAGACGAGAGGGTCTGGATAGCTCTTTTCCAAGACAGCCTGATCAGGTCCCCTTTGCAGTGGTACCTCAGTTTGGGTTCCAAGGCAATTAAGACATGGAGCGATCTTGCTCATGCCTTCGTGAATAACTACCGACATATCACGGACCTAGCGCCAGACCGACAAACCTTGCAGAACCTGGAAAAGAGAAACCAGGAGACATTTAAGGAGTACGCTCACAGGTGGAGGAATCTAGCTGCACAAGTCCAACCGCCCATGACAGAAAAGGAAATGGTTACAATGTTCATTCAAACGCTGAAATCTCCTTTTTATGAGAAGCTCATTGGAAACTCCACAAACAGTTTTTCGGATGTCGTACTGTCGGGAGAACGTATTGAATACGGCGTTAAGACTGGAAAAATAATGGAAGCCTACACTGATAATGGAAGACAAGGAGGACCTCCCCGTAAAGAAGCAGTCCAACAGTTGGGAAGAGGTCGTGGGACGCCATTGGTAGGGGCAGTTTCATCTGGGCCCGTCCTTTCTATCCCATTGGACAACCGAGAGCAACTACAACTACACCTCCGACAACTGGATTTCCCAGGCGAAGGGAAATATTCGCTCCTATTCCGATGACCTACTCAGAGTTGTATCCAAGGCTCATCGAGAATAAGCTCATCCACCCTATTCCATCTAAGCCACTGGAACCACCATATCCAAGGTGGTATGATCCAAATGTTACATGTCCGTATCATGATGGGGCAGCTGGACACACTATCGAGAATTGTCTAGCATTGAAGCGGGTTGTCCAACAACTATTAGACACAAAATGGCTGGACTTCTTCAATGAAGGCAATACCACTCAGCACCCCTTACCCTCTTATCAAGGAGGACAAGTGAATGCAATCGAAGAAGAAAGCTACCAAAGAAGGACGGTAGATGAGATCAAGACTCCGATGGAATCTATACACTCATGGCTTGTCAGAGAAGGATTTTTAAAAGCCGGAGTCATAAACCCGAATTTGGGGCAGGAGACAGAGTGGTGTACTCTTCACGGTAGTGAAGGACACTCTCTTAAGACTTGCCGAGTTTTTTCAGAACTCCTTCAGGCCTTAATGGATTCATCCCAGTTGTTGGTGTATTCCTCAAACGGGGAAGAAAACATCAATGCCACCTCGAGCGAAGAAGATTCCAGGTCAGGGCCCTGACCGTTGGTGATTTCATTATCTACTCCAACTGTCAAGCCTCTCAAAATACAGGCTCCAGCTCCGTTTTCTTACAAGTCCGATCACGCGGTCCCATGGAGATATGATTACACCTCTAATGTTTCAACGAATCTGCCTGAAGTGGGGGGCATGACGAGAAGCGGTCGTATTTATACACCCGAGCAGAACAAGAAGGTTCAGGGAGAAAACGCTCCTGAAGCACGAGCAGCCCAAACAAAGTTGGCCAGAGAAAAAGAGGTACAGAAGGCTGTCACCGAGGAAGAAGCTTGTGAATTTCTCAAACTCATCAAGCAAAGTGAATACAGTGTTGTACAACAATTGAACAGTCTGCCCTCTAAGATCTCCATATTATCTTTGCTGTTGAGTTCAGAAGCTCATCGAGAGGCCTTGTTGGAAGTGTTAAACAAGTCCTACGTGGCTCAGGACATTACCGTTAATCATTTTGATCACTTGGTCAACCACATAACGGCTCAAAATCTCATCTCTTTCACGGATGATGAGATACCGAAGGAAGGCAGGGGACATATGAAAGCTCTTCACATATCGACCATGTACCGAGACAAGATTATGGCGAGAGTCCTCATCGATAATGGGTCAGCACTTAACGTGATGCCATTGGAGACGTTGCATAAGTTGGGAGTGGACCCTACATTTATCAACAACAGCCAAATAATAGTGAAAGCATTCGATGGGACTAGAAGAGAGGTCATTGGTGATATTGAGCTTCCGATCAAAGTGGGGCCGTTTGACTTTCATATCACTTTTCAGGTGATGGATATAAAACCGACCTATAGCTGCCTGTTGGGGAGGCCTTGGATACACATGGCTGGTGTTGTACCTTCCTCACTCCATCAGAGGGTGAAGCTTGTAGTCGAAGGAAGATTGGTGGCCGTTTTCGCTGAAGAAGACATTCTTTTGTCCAGACCGTCAGAGGCACAGTACGTGGAAGCAGGAGAAGATGGTCTTGAATGCTCTTTCAGATCATTTGAAGTAGCTCAAGCCATATATGGAATGAATCCAACCCCAGCTATTTCAGGCACTGGTCACATGATTGCGAAAGTGATGATAAAAGAAGGATATACCCCAGGAACAGGGTTGGGGGCAAGCGCGCAAGGCATAACCAGACCTTTGAGCCTCCCTTCAAATGAAGGAAAGTTTGGCTTGGGGTTTGAACCGACGCACTGGGACAGGAAGAATCAAGCCTTGGAGAGAAGAAAGAAAAGGCTCAACCGAGCAGGGGGGCATGTCAGAGAGGAGAAGATGGTAATCCCAGATATATGCGACACCTTTGTTAGTGGAGGTTTGGTCCCTAAGAGTGGAGGAGGAAATGCTCTTATCATCCCTATCGCCAAGTCCTTTGATGATTTGTCGATCCAGGCTATTTTGGAGGAAGACTCTGGAGATCTGGCGCTCATTCGACCCCGTGGATCATGCGAAGTGCTGGACAACTGGGAAGCTATGGAACTACCTGTTGTAGCGAAAAGCTCCCCAAATAATTTAATAGTACTATTCTCTTAGAAATAGGTCCAGTTTCTAGAGTATTGTCTTTGCTTATTGTGGACTTTTTAGCTATCACTATCTGTTTTTAGTTGATTATCATTTATGCATATCAATGAAGTCCGTCATTTCATCGTTCCTTTCACGAGTGTTGTCTTATTCTTTTCTTCCACTTCCCCCAATCCCATCATTTCTTAAATGCAGCAATGATTCTCGCGTTGACAATTATGAATGCAACCCATTTATAGATTTTGATAACCCTGTTAACTCTGTTGAATCCGATGATGAGGATTTTCAAGTATCTGCTGAATTATTGAAGTTAGTTGAACAAGATGAGCGAGAGAGGGTAATGAGTCAGGAAACTACTGAGACAATTAATTTGGGTAGTCAAGATGAAGAAAAACATGTTAAGATTGGTGCTTCATTTCCAGAGAAAGAAGAATTGATTCAGTTATTGAGAGAGTTCAAAGACATATTTGCGTGGTCATATCGGGATATGCCGGGGTTAAATCTTGATATTGTTGTGCATAAGATTCCGCTAAAGCCTCAGGGCTAAACACATTCGACAAAAGTTACGGAGGTTAAAACCGAATTGCTTTTAAGAGTAAAAGAAGAAATCCAAAAGCTATGGGATGCGGGATTCCTTGGTGTAGCGGAGTATACAGAGTGGGTAGTAAACATAGTTCCTATCGAGAAGAAGGAAAGCAAGAAGCTGAGAGTTTGTCAAGACTACCGACCTGTTAATGCAGCTAGTCCAAAAGATAACTTCCCCCTCCCTCACATTGACACTTTGGTAGATAACACGGCTGGGAACTCGTACTTCTCTTTCATGGATGGTTTCTCCGGTTATAATCAAATTAAATTGCACCACGATGACATGTCAAGACAGCTTTCATCACGTTGTGGGAACTTTCTACTATAAGGTGATGCCTTTTGGATTAAAGAATCGGGGCCACTTATCAAAGAGCTATGGTCACGCTGTTCCACGACATGATGCATAAGGAGATCGAAGTCTACGTGGATGACATGATAGCTAAATCTCACACCGCCAAGGATCATCTAATGATCTTCGAAAATTGTTCATTAAGCTCCGCAAATACCAGCTGAAGCTGAACCCTGCAAAATGTACCTTCGGTGTAAAGTCTGGGAAATTGTTGGGCTTCATGGTGAGCAAAGAAGGTATCAGAGTGGATCCAAATAAAGTCAAAGCTATACAGGAAATGTCACCTCCAAGAACTCCGAAAGAAGTTAGAAGCTTTCTTGGAAAGATCAACTACATTGCGAGGTTCATATCTCAACTAACCTCAAAATGTGAACCGTTGTTCAAGTCTTTAAGGAAGAACAGCGGTGTGGAGTGGACAAATGACTGTCAAAAGCTTTTGAGAAAGTGAAACAAGATTCGATGAATCCGCTTTGTATTAGTACCGCCAAGACAAGGGGAACCCTTAATCCTATATTTGTCGGTGCAAGACTCTTCTCTAGGGTCAGTTTTGGGACAACGTGATATAACGGGCCGGAAGGAACATGCTATCTACTACTTGAGCAAGAAGTTTAATGACTGTGAAATAAAATACTCAATGGTAGAGAAGCATGTTGCGCTCTTTCCTGGGTAGCAAGTCGCCTAAGGCACTACATGCTCAACAACTCCACGTTGTTGATATCAAAAACAAATCCTATAAAGTATATCTTTGAGAAGCCAGCCCTATCGGGGAGAATAGCCAAGTGGCAGATGCTTTTGTCGAATATGATATTCAGTTTGTATCCCAAAAGGCTATCAAAGGGAGTATTATAGCTGAATATTTGGCTGATAGAGCGACACCAGACTTTGAACCTATGAGAATGGAATTCCCTGATGGGGATGTGATGTCCATCGAATGGGATCCTGAGGAGTCTGAAGAGGAACCTAAAACCTGGATGATGGCTTTTGATGGAGCATCAAATGCTCTTGGACAAGGAATTGGGGCGATCATTGTCTCTCCGGAAGGAAAGCAATACCCTCTCACTGCCAAACTCACATTCTTATCATGCACGAACAACATAGCAGAATATGAAGCATGTGCCATGGGTCTCAGAATGGCCTTGGAGATGAATATCAAAGAACTGAAAGTTTACGGGGATTCAGCTTTGGTGATTTATCAACTAAGAAAGGAATGGGAGACTAGGGACTCTAAGTTGGTTCCTTATCAGAGATACATTCAAGAGTTGGTCAAGGAGTTTAAGAAGATAAGTTTTCACCATATCTCGAGGGAAAACAATCAAATACCAGATGCCTTGGCCACGCTAGCAGCTATGTACAAGATAAGTAACCGCGAGCAGACCCCCATAATCGAAATGAAAGTATTTGATGTTCCGGCATATTGCACAAATGTAGAAGAGGAGAAAGACGGAGAGCCGTGGTTCTATGATATCAAAAGATACCTGCAAGAGCAAGCCTATCCAGTGGGGGCATCAGATAATGACCGAAAGTTCCTACAAAGGTTGTCGATGGGATTCTTTCTAAATGGGGATGTGCTCTACAAGCGGAGCTCAGACATGGTACTACTTCGTTGCGTGGACTCCCGGGAAGCCACTAGAATCATGGAAGAAGTACATGAAGGTATATGCGGCGCTCACACCAGCGGGCATACAATGGCAAAGAAAATTCTGAGAGCGGGTTACTATTGGCTCACCCTAGAGATGGATTGTATCAACTATGTGAGGAAATGCCACAAATGTCAAGTTTATGCTAATCGGATACAGGGTCCACCAGCGCCGTTAAATGTAACCGCAATACCGTGGCCTTTTGCTATGTGGGGTATAGATGTGATCGGAGCAATCAATCCTAAGGCTTCTAACGGGCATAAGTTCATTCTGGTAGAAATCGAATAATTCACTAAATGGGTCTAGGCTGCATCTTACGCCAGCGTGACTAGAAACGTGGTTTGTCGCTTCATTAAGAAGGAGATCATTTGTCGATACGGATTGCCAGAGCGCATAATCACTGATAATGCAACAAATTTGAATAATCATATGATGGATGACTTGTGTAAGCGATTCAAGATCAAACATCACAACTCGCACCGTATCGACCTATGATGAACGGTGCAGTGGAAGCGGCGAACAAGAACATCAAGAGGATCGTTGAGAAGATGACGGTCACATATAAGGATTGGCATGAGAAGTTACCATTTGCCTTACATGCATATAGGACCTCTGTGCGCACCTCTACTGGAGCCACACCTTTCTCCCTGGTATATGGAATGGAAGCGGTATTACCCATCGAGGTTGAAATTCCCTCATTAAGAGTTTTGATGGATGTAGAATTGGAAGAAGCAAAATGGGTTCAGGCAAGGCATGACCAACTTAACCTAATTGATGAAAAGAGAATGACGGCTCTCTGTCATGGGCAATTGTATCAGCAGAGGATGATTCGAGCTTATAACAAAAAGGTTCGACCTCGTCAATTTGTGGAAGGGGACATTGTGCTTAAGAAAATCTTACCTATACAGACTCCAAGAGGAAAATGGACTCCAAATTACGAGGACCTTTCGTGGTAAAAAGGCGTTCTCTGGAGGAGCTTTGATTTTGACAAATGGATGGACAAGAACTCCCAAGGCCCGTGAACTCGGACTCTGTGAAGAAGTACTATGCATGATTCTTGGAGTGCTTGGAGTCCTCGAATAGGAGACAAGAGAGAAGACATGGTTATCATGATCAACGCATTTATAATTGTCAAAGCAATCTCTTCATCTTTCATCATTTCCTTCTATCCACCTTGCTCTTTAACGTGGATGCTTGTACTCTTTCGATCTCAAAGTTATGAAATGACAATCCTTCCTTTCATTTCTCCTGAGCCATATCTCATCCCTACTTCATTGATGTGTCGTATGATAATCTAACTGGAAAGGATAGTTATAGCTAAAACATTAAAAAAGGAAAAGACCATAAATTACTCTGGGAAGCTTTAAGCGAACAGGTAAGATTCTGTGGCCATCAGGTGGATAGCGCAGAGTATGTGCCAGCAGGGGACAAAAAGGCAAACAGACTTCCAGATAATGCCTCGAAATGAAAGCCCGAAGAGATAAGGTTATTGATGGAATCAAATCATCCCAAGAGTCATCGTTCATCCGATGAATGGAGTGCAAAGAAGAGAGTTCAAGATATGGAGAAGATGGCCAATCAGAAGAAGATCAAAAAAGAAGAAAGAAAAGAGAAAGAAGGAAAAGAAAAGAAAAGAAGAAAGAAAATGGGAGTAGAAAAAAAAGGAGTTTTGAAAATTTCATATGCATTTTTGCATGGCAATTTGCATGGCATTTGCATGGCACGCATGACATTTTGCATAACAGGAACAGGAACGGAAAGGAGTCTTTGAGCATCATGGATTGGTAAGCAGAACCCATTAGCAGTGGTCATCTCGAAATGGTAAGAGTACCTCTACTATCTCTAAGAGTTGCATAAGGTTCTCATCGGAAAAGGTAAGGAAGAATTTTTTTAACCTCTTCAAGCATGGAGGCAGATATTTTCTATTCGAGTGGTGAGAAAGTTCTCATTCATTCTAAGACAGGACAAGATAAGATAGGAAAAGCAATTTGAGGTGGCAAAAAGGGAAGGTTCCCTACCTCGCAATTCAAATCTAGGTGGCAAAAAGGAGAAAGTTCTCTACCTAGTAACCCAAATTCAGGACAGGATAAGAAAAGCAATTTGAGGTGGCAAAAAGGGAAGGTTCCCTACCTCGCAACCCGAAAACTAGGTGGCAAAAAGAGAAAGTTCTCTACCTAGTAATATTTTTGGGGCAAGGAAAGTTCCTTAGCCTCGGATAGCGGGAAAGTTTTCGCTATTCAAACTCAATAGGAAGGTTCTTATTGAGAGAAGCATGGAAGGTTCCTTAGCTTCATTTTTCGTCTTTATTAGAGGCAACGAGAAGGTTCTCGACCTCACATCTGGGGGGCAAGGAAGGTTCCTAGCCTCGAATAGCGGGAAGGTTTCCGCTATTCAACTCAATAGGAAGGTTCTTATTGAGACGAATAAATGAAAAGTTTCTTTTCTTCATGAATAACGAAAAGGTTTGTTGACACTCAAATTTTGCCCCAAGGTTTTTGAAAGTATGTTGGGAAAGGGGTTAAGTGACTAATTGGGAAGGAAATGGTTCATTAGTGGTAAAATCGAAAGGTTGGGAAAGTTAGGGACTACATTGAAAGTTTTACAAAATTGTGGCCTAATTTAACGGTTTTCCCTTTTCTTCTTTTGCTTGCTGCAGATGCTTCGTGGAAACGCCGAGACTTCACCGGCGACGAAAGCGGAGTTGAATCACGCTCCCCTTCCACGATTCAGCGGTTGGAGGCGTCGTGGGCGGATGGAACCGCTCCCAATCCCTGCTATAAATCACCAAGTGCAGAACCGAAGCAAACACACACAATCACAGAGAAGACACGAACTCAAAAAACGAAAGGCAGCAGCTGAAAATCGTTCAAAATCAGCAGAAGAAATTGGGGCTTTTTCCGATTTGGAGGCGTTCGTGTTAAGCTTTCATCTCGTCTGAATCGTTTCTGGCCCTCAGCAAACAAACCGGCGTCGATTTCATCCTCGCTCCTCCGCTGCTGTGACCACCGTTGGAGTTCTCCCGCAACAGCTACCGGTTGCGAACCTCCCGTTTTAGCTCCGCACGACAACCTGTCTCTCGACCTTGCTTCAGTCGCACAACCTCCGAACATCTCAGACAATCGTCCTCGTGCTCATCGCAAATCGCCCGCCGGACTTCATCGCGAACAGCCCAATCGCCAGAAGAAGTCTCTGTTTCCGGTTGCGAGTTGGGGAGGATATAAGTTCCGTTTTTTGTTTAGGTTTCCAATCGGCCTATCACAAATAGATTGGTGGCGACTCCCGTCGAAAACCTCGTCGCTACAGCTGGCGACTCCGTTGGGGATAGTCTGGCCACATCAAGGGTTTATTTCCTTTTCTTTTCACTTGATTTTTCTTTTATTTTTGTCTTGTCACTTTTTACATGTTATATTATTTTGTGACATACATGACATCGAGCTCTCCTCCCGAGCTCCTCATACCCTCGATCCGCCACGCCATTCCCTGACCTCCAGCGAGTCGAATCCGGCAAGCCTCGGTTGTCGATTCGCCTGAATCGGGTGTTTGGCGGAACAGTTATGTCGTCCGCTTGATGATAGTGACGGCCAAGCAGATCTCAGGTCGTGGTGGAGGTTAGCGTCAAATCCTGTTTGGCTGAAGTGATGTTGTTGGCAAATTCACGCTAAATTTGCCGAATTCACTCCTCGCGAAATCACGCGAGGTCCGATTTTGTTTCGTGAAAAACTTGAGAATTCATCCGCGAAAAAGAAGTGGTGAGAAATTAAAAATTCACCTAAAAAATGTGATGTTTGAAGCACCCTATTAAATCTAGAAATGGCCTAGATTTCTGTAACAATAAAATAATTTTTCGGTCCAAATTTTCATTCACAAAACATCATTAAATCTATTAACTCTCAATAAAATCCATTTTCATGCCAATTTTTTCTTAAAAATATTTTGGTGCACACTTTCAAAGCTAGGATATCCATCTCATAACAAGCAAGCATGGCAACTATTGGGATGCCGCAAATGTTGATGTTTTAAATCATGTGTTAGTTGAAAAGCAAAGGACCTAGATTAACTCTCAATTAACTATGACAATAATTAATTGCTTCTTACCTTCTCTACTTTGACACTAAGCACCCAGAAGTTTTGATTTTGATGTAAATACCTTCTTCCTCTCTCCCTGCACTGCAGCATGAGCCATGAGGTCTCTTACAAATCCTTAAAAGTAAGGACCTTGGTTTCCAAATGTGTCAGATATCTATATCAACGCTCAAGCAACAACTTCCCCAAATCATCTTCCACCGAATTCAGACAGAAAAAGGCATTAGAAGATTCTTGGCGATGGTCACTTGTTCCAAATGGGGATTTCTGTGTTTTAAAGAAAGTGTAGAATTATTTGGGGTTGGAGGAAGTATTACACAATATTTAATCTATCATTTCTTCATAAATGTGTGTATTTGAAATTCAATAATTCTTATTCATATCATAATTTGAAGTATGGGTGTAAATGGGCCGAGCCGAGCATGAATCTTTTAAGCTCGAGCTCGGCCCATTAGTTATTGATACTACTCGAGCCCAATATGTTATGCTTGAGCTCGGCTCGGAATAAGCTCTAGCGACTTGGATAGCTCAATAGGCTCATTTTAAAACTCTCTAAATTATATTATAATTAAATAATAATAAAAAATACAATATATCATCAAAGTTTATACAATTTAAACATCCAAAATGATATTTTTTTACTAATCATAATAATTACTATTAATAAAATACTACTATACCTAACATAAATTATAATATAGTAAAAAACTTCAACAGGTTTGATAAGTGTCGTTAAGTATCGATACTCGATTGGGCCGAGTATCGTTGGACTCGAGCTCGACTCGTTAACATATCGAGCTTCATTTCAGGCTCGAACTCGAGCTGGAACTCGATAGGTATTGACTCGATAAGCCCCAACTTGAGCTCGAGCTACCCTTTAAAGGCTTTACCAATTTACACGCTCTTAATTTGAAGTATAAATTTTCTAAATATATTTTTTATATTTTTTCACTTTTTATCTTACTAAATATTTGAGTCAAACATGGAATCATATACATTAATTGAGGAGAGGAGTATATATATAATTGTCAAAAAAAAATTCTATTTTTTCCTCTCATAAAGAATACAAATAAAAACTCATGAAATTGGTGTTTTCTTCACCAATTAATTTCATCAATTCAACATTAAACATTCAACATTGTACCTCCACTTTTTCCTCTCATAAACATCATATCAATTTTAAAATACTCACCAAAATTTTGTCAAAAAAATACTCACCAAATTGTTCAAAACTAGGTTTTTGAGCCCCTCCTTCGCAAGGGGAACAAAATTACAAAATTGAAATAAATTGAAAATTTTGGAAAAGTAAAAATCCTCAATAATAAGAATATTCGGATTATTCCTTAAAATAATACTCAATGATAAAGTTAAAGAAATTTTAAACTCTTTTTTGATTATCAGGAGAAAGTTCAATACATTTAATACTTAATTTTGCACCAATTCTTGGATTTCATAAATTAAAGTAAAGATAGATCGAAAGAAAAATAACAATACACTTAAATCCTATTATTAGTATGAAGATTATTAAATTTAGTGATTCATATGTAAAGATATTAAAATCATAGTGGTTTATAAGTCATTTATTAATGAAATCTAAATAAAATAAAACACAATTCACGAAAAAATATCATATTCGAGTTTTTCAAAAGTTTTTACTTATCCATAAAAAAGGTTTTGAGTTATATAAATTCAACATCCAATCAAAAAGTTTAACACATCTAAAAGATAAAAGATGTGAATATAAAAACTATGAAGCAGTGTTGGAAAACATAATAAAATTAGAACCCTTTCTTGAGTCCTTTAAACAAATTTTTTTTATCAAACCCAAGTCTCTTAAAAAATAGAAATAAGAAAAAGATAAAATACATGAACTTTATTACTGAGAGCAAAAATATTGAAAATAATAAATATTGATTTAAAAAATAACAAACATTTGAAATAAAGAACAATGGATTAAACAAATTTTTTTATCAAACCCAAGTCTCTTAAAAAAATAGAAATAAGAAAAAGATAAAATACATGAACTTTATTACTGAGAGCAAAAATATTGAAAATAATAAATATTGATTTAAAAAATAACAAACATTTGAAATAAAGAACAATGGACAAAATGAGATTTAAAAAAAAAAACTGAATAAATGGAAATGAAACATGAGGAAAGTTTGACAATAAAAAAATTTAAAAAAGGAAAATTAAAGTTTAAACCAACATAATAAATGAAATATGTAAAAAAATGAGGATTGCATAAATTATAGATCTATATATTTGTGGAGAATTTCCAAAATATAAAATGAAGAATGTAAAAAATAAAATGAATAATGAAGTAAGATAAATTTAGCAAAAACAATTAAGAAGTTTAAGATTTTTTTTAAAAAAATACCCAAATAATGAATAGTGAGAAATCCCCATAAATAAATATATAGATGTATAATACTCCCTCCGTCCGCAAAAGACTCCACCATTTATTCTGATAGTTTCAGAGTATTTAATCTATGATTTTTTTTACGAATGTTTAGACACCGAAAATTAAATATTTCATATGTGTATCATAATTTGAAATCTAAATTTTCTGAATATATTTTTTCTGAATTTTTTAAAACTATTTATCTTTGTTAAAATTTGAGTAAAACATTGACGCAAACCAAAAATTCGTTGGTGGAAAATTTTGCGGACGCGGACGGAGTATAATTTTATGCAAAGAACACAACCCCATAATTAACCGATCCAAAACATCAATTTCAAATTGTCATTTTCACCAATTCAGCGCCTTCACAGATGGCAAGCGAATCCGCCTGCACTTATCAATTTAAAAGAAGCAGACAGATTCCAATTTGAAAATGATCACATACCAGCTAATCTCGGATCATCAAAAGAAAAGCTGAATTCAACACCCATTTCTTCGCCTTCAATCTTCTTCTTCCTCACTGTTTCCTTTTTCATCATCACACGTTTATGCACTCTCTCCGAACTCAGCCTCCGAGGAAGAAGAAGAAGAAGAAGAAGCTCCCAAGGCTATGGAAGATGAAGCCGCGCAGCGATCCTTCATCATCACCCAGAACAAAAACGCATCTGGTAACCAAGGATTCGAGTTCAGCAACTTGAGGTCGTCGTTCCTCAGCTGTGTCTGTTTGGATCAGTCCAAATTATGGAAGGTTG
The DNA here is from genome assembly GCA_024586325.1 of Stellera chamaejasme. Classification (NCBI taxonomy): domain Eukaryota; kingdom Viridiplantae; phylum Streptophyta; class Magnoliopsida; order Malvales; family Thymelaeaceae; genus Stellera; species Stellera chamaejasme. The sequence goes on from CM044986.1 coordinate 2,821,557, forward strand.
GTCTCTCCTGGTCGCTCTTCTTCCTTCTCGCCATAATCGTCCCGATAGTCTCCCACTTCCTTCTACTGTGTTCTGACTGCGACTCGGAGCATCGCCGGCCTTACGACGTCGTCGTGCAGCTTTCCCTCTCTGTCTTCGCCTCCATTTCCTTCTTCACTTTGTCTTCCTGGGCTCGCAAGTATGGACTAAGGAGGTTTCTGTTCTTGGATAAATTGTCTGATGTGAGCGATAGGGTTCGCCACTGTTATACAGAAGAGCTCCAGGTCTGTGTTCATATCTTGAAATTTCTAGAAATTGTTGAATGATTTATAATATCAATTAAGTTCTGTAAACTCCCTAAAAGATCCTATTGAGTTTGTTGTGCTGATTTCTGAAATTGAGTATCTCTTTTACCATTCGTTTTTGGGCAGAAATCGATGAAGTTCCTCTCTCTCTTTGCTTTCCCCTCTTTAGCTGCTGAGGCTGCTTATAGGATCTGGTGGTACATCACTGGAGCTGGTGAAATACCATACTTGGGCAACATGTACTTAAGCTATACAGTTTCATGTACATTGCAGCTGTGCTCATGGCTTTATCGTACATCAATCTTCCTCCTTGTCTGCATTCTTTACCAGCTCACATGCCACCTGCAGCTACTTTGTCTAGATGATTTTGCTCAGGTCTTCCAGAAGGAAACTGATGTGGCTTCAATCTTACTGGAGCATATGAAGATAAGAAGGACTCTTCGGATCATAAGTCATAGGTTCCGAAAATTTATCTTGTCATCCTTGATTTTGATTACAGCCAGTCAGTTTATTTCGCTGCTCATGACATTTAGCTCCAAAATTTCTACCAACTTTTATGAAGCTGGAGAACTTGCGGTGAGCTTTTGTACCTGGTCCTTGTACAAAATTGTTTTAAATGACTTATCTGTGCTCTGAATTCTGCTTCTTCTTTGGTTGTTGAAACAGCTATGCTCTCTCAGTCTGGTAGCAGGACTCTTTATATGCCTGAGGAGTGCAACAAAAATCACTCACAAAGCCTTTTCTGTAATAGGCCTTGCGGCCAAGTGGCATGTATGCGCAACAATCGATACTTTTGATGTGAATGATGGTGAGACCCCGCCATCTCAGATGGTTTCAAGCCAAATATTTCCCGCTGAATGTGACTGGGAGTCCGAAGAAGAAGGAGATGGGGATGATCTAGACAGTACCAAAGTATCTCCAATTTTTGCCAGCACAATTTCCTTTCAGAAACGGCAGGCATTAGGTCTGAAGAAAAGTGAATAGATTTTTCTTAATGAGGACATATATGTGTGCCTTACCACTAATTTCTTGTCCCTTCTGTTGCAGTCACATATCTGGAAAACAATAGAGCTGGGATCACTATATATGGGTTCATGGTAGATAGAACTTGGCTGCATACTGTATTTGGGATTGAGCTAGCATTACTGCTCTGGTTACTCAACAAGACTATTGGTATTTCTTGATCTTTCTCTTGCATCTTGGAATTATGTTATGCTCAATTTTGAAGTGACTGGAAATGTTCCAGGCATCTTGGTTGATTCTATAGTGAATTCTTAAGTTGCTAATCATGCTAATATGTCATGTGATTGCTACTACTCTTAGGAGGAATGCATACTTAGTGTTGCCAATTGAGCTTCTTTTATGCAAGCAGCTTAAGTCTTATTCAAACAACATTGTTTTTACAATAACCATGGAGATAAACGAGCCATCCCTCTAATGTCTGCATCGGTTCATTTTGACCACATTTATGATGAATATATCTATGAATGAAACCAAAGGCTTGTTGCATTGAAAATCGAGACAAAAAAACATTCTCAGCTACATTTAGGATAATAAGCATGTTTATTCATCCTAACGAAAATATTTTGATGACTTTTTAACCTTCTGATTTTCCTTACACCAGCGAATATGACTTGAAATGCCCTGCCCCAGCTTTGTATGACAAGCTCAACAGCAGCATAACTTGATTGGAAACTCAGGTAGTCAGGCTGCCCGTCGGGGCATATCATTTATGGAAATACCGAAGCAACGTTCTTGATGATACTGGTCTATGCAACAAGCCAACAATCGGACATTTTGTATATACTTCTTGAAAGTGGAAACTGCAAGATAGGCAGTTTGACCCTGAGAGGTTTCTTTCTTTTTCTTATGTAAATGAGACTACGCATTGTTTTGTACCTGAACCCAGTGTGTAGGACTGAGTCATAAACTTCCTTTCATCTTACTGTTCAATAGAGTATAAGTTTATACTCCTATGTATGTTTCTGAAAGAAATGCTAGCTTCTGATTTTTTTATTTTAATGTATGTGGAGAAGTTTTTATAGACAATTGAAATAATCTGTTGATCTGATTTTCTTTTTTCTGCTCTTTGGTTGAAGCCAGAAAGAACATGAGAGTATGCTTATGCTCTAACAAACGCTGAGCCTTACATATCACCTGGCAACTGACAAATCTAGCCAGGAAATTGTAACGTATACTGAAAAAATAAGGAAAATAATTTTCGAAAATTTATGAATGTGCTCTTTTTCAGATGCCAAATGCTTCATGCTTGCATTCAGAGTTCGAACTTTCAAGTTTGAGGGTTTTATGTCCAATATTTTGTACTGTTCTATAAGTGTAAGTAGACCAACTTATCTTATTCTTTGAAGTTTGTGGTTACGGAGTATTTATTAAAAATACTTGTGAGTTGTGAATACTATAGTATTGAAAGTTGCAAGAACATTCTATACTGCATCTGATTATTCTGTGATGTATATAGATGTTTGGTTCTTTTTGTGTTCCATTTTAGTCCGTGCTTTTCCTTATTTTTATGAAATTGTGTGACTGAGGACTGAGTGCACTTGCCTAACAAGAAAGCTGCAAGAACTGAAGATCAAACACTTGTTTTTCTTGTGTTCATTGATATCAATGGTCACTACAATTGATCTCAAGTAAACATTAATGCAAAACTTCTCCTTTATTTACTGTCATAATTAACTGCTGTAGATGATCCTTCACTTCCATGGAATGCTGCAGGGAAAGGTGAAAAAGAGTATCAGTTTCCCTTGTTCCTACTGTTAATAAATTGTTTGAGAAGTGATCAAAACAGAAGTGTTACCTTTGGCAGTCAACTGATGGATCAATTGGGAAGCCAAGAGTGACACCGCAAGCTACCGGAAGCTGCTTGGCTCTCCCAGGATCAACCTTAATGGACTTGGCAGCATTAAGAAAGCACACACACAGATCACGCCGGATCTTCGTGGACGACGCCTCCTTGCTCAGGTCCACCACGGCTGTGCAGCAAGGTCCGCTCGGGGTGGCAGGGCCTGCACCCATCACGTAAGGCTGGCAGGGCATCATCTTGGTCAGAGCTGCCTTGCAGGTAATTTCCCCATGCACCTCAACCACCATTAGAAGCATTGCTAGCCCCAAAATCACCCACAAAACCAATGACTTCCACATCACTCTTCCCTCCATTCTCTTCTCTACTATCCTCTCTTAATCGTCTGTAGCTTTTGTGAACTTGCAGCTGTAGGTGCTCTATTTATAGTGGTTTTTTGCAGTCAAATAATTTTACTCAGTACTCACATGCAATGCCAGTTAATTACTGTGTTGCAGTTACATTTTCTTAGGATTCTATTAGTCGTCTGAGTTATCTTACCCCACCATTTCCTCTTTCCATTATAAGGTTTGCTACATTTGCATGATTCGCGTTCAGTAGGCCAAGACAGAGTGGATGATATTGAATACGCTCTATTAATCTTTACTACTATCTTCGATCTCACATCACTCCCTCGTGATCCACAGGTCCACATGCAAGAAGAAACTAAAGAGAGTAGCAGATTACTGGTGTACCTCTTGGCTAGTACTACTATTACTACTACTTACGACAAAGATGAATGAAACCATTGTTCACATCGAAACCGTGTTGAATGACATTGTAACTGAGGCCGGATATCTCAATACTGTCCTCTCTTGTAACGCCCCACTGAACCTTTTTAACTCTCATTTCTCATCAACCTTTGAGCTTGATCTCATTCAAACTCATAAGCATGGCTGTATGCAGAAATCTCTCCCCTTGATTCACTTAATTGAATAATTGAACTGAACCCTAATTTAAATGCTGATTTTGCAGAAACCGCAGGTGCCAAGATTCGGGAACTGGGACAACGGAAAGGAGGACATCCCCTACACGGCCTACTTCGACAATGCTCGAAGAGAAAGAGGTGCAAGAGGACTCTACACAAACCCTTATGATCCTCCAGAGAGTCCTCATCATCATGTGCCCCGTGATTCTTCTTCAGTCGGGAAAGCTTCAAATCATCTGAAAAACAGGGGATCGGGGTCTGGAAGTGAGGGGATGAGCCACTCCGGCCGGCCGAGAGCCGACCCCGGAGCAGGCAGTAGCAGCGTCTCTTCCGATGGCTCAGGATCTAAACACAGAAACAGGCACAAAAGCTACTCATCTGACGACAATAACAGAGTGAGCATGTCTTGCTCTGTTTTCTGAAATGTTTTACTAATTGATAATGAACTGAAGTCCCTTAAATTTTCATTTTTGTGAACAATTAGGGGCATGATAGGGTTGGATCAATACCAAAGTTTGGAGCTTGGGATGAGAATGACCCAGCATCAGGGGAAGGTTATACAATTATATTCCAGCAAGCAAGAAGGGATAAGGAGTCCCCTTTCTCTGTTCCATCTGAACCTATACATAGAAACACAGATCAAGCTTCCTCCTTTAAATCAAAGGTACTTCTTTTCTTTTTCCATAAGCTCATTTCTTTCATTCTTTCTTTCTTGTGATCTTCTTCCTCTTTTTTATGATTTAATTTTGTGATGTTCTTGTTTGATCTTCTTCCCCTGTTTTCTTATGGCCTCTGCTTTCCCTCCCCCAAACAAGGCAGGTGTGCTGCTGTCTATTCCCAGATGCGAGGGGTTAAGGAAAAGCTAAATTCGATATTTTTCCACTGGATTGGCTTTAGATACAATTTGGCTATTGGCCTGTTGTCTTCAACATTCCCACCATCGTACATGTTGAAGCAAATTCTACGACTTTAAAGATTTTGTAATTTAGATTCTAAATTTCGATCTCCATATAATTTCATTTCTAGATCAGATAGATTTTTCTAAGGGAACATTTTTCTACTAAGGTATTTCTTTTTTTTTCTTTTTGTTGAAGCGAATGTCTTATTTTATTAATATGGGAATATTACTCATTCCGTCCTTAAATAATTACACTTTAATTTTTTTGTTTTAAGATTCAATATTTGACTCAAATTTTAATAAAGATAACAAATTTTAAAAAAATTCAGAAAAAATATATCTATAAAGTTTTTACTTCAAATTATGATATGCATATAAATTATTTACTTTCAATGTCTAAACATTCATGAAAAAAATTATAGATTAAATAATATAAAACATCAAAAATAAAATATTGAATTATTTGGGGACGGAAGGAGTACAAAATAGTCTATAGAAACTAAATTGAGAGAATACCTACCAAAATATCCCTTAAATATCCCTTCTTGACCTAAACATAGAGACATGAAAGACAACACGATAATTGCTTATAACCTTTGGTAGTTCTTGTTCTACCTCAAAATGCTCCAAAGCAGGTCATGATGATAACATATCTAAATCTAGCTTCTGATATCTCTGCCATGCTCTCTTTGAGCAAAATGGTATTGGCGCATCACAACAGTGTGTTAATAAGAAGTATCAAAAGAAAATTATGTGAACAAAATTAGCAATATTATGGTACATACTAGAGTGAAACGACTCTAATGTGCAGTTAAGAAAAACTAACTAAACATCGGCATATTGATAGAATACCCACCCTAAGAGTCGTAAGCGGATCAGGAATGACCAGGCCAACTCTGCAACCAGCCATTCCCATTGCCAGGCAATCATGGTCCTGGCAAGGCAGGATACCCAACCTCGCCTGTACTGCTACAGTAATCATATGCCTCAGTCTTTTCCCACAATGTCCAAACCATGCAAACTGCTTCTCTCAGCCGAGTGCGAGAACCCCTGTATGCAGCTTCGTTTCGAACCACTGCCGAAAACTTGACACGGAGGAGTGAAATCGGCGGTGGCAGAAGAGAAGGCATTGTCGCCGGATCCGATATGTAGGAGATGCATACTGGAACTGCGAACAGCGGCGAGATTGAGCGGCAGACTCACTGCAGAGAGCAGGTCAACGACGTCTGTACAATCTTCAAGTTGCAGAGAAAACCCGATCCCCAAACCACAAAACCAGGAGGAGCCCAAAGCTTCTGAAGCAAAAGAGAGCCCAGGATTGGCCGTCGAAATCCGGCCAGCCGTGTCACTGGCCAAACACTGGAGAAGCCTCGAGACGGCACTGCATAGGATGAGACGGCGGCTTCAGATGAGATAGGAAGACCGATGAAAACACTGGAGAAGGAGCACAACTAAACAGCAAAAAACAGACGGCCACTCGCAGCCTCAGACTGGCGGGCTAGAGTAGAGGCGGTTGGGTGAAGGACAGACGCCCAATCGGAATCGTGGCCCTCCAGCCAACGACATCAGCCTTGGATCGAAGGAACATGATGGCGGCGGCGGTGGCGCTTAGAGCGCTACCGATACTAATCCTAGGAGCTTTGTTAAGGAATATTTCTAGTGAGTGTCTATTTACCACATATGTGGAAAAACACATACCATGAAAATGTCAAATTTACCCTTTTAATAAATCTATATGAATGGTGTTTTAGTCTTTTAATTTATTAGGTTAGTTAGTTAAGTTAGTTAATTAGTAGTACATTTAGGTAGGTGTTCTTCCACATATGTGGTAAATAAACGTACTCATATTTCTACTGATTCCTACGGCCTACCTCGCGCAAAGCTGCTAACGTGGCTGATTTTGTGTTTACTGATGACGTGGTAACAATCCTGTTAATCATCACCAAGGTGATATTTCACCCACTAATCAAAATGGTTCAGTTACAAGGTAATTTGGAAGCCCAAGCCCAACTAACTGAATAATTACATATCTAACTCTCATTTTTCCAAGTGCTCTAAGTGGGTGAAAATTCACCCGGTGATAAATAACATCGACCGACGTGGTAGCCACTCAATAATATTTCGTATATTTATAAAAATATAAATGAGTTAATATTATATGTTCAAACATCCATAAGAAAAAATCTATATTAAGGGAAATGCTAAGCATAACCTCTCTAGCAATTGCTTTAGCATTCTCTACTTCTCAATTTGCCATGTGGCACGCTGCGTCTCTTGCGTGACTTTTGCATCAATTAAACTGAATATTGGGTGAGGAATTTTTGTTTTTATGACAATGAGGTTTAATTACAAATTTACATAAAGAAAATAGTAAAAAAAAATTAATACTCCATCTAAGCGTCAATGTTTTCTATTCGGAGTCCATTTTTTGTATATCATGGTTATTTAAGTAATAAGTCAAATTATAAACAATTTGAAATATTTAAATACATCTACTATCCCTTATACCCACAAAAAAAAAACGTTTGTTTAGGTTGTTACATAAAAACAGGATTTTTTTATAAAGAAACTACCCTCTATCCCATAAAAACTAATTTTTTTTTCATTTTCATGTCATAATAAAATTAAAATGTTTCCAAACTTTCCAAATTAAATTGGTTCAAAAATTTCCTTAAAATGGAACATTTCAATTAATATGTGGTCACCTTAAAAATTTCCGCCGGTGTGGAATGGAGGTGGGGGTTTAAATGTAGGTATAAAATAATTAAGGGTAATATTTTTAGGATTAAAAGTTTTAGGATCCAATTTTGTAATTACACCTAAAAGCTAACAGTTGTTCTAACGGAAGTTAACGTCCAGGGGGGTTTTGTATATTTTCACAAACCTCAGGGGTTAAAGTACGAATTCTAAAAATGCGGGGGGCAAAATGATCATTATGACAAACCTCAGGGGGGTATTTGTTAATTTCTCATTATTGAAATCCTTAACATTTGAGGAAACTAATTGGTTAACCCCTTTTATTTTCTAAAATTTATACTTACTAATGAGAGCATGATATGTCTTTACATAACATGTAATTGTGAGAGTTTTGAAGAGCTTTTGAGTATGATTTCCTCACAAATAAATGTATAATGGCAGGTTGTTATAATTTTGGGTCAATTTGACAAAAAGAAAAATGTCAAAGGTCAGAGATTGATTTCTTTACCGCGGTAGCGATCGCTGGAGATTGTCGGGATGCATTTTGTAGGTTCAGCGAGCATTAGCTGATAAGTGTGCATTATTCATATGTTTTACCTCCATATATGTATCATTAATTGAGTTTTGCTAGTACTTAGTGTTGGCGCAAGTGTATTTTGCAGGTTTTCGTTGTTGGTTGTCAAAATCGGTGGATTCGGACGTAAAAGCGCCTTAGAAAGAAAGGGGGAGAACCAAGTTGGAGAATCTGGAAAGGTTCAAGAAAGGAGTGAAGAAAAGAGGCCCGGGCGAGGTCCAGGCGACCCAAACCCTTGGGTCAGGCGATCGCCCGGACCTAAAGAAATCCTTCGGAAGTCCTGGAGCCAGGCGATGCACCAGGCGAGCCCCTTCCTAGATCAGGCGATCGCCCGGCCCCCCCAGCTGCAAGAGGCAGGCGCCCAGGCGAGGCCGGGCGGGCAGATCTTAGATCAGGCGGTCGCCCGACCCGCCTTCAAGAAACACACGCCGGGCGAAGGGTCGGGCGACTGAAACCATGGAGCGGCGGTCGCCCGACCCGACTTCTGAAACGCGTTCCATTTCGATTTTTAGACTTCCAAGTCCGTCTTGTTTCATTTCCATTCGCCAACTCCCGAATTTTCGCCGGTTCGACCTGAAATCTCGGAGAAACCCATCCAAGCCATCTTCCCATGCCTCTCATTTGATTTGACATGTTTATTGGAGGATTGACCAAGATTGTAAGGGTAATACTTTGTTTTACACACATCATTCTTAGTTTTTTCAGCTCTTGTTCTAGCTAGGGTTTTGAGAAGGCTCTTAACTCTTGTTCTCATTTTTACTCACGAATTTGCATTGGTTTATGGAAGATTGAAGAACCCTCCACCATTTCTAAGCTTCTTTCTATCTCTATTACTCTCATTTTGCACTTATGTTCATATCATTTGAGCAAAACGTGAATAGTATGAATAGAGAGTAGTTCTCAATCTCTTTGGTTGTTTAGGTAGTTATATGATTGTTAGATGATGTAAATGTGTTGGGTTGATGTTTATGCATGATGAGTGATCATTTCTTGAGTTTAAAGAAGGTGAAATTGGAAGTGGAAGCTTACATTTCCATATCACCCACTAAGTGTTTGATGAAATGCTTGAGAGAGCATTTCATTAAACTTATCATGGGAAATGATTAGGTATTCTAGGATTGCTTGAGTAAGGTAATTTGGAATATTAGGAGGTTATAGTTGGACTAGCTTAAGGCTTCCATAAATGGTGCAAATGAAGAGATTTCATTTGGTCATTTATGGTAAGGAAGACTCTAGCTTAGTAAGTTAGAGTTTGAACTCTATCCAATCTCCTCTATTATTGCATTAATCTCAACCTAGCATGTCATCTAACATCATTAATCCTAAACAACCAAAGGGGCTTTTAGTTATTGAATTCCATCAAGAAAACCGATATCTATAGCATATTAGTGTAACTTGATCATAGTTCTCATTCTAGTCAATTACTTCCATTTGGATTTATTTCAATTATCATTGTTCTTATCGAAGTTACTTGTCATATAACACTACCCATTCACTTATATTAAAAATTCCAAAAATATTGCATTTAGCTAAATTCCATCGACTCACACAACAATCTCTTGGGTTCGACCCCACTCTCCCAATTACAATTGCAAACCTTGCGCTTGAGGTAGAATGGGTTTTATTACTTGAAATGTGCGTAATTTATAGACATGTAAAACACCCGTCAAGTTTTGGCACCATTGCCGGGGATTGTTTGTGTAGTCATCGGTGATTTAGCTATTTGCATCTTATTGAATAAGTGGATATTGATTGTTGTTCTTGCTCTTCACTTGTAGGTAACTCTTCCGGTTGATGACCGAAGCTCACAAATTCATCTTGTTGGTTTGGATCCGGAAATTGAAAAGACTTTATGGAATTTGAGAAACAAGAGCAAGCACACACAAGAAATTCCAAGAGACTCTAGTTCTTCAAGCCAATCCATCAACATGGAAAGAGGCAATATTCCCGTGGATGAAAATGTGGAAGAGGTTCACGATAATGGGAACCCATTATACAACCAACAAAACAATCAAGAGCATGGGAGAAATCAAAATGAACAAGAACCACCAATCGGGGATTTATTGAGAGCCGCCCGGTGGGATGATGGTAGGCGGTTAATTCGCCCACAAAGAGCTCCGGGGCAAAAATTCAAGGTTCCAACTCACATGTTCAATCTCATCGGACAAAGGCCTTTTTGTGGAAAGTCTCATGAAAATCCACATGATCACATCGACAACTTCATCGAGATTTGTGAGACTTGTGACGTGGATGAAGGAGCGGTAGATGAAGTGAGAATGAGGCTTTTCTCACTCTCACTATTGGGAGAGGCCAAGCTATGGTACAAGAGCCTTGACCCACAACGAATTCAATCTTGGCAAGATCTCCATAGTGCTTTCATGGATAAATTCTTCCCACCGGAAAAGGCGCTTGAAATTCAAAATGAAGTCTCCATGTTCCACCAACGGCCAAATGAGAGTTTGGATGAAGCTTGGAACCGTTTCGAGTTTGCTCAAGAAACTCCCGGGTCAAGCTTTCACACCGGGACATCAAGTGAATATCTTCTATGAAGGTTTGAACTCAACGGAGAAGGGCTTGCTTAATGCCACCGCCGGTGGTCGGTTCGAGACAAAGGCACAACCGAATGCCTTAATATTCTAAACAAGCTAGCCAAGGAAACGGAACCGATGAGCACAAGAGGGGCAACCTCAAGTGCTAGAGTACAAGGAAGAGGGTTGTATGAGGTTGATATTGAGGTGAGCAATAGTGCAAAGATTGATGCTCTCACCAATGCCTTCTCCAAGTTAGCCAAGACGGTTGAGACCGCGGTTTCCAAGCCTAAGCAAGCTATGAGAATAGAAGAAGAAGAGGATTGTGTGGTGTTTGAAGATGCTAACTTTGCAAATTATAGGAGCAACAACTACCCACCAAGGCAAGGAGGCGGTTATAACAATTACCAAAGGCCTCGACATGAAGGCTTTAATTATGGCAATCCTAGTGGTGCATTGCAACCGAATCCGGGTTCTTATCGGCAAGGGGGGGAAACCTCTCAATCTCAAGAAAGAAAGAGCAATTTGGAGGAGACACTTGCAACCTTCATGAAACATCAAACCGAGTTTAATAAGACTCAAGAAGGTCAAGTGGCAAATCTTGGTGCTCAAATGAGAAATATAGAAATGCAAGTAGGGCAATTGGCAAACAATGTGAAGGGTCTCCAAAAGGAGAAGAACATTCCGAGTGACACGATTGATCCAAGGGCACATTGTAAGGCCGTCACATTGCGAAGTGGAAGAGAAGTGGTTCTTCAAACGAAAGAACCACCACTAGATGATGAATACTACCCCCCGCATGCAACCGAGAGAAAGGATATGAAATCTCCGCAAGTAGGGATCGATGAAGAACCGGTTGAGGTGGTTGTTGAGGAAAATGGGGGACAAGGCCCCATTGTTGAAGAAAATGTGAGAGTGTCCAAGCCGACTCTTCCATACCCTCAAAGGCTACAAAAGAAGAAAATGGATGCACAATTCACCAAGCTATTTGAGGTCTTCAAGAAATTGGAGATAAATATCCCATTCTTGGATGCCATCACAAGCATGCCGCCTTATGCGAAATTCTTAAAGGAGCTTCTTTCCAAAAGAAGAAATTGCAAGCAAACGAGGTGGTGCACATGAGGTAAGAAGCAAGTGCCATTATCCAAAAGAAGCTCCCACAAAAAGCAAATGATCCGGGAGTTTCACTATTCCTCTTGATATTGGCTCTCTTCATTTCAACAAAGCTTTATGTGATTTGGGTGCTAGTATTAACTTGATGCCATTGTCTATTTGTAGGAAACTCGGTCTTGGGAGCATCAAGCCTTCTAATGTATGCTTACAATTGGCGGATCGTTCTCTCACTTATCCGCGGGGTATCCTTGAAGATGTATTGGTCAAGGTTGACAAATTCTATTTCCCGGCCGACTTCGTGATTCTAGATATGGAAGAAGACAAGGATGTGCCGATTATTCTTGGGCGGCCATTTCTAGCAACCGCTAAGGCACTCATTGATGTGGAGGGAGGTCGACTCACGCTAAGGGCGGATAAGGAGGAAATATCTTTCAACCTCCACAAGGCTATGAAGGTACAATCGGATTATGGGACATGCCTTAGTATTGATGTGGTTGAGCTTTGTGTGGATGAATACATAGAGAAGTTGAATATGGATGATCCATTTTTGAGAGCAATATTGAATATTGAAGATGAGCTCATGGATTTTTGTGATTCCGTCAACGCACTTCAAACTCTTGAGAATCATGGAAGGTTGAAGAAAGAAAATTGGGGTTTTGAACCTCTAACCGAAGTGGGAGATGTTCCAACAACCTCTCCGAAGCATGAGTTGAAGCCACTCCCGGTGGAAGTGAAGTACATGTTTTTAGATGACAAGGAAGGCTATCCGGTTATTATCTCCGCTTCACTTTCTACGGTTGAAGAAGAAAGGTTGATGCGAGTACTCCGAGAGCACAAAGGGGCCATTGCTTGGTCTATTTCCGATCTCAAGGGAGTTAGCCGGATGTTTGCATGCACAAGATCATTCTCGAGGAAGATGCGGTTCCCAAGAGGGAATTCCAACGACGGCTCAATCCGAATATGAAGAAGGTCGTCAAGGAAGAAATTATCAAGCTATTGAGAGCCGGAATCATTTACCCAATTTCGGATAGCAAGTGGGTTAGTGCGACTCATGCGGTTCCCAAAAAGAGTGGAGTCACGGTATCTCCGGAGGATGGAGAAGCTTTAGAGCTCATCGAACCACCGACAAAGTGGCGAGTTGTGCATGATTACCACCCGGTAAACAAGGCAACAAAGAAGGATCATTTCCCTCTACCCTTCATTGATCAAATGTTGGATCGGTTGGCGGACAAAAATTTTATTGCTTCTTAGATGGCTACTCGGATATTATCAAATTGCCATCGCACCGGAAGATCAAGCGAAGACTACTTTTATTTGTCCGTGGGAATCTATGCTTTCCGGAGAATGCCTTTCGGATTATGCAACGCACCGGCAACCTTTCAACGGTGTATGATGTCTATCTTTGAAGACATGGTTGAACAAGGTATGGAGATATTTATGGATGATTTCTCGGTATATGGTTCTAGCTTTGATGATTGCCTCGAGAATTTGACTCGAGTATTGAAAAGGTGCGAAGAGTCCAATCTCTCTCTTAATTGGGAGAAATGTCATTTCATGGTCAAGTCGGGAATTGTGTTGGGACATCGGATTTCCGAGCAAGGAATTGAGGTGGATAAAGCAAAAATCTCCGTAATCGAGAGATTACCGCCTCCGAAAAATGTGAAGGGTGTGAGAAGCTTTCTGGGTCACGCCGGTTTTTACCGGCGATTCATTAAGGATTTTTCCAAGATTGTCAAGCCCATGAGCGCACTCCTCGAGAAAGATGCCTCATTCGACTTCGATGAGGCGTGTTTCGAGGCTTTTGACATGATCAAGGCGCGGCTAGTATCGGCACCTATTGTTATCACGCCGGATTGGGATTCCCCATTCGAGATCATGTGTGATGCTAGCGATTATGCCGTAGGGGCGGTGTTGGGACAAAAGAGAGAAAAGCTCTTTCGAGCTATATATTATGCAAGCCGGACCCTCGACGCCACCCAACAAAATTACACCACAACGGAGAAGGAAATGTTGGCGGTTATCTTCGCGTTGGACAAGTTTCGATCATACCTCCTAGCTTCCAAGGTGGTGGTTCACACCGATCACGCCGCCATCCGGTATCTATTTGCAAAGAAGAATTCAAAGCGCGTTTGATTCGTTGGATTCTACTAATGCAAGAGTTTGACCTCGAAATTAAGGACCGGAAGGGTTGTGAAAATGTAGTGGCGGATCATCTTTCTCGCCTAGTGCTACATGAAGAGATCGATAAAGAGATACCGATAAAGGAGACTTTTCCGGACGAGCACCTATTGAAGGTGGAGGTAAATACACCGTGGTTTGCGGATTTGGTAAACTATCTCTCTTGTGGTGTAACACCTCCGGACTTCTCTTATGCACAAAAGAGGAAGTTTTTATCGGATGCCAAGCATTATCTATGGGATGAGCCTCTTCTTTTTAAGAGGTGCGCCGATCAAGTCATTCGGCGTTGTCTCCCGCAAGAAGAAGCCATGGAGGTGATTCAACATTGTCACGATTCTCCTTGCGGCGGGCATTTCGGAGCTACAAGAACGGCATCTAAGGTACTTCAGTCCGGATTCTATTGGCCCACTCTGTTCAAGGACTGTTATACGTTTGTGAAGACCTGTACTCGGTGCCAAATGATGGGAAATTTGGGGAGGAAGGATGAAATGCCCCAAAATGGTATTCTGGAAGTTGAGATATTTGATGTGTGGGGGATAGACTTCATGGGACCTTTCCCTCCTTCAAGCGGGAATGAATATATTCTTGTTGCGGTAGACTATGTCTCCAAGTGGGTTGAAGCAATTGCTACCGCCAAGAATGACGCACAAACGGTGGTCAAGTTCTTGAAGAAGAACGTGTTTACAAGATTTGGTGTCGAGGGCCATTATTAGTGATGAAGGTTCTCTATTTGTCACCGCACGCCGCCCGAGCCCGGTTGCGGAGGCGGGGGCGCCGGGACGCCGGAAGCGGAAGCCGGAATGGAAAGGAGTGGCAGGTCCATCGAGACCCGCCGCGCGTAGCGGACCCGAGAACGGAAGGATTGTGGAAGCAGACTAACGGAAATTTCATGCGTATAACCAAAAATAAGATGCAACCATACAATTCATGCACTAATAACAGAGTAAGCCCCGCCCTCCTTGGACGTTTGCTCACGCACCAAAACAGATATACATACAGAATTCACAGTACCTAAACTGTCTAGCAAGCGCCAAGCGATGAGTACAGATTTAGAACTGAATATACAATTGTATATACAGACTTACAACCATCATAGCAATACGAAAGTGTGCATATGCAACTACAGAGCCAACCTTAGAATCTTAGTAACAAAATACCTTGCGCGGGATTCACACCAAGTACACAATCCCGGACCGCAAGGTGCAACCGCAAAACACACCCAAGGCGAAGCCTCACGGAAACCTACTCCGCAGGCCGCTTACTGCACCTACCGAAACCCAAAAACAGTAACCCAAAAAGGGTGAGTCCTAAAAGGACCCCGTAAGGGATTTGGGGTAAGATAAGTATATGCAACCCCGCAAAACAGAAAAAATAGCAATATACGCAATGTATCACGAATAACATACATGTACCAGAAACAAATCGGAATCCCGAAGGATGTGCGATTCCAAATCGCCATAAACCTTATAACAGATCGGAACGACAGCCTCCCACTAAGGGGAGTCAGAAGCCGAAGCTATTACAGAAGCATGGTGCACCACTGGGTAGCGAACCCACAACCGTCGTAGTGTTAATGCATGCAGTATGCCATAAGGCATACTCCTACAAACGTAGGATTAATGCATGCAGTATGCTACAAGGCATACACCTACGAATCACGAACTTACCTTAAAGCGAAATTTCCAAATACCGCAAAATGTAAGTGCTACAATACATATACCTACAGACTACGAATATGCTCTAGGCATATAATACTGAAATACCTGCAGTAATGAACATGAAACTAAACATACACCTATCTTACCAAAAATAGCGTAACCAAACCCTTACCTCACAATTCCAGGGTATTTGACCGATTCTGGACGATTTCCAAACCACGACCCGAAACTCCGAAACCCCTCTTTTTCTCACCTCAGAACCTCAGAATCTGACAAACCAAGTTGAATTAGAATCCTTATCGACCACACTACCAAACTACAACCCCTGACCCCAAAACCGAAAATCCGGCTGCAATTTCCGTAAAATTCCAGTTTTTCACATAAACGTCAGAATTAAGAACCAACCTAGACAATGCAAGATTTCACATTGACAAACATCATACAATTAGCAGTACTGATCAAATCCAACCTTAAACCCTTCTTTACCCGCCATTTTCCGATAATCCCGCTTAATTGTAACTTTTTCATTCCTTAACCGAATTCAACATTTCAAACTTCCATCCACTCCTAAATTCAACCCCAACACCATATTAACATCCAATTTAACCAAAATGAACCTCCAACATTGAAAAAGAATCATTCCAACAATTTGATCCTTAACCAATTTTTCACCACACTTCCAAATCAAACCACACAAGCTTCTAATTAATCACACTAATCACCAATTCCATTTCTTAACCAACATTACTAACCAATTGCATCAAAATCAACAAAACCCCTTTCCTATTCAATTCGGCCAAAAGGAGGATTCCTCACCCAACTTCCATTTCAATCCAAACAAAGTTCCATTAGCACTCTTTAACCACCAATTGCAATTATTAAGCAAGATTACTAACCAATTTCACCTAAACAACCAAAACCTCTTCACTAATAATTCGGCCCAAAGAGGGGTTTTCTACCCAACATGTTTTCCTTCAAATTGAAACCATAGATAGTCTTAGAATCATGCAAGGAACAACATACTAAGAGCATGATTCAAGAACACAAACACACACAATTTTAGAATTTTCCATCAACATTTCGGCATTTAGGGTTTGTTCAAACCAATGAGTTTTTCCAAAATCTAACCATAGATTCTTACTCCTCTCAAGCCCAAGAACAACATACTAAAATTTGGGAGGGAGAGGATCACTCAAACACATAGCCAAGAACAAACCAATCCTTCAAAAATCCTCTCTTTTCCAACCTTTTCTTGTTTCCAAACTTGAAAGAGAAGAAGAAAGGAAGCTTACCAATCTTTGGAGCCTAAACCCATGAAGTTTCAGCCAAGAATTGAAGAAGGAGAAGCTTGATGAACAGCTCCCATGGCTGCTCATAGTTTCGGCAGAGAGAGGAGAAGGAAGAAAGAAGAAGAAGAAATGAAAATATATTTTTCATGTAATAATAATACCCCTTATATAATTTCCCTTCTTTTTCATCTTAAATCATAAGTAGACAAGTGTCCCTTATCACACACACTCACACACATGCTGCCGAAAATCAGATTGCTGCCCATACCCCTTTTTTATTTATTTTGCAACCATAATTCAATTAACTCCCCATTTTTCCGAAAGTTCCAATTCTTTTTGCCCAAAAATAATTACCGGATTCCAAAATTAATGAAACTCGGACACAATCTTCAGAATAATATAACATTCACAGAACATTTTTCAAAAGTTCATTTGCCTTTCCGGAGTGTCCTACCGAGCTCGCTGAACCCGAACCAAAACCCGACGTGCGAGCGTGTCAACCTTAACCGAAATTCCGTCACTCCAAAATTCTATAAAAATACTCATAAATTCCATCTTAAATTATAACACAACTTACCCAAAAGCCGTCAGAAAATTTCCATCCCGAGCCCCGGGATTCCCGTCCCGAGCCCCGGAGTCGCCCGAACCGAACGTCCCGCCCCAAATATTAAACTCCACAAACACCTCCGGACATTCTCACGACTCCAAAACTCCAAACGGCTTCCCAAACTGAGGTCTCAAGAGCGCTACCGAGCCCGCTGTACGTCCCGAGGCGACCCCGACAACCCCCCGGCGCCAGAAAAATATTTTCGGCGGAAACGTCCGGGGGACCCACACGACCTCAAATACGGAAGGGTTCGCCAAAATGATACTCGGATAGGGCTCGGGAGCCGTCTGAACGCCGAAAACGTGACCCGCAGGCCAAAACCGGAGCCCCGGGTCACCCGGTCGCAACCCGCTCGGGGTGACCGTAACATTCTCCCCCCCTTAGAACTCTTGGTCCTCCAAGAGTAGCCTGAACCAACCAGGCAGGTGTCGCTACCAACCAGAAAATATAAACATTCCTCTAACCCAGAACAATCGGACCACCGTACTGGTGCGGCGGGAGTGGTAGTTTAGACTACCATACAGAGCCTCACGGCGTCCCACCCTCCGGGTGCATCTTATTGCACCCAGTCAGCTTGCCGGTATTTCTACCAGACAACCCTGCAGCATCGAACCTAAATCATTTGGAATTCTTGCGCACCAAGATGACTGGGCTAGCTAAAGGTAGCTAAGCACACTCAACTCACTCAACTGAGTGTTTGAGATAGAGAGATGTGTATCTGCTCTTAGTGAGCTGATATGAGCTCAAGGAGCTCAATGGATGATTTAATATGTCTTGGACTAGCTCTATGTGAGCTCGGTACAAATGTGTCTAGGCACCTTTTGGCGAAGAGACGTGTCTCTTGGCGGAAAGGTGCGTAAATTGGTGAAAAGGTGACGGAGAGGGCCAAGCACACCTTCGGCTTAGGCCGAAGGGTGCGTAGCACCCTTGGGTGCCGAAAGGGCACCCTAAGGGGGGCCTCACACCCATTCGGCCATAGGCAAGGGGTGTGAGTGCCCCTTCGCCCTAGGTGCCTCTAGGCAAGGGGGTGCACCCCATGCCTTGCACCATTCGGCCAAAGGGACATGTCTCATGTCCCATGGCCGAATGGACAAGGGGCATGGGTCACCTCCCTTGCCTCTTCACCATATTTTGGATAATTAATTAATTAGTTAATTAATTTCCTATTAGACACAATTATTTATTTATTCCTTTTCTAATTAATTAGTTAATTGAAAAGGCAAAAGGCATGAGACATGTCTCATGGACCAAGGGGCATTGGTTGCAGCCCTTGGTCCTAGGGACATGTTATTTCGCAAATGAAAGGGCATTGTGCCCTCTCATTGGCAGCCCATCCTCCTCTATAAATAGAGGGTGGATGCGCCATTTCTTCTCATCCCACAACCAGCATTGGTTCTCTCTTCTCTCCTCATACTTCCTCTTCCAAGCTAGAAGGCATTCTAGGAGCATTGTGAGTGGAACTCACTTTGGAGACAAATCCTCTCCAATCCGCCCTTAAGGTGTTCCCCGAGCCGAGTCTTCTACATCAACAAGGAGCAAGAATCTCTAAGATTCTTAAGCTGCGTCCATAAGAAAGGTACACATCCTTAATCCTTTCTTCAGCATTATAGAATGCGAACATGAGAAGCATGTTAAAGACGATCCTAAAATCAACAAATGGTATCAGAGCTTTCGGTTTCTCTTTGTAATACATGCTTACTTGTTCGACATGTTTATATGAAGTATGATACATGTTAGTTGAATTTGAAATAACATGTATGAATGTATGATTGTATGTAATCGGACTAAACATGAAGGGAAGCATGAATGTTGTATGATGAAAATGGTTGTATAACATGTTGACTTGCCTATTTGTTCCATGAATGATTAAATGAACCTAAAGAAAATGTGTGCCAAAGTTCTATATCACATTATACCTTGAGGTAATTGCCGGAATGTGCTCTGTCTAGGAGGTGGGTTTTAAGTGGGACCGTCTGTGACCCTCCATCTTTCCCCGGGAGCGCTCCTCTCGTGGTTCCTAAGGTCCATGTGTGACGTAGACTTGGCATGCATGTGACATTTATTCTTTACCTAATTTAAGAATTTCAGCCCCTTGATAGTCTTAATACTGGTTTTGTACCACTATCATGGACTTGAGGGAATTGAAGCTTAAATTAAGTGAGGGAACATACGTCAATTGAAACAAGAGATTCTACCTTAAGATAGTTCAAGTACTTGTACGGTGAACTTGAAGGACTTGAAACTTGATTCAATTGATGAGACACTTCATTAAACTAAGGTCTCTAGGGACCCCGTCAAGCTGATATAATGCTGTCTAAGGAAGTGGTACTTAAGTGAGACCGTTTGTGACTCCACCAACGACCTGGGCATTGTATTAAGGAGACTTATGGGTGATGAGACTAAGGTTTAAGTGAAGTGCTATGGTTGTTACGATAACGCATGAGTGCGTGATTCAGGCCTTCTTGGAAGGTCAAGTGAGGTTATAAACTGATGTATGTTTGGTTGCCCTTGATTGATTGAATGTATAGGCTTGTTAAGGGTATGTTCATAAAATGGCAAAGTTATGCTTAGGCGTTTCTGATCGGATGCTATATGCATACCTTTGCTACGTCTGGGTATAAACTAAGTTATTTCATGAACATATTGCTTGAATAAGTCTAATTGTGTGAATTGGAATCTAAAACATGTGAATTGCATATTTGTAGATGGCTACTAAGAACATAGTAGCAGAGTTGAACCGTGACCTCAAATTGGATGGTGAAAACTATCTAATTTGGCAGCAGAAGGTCAAGTTCATCTTAACTGAGCAAGAGACACTTGAGGTGCTCGATGCTGAGGTCAACCCCCCGCAGGAAGGGGGAAGTAGGGTGGCTTATGAAGCCTACCTTAAAAAGAACTCTATGTGTAGAGTCACACTCTTGTCCACAATGGTGGATGAGATCATGGTGGAGTTCTCCATGCTACCCTCGGCCAAAGGCTTCTGGGATGCTGTGAAGGCCAAGTATGGAGATGTTTCCGTGGAGAAACAACGCTCAATGATACTAAGGTTTGAGAACTATGGTAAACGAGCAGATCACACCATGAGTGCCCACCTTCGTGAGATGTCACGAATGATTCATCAGCTTAAACAAGCTGGGCACGACCTCACCGACGAGCAGCAGTGCAAGCAATAATAAGGTCCTTACTGATGAGGAGTGGCAGTTGATGAAGGTCAACTTACGCCACAACCTCAGATTAAGACCTTTGATGACATCGCCCGTCACCTTTACTTGAGGCTGAAGTAATGGCTCTCAAGGACCACTCCAAGGCATATGTTGCCAATACCTCCGATAACAACGGGGGTAAAAAGAAGAAGTGGTTCAAGGGTGGGAAAAAGGGCGGCTTCAAAGGCAAGGGTAAGGGAAAGGGAAAAGGAAACGGGCCCGGAAAGAAGAAAAGGGACGCTTCGAAGCTCAAGTGCTTCAACTGTGGCAAGAAAGGACACTTTGCAAAAGATTGCAAAAGTGCACCTAAGGTACATTTTGAACCTTCTACTTCAATAGCACATGTGACGTCATGTACTATGCTAATCGAAAGCAATTCTTTGTGGATTGTAGACTCGGGAGCAACAGACCACATAGCTCGGGACAAGTCCTGGTTTGTGGCGTACCGCAAGCTCCCAAGAGGTGTGAAGCACGTCTCGGTGGGGAATGATGCAAAATTAGAAGTAGTTGGTATAGGAACCTGTAAGGTTCCCTTGTGTAATAGATATTTGTATCTTGTGGACACATTATATGTACCTAATATTTGTAGAAATTTAATTTCTATTTCTGCCATGTTGAAGTACAATTATTGCTTTCAATTCTTTAATGATAGTGTAACTATATTAAAGGATAATCAAGTTCTCACAAAATGCTTAGTTAATAATGGACTGTATGAGTTAAGGCCCGATGGCCATTCTGTTGCAACTCCTAGTTGCCACGTGACTAAAGTCATAGATCAAAATCTGTGGCATGAACGGTTGGGACATATAGGACAAGATAGGATGAATAAGTTAGCCAAAAGTGGCTTGCTTGAATCCTTGACCAAGGTTGTCCCGCTAACTTGTCAACCTTGCTTAGAAGGCAAGGCAACGAGAAAGCCCTTTGGGAGGGCAACTAGGAGAACCGAGGCACTAAGTTTAGTCCATTCTGATCTTTGTGGACCTATGAGAATTGAATCCAGAAATGGGTTCAAGTACTTCATCACTTTTACTGATGACTGTACACGATTCACCCACGTCTTCTTACTCAAAACCAAGGCAGAGGCCTTAGCATATTTTCAGAAATATGTACACTTGGTTGAGAACCAAGTAGATAAGAAAGTGAAGTCCTTAAGGACTGACAGAGGTGGTGAGTACAGTTCACTTGCATTCAAGGCCTTTTGTGAGTCAAAAGGCATTGCTAGAGAGTTCACCCTTTCTTGGACACCCCAAAGAAATGGTGTGTCCGAAAGAAAGAACCGAACTTTGATGGACATGGTACGTTCCATGATGGCTAAAGCCAACCTGGATGTGACCTATTGGAGTGATGCGCTGCTATGTGCGGTGCACATTCTCAATAGGGTACCTACCAAGGACATCGACTCCTCTCCATATGAGTTATGGATGAAGAGGACCCCGAACTTAAGCTACTTGCGGCCTTGGGGTTGCTTAGCTTACGTACATAATCCCGACCATCCGTTGGGAAAATTGGGACCAAGAGGAAAGAAGTGTGCTTTTCTCGGATATTGTACGGAATCCAAGGGCTATGTGTTCTTGGATCTCGCTTTAAAGAAGGGTTTGGTGTTTGATGCAAGAAACGCCAAGTTTGTGGAAACGGAGTTTCCAAAAGTTGGCGAAAGTGATGATTTAGCCTCAATAGGCCCGATCCTAGAAGAAGGTCAACCGGCACTTCACAAGTGCCGGTTACAAGGACTGCACCTACCTGCAGGGAGTACCTCAACTGGAACAAGCTGAGGCTTTCCAGAATGAGCCCATACACATGGACTCGAATGAACAGGATCCTGAAACTGAGGGATCTGTTCAAGAGGGAGTTGAGGTACTTCAAGAGCCAACACCTCCACCCCAGTTGAGAAGATCAACTCGGGAGTCCAAAGCACCTAAAAGGTGGGGACTATCGGAAGGTGAGACATACTTGGTCTCGTGCGAGATCGATGAGCCAAGTAATGTCAAAGAAGCTCTTGAAGGGGCACAGAAAGAAGAGTGGCTAAAGGCAATGAATGATGAGTTGCATTCAATGCATGAAAATGAGGTATGGGAATTGTCCGATCTTCCTCGTGGCCGAAAAGCGATCGGCAATAAGTGGGTTCTTAAAATAAAGAAGAACTCTGATGGGAGTATCGAAAGGTACAAGGCCCGGTTGGTGGCCAAAGGCTTTACACAGAAGGAAGGTGTTGATTTCAAAGACACTTTCTCTCCTGTGGTTAAGTTTAATTCCATCAGATTGCTACTTGCAATAGTGGCAAACTTGGACCTTGAGTTGCATCAGATGGATGTAACCACAGCCTTCCTCAACGGTGAGTTGAGTGAAGAGATCTACATGAAACAACCCGAAGGGTTTGTACAAGTAGGTCAAGAAGACAAGGTATGTAGACTAAAGAAGTCTATATATGGTCTCAAACAAGCTTCAAGACAGTGGTACTTGAAGTTTCATCATGCAGTCACAAGCTATGGTTTTGTGATGATGCATGAAGACCATTGTGTGTACTTGTTCTTCAAAGAGTCCAGTTTTGCCATTATGACATTATATGTCGATGACATTTTAATTGCAAGTAGTAGCTTGGAGTTGTTGCTCGCCATCAAAGGATGGTTGTCCTCCACCTTCAAAATGAAGGACCTGGGGGAAGCTTCTTATATCCTAGGTGTTAAGATACATCGACAGAAAGAAGCATATGTTAGGACTTTCACAAGAGCTTTATATAGATAAAGTTCTTGAGAGGTTTAACTTGACCAACTCTAAGCCAATGAACACCCCACTTGCATATGGTTGCAAAATTGGAGAGGACTTATGTCCTAAGACTCCAAAAGACAAGGAAGAAATGACTAAGATACCTTACCTTAGTGCCATTGGTAGCCTTATGTACGCCATGATTTGTACACGGCCAGACATAAGTCAAGCGGTCGGTTTACTTGCTAGATATTCTTCGAACCCCGGCATGGAGCATTGGAAGAATGTCAAGAGGATCCTTAGATACCTTAAAGGTACTAAGGATTATTGGCTATGTTATCAAGGAAAACCCTTGGTTTACACGGCTATTCTGATGCCGATTGGGAGGAGATAGAGATTCTAGCAAATCTACAAGTGGTTATATTTTCTTGCTAAATGGGGCGCTACTACTTGGTGTAGTAAGAAACAAACTTGTACAGCCTTATCAACCATGGAGGCAGAATGCTTTCTTGTGCCTCGGCTGTCCAGGAAGCCCTGTGGCTTGGTTATTTTCTTAAAAACTTGGAGTCGATGGTCAAAATAAGTAAGCCCATTACTATCTACAGTGATAGTATGGCAGCTATGGCCTACACCAAGGACCCCAAGTATCATGGAAAACCAAACACATTAGCATGAAATATAATTTCGCTCGAGATGCAATTGAAGAAGGTGAAGTCAAAATTGAATACATCTCAACAGACCTTATGGTGGCAGATCCTCTCACTAAGCCATTGCCACCCATTGTGTTTGCTCGTCATGTCCGAGCAATGGGTCTTAGGAGATTGTAAATATACTAATTGTTGTATGACTTTCACCACTTTGGTGTCACACATGTATATATGTATAATGATGATCAATAAAGTAATTATTTGATGTCATTTACTTAGTTCCATTAATAACACACAATGAATAAATGAACATGTCCACTATAGGCATTGAGAATGACTTTCTCACACCAAGTCATTCGCCCTTGATCTTAAGTAGACCAAGGATGAGACTACCAAAGACTCAAATAGGGTGTTGTTTCTTCAGAAACATGTGACATACAATGTTACTCTATTGAGTGGGAGTCATGTTACAACACATGACACTTTGGTATACTTTTATGTCGCCTTGATCTGAATAATCAAGATGAGGTGCTCGCACCGATTTTGTATGACACCGATACATTCTAGCCTATGTGTGAGTGTAAGCTAGGGCTTGCACAGAAATTTCATGGCTTGTGACATGTCCTCCTTTTATATGTTAGAAGGAGCACACTCGAGGTGTTTTAAGAGGGAGAAATGACACACCCTCATTCTAAGTGATATCACTCCAAGTGGGAGTGGTGTTTGTAAAACACCCTAAGAAGTGTTAATAGAATCTTTGTAAGTATGTTGCAAAGATCCTATGACCATGAAATTCGACCAAAAGAAGAATTTAAGCAAGTTGTCTCTAACCTTGCGTAGTGTGAGAATTCTTCGATTGGACCCTTAATCACTTTAACTCGCTGTTAATGATTCACATTGACAAAGTTACTTTGATTGGTTGTCGAAGGTCGCAGATGAATGAGGCCGGAGTATCCTCCTTTGGGTAACTAAATCTATATGGATCATTAAGCGGTAGAGTGTAAAGGAAAGACAAGTGAAACTTGGTACATGAGTCCTAAATTCAACCTTTGAGCTCACATGTTGCATTGGTACAACATGATAAGGTCTGAATTGGGGATAATACGAATTAAAGAGTACTGACACTTAACACAGTCATCATTTAAATGAAAGAGACTGATCGTGGTTAAGAATATGTACCATATGTCTTGGGGTTCTAAAGGCACTACTTGAAGTAGTTCAAGTAAAGCTTGAAGATGTTCAAGCATGTCTTGTTAAGTTCAAGAAAATTTGAATAACACACAAACACTTGAAGTGTTCAAGTGAGTTTGAGAGGACAATCTTCCATTTGAGAGTCTAACAACCTCAATGGAAGAGGTACGGTGTGGATGCCTTAAGGTCGCACTCACAACTCCTTTTATATAGTTTGCCAAAGTGTTTGTTTTAGTATGAGGAAGTGTTTTATTCGAGTGGGAGCTTGTGCTCAAAGATCATCATTGGTGCGAGTGGGAGTTTGTTGGAATTCTTGCGCACCAAGATGACTGGGCTAGCTAAAGGTAGCTAAGCACACTCAACTCAGCTCAATCTGAGTGTTTGAGATAGAGAGATGTGTATCTGCTCTTAGTGAGCTGATATGAGCTCAAGGAGCTCAATGGATGATTTAATATGTCTTGGACTAGCTCTATGTGAGCTCGGTACAAATGTGTCTAGGCACCTTTTGGCGAAGAGACGTGTCTCTTGGCGGAAAGGTGCGTAAATTGGTGAAAAGGTGACGGAGAGGGCCAAGCACACCTTCGGCTTAGGCCGAAGGGTGCGTAGCACCCTTGGGTGCCGAAAGGGCACCCTAAGGGGGGCCTCACACCCATTCGGCCATAGGCAAGGGGTGTGAGTGCCCTTCGCCCTAGGTGCCTCTAGGCAAGGGGGTGCACCCCATGCCTTGCACCATTCGGCCAAAGGGACATGTCTCATGTCCCATGGCCGAATGGACAAGGGGCATGGGTCACCTCCTTGCCTCTTCACCATATTTTGGATAATTAATTAATTAGTTAATTAATTTCCTATTAGACACAATTATTTATTTATTCCTTTTCTAATTAATTAGTTAATTGAAAAGGCAAAGGCATGAGACATGTCTCATGGACCAAGGGGCATTGGTTGCAGCCCTTGGTCCTAGGGACATGTTATTTCGCAAATGAAAGGGCATTGTGCCCTCTCATTGGCAGCCCATCCTCCTCTATAAATAGAGGGTGGATGCGCCATTTCTTATCATCCCACAACCAGCATTGGTTCTCTCTTCTCTCCTCATACTTCCTCTTCCAAGCTAGAAGGCATTCTAGGAGCATTGTGAGTGGAACTCACTTTGGAGACAAATCCTCTCCAATCCGCCCTTAAGGTGTTCCCCGAGCTGAGTCTTCTACATCAACAAGGAGCAAGAATCTCTAAGATTCTTAAGCTGCGTCCGTAAGAAAGGTACACATCCTTAATCCTTTCTTCAAGATTATAGAATGCGAACATGAGAAGCATGTTAAAGACGATCCTAAAATCAACAAAATCTAACCGATCCACAACAGGCTATCCTGGAAGATATCACATAAAACAGAAACAGTTGGGGGGGTAAAACCAACCTAACAACTTACTCTAAAAACTCATGAAAACCGATAAAACTCGGGGTAACTTGCCCCGCCTATCAAATCTAACTGTCTCTCTAAACGGTTCTACATCCAGTCAAATTCTATCGACAAACTCGGATTCCAGAGCCATACGGTGGCGGTTCGTATAAGCAGTGGTGCAGTCGTTCGCGGTTTTAATCCGCGCCTATAACAAACTGATCTTTTCCGTATACACCTCAAAAAGCTCGGGTCCCAGTTCAACCCCATCAGACGCATCAGTCCAACAGTATGGTGTCATACACCACCTCCCGTACAACACCACAAATGGTATCATGTCAAACGTAGTCCGAAAGCAATTGTTGTATGAGAACTCTATCAAAGTAATGCTAGGTCCCAATCTCCTCCAAAACCCAAAGTACAGCTTCGCAGCATATCCTCCAGTATCTGAATCACCCGCTCCGACTGCCCGTCCGTCTGTGGGTGATAAGTCGTATTCGGATGGAGTCGCGTGCCCAATGCTTCATGAAAAGCAATCGAACCGTCTTTGTAAAACGCGGATCACGGTCGATTCAATGGAGTCCGGTGCTCCATGTAAACGTACAATCTCCACGATGTAAAGCCGAGCAAGCTTCTCCAGAGGGTCTATGACCGAATAGGCGAAAGTGTACGCACTTTGTCACCGATCCACAAAACCCGAGATAGCATCATGATGAAACCGTGTCGGGCGGTGCAATCGAAAGTCCATAGTAACATTACCCCACTTCCGAACTGGAATGGGCAAAGTCTGCAGTGTCCCCGCCGGTTCTCGATGCTCACACCGCTCGAGTGTGCCTCCTCTAAAATCTCATTCCAGAACTCCTGATCCTCTGGTA
Organism: Stellera chamaejasme; assembly: GCA_024586325.1. Lineage (NCBI taxonomy): Eukaryota > Viridiplantae > Streptophyta > Magnoliopsida > Malvales > Thymelaeaceae > Stellera > Stellera chamaejasme. The sequence goes on from CM044986.1 coordinate 2,849,184, forward strand.
CATAAAGGCGATCTCGGAAGTATAGCAATCCCTGCCTATACTGAAACGTCGGTAACAAATAAATCCTTATCTTCCCCAGATAACTTCTTCAATACCAGATCTCTACCTTGCGCTTCGCGCATCCTATCAAGCCACTCAGAATGTATAATAAGTGTAATAACCCGAGCACGCTCCCAGAGCTGCCACCTGTGCCAAAGGCATGTCAAATCACTCTCCTCGGATCGGTCACCAACATTTCCTCCCTTAATTAAGCCGGTATACTTCCCTATTCAGAGCATCGGCAACCGCGTTGCCCTTGCCAGAGATGTACCCGATACTACAATCATAGTCCTTAATGTATTCGAGATATCTGCGCTGCCTCATGCTAAGCTCCTTCTGTGTAAACAGATATTTCAGACTTTTATGGTCGGTAAGAATCTGTAATTTATTACCAAACAGATATTGATTCCAATGTTTCAGCGCATAAATTACTATAGCCAACTCCAGATCATGTGTCAGTCAGTTCAGCTCATGCGGTCGCAGCTGCCTCGACCCAGAAGCTACCACAAAACGCTTCTGCACCAACACACATCCCAAACCAGATGTGGAAGCATCCGTATAATTCACATACGGTAAGATCGGATCTGAAAGAGTCAGAATCGGAGCGTTAGTCAACTACCGCCTCAACTCCTGAAAATTCTGCTCACACCTATCAGACCAGATAAACGGTTGACCCTTCTTGGTCAACTGCGTGAGCGGAGATGCCAGAATAGAACACCCTTGTACAAACCTCTGATAAAACCCTACTAACCCCAGGAAGCTCTTGATCTCCCGGACCGTGGTAAGTTGTTTCTAATCCCGAACCGCCCTCACCTTCTCTGGATCCACAGCAGACCATGCTCGGATATAATGTGTCCCGGAAAGGTGACTTCCCGAATCAGAACTCACACTTTGAGAATTCAGCGTAAAGCTGATATTCCCAAAGTGTCTGCAGAACTACCCTCAGATGATCCCGATGCGAATCCTCATCCCGAGGATATATCAGAATGTCATCAATAAAACCACCAGAAATGAATCCAAGTACGGTCGGAACACCCGATGCATCGAGATCCAAGAATGCCACCGAGCATTGGTCAGCCCAAATGGCATGACCGTAATTTCAAAGTGTCCAAATCGGGTGCGGAAAGCAGTCTTAGGTATGTCCTCTTCCTTCACCCTAAGCTGAAAATACCCGGATCGGAAATTAATCTTAGAGAAAACTCTCGAACCCTGAAGTTGATCAAAAAGATCGTCAATCCTTAGCAACGGATACTTATTCTTCACAATAAGTGCATTCAACCGTCTGTAATCAATACAAAGTCAGAGTGTCCCATCATTCTTCTTAACAAACAGAACCAGAGCACCCCACGCTGAAGTGCTCGGTCAGATGAAACTCTTTTGCTGTAATTCCTCCAGTTGCTTCTTCTACTCCCGCATCTCGAAATGGGCATCCGATAAGGAGGAATAGATATCGGAGCGAGACCACCGCAGTGGATGTCAAACACAATTTCCCGCTCTTATGGTAATCCGGCAACTCCTCCGGAAATACCTGCGGAAAATCTCGAACCAACGGTAAACCATCCAACTTCAACCTAGTACCAGCCTCATTCAGATCATAGCATTCCCCTACACCAACTATCGACCGCTGATCCGAATCGCAGCTCCTTGCTATGTTTGTGCGATAGTCAAACCGATCGGAGTCGTGAGAGGTAGTACCTCTCCGAAACCCATAATGGTACGGGTTGCACAATCAATGTGCACAGAATTCTTGGATAGCCAGTCCATCCCAAGAATAATATCATAGTTCGGCGTGTCTAAAACTAGCAAATCCGATACTATCCGATGTCCGCCTACGAGATATCGTACAACCCCGAACCATCTCATTGGAAAATAGAAACCGACTTCCCAGCTTTTACTAAATACGTTTGAGGCAAGGTACTAACAGACAGATACAGAAATGTAACACATTTCGGTGTTACAATGGAAACAAATGCTCCTGTATCAAATAACGCATGAACCGGTATCTCATTCGGAAATATAGTACCTTCTGAGAATTCCCTGCTAGCTAGACTCCGCCTAAGTCCTACGGATAACTAGGGCAATCCCGAACTTATCCAAAGAGTGCTTTGGACTGCTGAAGCTGCTTGTCGCTGCAGGTCTAAACATCGGCCCTCCCGCCGATAACAAATTCAACATGACACCGAACGATACCTACTACAAATCGGATAAGATCGTGCGGTGGTGCTCCTCTCTACCTCTACTAAACCGCCCGAAACCGTAATTTCCGACCGAACATTTTTCTTCACGAGAAAAATGTAAATTATATCCCGACTCAGATCTTCCTCAAAACAAAGTAATCGAGTCCCGGGTCACTCCCCAGCCGTTTCTCCGCCCAAAATCCCGAAAATCGTCAAGCGGCAACCCCGGCCCGAAAAATATTTTCTACGGAAATGTCCGGTACACAGCCAGACACTAGAAATCAGATATCGGGTCAATCCGAACTCCGGTTCGAAATGCTCAAGCAATCGGCCGGAGTAGCCGAGTAGCTCTCCTCCTCCGGAGTTTGTCAATTCCTGCAAACCAAATCTCTACTACCCTGCACCCTTCTCGGTCATTGAACCTCGGGGGTTCAAACTCTAAAACCTCTCCAAAAGTCGACCTCGCGGTGGTGCCTCGATCTCCTCGTCGTTAATAGGACCGACGAGAAGTCTAGGTGTCGTAGTGACCACCCTTGTCGAGTCACTCACTTACCGATCCCAAAGTTATGGCGAGCGGTGGCTTAAGTCTCGCTATCACCACCTAATCAAAATGCCCTTACCGTGGCATAAACAGATCTTCCCCGCCACTGCCGCCTCGAACCGGCTAAGGTGGCGGTAATACCAAATCGAGAGAGGGTCCCTACGACCGCTAAACCTCGGGCGGTGAGTGTGGTTGTTCGGACCACAGGTTACGCTGAACCCGTATCCTATTCCACGGAGGTGTGGGATCTCGATCCCGCCTCCGGTACCAAATCACGCTATTCGCGTGTAGTACACAATTCCTCAAACCAAGTCCAACCAAAAAACAACTTATCCAAACCAGATTTCCAAACCATGTACCAACTCAAGACCAAACGAGAATCCAGACAAAATCGGTCACTCCTAATCTCTACGAAGTTAGCGGCAGTTTTCTAAGGCTCGTAGTGCAATGCGATACTTGACACGAAGTTACTTCTCGAATGATAAAATCATGCATTTCACGAGAATCACGAAGCGATTCATGCTTATTTCACCAAATCTTTTCCTAACACACAATTTTACGTACCTGAAACTTTTCCACAATCCCCTTACTCGTAATAATATTACCAGAATTCCAGAATTCCCGAGTGCCGAAATCTGCAACTATCAGGATAACTTGAAGGATCAACTTTGTTCCACAATTTTATTTTGAAGTGGTTCAAGTAAGGAGGTGGCCAATCTCCGTACCAAACCATTCTAAAATAAAATGTACAACAAAGTCGTCACTACAAGTCACCACTGACGACCAATATGGTCACTTACCTGCTCTGATACCAACTTGTCACCGCACGCCGCCCGAGCCCGGTTGCGGAGGCGGGGCGCCGGGACGCCGGAAGCGGAAGCCGGAATGGAAATGAGTGGCATGTCCATCGAGACCCGCCGCGCGTAGCGGACCCGAGAACGGAAGGATTGTTGAAGCAGACTAACGTAAATTTCATGCGTATATCCAAAAATAAGATTCAACCATACAATTCATGCACTAATAACGAGTAAGCCCCGCCCTCCGTGGGACGAGTGCTTACGCACCAAAACACATATACATACAGAATTCACAGAACCTAAAATGTCTAGCAAGCGCCAAGCGCCGAGAACAGAATATAGAATGAATATACAAATGTATATACGAGACATACAACCATCATAGCAATACGAAAGTGTGCATATGCAACTACAGAGCCAACCTTAGAATCTTAGTAACAAAATACCTTGCGCGGGATTCACACCAAGTACACAATCCCGGACCGCAAGGTGCAACTGCTGCTGCTCAACACAACCAAGGCAGAAGCCTCGCGGAAACCTACCCCGCTGGCTGCTTACCAGACCTACCTGAAACCCAAAAACAGAACCCAAAGAAGGGTGAGTCCTAAAAGGACCCCGTAAGGGATTTGGGGTAAGATAAGTATATGCAACCCTGCAAAACAGAAAGATAGCAATATACGCAATATGAGAATACGAATAACATACATGTACGAGAAACAAATCGGAATCCCGAAGGATGTGCGATTCCAAATCGCCATAAACCTTATAACAGATCGGAGCAACGACCTCCCACTAAGGGGAGTCAGAAGCCGAAGCTATTACAGAAGCATGGTGCACCAGCTGGGATAGCGAACCCACAACTGTCGTAGTGTTAACAGACAGAGTATGCCATAAGGCATACTCCTACAAACGTAGGATTAACAGACAGAGTATGCTACAAGGCATACACCTACAGATCACAGAACTTACCTTAAAGCAGAAATTTCCGAAATACCTGCAAAACAGAAGTGCTACAATACATATACCTACAGACTACAGAATATGCTCTGGGCATATAATACTGAAATACCTGCAGAACAGAACATGAAACTAAACATACACCTATCTTACCAAAAACAGCAGAACCAAACCCTTACCTCACAATTCCAGGGTATTTGACCGATTCTGGACGATTTCCAAACCACGACCCGAAACTCCGAAACCCCTCTTTTTCTCACCTCAGAACCTCAGAATCTGACAAACCAAGTTGAATTAGAATCCTTATCGACCACACTACCAAACTACAACCCCCGACCCCAAAACCGAAAATCCGACAGAATTTCCGTAAAATTCCAGATTTTCACAGAAACGTCAGAATTCAGAACCAACCTAGACAATGCAAGATTTCACATTGACCAACATCATACAATAAGCAGAACTGATCAAATCCAACCTTAAACCCTTCTTTACCCGCCATTTTCCGATAATCCCGCTTAATTGTAACTTTTTCATTCCTTAACCGAATTCAACATTTCAAACTTCCATCCACTCCTAAATTCAACCCCAACACCATATTAACATCCAATTTAACCAAAATGAACCTCCAACATTGAAAAAGAATCATTCCAACAATTTGATCCTTAACCAATTTTTCACCACACTTCCAAATCAAACCACACAAGCTTCTAATTAATCACACTAATCACCAATTCCATTTCTTAACCAACATTACTAACCAATTGCATCAAAATCAACAAAACCCCTTTCCTATTCAATTCGGCCAAAAGGAGGATTCCTCACCCAACTTCCATTTCAATCCAAACAAAGTTCCATTAGCACTCTTTAACCACCAATTGCAATTATTAAGCAAGATTACTAACCAATTTCACCTAAACAACCAAAACCTCTTCACTAATAATTCGGCCCAAAGAGGGGTTTTCTACCCAACATGTTTTCCTTCAAATTGAAACCATAGATAGTCTTAGAATCATGCAAGGAACAACATACTAAGAGCATGATTCAAGAACACAAACACACACAATTTTAGAATTTTCCATCAACATTTCGGCATTTAGGGTTTGTTCAAACCAATGAGTTTTTCCAAAATCTAACCATAGATTCTTACTCCTCTCAAGCCCAAGAACAACATACTAAAATTTGGGAGGAGAGGATCACTCAAACACATAGCCAAGAACCACCCACTCCTTCAAAAATCCTCTCTTTTCCAACCTTTTCTTGTTTCCAAACTTGAAAGAGAAGAAGAAAGGAAGCTTACCAATCTTTTGGAGCCTAAACCCATGAAGTTTCAGCCAAGAATTGAAGAAGGAGAAGCTTGATGAACAGCTCCCATGGCTGCTCATAGTTTCGGCAGAGAGAGGAGAAGGAAGAAAGAAGAAGAAGAAATGAAAATATATTTTTCATGTAATAATAATACCCCTTATATAATTTCCCTTCTTTTTCATCTTAAATCATAAGTAGACAAGTGTCCCTTATCACACACACTCACACACATGCTGCCGAAAATCAGATTGCTGCCCATACCCCTTTTTATTTATTTTGCAACCATAATTCAATTAACTCCCCATTTTTCCGAAAGTTCCAATTCTTTTTGCCCAAAAATAATTACCGGATTCCAAAATTAATGAAACTCGGACACAATCTTCAGAATAATATAACATTCACAGAACATTTTTCAAAAGTTCATTTGCCTTTCCGGAGTGTCCTACCGAGCTCGCTGAACCCGAACCAAAACCCGACGTGCGAGCGTGTCAACCTGAACCGGAATTCCGTCACTCCAAAATTCTACAAAAATACTCATAAATTCCATCTTAAATTATAACACAACTTACCCAAAAGCCGTCAGAAAATTTCCATCCCGAGCCCCGGGAGTCACCCGGAACCGAACGTCCCGCCCCAAATATTAAACTCCACAAACACCTCCGGGACATTCTCACGACTCCAAAACTGCAAACGGCTTCCCAAACTGAGGTCTCAAGAGCGCTACCGAGCCCGCTGTACGTCCCGAGGCGACCCCGACAACCCCCCGGCGCCAGAAAAATATTTTCGGCGGAAACGTCCGGGGGACCCACACGACCTAAAATACGGAAGGGTTCGCCAAAATGATACTCGGATAGGGCTCGGGAGCCGTCTGAACGCCGAAAAACGTGACCGCAGCCAAAATCGGAGCCGGGTCACCCGTCCGCAACCCGCTCGGGACGGAGCCGGGCGACCCATCAGCGGCCCTAAGCCCAATCCAGCGGTCGCCCGAGTCGTTTTCACAAGTGGAGCGGCGGTCGGGCGACACTCGGGCGGCCCAATCTGCCAATCCAGCGATCGCCCAACTCGAGGAATTTTTTTGAAAAATCACGAACCGAGCGATCACTCAGCGAGCGAGCGAGCCCAAATTCAGGCGACCGCCCATGCCCACTTCAAAAGTGGAGCGGCGGTCGGGCGATGGGCAGGCGGACCACACCACGACTCGGGCGGTCGCCCGATCCGAGCGGCAGGCCGGGCGAGTTGGATCCAAGGATCGTGCGATCGCCGCGGGATTTGGGCCAGCCCCTTTCTCTTCTTTCTTCCAGTTAGTACGCACAAACACACACTTGCTCTTCAAAATATTTTCACTCCTCTCCGCCGAAATCACGAACTGCGGCACCAAACCGCCGCTCCTCCTCCTTGCGCATCGATTTCCGGCACAAATCCGGCCGCCTGAGACCTCCTCCTCTCATCTATCCCTCTCTCTCCAAGTGTCAGGTACCAATTTTCAACTTTTCTCTCTCATTTTCGCGAACAAGGACAGCAAACCCTAGGTCCGATTTCTCTTGAATTCTTCCAAATGTTTGTGTTTGAATGCTTAATTCTTGCTGGGTTGATGTTGCTCCACCTAGAGGAGTATGATTTGCGGCCTAATTAGCAAGGAAATTGTGTTTTTAAGAGTTTGGAAATTGTTGTTGATGGGGGGCCGAAAAGTTGTGGATTATTTTATGTTTGATGCTTAACTCTTGGTGGTTGATGATTATAGAACTTCTTGAGAAGTGATTTTCGGCCTCACTGTGCAATGTAGTTGAAGATTCATGATTTCTTGAATTTTCACATGTTTAAATCCGAAATTAATTGGGGGTTTAAGGTTGGAATCAGTTTTCACTCAATCCATTGTGACGGAATGATTCCTACAAGCATGTTAGGAGTGAGTTTAAATTTTCAAGTTAATTGGTTGAGTAGATTGCTAAATTTTGGTCGTCGACCATGTTTAGTTCTCTTTGTTCTTCATGAAATCCATGGTTGCTCTGTATCTCGGGTTGTTGTTGATGGATAGGGAATGTTTGGGTTCTAAATGATCATACACACCTTGGACACTTGGAATTGCAAGTTTAGAATTGTAAATTGTTGCATGACATAAACCTTTGTATCCTTACTGTTAATTTGCTTGATCTCACCACGTAGGAACTTGTTCATGCAATCAAACTCCTTGCTTGCTAGTGCACTTGTGGTCATGATTTTGTCGGGTTATTCACGCGCCACGTTTTCATTGTAGGATGAGTACGCCTGAAAAGCGTAAAGCCCAAGAATCAGAATCACCTCCGGATCCACCGAGGAGACCGGGGAAGCAACCAGCCACAACAACCAATAAGGAAAGGAAGGGGAAGAATAAAAAGAAGGGGCAGCAATCAAATTCCTCACTCCCCCTCTTGTATGCCCGCACTGCCATGCCGGATAAACAACGGTTCGAACATCCGGACGTGAAGAATTATTTCACAAGCGCAACTACCAGTATCACGGTTCAGCGGGGGTTGGATTTCACGGATGCGGTTACCGCCGAACTTCTCCCCGAGGTCACCGCCCGGGGTTGGACCAAGTTAGCGGTCCATCAGACTCGCTATGCCCCTGAGCTGGTCTGCGAGTTCTATGCGAACCTCCGATGGCGGTTATTGAAATTAAAGAAAAATTCCGGTGACACTTCAACGGTCACGGCGGTCAAGGTGCGGGGAGTGGAGTTTCCTTTCACCCCAGCAAGGGTACAAGAATTTTTTGACCTACCTCCTGCTCCTGAAGACATTCCGGCCCTTCCCGACTCTGGAAGAATGGAGAACCTCAATGAATCGGGCATCACTTGCCCACATGAATGACGCCTGGGGCGAAAAATGGGGTGCATGTTACGAACGCCAAGACTCTACCACCGAAGGTTCACGCATGGAATTGGTTCACCCGGAGGAGCATCTTACCATCTACCCAAGAATCAAAGATCCAACCCGACCGGTTGGAGGTGTTGCGCGCAATAGTCCTCGGCGGTTACATTGATGTGCCACAGTCAATCTTCTCATCCATCTGCACTATCGCCGAGGTCACCAACCGCAACCGCATCTTCCCACGTTCCTCTCTCGGTTGATGGTCGATGCGGGGTTCCGGTGAGTGAGGCTGAGTATGTCTCGATGGCGAGAAACCCATCACGGTTCAGCGCCTCATTTCCTTGGGTAGTGCCCGAAATATTCCCGCCCTGCCATGCAGAGTCACCCGCACTGTAACCCGAGCCTCGGCCGGAGGATATGGCCAAGATGACTATAGAGCGAGGCGGAGGAGTTCTTGCTTCGCCCTAACCGGAAGAGCCGGACTCGGTCGGGCGCTACTTTGCTCGGGGTGATCACCAACTGGGTGCGAAAGATTTCATGTCGTCTCGACACCGATGCGAAGGAGCGCGCCATTGATAGAGAGGACCGTCGACGCCTTCATGCTCGGCTCGATGCAGAGGCGATTGAGCGCCAAAGGACAAATGACCTCCTTACCCGCATCGAGGCTCGGTTGAGTGGAGCTTCCTCTTCCGCCACTGGTCCCGAGACCGGTGGCCCCACCATGGATGTCTAAAAGGGGGGGCCTAACTTGGCCCCCAGGTATGACTCATTTCTACTCCTACCTTGTTTCGCCCCATTGAGGACAATGTGGATTTTAAGTTTGGGGGTGTTGTATTTTGATGTATGGATTTGACGTATGGATGTATGGCGGGATTGATGGCCTTGTGTTGGTTTCCGTTGTTACACGTTTTGGGTACCTTTGGAACCTTTTTGTTTAGAGTAGGAGCATGATGTCTAGGGTATTGTCGATGTAGAGGCATATGCTTAGCTACGAAACCATCTCCTAATTCAAGTGTGTTACGAGTTGAAATGCGATGTTGATAACTCGGTGTGAATCCTATGGAGTATGAAGGATTGCTTTTGATGTTATAGTCGGATTGTTTAACCATGTGAGTTTTTAAGCCTTGATTCTTCATTCATGTGGTTTGTGTGAGATTTTGTTCTTCATGAGAGAATCTCGGATTACACCTAATCTAGAACTTGCGTGACTTGACCGCTACAAACTCGCAATTGTTGTATGCAATTTATGATGACAAACGCGCCTACGTATAACTACTTACCAAAGAGCCAACCCGTTACAATTTTTCCAATAGTTCACCCGTTGAGCCTAATTGACTTATTCTTTGTGAACCCACTTTATGAGCCAACCACTTTAATCCTCCCCCTCTTGTCCATGAAACTTAGCAAGCATGACTTAAGTTGGGTGTAGATGCAAATTGTGGGTTGGAATGAGAAACAAGTTTGGGGGGATTATGTATATTCTTGTTGAAAGCAAATGAAAAAAAAAAAAAAAAAATTTTCTCTTTGGCAAGCATGGAAAATGAGTGTGTTGTATTCGTGAGCTAACCATGGAAATAGTGATGCTATTCTCTTGAACTTTTGCACCATCTCAAAAAAAAAAAAAATGTTGAAAGGAAAAGTTGAAAAAAAGATACTCCCTAAAACCATTGCGGAGTGTTGAGATGTGGCACCTATGGTTGTTTTGTAATTCCATGGTTAGTAAATCCGTGTTGAGAGCGAAGTCGGATTTTCGAGTTTGTGGTTGCTTTTGAACTCGCGCTTAATAGATATAGTTCAAGCGAGCGTGGGATGGGTTGTGTTCTCCGTAACTTTAATACCCTTAAGTCTTTCATGCTTGCTATGTTTTATCTATCTCCACTAAAAATGGCCTCCAACCGACTTCCACACCTAGCCAAGCCAAGCCACATTACAACCTTGCAAGACCATTGTCGCTTAGGTTGTATACAATTCCCTTAGGGAATTTAGTGAGGGCGTTATGGGTCGTCTCTCAAGCTTATGGTACAAGTAGTAATCTCGAGATCACTTCACACAATGGCACGTCCTTTCTCTAAATTGGAGAGTAAACACTAAGGGAGTGGCCTTCCGGTTGTAACATTTTAAGCAAAGTTTCGTAAACCCCGGGATTTGCACCTCGAGTTGTTGACTTGAATTTTTGGCTTGTGGCATACTTGATGTGGAGTTGTAATTGTATATACATTGGTTTCATTGCATCTAGCTATTGAGCTGTTATTAGGTAGGGTGTTCGCTAGGGACTAGCAAACATTTAAGTTTGGGGGTGTGATAGTGTGTGCATTATTCATATGTTTTACCTCCATATATGTATCATTAATTGAGTTTTGCTAGTACTTAGTGTTGGCGCAAGTGTATTTTGCAGGTTTTCGTTGTTGGTTGTCAAAATCGGTGGATTCGGACGTAAAAGCGCCTTAGAAAGAAAGGGGGAGAACCAAGTTGAAGAATCCGGAAAGGTTCAAGAAAGGGGTGAAGAAAAGAGGCCGGGCGAGGTCCGGGCGACCCAAACCCTTGGGTCGGGCGATCGCCGGACCTAAAGAAATCCTTCGGAAGTCACGGAGCCGGGCGATGCACCGGGCGAGCCCCTTCCTAGATCAGGCGATCGCCCGGCCCCCGATTGCAAGAGGCGGCGCCCGGGCGAGGCCGCCAGGCGGGCAGATCTTAGATCAGGCGGTCGCCTGACCCCGCCTTCAAGAAACACACGCCGGGGCGAAGGGTCGGGCGACTGAACCATGGAGCGGTCGCTCGACTCGACTTCTGAAACGCGTTCCATTTCGATTTTTAGACTTCCAAGTCCGTCTTGTTTCATTTCCATTCGCCAACTCCCCCGAATTTTCGCCGGTTCTGACCTGAAATCTCAGAGGAAACCCATCCAAGCCATCTTCCCATGCCTCTCATTTGATTTGACATGTTTATTGGAGGATTGACCAAGATTGTAAGGGTAATACTTTGTTTTACACACATCATTCTTAGTTTTTTCAGCTGTTGTTCTAGCTAGGGTTTTGAGAAGGCTCTTAACTCTTGTTCTCATTTTTACTCACGAATTTGCATTGGTTTATGGAAGATTGAAGAACCCTCCACCATTTCTAAGCTTCTTTCTATCTCTATTACTCTCATTTTGCACTTATGTTCATATCATTTGAGCAAAACGTGAATAGTATGAATAGAGAGTAGTTCTCAATCTCTTTGGTTGTTTAGGTAGTTATATGATTGTTAGATGATGTAAATGTGTTGGGTTGATGTTTATGCATGATGAGTGATCATTTCTTGAGTTTAAAGAAGGTGAAATTGGAAGTGGAAGCTTACATTTCCATATCACCCACTAAGTGTTTGATGAAATGCTTGAGAGAGCATTTCATTAAACTTATCATGGGAAATGATTAGGTATTCTAGGATTGCTTGAGTAAGGTAATTTGGAATATTAGGAGGTTATAGTTGGACTAGCTTAAGGCTTCCATAAATGGTGCAAATGAAGAGATTTCATTTGGTCATTTATGGTAAGGAAGACTCTAGCTTAGTAAGTTAGAGTTTGAACTCTATCCAATCTCCTCTATTATTGCATTAATCTCAACCTAGCATGTCATCTAACATCATTAATCCTAAACAACCAAAGGGGCTTTTAGTTATTGAATTCCATCAAGAAAACCGATATCTATAGCATATTAGTGTAACTTGATCATAGTTCTCATTCTAGTCAATTACTTCCATTTGGATTTATTTCAATTATCATTGTTCTTATCGAAGTTACTTGTCATATAACACTACCCATTCACTTATATTAAAAATTCCAAAAATATTGCATTTAGCTAAATTCCATCGACTCACACAACAATCTCTTGGGTTCGACCCCACTCTCCCAATTACAATTGCAAACCTTGCGCTTGAGGTAGAATGGGTTTTATTACTTGAAATGTGCGTAATTTATAGACATGTAAAACACCCGTCATTAGCTCCTTCCCAGCGATCGCTTAGAGATCTCTAGCGATCGCTGGAGATCACTGGACTCCGAGATTTCTCATCTCACTCTTGATGAATCCTAACCGTTGAGCACATCAGGAGTCAATCAGAGCCATCCATTGGGGGAGATAATTACAAGACCATGGAAGCAAGCGGATGTAGTCTTTTAGGGAGTTGGGACACGAGATTTCGGAGAGGAGCAGCGGCCATGCGACTCCATCATCTTCTTCAACCTAGAGAGCTCCCAAGCTTCATTTCCCATAGATTTTAGATTAATCTTAGGGTTCTTCTTAGTTTTCCGAGTAGATTTCATTTCTAAACTCATATTTAATTAGTTCTCTCATTTAGTCTTTCATTTAGGGATTTTATCAACTTGAGTTCATCTTCACCATCAACATGATGAGTTTTCTCTATTTAGCTCCATTTATGCTTTTTATGATATTGAGTAGCTAAATTCCCATTATCTATTAGGAATTAGTGAAGCTTAGATTATGGGCATGTGATGTTCTTGATGAATGAATATTGTTTGATGATCCATGTTTGTATTTCTATGAGATTATTGATTAAATACCTTGATAAAAGATTATTGTTGGCATGATTAGACTTAGACATAAGCTAATTATGTTAGATCGTAGAGAAATGCATGTTAGGTTAATTATAGGATGAGATTTCATAATTAACGTACGAGGAAAATTGATTAATTCACAATAAGTTAGGGAATAAGACATTGTTGCTAGCTTATCTCTAAATACCATTGAGAGAGGGATTTCGACCAAATATATTTTCCTACGTAGACTCAACAATGTTCATGAGTTAAGTTGTTAGCCATATACCCATGATCCAAATGGAACATAATTCCTAGGAGGTAATTTAGTTTAATCGCATGTTTTAATCACCCAAGTTCTCGCTCTAGTTTAATTGCTCTAGTTGTTTAGTCATTTTTAATTATTGTTCATGCATGTTATAATTTAGTCTTCACTAATCATTCAATCAATTCCTTAGCATAGTTTTTATCGTAATTCACACACAAATTACATAAAATCCAAGTCCCTGTGGTTCAACCGGCCGGTACCCCCGATTTTATTACTTGCGATCACCGTACACTTGCGGTGAGTCACTGTCACTTCACTTACCCCCTGACCATTCATACAATTAGTTGACAATTAACTGTACTCCGCATGCGGCCAATCCATATAGCTACCAAGCTCAAGCCAATCGGTAAACCGGAAACCACCGGTTTTCAAACTCAAACTCAACTGTTGGCTGTCTTTCCGTTCATCGTTAGGCCTCTCCGTCGAGGTCGTCGTTTTATTCTCGATAAAATCATCAAAACTTGATCTCGGCCGAAAAGGGATTTGTAGCACTACTGGAACTTGCAAATTAAAGTTTTGAACAATAATCACTGAAAAAAAATACAAGTACAATATGTGAGATGAGAAGATGGTTGTTTATTTCTTTGTTTCAACTTTCGAGAAGATGGTTGCATGGCACACTAAAGCCTGGAATGCTTGCTTGATCATAGGAGATGATAGAAGAGGAAGATTGAAGACGAAGTCAGAAATGCATATAAAGAAGGCTATCTATGGATAGATTTTAGAGATTAACTCTATTTAATCTCAATCATTAAAAAACTATCCAAATACTATAGTTAATTGAAACATTTATTCCCAAACGAGTTAAACCATCATGAGCTCTCTCTTTCCGGAACCCTCAACTTAGTAATCCCGATTGTTATGTAAACAATTAATTAATGTGAGATAACCAAAAATAACAAAATCTATATCATTACCCTGTCAAGAAGTAACTCCACATTTCGATATAATGATTAAGAAGTGTTACACGTGGGTAATGAAGTAAAATTGAGAGATTAAAATAATTTTTCGATGAGAAACGGTAATGAAGATAATAAGGTGGAAAAAATAATACAAACAATAAATTTAGAATTCAAATTATGATATATTCTCTATAGTTGCTAAAAGATTTTCCAATTTGATTAGATGTGGAGATTAAACTGAATGTATAACTTTATGTATGGAATTGAGGTTAGATGAAAAACGAGATAGAATACGTAATAAAAATAGTTTGGTAACTTTGAATGAAAGAAATTTTTATTTAAGAAAACTGTATAATTTTTCAAGAACAGCCTAAAAAAATGTATATAATTTTTCAGGAACAGATGCAATATAAATGAATGAATTAACCTAAAATATATAAATATTTATGCAAAAAAATTATAGATTAAATATATTTAGAAAGTCGTCGGTTGTGGCGGTTTTCTTGTGAGTGTAGCGAGTAGGTGTTTGGGATCACTTAAAAGTTAAAACTACGGTCTGTCTCATTACCAGCAGCAACAGCAATCATTTTAAAGAAGGTTGGTATGGTAAATGCCTGCGTAAGTGAGTGTGACTGTCTGTGAAGCCTCAGGCGTTGATCCCGGTGCTAGCCGACGGTGGCGATTTAGTCTGGAACTTGAGCAACAACGGCATTGTTTGTTGTTGATGTTTTCCTTCCTAGTTCTTAGCGATAATTCGAAGACGACTGTTTCTCCGGTGAGACTCACTAACAGCAGTAGATCGGCGAAACCGGAAGCGAGAGATGAACGCGGCGAGGCGGTTCCAAGGGAAGGTCGCGATCGTGACAGCTTCCACGCAAGGAATCGGCTTCGCAATCGCCGACCGACTCGGCTTAGAAGGCGCCGCCGTCGTCATTTCTTCTCGGAAGCAGGTAGGTTTCTCCGCCATCTTCTATCTATGCTCTGAATGAATGAATTCTCTCCTTGTTGACATGCCCGATCAGTCGTTAGATATTGATACTGGTTTAAGCCATTTGGGAATTTTGTTGTAGAAAAATGTTGATGAGGCTGTTCAGAAGCTTAAAACTTCTGGAATTGAAGCATTTGGAGTTGTTTGTCATGTTTCAAATGCACAACATAGGAAGAATCTGATACAGAAAACAGTTGAGGTAGGTTTGTTGATCATGAGAGAACATTTTGGCTTTCCTACTGTACATTTTGTGATCAATATAAGTCTTAGGTGTGGCCTTTTTATGTAGCAATCATTCAATGATGATGATGATGTATGTTGTAGTTTAAGTTGCATTATCTGATAGTGGCTGTTTGGGTTTCAGAAATATGGGAAAATCGATGTCTTCGTGTCGAATGCTGCTGCAAATCCAACAGTTAATCCAATTCTTGAAACCCAAGAAGCTGTCCTTGACAAGCTCTGGGATATAAATGTCAAGTCCTCCATTCTGCTTCTGCAGGTTAGTTAGTTCTATGCGAAGTGATCCGTGGAACAGATTTATGTATATGCCTGATTCAAGATTGCTTGACTTCATGTTTCCAAGTTGTATATAAATGCCTGATTCAGTGGACAATTTTCTACTGTATGTGCAGTCTCTTCTTCTTTGTTGAAGTGCACCTGATTTAAGACTGCTTGACTTGATGTTTCCAAGTTGTATAGCCTCATATGCATGTTCTGAAGTTGGAGCAATGAGATATACTCTCTCACTTTTACAGGAAGCAGCTCCTCATTTGAACAAGGGTTCTTCTGTTATTTTGATTTCTTCTATTGCTGGCTACAGTCTGGATGCTTCCATGGGAATGTATGGAGTGACTAAAACTACCCTATTGGGACTGACCAAGGTCATTTTTTTAACTCATGTTTTTGCCATCCCCCTAATCTTTCCCACAGAATAACTGCGTAACTTAACTGTTTCCATGTTGCCATAATCAAGGCCCTAGCAGCTGAGATGGCTCCAGATACCCGAGTGAACTGTGTAGCTCCTGGTTTTGTACCTACCCATTTTGCTGAATTCCTTACAAAAAATGAGGACATTGTGAGTTAAATTCTTTCATTTCGTGCTGTTATATTTAGCGTTCTTGCTGTTTCAACTGAATTTGGTTCGATTTCGTTTGCAGAGGAGGGGCATCGAGGCCAAGACGTTGCTGAATAGGCTTGGTACCACCGGAGATATGGCTGCCGCCACTGCCTTTCTGGCATCGGATGAAGCCTCCTACATAACGGGGGAAACTCTAGTGGTGGCTGGAGGGATCCCCTCCAGACTCTAGTTTCATTTTCTTCCAGGTCATCCAGTTTATCATTCAATTCCATTTCCCTGTGCCTTGTTATTTACTTCATCATTCTAGTCAAAACAAGAAAACTGAATAAAATTTGTGACCATAAATTCGCATTTGCTATATGCAGAGTGTGCATCCCTTGCACATGAGATGACAAAACATCGAGTTTGAGAAGCCTTGTCTTTTTTTTTTTTTCTGAGGATCAAAATTTGCCTGCATTTGAATATTGGCTTTCTTGTTTTTCATAGATCTGATTCAATTCAAAACGTGTTTTCTGTTCAAGGCTTCCTTGATCCAGCACATAGCGGTTAGGTGCTTAGGGCACAACAATTTTTTTTTTCCAATGATTGTGGATGTCGGAGTTATGTATTTTACCAAATAAAATAGCATTTTTATCTTGAAATCAATTAAAAGAAGAAAAAAAATGTTAGAATTTTTTAAAGCATATACTCCTAGAAATTACAAATATTTACTTCGGGTGTGTTCTACAAGTGAAAAAACCATAAAAAACAATCACATCAATTTTCCCTCCAAATTTTAAATATCAAATTAAATTTCAAAAACATTTTGGGTCTGTTTAGTTTGAAAAAAAAATCAAATTTTTTATTTTCAATTTTCTTTGTAAATATTTGGATGCATATAACTAACAATTAAGTGGTCCAAAAAGTATTTTCCAAACTTCAAAAACCTCCAGCATTAAAATAAAAAACCTTGGGAACAAGGTTTTCCTTTTTAACACAAGTTTTCTAATGTTAGGATTTTTCATAATTTAATATTAATTAGTTATACGTTCAAGTATTTATAAATGAGATTTGGAATGAGAAATTTTGAAAAAATTTCACAACGGACTCTCCACTTTTCTTCATATTTTTAAGGCTTGGGGTCCAAATAGACCACTTATCTGTGTCAAAAAGTGCAATTTAACCATCATTCTTATCAACAACCACTTTTTATCACTTATCTATGAAACAAGTTGTCCAACTCAAACTCCACGTGTGGTATGAAACTAACAAATGCTGATGTTATGGGTGTTCGGAAAACCCGCAAAATCGAGAAATTGAATCAAACCGCATGATCCGAAATCGAAAAAACTCGTGAACCGAAAAACCGATAACTGCGGGTTCTAATTTTAGAAACTTGCGGATACCCGAACCAATCCGCATATGCCTATTTACAAATAAATTATCTAAAATTGTTTACTTCATCTCAAATTTTCTTTAGATTTCTTTTATATTATGTGTGAAAACTCATTTCATACAACAATAATATATGATTTGCAATATTATATTGTTGTTCTATTTATGCAAACTACTTTTCTTCATTTTAATGCTCTAGATATGTACATTTATGATGCAAAATTTTAGAATATCTCCAAGTAAATTGAAAAATTTATAGAATAAGCATACTTAGGAATACCTCCGGATACCCGCGATCCGAACCGCAAAAATCGTGAAAATCGAGTGCGGGGCGGATACTATTTTTCTCACTATCCGCCCCGTCCCGCCTCTTGCACACCCCTAGCTGATGTTGTCTCCTACATGTACCCTCATGCCTCGTTGTACACTCCTCCGATCACCGGAGCCTTGCCGGCGGCGCGGCGAATCCTCATATTCCACGGCATCGGTTCAACCGCCTTTTCCGACGAGGAATCCTCGACTCCGGGGTGATTTGTCCCGGAAATTTGATTGCTTCATCTTATCGGCGAAGGTCTTGAGATCAAAGCAGATCTACCAACCCAACTCAGAGATCTACCAACCCAACATCATCGGGTGGGGAGGCGATGCCATTTGTGGCGGCGGAGGAGTTTGCTTTGATTTTGGGAAGACTTTGTCATACATTTTATTTGAGAAATGGGAGACTTTGTTTTCAAATTTTTGCTCTGTTGTGAAATTTGAAAGACGTGAGGGATGACAGTGGGTCGGATGATATCTCACAATCGTGGATAATCGTGACCTTATAGCGGTTATATCCGCGGTTATTGGTTAATATGTGGAATTTAATAATCATGAGACTAACGGTTACGGATATCGCCTATCTCGAATCGCAGATTTCCATAACCGTTAACAAACCCATCAATACGAGTAGCCAACTAGCCCATCTCAGCTCATTATCATTTAAAAAAACTACCCTCCAAGTGAGCCCAAATACTAGTGGTGGTGGATCTGCTTTGGATAGCCGCCACGTTTGATTATCTTGACGTGTCTGGCGTTAGCGGGCGTCATCACTCATCGAGTTAATTCGGAGTTCGAGAAGGAAATTAAGGAGAAATAAAGAGTGGTCCTTTGTTTGTATTTAGCGGTGTTGAGGATTCCAGACAGTGGAGAGTTTTTGTTAAAACGTCTCCCCCTTTTTTAGGTGTGGATAATGAATGCATTTATAGCCCAAGGCCAGAGTGGCATTATTGTAATATCCAAATATAGTGCGATAGCGTGTCAAAAGAGCATGTATCCTTAATACGTTCGGGAGAATTATCCGGGAATTTCCTTAGTATGTTCAGGTCCATTATGTCCGGCGTGTCCTTGTGCGGGTTTATGAATTTTTTAATGGGGCCCTTATTTTGGGCTATTTGTTTGGGCCTTTTGCTAGGCCTTTTTGGGCCTTTTGCTAGGCCTTTTTGGGCTAGCGGCCATCAACTAGTAGGCCATATGTTGACACTTGATTTTATGCAGACTAGTTTAGATTTTTCGGTAATTTTTCGTATTTTTATGTGATTTTCCCATATTTTACGTTATTTTCACAAGATTGTGTATTTTATGTGATTTCTGTCATTTTTATTATTTTATGTACTTTTTGTTACTTTATGTGATTTTTACCATTATTTCATGTGTTTTAGCATTTTATTATTGAATGTGTTTTTTCTCCTTTTTCATTATTTTTATTAACCATTGTCACTTTTATTATGATTTCATGTATTTTTGTTATTTTCACAATTTTATGCACCTTTATATTCATCTAATTTTGTGTAAGATAGAATTAAAATGTGTTTTTTATTCTTTATTAATTAATCAATTCAAAAAAAAGGAAAAGAGAAAAAAGAAAAAGAAGAACAAGACGGTCTCGTCCGGATTCGCCGAGCCAGCTCCCACGCCTCTGCCATCTCCTCTTCCATCCATCAAGCTACCTTCATACTCTTTCATCATTGAGCTCAAGCTCCTGTCAATCACGAATTTGGCTATAAATAGAGCCAATTTGGAAGCAAAACGGAGGAGAGGAATTGAAAGAAACTGCCCTTTTTTACTCCACCGGCCAAACTCATCCCCCACCCTTCATTTCGTGCTCCGGCAACTTTTGCCACCAACCACCACATCCATCATCACCACCAGCCTCCCAAAGAACTCGTAGCCACCCTCTGCCGCCGAGACTGGAGAATCGAAGGAAACGAGCTTGCCGACCTCCACCTCCCACTTCCCTCTCCAGCCGTTTTTGCTTCCAAAAACCACGACCATTAGCTTCCTCACGACGATAGGAAGCTAGAACACCATCCCACGTCGCCAGTAATGCTCTAACGAGGGAGAAATCGGCGAAAAACCGTCCCAACAGTTTCACGTTTAACAGCCTCGATTCGACGCTCCGGCCATCCTCGCCGCCGGAAAACTGCCGGAAACCACCCTCCGGTCGCCGACGCATCTCCCCGACCCAGGTCCACCGCTGGAAGTCAAGCTCCACCACCGGCCGCCACCCACTCCACCGCTGGTTCGTGCGAAGGTTGAAGAAGCAGGAGAGAAGTCTGACTTCAGTTTTTGGGTAAATTACAACCCCAGTCCTTGTCCCTTTACTTTCTCCATTGTTTACTTAAATCCCTTTGTTTATCAATAGTTTCACTAAGTCACTGTTTCAAGTCAAAAACCCAACTTTGGACACTATGCCTAAACCTTTTATATTTTAGGTAATATTCTTGTTATTATGTCAACCTAAAATGTTTTAATTTTATTTTCAAGATATTTTGAGTTTTACTAACTATGTAAATTACTAAAAATCCTTTTCTTTTATTTTCTTTTAGTGTAGTTATTTGTCTTTATCTTTATGTTTTAAAATCAAGCAAATTTCTAAAAGAACCCGTAGTCAATTTTTGCATTTAAAATTAACCATTTTTTGTACGTAATCGACAAATGATTCTAGATCTCTCGTAGACCATTTTCGTGTTTCCAATCGATCTAGGAAAAGATTGGTGGCGACTCCGTCAAAAACCACGCCGCTACACCATATTTCTATTGTTATCTAATACTACCTCCGTCCCCGAAAGATTATACACTTTGAATTTCTTTGTTTCAAGATTCTATGTTTGACTCAAATTTTAACAAAGATAGCAAGTTTTAAAAATTCGGAAAAATATATTTAGAAAGTTTATACTTCAAATTATGACATGCATATAAATTATATTTAGAAAGTATATGATTTTCTACTTTCTTTGGTTTAAGATCTATCATTCTAATGTCTTACAGTTCTTAATGATGTACTGCCGATCCGATGAAGTTAAAGATCCGAAGGATGTTCAATCAAAAAATGAAAATCTTTTGTTAGATGCAAACAAAAACTTTGTTGAACTTTGTTAAACTTTTTCTTGAGCTTCTATCAAACTATCACTTACAGTGTCTACATTTATTAGGTTTGCTATTACTTGAGGTTCTGTATTGTTCTGTATTTTCATGCGGTATCCGCGAACTAACCGCATTGGCGGATATCCGTTAACCGCGGATAGTTATATATTCACAATCGTAATTACGGTTAGACATAACCATTGATAATCTGCTCCGATGCCATCTCTAGGTGGGATGATTTGTATAGAATGTGAAGTTAAATAGGAGTGAGAAACTGTCTATTCAACTAGAGATTAGAGGAGATGGTAACACCTCGCCAGATTTAGAAATCTTTTCTTATTTTTGAATTAAGAATTGCAAGATTAATGCGTGATTATATATAGTTTATGTTAATCAGATGAGGATTTTGTTCTAGAGCTTTAAATGACAAGTCCCTTCCCTTGGTTCGTGTGGGGAACAAAAATTTGTTTATATGGCCAAATCTGGTGACAACAAGAAGCTCTTGTCGGCGGAGGACGATGGAGAGGCAGGGTTAGACAAATTTATTCCAGATCTCGTCGTTTGGGAGTGTGAGAGAGATCGGTAAGGTACAGAAGCTAGAGGAGGAAGCATCGCCGGTGAAGTGTGAGAGGGATGGTGACAAAGTTGATGCCGTCGGCAGCGGTGGCGAAAACAGAGGATGATTTGAAAACAGAGGACGAAGGTGAATCGGTACAATTGAAGTCGACAACCACCGTGCTTGCCACCATTAAAGCCGCCACTCAGAGCTTCTCTGTTTCTAACAAGATCGGCTTTCACGGTTGTTGGTGGTCCCGGAGAAAGGCGACGTTTACAGCTTTCACCGGTGAAGGGCCGAGTGAGAAATAGAAACGGTGTAACTTTCCAGTAGCAGAGAAACCTTTCTGCCTCATTTCTGACGTGGCAATTGGGTTTTCCATATAGGATGTCGTTTTGTTTAAAATGTGATGTCGTTTTACTAAAAAATGGCATATTTTCCGCATCTGTCACAACCTTAAGTATATATTTGCAGTCATTTTAATTACCAATTAGTTGAAAAAATCTGTAATAGATCCTAACACTATCTAATTAAACTAACTAATTAACTAATAATTATAAAGACTAAAATACCCTTCTAAGCCAAAATCACCATCCACTCTCACCACCACCCTTACCACCGCCGCCACTACCTCCGCTGCCACCGCCACCACCGCCGCCACTTGAACCACCACCGCGGTCTCCGGAACCATCGCCGCAGCCGTCGGAACCACCGTCACAACCGCCGGAACATCATTCACGGTCACCGGAACCACCGCCGATGTCATCGGGGACCACTGCCGATGCCCCCGGAACCTCCACTGCGGCCACCGGAACCACCGCTGCAACAGACAGAACCACTGTCGTGGCTGCCGGGACCACCGCCGATGTCGCCGGAACCATCGCCGATGTCGCCGTAACCATCGCTCATTGTCGCTAGAACCACCGCAGCATCCACCAACATTGCCACTGCTATCGGCACCACAAGAGTTTATACTGTTTAAATAGATATTTACACATTTCTATAGTGTTTGTTACGAAATGATATAGTGTCTGAATAAATATTGAAAACTGTCATAATAAATTTCTTAATTGTCTGAAATAAATTTAAAACAATTTTCGTTGATTTATAGTTAACTATATAGTGTCTAAAGTGAAATGGCATACTGTCTATTGCAAGAGTTTATATTGTTTACTTAGATATTTACACATTTCTATAGCGTCTATTACAAAATGATATAGTGTCTGAATAAATATTAGAAACTATCAGAATGAATTTCGAAACTGCCGAGTGCGAAGTGTGCTGCTAGTCTTACCTCGCATCATCTTGCTCCCTCCGGATATTATATCGTCGGAGAGCGCTGGAGACGAAGACCGATCATTTTTCGCATCGTTCGCCTCCGCCTCTAAAAATCACGATCGGAGTCGCCACGGTTCATGATCGGCCGCCCTTTTGACGCTTGAGTCGCCACGTTCGGTGAAGGTGGAGATCTGCAGATTCTTGCGGTGGTTGAGGTGCGAAGCTGCATTTGTGGCTCCAAGATGAAGATTGCATCGTCTTCTGCCGCAACCTCCACGATCGGCCGAATAGCGATGACGTTGAAGATGTCTCCGAGAGTTCATCGAACGATGAAGGTCGAGAGAACGAAGCGAGAGAAGGAGGCGGCGGTGAAGCTTCGCAATAGAAGCGAAGCTTCGTGTCCATGAGGTCCCTTGCTCGGCCGCCGTTTGTTGCGATGAAGAGCAGCCGGCCCTGGCTCCGTCGTCCGATCGTGGTGCTACTGCAAGTGATAATCTTATCGCAGAGATCTCTGAGTGAGGGAGGAGGAGACGTTTTAGATATTTTCTAGAATGACATTTTAGTCTTTACACAACTAGTTAGTAAATAGTGTTGGCGATATGTTTGACCTATTTTCTGATTAAAAATCTTCAATTTACACTTAATAATTAAAAAATGATCGTTAAAACAGATCGATAAAAATAAGAGTGAATATTTGACACTTTTAGACCTAGTTAAGTGGGCATTTTGCACAAGAAGCCTATTGTTAAGGCGCCAACACAACCTTTGCTTAGCTGGCTCACTGGCGCTCACAAAGCAGATAAATTTTTATTTGATCATATGTTGCATACAAGTTTTTTGTTGTGCATTGTATATCAAAACATGTAAAGAAAAAAGTTAGAGATTATATACCGGAAAATAAATGTAACATAAACCAGCTCCTCCTTTCCTAAGCTAAGGCCTAAAGTCATAGTTAAAAGAACCGGACCGGACAGGCCGGTCGGACCGTTAAACCGTGAACTGCCGCATGTCCGGTCCGGTTATTGGTTTTACACCACCATGGTCAAAAACCGGTCAAAACCGGGAAAAACCAGTCAAAACCAATTAAACCGAAAACCAATGAACCGGCGGTTCAACCAAAATGAGGTAAAAAAATTCAAATTTAATTTTTTTTAAAAAAAAACAAACTCAAATAAGGAAAAAAACTCAAATTTAATTGAGGAGTGAGAGTCAATATTAGGGTTTTATCTACTTAATTCTAAATCATCCACAAAGTTTTATTTTTTGTACAAATAAACTCTTATATTCTTTACAATTATTACTTTAACCTTTCATCTTTTAAGTAAATAATAATAGTTCTTATTGATTCTTAAAAATATGCATTATTATATAAATTATTTTGTTGCGATTACATAAGATTTACTTTATTAATAATTTATAATAATATAAAAGAATTATTCAACCACCTGGCTCAACCGATTCGACCGATCAACTCAACCACTAACTTTACACTCAACGATTTTTTTTTTTTAACCATGCCTAAAGTAGGTAACTTAGTAGCACCCAAACATGTCACTATTTATTGACCGAAGTCACCACTTGGTAAATCATGCACATATGCATACCTCACGTTAGATAACAAAAATGCTTACATCAATCAAATAATGATGAAGGACCAAAAATGCCAAACGAAGCACTGATGTTTCCACTTAATCGATTCTCTACACAAGAAAATCAAGCATCACATTTCCTTTTCATGCACACAGCATTGATACGAGAATCAAAATTCTGCTTTTGTGGTCCAAAAAAATAATAAAAAAAAGGACCACCATTTCAATAGAAAGGGCAGTACTAACGGCCATGGACAGTGGTAGTAGTTACAATATTCTTAGTGAATACAAACACAAAAATGGAGTAATAAACAGAACAGATACAGAAGAAGATGTATTAACAGAACAAACACATTGAACTTGACTTACCAACTCAGAATCAAAACTCTACACATACCCACATCTGTTAAGCATGCAACAACCAATTTCTGAACCCCCTTCTGCAGATTATGTACATAAAATCAACCCAAGCCCTCATGATCATTCGACAGCGTATTCTTGTCTTCGCCTAATCACAACCGGGGATATGCACTGTTCAGCTTATCCCCATAACTGAAGTAATATCTGATGTCCTCCATCTTCCCAGGCAATGCAGAAGAAATTAATGATTGAGAACCTAGGAAAACAGAACCTCACCCCTATGCCCAGCTCTTCTTGACTTCATTTCCGTGCAACTTACACTATTTACCCGTGGCATCCATTTACCATTAGCAAAGGAACACACTGATGATAGTACACATCATACCTAAACTGCGACTACATCAGCATCGTGGTTGTCATCGCAAGTCAAGATAAGACCTTCGACGTATGTAGGCAGGAGGCAACGGCTCCATTGGCAGCCAGTTGAAATTGGTTCTGAAGGGGGGACAATCATGAGTACATTTTCATGGCGTCGGACAACTCCCATCACACTAACTGTGCTCCCTTCTTTTATATAGCTGCAATCAGAAATGATCCCTTACTAACTGAATTATTCAAATTCTGATAAACAAATTCAAGATGCAAATTAACAACAAATCAGCACTCCATTTCCAGTCTGCAGAAACTATGATACTACCAGTATATATTAACTTGACATAAGACAGTCTACATAAATATATCCACACTCTGCACTACCACAAAACTATGACAACGTTGAATCTTACAAACTGAAAATTTGACTATAATTCAAATGCTGATGCAAGTTTCAAATGTAATAAGTTATTTTTAGCATATTGTGCAGAAAATACAAGGAAACATGAAAATGGATAGCAAATAAAAAAATATTAAAAGATTTGGATAATACAGATAGTAGCATACCCTTCTTTCAGGCGCATTATACGATCATCACTGGATAAACTGCGATCAGCAAGCCAACGCAAGAAACTAGGAGACAAGTCTTTGTTTTGTTTGGTCACATCAACTACAGTATTTGGCTTTACAAATGGTGCAACCTTGGCTCCGTAGCCCGCTTTGACTAAAGCTCTTAGTCCCGATTGAAAATCCGACACATAGAAGTCAGCAACATATTTCTGTTCATCCAGGCAATAAGTCAGCCTCCAATGACAAGTGCCAAACAAGATAGAACTCATGTGAAGCGAAACCAGATGAGGTAGTGCTGAAACTTAAAGTGATTGAGCAGTGGGAACAAAAAGTAGATGTCGAACTAACCTCTGAGTGCCTGCATCCCCATGAGAAGCAACGATGTTTAGGATTTGCAGCTTTTCCACCCCACCCTTTGTACTCATACAATTCCGTGGAAACATATACACACCTAGGCATCCTCTGATACGATGACTCCAATGGAATACTGCCACAAGTTACTACCTAAAAGAGAAAACAAACAAGAAGAAACTGATCAACAAACAAGGCAGGCACCCAAATGTAATTGCACATGGCACAATTGTGGTGCCAGCATGATTAACTAGTACTGTGATTTACCGATTTCATCAACTACGTTGCTGTCAATCACTATTGATTGTATTTTTTAGTCTTCCAACTCCCAGATCAAGAAAGAATGAGATACATGGGTACAATAATTCATCATGTAAATATGCTTTACACATAAACCCACATCATCTGCTTCAGTAAATACAAATCCTCGAATAGATGGACAAAATGGCATATAAACACAAGAAGAAAGTGGTTTAGAATAACTTAGGATATCCTCAAAGCAAAAACTTATGCAGCCAGTCAACTCTAGAACGGGAAAAAAAGGGGCTAAAAGGGAGGGAGGAAGACACCAACGATAGACCCTGTCACCCTTATCCCAACTAACATTTCAGATTATTCTATAAACTACTCACTAATTATATAACCATTTAAAAAAAAGCAAGACAATTTCCAGTATAAAGAAAACGTTACCCCAGTCACTTTGACATACTGGCCATCAACAGCACCTCTAAGCTCAGCATCTGGGTACCTGCTTACGTAACTCAACAGCCCTCTTCTTCCCCACAAACAATTCCAGATCAAACCCAAACCGATCGGAGCCACGGCCACGGCCACCACCGCAAGAACCAACACCTTCTTCACCGCCACCAGCAAGAATGCCCCAACCAATAACAACATCACTAAAATCACCATCACCACCCACACCACCGCCTTGGACACTCTGAACCCAACCCTCAAACCCTCACCCAGGCTGGTGACCCCTGGACCGTATCCCACCTTCCCAGAAGCCGGCACCGATTGCTCTACGGAACCCACCAATTGGCCGGACCTCCGAGGACCGGAGCTGAGGGGACCAGATGTGATGAGCCCGGTGGGCTGGAGAGGCATAGGCCCGGATGACTTCCTCAAGGGACCCGAGTTCGACCCGGATCGGACGGATCCACTGTTGGGCTGCGAAGAAGAGGAAGTGCGCGACGGCTGCTGCTGCTGCTGCTGCCTGGAGTTGGGATTCGAGTTGGGTCTCGAAGGTGGATCTCCAGGAGGAGGATGATGAAGGATAGGGATGTCGAACATTTTACCTAACTCCCCTGATTTCTTGATATCGCCACCGGTATACGGCACGGCGGCGCGCGACGACATTGTGGGCTGCCGCTCCTTGAGCTGCTCAGGCCTCCCCGAGACGACAAGGCCATTGCTTAGCTGGTGCGAGTGAGTTCGAGACGCCATTGATTTCCGCTTGACTCGCTGTTTCTGAGAGAGAGAAAGTGAAAGTGGGGAGAGTGAAAGTGGGAGTGTGGAGGTGAAGACGATGATGGGTGGAGTAGAGGGACTAGCAAAGTAAGTAAAATGACGGAACTAAGGGAAGGAGATTGGTTAATGACCAATGTGTCCCTGTGGCGGTGGACATTTTGTCGTTTTTTAGTCCACTTTGGTTTATGTTTTCTAGGGACAAATTCCGCGACAACATCCCAAAAGGTTGTTCCATGAACATTTTAGCCTGATTGGTTGTGGTCTTTTACTTTTTCGGGCTGAGCCTATTTATCAACTAGTGAGTAAAATCATTAATTGTGTTATTTGTGTAAAGACCTAACTAGGTAGTATATTTTAGTTTTTATAATTGTTAGTTAATTAGGAGTAAATTAGTTCGATAATGTTATGGATCAATTAGTAATTTTATCCACTAGTGGATAAATAGCATTGTCGTTTTCTCTTATGATAAATTAAGATAGATACGTAAATGATTATGTCAGTTGTATCTTTGCATATAAAAAAAATGAAGTAAAGATATAAAAATATGTATAAAGTAAGATAGATATTTAAGTGAGGAATGTGAGTGTTAAATAGAAATAAAGAAAATAAATGTAATAAGGTAAAATAAGTTTTAGAATGAATAAACATAACATCTACATATGTTTTTTCTTTTTAGGGAAAGAGTAAAATTGTCACAAATCTTTTAAAATTTACTAATTTTTCCATCAAGTTTTTTTTAGGATTAAGTTGTCATTAACCTTTCATTTAAGGATAAAATTGTCACTAAAGTGGATGATTGATGTACGTGGCTTAATAGAGTCGTTAGTCTTTATCTATGTGGAATGTCTTTTTGAATCAAGGTTAGTCTGACTCGTTTGAAATTGGGTATTTATCAATGTTGAGGTGTAAAACACAATTCTAGGATTTGATGGAAATCTTATTGTCATTGGGAGATGGCCTAATGTTTCGATCCAAGAAATGAGTTATGTTAGAAATTCCAGACAATCGTCACTACTGATGACCTCAGATTGCGGTAATGATAATTTCGTTCACGCCACAAATTTTAGCTACGGTGATAAGCTTGAAATGAAGACTTCTTAGACCTTAAAGAACCCTTTGAGGAGATTTCTTATGTACCCGAAAGAGGTGACTCTTTTAAATTCACAAATTTTAAAGATTAGTTGATGGCACGCACGGCAAGCATTCTCTTTAGTGGCAATTTAGCCCTTAAATAAAGGCTTGATGACAATTTTAGAAAAATTTTAAAGGTTGATGACAATTTTACTCTTTCTCCCAATTTTTTAACATTGGATATAATTGGAGAGATATGTGTTGAAAGTTTTTGTAGTTGTTTTGAGTATCTAACCTAGTGGTTAAGCTCATGAGGGTGAAATGCGAGGTGTTGAGTTTAAACCTCTATCAACACCTTTCCCTACCCCTATGTATTACTCCCCTCATCCCCAAATAATTATACACTTTGTTTTTCAGTATTTAAACTATGATTTTTTATGAATATTTAAACATTTAAAGTTAATAATTTATATTCATGACACAATTTGAATTTGAAGTAGGCATAGGCTATTGTGTGTCAGGCTTTAATATGTGCCTCTTTGTACCCAATTGCATTTATTTTCAAAACTGCCATCGCTTCTTCTGCTCCGTATTTTTACCGTCAACGTACCTCCGACATGAATCGGACTATCATCATTCATCTCTCACTTGCAGTCTCCAACCACCATAGCTCCTCCTTTAAGGGCCGGTTGGTCGTTAGCAACTCAATGGTTGCCTCCTCCTCCATCAACAATCACCAAAGTCACGACAATTGTAGGAGATCCGTTCGGACGACCCGCTATCCGACCCGTCCGCCAACAGAAGCCACAATCGACGGCGCCAAAGCAACCAATCACTTCCCCAGTCGTCGACACTCCATTCCTAGCCATTTCCTGAGCTGAACGACTTAATTCGTCTCATGTCTTGAAACTAAAACCTGCTGCAGATGACAGAATTATGATGGCCTTACATACTATTATGATGTACTCTCAACTTATTATGATGCTCATTTTTATAAAAATGTTGTAACCAGAAATTGCAAACAAATAATGCTCAAATCTATCAAACTGAACTTAATAATTCCAAATAGTAATGAATTGGAAGAATATCAGCTGAAGTAGATGGAAAAATATAATTTTTCAGCAAAACAAGCATCACATTGTACCACATAAGCATAATTTCGCATAGAAGCATCATTTGATGCAGGGAGTGCATCAAATGATGCATGGAGAGTATCATTTTGGAGGATGAAGTGCATCATCTGAGTTCATTCAGGACATGATTTGCATCATGTGTGAGTAGGAATGCATCATAAGTGAGGAAAAGTGTATCATGTTTGTAAGGGAGAGCATCAAAGTGGAAAAGAAGAGCATCACTCTAGTTACAAAGCGCATCATTTTGAAAAGTTGAAGAAAATGAGTGCATCATTAAGCCATCATAACGAGTGCATCATTCTTATGAGGGAGAGCATCATAGTGCAACGAGAGTGCGTCACGGTGGCCACCAAAGGCATCATTTTAGAAGGTTGAAGAAAATGAGTGCATCATTATGTCATCAGAACGGATGCATCATTTTTGTAAGATAGCGCATCATACTTGAAACCAAGTGCATCATTCGTGTAACCAAGAGCATCATTTGGAACCAAGAGATCATACTTTCTCCACAGCGAAGAGCATCATTTTAAATGCTAAGCTCATCTTACTTACCAAAGGAGTATCATTTTAAGCACATAGAGCATCAGTTTGAGAACTTCATCATTTTTGTAATGTTGAAGAAAATAAGTGCATAATTAAGTCATCAGAACGGGTGCATCATGTTTGTAATTGAGAGCATCATAGTGTAACAAGAGTACGTCGTTGTGGTCACCAAAATGCATCACTTTAGGATGTTGAAGAAAATGCATGCATCATTAAGTCCTCAGAAGCATCATACTTGAAACAAAGAGCATCATTCGTGACACCAAGATCATCATTTTTAACCAATACATCATACTTTGTCTAATAGCAAAGAGCAAAAAAAATTACAGAAGCGCGTCATTCGTGACACCAAGCGCATCATTTTGAACCAAGACATCATACGTTGTCAACAAGCATATCACTGTATTCTATAGAACGAAATGTTTGCAACATAGCGATCAGAATGAGCGCATCATAATTTTACATAAGCGCATCATAGTGCTTCGAGAGCGCATCATATTGTTGTCGGAGAGCATCACTTTGGGCGGTTCAACAAATGCGCTAGGTCGGTGGTTTTGTCACCGGAGGAAGGTCGGCGGTTGATTTTATTGCTGTTTTTGTTGAATTTGCGAAGAAGGAATGTCGATCCGCTTGATTCATCTCTAATTTCGTTGTTGCTCGTTGAAGGGATGACGGATCGTGGTAGTTTGTGCGATTCGGGAGTCGTTGTCGAGAAACACGGTGTGTTGGCACACCCGTGTTCTTCTGTGTTTCTTCCTTCCTTTTTTTTATCTAGAGGCACACTTGGTGTGTCAGACACAACTTATCCACACTCTTGTTTAACACTTGTGCGGAGCGTTTTTTGATTACACGAAACTGCATTTCACCCCAGACATATTCATGTTATATTCACTAGAATCACTACTCCGGTTTGCTTAGAAAGATGACAACTTTTCCATCTAGGTAGGTTGAGAGTTT
The DNA here is from genome assembly GCA_024586325.1 of Stellera chamaejasme. Taxonomy (NCBI): domain Eukaryota; kingdom Viridiplantae; phylum Streptophyta; class Magnoliopsida; order Malvales; family Thymelaeaceae; genus Stellera; species Stellera chamaejasme. The sequence continues at coordinate 2,880,696 of CM044986.1, forward strand.
ATGGCTCTCTTATTTGCAATAATTTCATTTGGGGAAATTTATTTAGACAGATTGGTAGAAGGAGAGACAAAACATTTAGCCCCTCAACTTACTCAACTTGTGTGAGTTAGTTCACAACTCGCAACTTTGGTGCAAATTAGCCATTGAAAAATGAAAAGCTTGACGATCCCATGTTTGATTGACGGACCTCAACATCGCCAGCCCACTCAACAATGAAAGCAGAATGGTGAAGGAAGATATATGGGCTTAGTTAAACCCAAAATGAAAGCATGACCAGCCCATGGCCCAAGGTTCGACAATAGGAGATGTGTGGGTCAGGTAATGGATATGGAGCCAATTAATGACGCCCAACTAAACACATACCAATGCATGGAACAATACATTACTCCCTACCTTAATAAACTATAATTTTTCAAACCATTAGATGTCTATTTTAATTCAATTATATATAATACTCTTTTATGCAATTTTTTTATAAAATAAAAAATCATGTTTGGCTTGTTTTGTGTTAAAGATTCACATATTTATGTAATAATAATGTCGAAAAACATTTCATATTGAAATTCTAAAAAATGCGTGTTTTACAAATTTAGGTAAGAAGAGAAGAGCTCAAACTCGAATCACATCACATCAAACGAGTCAAGTTTCATGAGCCACAAATTAAAGTTTGAGTCAAAATTTTGATTCAACTGCAACAAGCAGAGCTCCAACATTCAAGGTTTGGCTCACGAGCCTATTCAAGCCACAACTTAATTCCTATTTTATCCTTCTGTCACAACAAACTAATGCGACTTCCTTTTTCCGTGTGTCAATAAAACGGATACATTTCTTATAAACGAAACATTTTTACACAAACTTTATCTTATTGCCTATTTTTTCTTCTTCCCACTCAAAAAACTAGTTTTATCTATTTTACTTTATTACCTCTGATCAATAATTTTGTTTAATCTATTTGCAAGTATCAATTTTGCTTTGAGAGGAGTAAATGAAAGGTACTAATGGAGGTGTCAAGTGGGGTGGGATGTATGTGCTCCTCTAAACTGTAAATAAGAGACAAAATGCTAGGCATAAACCCATCCTAGAAGTCAAAGACAGAAGCAGTTTGTAGTCATGAATGCAAATTCAAATGCAATGCAAGATATCCTCTGATACAGATGAGAGTGGCCTGGCCACTTACTAGCAAATAGTTGCACTATTCATGCACCAAAAAAGCAGAGCAACACAGAAAAGAGTAAAGGGGGGTTGGGTTTTGCCCTGAAAGAAACCTTTTTTCTTTCTTGTTTTTTATCCTTTTTTCTCCATTTCCTCTTTCCCTTCCCAAAAAAGTCTCTGCCTTTTGAACCGAGCATTCACGAGATACCCTTGAAATCTCTGCTTCGAATTCGTCCGCTTTCTATTAAAACCACACTACTCAAAGCTGATGACTTTCTTCTCTCTTCTCCAACTTCCTCATGAATCTTCTCCCGGTTCACTGTTTTCTGATCCGAAAGTTTCGATCTTGAAACGTCTCTCTATTTTTTGGAGCTATTCATGAAAACCCATTTGGCTCATCCTCATCATCATGTTCTTGAATCAGTTCATGCACTTCCTTAAATCGATCCACACCTTCAGAAGGAAAATGGCGGCGTTTGCAGGTCCTTTGCTTTGACGCCAACTAACTAGTCGTTTAAGCTTCAAGCTCAAAGCTTTTTCTTATAATTACAAATAATGGCGGCGGCGTGTTTCCATGCGTTCGGGCGGCGGAAACGGCGGAACAGACCGTTGCCGGTGATGAGTTCGTCGTCGTCAACGTCGAGGATCGGGCAGAATAACTCGGACACTGTGAATCTGGAGAAGAGGAGATTCGACAGCCTGGAATCGTGGTCGATGATTCTGGAATCGGAGAATGTGGAGGGGTGGGAAGCTTCGTCGTCGTCGAACGAGTACCGGGAGGAGTGGACGGCGGACCTTTCTCAGCTGTTCATCGGAAACAAGTTCGCCTCCGGTGCACACAGCAGGATTTACAGAGGGATTTACAAACAGAGAGCCGTGGCTGTGAAGATGGTGAAGATTCCAAACCACGACGAAGAGACCAGAGCCAAACTTGAGCAGCAATTCAAGTCGGAAGTTGCCTTGCTTTCAGGTCTCACCCATCCCAATATTGTACAGGTAAACCTAATATCCAGGTCTCTTTGGTAATAAAGTTCGATGTTTTTAAGTTACCCAATTGAAAGTTTAGTGTCTGTTGGAAAAAAGTTATCATTTTTAGGGGAAAAAATGGGAAATTTTGTAGAAATTTTAAAATTTTGAGAAAGCTGGGTACTGTTTTGGCTAAAGAACACAAACATGAAATTTATTTAACTTGGGTCACAAACAATCAGATTTGTAATTAGATACATATTCTCCCGTTATTTCATTCCTATAAAAAAGTTACTTTTATCGTATAAACATACTTTACAATGTAACCCTTAATCTTTATCTCAGGCTAGGCTGGAGTATTTTGTAATCATTTAAAAACAGAACATTTATTCCTTGGATTTTAATTGTTAAAGTATATATAGCTAGGTAAATCTCAATTGCCAAGAGTTTACTTGCGCCCTAAGTTTGAGTGCCCTATTTCTTTTGATGATCAGTTCATTGCAGCTTGTAAAAAGCCACCGGTTTACTGCATCATCACAGAATACATGTCCCAAGGGACTCTTAGGATGTACCTGAACAAGAAAGAGCCCTACTCTCTTTCGATAGATACAATACTGAGGCTAGCACTGGACATATCTCGTGGGATGGAGTACCTTCACTCCCAAGGTGTCATCCACAGAGACCTCAAATCCAACAACCTTCTCCTCAATGATGACATGCGGGTTAAGGTTGCGGATTTCGGCACCTCCTGCCTCGAGACGCAGTGCCGCGAGACGAAAGGGAACATGGGGACGTACAGGTGGATGGCGCCGGAGATGATCAAAGAGAAAGCTTACACTCGGAAGGTTGATGTCTACAGCTTTGGGATTGTGATGTGGGAGCTCATAACTGCGTTGCTTCCTTTCCAAGGAATGACCCCTGTTCAGGCTGCCTTTGCTGTGGCTGAAAAGGTTAGCTAATTACCCAGCTAGTCAGTGATATATATATCAACCAAAAGTAATTTTTTGAGAGGAAAAGTAAAATTGAGTGTAATAAGTTAAAATCGATATTGAAAAGTTTCATTTAAAAGAAATGAGTTGGGTGGTTTAGTTTTGAAAATCAAACTTTGAAATTTAGAGTTTACACCTCAAACTTTTATAAAATTTGTAATTTGGTTGTCAAATTTTTTAAAATCACAGTTGGTCCTCAAAGTTCATAACAAATTTAATAACGGTCCTCAACATTTTAAAAACTTACAAAATGATCCAAAAATCCCTACATTGATCCATATGAGAAACTAACCGCATGACTCTTTCATTCTTTCTTTGTTTTAGAATGAACGGCCACCGTTGCCGGAGAGTTGCCAGCCGGCGCTAGCGCATCTCATAAAGCGGTGCTGGGCTGCAAACCCGGCGAAGCGACCGGATTTCTCCGACATAGTTTCAGCTCTGGAGAAATACGACGAGTGTGTGAAAGAAGGCCTTCCACTCACTTCTCATCATTCAGGTCTTGTTAACAGAAACGCTGTCCTTCAACGACTCATCAAGACCTGTGCATCTTTCACCTCCTTCATACCTGTACATGCCTGATATCGATCTTCATACAATAATACACACACACACACACACTTTTGTCTTCTGTCCTGTATACTCCATAACTCTCTCTGTCCTGCGCAGAAAATCTAGATCTGTAATTATAATCTGTATATACATCACATATCTCTTCCCTCATGAGTCTCTGTGTAATTAGTTGTAAAAAAAAACACTCAAGTATATATTGGTGAATAAATATACATTCCTTGTTCCACCACCATGCATACTGATTTTGTTGTCATAGTGATCATGATGGACTACTGATCTGAGCTTTTGAGTGAAAGTGAGGAACAGGTAATTACAGTTACAGACAGTCGTGGGAAGAATATTGTTGTTCAATTCCAACAATATGGATTTTAAACGAGTAGTATATATATATAGGAAGCATTTTGTTGCATTTAAAAGACATGGGGCTGAAATTGCATTATTATACTTTGATCTTATCCTCTTGATGATCAAGCGGTCCACGTCCAATTTATTGATTGTTTTACTTTTTTGATGAGATTTATTGTTGTTCTATTCATCTCTTAATTGTTTCTCAAAATTGGATATATTTTCCATTTTTTATGTTGTGCCATAAAGTTAATTATATTTCACTTTCAAAAAATTGTCACACTAGTTTTGTAGTATTATCTACTATTATATATTAATACAGGATCACTGCATTAATTACCAAAAAAAATGAATGAAGTAATTTGGTGAAGCCACCTCAGCACCACGTCAGATCCATTTTTTTCTGTCATTAATACACACATCATAATAATAAGATGCCAAAACTAATCAGTTTCCTATAATATTAATATCACTAATTACTCCAATTACGTTGAATTGCAATGAAACTCTTAAATCCTCCATTCCCGACCTTCCCTTTTTCCCTCTCTCGCTCTCGCTCGCTATTCTCTTTCAGTTCTTCTCTCCTTCGTCTCTGTTCTAATCTCTTTTGCTACACTCGCGTTGGATGGAGTTATCGGTGATGGAGACGAGCTCGAAGATCCGTGGAGGCGAAATCGGCGCGGTGGATGTTTTTGGATGAGGCGCGCTTGGCCCGTGTGGCGGCGGCTATATCGACGTATGTTGTTGTTGACCATTCCTACCCTTTGCCGCCGTTTCAAGTTTCATCGATCCAAGACACAAACAACAGTGCTCTCTCCATTCCAATCTCCGGCGGTCCCGACCATCTTACGCGATTGGAGTGAGCGTTGAGGCCTTTCAATCGAAGGTAGGAAGCCAGATCTCTGATCGTTTTTTGATTGGAGGGTGAATGTATTTTCTGTTGTTTGATCGTTTGCTTCATAGCCGATGGAATCTATGAAACTCGGGAAGATCATCTTTCATCTTTTAGATTCACTCTCTCCATTTGTTTCAACTTGCATGGACTTGCAAGAATTAATTTTGAAGGCAATCTTCTTCTGATAGACAGCCATCAAAAGGAGAAGGTGGATCTCCGTTTCTTCTTTTCATTATTTGTTTCAACTTGCAACTCTATGAACACAATTTAAGATGAGTAGATGATTTAGGTCCTCATGGTTACTATAATTCAGATGTAATTGCTACGTTTCTATCTCCAAGCCACCGTAGTCAAATAATTGATCTTTGTCTTCTTTATGTATGGAAAGACTATGAAGGAGATGTTTCTTTGAGCAAGAAAGTACTTACTGCACTTATAACTTGTAAGATTATTTACTTTGGATTGGTGAATAAACTAGACAAGAGCCAAATGTTGCAAGAAATGCTATTATGAATGTTGTTAAACTTGCTTGCTATCAACTTGTAAGATTATTTACTTTGGATTGGTGAATAAACTAGACAAGGGCCAAATGTTGCAAGAAATGCTATTATGAATGCTGCTAAACTTGCTAGCTATGACCAAGTAAAAGAGGTGGAATCTATGGCTACTGTTAGATACATTTTGTAAAATATACTTTTGCTTTTATTAAGCTTCTTATGTTATTTCTGAAAAAAATATGATTATGTTCTTGCAGTCTATCTTAAAAATGTCAGCTTCACAAATAATGTTGTAACTCACATACTAGCTGGTTTTGGGGCAGAATTTTTGTTGTTTATTTTGGTTCATGAGTTTCTTTTATAGTGTAAAAAATATTATTTGATGTAGACAGAAAGGGTAGTTCTCTTTCAAAGATTTCTTGCTACACATGCATAATGTTGCCATTGTCACATGAGGAAGTGTGGGTGGGGTTGTTGATTGATGCTAGAATTGAGGAGGAGCTCTGTGTCCGTCATTTGCAAGTGGTTGATGCTTTCCATGCTTCTCTTGGGTTGTCAGTTGTTGGATCTATCATAACCAACAATCCTCTAGAGGTATGTATTTAACAATTATTTAAATAGCTATTTCCTATATAGTTGAAATTGTCTTTGTAATAATCAGATTACGGAAGAAAAAGGAAATTGTGCGGTAATAATCTTTAGTAATCTAAATTCTGGTGATACTTGATATTTACTTGCTCCTCCGTGGTGAGTTCAGGTGAGCTCATATGAAATGATTTTGTTTGTGTGTTTGTTCTCTATTTGGTTGTTTGCATTGATATTTTTACCATGATATTTTGAAGTATAGATTTTACCATGATTTCTAACCTATCCGTTTTCCCATTTTTTCCCACTTCTCCGTGGTTGATCTGCATTTTTCATTTGCTCAGTTTTTTCTGAAAGATCAATAAGCAATTGTAAGTTTGAGATATGAATCGCTGAATGTGATTGCGAGTATCATTTTGAATCAAGGAGAAGGCTTATTTGGTGTTGGTCAGCTGGTGAGATAGCTGCGTTTTGTTGTCTTGTGGCGAAGTTTTCTCTTATTCTATTGTTTTCTTCTTCCTATTTGATTGTTCTATTTTTCGCTCCCTTTGTTGTTCTTTGAAGGTTTAATTCAACCTATTGCTCCACTTGAATTCTTAATTGACAGATGTTTAGAGAGATCTGGAAAATCATGTTTCAGCATAAGTTGTAAGTGTTAAAGTTCTAAAAATTTTAATATAGGTACACATATGGATCAATTTCATCCTCATGCATTGACCTTTTACACTTTCAATAATGTAGCAGATCCATCAAATTGAAACTCTCTAGCCTTTCTACATGTTTCAAGATGGTTGGTTAGTTCTGAGAGATTTGAAGTATCAAATACACATATGGATAGGTCTGTTTTGCTTCATCAGAATGTTTAGTGATGAGATTCATGTAATTCGATAAAGGTTAACCAAATCAAAATCGCATTCAGAGACTTGCACACAAAAAGGGCCTCAATGTTGGAAGTGTCAACGACAAAGGGCTGCTTTATACCCATCCTGCCGTTGACATACTACTGGTAATTGGAATCTCTCTAATTGTGCATTTTCTTACAAAGTAGCCATTATGTTTTTCTCTTTTCTACCTTTTGAAGTACAACATTCAGTAGTTTTATCTTTTCTTGAAACTTTTGTGCCATTATGCTGTCAATTTTACCATCTCGTGCAACATGGTAGGAAAGATCTTTCATGTGAAGAAACTATAGTATCTTTAGTTGATCATATTGCAGCTGTTGTTATTTCATTTATATTTTTCTTAGTGAACTTACATGGAGTTGCGGGGGTCAACTAAATGTGAACTAAGCTTTGGCCGCAAGAAAATACCATAAGTTTGCATGTGTGTGAGGCTTTTGCTTACAACCCTTTGTTAGCAGGTAGCTTATAACTCTTTCATATTCTATATTCACATCCATATGCATTATCTTTCATGTGTTCAAGCTTCCTTATGTTGTGGCTTTCAAATTATGTCTATCTATTAATTTTATTTGCATGCAGAGTTGATTTGCGGTCTTTTTCTTCATTTTGGTTGATGCTTAAAGTTTTTATTTTTATTTTTTATCATTTATCTTTCAAGTTTAGATGTGATTTGTCAATTTATATATCTCTTTTTTTTGCTTCTTTTGCTTATTGTTTGCTACTTTCCTCATATTATGTGATCTCCTTGGCCGTGAGCTCAATAAGGCCAGAAACTGTTTGGTTTTGCATCATCAATCTTTTTTCTAGAAAAGCCCTCTCCATATAGATTTTTTCAAATATAAATTTTTGTTATGGCAGAGGAGGCATACCAAACCACCCTGTTACGGATCTCACCGATGAAGATTGATGAATGCTATCACATTTGGTTAATTGCTCTTGTAGCATCGTGTTTTGTTGTTGCATGTAATTTCAGCAGTTTATGTCTTCCTTATTAGTACATACTTTTATGATCAATGACGTGGCCTCAAACTAATTGTCTTCAATATTCTTATTACTTTTAATTCAAAATAGTTTAAAAAGTAAAACCCTACCCTAAAAGGATACACAGAATAGTGTGAAACTTTATACGGAATGATAATTAAATATTAATATAGAGAACTTGTGTCGAAGACGGGTATTAGAACTAGTTACACTTAATTTCATTTCTTACTCTTGGAAGTTACTTTTATTCTATATGTTTTCATATTCAAGTCTTAATACTGTTTAGTTATAGGGTGAGTTCGAGCCGAGCCTAGCGAGTTCGAGCTCGGCTCATGAAATTCGGGCTCGGCTCGAGCTCGAGCTCGGCTCGAAGGTTCGTGAAGCTTGAGCTCGTTAGGCTCGATTCGGCCCCAAACGAGCTCGCGAGCTGGCTAGGCTCGATTCGGCCCTAGGTTCGCGAGCTCGTTAAGGCTAGCGAACCTTACGAGCCGAACGTTTCAGGCTCGAGCTCGGCTCGTATATTATTTGAGTCTCGAAACCGGCTCGTGAGGCTCGGCTCGTCGGGCTCGTTAAAGCTCGAGCCGAGCTCGGTTCGGCTCAAATCGTTACTCACCCCTAGTTATACATCCAATAATTTGTACTCCCTCTCTACTTAGCAAAACTGACACGTTTTTTATATGTATTTTCTTAAGGATTTTTTTAAAGAATTAATTCTTTCTAATCAAAATTGAGTTAATTAAACACAATTTAAAAAGTCAAACGTAATAGTTTTGGTGGGACATAGAGAGTATATATAATGTTGGAATTAAAATGCCTTAATTAAATCACTAAAAATGCACGCACTTTTCTCCCTTATGTGTGTGGCATTAAAAGGAGATTTTTAGGGATAATTTGTGAGTACCCGAGCAGACTCTATAATGTTTTCATTTCCAAAGTTGCTACGATCCACACATTAATTATTTTATAAACAAAAACCTATCATAATAGAACATCAAATGTGACTCTCTTTTTCAAATCTTTCTAAATTCCTTTTACTGTTTACACTTGAAGTCTTTATTGTCCTTTTTTTAATTGGAAGTCTTTATTGTCTAATTAACCAGGTTTCTTATGTTGTGGGCAATGCCCTTGCTAGGTTGACTGCTTGGTATAAGAGTTGTCAATTTGGTATGCAATTATAACTCTATAAAAGGGAATCTTCACCTAATCCATCTTTAATCAACATAATGATGCATGGAACATAATTCAGTTTCCCACAATAAAATTAAAAACTAACAATTTTACATTTACAATCCAAGGGTGTTAAAAAACCAAAAATTTGAGTTAAACCGATCAACCGAAAACAATAAAATCAAAGAATTGAGGCTCCGTTTAGTTGTGTAAAATTTTTCAAATTTTCAACTTCAAATTTCACCCATCAATATTAGGGGCTTCAAACATCAAGGGTGAGGAAAAAAATATTCACCAAATTTAGGTGTTATCCACCACAAAAATTCACTACATAATTTTTGGAATCTCAAACCTCAAATCTAAAATGAAAAAGCAAGTGAGGGAGCAAGAAGGTGAAAATCAAATGAAAGGGAGGGTGCAGCAGCAGACACGTGGGTGTGGGGTGGGGGTTGGGGCCGGGAGGATGAGTTAAATGGTAGCCACTACCAAAATTGACTTTTTTTTGTACAAATTCACCTTACACTGTACAAAATCGGACCTCCCAAATTCACGGGGAGGTCAATTATATGGAGTGATTCACTTTTTTTAGGAGGTGAATTTGTACAAATTTGAAACCCCATATTATTTATCACCCGAGTGAATTTTAAAAGAAAACCGCACTAGCACTAGTCAATATACTCATCGGTATTATTTATCACCCGAGTGAATTTTCATCCACCTAAAGCACTTAGAAAATAAGAGGAAGATATGTAATTGTTCGATTAATTGGATTTGAGTTTCTAGAGTACTTTGTAAGCGAGTCATTTAAATTAGTGGGTGAAATATCACCTAGGTGATGATTAACGAGTTGCAATATATTACGGTTCGGTTTCAGTTTTCATTCATACCAACCTGCGATTAACTGATCCAAACCATTTAATTACTTAGAACTACTTATGATCAGTTTAATTACCTACACCTGCCCACACACAATCCCGCCCCACCCTAACTAATCCCTAATTTGTTCTTGTATTCCAAATTGAATTGAGCCTTATTCACATTATGATTAATACTTGTATAGTGCTTAAATGAGAATGCTCCAATTGCCATTTCAATCTTCAACAGAAGTTAAGGGACTATTGGTAAAAAAAATAGTCACGGTCAAAAATGGTTTGTTTGACTTTCATCAGCCAAAAACAAATATGGTGTCAGCACTAAGCGGTAAAAAAAAAGATCCATTCTTTTGTTTTACACTTAAAGTTCTAATAGCATCTCCAACCGTTTCTTCATTTTATTATAATACGCATTTTTGGAGAATTATGAGGTTTTTTTGGTCCAACAGCTTCCTCATCTCATTCTTCAAAATGAGGAAGAATGGGAAAAAATGGGGAGCCTTCCCCAAATTAATTTTTCTCAAACATCTCTCATCTCTCATCTCTTTTGGCTATTTGTTATTGGTTTAAACATATTTTCTCTCTTCTCTCTCTCATCACTTCAAATAATTTATTAATTATTAATAAAAATATATAATATTTTATTATTGTAATAAATACATGATTCTCTAAAATGGAATAACTGTTGGAATTATAACAAAAATAATTTAAAGAATATGAACTTTACTTCTCTATTTAAAAAAAATTTAGAAAATTGTTGGAGATGCTCTAGATTGCGGCAAAAAAGGAAGGCCGCTAGTTTTGTCATTTTGTAAAGTTAAATGAGACGATCCCAACAAATATTTAATGAGCTTGGACTCATTCCACACTTCCATACCCCTTTCACTCCCTGCTTTGTCATTTGTGAAAGTGAAAGTTCATTTACTTGTATCACATATTCTAAAACACATAATCCCAGTTGGTTTCTCATTTTTAGTTTTTTATATAAGATTAAAATTATTTTTCATCATTAACTCATTTTATATAAATTTTCACCATTATCCATTTCTATAAACTCATTCTTACTTCTCTCAATCCACTCTCTAGACTCTTTAAAGGTATCTCTAACGGTCTCTCCAAAAGTTTCTCCAAAATGGTGAACAAAACTCATATTCTATATAAAAACAATTTACTCCAACTACAACAGTTTCTCTATTTTGAAGAACCGTGAATTTATTACAATAATAAAATATTCTACATCCTTGAATAATAATTAATGAATTATTTGGAGAGAGAAGAAAGTAGAGAGATAATAGATGTTTAAACCAATCACAAGTAGCCAAGAGAGATAAGAGAGAATACAAGTTTTAAAAAAGTAGATTTGGGGAACTCTCCAAAATTTGGTTTATTCCTTCATTCCTCATTTTGGAGAGTAGGATGAGAAAGCTGTTGGACTAAAAAAATACTCAAAATTCTCCAAAAATTAACATATTAAGAAAATGGATAAGCTGTTGGAGATACTCTAAGTGATTGCATTTATAAAAGTAGGGTAAAAGTGTATTAAAATAAAATAAAATTTCACTTACGACAAAAATATTTTGATGTTTTGATAACACATTCGAAAAGGAAGAAGTATAACTTGTTTTTTTTTAACAGCAGTAGGTCAATTGGTTAGATTAGATACTCCTATCCTCGGAGAAACCACATCACGAGTTCGAATTCTTTCGGTTTAAACTCATCCGAGGGCAGAGCCGCAGGGGGGTTAAACTCGAATCGTAATGTGGGTAAAACTTCTGTGTCTTGGCAAGAGCGACTCGAAGATCTCGGCCAACACCCACCTTTGCGACATTAAGTGCCACTTGGCTAAGCAATCGTAGCGTTAGCAATAAAATAAACTATATTTTAATAAATAAATCAACAGCTTTAAGAGAACTTACCTTTTACAAATGTTTGTATAATATATTTTATATTTACCGAAAGACCATCCTAATTAAGCTTGGAAAAAGTATGATGATGTGTGTGGATGGAACTTTACACCAAACTAGTGCAAGTGTGTGTCTATTTATATGGTTGGATTAGTTTAGTTCAATCAAAACTTTCATAACTATGTATTGTGTAGAGCAAAACTTCCCACGCCTATGTTCTGTTGTAAACAATTTCTATAAAATTATTTTGGATATTTAAAAACGGACAGAACACTGAAGAAAAAGTGGAGATATATAAGACATATCAGATTGAAAATGTTACTATAATTTTAGATTCAAAAACTTCAAAACACTATTAATTCCCTGTTGTAAATAAGAAAAGTTCTAAGAGATACATTAGTATTTGAAAAATCGAAGGAAATAGTTTAAGAATAAGTTTCAAATAACTTTAATGACATAATGTATTGTACTATGCCAAAAATGGTTTAAGTAGAATATTCTACTTGATTAAGTTATTTAAGTGATTGAAAATTTAAATTTCATTGTCGATTAAGCAAATTGATTCTTTTTAAACTTATGTTTATGCATCTTATGGTAAAATGCAAAGAAAATATGATATACTTATTTGATTGAGATTTGACTTAAACCAATGAGGTTTTTTAACATTAATTTTATGATATTAGTCTCAAATTTCTTTCACCACAACAAAAATCACTTCTATTTTATATATTAGTGTTTGTTGGGGTTTGGAAAAGTGAACAAACATCAATAAAATATTTTTTACCATTGCGATTTCACATTCTCCATTATCAATATTAAATTAATAATCAGATGCACCAATTCCATCAACTCTCAAAACACTGAACCAATTACTCAAGAACTGGCTGCGGCTCTACTCAGGCTCTCAAAGCCAATAGCACGCACCAAACCTCACACACTCAAAACTACAACCACAACTCTTAGCTACCTCTCCGCCGAAACTAACAAAAAAACTCCACCTGTATATACTAACAAAATTAACCTAAACCCACTAGGCCTAGTAATCCTAACAACACATGCACACAAATCCAATCCTATGCTAACTTATTCTTCAATTTTGGACAATTACAAATTTAGTTCTATTATATTTAATTTGAGTCACAAACCAACAGTTTTATTTTATTACTTTTATTTTGTTATCACCTAAATATTAAATTTATCCTATACTTATATTTTTTTTTACTTTATTACTCTCAAATCTATGATATTAATCCATGTCTCTATCCTGATACGAGATTCGAGAGGAATATTCATTTGAGTTTATTGAAATGGGAGCTTCGATTGGGGAGGAAAAGGGGTAAATCGGTCATTTCATGGTGGTCCGTCAAGGTTAACGGAAGTGGATGGAAAAGGACCAAAATAGGACAATGTACCATAGGATAGAACGACAAATTTTTTAAATAGGACCAAAAAGAACAATAATTATTTTTACGGGACTGATTAAATCTTTCTTGATGGTGGCGTGTCACGTTCTGCAGTCTTGAAGTTCTTGGACGCCATAGATTCGGAATTCGAGAGACAGAAATAGAGGGGGTCATTTATATTTAGCGTTGGGAAGATCCTGATGGTTGCGAGAAAGTTGTTAAAACGTTACCTTTAAGGTGTGAATAATGAATGCATTTATAGTCCAAGGTTAGAGTGACATTATTGTAATATCCCAATATAGTATGGTGGCGTGTCAGAGAACACGTGTCCTTAATACCTTCGGGAGTATAATCCGGGAATTTCCTTAGTATGTTTGGGTCAATTATGTTCGGCGATGTCCTTGTGCGGGTTTATGAATTTTTTAATGGGGTCCTTATTTTGGGCTACTGTTTCGGTCTTTTGCTGGGTTTTTTTTGGCTTTATGTATATTGGTTCTGGTGACCATCAGCTGATATAATGACAATATATGTTTTAAGAAAGAGTTTCCAGGTGATGGGGATATGATACCGAGTTTACATTTGGGTTGAGTTATATTGGTGATTAGGGCTCAATCGGCACAAATAAGATGGACATTGAGTCCATATCCCTATGACAAATCTATCTGGTTGGAAGCCAATAGTTTAATTCAAACTCAATCAAATACTATTATCATATTTTCTTTGCAATGTTCCATAAGATGGATAAACATAAGTTTAAAAATAATCAATTTACTTGATCGAGAATTAAATATAAATTTGTATACATAATTAACTTAATCCAATGAATTATTCTATTTAAGACATTTTTGGCTTAGTACAATAGATTATGTCAATTATGTGATTTAAAATTTATTCTTAAATATTTTTTTTTTGTTTTGGTGTATTTATCAAATTTTCGGGTAACCATTAAAAAAAATCATATATATGTATATGTATGATAATCAATTAAGTTGGGCTTAATTAAGCAAGTAGGGTACAACCTAAGGGTAATAACGAGTCGAGCTAAGCCCTAACATATCATGCTTGAGGTTGAGCTTGATATGATTTCGCTATACTTGAATTCAAGCTCAAATTCATTGAACATAGTTCAAATCGGCTTGAGCTCGGCTCAAGAAATATCGAGTACGTTCGGCCAAGGGCAGCGCCATGTAGAGATGAGTGGTGGCAATTATCAGTTTATCACCACTGAAATTTGGAAAAAAAAATAGAGATATACAAAGTCTTATAAAATATATATTTGTTCCCCGCTGAATTTTTTGTTATGCTCACTTAGTAGTACTACAACTTCAAATGGGATGTTCATGTTCCATAGGGTTAAGTAAGTTTCACCTTGATGAATTATATAGTTGGAAACTAGAATTTGGTGGGTTTGGGTTTGGCTGTGTATGTACATGACGATCCAGAGGATGAGAAGGTACAAATAAATGAGACAATGACAGGAAGTAGCCGTAGGTGCCACTGCCCATAGAGAGAGAGCTTCATGTCCTCTCTCTGTGGGGCACCACCCTGCCTCTTGTTGCTTTCTCATTCTCCCACAACCCTTCTCTTGGCCTCTTGTTGCTTTCTCATTCTCCCACAACCCTTCTCTTGGCCTCTTCTTCCCTTTGCCTCCTCCTTTCTTGCTCTCTCTTCATCATTTGTATATCAAGTTGGAAAATTTCTAATATCTAAATGAATTTTGTTTTTTTACAGATAAAGGGAGTACTATAAGATAAGGAAGAGTTACTGGTGATACTGTGTAGTACAAAAATGGAATATTTGTTCTTAGTAAAAAAAACTAAATAAATAGTTCTCCATTATTGTGAGATGAATGTAGCACAAACAAACAAGCCAAACTTTATTATATGGAAAATATGTAAGAAAGAATCCTTTTTTCTTTTAAAAAGTTGATTACCTACATTTTCAGTCAACTAGGAGCAGCTTGCTTAAATACAGTAATGGCCTGCCTGCCTAGTGTAAGAGACGGCGCCGTTTCCTGCCGGATGGGATTAAACGTCCAACTTACCTTTTCCCATTTTTCCGTTCACCAGTCGCATGCATGCTACAAATAAAACATAAAATTGGACCAAAAGCCAAGGATATATAGCTTTAACATTTTAAAGCTTATTTTTTTATTTTCCCTTCTGCTATTTACACTTTACCTAATCTCTAAAAACCCATACTTGGAAATATATATCTTATGCTGCTACCCAACATCTAACATTTAAAGATAGTAGTGAGAATAACAATTGGGCCAGTGAGATTATAGGTAAGCATCAAAATCCAATATTCTGGTGTTGGAGTAGCATAGAATCTTGATCAATACAACAAATTATATATATATATATATATATATATATATATATATATATATATATATAATACGCCAGTGAAAGCGTGGCATAATGATTATGATATTAAGCTTGAAATTGCAGTAATAAACCACTTGATGAACAGAGACAGAATATATTAAAAGAAAATATCTGTGTTTATGTAGGAGCATCATACAGGGAGCTTAAGCTTGGTTTCATGAATCTTTCAGATGATCTTGCTTCCATTGAAACCCCACTAACTAATGTACAAAACAACAAAGAAAATAACAAAAATTGCCCCAAAAAAACAGAAAAAGATTGAACCTTTATGCTTCCCCCGATTTCTGTAAGAACAGAGAAAAGATGGAAACTTGTCAGTTCAGTTCAGTATCATCCCCAAACGGTGCCCCAAAGCCTCTCGCCGATGAAGCTGACAAACCTCCCCACCGAGCCCTTCTGTTCCCCATCCTCGATATCGTCGATGCTTCCCTCGGAAACCCCGCCGCCGCCGCAGACGGCGGAAGGGTCATCAACGGAATTTAACTCACCCGAGTTGCCCTCCTTCAGACCCAACAACTCCGTCCGCTTCGACTCACCGGTAACGCCTCTTCGCTTCTTCTCTCTCCTCCCCTTGGGCCTCTTGCTCTCCGCCAAACTTTCCTCAAAAGCATCGATAATCTCGTGTATTAGCTGACGGTTCGGCGACAAGTCCCACCTAACCCAGTAACTCATGTAGCACCTGAAACAATCGCATGAGAAATACGGCGGATGATCCCGATTACCGCCGCCGCCGCCCTTCCCGGTCTTCACCATGTTCCTGTTCGCCGGAAGGCGGTAACCGGAGCCGAGGTCGGACAGAATATTCACGTCGGACCGGTAAATGAGATAGGCGAGCACTTCTTTGTCTTCCGGCGACAGCGCCGCCGCCAAAGAGAAGATGGCCGCCGGGAGAAAGGAAAGGTGGTCAGCCGTTATCGGCGGAGATGGGTGGACGGCGCCCTTCCGGTAAAGCTTTTTCATGGCTGAAAGAGGGAGAAAACAGAAAAAGAGTGAAAACGGAGTCTTATCTCAGGGGAGTTTATTAATAAAGATTTTTGGGGAGTTTGAAAGGCTGATGACCGATGAGGTTTTCTATTTTTCGGGTTTAATTTTTTTAAAAATAATATAAAAAATAAAAAATAATGTTTTCAAGAAACATTGGGGTTGGTGAAATGTGACGACGTAGTTAGGGAGGAATTATCCTCTGATTCGCATGTGTACAGTGATTGATGCATAGACCTGAATGCTGAACCGTCCGATCGGATGGTGGAATCCTATTGGGTGGAAGTGATTGTATGGGCCCCACTTCTCATTTGTCCCTCTCCGTCTGTGATTGTCGCCCACTTTACACGTCAAAGTCCTTTACGAATAATTTCATGCAAAATGGACTAGGGGTTCATCGGTGAATCGGGCTTCATATGGGCTCGGGTCGGGATTCGAATTGGGTGACCCGTAATCAGTATGGATCATACACAATTACTCCTCAGTGGAATTCGTAAGTTCTTTGATAGTTTAATAACTCGTACAGCACTTAATAAATCAATTATTAGAAGCACTTAATCACATATAAATATGGAATTGATGTAATTATGCTCCTTTGCTAGCATTTCTATAACTATTTATGGATATTCTGAAAAGTAAAGCCAATTTGTTTAAGCTGGAGATTACGGTATCAGGTTTGTGTTATTTCCCACAATAATGTGGAAAATTGACAACGTTTTGAAATTTGAAGAAGGCTCGGTTCGGCAGAGCAAGGAGAAATTTTTTTCCTGAAATCTTTTGAATTTCAAATCACCTATGGGTAATCATTGTAAAAAGAGTTCATAATGGGTCTCAAAATTGATAAAATTAACATGAAAATCATTTATTAATTAATTCCATAAAAAGGGCAAAGTAGTCTATTCATTATGTTGTCATCTTTCACCTCAGTCTCATCCTCACTCGATTTTGCCTATTGGCACCTTTTTAATTTGTTCAAAAAAAGACTCAATTAAACGGGAGTGGTAATATTGAACAAAAAACTATAACAGTGATGGCAAAATCGAGTCTTTTTTTAAGTAGTGGTAAAAAGGTGCCAATAGGTAAAAGTCAGTGGAAAATTTGGACATTTTCCCTTAAAAAAAGATTTTTTCTTGAAAATATTCATTAATGAAGGTAACTGAATTGATTATCTATCAATCATTATGATGAAGGATGTATCACTGTCAAATTCTCGAATAAAAAACTAATGTATCCAATTGTAATTTGATTCGAACTTGGGTGGCTAATAATAGACTCAACCTTTTAACGATTTATTGGCTGAAGTCGAACATATTCTTTGCGTTTGACAAGTATGCCATGGACTCGCAATGAGAATTTCAAAGACTTTTTTTATTACTCTTATTTGTTTTAAATTTATTGCCAGGTTATTCATTAATAAGTTTCTTACCATGATGTGAAACTTAATGACATTGTCTAGAAGATGATTAACAAATACCCTTAACGAAACGAAAAAAGAGCCTAATTGTGTTGAAATAAATACTCTAATAAGTATGTGCAATATTCTTCATTATTAAAACCATAAGAAATGAGCCTTTATCAAAACATAAGAAATGGGCCTGGGCCTGTCTTTCGAGTTTGGGTTCTCAACTGTAAACTCTCAGCCCCCAGGCCCAAAGATATTACTCATGAAGTCCAATATACAGATTGCTTACAATGGAAATACTTTATCTTCTCGTGTTTGAACATATTCAGGACTTGCCGTCTTTGTGCAACACATTTGCTCCCTCCCACCCACATTGTTTTAGGCATTTGACGGGCATGAAGATTAAGCAGTATTGAAGACTTGCGGGTGATAAAATAACTGTCATATAAACAAAAGCAATTTATTGGGTGGAGAAGGAAAATTTTCAGGATTAAAAGGTAAACGAAAATTTTCAGGATTAAAAGGTAAACGTATCTAACTAAGTTAACTAACAATTTTAAAAACTAAAATACATTTTCTAGTCAGGTCTTTACACAAATAACACAGCCAGTGGTTTTTCCTACTAGTTGTTAAATAGACTCAACTAAAGGTAAAAATGGGGTGAAAAAGTTTTCTGAAAAGAAAATGATCAAAATTTTCCAATACAACCCAAAAAGGAATACGATTGAATCTTTTTGGATGGAGAGAGTATAAAACTTTATGAGGTTCACATAACTTATCACCAATATATGATATTTTCAAAATTTTATATTATTATACTTCTTCCTCCAAGCAAATGTGATACATCTGATTGGATACTTTAAAACTTTTTTTTAAAAAAAAAACATGAAAGTTTTTGTTTCACTTATTATCAGTTTGCTACAATTAAATACAAACTTTTAGTAATTCTCATCTATAGGTCTTTATAAATGAAAATAGTAATGTTAAATACTGTATCAATAATTTAACTACAAAGGATGCCATTTCGAATAAGACCATGCAAACCAACACCTCTAACATACTACAAAGGATGCCACCTAAATACAGCATATGATTTAACTACCCTCATTGTCTCTCATTCCCCATACATTTTATACAAATCTCATTATAATTTATCAGGAAAAAAAATATATCACTATAATTTGTTCATTTCACTTTTCAAAGAGATTCATGATGTATTCCAAAAATTCGCATTTTCATTTTTTTTGAACAGCAATAAAGTGAATTTTATTTAAAAAAAAAGGAAAAGAAAATAGATTTGCTATTGTGGATAGAATTTCTAAATGGAAAGCAGATATTAACACCATATGCAGACTTAATTTGTGTTTCTTCTTTGGATCTGTTTTTTGAGTGTTGGTATGCCTGTGCCAAGAAAGTATTTATGGAAGTTTTGGCACAATGCAAACTTGTTGGCTGCCCAACTTCCTTGGGAAAGAGTTTGCTCTTGGATAGCTTTAGTACATGCTTGATGTATATGGCCTAGTTATCAGGTTTTGCTCGTTATTATATGTTGAGCCCCTGATCTTCATTTTTGTAAGTGTCATTGGACTGTTTTTTCATTAAATGAAATTTACACAAGGTGAGCTCCCTCCTCTTATTTTTTTTTTAAAAAAAAATTTGATACACCATTCCCAAAAGATAAATTTTGGGGCGAGCGGAACTTGCCACTAACTAGACACAAGTCTTCTAAAATGAAAACGAACTCTTGCAAAAGTATCTAATGATGATATGACTCTGAATGACTCTTGAGTGACGGTATGAGGGAGGTGAAGAACTCAGGCTCCATCTATAAAGACGTAAGTGATTTAGCTGTTGACATAAGTCAAGAGCTAGAATTACTCAAGTATTGCCTTCATTAGTAAACAGTAACTTGCCTTCTTTATGAAGATTAGACTTTATATAGACCTTGGGAATGGGCCTGATGGCGATCTCGTCCGCCCGTTTTTAGGTCGGTGCTGACGTGACATAATCTCAATTGTACACCTGTCTCAAGTTGTTAACTTTTTAGTAATTGCATTATCGGTCCTTCTATTCTTCTTATTTTACTAACTTCCATCATGGGGTACCACCATGAGCCCCCTAGTCTTAACATGACTCAAACTAGTCACAGTTAAAAGGCTTTCTAACTAATTTATGCATCACTTGGCGATAGTTTATTTTATTTAGGCAAAAGTTAGATAAGTGATTTATACTTTGAGAAAAAGACACTGCCTTTCGGTAGGATTGAGTTTCCTTACTCAGGAAAGCTTATGGAATTATTAACTTTTAGGTGGGAAAGTCCTTCCCTTAGTGGAGCCTTTGCTATGGTTGGGGGTGAACTCTTTCACCCTTGGCGATAGTATTGCTACCATCGGGTTGAGAGGACCTTCGCCTTTGTGGTAGCCTTGCTATGTTTGGGGTGAGCTCTCCCTCCTCTGGCGGTAGAACTACTGCCGTTGAGTTGCTCTTCCCCTTGGCGGTAGCTTTGCTATTGTTTAGGGGTAAGCACTCCCACCCCTGGTGGTAGTACTGCTATTGTTACGGTGTGGGGCTCTTTCCCCTGGCGGTAGCATTGCTACCATTGATGGGGAAATTCATCTAGTTGGGCCTCAAAAATAGTCCTTAAATAAATATTATAGTAAACTATGTAACGAGCTTTCATAAATGGCGATTTGGGCCGACAACCAGGTTTTGAGTCTGAGATGGACTTTTTGTTTAAATTTTTTAAGGGTTTCGATTTCTTCTCATATCTCAAGGTACATGGGCGGCTTCCTATCCGTCCGATTATCTGCCTGACTTTTCGCCTTCTCTTGGCACTATAAGTATAAGTTGTTTCCTCATTCTTGTCCACATTAGCAACTTCTCAAAATTCGTTCCGAGGCAAAGTGGGAGCGATCTTGCATTTGGAGGTATGTCTTCTTCTTCCTCCTCTCCTTTTAACGCTTTATCGGTTAGGCAAGAGAATAGTGAAACTTCTGCTAGAGTGTGAGTTGAGGATGAAGCTTTGAGAGAAAATAAAGCGATATCAATCAATAATTTAGATACTTGTGCCCAAGTTCATCAGGGGGTTGAAGCTTGTCCAACTTATGGCCATCTCGAAGTAGAGGCACTTTCGTATGCTCGAAGCTTGTTCCCCGTAGTTACACTCGCAGGTTTCCAGTATGACATAAAATGAGTCAATAGGTTGTTTGAGCTACCTAGCTGGGAATTTGCCCGGTACCCCCAAGGTCGTGGTAAATCTGAGCTGAATCGTTACTACAATAGGCCTTATGTCCCTATAGCGGATGGTCCTGACCCAGGGTATGATGGGTTGTTAGATCTTAGAACCGACAGTCCTTGTTTGGAATCATGGCAAGTGGACTTTATAATATTTTCTATAAATTGCAAGGTCTTTATCAATATCGTCTTCCTTTCCTCAAGCCTATTGACGACGAAAATGATGAGGTCACTGAAAGGTTAGATGATGATAGTGTAGATAATTGGGTAACTTTTTTTTGGGATAAAATAGAGGTCAAATTTATTTTGCTGGTGCCCCCCAAATTTCAAGCAATCCTTGAAGCTCATAAAATTCCGCCCTGGATGTATTCACCGAATACTTGGCAATTTGTTACTGGTTTCTATTTTGTGGTGATGACGTCGAATTTCAAGTTGACAGAAGCACTCTTTAAGTACATTTTTAAGCTACGTCGGGCAAAAAATGATTGGTACTCATTTGCACCCGATTTTCCAGAGAGAAAAGTGATTCACAATACAGTGTCTAACATTAAAGAATGTGTTCATAGAGTATTTTACATGTGTCCCTTTAGTGGAGAAAAGTGGTCGTTTCCTCTCGAGTGTCGCCCATTGCAAGGGGTGGAAAGAGATAACATTTACGAGTTCAACCCATTTGATATGACTGATAATGATTGGGAGGCTTCCGAATGGATATTGAATAATCTATAGGAATACAGGTGGTTGAGGACAGCTGAACTTTTCACTTCAGATTTATTGATTGCGATAGGTAGATAATTACCTCTCCCTTGGACTTTGGTTTATGCTAAAAGCTAACCTTTTATGTTTTCATTTCCAGCAGGTCAAGGTTATCGCTCCTACACTGATAAAAACATTTTGAATAGAGTGAAAAGAGGAATCAAGATGAAAGAGGGTCGAAGCTTATTGTTGAGCCTTATGGAGCCTGCCATGGCTCGCCACGATGCTGGACCTTCTAGTGTTGCTTCAATTGATGCTCGAACTCTTAAGGTCCCTCAAGAGATTGAACATTTCTCCCATGATCATCCTCTGTCAATTGAGAAGCTTCGGGACAAGACCCGGTTTATACCTGAGACTGGGGACACTAACGAGTTGGATTGAGGGAATTTGATCGTTCGTCCCCTTCCTGACTTCGTCGACCAATGCGTTCAACATCTTGCTACGGTATGACTTAGTAGGACATTATCCTTATGTTGAATTTTGCTTCTATTTTTCACAGTCTCCTTTTTCAGGTGGTGTCTTCATGGTGGTAGCCCACGATGAAAGTTAGTAAAATAAGGAGAATAGAAAGACCGATTATGCAATTACTAAAAAGAAAACAACCTGAGACATGTACAATTGAGATTATGCCACGTCAGCACCGACCAAAAAACAGGCGGGCGAGATCGTTATCAGGCTCATTCCCAATGTCTATATAATGTCTAATCTTCATACAGAAGGCATGTTATTGTTTGCTACTGAAGGCAATATTTGAGTAATTCTAGATTTTGACTTACGTGAGCAACTAAACCACTTACGTCTACAGATGGAGCCGAAGTTCTTCATGCATATTTAAGTGAACAGATGGGTCTCCCTTGCCATCATAAGATCGGAAAGACGAAATCTTGAGTTTCTCAGGTAAAGGCTCATTCATCAATTCTGTGGTCAACGGGTGCCTAATCTGCTTTGCTGGTCCGAGCTTTTACTGTGGTTGAGGCTATATTCCTTTATTTTGCTGCCATAGAGAGGCAAGATATGCATGTTGAGCCAGCGGGGGCATGTTGGCTATTGGACGGTTCCCATATAGGGATTATTCCACCACTCCATTGGCCAAGCACTTGGCTGGGGTTGAGAAGTTCGTGAATTTGCATCTTGAGTAGCTCCGAGCTATGATGGGTAGAAAGGGGACCCGAAAGGCTGCGAAACTGGCTAAGAAGTTGAAAGAGGAATTGTAGGCGTCGGTGGCTGGCTTGCTACCGTGAGAGGGCACATGAGCTGTGGCGCCTATCCTACCACTGGCCATGGTTCGCAATCCTGCGACGGTATGCTTGCTGCCGTCGGGGAAATGGGTGGGTTGTGAGGCGGTAGGCCTCCAACTGCTAGGGGGAGAGGCGCACTGAGTGGTTGTAGGAGCCCTCTCGCTAACGGTGGGAAAGACACCACTGACGGTAGGCTTCCTACCGCCGGCCAAAAGGAAGGGATGGGTGGCGGTAGGAGTCCTACTGTCAAGGGTCCCAAGAGGACTAGTGGTCGTGGAGATGCTGGACTCACATCCTGATGTCGTGCACATCTGACTCACCAAAGGAAAAGAGAAAGGCAAGGAGGGGTTAGAGGAGGACCTTTGGGTCTCAACCTCTAATCGAGGATTCTGGAAGTACTTCGCCATTGTCTCCATGATGAAATTGATTTTCCGGACATATTGGCCAACTCCTCCTTGGTAGCCAGTTGGGAACTCTCTTCTCCCTAATGTAACTTTCTCTTGGCCTTGTTGACCTGCTCATCTCGCTCTGGTGGCACCTGAGGAGACTCTTCAGCATCCTCCACGCCCAAAAGGTGTGGGCCTAAAGGTGGAGTGTTGTCTGCAGACGAAGTCATCGGAGTGGCTGCTTCTACCGCCAAATGATGATGCTATGACTTCGAAGGAGTCTTGAGTGACGGTAGGAGGGATGTGAAGAACTCTGGTTCCGTTTGTAGACGTAAGTGGTTTAGCTGCTGACGCAAGTCAAGAGCTAAAATTACTAAAGTATTGCCTTAAGTAGTAAACAGTAACATACCTTCTTTATGAAAATTGGACTTTATATATAACTTGGGAATGAGGCTGATGACTATCGCGTCCGTCCGTTTTTAGTTCAGTGCTGACATGACATAATCTCAATTGTACACCTATCTAATTTTGTTATCTTTTTAGTAATTACACTATCAGTCTTTCTATTCTTCTTATTTTACTAACTTCTATCGTTGGGCACCACGAGTATCAATCCTACTCACATCAGAATATAGAAAATTACCGTAAAAAAACTATAGATAAATCTCTTGGATCCTTACCATAAAGATGCTGAAAAAAAGGATTCTCCTTTTTCTAATTGTTTGGACCATCAATATTTTCTGAAGATTGCCCTCTCCATTCTTTAAATTCATAAGAAAAAAAAAGATTTTATTATGATCTTCAAATGTTATTATGATCTTCATATTTGAAGACTCCAGGTAGTTAGTATATGCTTTTATCAAGTTTTGGTAAATCAAGAGACACGAAAAAAAAGAATTGATCTAGGCATATGCTAGGAATAGTTTTGTGTTTGAGGGCATATGCGAATGGGATTGAAACTGATACTCCATCTTCTCATTATAATTACTCTTACGCGAGCTGATTAGAAAATAAATAAACCAACAAAAATATGCGTATAATAGCACTTTAATATGTTAGTATATGACAAAACACGTGTAATTAAACAATGAAGCCAGATTTTAATAATTATATACAAGCAATACATGATAAAGAATGCTTCTAGCTAATTAATCTGGAGCAGAGCTTGCATTTCCAAAATCAATGGTGGAAGATTGCATCAATTACTTCAAGAGCATCTTCACCACACCACTCACACTGAATTAATTATTCACAAGATATCTCTCATGCTACTACATTTTCCAAATTATTTACCTATATATAGAAGAAAAAAAACAAATGCAAACAATTGAACACCCCGCGATAATTAACAATTTTACACCCCAACCTCTTTACGGCTGTTCAAAGCAGCACTCAGATTCCCAATTTTGACACCCACTTTTCCCCTTCCATCTCTGCAATTGTAAACACTAATCTGCTTCCCCTGAGGTTTAAACCCAACCCAGAGCTGCGTCTTCTTCTTCTCGTCCGGCGACGAACCGCCTTTCGCCGTCGCCGTCTCGTTGGCGGTCCTTTTGTATGGCCCCGACCACTTGGCATGCATGTACCCGTTCCGCCTCCACGGCGGGACGTGCATACCGGTGGTCCTCATCGACCGCCGTATTGCGGTGCACATTACTCTCGTGATCTGTTTCAGCTCCTCGAGCTTCCCCACGAACACCGCCGGAAAAGCTTCAAGCGATGACGTGTATCCCTCCGTGGGACGAGCTATTTCAAACTCTGCGGCCAGGTTTACTTCCACGATGTAGCGTGTCCCGTCGACGTTGACGTCCACGTACTCGTAGCTCCCCGCTGGATGCCGGCCGAATTTCTCCCACCGGGATTTGCAGAGTCCTTCAAGATTAAATTAAATCTAACAGGTTAATTAATAATTAATAATATTAATTAATTGCAGAAATTATAATTAATAATATTAATTGCAATACGAACCAGCATCGAAGCCATTGTCGTGCAACCGAGACATCAACCGGCGCTTAAACTCCGGCGATGACCGATCACCAAGATTCCGGAGAATGATTTCCGTGGCCGCTAAAATCTCCTTCCTAATTTTTCCCGAAACATTTTCTCCGGTGGCAAACAAACTCTCTAAAGAATCCTTAACGTCGGATTCCGACAGGTCACAACCCTGCAATGTGTCCTCACAGCCCTTCTCCGGCTCCACCGCCGCTGCTTCATCGGAACCGGCCTCGAAAAAACAATCTCTTTCAATAAACGAATTGACGAGGTCAGAGAGATCGGCACTGAAACCCTCCGGCGAGTGGTCGCTGCCGCTGCTCTCGGCGGTCCTCGCCGCTTCCTGGAACGCCGCAGCGACGCGGCCAAACCTTGCCGGAACCCTCCCCATCTCCAAAAATCAAAACTTTTACGAGTACTGAAGTCACTTTCTTGTAATTTTCCTTCTTTTGGGTTCTCTAAAGCTCGAATTTTTGCTTTCCGAAGAAAGTGATTTGAAGCGGACACAGAACAGAAGAAGAGATATTCGGGATGCTTCTTATTAAACCGGATGAGGAGCTGGCGGGGGCAGAGAAAGAGAAGATAAGCTAAAATGACGACAGATTGTGAAATAATTGCTGAAAATGTGGCGATTTTATATAGTACTTCTAGGGTACTATAATTGCCTTTTATTTTTATACTTTTTAACAAAAATGAATATACCCGCGGTATATACGAATATTCAAGTTTTCACGTCCAAGTACATTCCTTTTTTGATCCTTGTGTCCCAAGTTACTCTAAACCTAGTGGACAGATAAACTCTCTCATTAATTTGGCAATTTGTTAGGTGTCATTTCCATTAATTGATTACTTCAATCATATAACCTGCCTACTAATTTTGTGATAATTAGCTTCAAGCTTTATGAAAGTGCGAACAAAGTGAAGTATATTACTCATATTAAGGTAACAAATTAGAGGTTAAAAAACGTCATGTCCAATAATTAATTAGTTTTAAAAGTAGTATATTTCAAGTTGTGAAATTATATAGTATGTAGAACATAATACTCCATGAGTTTTATAGTCCCTCTGTCTACTAATTAAGTGCGTGGAAACATTTGATTATATCAATGAACGAAATTTCGCTCCAACCTAGGGAGGAGGAAAGTCATCATTCCCTGCATACGTGATATATCAGTATTGGATCGTGTCACCGCTATTAATTACGGGGCTGTCACTACTTATTACGGGGGTGGCAATCCGTAATTAATAATGGCAACCGATAGTAGTATGCTACGTATGACTTTTCTCCACCTCGGGTAAGTGGCGGAACCACTCTAGGGGCAGTGGGGGCAACTGCGCCTAATAATTAACTTTTCTCAAAGCATAGGATATATGTGTATTTTAGGAAAATTTTGAATACTATATATGTAATTTTCCCTCATATAATTAGTACTGAAAATATAATACACATATATCTTAAATTTTAGCTGAAAGTACTCTTAAATCTCTATCTTAGAAACTAAACATGATTTTAACCCACAAGCACTATTATTTGTTTTCAATTTTTCCGAAGCCGATTCTGCTTAGTCTTCAACCAAGTTTTGCTCTGATTTTGGAGTTTGTTTGCTTATGATGTATTTTATTGATAGTGCATGATGTGTTTCCTCGGTCCTAGTAGCTAATATATACACATACACTCTTTTTTTTAATTGAAATAATTAAATAGACGTTTCACAGTTTCTATGAAAATATGAAAATTATGTAATTGATGACTTGTGACATTGCTTTAAAATAAGTCTGTTGTATGTATATCTCATACCTCCTCCATTTTATAAAAATTAATACAATTATTTTCAACATCTAATCTGTAACTTTTTTCCTTCAAAAAATTAACATATAAAGTCAAAAATAATTTATATGCATATGAAACATAAAGATCTCTAGTTTAAAAGTTGTTTTTAAAAATTTTTGTTTATTCTTAAAATTCGAGTCAAACATATATAAATTCGAAATTCAAATTGTATTAACTTTTCTAAAGCCGAGGTATACAAGATTTTTGTATAACTTCGGTCTTCAAGTATGACCCCACAACAATTTTTTTCTGCAGTCATGTGATCTGGTTTAATTTCGAATCAATAAAACAATACAAAAGAATTAATTTTTTCATTATAAAAATACTGATTTATGAAGTTCCGCCATAAAGTTCGCCATAACTGTAATTTGTCCTCACTTACACGGACACGTTATGACGCCCATGTGGTCATAAAGTTCGCCATAAATATGAGGTTAATCATCATAATAGCTTACACGCGTCCATTTTATGGCCAGAGTAATCACAAAGCCGCACAAATTGTGACGCCAAAATAATAACGAAACAAACAACGGCCTCACTGGCCATAATTGAGCGGAAAAAAGGTGAGCGGAAAAAAAAATACTCACACGCAATGAAATATGTAAAATTTTTGATAAACTTAAATACATTTTTTATATATTATTCATCAAAATTTTGATTAAAAGTATATAATTTTTACATGTTAATAGGTTTTGGGCTCAAATATTGCACCCGCCATGCTGCTCATCCGCCTCTGCCTCGGGTAGGTGGAAATGTTTTTCCTATATCAATTTGAACACTTCAGTTTATATGTATTATTTTTAGTAAATTTTTTTAAGTAATATGTATACAAAATATAAATATCAAATTTTCATTTGTATTATACAAAAAATTCTTTAAAAATTAGAGAAGTGGAGTGGGCGTTTTAGTGCACGAGTGAGCATGGCGTGTGCGTGAGCAGGCAACAAAAATCCTCGTGCATGCCCCAATTTGCCTTGCTAGTCCGACGTGGAAAACAGACGCCGGGAGGTAAAGAACATACAATAGCCACAGTTAATTTACTACGTACAGCCGCGAGCGTCCAGCTTCAATGAATCTAACAATATGTCCAGGTACATTGAACCTGATTTGTTCTCCCATGAACGTATGTGTACCTGGTGGCTATCTTTGCTTTGTTCAAATTCTTTTCCAATTTAATTTACACTCCATAATATAGTTTCACTAAAGAGGATGATTGGCTTATGTGGCTTAATGAAGTCACTAGTTTTTATCTACACATAATGACTGTGTGAATCAGGGTTGTCTGGCTCATTTGAAATTGTGTATTTATAATCAATGCTTAGAACACGTTTACAGGGTTTGGTGGAAATCTGATTGTCAATAGAATTGGAGAGATTGAGAGGTAACCTAGTGTAATTCGCTCCAAGAAATGATTTTTGTTAGAAATTACAATCTATCGCCACCGCCGATGAACTCTCATTGCGGTGACGATAATTTTGATCACGTCACGAATTGTAATTGTGGTGAGAAGCTGGACATGAAGATTTCTTTGACCTTCAAGAATCTTGGAATTAAGGAGGTTTCTTATGTACTCGAAGGAAGTGAGTCTTTTAAATCCACAAATTATGAAGATTGGTTGATGACACGTAATCTAATCATCATCTTTAGAGCCAAATTTACCCTTAAAATAAATGTTGATGCAATTTAACGCCCCGAAAAGTGTTGGTGACAAAATTAGAAAAAAATTGAAAGATTGATGACAATTTTACTCTTCCTCTCTACTTTTATCCTATAATATTTTGATGATTGTAAGAAATAAAAAAAGGAAAGGAAACTGAATAAATTAAGATCCATGTTTGATATGTTATTTTCACTTCGCAATTAGGGTTGAAAATGAGCCGAGCCGAGCCGAGTACTAGGTTATTCATGTTAAACTTGAAAATTATATCGAATCTGAAATTGTGTTCAAACACTACTAGAAATTTTGTAAAAACCAACGGATACTTTAGCCTGTTGGTATTTACCAACGGTCAACCCGTTGGTAAATTAACCGGTCAGAACTCACAAAATACTGGTTAGAATACATCAATGTTACACCAACGAGCAGACTGTTAGTATCACCAGAACAAATAGGCTACCAACAGTCTACACGTTGGTACATTATTAAATTTTTGTGTTGCTTTAAAAAATTAATAATGAAAAAGTTATGTTACCAACGAGCAGCCCGTTGATATAGTGAAACTTTCAACAGGCTGCCCGTTGGAAATGTTAAGGGTACCAACGAGCAGCCTGTTGGTAATGTGTTAGTTTGCCAATTTATTTAAATTTTGCGTTACAATAAAAATGTTAATCATAAAATACGCATTCTATGCAATTAAAACACTGATTGTATGCGCGTTTTAAAACATTATTTTTTTACAATACAAAAATGATCAAATTTTAATGTGATTAAAGTTTTATTAATAAATTTCATAATAAAACAATTATTAAAACACAATATTGAAGATAAACGCAAGTGAAAATAGAATAAAGGTAACTAATATTGATATCATAATATTGACACTAACTAATTATTTCAATTTTTATATCAAAGTTGGTTGGATAAAAAAAATCGTTTAACAAAGTAGACACCATTTATGTATGACATTAAATGGAGCAATTTAAAAAAAAATTATAATCTACCTTCTCAATTGAGGATTAGAAAGTATAATTAAGAAATAATGATCTTTGAGAAAAACAATGACATTAAATGCATGAGAAAGTTTTTCAATCAATATGCTCATGAACATCATTTTGCAATGTTAGTTACCATTACAAGCATCTTGATCATCATCTTACAATGTTGATCATCAAATATGCAACTTATTCTTTAGCTGGACAATTATGTCAATTTTTTATGTAGTTTCATTGTGATCATCTAATTCAGCGTTGTAAACATCATTACTGCATGTATGAGCATAAAAAAGAATTAAGGGCGACTAATGCACTGGGACCTGAGTTGTAGTCAGTGGAAGAGCTCGATAATCTGGAAACATGAGAACATTGAAATGAAGTTAGTGAATCGACAGTTTAAGCTCCACATCGACGCCTTGTCACGGGGAACACCATCGGCCGGTCAGGCCACCGCCGTTGCCCCATCCTCCCCCTCTCACTCGACCAGCCTTTCTGGGATTTTACAGCTTGATTACATAACCTGCGATAGGCTTGTTTAACCTGCAAGTGTTCTTGTCTAGGGCTCATTGGGGTCGATGGCATGAAATCTTTGTCCAGAATGCAAACTAAAATATGTTCTCTGAACATTCGAAACAAGCAATAACCCAAATGACATTAACAGATACTCAGCTCACTGCCAAGATTTACACCATAATGTAACGTTAATCTGCAGGTTAGCGGACGATAACAAAATATTCCCATCCAAGAGTAGACCTTTGGTGTAGCATGCTCCTCCTCCACCATCCTTTTAGGCCAATCAACCATAACAAAACCCAAAGGTTGATTATATGCCTCATCTCCATTTCATGGTATTTTCCATGAAAGTGGAAAAACCTATGATAATACGGTTTGAAATTTCATCTCATTATTCCTTAGAAAGAAGGTTGCGAGAGGAAGGGCATCCGACGTAAAACTTTGCCACTACGCTTATGCATGAATTTATAGTGTCAACTAATTTTTGACAATTAATTGCCACTATAAATTTCATGCCACCGACCCCAACGTTGTTGGGATTAAGATGTTGTTGATGATGAATTGAAACCTTGTATTAGGGACTAGTTTGAACTCTCTATTCTCCCTATTTGCATAGCCAATAGGGTCCTTACACCGACCGAGGAGGATTGTCACAGATGGATTATGAACAATAAGCTTCTGCTCGGACCAACTGCAACTGAACTTTAAACCTCTTTTTTGTACAACTTTGTCGGTTAAGTTGACCATTAATAAAAAGAAAGCATGAACAATAAGTCTTGTTACCTAATTTCATGAGTACTATTCTTTGAACAGACTCACAATCCTATCCTGATAATCATGATAGTAGTAATCTTTTCACTAACCTTTATTTTTACTGAGGAAAGAATCTGCCCTAAATTGGAACATCATTGCTCTCTCAGCACAACATAGCTTGGTCCACCAGTACTCTGTATCTTAGCTATTTTCTTGAGGATGCCAACAAAAGCTTCCTTATCCTGTGACAGAGAACTCATCAACAAAGAGAAATATGGCTTCCACATATAACCAACTATTTGCATCAGCATGTATTGATGTTTTCAACTTTAAGGGGGAACGGAAGTTTTAAGAGCCGATTCCCACTCGAAAGAAATCAGAGGCCTCAGTATTCAGATCTTAAGCTCCAAAGCCCCAACTATGTGAAGAGATGCAGATAAAAATGCAGTTGATATAACAGAGCATGAATTGAGAAAACAACACTTACATCGGGGGTATTTAGTCTCGATCTGAATTTATATACCAAATCGTATGCGGTAATAGGTGTATTTTGCATTAAAAAATTTCTAATTTCCTCCTCAGTCACAGAGCCGCTTGGTCGAGCACTAGAATTTGAAGATGGCTGTGCAGATGTAGGTTTTGAAGATGATGATGATGATGCACCTTTCTGAGATAAACCACTCTTTGTACTAGGTGGTGCTTCCTCTTTAACAGAAGATTTTAACTCCTGCTATCGAATGAGCAAACCGATCACTTTTCCCAGGTGGTACGGCAAAGATGAAACCATGCTATGTAACATTAGAGTAATTTACAAGTGACAGAAGACAATGTAACAAATACTTGAACAAGTTAAGTGGAGAAACAACAATAATTACTTACTGTTTCTGGTTTCACCTTCTCTGGATGCTTTCGTCTCATCACCGCTGGCTTTTCTCTTTCCCTTGGACTTGGAGACAGATGGAGCTCCATTAACAGATGCTGAAGGTGCTGGTTTTCAACAGGCTCTTCTTTAGGTGTGTCCTTCTGTTTTGAAGCTGGTGCAGAAGTATAGTTCACATAATCATCATCATCATCTTCCTGCAGAGGCCAAAGAAGAGAGCTTAGTAGATAGATGCAAATAATTGACTCGCAATAATCATTTGAATTTACCTCCCAATTCTTCTTGCTCACACAATTCCTTTTAAATTTCAAAAAGTTGTCACTTTTTTGCCACTTTGTTTCAAAAAGAAGACAACCTAGGAGCAGTTTTCCAAAAAATATCCCCTACATTTCGACCTTTACCCTTCTGTCTTTTGATCTGAAATTCATCAAATTTCAAAAAAATATTGTTCCAAAATTTCACGAGACACAGAAGACTTGATCGGTTACCTGCCGAAAGTGATGCAAATGATGACGATGGAGGTGATGCAGATGGCCACGAGATCTAGATCGCCGATGCGGCTGGAGAAGGCTTGGGCGGCGACGGTGACGAAGAACATGGCGGCTCGGCGGAATAATGAAGGAGCGGCGGGCTACCATATTTTCTGGAGTTGTAGCCAAGATCTGGAGATCAGATTCTGGATTTTCAGAGTCGAAATTTTAGATTTCATAGCCGAATTCTTGAGGCGGATTCTGATTTCACAGCTGCCGGATTCTTGAGGCCAACCGAATCGGTCGACCATATCACCATCGTGAAAGTGAGGAGCCCAGATCTTCGCTACACTTCTCTCCTCCTTCCTCACCTCCACTCCACTCCCGTCCTTTTAACACTAATAACAATGTTTTCTTCTTGTTTGGTTTTCTTTATGAATTCATATTGTTTGGTGATTAATTAGAATGATGGTCACCAGTTCCAGAGCATCGGAAGAGAAACAACAGTCCGGCGTCTGGTGATTCTGCTCTGAACTTCTTTCTGTTGTTTTCTTCCAATTCTATCACAACAAAAATGTACCACTAAATGTGAAAAAATACCTACTAAATGCACTACTAATTAATTAATTAAACTAATTAATCTAATAAATTAAAGATTAAAATACTATTTATAGAGATTTATTAAGAGAATAAATTTGACATTTCATTCCTAATTTTTTAACAGTAAATAAAATACAATGGGAACATGGAAATAGATTTGGACTAGTACCAAACATAATTGTGGGAGCAATGATATTAGGGTTGTTCACGGACCGAGTGAGACGGATAGTTGAAAAATATAAACCATGTTCCACAGGACAGATACCCAATTACAACAACTGAACTGCAAGAAGAATAAAACCGAACTGAACCGTAATAGTCCGGTTTATCACGAATCAATTCGCGGATATCCATCATTCCTATAAGCAGTGGTGGAGGTATTTGGGAACAGAGGATGACAGCTGCCACCCCAATTGTTTTGAAAATGTGGAGATATATAGTGTACATTTAGGTTAGTTCAGGGGCGAAGCTATTGTGTGGCATGGGAGGACAGTAGGGGTGTGCATAGGGCGGGGCGGGGCGGATAGTGAGAAAAATAGTATCCGTCCCACCGAGTGCGGGTACCCTAAATGCGGGTACCCGATTTTCACGGTTTTTTGCGGTTCGGATCGCCGGTATCCGCGGGTATTCCTAAGTATAATTATTCTATAAAATTTTCAATTTACTTGGAGATATTCTAAAATTTTGCATCATAAATGTACATATCTAGAGCATCAAAATGAAGAAAAATAATTTGCATAAATAGAACAATAATATAATATTGCAAATCATCTATTATTGTTGTATGAAATGGGTTTTCACACATAATATAAAAGAAATTTAAAGGAAAACTGAGATGAAGTAAGCAATTTTAGATAATTTATTTGTAAATAGACATATGCGGATCGGTTCAGGTATCCGCGGGTTTCTAAAATTAGAACCCGCGGGTTATCGGTTTCTTCGGTTCACGGGTTTTCGGTTTCGGATCATGCGGTTCGGTTCGGTTTCTCGGTTTTGCGGGTTTTTTGAACACCTCTAGAGGACAGTTGTCACTCTGAGATTTTATAAAATGTAGGGATATATAACATATAATTATAAAAGTTTAGGGATGATATTTGATATTTTTATTTATTAATTTAACTCAGCCCATTCTCTTATCCACTAGAGCCCATTCCAGTCTATTGTTGGGCTTGGGCCATTTCATATTTGTCAAACCCTTACCCAACCCACTTTACAATCATATCACACACAACACACGCACACCCAAAATCTATAACTCATAACCCAACCCAACCTTCAATTCTCATCTCCCCATTCCCATTTCATAGCCCCATCAACACAAGACGCCTCTCAGCCTTCAATTCTCACCAAGCGACGCCTCTCAGCCCCTGCCCTCTTGAAAGATTTTCTAGGCGAGTTGGTGCTGCTAGTGCTTGCTCCATTGCTCGAGTTGCCTCTGCCGTCTGCCGTTCAGTCGCTAAGTTCGGCGTCTCCACACCACAGTCCACTCTCCAAGATCCTCGCCGCTGTCGGCGGCTTCATGATTAAATCCGCTGTTTCCGTCAACAAACAAGTAGGTATTTCTATATTATAGAAAAATATGGTCAAGTCTATATAATTTGAACATTGCACCTTTAAGAGGATAAGAACAATAGAAAGAGAAAAGTATCATAAAAAAACATAGGTAAAAAGCAAATTAAAAAAAACTAAAGAACCGATGAGGAAATAATTTAACAAATAATGAAATAAGCACTAAATGAGAGAGGAGAAAGAGAATAGTATATCAATGAAATTAATCTAGATTTATTTTTATTTTTTTTACATTCTATCAAATAACTACTATTACTTATCAAGTATTTAAGTACTTTTGATTTGTCTAAACCGAATTATTTGAGTTAAAATGTTTGAATCAAGTTTTCTAAACAATTACTTCATTCATTCATTTTCATTGCAATAATTTTCTTTTCTTTTTTGAGATGTTTTTTAATGCTTGCCATGTTTTCTTGTTTAGTAATTTTTTCTAATAAATTTACCAATTTAATAAGAGTATCTTTCTCCTTTTAATTTTCTAACTTGGCACAACTAAATTCACACAATGTTTTATTATTCTTTTACTGAGTATTATCTAATTTGACTCCACTACCTTTACTAACAAAACTGTTATCTGGTTTCACTCCACAAACTTCACTTAGTTCGTTCATTCAATTGTTCTAGGGGTTATTTGTCAAACTTCAACAACTTTATACCCATTTTAATCTCGGTAAAAAATTATAAAAGGTTACAATCAATTAGCTAGGGAATGAGGAACTACAATAAGCAGTGGCGGAGGTATTCGGGAACAGAGGATGGCAGCTGCCACCCCAATTGTTTTGAAAGTGTGGAGATATATAGTGTACATTTAGGTTAGTTTGAGGTTAATTATATTTTCATTTGGTTTGAGGTTAATTATATTTTCATTTTATGATAATCCAAATCTAAATGTCTAATTCAACACATATTTGGAACTAGCTAAAAAAACACTCAACCTGATTGGTATCTAAATACTAACTCTTAACTTAATTAGTATATTAACTCTTCAATGGTCTACAAATCCACGATTAGTGTAAGATTTATTTCTATAAAAAAAAGCGATGAAATAAAAGTTACACTACCAATGCATAAAATCATGAGTAATTATTTTGTCAAGTGGTGAAATTTTATTTCCATTATTAGCATTTTGTTAAACAAATTTGTGAGTTAGTTATATTTTTATAGTACTAAATTTGTAGGCTCTCAGTACGAATAAAAAAGATGATGAACTTTTTGTCTAGATTAGATGTATATATTTTAGAATCATTACTCGTCTCAAATGGATGAATATCAAATCAATTAAACTTAATTTAATCATTATTTATTAATTCATCAAAAAAATGAATAAAATTGATTTAATTTAATATATATTATTTAATTTCAATTTAGGTCAAGAGAGTTTTTTATTTGAATCATTACCGCCACCCCGCATTTTGAATTCTGGCTTCGCCACTGCCTATAATCATATTATGAATAAATATATAATCTAGAATTCATCCAAGCTGAAATGCAAGAATTTTCTCACTTGATCAACCAAAGAAGAGAGAAAAAATAAACCAAGTATAAAGCAAATTTTCTTCAAAGACATGAATAAACCAAGTATTCATGGTAAGGCTGCTAGCTTGTTACTTATACCCTCTGAACAAGTCGCAATGTTGCAATTCAAAGATATCCAAACACTTGTGAGGCATCGTGAATAATTCGTGGTATGTAAAGTGAGGGTTTGGGTTTAGAGATGTGTATGTAGACGATGTAGTGTATAAGAACATCTATAACAATACTAGCTATCACACTCCCAAGTCAATTATAACTAGTAAAAATAGAAAAAGTATACAAATCTTTGATCCAACAATACTAGCTATCATGCCAGCCATAATAGCTTTTGCTATTTGGCTTTCCAAATTTGGGAACCGAGAGAGAGAATTTGTTAGTAGACATAAAATAAACGTGGTTGATTTCAATATAATAATAAATCTGACTACTTATAATAGTTAGCATTGATGTGATAACAATGTTACACTCACTAACCAGAATAATTTTTTTTTGTCACTTTGACTATAATTTAATTTAAAATTAGCTAGTATTGTTGTAGATGCTCTAAGGTAATAGAAATATACTCACGGTTTAAATTAGTTAGTATTGTTGTAGATGCTCTAAGGTAATGGAAATACACTCACGGTTCAATTATCCACGGGGTCTATGAGTTCCAATCCAAAACTGTTGGATTATTTCCTTTGCAAGAAAACGATTTTGATGATTACAAAAGTTTTGGGTGTTTTACGTATAGTTTCGAAAAGCTTTGTGAGTGTTAATGTTTATGCATCTTGTTCGATTAAATATGGGCTACGTTACATTAGGGCCCAAGTTGCTATTTGGGTTAAAAGCCCATTCGGTAAAAGTGTTTACGTGGAAGAAAAATAGTGCGTAGTTGAAATTGTTTAGGACTTTTACTTGTAATACGTTTCAAATTTGAACGTTAACTCGGTGATTCCATGGAGATTTTTATGCGCATCTTACATTACGAGAAAACAGAAAAAGGCATTGGGCGCTCCTCTCTTGACTATTTAAAAGCGTAAGCAAGGCTTCAAAAAAAAAAGTTCAGAAATTGATCAAGAACAAAAGCTCTCGGTTGCAAAGAAACAACCGATCATACTAAAGCTCTCCAAAGATTGCATATTCCAAGATAAAAGCTTCTACTTCGTTCTAGTTTGCCTACTTTATTCGAGAGAGAGAAAATCGGTCTAAAAGCGTTTTTGTGAGTTTTTCGTGAAAAACCTCAACAGTTGAGTAGTTTTCTACAAAACAGTTTTTGTAAGGTTTGATTTGGTGAGCCTCGGGAAAACCAAACGGGGTTTTGTTAGGTTATTAGTGAGCCTTTGGGAAAACTATTTTGGTGAGAGTTAGGTTGTTTTGGTGAGCCTTGGGAAAACCAAAAATAGGTTTTAGTTGAGCCTCGGGAAAAACTTTGTATACTTTAGGTTTGTGTAACCGTTTTAAAGTATAGTGGAAGGAACTCTCAAGTGGTGAGCTTGAGGAGAGGACGTAGGTCGTAGACCGAACCTCTATAAATTCTTTGTGTCATTCTTTTCGGTATTTTATTTTGGTTTCTCGTTTTACTTCTCTCTTGTCGTGTTTTTGTAAACGGGTTGAGTGTGCTCTGACATCTTAGTTTTAAGAAAAAGATTTCGTTTTAGAGTCAACCAATTCACCCCCTCTTGGCTGCCTATCCGGGACAACAATTGGTATCGGAGCGAGTGATCTCGTGACAAAACCTCACGGTTTCAGATCCAAAGATCAAATGGCATCTGTTCCAAGCATGATTCTTGAAGGTTACAATCCATCAAGACCTCCACTTTTCGATTCCGCAAACTTCAATTGGTGGAAGACCAGAATGCAAAATCACATTCAGGCACAAGACCACCATCTCTGGAGGATCATCAAGGCGGGACCGCGAGTTCCAACCATCGCCATCGCTGATGGAAAAATCGAACCAAAGCCTCTTAGAGACTACACTCCAGATGATGACAAAATGTGCACAATGAACGCAAAGGCGGTAAATGTGATTTTATGTGCTTTAACTCCTGATGTCTTTAATATTGTTTCGCTTGTGACAAGTGCGCATGAGATATGGAATAAGCTACTAGTGACCTACGAAGGAACGAATCAAGTCAAAGATACCAAAATGTTCATGTTGGTCAAGGCTTATGAAATGTTTGCAATGGATCCAAAAGAAACAATTTCAGACATGCATAGAAGGTTCAATGAAATCATCACACCACTTCGGCAGTATGGTAAGATCTATACAAATGAAGAATTGGTAAGAAAAATTCTTTGGAGTTTACCTTCAACTTGGAGGAGTACTGTTGAAGCCATTAATGAAGGAGGTAGTATCAAAACCATTAGTGTTGATGAACTATTTGGAAAACTAATGACTTATGAAATGAAGGATAGAGAAGATGAAAGGATGAACAGGAAACAAAAGTCAATTGCCTTGAAGGCAAGTGAATCAGAAGGAAGTTCATCAAACGAGGAAGAAACCGGTGATGAGGCTGCAATGATTGCGAGAAAAATCAAAACATTGCTCAAATATAAAGGCGATATCAACAAATGAAGGAAAAAGGAACAGCCCCTTCAAACCTCCAATTTGTTACAAATGTAGCGGAAGAGGTCATATGCAATTTGACTGCCCAGCAAATGAAGGCAGCTCCAAAAAGCAAAAAGAAAAAGAAGGCTCGGACAAGAAAAGATTCTTCAAGAAAAGAAGGCCAGGATTGAAAGGAATGGCAGCATGGAGTGATAGCTGTTCAGACACAGAGGAATCATCCTCAAATGGAGAAGAAGAGGCACACTTGTGTCTCGATAGACGATGAAGAAAGCTGCACCTTCCGGAGTCAACCCGTTGACTATGAAATGCGAGATGCATCAATCTGTTGAAACATGCCTAATGGCCACCGCTGAATCGGAGGTAATGAGTAATGCTGAATCTTTTAATTCCTCAAATTCTTACTCTGATGAAAGAGATCTACTGTTCACTGAAGTATGTCGAGATTATGATACTCTTGTCAAAAGGCTTAAAACCGAAAACATGGCGTTAAAAGAAGAGATGGCCAAATTGAAAACTAAGAATGAAAAGTTGGAGAAAACTCTGGCAGGTTTTATTAATGGTGAAAAGAACTTAGACAATCTTCTTGAGAGTCAAAAGTCTTACTATGACAAAACCGGAATAGGTTATAGTCATAGAAAACCTTGTTCTCAAAAGAAGCTTGCTAATGTCACTTATATAACCTGTGAGAAATGTCATAAAAAAGGACATAGTAAATTTGAGTGTCTTTTCAGAAATGGATATTTCAGGTATGGTGTTAAGCAAGTATGGATTATTAAACATGTTACTAACGTTTCTGGACCCAAAAAGATATGGGTACCAAAAGTCAGACGAAATGTTCAACTGTTTAGGTTTTGAAGAAGCATACATGGTACTTGGATAGTGGCTGTTCAAGGCACATGACTGGAGACAGGAGCAAGTTCTTGATTACACACCAAGAAAAGGAGGTACAGTATCATTTGGTGACAAGAAAGGCCAGGTACTAGGTATTGGTAAGGTTGGTAAGATTGGATCATCTACTATCAATAATGTATTGCTAGTTGAAGGACTGAAGCACAACTGTTGAGTATCGATCAATTGTCGATAGTGGTTATTATGTCACTTTCAAATCAGACCGGTGCCATGTGATTGATAGAATGTCAAACAACATTAAGTTCATTGGTAAAAGGTGTGGAAAGCGTCTACACATTCGATTTAGATGACTTATCTTCTTTTAACGTGAAATGTCTTATTGCGTCCAACAAAGATGATAGTTGGCTTTGGCATAAGAGATTGGGACATGCAAGCATGCATACAATTGCAAAACTGTCAAAGAAGGACTTGGTACGAGGACTGCCAAAGATCGGAGTTTGACAAAGATAAGGAGTGTGAAGCGTGCACGAAAGGAAAGCAAACAAGAGCTTCCTTTAAAGCTAAACAGGTTGTGACCACGACAAAGATTCAGGTTGTTACACATGGATCTATTCGGTCCAATCTCAACGACCAGTCTTGGAGGTAAACAATATTGCTTAGTTATTGTTGATGATTACTCAAGGTATACATGGACTTTCTTCCTTGCTAAAAAGAGTGAAACTCACGAAGTATTTGTCAACTTTGTTAAGAAAGTGCAAAATGAGAAAGGTGATAAAATTGTTGCAATAAGAAGCGACAATGGAGGTGAGTTTGTTAATACGAAATGGAGTCGTTTTGTGCTTCACTCGGTATTACTCACAATTTCTCTTGTGCAAGAACACCCGAACAAAATGGTGTTGTAGAAAGGAAGAATCGCACCATTGGAGAAATGGTAAGGACTATGTTAAATGACCACTCTCTTCCTAAGTATTTTTGGGCGAGGCAGCAAGCACTTCATGCTATATACTCAATAGAGTTTTGATTAGGCCCATCCTAAACAAAACTCCATATGAGCTTTGGAAAGGTAAAAAGCCAAATATTTCTCACTTTCATATTTTTGGATGCAAATGTTTTGTGCTAAACTTGGATAAGCGACATCTTGGTAAGTTTGATTCAAAAATGATGAGGCTATTTTCTCGGTTATTCTTTAAAAAGTAAAGCCTTTAGACTTTTCAATAAAAGGACTTTAAAGGTAGAAGAATCAATACATGTTATTTTCGATGAGACTAACAATGTTCTCGAGAGAAGATGATGATACTCTGAAGTCCAGCAGACACAAGTCGAAGAGCGGTGAAGAAAAGAATCTGGAGGCCAAGCAGATGAGAGTTCTGAAGGAAAAGATCATTCTCAACCTATTGAGGATGTTCCAGAAAGAACAGAAGAACAAAACTCAACTGCTGTACAGCCCTCACAAACATTGCCCCATGAGTGGAAATTCAAGCACAAATCAAGTCACCCTCAAAAGAATATTCTGGGAGATGTTACCCAAGGGGTAATGACACGCTCTTCCTTAAGAAATTTCTGTGCTTTTCAAGCTTTTGTTTCACTAGTCGAACCTAAGACTATTGATGAAGCTTTACAAGACGAGCTGGATAAGTGCTATGCGGGAAGAAGCTGAACCAGTTCAAAAGGAACGATGTATGGGACTTGGTTATCAGACCAAAGAATCATTCTATAATTGGTGCCAAATGGGTTTTTAGAAATAAACTTGATGAAAATGGTGTTGTCACAAGAAACAAAGCAAGATTAGTTGCTAAAGGCTACTCACAGGAGGAAGGGATTGATTTTGATGAAACCTTTGCTCCCTGTAGCTAGACTTGAAGCAATAAGAATGCTTTGTGCTTTTGCATGCTTTATGAACATTAAACTTTTTCAAATGGATGTAAAAAGTTCTTATCTAAAAGGGTTTATAAAAGAGGAGGTTTATGTAGAACAACCTCCCGATTTTGAAGATCCTCATTTTCCAGGACCATGTTTATAAGTTAAAAAAGGCTCTTTACGGTTTAAAGCAAGCACCAAGAGCTTGGTATGAAAGATTGAGTACTTTTTTGGATAATCATGGTTTTACAAGGGGAAAAGTTGACAACACCCTATTCATAAAGTCTTCTAAAAATGATATTTTGGTTGTTCAAATTTATGTTGATGATATAATCTTTGGTGCTACTAATCAATCCTTGTGCAAGGAATTCTCTAAGTTAATGCAGGGAGAATTCGAGATGAGCATGATGGGCGAACTTAGCTATTTTCTTGGACTTCAAATCAAGCAATCAAAAGAAGGGATCTTTATAAGTCAAGCCAAGTACATTAAAGATATTCGAAGAAGTTTGGCTATACATCAGCAAAGTCCAGTTCCATACCAATGAGCGCTACAGATCAAGTTAGATGAAGACTCGAGCGGTAAACAGTTGAGCAAAAACTGTTTAGAAGCATGATTGGTTCTTTGCTTTACTTAACGCAAGTCGGCCTGATATCTTGTTCGAGTGTATGCTTGTGTGCCGATTTCAGTCAAATCCAAAAGAATCACACATGCATTGTGTCAAAAGAATTTTTAGATATTTAGTTGACACACCAAATCTTGGGTTGTGGTATTCAAAAGAAACGGCTTTCGAACTTCATGGTTTTTCAGATGCTGATTTTGCTGGTAGCAAAGTAGATAGAAAATATACTATTGGTTCATGTCAGTTCCTAGGAAGTTGTCTAGTTTCATGGTTTTCAAGAAAGCAAAATTCAGTTGCTCTATCAATGCAGCTGAGTACATAGCGGCGGGAAGGCTGTGTAGCTCAAATTTTGTGGATGGTTCAACAATCGAAGGATTTTGGTTTTAACTTCAGAAAGTTCCTATTAAGTGCGACAACACAAGTGCAATTTGTTTGGCTAAAAATCCAGTCCATCATTCTAGAGCTAAACACATTGAGATAAGATATCATTTCATTAGAGAACATGTTGCTAATGAGAATGTCTTGCTTGAGTTTGTTGATACTAATAATCAGCTGGCGGACATATTTACAAAACCACTCTGTGAAGAGAGATTCACTACATAAGGAGAGAATTGGGCATGAGCAATCCAAGGTAATTACAGGTACATATTCCTAAACCTGTTTAGTGTCTGTCGAATGAAACAAGGACACATAATATGAAAGTTAATTTCGTATATATGTGTTCTAAATTTCTGAAAGTAAATTGGTGCATAAATATTCCCAGAATTTATTTTTAAAAACAGTGTTTTTGGACCTATTTTTTGTATTTTCGGTCAAAGAAAACGTTGGGAAGAGGAGAAGTTATTTTTGGGATAAAACAGTTTTTTTTACTAAGGGTAAAAGCGTAATTTTTCAAATTCTTTACCGTGTAATAAAACCCCTCTTCTACAATCTTCTTTTCGTCTCTGACACTCTACCTCTCTCTCTCTCTCTCTCTCCTGAAAGCCGAAAACCTTCAGACTCCCTAGCCAAGCACGATGGCCTCCTCCTCTCAAAACCCTAGCCCCAGCAATCCCATATTCCAGCAGACCCTTGTCGATTATTCCAGTGATTCAAGCGACGAAGAGGACCGCCATTCTCAGTCCCTCGAGAAAACTGCAACAATCGAAACCATGGCCTGCGCTACCCTCAACCTGATGAGTTCCGACGAAGAGTCAGTAAAGGTTGTTAGTCAGCACTCTCCCTCCTCCTCCCTTGACAGCTTTGATATGGCAATGACCCTAGCAGATCTCCAGAACAGTGCTAGAAAGAGGAAAGCCCCAAAACCAACTTACCCGATACAAAGAAGACGGACTAGGGGAGATGGGCTGCGGTCACTTCGCTCAAAATCAACTTCCACGGTTTCAGAGAAACCAAAGAAACAGAAGCCCTCTTCTCCTATTGTGAAGGTCAAGCCAGTAAAGGCAGAATCAAAGAAGACTGCTCCTCCTTCAAAGAAAAAGAACTCAGACCCTAC
Source organism: Stellera chamaejasme (assembly GCA_024586325.1). Classification (NCBI taxonomy): domain Eukaryota; kingdom Viridiplantae; phylum Streptophyta; class Magnoliopsida; order Malvales; family Thymelaeaceae; genus Stellera; species Stellera chamaejasme. The sequence continues at coordinate 2,924,473 of CM044986.1, forward strand.
GGCACAAAAGATCTCTGTCACAAAGGTACATCCAAAATTTACCAAATTCCTTCGGCATTCGTATGTGACTAGAGAACTTCTTGAGTCTTTTGGCGTCTCTGAAGTAGCTGAATGGTTGGATGTTTATGGCTTGATGCCTTTTGTCTCAACACATGCTAAGGGATATACAAACCTAGTATCTGAATTCTTGTCCAACATGCATGTGGATTTGGACGAAATAGCTGTTGAGTCCAAGGTTCAAGGGAAATTGGTAAGAATCACACACATACAGTTTTCTGCTGCCCTAGGAGTGCTTGATTGTTGAAGAACCTACGATGATAGTGAGTCTAAGGAAGAAGCTTTTAAGTATTTCTTTGGGGATGTGGGAGTTCCTTTTCTATCTCTACCATATCAATTTACTTGCATGTTTGTTTAAGAACTTCAAACACAGAGTCTTGCCTTTGGATTCTCACAGCAATTATCTTCCCCAAGGAAGGTACCCAACTGGTAACTTGGGAGATATATGCCTGATGTATAAGATAGTAAGGGGATTGGAAATAGATTTCGGAAAAAGGGTTGTGCAACTGTTAGGTCTGTCTGTAGAGGGTAAGCATAAGGAGCACATGCCCTATGCTACATTGCTCGGTGATTTTAAAGAAAGCAAAGTCCTGCACATCTGTAAAAAGGAGAAGTGGGAAAGCTTCACTTTTCTTATTCCGACGACTGTGAAAAAGAGTGGGTTTCAGAAAGGTCAGGACGGCAAGTGGACCAGAATTGAAAGCAAACATGCTGGAGCTTTACAGAGGCTAAAGGAAATCAGCAGCAGCATAGTTGCAAGGAAGCAACCAAAGAAGAAAGAGGAAGAACAGGACAGCACTAAACACAGTGACCCAAAGAACAGAGGACAAAGTTGTTGAGGATCAAGAGCTGTGGTGAAAGAGCATTGATTGTCTACAATCCTCTCCAAATCCCTGAAATTCCAGACCTCTGGAGTACACCACCACAGTCCCCAAGCTCGTGCTAAACCAGACCCCTATGTGTCCTGTGTCAGGAACATTTTTCTTTTGAACAATTCCATTATGTTTAAAATTCTGTTTCTATTTCATACTATGTTCTGGGATGCACATACATTCTGTTGCCTTATAACTCCTTCCTCTATGCTTAAGGATAGATATTACACTTTTTGATTATGACAAAAAGGGGGAGACTATGGGATGGTTAGATTTATGGTTTATGGGATGGTTAAAAGTGGAAAGTGGATATTTTTGTTGAATGCGTGCTGGTGAGTGCTGGTATGACTCTGTTCTTTTGCTAATGAGTATAAGCTTGCTTACTGCTATTTGTTCTTTTTGTAAAGAGTTGTGCTAAGTTCAGGGGGAGCTTTTTCAAATGTTTTCAAATGTTTCAAGGAGAATTTATTCAGGGGGAGTCTTTTCAAAAATCTAAACTTTAGTTTTGTCATCATCAAAAAGGGGGAGATTGTTGGATTATTTCCTTTGCAAGAAAACGATTTTGATGATTACAAAAGTTTTGGGTGTTTTCTGTATAGTTTCGAAAAGCTTTGTGAGCTGTTAATGTTTATGCATCTTGTTCAGTTAAATATGGGCTACGTTCTGTTAGGGCCCAAGTTGCTATTTAGACTAAAAGCCCATTCGGTAAAAGTGTTTACGTAGAAGAAAAATAGTGCAGTAGTTGAAATTGTTTAGGACTCTTACTTGTAATACGTTTCAAATTTGAACGTTAACTCCAAATGATTCCATGGAGATTTTTATGCGCATCTTACATTCGAGAAAACAGAAAAAGGCATTGGACGCTCCTATCTTGACTATTTAAAAGCGTAAGCAAGGCTTCAAAAAAAGTTCGAAATTGATCAAGAACAAAAGCTCTCGGTTGCAAAGAAGCAGTGATCATACTAAAGCTCTCCAAAGATTGCATATTCCAAGATAAAAGCTTCTACTTCGTTCTAGTTTGCCTACTTTATTCGAGAGAGAGAAAATGCAGTCTAAAAGCGTTTTTGTGAGTTTTTCGTGAAAAACCTCAACGAGTTGAGTAGTTTTCTACAAAACAGTTTTTGTAAGGTTTGATTTGGTAAGCCTCGGGAAAACCAAACGGGGTTTTTGTTAGGTTATTAGTGAGCCTTTGGGAAAACTATTTTGGTGAGAGTTAGGTTGTTTTGGTGAGCCTTGGGAAAACCAAAAATAGGTTTTAGTTGAGCCTCGGGAAAAACTTTGTATACTTTAGGTTTGTGTAACCGTTTTAAAGTATAGTGGAAGGAACTCTCAGTGGTGAGCTTGAGGAGAGAACGTGGGTCGTGAGACCAGAACCTCTATAAATTCTTTGTGTCATTTTTTTCGGTATTTTATTTTGGTTTCTCGTTTTACTTACTCTCTGTCGTGTTTTTGTAAACGGGTTGAGTGTGCTACAACATCTTAGTTTTAAGAAAAAGATTTCGTTTTAAGTCAACCAATTCACCCCCTTCTTGTTGCCTATTCTGGGACAACAAAAACCGATATGCAACTGCACGGTTTTGATGGTTTTCGATTTTTTGGATTCTCGGACTTTTCGGTTTCAGATTCTCAATATTCTCTAGATTTTTTGAACACCCTTAAATGATACTCCATCCGTCCTGAATAATTATACACTTTGTTTTTCTTGTTTCTGATATTTAATCTATGATTTTCTTTTTCATGAATTTTTAGACTTTAAAGTTAATAATTTATATGCATGTCATAAATTGAAGTATAAACTTTCTAAATATATTTTTCTGAATTTTTAAAACTTGCTATCTTTGTTAAAATTTGAGTCAAACATTAAATCTTGAAACAGAAAATCAAAATGTATAATCTTTCGAGACGGAGGTAATATAATATTAATTGACCCGTTATTTTTTTTTGTTGCTATCTTACAGTATTTTAATCGACTTATTTTCACGATTGTTAACATCGAATTTTATTCAAGGTACCTAACTAAGTCTAAAATTTAGACTAAACTAGAGTTTTAAGAGAACATTTGAAGTTAACTAATTAATGTGTATCATAATTTCCACCATACCATACCTTCTAGATTTCACAAATCTGGATTTTGAAAATACCATATTTTACCATGAGAAAGTGGGAGAATGTAGCTTGTATAGTGGATATTCCCTAGGGATTGTCAAAATAATCCGTCGAATTCTTTTCTTTTACCAACCAAACAAAGGATTTGGGAGATTCCAAAAATCCACACAATAATCTTGGAATCCCCAACCAAACACATCCTAAATACACTTGGGTCGATGGCATGAAATTCTTGTCCAGAATGCAAACTAAAAAATGTTCTCTGAAAATTCGAAACAAGCAAAAACCCAAATGACACATTAACAGATACTCATCTAACTGGCAACATTTATACCAGAATGTAAATTAATCTGTAGGTGGTTAGCGCATGATCACAAAATATTCTCATCCAAGAGTAGATATTTGGTGTAGCATGCTCCTCCTCCTTCACCATCCTTTTAGATAGGCCAATCAACCATATCACAAAACCCAAAGATTGATTACATGCCTCCAAATTTCCAATAGTTACTTGAAACATTGTATTAGTGACTAGTTTGAACTCTCTATTCTCCCTGTTTAAAAGATCACGATTGAATAGAGTCGGCGGAGAAGAAGGATGTCGTGGATGGACCATGAATGAACACTAAGCTTCTGGTCGGACCAACTGCAACTGAGCTTTTAACCTCTTTTTGTACAACTTAAGTTGACCTTTAATCAAAAGAAAGCATGAACAATAAATCTTGTTACCAAAATTCAAGAGTGCTATTCTTTGAACTCACAATCCTATACCGATAATCATAATAGTGGTAATATTTTCACTTACCTTTATTTTTATTGAGCAAGCAACTGCTCCAAATTGGAACGTCATTGCTCTCTCAGCACAACATAGCTTGGTCCACCAGTACTTTTCTGTATCTTTGATATTTTCTTGAGGATGCCGGCAAAAGCTTCCTTATCCTGTGACAGAGAACTCATCAACGAAGAGAAATATGGCTTCCACATATAACCAATTATTTGCATCAGCATTTATTGATGTTTTCAACTTTAAGGGGGATTAAAAGTTTTAAGAGCCAATTCCCACTCTAAAGAAATCAGAGGCCTCAGTATTCAGATCTTCAGCTCCAAAGCCCCAACTATGTGAAGAGATGCAGATAAAAATGCAGTTGATATAACAGAGCATGAATTGAGAAAACAGCACTTACATCTGGGGTCTTTAGTCTCGATTTGAATTTAGATACCAAATTTTGCGTGGTAATAGGTGTATTGTGCATTAAAACATTTCTAATTTCCTCCTCAGTCACAGAGCCGCTTGGTGGAGCACTAGAATTTGAAGATGGTTGTGCAGAAGTACTTTTTGAAGATGACGATGCACCTTTCTGAGATAAACCACTCTTTGTAGTAGGTGGTGCTTCCTCTTTAACAGAAGATTTTAACTCCTGCTATCAAATGAGCAAACCGATCACTTTTACCAAGTGGGACAGCAAAGATGAAACCATGCTATGTAACATTATAATTTATAAGTGACAGAAGACAATGTAAACAATAATTGAACAAGTGGAGAAACAACCATAATTACTTACTGTTTCTGATTTCACCTTCTTTGGAGGTGCACCATTAGATGCTTTCGTATCATCAACGCTTGCTTTTCTCTTTCCCTTCGACTTGGAGGCAGATGGAGCTCCCTTACCAGATGCTGAAGGTGCTGGTTTCAATGGGCTGCTTTCAATAGGCTCTTCTTTAGGCGTGTCCTTCTGTTTTGGAGCTGCTGCAGAAGTATAGTTCACATCATCATCTCCCTGCGGAGGCCAAAGAAGAGAGCTTAGTAGATGCAAATGATTAAACCCTGGAATAGACAGAGCTTCCCTTGTCATGAAAGTGATAAAAAAGTTGCTCCAGCTTCTGCTAGTGTTGCAAAAAATCAAAAGTGGATCTTAACTGAACCAAGAACTCACACTTTCAAGTCTTTCATCGTCATCGTCATCCTCCACATCTGACTCATTAAGCCCACCAGCTTTCCCAAGCAGCTTCTTCAACTCTTTCCCCGATTTGCTTAGTCCTCCCTCTTCCTCTTCATCCTCATCCTCCTCATCCTGTAAAACATTACAAACATCTAGAGGTTATTATGCAATGGAGATAACAATCTTAAAATTATACCTTTTATGCGTAAACATTCCTCCCGAACAGAACTGTGGGAGCAGTGATATAACAGAGAAGTAAAAATGTTATGGAGACAGTTTCACAACTTTTAGCATTATCAGAAGCACGATTGCCGTATCAGACTGCAAATTAACTTTCAGAAAACAGACCTGCTTGATCTCTGGAGGAGCAGGGACTTCAGGGGCAAGATCTTCCCGTTCCTCGGGATCGATAGCAACAGCTTCATCATCATCTGTGAATATTTCTTCATGCTCCCAGTCATCACCTGAAGTTCAACCATTTTTAAGTAACCATAAAAACAGTGCCCAATATGTTAAATGAGTTAACAAAATAGAAGACTCCACAATTCACATGCTTAACTAAATAACCGTGAATCTAACTAGTAATCCAAGACCAACAAATAAATAAAACGGTAAATATAATTAACAAGGCGATTATATACCTTACTCAATGAAATTTAACTAAAACCTGACCATGTATTCCAGATGCAATAGCATTTTTATACGGGAAACTAGGAGTAGGATAACGTAAACACGATAGAAAGCTTACCTTTTTCAATATCATCATCATCCATGTCAAGATCACCTCCCCTTGGGCCCTCTTCATCGTCATCACCCCCACTTTTGTTCAGACCAAGCCTATTTTTCCTGGAAACCTCCTCATCTTCATCTTCCTCTCCCCTGTCTGATGCATGACCTTCTTCATCATCAGCACTAGATTTTTTACGTCCACGTCCACCACCCCCACCACTTTCCTTCTCCTCAAACTTCTCCACTTCACCAAAAGCAGCAGGTCCATTGTTTGCGGCTTTCATCATCCATCTCTGGTAACCATCGGCAGTCTTTCGCCTATTCTTCATTTTCTCTTCTGCTTCTTCCAATGTGAGTTGCTTGTACTGAGCAACCTTGTTAAAGTTATACCTATGAAACAGTAAATGAAGTGACCACTTAACACCAAAAATTGGAGGACGGTAAAAAATTATCCAGAATCCAAAATATTTAATACCAAGATCCAACTGGAATAGCTACAAACTCCTTTCCTTGCATCATTAGTAGGTAATAAGTTGCTGATTGTGACCCTTCAAGCACACCCTGATACTGAAATTGCCCCGTTTCATCATGCAAGAGCCAAGGTTTATTCTTGTATTTCTCCTTCATGATAAAATCACATTGTTCAATGGAAATTAAACTCATAAATATTACTCCTACAAAATTCGTATCACTGAGATCATTGATTCAACTCTGAGAGTGGTTCAATCCCTTGAAGAGACTAAGACAGAGTACTAAAAAGTTTCCCATAGCTCTCAATTCATTATTATTATTTTTAAAAGCTCATTATCCATATAATACAATATACTAGTGACAGAAATACTAGAAAAACCTTTGTGGAATAAAAAAAAGTTTCAGTGCTCCTCAAACTTTTATACTGTTCCAAAAATAAAGTTCTAAACTTAGCTTTAAAACACATCAAAGAGCGAAGAGTGGCTGGAAACATTAAGAGAAAAGAAAGCTAGTACCTTCAAGGCATCAGTAAGTTGGCGTCCTTGTAGACCTTCTTTTTGAAGCGACCACTTATTCTCTGCATTTTTCTTTCTAGAAAAATTTGGTACTCCAGTAGGAAACCTGCCAATAAAATAGTTCTTGTCGCTGCTAGAGTTTGCTCGAACATTGTATTCCTAATAAATTAAGAATCGGAAAAAGACAATTCAGAATATAGAGTGAAAAAAACAGAAACAAAAAATTAAGAGTAAGATACTGTCCAAAGAGAAAAGTATCTTGATGCATTCTTATCCACCAGAATATGTCAGCTAAAGCTTCAAAGCATCTGTGCGGGAAGAATTTAATAAAGAAGAAACCCATCAAAACAATTCCCAGCATTTCACTTTCAGCAAGAAAATTATACTGCTTTATCTTATACTCCACTTCCTACCTGTCAAGATTCAAAGACTGGAGAACAGGAAAAGCCGTTAAGGATACTCCTGCACCTCCAGAACAACCTATGCTAACCAAATCAATAAAAACATATTGACACCCCAAAAGCATAACAAAACTGTATTAAGATGAGTGATATACTACTGTAAAACTGACCGATAGATCTTTAACCATGCGAGACAACTAGACACATCTAGAGATGCCCAAAGTGGTCATAATGTCATAACTTTCTTCTCATTTTTGTTCATAGTTCATACGTATAAACTTGAGATATCACAAATGAGAATTCAAGAATCCCAAATGGTAGTCCCTCCCTGGCTGTAGCTGGGTTCTATCATTGCTCCTTCACCTTCGTAAAACTAGTTTCATCCTAAAATAGGAACAAAACAAAAGAAAGAAAAGGAAATGTAAAGCAAGGACTCAAAAAACCACAAAACACAGGGTTCGCTTCAAGTTCTTAGAATTTGTTTGCACAACTTACAAGCAACAGATGGTGGTCAATACAATACATCAGTCAATAGAAATGACATGCATACCAAAAAAAACGCAGCCTCATTTCGATTAAGCAGGAAATTGCGTTACTGATCAATGAGAGAAACCGGACCCGAATCAGGCGAGTAACAACAGCGCCGCAGTCGAAGCACGGGCGCTTGCTCTCGGCCATCTTCTTCCCGCAGTTCAAGCACAGCGTCATGTGCTTGCAATTGCTTCCGTACAAATCCGCCGGGGATTGACATCCGTCGCAAGACGGTTTCAGAATAAGATCGAACGACATCACCGCGCCTGTATTCTGAGATTGAATAGCTCACGAGTCTCCGGCTCGATTGAGGTTTTGTCGATGATTCTCTCTGTAATCGTCGTATCGTCAACAATCCATATAAATAAACGAACCCTCAGAAACTTCGGTCCCTTTAGCTATAGCCTATAGGCACGCCAGCATCTCCGGCGGAAATACCAATTTTACCATTAACGTTTAGTCTTATTTTGTGACTAGATTTACCACTTGCTTCTCAAAGCGCCAAAATATGCATGATGATGTCCGATTGTGATTTGGGTACTGCAGTACCTGGACTAAAACATGAGTAGAATGGTACCTTGAATTATTAAAATGGTGCAGATAAGTGTCTGGGCTCAGTTGACTCGGCACATGACATCACATGACCCAACGTCCGTTTGTGTTTTTCATGTTTTCGTCTCACTTTTTAACGGACCGAGATGGGGGTGGCGTTTTGACACTTTTTAGACATTTGGGTAAACCCCCAATTTTTTAAAACTTAATATTTTAAAACGGTAATATTTTCTTCTCTCATTACCAGCCAAACTGAATAGAATCAAACAGCCCGATGCTGTTGAATTCAGAAACTATGGCATTGATTGCAATTACAGAATCATCTTCTCTATGAGCATCGGAGTTTGGGGATGATCTCCGACTTCGACCGCTGGAAGACGAAGATGTTGGTGCGGAGCAACGGCGGCGGGGAGAGAGTTCAACCAAGAGCGATACACGCTCCGTGTTTAAAACGGATAGCGTCTACAGTGGTATGGAGGCCATGGTGGTGGACGATCTTCCGCAGCAGATCTGCATGGAGGTCGGACCAAGAAACCATTTGGCTTTCGAATTCCAAGTGAACATTTATCGAAAACCATGTCATTGTCGCCGTCTTCTTGTTATCAAGAAGTCTGTCTTCTGCGGGTGTTGGTATGTGTCTCAGCATATGCTTGTTTTCCATCTCCTCGTGGGACCCACATAGCATGAGGTTTGAGATGTTTTATTTTTTCTCATTATTAATTCTTAAAAAAATTCATGTTGTTCAAAAAAAAGACTTTTGTATGTTAGTTAAAAGGAAGAATTATTAAGTTTTAAAAAATTGCGGATTTACCCTAACGTTTAAAAAGTGTAAAAAACGTCACCCCGATCCCGGTCCATCAAGAAGTGAGACATAAATGTGAAAAACACAAACGGATGTCGGGTCACATGACGCCATGTGCCGAGTCAACTGAGTCTAGGCCCTTATCTGCCTCATTTTGATAGTTTAGGGTACCATTCTACCAATATTTTAGTCCAACCCTAAAGTACCCGAGTCACAACAGTTCGGAGTACCATCCTGCATTTTAGCCTTCTCAAAGCTTAGTGAAAAAGTAGAAATGCTAGGATTTAAAACCTTGTAGGGTGTTCAAAAAATCCGAAAAACCGCAAAATGAGCCGAACCAAAAAATTTGTAAACCGAATAAATCGTTAACATGTGGGGTGGTTTAAGGTTCAATTTGATAAATCCGCGGATATCCGAACAGAACCGCATGTACATATTTTCAAACAAGTTTCATATATTCATCTCTATTCAATCTCAATTTTATCTTATATTCGAGTATTTTAAAAAATGACTTTCATTAAGGTTCTTATTTGTGTGTGCAAGTTACTCTTTTTTCTTGAAATGCTCTAAATATACACATAAATGCTGTAAAATATTGATATTTCTCTTAATTTATTGAATAAAGTTGAACATAAGTACACTTAAGAGAGATCCGCGGATACCCGCACTCCGAACGCATAAAACTGTAAACCGAATAAACCGAACTCGACGGAGCGGATTTTATTTTTTCAATATCCGTCCCAAACTGATCTGTGAACACCCCTAAAACCTTGGGACTTAATAGTAAAATTGTCTTTCATGCCAATTTGAACAATAAGATAATAATACTACAACTATACCCCATCCTAAAATATTGCATGATTTATTTTTACCATTTAATTTATGATTATTTTTTAACTTTCAAATATAGAAAGTTTAATCATTTAATGTATATTTATATATATACAATAATTTGAAGTCTTATTTTTCTAAATATTTTTGTTCAATTTTTTCACAATTATTTATTAATAAAAATTTAAATCAACCACAAACTCGAAAATCATATAAAGTTAAATAATTCAAAATAAAGTGGCACCAAGTGAGTAAATGTGCGATGTGAAAGGCTCTCTTGGAGTTTCCCTCTAGACCACACTACCATCGTCGTTGGCATTTAGCCACCTTCGGCCCATCCTACAAGTTCCTCCTCTTGTATGCTCTTCCTACCACGATGTTGTCTGTGACTGGGGCTTCTTCCCTGTCTGGGCCATTGTTCGCAACCAGCCTAGGGATGCATCTGGGTCTCCTCCACAATCGTGATGTTGCCCCGTCAACGACCTTACGCTTTCCTCAAGGTCGCGTGAAAGGCTTTCCCATCACGCCAAGCCATCTCGGTTGTGCAGCTGGGCCGCTGGTCTTGCAACCTCGTCTGGACCTCCACCTTGTTCTCCTCGTCCAATTTCCTTAGACGTGTGTAGTCGTCCTGTCTTCTCCATTAGCACATAGGGGTTTTGTATCCGGCCAAGGAGCGGTAGCACCACCATTCGTTTTTTTTCGCTTCTCTGCGATCGGAAAAGGCACGTTTGGCAAGTGATGAGGGAGAATATTCACTAGTTACGATAGGCACTAGCGGACCTACGATGGGGGAACCAGGGGCAAGTGCCCTCACTAAAGTTTTGGGAAGTATTGGGTTGATATGTATGTTTCTCTTATGTTTGGACCTTATTTGTGTAATCTACCACACCAAATTATAACTTGAAACCGTAAGTTGTTGATTCGTAAATTGTTTCGAAATTTTAGAAATTATATCATGTACACTTCGTTTGCAGTTACCAACATTCAATTTGAGCATGCCAGAGAAATAATTATCCAATTAATCGACGAGCTGATCGTAGAAGCAACTATTATAAATCTTTCTTTTGAAGGCCTTGCTGAAGAGATTAGTATATAATCATTCGGTGATATAAGCAATACAAAATAATCCAAATTTTTCAATGCTAATAATCAAACATTCAAACAGGTTATGGCATCCATGCTTAACACTACAGTTGATGATCAAACTCCACCAGCCAAAAGGATGGCTATCAGTATAAGGGTGATGGCAGACCCACCAAAAGATGAAGAAAACGAAGTTATCATCCCATCGCAAGAGGCTTTAGGATCACAGGGAAACCCTATCACTATCAGTGATGACATGTTGGAAGAAGATATTATCTGAAAAATTTGTAATATATTCATATTACTAGGAAAATAAGGAGTACACAAGTGGTGTACAAATTTTAGAATTGTTTATTTTTGGAGATCAACTTTTATATGAACTTTTTTTAGACATGTCACTTAACTGTTTTTTAGTGATTTTTAATTAGACTACGCAATGAATGATATTTTCGCGCATTACAGAACAAATATACAAATACTTACAATATAAAATGAAATTTTAAAGTTACCGTTTTATATAAACATACAAACTGCATCATTTGTCATAGTATTAAGTTTTATGAAATTTCTTGAAAAAAATTGGATTATAATAAATAAACCTATACTATTAGATTATAACGATACTATTAGATTATAATATACATACAAACTATATTATTTGTCATAGTATTAAGTTTTATGAAATTCCTTGAAAAAAATCGGATTATAATAAATAAAACTATACTATTAGATTATAACGATACTATTAGATTATCATAAACATACAAACTATATAATTTGTCAGTGTAGTATTAGGTTCACAAATATATATATATATATATATATATATATATATATCAAACCATACTATTCGAAATTTTTAAAAATATTGACTTTAACCAAATCAGAAAACTGTTAGAATGGAAATTCCGCAAATAATTAGTTCACAAAATAGATATATCAAACTATGTAATACATACATAAATACTAATACACAAACAATATAAGAATAAAACTAAAAAATCAGATTTGAGTCAAAAACAATATAAAATCAGATTTACAAAATCCAAAAAGATTTGAGTCTTCAGGATTAAGGGATACATCCTAATCTTTTCAAAACTAAAAAGCACTATAAAAGATTGCTAAATTCGTAACGAAATAATCAGCCAAAAACAATATCATAATAAAAATAAAATAGTATTTTGTTCAAATCGTCTATATTTTTATAAAATTAGATTTATAAAATCAAAAAAGATTTGAGCCAAAAAGAGAATAAGGGATTCGTCCTAATCTTTTCGAAACAATAAAATCCTACACATTATTAGTATCGAATTTATAAAATCAAAAGAGATTTAATAACACTCAAATTAGTTTTCATCCTTATCTTTTCGAAACTAAAACTGACAATAATCCTAATCTTTTCGAAACAATAAAATCCTACACACTATTAGTCTCAAATTTATAAAATCAAAACAGATTTAAGTACACTGAAATTAGTTTTCATCCTTATCTTTTCGAAACTAAAACTGACTATAATCATAATCTTTTCGAAACAATAAAATCCTACACACTATTAATGTCGAATTTATAAAATCAAAACAGATTTAAGTACACTGAAATTAGTTTTCATCCTCATCTTTGAAACTAAAACTGACTATAAAAAGGTAATACGAGTTTGATTTCACTCATAAACATTTATCGTCCAACACCGACCTTGATTCAATGGGTTTTATTCATGTTTCACACTTTTGCTTCCTTATGAACATTCTAGATTATTTTGACCAACAAAAGCCATCTGTTATAACAGAGGCACACAATAAGAATGGCATCACTCAATGGTTCACATGGATCATTGTTTCTCTATCTAAACCAACATACCCAAAAGAGGATATTATTTGCTTGGGCCAATCTCTTAGAGATCCTAACAGTAGCAAAGAAGAGGCTTCGAAGGAGATGATAAGGGAGTTGGAGAAGCATTTTAGCTTCAGTATATGCGACCATAACTATAGTAAGATGAAGAAGTTAGGTTTTCAGGTGGAAAGCCTGACAATCAAATCCAAATCCAAAGGAAGGTTGAATAAGGAACTGAAATCAGAGATAAGAGATCTGAAAGCCAAAATCAATTTGTTGGAACATCAGGTATTTCGTTTTACTTTCAATCAGTACACTTTACTTTCCATCAATACTTCTTTACTTTAAAATCATGATTATAGTACTAAAATACTTTATTATAATTGAACATAAGCTTAAGGATAGCAACCAACCACTTGCTGCCGCGGTTGCCAATGTCATTGACAACGCAGAAAAAGGCATTGTCATGTCCCCAATTAACATCCGAGGAGCAATGAACGGAGGAACAAAGAGGAGGCTTGAATTTCCTCACCCTCGTGATAACACCGAACCAAGATCAAGAGTTGCAGAAACAATTTTGGATTTTGGGGACGGAAAGCAGTGATTAAGAAGACCAGAAGTCAGCATTGGTATGTTCATGCCACCAAGATGATTGAAATCATCTCGTGGATACCGCTCAACTATTTACTTTATCTCTAGCAAATAGGTTGTTTTTAAATTTTGGATGTTTATTGATTTTATCACACAATTCTTGGATGTTTATTGATTTTTCTAATGTAATAGACCAAGGTTTTTCTTAAGATTTACAGTTTCCCATTACTGTCATTTCTCTTTAAATAAGATAAAAATTGGTTCTAATATTATCTTCTGACAAACATTCTATCACTAAAAATAGAATGTAAAAATTATAAAAATGAGCTTTAAATTATAAAAATGTAAAAATTAGGACATTATACTACAAGAAATAATATAATAACATCATTTTAAAAATAAGATTAGACTAAATAGAATCAATTGAAACACTTTTAACGATCTTAAATAATATAATAAACATATGACAGGCAAAAAAAGAAACCTGATCTTCAATAGGAAATAAAAGTGCAATTTCAATGATCTAAACAAAATCATTTTCATAATTCATTTGGCGATTTCAAATCTAATTTTGAACACCTTTACATACACAACAAATTTAAAACATTAAAATCAATGAGCTTTAAATTATAAAAATGTAAAACTTAGGACATTATATTGCAAGCAATAATATAATAACAGCATTTCAAAAATAAGATTTTGCTAAATAGAATCAATTGAAACACTTTTACTGATCTTAAATAATATAATAAACATATGACAGGCAAAAAAAAGAAACCTGATCTTATATAGGAAATGAAAGTGCACTTTTAATGATCTATACAAAATCATTTTCAAAATTCATTTGGCGATATATAGTCTAATTTTGAATACCTTTTTCATATACAACAAATTTAAAACGTTGAAACAAATCGAAAAGTAGACTGTGTAAAATATTTATTAAAAATTTCGTTGTTCATTTGGCAATTTCAAATCTTATTATGAAAACCTTTTTCACACAACAAATTTAAAATGTTAAAACAAATCGAAAAATAGACAATTTTTAAAAATTTCGTTTAGCTTCATAAAAGAAATCAAAATGGAGGGAAAGAATCTCAAATTTTTAAAAACATTACGCATACACCAAATTTGAAATGTTAAGCTGACTTGAGAACATCAAAACATTTGGCGGCATTTTTTTAAATTATCCCGCCTTCCAAAACAAACCCTAACTATATAATATCGCTAATCTCAGCAGAATAACAACAACTGTGAAAGCTATCAGAATTTCTTCTTCCAGACCAATGGATTTTCAGTGAGTATAACAGTAACTCTAATATGTTTATTCATATTTCATTTGCTAATATATTAAATTGTGATGATTCATGTTCCATGTCAATTGTATTGAAATTGACAATTGCAGAGAAATATGGTTTGGGAGTCTCCAACTTTGAAACAACAAAAGTTGGAGACAGGTTTGCATCACAACTAGATGTGATATACCCATACATTGATGAGGGTGCTTCTTTCGACTCTGGGGGCTCCCATGACAGTGCATGGGCAGCAGAAAATGCAGCAGCTAAAAAGGCTGTTCTTTCACTTAAGTCAAGGCTAGATATTGAGATTGTTGATGTTAACTATGAGGATATGAAAGAAGCTCAACAAGAAAGCAAAGTGTATCAAAAATACTACCACAGGAAGGCAGAGCAAAAGAAAGAGGTGGACGAGCAAACCAAAATTCTCAAAGCCAGGATTGAAGAGCTCGAAGCTGAGGTTAAAAGACTTAGGACCACACTAACAATTAAGATGTACCATTAACATCAACCAGTACTCAAAGTTTCATTAAGTAATAATTTCTTTATTTAGTTATATTATTCATCCACATGTGTGGTACCTATATCATTCATTCATATGTATGGTATCTATATACTTCATCTGCATGAATAGTAGATTAAGCGCTCGATTAATATGATAATTTCTTTAAAAACCCACCTCCATGAATATACAAATCTCTCATGTCTTGGGTTAAAAATTGAATTTTTATTATTACTGACGTTAATTTACTTATATTTTCTAATTATTTGGCTATCTTTTAAAAATTGAATATTTATTTATACCGACATTAATTTACTTATGCTTTCTAATTTACTTATATTTATCTTTTAAGATAAATATAACACATGCAATAAATTGAAGCGGAATAAATAACAAAACCACAACATTACAACTTTCCTAACCCAACAGAGTAAACATCTCAGTGGGCGAACATTCAATCTATGAAACGATATATAACAAAATAATATAGATGATAAGGGTATAAAGAATTTACCACGCTTGATGCTTTGGTAAATTTGGTAGTAACCATTGTGTCAGTGGGCCGCTTATCCAACATTTAAAATTCAAAAGTTTTGTGAAATGTTCATTAAAAGCACAATTAATATAAAGATTAATATTAGTGATTCGTGATTAGTGATGACTAATATATTTTAAATAGAAGCTCATGTTGAACTAAAACTATAAAAAAAACGAAATAGGCGTAACGAAATAACCAAAGTTTAACTAGAACTCTATCTCATAAAAAATGAAAGTCATGATGTAATTAACCACTTGATGTAGTTTTATATAACAACTAGAACTCTATCTCAAGGGAAGGTTAACCTCTGATAATATCATGCTTAGGCAGAACGAAATAAGTACAGTTAGATATAATTCATATTAAAGTCCATGTTAAACTAAAAATACAAAATTAAGTAATAATCAGATTTCCACTTCCATGTAACTAAACAGTCATGTAATTTACAACTTACTCAAAATTAATAAAACAACAAACAATATCGCATGATAAGTAGTCTTTAACTAGAACTCTAACTTGAAAAAACTTTAAATTCTTAAACTATTATTACGTGACGGATAAATACATATAATAGATGTTGATCCGAAAAAACAACTAATTCAAAACAATCTTATCACTATAGAGTTAAGATAGTTTCAAACACTTATACTTGATCAACATGTAAAAAGACCTATAAATTCATCAACCTACTAAAGCACAGAAGGTTTGGTGATTTTGCAGTTCAATACCCGAGGTAAAACATAGTAGATTTCTTATAATTAATGATTTACCATTATCAGTTGCTAATCTTAAGTTGTGTTATCATAAAATAACAGCAGAAATTAGAAAGCAGAAAGCAGAAAGAAGAAAGCTCGGATCTCTTTACTTCAGGAAGTACATCAACTCAAACCCGAAACAAAAAAGGTTCGTTTGATTTTCTTTGCTTCTGTTTCATATATCAGTTAGAGATGGAACAACCGTAAACATTAAGTATACAATTAAGAAAATAATACCTTTCTTTATCGCTTGTATCACTATTGATTTTGAATTGCTTAGATCTGCGCCCAAACTCTGGGTGTGATTGACCACAGA
The DNA here is from genome assembly GCA_024586325.1 of Stellera chamaejasme. Lineage (NCBI taxonomy): Eukaryota > Viridiplantae > Streptophyta > Magnoliopsida > Malvales > Thymelaeaceae > Stellera > Stellera chamaejasme. The sequence goes on from CM044986.1 coordinate 2,941,184, forward strand.
ACTCAACCAAAAAGAAAATAGTTGATTATGTCAGTAAGATTGTATGAAACGAGTAAATGTAGAAAAGGACAGAAAGAAACGATTTACAAATTAATCTCAACCTACTAAGATATTGATGCAGAAACTCAACCGAGTACTTACATTTTAGTGCCATTGAGGAAATGTACGAGTTGGTGCCTTGGTCGAATTGTATTCACTGAAATTTTGTTTGAGTTTATAAAAATTAAGCGGGCACATTGTATATAATAGGGAAACAATATCTTGTATGCACTCTGATATTCAATAAGAAGAATAGAAATATACCATTTTCGTGGTAGAACACTGATGTTCACAGCCCAACACTGTTTTTATAACCTTGTAGTACATCCGTAATTCGGTAAGAGCATGTATAATGTTCTACCGATAGGAGCATGGATGAACAAATTATTTTTGCATTTTTTTACAAAGATAAAACGTAAAACATAAAGAAAACGGTAAATTGTGTTCGCCGCCTTCGAAGTCCGTCGGTAAACAGTTATCCACGGTGGTCAGAAGCGGTGGTTGTGGCACTTTCTCTCGAATAAACTCAGTAATCGGTGAGAACACGGTACCCGTTCTACCGATACGTGAGATTGAGATAGATAAAAAATTTAAATAAACTGGAAATAAAAAATTCATGAACAATGTTTTCAAAGGAGAAAGCAAGGGTGAGTCCGATTTTCGAAATCCGATTTGTCTCTTAATATAAATCTCAAAAACGTTTTCAAAGGAGAAAGCAAGTGGTACACGTTCTACCATCTGAGGGTACCGGCAACCATTTTTTAGCCGTTTCGCCGCCATCGGAGAGAGAGAGAGAGAGAGAGAGAGAGAGAGAGAGAGGTACCGAGAGAGATAGAGAGAGATACCGAGAGAGAGAGAGAGGGAGTTACCGTTTCGCCGCCATCGGAAGGCGCCGGAAAACATCTTTTCACGGCGGATCTTCGACGGGAATCCATCTATGCGGCTGTATGATTTATCTCAAGAATCTCAGTCGGTAAGAACATGATGAAGTTCTACCGAGAGAGAAAGAGAGATACCGAGAGAGAGACACCGAGAGAGAGAGAGAGAGAGAGTTTCGCCGCCATCGGAAGTGCCGGAAAACATCTTTTCACGGCGGATCTTCGACGGGAATACATCTATGCGGCTGTATGATGTATCTCAAGAACCTCCCTCGGTGAGAACATGCTGAAGTTCATCCGAGAGAGAGAGAGAGAGAGACCGAGAGAGACGAGAGACCGAGAGAGAAGAGAGGAACCGATAGATGCGGCTGATATTTCGGATTTTAGGGTTAGAACCGTGTAACTGTTGGACATCTTGGGGTATTTATAGGAGGGCTTGGTTTGGGTTTGGGCTACAATGGGTTAGGGTTAGGGTTTGGTTTGGGTTTGGGCTACATCTTGGGCTGAGATTTCGGAAATAGAATGTTGGGCTACAATGGGATGGTCATGGTGATGGACTACAGTGTTGGGCTACAATGGGTTAGGGTGGTGGATAAGTAATATTAGTGAGATCAAATTAGAAGTAAGATATTAAAATTGAAATATTAAATATTAAATGTGTAAAACATGAAAAAGAAATAAAAATAAGTGGCATAAAGTTAGCACATAAGAAAATACGAAAAATTATAAAGCTAAAAATATTTAGGTAGATGTGAAAAATTAATAAAAAAGTGGGATTAAGAAATTTAGCACATAATAAAAGACGTTTAAAGTCAACATTTAAAACATTTGATATAGACTTAAATTATAATTTTGAAAAAGTTTGGGATCGAGATGAAAAAACAAAAAACTTAATGTCATAAAAAGAGTTATCCCACACTAATAATGGCAAAAAAATGAAAAATACTTACTTCGTTCCCCAATTTTAGGAGGAAGTAATTATTAACTAATAAAATTGATGGAATATTCTGAATTTCCTTGTACCAAAATCTTTGATGAACAAACCCTAAACAATTAAAAGTGAATGTAAAAAATTAAAATTCTAAAAATAATAATAAAAAATAACAAAAAAACATGATTAGAAAGTGAAATGAAGAAACAGAATAAGAGGGAAGAAAATCGCAAGAAGCGAATAAGTGGCATAAAGTTAGCACATAAGAAAATACGAAAAAATTATAAAGCTAAAAATATTTAGGTAGATGTGAAAAATTAATAAAAAAAAGTGGGATTAAGAAATTTAGCACATAATAAAAGACGTTTCAAGTCGAAAATTAAAACATTTGATATAGACTTAAATTATAATTTTGAAAAAGTTTGGGATCGAGATGAAAAAACAAAAAACTTTATGTCATAAAAAGAGTTATCCCACACTAATAATGGAAAAAAAATGAAAAATATCTTTTTCGTTCCCCAATTTTAGGAGGAAGTAATTATTAACTAATAAAATTGATGGAATATTCTGAATTTCCTTGTACCAAAATCCTTGATGAACAAACCCTAAACAATTAAAAGTGAATGTAAAAAATTAAAATTATAAAAATAATAATAAAAAATAACAAAAAAAGCATGATTAGAAAGAGAAAGGAAGAAATAGAATAAGATGGAAGAAAATCGCAAGAAGCGAAAAAGTAATGCGTAAATTTAAGTGGGGTAGAAACAATGAAACACTTGAAGAAATTAGTATATATATACCAAGTTACCTATTTGTTACCCATACTAAATATCAATTTAATTATTCTAACTTTCGTAGATTTTGAGTTCTAATTCTACCCCGTATTCAACTAAAATGCGATCTTTTATCAACAGAAATTAAAATGTATAGATTACCGGTTTCATCATCGCTATCATTTTAGCTAAGGTCCTCAAGAGCTATGAGATTGATCTTTGGGACCTTAGCCACCGTTTGTCCGCTATTTCGAGATGCATTCCGTTGTCCGTAAGTTTACGAATCATTCCGTCTTTATCGTGCCTTATGGAACATATACAATAGAGTCACCGTCGTCGTTTCATGCAATGCTACGATGTTTGGAAATCCAATCATCACCTTAATATATGGTGCTGAGTTATATTTCAAGATGGGTTATTTCACGATTGGGCTAATTGAGATCGGATATCTTTGCTCGATATTCAATCCCATTAGCTACATATATGGATGCTATGTTACGTAGCGTTCGGGAGGACATGATTTGGTTGCAGCTATGATGTACATTAGAAGGTTGAAACATCAACATGGATCACATTGGGGTGTTTTCTTGAAGAATCGTAGATTTGAGACAAAAGAACTTATGGCAAGGGCTGTTGGTAAATGGGTCGGATTGGGGTGTGACGATGTTCGATTTGAAACATCCCGAGACAACAACATGGTTTATAAATGTAACAGTTGTGTTACGACAATTATGACACATCATTCTGTAAAACGTTGGGGTCGACTTTATTTTCACATTGATGATCCACGTTTATGTGATGAATGTGTGATCAATGTAGAATTAAATGCACTATTTAATTTTTGAACATTAAGTATTGGTAGATTGGTAGATTATGGAAAGTAGGATGACATATATTTGGGATTTTTAGGATTGTATTGTTATTTTTGTTTCATTAAGCTATTTGATTATCAATGAATGTGTCCATTACTTTACGTTTCAAATTGATTATTGTAGTTCAACTTAAGCTATTTAATTTCAAATTGATGACATAAATTAAATTAGTCTTTATATTTGTTTATAATATTAGAAGATTGATGATAAAACATTCAATTTGGTTAATATATGGTTTATAACGTGTTGTTTATTAGGTATCCAACCAACAATAGACAAGGGTTTGAACTGCTGTGTTTCTTTGCTTAGCTATCGAGGTATGTTTATGCTTTATGCTATTGCATTTAAAAATTTAGCCTTGATCATTATTTATATGTATTATAGATCTGTTATAGTAATAATGTAGCAACATCCACTATATTCTTTGAAGTATTGTCTAATTGTTGGTTGTATCGTTTAGTAATTGTGTTAATATATGTTAGATAAAATTTTAAAATACCATAGATAAATAAGCATTAGAAATGCATCATAATAGGTTATGGATGCAAGAGAACGGAGGAGGCGCGCAAACAAATTATGCGTTCGCGTATGCGGTTAAATGCAATCGACCTGAGGTGCGTCGGTTAACGCATCATTCACGCACAACCCGTGCGAATACCCTTAGAGAGGTTTTAAGTGGGACTTCGAATGAAAAAACATCATTCAATGTGACCCGTGTAATGTCAATGACACAAACACATATAGGGAATGCCTCACTTACTCAACAGTCAGACCGCTCTAATGGTCTGGAAATAAATTACGATTCAATTACGTTTGCCCAAATACACCAACCCAATCTCTACGTCCACTTCAAAATATTACAAACCAAAGTTTCCCAATTACTAGAACCCCTTCAGTCAATGTATCAAGCAACAATGGTGGGTTATCTGGTGTCACCCAAGAAGACATACGTTCTCGACTTATGAGAAATACATCTGAGGTGGGAGAGTCATCTGGAGTGCCACAACATACATCAAAAAGGCCAAGACATGCTAGAAATGAATTCCAACCCATTCCTTTCCAAAGCCTTGACACGTTTGATGATATCGTCAAGGTTAGTATTTGTTCCCGAACTTTTCTTATACGTTCCATTTCCATTTATTCTAATAACACACCTTACCCAATTAAGTAAATATCAGATTCGTTATTCTTTGGAGCATTCTCTTTGAAGAAACTGTCATCACCCAGCCCGTTGTTTGTAATCAAAACAGTAAATCTTTGTTTATGTCTATTCGGTTATAAGGGCATATTAATGGTACTTCATAGTACTTATTATGTAAACATTCTCTTTGGTAGGAAGATTTACCATGCGTCAAGATCTTGGTCCTCCTGATTCTATTTGTCCTAATCCAAAGTGTCGTGCGGTTGTTTGGAGTTTAGAGAGGAGTGTTCGCTCCAGTGTTCAGCGCAATCCCAGATTTTCGTTATGTTGCCAAAATGGAAAGGTGGAATTACCGTTTGAGGATACCCCGCCATTGTTTTTGCAACAAGCTAGATCATGATGGAGGGCCAACATCGACATACTTTCGACGTCATATCCGTGAGTTTAATGGTCGGTTCTCTTTTACTTCCACCGGAGGACATGTTGACCATCGAATAAATGATGGAAATGGTCCATATGTTTTTCGTTTAAAGGGCGAGAATCACCATATGATTGGGTCTCTATTACCGTCGAGAAATGATCGACCCGATTTGCTCAATTGTATATATTTGATACGAGCATGAGACAGAAAATCGAATTCGGTGTTTTGGTAATGGTCATGCTAGCGTTATGGATAGAGAAATTATTGATGGGCTAACGCAGATGCTTGATCAGAATAATCAACTTGTGCAACAATTTAGGAGAGCTCGTGATATGCATCAGCAGTATGATAATGTGAATGTATGTTTACGCCTACTTTCATCAAGATCAAATGATGGTCGAAGGTACAACTTGCCAACCTCAAGTGATGTAGCAGCACTTACAGTGGGATTAGATGAAGAGCAAGGTAATAGGAGGGATATTGTTGTGTTCAGCCGACAACATGGTCCACAGCGAATAAACGTATTACATCCGAAACTGATGGCGCTTCATTTCCCGTTGTTGTTTCCAAATGGCGCTGACGGACATCGTTTTGATGTTAGTCATGTTAATGGTTCTGGGAATGCAAGACGCATTAAAGTGACGATGAGGGAGTTTTATGCATTTCAGTTGCAACATCGTCATGGCGTATATTCGACAGTGCAAAGGGGTGGTCGATTATTTCAACAATACTTAGTGTATGCATACTCTTGTATTCTGGAGGAACGATTTAACTATTTAAAGAACAACCAAGCTCGATTTCGTTGTGAGGTTTTATGTGGTTTGCAAGATGCGGTTGGTCGAGGTGATACTGAGGGATCTCACCCTTGTATGTTACCATCTTCCTTCACTGGTGGGCCACGTTACATGATACAAAATTATCAGGATGCAATGGCAATATGTCGGTGGCTTGGACATCCTGATTTATTTATAACGATGACATGTAATCCAAAATGGAATGAAATTTTGGAGTTCATGAAGTTCATTCCAGGACAACGTCACGACGATAGGCCGGATATCGGTGTTCGAGTATTTGAGATGAAGCTATACTCATTGTTGCAGGACATTACAAAAGGGGCTTTGTTTGGTGAATGCATTGGAGGTAAAGTTCCTAAACTACCATAGTTACTAATTTATCAAGTATGTATTTCAACGTTTCATCCTGACCCTCTCATTGTAATTATACATGCGTCATTGTTACTATTGAATTTCAGAAAAGGGGTCTACCACATGCACATATAGCCCTTTTTATTCACCCAAATGACAAGATTAATGAACCTGAAAAGATTGATCGTTTCATTTCTGCTGAGCTTCCCAATAGAGACAAAGATCCTATTGCGTATGAAGCTGTTTCAAGACATATGATACACGGTCCATGTGGAAGTGCTAATCCAAAATGTGCTTGTATGGTTGATAAGATGTGTTCGAAGCGTTATCCACGTGCTTTACAAAAGCACACTTCACTTAGCCAAGATGGATATCCCATATATAGACGTCGACCAACAAAACATACTGTGATTAAAAATGGGACGGAGCTTGATAATGGATGGGTGGTTCCGCACAATGTTGATTTGGTAGTGAAGTACGATTGTCACATATGCGTTGAGAAGACAAATAGGGACATGTGTGTGAAGTACCTGTGTAAATACATGCATAAAGGGGAAGACAGATCTACGGTGGTTATTGAGAGTGGTACTAGAGGAGATAATTCTGGAAGTGGTTCCAGTAAACGAGAGGTTTATGAGATAAAACAGTATTTGGATTGTCGTTATATTTCAGCATCTGAGGCATGTTGGAGAATATTTGGGTTTTTCATCCATCGACATGAACCACCTGTTGAGCGGTTGTCATTTCATTTACCGAATGAGCAAAATATTGTGTTTGATGAGGAATCGGACCTACGAAATGTGATTGAAAGACATAATGATAGTCGTTCCCAATTTGAGGCTTGGATGGAGTGCAATAGGACCAATGCGGACGCTCGTAATCTCACGTATGTTGAGTTTCCGAGATATTTTGTATGGAACAAGCAAGATAAAAGGTGGACTAGACGCAAGAGAGGGTTAAGTTTAGGTAGGATTTATTACACTCATCCGACAGCTGGTGAAAGATACTACTTGCGTATGTTGTTAAATAATGTGAGAGGACCAACGACATATGAAGAGCTAAGAACTGTGAATGGACAATTGTATGACACTTTTCGGGAAGCATGTTTTGCTATGGGGTTGCTTGAAGGTGATGGTGAGTGGCATGAGTCGTTACGTGAAGCTTCTCAATGGGCAATGCCAAGTCGCTTATGCGTGAACTTTTCGTGACAATCATTTTATTTTGTCAAGTTTCGAGCCTCGGGTTTTATGGGACCGACACCGCGCCATGTTGGCCGATGACATTTTACGGATTGAGCGCGAAAACGTAGCTCTCCGATTTGGTATTACCCGATGATGAGAAATATAATTATACCCTTTATGAGATTGATAAAATAATGAACAGCTACGGTCGATATTTAAGAGAATTTGATGGCATGCCATATCCTGACATTAGTGCGTTAATTATTGAAGAGAACTCTCTGGTTATCGAGGAGCTAAATTATGATAGGCAATCATTAGTACTTGAGCACGAGCGGCTTTATGGTGGCTTGAATGAGGGACAACGGGTTGTGTATGATCATGTAATTGAGTCAACCCTTTCTCACACGGGTGGTATGTTCTTCGTATATGGTAGTGGTGGCACTAGAAAAACGTATTTATGGGAAACAATTTTGGCTCGGTTACGTTCAGAGGGTAAGATAGCATTAGCTGTTGCAACTTCTGGGATTGCTGCATTACTTCTTCCTGGAGGTAAGACTGCACATTCAAGGTTAAAGATCCCTATTATGCTCGATAATGATTCATTTCTCAATATTAAGCGATCAAGTCCACTTTCGGAACTTATATGTCGAGCTGCAGTAATTATTTGGGATGAGGCACCAATGGCACATCGTTATGCATTTGAAGCGATGGAGCGCTCTTTACGCGATTTAATGGCGATGTTCGATCCAGAAGCGAAAAACTTGGTTTTCGGAGGTAAAACTGTGGTTCTCGGGGGTGACTTTAGGCAAATACTGCCTGTCATACCACGAGGTACTAGAGGTGACATTGTCGCAGCTACAATCTGCTCCTCTCAGTTATGGTCATGTTGTCAAGTGCATACCTTATCAGAAAACATGAGACTGCGTAGTTCAACATCCCATGATGTCGTTTGGTTTAGTGATTGGTTGTTAAAATTAGGTGAAGGGTTATTACCTCTTCAGAAGTTAGATGATGAAGAAGATTATGTTGATCCAGAATGGTTACAAATTCCTGACATTTTATTGGTACCAGTTGTTGGACATCCGATTGATCTTTGTTGTTGATAATACATATCCGTGGTTACTTGACAGATTTACGATAGAGACTATTTGAGGGAGAGAGCTATTCTTTCACCGAAAAATGAGATTGTTGATGCAGTTAATGACCATATCATGGCACAATTAGCTGGTGACAGTGTTACATATCTTAGTGCTGACCGGATATCACTGTCATCAGAAAATGCTGAAGCGCAAACTGAATTATATCCCGTTGAGTATCTAAATAGTTTAAATTTCTCAGGAGTACCAAATCATCGGCTTGTGTTGAAGATTGGTGTACCGATAATTTTAATGAGAAATCTAAATCAAGCTACTGGGTTATGTAACGGGACCAGACTTATTGTCACGAAGTTAGCATCTAGGGTCATTGAGGCTGAAATCCTTACAGTGGTGTAACATTGGGAGCCGTTGTCTTATACCTCGGGTTGAAATGGTGCCATCGATAGTAAATTGCCTTTTAATCTATCACGACGCGCTTTCCTATAAGAGTATGTTTTGCCATGAGTATTAACAAGAGTCGTGGTCGACTTTCAACCAAGTTGGTCTTTATTTACCGAATCTGTTTTCAGTCATGGTCAACTATATGTAGCGACTTCACGTGTGACCTCTCCAGATGGATTCCGTGTTTTTACGAGTAATGATAAATCCAGCAGTCCACATATACCAAGAATATAGTATATCCGGAAGTATTCGAACGTGTTTATCGTAATAAAGTTTGATGAATATAAATGAGGTGATTTTAGTTACTTATATAATGCACGTCAATGTTCTTATTATGTCAATTGTTTTAGTTAATGAGTATGCAATAATTATTGAAGACATATTTTAACATAATTTATAGGCAGGTATTTAACCATACTAACCATTACAGTATGTCCTTTTTGTTGTAGGTGATTGTTTTGGAAAATGTCGAATCGTATCTGTGATCTCAAACAATATGGGTTTGATTGGTCATTGAGGGTCCGTTTAACGCGGTATTGGAATCTTTATTCTTCGTGAATGATGAAAGGTTCATCGGTGTCGAGTTGATTCTCATTAGATGCTAATGTGAGTATTTTAATTTTTGTTTTGATTGTTATGAAGTAATAATTATTCAATTTATAATGTGCGATATTTTGATATTAACATAATATCTTACGAGAATGATCACATATCAGCACGCGTGTCCCGGCGCTTGAAAATAAATTTCGTCCATTATTAAAGGAAGGATTGGTCTATAACATTAAAAATTTTGCGGTCGGTAAGGCACCGGATTATATGCAACCAGTGTCATGTGTGAATAAAGTTTATTTCACCAGATATACAAATGTTAGCGTTGTTGAGGGTGATACGATTGACATTCCTCAACATAAATTTGACTTTGTCGACATTGTGGATTTATCGTCCAAGTTTCCGCAGAATTTATGTTGCACAGGTGGGATGTTTTAGTCTGTTTATTTATATTAATTTTTTGGTATAGTTTCTAATCTGGTTAAACGCAAATTGCAAAAAATTATTCGTTGCAGATGTTGTTGGGCGATTAATCAAACTGGACGATACCCGTGAGAAGAGTCTGAAAAGTGGTAGTTTATCCAAGCTACAATCTATAAGTGTAGTTGATCAAAGGTATGTATCATTTATACTGTATATTATTTGATGACATAGAAATGAGATTTTTATTCCTAAACACGTATACATGATTGTTTTGCGCAGTGGCCACGATGTCGATATAATGTTTTGGGGTGACCAGGTTAAACTTTTACAAGGTCTTGCAGATATTGATTTAGATGCATGTGTGGTAGTTGTTATCACTACCACTTATGTTAAGAAGTATCAGGGTATGTACATATGATCTATGGAATTGAGTGATTGATATGTAATGATGCTTATTATGTTTGTTTTGAATTGTATATCAGGTAAGTTTCATTTATCTGCAACTTGTGGGACAAAAATCCATGTCAACATTGACATTCCAGAAGTGAAAGCTTTACATGACTTGTACGTATTTTGTATGTTTTATATGTAATTATTTATTTTAACATTCAATTGTTAGTCATAACATCATATGAATTTCAGGTTCGTTGTAAATGGAAATGCTATCACTAATCGTATTCTTTGAACGAACTTCAACTATTTCAACGAGCGGGACGACTGTTGTTATTAAGCGTGCCATGTTGCGTCAACTTGAAGCCATTCGGTCTTTTGGAAAATCACCTGTATGCGTTTGTGTTTTGTATTTTTCATATTTTTAAATAACATTTTATCATGATAATGGTTTGTATGATTTTATGCAGATAAGGAATTTTAGATGCAATGCGATGATCATGGGTGTTAGTCTTGGTTATCCACTATGGTACCTAGCATGTCGGGTATGCTTGAAAAAGGTATTCGAACAAGGTCCTGATTATTACTGTAAGGGGTGTAATACTATTGTCCGTTACGCAATTCATCGGTATGTTCGACAACGCTTATGTATGTTGATTATATTGATTTATTATGAGTATATCTAATAATGTTGATGTTGATATGACTACGCGTGTATTTTTTGTTAGGTATAAAGTCGAAGTAATAGTTATGGACCGCACCGGGGAGTCAAAGTTCATAATGTTTGATAATGTAGCATGCAGACTTTTCCAGTGTGATGCCCAGACATTCGCAGGTTATGAAAAAACTGTAAGTGATGGTTTGTCAATTCAAATATAACACGCGCTACAGACAGCCTCACATTTATTCAGAAATTTTCATTTTACATGATGAACTGTATATAGGAAGCAGGACGGATTAAGTTGGAGAGCATGTACGAAAGTTTGAAAGGAATGAAATATGCATGGGATATAAAAGTCACTGACTATAATATCACAAACAAACGGTCAGGATTTACCGTTCTGACATTTTCTGAAATTGATTATGCGATGATGGTCGAGATGCATTAGAACTCATCGAATTGGTAAGTATGTGTGCACTGTGTCTTGTGTCATGTAATAAATACTAAGTAATAATATTTTTCATACATAATAAAACGTATTGCATTTCTCGGATCATAGAAACAATTACAAGAAAAACGCTTACTACCACTAAAACGCTCGCAGATCAAATGATTTAAGCGACGATAGCCCTAATGATAGGTATTGATTTTTATATGATTGGAAAATAAACTATGTTATAAACACAACTACAGTTTGGCTATATTATGGTGTTTTGCTGTATAGTTTGCCGACTGTTGAAGAGATTGGTAGCTGCGGTGTACTTGGTAATATAGATAACATTGACACATTTGAAGTACATGATGGTAACAGTGTCAGAGAATCCAAGTACGTATGTTGCATCTACTACTATTACTTATAATATAATCTTTAAAATGTTATTAACTTTATGTGACATGTATTTGTAGGGATGAACTTTTCCAAAGATCCAATAAACACATCAGGGATTATTGATGAGCCATGTAGCAATGACAAGATTTGACCGTGTGCATGTACAGGACCAATAAGATCCGTTCGTGTTTTCAATATTCTGATACTCATATTTGAAGTTAGGTGTTTTCTTTCGTGTCGTGACATGTGTTATGGTTTTTCTTTTCATTTCTAATCGTCGTCGTTTGTGAACCAGATTCAGTAATAAGCTTGAACGTTTTACTCAGTTGGTCATTGACCCTTAAATAACATAGCATATGGGTTACTTGTGTAGGAATTTATACAAATACGTCGATAGTATAAAGATATAGACGTTAATTCTTTTTACCCCGTCCCGTAGGAGAAGGTATAAGCTAGTTATAACTAAAATCTTACTACAAGTGCATCCCCTAACTATACTCGAAATCACTCTAAATCTCACATGTGATTAACACATATGAAACATCACAAATGTTCCATATAGCCACAATTCATATAGTTGAGTTCCATAGAACTCATTTCAGCTCACATTGAGCTAAAAACACTTCTCCATCAAGACTAGCTCATTTGAGCTTAAATTGACTACTTTTAGTCAACATGAGTTGGGGTTAGCTGTCTTGAGCTGATAGTGGCTACTCTTAGCTACCATGAGCTGAAGTTGAGTACTTTTAGTCAACTTGAGCTAGTGTTAACTGCTTCTAGCTAACTTGAGTTGGAGTTGAGCTGTACACAGTTACTTTAACTAGAGAGTGAGCTCACTTTGAGCAGAATCTAGCTACATCTAGCTAGTGTGAGCTCAAGTTGAGCTCCTTAAGCTAATTTGAGTTGTGTACAGCTACTTCTAGCTAGAGATGAGCTGAGAGAAACCACTTCTAGCTTTCCTCCAATTGAGGTGAGCTAAGTACAGTTACTTCTAGCTGCATTGAGCTAAGACAAGCTACTTTTAGCTTCCTTTGAGCTCACATTTAGCTTCATGAGCTCAAGTACTACCTTAAAAGAACTTGGTGCGCCAATAATTCCAACATTATGAGGAGCAAGTGGCGGTGGTGACAGTGGAGCGGCGATGTCGAAGAAGAAGAAGAAGATGTGAGAAGGAGATAACAGAAAAAAGAGAGAAGGAAAGATGAAAGAGAATAAGGAGATAGAGAGAGAGTGGGGGATAACAGAAAGAATAAGAGAGAAGGAAAGAAGAAATTAAAAAGAAGAAGAAAACGGAAGAAGAATAACAAGAAGAAACAAGTGTACATACCCGCCTACGACACGAGTTTTGCTATTTTTAATTTAACTTAAAAATTGAAGAATAGTTTACACAATATGAACAAATCCGATAAAAAAACATACAAATGTTGAGATAAACTACTTACTACACAAACAACTAAAAACACAAAAAGACACATTTCTGATAGAGCTCCTTAAAAAATTATTCATAAACAAAAAGATGTATATATTTGGAGCTTAGAATGTACTTTAGTTTTCTCTTTATTCACAATGTTGCCACTTTCCTTTTTTCCATTCCTTAATAAATGTATAAATTTTTATTTCATAGTCGAAATTACAAATAATTAGTCCAATGAAAAGGAAAAAAGATGAAAAAAGATACCCATATGTCATATGTTTTGATTTTTTTAGAGACTGTTTAGGCGTCGACATATTTCTTTTACTATTCATCCGAATTGAATTAATTGTGAAATTAATTGGATTTTGTGATCAAGCAAACCTACCAGCAAAGCCTCCCCTTCCTGATGCCATGTTGTAATGTTGTGATTGTGCTTATTCGCCAAAGCCTTCATGTCTTGATCAATGCTCCTCCGTCACTTCACTTGTTTTCAAACATGCATAATTATACACCACATAAAAAAAGCACAATCCACTAAAAGCAATACTTCGATTATATTACTCCCTTCTAACTTCATCCATTACCCTCGGTGGGTATATTAATCACATCATCCACCCTCAAAATAGTAACTTGCTCCTGTTATGTATCCACTGTGCTTCGTAGAATTATCTTGTATCTGTTTTGAGGATGTTCAACAGCCTAGGATAATGAGAGGCATCCCATCCCATTAAACGGAAAAAAACCTAATGGAAAACATCTACCTAACACTACCCGAGCAGGACACGGGATTGAGTACCGGTTTATATGTCTAAATTTTTACATCAAAGGGCGTCTCTTCTCAATCACTTTCATCTAAAACAGGGTCAGAACCCCCATCCTCGAACTTCACAGTGTTGTTCCTTGTGCAAACGGATCCGCCACCACTGGGATAATGAGAGGTTGTATCAAAACGGAAAAAGAAAAATCTAGACACTACTTGAACCGGTCTATACAATCAGAACTTCCGGTGTTGTTCCTTGTGCGGATTCAACAACAAATTCAGCAACAAATAGATCGCCACTCACATTATCTGACACTAAAATCAAAAAATGGACCTTCTTTTAACAACATAATTCACAAAACCATGATCAATTAACAGTGTGAGTACATCACAACTTAATATTTGAATTATCTAACTTTGCAACAGATTGTATCACACGAGGTAGAAAAATAATGCATGAAACTATTATTTCAAAGCAGAACCATTCATGAGCGATGAAAGCAAACCAATCAGCATTCACTTGCCTTGATTTATCATTGAGTCCATCATAACATGTAATGTTTCATCTTCTCTTGACTCTCCTCTTCCCTGACTTTTCACAGTTACTCAACACCAAATCCAGTCTATAAAGATTAACCTAGCTAAATCATTAATATGCTGGAAAAAAGATTTATCTTGCAAGTTGAGAATAGGGTGAGCATTGACGATGGAGCTTCCTTCTCAATTCGTCGATTCAACGACTTCAGTGACAGAGACCCGCTCATCCCGCGTTGAATTTGCAACGATACTACAGATCTGATGGTGATAGTTTGGCGATCAGAATTGGCGTGGAAGATGTCGCGCCCACGTGAGATGAAGGACTGCACCATTGAGGAATGACGCGAACACAAATATCGGCTGAAACAAACATCGGAGAGTCGTGATCAAAAGCAAGTTCCCGATTCTATCCTCAGTAATTAAACGAAGCCAAAGAGGAGATGCGTGAAAACAAAAGATCCGCGCAAAACCGGCCCTTCTTCCGGCATCATCTTCGTCGTTCGTAGCCGGAAACCATCATCGGCCATTTCCCGTTACGAACCATTCGGCTGGTGTGGAGGAGATGATTGAAGAAGCCCCTTGATATGTTTCAATCTCAATTAACTCAGCGGCCACAATACTCTTGTTGCAAGGATTGGATCGGATGCCAATGAGCAAGAAAAAAATGGTGATTTCTTCACCATATGCAAGTTTATGGGGAAACAATCTGGAAAATGCCAAAATCGCATCACCTGGAAAAATATGAGCAAATTCAACGCCCAGCCTACGATGTTGACGACATTGGCCGCAAAGACCATGGGGAAGAAGACTAAGGTCGCAAAGACCTTAAAAAGCTGAAGGAGTCAGAGGCGTTGGTGATGAAGGCAGTGGCCGGAAGTGTGGGGTTGAGTCGGCTCTAGAACTGACGAAGGAAAGAAAGAGGAGAGAAGATCGATTGAAATTATAGGGATGAAAGAAATGGAATTGGGTTTGGAAGATAAGTGAACGTAATTATTGTGATTGATTATATTAAATGATAATTAAATGAAAACAGGGCAAATAAATGGAAGGAGAGAGGGTGGAACTAAATCTTAGGTGAAAATGATGAATGTATTTAATTGGGTATGCTAAATACGGGAAAAAAATCATAATTGATGTTGATAGTCTCCTGTAATAAGATATATAATAGATATCATGGAATAATTTCAGATAGCTTTAAATTTACTCCCACGACAATACCATCTTGGGTCCACCCCTAACGGCTTGCCCAGAGCTATAAGTTGCTGTTGGTCTTCAGTCTAGCATGGACTTAGATCTTCCTCCATAGCGCAATCACAATCGTAAGAAAATGAATTGATAGTACAATTAAGAACACTTAATTAGGGACAAGTAACATAAGTGTTTCAAAATCATTTGTCTCCATATTTATCTACTTATGTGTCTCCAAAAGTCTATATATAATTTCGTATTTTTCGTAAAAAAATATTATAATAATTGTTGGACACTAAATTGTACTATTAGAAATTATAACAAAACAACATATCCGTCTCCAAAACCAAAAGAGGATGAGTCCGTTTATTTACCACATATGTGAAAAAATACATACCTAAATGTACTACTAATTAACTAACTCAACGAACTAATCTATTAAATTAAAAGACTAAAACACCCTTTGTAGAGATTTATTAAGAGAGTAAATTTGACATTTTCATACCCGACTTCTCATTTTCCACCACAAGAGTTCTAAAAGAAAAAAAAGAAACTGCTAGTCCTCTCGTCTAACCATGCTTGTGCGATTCGCAATTCTTCTTGCCAAATCGCCATCGTCATCACAAATTTCAACCTTGTTTCTGGTTCATGATAATTCCGGCCTCAGTTTTGGTCATGCCGTCAACCGTCTCTCCTTTGAAGGTCACTCGTCAGCGCGGCGGCGTTATAGATCTCGGATGCTCCGTCGAAGGTAAATCGCTTCAACCCAGACTTTTCCTCTTTGCCCGCCGAATTGATAACGCGTAAAATGAGAATCGGAAGCAATATTCGATTCAACCAACAATTGTTCGAATTACAACTCAAATGTCCAAACTAAGAAACTTGAGATGAAGCTAAGCGAAGTAAATAGCTAAATGGGATAAGAACTTCGATCGGATGATCCAAGCACTGTGCACCGAGGCGACGTCGAGCGTACTGGAAGTTGACACAGATTTTAGAGAGAGCTTGAAGGAAGCTGAACCTCAAGAGGAAAGGAGACTGAGCTCACTTACAGAGAAAGTCGTAGTCGGTTGTGGAGGAGAGGAAGCCGTTAATATGTCAGATGCAGATAGTGGCTTGGTGTGTCCATTGCCAGGCCCAATACTTAGCCGGCCCATTGGGATAGGTCCAATCTGCTGCAACAAACCCCTCCCCTTACCACGTGCTTGCCCTCAAGCACTGAGCTTGTCAATATCTGGGAAACGTTTCTGGAGGTCATATAGAATCTCCCAGGTGGCCTCATCAGGAGTGGTGTTTGACCATTGGACCAACACCTTGGTGATGGCTCTGTTTCCTCTTTTGGAAATCTTCCTATCCAAGATAGCTATAGGTTTTGGGGGTTCCGCCACGTCTCCCATATCAGGAAGAGTACCTTGTATCACCTTGTCCCCAATCTTCTTCTTGAGAAGGGAAACATGAAAGACATTGTGAATTCTGGCCTCTGGGGGTAGTTTCAGTTGATATGCGACCTCCCCTATCCTCTGTGTCACTTGGAATGGGCCATAGTAGAGGGCTGCTAACTTGTGGTCCAAGCCTCCTCTTAGTGTGGACTGTCTATACTTCTGCAGCTTCAAGTAGACCCAGTCACCAACTTGTAGAGTCCTCTCAGAACGCTTCTTATCCGCATACAACTTCATACGCACTTGTGCCTTTTGTAGGTGATCCTTTAAACGTTGGATTACCCTCTCTCGGGCACTTAAACTTCTATCAATTGATTCCATTGGTGACGCTCCTGCCATATAAGGAAGGTGAGTAGGAGGGGCCTGACCATAGACTGCTTCATATGGGGTGACACCAATGGCAGAGTGATGAGATGTATTATACCACCATTCCGCAAGAGGCAACCATTGCACCCATTGCTTAGGGAAGTCTCCAGTCATACACCTCAGATATCCTTCAATGCATCTGTTGACCACCTCAGTTTGCCCATCCGTTTGTGGATGGTAACTAGTAGACAACTTCAGCTTGACCTTCATCTGTTTCATCAATTCCTGCCAGAATCCACAGATGAATACTGAGCCTCTATCACTGACTATGTCAGTAGGCATTCCATGTAACTTGAACACCTGTTCCATGAACACTTTTGCTACTGTTGCAGCTGTATATGGGTGAGAGAGGGCCATGAAGTGAGCATATTTGCTCAGTCTGTCCACCACTACAAAAATCACCTCTTTTCCTTCTGACTTCGGTAGAGCTTCTACAAAATCCATTGAGATGCTATACCAGATTTGTTGAGGGATGGGAAGAGGCTGCAGTAGGCCAGGGTAGGCGTTATTCTCATGTTTATAACGTTGACAAGTATCACATTCTTTGATAAGCTGATCTATGTCACGTATCAGACCCTTCCAGTAGCAGAATTGGCTCACTCTCTTCCTGGTCGCATCCCTTCCAGAGTGGCCTCCTCCTGGCCCATTATGTATGTCATGAATAATCCTTGTTCTGAGATTAACATCGTTGCCAACCACCCATTTTCCCTTCCTCTGCAGGCCTTGAGGAGTGATGGTGTAATTAGGATGGGAGGTGACATCCATCAGCTTTTCTTGTACAAGTCTCTGGAGTTGTGCATCTTGGGTGACACTGTCTTGGATTTCCTTGATCAGTGGAGAGGTAACTGTAACCATAGCTTGAAGTGTCATCTGTTCTCCGGGAAGTCGAGAAAGGGCATCAGCTGCTGTGTTCTCCTTGCCTCTTTTGTACTGCACTTCATAGTCATACGGAAGTAATTTAGTGATGAATTTTTGTTGAAGAGGGGTGAGTATTCGCTGTTCCATCAGGTGCTTCAGACTCTGATGGTCTGTTTTGATGATGAACTTTCGACCCAATAAGTATGGCCTCCATTTTTCTACAGCAAAGACCAAGGCTATAAATTCCTTCTCATAGGTTGAAAGAGCTTGATGTTGAGGTGCTAGTGTCTTGCTGATGTAGGCTAGAGGGTGGCCTTCCTGTTGTAGGACAGCCCCTATCCCATCTTTGGAGGCATCTGTCTCTACCACAAACTGCTTTTGAAAATTAGGGAGAGCCAAAACTGGTGCACAACTGAGGGCTTCCTTCAACCTACCAAAGGCCCTCTCAGCTTCAGGGTTCCATCCGAAGTTGTCCTTCTTTAATAAGTTGGTCAGAGGCCTGCTGATTAGGCCATAATTCCGAATAAACCTTCGGTAATACCCTGTAAGACCCAAAAATCCTCTTAGTTGTTTCAGGTTTTTAGGTTGCGGCCATTCTTGCATTGCTGCCACTTTTTTTGGATCTGTAGCTACTCCTGCTGCGGATATGATATGGCCCAGGTACTCCACCGATGTAACTCCAAAGTTACACTTAGACTTCTTCACTAGAAGGCAGTGCTGGTGTAAGACATCCAAGGCTGATTTTACATGCTCTAGGTGTTTATTCCAGTCAGGGCTGTAGATTAGGATGTCGTCAAAGAACACCAGTATATACTTCCTCAAATATGGCTGAAAGATTCTGTTCATGAGGGCTTGAAAGGTTGATGGTGCATTAGTAAGCCCAAACGGCATAACTAGGAACTCATAATGACCATGGTGTGTTCGAAATGCAGTTTTACTAACATCATCCTCATGCATTCGTATCTGATGGTAGCCTGCTCTCAAGTCCAGTTTAGTAAAGTACTGTGAGCCGTGCAACTCATCCAACAGCTCCTCAATTACTGGGATGGGAAACTTATCTTTTACAGTTGCTTTGTTGAGTTCTCTGTAATCAACACAGAGTCTCCAGGTGTTGTCCTTCTTCTTTACCAGTACAATTGGAGAGGAGAAGGGGCTTTGGCTTGGCCTAATGATACCAGTGTTGAGCATCTCCAAAACCATCTGTTCTATGGCATCCTTCTGAATAGCAGGATACCTATAGGGTCTAATGTTGATAGGGCTGGTACCCGGCTGGAGGTTAATTTGATGATCCAGGGAGCGTTTTGGGGGCAAACCTGTAGGTTCTTTGAACAGATGGGAGTACCGGTCCAAGGTTTCTTCCATCCCAATCTCTGTAACAGTGGGTGTGGCTGTAATACTTCTACATTCAAGGAGGCAGGACCCTGCACTCCCTACTTGAATGCTGTAAGCCTCTGTCCCCTGCTGTAGCAACTTGTCCACCTTCTGTGGTTTTAAGGATTTAGGGTGCAGCTGAGATGATCCCCTGAGCAGCTTCTTTTTGCCCTTGTATTTGAACTCCATGGTGGATTTTTTTGTGTCTAAGGTGAAGGGACCTATCATATCCATCCACTGAACCCCCAAAACCATGTCACAGCTCCCAAGTTTCATGACAAAAACGTCATCCTGAAACGACATATCATGAATCCTCCAATCAAGTCTCCTGGCGATACCTTTAATGGGTATAACCTGACCATCTGCTATTGATACCCCCATGGTCCCCAGTGACTCCACTTCGAGCCCATTCTGTTCAGCCCAACTGTCATTAATGAAGTTATGTGTGCTGCCCGAGTCTACCAATATTCTCACCCTCTTCTGGCCTATATTTCCACCAATAACCAACGTTCTATGACTTGGAATACCAGTGAGAGCATGGAGGGAGATAACAGGATTCGTTTCTGTAGCAATTTCATCCACTTCAGTGTGCTCTTCATAGTCAGAGTCTTCAGAGTTAGAGACCAACTCAATCCTGTGGAATTGTCCCTTCTTGCATTTATGCCCGGGATAGAACTTCTCATCACAGCGAAAACATTCGTTTCTGGCCTTCTTTTCAGCAATTTCTTTATCGGTCAGTCTCTTAAAGGGTGATTCAGTTGTGTTGATCCGAGATTTAGGGGTGCTAGGTCCTCTATCCACCGAGTGCCTAGCTGGCTCATACCCTCCCTTGTTCTTGCTTTCAGCAGCATGTGATCGCCTGGGGTTTTTTGATATGTCTTCCTGCAGCTGAGCAAACTGAGCTGCCTCTCCAAGATTAGTGGGTCTCATAGCCCTCACTCTTGCCCTAATGTCAGGGAATAGCCCTCCCACATACATCCCTAGCATTACATCTTCAGCCAAAAATCCCACCCTAGTGAGCAGAGCTTCAAACATATTGGTGTACTCCTTCACGGGACCGACCTGCCGTAAATTCTTAAGTTCTTCTGCAGGTGCCTCATGAGATGTGGCGAACCTTGCTCTCAGATGATCACAGTAGATTGGCCAAGTGATATTAGCGCGGCCTGGAAAATCGCGCATGAATCTCTTGTGCCAGTGAAGGGCTGGCCCTTCCAAGTGCAATGTAGCAATCTGAATTTTCCTGTCATCCGCAGTTCCTTCCATCTCAAACAGGGAGTTGCACTTAAAAACCCAGCCATCTATATCATCACCTCCAAAATGTGGAAAATCCACCTTACTGAGTCTGGTGTTTGCCATAGCAGGAGGAGCACGATTACCAGCATTTACCACCAATTCGGCGTTGCCCCGTTGGCCCACTTGCATCGGTTCCTTCTGTCGATCCACCAACATGGCGGCAATTCGAGCGATGATTCGATCTTCGCGGGCTTGAGCGTCACTCGTCCACTGATCGTTGAGTTCTCGCGCAAGCTCATGGAAGTCGGAGCTCAGCTTCTCCTCCATACTCTTCCCGAACTCAGCTAACAATTGTTCGAATTACAACTCAAATGTCCAAACTAAGAAACTTCGAGATGAAGCTAATCAAGTAAATAGCTAAATGGGATAAGAACTTCGATCGGATGATCCAAGCACTGCACCGCAGGCGACGCCGAGCGTGCACTGGAAGTTGACATGATTTTAGAGAGAGCTTGAAGGAAGCCGAACCTCAAGAGGAAAGGAGACTGAGCTCACTTACAGGTAAATTCGTAATCGGTTGTGAAGGAGAGGAAGCCGTTAATATGTCGATGCAGATGGTGGCTTGGTGTGTCCATTGCCGTGCCCAATACTTAGCCGGCCCATTGGGATAGGTCCAATCTGCTACAACACGAATCTGTATGATTCACGACCCAAAATTAAATTTAATTCCTCTAAGAAAACCATTGGGTAACGTTTATCCAGATTGTTATTTGGAATTTCTTGAGAAAGAAAGCATTTTTCCTAAATTTGCAATTTGAGAGTTGAATCAGATAAAGAATGTTTTCCATTGCTTTCTTGTTCGATAACTTGATGAGGTACATGTGAGCAATTTTAATGATTCGTTTCACTGATTTAGAGATTTTGTTGTTTTTGGCTTACGATGGAATTCGAGATCTGGAGCCATATTCGGATTTGGCTTAATCTCCATGTGTTTCTTATTGTTTTGTCTCTTTGCTACTGTCATCTATTCTAGCTTTCAAGCAACATATTGTCGTTAATTTTATATACCGAGTTCATGATGATTCAACAAGGGCAGAGGCCAGCTGATTAGTGCATTTCTTTGTTGTGTATATCTCGCTTTGACTTGCATACTAAGCTATGCTCATTTATGGGTAATTTTTTTCAGCCTCAGTTTATCCTTTCAACATTTATTGTTAGAGACCAGATTGGCATACCAGTCCAACTGGCGTTCCCTGCATCCCTAACTCACGGACTTCTGCATCTGGTTACGACTTTCATGCCTTTCCCAGACTAGAACATGGGACTCCGGCTTAATGTCCCATTTCACATTAGTCCGAGTACCACCTATGGGTTAGGGAACGCCACTTGACCGGTATGCCAACCTGGTCTCTAACATTTATGCTCATCTTTGCATGGTGGTCACACAACTGGCATTTCAGAAAGGAAGTTAAAGCTGTTCTAGATGAAACTTATAGGTAGCATAAACAAATTTTCCTCTTCACAAATAAGTACGGAGTATGTAACAAACTATAGTCTTTGAATATAATCTTATTACTGATAACCCATCTTATACTTTAAGTATGACTTTGTGGAACTTATATCATATCTGGGCGAACATGCTGGCTGCAGGGGGAGAAGATATATTTCTAGATCCGACCACTTGTGCCATGCCATTTCGGCTACTGCGAGTTCATGGCTACGATGTTTCTTTAGGTATAATAACAATGCAAGTCAAAGATGATTCCTGAATGGATTGGCTCGAAATGGTATTTCATCCGTGTTCATCTTTTTCTTCCCCTTTTCAAGACCCACTTGCACAAGCTTCCGAAGGAAATTTCTTCAGTTCACATGGTGGATGCTTGAAGGACATGATAGCTGTTTAAGAGTTATTCAAGTCTTCACAGGTCATGCTACATCCTGATGAAACCATTCTAAAGGAACAAAACAGAGTTATTCTAATAGCTGTGCTCCTCAAATATTGCCAACAAGGATCTCCTTAAACTTGCAGCGGAGGAGTTTATGATGATTACTTTACTTGTGCTGCAACTATGTGCTCTCCTCAACTATCTACAATTTGAACCATGTGCTCTCCTCAACTATGTGAAAACGAAAGACTGAAGTTGTGTTCTTTGCACTAGTATTTGCAAAAAAGTAATTTCATTCAAATTTGAGAGAAAAAAAATACGAGACTAAAAGTTTTTTAGACTAACTGTACATTTTTCTCAAAAAGATTTAATTGTATTTATTTTTAAATTATCCTAAAAAGATTTGATTATTTCATTTTAAGGAAATAATTTCACACCATTTTTGTCATTTAACCATCAATTTTTATTACACACCAAAAAAATTACTTTATCTTACATCAAAGTTTTACTTTATTATCCCATAATCTTTAATATTTTTATTTATTTTTTGTAAAAAACACAACCTAAATCATTAAAGGTCATAGAAAAAGTAGTTGACTAAGAGATTTTTACTGACTGTACTGTTACCCGCCAAACGCATTCAAGGAAGAAACAAAAAAAAAAACACACGGTAAGCCTGGTGGAGAAGCCAGAATAAAATCTCCACCACTTTCCTCTTTCTTCAAATTTCTGGATCCATCGATCCTCCTCAGTCAGCGATGAAGTCCTCTCCGAATCTCATCTTCTCCGCTTCCTCCACCGTCACATCTGCTCTCCACATGGACAATTCCACCCCTCCGCCTCAAACCAAGCAAATCCCTATCAGCGCCGATGAAGCTGCCTCCGCAGCCGCGATCCAGGCAGGGTATCGCTCCCACCGCATCCGATCCCTCTACCGGCGGATCGCGGTGGTGAACGCGGAGGCCGACCGCATCCAGGAGCTGATCCAGCGGCAGGACACGGTGGACGCCATCCGCGGAGACGAGAGGGAGAAGCTGAGGATGAACGAGGCGCTGATGCGGCTGTTGCTGGAGCTGGACGCGGTTCCCGGGTCGGACCCGACGGTGAGGGAAGCGAGGAGGAAAGTGAGCCGTCGGATCGTGGGGCTGCAGGAGATCCTGGACGGCATCGCGGAGGCTAGAGTGGAGGATTACGGTGACCGGTGGGGCCCTCAGGGGTTGTTCTATTGGGACGTGGCAATGGAGGAGCTGGAGGAGCGGGTCTGTAAAGAGAGGGGAGGGGAGGAGATGGACAGGTTCTGTGCTGAGTATCTGGGGTTTCGTTGCCTTCAGAGATTTCTTCGCGAATGAGACAGTGTCTTGTTTGTCAAGGTATAAATTATGGGGGATTTTTAGCGTTAATTTCAAAAGTTAAGGACCATCATCCATGTATGCGCTGAGCTTCATTTCTGTTTAATTAAATTGTAAAGATAAAATTTCGCATAAGCGTCATATTATTACTAGTTGGTTTTATGACTATTAATTATGGGGTGACACACTGACACTGACCATTACCATTAACAACATAATTAATATGACACTTAAAAGGCTCAAGCTTAAAATTAAGAAAAAAAACAGATAATGAGTGTAAATAAATATGCTTCCTTCTCAGAAAATTTATTTGAATCTGTCAAAATAATTACTACTTTCATATCAATTTACAAAAAGTTCATTTTTTTATTAACGTTTCTTAGAACTCAAATTCCAGACCGATAATTGCTTGCAAATTTGAAATGAAAAACAACAAAAAGAAAACAGAAAAACATAACATTGATGTTGTGGCAAAAGTGACAGTACAAGTGTCTAGTACTTGTAGTCTAAGCGGAGGCGACACAAGTGCATCTGCAGGGCGACATGCATCGCTTACAGTCGGAAATCCTCGGCTGTGCACGGTGGTCACATGCCCTGGTGCACTTGGACTTGGCGGTGCCGCCCCACAGGCACCGTGCCATGCACCGTATCATCCCCATGCACGATGGGCACACAGACTTCATCTGCTTCACTATGCACCCCTTGCACCCTGTCCCTGTCCTCGATGGTGGACACCCGGCCTCCGCCGCTTCAGAAACCACCACCATCAACACCAGCACCACCGCAGCCACCAACGGGAGCTGACAAGACCTCATCTTCTTCATTTGGCAAGTGATGAGGAAGAGTGCATTTATAATTTGGAGAAATGGAATTGTTTAGGGGTAAAATTGGTAATGGTGGGGTTTGTTGGGGGTGTCATTGAATATGATCATTAATGAAGGCTTGAGGCAGAGACTGTGAGTTTCTTCTGCCATGTCTTGGATTGCTCAACCTTCCATCACTCATGTTCTAACTTTGTCAATGGAAGGTGGTATAAGAGGTTGCTCCCTGCCTTCCTGTATTGGGCTTGGGCCTATGAAGTTCGGCCCATTACTTGCATTAGAGGAATTCCAATGGGTGTTGTTTTTAGAATCTTTTGGGAAAAAATGATAATGATTCGATAAATTATTATTATTATTTTTTAATATATACAAAAATCACAAATCCAAATTAGTACCATGTGAACAATCATGAATCATGTGATCAGTGTAAAGTGCATCCAAACGTCTCTGGAGCTTGCTATTCCAAATTCATCCTTATGGTTTCTTTCATTATTATTTATTTGTTATTTATGTTGATAAAATGAAGTTTATAATGTCATTAATACTTTAAAATTAGGTATTATGATAAATTCAAGAAAAATAAGTAGTAGCAAAGTATATGTTATACTATTGAAACAAAGAAAGTAAAGTAAAGGTGACACAATGCTGCTTAGCTTTAGCTAACTTTTGACAAACCAAAGCACAGACCATCATTGAACAAAGCCTTTTGTTGGAGTCCCTTTCAAGTTTCAGAACTTCCAACTGTTGGATCCACCCAACCAACTAAACTATCACATTCCATGAACAAACAGACCCCATATTAGTATCCTCCACTGGATGGAGCTGTGCTGTGCTCCTCCAGGCTTAGATCAACTGTTACCCAATATATTTCCAGCCAACACAGATCATATGCAGCTGCATTTCGGTTGACATTAATGAAAGTAAACAACAAGAAAGCTCCCTCTTCGTCGCGTAATGACGAATCAATCTCACACATCAAAGACATCAAGCAAAGAACAACAACGCATTACAGCAAAGTAACAACACCTCTAGTAGTTATTAGTTAAGCTCTTCTCAGTTCTCAGTCATGTCTGCCAGTCTTTCCGAATGTTAAATGTGTAGTTTATATCCAGGTAACACTTCTGGTCATCATCTAAGAACTGTGTAAAAAAAAAACAGAATGAACAGATATCATTGATACAAGTCATTGACAGTATACAGAGGCTAACAAACAAGATCAGGATGCAGCATTGAACTTACCTTAGTTCTAGCAGAATAATTTCCTCGAGCGAATATCCCAGATGGCGTTGTTTCCTCGGGCATTTCGTGTTTGTAAGGTTCTGCTTGGGGACTGAAAGTTCCCAGCATCTCTTTGGTTCTGTCCACTGGTAAGAAACCATTACAAAGAGCATATCATGAGTTTGGCGATTCGTTCAGGTAACAGAAGAGTAAGCGCAAGTAAGCGTACCCTTGACACCAGTTTTCCAAACTGTATTGGTGTATCTGAGTCCAGACACAATGTTGTTATGGACCTGGAAAGTGAACTCAAGCCTATATTTGCTTCCCTCTTTTAAGGTAAACCATGTGCCTTTCAGATTTCCATCCTCAGGAATTGAAAGGACAATATCATCTCTGCCAGGAGACTTGATTTGAAGACTTAGGATCTTAACTTCTGGTTCCAGAGTCTCTGCATCAGCATAACAAGAGAATGTTATCCAGGAAACCAAGAACAATTTTGCCTCATTTAGTCTATTACCTATCTACCATGAGACACCAGCTAAGAAAGCAAAAGCTCCAATATTTCAGGAGAATAAACATGTTCTGATTGTTCTGAGCTAAATAAAATAAAATAATACTATAAGGAGCAAATGTCATAAAAACAGAAAGTAGTATATCAATAAGTTGATCTGTCAACATGACACAGAAAACTAGTAAAACTACCAGGTTCAGATGAGCAATAAACACATCAAGCAGCAGTCAATACCTTATCCAAACAAATTGAAACATAAAGAGGAAAAGTTTATGAATTTCAAACCTCCAATGGCACTCATATCCACAGACCCAAGGAGCTGTTCCTTCCACTTCCTCAAGCTCTCATCATCCTAGATCCCAAAACTTCATCAGCCAAATGACCAAGATTGGACCAAAGTCCAAACAAATCTACCAACATCATAAATCATGATTAGCAGTAAATAAAACAAGCAGAAGCCATTACCTTATCCTTCTCAAATTCCTCTTTGAGAGTGCGTTGAGGCCCCAGCTCAAGTTCCCTTTCTACATCCTCTTCTTCATCCTCAGTAGCAGTAAGAGAGGCCTCACTCAGTTTCCTGGTAATTGCAGCTGCCTGATTCTCTTCTTCATTTGGAGCTGCCTTGGATGGTGTTTTCAGCTCCAAAGCTCCACTATCATCAGGTTTACTGTCTAGACCCATTCAGAAAACTGAACAGAAAGCACGCGAATTTTCAACAAGATAGCAACTTTGCCTGACACCCACCAAGCAGGTGAATCAACAATACAGAAACGGACACTAATTCCCAAAGAAGAAGACAAATTGAGCCCCGGAAAGGAAGAACACTCCCGAAATGGAAATCAGCAGAAACTGATAAACCCCAGGAAAAAGATTGAACCTTTTGTCAAGTCAAAGATTCCGAGAAAGGAGATTGCAAACCAGATGAAAGATAAGAAGAACCAGAAATGAGATAGGCAGCAGAAACGGGAAAATGCTGAGAAGCAAAGAGAAATAAAGGAAGAGTCTTGTGAGCTGTGCAGATCGTGGAAGGTCACACACAGACAGCTTTCAGAGACAAAGATGGGTGCTTGAATTTGTTATTGTTATTTAACGGAAGGAATCACGGGGAATGAGAGAGAAAGAGAAAGAGAAAGTGAAAGAGAAGGAGATTGATTGAGGAGACAGGCGCTTCAACCTCTTATGGTATATTGGTGTTTATAATGATTGGATTTGAGTAACTAGTAATTAGAGCAGGGCATTTTCTCAGAGTTTCAATGTCCGTGTATACTATAAAAGCTCTCTGCAGATTCCTATAATCTGTTGTACTCTGGTTTCTAAACTCGAGTCTTGCTTACAATTTTTTATATTAAAATTTTACAATGTAACCTTCTTTTGAATTTAAACGTATTTAAAAATAAATTACCTGGACAACTTACCTTTAAATGCTAGAAATGGTCGTGTGATGGTATATTTTAGTGGAACATTGTGCAAGTAACTATTACTAATATTTCAATTTTTAAATATTAATTGTATAAGTATACTATATATATTTTTTGAAATGTATCCTCAAGAATAAAAAAAAAGAAAAGGAAAGATAGCTCTGCTTCCAAGATGGGATGGAGACGAGAGCGATCAAACCAAGCAGTTCTTACAATAGAAAAACAAAACTATAGGGGACAAGAAAAGTAATGAAACAAAGAAGAAAAGGAAAATGTCCATTTTTGCCATTAACGTTTTGCCAAAATTCCTTTTTTGTCATTATTTTAAAAATTGGTCTTTTTTGCCATCGACGTTATTGTTTATGGTCTCCGTTTGCCACTCTCCGTTAAAATAACTCTATACTATACCCTAAAGTTTATTTCACAGAGGCGGCGGAGCAATATCAGCTGCAGAGGCTCCTCCTCCCGTTCCTGTCCTTATCCTAACCAGATCTCTTTCCTTGTTAATAGTGGATTCAATTAGAGAGAATTGTGGATTAAAATGTACAACATGGATGCAGAGGAAGCTAGAGGAGAAGAGTTCGGATGGTGGAGAAGATGCGGAACAAGGTGGCGAATACGGGAGGAAGGTGGAGGAGAGAAGGGCGTCGCTGAAAGAGAGAGTAGGATTGTAACTTTTACAAATTTAGGGTTAATTTTTTCAGTTTTGAAAGTTTGGGGGTCAAATTGATTATAAAAAGTTAGTCCTCCCGTTAACGGCCTAATGGTAAATAAGGACTAAAAAGTAAACATGGGTGGCAAAAATGGTCCAAAAACATAATATTGATGGCAAAAAAACCATTTTTTAAAACAATGGTAAAAAAGGGTTTTTGACCAAATGTTGATGGCAAAAAGGGACCTTTTCCCAAGAAGAAAAGTAATGAAACAAAGATCAGAGGAAGTGAGATTAGTTGTTCCCAATTGCCCCAAGTGGATTTTGAATCCAATCTGCACATCCAAAATTCGCCTTGGAAAAATTGTTCGAAATCCATAGAAAGAAAGAAGCTGGATATCTGCAACCGTGGTACACACCTGCTTCGAATTTGGGTTGAAGATTACCATATTCCGTCTTGACCACAGAACCCATGCCGAGATACACCGAATAACCCACTACCCTTTGCGCTAAGAGTTGGAGAGTTGTCAATAGCTGCAGTCTTCTCATAGTAACTCCTACCAAGTGACAGCGAAGAAGGGCCCCATTTGACACCATTGAAAAATCTTGGGCCAAAGGGAGGAAGCAGCAGTACATGATGAGAGAAGTTGAGCTGTATGCTCATACCTACAGCTGCAGGAAGAACAACCTAAGTTGTCGAGCTAGACCTCTCGCCTTGAAAGCTGGATCTTGGATGGTATACAATCCAGTGTAGCCCTCCACAAGAAACGTTGATCTTGATCGGGAGCCATGAATTCCAAAGAGTTTTTAGAGCAGTCAGAGTTGGATGATAGTGACCGCATGTATATATTTGGTGAGAGACGATACTGAGAAGACACTAGAAGTGTCCCAACATCAGCGTCAAGAATCCTGAACATTTGCAACCAGGGAACAATGATCCATCACACTAGCAAGATCGATGAGTTCATTCAAAGACCTACCTCTAGGACCTCTTCTCCAATTCCAAGCCCACCTCCAAACTCCGTCCCTCCACTCGCCTCTTTTTGACACTAGACACATGACATCAGACTTAAGAGCTGCAAGCCTAGGAAATCTTTCTTTGAAACAATTATCCCCTAACCAAACATCCCCCCAGAAACTGGTATTGCAACCATTACCCGCCTTTCTACTAAAAGCGTTTGACAAAAGAAGACCCTTTTTCTTTAGATCCCGACCAATTTTCAAAATGCCTCCCCAAACACCACTGGGATAGACTGTGCTAGTAATGTTAAAACCTCCCTCTACTCCATGGATAGACTTAATGACCTTAACCCAAAAAGAACCCTCCTCCATTCTAAACCTCTACCACAATTTCCTTAGAAGGACCTTATTTTGTGCTGCTAGACTCCCTACATTTAACCCTCCTTTCTCCCAATCCCCCATTATTATATCCCACGAGATCCACGGAAATTTTATTCTCACTATTCCCCGCCTGAAGAAATTCATACGTAAACTCACGTCTGTTTTCAGGGTTTTTCTAGGAGCACGGAACACAGAGAAGTAGAACAGAGGAAGGCTTCCCATGACTGATTTCAGCACAGTTAGACGACCACCAATCGAGGTGCTATTACTTTTTCAGGAACTAAACTTCTGCCAGAATTTTTTTGAGATACACTTCCAAGACTTCGTTTTATGCATATTAGCGCCCACAGTCAAACCGAGGTAGGCAAATGAGAGAGAACCCGGTCTGCAACCCACATAACTGGCAAATTGATCCACTAGAAGTAGGGCTGGGTATTCGGTCGGTTCGGTTAAAACCGAACCGAATTGACCGGTTAATTCGGTTTTCGGTTTTGGACCGTAATAAACCGAATAAACCGAGCTCACCCATAAAACCGAATAAACCGAAAATTTTGGTAAATTCAAATTTTGGTAAAATTTTCCCTATTTTTTCTATCACCTCCCTAAACTTGTTGAATGAAACAAAACAATTAAACAATTGCAACAAGATGATTCAAAAAAATGTCCAAAATATGAAAAAAATACCAACATAAATTAAATGTAAAAAAAATAAAATAAAGGAGTTCGGTTTTTTCGGTGACCGAAAAAACCAAACCACAAAACCGAAACCGAACCGAATTAACCGTTATTCGGTTTTGATCGAAACCGAGCCGAAAAACCGAATTAACCAAACCGAAAAAACTAAAGGCGGTTCGGTTATCGGTTTTTTCGGTTTCGACCGAACCATGCACACCCCTAACTAGAAGGTGGTCAACCCCAACGCCATATAGAGAAGTCTTGGAAAGGTTGACTGTTAACCCCGATACTGCTTGAAAGTTCTTGAGCAGACAAAGAAGATTGGTTATGTTTCTCTTTTCCCACTGACCAAAGAAGATCGTATCGTCTGCATATTGTAGGTGCGTAATTTACGGGCCGGAGACTCCTAGCTGAATTCCTGTGAAAATTAGGCTTCTTTAGCTGTTTTCCATAATGACATTTAAACCTTCTGCTGCAAGGAGAAATAAGAAAGGCGACAATGGGTCACCTTGCCTCACTCCTCTTTCCATTATGAATTCCTTTGTAGGACTTCCATTCACAAGCACTAAGACTGACACTGAACTGAGACATTGTAAAATCCAATCTGACCATTTCGAATCAAAACCCATATGATGCATGACTGAGATTAAAAAGTTCCAATTGACACAATCGAAGGCTTTTTCAAAGTCGATCTTGTGAATCATGGCTTGCTCCTTTTTCTACTTGATATGATGAACCACTTCATTAGCGATTAGAACCCCATAAACGATCTGTCTTCCTTCTATAAAACCTGTCTGCGTATCTCTTATTAGAAGCGGGATGACTTTCTTTAACCGTTATACAAGCACTTTGGTAAGAATTTTGTACTGACATCCAATCAGGTTGGTCGGTCTAAAGTCTCTGAGGCCTACTAGGTCCTTTTGTCTTGGGAATTAGTGTGATGAATGAAGAATCGCAACCAAGTCTAATCTTACCTCCATTCTCAAAATATTTGAAGGAAGCCATAAACATTGATTTGATCAAGTCCGTGTAGGTTTTGACATCTACTCTTTTATAATGTTTTTAATGAGCAATGGATATATTTATTAGCACATTAATATGTTATATGTGGGAGTGAACACTTATATTATCGAATTTAGTTACAATTTTGAGACTTAGGCTGTGTTTGACAACAATTTTTTCAAAGTAGTTGTTACGTTTTGAAAAAGCTATGGTATCTTTTTAAGTTTAGTTGTTTGATCTCAACCATTAAAAAATTATTCAAAACGCTACAGTTGATTGAAACAATTATTTACCGAACAAGACCTTAGTATATCCATTTGAAAACAACATCAACTTTTAGCGTTGAAGGTTAGAAACTTAGGAACATTCATTGGATTTGGGTTCATTGTTTTCATGGTTGAAAGGTGTGTTCTAGCATTTCACAAGAACTTTATTATTTTTAGTATGTTAATAAACTTATTGCCATTAAAAAAACTGGGTTATGATAATTCATGATAGTATAGTACATCTTGGCTATAGAAACTATTCATGAAAAAAGGTGGTAGTTGAAACAGACTGACAACATTTTGGTGGTTATGGGTTTAATTATGGAGTATGTATGATATACTTTGGATGAGTTCCAACTTCCAATATTCTAGATTTAGGCTTCATAACTGCCATCTCCAATCAAGATTAAAAGTTGCCAACAATCCCAATTAAGTATGAATTAAGATTGTGTGAATGATTGATTAGCTGATGTGTGGGGAGAACACATTAGTACATAGTTGCAAACATTGAATTTTGGGACTATATATTTTACCATCATTGATTTGGTGGCTGACATAAATAATTCCACAACAATATCTTGGGCATTTCTTATATTTGCCTAGATAATGTTTGCCATTTAACGGATTGGATGGAATCTGTTAAATTTGTTTTTTTTTTTTTGATTAAGAGAGGGCTCCAAGGAAATGAAATTTGTATTATTAGTTCTTTATACTCTATTTTTCTGAATTGGTTTCATGTTCTAATTAATTTCTATAGGATTACATCACAATCTCATCCATTTACCTTGCCATCCTACTATGACTTTTTTCCCCACTTTAACATTTTTTTCTTTCATTTTATATTTTTTAACATTTTATATTTCCTTTTATTTATTTTCTTCTATGGATTTCCGTTTTCAGTTTTGGTGAATAATTTCGTTGAGTTGATTAAAAATCTTATCTTCTGTTGTCATTTTTTTTTCATTTACTCAAACCAATGTATTACAAAAAACAAGTGTTTTAAAAATATATCATATCTCATATCAAGATTTAGATGATGAAGACGAAATAGGTTAATTAGTATTTAAACTGATTGAAACGTCTGACATCTTAAGAAATGACATCTCGAAATTAATTCATTATATCTTATTTATATTTGCATACATACATTTACCGCGTGTTAGTATTTTTGTTACATGCATTTGCAAGTTGCTTGATAATGGTGTCGGTTTTGCCTGATTTGTAATACTTGTTGTCTAATAAATATATCTTATTTAGGTTATGATGTTGAGGATGAGAATATTGAAGCTGGTGATGTACACGTTGCTAATGGAGGCGATATAGGTTAGTATATAACCTGATTGAAACGTCTTGTATCTTTTGAAGAGTTGTCTGAAAATTAATTCATCATGTGTGATAAACACACGTACATTTACAAGTTAGTATATTTTTTACATGCATCTGCAAGTTGTCTAATAATGTTGTCGGATTTGTCTGATAGATCATATTCATTAGGTCTGATTGAAACGTCTGACATCATTTGAAATGATTTCTGAAATTTAATTCATTATGTATGATATGTTACTGGTGGCGGATCTGTCTGGGCAGCCGCCACGTGTTGACATTACTGGATGTCATTGAGATTTGTGCGTTGTGTAATTCTCGGAATTCGAGGAATGAGGGTTGGGTTTGTAGTATTTTTGTTTTGTCAACGAAATGACTGAAAAGATCGATCCTTTGACTTATGCCATAAATGTCTTATATATAGTTGGTATTAATGGTGGAAAAATCGTAATATGTCAATATAATGTTATTGTATACGTGTTCTACATGTTCGGGTATGCTTTTCTAGGAATGTCCAATGTCTTGTCCGGATAAATGTTTATTAAGTCCGGGAATGTTCAATTAGGTTCTAGTTACCACTTGAGTTTTTAATTAGACCCTTATACTGTACTTATTAATTGGGCCTTTTGGTAGGCCTGTTTGGGTGATTGGGTCTAGCGACCATCAATTACTTATGTACATTTAAGAATTAGTATTTGTTTACATGCATATATTTGCAAGTTGTCTGATAATGGTATCAGATTCATCTGATTTTCAATGCTTGTTGTTTGATATGTTAAATCATGTGCAAGTTACACACACTAAAGCCAGACAAATTGTTGATATCTTCAGATAATATCAAAGTTTATTATTAGACAAAAATGCAAAATTATCGGACATTCTTGTAATTCTTGTAAGGAAACCATCAGACAATCGTACTTTTAAATTTCAGACAATTAGAGAACCAAAAAAATGTACCAAACCACTTCATCTTATTATTCTTATGTAAAAGGTTATGACAGAAATGACATCCGACATAAAACTATCATGTATTTGCATGAATTTATAATGTTAACTATTTTTAGTCAATTATTACCACTATAAACTTCATACCATGGACCCCAAACATAGTTGGGATTAAGGTGCTGTATGATTTGATGATTGATCAATATCCTGCCATAAACGATAAACAACAAAAATATGTACTCTATCCTTATTGTTTTGTTTCCTACTAATACAAAATATAATCAAATTTCTTCATTAATAACCCTACATCTGTTGCCTTCCAATCTTAAATTTCTTATGGATCCTGAAACACAAATGGGTAGCTAAAACTACAACAGATTCCTCACATTAATAGTGCCAATACTCTGCTCCATAAACCAAATTTCAATTGAGTTTCTCCTCCTCTCTATCTTTACCTTTACAATTAATAAAAGAAAAAGAGGGGGAAAAAATCTCTTATTAGTACTATAGTAGATGATACTGATAAAATGTTTTGAGCCAAAAAAGATGTCAACTTACTGATTCATAATCTTCAGACACGTTTTCATACAAAGCCAGTACTGAGACTGAAATACTTGAGGTCATACAAAGGCAGTAAGTTGGTTCCTATTATGATAATCATTCAACAAACAAATGGCTGAAGCCAGAAAACCTTCTGAGCTTCCTCAGTTTCTTTGCAGGGATAAAGGAAATCAGAAGTTGCTCAAGAGCACCAACATCACAGAAAATAAAATTACGTTTCACTATTCAGTTCTGCAATTTAAATGCGCTATGAGCACGCCTGATCGTCAATGAGTTGACATAGAAGTAGAGCAAACCTGCTGCAAGATTTTTAATCACTTCCCCATTTCCTCAGAACCCTCTCTTTAGCAGATATTTGACTGCAGACTTCCTTCTTAGAAGTAAAGTCAACATTACTGGCATTTGGATCTTTCCTCCCCAACCTCAAGATTTGTGATGCGAGATTTGTCAATCCTTCTCTGGTTCCTCGCAACACATTTACTAAAGGATTGAAAATAACCGCTAACAAAATGTCACCCTTTGCAGTGATGAGATACTGCAAAGAAAACGATGAAACACTGAGAAATCTTTCTCCTGAAGGTAGAGAGGAGAAATCATACTACTCGCCTTACAAATAACCATAGCTTACCAGAACGAATATTCCTAAGATGGTCAGAATGGTCTGTTTCAGTTCTTCCCAGAAATGGTCACCATTGGACCAGCCAAATCTCCCACCCCATCCAAACCAACCCCCTCCACCATGATCACCTCCACCGCCAGCTTCCTGTCTCCTTTTAATTTCTTTGTTCCACTTGTCAAACTCATCTTTTTTCCCACCAAGTGCACTCTCTAGTGCTTTCTTAGCTTGTTCCTGCAACATTTAAATAGCAAAGCTAGGTGCAATACACACCTGAAATGCATGGTTGCAGCTTATACATTGACGGCATCTTCTACCATCATGCAGCTTATACATTGACGACATCTTCTACCACGCATCACTTACGTGAACATGAGAATGAAAAGAAATGGAACTGAGTCTTCCTATGCAACAAGGCTCTAACTGTGCACCACTTTGCTCTTAAAACTTGACTAATTGAGATATAAGACAATGAAAAGAGTAGCGCAATCTTTCACAACCAAAACGAAGCAATATTTAAGGGGCAAACCATGCAAGGTTCGTTTCGGACTGTTTGGAACCAGCAATAACTATCAGTATGAGAGTTACAGAAAACTAGCATTAGAGTTTTTAAAAAGTTGATCTTTATCGTTAATGAATTAAACAGCTCTAGAGCGCATCATTAAGGCTTTTCCAAATGTCACCTCAAGCAAAACCATTTTGACATTCTCAATCCAAGCAAATTCTTGAGGTCATACATAAATTAGAACCAGAACTTTAAAAGACACCAATGGTCTCAAATCTTGACCAGCACCAGCCATTATCCCAGCTCATCCCAATGCTCTTAATACACAAATTTCCACTTCAGAGCAAGCAAAGAAAGCCCACCCTCTTCCTCCACAACTGAAAACTCAAAAGTAGAACTGCAACCCATACATTCTCATTCATTGAGGTAAGACGAATTGGTACCACAATTAGTACCAGAAAAATAAAATCAAACCCATTTTACAGACCTAGGACAATGAATTGATTATCAGCAAGTGCAAAGAAGAAGATGATTGAGCTACCTGCTTCTTGTTACCGGAGAAAAGGCAATGAACTTTTCCAGTATATTTACGACCCTGAGTCAAGCTAGTCCGGCGTCCGGCGCCATTGCCGTGGCTGGTGAAACGGGAAGAGAGAATCTGGTGCGACTTGGGTCGGGTCAAGTCCGAGCAACAGAGACGGAGAGGGTTTAGGGTTAGAAGTTGCGCCATTTCCTTTGGTGAACATAAGGAGGTGAAACTATGTACATACATGTGCTAACATGTTAAATCTTAATCTTAATTATTGAAAAAAGTATTCAAAATGAGACTCTTAATCAAAACAGTTATTTCCAAATGCACTTGATTATTGAGGTTTGAAGATTTTAATTACCGCTAAAACTCTATTCAAAATGAGACTGTTAATCAAAACAGTTATTTCCAAATGCACTCCATTATTGAGGTTTGAAGATTTTAATTACCGCTAAAACTCTATTTTTTAACCTAACATATAATCTGAAACCATCTACGAACTAAGTTCAAACTTCTATGATATAAGTTCGAGTAAATTTCGCAGACGGTCCCATTTTAAGTTTTGGTGACCTATTTTTATCTCATTTTAACTATTTGTATCAATCGAATCCTATTTTTTGAATTCGTGACCCATTTCGCTCCCTTCCGTCCATATATTCCGTTTTCTTGGACAGAAGGTTGTGAAATGTCTGTTTTGCTCTTACTGAGTCTGATATGGCATATGAGGTGGATAATTGCTTTTATTCCATCATATTCCCTCTCCTCTGGACCTCCTTCCTTTCTGCCCACTCTCCGTTCACACGGACAAAATCGTTTCAGGGCTAGGGTTTCTTTCGAATCGGTCTCCAGATTCATCATCCTCCCACTTCCCTTCCCTCATTCTCCACTAGTCGCAGCTATAGCTTCAGCGTCGGCTTCAATTTCAGTGGCAAACCCCTTTACAGCCATTACTGACGGCCCGTGTTGCTTTTGTGGAATCATGTCCCCTCCGAAAGTGGCGTGGACAAAGTCCAACGCCGGTCGAAGGTTTTATGGGTGCTCAAACTTTAAGGTGTGTCTCTGATTTGTTAGCATGTGTTTGTCCCTCCACCATTGTCAATATCAGAATGGGTCTTATGGTTTTAGTTGTCAATGTTCAGTTGCTAGATTTTATAGGTTCCAGGAGGATCTTGTGGCTTTTTCATGTGGCATGATGGCCCAACCCCGGAGCATCTAAAGAAGACTCTGCTCGATGCACATGATGAGAAGGAGGTGTATAAGTATATGTACTTCAAGATTATCAAGGAGAGAGATCAGCTGCTTTGTGAGTTGACAAACAGGGAATATGATCTGCAAGTGGTGGGTACTGATCTTGTGGAGAAAAGGAAAGTTGTTATTAGACTTGAGGAGCAAGTTGAGATGTCCAAGGGGTTGGTTGGACGGTGGAGGGACCAGAATTTCTGGATTGCTGCCACTGGTGCTGCAATATTGTTCTATCTGTATTGGTGATTGTATGAGTGTAGGGGTGGGTGTGGGTCTAGGTGAGGTCAGATTAGGCATAGTTAAGATAGAACTTTGATGGTGTAGTTTGGACCTGTATGTGGCCTCTTTTGGCACCATTTTGTGGATCTGTAATGTTTGAAGCTGACTACATGTATTGGTACAATGAAGTATTCACCTTTAAGTGCTTATTGACCTGTAATTCCATGCACATAACACATAATAAAAGTTTAAACACAAGCATAACATATGATAAGTCAATATGTTACACAAATTCCTAACATTACATAACTACTACAATGTAGTAGAATAAACTCCTGATTGGGGTTCAATTCCCTTCCCCTTGCCCCTACCCTTGCCCCTACCCTTGCCCCTACCTCTTCCACCAGATGAGTTATCTTTGCCTCTCCTGTCAGCTCCCCTACCAGTACCAGGAGCTTCATGTACCATGTCTGCAAGAAAGGCATTTGTTGCTGGAACTTGGGGTAGTCCACTTCCCTTAGCTTGTTCCTGAAGGTCAAAAGTTACATGGTTTAGACTTGACATAATAACATAATACCTTTAATAACTATTACAATCTATATACCTGCTGACCTTCAAAAGTTACATGGTTTAGACTTGACATAATAACATAATACCTTTAATAACTATTACAATCTATATACCCGCTGAGATGACCTGATGACAAACAAGTTTTCTGATGGGTTATCATGATGAACAGGTGGTGCAGGGTTGGCATCCTATCAATGGCAGAAAACATAATCTTAGCCAATAATATCAACTTCCAAAAAAGCAAGGTAAGAAAAGTAAGAGGTGGCCTACCATTTTCTGTTTCTTCTTCTTAAATTTTGTAGTCTTATCCTTACTTGTCAAGGGGCCCTTACCTGTTGAAGGTGCCTGCTTGCATGTCTTCTTATTGTGGCCCGTCTGTTTACAGTTTGAACAGGTAGTAGTCCCACCAACTGGCCTCTTCCTTTTTTTCTCATTAACATCCTCTCCAACCGAGGATTTCCTTAGTTTTGGGCTTACCCCTCTTCACTATCTTCCATTTTGGGGCCTCAATAGGTGGGAAGTTGCTTTCTTCCCACATTTCTATGCCATTAACAGGTCTGATCATGTTGGTATAAATTTTCCTATGGTAGTCAACATGGTAGCACGCATCAACATAAGCCTCAATATCAGAATTGTTTTGGCTAAGGGCACTGCAAGCATGATTACAAGGTATCCCTGTGAGCTGCCATTTCCTACAGCTGCAAGTTTTGGCCTCAATATCAACATCATAAATATCATTGACTGTGGTCACCTGGAACCTACCTGCCCCAGATTCCATAGTGAAGCATCCACTTGCTGCCTTAATCATGTCATTCAATTTCTTGGTAATCTTGGGATAGAATAGGCCTTTCCAATTCTTCTAAATTTCCCCTTTTTTTGCTATTCTGACCATCAACTTGCATCTAATTACCTCCATCATTGTCAGAATGGGTTTGTCCCTAGCTTCTAAGATAAATTTGTTGAAGCACTCACACATATTTTTCAACAGACTATCACACTTAGGGAACTCCCTAAAATGTGACTTGCTCCAGTACTCATGTCCAATTTGGTTCAGGTAAACCCAAGCATCAATATTGAGTGCCTTAATAGATTCCATATGCTTTTTGAACTAGCTGGGTATGTTGCCCTTGCAGCAGCCCATACCATATCTCTATACCCATCCCCAGGAAACCTTTGTTTGAAGTTAGTGTAAAGGTGCCTCACACAGAATCCGTGTTCAGCTTGAGGCAATTCAGAGTCTACTGCCCCAATTAGGCCCTACATAACATAACTTGAATTATCATAATGAACTTCCATAATCTAAACTGCAAAATTATTGAAACAAAACATAAACATACCTTCTGCCTATCTGTCATCACTGTCCACTTGCTAGAGTCTGTAATCTTCAACTCATCACATGGAATCCTGATGAACCATCTCCATGAGTCTTCAGTTTCAAACTCAACCACTGCCATTGCTATTGGCCATATGCAGTCATTAGCATCAATGCCAACGACAGTGAGTAGCTGACCACCATATCTTCCCTTCAAAAAACATCCATCCAAACTGATGATTGGCCTACACCCACACTGGAATCCATTTCTGCTTGCATCCAAACAAACAAACATCCTGTTAAACACAAGATTATCAAGGCTCAGGTACAATTTTGAACATTCATTGCTTCTTTCAAGCTCTTTCCCATAATCTGCCAGCTTCTTGTACTGACATGCCTCATCACCTCTAATCATCTCTAGAGCTAGTTTCTTTGCCCTTATCACCTTAGACCTATGCACTTGGAGATGGTGGTCACGCCTTAGAGGATCAACTAGTGCTGTAGTTGATATCCCAGGTTGAGATCTAATGGTCTCAACATAGGCTTCTGCAATCCACTTGTATTTGGCTGCAGCTACACGAGTCTGCCTTGCACACATATGCTCATCATTCAGCTTCTTAATTTGCATTCTTGGACCTCCTTTCACCCTCCTAGCTACCAACTTCCATGGACATCCACCACCTTTGCATTGAACAACAAATCTCAGCTTCTCATCCTTTCAGTCTTCAAGTTGATTTTGTTCTGGACAGAGTAAACCCTAACAGCCTGTCTAAGCACCTCAATAGAACTGAACCTCTGTCTTAGCTTGAACTTGGGGTGGACCATGTCTGAAATAGGGTTGAAAACGGGAGCTCTGTTTTGTTCCCCACTAGAGTCTGGATGACAACTCTTTAACTCTTCATCACTATCCTCATACTCTGACTCTGGATCATTAAAGGTGGCTACCATAACCCTATCAACACTTCCTGGACCATCATCTTGGGCCTCCTCTCTGATTGGGCCCTTTATCTCAGCTCCACTAGGCCCATCTTCTTGTTGGAATTCTTGCGCACCAAGATGACTGGGCTAGCTAAAGGTAGCCAAGCACAGCCTCAACTCACTCAACTGAGTGTTTGAGATAGAGAGATGTGTATCTGCTCTTAGTGAGCTGATATGAGCTCAAGGAGCTCAATGGATGATTTAATATGTCTTGGACTAGCTCTATGTGAGCTCGGTACAAATGTGTCTAGGCACCTTTTGGCGAAGAGACGTGTCTCTTGGCGGAAAGGTGCGTAAATTGGTGAAAAGGTGACGGAGAGGGCCAAGCACACCTTCGGCTTAGGCCGAAGGGTGCGTAGCACCCTAAGGGGGGCCTCACACCCATTCGGCCATAGGCAAGGGGTGTGAGTGCCCCTTCGCCCTAGGTGCCTCTAGGCAAGGGGGTGCACCCCATGCCTTGCACCATTCGGCCAAAGGGACATGTCTCATGTCCCATGGCCGAATGGACAAGGGGCATGGGTCACCTCCCTTGCCTCTTCACCATATTTTGGATGATTAATTAATTAGTTAATTAATTTCCTATTAGACACAATTATTTATTTATTCCTTTTCTAATTAATTAGTTAATTGAAAAGGCA
Organism: Stellera chamaejasme; assembly: GCA_024586325.1. Taxonomy (NCBI): domain Eukaryota; kingdom Viridiplantae; phylum Streptophyta; class Magnoliopsida; order Malvales; family Thymelaeaceae; genus Stellera; species Stellera chamaejasme. The sequence continues at coordinate 2,982,698 of CM044986.1, forward strand.
AAGGCATGAGACATGTCTCATGGACCAAGGGGCATTGGTTGCAGCCCTTGGTCCTAGGGACATGTTATTTCGCAAATGAAAGGGCATTGTGCCCTCTCATTGGCAGCCCATCCTCCTCTATAAATAGAGGGTGGATGCGCCATTTCTTATCATCCCTTAACCAGCATTGGTTCTCTCTTCTCTCCTCATACTTCCTCTTCCAAGCTAGAAGGCATTCTAGGAGCATTGTGAGTGGAACTCACTTTGGAGACAAATCCTCTCCAATCCGCCCTTAAGGTGTTCCCCGAGCCGAGTCTTCTACATCAACAAGGAGCAAGAATCTCTAAGATTCTTAAGCTGCGTCCAGAAGAAAGGTACACATCCTTAATCCTTACTTCATTATAGAATGCGAACATGAGAAGCATGTTAAAGACGATCCTAAAATTAACACTTCTTGCTTCTTTATGTACCGGGAATCATCAATCCTAACTTTAACATTCATTGCCTCATCTTCACCTTTAATATCATTGTCAGATTCAACAAACTCTATATCACAGCTTCCACTTTCATTGTCAGTTTCATCCCCATCAGAATAATCTACATCTTCATCATCTTCCACCTCTTTATTCTCTTAATAATCTTTATGTTCTTGTAGTACTTGATTCATCTTAGAATCAATTGCTATGTTCTGCCTCTCAGAAGCCTTATCTTTCTCACCGTCATCCACTCTCTTACATTTTCTTTGTCCTCACAGTGACAGTCATAAACACCATCTGAATCATCATCATCAACTTCAGAAATTTGTCGGTTGTCTTCATCATTTTCTGCCTCTTTTATTGCTTCTATATTTCTCTCACCATCATAACATTCTAACTCACCATCAGCCCTAACCATAGCATGTATTTCAGATATCACACTTCCAAAGTTAAACACAATATTGCCATCTGAACCATCCTCATCACCATAATCCTCTGAGCCACTATCTATATCACTAAGGTGCACAACACCCTTAGTCACCCTTCCCTCATCCTCATCAATTTCACTCACTCTGCCCTCTTCAACCACACCCACAATACCATTTATCTCCATTACTTTCTCACTGTCTTCCATGTTATTTTTAAGATACCACTCCGTTGTGTGTTCCACATATAAATCCAACCCTTCCCCCTCAATGGCTGCAGTAAACAATGGTTGTAATTTATCATTGTCACCTAACTCACTAAACATTAACACTTTCAAATTTCCCTCAATTGGCCGACCCCTTGACTTGTAGTAAACACATTTAACATCTTCACCTATATACCCCAAATTCTTCACACAAGCACGTGGTGAAAAGTATTTGATATATATGGGCCAGCCCATACGGCTGTATTGTCAAATGCAAAAGCCATATGGGCCAAGCCCACCAATACGAGGGGGGCTCCTCTTAAATACGACGAGCCCCTCGCACAGTGCCACTAGGGCGCCCCGTATGATCTTGATTGGCAAGCAGCTTTCGGGCTGTGCCCAATTGGTACTCCAACATAGTACATCAACCAAAAAGCTGGCCCATCACACAATGCCCAAAAGTCGCACTCAAAGACACAAGACACAAAAGTTGTACTTGTCACAGCCACCCCGCCCGGTTGCGGAGGCGGAGTCGGCCGCGACGCCGAAACAGAATTACGGCGGAACCGCGGCAATGAGCATCGAGCTCAAATAACAAATAGCCAAGTGGCAACTAGCAACCCAGATACTCATTCAAGGCAAGCATACTAGTAACTCCAACTTCTACCAAACATGCGTTCATGGTATCAAACATCAAACATCGCAACAACCACGTAAACACCGAATTCATATCATAACAAATCCAATATAGGCAAGTCGGGCTCCGCCCTCGACTCAGAAGGCATCAAAGGCAGAATATATTTCCGATCATATGACATATACAAATTCATGATCTGATCTACATGCATGCAACTACAGCTACAGAGCCATTAAACAAGATCCTATATATAAATATACCTAAGTGCGGAATCAGAAGCCTCCCGCTCAAGAATTCCCGCACGTGGTACTGCTGCTGCTACAGAACCCAAAATGTCAGGAAGCACCGCGGATCTCTATTCCGCTAGTTGCTTGTCGATCGCTGAAAGATGGTAAACAAATAAAAGGGTGAGTCCTCAAAAGGACCCGATGAGGCTTAAGGTAAAAGTGCGGTTTGCCCATGGGCGACAATCAACTCGCAAAACAGAATATCACAAAGATATGCATGTACATATAAACATAAAGCATAACGTAAATCGAAACCAACACATGCGGTCCAACCGCCGAGCGACCGTGGCGACGGCCCTCAGCGAGAGGTCGAATATACTGATCGTAGCAGTAATGTATAGCACGGTACCGGCCGGGGTCGCGAGCCCCAAACCGCCGTAGGTCACGTAATGTATCGGCACTCCGTGCGGATACGCAGAATGTCGGCACCCCTTCGCGGACGGACACGTAATGTCGGCACTCGGTGCGGATACGCAGAATGTCGGCACCCTTCGGCGGACACGTAATGTAACATACAATAATAACAATAATACATAAATATAAACAAAGTATCATTACACATTAAACATATACAGAGCAGAATAGGAACCCGGGCCTCTAAGGTCATCCGGCCTTGAAACGGAACAAACATACATTTTACCAAATTAAGCCCTTACCTCGTAAACGCCGCCTGCAGCCCAACACTCGGAAAATCCCGACTTCCGATCGAAAAATGCACAACTTGGCTCCTACGGGTCCGCGCTACTCCACCAACGCAGAATCAAGTCAGTACAACCATAGTTGGATCGAACATATCCAAACAAACCCCGAGAAACAATTTCCGCACAAACCCGCACTTTCCGGAAAATTCCACGTAAAGCTCGGTTTCACGAACCGAGCCTGAACATTGTTATTCCAACACCCGCAAACATATTCCAACCCTTAAACCCGCATTCCAGACACTTTTCTCGGTAAACTCGTATAAAACTAACTTTCTCATTTCTAACCCGAAAATGGTATTTCAAACGTCATAACACACCTACTTTCACCCACATTACCAATTTAGCATCCAATTCAATCAACACACACCACCAAGATTGAAAAAGAATCACTTCAACAATTTGGTCCTTAACCAATTTTCCACCACACTTCCAAATCAACCCATACCAGCCTTCTAATTAATCACACTAATCACCAATTCCACTTCCTAACAAAGATTACTAACCAATTACACCAAAATCACAAAACCTCTTCCTTAATAATTTCGGCCAAGTTAGGGATTTCTCACCCAACTTCCATTTCAATCCAAACAAAGTTCCATTAGCACTCTTTTATCACCAATTGCAATTATTAAACAAGATTACTAACCAATTGCTTCAAAATCAATAAAACCTATTCATTCCACATTTCGCCAAAGAGGGGTTTTTAACCCAACTTGTTTTCTTTCAAATTGAAACCATAGATTGTCTTAGAATCATGCTAGGAACAACATATCTCAAGCATGAATCAAGAACACAAACATACACAATTTAAGAATTTCCATCAATAATTCGGCATTTAGGGTTTCTTCAAACTAAGGAGTTTTTCCAAAATCCAACCATAGATTCTTACTCCTCTCAAGCCCAAGAACAACATACTAAAAGATGGGAGGGAGAAGATTACTCTAGCATGTAGACAAGAGTAAACACATAGCTTGAAAATCCTCTCTTTTCCAACATTTCTTTGCTTCCAAACTTGAAAGAGAAGAAGAGGGAAAGCTTACCAATCTTTTGGACCCAATCCCTTGAAGATTTCAGCAAGAACAATTGGAAGCCATGGAGCTTGAAGGAGGAGGAGTGTGGCGGCAGAAGCTTGAAGAAGAAGAAGAAATGAAATAAATTTCATTTTGTGCAATTATTTAACCATATATATTTTCCCACTTTTTGCCCATGCTTCTCTTCTTTTAATTAAAATTGACCAAGTGTCCCAAAAGCCTCCCAATGCTGCCGAAATAAGCTGCTGCTGCCCATGCTGAATTATTATTGATTTTTGTGGCCAATTACTAATTAACTCCCACTTTTTCCGAAAGTTCCAATTCTTTTTGCCCAAAAATAATTACCGAATTCCAAAATTAATGAAACTCGGACACAATCTTCAGAATATTATAACATTCACAGAACATTTTTCAGAAGTTCATTTACCAGTCCAGAGTGTCCTACCGAGCTCGCTGAGCCCGAACCAAAACCCGACGTGCGAGCGTGACAACCTGAACCGAAATTCCGTCACTCCAAAATTCTATAAAAATTCCCATAAATTCCATCTTAAATTCAAACACAACTTACCCCAAAGCCGTCAGAAAATTTCCATCCCGAGCCCCGGGATTCCCGTCCCGAGCCCCGGGAGTCGCCCGGAACCGAACGTCCCGTCCCAAATATTAAACTCCACAAACACCTCCGGGACGTCTCCACGACTCCAAAACTGCAAACGGCTTCTCAAACTGAGATCTCGAGAGCGCTACCGAGCCCGCTGTACGTCCCGAGGCGACCCCGACAACCCCCCGGCGCCAGAAAAATATTTTCGGCGGAAACGTCCGGGGGACCCACACGACCTCAAATACGGAAGTGTTCGCCAAAATGATACTCGGATAGGGCTCGGGAGCCGCCTGAACGCCGAAAAACGTGACCGCGAGGCCAAAACCGAGCCCGGGTCACCCGGCCGCAACCCGCTCGGGGTGGCCGTAACATCCTCCCCTTAGAACTCTTGGTCCTCCAAGAGTAGCTCGAACCAACTTGACGAGTGTCGCTACCTACCAGAAACTATAAACATTCCTCTAACCCAGAACACTCGGACAACCGTACAGGTGCGGCGGGAGTGGTAGTTTAGACTACCATACTGAGCCTCACGGCGTCCCACCCTCCGGGTGCATCTTATTGCACCCGAGTCGGTTGCGGTATTTCTACCAGACAACCCCAGACGATCCGAACCTAAGTCTAACTGATCCACAACAGCTATCACGGAAGATACCACATAAAACGAGAAATAGTTGGGGGTAAGGCCAACCTAACAACTTACTCGAAACTCATGATAACCGATATAACTCGGGGTAACTCGCCCGCCTATCAAATCTTCTTGTTCCTCACGAGCGGTGCTACCTCGATCAAATTCTATTACCAAACTCGGATTCCAGAGCCTACGGCGGCGGTTCGTACAAGCAGTGGTGTAGTCATTCTCGGTTTTAATCCGCGCTGTAACAATCTAATCTTTGCCGTAGACTCTCAAAAGCTTGGGTCCCGGCTTAACCCGATCGACGCATCATCCCAACGGTATGGTGTCATACACCTCCGTCTGAACACCTCATGGGTGCCACGTTAAACGTAGTCACGAAAGCAATTGTTGTATGAGAACTCTATCAAAGTAATCGCTAGTCCCAAACTCCTCCAACATCCCAAGTGCAGATTTGCGACACATCCTCCAATATCGAATCACCCGCCCATTGCCCGTCCGTTTGTGGGTGATAAGGCTGTTCGGATGGAGTCGCGTGCCCGATCTTCATGAAAAGCACTCGAGAACCGTCTTTGTAAAACGCAGATCACGGTCGAGATACAATGGAGTCTGGTACTCCATGTAAACGCATAATCTCACGATGTAAAGCCGGGCAAGCTTCTCCAGGGTCTATGACTGAATAGGCGTAAAGTGTACGCACTTTGTCACCGATCCACAAAAACCCGAGATAGCATCATGATGAAACCGTGTCGGGCGGTGCGGTCGAAAGTCCATCATAACATTACCCCACTTCCAGCATGGAATGGGCAAAGTCTGCAGTGTCCTGCCGGTTCGGATGCTCAAACCGCCGAGTGTGCCTCTCGAAAATCTCATTCCGAACTCCCGATCCTCGTGTACATAAAGCGATCTCGAAGTATAGCGATCCTGCCTATCTTGAAACGTCGGTAACACATAAACCCTTATCTTCCCGGATAACTTCTTCAATACCAGATCTCTACCTTGCACTTCGCGCATCCCGTCAAGCCACTCGTAATGTATGGTAAGTGTATTAACTCGAGCACGCTCCCAGGCGCCACCGTGCCAAAGGCACGTCGATCACTCTCCTCGGATCGGTCACCAACATTTCCTCTCTTAATTAAGCCGGTATACTTCGCCAGAGCATCGGCAACCGTGTTGCCGTGCGAAGATGTACTGACACAACAATCATAGTCCTTAATGTATTCGAGACATCTGCGCTGCCTCATGCTAAGCTCCTTCAGTAAACAGATATTTGGACTCTTATGGTCGGTAAGAATCTGAAATTTATTACCAAACAGATATTGATTCCAATGTTTCAGCGCATAAACTATTATAGTCAACTCCGAGATCATGTATCGGTCGATTCAGCTCATGCGGTCGCATTGCCTCGACCCATAAGCTACCACAAAACGCTCCCGCATCCACACTCATCCCAAACTAGACAAGGTACTATGACAGACATACGAAATGTAACACATTTCTACGGGATGGAAGCATCCGTATAAATCACATACGGTAAGATCGGATATGAAAGAGTCGAAATCGGAGCGTTAGTCAACCGCCGTTTCAACTCCTGAAAATTCTGCTCACACCTATCGGACCAAATAAATCGTTGACCCTTCCCGGTCAATCGCGTATGAGATGCGAGAATAGAAAATCCCAAGACAAACCTCCGATAAAAATCCGGCTAACCCTGAGGAGCTCTTGATCTCCCGTGCCGTGGTAAGTTGTTTCCAATCCCGAACCGCCCTCACCTTCTCTGGATCCACAGACGCCCCATGCTCGGATATAATGTGTCCCAGAAAGGTGACTTCCCGAATCCAGAACTCACACTTTGAGAATTTAGCATAAAGCTGATATTCCCAAGGTGTCTGCAGATCTACCCTCAGATGCTCCCGATGCGAGTCCTCATCCCGAGAATATATCAGAATATCATTAATAAAGACCACCAGAAATGAGTCCAAGTACAGTCGGAACACCCGATGCATCAGATCCATGAATGCCACCTGAACATTGGTCAGCCCTAACGGAATGACTGTAAACTCAAAATATCAAAACCGGGTGCGGCAGTCTTAGGTATGTCCTCTACCTTCACCCTAAGCTGAAAATACCCGGATCGTAGATCAATCTTTGAGAAAACCCTCAAACCCCGAAGTTGATCAAAAGATCGTTAATCCTCGTAACGGATACTTATTCTTCCCAATAAGAGCATTCAACCGTCTCGTAATCAATACAAAGTCGAGTGTCCCATCATTCTCCTTAACAAACAATACCAGAGCACCCCACGCTGAAGTGCTCGGTCGGACGAAACTCTTTCTTTGTAATTCCTCCAGTTACTTCTTCTACTCCCGCATCTCGAGAAATAGGCATCCGATAAGGGGAATAGATATCGGAGCGATGCACCGCAGTGGATCTCAAACACAATTTCCACGACCGAAACCCGGAAACCTTTCTTTTTCAACCTTCTCGGACCTCGAGAATCTGTCAATTCAAGCTGAATTAGCAACTTTACCAACCACACTACCAAACTACACCCCGACCCAAAATCGAAAATCCGTGAAATTTGGTAAAATTCCGCTTTCAGAAACATCAGAATTCAGAACCGATTCGAACATGCAAGAATTCACTTTAATAATCACAAATCAATCCACAGAACACATCAAATTCAACGAAACTCCCAACATAATCAAAAATTCGGCCAAAAGGTGAGTTCTCACCCGTGTTGTGTTTCCAACGATCCAACGTTATTTCCTAATCCTTACCTACCCAACATCAACATATATGAACCACACAACGATCCAACGGTTCAATTCCATCAAAACTCAGATCTAAGCCAAGAACATCAACTTTCCAATATTGCCAAATACTCAACAATCGAACCATACCTCAGACAGACGTAGTACTCGAGTTGCTGATCAACTTCCCAGTTGAACTCTCGGACCAAGAAGCAATCTAGAGCAAGCTTTGGAAGCTTGTAAAACACAACAATGGTGGCTTTAGAGAGAGAGGAAGAATTCGGCAGTGAAGGAGGAAGAAGAATACGTTTGCATTTTTGCAAGACTTGCCAAAACTTAAGTCTTGTAATAATAAGTCATGCGCTTTGCACATGACATCCTTTTTGACATCATAGTGAATCATAATCACTAGAAATAACAAGAGACCAAGTCCAATACTTTCCACTAATCACATTTCGCCAAGTGTCACGGCTTTGGCTCGCCCGAGCTTAAACTCGCCTAAACCGTATTTTCTGAGAACATTTTTCTTCACGAAAAATGTAAATTACATCCCCGACTCCAGATCTTCCTCAAAACCGCAAATCTGAGTCCCGGGTCACTCCCGAGCCGTTTCTCGCCTGAATCCCGAAAATCATCCGACGGCAACCCCCGGCCCGAAAAATATTTTTCGCGGAAATGTCCTACACCGCCAGACACTAGAAATCAGATATCGGGTCAATCCGAACTCCGGTTCAGAATGCGAAGCAATCGGCCGGAGTAGCCGTTAACCCGCCGCCAACCGGCTCGAATAGCCTCCCTCCAGGAGTTTGTCAATTCCTGCAAACCAAGTCTCTAATACCTCCGGCCCTCCTCGGCCACCGAACCTCGGGGGATTCAAACTCGAAACCTCTCCAAAAGTCCAACCTCGTCGACCGGGTGTCTCGGATCTCCCCGTCGTTGATAGGACCGACGAGAAGTCTAGGTGTCGTAGTGACCACGCTCCTCGAGTCACTCACTTACCAATTCCAAAGTCTGTAGCGAGCGGTGGCTAAAGTCTCGCTATCACCACCGATCAAAATGCCCTTACCGTGGCATAAACAGATTTTCCTCGCCACGCGCCCCGAACCAGTTAGGTGGCGGTAATACCAAATCGAGAGGGGTCCCTACGGCGGCTAAGCCTCGGGGTGGTGAGTGTGGTTGTTCGGACCACAGGTTACGCCGAACCCGTATCCTATTCCACGGAGGTGTGGGATCCCAGTCCCGCCTCCGTACCAAATCACGCTATCTACGCGTGTTAACCATATCTTAAAAATTTCAGACCAAACAGAGTCCAGACAAAAATCGGTCACTCCTAATCTCTACAGAAGCTAGCAGCAGTTTTCTAAGGCTCTGTAGTGTAATGCAATGCATGATGCAAGGATTCTTTTCAGAATCCCAAAACTAAATAATAATCCTTAACATAGAATCAGATCATGCTTATAATCACGGAATCACTTCATATAACACCCACACCTTCCATAATGCTCCAAAGAACCGCCACCGCTCCACACGCATTCCGAAATGGTTCAAATAAGGAGTTGATCAGGCTCCGTACCGAACCACTCCAGAATGAGGTGTAAACCAGTAGCTTGCCCTTCGAAGTCATTACTTGTAAAGCTTACCCATGAACTAGCATGACTTGCCTTCCACAACCCATACTTTAACTAACCATGCTTTACCTCTTGGGTCACCTCGACCCGACCTGCTCTGATACCAACTTGTCACAGCCACCCCGCCCGGTTGCGGAGGCGGAGCCGGCCGCGACGTCGGAAACAGGAATTACGGCGGAACCGCGGCAGCGGAGCATCGAGCTCAAATAACAAATAGCCAAGTGGCAACTAGCAACCCAGATACTCATTCAAGGCAAGCATACTAGTAACTCCAACTTCTACCAAACATGCAGTTCATGGTATCAAACATCAAACATCGCAACAACCACAGAAACACTGAATTCATATCATAACAAATCCAATATAGGCAAGTCGGGGCTCCGCCCTCGACTCAGAAGGCATCAAAGGCAGAATATATTTCCGATCATATGACATATACAAATTCATGATCTGATCTACATGCATGCAACTACAGCTACAGAGCCATTAAACAAGATCCTATATATAAATATACCTAAGTGCGGAATCAGAAGCCTCACGCTCAAGAATTCCCGCACGTGGTGCTCTTCTTCTGTAACCCAAAATGTCAGGAAGCACCGCGGATCTCTATTCCGCTGGTTGCTTGTCAGACTGCCTGAAAGATGGTAAACAAATAAAAGGGTGAGTCCTCAAAAGGACCCAGTAAGGGCTTAAGGTAAAAGTGCAGTTTGCCCATAGGGCGACAATCGAACTGCAAAGCAGAATATCACAAAGATATGCATGTACATATAAACATAAAGCATAACGTAAATCGAAACCAACACATGCGGTCCAACCGCCGTAGCGACCGTGGCGGCGGCCCTCAGCGAGAGGTCGAATATACTGGTCGAGCAGAGCAGATAGCACGGTATCGGGCCGGGGTCGCGAGCCCCAAACTGTCGTAGGTCACGTAACGCAAGTATCGGCACTCGGTGCGGATACGCGAGAATGTCGGCACCCGCCCGGTGCGGACACGTAATGTAATATCGGCACTCTGGTGCGGATACGCAGAATGTCGGCACCCCTTCGGTGCGGACACGTAATGAACATACAATAATAACAATAATACATAAATATAAATGTAAGTATCATTACATTAAACATATACTGAGCGAGAATAGGAACCCGGGCCTCTAAGGTCATCCGGGCCTTGAAACGGAACAAACATACATTTTACCAAATTAAGCCCTTACCTCAGAAACGCCGCCCTGCAGCCCAACACTCGGAAAATCCCGACTTCCGACCGAAAAATGCACAACTTGGCTCCTACGGGTCCGCGCTACTCCACCAACGCAGAATCAAGTCAGACAACCATAGTTGGATCGAACATATCCAAACAAACCCCGAGAAAACAATTTCCGCACAAACCCGCACTTTCGGAAAATTCCACGTAAAGCTTCGGTTTCACAAACCGAGCCCGAACATTGTTATTCCAACACCCACAAACATATTCCAACCCTTAAACCCGCATTCCGACACTTTTCCCGGTAAACTCGTATAAAACTAACTTTCTCATTTCTAACCCGAAAATGGTATTTCAAACGTCATAACACACCTACTTTCACCCACATTACCAATTTAGCATCCAATTCAATCAACACACACCACCAAGATTGAAAAAGAATCACTTCAACAATTTGGTCCTTAACCAATTTTCCACCACACTTCCAAATCAACCCATACCACTTCTAATTAATCACACTAATCACCAATTCCACTTCCTAACCAATAATACTAACCAATTACACCAAAATCACAAAACCTCTTCCTTAATAATTTCGGCCAAGTTAGGGATTTCTCACCCAACTTCCATTTCGATCCAAACAAAGTTCCATTAGTACTCTTTTATCACCAATTGCAATTATTAAACAAGATTACTAACCAATTGCTTCAAAATCAATAAAACCTATTCATTCCACATTTCGGCCAAAGAGGGGTTTTTAACCCAACTTGTTTTCTTTCAAATTGAAACCATAGATTGTCTTAGAATCATGCTAGGAACAACATATCTCAAGCATGAATCAAGAACACAAACATACACAATTTAAGAATTTCCATCAATAATTCGGCATTTAGGGTTTCTTCAAACTAAGGAGTTTTTCCAAAATCCAACCATAGATTCTTACTCCTCTCAAGCCCAAGAACAACATACTAAAAGATGGGAGGGAGAAGATTACTCTAGCATGTAGACAAGAGTAAACACATAGCTTGAAAATCCTCTCTTTTCCAACATTTCTTTGCTTCCAAACTTGAAAGAGAAGAAGAGGGAAAGCTTACCAATCTTTTGGACCCAATCCCTTGAAGATTTCAGCAAGAACAATTGGAAGCCATGGAGCTTGAAGAAGAAGAAGAATGGCGGCAGGAGCTTGAAGAAGATGAAGAAATGAAATAAATTTCATTTTGTGCAATTATTTAACCATATATATTTTCCCACTTTTTGCCCATGCTTCTCTTCTTTTAATTAAAATTGACCAAGTGTCCCAAAAGCCTCCCAATGCTGCCGAAATAAGCTGCTGCTGCCCATGCTGAATTATTATTGATTTTTGTGGCCAATTACTAATTAACTCCCACTTTTTCCGAAAGTTCCAATTCTTTTTGCCCAAAAATAATTACCGAATTCCAAAATTAATGAAACTCGGACACAATCTCCAGAATATTATAACATTCACAGAACATTTTTCAGAAGTTCATTTACCAGTCCAGAGTGTCCTACCGAGCTCGCTGAACCCGAACCAAAACCCGACGTGCGGCGTGACAACTGAACCGAAATTCCGTCACTCCAAAATTCTATAAAAATTCCCATAAATTCCATCTTAAATTCAAACACAACTTACCCCAAAGCCGTCAGAAAATTTCCATGCCGAGCCCCGGATTCCTGCCCCGAGCCCCGGGAGTCGCCCGGAACCGAACGTCCCGCCCCAAATATTAAACTCCACAAACACCTCCGGGACGTCTCCACGACTCCAAAACTGCAAACGGCTTCTCAAACTGAGATCTCGAGAGCGCTACCGAGCCCGCTGTACGTCCCGAGGCGACCCCGACAACCCCCCGACGCCAGAAAAATATTTTCGGCGGAAACGTCCGGGGGACCCACACGACCTCAAATACGGAAGGGTTCGCCAAAATGATACTCGGATAGGGCTCGGGAGCCGCCTGAACGCCGAAAAACGTGACCCGCAGGCCAAAACCGGAGCCGGGTCACCCGTCGCAACCCGCTCGGGGTGGCCAATAATACATACTCAAGTGCTGTCAGACCAACACTGTTGAGTGGTAACGTCCAATCCGCCGCTCTGAACTCAGAAGTCAGCGGCTCACGCGTGGGGAAGGATCCCACCAAACACTCTACCCCAACGTGGGAGAGTCTGGGCATCACCCTATAAGTGGGTGATGCCAACCCAAAATAAGGTAACTACTACACACCCACACCCTCCTCTTTCGTCTGCACCTGAAAGTGTCTTCTGTCTTGTCCTTCAGGTACCGGAGCCACCCGTCCCGGCCGTTGGAAGATCTTTGGTTGCCGGAGGTCATACTTTGGCTATCAATTTGGCGCCGTCTGTGGGAGCGAAAAACAGCTCGTTTTCTTTCCTAAGCAATTTACTTTTCTCTCCTTACCATTCTCATGGCGAAAACAAGGAGAACGCACAACAAGGTGCACGTTGAGGATCTTGCTTCCAGTTCCTCCGATGTGCCTCCACGCCTGGTGACGCAATGGGGACACAACAGCCCCACAACCTCAATCGATGGCCATCCCGCCGCTCCTGTTACTAGCATACAGGGGGCGGCGGCCACCGCAACCGCAAGCGGCCACTCGACATACCTCGCGGGGACTTCGACGACCCCCCAGCAGGTCATCGTCGATCCCGCTCAGCTAGCGCTGCTCCAAGCGAGCATGCTTAATGAGATGAAAGCCTTCATGGTAAAAACCATCAAGGCGGAAATGCAGACTGCTCGCCTCCCACCTCACAACGACAGGGACGAACAGTCCCAAAATCAAAACCAGTCTGCTGGGAATCTCGACGTCGACAACCTCCTCAAGCGAATCAATGTGGTCGAGGAACAGTTAAGACACCAAACCTGGTCCTCGACGATATCGAGGTCCTCCTGACGCAGCCGTTCACAGAGGACATAATCGCCATCCAGGCGCCGGCCAGCTTTCGAATGCCGGTCATCGAAAGCTACGATGCTACAACGGATCCCGTCGACCATCTGCGACGCTACATCTCCCAAATGGAGATGGCTCGGGCCTCCGAGGCAATACTCTGCAAGGCTTTCAGCTCCACCTTAAAAGGGGCTGCTTGACATGGTTTGGAACGCTACGAGGCCAGCATTTCAAATGCTTTAAGGACCTCGCCTCATCGTTCCTACGCCACTTCATGGGGGCTCGACCTCCCCCGAAGACTGTCCAACACTTGTTAAGAGTGAAACAACAAAGGGAGGAACCACTCCGTGACTATATCCGGCGGTTTCAGGCGGAAGCCGTCCAAGTCCAGGGTCTCTCCTCGGACATGCAACTCTTGGCCGTAACTCAAGGCCTACAGCGCGAGTCAAGGCTCGCTTACAACATCAATGAAAACCCCGTCACAACGATGGGTGAGTTCATCGATCGAGCAACTCGATTCATGAACTCCGAGGAGATGAACAAGCCCTACAGCAGGCCTCCCACAAGCGAGCGCAACAGGAAGTTCGACAAAGGGCCTATCTCATCGAGGTACCAGCCCTCGAACATCAGTTCGAGGACCCCCGATCACCACCCAACACTTCGTGACACCCGCACGAACATCCTGCTAATGCTGGAGAAGCAGAACAAGGTTCCCAAGTGGCCACAACCCATCCAACATAAGAACACGAGGGGCTTTGACAAGTACGCCTCTACCACAAGGATCGTGGGCATGACACGGAGGCGTGCTTTCAACTCCGGAATCTCATCTCGGAGATGATTGAGCAGGGCAAGCTCAAGGAATTTCTGTCCGATTCCGACTCCCCTTGCAAGGATTTCCCCAAGGGTCGTAAGAAGGACGACGATAACGACGACCGCGAAAAAGCGCGTCGTCGACACAATAGTCCTCGAAGGCACAACTTGCCACCACCACCACCGGCGGGCACCATCCATGTCCTCACAAAGTCGGAAGGTGCCTCCTCCAGGAAGCGTTACGCAAGGGAAATCTTGCAGATCGACCACCTCGAGGAGAATGTCATCTACCGTCCCAACGGGACAAAGGTTGTCGTTCCACACTCTGATCCGCTACTTATCACAGCAAGGATCGCAGGTTTCGACACCGGCAGAGTCTACATCGACACTGGCGCGAATACCAGTGTCATCTTCAAAGACATGCTCGACAAACTCGGGGTACACATGTCTGCCGTAAGGAGGAGCTCCGGCCCTACATTTGGCATTGGTAGGGACATTGTCCCAACTATAGGGGTCGTCAACCTACCCCTCATGCTCATCGGGACACACAATTCGGCACGGTTGACTACCACTCCATCATGACGGAGTTCTTGGTCCTTGAGGTGCCCTCAACTTACAACGCAATCATTGGCCGACCAAGCCGGTCGATTTCAGCATGAGATGCGACATCCGCTCCCTTACAATCACATTTGCAACATCTCGTGGGGATGCAACCATCTACATCGACCAGCGTCTGCGCGGATAAATTATGTCGCTTCTTTGAGCTCGACGGTTGATCCGCAAATCTCAAGAGCGTCGATGATCTTATGGACCCGACGACAGGCCACGCCTCGATGATTTGACAGAGGAGATCGACGTCGTTCCAGGCAAGAAGTTCAAGGTTGGCAAAAACCTGGAGCAAAAGGAGAAGATGGCGCTCATCCACCTCCTCGAGGCAAACCTTGACGTCTTCGCCTGGAGCTTGAAGGATCTGCCGGGTGTCGACCCTAGCGTCATCACCCACAAACTGAATGTATTCCCGGACTCAAAACCGGTTAAGCAAAAGAAAAGGGGTATGGCCCCTTCTAAGAAGAAGTTTGTAAAAGAGGAGGTTTCTAAACTCCTCGAAGCTGGAATAATAAAAGAAATTCAGTACTCTGAGTGGCTCGCTAACATAGTTTTAGCTGACAAAACAAATGGTGAACTTCGTATGTGCGTTGATTTCACGGGCGTCAATAGGCATTGTCCAAAGGACCCCTACACGTTACTGTCATCGACCAACTCGTGGACGCAACTTCCAAGTATAAATACTTGTCTTTCATGGACGCTAAGAGTGGGTACCACCAAATCTACATGGATCCCGAGGACGCCTTCAAAACAGCGTTCACAACTGGTGATGACGTCTATTACTACGTTCGAATGCCTTTTGTGCTCAAAACGCCGGAGCCACCTACCGGCGTCTAATGAATAAGGTCTTTGCCCACCAGATGGGCCGTAACCTTGAAGCGTCGTCGGCGATGTCATTGTCAAAAGCATGACATTCGAAGATCACCTTCAAGACCTGGCCGAGACCTTCAATCGTTCGGCGATATAACATGAGGCTCAATCCAGCCAAGTGTTCCTTCTTTGTTGGGTAGGAAATTCTGGGCTATATGATCTCCGAAAGGGGGATCAACGCCAACCTTAAGAAAATATCAGCCATCACGGAAATGGCGCCACCCGAAACATTAAGGAAATCCGAACTTACGGGAAAAATTGTTGCCTTGGGCGATTCATTTCCAAGTTGGGGGACAAGTGTAAGCCGTTCTTCGAACAGCTTCGCATGAAGAAGGCGTTCACTTGGACACCGGAGTGCCAAGAAGCATTCGAGCAAATCAAGAAACACCTCTCCGATTTGCCAACGCTGAAATGTCCCCAACCGGGGGATGAACTCGTCATCTACCTCTCCACTTCGAACAGCACTGTATCCGCAGTGCTCGTTGAGGAAGGCCCACAACAGTGGCCCGTCTATTACATAAGCCACACGCTACGAGGGCTGAGGTTAATTACCCTTCCCTCCAAAAAACGATCTACGCTTTGATCGTGGCTGCCAGGAAGTTGCGAGCATACTTCCAAGCCCACACAATCATTGTCAGAACGGACTTACCAATCCGAGACATTCTAAACAGACCGGAACATAGTGGTCGTTTAGCTCGTTGGTGCATCGAACGGGAGTACGACATCAAGTTTGAGCCTCGACGAGCAATAAAGGCACAGGCTTTGGCGGATTTCATGGCCGAGCTTTCCATTTACCCCCTCGAGCATGGTCCTTCGAGGGAACCACCACCGGAGTTGGAGCCTCCCGAGTAGGACATGTTCGTGGATGGTTCATCCAGGTGCCGATCGCCCGGAGGAGGCGTTCATATCAGGGGCCCACACGGCATGGAGGCTAGCTTACGAGTGGCCTTCCAATTCCCGTCACAAACAATGTGGCGAGAATACGAGGCCCTCGTAGCAGTCTCAAGACTGCTCGAAAGCTGATTTGCGGCGTTTAAGCGTGCGGCGACTCGCGGCTCGTCGTAAGCCAGGTTACGGGGACCAATGACTGCAAGGACCCCGTACTCTCGAGGTACTTGCGCTTGGTAAAAAGCTTACAAGGGCAGTTCGAGCAGTTAAATATTAATAAGATCCCAAGGGATCAAAACACTGTGGCTGACAGGTTGTCTAAGGGGCGGGCGGATGCATTCCTCGAAACCTTAGCACAACCTTCGATAAATACAATTCATGCAATCGACGCCAACGCAGTAGCTGATTGGAGGGACCCAATCCTCCAGTATCTCCAAACTGGCGCAATCGAAGGCCCACCAGCGTTGCAAAAGAAAATAAGGACGCAGTCAGCCCGCCATGTCATCATAGATGGCGCATTATGGCGTAAAGGATATTCTACTCCTTTACAGCGATGTATTGGCCCCGACGATTCCACACTCATCCTGAACGAAGTCCACTCAGGAGTTTGCGGAGCACACATTGGCTCCGATGCGCTAGCACACAAATGCTTGCGCCTCGGTTATTATTGGCCAACCTTGAGGAAAGACGCGCATGATTTGGTGCGAGCGTGCCATAAGTGCCAACTCAATTCTCGCATCCAACGACAGCCGGCAAGCGAAGTGGTTACGGAGACATACCCCATACCCTTCGCTCTGTGGGGCCTCGATTTAATCGGCCCAATGCCTACGGCCAAGGGCCATTCAAATTTTGTATAGTGGCTGTCGATTACTTCACTAAGTGGGTCGAGGTCCAGCCACTCGAGAAAATCACAACCGCCAAGGTCATACACTTCCTCAGCACGACCTTGTGGCACGATACGGGGCACCAAGAGCCATAATCACAGACAATGGGACTCAATTCGCAAGCAAAAAGCTTAAGGATTGGGCCACTAAGATGAACATACAAATGCTCTACGCTCCTGTGGCACACCCGCAGTCAAATGGCCAGGTGGAAGTAACGAATCGAACGATCAAAGAGGGCTTAAAAAGGCGCCTCGAGGACAAAAAAGGAAAGTGGGTGAAGCCCTACCCGGCGTCTCTGGGACTATCGAACAACTACACGGGGACCCACGGAGAAACTCCTTTCTCCTTGGTTTACGGCGTTGATGCCTTGCTACCAATCGAAGTCTCAATACCCACAATCCGAACGCTATATTACGACGCCCTCACAATGAGAGCGGTCTTGGCGCGTCTGGACCTCGTCGAGGAACTCCGCGAGGGTGCTAGACTTAGGCTTGTGGCCTTACGACAAAGGGCAAACCTCGATCACAACGCCAAAGTTTGGGCAAAGCAGATCCACGTGGGTGGTATGGTCTTGCTAAA
The DNA here is from genome assembly GCA_024586325.1 of Stellera chamaejasme. Lineage (NCBI taxonomy): Eukaryota > Viridiplantae > Streptophyta > Magnoliopsida > Malvales > Thymelaeaceae > Stellera > Stellera chamaejasme. The sequence goes on from CM044986.1 coordinate 3,000,804, forward strand.
GGCGGAGTTGTCGGTCGTAATCCTGGCCATGGCGCGCCGTTCCCAGATGGGCGGGGCCTTATGTGGTACACAGTAAAGAAAGAGAGGGTGTATACAAGTTAAAGGACCATCAAGGCAAAAGCTCAAAAATGACTACCACGTCAACGACTTGAGGTCTTATTACGTTTAAGTTGTACGCTTTCAAAGTCTTTGCGTTGTACTAAATACATTCATACATCAAAGGAAAGGCAATATTCGAGTCTTTACGTTGTGCAAGCTATGTTCACATAAAATCGCTCTACTAAGAGTGTCCCCCACTTTAGTGGGTAAGTTTAAAATCGATTGCAAGGTCACGGCTCGACCCGGTGCACATCGAATAAAATCACTTTACGAAGAATTACAAAAATTCATTTGCACAACTTTACCCAAAGACGAGTACAAACACTTCGCATTGTGCAAATAATACTCGTATAGCAACTACAAAGGCAACAAATGCTGAAATGTTGTATATTTTATAAAAATGAGCAAAAATTTAATTACAAGTCCACAAACTACTTGGGGACATCATCGTTGGAGGTACAACAGGGCATCCTCTACGTACCACTGGCAGAATATCATAAGGATATTCTACTCCCAATTTCTTCCCTGCCCTACCCCACTCGAACAAAATCGCCTGAGGAGGGTCTTCGACCTTCATCGCGTTAAGGGGTTCCAAATCTGACTTCTCAACGATGGCCTCCACTTGGTGGCGGCATCGTAGGAAGCCCTCAAAGATAGCGGACACCCTCCATGGCTTGTGCGCTAGCGGTCTTCTCGATCGACACCTCGACAGCCTGCGACTCGACCCGACCCTTTCAAAGAATGGGCTTTACAAAAACGGGGGGCTGAACACTTTCACCATCGTACAACTTAAACCCAATTTGGTTTTCTAGTTGTGCGAAGGCTAAATGATCAGCCACCACAGAACCCGTCACCTCATTAAGGGTCTGGGTGCAGTCTTCGATCTGGATTGCAGCCTTAGACGCCAGATCCTCAGCCTGGGCCGGCCTCCATTCTTTGATACTCCCCGAGCACTTGCTCCATTTCAGCTTCGAGCTCTTTCTTCGCATGGTGCTCGGCGAGGAACAGGGCTTCGTGCTTCTTTCCATCGGCCATGGAAGCTTTCACCGCTTGCCCATGACACCTGTGGCTCTAAGGAGGTTAGCCTCCTCATTCCTCGAGGACCCCAACTCGGCCTCCTTTTCAGCCAACTTGGCATCCTTGTCAACCAAGGCCTTTTTTAGGCTCTCCACCTCCTCGGAGTCCTTTGCTTTGGCCTCAAGGCTCTTCACGAGGGACTCAAGGTCCTCGATCTTTGCCACCAGCCCTTGGGCCAACACAGTTTTCTGCAAGTTACAAACGCAAACCATATAAACAAAGCATGCCAACAAAAAAGATAAGTAACAAAGGGGAATCCAGATTCGTGACTTACTCGAGTGAGGCCCTAGCAGATGTCCTTCGCCATATCTAGGGCCCCCGAGGAGGTGTACTTCAAAAAGTGTCTGTCTCGGGGAAGTGCGAGACCCTCTGCAACCTTTAGTCTCACGTCCCCTTCCCCGAGGAGTATTGACTCGTCGCGAGTCACCCTCATGACAGGTCCTGTGCCTCGCACAGGGCCGGACCCTTGCGTTTGAAGGATTTCTCCGCAGCCTCCCGCCGATAGTCCTCGAGTAGTTGAGGCTCGAAACGGGATCTATGCCCTTCGTGGTCTTAGAGATCCTCGAAGGCCTTCTTGTATATACTCGATGGGCCACAACAGCCCTCCGAGCATCTGCCAATAGGCCGACGGGTTCCCCAGCGCCCCGAACGGGGCTACTGGGAGGCTCCTCGAGGGCTGGTCTTTTCCCTTTATCTTTGGCAGGGCTGGGACTGCTGTCCGAGGACACAACCAAGTCCTCTGCCGCTACAAGGTTAAATGGGAATCAGAACACAATGTAAAGAAAAGTTCACCAAAGAACCAAGGGAAGCAAGAATAGTACTGCAAGTCGGGCGCTTGGTCGAATGATCTCCTCCTCGAGTCCTCGGTCAGCTCCTCGACGATGACGGGACCAGCCATCTTGACTGGTTGAGCTACCGTCACCAAGGCCTCCGCATCTCCGGCCTCTCCGCCTTTCGAGGTCCCTGCAACTGACCCCTCGACAACCCTTTGGGCAGGCTCTGCAGGACCTCCTCCTCCATCTTTGCCTTAAGGGCCTCCAACAAATCCTGCTTCTTGGCAAAAAGGGTGCTGGGGTGCAACATCTTGGCTGTAGCAAAACACAGAGTCAGGTCATAATAGCATTTAAAAATGTGCAAGCACAAAAACACAGGAACGAAAAGGAATGCAAAACAGACAGTGGGGGTTCAAAGCTCCTTCAAGCGCTCTGAGGTCGCCGTCCAATCCTTCCACCCGGTTCTTAAGGGTGTCCACGTGGCTCGGAAGACGGTGGGCCTGCTAACCCCTACTCTCCAGCGAGACCACCTCGTCCAGGCTGGATAGAGTGAAGGGAAACGCACCCTTACACCCTCGAGTCTTTCCACACCCCGGATCCATTCACAAAGGGCGTCGAGGGCTTTCTTCCTCGCTACCCGCCCACACAGAGGGCTTCACCGACATCTTTGCGTTCTTCTCCTTTATGAAGAACGCAGGAAACTGAGCTATCCTCCTTCAAGATGAAGAAGAAGTTGCTCTTCCAACTCCCCACGAGCTGGTAGTTTCAGCGAATACTCCGATCTTCACCATTTTATTTCCCACCTTCACCTCCTCGGGGTCGGTTGATAGAAGGGTGTCCGACCGGCCTCTTCAGCGTATAGAACTGTAAGAAGGTCTCCGGTAGCACCGCCGTCTTCGCCAAGTGGCAGGCCACCACAAATGCGTTTACGGTGGTAAACACATTCGGGCCAATTGCCTGTGGCAAACACTCCATCCTCACACAATTGCAACAACAAGGAGCAAAGGGGGAGCCTCAATCCGGCTTTGAGTTGGGCTTCGTAGACCACCATGGTCTGCTTCCCTCATGGCCTCGTCGCCCAACTCCATCCCCGCTTTCCTCAACACATCCGCCGGAGAAAGCCCACAAACCACCCCGGTATACACGTGATGGTTACGCAGATATCTCGCCATTTTCTTCCCGATGCACTGTTCGGGGCCACACCTTCTCGACATCGGGGCCGACGCGGGGCTTGCTTGGATTCTTGGGAGCCATCTACAAAAATAAACCGCAAATTTCAAAAACTAAACCCTAGACCCAAGAACCCAGGCAGTGGCGCGGCGACGCCTTCACTCGCGACAATCGTCGCGACGAAAACGAAAATTAAAACGTATACAACTTACTGTTTCGTGCGGTGGAGACGAAAGCTTCATTTTAAACTGCTGTGTTCTTCGAATCTCGCCGGGATATTCTTCAGTAATTGCCGAAAATGGAAACTAGATTGCAAAGGAGGCTAAAGCGCAAAAGCAAGGAAAGCAAGATTTCGAAACCGACTTCCCACTTGGGTTGGCGTATAAGAGGAGCGCGATGGGAAGTGAAGCGACTTCCCCCATAATTACGAACGGCGCAAAAAGCGCAAATTTTGAAAAGCGCTTTTTGCCAACCGCCACAATTAGTATTGGGCCAAAGTTTTGGGCCTACATTGGGGACAGCTCTTGGGCCTCCCCTAATAAGGCTCCAAAACACCACAATACAACGTGGGCTCAATGTCTATAGGCATACTTCCTTCCAAATCGGAGCACAGGGACCCAACCCATCCTCCGCTATGGGGGGAGGGCATACTGATATATATGGGCCAGCCCATACGGCTGTATTGTCAAATGCAAAGCCATATGGGCCAAGCCCACCAATACGAGGGGGCTCCTCTTAAATACGACGAGCCCTCGCATACCACAGTGCCACTAGGCGCCCGTATGATCTTGATTGGCAGCAGGCGCTTTCAGGCCGTGCCCAATTGGTACTCCAACATAGTACACCAACCAAAAGCTGGCCCAAGACACAATGCCCAAAAGCCGCACCAAAGACACAAGACACAAAAGTTGTACATACTCAAGTCTTTGTCAGGACCAACACTGTTGAGTGGTAACGTCCAATCCGCCGCTCTGAACTCAGAAGTCAGCGGCTCACGCGTGGGGAAGGATCCCACCAAACACTCTACCCCAACGTGGGAGAGTCTGGGCATCACCCTATAAGTGGGTGATGCCAACCCAAAATAAGGTAACTACTACACACCCACACCCTCCTCTTTCGTCTGCACCTGAAAGTGTCTTCTGTCTTATCCTTCAGGTACCGGAGCCACCCGTCCCGGCCGTTGGAAGATCTTTGGTTGCGGAGGTCATACTTTGGCTATCGTATTCAACAACACCTTTGTAATTTTTATATACCCTTAACATACCATTGACATACTCCAGTGAAGGCTCTCTGACAAACCTCCCACCATGTAATAAATTGTAGACGTAAGTATCAGCCATCTTTGCGAGCCTTGAATACCTTCAAACTTCACGTACTGATTCGGAGCAACGAATTCACCTTCGATTATTGGTCGAAACTGTGGGAATCGGGGTAAGGGTTTGGATTTCGCGTACAAAAATCTGGTAACTGGTGTTAGGGTTCACGAATCTGGTCGCCGGTGAGTTTGAGTGATTCTCGGGTGAAGAGGAGGGAAATAAGGAATTGTTGAGGAAGAAGCCATCTCGGAGGAAACATTCACCTCATATGTCAGATCAGACTCAGTAAGGGCAAAACAGACATTCCACAACCTTCCGTCCAAGAAAACGGAAGATATGGACGGAAGGGAGCGAAATGGGTCACGAATTCAAAAAATAGGATTCGATTGATGCAAATAGTTAAAATGAGATGAAAATAGGTCACCAAAACTTAAACTGGGACCGTCCGTGAAATTTACCCATATAAGTTCCATTTGGGAATAACTATTTTAAATAGTTATAACATTTTGGATAATTTTTTAATGATCAGATTAAACAGTTACAACTAAACGTTAAAAGTTAGTATATGAAAATAATAGTTTTTTCAAAACGCAAAAACTACTTTAAAAGTTATTACCAAGCACATCCATATTTCATTAATTTGAAAATTGTCTTGACAAGTCTTAAATTTTTCGCTAACATAATGTATGATCTTATGGAAAATATTATATTCCTTGTGGGTGTCTATTTACCACATATATGATAAATAAACAGACTCTTATTTCTTCTTCTTAAAGATTATCACTAAGACAGAGGTCAAATTATCTAAGGCCCGAAAACTAATATAGTTGTAGTACTACGCAACTATCACTAAACATTATCCTAAAAAGTAATCATTTCATCAAAATAAAAAATATTCAATCGTATTCCTATTTGGGTTGTACCAAAGATTTGATCATTTATTTTCAAGGAATTTTTTTTCACACTACTTTTACCTTTTAAATCTCAACTTCTCTTAACTATCCAAAAAATCATGTTTATTTTATATGACAGTTTTACTTTACTACTATAAAATCTTCAATACTCCTAATATTTGTCTCCAATCAAATACTTAACTTTAACTCAACAAGGTTTAATTGCGCGCACTTCGTAGCGGTGTAAATTGTAATATTTTATAAGAATTTAATAAGGATGTAGTATTAAGTGAAATAAATGTATATTTTTATGAAATAAATGATAAAGTATATAATTATTATGGGTGAAAAAATTAGGTCTAAGAATTTTTACATTTTATCATATGAAGTATAAAACTTTAGGGACTAAACGCAAAATAATAAGAAATAAAAGTAAAATAGAGATTTAGTCTCTTAAACAATTTGAAACACAAATAAATAAAATCACTAAATTATGATGAGGTGACACAATCTCATTAGGTGAATAATATTTATACAAAATTTTATGTATATATATAGAGTTTTAAATACAAATACTAATTACACATTATTACTTTTCGTTAAAATCATCAACACTCAAAGAAGGAAAAAAAACCATGTCATAAGATTTGAAACTTTGATGACAACATGTTATTTTTTAAATAGTTATAAACTGTAATGAAATTTTCTCTCGCACAAAAAAATGACACTACACTTAACGATGTTTTGAAAATTTAGGGTCAGTGGCCAATGCTCTACTTTCAAAATAGTTAAAGGTAAGTAATGAAGTTTGTCTATATATATATATATTGAGGGTATTATTCATCAATAAGAGAGTCTACAAAACTGTATTTCTTACAAATTTTATATTCACTTTCAAAATTATCAACACTTTCGATCTCCATAAAAAGTACTCCCTCCGTCCCACAAAGGTTGTCAACATTACTATATTGGGCCGTCCCACAAAGGTTGTCAACTTTCCTAAAACAGAAACTTTCTATCACCATTTTTACCATTTTATCCTCTTATCTCACACCATGGACCCACAAGTTTTTCTCTTTCCTCCCATTAAACTTAAAATTGGGGTCCACAAAATTTTCTCCTTCTTTCTTTTTCATGAGGGTAATTTTATCAACACACTACTATTCTTCCACTTTCCTTAAAATATGTGCCCAAACAAAACCTACAACCTTTGTGGGACAGAGGGAGTATTAATTACTAACACATTTTAAAGCAACCAAAATGAAGAAGAAAAAGTGAAGAAATAAGATGGATGAGGTGCGTATTCATAAACTAAACTACCAAATATTTGTGGTTTACTTTCATGAAATAAAAGAGAAAATAAGAAATAATGACTGTGGGTAAAAAATCTTTGACCTAGTTAAAAACTCAGATTTCCAAAATTTCGAGGACCAAACACATAATAATTAGAAATAAAAGTCAAAACAATATTATCTAAAAAAATGTTTCCTCTCACAAATTTCACTTCATTTTTAAAGTTTACAAACTTTTCCTCTACAAATAGTAAATGAACACACTTTAAAAGAAAAAAAATGCAGAAAAATAGATTATGTGATACAACGCAATTGGTTTCATACTAATTTTCAAAAGTACAAATTTCATACCAATTTTCAAAATTACCAATTTTTTTCCTATTAGTAACATAATAAATATAATTTTAAAAAAACGTAATAAATATAATTTAAAAAAAGAAATTTAAATAAAAAATATATAAGTAATGACATGGCACAACCCTATTAGTTGTGCCACTATTCAGCAACTTTTTCATAAACAGATAGAGTAATAAAAAAATAAAAAAACATAATAAATATAATTTAAAAAAAGAATTTTTAAAAAATAAAAAATATATAATAAATGACGTGGCATAACCCCTTTAATTGTGCCACTATTCATCAACATCAACAGCAACTTTTCCATAGATAGAGTAATAATAATAATTTGGGGTGTAGTACTTAAAATGTACCGAATAAAAATAATAAATCTTTCGAAAATAATGGATTAAACAAAATAAAAAGTAAGAGGGTAAAATGGTAATAGCGTGTAAAGCAACTTCCAGTTACCGATGAGACCATGTGGAAGAAGACAGTTCTATTCTCACCTTCTTTTTCACTCTTCCTTCTTTATCTATCTTTATCCCAAATTCCCCTTCTTTTATCTTCAACGGAAAAAGACATCGATTTACAGATTCACCCTTGACCCTTTTAATCTCCTTTTTCCACCAACAGCATAGATTGAGGGTAATTATGTCATCCACTACTATAGTTTGAAGTACAACAGAAGGAGTTGTCAACATGGAGAAGTACTATTCTACCCCTGGTCGTTCGTGCGGAATGAAATCCAGCTGAGGCCAATTTCGTCCGAATCGAGGGGAACAAAATAAAAGGTAAAGAGAGGGGTAATATCGTCATTTGAGGTATATATAGAGAGAGGAAAGAGACAGAGAGAAGAACAAGAGAGAGAAAGAGAGAGGTATAGAGAGAGAGAGAGAGAGAGATTGTGTCCGTTTTTTCAGTTGGAATTATATGAAGGAAGAAGAATGGCGTCGGACCAAGAGATAGTGAAAGGGGTAGAGAACTTGCTCCGGCAGTCGGACCCGACCGCCGTCACCTCCTTAAACGGCGTCGTTCAGCAGCTCGAGGCGAAGCTAGGTCAAGACCTCTCCCACAAGGCTGGCTTCATCCGGGACCAGATCAGCCTCCTCCTCCGCGCACACCCGACCCCGGCGCTGAGCCCGAACCCGCAGAAGGACCATTTCGTCTTCCAGCAGCAACAACAACAACAACAACAACACCACCAGCAATTGTTTCCTCACGCGACGCCCCAATTTGCTTCTCATTTCGCATTCCAGCAGCACCACCCTCAATTCGGACCCCAGGATCTAAACTTCCGGCAGCCACATCCGCATCCTCTGTCGGCGTCTCATTTCCAGTCGCAAACGCCGCCGCAGGGTGTGAAGCCCGAACTGCTCCCGCAAAATGTCGCGCCCCTTGCGGCTCCTCAGATGTCTAAAGAGAGGTAGGGTTTGCATTTTGGTTTAAATGAATTAGGTTCGTAGGGTTTTCCCGGGCTCAATTTGGGGATTAGGGTTTTGCATGTTGAATTTGGTTAGTCTAGGCTTTCAGAACTGGGATTCCCTTTATTTGTTTTCTTCTCGAAATGTTCATTTCACATAGAAGGGCTTTGTTGGGGTCTTAATTTCAATAATCTGTGTCATGCTGGAGTTGGGATTAAAGCTTATTTGTTGTTTGTGTCGTTCTAAAGTTCTCCACCTCATAAAGCTTCGGATTGTAAAATGCCGTGCCCAGTCTGTTTCAGAACTTTCATCTTTTGGGTAAGTTTCGGTCAGTGTGTTAGATTTTCCAAGAGGATTTCGGTGTAATGTTTTCTAGTGGCACCAGAAATGGGACAGGGGGATTGGTTTCAACTTCAGAAAATTCCTGAAATTGATTGTTTTCAGTTTTACTGTAACGAAGAATCGTATTCCCTGTTAAAGTTGAATCAATTACTGGCAAAAATATCCCCACTGAGCCCGAGCATGCCTTAACGGTGTGTTACATCTAGGACTTCTTTTATTCGTATGCATTTGCTTCTTCTCCCCTCAAGGAATTGTTTGTTTTGGGGATTCTTTTTTGTCTCCATTTGGTGGATTTGAAAATTTGGTTACTATCATCTTGAATATAGTGTGGATATAAGAGCTTTGAACAAATTTGTTTCAATAAGTACTGGACGAAACCAAGAATTAACCCCTCGTGTTCGAATTTGTCTCATGATTCATTAGCTAATGTAACGTCTAATTCCTTTTCGTAATCGAAAATGATGTGCTCATGGAAAAATGAAACAATTATAAGCTTACACTAGAGAGGACTGTGTAATGATGGACTGGTTATTATTGTATGGGAGTTGAATGTTTTGAAGTCTTTTACATTCAATTGATGATTTGTTTGATGGGTAAACTGTTAAACTGCTTCTCTATGTCTAATGATGATTTGCAGTGTACCCGTTGCAGCAAAACGAAAAGGTGGCCCGGGAGGTCTGAATAAAGTATGTTCTGTTTCTCCTGCACTTCAAGTAATAGTGGGCGAGCCGGCATTACCACGAACTGAGGTAGTTTTTAATAATAAAAGATCAACTTTGGTAGTTGGTTACTTTGCATGAGTTTTCCTAATCATCAAAATTTGTTCTTACATACTCAGATAGTCAAACAGCTTTGGGCTTACATCCGAAAGAATAGCCTCCAAGATCCAAGTAACAAAAGGAAGATTATCTGTGATGATGCTCTTCGTGTGGTGTTTGAAACAGATTGCACTGATATGTTCAAGATGAATAAGCTGCTGGCTAAACATATCACTCCACTTCAACCCTCGAGTATGGAAAAAACATTTTATTCTTATGTTAGTTATTATCCTATTGGCATGCGTTTTCAATTTTCTCATCTCTATTTATGTCAATCTTGGGGTATTTTTCAGAAGAGTCTGGTTCGGCTAAGCGATTGAAGGTAGAAGCTGAATGTGCAACTGTGACTAATCAACCTACTGCATCGCCTGTTATGATATCTGAAGCACTTGCCAAGTTCTTTGGTTCTGAAGGAAGGGAAATGCTCTCTGCAGAGGCAGAGAGGCGTGTCTGGGAGTATATAAAAGTTAACCATTTGGAGGTTTGTTCCTGATGCACCAGTTGTCACAATTTGCTTTTAAACTTTGTCTGTACACTAACTTATTTTAGTTAGTATCTGAATTTTTTTAGAATAAGTGACATTTAATCCTTTAACTGGCTTTTGCTCATATGAATCTTAGGATCCTTCGAATCCTATGGTGGTTCTATGTGATGATAAACTTCATGAACTTCTTGGTTGTGAGAGCATATCTGTTGTGGGGATACGTGAGATGCTCCTACGCCATCATTTATTCCGGAACTCTTAATATCTGGTAGCATTGACTGACTGGATAGTGTAAGTTGAATATCGCATATATTCATGTTTTTTATTAGTTGAGACCTTGTATTATTCCATCAGTTTCATGCTCTTTTTTTCTTTGTTAGTTGGCTAACTTGGCTTTGTTTATAAACCAACTCATGTTTTCTAGTTATACTAGTTTGTCTTTTCTGTTTCTGGTGGAGAAAAATACTTGGTAGTTGGCCTGATTATGCAATTTCTAGTTCATTGTTAACTTCTGCTGTGCTTTAGTTCAAACCTGTGCCACCTAATCACTGTGTTTGGGTTTTCTCTTGTTTATTACCAAGGCTTTCTGGGTGACGAACAGTTATCCAGACACATCCTATTTCTGAGTCGGTGGGTATTCTTTGGTTGTTAATGTTCTGTTCTGTTTTTGGATTCCCCCGCCCCCCCTACATGCCTATTTTTAAACATGCTGGAATAATGTAATTATGAAAGGTGATAACGATGATGCTAACCTGAGTTGATTTGGGGGATGTAATTGGGTTCTTACATTATCTGGTCTCTTCCTCACTGCTTTTACTGGTTTTGTCTTGTGGATTCCGTCAGTGGATATAATGGTGTCATTGCATAGTATTTTTTATTTTTTATTTTTGTCTTTTTCCGAAGTTATATATGCATCTTTTCTGATATCGTGGTTTTCTCTTGTTTTGCTCAGGTGCACAGGACCCTTGTCATCTGATCCTTTCTGATAGTAGAACAATTAGTGAAGTCGCTTTTTCTTCTCTCGTTTGTTCATTGTATGCTTTCCTCTCTGTGGATTAACCTGTCCAGATGATATCAAGCTTAAAACCCGACTTGTCCTTTAATTATTATGTGCCCAGGGCGATGGCAAGGATTTGTTGTAGTTATGCCATAACCCTGGGGTTTAGGTGTCCTTATAATTCTATTGTAGACAGTCCTTCAAATGCTAACCTTTGATGTAGAGTGAAGGAATCATCAATGGAAATATATCTGTTAACTCATACAAGAATCAGTTCTGGCCCCGGCCATGGTTCTTCATGTCGAATGTTAGGCCGAGTTGGTTGCTTTCAGCTTCTGGGTCACTCATGAGTCTGGTATTGATCCAGCAACTTCATTCTGCCAAGAAAGTGTATGAGCTCAGTTCTTGCTTCAATTCTTACCAAATATTTATGCACAGAAGGATAGATGTAAGCAGCAGAATGGCTGCTGTTGCTGCTAACAGTCTTGTTCTTGGCTTCAACATCTGGAAGGCGCTCATCTTATCCACCATGATTGTAACGTACTTGATAATGTTCTGCAGAGAAACCCAAATCGAATCACTCTTCATTTAACCAGACTGCAAAGAGAATCAACAAGGAAAACGACGATCTCAGCGACTTACTAGCCTGAACGGTTCTACGTGCACGAGCGGCTCTAAGAACATCTCCACGTTCCTGCAGAATTCCTTAGAAATCAGCATCTCTCACACATCTCTCTGTAAACGATAAAGAATCTGAGGGAGATGGTAAGACCTTATCACAACTTTGCCCCGGTACATTTGACAGATATGAAAGCTAAAACCTTTCCCAAGTGGAAAATGCGATTTGTTCCATTCTGCATATCATTTGTGGTCAATGGGTTACTAGATGTGCCAAAAATGATCAAGAACCAAAGAAAGCCTTGCATGCAGAGTAAAGAAACCTAGTCTCCAATGAACCCCAACAGTCATCCCTTCTTGCAGTGTTCTATCAACTCTGAATTGGATATGGTTCCCCAAGAATCTGATGAGCGAAACGAAGAAATCCAGCACTTGCTGTCCACATTTGTAAACATGAAATTTTAGCCAGTGAAATACTAGTATATGATTCTGAATCAACGACACCAACATAGAAGCTAGTACTAGATTGGGCCCAATCTAAGTATATCCTGCAAAGCCCAGCCCAATATTCCGACATTGGGCCTTTTCTTGGGATCAAGCTGGACCGTTCTACCAAATGCTAATGTGATGTTTGATTGAGTAAACTGAGGTGGCCTCTAACAAATGCTAATGTGATGTTTAACCCATTAAAATCTTAAGAAATTTCTAGAAAAAAAAAGTTGAAAGATTTTTAACACCATTCATTACCTTGGGCAGTCAAAAAAAAAAGGTACCATGAGCTAATATAAGTAATATAAGTATATACTACCTCTTTCCCATACAAAGGTTGGAAAAAGGAGATGAAATTGCAGATGCATCGGCACTCATCATGAATGATCTCCTTCAACTGATCACGAACGTTCTGGTTCTTGATCGCGGAGTAAAGCTTGAGAACCACTTCAACCGCTCGGTTACAATCCGCGGCATCCTCTCCCCTTCCTCCAGAGCTTTGCCGGTCCAACGTTGCACGAATATTCCGGCCCTTCACGGCCAAGGAACTGCCAAATATGTTAGGTGGAGGTGGATTCACGGCCAAGGAAATGGACGGAAGAAGTCGGACGGAATTTGAAGATGTTGAAGGAGAGTAACGTGCGGTGGAAGCAATTGCGTTACAGCTGATCATCTGATTGTAATTAATATTGGTGGTGGATTTGTTACAAAATTGGGATATGATGTGTGATACGAAACTTTTGAGATAGGTCAGTGTTGCAGGTGGTTTTATAATGGAGAGGAGGAGCAATTTGTTAACGAGAAGAAAAGAATGGGTAGGAAATGTTTCATTGGTAAGCTAAGCATCTTTTTGAAACTTGTCAATCTAATCCTCCTACACATGCATGCATTTAGGTGTAGCGGATAGCCATTAATCTTAACCAGTATGAATAGCTAGAGCTCGGCTCGGGTTCAACTCAGTTGAAAACTCGTTCTTAGCTCATTCTAGTTGTTACCAAACCATATTTGAACAACTTTTTAAAACTCGATGGTCGTTTCAAACCAAATTCAAACTGTTCGACTAGACTCGATTTTATATTAAATTTTCCTTTAATATAAGTGAAAAACTGTTCAACTCACCTGTTTAAATATGAGTGTCTATTTACCACATATGTGAAAAAACACACACCATGAAAATGTCAAATTTACCCTCTTAATAAATCTCTATGAAAGATGTTTTAGTCTTTTAGTTTATTAGGTTAGTTAGTTAAGTTAGTTAATTAGTAGTACATTTAGGTATGTATTTTTCCACATATATGGTAAATAAACGGACTCGTTTAAATAGAAATTTGTAGCTAATTAATGCCTAATTTAATTTTGACAAATAATGAGCACCTTGTAAACGTTCTGTACTCAATAGATAATACGGATGAAATGTTAGGGCACAATGCCCGTTGTTATAATCCCTTTGTATACTCCGAAACAAAACGAAACAAGTTCTCCAAATCTACTGCTCCAAATTAAGCAGGCCCTTGCGCTTGCGTTGATATTTCTGTTCGTCTGGAGGAGCAAAAAAGCTAACAGCAATGGCGGAAGATCTGGTACTCGACACGGCGATCAGAGATTGGGTGCTGATCCCGCTCTCTGTGGTGATGGTTCTCATCGGAATCCTCCGCTACTTCGTCTCCAAGCTCTTACGCTCCTCTCAGACTCCCGACGCCAAAATCGTCAAAGAAGGGTCAGTCTCAGCATCTACAATCTACTCTTCTCTCACTTTATTGATGAGTGTCGGATCTCTAAATCAGATGCTGTTTTTGCTTATACTATGCCTGATATTTGCAGGCAAGTGGTTGTTAGGGCTAGGAATTTGCGGGCCGGCGCTAATTTTATTCCTCCCAGGTCGTTCCGAGCTCGCAGGGTTTATTACAGCAATGAGGTTTTCTGCTAAATTCATGCTCCCTTAAAATTGCTCTTGCACTTACTTCTTCTTAGTTCATGGGCTATAATCTGGAGTCCTGTCAATGGCGATTGAAACAATATTAGGGTTAATCGATTTGGCTTGAGCTAATCTTAAGTATATTCTTAGGACTGATTCCAATACGTAAGAGCCTTTAGCTGCCAGCCGGAGTTTATCATCAGAAGTATAATTTTTTCCTTGGTTGACTAGAAACTTGAAGAACTCTTAAGTACATGTCTGCTACTGAAAATTTTATTACAGAACTATATGAGGCTCTCTGTCACTGGTGATGTAATGTTAACCATGAAATGGAATCCCCAAGCTATGTATTCGAGTGGGAGGCCAAGTCTGCACTTCACGTATGAAGTCTGTTCAACTGTCTACATCATTTGCAATTGCATAGAGAACTGGAAGATGTCTTTATTTAGTTTTCATGATGGTTAAATCGAAAGTAATGACCAATAACTAGCTACTAAAAGATTTTTGGTGTTGAAGCTCAAGTCCTAGAATTGGATCATCTCCACCAAGGAGGAGAGTTTAGGGAACAGAAAAAGCTACTTTCTATTTTTTGGTACAACTAAGACTTTGAATCTATCCCGAGCAGAAGGAGAAGAAAAGAAAAGTCTGTCTTCTGATGCTTGTCAATAGTGAGCGTTGTGGGTGTCTAGTAATAATAGGTTTCTGTTAATGAGATAATATTTTATCTATGAGAAAATTAATTGTTTTTTAGGCTATTCACGTATTTCTTAGAGAACAAGGTTCAAATTTTTTGGTTTTGTGTCAAGCTATTGCTGTCCTAAATTAGGAGCTTAACCTACATTGTGCTGTGGCAGGAGAATGGGTTGTTACATGTCCCGAAAGGTCAGGCGCAAAATCCTCAGGCACAAATGTTTTCTGACCCAAATATGGCAATGGACATGATGAAGAAAAACCTCTCTATGATTATTCCTCAGGTACTTTGTGGTTTTTTTTAAATAAAAAATCTCTGTTACGTAATTGCAGTAATGGTTCTGATTCCATTTTCCTTGTGGCAGACTCTTACTTTTGCATGGGTCAACTTCTTCTTCTCTGGGTTTGTCGCAGGTTTGTTTGGTTATGCTGCTTCTGTTTACAATCTCTCAACTCTCAAGTTACTTAACTCCGTGATGCATTTAGGATATGAATGCTTTTCTTGCTTAAAGTTTCTGATTTTATGTTTTGATTTCATGCTTCTCCATTTAATTGGATACTTTGGGGATCTTATAACATATATCTTTTGCATTATGGTTAACCATTCTGTTACAAGTAATGACAGCTTGAGTCAATGAGAAATTTAGTATGTTTCTGGTGGTAAATTGAAATCTGTTTGTTTTTTTTTTCCAGCCAAGATTCCCTTTCCGCTGACTCAAAGATTCAGATCAATGTTACAGAATGGGATTGACCTCAGTACAGTTGACGTTAGCTATGTTAGCAGTCGATCATGGTAATGATATTGCCTTTATGTTTAGGCTAGACATTGTGCTTCACATTCATATGAATGCTACTGACCCTACGATACTCTTCTCCAGCTGAATTTTTTTTTGTTACTATTGCTTATTGCCAAAAAAAAAACTTTTGGTTTCAGGTATTTTCTCAATTTATTTGGATTGAGGGGTTTATTCAGCCTTATCTTGGGAGAGGAAAATGGTTAGTATGATATAACCTTTCTTGTATAGAGTTTGGTTTTTTTATGGATTGCATCTTTGATATCCTGATATTTGGACTTAGGAGTTACAGATGAAAGCTTATTTAATTCTCTTTGATGCAGCTACTGATGATACACAGCGCATGATGCAAATGGGTGGATTTGGATTTGATCCATCAAAGGTACAAATTCAACTCACTGACAAGCTTTGTTTGCATATGATTTATTTTATTCTTTCTTTTTTCAGTATGTTCTCCTAAGCTAGTTTTTTTAAATGAATTAATCTCATTTCATTGATAGAGAAACTTAGGCGGCATTTTATCGTGGAAAGAGTTCCATTATTCTTTAAATTTTCTTTGATCAAAGTTTGAGTGCGTAACATTTTCATGTACGTTTTAAACTTTATCTATAAATTCCCAAAGAACTCTTTTGGTAAATTGGACAAACATCTAACAAGATTTTTAACCTGAGTCCTGATCCTAACCAGTTTTTTGAGATCCTTGGTATGAGCTATGCATTTATACTTTTTTCGAATTTATTTGGGGAAGGAAATTGAGAGCTTTCGACAAATAACCACACGATGTAATAGTGTTATGTATGACCAATTAAAGTGGTAAGTGTTAACATCATACTGGAGCATATGACCATCATTTAGTTAATGGTTATGATGATTTTATATACATTTATATCCTTTATCTTGGTTGCCTTTTTCTGGGAAGGATAGGGCTTCAGATCTATGGATGAAAGGTTCAATCCCAATGCAGAGAGTTGAACCTCACATCCACTTTTTCATGGATGTTGACCTGTATAGAGTTCTGATTGGGTTTTCTTGTTAGCACAAAACTAGACTTGACAGTCACCTATGCCCCGGTTTCCCCATCTTTTTAAGTAGTTCGTAGGACATGTGGATTGGCCAGGATACGTGCTACAGAATATTTCCAAACACTACTTACTAGTTCAGTGATTATAATCCAACCGGTGTTAAGCTCATTGCATATTTTATTCTATGAAAAATATTTTTAATTGTATTTCCACATAGAAAAAAGTACTTTTACTATGCTAGACTGCATGTAATTCTTTTGCTTTTGTGGCTTGCTCTCAGAGCTTGGGCGCTGAAAAAGACGGTTTAGACATTGTTCAGCATGAGTGGGCCCTTCCAAAGTTTGAGCATCGTGCTGAAGCAGTTCTAAAGAAACTTGTCAAGTGAATGAGCCATCATGTAAGGCGCACATCAAGGCTGGTGATTTTTGTTGTGCAGACAGAACACTGCAGTTCTTTGCCTCTAGTTCTCTACCTTTTTCAATGGTGTCTTGCCTTTTGCCTGAGCTGCCTTGATATTTGACTGTGATAAGAATCAGAAACAGTTACACACTCAATGTTGAAGCCTTGCTCCACAGCAAAGAACGGGTAACAACTCCCTACTTACAGCGAGTTTACCCATGAACTATTAAGTTCAGCGTATAACCGTATTAGGATCACCATAAGAGCTAGTATTTGCTAGGATTAATATGGAGTTACCGAGATGCTCCTGGCTCATAGAGATCATACTCCTTATATTTAGAGCAGACAAAATTTTCTTTTTGCACTCTATCATTGTATGATTTCAGAACTGTCCATTTGTTGACCGTTGCATAAAGCTACTTTATTTAGGTTGTGTTCATTGATTCCGGTTTTGCTGCCTCCTCTAGTGGTCCAGTTTGGCCTTGGTACCTGATTCAATGAGCCAAAGTGAGACATGGTGAAAAGCTAATTCTGCTTTAGACAGGCTTGAGAGATCGAACATGAGAAGTTGGGTATGTGCACCTGAATCATCTCATCTTAAAGTTCGACTGCGAAAACCGTTGTTTGATCATCATCATCATCGTCATTATCATTAGATGGTGATTCTTCCATCAAACTCTGAACGAGAAGACGCCAAAAGTGACTCTTGCTCAAGCGGGGTGCGGAGCTACTACTTTAAACTTGACCAATAAGTAACACCCTACGGTGGTTTCTGGGTGATGTCTGGCTTGTTGGACCATCACGTCGATCGTCGCTTTTGCTTTGTTTGGTTTCCCGAGTGGAGCAATTACCAGCATATTAAGTGGGCAAAATTAAGTTAAATTTCACACCCATCTTTTGGGTCCAAAACAAAAGCAAATCGCCTCCTATCATTTTTCAAACAAGATGGACCATGGTTCTTGCTAAAAGTTGCCACCTTTTCCTAATCCTACCTACTGTTTCTGCATCAAAACCTATATCTCCAATATGAGGATGCATCATTTAATGCGAAAATCAACCATTTTAATGCGTACTAATATATAGAAAGTTGAGACTTGAAACTTTCTTTATACAAAAGCGATAATACAAGTGAATATTGAGATATTGCTCTTCGAGCCGAGTTTTAGGTTCATCATGTCCGGCTTGAAAATTCTATCAAATTTAAAATCTGTTCAAGCTTGGTTTAATAACTTTTCAAACGAATCACAAACGAGCTTTTAATCGAGTAGAGTCTAAGTTAAATACGAGCTATTCGTTCAATTTTTACCTCTAATCACTCTATCTATTGCCTTTTAATACTTACACTTAGTAGTATTTTCCAAGGCCTAATTTATAAATTTTATTTTTAACATTTTGTATTGAATATTTAATTGGCTTTTCAAAGATGGGGATTTGGGACATATTGAGACGTCGGGACTGTAGCCGCCGGTGGCTCTATTCGAATCGAGGACATACATGAACATGATCGCAGCGATGACTCGAATCCAGCGTGGCCAATCGGACGGATGTCAAGCGGGACCCACGTCTTGATTAATCCTCAACGAAGAAGAAATAGGCTTCCAATTCCCAGGCCCACATGGACGAACAAAGCAAATATCCAGCCAGCAAAGACTCCGCCACGACGATAAAGCTGTCCACGTCATTCCTTTTTGATGCCGGTGGGCCCTTTCTTGGACGGCCATGATCGTGCTCTGCTGAGGTGGGTCCCACTACCCACACCGACCTGGGCATTTGATTGGATACCTTTTGCGCGGTCTACCTAGGTCTGTTGTACAGTTGTATTGTAGTAGTACCAAGATGTTGGATGGGACCCACGGGTAAAACCTTAATTTCAGCTAAATACAAAATGCCTTTATCACGGTTCGTCGGTTTGACTTGCACAGTTAAAATTGCTCTCCTTTTACATGCCACAAATGATACTCTTTAACCCCTACGTATCCTCCCTTTACTATTACTAAACCCTTTTATTCTCTTAGTATATGGATTACATGTAGTAGTAAAACGATTAACCCCCCCCACACACACATATACATATAAGTGGACTGTTGAAGGTGATGAAAACTCTAAATTCTTTCATGCATTCTTGAGATTCAGAAGGAGAAAGAACACTATAATGGTTGTTGGTTGGAAGATCTGGATGTTATAAAGCAAGAGTTCTTCAATTACTTCAATAACTTTGCCAAAGAGCATCACACCTCAAGGCCCACCTTCTTCAGCAACCTCTTCCACCGTCTATCTCCAAGTCAAGCTTCTGTTCATGAAGCTCCCTTCTCTGAAGATGAAATCCGGAAAGCTGTTTGGTCCTGCGACAACTCAAAGGCACTAGGCCCAGATGGGTTTAATTTCAACTTCATAAAAACTTTATGGGAGACTTTAAAACCAATTGTGATCAACTTCGTCTGCTCCTTTTGGTCCTCTGACTTCATTCCGACAGGATGGAACTCATCCTTTGTAGCTTTGGTCCCCAAGATCATCGACCCCACTACGGTTTCTGAGTTTCGGCCAATTAGCCTTGTTGGCAGCACGTACAAAATCCTCTCTAAGGTTCCAGTGGAAAGGCTCAAGTCGGTCCTTCCAAGTTTAATCTCACCAGAACAGTCAGCTTTCGTCAGTGATCGCCAAATTCTAGATGGAGTTTTGATTGCAAATGAATCGGTCTGTTGGGCAAAGAAAAAGAAAGAAAAACTAATGCTTTTCAAAATCGTCTTCGCCAAAATCCTTTGACTCGCTAAATTGGAATTTCATTCTTTCTAGAATGGCTCAAATGTGGTTTGGTCAGTAGTGGTGTGATTGGATTAATCCCGCGTTAACTCAGCCAAAGTATCAGTTATTGTCAACGACAACCCAACCAAAGAATTCTCTATGGAGCGAGGCCTCCGACAAGGCGACCCTTTATGCGGCTGAAGCCGTGTGAGCAATGATGAAAGAGGTCACCGCCATCGGGGTTTTTAAAGGCATTCAAATGGGACTAGAGAGCAGGATCATCTCTCATCTCCAGCTTGCTGATGATAGTCTCTTTCTCGGTCAGTGGTCCTCCTGCAACATTCGAAACCTCTTTTCCCTTCTTAAGTTCTTCGAGTAGGCTTTCGGTCTTCAAATGAACTTGAAGAAAACAAGGCTTTTTGGTGTGAGAGTTCCTCACACAGAAGTGGAAGAGATGGCCCATTTAGTGGGATGCAAGTGTGACAACCTTCTCTTTGATTATTTGGGCCTTCCGGTGGGTAAGGACATGTCCTTAATTGACAGTTGGGATCCTATGCTCGACAAGATTAAAGCTAAGTTGAGCTCATAGAAGCTAAAGTTGTTTTCAATTGGAGGGAGGCTAACTTTGGTAAAGTCGGTGCTAGGTGGACTTCCACTTTTCTTTCTTTCTATTTTCAGGGTGCCAACGACGGTTCTCAAAAAATTAGAGAACCTTCGCAACAATTTTTTATTGGGGGGGAGAGGTGGAGGGAACAAAAAATTTTTTTGAGGTAATTACAAGTCCTGATTGGGGATAGCTCAATGGGCAGCTTAGGAGTCGGGAGTTTCTGGGCAAAAAACACTACTCTTTTGTGGAAGTGGTAGTAGCGGTTTGTCACTGAAAAAGGTAGACTTTGGGCTAAAGTGGTGAGAGACCTTTATGGGGCGGAAAGGGATGGGAATATTAAAGGGTTGGGTTCGAGCGGGGTAAGTGTCTGGAAAGATATCTTCAAAACAGTCACCATTGCTAACAACTTTGGGATACCTCAGAACATTCTGGTTCTCAAGGTTGTTGGCAATGGCAGATTAACAAAGTTATGGTTGGATACTTGGCTTATGAATGCACCTTTAAAGAAAAAATTTCCTAGGTTATTCCATCTTGACAGGTCTCGGGAATCAACAGTCCCAGACAAAGCCACTTTCTCTTCATCTGCCGCTGTCTGGTCTTAGACCTGGCGATGCAATCCGACTGGCCGTACAAATGATGAGTTTGGGAGGCTCAAAACGTTGCTTCAGGAGGCTACCTTAGATCTTACCAAAGAAGACACTTGGTGCTGGAGTCTCGACAGAAAAGACTTGACCGTTGGTGTTCTAGCCAGATTCCTCGACAAGCATAGGTTCTTTGCCTCTTCTCCTCCAACTCTTTGGTCAAAACTTCTCCCCAAGAATGTCCTCATTTTCCACTGGCGAGCTGAGCACCTCTTCGTCCTGGCTTTTATTCAACTTCAGCCAAGTGGTGTCCCAGTTCATAACACCACTTGCAGGCTTTGCAACCAACTTTCGGAGACAATTGATCATGCTCTATTCTGCTGCCATTTTTCTATACAAATCTTGGATTCTGTCTGCCAATGGTACTAGATGTCAGCAAGTATAATTCTGGAAGTTCAAGACCTCTCTTCCCCGTCTTTCTTCAAGGGTTGTCCCCAAAATTCCAAGGCGTTGTTGTAGGCTGTGGGCATCATCTCAAGCTTGGCGATCTGAAAGGCTAGAAATCGTTTTGTTGTGCAAAATGGATTTTGGAACTCGCTGCAAATTCTAACAGATATCCAACTTCAGTCTTTGTTATTGTTCAAAAGCAGGGGGTGCAATCTTATCTCCACCTTGTACGATTGGATTCTTAACCCTTTGGGAATCATCTGCTACTGATCTCTTTCGTTTGTGGTCTACTCTCCTCTGTCTTTGGTTGTCTTTGTAGGCACTCAGCCTTGTAGGCGTTTTGCTTGAGGCGTTCTCTTGCCTCTTCTTTTGTTGTTTCTTTTGCCTCAAAAGCTTCTTTCCCTGTATCTGACTTTCTTTCTCTAATAATATTCTCTCTTGCTGTTTGGGTCATTTTGCCACTAGTGTTTGGGGGTTGACAACTTTTTGCCATTAAAATTTTTATGGGGTCAAATTACCACGAATGTTTGAGAAATGTGATCAATTTTCCACTGCTGTTAAATGGGTTGACAGATTTGTTAATTTTTTTAGACTAATGTTTTATTTTCACTTTAAAGTTTGTAAATCTGAAAAATTAACCCTTAAACTTTAGACTTCTTACACTTTGATCTAGGGATGGCAGTGGGTCGGATGATAACCGGTAACCGCGGATATCCGTGACTTTTATAACGGTTTATCCGCAGATATTATCCGCAGTTATTGACTAATAGATGAAAATTACTAACCGTGACTCTAATGGGTGCAGTTACGGATATGAAGTAACCGTAACCGCGGATACCTGTTAACCATTACCCAGCCCTCCTTTTTTTAATACCCATGTCTCGGCCCATGTGTAATACCCAACCCATTTCTAATACCCAGCCCATGTATAAAACCCAACCCAACCCATGTTTAATATACCCACCGGCCACTAGGCCAGCACAAACTGATCTTGCCTCTTGTTGTATTTCCGGTCTTGCACTTAGTTATGACCTGATTAATACCAATCTTTTTTTCTTTCAAAGCTTGTAAAACGGTTTTTTGACGGGTAATGGATATCTGCGGGTGACGAATATCCATACATAGACACGTTTTTGAAAACCGGACCGGACCGGCCGGTCGAACCACGAACCGGTTAGCCAACCGGTCCGGATTTCGGTTTTGAAGCACTTGGTCAAGAACCGGTCAAAACTGGAAAAAACCGGTTAAACCGGTGAAAACCGAACAATCGGTGATTTCTTCTTCTTTTTGTGCATTTTTTTGAAATTTTTTTTCAAAAACTCCCAAATTTTTATCACTAATTTTATTTTATTCCACATTTACTTATAAATTCATATTTAACACATTAATTTTTTGAAATATATTTAAAACATTTTTAAACTATAATGTAAATATACAAAATAATTTTCAGTTATTTTAAATTATTATTTTCAATGACAAAACTAATTAAAATATAGAATATTGTTTTCTTTATTATAAAATGACTAATTTGTATTTTAAATTATTATTTTAATGTAAAAAATGTGCATTATTATTTCATATTTAGATTATTTCATGATAATTCTAAGCAATGAGTGATAATAACTAACTTTAAAAAAATAATCGGTTGGACCAGTGGTCCAAACGATTGAACAGATCAGACCATGAACCGGTGCTCGAACGGTTCTATTGCCGGTCCGGTTTTTAAAACCATGTATATAGGTGCCAGGTACTAACCGTTATAACGGATACCTACTAACCACAAATAGTAAAATATCCGCGATTGGTGGATGCGGTTATACCCTATCCGCGGAGTAGGAGTAACCGGCCCATTGCCATCCATACTTTGATCCCTCCCTCCAACCAGTTACAGCTTCAGCATGCCATTGCACCACCATCCCTCCGTGCTGCACCACCGTCCCTCCGTCGTTGCACCACCGCCCCTCCGTCGCTACACCACCGCCCCTTCCGTTGTTGCACCACCGCCCAATTAATCAAACTTGTTTTGTTTTGTTTTTGTTTTTGTAACTATCAAACTTGTTTTGTTTAACTAAAACATATTCGATTTTTTACGTTATTTTTATACTGCGATTCTACGTGCGTTCAATTTAATAAAATTAACCAGAGTATTATTCCCTTTGTCTAATAAGTGGTGCATCATTTTTTATGCATTTAATATAAATTTATTTATTTCTATCATTTTAACAATAAATTTTAAAATTTTATATAATTTTTTAATTATTTGATATTTATACTATAAAAATATTTTTTTCCTAAAATGTTTAATAACTTTTTTTTTCTTATTTGCAAACCAAACTTTCCATATAGGTTATACAAAACCAAAGAATGTGATGTAGCTAGGGATGCCATGTTATGATAACTTGGTATATTCATGACATGACCCCACCTGGAAAAAAATTAAGGTTTATTAATCACATAGACAAAGCAAGAACATGAGAGCATGATAGTTAATAGAAAACCCCACTCACTCTAATGGAAAAGAGGCCCGACACATATATACTGATTTGCAGCTTGTACATTATAATCCTAATTAAGCTGCTTTTTTAAGGAGTAATTATCACAAGTGTGGAGCAACAGATAATTTGTGGTTGCTAATTGATATCTAATTATGCACTATCAATTTGTTTGAAAAATACTCCTATACAAAACTTGCTAGCAACACTTGTTTGAACATTTACTTACACGATATCTATGAAAAACTTGTTATATACACTCTCAGAAAAATAGATCAATATTTATGCTTGGACAGATCTAGAAAGATTGACACATTTTATATTTTGTAAATTTATTAGCACCACTTTTATCTTATTACTACGTATCCTCAATTTTCATTATCCATCCAAAAGGTACCTTTATTTTATTTGTCAACATTATTTCATCACATTTAAAATTTTAAAATTCTTAAATATTTCCATATCCTTAATCAAATGTTTAGGTGTATTTATTATGATTAATCTTTAAGTATGTTTAGGTGTAAGAGAATGATTATATGGTAGGCATTTAATGAAAAAATGTCTAAACAATGCAACTATATATATATATATATATATATATATATATATATATATATATATATTAAAAGAATGGTTCATGAATGGACCAAATTGGTGAATTATAAGTAAAAGTATACTTAGGCTCAGTTCATCTACAATTTTTTGGGAATTGTTTTTCTCCACCTTTTCAATTTTCAATACATCAACAACCTTTAATCTATCAATTCACCATCAATTCTCTATAAAATAATATTTTTTTCAAATTTTCTTACTCATATACATTTCATCCATCAATAAAAAAACACAGCTTTCCTATTGCAAATGAACACACCCTTAAGAAATTAAATTGGAGGACCCCTTTAAAAAGAAAAAGAAGAGGGGAGACATTTACAACTAGACAAAGAATGGTCTCTCAGCTGTCCACCGTGTGAGTGACACATGATAGGCGCCAATTTGATTTGCCAAAAAGATTCTTCCAAGTGCTCATCATCATGCACTCCTCTCCTGTTCATTAAATTCACATTTCTAAAATTTTATCAAAAACTTTCTTGCAATCTCCAAGCTCTCTATATAAACCAAGCTCTACAAGTTCTCCTTCGCATCTCACTTGTGACTTACCTCTCTACTCACACTCTCCTTTCAGATTTCAGTCAATCACCCCCTTGAGTCTTACTCTCGTCCAAAATGGCCACTGTTGCGGTAATAAATATAGAACTGCATATCACGCTAGATCTAGCACAAGTGATCAATCGCCATGACTGATCTAACACTTCATCTGATCATATGATCTGTTTGTTCTCTTTTGATTTACGATGTGCAGGTTGAATCAGCTCAGCCAACATTGTCAGAGACCCAGGCACCGGAGGTGATCAAAGTGGAGACAACACCAAAGGAAGAGCCAGAGGCAGCAGAAGCAGCACCAGTGGCCGAGCCTGCACCCGCTGAAGAACCAAAGGATCAGAAGACCACTGTTGCAGAAGAAACCGAAGCCCCGAAACTCGAGGCTACAGTTGAAACCGAAACCAAAGAAGCCGTAGAAGATGTGAAGATTGATCAGGCAGAGGAGCCAGCTGCTGTTGAGGAGGAAAAGGAAGAAGCTCCAAAGGCAGAAGTACCAGCGGTCGAGGTTGAGGAGACGAAAGAAGAGGCTGCACCAAAGGAGGAGCCAGCCGTGGAGGAGAAGGCGGCTGAGGAAGAGAAGGTGGCCGAAGTGCCAGCACCAGAAGCAGCCACTGAGACTCCAGCTGAGAAGGCTGCAGAGTGAAGGAGGATGCAGAGTTTGTGAGGGCTAAAGATGCTGATCAAGTATTAGTTTGCCTTTTTATTACTACTATCTTTGTCTGGTTCTTGGGGTTTGAATTGAAAGCCAGCTTGTTTTGAGTACTTGGTGGAGTCAGCATACAAATATAGAGGGAACTGAAAGAACCCACCCTTATGGGTCTTATGAAATTCACACTCCTACATAGTTTGATATTTTGTGAATTTGTGATGTCTCCAATTTCAGTTAATTTCTAGTAATAGCAATAAATTTCTCCGCAACGAAGATGGTACAGCACTCCCTCCTGCTTCAATCTGGCTAAGCAGGGCTGTAGTAACTAGTTATACAATCAACTTACTACTTGAGGAGCATGTTCCTAATGACTTTTGGCATGCATACAACCAGATATATTTATCCTTAATGTAGAATTCTAGAACAAATTGCCTAAAAAGAAAGCAAATTAGTTTTCCAAAAGAATCAATTGTTCTGAGATGAATGTAGTGCATGCTTTTAACATGATGAGGACCTCGGTTTAAGCTTCTTTGTACAAAATACAAATAAAATATAAAAATTATATTAACCCTTGCGAAATTCTATTTCAACCCGGGAAACTGACAAGGTAAACTGTCAGAACAAAATTAAAGATCAAGAGAACAAGAATGAATTAAATATAGTATAGAAATCGAGAAGCAAAAAATGCATGCTGAAGCAAGCAGATGCCATTGCATATAACAAGCGGATCGATTACATGACAAGCACAGCAGTTTGCAACTAAAGGTGAACGTCCAATGTGACGAGCAATAGTTAGTTGCCCTTAGATTATTTATGCTAACACCTATATTGACATTTTCAGGAGGGGAAAAAAATGCAATGACATCATGGATAGACAGAGACCTATATGAATTCGACGATGACGACGGGGTGGGGGGGGGGGGGTGATTGATCTGTCTTCTTATCCTATAACCTGTACAATCTAGGTACAAAATACTCCTGTGCATACCGGATTCTAGCTCGATCCTCTGATTGCAGATGCAAGCAGTGTGTTTTTACCAGGTACCGAAGCTGCACCCGACATGTTCCTGCGTTATGATGCGAAAACGATCTTGCATCAGTGCCATGGAGGGGTACGGTGGGAAACACAACCGGTAGAAACAAGTATGAGATGACGGAAGATGATGAGGAGGCTCCGATGACTTGTATATGTAAAGCCGAGAGGCCAGACCACGGAAACCTTCCACTGGCAAGTACTTCACTGAGGTCCAGAAAAAGAGAAGGGTCTTCTTTTGATCTGCTGTCATTGCATCCACAATCTGCAACAGTTTTTTTACCATGGTTAAATAAAAAAAAATGATACAGAAGTGAAATTTCATGTGATCTGCTTCTTTGGTTGCTAAAGGCATTTTCCAAGCATGGCTCATATTAGCTGTTTTATCTTTTCTAGCAGAAGTTCACAAGAATACCCAGCCAACAAGCATTTTCCTTTACTGGGAGTTTTTAATCAAAAAACCGAAATCCAGATATCACACTAGTCAGTCCTACATCTTCCAGAATTTCAATACAAGTCCTAAGCTCAAAGTCAGGAAACCTCTAACTCTTTTTGTCCTACACATGAAACAGTTCAACTATCAAACATAAAAGCCAAAATCAAAGAAATAATTGGACTTTTCGTAATACTTACCTTAGAAAATCAGTAAACACCCATTAGCTGTTACTGTCAGGTTGATTTAAATTATTTTGACATGTATGACATCAATCAAATTCTAACAACTTACCCGGTGAATCCTAAGATTGATATATGTATAACAATTTCTTCTCTTTTACTTATGAAAGCGCCCTATTTTCTATTTCAAAATTTTGAAGGTTTAGGATCTGGTCGTTGATAAGAACCATCCTAGGATTTCTAACACAGCTATATCACCCAAAGCCACATTCTATTCCAAACTGCTGCTGACATAGAAAAACAACATCATACCACCTGAAAAGCTATAACAAAGCTATATCTTCTAACACAGCTATATCTTCTAACACAGCTATGTCAGTCAATGTTATTAATCTTATGAGCACACAACATCATACAATTCAACAACTCATGCATATGATAGACAATGTAACAATCCAACAGAACAGCGCTAAAAGAAGTCTCAACTCCTGAAAAGCTATAATAATCAAAATAATCATCCTAAACCTATCATACCACCTCTCATCCCTACATATCCTCATCCCGTTTCATTTTCATCATAGCTATATCAGTGATAACAGGAATTTAGCTTGGTTAAACGAACAAAAAGCCCCTGAATCCACACTCCCCTCATCCCAACAGCCATATATACACAGTTGGTAATAAACCAATAATTTCCATCTGGCCCATTGACATATTTGTTCACCTAGGTTTACCCTTTTTACTTGAACAGACTTTATTCAAGAAATGCGTATCTTGGTCATCATATCACATGACTAAAACTACTGTTAGAAATATAATGAGTATAAATCAAGCAAACATTGTTAATGACAAAAGGTATGGAGGGCATAGAGGTTACATGATTCACTAGCATAATGAAATAATTAATTACAGCACATAAGGTATATTTTATGCAACTGAAAACAGCTAACGATCATTCATGTACCTTCCAGAACCAAGTTATCTGTGGGTCATCATCTTTATACCCATTGCAGTCCGTATGAGCCTTCCAATCTTCCACTGATATAAGACTTTCACTTCCATAAAGCATCCAATCAAGCTCTTCAAGCTCTAAACTCTGGAAAAAGAACCTCAAAAGTTCCTCACTCTGTAGGATAATGGAGAACCCTTGTGCAAAATGATAAACCTGTTCAGAGACAGACGTCACAAAGCGGTGCTGGATAAGAAGATTAACATATTCTTGCCTATTCCTGCTATTTACAATAATGTTTTTCCCACCAGCGCACAGCTCCACAGTTCTCCTGCATCCTAACTCATCAACTTCTCTAACAAAAGTCAGTCCTAAAGCATCTGAATCAATAAACTCGGGATCCATCTCCAGAATCTCCCTGCAGCTACTATACAAGCATGGATCAGCATCTCTTATATCATCCAAAGAAATACGCTTTCCAGCCAATTGCAAGTAAAAAACACGATCAAACACAATGCCCACTTGTACTTTATGCATCAACGCTAAAGCAATGATCCGACCAGCAAAATTGAAATACTCAAGATGCAGGGGATTCACCTTTGATGCTGCATAAAAAAAGAAAACTCACATGAGGTGAAGAAGCATCCACAAGTTTTTCCTTGCAGATTTGAATCTGCGCAAACCTAATCACAGCTAATCAACAAACAGATAGATGACCTTAACACATTTCCATTATCCACAACCACTATTTAACATCATAATGAACCTTCATAAGAACACCACAACAGCTATCGTTTAAATACAACCAAAAAGAACCCAGGTTACGACCAATGGATATGAAAAATGAAGCAAACAAAAACCTTCCCATGATCCCATCCATTCAATCAGAGACGTCAAAAACAGTAGATGTACAAAAAAAATGATCAAGAAACCAATGCCATATGTCACGGCCCGTTAAGCCCAACAAGGATTTAAGCTTAAATTCGGGATCATACATCAAGCCCAAGGTCCATCAAGACTTCTGGGTCAAGCCCCAAGGCCCAATTCGATTTTGAGAGCTAAGGTCCATTCAGGAAGGCTCTCTCACTCTCCAAGACTTTCTAGAGTCTTCTAGGGAAGTCTAGGATGTGGTAGACTTGTGTAGATATTTGTAGAGAGGAGTAGAGAAGTGTAGAGAACTCTAGAGGATTGATCTCCACCGTTGGATCAAGATGATCCTAACCGTCCATTGAGGAGGTGGAGTCCTATATATACCCCCACTTGGGGCTCATTTGTAATCATCCAAGC
The DNA here is from genome assembly GCA_024586325.1 of Stellera chamaejasme. NCBI lineage: Eukaryota > Viridiplantae > Streptophyta > Magnoliopsida > Malvales > Thymelaeaceae > Stellera > Stellera chamaejasme. Next base: position 3,030,315 of record CM044986.1, read on the forward strand.
ATTTCCGAGCAATCAATACAAGTTCTCCTTCAAAAGCTCTCTAGCTCTCTCAAAGTTCTCTTAAGCTTCCGCCAAGCTTTCAAGGCGTCCAAGGGTTGGGTCGAGGCTGACTTAGCACAAGAAGGTGTGTCTAAGTGCCGCACGGAGTAGCTGAGAAATCAGTCCGTGACACATATCTATCTAGTGTAGAAAACAAGTCATCAATAGCATAACACATACAAAATAATGTCCAAATGCAACTTGACTGACTAAAAGATTACAACACAAGCATTTACTTAGAATTGCAATGATCCCATGTTACAACGCACATTTCTAAGTAATCTTACAATCCATTCACAGGACAGCAAAAGGTTTCAACAACCTATTGCATTCAAATTTCAAAAGCAACTATTATTTCTTTTTAAAAGAAAATTAATGCCATCTTAATGATCATCTTACACGTACTTACAGCCAGAAGTATTTATTTATTAGAAAAAAGATTTATGTACATCTAATGTCAAATATTCAAATCAAAGGCATATAGGCATCAATCACTGATTTCCAATTAAATCAATGGCAACAGCAATTTATGGACCCCATGCATTACTGTTTGTGAATGACAATCGAAGACAATATAACATGTTTCCCAAAAATTCTTGGTCACAAAGGGGAGCAGTGGAATCAAATGAGCAGGGATCTAGTAGAATGACAGCTACAGTTACACTTCAAAAGCACATTCCTTGCGTAACTGCTATCTACGTAAATACTGCCTTCATATATAACGTGTAACATACTTTGAAGATCCCTCGGCAGTTGGTACAAACCTTAAGCATATGTTCTTGCTCTCAACCAGCTCTGCTTGTTTCGGTTCTCAAGAACTTGTCTCAAATTTTTTATTTCAAAACATGGCATCTTGTGCATGCATAATGCTTTCTCAACAGCACATGCTTTCTTTATTTTTTTCCCTTTATGATAGCAAAAAATAAGAGTACATTTCCTATTTCATTTTCCTCAGATCTCGAAAAAGAATACAGTTAGCTAGTGTTATTAAATTGCTACACAAGAAATTTTGAGTAAAATAGAAAGTCAGTTTACCAGTAAATTCTGTATAATATTCGCTAAAACAATGTTTTTTTTTTAATCCAACGCATGTGCCTACATAAAACTCCCTTATCATTGAAAAGAAGTTTGTTCCTGTCTTCTCAGTTTCACAGAGACACAGCCCACATAAAACTTACAATTAACAAATCACCTCAATCTCAATGCACACAAACGTGCAATTATTTCTCTCTTCCAATCTCTCATTTCCTAACTTTTCTAGAGCTTACCCTCTAACTGATAGATATAACTCCCCACTTGTGCAAATTTCAACGCTGCTCCTCATCCGGGTGAATCAAATTTCAATAGATCTACATGGACATTGGTTTTGAGTGAAGTCAAGCAAATCCACTAATGGTTTCAGCTTGAAACAATGCTCTTTTATCACACTGATTAACCCAATGATGATCAGACAGCAAGGTTCTGCTATGGTTATAAAGGCTATGTCAAGGAACTACATAAATATAAGGTTTGGCAGAATCACATAAAAAGACACTTTCTTTCTCATGAGTTTCTCTAGCATGTTTTGGCTAGATCTACGTCTAAAAGTAGTCCAGTACTAAGTATGATACCAATAATGGGGCCCTGCTGCCCAAAATTGGCTGCGCCTTCAGACTTATAATATGCATGTACTAATCAGACAGAGTGCTAAACCTTTTCAACAGGTTTTCAATCAGTGAATGCTGTAGACATTGGGTTCTAGAAAGTGAGAGGTACAGAGAACTTAAGATTTCATCATTCTATTTCAAGACTACTTTTCTATAATTTTACCAACTCAAATTTGTTGTCGACACCATGCCTGAACTCAGAATAATTTCTACTCTCTGATGCAATCTTTAAAAAATCATCACATTCATGACCTTCTAAAAGAAACTATACTAATAAAATATGCACAAACCACATAATGGCTTCCTAAATTTGCATAAAATCAAATCCTATGTAGAGGAACAGAAAGTTTCATTCACCTTGTAACCAGTAATTCCTCTAGATGCCTACTCAAAAGGTTAAACTTGATAAATTTTAAGCGACCTCAAGTTTGGGTGCCAAATGTTAAACTGAATGGTAACTTTAGAGACTTGTCTCTCACGAAAACGTGGGTTGCCTGACATGGATTACTGGTAGCCATCGTAGCAGGTAATTAAATACATCAGGGATAGAAAAATGAGCCTGAACTAAAAGGAAAAAATGCTGGGTTCATTTCTTTAATCATGACCTTCAGACTACACTTCTGTACCAGTTGCATGTTTTTACTAGCACCTACACTACATAGCAGAGCAAACTTCCAATGTCTGTAAATTCTTAGAATTTTGGCCACTGCCACCATCACTGTAGTCTACAATTATGTCAAACTAGAAGAGCAACATACTTGTAATTTTTTCAATATGTCACCTTTATTATTAAAGGTAAGAGAAGAATGAAAGAAACTAAACCATTCTATCTAAAAACAATAATGACAACACATAATTATGGATTTAATATAATATGAAAATAGTGTATGGAAGCATTACCTGGGTTGGGAAAAAACCTTCTTCGGTCATTTGGGCATGGGACAAAAAGAGCATTTTCTGGATTAAATATAGCTTGGCACACCAAGAAGAACCATTCCCGCAGTACACCAGGGCCTGTGGCTTCTTCGTTTTTGAATTCCATAAATAGACCAGAATGCAGCTGGTCACGATCTGCATGTCCAATATATCGGAAAGATTCTGCTAACAACTGCGACCTGTCAATGAGCATCTCATGCAATTCCTCATAGTCTTCTTTTACATCAGGGAACATCAGCATAGTCAAGTGCCTTCTGGATTCAAAATCAGTCACGTCCTTGTGCTGAAGAAGCCAATGATAGTCATCAGTTCGCCTGGAATATCTGATAATCAAGGCACGCAAAGAAGACTTTCTGGCCCTCAAAACTTCCCAGAACCGCTCTTCAGCACCCAAATAAAGTTCTGAGATTCGATGCAGCTCCCTCAAGATAACAAGATACTGAGACCACCCAAAATCAACAAACTCGCTCTCCACATTTCCTTTAGGGGAAAATTCCTCCACTGTAATTAAGCATTTATCCATTTTGGACAAAATGTTGATGAATAAATCATGAAGAAGTTCAATTTCTTCCCCATCCACTGAACTATTACAGACCTTTCTATCCAATTGAAGAGAAATAGGCAACTGGAAACCCACATGCTCCTTAATGGAACTCCGCAAACGATTCAAAAACATAATAAAATCGCGCACATCACTTACTAAGATACTCAAGCTGGTAGGTGATTCCGAGCTCGATTCCAGACCTATACATAACTTCTCAGCCAATTCATCAACAAAGGGGAAAATCTCTTGCATCATAACTAACCCCCGGACTTCCTCACCAAACTTCAACCCTCTAGAAGCATTAGTACTCTCCATCAACCATCCTAGTGTACTTCGGCATTTAACATACAAATCATCTTCCTTATCAACCTCCCTAAGCAACTTACAAAACTCTAACACGATGGGAGAACAGTAACAAAACATACTCTCAGACAAGGATGTCCTGCAACATTCCATGAACTGTCTGATGCAACTAGCAGCTGATTTTTTATCCTCGTGGTTTGAAGACATAAAAAGCCTAACCAAAAATGCAGGTGCGGACGAGGCTAAAAATACCTGGAAATGCCCCGGGGCAGAGTCATTATCCTCCTTAGGCGTGGCCTCGAAAAACATGGGTATGCATTTCTCCAGTTCATTTCTCACAGGACCTGATTCACCACGGAAAAGGCAGCGTATGATGAAGACCATTGTGTCCATGACTTGCCAGGTTTGAGGGTGACCAGTAGACCGCATCCGGCCAACAAGCTGAAGATTAGCGTCATTCTCGATCGAGCACTCAGCCAGAGACTGCTCCAACTGAAGCTGTTTCCCGTTATAAAGTAGGCGCTGCTCCTCCACCCGGATTCCAGTCATGGCTTCGATCATCTGGTGAAGAGATTTTACAGTATCATCCGTATTGGCATAGACAACGAGGGTGTTGCCAGCAGAGAGACCCCGGATGAAGAATTGGAGGCGTGAGGAGGAGCCAGAGGCTGACGATGAAGGAGCGTCCGAGGAGTAACGGCGAGAACCGAGAATTGAGGAGGAGGAAGAAGAAGCGCCATAGTAGACAGCGGAGTGAGGATGAGAGCCTTGATGGTGGTGTTGGTGATGATCGTCTTTCTTCATCCTGATTGGAACTAAGAGGGAATCATCCTCGTCGTCATCGTCGAAAGTGGGAGCGAAATCGTCGAACTTGCGCTTGGAGGCAGCATAACGGTGGTCAAGGTGGCCGTTGGCGGTGAAATCAACGGCGGCGCCCGGGTTTCGGAAGAAAGACATCGGGTGTTAGGAGGGTCCCCCAGCCGGCTACGGTTGGGGCGAGCTCATGTGATCGACGTTTACAAGAACATCCAGCGAGAATCGGAAAAACCCTAGCGGAGACGAAGAGAGAGCCGAATAAGGAAGTGAAATTTAAGAGCGAGTGTATTGGGAAAGAAGAAACCTGAATACTGACGATACAAATTTGCAGTCTTCAATTTACTTTCTTTCTTGTCAAAAAGCACAAAATACACTCAACTATTCATGTTTTCTCTATTTGGTCATTCAAGTATCTAATGAGCCGAATAAATCATCCAAATCTAGGGGTGTTCAAAACAAAAACTGTAAACCCGCAAACCCGAGCCACCCCCATAATTCGAAATCGAAAAACCCGAGATCCGTCCGAAAATAAAAAAACCAAGTAATTACGGGTCGGTTTCGGGTTATTGTTTGCGTTACCTGCGGGTACCCGCCCCACCCCGCCCCGCATATACTACTACTATTTACAAACTACTACTATTATGTGTGTTACTCGCATGTACCCGCCCCGCCCCGTATATTCCTACTTTATTTCCTCTTCTTCCATTCACAATTACTACTATTATTTTCATAATGTTTGTGAATTTAGTGCTTTACTTATGTATTTAATTACGGTGAAAGTGCACTCATGGTCCTGTAACTTTAATAATTGTATCACTACGGTATTGTTTTAACTTTTTGTACTAATAAAGTTATGTTTTTAAGTGTTTTATTCATCCATGGTATTTTTCCGTCCATTGACTATTAACTTTAACGGATTTGTGGGAAAAATGATAAAATCAGCAATTCAATTGTTTTTATAAAAATTTATTTACACCCCAAGTTTTAAACTTAACCATTTAGGCACTCCCTAACAGTTTTAATTAAGCCCAACAACACCCAGCCACTGTCGTGCTGCCGCCACCACCACCACCGGAGAGCCACTGCAGACAACCGCCACCGCCGGAAAAGGCAGAAACTTAAAAAAAATACACGAGAACATAGATCGGGGCCTAGGACCGCCAGATCCCAGCCCAGGGCCTCCGAATCACGACCTAGGGCCTCCGGATCGCAACCCCAGGCCGGCGAATGCCGGCCCTGTGTCGTCGATGCGCGGCCTAGGCTAGCGATTCGCTGGCTTGGGGCTGCGATTTGCCGGCCTTGGGCCAAGACCTGGCGGTCCAAGGCCTCGATCTACGTTCTTGGCTATTTTTTTGAGTTTCTGGCATTTTCCGGAGGTGGCGGTGGAGGTCGGTGGCTGCTATCCGGTGGCAGCGGCCCGACGGTGACTGGGTGTTGTTGGCCTTAATTAAAACATTTGGGTTAAAGTGTTAAGTTTAAAACTGTTAGGGAGTGCCTAAATGGTTAAGTTTAAAATTGGGGTGTAAATAATTTTTTTTAAAACAATTGAGTTGCTGATTTTATCATTTTTCCCATAAATCCGTTAAAGTTAAATTGAATGGAAAATGACCATGGATGAAGAAAAAACTTCAAAACATGACTTTATTAGTACAAAAAGTTAAAACAGGATCGTAATGGTACAATAATTAAAGTTACAGGACCATGAATGCACTTTATCCATTTAATTACTTACTCCATTTGTAAGGATTTAAGAATTGATGTAGTCACTTTTTTTCTTTTAGAAGCACATTTCTTCATGATATTAATATTCATTATTGTGTGGGTAACTGCAATCCGATCTACAAAAACCATCATCGTGGGGGTACCCGTGACGCGGGTATCTACATAGTGTGGTCGGTTACAGATAGTGAAACTGGGTATCCATCCCGTTACGTACGGATAAATTTTCTCTACTATCCGCCCACGCCTCGTGCACGCCCTTATCCAATTCAATTGTCAACTCTGTATCAATCAGGCTAGTAGCAAGCTGTTTTGCTTACATGACAAATAAATCTACCTTATAAAATTCACAAATCATTAGTAGCTTTTCAATTTATTCAAAGACCAAAGTCCATCTATAATCTCTTAACTTTAGTTCTCATTATAAGGTTAAACATTCAACTCCTGAATGCCTAAACAAAGCCCAAAAAGTGCAAAAAAAAAAAAAAGAAATATTAACATCCCGTAGGTTAGTACAAACTCATCAAACTTTAACCACAAGAAGCCATAAAACCAGTGTATGCTAAACCAAAAATTACCTTGTCTCACTACCCTAAATGTGACATTTATATTGGGTAATGAGCTGCAATACAGAACTAATATGAAATTGGTGAATATGGGCTACAAAAAGGGAAATTAAAACAAACATTTAATTAAGAAGTTTGCACTCTTACACCTTAGGATATCTACTATACGTTATGAGTACACTCCTGGTAAAGACGATCTAAGATGAACACGAGCGGCCACCTTCGCTCTGCACCTCCATCCCCATTGAAAACATGAAGGGTCCGTTTAGTTTTTGAAATTTTTTCAAGTTTCCATCTCCAAATTTCCTTTATAAATATTTGATCATACAACTAACTTTCAAGTGACGGAAAACCATGTTTTCCAGACTTTGAAAAACTCTAGTATTACCATGAAAACCTTCCAAACAAGGTTCCTTAATTTAATATACTAGAATTTTTCAAAGTTTGGAAAATAAGGTTTTTCATCACTTAACATCTAGTTATATGATCCAATATTAACAAATGAAATTTGGAGTTGAAAATTTGAAAAAAAGTTCACAACTAAACGGAGCCGAAGTTAAGAAGCAAATAAATGACAATATAAAGTGGGACTGAGAACATAACTTGTAATAAATAGGGTAAATCAATAACCAATTTGCAGATATCGAACCTACATTCCAGGTTCCAACTGTCCTAAAAAGCTTAGTTGCCTCCAGTATCTCAGGACGATACAAATTGAACTCATGACTACAACCAGATGACCTAAAATTTTAACATGTAAGGAGTTGAAGTTCTTACATAGAGAAGCAGAAATTTGAGAGTAACAGAGAAAGGTGCATACTGTTTGAAGTAGGGGCAGTTCCAAAATTAGTGAATATTTATATTCTCTTGTCGAAGCCTCCATCACTCCTCCATTCTTGTCGCGTCCATCCCTTCCTATTTCTTGCCTAGATTTTCGCCGAACCCAGCCCTCTGTCGGTGTCCATCCTCTCACTCCCTTCGTCCAATGCAGCAAACCGATATCGTGGTCACCTTTCTCCTTCATTCCGTCCTAGGCCCCGATCTACATTCTCAGATATATTTTTTTGAGTTTCCGGCATTTTCTGGCGGCTGTCCGGCGGCGGTGGCGGCGGCCCGATGGTGGTTGGGTGTTGTCGGGCTTAATTAAAACATTTGGATTAAAGTGTTAAGTTTAAAACTGTTGAGGTGCCTAAATGGTTAAGTTTAAAACTTGGGATGTAAATAATTTTTTTTTAAACAATTGAGTTGCTGATTTTATCATTTTTCCCACAAATCCGTTAAAGTTAACTGTCAATGGACGGAAAGGACCATGGATGAAGAAAAAACTTAAAAACATAACTTTATTGGTTCAAAAAGTTAAAACATGACCGTAGTGGTACAATAATTTAAGTTACAGGACCATGGATGCACTTTACCCATTTAAAGTATATAAAGTTTTAGGATTAAGAGGTAGACCCATTTGATGGAAATGAATTTTTAGGATAATGGCTTAAGCCACTACGAGTAAATTTAGAGGATTTAGGTTAGAAGTTTTAAAGTACATGAGCTACATAAATAAAATTATTTCTATTTTTAAAGAATTCTCTCTTAATACACTGGAGAGAGAGAGAGAGAGAGAGAGAGAGAGAGAGAGGAGAGAGAGAGATTTCCAGAGAGAGAACGAAAATGGGGGAGAGAGTTTAGAAACCATCACAGCTGGGCATATGGAAAACGAAACGGAGACAGGGGTAAGGTTCCGATGATCGAGCTTTTCAACGTGATTGATAGGGTAGGGGTGAGCTTGTTCTTCACAAACTTTCCGGAGGATTGGACACGAAAGAGCATGTGGAGCCATTTTTCACTCTTTGGCAATGTTTTAGACATTTTCATACCAACGAAGAGATCAAAGCAGGGGAGGAGATTCGGTTTTGTTAAGTACAAAGATGTTAAAGAGGTGGATAGTCTGATTGCAAAGATAAGGTCAGTAGCAGTAGGGGCGGAGAATCTATGGGTTAATGAGGCAAGATTTAAACGCAACAAGGAGGCTGCAATCCATGCAACAGGGGGAGAGAACAAAAGAGATGGTGGAGAGATGAAGGTAACAAAAGGAATTACTAGCGGGAATAACTCTGCACAAAGATCTTACAGAGATGTAGTAGGGGGAAGACAAGAGTTGAAGCTAAGAGAAGGACTGGAGAAGAGGGCTCCAATTAACTTAAGGGTCACAGTCAGAGACGAAGAAAAATTGTGGCTCTCAAGATGCGCGCTGGGTGAGGTGAAGCATGTCGCATTACTGGAGAAGACGTCAGTGTTAATTCAAGGAGCTGGGCTTGATAATTACAAGGTCAGTTACTTGGGAGGGATGCGGGTCTTGATCGAATGCCCGTCGACAGAGGAAATGAAGAAGCTGGTTTCAGGGGGCACTGATCAATTATCTGACTGGTTCGATGTGTTAACGCCATGGAATGTAGTAGCGGAGGAGAACAGACCAGGTAGAGTGGTGTGGTTGAATATATCGGGCATTCCGATTCATGCTTGGCACGCTGGCACTTTCGAGATGGTGGCAGGAACATGGGACAAGGTTTTAGAAATGGAAGATCTAACTTTGCAAAAGTTACAGCTGTATATTGGGAGAGTCTGCGTGCTCACGCAGATGGAGGAATCGATAAATTCCGTTCTAGATCTTTTGGTGGATGGATCATCTTTCAAAGTTAGAGTTGTTGAAGATCTGTTTGAGACAGTAGATTTCGGACAAAGGTATGCGAAAAGGGCATATTATTCCGAATCTGAAGGCGAAACGGAGGAGGAGGGAGCTTGTAACTCGGAGGAGAGCTGGGTTCATGGCGGTGAGTCGGAGGACGAGTCGGGCTCAGACGACCCGGGCCTGGAGTTTGCTAATCGAATCGGGTTTTTAGGAGAAGGTGAGCAGGGTGAAACGAAAAGTTTTGAGTTTGACAATTCGGTGGAGGAAGAAAAGGTGATGAACAGAAGGTCCGAAAAGGACGTTTACTCTGACAGTAGCCCAACATCCGAATGTAAGATGGAGAGAGGTCTCTGTCAGGGGGACCCCCTTTCTCCGTTTTTATTTATCTTGGGGGTGGAGGTTCTCAATTTGATGATGGAGGAAGCTGTAAGTCAAGAGGTGTTTCGACCGATCATGTGGGGCGAGATGAGGTGGGGATATCGCATCTGCAATTTTCCGATGATGCAATTTTCAGTGGGGAGTGGTCGGTTGAAAATGCAAGATCCCTGCTGGCTGTGCTCCAATGTTTTCAATTGGTTTCAGGGCTTAAAATCAATCTGGAAAAGACGAGGATTTTTGGCGAAGGGATGGAGTTTGAGGATGTTAAAAATTGCGCAAGAATCCTGGGATGCTCTGCGGCGGCTCTTCCTTTCACTTATTTGGGGCTCCCGGTAGGAGTTAATATGAGTCGTCGAAAAAGTTGGGATTCGGTGGTGAATAAAGTGGAGAACAGGCTATCGACTTGGAAGGCTAACACGCTATCAATTGGTGGCCGATTAACGCTGATAAAGTCGGTTCTTGGGAGCTTACCCCTGTATCACCTGTCAGTTTTCCGTGCTCCAGCCGGTGTGGTAAAGAAAATTGAAACTCTCCGCAATAAATTTTTTTGGGGGGCAACAGGAGACGGGAAAAAATTGATATGGGCTAGGTTTGAAAGGTTGTTGGGAGATAGTGAAGTAGGTGGGTTGAGTGTGGGTAGCTTAAGAGCAAAGAATTTAGCTTTATTAAGTAAATGGAGATGGAGGTGGTTGATAGAGACGAATAGCTTGTGGATAAAACTAGTGGCTTCTATTAATGGAGGGGTTCCAGGATCTTTGAAGTTTGAAGGAGGGATAGGAAGGTGGAGTGTCTGGAAGGATATTGGAAAGGCTGCGGGGGAAGTAGAGAGTTTAGGTCCGGGTTCTCAAATCTGTTTAAACGTGTGGTGGGTATGGGGGATAATACACTTTTCTAGAAGGATGAGTGGGTGGAAGGGGGCTCTCTTAAAGGGCGGTTTAGGAGACTATTTGAGGTAGAGGAGAACAAGAACTGCTCGATCTTAGAGAAGATTAGGTGGGGAGAGGGGGAGGTGGAGTGGAGGTGGGAGTGGAACTGGAGAAGGAGATTGAGAGGGAGAACAGAAGAAGAATTTCTGCACCTGCTTCACATTTTGCAGGTCTTTGTTCCAAAGCAGCATGTTCAGGACACATGGAGATGGGAACCGGCAACGGACGGTGTGTTCACTGTGCATTGCCTATCCCAATTGATCAACACGCATTTGGCAGCTAATCACGACATTTCGACATACTGGTGCAACAAGGTGCCCAGAAAGGTGAATGTGTTCATCTGGAGGGCCTCTCACAGATACATCCCAGCGCGAGCTCAGCTGCAGCAGAGAGGGCTGGAATTAAATACTACTTTATGCCCCCTATGCTCCGAGGCGGACGAGACGGTGGATCATGTTCTAGTTTGTTGTCCATTTGTTGTTGAGATTTGGCGGGCAGTGACGGTGTGGTGCAACACGGAGATGTTTCGTTCTATTGATTTCATTGACGTTATAAATGGTGACTTTATTGCACAGGTCCCAAACAGAGCAAGACAGGCGTGGCAAGCGATAGTCTTCGTTACTGCTTGGGCAATCTGGAAAGCCCGTAATGGGTTGATCATGCAAAACACTTCGTGGCATACCTCTAAGATTCTTGCAGATATTCAGGTTTTGACCTTCCTATGGGTCCAGAGTAGGAGTTCGAAGACCAATAGTTCATGGGGGGAGTGGTTGATTGCTCCGATTATTCAGGGGGCACAAGGGGGGGTCTAATTTGATGCGTTGGGGGGGGGGGGGGTTTGAGTTTTCAGCCATGTTGTTGTTTTTTCCTTGCTTGTATGGCTGGTGGTTTTCAGGTTTCTTGACAGGGATGGGGTAGCTTTTATTTACTGCTTTCCTTTTTCCTTTTTACTCCAAGATAGAACCTATTTCTCATAGGCTTAAACTCTTGGACTCTTTGTTTTTAGCATCTCTTAATGAAATGCACTGCTGTTCAAAAAAAAAAAAATACATGAGCTACAATATGGTTTTCTTCTATCAATTAGAGTTTACGAATTAATTATTAATTACAGAAATCGAAATTCATGCTTTTATATATAAATAATAATAATAATAATAATAATAATAATGAGAATTCACGTTCACATAAATGTATTTACAAAACATGACGAACTCTAAATGAAACAACAACATAATATAGCCAAGAATCGAAGAAGCTTGTTGCATGAAAAGTAGTAAAAACTTACTGAAAATGCTTATTTAAAATTCACAATTAACCATATAGTTCAAGTGCTGCCTTGATAGGCAATAGGCTTGGCATGAAAGGAAATGCATGAAACTCATGTTGCAGCCCATTTATTTGAAGAAGTTGAAAAGTGTCAGCTACTGGATCATACAAAACTAAAGATGCATTGTCATACTTCATGAGAACCTGCCCATTTCTCAAACCACATATGACCCTATCAAATCTTGCTGCTAGGTTTGAACCAAAATCACCAACAAAAGAACCCATTGAGAACTTCTTTATCCAAGAATTCTTCACTTTGTATTGTTCCATGATCCAAATGTCAATATGTCCATTCTCATAGAAAGTTCCCAAAGAGAGACACCCATCAATCTCACAAACACGACTGTCTAAACCATCATGTCTCTTAAACTCAGGATTTGGTATTTCTTGGAGCATTTCGGTTTCTAAATCAAAAGCAATGATGGCTCTAGGGTGAGACCTTGTATACAAACGACCTAACCAATGTACCGATCCTTCCACAACGGCTTGGTTAGATGCCAGACTAAGGTCAGGTGACTCAAACCTTTGTTGTGGTTGTCCTTTGTTGCGCCAAACTTGGTTAGTTTCTAGTGTTAGAACCTCTATTTCTGACATATAAGTAGCCCCTATAAATGCCCTTTCTTGGTTTATTGGTATTCTTTCAACTTTAACATGCTTGACAATCCTCACCACTTTGTACATCTCTGTCTTCGAATCGAACCCGAATCCATACACCTCGGTTTGGTTGGTGTATTGTTCAGGTTTTGTAAAGGCATGAGTTCACCAAGTAAAGGATTGAAGACATGTAAAGTTGTTACCTCTGTTGAATCAGTGACTTCTATGTGGGAGATGCATAGCAGGCCATTATAAGAACCTACTATATCAAAATCCAAGAAGGGTGTGCTGAGCTTCCTTGCTGTTATGTTGTGCCTTTCATCATGGTCAACATCAACAAAATAGAGTTGACTTGATTCACCGGAGCTGCAAAGTAAAAGAAGACCTGGGGTCTTGTTCCTTGCATGGTTTTGGAACATGACATGCAATTTTGGATCACTTGTCAGATTGAGGCCTATATGTGAAGTGCTCTTGTATTGCAGTAATGAGGTGATAGGTAATCTAGATAGAACATCAATGGCAACCTCACGTGGGAGATCGTCGATTCTCCTTGTAGATTGATTGTGGATTGAATTTTCCTCCCGCGTCTTCTGTTCCGGGTTAGGTTTTGTTGTTGAATCCATGGATGAAGATGAACAATAGAAAGTGGGAATCTAGGACTCCAAGGAAGAAAATCTGATGATGAAGAAATTTTAGGTGAGGTGTTTAGATCAGAAGGGTTATGTTCATAGATATGTCTGCAATGAGACATTGATCACACATAGTAAACTACTTCATTATAGAAATGTAATTTGTCTCTTACAATGTTTGTCTATATGCAAGATGGAAGAGCGGCCTGGGAAACTTTATTTTGTCTTTATATATGTCTTCAAGCTTATGATATATGTATATTATAGGTGGTTACAAAAGCTGCAAATATATTAAACAATGCATGATCATCATTAACATAGCCATTTCTGACCAATGTTATTAAGAAACGTAAGTGTTTTATTACAACTACATATAATAGGGGACTTCAAACATAAGCCTTTTTAGGTGAAAAACAAAGTTTTTCACCCATCCTTTTTCATGTGAGAAGCCCGACGTGAGTCACCGTTTATTACGCGGACCTCTGGTGAAAAACGGTAAAGTGAACTTAGTTGTTCACGTGAGAAGGTCTTCGCTATTCACCACCGGCGCTCTCCCAGACCTGTCTTTTTTGAAAGCCATCGTTGATTTCATCCGTGTTGCTGCCATTCTAGCAAGGTCTTCTCTTTGCTGCCGTTCACTACGTATCTGAAGGAGGTCTGGTAACGCCAAATTCGCTACCAATCCATTACGAATGTAACGCACAAGGGCGTTACCAGGATGCTACAAATCGAGGTGTTACTTCAGCCCAATGCGTTACGAGGGCGTTACCAAATTAATGCCCGGGAATCGAAAAGGTGGCTGGTAACGCCATAAGACGTTACGAGGGCGCTACTAGCCTCTGACAGGCTCTGACCGGTAGCGCCCTCAGTAATGCCTTGGGCGCTACAACGATGTTCGGCCCCACAGTAACGCCCAGGGCGTTACTCTGTGCATTACGACATCAGCTGCAACTACGTAGTGGTTCTAACAAGATCTAACAAGGCATTGATGCTGATCTAACAAGGCATTGATGCTGATCTAACAAGGTACTGATGTTGATCTAACAAGGTATTGATGTTGATCTAACAAGGTATTGAGGTCGATCTAACAAGGTATTGATGCCGATCTAACAAGGTATTGATGCTGATCTAACAAGGTATTGATGTCGATCTAACAATGTATTGATGCTGATCTAACAAGGTATTGATGTCGATCTAACAAGATATTGATGCTGATCTAACAAGGTATTGATGTCGATCTAACAAGGTATTGATGCCGATCTAACATGTAAAAGCTATTCGTGTGCGTGACACAACAAAGTGCACAACGTGGAAACACATGAGGCGGGAAGCTGGGTGCATGTGAGCGCAATTCACGCCCCAGGGTCCTGCTTTTTCACGGGCTCCTCAAACTTGGGCCTCCATATTTCACTTTTCTCACTCACCTCCCAAACCCTTAGTATTTAGGTGAATAACTTAACCCCCAATTTCTAAGTTTGAAGCCCCCTAATGGATCAATTAGAATTGCAACTCAATAGCATATCAGAATTTTGACATTACTAATACTAATGCATGTCATTATTATTTTGAACAAGTAGAAGTGCAATGAAGACCAATAACACATAGCGAAGATAAAGTTTGAATTTAGAAGAACCTATGTAAACCTCGTTCTTCAACAAGACAATACTATATAGCAAAACAAAGATTAATTTTATTATGTAAGAAGTACAGATTAAAACTCTTAATTATAAAATCAAAGTCATAATCAACCATGTAGTTCAAGTGCTGCTTTGACAGACAGTTGGCTTGGTACAAAAGAAAAGGCAAGAAATCCATTTTGCAGCCCATTTATTTGGAGAACTTGAAACATGCCAACTACTGGATCATACATGACTAGAGATTTGTTGCCATACTCCATTAGAATCTGAGTGTCTTTCAGACCACAGATGACCCTCCCAAATATTGGTCCTGAGCTTGAAATGTCATCACTGATAAAAGGCTTAACTGAGAACTCCTTTGTCCAGGATTCCTTCACATTGTACTGCTTCATGACCCAAACATCAACCTGTCCATTTTCATAGTAAGTTGCCAAAGATAGGCACCCATTAACCTCACAAAGACGACAATCTGGGACATCTTGTCTCTCAAACACAAGACCTGGTATTTCTTGTAGGGTCTCAGCTTCCAAATTGAAGGCAATGATAGGTCTAGTGTGGAACTGCCTAGAGAAAAGGCCCAACCAATGCACTGATCCCTCCACAAAAGCATGATTGAATGCAAGACTGTTGTCCGGCGACTCAAACTTCTGCTCAGAATATCCTTTGTTTCGCCAAGTTTGGTCGGTTCCTAAGGTTAAAACCTCTATCTCTGACAAATATCTGACATTCAATGCTCCACTTTCTTGGTTTGATGTGCTTCTTTCAATTAGGATATGGTGGATAAGTCTCACCACTTTGTATTCCTTCGTCTTACATACGAACCCGAAGCCATACACCTCAGTCTGGTTGAAGTACAGGTTGGTTTTTGGCAGTGGCACCAGTTCCCCAACTAATGGATTGTAGACATATAAAGTTTTTGACTCTACAGAATGAGTCAACTCTACTTGAGAGATGCACAAAAGGCCATTGCAAAAACCTACTAGATTGAACTCCGGGAAAGGTGTATGCAGTTTCCTTGCTGTTATAATATGGCCTTCATCATGATCACCGTCCGCGAAATATATCTGGTTTGAATCACCAAGATAACTGAGGAAAAGAAAACTTGGGTTCCTTTTCTTTGCCTGGTTATGGAACATGACAGACAATTTTGGATCACTGGTCAAATTGAGACTTGTATGTGAAGTGCTCTTGTACTGCAACAGAGAGGTGATAGGCAATCTAGATAGAATATCAATGGCAACCTCACGTGGAAGATGGTCAATTCTGCTTCTAGAATGGCTATGGATTGTACATTCCTCACTTGTCTTCTGTTCCAAGTTAGAATCTACCTCTGAATCCATGAATGGAGATCAACAAGGAAGAAATGAGAAGAAGATTTGTTGATGAAGAAGGTGTTGGTCAATGGTCGGATCTTATGTGGTGTGTTCATATATAATCTATAACAAGACATGTACATAGTAAACTACTTCATAATAAAATTAACTTTTTTGATGCAAATTATGTCACTGTGTATGCAGGCCGGACTCTTTCAAAGTCCGGCAGGCATGATTATGGTAATTCTTCTGTTTTGTCACCTAAGGAAACAACGAATATGGCCTTCTCCACTATTTTTTAAAGAGTTTAAATAGTTTGGATAAAGTTAATATTTTCTTTTCTTTTCCTTACATGTTTAACCAATATATCTTGTAAAATTCTTCATAAAAACTTTCAACTCAAGTCAACAAAGGAAAGTACTAATGTTTCTTTAGCCTTTCAAAAAAAAGACTAATTTATTTCTCAAAAATTTCATGTATAATTAACTCTATGAGGTGCAATGAAAAATGTTGCATATTTGCAATCCCATATTTATACTTCTATTGTGTTATTCAATGCCTTTTTCATTAGGAAACACATGCAAACCATCACAGGAATTGTAAGGATCCTGCATAAAATTAAAACTCCTACAAAAAGTTGATTTTTCACTTGTCAAGAGACCTATAACCACACCACTGTTAGTTTTAGGAGAGGAAAAGACAACAATAACAATGATTTGTTGCGTAATAGCATTTGAAGTTTCATTCATATTTATGCTAACTGCATTACATCAGTTACTAAAATAGTAATTAACTACTAATTAAGGCATTAACCTAGTGGAACAACTCTTCCACTACTGACTTTAAAACATAAAATAAAACAACAGTAACTGCTATATTATTTTAGTGCAATCATAAACACATGCATTAATACTCATTGTTTAGGAGTTGCACATCCCCAGCTTGGACCTCAAAAGTTCAAATCTGTTAACTGGCAGTGGTTTGGTGAATATATCTGCCAGTTGATCCTCTGTCCTGCAATATTCAAGTGTAATATCCCCATCATTCTGCACTTCTCGCAGAAAAAACAACTTAATATTAAAGTGCTTTGTCTTCCCATGGAAGACTGGATTTCTAGCAATAGATATGGCTGCCTGGTTATCTACCAACACCCTTGTACCTTGAGTCTGCTCACACTTTAGGTCAGATAGAATCTTCCTTAACCAGATTGCTTGGTTTACTACAGTAGTGGCTGAAATAAACTCGGCCTCAGCAGTAGACTGAGCTACAGTATCCTGCTTCTTAGAGCTCCAGGAGAACACTCCTGAACCAAGGGAAAAACAAAAACCTGAGGTACTCTTCATGTCATCCAAGGATCCACCCCAATCACTGTCTGAGTACCCAACTAGTTCCAGATTTTTGCCTTTCTCAAACTTCACACCAAAGCCAATAGTGCCTTTCACATACCTCAATACTCTCTTTGCAGCCTTAAGATGAAGTTCACTAGGGCTGTGCATAAACCTGAACAGTATACTCACTCCATTTAGAATATCAGGACGTGTTGCAGTTAAGTACATTAGACATCCAACCATGCTTCTAAAAAATCTTTGATCCACTTTCTTTGTCCCATCTTCCTTACACAGCTTCTCCTTTAAATTCATTGGAGTACTCATGACTTTACAACTTTCAAACATGAACTTCTTCAGAATTTCAGTGGCATATTTCTTTTGGAAAATAAACACCTCATTCTCACTTTGCCTAACCTTCATGCCAAGAAAGAAGGTCATCAGCCCGAGATCAGTCATTTCAAAGACCTCCCTCATTTCATCTTTAAATCTGTTGATAGCCAAAGAGTAACCTCCGTGATCAAGGATTCTTCGACACTGATGTGGGCAACTCCGGTACTGGAAAGACAAGGCACAGGACACTTTCAGTGCGCAGCAGAGAGAAGAGGAGTGTGGGTGTGTAGTAATCACCTTATTTGAGGCGGGCACCACCCAATATATAGGGTGGTGCTAGGTCTCGTCATGGGCCTTAAACGCTGGAGAATCTCCATAAATGTGCCCATAATTGGGATGGCGGCGTATTAATGGTGTAATAACGGTGGAGTTATTGCGGAGTTACTCCCTCTCCTTTGGCTTAATGTCATAATTAGTGTAACGGTTATGTTGAGGAGACAAAGAAACGTTTCATGGCTAACGGTTCTATACGGGCGCCCATCGGTAAGAGGGGTTCTCCGTAAACACGAGGCCGGCTGCGGTGGACGCGGCCCATATGGCGTTTGCATTTGATAATACGGCCATATGGGTTGGCCCATACATATCAGTATGTCCTCCTCCCACACGGAGGATGGGTTGGGCCCCGTGCTCCGCTTTTAGAGGGAAGTATCCTTATAGACGTTGAGCCCATGTGATATTGTGGCGTTTTGGAGCCCACCAGGGGAGAGCCCAAGAGGTGTCCCCAATGGTGGCCCAAATTCTCGGCCCAATATCAATTGTGGCGGTTGGCAAATGCGATTTCAAAATTTTTGCTTTTGCGCCGTTTGTAATTATGGGGAAGTCGTTTCACTTCCATCGGACTCTTCTTATACGCCAACCCATGTGGGAGTCAATCTCCGAATTTTTGCTTTCCTTGCTTTTGCGCTTGATTTCCTTTGCAATCTAGTTTCCATTTTCGCAAATACCGAAGAATTTCCGGCGAGATTCGAAGAACCCAGCCGTTGAATCCTCGTTTTCGTCTCCGGCGTGGTCACCCCGAGCGGGTTGTGACCCAGGTGACCCGAGGCTCCGGTTTTGCCCTGCGGGTCATGTTTTTGGGCGGTTAAATGACTCCCGGGACTTATCTGAGCTTTATTTCTGGGAATCCTTCGGGTTTTGAGGTCGTGTGGGTCCCCCGGACGTTTTCGCCGAAAATATTTTTCGGGGCCGGGGGGTTGTCTCGGGACGTACAGCGGGCTCGGTAGCACTCCCGGGACCTCGGAATGAGAAACCGTTTGCATATTTGGAATCGTGGGAACGTCCCGGATCTTTTTACGGAGTATAATTTTTGGGTGGGGACGTTCGGTCCCGGGCGACTCCCGGGGCCCGGGCCGGGAATCCCGGGGCTCGGGAAGGAATTTTGCCGACGGCTCCAGTGGAAGGTATGTTATATTTTAAGACGGATTTTATGGTGATATTTGGGGATTTTTGGCGTGACGAGATTTTGGTTCAGGTCGAGACACGCGCACGTCGGGATTTGCGCGGGTTCAGCGGGCCCGGTAGGACACTCTGGATTTCCAAATGGACTTTGGAAACAGGATTTGGGTGTTTTATGATATTCTGAGGGTTGTGTTCAGTTTTGGTTTCATTTGGAGTTTGTTACTTGCATTTGGGGCTAAATTGCAAAGATTTGGAGAGTTAGAGGACTAAGTTGCAATTAACCCTAAAGTCAGCAACTCTTTGGGAAAGGAAAAAGGAGTGAGGCGGCAGCATGAGATTAAGGGGACAAGTGTCCCATTTTCATAAAGGATGGATAAAAAGAAAAGAAAAAGGAAAAAAATATAAAAGGAGAAAGAAATACCTTTTTTCTTCATTTTCTTCTTCACGCTTCTTCTTCTTCTTCCTTCCCTCTTCCATCCACCATGGACACTATTCACCCAAGCTTCTTGTTCTTCATTTCTTGGTTGGAAACATCAAGGATTTGGGCTCCATAAATTGGTAAGTTCCTCCTCTCCATGGATTTGCAAGTAGAAAGCTTGATTATGGTGGAAAAAGAGAGATAAAACCAAATTAGGGTTTACTCTTACCTACTAGTTGTGATGATTCTCTTGCTTCCAAATTTAAGTATGTTGTTCTTGGGATGGAGAGGAGTAAGAATCTATGGTTGGATTTTGGAAAAACATCATGGAAGGAAGAAACCTAATTTGGCGAAAATTAGGGTTAATTCTAAAATGGTGTATGTTTGTGTTCTTGAATCATGCTCTTAGTATGTTGTTCCTAGCATGATTCTAAAGCATTCTATGGTTTCAATTTGGTGGAAAGTTGATTGAGTATAAAAGCCCCAATTTGAGTGAATAGCGAATTAGGGTTTATGTTGAATTTTGGTTGATTTAAGTGTAATTGGTTAGTAATCAAGGTTAAGAAGTATAATTGGTGATTAAAGTGAGTAATTGGAAGCTTGAATGGATTGAATTGGGAATTTGGTGAAAAAGGGGTTAAGGGCCGAATTGAAGAAATGAATCTTTCTCTATGTTGGTGTTGTATTTTGGTTGAATTGGATGGTAAATTGGTATCGGGGTTGGATTCAGGTGCGGTATGGTGTTTGAAATGTCGTTTTCGGGTAAGAAATGGAAAAGTTACCTTTATGCGGGTTTACGGGTAAAATGTCTGGAATCTGGGATTTAATGGCTTGGATGTGTTTGTGGGTGTATGAATAAGGATGTTCTAGCTCGGTTCGTGAAACCGAGCTTTCTGTGGATTTTTGCGGAAAAGTGCGGGTTTGTGCGGGTTTGGTTCTGGGGGTCTGTTTTGGTGAGTTCTGACTTGTGTGTGGTTGTTCAGCTTGTTTCTGCAGTGGTGGATTAGTGCGGGACCTTAAAAGGCGCGTTGTCACATGTCGGGCCGGGAGCCGGGATTTCCCGAGATTTGTACTGCGGAGCGGTTTTTCGAGGTAAGGGTTCAACTTCTCTCGTTATATATACGGGTTTAGTTGAGGCGGGTTCCCGGGTTGAGGACGGTGGTTCGGTGATTCCGGGACCTGTCATATGGTAGGGTACACGTTTGTACTTGTTCTGTTTCAAGGCCCGGATGGTCTTAGAGGCCACGGGTTTATATCTTTGTTCGCGTATTCGCGCTAGGCGCTGGTAGTTATGTTTTTACTCGTTGATATATTATCTTCTGTTTCGCATATGCATTATTCTCATGTGGTTAGGTTCCGCGGTGTCTGCACTGAGGGTGCCGACATTCTGTTTGTACACGCACCAGGAGTGCAGGTACTTCTGTTCTGTGTGTCTGCACTGGAGGGTGCTGACACTTTATGTATACACGCACCGGAGTGCGGGTATACCTCTGTGACCCTACGACAGTTTGGGGATCGCGACCCCTGCCGTACCGTGCTTCGCTTGCATTACATTACATCAGTATATTCTGACCTCTTTGAGAGGGCTGTCGTTTTGGGTCGTTCTGGCGGTTGGACCGCGTATGATGGATTCCGGCTCACTTCTGACTTTGCATTCATGTATATACATATACATACATATATATATATATATATATATATATATGTGCTTGTGCTTGTATACTGCTTTTTTGCGAGTTTGGTTCAAAGACTTGTACAAACTGTATCTTACCTCAGCCCTTACTGGGTCCTCCCGAGGACTCACCCCTTATTTGTTTACCACCTTTCAGGTCGGTCTGACAAGCAGCCGGCGGACTAGAGATCCGCGGTGCTTTTGGTTTTGGTTTCAGCAGCAGCAGCAGTACCTCGTGCGGGAATCTTCTGAGCGAGAGGTTTCCCTGATTCCGCACTTAGGTATTTCTAGGTTTTGTCGATGGCTCTGTAGGTGTAGTTGCATGCATGTAGATCAGATCATGATTTTGTATATGGTGCATATTCTGGAATGTGTGATGATTCTCAGATCTGTCTTCTGAGTCGAGGGCGGAGCCCCGACTTGCTTATATTGGTTATATATATAAAATGGTTCCGGTGATCTGGTTATCATAAGTAATGAAATGGATTCGGTGTTTCTGAGTTCTGTTGCTAAGTTTGGTGTAAGCTACTCCATGAACTGCGTGTTTGTTATTTGTTGAGTTATCTTGTATACTTGCCATGTATGTGAGTTTTGTAGGTTGCGGGTCGTAGTACGACCATTCTGTTTGTGGGCTGGGTCATGGGACCACTGCACGTAGCGGGTTTCGGTAGTACCGTTACCGCGCTTTCCGCCGTAGCTTCCGCTTCCGAACGTTGCGGCCGGCTCCGCCTCCGCAACCGGGCGGGGTGGTCGTGACAAGTTGGTATCGAGCAGTCAAGTCGGTGTAACCCGAGAGACAAGGTATGGTCAGGCTTAGTATGGATTTTGGGAGGCAAGTATACCAGTCCAGGAGTGGACTTTGGAGCTGTCATGCCAGTTCATGGATAAGTGTCTGCGGGAGATGACTTCGAAGGGCGAGCTGGTGTTTTGTGTTCTATTCTGGGGCGGTTCGGTACGGAGTCTGGCCACCTCCTTATTTGAACCACTTTGGAATGGGTGTGGAGCAGCGGGCGGTTCTTTGGAGCATTCTGGAAGGTTCAGAGGTACTCCGGGCAGGTTTTGGATTCTGGAGGCGCAGAGCTTGAGTGCGGGCTTCCGACATAATCCGGGTACCTTTGTTTTATTGATTGGTTGTGATGTGGTTCTGTGATATGAACATGATCTGCTTCTGTGTTTAAGGTTTTGGATTTCAGTTTTGTGATTTTGAGATGAGTTTCTGCATCATGCATTGCATTACACTACAGAGCCTTAGAATACTGCTGCTAGCTGTTGGTAGAGAGAGTTATTTGTTTTGGACTACTCGGTTTGGACTATTTGGTTATGGGATAAGTTGGTTTTGGTATGGATTCTTGGTTATGATTATGTTGATGTTTGGTTGGTTTGGTTTAAGAATTGGTTACCACACGCAGACAGCGTGATCGAGTACCGGAGGGTCGGGATTGGGATCCCACACCTCCGAGGTTCAGGAGTTGGGTTCAGCGTAACCCAGGGTCTGAACAACCACACTCACCACCCCCGAGTTTTCAGCAGCCACAGGATCCCCCTCCCAACTTGGTTTATGTTTTGGGATGGGTTGGCTGTTGAAGAATTCTGTGCACGTTGGTTGTGGTAACCGCTGCCTTACGGTTTCTGGAGAGGTGTTACCTCTCATGAGTTCTGATGGGTTGGAGGCGGTAAGGTGCAGCATGGAGCTGCAGGTTCTGGAACGTGTTCCGATCGTGGAGTTGGAGGAGGATCAGAGTGTGCAGTGCAAGCGTTGTGGGCCCAAGGATATCAGACCTTATGAGATTTTGGAGCGAGTGGGTACGTTGGCTTTACCCCCCCGGGTATGTCTGCAGTGTACGATGTCTTCTGGAATGACTTGTGAAGGTCAGTTAGGTTTAGATTCGGTACTGTCTGGGGTTGTCAGGTAGAAATACCGGCAACTGACTCGGGGTGTAACAAGATGCACCCGGAGGGTGGGACGCCGCTGAGAGGCTCAGGATGGTAGTCTAAACTACCACTCCCGCCGCACTGTGACGGTGGTTCGATTATGCTTGAGTAAAGGGAAAGTATATGTATTCGATCGATAGTGACACCCGTATGGTTCAGGTTATTCTTGGAGGACCAAGAGTCCTAAGGGGGGGAGAATGTTACGGTCACCCCGAGCGGGTTGTGACCAGGTGACCCGGCTCCGGTTTTGGCATGCGGGTCATGTTTTTGGGCGGTTAAACGGCTCACGGGACTTATCTGAGCAGTATTTCTGGGAATCCTTACAGTTTTGAGGTCGTGTGGGTCCCCCAGACATTTCCGCCAAAATATTTTTCGGTAGGGGTTGTCTCGGGACGCATAACTGGCTCGTAGCGCTCTCGGGACCTCGGAATGAGATACCGTTTGCATATTTGGAATCGTGGGAACGTCCCAGATCTTTTTACGAAGTATAATTTTTGGGTGGGGACGTTCGGTCCCGGGCGACTCCCGGGGCCCAGGCCGGGAATCCCGGGGCTCGGGAAGGAATTTTGCCGACGGCTCCAGTGGAAGGTATGTTATATTTTAAGACGGATTTTATGGTGATATTTGGGGATTTTTGGCGTGACGAGATTTTGGTTCAGGTCGAGACACTCGCACGTCGGGATTTGCGCGGGTTCAGCGTGCCCGGTAGGACACTCTGGATTTCCAAATGGACTTTGGAAACAGGATTTGGGTGTTTTATGATATTCTGAGGGTTGTGTTCAGTTTTGGTTTCATTTGGAGTTTGTTACTTGCATTTGGGGCTAAATTGCAAAGATTTGGAGAGTTAGAGGACTAAGTTGCAATTAACCCTAAAGTCAGCAACTCTTTGGGAAAGGAGAAGGGCTGAAGTCGGTTCAAAATGGGGATAAGGACACTTGTCCTTATGTGTTTAAATGTGGAAAGAAAAGAAGAAAAGAAATGGAAAGTATAAAAGGAAGAAAACTTGTCTTTTCTTCATTTCTTTTCACGCTTCTTCTTCTTCTTCTTCTCCCTCTCCCATCCGCCATTGTCATCCCTCTCCAAGCTCCTTGTGCACTTCAACCTTTGGCAAGAAATCAACAAGGAATTGGATTCTTTAAGTGGTAAGCTTCCTCCCTTTCTCTCTTTACAAGTTGGAAGTTGGTTTTGGCTAGGAAAAGAGGTTTAAAATGGATTTAGGGTTTGTTCTTAGCTATGGGTTTTAATGATTCTCTTGCTTCCAAATTTAAGTATGTTGTTCTTGGGAAGGAGAAGAGTAGGAATTAGGGTTTAATTGATGGAAAAACAATAAGGTTGAAGGAAACCTAAAGTGGTGAAATTAGGGTTGTTTCTAAAGTTGGTCATTTGTTATGTTCTTGAATCATGCTTTGAGTATGTTGTTCCTAGCATGATTCTAAAGCATTCTATGGTTTCAATTTGGTGGAAAATTGGTTGAGTAGAAAAGCCCCAATTTGAGTGAATAGTGAATTAGGGTTTATGTTGAATTTTGGTTGATTTAAGTGTAATTGGTTAGTAATCAAGGTTAAGAAGTATAATTGGTGGTTAAAGTGAGTAATTGGAAGCTTGAATGGATTGAATTGGGAATTTGGTGGAAAAGTGGTTAAGGGCCGAATTACTAAGATGGAACTTTCTCTATGTTGGGATTGTATGTTGATTGATTTGGATGGTAATTTGGTATCGGGGTTGAATTTAGGTGTGGTATGGTGTTTGAAATGTTGTTTTGGGTATTAGTAGCAAAGTTGCTCTTTATGCGTAATTTCCGGGAAAATGTCTGGAATCTGGGATTTAATGGTTTAGATGTGTTTGTGGGTGTATGAATAAGGATGTTCTAGCTTGGGTTGTAAAACCGAGCTTTTTGTGGATTTTTGCGGGAAAGTGCGGGATTGTGCGGGTTTGGTTTCTGGGGTTGTATTCTGACGTGTTTTGATTGGTTTATGGTTGGTCAGCTTGATTCTGTGTTGGTGGAGCAGTGTGGGACCATCAGAGGCCAGTGTGCACTTTTCGAGCCAGGAGTCGGGATTTCCCGGGAGTTGTGCTGCGGGGCAGTGTTTCGAGGTAAGGGTTCAACTTCTCTCGTTATACATACTGGTATGGGACTTTATGTATACGGGTTTAGTTGAGGCGGGTTCCCGGGTTGAGGACGGTGGTTCGGTGATCCCGGGACCTGTCATATGGTAGGGTATATGTTTGTACTTGTTCTGTTTCAAGGCCCGGGTGGTCTTAGAGGCCACGGGTTTATATGTTGTTCTGCGTATTCGCGCTAGGCGCTGATATTTATGTTTTTACGCTTTGATATATTATATTCTGTTTTGCATATGCATTATTATCATGTGGTCGTTTCGTGACGGTGGTCTGCACGGGTGCGAGGGGGTGCCGACATTCTGTTTGTACACGCACCAGGAGTGCAGGTACTTCTGTTCTGTGTGTCCGCACTGGAGGGTGCTGACACTTTACGTATACACGCACCGGGAGTGCAGGTATACCTCTGTGACCCTACGACAGTTTGGGGATCGCGACCCCTGCCGGTACCGTGCTTCTGTTCTGTTCTGTTCTGTATATTCTGACCTCCTAGAGAGGGCTGTCGTTTTGGGTCGTTCTGGCGGTTGGACCGCGTATGATGGGTTCCGGCTCACCTCTGACTCTGCATACATTTATATACATGTATATATTTGCTTGTATTTGTTCTTGTTCTGCTGCTGCTTTTGCTTCGGCAAAGACTTGTACAAACCGTATCTTACCTCAGCCTCTACCGGGTCCTCCCGAGGACTCACCCTTATTTGTTTACCACCTTTCAGTCCGTCGACAAGCAGCCGGCGGACTAGAGATCCGCGGTGCTTTTGGTTTTGGATTTCAGCAGAAGAAGCAGACCTCGTGCGGGAATCTTCCGGGTGAGAGGTTTTCCGATTCCGCACTTAGGTATTCTAGGGTTTACTTTGGTGGCTCTGTAGGTGTAGTTGCATGCATGTAGATCAGATCATGATTTTGTATATGGTGCATATTCTGGGATATGTGATGATTCTGTATCTGTCTTCTGAGTCGAGGGCGGAGCCCCGACTTGCTTATATTGGTTTTATGTACGAATTGGTTTCGATGATTTGGTTATCATGAGAAATGGATTCGGTGTTTCGATGGTATCCCATGAACTGCATGTTTGTTGTTAAGTTATTGTGTATACTTGCCATGTATGGGTTTTGTAGGTTGCGGGTCGTAGTACGACCAATCGGTTTGCGGGCCGGGTCATGGGACCACTGCACGTTGCGGGTTTCGGTAGTACTGATTCCGCGCTTTCCGCCGTAGCTTCCGCTTCCGAACGTCGCGGCCGGCTCCGCCTCCGCAACCGGGCGGGGTGGTCGTGACACCCCCTTCTATCAACTAACCCCGAAGAGGTGAAGGTGGGGAACAAAATGGTGAAGATTGGAGTCTTGAGACCACCACTCGTGGGGAAGCTGGAAAAATAACTTCTTCTTCATCCTCAAGGAGGATAGTTGGGGTTTCTGCGTACTTCATCAAGGAGAAGGACGCAAGGGTGTCGATGAGGCCCTCTTTGTGGGCGGGTAGCGAGGGAAGAGGGCCCTCGACGCCCGTGTGAATGGGTCCGCGACGTAGAGAGGCTCGAGGAGTGTAAGGGTGGGTTTCCCTTCACTCATCCCACTGGACGGAAGTGGTCCTACGGAGAGTAGGGGTTAGCAGGGCCCACCGCTTTCCGAGCCATGTGGACACCCTAAAAAACTGGGTGGATGGTTTGGATGGGGACCTCATCGAGCGCTTCAAATGCGCTTTCAACAACCCCCACTGTCTGTTTCGTACTTCTTTTTGCTTTTGTGTTTTTGTGCTTGCACATTTTAAATGCTATTATAACCTGACTTTGTGTTTTGCTACAGCCAAGATGTTGCACCCCAGTACCCTTTTTGCCAAGAAGCAGGATTTGAGGGAGGCCCTCAAGACAAAGATGGAGGAGGAGGTCCCTGCAGAGCCTGCTCAAAGGGCTATCGAGGGGACAGTTGCGGGGACCTCGAAAGGCGGAGAGCCCCGAGGTGTGGAGGCCTTGGTGACGGTGGCTCAACCAGTCAATATGGCTGGTCCCGTCATCATCGAGGAGCTGTCCGAGGACTCCGAGGAGGAGAACCTTCGAAGGAAACGCCCCCGACTTGCAGGTACTATTCTTGTCTCCCCTGGCTGTTTGGTGAATTTTTCTTTTATTTTGTGTTCTGATTCCCATTTAACTTTGCAGCGGCAGAGGGCTTGGCTGTGTCCTCGGACAGCGATCTCACCCGCAAAAGATAAAGGGAAAAGACCAGCCTCGAGGAGTTTTCCGGATGCTCGGAGGGCTGTTGTGGCCTCTCGAGTATATACGAAGAGGCCTTCGAGATCCCTAAGACCCCGAAGGGCATAGATCCCATTTTCGAGCCTCAATTGCTCGAGGACTATCGGCGGAGCCGCGGAGAAATCCTTCAAGCGCAAGGGTCCGGCCCCGCGAGGCCTGGGACCCCGTCATGAAGGTGACTCGCGACGAGTCAGTACTCCTCGGGACGGGGATATGAGATTAAAGGTTGCAGAGGGTCTCGCACTTCCCGTGATGCATTTTTGAAGTACACCTCCTCGGGGGCTCTAGACATTGCGAAGGACATCTGCCAGGGCCTCACTCGAGTAAGTCACAAATCTCGACTCCCCTTTTGTTACCTATCTGATTTTTATTGGCGTATTTTGTTTATACGCTTTGTGTTTGTAACTTGCAGAAAACTGTGCTGGCCCAAGGGCTGGTGGCCAAGATCGAGGACCTTGAATCCCTCGTGAGGAGTCTTGAGGCCAAGGCAAAGGACTCCGAGGAAGTGGAGAGCCTAAAGAAGGCCCTGGCTGAAAAGGATGCCGAGTTGGCTGAAAAGGAGGCCGAGTTGGCGTCCTCGAGGAAAGAGGAGGCTAACATTCTTAGAGCCCTGGGTGTCATGGGCAACCAGCTGAAAGCTTCCATGGCCGATGGAAAGAAGCACGAAGCCCTCTTCCTCGCCGAGCATCATGCGAGAAAAGAGCTTGAAGCTGAAATGGAGCAAGTGCTCGGGGAGTGCCAAAGAATGGAGGCCCAAGCTGAGGCGAAGGACAAACTCATCGAGGAGTTGTCCTTAAGGGTTGCCCAGGCCGAGGATCAGGCGTCGAAGGCTGCAGTCCAGATCGAAGACTGCACCAAGACCCTTAATGAGGTGACGGGCTCCATTGTGGCTGATCACTTAGCCTTCGCACAACTAGAAAACCAAATTGGTTTTAAGTTGTATGATGGTGAAAGTGTTCAACCCCCTGCTTTTTGTAAAGCCCATTCCGAAAGGGCTGATCGAGTGTGCAGGGCGTTCGAGGTGCCGACCGAGAAGGCCGCCGACGCGAAGCCATGGAGGGTGTCCGCTACGCCGAGGGCTTCTACGATGCCGCCACCAAGTGGAGGCCATTGTTGAGAAGTCCCACTGATCCCCTTAACGCGACGAAGGTCGAAGAGCCCTCTCAGCGGTTTTGTTCGAGTGGGGTAGGGCAGGAAGAAATTAGGAGTAGAATATCCTTATGATATTCTGCCCGGGCATGTAGAGGATGCCCTGTTGTACCTCCAACGATGATGTCCCCAAGTAGTTTTGGGGCTGTAATTAAATTTTTGCTCATTTTTGATAAAATAATGGACAACTTTTCAGCATTTATTGCCTTTGTAGTTGTTATATGAGTATTACTTGCATAATGCGAAGCGTTTGTACTTGTGCTGGGTAAATTTGTGTAAGTGAAATCGCGTAACTCTTCGTAGAGTGATTTTATTCGATGTGCACTGGTCGAGCAGTGACCTTGCAATCAATTTTTGTTCTTACTGTATAAAGTAGTGGACACTCTTCGTAGAGTGATTTTATGTCAAAATAGCTTGCATAATGCAAAGACTTGGAATATTGCCTTTCTTTTGATGTATGAACATTGCTTTGTAGAACGCAAAGACTTTGAATACCCTTGCCAATTTATTTAAAGGAAAGCGCATAACTTAAACGTAATAAGGCCTCAAGTCGTCGACGTGGTAGTCGTTTTGAGCTTTTGCCTTGATGGTCCTTTAATTTGTAGACACCTCCTCTTTCTTTACCGTGTACCACATAAGGCCCCGTCCATCCGGGAACGAAGTGCACCATGGCCAGTGATTACGACCCGACAACTCCGCCCTTAGCAAGACCATACCACCCACGTGGATCTGTTTTGCCCGAATTTTGGCGTTGTGATCGAGGTTTGCCCTTTGCCGTAAGGCCATAAGCCTAAGTCTAGCACCCTCGCGGAGTTCCTCGACGAGGTCCAGACGCGCTCGAAGACCGCTCTCATTGTGAGGGGCGTCGTAATATAGAATTCGGATTGTGGGTATAGAGACTTCGATTGGCAGCAAGGCATCAACGCCGTAAACCAAGGAGAAGGGAGTTTCTCCCGTGGGTCCCCGTGTAGTTGTTCGATAGTCCCAGAGGACGCTGGGTAGGGCCTCGACCCACTTCCCTTTTTTGTCATCAAGGCGCTTTTTTAAGCCATCTTTGATCGTGCGATTTGTTACTTCTACCTGGCCGTTTGATCGCGGGTGTGCTACAGGAGCGTAGAGCATTTGTATGTTCATCTTAGTGGCCCAATCCTTAAGCTTTTTGCTTGCGAATTGAGTCCCATTGTCTGTGATTATGGCTCTTGGTGCCCCGTATCGTGCGACGAGGTCGTGCCAGAGGAAGTGTATGACCCTGGCGGTTGTTATGTTCTCGAGTGGCTGGACCTCGACCCACTTAGTGAAGTAATCGACAGCCACTATACAAAATTTGAACTGCCCCTTGGCTGTAGGCATTGGGCCGATTAAATCGAGGCCCCATAATGCGGGCGGTATAGGATACGTCTCCGTAACCGCTTCGTTTGCCGGCTGCCGCTGAATGCGGGAGTTAAGCTGGCATTTATGGCACGTTCTCACCAAATCATGCGCATCTTTCCGCAACGTTGGCCAATAATAACCGAGACGCAAGCATTTGTGTGCCAGCGCATCGGAGCCAATGTGCGCCCCACAACTCTAGAGTGGACTTTGTCCAAGATGAGTTTGGAGTCATCGGGACATATGCATCGTTGCAAAGGAGCAGAATACCCTTACGCCATAATGTACCATCTATGATGACATGGCGGGACGACCGTGTCCTTATTTTCTTTTGTAACGCTGGTGGGCCTCGATTGCACCCGTTTGGAGATATTGGAGGATTGGATGCCGCCATCGGTTGGTACGTTGGCATCGATCGCATGAATTGAATTTATGGAAGGTTGTGCTAAGGTTTCGAGGATCGCGTCCGTACGCCCCTTAGACAATTTGTCACCATAGTGTTCGATCTCTTGGGATCTTATTGATATTTAGCCGCTCAAACTGCCCTTGCAGACTTTTGACGAGTCGCAAGTACCTCGAGAGAACAGGGTCCTTGCGTCATTAGTCCCCATGACCTGGCTTACGACGAGTCATGAGTCACTGTGTATAGTTAGACGTCGCAAACCAGCTTTCAGTGGCAGTCTTGAGACTGCCACGAGTGCCTCGTATTCGCCACATTGTTTGTGATGGGAACTGAAAGCTACTCGTAAGCTGGCTTCCATGCCGTGTGGGCCCCTCGATATGAACGCCTCCTCGGGCGATCAAGACTGGATGAACCATCCACGAACATGTCCCACTCGGGAGGCTCCAACTCCGCTGGTGGCTCCTCAAGGACCATGTTCGAGGATAAATTGAAAGCTCGGCCATGAAATCCGCCAAAGCTTGTGCCTTAATGGCTCGTCCGAGGTTCAAACTTGATGTCATATTCCCAAGCTCGATGCACCAACGGGCTAAACGACCACTATGTTCGGTCTGTTTAGGTTGTCCCGGATTGGTAGGTCCGTTCGACAATGATCGTGTGTGCTTGGAAATATGCCCGTAATTTCTGGCAGCCACGATCAAAGCGTAGATCATTTTTTGAAGGGGAGGGTAATTGACCTCAGCCCTCGTAGCGTGTGGCTTGTGTAATAGACGGGCCATCGCGGGCCTTCCTCTTTAACGAGCACCGCAGATACAAAGGCTGTTCAAGTGGAGAGGTAGATGACGAAGTTCGTCCCTTGGTTGCGGGCATTTCAATGTTGGCAAATCGAGAGGTGTTTCTTGATTTGCTCGAAGGCTTCCCCGGCATTCTCGTGTCCAAGCGAAAGCCTTTTTCATGCGAAGCTGTTCAAGAACGGCTTACACTTGTCTCCCAATTTGAAATGAATCGTCCCAAGGCAACAATTCTTCCCGTAAGTTGTTGGATTTCCTTAATGTTCATTGGTGGTACCATATCCGTGTTGGTTGATATTTTCTTAAGGTTGGCGTCGATTCCCCTTTCGGAGATCATGTACCCCAGAATTTCCCGGCTCCAACGAAGAAAGAACACTTAGCTGGATTAAGCCTCATATTATATCGTTTAACGACTTGAAGGTCTCAGCCAGTCCTCAAGGTGATCTTCGAATGTCATACTTTTCACAATGACATCGCCGACGACGCTTTCAAGGTTACGGCCCATTTGGTGGGCAAATACATTGTTCATTAGACGCTGGTAGGTGGCTCCAGCGCGTTTTGAGCCCAAAAGGCATTCGGACGTACTAATATACGCTATCGCCCGTTGTGAAGGCCGTTTTGAAAGCGTCCTCGGGATCCATGTAGATCTGGTGGTAGCCACTCTTAGCGTCCATGAAAGACAAGTATTTGTATTTGGAAGTGGCGTCCACGAGTTGGTCGATGACGGGTAACGGGTAGGGGTCCTTTGGACAATGCCTATTGACGCCCGTGAAATCAACGCACATACGAAGTTCACCATTAGTTTTGTCACTAAAACTATGTTAGCGAGCCACTCGGAGTATTGAATTTCTTTTATTATTCCACCTTCGAGAAGTTTAGAAACCTCCTCTTTACAAACTTTTTCTTGGAAGGGCCATACCCCTTTTCTTTTGCTTAACCGGCTTTGAATCCGGGAATACATTAAGTTTGTGGGTGATGACGCTAGGATCGACGCCCGACAGGTCCTTCAAGCTCCGTGCGAAGACGTCGAGATTTGCCTCGAGGAGGTGGATGAGTGTCATTTTCTCCTTTTGTTCAAGGTTTTTGCCAACCTTGAATTTCTTGCCTGGAACGACGTCGATCTCTTCTGTCACGTCATCGAGGCGCGGCCTGTCGTCGGGTTCCGCGGGTTCCTCGATCTCCCTCGAGGCTCGTGGCTCAACCGTAGAGCTCAAAGAGGCCACGTAATTTGTCCTTGCCGTTCGTTGGTCGATGTAGATGTTGGCGTCCCCACGAGGTGTGGCAAATGTGACCGTGAGAGAGCGGATGACGCACCTCATGTGGAATTCGACCGCTTGGTCGACCAACAATGGCGTTGTACGTGGAAGGGACCTCGAGGACCAAGAACTCCGTCATAATGGAGTGGCAACAACCGTGCTAAATTGTGTGTCCCCCACCAACATGAGGGGCAGGTTGACGACCCCTATTGTTGGCACAATGTCCCTGCCGATGCCAAAAGTAGGGCCGGAGCTCCTTCGTATAGCGGACATGTGTACCCCGAGTTTATCGAGCATGTCCTTGAAAATGACACCGTGTTTGCACCGGTGTCGATGTAGACCGGTTGGTGTCAGAATCCGCGATCCTTGCCGTGATTAGCGGTGGATCGGAGTGTGGAACGACGACCTTTGACCCATTGGGTCGGTAAATGACGTTCTCCTCGAGGTGGTCGATTTGCAAGATTTCTCTTGCATACCGCTTTTCGGAGGAGGCGCCTTCCGACTTCGTGAGCATGTGAATGACGCCCGCGGGTGGTGGTGGTGGTAAGTTTTGCCTCCGAGGGCTGTTGTGTCGACGGCGCGTTTTGTCGCGGTCGTCGCTGTCATCATCCCTCTTGCGGCTTTTGGGGAATTCCTTGCAGGGGGAAGAGGAGTCGGACAGGAATTCCTTGAGCTTACCCTGCTCAATCATCTCAGAGATGAGATTCCTGAGTTGAAAGCACGCCTCCGTATCGTGGCCACGGTCCTTGTGGTAAAGGCAAGACTTGTCAAACCCCTCGTGTTCTTATGCTGGATAGGCCGAGGCCACTTGGGGACCTTATTCGCTTCTCCAACATTAGAAGAATGTTCGCGGGTGTCACGAAGTGCGGGGTGGTGGTCGGATGTCCTCGGACCAACGCTCGAGGACTGGTACCTCAAGAAGCACTTTGTCGAATTTCTTGTTGCGGTCGCTTGTGGGGGTCCGTTGTAAGGCTAATTCATCTCCTCGGAGTTCATGAATCTAGTTGCCCGATCGATGAACACACACATCGATGTGACGGTGTTTTCATTAATGTTGTACTCTAGCCTAGACTCGCGTAGAAGGACTTGAGTTACGGCCAGGAGCCGCATGTCCGAGGAGAGACCACGGACTTGGACAGCCTCGCCGAAACCGTCGGATGTAATCACAGAGTGGTTCCTCCCTTTGCTGTTTCACTCTTAACAAGTGTTGGACAGTCTTGGGGAGGTCGAGCTCCCATGAAGTGGCGCAGGAACGAGGAGGCGAGATCCTTAAAG
Source organism: Stellera chamaejasme (assembly GCA_024586325.1). NCBI lineage: Eukaryota > Viridiplantae > Streptophyta > Magnoliopsida > Malvales > Thymelaeaceae > Stellera > Stellera chamaejasme. The sequence continues at coordinate 3,064,110 of CM044986.1, forward strand.
CATTTGAAATGCTGGCCTCGTAACGTTCCAAACCACGTTGAAGCAGCCCCTTTCAGGGTGGAGCTGAAGGCCTTGCAGAGTATGGGGTCGGAGGCGCGGGCCATCTCTATTTGGGAGATGTAACGCCGTAGATGGTCGACGGGTCTGCTGCCGCGGCCGTAGCTTTCGATGATGGGCATTCGAAAGCTGGCGGGCCTGGACGGCGATGACGCCCTCTCGTGAAGGGTTGGGTGAGGAGAACTTCGATGTCGCCGAGGACCAGGTTTGGCGTCTTAACTCGCTCCTCGACCACGTTGATTCGCCGAAGGAGGTCGCCGACATCAAGGTTCCCAGCAGATGGGTTTTGATTCTCGGGATTGTTCGTCCCGGTCGTTGTGAGGCGGGAGGCGAGCAGCCTGCATTTCCGCCTTGATGGTTTGCACCATGAAGGCTTTCATTTCATTGAGCACGCCACCGGAGCAGTGCTATTCGAGTGGGATCGACGATGACCCGCCGGGGGTCGTCGAGGTCCTGCGAGGTATGTCGAGTAGCCGCTTGCGGTTGTGGGGGCTCTGCACCTGGGGTGTCGAGCAGGTGGAGTGGCGGGATTGCCACCAACCGGGAGTTGTGGGGATGTTGCGCCCCGCTGCGCCATCAACAGAGAGTGGTGGAGGCACATCGGAGGAGCTGGAAGCACCATCCTCAACATGCACACTGTTGTGAGTTCTTCTTGTTTTCGCCATGAAAACGGTCGGGAGAAAAAGCTGAGTAGAAAAGGAAAACGGCTTGTTTTTGTTTCCCATGATCGCGCCAAACTGATAGCCAAAGAGTAACCTCCGTGCATCAAGGATTCTTCGACACTGATGTGGGGCAACTCCTGCACTGGAAAGACAAGGCAAATGACACTTTCAGGTGCAGACAGAGAAGAGGAGTGTGGGTGTGTAGTAATCACCTTATTTGAGGCAGGCACCACCCAATATATAGGGTGGTGCTAGGTCCCGTTGCGGGGCCTTAAACGCTGGAGAATCTCCATAAATGTGCCCATAATTGGGATGGCGGCGTATTAATGGTGTAATAACAGAGGAGTTATTTCGGAGTTACTCCCTCTCCTTTGGCTCAATGTCATAATTAGTGTAACGGTTATGTTGAGGAGGCAGCAAACGTTTCATGGCTAACGGCTCTATACGCCGCCCTTATTGGTAAGAGGGGTTCTCCGTAAACACGAGGCCGGCTGCGGTGGGACGCGCCCATATGGCGTTTTCATTTGACAATACGGCCATACGGGCTGGCCCATATATATCATCTGTCTACATTCTTCTCACTGTTCCCGCCATTACAAGATCCCGCCATTACAAGAAGGTCATCCACATAGAGTGAAATGATCAATACATCTGCTCCATTGTACTTCACATAAAGAGTTGGTTCGGACATGCTTTTCTCAAACCCTAGATTAAGTAGGTGGTTGTGTACTGTGCTCTTGAGGCTTGTTTTAGGCCATAAAGTGCCTTTTCTAGAAGATAAACTTTATCTTCTTCTCCTTTTCTCACAAACCCTTCTGGTTGTTCAACATAAATCTCTTCATGCAGGACACCATTCAGAAAAGCTGATTTAACATCCAATTGATAAATTTTCCAGCTAAACTGAGCAGCCACACTAATGAGAAGTCTAATAGTGTCAAGTTTGGCCATCGGTGCAAAGGTGTCCGAATAATCAACACCAAATATTTAAGCGTACCCCTTCACAACTAACCTAGCTTTATGCTTATTTATTGTCCCATCAGCATTTAGCTTGGTTCTAAATACCCACTTAACACCAATTAACTTCCTGTTTTGGGGTTTTTGGACCAACTCCCAGGTAGAATTTTTCTCAATCATATGAAGCTCCTTCTTCATTACAGCACACCAATTATCATCAGTTAATGCCTCCTCATAGCTTGCAGGTTCACAAACAACAATGTTGCACCTTTGGTATATATCAGTCAACAATCTTGAACCCCGTACCGGAACATCATCGACCTCATCACCCCAAATTCCTTCTTCTGAACCTTCGGGACTTACAAATTCAGATACCTGCACATGTCTTTCCATCTTATTAGCATTTTCCCAGTCCCATTCTTCATTTTCAATAAAGTGCACATCCCTGCTTACAACAGTTTTCCCAGATTGAGGGTGGAAAATCTTGTAAGCTTTGTCAAACATGTTGTAACCAATGAAAATGCTTGGAATTGCTCTTTCATCAAGCTTGTCTCTTTTAATATGGGGTACGTGAATGAAACATAAACAGCCAAAAACCTTAAGAAAACTGAGAGAAGGTTTGTATCCATACCATAGGGAGAAAGGAGTGTTGTTTTGGATGGCTTTAGAAGGCAACTGCTCGGAGGAATATTGCAAGATTGGCGGCTTCAGCCCCAGAATTTTTGGGCAACCCTTTCTCATGCAACATACACTGGTCATATCGAGAATATATGTCACAGCCACCCCGCCCGGCCATGAGGCGGAGCCGGCCGCGACGTTCGGAAGCGGAAGCTACGGCGGAAAGCGCGGTAACGGTACTACCGAAACCCGCTACGTGTAGTGGTCCCATGACCCGGCCCGCAATAACAGAATGGTCGTACTATGACCTGCAACCTTCAGAACACAAACATGGCAAGTATACAAAACAACTTAACAATCACAAATGCAGTTCATGGAACACCATTCATTACTCATGATAACCAAATCACCGAAACCATCTCATGCATATAACCAATATAGGCAAGTCGGGGCTCCGCCCTCGACTCAGAAGACAGATACAAAATCATCACATTTTCCAGAATATACGTCATACACAATATCATGATCCAAAATACATGCATGCAACTACACCTACAGAGCCGCTAAACAAAACCCTAGAAATACCTAAGTGCGGAATCCGGAAACTTCCCGCACGTGGTACTGCTGCTGCTGAAATCCAAAACACAGAAAGCACCGCGGATCTCTAGTCCGCCGGTTGCTTGTAAGGTGAACCTGAAAGGTGGTAAACATATAAGGGGTGAGTCCTCGGGAGGACCCAGTAAGGGCTGAGGTAAGATACAGTTTGTACAAGTGCTGCCGAACCGAACCTGCAAAACAAGTCAACCACAAGCACAAATATATACATATATGCATGTATGCAAAGTCAGAGGTGAGCCGGAACCCATCATACGCGGTCCAACCGCCAGAATGACCCAAAACGACAGCCCTCTCTAAGAGGTCAGAACATACGTAATGTAACAAAAGCACGGTAGATCGGGCCGGGGTCGCGATCCCCAAACTGTCGTAGGTCATAGAAGTATACCGCACTCCGGTGCGTGTATACACTGCAATGTCGGCACCTCCAAAGGCGGACATACGAGCAATGTATATCGGCACCCTGTGCGGATACTAATGTAATGTAATCGTATAGTAACACATAAGCCAAGTAATGTAATATACCGTAAAGATATAAGGTAATATCCGCACCTAGTGCGGATATGCATAATGTAAGTGTAACCCGTGGCCTCTAAGACCATCCGGCCTCGAGCGTAAAGCAAACCATACCTTACCGTGTGACGGGTCTCGGGATCACCGAACCACCGCCTCACCCGAACCCGCCCCAACTAAACCCGATATACATGCAATTAAGCCTGTAATGCATAACGAGAGAAGTTGAGCCCTTACCTCGAAACATCGCCCGCAAAGACAACTCCCGGAAATCCCGGCTTCCGACTCGAAAAGTGCAAACTGAACTCTGATGGTCCCACACTGCTGCACCAACGCAGAATTAAGCTGAACAACCATAAACCAATCAAAACACGTCAGAATACAACCCCAGAAACCAAACCCGCACAATCCCGCACTTTCCCGCAAAAATCCACAGAAAGCTCGGTTTTACGAACCGAGCTAGAACCTTGTTATTCACACACCCATAAACACCTTCCAACCTTTAAACCCTTCATTCCCGACATTTTATCGATAAACCCGCATAAAGGTAACTTTCCCATTTATTATCCGAAACTGACGTTTCAAACACCATACCGCACCCTGATCCAACCCCGATACCAATTTACCATCCAATTCAACCAAAACACAACACAAACATGGATAAAGTTTCCCTTTAACATTTCGGCCCTTCACCAAAATTTCACCAAACTTCCAATTCAATCCATTCAAGGTTCCAGTTACTCACTTTAATCACCAATTACACTTCTTAAGCTTGATTACTATCCAATTACACCTTAATCACCAAAAATCAAACATAAACCCTAGCTTCCACTATTCACTCAATTTGGGGCTTTTTCACACAACATACTTTTCATCAAATTGAAACCACACAATGCCTTAGAATCATGCTAGGAACAACATATCCAAAGCATGATTCAAGAACACAACAAATGATCAACTTTAGAAACAACCCTAATTTCGCCAAAATATGTTTCCTTCATCCATGAAGTTTTTCCAAAATCTAAACCTAGATTCTTACTCCTCTCCATCCCAATAACAACATACTTAAATTTGGAAGCAAGAGGATCATCCAAACTAGTAGCAAAGAATAAACCTTAAATCCATTTTCTTCCTCTTTTCCAACCAAATCAAGTTTCCAATCTTGAAAAGAGATGAAGGAGGAAAGCTTACCACTTTTGGAACCCAAATCCTTGTTGATTTTTGCCAAGAAAATGAAGAACAAGAAGCTTGAAGAAGAGCTCCCATGGTGGCGGCAAAAGGAGGAAGAAGAAGAAGATGAAAATGCCAAAAATGGCTAATTATCCCCTTTATATATTTTCCCTCTTTTAATTGTTTTCCTTTCCATCTTTTACCACATGAGGACAAGTGTCCCCTATCCTCCTCACATTAACCGACTTCAGCCCTTCCCTTTCCCAATTATTACTGATTTTTTGCCAAATTACACTTTAGTCCCCAAACTTTCCCACTTTTGCAATTTAGCCCAAACCACAACTTCCAAACCGCCTCTCCAACTGGAACGAAACCTGTACACTACCCTTGGAATATCATAACACTAACAAATCATCTTTCACATGCTCAATTACCCATTCAGAGTGTCCTACCGACCCCGCTGAACCCGAGTAAAACCCGACGTGCTAACCTGGACCAAAATTGCACCACGCCCAAAAATCCTCAAATATTACCATAAAATCCGTCTTAAAATATAACATACTTTACACCAAAGCCGCCGGAGAATTTCCATCCCGAGCCCCGGATCCCCGCCCCAAGCCCCGGAGTCGTCCCGGGACCGAACGTCCCCACCAAAACATATACTCCGTAAAAAGATCCGGACGTTCCTACGATTCCAAATATGCGAACGGTTTCTCATTCCGAGGTCCCGGAGCGCTACCGAGCCATTGTACGCCCCGAGACAAGTCTCGGCCGGAAAAATATTTTCGCGAAACTGTCCGGGGACCCACACGACCCCAAAACCCGAAGGATTCCCAGAAATAATGCTCAGATAAGTCTCGAGAGCCATTTAACCGCCTAGAAAACGACTCCGCAGGCCAAAACCTGAGCCCCGGGTCACCCGGTCACAACCCGCTCGGGGTGACCGTAATAATATATCTGTTCCTTCTCTCACTGACTCCATTTTGCTGTGGAAAATAAGGAGCAGTCAACTGATGATGTATCCCTGTCATTTTACAGTGATAATTGAATGCTTCAGACGTGTACTCACCCCCATTGTCTGACCTTATTACTTGAATTTTAAAGCCACTTTCATTCTCTACCTTGGCTTTAAAATCACAGAAAACTTGTGCAGCCTCTGACTTATGCTTTAAAAAATATATCCAGCACATGCATGTATAATCATCAATGAAAATAATGTAATACACACTACCATTTAAAGATGGAGTTTTCTGAGGTCCAGCAATATCAGAGTGTACTAATTGCAGTTTCAATGTTGCCCTCGCTGCAACCTTTGGAAAAGGCTTTCTACTGCTTTTTCCAGCTTGACACACCTTGCAAGTGCCGACTTGATTGCCCAGATCTGGAAGATCACTAACCATCTCATGTTCTTTCATTTTCAGAATGCCTTGATGATGATAGTAGCCAAGTCTTTTGTGCTAGAGTTGAGTAACATCATCTTTGACAGAATAGACCATTTGACACTCTTGCAAAGGGTCTAGAGCAAAGCATTTACCTTCCATCTTTAATCAACAGATCTTGACCAAGAGCATCTTTTATCAAACAACTTTTCTCTTCAAACACTACTTTGTTCCCTTTTTCTAAGAGCTGACCAACACTTAGCAAATTTTGGTCTATTTCAGGTACATAAAGCACTTCAGTAATGTATTTAGTACCTGAACAAGTTGAGATGACAACAGTCCCCTTGCCTGCAACAACAATATATTTTTCATTCCCAACTTTGACTTTTAGTGAAGGAGTCTTGCTGAGATCTTTGAACAGGTCCTTGTTGTGTGTCATATGATTAGTGCACCCACTGTCAATGAGCCAAACATCACTGGAACTGACCCCAAAAAAACTGGTTGCAACAAAGAGAAGATCCTCCTCCTCCTGACCAACAACCTTAGCCTCTTCACTGGATTGTTGACTTTTATTCTTGCAAATAATTGCTTCATGTCCAGATTGATTGCACTTATTGCACTTGGCATCTGGTCTACGCCAACATTTAAATGGAGGATGACCCTTCTTTTTACAATGATGACAAGGAGGATAAGTCTTCTTTTTTCCATCGATTTATTCTTCGAACCAGACTCTTGCACACCAGAATTTGATCCTTCAAAGTCCTTTCTTTGTTTTCTATAACCAGCTTGATGCTTTACTACCAAAGCACCCTTTGTAGTCCTCTCTTCCCTCATCAACCTTCTTTGTTCTTGTGCTTGTAAGGCATGAAGCAATTCTGCCAATGAGATTTTGGACAGATCCTTGGTATTTTCCAAGGTTGTAATAGTGGCTTCATACCTCTCGGGCACCGTAACCAGTAGCTTCTCGACTATTCTTGAGTCTACAAAGGCACTGCCAAGCAACCTGACCTTATTTGCAAGATTCATCAACCTATCAGAGTAGTCCTTTATAGTTTCAGACTCACTCATCTTCTGGAGTTCAAACTCCCTAACCAGGTTCAACACTTGCATGCCTTTAACCCTTTCATCACCTTCATATTCAGCCTTGAGATACTCCCAAATCTCCTTGGCTGTGTTGAATGACATGATGCGAGTAAAGATCGTTGGAGAAACTGCAGAAAACAAGCATGCCTTGGCCTTATGCTTCCTTGTTTTCTTCTCCTTGTGTACTTTCATTTGTGCCAATGTTGGATTATGAGGTAGTGGAGGAACTTCATAGTCTTCCTCCACAACTTCCCACAAGTCCAAAGCCTCAAGATAATTCTCCATTCGAACTGCCCACACTTGATAGTTGTTCCCATAAAAAACAACCGAACAGAGAAACTTCATTCACTCTCCATGGCAGAAATTTGATTCACTCTCCATGGCAATGAAGTGAGATCACTGGATATTGGGATTTGTGCCTTAAGAATACAGCTCTGATACCAATTGTTAGTTTTAGGAGAGGAAAAGACACAACAATAACAATGATTTGTTGTGTAATAGCATCTGAAGTTTCATTCATATTTATGCTAACTGCATTACATCAGTTACTAAAATAGTAATTAACTACTAATTAAGGCATTAACCTAGTTGAACAACTCTTCCACTACTGACTTTAAAACAGAAAATAGAACAACAGTAACTGCTATATTATTCTAGTGCAATCATAAACACATGCATTAATGGAAACAAATGATTTGGGAGTGAGAGAAGAAACTATGTTTTTAATCTAGTGGCATCGCGCCGCCGCCACTCTGGACTGTGGATCGATGTTGTCTTTCTCTACCGCCTTTATGGAGCGATGCTTCTACCGCCATTGATGTGCTGCTCTCTTGCCGCCTTCGTGCAGCTGTCCTAGGGCAGCATTTGGGCCTTCGCGCTCGTGCTCGTCCGTCAATTGTTCGATGTTTACGAGGTCTCCAACGGATCGGCCCTCTTGCCGGCCTGGGAAGTCAGCTCTTTTCCCTCGTCGAGATTCATCGCTGGTTAATACCCTTCTCCGTCGTGATTCTCGATTTTCAGTTGGTGATCTAGGTCGGCCCTCTCAGGCCCGTTGTCCTTGTGCAGCCGCCTCCAAGTTACTGGGTCGACATTCCGGTGTCTTCTCATCAGTCCGATTTCGCCCAGGAGCGATCAGAGGCCGGATCTGAGAGCTGCTTGCGGATTTCGATGCTTGAAGTGGAGACAGGAGGACTATTTCCGATTTGCTTGTAGGTCGGCCTAAGGGCTATGAAAGGGAGTTGTTTCGAGGCTGTTTGTGTGTTTGGCTTGAAGGAGGGTGTGACGGGTTCTCCCCTCCTCCAACGTAGGATCTCCTTTGTTTAGGGTAGGGACCGTAGTCTCGTACTGCCTGGAGTCATGATCTTTTGCTGGAGGAATTGTCTGGGCGGTAGGTTTCCCCTGTCAAATCTGCTGTTGCACAAATTGATCTTTTGGTGTTGTCAAGAATCTGGACCTTTCAGGACAACTCGAGCCCGTTCGACGGGACATGAATTGGTCTCAGTGATATTTGATCTTTTCTAGAACAGGTCTCGTACCCAATCCAGCGTACTAGCTGACATATGTGTGAAGGTATTTTGGTATTCGTCAGGGGAATCTCATCACTGATGGGGTAGGCAATCTCTGAGCCCCTCTCTCACACCATCATTTCGATATTTCAGGCTCTTAACAACCGTCTTTTATATGTTTGCATCACTGTTGGTTTTCTTATAATATTCTTCTACTGTTTCTTCGTTCTCTCTGTTAGCTTTTTTTTCGCTTATCATTAATCAGGTTTTTCGGTTTTCATATAGACATTTCCAATTCAAAAAAGAGACTTATAACAACAAGCCTCTTTTTTTTGTGTCAATCACGATTTGAGATATTTATAACAAGCCCTAGTTGCAATTGCAGCTATCTTTTTTTTTTCTTCCATTTCCTCTAAGAATGATAAATTCCCCACCTTTTCAGCTCCATGAACAGCCCACATACCAAAGATCCACGTATAGTGGAACAATTTCCTATAGTAGCAAAGAAAGTTGGTATTCAGTTTCAACGTAATTACATCATACTACTTGTAGTTTCTTAATTGTGTATACGCCAATACTAGACACCATCTAAAATTCAAATCAACTTTCTCTAATTTAACTTCAGTCAGGGTAACTGAAGAATTCTTGAAAAGAAATATCAACTGGTTATTTAAGTAACGCAAAAACTTTCATAAAATTGGACGTTGGATAATTCAAACAACTTTATACGCAAAAAATAAAAACAAATCAAGCTTAACAAACATTTTCAAGTATATGAAAAACATAAGCTTTAATATTGTCTGGAGAAAAAAAGGTAAAAGAAACCAAAAATAACAATGACATTTGTTTCTAAGGTAAGGGTTTATTATTTTATTAGTTGAAGCACCAAGTAAAACAAGCCATAAACAAAAACTAGCAGCACTTTAGATAAACACAACTAAACCTAAGCAAAGAGCTAACAAAGCTTCCAAAAACTCACTAAAATCATAAAGACATACTGATGTGGTTGTCGAATTCTCTCGATACTAATTGATGTGATTCCGGGAGGGTATCCTGGAACACGAGGAGCGGATCTAGCCAAGAAATGAGCAACACGGGTAGGTATGATTGATGAGGTGAAAATGTCAACAAGTTGACATATCCGGAATGCACAAAACAACACGATGCGGAAGCTTGTGAAACGAACGGATATGGCCGTCAACTCCTCCTCGGATCCTTGCCTGTGCAAAGATGGTGTTATATCTTTGGCGACTCCTCCTTCTTGATACCAAAAAAAAGGTCCAAGACAAATAAAGCCTTCGTTGCCAAAATAGAGGGGGAATGATGATGGGGCCAAAACCTCCTACTTCCAATGATAAGGTCATATTTGTCTTAGTAGACTTGACAAGAAAACTCAACAAGAATTGACTAGAAAAGGTAGATAGGTTGAAAAGAGAATCACTCTCAATTTCAAGGAAAAGATGAAATATATTTGATGATTGAATTGTCTTGCAAACTAACCTAGACCTCCTTTTATAGGACAAGGAAGCTAGGCATCCAAATCAATTTACAAGTCCCTTCATCTCCACTCTTAATGATGGAAATTAAAAGGAAATGTAAATATGAGAATTTAAAACAATTATTTCTAAATTTATTCTAGGCTAGCTAAGGGTAGAACTAGCCAAAATATATCTAAAAACTGAAATAAAATGATAGAAATTGAATTGGAAGATAAGGGATGAGTTTTGGCCAATAAATAAGGAGTAAATGATCCTCATTTAAGTGCTCTTGATGGAGGGGCTTCAAGGCTTGTAACTCCTTCTTCACCAATGGTTTATGGATGATTTTGGATGACTCTTGAGTCCTCAAGGCTGCTGAAGTTAGTCCTTGATGAGAAGTGAACAGTTGGAAGCCTTTGAAGTGCATTGAATGCGCCAACTGGTGTCTCAACAGGTTGAGACATTCGTGAACCATGCACTTGGGCCAAATTGTCATTTGGTTGAGCCCAAACCAAAATGTTGAATAATTTTGCACAATTTGAGAATTGGGTTGGCCTAAATTGAGGAGTGCTTGCACTTTTCCTTCATCTCTGTCGATATCTTCACTTTGCTTCTCACACTTTGTAAAACCGTGCATCAACAAAGTTGAGAGCTTCCTTAGCCTTCTTGGTTTGACTCCTTGTCATAGGTCCATTGAAGGTGGAAGTGTCACAAAAACCAATGACATCTTCTATTGTCATGTGAGCTCTTGGATCCTCAAGGTTGCACATGAGTGCATCTAGATCACTTGTCGTTTTCGCGTCATTCCTCCCTCTTGAAAATGATTCGACCTCGAATCATAATGTTCTGTAATGAAAAAATATAGGAGGTTAGATGCAGCAATTCCGAACATGTACATCCAATGCATAAAGAAGTTGAGAAACAAATTACTTCCTTGGTAGCCCTCTTGAAAATTTCAAGGGCTTATGTCTTGAAAATTTTTGAAGTAATTTCTCATGAATGTGGACATCTTTTTGGAAGCTCGGGACTTCAAATATGAATCCTTTGAATCTGCAAAAGAAATGTAGCCCTTTCTCTTTGGCTAGATTATAAACTTTATGGGCGAAACTAGCAACACATAAAATGTATGAGAACAAGATATGTAATTGCTTGGAAAAGTCGATGTGATGAACCAAGTGATTGGAAGTGACAATTTCATATGATATGGTACCTAGTTCATCCTTTACATCACATGATTGCTTTAGGGATGATTCATTAACATGAACATATATAGAACATATAGCCAACAAATATGCAAAAATTGATACCACCAAATATTCAAGATTTAGCATACATACGACAAGTTCAATGCACAAATTATGACTAATTAATTCAGCATGTGCCCCTAAACACATAAATTCATCCAAAGCATGCATTTCAAAGATCATGACATGCTTACATACACATTGTTCAATGAAGACGTCATAACACAAATCATCATATGGTGAACTTAAACTGAAACAAGTACATTGTAAAGTATCACCATTTTTAATCAACTCAATTCAAAACATGGTAGTAGGTAAAACTTCACCACTTTCAAGCAATGGACTTTGAAAGAAATTTTGCTCATGCTTACTCAACACGTTGAGATGACTCAAACATACACCCGGGTCAAACACAAATATTGTTCTTTCAATCATTTCATTCAACTTCATCAAGCATGTGCCATCAATTTTGACACATAAAAAGAATTCATGACCAAAGTTGAATTCAACACAAATTCTAGCATTGTCCAACTTATTCCCAGAATATTCAACATGTTTAACATCTATGTATGACCAATTGAATGGTGCAATTTTCAAGTCACATTCCACACATTGAGAATTCGTTAGACAAGAATTAGCAACAAATTTGCTTTCATCTCTTGCAATAATAGATGGTGAAACAAAGCATGCTTGACAACATTTCTCCCATTGACACAAGGCAATGACAATGAAGCGTATGGGTCAACATATTCGACAGGTTGAATAAAAGACTGAACAAATCTTAAACTAGAACATAAATCATTCAATGGAATAAATTCATGAATAGTTCAGATTTTTCAACACCAAGTAATTCAATACTCAAAAGATTTATTCTTAACAAATAAATCATTCGAGTAGGAAGAAATATTACCATCATTCAAAACAGATGTTTCCTCTTGATTTGGCTTTTCGTCCTTCATGGAAGATGCTTCAAACAATGAGTTTTCACCTTGACTTTCAACATGTTGGACAATTGTAGACACAATTTCCAAAGGTGGCACAAGTGGTACTTCAACCACAACTTCTTGCTCTTCTTTAAGGTTGATATTCTTACCTTCTTGAACATCATCATTCTCCCGCACAAACATTAAAGAAGAACAAACTTGCAATTCACTAAACGTTAGTAAATCATTTGGGATTGTTGGAGGCAAGTTGCTCTCTAATTCAACACGTTGAGAAAGTGGAGGTGGCTCATGTATTTTCTCAAACTCATTATTTTTCCACTCAAGCACTCAACTCTTTCTTTTGATAAGACAACTTGGGTCTTTTGCTCACCATTTTCTCTCAAGCACTCATCTCTCTTTTCCTAATTATTCTCTCACCATCCCAAAAGACACTTAACTCTTGCAAATCCACTTGGGATTTCATTTTATTTTCAGTGTTTCCCATGTATTTACCTATATTACCCTCGGGACTCACTCAAGGTGGATCTTGTTATCATGGGTTTGTTGTTGGGCTAAAGGCACAACAGTGAACGATATGTCAACAAGTTGAGCTATGTATCGATTGATCACACCAACAACACGCGCTCTTGTATGAAGAGGTGTTTCTTCTTGAGAAGCTGGAGGTTTCGCTTGCAGAAGTAGAACGTCTCTTGCTGTAATCAAAGTACCTTCAACTGGAAATGCCAATTCTTCTTCGGAATGATGTTGTGCTCATTTGTCTTCAACAAAGTTGAGAACTTTTGCTCTCTTCATTTCTCATGGTCATTACTTCCAAATTCAATCTCATGACGAGATTTAAAAGGTGGATGATTTTGAAATGGTCTTGGGAAGTGGAAGGGATAGAAATGGAAGGTTTGGAAGGGGTACCTTTTGGTGGTGATGGTTGGGATCTTTGTGGAGCTTTTGGTAAAGTGTTGCATCGTCGAACCTTGGCGGAAGTGTTGCCTCTCTCAAGCTTTCTTTCAATTCTGATGGCTTTTGCAACAACTCATGAAAATTATTGTACTCACATAATTGCAAAATCTCCACAATTTCAGGTCTAAGTCCTTTGATGAACCTAGACATTTTCACTTCACCTTTCTCAACCATACCTGCCTTAATAAGGGCAGCCTCCATCTCTTTATGGTAGTCTAAAACACATTTAGTGCCTTGGACAATTGTTTGACGGTGTCTGAGACACCCTCGGCCTTGAGACTTTTCTGCCTTTTGACCATTCTCGAATCGGGCAAACTTTTCATTTATTGGAGCCATTTGTTCCTGCAACATTTTTTTGACTTGTGCTAACAATTTTTCGTTAGCTATTTTACAAGCAAAACACACAAGATACACTTTTTAAACCTAGCAACTTTTTATGGCTCAAAATTCTTGAAAAGTGATTTAAACAAGTTTAAAAAGACACAATAAAATAAAACCTCAAACAAACCTCAACAGTTGAGGGAAGTGTTGTTACTTTTTTGCAAAACGGTTCTTTTGTGGGTTTTGGAAAAGGATATTCCGCAACTTTTGAAAGAACAGGTTTGAAAAGGCTATGAGGTTGTTCTTTTTCTTACTCTTTGTTTGAAATTGTTCCAAGAATTCTTCAAACTGGCTTTTCTGTAATCTGTAAACAGGTTGAACCAATGTCAGATTTGTTTTTCAATGCAAACAAGATGCGATTTTTTTTCTTTTTTTTCTATGCAGATTGCACAACACTGGAACAAGAAATTAAAAATGGCAAGAACAACCGAGAAAAACACAATGATAACAAAAATGATATATGTTGCGGAATAAAGAGAAAGAGGTAGAAAAACTTCTCCTTGTTGAGCAATTGGCTCTGATACCAATTGATGTGGTACCAATTGATGTGGTTGTCGAATGCTCGATACCAATTGATGTGATTCCGGAGGATATCCGGAACACGAGGAGCGGATCTAGCCAACAAAGGAGCAACACGGGTAGGTATGATTGATGAAGTGAAAATGTCAACAGGTTGACAGATCCGAAATGCACTAAACAAAACGATGCGGAAGCTTGTGAAACGAACGGATATGGCTGCCAACTCCTCCTGGATCCTTGCCCAGGCAAAGATGGTGTTATGCCTTTGGCGACTCCTCCTTCTTGATACCAGAAAAAGGTCCAAGACAAAGAAAGTCTTTGTTGCCAAAATTGAGTGGGAATGATGATGGGGCCAACACCACCTTCTTCCAATGAGAAGGCAATATTGGTCTTAGTAGACTTGTCAAGAAAACTCAACAAGAATTGACTAGAAAAAGGTAGATAGGTTGAAAAGAGAATCACTCTCAATTTCAAGGAAAAAGTGAACTATATTTGATGATTGAATTGTCTTGCAAACTAACCTAGACCTCCTTTTATAGGACAAGGAAACTAGGCATCTAAATCAATTTATAAATCCCTTCATCTCCACTCTTAATGATGGAAATTAAAAGGAAATGTAAATATGAGAATTTAAAACAATTATTTCTAAATTTATTCTAGGCTAGCTAAGGGGTAGAACTAGCCAAAATATATCTAAAAACTGAAATAAAATGATAGAAATTCGAGTTGGAAGATAAGGGATGAGTTTTGGCCAATAAATGAGGAGTAAATGATCCTCATTTAAGTGCTCTTGATGGAGGGGCTTCAAGGCTTGTAACTCCTTCTTCACCAATGGTTTATGGATTATTTTGAATGACTCTTGAGTCCTCAAGGCTGCTGAAGTTCGTCCTTGATGAGAAGTGAACAGTTGGAAGCCTTTGAAGTGCATTGAATGCGCCAGCTGGTGTCTCAACAGTTGAGACATTCGTGAACCATGCACTTGGGCCAAATTGTCATTTGGTTGAGTCCAAACCGAAATGTTGAAAATTGTTTGCACAATTTGATAATTAAGTTGACCCAAATTGAGGAGTGCTTGCACTTTTCCTTCATCTTTGTGGATATTTTCACTTTGCTCCTCACACTTTGTAAAACTGTTCATCAAAAGGTAGATGACTCATTGTCATAGGTCCATTAAAGGTGGAAGTGTCATAAAAGCCAATGACCTCTTCTTTTGGCATGTGAGCTCTTGGATCCTCAAGGTTGCACATGGGTGCATCTAGATCACTTGTCGGTTTCGTGTCACATACATAACTTTCATTGCTCTATATCCACCTCAGAAGGTCATCCAGCACCAAAATCGTCATATATGGATTGACAGATGAATAGTGTGAGCTTCCAGTACCCCTGATATGCTATAAAGTAAAATGGTACTAGCATATCACGGCGGTGCTTAAATGGAGAAATGAAGAGCGGTACCTGCATAAGACTAGCAAACTCCACACAACCAACAAAATCCTATTCTAAAGCTAAATTAACTAAAAAACTTAATAGGGTCCAAAGCTGCAAAAGACAAAGAGTCTTAATGGCCTTATCAATTATTAAATATTGCGGACAGTCCATCAAGGATCGCCTGCAAGCAGAGAGTCCCCCAACCCCAGGAGAGCTTGTTCCACCTAATTCATAGCACCAAGAACATCCATGGCCGAAACTTGGAGGGGAAGTCAAAATCTTGTAGAGCAAGTTGAAAAATCCCAACGAAGGAGAGGGTAGAAGCCGGTGAAATGTTGGGTATTCGGAGGAGGAAAATGGTGTGGGGGCCAAATTGGTAGAGAAACAAAGGAAGAAAAAAATTGGAAGGCTTAACACCACTCGAGGAGGTGGAAGCAGAGGAGAGAACGCTACTCAAGCAAGGTGATAGCAACAAAGCTATGTGCACTTCAATGGAGGGTGAGAATAATTAGGCCGGAGGACGAGGAGGAGAAGGATGGAGAGGAGGGCAGCGGCGAGAGAGAGGGAGACGAGGGTTTTACATGTTTTTTGGACCTTGACAATGCAAACTCTAATTTACTTTTTTAAAACATTAGCTTGATTTGTCATAGTAGACATATTGGGCTTCTCCTAGTACTCACTCGAATAAGAAGGGAGTATTTTTGGAGTAAGAAGAGAGTATTTTTTTAAAATCAATTTAACAAGTTATTCATTATGAAAATTTAAGTCAAACATAAGTTAGAAACTCAGAAGTAATAATGTGAATTCACTTTCACATAAATATATTTACAAATTACTAAACGACATTGTCGTGATCAAATGAAACAACAACACTATGGTTTAAGTGTTGCCTTGATAGTCAACAAACTTGGCAGGAAAGGAAATGCATGAAATTCACTGTGATGTTGATTACATATAGTAAGCAGTATATGGTATTTTTATATTAAATATGGTTAGAGAAGCTACAAAACTTCTTCCATCCCGTTTTAATTATAACATTTCTTTTCAAATATCTAATCTATATATGATTGTTAAGTTTCTTCAAACACTTTTTTACAATGTCAAATCACTTAAATAAATCAACGTTTATAGTAGTTTCCAAAAAAACATTTTTTTATTAACAAATTATTCTAAGTTAAATATTAAATCAAACACAGTATCGAAAGTCATATATCTTAATTAAACAACAGAGTCATAAACAATTTGTGACCAATGTTACGGCCTCTTGCATTTGCCTAGACAATGTTTGCCTAGAAAACGTCTGTTACGTTTTCTCTTTTTTTCTCTCTTTTTTTTTTTAACGCTACAATTAAAGAGGAGATAACCCTCTTTCATTTTTTTTATCTTTTTCCTTTGTTTTCTTCCCATAATTCTCACCTCAAATTCATGGTCTTTCCTAATCAAGATTATTTTACTTTCTTTTTTCTTTCGCCTTCATTTTTTTTTCATTTTTCACATTTTTTTGCAAATAAATCTGATTCTGCTTATTTTTGCATTATTTTTAATTGCTTATGTTCTCTTAGTCTTTTTCTTCTTACCAAACAATACTTATAATTATACAATCATTTTCAATCAACATTCCAGACAATTTCACTCTTGTACAGTTATACCAATACCAATGTAAATATTATATCATTGATATATATATATACTACGTACTTGGGGGCAGCTTAGTAGCGCCTTAAGAAGCGCCAAATAGGGCTACAACCAGCCACCAGCTGCCTAGCGCTACATGGCGCTTCATTGCTGCCATGAAGCGCAACCAAGCGCCAATCTGCGCTTTAAGTAGCCCAAAGCCATACAGCGCTAAGTCGCGCTTCAGGAGCGGGTAAGAGGCGCTTTTATAGCACTTGTAAGCGGTTCAGGGGCCTTTAAAATGCCCACTTCGCCTCCTTCCTCTCTGCATCAGATCTGCGTATTCGAAAGTTCAAGAGCCGAACGAACTTGTTGCTCTCCTCCCTATTTCCATTTTTGAGTAACAAATCTTGCTCCATCTGTGTTCAAGCAACGAAGCAGATCTTGTTGGTTTATTTAGGTATGTATTTATATACTATTTTTATTTTGTCTTATTTATATAGATTTTGTTATTCCTAGTTTATGTTGTTAAAATTAGTAGAATTTGATATTTAAGATTTCAACCATAGTTCCTGTCTGTGAATATTATGTAGAATATTATATGCATAATATTATTTTCAGTATTGGAAATAATATTGTAAAATATAATATTCTGGATTGTCCATATTGACAGTTTTGTAAAAGTGCAACTGGTATATTGAAGTTTTATGGATGTATATGTATAACCGATACAATTGCATAATTTTCGCTGCATTTTACGTCTTGTTCCTTGTTATACCTGATTTTGGAATTAAAATCAAAAAAATGGTATAATGAGGAACTGAGATGAAATGCTGCCGAAATTTATATAAGTTGTATGAGTTATACATATATACAATCATAAAATTTCTTTACCGATTGTACTTTTATGAATATGATAGGACCCATGCACCCTTTATAATTAGGAGAAAATAAGTTATACACTTTACATGTATAGATGGTGTACTTAAGTTTGTTTTTTACCTTTTAAGTTTTGTTATAAATTAATATTGATATGCAGGCGTAAAATATGGCTGATGAACGTGATTGGATGTATCAACGGTTAGAGAAGGGTACCCGTTCGATCAGTCGAAGATTCTTTGAGGGAGTCAAATATTTTCTAAACTTTGCTTTTTCAGTTTCTGAATCGAATGGAATGTCGACAGTGAAATGTCCGTGTAAAAAGTGCAGAAATAGGTTCTATAATGAGAAAGTTACTATTGGAAATCATTTATGCGAGTATGGCTTTAAACCAGATTATTATATATGGGATTGTCATGGTGAGGCAATATTGATCGATCCGACTATTGTTGGAGGTCATGATCGATTCGTGGAGGGATCGTCGTCTAGTAATTCAGGAGGAATGACGCAAAGGGACTCGATATCTACCGACTATGAAGGTTGGAATGTCCGACAAATGGTTCATGAGGGTTTGGGAATTCGTCCTAATAATGTTGACCGGATGTTAATGATCATGATGATGAAAACGAATATTGTTACAATAATTTTGGGAGAGTCAAGAAGACATGCAAGTTGATGAAGGCGAAATTCCAAATCAAGAAGCACAAAAGTTTTTGCGTTGTTGCAGGCGGCATCGCAACCTCTTTATCATGGGACTCGCACGAACACAAGAAGCTATCGGTTTTGAACAAGTTTTTAGCTTGAAAAGTCAGCATAATATATCGGATGTCGTTTTCTCAAAATGATTAATTATATCAATGAAATATTACTGAGAAAACTCACTACCCACAAGCACACCAAGCGTGAGCTACTGAGGAGGAGCGTCGAAGGATAAGGAGCACATCGACAGACAGGAGGACGAGATCCATACTCTACGCAGCTCCACCGAGCATGAGATGCTTATCATGCGACAGCGGACTTGTTGCGCTGCATAAACGCGCCCTAAGCGTTGTCCTGGGAGAGCTTCGCACCATGGGCCGATCGTCGCATACCGATGTACCAGCACACTTGGTTGCCTCATCATCCAGGCCACGGTCTTCATCCCCGTTGACCGCCAACTTCTCACCGGTCTGCACGAGGATTTTATACCCCGCGCATGGAAGAGCCTCCTCCACGCTTCAAAGATCCCGCCGACCGGTCCTCTAGCTCACCATGTCGACACTCCGACATGATGGAGGCCTACATCGAAGCTTCTTACAAGCCCACACTCCTCGGCCAGCCTCGGCACCCGGCGATCCTTGCTCCGCGTGACGATACTCCTCCAACTCCACCGTCATAGACTTGGGATTTTTCTTATTCAACTATTTTTGTTGTAAATAAAACAATTTAGGAACATAAATATGTATTGTCAAATTAATTTTGAAATTATTATTTTGTTTTTAATTTTTTTACAATATTTATTAATATTAATTCACTTTCTAAATACATAATTTCCACCGAAATAAAAGAAATTAAAATAATTTCGTTGTTGCGCTAAATGGCGCTCCATAAGCGGTACAAAGCTGCATCTATGTCAGCGCCAACGTGGACTTTCTGACGCTCCCTTTAGCGCTACTACGGCGCTACTCTGTAGCGCCATGTAGCCCATGTCTTCATTAAAAGCGGCATACGTAGAAGCAGCGCTAGAAGCTCATAATGACGCTTCTATACTAACGCTTATGAAGCGCGCGCCATGTAAACGACCTTTTAAATACGTAGTGATATATATATATATATATATATATATATATATATATATTGTTTTTCAGGCTTCATATATTGTTTCTAATATTTATATATTGTCTGAAATTTATAAACACATTGTCTGTGATTTTCGAAAACTTGTCTGACAATAGATTGCAATGTGGTGGAAATGTTAATTTTCCACTCATTTTTTTGTGAATGAAGGAAAAAATAAGGAATTGGTATGTGTTTGTTCGACATTTTATTGGACGATGTCCGCAATTTTATTCATTAAGTCTGATATTTTTGCATTCTGAAAATTGTTCACATGTTTGATATTTTTGCATTCTGTACATTCATGTTTTAGTGTTTTTTCTTTATATGTATTGGTAAGTTGTCTGATAAATGTGTCGGATTTGTTTGGTTCAAAGGGTTCGATCCTCTGGTTCGTTGCCTAGGCGCTCCATGGCCGCAGTGGGGCTTCGTCGTTTGGCGGTGACGTCTCCACCGCTCCGGTTCACTCGTGCCTGAAGCATCATCCCTTGTCGATGGTCTCTTCCAACCCGCACTTGTACTCTTCCGCTGCCAGAAACTTTCAAAATATTTTGTTTTTGTTGCATACTAGGATATGGATACAAAACATGGATAAGCTTGATGACTCGAATATATGAATAAAAAATGCAAGGACCTCGTTCGTTAGGGTAATAAAATTTAATTGGCATATAAAAAAAAAGTAATGTTTTGTGAATGAATTTTGAGGGTAATTATATGGTGAAAGTGTATTGGGTGTGTTCTTTGGATATTATTTTTGGAGAATTTGAATAAATATTTGAAAATTAATGTGATATTTGTGATAGAAAAAATTGAAGAGAAAATATTAATTTGATGGTTTATTGATGTAACTATTTTCCAATAAACACACCCAAAAATTTTCCTTAATAAGAACGTGTCAATTTTTATAGAACTGTCCAAATAGAATTACTAGTCACTTTTTGCTCTCTTCAAATTCTTCAAAAAGAATACATCAAATAATATAATCAGATTTATTGGGCTTGGATACTAGATGAAAAACCAAAAAATAATAATATAATTACCCTGTAATTAATGACGGGCCTAAAGGCAACAAATCAAGCATAGCCTCTCAAAAGTCACCACATAACCAAATTTTAATTAACTTGTGGTTGAAGGAAGCACCACCTGTTTTTGTTGTCCCGCTCTCAGTGGCCCAAAACTTTTCTATTTTATTCATATCCGCCACTACCATTTATTTGCAACCTCCAAAACAATCTTTAATTTAAGCAGAGGATGCCACGTAAGGTTGCCGTTTTTCACCATGAGTTGTTCTAATTACCACCTATGTGTTTTTACACATACTGGTGGGGTCCACTTTGATAAATTACTCCTGAAACCAAGTTCTTTCTATCAATGTTCAAATAATTCCTCAAAGTTAATTTTATGCATAACTTGGCTCTGATACCATTTTTACCCAAATGTTAGTACTTTGAAACTGATGATGGCTTATGAAGAAATTATAAAAGACTTTATTGATATTGATAATCACACAACTAATATTATAACATTCAAAACTTAATACTTACAGTAGTCTGGTGAGTACCAGATGATTACAACAAACAATGGTTATTGAAAAAACACACTAAGCCCACCAAGCTTCCAACAACAGCTACACACGTACAAACCAAACTTGAAACTAGAAGAATATTGAAATAGAAGGATGTTCAACACATGAACTAGGAAGTTAGAGAGAAAGATGTAATGCAAATTGATGGATGCCTTCTTTATTTGCTGAAGTCTCCTTATATAGGCAAATTCCTTTGAGGGTGGTCCTCTTCTTTCTTATATCTGGAATGCATTAATACTACAGCTGTTATGCATTATTGTTGAGTGGTCTTTCTTTACAGAAGTGGACAAATGATGTCTGTCCCACAAATGCTTTTTTCTTCACATGGCTATGTCTGGCATGCCATTATGTTGGTGCACCAGATGATGACCCATGGCCTGATCCCTTTGCAAGTTGTTCTTTGGCGGATTCGAAGGCTAGCTTCATCAGCTTCTCCTTCATTTCTTCTAAAGGGATGTCTGCAATTTCTGATCCGGAGTACAATTGTTCTAGAACCGAATCTATATTTTCTTCCTCCACAAGATAGAAATTTATCACACATTTGTCCCATCAATGCGAGACCCAGACTCTTTCTAAGATGGGGACATATTTTTCTTGATTAATCTCATAACGTCACCTAACAATTCATGGAATTTTGTAGATGACCAGGAAGTAGAATGAACTAAATCCCAAGTAGAATTCAACGAACTAGATGACCAGAAGTAGAATTCATCCCTTTGGGACTTTTGCTTGTTAAATTCAACGAACTTGTCAAAAGATTCCTTGACTGTTTTTGGGAATTGTTTCGAGACTAATCCTCTTTTCTCAAACCAATGATGGAACCAATTAGGGAACCTCTTTTGGTTTGTTTTGAAAATTATCATCCAGGAGTGTCTTATTTCTAAATTCTGGATATTGAAAATTTCTTTCCAGGTAATCCTAGTAAGAGTAAGGATGATGGTTAAATTTTCCAAACATCAACCTTCGGGATTGTGGAGCCCCCCATTCATCTGGTGTCCAGACTTTCAAGACACCTAATTTTGAGATACCTACTTCTTTGAAATACCTTCCTTCTGCCGATCTGATATTCCTATCCTTATGTTCTATTTCTGCAGAACCTGTTTCTTGCAGAATTAAAGCAAAATACTCATATGACTTGATAGGATTAAATTCCCATACATGATGCCTATGTTTAGGCCAGTATTTCTTTGCCAATTCTATAGGGGTCATGACCTTAAGATCTTTTTCTTCTACTAGAAAGAGGGGTTCTCTTTCCATCTCCCTCCTTTCTGGTGGTATTCCTAAGGAGAAGAGAGTGATTTCTTGCATTTCCGCAGTAGCTCTAGGAACCAAAGTTCCTTCAAAATATTTATTATCCCTGCAATATGCATGAGGATAGGGGTAAGGGAATGCTCTCCCTCTTTTTAACCTCTCTGGGTGAAAAGTTGGTATTGGAACATGTTCCTTTGCTCTTTTGTTATTCTGAGAGGGTTCTCCTCTTTCGTTTTTCTGAGAAGATTCTCTTCTTTCGATTATTATTTTATGTCTAGTAGGTAATTATAAAATTCCTCTGGATTTGGTTCCTGAGCTCCTATTTGAAGACAGGGAGCAAATTGGCATTCTTCTTGAGAAAATTGAATTTCTATGTCCATAGGATTACTCCCATGAAACAAAGTCTCTAATAGATCTTCTACTATTGTTCTTCTGATGTTATCCTTGGATTTCCCCATGTCCTCCCTGGAAAAATTCTTGGGTCAGAAAGTCAAGCAAAAAATTCTTTGAACCATCAATATGTTCAATATCAAAATCGAACACAGGCAGAATTGATTGCCATCGAGCAAATATTTGTTTAGACGTGAGATTTTTAAGATCCTTAAGTAGTACACTTTTTGCCGCTTTACAATCAGTTCTAATCAGAATCCTCTGATTTAACAAGTCTTCTTCAAATTTTGTGACACAAAGGACTATTGTCAATATTTCTTTCTTTATTGTAGCATAATTCTGTTGGGCTTGATTCCAAACTCCTAATGTAAATCTCACTAATTTTTCTTTCCCATCCATTCTTTGTTTTAGGATTCCTCCATATCCTATTTCACTAGCATCTGTTTCAACAATTTTGAAAGCTTCATGAATAGGAAGAGTGACACATGGGATTTCCTTTTCTTTTCACAAGTCTAACTGCTTGTGTTTGTTCTTTTCCCCGTTCTGGAAAATTTTTCTTTAACCTTTCAAACAGAGGTTTGCAATCTTTTACCATATCTTTATTGAATTCTGAAACATAATTCAAGCTTCCCAAGAACCTCTTAAATTGTTTCTTTTCTATGATTTCATTAGAAAATTTTTCTGTAAAACTTATTGATCTGTCAATAGGTTTTATAGTAGTTCTATATATCATATGTCCGAGAAATCGAACATTTGTCTGAAAGAGCTCCATTTGCTTTGTTGATACCACTAATCCCGCTTCTTCAACTATTTTCATGAATTTATGTAAGTGTTTCCATGTGATCAATAGATTGTGAAAACACTAACACATCATCAATGTAAACAATAGTGAAAGAGCTATAAGGATTAAAGATTTCATTCATAATTTTCTGGAATTCTGAAGGTGCATTTTTTAAACCGAATGGCATCACATTCCATTCATAATGCCCAAACAGAACATTAAATCTTGTTTTATATTTATCATTTTCTGCAATCTGGATTTGCCAATATCCAGATTTCATGTCAAATTTTGAGAATACGGTGGAATTGTATAATCTTGACAAGAGGTCTTTCTTATTAGGTATTAGATACCTAATCCATTTTAACACTTTGTTTAGGGGTTTATAATTGATCACCAACCTTGGAACTCCTCTTTCTATTTCTGCATTCTTATTGACATAAAAAGCCGAGCAACTCCATGGTGAAGAACTTTTTCTTATTAGTCCTTTATCAAGAAGGTCTTGTATTTCCTTTTTACAATGGACTATTAGTTCTTCGTTCATTTGAATAGCCCGTGATCTAGTAGGTATATTTTTCTCTTCAAATTCTGCCTCATAAGGTAGATTAACAATATGTTTTTTTTCCTTTCCCAAAATGCATTGGGAATATTTGTACAAATTTTCTTATTCATAACTTCTTTGAAAGTTTGAATCTGCTTCTGTACTTCTTGAGTTTTTATTTTCTCCTTGACACTCTTGTGTCTAATGTCTTCTTGAAGACTCATTAATGTTTTTTGCCTATTATTCAAATTAGCAGTAAGTTCTACAAGTAAGCTGGTCCTAGGAGGTTCAGCAAACTTAAAAATAATCTTCCTTCCAAATTTCTTAGTAATCAAACCATTTATTTCAACCTTATAAGGTGTGATAGCACTAAGAAATGGTGTTCCTAGAATTAGATCTTGGTTTATCTGGGCCAGCAAGTGAAATGTTGTGAGATACAAATCTCCACTGCAAACATCAACATGAGTCAATTTAAATCTCAATGGCATTATTTGCTTGTTAGCTGCCGTTATGTATCCAAAAGTTTTTTCTAAATATTTATAAGGAATTAATCATTCCTTAATCACATTTCTATCTGCCCCTAAATCAATTAATACGACAGTTGTGATTTCAAATTGTTTTTCAACTCTTACCGTGATTAAACTAGTGTGCCTTTGATTAGGTACATATCCAATCTCATTTATCTGAAGTGGTTTATTCTGAGGGGGTAATTCAATAGCTACTTCTTCTTCTTCAAGCATTATCCCCTTGTCTTTTTTCTTTTGATTTTCGAATTTATTTAAGTCTTCAATGACATTTTCATCTTCTTGAGAATAATTCTCTATCCCTTGTAATTCTAAAATCTCAATTCTTCTTCTAAGATCTTGTACTTCATTTTTAACTTGATGAAGCTCGGTTTTTAATTCTTTGATCGTAGGTTCTCTATAGGTTATCTGTGCTTTTCCAACTCTATTTAATATCTCATTAAAGCTATAAATCTGAGGTTTATTCATTTCTTTCCAATCTGTCTTCTTCTTTTGCCATTTTGGGGCATCTTGCTCTTGACTATTTATTTTTTCTAGATACTTTAAGATGATTTCTTTTCTTGTATCTGGATCTTCTATATTTTTTGCTATTTCCAAAATTCTTTCATCCTCTTATGTTATAGTATTTATTTGGATCATATTTAATTCTAATTTTTCAAAAGCCTTATGGATATCACATGAATCACATTGGCATTTAGAATCACAACTGTTATCAGATTCTTGACTCTGTTCACTACTTGAGTCTATTTCATTAAACTCGTTTGAGCTTTCTAAGTTTTCTGAATCTTTTTCGAATAAATCTTCTCTTGAATCACTATTCAGCATAATTTGCATAAGACCGTTTTAAGCCCTCATCAATTTCGAGAGAGTTTATTTTCTGCTTAGTTCTGCATTTATTTTGGAAATGTCCCATTTTTCCACACTTCCAACAAACAGGTTGTTTAGACTCGTTATTTCTAAAATATTTAGGTTTAGTCTTCCTGAATTTTCTTTCCCTGAACCTATTATACCTTTTGGGCTTTTCTACCCTTCTTTCAAACCTTCTTTCTTTATGCCTCTTATATGGTATATATTTTCTATCTTTTTTATTTGGATTATTTTCTAGACTGTATCCATACTGGGTACAGAAACTTCCCATTTATTTTCTTCCTTTAAGTCTTCCTCTTTTGACTTGTTTTCTCCATTTTAACTTATGACACATCTTTAGACACACTTCCTTTATTTCTGAAAATATTTGGCCATAATTATAATATTCTAGATTCAAGGTTCCTTGGTTTGTTTCTCTCATATGATCAATAACTAATTGACCAAAATGTTTCAGTAACCCTTGTATAAATATTTCTTTCCAAATAGTGGAATTACATTATTCTCTTTCATAAACTCTTGAAAGAAATACATCCTTATACCATTCTAGGTCTGATAATGTTTTACATTTTAGATTAACTAGGTGTTCTCCATTTAACTTTTGTTTAGATTCTCTCGTTCCTATAAAATACAAGTAGATTGTTAATATTAATGTATTAACAACATCGGATTTTGATGATACTAAGGTCTCATTACCTTGTATCATTGTTATTTTCTTTTTAGCATTTCTTATTTCATGTTTTGCCTGTTCTGACATGCACTTATCCCACTAATTTCTTAATTGTCCTGAAAATCCAGAGATTATCATTTATGCTACTTGTCCATCTGATGTGTTTGTGGACATACTTTTAACTGCTATCCCATACATTATCATATGATGAATGATTTGAGATATTTGATATTCTGAAAGACCATCAATATTTCATTCTCTTATTTCATCTCCCCTATAGGCAACAAACGAATCTGGCAGCCAAAAATTATTTTGCCTAATATCAACCGGAGATGGTTTACTGGTGTATGGATGTGAGACATTCCATACCCTTGAAGGTCCTCCTCTTTCCATTATAATCTTATTAATTTGATGAGTCTCTTCTTTAATAACATTAATTTGAGGACTTTTCTGCTTACTATCCCTGATAGTAAGTTTTCCTACCTGTTCTGCTAATTCATTTAATCGTTCAGAAATCTCATCATTTCTTCTTCCTAATATGAAAGATGGAATTTTAGAAGGAAGATGTATAGGAGGCTTAGAAGTAGTAATCTTTTGTTCTACCTTCTTATTCTCTTCAATTCTACACATTTGCTTTCCTAACAATTATAGGTAAAGATTTTTGTAATTATTCTGTTCAATCAAAGATTGAAGGTCTTTTGTTTCTACTTGCTTCAAACTAGTTTTTTACTAGTAATTTTAAAAGGTGAAGCAGTTGTATGTTCTCCTAAGAAAATTGTCTTAGATGGAGGGTGTACAGTAGTTACTTCTATTATTTCTTCCCCTCCCTAATTATGTAAGTATTCCATGTTTCTTCTAGCACAACTAGAGTTGTTTTATTGCTTCTAACTAGCACTGGAACAAATCACTCAAAGAAGTTTAAGTTGGTTCTGGTTTGTCTAATCTTTTTATACCACAGTTTTTGTATTTTTTTCTCTTTGCTCTTTGGTATAATTGTCAGCTAGTCATCTCCTTTTTGTTTCATTCTCTTTTGATTTGAAATCATTTCTTAGACCATTATAGTCTATTTGGTTCTCTCAGCATATTTATCTCAAAATCTGAGAAACTAATTCTATCATCTTCAATTGATTTGGAAGATTTTCCCTCTTCAATTTTAATGGGATCCATCTCATAAACTGGGTGAGAAACCTGTTCTACTGATTGTCTTACTCTGTCAATAGTTTTTTCATATTCCGTTTCTGGCATATGTGAACATGATGCCCTTGTTGGAACCCTAGGAGATTTTTATGAGAAGTTAATCATTCTAGTTATTCTATCTTTTCCAAATTTTATCTTGACTTCTCCATTTCAAATTCTATTATCCTTTCTACTTCTGTTGTTCTTAGTGGTTAACAAGTTTTTCATTATGTATTACCCATCTTTCAGGTAAACGGATATCACTCCATTTTATGGGCTTTGGAAGAAACACATTGGTTTTCTCAGCATTTGCTTGAATTAAAAGGGTTTCACCCTTTGTATGAAATTCTAGAGCCTTTGACTCTATCTGAGTTGTCATCACCTTGTAATAGATTCTATATACAAGGGTTAAATTCTGAGATCTTTCTAACATATCAAATCCTGAAGTGAGGATATTTGCAGTTAAAAATTTCATGATATGTGGATATTTTAAGGACACCGTAAAATTAGGATGACAGTTAAAATATATGGGTCCATCACAAAGACTAGATTCTACCATTCCTAACAAAGAATCAATAAACTTGTTATGTCGTTGATCTCTCAAGGCAATAACAACAGAAGTGTTTAAACCATTCCTAGTTAGAGGTTTTTAAGCAATTTAAACTAATCCAACATGCAAATAGTTATAATGATTTTCTAAATGATCTTCTATCATATATTTGGATAATAGTTCAAACTTATGATATTCTTCTATTATTGGAACAGTTCTTTCTACCGTTTTAATTGCATATGAAGTTCTAAATTCAAAAGTTCCCTTTTAGTAAACTTCAACTTGTTAATTCTTGGAATATCTCGATTTCCCAAACTTTTTTCAATGTCTCGAATGATTATGCCTTGAGTATTTTTCACTTTTCCTTTTCCTTTAGATTCTCATTCTTCAAACCTTTTAGAAGTAGATTTTGCTAAATTTTTAAATATTTCAGCCATTGAGGAACAATCTTAATTTCTAAGTTTTAATGTTATCTGTCAACGAACCTTTTACTTCTTCTTACTGCCTCTCACTGGGTCTTACCGAGGAAACGCGACTTGGGTGATAATCACCAAAACCTTTGAAAGTAATTTTGAAACTTCAATAGTAAGAAAGTTAAGAAAATTGATCAAATTCTACGTTCTTCGGCTGGCTGAAGAACAAATTCTAAAGTTCTAGGGTAAAAGTGTCAAATGCTTAAAAGTTTGAGGAAAGCAAGGAAAAGTAATAATTATAAGTGGAGGGGTGTTATAGACTTTTCACTGGTATGTGTTAAAACACGTATGTGGTGAATAGCCTTGTGGATACATATAGTTACAGTCATACCGAAAACGAAAGGAAAATGATTAAGGTGTTTTGATAATGGGTTCAGTTGGCTTCTCCACGTTGTATATATTTTTTATTTAAAATTAACCACTTTTTCAGAAAGAAAATGTCCACTTTTCTTACTTATATTATTCTTTAGGTCATCATTTTCACTAATTTTAAAATATACTTCCCCCGTCCCAAAATTATTGAAACACTTTCCCTTTTTAGTAAACTTTTGTACATGAATTTACTCAATTATCCATCATCACTCTCTTTCATCTACCAAGTCAACTCAAAATCACATCTACCAAGTCATCTCAAAATCACCCAAAAAAAAAAAGCAAATACCAAAACGCTTTCAAAAATAATTTATTGGATGAAAGATAACTTTTAGAAAAAATTAATTAAGATATCGGGATATAATAGGAATTATGTATTGATGGTTTAAGTGAACGATGCAAAATAAACCTCAAAAGAATTAGTGGTAAAGTTGTCTCCTTTAAACTGAGTTTATCCGATTCTTGTCAACCCTGAAATGCCATGTAAGCATCATATATTATCCAAATCAGCTGTCCGTTAGTTATTGACGGTGACTTAACGATGGAGACGGCACATAATTGAACTCGATTAGTGGTTACGTGTTCGGTAAAAATAAACTATATTAAATTGATGTGTTATAACTTCAAAAAGAATGTTATATAGTATTATGTTAATATATTGTTTTTCGGTAAAAATTATGTTAAGAAACAATATACTATGATTAAGTTGTTTTTAAATATCGGTAAATGAAAGATTGTTATCTATTTAGATCATCAAAATCAATGATGTCTAAAACAACTTAATACTTTTTTTCGTGGTTATATGTACATACACACATTTCTTTTTTGTATTTTTTAAAATAGAGTAGAGACGTGTTTCACTTTAAGAATTTTTTTCCAAATAAATTTAAAATTTGACTTTATTACCTCAACCTTTCATTCACATTAATAAGAAAATTACTTTTATAATCTTTGTATAATTTACTTGATTACTCTTTTTTTTTCTTTTTGATACATTGCGAGAGAGATTGGGGGTGAGGATTGTGGAGGCTTGAACTTATTTGATTACTCTGATTACTTTTAGTGAACGACAATTCTAATTTTCTCACTTAAATGTGTTTAATTTCTTGAAATTTCAAAAAGGAAGTACATAAATTTTAAGTTTACCATGAGAATGGTGTACATCTCTATACACAATATATATTTTTTTTTGAAAAGCATCCTCAAATTAAAACTTGTTAAATTCAAGAGAAAACTTCAAGATATTGTATAAAATATTTAATCTCTATACACAATATATTTACCACTATCATTAAAAATTTCAAGATATTGTATAAAATATTTAATCTCTATACACAATATATTTACCACAAATTCTTTTCTTTTCTTACTTTTTGTTTACAAAAAGTAATCCACAAATTCATTTTTGGTTTTTACTTTTGATTATCCTTATCCAAATAACACAATTCCTCCAAAATTATAGGAGTACATAAAGCTCCATTCTAAACCATCTCCTTCCTCTGTCTTCTCCGGTTTCGTACTTCTAAACCATTCCGCCCAAAAATGAACGGCGGCGACAACCTCGACGACAATCCGAAGACTCCTCTTCTCCCACTCCACGATCCGACGTCCCAGCCGCCGCAAACCGGTCACTCTGTTCTCAAGTCCCTGCTCACGCCCAACAGCTTCTACATCCTACTGGGCCCGCTTCTGTGCGCCGTCATCTGCCTCTGCGTGAGGTTCGAAGATTCGCCGGCGAGCAGCCGGAGCATGCTGGCGGTGCTCGCGTGGGTGTTCACGTGGTGGGTGACGGAGGCGGTGCCGATGCCGGTCACTTCCATGGCTCCCCTTTTCCTGTTTCCCCTGTTTGGGATTTCCTCCGCTGACGCTGTCGCCGGTTCTTACATGGACGACGTTATTGCTCTCGTTTTGGGGAGCTTCATTCTTGCTCTCGCTGTGGAACATTACAATATTCACAGGAGATTGGCCTTAAATGTGAGTTTTTTTTTTACGTTTTTCTTTTTTAAATTACCATTAATATTGTTCCTTCCAATTTGTTACTTTCAAAAGGTTATGTTCATTAGAGAAAAAAAAGTTTTGCATATTTTTAGTTAAATATAGTATTCATTTTGGAAAATCTCTAAATACTCAAAAGGAACTTTTCTTCATCTTTTGTTAAATAATTATCGTTAATATTTCCAACAACTCAGCACAGTCTCAAAAAAATTCATTTAGCTGTATCATTAATTTCACCTAAATATCAATTTTCTATTGCAAAATTCATATCCCAAAAACAAAATTACCGGAAAGAACACATTTTCCCATCATTCTACACAATCTTTGGTAAATTTATTTGCAATTTTAGTATAAATATTCCACTATCATTAATCTTTTTCAACTATTCAGCTATTAAATTCGATTAAATAGATTATACAATGATTTTCGGTGGGACAAAATTCTGCTACTTTGTGGAGGATTCTCATAACAATATTTTCATCAATAAAATATCAAATTAACTTTTTCTTTTAAATTTTATACTACTTTTATCTATAAAAAATCTTGAAATGTATATTTAGAAATAAGACACATTAAATTTTTATTTGGATATAAATGTATACAATTTATAAGTTAAAAATTTGTAAGAAAAAAATTACAGATTAAATGTTACAAATAAACACGACTATTTTTCTGGAACCGAAGGAGTATTAATTTTCAATTACTTCGCATTTTCTTCGTTAAAATGTTCCATTTCCTTCGTTAAAATCTTCCAAAATAACAAACTCTAACGTGTACATTTGTAAGAATTTGGAGAAGAAATTGTACCTTTTTAAAAAAAATTGTTATAATTTTTTTTAGAATTGATTTGATTGAGAAAATTTTTGTACACTAAACTAAAATTGTACTTATACATGTTACAAACTTTCTTTCTTTTATTTTTTCTTAAAAACAACTCCATTAAGATGTTAATGAACCACTTGTCACAATGATGGACTACTGGGCACATACATATCTCTCCATTCCCTCCCGTTCATATGACATCAATTAATAATACTCTCTCTCCCAAAATTATTGAAACACTTTCCTTATTGGGCTGTTCCTAAATTATTGAAACACTTTCCCTTTTTAGTAAACTTTTTTACATGAATTTACTCAATTATCCCTCATCACTCTCTTCAATCTACCAAATCAACTCAAAATCAGCTCCACCTAAAACAGTGTGTCCAGTCAAAATATTTCAAAAATAATAGGACGGAGGGAGTAGTTTTTATGATAGTGAATAAGGGCATATAACATTTTTTTACTAATAGTTTGAGTTAAATATAATTTTAAAAGTTAAATAGTATAGTACAGACACAAAAAAATATATTAATTCAGAAAAATCAGGGTCAAATATTTTTTCGTTGAAAATTAGCTTCATGTAATTGGTAAATAATTCTGATGTATTTTAAGCAAAATCTCTTAAATAAAGAGGAGAAAAACGCTTTAATCAGAAAAAGGAAGATAGAGAGGGGGAAGGCAGGGATGGGACACATGGCATGTAGACCGGAGGGATTGGAGAGAGATGGCCACAGGAGAGAGGCACGATCCACAATAATGTGCTACCAGTAGGACCATTAATCCAATCTTATCGTCCTAGAAACATTGAACATGAGTATAATGAATTATTGTTATTGTTGTTGTCAACGTCTTGTCGTGGGACCAACAAACAGATCACTTTACTGTTCTGCGGTGACCCGCTGAGCCCACCGCTCCTCCTCCTCGGCATCTGCGCCACCACCGCCTTCGTCAGCATGTGGATGCACAACGTGGCGGCCGCCGTCATGATGATGCCGGTCGCCACCGGGATCCTCCAGCGCCTCCCCGCCGGACCCTCCCACTACGGCGGCACCGTCGCCAACTTCTGCAAGGCTGTGGTGCTAGGCGTCATTTACTCGGCGGCAATCGGCGGGATGAGCACGCTCACCGGCACCGGCGTCAACCTGATACTCGTCGGGATGTGGAAGAGCTACTTCCCGGAGGCCGACCCGATTAGCTTCAACACTTGGTTCTTCTTCGGATTTCCTTTGGCAGTTCTCATTTTCTTTGCTCTTTGGTCCATCTTGTGTTTGTTGTATTGCCCCAGAGGCGCTGGTCAGATCCTTTCTCTTTACCTGGACAAATCCCATTTGAGAAACGATCTTGCAACACTAGGTTAGTGAAATTCATGGATTGTTCCATACTTGCTCTGTTCATTTTGCTCACTTCTCAATTACGAAGAGGATGAATTTTTGTTGTCTGCTTTTTTCTGCTAGGTCCAATGGGGTTTGCTGAGAAGAGCATACTGTCTGTCTTTGGGGTGTGTTCTTTCTCTAGCCTGTTGAGATAAATTTTGTTTATGAAGTCTTTCTAGATCAACAACAGTTTATGCAATGCAGATGCTTATTGTGCTTTGGATGACAAGAAGCATAACTGATGACATTCCTGGCTGGGGAGCTCTTTTCCATGACAAAGTTGGCGATGGCACAGTTAGTGTAAGTATATTTCAGAGTGCGGACCTTCTCTTCACTCGTGTGATCATCGAAGTTGATGATCAAAGTTGGGATCTTTTCATTTGTGTGTAGGTTATGATGGCGACCCTTTTGTTTATAATCCCAAACATGAAGCAAAAGGGGGAGAAATTGATGGATTGGAACAAATGCAAGAAGTTACCTTGGAACATCATACTCTTACTAGGAGCTGGTTTCGCCATAGCTGATGGAGTTCGGACTAGTGGTCTAGCTGATGTGTTGTCAAAAGCACTGGACTTTCTGGAAGAAGCTCCATACTTGGCCATTGCTCCTATCGTCTGTCTCATAAGTGCCACCATCACTGAATTCACATCCAACAACTCCACCACAACGCTCCTCGTTCCATTGCTGATCCAAATCGCGAAAACCATGCATCTGCATCCATTACTGCTCATGGTTCCTGGGGCAATTGGAGCACAATTCTCTTTCTTGCTTCCAACTAGCACCCCTTCCAATATTGTTGGGTTCACAACAGGACATATTGAAATCTCGGATATGATCAAGACGGGGCTTCCATTAAAGATTGCTGGAATCGCTTTTCTGTCGATTTTGATGCCTACTCTTGGTATAAATTAAACTGCATAAGTTAAAAATGAGATGGTTTCTGTGAGAGATGACTGATGATTGCCCGTCTATGCAGGTGCTTATGTTTTCGGAACAAACAGTCAACAAGTTCAGTAGCTCATCAAAGCAGTCTGCAATTGTGATTTTGTAGATGAATCAAAGCTCGATATAACTGACTGAAGATGAACCTGTGTGCTTGTGATCCCAGCGGTTGTATGTATATATAAATGTTGCACAAATTTATAGCAAGTGATGATTAGAGAAACGGGAGGTGGAAAAGTTGCAATGGTTCACCCTTTCTCCAGCAAGTGTTGGTATATATGAATCTATCAGTTCTTCATGTATTTGCTTCTTTTCCTTTTCCCTTGCATTTTTTGTACAAAGAGTTATTCATTTTCTCCTTTGTGAATCAAAATATCGATATCTAATCAATGAGATCTGCAATAGTTTTCGAAGCAAGTTGTATAGATTAGAAGTATACAAAATGTTGGAATATTGTGCCTCAAATTATTTAGCCTTAAAAGATGGAGGACTTATGATGTTATATTGATAGCATCATTTGTTTTGGTGTTGTGAGTCGGAATTCTATTTCGTTTAGGTTTAGGTTTAGGTTTTTTGTGTTTTATATAAGAGTGTGAATATGTTGTGTTTTATATAAGAAGGAAGGAAGAAACACAGAAGAACACGGCTCCACCAATACAAAGTATGATGTCTTGGTTCAAAATGATGTGCTTTTATAAAATTATGATGTTTTTCGCTATTGGACAAAGTATGATGTATTGGTTAAATATGATGTTCTTGGTGTAACGATTGATGCTCATTGTTTTAAGTATGATGCTCTACCTCACAAAAATGATGTACTCATTCTGAGAACTTAATGGTTCACGCATTTTCTTCAACCTCCTAAAATGATGCATTTGGTGACCACAACGATACACTCCCGTTACGCTACAAAGTAAAATGATGTTATTCGGTATTCTACAAAGTATGATCTCTCGGTTCCAAATGATACGTTTAGTGTCATGAATGATCCTCTTGTTTTGAAGTATGATGCGCTACCATACAAAAATGTTGCACCCGTTCTGGTGATATAATGATGACTTTGATGCAAACATTTTGTTATATGGAACACAGTGTTACGCTTGTTGAAAAAGTATGATGTCTTAGTTCAAAATGATGTACTTGGTGTCACAAATGATGCGCTTCTGTAAAATTATGATGCTATTCGATATTGGACAATGTATAATGTATTCGTTAAATATGATGCTTTTAGTGTCATGGATGATGCTCTTTGTTTCAAGTATGGTGCTCTATCTTAGCAAAAAGATGCTTTCGTTTTGATGACTTAATGGTGCATGCATTTTATTCAATCTCCTAAAATGATGCCTTTGACGACCACAACGATGCACTCCTGTTGCACTATGATGCTCTCAGTTACAAACATGATGCACCCGTTCTGATGACTTAATTATGCACTCGTTTTCTTTAACATTGTAAAATAATGGAGTTCTCAAACTGATGCTCTATGTGCTTAAAATGATGCTCCCTTTGGTAAGTATGATGAGCTTAGCATTTAAAATGATGCTCCCTTTGATAAGTATGCTTTTATGGTGCAATGTGATGCTTGTTTCGCTAAAAGGTTTATCTTCTTGCATATACTTCTATTGATATTCTTCCAATTCATCACTAATTGGCATTATTAAGTTCATTCTGATAGATTTGATCATTATTTGTATACAATTACTGGTTACATCATTTTATAAAAATGAACATTATAATGAGTAAAGAGCACATCATAATAGTATGTAGTGGCATCATAATTTTGTCGTTTGCAGCAGGTTTTAGTTTCAAAGTGTGGGATGAATTACATCGCTCAGCTCGGGAAATGGCTAGGAATAGAGCGTAGGCGACTGGGGAAGCGATTGGCTGCTCCGATGCGGTCAATTACGGCTTCTATTGGCGGATTTTGTCAGGTCGGATAGCTGGTCGTCTGAACGGATCTCCTACAATTGTCGTGACTTCGGTGATTGTTGATGGAGGAGGAGGCTACCACCGAGTTTCTAACGGCCCACCGATCCTTAAAGGAGGAGCTACGGTGGTCGGGGCTGCAAATGAGAGATGGAGGGTGGTTGTCTGATTCATGCCGGAGTTACGGCGACGACAAAAACACGGAAAAGGAGAAGGGATAACAATTTTGAAAATAAATACAATTGGGTATAAAGATTCACATATTAAAGCGACACACAATAACATGTGCCTTTATATAAATAAGTGTTGTGTGTGTGCAACTCATGGGTGAGAAGGCAGTAAAGTGTGTTGCTAGTTTTAGCCTTAGGGTGTGAGAGAGCCAACTTTGTGTGTGGTTGTGTGGTTTGAGCCACAAGTTTTGTTATGAGTGAGCTGTAGCAATTTGCCACGTGAGAGAGAGAATTGACCAAGAGTTTTTTGTGTTTAGTGTGAGAGATTGTGTGGTTTGAGCCACAAGTCTTGTTATGAGTGAGCTTGCTAGGTGAGTGAGAGAATTGACCGAGAGTTCTTTGTGTTTAGTGTGAGAGATTAATGCATGTAATTTTTAGATTAATATTGATAATGGAGAAAGCTGTGAAATCATCACGGTAAAATAATATTTTGTTGTTGTTTGCTTGTGGTACCAAATCCAACGCAAAAGTCTAAGGGTGGTGATGAAAATTTATGTAATATGAGTTATATCAAAGACAATCTTAATCTATACAAAAAAAATCAAAGTGATAACTTATTTGGGATGGAGAGAGTATAACATATGTATGGCATGTTGAGCATTAAACTTTGTGGAAAATATTTTATGTTTGTGATTGATTGATGAGATTTTTGTGAGAGAAATTTTTGCAAGGAAAGTTAAATTTGGATATTTCGTAGCAGCGAAACAAAACAGTAACAATTCAAAATTAGCTTTGATACGTGTGCATCTACACAAACTTGGAAGGCTCGGGCGGGAATTAGAGTGAGCCTGGTACAAAAATATCAGTAAAATGAGTGTAAAATTGATGAATTTTGGCATATGTATACCCATACCTCAAAAAAAAGTGAAAGAGTGAAACCAAAAGCTACAATCCCTTATAGGGGTAAAATAGTAAACTTAAAAAGTAAAATTACTATAAATGGAAACATTACAATTATTAAGTGATGACCCAAAAATTAAGATGTTTCATAAAAAAAAGGATAAAAGGAGTACCATTTTACACTTCATTTCTTTGATGTCTTGTGGCTGAGTAGTAGAGTGATAGAATGGGAATAACACAAAAATGTCTAGTCAATTCTTCCTTTTCATGGGTCACGAACAGGCAACCCATGGTTAGAGTGGATTTGTAATTTGAAAAGTTGTCATTTTTCTCCAACAATTGGCATGCCTAACTAGTGCTAATAAACGAATCAAGCCTATTCGAGTTTTGCTGGAGCTTGAGATCTAACAAACCTGTTGAGCCGAACTTCACGAGCCTTAAGGTCAAACCAATCTTTACGTTCATGTATCAACGATCTGAGCTCGGGCCTGAAATATTCGACTCAGATAGACTTGCGAGCCTACTTTACCCTAAAGAGAATTACCATTTTACCGCCTATTAATATGTAGCTACCCTTGTACATCTTTCCTCAAAACCCATTCGTGAATCAAGCTTCACCTACCAATTTGAACACAATTTTGAAATCGAACCTAAGCAAGCTGCTTGCTTTTCGAGCCTCATGAACTAAGCTCAGGCACACAAATCAAACTCAATGAAATTTGAGTGGAACATGACTTTTACAATATGAAGCTTGAGCCTACGAGATTTGGGCCAACTCGACTCCTTGTCACACACCTTTGGAGGAACCAAAGTGTCAAATGAGTAAACGCAAACTGGACGGATATGTCTAAGAAACGTATCCGGCGGCAGGCACAATGAGTTTGGATCGGACAGAGATACGTAGTTAAAGCACCTTATGTGTAAATGTAATTTTGGGCATTTGTTTTGTGTGCCCTGTTGGCGGACGGAACCACCATTGTTAGCTGCTTACAAGTGACAGTGTGTAAAATTAACATTTCCTTTTTCTTTTCCTTTTTTTTTTTGCAGTTTTTTATTTTCTATGCCAGCTTAATCCAACCTTCTGACATTTTCTCCTACACGCGCAATTTCGATAACGTCCATAGGATAGATTTTTGCTTATCTTAGTAATACATTGGGTAGGGCCATAGCCTCTCCCATGGAGATAGAGGATAGTAAAATTTTGGTGAGAGTGCAATGGTAGTTCTGTAACTATAATTCTTGTCTCATCGGAATCTTGTTTTAATTTTTCGTCACAATAAAGTTATGTTTTCAATTTTTTTTTTAAATTCGTGATTCTTTTACATCATACATATGTTAAGTTTAACGGATTTTGGGAGAAAATAATAATATTAACAACTCAACTTTTTTTTTAAAAAAAAAATCTGTTTATACCCTAAATTTTAAAACTAACCATTTAGATACAATCCCAACAATTATAAACTTGACACTTTTACCGAAAAGTTTTCTCACATTCCTTTCACCACCATGCCACCATCTGGTCACCGCCGCCACTGCTCGACCGATGCCGCCCGAACACGCCATTCGCGAGCCTGGGGTAGATCGGGTCCTAGGGCCACCGAATCCCGGCCAGGCCACCGGATCTCGGCCTAAAGCCGCCAAATCGCGGCCCCAGCCGTGAATCACGGCCCGAT
Organism: Stellera chamaejasme; assembly: GCA_024586325.1. NCBI lineage: Eukaryota > Viridiplantae > Streptophyta > Magnoliopsida > Malvales > Thymelaeaceae > Stellera > Stellera chamaejasme. The sequence continues at coordinate 3,102,897 of CM044986.1, forward strand.
CGCCGATTCGCGGCACGGGCTCGTGAAACGCCGCACGGGGCCTCAATCGACGACCCAGGGCGCGGTTTGCCACTCGAGGTCGCGGTTCGCCCTTGCCGACCGAAATTCAACTGATACCCCTTCATTTTCTCGTTGGTGGCGGATCTGTTTGGGCTGCCGCCACGTTTATGCGATGCTGATGTGTCTTGACGTTTTCGGAATTCGAGAAAGAAAAATAGAGGGGGTCCTCTGTATTTAGTATTGGGAAAATCCCGACGGTGGCGAGAAAGTTGTTAAAACGTTATCCTTTAAGGTGTGAATAATGAATGCATTTATAGTTCATGGTTAGAGAGTGACATTATTGTAATATCCCAATATAGTGTGGTGGTGTGTCAGAGAACACGTGTCCTTAATATGTCCGGGAGTATAGTCCGAGAATTTCCTTAGTATGTTCCGGTCAATTATGTCTGGTAATGTCATTGCCTCGTGCGGGTTTATAGATTTTTTAATGAGGCTCTTATTTTGGGCTACTGTTTGGTCTTTTGCTAGGCTTTTTTGGGCTTTTTATGTAGATTGGGTCTGACGGTCATCACTCCCAAAATCAACAAATTGGCTGAAGAGATAGAAGGCCTTAATGCTGTCTTAATGCGGCCCAAGGCACGGTAAAGCTGTATTTTGCCATTTACCACGTCATTTAATGCGATAATTGTTAAATTCGGCTTAAACCGAATTACGAGTTGTATTAAATATGGTATTCACTACGTAGTGTGAGATCCCACCAGAGGGCGGCTCAGAGTCTCTTCGTCGGAGAAGCACAACTCGGTGATGATGACTCACCACATCGTGACTGGGTCCGTCGCCAACCGGGGGCAGAAGAGTCGCAACCGAACATCACTCCAATCAAACGAGGACTTCGAAGCCTCGAATTGCCAGACCTAGGGCGATGTGGCCAAGGTGAAAAGAGAAAGGAAGCAACTCGCCAAGGCACCAGTGCTCCCAGATAGCCGCCGATGATAATGGCAAGGCACCATTGAGCCCGACGGCGCTGGTGAGCGAAGAGAACCCTAGCAAACATCGCTGACCTGTAATATACATAATACTTAATTACCGATTAAACAAAAATTAAACATAATAAGTTGATTGAGATAAATCAAAATAGACTACACTTCCAAGCTTTAACTTTGAAAGTAGTATCTTTTTTTTTCAAAAAAATGTCAAAACAACAATTTACCCATGCAGTTATCGTGGAAAACAGATAAGTAATTAATCGATCAAACAGCACTCGGTTAAATTTGTCAATACAAAAACAGACATCACTGCGACCTCGTTTTGCCTTTTTCCCTTTTACAAGACAAAAAACAAACTTTGGAAAGCCCCTTGAAGGACGAGAAAAATGTCGAATTGGGCAGCAAATGTTTTAACCTTATCGATTCGGTCACTCCAAATGTATTTTCATATTGCTGAAAATACCAATGCCAGAACACTCTATATGATATAACCGATAAAATTGACTCATACACAGCGAATTAAGCTAATTACAGTTAATTAGCTGTAAATCCAACTAAAGAATTTTCAATCAAATTAAAGCATGGCCTTAGCCCCAGCCAAACGGAGCACCACCTTCTTTTTCTTCTTCGCCGTCACCGTTGTTCTGTTTCTCGTTCTTGGTGGTATGTACGGCGGTCGGAGCCTGATTTGTTTTTTTAATTGCCGCCGGCCGACTTCATCTTTTGCAGTTTTATCCCGGAAACGAACAAAACATGATCTGCTTAAGCTCTCACAGAAAACCCTCTGATCATTTTTCTTTCTCCACCATAGCTCCAGGGAATCTCTGAATCCTTCAGAACCTCGATCCAGATCCATTTCGCCGGTTCCATGTACAGCTCCGCGAGCGCTTTTCTCATTTACCTTCCGGTGATCACGATCGAGATTCGAAGCAGCTGTGTGCTAGTTAGAAGATGAAAAGGTTGTCTACATCGGCGGCGATGCGGCGGCGAGGGATTGGATTCCTGGAGCGGCGGTGATGGATGGGGCTCTGCTCTGTCAAGAGATACGCATTTCCTCCTCCTCCTCCTCTTTTTTCTTGACGAAATATTTGCTGATTTTATGGTGAAAAATACACCTGTATAATAATTCATCCATCCCATAATAAAGTTTTATCATTTTGAACAGTTATTCAAAAGTTTCAATTTTTCTTTTAATATGAAATTTTCTACTATCATTTTTATAAATTAGTGTATCATCTTATTTTCTTATCTTACAAATTACAATTTGGATCCACCAATTTTTTTCTTCCCGCTTATCTTAATACTTATCTTAATATTGAGTTCTGTAAGAAAAATATACATTCTTAACTACTCAACCCATACGTTCTTCAGCTAAATTTTACAATATTTTTGTAGGACCAAGGAGTAGTATTTACTGTTTGAATTTTGTTAATATACTGTTCTTTGTTATAAAAAAAAATCCATAAATTTTTAAATTTAAAATTCCCTCTAATTATTCTCTTTACTTGTCATTTCCACTCTAGTTCAGGAGATCACAAGTGTACCAAGCCATAGTCTTTCTTAACCGAAGGGTGTATTCTTTCCATTAAAAAAATTATTAAAAAAACTATCAAATCAATCATTTTTTTCTCTCAATATTTTCCTCTCATATATTTCTTTATCAAACTATCATTAAAAAAAAAAAAAAACTCACCCTAAAATCATCGTTCGTTTCCCTTCCAAGCACCTTCAACCTTTCTTGTTCTACCAACAACCTTTCAACCGTGCTTCTTCTTAGTTTGCGTTAATTTGGAGATTTTGGTTGTGTGTTAGACACCATCAAATTATTATGTTTGTTTTTTTATTTCTCTTATAGTTATATGCTTTATTTTTACTATTGTTTTTATTTGGCATATATGTATATATGTTCGTTTCATTAATGTGGTGTGAAAGAAATTCCAGTAAATGATCTCTTCTATTTTTTGTAAAACGTTGCTAATTAGAATTAATACTATATTATAGTATTAATAAAAGTGAACATAATTTAAAAAGACTGATTTCGAGATTAAATCATGTTTCTAAATTTGCAGAAATGATTCGCGCTCAAACAACCAACGAAGACCAAACCGCTCCGGAAATCACACACTCTGCACAATCCGCAAATGGTACCATTACAAGAAAATTTATACGTTTATTTTTTAACTTTTACTTTTTATAGTATTTTTTTTTTCTCTTTCAGCGTTATTTAAATAAAAATTAACAATTTTTACAATAAAAATTTAAATCATTCTTTAAAAAAAAAATATCTAACTTCTCAATTTTTATGGAACTAGGAGAGTGAAATTATACTACCTAGCTCTTAGTAATTAATGGTTTAATTAGATCACCATTTATTTATTCCTTTCTTATTTTTCTTCATCTCCCGCTTCACTTTGTCTAATTGCGTGTAATTTGCCTATTTTCTTATACGACTGAGTTGACTGTGAAAATAAAACTGTTGTTTATGTTTTCTCTTTATTTATTTATTTTTTACCAGATATCAACCTAGCGGCACCATCCCCAGCCCCAGGTGAGTTTACTGTTCACCTTTTTTTTTGAAAAGCAACCTCACAGATAATAGATTAAGAGAGAAGAGAGGGTGCTCTGCCTCTAAGGAGGAGACTTGAGCAACCAAAAACAAAGTCTTACATCAGAAGAGAATAGAAAAACATATTAAATAGGGGCTAACAATTTCCCATTACCTCAAGTGGATTTAATATCCAATCACATTATGTGGAGAAAACACGTTTACCGCGGCCTACTGCGCAGTAAACGACGTTTACCGCGCAGGAGGCCACAGTCGTGTTTACTGCGGCCTCCGCCGCGGTAAATCTGCGCACATTCTACGTAGTGTCATACCATGAAAATTTCGTCTTGATGAACCGGTTGGAGATTCATAGGTATGAGAGAAGTTGTGTGTCCGAAACTGTACTGCAGACCCTGCTTCGACGATGGATTGAAGATTGTGACATTCCGCCTTGTCCAAAGAGTCCAGACCGTGATGCATCGGATATGTGAAAAAGGGAGAAGCAAAGTTTCTGTACGTGCTTTTGATTGATCTTCTTAATTAAGTTTTACAAGAGTTAACATATATAGCAGGATAAAGAGATTAATACGTATACAACTCTACTTGGATGTCCTAGTGACTCTTTATCTTTTATTTGTTAGTAACTTGATGTACAAGATGGGCTAACTCATAATAATTCCAACACCCCCCCCCCTCAAGCTGGAGTGTGGAGCTTTGAAACTCCAAGCTTGCATACAAGATCATAAAAGTGGTCGGTACTGAGAGCTTTGGTGAATACGTCGGCCGGTTGAATCTTGGACGGTATGTAACAAGTCATGAGCTGACCCATTTGAATGCGTTCTCGGACAAAATGACAGTCCATTTCAATGTGTTTGGTGCGTTCGTGGTAGACCGGATTAGCTGCGATATGTAGGGCGGCCTGATTGTCACAAAAGAGGTGAGCTGGTTGGTCTTGATCGACCCCAAGGTCACGTAACAGGGCTTGAAGCCATAACAACTCGCTAGTTGCTGCTGCCATGGAGCGATATTCCGCTTCAGCCGAGGATCTACTCACAGTAGGTTGCTTCTTCGTACGCCAAGAGAGAGGAGCATTACTGAGTGATGTGAAGTAGCCAGTGATAGACTGGCGAGTTGTTGGACATGCTCCCCAGTCAGCATCACAATAGCCTTTAAGGTGAAAAGAGTTGGTTCGAGGAAACATCAAACCTTGTCCCGGGGAACCTTTAATGTAGCGTAGGACGCGATAGGCAGCATGGAGATGGTCTTGTGTCGGATGTTGCATATGCTGACTTAAGATGTTGACGACATATGTGATATCCGGACGAGTGGCAGAGAGATACAGTAGTCGACCAATGAGGCGTCGAAATAAGGACAGATCCTCCATAAGCGGGGCCTTGGAGTTGCCTAGGTGATGGTGTTGTTCAACAGGCGTGTTGCTTGGTTTGGCCCCGGTTAGGCCAGCATCAGATAAAATGTCAAGTGCATACTTGCGTTGGTTGATGAAAATCCCGTCAGACCATGAGCAATCTCCGGACCCAAAAAGTATTTGAGACGCCCAAGGTCTTTAAGATGGAAGTGTTGATGTAGTGTGGCCTTAAGTTGCTGACATTGACTTGAGTCATCACCTGCGATAACCATGTCATCGACATAAACAAGGATGGCGAGAAATTTACCATCATTGCGACGAGTGAACAAGGAGGAGTCTGCATGAGACTGAATGAAACCATAACTCTTGAGTGTTGTTGATAATTTTGCAAACCATTCCCTCTATGCTTGTTTGAGTCCGTACAAGGACTTATGGAGGTGACAAACACGAGTGTCCTCTCGGGAGAGATAGCCAGAAGGAGGTTGCATATAGATCTCTTCATGTAGATCACCATGCAGAAAAGCATTATGCACATCGAGCTGATGTAGCTCCCAGTTGCGGCGGCAAAGAATAAATGAGTAAGCCACAGATGGTGGTGAGCTTGGCAACAGGTGCAAAAGTTTCATTGTAATCAAGGCCTTCTACTTGCGTGTATCCCTTGGCAACTAAGCGAGCTTTGTAACATTCAACAGTCCCATTAGATTTCTGCTTGATTTTATATACCCAGCGGCAGCCAACAGCTTTCTTGCCGGGAGGTAAGGATGTTAGAGTCCAGGTACGATTAGCATCCAATGCATCAAGTTCAGATTGCATGGCCCTCTACCAATGTGAGTCTGCCTGAGCTTCTGAGTAAGACTTGGGTTCAGAGTGGTTCAATATAGCTGCAAGGAAACTTTGATGCCCAATGGAAAACAAAGAATTATTGATATAGGATGAAAGAGGCTAGGAAGAATTACCTGAAGAAGTCGAATTGGCGGAAGCTGACTGTCCAGGTAGATTGCACTCAAAATCCCGTAAATAAGACGGAACGTGGCGGTCACGGGTGCTTTTCCGCAGTGGTGGGTTGACTGGCGGTGACTCGATGGTTGGTGGTTCGACTTCCAAGATTGGAGCAACTGGGACGGGGTCGGTGGTAGCTGAGACTGGTGGTTGTATGTCGTCATCTGCTTGGCAAAAACAGGTCGGGATATGACAGGTTTGGAGTGCATTCTCTCTTGTGAGAAGGGGAAAACGTTTTCATGGAAAGTGACATCTCTAGATGTGAAAAATTTGTGTGTTTCCATGTCAAAAACAACATAGCCTTTTTGGTTCAGGGGGTATCCCATAAAAGTGCAGGTACGAGCTCGAGCTTGAAATTTATCTTTTGGATGAAGTGGATTTATGGCGTAACAAAGGCAACCAAAAATTCTTAGAAAATCATAGTTTGGAACTTTACCAAAAAGTACCTCATATGGTGTCTTATTTTTAAGACTTTTGGTAGGCAATCGATTTATCAAATGAGTGGCAGTCATAACACATTCCCCCCAAAACTTGATTGGCAAGTGAGCTTAAAAACGTAAAGCTCGTGCTGTGTTTAAAATGTCACGATGTTTTCTTTCAACCACGCCATTTTGTTGGGGTGTGCCTGCACAAGATTTTTGATTTATAATCCCTTTGTTTTGAAAGAAATTTTTCATGTCCCCAACAATTAATTCCAAGGCATTATCGCTTCTCACCAATTGGATTTTTGCACCAAATTGAGTTTGAACCATGTTATAGAAAAGCTCAAAAAATTTGGGTGCCTCACTTTTGTGTTTCAAGAGGTACGTCCATGTTGCTCTCAAAAAATCATCGACAATAGTGAGAAAGAAATGAGACCCATTTGTGGATGGAGCATGATAAGGCCCCCAAATATCTAAATGAACTAAATGGAAAATCGTTTTTGATGCATTGTCACTGGTAGGAAAGGATGATCGAGATGCCTTGGCTAGAGGGCAAATAGGACAAGTTTTGCAAGCAATATTTGAACCAAAACTGGATAGACTAGGAATAGCTAATAACCTATCATGTGAAGGATGACCAAGACGTTGATGCCACCTTTTATTTGATCGGCTGAGCTGTAGACCACGTGCGCCACTGGACGCTTATTTACGGGTTCGAAGTAGTATAATCCACCCTTCTGCCTACCTACTCCAATCGGCCTCTTCGAGGTGAGGTCCTGCAAGATGCAAAAATCAGGGAAAAAATGGCAGAACAATTGCATTCTTTGGTTAGTTGGCTGATTGAAATAAGGTTGCATTTGAAATCTGGTGAAAAAAGTGCATCTTGTAAAATTATGTGATCAGATAGAGGAATAGTTCCTGAGGAATTAATCATTTTGGTAGTACCATCAGGTAAAAGAATAGTCCAATTTTGAAGAGTTTTTGTTTTTGAAAAATTGCAACCTTTCGAAACGACATGGTGCGTAGCTCCTGTGTCTAAAATCCATTGTACAAGTTTAGTTTCCTTACCAGCATAGTTGATTACTACTTTTTCCTTATCCTCCTTCAGAAGACTCATCAGTTTCTCAATTTGGATAGAAGTCAGGCTTACCGAACATGATGCCCTGGTGTCATCATCCTGTCGTCCATCCATACAAGCATTAACATTTGTTTGCCTAGTTCTGGCCTTACCTCTCTGCTGCCAATCTGTAGGATAGCCCACAGGTTCCCAACAATTTTCTTTTACATGACCCGGCTTGTGGCAGTGATTGCATGGTCATAGCTCCTAACAATTCTCAACCAGGTGACCAAGCTTGTTGCAGTAGGTACATTGTGGTCGTCCACGGTTCTTGCCAGCTGGTGGTTTGGAGGTAAAATGAGTCTGGAATGCGAAAGCCCCAGCTGTGCTAGAATCTCCTGATTCAGTGAGACTCAACTGCGTTTCTTCAGTTGCAACCATTGCTAATACTTTGTTGAGTGAGGGTAGTGGTTCCGATCCTAGAATTTGAGATCGGATGGTTCGAAGTTTCGGTTGTAAACCCATCAAAAACTGATGTATTTTCTCTTTCCCTTTCTCGAGAGCCCATTCCTTCTTTGTTGCACAAATACATGTTGGAACACCTGAAAAATTACTCAATTCATCCTATAGCCCCTTCAGTTTTGTATAGTACTCTGAGACACTATAGGATCCTTGATTCATCAACGCAATGGTTTTTCGTAGTTCAAAAGCTCTTGGTTCATTAACCTGACCATACCTTTCTTTGAGATCTTTCCATAATTCGTGTGCTGTTTCATGATAAGTAATTGAGTCGTGAAGGGTAGGGCTGATTGAGTTTATCAGCCAGGAAATCACCAACCCATCACACTTTGTCCATGCTACGGATTCTACGCATGTTGAGCTAGGTTTCGGCAAGTCTCCATCAACGAAGCTGAGTTTACCCTTGCCGCGAAGGACGCCTCGGATGGCTCTCTTCCATCTGGAATAGTTTTCGCCATCGAACAATTCGGAAACAATTGGCAAGTTGCTGTAAACGGCCCTGGTGAGGAAATACGGTGAGGTGGGATCTTGGAAAACCTGAAAAGTGAGAGATACAGCTCTGGCCTGGCTCGCATCATCCTGTTTCTGTTCATCTGACATCTTGGTGGGATGAAGAAAAAGAGGAGAAATTAAGTTTGCCCTGATACCATGTGAAAAAGGGAGAAGCAAAGTTTTTGTACGTGCTTTTGATTGATCTTCTTAATTAGGTTTTACAAGAGTTAACATATATAGCATGATAAAGAGATTAATACGTATACAACTCTACTTGGATCTCCTACTGACTCTTATCTCCTATTTGTTAGTAACTTGATGTACAAAATGCGCTAACTCATAATAATTCCAACAGGATAGCCTACCAACCTTTGCGTTGTGAATTGGATAATGGGCGATGATTTGAGCCGCCTTCAAATAGAAGCTCCTCCTAGCTAACTGAAAATAAGGAACCCATTTGGCACCATTGGAATATCTTGGGCCAAAGTGCGAAGGCCATAGAGCAAGAAGATATAGAACATGGGTTGTTTGCTCATAGCTGCAACTGTTTACCTGTTTGTAGAATTTCATTACTCCTCTTGCCACTTTTAAATTATCGCACACTTCTTTTCACAATCCAATCTATGATTTAATATCCAATCCGACCATGAAAATTTTGCCTTGGTGAACTTGTTGGAGATCCATAGGTATGAGAGAAGTTGTATGTCCGAAACTGTACTGCAGACCCTGCTTCGACGATGGATTGAAGATTGTGGTATTCCGTCTTGTCCAAAGAGTTCAGACCGTGATGCATCGGATAGCCCACCAACCTTTGCGTTGTGAATTGGATAATGGGCGATGATTTGAGCCGCCTTCAGATAGAAGCTCCTTCCAGTTAACTGAAAAGAATGAACCCATTTGGCACCATTAGAATACCTTGGGCCAAAGTGGGAAGGCCGCCGTAGAGCAAGAAAATAGAACATGGGTTGTTTGCTCATAGCTGCAATTGTTTACCTATTTGTAGAATTTCATTACTCCTCTTGCCACTTTTAAATTATGCACACTTCTTTTCACAATCCAATCTATGGTTTTTTTATTTGACATTTCGATCTATTTTGAAGTTTGTTAACAAAATTGTCCTAATATAATTTGAATCAGCCAAAAACTTGAAAATCTACTTTGGTGCCCTTAAAGTTTGGCAATAACTTAGATTGGTCTTCCTCAAAAACTTCAGTTCTTCTTACTCGAAATTTTAGCGGGTTAATTTAACATTTGAAAAAATGTGTGGTAAAATATAATTGGGACCAAACATCATGGACACAATCTATATTATCCTAGATGTTATTGTATTTTTCCATTAGAATAATTAAGCATGAGAGAAGAACAGATTTTAGCGGGTTAAATTTGTAAATTTTGCCACTACTTTCATAAAAAAAAAAAAAACTTTCTTTGCAAGTGATGTTTTGTCTTTGAACACTTTTTGTCGTCTTTAGTTAAATTCATCATTTTGGCCCTCACATGGTTTAATATTCGATAAGATGTCACTTGTGTGGCGCTTACATGACATTACTCCATTCGTCTCAAGTGAGTTTTCACTTTTAATTTTTTTGTGTAGATTAAGATCGTCTTTGATCATTAATTCATTTTACCTAAATTTTCGTCATTACCCTCTTCCAAACTCATTTTAACCTCTCCCAACCCATTACTTAGTCTCGTATTTGGATTAAAATAAAACACAAGTGAAAAAGTGTCATTTCATTTGGGATAAAAATATTTTGATGTTATGACAATCCACTTGGGACGGATGGAGTATTTTACAATCAATATAAGATGTACTTAACTCAAACTTTAAAAAATAAACAAATTATCCTAAACTTGTAAAAGTTACAATCTTACCCCTCCCTTACCCAAGTCCCAATTGCTTTCTAACCCAGGCTACTCACCCACCTCCGCGGCTTCGCCAGTGCCAAGACCATCAGCCTCCCACCTTCTGTCTTCGTACGCCGGCGCCACCACGAGTCCTTGAATCATGGAATTTTAACATAATTTCACGAAAAAGAAACATCGAATTGTTTTTCTCCAAACGTGCGTTACCTTGTTCATCGGAGCCTCCTAGCAAGCATCGACATGGTTCTCATTGGGTGGAAGTCAAACAATGTCGGGATCTAGAGGAGAAGTGTTCTTAAAGTCGAATTGGCTACCAAACGAAGTAGCACAAATGGTTGCCCAACACGAGTGAATCTGTGGCCTGCATTGGCAAGGGGCAAGGGGCAAAGGGCAAAGTAGCTGGTTGGGAGAGCAAATTTGGGGCTTGGGTATGGAGGGCTTATATTGCAACTTTACAAATTTTGAGTTAATGTTTTCGTTATTAAATGTTTGTGGTTCAATTGATAATTTGAAAACGGAATGTTCCTAAATTTTCATTCCTTCGAAGAAATAGAGGTAAATTCTGTCCAAAAAACATGTTTAGTGTCAAACGCGATCTAACTATAAAACATTGATGAAAAAGAAAGCTTATTTAAATAAAAAAACAATGATAAAAGTAGCAAACTTTTGGCAAAACTTTAGTAGAAAAATGGTTATTGTCCCCAAGTTTCCCTAAACCTTTCCTTTTTCCGCTTTAAATATCTAGCTAGTGAAGTGAAGTGACCGTAAAACCAAAGCTTTTTGCAGGTCTCACCATCATTATAGAGTCAATGGAAACCTTGCAAACACTTTCACAAAATATGGATACTTCTGATGAAGATGATGATGATGATGATGATGATGATGATGATGATGATGATGATGAAACAAAGCGTGATCATTCACATTCATCAGGTATATATATAGCTAAATTATTGAATTTATATATATAGTTATTTATGGTCAGAGTGAAGATCAACAAGCATGTTGTCTTTGTAATTCAAGATTACAGGAATGAAGATAGTGATGATGATCATTATAAACCAAAGCCTGGATTGCCCCAGCTGATGGACTTGATTCCAGGAAAACAACCTTGATTAACAGTAGGAATGACAGTGGATTGAAGTAAACCATAATCCGCGAAGACTCCCACCGCATCTCGTGGATAAAACCACGGATTTTGATGTGAGACTCCCACCGTAATTCAAGAAGTCGTATGTGAGATTGATGTCACGTTTTGATGTCTTAGATGTAATCAATAAGATTGGAATTAGTAGTGGTGGATTATGTTATCTCTTGTTAATTTCATTTTTAGTGTTGTTAAGTTGTAGCTAGATTTGAGAGTTTTATCAAATTATGTTTGAATGTTGTTATGTTATATTTATAATTATGTTTAAGTATAATTGATGTTGATGTTAAAGTATCCGCGTATGCCTCGTGGATGTGTAAATAATCGCGAATGATGGAGGTGGAGGAAAATTACATTCATTGGAAAAAAACTCGCAAACCGTGGAGGTAAAAAAACCCGCAGATGGTGGAGGTGGATGAGCACCATCTGCGGAGACTCCAATCCATTGCAATTGCTACTAATTAACAGTTGGAATTAATTAAGAACCTCACCATGATCACCATTGTAGCTAGCTAGTGAGAGCATATGTATGATGGGGCCCGGATCGCTGCACTTTCAACTGATGCATTTTGTGCTTATAAATTTAAAGGGAACATGAAATAAACTAGTTTAAATACCCGCATACGATAGGGGAACATTTTTTGTTAAAATGATTAATAATGATTTTGTGAAATAAAAAATTATTCGGATTGTTAACAATTTATTCGTTAAATGACCATATAACAATAATGTTTAATCCTCAAAATCAACATATAGAACAATCATTCAAGTCCACTAATATCGCAATTCCGTGATTGGATTGTCTTTCTTAAATATTTTTAATATAAATACTTAGAATAATCATAAGTAACGCTTGGCAACCCTCAAATTTGTTAATGGCGCTGCTTGCTTGGGCTGAATCTCAGCTTGCACGTTGCAACTTACCCTTGGCTTAACCCTAATAAATTATTATTATTTTTATCTCATTTAAAAATTCAATCAACTTTTTGCCCTAAAAACTTTAAATTTATAAATCTAAATTCCCGCCGATGGCATGTGATCAATTAATTTATTGTTACTCATTACTGATTTTGTGGATACTTATCCACAAAATAAAAACATAGATTTGGATCAACCGTGAATTGACTCCTCTTCTTCAGCCAAGTTGACCAGACTAATTAGACCTGCAAGAGAGCATCTAATATTCTTAATTATCAACACTAACCGTTAATGTAATGTAATTATCCTTCCATCTGTGCGAAGACATTTCATTAAAGCAACTGAATTACAATCCCCTTTCTCAATTACAAGAAGTTCTGTAAGAATCATAATTGAAGCATAACAACTAATCAACTAAGTTTTTTGTTTCTAATTACTGGAAAAGACGATTGATTATACATAGCAACAGTTTCATTCACGGGAAATCAGTATCGGCCAAGCCACCCTTCCCTGCTCCACTTTGTCTGACGTCGTGTGACGCATCTGTCACCGCCGTTAAAGGAGGTCCGATTCCAAGCTACAATCGATGCACGCCGTCAGTCGAGATCGGTCAGTACCCCTTTCAGTAGTAATTCATTCAACAGTCATTAGTTATGATCACTGACTGCTTTAATTCTCTTGCTCTGAAAATTCTTATATTTGCCTAAATAAAGTTTGCCACTAACAGATTTATTAACAGTTAGTTTTTCCCCTTTTAAAGATTCTTTTAATAATTATGGTAAATGTTAACTTTTAATTTCCGAAAATCACGATCCTAACAAATCGCTACTAGATCTTGTCGGATCACCATCTCACCCCTATTACTCCGCCCTATGTTAACTAGCAATTTTTCTTCTATAACATTTATTTCTTTCCTTTTTCGCTTCTTATTTGATTCGTTTTTCAATCTCCACAATTTTCTATATTTCCTTTCATAGTTGCATTTTTGAAATTTCTATTTCCTAACAAATCGCAGCAAAAGTGTTGGTAGCAAGGACGGTAAGGGTAGAGATGGGCATTGGGCCGGGTTGACCCGACCCGACCCAAGACCCGCATGGACCCGGCATTTGATGGGTCGCCTGTGACCCGCCCCGCTGTCTGGTGGGTTGACCCGTGGCCCGACCCGCATTTTCAGCGGGTACCCATGGGTCGACCCGCCCCGCCCCGCTTACATTTTTAATTTTTAAATTTTATTGTAAAATATCATTTATTTAATATTATTCTTTTACCTGAATATATATAAACTCTAAATCAATAAAACTTTAATCTAGTCACTCATATAATAGGTTTTTCTTCTCTCATATAATTCAACTAAGTCTCATGGAATGTGCAGTTTTGTGTTTCACTCGTAAATGTAAAGTGACTCTAGTTTATCTAGGAATTGAAGTGTTAATAGAATTCATGAAAAATGTTACTACTTATATATTTAATTAATTCCTTTTTCTTTGTTTGTTTCGGTATAATGTCTATGTCTTTGTTAGCTACAAATATTATCAAAATTTTTATATTTCCCCTCTTAAAAAGGATATGGACAAGACATGAAATATATACTCCACACGTACAGAGCAGAATTGTGTTTTGGTGTATATTCACAATCATGTTGACATTAATTTTGTGTTCTTTAAGCATTGTTTCCAAATTTTTAACATTAATTCAACAATTATTTAAATTTGCCCTCCCAAATTGAAAAAAGTAGTGAGAAAAAATGAAATGAAAGAATTTATTTTTCAAAAAAATTTAGATTTTCAAAAATTTATTACTCTTGTATCAAATTCAATATCTATAATGTTGAACGTATTTTGAATCTATTATTTTATTTTTCTATGACTAGTTTCTAGAAATATTTGTTTTCAATTTTTTTAACAAATTCTTACTAGTAAAAATTGAGTCAAATAAAAATAAAAGTCAACCGTAATTATTAAATAGGGACGGGGAAGTATAATATATGATATTAATATAATCAAGAAAGTCATGACACAAGTTGGTGATTGACATAATGGATGAGGTGTTGCCGGAAGTTAGAGTCGCGTGTTTTCAAGTTAGAGATGTTTTTTTATTTCTGAAGCTGGACCCGGCGGATCCGCCCCGACCCGCTTGAACCCGCCCCGTCTGGACCCGCGCCTTTGGTGGACCTGGGCAAACCCGACCCGGCCAGGGACGGATCACAGGAAAAACCCGCCCCGTGCGGGGCGGGTAGGCGGGGGCCCGCGCGGTCGGGTCAAAACGCCATCCCTAGTAAGGGTAGAGCACTTGATGGCTGTGCCACGGACGGAAGGGTGGACGATTCCGGTTTCGTCTGTGCCACGGATCCGACCCCTTCCAAGACAATCTCTTTTTATTCGAGTTTACAAACATGAACACCTCGAATTGGTTTTGTCCACGGGGATATGGGCATTCAACAACAGGCTGATTGTTTTCAACCACATCAAACCCAGAGACCAAATCACGTCTCTTCCGTTCGACTGGAAGATTTTTGGGTGCATATAATGGACTTACCTTTCGGTTGGGCAACGAAGGATGTGGGGCGCGCTCTGGGAAGCCCCATCGGACCAGTGGTTGATGTGGGTGGGGATGGACCAACCCTCCAGGTGAGGGTTTCGGTGGATATTTCGCAGCCCCTTCATAGGGGTGTTTCGGCACGGACGCCGGAAGGTAAAACTCTATTCCACTTGAAATATGAAAAATTACCTGACTTCTGCTATCGTTGTGGTATGGCGTCTCATGTGGAATGAGAATGCATGAACGCTAAGGATCAGAAAGGAATGGACTATCAGTTCAATCCTTGGCTACGTTATCGGCATGGTGGGAAGGATAAGGTAATCCGATCTTCTGGGATTTTTCCAGTGGAACCAAAAATAGCAGGGCTAAGAACTGTGGAGGCCTCGACCCCCGCAATAACTGAGTTAATCCCAAAAAGCGGACAAACAGGGAACCATACAAAATCGGGAGGGTACGAAAATGCCATTGGGGCGATTCTATCACTGATGGAAAGAGCTCTAGTCTCGACCGACCTTTCACAGGTCATGACAAGGCTATCACTGTCACTGATAGAAGTGCCTTTGAAGTTTACTTTTTGAAGCACCTCTCTGACTGCAGGTCGTCAGAATAAGCAGCTGCAGGTAAGAGGAGTAGGCAAACGAGGACAGGGTAAAGTAGTGGGATCAGGTGGGGGCCGTACAAAAAAGCGAGCCCGCGTTAACCAGGCGAGGGATGAGGAGGAATCTGGTCAGGCAGGGACAGGCGATGGCCCACCCTGCCAGGACCAATGAGCTCAAAATTTTCGAGTATGGTGGGTTTGGAGTCTTCTCGCTCTACCCGTGACCTGTTTCAATTGACTCGAATGGTGGGTTGTTGTTTCTTCCTTAATGTTCACTAGATTTGTGCTTCGTTCCGATTGAGGTGTTGTTTCTTTATGGATTTTCTTATGGTAGACACTTATGCAGGGATCGAATAGTTTTTAGCTAATAGAGAGCTTATAAGGTGGAGATTGGTTGCTTTCGTTTATATAGAGGATGTTGCGCACCGGTGTTCATCTTTCCAGTCTTCTTGCTGGATTTTCGAGAGGTCTAGAGTGGTTTCAGTACCGGGGTTGGACTTAGGCATTGTCCAAGACATTTATCGAGGACTAGAGTCTATCCATCTTCTATCCCTTGTTTATTTACTTATGTTGTTCCTTCCTTTAGTTTCGTCTCATCGTTTTTGCCAGAACTCGATATCCTGGCAAAGTTTTTCCTCGTATATGCTCAGAGCTATTAGCCTTGTGTGTTTTAGGGATTTGAGTCCCGTTTGTTACAGTTCTTGGTGACAGTCGTGCTAGTTGAATGACAGTGTCATGCTAGTTGAATAAAAGTCATTCCTTTCAAATAAAAAATCCTCTAAATCTACACAGGCATGCTGCAAAACATTGAGACGTCTCAAAATGTAATACTGCCTTCATCCCACGTGGGTTATCATAACATCAAAATATTTTTGTCCCAAATGAAATGACATTTTTCCACTTTTGTTTTATTTTAGTCCATTTCACTCAAAGAGTTTAGGGAGTGAGTTGGGAGGGGTTAGAATGAGTTTGAAATGAAATGATGGTGAAAATTTATGTAAAATGACTTAATTACCAAAGATAATCTTAATCTACACAAATTGTTAAAAGTGACAATCCGCTACGAACGAAGGGAGTAAATGATGTTATAGTGTAAGTACACTTAAATATTACTATAAAAAAAATTTCATAAAAATCATACGGATACTTGTGATTCGATACGTTTAAAGGCCGTAAAAATAAGGTATCCTAACTTGACAGAATGAATGCTATTTTCCTCATTATCCACCTCGAACCAACCGCTAAACATCAATAGAGACTTTATAGTTTGTGTTCGGTAGACCCAAAAGTCAGAACTATGTGGACCTAAGAGTTCACGGGATAGATATGGGCCGGTCCACCCTGGGCCCACAGCCCACGGTTTCTCTTATCTGCCAACTCCCCCTGTCATCGTGGGTTGTGGTTGGACGAAACATACGGATTCTCGCCGCGTATTAAAAACCGAAAGCAAGATCTGGGCTGGTTGGTGGCACTGATCGTAAATACCACGAACTCTGGGGTCAAACAATCACCACGACATGCCCGAGAAAGCAATAAATTCACCTCCACAACAACACACGATTCCAGAAGCCTCCCCGCACCAAATTCGTGTTTGTGTTTGCGTTTCCCCAAAAATCTGACGGTTTTCATTCTCGAAGAAACAATGCAGCGAAATCCCGGTGACTTGATCCTCATCCTCGTTTCCCTCACCGCCGTGCTCTTCATCGTCGGCATCTCCGCCGCGAGGGGGCCGTTGATCGGAAGATGGAGCCCGATCGACGACCTGAAGGACCCGCACGTGAAGGAGATCGCGGAGTACGCGGTGGCGACGTACAACGAGAAGCAGTCTTGATGCGGAGAAAGTAGGATGTCCAATCTCGTGCTTAAATGGGTTACTATAAAATCTTTCAATATATTTAGAAATAGTTTAAAATTTTGTATCATAAATGTATATATCTGAGAAGAAAAATAGTTTGTATAAATAGAATAACAATGTAACAATGCAAATCATGTATCATTATTGTATGGAATGAGTTTTCACACATAATATAAAAGAAATTTAAAGGAAAATTGAGATGAAATAACAATTTTAGATAATTTATTTGTAAATGTATATATCTTGCGTCGATTCGGGTATTCATGCGGGTTCTAAAATTAACCTCCGAGTTATCGATTTCTTCGATTTTCGGTTTTTCGGTTTTAGATTATGTGGTTCAGGTTCGGTTCCTAACAAAAATTAGAACCCCTATTGAACACAACAAAACAGCTAAAGTATACGATGCTCTTAATTATGACGAGTAAGAGAGTGACCCGTCTCATTGGTTAAGAGACTCACATAAACAAATTGACAAAAATACTAAGCGGTGTAATTCATCAACAGTTTGAGAATCCGATTCTGGTGTTGTAATTTCTGTTGGTGTGTTTAGGAAAAATTAAAGCAATCTTTGATCTCATATATAATGAACCAAGTAAGCGTATAATATGAAGAATTTAAAAATGGTTAATATTTTTAATAAATAAATTAATGAACTTAGTTACTTTCCAAAAATAATAAACACGTGAGTCCCATTAATGAGCTTGTTTATCTACCATTTATGTGTTATAACACATACCAACCAAAATAGGTAAGTAGAGCCTAGCTCATAACTCCTATTCAATTGTTAAAAATACCTCTAATCACAATTCCTAATAAAAATATCATTTACCGCACCACCACCGCTGGAACTACCGGCGGCACCACCACCGCCACCAAGTACCACCACCACTGCAAACTGCAGTTTAAAAGATAATAAAAAACATTTTAAACATTTTTATAATTAATTACATCATAATATAAAGCAATTTTTATTAAATTATAATTAAATACATAGTGTCTAAAGAGATATGAAGAACTGTCTATTAACTTATCATATAATGTCTACACTAAAACGCAATATGGAACAAAAATTTTAGAAATTAAGTTTCATAGAAAATCGTAAAAACTCATTTTGTAATGTACAATAACATTTATAACATAATTTAAAAACATATTTACATTCATTTATAATTAGTTACATAGTGTCTAAAGTGATATGTAAAATTGTCTACTATATCATCAAATATTGTATACACTAAAAGTGCAAACCGTAGGAAAGAGATTTTCAAAATTATTAGTCTCAATAAGCGGTGAAGAGTTTTCTTTTGTAACGTCTAAAAGTGCTTGCAACATGATATGATACTTTGATTGTTTGTTTAGAATTAATTTTATTGTCTAACTGTAATCCGTAATACCGTCTAACACCAAAATCTACACTTTCTACCGTAAAAATGCAAAATGTACAATGAGTTTTTCAAAATTACTTTAAAAGAGATATCTTACAAAATCTTGCAATAGTGTTTGCAATATAATATAATATATCACACTTTAAGTGTTTATTTGTAATTAGTTATATTGTGTTAGTTTTAATGTATAAAAATGGATTTGGATATACTGTCAACTAATATTTTTCAAACTGTGAATGACAAAATGAAATAATGTCTATGATTCAAAAAAATCCAATATATAAAACTTACCTAACAAATTCAGATTAATTGGTTCGGCTGACAAACATGGTGGAGGTCTTGCATCAATCACTGTTGGAGGGCTTGCTTTAGAGGTCTCTTCAACAGCCACCATTGCGAATGGAATTGTCGCCAGATCTAAATAGGACTCGCTGCATCGGAAGAATTCTAGCTGGAGCAAGATAGTGAATCGATTGATTGATCGATCTGCAGAAATCTCGAGGAAGAAGACCGATTTCCACTTGTTAGATCTCTGACGCGAAGACTCTTTCGTCAACGGCATAGAGGTGAATCGATCTGAAGGTCCGTAAAACTATCTGATTTCAATTATGCTCTTAGTCGTCCAATAGATTTGGATAAATCAGATAGGTTGCCGGAGATCGCGACGGCGATGGAGATTGCAGATCTTGAATAGATTGGATAGGTTGCTAAAGATTTGAGATCACGATCTCAAAGATCGTCGGAGATTGAGATCATGGACAGATTTAGAGTCCACGACGCTAGTCGACGACGGTTGGCAGTGCGCCAGAGAAGGAAATCATGGAGGTCGTCTGTATATGAATCGCCGGAGAAGATGGAAAACTTAAGATTTAATAAAGAGGGATATCTTTGTCATTTTACTAGTATGTGTAAAATCACGTATGTGATAATTAGATTTCCTACCATTAACTCATGCCGACCAGCCTCCTTCACTCCCAAGAGAAGGGCAACCGCATAAAGGAGTCACAACCTATATACCACCTCCATCCTAAAAGTTATGTAACATTTGCTTTTTAATACTATTTAATTTATAATTTTTATTTTTTTATCAATTCAAATTATATATTTGAAACTTTAATGTACAACTAAAAATTTGGTAACTTTTTATCAAAAAACATTAATGACTTAATTTTATAAATACACTTTTGATACTTTTTATTAAGAAATAATAAAGATAAATTGAAGTTAAATTGATATAAAAAATTAACTGTTACATTATTTTGGCACCAACAACATTTTCTTTTTTGAAAGGCAATAAAACAACTAAAATGAGAACGTTAAAATCATTATTCTTATCCACAATAAAAACCTCTCTTATCCAAATTTGTTTCTTATTTGTTTTTTATCTTTATTTTTTTTTCTTATTTCTTCATTGTTGGGTTTCGGGATGTTGTGCTGGTTCCATTGCCAAAGCGTCTGAATTAGTCTTTGGCAACTAAGAGGGGGCTTCGACAAGATGTTTCCAGTGGTGTGTGGTTAGTCCAATGTGGCGTTTCTGATGGAATTTAGGCGGAGAGGCAGTGAGGAGGTAGTGGTCCGGGCGAGCCTCATGTGAGCCAAGTCACTTGGTCAGGTGGCCACCTGGACCTACAGAAATCCTACGAAGCTTCAGGCAACTCAGGCGGAAGTCAGGCGACCCACGTCCAAAAGTCAGGCGGTCGCATGACATCAGATTGTAAGAGGACAGGAGCCCAGGCGAGGGTCAGGTGAATCAAGCCATTTGGTCAGGCCATCGCCTAACCCCAAATTCTGCAATCATAAACACTTCCTCCTCACTTATTCTTTCACGTTTTTCAGCTTGCCCTTGGCTAGGGTTGAAGCTCATTTTCTCACATCTCATTCTCTAGCTCGAATTTGTGTTGTTTGATGAAAGATTGAAGGATCCTACATTATTTCTAAGCTTCTCTCTATCTCTATTACTCTTATTTTGCATCTATGTTCATATTGATTGTGGAAAACGTGAGTAGTATGAGTAGGGAGTAGTTCTTCATCTCTTTGGTTGTGTAGGTAGTTGAATGATTGTTAGATGATGTAAATGTGTTGGGTTGATGATTATGCATGATGAGTGACCATTTCTTGAGCTTAAAGAAGGTGTGAGAGGAGGTGGAAGCTTACTGCTCCTTAACACCCACCAAGTGTTTGATGAAATGCTTGAGAGAGCATTTCATTGAATTTACCATGGGAAATGGTTATGTATTCTAGGATTACTTGAGTAAGGTAATCTAGATAATTAAGAGACTACAATTGGCTTGCTTAAAGTTTCCATAAATGGTGCAAATGATGAGATTTCATTTAGTCATTTATGGTAAGGATAATTCTAGCTTAGTAAGCTAGAGTTTGATTTTTATCCAATCTCCTCCATCATTGCACTAATCTCAACCTAGCATGTCATCTAATATCATCAATCTTAAATATTAAAGGGGCCTTTAGTTATTGAATTCCATCAAAACTCATTTCCATTGCACATTAGTCTAGCTCAGTTACAATTCTCATTTTAGCTATTTGTCACTATTTAAATTTATTTTACTTTCCATTGTTCTTGAACAATTCATTCATCATATAACTTCATCCAATTCACTTAAACAAAAAATACTAAAAATATTACATTTAGCTAAATTCCACAAATTACACTACAGTCTCTAGGGTTCGACTTCACTCTCCCTATTACTATTGCAAACCTTGAGCTTGCGGTAGAATGAGTTTATTACTGGATAATGTGCGTAATTTAAAACACCCGTCAGTAGGTGGTGGTCTGGTGTAGCCGAAGCGACTAGAGGGTAGAGGAGGGGAGACGCTATGATGAGAAGAAAGTGGCCGTGAAACATGAAAGTGGGTTCGGGACGCATGGGTTAGAGAGAGAAGTGGCCAGTTTGTAGGGGTGTAAATTCGGGTCAACCGACATTTTCGAGTTCGGGTTGGCCTGAACCCGAATATTTAAAGACATATAATGTAATCTGAACCCAACCCATAATGATGTTCGGGTCGGGTTGGCCCGATTAACCCGATTTTGCCTATTTTCATATTTCAACTTCAAGTTTCAGCTTTCTTTTGTTTAACTTCTAAATAATGAAACAACCAATTATACAAATACTAAGTCATAAAACCATACAATTATACAAATACTCGGATTTCGGGATTTGGGTCGTAGGGATAATTATTTTGGGCTGGGTTGGGTAGCAAATTAAGCCTGACCTGCAGGTGGGCTTTAGGGAATTGGGCTGTAGGGATAATTTTTTCGGGCTTCGGATTATTCCTTGGATTTTCGGGTTCGCCCAACCCGAACCCGTGAAACACATGACAATTCGGGTTCGGGCCACCCAATGCACTTTTCTCCATCGACCCAGCCCTAACCCGACATTTTCGGGTCTGGCTTCGGGTTCAGTTTTTTTCTTACACCCCTACTAGTTTGTTTGGAGAAGCGGTTGGTGTACCGCTGCAGAGTGTGGAGGATCTGGTGGTGGTTGGGTGGCTGACGCAGCTGCGTAGTTTGTTCGTCCTCTCTGTTGGTGTCTGTTAGCTTTCGGCGCCTGGGCATCCGACATTGGCTCTGCTGGATGATGACTTCTATGTTTAATGTGAATAGTCACTCTTTGGGTCTAGGACTGAGCAAGCATGCGCTGGAGTTCATTAATGTTTAGGCACTTATCGAGGTTTGTAGTTAATTTAATGAAAATTATACGTGATTTTGGACAATTTGGGTTTGGCAGTTTAACGTGTAAATAGTTGGGATTATAAATCAGCTTGGGCTAGATATTGGATTTTAGAGTTGGAGATGGGAAATATGTTTGTAGCAGTTATTGGGGTTTTATATGGTGATGAAAATTTGGAGCTTTGGGCGTGTGATTGTTTGATAGGAGATTTACCTTCTCTTCTAGGATAATTGTGTAACTTTTAATATTTTTAAAATAAAATAATTCGTCAAAAAAAAAATTATTCTTATCCACAAACACCATAAAATTCAATTTAAATTATACCCCAACTAACTCAACTATAGAAATTAATTTGACAGTTTCACATCTTTCTTCTTGGAGTGCATCTCAATCATACAAGTAACCTTATAGAAGTATTATGGAATCCAGCTAATTAAACAGAAAAGCCACACCTTATAATTAATTAGTTACTACTATAACTCAGTTTATGTTTGTCGCCATTCTTTAATGTACCCTATTTAGTAAATGTTTCCTTTCTGCTTTATGTTTCTAAAGCTAAACTAACAGTATGAAAATCGATCTTACGTGAGATCTGATAATCATGACTAGCATCTCTCATTACCAATTCGCAAAACAAGTCTCACAAGTTACACATTTAGCTTGATTTTCATGTAAAACATTCACTCTCTAATTGGTACCCAAAAAATTGAAAGATGTAACTTTCATATTAGTAAGTAAAATGTCTGAAAATAAGTAAAGTACTTAATAAATCTTAATTAAGAAATTGGTAAGACCTTATACATGTAGGAGTAAAGCCCAGAAGCCAATCCTCGGTGATGTGGTTTTGGACATGAATCATGTTATTTATAGTTTGATTATTGTGTTAGTTTGGATTTATGCATTAATCAAATAACATAATATATTAACCCTGAAATATATCAATATTCATAAATATCTCTAGTCAAGGTGTTACAGTGAACGTGAGTTGCTATCACATTTAAGACTAGCATAAGGGAATATTCGCATTGGTATTGTGAATGCTTACTTATGAATACATATGTGAGGAACTATGTATTGGATCGACCTGTTTGAGAGCCAGGGGCGGAACCATGAATTGATGGGAGAGGGGGCATAAGTAGCTAATTAGTAGATTTGTTTGAGTGGGGGCAAAACAAAAAAATCAGTGGGGGCATAAATGTATATTTTATAAGACTTTATATACTATTAAGCTATTTTCTCCAAATTTCAGTGGTGGCAAACTTCAAAGTGGATCCGCCCTTGTTGAGAGCACTATGAGGATCGTGGTGTGAACATCATAAGTGTCTCTCATGGATCATAGTACACGTAGTCATTCGACCTGAGGTTATGAAGATCTGCTCATGTGAGTGGCACGCTTTGATTATATGTACCAACTCTTTCGTGACTGAGAGATTGGATTAGTTTTGGGTGTGTTGCAATATTATGAAGTTGGACTGTTATGAAACAAGACGGGATTCGTCACTCCACGGGAGAGTATTGTCATGCGCAAAGTTGAGTTGTAACGAGGATACAAGATTTGATCTCGGTTCAACTTGAGAGTCTGATCAAGAGACATATCATGTACACGTATGATCATACCGATGGGTGAGGTTTCGTGACGTCGCCTTCCAGGTTACTTGGGTGGTAGTGATGTGTTGCTAGATACCGCTCACTACCTGTAATTATGAATAAGGATTCATAATTACTGCCAACGTAACGGGAACCTATAGGGTCACATGCAATCCGAGGTAGATTAGAAGCTTGTTTGAGCAGAGTAAAGGCACATAGACTTAAGTTACAGCTTTTAGAAAGTCTGTACACTAAACCTTAATTGATGGGCAACGGAAGTCTATAAATAGACTACCTCGGCGCCATTAATATTTGTTGGCACGCATCACGAGAGATCACCCTAGTGGCCTCTCACGTGCCTTGTGCTCTGTGTAAATTACTTCCCTCCTGGAGAGAGGATTCCGCTGCTAGTACAGCGTCGGGAAGGAAGATCTCCTGCTGTAGCATTCATGGAGTGAGCTACGGAGCATCTACCTGGAGCGTGGATACCGTAGAGGACAAGTGTTTTCCCGTCAAGCACGGATCATCACCGCGTGAGGTAGATTCCTGATTATCTGGTTTAATTCGTTTCAATAGTTGATCCGGTCGGGGTTCTTCAATTTCCACTGCACTCTGATTGAGAACCGGAAGCCCCAATAGTGGTATCAGAGCCAGCTGTTGAACATTAAATCGGTTCTGATTAATCTGAAAAATTAATTTTATGTTTTAAAATTTGTTTTCGGATTAATATTAATTTTAGAAATTCTGGACACGGAAAAGGAGCCATCCCGATCCATGTCGACGCTGGTGAGCGACGGAAACGAGAGGAGGAAGGAAGATGGGCTCAGCTCGATCTCGGACCTCGTCGCTCCAACCGGCGGCTTATCTTGCAACAGAGGATAGCCAGATGGAACCGCAGCGGTGCGGCGAGTCGACCGGCACCGGCCGAGGCGCCATCGGCCACCGCAATCACCGTCGACGGCCACAGGACAGAAATGCCCCCGCCGCACTGGGTGATTACGCCCCTGCCACTGGCGGCGCTGGTGTTTAGGGTGAAACCCTATGGGTTTGACCCAATGGGCCGGCCTGGTGTGCTTTCGGCTGGGCTCCCCTGGCCCGCCAGTTAGCCCACAGTTATGGCACAAAGGCTGGTTCAGTTCGGCCTGCGCCCAGTTGAGCAAGCTGCAGCTGGCTCGCCTTGGCTGAAGCGCGGCGCGGCTCGGCTCAGAATGGGCCGTTTAAGCAGTCAAGCCACCAGTCTGCCAGAATGCTACTTTGGGGCCCTGGATTTCCTGTTTTCTGCGATTTGGTCCCTGAAGTTCAGTTTTGGACAGAAGCTGTCAAGGACCGCTGCGATAAGTTCAAGAAGGTCTGAAAATTTTCTGAAATTGTACAATTTAATCCCTGAGCTGAAAATGGTCATGAAACTTTCTGGGAATGTTCAAAATGGTCTCTGGGTTGCTGTTTTAACAGTTTCGTTGCAGACATGTTTTGGAATTTATAGAAACGTCCCTAAAATCCATTTTTGCTTAAATTAGGACCCATATTTTTCTAAATGCATTAACAAACCAATGCTCGTTAAATGGTGATTTTAGCGTGTTTAGTTGCATGTTTGATGCATGGTACATGGTTATAGCCGTAGTTCAATGCCGTAATATTTGGAAAATATGGTCTGCGCATTATGTCTTCTCTCATACTCTTGTTGTAAATTCTCCTCACCTACTCCCCTTGATTGTAACTTGAGGTTTCTTAATTAAGATGTAATTAATTGTAATCACTAGAGGCAAGGACGAAGATGGAGCAAATGCAGCAAGGCGAAGGAAGGACAACTTGGACCACTAGACACTGGCAGGGAAAGGACTTTGGGTAGTCTTTTTCATTCTATGGTCTTCTATCACAGGACACGTCAAGTGTTCAGTTCGATCATTATGTGGTAGTTTTCGCCATAGCGAGGTGCCATACTTTAATCTTATTTGAAGGCGAGTACTCGGTGATGGGTCGGGCTTGACCATTCAACCAACACGGTTGGCAGATTGGAGACTGATTGAGTGGGAGTTAAGTGAGTAGTTTTCACCATAGCAAGGTGTTGGATTGTAACTTCACTCAATGATCCAAGAATTGCACGCAGTGCAATTGGCAAGGTGGCCTACCTAAAGTTACCATTATTCAAGTACTAGCCATAGCAGGTTTGAGTTGAACAGGGAACTTATGGATCTTGGCCCGTTAGAATACCTATGCGCTTCTGGTATTCCGTGGTAATAGTGAGGGCTATTATAATGAAGAAAATAGTGGGAGCCATTTAATGAAATTTCTCACATTCATTAAAGTGGTTAATTTAAAATATCATGATTCTTATCCTGAATGTTCACTTGTTGTAGAAATTTTTATCATTGCGATTAATCCTTCAAGGAAGGATAAAGTTTAAAATGAACGAGAAAAAAATGAATGCCTTAAAGTTGTAATCCCAGAAAGGTTTGCCGACATATCTCCTAGAGTGGAGAGTGATGCACCACTGCAAGCTATAAGATTTATTTGTGCCTTGAGCCGGGGTTGCCTACGTACCCTTTTTTCTTTTAGTATCGAAATAAATAAGTATCAATGATACTACATAGAGAGGATCGGAGGAATGACGTAGTTCTCAACCCAAAGTTTAGTCGAGATCGGTGATACTACTTAGATCATAGGAAGAAAAGAATGGAAAGAAAAGAAAATGAAAGGGAAGAAGTATACCTTCTCTCGAGCCTGAATAGAGGTTCTATCATTGATGCAATTCTATGTAACCTGTATTCTCTGTTTCACACTTAAATAGCAGCATTAAAAGTAACAGAGGATTAAAGGTTTGGTTCCTAGTTTCCAGATGAGGTTTCTAGGTGAGGTTCACTTTCTAAGTTCATTCTAGTTACTTAAGCAACATACAAGTGGGTAGGAGCATGCCAGGATTAAATCGTAGTTAGAAATCATATCAAGAAGAAAAGAAGCACAAAATAGCTAAAAGCAGAGAAAGGTAGACATATTCCATAATATGCTCATAGATCTTTAAAAGGTAAAAGAATTCAACATCAAGCAATTAATTGAACAACCTAAGTTGATAAGGCATGAATTCCAGTGGACAGCAAACAAGAACTGAACTCATAAAGGCAGCCACAAGAATTGGATAAAAGTCAGTAATACAATCGACCAACAAGGGAAAATGGAAAACAAGACTTGAATAAGTAAACGGTGGAAAACGAGTCTTGATATGATACACATATGTGTAGACACATAGTAGATTAGATCTTAATTTACAAAACAGTTTCACCAAATCCACTAAAAATACTAAATGTCTAAATTATCCCTACATACTTTCTCTATATATTCTAGTAGATGTTTAAAAACAGCAAGTGTTTTCTCTTCTAGCTTAAGCAGCCAATTAGAAGAATCATTAAGTGAGCACAAATGAAGAGGTTCAGCTTTAAACCTTCGGTTCTACTCTTCTAACTAAGTACAGATTTTAAACACCTATGAACATCATACAAATCTAATCTCAACACACATGCAGCAGCTTAAGGAAACATTTATCAAGCACAATGACTAACATTCTCTCTATACTCTCGGTCAGCACCTCTCCTTAAAAGCAGGTTTTCTAAACAACAAGAGTAACAAGGGTTTTCATCTACTCATAGCAACTAAAGCAAGAAAATCAACAAGAGCTTCAGCAATTAAACCTTCTTCCAAGTCACGCAGCATTCAACATTCAAACTCATACAAGTTTCAGTCAAAATCAAGTATTTTCAGCAAACATGTAAGAGTTTAAGATGGAAGTATGAAATAATAGTAAGAGATACTTATCTGGTTACTAGGGAGGACAAATCCCTTAACATTTCAGTTAGATTCGACCAGAATATAATTCCCCTCTTTGAAACCCTTGCTGCCGAAAATAACCAGCCATGCTTCTTCTTGATTGTTGTCTTCTTTCTTGGTTGCAGGCGAAAGTTCGATGGTGTGGTGCTGTCGAGCCAGTGATACTAGATGGAGATCAGACATTTTGTAGAATGGACTGGATCTCAAGAGAAGTAAAGTGATAGCAAAGGTAAAGTGAACCTACACGGTAGGAATGATCACTTTACCCCTAGATTTGTTCTAAGTAATGAAAAATCCAATCTATAACGAAATGACCCTAGAAGATCATAATGAACACTCCAATCTATCTCTGGCACTGTTATTTGCACCAAGTAAATGAGAAAAACATCTCTGAAATCCTTGAGGTTGGAAGATAGGACTCATTTGATCTCGGATCTTATGAGACATGTGGTTCTTGTTTGTTAGGCAAGATGACTTAACCCCTTTACTGGAAATAGTAGAAGGGCGGATGAGGCTATTTGGACTTATGCGTGGGAGTGTATAAGGGTCAAATGAGTGCTCTAGCCGAGAGAGATGTTACTAGTACTTTATCTACTGATGAGATCAGTTGCCTGTGTATGAGGTACAAGTCTGAATCCTTTAAAGAAATTCAAGGAGTTCAAGAATGAAGTACAAAGTAAATTATGGAGGGGTATGAGACACTTCAATTCGATTGAAGGTGTAGGATACTCAAGCAAGCGTTCTATGACAATCAGTTGGAGCGTGACATAGTCAAACTTGCTCCTTCTAAAACACCATAGAAGGATGGTGTGTCTGAGAAGAGAAATCAAACTATCACTACGTATTTAATGGGACGAGGGTAGGGGGCAACCCGTTACCTTTTCTGTTACTAATGGTAGGGGAAACCCGCTACCCTCCTCGTTACTTTTGAGCTCGTTTCTTTCAATTTTGGCGTTACCAAGCTCGCCACCAATAGTAGGGGGCTTGGTAGCGGATTTCCCCATACCAACTGGCCACGTGGGCACTTCCAGCTGACACAGCTGGTAGCTCTCCACCCCTACCAAGCCCGCTACCATTGCTTTTTTTACAATTAATTTTTTTCTTTTGCAGCAATTAGTAAATTGATAATAAAATTTATAATTTGGAATTAAAGCACAGACGAAAATAATTATAAATTAATTAAATGTAGCATTTACAATAAAAATATCCAAAATCAAATAATTTTTACAACAGTGTCCCACGGGGGAGGGAAAACAAAACCATCGTCTTGGTTCTCACGCGGTGGCGACCGCTGCTCTGACTAGCCTGATGGTCCGTTAACCCCGAATATGAACACCTCAAACGCTTCATTGCTCGTCAAGTCCTCGTCCAGGTCGTACATGAAGTTGCTCCTCAGGTACTCGTTCGAGCCGTACACAAAAGGTAGGGATGTGATGCAATCTGAAATTTCTAGCCCCTATAGAAAGAGTAAGAAAATAAAAATCGATAGAAAAAAGGAGGTATAACAATCTAAATGAACAAGAAAAATTCATAAAGTTGAAGGGATTATAGATGAACAAGAAAAAGTAAACATAGCTCAATCATCAATTAAAATAGTCAAGGTTACCTTGAATCCTACTAATCATATACCCTAACACTAAACTCTTCATTCTCTTTATAACTTACCCAAGTTATAGCATATTATTCGGTAACAAGACTCTTGAACAAAGACAAGGTACATAAAGAGTACCATCAATTCAAAAAGATCATCTAGTGCTCAGGTAAACATGATAAAAAAGTACAAGGAATAAATAAATTCCTAATCATTCAATCAGGTTAGATCAATAAATTAAATTAATATTTAAGAACCATGGATAAAATAACTAAAAAGGGCAGCGACATGGTAAAAATAAATCCAATACAAGGAATTTAGCTACAAGAGCCTAAATGTTTGGTGAATAATCCTTAGATGAGTAAGCAAGTTACTAGGCTAACCAAGGAAAACAAGCAGGAAACACAATTCAAGTAGGTTAGGAGAAGGCAGAGATTATCCATTATAAATTCACTAAAATAAAAGGGTTGGATAAAAATGTCTGAGCTAACTCAGTTGATTCAAATACAAGTGCTAAAGGAAAGCTAATTATGCTGAAACTAGTCAAGTTAAAGAGAAACTAACAAAAAAGAGAGCAGTTAATGGTGAACCAACTTCTTTCATGATTTCTTAAATAATTTATGATAATAAACAAGTGCAAGGTAATTATTAAATCCTACAAGTATTTAAAGGCTTGAAACGTCAGCCAAGCAAAAACAGATTTAGTGACAAAATAATTAAGGCAGCCCACAAAAAAGTAGAAGGAATAATTTATGCAATCTTAGATAAGCAGCTAAAAATCATTAAACACGTAGTTAGCAAGTATTACCTAACCCTTTATTAAATGACTTACTAAGTTATGAAGCAAGACAAGGTCATGTATCAAAAACACATGAAGAAAGGAATGAATTATCGTTAACAAAAAAATTGTCACAACCACTCTTTCCTGGTTGCAAGCTTTTCAAGCCAAAGAAAGGAATGAATGAAGAATGAACAAAAGAACACAACTTATGCTAGCCTACAGAGAAAAGAAAGTGTGCTCTTGGCAGAGCAATCATTCCCAGCACTACCACATAGAAAACGACAAAGGCATATGAATCAACAACAATGTAAATGGTAAGGCTAATCCGGTTTCCTAGTTGGTCAGCATATGAACTTAACTCTAAAGGCTAAACTTGTATAGAGGTAATCTCTGTAACAAAACAATGCGAAAATTTAACCATATGCAGTATATTGGAATGGAAACATGTAGAAAAACATTAGCAAATACCCATTGATGCCACCTGGAAGCATTGTAGACACATCTTCAGGAACAGTATTTTTGTTTGTTGCAATATGAACGGCTTCCAACCCATCAAGGTTGATAAAATTGAACCAATCAAGGAAACAAGGTTGATATAAATAACGGTGAGACTAAAACAACTAAGGAATGGAATCAGTGCAAATCGTACCTACTCTGCTGAACCAAAACCCAGTCCGCCTCTCCTCTAATCCCAGATCTCCCAATCCCCTTCGCCCCTCTAATCCCACATCTCCAAATCCTCTCCCTCTCCAGCTCGATCTCGCATCTCTCTCTTCCTCCCTTCGAGTTCGGTCCCCAAATGCCTCCCTTCACTGCCTGAGCCGATCGGTTCCTCCATCCGGGTTCCCCCTGCTCGCGTGAGATCACCGGGATCTCCTCCAGCCTCGCCTCGCACCAGCAAACCTCCGGTCATCCCTCTCGCTTCCCTCGCTCTTTGCTCGCGTCGTTCGAACAAGTGACCGATCCTTTATCTTGTTTATCGTGTTCTCTGCCTCAAATAGATCAGGATACTTTTAGGAAAGATACACTCTTAGTCCTTAGGAAACTTTACTTGTTACAAAACTGCTCTACTTCTAAAAAACGTGGTAGCTTGTGTCAGTTTGGTAAGGGGAAATGTAAGCGGGCTCAAGCGTTACCATTTTGGTAAGGGAAGCCTGTTACTATACTCGCTACCAAAATAAAAATGTGACACCATCGGTAACGGGTTGCCTCTTTCGCCTCGTCGGAGAGGTATTTTGAACCTTGGTAATGGGCATGCGTTACTAAACCCGTTACCAAGGTTCTTACAACTACATAGTGTATGTGAGATATGGTTAGATTCATGATTGGTCAAGTTGATCTTATAAGCCTTTTTGGATATACTTTAAGACATAGACGTTTCATTAGACCGGGTTCCATCTAGTTGGTTCAATAAACACCATATACAAGATTTGGATTGGGTGGCATCCCAAATTGTCTAATTATGAGGATTTTAGGTTACGAGGCTTATGTCGAAGGGTTATTTGACAAAGCTCGAACCTGAATCTCATAAATGTCTTTTTGGGTATCCTAATGAGATTAGCGAGACCACTTCTACAGATCTACCGAGCGAGATAGAGTTCATGGCTTAGACTAACTTTGTTTTGGGAGACAGTGTCTTGCTAAAAGAATTAGTGGGAGGATAGTAGAACTCGAAGAAATTTGAGAACAACAAAAGGGATGTTGAACTTGTAGATGGAACATGGATAGACACCACTAAGGTAGTGGGAGGATTGTTTGTTCACATAGCACAATGTCTTTATAGATTTGGTAGGACTCGGAATAAGTTAAAGAAATGTGAGTTTTTTTGACTTATACCTGAAGTAGTGATGCTCAAGAGGAGCACACAACCTACTAAGATGTTATACATGGACCGAACTCTCGGAAGTGACTAGTGGCCATAAAATCAAAGATGGATTCCATGTATGATAATCAAGTTGAAACTTGGTTGATCTACCTCTAGGGGTAATACCCTTAAGGCGAAAATGGTCTTCAAGAAGAAGACTTGCATGGATGGTAACCTGATTACCAATAATGGATGACTGGTTGGCAAAAGGTTTCAAGAGTGAAACTTTTTCACTAGTTGTCATGATTACATCCATCAGAGTGATTTTGACCAGCCGCATACCGTGATTATGAGTTTTGACAAATGGATGTGAAAGATCATTAGAGGATTTTGTCAATCCAGATCAATACTCATATGGTATGCAAGTTGCTAAGATTCAAGAAGGGATTGAAGCAAACTTCTAAGAGTGGGAATCTTCATTTTGAGGAAATAACCATAGGTGGTTAATTACCTTAGTTGTGAAGACATACCTTATGGCTGCATTTGGGTCAGTGGGAGCGTTTTGTCATTCTAGTGTTGTAGTATAGATCAAAAGTGATACTCCTGTGCTTGCATCCATAGAGGATTAGCAAGGAAATTTTCTCGATCAACATTTAGGTAGAAGCTTCCTATGACGTTAGGAATCACGATCTATAGAGTTAGATCATAGGTGATTGCTTGACCTGAATGAGAGTACACATAAGAGTACATGAATAGAATGTCATATGCCTTCGTATTTGGGTCTATAATGTATGTCATGTTGTGTATTCGCCCTAGACTCTTGTATGTTTGAGACATGACAAGTAACGTCATTTGGATTTTGGTAAGATTACCAAATAGAACTAAGGAGCATCATAAGATTCTTGAGAAAGACTTGTGGTGCATCCTTGATCTATGGAAGCGTTAGCTTGTGTAAATGAGTTACATTGTAGCTAAGCTTCCAATCTAAATGTCGGTCGCAATTATGATATAAATTACAATGACACGTAAGTTGGAAAGGATTCCGAGCAAGTGGCAGTGGTCATATCTATAATATGAGTGCAGGTTCATTAACGTCTCTAATGTTTGGATTGAGGTGGTTTGACAAAGAAAGCTCCTTATAGAGCTTGGCTTGGAGCCAAGGGTTGTTTGACCCGATAGAACTCTGTTGAGAAAAACAATAGAGTAATCGCTCAAGTTAAGGAATTTCATTCTCATCAGCCATTTGTTAAATCCTCAATTGACATTGGGAGAGGCAGTGTGAACATTCATGGGATGGAAATCGACAACATTATTGTTGAGCCTCCGAAAGAGCTGTAACATAGCAAAAGCATAGAGGCCTAGAGAGTCCAATGGAACTGGGTACATGGGTGATCGGCTTCGGTGCAAGTGGGAGCACTGTAGGAGTAATGCCCGAAGCCAATCCTCGGTGATGTGGTTTTGGATATGAATAATGTTATTGAACTTACACTCATATTTATAGACTTGATGCCTATCAATTAAGGTTTAGTCCAATTAAGGTTTAGTCCACGTTACTTAGGTGGTAGTGATATATTGCTAGATACCGCTCACTATCTGTAATTATGAATAAGGATCACGAGAGATCACCACGGTGGCCTCTCACGTGCCTTGTGCTTTGTGAACAATGCTTCCCTCCCGCAGAGGATTCCACTTGCTAGCACGGCTTTAGGAAGGAAGATGTCTTGCTGTAGGCGTTTATGGAACGAGCTATGGAGCATCTACTTGGAGCGTGGATACCGTAGAGGACGGGTGTTTTCCGTCAAGGTTGCACGGATCATCACCGCGTGAGGTAGATTCTTGAATATCTGGTTTAATTTGTTTCAACTATTGATCCTGTCGGGGTTTTGTTAATTTCCGCTACACTCGATTGAGAACCGGATCCCCAACAATACCCTCCTCGGTTGAGAGATTTGGACAAGGTAATGTCTCTCGTTCCAAGATACTCATGACACAGGTATCTCGTGTCTCATTCGAGATACTCATGACATAGATATACCCCGCATCTCATCCGAGAGAAGATCTTAACAAAGTGGGAGTCCGACAAGCCTGCGCCTCTGAGCCACACGTGCGATGGCCAAGGTTCCTTAGACCATATGACTTGCGAGCTACTTCGTTCCCCTCAAACGACCAGCTCACCGGACCATCCACAGTAAGCCCGGCCTCATGGTCTCTCGGAATGAGCTCCCAACATCTTAGATGATCAGTTTTCTTTGGTACTTTGGTGACGATCCTCTTTTAGTTGAAGCCACATGCTTTATTTGCTAGGTTGCGGGAGGCGCATTGGCAAGGATGGCGGCAAGGTGATTTTGGAGTTAGATTGTCGACTCTTGTTTGTGAGGTTAATTGCACAACATGTGGACCTTTATCACTTTTTTATTAAGAAATGGACTCGAATGAGGAATCCCACCCAAAAACACTTCTATTGCATTTTAAAATATAGTGAGAAAAAGACTACCATGGTTTAGATTCGCTATGGTCCTAAAAGAATATCTGGAAAAGATACCAGGTAAAAGTCTTGAGGGTCTAGTAGAGGCAAAGAGGGAGAAAGAGAAGTAAGAGAAAAGTGTCAAAATACAATGTTAAGGGAAGAAATTCCAAATGAACAATGGAATAGACCCCGTCCAAACACGTTGGCCCTCCTGTGATAGTGCCATCTGAGCCAATGAGTGGGTCATGTGATTAGCTTCTGGAAAAATGTGATCGACCCTCCACCAAGTTTTATATGCAAGGAAGTGGCGGATTTGGAAAACGATAATCATAGCTTCTGAACCACCTGACGAGTTGGATAAAATACTTACCACATTTAGAGCGTCAGATTCAATAATGAACTTTGCCGGAGAGAGCATCCAAATAAGAAGAGTACTAGCTTTTATGGCCCATGCTTCAACATGAAAAGAATCACTTGGTCCCCTCATTTTATCCATCATCACTACCCTTACTACTCCCTCTTCATGACATGCTATATCTAGCACCAACACCCAGCCAATTGTCCTACAACAGCATCAACGTTCACCTTCAGATAACCGTTTGGAGGCATTTCAGCTCAACTAAGCTTTTTTGGAGCCTCCATTAAATCACTACTTAGGTACTCTTTTGATGATATTCTTTCCTAAGTTCCTCTTTTGAGTTTGGTCTTTTCACAATTTCCCCCCTAGACTAATAGGGTTGCTCATTCTCTAGCTAGACATGCTTTATCCTCTCTGAGATCTTTTTCGTGGTTGAACCTTATGTCAAATTGGTTCTTGGCTGTAATTCTGGTTGATCATAAATAATAGTTGATCGATTCGCTCTAAAAAAAGATATGAGATTCATGTAGTAATTACTATTGATTAAGTAATACTCTTCCAGCCAATTCGTTTTTGTCACATTTGACTTTTGACATTTTTACTCAGATTTTGTCATTAATTTATTTATTAATGAATATATTTGTCAGTAATTTATTTATTAATGAATATATTTTGTCGTAATTTTTACTCTTGGGTATGTCTTATCTCTAACACATTTTGGCTGAATGACTCATTCATGACCTCAAACCGCTAATTACATGTCCAAAACGACAAATTCTCACTTTAACTTCTGGTTCACGCTACTAGTGACTTGGTCTTTGACAATTTGACAATAGGGCAAAGTAACGAATCGAGCCTACTCGAGTTCGGCTCGAGCTCAAACGAACATGTTGAGCCGAACTTTTCGAGCTCGAGTTCGAATAATTTTTAGGCTCATTTCGTAAACGAGCGAGCTCGAGCTTGATAAGTTCGTGTTCGATAGGCTCACGAGCTTTATTGAACCTCTCATATTTACAAATTTACCCTTTTCAATATTTAATTATTTACCCTTCAACAAAATATAATTATTACCCTACCCATTCAACACACTTTCCACTCCCTCTTTCCCGAAAACACTGCCCATAAACAGACAAACCCACGTGCCTAAACCTATACCCAACCAAACGAAGGGTCTACAGACATCTAATTAATTTGGACACGATGAGAGGGAGAGAGCGAGAGAGAGAGAGAGAGAGAGGGAGAGAGCGAGAGAGCGAGAGAGAGAGACAACCGTGAGGGGTGGGAGAGTGGTGAGCAACAACATACCCAGAGAGCATCCACAACAGAGCGCTAGTAACAGGGGACAACAACAGAGGAAGAAGATCCGGGCATGTGATGACAGAGCAAGCTTTAGCAGGGTAATGAAGAACAAAGCAACTTCCTACTTCGTGGCGAATTTACCAGATTGGTGCGCGGAGAAAGATCTATGGAACCTCTTTGAACGTTTTGGGTGGTTGGTTGATGTATACATACCAAGAAAAAGAACAAAAACAGGGAGACGATTTGCATTTGTTCGCTACATGGGAGTAACAGATGCAAAAAAATTTGAAGCAAACCTGCAGGGAGTGGAAATGCATTCCTCCAAACTTTTCATCAACATAGCAAGATTCTCGGAAAACTCTCTCCAACCAAAAGCCACACATGCGATCGGCAAGGGCCACTACCATGGCCCCCCACATGCAGTTCCACAACCCTTATCCGGAGGAAAACCTAGATATATCCATGCGGAGCCAGACAAAAAATTGAGAGAAAATGTTGCCATAAAGCCACCGCTGAGGACAGCAACCATACACGTTTATTCCGACCCGAAAGACAGGAAGAGGCTGGAATCAGTACTGATTGGGGAAACCAAATGTTTAGACACTCTAATAAACATCTTGAACATCTTTGACGATGAAGGTCTCGGTGATCTAGTGATAAGATACCTTGGTGGATTAAGAATCATGATTGAGTGCAACTCAAAGGTCAAAGCCGCCAACCTGATGGACCAGAAGAAAGATTGGCTGGTTCGATGGTTTGAGTGGGTCAGTCCTTGGCGTCAAGACCTCGGACAAACTGGTCGAATCGTCTGGCTAAATGTGGTCGGCTTACCGGTGGAAGTAATGAACAAGGAATCAATTTACAAGCTTGGTCTATGTTGGGGTCGAGTTCTCAAAGTGGACGACATCACCTCCCCTAAGGTGCACATGAACAGAGGCAAAGTTTGTGTTCTTACTACTGCAATGTCATTAATAAACGAGTCGGTAACAATCCAGGCTGATGAGAAAGTGGTCCAAATCATGGTGATAGAAGATATGGATTCATCTGTTGATTTCGGTCCAAGCTTCTCGACGGATAACTCGTCATCATGCGGCTCAGATTTTGTGTCAAACTCCGCCTCAGACGGTGGCTCTCACGACCAAGACTTGGACGACATGGTGTTTGAGACACCGGAAGACGAACAGGATGGCAACTTGCGAACCCCAGCTGGATCAGTCACGTCGTCATCAATGCGCTCAATCCCCAACACCTCGAAAAATGCCACATCCGTTGCAGCCACTAAAGAGCCTTATTTTGAATCTCCCTTGCAAGCCAATAAGCCGACCCATATTGGGCCGGCCCAACAGCCTATCTCAGTGACCTTGTTAAACCCAAACCCCAACTCATCCCCCGCCCATAGCCCACCCGTTTACAAACAAACCCATGTACACACTTCTCCTCTTGACTCGACCTCACTTGTTTCACCAGATCACCATGGCTCCCAACCTTCTTCAGATAGAACGCTCTCTGACTCCAACCTGGAAATCGCAAATCGAGCAGCTGCCTGGAAGAAGAAGGAAGCCTCCCGAGCAAAAGCGGCAGCGACCCATGAGGACCCTTCAACCTCTTCCAACTGCTCAAAAAAGAAGAAGGATTTCCTCCCTTCAAAAAGTCAAAAATCCTCACAGCTCAGTACATCTTTAGAAGAGAACATTACAAAAAGAATCGGAGTTCAGATCGGAGTGGCCTACAATGATAAGGGTACTTCACTGCGTGAGCCTAATTTGGGCTCTCATGCTGCATCATGATTCCACGGTTTTGGTGCGCTTGGGTGTTTTTAGCTCAAATAGTGTTAAAGATTCTCTCTATCAATGCGTGCGGCTTGGGCAAGCCATGGAAAAGGAAATGGATTATGGAGACCATCAAGAAGGAACAAATTGAGCTACTTGCAACTCAGGAAACTAAACTTTCAGGTATATCTTCTGCATTTGTTAAATCACTTTGGGACTCACATGACTTTGATTTTGCCTCAATGGATGCATCTGGCAACTCTGGGGGACTTCTCTGGGTGTGGAACATAAACTTCTTTGAAAAAACGTCACAAACTTCTGGGGCTGGTTTCCTTGCTATTCGAGGTAAGTGCCTCAATATTGCACATGAAATCATTCTTGTCAATGTTTATGGCCCGCAAGAATGCCGAGAAAAGCTACAGTTATGGGAGGCACTCTTAAGTTTCCACACCAATTCACAATCATCAGCGATATGTTATCTTGGAGATTTTAATGCAGTAAGAAGAAACGAGGAAAGAAAAGGCTCTGTGTTCAATAAAAGGGAAGTGACAGACTTCAACAACTTTATCCAAAAGCGAATTGAAAGAGATTAATTAAGTAGACAGAAGTTCACTTGGATGAATAAAGAAGGCTCCAAATTAAGCAAGTTGGATCGTTTTTATGCACGGAGCATTTCATTGTTTCTTGGCCAAACATCTTCGCCTCCTCCAAAGGAAGACACATCTCGACCATTGTCCCATTCTGCTCCAAGACAAGCCTTTAAACTTCGGTCCGAAGCCATTGAATCTTCAACTCTTGGATGCAACACAAAGAATTTTACGTGTTGTAAAAAAGCTTGGGAAGCGGATACTCCAATTGTGAGCATACTTTGTTACAAGAAGAAAATTCAAACACTTAAACAACATTTGAAGGTTTGGAAAAAGGGTAATTTTTGGGATATTGAAGAGCGAGTAAAACTCCTCCTCGCGGAAAAGGATCTGTGGGGTAAAAAGGTGGAGGAGAAACACCTCTCAGATCTTGAAATACAAGAGAGACTAATCTGCCAGAGTAATCTTATCAGCTCAGAACAAGCTTGGGCGGGTATGTTGAAGCAAAGATCAAGAGCCAAATGGGCAGCGGAAGGCGACGATAATTCAGGTTTCTTTCACTCAACCATCAAACATCGCAAACGAAGAAATGAAATTCGAGGACTCTTCTGCAATGGTGAATGGATTGACTACCTAGAGAATATCAAGAATGAAACCAGAGTACACTTCTCAAAGTTATTCAAGGAGCCAATTACCAACAGACCAACATTTTCAAGCTCCAAATTTAAGCAACTAGATCCCCAAGCAGCCGATTCACTGATTGAACCATTCTCAGTTGAAGAAATAAAAAATGCAGTTTGGCAGTGTGGTGGTTCAAAAGCCCCAGGACCAGATGGCATTACTTTCAACATGATCAAAGCTCATTGGGATATCATTGGTACAGATTTTATTCGATTCATCAAATGCTTTGAAGCATCGGGATGCCTTGGGCGTGGCTGCAACGCCTCCTTCATTGTTTTAATTCCTAAATCAAAGAACCCTATTGGATTATCAGACTTCCGCCCCATCAGTCTCATTGGCTGCCAGTATAAGGTTCTGGCGAAAATCCTTGCAGAAAGATTAAAGAAGGTAATCCCAAGATTAATCAGCAATGTACAATCTGGTTTCATTGAGGGCCGGCAGATTTTAGACGGAGTTTTGGTGGCAAACGAGTTAATCCAATGTGCAAAACGAACCAGGAAGAAGACTATGATTTTTAAGGTGGATTTTGAGAAGGCTTTCGACACTGTCAATTGGAAATTCCTTCTAGACACCATGAAACAGATGGGATTCAGAGAGAAATGGATAAGATGGATCAGTGCATGCTTCCAATCAGCCTCGGTTTCAGTTCTTGTTAACGGCAGTCCGACAAAGGAATTCAACTTGGAACGTGGCCTAAGACAAGGAGACCCGCTGTCACCCTTTCTTTTCCTTATAGTTGCAGAGGCAATGCATATCATGATTGAGGAAGCAAAAGAAAAGCAGATAATTCGTGGTTTCAATTTCAACTCTCCCAATTTAGACATATCGCACCTCCAATATGCAGACGATGTCGTGTTCTTCGGGCCATGGGAAAAATCAAATATGAGCAATTTTATCCGAGTTCTAAACTGCTTCGAGCAAGTCTCGGGTCTGAAGATCAATCTCGCTAAGAGCGCTCTCATTGGTATTGGCGTTCCCACAACGGAAGTCGGTATATCTGCAAGCAATATTGGCTGCCAAATTGGTACCTTGCCCTTCAAATATCTAGGCCTTCCGGTTGGTGCAAATATGAATTTAACTGCATCTTGGACTCCTGTGATTGAGAAATTTAAGTCAAAGCTATCAACCTGGAAATCAAATCTGATTTCAGCTGGAGGCCATGTTACGGTCACCCCGAGCGGGTTGTGACCCAGGTGACCCGGGGCTCCGGTTTTGCCCTGCGGGTCATGTTTCTGGACGATCAGACGACTCCCGGGACTTATCTGGACATTATTTTTGGGAATCCTTCTGGATTTGAGGTCGTGTGGGTCCCCCGGACGTTTTTGCCGAAAATATTTTTTCCGAGGCCGGGACTTGTCTCGTGACGTACAACGGGCTCGGTAGCGCTCCCGGGACCTCGGAATGGGAAACCGTTTGCATATTTGGAATCGTGTCAACGTCCCGGATCTTTTTACGGAGTATAGTTTTTGGGTGGGGACGTTCGGTCCCGGGCGACTCCCGGGGCTCTGGACGAAATCCCGGGGCTCGGGATGGAAATTTTCCGACGGCTTGATGTAAAGTATGTTAGATTTTAAGACGGATTTTATGGTGATATTTGTGGAATTTTGGCATGGCGGGATTTGGATTTGGGTTAACACGCGTGCACGTCGGGATTTATTCGGGTTCAGCGGGCCCGGTAGGACACTCTGGATTTCCAAATGGACTTTGGAAACATGTTTTATGAATGTTATGATATTCTGAGGGTTGTGTTCAGTTTTGGTTTCAATTTGGGTTAGGAATTTGTGTTTGGGGTTAAATTGCAAAGATTTGGAGAGTTGGAGGACTAAATTGCAATTAGCCCACAAATTAGCAATTTTTGGGAAAGGACAAAGGAGTGAGGCGGCAGCATGAGATTAAGGGGACAAGTGTCCCATTTTCATAAAAGATGGATAAAAAGAAAAGAAAAAGGAAGAAAATATAAAAAGAGAAAGAAATACCTTTTTTCTTCATTTTCTTCTTCACGCTTCTTCTTCTTCCTTCCCTCTTCCATCCACCATGGACACTATTCACCCAAGCTTCTTGTTCTTCATTTCTTGGTTGGAAACATCAAGGATTTGGGCTCCATAAATTGGTAAGTTCCTCCTCTCCATGGATTTGCAAGTAGAAAGCTTGATTATGGTGGAAAAAGAGAGATAAAACCAAATTAGGGTTTACTCTTACCTACTAGTTGTGATGATTCTCTTGCTTCCAAATTTAAGTATGTTGTTCTTGGGATGGAGAGGAGTAAGAATCTAGGTTTAGATTTTGGAAAAACATCATGGATGATGGAAACATAATTAGGCGAAATTTTGCTTGATTTTCTAAAATGGTGTGTTCTTGAATCATGCTTTGGATATGTGGTTCCTAGCATGATTCTAAGGCTTTCTATGGTTTCAATTTGGTGGAAAATTGGTTGAGTAGAAAAGCCCCAAATTGAGTGAATAGTGTAATTAGGGTTCATGTTTGATTCTTGGTGATTAAGGTGTAATTGGTTGGTAATCAAGCTTAAGAAGTGTAATTGGTGATTAAAGTGAGTAATAGGAAGCTTGAATGGATTGAATTGGGAATTTGGTGGAAAAGTGGTTAAGGGCCGAATTACTAAGATGGAACTTTCTCTATGTTGGGGTTGTATGTTGATTGAATTGGATGGTAAATTGGTATCGGGGTTGGATTTAGGTGCGGTATGGTGTTTGAAACGTTGGTTTCGGATAATAAATGGAAAAGTTACATTTATGCAGGTTTATCGGTAAAATGTCTGGAATTTGGGATTTAATGGCTTGGATGTGTTTGGGGGTGTATGAATAAGGATGTTCTAGCCCGGTTTGTGAAACTGAGCTTTCTGTGGATGTTTGCGGAAAAGTGCGGGGTTGTGCGGGTTTGGTTTCGGGGTTTGTTTTGGTGAGTTCGACTTGTTTGTGGTTGTTCAGCTTGTTTCGCGGTGGTGGAGCAGTGCGGGACCTTAATAGGCGAGTTGTCACTTTTCGGGCCGGAGTCGGGATTTCCCGGGAGTTGTGCTGCGGGTCAGTGTTTCTAGGTAAGGGTTCAACTTCTCTCGTTATACATACTAGTATGGGACTTTATGTATACGGTTTTAGTTGAGGCGGGTTCCCGGGTTGAGGACGGTGGTTCGGTGATCCCGGGACCTGTCATATGGTAGGGTACATGTTTGTACTTGTTCTGTTTCAAGGCCCGGATGGTCTTAGAGACCACGGGTTTAAATGCTGTTCTGCGTATCCGTGCTAGGCGCTGGCATTTATGGTTATACGTTTTGATATATTATATTCTGTTTTGCATATGCATTATTATCATGATTTTCTATTCTGTTACGAGACCCGGATGGTCTTAGAGGCCACTGTTCTCCTTGGTTCTGTTCTGTCTGCACTTAGGGTGCCGACATTCTGTTTGTACACGCACCAGTGAGTGCAGTATTGCATTACGTGTGTGCACCTTTGGAGGGTGCGACACTTTACGTATACACGCACCGGAAGTGCAGGTATACTTCTGTGACCCTACGACAGTTTGGGGATCACGACCCCAGCCACCGTGCTTTACATTGCATTACATTACAGATATTCGACCTCTTAGAGAGGCTGTCGTTTTGGGTCGTTACGCGGTTGGACCGCGTACGATGGGTTCCGGCTTACTTCGACTTTGCATACATGCATATATGTATATATTTGCTTGTATTTGTTCTGTTTTGCGAGTTCGGTTATGCGGCAGCACTTGTACAAACCGTATCCTCCTCAGCCCTTACCGGGTCCTCCCGAGGACTCACCCTTATTTGTTTACCACCTTTCAGTCGGTCGACAAGCGGCCGTGATGCGGAGATCCGCGGTGCTTTTGGTTTTGGTTTCAAGCAGCAGAGTACCTCGTGCGGGAATCTTAAGGGTGAGAGGTTTTCCGGATTCCGCACTTAGGTATTCTAGGGTTTACTTTGGTGGTTCTGTAGGTGTAGTTGCATGCATGTAGATCAGATCATGATTTTGTATATGGTGCATATTCTGGGATATGTGATGATTCTGTATCTGTCTTCTGAGTCGAGGGCGGAGCCCCGACTTGCTTATATTGGTTATATATATAAAATGGTTCCGGTGATCTGGTTATCATAAGTAATGAAATGGATTCGGTGTTTCTGAGTTCTGTTGCTAAGTTTGGTGTAAGCTACTCCATGAACTGCGTGTTTGTTATTTGTTGAGTTATCTTGTATACTTGCCATGTATGTGAGTTTTGTAGGTTGCGGGTCGTAGTACGACCATTACATTTATGGGCCGGGTCATGGGACCACCGCACGTAGCGGGTTTCGGTAGTACCGTTACGCGCTTTCGCCGTAGCTTCCGCTTCCGAGCGTCGCGGCTCGGCTCCGCCTCCGCAACCGGGCGGGGTGGTCGTGACAGAAACAAATCAAGTTTACCCCACAATCTGCAGCTCCGAAGGTCTCCTTATCATCGATTCAGTTCCTATCTTTTCTATGGATTTCTAACAGGTGGTCTCACTTTAAATGCTCTTGGGCTGATTGGATCATTAACCCTCTTGGGGCTGTAGCAAATATGTAAATCATGCTCCATCCGATGTAATACCCTTGTTTTGACTTTCTGGTGCTTAATTTTCCGCCTTGGAGATCTAAGCACCACTCTACTTCTATAATATTTTTGGTTGCCTTTTCTAAAAAATACCCCACTTTTATATACATTTGTTCTTTTTCCTACTATTATAATCCATCAATTGACTTCCCTAACAATTAAAAATTGTTAAACAACACCCACTCCGGCTGCACCAACCACTCCCCATCCCTCGTGGCCAACCTCCATGTCTCTCGCTCTGTCACTAGCCTCCTTCTCCCAGCCTCTCTTGCCCGCCATTGACCGCCGCTCTTAGTCCATCGTCGGTCACCCTTCTCCAGCGTCAGCCTACCGCCAGCCGCACCCTTCTCCAAACCTTATAATCCACCGTCGATCAACCTTCTCCAGGCCTCCTCGGTCCGCCGACCAAAGATCCATAGCCCGTCGTCGTAAGTCCTAATGGCCTTCCCACCACCCCTTATGCGGCAGCAAGTTCCACGAGCTCAAGCCGAACTCGAGCAGAGCCTAACAGTAACGAGCTCGAGCTCGAATCTGTCAAGCTCGAGCTCCGCTCGAACTCACCCTAGTTGATATCTTTAAGTATGGCTTCGTTTAGAGTAAGCATTTAATAATAGTAAAAGTTAAGAAAACTTTCAAATGATAGTTATCCATCCATATAGCATGTGTTCTTTTTTATTATTTTACCTTTTTTTAGATTTTTTTTTCTTTTTTCAACTTCCAAAACCATTCTTTTCCCTTTGATTTTCCTCTCATATATCTTCCTAGCTTCATTTTTAAAATACATAAGAGTTTTCTTTCAACTTCTTAACAAAAAAGCACACCTTAAATCACAAAAGCTACCATTAGACGGTGTTTCAAACTTTTAAAGTTAAACGCTAGCCTTGTTACTAAACGGAACATAAATTCTGCTTCATTGATTAAAG
Source organism: Stellera chamaejasme (assembly GCA_024586325.1). Lineage (NCBI taxonomy): Eukaryota > Viridiplantae > Streptophyta > Magnoliopsida > Malvales > Thymelaeaceae > Stellera > Stellera chamaejasme. The sequence continues at coordinate 3,147,543 of CM044986.1, forward strand.
AAATTTCAAGATTGGAGTTCAAGGAAATCTGGATGTTCATATATGTAAACCATATAAACATGGGCTGTATTACTTGAACTGTATTTACATTCACAAGATTTGGCATAATAATGGGGTCATGTAAAATTGCAGCGCTGGCTGTGGCATGCATGCATTGCAATGATTTCCACAAGCTGCCCTTCTGTTCTTCTGCACAACTAGATCTTCCAAATGCAGGGAGACACTGTTCATGCTCTAGCCTGTAAAGAGGAAGGTGAATAGGTTTTATAACACTAAAATTTAAGTATTTTCATTATTACATTTGATTGTAATGTTGGATAGACAGAGAAGTTCTAAATGCAACCTGCAGATGTAAATTCGCAAACAAAACATGCGATTATACCTTCTCGTTCGCTCTTACGTTCAATGCATCATTCCTTGAGCCATACAGAGGGTAATTGTAAGGGCGAGCTGCATTTTTCAAAAGCGGAACTGTCTCAGGATCATAATCATCATCGTCATCACTGTCATAATACTGATGTGGCCCAACAGCTCTGAGAAGCAGTGACAATAACAAGCACAGTCCCTGCGGGGGAAAGTTTGGAGCTATCAGAAATATGCAGACAGTGGTACAGATGCAACATATGTAGATTACATGACAGTGTGCGAGGCCATGTGAACAAAATTACCCGATTGAAAATGTAAACAGCCAGTACTAAACTTATGGTAAGTAAGAAACCAAATTACAATATAATGTCATGATCAATGAAAGGAGTAAGAAGGAGGACAGATATGCAACTGTATTGTTCATCCCATGAGATTGAATATCTTAAAGCTCCAACAATGCTGATAGATAAGCAGTGCAACTTGTAGCTTGAAAGGCTGGACCTAAACCAGCAATATGACCCCAAGGTGAAGGAAGAGTTTGATCACAAAGATAAAATACCTGTATGCAAATGACAGACAGGGCTATCCATTTGCAGATGCCGAAATTAGATTTGACAAACTCTTTCAACTCATCAAAACTCCCACTTGGATCCTCTGGAAAGTCCTGGTGCCAGTAAAAACCGAAAACAATTAGATTTGCTAAGAAACCTAGAGTAAGCTAAAGATCATAAAACATTTCAAAACATGAGGTATGTCTTCCAATAAAAAAATATACCTCTTCCCAGTTATGGTGTAGAAACACATCTGCAGCCACTACTGCCTCCAGAATGAAAAGCAAACAGATAAACATCATGTACTACTGAGCTATTAAGGTTTGCAACAGGCTTTGCAAGAACGATAATGGGTATGAACACTGACATTATGCTAATTTCAGCATGGACGAAAGTTATGTGCAGAGAAGTGGCAATGCCAATCGAATTCAAGACAGTAACATCACCTTTAACATGTTAGCATAAAGGATACAGAAGAAAGGCAACATCCATTGGTGGTTTCTGCAGCAATGTGGCCAGAGCAAGTGATTGAACATAGAACAAGACCAATTCCGAGGAAAGTGTAAATAAACCTGAAAATTCAGAACCAGACAAAATAAACCTGAAAATTCTGAACCAGACATACTCAGCAGCAGGACCAAGCTGCTCAAAAATTTCAAAACCCTATTTACAATTTCAAAACCCTATTTACAAAAACAAAATCTTGGACTCTATTTGACTGATAAATGAAGGGTACATGAGAAATTACCATGGCGATGGATCGCCGACATGCAAATCGCCGATCTTTTCCTGCCAAAGCTTGATCAGCCAAACAGCATACATGATCATAGCGATCCCGACCATTGCAATGAGCGAATTCATCAGCTTCAGCAGCGATTGCAGGCAGCTTCGCATCATCCTCGCCATTTTCTTTTCCTCTTCTTGCTCGATTCTGAAACCCAGAAAGCCCTAGACGATCTAGGGGCGGCAATGAAGGAAATTCGTTGTCTTTGTATCAGTTGTTCGTAATGCTGTAACTGTAGAAAGGGTTCGTTTTTCTCTTCTTTTGGTCTCTGCAGTTGAGATCAACTCGAATCATTTTGTTTGGTCTCTGCAGTTGAGATCAACTCGAATCAGTTACAAAATGACAGCCTTTTCCCAGCACAAAGTCGCTGTTTTTTGCAACCTTTTAATCATTACCGGTCACCATTAGTCAAATGATTCAGTTATAAGATAATCTGGAAGTCCAAACCCAATTATCCAAATAATTACATATCTACCTCTCATTCTACAAATACTTTAAGTGGCTGAAAATTCAGCCGGGAGATAAATAATATTTACTTGTTTTTTGTATACATATGTGATGATGACCAAAGTCCCCTGTTTTACGACTTTGGTATGAGTCCGTTTATTTACCACATATGTGGAAAAACACATACCTAAATGTACCAAAAAGTTTTTTTTATTAGGAAAATTAGTAATAGTTAGTTTTTTTGTTTGTTCTTTTTTTTCTCATATAACCACAAATTGATCCCTCAACGAAAAACAAAATACTAAAGGTGGATGTCTATTTACCACATATGTGGAAAAACACATACCATAAAAATGTCAATTTTACCCTTTTAATAAATTTCTACAAAGGGTGTTTTAGTCTTTTAGTTTAATAGATTAATTAGTTGAGTTAGTTAATTAGTAGTACATTTAGGTATGTGTTTTTCCACCTATGTGGTAAATAAACGAACTCATTTTATAAACTTATTTTTTCATCAAAATTCTAGTGGGTGTATATTTAACACATATGTGAAAAAACACACACCATAAAAATGTCAAGTTTACCCTCTTAATAAATTTCTACGAATGGTGTTTTAGTCTTTTAATTTATTAAGTTAGTTAGTTGAGTTAGTTTATTAGTGGTATATTTAGGTAGGTGTGTTTTTCAAATATGTGGTAAATAAAGAAACCTAAAATTTTATATAAAAAAACTTCGAATAAACTATTTTCCTATAATTTTTCATCTCACAAACATTATAGAAGTATTAATTTATTTTGAAATAATTACAATTAAGTCGAAACTGCACACAAGAAACGAGATAGAATAAATAATACTCTATCCGTCTCTGAAAAAAATGAGTAAATTGTTTTTCATGTTTTGTGTTACATATTTGACTCAAATTAAAATTAAGATAAATAATGTGAAAAATTTCAGAAAAGATATATTTAGAAAATTTATACTTCAAATTTTGATACACATATAAATTATTCAATTTTATATATCTAAACATGATAAAAAATCAAAGATTAAATACATTGAAACAAGAAAACAATTCATTCGATTTTTGAGGATGAGGGAGTACAATAAAGTGATGATAGTAATAGCATTTTATGTAATTTGACATAATTACCCTTGAATTTGATGTTGCACAAAAAATGAGATAGAAAAAGTAAAGATAAAGTAATGATAGTTTGGTAATTTTGGATGAAGAAATTTTCATATAAAAAAGTGTATAATTTTTCAGATATAACCCAAAAAAATGTGTATACTTTTTTAGGGACGGATGGAGTATATAAAAAGAAAATAATTAAGCAATCTCATCTAATAAGAATTGGAGTCAAGTAAATGATTAAAAGTTAAATGTAATATTTTCATCCGTAAAGAAAAATCTCTATGCATGTGTTATTTATGATAATTTTGGAGAATTTGATGAAATATTTGAATTTAATGTGATATTTGTGGTTGAGAAATTGAAGAAAAAAGGTTAATTTGATGTTAATTAAATTTTGATGAAAAAAATGTGTAAAGAGCACTTCTTCTTTTTTTGTTGATAAAGTAAAGAATACTCTTTATTTTACAAGTTTCGCTCCAATTTTCGAAGTAGAATTTTGAACACAAACGAATGGAGTATAATATATTTTCGTAAGCTCTTAGCGCGACAACCAAAATTGTCGACAAATTACTCTGTCAAATTTATACGTAGCTTCAAGCCAACAACACAAAATGACAGACTGAACAACAAAATCCTCGAGCTAATCCACAGAAGAAAACAAACGAAAGAAGATAGAGTTGAAGCTGTAACATAATGCAAAGTTCACAGCTAAGCAGACAAGGAGTAGTACAATTGACTACTAGTTCATAGCAAAATCCAGATACATTCTGTAAGCATCTCGATCGGGGGAGTAGTAACTTTCGACCAGAGCATCAACTTGAAACCCAAGCTTTCTATAGAGAGCCACAGCCGGCAACCGCAATGGATCAACGTGCAGCGATACACGGTGCACCTTTCTGCTCCTGCATTTCTCGATCGCCGCCTTTAGCAACTCCTCTCCGTACCCTTTCCTCCGGTGGCTCTCTTTCACTGTCTCCAGCGGTTCAATCGGTAAAGGAAATTGAAGAGCTTGTTAGAGGACTTTCGTCGAACAGGTTGTAGGCATATCACAGAATACATTAGAAACAGCCACACGTGACAAGTCGTTCACTCGTGCGTACCTGCGAGTTTTGTAATGGAGGCGCAGAGCGATATGGGCCAAGAGTACATTACATATCCCGCCACTTCTCCGTCGACATCGAGGTACAGCAATCCTGAATTCTTCTTTCTCAGCTCTTCCTCGAAATATTTTGCCAGAGATTCGTGCTTCGGGAAAATCTTTTTCTCCAACTTCATGATCTCCTCCACTAACTTCTCTCGATCCTTAGAGTTCATTTGTAGCTCCACTAAGTTCCCGTTCACCATGTCTCCAAGACTCTGACTCTCATCGGCACCGTCTGGAGCGTGGACCTGAAGGTTGTTAAGCACTAAGAGACTTTGAGGGGACAAATTCTGATTAAGACTCAATACTTTGGATTTGTGATTAGATAAGCACCTAATGTTTTGAAGAGCTCATCACAACCACCACTTGAATCCATCGGGCAGCCGAAACTACAAGTAGTGTGGATGAAGAATTGAGAGAAGCAACGGAAAAGATGCTCGCTCGTTGCTCTGTTGTTGGTGCTCGGCCTATACTCAGTGGCTATTTCAACAGACCATTTCCTCAACCAGCTCTTCCTCTTCTGGGTTCCTCCAATCCTGGTTCTGGCTTTACGCTCACTTCTCTTTCTCGCCGTGCTTCAGAAACTAAAAACGACAACGTCACTGACCAAGGTTTTCATTTTGGGTCCATACTTTTCATCTTCATTCTCGTGAATCATTAGTTATTTTCGATTTCTTTGCTATTAGGTTGAGAATTCTCCACTTGTTTAGGTCAGCTTTTGGTGGCTTTGATTTCAATTGTCTGGTTATTGCTAGAGTGATTGCTAAGTATCGGTAATGGTTTACCTCTGAATTGAAGAGCAGGGATTTTCAGTGTTGAAAGTCGATAGTCCATGGGAGAAGGGAAGTTTATGGAGCACTATGGGTGTGTATATGTTCAGTTTGCATATTCCTTTGAGCATTGGTGGCCTCTCCATTGTTGCATATGTGCTGCATCAACCTAGTCTTGATCCTTGGACTGAAGTATGTATGATTAATGAATTCATTGCTAATCTGCATAATTGATTGCACTTTATGTTTGGTATGCCACAGCCACATGTTATTATGAGATAATTCTCTTCTGTGCATCTGAAATACTTTCTGTTGATGATCATGATGCGGGGAAGAGAATAATTTAGATGTTATAAATAGTTTATTTTTGGATGTTTGAAGCTGCTTGTTGGTCTAGTTAACTTGCCTTTGCTTTAGGTATTGTCGTTGCTTGTGCTTGAGATAGTGGAACTAGTTGGCAGTCTGTTGCTGCTAAAGAGTTCATTGCGATCGCAGCAAAACCTTATGACAGTATATGAGCGCCGCACATCATCAAGTGGGCGGTCCTGGATATTTGCAACAGCAGTAGGTTTTGGTTTTCTTATTGTTCTTCTGTCCCTCACGTCACTGCTTGCTGATCAATTTTGGGGACCAAAGGTATCATACATGAGACTCCATCTTCCTTTCCTTGATTTTGCATTTGTTTTATTTTTCCTCACTTGAATAAGCTAGCATGATATTTCATTGTATCGTTACCTTGCTCCTGCTTTGTTTGCTGAGTTGGACTGTATGCCTTGAGCCACTTGTTTGATAGTCCTACCAAACACTCAGTGGTAGAAACATCTGCTTAGAGCTGAAAACAAGCCAAGCACTAGCTTGATCATGTTTGACTTGAAGTATGTAACAAGACAGAAAATTGCTCAAGCTTGATTTAAGAAGGTATGAACGAGCATCGAATGAGCCTTAAATCAATCGAGCTCCAGTTGTTCAATAAAATCAATGAAATAAGCTGATGTCAAGTCCAGACAAGCTGAGTCGCAGAAAGTTTGAGCATGGTTTGAATAATGTATCAAGCTTTAAATTATGTTCAAACTCGGCTTGATGACAACTCAAAACAAGCCATGAACTAGCTTTTAATCTGCTCGAGCTGTTGATTGTTCATCTTTCACCCCTACATTTGCTCCATATTTTCGTTCTAATGTGTAACTTTGCATCTGTTATAACTCTTCTGCATACTACTGGAATGTTTATCTTCTTATGCCTATTCAATCCATTTTAGGATGTGAACAATCCTGCATTGAGGGAAATCCTTCAGTGTGATAATGCATCAAAAGTTGCTTGTTTCATCTTGTACTGCATCATCGCTCCGCTCCTTGAGGAGACAGTTTACAGGGGGTTTCTGTTGACATCCCTCTCTTCAACTATGAACTGGAAGGTTGCAACCGTCATTAGTGCAGCCATCTTCAGCGCAGCTCATTTCTCAGCAGAGAATTTTGTGCAGCTGTTCATCATTGGCTGTGTTCTTGGATGCTCATACTGTTGGACAGACAATTTACTTTCGCCCATTGCATTACATTCTTTATACAATGCCTTCACGTTGATGATAACCTTGTTGTCCTGAAATAATCACTCTACATTTTCTAGATCTTTTTAGTTAATACACCCTCTATTTCTTGATGAGCGAAATTACCCTCTTGGTACGGATTTACTACTGTTTTTTTCCTCTAGATTATTTAGCTATAAACTTTATTGTTTGGATGCTATTTCACACCGGAAAATATTTTCCTCCAACTTGTATACGTGTTATTTTATTAGTGTTGGATATCGTCACTAATAATTACGGTACTGCCATTCTCATAATTAATAATGACAGTCCTCTAATAAGTAATGATGGCACCAACTATTAACAGCATGCCATGTATACAGGTTGAAGGACTTTCCTCCGACACAATTAGGAGAAATATTGTCCTTTTACTCCTTTGTTCCAAAATTTAGATATCTTAACAAATATTTAGTCACATAAGAGCATCTACAACAATACTAGTTATCAGACTCCTAAGTTAAATATAACTAGTAAAAATGGGAAAAGTAGACATCTTTCATCTAGCAACATTAGGTATCATGCTAGCCATATATGACATTAAGCGAAGAACACGTTTACATAAAGATCTAATATTTGAGAACTACCTGATATCGACATGATCGTTAGTTGGTATCACTTCATCTGCATCTTTCTTGGGTGCCTCATCCGTATTATGTTTGTGGATGTGGTGCTTTCGTTATGTACTTGACTACATTTTTTATACAAAGGGGGTAGGGGATTGCGGATACAGGAGGCTCGAATTCGAGACTTCTACAAGTGTCCTCAAGAGCATGACTACTTATTTATAATGATAAGAATTGATATAGTCAAGTTTTTTATTTTAAAAGCACATTTCTTTATGATATTAATATTTATTATCGTGCGGATACCCATCACCCGATCCGCAAAAACCAATCGATGTGTTGGTACCCACGACGTGGGTGCCTGCGTAGTGCAGGTCGGTTACGAATAATAAAACTAGGTACCAGTCCCGTTGCATATGGATAACATTTTCTCTTCTATCTACCCCACACCGCCCATGATCACCCCTATAGATGAGTCCGTTTATTTACCACATATGTGGAAAAACACCTACCTAAATGTATTACTAATTAACTAATTTAACTAACTAATCTAATAAACTAAAAGACTAAAACACCCTTCATAGAGATTTATTAAGAGGGTAAATTTGACATTTTCATGGTGTGTGTTTTTCCACATATATGGTAAATAGACACCCACCTAACAGATAGGTCAAAATAAAATATTTGACCTCAAATTGCAAACATGAAAATGGAAAATATGATAATTAATAGCACGTTAAAATAATAGACTAAATGCATAAAACAATTCGGAAAAAATATCCAAAAGCATTCACATATCTCTCAACAAAAAAAATTCACGTCCCTTGAAGGCACTAAAGCGCCGGTAAATTACAAAGAAAAAATATTATTTTTATCTTTTTAACTATAGCGAAAAGAAAGGGTGTTAGATGACAAACAAAATATAATGTAAACAAAATAACAGTCATTCTTGCAAACAAAATAATAGAAAAATATAAACGTGGAAAATACTTTTTTATGTAAATATAGCGTAAATTTAGTGATTCGTTATTTATAATGTGCATGCTATTAATTTACACATTGCTTTAGCGACAAATGAAAAATAAATGAACAATTGTTTTTTTCTTCCTCTCACCATTTTTTTATTAACTTCTTCTCTCATTTTATTTAACACATATTTGTTTATTTGTTTAGGGGTTATCTCCCTTATTTGTTTTTATTATGTATGTGTCGGTGCTTCTATTTGACATTATCAAGAAACACTTTTGTGTCTTTTCATTTTCACTGTTTTTATATCTGTTTTGATTTTGTTTAGATGACACTATTTATATTGATTAAGGTAGTATCATTTTCTTTTTACCTTACACATAAACTTTCCACGTTTATACATGTCACCCAAGAATCTAACTTTATTCTTTTATCTTACATATTAATAGAAGTTTTATATGCATAACATTAAAAACATCAATTCCATTTTTTGGTTTCTGACCCACTAATAAGAAAACTTATCTAAAATGAAATTTGTATGTCACTAATTAAAAATGACAAAATGAATATGTCTCAATGATAGAAACCATGTATGAACAGAAGTTGACAATAAGCGAAAAAAGTTAAAACTAACCCGATAAACAAAGCTTATGTGAATAACTTTATATTTTAGCATTCTAATGTCTTTTCTGTAAGTACCTTGCTTTCAGTAGAAGCCACATCCAGCCTCCCATTGTGTACAATCAGATTTTTTTTTCATCGTTCAAGTTGGGGAGTGATCAAGGAAAAACTATAGACCATGCACAAGAAAAGATACATTCAAGTTAAAGGAATTCAGTATTAAATATAACTTGTGAACAATGAGCGTGCGGAAAATTTGTGCAACAAATTAACATTAATTTGATTAAAACTACTCTCTCCATCCCAAAATAATGAAACGTTTGATTTTTATTATTCATTTGACTTCATTTTATCTGCATTATTATAATATAAAAAATATGAATAAAGTATATTTGTAAGAAAGGGACATCCAATTTTTATTTGTATACAAAATTCTTAAATTTTTATTTTAAAATGATTGAAAAATAAAATAAAAAAAATTCAGGAAAATGAACTTATTATTTTTTTCCGGTGGCGACCCATGAAGGAAGGATTGAGGAATGAGTTTGTTGTGATTGAAGAAGACCATTGGAAAAGATGTGAACGTCATGAGAAAGATGGAAACTTCATGAGAAATAATGAGAGGACAGAGTGGGACACTCAATTAATGAGAGGGTAATGCAGTGGAGAGAAAATTAATACTACCAATTAATGATTTGAACATTTTTTAGAGAATCGATCTAATTAATTAGAGGACTGAAATTGGAAACTAATTTCATAAAAAATGGTAGAATGATTGCTTAAAAAATGATAGGTTGATTGATGCCTACATGGAGTAAAAAAAACTCTTTGTCTAGTTGGTGCCTACGTGGATCCTAGGTGTTCTCGCAAAATCACTTCATTCACTTTTTTTGGCTCTCTTGATAAGGCTCTCATAATAATATAATAGTAGATGTCACTAGCTATAAAAGCTATTATTGTTGCAATAACAATGTTAAACTCATTAGTTAATATATTTTTTTGTGATGTTTGTTACAATTTAACTTAAAATTAAATAACATTGTTGTAGATGATTAAAGCACATTGGACAAACAGATGGCGGTCCTTTCATCAAATATCTCAAATATCAGTCCTAAATTTAGTCTTTTTGCCTTGTGTAAATAATTTTTTTAAAATAATAATAATACTCCCTCCGTCCGCAAAAGACTCCACCATTTAAATTTGTTGTTTCAAGGTTCAATGTTTGACTCGAATTTTAATGAAAATAAATAGTTTTAAAAAATTCAGAAAAATTATATTTGGAAAATTTAGATTTCAAATTATGATACACATATGAAATATTTAATTTTCGGTATCTAACCATTTGTAAAATAAATCATAGATTAAATACTGTGAAACTGTCAAAACAAATGATGGAATCTTTTGCGGACGGAGGGAGTAATAAAATTTGGAGGTGGGGTTAGACTTGAGAGCCTCATAAAGACGCAATTAATCAATCTTAATTAGTTTCCGTTCCGTGTAACCAAAGATGCCCTCCTCCTCCTCTCCTTTAAGCTAGCTTATCTGTCCCGCAATCGACGTGCCTCTCGTTAATTGACTATGAGCCAATCAAACACAAAATCGCATCTTGTGCCGTATCCCACCGTCCACGTGTCATACTATGTGCTGTATCCCACCGTCCACCACTCCTTTTATAAAAACCAAAAGCCAGACCGAAACACTCCCTCCTCCATCCAACCGCAGTTCTGTTCTGTTGGGGTGTAAATTAAGTTGAGCAGTTGAAGAAGCAACAACGATGGCCGGATTCGATCACAAAGTGAGGGAGCGAGCCAGGGAGCTCAAGTTTCTGCTCAAAAAGGGTGTTAAGATCGTCGGAGATTCCTGTAAGAAAGGGTGGCGCAAGGTCAAGCACATCAGGCGCTAGTTAGTAGTGATCAGATCAGATCAGATCAGATCAGATACTGTCATCTTCTCCTTGATTCTGGGTTTTTGTTTTGTTTAATGTAATTTGTAGAAACTTGGTGCCTGGATTGCTCTTTTTTAACTTGTGAAAGGGGGAGGAGGGTGGGATTTGTTTTCTGTATCAGAGGGTTTTGTAAGTTTGATGGTGAGATTCCATTGATTTTTTTTTTTGTTATTGCAGAAGTTTTTTCTTTGGGTCATTCATTCTTATATCGGATGAAGAGTGTTGTATCATCATTTGATAGTCCTCAATTGTGTCTTTTAACAATTTTATCCTCATACAAATTATAAGAAGTAAAAAATCTGATAGGTACAGTTCGAAGATGAGTGTAAGGAGTAACGTCCCAGAGTCTGGCGTAGCCCATAGCGTCCGTGCGGCGTCCGAGTACAAAAACGATATTTCTGGGACCAGTCTTATCATACGCGTGGCAACTGGTTTTGTTCCGTCATGGTTTCATCAGGAAAGCGGCAGTAGCTCCCGACGCTTATCGCTTATACGGCTACGATCCCCTTCACACAATCCTCCCAACTCGACTCCTGACTGCAACACGCGTAGTAACCACGCCTCAATGCTACTCCATTACACCATAGGCAGCAAACCACGAAAGTACGATACCATCCAATTGGTCTTTACACGGTGACGACATTTCATACCGTGACATTTCTCCCCCACTCAACAAACAGCACGCCCTCGTGCTGGGGGAAAATGACTCCGCCCTTGGACCGAACATACCGTACTCGCAATGCACACCACCCAGACCAGCCATCACATACGGCAGTCGGACTTCCTTGTGGCTACCCCAGTCTGCATCTCCTCGCAGACATCACATTTGGGGTAGAGCATTCCTTAGCACATCCCAACAACCTTAGCGACGTACTGGTATAGTCCTCACCTAAGGACCTCACAAGGTGTGCACCAGTACGCGTATGTCCCCGCTCTGATACCACTTGTCACTGGTCTAGAGTCCGGCACAGCCCACAGCGCCCGTGCGGCGTCCCGAGGCCATAAACTATACCTTCGGGATCAGCTTTACCATACGTGTGCCAACTAGTTTCGCTCTGCCATGGGCTCATCAGGGAAACGGCATTAGCTCCGACCAATTATGTCTTATACGGCTACGACCCCTTCATGGTCAAGTCCTCCCAACCTGACTCGACTAGACCGTAACACACGGCAGAACCACGCCTCAATGCTACTGTCGCACCCCATTACACCATAGACGGCAAACCACGAAAGCACGAGACCATCCAATTGGTTTTTACACTGTCACGACATTTCATGCCGTGACAAAGGATAAAGACGGCAGAGAAAGCAAGGGAAACTCTTGGTAGATGAGAATAGTGTGAAAACGAGTCAAGTCGACTGTAGCTCTGGGCTTGAAAATTATATCGAGTCTAAAATTATGTTCAAGCTTGGCTGAGCTCGAACACACTTTAAATTGAGTCGAGCTCGAATTATTCACGAATATCAATGAAAAAAGTTAGAATAAAATTGAACCGAGTCGAGCAAAAAACTAGCTGTCCATGTTTGACTTGATAAATGTATCGAATTTAGAATTTTATTCAAACTTGACTTAAAAATACTAATAACTTTTAATCTAAGTTCTAATTGTTCGTTCAACTTTCACATTTATATGAGAAGATGAAATAGTAACATTCTTATTAAAAAATTTGAAGCGAAAAGATTAATGTATGATAATGCAAATTGGACAAAAGTACTAGCAATAGTATTTGGATGTGTTCATCAAAAATATTCCCTAAAATAAATTATCAACTTTCTCAATCTCAATACATAAAATAACCTTAAATCCATCAATTTTTCATAAAATAATATTTTTAATTTTTTTTTCTACTCATGCTGAATTGAGGAGTAAATTCCGCTGGTAGTCCCATAAAAATAATTATTGTCCTGTTTTGGTCCTATTTTAAAAACTTGTCCTGTTTTGGTCCTATCTAAGGGTTCACTGTCCTATTTTGGTCCTTTCTGTCCACTTACCCCGTTAACCTTGACGGACCACCATGAAATGACTGATTTACCCCTATTTTCCTCCCAAATCGAAGCTCCCATTTCATCCGCGGTGCTTCCGGCGGTGGCTCCGACGGCCACTCATCTGCAGTGACGTCGGTGGAAAAGATCGGCGCTCTGATTCTCGCTTCCACAGGAGTAGCGCCTCGTAGTAGCTTTATCTTCGTCTCATCGCCACTAACAGCGGTCACTTGGTTTTGGGTTTTGCTTCCTGACATGGAATCGGAGGCATCGCCATCAATTCGTCTTCTTCGCTCTCGAAGCAGACGATCTGTTCTGCCTTCCCGTGATGAGCCTCAAGGCTGGCGGACTCAATCAACAAGGTAGATGGTTGGATCTCTGAATCCAGAAGGTGAGGGTGTGATGGTGGTGGGGGCACCGCGGACCGGCGGTTTCGCCGTGCTCCGCGACGATCCGTGCGGTAGGCGAGCCCGCTGCCACACGGCCCCGGCCCAAGGCCATGCTGCGCAGCAGTGGTGCTCCTGGTGCCGATCGATCGTCCCGGTGATCGGAGGTGAGGGAACCGTCACATTTAATGCTGACGTGAGCGCCACGTCAGTAATCAGGAGGGCAAAATGGTACTTTCACAGAGATCCGTCAAGACTAATGGCATCAATGGACGGAAAGGACCAAAATAGGACAGTGAACCCTTAGATAGGACCAAAACATGACAAGTTTTTAAAATAGGACCAAAACATGGCAATAATTATTTTTACGGGACTGCCAGCGAAATTTACTCCCCTTTATGTTTAGAAGTTTGGACTAGTTTGGGGAAACTCTGGCAATTGCAATTTATACCTGTGAAATTTCTCGACAAAATTTATAATACCCATAAAAAGTCATTTTTAAGTGCAATAATAAATCATCTCTACTTTGAGTGACAGACAAACAAGTCCAGAGTCAGGGGATCAAACATTGAGATAAAAACAAACTAAATCACCAATTTTTTGTGGAACTCACCCAAAAAATTCACCATTCAATTCGGGGTCTTCAAACATACATCAAATGGGAGGGGTGACTTTACTTTGCACCGCAGAGGAGTGGGCAGAGTAGTGGGACTTGCGCAGCTTGGCTGCGTTGCGTGGCAGTAGGAGCTGCTTTAGTGCGGGGGACCCACGACCGTGAATCATTATTTTTCACGTGAACGTCATTTTTCATTTTTCACTTTTCACGTTCACGTTTCTCGTATTCACGAGAGGTCCGAATTTTTTGGAAGTGAATCACCGAATTTCTGGAGGTGAGTTTCAAAAAATTCACCTCCAAAATTCAAAGTTTGAACCCCCTCCATGTTGGCTGTTTCGAGGCAATTCCAGTGAGTTTGGATGACAGGGCAAATCAGATTATTTGGCATCATGACATCTACACGACATGGTGAAGAATGCTTCTCTTCAGTGGCGGGCGCAGAATTTTTGACATGTGGGGGCACAAACTATCGTATTATTTCTTATATTTTTTGGATAAAAAAATATGCTAATCTAAAATTTTCACAATATGTACCTATGTTTCCCATGATTTTAACACACACACACTATATATATATATATATATAATGACAGTAAAAGCTATAAAAAAAGTGCTTATTGTGGCGGGAATGTTGTTAGACTAGATAATATTTAACATATATGGATTATTTAATGTCAAGTATTAACACATAATTTATTTAAAAGTTGAAAGTGTAATAATTTTTTAAATAAATTTGAACAACAGAGCGAAATACTGTGATAGAATATTCCGATTTTATAAAATACTGAACTCCTATTTGTTAGAAGACAAAAAATTTATTTTATCTAATAATGGTTAGTCAATTTATGAATATTTAGAACTAATTTTATCAAAACTTTAAGATTTGTACGATAAAATAACAAGTTTTATTATTTCAATAGAAACTAGACATAGTTGAAGGACTGCATAAGTAATTTACCCAATTTATTCTCATATGATGGGTCACGGCCCACTGGACTCTCCACTCTCCTGCTCACTCTGCTAGCATTTCTTTTTTGTTGGCTCTAAATGTAAGTTAACCCTCAAATTTTGTATTTGTTTTCAAAATGGTCCATATACTTTATTTATATAAGAAAATACTAATAGTACGATCATAATTTGTAGAATTTTATTGGGGACACGTGCCCCCGCGTGCCCCCATTGTGGGCCGGCCCCTGCTTCTCTTCCCACAAACTCTCGATCTTTAATTTTTTTTGCAGGATTTTAGGGTTTTTCTTTCTGATTCTTTTATGATCATATTATTATTAATGAACCGTTAGAATTAATGAACCAGAGCTAAGTTAGGTTAATGAGTTTACGAATAGAGAAGCTTTCTTGTTGAGTACAACCTCCTCCTCTTAAAAAAAAGAGCAATATTTTTCCAAAATGGATACTATTCATAATGTTACATAACCCCTCTCATAATAATGGCAGCGCATTTTGTAAAATGTTCAACGTAACATAAGTGAAATACTTTTTAGTTTAATTGCAAGTGTGTCATTATTTTTTTTTATCAATTCTTTAAAAAATATATATCTTTTTTTTCTATAATAAAAATTTACAAATAATTAGTCGAGTTGAAAGAAAAAAAAGATGAAGAGAAAAAGACTCATATGTCATATATTTTGAAAAAAAAATTCGGAGTCCGTTATCGAGTATAATTTTTTCACTACGAGTATTATTAAATACAAGTATCATTTTTTTCAGAGTGTGGATACGTTGTGCCAATGGCACACCAAGTGTGCCTCTAGATAGAATAAGGAAAGGAGGAAGAAACAGGGAAGAAAGCTTCAGTTTGTCGCCGTATTTGTCGGCGACAATTCCGGAAATGCACAAACTACCACCATCCATCCTCCCTTCCGCTCGCAACAACCAAATTTGAGAGAAAATAAGTAGATCGACCTTCTTTCTTCACAAATTCAACAAAACCAGCAACAAAAACGATTGCCGACATTCCTCCGATGACAAAAACCACCGGCCATGCATTCTTTCAACCGCCCAAAGTGATGCTCTCCGACAATAATATGATGCGTTCCCGAAGCACTATGATGCTCTTACGTAAAATTATGATGTGTTCATTCTGATGACTCTAATGCAAACATTTCATTCTACAGAACATGGTATTATGCTTGTTGACAAAGTATGATGTCTTTGTTCAAAATGATGTGTTTGGTGTCATGAATGATGCGCTTCCATACAATTATGATGTTCTTCAATATTGGACAAAGTATGTTGTATTCGTTAAATATGATGCTCTTGATGTCATGGATGATGCTATTTGATTCAAGCATGATGTTCTACCTTACAAAAATGATGCACTCATTTTGATGACTTAACGGTGTACGTATTTTCTTCAATCTTCCAAAATGATGTCTTTCATGACCACAACGATGTACTCCTGCTGCACTATGATGCTCTCAATTACAAACATGGTGCACCAATTCTAATCACTTAATTAAACACTTGTTTTGTTTTCATCAACTTTACAAAATAATGCAGTTATAAAACCGATGCTCTTTGTGGTTAAAATGATGCTCATTTTGTCAATATGATGAGCTTAGCACTTAAAATGATGCTCTTTGCTATTGGACAAAGTATGATCTCTCCAAATGATGCTCTTGGTGATACGAACGATGCTCTTGGTTTCAAGTATGATGTGCTACCTTACAAAAATGATACACCCGTTCTAATGACATAATAGTGCACTTATTTTCTTCAATCTCCCAAAATGATGTCTTTAGTGACCACAACGATGCACTTATTGTCACCGCACGCCGCCCGAACCCGGTTGCGGAGGCGGGGGCGCCGGGACGCCGGAAGCGGAAGCCGGAATGGAAAGGAGTGGCAGGTCCATCGAGACCCGCCGCGCGTAGCGGACCCAGAAAAACGAAGCGATTGCGGAAGCGACTTGAACATTTTCATACATATAACTAAAACAAAATCAAAACATGCAATTCATGCATCAGCAACAGAGTAAGCCTCGCCCTCCGTGGACGAGTGCTTACGCACCAAACATAGATACATACAGAGTTCACGTAACCTAAGGTATCTAGCAAGCGCCAAGCGCTCGAACATGCACGTAATGTAATATATAAGTATATACAAATATACAATCATCACAGCAATAAAATAGAAAGTATGCACATGCAGCTACAGAGCCGACCCTAGGCCTAAACGTTAAAATACCTCGCGCGGGATTCAGATCCAAAAGACAATCCCGGGCCGCAAGGTGAAACTGCTGCTCAACACAACCAAGGCAGAAGCCTCGCGGAAACCTACCCCGCTGGCTGCTTACTGCACCTACCAAATCCAAAAACAGAACCCGAAAAGGGTGAGTCCTAAAAGGACCCCGTAAGGGATTTGGGGTAAGATAAGTATATGCAAACCTGCAAAACATAGAGATATCAATATACTCAACAGAATACATAATAACATACATGTACCAGAAACAAATCGGAATCCCTAAGGATGTGCGATTCCAAATCTCCATAAACCTTATAACAAGTCGGAAAGACAGCCTCCCACTAAGGGGAGTCAGAATCCGAAGCTATTACAGAAGAATGGTGCACCACTGGGTAGCGAACCCACAACTGTCTTAGTGTTAACAGACAGATTATGCCATAATGAATATTCCTACAAACGTAGGTTTAACAGACAGAGGATGCCATAAGGCATACTCCTTCAAATTACAGAACGTACCTTATAGAAAAGATTTCCGAAATACCGCAAAATGTAAATGCAACCACACATACACCTACAGACTACGAATATGCCCTAGGCATATAATACCGAAATACTTGCGAGCATGTAAAGTGAAACTAAACATACACCTATCTTACCAAAAATAGCAGTAACCAAACCCTTACCTTACAAATCCAGAGTATTTGACCGATTCTGGATGATTTCCAAACCACGACCCGAAACTCCGAAACCCCTCTTTTTCTCACCTCAGAACCTCAGAATCTGACAAACCAAGTTGAATTAGAATCCTTATCGACCACACTACCAAACTACACCCCCGACCCCCAAAACCTAAAATCCGGCAGAACTTCCGTAAAATTCCAGATTTCCACAGAAATGTCAGAATTCAGAATCAACCTAGACAATGCAAGATTATACATTGACAAACACAATTCAACAAGCAGAACTGATCAAACCAACCTTAAACCCTTCATTACCCAACATTTTCCGATAATCCCGCTTAAAAGCAACTTTTCCATTTCTTAACCGAATTCAACGTTTCAAACTTCCAACCACTCCTAAATTCAACCCCAACACCAAATTAACATCCAATTTAACCAAAATGAAGCTCCAACATGGAAAAAGAATCATTCCAAAATTCGGTTCTTAACCAACTTTTTATCCAACTTCCAAATCAATCCATTCAAGCTTCCAATTAATCATTCTAACCACCAATTTCACTTCTAAACCATGAATGCTATCCAATTGCATCCAAAACAACAAAATGCACAATGAACACCAACCTAAAAATTCGGCCATTTGGGGCTTTTTAAACCAACTTGTTTTCCATCAAATTGAATCCACACATAAGCTTAGAATCATGCTAGGATTAACATACTTGAAGCATGAATCAAGATAACAAACACACATCATTTTGGAAAATTCCAAGAAAATTCGGCCATAAATGGTTTCTTCATCCAAGATGTGTTTTCCAAAATCCAACACTTGATTAACACTCCCTTACTACCCAAGAACAACATACTAAAACATGGGAGGAAGAGAATCATCCTAGCTTATAGCTAAGAACAAACCCATCAAATGCAAAAACTCCTCTTTTCACCACTAATCTTCCAAACTAATGAGAAAAGAGGAGTTAGGAGGTACTTACCACATGAAGAACCCAATTCCTCTTTGATTTGAGCCAAGATGAAGAACCTCAAGCTTGGAGGAGGAGCTCATCAATGGCGGCAGCAATGGAGAAGAAGAAGAAGAGAAGTGAAAATGAAAATGAGATATATCCCTTTTATGAAATATTATGTCATAATATATATTCCTACTCTTTAACCCATACCATTCCATCTTTAATAAGAGCTAGCCATGTGTCCCTTATAATATCTCCTCCCAATTGCTGCCGAAAAGAACAAATGCAGCCCATACCCATTTTATTAATTTTGCAACCAATTGCAAATTAACTCCCAATTTTTCCGAAAGTTCCAATTCTTTTTGCCCAAAAATATTTACCGAACTCCAAAATTAACGAAACTTGGACACAACCCTCAGAATATTATAACATTCACAGAACATTTTTCAGAAACTCATTTACCTTTCCGGAGTGTCCTACCGAGCTCGCTGAACCCGAACCAAAACCCGACGTGCGAGCGTGTCAACCTGAACCGAAATTCCGTCACTCCAAAATTCTATAAAAATACCCATAAATTCCATCTTAAATTATAACACAACTTACCCCAAAGCCGTCAGAAAATTTCCATCCCGAGCCCCGGGATTCCCGTCCCGAGCCCCGGGAGTCGCCCGGAACCGAACGTCCCGCCCCAAATATTAAACTCCACAAACACCTCCGGGACATTCTCACGACTCCAAAACTGCAAACGGCTTCCCAAACTGAGGTCTCGAGAGCGCTACCGAGCCCGCTGTACGTCCCGAGACGACCCCGACAACCCCCCGGCGCCAGAAAAATATTTTCGGCGGAAACGTCCGGGGGACCCACACGACCTCAAATACGGAAGGGTTCGCCAAAATGATACTCGGATAGGGCTCGGGAGCCGTCTGAACGCCGAAAAACGTGACCCGCAGGCCAAAACCGGAGCCCCGGGTCACCCGGTCGCAACCCGCTCGGGGTGACCGTAACATTCTCCACCCCTTAGAACTCTTGGTCCTCCAAGAGTAGCCTGAACCAACCCGACAGGTGTCGCTACCAACCAGAAAATATAACTATTCCTCTAACCCAGAACAATCGGACCACCGTGCTGGTGCGGCGGGAGTGGTAGTTTAGACTACCATACAGAGCCTCACGGCGTCCCACCCTCCGGGTGCATCTTATTGCACCCCGAGTCAGTTGCCGGTATTTCTACCAGACAACCCCAGACAGTACCGAACCTAAATCTAACCGATCCACAACAGGCTATCCTGGAAGATACCACATAAAACAGAAACAGTTGGGGGAAAAAAACAACCTAACAACTTACCCTGGAACTCATGGGAACCGATATAACTCGGGGTAACTCGCCCCGCCTATCAAATCTTACTGTCCCTCTGAACGGTGCTACCTCCAGTCAAATTCTGCCACCAAACTCAGATTTCCAGAGCCCTACGGCGGCGGTTCGTATAAGCAGTGGTGCAGTCGTTCGCGGTTTTAATCCGCGCCTGTAACAATCTGATCTTTGCCGTAGTCTCCTCAAAAGCTCGGGTCCCAGCTCAACCCTATCAGACACATCTGTCCAACAGTGTGGTGTCGTACACCTCCTCCCGTACAACGCCTCATATGGTGCCATGCCAAACGTAATCTGGAAGCTGTTGTTATACGAAAACTCTATCAAAGCAACTGTTAGTCCCAAACTCCTCCAAAATCCAAAATACAGATTCACAACATATCCTCCAATATCAGAATCACCCGCTCCGACTGCCCGTCCGTCTGTGGGTGATAAGCTGTATTCAGATGGAGTCGCGTGCCCAGGGCTTCATGAAAAGCCCTCCAGAACCGTGCCGTGAAACGC
Source organism: Stellera chamaejasme (assembly GCA_024586325.1). Taxonomy (NCBI): domain Eukaryota; kingdom Viridiplantae; phylum Streptophyta; class Magnoliopsida; order Malvales; family Thymelaeaceae; genus Stellera; species Stellera chamaejasme. Next base: position 3,168,106 of record CM044986.1, read on the forward strand.
GGATCACGGTCAGATACAATGGAGTCTGGTACTCCATGTAATCGCATAATCTCCCCGATGTAAAGCCGGGCAAGCTTCTCCAGGGTCTCGTGACCGAATAGGCGTAAAGTGTACGCACTTTGTCACCGATCCACAATAACCCGAGATAACATCATGGCGAGACCGTGTCGGGCGCAAGGCAGAAAGTCCATAGTAACATTACCCCACTTCCAGTGGAATGGGCAAAGTCTGCAGTGTCCCCGCCGGTTTCGATGCTCAAACTACTCAGTGTGCCTCCTCTAAAATCTCGTTCCGAACTCCCGATCCCTGTGTACATAAAGGCGATCACGAAAGTATAGTAATCCCTGCCTATACCGAAACGTCGGTAACAAATAAACCCTTATCTTCCCGGATAACTTCTTTAACACCAGACCTCTACCTTGCGCCTCGCGCACTCTATCAAGCCACTCAGAATGTATGGTAAGTGTATACCCCTGAGCACGCTCCCAGAGCTGCCACCTGTGCCAAAGGCAAGTCAAATCACTCTCCTCAGACCGATCCCCAACATTTCCTCCCTTAACTAAGCCGGTATACTTCCTGCTCAGAGCATCGGCAACCGTGTTGCCCTTGCCAGAGATGTACTCGATCCTACAACCATAGTCCTTAATGTATTCGAGCCATCTACGCTGCCTCAAATTAAGTTCCTTCTGCGTAAACAGATATTTCAGACTCTTGGGGTCGGTAAGAATCTGAAATTTACTACCAAACAGATATTACTTCCAATGTTTCAGCGCATAAATTACTATAGCCAACTCCAGATCATGTGCCAATCAGTTCAGCTCATGCGGTCGCAGCTGCCTCGACCCATAAGCTACCACAAAACGCTCCTGCGCCAACACACCCCAAACCGGATGTGGAAGCATCCGTATAATTCACATACGGCATGATCGGATCTAAAAGAGTCAGAATCGGAGCGTTAGTCAACTGCCGTTTCAACTCCTGAAAATTCCGGTCACACCTATCAAACCATAAATACGGTTGACCCTTCTTGGTCAATCTGCGTAAGCGGAGATGCTAGGATAGAACACCCCAGGTACAAACCTCTCGATAAAATCCTGCTAACCCCAGTGAAGCTCCCGAACTCCCGTACCGTGGTAGGTTGTTTCCAATCCCGAACTGCCCTCACCTACTCGAATCCACAGCAGACTATGCTCGGATATAATGTGTCCCGGAAAAGTGACTTCCCGAATCCGTAACTCACACCGAGAATTTGGCATAAAGCTGATGTTCCCAAAGTGTCTGCAGAACCACCTCGATGATCCCGATGCGAATCCTCATCCCGAGAATATATCAGAATATCATCAATAAAAACCACCAGAATGAGTCCAAGTACGGTCGGAACACCCTAATGCTACCGAAGCATTGGTCAGCCCAAATGGCATGACCGTCATCTCAAAGTGTCCAAATCCGGTGCGGAAAGCAGTCTTAGGTATATCCTCTTCCTTCACCCTAAGCTGAAAATACCCAGATCAGAGATCAATCTTTGAGAAAACTCTCGAACCCTGAAGTTGATCAAAAAGATCGTTAATCCTCGGTAACGGATACTTATTCTTCCCAATAAGAGCATTCAACCGTCTGTAATCAATACAAAGTCAGAGTGTCCCATCATTCTTCTTAACAAACAAAACCAGAGCACCCCACGCTGAAGTGCTCGGTCGGACGAAACTCTTTTGCTGTAATTCCTCCAATTGCTTCTTCTACTCCTGCATCTCAGAAATAGGCATCCGATAAGGAGGAATAGATATCGGAGCAGTACCTGACTGCAGGTGGATGTCAAACACAATTCCCTGCTCTTATGGTAATCCGGCAACTCCTCCGGAAATACTGCGGAAAATCTCGAACCAACGGTAAACCATCCAACTTCAACCTAATACCACTTCATTCAGACCATAACATTCCCCTACACCAACTATCGACAGCTGATCCAGAATCTGTAGCTCCTTACTGTGCTGTGCGATAGTCAAACCAATCGGAGTCGTGAGAGGTAGTACCTCTCCAGAAACCATAATGGTACGGGTTGCACAACCAATGTGCACAGAATTCTTGGATAGCCAGTCCATCCCAAGAATAATATCATAGTTCGGCATGTCAAAACCAACAAATCCGATACTATCGATGTCCGCCTACGGATGTCGTACAACCCCGAACCATCTCATTAGAAAACGTAAACTGACTCCCAGCCGTTTTTACTAAGTACATTTGAGGCAAAGTACTAACAGTCAGATACAGAGATGTAACACATTTCGGTGTTACAATGGGAATAAATGTTCCTGTATCCAATACTGCACGAACCGATACCTCATTCGGAAATATAATACCTTACAGAACTTCCTGCTGACTCAAGCCTCCCTGCTGGCTAGTGCCTATCTGCTAACTAGGTCCTCCCTTATAACCAGGGCCTCCTTTCGAGAAAGGAAAACCCGTCCTGCTCGGTTGCTTTGTGACGGAGGGTGGCTGAAGCCGCTGCCGCCGAGGTCTCGGGCCACCTGCTGAAACCCACGCCGCGGCGCGTTGGGTTGCATCCGAGACTATGGACGCCGAAGATCGCCAAAACCCTGCCTACGGTAAGAGGGCAATCCCGTACCCAAAGAGTGTCGACCCGCAACGTAAACATCGGCCCTCCTGCCTGTAACAAAGTCGACCGAGGTGATACCTACTACAAATCAGACAAGGTCGTGCCGGTGGTGCTCCCTCTCTACCTCTACTAAATTGCCCAGGCCTGTTCGGCCATCCAGAAATCTGCCGGGTCCCCGCTGTATGGAACCCCTCCGTACTCCCCGACCTCATTGCAAGGTGAGACGACTCTCAACCTCCTCTTGCTCGAGGAGTTGAGCCCAATAACCGCTTCCCGAAACAAAGTAATGTCTAAAGGTCTCAAAACCCACCTGAACTCGGGGCGCAGTCAACGAATAAACCTCTTGGTCTTCTCCTCTTCCATACCTTGATACTACGGTACATAGTAAACCAGCCGATCAAACTCTCACTCAAACTTTCCGACAATCTTGTCTCCCTGATGAAGCTCATCGGACTGGGCCTGACGCAGATCCCTGGCTACATCCCCGCTGCACTGCTGGGGAAAAATGTAGCCTCCCCCAGGAGTTTGTCAACTCCTGCAAACCAAATCTCTACTACCCTGCACTTCTCGGTCATTGAACCTCGGGGTTTCAAACTCTAAAACCTCTCCAAAAGTCTGACCTCGCCAGACTGGGTGCCTCGATCTCCTCGTCGTTAATAGGACCGACGAGAAGTCTAGGTGTCGTAGTGACCACCCTTGTCAGAGTCACTCACTTACCGATCCCAAAACTATGGCGAGCAGTGGCTTAAGTCTCGCTATCACCACCTAATCAAAATGCCCTTACCGTGGCATAAACAGATTTTCCCCGCCATCGCCGCCTGAACCAGCTAGGGTGGCGGTAATACCAAATCGAGAGAGGGTCCCTACGACGGCTAAGCCTCGGGGCGGTGAGTGTGGTTGTTCGGACTCGGGTTACACCGAACCCGTATCCTATTCCACGGAGGTGTGGGATCTCGGCCCCACCCTCCGGTACCAAATCACGCTATCTACGCGTGTTAACCATACCTCAAAAATTTCAGACCAAACAGAGTCCGGACAAAAATCGGTCACTCCTAATCCCTACGAAGCTAGCAGCTTTTCTAAGGCTCAGAGTGCAATGCAAGATTTGACACGAAGTTACTTCTCGAATGATAAAATCATGCATTTCACGTAATCACGTAAGCGGTTCATGCTTATTTCACCAAATCTTTTCCTAACACACAATTTTACGTACTGAAACTTTTCCACAATCCCCTTACTCGTAATAATCTTACCAAATTCCAGAAATCCCGAGTGCCGAAATCGCAACTATCGTGATAACTTGAAGGATCAACTTTGTTCCACAATTTTATTTTGAAGTGGTTCAAGTAAGGAGGTGGCCAATCTCCGTACTCAAACCATTCTAAAATAAAATGTACAACAATAGTCGTCACTACAAGTCACCACCGACGACCAATATGGTCACTTACCCGCTCGATACCAACTTGTCACCGCACGCCGCCCGAACCCGGTTGCGGAGGCGGGGCGCCGGACGCCGGAAGCGGAAGCCGGAATGGAAAGGAGTGGCAGTCCATCGAGTCCCGCCGCGCGTATCGGCCCAAAACGGAGCGATTGCGGAAGCGACTTGAACATTTTCATACATATAACTAAAACAAAATCAAAACATGCAATTCATGCATCAGCAACAGAGTAAGCCTCGCCCTCCGTGGACGAGTGCTTACGCACCAAACATAGATACATACAGAGTTCACAGAACCTAAGGTATCTAGCAAGCGCCAAGCGCTCAGAACATGCACAGGTAAGAATATATAAGTATATACAAATATTCAATCATCACAGCAATAAAATAGAAAGTATGCACATGCAGCTACAGAGACGACCATAGGCCTAAACGTTAAAATACCTCGCGCGTTATTCAGATCTAAAAGACAATCCCGGGCAGCAAGGTGAAAACTGCTGATCAAAACAACCAATGCAGAAGCCTCGCGGAAACCTACCCCGCTGGCTGCTTACTGCACCTACCGAAATCCAAAAACAGAACCCGAAAAGGGTGAGTCCTAAAAGGACCCCGTAAGGGATTTGGGGTAAGATAAGTATATGTAACCCCGCAAAACAGAAAGATAGCAATATACGCAATGTAATACGTAATAACATACATGTACGAAACAAATCGGAATCCCGAAGGATGTGCGATTCCAAATCGCCATAAACCTAATAACAAGTCGGAACGACATCCTCCCACTAAGGGGAGTCAGAAGCCGAAGCTATTACAGAAGCATGGTGCACCAGCTGGGGTAGCGAACCCACAACTGTCGTAGTGTTAACAGACAGAGTATGCCATAAGGCATACTCCTACAAACGTAGGATTAACAGACAGAGGATGCCATAAGGCATACTCCTACAAATTACAGAACGTACCTTAAAGCACAGATTTCCGAAATACTGCAAAACAGAGATGCAACCACACATACACCTACAGACTACAGAATATGCCCTAGGCATATAATACCGAAATACTTGCGTAATGTAAAGTGAAACTAAACATACACCTATCTTACCAAAAATAGCAGAACCAAACCCTTACCTTATAAATCCAGAGTATTTGACCGATTCTGGATGATTTCCAAACCACGACCCGAAACTCCGAAACCCCTCTTTTTCTCACCTCAGAACCTCAGAATCTGACAAACCAAGTTGAATTAGAATCCTTATCGACCACACTACCAAACTACACCCCCAACCCAAAACCGAAAATCCGGCAGAAATTCGGTAAAATTCCAGATTTCCACAGAAAATTCAGAATTCAGAATCAACCTAGACAATGCAAGATTATACATTGACAAACACAATTCAACAAGCAGAACTGATCAAACCAACCTTAAACCCTTCATTACCCAACATTTTCCGATAATCCCGCTTAAAAGCAACTTTTCCATTTCTTAACCGAATTCAACGTTTCAAACTTCAAACCACTCCTAAATTCAACCCCAACACCAAATTAACATCCAATTTAACCAAAATGAAGCTCCAACATGGAAAAAGAATCATTCCAAAATTCGGTTCTTAACCAACTTTTTATCCAACTTCCAAATCAATCCATTCAAGCTTCCAATTAATCATTCTAACCACCAATTTCACTTCTAAACCATGAATGCTATCCAATTGCATCCAAAACAACAAAATGCACAATGAACACCAACCTAAAAATTCGGCCATTTGGGGCTTTTTAAACCAACTTGTTTTCCATCAAATTGAATCCACACATAAGCTTAGAATCATGCTAGGATTAACATACTTGAAGCATGAATCAAGATAACAAACACACATCATTTTGGAAAATTCCAAGAAAATTCGGCCATAAATGGTTTCTTCATCCAAGATGTGTTTTCCAAAATCCAACACTTGATTAACACTCCCTTACTACCCAAGAACAACATACTAAAACATGGGAGGAAGAGAATCATCCTAGCTTATAGCTAAGAACAAACCCATCAAATGCAAAAACTCCTCTTTTCACCACTAATCTTCCAAACTAATGAGAAAAGAGGAGTTAGGGAGGTACTTACCACATGAAGAACCCAATTCCTCTTTGATTTGAGCCAAGATGAAGAACCTCAAGCTTGGAGGAGGAGCTCATCAATGGCGGCAGCAATGGAGAAGAAGAAGAAGAGAAGTGAAAATGAAAATGAGATATATCCCTTTTATGAAATATTATGTCATAATATATATTCCTACTCTTTAACCCATACCATTCCATCTTTAATAAGAGCTAGCCATGTGTCCCTTATAATATCTCCTCCCAATTGCTGCCGAAAAGAACAAATGCAGCCCATACCCATTTTATTAATTTTGCAACCAATTGCAAATTAACTCCCAATTTTTCCGAAAGTTCCAATTCTTTTTGCCCAAAAATATTTACCGAACTCCAAAATTAACGAAACTTGGACACAACCCTCAGAATATTATAACATTCACAGAACATTTTTCAGAAACTCATTTACCTTTCCGGAGTGTCCTACCGAGCTCGCTGAACCCGAACCAAAACCCGACGTGCGAGCGTGTCAACCTGAACCGAAATTCCGTCACTCCAAAATTCTATAAAAATACCCATAAATTCCATCTTAAATTATAACACAACTTACCCCAAAGCCGTCAGAAAATTTCCATCCCGAGCCCCGGGATTCCCGTCCCCGAGCCCCGGAGTCGCCCGGAACCGAACGTCCCGCCCCAAATATTAAACTCCACAAACACCTCCGGGACATTCTCACGACTCCAAAACTGCAAACGGCTTCCCAAACTGAGGTCTCGAGAGCGCTACCGAGCCCGCTGTACGTCCCGAGACGACTCCGACAAACCCCGGCGCGAAAAATATTTTCGGCGGAAACGTCCGGGGACCTACACGACCTCAAATACGGAAGGGTTCGCCAAAATGATACTCGGATAGGGCTCGGGAGCCGTCGAACGCCGAAAACGTGACCGCAGGCCAAAACCGAGCCGGGTCACCCGGCCGCAACCCGCTCGGGGTGACCGTAATGTGATGATGCTTGTATTGCTAAAAAATTATCTTCTTCCATCTATTTGAGCTGATGTTCTTCCAATTCATCATTAATTGGCATTATTAGCTTCATTCTGATAGTTTTGAGTATTATTTATATGCAGTTCATGGTCACATCATTGTTATAAAAAAAGAGCGCCTTTCAGCTTAGGAAGTGGCTAGAAATGGATCGTCGATGACTGGGAAGCGATTGGTTGCTTGACGCAGCTTGATTGTGGCTTCTATAAGCGAATTTCATCGGATCGCTTCAAACGGATCTCCTAAATTTGCCGTGAATTCGGTTATTGTTGATGGAGGAGGAGGCTACCACCGAGTTGCTAACAGTCTGCTGGTCTTTAAGAGAGGAGCTCTAGTGGTCGGAGACTGCAGGTGAGAGATGGAGGGTGGTGGTTTAGTTCTTCGCGAAGGTTCGGCATTGACGGTAAGCTTGACGACGGAGATGGTAGCAACATGGAGAAGGAGAATGAGAAGTGGCATTTTTGAAAATAAACAGAAATTGGCACAAACTGGCACATGTTCTAAGGTGACACACTTTAGCCCGTGCCTTTTTTTCATTACGTATCATTATTTTCTTGCTCTACATTACTAACTTTTCACTAGTACATCAGTGCATCAATAATTTTTTTCAATACCGTATAATTAATTCCCTACAATGCATCACACCACTCATATTACCGTATCATGAATTTGCTACGATCCATCAGTATTCTCCTATTAAAGAATCACGAATCTATTATTAGACCTACAATCTATTAAAGTTGGATTTAATAGGTTCCTTTTGGGCTATCACTTTTCATTGTGGATAACAGCAATTTACCCTTAGTACTGCTAGACCAACATGAAAGAAAGCTCACCATTGCTTCTTTCCTTTTTTTTTCTTCTTTTGTTCCCACACCACTCATACTGGAATTGCTACCAGCAACATCATTCTTGGAGTTGGAGCTAGAGCCACTGCCAGCTCGTGTTTTTGCAGTTTCCCTTGGAGTTGGAGCTAGAACCACTTATTCACAAACTAAGTCATTCGCTCTTCCACCTTCAAATTTCACTTGCCACGACGAAACTTTCTCCTATTTTAAGTTCAACACACTTTTCAGTGAATTAACAATTTTTCACCCCATGTTTTTCATCAGTTAGTTAATAAACTTTTCACCTAAACAAAATCGAACCCTAGGTGATTTTGTTAGAAGTGAATTAGCAAATTCACAGTGACTTAGCAAGTTATTCACTTCTGTTCTGCTGCTCTTCTTCCCCTCTCTCTCTCTCTCTCTCTCTCAAGCCACCTCTGTTCTGTGGCTTTTCTTCCCCCCTCTCTCGCTTTGTCGGTGCCATCGTTAAGCCGACTACACCATGATCTTTGTCGGCGTCGACTTTGTTCCAGATGATAGATGATCGGTCCTTTGGGCTATGTGCCTCTCTTCCTGTTGGCCCGATCTTGATCGGGCAAGCAAGCTTCCGACACCCCTTGCTTTTGTTCGACGGAGATCCAAACCTCCTCCGTGACGCAGCTTCTCAGATATGATTTTGGTGTCGCCCTATGATGTCTCCACCGCCACGGCCCTATCGCTCATCTTCCGGTGAGATCTGTGGTTCACCAAATCAGAGTTCAGATGTCGAAGCTTCCAGGTGCCGCTGGCCTTGTTGATGAGCGCGGCGATGATGAGTAATTCACCATCAAATCCTACATTTTTTTCATGGATCCTCAAAGCTACAAACCCATTTTCACAATATGAATAAAAAAAGTAATTCACCATGAATTCACTCACAAATTCGGTGAATCACTCATAAGAAAAAATTGATGTTTGAAACCCCTAATGTTCGGCCAGCAACTTTCGTTTGACGATGATCGGTGCTTCTTTTTTTTGTTTACGTTTGCAATTGTTTTTCCTATTATACTATTCCTTTTTATTAAACTATTACTATAATATTGGCCATGGAATCATTCTTACTTTACTCCTCTCTTAGCAATTCTTTTTCTTTCATCTGTTCTATGTCACTACGTAGAAAAGCCCGATTTTACCGTGGTCTTTATTGCGGCTAAGGCTGCGGTAAGTGGCCCAGCCGCAGTAAACGCCACGGTAAATGGCCCTTACCGCGAATGTTACCGCGGTTTTATAACGGAGGAGGCCGCGGTAAACCTTGTTTGCTTGACGTAGTGTGTGTCGCTTTTTTTGGTTGACATTTTTTTTTAAATTTTTTATTAAAATAAAATATGTTAGATATCAAGAGTGAAAAAGTTTTTTTTAAAAATAGAATAAAAAGTAGTTAGTTAAAAGATTTTGAAAAAGTAAAAATTAATGATCACATAGTGAGAGTCGTGATCCTGGAGAAGGAGGGTCGTGATCTCGCTGTCGGAGAGTTGTGATCACATAGTAAGAGAGTAGTGATCCCGTTGCAGTAGTCATGATCCTTCGGTATGAGAGTTGTGATCCCGCTGAAGAAAAGTAGTGATTCTGTAACAATTAAATTGGATGAACAATAAAAAACATGTCGAAACCTAAACGGACTACGAAAAAACATTAAAACATATGATATATTGATCTCTTTTCTTAGTCTTCTTTCATTCTTTCCATTGGAATAATTACTTGTATTTTTCGACTGTGAAATAACAATATAGGCATATTTTTAGATAATATGGAAAAAGGAAATGTCAACATTGTAAATAAAGAGGAAACAAAAGCGCATCCTAAGCGCCATTTGCTTTAGCGCATTCTAATCTCCCCCATAGTTCTAATTTATGTGCATATTTGTACATTGCAATAAGTAGGCAACTAAGAAGTGGCTTTCCAAATGAATAAGAAAAGTAAGTGGTAAAATGATTTTGAACAGTAAAATTTGTGGGAAAATGACTCCAAAAAAATTGTCGATGAAAATCCGCGCTAGAAGCAAAATTGGATGCCAATTGCTGAAGTGCCGCTGTCTTCTCCCTACATCCGCTCTCACAACAATATTTACTTTCACCAATCCTCAACCGTTATTTACACTCAACAATGTAGATGCTAATTACCACATATGTGGTCAACCACATACTTATGGAAAGACTAAATTACCCTCTAATTAATTATTGAAACATCACCTTTATTCCTAATTGAACCATCGCATATCTGCAGTTTCAAATCACGTCCCACCATCGTGATATTCATCGACCTCTATCGTGAATCGATTGTCCGATCGTCATCGATCTCCGTCATGAACTGATCATTTGATCGTTGATTTTCGTCTTCAACAATCATGTTATGGTCGTCGCCGACAACTTTGATTCACAAATATGTGAATTCGCGACCTCCAACACGATTCATGTTCCTCTAATTTCTATTAGAAGCTGATCAACATCGGACAATGAAGGCCGACAACCTCCTACAGCCAGAGAAGATGATCAACGTGGATCTTTCGAATCGAAGTGTCGCACAATTCATCTTCAGCCGCTTCATCCAGATCTGAAGCCACTAGATGCGAAGGGACGATCGTTGATCTCTTGACTCTGGCGACCTCCAGCAGCAGAGAGATCATTGACAGCGAACGACGAAGGTGTCCAACGCGTCTCGTTGCTGGTAGCACTACCATCGGAGATATCACAAGAGTGAGTCCGAGTGAAAGGTCGTGAAAATGTTAGATCTGGTATGCTTCTTATGTGTTTTTTTATTTTGATTATTTATGGTGATTTCTTTTTTCTTTAGACAACATCTAAGTTTTATTTGTACACTTTCGACCTCTATGATAAATGGTATAGACTTAATTGTGGTAGTATCCATCTAGGAAAATCTGAGTAGCTGAGAGCATGTGAAAACATTTTTCTTCTCATTTTAGTTAACTTGAGTGTTGTCAATGGTTCATTGTTTACCTCATTTATGTTTGCATTTTGCTTTGGACAATATCTGAGTTTTATTTATACATTTTATACGTCTATAATAGACTGTATAGACTCTAGTTGTAGTACTCTTCGTTTTGGGAGATCCGAATAGCTGAGAGTATGTGCAAACATTTTGCTTCTCATTTTGGTTAGCTTGAGTGCTTTTAATGTGATCTGCTACCAAATTATTAAAAAAAACCATCAATATGTTGCAATTTGGTGAATTGGACAATATAAAATATTATCATAGACACTTTAGTTAGCTTTAGTAGACACAATAGATTATTACTCCCCCTGTCCCAAAATTATTGAAACACTTTTTTTATTGGGCTGTCCCTAAATTATTGAAACACTTTTCATTTTTAGTAAACTTGTGTACATGAATTTACTCAATTATCCTCTATCCCTCTCTTCCACTTACCAAGTCAACTCAAAACCAGCTTCACTTAAACCAACGTGCCCAGTCAATATGTTTCAATAATAAATGGACGGAGGGAGTATTTTTTTAGTTGTGATTCACTTTTATATTTGCTATTATTTTAGTTTAATTTGGATTCTTCTACGATAATGATTTTGTTGAGCTGTCTAGAATGAAATTTGTTTAGTGAATTTTATAAAATTTGTGCGTATACATTATTATACTTTGACGTAGACAGTTTTGGATATATTCGTAGACAGTTTATGATAAATTAGTATAAACTTTTATTGTCAGCAGAAATGAGCTGTCGGTGACAGCGATGACGGAGGTGGTGGTGTCGACCAAGGTCTGGTGGTGGTCCGGCGATGGTCATAGAGGTGAGGGTTTTATTAGGGATAATTTAGTCAATTAAAAAAATATGAGACGTGGGCTGTCTTGTTACAGTCATCCCAAGCGGGTGGAGACTTTGGTGTTCCGGGGCTCCGTTTCAGGCATGCGGGTCATGTCTTCGGGTGGTCAGACAGCTCCCGGATCTTTTCTGGGTATCATCCTCGGGAATCCTTATATATTTGAGGTCGCACGGGTTTCCCAGACGTTTCCGCGGAAAATATTTTTTCGGGAGCGGGACTTGTTTCGGGTCGGTCAGTAAGCTCGGTAGCTTTATCGGGACCTAGGAAAAGGGAACTGTCCGCATATTTGGGATCGTACGAACATTCCGCATCTTTGTACGGAGTATATTTTTTTGGGACGGGATGTTCGTTTCTGGGCGACGCCCGGGGCTCGGGATGAAAGTTTTGTGACGGTTTTGGTGTGAGGCGTGATATGACTTGAGATGAGTAGTGTGGTGATAATCAAGCAAGTACGCATGACGGGATTACTCGGTTAAGCTAGCAAGCGTACACGTCAGGATTTGCTCGGGTTATGCTGGGACGGTATGACACTCGAGACTTATAATTAAACATGTGAAGCATGATTTGTGTGTGATATGAGGTCCCGAGAATGTGTCTCGGATTTTGTTCCGTTCGGAGTCATGATTTGAAAGTTGCAATTTTCGGATTGGGCTAAATTGCAACTTTTAAAAAATTTGGGGACCAAATTGTAATTTAGCATAAAGTTAGCAATAAGTGGAAAGGATGAGAAGGTGAAGTCGGCTAGGGGAAGAGAAAGAAGGGACACTTGTCCCTTTTTGATTAAAGATGGGAAAGTAAAAAAGAAAGGAAAAAGGAAAAAGAAGATATAAAAAGGCATTAAATTTTCTTCTTCTTCCTTCTCTTCTCCTTCCCGTAACACTTTAGCCATGGAAACGCCACCATGAGCTCCAAGCTTGAAATTAGAGGTTACTTGAAGAACCTTCGAGGAGCGTGAGCAGAAACGCGCCGGAAGTGCTGCAAAAATCCGTTCAAAGATTTGGTGCGAAAAATCAACTTTGCTTTCAGTGAAAGGGGGTTGTCAGAAACGCAGCTGAAACTCTGCCGAAACTTGTACCGGGATAGCTGAACGAGAATTTCAATTCGGACTTGTGTGAACGATTTGGGAAGAAGCTTGAATCAACAGTTGTGGAGTAGTGCGGGACTTCGGAAGTCACACTACCGCATTCCAGGCCGATAGTCGAGATTTTGCCAGGATTCTTCTGCGGGTCGGTAATAGTGCGGAGTACCTGACCAACAACCCGCAGAGTGAGTCTGAGGTGTGTTGTCTGATTCTGTTTCAGCAGCAGCGGTACTTGCGGGGATCTTCCGATCTCGGAGTTTCAACTAGATCCCGCACTTAGGTATTCTAAGGTTTTCCTTGGTCGGCTCTGTAGGTATATATGCATGCATGTCATCTGTCTGATCATGCTATGTATCTTAGATACATTCTGCTTATGTATAGATGTTTTGGATACTATGTAGGACCGAGGACTCGCCCATAATAGTGGAGGGCGGGACCCGGGGTATGATCATATTCTGATGTGTTAAGACGCATTCTGTATCTGTATGATTTTGTGGATTTTATGAATGATGTTATCCATGAACTGCATGCTTGGGATGGTGGAGTGCTCGCCTATTTCAGTGGGCCGGGGCTCGCCATGGATAGCTAGGGTTTATATTGTATATTTGCCATCTTTGAGTTTTGTAGGTTGCAGGTCGAAACACGACCGAAAGTCTTAAGCGCATAACTCTGTTTGCATACTCCGTGGGCAAAGTGTTCTCAGGCAACGGGCCATCGAGAACGAGACTTTGCGGGCCGGGTTATGGACCACCACACTTTGCGGGTTTCGGTTTGACCGACCGCTTCCATTTCCGCGGCTTCCGCTTCTACCGTCGCGGGACGGCCCCGCCTCCGTAACCGGGCGCGGGCGCACTCGTGACATGTCTTCTATTATGTTTTTGGGTTGGTATATGTTTAACCATATACGTGGTTATTAAACGGACTCACTCAACAATCTTGGGTCTGTTCGCAAAACCTCTGTTTTCTCTACATCATGATATCACACAGCAATTTAAAATGGTTTAACTCTACAACACCACCTAATTTAAAACAATTTTAACTCTAAACCAACAAACCTTCTTGCAAGCTCAAATTCGTCCTTGTGTCCCGTCAGTATGCCCAGCTGCCGTCTCCTGGTGGCATCATCTTCCCCAAAAACGCTCCCTCTCCCCGTGCCTGACCCGTGAACCTAAACCGGTAATCCCACCCTACCATCCCTGAATCGACTACCCAACCACCGCTTCCCCCATCGTGCCATCACAACCAACACCGGTCGCCCCATTAGCTCCTCCCCCAGTCACACCATCACCCACTCACCCTGCGCACCACGATGTGCACCCCCCCGCCTTCCCCAGCCATCACATCCGTTCCACCTCCATCACTTGCCCTTACAGTGCTCATTCTCGTGTTGCCCGATCCCGTACCGCCTGTATCCCACTGGTTCGGCTCCTTCGGTGGCACCCAAAAGATCTCGTGGTGGAGATCTGGCGGCACAAGATCCGTATAGATCTCAAACGGTGATCAATCGGCGCTAGATCTATCGATCTCAAACGGCGATCAATTGGCGCTAGATCGACATGAGCCTAGGTCAGGCAAGGGAAGGGTTATCGGTGCGGTAAGGGGTAGAGCGAAGGTGGCGTGGTCGATGGAGGCGGTGGATAAGGGTGGTGGTGGAGTAAGGGATCAGTTTGAGCAGTAAAAGAAGTGTTTGGGATTTAGTGTTAATATATTTAAGTGTAGGGGGTGATATGGGATTTGAGAGGATCTTTCAATACAGGATTTTGGTGAAACTGAGGTTATGCGAACACAGCCCTTGCCATTTGAAAATCCCGACGGTTGAAATTAGTCAATAGCATCATCAACAATTATACACAACCACAGATCTGATCCACGACAACCTCCCGCTTCTGTTGCCTTATTCTTTGAAACTCCTCGTTCGTTCTTGCACAGAGTTCGTTCGTTCGTCCGTTCTTGCAGAGTTCGTTCGTTTCTGTGTTCTCAGTCAAGAGAAGGCGAGAGAGATGGATATGGAATTGGTGAACTCTCGCTTGTCCCTTCCCGTGCAATCTTCCACGGCGTTTCAGGCGTTCTCCGACGGTTTCCGCACTCGAAGATTCGCCACGAATCGGATACAGAGTACGCGAATATCTCCGGCTCGTTTCTACTAGGCTGTGTGTCTGTGTGTGTGTGTATCTTTGTTTTCCTCCTTTGAAGAATCTTTCGAATTAGGACTTGCTTACGTGATTTGCCCGAATTCGGAGGAATTTTTAGGGTTTCGTTTGGGAAATTGGTTGCTGTCTGCATGAATTGCACCGTTTGTGTGAAATTTGGTTTACTTGGGCGGAAATTTGGTGGAATTCGGATCTAGAAGTATAAAGAATTGAAGGGTATTTTAATGGCTGAAAGGAGGGAGCTAGGCTTACCAAGAGCAAATGCTACCAGTCTGAAGGATCAGTTAGCAAGAACTACGCTTAAAACTGTGAGGTCACAAGGGCATACGTATGTTGAGCTTCGAGAGGATGGGAAGAGGTTTATTTTCTTCTGTACTCTGTGCCTTGCGCCTTGCTATAGTGATTCTGTGCTGCTTGATCACCTTAGGGGAAATCATCACAAGGAGAGGTTATCTGCCGCTAAAGTTACGCTTTTCCTACAGAATCCATGGCCTTTCAGTGATGGGGTTCTGTTCTTCAGAAATTCAAATGATGAGCCGGAGCAGTTGTCACTCACTAATGGTTCCGCCAATGCATTGTTGGAGTCCCGTAACAAGGATGACAATTTGGCTATTATAGAGTATGCTGGTGGAGAACAGATCAAGCGTGAAGTTCGTCAAGGCAACAAGAAATTGAGCATGAAACCCTTGAAATCTGAGATTGTAGTTCCGAATGTGCTAATTAAGGACGGAGCTGCAGATTTGAAAGTGCAATTTAATGGTGTTGGCCGAATCGCTGCAAGGATTTGTGAGACGGATGGTGTTATAAAGGTAATTCGACGGATCTGGTGTGAATGGTTAGGAGATTTGAGTATGGGAACTGGTGAAAAGTTGAGGCTGACAAAGCATGAATTCGCAATTATTACATTTCCTTTTAACTGCAATCTTGGTAGAAGGGACTTGCTTGATGATGTGAAACTGATACTTGCATCTAGTTCTTCTGCAGAACTAGAGAATTCTGAAGTTAAGAATAGGAAAAGAAATAGATCGTTTTCTGACCCTGAGGATGTTAGTGATTTTCTAAGTAGACAGTATGAGTCATCCGGGGAAGACTCTTCATCTTCAAATTTTGATTCTTCAAGGTTACTGGTTGATGGTTATGATGATCAGCTTCTACATACAAGGTTTATTTCAAGCAAGGTCATGAGGCGTGAGTTGAGGCGGCAACAACGTATTGCAGCTGAAAGGATGTGTGACATATGCCAGCAAAAGATGCTTCCCGGGAAAGATGTGGCAACACTCTTTAATATGAAGACCGGGAAACTTGCTTGCTCTAGTAGAAATGTCAATGGAGTAAGAATGTCTGTCTGATTTGGAAATTACCTGCATTGCACACTGTTATACATTTATCTCCAGTATGCATTTCAGATTCAGAGTCCGTTTATTTACCACATGTGAAAAAACAACTACCTAAATATACTACTAATTAACTAACTCAACTAACTAACCTAATAAACTAAAAGACTAAAACACCTTTTGTAGACATTTATTAAGAAAGTAAACTTGATATTTCCATGGTATGTGTTTTTTCACATACGTGATAAATAGACATGCACCAGATTCATAAGACAGTCCTTATGGATATCCTTCCTTTTCAAAACTCACATATCAACTATAGTAACTAGTTTCTCTTTTCTGCATGCAGGCATTCCATATATTTCATACTTCATGCCTTATACATTGGGTACTCATCTGTGAGGTTGAGACAATGAGGAATCAGGCTGGTGCAAAAAAGGTAAGAAGAAGAACAAAGAGGAAAGTTCTCATGAAGTCCAATGGGAAAAGAACTGGTGAAGAACAGATTTCCTCTGTTCTCTGTCCAGAATGTCAGGGCACGGGGCGAATAGTTGATGGGGATGAGCTGGAATCTCCTGATATTACCCTTGCTCAGGTACTTATTTTCCATAGTCATATTTTTCTCACAGTTCATGTTAGTAGTTGCAAAAACCTTTTTTTTTCGTCTGCTTTTTACTCCACCCTGCAAGGCATGCATCGCTGAGTAAGATTTTGAACTTCAAATTATGCATATATGGCTCACTTTCAGATGTTTAAGTACAAAATTAAAGTGAGTGATGCTCGTCGAGATTGGATGAAAAGCCCCGAGGTGCTGGAGAATTGTTCGATCGGGTTTCATTTCCCTTCTGATTCTGAAGAGATCTCTGAGGTTTTTTTTTATTTATAAATATATAATAAATACAATTCCTCATTGTAACTACCATTAGAAGGCACGCTTTATTCACCCACCTTTTTATTATTCGCTTGCAGGAGACGGTGTTATCTCTCAAAATGCTTCCATTCTATGCTGCCAAGCAGTAGAAGGTCAACCAACAAAAATGTCAGTATGCAATTAACTTGATCATATTTTAGAAGTAGCTTCTAGAATTTAGATTGTGGTACTACCGAGTACTGACCAATGTTTGATATATCATGTGAATTGGTGATAACTTGTGATTTTGTGCAACAATCATGACTTTGAAGGCTATATAATAAGGGGATGTAAATTATTATTCTTGTGGAGTTTTAATGTACATTAACTTTGGGGTGTTAGAATGTCACTAGAGGTTTCTGGTCCAATCCTTTGTATATGAGCCCAAGGATTATTGTCATGTTGACATGAGAAACGAAGTTATCCTCCCTGTGGATCTTCTTGTATTGCATGGTCACCTTGTCCAAGATTTATGACTTTCTTGATTGGGGATGCAAGTTTAGTACCAGTGGAAGAAACAGCCTCAAGATAGAAAGAAACCAGAGTCTGTTTATTTATCACATATGTGAAAAAACACCTACCTAAATGTACAACTAATTAACTAACTTAACTAACTAATCTAATAAATTAAAAGATTAAAATACCCTTCATAGAGATTTATTAAGAGGGTAAATTTGACATTTTCATGATATGTGTTTTTCCACATATGTGGTAAATAGATACCCACAAGAAATCATGGATCTAAAACATCAGTTCAACAAAGAAAAGATCACACAAAGCTTTTAATATAGTCCTTTTGAAATTAGGGTTTTTAATTTTATTCTCTTAAGAAAGGGAAAAAAAGGCTAGACGTTCGTTACTTCAGGAAACCATTTTTTAAAAGGCGACAACTTTTTTAAAAGCACTAAAGAATCATAAAATTACACCAATACACGGAGAAATTTGGGCAAAATCTTTAACAAAAGTGACAACCATAAACCCCCACCAACCACAAGAATGAAACTCCCACCGGAATCTCTCCCAAATTGAATACAACTCATCAAAGAATAAAATCTAATAAATTAATAATCTCTAAGATTGATTAAATTTTCAAATTCGAGTGCAAATTCTTCAATTCATTTGGAAGAGATATTCGTTTTGATTTGCCCCCAAAGATATTGTGATGTGACATTTGTGAACAGTGTTACTTTTGGCCAAGTGGTGTCGTTTTGTGTAGGATTGAGGACCTTTTCAAGGGCTTACACGTCTTGCATATGCAATTGCATCCAAGTTTGCTTGTTCTTTCTATTCCAGATACTGAAAGCATGAATGTATACCGTGGTTCAATTAATTAACCATATATTCTTTAAGAACAATTCTCTATTTTACTAAATCTCTCATCTTTCTTTTACTTTACATATTAAATCCATGATTTTATGATTATGACACATTAATAAATTTGCTTACCTTTTTGTATTGATATTTTTTAAAAAAAAAATAGAAATTTTAAATGTTTCTATGTTAATATATTTTCTTTTGGAAAGCCTTGCAGACTATTCATTTTAAATGTTACTATGTTTCCAATTCATTTTCTTTTGGACTCGATTACTCTCTAAAATGTATTACTTATATTTTATTTATACTCCATGATCTCCCAAAGTTAGTATATATGCTCGATGAATGGTGGATATTGTTGGTTGTAAATTTTTTTCATTAAACTTAAGTTATTAATTATCTCAATTATATTTTCCATTCAGTTTTCCCCATTTTCATTTCTATTTCGTAATTCATCATTAGGGGTTTCAAACATACCCATTTTCACGTGAAAAACAGGACGTGATTCACCTCTTATTTACGCGGACCTCAGGTAAAAAACACAAAAGTGAACTGTGTTTTTCACCTGAGAAGCCCCTCCTTATTCACCTCTCTTCAACGCTCGGCGCTCCCACTCCTGTCGCAGCTGAAGGTCATCGTCATTTCATCGTCTTCCTGCCGTTCGACCAAGTATCGTTCTACTTTCATATTCTCCATCGTTGTAGCGCTTTATCTCCCTCAATTTTCTCTCTTCTCAGCTAAATACGGTACAAATTCTCGATGGGTTAGGGCAGAGGTTGCTTGATTTTGTCTCGGTTTGCTAGATTTGTGCTTGATTTTATCTCCCTCAATTTGAACTCTGGTGCATCACAAAGTTGTGCAAATACACAATCGTCCGCACATAGTCCCACACATATTGTGCGCGGAACACGATTGATGCACATGTGCACAAAGCTTGCGCGCATGTGCACTAACTTCTCAGACTCTCGTTATTCACACCGTGCGCTCCTCCTTATTCACGGGGTCCTCAAACTTAACCCTCATCTTTTCACTTTTCTCACTCACCTCCAATTCACTCACCAATTAGGTGAATAACTTTCTATTCACTTCTTATGTTTGAAACCCCCTATTATATTCTTTATTTGCTTCGCTAATATTTCACAGCACAAAATTTCCATGCACACATTTTTTCACTAATATATGTTGGATGTAAAACCCGCAACGAAGTGCAGGTAGAAAAACTCTAGTCATTACTAAAAAATAAAATTGTTCGGAAAAAGAGGAATAAAATATGCGCTCATTTAGTCTCCGGTTTCCTTCTTGGAGCCGCTCTGATGCGGCTGCTTCCCTGCTGGTCGGGACTTTTCCTAGTGTTCGGCGCCAATCGTTGGTTGCTAACCTGTGGGGATGTGCCACTAGCATCTAGCATTCTCCACTATGTCGAACCCACGACTTGGCCAGGGCCCTTCCCTGGCGCTGACGTGCCTAGCGTCGCCTATAGATGTTTGGTTTACTTGGTCACTATCGACCGACGTTTGATCTGCTATGATGTTGCTTGCAGTTCTAGCTCACCCGCGGGAGTGCCCAGGCTCCCGCTCCCGTCCAGGGGCTCGCGTCGTCGCTAGTGTTGGTTCGGTTTTTTATGGTGGTAAGATTGACTTGGTTGGTTTCGTAGCTTGGAGGTGCTGCTGTGGGAAAGGGTGAAAGAGGGTCTGTACTTGTCCTACGAAGGACAAGTAGGAAGAGCAGGATTCGGGAACGGCAGGGTCAAGCGAGAGCTCTCCCTGCCTGGCACAATTAGGCGCTTTGTTCTGGGCGGATGGGATCTGGAGTCTCCCCTATTCGCTCGTAGCTGTAAATTGACTCGGGTACGATGGTTTAAGTATCTGTATTGGTGTTGGTTTAGGACGTTTGGTGTGCAGGTGTGGGTTTGGTTTGAGATCTCCCTTCCACGTATCTTTGCAGTGTCTAGGTAAATTCAAGCTCACGTGATGCGGCTTTAGCGGAGGTTGCCATTGAGTCAATTGAACATGCTACGGTCAGTAGGGGTGTTCACGGGGCGGGACGGATAATAGAGAAAATGTTATCCGTATGCAGCGGGACGAACAAAGTTGAAAATCTCGTCTTGTCTCGGCTACCGTACCGGACTGTCTCGACCATATATATCAATCATACCACTTACCAGTGATATTGAAGAAAATGGCGGTATGGGGGGCAATTTGATGAAAGTTAAAAATTTTAAGGGTTAAAAAAAATTAAAGGAAAACAAAAAATTAACACTTGAATCTGATGAATCATCAGATTCAGTTTCCGACTTTCTTCCTTTCATAATTCAAATCCCTAGCACCACCACTCCACTCTGCACCACTCTAGATCGTCATCATCACTTCGCTGCTCAAATTCGGCCCGCTAGGGTTTGTGTAGGTGGAGGTGGATTTGGCCCATCTATGCCGCGAACCTCCACCATTCACAAATTCGTGGATATCTACAACCCGCGAGCCTATTATACATATTCATTAGGCAATTTTTTTGTTAACCCGTTATAGTGTGAGGTGATGCCACCGGCGAAGTTAATAAAAGCAATGTGCCAAATATCATTTATTTACAGAGAAAGTGTTGAAGCTGCAGGTGGCAAATACTATCATTTATTTCCCTAAAAAATGATGTCCCCTCCATCATCGAGTTTGCAGGATGATAGTGATAGATTGTGGAAATGAGTGTTTTCAGATTTTGTTTACTTGGTGAAATGAAGATATATAGAGTAAATTTTCAAGTTAAACTATTGATTGATTAAAACCTTTAACTATATATGATGAAGGGGAAATGCAATGCAACAACAGTCCTAGGTAGCTATAGAGGAAAATGCACATTTTCCTGACAGAGAGCACATTTTCTTTCAATAGGCCTATTGTTTCTAGATCAGTACTGAATACAACATGTCGACTTGCATGACAAGTAAGTTCTTTATTTCACCCTTTTCTCCTCCCTTGGTTGCTAATTATAAATGACGATCGGATATATAGGATGGAAAAATGAAGGAGCCTCCACTGGAATCATCAGTTTGCATTTGTCCATCATCATTCTTCAACCATCTCTTGGTCTCACGACCGTCTCGCTGGCGTCTCCTGTCGACTTCATGAGCTCCCACTTGATGTGAGCTCCTTGGCTGCGTTCCTCTCCATCTGCTACTCTTCTTATTAAAGAGAGTCGTCTCCTCGTCCTTTACCATAACCTTGGACATCTGTTCGTCCAGGGCCTCCTCGTTGGCCAATATATTCTCCAATTCCGATAGAGTTGGCTCTTTCGCCCAGCCACTGGTCGATGCTACGAGACCCTTGAATTCTGGTCTCAATCCGTGAATTATAATCTTTCGCATCCTTTCATCACTAATTTTATTTTATGGATCTAACTTAGAAATCTGACTGCAAATGAATTTAATATTGGATAAATACTGACTTACTGTTAGATCCCGCTGGCTGATGGAGAGGTGCTCATTTTCTAGCCTTTGCAACTTCGCCTCGTTCGTCCTCACGAACACAGTAGCAAGGGTGTCCCACGCCTCCTTGGGCGTCGCCGCGTCTTCAATTTGCTACAAAAAATCATCCTCAACTGTCGTCGATAGGATGTACTTCAATTTACCGGCCTTCATCTTCCATGTCTTCAAGGTAGCCGGATCTTCAGGTTGTGTGGTGCTCTCCCCGTCAATGAGGTCCCATAAATCTTGTCCCTCCAAGTAAAATTGAATTCGAGTCCTCCAACTCCGGTAATTATTGTCATTCAACTTCTCGAGATGGCTTACCGAACTTCCAAAATCCGCCATTGGTCCCTAACCAACTTTCACAGTCCCAGACTGTTAACTTGTAGAGTCTTGTCTTAAACAGGTTATTGACCTTTCGCCTCGCAGTCCCCGACCACTCTTTCGGCAATTATCCACGTATCTGGTACATGATCACCTCGACAGACTCTCTGATTGACTCGACTCGTAACTCCGGCAGAACCTCCTTGTGCTTCTCCTAGCACGCCGTCACTCGTGGGAAATCTCCTCATGTATGGCGCTTGATCGTACCCGCTCTGATACCACTTGTTGGAGATCAAGCCTTTAATAGAATTGGCCTTTTATTTATTTTGGGCCAAATATATTATACACTGTAAACAGTTGAGTAGGGCTCAGGGTTATAGGGTTGGTGGAGCTTTGCTGTAAAGGATATATATTGCTTGGATGATATGGTGATCACATGGACCAGTCTTGTTCAGCGATCCATGGAAGGAAGCATCTCGAGTTGGCCGGAATCTGGATTTTCCAGTCCTTGCAACTCAAGATTGCATGAAGGCAGTCGAAAAAACTGATTTTCTCCAGGATTTTAACCAAAACATCATCTGGAAGCATGGACCAATTTTTACCAAAAAATGTTTGATGTAAAATTATTATAATCAAATTGTTAAGGGTTGAAAACTTGAAGTACAACTTTTTGTAATTAAACCAAAGAGTTAATAGATTTTTTAACGACAGTGACATTTTTAACCTAGTTTCAAAATTTAGATGACATTTTAGCTCCAAAATGAAATTTGATGGTAGATTTAGAAATTTTGAATACTTTAGTGACATTTTTACCCTCAAACCCTATAATTAATTTTTTGGACAAAGCTATGCTCAAACACTTATATAGAGTTTAGAAATAACCCTAGTCCTATATGAAGTAGGAATATTAAAATCAATTATAATCTTAAATCCTAAATCTAATTTACTTAAATTTAGTCCTAATATATCTCTAAGAAATTGTACGAGAAACGAGTCCTAAACCTTACAAATTGTTTCCCTTTTTTACCTGTTTTTTGTAAGAGTCGAGCGCCCCTAAATGTTAAAGACATTAACATAATTACTAGATATGCCACTTGATGAAGTGACAATAACCTCGTTTGTATTAGAGATGAAGAAAGAAAAAGCAAATAAGATGAATGAAGAAGCTTGTTAACGTACAGAGAATTGGAGAACATTGGGAATGAGCAAACATTTACTTATTCTTTTATTATTAATTAATAAATGGGGCTTTCTTTTATCATTGTAAAAATTAGATAATTACTTATATAAATTTAATGATCCACCGTAGAAATTTATTGATCCTATAGTGGGAGATTTGTGATCCGGGTAGTGGGAGATTGATCCCGCATTAAGAGAGTCACTTGTCCCCAAGTGATCCTATAGTAAACGAGTAGTGATTTCTCAGTAAAAGAGTAGTGATCCCGTATTAACAGTTTCATGACATTGTAATTCATGATACTCGTAGTGAAGTATCATGATCTCATTGTGAATTTTCTAATCCTAGTATCAATGTCTTAATTAATTCTGATGAACAGTATAAAACATATCAACGCCTAAACGTCTTCGAAAAAGTATCAAAACATATGACATATGGATATATTTTTCTTCGTATTCTTTTTTCTTTTCATTGGACTAATTGTTTGTAATTTTTTATTATGAAACAAAAAGATATTCAATTTTTTAGAGAAAAAAAAAAAGCGGAAGTGGAATAGATGTAAATAAAGTGAAAAGTGATGCACTTACAATGCAAACTTTTAAATTAGCGCATCCTAACCTTATTTTTTTATAATTGGATCTTTAAATGACATAATAATAATTTGAGCGGTCTTTTTGAAACGGAAGGAAAAAGGCTAGGTGTACTTACACGTCATTGAAAGATTTATGTGAAAACTACACATTTTCTATGACCTAACTTTACCTGATTCTTTTAAATTCATTTATTTATGATTTTACTATCACCTTTAATCATGTTCACTACAACTTTAAGGAATCTCACACACAGAGAGATATATATTAAAAAAATGTCACATATATAAACAATGAATGCATATTTCTTTATAAAAAAAAAACAAACAAACAAAGAATGAATGAATGAATCCATTTTACTATAAGTGGTAATTGCAGTTTATTCAATAGTTGTGGACAAATGAGCTTTAAGGAGTAAATTGCGCCAAATATACTTGAATTATACCTCTTGTTACAAATCTATACCTGAAGTATATGTCGTTCTTAACTGAGTTAAAAATCTAACAAAAATGCTCCACCCAAATCCTGGCTTAGCACTAGGCTTAACATGACTGGTCACCCCACCTCACCTCCCAAGTGATCGTCCGACCAGCCCACCGGCCCCTAACCTCGTTTCACAGAGCCGTGATCCCTATTCCACCCCCTCTAACGCTAGTAGTCTCATCCGCATGGTAGAGGAGGTTGGTGCTTGAGTTGGGCTTGGGAGGGCTCTTTGGATGTGGTTGGGCTGCAGCGAGTATAAAGTTAAGGAGCGGTGGGTTGATCGGGCATCGATCACATGGTGGG
This sequence comes from Stellera chamaejasme, assembly GCA_024586325.1. Lineage (NCBI taxonomy): Eukaryota > Viridiplantae > Streptophyta > Magnoliopsida > Malvales > Thymelaeaceae > Stellera > Stellera chamaejasme. The sequence continues at coordinate 3,193,049 of CM044986.1, forward strand.
GGGTGGGGATGGGGATGGCCTGTTGGGGTTGATGTTTCGACATGACATCCGGTTGAATGCTTTTGTTTCATCGTCTGATATAGAGGGAATGGAGAAATTTCTGCAGGCACCTTACTATAAAGATAAATCTTGAATAAAGTTTGAATTATATTACCATTATATTAGACCATGGAGATGAATTTGTCCCCCCAAAGTAGCAGCTTCTGATGATAGGATGGAAACGTGAAGCGTCCACTGGAATCGGTTTTCCATTTTCTGTCCACATAACAGTAATACCATTCTTCTCCACTCAATTTGAATCCATCATAGATCCTATTATCCATTTCTGCAGCAACTGCGTGTGCACAGTATTGATCACGACGATCAAGAAACAGAGCTTGTCCATCGAATCTTGGTTTCAGTTCCCACGAATCGGCGACCATATCATATCTGTACACCTCAAAACTGAACTTATCATGCAGTACTAGCAGGACCTCACAGCCATTAACAGCAGCTGCCAAATATCCCCAGTACTCTCTACCAAACCGTGAATTGGTTGGCGTTGAGACGATTTTCAAGGCAGAGTTGGTGGAGTTGAAGATGACCATATGTTCACTTCTCTTTAAACAATACAGAGTGTGATCCATGGCAACTGCGCTGTAAAGGTAATGACCAGGTTCTGGTCCATTGTGTTGTTTCCAGACATTGCCGCTGTCGCAGCACCAGGTATGTATCGTGCCAATTGTCTCTATGGGATCTTTTGTCACCGCGAAAACAACACAGTCAGATGATGTCGGAGGACAGGAGAACGTGGCCAGGTAGATCACACTGTTCTTACTCATATTCAATGGCGGCAAAACCCTAGCGTGATCATCATCAACAAAAGGGTTGTAGAGCACAAGTAATCCCGTGTAAGGAATCTCAGCAAGGAGCCAGCCCATCTTGGTCTCTCTCACCGAAGGAACTATAGGAAAACGAGGGCTATATATTTCGACGACGTTCCCCCTGCAGCAGCGAAGATCGAAGGTTCTGTAAACAAGTGAGTAGAGCTCAGGGTTTTGGGGTTGGTGGAGCTTTGCTGTACAGGATATATATTTCTTGGATGATATAGTGATCATGGACCAGTGTTGTTCAATGATCCATGGAAGGAAGCATCTTGAGGTGGCCGGAATCTGGATTTTCCAGCCCTTGCAACTCAAGATTGCATGAAGGCAGTCCAGGAAGTTGAGTTTCTGTAGGATTTTGATCAGGACATCATCTGGAAGCAAGGACCAATTTTTACTTGATGAAGAAGTTACTGTAGCTTCATAGCTGCTGTGCTTCATCGTCATCATCTTCTTCTCCATTCTGTAATTTCTCCAAAGTCCAAACCCTAGCTACCATCTCCATCCAACAATCGGTATATATATATAGGCTATGTCATTACCTAATCCTAATTCAAGTAGAAATCCTAGAGATAAATATAAATCTTATTTCTAATAGCTGTAGATAAAATAGAAAACTCCCCTAACCTTATCACAAATAAAAATGTCCTAAGGACACTTTATTTTTCTATTTTTTTCCTTCTTCACGGATCCTCTTTAATTTTGTGCCCCATCTTTGGCTAACTTGTAGCACAAGTTAAGTTTCTTTTCCACTTCGATAGCTTCACAACTTCAACTCTAACACAAAATTTTTGAAAAACCACTGTTTTTTTCCAAATTTCATGAGAATAGAATTTTTATCTCAGAAAATCTGTGTCAATTTTAAATTTTTTTTACTAAGGCAAAAATGTGATGATGATGGGTTTCTCTTAGTGAGGATGGAATATCAATAGAATGTGGGTTGCTTAGGACACTCATATTATATTCTTGAGTAGAAGGTGGAGCTACGTAAACAGAACGGGTAATATTATGGTCAGTATTATTAACTCCTACTAAATTAGGTTGGCTACTTCCAACATCTGAAGGTCTAGCACTCTAGAAAGCAGTTTGGAAAGTATTAGAAGTCTCTGGCCTATCATAAGCATTTATCCTATCATAAGGCAAATGTATAACTTGGTCGAAGCGAGTACCTGAATGACGGCTCTAAGGATGAGGATAATGCTAGAGCCTGGAATCTGACCGAAGAACTAGTGTTAGTTCTTCCATCTATTGATGGTCTTGCAGAAGATCTGTCGTCCACCGAGTGTCTTCTATCAAAGAAGATGGAATGTCGTCTAAGTCTTGGGCTATGCAATCTAAGTTATAATTTTCTATCCGTCTGGGCATGCTAGCTCCTTCAATGTTCCAGTCGGTAGAGAGTGACACATCTTTTCAATAGATCATTTTAGGTATTATTGAATTTGATTTTCTTATATCTGACCGTAAATATCTGACTTTAAAATGAGGGTTTGTCTTTTTTTTCTCATATATTAAAGCATTAGCTCCAAAAGAAAATTTCATTTCTTTGTAATGGACTCTGTATATAAGGGATATGGGCAAAGATCCATCCGTTATTTTGTAATCGTGAGTTTTAATTTGCAAAGTCCAAGTATCTAAAATATTTTGATCCCTTAATGAAAGGGTGAAATGCATGAAATATGTGTGAGTTATTCTTTCTTGAGAGTATCTTGCTAAGTGTTCGAACTAGAACTTGCTTTTCAGGAACCATTGCAAACCTACATTTGTTGTATGTTAAGTCGGGACGATGATGGCAATTTTAGGATGAGCCTACTTTCCAAAATAGCCAACCTAAGCATTAATACCATTAGATAAACCCCTTCGAGCCTAAAGACCGAATTCTTTGATCACCCATATCATGAGCCATTCCTTTCTCTATATTTCCTTTTTGTCCATGAAACATTTTGAGCGTTTTATTTTTGGCATAGGTATAAAAGAAATGTGGTGTGTTCAAATATTGAATTTGGGGGAAATTAATTGTTGTGCTATGCTAGAGGAGATCGGACAGTGAGAGTACATAACAAAAAGAAAAGAAAAGAATGGTATATTAAAGCAAAAGAAATGCACTTGTATTTATTGGGTATATCAGGATGTGTCTTGTTGTTATTAAAGGAGTTCAATTGTTGAAAGTTGTGTGTTGCTTTAAAAAAATGAGAAGGAGTAAGTTTGGGTATTGTTGTACATTTCATGTCTTAGTTGCCCCAATGCTTGTAAGCTCTGAATGTTTCATATAAGCTCCACCAATAATAGCCTTCAACTGAAATCAATTCTCACCAAACCATGCCTCGTTACAACCTTAATGAAAGACCGTCTGACTGGTAAGGCATACAACCTTCCTCCAGGGAGACGAGTAGAGGAGTTTTGGTTCACTTGCAAGCATATGGATAGAAAACACTTGGCAAGATCAATATACACACGTGCACACCCACTTTCGAACCAGAGTGAAACACTGAGGGAGTGATCCTTTATTTCTGGCATTGAGAATAAGTTTTTAAGAACCTGTTAGATCATTTACATATATATTAATAATTGATGCTGAGCTGCAACTCAACTTCTGTGGGCATTGGTAGTCGTGCATGTAGATAGGATTTGCTTAAGGACAAGCAATTGCTTAAGTGTGGGGGTATTTGATGAGATCATTTAAATAATTTGATTTGAATGAAGTATTTAAATGATCTGAATGAAGATGGTAAAGTTATTGATTTTGGCACTTCAGGTCATTTTGGGGCATAATGTATCAAAAGGAGAAGTTAGAGGATCAAAAAGGGGAAAACTTCTTATCCAGTCGATCGCCCGGTGATCATCTAGAATCCAGGGATCTCAAGCGATCCTGTAGCTGAATTAGTCGATCGCCTGGCGATCGACAAGTCTGGTAGAAGTGGAATCAGTCGATCGCCCGATGATCAACAAGTCTGGTAGTGCTGAAGCGAGTCGATCGCCCGATGATCATCTAGAATCTAGGGAGTGTGGAATTTCGAGATTCTGAAGTTGTTGATCACTCGGTGATCACCACGCTAGGTGATCACCCGGTGATCAACTGGCGTCGGGAATCAACACAGACCATTGATCTTTTAATGAATCAATCTTGGTCATTGGTTGAAAAGAAGCCCTACATAAAAGGAGAGCTTCATTTCAGAAGTTGGGGTCGTGACTTTGGCAGACTTCAGAGGGAGGTTTGGAGCAAAAAGGAGGAGCGCCCATCGGAGCTTTCAGCGGAGCTCGTCGGAGTTCCTACAGGGCAGCCATGGCCCGGGCTTCCCTCTCCGGTCTTGAGCCAACCTTTCCGACGTGTTCGACGTGCTTTCCGACGAGCTAGATAGAGGGGCAGTGAAGGTGGACGTCGACAAGCTCGCGTCTGTGAACTGAAGATTGAAGAAGATGATGATTTTGGGCTCAACTCCTTTCCATGCCACCCAACAAGTTTCCTTGTTTCACTTAAGCCCTTCAGTTTATTTCTCTGTGATTAATTGATTAAACACCTCGATGGAGGGTTATTGTGGTATGATTAGACTTAGACATAAGCTAATTGTACTAGACCATAGAGAAAGGCATGCTAGATTTAATTATAGAGCGACGGTTCATAATTGATTCTAGGAAGAGAATAGATTACTAAAACAATGAATTAGAAAACGAGACATCGTTGCTAATTTATCTCTAAATTTACATCGAGAGATGGTTTAGACCTAATACATTCTCCTACATGAACTTAAGTAAGAGTTGTATGTAATTCTAGCTATTCACACCTAAAATCTAAGTGGAGTAATAATTCCTAAGAGATAATCTAGTTAATTGCATCATTTAATCACTCAAGTTCTCGCTCTAGTTTAATTACTCTAATTGTTTAGTCACTTTTAATTCTTGTTCATATGTTATAATTTAGTCCTCACTAATCATCCAATCAAGTTGTTAGCATAGTTTATCCGTAATTCACACACAAAACACACAGAAATACAAGTCCCTGTGGTTCAACTCGGTACTCCCGGTTTTATTACTTGTGACCACCGTTCACTTGCGGTGAGTCACTGTCACCTCCTTCCCAAACCTCTTTCCGGCATCTGTCCAAGATAACTCGTCATCCGGCAAGTAGTAGCAAGTAGCAACAACATGAGCCAAGCAGCATCAACAACATGAGTCAAGCAAGTAAAGCAAGTAGTAGCAGCAAGTAAAGCAACAAGAAATCAGCTCCAACAAGTAGTAGCAGCAACAACAACAACATGAGCCAAGCATTTTCCTCCCAAGTCATGGTCAGCAACAAGAAATCAGCTCCAAATCCGCAACAGCAGAGCAAGTAGTAGCAGCAGCAACAACATGTAACCTCCCAAGTCCAAAATCAGCAGTAGTAACGTACACTACATATATGATAGCAACAAAAAAATTAAATATAGACAATAAGAAACATAAAAAAAAATCATAAGCACATCACAAACCAGAAATCTCAGTCATGTCTTCAATACTTCGATCAGTCTATCATATATCTATAATAGAATAACCCGATGCTTGTTTTGAGAAATCTAAGGAAAAAAAAGTTATATGAACATATGCATCACTTAAGAAAACAGAATTGACAAGTTAGAAAGTAACATAAGAAAAATATAATACACCTTCTTCCATAATTTTTAAATCCGCCAAAGCTTGCTCAACAATATCTTCAAGATTTGACCTCTGAAGCCAATCTTGACAACAAATAATTGCTTCTGCCATTTTAGGAGCTAATGAACTCCTAAATTCATCAAGAACTGTACCTCCTGTACTAAAGACAGCTTCGGAGGCCACGGTAGAGATAGGAACGACAAGAACGTCACGAGCCATTTGACTAAGGATAGGGAAACGTCAAGAATTAACTTTCCACCAATTCAAAATATCAAATTTTGTTTCTCCCTCTTCATCAGGCTCACAATCCTCATTCAAATATCTAACCAAATCCGACCTATTCTCATTACTCCCAATCATCGACTTGAACTTCTTTTTCCTTTCCATTGCATGTAAACGCTGTATTCCTTTTCAAATCACCAGAAGATTCAGAAGAAGATGAAGAAACTACAGCACTGACCTTCCGTTTGTAGGTTTTCTCATACCACTTAAACAACTCATTCAGAGCTTCTTTGCATGTGTGTGTTAACCTCATTCCCAAATCTTTATCACACTCATACATTTCATCAAAAGAAAACTCAATGTATCTTAATTTATGGCGTGGATCAAGTATAACAGCAATGTAAATCAGCATATTCATCTTGTCCACGTCACCTCAATACTTATCATACTTTTGTTTCATCCTCTTAGCCATTTTTGAAAATTCTTCATCCTCACTCAAAATCCACTCTTGCAATCTACTAGACATCTCATCAATCTCATGGAAAAAACAGTTCGCAATCACATATAAAGATCCAGAAATCTTACAAGTCTGATCATAAAAGTGCTCAAAAAATTTCATCAACCTTCTCACATTTTTCCAATCCTCACTAGTAGGATTTCCAATCAGCATCAATGAAATGAGCAGTAACAGAGATATAATTAATATTCTGTAATGATGTCCAACAATCAGTGGTGATGCAAACTGGTTGTTGACTGTTTCTAAACCAGAATTTCAAAACATTCCTCTCCTCTTCATACCTTTGAAAACAGTCTCTAGCTACTGTATGTCGTGAAGGTATATGACATTTTGGACAAGCTAGAGCCATGAACTGCTTAAAACTAGCCGTTTCAACTGACCTAAAAGGAAGCTCATCAAGAATGACCATTTGAGCAAGCCCCTTCCTCACTAACTCCTGATCAAATTTCCACAGTCCTAGACCCCCTTCCCCCTGATTTCCAGCATTAAGTACCAATTCAGTTTGCTTGGATTCTAATTCTAAACGTTTCTTACATGTTCTATAATGACTATTAAGAGAAGACGTTTCGTTACCTTCTGTATCAGCCGCAAGAAGCCTTGAACAATACTTGCACTTGCCTTTTTTTTCACCAGCTTCAGTTGTCACCCTATCAAAATGCTCCCAAACAGGAGATCGACGTTGCATTTGTTTTCTCTTCTTTTGTGGGCATCTGGATCTTTCCATTGATGTTGATTGCTTTGGAATTTCCGTCTCTTGTTCCACATCGGACTACAAAAACAAAACATTTGAGACCAATCAATCAGCTTGAAATTTAATCTTTCCAATTAATCTGCATGTTCATAATCTATTAGCAGCAAACACAACAGTGACATCACTAATAAACAATAGACATCAGATTCTTCTGCTTTGGTTAACTTACATTCTCAATGTACAGAGAACACAATGGCATTCGTTCAGACTTGTGTTTCAGAGTAAAATAGAGAGGTATATATGTATACTTTGAACAAAAACAAAAAACAAAACAAAAAATGATACTAAGCTGCGGTTCTTGATGAATGGCATTCTTGTCGACCAAGTAAGCACCGCTAACATATTTGGCAAAAAATGATATTAACCTTATCGGTCAACATGACCCCCCTACTCTGTACACTTCGCGAGCTTTAGTGAGAATCAGAGGCGAGCTTTAGTGAGAATCAGAATCAGAAAACATGCAAAGGACTTACCATTGACTTAGGAGGAGGCACTGTTTCTTCTATGAAACCTTCAACCACACCTTTCGAATTTCCGGGCTCCATGGATTGTCCGGTTGTGCTTGTGCTTGTGCGTGGAGACCTCATTTTGCTGGCGAGAAAAAGAGAGCAGAGCAGAGCAGAGAGCAGTCGAGGTCGGGAGAGACGAGAGTGAGAGTCGAGGTCGAGAGCAGAGAGCGAGGTCGAGAGACGATAGCAAACTGCGATGCGAAGCTGTGTCTGTTAGTGATGTGTGTGTTGTGCGGCTGCTAGCTAGGGTTATTAGATATTGGGCTGGGGCTGGGCTGGGCTTAGATGGGCTCACATGCGGGCTAACTATTCGGTTAATTCGGTTAACCGAATAGTTAAAGCCCATAGCCGAATACCGTACCGAAAACCAAATTAAAACTTCGGTATTATCGATACCGAACCGAAATACCGAAACACCCGAACCGAATTAACCGAAACAAAAAATAAAATCGGTTAATTCGGTTAAACCGACTACTTGCTGAGCCTTAGAAATGCCCGACGGTCCTGGTTCGTCAGATTCCATCAGGGGCTCGTGTTCTTACACCAAACAGATTCAAAGTTCTCAGAACATGCCAAATAAGCCTCTCTCATACGAAAAACACCACAATCAATCTGCTTATGCATGAACTCAGAAAAAAACACTTCTCTGATTCAAAATCTTCTTCCAAACTACAGATGAGTCATTAGCAGGATTCATGTTCCAGAAATTCTGACCTTTAATTAGCCCCAGCAGCAAGATTCCAAGTAATCAAAGAATAAACTCCCAAACCACCCTGAGTTTTAGGACAACGCGCATGCTGCCAAGGAACAGGAGCCTTTCCAGTACCAATCTTACCAGACCACAAAAAACTCCTACATGCCTGCTCAATATCCCCTCCTCACATTAGCCTTCACCATCTTACCTTTGGCAACACGAACCAACCACTTGCAACACAAGTTCCAATTGAATGGAGGGAACTGGAGTTTCACAGCTTTCATTCCACCAGCCAAAACATAGGCAGAAAAAGGACAATAAATAACAAGTGGTTCCTCGACTCTCAATAATCACCACACAAAACACAACTATTTATCACATTAGTTTGCTGAGTTCGTCACGAACTAATCCCAATTACGAGTAGTGTTTAGTTGTTGCATACACTTCCTGTCTTTTAATAATTACTCACAATTTTTCTTGTTTCGGCTTTGGAACATGGGACTTCTCTTTTTATTTTTGTTTTAAAGTATATAAATTAATTTAGGATGAGATGAATGACAAAAGGAACATTATTTCAAAATGAGTTTTTATCTTAGAGGCAATTTGGTAGGGCTTTACAATGTAAAGCCAATGGCTTAAATCACTTTTTTGTCGAGAAAATTACTAAATTACCCTTTTATTGATTGATGAGAATAGAATGATAAAGAATGTAATCTAGTAATTTCCTCTAAAAAAAGTTGAATTAAGCCTTTGGCTTTACATTACAAAGCCCTACCAAATTGCTTCTTAGTTTCATCTTTTAAAAAGAAAAAGAACCTGAAAAGCTCATAAAGTTATCACTCTTGACCCTGGTCTTCAGGAAAGCACAGAGATAAGCATTTCTTCTTCACCATTTTCTTATTTACATTAAGGTAATATTATGACACGATCCAGAAAAGTCTTAACAAGACGTTCACATAAAAATAACAAAGAAACAGTTTAGATGTGTAATTTTAAACTCTGTCATTGGTCAACTTTCAGGACTAAGAAACTAATGGAGCTGGAAACTGGTATCTACAAGAAAAATGCAAGTCAAATTCAATTACTACAGTAGAAATTAACTTAAGCTTCTAATAAATAAACAATTTAAAATAATGTACTTAGATATACCACTGCACTAGCAAGGATGAAATTTGTCATTGGTGGCTGTAACTACTTACGAGTAGAGAGTTGCTTAGACTTTCAAGCATGAAATACAGAGCAAAAAGCTAAAACAAATTGTAGACAACAATGTCTAGAAAAATAAGCTAACACGACACTCACTACAGCACATGACGCTGCACATAACAAAAATATGAGTCACATGACTATTAAACAGAATACTGATAATGCTCTAGCTTGCTCAAATTTAAACTAGAAGATGACATAACTCTCAAGATTTATTAAGCGGGCACGTAACTCCGAGTAGGGGAAAAATAAAACAAAATTATCACCACTATCTGAGAAATACTATGATTCTGAAACTGAATGGTGCAAGATTACCAACTTTGAGCAGAATGTTTCAATACCAGAAATATTTGGAACCAACAAGGTTCCTTCTGAACATTCCTGGTTAAGATCAGAACAATAAAAATAAAAAATTTTCCGACCAATTCAGCAAATTGCAGCATTCCACCAACCAATTGAAAGTCTTCCAAATCAATATGGTTTTTCTTAAACAACTACATGACTACCTAGTCCACGACCAAATCCTCAAATAGGGGCAAGTGACTCAGTAAATATGTAGCCGGAGATGCACTGCTTATTTAGGAATTTACCAGATAAAGTTGTTTGACTGGGAACTGAATCTGAGACACTGGCATTGTAGGTGTAGACTTCCAAACCAATGCGTAATACAATGAACGCTTGACCTTCTTCTCCAAGAAAAATCCCTAACAGACTAAGATAACCGGCCAATTGGCTACCGGCCAGACCTTCATGCCTGATAGAGTACTTCACTGACAAAGATGAAAAGTCATGTTCTATCTCATAGACCGTCAAAATAAAAGGACAGGAAACCTGATCAAATTTTGACACATACAAATGACCTTGACATGTTTGAATGTCCAATCCCCTTCCACTGCAAGTTTTTGGAAGCAACATGCTTCTACTGAAACATTCCTGGTTGAGATCAAAACAGTAGAGAGCATATCCTTTGGAATCAACCCAATGAACTGCACCATTCCAAAACACGCCACCCCAGGGACCGACTGGGTAATCATCTTTAGAAAATGTACCAGAATCCCTCCATGAGCCAGTTTCAGATTCATAAACATCAATGGTAAAACATTTCTCTATGTTGTTCCAAAGACAAATAACACTGTATTTTTCAGGTGTGGAAGGATTAAAACACAGAATGAGGTAGTTAAAAAATTTATCCCTCTCAAATAAGTGTGGTATTGTTGCTACATGTTTTGTGGTTGGATTACAAACATAAAGCTTGCTTTTCGCATCCCACCTATTCAATCCATTGCTGGAACACAGAAACAATCCATTGCAGCAGTCTATAACAAATAAACCTTTGGGGAATTTACACAACGGCCTCGAATAACTCTTCACACGATAATCTTTATGGAGCCTAACATATCTCACATCTCCAGTGTTGAAACTCATTGTGAGGAACATACCAGTTGGCCTAGGGTTAAGATTACGACGAGTGTGTTCCATACAAAATTGAGTACTAGAAATCAGATTGTACCATTCCCTTGAAACCCTTTTGAAATTGAGGAGAGGTTTCGCCGGAAGACGGAGCAGAATCTCGAACAACAGATCAGAATGAGATGCCACGGCTTCAGCCGCCACCTTTCTTCCACCACCTCGCTTGCGATTCACCATAAGGCCGCTCTCAAAGTGATATGATGAACTCTGGTTTCGAATCGAAGTCCGCCGTTCTCACTCAGGATACGAAGATATATGAATTAAACGTGGTTAAATTACACAAAGCCCCCCTAAACTTTAGTAAATCCTTTCATTTACTCCTTATAGTTTAGTACAAGTTCAATTATTTCCCTGACTTTTAGTGAAACACTTTACCCCCTCTAACATGAAATCCAAACTTCAGTTCGTGAAAAATCTACTATAAATATATTTTTTATTAAAAAAATCACTGTTCACACCATTTTCTTGTAATATGGAACATGAAAGAATATAAACTGAAGTTACAGGGTTATGATTCTTTTTTTCTTTTTTTTTGCTAAATCAGCCATATTCAATCTCTCACTCTTTCTCCTCTGCTCTTATCCCGTCTTCTCTGTTCTTCCTAAATCTGCCCCTTTCTTCTATCGTTCAGCTTGTTCCCATTTCTTTGTGCAACACATTCTTTAAAAAATACAAACTTAAACTTCCTAAGCACATATTGAAATGAAGATGAGTAAATTTTCCCATTGAAAGTTAAACGCCAAACCACTGATTATACTTTTAACTGTGATGAACCCGTCAAGAGACACTCAATTTTAACTTTTGAAGGAAAATTTGAGCCTGAACAAAATGTAGGGTCACAAATAGGCAACCAGAAACTTCCGGTGGCAACTTTGAGCATTTCCCCATAAAATTGAAACCCTCTGATAAACCCCAGAAACTTGCAAAAGAGCAAAGCAGACGCCACTCTCTGCTCTACAATGGAAGGTCTCGTTCGATCGAAAGGAAGGCTTCAGGCTAACCTATGGCGGGATTTGAGGGTCGTCTTCTACTACACCTCCAGGACCCAGAACCAGAAGGACACCCTCAGCCTTCGGATCTCTCGAGCTGGAGATCCCAAGGCCTCAATGGTACCAATTCTCAATCAATGGGTCGAAGAGGGGAAGCCCGTCAAGATTCATGAGCTCCAAAGATTTGTCAAACAGCTCCGTCGGTTTCGCCGATACAAGCACTCCCTCGAGGTACATACTAAGTATTTCACTTGCTTTTGCTTCAGTTATGCCATTATGCTGTGTTGCTTCAGTTAAAAGTGTTGGACTTTCCAATTTGTACAAAGAAAGGACTCTTCTTTGGGGAAGATTAGATGACCATTTCCTTTCATTTAATTCCTTCTTCTGTAAAAATATTTCCTGGGATTTCTTGACTGTTCAATTCTTGGTGGATGTAGTAATTATGATATTCATTTTCAGCTTTACTGGTTGTTCTGATTGATAAGTTGGTGAACATTAGCACCTAGTTCTTATCACTTTTCAGAAAGGATGCCCATTTGCCTAAGTAGTACTGGCAGGTGTTTAAGGGGTCATGCTGACTTGGGTTGTTGGTTGTCACAAGGTTGGGGCTTTTTGTCTTGTTTCTTGTATAGATTACTTGTTTTGAACTTGGAAGGTTATAATGACTGGGTTTTTGGTCTCGTGGTGGTTTTATGATTTGAGTTTTTCTGAAGCTTGAGATCCTTATATTGAATATAATACTAGTTGAGTGAATGGATCAGGTTTTTGCTGCTATCTTGGGCTGCTGTTTTGCTGTCTTCTGCTCCTGATTTTTTTCGTATTCTCTTACTTTTTATTGTCTCATACTTCCTACTTTTGTGTATTATGTTGACTGTCTCAACTGGTCACATTCTCTTGTCATTACGCCTAAGTGAGAGGAGTATGGCAGTTTCTTAATATGTTTGTTCGAAAATATCATCCATCTTTTCATGTCAGGTACTGGACTGGCTCACCACAGAGAAGAATCGAGAACTTACGAAAGCAGACATCGCAATTCGGCTTGATTTAGTCTATAAAGTTCATGGCCAAGAAGAAGCAGATAAGTACTTTGACAGTATCCAGGATGAGATGAGATCTTCTCATGTTTATGGTGCACTATTAAATTGTTATGCACGCGGTAGACATTTGGACAAGGCAGAGGCTACAATGGAGAAGATGAGGCAGTTGGGATTTCTAAATACTTCACTCAACTTCAACAACATGTTGCATCTATATTCCAGGCTTAGACAACATGAGAAGGTGGAAACCCTGTTCAAAGAGATGGATGAAAAAGGCATTAAGTATGACGTGTTTACATATAACATCCGGTTGAATGCTTTTGTTTCATTGTCTGATTTTGAGGGAATGGAGAAATTTCTACAGAGGATGGAATCTGATCAAAGCATTAATAAGGACTACCATTCGTATGTTGTAGCGACAACGGGGTATTTGAAAGCTGGAGTAACCGAAAAAGCTCTACAGATGTTGAAGAAAGCGGAGCAGCTAATAGATCCTTATCCTTTAAAGAAAAGGTTTGCATATGAAATACTCCTCACCCTGTATGCTGCTTGTGGAAGAAAAGATGAGGTCTACCGTATATGGAATCTGTATAAGAAAATCGAGAAATTTCGCACATCAGGCTATATCAGTATGGTAAGCTCTTTGTCGAAGTTGGGTGACATTGATAGTGCTGAAAAGATCTTCGATGAATGGGAATCTAACCGTGCAGTCTACGATGTTCGCCTACCAAATCTGCTAGTGAGTGCATACTGCAAAAATGGTCTTCTGGGGAAAGCAGAAGCTTATGTACACAAACTTGTGGAGAGTGGAGAAAAGCCAAATGCCTTCATGTTCCATACTCTTGCCATGGGATATCAGAATGATAATCAGATGGGGAAGGCAGTGGAAGCATTGAAGACCGCAGTCTTGGCTGATGAACCTGGATTGAGATTGAACCGTGTTACTTTGGCAGCATGTCTTGAGTACCTAAATGAACACAAAGGTGCAGAAGCTGCAGAGGAGCTCCAAGACATGTTAAGGGAACGAGGCCATCTGGTTCTAGGTACACTAGATACGCAAGAAACTGATGATGGTAGCGGAACAGATGATGCCAGTAACTTTGGACATGTGAATGAAGAGATCGACCAGGAAGTCGCAGTTAAAGTACAGTAGCTTCTACATTGTCTGTTAAAGAGTACAGTAGCTGCTGTATGCTTAAACATCAAATCCAAGATGACATCCTCAACGAATCATCATATGTGGCAGGTTAAGCATAAAGCTTGAGCTTTGCTGGTATGGGAGGACATAATTTATCCAGTTTTGAGCTTTGAACCTTGCATTTGGCAAGTAAACTAACCCTTTTATTCATGATTACTAACGGATACTCTCATATGTAATTGCGTTTGGCTATCTTTTGTTCTTTGTTTAAAAGAAAAAAAAGAATCAACTGAAATAGGATGTTATTCTTCATTCAGAAGATTTTTGTTGAATGCCTTGTTTATCCATATTATTGCCATGCATTAGCATGAAATCAGTTGGAGAGTGTGTCGGAAGCCATGAAACCTCTGGTTTCTTATAATATAAAATTATTTGATTTTATATGTCAACATATTGAAGAAAATAAATCATAAATTAAATGTTGAAAATTATATTGAGCAATCTATACGGTTATACGGTATGGAGGGAAAAATAAACTTATTACTCTCTCCATCTCAGAAAAGTTGTCATATTTTCCATTTTACACCATCTCAAAAGAGTTCACACATTTTCTATTCAAAAAAACTTTTCAAACTAACTTTACTTTGCTAATTATACTCTGTTCCCATTCAAACAATAACTTTAGTTTTTCATACATATTTTACTTTAATACTCTCGAATTAACATTTCTTAATTTACCTGTACAATCAAATGTTATAGCTATATTGGGATATAGGGAGGATTTAATGGAATATTACAAATCAAATAAGCCATTAAAATGGATTAAGTCACTGGATTAATCCAATGAATTTGTATTGTGAATAACTATTGACAAATCACCTTGGAATTAGGTGGATTTATAATACTAGTGAGAAGATAATAATACCTTGAAAATGCTAGCAGCAATCTAGCATTGCCCTATTGACAATCACGACACATACGTGATATGCACTGACATTTTGCACGTAGACTAAAGATAGTAAAAAATGTTGATTTTAGAATTATCATTAACATGTTTTCGTATTATTATATCATATATGCATTATGAGCATATTACATGATATCATGTTATTCATGTGCATTGCATATGCTTGTAATCTAAGTGATAGCACAATGTCTTGGTTAAATCATGCCACTTATCACCATGTCATAAGCCACTAGGGAGTATTCCTAGCATAGTACTAAAGTATAAGACAAATGACATACCTTTCACCAAAGAAAACGGCTTAAGGGCCTTAACGGCTCTTGCTCCTAATTTTGCTCTAGCGGATAATTTAGGTGCGTCTAGAGTTCATGTACTATTTATTCATAATTATGATTTATTTATTTTATTTTATTTATTATTGCTTTCATTATTTTATTTTTTTCCACTATTGTATATGCTTTATTATTTTCATTATTTTATATACTTTAATATTTTCATTATTTTATGTACTTTCATCATTTTAATCATTTTATCTACTTTTGTCATTTTTATAATTTGATGCACTTTATCATTTCCATTATTTATATATTTTATCATTTTCATTATTTATGTCCTTTTACCACTTTCAATATTTGATGTACTTTTGTCTCTTTTTTATTTGTTGTGTTTTGTCTTTTCATTATTTTATCTATTTTTTCATTACTCTAGTTTTTTTTCCTTTTAGTTAAGGGGTGAAGTAATTAAATTAAATTAAATTAATTAGGATAAAAATTTTAAAAAAATAAAAGTTAAAGGACGCACCCCTCCGTCCTCGCCGGTAGCAGCCATCATGCCTCAGACCTCATACATCCATCAACCAATTTCACAGTCTTCCATCAGTAAATTAGCCTCTGTCAATCCATCCTTGACTACAAAAGGAGTGGATTCAGCCTTCAAAAGAGCAGCTGAAAGTTTTATAAAAAAAAAAAAGGGAGAGGAAGAAGAACGGAACTTTCGCCGGCCTCCACCACCCTCTCCCTCTCCTGTCGTTTTCGCCTCCAAACTCCATCCCCTTTAGCTCCGCCACGACGAGACGAAGCAATCCTACCTTATCACATCGCCGGAGGTTCCAAAACGGAGGAGAACCAAGCCGGAAGTCGTTTCCGACACGGAGGCCCTTTTCTCTCCAATCTGAGCTCCGTTCACCGTGAAACCACTCCCAAGCTTCCCTCCAGCCGCCGGAACACCTGTGGGAACCGTAACAGCCGCCTAATTTCCACCGCCGCCGCGACTGGGAAGTCTGGTAGCCAGCCCCACCGCCTGCACATCGTGTGGTGCGTCGGAGAAAAAAGAACCGAACATGCTTCTTTTAATGTTTGGGTAAATTACAACTGCAGCCATTCTCTTTATTACTTATACTACTTAGGTCTTAGGTAACTTAGTTTCATAGGTTTTCAGTTAAGCCACCCCTTAACTTTAAAAGTTAACATTTTAGACATTATTTTCTAAACCTTCTACTTTTTAGATAATGTTATTATTATTACACCATTCTAAATTGTTTTATTTCCAATATGTTCTGAGTTTTATTATCTTTGTAAACTACTAAAATTATTTTAATTTATTTTGAAGTTATTTTTCATCATCGAAAATCCATATATTTTCATTATTGATCTTTTAGATGTGAAATTTGTTAAAGAATATTTTTGAAGAGTAAATAAATCTTTTATGAATTTTTTTAATTAGTTCCTCTTTATTTAGTTTAAAAATAATAAAGTTTGAGAAAACTACTTTATTTTTTATATAAGTCTTATGTTAGTGTTTTATAGCTTTTATAATTTTTGTTTCTAACTTTTGAATTTTTAAAGTATTTATTATTCCTACATGCTTAAAAAATATTCAATTCATAAGAAAAATTTGTGTTTGTGCATTAAAGCCTCCGAATTTCCGGACCTTCCTTTTTGGCCCAAACGTTACCTTAAACTACCGTAGACCATTAGAAGCACCTTAAAGCTCGCACTTGTGGAATCTCATAGAATATTTCATTAAATTCATTTTACTGCTAGGTTCTCGACTTCAAGCACCAACTCCAACCAATGCTTCCGGTCATTCTCCATTAATAGCCGACGCATACTTCCGACTACATCCAATTAAGGGGGTAGTGTACGGGTTTTTCATTATAGTTCTCTTCGTTTTCGTAAATAAGATATCAAATAATGAACTCTGAGTTAAACACTTGGCTACATGCACAAAATGACGAGCGGGTAACCTGTGTAGTGTAATATACTAATTTCTTGATGCCTTGAGCTAAGTTTTAAGCTATAAACTACAGGTTGCAACTTTGATTATGATTGATGCCTGATCATTGTACGGTGATCGATGCATGCAAACCCTAGCATCATGCTAGGGCCGTTACCTTAAAGAAAACTCATTAGTATCATGCTAGAATGGATAATTGAACTCCGTTAGTACCATGTTAGGAGAGTCGGAATGAATTTAGTATCATGTATAGGTCCGAGGGATGTTAGTACCATGCTTATGCCCGAAAATTGATAGTGACATGTTTAGGGTTTTTTATGCACATGAAACTTGTCTAAAGCTAGTAGTTAAATACTTAGGCGCGAAATCAACAGACGGAAAGGTTTTTATTAAACAACTCACGAAATTAAGAGATGACATAAGCAAATCACAATTAATGGATAATTGATTGTCATGACATCATGCAATTAACAAGATATAAAGTTTAAAAGTAGAATGCCTAGGTCATGACATCGCATTGAAGAATTAATAGAAGTTTAGATGACATGCACCACGAACGGTTGACACATTCAGTTTTGAATGGCACATGCATTATCATAAGAATTGCATCTGATTAGCTTGAGACGTTGTTAACCAATGGAGTTATGTGTGGTATGGGACATACATGGTTTCAAGTAGTTAATGAGTTAGGCATGCTTGTATGGCGAACATGCCAAACGAGCAATACCTTATTGCGTAGCAAGTAGTCTAAGACGCGGTTATCCATTGGGTTATGTGTGGGTGGTGTGTAGACTAGAACCTGGATGACTTCACTTGGGGTATGTGTGGTATAGTGAGCAGACCAATCATCCATGATTTTAGATGGCTAACCAGTTAGGTATGCTTGCAGGCAAGTAGACCAAACAAGCATGACCTAACCCAGCGTAACGCGGTTATCCATCGAAGTATGTGTGACATGGCAAGCAGACGAAACATGCATGACTTCGAGTAGTTAGCGAGTTAGGTATGAGAGAGTAGCGAGCAGACTACACTTCATGACCTAGCTTAAGCATAATGAATGAGGTAGCTTAAGCATAATGAATGAGGTGGCGAGCAGACCACACTTCATCACCTGACTAGCCGTTAGTGTGAGGAGTGGAGAGCTTCGAGACAGACGACCTGAACATATCATGGTGGGCGAGCAGACCCAATCCATGTGGATTTTGGGCGCGCTGACCCGTTAGGTAGTGCTTTGGCTTCACTTGCTAGCGTGCAGACCAGACTTGTGAATGTGCGATCATGAGAAGCTTTTCCTCGGATGGGTATCTTCTGAGACGATTGTCAGTATCCCTAGTGGCTCTGATTACGGAACATTCCCACCAGTGGGTGTTGTAAACACCCACTGTAGGTCATCCAACGACTTTATTTGGTAATGATAAGAACTAAATGGTTTATTGCATCAGACATGTTACACGCATCTACTGGACATGCTTTATGAATTACTTTTCCTCGTACTCGAATGTTTGGATTACTAATTATTAATGAATCATACTTAGTTTCCATTGTTTGTATACTTATTTATTTGAGAACGTGTCAGAACCCTAATGAAGGTCTTGATACACTCCTCCTTACTGAGCGTATGGACGCTAACCCCTTATAATTTCAGGTGAGCATCTTACTGATGAGTACTATCCCGAGTTTACCGAGCTGAAGTTGGGACACGAGTACTACGAGTAGGAGTAGACTTTCGGTGATGACGCATTGTAGTCGCTCGACATGGCTTCGTTGTATCTTTATTTTGGGGACATGATTTATTTATGCTGCGCTATTTCAACCTTAAGTATGACGACGTATTTTATCATTTAGTTTTAGTAATGCTTTCATTTATTACTCTGATATTTAGAAAAATTTTATTTACCTTCAAAAATTTATTCCTGGCTTTATTCATAAAAGGATTTCAAAGTTTAAAAAGTTTCAAATTTTTCACGAATTATGGGTTACGAAAATGGGGCGTTACAAGATACATGGTAACCACCATGTATCTAGCAAACCAACACACCCATCAGAAAAGATCTCTCCCTTGGTCCATAGATCACATAGCTTGGCCAAGGGTTATACCTTTACAAAAAGGGTGCACCTCTCAGCCAAGAGACACATCTCTTGCCAAAAGGTGTCATTAGGTGAGTTGAGTTAGCGCAAGATTGAGCTAGCACAAAGCTAGAACAATATGTTGTCATTCACTCTGAGCTCTATAGAGCTCTATTCAAGCTCACTTTGAGCTGAATATGCACTTCTCTTCCAAGTCAACTCCCATGAGCTGAAGTTAACTACTTCTAGCTAACTTAAGCTAAAGTCTAGCTGAGCTTACTTGAGCTGAGTCCAGTTACTTCTAGCTTGAGTGAGTTGAGTTTAACTATTTCTAGCTAGAGTGAGCTCAAGTTGAGCTGGGATGAGCTGAAGTCCAGTTGTACCCAGCTCCCATGAGCTAAAGTGAGCTGACTTGAGATGACTCCAACTGCTCCCAACTGGAGTTGAGGTAAGGTGAGCTACTTCTAGCTGACTTTGAGTTGGGGTGAGCTAAGTTCAGCTACTTCTAACTGAGATGAGGTGAGGTGAGCTACATTTAGGCATTTAGCTACATTTGAGCTCAAACTTAATTCCATGAGCTCAAGTAACACCTTAAAAGATCATGGTGTGCCAAGAATTCCAACAAAATATCATCTACAACAAAACAATGGACAATGGATATTACTCTCTCTATCTTTTTTTATTGAAACATTTTTCTCTTTAGAACGTCTTTAAATATTTGTAACGTTTCCTTATTTAGTATACTTTTTCATGTAAAAATACTAATTTACCCTTTCAATTTTTTTTCTTTTTGTTTATTTATTATGTGATTTGATATTACTTACTCCACCCACTGATATTACTAACTCCACCCACTACACACACTTAACATTTATCTTATTTTTTTTATTATGTGATTTGATACCATTAATTTCATCCACTTAACTCTTTATCTTTTAGGGATAGTTTTTGTCAAGTTTTCACTTTTTTTTACTCAATCTTAATCTTCATATCATAATGTTGCAAAAATTAATGGAACCAGGAAGTATCTTTTTGGGGTTTGAAATGTAGTACATTTTTGGTTAAACGTTTCCTGCACGTCTTGAACTTGTTCCAAAGCAGGGTGTGAAGTGTAAATCACTACAAGATTTAAATAGATATATTTGGAAAGCGATTTTTTTTCTTCATGCACACCATTCTTGTAGGAAGGCCAATAGCAGTTGTGCTACCAAACTGCTCAACCTCACACAGTTACATCATATACAAATATGCATCTTTTCTTTTATACTAGCATATATACCCCGTTCCTGTGTACATCTGCTCACTACAATAGATGAAACAGCAACTACACATCAGAACAGAACAAGGCAAAGAAATGCACAGCAAAACAGGAAGAAACACATTCTCCCCAGTGATTTATCAGCTTGCGCCATGCGCCTGCGGATCCTCGGGCTGGTGCTTCCTATGAAACTGTATGAGTTTGGGCAGTCATACAAGTCAGCGATCGAGTTCCCAAACACCAATGCATACACGGTTTCGCCAAGCATCCCGGTGGTTGGATCATACAGATTCAGCCTCCTGGTGCCGGGCCTGGACACTGGCGAAGCATGGAAGCTATGGCCATCAGGATCGAAGAAACGATGCATTCGCGGTGATTCGTGTGAAAGATCTCCGTGTCCGAGTCTCGGAGTACTAGATGTCCTACCAGGTGTTCTTGGTGTTTCAACGCTGCAACCAGGTGCTGTAGGCCTCTTTGGTATCTCAACACCGAGATCAGGCACCTTGCGTTCGGATGGCTTGGCAGCTAAGCCACGTCCGTAGAGCGGAACCAAAGAGGTCAGAGAGATATCAGCTTTGCATACAGGACACAGTTGTGAGGTAGGTGCTTCCTCTTCTCTAGTGCTGCTCACAGAATGCAGCCATTTGTAAATGCATGGCCAGCAGTAGAGATGACCACAAAGTGTTACCACTGGTTCCTGCACTGCATCTAGGCAAATGTTGCAATCGAAACTGCAGGAGCGATTAACACCGGAGTCTTTCTCTATGTCCGGAGATTCCCACTTCCTCCGGCCACTGCCATCTGATTCACATAAACCACTATGAGCTAGAGCTTCTTCAAAGTACTGCTCAAGTGCCATTAGGAGGAATTACACACAAAAGGGTCTTGATTTCTAGGCCAGAGAAACCTGAGAAACATATCAAGAACACAACAGATCAGATCATAACTGTGGTGATTTCAGATATTTGGTCACGTATCTGCACATGAATAGGAAAGAAAATGGCAGATTTATAGAAAGACAGAAAATGTTACAGCTTATCCCCAGAGAGAAATTTAGGATAAAACTCCTGAACAAATTGACACCCCTGAAAAGAAGATCTAACCACCCACACCAATGTCATAAAAAGGATCCCAAAATTGAACATGGGGAAAACCCAATTTAATGAATGGTTACCAATACCATCAAGTAGCTTGCAAGGAAAGTGACTTGATGAATCTGAATGTTTAATGAGTTAGCCAAACCAAAGCTTTCCACATAAAGAATTTTTTAATGTTTCTCAACCGCTTGCTGCCAACCACTTTCAATAATCAACTTGAAAATTGAGGGCGACCTAACACTACAGATTTGCCCATGTGAGAATTGAGATTCTTAATTCAAACCGAACAAATGAAAGATTGAAACTTTACTGAAATGTGAATGAGCGTCCAGTACCAGAATTCTTAAAAATTGAAACTTGTAAAGTAACAATTCAAGAAGTTTGGAAATTTTAGCATCAGAAGTTTACAGAAAACCTATCTGATATCAAACCTAATCGACAAGAGGGTACCTAATACACCAACGGGTAAAAAAAGCAATCGATACAAAATCAAATGATCATCCTTGGTTCCAGAAACCCCAGAAGAAAGAAACCATCGCTTCCTCGAAAACAAAAACCCATCAAAATTCAGGCACCAAAAGGAAAGAGAAGAGAAGACCAAAACTAGTTATTATTCCTACATATTCCTCTACAAAAGAAGGCAAAGAAAGACCATCGAACAAGAACAAGTTTCATGACTCACCAGTGACTATTTGCAAGCGAGGGAGTCGAAAAAGGCAGAAACTTTAAGAGCAGATAAGAGAAGGATTTCAATGGCGGAAGAAACAGGGGAGAAAGGAAAGGATAAAAGAGATGATGGGTTCCGAGGTACGCCGTTTTGGGGGTATATATGCAGTGAGAAGAAGAAGAAGTCAGAGGCGAAGAAGTTGAGAGAGATGATAAAAAAGATGATAACGTTGCCAACGTCGCACGCTACTACTGTTCTTTCTACGCTGACGGGACCCGCCGTCTTACGTGGCTGCTTTTTGATTTCAACAACACTCCGTTTTGATATAATGTTGGATGATGTGTGTATATATCTATTATTATATACTAATACGGGAGCTTTGTCACAGTAGTCAAAAAAAAAAGTGAACGTAGCGATTTCGTGAGGACACCTAGGATCCACATAGATGTCACCTAGGATAAAAGTTTTTTTTTGCGTCATGTATGCATCAATCAGCCCAGCATTTTTTAAGGAATCTGCCTACCACTTTTTAAGGAATCAACCTACCATTTTTTAAGGAATTAGTTTCCAATTTCAAATTTCTCAAATTAATTAGATTGATTCTCTCAATATTGAATTCATTAATTAGATTGATTCTCTAAAAAGTATTCAATTCATTAATTGGTAGTATTAATCTATAATCTATAATCTATTATTATATACTAATACGGGAGCTTTGACACAATAGCCAAAAAAAGTGAACGAAGCGATTTCGTGATGACAGGATTCGCGTAGGTCCAACTAGACTAAGAGTTTTTTTTTGCGCTATGTATGCATCAATCAGCCCACCAATTTTTAAGGAATCGGCCTACCACTTTTTAAGGAATCAACCTACTATTTTGTAAGGAATTAGTTTCTAATTTCACCCCTCAAACGGGATGAACGAAAAAAATAGATGAGACAAATGCAATAAAAATATGTAGACAAAAATGTTTGATAAAAAAAAGTTTTAAAAAGGAAAGAGAAAATGGATGAGAATCGTAATTAACACAATGAGATTGTGTAATGAGAAGTGTTGATTTTTTGGTGAGGAATCCAAATTCAAACCAAATTTTCCTACACAAACCGCAACATCCCACTATTAATTACACAAGAGTCTGACATTTTTTTCCTTTTTCAAATTTCTTAGTTGTGTCAAAATTAACTCAATTGGTTTTATCTTTAATTATATTAACGGAATATTTCATTTTAACATCAATTCCGTTTTAAGTTTTCAGTCTGTTTTAGTCATTTTTTCAAAAAAATTTGTCCTGATCGAGTTCTTTCGGTCTATGTTGGCATTTAATCAGGTGGATGTATGGAAATTTCCATTTTACCCTTAATTAATTGCTACAATACGTCACAGTTTTTTTAAACTTAAGCTATTCTTACCCAACATTTATTAAACTAGACATCAACATTTCTCAAATTTTTACATACTTTTCTTTGTCATCACATAAAAGTATGTGTTTTTTTGCTACATATTGCACACAATGTTTTTATATATATTAACATGTTTGGTGGGGTTAACATGATTAATTGATAAATTATTGCACCTGCGATGAGCCATGTATTTAAACTATTTGACATGATATAAAAATCCATAAATTATTATCATGTTGGTTATTGGTCTTATGACTATTTAGTGTTACATCCTTAGTCCGCGAGACGGGTAAGCAATCACTATAACGGTCTAACTTAACCGCGAGACGGGTAAACAGCCACTTTAACGACCTAACTTAACCGCGAGATAGATAAGTAACCATTTTTCATGGATAAGCAACCATTATAACGGCCTACTGAAATTATTTCACAATTAAGGATACAACACTAAATAGTTGCAGAACCAATAAGCAAGATGAAGAATGGTTTATAGACCTTCTATGTTCTTAACCCCACCCAACTGTGGATCTTGGTGATCAAATATAATGTACTTAAGCACACTAAGAACACTACGTATTTGCAGAAGGGCTGGTAACGCCACTTTCGTTACCAAGGCGTTACGAATGGTAACGCCAAAGGGCGTTACCAGGGCGCTACCATTCGACGCGTTACTTCAGCGAAACGCGTTACCAGGACGCTACCGAGCCTGACAAAGCCTGACAGGCCTGGTAGCGCCACACCCCCCTACCAGGGCGTTACTATCCCAAATTCCAATTATGCGCAATTTCCTCCACATCCCACATCCGTGTGGTTCGAACCCCAGCTCTCTGGGGGTGAGAAAATGGGCAACTCGTATCTCCCCACTGCACCAATTGTCTATATTGCATGATTCCCAAGTATTGTACTTATAAAAGATGTCATAGTCATTATGGATTGTTCTATATTATTTTTATTACTATAATGGGATTCTATATTATTATTATTATCATTATTTTAGATAAACTAGTAAATAATAATGA
The DNA here is from genome assembly GCA_024586325.1 of Stellera chamaejasme. Classification (NCBI taxonomy): domain Eukaryota; kingdom Viridiplantae; phylum Streptophyta; class Magnoliopsida; order Malvales; family Thymelaeaceae; genus Stellera; species Stellera chamaejasme. The sequence goes on from CM044986.1 coordinate 3,217,779, forward strand.
GAGTAAGTTTTATTTAAAATTATATTTTCTTTATCTTTCCATGGTTAGAAACTAATGAATTTTTCAATCAAATCCGAAAAAGAAAACATGAACATACTTAATCAAAAAAATGATCATTAATTTTAATGGGAATTTCTAAAAGAAATATGAACATACTTAATCAAAAAAATGATCATTAATTTTATGTGCACCTAATTAATTTATTCAGTTAATATTTATTTTTGTTAATATCGTAATTAATTTGTTAATATTTTTTAATATCATTTTTTGTTAATATTTGTAAATTATCTTAATTTTTTAATATTTGTAAATTATCGAAATTTTTAAATATTTGAAAAATATTTTAGTATTCTGTAATTTATTTTAATATTTTGAAATTGAACATCCGTAACGCACAATGGCATTACCAGGGCGCTACTCTCTCGACAAACTCGACCAAGAGCGCCTCGCAATGCCAGTAATGCCTCGCGCTACTACTACTGCCACAGTAACGCCCACGGGCGTTACCAGGGCGCTACCAGGACGCTACTAGCTCTGACAGGCCTCTGACTGGTAGCGCCCTGAGTAATGCCTGGGGCGCTACTACGCTTTTCGGCCCCATAATAACGCCTCAGGCGTTACCCCATGCATTACCCGATGGCCTCCAAGTATGTAGTGGAACGTAGTTGGATGCATGCAATCTTTACTATTGCTTATACTTTCATTAGTTACTGTACTTTATATTTATATTTTTTGGATTATAAATGAACTAATACCAAACACATCGTTTTTAGTTTATATTCCGAATACATGGTATCCATGTCAATATTCTAATAATAAATTAAAATCAAAACTTTTAAAAGTGAACTATTTTTTTCATAATTAATTACACCGAATATATTGTTATTTGATATATTAAAATTTTTGATAATTATTAATTCATTAAACCCGTGACGAAGTCGGGTATTAGAACTAGTTATTTATATATACTAAAGGAGAATGACAAAATTGGTGTTTTTACTTTCTGTTGTTGTCTTTGTTATCGCTATGTTTTTTTTTTATCTCCTTTAAGAGTCATCTTATGTGTTTTACTCTGTTCTGCATCTTTGTACTAAGGATCTCAAAAGTTGACTCAATCCGAGCAACCCGTCCGAACCTAAACCGACCCAACCCAAGTTAACCTAGAAAGTCAATCAACTTAACCCGATCTGATCTGAACCCGACCCGTGTAAGTTGGAATCCGAGATAACCCGAACCCAAGTAACCCGAACCCGAAGGAACCCCAAAGAATCCGAAGAGATCCGAACATACAAATATATTGAGGAATTATATCCAAGTTACAAGTATCAAAATTTTCACTTGACGTATATATCTTTTCCCTTATCTAAGTTTTCTTAAAATTGAATTATAGACATAGAATTCTTAATTCATAAACTTTAAACTCTAAAACAGAAAATGCATAGATCTTAAAAAAACATTTCATCTCATATCACAAAGATCGCAAAGATTGTTTAAGTTCGGAATCTGAAATAAATAATGTTCACTTGTGAATCATTACATCATCTGCTAGAACAAAAAAAGACAACTCTAGAAAGTGTAGCTTCCAATTTCCAAAGCAAACATTATTAGTTCATTTCCAATTTTGTTAGAGTAATGTTAATTTCCATTTTTCTGAGTAACGACCTTTTCCTAATTTGTTGGACTTGCGTCCAATTACAAATTTGTTAAAGTTGACTTGTGTCCAATTCTAAATTTGTCAAAGTAATATCCAATTTTTAATTTTATTATAGTAATGATTAATTCCAATTATATTGCAGTAACGTCTAATTTCAATTTTTTGGTGAAATATCCAATTTCTATTTTTATTGTAGTAATGTCTAATTTACAATTGGAGTAATGATCAATTCCAATTTTATTACAGTAATGTTACTTTCCAAATTTTTTTGGAGTAATGACCAATTCCTATTTTGCTGGAGATGTGACCAATATTTAATTTAGTTGTAGCAATGTTGTACTCCAATTTCATTTTAATATTGAATAAATTTTGCGATATAAATAATACTTGGTTTAATTACTTATGGTTTCATTTTTTTAATGTTGATTAGTTTTGAATCAACTAATTTTCTTCTAAGATTCACTTATTTGAGAAACTAGTTGTGGACCGAAAAACTTCAAAATATTTTTCCTTTATGGAATAGGAATATAAATATTAAAATTTTGCATAAAGAAATTATTTCTAAGTCATTTAATGATATTTTTCTAGAATTCAAAAGTTTGATTATTTTAAAAATCATATATATGCTCAATAAGCAATTTATAAACTAACCCGAAATTTGACCCGCAGTAATCCGAAAATGAAAATTTCTCAATCTGATCTCAACCTGAACGAATCTGACCCAACCCGAACCCAAAAATAAGAAACCCGATATCACCTGACCTGAACCCATCCCAACCCGAAAACAGATAAACCCGATATCAACCCGAACCAGAATAACCCGACCTGAACCTGATTGCTATAAATTTGTTTGCCACTAAGGGTGGAGTATTCTCAATTTCAGGTACTATTGCTAGGAATGAGTAACCCTCAATTCAGCAACCCTTTTTCCCAAAAACGTTTTCCAACTTTCCGAATTTCAACACATTTAACAACCTTAAATCCATCATTTCAATATAAAATAACATTTTCATCAAATTTCTCTACTCACATAGAAAAGGAAACTTTTCACTCTCAAAGTATATCTTATCCATCAATCAAAACACACAATCCCAAATTTTTCAAAAAAAATTCTCGTTACGCTGAACTGACCTTAAAAGGAAAAGTAAAGAAGAAATAAACAAATAAAAATCAAAGGGAAGAGAGAAAAATGACTGACAAATTTCATAGTAATTACTTTTTAAAAAACATTAATAATCTTGGATGTCTTCTTTACATTAACAAATCATAGAAAAACTATCAAATCAATCATTTCTCCGATCATTTACTCTCACGTATACGAGTATTTCATTGAATTTTGAAAACTGCACATTTTCTTCACAAAATTATCACTAAAAACACTCATTTAAATTTTTTTGAGAATACTCCACCCTTAGTGACAATCAATCTAAAAATCTTAGATAAAGGTTAACTGTTTGAAAAGATAAATTTTGTAAAAGAAAAATATGGAATACTTTTAATTTTGAAATGTTCGGAAAAAAAACTTAAGGAAATGTAATGCTTGGAAAAAAAATGTTTTTTAATAAAAAGAACAAGGAACATAGAATATTTTAAAATGTTTTTTCTCATAAAGTTCAAATCAATTTTCTATCATTCTTTAAAAAAAACCTCCTAAAACGCTTCTAAAGAGAAAATGCCAAAAAAATGCTAATAGATAAAGAAGAAGATGTCATTTTTCTTGTAATTTTTTATTTTATGTGATGCAATTTCATCTATGAATGCTTTTATTTATCATTTAATTGACGTTGCTCTATTTATGTATGAGTAACAAAGTTGAAGTGTAATATTACAAATCCATTCATACAGGTAAATTTTGAGATTTATAGGATAAATAAAATATATTTACTTTAAACCTTTTCGTTGCATTTGGATCACATTTTAAAGAGACTATCATGATTGTATCTATCTTCAATTATTTTTCATATAAACTTATAAGTTAATCACATAAATTTTCGCTTAATTTTTTTATCCACAGCAAAGCGCGGATAGTGTGATGCTAGTATACACTAAAAGAGAAGCTTTACAATGCGCATTGGCGCATGCAATGCGCTTAACATTTAAAAAGAACTACAAAATTGCCATTACGATGTACAGCGTCTACTGTCCCCAATGGTGCTACCTTCTCTTCCCTCCTCCACCTCCTCCCCGCCACGACCGACCAAACAACACCTACTTCTCCCCCATCGTCATCGGAGTCATCGGAGTCCTGGTCACCGCCTTCATACTCGTATGCTACTTCATCGTCATCTCCAAGTACTGCAGGCAGCGGCGAGGTGACGGGAGGATCACGACGGAGTTCGATGGCGGCGGCAAACAGTGGCGAGATCAGGAGAGTGGAGGTGGATTGGATGGTGCAGTTCTGAGAGAAATACCAGTTTGCATCTTCTAACGTATCTAGAGTTTTAGAATCAAGTGATGCATTTTAGAAAAAAAATCATGATACATTAGTACAAGTGTTGTGATGCATTGTAGGAAAATTAATGATACAACATTAGAAAAAAATGATACTTGTGCAGTTCTGAGAGAAATACCAGTTTGCATCTTCTAACGTATCTAGAGTTTTAGAATCAAGTGATGCATTTTAGAAAAAAAATCATGATACATTAGTACAAGTGTTGTGATGTATATTGTAGGAAAATTAATGATACAACATTAGAAAAAAATGATACTTGTGCAGTTCTGAGAGAAATACCAGTTTGCATCTTCTAACGTATCTAGAGTTTTAGAATCAAGTGATGCATTTTAGAAAAAAAATCATGATACATTAGTACAAGTGTTGTGATGCATTGTAGGAAAATTAATGATACAACATTAGAAAAAAATGATACTTGTACAAAAGTGAGTGATGCACTGTAGAAAATTAATGATGTACTGATGCATTAGTGAAAAATAGTGATGCACCCTAGGAAATTAATGATACAGCATTGAAAAAAATGATACGTGTACTTGATGATGCTCGTAGTGAAAAAAAATGACTCGGTAACGGACTTCGACAAAATCATCAAAACATATGACATATGAGTCTTGTTCTCTTCGTCTTTTTTTTCTTTCCACTCGACTAATTATTTGTAATTTTTTATTATAGAAAAAAAAAGATATACATTTTTTAAAGAATGAAAAAATGAAAAATGACAAACAAGTAAATAAAAGCAAAAGTAAAGCACATGAGATGCGCTTTTTAAAAGGAGCGCATCCTAACTTCCGCCACACTAAAAACGTTAAACGTTATTTTGATTTTGAACGAAATTTTTCCTCATGCATACGTGGCATATCAGTATTGGCTCGTGCTATCACTATTAATTACGGAGTTATCACTATTTATCTCGGGGTGGAAATTTGTAATTAATAGTGGTGGTTTAAACCAATAGTAGTATGTCACATATGCAGGAATAAGGACTTTCCTCCACCTCAAGTAGAAGCAAAAAAATTTCTTTTGATTTTTATATCTACTTTATATTTTTATACTTGAATCTTTTACAGCTTAACGCACCTAATTTCTACAAAGTAAACGTATCAAGTACTCATAAAAACATCTGAATTATGAGCAGGGGAGGACCTACCTTATACAAAGGGGTCTATGGACCCCCTTTTCTCAAAAAAATGTATATATGATATATAATTTATTAATTTGGATCCATTTTAAAATTATAATGATCTTCTACATTTTATATTAGATATTAAAAGAAAAAATAAATTATTTTTTACTTCTAAAATACAAAACGGATCACTTTATTCATTATTAAATTAAAGCTTATTTTGGCAAGAACTATAATTTAATCATTATACTTGTATATTTTTTATAATTTGGCACCAAAGTTTACTTTAGCATTAATATGACATAAAGTTACAAGTAGAAAATTTGATGACTTATATAGTGTAATAATTATGTCAAAATGTGCAATATCATGCATCCATCTTAATTCAGACGTTCAGTTGAATCAATCATTTATTGGGAATTGAGGCAGTATAAAATTTATTTGTTAAATTTCTTAAATTATAATTGATCTCATATACTTCATACTATCTCCGTCCCTTTTTAATTGAGAACTTGACTTTCAACCCTTTGATTGACTTAATTTTTAACTAATAAAAGTTTGTTAAAATTTTTTGATTTTTTTAGAAACTAGATTCTTTGATTTACCTTTTGTATATAAATTACTTGACATTGTATAATAAAATATTGAAAAAAATTCATTGATTAGATGTTGAAAAAAAAGCGTAACAATTAAATTGGAACGGGGGAAGTAATATGTTTTAGTTAAGAAGAAAATGGATCCCCCTTTAAAAAAATTATGGGTCCATTGATTATGAGCTAGCCTCAATTAATATGAATTTAAGTTAAATAATAAATTTTTGGGTAAATTAAAAAAATCCAAAAAAATTATCGAGATATTCAATTTACTCCATATTTTTCAATAATCAACAAAACAAATTAAGGGGTAATTGACTATATATTTTAAGATTAATTCCACTAACTACACCCTTACATTGAAAATCTCCACGTGATAAATAGCCATAGGGATCATCATATCCCCAAAATTCCAACATTGCATCCATGACAATGTCTCTCTTTTTTCTCTCACTCAAGAGATTATCTTAAAATATGTGGCATTGTAAGAGGTGTTTACACTCACAATTCACAAAAAATTCTCTCAAAGTCCTCAAACACTTTTCCACTCAACTCTTGTTCAAAGGTTTTGATCAAGTTTGCTAAATCCAAGGTTGCTTTCTCTTGAAGAAAGAGGTGTTGGATCCATTTTCCTTCCATTGGCAAAACTTCACTTTTGTTTGAACTATTTCTTGGATTCAAGAGGAAGTGTTGGCCAATTTTATCATCATTTTTCTAGACAAAATAAAGATCCTTCAAGTGTGTTTCTTAATCCATAAGAAAACGCATCAATTTTTAACCTTAATATTTCTACCCTAAAATCATTTCTTCCCCCTCACCCACCCTCCTCATCAGCCATTGTGCACAGCGCCCGAAAACTGCTTGCAAGCCTCAATCATTGTCGGTATCTTCCCTTTATCAGCTCTTAATCCCTCGCAAAGGCCCCAAATCTAGAGAAAGTGGGCTTAAGAGCAGCGAAAGATATATAGAGCATTGAATTTAGACACCATAGGTTATGGGGAACTGAGAACTAGACTCGCCGAAGTAGAAGGCATGTCTGAATGGGCTCACACACAACGACCTACCGCTTGCGTGTGACGCCCTAAGGCTCATGCGACGGCTGGTCATGCACACGGTGATTAAGCATTGTGGTTAGTGGTGGGTAACTAGTACTGTTGCGAGAGGTGGGTGTAGGGAAGGGGAAAAGTAGACTTGGGAAGGTTCAATTGAAGTCATTAACCTTAAAGATTTAACAATCAACTAACAATGTTAAAAGTCCAAAGGATTTATGTTAATTTTTTTGGTAGAGCGGATAAACCAAGAAGAGCAGCTAACAAAAGATAAGTCGTGACGAACAACTGTGTGTGCTGCCACATTACAAGTACGTGAAGCAAAACTGATAGAACAAGAAGAAAAAAAGGTCCTCAAGTAACAGATCTCATCTACTAGAATACCAAAATGAAAACGACAATGTCTGTAGCCAGCATTAAACTCTTTAATCAGAACTTGGCAATCTGATTCAATAATAATAGATGACCAAGAGCGATGGTGTGCTTCGCACAGGCCCCATAAAAATTGCGGCGACTTCCACATATAATGGATCAGTGGCGGCAAAGCAAAAGCCAAGAGCAGAAGCTTTCACCAAAGTACTCGAACTATCACGAGCAACCATTTTCTAATATAGATGTTGCTTGTGTTTCAAATATATTGTCTCATTTTCTATGTATAGAGGGACGAAGTACTTCCTCTTCATCCCTGAAAAAAACAATAAAACATTTTTAGTTGTCCCAGAAAAATTGACCATTTTCCTCAAAAGAAAACTTCTCATTTTCAAAATTACTAAACTATTCTATTTTATATTTATTTTTTCTACCTATTTTTTATGCATTTTCGACCAAAAGCTAATTAAGTAAAAAGATACAAAATTTTTACATTCACCTTAATCTCCATACCTAATCAAACCCTTTAATCTTTTGAAAAATGAGGGAGTACATCATAAACAAAACCAAATTTCTATTTTGATGAAATGAAAAATCACAACGTTGATGATCGGTAGGATTTTTTCTTCTCTTTGGTACGTTCACTCCGGATTATCTGGTTCGTCGTTGAAGATGATTTTGGATTGTTCTACTTCTATCCACCCTCACTGGTCGTGTCGTCCTTTGTGCCTCAGTCCGTCTCTATAACGTAATTATACTTTGCCGCATCCACCGTGTTATTTTTGTTAATTTATTGTAGGTTATTTTAGAAGAAACAAAATTGGGATAAAATTTATTTTATTTATAAAAAAACAAATCAAGTGAAGTTTGTGAAAGAAAATTTGATTTACAAATCTTTTTGTTTGTTTTTAGTATCTTTTTTAAAAACATTCATGGAATGGATCTAGATTTGAAAATTAATATGAAATTAATGATTGATTTGAATTTTGGAATAAAAATTAATGATAAAAAATCAAGTGAAGTTTATTTTTAAAGAAAAGGTGATTTAACAAAAAAAATTGTTTGGTTTTAGTTACCTTCTAAAAATATTTATGGAACTTGAACTTTGTAAAAATAATAAATGAAATGATTGAGATTACGGAGTACTTTCTTTTCTCTTTTTTTTGGTAACGCGACAAAGAATCAAATTTATGAAAGTGAGGATTGGGCTGTGGGCATGTTACACTCCGTGATGCATTCAATGCATAATGATGCTCTCCCGTAACAAACATGATGCACTCGTCGATGACTTAATGAAACCACTCACCTTCTTCAATTCCCAAAATGATGTTTTTGTGGCCACCGATCTTTCTTTTTTGTTGCATTATAATGCTCTCCATTTACAAAAATGATGTTCTCCATTTACAAAAATAATGCTCTCCATAATGATATGCTTAGACATCATTAAGGTACGTAGGAAGCATTATAATGAGTCGCATGCACATCATTAAAGAGACGTTAGCATCATAATAACATAATGTGCGAGAGTTGCATCTCCAATCATGAGATATGAATCACATCATTACATAAGTGATTGGCTACTTCCATTCGGATTTCGTAGTGCCAACGCTTTTAACCACCAAAAGTCTTTCGAGGCAAGATGGGTGAAAAAAGGGTCACCACCGTATCCTCTGCCTAAAAATAATAAATGAAATGATTGAGATTACGGATAAATAACATTTATGAAAGTGATGATGTGGCACGGGTTTATATAACAGAAGCTTAAAATATCAAGCCTTTCTAACATGTACATATTAGTCCTCAGGCTTTAAATACTTTACAAATAAGTCATTACACATGTGTTCATAAGTTTACTAATCTAAAGTTTTAACACATGTACAATTTAGTCCTCAAACTTTAACAACATGTACGGTTTAGTCTGTAAGCATTTACAATTGGAAGACATACAACAATTCGATTCCAAAATTTAGAATTCTCTATATTTGTTGGAATTGAAGAAACGAATCGAATACGTCAATGGTTTGGTCGATTGCACGATTATTTTGCTTACCTCTTCTTCTTTTTTGAGAGAGAATGACTTTTCATTAGCATGACGCTGGATAAACATCCTAATCAGGGATATTACCTGAGAAACTAAACGTGCTCTAACCATGTCGTGAGCAATAACCAGACACAAATACCTTGAACTTGGACCTATAAAGTTCGAATAGCTAGATAACAACCAATAACTAGAAAGCTGAAAAGATAAAGATAACGGGTGAAACAAGACCACAAGAAGTGCATGCCACCAAAGGAGGTTCATCCATAGATGCATAATATGATCAAAAGTTCTTCCAAATTGCCCCATAGCTTGAAACATGCTTACTTCCGCAGCATCTTCAGGTGAGTTCAAGGTTACCGACCCCCTCCTCCAAAACTCCACAAAGTGGATTAAGAGCCTTGTCTTGCAAGTAAGCCTGGGAAAAACCGTAAATCAACAAACTCAACCAACAGAAAACCATCTCATGCCAGCTGAAAACCCCTGTAATCAAGCATACCATAATCCATTTTTAATTAAGAGTGAATGGGGCAGACTTTAAACCCCATGCACCCATGGAGAAGCTCCTCACTGGCCCACGCAGGGTGGGCTTTTACCCATCCTTGTCGTTTCCTGCATTTGCTGACTCTTTTTCATGTTATCTCTCCCCAAGCACGCTTGCAGGTCCCTCCATCTTCCACGCCAATCCTCGACCAAACTTTGTCTGATTGAGCACTGTCACGCCCTCCTACAGCACCTATCTCACGGCCATGCAGGTGCCCTCTCTTTCCCCCATTTTTTGGCCTATCTCCCCGGCCTCGGCGAGCAACCTGAACCAATAGCAAATGGCCAAACACCATAACACCTGAACCAATAGCAAATGGCCAAACACCATAACACGCCACACTCCTCCTTCAATTAGAGTCCGTTGTGTCGAACAAGAAAGAGCAATTGTGGACGACTTCACCGCCAGTGCGCGAGGCCAGCACAGCAGTGGCGGCGCCAATGCAACGTCCGCCAGGCGTTGAAGGCACTGAAGGCACTAAAGGCCCGGGGCGATCCTAGCCCCGAAGATAGATGCCGGACTCGGGTCGAATAGCCCAATTCTGGCAGGATCGGCGCCGATCGAGCCAAAATCGACCATTTATCTGCGTAAGTTGCTAATAATATTGTTTTTGAACATTTTTGTTTTGCGCGGACAATTTTGAATATAGTTTTTCCTTAGAAAATGTTATTAAATTAGATGATTGTTATAGGGATGAAAGTTGAACGAATGGGTTGGACTTGATTTGATTAAAGATTTATTTGTGGCTCGTTTGAGTGACTATCAAACTAAACTTAAACAAAAATTTAGATTCCATACACATTTCAAGATTACATCAACAACTCAAAATTGATCGATTTAAGCTTGTTCATAATCGCTAATATTTTTTTAAAGTCAAATTTCAAAGTTAATATGAATAGTCTAGTGTTTGACTCGACTAGTTTACTTACCTAATTTTGGTCATTCATATATAGAGTATATATAGAGTATTTAATAAGAAAACAATAAATTCGAAAATATGTGATTTTGGGATGGAAGACTTATTTACTCTCCCCTCCATCCAAACAATTTCTCCAGAAAAATCTGAAAATGGCGAGAACAGAACAAGAGGACTCGCATCACATCCACATGAATGATTTTCTATTTTACACGCGACAAGCTCCTTCGCGTTACGGCTCTCTAGTACAAACCGCACCATTTTTAACAACTCTCCTGCTGTTGTCGCCCATGACTCGTCGCCGTCGCTCAATTCACACCAACGACGCCGGAAATTGTCGATGCTCTCAACGCAATTCGCATCGGAGTTCTGTTTTCTGAATCCGGCGTAAGCTCTGATTCTGTGGATTGTCCACTGTTTTCCGATTTCGGAGTTAATAATCTCGCCGGTCTGGGAGGAGGCTCCGGTCCATTTGTTAAAGAAGTTATGACTCTTATTGTCTCAGCCGGTTGTGGCTGCCACACGTTAGGTTTAAGTCTGAGTGGAAAGGTCCCGAGCAGACGGTCCCGGAAGTTGTCGGTCAGAGCTGCTCTGGTCGAGGCTAAACCTAGACCGAATGGCTTGGTTGCGGTGCAACTGGTAGGAGGTGACCGAGCTGAGGATCTGCAGGCTGAGGCCAGAGCCATGGCGCGAGCGGCCAATGCGTCCGTTTACAGCCCCGAACTGCTTGCTAGCAAGTATGGTTCACGGCCCCTTCAGGTCACTTCTTTGATTTTGCTTGCTCTTAGTTCAGTTTTCCTGATAATGAATGATCTTGGCATCAATTTGTTGGAAAATGCATTGACTAGAGAATGGAATGAAATTATTCATGATTAGGTTGTGCGGAGGGCTGTGAAAATCTTGGTGGCTTTAGGTTCAATTGCTCTCAAAATATGGCTGGACCAGAGAAATGGGACGCTGGATCAGAACAAGAGAAAACGAGCTGTGGAATTGAGACAAACTTTCACGGCACTTGGTCCTACTTTTGTCAAACTTGGTCAAGGCTTATCTACCAGGCCCGACCTCTGTCCACCTGAGTATCTTGAGGAGCTCGAAGAGCTTCAGGTTCTAAATCTATGTTTGTGATTGATTTCTAAGGCTTTATTAGGAAGTGAGTTAAAAAATGACTGTTGTTTGCCCCCCCCCCCCCCCTCCTGTTTACACCATTAACTGTGTGTTTTTTGCAGGATGCTCTGCCTACATTTCCCGACGCAGATGCATTTTCATGCATAGAGACAGAACTGGGAGTGCCTCTAGATTCCATCTACTCCTCTATTTCTCCATCTCCTATTGCAGCTGCGAGTTTAGGCCAAGTTTACAAAGCTCAGTTGAAGTACTCTGGCCAAATTGTAGCCGTTAAGGTGCAAAGGCCAGGTATTGAAGAAGCTATCGGGCTTGACTTTTACCTTGTAAGAGGGTTAGGTTTTCTTATCAATAAATACGTTGATTTCATAACAAGTGATGTTGTTGCCCTGGTCGATGAATTTGCACGAAGAGTCTACCAGGAACTGAACTATGTACAGGTTTGTTTTCTTCACCCATTATTACCTTACAAAGAAGCCATATTTGCTTTCTTGTTCAATTTTTTGTGGTTAAGGTAAGGAAATGAATGAGATGTTTTTTCTGTAAGACTCTTAAAGCACAAGAGTGTCACTGGTGGAACCATTTAATGTGTAAGATTCTTTTAGGGGTGATTCTTAACTTGGACTGGTGCTTGCAGGAGGGGAAAAATGCTCGGAGATTCAGAAAGTTGTATGCTGACAAAGAGGATATTCTTGTACCAGATATCTTTTGGGACTGCACCAGTAACAAAGTGCTGACAATGGAGTGGGTTGATGGAGTTAAACTGAATGAGCAAGTTGCTATAGAGAGCCAAGGTCTGAAGGTTTTGGATCTGGTTAACACAGGTATCCAGTGCAGCCTCAGGCAGTTGCTTGAGTATGGGTATTTTCACGCAGATCCTCATCCTGGTAACCTTTTGGCAACACCTGAGGGGAAGCTTGCTTTTCTCGACTTTGGGATGATGAGTGAGACACCAGAAGAAGCAAGATTTGCTATTATTGGTCATGTTGTTCACTTGGTCAATCGGGATTATGAAGCTATGGCTCGTGACTACTATGCTCTGGATTTCTTATCTCCCGATGTCGATGTTTCTCCAATTGTGCCAGCACTTCGGGACTTCTTTGATGATGCTCTGAACTACACTGTGAGCGAACTAAATTTCAAAACGCTTGTAGATGGTCTTGGTGCTGTTTTATATCAATACCCATTTAATGGTGAGCTGTTTAAGTGTTTCTATTTATGGATCTTCTCATCAAAAGTTCTGTGTTATTTTGTTTTAAATGCTTCTTCTAGGGTAGGTGACTTTTGGTTCTGTTAGAAGAATTAGGTTCCATCTTAGAGAAAATAAGATTATTGTTCAGACATAGTTACTGTAATCTTATATGCAATTCCTTTGACATTTACTTGGTGTTGACTTATTGTAGTTCCTCCCTATTATGCACTGGTATTGAGGTCGCTCACTGTGCTTGAAGGATTAGCTCTTTACGCTGATCCTAACTTTAAGGTCTTGGCTGCTTCTTATCCATATTTTGCTAAAAGGCTTCTCACTGACCCAAATCCATATCTCAGAGATGCCCTTATTGAGTTGCTTTTTAAAGATGGAAAGTTCAGGTATGTATATTCAATTTCTAGTGCGAGTTCATGCAATAGCACGTAGCATAAATTGCCATCATCATTTTATTTATTGGTGAAAATAGAAAACTATAGGAAATTACAATAAGATGATCATCATTTTATTGATGCAGATGGAATAGACTAGAAAACCTTCTAGTTCAAGGGAAGAAAGACAGAGACTTTTCAGCAAAAGATGCTTTGCAGCCCGTTCTGAAGCTGCTTTTGGGCCCAGATGGTGAAGAGCTTCGTCATTTAGTGATTAAGGAATCTATTAGAGTAAGTGAAGCTGTTACTATAGGTGGCATAGTCGATATGTACAAATTCATTCCTGAATTCATGCGTGCTATACTGCCTATAAACAATGGGAATCGGCCTCTTGCAATGAGTGATGCTGAACTCGAAAGCATGTTGGAGCTTCGGGACCAAGTACTCCGGATCTGGAGCCTTTTGCGTTCCTCCAATAACTTTGATCCCTCTCTTCTGCAGCCTATAGTTCAGGTAAACATGTCCCTCATATCTCCGTACCAGAAAAATTAAAATATTTTCACTTGTCCCAAATATTTGAAACGCTTAAATTTAAGAAAACTTTTTCAACATTAATTTTACCTTATTAATCTCAATTTCACTTACCACTAAAATGTTACTTTTGTCTTGTAGATCCATTTTGCTTTATCACCCTTAATTCTTCGACACTTTTTAATCTTTGTGCTTGATCAAACGTTTCAGTTTTTCTTGGATTGAGGGAGTATTTATAACCATTTTTTTTATTTACCTTGTAGTTTCACATTTTACCTTTTTTGGAAAAGAGAAAAAATATAAGAAAAATCTTGTCAAAGTCAAATCTAGAAAGGCAAAAATAACCATCACGATGGGACAGTAGGGATATTTGTTATACTCATTAATCTGTACAAAGGTCAGCTCACATGGGTCAACATTGTAGCTGTTAGGGTTTTTTCATTGTTCTGAAGCAGTGTTCGACTTATGTATGCAAAGTAATAGGATTTCATTTGGAAAATCCAAAAGTACCAGTTTGCCCCTCTTTGCTATTGATTTGAAATAGACTGAACAGCCAGCAATTGCATTTAGCAAGTCTTCCCCTTCCAAAGCATGCAGGCTAATCCATTGATGCTTCAGGATTGGAACTTACCTGTGGTTTGCACTTGGACAGGTCCTACAACAACCAGAGGCGCGCGTTCTAAGCAGTCGTGTAGCTGGTGGGGTCACACAGCGTCTTGCTGCCCGGTTTCTGCAACAAATCCTTAAAACTCAAACGTCTTCCTCTCCAAATTTTGGCACTTGAATTCTTGGTAAGGACAAAATTCATTATTCATGCTCAAAGGATGTGCAGTTTCTGACAACGAAGACCTTGACAGATTTTCTTAAAAGCAAAAAGACAAGACGTATGGTGGGGAAAGCTTTCCATCAGAATGTAAGCTTGGAAATCTTTCTTACTCCTACATCATATATTCTTGGATCTACATAATTCTATTTATTCATAGAAGTTATGTTTCTGCTCTACAAAGATGCATGTTTTGAGCATGAATTCGTGAACAGGTATAGATAATATACAAATTCAGTTTACACAGTGGCTTGTGTTAACCCGGTAAAATGTATCCATGGTCATTGAAAATTGTGACAATATCTAATCGAGTCGGTGTATTTTGCGGCAGATGCTTTTTATGTAGTAGTAGTTTCATGTCAGCTCATATTTTCTGTGTATATAAATAAGTGAAAGTTACATTAGAATCTGAAACTGCTTGAATTCAATTTTTTAAATGGTGTAAAAGAGGAGGTGAAACTTTACAGATGGTAAATACTGAATTGTCTCCAAGAATCAACTCTTGAGAGATCTGCTGCGTGACCCAAACTAGTTGCAAACAAATCCACCACAAATTGAAAGCCAGATGATTAGTGCCAGCACCAGTAAGATCACCAGAACTGCCAACTTAATCTTCATGTTCTGGTACCACATCTTCCTCCTCAGTTGTCCCCCCTGTTTCTCAAACGTCTTCGCCTGGTCCCTTAAATCCTCGGCCTTCTCCGAAATGGTCGTCAAGTTTTCTCCCCTCTCTATCACCTGATTATAACGATACACAATGTTTAACTCAGGAGGACCTATGAATTCCAATCCAGTTCATCAGGAAGGTGGAAGGGAAACTTTACCTTGTTGACGTTATCGGTCATCACACTAATGACATCTGAAACTTGAGCCTTAAGTTTCACTACCTTGTCCATCTCCTCCTGATGCTCCTCTACATATTTCATGTGTTGTTTCATTGTTGGCCTGCAATATATATTTTGCAAGGAATGAAGCTTGATATTGTGCAGAGAAAAGTTGAAAAAGTGGAGAGTGAAAAAATGAGAGGGAAAGTGTAATTTTTGAAATATCTTATATCTGAATGATTAAAGAATACACCACTATTTAGTACTCCCTCCATCCTCAAATAATTAACCTAATTTTCATATTTCAATATTCAATATTTAACTCAAATATTTACAAAAATAAATAGTGGCAAAAATCCCCTAAAAAATATATATTTAAAAATGGTATTGTATTTCTAGTTTCAGTGGAACTTTTGTTTGTTTATTTAGTAACTTAATAAACTTATTGTTGTTAAAAAAAAAAGACATTTGACCATATACTTTATGCAATATAGCCCAGAGACATACCCAAATTCCTTGTTCAGGCTTTTCTCCACAATCATTGTATCTGCCTTTCGGTTCCTATACTTGTTATTGAAGTCATCCTTGAGTCGATCAAGAAATGCTTCTGAAATCTTCCTCCCAACATTTGCTTTAGCAACAACACAATAAGCTGCATGTATGATGGTGAGAGATTCATTAAAAACAGAGCTCACTCTCCTCTACATAGAATTCTTGCTTTTGCCACTAAGATAAGACACTAAGCCAAAATTAAACGACTCACCGTAACCATCTTGGACTAGGAAGTTGAGGGTGTGGTTCTCGTAGCTATAAGTGAACTTGGTTGCAGAAGAAGGAAGCTTCTGCAAACACTGAGCAGCCATGGCCGGAATACTATTACTCATGTAGCTCTCCTTGTGCTCAGCCAAGATCACGGTGCCTCGAGCCACGAAGCTATACACGAACAATTCCCGGCCCATCTGAGACATGGCGGAGACAGTAAGTACTATCAATGGATGAGTTTATTGAGAGAGACGAGAGGAGTAATTGGATATTATGGCCTTCTGGTTTTTACGCTAGCTACATATAGCTCATGTTTTAAGGCCGTGTTTGAGTTGTATTAGTCTCTTTCTTCCGAGCTAAGGAAGAATTTGATACTATATAATTTTGTTTATTATTGATTCTAAATGGCTGCGTTTTGACCTAGCCGTGACATTGAATTGATTTTGGTTAGAAGATGTCAAATTTCTATATAAGTATGTTTGAACTAACTAAACGCGGCAACTCTGTTTTTAGGAAACGCAGCCCATCGCTACGTCGTAGAAGCTTCCAAATTCCAAGCTAAGTAGAAGCTTCCAAAGTCCACCACTAAAAAATTTGGTAAAACCAAAATGTTCATATTGATGGTTTTGCCAACTATTGGTTATTTCGGTGAAGGTCACATTTACGGTGCAAACTCAAAGGTGTCGGATAGTGGCCTTAAGCGTTTAATATATATATATATATATATATATATATATATATATATATATATATATATATATATATATATATATATATATATATATAATGATTCTTATTAACATTTTGATCAATTGTTGCTATTTCAAGATTCTTTTAGCAAATTGAATGATCAATTTAACAATACACGGTGAGGCGTAATCATACTATGGTGAAGCAAAAAACAAAACATGAGTAGTATATCATAGTAGTATGTGGATCTTGTTTTTCTTGACCGTATCGTTTTAACTTTACATTTTTCTAATTGTTTGTAGATTTATTTCGATTGCAAAAAATAAGATGCATTTAGTTAGAGACTGAAGAAAGAAGGAAAACATCAGCCCGACTGAGTTGACGGACGTCAACGTTATGTCTATATGTACAATGAAAAATTTGTTATTACATTAACTAATTACTAGCTAGTATTATGATAATCATCATAAACTGTATAAACATAATTGATTAACCTACCAAAAAGATCAACAATAACTTCATAACATTATAACTATCTTAAAGTTCATTTGTTGCTAATTGATGATCTTTTGACACATTTTGATGATCACAGAGATCAACATGAATTTCATATCGTATGTGTGAATATATCATCAAATGGTGTATAGGCCAATGTTACAATGCGCTAATGAAAGTGATGCATTGTAAGTGATTCATTTTTTAAGTTATTTACCGAGCTGCCGGTCACTTTCCTTTTCCCCAATTTATTTAAAAAAGTACTCCCCGTCCTCAAAAGATTGAAGATTTGTTTGAGTACAGATATTAAGGTGAATGTAAGATGTTTGTATATGTTTACTTAATTGAAAGTGCATAAAAAACGAGGTAGTAAAGATAAAGTGGTGATAGTTTAGTAACTTTGAAAGTGAGAAGTTTCCTTTAAAAGAAAGTTATCAATTTTTTTGGGACAACCCAAAAAGGAAACGTGTTCAATTTTCCAGGACGGAGGTAGTGTATCTTTTTATTTCATAATCCAAAATAAAAAATAATTAGTCCAATGGAAAGAAAACAAAATACGAACAAAAATAAACTCATATGTCATATGTTTTGATGTTTTTTCGGAGTCTGTTTAACCTTCGACATATTTTTTTCACTATTCATTTAAATTGATTATAAAATTTATACTGAGATATGATATTCCACTACACGGATCGTGAATTACAAGAATCATAAAGCTCATGTTACGAGATTACAACTCTTCTATCACTCATCATGATACAACAATATTCGCGATGGCTCCAAATGAATTTATCTCTTCCACCTCCCTCTTCACTTTATTTCCGTTGTTGCATACCGTTTTCTTGATGGGGTATATTATTGATTAAACAATACAACTTTCTCTTCTTTCTTTTTTAAATTTTCTTTTTGATTACAAACAATACACCGTTTATTGTATTGTTGTATAGGTCTAGTACAACAAATTAACTACAGAAATAAAATAGGAGAGTCGTGATCTCGTAATAGAATAGTATAATGATCCAACAATAGGATAGTCATGATCCTTCAATAGAAGAGTCTTGATCTCATATTTTGCTGATAAGAAAATTTTATTGGTTTTCGGATCAAGTCGTGGGTGTATCATAGAGTTTTCGGAGAGGAGAAAGACAGGGTAGGACATAATGGCATGAATAGTAATTAGTAGCATTTCTTAAGCACTTCCCTAAATTGCTTCTTAGTGTATATATATATAAGGATCATCAAAACGACATAGTTGGTCGGCATCGATCGTGCTCATTGCCAAATAATTGAAGAATTACTCTTCTTTCTATTTATGGAAGTGGGTACTATTGATAAATAATACCCACCCAATAGAATTTTACCACATCATCAAATATGTCTCCCTTTCTAT
The DNA here is from genome assembly GCA_024586325.1 of Stellera chamaejasme. Taxonomy (NCBI): domain Eukaryota; kingdom Viridiplantae; phylum Streptophyta; class Magnoliopsida; order Malvales; family Thymelaeaceae; genus Stellera; species Stellera chamaejasme. Next base: position 3,236,732 of record CM044986.1, read on the forward strand.
TTTTTTCTGTTGATGATTTGATGAAAAAGAATGTACGTAGGGATAATATTTATCAGGGTAAATTACAAAAAAACCACGAGGTTTGGTAAAACTCTCGGTTGCCTCTATTTTTCATAAAGTTTGATTACTCACGAGGTTTGGTGAAGTATTTATTTATTTGTTGATAGATTGATCCGTTTGATATTGATTTTGTTCATGTCTAATGCTAGTATAGAGCGTGCCTTTTCAATTATGAAAATTGTGAAGGCAGACTACTGACCAATATGAGCATTGATTTTAGCTAATACTCTTATTTTGTACATTGAGAAAGATATTGCAATGAAATTTAGTTTATAATAATTGGCCGATGATTTTAGAGATTTTAAGGAGCGACGTGTTAAATTTTGATAACTTTTACCATGTATTTTGTCTTTTGATATACATATATTTATTGAGTAAAAAAATCGTTTGATATGTATATTCCGCCCGCCCATAATTTATTTCCCGCCGCCTAGATACAATGTATACGTACGTACACTTTGTCATGGCGTGAATAGTGTGACAACGAGCCGATGGCAGCTGTGGATCACAAGTTTTGGTTGCACATTTTTTTAAAAACAAATAAGATCAACCAAAATCGATTATAATAATGTCTCATTATTTATTGTTACTAGTATTATATTTATCAAATCATACAAATTATACTTCTACGATCCCTTCAAATCTCAACTCAAAGTCACGAGGTCAGATTTGATGCGTGTATAAAAAACAATCTATATTATCCACTAATTAAACCCTAAATTTTTTAACCTAATCAATTTGACCAAAATGTTTCCATCCTTACATTTACACACCCTCTCCCAACCCCTCTATCGTGCAGCCCACAACTCTCCTCCTTTGCTCCACCAACTATCGCCACCTCCCATCACCATTCATGCGGATTTGGCCACGTAGCTTGCGAGCTGTGAAGGCGCGCGCAGCTTGTGAGTGTTCAAAAATTTTAGGGTAGAAATGTTAAGGCTACAAGGTTTGAAGTATTGTTAGTGATTAATTAACCTTAAATTTATCAGATTTATAAATGGAGTTAGCCTCTCGAGAAGTATTGTATATTTTATCAAATTCCAGAGCTCAAAGAGGAAAATAGAGAATTCCGAAAATATGAAAGATAAATCGAAGATTATGGTAAAGATGAAGGAGGTAAATAATAATCATGGAGTATATATGATGATCACGATAAATAATGTGAATAATAAACTTATTTACGTTTTGGACTCTTGCTAGAGGAAGCATGTAGGGAATCTCCATTGTATGCATGAGCATATCATAGCGTAAGGTTAGCTTGTGCACATGTGATTCATATGCACATTTATTGCCAACAATTTTTATAATATAAACTCTTTATTTTCGGTCAAGTAAAGATTTTAAAGTCAAAAAAATACCGTGCTTCGACGTAAAGGTCGGACAGGGTACGTGTCCGCAGCCGAAATATGCCATCGATTTTTTTGTTCAAAAGGGGGAATGTAGATAAAAATGTAAATTTTGGAAAATAAACATTTTAACAATTTTCCTAATAGTAGTAATACTTTGTGTTAAATGCTACTCCTTTGAAGTTAGTCAAATTTGATCAAATGGAAAACGTGAACCACTTTATTTATTAAATTAAAAGAAAAAAAAACTTTAATTAAAACCATGGAGAAACATTATTGGGGCAACAGAAAAGTATTTTCCAGCCACACAAACTAAACTAGTTCTAATACTTCTAATACCCGTCTATGGGTTCCAAAAATTAATATTTAACCAGATTTATAGGGTGTTAATATTAATAATGTATTAATTGGAGTAAATTTATGGTAAATTAGTGCATTTTACAAAGTTCTGTGTTAAATTTACAATTGAAATACTCCCTCCGTCCCCGAAAGATTGGTAGATTTGTTTGGACACGGAGATTAAGGTGAATGTAAGATGTTTATATATGTTTACTTAATTGCCCCTTAGTTGAGAGTGCACAAAAAACGAGGTAGAAAAAATAAAGATAAAGTGAGGATAGTTTAGTAACTTTGAGAGTGAGAAGTTTCCTTTTAAGGAAAGTGATCAATTTTTCTGGGACAGCCCAAAAAGGAAATGTGTACAATTTTTCAGGGACGGAGGGAGTATTAATATGCATATAATACATTCGGAATATAAACTCAAGACAATAAATTTACTTTTACTTCATTTATTATAAAAAAATGATAATTCTGTAGTACATAAACTGACGAATTTACATGCAATAGTAAAACACCACATTCTTTAAATAATCAACAAATTATACTTAAATTTATTAAATTTCATCTGGAAGATCTAAAATCAGGTGAACTGAACCGTTCCCTTGCCTATCTGACAAATTTAGTGAAGAACACATTTACAAAAAGATCTAATATTTGAGAACTACTTGATATCGACATGATCGTCATTTGCGTATTTCTTGGGTGGCTCATCTGTATTTTGTTTATAGATGTGGTGCTTTCACTATGTACTTGACTACTTGTTTATAATGATAAGAATTGATATAGTCAAGTTTTTTTTTGAAAAGCACATTTCTTTATGATATTAATATTTATTATCGTGCGGCTACCCGTGACCTGATCCGCAAAAACTCATTGTTGTGCAGGTCGGTTATGGATAGTAAAAATGGAAAATAAGATACTAATAGCATGCTAAAATAACAGAGACTAAACAAAATAACAGTAGTTCTAGCAATAGAAAATATAAATCTGTAAATACTTTTTTTAAAATATAGCACAAACTTAGAGACCGGTTATTTATAATGTGCATACTATTAATTTACACATTGTTTTAGAGACAAGTGAACAATTATTTTTTTCTTCCTCTCTCCTTTTTTTGATTAACTTCCTCTCTCCTTTTGTTTCTATTTGTTTTTTTGGTTAGGGGATCTCTCCCTTATTATTTTTCTTATGTGTGTGTTGGTGATTTTATTTGATATTGTCGATAAACACTTTTGTGTCTTTTCATTTTTAATGTTTTTTATATCTGATTTGATTTTGTTTGGATGAGACTATTTATATTGATCAAAGATGGTATACTTTTCTTTTACCTTACACATAAACTTTCTACGTTTATACATGTCACCCATGAGTCTAACTTTATTTGTTTACCTTATGCATTAACAAAAGTTTCATATGCATAACATTAAAAATATCAACTTCATTTTTTGGTTTCTGATCCACTAATAAGAATAATGATCTAAAATGAATTTCAGATCACTAATTAAAAATGATAAAATGAATAAAGTTTCAACGATAGAAATCATGGATGAACATGAGTGGACAATGACCGAAGAGTTAAAACTAAGCCGGTAAACAAAGTTGTTGTATTTGTGAAACAGTGATCAAGAAAAAACTATAGACCCTACACAAGGAAATATATTTATACACATTAAAGAAGTTTAATGTTAAATATAACTTGTGAACAATGAGCGTGCATAAAATTTGTGCAACAAATTAACATTAAATTAATTAAAACTACTTCCTCCATATCACAAATAATGAAAATTTAACTTTTGATGTTCATTTGATTTCAATTTATTTGCATTATTATAGTACAAAAATATAAATAAAGTATATTTGAAAATGGGCACATGAAATTTTTATTTGTATACAAAATTCTTAAATTTCTATTTCAAAATAATTGAAAAATAAAATAAAAAATTAAATGCTGAAAAATAAATGTTTCATTACTTTTTACCGGCGGCAACCCATGAATGAAGGATTGAGGAATGAGTTTATTGTGATTGAAGAAGACCATTGGAAAAGATGTGAACTTTGTGAGAAAGATGGAAACTTTGTGAGAAAGAATGGGAGGAGAGAGCGTGACACTTAATTAATGAGACGGTAAGGAAAATTGAGAAAAAATTAATACTACCAATTAATGAATTGAAGATTTTTTAGAGAATCAATCTAATTAATAATTAACGAATTTAATATGGAGAGAATCAATCTAATTTATTTGAGGACTGAAATTGGAAACCAATTCCTTAAAAAATGGTAGGCTGATTGATGCCTACATGGTGCTAAAAAACTCAGTCTAGTTGGTGCCTACGTGGATCTTAGGTGTCGTCACGAAATCACTTCATTCATTTTTTTGGCTATATCGGCAAGGCTTTCGTAATAGTATATAATAGTTAGCATTAAATTAATTAAAACTACTCCCTCCGTCCAAAAAATAATGAAAAGTTTGACTTTTGATGTTCATTTGATTTCAATTTATTTGCATTATTATAGTACAAAAAATATAAATAAAGTATATTTGAAAATGGGCACATGAAATTTTTATTTGTATACAAAATTCTTAAATTTCTATTTCAAAATGATTGAAAAATAAAATAAAAAAATTAAATGCTGAAAAATAAATGTTTCATTATTTTTTGCCGGCGACAACCCATGAAGGAAGGATTGAGGAATGAGTTTATTGTGATTGAAGAAGACCATTGGAAAAGATGTGAACTTGGTGAGAAAGACGGAAACTTTGTGAGAAAGAATGAGAGGAGAGAGCGTGACACTTAATTAATGAGAGGGTAAGGAAAATGGATAAAAAATAGAGAGAAAATTAATACTACCAATTAATGAATTGAAGATTTTTTAGATAATCAATCTAATTAATAATTAACGAGTCCAATATGAAAAAAATCAATATAATTTATTTGAGAACTAAAATTGGAAACCAATTCCTTAAAAAATGGTAGGCTGATTGAAGCCTACATGGCGCAAAAAAAAACTCATAGTCTAGTTGGCGCCTACATGGATCTTAGGTGTCCTCACGAAATCACTCTATTCATTTTTTTTGGCTATCTCAGCATGGGTCTCGTAATAGTATATAATAGTTAGCATTAAATTAATTAAAACTACTCCCTCCGTCGCAAAAATAATAAAAAGTTTGACTTTTATTGTTCATTTGATTTCAATTTATTTGCATTATTCTAATATAAAAAATATAAATAAAGTATATTTGAAAACGGGCACATGAAATTTTTATTTGTATACAAAATTCTTAAATTTCTATTTCAAAATGATTGAAAAATAAAATAAAAATAAAATACTGAAAAATAAATGTTTCATTATTTTTTGCCGGCGGCAACCCATAAAGGAAGGATTGAGGAATGAGTTTATTGTGATCGGAGAAGATCATTACAAAAGATGTAAACTTTGTGAGAAAGAATGAGAGGAGAGAGCGTGACACTTAATTAATGAAAGGGTAAGGAAAATGGATAAAAATTGTGAGAAAATTAATACTACCAATTAATGAATTGAAGATTTTTTAGATAATCAATCTAATTAATAATTAATGAATCTAATATGGAGAGAATCAATATAATTTATTTGATGATTGGAATTGGAAACTAATTCCTTAAAAAAATAGTAGGCTGATTGCTTAAAAAATGCTAGGCTGATTGATGCCTACATGACGCAAGAAAAAAAAACTCATAGTCTAGTTAGTGCTTAAGTGGATTCTAGGTGTGCTCAATAAAATTACTTCATTCATTTTTTTTCGCTATCTCGGTAAAGCTCTCGTAATACTATATAATAATAGATGAGAAAGAAAGGCGTGTTTAGCACCAACTACTTTCGAGAATATACTATTCTTTTTTTTTTAATATTCTAGAGACACAGTTCATTGAAGGTTAGAAAAACAAATTTATGAAATTTGGAGATGTGTATTTTGATTGATGGAAGAGATATATGTGAGTAGAAAAATTTGAATTAAATATTATTTTATAAAGAATTGATGATTTAAGGTTGTTTTGTGTATTGTGAAATAGAAAAGTTGGAAAATAAATTTAACAATATTTGCTACTGAACTGAACTGAGCCAGAATCTATACACATATAATATTACTTTTAAAAGAGTAAAAAAAAACAATAAAATCTTTACGGGTGTGGGATTTTCGAATGCTTATTAAATTTGTTTATAAAAAATCATTATAACTGTTTTTTATATAATAAATTAAAGGTATATAGCAACACAATCAAGGTTGTTTTTCATAAAAATATGATATTTAATGGGGGAATGTAATTAGCAAATAAGATTGGGGAAAATGTATAAATAAGCCATTTAGTGGGTAAAATATTCTCAATTAAGTACTCTATAAAGACTTTTTTTCCCTAATGGATTATAGAGTTGGACAGATGTACATTCGATACAATAAATTTACTCGTTTGATAATGAATTACAATTTTTTATTCACAAAGTTAGTAATAATACAAAATCATCCATTGAATATTTGAATTAATTTATTTATGTGATTGAAATTTCCACATTTTCATGAACTCCTCAAAATCTCCAATAACTAAAAATTAAAAAAAATTCAAACATTTTCAATATTCATACAAAAATGAAATATTATGACCAAATAGGTTGGTATTGAGTCCATATATAAAATCTCTAGGTAGCTACCTTCGTGAAAAGTCGTAAAAAGGAAAATTAAAATATCGAGTGGTATTGGAGAGTACAAGTGGCAGCACACAGTGAAATGGCCGGTAAGATCTGTTTTCCCCACTTTTTTAATTAAAAAAATAGTAGTGAACAAACTTTCATTGGCTTTTATCATTAGGAATTTGTTTTTTTGTGTGATAATTTTCTGAAGCTATTAGAGGTATTTGAAAATTGATGTGGTGTGTATGAAATTTTTTTTGAAGAGAAATGCTTGATTTGATAATTTGTTAATGAAATTTTGATGAAAATAATTGTAATGAACACACCCCCTAATATAGAATCATAAAAAAAATCATCATTTAATATATACGTGGTTTATAAAATATTATTATGATAAAATATTATCCAATGTGTAAAATATTGTTATTATTATTATCATTTAAACTATGAAACTATCATAATAATTCATATTTTAATTAGCTGTAACGTTTTATATAATTTTTTAATGACATAGATCAAACAACTACTATTAAACATTAAAAGTCGCTGTAAATAGTTTTTGTTTCTTTCAAAATGTAACGACTAGTTGAAAAAATTGTTGTTAAATACACATTAAATCACTTGAGGACAATAGAGTATTTATTCTACCAATGATCGAGAGCACCACAAAGATCATCACCAACTATACAAAAAGGTACCAGTTCTCTAAATCCATCTAAATCTAAACCATTTCATGAGATTGAATGTTATAAGAGCAAAGATAAATGTCACTATATTCATCAATGTCCTATCCAGAAAGTCATCATCTTGAGATATGTTGAATGATTTAGTAAAAATGAAGATGAAGAATCTCAATATGTTAACTAAGATGAATATGAGAATGAAAAGTATAATTAGAGGTAAGTTGATGGTAGCAAAAAAAAGTGTTACATGTGCAACCAATACCACAAATTTTTCAAAGGATACATCACAATGTAATTGGTTAAAATGTTTATGTAATTCAATTTTTTTTCTTTTGTTTTTTTGATGGAATGTATTTCAATTAAATATAAATACTCCATAGGAATAGAAAGTTTAATTAATGATGTGGATGATAGCGTCTGGAAATGGGGTAAAGGGAAACAGTACCAAGCACTATTTGTGTTTTTTTTTTCCAAAAAAAGTCCGCGCAAAAAGAAAAACTGGTCGGTGGATGCTCATCCTTATCTCTCTGACACATTACTCCTCTGTTACCTTTTCTTTTCCCCCAAAAATCCTCATATAAATCCCCCCATTTCTCTGCTCTCAAATGTCCTTTACTGTTTCTAATACTACTACTCAAGCTCCCAATTCCTTCCTCTGAAGCAAACTCAACCCACTTTGATTTTCGTCTTCTTCTTCCTTGATTTGTTGGTGTTTTCCGGCGACATAGGGGAAGTTTTTCCACGGTTCCGATTACAGCGAAGGTTCTGCAAGTATGGCGTCTGGAGCTTCGGGTCGGGCTCAATCGGGCTCCAAGGGTTTTGATTTCACCTCCGACGACATTCTCTGCTCATTCGAGGACTATGGCAACCACACCGCCTCTAATGGTGTCCATTCTGACACGGTTATTGGAACTACGAACTCCAGTAAGGTACTTTAGATCGAGGGTTTTGTTTATATTTTCAGTTCTGGGTTTAATTAGATTCTAGATTGGGGTTCTGAGGTACTGGTTAGTTTTTTGTAGATTTAGGTTGACCGATTGCAGTTTAAGTTCCTTTTTTATCCCTTTTCTCGGTGGGGCTCGGGGTTCTTTTTTTGGTCCAATCTGCAGCTTAATGAATCAAAGGAGATGGAGAAGTAACCAGATGGTTTCTGTTTATTCATGGTTAATTTTGGTCTTATAAGCCTGCAGGAACTTTTTTTTGGGGGGGGGGGGGGGGGGTTGGTGTTTCAGTAGTGAAGTTTGCAATGGTTTCTTAAATGGTCTCTATTTGTTTCTTTTACAGGATTATCAGAAGACAAGGATGGCAAGGTCATCGGTGTATTCTGGTGCTGGATATGTTCAGCCAGAAGATTTGCATAACGTGGATGTCACTGCTACAGTTGAAAGAACAATGAAGAAGTATGCTGACAACATAATGCGCTTCTTGGAGGGGATAAGCTCACGGTTGTCGCAGTTGGAGTTGTACTGCTACAATGTCGATAAATCGGTTGGAGAAATACGCTCTAATCTAACACATGATCATGGGGAAGCTGATACAAAGCTGAAGTCGTTAGAGAAGCATCTTCAAGAGGTTGGTGGAATGGAACTATTGCGTCCTCTTTGTTTGAGATAGCAAGTTTTAGTTAGAATGTTTTGATTGAAATCATTATAGAACCAGAGGTAAGTCATTTAACCACACGTTCCTTACATTTTCATTTACTTGCCTTATTGGTGCTAGGCATGCATACATATGAAACCCAGCATTTTAAAGCACCACGCTTTTTCAAACTCCGCAGTGTAAAGCTGTCCCTAGGTGATGCCAGGTTCTGTTCTCGAGAGTGTTCATGCGCATCTCACTTTATTTCGAGATTGCATCTGAGAATCCTAGATCTAAAAGGTGCAGACTGACTATGGTGCCAAATGCTGCTCGCAAGTTGGGGTAGCCATTTTTCTTGGATAATTTCAGCCATAGCATTTGCACGGAAGTTATTGTAATTAGGTATTACATCCCTCAGATGTGAATGCAAAAAATGTTGAAGAGGATATGTGCTTACACAATTTCACTAGTAAATCTGCCTTTTTTCCCTGGCTGATGGTCAGTCATTGTGTAGCGGCCATCTTCATCTCTATGTTCAGTTTCATAATGTTCTGGAACCATTACATCCTTGGAAAAACTTGATTCATATCGAAAGAAGAATAACATGCTGGTGTTAATCAGGTGCTGCAGGCTGTTTCAGATCTCCAGATAGTGTATGACTCTAGGGTTCTCTTGTTACTTGTCCATATCGGGATTGAAAAAGTTGGGCTAATATATACTCCTCTGTACCACCTGGCTGTTCTTTTTGGCAACTAATCACAAACAACATTCAAATATTGATTCGAAGCATTATAAGTATATGGGTAAATGGGGAGAACATGTATAAAAGTAGAAATGAGTCTCGTGTTGGGAAAAAAAACTTTTTCGGGGAACAGACAACCAAAATGGGACATAAGGAGGACTATACGGCTAAGGAACTAACTGTTTTGATTTTGCTTGTTGTAATACTGCATTTGACTCATTATCTGCAATGGAAGTGTCTTATTTATTTCACCTGCTGTAGGTGCATAGAGCTGTGCAGATCATAAAGGATAAACAGGAACTTGTCGAGACTCAGAAGGAGTTGGCTAAGTTGCAGCTTGCTCACAAGGACACATCAGCGGCTTCAAGTCGTTCTCACTCATATGAGGAGAGAGCATCATCACCTGCCTCTGATCTTAAGAAGACTGATAACCCTTTTGATGTACAGAATCAACAATTAGCCCTTGCCCTAGCACATCAAGTAGCACCACATCAACATGTGCCGCAAACTTCTCAGGCCCCTGTCCAGAATTCAACTCCACAACAATCTTACTATTTACAATCGAACCATTTACGTAATGTACAAGCTAGTGTTGCTGCCCATGCTCCTTCCATTGCTCCGCAGCATCCCTCTCATTTACCTCCACTTTCAGCTGGTGCAACAGCTCGACAGCCTCAACAGACGTACATGCCTTCTGATGCCCAGTACAGAACATCTCAAATACAGGAATTACCAAGGGTGGCACCACAGCCAGCACAGTCTCAAGCAAACTTCGTTTCGCAAGGGCTGCAGTTCTCTCACTATCAGCCACAATGGCAGCATTCTGCAACACAGCAGCAGATGAGGCCTCTATCGACAACCATCTATCCGCCTTACACTTCCACGCAATCAACAAACCCTTCTATTCCAGAGTTACCACCTAACACCGTGGCAATGCAAGTTTCATACTCTGGAGTGCCTCAACAGCTGTCGAGTCATGCTGAGATTGTTCCTTATGGATATGCTGCTCCTGTAAGGACAGTTCCCCAGCCACCTGCTTCTCCTCATCATCCTCAACAAGTTGAAGGCAATTTTGGGGTGCAGTCTGGTGATGGGTACTCGTCTCCTGGGTCTCATACCTCTATCCCTCAGATGACTACATATGCAGTGTTTGAGACTGAAGGCACTAGAGCACATCAACAGATCCAACCTCCTCAGTTCTCACAAGGCGTATACCCTCCTGCGAATGTGTCTTTCCAGAACCCTCAACCCAACTCAGGGGTTAGCATGATGGTCCGAAATCCCAACCATCCGCCGCAGCTCTTTCGCAACCATCCATACAATGACTTGGTAGAAAAGCTGGTGAACATGGGGTTCAGGGGTGACCATGTGGCCAGTGTGATACAGAGGATGGAGGAGAGTGGACAGCCAGTGGAGTTCAATACAGTGCTTGATAGGTTGAACGTGCAGGCTCATAGAGGAGGTTGGTGAAGTCAATTTCAGACGTGAGGAGCAAGAAATCAACCTTGAATATTAGGTAATAAAGGTTGGTGCTCTTCTTCTGGTACATATTTTGAGAGGAGGAATACGGTTATTGTGTGTATTGCCTGCCTCCATTTGCAACTTTGTTAGTGGTAATCCCTTATTTCGGTGGATTCAACTATGTTGCATGTTGCTGTTGTATCAAACTTTTTTTTAATTGATTAATGCATGTGGTGGTGAAGCACTAAAGCCAGCCACTTTTCTCACTGCTATCAACTCGTTAACAGCTTTACTTCCCCTCATGGTTCTTGGTCCTTTTGGCCTCCTACATATGTTTTCCTTTATGGTTCATTATGCAGAGACATTAAGAAATTAAGAAATATGATTGACAAGAGGGTAATGAGATAAATGTTAGTAAGTTTATAAGATAAAATTAGTTTTTTAAATTGGGAAGAGAAAAATATGGTAATAAGGTAAAGTTGAGGTGAAAATGTTTCTTTTTAAAAAATGTAATCAGAAGAAAAAAATCAATTTTATTGGGATGGAGTATATTTTTTTTACTTTTATTTTATATACTCATTTTACTTAGTTACATTTTTTTGAAAGGCAACTTAAGTTTTTATTAATATTTAATTACTTTTAGTCAATAACATTTCTTCGATTCTTTATCTCTATACAAAGTAAAATGTTTCTAATGTCTTGGGATGAAAGTAAATTTCTCTACGTCCGGCAAATTTCTCTGTTTTTACACGCGCAAATTACACCGACCACAAAAAAAAGTGTTTCGATAAAATTGGATAAAGGGAGTATTTCTTGTTGTTTCTTGTTTGTCGGAGACATGTCTGGAAGATGGCCCATCAAAAAACGCTGCCCACTGTCAGCTTGTTTTTAAGAAATAAATATTTCTATTAATTGTAATGTTTTGGATAATTTTTTAATAGTAGAGATAAGATCAAACAGCTAACAACTAAATTTAAAAAATCATCATCGATAATTTTTTCAAAACGCAAAAATTACTTTGAAAAAGTCATTGCTAAACACATCCTACATTTATCAGCGGCTTAACATTGGTGGGCTTGTTGGCTAACCGTTGATAGGCTGAAATTGGTTGGGCCACCTGTGTGGCCCATCTTCCTGAACCACTGTTATAAATGTTCACCTTGGTCATTTTATTTAGCCCGTTCGATTTCTAAAAATCTAAAGAAAAACCCCTTAAGTTTTATCAAAAGCCCTCTCAACCGTTGACGCTGTCAACCTTCCTGTTAAAATTGTAGGTTAAGTCCCAGAGATTGAAATGCACCTTTCGAAAGATTGGGTTCGTTTTGAACAAGTTAACAGTTTTCAGGGTTAAATGAGAGTTTTATCTCTTGCCCAAAAGGCCAAAACCAGATTTCATCTAATTATATACTTCTTTCCACAAAAGTAATGAAACGCGTTTTTTTATTATAGAAAAAAAGATATAAATTTTTAAAGAAAAAAAAATGAAAAATAAATAAATAAAAATATATTTAGAAAGATTATAGTGCAAATTATGAGAAACATATTAATTATTTAATTTCATATGTCTATAATTTCAAAAAATAAATCGTAGATTAAAACGTAAAAATTACTTTGAGAAAAGTCATTGCTAAACACATCCTACATTTATCAGCGGCTTAACATTTGTGGGCTTGTTGGCTAACCGTTGATAGGCTGAAATTGGTTGGGCCACCTGTGTGGCCCATCTTCCTGAACCACTGTTATAAATGTTCACCTTGGTCATTTTATTTAGCCCGTTCGATTTCTAAAAATCTAAAGAAAAACCCCTTAAGTTTTATCAAAAGCCCTCTCAACCGTTGACGCTGTCAACCTTCCTGTTAAAATTGTAGGTTAAGTCCCAGAGATTGAAATGCACCTTTCGAAAGATTGGGTTCGTTTTGAACAAGTTAACAGTTTTCAGGGTTAAATGAGAGTTTTATCTCTTGCCCAAAAGGCCAAAACCAGATTTCATCTAATTATATATTTGCCTCACTCACCTCAAACAGGTTTTATAAACTTCCTTTTTCCCAAATGACGATAGTCTTAACTTTTTCGTTTACAATAAGATCATCTCATAAATTTGAGTATACCAAAAACTCTGGGTTTTTTTATTAGAGTAAACTCCGCTGTTAGTTCTGTAAGTTTGAGGTTTGTCATATTTGGGTCTCGTTTTAAGAATTTATCTCACTTTAGTCCTGTAAGTTTCAATCATGTGCACCGTTAGTCATTTCGTTAAATTTTCCGTTAAAACTGCCGTTAAAGTGATAAAATTACCAAAATGTCTAGGTCTAATACTAAATTTAATACCAATCTCATAAAAATCCCTTTGAATGTCATCATTTCCAGTCCCCCTTCTCTTGAACACGCCCACCACATCGCTTTCTACCACTTCGCCATCGTCCCACCTCCTCCCATCCTTGTGTGAAGCTCATCACCCACTTCCCCAACAACGCCTCCACCGATCAAATCCATTGTGTCCACCGATCAAACCAGCAATTCACCCGCCTCCGCCATCTTTTGATCACCTCTTCGATCGCCTCGTCGTCACACTCCCTCATCGCGGCGTGAACGACCCAACCAAGTCCAGATGTGCGCTCGCCTTCAGCCTCTCGCCTCCCATGATCATCATCTCAGAATTCGTCGCGCATATCACAATATCCCCTAATCCGATCACTTCATCCAGATACTCCTTGCTCTCCAAAAAGACCCCGTCGAAGTCGCTACATTTCTGGAGATTCTCCGTCAGAACGACGAATTTAAGGGTTCCGGTTCCGTTTAATAAACACTTATTTTATTTAGCACCCAAAATGACAGTCCTTCTATATCATGATAAACATTTCTGATTGCATCAAATCTTCAGGCAACTTTAGCTCTTTTGATATAATGATCTTGTCCACCAGTTTATTTATTGATGTGCACAACATTTCATTGTCAATGGACCCCCATGTGAAAGGTCCTTGATTGGCCAACCGGCAACGCCCATAACAAGTAACAGCACGTGGTATTATGGTAAGCTAGGTTGACTTTCTATATTTACAACAAAGGGTAAGTTACTGAAATCCCCAGGTTTTGGCATTTATTTTCAGATACATGCAGATGTTCACCTTTGTTTGTTTGCTTCTGCCCATTCACTGTTTTTATTATGAATAAACTCCATGATTAGTTTTTTTATATTTTATTATTACTTTAATTCATTTTTTGAACTGATTGCAAACTTATACTCCCTCCGTTCCTTTTTTATTGTAACACATTCCTTTTTGGGACGTCCCTAAATGTTTGCAATGTTTCATTTTTAGTAAACTTTTACAGCTAAATTTATCAATTTAACATTTCATCTATCTTTCTTCTTATTTCTTTATTATCTGATTTGACACCACTAACTCCACCCATTTAACTCACTCATCTCTTCTTTTGTTTTTTATTATATGATTTAACACTGCTAACTCCATTCACACAATCCACTCAACTAGTTTCTCTTTAAAGGGTAATTTTGTCAAAATTCTACTTTTTTCTACTCACCTTAATCCCCGTGCCATATTCATATGTTGTAATAATTAATGGACGAGGGAAGTATATTAAAATTGATAATATGAATCATAGAACAGATGGCAAGGATCCCTTGAGATGGGGGGTCCAGCCAAGAGACAGAAGAAATAAATACATAATGACAAATACCACCCCTGCATCAAAGGACACCGGCGCCAACTGATTACCCCAACCCTCTCGAAGCTGAAATAAGAGGATTTAGAATCCAATCACCCCACGTCAAATTTAGTTTAGGATATCTACTAGAGATCCAAAGGAAAGAGGGCACTTGAATGTCTGCGAAGATTTGTGAAGCTTTCCACAGTGTACCCTGCATGATGAAACAATTTATAGCTTTCCACAAAGACCAATGAATAATGTACACAATTGCTTACTACACATGTGAAAGTTTGGGGGGGACTTGTGAAATAAGGCTCCCCCCAAAACGTCCACAATGTCGAGGAAGCAGCTAACATCGGTGTTGCACCAAATGGCAACCGTATGCCAAATATCCAAGGCAAATCTGCATCGAACAAGGGCGCGGTCGGGCATTTTGGCAGTATCAGAGCAAAGCGGACAAAGTGTTGACTCCATTTCAACTTCGCGCTGCTATAACTGGACCAACGCTGGTAAGTAACGACGAGTAGCTCTCCATATGAAGACGTTCACCTTCTTTTGAGCCGCATTGCACCACCTTATCGAAAAGTCGTGTCATGCTGCAAGAGTAGCTCTCCATACTTGAATTCATATTTTAATGAGTTGTGTTTTAGTTTTTTCACCTATTAAATTCTCTTATCTCGATCTTGAACTTTATGTTTATACTAATATGAGGAAACAAATTAACTTATGCCTTATTTAGGGGGGTAAGTGTAGGTATTTGGAATACTTTAGAATGGTAATTGTAGGTTTCCATGGATGAAATTGTATGTTCCCCTTACCTCATAAGGTTAATGGTCATTTACCAAAAGAAAACCAGGGGTGACATTAAATTACTACCTCATCTGTCACAAAATGATGCGATCGTATTCTTGTTCTCCGTTGTAATAAACAGATTTTATTCTTTTATTTTAAGGATGTTATCCATCCAATAAATTAATTTTATCTTATTACTTCAAATATTAATACTCGTTTATGATCTTAGTGCTCGGTTTAATGCTTCCGTCTTTTTTGGAACATACTGAGAAATTTTAGAAGAGATGACCTGGTCAAAGCACCCTCTTTTTTTCTTCTTCCAATCCAACTGCCTAAGTTAGACGTTGCCTTCAAAACTTAGCCACTAAGGAAATTATCGAAAAATTAGAAAGCGATAACATAATTTGTTGCTTCTTTTGCACAATTTAGGCTAACTGTTTTTCAACACGGTGTAATTTTTCCTTCCCTTACCACGGGATTATAGGCCTAGTATGTAGTAATAAATTTTATTTACTGTTCATCTCATGAACAAACTAGTATGAGTTTTTCAAATTTAAAATTCCCTTCATTTTTTTAATATTCAACATGAATTAAGATTTAAGATAATGCTAATAAATTAAAAATACAAGTGCTTTTGTATTCAAAATGATGAAGCCCGCTTTTCAGAAACAGATATTCAGCCTATGGACCATCTTTCCATACCTTTTGTTTACTTTCACTTTAAAGTCCCAAATGCTTTTTTACCACATCACACTTACCACACTAATATCTGCAATACATTATACATATATACATTTGTGAGTTATCTGAGCATTATTCATTAATGAGTTCAAAATTTTGGATCATTATTCCATATTTGGTACTCTTATTGAACAACTTGTTAGAGATCGTGTCAAACTCGAATGAAAATATCTTTTGTGGATATGATGATTCGCGTTTTATTTTTATTTAGATTTTATTTAATAAATTTATAAACCGAGATGACTTTGGATTCTTACATATGAATCATCAAATTTTATTGTTATCGTACTCATAACATAATTCAAATGTATTATTATGTTTTCTTTTAAACCGTCTTTGCGTCAACTTATGAATCTAAAAGTTATTTCATATTTGAATGGAGCTATTAAACTTAAAATTAAGAGAAGGTTTAAGACTTTTTAAAGTTTATCGTTATTATATCATTCAAATATTTTTATTATTGTGGATTTTTTATATTTTAAAAGTTTCTTTATATTTCATTTTTTAAAATTTCTTTTCCCTTGCGAAGCAGGGGCTAAAAAATCATAGTACTTAGACAAATATAGGAGTATTATACTCCCTCTCCACCAATTTTTAAATTTGATTAAACATGGGGATTGAAAAGAGTAGTTGAAAACGTGTATTTTAACAATTTGAAAGAAAATCGGGTAGATCCTAATTTTAAGATTAGTTCTTGGAATCTTTATGGGATAAGAGAATAATAAAGATAAATTATCGAAAAAGAAGAGGA
Organism: Stellera chamaejasme; assembly: GCA_024586325.1. Lineage (NCBI taxonomy): Eukaryota > Viridiplantae > Streptophyta > Magnoliopsida > Malvales > Thymelaeaceae > Stellera > Stellera chamaejasme. Next base: position 3,253,550 of record CM044986.1, read on the forward strand.
AGTATGATGAACTTGATCTTTGTGGATAAAAAAGATGAGAAGAAAATGAATCTACATGTGATAAAAGAAAACTAAACCATAGACAATAACAAAGTCTACATCAGAGAAACCTCATTTTGTGTATGTTTTGTAACAACTTTTTCAAGTAGTTATTGCGTTTTTGATTTTAAGCATAAAAAAATTATCCAAAACATTACAACTAATTGAAATAACTATTTTTTAAACGAAACTTTTATCTTTCTCTTTTATTGATCTACATTTTACTCTCTCTATTGATAAGTATCATTACCCATATAAGTTTGAGAATTGTTGGATTTGAATTCGATCTTTAACTAATCAAGCCCCTTTTCAGGTACAAGTTTGAGCTAATTTAAAGGCTCAACCCAATTAAATCCTATATTCCTAGTAGGTGAGATTATTTTCCGATTATGAACTAGATTTACTACGATGGAAATATTGCTAAAGTTTAGGGTAAAATATAAATACAAAAACGCTTTGGAGTGAAAATTCCCATAATTGAAAATTTAGCTACTTAGTAGAACAATCCTAAATCCATCGGATTAAGATACAAAACAAATGCGTAATCCACCATTATATAATACTAAGAATGATTAAAAACTTCCCGCTGCGAGTGGGCGAAAGAAACTTGAAAGTTGAAAAATCATGGAACGGCGAAGCAGCAGATACGCCTCCCTTTGAAATCACAATCCAAAAAACCACGAATCCATTCACCAACACGTTCTTCTCCCCACTACTTGCATGTCACTTCGCCGCCGCGCCGCCGCGTCGGCACCCGACGACGACGACGTCTACAACATCATCCCCGTCCACAACCTCCTCGCCGATCACCCCTCGCTCCGCTACCCCGAAGTCCGCGCCGCCGCCGCCGCACTCCGCACCGTCGGCGACCTACGGAAGCCGCCCTACGCTCAATGGCGCCCATCGTACGACCTCGTCGACTGGCTCGCGCTCTTCTTCGGCTTCCAGAGGGATAACGTTAGGAACCAGCGGGAGCATCTTGTTTTACATCTCTCCAACGCTCAGATGCGGCTCACTCCTCCGCCGGATAACATCGATGTCCTCGATTCCACCGTCCTCCGCCGCTTCCGCCGGAAGTTGCTCAGGAACTACACTAGCTGGTGCTCCTACCTCGGGAAGAAGTCTAACATCTGGATCCCCGACAGCAGCCGCTCCACCACCGATCAGCGCCGTGAGTTGCTGTATGTCAGTCTCTATCTCCTGATCTGGGGCGAGTCAGCGAATCTGAGGTTTATGCCTGAGTGCATCTGCTACATCTTTCATCACATGGCCATGGAGCTGAACAAGATTCTCGAGGATTACATCGATGAGAACACTGGCCAGCCCGTGCTACCCTCGATTTCCGGCGAGAACGCTTTTCTCAACTGCGTTGTGAAGCCGATTTACCAGACCATCAGCGCCGAGATAGACAGTAGTAAGAATGGGACTGCCCCGCATAGTGCTTGGAGGAACTATGATGATCTCAACGAGTACTTCTGGAGCAGGCGGTGCTTTCAGAAGCTCAAGTGGCCGATTGATGTGGGGAGTAACTATTTTGTCACTTCCACCAGAGGTAAACGTGTTGGTAAAACTGGGTTTGTTGAGCAGAGGTCGTTTTGGAATTTGATTAGGAGCTTTGATAGGGTCTGGGTGATGCTCGTGTTGTTCCTTCAGGCGGCCATCATTGTGGCTTGGGCTGGCGACGAGTTTCCCTGGCAGTCTTTGGAGAGGAGGGATGTTCAGGTTAAGGTTTTGACCGTCTTTATCACTTGGAGTGGGATGAGATTTCTTCAGGCATTGCTTGATGCAGGAATGCAATATAGTCGAGTTTCTAGGGAGACGTTGACATTGGGGGTGAGAATGGTGCTGAAGGTTGTTGTTGCTGCTGCCTGGATTGTGATCTTTGGCGTCTTTTATGGCAGGATCTGGCAAAAGAGAAATCAAAACCGGACATGGACTGGTGAGGCTAACCGAAGAATCATCACTTTTCTCGAAGTTGCATTTGTTTTCATCATACCAGAACTCCTGGCATTGGCTTTATTTGTGATTCCCTGGATTAGGAATTTTGTGGAGAAGACAAATTGGAGGATATTTTACATGTTACAGTGGTGGTTCCAGAGTAGGACTTTTGTTGGCCGGGGATTGAGGGAGGGGCTGGTTGACAATATTAAGTACACTGTGTTCTGGGTTTTTGTCTTGGCTACAAAGTTCTTCTTCAGTTATTTTATGCAGATTAAACCTATGGTTAAACCAACGAAACAGTTACTGGATCTTGAAGATGTTAACTACAGGTGGCACCAGATTTTCGGTGGCAGCAATAGGTTTGCAGTTGGTTTGTTGTGGTCACCAGTGGTGTTGATATACTTGATGGATATACAGATTTGGTATTCCATATACTCAGCATTTGTGGGTGCTGCAGTGGGGTTGTTTCAACACTTGGGTGAGATAAGAAACATTCAGCAGTTGAGACTGAGGTTTCAGTTCTTCGCAAGTGCAATTCAGTTCAACCTGATGCCAGAGGAGCAGTTACTGAATGCAAGTGGATTCACAAACAAGTTTAAAGATGCTATTCATCGACTAAAGCTGAGATATGGGCTTGGGCGGCCCTATAAGAAGCTTGAGTCAAGTCAGGTTGAGGCTAACAGGTTTGCTCTGATATGGAACGAGGTCATTACCACATTCAGGGAGGAGGATATCATTTCTGATCGTGAAGTTGAGCTTCTGGAGCTTCCCCAGAATACTTGGAATGTCAGGGTTATTCGCTGGCCATGCTTCCTGCTTTGTAATGAGCTGTTGCTTGCTCTTAGCCAGGCAAAAGAGTTGGTGGATGCTCCTGATAAATGGCTTTGGTATAAGATCTGCAAAAATGAGTACAGGCGCTGTGCAGTGATTGAATCATATGACACAATTAAGCATTTGGTACTTGACATCATCCAAGTGAACACTGAGGAGCATTCCATTCTCACAGTGTTGTTTCAAGAAATAGATCATTCTATTGAGATAGAGAAATTCACTAAAACATTTAAGATGACCGCTCTTCCCCAGATTCATACTAAGTTGATTAAACTTACTGAGCTATTGATGAATCCCAAGAAGGACGTGACTCAGGTCATAAACATGTTGCAAGCGCTGTATGAGATTGCTGTCCGTGATTTTTTCAAGGACAAGAGGACGACCGAAGAATTGAGGGAGGATGGTTTGGCCCCTCGTGATCCAGGTGCTATGGCAGGGCATTTGTTTGAGAATAAAGTTGAGTTGCCTGATCTGAGCAATGAGAACTTCTATCGGCAGGTTAGGCGGTTGCACACGATTCTTACCTCAAGAGACTCCATGCAGAATACTCCCATTAATCTTGAGGCAAGACGTCGCATTGCCTTCTTTAGCAACTCTCTTTTCATGAATATGCCTCATGCTCCTCAAGTGGAGAAGATGATGGGCTTCTCTGTCCTCACCCCATACTATAATGAAGAAGTGGTCTATAGCAAAGAGCAGCTCCGAACTGAAAATGAAGATGGGATTTCGATCCTGTATTACTTGCAGACAGTATACGTTGATGAATGGAAAAATTTCATAGAGCGGATGCGCCGCGAGGGAATGGTAAAGGAGGATGAAATATGGACGACAAAGTTGATGGATCTGAGGCTCTGGGCATCTTACAGGGGCCAGACACTTGCTCGTACTGTCCGGGGAATGATGTACTATTATCGAGCTCTAAAGATGCTGGCTTTTTTGGATTCTGCATCTGAGATGGATATCAGGGAAGGAGGACGAGAACTTGGTTCTATGCGGAGAGATGGCGACTTAGATGACTCTGTGGGGTCAACTACTAGGAGTTTAAGTCGAGCAAGCAGTTCTGTCAGTTTGCTCTTCAAAGGCCATGAGTATGGCATTGCCCTGATGAAATATACTTATGTTGTTGCTTGCCAGATTTATGGCACTCAGAAGGCCAAGAAGGATCCACATGCTGATGAAATCTTGTACTTGATGAAGCAAAATGAAGCCCTTCGAGTTGCGTATGTCGATGAAACTTCTACAGGGAGAGACGAGAAGGAGTATTACTCTGTTCTAGTGAAGTTTGATCAGCAGTTAAAGAAGGAGGTTGAAATTTATCGTGTAAAATTGCCTGGACCAGTGAAACTTGGAGAAGGAAAACCGGAAAATCAGAATCACGCCCTTATCTTCACACGTGGTGATGCTCTTCAAACTATTGACATGAATCAGGACAATTATTTTGAGGAGGCACTCAAAATGAGAAATCTGTTGGAAGAATACAGGCAGTACTATGGTATAAGGAAGCCTACCATTTTGGGAGTCAGAGAACACATTTTCACTGGTTCCGTTTCATCACTTGCTTGGTTCATGTCAGCCCAGGAAACCAGCTTTGTTACCCTGGGACAGCGTGTCTTGGCAAATCCTTTAAAAGTTCGGATGCATTATGGTCACCCTGATGTTTTTGATAGGTTCTGGTTCTTGACAAGAGGGGGCATCAGTAAAGCATCCAGGGTGATTAACATCAGTGAGGACATTTTTGCTGGCTTCAACTGTACTCTGCGAGGAGGCAATGTTACTCACCATGAATACATTCAGGTTGGCAAGGGAAGAGATGTCGGGTTGAATCAAGTTTCCATGTTTGAAGCCAAGGTTGCCAGCGGAAATGGTGAGCAAGTGCTGAGCAGAGATGTCTATCGGTTGGGCCACAGGCTTGACTTTTTCCGGATGTTATCATTTTTCTACACTACTGTGGGTTTCTTTTTCAATACAATGATGGTTGTCCTCACTGTATATGCTTTTCTTTGGGGTCGGCTCTATTTGGCACTTAGTGGTGTTGAAGATGCTGCTATGGCTAGAAACAGCAGCAACAACAGAGCACTTGGTGCCATCTTGAATCAACAATTCATCATCCAACTTGGACTGTTCACTGCCCTTCCAATGATAGTGGAGAATACTCTGGAGCATGGTTTTCTTGAAGCTGTCTGGGATTTTCTGATGATGCAGCTCCAGCTTTCCTCTGTGTTTTACACTTTCTCCATGGGAACTCGTACTCACTTCTTTGGGAGAACGATACTTCATGGAGGTGCAAAATATAGAGCGACTGGGCGTGGTTTTGTGGTGGAGCACAAAAGCTTTTCTGAGAATTACAGACTCTATGCACGTAGCCACTTTATTAAAGCTATTGAGCTTGGTCTTATACTAGTAGTATATGCATTTAACAGCCCACTATCCAAGGACACTTTTGTGTACATAGCATTGAGCATCTCAAGTTGGTTTCTGGTTTTGTCTTGGATTTTGGCACCCTTTGTGTTTAACCCTTCTGGCTTTGATTGGTTGAAGACCGTGTATGACTTTGAGGACTTTATGAACTGGATCTGGTTCCGAGGTAGTGTATTTGCAAAGGCAGAGCAGAGTTGGGAGAGATGGTGGTATGAAGAACAAGATCATCTAAGGACTACTGGTCTTTGGGGGAAAATGCTGGAGATAATTCTAAACCTACGTTTTTTCTTTTTCCAGTATGGGATTGTCTACCAGCTAGGTATTGCTGCTAATAGTACCAGCATAGCTGTCTACTTGTTGTCTTGGACCTATGTTGTAGTGACTTTTGCAATTTATCTGGTAACATCATATGCCCGGGATAAGTATTCAGCAAGAGAACATATATACTACCGGTTGGTACAGTTCCTTGTAATCATTCTTGGGATACTTATTATTGTTGCTCTTCTGGAGTTCACATCTTTCGAGTTTGTTGACATCTTTACCAGTTTGTTGGCTTTTATCCCCACTGGCTGGGGCATGATATCCATTGCGCAAGTGTTTCGGCCCTTCTTTCAGTCAACCAGGCTATGGAACACTGTGATTTCTGTGGCTCGGCTATATGAAATAATGTTTGGTGTGATAGTCCTGGCTCCTGTGGCATTTTTGTCATGGATGCCTGGTTTCCAGTCAATGCAAACAAGGATTCTGTTTAATGAAGCATTTAGCAGGGGTCTTCGCATCAACCAGATTGTTACTGGGAAGAAATCTAACTTTTGAGGTAACACTTTCTCATCTTCATCTTTCAAGTTTCATACAAAAACAGCTTTCTTTGAAAATTAATTTCTGTTGTTTTAGTTTTCATTTTACTGGTTGCTAGTTGGCCTGAAGCTGCTCGTGTGTTGTTTTTTCTGCTGTCAACTGATTTTTCTTATTGCATGTGGCAAACCTTCTCAGAGTTGGTGCCCGAATTATGATAAATTATTTTCTGCTGCGGTGATGTTCGAGTTATTATTAAAGTGCTACTCCTGGTGTGCTTTTGACATTTGTTCACCGGTTAAGGTTTCATTCTATAACTACTGGGTAATCATAAACGTAGCAAGCAGTTTATGAATTGAATCTTGTCATTTGCAACGGTTTCATTCTCCCCTTGGGATTTAACCTTTGGATCATCTGGTAACAATTGCAAGCTTGTCCACTAGGCCATTGCTTTGGTTGTATCATTCAATAAGCTAGCAGAGATTGAGTATAGCTTTTCTGTTTGTGTTGCATTTCACAAATCGTGACTTCTTGCTAGCAATTTTTCAGTGAAGTTTGATCTTTGCTTTGTACAGGTATTGAAGCATGGTTATATTAACTGCTCTCTCTCCTTGCCATCCACGACATTTTCATATGGCGCTGGAGAAATCTTTTGTGATAACTTATTTGAAGTTTCATGTCATTATTCAGTGATAAGAGGGTTCTGTCAGACAGGTATCTGTCGTAAAACATTCCCACTTTACTTCATGAAATTATATCCTTGAAATGCTGTTGGTTTCAGCATAGTTGAGCACTTGCAAGTTTCATAATTGAATCTAGCACTTGGAAGTCAATAAGAATGTCACATGCTACGTGGGATCATAAATGGCCCCTTGCTGCAAATTATTCTGGATCAACTGCCGCCTGCTAATAGAAATGATTCTCTTGTTTCTGTTTTTTTCGTCTTTGCTATCTCAAGTATTTAATGGTAGGCTACAGGCTGGAGAACTTTCTTTGAAACATGAGTTAAATTAGTCTACTAATTGAAATAGACGCTTGGATTTATATGTTATTAAGAAAAAGCAGAGACGAGGCAGTGAATGTTCATTTCATCATTGCCAAGGTTTATAGATTAGTGTGCCCATGAGTGTAGTAGAACGGGTAGGCAAGGAGCCTAGTGGTCTGTTAGTTTGCAAAAAAATTCAAAAATTTTTATTTCCAATTTTATTTTTAAATAGTTGGATGTATAACTAGTCATTTAAGAATGGAAAATATTGTTTTTCAAACTTTGGGAAACTCGTGTGTTAAAATGGAAATTCTTGTTTTGAAGTTCTTAATTTTAATACTAGAGTTTTCCAAACTTTGGAAAACAAAGTTTTCATTCCGTAATGACTAGTTATACATCCAAACTAAACGGACCCTAAAGCTCTTATACCATCTTCACCTTGAAGCATTTAGCAAAGTGCCTGTCAGTTTGATTTTGATTATTTTGTTAGCTGAAGCAATCTCTGCCATCTGATCCTATAATATGGTTTCATTGTTGTTAAAGAAGCTCAAATCTTGTTTTCCAGGTTTGGGGTTGGCATGGCATTTCAGGCTGTCCGCGGTGGCTTGTGGTTGCTATTCTGTCGGTTTCCGGTAACTTTTAGTGTGTTTTGGAGAAATCAAGGTGGCATTATTATCATCGCAGTTCAGGCCTCACTTCATCAGGGTTGTAATTTTTGTTACCAGCATTAGGTTCCAGTTGTGGATATCTGTTTTACTTTTCTTCATCCATTTCTGTTCAGTATGTAGATTTGTTTGTGCAGTGAAAGTGATAGAAATTAGAGTTTGTTCATTTGTTATTCTTTTTGTCAGTAATGAGATGCAGCAATTTGATCCAGACAAAATCCAAGTACATGTTTTTTTATGCTTATGATGATCTATTCCGTCGGTCCTCAAATAATTTATCATGATCCATTTGACTTTCATATTAGATTTATTTTTTTACAAAGATAAATAGTGGAAATTTTTTTATATATTTAGAAAAGATATGTTACAAACAAAGTGTTATATCGACCCATGCTTCGCAATGGATGCATAATCTTGGTTCAGTTAAGATTTATTTATATTGATATATATTAAAAAGGTAAGAAAATAAAAAAAATTGAGGATAATTGGTAATAAAGATTGGAAATAATTTTTGATTCAATTTCATCATATGATAATTAAGAACTAATAGAAGATTAAAAAAGGAAAAGAAAGTATGTGAATTAAAGGAATATGCATGGAAATATATTAAAAAAATAAAATAAAACAACAAATATGTTAATGGGAAAATTAAAATACAAATTGAAACCTTGGGAAAAAAATGCAAAGAAACTGAAAAATAAGAGGTATTATAAAGTGAGAAAGTAAGAGGGAAACTAAGAAAAGATAAAGGTTAAAATAAGTTTAGAAACATTTGAGATCGATATACAAAAGAAATAAAATTAAGATGTCAAGACGGTATTTCTAAAAAATTCAAATAACTAATCATTCCTATATGTCAAACTTTTGAAATTTGGGAAAAAATATATGAAATAAATTGAAATGCGTGAGTTATCGCTGAGCATCTAATTAATTGTATGATATTTAATTTAATGTAAGATGTTTAATTTACAAAAAGAAAAAATAAAATAAAATAAAAATAAAAATAAGAAAGGACACGTGAGCTCTCAGATTCCAACACACAATATGCCCCACCTTAAAAAAAATCTTTTGTAATATAATTGAGAAAGATTTGCAACTTAAAAATTCAACACAATTAAAATCCTAAAATTGGATGTATGAAGTCACCAACCTTATAAATTACTTGTAAATGCTAAAAATAAATACACCATGTTTTTAAAGACGGATGTTGATATGAAGAAAACACCGATGGGAGAGATACCCTAAAAACGATCTATTAGTCAGAGTAAAACTGGAAAAAAAAATATTGTTAAAAAAAACCCCTAAAGTTTGGTTCACAATCTTTAATCCGGTGCACCCAGTCACACCCAAGCAAAAGTCCAATCACTATAGCAAATATGTTTCTAAATGTTATATATATAATTATGATATGTGAATAATTTAATTTTAAATATTTAAATATTCATGAAAAAATTATATATTAAATATTGTAAAATAATTAAAACAAATGGATCAATTAATTGAGGACAAAGGATTATATACCAGTGTGAAAGACAATAGGTTTCTTTTCTTTTCCACCAAAAGGTGTTAAACTATATGCTGCTTGTTTTTTTTTTTTTGTAATGGTTGATTACTACTCCATCAAGTTCTAAAGAAAATCACTAGCAATATGCAATCCAGCAGAAAAGCATATCTGCATTACAGCAGCTATGACTTCTTGAACCTAGAACCCAAACCTCTCTACTCAAAACCCAAAAGATGACATTATTTCTATTTACTCCTACAAGCTGCAACGCTTGACCAAATCTCTATCCACATTCCATGATTCACCTAAAAACTTCTCAACTGCTACTAGCCTTGAACTCATCAGAGATGTTAAATCCACATCTTGAGAACTCTCTAACCAATGCTGGCATCATTCTCCCCACCGATTGCTTGAAATTCTCTGTGCAACTCCTTTGGATCTTTTTGCTATCTGGGACTCCGCCTTTAAGCACCACGGTCGCTACCTTAGCACCCTCTTTGTATGCTTTGCAAGCAACGAGGATATCGTTTGCGTACTTCTTGAAATGATCCATCACAAATACTTCAACGTGCTGCAAACAGACAATAATATGGTGAAGGGCTTGTTCACCGGAAACAAGTTCTTAAACAACATCATGAAAATAACGCAATCGACTATTCTTTTAGATAAAGGTTTATGATACCTTAGGCGGCCTTCTCAGCGTGTAAACCATTGTCTTCAAGGACAAAACGAAAGCTGTCTCACTGTATGAGTTTGACCGTTTTCGAGATTCAGCGGTACCATATGAATCTGAATAGCCTGGCTCATTATAGTACGGTTCTGCATTCAGAATCAGAGCTTGTATTGAAACCAAAACTTGGAGCATTGTTGATTTCTTCGGCACCCAATTCTCGGTTTGAGTCCCATGCCAGGTGCCCAGAAGGCTGAGGCATACTTTACCATTTTCATATAAATTTGGATTTAAACGGAGGCCACCGGAATAATAGTAAACCATCTGCAGTGAAGTTTACAAGGTAATTAATAACAGGACACTCATCAAAAAAAAAAAACAGTACTGTTTGTGATTGTTGAAATTTTGGGATAACAGAAGCTAAAAGAAAACGAACGGTACATACCGGTGGCTCGTCGGGATATTTTGCTGGGAAGACACAGTCAAAAATGAAAAGACCATCATGATACGGAGTACCAGAGGGTCCAACAATAACAGCCCTTAAAAGATCCATCCTTTCTTCATACACCCTCACCATGATTGTCTCTAAAGTAAGAAACACGATTAAGCAAACAAATAACCTGAAAATTACCATCTACTAAAAACTTATTGAGGTCCTGATTAGAATTTTCCACCTGGCAAGTCCTTTTCAAGAATTTTCCACTCATCTTGGATTCTTTTTGCCCACTCCTTGGGTTGCTGCAAAAAAAAAAGCTTGAGAGAGAGAGATAGAGAGATGCATAGTCAATTAGAGATATGCATAGTCAATTTGTCACCTTTTCCCCTTTTACGTCTTTGTAGAAATGATCTGAGATATCATTCACGACATCAAATTGTTGCAAGTTTCCCACAACCCCAGTCTCAAGAGACTCTTGGCCTTCGGGGAGTGTTAAACTACTACTAGAAGCTGGTGCTTCTTTCTTTTCAAGGTTATTTGATGTACTTCCATTTTGGTTTTCTGAGCCATGAGTAGATGATGAACCATTGACATGTGGTGTATTTCCAACAGAAGCAGGTTCTTGTAACCAAGGAATGGATACTTCCACACCAGTAGGAATATCGACATTATCAAACTGGGATTGGATGGCCAAATAGTCATCCTCAAAAAAAAGATCACCATCATAATCATATTCAGAAGCATTGTCTTCATAGTCATCGCCTAAATCATCCATATCTTCATCACTATCATGATATGATAAATCTGAGTTTGAGCTTTTCAAATTGTCTGAGTTGATAGACCCAGACCCGGAACTCTTCACAGGAGTTATAGTTTCCACAAGACTAGCTGCCACTGCATCCTTGTACAAAGAAAACTAATACGATCAGATAAACGCTTAATTGGAATGAAAGAGGTCACAAGTTTTAAAAGGATACCTCCATCCATTTGTCGTCAGTACAAATTTTGGCCTTTCCCTTATTATCCACTCCCTTCTTTTCCGCATCAGCAAAAGCTTCACTGTGATCTTCAACTTGATCAACATCCATCACGCCACAAGGGAAAATCTACAAAGGAAAAGTTAGTTTCCTTAAAAATTATATTCTAATCAATTCAGATAAACAGAGCTCTCCTATATATTACAGGTCAAGAAAATAAGTAAACCTAACTATTTACTACAAGGTAGTTGCTTTGCAAACTCAACAAGCTCGCATGAATCACTCATCTTCTCAGTAAACTAAAAGTAAAAAGGGCATCTGACTAATTGTCTCTCCAGGTATTGTAGGGGTTAGGCTTTCAACTAATAACAAGGCCATTGGCAATTTATTTCCCAGCTCTCTCCAGGTTACCAATATACGGATAGAGGACGGGGAAAGAGTTTCACTTTTTTTCCTATAGGCACAGAGAGTTGACTACATCCCTGACATAATCTCCTCAAGTTCCAGCAGCCACTGGAGCAAAACCCATTAGTCAAATAGCACTAGTAGAAACCTCATTCCAAGAACAGTACAAAATAAGATGATGATGAACGGAATCATGATCCCACTTGTTCGTGCAAGTGCACACTTGTTTTATAAATAAGCAGGGGTGTCCAAGGACAGATGAATGCCCCCACCGTGATTACCACATGCCCCACATCAGATAACATCATCATCATCATCAATCATCAATCATCACGCAAGAGACAGGGGCAATGGCGAAAACTAAAACAGAAGGCATGATCAATGATCAACCAAAAAGATGGATTGCTTCCTGAACAATATAGGCAAAGTTTTAACTCAGAAGCACTTCCTGTTACAATCCTCTTATGAGAGCATAATGAGAAGAAATTTTGAAATCTTCATGCACACGTGATATGGTGATGAGTCAAGAAAGCTGCTAAAGTTGTGTTCCATTACAAAATTTATAAGTAAAAACGACAAGTTACAGACTGTGGCACAAATAAATTGCAATAACCAATTCAAAAAACTAAATTTTGCTCCCATGACATCGGAAACAATGAGAAGCTTCAGGCACATTTACCATTGGAATATCGTCCAATTTTTCTATTCCAAATTTCTTTTATAAATATTTAAGAGTTTTTAAGGGATAGAAAACCTTGTTTTCCAACTTTGGAACACTCAATGTGTTAAAATGGAAAACCTTGTTTGAATGTTTTCCATTTTAATACTTGAGTTTTCCAAACTTTAGAAAACAAAGTTTTCCATTTTTAAAACTAATTAAACATTCAAACATTTACAAATAAAATTTGGAATAGCTTAGAAAATTTTCCAAAACCAAATGGGTCCTAATGCCCCATTAACCCATTTGGTTGCAGTGTATGTCCAACTTAATCAAATGTGTGAAGAATTATTCCAAATTGTTCTTCATCTATGCGGATTAATCCATTGAATTAACTCCGGTTTACACCAACCAAATGAGCCCTAAAATTTGTTCATCCATGCAAGCGCATTCTATAGTAATAATTGACACTGAACGGGGAACATGGAAATCGAGAAAAAGCATCAATTCCCTAAACTTTAACCTATTGGAAAGCCAAGGGAATCATAAGAAGATCGCACAGAGCGTACCAAATTAACAATGTCGTTCGTAACAATTCCTCTCTTTCGGCATGAATCCCTTCTTTTCCTTCCATATCAAACAACAAAACCTCAAATTTAGAGCTTTAACAACATTTCTCGGCAAACCCAGATGAGAAGCACAATAAATTGAGAATGAAAATGAGTCAGTTAATTCCCACTTCCATCAATGCAGGAGAATGAATGTTAAATTGAATAAAATAGAGAATTTAAAAATTGAAAAGCGATCAAATTGTTTATTCTTAGAAAACAGAGAGCTGTAATTCACCTCGTCCGATTTCAATCTCTTGGGTTTGGGAGTGGAGTTTCCGTCGGCGCAGAGATTTATGCGACGACTGACCCGAAGACTCAAAAGGGAACAAAATAAATAGCGATTATTAAGAGGAAAAAGGCATGAAAAACCATGAACGTTCCAGGTTATCACAAATTGGTCATTGAACTATATAATAATCCAATTAAACCACTGAATATTTTAAACCGTGTTCTATTGAGTAATCGCCCCCTGATTTTCTCTGAGGTGGTAAACGAAAGTAAGACTTGGAAGTAAGCATGACAACAGTTCGGATAATCCGCGGTAGGGGTAAAACCGCTAACCGTAATCCGTGGTTTCTTCCTATCCGCGGATTGCGGTTTTCTCCTTCGCCGTTAGGTTCTGACACCTATAACTGCTAACCGCGGATATCCGCGGTTATTAACTCAATCAATTATAAATACCTAAATATCAATAATTTTATCAGAATATACATAATAACATCCAAATAAGTTCATGAAAATAACAGAATTTTTTTTGAAAGATAAGAATCTTTTGCACACAACTATGAGCAAACGTTTTTGAAAATAATAGTACAGATAACTATGAGCAAATTTCTTTGAAGATTATGCGTTTGGTGTAAAATGAATAGGTACGATTAGTTTTGTTTAGGTTGAGGTTGAAGCAATTTAAAAATGATTGGATTGGGTTGAGTGTTTGAAGAATTCGGCTGTAAGAGTTAGATTATAATCGGCTTAATAAAATGTGGTAATTAATAATTTGTATATTCTAACAGTTAGCGGATATTCGTGAAACTGCGGTGCGGATACCCCATATCCGTTATCCGTAACCGCCAACATCATGGTTATTAAAAAACCGTAACCGCAATACCGCAGATAAAAACAGCGGTTAAAACCGTTAAAAACGGGTGGTTATCCGCGGTTTGCGATTTTAATCCGGCCACTGTCATCCCTACTTGGAAGAGAACTCGTATGTTTATGAAAGATTAATTGTTTCAGGTCATCATTGTCCTTAATTTAATTAGGTGGATGGTTGAAAATATGCATATTAAAAGACTTACCTTCATTATAAAAGAAAAAACAGTTTGATATAAGTAAACTTTAAAATGAGTGAATAGAAAGTAAATTCTTTATGTTTCCCAACAATTAATAAAAATGGTGAGGTGACGAAATTTATGAAAATATCACAATCGATATCGATTTGAAACGATCAAAATAGAAAAAAATGCAATTTTGTATGGATCATTATTTAGGAAAATGTTAACAGGTGCCCTAGAGATACTTCTTAAAGGGTAATATTATTTCCTTTTTTCGTTGTTACAGCAAAATTGATGTCTCCTAAAAATGATACATTTTCACATTAATTTTACTTTATTATTCCCAATTTATCTTCTCATTCAAAAAAGCTATTTGTATCTTATTTTACATTTTTACCCTCTAGTCAACAATATTTTTAATGTTCGTGCCTGCAGACAAATGTATTATATTTGATGGGACGAAGAAAGTAGTTAATACCGTAATGGATTTATATAATTGGAACATATTTTTAAAGATTTTTCTGCAATGTTTCTTAGTTTTTAAAGATATTGTGACCTAAATGTCAAGAAACCCGGTTACTAATGTAGGTGTATCTTAGAGCGGTGATTACGATAGTGGTCTACCAATCGACGGCGAAGAGATGACAGACGGTGGTGATCGGGAGCCCGAGGAGTGCTAGAGGGAGAGAGGAAGATGGAACATGTTGTCACCCCACAGCCCCAGCGGAAGCGTCTTACTTGCGGAGGTTGGAGGTATCGGCGGCGGGTAAATACGGAATTTCTTCTTAAAAGGGTTGTGACCTTAAAAACATTTCTTTCAAGTTTTAAGGTTATTACATGTTTGCAGATTTTAAGACGTCTTACTAGTCCTAAACACACCCGAGACACGTTAGTGGTTTACGAGAATACCGCGCGCGAAAACATAAGCGAGATAATAAGTCATACAGCGAAGGAGTTCCGCCCTCTTCGTAGGGTCGAAAACTCCCACAAATAACATACGCTTTAGGTCCTACGCCTACGAAGAGCCGAGCAAAAAAACGAAATTATACCTCGCTAAACAAAAGCTGTTGCTGCTGCTAAATATAAACAGGAGAAATAACATCAGACTAACTAGATAAATTTTACCGACAGATTACAGGAAGGACGTAACGAGAATACCCCATACATAAACATAATTATACCTCAGAAGATACATATTGCAGAACGAACACCGCAGGAGGTCTACTCCGCAGGTCGTTTGCCCGGATTCCCTGAAAATATTTAGTATGTGGGGGGTGAGTTTTGAAAGAACCCAGTAAGGGCAGTACGATGTGAGATTCCATGCATAAAAGATTAGCGTGCCATGAACTAGCATATAATACAATCCTAAGTATAAACAGAATATGATATGCAAATATCGTGATGCTCGTGATCCCATCTGATGGTGATACTTTCCTATCTGAGTGATCCCCGACTAATGACACCCATACGGCGGCTTGTTAAGCTCACGCCCGATTATCGGGATCGAACGCATGGTACCGGCGAGGGTGATCTGCCCTAATCGCCGAGAATAAAAATGCGGCATAAAGCGACGCAGAACAAAACGGGTCCGTTGTCGACCCCGATAAGCATATCCGATATAGCATAAGTCGGAAAATAATAAAACTTGCAAACAACTATGTACCATGTGACTAGCCCGAGTCACTGGGCCCCACCTCGACCCAAGTACTAGTCCTTAACTAACCTAATACACATGCATTGCGTATTAAGAAAGCTAAACCTCTTACTCGAAACAGATATCTCCGTGACCCCGAAACTCACAAGCGGTATCCAGAAATGCAGTTTAATCTGCGAATCGAAACACAGAATACTCTAGTTAATTAACTAAAGTTCCTTATTGTGGGAATTTATCAAAATTACCACTTAAGTCCCATAACTTTTCAAAAATTTGCAAACTTGCCTAAAACTTCACAAAGTTGCAAAAGTGACAACTTTATACTTAAAGGGTCCAAAGTTACTTCCATAACTTAGAGTGGCTAACTTTCCTTTAATTTTTCATAAATACACTTTTTATCCAAACTTTTCCATAAAGTGCATTCTAGCACTCAACTTTCACAAAGTTACAAAATATCCAAATTTGTCAACTTTTCAACACAAATAACTTTTCAACCCAATATTTCAGCCCAACTTCCTTTTTGACCCTAAACTTTATAATTTGCATTTTAACCACAAAATTAAACTTTCTTTACCTAAACACCATTAAAGAACTTCCACAACACTTTAACTTCACAAACATATCATCAAACCATCATCAACAATTCGGTTTCTCCAAGAAAATACAACCAACATGTTTTTTTCATATACTTCCAAGAACAAAACATGTTCATCATGCAACCAACTTCAACAAAGTTGAAGATCAGAATCATCGAACGACCAAACTTCATAAAAATACTAAGGATGTTCCCCACCTTGCTGAAACTTGTAGATCAACCTAGGATGAGCTGTTGTTGAGACAAATCCATCACCAAAATCCTTAAAGTTACAGTTCCAGTAGCCTAGGAAGTAGTAGAGCTTGGCTTGTTGAAGATCCAAGCTCAAAACTTCAAGAAATGAACTTTGGAGATCGAAATCACCGCTAGACACTGAAGGCTTGCACCAGAGTTTTAAGGGCCTTCCTCTCACTTTTGGCTCTTTCTTCCTTCATAAAAGGTGTAGCCAAGACATAGATGAAGGTGTTCTCTGAAGATACTAAGAGCTTATTCGGTCGTTTTCTAGGGCAGAAAGGCTGTGGAAGTCGAATGAACTTCTCGGCAGCAAGGAGGAGAATGGTGCTCTCTTGCTTTCTTTTTCTTTCAAGTGTTGGAAGAAATGAGCTGAAATGAAAATGAAATAGTAGAGAGAGGGAGAGAGAGCCTGTTAACAAGAGAAAAGGAAGGGGACAAGGGTTCTTACCCAAAGTAACCCTTGGTTAGGGTAAATTGTGTAAGAGGGGACAAGCTATTAATGGATTGACTCCCCCTTATCCTTTTCCATTAACCACTAATTACAACCAACTAAAAAAGAAAATAACTTCATCTCCTTAACCCAAAAGAGCCGGCCCAAAATGGAAAAGCTCACCAAGATTTTCCAAAAACATTTTCCTT
Organism: Stellera chamaejasme; assembly: GCA_024586325.1. Classification (NCBI taxonomy): domain Eukaryota; kingdom Viridiplantae; phylum Streptophyta; class Magnoliopsida; order Malvales; family Thymelaeaceae; genus Stellera; species Stellera chamaejasme. The sequence goes on from CM044986.1 coordinate 3,270,881, forward strand.
CCTCTGTTACCATTTTGCCCTCCGAAACCAATTTTTGGCAAAACGTCTCAGAACTCCATAAATGTTGTCCAACACTTAAAACACTTATAATTATCACAAAATTTAACTCCGAGATACTGAATTCCATTAATTGATTACATTCTAATAGTAATCCGATATTTACATAATTTGAATTTCCTAAACTTCAATAGAAAATTACGGGACGTCGGGGTGGGTGTAACACATGTAACCTCCAAAATGGGATATAAAGATCTCGAGGCGTAGAGAAAAGCAAAGGAGTGGGGTATGTAGTAAGTACCTTCGCCGAGGCAGGCACCACCAAATATAGGGTGGTGCCAGGACCCGTTATGCGGGGGCCATGATTGTTGGATTGCATCATAAATGCGTGCATGATTTGAGAGATGATGATTCCTTGTATGAAAATCCTTGTCGGGTTACTACTGGCGGTGTAGTTTTAAGGGTGTTGACCCTTTTGATCGGTTCCCTGACCGTTGCTGACGTTAGAGATCCGTTGGTGTGGATATACGAGGGGTCTCCTCGTTTCTACGAGGGTGGACCCTCGTATTGACGACGTCAGCGTTTGTAATAATAGTCTGTGGAGTTGGGCTCATATATATATATATATATATATATATATATATATATATATATATATCAGATCCATGCGTTATGTGGTTTCTTAGCGTCGCCACTACCACTTGCCGGAGCGGGACGGCATGCGTTTCTGGCTTCTTTCTCGGCATCTCTTGCTTGCATGTGCCTTCACACTGGTCGGGGCTCCTACTGCTTGTCGATGCTTTTCGGTGGTTGCTCAGGTCCGACACGTCTCTACTATCCCTGATAGGGGTTCACCCCAACAGCAGGTTCGATGGAGGTGGTGCATGTTTGTCTGCCGTGTGCACCGATCGGCTGTGACAAGAATTTATAGGAGTGTTCAAACGGTCGGTTAGGTTACAACCGAATCAATCCAACCAATTTTCGGTTTTGGATGGCTGGAAACTGATTAAACCATATAAGGCTCCAAAATCGCCAAAACTGAAACTGATCGGTTTCATTTCGGTTCGGTTTAAAACCGATTAAACCGAAAAAATCTGCACTTTTTTTGGGAAAAGAATCAGTCCTATTGTTGCTGTAGAGGAGTTTCTGGAGGGGAGTGGATGGAGGCGGGAGGACGACCAACGGTGGAGTGGAGGGAGGCCGGACGATGAACGACGGACGCTCTTCCTCCGCTGCTTCTCTGTTGGCATTGCAGTGTTGTGCATCAGCTGGTGTCCCACTGGCCGGCAGAGCCGTAGCAGAGGCCGCACGGCTTGACGCCAGCAAAGGAGTGCTATCTGCCGATCCGTTGGTGGCTGGTGGAGGAGTCATGGAGATTTGAGAGTGAGAGATGCTTCTTCGAAGAAGGAGAAGAACGATAATGTAAATTGTTTTTACTCTTGTCTCTTCTTTTGTTTTAGTTGGGCTAGGCTAGGGGTTGGGCTGGGATTCAGATTGGTAATTAGGAATTTTGGAGGTAGTTGGGCTTGAAGTGGGTTGAAGGGTGTAGCTGATGCCATGGCCCATAGGTAATAATTAATTGGGTTAGACTAAGGCCCATAGAATCTTAATCGAAAAAACCGAATGCTTACACCGGAACCAAATCGAACCGAATAACGTACCATTCGGTTTTAATGTAACCGAATAGTTTAACAGAACAAACTGAACGAAAAACTGAATCGGTTCGTCGGTTTTATTCGGTTTATCCAACCGTTTGCACACCCCTAAGGATTTCCTACCTCTTTTTTCGGTGCATCGGCTATGGGTTGGGGGGTTTTGGTACCCAACCGCTGGAGTGACTGATGATACTGTCTTTGGTGGTTCGACCATAAGCGAGCCAACCAGGTTTGGCTGGAATTTGGGTTATTTTTTGTTAATAAGGTGGATTTTTGGAGGATGCGCTGGTGTCAAGGACGACAGGGTCGAGCAATTGACTTAGGGTAGTTAGGTAGTTCCGTTTGGGGACCGATTCCCCATTCTCTGTTTGTTCTCAATGTTAGCCGCATGATATAGAATGAAAGTTATTCCCTTAAAAAAAGATATCGTTAACAAACATTATGAAGAGTTACAAAAAATTGAATACTATATTAGAGTTACAAAGAACACGCCTAAAATACAAAATCACGAGAATGAGAAACATAAATAAAATTAACAAGGTCAATCGTGAAAGCTTAGAGGTAAGTTGAACACATGGATCTAGGCCAAGTGGGCAAAAAACTGTGGGTGGAGGCTATCCACTAGGGTGAGTTCGAGCCGAGCCGAGCCCGAGCTCGTGAAATTCGGGCTCGGCTCGAGTTCGAACGAGCCCGAAAATTCGAGCTCGAGCTCAGCTCGAAGGTTCGTGAAGCTCAATTCGAATCGGCCCCAAACGAGCTCGCGAGCTCGTTAGGCTCAATAAGGCTCGATATATAAACAAGGGTATATATGTAATTTCACACCAGGCTCGATAAGGATCGTCGGGCCTATCGAGCCGAACCATTCATGTTCAAGCTCGGCTCGTTAATTATACGAGCCAAAGAATCGACTCGAGCTTGAGGCTCTTGAAGCTCGGCTAGTTTGGTTGGACTCAAAATAATTCATATAATAATGAGCTAAGAATTATTATTATTTACTTAAAAGATGAAAGGTTAAAGTAATAATTCTAAAGAATATAAGTTTATTTGTACAAAAAATAAAACTTTATGGATGATTTAGAGTTAAGGCCCGACCCGATTGGTTTTCGGTTCAACAACCCTACTATCCACTGGCATTTGAGCGCCAACCAACCCATAAGTGTTCACTCAATCAAACAATTGGGGCACCCGTCTGTAAAGTAGCATGAGCAATCAAGTGGGCGGTTAGTGTCCCTCAATTTACACGGCTGCGACTTGTGATTCTAGCAAAAAAATAAATAACTAGGTCAATTTTGTATTATTTATTTTTTAAATCAACCCGTCTTACAAATTCTTTTATTCTTGAAAAGTTTCGTTCGGAGTATGGCGCCATCTTTTGGCGGCAACCCGAATTACGTCCCGCCAAAATCACCCGCCAAATCACCTTCTTTATAATTACCCAACACTACTCAACGCTCTCAACACGAATCATCCTGTCTTTTTCGTCGCCGAATCAAGCTTCTAAAATGGTCGTCAAAATCCCTCACAGAGCTAGCTCCGGCGGCGGGTTTCAGCCGACCACCCTTGATGACGCTTCCAAGGCGACCGCCAAGAGCATCGTCAAGTTCTACGGCACCAGCGTCCCTCGTCCCCGCTTCTTCTCCAACGCCGACGGCGGTGGTCGCGTCGACCCGCCGCTACCCGTCTTGGATCCGCTCCTCTCATGGGCCAACGAGGCTCACTGGTCCATGGGAGGCCTAAGCTTCCACCGCCTCCGCCTCCAGGGCCGGATCGAGGGATCGGTGGAGAAGCTCCGTGTCCAGAGAGACAAGGTTCTGAAAAAGAGCTCCCCCAAGGGTGGCAACAAGAGGGCTTCTTCGATTTCTCCTCCGCCGGCTCCCATGGCGGTTAAGCGGCGGAGATTCCTCGCTCTAAGCGATCATGAAGATGAGTATGAAGACGAAGATCAAGACGACGAGGCAGATGGAGAGTTCAAGAAGGCAATGGAAGAGGAGGAAGAAGAGATGGAGATGGACACTCCTGTAAAGCCGAAGAAGAAGAAGAAGGAGAGCTTGAGAAAGGGCGCGATCAGGAAGTTAGGCGACGATTTTGAGAGGGTGGCGAACGAATCCGATCACGTTCAGATCGCCGGAAAAGCCATGAATGTCCTTGATGAAGTCAATCTAGAGTTTGAATCGAAACCCAAGGAGGGTCTAAGAAATGGGCAGAAGAGGACTTCAGCAAGATTGGCTAAACGTAGCCCTAATTAAACCTGGAATTTTTTCTCTTAATTTCCTCTTAAATCTAATCAATTTCTTGCTTGCTTGTTGAAGCAAAAGCTTGTACATGTTTAACAATTCCTTGTGCAATGCAATGATCTGTTCTGAACTACATTATCTGGTAATTGAAAATTAGAACTTCTAAAGATTACGTTTTCACCTCCAAACAATGGCATCTGTTCTGTTGGTAATTCAAGTTCCTTCATTGCTGTTGTAAACACAGTGCTCTTATGTTCTGATTCTGATGGATTCTTCCCTGTATTCTGGCCAATCTACATGATTGCTCTGTTATCATTCTGTACATGGATGGTTGTTGCCATGGCACAATTCCGAAATCATCATCATAAGTCTCCATCCCTTCAACCAGGAACTGCCAAATCAATGCGCCCGCACCAGACCGCATTTTCTTTGCCGATTTGTATATGATGTCTAGAACAGTTCGGTACGTTTGATCTCGCTGTGATGGTTCGAATTTCTTGTTGAGGCTCGACAATCCATATTCGCTGAACAAGATTGGCTTGTTCAGTTCTCTGTCGCCATCTTCGATATGTGAAAGCATCCACTTGTAGACAAACTTCAGCTTGTCTTTGAATTGTTGATCATGAAACCTAAACATTGAAAGCAAGCATTCTAATGATGATGATGATGATGGTGGTGGTGGTGGTGATAATGTATGTAGAAGTTCTGTGTAGTTGATCTCACATACCACTGATCAGGGTAGATATGGACCGAAGCGAAATCGATGTTGTCATCTTTCGAGTTCCTCACGAAATCTGATCCGAGGTCTGATGCCCACATTTCTGGATTCATGGTTGACTTCTTGGAGCTCTTTGGACCATAGAATCCTTCAAGACCAACAGTCAGAAGATGGTTCTTGTCAATTGATTTTACGAAGGCGGACATTTCTTGTATCCAATCCTGTAAACAAGCAAGAGCAATTCATAATCAACCAATGCACACATAATAAGCAGAAAAGCAGCAGGAACAGTTCAGTATCAACCTATGCAAACATAAGCAGATGAGCTGGCTTCTTAATCTTTTAACTTCTCCAAACTCCTAATTCTATGAGTCCAAATGCAATCATGATTAGGATATACAGTAGAGCATTAAAAAAAAAACTTGAACGCTCACTTGAAGAGTGTCTCCGGAAGGATCAGACATGCAACGAGGCTCATTCATCAATTCCCATGCAAAGATGGCAGGATCATTACGATATTCAATTCCTGTGATTGTGTTCTTCCTTGTCAACACAGCCTGAAAAAGAGTTTATGAGAAACAGAGATTCTGCCAAGCTGATGTTCTTCTATCAGCCTATCAGCTAAACTTAATCCCTAGAAAGTTTGTACTAACACAAATTAATCATCAGCAACATTGGAGAAAATTTCATATAACAAATGATTCATACAAGTAAGAGTGAAGGCTTTCCAAGCATCATTATACAGAGTACATTTAAAAAAGAAAATCTAATTGATATACAGAGTACATTTATTCCTAAGAGAATCCATTGTTTCATTCTCCTGCTGCCTTGGAGTAGAAGACTTAGAAACAGAACTACAAAAATGGGAAAAGAAAAGAAAAAGAATAAGGCAAAGCAACAAAACTCTAGCATCGTAAATCCAAAATCTACTCCATTTAAAATAAAATCAGAAGCTCATAGAAGAGCACAACTCAAGATATTTAAACATTTTTCATGGAGCATCAGAAGAAAATTTGAGAGAACGGACAGAGATATGAGATACCTTCACATAATTCTTGAAATACTTGCGGACAGATGGGTCAAAAAAGAAAGAGTCGTTCGAAGAGCTCAAACCAACACCCTCCTGCCAGGCCCAATTCACATATTGTGTCTTGCCACCATAAGCCTGCAAGTTATTTACTAAGCTCAGAAGCAGCCGAATCCCATGTCTCCTTGCTTCAGCAATGACAAAATCCAATGCCTGCAACGACAACCAATTGTCAGAGAAGTAGAAAATATGGAGTATAAGAGAGCTTTGTGTAGATCCACATGGAGATTGATAAACATTACTGGAAGTACAGGCCATATAATAAGCAGCTTAGCATCATCACTACTGATCATGGACATTCTAGATACTTATCTTTTATGTACATGTTTTAAAACTCTTTCGTGCTTCAACTGCTGTAGATTATCCCTAAAGATTTCGAGTTTTCCCACCATTCGACTCATGAGTAATAATATGTAGTTAATACAACTATCCCAAAACAACAAATATGAACTAAGCATTGCTCTTGACTCCAACATGAAATAAGTGAAAAAAGTTCTCTTCATCCTCTCTATTCTGTGTTTTTAGTTTATTTATTTGAAAAGGTGAGAAATAAAGTAATTCCCAGTCCTATGATAAAGGATGTCATCAAACTTGAGGCAAACTTTTCACACAGTAGCCTTTAAGTTCTAATTTACTAACAATAACAAACTCTTTCAACTGATAGGTACAATTATTAAACACAAGGACCCATCAAACCTTTTTGACGACAATAATCATACGAATAATTTAGTGCCAGCAATGAGTACTTCAATACCAACATTCAAACACAGATAACAACCAAACCAAATCATTTTCCACCAACAAAAGAAAAAGTAAAACAGAAGCCAGTAATATACCTTGAAAACCGTCTCATCAAAGTGACCAGGTGAGATCTGGAGAGCATTGTACCCTCCATCATTGAAGGCCCATGTTCTACAGACGGTGAGTCCCATCTTTGCACCAGCTCCCAGCATTTCACTCACCCTAGGTCTGCTATTCTCATCAACAGCATGGGCCATTAGCCAGTAAGAATTCCATCCATTCAAATACAATGCTTTGCCATCTGCAAAGAACTGAGTTCCATTCCTCCTCACAAAATCTAACTTTGGTTTATGGAGATCACCGGTCAGCATTAGGTCACCAAATGACATGTAAATGAAAGCAATACATGAAGCGAAGCCAAGTGCTGGATACAGCAGCCCATTTCCAGCAACCATTATTGAAATTCGAGAGAAAAACAAAAGGCCAGGAAAACAAATGGAAAGACAGAACCTTTGGGTGCCCTTTGATTCTAATGCAACAAACTTAAACAACTAAAGGAAAGTAGTTGAGGAAATTGCACTCAGAACCCACACGTGACAATAAATTCTGGAGAAAAGATCAAGCCAAGAAAAGAACAATGAAATTATCTGGGTGCCTTCTGGCTCTAATTCAACAAATTCAAACAACCAAGGGCATGGCCTGAACCTAGATGTGACGAGAAATCCCAGCAAAAAAACGGAGCTTTAGCAGACACACGAATTCCCTCTAATGCAGTACCAATCCAAAACCCTCTGAAAAAGGAGAAAACTTGAACCAATTCCAGAACCCCAAATAACCACTGATGCTAAATTAACAGACTGTGAAGAACCAGGAGGAGAAAGTGGCGGTGAAGAGGAAGAGTAGAATGTGTGCAACAACTTCTTCTCCGCTTTCACCAAATCTGCAGTGAATTTCTTTTCCACAGCTTGCTTGAATTTGTGAACAAGTTTGTCCAGAATTTCTGGCACATGTCTCCTCCTATATCACCAGCTTTCAGGCTTTCCAGTTTGTGACGAGCAACAGCTGAACACCGAGGGAATTGTTGTGTTTTGAGCCCCTCATCTTTCTTTATCCAGACAATTGAGAACCCATACTTTTAAACGTTGCATATCACTTGCGCCTAACTTTACTCAACAAAAAGGATCACGTGAGGGGTCACGTGATATAGTGTCGGTCACTTCCATCGCGGCGATGTTCCCTCTCTGATTAGCGGAAGGGCTCTCAGTTCAATTGAAATAAGGGAAAAAGTAAAAACGAGTCCAGTGGTAAACTTTTTATTCCTATCATTCTAAACTCTAGGGGTGTTCAAAAAACCCGCAAAACCGAGAAACCAAACCGCATGATCCGAAACCGAAAAAACCCGTGAATCGAAGAAATCGATAATCCGCGGGTTCTAATTTTAGAAACCCGCGGATACCCGAACCGATCCGCATATGCTTATTTACAAATAAATTATCTAAATTTGCTTACTTCATCTCAATTTTCCTTCAAATTTCTTTTATATTATGTGTGAAAACTCATTTCATACAACAATAATACATGATTTGTAATATTATATTATTGTTCTATTTATGCAAACTACTTTTCTTCATTTTGATGCTCTAGATATGTACATTTATGATGCAAAATTTTAGAATATCTCCAAGTAAATTGAAAATTTTTATAGAATAATTATATTTAGGAATACCCGCGGATACCCGCGATCCGAACCACAAAAAACCATGAAAATCGGGTACCCGCATTTAGGGTACCCGCACTCGGTGGGGCGGATACTATTTTTCTCACTATCCGCCTCGCCCCGTGCACACCCCTACTAAACTCGTACTAATGGATAGTAGTTTATATTACAAAAAAATATTGTGTCCCTAATAAGATAATAGTGGAGGACAAAAAATCATTACTTAATTTAAATTAGGATGTGGAAGATGATCTAAACAGTATTATTGTTAAAAGAATGAATTAAAAAACAATCAAACAATCTTTACGAAAAGAATGAATGAAATAGATTCTTTCTTCATGGGCTTTGGATTTTCGGATGATGGACTTGACCAAGTAAAATTAACGACCAAGAACCAAAATGCCAACAGGACAGTACATACTCGCATATATAGAGGTTTCTTTCATTGTCTTGTTTCATTTTTTTTTTTGACGCGTACGTACGAGATTGAGAAGAAATGGCGAAACAAGGCTATAATCTCGGAATGGCAAAAAAAAAGGACTTTATTTCCTATAATTAAACATCCTTTTAATATATATATATATATATATATATATATATGAATAAGACGATCATGTCCAATCTAGTTAGACTTCTAAGTCAAACTTCTTACATACTCTTTTTATATTATTATCTTTAATTTTTCTTTCCATTTTCAATTTGTTTTATCATCAACAAAATTTTGTACATCTTAATTTTCGTATTTAATAAAAATGATAATTTTTTTGGGACGGATAAAGTAAAATATGAATATGTATCATTTTTAGTTCCTTTGATCAGAAGAAATATTTTGTTCCAAGCAATATAACATGTATAACTTAACATCAAAATTAAGATTCCAAGCGTGTAAAGGATCATGTGCTACTATATTTAGGGCTAGTTTTCCTTGATTGCCAAATCTACAAGATTGAGACAAGAGGAACATGCCCTTAAAATCTAGGGCACGCCAGTCATGGAAATATAAATACATTGTTAGAAATTGATTTATCAAATTACCATGAAAACATCGCTAATTCTTGGGTACGCCTAGGCGGAGTACGCCCATGTTACGGCGTTATACAGTTTCCGTTTTTTGTTTTTTAAAATTTAATTGTAAGCTGTTAATCCGTATATAACTCCCTCCCCTGAACTTCAACACGTAACCGTCCCTGGCCCCACTCCAACATTTCTCCTTACAATTCTACAATTTCTTCCAACTAATTTTATTGCTTCTTTACAATTCTTGAATTTCTTCCAACTAATTTTACCTTGATTTTTTCCACTTCCAATTAGTTTTTTCACTCCCATTCTCCGTTAATAATTTTATTTATTACGTTTCTTCCTTGTCTTTTTCTCAAACCAATTAGACTATTTGATTATTTTAATTATTTTTTCATTACGTTTTTAAATATCGATATATTGTCTGCAATTTATACACATTAGTTTTTCAAAAATCGTCAAACAGTATAATGCAATATGGTGGGTTGTAAAATTTTTATCTTCCAAATTTCATTGTTTGCAATGGTTAAGTATTTATGGTAATTGTCTGCAATTGTGGGAGAAATTATTTTCACTGTTACCCAATACAAATATCAGACAATATTTCAAAAGACCTCATACAATAGAGCTATAAAACTTAAACCTACCATGAAACTTTTGAGATATCAGAAACATGTATGATTGGGCCCCATTCCTTCCAGTATGTCATGATCATTGCTGCTCTTTGTAATCGTCGGCTTCAGTCGTCGATTGTCGACTAAAACACCAGGATCCGCTCTGTGGTCGTCACCTCTCATAGCCAAGACCGAGAGAACTTGATCAGATTTGTAGACAAAAGATAAATAATCTTAGACTATATCCATTACAAATATAACACAAGCTACAAGAATATCTCATACAAATTTGCCAAAATTTGTCATTTTATACAGTAGAGACTAAAACATCAGACAAAACAAAATTAAACTAAGACTTTCATCATAGCAAATTTTAGACAGCCTGGAAAATTTTAAAACAATTTAACACCTATTACAAGGAAGGGTCCATAACATAAAGGATAACATAAATTAGCTTATATCAAAATTAGCTTAGATCAAATCTATTACAAATATCAGACAACCTGTAAGAAAATCTCACGTGAACTTTACCAATATCCATGAGAAATATATATCAAACAACCTCTAAAAAAAACCCTCATACGAATCTAACATCTATTGCAAAAGAGAGTCTAACATTAGACAACACAAAATCTAATTCAGTCACCATGAGAACAATCACACAACCTGCAAAAAAAATCTCATTCAAATAAAAACTCAACAAAATTAGAGCCCAAACATCAGACAAAACACCAATTATATCAAACCACAACCATCGCAAATATCAGACAACCTACCAATATAAAAAAAATTAACATCTTTAACTAAAATTATTATCCCAAAACATCAAACAATATGTGATTTTTTCCAGTCTAGTACCACGATACTTTTAGACAATTTCTACAACTAATTCCCTCACAACACTCCACAATTTCTCAAACAACCAGACAAAACGTCGATAATCTCATCTCAGACAATAACAACTGTATTCTTTAGACAAATTTCAAATTATAATTCAACAACAACAAAATTACCTTGATGGCTGAAAATAGTTTGGTCACGTCTGCTAATAAAAACAGGGTCGTCTGAATAGAATGCCTGGCCGTCGGGTTACACCTCCTCCGCCTACGGCACGGACCTCCTCCGCCATTGGGTTTCTCTGAAAAGGAACCTCTGATCAGTTGTTTCTCTGGAAGAGACTACTTCCTTCAAACCCGTCGATAAAAAGAAAGGAAGCCATAAATTGGAGCAACGGGTTTCGGAATTGGTGGCGATGCTAACCAAATTGTAGGAAATTATGGATGTCGGGGAGAAAAGAAGCTCGGCAGTTCGGTGAATCGTCTAGAGAGCGATTGGAAAGTGGGTTGAAATGAAGGGTTGAATCGTGGGTAAGAGTGGTTTCCTACTAGAACTGCACCCTACTAATTTGCAGGAATTTTGCTTTAAATTCTGATTTCTTTTTTCTAAAAAAAACTATATATTGAATGAAACGGTGAACTTACGGAGTTGAGTAGGCAGACTACGCCTAGGTGTTTATATGAAGTGTGTGTGTGTGTGTGTGTATAAATATGCGTAGGTTAATATCAGATTATCTTGTTAGCTTAAATATCTTATTAATTGATGTTTGTTCTGTAGTACCATACATAGGGGATTCTAAATTTAATCTCTTAATTTCTTCAAATTTATTTATTTATTTAAAGTCTTTGAGGCCTAACTAATCAGCTGGTATCAACTATCAAGGTGAACCCGCCCTAGAAGTAGTATCTATTGAGTAATTAGGATGCAAAAAAAATGTAATTTTAGGCTCAAAGGCCACTGGGTTTTGAAAAATTACACATTTCTCCACTACATTTTAAATAGATGCAAGGCTTAAATGCACTAGATACGGGTAAAATGCACCCATAGTCCAGTAACTTTAATTATTATACCATTTTGGTCATGTTTAACTTTTTGTACCAATAAAGTCATGTTTTTAAGTTTTTTCTTCATCCATGGTCATTTTCCGTCCATTGACTGTTAACTTTAACATATTTGTGGGAAAATGATAAAATCAGCAACTCAATTGTTTTAAAAAATTTTATTTTCACATCAAGTTTTATAATTAATCATTTAGGCACCAAAACATTTTTAAAAATAACACTTTAACCCAACAGTTTTAAACTTAACCATTCCGGCGGCGGCGGTCAATGGCGGTGGCGGCGGCTCAACGGTGACTGGGTGTTGTTGGGCTTAATTAAAACATTTGGGTTAAAGTGTTAAGTTTAAAACTGTTGAAGGTACCTAAATGGTTAAGTTTAAAACTTGTGGTGTAAATAATTTTTTTAAAAACAATTGAGTTGCTGATTTTATCATTTTCCCTACGAATCCGTTAAAGCAATGGACGGAAAAAGATCATGGATGAAGAAACAACTTAAAACACAGGATTTTATAGGTACAAAAAGTTAAAACATGACCGTAGTCATACAAAAATTAAAATTACAGGACCATGATGCATTTTACCCCACTAGATACCCGTTATTCTATCAATTCACAAAAGTTAATTAGGATCTCTTAGTATGACTCAGACTTATCCTTTAACTTAACAAGAAATGATGTGAAGCACGTAGTACATTAACTTTTTTTAGAAGGAATGCTCACATTCAAGATCATGCGGCCAGAGCCGAAAATGTTTGACAAGCAGGGGCGAGGCCCTAAGAAAAGCTAATGACTAGCTCATTGCAATAACGAGCGGTATGGGGACTAAACCAGATAATTTAACGTTAAAAGGTTATCTAACCTAGGACTATAATAGTGAAAGAGTAGCAAAAAAAGGTAAAGATAGAAAATACATCATAAGCATTAAAGAATAAGAACTAGTAGATGCCAGGGGCTTCGGCCAGATTGAAATGTGCTCTTCAAATAGCTTTATTGCTTCACACAGAATCCTACCCACAACATACTCTGAGAAGTAACCGGCCACCGACCTCCTCCATCAAGTGAGTTGCATAAAGCGAGCTCCAAACAACCTAGACCCTGTAAAGGATTCCCTAAGAGAACAACCAACCAAGAAGCAAATCAAACCATAATCCACCAAGATCCACCAATGCCAATGATATATTAGAGTCACAATAAATAATCAAGTAGGGAGGGAGGACTCTAAACAGACCCTACTTGGGAGGAAAGGGCTCACTGCTTCAGGCAGGGAGAGCCATCGTTGCTCATCCCTGCTGTACCATCTTCTAATACCTCTTGTTCCATAACATCCAAATGCATCAGACGAGACCTTGCTTTCCAACCAAATGAACACAAATGTAAAAAAGTCAGTAAAAGTGACGCAAACACATTATCCTCACAGACTCCCATCGGCCAAAACAAGCCATGATCAGCTCGTCCAAACCAGCCTTCAAACTGCCTCATCAAACCCAACGCCACGCCCTGCAACTTCCAATTCCAAGGTTGTGACAATGATGCAGGAATATAATGCCCCAACCGTGTCGGTGGTTTGACGAAACCGTAACCACGAATGTGAAGGGGGGACATCAAACGCCTCGAATAAGAAGCCACGACCTTCAATCGCCGAGATAGTGGGAGGGAGGCAGCTGACACAATCCAAGCAGCCATCGAACTGGGCATCTGCAGGAAGGAGTCTGCACAAACAGACCGCGCGAGGCAACGTTGGAGACCCCAGATCATGCCAGGAAATTGCACAAAACGGTGGCCACGAACTCCAAACAGCTTGAAGACGGTAATAAACGCAGCAAAGCCATCGACATAGCAAGAAATTGAGATCCCATGGTGGCGGCGACGCCAGCATAGGGCAGGGTTCCGCATGAGCCATTTTTTTCTACAGCTTTCAATCTTTAATGCAACCTTCGTAGTACATTAACTTTATAAACTCATTAAATAAGTTTATCCTGATTTGTTTAATTTTAGTATGGTGTATTTGGGCTTATATCTTCATAAAATTTCTCTCTACGAAAACGTCCTTCACAAAGCAAACGCAATGATGTTTCGTAGGTTTTTTAGGCGCATCAGCGGCGCCGCCTCGTCTCTGCCGCCGTCAGGCCGATCGCTCCCTACTTGCTTGTCAGGCGTCTCATCGGCATTTGGTTGTCCATTTGGCCAGCTAAGCGCTGTCGCAGTTCGTCCGCCCCTCATTCTATTTTCGTCAAGCATCGTTGGGCTTCCATCCTTCGCCGTCGCCGACACCAGCAAGTCTCTCATGGTCGACGGTACCTCCTCCCCCGATGTCGCCGGCATTCGTACTTGGGGTGCTCCTCCTCCGATGGCGCTGGTTCCTCAGGTTCAGAGGGCGAATCATGGCAACGATTGGAGAAGGGGGGCTCCGATCCGTCGGATGTCCTTGAGCAGCAGGTCCGTCTCGATGGCCATTGGTGGTATTAGGGCCACCGTAAAATATTCTCAGCTACACAAGTCGGGCTCTCCGGCGAGCGGGGTACGTTGGGCTTATGATGGTTCACTGTATCAGGTTCCCATGGTGAGGTCTGGTGGTGGGCGAGTCATTCCGCATCAGCGTTGATTGGATCTGTTTGGCTCGTTTCACCGAATGGGTTGGTGCTGTTTTTCTGGTGTGTTTTGGTTCTTGGTGTTTTGCAGTGATTAGTTCCCAGTATGGTGGGTTGTAACCTGTCCTGTTCAGCACAATGCACTCTTGATTGGCGGACCAATGAGGGTCCCCAAGGCGACATCGTCGTTGAAGCTACCACCCCGACTAGTTGTTTTCGGCGGGTTCCAAGATTGTCATCCGTGGCCTCCCCTATTTTGGGTGTGTTTGTCATGGCTAGTATCTTAGGTCGGAGCGAACGATGGTTGCGGTCATGGGCAGGTCTGCAGAGGTGGTCCGGTAATGCCTTGGAGTGAGGTGGCAGTTTTGGTAGGATTCTCGGGAACTGCAGGGTTGAGCCAATGCTCGCCTTGCCTGGAGCAATGAACCTCTTGGTCCTAGGCTGGCGGGGTATTGGGCTCCCTGGGTCAGCTTGTCGGTGTTCTTCGTTTGGAGCCCGATTATTTCTTTATGTTTAAGCTATTTTAGTTTTTGCTAATTTTCGTGCAGCTGTTAAGAACTCTTTAGTGTTGCTTCAGTTCCGCATAGTTTTCGTTTTGTTTGCTAGTAGCTACAAAAGTAGGTTGCTGCGTTTCCCACTATTACTTTGGCCAGTGCTCTCCATAGCCCACTATGGTGTGTTGGTACCGTTTAAGGGTACCGGGAGCAAGATTCCATATGTTTTTACCGCAATAATGGTCATGACCATCGTTATGAGTTTGCTCTAAAGCATTTTGAGGCCAGTTCAGGTGAGCCTAGCCTTAGTGGTTTTGATTTTTCATAGTAATTCTACTTACGTGAAGATTTCTCTTTTAGCGAGCTGGTTTATAGGTACTTATTCTCGGTATTTTAGTTTGTCTTTCTTGACTTATTTTGTAATGAGTTTTCATTAATAAAATAAGTCTTATTTGTTTTTTTAAAAAATCTCTCTACCCCTTAAACTTTCTCTCTACATTTAAATATAACCATATTTAATTCAAGATGATTTTCCAAACATAACCTTAGAGTTCAAACTAATGAACCAACTCATTCAACTTGACAGTTGACCCCACTTAACATATTACATATAAAGTAAAAAATGAATATATTTTATGCAAATAAAAAATTGATCTTCCTAACTATTCCCTCCCTCGCGTGAAGAGTATTATTTCATTTATTTTTAACATTTAATCTATGATTTTGTTTTCTTTAATATATTGACATATAAAATTAATCAGTTTATATGCATATGTTATAGATGTGTCTAGTTTCTAAATACTCCATCCATCCTAAAAGTAATGCAACACTTATTTTTCAGCATTTAATCTATGATTTTATTTCTATATCATTTAAAATTATAAATTTAAAATTTTTATATACAACTAAAAATTTAATATCTTAACTTTATAAATATAATTTTTATATATTTTTCTGAGTTAAATTGACATTGTGTTTCTTTTGGGACGAAGAGAGTATGTTTTTAAAGTTTTTTTAAAACAATTACTTCTTTTAAAAGTTGAGTCAAACATAAATTCAAAAGTCAAATGAAACAACTAAATGTATTATTTGTATTTTTTTTAACAAATTCTACATAATAAATATTTGAGTTATAGGATAGGGTAGTAGTTTCTAAATGTATTATTTGTATTTTTTTAAAAAAAAATTGGAAAGGTAAACATATGAGTTATATTGTACTGAGAGTAGAAGTTAAATTATAACTAAATGGCAAAAAAACTGTATTTACTTGTGAGTTTAATATTGTTATTGCAACAATGCTAGCTATTATAGCTTAGTAACATTAATTATTGATTTGAAATTGATCATATTTATCATATAGGTAGAAATGAAATCTCTCTTCTCACTCAATTTTGGAGAGTCAAATAGCTATTGCTATTATGGCTAGCGTGATAGCTGATGTTGATGGATCATAAATTTTTCTACTTTTCTTATTTTTGTTAGTTATATTTGATTTAGGAGTTTGATAACTAGTATTGTTATAGATGTTACAAATGGCAATCGGAGAGATGAGGTAATAGTACCTTTGTTTATTGCACATGGCAGGCAATGAAGACATTGGCTGTTCTATCTGTAGAAAAAGTTCGTAATGTTTCGTTGAATTCCACTCAATTTGGCAGTTTATAATTTGATGTTTATAGTTGGAAGTTGAAGCAATTTAGCTACCAAACAGCTTTAGATTTTCTGATTTTTTTTTTAAAAAAATCTGATCGATTTAATTTTAATTTTATTATTAATTAATGCTCCATATGCTTAACTTCTCAACGGTTTAGATAGCTTGGCTTTCAAGTATCTATCCAAGTTGGGTCAAATATTTGGATTTGAGATAATGCTGATATAAATGACCTCATTGGTTTTTCTTTTATTGTTTTCCTTCAGATCATGGCAAAGAAATATATAGTATTTTTTTTTGGAAAGAAAAGTATGAACTTCATGCCCTTATTATATTTTCCTTCAACATTCTAACGGTGAAATAATTTCTCACACAAGTTAAGTCGAATTGACATATATAAATATATATACATACATATATATATATATATATATATATATATATATATATATATATATATATATATATATATATATATATATATATGTTCTCGAAGGGGCTCAAGACTTGCATTCTAACCAACTTTGTGTTTAGAAGAGACTCAAGTCATCAGCTTTATGACATTGTTTCTTCTTATTTCAAAATAATCTTCCAAGTTCAACTACGACGTCTACGTCACCATCATACATACGCTTACTGGCCATCTAGTCACAATAAATGTTCTCAACTAATTTTTGTAACTTTTCCAAGTGACAACAGGAGCAAGGTTCGGAAGTAATAAGTTGGATTTTCTGCTCGTCTCTTATGAAATGTTTTTTCTTCTTCCATTTTTGCTTTATTTTATTACACATTTAATCTTGTAAATGCACTTATTCAAAGAATTTAGGGAGCAGGTTGAGAGGAGTGAAAATGAGTTTAAAAGGGGGTAATAATGAACATTTGGGACGCAGAGAGTATGACTTTCACAGTCAAATCCTCACCCCGTAAACCCATATAACTCCATCGAATCCACCCGCCGCGAGGCTATCGGCCTTCCTCCAAGTAGTCGCTCCATCACGAGCCACCGCTCCCTCAAATTCCCTACATCTGTTGGAACCTCCTCGACCGATTCACGCGCTCCCCGGACCAACTTTGCATAGGCAATGGGTGATTAACTTGTAGCTCATAAAAGCTAAGAACATCTCTGTGTTCAGGCAAAACATTTTAAATTTGTACAAACAAGGCACTGCATCGTTACAAAGCTAACGATGTTAATGTTTTATATGGAGTGAATTACCGAGTCAAAGGACTAAAGTGCATGAACTTACATAGTTCAAGAAGTGAGTCAAAACAAGCTATAATTCAAGGATGAAAATGAACGAGTCACTATAGTTCAGGGAAGTAAATGGTAATTACAGAAACCCTCAAGCTTTGGGAAATCATCAATAAGGCTCATTGGTTTTCAAAATCTACTGAAATCCTTTTTAATCTTTGACAACCTTAGTTAACTGTTAGCTTTTATATGTTTAAGTACTTTAATCACACCTTAATGATTTCAACCCGAACAATTCAACCATGTTTTCTTACTCTCCATGTTCACCCGCCTCCTTCCTTTTTAGCCGCTCACCCCTCCATTTGTCGGACCATCACGTGAGGGCCCATAGGCTACCGCACCCAAGAACCCTAACTGTGTGCAAGCTAGCTTCTAGCCGCGTAGCACGTGTACAAGGCCGTCGTGAGCTAACTTCAAAACGAGACGCATTAAAACTAGGGTAACTTTCAATTACCCCCCTCAAGTTAGGTGAAACTTTCAATTTGCCCCTCCGATTTTGGAAAACCTGCAAAAAAATCCCTAATACATCATGAAATCACTACATAACTTGACCAAACCATGGTAGCGGGCCACGTAACGCCAAGCTCGTTACCAGGTTGGTCAGCTTATCCTTTGACTGTGGTAGCGGGTCAGAGCGTTACTTGGCCCGCTACCAGTAACGGGCTAGTAACCAACTAGACCACTACCAAGCTGGTAACGGTCTATCCCCCTTCCAGCCCGCTACCAGCTTGACATATACACCCGACATCATCTCCTTCATTCTTCATCTAGCCTAGGGGTGTTAATGGGCAGGGACGAGGTCGAGGCCGAGCCCTTTAAGCTCAAGCTCGACCCATTAGTTATCTATACTACTCGAGCTCGAGCCCAATATGTTGGGCTCGAGCTTGGCTCGAATTAAGCTCGAACTCGGCTCGAATAGCTTGATAGACTCGTTTTAAAACTTTCTAAACTATATTAACAAATGATACAAAATATAAATTATCAAACAAATAATAAAAAATATAAAATACCATCAAAGTTTCTACAATCTAAACACCCAAATTGATAATTTTTTACTAATCATGATTATTAATATTAATAAAATACTACTGTACCTAACATAAATTATAATATAGTAAAAAAATTCTAGAGGTTTGATAAGTATCGTTAAGTATCGACAAGTATTGATACTCTTTAGGGCCGAGTATCGTTAGGCTCGAGCTCGACTCATTAAGTTATCAAGTTTCATTTCGAGCTCGAACTCGATAGGTATTAACTCGATCAATAAGCCCCTACTCGAGCTCAAGCTCAAGCTACCCAATAAAGGCCCTACCCATTTACACCCCTAATCTAGCCTTTTATAGAGAACTAGTTTATATACCTGGCGTTGCACCGGGTTAAAACAAAAAATAGTGCAAAATGCATTCCATTCCATTGCATTAATTGTTTATTTAGTTGTTGTTCCAACATCCATGATAATATTTTTTTTATAATTATTATAGTTGGAATTATAATGCTCGTTCTTTCATCCCCTACGGTTTTTCCTTTGCCGGCCTTTCTTTGTCGATGATGTTGGGCTGCTACCTCTCCCGGTGTCTGATTCAGCTCCCTCCACATGGCGCTACCTCAGCTCGTCGATGCTAGCAGGTGTTGTGGACCTTTTGGAGTTGGAGTTTCGATCGAGCCAGTTCTTTCATTCGTTTTCGTGGCAGCGACTCTGGTCGGCATATGAAGAGTTTGGTGAAGGAGGATGGTCATCCCATTGCACTCTTGCTTTTGTTTTTAATCCTAAATATCGTCCCGTCACGATGGAAACACTAAGTTGGGTTTCTCTACCGTGTGCGTTGCCGGTGCCAGTTCTAGGACCCTGGCCAATGCCACGTTGGTGCCACGTCGGGGTCTCCCTCCTTGTTTAGGTGGAAGATCTTGGTGTAGGGCGTTGTGCTCCTGTTTCTGGTATGGGTGTGTCGACTGCTAGTTGCTCTCGTCTTCGTAGGAGGGCCGAATTTGATAACATGGTTCAGATGATGAACTAGTTTATATACCCTGGCGTTGCTTTGGGGCGATTAAAAGAAAATGTAGAAAAATAAATTGAAATATTTTATATACTATTGTTCAATGTGGATGTAGATAAATCAGATGTTTAAATTTGAAATAGAGACAAGTTAAATAAGAAACTATTTTTGTTACATGAAAATATTTCTTACTACTTTTATAAATCAAAATCAGAATAGAGAAATGATTTTTAAAAAATTCCTAAATTTGATAATTGGAAAACTTGGAAATATTTTTGAAAAATATTAGGAGCTACTATATAGTAGGAAAAACTAGGAAATTAATATTTGTAGAAAATAATTTTTTTGAGCTAGATAGTAGGATTTTTTTTTAAATTTTACAATACTAAAATTTGTAAGAAATATTTTTATTATTGTTTCATTTATTATAATGTTTTATTTAATCTTGCAATATTATTTTCGTTTCAAAAATATTTTTGTGGCTTGGTAACGAGCCAACCCGCTTCCAAACTCCAATAGTCAGAAGCGGGAAACCCAAAATTAAAGCGGGTTGGTCAAATTTTAAGTTTGAACTAGTAGCGGGCTAGTAGGCCAGGCCCGCTACCAGCTCCATAAACATGTCCAGCCCGAGATCGACGATTCCGACATCCTCTTCAATCTCAACCATTGGAGGTAGGAAAGATTACTCCCTCGATTTTTTTTCTTCATTTTCACCGTTTATTTTGAGATATTTACTCATTTTTTTTGCTTTGTGTTTAAGGCCACTTCCTGTCGTCCGCCGCTGCCAGTTTCAAGCTAGCCACCAGGAAACCAACATAAGGTGGTAAGGTTTTCAGTTTGAACCATGAGTAACATACAGTATTCTATGCTAGTTCTTGGAGAAGTTGCATCTGTAAAATGCGATTTGGCTCCAGTTCAGAGCTATGTAGTGACTGACCTTGTTACATTGAATCATATCCATGAGAAGAATTTTATAAGTTATCTTGCATTTATTATCTAAGCAGCATTTGAGGATTTGAGTTTGTTTTGATTTTCTTTAACTTGGATTTAGATTTTTAAGTGTTTTCTGTAGTTTTAATCTTAATTACATATTGGGATCCAGGAAGGTATTGGATTTTTGTTGACTCTTTGTGTTCATATTCAAATGCTTGTCGGTTCTATCTGATTGCCCTGTTGAAGATTTGGTGATTTTAGTGAATTTTGATAATTTGATGCTTTTATGATTGTGTTGATTTTTGGTAATTTTGTTGATTTGATGAATTTTAAAATTGTCAAATTCTAAAATTATGTGCTTTAGTTGAAGATTTTAAAAAAGTTTGGGGGAAACTCTAAAATTTTAAAATTATGTGGTTTTAATGAATAGGTTGAAAAAAGTTTGGGTGAAATTGTACAATTTTAAAATAAAGTTGTTTACTTGAAAAGTTTTTGAAAAGTTTGGGCCAAATTGTAAAATTTCAAAATAATGTTGTTTACTTGAAATTTTAATAAGGGTTGGGCCAAAATGCAAAATTGTACAACTTTGTCCCTTACTTTCAATTTTTTTTTGTATTAACTATTGATCGTTTTCATTCTTGTATGGATATGACGGGTTCAGATGATATTCACGGGTGACCTTACCCGTCTGTACACTGATCTTCTGGGAGAACGACTACTACGAGCCTCAGATGCAGCAGGAGCAGCCGCTATACATGATATGATCACAGTTGATCATAAAGTCGCCTTGATCTAGCTTGAAGGAGTCACACAACAAGGAATAATAGATTTCAGCCAAGAGCACCTCACAACTACTAGGTTGAGCAATACACTTGATAATGCCAAGGAATGAGATGGATCTAGCACCTCAATACTCAAAGACAAAGCAATACTAGATATAAAATCTTGATGAGGAACACCAAGGGGCGGCAGATGGAGGAAGCATTCAAGGAGAACAAAGCTTGAAGGAAATATCACTTTCAAGCATCAAATGTGTTCTAAGGCATCAATGGAGCCTCGACCACTATTTAAAGAGGAAAAGGGAGACCTTTTGGATAGGAAATTAACTATCCCATTTTCCAAATATAGGTGATTAATTTCTATCCACACAATTTGATTTCAAAACTTTCTAAAAAGCTTCAAAAGCAAAATGGACTCTTAAACCATTCATGTATGCCAAAAGCCTTCCAAAAGCAAAAGTGTTTTTGCATGCATGACACCTTAAAAACTTCCAAAAAGCCTCCACTTGTCTCTTACACATAAAGTAATTATTTGTCAACACAAATATCTTCAAAATGGTGGGATTATTTCGGATTCCACCTTGGGGAAGACTTGGCCGGCGCGTAGAGGAGGTGGCGGTTCGTGGTCTCGGGGTGGCGGCGTGTGGGATTGAAGCATGGAGGCGCGTGAGAGAGGTTGTGGCACGTGGGAGAATGTGTGGTGGCGCGTGGGAAGTGGTGGAAACCGTATCCACGCCCCTTTCTTCTTCCGCAAGCATTCTCACACTCAAACCTTCAATGCTTTCTTCCTTGTCAAAAGGGTGCTCCGAGCTTCATTCAACCTCCTCTTCGAACTTTGATACTTTGTTGTTGCTTGTGGATCCTATGATCACATCAATACAACTACGACTCCAGCTCGAACGCGTGGGACAGATACAATTTTGAGGACTTCGACCCGTTCAACAGTGGGTATCATCAGCGTTCGTCGGAGCAGCCAGGTCCGTCGTAGCATCGGTCGCCCCACGACGATTATGATTTCCCTCCCCCTCACCCGTAGGATCGTATTGTAATAAACAAACTTATTTGGATGTTTTAGTTGTATTGAAAACATTTAATTATAATCTATTTATTTTATTTTATGCTTTTAATTACTAATTATGTATAGTAATTATTAATTTGTATTATATATTAATTTCACAGAATATACAAATTAAATAAATTAAAGCAAAAAAGAAACTTTGATAAGAGGCTGGTAATGGGCTGGGAGCGCTACCAGCCTGGGCTAGCTGGACGTGCCATCGTGGCAGCTGGTAGCGCCAAACCAGTTACCAGGCCTGTTACCAACTGGTAGCGGCTTGGTAACAGGTTTTTTGGAGGACACGGGCTGATTTGCAACGCCCTAGCCCGCTACCAGGCCCGTTACCAGTTGTAACGGCCTGGTAAGGGATTCGGGCATTACCAGGCCCCAGTTAAACACGTAGTGAACCTACAAAACCCCTTTACACCGTTAACTTTGTTAATTAACTGTTAAATTTGTCACGAATAATCCTTAAAAACCACTCTAACATCCTTAATTCTAACAATTTTATCCCTAGTGTTACACATATGACAAAACCATCACCCAGTCAAGCCCACCCTCATCCGTCGATTTAGCCCGCCGCCTCTGCTATGGTCGCCAACCCTTCAACCCGACCCACCCCATTTCCCATAGTCCCTAAAGACACCTTTTTTCGTTGCCCACGCCAACTCGTGCAACCCTATCATGATTGTAGTTCTAGTTTGCGAATTGAGGTTCATCTATTGCATATTTGGTCCGCGGAAAGAGGAGGGAGGGCATCGAGGCAACCTGAGAGAAAGGAGATGTCAGGGTCGGACAATGAACGACGCTTGAGGTCGGAGGAAAATCGCTAGATCCAATCAAAGCTCCTATTTTCAAGTAGCGAGGGCGAGAGGGCAACGCGACTAGGCTGGGCGCTACCGGCGAGTTGGGTGGGCCGCTAGAGGGCAGGAGATCGGGGTTGCACCGAGTGGGTGGCAGACTTTGGGAGGGAAGGTAAAATTGTAAAATCAATATCAATAGTTTTGGGTATGATTGTTAGGGTTAAAAGTTTTATTGTTCATTTAAGGCATTAATCCAAAAAATAACGATCAATGTATTAAACTAACTGTCAAAGGGATTATTGAAGATTTCAGCATACTATATGTAGGGTTTAGCCGGTTTTCTAATGAGAGGTTCAACTACAGGTTTTACCTAATCTATAGAGGGATAATTGCAAGTTACCCTTAAACTAATCTACAGAAAAATCTAGCAAGAACCTTAATTGGTGTTAGCCTTAAAGGGTAATTGTAGGTTTCCAACGCACCTTAAGGAATAACTTAGGTTGTTGAAAAGTGAAAAATGGGTAAATTACAAATACCCGTTCTCGGTTTAGTGAAATCTTCAATTTGTCCATCTACTTTAAAAAATCTTCAGTTATCCCTTAAAGTTTAGTGAAACCTTCAGTTACCCTGAGGGAGTATTTGTAGTTTACCCAAAAAAAAAGAAGAAGAGGTCTAGATTTTCAAAAATGAGGTAAAATTAATGTGATTTTTTTAAAAAAAACTGATTGATTTTCCAAGAATTGAGGGAATTTTTTTTCTCAAACAGTATATTCTTAAACTATGAACAAAAGTTTATATTATAAATAAAAAACTTTTACATTTATATTTATAGCATAGGAAAATAAAAATTTTAACTAAATTATGCAAACTTAAACGACAGATGGAGTAATAGACAATAGTTTTGAGTATATTTCCGTGTTGCCTAATTATATTATACCCTTATTTGGTTATGTTATGTGACCTTATTTATTGTTATTAATATTATAAGTATTATTAATAAGTACTCCATTATCAGGGTCCGGTTATCTACCACCTACCTAATCTACTCTTACTCAACTACCTAAACTAATTAACACAAAAAATTAAAAGATAAAAATACCCTTATTAATAAAATACTTGTTAACTAGTTAACCACCACCACCACCTCCACCGTCACATTCGCTGCAGTCGCCTCCGGCACCACCGTCGTCGACGGAACCACCACCGCCACTGCCGGAACGCCGACGTCGGAATTGCAGCCTTCGGCACCATCTCCGCCGCCGTCGCTACCGGAACCACCACTGCTGCCGTCAAAACCACCACCACTGCTGGCACCACCGTCACCACTTCCGGCACCACCTCCGCTACTGTCGGCACCAACGTCACCACCACCATTGCCTATTACAAGAAATTGTACTGTTTAATTAGTTATTTTATACATTCCTATAGTGTATTATAAAATGATATAATGTCTGAAATAATAGTGAAAACTGTCTAACTAACCAAATATGATAGTATATGTTACAATCGACTATAATGTCTATTAGAAACTGTTATAACGTCTGCATTAATATTGAAATCTGTCAGGCAAACCGAATATTATAAGTATGTGTTACAATAATGTGGTGTCTATTAGAAAGTATTATATGTCTAAATACATATTGAAAACTGTCTGAATGATTTTAAAAGCTGTCCATTTAATTTTCTAAAAACTTTTATTGATTAATTTTGCACATTTCAATAAATAATGAAACTGACTACTTAATTATCTATAGTGTCTAAATGAATATAATAAACCATCCAAAGCAGAGTGGAATAATGTTTGCACACCTTGCAGATTTGGTACTAGCACTCCTGCCGTCAAACATCTTCATCTTCACAAATCACGAGCCAACATTCTTCAGAACAGATCGCGGAGATCGCCGGAAAAACGACACATCGCGATCTTGGAGATCGTTGGAAAAACGACATCGCGATCTTGGAGATCGTGAAACACATCTAAACATCACAGGCGGAGATTACGGTGGCCGATGAAGATCTTCTCTCCGCCGGAAAACGACATCACGATCTCATCATCAGAGATTGCAAACAACTATGAAAATCACAAGCAGAGATCGCGATAGCCAATGAAGATCTTCTCTCCGCCGGAAAACATCATGATCTCGTTATCGGAGATCGCGATCTAGTCACTGGAGACCGTGATCTCGTCCAGATCTGGAAGCGATGCGATGATGTTGAGGCGAATCCTCCCCTCCGATTACGAGCTACGATCGATGCTCAAGTTTTAGATCTTGTGAAATCCAGATGAGAGAGAGAGAGAGAGAGATGATATGCTGCTGAGAATGATTGCAGCTTAAACGTTGGGTGAAGTTAGATTAAATGCATTAGAGGGTAATTTAGTCTTTTAATTGGTAGGTGTTTTAACACCTAGGTGGTAATTAACCGTAGCCATTAAGGGGTTTCAAACTTAGAAATTGGGAGATGAGTTTTTCACCTAATAACTAAGGGTTTGAGAGATGAGTGAGAAAAGTGAGTAATGAGGGCCTAAGTTTGAGAAGCCCGTGAAATTGAAGGGGGCTGGGGTGTGAATTCGGCGCATGACTTGTTTAGATACTTAATTGATCAGCATAAAATGGCGATCAACATGATGATTTGTTTAGATCGACATCACTACCTAGTTAAATTGACATCACTACCTAGTTAAATCGACATCACTACCTAGTTAAATCGACATCACTACCTAGTTAAATCGACATCACTACCTGATTGATCAGCATAAAATGGTGATCAACATGATGAGTTGTTTAGATCGACATCACTACCTTGTTAGATCGACATCACAACTAGTTAGATTGACATCACTATCTAGTTAGATCAGCATAAAATGTAAGTGTGTCAATTATATTGTGCACTTATTTGTGCGCACATCTGTATGCCGCGCACAACTTTGTTAGATCAGCATGGTGAGTTATTTAGATCGACATCACTACCTAGTTAGATCGATATCACTACCTTGTTAGATTGATATACATACTTGATTGATCAGCATAAAATGGTGATCAACATGATGAGTTGTTTAGATCGACATCACTACTTAGTTAGATCGACATCACTACCTTGTTAGATCGACATACATACTTGATTGATCAGCATAAAATGGTGATCAACATGATGAGATGTTTAGATCGATATCACAGCCTAGTTAGATCGACATCACTACCTTCTTAGATTGATCAGCATAAAATGGTGATCAACATGATGAGTTGTTTAGATCGACATCATTACCTAGTTATATCGACATCACTATCTTGTTAGATAGACATACATACTTGATTGATCAGCATAAAATGGTGATCAACATGATGAGTTGTTTAGATCGACATCACTATCTTGTTAGATCGACATGACTTCCTTGTTAGATCGACATACATACTTGATTGATCAACATAAAATGGTGATCAGTATGATGAGTTGTTTAGACCAACATCATTATCTTATTAGATCGACATGACTTCCTTGATAGATCGACATGACTACCTAGTTAGATCAGTATAAAATTGAAGTGTGTCAATTATATTGTGCACTTATTTGTGCGCACATCTGTGTGCTGCGCACAACTTTGTGCAAAACTATATGCGGATAGTCGTGTGCAGCGCACAACTTCAGGTGAATAACGAGGGGCTACTCACGTGAACAACTAAATTCACTTTGGTACTATTTGCTTGATGTCCGCGTAAAAAACGGTGAATCACGTGGTCCTACTCACGTGAAGGACGACCGAAAAAATTTAAGTTAAAACCCCCTATTTATTATGATATTGGTGTACGCGGTTTTGATTGTGGATGAAACCGAGCCAGGAAAAAGGGGGGCAGAGTTCCTTGGTAATTAAGCTCTCTCTCTCTCACAGCTTTTCATTTTCCTCTCATCACAAACTTCCAATCGGTCTAAAGACCAATTGGCGATCACAAAACTACCTACGTGCTCGCTTCTCACTTCCTTGCTCTTCCAATCATGGCCCAGTTCTCCTTTCTCCCAGGTCCAACATTCCACTGACTTGTTCCAGACTCCAATTTGATGTCTGAAGACTTGGTCGAAGCTTGGACGTTTCCGCGAAAACGATATGTTGGAAAGTTGAATTCTTCCTGATCTGTATACCGGTGTCTTATACGAAAGTACGTACGCAAGCCGTTTCGAGTTATTTTTTTCACTTTTTTCATCCACTTTCAAGTTGTTTGATCAATTGGGTGTCTGTCCAATTCTGAGTTTATCTGTGGATTGATTGCAAAGTCGAGAGCTTTTGCGATTTGATATGTGTTTCTGGTGGTGAATTGCGTTGGGGAGGACAAAAATCTGTTCTTTGTGGTTCTGATTCCGGTAACTGCAAGATGGGTTGTATATCTTCTAAGTCGGCTGTTGAAGATTGCCGCGACGAGAACACTAAAGGGCCTCTAACTCGTAAAGGGTCGTTGGATAAGCTCCTCCCGCAGGTGAACTCTTCTAGAAGGGAGGAGATAGTTCGATCCAAGACCAAGAATGAATTTGATGGCAGCTTCGGTGCGAAAGCTGCTTTGATTGACAGTAAAGCTCCTGGTTCCAATCGGTTTTACTATGATGATCATGTGGAGAAGGTGAGTTGTTTGGAGAAAGTTGAGGTGATTGATGAGAACAGGTTGGATAAGTATGAAGTGGTTGTTGCTGAACAACCTGGTATAGGGAAGGTACAGAAGAGCATACAGGGAGAGCAGGTGGCAGCTGGGTGGCCATCTTGGTTAGTTACTGTGGCTGGTGAAGCTATCAAGGGATGGGTGCCGAGGCGTGCCAATACCTTTGAAAGGTTGGATAAAGTAAGTTTTTTTTTCTTCTTTCTTATTGGTTCATTTTGAAGTGTGATCCGGAGCTAATAACTTGGGCATGTAAATGTGTATTAGCCTCATGAATTTTTCACTTCATAATATGTTTGATGGAAGGCCTAAATGGACAACTTTCTGAAACTTCCTGTGACCGGGCCTTATATTTTGTTATTTGAATGAAGATTGAACGTTTAACTGCATATTGATCCCAAAAGTTTTCAAATTAAGTGCAATATTAACATTGGAGTCCTGCTTATGATGTTCTTCAGCAGAAACTATTACAATGGTACTAAATCTTATGTAGTTGAAGGCCTTGGTTCACCGACGAAGTTCTATCTGCAATAAAAACATACATGTTACTTTTCGACTGATTGTGGAGAGTTTATTCCAAGTTTTAGATTTTTTAAGCGTATCATATGTTGATTATCTCATTTTCTTCATCTGGTCTTTGTGTGATAGTTTTTCATTGCTGCAGATTGGTCAAGGTACTTACAGCAGCGTTTATAAGGCACGTGATGTCGTCAATGATAAACTAGTTGCATTGAAGAAAGTGCGTTTTGACAATCATGATTCTGAGAGTGTAAGGTTCATGGCAAGGGAGATTGTTCTTTTGCGAAGGCTTGATCATCCTAACGTTATTAAACTGGAGGGCCTGATCACATCTCCAACATCCTGCAGCCTGTACCTTGTTTTTGAATATATGGAACATGATCTCGTGGGGCTTGCATCACTTCCTGGCATGAAGTTTTCAGAGCCTCAGGTACATTGGCCTCTCTGGATCTCTTGAGCTGCTTGTGTGATGTTTGCGTCCCGTTCCTGCTTTGCTTTGGAGCATCATCACATTTATCCTCATACTTAAGTACATATTCTTTGTATTACAGGCATTTCTGTAATATTTTGTTTTTTTATTCTTGGGTAGATAAAATGCTACATGCACCAACTTCTGAGTGGACTTGATCATTGTCATAGTCACGGAGTCTTACATCGTGACATAAAGGGTTCAAATCTCCTCATTGACAGCAGTGGGGTTCTGAAGATTGCAGATTTTGGGTTAGCAAGCTCTTTTGACCCAAAAAATATCTCTCCAATGACGAGCCGGGTCGTGACCCTCTGGTATCGACCTCCAGAACTTTTACTTGGTGGCACTCGTTATGGGGTGGCAGTAGATTTATGGAGCACTGGTTGCATACTTGGAGAACTATATGCTGGAAAGCCTATTTTGCCTGGAAAAACAGAGGTAGCAGATTTGAGGAAATTAATTGTTTGTGCTTTTTGATTTTGAAGTCATTCAGTGATTGTTATAGTGAACTATCAGAGAGTCTTGTTATATGTTGCTTCAGGATTTACATGAATTCTGCGTGTTGCTCTTTGATAGTTTTAAGAAGTCTTATAAAGAGAGAAAATTCATATCTTTGAAGTTGGTCTTACTTCTTCAAATTGGAAAACCATCAAGTTGAGTCTCTTGTGAGTCAGACACATTTCCATTTCTGATTGGATGTGGGGCCTCTGAGTTGCATGGGCCCACTTTTAATTGATGGTGGAAAATGTACAGTTGTGGCTAGCAAACCCTTAGATATTTGGTGAAATTTTGTTGTGCTTTTCAGGACACAGCTTCATTTCATTCCATGGTTTACAGCATCCTGAATAAGTTACTCCTATCTTGTTTTTGTTATAACTGTGAATCTGACTGGTCATTCGTTTCTTAGCTTAGATGATTGATTTCAAAGGCGTTGATCATTTTCAGGTTGAGCAACTGCATAAAATCTTCAAGCTTTGTGGCTCTCCATCCGACGAATATTGGAAAAAGTCGAAATTGCCTCATTCCACAGTTTTCAAACCAGTTCAGCCTTACAGAAGGCGTGTTGCTGAAACATTTAAAGACTTTCCTTCTTCTGTTGTGGATCTCATGGAGACTTTACTTTCTATAGATCCAGTTAGTCGTGGAACTGCTTCTGCTGCCTTAAAGAGTGAGGTAAACCAAGAGAGCTTAGATTTAAATTTGTAGAATTTCTTTGTGAAGATTTTCTGAATCAATAATAATTCTGGGGTTTACAGCAATTATATACAGAGATATCCGAGCTGGAAATCAGCAAGGAATAGGAAAGTATCTTCCTACTAATCTAGTTCCTGATTTCAGGGATCCTAAATCTGCACTAACTAACTATCCCTAGTATATTTCAGAATATTTACATACTAATCAGATACAATTCCTAACTTTGACTAGAATATTCAACACTCCCCCTCAAGCTGGAGAATATATATCATATAATCCCAGCTTGCAAATTAACTCTTCAAAGTTAGGTCTAGATAGAGCTTTGGTAAGGATGTCTGCAGCCTGCTGCTTGGTAGGAATGTAGTTCAGTTTAACAACCCCAGTAGTCACCTTCTCTGTGATGAAGTGTCTGTCAATTTCAACATGTTTAGTCCTGTCATGATGCACAAGATTCTTTGTGATGCTGAGAGCTGCCTGATTATCACACATCATAAGAATAGGAGACGAATCCATTTGACCCAGTTCAGTAAGAACCCTTTTTATCCAAATCCCTTCACAAATTCCTTGAGCTAGTGCTCTGTACTTAGCTTTAGCACTACTTCTGGCTACCACTGATTGCCTCTTGCTCCTCCAAGTAACAAGATTACCCCAGACAAAAGAACAATACCCAGAAGTTGATCGTCGGTCAATGATGTTACCTGCCCAATTTGCATCCGAAAACACTACAGTGTCATGGTTCTCATTCTTTCTGAAAAATAGACCTTTCCCTGGTGTCATCTTCAAGTATCTGAGAATCCGATAGACTGCTTCCATGTGTTCCTTTGTAGGAGCATGCATAAATTGACTTACAACACTTACTGCAAAACCAATATCCGGCTGAGTGTGTGAAAGATAAATTAGGCGTCCAACAAGTCGTTGATATCTCCCCTTGTCTACTGGAGCACTTTCTTGTTTGGTTCCAAGTTTCTTTTGATTGTCCATAGGAGTATCAACTGGTTTGCAGCCAAGCATTCCCGTCTCTTTAAGTAGATCTAGAGTATATTTCCTTTGAGAAACAACAATACCTTTTCTTGATGTAGCCACTTCCATTCCAAGGAAATATTTTAGATTTCCAAGGTCTTTAACTTCAAATTCTGCTGACAAGTATTGCTTCAGTTTCTGTAGTTCCTCCACATCATTTCCAGACAGAATAATATCATCAACATAGACTATCAATATAGCAATTTTCCCAGTAGGAGACTTTTTGATAAATAGAGTATGATCAGCCTGACCTTGTGTGTAGCCCAGCTTTAAAACAGCCTTTGTGAATCTATCAAACCAGGTTGTTCTGGGAGATTGTTTAAGACCGTACAAGGATTTTTTGAGTTTGCAAACCTGATTCTTCGCTGTAATTCCCTTGAAACCAGGAGGCATATCCATGTAGACTTTGCAGCTAGTGACAAAATAATTCTGATAGTATTAAGCTTTCCCACAGGGGCAAAGGTTTCTTGATAGTCTATCCTGTAAGATTGTGTAAATCCTCTAGCTACCAACCGAGCCTTAAACCTTTCGACTGATCCATCTGCTGTGTATTTTACAGTGAAAATCCACTTGCATCCTACTGCCCTTTTCCCTGCTGGTAGATTAGTGATGGTCCATGTTCCATTTTTTTCAAGTGCATCTATCTCATCTTGTACTGCCTTCTTCCACTTAGGATCTTGCAACGCCTCATGTACAGTTTTAGGAACCTGAATATCATCAAGAGAAGCAGCAAATACGCTGTAAGATGGTGATAGCCTTTCATAAGTAACATAGTTCCCAATTGGATGACTTGTACATCTCCTAACACCCTTCCTCAATGCAATCGGCATTGTAGAGTCATCAATACTAGGCACATCTCCAGCCCTATCCTTACCCATGTTTTCTTCAGAGGGACTTGAAATCAAGTCAGTCTCTTGGTCACCTGCTGGCTATGGTCCATGCTCTAGCTCCTGTCTGTTTTTCCTCCTAGTATAAACCTGAAGATTCTCGTCTGCAATTTGTGTAACACCAGATTCAGTAGGTATGAGAGATTGGGTAGGCATGGGAGAAGGAACATTTGTGGACAGGTTTGATGGCAGAATAGATATGGGAGTGGACATAATGGGTTGAGAACTTGGGGCCTGTGAGGCAAGAGGTGCAGACTCAAGAATGGACTCCCAAACTTGCTGTTCATTCAAGTTCTCCCCCTGAACGCAATGTTTGGGATAGAAAGGCATCCAACTCAAAACCAATTGACAATAGGTGGAGAGGCCTCATCATATTATATAGCAATGGT
The DNA here is from genome assembly GCA_024586325.1 of Stellera chamaejasme. NCBI lineage: Eukaryota > Viridiplantae > Streptophyta > Magnoliopsida > Malvales > Thymelaeaceae > Stellera > Stellera chamaejasme. The sequence goes on from CM044986.1 coordinate 3,303,226, forward strand.
TAGCTCCTTCTATTGACCATGTGGGATATAATCCACTTCAACACATCCCTTCATGTGTAGGCTAGATTTTTCGCTCTACACTTGGGTATTTTGAGCTTTCTTTGTGCAATGGTCGGGGCCTTAATCAACCTGCACTGATACCATGTAGAATTTCTTTGTGAAGCTTTTCTGAATCAATAATAATTCTGGGGTTTACAGCAATTATATACAGAGATATCAGAGCTGGAAATCAGCAAGGAATAGGAAAGTATCTTCCTACTAATCTAGTCCCTGATTTCAGGGATCCTAAATCTGCACTAACTATCCCTAGTATATTGCAGTCCCACTATAATATACAAGTTGAGTCAATGAAATTTATCATATTTTGCTTGAATTTTATCCTTAATGTTTCTAATCATTTAGTTGAGCTCCATTTGTTAGCTCATTGTTTATATCTTTCTTTTCCTTGCTAGTTCTTTACGACTGAGCCGCTTGCTTGTGAACCATCAAGTTTACCCAACTATCCTCCAAGTAAAGAAATTGACGCGAAGTTGCGGGATGAAGAAGCTAGGAGGTAAGATATATTTTGTTTCAAAGTTATGTGCAGTCATAATCATCAGCATGCCATGTGGCATTTGTTGCATGTTTAGTCTTCCCTATCATCGTCTCGACCTTTAAGTGTGTTTAAAAATATGCTGCAACTATATGCATGATAATTGAGAAAAAAACATGGATTAGTCATGCGTTTTCTTTCGTCTGTGTTTCCTCATCTGTTATAGTGAGCCTATTCTCATATTCCTTCTGAATCATCACCATCTATATGCACGCGACTCTGGTTATGTCAAAATTGTTCTGGTTTCATTTTATGATTCAAAGTGAGACATTTTGTGCTCATTTCAGGTAAAACTTACATCACTGTTGTTAATGTATTTGAATTTTTCTCAGGCAAAGAGCTACAGGAAGCAAGGACCAAAGAGCTGTCATGGGAAGAAGTGGTCCACTAGAACAACAACATGTTAACGTTTCTAATGCGAATGCTGAGCAACCATCGGGGCAGGTAGTTTCTTTCTCTAGTCAAACTTTCAATTCCTTCATGTCAAAGTCAGAAAAATAGGTACCAAAGTTTACAATTGGCAATGATGAACTACGAACTACAGCTTTGTTATATTACATTTGGGATAGATCGTCAGCTTGACTTTGATCTTGGTCTTTCTAATAAATTCTGAAATCTTAGTGGACATTGCTACATAGTTGCATCAAACAACTGCCTTTATGGTGGAGTCAGACACATTTTTCATAGGCTTCATTGTTTCAACATTCTAAGTTTTCATCTTCGACCACTCATTCTTTGATCAGGTGATGAGATTATTGTTGTTTCTAATTACAGAGAAGAATACCTCAACCCCCTACGAAGAGCAAGAATGGGATGTTCAAGTCCAATGGAGCGGATGATGGTTATGTTTTTCCAACGAACAAGAGGAATCAATTGCAAGTTGGCAAAGAAGGGAATGGAGATGTCTATGATTACAACCGGAAGAGAGTTTCACATTCAGGTCCTTTGATGAATGCACCTGGATGGCGAAGATCTGTAAAAGAGCATGAAGACCCTCCGATGTTTGCTGCTAGAGCAAACTTATCTAATTTATCTGGTTTAGTAGCTACAAGAACTTCCGTTTCTGAAGCTAATGGGGATAAATCACTCCCTGAAGGAGCTGAGTTTGGCCGCTCACGCAGATCATTCAATCAGTGGGACTATTCCGGAAAACAAGATCAGAGGCATCATGCCCAGAAGAGTGGTGATTCCCCTCATTCAACCAGCACGATGAAGCATACCACGAAAGAAGCAATTCCGGTAACTTTTCAAACTTTCCCTTCCCATATTTTCAGCTTTCTAAATGAGGGTTCTGAAGTGTTAAGTTAGTCGCATATTTCTCACAAGATAGTCACAGAAGAAGAATATACTCCCCGTCTCACAAAAGATGAAATGTTTATTTTTTAGGCTGTCCTATAATAGTTGAAATGTTTCATGAACATTTTAACACCATTTCAACCTTATTACCCTCAATTTCACTTCTCCACTCAAAATGTTAGTTTTGTCTTAGCTGCCAATTTTACTTTATTGCCATCAACACGTCAACACTCCTTAATCGTCTTGTCTAGTCAAATGTTTCTTCTATTGTGGGAGATGGAAGTATACTTTAAAGATGGGAAAAGTTGGCAATTAAAATAACTGTCAAGTGATTATCACACCTTAAATTTACTAGAAGGAAGTTATTGAGGAGCTTAAAAGTTGATCCTGTGATTTTCTTTCTTCTTCGTCAAATAAAGTGCAAAACATTGCAGAACTAACAATTTTAAAAACTTCAAAATATGTAGGATTCATTTACTTGAACACACAGCATTATTTTGGTTCCTGAGGGTTTCTTAAACTACTGACTGCACTAATCTAAAAAACCCCAAATGTTTGCTTTTCCAGCACGTACGAGGGCAGCGGGGGAACAAGATATTCATGTCCGGTCCATTGCTTGTTCCATCAAACAACATGGATCAGTTGCTTAAAGAGCATGACCGGAAGTTTCAAGAGTACGCTCGAAGAGCGCGACTTGACAAGACGAAACAAGCTGGTAAGGTACTAATTCAAGGGAGGTAATAGTCATTCGTTTCGCTCCGAGGCACAGATCTAACAGAACACTCCATACTGCTAGTACTACCACTATATATATATTGTCTACTCCTCAAGGTGTAGTTGGTAGGTAGAGAAAAAGATGTATGTATATAGTAGTACATGGTTTTAAGTGGGTGATGTTTGTAATAGTATTTGGAAGGTAAGATTGATATAGGTTGACCCTATTTCTTGCTTCACTGGGTGAATTCCTGCCCCAGTTCCATACTACATTTTCCATAATAGAATAGTGTCAAGTCTTGCCAAGATTTGTTTTTCCCCTTTCCCCCCCTAATTACAAGTGTAGAGGTTTCATGTTGCTCAAGCTCTTTGTTGTTTTGTACCTTTTATTTCTCTTTTTTCCCAATTTTATTAGGCTCTTGTTTTGCTTTGAACATTTACACTGTTGAGTTTTAGGTTTTATGTTTTTCCTTCCTGCTTCGAATATTGCTGACTTCATGTTGAGAGCATAACTAGTTATCGGGATTCAATCCTCATTTAGTTTGTTTATTAGGTTGTTCGCCATTGAATGATTAGTATTCACTTAAAAAAAAAGCACTTGTTAACAAGCCTAGAACTTACTTTGATTAGAGTGAAGTCATGTGTGATCTAATGAATTTATAGTAAATACTCGTATTATCGTAACTGATTCAATAATGGGCTTGGTACATGTTGCTGGCCTCGCTGTAGAAATTATTGGGCTTGTGGCCCAATGATGTATTGTGTTTGGACCCGTATTTTGGCTTAGTCAAATTATACATCTACACATTTGCAGGGATTGCACTATTCATTGTTGGGTGTGATTGATATACATCCAATTTTATACCCAACACTTTTGATCCAATCATTTTTTTGCAACATATTATGTTTAGGGTCCTTTTTTTTTTATCAATTTTCAAATTTGCTCATTAAATTTTCTTCTCTTAAATTCATCTCTCTAATATTTTTTTGGAACTATTCATTTATTTTATTTTCAATTTATCTTCAAATGTTTCACTTGATCTTTTCCGTCATATTTATACATCTATACATTTGTAGGGGATTGCACTATTCATTGTTAAATTTTGGTTGGGTGTGATTGATGTACACCAAATTTTATGCTCCACACTTTCGAACCAATCATTTTATTGCAACATATTATGTTTAGGGTCCTTTCAAATTTACTCCGTAATTTTTCTTCTCTTAAATTCATCTTTCTGATAATTTTTTTTTGTAACTATTCATTTTTTTATTTTCAATTTATCTTCAGATGTTTCACTTGATCTTTTTCTGTCATATTTATACAATTCCAATTTTTTTTACATATTTGTTTTTCTTCTTCTAGTTCAAAACAAGAATGTTTCATTTAAAAAAACTATTTTATCATATGAAACCTTAAAATTTTTATTAGGTTCCATTTCCATTTTTTCAATTTTAGGTTGTGATGTTTTGTTTTGGCTATTGATTCATCATTTCAAATATTACTTATTTCACAAAGCTTTATTTATTTTTTGTAATACTTTCGCTTTGAGCAATAATGTACATGTATTTATCCTTTTCTTATTTCCGTTTGATAGGAGAATTGGATTTGATATATTAAAAAAATCTTAAAGGATCTTATGAAATGGTACAATTTTGTATATTTTCCAACACAACTTCTTAATATATTTTTATTCTTCAAAACACACATGATTTTTTGCTGGAATAGTGAATCTATACAACTCAAAGTCTGTGCAAAACTCGAATAAATATATTTTTATATATGAGTAATTGAATTTTATTTTTATTAATATCTTATTTATAAGTGATTCATAAACCACTATGATTTCGATCTCTTTACATATATATGAATTATCTAATTTAATTGTCTTTGTACTCATAGAATGAGTTAAGTATATTGTTATTTTCTTTTAAATTGTCTTTACGTCAATTTTTGAGATCCAAAAGATGGTAAAATGAGTATAGGCACTACGTATTTATAGGTATTGAACTTTTCGTTATCAAATAGTAAAAAGTTTACAATTTTTTAAAATTTATTGTTTCAAATGTTCTTAGTATTTTAATATTTTACTTTTCAAAACTTCATTTTTTTTGCCAATCTTTAATTTTTTAGCAAGGCATCAGAAAATCTAGTTTGCAATCACATTCGGGAAAAGAGTTGGTCCCCTTTGAGATCATGAAAGCCCGCTCAAGAGATGTATAATAAAAACATACTCCCTCCGTTATCAAAAATTGGTGCGTTGTTTTTTTTAATGTTATAGGAGATTCAAATTATTAATAAAAATAAATCATTAAAAAAATTGGAAAAATATATTTAGAAATTACATATATTAATCTATAGTTTATATCTAAATTATTTGACTTTGTATATCAAAATATTGAAAAAAAATAAAATCATAAATAAAATATAAAAAAAGTGGACTAATTTTTTTATAGCATTTTTAGGGATGTAGTATAGTCGAAGAAGAAAGAATAGAAGTTGATGTCTAGGTTTCGGTTCGTGTTGTGTCGCCACTGCTGGGAGTCATCCATCCCCGCGCGTTGGTATGCACTCGCTACAACGATATGCTCGATCCTGTACGGCTCGTGACTGTTCGCCAGCTCCACCTGCTATCGTGTTTTCTCCACTGTCTCTGTAGAAAGCAGCTTTCTTTGTGGACGAGGCGTGCACTGCTTGAAGCCTCGATGAAGCTTCCTGCCACACCAGCCGGCCTGCTGCGTGCCGCCTTGATGATATCCTCTCGCTCGCTTCCCGTCCGCAGCTGATGTAACAAACCGTGTACAGTGCCAAAATATTGTCCGCTTTGGACTCCGGGCCCGCACAGATTTGCTTATACATGAGTCCACAGGTAAAACGCGTCTTGTGGGGTTAAGGAGCAACCACCCTTATAAGGCATGTATTACTCCTTTAGCTCATCCATGTGGGATGAACAACATTTTGGCACTGTACATAGAGGGGCTAAGGGAGTAATGCATGCCTTATAAGGGTGGTTGCTCCTTAACCCCACAAGACGCGTTTTACCTGTAGACTCAGGTAGAAGCAAATCCGTGCGGGTCGAGGCCCAAAACGGACAAAATCTTGGCACTGTACACGGTCTGTTATATTCGGTGGTTTCCCTGGAGGGTCAGTGCGTTTAGACTCACCGTCGTGGCTCACGGTTCTCTTATCATCGTGGCGAGTCCCTTGCTTTGGTGTTTGGTTGGGCCTTTTGCTGCTAGTTATGGTGGAGGTCCTGGCCTCATTAGGCTGAGGGGATGGCTCCTCCGACCCCAATATGGGAGCAACACTTTCCAAGACGGGCGGGGTTCTCTTTGATTTCTTGATAGGATGCTTCTGGTGTAATAGTGGTTGATTGGCATCCTGTACGGGCCACCCGGTTCATGGATGGGATAGGTGGCATAGTTAAGGATGGCTAGGTGTTTGCGATGGTTGTGGGTTTTCAGGTACTAGTAGGACTGAGCGGCGACTCGTCCTACCTGACGCCATGACTAATCGCCCTATGAACGTTTTGGGTCTTGTGTCTCCCCGAACAGTTTTGGTGTTGCTCAATTGACCTTTTTGGCTTTCAGTTTTCTTCTAGTGTGGTTACTTTATGTTTCGTCTGTGGCATTTTGTTGTTTACTGTTGTTTGTTGTGTCATGGAGAGTTTCTACTCCTGCATAACCTTTACCTCTGTTTTCCCCATTAGCGCAGTACCGTGATGTGCCGATACCGTTTTGCTCTTTGGGAGCTTGTCAAGGGTATCGAGGGCTAGATTCTCATCTTTTATCCGTCATGGCTTTAAGTCAAAAAATTCTCTAGTATTAAGAAATTCTCCAGTAAAAAAAATGAACAAAGAATAAGACAAATAGACATGATAACAATTTAAATCAAGCGGCCACCGACATAAATTAGTCATCGATAAATTCTCCAGTATTAAGAAAGCTCTTTCTTTTTGTGGAGAAAAGTTGATACATTTCCTTTTAAGTAAATCTTTTAACATCGTTTTACCTTATTACCACCATTTTCATTTTTTTTATCTAAAATATCGATTCTGTATTACAAATCCAAATAACGCAGGAGAGCGAAAATAAATGAAAGACAATGCAAAAGCCAAACAAATAACAGTTTCATGAAATGGGATAGGAAACAAAGCAACTAGCAGTACAAAGATAGTGAATATCTATGCGGCTAAAGCAAGGGGTTTGAGATGTTGAGTTGATGATATGAGAGGGTGACCGATATGAGAGGGGGCCTAAGGTCACGTGCATGCCTACTTCAACTGCGGCGTGTTCCATCTAACGATTAACAAAAATTCTCTACACCTAAGGGCAACTGTTGCGCTGGATACAGTTCGAGACCTGCACCAGACAAGAGCAAACAACACCTGGACCAATTTAATTCTCGAGAACTGGACTTGAATCATCCAGGAAGATCCAAATCTTGGACAGCCTGCATCAGACACACTCATTGTATCAAACCGAGCGAGTCCCTGCTCAACCCTACAAAAAGGGTACCAACGGTAACCGTAGTCCCAACAAACCGCGCCCGTTTCCTAGCATAACCCGGACCCAAGAACATTGTTTTCTCGCCCAAATACTCTTGTTGATAATAATTTGAGTAAAATACAAGTTTAAAAGTTAAACAGTGAAACAAACATAGAGAGAGTATGAAGATAGTTAATGATAAAAAAAATGGTAAATAAATTGAAGAATAGTTAATGTAGAGGTGTGTACATAAATTGACCGAATAATAGTGTATTTATGTCAACTACTCCTACGTATTTGTTATTCCATTTTGCCTGACAGGTTGGGTGACACAAGTGAGAGTCTGATCGTGTATTTATGGCATATACATTCGGCGACGATATCATATATGTATGGAAATACTACTGGAATTCTAATTATGTTAATATTCATAGTAGTGTGGTTTTTAGATATCGTGCAACCATGTGGATGTCTCTACTAATTTGTGCAATTATCAACGATAATGTTTTCAAATTTTATAATTTTATAAACCTTTCATCATAAATTTTATTGTTACGCAATTTTGATATCTGATATTTTCAAATTTTACTTTAAGTAGGGACACGTGATAGAGGATGGTAATTTAAAGTCTCCACCTTATATCATAAAGAGTTTAATCTATCACTAGATTAGATCCTTCGGAACATCTAGATCTATATTTAACTCCTAATGAAAATATGTACGCATTTAAATTATTAAAGAAGGCTAGAATAGATACTCTCATTGATTTTTATGATTTATTGATTTTTATGATTTCTAAAATGTCTAGAACTCCTCTTAAAGTGTAAAATCACATGTAATCGGTGACTTCAATAATAGTTGTGCGTAGTCATGAAAACTAGCTATGTATTTTAAAAAGAGTAAATATATCCCTTAACTTTAATTTTTGTCATATTGGTGTCCCATTTTAATTTTTTGTCATTTTTAAGTCTCATTTTTTAACTTTTTACTCGTCTATGGTCCTTCCGTCTAAATGTTCGTTATCTCAACGCGTGGATGCTGAGGTGGCGCCTCATTAGCTAAATGTGGTGAAGATGGCGTCTTCCAGCTTCGCTTCAGCAAGAGATATGTGCGTGGATGACGTACCCAGATGCAGATGCGGGGTTAAAGTGGTACTGAGGATGTCGTGGTCTGGAGAAAACGCTAGACAACGTTTTTTTGTATGTTCCAACTATGAGGTTAGTTATGCGGTTCTGAGATGTTTCTTTTGGATTTATCAAAAAAAATTGTCCAACATCGTATTAAGGATTTGAATTGAAATTTGTTACAGAGATACAGGTATTGTGGATATAAGTGTTGGTTTGATCCACCAACACCTGAGTGTTTAAGAGTGGTCATTTTTGGCCTTGTAAGGAAGTTGGAAGCTGCAAGATTGAGGGAAACTGGTGGTGTAGAGGAAAGTGGACAGAGAGGTGTTGAAGAGGAAGAGTCAATGACGAAGAGGGTTGAGCTGGCGGAGGCAAGAATGCACACAGTGAAAAGGAAGAACAAGATTTGAAAGACCCGTGTGATGTTTATGTTGTTGGTATGGTACTTGTATGGGCAAGGGAAGAGGGGACCTGTGTTTAATGTGTGTGTCTGTTAGATGTGTTTTGTATGTGGTAGTTGTGGGCGAGGTAGTTTAAGTTGTGGAGGTGAGGATTGTTAAATGTGTTTGTTTTTAGTACATTTATCTTCACAATGAAACCTTGTTGTTAACTTTTTTCCGTCCTTTTTAAGTCTCATTGTTAACTTTCGCGTCCTATTGTGCTCATAATGTTAACTTTTGCGTCCTATTGTGGTCTTAGTTTTAACATTCTCGTCCTAATGAAGTCTTATTTATTAGTTTCTCGCAATAATGGGGTCCCCTAAATACTTAACATCCAACTTGTCAGCCATGTGTTTTGACACTCTTACCATGGAATCAGATCATATAAAGAGTTAACAAATAAGTTGCAACAACATAAATCCATAAATAAGTTACATGCACATATATGTTAAATCCACAACATCCCTAACATTTAAATCCACAGCATCACTTAAATAAAGTTCCTACATCCTTGAGGGTGCAAAATCACAGTTAACATACACATCATCAACCATCTAAAGCATATAAACCTTCAAATCACATATGTTATCCCATCCACCTTAACCTTTACAAAATATCCATCAACAATCAAACGCGTCTTTCTTGCTTCAACAAAGGCATTGGTCCTTGGAGCAGAGGCAGCTACATTTGAGGCACCATGTTACAGCCGCCATGTGACGGACGACTTCCGAGGTAGTTTCCGTACGATTTACGATCTGTTTTCTGATTTCTGTAAATATCGGGACTTAAATTTAAACATGTTGAACATGTTTTCCGTGTGTTATGAAGTCCCAGAGTTGGTATCAGAATTTCAGTTCAGTTGGAAATTTTGTTAGGAAGTTATGCAAGTTGTGGTTGGACTAAATCGCAACTTTGCAAAGTTTGGAGGACCAAATTGTAAATGTGGAAAATGAGAGGTTTCCTCTTCCTTAAGGTAAGAGAGGTCGGTCACTTGGAATAAAAAGGAGAGAAAGAAAGAGAGAAGAAAACATTTTCATTTCAACGTCTTCTTCTCTCTCTCGTCCTCCTTCTCCGTGAAAATTCAAGATTTGAAGCTCTAGTGATCTTTGACAATATTGGTCCAAACTCTGAGGTAATGATATATGTTGTTCATAGAGAAGAGTTATACGCTTCCTACGGATCAGAATTCTTATTGCATGCTCTGTTGATCAGTTGTGAAGAGAGAAAGGATTGAGAGTTTGTAGGAACCGGTATCGCGGATGCTTCTCTCCGCCGCGGTTTCATGAATTACATTGCTTCCTTGTTCGTGAATCGAGTGGGTTGCGTGGAAATCTTTGGTGAATAAGATAAGGGTTCAGTTTTTCCTTGATTTTGCATTCTGGGATGCGTAGAATATGCATGTCAGGGTAAATTAGGGCTAAGTTTGCTAAAGGGCGTGTCTGAGGGCCATCGTCGATCTGGGAAAGGAGCTTTGCATGAGTCTGAGAAGGAGCTTCGCATGAGTCTGTGAAGGAGCTTCGCATGAATCTGAGAAGGAGCTTCGCATGAATCTGAGGAGAAGCTTCGCATGAATTTGAGAAGAGGCTTCACACGAGTCTAAGGCTTTGTATGGGCACTTCGCGCTGGAGGATTCCATGGGCAGCTTTGCCCTGGAGTCTTCGCATTCGCTTGGAGGTTTCACCCCGTGAGGACTTCGCCTTCACCTAGGCTTCGCATTCGCCCTGGGAGGCTTCGTATTCAGTATGGGAGTCTTCGCATTCGCTCTGGGAGGCTTCACCTTCACACTGGGGCTTCGCCGGCCCGCTCACCCTGATCTCTTTCTCGCTGACGGCGAGTATTAACCATACCTCCTGAAATTCAGAATTACCAATAGCACATACAAAACGGTAAATGTCTAACAGAAGCTAGCAACGGTATTCCTATAGGCTCTGCAATGTAAATGCAATGCATGATGCAATCACACCAATTCCTCAGATTCACATATGCATATCAGAGATTCTAACTCTGAGCATCAGCCTCTCCCGAGGTCCCGATTTAATTTTGTATAGTACGTCTCGAAGAACCTACCTCCCGCTCTGTCACCTCTTCCAAAAATGTTCAAGTAAGGGGTTGGCTAGACCTCTTACCAAACATCTCTGGAATCAGATGGCAACACAGTGGCTCGCTCTATCAAGCCCGTACACAAAACAGAAGTCCACCTCTGCACTATACCAGACTCAGAACACAACCTTACCCGATTCTCATACTTGACAAAACCTGCTTTGATACCACCTTTACTGTTACTCCCCTTGTGCGGAAGCTGATGTAATGCGTAGGCAGGAACCGGAATCGGGGGGGAACAGTAACACGAAGTTCCCTTGGTGTAGTGGTCCAAATCCACCCGATTAAAATTTCACCTTATCCTACACATGCAGTAAACTTGTAGTACAAGTAACGAGAATCATCTGAATTCAAACATACTTATACATATACATATGTGATGCAACATGCTTTTACATGCTAGCATTTACATATATAGAGCCAGAACCTACTATCAAACATACCTACGTGTGTGGAGGGATCTGGTACACCAAGATCCTCAAAAAGCAACTCCACGTTGGTCACCGCTGTTGCTATACAGAGAACAGAAGACAACCGTCAGACATCTCAGAATGTGCTTAAATCAGAATAAGATCTTACAGAAAATCACAAATAGGACTACCTTTTTTTTCTAAATCAGAAGACAGACTCGGAGTTATTAATACCTGAAATTCAGACCCCAGAAAGCACCGAGAGACTCTACTCTTCGGGCTTCTTATCAGACGATCCTGAAAAGAGGAACAAACTAAGGGTGAGTCCTCGATGAGAACTCAGTAAGGGTTAGATATAGGGTAGGGTTTTTGAAATCCGTAGTATACTGAACTTACGATACCTGCATCAAAATTTCAGATACAAACAGAAAACAGATAATAATATTAACAATATTAAAAGTCAGACAGATTCGGCAGACCTCTGAGGCTTCCAGCCTTACAAAAGAGGTTTTTAGAAATAACAGATATATTAGAGGCTTGGTACCAGCCCGGGGTCCAGAATCTCCGCTGCCGACAGAACAGATTCAGATAACAGAATACAGAAGGAAACTTCTCAAGCAAGTTATCCTGAAGCAGATAACAGAATACACACATACATCCTAGCCTATTCCATAAGCTAAGTTCGATATTACCGAGGCTAGAGGGAGCTGAGGGCTGCATCGCAATACTGAAAGTGTAAAGTTAAGCCTTAGGTGAAGGCAAGGTTCTTTCTGGCGAAAAGGGATCCTGACTCTCCGAGAGATGTTCCAGAAGAGTGGGATATGGAACAACAGTTGCATCTTCAGCAGCAAGAAATCGTTGATCTCGCACAGACCCTGGAGCAGATTTGGGATATAGTTATAGCGTTATTGCCTGTTTTGACTCAGGTTGCTCCGGGGGTTCAGCAGGTTCAGAGCGAGGAGAATACTGTCACTCGTACTACGGCTTGTACTGGTACTACATCGCAGGAAGGGGATTCAGAGAGACGCCCTCTACCTAAGAGGGTACAATCTGAGGTTGACCGTGAGGTCAGATCTGATCGTTCTGAGGAAGAGCAGCACCGGGATGACAGGAATTCGCACCATCACCGATAACATAGAGGTGATGAGTGTGATGAGTCAAAGACCCGCAGGTCTCGCAGGGGCTTGATCAGCAGGAGCCCCGATCTGGGGATATTAGACTGCTTGAGCAATTTCTGCGTCTGAATCTAACAAAGTTTGATCGCAGGGGAGGACCAGAAGCAGTCGAGACCTGGATTTCTGATATGGAGAAGACGCTTAGGATGCTACACTTGTCTTCCACTACCATGGTATCCCTGGCTATGTACAACTTGGCCGGACAGGCAGATCAATGGTGGAGGAGTGTACAGAGCGCCAGGATAGTACAGTTTGAGTGCAGAGATGAGCGGGACCCAGGTGTGGGCTTGGAGGAGTTTTCCCAAGTGTTCCTGGAGTGCTATATCGGTGATGCAGTCCGAGATCTCCGTCAGAGGCAGTTCAACAGTCTGTAGCAGAGTGACAGGACCATCCAGGACTATGAGCAGAAATTTGATCGGTTGGTCCGTTTTGTTCCTCAGTATTATGAGTTTGAGGAGCAGAAGGCCAAACGGTTTGTATGGAGACTGCGCCCTGATATCAGATGGGCGTTGCGACCCCTGGGTATCACTACTTACAGCGAGGCAATTCAGAAGGCTCAGCTTCTGGAGCAGGAGGAGTCTCCTTGTCGACCTCGCGAGAGTGTATCAGGTTCCGGATTCCAGAGATCATGGAGACCTTTCAGAGTCTTGGACAGAGGAAAGGGTGTTGTTGCAACATCATGTGGACCTCTTTTTCATAGTCGTGGGACTTTCCATGCAATCGACCATGTTATAGAGAGTCTGGCTGCTGTCTGAGGTGTGGGTCCACGGAGAATTGGATCCACGACTGTCCTCTGATGTCCAGATAGGAGTCCGATAGTTTTCCTCGGGCACCGCCTCCACCATTTCATAGAGGTCTGCGACAGCCAGCGCGACCACCACTTCCACCACCACAGCAGGCTCAAGTAGGCAGAGTCTTCCGGATTGAGCATGGCGAATCGACTCAGCAGGGAGCGCTGAAAGGTACACTGCTTCTGAACGATGTATCTGTTACTGTATTGTTTGACACTAGTGCTTCTACATCGATTGTAGCATAGGAATGTGCTCAATCTCTGTGATTATCTGTTTGTCAATTATCTGATGTGTTTCTAATTAAAACTGGTGGGAGTCAATATTTGTTTTCAAGTGAGATGGCTCAAGATTGTGTCTTGACTTTGGGAGGACACAAATTTCTGTCTGATCTGTTAGTTCTGGATGTTTCGAAATATGATGTGATTCTTGGGATGGATTGGCTATCCAAGAATTCTGTTCAGATTGATTGTGCCCAGCGGCAGATCAGGGTATCTGGAGAAGTAATGCCTCTATTTGTTACACTGGATGTGGAGGTTGTGGAACACCGTATGGAGCTTCAGGTTCTGGATCGGGTCCCAGTGGTGAGCGAGGAAGAATATTATGGATTAAATCCAGCTGTTACTTTAATGGAGTTGGAGAAGATTCCGATTGTACGATACTTTCCGCAAGTTTTTCCGGAGGATCTTCCAGGGCTACCACCGGAGTGGGAGATCACGTTTGAGATTCAGCTCCAACCAGGTTCTACTCCTATTTCTGTTCCCCCTTATCGCATGCCTATAGTTGAAATGAATGAGTTAAAGAAACAATTGGATGAAATGCTTGCGAAAGGGTTTATTAGACCGAACCCTTCTCTATGGGGTGCTCCGGTTCTGTTTGTGAGAAAGAAGGATGGTACCCTCAGGTTGTGCATCGATTATCGAAAGATAAACACCATCACAGTAAAGAATAGGTATCCGCTATTCAGGATCGATGATCTGTTTGATCAGTTGAAGGGAGCAAAGGTCTTTTCGAAGATCGACCCGCGGTTCGGATATTTTCAGTTACGAGTTAAGGAGGAAGACATTCCGAAAACGCGCCTTCGGTCGACTAACGCTCTGCAGCATTTTTGGATATGATGAACAGAGTCTTCCGTCCTTAGCTAGATTCATTTGTTGTGGTGTTTATTGATGACATCCTGGTTTATTCCAAGAATGAGGATGCACATCAGGACCATCTGAGGATGGTATTACAGACACTATGAGAACATCGGCTATATGCCAATTTTCCAAGTGTGAGTTTTGGATTTGTGAGGTTTCTTTTTTTGGTCATGTTATCGGAGAACATGGCTTATCTGTGGATCCTGAAAAGATTAGAGTTGTACGAGATTGGAAGCAACCCACGAATGTGCGTGAGATCAGGAGCTTTCTGGGATTAGCTAGTTACTATCGGAGGTTTGTTCAGGGTTTCTCCGTTCTAGCCTCACCCATTACTCAGCTAACTCAGAAGGGACGAGTTTTTGTGTGGTCTGACGAGTGCGAGCGCAGTTTCCAGGAGCTTAAGCAAAGGCTGACGAACGCTCCAATTCTGATATTACCAGATCCGAGTGTGCCGTATGTTATCTATACGGATACATCACGAGTCGGATTAGGTTGTGTTTTGATGCAGGGGAATAACGTTATTGCTTATGGGTCGAAACAGCTTCGACCACATGAGCAAAATTATCCGACGCATGATCTGGAACTAGCTGCAGTAATATACGTTCTGAAACAGTGGAGAAATTATCTGCTTGGGAGCAAATTTCAGATTTATACCGACCACAAGAGTTTGAAGTATTTGTTCACTCAAAAGGAGTTAAACATGAGACAGCGTCGATGGCTAGAATATATTAAAGATTATGATTGTAGCATCGAGTACACCGCTGGTATGGGTAACTCTGTGGCGGATGCTCTGAGCAGGAAGTACACAAGATTGCTCGGGGGCGGAGACCCAGATCACAAGCCCAAGTAGGATGATCTGGTGTGCTTATGGCATGATTGGAGGCGTTAGGAGAACACACAGGTGTGTACCCTGACTATTCAGTTTGGATGGTTAGATAGTGTTCGAGAGGCACATAGAAAGGATCTGGAGCTGAAGAAGATATCGGGCGAGAGTAAAGGAGCTTTGCGCCAGTCATTTGAGTATAGACAGGGGTTGTTGTACTTCAGGGATCGGCTATATGTGCCCGATATTCAGGTACTCTGGGATGAGATTTTCGCAGACGCTCATTTGAGTCGATTGAGCATACACCCCGGAGGCGAGAAGATGTACAAGGACCTGAGGACACTGTTATAGTCACCTCGTGTGGGTGGTGACTTCTGTGTATCCCGGGGCTCCATTCTAAGCATGCGGGACATGTTTTCTGTTGGTCAGATGGCTCCCAAATCTTTTCTAGGTATCATTTTCGAGAATGCTTACATATTCGACACGAGTCCCTGCATCTTTTCACGAAAAATATTTTTCGGGTCGGGACATTCGTTCTCCGGTGACACTCGGGGCTCGGGATGGAAAATTTGATGGCACCAAGGGTATATGGTATTTTACGACTCGGGATGAATATTGTGGAGGTAATCGAGAAAGCACACATGACGTGATTATTTGGTCGGGATAGCAAGCACACACGTCGGGATTTGCTCGGGTTAAGTTGGTGCGGGACAATACTTCAACACTTAGGCAAATTTCAGATTTGGTGTAGTGAGTCACCATAGTGAGTAAGGTGTGTGTGTGCTTGGGAAGTGAGTAAGGTGTGTGTGTACTTGGTAAGTGAGTAAGGTGTGTGCGTCATAAAGCAAAGAGTATAGAAGGTGAGTAATTAGGAAGAGAAGCATTTTTGGCTTCATTATTCTCTCACAAAACCGCCGGCTCTTCACTCTCTTCTCTACCTCACTTGTGTTCTTCATCTTGCAATGGTAAGAAAGGATTGATCTTGGTGCTAAGCTTGAGGTAAGCTTGTTCTCTTCATGAGTTTGGTGTGTTGGAGCATGATTTGTGGTTGATATACATGTTGAATCCGAAATCATGACAAGCCTTAGCTAGATGATTTGTTCATCTTCTTGCTTCAAGCTTTGGGTTATGTAAGAACACATTGGGTTAAGAAAACCTTATTTGGCTGAATTATTGGCTAAATCTTAAGTATGTTGAATTGATGTCATCTTGGTTCATGCTTTGGATATGTTGTTCCTAGCATGATTAGGAGTTGCTATTAGGGTTCAATTTGAAGGTGAGCATGTTGGATGAAAAGTGCCCAAATGGCCGAATTGTTCATGTGAAGATTTGTATGATTTTGGGAAATTATGGTGAAGTATGTTAGTAAGCATGCTTAGAATGTTTAATTGTTGAATTAAGCATGAGAATGGAACCCTAATTGGATTGAAAAGGATGTTGGTGTAAGAATTAGGTTAAGGCCGAAAATGAGAAAGGGTATGTTTATGGTTGTGGTGTGTTTTGGGGATGTATTGATAATGGAATGATATCAGGAATTGAAGTAGGTAACAAACGATGTTCGGAACATCATTTTCTGAAATTGTGAACGTAACCGACCTACTTGCTTGCTTGCGTAAATTTGGGAAAGTATGATTTGAATGCTTAGTTGTGCATGTGTAAGTATAAATAACTATGTTCTAGCTCGGTTTGAGAATCCGAGCTTTCTGTGGAATTTTGCGGGAAAGTGCGGGATTAGTTCCCGGGGGTCTGGATTGGTGATTTCTGATTTGTATGTGGTTGTTCAGCTTGAATCAGCAGTTGTGGAGTAGTGCGGGACTTCGGAAGTCACACTACCGCGTTTCAGGCCGAGCATCGGGATTTTCCCGGGATTCTTCTGCGGATCGATAATAGCACGGTAAGGGTTCAACTTCTCTCATTATACATTCTGGGAGGGATATCATGTATATCGGGGTTAGTTGAAGCGGGTTCCGGGTTGAGGACGGGTGTCCGGTGATCCCGGGGCCAGTTATATGGTAAGGTACAGGTATGCAGGTTCAAGGCCCGGGACGGTCTCGGAGACCTCGGGTTCCTTATCGGTACTCTATACCTGCACTGGGTGCTGATATTTTGTATGTACCTTGCGGTATATTCTGTTGTATACCCTGCGGTATACTCTGTTTACGTATGCAGGTTCAAGGCCCGGAATGGTCTCGGAGACCTCGGGTTCTTCTTCGATAATCTATATCTGCACTGGGTGCTGATATTCTATGTATACCCTGCGGTATACTCTGTTTGTTATATACCCTGCGGTATATTCTGTGACCCTTGACAGTTATGGGGATCGCGACCCCGGCTGGTACCATGCCTCTGTTAGCTTCGGCTTTTGACCTCTTGGAGAGGGCTGTCGTTCTGTTGATTTTGCTTTTATGGGTCTTTGGCAGTCTGCACCGCGTCCTTCGGGACTCTGTTTATTATTTATGTTTATATCTGTTACATATATATATATATATATATATATATATTCTTGTGTTCTTGTGTTTTCTTTGTTTTGCAGGTAACCGCGCACTTAGCTTGCTATATGCAACATGTATCTTACCTCAGCCCTTACTGGGTCCTCCCGAGGACTCACCCCTTATGTTTACCACCTTTCAGGTGTATCTGACAAGCAGCCAACAGACTAGAGTTCCGTGGTGCTTTCTGTTCTGTGATCAGGTATCTGCAGTTCCGACACGGAACTTCTGTTATGTTATAGGGGTAGTCTCGGTAGAGGTTTCAGTCTGCTTTCTGATTTCAGGATTATGCTAAGTATAGCATATGGGTTTTCTCACGGTTAACTCACCTTTCTCTTCTGTTTGTGTGTTAGCAGCAGCAGTGGTATGTGCGGGAATCTTCTGATCTCGGAGTTTCTCCTAGATTCCGCACTTAGGTAGGTGTATATGCATGCATGTCATTTGTCTGATCATGCTATGTATCCTAGATACATTCTGCTTCTGTATATATGTTCTAGATACTCTGTATGACCGGGGACTCGCCCATGACAGTGGAAGGCGGGACCTGGGATGTGATCATACTCTGATGTGTTAGACACATTCTGTATCTGTGTGTTTCTGAGAAGCTATGTATGATGTTATCCATGAACTGTATGTTTGGTGATGGTGGAGTGCTCGCCTATTTCAGTGGGGCGGGGCTCGCCATGGATAGTTAGGGTTATACTGTATACTTGCCATGTATGAGATTTGCAGGTTGCGGGTCGGAAAACGACCGTAAGGTATAAGCGCATAGCTCTGTCTGCATACTCCGAGAGCAAAGCGTTCTCAGGCACCGGGCCTTCGAGAACGAGACTTTGCGGGCCGGGTCACGGGACCACTACACGCAGCGGGTCTCGGTTGGACCGACCGCTTCCAGTAGCTCACGCAGCTTCCGTTTCCGCCGTGTGCGGTTACATGGAGTACCAGACTCCATAGTATCCGATTGGGATCTGCACTTCACCGCACGATTCGGAATTCTTTTCATAAAGCTTTGGGCACACGTATTCATCTGAGCACAGCGTATCACCCTCAGACTGATGAACAGTCGGAAAGGGTTATTCAGATTCTGGAAGATATGTTACGAAGTTGTGCGATAGATTTCGGAGGTGATTGGGATCAGCATTTGCCGTTGGCAGAGTTCTCGTATAACAATAGCTATCAAGAGTACTATCAGCATGGTGCCTTACGAGGCTCTGTATGGACGGAGGTGTGTGACACCTCATTGTTGGGCATACATATCGGACAGAGTGGAGTTAGGTCCCGAGATCATTGAGGAAACTACGCAGAAGATTAAGAAGATTCATGCACGATTGAAGGCTGCAAATGACATAACCACCTCTTATGCGAATAGACGTTGGAGAGATCTGGAGTTCAAGGTGGGTGATAAGATATGGTTGAAGGTAGCACCGATCAGGGGAATTGTCAGATTTGGTAGACGAGGCAAGTTAGCCCCGAGATATATTGGTCCATATGAGATTCTTAAGCGGGTTGGAGAGGTAGCTTATCGTCTGGCATTGCCACCTGACATGTCTGCGGTTCACAATATTTTCCACATCATTAAGCTCAAGAAGTGTCTGTTGGATCCAATTCAGGCTATACCTGCGGAAGAGGTTCATTTGGCACTGGATTTGACATATCAAGAAGTATCGGTTGCCATTCTGGCTCAGGATAATTAGAAACTTCGTAGCAAGTTAATTCCGATGGTCAAAATTCAGTGGTCACATCATTCTGACCGGGAGGCAACTTGGGAGACCGAGAAGAATATAATGGAGCGATATCCTGAGGAGTATCTGAGACTGAGGACCCTCTTGGAGGACCAAGATTCCTAAGTGGGGGAGATTGTTACACCCGCCATGTGTCGGGCGACTTTCAAGTAGTTTCCATACGATTTACGATCTATTTTCTAATTTCTGTAAATATCAGGACTTAAATTTTAAAATGTTGAACATGTTTTCTGTGTGTTATGAAGTCCCGGAGTTGGTATCAGAATTTCAGTTCAGTTGGAAATTTCGTTAGGAAGTTATGCAAGTTGCGGCTGGACTAACTCGCAACTTTGCAAAGTTTGGAGGACCAAATTGTAAATGTTGGAAATGAGAGGTTTCCTCTTCCTTAAGGTAAGAGAGGTTGGTTACTTGGAATAAAAAGGAGAGAAAGAAAAGTGAGAAGAAAACATTTTTCATTTTATCGTCTTCTTCTCTCTCTCTCGTCCTCCTTCTCCGTGAAAATTCAAGATTTGAAGCTCTAGTGATCTTTGACAATATTGGTCCAAACTCTGAGGTAATGATATATGTTGTTCATAGAGAAGAGTTATATGCTTCCTACGGATCAGAATTGTTATTGCATGCTCTGTTGATCAGTTGTAAAGAGAGAAAGGATTGAAAGTTTCCAAGAACTGTTATCGCGGATACTTCTCCGCCGTGGTTTCGTGAATTACGTGCTTCCTTGTTCGTGAATCGAGTGGGTTGCGTGGAAATCTTTGGTGAACAAGGTAAGGATTAAGTTTTTCCTTGATTTTGCATTCGGGATGCGTAGAATATGCATGTCGGGGTAAATTGGGGCCATCACCGATATGGTAAAGGAGCTTCGCATGAGTCGAGAAGGAGCTTCGCATGAGTATGAGAAGGAGCTTCACATGAATTTGAGAAGCGGCTTTACACGAGTCTAAGGCTTTGTATGGGCGCTTGGCTGGAGGATTCCATGGGCGGTTTTGCCTGAGTCTTCAAATTCGCATGGAGGTTTCGCCCGCGAGGACTTCGCCTTCACCTGTGCCTCGCATTCGCTCCGGGAGGCTTCGCATTTACTATGGAAGTCTTCGCATTCGCTCCGGGAGGCTTCGCCTTCACACCGGGGCTTCGCCAGAAAGAACCTCGCCTTCACCTAAGGCTTAACTTTACACTTTCGCATTGCGATGCGGCACTCGGCTCCCTCTAGCCTCGGTAATACCGAACTTAGCTTATGGCATAGGCTAGGATGTATGTGTGTATTCATTATACGCTTCAGGATAAATTGCTTGACAAGTTTCCTTATGTATTCTGTTATCCGAATCTGCTCCGGCAGCAGGGATTCCGGACCCCGGCTGATACCAAGCCTCGATATAATCATATTTCTAAAACCTCTTCGTAAGGCTGAAAGCCTCGAGGTCTGCCGAATCTGTCGACTTTTAATATTGTTAATATTATTATCTGCTTTTTATTTGTATATGAAATTTTGATGCAGGTATCGTAAGTTCAGTATACTACGGATTTCAAAAACCCTACCCTATATCTAACCCTTACTGAGTTCTCATCGAGGACTCACCCTTAGTTTGTTCCTCTTTTCAGGATCGTCTGATAAGAAGCCCGAAGAGTAGAGTCTCTCGGTGCTTTCTGGGGTCTGAATTTCAGGTATTAATAACTCCGAGTCTGTCTTCTGATTTAGAAAAAAAAGGTAGTCCTATTTGTGATTTTCTGTAAGATCTTATTCTGATTTAAGCACATTCTGAGATGTCTGACATTGTCTTGTTCTCTGTTTAGCGAAACGGTGACCTACGTGGAGTTGCTTTTTGAGGATCTTGGTGTACCGCATCCCTCCACATATGTATCTGTAAGTATGTTTGAATTCAGATGATTCTCGTTACTTGTACTACAAGTTTATTTCATGAGTAGGATAAGGTGAAATTTTAATCGGGTGGGTTTGGATCACTACACCAAGGGAGCTCCGTGTTATCTTGCTTTCGCCCCAATTCCGGTTCCCGCCTATGCATTACATCAGCTTCCACACAAGGGGGTGACATACCATCCCTTCTTCCCTACATAAGAGTAAAATATGTTATAGTGATTACATATCTTAAATTAACATAGAACCCTAACATTCAAGAGATATTATTGTACACGTGCTTTAAAACTAACCCTTCTTCTCGATCTCCACAAATGCACTGTTACTCTGTGGCAATGGTTGTTGATTTGTGTTTGTATTCCCAGTCCAAGACCTACATCACGGTGACATAGTTTAATGTGTGTGCAAGCCTAAACACATGCATTAATGTTAACTTAACACTTTAAACTTTTCTTACAGTCTTCTTGATGTGATTAGGGAGGGTATCCGGGAACACGAGGAGCAGATCTAGCCAACAAAGGAGCAACACGGGGTAGGTTTGATTGATGAGGCGGAAATGTCAACAGGTTGACAGATCCGAAATGCACAAAGCAAAACGATGCGGAAGCTTGTGAAACGAACGGATATGGCCGCCAACTCCTCCTGGATCCTTGCCCAGGCAAAGATGGTGTTATGCCTTTGGCGACTCCTCCTTCTTGATACCGAAAAGGTCCAAGACAAAGAAAGCCTTCGTTGCCAAAATTGTGGGGGGAATGTAGATGGGGCCAACACCTCCTTCTTCCAATGAGAAGGCAATATTGGTCTTAGTAGACTTGTAAAGAAAAACTTAACAAGAATTGAGTGGAAAATGTAGATAGGTTGAAAAGAGAATCACTCTCAATTTCAAGGAAAAAGGTGAAATATATTGGATGATTGAATTTGTGTTGCAAACTAACCTAGACCTCCTTTTATAGGACAAGGAAGCTAGGCATCCCAATCAATTTACAAGTCCCTTCATCTCCACTCTTAATGATGGAAATTAAAAAGAAATGTAAATGTGAGAATTTAAAACAATTATTTCTAAATTTATTCTAGGCTAGCTAATGGGTAGACCTAGCCAAAACAACTCTGAAAACTGAAATAAAATGGTAAAAATTCGAGCTAGAAGATGATGGATGAGTTTTGGCTAATAAATGAGGAGTAAATGATCCTCATTTAAGTGCTCTTGATGGAGGGGCTTCAAGGCTTGTAACTCCTTCTTCACCAATGGTTTCTGGATGATTTTGGATGACTCTTGAGTCCTCAAGGCTGCTGAAGTTCGTCCTTGAAGAGAAGTGAACGGTTGGAAGCTTTAAGAAAGCATTGAATGCGCCATTCTTTGTCTCAACAGTTGAGATATTCGTGAATCATGCACTTGGGCCAAATTATCATTTGGTTGAGCCCAAACCGAAATGTTGAAAATTGTTTGCACCATTTGGGAATTGGGTTGGCCCAAATTGAGGAGTGCTTGCACTTTTCCTTCATCTTTGTGGATATCTTCACTTTGCTCCTCACACTTTGCAAAACGTGCATCAACAGTTGAGAGCGTCCTTAGCCTTCTTAGTCCGGCTCCTTGTCATAGGTCCACCAAGGCCAACGAGCGGATCTTGATGTTTGGGCTTGGGTTGGGCCTGTTCCACGTCACTCCCCCCTTCTTCAAAAGATTCCGACCTCGGAATCTCATCTTCCATAGTACCTTCAAAAGGGGAAAGATCCATAACGTTAAACGTTGCATGTACTCCATATTTACCACTAGGAAGATCTAGAGTGTAGGCATTATCTCCCCTTTTTGCAACCACTTGGAAGGGACCATCTCCTCTTGGGGCGAGTTTGTTCTTCCTTTCTTGAGGGAATCTCTCCTTTCTCAAGTGTAACCATACCCAATCACCAACGTCAAAGGTGACTTGTTTTCGACCTTTATTTGCCCTCCTTGCATAGGCTTCATTCTGTTTGGAGATCCTTTCTTTCACCTTCTCATGTAACTCCTTCATTTGTTTCGCTTTCATTGCTCCATCTTTATGAGCTGCATCATTAAGAGGTAAAGGCAATAAGTCCATTGGAGTCAACGGGTTGAAACCGTAAACAACTTCAAAAGGGCTATGAGTTGTTGAAGTATGAAAAGCCCTATTGTAAGCAAATTCAACATGTGGAATAAACTCCTCCCACTGCTTCAAATTCTTCCTAAGGAGTGTTCTAAGCAATTGTATCATTGTTCTATTAACTACCTCGGTCTACCCATCAGTTTGTGGGTGACTAGATGTTGAAAACAATAGCTTAGTACCAAGTTTAGCCCATAATGTCTTCCAAAAGTGACTTAGGAATTTGGTGTCCCTATCACTTACTATTGTCCTAGGCAATCCATGATATTTAACAACCTCCTTAAAGAATAAATTTGCAACATTTGTAGCATCATCCGTTTTATGGCAAGGAATAAAGTGAGCCATTTTAGAAAAACGGTCAACAACTACAAAAATTGCATCATGCCCATTTTGAGTCCTAGGAAGACCAGTAACAAAATCCATTGATATGTCAACCCAAGGTAAAGAAGGAGTAGGGAGTGGAGTATACAACCCGTGAGGCTCAAGTTTAGACTTAGCCTTTTTGCATGTGACACATTGAGCACAAAATTTGTCCACGTCCTTCTTCATGTTCGGCCAAAAGAAATGCTCTTTGAGAGCTTCCAAGGTCTTGAGTTGACCAAAATGTCCCATAAGTCCTCCTCCATGGGCTTCCCTTACAAGTAGCTCTCGGATGGAACCTCTAGGAACACAAAGCTTGTTAGCTTTAAAGAGATATCCATCAAATATGTAATAAGTGTCAACAGTTGAGACAAACATGCTTTGTAAACAGATCCGAAGTCAATATCTTCACCATACAAGTTCTTCATCTGTTCAAATCCCAAAACCTTCTTGTTCAACATCTTTGAATAAAGCATACCTTCTAGACAATGCATCTGCCACTACATTTTCTTTACCTTTCTTAAACTTAATTAAGTAAGGAAAAGATTCAACAAATTCCATCCATTTTGCATGTCTTTTTGAAAGTTTACCTTGACCTTGCAAATACTTTAATGAATAATGGTCAGTATGAATGACAAATTCCTTAGGCAAGAGATAATGAGACCATACCTCAAGACTTCTCACAAGAGAATATAATTCTTTGTCATATGTTGAATAATTCAAAGGACCGCCACTCAATTTTTCACTAAAGTATGCAATAGGTTTACCTTCTTGAGTGAGAACTGCACCAATACCTATGCCACTCGCATCACACTCAACTTCAAAGATCTTACCGAAATCGGGTAGTGAAAGGACCGGAGCTTGTGTCAACTTTTCTTTCAACAGGTTGAACGCTTTCTCTTGCTTGTCACTCCAAACAAATGGTACTCCTTTCTTGACAAGCTCGTTAAGTGGGGCGGCTATGGTGGAAAAATCCTTCACAAAACGTCTATAAAAGCTAGCAAGACCGTGAAAAGATCTCACTTCGGTCACATTAGTAGGGGTTGGCCAATCTTTGATGGCTTGCACCTTGGATTCGTCAACACTTAGTCCTTTTTCACTAACAACATATCCAAGAAACACAATCTGATTAGTAGCAAAAGTACACTTCTTAAGATTAGCATAAAGCTTTTCTCCTCGAAGCGTTTCAAACAATAACCGCAGATGTTCAACGTGTTGAGATAAAGTATGACTATAGATCAAAATGTCATCAAAATAAACCACAACGAATTTTCCAATGAATTTCCTTAAAACATGGTTCATGAGTCTCATAAAAGTAGAAGGGGCATTGGTTAATCCAAATGGCATGACAAGCCACTCATATAAACCAATGTTGGTCTTAAAGGCGGTTTTCCACTCATCACCTTTTTTCATGCAAATTTGGTGATAACCACTCTTAAGATCAACCTTAGAAAATACCTTTGCACCTGAAAGTTCATCAAGCATGTCATCAAGGCGTGGAATGGGATGTCGGTACTTGATGGTGATCTTATTGATGGGGCGACAATCCATGCACATCCACTCTGAACCATCACTTTTAGGCACCAGAAACACGGGTACGGCACAAGGGGATAAGCTTTCTCGGATGTACCCTTTGGCAAGAAGCTCTTGGACTTGCCTCTGTATCTCTTTGGCTTCCTCGGGATTGGTTCGATAATGTGGTCGATTTGGTAAAGGTTCTCCCGGGACAAGATCGATTTGATGCTCAATACCTCGGTATGGAGGTAAGCCAATCGGATCTTCAAAAAGATCTTGATATTCCTGCAACAACAAAGAAAGAAAAGAAGGAATTTCTTCCCCTTGATCCATTGTTAGAAGACAAGTGTTAGGTAAAATGAGAAAACAACATTTTTGACTCAAAAGAGCTTTCTTGATGTGTTTTTCTTTGGCTATGGAAAGGAAACACTCTTGTCTTCTCTCATTCTCTCTTTTACCACTCTTTTCGCTATTTATTCCTTCACCATCCCAAAAGACCTTTGACTCTTGCAAATCCACTTGGGATTTCTTTTTATTTTCAACTTTACCCTTAAGTTTACCATCCTTACCCTCGGACTCACTTTGGAGTTGGATCTGATCGGCATGGGCTTGTTGGGGTGTTAAAGGCACCAAGGTAATCTTTCGGTCAACGTGTTGAATGGTGTATCGGTTGGTCACACCATCATGCACAGCTTGCTTATCATCTTGCCAGGGGCCTCCCAAGTAGAATATGGGCAGCAATCATCTTAGGTACAACATCACAAAGTACCTTGTCTTCATAATTGCCAATTTTGAGGGTACTTCAACTTGACAATTCACCTTGGCATGAGCGGAGTCATCCATCCATTGAAGAAGGTAGGGTCGAGGATGCTTGTGAGTAGCAAGTCCTAACTTATTCACCATATGAGAACTAGCAACATTAGTGCAAGAACCGGAATCAATAATGAGTGAACATACTTTACCATTCACAAGTGCTCTTGAATGAAAGAGATTCTCCCTTTGACATGATTGAGGGTTGGTTGCACCTGTAGTACTCGTCTTGCTACTAGGAGAGGACCTTCAACCGGAAGACCAAACTCTTCCTCAACAGGTTGAGCATACTCGTCCTCAACAGGTTGATCAGATTCGGTCTCATCATTTTCTTCATCTTCACTGTACCATTCTCCATCTCTCATGAGTATAACTTTCGGATTTGGACATTGATGAGCATAATGACCCATACCTTTGCATTTATAGCATTGAACTTCATGAAGGGGTTTGGAAGGGGGACGGTTTTGGGAGCGATTTTGGGAAGTGGAAGGGGTAGAAGTGGGAGATTTGGAAGGGATACCTTTTTGTGGAGGTGGGGGTGTCCTTTGTGGAGCTTTCGGCCCTTTGGTTTGATCTTGGAGCCATGGTGGAAGTGCTCCCTTTCTTGAGTTGTCTTTCAATTCGGATGGCTTTATGTAACAACTCTTGAAAATTGTTGTACTCACATAATTCCAAGGTCTTCACAATGTCAGGTCTAAGTCCTTGAATGAACCTAGACATTTTTGCTTCACCTCTTTCAATAACATCGGCTCTCAAAAGGGCGGATTCCAACTCTTTGTGGTAGTCCTCAACACATTTAGTGCCTTGGACAAGTGTTTGAAGACGTTGGAAACATTCTCGAGTGTAGTATGATGGCACAAATCTCTCTTGCATTTGGATCTTCAACTCTTCCCAAGTTTGAGGACCTAATCCAAGCCGATTTTCTTGATTCCACCATGTGAGGGCATAACCATGAAACTCAACAACGGCCAATTTAACCTTGAGGTCAGTGGTATAATCAAAGCAATTAAATACCAATTCACATTTCTTTACCCAATCAAGATACTCATCCGGGTTGCTTTTTCCATAGAAAGGTGGAATTTGCAACTTGAAGTTTCGGTAAACCTGTTGAGTCATATCCTTTTGCCTTTGATTGTGGTGAGGTGGAACATCTTCTCCTTGATCAATATTTGATTGGCGATCATCATCCCCATTTCGAGGTTCCTGCTCTTCCTCCTCTCTTCGACCAGCCTCAAGATGGGCTAGCCTTGCATTTAGTGGAGCCATTTGTTCTGCAACATTCTTTGGAATTGTGCTAACAATGCTTCATCAGCCATTTTTTTTTTCACTCAAAACTCACAGATTCTCTTTTATAAACCTAGGAACTTTTCCTGGCTCAAAATTCTTGAAAAAGTGATTCAAAACAAGACACAAAAGACACAATAAAATAAAACCTCAAACAAACCTCAACAGGTTGAGGGAAGTGTTGTTACTTTTTGCAAAACGGTTCTTTTGTGGGTTTTGGAAAAAGATATTCCGCAACTTTTGAAAGAACAGGTTTGAAAAGGCTCTGAGGTTGTTCTTTTTCTTGCCCTTTGTTTGAAAATTGTTCCAAGAATTCTTCAAATTGCCTTTTCTGCAATCTGTAAACAGGTTGAATCAGTAGCAGTTTTTTTCTCTTTTTTTCAATGCAAATAAGATGCGATTTTTTTTCTTTTTTTTCTATGCAGATTGCACAACACTGGAACAAGAAATTAAAAATGGCAAGAACAACCGAGAAAAACACAATGATAACAAAAATGATATATGTTGCGGAATAAAAAGAAAAGGGTAGAAAAACTTCTCCTTGTTGAGCAAGTGGCTCTGATACCAATTGATGTGATTAGGGAGGGTATCCGGGAACACGAGGAGCAGATCTAGCCAACAAAGGAGCAACACGGGGTAGGTTTGATTGATGAGGCGGAAATGTCAACAGGTTGACAGATCCGAAATGCACAAAGCAAAACG
This sequence comes from Stellera chamaejasme, assembly GCA_024586325.1. Taxonomy (NCBI): domain Eukaryota; kingdom Viridiplantae; phylum Streptophyta; class Magnoliopsida; order Malvales; family Thymelaeaceae; genus Stellera; species Stellera chamaejasme. The sequence continues at coordinate 3,331,204 of CM044986.1, forward strand.
ATGCGGAAGCTTGTGAAACGAACGGATATGGCCGCCAACTCCTCCTGGATCCTTGCCCGAGGCAAAGATGGTGTTATGCCTTTGGCGACTCCTCCTTCTTGATACCGAAACAGGTCCAAGACAAAGAAAGCCTTCGTTGCCAAAATTGTGGGGGGAATGTAGATGGGGCCAACACCTCCTTCTTCCAATGAGAAGGCAATATTGGTCTTAGTAGACTTGTAAAGAAAAACTTAACAAGAATTGAGTGGAAAATGTAGATAGGTTGAAAAGAGAATCACTCTCAATTTCAAGGAAAAAGGTGAAATATATTGGATGATTGAATTTGTGTTGCAAACTAACCTAGACCTCCTTTTATAGGACAAGGAAGCTAGGCATCCCAATCAATTTACAAGTCCCTTCATCTCCACTCTTAATGATGGAAATTAAAAAGAAATGTAAATGTGAGAATTTAAAACAATTATTTCTAAATTTATTCTAGGCTAGCTAATGGGTAGACCTAGCCAAAACAACTCTGAAAACTGAAATAAAATGGTAAAAATTCGAGCTAGAAGATGATGGATGAGTTTTGGCTAATAAATGAGGAGTAAATGATCCTCATTTAAGTGCTCTTGATGGAGGGCTTCAAGGCTTGTAACTCCTTCTTCACCAATGGTTTCGGATGATTTTGGATGACTCTTGAGTCCTCAAGGCTCTTGAAGTTCGTCCTTGAAGAGAAGTGAACGGTTGGAAGCTTTAAGAAAGCATTGAATGCGCCATTCTTTGTCTCAACAGTTGAGATATTCGTGAATCATGCACTTGGGCCAAATTATCATTTGGTTGAGCCCAAACCGAAATGTTGAAAATTGTTTGCACCATTTGGGAATTGGGTTGGCCCAAATTGAGGAGTGCTTGCACTTTTCCTTCATCTTTGTGGATATCTTCACTTTGCTCCTCACACTTTGCAAAACTGTGCATCAACAGGTTGAGAGCGTCCTTAGCCTTCTTAGTCCGGCTCCTTGTCATAGGTCCACCAAGGCCAACGAGCGGATCTTGATGTTTGGGCTTGGGTTGGGCCTGTTCCACGTCACTTCTTCATTGATTTCTTTTGTCCGAATTCTTCTTTCCACCATCCCTTGCTCTCCTAGTTCCGGATGCGTTTGTAGAAGAGGGTGTCTTGCATGTTTTCTTATTATGCACGTTTGCTTGCGATTCTGCAGATGTTTGGACCCAGACCTCCTCATCCACTTCTTACCTTTATCCTCTTCTCTCGGCCTCAAGTTTTCTCTTATTTTGTGGCTTGCCCCTTGTTGTCCTCACTTTCAAGGCGGTTTAACTTCAGCAAAACCCATTTCCTCCAACTGTTTGATGCTTCTAAGTGGTTTGATTGTATGTGCATAAATTTTTTGACGTGTGTCAACATGTTATCAATATAGTCTTCTATTTTATCGCAGTTAATAGTAAGACATGCACAAGCATGCTTACATGGTATTCCAGTCTGATCATCTCTAACATTGTGAGCACTAACTTATCCCTTGCTTCCAAAATTAATTTTTTGAAACACTCACGCATGTTATATAGAAGGATGACACACTTGGGAACTCAGTGAAAGGAGATCTTGTCTAGTGGGAGGGTTCTACTTTCATCAACCAATTGTATGCTTTCTCCTCATCCACTGCCTTGATCAGCCCCTGTAACAAATACAGACTACAAAATTTAGTAAACTTCATGAGCAAAAGAATCAAAGTGCTAATCATTGAGATTGGATGATAATAACCAAGTAATTACTTTCTGTCGATCAGACATGATAGTCCAATCACTTGTGTCTTGAATGAGAAGTTGTTCTTTATGCAGCTCAAGAAACCATGACCAAGACTCAAATGACTCACTCTCCACTACAGCATATGCTATAGGGTATATACAGTCATTTGCGTTAATCCAAATAGCAGACAATAACTGGAAATCAAACATTCCCTTCAAGAAACACCCATCAACACTTATGATGGGTCTACAAGCAGCTAGGAACCTTTTTTTTGCCCCGCAAACATTCAAAAAACCTATGTAGGTGCAGATTTGTCAAACTCATCTTCAACTCAGAACCTAGATTTCTTGACTTTAGTTCCCCCTGCACAATCTCTGAGTTTCCTGTATTGTTCTTCCTCATCACCCCTAAGAATTTCCAATGCTCTTTGCTTAGCCCGTGACACCTTAGACTTGAACACTATAAGATTTTAGTCCCTCCTAATGTGATTAGCTAGGGCTGACAATGGCATGTTTGAATTTGACCTTATATGGTCAAGGTAGGTGTCAGCAATCTAGTCATAGGTCACCCAACTATGTTTGGTCTATTTAGGCGAGTGTGCTCATCATTGAGATTCCTTATCTGACATATGGGACCACCCTTGAATTTCCTCGTTGTTAATCCCCATTCACAGCCATCAACGCATTTTCCAACAACTCTTAATTTGTCATTCTTCTTAAACTCAACTTCTAGCATGTTCTTAATTGTATACACTCTTAATGCTTTCTTCAGAACAGTGAAACTAGGGAAAACCTGCTTTAGAACAAATTTGGGGTCCTTCATGTCTGCGTTGGCATTAAATGTTGGGAACCTCTCCCTCTACTCCTAACTATCAGAGGGAATGCTTCTTAACTCTACATCAGAATCTTCATATTATGAGTCATTGTCTTTGATTTCATAACCCATCACAAATCTGGGTCTCCTTGCTTTTGCCTTTTCATTTTTTGGGATGAGGTTCTCCTTTTGCTTCAGCCTTCTTACCCAAGTCCACTATTTTTAGGTCTACTTTGATTGTAACATCAATACCCTCATCATTCGTCTCTAATTCATTATATGTTTCATCAAATTATTTGTCACAAGATCTATCTGTCATAATCATAATGAATCTTATGACCAATATCAGCACTCCCCTCACCCAAATCAATATCGGCCTCACCCCAAATCAATATCAGCCTCATCTGACCAACCATCCAAACTTTCCCCATCATTCGCATCCTCATTCAGCTCATCTGCCCCTTCATCTACAAATTCTCTCCCATATTCTTCCTCATAAGTATAATCTATTTCCCATTCTTCCTCTCCAGATCCCAAATGAACATCATTATACTATTCCTCACCATCTGGCTCTTCAACATCATAATTTTTCTCATCACCTGCCTTGTCATCATCATATTTTTCCTCCTGACCACTTTTGTCCTGATCCTCTATGTAATCATCAATTTTTGGCTCTTGATCACTTGCTCCTCATTGCTCTCCATGTCATACGAATATGTCCACTGTTTTCTCTTGGTCTCTTCATAGCTCTTAGCAATAGCCTTCATTATTTCTTCCATCTTTCTCGAGAAGAATTATTCATCGTCTGTTGATGAATCACCGTCATCCATCACAACCTTCTCTACCTTACTGCTCACATCTGTACTCTCCCTCCCCCATCACTCTTACTGCTATCACCCTTAGACCCCTGACATCACTAGACTCATTATCTATTACAGTCATCATAAACAAGCAAGTTAATAAACAATGCAAGTATTCTAAAGTATGCACATATGGCTAACTGGTCACCTGAATGTAAAAGGTCTTCATATCCATCATATCCAGCTGCACCTTCATCCTCTTCAGCATCTGTATAAGTTTAAACATGTGCAAAGTCATAAACTTTCATGTCCTATTCAAGTCCTATTAATATAACTTTACTGACCTATTCAAGTCCTAATTATAACTTTACTTCTTTATTACAGTATGACAAACTACCTATACCTTTAATAAAACAAGACAAGAGTCAAAGTATGACAAATTACCTTATTTGTCAGCATCTGACCCCACTTTATCTACCACTTCATGTCTACTAGCTTTGTCATCTTCTTCTCCTCTCTCTTCTACTCTGTCACCTTCTCTGTTTTTTTCTCCCTCCAAAACAGGATTGTTAGCATTTTTTTGAATTTCCACAACCTCATTCTCCTCAAGAAAAATCTCAACTCCCTTCTTTCCACTCTGTACCCGTATCCCTTTCTTCTTCATTGATGCTCTCACTCTCAGCTACTATGTTTTCATCAACACTTTGACCCACCTTATCTTAAGCAATGCTCTCTTCAATGTTTACAGCAGTTGAAGGGTTATTGCCAACGGGAAGATCCTCTCTCTCAACAGTCACTGTATCATACCACTGAAGATATAAGGTTTCCCTTTTCTTCTCTTCAACTACTTCATCTATTTCACACAGCTCCACCCCCTCTTAAACTTTTCCATGATTGTATTTACTTCATAATTTCTCATTTCATCTTTACCCAACTCCCTAAGATACATATGCATAACTCCGTGCTTTAGGCAGTTTGCAACCATCTTCCTTAAATATTCATCACTCTTCAACTCCTTAAAACCTAAGTCCACTACTCCAGGGTCATCAGATGGAACAACCCAGAAATAGTGACATACCCAGTATACCCCAACTGTAAAAAAATCTCATCAACATCATTAATGGTCATTTTTTCCAAGTCACAGAAATCAATGAAGTCAGAGAAACCTCCAACATAGGCCTTTCACGGTAGCTCCCCAAAGTGACCTCCGTGGTGTATGTGGAGTGTGAACCATGGGCTATTCTCAACTGCATATTAAAAAAACAAACATTTAAACTCTGCCTCTTCACCCCACCCACCAGCAACTGTCACAATAACTGCAATTAAAACACTCTTCATGGTCCCCCACCAACCTCAGACAGCTGCTATAAAGTCTACACCTCTTCAAAGGCATAAAAGCTTTAAAATTTCTTCTTCATACTTACAATAACTTCACACATTCTAAGAGAAGAAAGAAGAAAAATGCCCCAGGAAAAAGAAAACCTACCATATTCGAAGTGACCTTCGTTCTTCCTTCGTCTGGCGGCTTTGTTCATCACCTTCGTGGAGATCGACTTTGGGATCGACCTTAGCATTTTGACGAGAAGATCGCAGCAAGAGTTTCGGGATTCGACGAGCACTACTAGAAAATGGTGTAGAACCAATGGTCACTACCAATAGGTCAACGCTTTGGAAAATACTAAAACAAACTGGCTTACCCGTTGGAAAAGACTCATTGGTATTTGCATCGTTGGTATAATTTTAACCAACTGGCCAACTCATTGATTAATTTTCTCTACCAACTGGCTTACTTATTGATGTCAAAATCCGGTGACCGGAATCGAAAAACCAACGTGTTGGTACAGCTCTACCAACGGGTCAACGCGTTGGTACTACTACCAACTGGTTTACACGTTGGTATGGTTACCAACTGGTAAGCTAGTTGGTATATCTACCAACAGGTTAACCTGTTGGTAAGCTTACCAACAAGTCATCCAGTTGTTACAGGAACCAACTAGTTAACACGTTGGTAATCTTACCAACTAGTCAGCCTGTTGGTATCATAAATACCAACTGGTCAGTCTGTTGGTATAGTGATTAAATAATAGTTCCAACGCATACCAACGTGCTGGTCATTGCTACCTCTTTTTTTAAATTTTTTTTATTCATGCACACTACTCAACCTCTGTTTATACATTTAAATTCATTCAACACCAGAATTACTACTGAAATATCTAATAATTGGACAATATAATTAAAAACGTAGAACGTAGCATCCAATAACCACATAACATATCCTACATAAAAAGTTGATATAATACTCTTCGAACCTAATTAAAGCATTCTAAAATGACTTAACCAAGTTTTTTGAAAATCGAAGACGTAACCAATTTTAGCTGTCCGACCCCTCTTATTCTGAATCTGATGTTGGTGGTGTTTCAATAGGCTCAAACCCCTAATGTCCAGCCATATCAGGATCAAACTCATCAGTAGGTATCCCGTGAGAAGTTGTACCCGGACCACTGAACTTTGATCTCCGCATTAATGCTTTCAGCACCATGTTCTGCATTTTTCTGATTTTGCTAATTTCCTCTTTGAACTTCTTTAATTTCCCTTTGTTTTTTACCTTTTGTCGTTCCATCTTCTCCATTACTTTTTCATATCTAACCTCATTTGGAGCACCTGCGGAGACTCCTGAGTAGGAACAAATCTAAAAGATTGACGTCTGGGAATCATCAGAGCCATAGATCCTAATACTGACACTCTTCCACGATTTTTCTTTCCAACCGTCTGAAGAAATGCATTGTCCTCATCGCACGGGGCATTGGTATTGGAGGCGGTTGAATGTGTTTCACGTTGACTTTTAACATTTTCCTGAAATTTCATAAGCACACGAATAACAATATGTAGCTTCAATTGATAATATTATTCCTGAAATTTAAGAATGTGAAATTGCTTACAACAACGGATCTAATTTTCTGCGAAAGAATCGATCCATCCTTTGCCGAGTTGATAGTATTGTAAACTGTATAGAGTCCGGACATAAGATGTTTCGGATATTTTTCATATTGTTATATGATAAATATAAATGAGCGAAGTGTGCAATATGTAAGAATAATCTAAGAAAACTAATTCAAATTTATCATACCAGGGTTAATCCTATGCAGAAACTGAATTACAGCCCTTCCTATAAATCGGAACATCTGAAGCATCTTGCCCGTTGGTTCAATTAAATGTTCTAACGTGCGAAAATAATAGTACCAAGGGGTTGCCCGTTGGTTCAATTGAATGTTCCAACGTAAACGTTGGTTAACCGAATGTCTCCAATGGTCAGCACGTTGGAAAAGCTGAATAATTTCGAAGAAACCTAGTCTCTAGCGAGATTCGAACTCCTGCCATGGAGAAAGGGAGAAGGCATTTGTGCCACCAGACCGCTAGGGGCATCGTTGTTGTGTAAGGTAGAACTAATTTATTTGTAACGTGTTTGAGCATTTGTAAGTGTTCCAACGTGCAACACGTTGGTGAATTGACATATTCCAACGGATTACACGTTGGAAACTTGACAATACCAACGCGCAACCCATTAGAAAAACAATTTCCTTCCATTTGATTATTGATTATAATTCTTAATCACACATTGAAAACCACAATTGATGAGATGAAACTATCATTCTTTTAAATTGCTACATTTTTTATTCATCATTTTTTCTTAATCACACTTTCTAATTCTCAATTGACAACCTAAAGTCCTTCGTCAAATGTAAGCATAAGTGATGCCTATTTCGTTAAACAACTACTTATAGTCCAACCAAATTTGAAATAAGAATTGAAACAATTCATTAGTGTATAAAATATGATCTTAATTAACTAGTTAGTCCTATTATATTTTCATTTGTGTTTATCTTCAATATCCTGTTCTTAATTACTAAAAACTGTTTCAACGTAAAATTTATTTTTTTAATAAAAACTCTGACCACATGAAGTTTTAATCATTTTCATGTTCTAAAAAAACAATGTTTTAAAACATGCATGTAATTAGTGTTTCTTTTTAGAAAACATATTTTCATTAATTAAATTTTCAGTTCTAAAGAAAAATTGAAGTTTGCAAAAAGAATAGTACCAAGGGGTTGCCCGTTGGTTCAATTAAATGTTGCAACGTGCAACACGTTGATTAACCGAATGTCTCCAATGGTCAGCACGTTGGAAAAGCTGAATAATTTCGAAAAAAACCCAGCCTCCAACGAGATTCGAACTCCTGTCGGGAAGAGGTCGTGCCACCAAACCGCTAGGGCCATCGCTGTTGTGTAAGGAAGAACTAATTTATTTGTAACGTGTTTGAGCATTTTTAAGTGTTCCAACGTGCAACACCTTGGTGAATTGACATATTCCAATGGGTTACACGTTAGAAACTTGACAATACCAACGTGCAACTCGTTGGAAAAGCAATTTCCTTCTATCTGATTATTCATTATAATTCTTAATCACACTTTGAAAACCATAATTGATGAGATGAAACTACCATTCTTTTAAATTGCTACTTTTTTTTATTCATCATTATTTCTTAATCACACTTTCTAATTCTCAATTGACAACCTAAAGTCCTTCCTCAAATGGCATACATAAGTGATGCCTATTTCGTTAAACAACTATAAATAGTCCAACCAAATTTGAAATAAGAATTGAAACAATTCATTAGTGTATAAAATATTGTCACAGGCACCCGCCCGGTTGCGGAGGCGGAGCCGGCCGCGACGTCGGAAATAGGAATTACGGCGGAAAACGCGGCAACGGAGCATCGAGCTCACATAACCAAACAATCAAGTAACCACTAGCAACCTAATTACTCAAGCAAGGCAAGCATATATATAGCAATTCCGATATAGGCAAGTCGGGGCTCCGCCCACGACTCAGAAGACAAACAAAAGCAGAATATATATCTCAGGTTATACAACATTTACAAATACATGATCTGATCTATATGCATGCAGTTACAGCTACAGAGCCAATAAACACAATCCTATAAATACCTAGCGCGGAATCCGAAGCCTCTCGCTCGAGGATCTCCGCACGTGGTGCTGCTGCTGCAACCACGACCTCAAAAACGTAGGAAGCACCGCGGATCTCTACTACGCTGGTTGCTTATCGGGACGGCTGAAAGTGGTAAACAAATAAAAAGGTGAGTCCTCGAAAGGACCCGATGAGGGCTAAGGTAAAAATGTAGTTTGCCCATAAGGCACAAGTTGAACCTGCAAAACAGAATATCACAAACACATATACATATACATATGAATATAAAAGATAAGGTAAACCAGAATCCATCATATGCGGTCCAACCGCCGAGCGACCAGAACGAACGCCCTCAGCAGAGGTCGAATATACGTAATGCATAACAGAAAGCACGGCATCGGCCGGGGTCGCGATCCCCAAACTGCCGTAGGGTCTCGAAGTATATCGGCACCCCAAGTGCGGATATACGCAGAATGTCGGCACCCTCCGGTGCGGACACATATCAAGTATCGGCACTCCGGTGCGGATACGCGAATGTAATCAAGGAGCACCCGTGGCCTCTACGACCATTCGGGTCTCGTCTCAGAACAGAACATATAATAATAATACATAAACATAAACAGAAGTATCATTACCTGGCAAACATATACAGAACAGAATAGGAACCCGAGCCTCTAAGGTCACCCGGGCCTTGAAACAGACAAACGTACAATTTACCAAATTAAGCCCTTACCTCAGAAACACTGCCTCGCAGCACAAAGCTCGGGAAATCCCGGCTCCCGACCCGAAATGCACCACTTGGCTCCTACGGTTCCACGCCACTCCACCACCGCAGAATCAATCTGTACAACCATAATTAGGTCAGAACACTCCCAAGCAAATCCCAGAAAGCAATTTCCGCACAAACCCGCACTTTCCCGCAAAATTCCACAGAAAGCTCGGTTCTACGAACCGAGCCTGAACATTGTTATTCATACACCACCAAACCCATTCCAACCTTTAAACCCACATTCCAGACACTTTTCCCGGAAAACCCGCATAAACCTAACTTTCTCATTTCTAACCCGAAAATGATATTTCAAACGCCATAACGCATCTACTTTCATCCACAATACCAATTTACCATCCAATTTAACCAAAATGCAACACTAACATGGAAAAAGAACCACTTGAACATTTCGGTCCTTAACCAATTTTTCACCACACTTCCAAATCAAACCATTCAAGCTTCCAATTAATCATACCAATCACCAATTTCACTTCCTAACCAAAATTACTAACCAATTGCATCAAAATCAACAAACCCCTCTCTTGAACATTTCGGCCAAATTGGGGGTTTTCTACCCAACATGTTTTCCTTCAAATTGAAACCACAGATAACCTTAGAATCATGCTAGGAACAACATACCTCAAGCATGATTCAAAACACAAACACACACAATTTTGGAAAATTCCCTCTTAATTTCGGCACCTAGGGTTTCTCCCAACTATAGAGTTTTTCCAAAATCTAACCATAGATTCTTACTCCTCTCAAGCCCAAGAACAACATACTAAAATTTGGGAGGGAGAGGATCACTCAAACACATAGCAAAGAACAACTCAATTTTTCGAAAATCCCTCTCTTTTCTTCTCTAATCCTTGTTTTTAACTTAAAAGAGAGATTAAAGGGAGGAGCTTACCAATTCTTGAACTCAAATCCTTGAAGTTTCAGCAAAGGGAGATGAAGAACATGAAGCTTAGAAGAAGAGAAGAATGGCGGATGGAGAAGGAAGAAGAAGAAGAAGAAGAAGAAGAAGAAAAGAGTGAATTAAAATGAATTTTAATTGATTTTTTTGGCCTTTTATATTTCTTCCCTTTTCCACAATTAATAAAAATGGGACAAGTGTCCCAGCCCAAGGCTGCTGCCGACTTAGGCCCAAGCTGGCCCAAAACATTTAATACTTTTGGGTTAATTGCAACTTAACCCCCTAATTCTCCAAATCTTTGCAATTAAACCCCAATTACAGGTAACGAACTCCAAATGAACCCAAAACTGACCAGAATCCTCAGAATATCATAAAATTTATAAAAAAAATTTCAAATATTTATTTACCATTCCGTAGGGTCCCACCGAGCTCGCTGAACCCGAACGAATCCCGGCGTGGCCGCATATTAACCTGAGCCACAACCCGTCACGACAAAATTCCACAAAAATATCCATAAAATCCACCTTAAAATACAACATGACTTACCCTGGAGCCGTCGGAGAAATTCCATCCCGAGCCTCGGGATTCCGCCCAGAGCCCCGGGAGTCGCCCAGGACCGCACGTCCCGCTCCAGAAAATATGCTCCGTAAAAATCTCCGGGACGCTCCCACGATTCCAAATCCGCAAACGGTTCCTCAATCTGAGATCCTGCGAGCGCTACCGAGCCCGCTGTACGTCCCGAGCCAACCCCGACAACCCCCCGGCGCCGGAAAAATATTTTCGGCGGAAACGTCCGGGGAACCCACACGACCTCAAATATGAAAGCATCCGCCAGAATGATGCTCGGATAAGGCTCGGGAGCTGTCTGAACGCCCAAAATCGTGACCCGCAGGCCTAAACCGGAGCCCCGGGTCACCCGGCCGCAACCCGCTCAGGGTGACCGTAATAAATATGATCTTAATTAACTAGTTAGTCCTATTATATTTTCACTTGTGTTTATCTTCAATATCATGTTCTTAATCACTATAATTGTTTCAACTTAAAGTTTATTTTTTGAATAAAACTTTGACCACATGAAGTTTTAATCATTTTCATGTTCTAAAAAAACAATGTTTTAAAATATGCATGTAATTAGTGTTTCTTTTTAGAAAACATATTTTCATTAATTAAATTTTCAGTTCTAAAGTAAAATTGAAGTTTGCAAAAAGAATAGTACCAAGGGGTTGCCCGTTGGTTCAATTAAATGTTCCAACGTGCGACGCGTTGGTTACCTGAATGTCTCCAACGGTCAGCACGTTGGACAAGCTGAATAATTTCAAAAAAAAAAACCAACCTCCAGCGAGATTCGAACTCCTGCCTTGGAGAAAGGGAGGAGGCATTTGTGCCACCAAACCGCTATGCCCATCACTGTTGTGTAAGGAAGAACTAATTTATTTGTAACGTGTTTGAGCACTTTTAAGTGTTCCAACGTGCAACACGTTGGTGAATTGACATATTCTAACAGCTTACATGTTGGAAACTTGACAATGCCAACGTGTGTGAGCGGGAGGGCCGCTCGTCGGAGGGCTTTTCCGCAAATTTTGGGGAAAAAAAGGGAGTCGCCACCTTTATTTTTTTAGAAAATGGGAAATTAAGGAAAAACCCAATTTTTGACTCCGAATTTTAGAAAAGGCAATTCTGCGAAAACCAGAGATTTTAAGTCCGGGGATTGGGTACAAATTGGGAAGGGGTGAGGCACCCAATTTTTCTGAAAATAAAATTTAAAACAAAATAAAAGCCGATACCCATAAATTAAAAATGCAAAATGATTAATTTTTTTATTTTCAAACAATGGGTTAATTTTAGTTAATTGGACTTGGGCACTGGATTATGGGCTTCCAAGCTGCCTACGTACCCGTTTGAATCGGGATCAAAGCCCACGTAGTTCGCTCTCGTTGGACCGAGAGAACTCGGGGTTAGAATGCGTACCTGTCAAATCGGTGAAGCGGCGGTCGAATTGCCGGGATGTTGGGGACGGTCAAGTTGCCCCGATTTGTTGATGCGGTGTGGCAGTCGAGTTGCCTGGAAGTTGAGGACGGTCTACTTGCCTCGATCACTTTGGTATTTTTTTGTTGCTTTTCTGATGGGTTCAAAAAAACCCAAGTTTAACTCTGCAAGAATAACAAATAATAATAAAAAAAAGAAAATTCTTGAATTAGTTTGATGATGATAACTGATTTTTGTATTTTTTTATAATGGTCAGAACTATGTAAAAAACATGTTAATTGACATAAAATTAATCAAAGTAACAATTATGTAACCAAATAAACTCATGAGGAACGAATAATCAAAGAAACACAATGTCACAATGACCCATTTGTAACAAAGTAAAACTTAAAACCTGTTAAACCTGAAAAGTGAAAACAAAAGGGAGTTAGTGACTTAGTTGACAAAAATAAAAAGAAGCAAGGATCAAGGGGGAGTTCTACCGGGTTCTTTTGAAACAAGAACACAACACGTGTCTCTCCCTGTGATTCGCGACAGAGCTCGCAAGTCCGGCGACCGGGCTGCGCGCGACTTGCGACTCGTGAAGGATGGAGAGCTCCGGCGGGCCGTCGGCGGATCGACGCCGGTTTGTGGCGAACTGGTCATGGCAGACTCGCGGCGGTAGGAGACCAGCGTGGAACGGCTGATTGGCGCGGCGTACGGGCTGGAGGTGCGAAGGGCCAAAGAAACGGGTCCGCCGGGAACTGCGCGAACGACGGCGATCTGCGAGCTTTCCGGCGGCTGCTGAGCTTCTTGGCGTGGCAGTGATGCCAAGCTTTGGGCTTGCAATGAAAGGGAGCTGGAAACAGAGGCTGGGAGGATGGCTGTGAGCTGAAGATGACGTCCCGAGCAGTTAGACGTACGGTGGCGATTTGTTGCGTGCTTCGGTTCGTTTCAGTGCCATTGAGGGCGGAGAGAACTGCTGTAGTTAGGGGCTGTTTGCAGCTTAGTGTTGGCGGTTGGAGAGGATGACGGTGGACTACTCGCGCGGCAGGAAGCAGGAGAAGAACCAGAATCCCCTTCTTTTTTCTTTTTTTTAGGGCTTCTACTTATAGAGTTAGGGTTAGGAGCTGATTAGAGGCTAGGGTTAGGGTGGAGGTAGGAGAGTTTGGGCGAAGGTAGGAGACGAAGATGGCGGAGTCGGATGGTGCTCAACAACTTGATACTTGCATGTTAAGTAAGGGTGGGTGAATGACATTCTTACCATGTTTAATGTTCAAAACATTCGATTCAGCCCCCTTCCTTTTGATTGAGTCAGAGTTAAATCTAAAATTAGTTAAATAAGTCCCTAAAATTAAGTTAGTCAATTAGGAAAGAAGATAGAAAAATGATTGTTAACAACGGGCAACCCGTTGGAAAAGTAATTTGAAACAATAATAGTTATGATTATTTGTAATGTATTTGAAACAATTTTAAACAATTAAATTTGAAACAATTTAAAAATAGATTGTACATTAAATTTGAAATAGTACTGCATAGAATGTATAAATTATCAATTTAGGAAGTTACCAACTGGTTGCCCGTTGATTCTTCATTATACCAACGTGCAGCCTGTTGGTAAGATAAAATTTTCCTTTTTCCTTTCTTAAAGATAATTACATAATTTTCCATTGTACCAACGGGCAAACCGTTGGTGGCTTATTTCTTTCAGCTGTACCAACGGTTGGCACATTGGCGTAGTTAAACCGGCAGTTAGTGATTAGTTACCGGTGAGTGTTCCAACGGGTTTACTGTTTGGAAATTACCAACATGCTAGTTTGCTCGTTGGTACTGGCCGTCGGTTTTCCACAATTTCCTAGTAGTGGAGGAACCGTTTCGGTTTGCCTAGGGTTTATTTTGTCTGAATCGTTTTTTGCTGAGGATTCGGTGTCTTTTCGAGTTTAGAGGTGGTAGAGGTGGTGGTTGAGAGCATTGAATGCAATAGGGGAAGAAGAGGAGTTTAAGAGGAGTCTTTTAATTTCAAACGGTTCCAATTAACTCAATACCAAAGTGTAAACGACACTCACGCTGTCACGACACGGTGGCATTAAATTTAAGGGCATTTTAGTACTTTCGCAAGGCACATGTTAGAGATAATGAGAATTTAGACGGAAGGACCACGAAGGAGTAAAAATTGAAAAAACGAGACTTATGAAGACAAGAAGTTAAAATGTGAGCCCAATAGGGTAAGAATTAAATTTAAGGGAACTCAGATGCACTTTACTTATTTAAAATAAATTAGGACAGGGATAAATGGAGCAAAAACATACTGTATAAAATATATTCTCAAGAAGATGAACAAAGCAATCTCAATTTTTTTAAAAAAAGAATTGATTTAGTTGAAAAGTTTCTATGAATTCATGTCACTTGAAAGAGTAAAATTGTACTGAAATGCAACACAAATAACATTTTGGGTCTATCGTAAATCATAATAAAGTTAGAAGGATTTTTCGGAAAATTAGGAGAACATGGATGTGGTACATGTGCAAAATCTTTAAAGAAGGATCTTGAAAGAACTCGACGACCTAATAGTCACTGAACTCTGATAAGAAAACACATAACAATCTGTTTGAATTTCATACTTTAGCCCCAAAATCATAAACGCTTCATTACTAACTACTTTAGTATGAACTCTATTTCATGAAACGTTTAACTTTTGATATTTATTTAACTTCAAATTATCGACATTATTCTATAAATAGAAAAAATATAAACAAAATATATTTATAAAATAGACACATCAAATTTCATTTTTTTACAAAAATTTTAAATTTATTTTTTAAAATGATTAAAAAATAATTTATAGATTAGATGTTGAAAAAAAAAATATTTTATTATTTTTTGGACGGATATGAAGTATAAATAATCATGTCTGCACGTACATCCTACTTTTAACTTATAATAGTATTCGTGTGCTGAGGGAAATAAAAAGTTACTATGGTACGAAAATTGTTGAATTTAATTTGAGGAAACAAAAAATGGAATTTAGCATGAAACGTTTAAAAATCATAAAGTACGATTTCCCTTTAAAAGCCCATATAGTTATATCACATGCGCCAACAATTTTGCTATATATGTTTAACACAGTCGAATTCAATGAACCAGAATTGGTTGAGATATTTTGGATTTAAATAAATCAAAAAGTATAAATAGAATAGAAATATTACTAAATATGTTAAGTATTATAATATACGTACATTTATTTCTCGGCCGGAACCAATCTCCAATAATTAATCTATATATACGTAGTACATTACACATACAATATTATACACACTGTGTAAGAAACAGCTCAAGATCAAAGGACACTATGCAACCACTTGTGTTCTTCTTCATCTTCATCAACAGCCCCCTCCTTTCAGCTGTGGAATCTCTAACACCGGCCGTAAAGAAAGTTCCGGCAGTAATTGTGTTTGGAGATTCTATCGTCGATGCCGGAAATAACAACGGTTTCATCACCCAAGCCAAGTGTAACTTCCCTCCTTACGGCAAGGATTTCCTTGGCGGGGTTCCTACCGGAAGATTTTCCAACGGCATAGTTCCGGGAGACATTATTGGTAATTAATTCTCTTATCAATATTTATCTGTTTAATTAAGATTCGTTAGGTTATACTATCTCCGTTCAAAAAAAAATGATGTGTTCCTTTTTATTTTTTGATATAATGGGAATAGGGGGTTGGGGATCGAACTCGAGACCTCTACAATCGTCTCTTAAAAGATTTAATTACTGCGCCAAGCGCCAGTTGACCCTACATCATTTAATTTTTTATTTTATTTTTTCAATATTTGACAAGCTTAAATAACTTAGATACAAATTATACATTAATGTGTTTACTTTTTAATATATATTTTTCAAAAAAATTTAATAAATTTTTTCTATTGATAATTTAAATATTCCACAACACCTCAAAAAAAGAAATACACCAACTTTGCAGAGACAGGGGAGTAACATTAATACTTAACATTAGAGATTATAAACTCCAACTGTTCAAGTTTTAGAGAATTATCATAATGATTAATGAGTATATCTCAATTTCTAACCTTAATATAAAATGTTTTTCCTAAAAGAAACTTAGTATGACTTGACGTGAGTTTTTTTTAAAAAAATAATTAAATTTATTTCCTTGTTTTTCTCAACAAAGGCCTAGGTTGGGATAGCTCATTTATAGGAGAGAAGCTCTCTAGGGAGGGTGCTCTCCTTCTTTAAGTACAAGAGAAAAAAAAAGAGAGATTAATTAATGGTCCGTTTGGTTCATCGGGATTAACCCACGGATTCCATTGATTAAATATTTGTACTTCATTTTTTAATTCAACAATTTTGTTATCCTTAATTGTATATTTATGCAGTTTTATGGTGAAATGAAAATAGTTCTTCATATACTCGTATATAAATAAGTCAATGATTAATCCGTGGATTAATTAATCTTTAAAACTCGTAATTGTTTTTACAAGGGCAGGGAAATGATAATGGTGAAGGGTTGAAATTAATCCAAACATTTCTCATGTCCTTATAAACTTAATCACTAGACTAGCTAGATGGTTAGAACATTTTTTTTTTCTTTCTTTATCTCCCTTTTATTTTTCTTTTACTTGTAGGCTTAAATTAACAAGGTTAATTGTATATTCTCATAACTTATCACTAGTAATAATTAAAACTTAAATGTTCTGTTTTATTTATTTCTTTTTTGGTGTTAGTGGAGGCACTGGGAGTTAAAGATCTGTTGCCAGCATATTTAGATCCAAACTTGCAACCACATGATCTCCTAACTGGTGTGACTTTTGCTTCTGGTGGCGCTGGATTTGATCCATTCACATCCCAAGCAGCGGTAATATTTTTATTACTTCTTCCATACTTCAAAAATAATACTCCACTTAGTTTTTTTTTTTCCAAAACATAAAAAAATTACTTTAAAAAAGCTAGATTTCAGCTAACACACGTTTGTAGTATTTCATTTTTAAACTTATAGTCCATTTTGTACAAAACAATGTGTTGTCCCTTTTAACATTTTTATAAGGAATAAGGTTATCTTAGGTTAAACTTATTTTACATGAACTTCCAATATTACCCTAACCTAAATAAATATTGAACTTTGTTGGTTTAGGGCTTTTGAAACTTAACAAAAGTAAAATGGGTAAAATAATTATAATAATAAAACACTAAAAGAAACTGTAGGAACATGTCTTTTTTTAGAAAAAAGGGCTAACCTGTACTTGGTTGGGATAAGAGAGTATTTGATAAATTTATTATTTCTCATTTTTTTTGTCGAATATATATATATATATATATATATATATATATATATATCAAAACTAAAAATAAAATTATCTTCTAAATATTTACTACTAATTAACTTCGCATATTAAAATTTTGAAGAGAAAATGTAAATTACAAAGTTGGAAAATGAGTATACAATGTTTAATCCAATTATGTATATACACTATTGGTTGTGTTCTTTTATAAGGATTTTTTTTAGAATAGTTAAATCATATCACAGTTTTCCACCATTTTGTTCTCTCACAAATTTAATATCAATTTCAAAAAAAATATTTTCGTTTTTATCAGAAAAATCCGAACTAACTTTCAAACAAAAGAGAAATTCAGTTATTTCTAAAAGAAGACACCCCTTATCCTCGAAGCCGCTGCAATTATGTCACGAGGGATGGAACTCCACCTTGCGCAACTAACTCATAAATATCCTACAAAATTTTCTAAGGGTGTTGTCTTTAAGAGATAAATCTATCAAAATCTATCAAAAATCAATCATTTAACATTTTCCTCCAAATTTCATACACATAAATATGTGAGTGTATATTTACATATGTGGAAAAACACACACTATGAAAATGTCAAATTTAATCTCTTAATAAATCTTTATGAATTGTGTTTTAATCTTTTAATTTATTAGATTAGTTAGTTGAGTTAGTTAATTAGTAGTACATTTAAATATATATTTTTTTACATATGTGATAAATAAACGGACTCCATAAACATCAAATCAAAATTTAAATACATCTCACTTTTATCAAATTGGTTTAGGACACAGTTTAAATTGTGTTATTTTAATGAAACTTTTGGAGAGTTTATAAGTAAAGTATTTGAAATTAAAATGATGTTTATTATAGACGAAATTGGTGGAAAAAAGTTAATTGGATGGTTTATTAAGGAACAACACACTTGAACACGCCCCTCCTCCCTTTTTTTGATAGCTAGAGTTGAACACCACCTATATTCATAGTCCAATATTCCAATCTAAGATGGAGGCAACCTATTGGACTGTATTTAATGCAACACTTTAATTAATTTTCCCTCTACCATTCATTCCATTCTAAAATTTTACTTCCCCTATCCTACAAAATTTGCAGTTTTTTTTGTTATTTTAATTTATGATTTATTTTTATGAATTTTTAGATATGTAAAGTTAAATGTTTTATATGCTTCTCGTAATTTGAAATCTAAATTTGTTAGATACATTTTTTTCTATTTTTTTCAATGTTTATCTTAGTAAAATTTTAAGTCATGACATTGCAACTTGAATCATCAAAATCAAATACAACAATCTTTGTGAAGTGGAGGGAGTAATAACCTTTACTTAAAAAAAGTCATAAGTTAAATGTCAAAAAAAAACGTATATGACAGTTGTTTAGGGATTCAGAGAGTAATTGCTAAAAAGAATACAAATTGACTACATAACTTTCTTTCGAAAACTTTTTGAACGTTTTAATAAAGTTTCTTTTAAAAAAAGAACGATCATGATTTTCTTCAAACATGCACGTTACTAAAATTTTCTGTTAAGAAATAATTATGTTTTACCACTATGAAAAACATTAACATTCCCATACAAATTCACATTATTTTATCTATAACTTTTTTAATAAATATTTAGACGTTTAAAGTTAAATATAGTATATCATAATAAAAGTATAAATTTTCTATATAATTTTTTGTTATTTTTTTACTATTTATATTTATTAAAATTTGATTTAAATATTGAACTTTAAAATATAAAATTTAAATGTATCAATTAATTTATCCTTTGTGTAGTCGTACTTACCCCTGCTCAAATACATGATGCATCTGTTTATAAAAGTTATGGTGTGAACTACTACTCCTACTACATTTATAGCCACTACAGTAAACCGGGATGTAGAAAGCTATCCCAATTTTGTTTTTTTTGAAGAGAACGACTTTATTTAATCCTAAAATACATTCCAATCCTTGCCCATACCTGATTATTAACAATTCAACATTCTTGAGTTTGATATCTATATTTTGACATTGTATTTAGTTATATACCCTTTTTCCCACTAAAACACTTTTGTATCGTTTAACTTGTTAATGTTCATTTTAGTGCATTTATTTCTTTTGAAAAAACATGCATATGTATAATAATTGTACATAACTGTATAATGATTGACATCCCATGATGTATATATGTTTAATTACTAAGTATCTAATGTTTGTTTCTTGACTTACCATCACCTCAAAAAAAAAAAAAAAGCCAGCCATATCATTGTCTCAGCAATTAGGCCATTTCAAGGAGTACATAAGCAAGGTGAAAGGTCTTGTTGGAGAAAACCAAACACAACACATCCTACAGGACAGTCTCTATGTAGTTGTGGTAGGTAGTGATGACCTTGCCAACACTTACTTCACTGGAGGTGTCCAGTACACCGTTGATGTTGATACATACACCAATCTAATGGTCAATTTCGCAGCTGACTTCATCAAGGTAATCACTCACAGTTCTTCGGTTTTGTTGGGAAAATTTTCTATTCCAAAATTTTTTCGTAAAGGTTTGGATTTGTAACTAGTTACTTCTTACATCTCAAGTGTGTTATCATAACATTAAAATATTTTTGTCTCAAATGAAATGACATTTTTTCACTTTTGTTTTATTTTAATCCGTGTTTACCTTTGCAATGCGCTTACTGATCACAAAGTTTAGGAAGTGGATTGGGAGTGATTAGAACGAGATTGATAGGTGGTAATAATGGAAGTTTATGTAAAATAAGTTAACGACCAAAGACAATCTTAATCTACGTCACAAAAAAAATTAAAAGTGACAACCCATTTGGGACGAATGGAGTATTTAGGAATGAAAAACCTTATTTTTTAAATTTTGGAGATACTCTAGTATTAAGATGAAAAACTTTATTTTGAAATTCTCCATCTTAGTACTAGAGTCCTCCGATATTTGAAAAATAAGGTTTTTCATTTTTAAACAACTAGTTATACATCCTTGTTTTTTTTAATACACTTTGGGGGTAGGGGATGGGGATACTGCATACCTCCTGTTCTAAGGAGTATAACCACTAGCTTATATGCTCAAGACAGTTATATACCTAAGTCTATCAAGGAATTTTGGAATATAATTTTTTCCACGTACCTCCTTAGACCTGTTCTAAGGAGTATATCCTTTATTGTTGGCAACACGAAATATGGGTTACTAAGTTGTCACTTTTCAAACTTTTGGTATCAATTGGCAGGACATGTATAATCTTGGGGCGAGAAGGGTACTGATGATCGGTGTACCGCCAATCGGGTGTGTGCCGTCTCAGAGAACCGTAGCCGGAGGCATCCAAAGAGAATGTGTCAACAAGTACAACAATGCAACAACTTTTTTCAACAAAAAGTTATCAGGGAGGCTTGATCTTTTAACTAAAGACCTTCCCGGTACCCGGCTTGTGTATGGCGACGTCTACACCCCTCTTATGGACATCATCCAAAACCCTAAAAAATACGGTCCGTATACTTTAGGAAACTGCAATTCAGTAGTCCATGATTAATTTTTGACAAAATTATCATGATATAACAATATTTTTTCAGGATTTGAAGTGACAACAAGAGGGTGCTGTGGAAGTGGATACATTGAGGTAACGGCGTTATGTAATAAGCTTGTTCCCACATGTGGTGATGATTCAAAGTATGTGTTTTGGGACAGTTTTCATCCCACGGAGAGAGCTTACAAGGTCCTCGTTAACTCACTCCTCCACAAATATATTCCTAAACTCCTAAATTAATTCACCGTGCATGACTTCTTCTTGTCCCTTAATTAGTTGTTTGGGGATATTAAATCAACTACCTATTTGTTGAGTTTTCCTTTTTTTTTTCTTTCCCGTGCCCTTGAGTACCACACTTGTATTATTATTGATTAATGATGTAAGTGCAAACATAGAAACATACTACACGAAAATGTGTAGTGAGAAATAGTATAAGGGTCTTATTGTGCCGGATCTAGCTATGAGGAAAGTATGCTCTGGGATTAACTGAACTAGCTAGTACCCCCTCCTACGGAATATAATTATTATTAAGGATGGTACAGACAAACATAAAATTAGTTTGTTAAACATGCAAATAATTTTTTTTAAACAACTTTCAAACCAAAATCAGTTAAGTTAGCTATTACTCCATTATTCACCATACTCACATGCATTCATATGAAAAACATTGTTTAATATTTTGCTACTTTCTTATGGCCTAATGTAAGAGCATTTTATAATCTATAGAAAACTTGAACTTACATTACCATAGTTGTCGATGATGTTAATAACATAAATTCGCATACACGAATATCCAAAATGCATATCAATAACCGAACCTCTATAAAAACAAGAGTCAGCTTGTGGAAGTAATCATGACAAGTCTCGGAGTAATCATTACAAAAGTCCCGGATGATCGATTACAGAAGTCCCGGAGGACCCTGCAAAAGAGCAAGAAAAAAGGAGAACAAAAAACAGAAAAGGGAAACTAAGGAAAACTAAATTCGCTAGAATGAACAGGCTTCGAAGCCTTCAAAAATTCGTCCCCGCACCAAGAGGGATCCACCTGCCATTCGTCATGACTGTCTAGCCCGGAGAGGTCCACATGTGGGTTCCGCTCAATGACTACCTCCGGGCACGACAAAAGCCTTGGTCGAACTTCTCGATAGCCAAGTTCACCGCCCCCCCTTGCGGCTTCCTCCCATGTCTCATGTTCCTCCCGGACCGTCTTGACCTCTTCCTAGAGGTCTTTGATGTCTTGCTCAGAGTGGTTCTTGAGATTTTCAAGATTGACCTCGAGGTCTCTCTTTTCCTTCTCAAGGGCTGCCACCCTCATTCGAAGCTCCTCCTCAGAATCCCTCCGAGTAGCTACCGTGCTCAGGAAAGCACACAATAAAAATACTGAAAAATCGCAATTACGAACTAGATAACATTAGTCCGGATAAATTTGGGTGTCAACAAGGAGGATGGAAAGATATCCTCAATTCAAAAGACCCGGACCATTGTGGTCCGAGAAAATTCAAACGGAGGATGGATAAGTACCCAGTTCAAAAGTCCCGGACTATGATGGTCCGAAAAAATTCACAAAGGGGATGCACAACTCTGGCCAAACGTCTTGGACCTTGACGGTCCGGGAGGTTCCACAAAGTGCGCTACACTTAGAAATTTCCGGACTCCTTGCAATCGGCCAAATTTCTAAGGGGGGACATCATCGCCATCAGGCCCAATCGACCAAAAATGCCTAGCAAAAGGCCCAACCAATAGCCCAAAATAAGGACCCCATTAAAAACCCAAATAATAATAGCTAAACCCATACGGAACAATGACATTCCCGGACCTAATAAGAATTAACCCGAACATACCACGAGGATATTCCCGGACAACACTCCCGAAGGTGTTAAAAACACGTGTCCACTAACACTATATTGAAATATTACGATTTTGCCATTATACCAGTGGACTATATAAAACATTTATGGCGGGAGTTAACGGATCTTTTTGACAACTTTCATCCAAAAGAACACGAACAGAGAACACTTGTCCTCATTCTCGAATTCCGAATTAAACGCATATTGCACAAATCCCCATGACGTCCAGTAACGTCAAAACACGTCAATACCAAAAAGTCGTGGCGGCAGCTCACACGGATCCGCCACCATCAGTGAAGATACTAAAGGCTACAGGCTCTATGATCCATAAACTAAGAAAGTGATAATCAATCGAGATGTGATCTTTGAAGAAGAAGAAAAATGGGATTGGGGAAGCATTTATGACAAACTGACCTCTGCAGATCTGGATCTTTGTAGTGAAGACAGTGAAGAAGAAGTTGAGGTAGAAGAACAGAATGTGAAAGCTCCTATGATTCGGAATGCAACAGAAGGTCTCAACGTTGGATTAAGGGAAGGAAGGATTAGAATACCTCCTTCTTGGACGAGGGCTTATACTTCTGGTTATACCTCATTTGATGATGAAGCAAACATGGCACTGGTAATGCTTACAGATGAAGTAGCAGAAACAAATATGGAGGATCTGCTGCTGATGTCTTTTTTTGGAGATCATGTTCACTATGAAGAAGCTGTACAACACCATGAATAGAGAATGGCTATGCATCAAGAAATTGATTCAATCAATAAGAATCAAACATGGACGGTATGCACATTACCTCAAGCTTCGAAGAAAATAGGAGTAAAGTGGGTTTATAAGACAAAATTCAACGAGGAAGGGAAGGTAGACAAGTTCAAAGTGAGGTTAGTGGCCAAAGGCTATTCCCAGAAGTATGGTATTGATTATAAAGAGGATTTTTCTCCTGTGGCCAGGTTAGACAAAGTTAGAATGATCATGGCCACAGTTGCAAAGAATGGATGGAAGGTACAACAACTGGATGTCAAGTCTACATTTTTACATGGAGAGATTAATGAAGATGTTTATGTTGATCATCCAAAGGGTTTTGAAATACCCGAGAAGGAACATATGGTCTTCAAACTCCATATGGCCCTTTATGGATTAAAGCAAGCCCCAAGGGCATGGTTCAGTAAGATTGAATCACATTTTATTAGTGAGGAGTTCAAGAGATGTGATAGTGAACAAACCCTCTTTACTAAAAGAGGGGGGAAACTGTGGTATACTGATTGCTGGCATCTATGTTGACGACTTAATCTATACTAGTGATAACACAACAATGATGCAAGAATTTAAAAGAAGCATGGAAAGAGAATTTGACATGATTGATCTCGGGTTAATGAGGTATTTTCTTGGTATTGAGGTAGCACAACATTCTAAAGGTGTGTCTATATGTCAAAAGAAGAATACACTTGACATCATGAAGAGATTTGGTAAGTCTGAAAGCAAGCCAGTAAAGACACCTATAGTTCCTGGTACAAGAGTGGACAGAGATGAAGCAGGTGAAGTAGTGGATGAAACATTGTTCAAACAGATTGTTGGGAGTCTCATGTACCTAACTACTACTAGGTCTGAAATTATGTATGTTGTTTGTCTCATTAGCAGATATATGGCCAGGCCTACACAGCTGCATTTGCAACTTTCCAAGACGATCTTGAGATACTTTTGTGGTACAACTATTATGGAGTGCACTATAGCAGAAACAATGAGTTTGGGCTGCAAATGTTCTCTGACAGTGATTATGCAGGAGATATAAACGATAGAAAAAAGCACCAATTGCTATGTTTTCTTGCTCAATGGTGGTGTTGTTGCTTGGAGCTCTAGAAAGCAACCAATTGTTACCCTCTACTACAAAAGCAGAATTTGTAGCTGCTGCAATGTGTGCATGTCAAGCTGTATGGGTAAAGAGGATACTCCAAGAGTACAGCGGATACTCCTAGAATTGGACAAGAGCTAGAAGGAAGTATTATGATAAAATGTGACAACAATTCCACTTTGAAGCTGTCTAAAAATCCTGTCATGCATGGTAGGAGTAAGCATATAGACATTCGTTATCATTTTCTGAGAAATCTAGCAAAGGATGGGGTTATAGAATTGGATTACTGCAGAAGTGAAGATCAAATAGTTGATGCAATGACAAAGCCTCTCAGACTTGAAGCCTTTCAGAAGTTGCGTTTGCTCATGAATGTTAGACAAGTTATTAGGTAAACTAGCAGTAAACTACAGCTAGTTTAAGGGAAGGAATGTTATGTACGCACATGAGCGCGCGCGCACATGCGTTGGGATTAATCAGTAGGACGTTTGTTTAGGTTTCTTGCATTAGAAATTGTTTACTTGCTCTTGAAGCTTTGTCCCTTAAGGACTCTATAGGAAATCTATTTCTATTAGAATTAGTCTTTCATTGCATTAGTTCTATTCCTAGTAGGTTTGTACTTAGCTATGCCTATATAAGCATAGCCCTAATTCAATAAGATGCAGTGTTGGTGGAGAATATTGTGTTGTATTCTTGTTCTTAACAAGATGTGTTCTAACTACCTTTTTACTCTTCCTGCTAGAGGTTTTTAGATTTCTTTTATTTTCTCCAGCTACTCATGGTTTTCTTCGTCCAGCGTGAGGATTTCTTTTTTTGCTTGCTGCTCTGTTAATACGCAGGCAAGTTTGGGATTGACTTGGTGAAAATTGATTAGACAAGAAGGGATAGAGAAGTAATTACATTGGTGTAGAATGAAGTTAACAGGTAGGCATGGACAAATTTACATGTCTACTTGGTGAGATTTAAGTTTAAAAAAACGAACTTTTTTTGTAAACAAAAGTGGCAGCAAGTGAAAGCGAAGGTGGTCGTCGTCATAGGTTTCTGATGTGTTCCACCATTAGCAAGATAATGTTAATTACTTTTTTAAGCTAGGATCAAATGCGGCTCATCATTCTCATTAGCAATTAATTACTATATGTAATTATGCACGAACTTCCTTCATAATAAATTATTTTAAACATTTGAGTGAGCACAAAGATTAAAAAGTATTGATGACTTGAGAGTAACAGAGTAAGCTGTCATATTAGACAAAAATAATTTTTTGGATGGAGATTGGGAGTTAAAGATTAAATGGAAAAAAAATGCTATGAAAAAGTTTTCTTAAAACAAAACGATCAAATAGAGATAATATTAAAATGAACAAATAAAGAATTAAAAGGAACAAAAAAAAGTAGAGGAAAAAGTTTTCTTAAACGGATTAAAAGGAACAAAAAATAATACGATTGAATCTTTTCACAAAAATAGACAAAATCACCATGAATTTTGGAAGTGAATCACTCCCCATCCTCACCTCCACAAAATGAAGTTTGAAGCCCCTTGCTGTGTTAAATACAATCTCATGATAACTTTGTGAAATTGTATTGGATCTCCTTCTCAAGATTCCCATATCCGAAATGGATTTTCCTTAAGCCATTTTAGTCTTTTCACAATGGGGAGAATGCAGTACTCAAAACGTTTCTTATTTTAATGATTAAATTATACAGCTTTAAGAACTAACAATTGAGCCATTATGTTAGAAACATAAGAAGTTAGAGAATTTATTGGTGAAAATGTGTTCTTTTAAAAAAAGGGAGTTGGGGTTGTGGATACCAGAGGCTCGAATTCGAGACCTCTACAAGTGTCCTCAGGAGCATGACCACTAGGCCAAATGCTCCGACATTGAAAATGTGTTCTTATAAGTTGATTAGCCAAAAATAAGGTAATAAATAATATATAAAAAATTGTTAGTATGCCTATGGAGTTAGAAAAGTTAGTGGTAAATGTTAAAATAATGAGTCGATTTAATTTTAAGTTAGTGGGTTATTTATGCAAGATTTCAAAAGTCATTTTTCTTGTATAAATAGGAATGCAAGCTTATGAATAATGAATAATATATAAATCTATGAACAAATTTCACACAATGTAGACACAAACCACTACGTAGTTAAATGCCTTTTGGTAGCTCGAGAAAGGCTACTAAATTAGCTACCACGATAGCTCAAAATTGAGCTACTAAAGAGCTACGAAATGCAGAGCTACTTTAACATTGGAATGCTACCCTTCTGCTACCCATGGTTGCGGCATAGTAGCGTCAGCTGCAGCTACCACGTGCCACCTGGACTTCGTCCAGCCTTATACATGGTAGCTCAGGAGTAGCTCCTTTGCCGCTACTTCTCGTAATTGTTTTTCCATTTCTGACAATAGAATTGATAAATGAAGAATTAGTAATGAAATTAATATGAATTATAATTCCAAAATTGGAATAAAAAGCATAACTTAATATAAATATATATCATTTAAATGTAATTTTACATTCAATATAATAGTACTTAAATATAAGAAAATCCTAAGAAGGAGGAACATCATCCTCATATGGGTTCGGACGAGGCGGCTGCTGTGAGAAGGAGGTCAAGCCCGTAGAAAATGTGTCAAGCCCCTGACAATAACCCTCGAAATCCCGGGTCACGAAGTCGTACTGATACTGTGGCCCAGGGTGCTCCATCTACTGCTTATAAACACCATCTGTAAAACGGAGGCTAGCACGGGAGAGGGGGTCCTGCTGTGGCGGCGTCTTCTAGACTGGCCTACGGAGGAAGTCTTCATGCTATGACGGCGTCTGCTGGAACAGTCGATGAAGGAAGTCATTGTGCTGTGGCAGCGTCTGCTTGAACGGCCGATGGAGGTGATTGTCGAAACGTGGCATTGACTGTTGGGGTCCCTGCCTGGAAGATCCCGCAGCCAAATGTCCTGGCTCTTGGTGCCACTGCAGGATCCCACGCCCTACAAGTGCCTGCCAGATGACGCTAAACGATTCGTCATATTGGCGACGCAGATCCCGCTCCACTTTGCGGAGTATGTCATTCTGGCGGCAGTACTGCATGTCGTACTCAGCCATCCACGCTCTGAGAGTACGAACCTCGGCCTCTAGCTCAAGTCGTTCCTGCCTTTCCTTTCGACGCTCCTCCTCCATCGCATGAAATAACATTAAATTGTACAATGAAATGGGGACTTTATAAAATGTTAACAAATAAGTCCAAAATTTTACAGTATTTTACGTACAAGTCATAATGTTTTCTAACAAAAATTACAATTAAGTCAACAAGTTACTAAAGTTTTACATGCAAGTCCTAAAGTTACTAAAATTGTTCAATTAAGCCATAAAAATGTAAAAAGTATAAAATTTAATCCTAAAGTTTTTAAAGTTTTACATACAAGTCCTAAAGTTTATAAAATTGAACAATTAAGAGATAAAGTTTTAAAAACTTTACAATTACCTGAGATGGCTGAGGCAGCCGGACGGGCTCCGGATGGACTAGCTGCAGGGGGCCCCAGCCCATCACCCTCTCATGGGTGCCCCCGTAACCTCCCTATAGATCTCCTCATCCCAAGGAGTTGCATTATTGTCTGGGTACTTCTCAGCAATACGCCTTGTGTACTCCTCCTAGTCAGGAAATAATGGAACGGTTAAGATGGTATAAATATAATGGTTAAAAAGAGAGATGAAAATTTCAAAATTATTACCTCAAATTGGTTACTGTTACCGTCACCATCCCAATGATGCCGAAAGTCGGTGATGGAGACAAGTCGACACTCTCTAATCAGCATCTCCTCGTACATACCCCGTTTCCTCTTTGACCCATGTTTCTTTCGTGGTCGCTTGGAAGCCTCAGTTGTCGCATTGCCCTTTCCCGTCTTTGATGCCTTTTGAGATTTGGGTGTGTTCAGATAATCGATCAGCTTGTCCCAATTCGTTTGAGGGATCTGCCTAGGGCAATGTTGGCGTCAGTGATCGTATGTCGGATGCTCGTCAGTGAGAGGGTAGTCTTTTTTCATGTCTTGTATAAGCTTGGATTTCTTACATCTATATAGTAAACCGAAGAGTGAGTACAGATGAACCTGCACATCATCAACGACACATGTCCGATCTCGCCAAGTATACTTCTCCAGGTGCAATAAAACTTTATATTAATAATGAAACAATATGAAACAATGAAAATGTAGATATCGTCTAAAGCAAACAAGCTCGAATTCTAAAGTTCTTTCTATGGTGTGCATCCCAAGTTTGAACACCTATAGTTCATAGACTTTTTAGCTCGTCTATCAATGGTCATAAGAAGACATCAATGTTACACCTTGGTGATCGAGGACCCGGGGTTAAGAGTGCCATGAGTATATATACGACTACTTCATACATCAATCAGGTGGAAAATTATATACTGTGATGATTACCGGCCATATCGAATAAGGGTTACCAGTGTCAGACATTGGATTAAATTCATTAGTGCATAACCCTAATCGTACATTCCCGACCTTTTCGGCAAAATCAACATACAACATATCAACATGTTTCCATGCACACGATTGGCAGGGGTGTCCAATGGTACCGTTTGCATTTGCTTTGGCCCTTACATAATAACTCATAAATTCCGCAGTTTTCGATGACTGGTAAAACCGCTGAAGGCGCTCAGTAATTGACAGATAACGTAAAACTTTTTTTGGTTTCAATTTCTCCTTACCACGTCGATCTATACCCCCTCTAATGTACATGTCCACCCCACACATACACTCCAACAAACTGCTGAAACTACCATAGAACAACACACAATTGTTCTCGCAGGCATGAATTTTAAGATACAATAAGCCTAAGTCTCTGATCATTTTCTTCTCCTCAACTGCACTCGTTTGCAACGAGTTTTCTCCATGTAATATTTCATTAATATATTTTATCATTTTGGAGAAGACGACATCAGATATATTTTGTTGACTTTTCAGGCTCAAAAACTTTATCAAAACAAATAGCTTTTTATGTTCAGTACGAGCTCTATCGTATAGAGGTTGTGACGCAGCTTGCAACAAATCAAAAAACTTTTGTGCATCTTCTTTGGGAGTTTCGACTTGCATGTCATCTTCATTTTCGTCCACATCATCTATATAAAAATGATTGTGGTCATTTTCATCATTCTCATGTTCAAAACTATTGGAATGGATTCCCAAGCCTTCATGAACCATTTGTTAAACATCCACCCTTGATAGTTATTAATAATTTATGTTTCGGTACTTGCACGTGCATTACTGGACGATAATGCTTCGCTAATTCGATTAAAACCACCGTACAAACGCGGATTGATCCGTACAACCTCACCATGACAATCCCACAAGTAATAATCAGGTTTAAACTCATATTCATATAAATGATTTTCATCTGTAACTTTATCATAATAGTATTGATTTTTACACTTTTTGCACGGACATTTCACTGTGTCAGACCCTTTTGATTCTACATCCCTGAAAGCAATCTCCAAAAAATGCTTCAAACCCTCCCAAAATTGCCAAGCTATTTAACCAGTTTTCTTGTCTAAACGTTGATACATCCAATCACGTCTTTGAGCCATTTTCACTCCTACATATCAATGTTAAATAACAAAACATAATAAGTAAACCAAAAAATTAATTACCCCTAGATACAAGTTGTTTAAATTAATTTTTCCTAATTAAGGGTACATGGGTTCTCTCCAATTCATAAAAGTACAATCGGTATAAAACTTTTATGGTTGTGTATGCTTAACTTGTACAACTTGCATAAATTTCGGTAACATTCTGTCCCACTTCCTCATCATACCAATTTTTGGGGTTTTTTATTCCCAAAGTAGGTATAACGAGGAACAATACTAAATATGCATTGAAATTATGTAACTGTATCGGTTATGCATACACAACCATAAAACTTTCATATACCTGTTACACTTTTACAAACTGTCCAATCTGGACAATCCATAAATATTCAATAGAATATTATAGGGTAAAGTGCACGGTTAGTCCCTTAACTTTGCTTATTGTCCTATTTTGGTCCCATTTTAAGAATTTGTCCTATTAAAGACACTTATCTTCATATTTTCGTCTTGTTCAAGTCCTTTACCGTTAACTCGGTGTTAAAGCTAACGGATTTTCTCGAAAAATGATTTTTTAGACATATGCACTTTTTCTTTTATACTATTTGCACCCTAAACTTAGATATATGACTTTTTCATCCTATACATTTTCCCCTCCTCCCTCCTCCCATTCAGTGGCGGGTCCAGGATTTTTGAGATGTGGGGGCACAGTTTCTTTCTTATTTCTAATTTTTTTAGAAAACAAATCTAGTAATTTAGAAATTTCAAGCTATATATCCATAGTTCTAATATAAAAAATATTTGAATAACAAGTAAAAACTATAAAGAAAAGTGTGTTTGGAGGAGAGAAGAGTGTCATACTAGATAATACTTAATTATTTGGATTATTTAACTTCAAGTACAAAGTTGTAGTTTATTTAAAAGTTGAAAGTATATCAACTTTTTTAAACAATTTGAACTAAATAGCGTAAATATTTTAATTATGGTTTTCCGTTCAAAATACCGAGATTGAATGTTTTGATTTTACAAAATACTAAAGTTTTATTTGTTAGGAAAAAACAATTTATTTTATTTAATAATGGTTA
Source organism: Stellera chamaejasme (assembly GCA_024586325.1). Lineage (NCBI taxonomy): Eukaryota > Viridiplantae > Streptophyta > Magnoliopsida > Malvales > Thymelaeaceae > Stellera > Stellera chamaejasme. Next base: position 3,362,375 of record CM044986.1, read on the forward strand.
CCTATATTATAAATGCTTAGGATAAATTCTTAACATTTTATCAACACTTTAAGACTTATATGACAAAATAAAACATTTCATGACTCCAATAAACAGTTAGGAATAGTTATAGGACGTCATAAGATTTAACCCATTTCATGGCAGGTTATAGGCCAGCGCGCGTTCGTTTCTTTTGCTTCAAATGCTAGTTGATCCTTAAACTATGAAACAATTTTCAAAATGGTCCATATAATTTATTTATGTCAGAAAATACTACCACTACGACCATAATTTGTAGAAATTTACTGGGGACACGTGCCCCCGCGTGCCCCCATTGTGGGCCCGCCTCTGCTCCCCTTGCATTGGGTCAACTCGCATCAACATGGAACACAACGGTTCGTCGTCCGTCATTCATTGAACACTATATATCTGCCACACACCGTGATCAACCACTCATCGTCTGTCATGCTAAATGAATCTGAGCTCCCTCCTTGACAAACTAGTGGGTCAAGGAGAAGTGCGATTGGGTGTAGGGTGGCCATGGCAGGGTCATCGACGCTGATGGGGAAGGGGGTCATCAGCATCGTCCGAAGTAGTGACGAGGTTGGGCGGTGAGATCGATGGCAGAAGTAGGAAGGATGCGTCAAACTGTATAACTCTAAACTCTAAGGGTTAAATTGTTAGGTTTGTAAAGTTTAAAGATAAATTAGAATGTGTTTATCCTAAAATACTAACGGTCAATGGACATTTTTAATGGTTAAAGGAGGAAACAATATATTTCACCAAACATTAAGAAGATTTTTAGATAATTATGAAAGTACAGGGGACAAATTAAAGATTATGTCGAATCTCATTGAGGTAATTGCTTGGTACCCTAAACCCTTCTTTTTGACACGAAAAATATCAAACTACGTCCTCCATCTTAGATGATTAAATGATTAAGTAATTGCAGTCACTCACCACCAGACATGTTACTAGTGGCTATTTAATTTAATTTTTTATTTTTTACAAGTTTAGTAGTAGTAGTAGTTTTAGTATATACACGGCGGTGGTCGTTGTCAATCCAGTTCAGCTCTGATCCATACCTTAGTAATGGTCCCAAGATTGTCAATTTTAGTTGGTTGGTAATCATATTCCGAATATAAAAATAAACTAAATATAATTTATTCGGCGATTGTGAAGAAAATTATCTTACTATTTTAAAACATCTAGAAAACGTCAACTGATATTGACAAATTTCCCTGGACGGATAAAAAATGGGAAAAGTTATAAAAATTTTCTTTTCATTTTTCTTACTCAAAAGATGGGGTATATAAATTATAGGCAAAAAGTTTTACCCTAACCACATACATTTTGCACTCTGATTTTTAGAAACCTAGCTACAATTATAAAATTTAGAGAAAATCTTAGCGGGGTAATTTAAACTTCCATAAATTACAGAGTTACAGATTTTACTCAAAAAGGAAAAACGTTGTTTTGTACACATTTTATGTTTAAGTTCTCAGAAAAATTATACTCCATTCATTTCCTTTCATTCAAACTTTTAACCCTCAAAGTTATCAAATTATCTATACGAGGAAGGAAATTATACCTGTTTTTTCTTTTAATGAATTAAAAGGGTATGTGAAACCAACATACATACTATATAGTAAGCATGGCAACGGTCGGATAATCCGCAATGTAGGTAAAACCGCTAACAACAATCTGTGGGTTTTTTTCCTATCCGTGGATTGCGGTTTTATCCTTCGCGGTTAGGTTCTGACACCCATAACCGCTAACCCCAGATATCTTCGGTTAGCGGTTATATCCACGGTTATTAACTCAATCCATTATAAATACCTAAATATCAATAATTTTATCAAAATATACATAATAACATCCAAATAAGTTCATGAAAATAACAGGAAAAAATATTTTGAAAGATAAGAATCTTTTGCACACAACTATGAGAAAACCTTTTTGAAACAATAGTACAGATAACTATGAGCAAATTTCTTTGAAGAATTTGCGTTTGGTGTAAAATGGATAGGTACAGTTAGTTTTGTTTAGGTTAGGGTTGAAGCAATTTAAAAATGATTGGATTAGATTGGGTGTTTGAAGAATTCGACTGTAATTAGGGGTTAGATTATAATTGGCTTAACAAAATGTGGGCGTAATTAATACTCCCTCCATCCCACAAAGGTTGTCAACATCATGGTTTATAAAACCGAACCGACAGAGAACCGCTCAAGCCACTCGGTTCACGGTCTGACCGGTTTGACCGATTGAGCCACCGGTTCAACCGGTATTAGTTAAATACGTGGAATATCTAACATTTATCATTCATCTTAAAATAAATAAGTAATTTATAATAAACTAAAGAACATATATCCATCAAAACTCAAAATAGTTAGCACATATATGCTTTAAAATTACAATGAGCATTAAAAATGTAAAATAATTTTTTTAAATTTTATTTTAAAACTTTTTTTCTTGAAAACCGGCGGTTTCCGGTTCAACCGGTTCGCCGGTTTTGTCCGGTTCCGCCGGTTCCCACCGGTTTTCACCGGTTTCTAAGCAAGGGCATCAAAACCGAAAACCGGACCGGACAGGCCACCGGTTCGCGGTCCAACCGGTTCGACCGGCCGGTCCGGTCCGGTTTTCTCAACCATGCTCAACATTACTATATTGGACCGTCCCACAAAGGTTGTCAACTTTCTTAAAATAGAAACTTTCTATCATCATTTTTACCATTTTATCCTCTTATCTCACATCATGGACCCACAAGTTTTTCTCTTTCCTCCCACTCAACTTAAAATTGGGGTCCACAAAATTTTCTCATTTCTTTTTCATGAGGGTAATTTTGTCAACACACTATTATTCTCCCACTTTCCTTAATATATGTGCCCAAACAAATCCTACAACCTTTGTGGGACGGAGGGAGTAATATATATTCTAATGGTTAGCGGATATCCGTGAACCCGCGGTTAGTAGTTAACCACGGTGCGGATACCCCCTAACCGTTATCCGCAACCGCCAACCTCACGGTTATTAAAAAAACCGCAACCGCAAACTGCGGATAAAAACCGTGGTTAAAACCGTCAGAAACGGGTGGTTATCCGTGGTTTGCGGTTTTAATCCATCCCACTGCCATCCTACTGTGTAGTCATCAAGGGTCCTGTTTGTTTATTTTTTTTTTGAATCAAGAGCAGGGGCAGTATCATGTAGAGATAAGTGGTAACAATTTGCACCTTTGAAATTTGAAAAAAGATAGGGAGATATAAAATAAAAAGTCTTATAAAATACTATATATTTGTGCCATCACTAAATTTTTTGTTATACCTCCACTCAAAAAAAATATTAGTTAGTTAATTTACGCCCTCCTTTCGTAATAATTTCTGACTCCACCCTTCAGGAGCTTCTCCTCAACATTTAAAAAGAAAAAAGAAGAGCTAAATCAAGCTTAGGCTAATACTAAACTAGACCTGATTTAATGAGTAATTAATGATACAACTTGAGGAAAAGAATCAGAAAGAAAACAGCCTCTAATCAAGCTGCTGTTTGTATCTTCAATGTGTAGGTTAATTAGTTGCTTACAAAGCTTACGCAAAGCGGACAGGCATGCGGAAGTAGGGTAAAAGCGCTCATAAAGTGGGAGAAATGGTGAAATTTAAATTATTATACTCCACCGTAAAATAATAGAGTAGATACTTTTAACTTTCAATATTTTGTTTAATTCTTAAATTATTGTAATAAAGATTTTATTAAAGTTGAAAAGTTTCCCAAAAATGTACTTGGAAACTATAAATTAAATGTTGAAAATAAAATATATTAATCAATGTGGGAAGCATTAACACCGCATTAATCAATGTGGGAAGCATTAACACCGCTGTGCCCATACTATGCGATCGAAACATAGCACACAGGTTCGCAGAGTAGTAATAAAGATCCTCGATCTGATTCAAGGCGCACAGATACAACTTCAAATGAGCAAATAATGTCATCTATATGCGACTAGTAAATGGGACCGAGCTTTAAGTTCGAAATTCGTTAAATTATCGATACACTCGAACTCGAAATTAATTGCTCGTTCAATATTTTAGCCGAAATTTCACCTCAAGCTAAATTTCAGCTTTTCTAAAATATATTATAATTAACAAATAATAAAAAATATAATATACCATTAAAGTTTATACAACTTAAACACCCAAATTGATAATTTTTTACTAATCATAATAATTACTATGAATAAAATACTACTATACCTAACATAAATTACAATATAGTAAAAAAATTCAAGATGTTTGATGAGTGTCGTTAAGTATCGATACTCGATAGGGCCGAGTATCGTTGGGCTCGAGCTCGGCTCGTTAACATATCGAGCTTCATTTCAAAACTCGAACTTGATAGGTATCAACTCGATAAGCCCCAACTCGAGCTCGAACTACCCTTTAAATACCATACCCATTTACACCCGTATCTGCGACGGTGTTTCCAAGAAATGAAGAAAGCACTACCATGAAGACGACAAAAAGACACCACCATCCAATGCCAGTAAAGTACCCATCAGGAACCAACGAACTGATCCTGATTTGGGATTAATTATATATTCCTCTTATGTTAATTTAAATTTAAATTCAGTACTCTTGGTTTGTTAATTCATTACATATTCCCTTCGTCCCAAAAGTAATGCAACACTGATTTTTCAGCATTTAATCTATAATTTTATTTCTCTATCGGTTCAAATTAGAAATTTGAAACTTTTACGTACAACTAAAAATATGATGTCTTAACTTTATGAATGTATATTTTTTGATATTTTTTCATTAAGAAATAATATAGATAAATTGAAGTCAAATTGACATCAAAAGTCAACTGTTGTGTTACTTTTGGGACGGATGGAGTATTTAAACTAGCTTAATTTGATTAAAAAAAGCTCAACAAAATCTAATATCTAAATACTACTACATTTTTTAATGTAATAATATATTAACTCATTCTATAATCCACATATCCATGATGAGTGCAAGATTTATTTCTATAAAAATGTGTCTGTGAAAGAAAAGTTACACTATTAATCATGAATAAATATTCTATTGAGTGATATATGAAACTCTGTTTATATCATCAACATTACATTAAAACAAATTTATCAGTCAATTATACGTTTATTATACTAAAATTGTAGGTTCTCACACTACTCATAAAAAACATGATGAAAAAAAATTCCACTGTTGGTGAATTAGATATATATATATATATATATATATCTTAGAATAATTATTCATACCACATGGATCAATATCATAATCCATTAACAAAGATATTTTTAAAAACAGTAACCAAGCCTAATTCAAAGCTTTTAGAGTGAACTTTCCCATACAAATTGCCAAATAGTAGAAAATTGAACAAAACAAGGTTTAATTGCCCACACTTCGTAGCGGTGTAAATTGTAATATTTTATAAGAATTTAATAAGAATGTAATATTAAGTGAAATAAATGTATATTTTTATGAAATAAATGATAAAGTATATAATTATTATGGGTGAAAAAATTAGGTCTAAGATTTTTTACATTTTATCATATGAAGTCTAAAACATTAGGGACCAAACGCAAAATAATAAGAAATAAAAGCAAAATAGAGATTTAGTCTCTTAAACAATTTGAAACACAAATAAATAAAATCACTAAATTATGATGAGGTGACACAATCTCATTAGGTGGATACTATTTATACAAAATTTTATGTATATGTATAGAGTTTTAAATACAAATACTAGTTACACATTATTACTTTTCGGTAAAATCATCAACACTCAAAGAATGAAAAAAAATCATGTCATAAGATTTGAAACTTTGATGACAACATGCTACTTTTTAAATAGTTATATGGAATTTTTTCTTGCACAAAAAAACGACACTACACTTAACGATGTTTTGAAAATTTAGGGTCGGGGGCCAATACTCTACTTTCAAAATAGTTAAAGTAATGAAGTTTGTCTATATATATATATATTGAGGGTATTATTCATCAATAAGAGAATCTACAAAACTGTATTTCTTACAAATTTTATATTCACTTTCAAAATTATCAACACTTTCGATCTCCATAAAAAACATTAATTACTAACACACTTTAAAGCAACCAAAATGAAGAAGAAAAAGTGAAGAAATAAGATGGATGGGGTGCGTATTCATCAACTAAACTACCAAATATTTGTGGTTTACTTTCATGAAATAAAAGAGAAAATAAGTAATAATGATTGTGGGTAAAAAATCTTTGACCTAGTTAAAAACTTAGATTTCCAAAATTTCGAGGACCAAACACATAATAATTAGAAATAAAAGTCAAAACAATGTTATCTAAAAATATGTTTCCTCTCACAAATTTCACTTCATTTTTCAAGTTTACAAGTTTTTCCTCTATAAATAGTAAATGAATACACTTTAAAAGAAAAAAATGCAGAAAAAAACAGATGACGTGACACAACGCAATTGGTTTCATACTAATTTTCAAAATTACCAATTTCATACAAATTTTCAAAATTACCATTTTTTTCCTATTAGTAACATAATAAATATAATTTTAAAAATAAAAAACATAGTAAAAAACATAATAAATATAATTAAAAAAGAACTTTTTCCTATTAGTAACATAATAAATATAATTTAAAAAATAAAAAAAACATAATAAATATAATTTAAAAAAAGAAATTTTAAAAAATAAAAAATATATATAATGAATGATGTGGCACAACCCTATTAGTTGTGCCACTATTCATCAATAGCAACTTTTCCATAAATAGATAGAGTAATAATTTCCCGGTTTTGGCCGTATCTAGACTAGATATGCATGCTTATACTTAGAAAAGTTAACTCAAGATGAACCTAAAAGAGGCGTTGTCCGCTTTTACTTATAATCGGTGAATTTTATGGTTTTAAAAATTCATCATATTTAGAATTCACTTTAAAGTTAAAGGAGAGATTACAATATTATTACATTGTACTGTATTATGAGAAAAAGATTCTTAAAAGCTTTTAGAAAAGTTTGATAATTAGTTTAATTAGTGTGATGATAATTTATTGACTAATCAAAATGCGGAATGGTGAATGATCAGGGGTCCACCCACCTCCCTATCTTTGTCAGATCAACAACAGGATGATATTGTCACTGGCCCAGGTTTCAGTTTCAATCTGGATCTTTAGCTAGCTAGCAAACACACAAGAGTTATCTACACTTATTCCCCTCAACTATTCTAAAACAGACACACACTACTTCCTAGAGGTATGAAAACAATCACTTATGGGAAGGAAGGTAATAGATCAAAAGATGAATGGTGTTTTTATCAGCTTGTAAATTAATACTCAGTCTTAATACAAGTGGTGTAATGCAAAATATGCTCTGTTAGGGTTTCATTCCAGCCCACTCCGTTATTGGTACCACTGCTCAGTCGCCTCTGGTCTATCCCGTCGGTTCCTCCTCTCTGATGATCTCATTGGCGCGATGTTGTCTGTGACTAGGGCTTCCTTCCAATCCATGTTGTCGATACGGCAAGGCTGAACCTGGACTCGCCATACCGAGAGGTACGAGTTGCTGGTCTACAGACTATTAAGAAATTGGATCTTTATTTAATTTCAAATGAATTGATCCCAACTAGGTTTGCTCTTGGATGGTTCTGAGGTATTCTCCCAATTGTTGTGGTAGTGTGCATTCTCACGTATGAGGAACTTTTGCTAATACATGAACGAGAGCGCTTGATTGTTAGAGTGGTCACAGTTGTTAGGGCATCTTCATCAGTTTCCCCAAAAGTTTTTCCAAAATGGAGAAGAAAAAGTCATAAATGTTCTCCAAAAACATTTGCTCCAACTCCAACAGCTTCCCCATTTTGAAGAACTATGCATTTATCCTCCCTAGATTGGAGCAAAATTTCTTCTTCCCTCATTTCCCATTTTGAAGAGTGAGAAGGGGAAGTTGTTGGAAAAAATGTTCAAAATTATTCAAAAGTAAACATATCAAAAAAATGAAGAAGCTGTTGGAGATACTCTTAAGATCTACCTTTTGAAATCTTTAGCACTCAGCTAATTAAGCCTCATAAATGTGTTTGCTATTTGGTTTTGGTTATTTCTTTCCTTTTTTTTAACCTTATTTTGTAAGAAAACAACAATAACAACAAGAAACGAAAGATACTCTGATTCAACCTGATCAAATAACATGAGTGACTCATTTAATATTTTCCCATATATATTCCTTAAACCACCAGTTTGTGTGCGCGGCGGATCGTCGTCCACCTGTATCAGAGTCCTACGTGGCACCCTGCAAGTTGTAGTCTTTATAAAGTAAGTAAGCTCATTTTCCATCTGGCAGCACAGCAGCACAGATTTTCCGACGAGAAAATGGAGAATCATCCGGCAAGCCGCACGAGTTCCGGCGAAATCGATGACTTTCTCGACGACGTCGCCGGTTTTGCCGACGTGGTTTTTGGGTTTGACGACTCGGAACTCAAAGTCGACAACTTTAACGACGACGAAAGCGATGACCATGATGATGATGATGATGATGGTGATGAGAACATTAATCTACAGAACGACGAAGCCAAAAGGATTTTCTGGGAAACACAGGATATGCTTTTGCAGGTACAATTAATTACCGATGAACTGGTTTAATCTGAATTTTAACTAATTCTTTAGTCTCTAGACTCTGATGAGATCTTTGGTGCTGGTATGATTTTTTTTTTCTTTTTCCAGTCGACTTTATGTCGGACAACTTCATCGGAATCGAGAATCCGGCAAGTTGCGAAGCAGGCTTTGAAAGAAATGAATTCGACGGGATTGAAATGTGTCTGCCGGAGATTGGTCGCCGGAGGTTGTCGGGATTGTTTGCTGGAGGAGCTCTCGACTCGCCTTCAAAGCGCCGGCTTAAATTCCTGCATCTGCAAGTCCAAGTGGAAGAGCTCCGAAGAAATCCCCGCCGGTAATTATAATTTTAAACATCTTAATTAGCCCTCCAATGTTTTTAATAGCTACAAAAGGATCCTGGTTTATGAAGAATGTATTCTTTGCCACTTAATTACCCCATCGGCTTCTAAAAAAAATTGAAACCTTTTTCTTTTTGGCTTCTCTCACAATTTTGAAACCTTTTGTTTTAAGAAAACTTGCCAATAACAGTTTTACCATTATATATCACTCACTTTTCCTTCTCCATAAAAAAACTTTTATCTTATATATAGCGATATTACCATTTTATCCTCAACTCTTTAAGTACTTTATTTTTAATCTCTATTGTTCAATCAAATGTATCAGCATTTGGTTTTCACCGGAGGGAAAATGGAATTTCAAGAGTCAATTGGACTTACATAGTAAATCTAGAAGTTCTAGGACTAATCTGGCCAAACTTAATCTGTAATCACTAAAACTATATCTTCTCAAATTGAGCAGGGGGGCATACATATCTTGAAGTAATGGACAAATCAAACCCAAAAAAGAGAGAGATGAGGGTGATAATAGAACCGAGCTTTCGAGCCGAGTTCGAGCTAGCACGCGCAAGTGAAGATTACAAGAGATTAGTTAATCATCTTCCCCAACTGTTTGTGGGGAAAGCAGAGAGGCTAAAAGTATTAGTGGACATTTTGTGTGGAGCCGCAAAGAAATCCATGAAGGAGAAGAGAATCCATTTGGCTCCTTGGAGAAGACACAAGTACGTGCAAGCTAAGTGGTTTGGAGCTAATTGCCAAAAGAGATGGCCGTCGGCGAAATTGCCGGTGCCGTTTCCGGAGCAGTTGCCGAAACCTAAGGTTTCTATGCTCACATTTGATCTGTCGGAGGAGAGTTTTACGGCCGGATTGCGGCGAAAGGCGGTGGCCGTTGTATAACAAGTCATCATCGTATTTTTTTTTTTTCATGTTTAGAGAAGTCAAGAAGGAAGTGAAGGATTGAACCTTAAATTTCCAGAGTAAGAATGCCAAAAAGCTGTAATTAAAGGTTTGATTGTTAATTAGTCATCATCGGTTTGTGTTTGAGCATTTTGAGGGGTTATGTACTATATACAATTTTGTAGATATACCAAATGAGAATCTTGTATCCAAAACGAATGTGCCAAATATGTGTACGTACGAGTTTTTTTATTCTTTTTAATATTCCTGAAAAGAAATGCACAGATTTCCCACAGTGTAAGTATGTTAATTTGGCTTACTTTTTTATGTTACTTTCAATCATTCTGTAAATTGTTAATGTTTTTCAATTATTGAATCTCTAAGTAACTGTTATGTGGAGTACTACTTAAGAAATCTTTTGGAAAAAGGGGTTATTTTGCCATTAGTGTTTGGAGATTGGCAACTGTTTGTCACTAAAGTTTTTCCTATGGTCAAATTGCCATCAATGTTTGAGAAATGAGGAATTGCCACTACTGTTAAATGACTTGATAGATTCCGTTAATTTAATGTTTCTTTTCACCTTAAAGTTTGTAAACCTGACAAATTAACCCTTAAACTTTAGAATTCTTACACCCCTTCCTCTCACCGATTCTGACCTCGGCATGCCGTTGCAACACTACGTGGGAGGACCATTTTCAAAAATTCTGCGGTCGTTCATGCGGAAATGGGCCGCGATGAAAATTACTCCAAATATGCTTTGATGAAACGAAACAAGTTTGCTTACAAAAACGGCAGTGGCGATTGATTATCTACGTGGGCCATAACGCGGTGATGAAGTCCGCGGTAAGCCCTCGTGCACCACGTGCCCCACCTACCACCATCCCTATGCACCACGGCCTTGTCTGCGGACGTGGCGCGATAGACTCTTCTATATATACCCCCACTCCCTTCCAATTCATTTCATTCCGCACTTCGCAAAATCTCCCCTCCCTAAACTTCAACTCATTCCGCACTTCGCAAAATCTCTCCTCTCTAAACTTCAACTTGGTGGAAGGCTGCGGTACCTTCGGTTTTAGGTGTATTCGAGGTAATAAATATTTTCCCTCTTTATTTATAGTTATATAGTTTTTCATTTAATTCAATTTAAGTTATGTATTGGTAATTTTTTTCTTTTAAGTAATTTAATTAAATTAGTGAGCCGTAGTTCTGTCTATGAAAACTTGTAAGAATATATTTTTACACTTTATTTCAATACGTTGGAATAACGGTGTGAAATAATATATTGTCTGAAGTTTTCATGGATTGTCCAAGTTGGACGGTTTGTAAAAGTTTACTATCGGTGTATTAAACTTTTATGGTTGTGTATGTAAAAGCGGCGGATTACATAAGTTTGGTCGCATTTTCGTCTTGTTCCACGTTATACATTGCAGGGAGTAATATTCCGGAGAAATGGTATAGTGTGGAACTAAGGCGAAATCTTTGCCGAAATTTATGTAATTACGATTTACGTGCGCAACGATAAAAGTTTATTCACTAATAGTACTTTTATGAACAGGATAGGACCCATGCACCTGCATCTGGATTAGGCGAAAATGGTATGTGAATATCAATTGTGCATGTTTATTGTTTTTATTGATGAATGAACGATCATATATAGGAAAGACCGTAAATGGGCGAAGAACGTGGTTGGATGTATCGGCGCTTTGAGGAAGGGACTCGCTATATAAGTGAAAGATTTTTCACCGGACTTCAGGAATTCTTGGATTACGCTTTTGTTGTTGCTAAATCGAATGGAGAAGAACTGGTGAAATGCCCGTGTACAATTTGTAAAAATAGATACTATTATGATCGAATTACAATTGGCATTCATTTTCTGTTAGTCGGTTTTACACCCAATTATCATGTGTGGGATTGCCATGGTGAGCGACCTGAGATTAATCCATGTGTCTATCGAGGTTATCGCTTTGTGAAGTAGCGTCGACATCATCAAATCGCGCAAGTACAAGTCTTGGAATACATAATTCTTGATGGTAGCCAAGAACGGCCGACTTACGAAGAAATGGTTCGTGACGCTTTTGGGTTTCATGAGCACTCTAATAATTTTGAAAATGATCGAGTAATGACGATGAGGACGTTTCAGCTCCCAAGTGCCAAACGAAAGGGCGCAACGGTTTTTGAACTGGTGGAGCATGCATCAAAACCTCTATATGAAGGTTGTGGTGATAAGTACACCAAATTATCGGTTGTAGCGAAGTTGTTGAGTATGAAAAGTCAACACAACGTATCGATGCCTTTTTCTCCGAGATGATCAGATATATCAATGAACTATTACCCGGAGGAAATTCGTTGCCAACAAGCATGTTTAGTACGAAAGCTATGTTGAAGGAGCTGGGGTTACCGTATAAAATAATTCACGCTTGCGAGAATAATTGTATGTTGTTCTACGGTAGCTTGACAAATTCTTGAACTGTAGGGTGTGTGGAGCGGATAGGTATCAAGTGTGTGTCCCGGGTAAGAAACCGAAACCGAAAAAGGTTTTGCGATATTTACCAATCACTGAGCGGCTACAACGGCTTTACCAGTCGTCTAAAACCGCAGAGTTCATGACGTATCATATTAGAGCGAGAGGAAATGTATCTGGCACTGTTGGACATCCATCTCAAGGTGAGGCTTGGAAACACGTCGACGAAATGTATCCGGATTTCGCACACGAGTACCGAAGCGTCACGATTGGGGTTAAATCTTGATGGCTTTAACCCGTTGTCCGAAACAGGGCAATCGTATTCGATGTGGCGGTATTCATCGTTGTTTACAATCGCCGCTGATTTGTGCATGAAGGAGCCGTACACTTTCATGCCTCTGCTAATTCCAGTCCCCGATCTCTGGCCGTAACATTGGCGTGTTTCTACGTCCACTGATTGAGGAGCTACAAGTTTTATGGAATACGGGAGTGGAAACTTGGGACGCGCACCGTAATCGAACTTTGTTATGCGAGCATGTTTGCTTTGGACGATAAGTGATTTTCCGGCGTACGGAATGCTATCGGGCTGGAGTACGCATGGAAGACTTGCATGCCCATACTGCATGGGTGATGTTAATAGCTTTCAGTTGAAGCATGGACGGAAAACCAGTTGGTGGGGCTGTCATAGGAGATTTCTACCACGTCGGCATGCTCTGCGTAACAATACCGAATCGTGGGGACAAACTGACCGTAGTCATCCGTGTGCGTATAAGTCAGGTCATGAGATCTTAAGGGATCTTAATAGGATTGTATTCCCGGCATTCGGAACACCGTGGGACAAAATGAGGGCTGACAAGTTTGGCGTTGAGCACAATTGGGTTAAGAAATCAATTTTACGGGAGTTGCCGTATTGGGCAGACTTGAGAGTACGCCACTGTCTGGATGTAATGCACATTGAGAAAACTGTTTTGATAACATCTTCTACACGATTACGAGCGTGAAAGGGAAAACAAAGGATAATGCACAATCGAGACGCGATTTGCGGGAGTTAAATATCCGTGATGAAGCGCATTTGAGCATTGGCGGGCGGGAAACCATTTCAACCGAAGGCGTTATACACGTTAAGCGATGATCAGATTGCGATGATTTGCAATTGGTTGAAGCATATCGTTAAACTTCCCGATGGGTATGCCTCTAACATTGGCAGATGTGTCAATACGGCAAACAACACTTTTACGATGAAAACCCATGATTGTCATGTGTTCATGCAGAAGCTACTGCCCTTTACATTACGTGGTTTCATCACTGACGGCATTTGGATGGTAATTGCAGAATTTTGCAAATTCTTTAGACTACTATGTTCTAAGGATATTCAGTTGGACGATGTGGAGAAGCTTGATGAATTGATCGTCGTAATATTGTGCAAGTTGGAAAAGATCTTCCCGCCATCATTCTTTGACTCCATGGAACATCGACTATGCATCTACCTTGGCACTGCGAACTTGCGGACACAGTCGGCTATTGGTGGATGTTTCCTTTGAAAGGAATATGAAGAAGTTGAAAGCAAAATGTGCGAACAAACAATTTCGGAGGGCTCGATCATTGAAAAGTTCACGATACGGAGGTAGCTTTTTTGTGAGCATTACATGGAAGATAATCAAGGAACACGGGTGAACCCTCACATACGGAACGAAATTAGTTTTCCGGCGGTTGTTAACGATCCGAGACTATCGATTTTCAGTCATCCTACAAGAAGCGTTTGGGAAGGCTCGGGCTCGAGATTTGTCTGCTGAAGAAGTAAATCATGTCCAAACATACATTCTTGAATTGTCGGGAGGTGGAGCAATTCGTGAATCGATTTAACGAGCTGTCCCGCAACCGGTTCCCGAAATGAACGATGATCTTGTGGATAACTTACGGTGGCAGAGTTCGCACGTTGGTTCAAGAATGTGGTTAGTTTGTGTTTATTTATTTACTCATTTATATTTGTTGCGATCTTAATCGGTACGAAATTTATATGTTGATTGGTAATTCTGTACAGGCCGACTCAAATCAGGCAGCCCTCCCACACGCACTATATGACTGGCGTGCGGTCCTAGAATGAGGGCTAAATCGTTCCCAGTGTCTATGTTAATGGGTACAGGTTTCACACAATACAACATGGTGAAACTAAAAGGACCGCGAATTGGGCGTCTGCGTTACAGGGGACACAAATGCGCAGGACTATTTAGATTTCTATGGCTGGATTGACGAAATTCTTGTTCTTGATGCAGAACAATAATCTTACAGTCTTCAAGGTTACGTGGTTTTAGACCAATAAATTCATCCGCACCGATAAAATTTCAGGTATCATCGATGTCGACTACACATAACGACTATATCATTATTATACTTTCATTCTTTCAAGCCATGCCCAACAAGTGTTATAAGTCGAATATCCTTCAAAGCGTCGTGACTTGAGAAAGCGGTGGGCAGTTTTCAAAACGAAACCCCGCCGATTTAAAGGCGAAAGTGTTGATCTGCAAGTGCCATTGTAATCGATGCGGACACGAGGCGAGATTGGTACGGAACATCCTTTACAAGAATCGACAACACTTGGTGAAACCATACGACCGCCCTCGATGAAAGCATGTCATTACTAGATCATCGTGCCCATGCCGATATACTTGAAGTGGATAACGATGTGGAAAATGACCAGGCGTATGACGATGACGATGGCGTTCTGTGGATTTGTAGTAGCATATCTCCTATTTGAATTTGTACTCTCGGACGATATTTGTACTAAATTCGTAATTCTAAACAATATCTGAATGCATAATTAATTTGGGGTGAAATTGTAAGTTCCAAAGATGTTTGGGCTAAATTGTAAGTTTTGCCGAATTTGCGTGGGCCCCACAATATCCAAATGCATAATTAATTTGGGGGGAAACGAAAAGTTCGAAATTGGCTGTTTGTGGGCTTCACTGCGGCCTCACCACGTACCCAACCGCAGTGAGCCAAATGGGCTGGGCCTCACTGCGGCCACGGCCGCAGTGAGTCAGATTTAAAAACTGAATCGTCTTCTTCCCTCTCACTTTCACTCTCGGTCTCGTCTCGTCTCCCTCCCAAACCGCCGTGCCTCCTCGCCGTCCTCGCTAAAGAAGCCGTCGCCACCGCTCGGGCTCGTCACCGCCGCACCGCCGCAGCCTCCCCTTGCCCCAGGTGAGTTATGTTTTCGAATTCCACGGTTAGTTTTTGAGTTTTTTGAATTTGTTTCATTGATTTGTGTTTTTGAAATTTTGAGTGGAAATTAGTTTAAATCAATTGGAATTAGTTGAGATTAGTTGGAGTTTTGTGGAATAGGTTAGTTTGTGAGTTTTGTGGATTTATGAATTTTGTGGAATTATTTGAGATTAGTTTAGGATTTTGTGAATTTTGTTTAATTATTTGTTGAGATTGTTGGATTGGTTGAGATTATTTGAGATTAGTTGGAATTTTGTGAATTTTGTGGAATTAGTGAAATTAGTAAATTAGTGAATTATTTGTGAATTTTGTGGAATTAGTGAAATTAGTGAAATTAATTAAATTAGGCCATTAGTGAATTTAGTTGAAATTAGTGAAATAGTTAAATTAGTGAATTTAGTTGAAATTAGTGAAATTAGTGAATTAGTTAAATTAGTGAATTTAGTTGAAATTAGTGAATTAGTAAATTAGTGAATTATTTGTGAATTTTGTGAAATTAATGAATTATTAATATTAGTTGAAATTAGTGAAATTAGTGAATTAGTGAAATTAATTAAATTAGTGAATTAGTTGAATTTAATGAATTAGTGAAATTAGTGAATTTAACTAAACTAGTTGAATTTAATGAATTACTGAAATTAGTGAATTTAACTAATCTAGTTGAAATTAGTTAAATTAGTGCAATTAGATAAATTAATTAAATTAGACAAATTATTTGAAATTAGTGAAATTAGTTGAAATTAATGAATTAGTGAAATTAGTGAATTTAACTAAATTAGTTGGAATTAGTTAAATTAGTGCAATTAGTGAAATTAATTAAATTAGACAAATTAATTGAAATTAATTAAATTAGACAAAGTAGTGAAATTAATTAAATTAGTTAAATTAGTGAATTTTTGAATGGTTCGAGATATGGCGGACACACCATCCCGTAGCCGAGGATGCGTCGGCAGGCTCGGGTTCACGTGGCTCGGGCTCACGTGGATCGGGTTCACGGGCGCTTGATTTCTCTCGCGGAGGCGTGGTCGTGGCTCTCGCTCATCGAGCCGCCACTGGACCGTCGTCCCAGACACCGGAGCACACCGAATCGGTGGAGCAGCCGATCCCTTCTCCTCAGCCCGATACTCGACCTGCCCAGCGCCGACGTACAGCAGGACCTCCCGCGCCTCCTCTTCCCCCGCCCGAGAGGGGTCCTGATGGGAGGTTGGTCGCGCACATCGGCCAGTAAGTTTTTAATTTTAAGTTTTCATAAATTTACTAATTTTAGTATTTTATTTCGCACGTAACATTCAACTCTTATGCGGTTTGAAATGTGCGGCGTCGGGCGTGCCCAAGGCGATCGGGCGATCGTCGCCGGCAAGTTCAAAGGCTTCCCGCCTACGTACTCCGACCTCCCGCGGATGAGCAGGCCGACTACGTCCACAGATTCTCGGTAATACAAATACTAATTGCACTATACATTTCTATATACTTTTTAAAACTAATTCTATAACTAGTGACGTTTTGATGTTTTTAGAACAGAGCAGATTCGTGGACGGATAACAAATTCTGGAGAAGCTCCATTCCCGGTTCGCGGAGTTCTACCGGAACACCCAGGACAATATCCGGGATGCGGCCCGGAAGAAATGTCCCTCGATCGCGAGGCTCCCAACTACATGGAGTGGCTGGACATTCCTCCGCCGAGGATAGAACTGCGAAGTGGAAGGCTGCTGCTCGAGTATTCAGTAGCCCGGAGTTCAAGGTCAACTCCGCGCGGAACAAGAGAAATGCCAAGAGCGACAAACGACCAGTCTTCAAGTCGCATGGCAACAAGTCAAAGGCGACAATTTATGAGGAGATGGTAAGTTTTTAAAATATTTATACATAATTACGTATGTATAAAAAAACTTCGAATACCTAACATATTTTAATTGGCGGTGCGAGAAGGCGGGACAATGAGCTGGGTGGACCCGATTCGGGAGGACTGGCTGGGCAAGGAAAATAGGGCCTTGGTAAGTTTTGGTCGTTTTTTAACCATTTATATGTTTAACGTATTCAATTTATTATTCATTAACACAAATTTTCTTAATCTTAACTAGGAGGAGTACAAGAAGCGCTTGATCGAGAAGTATGGGGCGGACGGGCGTTCCCGATATTGATGAGGACATCTACACGGATGTCTTGGGCCCGCCACGCGAGGCGATGGGTCGGTGTCCCGCCCAGCTTTCTCGGCCCGAGCTGTTCGAGCAACCTCGGCCGTCGCAGTAATAGAATTGAACTTTTACCACTTCCATACCTTTGCAGTACATTCATTATAAGTATAACATTTTCAAAACGTAATTTTGATTTCAGCGAGATCGACACGGAGGAGCGGATCGGAGGGACATGGATGAGATCAGCGACTGAGATGCGGGGTCGCCACTCTCGAGGACAACGCTGCTCGTGCGCGCAGAGGTTGCAGAGGTGGCGGCCGAGGTGGCAGCCAGTGGAAGCCCGGGCGTACGAGATGACGCGTTCGACCGGCGGCGATCAGCGGCATCAGTCGGCGCTACGCGAGGGGACATGTCCGACTCTCCGGCGTGCCAGAGTCTTTTGTCGCCGGATCATCCCGGCCTCCTCCACGTCACGAGCATCCTCCGAGGCCGCCTTCTCCGAATCCCGACCTCACCCTCCACTCCGTCCAAGATGAATATCACCCGGAGCCGCCGCGGACATCGGAGAACCCCCCGATCAACTTTTTTAGCAACTTCCTCAATATGGAAGATCGGGATTTTGACGATTTTCTAAATCAGCGTCCTCCGAACAATTAGAATTAGAATTACTGTAAATATTTTTAGGATGTAACCGGTTAATTATATTCCAGTTCCGTACCAATTTATATTTATTTCAATTAATAATTACTTTCTTAATTAATTAACATTATTATTATATGTTAATTTACTAATTTAAATAATAGTTACTAAATATTTATAACAATTAATTTTTTTTCACAAAAAATTCTGTTTCTATGACGAAAGGCAGCTTCTCTTGCATGAGGCCGCGAGGCACCACGGCCTCGGCGCGATGATTGGCGGCGCCGCCAAAATGGTTGGCATTCTTTCGAGCTTCTTGGGTGCGGCAATCACCGCGATGAGGAGCGGTAGGCACCACGGCCTCGGCCGCTTTATGAGATCAAAAGCCATTTAACCGACATTTCAATTGCGGCGTTCGTCCCACGTATATTGTCCAACATTAAAATATTTTTGTCATAAATGAAATAACTATTTTCCACTTTTATTTTATTTTAATTCACTTTTATCCTTATAAATGCATTCATTTCAAAGAGTTTAAGAAGTGAGTTTGGAGGGGTGAAAATGAATTTGAAAGGGGTAATGATGAAAATTTATGTACAATAAAATGATCAAAGGCAATTTTAATCTATAAATTTTTTTTAAAAGTAACTATCATCTAGAACGGAGGGAGTACGTAATTTGAGAACTCAATTAAAAACACTTTATAGAAAATTAAAACTCACCTAAGATTCCCAATCAAAAAAAAACTCACCTAACTTATACTCCTACTAGTTTGGGCCTCGCTGGGCGGGGCGAGGTTAGGTTGGGCTGGTATTGGGCTAGGCGTGGGGTGGGTTGGGTTTTGTATGCCGACAAGTGAAAGGTTAAGCTGTTTCCATGAGGCCCAAAAAGCCCAACTTTTAATAGCCACATTTATGGATAAAAACATCAAAGCCCAATGCCTCTTCAGTCCATCTAAGCTAATCAAGCTTGTTAGATAACAGCCCACCCCAACTCCCCCAACACAAAAAAGAGAGAAATTAATTTATCCTTTACGGAACAACAATAGCTATTTTTTTCTTTAATAATTTCAATATTATTGCACATTAAAAGTCTCAAAAAGATTGAAATAATTTACATGAAGTTTAAAATGTGGTTAGCTTGGGTTATAAATTCTGAAACAACACTTTCAATTCTTCATCGTCATCAACAGTTATCGCAAAGCAATTAGAAAAACTGGGATTTTTCTAGCTCCTGTTCATCTTGCCGAACCTGAGAGGTCGGAGGCTGTCGCTACTCAAGGCGGCACTGTCTCGAATCTGGACATGACCCTGTGTCTCACTTGCTTATTGATAATTGTGCATTATCGATATATATATTTACCCTCATTTCAAATGCTTTATTGATAATTATGCTGGTACTTAGTGTGGACGCAAACGTTTTTGTAGGTAATCCATGCTAGATACAAAAGGGGTGTAAAACGAACCTTTTCGGACAAAAAAGCACCAGGAATTGAAGTTGATGACCATTTCACTCATCCTGGAAAAGATTAAGGAAAAATGGAGAAAAAAGGGGTCAGGTGACACCCAGGTGACCCCTTGTCCAAAGGTCAGACGATCTCCCGGAAAAAGGAAATCCTACGATGGATTCTAGGAGGCCAGGCGAGAGTCAATCGACCCAACGGCAAAAGTCGGGTTGTCGCATGGACCCGGATTTCATTATGGCAGAAGCTCAGTCGAGAGTTAGGCGACCCAAGCCCTTTTGTCAGGCGATCTGCCGCGGAAAATTTCAGCAATGGACTCTCTTATTTTCTCTAAAAAATGAGGCTTTAAACGACATTTTTCCACATCTCTCCACAATTCCACACACTTAGACTTGCTCTTGAACCTATCTAGGGGTTTGGAACTCTCTTTTCTCCTTCTTCCTTCTTAGCTACGAATTTGTGGATTTTTATTAAGAATTGAAGATTTGAAGACAATTTTCTAGTTTCTTTCTTCCTCTTCATCTTTTACTTTCATTTTTGTTCAAAGTTGTGAATTTCATGAATAGGTTGAATATTGATTAGTTCATCATCCACTAGGGTTGCTTAGTATGTTGTTGTGTTGCTAGATAATTTAGAGTTGTTTGGTTATTGATTATGCTTGATTTGTAACATTTTCTTGGGCTTCAAGAAAGTAGAGTTAGAGTAGTAAGCCAGCTACTCTAATATGCCCACCAAGTGTTCGATGAAATGCTTGAGAGAACATTTTTTTAATTGACCAAAGAAAATTTGTTAGATACCCTAGGATTATTTGAGAAGATAATCTAGGGTGTTACAAGACATTAATTGGCTAAACTTAATGCCTCTATACTTTATACAAATGAAGAGATTCTACTTGGTCTTCTATAGAGAAGATGATTCTAACTTAGGAGGTCAGAACTTGTTAATTATCAAACTCCTCTTACTTGTCATATATCACAACTAAACATTCAATCTAGTAACCGCAACTCTAATCAACTTTAAGGAACATTTATCTTTCATAATTGTTTGTTGCATTGCATCCTAGTTCTAGTTACATCAGTGATAGAAATAGACTTAATTTAGAATATCATCCATCTTATCACTAAGCTCTAAATTCAAAAACACCAAAAATATTACATTTCACTAAACATTATAAATTGTACTACAATCTCTTGGGTTCGACCTCACTCACCCTACTACAATTGAACACCTTGCATTTGATGTTGAATGAGTTTTATTACTTGATATTGTGCTTAATTCATACACATGTAAAACACCCGTATCTTATTCCATGGCTGCCTCCCGCTTGACCATCGCCTATCTTCGTCGAACATCGTCGGTGTGGGAATTGGGTGTGGTTGTTCCCTGATTATCTGTTGTTGGGCCTAATCTTGGATGGATAGTTTGCTTTGGCGTTGTTACGGTGGTGAGCGGCTTGGTTAGGTCCCACTCCTAGTGGGAATTGAACATAAGAAGGTTTGGTTGTCTGCAATTGTGAATGTGGTTCCACAATTACTTGCAGGACGGAGCAGGGGCTCACCTGCCTAACTCCATGAGTCTCTGGCTTCGGAGTGGACATTGTTTTGAACCAACCTCGTATGCTTCTTTTTTGTGGATTTTTGTTCTTTTCCGGTTATTTGCTTTCATTTTTTGTTCCTTTCCATGATGTTTCAGAGTGGTATCGAGTTTTTTTAAAATGGGCGTAGTTTTTAATTTTATTTACATAATAGGTGTTGTTTTATTTCTATTTACTTAAAGAGGGTTGTGAAAGCCACATCACCGTACATCTAATTAAAAGCCAAGTAGGAATGCTTCATGTGCACTAGGGTTGTTTTCTAGTTTTGTTTTAACTTCGCCTCCAAGCTTCACTTTTGCGTCCAACTTTCACGCTGAACTTCACTTATTTTTATTCCAATTAATCAAGTTGCGAGACCACCACGCAACAGCTGCCTCTCCATATTGACGATATTGTCAATTTAGCTCCTCAACGTCCAACAAACCACGTTCTTCCAGTCCTTACCGTAGAAAGCGTATAAAATCTCTATCATAGAAGAAATGGTCCAATTGGAAGGTACTCATATGGCAAGGCTCATGAATGTTAACAATGAATTGGTTGAAGATGGAGAAGAAATAGAGGACGAATTTGAAGAGGAGGATGAAGATGATGAGCGAGAGGGTGATGATCATGTGAATACAATGGAGCATGGATCGAAATTCCAACTACCGGTTATTTTCTAGATACTCAAATTGGAGAAACTTCTTGTCTGAATTTACCAACATCAATGAAATGTTGCCGGACCATGAACCGGATGCTCCATTTTTCACTTTGTCATGTCCTCACATAGTGGTAATGTTGATCATGACGAAATGTTATCTTCACAAGATTTCAATTGGGATCCAAGTCGGGAGTTGAGAGAAGGCTTAACATTCCAAGATAAGACTAAATTGCAAGCAGCTATTAAGTTGTATTCTATTCGACGGCATCAAAAGTATGAAGTTGTGGAGACAAAGAAAAAAATATGGTCATTGAGGTGTAAAAGACATGAAGAAAACAGTTGCAAATGGAGGCTTAGAGCTTGTCTTCGCAAGAAGCATATGCGTTTGAAATTACGAAATATAATGGTCCTCACACATGTGTGTATCCAAGGCTAAGTCGTGATCATCCACAACTGGATGTGAATATATTAGCACATGAGATTCAAGGCCGAGGTAAAAGAAGAACCTTCCATTTACATTGCAGCTCTTTTAGTGAAGATAAAGGAAAAGTTTAGTTACACGGTCTCTTATATGAAAATGTGGAGAGCAAAACAGAGAGCTATAACCATGATTTTTGGTGATTGGGAGACATCATATTGTGAGTTGACTAAACTTATGGTAGCACTTGAAAAGTACAATAAGACTGCTATTCTTTAGAAATTCCATAACCTCCAAGATCCTACTGTAGCCATGTTTAAGAGTGTGTTTTGGGCTTTCCAAGCATCCATTGAAGGGTTTAAATATTGTCGACCGGTTGTCGTATTGATGCCACTCACTTGTATGGGAGGTATAAAGGCAAAATGTTGATTGCGATGGGAGTTGATGGTAATAATCGATTGTTTCCGCTTGCATTTGCTATTGCCGAAGAAGAGTCATTTGATAGCTGGAGTTGGTTTCTTGCTTGCATACGTGAGAAGGTTACACAAAGGAAAGGTCTGTGTTTGATATCGATCGCCATTCGGAATTTTGGCTGCGGTTAGAGAACCATTTTCAAAGTGGGAGGAGCCATGGGCATGTCATAGGTTTTGCTTACGACACTTATGCAAGTAATTTTAATAACAAGTTCCACAATAAGACATTGAAGGATCTTGTGTACATGGTGGACGAGTTCATCAACTTAGAAAATTTGATGCTATTATGAAAAGGATAGAGGAGATTAATCCGAAGCTCGGAAATGGCTAGACAAGATACCTACACTCAATGGGCACTAGCACATGATGGAGGTAGGCGTTATGGAATAATGACAACTAATTTATCGAGGTGTTTAATAGTGTCCTTAAAGGAGCAAGAAGCTTGCCTATAAGTGCATGTGTACAACTAACCTTCTATCGATTGGTTAGTTTTTTCAACACTAGGCGTACCCTTGCTAAAGACGCACTTGAAAAAGGAGATCCCTACACTCCACATATTATGGCAAAAATTCAAGGAAAATTATCCAAGGCAAATACACATGCACTCATACCTTTTGATGAAAGGAGAGGTATTTTTGAGGTGACGACAGCACCTTATGGTGAGCGGATGCAACAAGGTCATAACAAGCAAGTTGTACACATTGATAAAGGAACATGTACATGTGGAAAATGGCAAATTTATAAGTTTCCTTGCTCCCATGTATTAGCAGTATGTGGAAGATTGGCTCTTAATAGTTGGCAATATATTGAGTATTATTACTCCATTGATAGCTACTTTCACACATGGGAGCCTCAATTTTGTCCTCTTCCTCATGAAGCTTATTGGCCACATTCTAATCTTCCAAAGTTGGTTCCAGATCCTAACACTCGACGCTCGAAAAAGGCAGACCACGGTCTACGAGAATCGAAATGAAATGGATATTCGAGAAGGTCGAGCAAAGGTCCATTGCAAAATATGCAAACAAGCGGTCATAATAAACTGACTTGTCCGAAGAAGTGATACAAGGTTACACACTTAAGTTTTTTTACTTGCACATTATTTTAGTCAAAAACTTGTTAATTAGCATGTCTGTTATCAATAGTTTTTTTAATGAATTAATGTTTGTGTTTTTCTCTTATATCTTCAAGGTTGACAAAGAGCACACCAAATCTGTTATCTTGATGGTCGTGCAAAGAAGTTGTAGCATTAGAAAAACTTGTTTCATGAAGTTACCATTTTTTTCATTGATTTAGTACTTTGTTTGATGGTTAATTTCTAAGGTAGTAGGAGCATTTAAACATATCAATAGCAAATAAGCTCTTTTCCTGTTTGACAACTCAAATCATAAGTTGGTGAATATTCTTTTGTTAATGGTTGCTGGTTGTCTTCTTCAGTGTTAGTCTTCAAGCATATTCGAATGGTTTTAATTTACGCTCATATCACTTCTCTTTATTTCTTTTTTCTTTTTGTAAAATTATGCTAGTATCTTAAACTTGAATTCATACAACTTGGACCCCAAACTATAGCCAAGAGATAAAAACCTGAATTAGCTACGCATGTATATTCGTTTAACCAAAGTATAAATTTCACTAATTCCAATTGATTAAACTGCTAAGCATACTTAAACAGCTAAAGAATGCATTAGATAAAGTGTAAGGAGTAAAATGATAATAATGGAAAAATTGGGTAACCTTTCATGGGTTGAGCCCCGAAAAACAATTTCTGCGTCTTCTCCACTTCGCACATCGTCGAACTCGCGGCGTCAAAACTCCATCCGCAGCTCTCCCTTGCAGCACCAATATTCCTTGGCACGGAGCGGCTCGGTGGCGAAATGGGTGACCCGGCCTTTCTGCGAAGATCAAACACTGCTGTCCGGATGAAAGTGATTGTTTTCCGGTGAGGGCTTTGACAAAGGTTTGCATCGGTTAGCTGGAAGGAGAGGATAATGTCGTTTTCATTTTTCCTCCGTTTGTTTATGTTCGTGCCAGCAAGATGTTTCTATTGTATGCCAACAAGATAATGACTTGGCTTTTTTAATTAGGTGTACGGTGATGTGGCTTTCACAACCCTCTTTAAGTAAATAGAAATAAAACAACACCTATTATGTAACTAAAATTAAAAACTACACCCATTTTAAAAAAAACTCGAGTGGTATCGAAACACATTGTTTGACATGTTTCTCATGGTTTGGCATACCTGCCTCTTTATGCATAGTTATGGTAAGACAACGTTTAGCTCATGTGGAGCTAATTTGGTGCATCTTGGTTGAGATCGGGGATCCATATTACTTCATCAAAACATTACTTTCTTTTCTCAAGCCCTTCAGTGGTTTTGTTGGAGGTTCCATGTTTTGCTTGTTGGAGTGTCGACTACAGTTTGCAAGCTGCCGGTTGCTACATTTTGGGTGTTTCTTTTTTAGTTTCTGCATTGCTGGACATTTTGTCTTTTTGGTTGTGTTGTTTAGGACACTTGTCCTATTGGCTACGATTATTCTTGGCTTGTATTATTTTTTATGAAATAATGTTATGCCGACTTGCTATCAAAAAAATTGAAATAGGTTTAATTTCTAGTTTACGTTGCTAGTAACATCCATTAATTGTATACTCTCTTCTTCCAAATAGTAATGGAACATTTATTTTTTCAATATTTAAATTAATATTTCATTTTATTTCTATATCATTTTAAATTATAATTTTAAAGCTTGTATATACAACTAAAAATTTGACATCTTAACTTAATTTTTTTTATTTTATAAAAAATCTACTAAGAAAAAAGTAGATAAATTGCAGTCGAATTGGCATCAAAGTTGCTTTTCTTTTGGACGAATCGAGTAATTATTTTTATTTTAGGTGAAATTTTTACTTTCCTTAAAATTTAAAACATAATTTAATGAGAAAAATTATGTATCTCTCCAATAATTTTGGTTTTTTAATTTTTTTTTTAAAAAAACTCTTGACAAATTTTATCATTTCAGGGTTTTTTTTTAATGTTTATGTTTTCGCTAAAAACTACAAAAAAATGGCAAATGTTTAAATTTTGATTTGATATTTTTAAAAAGGAAAATGGGAGCAAATAAAATTTATAATCATATTGCACATTGACACTTATTAAGATAAAAACTAATTTAAAGATTAATCAATATATCATTGAAAAGAAATCGATACAACTCCGGGCCTCCAAGTGCAATCACACTGTCTACACCTCCATTACTTCCCCTTACCTTAATATTTTCATGAACTTCTCATTTATATCTCCTCGATGTAACAATAGCATCCTCTCTCTCTCTCTCTCTCTCTAATGTCCAATGGGCTCCATGCCTAACAGGCCCCGAAACCCATTATAAGCCCTCTTGGGCCTCCGAAGCCCAAACCCAGAGAACTCAACCCCGGGGAACCTATACGCCAAGACAGTCTGACAAAGTCTCAAGCCACCATTTATGAAAGTCGTCGTACTTCCTGTCACCTGGGAGCTCACAAACTCTCACTGGCACTTGACCTCTGCCAAAAAACTGGTAGGGGACACATAGGCTTTCGCCCCCTAAAATCACAGACTTGACTTGAGTGTCGCGGGAACCTTCTTCTACCTTGGTCTCTCAGATCTCGAAGACCAGAAATCAGAAGAAGAACCAACTGGTCATCCCACCATAAGGTCCGGTTATTGGTTTTGCACTACATTGGTCAAAAATCGGTCAAAACCATTTAAACCGAAAACTCAAATTTAATTGAGGAGTGAGAGTCAATATTAGGGTTTTATCTACTTAACTCTAAATCATCCATAGTTTTATTTTTTGTACAAATAAACTCTTATATTCTTTACAATTATTACTTTAACCTTTCATCTTTTAAGTAAATAATAATAGTTCTTATTGATTCTTAAAAATATGCATTATTATATGAATTATTTTGTTGCAATTCTATAAGATGGGTACTTTATTAATAATTTATAATAATATAAAAATAACGGTCCAACCACTGATTCAACCGATTCGACCGATTAAACCTTGAACCACTAACTTTACGGTTCAATGACCGGTTCGTTTTTTTTAACCATGGTTGACACTCATATGCATCTATTTGCGGTTATCAACATTCCTGGATAGTTAGTTACATTCAAGTAAAATAATCTTTGGAAAATGAATTCTTGTAAGCATAAAAACAAAAATAAATTTGAAATGACATAATTTAATATATGTTGGTGAACTAATCCTAACGGTTAAAAGATATTTGCATAACTACAGTTAGCGAATATGTGTGATGTAGATACCTTAAAACCGTAACTGCAACGTCAGTCTATCGATCAACAATTTCCACCCATAATCGTGAATCCGTCATTTTTTTTGAAAGGCAAATTTTTTTTCTTCCAATTTTACTTGGATTAGGCTTTATTGGGCCTCTTTGAGGAGCAACTTTTCTAACGGTATATTTCTCCATACACAAGATTCGAACTCAAGACCTTAACAACCGGGGGTAACCCGTCAAACTTTGGTGGTATAGGAGTAGGACACCTGAATGTGTCTTCCATGAGGGACACCCAAGAGAAAATTGTAGTTGAAATAACATGTAGCTGCTGCTTTCAATTCCATGGGCAAATTCTTATGGATGGTAACAAAAGGTTTATCTCATCAACCGTGTATTATTCACAGTGAGCAAAAATGCGCTTTGTGGTTCTGATTTGACACTCATATGCAACTATTTGCGATTATTAACCATCCATGGGTAGTTACATAATCTTTGGAAAATGAATTCTTGTAAGCATATTAACCAAATTACATTCGAAATGACATAATTTGTAATATTATAATTAGAGAAGAATTTTGTTTTTCCAAATACTTCTAAAATATAAGAACTTTGAGGTATTTGAAATTGTCTTTGAATTATCTTTGAAGCAATAATTCCAATGAATTTAGGAGTTTTTTTTTATGGGAAACCAAGATGTATTAAAAGGTAGAGAGCAAACGTTCTCTATCACACCTCTGGTCTTCCAGTACTCCGGAACGTAGGGAAGCACTCCACTACTCTGAATCATGGGACAACCACCTCCTTAGCGCCTCCTATAAAAGGACGGTTTGGGAAAGGTACACCCTATCTACACACCCCCACTCCTCTCTCTGCTCCTGATTATTCCGTTTCACATCTTGCAGATTACTTTGGAGCTTCAGATCGTCGTTCTCACCATCCTTTCAACCGTTCAAGTATCTGGAAGCCAGTCCTTTCAAGGAACCAGACTATCAATTAGAGTGAGCAATCCAATATAATTTAATGGTGAAAGATTAGTGGGAATCATAAGAGATTTGTAAGTTGACCTTAAACCACACCTTACTTTGTTGAACTAAACCTATAGTGGATTCCTTAATATATAAAAAATAGATGGTTTCGGAGGAAATTAAAATTCATGAACTTTTTATTGGGTAGCTATAAACAAAATATAATAAATGGCTAGTTGTCTGTACTTGTTTTACACAGAGGAATATCCAAAAGTTACTAAGTTCATGGGATATAAGGTGGAGCTCTTGTGTTCAATTCCCCACCATCCACAATCCCATATTCCTAATATATCCAAAAAAAGAATATCCAAAAGTGGTAATTTTGATAATTCAAGTCTCGTAGAAAATGTTACTAGAGTGCAACATTTAGAAAAAAATGTCCTCTGATGCAATGACGGAACCAAAATTTTATAATAGGAGGGGCTAGAGTTGCTTACTACTCAATCATGCATTAGTTATAGGGAGGGCAGCACACAAAACTATCACATAAATCCCTAAAAAGATTTCTAACCACCCTATACATAATAATACATCTCATAGTTATAGGAGGGGCAGCAGTCCCCTCCCGTCCCTTATATGTTCCGTCTCTGCTCTGATGGATGCAAAAGAAAAAATCTCTGGTATTCCTCTGATGGATGCAAAAGAAAACGCACAGATAAATTTTCTGGAAATAAGCAATAGGAACTAGATACAACAAGCTCTCTCTCTCTCTTTCTCTCGCTCTCTCTTTCGGCCAGAAGGCTAGATATTTTGCTTGCTAAGATTATATTATATACTATATATAGTACTGTGATCACTTAATTAATGTTTTGAAGACATGAAAAATTGTGGAGGATATTAAGTAAGGCCGCCTTGCAGAAGATATTTTGATTAGTTGATGGGAAGATCGAGTGGTGTATAGAACCCTAGATATATACTCCTCCCTCTCTGAAAAATTGAACACGTTTTCTTTTTGGGCTGTTCCAGAAAAATTGATCATTTTCCTTAAAATGAAACTTTTCACTCTTAGAGCTACTAAACTATCTATCTTTATTTTTACCTTTTCTACATCATTTTTCGTGCACTTTCAATCAATGGGCAATTAAGTAAACATATTAAAAATCTAACATTCACCTTGATCTCCACGCCCAACCAAATTCTTCAATATTTTGGGGACGGGATGGAGTATTTGCTATGGTGAGGAGGAATCTTTTATTAATGGAGGACGGCAGAAATGGATGCTTTGCAACTACCCCCTGATAAATACATAGGGGTGAAAGACAGGCCGGGTAGGGCGCAATTTGGGTCCACCTAATCCAAATATAATACATCCAGGGTCTCCTCGGATCATATGCCAACTTGAAACGTACCCTAATTATTATTTGGGTTGGACCAACCATGAGTTTGAGTCAGGGTCGATAGGGTTGACCTGAATTACATTCTTCCGAATGTTGGTCCTTTGAAACCTCACCTTATATGGAACAATGCCAGTCATGAGCGATCTCTCCCGAGTCAAGCAAATCATTGATAATGGCAATAACGGGATTGAGAGGGAAGCGGCCGAGTGTAAAACATGGGAGCAGTCGCTCCCATTAGGAATCTGGTGGTCCTTTTCTTCCCGACAACGAGGCAACAAGCAACAAATTCTTGCGACGTTTTGGCCGAGTTCCACTCCTCCATGCCTCCTAAATGCTCCCTTTTCACCAAAGGTTTCACCAAATTCAACTCTCCTTGATTTTCATTAATGAATTTTGGATTTTGTCTAGGTTTTTGGCTTTTTAAGCCATCTTGTAAGATTCTAGCCTATATCTCTCTTATGTATCTTACCAAATCTCCTTCACCACACATTCTAAATCTAGGGTTTTCGAACCCTCTTTTCACTAACACTTTTGATATATATGGGCCAGCCCGTATGGCTGTATTGTCAAACGCAAACACCATATGGGCCACGCCCACTAGTGACGATCTCATATTTACGGAGAGCCCCTCTTACCAATAAGGGCGCCTCGTATAAGTCCCATTAAGCAGCAAACCGCTTGCTACCTCCTTCAAGTCAACCGTTACCCTAACTTATGGCATTAAGCCAAAGAAGAGGGAGTAACTCCACTATAACTCCGCCATTATTGCACCACTAATACGCCGTCATCCTAATTATGGACACATTTATGGCAATTCCCCAGCATTCAAGGCCCCTGAACGGGACCTGGCACCACCCTATATATTGGGTGGTGCCTGCCACAAATAAGGTGATTACTACACACCCCACCTCTCTTCTCTTTCTGCACCTGAAAGTGTCCTTTGTCTTGTCCCTCAGGTACCGGAGTTGCTTTGTCGCCGTCACCGGAGCATCCAAGACAATCGGAGACCGCCCTTTCGCTATCAATTTGGCGCTGTCTGTGGGAAACAAAAAACAACCGTTTTTTCTTTCCTACCAACTTATTTTTCTCTCCTTACCATCTTCATGGCGAAAACAAGGAGAACGCACAACATTGTACATGTCGAGGATGCTGCTTCCAGCTCCTCCGATGCTGCTCCACCACCCTCAGTTGGTGGCCCAACGGAGACACAACAACCCCACCACTCCCAGTTGGTGACAACCACGCCACTCCCTGTTGCTGGCGCAACGGGGGCACAGCAGCCCCCACAGCCCCAACCGCCCAGTCTAACATACCCCGCTGGACCCTCCACGACCCCCCAGCAGGTCATCGTCGACCCCGTTCAGATGGCACTCCTCCAGGCAAGCATGCTCAATGAAATGAAAGCCTTCATGGTGCAAACCATCAAGGCGGAAATGCAGGCTGCACGCCTTCCGCTTCACAACGAACGGGACGAACAATTCCAAAATCAACACCCATCTACTGGGAACCTCTGCGTCGACGACCTCCTCCGACGCATCAACGTGGTCGAGGAACAGGTCAAGATGTCAAACATGGTCCTCGACGACATCGAGGTCCTCCTGACACAGCCCTTCACGGAGGACATCATCGCCGTCTAGGCACCGGCTAGCTTTCAAATGCCTGTCATCGAAAGCTACGATGCCACAACAGACCCCGTCGACCACCTACGACGTTACATCTCCCAAATGGAGATGGCTCGCGCCACCGACCCCATACTTTGTAAGGCTTTCAGCTCTACCCTAATAGGGGCTGCATCAACATGGTTTGGAACGTTACGATGCCAGCATTTCAAATGCTTTAAAGACCTCGCCTCATCGTTCCTCCGCCACTTCATGGGGGCTCGACCTCCCCCCAAAACTGTCCAACACCTCCTAAGGGTGAAACAACAAAGGGAGGAGCCACTCAGTGACTACATTCGACGGTTTCAGGCAGAAGCCGTCCAAGTCCAGGGTCTCTCCTCGGACATGCAACTCTTGGCCGTAACTCAAGGCCTTCAGCGCGAGTCAAGGCTCGCCTACAACATCAATGAAAACCCCGTCACAACGATGGGTGAGTTCATCGATCGAGCCACTCGATTCATGAACTCCGAGGAGATGAACAAGCCCTACAACAGGCCCCCAACAAGCGACCGCAACAAGAAGTTCGACAAGGGGTCTACCACATCGATGTACCAGCCCTCGAATGTAAGTTCGAGGCCCTCAGATCATCACCTCGCACTTCGTGACACCCGCACGAACATTCTCCTAATGCTGGAGAAGCAGAATAAGGTCCCCAAGTGACCTCAACCCATCCAGCATAAGAACACGAAGGGGTTTGACAAGTACTGCCTCTACCACAAGGATCGTGGACACGACACGGAAGCTTGCTTCTAGCTCAGAAACCTCATCTCTGAGATGATTGAGCAAGGAAAGCTCAAGGAATTCCTATCCGACTCCACCTCCCCTTGCAAAGATTTCCCTAAGGGCCGCAAGAGGGATGACGATAGCGACGACCGCGAGAAAATGCGGCGTCGACACAACAGTCCTCGGAGGCAAAACTTGCCACCACCACCACCGGCGGGCATCATCCACATGCTCACAAAGTCAGAGGGCGCCTCCTCTAGAAAGCGCTACGCGAGAGAAATCTTGCAGATCGACCACCTTGAGGAGAACGTCCTCTATCGCCCAAACGGAACAAAGGTTGGCGTTCCACACTCCGACCCACTGCTCATCACAGCAAGGATCGCGGGTTACGACACCAACAGGGTCTACATCGACACTGGTGCAAACACCAGTGTCATTTTTAAGGACATGCTCGATAAACTCGGGGTACACATGTCCGCTATACGAAGGAGTTCCGGTCCTACATTTGGCATCGGTAGGGACATTGTCCCAACAATCGGGGTCGTCAACATGCCCCTCATGTTGATCGGGGATACACAATTCGGCACGGTTGACTGCCACTCCATCATGACGGAGTTCCTGGTCCTCGAAGTACCCTTCACATACAACACCATCGTTGGCCGACCAAGCCAGGTCGATTTTCACATGAGGTGCGACATCCGTTCTCTCACTGTCACATTCGCAACGCCTCGTGGAGACGCAAACATCTACATCGACCAGCGTACGGCGAGGACGAATTACGTGGCCTCTTTGAGCTCGACGGTTGATCCACAAACCTCGAAGGAGGTCGATGACCCAATGGACCCCGATGACAGGCCACGCCTCGATGACGTTACAGAAGAAATCGAGGTTGTCCCGGGTAAGAAGTTTAAGGTTGGCAAAAACCTTGAACAGAAGGAAAAAATGGGTCTCATCCACCTCCTCGAGGCAAATCTCGACGTCTTCGCTTGGAGCATGAAGGACCTACCAGGCGTCGACCCCAGCGTCATCACACACAAACTCAATGTATTCCCGGATTCTAAGCCGGTTAAACAAAAGAAAAGGGGTATGGCTCCCTCAAAAAAGCAGTTTGTAAAGGAGGAGGTTTCTAAACTCCTCGACGCTGGAATAATAAAGGAAATTCAATACTCCGAGTGGCTTGCTAACATTTTTTTAGCCGACAAAACTAACGGCGACCTTCGTATGTGTGTCGACTTCACGGGCGTTAATAGGCATTGTCCTAAGGACCCTTATCCATTACCAGTCATCGACCAACTCGTGGACGCCACTTGCAAATATAAGTATCTATCGTTCATGGACGCTAAGAGTGGTTACCACCAAATCAACATGGATCCCGAAGACGCCTTAAAAACGGCGTTCTGGCAGGCGACGATGTGTACTACTACGTACGAATGCCTTTTGGGCTAAAAAATGCTGGGGCTACCTATCAGCGTTTAATGAACAAAGTCTTTGCCCGTCAAATGGGCCGCAATCTTGAGGCATACGTCGACGATGTCATTGTCAAAAGCATGACATTCGATGACCACCTTCAAGATTTGGACGAAACTTTCAAGTCGTTCTGACGATACAACATGAGGCTCAACCCAGCCAAATGTTCCTTCTTCGTTGGAGCCGGAAAATTCCTAGGCTACATGATCTCTGAAAGGGGAATCGACGCCAACCTTAAGAAAATATCAGTCATCACGGAAATGGCGCCACCAAGGAACATTAAGGAAATCCAACAACTCACAGGAAGAATTGTTGCCTTGGGGCGATTCATTTCCAAACTGGGAGACAAGTGCAAGCCGTTCTTTGAACAGCTTCGCATGAAAAAGGCATTCACCTGGACGCCGGAGTGCCAAGAAGCCTTCGAGTAAATCAAGAAACACCTCTCTGATTTGTCAACCCTGAAATGCCCGTAACCAGGGGACGAGCTCGTCATCTACCTCTCCACTTCGAACAGCACTGTCTCTTCAGTGCTCGTTAAGGATGAGGGCACACAACAGTGGCACGTCTACTACACAAGTCACACGCTACGAGGGGCCGAGGCTAAGTACCATCCCCTTTAAAAAACAATCTATGCTTTGATCGTGGCTTCCAGGAAATTACGGGCATATTTCCAAGTCCACACGATCATCGTCAGAACAGATCTACCAATCAGGGACATCCTAAACAGACCAGAGCATAGTGGTCGTTTAGCCCGTTGGTGCATCGAGCTCGGGGAATACGACATCAAGTTCGAGGCTCGACGAGCCATAAAGGCACAAGCTTTGGCGGACTTTATGGTCGAGCTCTCCATCTATCCCCTCGAACATGGTCCTTCAAGAGATCCACCAGCAGAGTTGGAGCCTCCCGAATGGGACATGTTCGTGGACGGCTTATCCAGTGCTGATCGCCCAGGAGGGGGCGTTCATATCAAGGGCCCACACGGCATGGAAACCAACTTACGAGTGGCTTTCCAGTTCCCCGTCACAAACAACGTGGCAGAATACGAGGCCCTCGTATCGGGTTTGAAAACTGCTCTGAAAGCTGGCTTGCGGCGTCTGACCATGCACAGTGACTCGCAGCTCGTCGTAAGCCAGGTCACGGGGACTAATGAATGCAAGGATCCCACACTCTCGAGGTACCTGCGGCTGGTCAAAAGCCTGCAAGGACAATTCGAACAGCTCAATATCAATAAGATCCCAAGGGATCAAAACACTATAGCTGACAAGTTGTCTAAGGGAAAGACGGATGCAATCCTCGAAACCTTAGCACAATCTTCGATAAATACAATTCATGCGATCGATGCAAATGCAGCAACTGACTGGAGGCACCCAATCCTTCAGTATCTCCAAACTGGCGCAATCGAGGGCCTGTCAGCGTTCCAAAAGAAAATAAGGACGCACTCACCGCGCCATATCATCATAGATGGTACATTATGATGTAAGGGGTATTCTACTCCTTTACAACGGTGTATCAGCCCCGATGACTCCAACCTTATTTTGAATGAAGTTCACTCCGGAGTCTGCGGAGCACACATTGGCTCCGATGCGCTTGCGCACAAGTACTTGCATCTCAGTTATTATTGGCCAACATTGAGGAAAGACGCACATGATTTGGTACGTATGTGCCATAACTGTCAGCTCAACTCCCGCATTTAGCGTCAGCCTGCAAACGAAGCGGTTACGGAGACATATCTCATACCCTTCGCGTTGTGGGGCCTCGACCTCATAGGCCCAATGCCTAAGCCCAAGGGGCAGTTCAAATTCTGTATAGTGGCTGTAGACTACTCACTAAGTGGGTCGAGGTCCAGCCACTCAAAAAAATAACGACTGCTAAAGTCATACATTTTCTCTGGCACGACCTCGTGTCGCGATATGGTACACCAAAGGCCATAATCACAGACAATGGGACTCAATTCTCGAGCAAAAAGCTTAAGGATTGGGCCATTAAGATGAATATACAAATGCTCTACGCCCCTGTGGCACACCCACAGTCGAATGGCCAGGTAGAGGTCACAAATCGCACAATCAAGGAAGGCCTGAAAAAACGTCTCGATGATGCGAAGGGGAAATGGGTCGAGGAGTTACCCAGTGTCCTCTGGGATTACAGAACAACTACACGGGGACCAACGAGGGAGACACCTTTCTCCCTGGTCTATGGCGTGGAAGCCTTACTACCAATCGAGGTGTCTATCTCGACAGTCAAGACGCTCTACTACGACGCTCCTCGCAACGAGAGCGGCCTAAGGGCACGTCTGGACCTCGTCGAAGAACTTCGCGAGGGTGCCAGACTTAGGCTTATGGCCTTACGGCAAAGAGCAAATCTCGACCACAACGCTAAAGTCCGGGCAAAACAGATCTACATGGGTGGTATGGTCTTGCTAAGGGCAAAGTTGTCAGGCCGTAACCCTGGCCATGGAGCCCTTCGTTCCAGATGGGCATGACCTTACATCGTACATAGTAAGGAAAGAGGCGGTGTCTACAAACTAAAGGACCACTAAGGCAAAAGACTCAAAAACGACTACCACGTCGACGACTTGAGGCCTTATTACGTCTGAGTTGTACGCTTTTCCTTTAAATAAATTGGCAAAGATATTCAAAGTCTTTGCGTCGTAAAAAACAATATTCAAAGTCTTCGCATTATGTAAGCAATGTTGACACAAAGTCAACTCTACAAGGAAGGCCTACTGCTTTATAAAGTAAGGACAACAATTAGTTACAAGGTCAATGTTCGAACAATACACGTCGAATGAAATACACACAATTCTACGAGTAGTTGCACGATTTGTCTCAAGCAAATTTGCCTTAAAGCAGTACAAACATTTCGCGTTATGCAAGTAATATTCATACTTCAAATAAAACGCAATTGTTCTCTACTTTGTAGAGTAAAAGCAAAAATTTAATTACAAGTTAAACCCCAGTAATTACTTGGGGGCATCATTGTTTTGGGGTACAGGAGGGTCCTTTACATAACCTGGCAGAATCTCGTAAGGATATTCTGCCCCTAGTTTCTTCCCGACCCTCCCCCACTCGAACAAATCAGCCTCGGAGGGCTCTTCAACCTTCATTGCATCGAGGGGATCCAGCTGCGCCGTTTCCAGCATGGCCTCCACTTGGCGGCGGCAGCGCAGGAATCCTTCGGCATAACGAACCACCTCCATGGCCTTTGCATCGACCAGGTTCTCGGTTAAAAGCTCGAAGGCCTTGCCCACTCGAGCAGCCCTCTCAGTGACGGACTTCACAAAAACACGCGGCTGAACACTTTCCCCTCCGTACAACTTAAGACTAATTTGGTCTTCAAGTTCCACGAAGGCTGTAAGGTCAGCCAATCTGGAGCCCATCACCTCATTGAGGGTTCTGGCGCATTCTTCGACTTGGGCCGCTGCCTTCGAGGCCTCCTCTTCGGCCTTTGACGCCCTCAAGGATAGCTCCTCGACGAGCTTGTCCTTCTCCCCCATTTGGGCCTCCATCTGCCGATACGCCTCGTGCACCTGCTCTATCTCGACTGAAAGGTTTTGGTTTGCATGGTGCTCGGAGAGGAAGAGGGCCTCGAACTTCTTCCCATCGGTCATGGCAGCCTTCAGCTTTTGGCCAAGGAGACCCATAGCCTTGAGAAGAGAAACCTCCTCCTTCTTCGAGGAAGCCAACTCGGCCTTCTTTTCAGCCAGGGCCTTCTTCAGGCTCTCCACTCCCTCCGAGTCCTTTGCCTTGGCCTCGAGGCTCCTCAAGTGGGCTTGAAGGTCCTCGATTTTGTTAACCAAGCCTCAGGCCAAAACAGCCTCCTGCAAATTGAAAAAACAAAGCCTGTAAGCAGAAGTACACAAACAGGAACACTACTACTAAGGGTGTTGAGGACTCTGGCTTACCCGAGTGGCGCTCTGACAGATGTCCTTGGCGATGTCCAGGGCACTAGAGGCCGTGTACTTGAAGTAGTGCCTGTCTCGGGGAAGAAGGAGGCCCTCAGCAACTTTCAGTCTCAACTCCCCGTCCCCGAGAAGCACTGACTCGTCGCGAGTCACCCTCATCACGGGGTCCCAGGCCTCCACCAGGGCCAGACTCTTGCGCGCAAAGTACTTCGCTCGCAGCTCCCGCCGGTAGTCCTCGACCAGCTGGGGCTCGTAAACGGGGTCTATCCCCCTCAAGCTCTTCGGAATCCTCGAAGGCCTCTTGACAACCTCTCGAGGGGCCACAACAGCCCTTCGAGCATCTGTTGTCCGAGGACACTTCCAAGCCCTCTGCCATGACAAAGATAAAGGGAGGGTGAGAATACAAAATAAAAGGGGAGTTTGAGCAAACAGACCATAGGAGGCAATAACAATACCGGCGATTCGGGGACGCTTCCTGCGTAAGTTCTGCTCCTCGGAGTCCTCAGAGATCTCCTCGACGACCAGGGGAGCAACCGCACTAACGGGTTGTGCCTTCGTCACCAAGGCCTCCTGGCCTCGAGCTTCCCCGCCCTTCGAGGGCTCAGCAGACGGCCCCTCGAGAGCCCCTTGAATGGGCTCGGAAGGGAGTCCCTCCTCCATCTTCTTCCTCATGGCCTCCCTCAGGTCTTGCTTCTTGGCAAAGAGGGCACTGGGGTGCGACATCTTTGCTGTAACAAGGCACGAGATCAAGTTAAAACAGCATTCAAAAATGCGCAATCACAAAAACACAAAAACAGAGAAATACGGCCCAGACAGTGAGGGTTGCTGAAAGCGCCTTCGAAGCGCTCGATAAGGTCCCCGTCCAAGCCCTCAACCCAATTCTTCAGGTTGTCCACGTGGCTTGGCAAAAGGTGGGCCCTGCTAATCTCTACTCTCCGCAGGACCACTTCGTCCAGACTGGAGAGAGTGAAGGGAAACCCACCGTTACACTCCTCGAGCCTCTCCATTGATCGGACCCGCTCACACAGGGCGTCGAGGGCCCTTTTCCCTTCGCTCCCCGCCCACAAACAGGGCTTCACTGACACCCTCGCATCCTTCTCCTTTATGAAGAACGCAGGGAACCCCCGGCTGTCTTCCTTCAAGATAAAGAAGAAGTTACTCTTCCAGCTCCCCCAAGAGCTGGTGGTCTCAGCAAAGGCCCCTATCTTCACCATCTTGTTCCCCACCTTTACCTCCTCGGGGGTCAGTTGATAGAAGGGATGGCCTGTTGGTCTCTTCAATGTATAAAATTGAAGGAACACTTCTGGCAGCACCACTGCCTTCGCCAAATGGCAAGCCACTACGAACGCGTTTATGATGGTAAACACGTTTGGGGCCAACTGGCCGGGGCAAATCCCCCACCCCTCACACAGTTGCAGCAACAGGGAACAGAGGGGGAGCCTTAGCCCAGCTTTCAGCTGCGCCTCGTATACCACCATGGTATGCTCCCTTAGAGCGCTGTTGTTCAACTTCATTCCCGCCCTCCTCAGTACGTCTGTCGGAGAAAGCCCACAAACCGCTTTCGAATAGACATGGTGGTTCCGGTAAATGTCGGCCATCTTCTTCTCCGACAGAGCTGTTCGAGGCCACAACTCCCCGACATCAGGGCCAACGCCGGGCTTGCTTGGATTCTTGGGAGCCATCTACAGAAAGACATCACGAATCGAAAAAATTAAACCTCATATTTACGGAGAGCCCCTCTTATCAATAAGGGCGCCTCGTATAAGTCCCGTTAAGCAGCAAACCGCTTGCTACCTCCTTCAAGTCAACCGTTACCCTAACTTATGGCATTAAGCCAAAGAAGAGGGAGTAACTCCACTATAACTCCGTCATTATTGCACCACTAATACGCTGCCATCCTAATTATGGACACATTTATGGCAATTCCCCAGCATTCAAGGCCCCTGAACGGGACCTGGCACCACCCTATATATTGGGTGGTGCCTGCCACAAATAAGGTGATTACTACACACCCCACCTTTCTTCTCTTTCTGCACCTGAAAGTGTCTTTTGTCTTGTCCCTCAGGTACCGGAGTTGCTTTGTCGCCGTCACCGGAGCATCCAAGACAATCGGAGACCGCCCTTTCGCTATCAACTTTTCTCTCAATGGATTTGGCTTGGATAATACTTGAGGATTCCTTCATCAATCCTAAGCTTTTCTTCATCTCTCTCTCTCTCTCTCTCTCTCTCTCTCTTACATTCATGTTCATGTGTTGTGTTGATATTGTGATTATTATGTGTTAGGAGTAGATCTTTTATCTCCTAGGGTTGTTTAGGTAGTTGTAGGTCGTTAGATGATTTGATTGTGTTTGAAAAATGTTTATGCATGATTAAAAACATTTTTGCACATAAAGAAGTCATTGCCGACCAAGTGTCAAATGAAAATGTATCGAGACACTTTCAATGAATATAAATTTACAAATTTTAGCAAAGAGTAAATTCCGTTGTTAGTCCCGTAAAAATAATTATTATCCTGATTTTGTCATATTTTAAAAACTTGTCCTATTTAGGTCATATCCTATGGTATTGTGTCATATTATGGTCCTTTTTGTCTAGCTAAACCGTTAAGTTCAATGGATCTTTACAGATTTACATTTTTAGCCTTTGAATTCTTAGGAAAAAAATTTATTTTAGTCTTATAACTATTATTTTCCCAAAATTTATTCCCAAAATCTGGTGCACCTGTTAATAGCACCATCTTCCATGGCCTTCTTCTTTACTCTTCAAAGCGATACACAAGCAAGGAGCCAACTAAAATTAATGTACCAAGCAAATAATTGAAGTTGTCGACTTCCAAAACACCCCACTCACCAAAGTAAAGTCTTCTCCAAATTTTCAATACAGAAAGGGACCATCATTAAGCTAAAACAATTCGACTTTCAGAAAACTATAAAGAGCTGTGGTGATGTGTTGGAGGTTCTGTTGAAACTAGACTGAACGGAACTTGGATGAGAAGACAACAACCACTATGTATCTGAAGGAGGCCTGGTAACGCCAAATTCGCTACCAATCCATTACGAATGTAACGCACAAGGGCGCTACCAGGGCGTTACAAATCGAGACGTTACTTCAGCCCAATGCGTTACCAGGGCGTTACCAGATTAATGAAAAAGGTGGCTGGTAACGCCATAATGCGTTACGAGGGCGCTACTAGCTCTGACAGGGCGTTACCAGATTAATGAAAAAGGCGGCTGGTAACGCCATAAGGCGTTACGAGGGCGCTACTACGATGTTCGGCCCCACAGTAACGCCTTGGGCCTTGGGCGTTACTCTGCGCATTACCAAAGTTCCTACAACTACGTAGTGAACAAGACCCGAGTTGAACAAGAAACATCGGGATCTCAGAAACTCTCGCTCAGTCTCACCCGCGATCGACCTGCTGTTTCCCTCTAATTCGCTAGCGTTGTGATAGATCGGAACGTGACGGCGGAGTTTCGGTGTGTGGGGTTTGGGGAGGGAGGCGCTGTGGTGGAGCTCAACAACATGTCGAAACAGAGCCAATGCGAGACGAACAGTGCATGGCGGTTCTCGATCGTCATCCCGGCGGCGCCGATACCAGAGAAATCAGGTGAGATGGAGAAAGAGAAGGAACGGATCAGAGACAGTTTGGGCATAAATTGTTTTTTCCTCTAGTCATGTTCTCAACTTTCATTAATGATTAGATTGAGAAAGCGTTCCATAGAGTATATTTTTTGGACTGTGCTATTGATGAGAGTCTCAATTGGAAAATAGGCTAGAATTCAAAAACATAAGTGATTCTTATGTGTGATTCATTTTCGCATGTCTGTACATCAAAACTTTCATCTTCTTCGAGTTGAGATTTGAGAACAGGCGATTAAGGAGGAAGTCAAACATAATTTTTTTTAAGTGTTAGGCTTAAAAAATATATTAAGAGAATACCATATGGAAAGTTAGAGCGTGGTTTGGATGAGAGAAAATGATGTGATATTCTCTTAACATGTTTTTTCTGACATCGAACACTTAATGACACTTTAGTTTTAGCTACCCTCTCGATCCACGTCATTCTTTTGTCTACCACGTTAGCGTAAATCATACTAAATGGCTATATTGGTACAGTTTCAAATTTTTTGTGGTTTATTTGACCGGATAAAAGGTTCAGTGACTGATTCGTCATGATGAGTTGGAAAAAATTGGAAATTATTTTTGGAAATAGGGGTGTGAAACTGATGGTCCGTTTAGTTGGAAAAAAATTTTCATTTCAAATTTTCATTGTAAATATTTAGATGTATAACTAGATGGAAAACTTTGTTTCCAAAATTTTGAAAACTCTAATATTAATATGGAGAACTTCAAAACAAAGTTTTCCAAATTAATACTAGAGTTTCCAAAATTTAGGAAATAAAGTTTTTCATCTAGTTATACATCCAAATATTTACAAAAGAGATTTGAAATGAAGAATTTTCCCAACTAAACAGACTCTGAGCCTCTATCCATATTTTCATCACACTTAATTTCATCAACAAATCATCAAATCAATAATTTCTTTCAAAATTTTCCTCTCACAAATATCACATCAATTTCAATTAACTTACAAAATTCTTCAAAAGCTTCATCAAAAGAACACAACCGGAATTTTATCAACAAACCAACCAATCAACTATTTTTCTCGAATTTTTTTAAATAAATATCAAATCAATATCACATAATTTAACGAAATTCTTGAAAAGCTTTATGAAAAGAACACAGCCGAAATGAATATCAAATCAATATCACATAATTGCGAAATTGCGAAATGTCAAAAGCACGTACATGTAAATATGTTGGTATTATTTAAATAAATCTGTGTTGTAATATTTGTGTTATGTATATACATATGTACAACAAACAGATATTTTTAAAGTAAAAGATTGTGTAAATACTTCATATCAAAACCATTTCATAATCAAAATTAGTCATGTTTGTTTTTCTTACAACACATTGACTTATAAATTGTGGAGTATAAGTTTATATGCAAATGAAAAATTTGAATGTGACTAGTTTCTAAATATGTTTTTCAAAAACACATTTCTGAAAAATTATTCTTAATGAAAATTTAAATAAAAAATAAGTATAAAAATCAAATGCGATTAATTTTATAGGACGGAAGAAGTATAATTTGTGATGCCCAATTTTTAGCTTTCGCTTGGGCCCCGGAATCTCGGGCGGCCACGATGTTACAGTGCATAATAATAATAATAATGCGGCTCTCAATCAGTTAACTGCACGTGCAAGCCGCAGTTTTTACTGATCAGTCGGTACTCATAACTGTTGACGGACAGCCGGACGGCCGGCCGGACTTTCAATATGGTCGGTCTCTTTTGGATCATGTTTCCTTAATATTTTGGTATACTTTTCCCAAACCTGTATAATTATTTGATGGATCCTGCAATGGAGGCACATAGGGCACGTTTCCCCAGTAAAATTCTACAATTTATGATAAGAGTGGTAGTATTTTTTGATAAATATAATGTATAAGGGTTAGTTTGAACACAAATATATAATTTAAGGACTAAGTGTCATTTAAACAAATAAGAAAAAAGACTCAAATCCAGCTCATAGACCCAATCTCGTGGGCCGTGGCAGCTACCATATGAGGAAGAAATGATGAGTGAACAACAAATGTCATCCAACAACTATGTTTATTTTTCTACTCATGTCCTAACACTTGTTATTCTATCATACAAGCCTAAATATTTTGATAAAATTATGTTAAGAATTAGTCCTATGCATTTATAATATGGCTAGCCATTGTTAAATAAAATAAATAATTTTATCAGAGCCTATTATTTGTTTAAAATTGCAATGTTTTGTCGTTTTATTTTGATTGGATAAAAAACAGTTAAGTATTTTGTTATGTAGTTCAAATTGCTTAAAAAATTTATTGCACTTTTAATTTTTTTGATAAATTACGACTTGCTACTTGATATCAAATAATCCATATGTTTGAATATTATCCCGTGTAACACCCTCCCCTCCCACACATATTTCTTCTTATAGTTTTTATTTGTCATTACAATTTTTCTATATTAAAATCATGGGAACTATATGTATATAATGTGAAAAAATCTAAATTCTAAAAAATAAATTCTAAAAATAAGCTTGAGACATAATAAAAAATTGTGCCCCCACATGCCAAAATTCCTGGACCCGTCACTGCTTCTAGGGTACCTAATTTCGTTTTGTTAGGTATTCATACCTAATCATTTATCACAATTAGATTAAGTTCAATAAATTGTAGCCCTTGGATTAAAAATCTATCACTTAAGTTGCAGGTAACTCAGTTAAAAATAAAGAAATACAATAAAAATTAAACAAAATATGAAGAAAAAAACATATAGAGTACAAGTAGCTATATGTCAAAAAAACGAGAACCGAACTTGTGGTTAACGGCGACGACGGCAAGCTTCAACTTACTTCTTGTTCAAGCTTCAGCAATCAAAACAGAAGCGTGAAGCTTAGCTACTTGGATTACCTTCATCGATTTACAAAACTGAAGTTCCAATCAGATGAGTTAACAAGAGAAGATAATTTAAGAACAAAGAAGAGTTTTAGAATAAAAAAACAGTTGAGCATATCATTATGTTAATTTTCTTTAGTTTCACCAACTTCAATTCGAATGTAGAGAATTTTGGAGTCAAGTTCCATTTATTGTGTATAGAACATGTAATGCACAATGTTTATGGTATGATCAATGGTGAGTGTCGAATGAAAACACATAAATGTCATTCCATAACGTCCAAATGACATTTCTTCTGTTATAGATGACAATTCGCATTTATGAACTAACAATTTGTGATATGACATTCGTCGTTGGTCAAATGACAATAGACATTTTAAGAATGACATTCCTCTATTGAATTATGACATTCTACTCATATATACAACCCATTGTTTTCCATTGTAGGACGGATGACAACTAGTTTGTTTGTATGAAGTTTCATTATAACGCAGGTATGAATGGGAAAGAAATTGTATTATGTAAGGAAACTAATGGTGGGATTGTTCATGTAGAAATGGAGGCTGAAATGATGAAGTGAAAATTGTGAGCTTGAGAGAGTGTTGGAATAATTTCTTGTGAAATTACAAATATTGTTCTATTTTCAACGTGTCAATGTACATTATTCCATACTTGTCTACTAACATATATGAACCGATCACCTTTAATATAGATCTATTGAAGTTGGAATAATTAAGAGTGAGCTAAATTCG
This sequence comes from Stellera chamaejasme, assembly GCA_024586325.1. Classification (NCBI taxonomy): domain Eukaryota; kingdom Viridiplantae; phylum Streptophyta; class Magnoliopsida; order Malvales; family Thymelaeaceae; genus Stellera; species Stellera chamaejasme. The sequence goes on from CM044986.1 coordinate 3,406,881, forward strand.
AAGGAGGGTGTATTTGATATGAAAGAGGTAATATGAGCTTTTAATCTATATGGAGAAATGTGTTTTTAGGAGAGAGAACTACTTATATGAAATGTAAATGATCAAACTATTGATTTTTTATTACACTGTTAGAATAACATTTCGCACCACACAAATAGCGATCCGCCTCTAACAAGTAACAATTGTCATTTGTTATCGAGAATTCAAGAAAATACATACCAGCGAACATTTTTTGTATACCGAGTTTGTTCTTTTTTAAACCAAAGAAGTGATTTTATCTACTAGTAATTACTTCAGAGTTTCAATATTGCGAGGTACATGAATTAAGTGTCGGTAGATAATTTAAGTTCTTCGGTATAAAATTGAAGATGATCAGCAGATAAAAATTAATCTACAGATAGATCATTTATTTATACCGGAGTGAGCATTCTATCTATCAGTAATTACTTCGGAGTTTCAATATCGCGCGATTCTGCCTTCGCCTATCACTCGACATCTTTTACCACTGTCTCTGCCTTCACCTAGTCACCACCGTCGCGACAACCATCATCTTTCTCTCGCTATCTCTTCCTTCACCTATCACCACCTTCGCAAAGCCGTCTCTACATCATCTTCCTCTCGCCATCATCTTCTTCGGAGGAAATGATGAGAAATGATGAACCAAGGAGAAAACGGCGTAAGCAGGGAATGCGAAATCCCAGTAAAAACCCGGAGTCAGTAAATCCTAGCGAAATGTTAATTGGCATTATTGTGTAGAATCTGGAAGCTGTAAATGACATTCCTCTTATGTAGGATGACATTTCGCTTATTTAAAATGACATTCATCTTATTTAGAATGTTCCTCTTTTGTAGGCAACTTAGTTCTCCTTTTGAGGTCGTATGCTGATGCCGTAGTAAATTTGGTCGTTTGGAAGTAAAGTTTTTTTTCTTTCATGAAATTGAATCAGATGGTCTATCTGTTTAATTTTGTAGTGCGCTCCAATATGAGGATTTGTTTTTTCAATAGGTCATAGTTGTTACCTATCAATGTGTGCTTTCATTGTATAAACTTATTACTCAATCTGGAAATAACTCTATATTTAAGATGATATGAGCGAGATCTACTTTAGTAAGCTAAACAGACAATTCAATGAATCAATAGTCGATGCAACCACAGAATGGAATGTCATTCTGATAAAGGAAACCGTCGTTCATGCGATGTAAAATGTTGTTCTTGCACCGTAACTGTTTCTTTTATAAATATTACATAAATAAGCTACTAACGACATCCACACATTTGTCCTCTTGGCTAGAACCAAATGATAATCCATTAGTTTGAAATATGCTACTAATGTCATTTGGTCCTTATGCTTTATAACTTACACTTTACATCATAAGTGACTAGAACCAAATGACAACGCATTAGTTTAATATGACATTCCGCCTTATACCTAAATGAAAATTCGGCATCAAAGTATGCCGTAGCCACTGCCCAACACATACCACTTAATTCATACTAAATTTATGTTTAAACATTTTAATTACTTCAATTATGGCACTTTGATTGTCTTTATATACTTAAATCAATCTTAATTTATCCTAATCTATTCATTTATTACATCATACAATCTACTTACACTTTATCTTCCTTGATAAGTTAAAGAGCAAAATATATTTTTAGTCTCTTTTCTTTAACATGTGTCCTATTTTAGTCTCATTTTAAGAATTCTTCTTATTCTGATACTAAATTAGTTTTCTATCATATTGTGGTCCTGCCATTGAACTTTCTGTTAATTTGATCATTAAGTGAATTAACTTTACGTAAATACCCATACAATCATACCATTATTAAAAATTTAATAAAATTATAACCATTAAACTTTTGATAAATGTACATAGAAATCCCTAAATTTTGTTTTTGTCTTTGGTCTCCCTCTTCATCATAATCACAATCCTATTTGAGTGAATCGTTCAAATCCACCAGAATGTCAACTGCTACACCTTCGTCGGTGTCGCATCGAAGGTTCTCATGTCATCGTCCGCCACAGGATCGTCTCCGTCTGTCGTTGTTTCATCTCCGAGGAAGAGGCTCATTGCGATCGAAGAAGGAGAACTCGCCGGAGACTTTACATCGATAGAAAACGAGAAGAAGGAAGCTTGGAAGCCAGATGGTATTTTCATTAGAGAAGAACAAGTACAGATTTAATTCGTGGTGAGTTTGATTTGAGACATGATTTAGAATCAATAAGATTCAGATTCGGTTTTGGAAAATAGAAGAGGAATAAGAGACAGAAATGAGCGGATGCGATTTGAGGGTTAGACTCGATTTGGGAAAGGAGTAGTTCCGAGAGGAACGAAGAAGGAGGGCAGTGTCGATGGCGATGGAGGGTAAGGGAGGAGACTCCCCGAGGAGATAGCTCATTTCTTCGCTGCCAGAGCTCCGATACTGCAGCCTTTGGCGGACTCCGTTTCGACGGTAATCGGTAAGCCTTAAGGGTGGAAGGCAGGGATGAAGTTTAGTTGCAATAAGAAGTTTGATTATGTTAGATTTCTTGCTCGTTCTCTCAAATTTTACTTTGTGACCGAATTGGATTACAAGACACGGGAAGATGTTGGTGGAGGGAGAAACAAATCTGATGGTGAGCTCAACCATGGAGGAGCTTGAAGCATCAACAGATCTACTTAGCTTCATCACCAAGCTGCTTCACCTCATCACTCGATCTGCAATTTTTTGTTGTCAGATCAGCAAGTAGCAATTCTTTTTGCTCAAAGAACTCCTAGCAAAAGAAGCGACGAAATTGGACCTAAAATTCGAGCTAACTTGTGGGAGCTTCACCCAACTGTTGATTCCAGCGGCGGAGGCGCTAAGCTGCATCGGAAACCACCACAGTAGTGGAAAGATAAAGCATTGAAGTGGAGGATGGTCTTGTAACTTTTGAAAATAAATGGGTTAACTTGCAGATTGTTGTAAAAACTAAGGTTAAATGGAATGTTAAATATAGAATTTACATATATGCCCTTAATTAAATAGTGACTTTAATAGAAATTGAAACAAAATGACATGTTTAGGAAAAAATTGAAAGGTAAATGACTAAAATATGACGAATTCTTAAAAAAGGACTAAAATATGACACATGTTAAAGGAAATAGACTAAAAATGTATTTTACTCATAAGTTAAATTCCAAAATATGTACTACTACATTGTGTGACACAAGGTGGTCACACTTTGGAACATATCATGTCTTACTTAGTTACTATGACATCAACTCACATTATTTACAATGGTTCTCTAATTTAATACTCTCTAATTGTTATTTCTTCATGGTTTAACATCATTGTGTCAATGTTGCTTGTATCTACCTGTTCACACTCGATTTTTACCCGGACGACTAAAATCTAGTTCGTAATTTTGTTTTTTCGTATTTTTCATTTTTTTACGTGATTTTGGTCATTATTTTATGTGATTTTTGTGGCTTCATCATTTTTGTCATTTTCATTATTTTCCGTAGTTTTTTTTATCATTTCATGTACGTTTTTTTTATTATTTCATGTGTCTTTTTTTATTTTGTGTGCCTTTTGTTAATTTCGTTAATTTTTGTCATTTTTATTATTTCGTGTGTTTTTGTTAATTTCAGATTTTTTTGTCATTTTTGTTATTCCGTGAACTTTTGTTAATCTTGTTTTATCATTATTTCATGAGCAATTTTTCCTTTTTTTATTTCATATCTATTTGTGACTTTTAATATTTAAAATAATGTATTAATAATGATATAATCATTAAAAAAAAGAAACAAAAAAAGAAGAAAAGAGGCTCACCTTGGAAAGCAGCAGCTCGCCGGCAGCCTCCCTCCCTCAGCTTTTGTCCATTGCTGGCATAGCCACCAACATGTTGGAGTAGAATGCTTTGTTCACCATTGGATAAAGGCTTGAACCTATGATCAATACTCAAAAATTTGCATATAAATTGAGTGATTTTTGGAGAGGAGAAAGACCAGAAAAAATACGCATTTGAGCCTCTGTTCTTCGTTTGCTCGAGAGTCCATTTTCCATAACCTCAATCTCTCCATTCGCCCTCTCAACGCCAACACTATAGTCCATCAGGTTCGCCCCGCCGCAAGGAGCTCGAATCCAACTTCCTTTTCGCCAGAAGCCGCCGGACGAAGAAGAATTTCCCTCCGACCCGCTACTTGACCCGCGGAAGACCCGTTCCAATCCGCCGCCCTAGACCACCGTTCGCGCTCCGGCCACCGCCGTTCTCCTCGCCGTTCGCCGCCCAGCCGATCGCCACCGTTCTCCGCCGCCGACGCTGTCACAGCCACCCCGCCCGGTTGCGGAGGCGGGGTCAACCGTGACGTTCGGAAACCAGTAACTACAGCGGAAAGCGCGGAAACGGTACTACAACCCGCAACCTACAACATTCACATACGGCAGGTATACAAACACGCAGTTCATGGAAAATCATGCATAGCAAGAGAACACATGATCAAAAAATCTATTTCCACATCAAAACTTGTATATACAACATAGGCAAGTCGGGGCTCGCCTCGACTCGAAAGACGATTCAACATCGCAGATATCCGAATAAATATATCATATACAAAGTCATGATCCACTATACATGCATGCAACTACGATTCTGAGCCATCAAAAACTAAAGCCCAAATATACCTAGTGCGGAATCGGAGAAACTACTCATTCTCGGTAGATTTCCTTGCGCAATCTTCTTCTTCTTCTTTGCTCAAAAACCCAAAAAAAACCAAAAGCACCGCATATCCCTAGTCTACGGTGCTTATCGATCAACTGAAATGTGGTAAACAATAGCGGGTGAGTCCTCGGGAGGACCCAGGTAAGGCTGAGGTAAGATACCGCTTGCTTAAGCGGTAGTGAGCGAACACTGCAAAAGCGAGCAGGACAAGCATATATATATATATATATATATATATATATATATATATATATATATATATATATATATATATATATATATATATATATATATATATATATATATATATATATATATACATACACAAACATAAACAACAAGGTGAGCCGGAATCCCATCACATGCGGTCCAACTGCTGACCCTTATAATATCGTAGAACGACCCTCTCTTAGAGGTCGAAATATCTGAAGCACGGTATGCCGGGGTCATGATCCCCAAACCGTCGTAGGGTCACAGTATATCGGCACCCCGGTGCGGATATACACGAGAATGTCGGCACCCTCGGTGCGGATACGAGCAATGTCGGCACTCCGGTGCGGATACGCGAACGAACCAAGGAGCACCCGTGGCCTCTAAGACCATCACAGAACAGAATCATATAATAATAATGCATATGCAAAACAGAATATAATATACCAAAACGTATAAACAGAAATATCAGCGCCTAGCGCGGATATGCAGAACAACATATAAACCCGTGGCCTCCAAGACCACCCGGGCCTTGAAACAGAACAAGTACAAACATGTACCCTACCATATGACTGGTCCCGGGATCACCGAACCACCGTTCTCAACCCGGAACCCGCCTCAACTAAACCCGGTATACATAATGTCCCATTCCGAATGTATAACGAGAGAAGTTGAACCCTTACCTCAAAAGCGCCCAAACATAAACCCCGGGAATTCCCGGCTCCCGGGCTGAAACGTGGTAGTGTGCCGATAAGGTCCCGCACCACTCCACCCAAAGCAGAAACACACTGAACAACCACAAACAAGTCAGAACTCACCAAAATAACCCCCAGAAGCCAAACCCGCACAATCCCGCACTTTCCCGCAAAAATCCACAGAAAGCTCGGTTTCTCAAACCGATCTAGAACATTGTTACTTATACATCCATAAACACAACCAAACTTTTAAATCATACCTTCTTCCCAAATCGTTCACACAAGTCCGAATCGAAATTCTCGTTCGTGATCCGGTACAAATTTGGCGGTTTAATTGCGTTTCCGACTACCCCCTGTTCACAAATGATCCACAGATACAGAATATATGTTCAGAATTCATAGAATCAGCCAATATCATTGGCGCCAAAACCGAGGCTCAGGCCGGAAAAAACGGCTTTCACACCGAGCCTTTTCTGACAAAACCAATTACACCATCAGAATCAGAACTTCGCTCTGATCACAAATATATCCTTACCTTTCGCTGAATCCACCGTTGGATTTTACACCAAATTGTTCAGACGCACTTGGCACCACCTCAGGTAGCGTTTCTTCCTACGCTCTGTTATCAAACATGCACAAGAAGATGCCGAACGCGTTTAGAAACCAAGAAATCAAACAAACCTTGTGATTCCATAATCACTTCCAAATTTCAGCGACTCACGGTTTACAAACCGGCAGAACCTTCACAAACCGACCTCAGTTATTCACTTACACAACACAATGATCGTTTTAGCATGCTTACCTCAAAGATTCCTCGAGAAATGGCAAAGTTCAGTTGTTGGAGCTTGAAGCTTTAAGAATGGCGGCAGAGAAGGTGAGAGAGGAAGAAGATGAAGTTTGTGTTTTTTTTTCATTTCATTTCTTTCCCTTCTTTTATATCTTCTTTCTTTTTCTTCTTTAATTACAAGAGGGACATGTGTCCCTCACTTTTCAAGCCCAAGCCTCACTTGCCGCCACTTTCTTTTCTTTCTTCCAACTATTAACCCATTTTCCTATTTCTACTTCCTTTCTTTTCTTTTCTTTTTCTCCTTTTAATGGAAATGGGACAAGTGTCCCATTTCATCACCAAATAACCGCCTCTTCCCTTGTCTATTCCCAGCAATTGTTCAATTGTTTTTCTTTTTACACTTTAGCCCCCAAACTATCCAAAAGTTACAATTTAGCCCAAACCGAAAATTGTAACTTCCAAACAGTAACTCCAAACGGAATGAAATCTGAACCATATTCTCGGGACCTCATAACATACACAAATCATGCTGCACATATTTATTTATAAATCCTAAGTGTCGTACCGTGCCCGCTTAAACCGAGCAAATCCCGACGTGCGCGTGCTAACCCGGACCAAAAACCCGCCATGCCAAAAATCCTCGAATATCACCATAAAATCCGTCCCAAAATATAACATACTTTACACCGAAGCCGTCGGCAAATTTTCAACCCGAGCCCCGGGATTCCCGTCCCGGGCCCCGGAAGTCGCCCGGGACCGAACGTCCCGCCCCAAAAATTATATTCCATAAAAGGATTCGGGACATTCCCACGATTCCAAATATTCAAACGGTTTCCCAATCCGAGGTCCCGGGAGCGCTACCGAGCCCGCTGTACGTCCCGAGACAACCCCCCGGCCCCAAAAAATATTTTCGGCGAAATTGTCCGGGCGACCCACACGACCTCCAAACCCGAAGGGTTTCCGAAAATAATGTTCAGATAAGCCTCGGGAGCCATTTAACCGCCCAAAACCGTGACCCGCAGCCAAAATCAAGCCGGGTCACAACCGGTCGGGGTGGCAAGTAGACGCCCCAGGGTTGAAAACCCGAATCTCCCTCTCCTTTCCTTTCAAGTTCGCGAATAGAAGTGCAGGAGGTACGTTTTCTTTTCTGTTTTATTTTGTTTTCCTTTTTCTTTTTATTTTCCTTTTTATTTCTATCTCATTATTATATTTATTACTATAATCCCTTAACTCTCCTCCTCTATCTCACTTAAACCCCCATATTTAGCCACTATACCGTTCAAGCCATTTTTCTAAGTTTAAAACTCGACACTTTGGGCACTAAGCCTAAACCCATTTTGTATGTTAATTAATATTTTTTTTGTTATTATATCAATTTAAATTATTTTAATTTTATTTTCAAGATATTTTGGGTTTTTTTATTAGTTATGTGAATTACTAAAAATCCTTTTCTTCTATTTTTTTTATTTTTTTTATTATTTGTCTCTTTCTTTATTTCTTAAAATCAAGCAAAAATCTAAAAAGAACCCGTGGTACCAATTTTGGGCGTACGAAAATTAACCATTTTTGTACGTAACTGACAAACGATTCCAGATCTCTCGTAGACCATTTTCAGGTTTCCAATCGACCTAGGAAAAAGATTGGTGGTAACTCCGTGACGAAAACCACGTCGCTACACTACCCTATAATCTAATCCGTTCCGCTCCTAATTTCACATTTAGCATAATTACATACAAAAGATACACAATTATGAGATTTGTAACTTTTTCTAATCATACTAATATTTGTTTTCCATTTTTTCAAACAATCGTGAATTTTTTCTGCATTATTTTTATGAAAATGTGATATATTTTTTTATTCTGGATTCTCACACTTTTATGAACATTTAAGTATTTTTTAAATAGTTTTACCCTAATTTTACTATTTATTTTATAACTTTTTTTAAATTTACAAAAACATGCAACCTGCTAACCAGGTTAACAGGTTGCATGTCATGAGGTGTCAAGCAAATAAAGGATAGGCATTGGTACCTAACTATCATAGTGTGATACCTTAGAATTTCCCATAATGTAAAGAAGGAATATAAAATAAAAGTTAGGTTTTTTTTTTCTGAAATTTTGAAATAAATTGTAACAAGGTAAAGTTGGTGCGAAAATGTTTTTTTAAGGATACTTATGATGAGTTTTGCTGAGACTATCTAAAAAGGAAAACTTATCAGTTTTGCTGTGATGAAGGAAGTATTATTTACAGATTTTCCATAATATAGATGGGGGCTTCAGGTGCAAAAAACAAATTGAACTTGGTCGAAAAGTGCAAATTTACCATTATTAACCTAAATTTACCACTTAACTCAGAGATTGAGTGCAATTTTATTATTGCTCCGTTAATTATAACGGCCAACAATTTTCAACATGATACATTTAACATCCAATTTTTTTATTTGTTGACAAAAATGTTATTTCCTTAATTAAACCACCAATCAACGTCGTCGTTCTTCCACGATCCAAAGTTACTCCTCCGTCTCAAAGCTAGTTCTTCCACAAACCGCCGATCAAGGATTTAACCTTAAAAAACAAAACAAAATTGAAGCCTGCAAGAAATCAGGCTTGAGGGAAGCGGATTACGATTTTTAGAGCCCCGACGGGTTCTATAATTTTCGGCAATGGATGGTAGTGGAAATGGTGTGGATCGGCTCAGAGGCGGCTGGCGGAGCTCCTGATGGTGGCCGGTGATGCAGCCGATTAGAGCCTCGATGATGGATGTTTTCGGGCTGGGCAATCGAGTCAGAAAATGAATTACGAAATTTTCTGGCGATTCTGACGGTGTCGGACAGCGGGGAGGGCTTGTTTCAATTGCTGGAGAGGCGTCGATCCTGGGGGAATGAGTTTCTTTGGTGTAATAAGCAGATTTGATGACGAGGTGATGGAGGAGTAGCTTCGGTCTTAGAGGAACGATGACGTTGAGTGATGTTTAATGAAGGAAATGGTCAAGACACATCCACTAAAAGGACTGGTCAGTATTGCACCAGGCTACAATTGTTTTCCAAATTTCCTCAACCCAAGGACATCTCATCAAAGCATTGGAAATTGCTCCATTGTAAGATGCACAATCTTGTCGTGCCCACCTGAATATCCCTTCATCGCAGCAGAATAAGAATCGACAGTTAGCTCCTTCTGGCTCTAGACAAACATGTTCACCTTCTTAGGCAGCAATTTACACCATACTGTTTAATTTAACGCCAAAGCATGTAGCCTTCTTCGCATTAATGAATTGGGCTAAAGAGTGGACTGAAAAAATGTCATTTAATGCAAGACTCCATTTCCATAAATCCTTTTTATCTTTGTCTGGGTCAATGTTCTCAGGGCTGGCCCTGGCTACAAGCAGGTAAAGCTTGTTCTTTGGGCCGCTAATTTTAAGGAGCCCCCAAAAAATTAAGATATATACATATATACATAGAAAAAAGGTGTTAATATTTGTAATTTTCATATTTTTGTTTCAAACATTATAGCATTTTATTATTGTTGAAAGTTTTATTGTTATGTTGTAACATACTCCCCGTGTCCCAAATTTTTTGAAACACTTTCCTTATTGGATTGTCCCTAAATTATTGAAACGTTTCCTATTTTGGCAATTTCTTACACCTACATTTACCAATTTACCCATACAGTTATCCATATCCACGTGCATTACCACATCCTCTACCCTCTCTCTCGCGCGCCATTCTCTCTCTTGCTAGATCTAGAATTTGCTCTGTTGTTCCCACTCTGCCTCTATTCGACAATTAAGAGTTACTCTCTGCCCTTCCTCAACCTTCACACCTAGCCAAATCTCCATTGATAATTACATAGCCTAAAATCTCCTAAATATTCTTTAATGGTTTTCCTCTTCATCTTCCTCCTAATTATCACCCCAATCCCATAAATCAGCTACTTTCAAACTAGTATCCTTTGCCAACGAGAGGAAGAAGAGTAGCGACAGACAACAGTGTGGGGGAAGATGCGACGAAACCGGTCTCTAATTCACGGTTTCTCTTTTCGACCGATGCGGCTTGTGGAGGATGGCCAACAGCTAACAGAAATTTGTATGACTTGTTGACAGAAATCAGGACGAAGATGGCCGATGGATGATGGAGAGTCGAGGATGAAGATGGCCGACCACCCTCACCGGAATGGATGCCGAAAACATAGTCGTTCTTTTATGTCTTCAAATATATGCATAAATGGATCTCTAATTATTCATTTTTTTTCTTCTTTTCGTTTCTCTGGTTGTTTTTCTCAATTAATAGACAAATCCATCAAAATTAAGGAAAGAATTAGATGAAGTCTTCTTGGGAAGGAGAGAGAACATACAAAAATAAAGATAAAGAAAGAAAGGTTGAGACGTGGACATGAGTATGGAGGGGCATTTGGGGAAAATGTTTTGTTTCTTAAACTTTGTGCCAAACGTTTAAAAAAACACTACGTAGAGAAAACCAATGTACTGTGGCCTACTGCGCGGTAAATGATATTTACTGCGCAGTAGGTCGCAGTAAATTTGTTTACCGCGGCCTCCGCCGCGGTAAAACCGTGGTAAACTTGGCATATTCTACGTAGTGAAAAACGGGACAGAGGGAGGGAGTACATATTTTTAAAGTACAAGATTATGTATAGTGGCCGGTCCATAAATATTTTAAAGGCTGATCCATTTTTGTCTACACTAAAATACACTATAAAATATAGGAGATCAATTATATTTTAAGAATTTTAACCAATAAATACTACACTCATTAGTCTGAAGTAATTGATCAATTTAACTAAGCACTTGAATTAAGGTTGATGTGTGACATTTCATATTTTGAACTTTTGACGTAAATATCCTTGAGTGAAGAGTTGTGAAAAAAATAATCATGAAAAATATAGGTAATGTGATAAATCTTTAGTGACTTTTGAGAGTAAACGATTCATTTTAACTAAAGTGAACAAATTTTTGGAGACAAACCAAAATGAAATGTGTACACTTTTTCAGAGACACATAAAGTGAAAACGTTTTTAAGGAAAGTGAACCACTTTTAAAGAAGGTCTGAGTTAAAATGCGCCCTGCACATGCATGTACATAAGCGTTTCGTTTATTTAGAAGTTTGCCACACGGGTTTTTTTGATCAACAATTTTGTCGTATTTGATCAACATTAATTATTGATCAACATCATAGCTTATCTTGATCAATATCTTAATTTCTTAAAATAATTTGAAAAATTATCTTAATTTCCCAACAATTTCAAATCTAACAATTTTATCCTATGCTTTTCCCCTCCTCCTCCTCCCACCACCACCACCGGACCTTTGTCGGCCGACCACTGGCAGACCTTCATCGGTACTATCAACAACCCAGGACTCGAGATCGGTGACCCAAGGCTCGAGAACGACCGACCTGGGTTCGCGATCGGTGATCCTGGGCTCGCGATCGGCAACCCTGGCCCCGCGATCGGTGGCCCTGGCCTAGCGATTGAGGGCCCTGCGCTTACAATCGACGGCCCTAGGGTCACGATCTGCAGCCCATGATCCACGATCTGCCGCCCTTCAGTCACGATTCAAGGCCCTAGGCTGTTGAAGACGCCGCTGAAGTGCCGGTGAATGTCCGGAAGTGGTTGGTCGGCGAATGTCCGGCGGTGGTGGTGGAGGAGAAGAGGGGAAAAAGTATATGGTAAAATTGTTAGATTTGAAATTGTTTGGGTAAATTAGATAATTTTTCAAACTTTTTTGAGAAATTGTTAGTTGTTTTTTGTATTTTTATGAAAATTTAGCGGTAAATTGAAAGTTTTTCAAAACTGCAAGAATACCCTATAATTTATCTTCTTGTCCAAAGGGGCAAAATTGTCGAAAAAGATAACTGATGCATCAAAAATATAAAACAGGACTTTAAGAGGATGAAAAGTTAAAATAAGACCCCAATAGGACGTAATTAAAAGTTAAGGGACCTCTGGTGCACTTTACTCATTAATAAAGTGATCCCTTTTGTATTTGTTTGAAGTATAAAGAAAATATTTGTTCTCTATTAATATCTAATATAAAATGTAAGAGATCATTACAATTTTAAAGGGGTCGAACTAATAAATTATATACACTATATACACATTTATGAGAAAGAAGTGGACTGCCCTTTGTACAATGTATGTCTGTCATTGATTATGTAAATACTCCATTCGTCTCTGGAAAATTGGTGAGTTTCTTTTTTGAAGTTGTGAGAGAATAAAATTATTACTAGAAAAAAATTATTAAAATTTTTTGAAAAATATATATTTATAAACTAGACACATTAATATATAATTTACATCGAAAATATTTTTAACTTTACATATTAAATTTTCAAAGAAATAAAATCATAGATTAAATACTAAAAATGAAACATACCCATTTTTTAGAGACGAATGTAGTATAATCTTGACAGGGGCCCCAATTTTCTTTTCGCTTCTAGCCCTCGAAATCTCAGGGCCAGCCCTGGATGTTCTGCAAAGACTTGTTAGAGACAAACGTCCATCAATCTTCTGCGGTTATACCAAGAGAGGATGAATATGTTTTAAGGAAATCGTGCTACACGAGTCTTGGAGGAAACCTTTGTATGAATACGGTTTCAATATCCTATTTTTATCATCATTGTCCTGCCTTGGTCATTATGGTTTTTCTAATTTTTTAAACTATTGCGTACTATTTCTTCGAATTGCCGCTTTTGAATCTGAAGTTGATCAAATTATCATTATGATTAATGTATAAAAAAAATTGTAATCCTAAGCCATAAAAAATATTGATGCTATCCGCTAGGGTTTGCCCAGCCTTTGTGCGCCGCAAGGTTGCCTAACCCTTCCCTGGAACCGTTGCTAGCGTTCCTCGGGTGACCTACGTGCGCCGATTTCCGTCTCCGCCATAGCTCGCGTTCGCTGGCCGATTTCTGTCTCCGCCATTGCTCGCGTTCGCTGGCCGATTTCCGTCTCCGCCATTGCTCGTGTTCGCTGGTCACCGACTTGCCTCACTTCAGTGTTCTCTCCTCCAGGCTGCGCAATGTCTTTCATTCGACACCAATACTCCCAGACTCTATTGGCACCCGACGGAGGCCTCTATTTCAGGATGAAGATCATCGGGGGCACAAACTATTTTCCGATCTGTGGTGGATCTTCTGCCTTGTCCAAAAATGTTTCTATGAGCTTAAGTGTCTCCCTTTTCACAGATCTGCTTCAAAGAATACGTTGAGAAGAAAAAGATTTTTAAGCACTTGCAAAATTAAAAGCAAAGCTAAAGCATCTCTCACCGTAAAAGTTTAACATATGATGATCTTGATGCGTAAGGCCCTCCTTCAGAAATGCTACCTGATATAAGCTCGCTTAACATTCTGTTGCAAATATTGGACAACCAAACCCCAATAACAGTTAACAGTCTTATCCTACTAGTCAACAATGAAGGGGGAGGAGGATCTTACCGTGGGAGGCGGTGAGAAGAGGTGAAGCGGGAGAAGGCGGAGGAGAGAATTGAAGGCGAGGAGGATGCAATTTTTTGAGGAGGACAGGCCTCACTGCGGCCCAATGCGCAGTTGGCCCGTGGTACCAACTGCGGCGAGGGCCACAGTGAATGCCGCGGTTGAAATGTCCGCAGTTTCGAGCTCACTGCGGCGTCGGCCGCGGTACGTATTGCGGTGACGGCCGCAGTAACACTGACAACAGCAGAGCGCCGTTTGACGGCGCCGCCATTTATTACTGCAGCCATCACTGCGTCGTTGGCCGCAGTAATTCGAATATTTTTCTGAGAAAAAATAAAATCTTATAAATATTTAGTAAGTATTATCTAAATTAGAAAATTTAAATATAATAATAATGTTAATTAAAAAGTAATTATTAATTGAAATAAATATAAATTGAATGTATATTGAATATAATTAACCGGTTACATCCAAAAAATATTTACAGTAATTCTAATTCTAAATGTTCGGAGGATGCTGTTGTAGAAAATCGTCAAAATCCGGATCATCCAGCCTGAGCAAGTTGTGAAAAAAGTTGATCGGGTCGGTCTACTGCTGCTTCGATATCCGTGGCGGCTCCGGCTGATAATCATCTCGGGCGGAGTGGAAGGTGAGGTCGGTATTCGGAGAAGGCGGCCTCGGAGGATGCTCGTGACGTGGGGCGTGCGAGGGGGAAGGCCGGGATGGTCCGGCGACAAAAGTCTCTGGCACGTCGGAGAGTCGGACATGTCCCCCCCTGCGTAGCGCCGACCACATGCTGCTGATCGCCGCTTCCGTCGAACGCGTCATCTCGTACGCCCGGGCTTCCACCTGAGCTGCCACCAGGGCTTCAACCTCTGTCTGGGCACGAGCAGCGTGGTCCTCGAGAGTGGCGACCCTGCATCCCAGGTCACTGATCTCATCCATGTCCCTCTGATGCTGCTCCTCCAGGTCGATCTCACGCTGAAATCAAAATTACGTTTTGAAAATGTTATACTTATAATGAAATGATGAATTGTCAATGTACTGTAAAGGTATGGAAGTGGTAAAAGTTCAATTTTATTACCTGCGACGGCCGAGGTTGCTCGAACAGCTTGGGCTGAGAAAGTTGGGGCAGGACACCGATCCATCGCCCTCGCGTGGGCGGGCCAAGGACATCCTAGTAGATGTCCTCATCGATATCTGGGAACGGCCCGTCCTCCCCATACTTCTCGATCAAGCGCTTCTTGTACTCCTCCTAGTTAAGATGAAGAAATTTGTGTTAATGAATAATAAATTGAATAATTTAAACATATAAATGATTAAAAAACTACCTAAACTTACCAAGGCCGCATTTTCCTTGCCCAGCCAGTCCTCCCCGAACTGGTCCACCCGCAGCCGTTGTCCCGCCGTCATACACTGCCAATTAAAATATGTTAGGTATTCAGAAGTTTCACTTATACATACGTAATTATGTATAAATATTTTAAAAAACTTACCATCTCCTCATAAATTGTCGCCTTTGACTTGTTGCCATGCGACTTGAATTGTGGTCGTTTGTCGCTCTTGGCATTTATCTTGTTCCGCGCGGAGTTCACCTTGAACTCCGGGCTGCAGTAATACTCGAGAAGCAGCTTCCACTTCGCAGGTTCTATCCTCTGCGGAGGCATGTCCAGCCACTCCATGTAGTTGGGAGCCTCGCGATCCAGGGGACATTTCTTCTGGGCCCAATCCCAGATATTGTCCTGGGTGTTCCGGTAGAATTCCGCGAACTGGGAATGGAGCTTCTCCAGGAATTTGTTATCCGTCCATGAATACTGCTCCTGTTCCAGAAAACATCAAAACGTTGAAATTTATAGAATTAGTTTAAAAAAAGTATATAGAAATATATAGTGCAATAACTAGTATTTGTATTACCGAGAATTTGTTGGTGTAGTCGGCCTGCTCATCCGCTGAGAGGTCGGATTACGTAGGCGGGAAGCCTTTGAACTTGCTGGCGACGATTGCCCCGATCGCCTTGGGCACGCCCGACGTCTGTTGTTTCAAACTGCATAAGAGTTGAATGTTACATGCATAAATAAAATACTAAAATTAATAAATTTATGAAAACTTCAAATTAAAAACTTACTGGCCGATGTGAGCGACCAACCTCTCATCAGGACCCCTCTCGGGCGGGGGAAGAGGAGGCGCGGGAGGTCCTGCTGTACGTCGGCGCTGGGCAGGTCGAGCATTGGACTGAGGAGGAGGGATCGGCTGCTCTACCGATTCGGTGGGCTCGATGTCTGAGACGACGGTCCAGGGCGGCTCGATGTGCGAGAGCCGCCACCACGCCTCCCGCGAGAGAATATTATCCCACGTGAGCCCGAGCCTGACGCATCCTGGCTACTAGATGGTGTTTCCGTCATACCTCGAACCATTCAAAAATTCACTAATTCCACTAATACCCTAATTTCAACAAATTCACAAATTCACAAATTCACTAATGTCAACTAATTCCATTAATTCAATAATTCAATAATTTCAACTAATTCAATAATTTCACTAATCTCAATTAATTTGTCTAATTTAATTAATTTCACTAATATCAACTAATTCAATAATTCCAACTAATTCAACTAATTCCACAAATTCACTAATTCCAACTAATTCGCAAAATTCACTAATTCCACTAATTAACTAATTCAACTAATTTCACTAATTCAATAATTTCACTAATTTCAATTAATTTGTCTAATTTAATTAATTTCACTAATTTCACTAATTTAATTAATTTCAACTAATTTAATTAAATTCACTAATTTCACTTATTCATTAATTTCACCTAATCCACAAAATTCACTAATTCACTAATTTAACTAATTCACTAAATTCACTAATTTCACTAATTTAACTAATTTCAACTAATTTCACTAATTCATTAATTTCACAAAATTCACAAAAAATTCCACAAAATTCGCAAAATTCCAACTAATCTCAAATAATCTAAACTAATCTCAAATAATTCCACAAAATTCAAAAATTCAAAAATCAAAATCCACAAATTCACAACATATTCCACAAAACTCCAACTAATCTCAACTAATTCCAACTGATTTAAACTAATTTCCACTCAAAAACTCAAAAACATAAATAAATGAGACAAACTCAAAAACTCAAAAACTAACCGTGGAATTCGAAAATAATACTCACCTGGAGCAAGGGGAGGCTGCGGCGGTGACGAGTCCGAGCGGTTGCGACGGCTACGACGGCGAGGACGGCGAGGAGGGACGGCGGTTTGGGAGGAGAGGGAGAGGGAAACCGAGAGAAATGCGATGAAGAAGACGATTCAGATTTTTAATCTGATGTCACTGCGGCTGGGGCAGTTGCCGCAGTGAGCCAAGTGGGCTAGGCCTCACTGCGGCCTCACTGCGCATGAGGCCGCAGTAAGGCCCAACCCACTTGGCTCACTGCGGTTGGGCCGTGGTGAGGCCGCAGTGAAGCCCATAAACTGCCAATTTCAAACTTTTCGTTTCCCCCCGAATTTATTATGCATTTGGATATTGTGGGGCCCACGCAAATTCGACAGAAACTTACAATTTAGCCCAAACATCTTTGGAAGTTGCAAATTCGCCCGAACGTCCTTGAAATCCAGAATTTAGCACTTCATTGTTTAGAATTAGGAATTTAGTACAAATATCCTCCGAGATTACAAATTCAAATAGGAGATATTCTACTAAAAATCCACAGGAACGTCATTGTCATCGTCATCGTCATACGCCTAGAAATTTTCCACATCGTTATCCACTTCAACTATATCGGTATGGGCACGGTGATCTAGTAATGACATACTTGCATCAGGGGCCGGTCGTATGGTTTCACCAAGTGTTGTCGATTCTTGTAAAGGATGTTCCGTACCAATCTCGTATGGGTCTGCATCGATTACAGTGACACTTGCATTATCAACACTTTCGTCCCTAAATCGTCGGGGTTTCGTTTTGAAAACTGCCCACCGCTTTTAGGTCACGACACTTTGAAGGATATTCGACGTATAACACTTGTTGGGCCTGGCTTGCAAGAATGAATGGATCATCCGGATATAGTCGGGATGTGTAGTCAACATCGATGATCCCTGAAATTTTATCGGTGCAGATGCCTTTAGTGGTCGAAAACCACGTACCCTTGAAGACTGTAAGACTATTGTTCCTGTACTGAAGAACAAGAATTTCGTCAATCCAGCCATAGAAATCCAAATAGTCCTGCACATTTGTGTCCCCCAGAACGCAGACGCCCCAATTCACGGTCCTTTTAGTTTGACCATGTTGTTTTGTGTGAAACCTGTACCCATTAACATAGACACCTGGAAACAATTTAGCCCTCATTCTAGGACCGCACGCCAGGTCATATAGTGCTTGTGGGAGGGCTGCCTGATTTGCGTCGGCCTATACAGAATTACCAATCAACATATAAATTTCGTTCCGATTAAGATCACAACAAATAAATGAGTAAATAAATAAACACAAACTAACCACATTCTTGAACCAACGTGCAAAATCTGCCAGCCGTAAGTTGTCCACAACATCATCGTTCATTTCTGGGAACCGATTGCTTGACAGCTCGTTAAATCGAATTACGAATTGCTCCACCTCCCGAAAATTCTGAAGAATGTATGTTTGGACATGATTTACTTCTTCAGCAGACAAATCTCAAGCACGAGCCTTCCCAAACGTTCTTGTAGGATGACTGAAAATCGGTAGTCCCGGATCGTTAACAACTGTCGAAAAACTAATTTCGTTCCATATGTGAGGGTTCACCCGTGTTCCTTGATTATCTTCCATGTAATGCTCACAAAAAAAGCTATCTCCTGTATCAGGAACTTTTCAATGATCGAGCCCTCCAGAAATTGTTTGTTCGCACATTTTGCTTTCAACTTCTTCATATTCCTTTCGAAATGAAACATCCACCAATAGCCGACAGCTCCGCAAGTTCGAAGGTGCCAAGGTAGATGCATAGTAAGATGTTCCATGGAGTCAAAGAATGATGGCGGGAAGATCTTTTCCAACTTGCACAATGTTACGACGATCAATTCATCAAGCTTCTCCACATCGTCCAACTGAATATCCTTAGAACACATTTGTCTAAAGAATTTGCATAATTCTTCAATTGCCATCCAAATTCCGTCAGGGATGAAACCACGTAATGTAACGGGCGAAGCTTCGCATGAACACATGACAATCATGAGTTTTCATCCGTAAAAGTATTGTTTGCCGTATTGACACATCTGCCAATGTTAGAGGTATACCCATCGGGAAGTTTAACGATATGCTTCAACCAATTACAAATCATCGCAATCTGATCATCGTTTAACGTGTATAACGCCTTCGGTTGAAATGGTTTCCCATTCCGACCAATGCTCAAATGCAGTTCATCACGGATATTTAACTCCTGCAAATCGCGTCTCGACTGTGCATTATCCTTCGTTCTCCCTTTCACGTTCAAAACTGTGTAGAAGATGTTATCAAAATAGTTTTTTTCAATGTGCATTACATCCAGATAGTGGTGTACTTTCAAGTCTGCCCAATACGGCAACTCCCAGAAAATTGATTTCTTCACCCAATTGTCTCATCACCAAACTTGTCAACCCTCATTTTGTCCCACGGTATTTCGAATGCTAGGAATACAATCCTATTAAGATCCCTTAAGATCTCATGACCTGACTTATACACACACGGATGTCTACGGTCAGTTTGTCCCCACGATTCGGTATTGTTACGCAGAGCATGCCGACGTGGTAAAAATCTCCTATGACAACCCCACAAACTGGTTTTCCATCCATGCTTCAACTGAAAGCTATTAACATCACTCATGCAATATGGGCATGCAAGTCTTCCATGCGTACTCCAGCCTGATAGCATTCCATACGCCGGAAAATCACTTATCGTCCAAAGCAAACATGCTCACATAACAAAGTTCTGATTACGGTGCGCGTCCCAAGTTTCCACTCCCGTATTCCATAAAACTTGTAGCTCCTCAATCAGTGGACGTAGAAACACGTCAATGTTATGGCCAGGAGATCGGGGACCTGGAATTAGTAGAGGCATGAAAGTGTACGGCTCCTTCATGCATAAATCAGGTGGCATATTGTAAACAACGATGAATACCGGCCACATCGAATACGATTGTCCTGACAACGGGTTAAAGCCATCGATTTAACCCCAATCGTACGCTTCGGTACTCCTGTGCAAAATCCGGATACATTTCATCGATGTGTTTCCATACCTCACCTTGAGATGGATGTCCAACAGTGTCAGATACATTTCCACTTGCTCTAATATGATATGTCATGAACTCTGCGGTTTTAGACGACTGGTAAAGCCGTTGTAGCCACTCAGTGATTGGTAAATATCGTAAAACCTTTTTCAGTTTCGGTTTCTTACCCGGGTCACACACTTCATACCTATCCGCTCCACACACCCTACAATTCAATAACTTGTTGAAGCTACCGTAGAACAACATACAATTATTCTCGCAAGCGTGAATTATTCTATACGGTAACTCCAGCTCCTTCAACATAGCTTTCGTACTAAACATGCTTGTTGGCAACGAGTTTCCTCCGGGTAATATTTCATTGATATAACCGATCATCTCAGAGAAAAAGGCATTTGATACGTTGTGTTGACTTTTCATACTCAACAACTTCGATACAATCGATAATTTGGTGTACTTATTACCACAACCTTCATATAAAGGTTTTGATGCATCACACAACAGTTGAAAAAACAGTTGCGCCCTTTCGTTCGGCACTTGAGGAGCTGAAACGTCCTCATCGTTATTACTCTGATCATTTTCAAAATTATTAGAGTGCTCATGAAACCCAAAGCATCACGAACCATTTCTTCGTAAGCCGGCCGTTCTTGGCTACCATCAGAAGAATTGTGTATTGCAGTACTTGTACTTGTGCGATTTGATGATGTCGACGCTAGTTCGTCAAATCAATAACCTCGATAAACACATGGATTGATCTCAGGTCGTTCACCATGACAATCCCACACATGATAATTGGGTGTAAATCCGTCTAACAGTAAATGATTGCCAATCGTAATTCGATCATAATAGTATCTATTTTTACAAATTGTACACGGGCATTTCACCAGCTTCTTCTCCATTCGATTTAGCAACAAAAAAAACGTAATCCAAGAATTCCTGAAGCCCGGTCCAAAATCTTTCACTTATATAGCGAGTCCCTTCCTCAAAGCGCCGATACATCCAATCACGTCCTTCGCCCATTTACGGTCTTTCCTATGATCATTCATTCATTCATCAATAAAAATAATAAACATGTACAATTAATTATATATTACTATAACCAAACACAAAAGTACTTAATTAATATTGCACGTACATTCATATATAAATATTCACATATCATTTTCGCCTAATCCAGATCCGGGGTGCATAGGTCCTATCATGTTCATAAAAGTACTATTAGTGAAGAAACTTTTATCGTTGCGCACGTAAAGCGTAATTACATAAATTTCGGCAAATTTCGCCTTAGTTCCACACTATACCATTTCTCCGGAATATTACTCCCGCAATGTATAACGTGGAACAAGACTAAAATGCGATCAAAACTTATGTAATCCGCCGCTTTACATACACTACCATAAAAGTTTAATACACCGATAGTAAACTTTTACAAACCGTCCAACTTGGACAATCCATGAAAACTCTGTACAATATATTATTTCACACCGTTATTCCAACGTATTGAAATAAAGTGTAAAAAAATATATTCTTACAAGTTTTCATAGACAGGAACTACGGCTCAGCTAATTTAATTAAATTACTTAAAAAGAAAATAAAATTACCAATACATAACTTAAATTGAATTAAATGAAAAACTATATAACTATAAATAAATACATAAAATATTTATTACCTCAGTAATACACCTAAAATCGAAGGTACCGCAGCTTCCACCTGAAGTTGAAGTTTAGAGAGGAGAGATTTTGCGAAGTGCGGAATGAGTTGAAGTTTAGGGAGGGGAGATTTTGCGAAGTGCGGAATGAAATGAATTGGAAGGAAGTGGGGGTATATATAGAAGAGTCTACTGCGGCCACGTCCGCAGTACAAGGCCGCAGTAGGGATGGTGGTAGGTGGGGCACGTGGTGCACGAGGGCTTACTGCGGACTCACTGCGGTTACGGCTGCAGTAAAGGGAACTGCCACCGTCGCACAGTTCGTTCACTGCGGCCGTAACCGCAGTAACGGCCGCAGTGAAAATGGTCCTCCCCACGTAGTGTTATCGTGGGAGGCGGTGAAAAGAGGTGAAGCGGGAGAAGGCAGAGAAGGTGGAGGAGAGAATTGAAGGCGAGGAGGATGCAATTTTTTGAGGAAGGAAGAAGTATTATCGAGTTTAAAAATTGTATTACGGCAGTAAAAGTTGAAAAATATCTTTTAATGTTGTCGAAACCACATTAATTGTCGTGTTAAGCAATTAAACCATATGGAAAGCGATTTTTAATGCGGATTGCCTTTAATGCGGATTGCCTTTAATGCGGCCGTGTTAAATATGGTTACAAGGACACATTGGTTAGTCTCTTGGATTGGATTTTATGGTGTAGGATGGGAACAAATGAAGATTGGTTTAGTGGAGTACGAGCGGGTGTCGAGGATGGCAAGGTCGAGAATCTACTCACCCTGCCTGGAGTAGTGATCCATAGTAGCCTGAGTATGCAAGGTCTGGAGCCTCCCTTGCGCGCCCAGGTTTATGAATTGGCTCATGCTTACTCGCTAAAGATGCCTGCTAATTGCTGGTATTGGAGATTGTGTGAGCATATGGTGTCTTGGACTTGTATCTTCTACCCACATTCTTATGCAGGGAATAAGCGTTTTCAAGCTTGTCAGAAACACCTTTGGTGTGCTGTTGCCTTCAGACTGATTGCCTGCGGACGAGAACCTGCTTGAAGCTATTAGCTAGGTGGTAGCATAGACGGAACTACTTGGGGACAGGGGGTGCTACAACCCCCCCCCCCCCCAAGTTGATGGGGTATAGGGTATATTATTGAAATTTTGAGAATTAATGTAATAATTTACCCACTAGCTAGCCCCCCATTTAATCCAAAATAATTTTTAAACCCACTTAATATTAAATCCCAACCAAAATGGTCCCTTCTTTTTCACACATCCAAATTGCATCCATAAAAGAAGCCAACTCAAACTGGTTAGGTAAAATTCTTTTTGGTCTCTATTTTCTATCTATAGTTTTATCTAAATCATTTAAATTTGATGTGTTGTATTTTGGGACTATGCCTAATTAACTTTAACTTTCCTTATAATCATCTTTTAGTACATTTAAATTTTGGATTTATGTGCGGTAGTTTTTGTGAGATTGTTTGGATATAATTTAATTTTTGTTACTAATCCATTTCTCTTTTTTTTGTTTAATTTCTCACCGTTTTTTGTTTCTTTATATGGAAATATTGCTTTCTATAAAAAAAATCAAGTAAAAGAAATAAAAAAGAACTCATGACACCAATTTGGTTGTATGATTTTTTTTTTGTACGTAAAAGGTTAATGGACTCAGAATTTTTCGTAGGTCGGTTTTTAGGTTCATCGAGTTAGGAGAAAATGATTAGTGACAGTTCCATTGGAAAACTGTGTCGCTAACCTTCATTACTTCAACTATTACTGTATATGGAGGTTGGTTTGCGGTCATTATAAAATGGGTTAAGATCGACATTTTAAGGTTGTAAATTCCAACCCCTAATTTAAGCTACTCACCAACCCCCAATTTCAAATTCCCGGTTCCGTCACTGGGTGGTAGAAGATCTGTTGCGAAGGTCTTCGTGCAGCATAGGGTGTGTTATGATTCCATTCAAAAAAAAATCATCATTGGTTTATTATGATTCCATAAATACAATTGTATAACAACATTTACATTTTGTATAAGTAACCTTAAGCTTTAACTCTAAGTACAAAAGTCAGGGTCGTCTAGCGCTCTGCTAGGGTTCCGTCTAGCGCTCTGCTAGGGTTTGTTCTCTTCCTTGTGGAGAAGGTTAGTTTCGATCCTCTGTTGGTGAGTGCCTTCTCGGTTTTCTTCAACGTCCGCCCCATGGATGCACTACAAGAATCCTGGCAAAGACTAACCCTCACGGATGCGTAACAAGAGATTGTGGAAGATGAGTTCGAGACAAATGAGGCCAAGACTTCTCCACGCCTATACCTTCTTGGAAAACAATTCAATTCGGCCTTTCAATAGCCAGGCCCTCGTCAATACCCTTAGGGGAATCTGGAAACCGATCAAGAAACTTGATATAGATATTATTGACACCAATCGCTTCCTCTTTAAATTCCAAGGAAGAGGTGATGCTAATCGAGTCCTAGACGGACGACCGTGGTTTTTTGACAAGCATGTGTTTCGCTAGAGGAGATTGGAGAGTCCGAAAACCTAAGGAAACGAACTCGAACACCACACCTTTCGGCTACGGCTATATGACCTACCTATTTCAGCGTGGAAGGAGAACGTGGTTCGCAAGTTAGCTAGCGGGCGGGAAGGTTAATCAAATCTGTTATAGCGAATCGGGTGATGTGGGAGGGAGATACGCAAGGGTTCGAATAGAACTACCAACCGATAAGCCATTGGTCGTGGAGTTCCTTTCAAATCTGCGCATCAAGAACCAACAATTATTGTGTTCAAGTATGAAAGACTTCAACACTTTTGTTTCATTGCGGTTTATTAGGTCACATTGATAAGGACTGTGACCAACCCGAGGAGACTGATATGCACCAGCAATATGGGGCATATATGAGGGCTTCTCTGCTACAAATCGAACGAGAAGAATGGCAAGGGAGGATAACAACTGCAGTGGGAGGAATTCGTGGGGATGGTCCTGTTGGGAAGGGGTTGCAGAAGAAGGAGGGAGCAGACCGAGTCCGGCCATTCTCAACAACCCGGGATAGTCGGAAAAGCCTCGTCAGTAGGCAGCTACAAATGACAATGTCGATGAAGTTGATTCAGGGGACTCCTAAGAGTCTGCCCAATGGCGAGATAACTAACAGAAAATAGGAAGGTGGGTGCAACATGCAAGACACGGGAACCATAAGCAATATAGAACAAAGAAAGGTTCTGAGAAGATTACAATAGTACCTCGGGATGATGAAGACCTAACCTCCATTCCAAGGCAAAATGAGGGACACCAAAGTCCCCGCCACGATAAAAAGAGTTATACAAGAGGCAAGTCGGGACGTGCACTGGAAACGACAAGTCAAGAATAGGTACGGAGATAAGGATAAGAAGCTAGGGAATACGCCGGGCTCCAAAAGGGGTGAGTATGAAGACATGGAAATGGAAGATGTGTCTGCTACTAAAAAATCCCGGCAGTTGGACTTGATCCAAGGTGAGACCACAGATATATGTATAACGGCGGCACCTGTTGAACAGGGCCGCCGATCACAATGATATGCCTATTTCAGAACTGCTGTGGGTTGAGGGCACCACAGGCAGTTCGTAATCTCAAAGCCCTCACCCGACAGATCAATCCGCAAATGGTGTTTCTCAGTGAAACACATTTATCTGTTAGGGATATGGAGCGGGTGAAGATACAGCTTGGTTTCAAAAATATGTTTGTGGTTCCAAGTTCAGGTGATTCGGGGCGGTCAGGGGGTTTGGCTTTCCTCTGGAACAATGATATTACAGCAGCTTTGGGGAGTTTTTCAAAGTACCATATCGACATGACAAAGGTTCGGTTAGAAACGAATAAACAATTCCGCATTACAGCTTCTATGGTGACCGGTTGTTCAGCAAAGATGCCATGGTTGGGAGACCTCAAAGTCTTAAAGACAAGATCACATTTGCCGTGGGTGTGTGCAGGTGATTTCAATGAGATATTGTACAATTTTGAGAAGTGGGGTGGAGCGAATAGAAATGAACAGCAAATGTTGGAGTTTAGGGACGTCCTTGAGTATTGCGGCCTTGAGGACTTGGGATATCAAGGACCAGACTTCACTTGGGCTGGTACGCGTGCAGAGGCTCTAGAGTCGATGCGACTTGATCGGGTAGTGGCCACGAACATGTGGCGAGATCTTTTTCCAACGTCTTTGGTGCGGGTTCAACATGGCACCCTATCTCGACCATTGTGCTCTCATTCTATATTGCGAAACGGAGTCTATGATCAGCGGTGGTGAAGCTCGCCCTTTCCGTTTTGAGAGTATGTGGTTAAGACATCAAGAGCTAGCAGCGAAGTAAGCAAACCGTGGAGGAATGTAGCTGCAACAGAAACGCAACCGTGTTTCAACGAACAAGAAATCTGCAGGATGGGCTTCGCTGGAACAAATCTGTCTTCGGCTTCATTGGCACTAAAAGGAAGAAGCTTGATCGCAAACTGCAACAAATAGCGCGGTCAAGACCTACAAATCGAGTTATGACGAAATGCAGACTACGAAAAATGATATTGCGGAATTGGATGTGAGGAAGGAAATCATGTGGAAACAAAGATCTCGGTTAGATTGGCTTCATGAGGGGGACAATAATACAAAGTTTTTCCACTCCTATGCAACTACCAGGAAGCGCCAAAACAAGATTGAAAGACTCCGGGATAAGGACGGCTTATTGGTAGATGGTAAGGAGGACATAGCAAACGTGGTTCACGAGTATTTCAATACCCTGTTTACCTCCACCAACCCTCCCACGGTTGATGCCATCTCTTGCCTGGTTGAGCCCAAAGTCACGGAGGATATGCACCAGCTCCTAACAGCAGAGTACTCCCCAGCGGAAATCCACAAGGCCTTAAAGGACATGCATCCAACGAAGGCACCTGGTCCTGATGGCCTAACGGCACAATTCTACCAGAAATTCTGGCCTCAGGTTAGTAATGATGTCATTAACTTCTGCCTTAACGTTTTAAATGGGGGTGCTAGTGTGCAGGAGGCAAATTTTACCTACATTGTGCTTATCCCAAAAGTGGCAAAGACCGTCAACATGAAACAATTTCGGCCAATCAGCTTATGCAATGTGCTGTACAAAATAGTGGCCAAGGCGATAAGCAACCGCCTGAAGAAAGTCCTTCCATATATTATTTCTGCTGAACAGAGTGCTTTTGTGGCTGGAAGGCTGATTACGGACAACGCCCTCATTGCTTATGAATTACTTCACACTATTAAAAACAAGAGGTCGGGAAGAGAGGGGCATTGCGCTATAAAGCTGGATATGTCAAAGGCTTATGACAGATTGAGTGGAACTTTGTTACAAAAATGATGCACAGCCGGGTTTCCCCAAAAGCTTATCAATACCATCCAAGACTGTATTTCCACTATTAGATACGCCCACTCATCAATGGTTTGCCTTCTACAGAGATTGTGCCTAACCGCGGTCTTCGCCAAGGGGACCCTCTTTCCCCTATTTATTTATCATCTGCGGAAGGTCTTTCCGTGGCTTTCCAAAAAGCGATTTATGATCGAAGAATTTCGGGCAAGTGGCGAGTCTGGGGACCTGTATATCCCATCTCTTCTTTGCCGATGACTCCTCTTGCTCGCACCGCTAATGAGACAGAGCCTGACAGTATTCTGGACATCCTGCACAACTACGAAATTGCTTCAGGTCAGTGTGTCAATCTTGATAAAACAGGTCTCTTTTTCTCGCGAAGCACTTCTGAGGAGGTAAGGAGGAACATTATGGCAAAGTTTGGAGTAAATGAGGCGAAAAATATGGAAAAATACTTGGGCTTACCTGCTATTGTTGGAAGAAGCAAAAGGAAGGCTTTCGACTTTCTGATCAACAAAGTGGAAAAAGCTATCACTGGCTGGAATTACAAACTGTTGTCCAAAGGTGGGAAAGAAGTTTTGCTAAAGGCAGTAGCGCAAGCTATTCCAACTTATGCCATGTCGGTCTTTCTCATTATTCCTGCCCTATGTGGGAAAATAGAGAAAAAGATGAACAGATATTGGTGGTCACACAACCGAGCTGGAACGGGGATCTTTTGGACTAAATGGAGTGAACTGTGCAAGGACAAGGACAGAGGAGGACTTGGGTTCAGAAGATTATATGACTTCAATCGAGCTATGTTGGCAAAGCAGGGTTGGAGACTACTTACCAATCCTGACTCGCTATGTACACAAGTCTTGAAGCACAAGTATTATCGTAACTCGGATTTCTTCCATGCCAAAAAGGGGAACAACTCTTCGCTGACCTGGAAGAGCATCCTTGAAGGGCGCTCCATCCTCAACCAAGGCGTACGCTGGCGGGTGGGCAGTGGTGACTCTATTCGAGCATGGCTTGATCCTTGGCTCCCGTGAGCGATGCCCCCGAGGCCTTTGGGCCAATGCCGCAGGATGGTGAGCACTTGAGAGTGTCGGATTTGATTGATACTAACCGGGCGAATGGAAGGTTGAGCAACTAGCCCAGATTTTTACCCCGGCAGATATGGCCAGAATTATGGCCATCCGCCTAGACTCAACTGATTCGGATGACATGCTAATGTGGCAATATGACTCTCATGGCGGATACACGGTCAAAAGTGGGTATCATCTTTCACAACACATGGAAGATGGTGAAGCCACCAATCCCGATAGGAAAATTTGGAGGACTATCTGGGGGTCGCAGGTGCTAAAGAAAACAAAAATCTTTGTTTGGCGGCTATTCCGACGATGTCTACCCGTGAGAGCGGAATTAGCCAGGAGACATATTGAGGAGGAGTCCCCCTGCCCTCTTTGCGGACAAGAGCCCGAGACAGTTCATGTGCTTTTCCACCGTGAACGCGTTAGGGAGATTTGGAGGCGGCGCGGTTTGCGTGAAGTGGCGGAAGACTCTCCGAATCAGTTGGAGGCTTGGTTTCATTACTTGGACAATCTAAAGCCTCCAGGAGGATGGGAACATGTCTTCATCATAGCATGGACAATATGGTACTATCGGAACCGCAAGGTACATGATAACTTGGATTTCAATGTTCATGATGTTTTGTGGCAGGTTGAGAGAGCGTTGAACGAAATCAAGGTGGCGAACATGTCACAGCCACCCCGCCCGGTTGCGGAGGCGGAGCCGGCCGCGACGTCGGAAACAGGAATTACGGCGGAAAGCGCGGCAACAGAGCATCGAGCTCGAATCACAGAATCGTTGAGTAACAACTAGCAACCTATAACTCATACAAGGCAAGCATGCTAACAATCTTACTACTACCACACATGCAGTTCATGGTATGCTAACATCCATTATCGCCATCAACACAGAAGCACCAAGTCTGAGATAAACCAAATCCTACTATAGGCAAGTCGGGGCTCCGCCCACGACTCAGAAGATAACAAAACAGAATATATCTCAATCATATATATATACACATCCAAAACATGATCTGACCTATATGCATGCAGTTACAGCTACAGAGCCAATATTCAAAATCCTATAAATACCTAGCGCGGAATCTGAAGCGACCTCCGCACGTGGTACTGCTGCTGCAACCCAACCTCACAGTGAAAGAAGCACCGCGGAACCTCTACTCCGCCGGTTGCTTGTCAGGACGGCCTGAAAGTGGTAAACAGATAAAAGGGTGAGTCCTCGAAAGGACCCAGTAAGGGCTTAAGGTAATAATGCAGTTAGCCCACAGGGCAACAATCAACTGCAAAAGCAGTTAGCACAACATATACATATACATACGAACATAAAACATAAAGCAAATCAGAATCCACCATATGCGGTCCAACCGCCAGAACGACCCGTAACGACAGCCCTCCGCAGAGGTCAGAATATACAGATCAGAACAGAACAGATAGCACGGTACCGGCTGGGGTCGCGAGCCCCAAACTGTCGTAGGGTCACGCAACGTATATCGGCACTCATGGTGCGGATACGCAGAATGTCGGCACCCCTTCAGTGCGGACACAGAACAGAAGTATCGGCACTCCTGGTGCGGATACGCAGAATGTCGGCACCCCTTCAGTGCGGACACAGAACAGAACATATAAATAAAGCATACAACACAGTAGAGATATCATACCTGATAACACATATGGAGCAGAACAAACGTACATTTTACCAAATTAAGCCCTTACCTCAGAAGCGCTGCCCCGCAGCCCAACACTCGTGAAAATCCCGACTCCCGACCCAAAATGCACAACTTGGCTCCTACGGACCCGCGCTACTCCACCAACGCAGAATCAAGCTGTACAACCATAGTGGATCAGAACACATCCAAACAAACCCCAGAAAACAATTCTCGCACAAACCCGCACTTTCCCGGAAAATTCCACAGAAAGCTCGGTTTTACAAACCGAGCCTGAACATTGCTATTCATACACCACCAAACCCATTTCAACCTTTAAACCCGCATTCCAGACACCTTTCCTGGAAAACCCGCATAAACCTAACTTTCTCATTTCTAATCCGAAAATGGTATTTCAAACGTCATATCGCACCTACTTCCACCCACATTACCAATTTAGCATCCAATTCAATCAAAATACAACATTCACATGGAAAAAGAATCATTTCAACAATTTGACCCTTAACCAATTTTTCACCACACTTCCAATTCAAACCATTCAAGCTTCCAATTAATCCCACTAATCACCAATTTCACTTCCTAATCAAACTTACTAACCAATTGCATCAAAATCAACAACCTCCTCTCATAAACAATTCGGCCTTAAAGGGGATTTCTCACCCAACTTCCATTTCAATCCAAACCAAGTTCCATTTGCATTCTTTAGTCACCAATTACAATTCTTAAGCATGATTACTAACCAATTTCACCTAAACAACCAAAACATCTTCACTAACAATTCGGCCAAAGAGGGCTTTTTCCCTCAACTTGTTTTCCATCAAATTGAAACCATAGATTGTCTTAGAATCATGCTAGGAACAACATACTTGAAGCATGATTCAAGAAGACAAACACACACAATTTTGGAAAAAATCATCAATAATTCGGCCTCCTAGGGTTCTTCCATTCCATGGAGTTTTCCAACAACCAACCATAGATTCCTACTCCCCTCAAGCCCAAGAACAACATACTAAAAGATGGGAGGGAGAGGATCACTTAAGCTTGTTGACAAGAACAAACCATAATTCAATTTTCCTTCTCTTTTCTCTACCATAACATGTTATCAACTAGAAAAGATGATGGAAGGAAGAGACTTACCAAGCTTGGAGCTCAAAACCTTGAAGAAATCAGCCAAGAAAGATGAAGAACATGGAGCTTAGGAGATGAAGAGCATGGCGGCGAAGCTTGGAGAGGTTGAAGAAGAAGAAGAAATGAATTAGTTTCATTTTATGTACTTATTTAGCCATATATATATATTCCACTTTTTCCTAGTTAAATGAAAAATAAACAAGTGTCCCAATCCTTCCCACTTGCTGCCGAAGGCTGCTGCTGAGCCCATGCTCTCTATTATTAATTTTCCACCCCTTTGCAAATTAACTCCTAATTTTCCGAAAGTTCCAATTCTTTTTGCCCAAAAATAATTACCGAATTCCAAAATTAACGAAACTTGGACACAACCTTCAGAATATTATAACATTCACAGAACATTTTTCAGAAATTCATTTACCTTTCCGGAGTGTCCTACCGAGCTCGCTGAACCCGAACCAAAACCCGTCGTGCGGCGTGTCAACTCGAACCAAAATTCCGTCACTCCGAAAATTCTACAAAAATACCCATAAATTCCACTTTAAATTAAAACACAACTTACCCCAAAGCCATCAGAAAATTTCCATCCCGAGCCCCGGGATTCCCGTCCCGAGCCCCAGGAGTCGCCCGGAACCGAACGTCCCGTCCCAAACATTAAACTCAACAACCACCTCCGGGACGTCACCACGACTCCAAAACTACAAACGGCTTCCCAAACTGAGCTCTCGGGAGTGCTACCGAGCCCGCTGTACGTCCCGAGGCGACCCCGACAACCCCCCCGGCGCCAGAAAAATATTTTCGGCGGAAACGTCCGGGGGACCCACACGACCTCAAATACGGAGGGGTTCGCCAAAATGATACTCGGATAGGGCTCGGGAGCCGTCTGAACGCCGAAAAACGTGACCCGCAGGCCAAAACCGGAGCCCCGGGTCACCCGGTCGCAACCCGCTCGGGGTGACCGTAACATCCTCCCCCCCTTAGGACTCTTGGTCCTCCAAGAGGGGCATCAAACGCTGATACTGCTCGGGGTATCGCTCTCTGATGTCCTGCTCGGTTTCCCAAGTCGCTTCCCGGTCCGTATGATTGGACCACAGAACCTTTACCATGGGAATCAACATGAA
The DNA here is from genome assembly GCA_024586325.1 of Stellera chamaejasme. NCBI lineage: Eukaryota > Viridiplantae > Streptophyta > Magnoliopsida > Malvales > Thymelaeaceae > Stellera > Stellera chamaejasme. The sequence continues at coordinate 3,438,912 of CM044986.1, forward strand.
CCGGAGTTTCCGAGTATCGCGTCCCAGAAAGGCAATCGGTACCTCCTGATACGACAAATCAGGCTCCAGCTGAACCTCCTCCACTGGAATCGTCTGCACAGGATCCAGAATGCACTTCTTCAACATACTGACGTGAAAAACGTTGTGCACAGCAGACATGCTCGGAGGTAGAGCCAACCTGTAGGCCAATCTGCCTATCCGCTCCAGAATCTCGTACGGTCCGATATACCTTGGGGCTAACTTACCCCGTCTGCCGAATCATTGTCCCCCGAATCGGCGCCACCTTCAGCCAAACCCTGTCGCCCACCTCAAACTCCAAGTCTCTGCGTCGCCTATTAGCATATGAGGTGGTGCGGTCGTTCGCGGTCTTCAACCGCGCCTGAATCAACTTGATCTTTGCGGTGGTCTCCTCAATAAGCTCGGGACCCAGCTCAATCCTGTCAGACGCCTCAGCCAACAAAGGCGGTGTCATGCACCGTCGTCCATACAGCGCCTCAAATGGTGCCATGCCGATGGTACTCTGATAACTGTTATTATATGAAAATTCTACCAACGGCAACTGTTTGTCCCAATCCCCTCCGAAATCCAAAGTACAGCTCCGCAGCATATCCTCCAGAATCTGAATCACCCGCTCCGACTGACCGTCGGTTTGGGGATGGTAAGCTGTACTCAGATGGAGTCGCGTGCCCTGTGCCTTATGAAAGGCGCCCCAGAAATGTGCGGTAAAACGCGGATCCCGATCGACACAATGGAGTCTGGTACTCCATGTAACCGCACAATCTCTCGATATACGGATGGGCAAGCTTCTCAGAGTCTGTCATCCGGATGGCGAAAGTGAGCACACTTCGTCAAGCGGTCCACGATAACCCGGATGGCATCGTGGTGAGACCGGGTCGGGGTAGTGCGATCGGAAAATCCATCGTGATGTTGCCCCACTTCCCGACCGGAATGGGCAAAGTCTGTAACGTCCTGCCGGTTTCGATGCTCCACCTTCACCCGGCCGACAAGTGGCACACTTAGACACATGTGTGGCAATGTGTCTCCGCATACCCGGCCACCGAAATGGGTACGCAAGTCCTGATACATCTTCTCGCTACCGGGATGAATGCTCAATCGACTCGAATGTGCCTCCGTCAATTTCATCCCGTAGTGCACGATCCCCGGCACATACAACCGATCTCTCAAGTACAGTGGCCTATGCATCAAACGCTGGTAGCAGTGCCCCTTTATCCTCTCCGGACAGCCTCTTCAGCTCTGGATCCCTCTCCCGTGCCTCTCGCACTGTCCAACCACTCCGAGCGAATGGTCAAAGTGTATACCGAGCACTGCTCCCGGTGCTCCCACCGGTGCCACAGCACACTAGATCATTCTCCTCAGTCCGATCCTCGGCCCGCCTCCTCGACCACCCCGGTGTACTTCCTACTCGAGCATCAACCACCGTATTACCTTTGCCCTCGGTGTACTCGATGGTGCAATCGTAGTCCTTGATGTACTCGAGCCACTGCGCTGCCTCATGTTCAACTCCTTCGAGTGAACAGATACTTGAACTCTTATGATGCGTGAAAATCTGAAATTTGCTGCCGAGTAGGTAGTGACTCCATTGCTTCAACGAATAAATCACCGCGGCCAACTACAGATCGTGCGTCGGGTAGTTCTGCTCATGCGTTCGCAGCTGTCTCGACCAATAAGCTATCAAATTCCGCTCCTGCATCAACACACATCCTAACCCCGACCTAGATGCGTCTGTATAGACCACATACGGTAAGCTCGGGTCGGGTAGAGTCAAGATCGGCGCCTTTGGTCAGCCGCCGCTTCAGTTCCTGGAAACTCTCCTCGCACTTCTCTGTCCATACAAACGGCTGCCCCTTCTTAGTCAGATGCGTAAGCGAGGAAGCCAAGACGGAGAATCCCGGCACAAACCTCCGGTAGTAACCTGCTAAACCCAGGAAACTCCTGATCTCACGTACCGAGGTAGGCTGCTTCCAATCTGTCGCTCGACCTTCTCAGGATCCACAGATAAACCGTGCTCACCGATGATATGCCCCAGAAACGACACCTCCCGGATCCAAATCACACTTTGAAAACTTGGCATAAAGCCGATGCTCCCAAAGTGTCTGCAACACAATCCTCAGATGCTCCCGGTGAGAGTCCTCATCCCGAGAGTAAATCAGAATATCATCGATGAACACTACAACAAAGGAGTCCAGATACGGCCGAAACACCCGGTTCATCATGTCCATGAACGCTGCCGGTGCGTTGGTCAACCCAAACGGCATCACCGTATACTCATAGTGCCCATACCGCGTCACGGAAAGCTGTCTTGAATATCCTCCTCCTTCACACGCAATCGAAAGTACCACGATCGCAGATCGATCTTGAAAAGATCTTCGCACCTCTCGGTGATCAAAGAGATCGTCGATCCTCGGCAATGGGTACTTGTTCTTGATGGTGATGGTGTTCAACCGTCTGTAATCTATACACAACCTGAGTGACCCATCCTTCTTCTTCACGAATAAAACTGGAGCACCCCATGGTGAAGTGCTCGGACGGATGAAGCCCTTCTCCAGCAGTTCCTCTAACTGCTTCTTCAGCTCCACCATTTCCACTATCGGCATCCGATAAGGTGGAATGGAAATGGGAGTAGAACCAGGCTGCAACTGGATCTCAAACGTGATCTCCCGCTCTGGTGGCATCCCGGGCAAGTCCTCCGGGAATACCTGCGGAAAATCTCGGACGACTGGAATCTTATCCAGCTCCAACCGTGTATCAGACGGGTTCAGACCGTAATACTCCTCCGAATCCACTATCGGGACCTGATCCAGAACCTGCAGCTCCATGCTGGTCCTGACCGTCTTCGTCCCATCTGAACCTGAGAGGGGTAACACCTCTCCAGAAACCGTAACACTACGGTTGGCACAGTCAATATGCACGGAATTCTTGGACAGCCAATCCATCCCAAGAATAACATCATACTTCGGTGTGTTCAACACCAGCAGATCCGACATAATCCGGTGACTGCCAATGGATAGCACGCAGTCCCGTACCATCTCATTGAAAGCGGCCCGACTCGGCCGTCTTCACCATGAAGACGCTCGGAAGTCCACTAGTAGTCAGTGGAGTGACTCGACACACTTCGTGCCACAATCAAACGGACGCCCAAGATCAAACGAAGGCGAATAGGTGTATCGTTCGAAGTAATGTACCTTGGAGTGCCCGCGCGCGAAGTCTCTCCACGCTCAATCAAACACTCGACTGCTCCGGCCTGCTTTGTGGTGGAGGCTCACGCTGCGATGACTCACCCCGCTCCACCTGGAATACACGTCTGCTCCAAGCTGCTGTGGCGGAGGGTGGCGGAAACGGTCGTCTCGGCTGCCGTGATGGCCTCGGCCCGCCCCTCGTGCACCGCGCCCCGGGTGCGTTGGGCTGAAACCGAGGCTGCGGACGCGTAGTACTGCCGGATCCCTGTCCCAGCGTCAAAGGACAATCACGAATCCAATGATCACTGGCCCCACATCTCAGACACTGCCCTGACTGTCGGTAACATGGCCGGCCGGGGTGCTGCCCACCACAACTCGCGCAGGTCGGAACGGCTGGCGTAGTCCTACTGCCTCTGCTGCTCTGCCCAGACCTGCCTGATCTACCTGAAGACCTCGCTGAGCTCTGCTGTGCAGGAGCCCTCCCTCTCATCCTTTGGGTCGGTGTGGTAGGTACCGACTCTCAACCTCCTCCTGCTCGAGGAGCCGGGCCTTCGCATGCCTCGTGGTAAGAAGTGATATCCAGAGGCCTCGAGCCCACTGTACTCCGGGCGTAGGCGGCGAATGAACCGCTTGGCCTTCTCCTGCTCCATGCCGTATCTGTGGCACGTAGCGGACCAATCGGTCGAACTCCCGCTCATACTGCTACTGATCCGAGTCCCCGCTCCAGATCATCGAAGCCGTGCTCGACGGAGGTCCCGACGGCATCCCCAATGTACCGCTGATGGAAGTAGTAAGCAAAGCGCTCCCAGTCAGTCCGAATCATGCCCCCATCACGTCTTGTCTCGGCTCTCGACGGCCACAGGCCCCTCCACCAATGATCTGCACTGCCCCGCCCAGTTGAACGTGGCCAAAGAAACTCTAACCTCAGATGGAAGGTGTAGCCTCCCAAGGAGCTTGTCAACCCCTGCAAACCATGTCTCAGCCGCCTCAGGTCCTCCACGGCCGTTGAACCTCGGGGGGTTCAAACGCTGAAACCGCTCCAGAAGTCTGATCTCATCAGACTGGCGTCTCAGCTCTTCCCGTCGGTGGTGGGACCGACGAGAACTCTCAGCACTGCGCAGATCTCCCTCCTCAGAATCACTATCCTGCTGACCCTGCGCACTGAGGTGGCTGCTGCCCACCTCCTGAACCGGCTGTCTCCGCTGTGGCCTGGCCGGACCTCCCGGTGCCTGCCGCTGCCCCTGAATCTGCTGGGCTGGCAACAATGTACCCAACAGCTGCTGTACCTGACCCAACACCTGTAATATATCAGGAGCGGGTCCCTCAACCTGCTGATCACTAGGGGGGAGTGAGTGTGACTGCTCAGCCCACGGGTTACTCGAACCCGCCTTCTAGCCCTCGGAGGTGTGGGATCCCGGTCCCTACCCTCCGGTTCTCGCTCACGCTGGCGGCGTGTTCTAGCCATACCTGAAATAAATCAACCCAAAACCATATAACCCAACCATAAACTTTCTCTTCCTAAAGCTAGCAGCAGCATTTTATGGCTCTGTAGTGTAATGCAATGCATGATGCAAGGATTCTTTTCAGAATCCCGAAACTAAATAATAAACCTTAACATAGAATCGATCATGCTTATAATCACGGAATCACTTCATATAACACCCACACCTTCCATAATGCTCCAAAGAACCGCCACCGCTCCACACGCATTCCGAAATGGTTCAAATAAGGAGTTGATCAGGCTCCGTACCGAACCACTCCAGAATGAGGTGTAAACCAGTAGCTTGCCCTTCGAAGTCATTACTTGTAAAGTTTACCCATGAACTAGCATGACTTGCCTTCCACAACCCATACTTTCACCAACCATGCTTTACCTCTTGGGTCACTTCGACCCGACCTGCTCTGATACCAACTTGTCACAGCCACCCCGCCCGGTTGCGGAGGCGGAGCCGGCCGCGACGTCGGAAACAGGAATTACGGCGGAAAGCGCGGCAACAGAGCATCGAGCTCGAATCACATAATCGTTGAGTAACAACTAGCAACCTATAACTCATACAAGGCAAGCATGCTAACAATCTTACTACTACCACACATGCAGTTCATGGTATACTAACATCCATTATCGCCATCAACACAGAAGCACCAAGTCTGAGATAAACCAAATCCTACTATAGGCAAGTCGGGCTCCGCCACGACTCGAAGATAACAAAACAGAATATATCTCAATCATATATATATACACATCCAAAACATGATCTGACCTATATGCATGCGATTCATACACAGAGCCAATATTCAAAATCCTATAAATACCTAGCGCGGAATCAAGCGACCTCCGCACGTGGTACCGCTGCCGCAACCCAACCTCACAGTGAAAGAAGCACCGCGGAACCTCTACTCCGCCGGTTGCTTGTCAGGACGGCCTGAAAGTGGTAAACAGATAAAAGGGTGAGTCCTCGAAAGGACCCAGTAAGGGCTTAAGGTAATAATGCAGTTAGCCCACAGGGCAACAATCAACTCGCAAAAGCAGTTAGCACAACATATACATATACATACGAACATAAAACATAAAGCAAATCAGAATCCACCATATGCGGTCCAACCGCCGAACGACCAGAACGGCAGCCCTCCGCAGAGGTCGAATATACAGATCGTAATGCAATGTATAGCACGGTACCGGCCGGGGTCGCGAGCCCCAAACTGCCGTAGGGTCACGTAATGAAGTATCGGCACTCGGTGCGGATACGCAGAATGTCGGCACCCTTCGGTGCGGACACGTAATGTAATGTCGGCACTCCCGGTGCGGATACGCAGAATGTCGGCACCCCTTCAAAGGCGGACACGTAATGAACATATAAATAAAGCATACAACACAAGAGAGATATCATACCGATAACACATATGGAGCGTAACAAACGTACATTTTACCAAATTAAGCCCTTACCTCGAAGCGCGCCGCAGCCCAACACTCGTGAAAATCATGACTACCGACCCAAAATGCACAACTTGGCTCCTACGGACCCGCGCTACTACACCAAAGCAGAATCAAGCTGTACTACCATAGTGGATCAGAACACATCTAAACAAACCCCAGTATTCAATTCTCGCACAAACCCGCACTTTCCCGGAAAATTCCACAGAAAGCTCGGTTTTACAAACCGAGCCTGAACATTGCTATTCATACACCACCAAACCCATTTCAACCTTTAAACCCGCATTCCAGACACCTTTCCTGGAAAACCCGCATAAACCTAACTTTCTCATTTCTAATCCGAAAATGGTATTTCAAACGTCATATCGCACCTACTTCCACCCACATTACCAATTTAGCATCCAATTCAATCAAAATACAACATTCACATGGAAAAAGAATCATTTCAACAATTTGACCCTTAACCAATTTTTCACCACACTTCCAATTCAAACCATTCAAGCTTCCAATTAATCCCACTAATCACCAATTTCACTTCCTAATCAAACTTACTAACCAATTGCATCAAAATCAACAACCTCCTCTCATAAACAATTCGGCCTTAAAGGGGATTTCTCACCCAACTTCCATTTCAATCCAAACCAAGTTCCATTTGCATTCTTTAGTCACCAATTACAATTCTTAAGCATGATTACTAACCAATTTCACCTAAACAACCAAAACATCTTCACTAACAATTCGGCCAAAGAGGGCTTTTTCCCTCAACTTGTTTTCCATCAAATTGAAACCATAGATTGTCTTAGAATCATGCTAGGAACAACATACTTGAAGCATGATTCAAGAAGACAAACACACACAATTTTGGAAAAAATCATCAATAATTCGGCCTCCTAGGGTTCTTCCATTCCATGGAGTTTTCCAACAACCAACCATAGATTCCTACTCCCCTCAAGCCCAAGAACAACATACTAAAAGATGGGAGGGAGAGGATCACTTAAGCTTGTTGACAAGAACAAACCATAATTCAATTTTCCTTCTCTTTTCTCTACCATAACATGTTATCAACTAGAAAAGATGATGGAAGGAAGAGACTTACCAAGCTTGGAGCTCAAAACCTTGAAGAAATCAGCCAAGAAAGATGAAGAACATGGAGCTTAGGAGATGAAGAGCATGGCGGCAGAAGCTTTGGAGAGGATGGAGAAGAAGAAGAAATGAATTAGTTTCATTTTATGTACTTATTTAGCCATATATATATATTCCACTTTTTCCTAGTTAAATGAAAAATAAACAAGTGTCCCAATCCTTCCCACTTGCTGCCGAAGGCTGCTGCTGAGCCCATGCTCTCTATTATTAATTTTCCACCCCTTTGCAAATTAACTCCTAATTTTCCGAAAGTTCCAATTCTTTTTGCCCAAAAATAATTACCGAATTCCAAAATTAACGAAACTTGGACACAACCTTCAGAATATTATAACATTCACAGAACATTTTTCAGAAATTCATTTACCTTTCCGGAGTGTCCTACCGAGCTCGCTGAACCCGAACCAAAACCCGTCGTGCGAGCGTGTCAACCTGAACCAAAATTCCGTCACTCCGAAAATTCTACAAAAATACCCATAAATTCCACTTTAAATTAAAACACAACTTACCCCAAAGCCATCAGAAAATTTCCATCCCGAGCCCCGGGATTCCCGTCCCGAGCCCGGGAGTCGCCCGAACCGAACGTCCCGTCCCAGGACATCAAACTCAACAACCACCTCCGGACGTCACCACGACTCCAAAACTACAAACGGCTTCCCAAACTGAGCTCTCGGGAGTGCTACCGAGCCCGCTGTACGTCCGTGGCGACCCCGACAACCCCCCGGCGCCAGAAAAATATTTTCGGCGGAAACGTCCGGGGGACCCACACGACCTCAAATACGGAGGGGTTCGCCAAAATGATACTCGGATAGGGCTCGGGAGCCGTCTGAACGCCGAAAAATCGTGACCCGCAGGCTAAAACCGAGCCGTATTGGTCACCCGGGCTCGCAACCCGCTCGGGGTGACCGTAATTTGATTGTCCGACTTTAAAAAGAGGTTGACTGTCGTTCTCGGATTCCCAATTGGGGATCCCTTTCCTTATCAAAAAAAAAAAAAAACATTTACATTTTGTATAACAAGGCATTATACATAGGGTGTGTTATTTTCTTCCAACAAAATTCTCAATCTACCAAATGAATTTTTTCTTTCAATTTTCTTCTCTCATAAACTTCTTTTTAATTTTTCAAATCTCGGACTATTTTTCCTTTTAAAACTGCAAAAGTCTATAAAGATCAATATTAATGCTCGAATATTTAAAAATAAAAATAAAAAATAAAACGAGAAATGTCACAGTAGAAGAGTACGTAAGGAATCGGTCTTTGATCAAATATTAATGCTCGAATAGAAATGTCTATTTAGTACGGTCCCAAATTAACCACATACTTTTCCTGGAAATGCAGAGTGAATTTAAGACGGACCAAGAATCCTTGATCAGTCATCCATTTCACTATTTAAGACGGACCAAGAATCCTTCCATTGAACTATTTCTACAACTTCACTGAATATTCCCAAAAATCCCAACTAAAATTTATCCGAAAGAACACAACAGCTGTGTATCGGCAGGAAATATCTTGCGTCACCGGTGACGACAAGACACATTAAGTGTAGACCGCGTCACATATTTTGCTACCTGGTCTTCTTCTTGCTCTTGTCATTTATATATGAACCTTCTATGAAGATCTCAATCTAGTAATTATATATAGATACATCAGTCAAAAAATCATTTGCAGGACCATAAAGTATTATATTATTATTATTATACATCTAAAGCCTAAAGACAGAATGAAGAGAATTAGCAGCTCAAGTACTCCTACACAACCTCCTCCTTCTCCTTCTCCTGAGCATCTAGCAATTAGTAATCACAATCCCATTCCTTGTAAGGAGAAAAAGAAGGAGAAGGAGAAGGAGAAGAAGAAGACGAAGGCGAAGACAAAGCAACAGCGGATAGAGAGGAAGGTGAAGGAGAAGATCAGAAGAGAGCGCTTGAAGAAGCTTTACTCCACCCTCGCCTCTCTTCTCCCTCTTAACCCCCGCCCCTCCATGGTTGACGTCTCCACCTTCTACATATTTCCTCTGTCTCATTCAGTTTGTCTTATTTAATTCCTATATATATATATATATATATATATAACTAATATGGAAACCTAAATGCTCCCTCCGTCATAAATTACATAGGTTGTCCCTTTTAGGTTTTTTATGTAGATTAAGATTATCTTTAAATTAACTCATTTTATATGAACTTTCATCATTACCAGCCGCCTTCCAAACTCATTTGGGACGGAGGGAGTAAATCGATTCCAAGTAATTTTGAGCTTTAACATTTTCAGACTATTAATAACATTTAAAAGACCAAGACTAATTATTGTTGGTGATGACTGTTGAATTTCAGATAGAAGAGTCTATGTTCTGTTTTCGAGCAGACACAATAAGAGAGAAACTGAACAGACTGGTTGGGCTAGGAATGAGCTGTGATGATGATGAAGAAGCTGGAAAATACCAAGACCAAGCTCACGATCAGCCGCAACAACAACAACAACTAATGTGGGACAACGAAATCCCTTTCGACAACTGGGATTTCACATTCCATCATTAGGATAATAATTAGTATCTTTAATTTGTCTGTTTAAGGGCTCTTGTTTAGCTAATACTAATATATATATATATGGCCTCGTGTGAGTGCAATATATATGTCACAAGCATATCCGATGTTTTTTTTTTGAATTGTAACAATACAATATATTCCCTTTGTTACAAGAAGTTGATATAGTTTAACTTTCAAACTTGCTTTCGAACTTATATTTGATTAAATTTCTTAAATTTTCATAAGGAACAATCTTTATAAAAAATCAAAAAAATGTACACTACGTCGAGGAGACAGGCTTTGCTGCGGCCCACCACGCAGTAGAGCCGTAGTAAGCACTGCAGGACAAGCCGCAGTAGACGCCACGGTAAAATTGACCGCAGTTTTGCTCATTACCGCAGGCATGGTCATAGTAGGCGAATTTTTTATTTAAATAAATAAGTGGATGAATCCACAATTTCAAAAAACCCAGAAATCGGATGAATGGTGAGCAAGTCGCGACGGCGTCGGTGGGGTGGTGGCGGTGGAGCAGCGGTGGCTCAGAAGAAGATGAAGATGAAGATGAAGATGAAGATGAAGATGAAGATGAAGATGAAGATGAGGATGAAGATGAAGATGAGGATGAAGATGAAGATGAAGATGAAGATGAAGATGGAAGAATGAAGAAGAAGATGAAGATGGAAGAATGAAGATGAAGATGGAAGAATGAAGAAGAAGAAGATGAAGATGAAGGATGATGATGATGATGAAAACAGAGAAGATAAAGGAGAAAGAAAGAAGAGGAAAAAAGAAGGGAAGAGGAAGAAGAAGAAGAAGAAGAAGAAGAAGATGATGATGATGAAGGAGAAGAAGAAGAAGAAGAAGAAGAAGAAGAAGAAGAAGAAGAAGAAGAAGAAGAAGAAAATGAAGAAGAAAACAAAGAAGATTAAAGGAGAAAGAAAGGAAGAGGAAAACAGAAGGAAAGAAGAAGAAGAAGAAGAAGAAGATGGAGAAGTTGAAGTGAAAGATGGAAGAATGAAGAAGATGAGAAAAAATTGGAAGGAGGCGGATGAAAAAGAGGAGATAAACCCTAAAAAAATGTTTACTGCGGGCAATGCTGTAATAAACACTTACTGTGACGTTAATTGGCTCATTTTTTGCTGCTTTCGCCTCAGTAATGGCCGCAGTGACGTTAGGCCTCTCTACGTAGCGGTATATAGAAAATGAATGTGTCTAGTTTTTAAAGATACTGCTATATTTTTAGAACATTTTATCAAATTATTCGGCAGCATGGGGTCGCGATTCGCCGGCCTTAGGCCGCAATCCGGCGGCTTGGGGTCACGATCTACGATTTGATGGTCTTCGTTCCAGATTTTTCGTTTGTGGTCGGCGGTGATCCAATGATGTTCGGTGGTGGTCCGGCTAGTGTGGTGGGTTTAGCTAAAATTTGAGAACTTTTAAGGTAGAATTTTTTAAGTTTATAATTTTTTTGGCAATTAAATTGTTAGGTTAAAAATTTTAAGTGTAAATATATGTTTTAAGTAAATTTCAATAACTAAATTTATCCACTACGTAGTTAAGGGGAGTCTTGTAGCGCCTTAGAAAGCGCCATAAGGCGTTACAGAACCTCCACCAACCACCTGACGCTACAAGGCGCTTCAGGGAGCGGCTATGAAGCGCCTTTGTAGCACATATGAGCGGTTCAATACGATTACATCTAACACCATATTTATTTGCTTATTAGTAGCGCCATTGTAGCGTGAATAAGCGGTTCATAGGCCCTTTAATTGAATAAATATTTTCACTAGATTATGAACTTTTTTAAAACAAATTTTAATGTTATTTTTTTCATAAATTAGGAAAAATATATCAAGGCTATGCTGGAGGAGTATGATGCTGAGGATCACATGCCACTTTTTGATCCTGACGTCTACATGGAGGTGACCGGCCAAAACCCCACTAGAGGACGTTGGAGATCAGCATCCCCGTAGCTAGTCCATCCCGACATGTTCCAGCCTCTGCAGCCATCCTAGGTAACTATTATATATCGTCCACTTTTGAAACGTTTTAAAACCTTTGAGAATTAAATTGTTACTTTTACATAACTTGCAGCGGGAGCTACAGTTGGAGGAGGAGCCCCGGAAGGATAAGAAGCGCATCGATAGATAGGAGGACGAGATCCATACTCTGAGGCAGTGCTTAGCTGAGCATGAGATGCTTATCATGTGACAGGTGGACCTGTTGCGCCACACAAACGCGGCCCTAAGCGTCATCTTGGTAGAGCTTCGAAGCATGGGCCGCTTGTCGCATACTGATATGCCAGCACACTTGGTTGTCTCATCATCAAGGCCGCGGTCATCGTCCCTGAGGACCACCAACTTCCTCACCAGTTTGCACGAGGATGTTTATGCCAGGCGCATGGAGGAGCCTCCTCCACAGTTCAGCATCCCGACAACCGGTCCTCTAGCTCAGCTCATGTCGACTCCGGACATGATGAAAGCTTACATCAAAAGCATCTTGCATGTCTAGAATCCTCAGCAGCCCCAGCACCAGCGCGGTTCCGGTGGTCCTTCTCGTGATGGTACTCCTCCATTTCCACATTTATAAGATTTATGATTTTATTAATTTAGGTATTTTTTTTGTAAATATAACAATTTAAAAATATTAATATATAATGTAAAATTAATTTTCAAATTATTATTGTGTTTTTAATTTTATTTTTACAATATTTATTAATATTATTTCATTTTGTAAATACAAAATTTCCAAGCAAAAAAATAATAATAAAAATAAAAGCTTTGTACCGCTTGGAGGCGCTCCATATGCGGTACAAAGGCTGATCCGTGTCAGCATCCAACGTGAATTGTTTGAAGCGCCTATATGCGGTACCAATACGCTACACTGTAGCCCCATAAAGCGCATCACATCGTGCATAAAAAGCGCCTCTCATAGAAGCGGCGCTGTCAGCGCCTGGTTGCGCTTCTATACCAGCGCATTTAGCGCTGTAAATGAACTTTTAAATACGTATCCGTTAAACTTAACGGAAAATTTGATTGATAGAATCACGAATGAAAAAAAAATCTTCTAAAAATGTTTTTTAATAGTACAAAATCTTAAAATATGACTATGATAGTACAAAAATTAAAGTTAAAGAACTATAAATACCATTTTATATACACACACGCCAAAGATGAGTACTATAACTATTCATAAAAGATATACACCATAACGCCCATCATTAGCTAGTTCCAAACGTTCTCCTTAAGCAGACTGTTTATAATGGAGGAAATTAAACATTAAGAATGTAGGAAAATATTAAGAATGTTTGATTTATGAAGATGGAGTGGCTAGTTATAATGGATGAAATTGATGGAATTGACGAGAGGTTGTTGGGCTATCAGGTCATGCATGTGAGGGCTTAGATTGATTCATTGCATCCAGTGTATTACACCCACTCACCAAATTAGGAACGGAATAGTCCGATTACCATCTCTATCAACGTGCACTAGTGTGAGAAAAAAAAATACGGAGTAGGAAAATAGGAAAATGAAGTTATTTGCGTAAAATATCTTACTCGATATCGTACCATTATTGATGTCAGTGTACCAGTGGTATCTCAGATGTACCGAAATGGAACCGAAACATCCACGGGTACGTTTAAGGAGTGAACCATTATGACTCAAACTAAAATGGAACCGGAATATTAACCGGAACGGAACAGAATTAAATACAAAAATAAAACTAAAAGGAAATTGGGGACCCGTGACTACAAATCTAACCGCATACCTAGTTTGGCATTTAGAATCTAGTGTCGATTTAATGATACCGTTTGGATATAGTTGTTTCAAGTAGCTGTAGCGTTTTAGATAAATTTTTAATAGTCAAGACCAAATTGCTACAACGAAATACTAAAAGCTGCTCGTAGATAGATTTTTCAAAACGCAAAAATTACTTTAAAAAGTTGTTACCAAATACATCCAATACCAGCAGTTTCCCACTTTCAGGTATTTGCTCAATTTTCAAAGAACAAAATCTATTTCCTCTGTCAAAAAATGATTCAATCGTATTCCTTTTTTGGATTGTCTTGTCTCAAAAAGATTTGGACGTTTCTTTTTAAGAAAACTTTTTAACACGACTTTTACCGTTCAATACTCAACTTCTTTTCTCCATAAAAAAATTATTTTTGTCTTACTGATAATTTTACTTTATTACTCTCAAGTATTTAATACTCCTAAATCTCTATGTCTAGTCAAATACTTAAAACAATTTGGGGTGGATGGATAGTACTCTCAACTATAGCAACTCGCTCATAAAAAAATGTTGGAATTTTTTATCGTTCAGATTTGTACCCTGATCTATTAAACTTGGTGTTGTTAAGGACCTTGACCAAATCTTTGTTTGTTGACTAACGGAAAAGATAAAGAAAATTACATATTTAGTTGTGTCCACTTGTGTTCGGGGCTTGTGTGTCGAAGTGATTCTGATTAGTGTGATCCGGTTGATGAATTGGTGGTGGGGGTGCGTCTGTGGTTACTCTTTTGCTGGTGAGAGTCATCTCCGAGCTTTGCGATCGTTGTCTGTGCAAGGTTGAGACATCACTTAGCTTTTCAATTGATTGAGAACTTGTTAGATGTATGTGCATCTCCTGACGATGTTATATATATGTGCAAATCTTTAAAATCCCTATGTGGATTAGTGTAGGTCACTGGTGGGTTTCTTTGGAGTTAGTGTTTCTTCGGTGCATGTCTAGTCTGCTTGTTTCATCTCAATTAGCTGGTCGTTTGAGGCATGGTTCTGCTTGGGGCGGCGTTACTTTCTTTTATTTCTAATTTTTTTAGGTATTTTTTTAGTTGGTTTGCGGTCTAGCTACAACCTTGCTCATTTCTAGTATGAGCTTTTGGACTCATCATTATGTTACTTGGTTTTTAGATTTTGTTTTGCTCGCTTTCGCCAAAAACCAGTTTGTTTCCTTGGGACTTCCTCTCTGCTTAGGAATAGTTGTGATTGGGGACTCGTTCCCCCTTCTTTGTTTTTCTCGGCCTCCGCCATATGATTTTGAATGATAGCATTCCCTAAAAAAAAATGTGTAGTAATTGTCTCCGGAGAGAAGTGCGGTAAATATCTCTACCTCGTTTATTCTATGATATAGAAAAATCAAATAATTTTTTATACAAACGATAAATTAACATTTGTATTTTCTAATTATTATTTTATTTTGAAATCATTAACAAAAATAATAATCACAGCAATCACATTCGAAGAGATGAAGAAAATGTGGTCCACAGACTCGGGGACCACGGAGAGTGCTCGGTGGTGTTTCACACTTGTGGAAAAAAACGAAAGGCAAGTAAGATGTGGGTTCCAATAATAGAACTGAACAAGAAGAAGATGGCGAGTTTGAGGCTTCATCAAGGGCCAAGAAACCTGAAGACATGGCAGCATATATCAGCTTCAATTAGTTCAAGCAAGGGAAACAACAGTGGTGGTCAAGCAGGGCCAGTCATAATAGAGCTTCCTCTGGATAAAATCAAGCGGCCTCTGATGCGAACCAGAGCCAACAACCCTTCCAAAGTCCAGGAGCTCATGGCCAGCATCGCCCAGATCGGCCTTCAAGTCCCTATCGATGTTCTTGAAGTCGATGGAGTCTACTACGGTATGATGCATCTCTTCCCATTCCATCATCATCATCATCATCATCATCATCATGATTCCAATTCTCATGGTTTATGGATGGTGGACATGTTGATGAAATGAATAGGTTTCTCTGGCTGCCACCGTTATGAGGCTCACCAGCAGCTTGGACTCCCAACCATTCGCTGCAAAGTGCGCCGTGCAACCAAGGAAACTCTGAGGCATCATCTCCGGTGACCACTTGGCCTCAGTTTCCAGTTCAGTCCTCCTACCTATTCTGCATCACAATAAGCTTTGCCTTTGTGTGAACTGAAATATTTACATCAGTAACTTCTGGATTGTATGTGGACACTGATTCAATTTCATCACTAAGAAATATATTTAACCTTGTAGGTTAAATATTATGGTAGTGCGTTCATGGCTTGCTTGCCCTTGTTTAAATATTGAATGTTCAGGGCGTACACAATGAACAGACCCAGAAATATATGGAGACAAAAATTCTTATAACTCTATTACCATAAGGAGTAAGGAAGCATGAAAACTAGATTAAATTGGAAAATGAAGACCACAAGTCATGCTAGTTATTCATTCATGATTTTAATCAAACAAAAGATCAGAACTCAAGAGAAAAAAAAAGATCATGATAGTTCAGAAGAGGCTGCAAAAACAGTCGCATACATCATCCTTTCTTAATGCCAGTAATAAGGATGATCAAAACAGCTGACCATCATTGGAAGAAAAGAAGCAAAACATTAAGAGGATAAATGCCATTCAAGTGTTTCACCAGCAAACATGGGAACGATCTCACCAAATGGGAAAGAGAAAGACTCGGGAACCTTCCATGAGTTCCTGACCAATTTGATCTTAGACATGTTCCTTGGAAGGCAATAGAAATCTGGCCCATTAAAGCTTGTAAACGCTTCAAGCTTGTCAAGAGCATCAGCCTGCAAGAGAATTTACACAATTTTATGATGGCTAACAAGGAGATACCTGCAATAAATTTACTACTACCTCCGTTTTTTAAAGATTGTAGGTTTTGTTTTGCTGTTTTCACAGTATTTAATCTATGATTTTTTCCATCAATATTTAGACATAAAGTTTAATAATTCATATGCATATCATAATTTGAAGTATAGATTTTCTAAATATATTTTTTTTTTATAATTTTTTCCACTATTTATCTTAGTAATAATTTGAGTCAAACACTGATACTCAGAACATGAAAGTCAAATCCTACAATCTTTAAAAAACGGAGGGAGTAGTATTGTAGTAACGAAAGAGATCGTGCTGACGCTAATTAGATATCATACCTCCTCAAAAACTTTTGCATATAGAGGTAATGCAATAGGGGCACTGTAAATGCCAGCACAGCCACAAGAGCATTCCTTTCTTTTTCTATCATGTGGAGCACTATCAGTACCAAGAAAAAACCTTTTACTTCCACCAGTCACAGCTGCAACTATAGCCTCTCCTAGAATGACAAGCAAGGGATCAATGAACCACTGGAAAAGAAATGGATAAAACAATATTCCCCGAAACTTAGTCCAATATACAGAAGAGTGTGAGATCCAGTATCAGCAAACTCAGTCACTCACTCTACAAGAGCAATTTGTCCCGACATATGGGTACGTGGCCAAACTTACTTGACACCTTAAGTTAAGAAAGTGAAGTGAGTGCACAAGTAATTCTTACGTTGCTCCTGCCCAATGCATGTAGCCTCACAAGTTGTAATAATTCAGAAACATAGACATCACAATAAAGCATAAGAGCTACTATAACTAGTAAAACTCGCCACTTAATACCCTATTAGAAAAGAGGTTCTTTTTCTTTTGCTTTACTTTTTCTTTCCTTTTTGGGCAAAGAATCATACTATGAGTTTCTCTTTTTAGTACTGGAAGGCAGTAGTTATGTGGCTGAAGTCCTCCTTGGAAGATGGCATTTCTGTTGAGAAGAAGATGTTGTGGAGTAACTGTTGCTGCTACATGCCCTACATTGAACAAATTGGTAGAGACAGTTGCTAAATTAAAGGCAGAAACTGAGAGACTCAAAACATTACTAATAGAGATGAGGTACCTTCTTCACAAGACTCGACAAACCTAACAGCATCCATGGTAGTGATATGTTCCATTACAACCTTCAACCTTGGAAGCTTTTTAATCAATGGCTGGAGAACTGTATCAATGAAGACTTTCTCTCGATCAAATATATCAACAGTTGGATCAGTAACCTCTCCATGGACCTAATTTCATGATAGTCATGCATATCAAAATTTGGGATGGGTATAAAATTTTGGTTCCCAACCAATTCATTTCTGTTAGTTCAGCATTTTTAAAACCCTTGATGGTTCTGGAGTCAATGCAAAATATATAGGACTATATTGCCGTCCAAACAAACCTTATTTCATGACAAAATAACCCAAAAAAAGCACTCATCAATCAGATACCACTACTTGAAGTATCTTGCTCGGTATCAGAAACTTACCAGTAAAGGCATATTCTGCTCCATCATTTCTTCAAGAACAGGAAGACATTTTCCAAAAAGATCTGTCACACCATCTTGTGAATTTGTAGTTGCACCAGCAGGGTATAACTTGACAGCAAAAACTGCTCCACTTTTTCCTGCAATATGATATTTTTGTTACATTTGCAGAAGCCACAAATTCAAACAGCAAGATAGAACCAGAAGAAAAAAAATGAGAAAAGGCCAGGAGTCCATTTCAAAGCATTACTAGAATAAATTGATCCAATTTTTTATCTTGAGCAAAGAATATTTATAATATTTCACTAAATGTAACAATGTCCTATACATCATTAACAATTCCTCTATTTAGAAAACATGGACAGAAGATGGTACTGTAAAAGTTGCTATTTTAAGAAGGGTGTGTCCAAACCTATATGTACAGAGGAACCCAGTAACTAGTAAAAGAACACTTTTAACTTCTAACTAGAATTTGGTTCTTTGCTTTGGTCTTCTGCATAAATTGGGAGCAAGTAAAATGTCAAGCAGATTATGACAGTACCCAAGGTGATATGTAAACTAGGTTATAATAAAACTGAGTGGGTAACAGCTAGCTTCTAATGAAATGATAAGAAGTCATCAGATCTATCTTTGAAATCAAGTGCTAGACTCACTTGCAAGCTGGATCTCATCAGGGGTAGTGGTATCTGTTAAATACAGAGTCATCAATGGAGTGAAGTTGCTACCATCTGGCAGGGCTTTCAAAATGCGATCTCGATAAGCCAAAGCAGCTGCGGTGGTAGTAACGGGTGGTTTCAAGTTTGGCATTACTATGGCCCTCCCCATGTGACTCGCACTGCAAATACAAGAACATTTTGGTGCAATAGAATCAGAATTCTGTAAAAACAAAATAAGAAAAAGTTACTCCTTCAAATGACCTGTGAGGAAGAACAGCTTGTAGAAGATCAGTGTCGCGAAGATGAAGATGCCAATCATCTGGTTGAGTTAGAGTGAGCTCCATGTTGGATGCTCTACAACTACACCATTTACTTCGGTTGATTCTTGAAGGCAGGAAACTCAAAGCCTGAAACGCCACAAAGTAAATTGCATATCCCAATAACCATTAAAGATTTAACTGGAATTATCATTAGACGACGCACTTGCAAGAGAATAAGCAAGAGACTATGAGAAAGATAAAAAGAAAAGGTATCAACTTTTAAGAGAAGAAAATGTCATGACTCATGAGAACTTTCACCATAGCTAGCTATTCTTAAATATTAACGTACGTTACCAGTCGATAGCAGCAATGTGTTTGTCATTCTAGTGCCGGCAGGGACGACCTGTTAGGCCCTCAAGATTTCTTTTGAAGGATCAAGATTTTGGAAGATGAACCATTCTAGTACATACAGTCACTACTTCAAATTGCAACATCAAATGAGAATACTAACAGTGAGCCAATTCGTCGAACATATTGCCTGCATCCATATAAAAGGTAACGCCCGCTCAGCCAATTCTTAAATATTAACGTACGTTACCAGTCGATAGCAGCAATGTGTTTGTCATTCTAGTGCCGACAGGGACGACCTGTTAGGCCCTCAAGATTTCTTTTGAAGGATCAAGATTTTGGAAGATGAACCATTCTAGTACATACAGTCACTACTTCAAATTGCAACATCAAATGAGAATACTAACAGTGAGCCAATTCGTCGAACATATTGCCTGCATCCATATAAAAGGTAACGCCCGCTCAGACCATTCCCTTTGGTCGTGTTCAAGGAATCAAAACAACGGCTAGCTCTAGGGGTGAGCATTCGGTTATTTCGGTTTTAACCGAACCGAATTAGTCGGTTTAACCGGTTTTCGGTTTTCGACTACAACAAACCGAATAGGTCAAATAAAGGACTAAAACCGAATAAACCGAAACCGAATATTTTCAGTTCGGTTCGGTCGAAAACCGAATTGGTCGAATTTCCAACTTCGAACTGGCAGATTCTTTAATTCTAACAGAAACTGATGGCTTACTCATGAAACCTACTGCTACTCGTCTCTTATGAAATTAATGTTTTTGTTTCTTGTTTTTGTTTTTAAATCATATCATGTCTATCTTGATGCATCATCTTTTGGTGGCAATATAAGGAACAACTTGTTATCTCTACTCTTTGATACTGAACATATTTGGCTTTTGCAACATCTGCTCTTTGTATTTGTTGATAGTTGGGTTATATACCGCTACTATGGACTCTTTATGGCATTTGACAGCAGGCATCTCCTGTCACAGCAGCAATAAGGCAGCAGACATCTCCTGTCACAGCAGCAAGGCATCAGTTCGAAGACATTCTGTCAAGAACAAACTGTCATCTAATGATGAGATTGCAAAAAAATTGAAGTTCAGTTCATATGTAAGACATTTCCTCAGTCCCATTCCCTATACATTTTGTGAGGAAAAAAGGACAACCAACATGAGACAGAGGGGGTACCATTGAATCTTAATGACATCTAGCTGAATGTTCTGATTTGGGTAATTTCATCCCAAGTCTCTGGTTCTTCGGACTCTAACCATTTTAATAATCCTTGTTTGTTCAGGAAAGATCTTCAACTAATGAAGGTGGCAATAATGAGTCTGTTGTCTCTCCAAAATTGATATCTCCAAAATTGTCAAGATCAGGTGCCTTACCTGCATGATTCATGAAACTTTTACGTGTCCCCCATTGAATTATATAAATCTGTAAAATCCCAAGAGAGCCAAAAGAATCATTACTATTCTTCATTGGAAATCTGGCTAATGTTTTATCAAGAGCACATTTATAACTTTAAGTATGGGTACTATTTTCAGCATATCTTCTCAAACAGAACAAGTGTGTGGGCCTTAATTCCACTAGAACCCCTTTATCCAACGTCATCTGGAACCATCTAGTGCCCATTTTAATGAGCCCTTTTCTGCAGCATGCATATATAAGAACAAGCTTACAAGCAGTAACATTTCCCACCAATTTTCCATTACGATTCATCCACCTCACAAGCTGTTTTAATACGGAACTACAGCAATCCAAACTAAGGTTAGGCTTGATAGCAGAGTAATCAACATCCAAATCACCACCATGGCAGAACAGATATCGTTCTACTTCACCAACATTACTCCTAAGAGCCACGTCTCCTCTGTAAACCTTCCTAACACCCTTAGTTATGTATCTTTTAGGACATGGATTGGGGAGACCAACTGGGCTCGAATCAATTTTGTCCAATGAGACAGAAAAGCTCAAGGAAGCCATTGATCAAAAGTGAAAAGGCTACAATCTCAGAAAAACCGGAATAGAAATGAGATTGAAAGCAAGCTTCATTTTTTGAGAGAGAAGATGATGAAGCGTATTTAGCCAGTTTCTCTTACCTTGTCGTCGTAGTCGTCGGCCTCGTCGTAGTCGTCGGCCTCGTCGTAGTCGTCACTCGTCGTCTTCGTCTTCGTCTTCGTCGAGCAGAGGCTAGAGAAGGAGGAGGAGAAGTCTGCTGCGTGTGTGCGTTTTTGGTTTGGGATTGGGATTTGGGGGTGGGGTAGGGTTTAGTTTGGGGTTCAATTGGGTTAACACAGAATTGGGTTTAGTCTATATTGTAATGCATCAGGTAAGTATAAAATTGGGTTGGGCCTGATGGGTTTTAGGAGTGGGTGTGGTGTGGGCTAGTGTTTAAGCCCAAGGCCAAGATATACCATCCGGTTTTCGGTTAACTGAATAAACCGATACAGGCACCCGAAACCGGACCGAAAACCGTATTACTTAATTTCGGTTTCCACCGAAACCAAACCGAAAACCGAACAGACCGGACCGAAAAAACCGAATCAATTCGGTTTTGTGGTTTATTCGGTTTTAGTCGAACTCTGCTCACCCCTAGCTAGCTCGACAATATCAATCAGCTATAGACGGAAATTTACTAGGTTCGTATCTTTAAAGTGATAGCCGAAAATCGAATATCAACTCCGAAGAACTACCTGAAGTTGAAAAAGGCGACTGTCCGACGGCTCGACCGGCTTCAGCCCACCGCTTCAGCTGTGCAAGATTGGCGTTGAAGAGACTCAAACGCGACCGGCCAATGAAGACGAAGGGAGGGTGTGATTGCACGAGTTGAAGAGACGAAAACACGAAGAAGAAGTGACAGAGGAACTTGCTCTGCGCGATCTGCCTCTGCTGGAACGAAGTAGGCGTTTTGTAGTCATGAAAATAATTTCCTTTTTTATTTGTCCAACACCTCCTTTATTGAAAAACTTTTTACACAAATTTTACTTTATTATTCATACTCGTTTTCCACTAAAAAAATTATTTTTATCTTATACACATATTTTACTTTTATCAAATCAACACACTTTTTTAATTTATATGCCCATCAAAATATTTCAGGTTTAAACGTTTAAAGGGACTGAGGGAGTACATCTAAGAGTCAGGATATGTTATCCCATTTTCATGTTGTAATTAATTAACAGAATTTAAAAATCTGTTAGTTTTTTAACAGATAAAGTAGAGTCAGGATATGCTATCCCATTTTCCCATGTCCCCGAGTGTAATTAAATAACGATGTTAAAAAATTTGTTAACTTTTTAACAGAAAAATACGGTGTTAATTAATTACACTAGAGGACATGGAGTGGACAACAGAAATACCTTTATAGTTGAAGAAAAAACGGACCAAAGGTTTGGCCCCAGTTGTATTCGGAACTATCCGACTGCAAGAATAGGAACTCCACTGGATTCTCCTCCAAGAACCAAAGCTCTGGCCGTTTCTATTGTCGTTTATGATTTTTCACCAAAATCAAAAAAAGGAAACATAGCACATATTGAATTAAATTGTTAGGGCGTTTTGTTCTCCGGCAAGATTGTTGAAGTTAGGGGAGTCATCTTCGCTCGCAAGTAGAGGCTTATCCAAAAGAATAACATTCAATCAATGGCCAATGTTGATGAATAGAAAATTTTAGGGTTTTCTTCTACTATCATTGATTATAAAAAATAAAAAACGAAAGAGAATTGATACCAACGTTTTCAGAGTTGTCGTCACTTTTCCGACGATCGGCACCAACGACCGACAGTGATTTAGGATGAAGAGGTAAGAACTTTAGCTTGATGCCCAACCTTTCCCTACTCAGTTTTTTTCGATGAAAAGGTTTGAAGTGGATATGTGTTTCTAGTTTTGGATGTTTTGAAAGTGTTGTACTGTACCGATTATAGGTGAAGATAACATGTTCACTTCTAACTAAGCTAAATGGTATTTTTGTAATTAAAATTATGTTTTAAAAAAAGAAAGATATTGAGGGTAGTAAAGTAAAATCATAGTGAAAAAGTTTTCTTAAATGGAAACGTGGTTAATTTTGTGGGATGACCCAAAAAAGAATATGTGGTTATTTTTCTGGGACGGACGGAGTATGTTAGTGATATGGCCCCATTTGGGAAATTGCTGTTTCAATTAGTTGTAGCATTTTGGATAATTTTTTAATGGTTGAAATCAAACAGCTAAGAGGTAAACTCAAAAAACTATCGTTGATAGTACTTTAAAAAACGTAACAACTACGTAAAAAAAACTGTTACCAAACACATACATAAGCTGTGTTTGGCAACAACTTTTTCAAAGTAGCTGTTGCGTTTTGAAAAAGCAGCGGTCTCTTTGGGAAATAGCTGTTTCAATTAGCCGTGTCTTTTTGGATAATTTTTTTAATGGTTGAGATTAGGGGTGTTCACGGGGCGGGGCGGACGGATAGTGGAAAAAATAGTATCCGCCCTGTCAAGTGCAGGTACCCATGATGCGGGTACCCGAGTTTCACAGTTTTTTGCGGTTCGGATCGCAGGTATCCGCATATGTTCCTTAGTGTACTTATCCTATAAAATCTTTCAATATACTTAGAGATATTTTAAAATTTTGTATCATAAATATATATATATATATATATATATCTAGAGAATAAAAAAAGAAGAAAAGTAGTTTGTATCATTAATGTATGAAATGAGTTTTCACACATAATATAAAATAAAATTAAAGAAAATTGAGATGAAATAAACAATTTTAGATAATTTGTTTGTAAATAGACATATGCGAATCAGTTCGGGTATCCGCGGGTTTCTAAAATTAGAACCGACGGATTATCAGTTTCTTCGGTTCGCGGGTTTTTTGGTTCTCGGTTTTGCGGGTTTTTTATCACCCCTAGTTGAGATCAAACAGCTAACAACTAAACTCAAAAAGCTACCATTGATATCTAAACTCAAAAAGCTGGTTCCAAACACACACAACATCAACGGTAGTTATTTGAGTTTAGCTGTTTGATCTCAACCATTAAAAAATTATCCAAAATGCTACAGCTAATTGAAACAGCTATTTACTAAATAGCTCCGTTTGGGAAAGAAACTAACAAACCTTAACAAGTCGAATTGGTAGAGCTTTTACGAGCCGAGCTTCACATGCCTCGAGCTCAAACAGGTTGTTAAGCTCGTATATTAAACAAGTTAGGCTTGAGCTTGAGAGGCTCGGCTCGAATGAACTAACAAACCTTAACAAGCTACACCTAAAATACCATTTTATATTCCTAAGGCTGTGTTCAGCACACTCATCTCAGGAAAAAAATTTCCCACTTTGCTCCTTCCCAAGATAATAGGGGGCTTCAAAGCTAGCCCTTTGGAGATGGTTTTTTGACTTTTTCCCCACTCTTTTTTCACGAGTGAGAAACGAAATATCTCACTAAAAGAAAATCGGACCTCCAGTGAAAACGCGATGAGTGAAACGTGCTTTCTCATCATGAGTTAAGTTGAAACTCACTGCTGGGCAACCAAGGTCAGATCCGAAACTCTCTGGAAGAAGAGGAGATCGTGAAGGCAGATAAGATCGCGCAAGAACCTCCGGCTTCGTCTCTCTTCGATCCAAATTCCACTC
The DNA here is from genome assembly GCA_024586325.1 of Stellera chamaejasme. Taxonomy (NCBI): domain Eukaryota; kingdom Viridiplantae; phylum Streptophyta; class Magnoliopsida; order Malvales; family Thymelaeaceae; genus Stellera; species Stellera chamaejasme. The sequence goes on from CM044986.1 coordinate 3,463,665, forward strand.
TTCCTCTCTTCAACCCTCAGTCGTATCTTGCTCGACTCCGGCGTACTCCACCATATCTGCACATCGCCGACGCCCCTGTAGTCTCTGGAACAGACGAGATCGTGAAGGCTATTGGATCGCGTATCTTGGATTCAAACTTCCACTCCTCCTTTGTTCAACCCTCAGTCGTATGTTGCTCGATTCAGGCGTCATCCACCATCTATGCACATCGCCCAGGCCCCTGAAGTCCAGCTCCGCTTTCAACGACACAGGTTTTGCATCATCATCATCATCATCATAGGTACGAAAATTTAATCTGCTATCATATGGTTTCCAAAATTAGAATGTAATCTCAGAGTTGGGTTCCTCTTTCTTGGTGTAATGTATTGACACGGGAATTCAGGGTCTGTTACTGATTTTTTGACATATGGAAGGGTAGAACACTAGAACTTATGATTACATGAAGTTGTGAATACTTGATTAAATTCAGGGTCTGTTGCTGATTTTTTGACATATGGAAGGGTAGAATTTATGGTTACATGAAGTTGTGAATACTTGAGCACCATTCAGGGCTTGTTTCTGATTTTTTTACATATGGAAGGGTAGAACACTAGAACTTATGATTACATGAAGTTGTGAATACTTGATTAAATTCAGGGTCTGTTGCTGATTTTTTGACATATGGAAGGGTAGAATTTATGGTTACATGAAGTTGTGAATACTTGAGCACCATTCAGGGCTTGTTTCTGATTTTTTTACATATGGAAGGGTAGAACTTATGGTTACATGAAGTTGTGAATACTTGATTAAAATCAGTGGGCATATATATATATTTGGATATTCGATACTGTGGTTGGAAATTTTTAGGTGTAATGAGATACTGTGGTTGGAAATTTATTTGGATCTTTTGCCTGGTTTATGTCATATGATCTGATTAGATAGTGGAAGTGAATGTGAGAAGAAAAGTGAAGTACTAAACATGAGCTTATAGTTGTGAGTGAGTGGAAAGTTGAAGAGTGTTTTTTTAGTAACTAAGAAAGAAGAGAGTACATAAAACATTTTAAATGAAGAAGTGAGTGCTTGCTTTTCTTGCGCTATCAGGTATGAAGTTTACACCATATGGACAGACCTGTGCGTGGAATACTAGTTGAGAAGAAGCGCTGAGAGAGAGAGAGAGAGATAAATGTTAATCAGAATAGTTTGTGTCATATAATACTGTAATTTGTTATGGAGAACTGTCCTAGGAGTTTACTGGCTCAGGTCATGAGTCCTCTTTGGTTATCAAATAGGGACCCAAAGCTGGTTGTATCATGGTCTTAGTGGCTGATATCCCCTCTGGCAGAATAGTAGCTTCGTTTAGGAGTGTGGAAAAATAGGAGTATAGCCCCTGCTATGTCTTCTGCTGAATGTCTTAAAGAGATATTGCATGTTAAGAAAAGTATATATCTGATCTAAGCACGAGTAAAATACAGGATAATTTGCATATACCAACATTTGTGTAGATCATTCAATCTCCTACTATATTGTTAGACGTGCTAATTGCAGAGTTGGAGAATATCAGCCTTCCGCTTTTGTTGTATTGATACTAGATTCTTTTTCCTCCTTCCCCTTTGCATTGAAATACTTTAATGTGCTGACTAGTGTTCTTTGGTTGTGCTTTGCAAGTTCAAAGACAGCATGTCCATCCAGCAAAACTCCAAATTCAATGCGGAGCAGTATGCAACGATTCTAAACTTCCTAGAGGACCCGCAAAATAAGGCCAAAATATTTGATGTATACGGGAAGACGGAGGTTGGAGTGGCACCTCCGCGCAAACTTGAAGCTTGGAAGGAATTAGCCACCCTCATCAACACTAAATTCAAAGGAAAGTATAAGGTGGATCACAAATCCGTGGCTGACCGCTGGCGTACATACTTCAACAAGTATAAAGTTGCCCGTGAGAGAAGCAGCACAATTGGTTTTGGTGTAACGGACGAAGATAAGAAGAAGAACATTCACACTGTCCAAGCAAAGCTGGACATGATGTGCCCCCATTATGAGCGGATTCATGCCCTCCTCGGGGAACGACCCAATGTCAATCCTGCTGCAACTTTTGACAGTGGAAGCATTAGTGCAGACACTGACCTGAATGAACTCCTCAGGTATGTTGACTGTTGGAAACTGAAAATAGTTTACTGTATTGATCACGTGACCTTTTGTAGCTTCTCATATGTCCTTCTGATACTTGTAGTATCATTTCATGTTGTCCATTAGGCTTTCAAAAATAATTTTCTTGTTTTTTTATATAATTAGCAGAAGTGATGTCCATAGTTTAGTTTTCATGTTGTTCATAAGGCTCTTTGATACTGTCACTTGGGCGTTGATAGTGGCTTGAACTATCAGGTGTAATTTTGCTTGGTTCCGTGATATGTTTCGAATATGCCACTGCTTGTTTGTTTAACTTTTTTCATAGGTTTTGGTAATGTAATCCTCTTATCCCTGCAGGTTCAATTCAGAAGATGTACTGGACTTTCCCGATGAAGATCCTTTGCTTGCAATTGCTGATAGTTCGGGGACTCATGACAGTATAGCAATTCTAGATGACATTGGAGTGGCTCCCCACACCATTGTGGTCAGTAATGATGAGGTCATCTTCAGCCCACCGTCCGAGCACAACCAAGCAATGCCAGGGCCACAGCCCGAGGATGATGATATGGTCTCTACTGAGGCAGACACATCTGCAGTGCCAGCTACTGCTGCCACTAAACGTCATGGTATGTTGGACATCAACGAGCTGAGGAGGGCGAAGAGGGATCGCAGGAAGGAACTGCCAACTCTTTCGGGGACAAAAAACCCAACGCATGCACGCAACCACTTGGCACAAACAATTCAGGATTGTGCATCCGCCAAGGCTGCTGCTCTTGTTTCCATTGAAGAAAAGAGGCTAAAATTTGAGCAAATGAAGTGGGAAACAGAGCGAGAAGAAAGAGATGTTAGGCGTAGGCAAGAGCAAGAGGAAATTGAGCGGAGGCGACAAGAAGACAAGGAGGAAGAGAGAGTTAGACGTGCTGAAGAGAAGGCAGAGAAGTGCAGAGAGAGGAGGTTTACATTACTGCAAGCCATGATCGCAGACGAAAAGTCACCTTAAGGAAATTTTATCCATGCTTCTGTAAAATGCCAATGCTGTTAATATGTAGTAGTCGTACCTCTAGTATGCATTTGCGTTTGGTGAAATACAGTTTATGGAATAATCTGGTCCTACACATTTTTCAGTTGGCCGTAGTTGGTCGTAATGATGCTTGGCATTTGGTCGTAATGTTGCTCAAATTTGGTTAGTTAAGGCATTGCATTATTCTGTAGCCCAGTTGTTACTATATTTCTCACACATTACATTGCAATTTGACTCAAAAGAAAAGAAGAAAGTTCAGTAACATGTCAACTATTTACAAAAAATGTAGCACAGAATATATTGCATTTCATCAACTACCACGCTTGCTGGTTTTTAGTAGCTTGCCTAAGATTACAGGTCCATCTAAATTTCTACCCAGATAGTTTACCAGAGTGCACTTAGTTCAAATGAACTTGGGTAACTGTACGAGTACCATTGTTGTTTCTTTGCCACTGAAATAAAGAGGAGTCCTGCTATAGGTCCTGTTGCGGTTCACAGCTAGCATTGACAAGCCTTTAACAGTTTCTCTTCTTTCCTAACTTTGAACAATTGCCTGAAAACTTTCTCTACTCCACCTACTTGAAGAATTCTAGCCCCCAAACTCAGCTTACTCTTCACAGTTTCTGTGATCCTGGGCCCGAGTCTAACTGCAAGTTTCAGTAGGAACATAAACATTAGTCTGGTTTTATGACCAAAATGTGTGACTTGTGAATAACTATGTCGGAAAATGGTCGCTTACCATGCTCCCTCACGCCATTTGCAAAGTTATCAGCTTTCTTCCCAAGCTTGTTCATCCCTTTCAGTAAGAGAGTTACTTTGCCTGCAAGATCAATCATTTTCCATGAGCCAGAAAACCATCTTTAATTGAGCTCACAAAAATATGTTGAACACGAGTAAGCTACAATTTGCATATCTTTGAACACGATTGAATCTTACTTGATCTAAAAGAGGTAGTCCTATCAACAGAAGACTGAAGGCGGTATTGGTATAGAAGGCGGATTTTCTTTTGGGGTTACTCAACAATAGATGTTAAGCCAAGGGTCTTAACTGCCTAACTTTGCTAGTTAGGTTCATGGTGGTACAATTAAGAATGAGACTAAAGAAAAGGCTTTCCTAAAACCAAGTTAACATACCTCTTATAACAATAATAACCTACTTTGGTCAACACCAACTTTGTAGCGTCTAAGCAATAATAACCTACTTCCAGAAAGTTATAGTCTATTTCTTGCACCAACTGTACCCTCCTGAATCAAGCAAGATCCACAGAGCAACTGGAATGACTTTAGTAATTCAGCACCAACCAGGGAAAATCAACTAATAAACACTAAATCAAATACGGAGTATAAGTTAAACAAGGAACAGAAAAATGGATGCAGACTAATCTAATGCAATGCAAGAAACACGAAACAACGGAGGGCGGGTGCGTCTGTTTTGTATAGTAAGAAGCACATGCATAGCAACACTTACAACATAAACATGAATAACCAGATTTATATATAGGTGAGCAAAGACTTAGGGTAAAATCAAAACATACCGGCCTTATGAGCACCATTCCCTGTCATTTTGGAACATCTGTAACCAGGGATGAGGACCTCCAGCAGAAAAGCATGTCCTGTATTCCTCTTTAATCCTCTTTCTTTCATGAGCAGAAGCGTTTGCTCTTTCAGATCATTTCGACCATAGGTTTCATATAGACTTGTCAGCAACAAGTATAATGCTGGATCTAGTGGATCAAGTTCAAGACCTTTTGCTGTTGTATGTTCCGCAAGATCCACACTCTAATGTACCTTGCAGGCTCGTAATAGTGTTTTGTATGAGGCATACTATGAACAACTTCTGATGCCTTTTCTAGTTGGCCTGCTTGACCTAGTAAAGCTACCAAATAAACATAATGTTCTAGTTGTGGGATGATATCATGCAGTCCTTGCATTGACTCAAAGTACTCAAGACCAAGCTCAACTAATCCACCATTTTTGCAAGCAGAAAGCACCGATAAGAATGTGATTTTGTCAGGTCTAACTCCTGATAATCTCATTTCATCAAATGCAGAGAGAGCAGACTTGATAATCTCATTCTCAGCTAAAAGTTTTACTTACAAATATAGAAATTCTCATAAATCAAACAAAACTCTTCCCTTTCTTGAACATCTTCAAACAATCATCAGCAGCTGGTAAGAAAGAAAAGCGGCATTTAGTTCAAGCTAAAGTAAGAACCATCACTCAGTGGCTTCTAAGATACAATATTATTTCACACGGTCCATACCGGCCTTATGAGCACCATTCCCTAGCATTTTGGAACATCTATAACCAGGGACTAGGACCTCCAGCAGAAAAGCATGTCCATCACCAGCCGTAGGGACTGCATTCATGTCCATCAGCAGGCACTGCATGAGATAACTGTCAAGATAAATATTAGCAAACTATATAGCACAACTACTAAGCCTTTCAACACTGGATTTCAGTTGGATGTCCTACGCAATTGGTATTTGAGGTCAACTGTATCAAAATGGTCCAATAGCATTACACGAAGCTATCTTTTTACAAATGATATACAACTTCTCTAGCTAGGGACATTTCTAACATAACCCTTCTCTAGCTAGGGACATTTACAAAATAATGATATACAGGTATTAGCTCACAAAAATATGCTGATTCAAATGTTCCTGATCACAAAAGAGGACTACCCATCAAGATGCTACTTCGAAGAACCCACAAGAACCATTGCTTTCGTCATTCAGCAATGGGTAGCATGCCATTACTGTAGCCTTTCTCAACAGCGTAAGTTTTCACTTCCTCTCTAAGAGCTGTTGCGCGTTCCAGTTCAGCTCCTTCTACATTTTCTGCAACACTGACCTCTATCGGATTCACTTCTCTAAACATCTCCTCCCACGAGTCTCCCAGATTAGCTAACATGTTATGCAGAATGACACATGCAGTTGACACTCGGATGATGGCCTGCACATCCATAGTTGTTCTGATTTGCCGGCGATACTCACGGAAACATGACCATCTTCCTTTCAAAATGCCAATGCTGTGCTCATTCCGCACTCTTGCTTTCGCAAGGACGTAATTGAATTCTTTGTTCACTTGGATGTCTGCTGCAGGGGACTTGAAAGCAGGTATAAGGCAAGTAGACACTCCGTAAGCGGAATCCCCAATTACGTATTCACCATTGCTGAAGTAATTCTGTGGGTTTTTCGCTTGCAGTGACTTTCTCCATAAACCAGCATCATGCATAGAGCCTGGCCACCCGCAGGAAAAGCCAATGATACGCCTATCAACATCGCAAACAATTTGCATGTTCATTGAATACCGATGTTTACGGTCCCAGTAACATTCTCCATCGACGGTTGGCTTCTCAGATAGAGGAATGGTGGTCCCATCGACAAAGCCAACACATCCTGGGAATCCCTCCGTCTCCATGACCTGCCTAATCTCCCTTCTTCTTTCAGCAGAAGGCCATAGAATGTACGTATTTCCGACCTGCAACAATGCCGTGATAACCCTGCTGGTAAACAAAACAATGGTTCCAACGCCAAATCCAAATAGCATGGACTGCATTGCGGTGGCTGCCCCGTTCCCATTGTGCCCAAGACGCCATAGGGCAATACATACTTGCCAGGTGACTGCAGTTTGGGGACAAGTACTCTGGTTGTGGAACACTGGACACGGACTCAGAAGTTCTACTAAACGGAGGAATGACTCAAGGTCACACCGGAAGTTTTGTTGGAATTCAGTAGCATTCAGGTTGAGCGCACAATTTAGTAAGAATTCTTGAGAGCGCGGTGATCTGACTCGATTGTTCAGATAACGTGAATTGTTTATCAACAGATACGCATCGCATAATTCCTCCACCATATCCTCATCCTCATCAATGGCAAAAGCCATGGCCATCTGCTGTTCAAGGATGGATAGAACGAGACGACGGTCTGATATTTTCGGCATCTCTCGTTAAAGAATCAAAGAGGAATCGAGAGGTTCATGTTTCTACACCATAACACATAACGAGCACCCACCAAGATAGTTAAATTACTGAAGTTTACAACCATCAACATAAGTAAATCTTACTCCAAACAGATTAAAAGAAGATAGCAGGGCTGATTCTAACACGTAAAAGCATCAAGTTCATGTAAGGAACATACAATAACACGTAAAAGGCAGCCATCAAGTTCATGTTTTCCTACAAGCATTAAGTTCATGTTTTCCTACAATAACACGTAAAAGGCAGCCACCAAGTTACTTAAATTGATGTAACAAAGAAAAAAATGCACCACTAGCTACGACTTCTTTTCCTAGAACAAGGAACTAACTAGGAGGTCAAGCAATAATTCTAACAGCTAACTCTACTACTAATAATTAAAGACATGGTTCTATAATAAAAGCATCCTCACAATTTTAATAACCAGTAACTAAATGCGTATAAACTCAGCACCAACACTTACAAACATAAACATTAGACGTTCTAAAAACTGCAGTACCAATGAACTAAAAACAACAAATTCAACTTTTGCAATGCACACATGTGGACAAACATGCTTGCACCCTGCACAATAAAAATGGGAACGTGCACCATTTGATTGACACTACATATTCAGAAATTCTTACTTGATAAACACATGCAACCTATCTATTCACATAATAGAGGATAAACACATGCAACCTATCTAATTCTTACTTTGACATCTCTATCTTACACTAGTAGTATAAACCTAGCTACAGAACTGGTGAAAGAGAATTTGTCTCTCAAGAAACGTGCAGCTTCATCCATCATGATACCCACAATTTTTACATTCAAATAGTTAAAATTTAAAGTCTAAAAATTACAAGTTGCAATTTCTTTGTTCTAAAGTGACATGGGAAGGTTGGAGAGGAAAACATAAACTCTAATTTACTAGATTGCTAAAGTACCATATTCATCACCAAAATAGCCAGAGAATCAATTCAACACAAGCTTCATGAATATATCTGCAATTTTATCAAAAACAAGCCAAGAAAAAGGTGTTTGCTTGATTGGTTTTACCCTACATAAATACTCCTTCTCTACCAAATTCAGGTGAAGCTTAAAATACTCCTTTACTACCATTGAGGTGAAGCTCTGAAGGAACAGACATGTCAATCTGCTGAACACAAAGCCAGCCACACTGGTGTGAAGCCTTCCTCCAGATCAACAAAATAAAAGAGGCAGAATAAGTGCAGACACAAACCTCATGAAAGCTTGGTCCAATTTGCCTCCGTCGAAAGCCTTAACAACAACCATCATCTCCGATGTACAAAAACGGCTTCGAATACCCTTTGCTGTCCGAAAACAAACTCAACTCTTCACTCTACGGTTCTTGAAATCAAACATCAATTTAAATCGTCACACAAACCCAGCAAAGAACGAATACTGAAAGGAGAAGGAAGGTGAAATCGGGGCTACATCCGAGCGAAATGACCATCAAACGCCGCCGGTGGCATCGCCGGAAGACATTGGCCAGAGTCCCAGACGACATTCACAGTCGAATTCGGAGCGAGCGTGCGTGCGAATCGAGCAATTTGGAACCAGACCTGAGTTCTGTTGCTTCCCCGTTCTTTTACGCGGGAACGTCAAGCTGCGAGGAATTCACGCCGCTCGCCAACGAAATTTCACGGATATGTCAAACCCAGTCCCCATTTTTCAGTTTTTGGTCATTTAGTTATTCACTTCTCACACTCTCACATATAAGGTGAATTAAAATTCTCTCATTTTGAGCTTTGAAGCCCCTAATGAGCAGATGAGATCGAGCGATTTCTCCATTTTACCCTCCACATGATAAATAAGTTGCATGGCCATTATGTAAAATAAAGTAAGTTTTCTTCCCAATTATACTATGAAACGTATGAACAGAGTAATTCAAATTTGGATTATTTATGGAAAAATTTTCTATGGTGCGCGAAGTGAGCCTAAGTATGTCTCCCTACTCTGCTGGGTGCCTCTATGTCCCAAGTCCTACCCTCTCAAAAATTCCATTCAAGTATGAGCGCAAATCCCTAATCCCATCGTCCCATCACAAATCCCCATCTCTTCGACCCGAGGTCCATGCTTCTCGGTGATTCCGTCTAAACTTTAATCCACCTTCAAGTTCGCCCTCCGTCTCCAGCCTTCCACAGATCGAAGTTTCTTATATGCTAGAAAAACTAATAAATTTCTTAAAAGGTTACTTTTCACACAAATTTTACTTTATTATCATATATTTCTCTTTTTGAAGGTGAATGCTTTCATTTAGAAATTGAAGAAAAGGCCAAAGGAAAAGCCAATTCAAGGACCAACCTCTATACATCCAAAAGAATCAGCTCTAAATGGAAGTGAGCATAAGCAAACCTATGCATCATACAGCTTAAGGTTGTATGGAAACTTAACTCTAAATAAACTCCGAAAAGTATAAGTGAATGGCAAGCAAACCAAGTTCATTACGAGCTAGGATAAGCTATTCATAGCTCTCTTTAGTTTTAAACAGGCATCTGTGCGCAATATCTCTCACGTAATACCCGGCCACCGACCTCCTCCACCAAGCTAGCTGCCAGAAGCAAGCTACACAAGGCCCGGTCCTTGCATAAACGCCAGGAAGAACATATTTAACCATAGAAATGGCCCCGAGAAATATGTCAAACACCCATATGGAGAAAAGCCCGAGTAAATTTGAAAACATGAATGGAAGAGGAGACTCACCCTCCCACCCGATAATGGAGCACTCATTGCTCTAGACAGGCGGGCTGCCAATGCCCTTCCTTGCCCCCGAAACCTCCGGCTCTTCTACTTCCACTCCGGTGGAATCCATTTTGCTCTCTTCCTGCTGAGCGGGACTCTAAGCCGTATACCCTGCGCCTTGCCTCGCCCTCTTCCTAGCAGCAGATGGGAGAACAACTGATCGACCACTACCCACATTAAAGATAAAAGGAGAATCATGAAGAGATAAGACATGCTTTGGTAATGGTGGCAAGTCAAGAACCGCCAAAGCCCTTTGCTCCACCTCGGGATTAAGCGAGATGATCACTTTCGTTACGGAACCAACTCCAGCCCTTTCGGAGCCACGGGAGGAGTCATACTCGGCCCTTGGGAGGTGGGAGCCGCGGTGTTCCTCGCTGTTGGAATGGATGATTGCGACATTGGCATCGCCGGGATTGCACCGGAGTGGTTTTTGTCCAGTTTCGGCCTACTTGACCCTTTGGCATTCCGTGAGCTCTCAAATTAGGACCAAATAAATTGGCATGCACCGCCATGCATTCCTTTCTCACATGAGTTAACATACCACACATGTAACAAAAATCTAGCAGTTTTTCATACTTTCGCATCTAGAATTAAATTGGTCTTGTTCATCATTGTTGGAATACCCCAGCATAAAGGTTTATTAATGTCTATAGTAACCGGAGTGGTTTTTGTCTAGTTTCGGCCTACTTGACCCTTTGGAATTCCACGAGCTCTCAAATTAGGACCAAATAAATTGACATTCACTGCCATGCAATCCTTTTCTACATGAGTCAACATACTACACATGTAACAAAAATCTGGGAGTTTTTCATACTTCACTTCTAGAAATAAATTGGTCCCGTTCATCGTTGTTGGAATACCCCAATAAAAAGGTTTATTAATGTCCATAGTAACCCGAACCTTCAAGTTTGTGCCATCAACAAGCACATCATGCACAACACCTAAATATTTTCCCAATGCTTCCCCCATAGCACGGGAAACCAATCCATACGGTAAATTCAGAATTTGAACCCAAAAATCAACATGAATAAATTGCATTGTAGATAATTTATCTCCAAGTTTCAGCATCTTAAGCATCATTTTTCTATTATCAAAAGACCATGGAGACAGACGGAGAACATTCTCAAGATGCTTATTTTTCTCAAAATCAAATATGAACATATTATCCTTAGGATTACCAATACCTTGATGAACTTTGAAGGAGACTTGTCCATACCAAGCGGCCTTAAAAGCTTGCTCCAGGCGGTCCGGGTGAGCCGTTATGCTGGAGAAGACTTGAGCAGCGAGAGAAAAGGAGGTTGTCCGCAGCGCGATGAGGCCGGCTACGTCGATAGGAGTCGACTCCATCCCTATTATTATGATGGCTGTAAGGCTACTCTCCAATTCTTGAGAAATACTTGTCTCCGGTTACAACAGGAGGCAGTGGGGTTTAGAATAACAATTAGATCATTAATTCTACTTAATTATCTTAATAAATATATTATTTATTATTATTATATTATTAAATATACCCTAAACCCCACTGCCCCTGCTGTAAATGGAGACAAACACATCTCCCAATTCTTCCAAGACCATTGGCTGAATCATATGCAGAGAGGGAAGTTAGGGAGAGAAAACGAATGAGGAAGGGGAGAAAGAAAACTGCAAGGCCGAATTCGCAAGGAAGAAGAGAGGAAGTGAAAACTCAAAGCCTCAATCGAACCCTAGGGGAGCAAGGAGAGAAAAAAAAACTGTATTTCTCTTCCTACTAAAAAAACTATTTTTACCTTATATGCTACTCTACATAATTATCATCTAGTAAACAATATTCTTTAATATTTGTACCCAAGTATCCAAACATATCAATTTTGCTAGAATAATATTAAAGTAAAAATTGAACTTATGGTGTTGCATTATATGATTGCAATTAATATACTCCATTAAAGAAAATTAACCATGAGTTTAGAAAGCTGAAATTGAACTCGTGGTGCTGCAATTAAAGTCTCATGTCCACTTGGAAATTAGTTATGTGTTGTATAGCAGTATTTTATATTTGTCCCCTTATATGGTTCGTGAACGTTCTGTAACTGGGTTGTGCTGCAATTAAACCACGATTTGTCTTTTGTATCTGGTTCTGTAAGCTTTTTGAATTTTTGTAAATTGGATTGTTGAACTTTGCACAAATATAAATTTGCTTGTTTGCTCATAAACAAATGTTACTTGCATGAAGGAAGAACTTGAACATGATTTAGAAGGTGGTGATCTTGTATTTGGGGTAAAGATTATTAGAGAGGTTCAAACTTAAGAGGTGGAGCAATTTTTTTTGGTGAGTTTCCGATTTGTCACCAATGAGAAAACGGAACTGATTTCCTCATACACCAGAAACCCCCTCAACCCAAAACGGGTTTCTCATCTCACCCCCACATGCCTCCTCCTTGGCTGCCTGCTGGCAGGGGACGAGTGGGGTTAGGCGCTGGTAGAGGACAGAAAGGGGGTTGAGTCGAACCGATGGGCAGTTGCCGAAAGTCACAATGATTTTCGCCAAAATCACTTCGACGTGAATCACCAGATGTCCGAAAAAGTTGGAAACTCACGGTGAAATGCGGGTGTGAGAATTTGTGGTAATTCACCACAAATTCATCAACTTTAAAACCCCATATTGATGGGAAGTATGTTGTTGTATGATGCTTTGGACATGAAGAAAGCACTTAAACATTAGTGATGCATAAGGATCTTTCTCTATGATTGAACTCTGAAAACAATCCAATTTCTTTATCCTATGCATGTTATTTGACATAAAAATACATCCAAAATGCTTTATCCTTTTTCAAAATTTATTTTAATTTTATTTTTTCCAATTTTATCTTTAACTACTAGTGGAAATGATGGCTATTATATCCAAAAATATTGTCATTTGTTTACATTTTCGATTAAGGCTAACAATAATTTGTCTCTTGTTTACGGTTAATTTGGGAAATAGCATTATGGCAAGGCCCTTCTAATATCCGGTAATCTTTTTTACGGTAGTTTTGCGGGACTTATCAAAACGACGTCGTTTTGGTTTGTTTGACCGTTGTTTTTAAAAAAAACAATTGGTTGGAGCAGTAGTAGCAGTTTCTTTCCTGTTCTTTGCATTGCGTGGGGAAGGAGAGAAAGTAAGAGGGAATTGGTGTTGTTTGTGTGAAGGAGAGAGAATGAGGCCATCAAATTTTTCTGGTGGAGGCCCTCTACCTTTTGCATTCCGTTCAACCCTTTGTTTCTCGTCGAATTTTTGCGGTCGAGTTTACGTCGAATTCTTTTGGTTTCTTCAATGGCGAGAAAGGGAAGGAGTTGGTGAAGATGTAGCAAATAGGTAATGTAGAAATTTATGCGAGTCGATTAAAGTTGTTTTCTTGAATAAGCAAGTTTTAATTTTGGCGTGAGCATGTCAAACGCGCCATTGTCATAGTCTAGGGTTCTGTGGTTCGTTTTGTTAAATTGGTAGATCCTATAATTAGTCATTGGCACCGTCTAGGGTTTCAGAAGTTTTGTCTTTGACGAAGTTTAGGTATCAGTTTATGTATCTTTTGCATCGTTTTGGGTCCTTGCCCCTAGAATTAGTCATGGTGACATAGCTTCCCTAGATCAAGTGCGTTCACATTAACAATAGCATTTTGTATAATGATAATATCGTTATCTGTATTTAATAGTGTTTTGTTGATTCTAGTATTTGGTGTGTTTCGTTGAATTTGATATGTTGTGAAATCTGTCATCTGATTGTGTTTATATTATATTTTGTTTGTCTTGAGTATAAGCGATACTCCATTGAAAAGTATTAGAAGCAACAAGATAGGTGGGAATGCTTGGAACAATTTCCAGTAAGTATCATGGCAATTTGCATATGACCTCTCATTAGGGACTTAGCCTTGAGGTTCAAGACCAAAGAGAAAAGCCAAAGATTCCATCACCATGTTTATAGGGTGACCGAGAAGGATTTCGGTGAGATAATGTGTATAGATGATGGTGAAGAAGAAGTGGAAGTTGGTAGGGCTGAACGTCTTTCATATGATATAGTCTCTAGATTTGTCAAGGTTAAAAACAAGAGAACATTTGTTGGTTCAACTCGACATGATGTTGGTTCAACTATTCCACTTTTGCAGCATGATGTTGGTTCAGCTTGACATGATGATGAGGAAGAAGTTGTGAAACTGAGGAAGGAGGTTGGTGAACTTATGCAGGAGGTTTCTGAGCTGCGTGGAAAAGTTGTACTTCGTCATGAAAATGAAGCAAAGCTGAGAGAAGTTTCTGAACTCCATTTTACCATGGAGAGGTGTTTGGGTTGTATTAGATTCTGGAGAATCAATTTCATCTCTTTGTTACTTCATTAACGAGATAAGTATAAGTTCAAACTAACTGCTCTACCACTGCACTCCACAGTGCCCTGTAAACAAGGGGTGCAAGATGACGTGGTGGAGGAGGATGAGGAGTTGTGTGTCTTAGAGAGAACACCAAAGAAGGTTAAGATTAAAGGGGATGAGGTTCTTGATGGGGATGAGGTAATCTCACCCTTTGCAAAACAGACACCGATGGCCAAGGAGTCCCAGCGGTGAAATTTGCACCAATATCAATACATGTTCCCCGAAAGAGGTTACATCAGGTATTATACCTCCGGTTGTTACTTGGAGGAGGTCTGAAAGAATTTCAAAGAGTGTTCCATTCCAAAAGTCTCCATGGGTCCAAATGAGAAAGAGAGGGCATTAAAGCAAGTTAGTGTAGTGAGATCCATTCACCATCACTAATGGGCCCCATTTGTCAATCTTGGAGCACAAAATTATGTGCTATGCATTCGATGATAATTTAAACTCGAGTAAGCACAACTTCGCTTTGGTACTACATTTTAGTAATTTTTTGGTTTTCTAACTCCGTTTAATGTTAACATATTACCGGGAGGTGCTTGTTCAGACCAGTGGTGCTTTCCTCCTAAGGGAAGAGCTTAAAAGGGCTTTATCTCCGAATCAGTGGTTCTGTGATGGTGTCATAAATCATCGGTTTCTCATGTTGTAGGCAAGGATGCGTGTGAAAAAGGAGGACCTATGTGATACATGGTATTTTGACATTTTCTTTGCGGTATGTTAATGAAGTTTGTAATATGAATTTAGTTATTTTAGAGGACAACATTTGTGTCGAAGCACGGTGATCACTTTGTTTTTATGCAAAGATGTGTTCGTTATGGTCCTGCTAACGTGGTCGACAAGCATCGTTCACTTTTTTAGTCTAGCACTACTAGTGGAAAGCACATTAAAGATATGAACTTAAAGAGGGTTAGCAAAAGATATTGAGTTAATTGGATATTGAGTTAATAGTCGTTTGCTCATTGATTACTTGATTGACAAGTTATTATCGACCTCCTCCAGCTTTTCCTCCCATTGAATGAAACTGTCGGAAAACATTTTTTCCTGATTGTTGTTGATGTGCATCATAGAGTTATTGAGGTCTGGGATTCATTGGACGAAGGAGTTCTATTAATGTTTATGTGGATCGCTTAAGTTGGGTGGTATGTACATATGCTTATTATGCCATAGCTGTGTTTTGTAGTATAGTTCGGGATTTAGTCTTTTCATTTTGCTTGCAGTGTGATGCTCTTGATTCAATTCTTGAACCAAGTGATGTATCATTCCATAGTTATGATCGCATTGTTGCCAAGGTTTCTCAACAACCAAACGGTTGTGATTGTGATGCTTACGTATGCTATTGGATGGAAAAGCCCCTCAAACGCAACAATTTCACGGAACACAAGTTTAATTACCTTAAGGGTAGAGAAACAATTTGAAATCACAACTGTCGTACTGATTGACTCAGGGGCAGATAGAAACGTAATTAAAGAAGGATTAATTCCTTACAAATACTTGGAAAAAACTTGTGGTACATAACGACAGCAAACAAACAAATAATGCCGATAATATTTAAGTTAACTCATGTTGATATTTGCAACGAATAAATTTGTATCTCACAACATTTTACGGTGTTTGCCCAAATGAATCAAGATGTGATTCTATAAACACCATTTCTTAGTGCTATCACACCTTACAAAGTTGACAGAAATGACTTAGTTACTCAGAAATTTGGAAGAAAAATAATTTTTAAGTTTGCTGAACCCCCGAAGACCAACTTACTGCTAATCTAAATAATAAGCAGGAGACATTAATGAGTCTTCAAGAGGATATTAGACACAAAAGTGTTGAGGAAAAAATAAAAACTCATAATTTACAAAAGCATATTCAGACTTTTAAAAAAGTTATGGATAAGAAGATTTGTGTAGATATTCCCAATGCATTTTGGGAAAGGAAAAAACACATTGTTAATCCACCTTACAAGGCAGAATTTGAAGAGAAAAATATATCTTACATATCAAGAGCTATTCAAATAAACGAAGAATTAACAGCTCATTGTAAGAAAGAGATACAGGATCTGATAGATAAAGAATTGATAAGGAAAAGTTCATCACCATGGAGTTGCTCAGCCTTTTATGTTAATAAAAATGCTGAGATAGAAAGAGGAGTTCTAATGTTAGCAATTAATTACAAACCTTTGAACAAAGTACTAAAATGGATTAGATGGATTAGGTATCCAATACTTAATAAGAAAGATCTTCTGTCAAGATTATATAAAGCTACTGTATTTTCGAAATTTGACATGAAGCAGGATATTGGCATATTCAAATCAAAGAAAATGATAAATATAAAACGTGATTCAATGTTCTATTTGGACATTATGAAGGGAATGTAATGTCATTTGGTCTCAAGAATGCACCGTCAGAATTTCAAAGGATTATGAATGATATCTTTAATCCTTATAGCGCTTTCACTATTGTTTATATTGATGATGTGTTAGTGTTTTCCCAATCAATTGATCAACATTGGAAGTACTTAAATAAATTTATGAAAATAGTTGAAGAAGCAGGTTTGGTGGTGTCAACAAAGAAAAATGGAATTATTTCAAACAAATGTTCGATTTCTCGGACATATTATAAATAGGTACTATAAAACCTATTGATAGATCAATTAGTTTTACAGAAAAATTTCCTGAAGAAATCAAGGATAAAAAACAATTACAGAGGTTTTTAAGAAACTTAAATTATGTTTCAGAATTTTACAAGGATATGACAAAAGATTGCAAACCTATGTTTGATAGATTAAAGAAGAATCCACCAGAATGGGGAAAAGAATAAACATAAGCAGTCATACTTGTGAAAAGAATAGTCCAATAAATTTTATGTGTCACTCTTCCTATCCCAGAAGCTTTTAAAATTGTTGAAACAGATGTTAGTGAAATAGGATGTAGAGGAATTCTAAAACAAAGAATTGATTGTAAAGAAATATTAGTAAGATTCACATCAGAGGTTTGGAATTAAACCCAACAGAACTATGCTACGATAAAAAACTAGGATATTGGCAATAGTTCTTTGTGTTACAAAATTTGAAGAAGATTTACTGAATTAAAAGTTTCTGATAAGAACTGATTGTAAAGCAGCCGAAAGTGTTCATCTTAAAGATGTTAAGAACCTTGCATCTAAACAAATATTTTCAAGATAACAATCAATTCTAGCAGTATTTGATTTTGATATTGATCATATTGATGGTTCTTTACCTGACTTTCTTACTCAAGAATTTTTACAGGGGGACCATGGGAAGAAAGAATCAACCAAGAATGAGATTAGAAACAGAATGGAAGAGATCGACAACCCAGACCTCTTAAGAACATTATTTCATGGAAATGACCCCATGGATCTAGAAATTCAATTATCTGAAGAAAAAAAAGAAAGCCAGTGTGTCCTTATCTCCAAATAGGAGCCCAAGAACCAAATCCAGAGAAATTCTATGAATTAGCTACTGGACAGAAGATAAGAATCGAAAAAGGAGAATCCTCTCAGAACAATAAAAGATCAAAGGAACAAGCTTCTTTGGTAACTTTTCCTCCCAGAGAGATGAAAAGAGGAAGAGCATTTCCTTATTCTTATCCTCATGCATATTACAAAAATTATAAATATTTTGAAGGAACCTTGGTTCCTAGAACAATTAGAACAACAACGAAAAATTAAGAAATCACTCTTTTCTCTTTAAGCACCACCAGAAAAAGGGAAATGGAAAAAGAATCTCTTTGTCCATTATAAGATGAAGATCTTAAAATCATGACTCCTGCAGAACTGGCAAGAAAATGTTGGTCTAAACATAGGCATCCTATGGGGGAATTTAATCATATTACAAGTCATGAGGATTTTGAGTTAATACTCCAAAATCAGGCTCGTAAAAATTGAACATAGAGATAGAAACACCAAATCTCTAGTCGAGTTCCTAGAATAAGAAAATATTGATTTGGCACTCGGAAACTCTACTCTGGATCGAACTAGCGAGATATCCCCTTGCAAGAAATGAAAGAAAAGCTGATGAAGCCGGCTTAATTTCAAATCTGTCAAAGAACAGCTATCAAAATGATCCAGCCATGGGTTATCATCTGGCCAAATCTAGGGTCATCATGAGAAAAACAATGGCCTGTCAGACAAGGCCATAAGAAAAAAGAAGAAAATTCTTTGTGGGACCATCAACCCACAGGGAAAAGTATTTGTCCACATCTATAAAGCATCTTTAAAGGTGGATAAGGAGGACCATCCCCACTATCCTTAGAGAAGTTTGCATAACGCGTGCCAGTTGTAGAAGATAAGGAGGACCATCCCCACTATCCTCAGAGAAGTTTGCCTATATAAGGAGGCTTCAGCAAACAGAGAAGGTATACATCAATTTCCCACTTACATTTTCTCTAGTTTCCTAAGTTCCCGTTTGCTAACATAAATATTGTTTTAAGTTTGTAATTGGCTTGGAGTTTTTGGTGTGTACGTGTAGCTGTTGGAGCTTCGTGTGTTTGAATAACATCTGGTATTCATCAGATTTTGTAAGTTAATGCTTAAATTTAATATATAAAGTTGAGAGTTTTATTCCTGCTCTTTATGTGATATATATATATATATATATATATATATATATATATATATATATATATATATATATATATATCTTTGGGCAAATATGGTATCAGAGCCAAGTTACAGCTTTCATTAATGCTTAAACATCCCTTTGTATGAATCTCACTTGCTAAAGGACCTAAAGGAGCATTTAACCCCGTGCTTAGGCCTTCTTCCAATGATCCCTTAGACTTTTAGGCCTAACTTGCTTCTTCCTATAGAGTTTTAGGCCTAGTTCCTTATATCCGTGAAAGTATTAGGCATCTTTTGCAAACTCGAAAAGATTTAGGCCTAAGATGAGAAAAACAGAACTTTTAGACCTAACTAGTTATTTATCCCCAAAATGTAAGATGCTTTGGGGCATGATAAAATCCCCAAGTTACTTTATGCCAAGGCACACACTCTGAATTCTCAATGCATACAAATATGCATCTTTCACAGGGAACTTTGAAACAGTCAAAACCTTAGGAATAAAATCAAAGAATATCTCTAGCTCTGAGCATTTTCTTCCAGCCTACAGAACCAATAGAAGACATAGGTAATAGTAATAAGAAGGGGATTACAATCACACGACTTGCACCTTGTCTTACGGAGAAACCAAATGCATCGTTTATTGATGGCTTAGCTAACTCTTGATAACAAAAAGTATAAAAAAAAAGTGGGTCGCAAAAGATTCTTCAAATATTGAAGAGGAAATAGGGAATTTTCATCTGAAATATCATGACTTAAATCTAAGGTACAAGTAACCGCAATAGGCCAGAAAATAACAAATGCTAAGATAACCATATTATATGAATACCAAAAGAATAAAGTTTCCTTCTATGCCTTCATATTTTCATCTCATGGCCAACAAATATGGCAAAAGGATCACGGGGTTTTTTAAAAAATCATTTCATACTCCCTGATTAGGGTTACTCCAAAAGGTATCTGCTGGAAGAGTTTATATCTTAAAAATTAAAGTTCACCCAGCTCTACATTGTATTGTAACTGTTAGGCACTAGCCATTGAAATGGCAACTTAAATGAATTTAGAAAAATAAGGCAACGTGGAGACTTGCTAGTGCAGCTTCCAACTAATGAATCCAATTTATAGAGCACAAAAGGAAAGGATGAGAACAAGTTAACTTTCCCATTTAAAATTGCTAAGAAACAGAACAATATACACATCCCATTTAACAATACTCATGGGTTATAACATAGAATGGAGGATAACTCAAAGATGGAGCATCATGTATGGAGAACTCTATCCCACGTGTATGGAGCATCATGTAATCAACAAGAGCGAAAAACCTCAAAGATGACTTTTCCAAATGAAACCGCACTAAAAATATTATGAGCACTTGATTCATAATCAAAGCAATAAAAACAGCAAGATGAAGTAAGAAAACTTGAAATCAAAGAAATAGATACTCCCTCCGTCCTTGAATAATTGTACACTTTGTTTTTACTGTTTTACAGTATTTAATCTATGATTTTTTTTTCATGAATTTTTAGACTTTAAAGTTAATAATTTATATGCATGTCATAATTTGAAGTATAAATTTTCTAAATATATTTTTTCTGAATTTTTAAAACTTGCTATCTTTGTTAAAATTTGAGTCAAACATTGAACCTTGAAACAGCAAAGTCAAAGTGTATAATCTTTCAGGACGGAGGTAGTATAAAATAAAAAACAAAGAATCTAAAAGCACAGAGAGAAAATTTAATTAAAGAACATTGTTCATTATAGACATCTTTTGAAAATAATGAATTGAACTAACATTGTTCATACCTCTAGGCTTCAGCTTTGTGTATGCAAAGTGACAGTTGCTTAAAGCATCAAGCCGTACATTTGTCATATTAGATTTCCTGAGAGAATGAATGCATGTATGGATGCATGTGCATGCATGCATGGATGCGTGTGTGTGTATGTATGCAAGTGTATGAATGTTTCATGTATGCATTAAATCTTAAAAAAGAAAAATAGTTTTATTGCCTCGATAAGAAACCCATTTCGTAGTCTTCACTAATTCCATGTAATATCTTGAAAAAAACAAGCCTAGTATCAAATAAATGGAACTAGTAAAAGGAAATGAATTTATGGATGATAATACCGAAACAAAAATTTGAACATGACACTAAAGAGTTTGAAGATATCAAATTACCTGAAATAGGAAAATAATCTTGAGGCTATAACACGCATAAACTCACATAAACTCACATATGCTAAATAATCAGCCCATAAAGAGACCTACGAGATAAAGTATGACGAGTTGGAAACGACAAGAAAAGAGACATACCAAATGGGCAATTCTTTCAATAAGTCCTCCTGAAAGCACTATTCTTTTTTATGCATCAATATAATGACAATTGCTTTAGCTATAGAAGAAATTCTAGGACTTTTAGAGATCTTTTTTAAAAATGTCAATGGAATAGAGCTTACGACATAATTACCTACAATGATCCATCTTGATGTGGCGCTTTCACTACTTTCATGTAATGTCCTGAAAATGGAAAACTTAAAACCATAAAGATGAAGAGAAAAAATCATAGAATCCGAAGGTCAGAGAGAAAACAAACTTAATTAAAGAGCTTACATCATTTTAGATATCTAATTTGAAAGTAGCAAATTGAATAAACTTACCGAATCATTGTATTCGATCGAGTTAACACGGCCTTATACCTCGAGGCTTCAGCTCTGTGTATGCAAAGTGACTACTGGTTCAAGTATAAAACTTTATCTCTGTCATTACATAACATTCAAATTTAGTATAACTTACCATCTTAATATAGTTGAAAAATCTTCACATTACGAGAAGTGTCAAATGAAGTAGAAAAACTTGGAGAGAAAACAGAAGGAACCGACAAAATGGACAAGCCTTATTATTAATTCCTCCTCAAAGCGCACATCCTTTTTCGCTTCTCCTGCGACAATTGTGAAATGAAGTAGAGAAACTTGGAAGAGAAAACAAAAAGAAACATACCAAATGGGCAAGACTTTCTATTAACGCCTCCTCAAAGCTCTAGAGGAGATTCTAGAAGCCTAGGAATTCTTTATAAAATGGTAAATGGAAGAGATCTTACAAGATAGTTGATTTCAAGAATAATTCTTGATGTCACATTTTTGTTACTTCCATGCAATGTTCTGGAAAATGGAAAATCTAAAATTAAAGAAATAAATATAAAAAACCAAAGAATCAGGAAGAGCTTAGAGAAACCCGAATGAAGAATATTGTTCATTAAAGACATATCTTGAAATTAGCGAATTGAATTAACTTACCAAATCATTATATAAGAATGAGTGAGCATGACCTCATACCTCGAGACTTCACCTCTATGTATACAAAGTGACTGATGGTGAAAGAATAAAAACCTTACCTTTGTCATACTACATGTCCCAAGAGAATGAATGTATGTTTGTATGTATGTATGCATGATGTATGTGTATGAATGTTTGATGTATGCATTAAATCTTAAAAAAAGAAAAATAGTTTTATTGCCTGGATAAGAAACCCATTCCGCAATCTTCACTACTTCTATGTAATATCCTGAAAATAACAAGCCTATTATCAAATAAATGGAACTAGAAAAAGGAAATGAATTTATGGATGATAATACTGAAACTAAAATTCGAACATGACACTAAAAAGCTTGAATATATGAAGTTAACTGAAATAGGAAAATAATCTTGATGCTATAACACGCACCAAAACTCACATATGCTAAATAATCAGCCCATAAAGAGAGAGAGATCTACTTGATAAAGTATGAAGAGCTGGAAATGACAAGAAAAGAGACATACCAAATGGGCAATTCTTTCAATAAGTCCACCTGAAATCACTATTCTTTTTTTAGCTTCAATCCAATAACAATTGCTTTAGCTACAAAAGAAATTCTAGTAATTTTAGAGATCTTTGAAAAAATATCAATGGAATAGAGCTTACATGTAATGTCTGAAAATGGAAAACTTAAAACCAAAAAGATGGAAAAACAATCATAGAATCCGACAGAGAGAAAACAAACTTAATTAAAGAGCTTACATCATTTTAGATATCTTATTTGAAAGTACAGCAAATTGAATAAACTTATTGAATCATTGAATCCGATCGAGTTAACACAGCCTTATACCTCAAGGCTTCAGCTCTGTGTATGCAAAGTGACTACTGGTTCAAGCATCAAACTTTATTTGTCATTACATAACATTCAAATTTAGTATAACTTACCATCTTAATATAATTGAAAATTCTTCACATTACGAGAAGTGTCAAATGAAGTAGAAAATCTTGGAGAGAAAACAGAAGTAACCAACAAAATGGACAAGCCTTATTATTAATTCCTCCTCAAAGTGCACATCCTTTTCCGCTTCACTCCTGCAACAATTGTGAAATCAAGTACAGAAACTTGGAAGAGAAAACAAAAAGGAACATACCAAATGGGCAAGACTTTCTATTAACGCCTCCTCAAAGCTCTCATCTTTTTCTGCTTCACTCCTGCGACAATTGCTTCACATCTAGAAGAGATTCTTGGAGTCTAGGAATTCTTTATAAAATGGTAAATGAAAGAGATCTTACAAGATAATTGATTTCAAGAATAATTCTTGATGTCACATTTTTGTTACTTCCATGCAATGTTTTGGAAAACGGAAAACTTAAAATCAAAGAAATTAATATAAAAAACCAAAGATTCAGGAAGGGCTTAGAGAAAACTGAATTAATTGAAGAACATTGTTCGTTAAACATATCTTGAAATTAGTGAACTGAATTAACTTACCTAATCATTTTATAAGAATGAGTGAGCATGACATACGTCGAGACTTCATCTCTATGTATACAAAGTGACTGGTGGTGAAAGAATAAAAACCTTACCTTTGTCATAATAGATGTCCCAAGAGAATGAATGTATGTATGATGCATGTGTATGAATGTTTGATGTATGCATTAAATCTTAAAAAAGAAAAATAGTTTTATTGCTTGGAAATAAAAAGCCTATTGTCAAATAAATGGAACTAGAAAAAAGAAATGAATTTATGGATGATAATACTGAAACTAAAATTCGAACAACTTCAAGAGTGAGGATAGTGGCCGTGGGTGTGGTCCAGTTGCAGTGGTGGAAGTGGAAGTTTTTGGGCTAAGCCAGTTTCTGCTTTTCTGTTTTCAGCCATTGCACTGGTGAGCCTAGGGCGACGAATATGGCTCAAAGGTGTCTATACAAGGCCCTTCTCTTATTAAAAAAAATAGGCAATGCACTCTTTGAATGGTACTTTATGAAGAAAGAATGAATCTTTTTGTTAGAAGTTATACGGACTTTAAAAAAGGAAATGCCACGCTCCGCGTGTCACGAGATATGAGGCGTTCTAATCGAAGGGTTATACCTCTCGGCCCTATTACGGTAAGGCCAATGCACCAGCCAGCCGGTGTGGTGGCGAACACGCTGTGCTTTAAGCCAAGCTGTTCACCTTGTAGACGGAGCATTTTCATATATAGAAAGTGTGCCGTGCGTGATTCATAAGATTGGGAAGCTAGGGAACAAAACTTCCTTCTAGCCTACCGTCTATCACTACCTGAACGTACTTTTAAGATTCACCCGAGCCGAGGAGAACTCGGATTGAAGATTGTGCAGTGCTTTCCTCTGTTAGTTGTGCTAGGCTGTCTGCGTAACGAACTACTGATCTATAAATTCGAAGAGGCAGGAGCTTTGATCTTCCTCATGACTAGTTAGCCGACGAGTATAAGGGAAGGAGGGACTGATGAAAAGAAAGAAATCAACGAAAACCCAATTTCCACTGGCTCGTAAGCACCCGGGACTGCTACTTAAATTACTGGAACTTTTACACAATCAGGCTTCTCAAGGGCTAGAACTGACCGACGATACTTTTTCTTCTATACTCGTCTTGGAAGTATGGTTTGCGAGCTGCCCGAGAAAGAGATGCCTAAAGGAAAGGGACTAGCCGGGAATTACTTGTATTGGAAGAAATTCAAGCCCTTCCAATCGTTAAGAAACTTGGTAATTCATGCTTTTGGAATAAGAACTGCTCTTGTGAACAAATCTGCTGCAAAATAAGTAGTACTAGGGCCTTCGACTGGGAAAGTAAGAAGTCGATGGTTACGGTTCCTGTACCATCTCCTAATGAAAAGCCCGTGTTTTTCGCCTCAATGCCATTAGCTTTCATTAAGTCCAATTAAAATCGTGAGACTTGCAAGAAAGAGCGTCTTTTTGGCCTGCATGCCTTTTTCCTTCGTAGTGTTTCATGGAAATCGTGCTTTAGCTACAAAAGAAATTCTAGGAATTTTAGAGATCTTTTAAAAAAATGTCAATGGAATAGAGCTTACATGTAATGTCTTGAAAATGGAAAACTTAAAACCAAAAAGATGGAAAAAAATCGTAGAATCTGAATGTCAGAGAGGAAACAAACTTAATTAAGGAGCTTACATCATTTTAGATATCTTATTTGAAAGTATAGCAAATTGAATAAACTTACCGAATCATTGTATCCGATTGAGTTAACACGGCCTTATACCATGAGCTGGTTCAAGCATCAAACTTTATAGCTGTCATTACATAACATTCAAATTTAGTATAACTTACCATCTTAATATTGTTGAAAAATCTCCATTAAGAGAAATGTCAAATGAAGTAGAAAAACCATCTTAATATTGTTGAAAAATCTCCACATTAAGAGAATTGTCAAATGAAGTAGAAAAACTTGGGAGAGAAAACAGAAGTTACCGAACAATTGGACAAGCCTTATTATTAATTCCTCCTCAAAGTGCACATCCTTTTCCGCTTCACTCCTGAGACAATTGTGAAATGAAGTAGAGAAACTTGGAAGAGAAAACAAAAAGAAACATATGAAATAGGCAAGACTTTCTATTAACTCCTCAAAGAACTCATCTTTTTGCTTCACTCCTGCGACAATTGCTTTACATCTAGAAGAGATTCTTGGAGTCTATGAATTCTTTATATAATGGTAAATGGAAGAGATCTTGCAGGATAGTTGATTTCAAGAATAATTCTTGATGTCACATTTTTGTTACTTCCATGCAATGTTCTGGAAAATGGAAAACCTAAAATTAAAGAAATAAATATAAAAAACCAAAGAATCGGGAAGAGCCTAGAGAAGAGAAAACTGAATGAAGAACATTGTTCCTTAAAGACATCTTGAAATTAGCGAACTGAATTAACTTACCAAATCATCATATAAGATTGAGTGAGCATGACCTCTTACCTCGAGGCTTCAGGTCTATGTATAAAAAGTGGCCACTGATTAAAGAATAAAACTTTACCTTTGTCATACTAGATGTCCCAAGAGAATGAATGTATGGATGCATGTGGATGTATGCATGCATGCATGTATCTATGCATTATTTGATGTATGCATTAAATCTTAATAAATAGATAAGAATCTCATTCCGTTCTTCACCACTTCCATGTAACATCCTGAAAATATCAAGTCTAGTATCAAATAAATGTATCTAGAAAAGAAATGAATTTATGGATGATATTAGTGAAACAAAAATTCGAACATGACACTAAAGAGCTTGAAGATATCAGGTTACCTGAAACACGAAAATAATCTTGAAGCTATAACACGCACCCATACTCACATAAGCAAAATATTCAGCCCTTAAAGAGACCTACGAGATAAAGTATGAAGAGCTGGAAACGACAAGAAAAGAGACATACCAAATGGGCAATTCTTTCAATAAGTTTCTTTGTTCCTGAAAGCACTATTATTTTTTCTGTCCAACGAGAATTGCTTTTACTATAGAAGAAATTCTAGGAGTATTAGAGATCTTTTAAAAAAATGTCAATGGAATAGGGCTTACGAGATAATTACCTACAAGGATCCATCTTGATGTGACATTTTCACTACTTCATGTAATGTCTAGAAAATGGAAAACTTAAAACCAAAATGGTGGGGAAAACATCGTAGAATCTGAAGTTCAGAGAGATAACAAACTTAATTAAAAAGATTACATCATTTTAGATATCTTATTTGAAAGTATAGCAACTTGAATAAACTTACCGAATCATTGTATCTGATTGAGTTAACACGACCTTATACCTCGAGTCTTCAGCTCTGTGTATGCAAAGTGACTACTGGTTCAAACATCAAATTTTATCTCTGTCATTACATAACATTCAAATTTAGTATAACTTACCATCTTAATATTGTTGAAAAATCTCCACATTAAGAGAAGTGCCAAATGAAGTAGAAAAACTTGGAGATAAAACATAAGTAACCGAGAAAATGGACAAGCCTTATTATTAATTCCTCCTCAAAGCTGTTAGAATGCACATAATCATTGTTAATATCTGTTAATATCCTTTTTTTATTCTGTATATCTTCACTTTAGGCATGTATAGATTATGCTCCCTAGAAATCAGGGATTACCTCTACAAATCAGGGATTAGATCTTAGGAAATATTTTTTTCCTTTTTGCTGATTCCCAGCAGATGTATTTAAATGTTGAGAAGCAATGAAGTTAAATATGAAAGCATCATTTCTCACATGGTATCAGAGCTTTAGGTCAGATCAAAACCTAAACCTCATATTTTCTTTCAGCCTTCATTGCAAAACCTCTTTCTCTAGTCTTCATCGCAGAGTTGTTTCCAGGCCTTCATTGCCATTTCTACAAGACATTAGCTAAAACCCTAGTGTTTTTTTCCTGGCCTTTATCGCCAAATTTCCCAAACGTTTTCTCACAAAATGTCTCTCATACCAAAAATTCTGAAAAATCTTTCTCTGGCCTTCATTGCCAAATAGAATTTATAAGGGGAAGGTCAAAAGTACAGCAGCCAAACAGAATACTATATCCACAACTCACCAAGATGACTCAGGAAAGGAGGCACACAACCGAGATGAAGTAGAGAAGCTAACGAACTTCCCAGATTCTCTCAGGTCGAAGGGAAGTTCCTTTGCCTCTCTTGCCCTCTCAAGTATCACTCCTCCCTTAGTATTTCATGTCTCAGCTAGTGTGTTCCCTTGGATGCTAGATTCAGGTGCCACAAACCATATGACACCCTCATCCTCCTATTTTATTTCCTACCATCCTAGCCAGGCAACAAGAAAATTGTGGTTTCTGATGGTTCATCCATCACTGTTGCGGGATTTGGAGATGTCCAAATAAACCCAAAAATCCTTCTAAAAAATGTTCTGCGTGTGCCCAAGTTGTCTACCAGTCTTGTGTCCATTCATAAACTCACCCTTGACTTAAATTGTCAAATTATTTTTTAACCTAGTCACTGTATATTTCAAGACCAGATTTCAGGGAAGAAAATTGGAACTGCTAAAGAAAGGGATGACCTTTAATACCTTGAGGAAGCTAGGGTGTTGATTCTCCTAACACTATGCATGTCAAGAGTGAGACTTTCTAATCCATAAAAAAATAAAATTTGGATGTACCATTTTCGTCTAGGACATCCATAAAGTCATGTTTCTGACTCTCTTGAAAGATTTCAATGATGAAGTTTTTCACTGTGATGTTTGTGAATTAGCCAAACATAAAAGGGGTCCTCATCCAAGGAGTGATAAAAGATGTCAAACACCCTTTGATTTGATTCACTCAGATATATGGGGACCCTCTAAAATCCCTAAAATAACTGGGGCAAAATGGTTTGCTACTTTTATTATGATTGCACTAGAGTCACATGGGTTTTTCTGCTAAAAATAAGTCAGATATGAGCACTGTTCTTACTAGATTTCAGAAAATGATTGAAACCCAATTTGAAGTAAAAATCAAAAGGTTTAGGACTGACAATGCCTCTGATTATTTTAATCAAACACTGTCCAATTTCTTCCAAAATCAGGGCATTGTGCATGAGTCATCTTGTGTTTATACCAACAAAATGGGATAGTTGAAAGGAAAAATGGTCATCTTTTGCAAACTACTCGTGCTCTTCTTTTTCAAAAGAAAGTCCCAAAACACTACTGGGGAGAAGCACCCATCAGAATCTCAAATAATCTGGAATTAAGAGTATTTGGGTGTCATGACTTTGTTCACACATATAATAAAGGGAAATTGGAACCTAGGGCAACTAAATGTGTTTTTCTTGGATATTCTTCAACACAAAAAGGTTACAAATGTTATCATCCAAGAACAAGAAAATTTTTCATCTCCTTGGATGTAACTTTTCAAGAACAACTATCCTTCTTCGCCTCTTCAAATAGGCAAGAATCATTGAACCAAATGGCAGAAATTGATCCAGATTTTTTCGTGTTTGAACTTCCATCCTTAGAAATAGGAATAAAAGATTTTCAAAACATTCCAGAACATCCAAATCTTGAACTAGAGCCAAATCCCACTAATGAGATGCATAGTGAAGGTAGATTTGGTCAGGTTTACTCAAGGAGAAAAGACCCAACCCCTGGACCTATGCAAGACCAAAACTCTGCTCCTGAATTAGGTACTGAGGCATGCCATAAAACATACTCTTCTTCGCCTACTGATGAATACTACATCCCTATTGCCCTTAGAAAAGGAAGGACGGAATGCACTAAAAACCCTTTATATCCCCTGGCCAATTCAGTTTCTTTTCACCGAATGTCTAAATCCTACAAAGCATTTCAAGCCAACCTTCATAATATCCAAATCCCAAACACTTTAGTTGAGACAATGTCTAAAAACGATTGGAGAGATGCAATGAGAGTGGAAATGGAACAGAACAAAACAAAACAAAACCTGGGAAATCACTGAACTGTCGAAAGGAAAGAAGGTGGTGGGACGCAAGTGGGTGTTTTCTGTGAAATATAAACCTGATGGGTCTTTCGAGAGGTATAAGGCACGACTTGTGGCTAAGGGCTATACACAGACCTATGGACTTGATTACCAAGAAACATTTGCACCAGTAGCAGAGATGAACACAGTGATAATTTTTTTATCACTTGCTGCTAACTTTAACTAGGATATGCAGCAATATGATGTCAAAAATGCTTTCCTCCATGGAGAGTTGGAGGAGATATATATATATATGGTTGTTTCCCCAGGTTTTTTAGAAGGCATTAAAGGGAATCAGGTATGTAAGCTCAAGAAAGCCCTTTATGGGTTGAAACAATCTCCGAGAGCTTGGTTCGAAAGGTTCACAGGTGTCATGCTGAAATTAGATTATAAACAATGTCAGGGTGGTCACACATTGTTTATAAAACATACTAATTCAGGGGGAGTCACAGCTTTACTTATGTATGTAGATGACATAATTGTAACAGGGGATGATGAACAAGAAAATGTGGCCCTAAAGCAACACCTGGTCAAGAAATTTCAGATAAAAGAGCTGGGAAGGCTCAAATACTTCCTTGGAATAGAGGTGGCACACTCGAAGCTTTTCCCAGCAGAAATATGTGATTGACTTGCTAAAGGAGACAGGAAAAATGGCCTGCCAACCTGTATCTACCCCCGTGGATCCAAATCACAAGCTAGGAGAAGCCAAAGATACTCGAAGTGTTGACAAAGAGAGGTCCAGTAAGTCCAGTAAGCCAATTCATGCATGATCCCAAGGAGCTGCACCTACAGGCTGTAAACAGAATCCTTCACTACCTTAAAGGTTGTCCAGGTAAAGGAATTTTATTTAAAAGAGATGGAGGCATGCAATTAGAGGGATACACAGATGCGGACTATGCTGGTTCAGCAGTGGACAGGAGGTCTACATCTGGCTATTGTACCTTCTTAGGAGGAAATTTAGTCACATGGAGAAGCAAGAAGCATGTAGTGGCAAGGTCAAGCTCTGAGGCAGAGTTCAAGACCCTAGCACAAGGAGTTTGTTACTCTGGATTAAAATTGTCCTGCAGGATCTGAAAGTTAAAACTACTGGGCCTATGAAGTATTGCAACAAGTCAGCAATACAAATTGCACATAATCCTGTGCAACATGAGAGGACCAAACATATTGAAATAGACAAGAACTTCATCAAGGAAAAGCTGGACAGAAAAATCATCTGCACCCCTTCTATTCCGTCTCATCAACAACTGGCATATATCCTTACCAAAGGACATCGAGGACCAGCCTTACTAGAAGCTCGTTTGCAAGTTGGGAATGGAGGATATCCACTCACCAGCTTGAGGGGGACTGTTAGAATGCACATAATCATTGTTAATATCTGTTAATATCATTTTTTATTCTGTATATCTTCACTTTAGGCATGTAAAGATTAGAATCCCTTGAAATCAGGAATTAGATCTTAGGAAATATTTTTTTCCTTTTTGCTGATTCCCAGCAGATGTATTTAAACGTTGAGAAGCATTGAAGTTAAATATAAAAGCATCATTTCTCACATCTTGTCACGGGCCTAGAGTCCAGCGCAGCCCACAGTACTCATGCGGCTTCCCGAGGCCATAGATGATACCTCCCGGACCAGCGTTACCATACGCGTGCCAACTGGTTTCGCCCTGCCATGGACTCATCAGGGAAGCGGCAGTAGCTCCCGACCAGTTGTGCCTTATACGACTACGATCCCCCTTCATGGTCAAGTCCTCCCGACCTGACTCGGTCAGACCGTAGCACAAGGCAGAACCACGCCTCAATGCTAATGTCGCCTCCCTCATTACACCATAGGCGGCAAACCACGAAAGCACGAAACCATCCAATTGGTCTTTACACGGTCACGACATTCCCCCACTCAACAAACAGCACGCCCTCGTGCTAGGGGAAGGACTCCGCCCTAGGACCGAACATACCGTACTCGCAATGCACACCACCCAGACCAGCCATCACACACGGCAATCGGGCTTCTTTTGGCTACCATAATCCGCATCTCCTCGCGGACATCACCTTTGGGGCAGAGCACTCCTCAGCACGTCCCAACAATCATGGTGACGTACCAACATAGTCCTC
Source organism: Stellera chamaejasme (assembly GCA_024586325.1). Taxonomy (NCBI): domain Eukaryota; kingdom Viridiplantae; phylum Streptophyta; class Magnoliopsida; order Malvales; family Thymelaeaceae; genus Stellera; species Stellera chamaejasme. The sequence goes on from CM044986.1 coordinate 3,495,297, forward strand.
ACCTAAAGACCCCACAAGGTGTGCACCAGTACGCGTATGTCCCCGCTCTGATACCACGTTAAAGCATCCAACCCAAAACCAATTGGTTATGGATGCAGAGATCTCATCATATTATATAGCAATGGGTAGCCCATTCTATTGACTATGTGGGATATAATCCACTTCAACACACCCCATAACCTGTACGCTAGATTTTACACTCTACACGTGGGTATTTTGGGCTTTCTTTGTGCAATGGCCGCTTCACACCTGCGACAATTGTGAAAAGAAATAGAGAAACTTGGAAGAGAAAACAAAAAGAAACATACCAAATGGGCAAGACTTTCTATTAACTCCTCAAAGCACTCATCTTTTTCTGCTTCACTCCTACGACAATTGCTTCACATCTAGAAGAGATTCTTGGAGTCTACGAATTCTTTATAAAATGGTAAATGGAAGAGATCTTGCAAGATAGTCGATTTCAAGAATAATTCTTAATGTAACATTTTTGTTACTTCCATGCAATGTTCTGGAAAATGGAAAACCTAAAATTAAAGAAATAAATACTCCCTCCGTCCCACAAAGGTTGTAGGATTTGTTTGGGCACATATATTAAAGAAAGTGGGAGAATAGTAGTGTGTTGACAAAATTACCCTCATGAAAAAGAAAGAAGGAGAAGATTTTGTGGACCCCAATTTTAAGTTTAATGGGAGGAAAGAGAAAAACTTGTGGGTCCATGGTGTGAGATAAGAGGATAAAATGGTAAAAATGGTGATAGAAAGTTTCGGTTTTAGGAAAGTTGACAACCTTTGTGAGACGACCCAATATAGTAATGTTGACAACCTTTGTGGGACGGAGGGAGTAATATATTTTTCAAATTTATTTATTTATATATATTTTATTCATTAATAAAAAAACACCATCTTAATTTTTTCAAAATTACTTTCTTGAATCGAGCCTATGTATTTCGTATTGAGAAATGTTGTGTTTGATAATTATCTCAATTTAGATGAATTTTCATTATTACCTATTCTATAATACTCCCTCCGTCCCACAAAGGTTGTAGGATTTGTTTGGGCACATATATTAAGGAAAGTGGGAGAATAGTAGAGTGTTGACAAAATTACCCTCATGAAAAAGAAAGAAGGAGAAAATTTTGTGGATCCCAATTTTAAGTTTAATGGGAGGAAAGAGAAAAACTTGTGGGTCCATGGTGTGAGATAAGAGGATAAAATGGTAAAAATGGTGATAGAAAGTTTCTGTTTTAGGAAAGTTGACAACCTTTGTGGGACGGCCCAATATAGTAATGTTGACAACCTTTGTGGGACGGAGGAGTATAAAAAACCAAAGAATCGGGAAGAGCTTAGAAAACCGAATGAAGAACATTGTTCGTTAAATACATATCTTGAAATTAGCGAACTGAATTAACTTACCAAATCATCATATAAGATTGAGTGAGCATGACGTCTTACCTCGAGGCTTCAGGTCTATGTATACAAAGTGACTACTGGTTAAAGAATAAAACCTTACTTTTGTCATACTAAATGTCCCAAGAGAATGAATGTATGTATGGATGGATGCATGTGGATGTATGCATGCATGTATGTATGTATGTATGCATGCATGGTTGAATGCATGGATGCATGATGCAAATGTATGAATATTTGATGTATGCATTAAATCTTAAAAAATAAAAATAGTTTTATTGCGGAGATAAGAATCTCATTCCATAGTCTTCACTACTTCCATGTCACATCCTGAAAATATCAAGCCTAGTATCAAATAAATGTAACTAGAAAAAAAAGAAATGAATTTATGGATGATATTACTGAAACAAAAATTCGAACATGACACTAAAGATCTTGAAGATATCAGGTTACCTGAAACACGAAAATAATCTTGAGGCTATAACACGCACCCATACTCACATAAGCTAAATATTCAGCCCTTAAAGAGACCTACGAGATAAAGTATGAAGAGCTGGAAACGACAATAAAAGAGACATACCAAATGGGCAATTCTTTCAATAAGTTTCTTTGTTCCTGAAAGCACTATTATTTTTTCTGCTTCAATCCAACGAAAATTCCTTTTACTATAGAAGAAATTCTAGGAGTATTAGAGATCTTTTAAAAAAATGTCAATGAAATAGGACTTACGAGATAATTACCTACGAGGATCCATCTTGATGTGGCATTTTCACTACTTCCATACAATATCTAGAAAATCGAACACTTAAAACCAAAATGGTGGGGAAAAAATCGTAGAAGCTGAAGGCCACAGAGATAACAAACTTAATTAAAGAGCTTACAGCATTTTAGATATCTTATTTGAAAGTATAGCAAATTGAATAAACTTACCGAATCATTGTATTCGATCGAGTTAACACGACCTTATACCTCGAGGCTTCAGCTCTGTGTATGCAAAGTGACTACTGGTTCAAGCAGCAAACTTTATCTCTGTCATTACATAACATTCAAATTTAGTATAACATACCATCTTAATATTGTTGAAAAATCTCCACATTAAGAGAAATGTCATATGAAGTAGAAAAACTTGGAGAGAAAACAGAAGTAACCGACAAAATGGACAAGCCTTACTATTAATTCCTCCTCAAAGCGCACATCCTTTTCCGCTTCTCCTGCGACAATTGTGAAATGAAGTAGAGAAACTTGGAAGAGAAAACAAAAGAAACATACCAAATGGGCAAGACTTTCTATTAACGCCTCCTCAAAGCACTCATCTTTTTCTGCTTCACTCCTGCGACAATTGCTTCACATCTACAAGAGATTCTAGGAGCCTAGAATTCTTTATAAAATGGTAAATGGAAGAGATCTTACAAGATAGTTGATTTCAAGAATAATTCTTGATGTCACATTTTTGTTACTTCCATGCAATGTTCTGGAAATGGAAAACCTAAAATTAAAGAAATAAATATAAAAAACCAAAGAATCAGGAAGAGCTTAGAGAAAACCAATGAAGAACATTGTTCATTAAAGACATCTTGAAATTATCGAACTGAATTAACTTACAAAATCATCATATAAGATTGAGTGAGCATGACCTCTTACCTCGAGGCTTCAGGTCTATGTATACAAAGTGACTACTGGTTAAAGAATAAAACCTTACTTTTGTCATACTAAATGTCCCAAGAGAATGAATGTATGGATGGATGGATGCATGTGGATGTATGCATGCATGTATGTACGTATGTATGCATGGATGCATGATGCAAATGTATGAATATTTGATGTATGCATTAAATTTTAAAAAATAAAAATAGTTTTATTGCCAAGATAAGAATCTCATTCCATAGTCTTCACTACTTCCCTGTAACATCCTGAAAATATCAAGCCTAGTATCAAATAAATGTAACTAGAAAAAAATGAATTTATGGATGATATTACTGAAACAAAAATTCGAACATGACACTAAAGAGCTTGAAGATATCAGGTTACCTGAAACACGAAAATAATCTTGAGGCTATAACACGCACTCATACTCACATAAGCTAAATATTCAGCCCTTAAAGAGACCTACGAGATAAAGTATGAAGAGCTGGAAACGACAATAAAAGAGACATACCAAATGGGCAATTCTTTCAATAAATTTCTTTGTTCCTGAAAGCACTTATTTTTCTGCACTTATTTTTCTGCTTCAATCCAACGACAATTCCTTTTACTATAGAAGAAATTCTAGGAGTATTAGAGATCTTTTAAAAAATGTCAATGGAATAGGGCTTACGAGATAATTACCTACGAGGATCCATCTTGATGTGGCATTTTCACTACTTCCATACAATGTCTAGAAAATGGAAAACTTAAAACCAAAATGGTGGGGTAAAAAATCGTAGAAGATGAAGGTCAGAGAGATAACAAACTTAATTAAAGAGCTTACAGCATTTTAGATATCTTATTTGAAAGTATAGCAAATTGAATAAACTTACCGAATCATTGTATTCGATCTCGAGGCTTCAGCTCTGTGTACGCATAGTGATTACTGCTTCGAGCAGCAAACTTTATCTCTGTCATTACATAACATTCAAATTTAGTATAACATACCATCTTAATATTGTTGAAAAATCTCCACATTAAGAGAAATGTCAAATGAAGTAGAAAAACTTGGAGAGAAAACATAAGTAACCGACAAAATGGACAAGCCTTACTATTAATTCCTCCTCAAAGCGCACATCCTTTTCCGCTTCTCCTGCGACAATTGTGAAATGAAGTAGAGAAACTTGGAAGAGAAAACAAAAAGAAACATACCAAATGGGCAAGACTTTCTATTAACGCCTCCTCAAAGCACTCATCTTTTTCTGCTTCACTCCTGCGACAATTGCTTCACATCTACAAGAGATTCTAGGAGCCTAGAATTCTTTATAAAATGGTAAATGGAAGAGATCTTACAAGATAGTTGATTTCAAGAATAATTCTTGATGTCACATTTTGTTACTTCCATGCAATGTTCTGGAAAATGGAAAATCTAAAAGTAAAGAAATAAATATAAAAACCAAAGAATCAGGAAGAGCTTAGAGAAACCGAATGAAGAACATTGTTCATTAAAGACATATCTTGAAATTAGCTAACTCAAGTAACTTACCAAATCATCATATAAGATTGAGTGAGCATGACGTCTTACCTCGAGGCTTCAGGTCTATGTATACAAAGTGACTACTGGTTAAAGAATAAAACCTTACTTTTGTCATACTAAATGTCCGAAGAGATTGAATGTATGGATGGATGGATGCATGTGGATGTATGCATGCATGTATGTATGTATGTATGCATGCAAGGTTGAATGCATGGATGCATGGTTGAATGCATGGATGCATGATGCAAATGTATGAATATTTGATGTATGCATTAAATCTTAAAAATAAAAAGTTTTATTTCCTATATAATATTCTCATTCCATAGTCTTCACTACTTCCATGTCACATCCTGAAAATATCAAGCCTAGTATCAAATAAATGTAACTAGAAAAAAGAAAAGAAATGAATTTATGGATGATATTAGTGAAACAAAAATTCGAACATGACACTAAAGAGCTTGAAGATATCAGGTTACCGGAAACACGAAAATAATCTTGAGGCTATAACACGCACCCATACTCGCATAAGCTAAATATTCAGCCCTTAAAGAGACCTACGAGATAAAGTATGAAGAGCTGGAAACGACAATAAAAGAGACATACCAAATGGGCAATTCTTTCAATAAGTTTCTTTGTTCCTGAAAGCACTTATTTTTCTGCTTCAATCCAACGAAAATTCCTTTTACTATAGAAGAAATTCTAGGAGTATTAGAGATCTTTTAAAAAAATGTCAATGGAATAGGGCTTACAAGATAATTACCTACGAGGATCCATCTTGATGTGGCATTTTCACTACTTCCATACAATGACTAGAAAAACGAAAAATTAAAACCAAAATGGTGGGGTAAAAAATCGTAGAAGATGAAGGTCAGAGAGATAACAAACTTAATTAAAGAGCTTACAGCATTTTAGATATCTTATTTGAAAGTATAGCAAATTGAATAAACTTACCGAATCATTGTATTCGATCGAGTTAACACGACCTTATACCTCGAGGCTTCAGCTCTGTGTATGCAAAATGACTACTGGTTCAAGCAGCAAACTTTATCTGTCATTACATAACATTCAAATTTAGTATAACATACCATCTTAATATTGTTGAAAAATCTCCACATTAAGAGAAATGTCAAATGAAGTAGAAAAACTTGGAGAGAAAACATAAGTAACCGACAAATTAGACAAGCCTTACTATTAATTCCTCCTCAAAGCGCACATCCTTTTCCGCTTCTCCTGCGACAATTGTGAAATGAAGTAGAGAAACTTGGAAGAGAAAACAAAACGAAACATACCAAATGGGCAAGACTTTCTATTAACGCCTCCTCAAAGCACTCATCTTTTTCTGCTTCACTCCTGCGACAATTGCTTCACATCTACAAGAGATTCTAGGAGCCTAGAATTCTTTATAAAATGGTAAATGGAAGAGATCTTACAAGATAGTTGATTTCAAGAATAATTCTTGATGTCACATTTTTGTTACTTCCATGCAATGTTCTGGAAAATGGAAAACCTAAAATTAAAGAAATCAAAATATAAAAAACCAAAGAATCGGGAAGAGCTTAGAGAAAACCGAATGAAGAACATTGTTCGTTAAAGACATATCTTGAAATTAGCTAACTCAATTAACTTACCAAATCATCATATAAAATTGAGTGAGCATGACCTCTTACCTCGAGGCTTCAGGTCTATGTATACAAAGTGACTACTGGTTAAAGAATAAAACCTTACTTTTGTCATACTAAATGTCCGAAGAGATTGAATGTATGGATGGATGGATGCATGTGGATGTATGCATGCATGTATGTATGTATGTATGCATGCATGCAAGGTTGAATGCATGGATGCATGGTTGAATGCATGGATGCATGATGCAAATGTATGAATATTTGATGTATGCATTAAATCTTAAAAATAAAAATAGTTTTATTGCCGAGATAAGATTCTCATTCCGTTGTATTCACTACTTCCATGTAACATCCTGAAAATATCAAGCCTAGTATCAAATAAATGTAACTAGAAAAAAAAAGAAATGAATTTATGGATGATATTACTGAAACAAAAATTCGAACATGACACTAAAGAGCTTGAAGATATCAGGTTACCTGAAACACGAAAATAATCTTGAGGCTATAACACGCACCCATACTCACATAAGCTAAATATTCAGCCCTTAAAGAGACCTACGAGATAAAGTATGAAGAGCTGGAAACGACAATAAAAGAGACATACCAAATGGGCAATTCTTTCAATAAGTTTCTTTGTTCCTGAAAGCACTTATTTTTCTGCTTCAATCCAACAACAATTCCTTTTACTATAGAAGAAATTCTAGGAGTATTAGAGATCTTTTAAAAAATGTCAATGGAATAGGGCTTACGAGATAATTACCTACGAGGATCCATCTTGATGTGGCATTTTCACTACTTCCATACAATGACTAGAAAATCGAAAAATTAAAACCAAAATGGTGGGGTAAAAAATCGTAGAAGATGAAGGTCAGAGAGATAACAAACTTAATTAAAGAGCTTACAGCATTTTAGATATCTTATTTGAAAGTATAGCAAATTGAATAAACTTACCGAATCATTGTATCCGATCGAGTTAACACGACCTTATACCTCGAGGCTTCAGCTCTGTGTATGCAAAGTGACTACTGGTTCAAGCAGCAAACTTTATCTCTGTCATTACATAACATTCAATTTTAGTATAACATACGATCTTAATATTGTTGAAAAATCTCCACTTTAAGAGAAATGTCATTTGAAGTAGAAAAACTTGGAGAGAAAACAGAAGTAACCGACAAATTAGACAAGCCTTACTATTAATTCCTCCTCAAAGCGCACATCCTTTTCCGCTTCTCCTTCAACAATTGTGAAATGAAGTAGAGAAACTTGGAAGAGAAAACAAAAAGAAACATACCAAATGGGCAAGACTTTCTATTAACGCCTCCTCAAAGCACTCATCTTTTTCTACTTCACTCCTGCGACAATTGCTTCACATCTAGAAGAGATTCTAGGAGCCTAAAAGTCTTCATAAAATGGTAAATGGAAGAGATCTTACAAGATAGTTGATTTCAAGAATAATTCTTGATGTCACATTTTTGTTACTTCCATGCAATGTTCTGGAAAATGGAAAACCTAAAATTAAAGAAATCAAAATATAAAAAACCAAAGAATCAGGAAGAGCTTAGAGAAAACCGAATGAAGAACATTGTTCGTTAAAGACATATCTTGAAATTAGCTAACTCAATTAACTTACCAAATCATCATATAAGATTGAGTGAGCATGACCTCTTACCTCGAGGCTTCAGGTCTATGTATACAAAGTGACTACTGGTTAAAGAATAAAACTTTACCTTTGTCATACTAGATGTCCCAAGAGAATGAATGTATGTATGGATGGATGCATGTGGATGTATGCATGCATGTATGTATGTATGTATGCATGCATGGTTGAATGCATGGATGCATGATGCAAATGTATGAATATTTGATGTATGCATTAAATCTTAAAAAATAAAAATAGTTTTATAGCGGAGATAAGAATCTCATTCCATAGTCTTCACTACTTCCATGTCACATCCTGAAAATATCAAGCCTAGTATCAAATAAATGTAACTAGAAAAAAGAAAAGAAATGAATTTATGGATGATATTAGTGAAACAAAAATTCGAACATGACACTAAAGAGCTTGAAGATATCAGGTTACCGGAAACACGAAAATAATCTTGAGGCTATAACACGCACCCATACTCGCATAAGCTAAATATTCAGCCCTTAAAGAGACCTACGAGATAAAGTATGAAGAGCTGGAAACGACAATAAAAGAGACATACCAAATGGGCAATTCTTTCAATAAGTTTCTTTGTTCCTGAAAGCACTTATTTTTCTGCTTCAATCCAACAACAATTCCTTTTACTATAGAAGAAATTCTAGGAGTATTAGAGATCTTTTAAAAATGTCAATGGAATAGGGCTTACGAGATAATTACCTACGAGGATCCATCTTGATGTGGCATTTTCACTACTTCCATACAATGACTAGAAAATCGAAAAATTAAAACCAAAATGGTGGGGAAAAATCGTAGAAGATGAAGGTCAGAGAGATAACAAACTTAATTAAAGAGCTTACAGCATTTTAGATATCTTATTTGAAAGTATAGCAAATTGAATAAACTTACCGAATCATTGTATTCGATCGAGTTAACACGACCTTATACCTCGAGGCTTCAGCTCTGTGTATGCAAAATGACTACTGGTTCAAGCAGCAAACTTTATCTCTGTCATTACATAACATTCAAATTTAGTATAACATGCCATCTTAATATTGCTGAAAAATCTCCACATTAAGAGAAATGTCAAATGAAGTAGAAAAACTTGGAGAGAAAACAGAAGTAACCGACAAATTAGACAAGCCTTACTATTAATTCCTCCTCACAGCGCACATCCTTTTCCGCTTCTCCTGCGACAATTGTGAAATGAAGTAGAGAAACTTGGAAGAGAAAACAAAAGAAACATACCAAATGGGCAAGACTTTCTATTAACGCCTCCTCAAAGCACTCATCTTTTTCTGCTTCACTCCTGCGACAATTGCTTCACATCTACAAGAGATTCTAGGAGCCTAGAATTCTTTATAAAATGGTAAATGGAAGAGATCTTACAAGATAGTTGATTTCAAGAATAATTCTTGATGTCACATTTTTGTTACTTCCATGCAATGTTCTGGAAAATGGAAAACCTAAAATTAAAGAAATCAAAATATAAAAAACCAAAGAATCAGGAAGAGCTTAGAGAAAACCGAATGAAGAACATTGTTCGTTAAAGACATATCTTGAAATTAGCTAACTCAATTAACTTACCAAATCATCATATAAGATTGAGTGAGCATGACCTCTTACCTCGAGGCTTCAGGTCTATGTATACAAAGTGACTACTGGTTAAAGAATAAAACTTTACCTTTGTCATACTAAATGTCCCAAGAGAATGAATGTATGTATGGATGGATGCATGTGGATGTATGCATGCATGTATGTATGTATGTATGCATGCATGGTTGAATGCATGGATGCATGATGCAAATGTATGAATATTTGATGTATGCATTAAATCTTAAAAATAAAAATAGTTTTATTGCCGAGATAAGAATCTCATTCCATAGTCTTCACTACTTCCATGTCACATCCTGAAAATATCAAGCCTAGTATCAAATAAATGTAACTAGAAAAAAAGAAATGAACTTATGGATGATATTACCGAAACAAAAATTCGAACATGACACTAAAGAGCTTGAAGATATCAGGTTACCTGAAACACGAAAATAATCTTGAGGCTATAACACGCACCCATACTCACATAAGCTAAATATTCAGCCCTTAAAGAGACCTACGAGATAAAGTATGAAGAGCTGGAAACGACAATAAAAGAGACATACCAAATGGGCAATTCTTTCAATAAGTTTCTTTGTTCCTGAAAGCACTATTATTTTTTCTGCTTCAATCCAACGACAATTGCTTTTACTATAGAAGAAATTCTAGGAGTATTAGAGATCTTTTAAAAATGTCAATGGAATAGGGCTTACGAGATAATTACCTACGAGGATCCATCTTGATGTGGCATTTTCACTACTTCCATACAATGACTAGAAAATCGAAAAATTAAAACCAAAATGGTGGGGAAAAAATCGTAGAAGCTGAAGGCCGGAGAGATAACAAACTTAATTAAAGAGCTTACAGCATTTTAGATATCTTATTTGAAAGTATAGCAAATTGAATAAACTTACCGAATCATTGTATCTGATCGAGTTAACACGACCTTATACCTCGAGGCTTCAGCTCTGTGTATGCAAAATGACTACTGGTTCAAGCAGCAAACTTTATCTCTGTCATTACATAACATTCAAATTTAGTATAACATACCATCTTAATATTGTTGAAAAATCTCCACTTTAAGAGAAATGTCATATGAAGTAGAAAAACTTGGAGAGAAAACAGAAGTAACCGACAAAATGGACAAGCCTTACTATTAATTCCTCCTCAAAGCGCACATCCTTTTCCGCTTCTCCTGCGACAATTGTGAAATGAAGTAGAGAAACTTGGAAGAGAAAACAAAAGAAACATACCAAATGGGCAAGACTTTCTATTAACGCCTCCTCAAAGCACTCATCTTTTTCTGCTTAACTCCTGCGACAATTGCTTCACATCTAGAAGAGATTCTAGGAGCCTAGAATTCTTTATAAAATGGTAAATGGAAGAGATCTTACAAGATAGTTGATTTCAAGAATAATTCTTGATGTCACATTTTTGTTACTTCCATGCAATGTTCTGGAAAATGGAAAACCTAAAATTAAAGAAATCAAAATATAAAAAACCAAAGAATCAGGAAGAGCTTAGAGAAAACCGAATGAAGAACATTGTTCGTTAAAGACATATCTTGAAATTAGCTAACTCAATTAACTTACCAAATCATCATATAAGATTGAGTGAGCATGACCTCTTACCTCGAGGCTTCAGGTCTATGTATACAAAGTGACTACTGGTTAAAGAATAAAACCTTACTTTTGTCATACTAAATGTCCGAAGAGATTGAATGTATAGATGGATGGATGCATGTGGATGTATGCATGCATGTATGTATGTATGTATGCATGCATGGTTGAATGCATGGATGCATGATGCAAATGTATGAATATTTGATGTATGCATTAAATTTTAAAAAATAAAAATAGTTTTATTGCCAAGATAAGAATCTCATTCCGTTGTCTTCACTACTTCCATGTAACATCCTAAAAATATCGAGCCTAGTATCAAATAAATGTAACTAGAAATAAAAGAAATGAATTTATGGATGATATTACTGAAACAAAAATTCGAACATGACACTAAAGAGCTTGAAGATATCAGGTTACCTGAAACACGAAAATAATCTTGAGGTTATAACACACACCCATACTCACATAAGCTAAATATTCAGCCCTTAAAGAGACCTAAAAGATAAAGTATGAAGAGCCGGAAACGACAATAAAAGAGACATACCAAATGGGCAATTCTTTCAATAAGTTTCTTTGTTCCTGAAAGCACTGTTATTTTTTCTGCTTCAATCCAACGACAATTCCTTTTACTATAGAAGAAATTCTAGGAGTATTAGAGATCTTTTAAAAAATGTCAATGGAATAGGGCTTACGAGATAATTACCTACGAGGATCCATCTTGATGTGGCATTTTCACTACTTCCATACAATGTCTAGAAAATCGAAAAATTAAAACCAAAATGGTGGGGAAAAAATCGTAGAAGCTGAAGGCCAGAGAGATAACAAACTTAATTAAAGAGCTTACAGCATTTTAGATATCTTATTTGAAAGTATAGCAAATTGAATAAACTTACCGAATCATTGTATCCGATCGAATTAACACGGCATTATACATCGAGACTTCAACTCTGTGTATGCAAAGTGACTACTAGTTCTAACATCAAATTTTATTGTCATTAAATAACATTCAAATTTACAACTAACCATCTTAAGATGGTTGAAAATCTGCAAATTAAGAGAACTGCAAGATGAAGGGGGAAGACTTGGAGAATAAAAGAAATATACCAAGTGGGCAAGCCTTTCTATTCATTCCCCTCAAAGCACTCTTCCTTTTCTTCTTCACTCCAGCAACAATTGGTTTAGCTATAGAAGAAATTCTAGTAGTTTTAGAGATCTTTTAAAAACTGTTAATGAAATAGAGCTTACAAGTATCAATCTTGATGTGGCACTTTCACTACTTCCATGAAGTGCAAATGCCATAGAATCTGAAAAGGACAAAGAGAAAATAGACTTCATCAAAGAACTTACATCATTTTAAAGATCTCATTTGAAAGTAGCAATTTGAATAAACTTACCAAATCATTGTTTCCGATCGAGTTGAGACGACCTTATGCCTCCAGGCTTTTTACCTATGCTTTGTATGCAAAGTGACTATTGGTTCAAGCATCAATCTTTACCTGTCACTTGAATATCATTCAATTTTATATGTTACCAGCTTAATATAGTTGAAAATGCTCTATTTTGTTCAACCTCGATGGATGGATGGATGTATGGATGGACGTATGGATGCATATGGATGGATGTATGTATGGATGCATATGTATGTATGGATGTGTGTGTGTATGTGTCTGCGCGTATGCGCGCGTGTGTGTAATAGAAACGGCCTGGAACTTTTGGTAGAATCCCATGAAGGTGTAAATCTTGGTTGAACACTTCACCTGCTGCATCAGTCCTGTCACCGTCAAAATATAAAAATAAAATATCAAATAAACGTTAGAATAAACTCATGGAACATTTAGTGTCCGTTTAGTTGCAGAGAAGTTTCCAAATTTTCATTTCCAAAACTTCTTTGTAAATTTTTAATCATATACCTAGGTTTGAAAGGATGGAAAATTTGTTTTCCAAACTTTGGAAAACTCTAGTATTAAATTAGGGAACCTTATTTGAAAGGTTTCCATTTTAATACTAGAGTTTTCTAATTATTGGAAAATAAGGTTTTCATCTCTTAAAAATTAGGTATGTGATCAAATATTTACAAAGGAATTTTAGAAATAAAAACTTGAAAACTTCTCCATAACTAAATGGACCCTTAGCTTAGCTGTCAAGAAAAGGAGTCACAATGCCTCCATTGCAGGAATTTACCCGTGACTAACAGAAGAAAACTCATGTACCTTAATGATATTGCTTCCTTCGTCAGTTTTTCTATTCCAGACTTAAAGTAAGAAGTATACAAGGAATATTTGATCTCATTCAAAGAAATATATAAACATTAATTATCTTCCCTCAACCTAATTTGGAAAATACTTGCCAGTTCAATGAAGACCAAGACCATTGACTGATTCTCAATTCTCATGGAAAGAGTTCTCTCTAAGCTAAAGTCTGACCAAAAGGCAACATGGTAAAGAAGCATGAAGAAAACAAGGAAAAAATACAACAACTTGGAGTATAATTTTCAAATGTTACCTAAACAAGATCATCTTCCCCAACAACACCAAATGGTACAATTTTTGCACCAAATTGAGCTGCCATCCTTACAAACTCAGATCTCTCAGGCCAGAATAGCTTTTACTCTTCACCGTGGAAGTAAGGACACATCTTATGTTCGGCTCTGAAGTATAACATGTAGATCATAAACGTTCGGCATTCCATAAACACGGTAAGGCATGACCATTCTAACAAACAGCTTAACTGTAGTAGCAGCCAAATCTGACCAGATGCAATGTACATGGGCCTACGTATATGCAGCATGCTTAGCTCCCTCATTAGTAAAGATCAGTGGACAAGATGATAACTTCAAAAGGATAAATTTTGTAAAAAGTACATATTTCTGGAACGTAAGTAGAACAGAAAGATTAATGAGTGGCTTAATAATCAATGAAAAAAGCAAATGTGGTATGTAGCTCACTATATCAGACAATCACACATTAACAGGCATATGGTAAGTGCACCTGCTTGAGTCATGTAATACTTTGAATTCAGAATATGCTGGTGGTATGTCATCAGACAAATAGTCATGAAACTTCCCACGACGATAAAAGCTAGCACCTTTAATAACTGTTACTACATCAAAATCACTTCCTGAAATGAGAGCAGGTAATTAGTTAGAGATATTTGTAATAATGCTCATTGTCTACACGATTAGTAAGACCAAGAAAATCCATTATAATGTCCATGGAAGGAAGTGGAAAAGAAAGAGAAAATGAGTAATAATCTCTCCAACCCAAAGACGGGATTACTTATCGTACTTTCACAAAGTTTAAGAACATCACACAACATCACTTATTTTTTCAATATCTCCAATATAAATGTATATTTAAGTCTCACTATATGCGTATCTCTATTATAAATGTTAGTGTGTCGATTATTTTGAGATGCAAAAAAAATCTTAGAAGTCCCAATCTTTAAAGAGTGGGTTCCATATCCGCACAAGTGCTCCCATGATCCAAGTTCCAAATGAAAAACAACTGCATGAAAGAACAAAAAGACTGAACACACACACACATCAGCATACAACACTTAATTCCAACAATATTGCAGTAGGTAGCACGACGTTTCTAGTGTCACTTAATATTTAAAATTAGTTAATACTATAAATTCATGCTAAAAGCAGAAATGCCCTTTCTATCACAATCTTCTTTTAAAAGAATAGAAGGATAAACTCCAAAACTGTCATCATCATAGGTTATTTCTTTCCCACTTGCATGGAAAGACTGAAAACACAACCACATGGAAAAGTCGTGGGATTTTAAGGGAGTCCTACCAAAAAGAGAAAATGACCTTTTGCTTCAAAGCTACGAATCTCACTCTACAGACAGCCTCGAAGTCTTTGGTCTTCTTCTTGACTAGGCAGCAATGAATCACTCCCACTGAAATTTCAGGAATCTTTTAGATCAGATGACAGAGGAAGATGTAAATACAGAACAAATTTAATCTTACAGCAGTACTTTTCACATAAGAATTGCTCAACCTGGATAAGGCAGGACTTAAATGCTTTACCCACAGTGCAAATGTAAATTAGACACTTCATTATTGCCTTAAAACTGTTGACACACTCAAAGTTCAATTTGTGCCCTGACAATGCATCGGCTCACCTTCCTAAAAGTGAGTACCATATTCTATACTGATCACTGTTGAAAAGGTTCTTCTCCTCATTGTTTCATCAAGATCTTTGACACAAGGAATTTGAACATCTTACCAAACTGGTACCATAAGTCTCAGTCTTGGCATACCGCCTAGGATATATTCTGAAGTCAACTGCTAATATGCTCAAGCATGTACAAACATCTGGATTTAATTTCCATATAAAACAGCAGAGAAACAAGTTGTTCATAGTGTGGAGGCTTAGACTGTTAGAAAAGGTAAGTCCTCACCATAGCAACTCGGTAAGATGATATGCTCGACATGAAGTTTTTGGGTGCTTTTTTAAACGGGAAGTGGGCCTGTCCCCAAAAGTTACAGAAATAATTATAATGTGGATGGACCAAAGTGCAATTAGAGCTTTTGTTTCTTTGGATGAGAGCATGTGGTCTCAATAGGAAAACAAACAACTTATTAAAGAGATCAAAGAACACGTGACTTACTAGCTCTACCTTTTGGATGCAACAGATAAAATTAGAAGCACTCCTAGTAATATCAACCATAAGTATGTCCATTCTGCTAGAACCTGTAAGTAAAATTTATAGATCTGAAAGAAGCATACAAAATTTCTCCATGATCCAACCGCAATAACGTTGACTATAAGCAATGCAGATAGTCATCCATACTATGATCTACAGCGTTCAGCTTCCACTAGATTCAACAACTCTATAAGGCAGGCAAACTAGGTCACAGGCAATGCAGGCAGCTGGGGAAAAGAAAAGAGAATCAAGAAAATAAACTGATAGCATTTTCTAAACTCCATATCTTAAGCACAGCCACAAACTCCAAGATAATTCATGGTGGAATCAAAGTGAATGGTAAACTTACAGTGAGAAACAAAATAATGGGAAGACCAATAGAGAGGAAATCAACAGTCAGTGTTGCCAGATGAGTCCTCAAGTTACTACAAATAACAACTGTATCATCATTATTCTTCCGTGAGTTTCCCCTAGAACTAGCGTCTGCACCAACGGATTCATTACACCAACACAAAAGTGAAACCGGGAAATATTCTGAACAGATTAAATTATTTCAGTTCGACTGGATATGAAGAAACGGAAGATATTGTTAGAAACATATTTACCCATGAAACCACTGGCACTGAAGTGCCGCAGAAGTACAAGAATCTGAAATCAGAGCAAGCGAAGCATGAACAAATTGATAAGAGGACGAACAACAATAAGCTAGAAAAACAAATTCAATTTTCAGAAACCGGGGAAGCATACAGGAACAGATGTAAGAAGAGCGGTGATTTCCATTTGATACAGTGTAATTTGGAAGGGAAAAAAAGATAGCAATGAAACTTACCATTCTACGGGAAACTCTTTCAACATGCCTTATCTAGAACCAGTGTAAATAACCTGCAACATTTACAAGGGACATTAACACAGAACCTCCAAGGCATTATAAAAGTTGGCAGAGCTAGGAATGCTGCACATGAGAGCACAATCCTCTGTAACACATACCAGAACAAAATAGTGAGAAGCCAGACTCTAACCTGAATTAATGAACCACCAAAAATTTCTTATGTAAGCACTATTGTTATATTCCAACGGAAAAAATAGGATGACACAGGCAAATTCACTATTAAGTAAAAAAGCACGGCCATAAAGCCTGTATCAATGAACCAAAAGTGAAAACTCCTAACCAGTGATCAGCGGATTACTGTCACTCCACTGACCCCTCCACCAAATATTAAGTGATCCATGAGTACAAACTTGTGTCTTGTGGCCGAGCCTTAAAATCGTTTTGCTTGCTTCATAAACTGATCCTTAGCTTGCATGTTTCTACTCATTATCCATCCCAACTACTACTCTGAAACTCCACAGCAAACAAAAAATAGAAATTAGTAACAACATGTACGAATAACGAATAAATTTTGGGTGATACGCTAGGGTTTTGCAACCTGCGATAGAACGAAATTGGGGGTTTTCTTAATTTCCGGACACGAAAGGGGTAAGAACTTCAGCTAGAGTAGCGGAGGCGCTTCTCATCACTGTTCTTCCGACTTCCGGCCATAAAGCTTTTACGTACTAAACACAAAACAAGAAGAGAGGACAGAGAAGCGGTAACGACTACTCACCCATGAAATGTCGGGGACGACCAAAATCTTTGATCTCCGATGAACGCAAAGAGGTACAGAAGCGAGGTCGCTTCAACAGAGTGCCTGAGAGAAGAGGCAAAACTGATCGGTGTTTTGCCTTTCTTTGCTCGAACACATTCTGATTACTGCTTCGAGCCGTTGGAGAACAGCTCTTCAAAGAAAGTACTAGTAGCAATTCAAATGGGAAATTTCTTGGTGAAGAAAATAGCTAGGGTATTGCAAGCAGCAATAGTAGAACGTTAAGGTTTTTTTGGATTTGAATTTATGGAACACGACAGGAGAAATCGGTGTTAGAGAGCGAGAATAGAAGAAGGAATTCTCTCGGCTACTCTCTGATTCGAAGAACTGAATTAAATGTGATTAAAAAAATAAAATATCTGAAAAGAATCTGATAATTGAATAAATTGAAAAATCAATAATATTCAACCTAGTTTCAAGTCTTATTAACAACAAGGTTCTAATACGGTAATACCCATGCTTCGCAAGTGGGATTCTACCGACTGAAATATACTCTCCCATCTTTTTTTTTTTTTTTGAAATGCATACTCCCCCATATTAAAAAAATTGATATGTATTTCTTTTCGGAAAGTCCCATAAAATTGGAAGATTAAATGAAAAATAAGTAAAGAAGTGAATATATAAGATTGGTAAAAAAAGAGTAGTTCATAATTCTATCAAGATAAAAACTCACGCCCCTAATGTTGTTGTAAAAAGAATATCATAGCATTTTGAGTTTTACATAGCCTATGGGCTTTTATATTGTTTAAATCTCATACTACTTAACAAATTTAGAGACAATTAAAATTAATTGTGCTTTGACGCAAAAACAGTAATAAAAGTAAATAATTAAGATCTTGAAAGGGCAAAGGTTCAAATGCCTATTTAAGGGGTGGCTTGATTTAATCACTCAACTAATTTTGAGCACTTTTTTGCCATTAACGTTTTAAAGTTGGACGGCGTTTAGGGGTGGCTTGATTTTTGAATATTGTGAAACTCTCAAAACAAATGATAAAACTTTTAAATAGTAAAAAGTGTATTACAATTGCTCTTGTCAAGTCTTCATCATTTGATTTTTTTTACAATTTCATCCTTATTAATGTTGAATACATCTTTCTCAATATATGCTATCAAGCAATCTTTGAAAAAGTCATAAAAGAATTTATATACCCTTATATTAGAGTAAAAATAAAAGTTGGGTGCCAAATATAAAAAATGTACAAATATAATATAATGGATAAATTGTATTTCTTACCAAATATACTTTATTCAAAAAAATGATCCACTTTGTGTATATAATATAAAAGATCATTTTAATTTTAAAGAGATCCAACTAATATCTTATATACCCTTTATACTTAGTTTTGAGAAAAAAATGCCCATGGACACCCCTTAAATACATGTGGATCTGCCATTGATAATACATACTCCCTCCGTCCCTGAAAAATTGTACACATTTCCTTTTTGGACTGTCCTAGAAAAATTGATCACTTTCCTTAAAATGAAACTTCTCACTCTCAAAGTTACTAAACTATCCTTACTTTATCTTTACTTTTTCTACCTCGTTTTTTGTGCACTCTCAACTAAGGGGCAATTAAGTAAACATATACAAACAGTTTACATTCACCTTAATCTCCGTGTCCAGACAAATCTACCAATCTTTCGGGGACGGAGGGAGTATATATTTTTTCCATTGAAATTACTAGTGGACAAATAAGAAAATAAGTTTGAATCATATACTCCATTTGACCCAAAAGAATTCGAATATTTCATTTTTAACATTTAATAAATGATAATTTAACTTTTCTAGTTTATATAGAGTAAAATCCGCGTACAGTCCCAGTTTAAGTCTCGGCGACCTATTTTAGTCCCAGTTTAAGTATTTGAATCAGTCGAATTCCATTTTTTGAATTCGTGACCTAATGGGGTCCTTTCCGTCCACCCCTTCCGTTATCTTGGACGGAAGGCTGTGAAATATCGATTTTGCCCTTACTGTGTCTGACTTGGCAGCTGAGGTGGATATAAAATCCGAAAAATCCGAAAAAATAGGAATAAAATCCGAAAAAAATCCGAAAAATCCAAAATAAAATCCGAAAAATCCGAAAAAATAGGAATTAAATCATATAAATAGGAATCATATAATTATATAATTATCATATAATTATATATCCGAAAAATCCGATAATAATTAAATAATCCGAAAAATCCAAAATAAAATCATATAATTATCATATAATTATATATCCTAAAAACCTGATAATAATTAAATAATCCGAAAAATCCAAAATAAAATCATATAATTATCATATAATTATATATCCGAAAAATCCGATAATAATTAAATAATCCGAAAAATCTAAAATAAAATCATATAATTATATAATTATCATATAATTATATAATTATCATATAATTATATATCCGAAAAATCCGATAATAATTAAATAATCCGAAAATTCCAAAATAAAATCGAGAATAAAATCGTATAATTATATAATTATCATATAATTATAAATACTACCTTCATGTATATATAAAACAAAAAAAATGTACTGTTTAATTAGTTATTAGCATTTGATGTTTGGTTTTTAATTTCTTTAACAATATTTTAACATACAAAGACATTTTTAAATAAGTTTCTTAGATTTTATTTGATAAAAGCTTATTAATAATAATTTAAGTCGATTTTTGAAATTAAAATTTAAATATTTATAATTATATGATAATTATATGATTTTATTTTGGATTTTTCGGATTATTTAATTATTATCGGATTTTTCGGATATATAATTATATGATAATTATATAATTATATGATAATTATATAATTATATGATAATTATATAATTATATGATAATTATATAATTATATGATTTTATTTTGGATTTTTCAGATTATTTAATTATTATCGGATTTTTCGGATATATAATTATATGATAATTATATAATTATATGATTCCTATTTATATGATTTAATTCCTATTTTTTCGGATTTTTTGGATTTTTTTTTTGGATTTTTCGGATTTTTCGGATTTTATTCCTATTTTTTCGGATTTTTCGGATTTTATATCCACCTCAGCTGCCAAGTCAGACACAGTAAGGGCAAAATAGACATTTCACAGCCTTCCGTCCAAGATAACGGAATGAGTGGACGGAAAGGACCCCATTAGGTCACGAATTCAAAAAATGGGATTCGACTGATTCAAATACTTAAACTGGGACTAAAATAGGTCGCCGAGACTTAAACTGGGACTGTACGCGGATTTTACTCAGTTTATATATATATATATATATATATATATTAAAAAATAACAAGTTCTTCTTAACAATAATTTGAGTAAAAAACAGCATCAAAATCAAATGCTCAAAACACAAAAAAAATACGAAACACAAAAGGAAGAAATGAAAAGTACACGTATGAACTTAAAGAGGGTTAGCAAAAGATATTGAGTTAATAGTCGTTTGCTCATTGATTACTTGATTGACAAGTTATTCTCGACTTCGTCCAGCTTTTCCACCCAATGAATGACACCGCCGGAAAACATTTTTTCCTGATTGTTGTTGATGTGCAACAAAGAGTTGTTGAGGTCTAGGATTCATTGGGCGGATGGAATTCTATTAGTGCTTACGTGGATCGCTTAAGTTGGGTGGTATGTACATATGCTTATTATGTCATAGCTATGTTTTATAGTATAGTTCGGGATTTAGTCTTTTCATTTTGCTTGTAGTGTGATGCTCTTGATGCAATTCTTGAACCAGGTGATGGATCATTCCATAGTTATGATCACAATGTTGCCAAGGTTTCTCAGCAACCAAACGGTTGTGATTGTGGTGCTTACGTATGCTATTAGATGGAAAGCCTCTCAAACGTAACAAGTTCACGGAATACACCGTTAGTGTGGCTTACTGTAATTGGTAATGGTAACCTCAAATTTTCTATTATTTGAGGGTTTCATTTTCTTAAGCATGCAGTGGAATCACCACGAGCGAAGGTGGACTATTGCGAAGAAGTTACTCACTTGGCTACATAATGAGCTGCGAGATGAACTCTTTGAAAAAGCTCCTGAATGGCATGCCCAAATGGTGCAAGAAAAAGAGAAGAAGATGAAGAAGGTAGGGAAAAAGGTGTCGTTGCCAGATGCCTTAAATTCTGAAGATTGCCCGAAGATTGATAAACCAAAAACAAGAAAACGGGCATCAAAGAAGTCTGCTGATGGTAAAGCTAAACTCGTGCCTGATTTGAGCGTGGAAGCTAGTTTCGTCAACAATAAGAATGGGAAGGTTAAGGGTAGAATTAAGGTTTAGTTGAATGTGAAGTGAAGACCAGTAGTTGTATTTAGTTATGATACATTGTCTTATGTAATTATGCAACATTTGATATAGTAATGTAGTTTGCCACTTAAGTATTGAATTCAGAACCCAAATCGCGCTATAATTGAACTTCTGCATTCTGTAACCTACAAATTGCATTTCACTTATGGAAAAATGTTTCATTTGTGGTCTGACCTTTTCCTATTCGATGTGTCATAATCGTCGAACACAACCTTAAACCTTTGCATTATCGTAGAACAAGGCCCTAGAGTTTGTCTTAGAGATATTGGTAGGGCCTAAAATTTGTCTTTGGCAATCTTGTTTTGTCATTGACGAAGCTTTAGGTCCCACTGCACGTCAAGGTCATAGTTCTAGGCCCTATAGAGGGTCATAGACTCAACTACAGCTTCAATGGTCAGTGGTACCCATATGTTCTCCAAAGACGAACTTCATGTTTAGCCATGACTACGTCAAACGCAAATTACATCTTAAGCCATTTCTTTACTTTTGACAAACAACAGAACCTTCCGGATGACAATAGATATAACGAGGGTGCCTTCAATGGGTCTTTGATGAATTTCAGGGTCCACGAGTTTGGCCTTGCTGCATTTGGTGGTCCTTCTACTTTGTCTTAGACCTTTTCCTGGACTTTAACTGCATATCAGACTCATTTTAGGGTTTTCAAGTTCACCATCATTTTTGTATTTGATTTAACGGAAGAATATTGATTGCAGATGAACAGCATTAGAACCCAGAATCGCGTTCCGGTAACCGCCATTTAATGAAACAAAATTGTGTTTCGGAATTCAAAATGGTGTCGTTTCATTTTGGTATAAATACCCCGCATCGCCTAAACCACCTTTACTTTTGAAATCTTCTGAGTCCACGTCTTCTCCCAACTCGTGCGCTCAACGTAAAACCGCCGGACGTTAGAAAAATGAGAAAGCGTTTGACGGAGAAGCAAGTGAAATAACAATATGTGCTCACAATACCGTGCGATCTAATAGAGCGAGAGATTAAAAATGTGAAACGCACTGTTGTGTTTCGCACAACACTTGTGTACTACGATTATGCAAGTCATGTCTTCAATCCACCACATCATGTAAGTTTTTCTCCATAAATTTGGCTTATTGTTAAGGGTTTCATAAATTTTTGAGGAAATTTCATATTTCCTTTGCTGTAGGATCATGTAGGGGTGTAAACGAGCCGAGCCGAGCCCGAGCCTGGCAGGTTCGAGCTCGAGCTCGTGAAATTCGGGCTCGGCTCGAGCTCGGCTCGAGTTCGAACGAGCCCGAAAGGCCTCGAACTCGAGCTCGGCTCGAGATGTGCTCGAGCTCGGCTCGAAGGTTCGTGAAGCTCGAGCTCGTTAGGCTCGCGAGCTCGGCTAGGCTCGATTCGGCCCCAAACGAGCTCGCGAGCTCGTTAGGCTCGATTCGGCCCCAAACGAGCTCGCGAGCTCGAGCTCGTTAGGCTCGATTCGGCCCCAAACGAGCTCGCGAGCTCGTTAGGCTCGTGAGCTCGTTAGGCTCGCGAGCTCGTTAAGGCTCGCGAACCTTACGAGCCGAACTCGTCAGGCTCGAGCTCGGCTCGTATATTATTCGAGCCTTGAAAACGGCTCGAGCTCGAGCTCGAGGCTCGAAAAAGCTCGGCTCGACAGGCTCGTTTGAGCTCGAGCTCGAGCCGAGCTCGAACGGGCTCGATTCGTTTAACAGCCCTAGGATCATGGGTCTGAGTTTAGGGGCCACGGTAGTGTGTCGCCCATATTGGAATAGTTCGATGCACTTCCCAAAATTGTAAGGGATAGGTTTAAGCTCCATAGTGGTCTTAACGAATGTCGGAAGGCACTGAAATGGACATACTATGATCGTACTCTGTTAAGGGGTTTGAGTTACTACTGGTGGATACGACGCATACTTTTCATTTTCCCATCATTAGTAAGCTTACAATGACACCAACGGACTATTCTGCAATTACGGGTTTGAGATGATATGGAGAAAGGTTGCCAGTGGATTTGTCTGTTCGCGAAGATCGTGCACCTCTACAGGTATTAGTAGGTGATAAATGACATCTTTTCCACCAAATGAAGGATGTTCCATATGCAAACATCATGGAAGAGTATAAGGAATATGAGGCTAACACACCTACCAGAGTAGATCAACTACTACACGCGTTTTGCTTTGTTTCATTG
Source organism: Stellera chamaejasme (assembly GCA_024586325.1). NCBI lineage: Eukaryota > Viridiplantae > Streptophyta > Magnoliopsida > Malvales > Thymelaeaceae > Stellera > Stellera chamaejasme. The sequence continues at coordinate 3,519,119 of CM044986.1, forward strand.
GCACAACATTCATGTCAGGCACCAGTAGCAGAACTGTGGACACCTATTGGCTATCTTGTTTGGAAGACATTTAAAACATGAAGAAGCTGAATTGGGGAGCCGTAGGGCTAGAAACTTTGTACTTGTACATGGATGGACTTAGTAGAGGACGTGGTGGTAGTGGAGGATTTTGGCAAGCATGGTAGGTACACTCTCTTTCAAACAACATTTCATTTTGTGATTCATACTATTTTTAACGGCCAATGACTTCCATAAATTGTAGGCATGGGCATGTGAGTGTTTTAGAGATGTAGGACCGTCTCTAGATGCATTGGGAGTTGTTCAGGATGTTACATCATATCCACGAGCACGGCATTGATCATCAGGGGCTTTAGGGTCCACTTTCAGAGATTCAAATCTCTATAAGGAGTTGTTTGCTGCAGTTACAGCTGATCGTGTTAACTGGTTTCCTTGGGGTGTTCGGGACGGGAGACCTGATTATGTTCTGCGTAGTGGCATCTTCACCAGAAAGCATTGTCTTCTTGAGGGACCGTACGGGCGTGCTTGGTATCTTGGCGAGAGATTTATGCGTCAATTGAGCCATACAGCGATGCAAGAGCGTAGTTAAGGGATTCCAAGGCCTCCACCATCTACTATGTTTAAAAGGTGTGGACCCCAATGGAGCTTTATGAGTACATGCCTGGGAGGCACGGTACGCAATTCCTTGAAATTAACCCGCACAGAATAAGTTATGAGGAGTGGTGGCGGGGACAAATGGAAGGTTTGATTCATTTCAAGGAGTAAACAAATACATTGCCTCTTTTGGCAAAGAGAGGTAAATGTAAAGGGAAGAGAGAAGAGAAAGGGAAAGGGAAATGGAAAGGTAAGGGTGAAGATGCTCTTACAGAAGGTGATGATGCTGTTGAAGACAGTGGATTTAAAATTCAATCAATAAGGCTAATTCTACCTGATCTTGATACTGGTGTAAGCCGTCCATTCATGGTGCCACTTGCGGATGCTAATATTGTGGAAGGATACATTCTAAAATCAATGGTATCGGTAAGATATGCATATTTGTTTGTAAACCACGTTGTTGCATGGATCTTATCATTTGTAAACCTTGTTGTTGCAGGTCCCCGTTCATACAGCTGAGTGGTTATTGAGGCTGATTGATGGATTAAAAATGGCAATGACTGATATGACAATCAAAGCAGCTGCAAAAATTAAATCTCTCAAGGGTCAACGTAGCAAGACTAGTGCAGTCGATGAGGATGATGAGGAACAAGAATCAGAAGAGGATGAGTACGAGGTGAAGGTTGAATGGTTGGATTATGAATATGTAATGCATAATATTTTGTCATTGTTGTCTTTGAGACATTATTAATTTGGAAAAAACTGTTCTTGCAGGCAGAGGTCATGGTAGAATCTGATGATAAGGAGGGTGGGAATGCCAAAGGTAACCAGGACCAACTTGATGTCACAGGAGAAGAACAAGGCCCCCTAGGCAAAGGCAACGTCCCTCCAGGCGAAGGCGAAGCCCCCCGGGCGAAGGCGAAGTCCCTCCAGGCGTAGGCGAAGCCCCCAGGGCGAAGGCAAAGCCCCCAGGGCGAAGGCGAAGTCCCCCACAGGCGAAGGCGAGGCCCCCAAGCGAAGGCACCCATACGAATCCGCCAGGCGAAGCCTCTTTCCATATCATGCGAAGGCTCTTTCCCAGATCATGCGAAGCCTCTTCCTTAGATCGGTGAAGGCCCTCAGACACACCCCTCAGCCAAACTTAGCCCTAATTTACCCCGACATGCATATTATAAGCGTCCCAGAATGTAAAATCAAAGAAAACCTGAACCCTTACCTTTTGCACAACTGAACCTTCATCTCTATGCAACCCATTCGTTTCGCGCACGAGAATGCAACGAATTTCATGAGACAGCGGCGGAGAGGAGCAGTCGCGATACCGATTTCTTCAGACTTTTGGCTAGCTTTCTCTTCACAACTGATTAATAGAGCATGCAATAAAAATCTGATCCGTAGGAAACGTATAACTCTTCACTATGAATAACATATATCATTACCTTTAAGCTTTCCTTCATAAAACATCAAGAACCATGGAGGTGCCTACTTGGTTGCTTCTTCAAGCATTCGGCCATGAGAGGAAGAAGAAGAAATGAGATGAAAATGAATTCTCTCTCTTTTCCTCTCCTTTTATATTTTTCCTTTTCTTTCTTCCACCTCATGCTAGCATCGCCTCCTTTACCTTCCTTAAGAGGAAACCTTTCAATTTTCTAAATTTGTAATTTGGCCCTCCAAACTTCGCAAAGTTGCAATTTAGTCCAACCGCAACTTGCATAACTTCCTAACAGGATCTCCAACTGAACTGAAATTCTGACACCAACTCCGAGACTTCATAACACACAGAAAACATGTTCAACATGTTTAAATTAAGTCCCGATATTCACACAAATCAGAAAACGGATTGTTAATCGTACAGAAATTACCTCGGAAGTCGCCCGGCCCGTGGCGGCTGTAACAATGATAATGAGCCTATTGGGGACATGCTCCTACAGAAGGTTAGGGTGAAGATGCAAGAACGCAGTCAAGGGATTCCAAGGCCTCCACCATCTACTATGTTTCAAAAGGTGTGGACCTCAATGGAGCTTTATGAGTGCATGCCTGGGAGGCACAGTACACAATTCCTTGAAATTAACCCGCACAGAATAAGTTATCAGGAGTGGTGGCGGGGACAGATGGAAGGTTTGATTCATTTCAAGGAGCAAACAAATACATTGCCTCTTTTGGCGAAAAAGGTAAAGGTAAATGGAAGAGAGAGGAGAAAGGGAAAGGGAAATGGAAAGGTAAGGGTGAAGATGCTCCTACAGAAGGTGATGATGTTGTTGAAGACAGTGAATTTAAAATTCAATCAAGAAGGCTAATTCTACCTAATCTTGATACTGGTGTAAGTCACCCATTCATGGTGCCACTTGCGGATGCTAATATTGTGGAAGGATACATTCCAAAATCAATGGCATCGGTAAGATATGCATATTTGTTTGTAAACCATGTTGTTGCATGGATCTTATCATTTGTAAATCTTGTTGTTGCAGGTCTCCGTTCATACAGCTGTGTGGTTATTGAGGCTGATTGATGGGTTAAAAATGGCAATGACTGATATGACAATCAAAGCAGCTGCAAAAATTAAATCTCTCAAGGGTCAACGTAACAAGACTAGTGCAGTCGATGAGGATGATGAGGAACAAGAATCAGAAGAGGATGAGTATGAGGTGAAGGTTGAATGGTTGGATTATGAATATGTAATGCATAATATTTTGGCATTGTTGTCTTTGAGACATTATTGTTTTGGAAAAAAACTGTTCTTGCAGGCAGAGGTCATGGTAGAATCTGATGGTAAGGAGGGTGGGAATGCCAAAGGTAACCAGGACCAACTTGATGCCACATGAGAAGAACGAGATGATGATGATGATGATGATGATAATGATGATGATGATAAGCCTATTAGGGACAAAATACCCCAAGAAGTTGAGAGAGAAGTTGAAGGAGCCAAGGATGGAACTGATGAGGTTGTTCCGGACAAAAAAGCTGAGGAAGCTTAAGGAAGCAATGATGGAACTGATGAGGTTCTCCTTGACAAAAATACTAATGAAGTTGAAGGAAGAAATGATGGAATTGTGGATGCTACACCCCAGGAGGATAAAGGTGATGATGTCCACCTTTGTGAACCTCAGTCTGATAATGCGGTACCTGATAATGGAGGGGCGGATGTTGAAGCTCCAGGGAAAAAGGATGGGAAGGCTGGAAAGGGTAGAAAGTGTGGGAAGGTAGCTGTTGAAGAGGGTCGTGTTGTTACAAAGACCTTTAAGAAGCGGAAGAAACAACAGTAGAAGGAACAAGTGCCAAACATTAGGTGTACATGGTGTTTAATTTGTGTAGGTGTTTTATAGAGTAAATTCCATACACAGTCCTGTAAAAACTGTTTTGGTCATATTTTAAAAACTTGTCCTGTTTTGGTCTTATCTAAGGGTTCACTATCCTATTTTGGTCCTTTTCGTCCATTGATGTCGTTAGTCTTGACGGATCTCTGTGAAAGTACCATTTTACCCTCTTGATTACTTGACGTGGCGCTCACGTGGACAAAATGTTGTGAGCGAAGTTGCATCCAGTCAACAAAAGACACTCAATCCACTGCCTCCGCCTCAGTCACAGCAGAATCAGAATAAAACCCAGTCCAACCTCCAGGCGGCTCAGCAGCAACCACCGGTCTACAACATCAACAAGAACGACTTCCTTGATGTCGTCTAGAAACTAACTGGCTCGCCTGCGCACGACCGTTTCTCCAACCCTCCGCCGATTAATCAGCCTAAGCCTCAGAGCTCTCACCTCCAGAGGATCCGGCCTCCTCCCATGGCGCAGCTTACCAACCGCCCACCTCCTTTGCTACAATGTGCTCCTCCTACAAACCTTAACCCTAACTATTTGAACCCTTCCTCTGTCGGCTCCGACCTCATCCACCACCCTGGGGCTCCCTTGTCACCGCTCCCGCCGTTACCAGCCATCCATGCAGCGGCTGAATCTCTGGTCTCCACTTACATGAGGTACCTCCACGCGTCGATGGTCGCGGTCGACCCCAATTTGAAGCCTTTCTCTGGCTTCCAGCCACCAGGCCTGCCATTATCTCCCCATTGGGGTAGTTTAACGGCCCCGCCACCACAACAACCACCACCGGGTTCATCAGTGGGTTTCGAGTCACCGCCTCTGCTGTCATTTGGATGCATGAATTCTCCAAGATCACCGTACGCGTTGTGTTCTTCTAATTCAAGTCAGTTTAGGCGACACGGCGTAGATTATCATCGGCTGGCGTCGGGAATGATCATCGGCGGTGGCGGATGCGGCTGGATGGGGCGGCGGCTTCCGGATCTTGTGTGAATCTTTGCTAACTTTGAGAGGGGCGGGCCGAGGGCCTTGGATTTGGAACTGGCGCTTGTAGGGGGACAACTGAGGTGGCGGCAGAAGGCCGCCAAAGGGTATTCGTGAGTCCATGAGGGACGAGGGCGAGGATCAGATGGAAGGGAAAGGCCACGTCAGGTAATCAGGAGGGCAAAATGGTACTTTCATATAGATCCATCAAGATTAACGACATCAATGGACGAAAATGACCAAAACAGGACAAGGTTTTATATGTCTGGGAGTTTAATACTCCGTATGTTCATGAGTTAAATAGTTAGCGGTGTTTTGTGAATGATGGGTCAACTAGATGGTGTTTAGGAAAAAACGCCATTTCGAAAGCAATTGAACGCGGTGTTTTTCATTAAACGCGATTTCCAAAACATACGCCACACATTTAGGGTCAACATGGCATCAATGCTGAACATCCTGGGCCACAACCAATGCCGATCACCCGGGAACATCAATACTACATCCTAAAGCATTTTATGGATCCTGTTAACTCGGTTTAACTGACCAAACGCATCTGATCAGTTTCCCCAAGAACCAAAATAACAGCTTCTTTCATCGGCAACACCATTATTCTGTGATGATGGTATTGTTTGTGAGTGCAATGGAAGATCATTTAACATAAACCCGCTACTACTGGCAGCTGACCATGCACCTTGAAATGCTTGCTGACCCCACAACTCTTGAGATTGAAATAACGAAGATTGCATCTGTGGTGGAGTTGCTTGTAAGGAAACGTTATTAGGGTGCCCATGATGAAAAGATTCAGATTGGCTCTGTTGCTCTGATGACTGCTCATGAGTTGGCTTCAAAGGGCAGTTCCTCCTATCATGACCAATATTACCGCACAAAGTACATTTCCTAGAGGCAGTCCCCTTCTGCTTCTTCTTCTTTGGTATTTCAGGATTGAGGACCCTTTTAGATTGTGCAACATCATTTGAGTTGAACTCAGCATTACCATCATCAAGTAGTTTGCCAACTTTCATACACAACTTGGTTAGTCGACGCCTCAGCTCCTCATAATCAATAGCATTACATCTAGCACCAAGAACAACAATCTTGTTGCACATATTTGCTAATTGCATTTGCCTAGCGCGATACAACTCTTCAACCGAACGCCATTGGATACTGGTATTGACAACCCTCCCGGATGCTTTAATGGTCCACCTTTTCATAATCAATGTCTCTGAAATTTTGTCAACATTCTACAGTTTAAGTACGGCAAATATATGCCTACATAGGATACCTACATTTTGAAAAATAAGAACAACGGATAAGTAGTGTTGTGCATGAGAAGAACACGTGGTGTTAAAGGGGATGACTTTTGCAATTCTGAAGCCCACAAGAACAGTTGTATCTACCATCTGCTAGTATTTTCACTTCTCTCTTCTTGGCTTTGGTTCTGTACCGGCCCACAAAAAGTATCTCGGCACATTCTCTTGAGTTTCTAAGTGGGACTGCGACTGCTGTATAAGGAGCTTCATTTCTTATCTCATCACAAACTAACCTAAACATGGCATCAGTATAAACTTGTGAAGCATGCGTCTCCAAATCCAGTAAGTGTTGTCAACACTACATTCTTATGCTTGGTTTTGAAATTATCTTCAACAACCTTGGCACGCAATCTGCCAAGGGCAATTTCAACTTGCCTCACAAACTGTAGGAGCCTTAACTTTCTAGTCAAGAACCTTTTTCTGATACGCATGCATGCCTTCTGTCATCTGATTGCTCGTCATCCCGGCAAAGAAAAAGTTTAGGTAGCACTTGGCCCACATATTACGGATGTCATAGGTTTGCCTAACCCAAGTGTTATCCCTTTGAGGCTAATTCGAAGAAGAAAAGAAGATTCCGTATCATGGGGATGGTCCAACCGGGTGAACCAATTATTATCCTTCCCCTCTCACCGCCCATGTTTGCAGAGACGAAAGGGAATCGGTCAGGCCTAGCGCTTAAGGCTTCTAGCTCCTCTCCTGTTGATTTTATTTGTCACCTCGCATCTTTCGTTTGACTTTCAACTATGCAAATAAATAGGCGGGGCTTGCGTTAAACTGCCTTTCAAGGAAATGGGCTTCTTCGTACCGTACTCGACCTTTGGATCACCGCCCTTGTTCTCGGTTGCTCCCCAGGAGGGCACTATGGAGCAACGTTTGAACGCGCTCGGCCTTGTCCACCCTTTCCGCTAAGTATCCCGCTCTTCCCTTGAGTAGACAACACAAACAAGGTAGCCATTACATCATGAGGGAATGTCCCATACCATCCCAAGTCGTAAGCGACAACATGCCCAATCTGTCATAGCCAACTCGTTTGCTTCTACCAAGCCCACAAGCTTGAGTCTTCAACCAAGACTCGTTGTTCACTTGCCAATTGCATCACCAACTGGTCAAGTGCTCAGCCCGTCAAGGTCTCTGCCAGAAGCGAAAGTTTCAACCGAAAATGGCTTATCAAACTCAGGCAACTTCAGCACCGGCTCAATCACCATCGCCATAACGTAACTTATGGTTTTGTCCCGATACGGCAAGTACGCAAGAACAACATTATAATTTGTCAAAACTACTTTAGAACTAGTAAATCACGTCGAGAATGAATAAAACCGTATTTCAATAAGGGACTTCAAACCTTAAAGGATGGAGAAAAAAAATTTTATCACATTTATTGCAAAAATCACTCAACAAATTCATCACTTTCGTTTGAGTCTTCAAACCATCACTCAACAAAAATCACTCAACATTGGTGGGCCCCACCCCTACTCCCCTCCGTAATGCTTTTGGCTGTTAACTTGGCTGTGATTGGCTGCTGGGTATGGGCCCCACCCCCACTCCTCGGGTTCAACACTGTGAACCACTGCCTTTCTCACCTCCACCTTTTCACTTGAAGGTCCGAATTTTTAAAGGTGAATTATCGAATTTTTGAAGATGAATTCTTAAAAATTCACCTTCAAATTGTAAGGTTTGAAGTTTACAATTTGAAGTCCCCTAATGATACCAAATTTGGGAATTCAGTACACCATATAATTTTGAGAATTTTCAGTACCATATTGGACAATACAAGGGTGGAGCCCATGTTCTCTATGCATTTTGGAGTTTATTTGTTTTTTTATTGATAGATGAGATTTCTGTAAAGAAGTTTGAGGAAAATGTTATTTTATAGAAACTTGATGGTAAATTAATGAATTTAAAGTTGTTTTATAGGGAAGTAGGAGTAATAGTAATAAAAATTTGACAGCGAACCCTTAGATAGGACTAAAACAGGATAAATTTTTAAAATAAGACAAAAACATGGTAATAATTATTTTTACGAGACTGTACGGAATTTACTCGTTGGGGTAACATCTAATTTCATTGGAGCAAAGTTCAATTTTAATCTTGTTCGAGAAATTTCAAATTTTTAAATTTGTTGGAGCAGTTTTGATTTCCAATTTTGATGAGGTAAAGTTCAACTTCAATTTTGTTTGAGAAATGTATGATTTTTCATTTTTTGTTTTGAGAAAGTTCAATTCCTTTTTCCCATTTTTTTACATTTCAGTGTCATCTGACAAAAAACTGAACAAAAAAAAGCTTTTATCATTTTAGGTAACCGCTTGTGAAGTGGGTGGGTAGAGTTTTAGGAATTAAAATATGAGGAGAGAAAATGTTATGAGAGGAAATAGTGAAATATAGAGAAATAGAAAGGAGACAGAGGGGAAGGGGCAGACAGAGGTAGTTAGTATGCCATCGGGCCGGGAGTGGGACCATCACTACTCAATCCACTATGAAAATGAAGAGGAAAATGTGTAAATAATTAATCCTTGTTGGTCTAATGCCATTAAAAATATATATTTTTACATAGTAGTGCATAACCACCAATAAAATGTAAAAAAAAAACACTTGACAAGTGGAATTTGGAAATCTTAGAACATGAGTAATATGAGTTAAAAAAACAAAACATGAAAGGGTGTTAAAAATGAAAAGACATTTAAAAGGGCAGAAAAGCAAAAAAAATAATTAACAAGGTGATATAGATTTACAAATTTGAGGGAAATTTGTGAGAAAAAAAATTGATTTTTGCACGTGATTTGAAATGCATTTAAGGCAAAATTGCCCAAACACACTTTAGCATAGGTTAAAGAATGCACACTGTATAGTTACTCATCTCAGTCGCATCAATTTTCACGATTAGTACTCCTTTTGCCCCACAAAGATTGTTGCGTTTGACTTTAATATTTTAAGTTTCAGTGTTTGACTTAAAATTTTACTATGATAAATGATGAAAAAATAAAATATATATGTAGAAGATATTACAAATTATGAGAAACATATGCATTATTTAACTTTACATGTCTATACATTTTTTAAAAAAATTAGATTAATTACTGTGAAAATGACAAAAAACTTCAATTTTTATGGGATAGAGAGAAATATCATTACCATTTTATTTTTACTTTTGAAATAAATTATTCAAATCATATCATAGCCACATGAGTAATGATGTATATGTTATATCACACATATATGGAGTATGTGCATATAGATACACATAACAAAATATTTAATAGAAATGTGGAATGATTGGATGAATGATTACATAAATTGAAAAAAATTTTATGCAGTTAACGAAATAAATCCAAAATTTTGAAAATATGTTATTTCGTATAGAACAATTACACGTTAACTATATGAATTTTGGTTAATTTGTGAAATTTTCATTATTATGATATGTAAGTTGTAACTATTTGTATAAGCATACATTATTTAAATTTCATAATTTGTGAAAAATAATCGTGGTTATTGTAGTAGTTTTAAGAGATGAATGGTGTAGTTTTTTCAACATTACTAACTTTCTAAATTTCACTTTCTTTTATATTAGAATAGGTAGTCAAATATAAATATTGATGAATTAAAATCCAAATACTATGAGTTTGAACATTAAGAAATTAAATGTAAGTTTGAGCAATCTATAATTTTTCTCTAGATGTGTTCATTTAGAATGAGAAAATTATTTCGAAAATTTGGAGATGTGTTTTTTATTGATGAATGAGATTTATCATGCAAGTAAGAAAGTTTGAGAGAAATGTTATAGTATAGAAAATTGATGGTATATTAATGGATTCAGTGTTGTTTTATAGGGAATTAAGTTAAAGCAATATATAATTGTCAATTTTTTGGAGCAAAGTTTAATTGATATTATTTGAGAAATTTCCAATTTTCAAGTTTCCTGTAGCAATTTAAAGTGCTGCTTACTAAACCTGTTTTTCAATATTTCTTTTGTTTCTTCTTCTTCTTCTTCCTTTTTATGGGTTCTCATTTTCAGAACTTTTTAATTTACTTCTTTTGATTTGACAAACTTCTTCTTCTCCCCCATTTTTTGTCAATTTTTGCTTTCATTGTGTTACTTAAAAAAAATCAAAACAAAATAGCCCATACACGGAAAATACCAAAAAACATCAATAAATTATTTAAACTCTAGACACAACCTTAGCCAGTAAGTAACCTGGACAAAATGATGTGTTAAATGTTAACAACATCTATAAATGAATGTTCTATTGGAAAAGTCATCCAAAACTAAATAGCCCATAAACATGTTTTTCCTAACTTTCTTATAATTTTATGGAAAAGGACAATACAAGGGTCTTTTGGTTGTCAATACTTTTGATTCTGAGGTCTCTTAATTTGTCGTGGCAAGTAGACGACCAAAAGTATAATAGCGTTGATAATGGAGCAAACACCTCGAAAACCACATTCTAGACGACCAAAAGTGTCTGCTAGACTCTTCACCATTCACAATAACAATTTATTTGAAACTCTAATTGAATCAAACATTACAATATAATTAATCATTTATTACCATAAAAATATTTATTGGAATCAGTCTAATTCTCTACCAATATCTAATCTGCAAAAAAAACATAAATAAACTAAAAATTTCATATAAGGTGACAAATTCTAAATTTGTGAGTTTAAAACGTCCATAATAAAAAGAACAACTGCCGTTCTATTCGTCTCACCCGATACCGGAAAACTCCGAAAATCAGAGTACCGAAAACCCTATTATTATATAATAGGTAATAATGAAAATTCATCTAAATTGAGATAATTATCAAACACAACATTTCTCAACACAGAAATACATAGGCTCAGTTCAGTAAAGTAATTTTGAAAAAATTAAGATGGTGTTTTTTGATTAATGAATAAAATATATATAAATAAATAAATTTGAAAAAATATATTATTTTATAATCAATTTAAAATAGCGAATTTAAAGTTATTTAATATATATATATAGAGAGAGAGAGAGAGAGAGAAAATATCACTCAAACATTTTTTAAAAACTTTTTAAATCGAAACATTCAACTTTCAATACAATTAAAGCATAGGTATAAAAATAAAAATAACATTTATATACAAAGAGTTTACATTGTAAATCAGAGATCCCTTCAACAACCATAAATCCCATGACTTAATCTTGATATTTCCTCTAATCTTCAACCACAGGAAAGAAGACCATGAATGCTTACTGATTAACCAGAGATCCGTACAACAGAGTTTGTCAGACCTATCGGCAGACGTATGAGATGTCTCACCTTTTTTTGCAAATAATCAAAATCAAAATTCGCAAAAAGATGAAAACATCACATAAACCTGCCAACGGGTCGCCGGAAAGTGCTGCATCGAGTTTGTTTGGTGAATGGCCGATGAGGCTGGGCGGCTGAGCCAAACGATCCCTAAACAACTTATTAAAATTGATATTAAGAAAATTAATTTTATTTTTTTTCCTATATCGGGGCTTTTTCTAAAAAAAACAGGCTACGCAATTGGATCAGAAGATTGATATTAAGAAACGAAGAAACTAAACGGGATTCAAAAGCGATCAGAAAGGAAAATCTTTCTCATACACAGAAAGAACAAGGGAACTTTCTGTGTCAGAAGGTGTCCTAAGATTTTCTGATTTCTTCATTTCGACAAATAAAACCCAAAAACACGACAAAACAGACGAATCAATTACTTTGATCTGGAGAGAATCAGAAAGAACGTAGCGAGAATGTATTGTTGGATCACTTCACAAATTGATCATCACTCCTCAGCTTTCATCATCTTCTTGAGCAAAAAAAAAAAGAAAAAACAAAAGAAAACCTTAAAAATAGAGATGGAAAAAAAAAAGTAGAAATGAAGAGTGGCGGTGCTCTTTCTCAGAGGTAGGGCGGCTTTATATACTGATATACAATGGATATGTAAAGTGAAAAGTGAAAACCCTAGTTCGTTATATGGGCTTTCGTTTGTTAGCCCAAATTTCTCCATATTAAAATGGGCCTACCAATTGAACTCGGCCCATTACAATTCAACTCACTTTCAAGTTTCAAACATGAACAATAACAGATTATCCTAATTGGATACCAACAATATCATATTCAACATATCCATTATAACCTTGATCCTATCCTTTATTTAATCTAGCCTCCAGCACAGTAGTGAAGAACAGCTCCCACAAACCTGCTAGAACAAACAAGATTATTTACTTGAACAACTTTCATTACGGCGATTAATTAGTGATAATTAAATCATTCGGTGTGGCGGTAGCAATGTGTAATGGCACTGCAGCCTCTATTGTAAGGATTGGCCTCTATTCTTCTCTAAAGCTTCTTCGCTAATGTACCTCTGCCCGCGTGCCAATGGCATGCGTGTCACGTGCTCGTCAGTTGGGCACGTGCCATTGGAGGCCTTACACAACTCTAAGGTCTCCAATGTTTTTCACAAGATCCCCACATCACGGTGGGTTGTGGACTCAGCAAACAGGAGCGGGATCAGAAAGAATGCGATAACGAGTCCGGGCATGTTCATGGAAGAAGAAGAAAGAAAGAAAGTTTTTCTTGGATGATTCTGCGTTTCTTAGAGACTGGAGAGCAAATATTGTGTTGTGCCTCTGATTTTATAGGTAAAAAAACAAAGTTGGAAGTAAGTTTATATGTTTATGAGTAGGAGGGGTAATAATACAACGTGCATGGGTTTATGGGCTTTGTCAGGCCCATCACTTTTCCATTGCTTAATTTGCAAATGTCTAGTTTTTGGGTCTAATACTGTACTGTGATGTTGGTAAAAATGAGGATATTACTCAGAAGTGGAAATAAATATATGGATGCCACGTGTTATTGTCTAATGTCAAATAACCCTCCTCCACAAAAAGAAAAAAAAATGAATATAGAAAATCTGTTCTTGGTTCAATTTTTTGAAACAAACTATCTGTAATAAAAAATTCATTTTAAATATAAAATTGAAAATTAAATGTAACAATTAAAAAGGATGGAAGATGTATTTATGAATTAAGAATGGTCTAATTACCTATTATTCCCCTCAATTATTTTTGTCTATGAATTATAATTCATTTCTACTAATCAGTCCCTAAACTATATACCATTAAAACTCGCTCAATTCGTTGATGGACGTACCAAATTGTTCTTTCCCTAAAAAACGAGCCTTGAGGAACCAACAAATCTTAAAATAATTATATTTATTAAATAAACAGATCATGACAATAATAATGTGTATCAAACGATGAGTTTAAATTAATGTTGTTAAAGGAACAATATGTTAATTAAACATAATACCAGAAGAAATCACAAATGAACAATAAAACCACACACGTTTTCCCTTTGTTTGTTTGTTTGTTTGTTTTCCTTTCTTTGCTTTGTAAGTAAATGTGCGCGGTATAATATTAGTACCCCAACTGTCAAGGATCCAGAAGATGAAGGATGATCACTCGGTGTGGCGATAGCAATGCGTGATGGCGCTACAGCCTCTGTTGTAAGGATTCGCCTGCCTGCTCTGCCCGTTGCACCCGTAATACGACGACCCACGTTGCTTGCATGGGATGTTGTCCTTCCGTAGCGCCTCGTAGCTGATGAACCTCTGCCGCGGTGCCAACCGCCGCCGCACCGCCGCCTGCTCCTCCGCGCCGTTGCCATTGCATGGTGGCGATGATGATGATGCCTCCACCACCACCAGAAGGAGGAGGAGGCCCAGGATGAGCCCCGAGAACTTGTTCATGTTGATGGATATGATTAATTACCGACGAGGTGATGACAGTAAAAAGTAAAAATAAGAAGAAAAAAGAGGAAAGTACGGAATAAATGGGTGATTTGATTGAGGACGGGTAATTAAAAGGTTGGATATATTATTACCGAATGACCCCAACGTTTTGTAGAGGGAGGGCAGGTTAAATATATATATATATATATTGAGAACATGAGGTTTTTTAGTTGGATGGTTCCACGTCTTTCTCGAGTTCCTGAAACTACGATTCTTGTGCGGACTACCGGTTATTTTTAACCAGATTTATAGCCAATTTCCTCTCAATTTGTTTTCTATAGTTCCCACCCAATTAATTAATTATTGGGGAATTCTAACTTTACAGTATTTCCACGTGCCATGCATATTACTGTAGTAGATTTTGTGGATTAGAATTAGTTTAATAAGTGATTAGGATTAGTTTAATAAGTACACGCAAAGTAATTGTGTACATCAATACTAATAGGACTCGGTTTAGGTAGGAATTAGAAGAGTAGAAAGATTACTTTCTCCACAAGTAATAGGTTTTTATTCAAACTCCTTATATCTATTTAAGCTCCTTTCACGTAATGCAAACTAGCTTAGCAGATCATTATTGTGTTTCTCTACCTCACGTCTGGTATCGGAGTCGCTGCTCTTGATTAAAAGTGAGTTGAGAGAGTTCTTGTGCAGAGGAACACATGGCAGAGGCTGGAAACTATGCTCAACCAGCCATTCCCAGATTCGATGGCGACTACGATCACTGGAGCATGTTGATGGAGAATTTGCTCTGTTCCAAGGAGTATTGGATGGCAATAGAACCAGGTTTCGTGGAGCCCTCCTCCAAAGAAATCTTGACTGACGCAAGAAGGAAGGAACTAGATGAGTTGAGGTTGAAAGACCTCAAAGCAAAGAACTATATGTTCCAATCTATTGACAAGAATATCCTAAAGACAATTGCACAGAAAAACACCTCCAAACAATTGTGGGACTCCATGAAGATGAAATTTCAAGGTAATGTGAGGGTGAGGCGAGCACAGCTTCAAATTCTGAGGAGGAACTTTGAAGTTCTTGAGATGAAGGCAGGAGAAAGTATTGCAGAATGCTTTAGCAGAGTCATGTTAGTAGCAAACAACATGAGAAATTATGGAGAAGAGATGATTGATGAAAAAGTAGTTGAGAAAATTCTCAGAAGCTTGACAGAAAAGTTTATTCCCATTGTGTGCACAATTGAGAAATCCAAAGACACATCAAAATTGAGCATTGATGAATTACAAAGTTCTCTGCTGCTCCATGAGCAAAAATTCAAGAAAGTTGATATTATTGAAGAACAAGTTCTCAGAGTTAATGAAGAGAGAGGAGGTGGAAGAGGCCGAGGCAGGTTCTTTTTTAGAGGAAGAGGTCGTGGAAGAGGACCAAGTTGGAGATCAACAGTGGAATGCTACAAATGTCATCGCTTGGGACATTATCAAAGTGAATGCACAGAGAAGGAGAGCAACTTCATCCAGAACAATAAAGATGAGGAAGTGCTATTGATGTCTTATACTGAAGAAGAATATGAAGTCAACCACACTGAAGTCTGGAATGGAGACTGGTACCTTGACTCAGGGTGCTCGAATCACATGTGTGGATACCAAGGTATGTTTCAAGAGTTGGATGAAAGTTTCCAACACTCTGTCAAGTTAGGAAACAATAGCAAGCTTAAAGTGACTGGAAAGGGGACAGTGAAGCTACTAGTTGAAGGAGTAACATTGGTGTTGCAAGGGGTGTATCTAGTTCCAGAACTCAGGAATAATTTGTTGAGCCTACGTCAGCTGCAAGAAAAGGGATTGACAGTTTTGTTTAAAGAAGGGGTTTGCAAGCTCTTCCATGAATAAAAAGGTCTTCTGCTGCAAACTAACGAAAAACCTATTATGGCAGGCTCCGTTATTATAGAATAGGTAATAATAAAAATTCATCTAAATTGAGATAATTACTAAACACAACATTTCTCAATACAGAAATACATAGGCTCAGTTTAGTGAAGTAGAAGAAATTTTGAAAAATTTAAGATGGTATTTTTTGTATGATAAATAAAATATATATAAATAAATAAATTTGAAGAAACATATCATTTTATAATTAGTTTGAAATAGTGGATTTAACCTTGTAATATATATATATATATATATATATATATATATATATTTTTTGAGAAAATATCACTCCAACATGTTTTTTTAAATCGAAACATTCAACTTTCAATACAATTAAAGCATATGTATAAAAATAAAAATAACATTTATATACAAAGAGTTTACATTGTAAATCAGAGATCCGTTCAGCAACCATAAATCTCATGACTTAAATCTTGATATTTCCTCTATTCTTCAACCACAGGAAAGAAGACCATGAATGCTTACTGATTAACCAGAGATCCGTACAACAGAGTTTGTCAGACCTATCGGCAGACGTATGAGATGTCTCACCTTTTTTTGCAAATAATCAAAATCAAAATTCGCAAAAAGATGTCTAATAGTGTACTGTGATGTTGGTAAAAATGAGGATATAATTACTCAGAAGTGGAAATAAATATATGGATGCCACATGTGTTGTTGTCTAATGTCAAATAACCCTCCTCCACAAAAAGAAAAAAAAATGAATATAGAAAATCTGTTCTTGGTTCAATTTTTTGAAACAAACTATCTGTAATAAAAAATCTATTTTAAATATAAAATTGAAAATTAAATGTAACAATTAAAAAGGATGGAAGATGTATTTATCAATTAATCAGTCCCCTGAACTATATACCATCAAAACTCGCTCAATTTCGTTGATGGACGTACCAAATTGTTCTTTCCCTCAAAAACGAGCCTTGAGGAACCAACAAATCTTAAAATAATTTTATTTATTAAATAAACAGATCATGACAATAATAATGTGTATCAAACGATGAGTTTAAATTAATGTTGTTAAAGGAACAATATGTTAATTAAACATAATACCAGAAGAAATCACAAATGAACAATAAAACCACACATGTTTTTCCTTTGTTTGTTTGTTTGTTTTTCCTTTCTTTGCTTTGTAAGTAAATGTGCGTGGTATAATATTAGTACCCCAACTGTCAAGGATCCAGAAGATGAAGGATGATCACTCGGTGTGGCGATAGCAATGCGTGATGGCGCTACAGCCTCTGTTGTAAGGATTCGCCTGCCTGCTCTGCCCGTTGCACCCGTAATACGACGACCCACGTTGCTTGCATGGGATGTTGTCCTTCCGTAGCGCCTCGTAGCTGATGAACCTCTGCCGCGGCGCCAACCACCGCCGCACCGCCGCCTGCTCCTCCGCGGAGCACGTGCCGTTGCCATTGCATGGCGGCGATGATGATGATGCCTCCACCACCACCAGAAGGAGGAGGAGGCCCAGGATGAGCCCCGAGAACTTGTTCATGTTGATGGATATGATTAATTACCGACGAGGTGATGACAGTAAAAAGTAAAAAAAAAGGAAAAAAAAAGGAAAGTACGGAATAAATGGGTGATTTGATTGAGGACGGGTAATTAAAAGGTTGGATATATTATTACCGAATGACCCCAACGTTTTGTAGAGGGAGGGCAGGTAAAAATATATATATATATATTGAGGACATGAGGTTTTTTAGTTGGATGGTTCCACGGTTTTCTCGAGTTCCTGAAACTACGATTCTTGTGCGGACTACCGGTTATTTTTACCCATATTTATAGCCAATTTCCTCTTAATTTGTTTTCTACAGTTCCCACCCAATTAATTATTGGGGAATTCTAACTTTACAGTATTTCCACGTGCCATGCATATTACTGTAGTATATTTTGTGGATTAGAATTAGTTTAATAAGTGATTAGGATTAGTTTAATAAGTACACGCAAAGTACTTGTGTACATCAATACTATTAGGACTCGGTTTAGGTAGGAATCAGAAGAGTAGAAGGATTACTTTTTCACAAGTAATAGGTTTTTATTCAAACTCCTTGTACCTATTTAAGCTCCTTTCACGTAATGCAAACTAGCTTAGCAGATCATTATTGTGTTTCTCTACCTCACATCTGGAAAAGTGAGTTGAGAGAGTTCTTGTGCAGAAGAACACATGGCAGAGGCTGAAAACTATGCTCAACCAGCCATTCCCAGATTCGATGGTGACTACGATCACTGGAGCATGTTGATGGAGAATTTGCTCCGTTCCAAGGAGTATTGGATGGCAATAGAACCAGGTTACGTGGAGCCCTCCTCCACATAAATCTTGACTGACACCAGAAGGAAGGAACTAGATGAGTTGAGGTTGAAAGACCTCAAAGCAAAGAACTATATGTTCCAATCTATTGACAAGACTATCCTAAAGACAATTGCACAGAAAAATACCTCCAAACAATTGTGGGACTCCATGAAGATGAAATTTCAAGGTAATGTGAGGGTGAGGCGAGCACAGCTTCAAATCCTGAGGAGGAACTTTGAAGTTCTCGAGATGAAGGCAGGAGAAAGTATTGCATAATACTTTAGCAGAGTCATGTTAGCAGCAAACAACATGAGAAATTATGGAGAAGAGATGACTGATGAAAAACTAGTTGAGAAAATTCTCAGAAGCTTGACAGAAAAGTTCATTCCCATTGTGTGCACAATTGAGGAGTCCAAAGACACATCAAAATTGAGCATTGATGAATTACAAAGTTCTCTGCTGCTCCATGAGCAAAAATTCAAGAAAGTTGATATTATTGAAAAACAAGTTCTCAGAGTTAATGAAGAGAGAGGAGGTGGAAGAGGCCGAGGCAAGTTGTTTTTTTAGAGGAAGAGGTCGTGGAAGAGAACCAAGTTGGAGATCAACAGTGGAATGCTATAAATGTCATCGCCTGGGACACTGTCAAAGTGAATGCACATAGAAGGAGAGCAACTTCATCCATAACAATAACGATGAGGAAGTGCTATTGATATCTTATACTGAAGAAGAATATGAAGTCAACCACACTGAAGTCTGGAATGGAGATTGGTACCTTGACTCAGGGTGCTCGAATCACATGTGTGGATACCGAGGTATGTTTCAAGAGTTGGATGAAAGCTTCCAACACTCTGTCAAGTTAGGAAACAATAGCAAGCTTAAAGTGACTGGAAAGGGGACAGTAAAGCTACTAGTTGAAGGAGTAACATTGGTGTTGCAAGGGGTGTATCTAGTTCCAGAACTCAGGAACAATTTGTTGAGCCTAGGTCAGCTGCAAGAGAAGGGATTGACAGTTTTGTTTAAAGAAGGGGTTTTCAAGCTCTTCCATGAAGAAAAAGGTCTTCTGCTGCAAACTAACATGAGCACAAACAGGATGTTTGTGCTTCATGCAAAATGTCCAAGTCAGACTCTGAAATCTGAAGAAAAATGCCTACAAATAGCACAAGATGTGACCTACTTATGGCATAGGAGGCTTGGACATTTGGGATATAAGGGTCTGTTGTTACTCAAAAACAAGGAGATGGTTCGAGGCTTGCCAGAACTAGAAGATTCAATCAAAATCTGCACTGATTGCTTCAAAGGTAAACAACACAGAGACACTATGCCTAAACAAAGCAACTGGAGAGCAAAAGAGAGATTGGAGCTCATTCATGCAGACATCTGTGGTCCCATTTCTCCACAATCTAATGGTGGCAAAAGGTATGTTTTGTGTTTTATTGATGATTATAGTAGAAAAGGGTGGGCTTATTTGCTAACAGAGAAGTCAGAAGCTTATGAATATTTCAAAAGATTCAAAATTATGATAGAAAAGGAGACTGGATTGTATCTGAAGTGTCTCAGAACAGATAGGGGTGGAGAATTCACTTCAAGTAAATTTAATGAATTTTGTGAGCAGAATGGAATTAAAAGACATCTCACAACAGCATATACACCTCAGCAAAATGGTGTTGCTGAGAGGAAGAACCGAACAGTTATGAACATGGTGATGTCTATGCTATTTGATAAAGATGTGCCCAAAGAATTTTGGGCTAAAGCTGTAAAGTGGGCATTCTACCTCCTCAATAGGTGTCCCACTTTTGCTGTGAAAGACCAGACTCCACAAGAAGCTTGGTCAGGGATGAAACCATCTGTAAAACACTTAAGGATTTTTGGATGTATAGCACACGTGCACATACCTGATGCAAAAAGGAGTAAGCTTGATAGCAAAAGTGAAAAGTGTATCTTTGTTGGGATAAGTGAAGAATCAAAGGGATATAGACTTTATAATCCTATCACAACAAAGGTGGTAGTTAGTAAGGATGTGGGATTTGATGAGGAGGCGAAATGGTGCTGGAATTCAGACAAACCAGCACAACAAGCTCCTGCTGTTTTGGCTCTAGAACAGGATATCAATGAAGAGACAGTAGCAAATCCACTAGAAGAACCGGACAATGTTGAAAATAGTCCTGCCAGAGCAAGGGAAGGAAGGATACAAAGAGAAATAAGGCCACCTAGGTGGATGGAAGATTATATTTCTAGTGAAGAAATATCTGATGAGGATCAAGCTGCAGGAGAGGCAATGATGGCATCTGTTGCAGCAATGATGGTTTCTGGTGCAGCTGATCCGCTATATTTTGAAGAAGCAGTTAAGATTAAACATTGGAAAGAAGCAATGGACAATGAAATTGAAGCCATAGAGAAGAATGACACTTGGAAATTGGTTGAACTACTTGCAAGAGCAAAGAAAATTGGTGTGAAGTGGATCTATAAAACTAAATTGAATGAACATGGAGAAATTGACAAATATAAGGCAAGATTGGTGGCAAAGGGTTATAATTAGCAGCAAGGCATAGATTATACATAAGTTTTTGCACCAGTTGCAAGGCTGGATACTGTAAGGATAATTCTAGCTTTGGCAGCAAAGAATGCTTGGATCATCTTCCAATTGGATGTTAAATCAGCCTTTTTACATGGTGAACTGAATGAAGCAGTTTATGTAGATCAACCTAAAGGCTATGTGAAGAAGGGAAGGGAGCAGTATGTATACAAGCTGAATAAAGCACTATATGGTTTAAAGCAAGCACCAAGGGCCTGGTTTAATAAAATTGAGGGATATTTTGTGAAAGAAGGCTTCAGTCATTCGGATAGTGAGCAGACACTGTTCATCAAAAGGGAAAAGGAAGAGAAAATCATTATAGTAAGCTTATATGTTGATGATTTGATCTTTACAGGTAATGATGAAGAAATGATCATGAAATTCAAGAGGTCCATGATGAAAGAATTTGATATGACAGATTTGGGAAGAATGCATTACTTCCTCGGACTAGAGGTATCACAAACAGATGTTGGTATCACTATTTCCCAAAAGACGTATGCAGAAGAAATATTGGACAGGTTTAATATGGCAGATGCAAACTCAGTAAAAAATCCTATGGCTCCAGGAACTACAATTGGAAGAGATTTAGAAGGTTTGCATGTGGATGAGGTTTACTACAAGCAACTTGTGGGAAGTCTAATGTACATTACAGCATCTAGACCTAATATGATGTTTGTAGTATGCCTTCTCAGCAGGTTTATGGCTCGACCAACTCAAGTTCATCTGCAACTTGCCAAACGTGTGCTGAGATACTTAAAGGGCACTGTGAATTATGGCATACATTATAGGAGAGAAGGAGGTTTAACTGTCTACACTGACAGTGACTATGCAGGAGATCCTAGTGATAGAAAGTCAACCAGTGGATATGTTTTTATGCTTAGCTCATGGGCAGTCTCATGGAGCTCCAAGAAGCAACCCATTGTGACATTATCCACCACAGAGGCAGAATTTGTAGCTGCAGATCAATGTACATGTCAAGCTATCTGGATAAAGAGGATTCTGCAGGAGCTTGGATCAACCATTTCAGGAAGCATGAAGATTTTGTGTGATAATTCCTCCACAATTAAGCTGTCAAAGAATCCAGTGATGCATGGGCGTAGCAAACATATTGATGTGAGATACCATTTCCTGAGGAATCTCTCGAAGGAAGGGGTTATCAGTTTGGAACATTGCAGCAGCAACAATCAACTAGCTGACCTGATGACCAAGGCCTTAAAATTGGATGTGTTTTTAAAGTTAAGGGAGATGCTAGGAGTTAGACCCGTTTCTTTCTGATATAAACTAGCTGCACAATGCAACAAGTTTAAGGGAAGGAATGTGGATTAGAATTAGTTTAATAAGTGATTAGGATTAGTTTAATAAGTACACGCAAAGTACTTGTGTACATCAATACTATTAGACTCGGTTTAGGTAGGAATCAGAAGAGTAGAAGGATTACTTTCTTCACAAGTAATAGGTTTTTATTCAAACTCCTTGTATTTATTTAAGCTCCTTTCACGTAATGCAAACTAGCTTAGCATATCATTATTGTGTTTCTCTACCTCACATATTTATATTTTGCTTGCGCTCTATGTACATACATATTCACATACACATACATATATATTTTAAGAGTAGCTATACTGTATGAGCATAAGAGAAAAAAAATTACAACAAGTGTCACTCTCGCTTCCAATCATCATTCTAACATCCGACTCTCGCTTCCAATCATCATTCTAACATCCGACGATGCGTTCGTCGCCACCAATGAAGATTTCGTCACCTCCGACGACGATATCGTCGCTTCCGACGACGTTTCATGTATAACGGCGAAGGTTTTCATCTAATCGACAACGTTTCCATCACGTCCGACGATGTTTTTCCGTATTCAAACATGATTTCATACAAACCAAACCAGCACAACTCAACAACACAATTGATGTGGAACATTTGACTTTGATCAAAATAAAATAAATGAGTTCGGTTTTTTCAGTGATCGAAAAAACCGAACCAAATTAACCGATATTCGATTTTGATCAAAATCGAACCGGAAACTGAATTGACCGAACCAAAAAAACCAAAGACGATTCGGTTCTCGTTTTTTCGATGCACACCTCCTAGAACCATTAGGCGTTGCCGCCTTGGAGCCTCAAGCGGTCAGGTCCTCATCGCCATTTGATCGTACTTTTATTTTTTGAATGTCAGAAAATTTCTTTGATTCCATGGCCTAGTTTTCCATAGATTCTCAGAAGTAAGTTCAATGTCACTATTACGCAGCTTTAAAGAAATCCTTAAACCCTGCACATCCTCCTCCTCCTCGCAGTCAGAGAAGACACAACCCGAAACGGAAACCCAGAACCCGAGAAGACCTCCTAAATCTTCTCTCTCGCGCCATTTCCAGCGCCTTGAACAAGAGTTTTTCTCTCTGACTCAAGATTCCCCTTTGCCAACGCCTGCCTCGGACCAGACCCAGGTCGAAGCCGGTAACGGTTCCACAGGAGGAAAAAAGGAAGAAGATGGTGGTGGTGGTGGTGGTGGCGGGGAAGAAGAAGAAGAAGACTTTGGAATCAGAGAATTTGGGAGACCCAGTTCGTCCAAGATCATATTTGATACAACCGGACCTTACGAGCCTCTTCTTCTGTCTCCCAGTGAAGAAGTGCCTCCTGTTCAGGTGAATGTAACTGATTTTGCTTCCAAGTTTGTAACTTAATGCAATTTGTCTGATTTCATCAAAAGGGGCAAGAGTTCTTTGGCTTTGAGCTCTATGGAATGCATGAAATATTGCTTCTTTTTAATATTTGCTCTCTTGATTATATTGTAATGGGTTCGGCAGTAATTTCCCAGAACAATGATCATTTTCAGGTTCCTGCATCTATCAACTGTCGACTGCTTGAGCATCAGAGAGAAGGGGTGAAGTTCTTGTATAAGCTATACAGAAACAACCACGGAGGCATCCTTGGCGATGATATGTGAGTACACTTGCTGTTAATCTTCTGACGGAGATGTTCTTGGTGATGATTTACTGTAGAACGTATTAAAAAGAGGTTCTCCAAGTTTCAGTTCATTTTTGTTTTAGCTTTAGAATTGATGAAAGATTTTTTCTTTCTCAATGTTTAAAATCAACACAGGGGACTAGGCAAGACAATTCAAACAATTGCATTCCTTGCTGCAGTTTTTGGAAAAGATGGTGAATCCAGTGATCTTGAAGCATTCAGAGAGACTCAAGCTAATAAAAGAGGGCATGTGTTGATTGTATGTCCTACTTCTGTTATTCAGAACTGGGAGATTGAATTTTCTAGGTGGGCCAGCTTTAGTGTTTGCATCTTTCACGGTGCAAATCGTGATCTGGTTCTTGAGAAGCTACGAGCAACTGGAATTGAAGTGCTGATTACTAGTTTTGATACATTCAGAATTCATGGTAATCTGTTAGCAGACATAGAATGGGAAGTTGTGATTGTTGATGAGGCACATCGTCTTAAAAATGAGAAATCAAAACTCTATATAGCATGTTTGGAAATTCCAACTCGCAGGAGAATTGGTCTTACTGGAACGGTTATGCAAAATAAAATTATGGAGCTCTTCAATTTATTTGATTGGGTTGCTCCTGGCTCCTTGGGAACACGAGAGCATTTCCGAGAGTTTTATGATGAGCCACTCAAGCATGGCCAGAGATCGACTGCACCTGAAAGATTTGTCCGAGTTGCTGATGAGAGAAAACAACACCTTGTTACTGTTCTACGTAAATACATGTTAAGAAGGACGAAAGAGGAGACTATTGGGCATCTCATGCTGGGGAAGGAAGATAATGTTGTATTTTGTGCTATGAGTGATGTGCAGAAACGAGTGTATAGTCGAATGCTGCAACTGCCTGATATCCAATGTCTCATAAATAAAGATCTCCCTTGCAGCTGTGGAAGCCCTCTTACCCAAGTTGAATGCTGTAAGAGGACTGCACCGGATGGAATCATCTGGCGTTACCTTCACAAAGATAATCCAGAAGGCTGTGATTCATGCCCTTTCTGCCTCGTCCTTCCTTGCCTTGTCAAACTTCAACAGGTAAAAGTCTAAAACCTTTGCTCTTCCCATTGTATACCTCTTAATGTTAAAATTTTACTTTCGGTGTTTTTACTATATTGGATTTTTCTTTTGACTTTAGTTGGAGTTCTATCTGCAGATTAGCAATCACCTTGAGCTTATCAAGCCTAACCCAAGGGATGAGCCAGACAAGCAGAGAAAGGACGAAGAGTTCGCTTCTGCTGTATTTGGTCCTGACGTTAATTTGGTTGGAGGGATAGCCCAAACGGAGAGTTTCATTGGCTTAAGTGATGTTAGACACTGTGGGAAGATGCGGGCTTTGGAGAAGTTGATGTCCTCCTGGTCTTCCAAGGGTGACAAGATTCTTCTCTTCAGTTACTCTGTCAGGTTATTTTAATGTTTGTTACTCCATTCCACAGAATCACAGTATTGGATTGTGGGCACCTAGAAAAGTGTTACTCTTTCCATTTCAAAATGATTGAAGCAGTTGACTTTCTGGCCAAAGTTTGGTTTAAATCTAGTTACTGGAGTATAATGCATTTACTGAAATTGTTTTTAAAAAATTATTTCCAAAAACTATGCTTTGGTCTGTTATTTGTTTATAACATTTTTGGATTTCTATATAAGGAAGTTGAAGTTGAAAAAAGTGAAGATTAATTTCTGAAAAATACACGGTGTAAAGAAATTGAAATGGAGGGTGCATATTGAACTAACTTTATATTCACAACACTATCCAGAATGCTGGACATATTGCAGAAGTTTCTTATACGTAGAGGGTATAGTTTTTCAAGACTTGATGGGTCCACACCTACCAACATGCGCCAGTCACTAGTTGATGACTTCAACTCTTGTCCAAGCAAACAGGTAATGGCAGATAAAGCCTGTATGTAACTTTCTTGTTGTGGCCATCAACTCTATAATGTTCTTCACCTCCAACAGTTACTTCTCTTGTTTTTAATCAGGTGTTCCTTATATCCACCCGAGCTGGTGGCCTGGGCTTAAATCTTGTCAGTGCAAATCGAGTTGTTATATTTGATCCAAATTGGAACCCTGCCCAAGATTTGCAGGCTCAAGATCGATCCTTCCGTTATGGCCAGAAACGGCATGTTGTAGTTTTCCGACTTCTTGCAGCTGGTTCTCTTGAAGAGCTGGTATATTCACGGCAGGTGTATAAACAACAGCTGTCAAATATCGCAGTCTCCGGGAAAATGGAGAAGCGGTATTTTGAAGGTGTTCAGGTATCTGAATTCTCATCCTAAATAGATCCTAAATTCTTTGTATTAGCTCCTCCTTGGTTTCATTTTGGTAGCCTTGTGACTTTAAAGAGTTCTCCTAATGTTTAGATGACAAGGACATTGTGAAGGTAACCAAGATATCAATTCATTGAACATGCTGCTGTATTTGGTTGTTAAGTGCTGTCATTTTTTCACCTTTATATTCCTAAATCAATTTAACAAGGCAACTACATTGTGTAGTCTGGTATTTTAACCTTTAAATGCACTAATTGCTTTAGGTCTTCACCTTGTGTTTCCTAGATGTTACATCTTTCACCGATGTTTGTTTTTCTTCAGGACTGCAAGGAATTTCAAGGGGAACTATTTGGAATATGCAATCTTTTCCGTGATCTTTCTGACAAACTTTTTACAAGCGAAATCGTTGAATTACATGAGAAACAAGGACAGCATGACGCTGCTAGGCACGAACCAACTGATACTTGCTCTACTGGTCTAAAAGAAAGAGCAATGCTTCCCTCAATTCCCGATAACGTCAAAAACATCGACAGCAATAAACTAGTCCCTGAAGACATGGGTATGTTTAGTTTAGTAGTTACTGCATGCACTTCTATAGTTTCTACCAGAACATGTGAATCGCTAGTTAAAGCTCGGGTTTTTCGTTGACTAAGAACCTCAAGCAAGTCTTTTTCAGGCATAGGTGCATAAAGCAAGGTTTTTGGATATTTTCACTGTTCCATGATGAATGAGCAACTGTAGTGCATTCTTCGTTGCTATTATAGGTCAATAGATGCATTGATATGCAAGAGTGATAGCCTGAGAACTCTAGAAAGGAGGCAAAGATTTGTGAGAACACTACGATTTAATGAGACCCTTGTTTTGCAGGCATTGTGTATGCGCATCGAAACGAGGACATCGTCAACAGCAGACCTGCAATCCCAGTCGAGATGAAAGCGAATACCACACATGATCAGAAGTCAAAGGAAACCAAATCGGCGCAGAGGGAGCGGAAAAGGATGGAATATGATCGGCTTGCAGGGTTCAAGGGGATGGAAGTGATTGAATTTAGCAGGTGGATAGTGTCTGCAACACCTTTGGAAAGGGTAGCACTACTTAGAGATTACAAAAGATGCAAAGTGAGGTAGTGTTGCATGGTTGAATTGTTCGCGGCATACATTTCCACCAATTATATGGTGCACATATGTGTAGGTACACATAGCAATATATAGAGAAAGTATGTAGGGATAATTTAGACATTTAGTATTTTTTAGTGGATTTGGGCTGAACTGTTTTGTAAATTAGGCATCTAATCTACTATGTGTACCTACACATATGTGTATCATATCAAGACTCATACATTTCCCTTCCTGTAATATTAGACGAGCATTGTTATCTAGCTAGTTGGTGATTGTAACAAAACATTTCTAAAGGAGGACATGGGCATTAAAGCCGAACTAACAAACATCAAGAGCATCTTAATCCCAACTTAGTCGGAAACAAGAATTCATAGTGACAATTAATTGTCAAAAATTAGTTGACACTATAAATTCATGCATAAGCAGAGTAGTAAATTTTCATGTTGGATGCTCTTCGTGTCGCAATCTTCTTTCAAATGGATAATAAAATGAAATTTCAAACCATATCATCATAAGTGTTTTCACTTTCATGAAAAATATCATGAGACAATGAGTTGAAATAATTGTTCTAATCATGTCCCATTACAAGGTTGATATTGCATAATCAATATGTACAAAAGCCGAACTAACAAACGAACCTACAAAATTCGAATGCAAAATTTACGGCATTCTTAGATGCAAAATTTTTACTTATATTTGCCTATAAGATCTTGCAAAGCTCAACAGTTGAAAACTAAATATAGTGCCACATCCAAGTTACCCTCCAGCAACCTAATCACTCACCAATAGCGCCATGCTTGACTTCATTGGATCTCGCAGAACAGCTACTATATGGATGGACACCACCACGCCAAAATGTCTCAGGATGATGCCATGTCCCGGAGATCTTTGCCAGAAGCTTTCTGTTCAGTTGCTTTGGCACAGATGAACAGATCATCAGCAGCTTCAGCATTGCATTCAATCATGATGTGTGGAGGGAGAGTACAGAATGGGACGAGGGCTTGTTTCACAAGTTCATGCCACAAAAACCTACAAGAATTAGTGTCCACAATTTCACATGAAGGGTCTCACATTGGACATCAGAGTATTGTCTTTGGGCAGCTTTACTTCCTCTGCATTTTGAATCTGGATACAGGCTTGGTAGATCGAGAACCAGATGGCTACGCGGAACAAAGATCATAGTCAGCATCTTGAGCGAATGAACAAGAAACTTTTCGGCAACATATTGTATTAGCATACCTCTGCAGACTGTGTCTGTAAATTGTGAACATGCTCTACTATGGAGCCTGTAAAAGCCTGCATGGAATAGCTTATAGCTGTAATGCGTAGTAATAGTCAATTGGCATGCTTATCTAATAGAAGCAAATGGGCTATTGTACCTTTGAGCTATCAAATCTGGATTTGGAAGTTTCAAGAGATGCCTGCAAACAAGAGATGTGAGACAAAAAAACAAATAAATAAATAGCAGGCGCAATTAGCTTTTTACCACCTCAAGATACCATTTACAAATGTGGCTCGAATGTGCGAAGAAAATGAAGTGACAACTGTAACTCTTAAAGCTCTGACAAGCTAATTACCAAAACGTGTCCAACTCCAAACTTGGGAAACAAACATATGCATGAAATGACATGGTGTACAGTGAAAAGTTCTACTACCTCATCTTTTGGTGTCTGTTCTTCAAACCTCACCCTTCTTTCAAGGTGCACCGAACGACCTCCTGGATTGTTAAGATTACTTCCAGATGACGGCAAAGTTGGCATTGTCTTAAAATTTGAAGCCATAAGTGAACTGTTTGAAATGTCTGAACAGATAAAATCAAGGATTGTCAGTTAGCAAACTTACAAGAAACCATATACAGGTTTTATCTGCCAAGAAAACAAGAAAAGGGTAAAGAATGTTAACTACAACATACAAATTTTCCAGGATTGTACAAGAAGCAGACGTTCTGTTACTTACAGATATAAGATACAAAATAAAGAGAGAGAAAAAAGTATACCAAAAAGCATACGGTCCCTTTCTTCTCACACATTCACTAGGGCTGTGTAAATAAGGGCAGCTAGATGACTAGAGTAAGATACTGTCAGTTGTGCTCCTTTAACAAATAACAACTGACCCGAAGCTATTGGGATTAAAGCCCGTATTACAAAATGATGCTTATGCTCCATTTTCATGGAGCGCTCATTAATTATTAAAGAGTGCATATATAAATTGGCTGCAAGATAACTTATATTTCATTCGTTAGACCAGTTCTTACGAAGCATTTGTTCTAAAAATGAATATTGTATTCTGAATATGACTCCAACCAAAAGCTATTCTCTCAATAAAGTTTATACATAGCTATTGTCAATAGGATGATCTTAAATGCCCAGAATGACAGGAGAGAAAGGGGGGTGGGTGGAAGAAGATACCATATAAGCATGATTACTAACCTTTTACATTGGGATCTACAGTCAATCCTGTGCACTGCATTTAACAATGGTTTAAGATAGATTGTTAGTGAACTGAAAACAAAAGGAAGAAAAGGTTCAATATGCACCTATCGCTTACATTTGGCTGATCAGTTACTTTATGACCGAATTTATCTGGCAGCTCTCCAACAGGAATGTTATCAATATATTTCTCACCCAATAGGTTTTCAGTTTTAATAGCATTGTCCACCTGATCTTCATCGTTCTCTGCATCATCTTCAGCAGCAAGTTCTTCTTGCTCAAGTTCATCCAATCTGGCCATCATGCGAGAAAACTCATCATCAACAGGTGCCCCTTTATTGTTGCCTGTTCTTAGAATGCTTGGAGAATCTTTCTCAAGTTGGCCTGGAATCACGTATAATCACCAGAATGCCGAGTTCAGATGTGGTGAGCAACATGGTAATCAAAATCAAATTCACCCTTCCATAATCTCAATCTACACTGCGTCAGATTTTTTAATAAACCACTTAGATTACAGCCAGTAGTATAATAGGCACTGCATGACCAAAAACATGATCATTACAAACCAATATAAATTAGTGCATAAAAGACAAAATCCACAGAGAAGATGCTAAAAACGAAACATGACAATTAAAAAGGAACGTATGGGGTATACAGCAATGGCATTGAAGTGGTCCAAGCCAAGCTTTACCTTTTATGTCTTTCAAGTCATAGAGTTTAGAAAGAATTTATTTTCTCCATCAACATGGCTCATTTGGAAGAATTACTACTACAGAAACGTGCAAGCTGGCCCAACATTTAGCAGTACATATGCAACAACGTGAAGGAAGGAGTGGCATCAAACTGATATTGCAGATTCTCTATAGGATTGCAAAAGTCGAATACATCAAAACAACTCAAAGACAAGTAACCACAGAGTACAAGTAAAACAGTAGAAGAACATGCCTGATTCAGGTACCTCTTCCACAGGATTATCATCCTCATACTCTTCGCTTATTTCCACCAGACCTTCCTACAGCATAGCTAGCAACCAATTAGTAGCTTAATACTAAGGGGGAAGAGACATACACAGAGCTGATATCAAATGGTAACAGAAACCTACAGCTACTTCAGAAGCGGTGGTACTGAAAAAAGAAGCCTCAAGTTTAAGATCCTCCATCACAGCCTTGATGGAATTAACTTGAGCCTCCAAAGACTTCTCTCTTCTCCTAAGAATCTCAACCGTTTGTTTGGCACTTCTCTCAGCATAATAACCCTCACCCAAGAGAACCATGAGCTCATTAGTGTGAACTAAGCGACCAGGGAAAAACGCTGCTTTACCAAATGGAACCTGACGGTGGTCGCAGAAAAATCAATGATTACAAGGATCATTTAGCACACACAGTAGCGAAACTGATGAGAAAATCAAGCACAACTTGCCATGATATCGTGGTGGAGCTCGTCCGGCAGCTTCTGGACGAGATTGATGAGGGAGGAGTTCTCGGCGATGAAATGTTTCAATTGCTCCATCTCATTCCGCTTCTCCGCGATTTTCTCCTCCACGCGCTTCGCCGCTTTCTCCGCCTCCGCCGACGGGAACACAGATGACAGAGACGTAACAGTGCCCTTCATATCTGGCTTCGCCATTGCGGCCGCAGTGGGAAGCTTCCACAAACGCAACTTTGCCCTTTGGCTTATAGACTTGAGAGAAATCCCCAGTCACGTACAAGAGTTTTACGATTGACTCGGTTTGACAATTTCAATAATTCAACTTTAATAGAGGCTTTTTTTTGTTGTCCCATTTGCCCACTGATGTTCTCAGATGACTCAATTTGGCCATTATCTTTTATATAGTTTCAATCACCACAAGGATGTGATACATGATAGGGGATTTCATACTCTATATTTAATTCATTAAATTCAATGGTCGTAAATTCCATAAATTTGAATAAGACACAATCCTTCAAGAAATACTAGTGTTGTATGGAGGTTAGTATGCTCTACCTGAATTATTGAAATATTGTATTAATGTTTACACGGATAAGCTCAAGCCATAGCGATGCAAACAAGACCATGTTGCCGGAATGCAGGTATGTCCAGACTGAAGATTTCGGTAAAACTCAGGGGAATAACTGAA
This sequence comes from Stellera chamaejasme, assembly GCA_024586325.1. Lineage (NCBI taxonomy): Eukaryota > Viridiplantae > Streptophyta > Magnoliopsida > Malvales > Thymelaeaceae > Stellera > Stellera chamaejasme. Next base: position 3,550,800 of record CM044986.1, read on the forward strand.
GGTTTTTGAAAATAGAGGGGATAAATTGAACATTTCACTAAACCTCATGGGGATATTTGTAATTTACCCTAAAATATACTCCCTCCGTCCCAAAATATGCATCACTTTCCTATTTGGGATGTCCCAAAAGTAATGCAACACTTCATTTTTTGGTAACTTTTTACATACTAATTTACCAAATCATCTTTACATCTAAAGTTTAAGAAATAAAACACCAAAAAAATAGTTAACTATGTCTAATTACATAAAATCTTACATTCATCTTAATCTCCGCATCCACATAAAGTATAAAATTAATTGGGGACGGTGGTGTATAAATTATTTAATTGTATATTATTGGAGTAGTTTAATTTTATTTTACCGTTCTTCCTCGATTGATTTCTGTGTTTGATTACATCTTTCAATATAGAAAAATGAAAAAATGAAAAAATCAATACAAATTTTTTTTCACTTTAGCTATGCAAAATCAAAGTGTCACACGTTATATTTGAAACAAATGAAATTTTACTCTATCATAAATCAGGGCTCTAGAGAAGAGAGTGACGCTCTTCCTTCTCTCTAGAGATTTGGGGTTTCAAAATGAGAATTGATGCTTCAATTCATACTTCTATTGAGCAAAAAAACTTTAGATTCTTCATTGAATGGGGAGTGGAAGAAAATCTGCTTCGGGTTGTCGAACATGGGAGAAGATTCAAAAGCTCAATTGATCTTTTTGGTGAAGATGTTCATTGGTTCAAAACTTGTTGGAAGGAGAGTATCAGCAGTTCTAGCGTGGTGGGAGAGCGGAACTTTCATAGGAAATCTATGGGCAGAATCTTGATCCTATCTTTGAAATCTAACAAAAATGGGCGGTTCATCCAATTGGTTGAATCATTCAAATCAAGAAGATCCACAATTATTTTTCCGGAGTGTAGGGAGGATTTGTGGTTGGGCGCGCATAACCTGCCTCTTCGGCATGTTGTTGGCGGCAGGGTTGTCTCAGGCCGATGATGGCGGAACCCATTTTCTGTGGAGGCCGAAGCTTCTGTCTGCTTAAAATAACGGTTCTTCTGCCGTGGCTGTTGGTTGCAGCAAAGCGGGGGGCCTTTTTAAGGTGGATGAAGGAGAATTCGCTCAGGGCGGCACGAACGTTTGTATCGGACTCAGAGATGGTGGACTTTGGTTCTTTTGCTGAGGGTAAGATCGCGGCTGGGTTGGAGAGGACTGGGTGCGTTGATGAAGGACGCAACGGTAGTGCACCGGAATATTTGGGGCGGCGTGACAAGGTGGTGGAGCCGATGGGTTCGCCGGTGGTTGCACAGGTGGCGGTGCAGGCGGTGGCGCCGGTGTTGGAGGTCGCCTCACAGTCGAATGGGTTTGCGGTGGCTGGTGATTCCGGCAAGAAAGCTCCGGTTGGTGCTGGCGTGGGGGCTCGTGCAGCGGTGGCGCGTCTTATGGTGGCTGGAGAGTGCGGTGAGGCAGGTGCTTGCTCCTCTTCTTCCCTTGGCAATGGTTGTTGCGTTGGACTTGGTGGAGGCGTGGCTGCCAACTATAAGTCTCCTTGGGTGGACCATTATTCTTTGGAGGGTGACGCCGGCATTTCATCTCCGGTGGGGGCTGGTGGGTCACCTCCCTCAAGCGTGCAGCAGGTTCTACCAGCAGCGCCGTTTCATCTTGTCGATGCAGATTTCCCGGAGCTTGGTGGTACTGCTTTGAAACTTGGTCGCGCATGTGTTCTGACGGAGGTTACTGGACCTAAGTTTTTATGGGAAGACGCAATTGCAAAGGCTGGGAAACAAATATTTATGGTGGGCCCTCCTTATCTTCTATTAATGATGCTTGTCTTTTAGAAACTCAATCACACCCGTTCCAAGTACCAAGTAGGGGTGAGTTCGAGCCGAGTCGAGCCCGAGCCTAGCAGGTTCGAGCCGAGTCGAGCCCGAGCCTAGCAGGTTCGAGCTCGAGCTCGGCTCGAATTCGAACGAGCCCGAAAATTCGAGCTCGGCTCAAGACAGGCTCGAGCTCGGCTCAAAGGTTCGTGAAGCTCGATTCGAATCGGCCCCAAACGAGCTCGCGAGCTCGTTAGGCTCGATAAGGCTCGTTAATAAGGCTCGATAAGGCTTGATAAGGGCTCGATAAGGGCTTGATAAGGCTCAATATATAAACAGGGGTATATATGTAATTTCACATCAGGCTCGATAAGGCTCGTCGAGCCTATCGAGCCGAACCATTCATGTTCGAGCTCGACTAGTTAATTATACGAGCCAAAGAATTGGCTCGAGTTCGAGGCTTGTGAAGCTCGGCTCGGCCCGATTCGTTCAACACCCCTAGTTCCAAGCAATACAATTGGAAACAAAATATCAAAATTTTGGGCAAGAGTCCTTTAACTCCTTGGAATTGGGTGAACGTTTCCGAAAAATCAATGATTTATGGCAACTCAGGAGAGATCAAGTGGGAGATAATTCATCGCAAAAGTGTGGATATGAGAAGCTTAAAATTTAGGTATCAATTTTGAAACTCTTATTTTTTGAGGAGTGTAACCTTCCTTAGACAATAATTTATCATTTTCAAAGTTAAAGAAAGAGGAAGTTAATTTTGAGGTTAGTGGATCGAATGGATCAAATAAATCAAATAGGAAAAAAAATACAATTAGGGATAAAAGGCGTGTGGATAATGTTAGTAAATTTGTGGAATGCTCTTTGGAAGGTTGTGAAGAACTTGTCTTGTAGATTTATGATAAAACATTCAAACCTGTCAAAATGGAAGATTTGAACTATGGATCTCGTACTAAACTAAAGAATGAATTGCGAAGATTGTAATGAAATTCAAAAATTAGAGAGAGTAAAGAGCCAAATGAGGGACTTTGGAGCAATCATTGATCTACAACAATCTTGATTGTTTGAAAGTTATATAGTTCTATGTGAACTAGGGATGTAAATTTTAAAGATTTGTATTTCTTATGATAGGTAATTCTTAAGTGACTTGGAATTTTTATTTTTATTAGGTGTTTATTTTAACATTTCGTTAAAGTTTATGTATTTTAAATATTTTAATAAAATTATTGTCGTTCAAAAAAATATTTGAAACAAAGGGAGTATTAGCATTTATAATGTCGCCACAACTATTCACTCTTCCTTTCATTCTATCACGCTCATCTATACATTTTTCTTCCTCTCTCTCACTCCCTAACTTCCTCCTTTCATTTTAATGATTCTTTTTTTAGCCATCTGAACATTTTTTTTCCTTTTCGTTAAAATGACTAGGCTTTTCACTACGTAGTTTTCCCAACTTTTGTGACGGCAAAATAAGGACCCAAGCCGTCATAACCGTAGTATGAAAATGTTATGACGGTTCTATGACGGCTATTTCCGTCATATACTATTTCCTAAAATTTTATGACGGCCCTATGACGGATACGGCCGTCATAAAGTATTTCCCAAAATTTTATGACGGCTCTATAACGGACGAAGCCGTCATAAAATACTTCGTACGATATACGTATTTATGCATATTACTTATGACGGCCTTATAACCGCTTTGACCGTCATTAAATTTTTGGATAACACGTTATGACGGTCAGATAACCGCTATGGCCGTCACAACTTTTTCGAAAAACGCACTCAAGATTCCTTCAGACTTATGACTGCCTTATGACCAACCGGGCCCTCATAAAAAGACTTCACCTCACCATTACAAATGTGTAAGGACTGGAATGGATGTTATTTCACTCTTTATGACCACGTTCCCCGTCATAAAGCCGTCATAAAGTTGGACGTTATGACGGCTTCGGCCGTCATAAAGCCGTCATTACTTGTCACATTAAATACTATATGACGGCCTGGGCCGTCATAAAGCCGTCATAACGTTACAAATTCTGACGAAATCTTGAATTTTGTCCCGTTGCACGTTATGACGGCTTCGGCCGTCATAAAGCCGTCATTACTGGTCACATTAAATACTATATGACGGCTGGGCCGCCATAAAGCCGTCATATCGTTACATGCATTAAATGCGACGTCTGTAAATACTCCTCCCTTCCCTTCCCCGATACGTTTTGCCTCGTAACCCCTCCCTTCCCCTTCCCCAATACGTTTCTTCTTCCCTCCCTCCCTCTCGTAACCCCTCCCTCCCTCTGCCTCGTCCCCTCCCTCCCTCCCTCCCTCCCTCCCTCCCTCCTCTCGCAACTCGTCCGAGACCGCGACGTCACGGTAATTTCTTCCTCTTCCTCGTTTTTGTTTGTCTCTCTTCTCTTCGTCATCTCTCTCACCTTAGGGTTTCGTTTTTGTATCTGCTGCGTTCGCCGCGCGCCGTCGTACTCGCTGCTCGCCGCCGCCGCCGCCGCCGTCGCCGTCGCCGTCCTCGTCCTTCACCGAGGCAACCGTTGCGGACATGGAAGGTAAAACCTAAACCATTGATCTTTTCATTTTCATTATGGGTTCATGATGCTTGCGTTCATCATGAGAAACAACTGCTGGAGTAATTTTCTGTCATTTTATTTCTATTTATTTTGGTAATTATTTAAATTTCATGATATTTCATTTTTTTGCGTTAATTCTGTCATTTTATTTCTGTTTTACAAATTTAAATTTTCTGTTTTTTATTTCTGTTTTAAAAATTTAGTGCGTTAATTCATCATGTTTCAATTTTAAAAAATTGTTGCTGTTATTAATTCTATTTTTTGTAATTTGCGGTCATTTTTTGTCATTTTTTGCAATTTTCCATGTAATTTAAGTAATTTTCGTTTTCAAATATTGTTTTATGTCATTTATTTCTATTTTCTGTTGTTTAAGTAATTTTTGTTTCAAAATATTGTTTTATGTTATTATTTCTATTTTCCATGTAATTTAAGTAATTTTCGTTTTCAAATATTGTTTTACGTTATTATGTTATTATTTATATTTTCCATGTAATTTAAGTAATTTTCGATTTCAAATATTGTTTTACGTCATTTATTTCTATTTTCTGTTGTTTAAGTAATTTTTGTTTCAAAATATTGTTTTATGTTATTATTTCTATTTTCCATGTAATTTAAGTAATTTTCGTTTTCAAATATTGTTTTACGTTATTATGTTATTATTTATATTTTCCATGTAATTTAAGTAATTTTCGTTTTCAAATATTGTTTTACGTCATTTATTTCTGTTTTCTATTTTCTGTTGTTTAAGTAATTTTTGTTTCAAAATATTGTTTTATGTTATTATTTCTATTTTCCATGTAATTTAAGTAATTTTCGTTTTCAAATATTGTTTTACGTTATTATGTTATTATTTATATTTTCCATGTAATTTATGTAATTTTCGTTTTCAAATATTGTTTTACGTTATTACGTTATTTCGTTTTATGTCATATTGTTTTACGTTATTATGTTATTATTTCTATTTCTGTAATTTAAGTAATATTATGTTGTTTAAGTAATATCCGGACTTTGTATTTGAGAGATATGGCTGGAACCGGGGACCATCATGACAGTGCCGGGACCGATCGTAGCCACTGCCTATTCAGACCCCGATACAGGTCGATGGCTCGACCGCGCGCGAGGCTCCGGTGGATTTGCGGGATGAGGAGAGCGACGAGGAGGAGGACGAGGATGTCGACGAGTACATCAACACTCGGGCGGATGAGTAGTTTTATCTTTGTACAAAATGTTATATTCAAACTTTTAAATTATCAATTATGGATGTTAATATATTTTTATTATATTTAAATTTGGTATTTTATTTAATTATTAATGTTTTTTTAAAATTTTCGTATTCATTTAATTTCTGAATCCATAAAACAATACAAAAAGAATTATTTTTTTTTCATTATAAAAACAATTTATGAAGGCTCAATCCGTCATAAAGTTGTCATAACCAGAATTTGTCCCCACTTACACGTGGACACGTTATGACGGCCACTGTGGTCATAAAGCTGTCATAATTATGAGGGTCCAGGCCGTCATATGGCCGTCATAATCAACATCCATAACAGTTACACGCGTCCATTTTATGACGGCCGTATTGGTCACAAAGCCGTCACAAATATGACGGCTGAGGCCGTCATAACGAAATGTGACGCCCAAAATAATAACGAAACAAACAACGGTCTCAGCCGTCATAATTGTGACGGATAAATGACGGTTACGGCCGTCATAAATGATAAATCAACTACGCAGTGTTTACATATTTGTGTATTCCTTTTTTGATGGGGGTATTTTTTGTTTGATGCAGTATTCCTAGTTTGGCAAAGGCCTTGTAGGCCCATGTATTTTAAATGCACTCCTTTTGCATATTTGGAAACTTTAACAATGAAGATGAAAGTGGAAAGTGCATTTTTTGTCCTCTAACTTTATTTAATTTAACGACTAAGTCCAACTGCTCAAACACTATGTCGAGCATGCCATTTTTACTGCGGTCCGTACTGCGGTTTGGGCAGCAGTAAGCAGGCCAGTGCAGTAAATGGTGCAATAAGTGGCGCAGTAAGTTTTTACTGCGGCCCAGGCCACAGTAAAGTCTTTTTTAGGGTTTTCCCTCTTCTTCCTTCCGCCGAATCCTTCATTTTACTCATCTTCTTCCATCTTCTTCTTTCTTCCTCTTCAATCCTCCTTTCTTTCGGTTTTCTTCCTTCTTATTCGTTCACTACAAGAATTGGAAGAGAGAGAATAAGAGATATTGACCAATTTTGCGACCGAAAATCGATAGAAGAAGAGTTAGTCATGAGATGGTAACAAAGTGGTCAAAAAATGAAGGGGGAAAGAAAATGGGTCCCTCTTTTGACTGATTTGTGACAGAAAATTCGGTTGTAAAATATTCGGTCACAATTCGGTCGATTAAAATGGGACCACAAACCCTTCTCTTCGTTTTTTTACCGAGTTGTGACTAATTTTTGGGTCAAAATACCTGTCATAAAAAACTCATCTAATTAATTAATTTATTAACCCATACTACCCTATACTAAAAGAGAGACCCTAATTCAATTCCTACTTATAACCTTAGCTATTTTTTTAACTTCCCAAACTCTCTCAGCCCATGTCCCTTCTCACTTCTCAGATCTTGTTGTCTCTCTCAATGTTCACTCTCACTAGAGTTTCTCCCTCCTTTCCTCTCACCGGAACCTTAATCTCCCGTGTTCCCTCAGCATTTATCATCCTTATTCCTTTTCACCAGCGTCTCTCCATTTGTTCTTGGCAACTTTTACAGCCTTGTAGCCTTTGGTTGAGTAGCTCTGAGCAACTTAGTCTGTGGCAAACGAGTTTGTCAAACAACATCGCTCTTCCACTACGTGGGAAAGACAATTCTTACTGCGGCCCTTACTGTGGTTTGGGCCGTAGTAAGCCCAAAGACGTAGTAAACTGACGCAGTTGATGGTGCAGTAGGCTTTACTGCGGTCAGGGCCGCAGTAAACATGGCCGTGGTAAGGCCGCAGTAAACCATTTTTTAGGGTTTCTTCATTCGCCGCATCCTTCATTTTTTCCATCATCTTCATCTTCTGCTTCATTTCTCTCCATCTTCTGCTTCATTTCTCTCCATCTTCTACTTCATTTCTCTCCATCTTCATCTTCTCAATTCCTCTTCATCTTCTCCATCTTCATATTCTCCATCTTCTTTCTCTCTATCTTCTTCTTCTTCTTCTTCTTCTTCTTATTTCTTTCAGATTCATTTTTTCCCATCATCTTCATCTTCTACTTCATTTCTCTCCATCTTCATCTTCTCAATTTCTCTTCATCTTATTCATCTTCATCTTCTCCATCTTCATATTCTCCATCTTCTTCTTATTCGTTTCTTTCTTTCATTTTTTTCTTCTCTCTTTCTCTTTTCCTTCTCTCTTCTTCTTTCTGTTATTTCCCTTCTTCTTCTTCTTCTTCTTCTTCTTCTTCTTCTTCTTCTTCTTCTTCTTCTTCTTCTTCTTCTTCTTCTTCTTCTTCTTCTTCCCCGCTCCACTGATGCCACCGCCACTTGCTCTTCCTTGGCCGCCGGTTTATGGGCATTTCTAGGAAAAAGGTGGATGAATCCGGATGAATTTCATCCAGATTCATCCGCTCCACTGACACAACCACCTTCTTGCGTGGTGAGGTCGCAGTACGCACCACGGTCTCAGCCGCAGTGCTCGAGAAACTGCGGCCGTTTTTACTACGGCAATCACTGCGGCCCTCGTCGCAGTAGCTACCACGGCCCAACTGCGTTGAGGGCCGCAGTAATCGCCCTCCTCTCCACGTAGTGTTCTCAATGGACGGTTGAAGCGGTAATCGAGCGGATTTGAGCGATTGGTCTCATGATTCTATGTTCCGGCTTAGCGAGTTAGAGAGATTTCAAACATGAAGGAGCAGCTCGACAACGACTTGATGGTTTTATCGTTTTTTGTTTTGATCTGCATTACTTGAGTTATTATTGAAATTTAGTCTTTTTCTTTAGAATTTCGTTTAGATCTATGAGAATGAGTTCCAATATTTTCAAATCTCTGGTTCAGGTTGGGTGGTGCTAGAGAGGATGATTACTGAGTTTTGATAATTTTTCCCGTGTTAAGTTAATTTTTTTCTTCCATGTAATTGAATTACAACATTGTACCTTTCAATATTTATAAATCAAATGAAATAAGCATATTTTACATTTTTCTGTATTATATTTGAGTACTAATTTTAGTTTTTTCCTTTCTAAATGAAGTATTAATAGCAAATGAAAGTAACAGAGAAACATTTAAAGGCTAAATAGAGTGAACTAATAGTAAGCATTTAAAGGCTAAATTCGGTCACCTTTTTGACGGATTCTTGACCAAATTTTGGTCGTGCATATCGGTCGGTGAATCGGAAATAAGGGTGACCAACCTCACAAGACTACTTTCTGACCATTATTCCAGTCAATGGTTTCGACCAATTTCTTACCACCCATTGACTACTTTCAATTACATTTTCTTGTAGTGGTTCTTCTTCTTCTTCTTCTTCTTCTTTTTTCTGTTGTTTTCTTTTTCTACTTCTTTCTTTCTCTCTTTTTCTATTTTCTTCTTCTCTCTCTTTATCCTCCTCCTCCTCCTTCTTCTTCCTCCTTTTGTTTTATTCTTCTACATCTTTCTTTCTTTCTTCTTTTTTGTTTTCTTCTTCTTCTCGACCACCATCGCCAGCGCTGCTCCACTGATACCGCTCTCCCACCGTCACCATCATTGCCACCGCCACTTCCTCCTCTTGGGCCATTGGTTTTTGGGCACTTCTGGGAAATGGTGGATGAATCTAGATTTCATCCGGATTCATCCACTTTTTTTATTTCTTTAAAATGGTTATTGTGGGTAAGGCCATAGTAAGTACTACGGTCTCTGCCACAGTAAGACAATAATTGCGTGCTTATTTACTGCGGCATTTACCGCGGCCCTTCTCGCAGTTGGTACTGCGCCTCAATTGTGAATATGGCCGTAGTAATGAGCAGTTTCTCTATGTAGTGGAAAAGTAACAACTGCATCTTGAACGTTATGCATCATGTACATTTTCAGTTCTAAACTAGTAGCGGTCACTGACAGGTGACAGACGGACGACTAACATAGGGAAGAAAAAAAGCTCACATTCGAATGATTAGATTTAGACATGATCCACAATTTGAACATAATTAAGAAAAAAAGTTGAATTACATTGAGTTATAATTAAGGTTGATGTATGTGTAGTTGGAAACATGTAGCATCACAGACGTGTGCATGCATGTATCTATCTATCGGCACACAATGAAGGACCAAAGCCCAACCTTTTGCCAATCAAATCAAACTCCCATAGATGATTTTGCTGCAAAATGTTGCCAATTACAACACTCAAGTCTCCTTCAGATGTTTTCTCAGCAAACCCTAGACAAGAAACACCAGGAGCAACGTCGATGATATAGCTCTTCACATGAGGCTCAAACCTCGCCTTATCACGGAAATGAACCCTAAATTTGGGCACACTCATCAAATCAAGCCCTGTCGAGTTAAAGCAGAACTTCATCGGAACCTGTCAAATCAAAAAGGTCTTTCTCAGAAAACAGAATTAAAAAGATTACATTAGAGAGAATTAGTTTTGTATTGACATTTTTTATATGATGAAGATATATTGTTAATGGGTGGAAACCCTATGAATGATAATTATATACTTGCCCTTTAAAAGTTGCTATAGTTTGACTTTCAAGTTTATATTTGACTTAAATTTTCATAATGAAGAATTTGTTAAAAAATTCTTTAAAAATATATTCAGAAACTTTATTAATTTATCTTTATAAACATATTTTTAAAGAATTTTTAAAACTTATTATTCATTTTAAAAGTTTGAGTCAAACGTAAACTTGAAATTCAAACCGTGCAACTTTTAGGGAGGAAGGGAGTATATATGTTAGGAGTTGTGTTTCCAAATCTCTTATGGGATTGTAGTAATTTTTTGGTTTCTTTTATAAATTTCACTAGTCGTCTTTAAGGGGAAAAAAAAAATCAAACCTCTGGAATTTCCACTCTCGGGTATTTAGCGAGAGCCTTCTCAAACGCATTCACCACCGGACGGTACACCGACGTCGCCAGCTGCGTCAAGCTCATTCCGGAGTCAATGATCACGCCGCCACCTGGTTTAGTCACGTCCCACGCTTCCGCTGGAATCTCCTTCACCAACTGCAAGTCCAATGAGAAGCCGGTGACTTGCACCGCATAAAAAGGCTTGCATGACTCGACGTCGATACTCGTGTAGCGGAAATTTTGGTTTTTGTAGAGGGTGGAGCCGCGACTTCTCTTGCTGCCGAAGACAAGGTAGTTTACGGCAGTGCGATGATCCATGTGGTCAACGAGGCAATAAGAGAACTTGCCGCCGAACTTGGCGACGGTGTTCATAGGAAATGATTGGTTGGCGTAACCTAATCCCAAGATGCCGTCGGAGAAGTTGAGCTCATCGGACTCTTGACTGCACCCTATGAGAACGTTGCTTAGTCTCATCTTTTCAGTACGGTTGGCGGTGAACAACACCACCTCTTCTGTCACCAGAAATCCGGCCGACATTCCCTGAGAATATCTGTTTGTTTCCATCCAACAAACATCATATATAGCGTTATGATCCGTTTTGTTGTGGAAAATTTTCCATATTTTTTTTTTATAAATGTTCGAATTGTAATAGAAAATAAGCGTGGAATTAAGGCATTATATATAAATTACTCGTAAAAGTAGGGGCAAGTAGTGTTAGGGGTAGGGCAAGCATCGGTGTAGTTGGCAGGCAACCAATCCTCGATACACATGATCTTGGAGGAGCATGGGACGGGCTTGAAAGTAGAGGAGCTATCGCCGATGAGATATCTCTTCCCGCCGATCTTCCCGTCGGGCCCCCACGTACAATTCTGACCGCACTTCGCTTTGCACCGTATCCACGTCAGGTCGCTGCCGGTGTCCACGACGATCGCGAACCTCTGAAACGGCGACCCGATATTGAAGTCGACGAAATACGTGGCGTGCCCCCAGTCGGCGCCCGGGAACATCTTCATCTCCACCGACGGAACGTCGCCGCCGCCGCCGACCTGTTGCATGCGGCGGTGCTGCTGCTGGGCAATCATGATTTGCCTAGCTTGGTCGTTCTTGACTAGGTCCCGGAGCCTGTCGGCGTTCGATTCCGGGGCTCCCGGGAGGGAGTGCCTGTGCATCATTTCCATCGTCACGGAGGAGGAGTCTTCATCTTCGGCGGCGCTTGTCGACGGAGAGAACACGAGAATGGAGAAGATTTGGATTAGAAGAAGTAATCGACGAATTTGTTCCATGATTGATCTGGGCTCATCGATCGAACGGGAATCGATGGAATGAGAAAAAATGTGTTTAAAACGTCGACGCCAATAACAAAGGTTACTAAAATTTACAAATTCTAAATTGTACATAATATTTTATCCTTTCATTTTATGATTCAAATTAATTAGCCCTTCCCATTCTGTTGGGAGCTCATGGTTGTGAGACAAAAAGGAAATTAAAGATAGAGAGACTAACTCTAGCTATCTAGCTAGAGATTGAAGTCACAATATATATATATATATATACACACACACATTTGATTAATTAAAAAAAATTAATAGAAAAATCATTTAAAAAAATTAATGTTAGACTATCTTAAAAAGCTACTCGCTATCTCAGTCATTAAAATTGCACAATTTTTTGTTTGGAAACTAAGGGGATAAGAGTTGGGAATACCAAAGGCTTGAACTCAAGACTTTTTCAAGTCTCATGACTAAAATTGCACAATTTTAAATTTTAAATTTGTGTTTAACTTGAATTTTCATAAGAATTAATTTATTTAATTTTTTAGAAAGATATTACAGAAACTTTTTAAAAGTTTCTAATCTATTTTTTAATATTTTTAAAAATTATTCATTGTGAAAATTCATATTAAACTAAAATTTAAAAGTCAAATACCTAATATAAAAAAAAATCAAATTATGCAACTTTTAAGAAACATATCAAGTAACCCGCGGTGCAGAAGGAGAAAGTGCGGTTCTTTACTCTGTTCCCTTCCATCGCTCCACTGCTCCCTTCCAAGTGGCAGGAGGAGAAAGTGCGGTTCTTTAAAGAGCAAAGAAATCTGTCAAAAGAGCTGAAGCAGAAAGCGAGAGTGAGATGGGCGATTGAGGGAGACGAAAACAGCAAATTTTTCCACGCGGTGATTAAGGGGAGAAGTTCCAGGAATTCTGTGCAGGGACTGCTTATTAATGGAACTTGGACGGAGGATCCAAAAGCAATCAAGGAAGCGGCTCTAGATTACTTTAAGCAGCAGTTCAAAGAGCCAGTAGTAAGAAGACCGGAGTTTGTGAGTCAGAGATTTAGACGCCTGAATGATGTGCAGAATCAATGGTTAGAAGCTCCGTTTTCAGAAGAGGAAATCAAGAAAGCTGTATGGCTCTGTGGGGGGGATAAAGCCCCAGGTCCGGATGGCTTTAACTTCAAGTTCATTAAAGCCAATTGGGAGGTGGTAAGAAGAGAAGTGGTTGCTGCAGTGCTCAACTTTGAAGTGTCGGGGAAGTTTAGCTCAGGTTGCAATTCGTCGTTCATCACCTTGATCCCCAAGGTGAAGGACCCTCTTCTCATATCGGATTTCCGACCTATCAGTCTCATTGGGTGCCTGTACAAAATTGTGGCAAAGCTTCTGGCAGAAAGATTGAAGAAGGTTTTGCCGGGTCTGGTGGGGGAAGCGCAGTCAGCTTTCATCGAAGGGAGACAGATAACGGATGGGATCTTGATTTTAAACGAAGTGGTCTCTTGGATCAAAAGAGAAAAGCGGCAGATGATGCTTCTCAAGGTCGACTTTGCGAAGGCGTTTGACAGCATTAGTTGGAAATTCTTGGATTCAGTGCTAAATCAAATGAACTTTGGGGTAAAATGGAGGAATTGGATCTCTGGTTGCCTAAGCTCTGCAAGGGTGTCGGTCCTTGTCAATGGCAGTCCCACGGAGGAATGTAGTATGGAAAGAGGAATCCGCCAGGGGGATCCGCTTTCTCCTTTCCTCTTCATCCTGGCTGCAGAAGCGCTGAATGTAATGATGGAGGAGGCAGTGAACCAAGAAGTTTTTCTTCCGGTAAAGATAGGAGGAGGCAGGGCCGCTCTTTCCCACCTGCAGTACGCCGACGATGCGGTTTTCTGTGGGGAGTGGTCTCTTCAGAATGCAAAAGCTCTTATAAGTTTGCTAAAGTGCTTTGAAATGGCGTCAGGTCTGAAAATCAGTTTGGAAAAGACAAGAGTCTTCGGTGTTGGAGTAGACATGGAGGCGGTGTCGCTAGTGGCGCGATCACTTGGCTGCACAGCATCGGCTCTCCCGTTCCTCTACTTGGGTTTGCCGGTTGGCCTGAACATGAGCCGGAAAAAGAGTTGGGACCCAGTGGTGGAAAAAGTGGAGAAGAGGCTCTCGAAATGGAAGTGCAATGCCTTATCGATCGGCGGTCGATTAACCCCGATTAACTCGGTAATTGGAAGCTTACCCTTGTATCATCTGTCCGTGTTTCGTGCCCACTGGTGTGATTAAGAAACTCGAAAATGTGAGAAACAAATTCTTTTGGGGGTTTCCGGGGAAGGGAAAAAATTAACTTGGGCTAGGATTGAAAGGTTGTTTGGTGATAGTGAAGCAGGGGGGTTGTGTGTGGGTAGTCTTCGGGCAAAAAACCTGGCGTTGCTAGAGAAGTGGAGGTGGAGGTGGTTGAAAGAAGCGAACAACTGGTGGGTGAAGGTAGTGGCTAGTCTTTATGAGGGGGTGCCAGGGTCGTTACAATTGGGAGTCGATGTAGGAGGTTGGAGTGTTTGGAAGGATATTAGGAAGGCAGCGGAAGAGGTTGAGTGTTTTGGTAATGGGTTTAAGAATCCTTTCAGGAGAGTAGTGGGAATGGGTGACAACACTAAGTTCTGGGAGGACGAGTGGGTGGGGGGTGGCGCCTTGAAGTGTAGATTTAGAAGGCTGTATGAGTTGGAGGTAAACCGGGAGTGTAGGGTGGCAGAGAAGATTAGGTGGGCTGATGGGAGGTGGTGTTGGGTCTGGAGTTGGAGGAGGCAGCCGAGGGGAAGGACAGAAGGTGAACTACAACATCTTCTTCATGTGTTACAGGTTTTCACTCCGAAGCAGGACATCAGGGACTCCTGGAGGTGGGAGCCGGCAACCGACGGGGTATTTACGGCCCGACAGCTCTCCCTGATGATCGGCGCAAATTTAGTAGCAATCCACGATTATCCGATGCAATGGTGTAACAAAGTCCCAAAGAAGGTGAATGTGTTTATCTGGCGGGCCGTTCGAAGTCTGATTCCTGTTCGGGATCAATTGTGCAGGCGAGGTGTGCAGGTGGATTCGGCTGCTTGTCCGCTTTGCTCAGAACCTGTGGAGACTGCTGATCATGCCTTAGTAAGATGCCCCTTCGCGCAGGAAATTTGGACTGCAGTAGCGGGATGGTGCAACACGCAGGTGAATGACCTGCGGGCAGTTGTTGATGTCTTGGGGGGAGAGTTCATGGCTCAAGTCCCTTCAAAAATCTCACAGGTGTGGCAAGGCGTTGTCTATATCTCTGCATGGTCCTTGTGGAAGGCTCGCAATGGAGTGGTTATGCAGGATCAACCCTGGAGAGCTTCGAGAGTTTTTGCCGAAATTCAGGTTGTCTCTTATCTTTGGATCTGCAGCAGGACTCAAGCTTGGCTCCCCAGTCGGATGGTGATGGCACCGCTCTTAAGGGCAGCTGAAGTTCTGATTTAGGCTGTTTTGGTGGTGTTTTCTTGTGTTTTCTGCTGGTGTATTCTAGTGTTTTCAGCTGGTGTATTCTTGTGTTGTTGCTGTTTTCAGGTTGCAGGGTGGTTGGGTGGCCCGTTTTTAGGGGAAGCTCTGGCGAATTTTTTCTAGAGGGGTGTCCCAGTCTTTGCCCCTACCTCAGGGGCAGGCACCTGCGGGTGTTCTTTTCTTGTATCTCCGTCCGTTTTTATTGAAATTCACTTTAGCCGTTCAAAAAAAAAAAAAAAAACTTGAGGTGTGAAAATCAATTTTTCACCGTGAAAAAATGGAATTAAGCATTTAATCTATGATTTTTGTTCTATAATATTTTAATAACTAAAGATTACTAATTTATATGCAAATAATAAATGAACATCTAGTTTCTAAACATGTTTTTTTATAATTTTTTTAATAAAATCTCACTATAATATTATTTTGACACCTCACGAGAATTCACGGTGATTCTTCAATTTCTCATCTACCCTCCTAAGTTTGAAACCCCCTAATATATATTTTTTCACCTTACGAGAATCCACGGTGAATTCTTCAATTTCTCACCTCATGAAAATCTCTCCCCCTCCTAAGTTTGAAACCCCCTATTATGTCCAAACTCTAGTGTAATTAATCGTTTATAATGGTGGATAGGGAGGAGACACAAAAAATGGGACAAGTGATCCTTTACTGAGTGGAGATCCTATGTTATGGTGTCCCTTCTGTGTCCTCCAGTATAATTCATAATTAGCACTTATGTGCAATGATTTACACTCTTAGTTAATTATAATGGAGGACAGAGAGTAGACAACATGAATGGGCATATAGGTGATTCTCCTCGCTCCATATTCATTAGGAGTCTAAATCATCTCTTTCAATTCTAATGTTCATCTAATTATTCCCCACTATAAATACTTCTTAATAGTGTTACTTATTCTGTAATGGACGGACAGATATTCTCAGGGAATGTCGGCAGGATTTCTTTTGACGGAAGAGGTGGTGTTGTTCACCGCCAACCGTACTGAAAAGATGAGACTAAGCAACGTTCTCATAGGGTGCAGTCAAGAGACTGATCTCAACTTCACCGATGGCGTCTTGGGATTAGGTTACACCAACCTATCATTTCCCTTAAACACTGTGGCCAAGTTCGGCGGCAAGTTCTCTTACTGCCTCGTCGACCACATGAACCACCGCACCGCCGCCAACTACCTCGTCTTCGGCAGCAAGAGAAGCCACGCCTCCGCCCTCTTCAAAAACCGGAACTTCCGTTACACCAGTCTGGACGTGTACTCATTCATGCCTTTCTACCTGGTGCAAGTCATCGGGTTCTCTCTTGATGACCAGTTCCTGATGGACATTCCGGCGGAAGCCTGGGACGTGAAGAAAGGCGGCGGCGTGATCATCAACTCTGGGATGAGCTTAACAATGCTGACGGCGCCGGTGTACCGTCCGGTGATCAAAGCGTTCCAGAAGGCTTTGGCTAAATATCCAAAAGTGGAGTTTTCGGAGGATTCGCTGGAGTTTTGTTTCAACTCCACCGGGCTTGAGACGGCCAAAGTTCCCAAATTTATGATTCATGCCAAAGTTCCCAAATTTATGATTCATTTTGCAGATAATGCGAGATTCGAGCCGCATGCGAAGAGCTATATCGTCGATGTTGCTCCTGGTGTTTCTTGTCTAGGGTTTCAGGAGAGAAAGTTTCCAGGGGTGTGTGTTATTGGCAACATTTTGCAGCAAAATCATCCCTGGGAGTTTGATTTGACTGCCAAAAGGTTGGGCTTTGGTCCTTCCTTGTGTGCCGATTAATTAATTCATCAATTTCAATATGTTCAAATTATACATGCATGCATTGACCTTAATTAATACTCCTATCATGACTCAATTTCATTTATTAATAAAAACACTTATATTTGTTTTTTGTTACTGATATATATGGGCCCAGCTCGTATGGCCGTATTGCTAAACGCAAACGCCATATGGGCCAGACCCACCAACACGTGGAGTGCTCCTCGTAATTACGACGAGCCCCTCGTATACAGCCCATAAAGACACTCCGTATAATTTTATTAGCAGCAGACAATTCCTGGGCCAGGCCCAATTGGTACTTCAACATAGTACACCAACCAAAAAGCTGGCCCAGCACACAATGCCCAAAAGCTACCCCAGTACACAAGACACAAAAGCTGTATTCAGCACACCCAAGTACTGTCAGACAAACACTGTTGAAACAGTGGTGTCCAATCTGCCGCTCTGAGGTCAGGGATCAACAGCGCAAGCGTGGGGGAAGATCCCACCAAATACTCTACCCCAACGTGGTAGAGTCGGGGCATCACCCTATAAGTGGGTGATGCCAACCCAAAATAAGGTGATTACTACACACCCCACCTTCCTTCTATTCTTGCACCTGAAAGTTCTCTCTGTCTTACTCTTCGCAGGTTCCATAGCTGCCTTATCACGATCACCGGCGTAACCATACCACCGGAGATCGTCCTTTGGCTATCAGTTACGTCTTTAATCATCGAATGTTGACTTTAAATTAAATTGTTGGGGTACGTATACTAACTTGACTGATCATGCATATATCCCACTAATAAGTAAATATAATAACCAATAAACAATTTGTAGTGGAAGGACTAAAGTGACTGAGGTTACATGATAACAGTGAGGGATCTAGAATCGAAAAATTGGGTCAGCGGGAGAAAAATGAAATCACATGTAAATTTTTGATATATTAAAACACAATTTTTATATATTATTTATTAGGAATTCAATTAAAAAATATATAAGAATTTAAATAAAAATATCATTAAATATATTTAAAAATATAGGTTACAAGTTCTACAATTTTTTTTTGAAATGTGCTATGGGTCTATTGGATAAAAAACATTGCCCAGCGGGAGCTGGGTGCGCTCCCTTGCTCATCCGCCACTGTCACATAACCGGGGGACATAATCGGACTAATTACTCTATCTAATGTATCCATCTTAAATGTGTTATCACTTTTAACTTTTTTGTATATATTAAGATTGTCTTTGATTATTAATTCATTTTACATATATTTTCATCATTATCCCCTTTCGAACACATTATCACCCCTCCCAATCCACTCCTTAAATTCTTTGAGTGAGTGCATTTGTAAGAGTAAAAGTGGATTAAATTAAAAAGTGAAAAATGATCATTTCATTGGAGACATTTTTTTCCGATGTAGCTAGTGACAATAGTCCCGTTTAGAAATAAATGTTTCAAGTAGTTGTAGCGTTTTAGATAATATTTAATGGTCAATATCAAACAACTATAGCTAAACGTTAAAAACTACCCGTGCCAGGCTCCAGTAAGGCTGTAACGGCGGATGGCAGCCTCTACCGCGGCCAGCTGGGCGGTCGACCGCTGCAAAGTTTTTTTAATAAATGAAAATTTGGTAAAATAATGATGTAATTGTTTGTATATTTATAATTTAAATTAAAAATGTATTAAAAAAATTAATTTCAAATGCATATATATAATAAATTGTTAATTTACACCAAAATCTAATAATGTTTAAAAAAATCCTAAAAGTGGTTGTTTAAGTTCGGGTTTTGGTCAGCGTCAAAGTAATCAACGAAGTCATCGTCCTAAAACCCCGTAAGCCAGTCTAGGAATCCCCGCCGGAGCGGCTGCTGGACCAGCGTCTGGATCGGCATCTCGGGCCAATAATCACCATGGAGATGCGTGAAGCCCAGGTCCAAGTCGACATTGGGCCGCTGCTCACGAGGCTGCTCGTACCGCGGAGGTGGCTGCTAGAAGGGATGAGGATGCGACTGTTATTGGAAGGGCTGAGGCGTCGGCTACTGGAAGGGCTGCTGGAAGGCCTGAGGAGTCGGTTGCTGGAAAGACTGAGGCTGGGACGGAGATCCAGCTGACAAGTGCGGCGATGTCTCGTTAAGCAGGATGTACCCCCCAGAACGCATAGCCGACCAGATGTTGTTGACGGCTGAATCAAAGGATCGCAACGTGTCCGCCTTCCAAGCCTCGAGAGCACCATCCCGAACCTCAAGCGCCGCAACCCGGCATCTGAGGTCACGGATCTCACCTGTGTCCCTTCGATGATGGTCATGCAGCTCAATCTCGCGCTGAAAGTTAAATTTTTTTAAAAATTTAACATTTATAATATAAAAAACAAATTAAATTATAGAAGTTAATAAAATGACAATTTAATTACCTGAGATCGCTGAGGTGGCTCAAAGTGCTCCAGATGGCTAATCTGGGGCGGGACACCGACCCAGCGTCCTCGGGTGGGCTGGCCCATAACGGATCTGTAGATCTCATCATCGATCGCCGGGAATGGCCTATCTGGCCCATACTTTTCAACAAGACGCGTCCTATACTCCTCCTAAGTAATAATACAAATAAACTTAAGTCAAATAATATTGAAAGAAACAATAATTTGAGACGACTGATTCCTTCCCAAGACATGCCTCCCCGAACTCCTCCTGACGCAACCGGTGCCCAGCTTCTTTGCACTGTCCAATAGTATTTATGAAGTAATTAATTTTTTTTATAAATTAAATAAATTAAACTTAGATATTTAAACGCTGATGTGGTTAAAAGATATTACCAAGTCTTCTTAAACTCTATGTTTGGACTTGTTGCCAAACGACTTGATCTTCAAACGATTCTCGTTCTTCGCATTCTTTTTGTTTTTCTGAAATTTCTCCTTGAAGTCGTTGCAGTTGTAATACTCGAGCAGCATCTTCCACTTGTCCTGGTTGATTCTATTCGGGAAGAGCGGTAGCCAATCCAGGTAGTTAGGATTGTTCGGATCCAGAGAATGTTGGTGTCTACACTTCTTCTGGATGTTGTTCTGCGTGTTCTCGTAGAACTTGCTATTTAACCCAAATATTTTCAAAAACTTGCTATTTAACCCTAAAGTTTTTTAAAAGTTTCATTTTAACCCAAAAATTTCAAAACTTGCTTTTTGACCCTAAAGTTTTGTAAAAGTTTCATTTTAACCCAAATATTTTCAAAACTTGCTTTTTGACCCTAAAGTTTTGTAAAAGTTTCATTTTAACCCAAATTATTTTAAAACTTTCAATTTGGCCCTAAAATTTTGTAAAAGTTTAACTTTAACACCAAATGTTCAAATATTGCAATTTGACCCTAAAGTTTTATAAAAGTTTCATTTTAACACCAAGTGTTTTCAAAACTCACAAAAATTCACAATAATGCACAAAAATTAATTGCCACTAACTAAATTCAACTAAATAAATAATACCACCAATAATCAACAAAACCACCAAAAATCATCAATAATTAACAAAATCACCAATAATCATAAAAATCCACCAAAAATCACCAATAATCAACAAAACCACAAAAAACATCGATAATTAACAAAATCACAAAAAATCACCAATAATCATAAAAATCCACATTCAACACAAACAAGCAAGTTTAAAAGAAATAAAAAAAATAGAAAAAATGTTTAGGGAGTTCACTTCTGTAAACAGAAATTATAGATGGAGATGGAGATGGAGGTGGAGATGGAATCGGGCCTACAACATAGAAGAAAAAAATTAGAAAAAAATGGCGGAGATGGAGAACCAAGCTTTTAAACCGAAAATAACAATGAAAAAACACATACCTGAAGTTTTTTGGTGGTTGAACGGCTCGGAAATGGTGCCAATCGGTCGGAGTCGGTGGTTTTGGATAGGAGGAGGTTGGGTGCGCGGATATGGAGAGGAAGAAGAAAAGTCCGATGAAGAGGAAGAAGAAAAAGGGTTCTAGCAGTTTAAAGGACCTTACCGCGGCCTTACGCGCGATAAAGGCCGCGGTAAGGCCCGAGCCCATAGACTTACCGCGCGCAAGGCCACTGTAAGGCCTAATCCCATAGACTTATCACGGCGTACCGCGCGCAAGACCGCGTTAAGCCCGGATGGTGCCAATTTGAAATTTTTTTCCTTTCCCCCATTTTTGAAACGTGTGTGGATATTGTGGGCCTAACGGGCCCACTTTAATGCGTCCTAAATGCGTCCCATTTCGTGTTTACATTTTAAAATTTGATCCAAATGTTTTTAAAACTTGCAATTTGATCCTAATTTCTTTAAAAGTTACAATTGAACATTAAAATTGCATATTGTTCAAAGATACATTCAACTTTCAAATTGTTGTCAAATCACACCATGCATTTAACTACATTTCCACCGGATCATCGTCATCATCATCTTCTTCCAGAAGGTTGTCGAAATGATCTACGTGCTCGGGATCTGCATGATGATCCAATAATGATGGGGTTGCATCAAGTCCTGGGTGTATACTTTCACCAATTGTCGTCGCCTCTTGCAACGGATTAGTCGTACCTATCTCCGGCTTTGCATTGACGCGGTCCCAAAACCACCATCATCCTTAAAGTGCCTTGGTCTCGTTTTGAAAACCGTCCACCAGTTTTTAAGATTTGACCTAGCTCTTTGAAGGGTATTAGAGGTAAACCACTTGTTCCGCTTGGCTGGCAAGAATGAATGGATCTTCTGGGTAAAGTCTGGGTGTGTACTCAACATTGATGATCCCCGAAAGTTTATCATAACGAATACATTTATTCGTGCAAAACAACGTACCCTTGAACACCATAATACTCAGATTATTCTTGTACTGAGGGACAATGATTTCGTCAATCCAACCGTAGTAATCCATATAGTCTTCTGCATTTGTATCCTCGAGAACACAGACGCCCCAATTAGCAGTCAACTTGCGATGACCGTGTTGTTTTGTATGAAACTTTTAACCATTCACATAAACACCGGAGAATGATTTATCTCGCAATCTCGGTCCACAGGCCAAGACATATAATGCCGGTGGTAAATTTGTCTTATTTGCAGACGCCTACACATTAAAAAGGTAATTTAAATTAACTAACATAGTTATTAGCATATATATGCATACATATAAAGCAAAAAATTGCAAGACTAACCATATTCCTAAACCAATTTGGGAATTGCGCAAGTCTAAAATTGTCAACACCAACGTCATCCAAGTCTGGGAAATTTCATCGAGCTAATTCGTTGAATCAATCTATAAATGGATCAACTTCCCGACAGTTTTGCAGAATATAGGTTTGTACATGTTCTCTTTCTGCGACCGTCAACTCTCGAACATGCACTTTGCCCATTGGTTTTGATGGGTGATCAAATATTGACAGTCCGTTCGGATTGACAATAGCAGGAAGGATTTCATTACGTATATTAGGGTTTACACATGTTCCCTGATTATCTTCCATGTAATACTCACAAAAAGTCGCAACCTCCTGTATCAGAAACTTTTCAATAATGGAGCCCTCCAAAAATCTTTTGTTGACAGCTTCTGCTTTCAACCTCTTCATGTTCCTTTCGAAACTACACATCCACCAATATGACACAGATTCAGAAGTTCAAAGATGCCAAGGCAGATGCATCGGAAGATGTTCCATTGAGTCATAGAACGATGGAGGGAATATCTTCTCAAGTTTGCATTGGTGTAACGACGATAAATTCATCCAACTTTTTGACGTTTTTCAATAAAATATCCTTTGAAAAAATTAGCCTAAAGAATTTCCTGAATTCAGATATTGTAGTCCAAATATCATCATCGAGTTGGCCCCGCAAAGCAATTGGAAGCAACTTTTACATGAAGACATGACAATCATGGGTTTTCATATCACTACGTACTTGATGGCCACTTCAGAGTGGCAGTTCCGAAACAGCGCCGCTACGCTTGTAACGGAACAAGTCGTTATTCCGACCGCTGCGTTTTTGCTCGCTATTGTTTAAGAATCCGTTTCAACGCCGCAACAAGCATTTTTTTATAAAAAAATGATTCAGATCTGGAAACAAATTAATCCAAATCTAAAACGAAACATTTAGATCCAGATGAACACGTATTCAAAATAAACATTTCTTCAACATTCATTTGCACTAGATTTACAATAAAACACACTGATTGCAATATCTGAAGAGAAAACACAAGAATTCAAATCCAGATCTCGTAAAACAAACCCAAAAGAAACTTCATCTTCACCCCCACAATCGCTCAACTCCTCTGGATCTCGTAAAAATCTGCATCAGATTTGGAATCTAGAAAAAAAATATCATCATCAAATCGCTTGAAATTAACACCAAAACGAAATCTCACAAAAAAAACATCACCAAATCTGCTTGAATCTAGAAAAAAATCATCACCCATCGCCAAAAATCATAGCCAAAACAGATCTGTTAAACAGAAACATAAATAAAAATAAACCCTAACCTTAAATGCGGGCCGTCGGCTGGAGAAGGAGGGAGCTTCGTCTGTCATCTCCGGTATTACCACCGCGTGGAGATGCTTGAAGGAAGACGAACGGCGAGGCAGAGAGAAGGCCGAGACGGAGAAAACGAGAGATTTAAAAAATGAGATGAGAGAAGAGGGAGCTTTCTGGAAAGCTTAATTGAGAGAAAAAGAAGAGAGAGAGGGAGAGAGATGAACAGAGAGTAGGAAAGAAAAAATAAAGAAGGAAAGAAAGAGTTCGGTTAAAAAGAAAATGAGATGAATTAATGAGGGAGGTGAAGAGAGAGAGAGGGGGAGAGAGTTAAAAAAAATAAAAAAAGGAAAGCGGATAAGTGGGAGATGAAACGAAAGAAATACTGAATAGAAAAATAGAAAAAGTGATAGAAGCGGTTTTGTTACGGAATCAATGAATGAGCGGCCATTATTGGGTTTGTAACGGCATGGGCCGTATCAGTGCCGTTACAAAACAAAGATTAAGTACGTAGTGTATTGTAAAAGGTATTATTGGACGTATAAACGCATCTCCCAATATTAGAAGCGTAACCATTTGGAAGTTTGACGGTATGCTTCAACCAATAGCAAATACTCGCAATCTGATATGCATTTAAAGTATATGTCATCTTTGGTTTAAATGGTTCTTTCTTACGAGGACCAGTCACCAAATGCAATTCAGGGTGCAGTCCTGGATCTTCTAGATCACGTCTCGAATTTGCGTTGTCCTTAGTTTTCCCTTTCTGATTGACAACTGTGTAGAAAACATTGTCGAAACTGTTAGAGACCATGGCTAGATCTTCCCCGACCATGGCTAGATCTTCCCCGGTCCAACTGGCATCGCCATGCATCGGCATCGCCATGAAGGATGTAATTAAATCATGTTTGGTAAAAGAAAGTTTGTTTAAGTGATAAAAATGCAAGTTGGTAAAGTTTGGGAAAAAAATAAAGGTTTGGGCCGAATTTGGGCTTGGGCTGAAATTTTGGGTGAAAATTGGATAAAAGTTGACTTTTTGGTAAAGTTGACCAAATCGGGTAAATTTGACAACTTTGTGAAAGTTGAGGGACTTAAGTTGTAATTAAGGATAAATTCCCAACATAAGGAACTTTAGTGAAGTAACTAAAGTTATTTCGGTGTTTCGATTACAGCGGTGATTCTGCATTTTACGGGATACTCTTGTGGGCGTCGGGGGACCCCAGGTAGATTATCCGCTCGCCGAGGTAAGGGGTTTAACTTCCTTAATGCGCATTTTATGTGTATTAGGTTAGTTAAGGGCTAGTACTTGGGTCGAGGTGGGGCCCGGTGACTCCGGGTCTAGTCACATGGTACGTAGTGGTCTGCAGGGTTTTTGCTTAAATATGGGTTATGGACATATATCATATCGGACTTGCTTATCGGGGGTCGACAACGGACCCATATTTATATTCTGTACGTAAGAAGTCCGTGAGTTCGGCTGACGGGAACGCTGGGACCTAAGCCGGTATGCCAACCGTGGTCGTTAACTCACGATGTTATGTGTTGGCTTTGTGCCGCTTTTGGGCCGACAGTTAGGGACGATATCCCCTCGCTGGTACCACGCGTTATGACCCGATCATCAATGTGAGCTTAACAAGCGGCTGTAGGAGTCTTTGTCGAGGGTTCGGGAACCTTTGTATTGGTGTACCACCGGTCACGGGACTTAAGAGCATCATCACATGTGCATGTCATAATCCTGTTATATTTAGGACTGTATTATTTAGTTCATTGCATACTAACCCTTTTATGCAGGAAAATGTTTTTTAAGGTTTTACCGCTACCCTACCTACCCCCTTACGGAGTTCTTTCGAGAACTCACCCCCCCACTTATTATGTTTTCAGGGGATCCGGGCAAACGACCTGCGGTGTAGATCTCCCGCAGTTATCGTTGTGCATTTTTTGGCTTTAAGGTACTTATCTGTTAAGATGGGGGTGTTTTCTCATTAGATACTTTTGTGATCTTACTAAGTTGGGTTTGACATATTTATTCTCCTGTTTATGTTCAGCACGCAGCAGTTGTAGCTAGCAAGGTAACACTGGTTTTGGACTTGGCTCTGTAGGTAATTTTGCATATAGGATATTTTCGGAACTTGGAGTGCAGTATATTATTCGTAGGAAGTTTCCGGCCCTACGAAGAGGGCGGAACTTCTTACACTGTATTCTTTACTATTTGCTTTTTCTTACGCGCGCGATATTCTGCAAAACCACTAACTTGTCTCGGGTGCAGGTTTAGGACTAGAAAGATGTCGTAAAATCTGCAACACGACTTAACCTTAAGACTGAAAGGAAAACGTTTTAAGGGAATGGGTTTCGGGTCCACTCTATAACCTTTTTAAGAGAACTCCGTTTTCACCCGCCGCCAACTCAGCAAGCTTCCGCAACCACTCGACAACCGCGCTTCCAGCATCCCGGGCGGTGGGATGACAATTTGGTATCAGTAGCTCAAGTGGTACTCAGACTCATGTGAAATGAGACATTAAGTCCGGAGTCCCATGTTCGAGTCTTGGGGGAGGCATAAAACTCCTAACTGGGTAGGAGAAGTCCTCATACTCCCTCCGTCCCATAAGTTTTGCAATGTTTATTTTTCAGCATTTAATATATGTTTTTATTTCTATGTCATTCTGAACTATAAGTTTAAAACTTATATATTGAGATGAAAATTTGATGTTTATATTTTATGAAGACATTTTTTATAATTTTTTTTCTACCAAATGATGATTTTGATAAATTGAAGTCAAATTAACCTCAAAAGTTAAATGTTGCAAAACTTATAGGACGAAAAGAGTACTAACGAAGAACTTCCCTTAGTCGCGTGGCTTCCTTAGTGGTGGCTTTGCAAAATAAGAGGCTATCATCTGCAAATAGTAAGTGTGTGACGGATAAACCACTTTGACTTCCTTTTACTCTTGTCAGCTGTCGGTGAATATGAGCTTGGTGAATTAATGCAGATAAGCCTTCTGTGCATAGTAAAAATAAATACGGTGACAGTGAATCTCCCTGGCGTAGACCTCGTTGCGGTACAATATTGCCATGTCTCACTCCATTCATTGTGACAGAGTAGCGCACAGTCGAGATACAGTCCATGATGGTCGAGATCATTTGAGCCAGAAAGTTCATCTTTTCTATCATGGTGTTGATAAATTGTCAGCTAACTCTGTCGTACGCTTTTGACATGTCAAGCTTCAATGCGCAATTACTAGCTCGTCTCGTTCTCTTCCCTCTCAGCTTATGTAATATCTCATATGCTACCATTACATTGTCAATGATTAGGCGGCCTTTGATAAAAGCACTTTGCTCTTCTGAAATAATCTCTAACATGATAGTTCGGATGTGGATGGCGAGTGTTTTGGAAATCAGCTTGTAGATGACGTTGCACAAACTTATCGATCAATATTGTTTCATTGATGTGGGTTTCTTTACTTTAGGAATTAGGATAATATTTGTATAGTTCACCTCCTGCACAAAAGCACTAGAGTTTAAGATATTAAGGCAAAAAAACAATGATATCCTCTTTTGCCTGTAGCCAGAATCGTCGATAAAAGCCGGCAGGAAGGCCGTCTGGTCCAGGAGCTTTACTAGGATGCATTTCTTTAAGCGCAACAAACACCTCTTCACTAGTATACGGTAGGGCTAACTCATGCCGAGTTTCTTCCAAGATGGTTCGCGACTGCACTCTTGGGAGAAGCTCTGGATTAGCATCTTGTTGTGCTTCAAATAATTTTTGGAAATTGTCCACCCTAACTCGAGCCACATCAGCCTCTGATTTCCACACCCTGCATCATCCTCCTTTAAAGTGGTCTTCTGTTAATTCGTCTTCCTCTCCGATGCATGTGAGTGAAAGAATTTGGTGTTTTTATCACCCTCAGACAACCAATAAGTCCGTGAACGATGCTTCCAAAATATCTCCTCTTGGTGTTTCCATTCAACAATTAGCTTCTTTGTCTCTTCTATTCGCTCTTACACTTCCAAATCAATCGGGACTTCGCTTAGACGTTTCAATTCTTGCTCAAGTCCCACCATTGTTGTATCAATATAAGCAAACTCTTCTTTGTTCCACTTCTCTAGCTGCCTACAAACCATTTTAGTCCACCTTACTACCTCCCCTCGCTGGCCACCTGACTCATTCCAAGCGAGGTTTATAACCCAAGAACAAGCCTCATGTCTTGTCCACATGAATTCAAAACGGAAATTCTTCTTGTTTGCTATTCTCCTTCTCAGCTCCAGCTTGAGAACGATTGCATGATGATCAGAGAAAGATACAGTTCGGTGATGGACGTGATATTCATTAAACATGGAAATCCAGTCAATTGTTGCACAAAATCTGTCTAACCTGCACCAAACCATTCCATTCGCCCTCTTCCCGACCATGTGAATTCGGAGCCACCCGAGAAGTCCAAAATATTCCATGCAATCATGAAAGCTAGACATGAGTTTTTTTATCCTGGATTCCACCTCATTTTTTCTTTATAGTCCACATTACTTCATTATAATCGCCGCCACATAGCCAAGGTAGGTCGCATTGTTTTTTTAGGCTTCTAAGCAAGGTCCAGAAGGCATCTCTATGACTTTGATCCGGTTCACCGTACACCCTGGTCATTCTCCATGGTTTCTATCCCCTACTCACACATCGATATGACGTTTTGACTAGCTAAGGAGTTGCAAGTTAACATCTTCACTCCATAACAACGCTAAACCCCCAAGCCTTCCTCATTATCTACTACAAACATGTTCTTGTAGCCACAATGAATTTTCATCCACTCCATTCGCGTCCTTGACAACTTAGTTTCACAAAGGAAGGGCACTGTCACTTCCTCCCTTTGTAGGAGATTTCTCAACATCCGAACTTTCTGGGTATCTCCAAATCCTCAACAGTTCAAAAATACTAATTCATTATGATCGACGGCCCTACTCCGCAGGGTCCACTGCTGGTTGACAATCATGA
Source organism: Stellera chamaejasme (assembly GCA_024586325.1). Taxonomy (NCBI): domain Eukaryota; kingdom Viridiplantae; phylum Streptophyta; class Magnoliopsida; order Malvales; family Thymelaeaceae; genus Stellera; species Stellera chamaejasme. The sequence continues at coordinate 3,579,168 of CM044986.1, forward strand.
AACACATGTTGTAATACCTTAGCTAACTTCTCTCTATGTTCCACTTCATCAATATCCATGGCCTCATATTCACCTTTTCTTTTACTGAGCATCCCCTGAATCTCCTCATTATTATAATGGACATTCGCTCTTACTATTCTGCTCGACTTCCTCGAACCTTTCCCCACCTCATTAGTAACTTTACCTGTATCTTCTCGAGGGGAAGCAACCATAGTCTGATTCACGACGTATAAGGCTTCCTCTCTTGCTTTTTGAACTCGTGCTTCACTCGACCTAATATTCGATTCAGCCGTAGTAATATCTTCAAGAGGAGGCGTTGAGCGAGGACGTGAGTCTTTGCTCCCACTTCCTTTAGTATTCTCAAACTTGGTTGCCTGAGTTTTTTGTTGCAAATTATTTACTGTTTCATTGATCAAAATAAGCTTCCTTACCTCTTTACTTTGAGCTGAAGTCATTGTTATTACATTTGCTTGGTTGCCACCCTGATTGGTTCCCGACTACTTCTCTGCCTCTGTTTCCTTGTTCACTACCGGAGCTCTCATAGAAGAAGCACTCACAGTTTGATACTAGCCCCCACTTGGCCCAAAACCTTCATGTTCCTTTTCACTGCCGATGATGCTCTCATATGTGGACCATATTGATTCCCCTTATCCAGTTCATCACAAGCCCGATCAATATGTCCAAGTCAGCCACATCGATAGCAGAAGTGTTGTAGTCTTTCATACTTGAAAGGAATGAATGTGATTTCTTTCCCTGCTACTTTATAACAAGTGCCTCGAGCCGTCATTGGTAGTTCGATACGAACCCTAGCGTAGCGACCTCCCCCAACTCGCTATAGCAAATTTGCCCTACCTCCCCTGCATGTCTCGCAAGCTTTTTGACAATACTTTCTTTCCAAGCACCAATCAGCATGTCATATAGTCGCAACCAAAAAGGAGAAATATCCAGGGTGGTCTTGCGTGGTTGTGCGTCTCCCCTGACTTCACACAATAGAAAGACATGTTTATCGAAGAACCACGGGCAGCCCTCTAACACTAGATCCACATCCCCTCTGCTTTGAAATTTGAATAGAAAGTAGTTGTCATCAATACTCTTCACCTTTAAACCCTTTGTAGTTTTCTAGATGTTCTTGAGCGTCGTGATCAGGGTTGTCACATTGAACGGGCAAACAACATGAAGTTGTCCTACTAAGTAGACTTTCTGTGGTCCGATCTTGTTCCCTGCCTCAATATCATCCTTAATTACGTTTTGTTACACCTTCGTTAAGGTCATTTTTTCCCACGATTCTTGCAGATCTTCGATCGATTACTATCCTCCTAGGCCCACGAAGAACCTTTGTCTCTATACTAGAAACCCGCCTCACATGGAAGCGAAAAACCCTAGTACTAACCTAGACTCCAAACCCTAGCAGAGTGCTAGACTAAGACAAAACATAAGCTTTATATATAGTATTCCTTCCGTCCCACGAAGATTGCACCAATTCTTTGCTGTTTTCACAGTATTTAATCTACGATTTATTTTTATGAATTCATAGACATGTAAAGTTAAATGAGTCATATGCTTCTCATAAATTTGCCATCTAAACTTTCTATACATATATATATATTTTTGATATTTTTTCCACTATTTATCTTAGTTAAATTTTGAGTCAAACACTACAATTTGAAACAGAAAAAGAAATGGTACAATCTTCGTGGGACGGAGGGTGTATAAGTTTATTTTTCTTGTTTTTGAGTCATTGTGGAATATCTAGTGTCATTCTTATCACTATAAGAAAATATTTCAGTTCAGTCAATTGTAATTTAATTTATATTACTTGTTTTTATTTATTAATCTCATATACGAGTATTATCTCAAATTCTAGTATGAAAAATACTCTCTCCATGTCAAAAAATTTTATATTTTTACGGTATTTAATTTAATTTTTTTCATGAATGTTTAAATTTTTAAAGTTAAATACTCCATTTGTCACTTTAAAGTTGTGTCAAAAAATAACTTTTTTGTGCGGGAAAAAATGTAATAGTAATAAAATAAAATTAGTGTGAAAAAACTCATAAAAGTGTAATAAGCTTTTTAGAATAACTCAAAAAGGGGCGTTAATTCATTCTAAAATTATAAATTAAATACTGTAAAACATTTAAAATAAATGACGCAATCTTTCTATTACAAAAAAGGAGGAAAAAAAAAAGAAGAGAATGTGATACTCCGGCTGCGGAGAGCATTGCCTACGGAGTTCTTTAGTTATAGACACACATTTCAGTTGACTATAGATTGGAATGTGAATCTCACTCGCCAAGCACCGCGCGTCGGGAAACCGCTCCCCTGTCGCAACCAAACAGAGTCCTTCATCGTTCGCTTTCTCTGCTCTCGCGACCTCCGGCTTACCAAAACCAGTAGGCAGGCAGGCAGGCTTGTCCACAACAGCGACAAGAACAAGAACAAGAACAAGAACCAACTCATCCTTGCGAGCGTAGATTTTAACATAACAAATCTGTCCCCTTTTGTTCCTTTTCATTTCTTTAAACATTTCATGTCTGATTAGGTATTTAGTTACAGCTTCCTTCTTCACCAAACCCCTCTGGTGATTGAAAGCCCCCTCCTTTGCTTCAGAATTATTAAAAAAAAAAAAACATAAATTTCCCGCACCCAATTCGTTGAGCTCTCGCTTTCCCACTATCTGATCCTCCCCCTGTTTGGTCGCCTGCTTTCCGTATGTTTCACTCCACTTGAAGCTACCCGTCTATGTCCTAATGGGTGTTGAGTTTTCGTATATTGATTTCGGTTTCGGGGTTGCTCGAGTAAAGGGGCTTGCTTTGTTGGAAGAGAGTCGAAGCTGATTCTTTTCCCTGTTGTTGATTACGGGAAATGGGATGCCGGGGTTTTGATTCGGTTGCCTGGGAAAAGTTGGGCTCTTGTTGCTTCTCGAGGAAGTGTAAAATAGGGTTCTTGTTTGCGTTGTGGTTTTTCTTATTGTTTCTGCACCCAGCGGCTGGATTGAGGCCCATAAGAGAAAGGGCTCGCTCATGGGGAGATGAGGTGGGTGTTTTCAGCTCTCCTGGCTGGGTTTCGGTTCTCAATTATGGTTCATGAATCATGCTGCTGTTTTCTTATTGATTGATGTATCCTTAGCTAATTGTTTCTGGATATGTGTTTGTGAAATGGGTTGTTGGGTATCTTCCTTCTGTTCTGCCTTCTCATGCCAACTATTTCAATGGTTTTGGACTAGCTGGATTTAGCAACTTGTCCGACTTTTATATGTTCTAGAAGCAATCTCATTCAGGTAGTTTTATATCTGAGTGATGAATTGGGAGACTGATTCTTTTCTGTAAATGCCTACAATGAGTGAAGATATTGGCAGGTATTGAATCATGTAAAGTATTCATTCATGCTGACAAAGCCTAGAAAGATAGGCGAATATATGGTGAATCCGAATCGTTCAGAGGCTAAGTAGAATGCTAACAGGATTAGTTGATAAGATTTCACAAGGTTTTAGTTGTTTCAAACATGCTGTATGTCCCTAAGCCTATGAACAGTTTATTCGTTTGACATTCATGCTTTCGTAGGCCATGAATGTGTTAATATATTTTTCATAGTAAACTATGGGTGTGTTCTTTTGGGAAGTTGTTGGGAAGATAGTGGAAGTTTTTGAAAATTGATCTGAAGTTTGTGATGTGAGGAAAAATTGGAGGGAAAGATTGATTTGACATGTTTTCTTCCATTAAGTCATACTTGCTTACACAATGATTTCAGTGGTTAAATATCTAAGGTGTATGATATTTTTTTCCTGTTGCTCCTTATTGTAGTGGCTGGTGGTCAAAAAAGAAGAAAATGAATTGAGTGCATTATCAGGATGGAACATAACTGGAACTTACCGTGGTATGCTATTTTTCTATCTTTTGCTTGGCTTTCTCTTCCAATTTGTCACCTTGTGTAGTATTGTCAGAATGTAGCTTTTTTATTGAGTGTTAATTGTTCACAGTAATGCTATACTTGTGTCTTATGAGGGGTGGTGAAGCAAATGGTAGGGCTGGGTGGTTGCCAATAAGCTTAATAATTACCGAATCTTGCGCATTAGGGATAAGTGGCTAGTTTTTATACGTAGACTGGGTTAAATTTTTAATTTTTTTCAGGCTCATGGAAATTTATTGAGTCCGCAAACAGCTCTTTAAGGTTCCCGGACTTCAGGAAGACAAATGGTGACTCAGTCATTGAGTTGATTAGTACGCCAACGAAGATAAGTGGTGTACATTATGTTCAGGTGAGCTGTTGAACTCTTGTTATTCCCTGTAATGCTGAGATAACTAACTTATTTAGTCTCCTAAAGATGTCCTGATCATGCTCTCTTTATTAAATATGTTAATAATAAATAAAATGAGACTTAAAATGATTAAACATCTCCTGAAAGCTTTAGTCAAATTGTACAAATCGTATGACTTTAATGTTAGAGTGCAAAACAGAGTTAGTGAGCCATGCTTCTTCTGTGTTGTTTCTATTGTCATAAGAAAGCAGTACATTGGATTCCAATGGGGTTTTGTTTAATTGGAACAATATGCGTTGATTTGACTTATAGCGTACAGTTTAGAAATTCTCTAGAAATTGAGGAATGTATGTATTTTTATAACGTGCTCTTTCTGAATGGTTCAGAAAGGTACGCTATTTTTCGTGGTTCAGACGTTATGCTTGGGGGTGTGTATGCATTTTCTGAATGGTGTCTCGTATTACCACTTTGTAGTTGTTCAGTTGACCTCTGAAACATTTGGGCTGATGTTCTGTTGCTTGTTTATGTGTTGGTGACAGGGTGTTATAATTTTCCATGATGTCTTTAACAATGAACACAATGTTGGTGGTGCACAAATCAGGGTTGAAGGTGTATATATCTTACCCTTTAAACAGCTTCGGATGGTAGCTAGCAGGTGAAATTTGTGGACACCTTTCATGTTAGCCTTTGGAAAATCTGCATTTAGCTTGAAGTGAAAGGAATTAATTTTATCCACAGTTCTTTCCAGATTAATTCTCTTCGAAGTGGATACACTTTTTGGGCCTCCTTCCCGTTGCATTTAAGATTTGAGATTTCATTTTTTTATATAGGAAGTTGTAACAGTTCACTTGCATGCTTATTGCAGTGGGAAAGAGGGGGAGATGAATCAGGATGATGATTATATATTATCAAATCCATATCATTTGGTAAGTTCCATGACACATTTATTTTACATTAAGCATGCGTACCCAATATTTGAAGTTTACTCTAAATTGCTAACAGCTTTCCATTTTGAAATCCATAATCTGTACAATATGCTACCGAGTACTGACCTTCCCATTTGAAATTGTTGGGAGGGTGTTTAGCGGTTGATTTTTGTTACAAGTTTCTTCTCGTAGTTTCCTCCTTTCGAGAAACTCCTTCAGTAATAAGGAAAAACCTTTTCAGTGATTGTGGGATTTTATAAAACAAGTGTTTCCGTATCTCTAAAATATACTCCCTCCATGCCATATAAACCGTAGATTTGATATTCTGTCCAAAATTGACTGTGATGTTTCCCTTTAAGGATTTTTTTCCGATCAGTTTTACCACCTTACACTCAATTTTCTTTATCGTCTTAGAATTGGGACCCACCAGACTTTCTCTTTCTTCTTACAAGTTTGGCATAAATGTCAAAGGACACACCTTTTACTACTCACCATAATCTACCCGCCCAATCAAACCTTAAAAGTTTTATAGGATGTAGGGAGTATTATGCAACAATGCTGTTGTAAAAAAAGGAATTGGAGAAGAAAACTGGGAGTTTTGTACACTGAAATGGTCCATAGCTTTATCATTTTGTGGCTTTGGGACTTTTACTGCATAGAAAGGGTTTGTCTTGAAATGCTGGAGAAACTGATAAGCCTTGTAGCTACTCGTATTTTATATTCTTTGGCTTCAAGTGCTTTAGGCCCCATTACTTTTCTGGGATATTTGAGCTAATTAGCATTCGTGAAGCATGTCTCATGCTACAAATGATCAGTTCTCTACCTAATCCATGGCATTCATTTTAAAATTGTTAACATATTACCAGCTAGGGGTGTTTTCATCACAAGTGTTCCAAGAATCCCCACGTGACAAAATATGGAGAAGGAAAAATTGTAAGTTAACCAATTTGTTTGGTGTTTTCACTTAGCAGTACAGATGCATGACCTTTATGATCTCTATAATTTCAGCACCAATTTATGAGATGGAAAAGCATTGCAATATAGAAATTGCAGCACAAATAACTCGCGTCTCTTCATCTCAAAGTGGTAACTATCTCTGCATACTTGCTCAGTAAAACATCTCGTTGATGCTGTTAAACCTGTATTTCTGATTGCACAGATATAGTCTAGTATCTGTGTTTCATTGGGATATTTTAAGCTTTGCAAATCTATTTCTCTTTGAAATATATTTAAGAAAAATTGCGATATGTTATTAGATACATTGGGTAGCAGTTGATTCTTGTTAGATATAAGTCGAAACCTTTCTTATCTCGGACGTACTTGTCTCTACTAACTGATGGAGAAATTCTTCAAAGTTTGCCTGAAATAATGGAAAGAAGAAAAGAATGTCTGGTTTATAATTCACCATGATGTGGAATACTAATATTATGTTATATTCTGGTGGCATGAAATCACTATCCTTTTGCACATTAATTGAGTAATTTCGAGGCAATCAGTTAAATTCCTGTTGTGGGTTTTTCATATGTACATTCATGTAATAGCATAGAGCTCGTACTGGCTGGGAGTTAGAGTGATGTGTGAGCATCTTTTTCATGTCGTAGCCACGTAGAACATCATTGTAAGTGAGCTGGGGCTTACATTGTTTATCTGATGTAGATGGAGATCATGATCATTATCAAATTGAAGGGCTAATGGAGAGTCCTGCTGTTGATGATGATGGAGATTGCTTTGCGCCGTTGTTGTTAAACGCCACCTCTGTCAATATAGAGGTCTACTATAACAAAGCAGTGAACTATACTTTAATGGTCACTTTTGTATCCTTTTTATTCGTTACATGGTTTCTAGTTATGCTATGATTCTGTTAGCCTGTTACCCTCTCAGGGATGGATTTTCCTTAACAGTTTTTGTCAGGTATCTTTTCTTCAAGTTCTCCTATTAATCCGCCAAATGGAACATGGCAATACGCAGTCGGTAAGAACTTCACAATGTTCCTTTGCCTAAAACCCGTGTAACGCCAATGAAGTATCTACTTATTGTAGCTCATGCCTAATCTAAATTAAGATGGTGCTTTTGTTAGTTGATTAAAAAATTGCCTCTTTAATCTATCAGGGAGCTGCCAAAGTTTCGATTCTGATGATTGGGCAACAGGCGATTATGGATGCTTATCTCTGCCTCTTGCATCTCACGGCTGGAATACTAGTCGGTAAGCTGACCGAGTAATCTGCTACTTTGTGTCCTGTAGTCAGAACAGGACATTGATACAAGCATACATGTTTCTTAAATTATACAGTACACAAGTTTTTCCCCCCTCCCTGGTTATACTTCACATGAAAGTAGAAAGCAGGCAAGCAAGGGAAAACTTAAAGCTAGAAATGACTGTTAATACAGTTATGATTCGGGATGTAGAGTTGTGGATAAAACAGGATTATATAACTTGTCATTCTATTTTATTTTCTGTTGACCCGTCTCTAACATAAGGACTGTTGTTATTTTATTTATTTATTCTGTCCAGAGTCCCTGTTTAATGCTTTTGCAACTGCGGCATTCTTCAAGTTTGTTGTTTTCTCAATTTTTGAGATGAGATATCTCCTTGCCATATGGAAGGCAAGTAGGCCAATGAATACGGGTGAGGGATGGGAGACAATGAGGCGTGAACTATCAGTTCTATATAGCCGTTTCTGTAAGTTCTTTATTGTTTCCATATGTGTATTTTCTCAGTTGAAGTTTATCATTAAAAGTTCTGAGTAATGATACCTAAGGTGCTTCCTTGATGCTTAAGTTGTAATCTTCCTTCATAGAAGTTATTTTGTACCACATAAGCATATATGAGTATATTTCATTAAGATTATCCGTTGCTACATAACTTAATTACAAGGAGGGTTCATAACTTTACATAGTAGAAATTTAAATGTAGCTGATGTGTAAAAATGGAAAGAGTGACATGTTTTGGGACACAAAAAGCTGTAAGAGACGAGTGACAAATATTATGGGATGGTAGGAATAGTTATATCTGGATGTGAGACATTCAACATGATATGTATCTCTCTTTAAGATTACCATGTTTGTCAATCACTTATGTAAGCTGTTGCTTGTTCAAACTATGATTTTCTTTCCTTCCTTAGTTGGCTAATTCTATTGGATCCTATATCTGCAGATGGCATCCTTTTAGGGGGCATTTTGGTCATGTATGAGTTTCATAATTATTTGCGGCCCATACTTTTTCTTATGTACTCCTTTTGGATGCCTCAAATAATCACAAATGTTATACGTGATTCAAGAAAGCCCTTGCATCCTTATTACATTCTGGGCATGACGGTTACTCGGTTGGCAATCCCACTTTACGTATTTGGATGTCCTTACAATTTCATGCGAATCGAGCCAGACAAAAGCTGGTGCTTCGGGCTTTGTGTATTTCTAATGATTCAAGCAGCCATTCTTCTTCTTCAGCACTATCTTGGCTCCAGATGGTTCATCCCTCGCCAGGTAGGAACAGGTTTCGATCATTCATTTCCTTACGCCATGCTGGTTGCTTTCAAGCTTTTAAGTTCTGTTACAAACATGCAATCTAATGTTTTACCATCTGCAGATATTACCGGAGAAGTATAGGTACTATAGAAGGCTCGATCAGGATAGATTCACTACAGACTGCGTCATTTGTATGGCTGCGATCGATCTTCCACAGCGTTCAAATGAATGCATGGTATGCATCTGCACTTTATATTTTCCTGTTCTTTTGTTTGACCATTGACTCGGGAACCCATGTTCTTACTCCATTACAGGTGACACCCTGCGATCATTTCTTCCACTCTGGTTGTTTGCAAAGGTGGATGGATATAAAAATGGAATGTCCAACTTGCCGACGTACTTTACCACCAGTTTAAGTTGAGATTTCCACTTTGCAACATAGGATCGACTGACACGAAACTCGTTCATCATGGTAAGTAGCCTAGTGACCTGAAACAAAACCATGAAGGCCAATCATTTGTGGCATATCATAGTTTTTGATATTTATGTGTGACCAGTGCCAACTTTGCGACATCAACGATGAAATCTGGTGTTTGAAACAGCCATGATATATCTCAACGATCCGAGAATAAGTCGGCCTCTTCTGTTTCAGGTTGAGATACTCTAGCAAAGAGCCCTGAGCTTTTCTGGGGGCCATTTTCTGGAGATACTGAGATACAGGCCAAGCAACTTAGAACGTAACAGATGCAGAAAGTGATGATTCATAGTGTAGGCGACATTCTTGTACCAATTGTATAATAATGTACAAATTCAAGCCCCGTAAATATTCCATGAAAAGGAAAGATGCAATCAACGATGATACACTTTGAAATTTCATTTCATTATTCATTCGAAAGAAGGTTCGACAGGAAGGGTATCCGACGTAAAACTTTGCTACTATACTTCTGCATAAATTATAGTGTCAATTAATTTTTTACAATTAATTGTCATTAACCTTAACGTAGTTGGGATTAAGGTGGTGATGGTGATGATGATATGACATTTTCTTGGTAAAGGAGAGAATGAAGGGTTGAATCTCAACTCTAACCTGTTTTGGAGCATACAGTCATTTGGTAACATGTTTCTGTGTTAGCTTTTTTTGTTTTTTTGCAAAACCTGTTTGGTAAAAACATATTGGACGCTCAACCGAAGGAAATATTCTTACAATGCTTTTCACTCAAATTCTACACATTCTTAGAAACTTGAACATGACAAGGGAAACTTTCAAAACCATTGAAACTAAAAGGCCAAGTGACTAGCTCAGTTAACCGAAACGGATAAACCTTTCAAAATAAATAAAAAATAAATGAAACAGATAAAACAGGAACATCCAAAATATGTACAACAATTTTATTTATAGCACACTACCTTGCTGAGCAAGTTACATGAGGGTAGGACTAGGAGCATTTGAAGGGGAGAAGAGAGGTGTAGCTGCAGGAGCAATAGCTGGAGCTGTTGTAACTGCAGGTATGAAAGCTGGAGGAATTGCAGTTGCACATCCATTACAATGCTGCTCAAAGCAGTCCACCGGATGCTCAAGAACCTGCTGACACACCTTCTGAGTCCGTTGTAGTGGCTTCTCAGGCAAGCAATTGCGTCGATCATCGAAAACTATGCCTTTTGTGGTAAGATTCTGGCAAATCCCTTCTTCCTCGCAGAAAAAGTTATACGAGTATGTGAAATTCGACAGATTGGGCAAAGCGCAAACTCCCATCGGAACAACTCCTGTGAACATGTTGTGCCCCAGGTTCAACACCTCCAAATGTTGTAGTCCTGCAATGCTATAAGGTATTGGACCAACAAGATTGTTGTGGCTAACATCCAACACTCTTAACCGGTAAAGGTAACCGATTTCAGGTGGCAAGCACCCGGTCAAGCTGCTGTTGATTAGCAGCAGCTCTTCCAAACCATCAGCGAATTTCGAGATGGATGGAGGCAAGCAGCCGCCGAATCTGTTGTTGGCAATGACAAGAACTGATGGTGGAGCGCCCGTGAAATTGGGAGAGAACACACTGGTGAAGCGGTTGTTGTTCACAAATATGGCATCAAGGTTTCTGCTGAAGACCTGACCAGGCAATGCCCCTTCGAACTCATTGTAACGAATGTCAAGGAAGCGAAGAGAAGGGAGAGAAAGGACCACATGAGGGAAAGATCCTACAAACCTGTTGTTGCTTAGGTCAAGCTCATGGAGAAGTGTCATATTGGCAAGAGATTGTGGAAGGATCCCACAAAAGCGGTTATTGCTTAGATGAAGGAGGGCAAGGTCTGATAGAAGACCTAGTTCTTCTGGGAGAAAACCGGCTAGGTCACGAAAGTTTAGGTCGATCCCCGCCACAACTTGGATTTTCGAGTTATGAGGAGCAGGTGCGCAATATACACCGCTGTAAGAGCACACCTTGGTTCCAACCCAGTTCTTGGTGAAGTTGTATGGATCGGAGTAAATAACGCGTTTCCAAGCCTGTAAAGCGACAAATGCTTGCTCAAGTTTAGGATTTGGGAAGGGGGAAGAGTTGTGGTGGGCTTGCCTGCTATGGTGGTGGTAATGAGAAGCAGAGGAGGTCTGCTTAGCAGTGCAGCCAATGAATGGGAAATCATGGTTGATTCTTATGAGAAGTAATGCAGTTGCCAAAAGTGTCAAAATTGAAGTTTCAGCCATTAGAATGTTTGCAATTCATGAAAAAGCTTAGAGCTTTCTGATTTAAGTAGGAAAAGGATCCAAACTTCTAGTCTTGCACTCAATCATAAGGCAGTTGCAAAAAGGGACAGAAATGTGGTATCATCCATTGAAATGTTTTCAGTTCATGAAAAAGCTCAGAGCTTTCAGATTTAATTAGGAAAAAGATCCAAACTTTTTAGTCTTGCACTCAATCATCCTAGACCCCTAATCATTTCATTCTTTGAGGATAGGCTCTTTACAGGGACAGTTAACCATTACATGACACAAAATGTCGGATTTAGGACCTCTGCAGGGGTTTATTGCATGGCAAGTAATAGTGACATTGCTGCTTCTAGTGTGGTTAGAAGTGGGGAGTGAGAGAGACAGGTTCAGGACAGCCGAGGAAGATCAAGTTTTGCTCCCAACGCAAGGCATTGACTTGTGCAGACACTTTGAAAATTGTTCCTCACATGACAAATGAGTGCCTTTCAAACATGATCCGGTTCTGGAGAAGATCCAAAAATTCATTAAATTTTTGTAGTTTATTAATGAATATGTTGTGTTAAAGTAAAAACGAAAGTAATTTTAACCAAATATGTTAAACCTATACAAATTTAGTAAATTTATCTAACTTTAAAAATACTAATAGTTTTGGTAAAAAAAATTGGTAAGTGTTAAAAATTAAAGAGAAATGAAAAAGGCAAATTGATCCTATCCACCACCGAATGTATAGTAGTCGCAAAGTCCTTTACCGACTCGCAGACTTTGGTGTTGGAGGTGTGATAAATGTGCATTATCGGTATATATTTGCCCTCATTTCACGTGCTTTATCGATAATTATGCTAGTACTTAGTGTGGGCGCAAACATTTTTGCAGGTATTCGGTGTCGAATGTCAAAAGGGATGAATTCGGTATAAAAAGGGCTATGAAGAGAAAGCTGAGGACCAAATTGCAAAATCTGGAAATGTTTAAGGAATGATGAAGAAAATGGTCCGGGCGAAGCTCCAGGTGGTCCTTTTCCTTAGGTCAGGCAGTTGCCTGGACGCACTTTTCAGGAATGGTCCACTCTTCTTTTCTCCCGAAAATAAGGCTTTAAATGACGTTTTTTCATATCTCTTCACAACTCCTCACTTTTAGACTTCCTCTTAAACCCATCTAGGGTTCTTGAGCTTTCTATTCTCCTCCCTCTTTATTATCTATGAATTTGGGGACTTTTATGAATGATTGAATACTTAATTTCTACTCTCTAGCTTCTTCCTTCCTCTTCATCTCTTACTTTCATTTGTGTTCATTGTTGTGAATAGGTTGAGTTTTGATTAGTTCATCATCCCTAGGGTTGGTTAGCATGTTGTGTTGCTAGATGAATTATAGTTGTTTGGTTGTTGATTATGCATGATTAGTAGTATTTTCTTGGACTTAAGGAAGGTAGAGGTAGAGTAGAAGACCAACTACTCTACCATGTCCACCAAGTGTTCGATGAAATGCTTGAGAGAGCATTTTGTTGAATTGACCAAAGAAAATTGGTTAGATACTCTACGATTATTTGAGAAGGTAATCTAGGGTGTTAGGAGACATCAATTGGCTAAACTTAATGTCTTCATAGTTGATGCAAGTGAAAAGATTTTACTTGGTCTTCTATGAAGAGAATGGTTCTAACTTAGGAGGTTAGAACTTGTTAATTATCCAACTCCTCTAACTTGTCATAAATCACAACCAAACACTCCATCTAGTAACCTCAACTCTAACTAACCCTAAGGAACTTTTATTTTTCTTAATTGTTTGTTGCATTGCATCCTAGTTTTATTTGCATTAGTGATAGAAGTAGATTTAGTTAATTTAGATTTATCGTTCATCTTATCACTTGTCATCTAAATCCAAAAACATCAAAAAAATAATGCATTTAACTAAACTTCATAAATTGCACTACAATCTCTTGAGTTCGACCTCACTCATCCTACTACAATTGCACACCTTGCACTCGAGGTTGAATGAGTTTTATTACTTGATATTGTGCTTAATTTATACACATGTAAAACACCCGTCAAGGTGCTAAGCTCACGTCCCTCGCTTTTTTATTTTACTGCTTTAGTGGACGAAATTCGCTTGCTTTTATTTTCCTTGCAATCCCACTTGCTTGTACATGTGAACCGTCAAACTAATAAGGCGGCACATTCAATCGCTCGTTATGATTTAGAGCATTCTTGTATGGTGTCCTGAATAGACAATATCCCGGAATTAGCTTTCTATGACTTTATCCATTTAAATAAATTTAACCTTTTCCCGTCAAAAAAATTTACAGCCAAGTACCATATGGGAAGTCGTTGCTAGCAAACGATGGCTTGCCTCATCAGCTGCAACAATCTTCTGAAGCAGTCAGCTTATGACTGTGTGGTGATGGAGGAATTAAAATCATTCAAATCATAAAAATGCAGCAGTGGTGATCTCAGTAAGTTATTTGAAAGGGATTCTTCCAGAAATTTGAATGGAATTTGATTCTGGACAAGAGGCTTATGAATTTTACAATGAGTATGATTCCATTTTGAATGTTATGTGACTTTATGTGTGGAAGAGATGGACTTCACAATGTTGGGTGCGTTTGTTCGTAATTTTTTAAAGTAATTTTTACGTTTTAAAAAAAGTTATTTATGGATAATTTTTAGTGTTTAGTTAAACTTATTTGATTTTAATCATTAAAAAATTATTCATAACACTATAATTAATTGGAACAATTATTTCCAAGAGAGCCGTTAAATGTCTTTTTGGTCAATATGTATAATTGACACATATGTGGTAAATAGAAATGTACACAATTACTACCTTTGTTCCAAAATAAATTTTGAAATGTTTTGCATTCAACATGTAATTTATGATTTTACTTTTGTATCATTTTGAAATATAAATTCAATCCTTTTGTATACAAATGCTAATTTGATTTGCCTACTTTATAAACATATTTAAAAAAATTTTGCTGATTAGTGTAGATAAATTAAAATCAAATAGATATCGAAATCAAAGGTTTCACAAATTTAGAGATGAAGAGAATATTAAATAAATTTAGATTATAAATTGTTAAAGAGATGAGATGATTGAAATCAACTTGATTACATGTAGTTTGTGTCCAGATAATATTATGAGTTTATCCTGAACATGTCCCCAACTGATACGCATGTTTGTTGTCTTCTTGCCAACAAACGAATGTGTACCAGACCCAAAGGTCCCAAACAATGCTGCTTGTGTAAGAAGATGATTAATTTTGGTACACCCACTGCGTGGAGGGAAGAGCGATTACTGCGGCCCTCAACGCAGTTTAGGCCGTGGTAGATACTGTGGCGAGGGCCACAATGCTATAGTAAAAACGGTCACAACTTCTCAGACACTGTGGCTGATACCGTGATGCATACTGCAGCCTCACCACGCAAGAGACCGCAGTAACTATTTTCAATAATTAAAAAAATGTGGCTGAATCCGGATGAATTTTATCTAGATTCATCCACATTTTTCCATAGCCTAGAAACTGACGGCTAAGGAGGAGCAAGTGGCAGTAGCGACGGTGGGAGGACGGCGTCAATGGAGCGGTGGTGGCCTAGAAGAAGAAGAAGAAGAAGAAGAAGAAGAAGAAGAAGAGTGAAGGAGATAACAGAAAGAGGAAGAGAGAAGGAAAGGAGAAAGAGAGAAGAAGAAAATGAATGAAAGAAAGAAAAGAAGAGAGAGAAGAGAGAAGGAAAGAAGAAAAAACGGAAGAAGATGAAGAAAGAAAGAAGTATAAGATCAAGAAGAAGAAGATAGAGAGAAAGAAGCAGAAAGAGAAGATGAAGATAGAGCGAAATGGAGAAGATGAAAATGTAGAGAAATGGAGGAGAAGTGAAGATGGAAGAAGATGAATAAAAAAATGATGTGGCGGAAAAAAATGAGGTGAGTAAAACCCTAAAAAATAGGTTTACTACGCCACCGCGTTAAACCTTTACTTCGCCATTAATTTGTCATTTGTTGCGCCTATTGGGCTTATTGTGGCCCAAACTGCAATATGGGCTGCAATAAAAATGGTTTCGCCACTTAGTGACCACCCTTTCCAACAAAATTAATGAAATACAGCTTCTTCTAGGTGAAAAAAAACTTAAAAGATCAATTTTCTTTGATAATATCTTATATCTTGAATTGAGGTAAACATATGTGCTAATCTTATTACAATGATCCGTTTGGGAATAAATGTTGATATCTAGTACCTAATACTCCATTCGTCCCAAATGGGTTATCACAATGTTAAAATATTTTTTTCCTAAATGAAATGACATTTTTTCACTTTGTTTTATTTCAGTTCACTTTTATCCTTGCAATACACTTGGTCAAAGTGTTTAGGGAATGAGTTGGAAGAGATTAGAATGAGTTTAGAAGAAAGTAATGATGAAAGTTTATATAAAATGAATTAATGATAAAAAAATAATCTTAATCTATACAAAAAAATTAAAAGTGACAACCCACTTGGGATTAAGAATTATAAATAATTAATGTACAAAACTTACTTATAATGTTAGAAATTTGTGAAATTATCATAAACCTCATGCGGTGCCTCTAAGGCATCAATGATAATAATTATCACCATTGAATTTTGGAAAACTTAGGAGTGTGTGTATATATATATATATATATAATGCTTCCCACGATCCTGAAAAATTGAACACATTTTATTTTTGTGCTCCCAGAAAAGTTTATCACTTTCTTAAAAATGAAACTTCTCACTCTTAAAGTTACTAAATTATCCCCTTTTATCTTTATTTTTTTTACCTCGTTTTTTGTGAACTTTCAATTAAGGGACAATTAGTAAACTTGTACAAAAATCTTACTTCACCTTAATCTCTGCACCTAAACAAATTATTCAATCTTTTGGGGACGGATGAAGTACATTTTAATGCCATTGGAATTTTTGTTACGCCACAACTCACAAATTTTGTTTTACTAGTTACCTCATCTCCAACAACTTACCCAAAAATTTCTCCAAAATAGGGAAGTAAATCCTACATTCTCCAAATTATTTTTGCTCTAACTCCAACAGTTTCCCCATTTTAGAGAATCATGCATTTATTACAACAATAAAATATTACAAATTTTTATTAATAATTAATATGTTTGGAGTGATGAGAGTGAGGAGAGAGAAAATACATTTAAACCACGTAACAACCAAAAGTGATGAGAGATAAGGGAAGTTTAAAAAAAGTTGATTTTAAGAGGCTCTCTAAAATTTGGAGAATGCTCCAAATTTAAGGAAGCTCCCCATTTTTTCTCCATTTTGGAGAATAAGATGGAGAAACTGTTTGACAAAAAAAGCATCAAAATTCTTTAAAAATGAGTATTTCAATAAAATGAAGAAATTAATTTTTTGAATATGAGACTATTCTCAAAGCAGGTAATGCGTCCACTATTTTTGTCTATAAATATAAATAGGTACTAACATGATTTATTGGATAAGTAAGAGAATACTCCTAATTAACACTACTAAATATATATGTTAAAAAATAGTAGAAGAAAACAAAGATATACACAATACAAAAGCAGAAAGGAGATTACCCAAATGGGAAGCAATTTACTCCTAAAGAAGCCACTTGTAGGGGCTAAGAACCATCCACTTCTCTAGAACCATCTCTATCATCAAAAGCTCCAACATACCATTATCCTTTCATTATTCTGTCACAAAAAGACAAAATTGGAAATATCCAAATTATCCTTTCATCCTTCACAAGAAGCCAACACATGCCTCTCTAGAAGCTGCCACACTCACCTTTCTGCATGTATCCCTTCCCTTCTTCCACACCGCCACACACGTCCTTAACTATACTACCCCCTCTATCTATAAATAAGGTCACTGTCCCCTACATTCTGGGTATCCTCTCATAAGTTCACATTTCCCCCTCTGATTTCTGCAAAACTTCCATTTCAGTACCCAACAAAGTTTGACAAGTATGATCCGTCCCGGTCACCAGGTGAGCACAAAGAAGAAACCGTTCGGCGACCTCGAGATTTCTCCGAGGAACCGGATCATCCGCTCTCACGGCGGAGAATACGACGGCGATGCTGTTGACCCTTACGCTACCGACCACTTCCGCATGTACGAGTTCAAGGTGAGGAAGTGCACTCGCAGCCGGAACCACGACTGGACCGACTGTCCCTTCCTCCACCCCGGCGAGAAGGCCCGCCGCCGTGACCCCCGTCGTTTTTTCTACTGCGCCACCGTTTGCTCCGACTTCCGACAGGGAAGCTGCCCGCGCGGCGATGACTGCGAGTTTGCCCACGGCGTGTTCGAATGCTGGCTCCACCCGACCCGGTACCGGACGGAGGCTTGCAAAGACGGCGAAAGCTGCACCCGCAAGGTCTGCTTCTTCGCTCACTCGCCGGAGGAGCTTCGGACCATACCCGACTCGACTTCGTTTTTACCGGGCGGTTCCACCCGCTGCAAGTTCTGTTGCTCCGCCGTGGCTTCGTCTTCGCCGACGAGCACTCTTCTGGAGTTCTCTAGGTTCTCGAGGTCTCCGTCTGCGTCGCCACCGATGTCTCCGGTGTACGTTGATGATTATGAAGAGTTTCTGGTGAAGAAGATGATGAGTTGTCTAGAGGGAATGCGTTTGGCGAATGATGATAAATGTTCCGGTGCATGCAGGAGCAGGAACGTTCCGAACCATGAAGACGGATCGGGTCTCGGGGATCCGGATATGGAGTGGGTGAAGGAGCTCTTGGAGTAATTAACGATGAAAAAGGTAGATTTTGGATGCATGCATACATGAAAGGAAAAGATTGCCTGTAATTATTGCTTTTGACGTGTAGCTAGCTAGCTAGGTAAAATTAACGTACTAACGGATTAGATTTTATGTACTTGAAATTGCACAATTCCACGTCTATATACATGCGTGTAATATTAGTTTTGGTGAATTTATCGGATAAATATGTATCATATGTTCATGTAAATAGTACATGCACTACAACACACATTGACATTAACAACACTTATTTATAAACAAATAAATAATTGTCTCCAAATAATGGTTTAACAACACTTATGTGAATTGCCTCCATAAATATGTAGTATTTGTCACCAAATTCCAATAACTTTAAAGTTATAGCAACAAATGTATAATTGTCCCTAAAAACTACAAATATTTGTTTACCCGAATTATCGCTTCAATATTTGTTTTTCCGACAACTAAAATTGTCGCTAAAGTTACTAGTATTAGTAGTAAAAAAAAATTACTACTATCTATGTAATTCTTTTGACACAAATGAGATAGGGGTTAGGAATATCGGAGGCTCGAATTCAAGACCTTTACAAATATCTTTAGAAAAATGACCACTAGATCAAATACTGAGAATAAAACACTATCTTTATTCACATAATAAAACTACAATAGCTAAAGTTATACCCCTATATATGGTATGATTTTACTTAAGACTTAACATAAAACAATCCAATATGACTTAAAATTCATGAACAATAACAATAGAACCAACAGATTAATTCTTATAAAAAACAGTAAATTTTAAAAAATTTAATTAAAGAAAGAAAATAAAATAGGGTAAAATAGGAAAGTCTACCAAAATTTTGTCATCATGCATGATTCGTGTCAAGTCAAACAGTAAAAAACGTAAGTATATGTTAAATATAATTAGCGCACTATATGAAACAAACAATTGAGCTTGGCAAATTGGCATGAGATGAATTATCCTTATCAACATCCAAGGTTCGAGTCATCAGGATTAATTAATAAAGAGAATTAACCGTTAAACGAGAAAGAGAGGGAGCATAGAGCTTGTCTTAGATTTTTCTTTTTTTTAGAAAAGAAAAAACTATAATATTACGTAAATATATAAAACCGAAGAAAGTGTTATAAATGTATTTAATATTATAAACACTTATAATTGTCACTAATAAGTCTATTTAGAGAACATATATAATTGTTCTTTATGTGTCTCTAAAAACTTTTGCAATGATAAAAGAGACAATTGTTATATTTGTCTCTAAAATGTTTAGAGACAAATAAATGACAAATAAAAACACATATTTTTGTCTCCATATCCGTAATTTGTTGTAGTGATGCATGATTTTACAATTCCATGTCTATACCCATAGTAAAAGAACGGTGTCCTAAATGAAACGAAACGTATTCGGAATCGCATGCGCTTAATCCCACATCACGAGTTTGAATTCCTTCGGTTTAAATTCATCCGAATGCAGAGTTGCAGGGGGTTAAACTCGAATCGTAATGTGAGTAAAACTCATATGTGTTGACAGTATGTCTTGACAGTTCAGGACTCGAAGCTAAGATCTCAAACCCGAACAGCCATCTCTGTGGTACACTAAATGCCACCACTACCACTTAAATCAAAGTTGAAGCACCACGACCAGCTTCTGCTTCTATAATTAAATTTTTCTTCTAGGTTGCTTTTATCTTAATAGTCGCAGCACCACGACCAGCTTTTGCTTCTATAATTAAATTCTTCTTCTAGGTTGCTTTTATCTTAATAGTCGCAGACGAATTGATTTTCAAGCAACATTATTTAGTACTAGTATTTGTTTATTTATCAAGGTTACTTGTGGTATTATATGATGGTGTCGCAGCACGCAGAGCATACACGTGACGTTTCATGAGATAAGATAGAGATACACATGAACCAGCTGGCTCGACACGAAACTTGAGGTTAAGGGATGGTCGGTTGTTTGGGTCAATCAGTCAATGGCTCCACACACCACAAAGTTTGCATTGGGCTTTGCCAAAACTCTTTTTACTTTTAGGGCTGATTTCAGTAGTAGGTAAGTGGTGAAAATTAATTTTCAGAAATTATATTTTTTAAAAAAGATAAAAAGTTGCCAAATTGTTGATTTGATGATTTTATCCTCACTTTAACCTACACTATCTCACACATTTAAATTAAAGATTATTTGGGTATAATATGGTCATTTACAGCTCGAACACAAACGAGCTTGTTGAGTCAAGCTTTTTCGAGCCGTTTTTAGATGAGCCGAGCTTTTTCGAGCCGTTTTTAGATGAGCAGAGCTCGGGCCTCATAGGTTCGGCCGAGCCCAATCAGGTTCGCGAGTTTACACGAGCCTAACAAACAAACCGAGTCGAGTTCGACCCTATTAGATTCGAGTCGAGCCGAGTTCGAGTCTACTAGATTCGAGCTCGTAAATTTAAGAATATTTTATTAAATTAATTTAATATATCTAAAATTTTTCGAGCTTCACGAGTCATTTCGAGCCTAATCGAGTCGAACTTTATAATCGAGACTAAACGAGCTACCCCCGAATTGGGCCTCACGAGCTTTCGAGCCGAGCTCGAACCTGTCACGAGCCGAACTCGAGCCTGAAAAATAGAGCTCGATGAAGTTCGGACCAAGCTCGAACCGAGCCTGATTTTCACTAGCTCGAACCTGCCAGGTTCGGACTCGGCTCGATTTCACCCTAGCTTCCGTTGAATCAACAAATTAGTTTTTGGTTATGGTCAGTGGCGAAGCTGTTGTATGACTGGGGGTGACCACTGCCACCCCCAACATTTTGTAAAAGATAGGGTATATAATGTACATTTTTAAAAATTAAGGGATTAATTTTAATTTTATACATTCCAATTTATAACCATAATGGATCAAATTTAAAAACAATAAACTCAATCTAAGCCCAAATATTTTTGCTCAAACCCAAAGTATTTTTAAGTACTAGAAGCCCATCACTCATCATTGACCCACGTTTAGTGATTTAAGCTTCTTTTTCCCCAATTGCATTCCCAATTCCCAATTCAATTTTGTTCTGCGTGTACGCCTGCTGCTGCCCAACCCAACCTCCTTCACTCGGCAAAGTGCTCTCCTCCATTCTTGCCATGAACAAGCTCCACTCCACGCACAAACAAAACAAGTGACACAAATCAGCATTCAACTTCGACATCGGACCTCTGGTTTCAACACGAACACGACGATTGTGGACAACAACTCAATCGGTAAAAATTAGGTTGAATCGCAACAATTAGTTTGATTTTTCATCGCTTTTGATTTCTTTTTTAGTAATTTGTGTAACATGCTTCTACATAAGGTTGTTGGGAATCTTTGCGAGAGATGTTAATTAGTCTGTTTGATGTTCATTAATCAGAATTCGACTTTAAAATTTAAAGGATTCTGTTGGTGTTTATATGGTTTCTTTAACTTCTGCTTTTGGGAAAATTGAGGGGTTTCCTTACACCCATTTTGATTCGTTTAAACATGTCTCTGAAGGTTCATTGATGAAGTTAGGGAGCTGTTTGTTGGTGTGTGTCTGTTTGAGAAAGTGTTTGCGTGTCCTGTGCAAGCACTTATCTATCATGTCTTTGCTTACATTTTACCTTTATTACGCAAGGATAGAAATCAAAGCGATAAATTAGATAATTCATGATGTTGTGGTGGTGTACTCTTTGTGGATGATTCGGGAAGAAGGAATGTGTGGCGGGGAGGTTTCGTTGCATTGATTTTGAACTTGAAATTAGAGATGTTGAGCTCAGTTTAGGCTCGTCAAGAATCTTTGTAGTGTAAGCTATCCCATATGGTTGTCATTACAACCACGAAGTATTAGTAGAACCGGTGAAGTTCCTCTAAACCTGTTTATAACAAAAGATGATATGAAACAGAGAAAAGATTGAGTGCTGAAGTGGGTTATGGACGGTTAAACCGTTAAAGCATGGGTTTTACTTTTTACTTTGGATTCATAAATGGGATCCTTCAAAAGATTTAATTTTGATTTCCACTTTGAGAAGCTTTTGTATCTTTATGGAAGTTGTTTAGCTATATCCTTTGATATACATCAAAGTGAAAAGCATTAGTGAGGCTTCATCTTAAAAATTTAAACCTTAATAGATTAAGGATTGTCAGGAGGGGCGAGCATATTTTTCATGCTTTCATCATTGCTTTTTTCAGCATAGTGCTTAGGCAGTTAGGCTGGTTCATTACTCTCTAGGTTTGTAAATAAAGCATAGTGCTTAGGCAGTTAGGCTGGTTCATTACTCTCTAGGTTTGTAAATAATTGGGATCAGTACTTGGCAGCCATGCTAGTATGGTATGGAAGACTTTGTTTAAGTTGGTTCTTTGGAAAAGTAATGGTTGGTTGCACTCGATGCTTTGGCTACTTGGGTTTTACACTACTCAACATCAGTATCTTTCTATCTGCTCCCCAAAAAGCTCTCTTCGTAACCTGTTAGATTCGCTAGAAGATTGACTAGCTACTTTTTATTTGATATAAATTTAGTTGCCATTGAGTTGGAGCCTGAACTCCATGGTGTTTTTTACATTTAGGACCTTTTCTACTGTTCTCCTACTAGCTTCAATGCTTATCTTTCTTCAACGTCTCTCTCTCTCTGATCTTATTTCTGTGTTTCGTTTCATTCATTCATATATCTATTTTGGCAGTGTTGATACCAAAGGCTCATTTGAAGATTTAGAAGGCCAAAAGGAGTCGGGTTCAAAAAAGAGGTTTGAAAATCTTTTGCTACTTACTTCTGATAGTAAGTCTCAACAAGGAACTTGAATAAATATGTTTGTTGAGAGCTTGTACCCCTCAAATTTAATACTTCATATCGTTTCTCTTATCAAAGTATTTAGCTAATCCATGGAGCTGTTGAAGATGGGGAAGTTGGATATTCATATTTATTAGCTATCCTGTCTAGGCTTTTGAATGCTTACAAGCTTGAAACATATAATGTGTTGTTTCAGGAGTAATAACAAGGTGAAATCTTCTTGATGAGACCAACTTTAACGGATTTTGTTATTTTATGCTATCTGCTTGAACGTCGAGTTAGATTTTGATTACTTTTGATATGTAATTCTGACTTCAGATCTATATTTTTAATGACTTTTGATATGAATTAATTTTATATAAATCATTTTGTTAAAAAGTTATTTATTTTAATTAACTTCTTTGCAAGATATTAATATCTAAATTGATCTCGCCCCTCCCAGCTAGAATTCCTAGCTTCGCCACTGGTTATGGTGCTACTAAAGTTACTTTTAGTATTGCTGTTTTGTTTTTGTATTGTGGCTCAATGGAGTGAATAGTTTTTCACGTGAAGTTGTTGTTTTTTCACTAATACATGATTGTGAAAAAAAATCCTATGGTTAAGAACATTGAAAAATAAAATAAAATAAAATAACATGAGCAAAGCTGTGGCCATGCCTTGTCATTTACTGTGTACATGCTCTTTCCAGTTTATTTGTATGAATATAAGATTTGGATGGAAATTTTGCATGTAAAATTTATGGTTCCGCTATATATCCATGTTCTGTGATTGGAAAAATTATAAAGTTGCAATTTGGCATGTTGATTGTTTTCTGGTGCATTGATGTTCCATCTCAGACATGTTAATTTGGTTAAGATTAAGATCAGATATTTTTGTTAGCTCTGTACGTAATTCCGCTGCCTATTTGTTATAACTTTGGATACTAATCCTTTTTTGCTGGAGCGGATATACCTTATGGCAGACCCAGCTCCCGCTGGGCTGAAAATTTGGCCAATAATAGTACCCATAAGTCATACCCTAACCCAAGCCATAGCCAACAAGCCCACTCACCTCAATTTCCCACCAGCCCACCCAACACTTAGCCCCTTCAGCCCTTATTCTCATCTGCCAGCAGCCAGCAACAGCAAGCCAAGAAGTTCGTGAGAAAGAGAAACCCCTGCCCCTGGCTCCGTCATCGCTCATCTCCGTTTGTTCGTTCGTCACTTCTATCGGTGGTCCGGTGGATCCTCCGATCTCGGCGCCGCCGTCAACCGGTTTGGTTTCTCATTTTGCATTTGATTCATCAATTTCAGATAGAGAGACGAAAGTCACAAAACGGCGCTCCTCCCATCTCCGCGCTTGAATCAACAACCGCCGTCGTCAACACGCTTGAAGCTCCTCTTGTCGCCGCCGGTGGCAGCAGCAGCAGGTGTCTGTCTCCCTCCGCTCACCCACCTCTTCTCTCAATTTTTTAGAATGGCATATAATATTATAATTTTGAAATTTTGTGTGTGGTAGAGTAGTTAATCTGTTAATTATCAATTTTACAATTTGCTTAGACTAGTTAGAAGTGGCGGACTTTAATTTCAGAGATGGACTTTAAGGTGTATAGCTTTGTTTTGTTTATAGTTTAGTGGAGATGGACTTTAATGTTTAGTTTAATTGTTTATAGTTTATACTTTCATAGTTTAATTGCTATAGTTTAATTGCTATAGGAGACAAATAGTGGTGGATGTTAGTTTAGTTTAATCATTTTGGCACTTGTCCATACATTAGTGAATCTTCTAATTGTCAATATTTTGACTAGGATAGGTGATCATCTTTCTAAGAAACGAATGAAGACACTTTTTTCTTTCTATGAGAAAGATGTTGATAATCAAGCACCACCTACATCAAAAACATTGTTGCCTTATTCTGATTCTCCACATGAAACAAAGATGGATAACTCTCCAATAATAGTTGATGCTCCAAAAGAGCATCTTGTTCAAGCCGATCTTGGATTACGTCAGTTGATTTGTACATTTCCCGTGAATGAACAAGATCGTATTTGAAGGGAATATCTCCTCATGGGGCCTTGTCAACCCAAGTTACAAAATTATCCACAAACTTTTGATGGACGTGATAATCGACGTTTTCAATTTAAATGGTTTACACTATATCCTTGGTTGGAGTATTCAGAAGCTAGAGATAGAACATTCTGCTTCCCTTGCTTTCTCTTTGAAAAAAATCCACCAAGATTTCCTTTGTTCACTGTTGATGGGTGTTTCAATTGGAGTAGAATGTTAGCCGGGAAGAGAGGAATTTGTGAACATGTAGGAAATTTAAATTCTACTCATCAGAAAAATGTTCAAATAGGCTAATTTATTGAGAAATTCTTAACACATTGATAGAGTGATTGTTGACACCAGATTTTTGCCCGGACTACTAAAATTTAGTTCGTAATTATGATTTTTTTGTATTTTTTTTGTATTTTTCATTTCATGTGATTTTTGTCATTATTTTATGCGAATTTTGTCACTTTCATCATTTTTGTCATTTTTCATTATTTTTCGTAGTTTCGTATCATTTTCATGTGCTTTCGTCAGTTTCGTTATTTTCATGAACTTTTTTCTTGTGCTTTTGTTAATTTCGTCATCTTTTGTCAATTTTTATTATTTCATGTGCTTTTGTTATTTTCGTTATTTTGTGAACTCTTTTTCATTTTTGATCTTTTGTCATTTTTATTATGTCATGTGCTTTTATCACTTCTATTGTTATTTATTTATTATCATTTTTATTAGTTCTTGTATCTTTTATTATTTCACGTGCTTTTGTCATTTTTCATGATTTTTATGTGTTTTTATCATTTTATTCGGTTTAATGTAGAATTAAAATGTGTTTATTTTATTTTATTAATTAATTATTAAAAAGCAAAAAAGAAAGAAAAGAAAGAAAATGTTTTTAAAAGAAAAAAAGAAGAGTAGCAGTTCTTGGAAATCGGCAGCACGCATGGGAGGTGCAGCAGCCAAAAGCTCTCCAACAGTAAGCAGTGAATTGTCATCTCTTTCATCATTGAACAAGTGTTTGATCTTATGGACAATATTCAAGAATTCGACTATAAATTGTACCATTTTCATCATCAAAAGGGAGGAGGCGCGGCCAAAAAGAAAGGAACCGATTCTTTCGACTCCTCTCAATCCAAAAATCTCTCCTCCCCATCCACTTCCTCTCGTCACAAAACTCTGACTTCATCAGCACCGCCACGCCACACCGGTCTCAACCATCCATCCCACGTCGCCGGAGGTGGCCAAACGGAGGAGAAATCGCTGCCGATCCGCCGGACCTCCTCCTCCCTCCCTTCCGATTTACTGCGTTTCACCCCTCCTATCTATCGCCATTTGCTTCGCCTCTTGCTTCGCCTCGACGAGACGAAGTCAATCCACCCTTTCACGCTGCCGGAGATGGCCTGAGCACGGAGAAAACGGCCACAATCCGATCCGACGCCGGCAGCCCGTTTTCTCTCCAACCGGAGCTCCGTTCGCCGTAAAACCACCGCCAAGCGTCTCTCCCTTCGCCTTCTCACCAATACGAGCCAGAACCGCCGCCTAAAAATCAAATTCGTCTCCGCCGCCTTCAGCCCCGCTGCCTGGTTCGCACGAGTGAAGAAGAAGAAGCTGATGCACCTCTTTTTAAATTTTTGGTAAAATCACAACATCAGTCCCTGTCCCTTTACTCTCGCCCCTCTGTCATTTAAACCCCTTTGGTTTTTCAAAGCTGCATTCAAGTCACTCTATCAAGTTAAAAACCTCACTTTTGGGCACTAGGCCTAAACCTTTTTATCTTAATTAATATTTTTGTTTATGTCGATATAAATTACTTTAATTTTTATTTTCAAGACATTTTGAGTTTTATTAGCCATAAAAATTACTAAGAATCATTTTCTTTTATTTTTTTAGTGTCATTATTTGTCTTTCTCTTTTTTCTTAAAATCAAGCAAAAATCTAAAAATGAACTCGTGGTACCAATTTTGGGCATACGAAAATTAACCATTTTTGTACGTACTGACAAACGAATCCAGATCTCTCATAGACCATTTTCAGGTTCCCAATCGACCTAGGAAAAAGATTGGTGGCGACTCCTGACGAAAACCACGTCGCTACAGTGATTGAAAAACTTCCACCGGAAATTGTGAGGCAAAACAGGCTGCGTTTGAAGACAACAATAGCAGCTATAAAGTATCTTGGAAAAGAAGGCTTGTCTTTTAGAGGTCATGATGAATCTTCTATTTCTAGTAGTAGAGGGAATTTCATTGAGATGATAAAGAGCTATGCAGGTATGAATGATGAGATAGCGAAAGTAGTTCTTGAAAATGCTCCCGAACATGTCATGTACATTGCACCATCAATTCAGAAGGAAATACTAGGTATCATTGCTACCAAAATTCGGAACAAAATTTGTCAAGAAATTGGGGATGCCAAGTTTTGTCTCCTTATTGATGAATCACTTGATGTATCTCACAAAGAGCAAATGGCAATCATTCTCAGGTTTGTTAATTTTTTTTTTTGCACTAGCCCTAAATTTTATTGATAATTGATAAGTATATTTTGACTATTCTCAGATTTGTTGATGAAGATGGGTTTGTTCAAGAAAGGTACTTTGAAATTGTTAGTGTTGAAGACACTACTTCAGCTAATCTCAAGAAACATATATGTCTTGTGTTTTCTTCAAACAAACTACAAGTACAAAATATTCGCGATCAAGGATACGATGGAGCTAGCAATATGCGCGGTCAATTTCATGGATTGAAGACATTATTCCTTCATGAGTGCCCTTCTGCATATTATGTTCATTGTTTTGCACATCGATTACAATTAGCTTTGAATGCATGTGCTAGAGATGTTTCTGATATGCAGTTGTTTTTTCAAATGCTAAGCTCCATTGTTGCTTTTGTTGGGTCTTCATCGAAGCGTATAAATCTGTTGAAAGGCATTCAAGCAACACAAATTGTAGAGAGTTTAGCAACCGGAGATCTTGAAACCGGGAAAGGACTTAACCAGGTTCGTAGTTTGCAAAGAGCAGGTGCAACTAGATGGGGTTCTCACTTTGCTTCGGTTCAAAGCATGATGACTGATAAAGAGCTCACTGGAAGCATAAGAGGTGATGCAAAAGGTTTCCTTAAGGCATTGAGGGCATTTGAGTTTGTGTTTTGTTTGTTGCTTGCTAACAAAATTATGAGAATTACCGATTTACTCTCTCAAGCATTGGAGAAGCAATCACAAGATATTATAAATGCTATGAATTTGGTTTCAAGTACAAAGACACTTCTTCAAGCATTGAGGGAAGATGGTTGGGATAGTTTTTCACAAAGTGTCCAACAATTTGGTGAAGTTCATGGTCTTGAAATGCCTAATATGGATGTAGCTTACTCAATGAGCACTGGTCGTGGTTGCCAACAACATGATGTTGTTACAAATGAACATTACTATCATTTTGACGTGTTTAATGTGATTATAGATGTTCAGATGATGGAGCTAAAAGGCAGGTTCACAGCGCAAAGTATAGAACTACTTATTTTGAGCTCTGCATTAGATCCTATAAATCAGTTCAAGAAGTTTAATATGGAAAAGATTTGCAAACTTGCAGAGAAGTTCTATCCTGAAGACTTTGATGCATCAGAGGTAAGAGATTTAAGGTTGCAATTAGAGCATTACAAGTTTCAAGTAGTTTCTGATAAGAATTTTCAGGAATTGTCTTCTCTTGCACAATTATGTCGAAGGTTAACTGAAACAGACCTATCAAAGCTTTTTCCTTTGGTTGATAGATTGATTCGTTTGATCTTGACACTTCCTTCCACTGCAACAACTGAGCGTGCATTTTCAGTTATGAAACTTATAAAAACTCGACTTAGAAACAAGATAGAAGACGGATACCTTTCAAGTTGTATGATGCTTCACATTGAAAAGGAATATGTGGATGATATTGATTCAGAGGCAGTGATTGATCACTTCGAGTCTTTTGGAGATCGTAAAGCGCAATTCAGATAGAGCATCATGTACTTTTGAATGTGCGTTGTTGTATTTTGATTTACAATTCTTGTGTCTCTTTTGATCAAATATTTGATCGAATATTTCCGCTCACCTTGATTTTATTCCCTGGATCCGCCACTGCTTTTTGGGGTTAGAAATTACAACACATTAGTTTATTTCGATGAATTAAATTTCATGATTGGTATATTTAAGGTTATTTGATATTTTGGGTTGATTAATTGAAACATGTTGCCAAAGCAACCTCTTTTGGTAGATTAATTAATCTGAGATATTAAGATGGTTTGGGTGTTTGCATTTCATTCAAATAATCACCGGCCCAAATGAAGGTCATTGTTTGAATGGAATTTAAACATATTTGTAGTAATAAATATGTGACAATTATTATGTTCTTTTATGTGAATAGTAAGTCGGTCCAAAGAAAAGCTTATTATTTGACATAATCTAAATTGTCAATATTTAATTACTGCACCAAGAGGACCACTTACAAGTTACTCCCTCCGTCCCACAAAGGTTGTAGGATTTGTTTGGACACATATTTTAAGGAAAGTGGGAGAATAGTAGAGTGTTGACAAAATTACCCTCATGAAAAAGAAAGAAGGAAAAAATTTTGTGGACCCCAATTTTAAGTTTAATGGAAGGAAAGAGAAAAACTTGTGGGTCCATGGTGTGAGATAAGAGGATAAAATGGTAAAAATGGTGATAGAAAGTTTCTGTTTTAGGAAAGTTGACAACCTTTGTGGGACGGCTCAATATAGTAAATGTTGACAACCTTTGTGGGACGGAGGGAGTAATATTTATGTCTAAAGACTAAATATTAATGTTTGTGCTTGATCTGTTACGACCTAAAACCGACCATACAGACAGCTGATGGTTCTGGCTCGTAATCCCAGGATCTTTTGTAGTAGTTTATAAAATATTTAAGGAAAATACATAAACTTTTACAAATAATAGAAAAAGGTTTAAGGATTTACAACCCAATGTAAAAAGAAATAAAAAGTGTGTACAAGAAGTTTTACTAGTTATAAGAAAGAAAGAAACCCCTATTTAAACCCTTAAAGTTCTAAGTCCTTTTTCTTTAACAAGCTTGCTTGTACTTCAAACTTTGAGTTCCTCGATTAGTAGTGATAGTTCTTGAGAAATCTGAAACAAATACCTGCAAGCTATAAGATTTATTTGTGCCTCGGGCCCCAAAGGGGTTGCCTACGTACCCTTTCAGTATCAGTGATACTACTTAGAGAGGGATCAGAGGAATCACGTAGTTCTCAACCTATTTAGTCAGTATCTGATCTGAAGAAAAGAATGGAAAGAAAAGAAAATAAAAGAAAAGTATACCTTCTGTCGAGCCTGAGTAGAGGTTCTATAATTGATGCAATTCTATGTAACTTGTATTCTCTGTTTCACACTTAAATAGCAGCATTAAAAGCAACAGAGGTTGAAAGGTTTGGTTCCTAGTTTCCATGTGAGGTTTCTAGGTGAGGTTCACTTTTTAAGTTCATTCTAGTTACTTAATCAACATACAAGTGGGTAGGAGCATGCCAAGATTAAAGCGTAGATAGAAATCATAACAAGTAGAAAAGAAGCACAGAATAACTAAAAGCAGTGAAAGGTACGTAGACATATTCCATATATACACTAAAGAAGAAAGGGATGAGTAGTTAGTAATTAACAAGCAAGTTAGGACAAGAAGTGGTATTTTGAAATACCAAGGTAGGTACTCCAAACTTATCTAATATTTTTACTTAGCAGCAGATTAAGAACAAGCGTCTTGCAAAGGTAGCTAAGCTAGCAGACAAAACAAGTTCCACGCCTAAGACTTCCAAAGGTAACAAGAATAAAAGCTCATCAGGTTGAGAAAAGTATCAATAATAGATTATAAATCAGGTACTCATACCCTTGAAACCTAATTTCTTAATTCTCAATTAAATTATAAATGAATCAACCAAACATTTAAGGGAAACAATAGCAAGGAATTTAATAAGTCTTACCCACTCTTCACTGAGGCTAAAGGAATTCCTAATAAAAGGTCAAGGTTCATTATAAATGAAGTGGATAACTATGGCTTTTCTACGGAAAAATCTTATTTATGCCTGGGCATACATATGCCCACTAACACTTAGTGTTAAGTGTGGAATATTCCGTTAGTAGTTTTCCCATTTCAGACTTCCCATTTCGGACTAATATATCATATGCGTTTTCCCCTTTATTAATGGAGACGTTTTCTTTCTTTAATTAGGTTTCTTCCGGATTCCCGAGTTTTTGATTTGGTAAGTGGATATTTAATGCTGATATACGCCAATTACGTTTTCACTCTTCCCTTATGTGACTTGGTAGAAATCTTTTAGATTTCGAGACTTAATGGTAGTGGTGTTTAGACGTTAATATGTATTGGTTTCATTTGTGAATGTTTCGTTGAGTCTGTTTGCCACTTCGTTCTTTTTCTTTTCTTTTTGCATTATGTACATATAAATTATTTAATTTTTATATATTAAAATGTAAAAATCCTAGATAATTAAGTATGAGCAAACCAATCTTTCGTGATTGATAAAATATAAGTTTTTAGACAATAACCTTCCAATTTTAGACAATTTTCCATGCTATGCATTTTATCAATTTATATCCGAAATTGTCTATGTTACGTTTGAAATTGACTTTCCGACAATATCCTTCAAATTTCAGACACTCTACAAATGAATTCCAAAATCGATTTGTATTTATTTTTGGCATGTGTCTATATATATATAATCATCAATGTCTGAATCATATAATTTACTAATATAATAAGTCTAAACTCACATATATTTGAAAGTCATATATTATGTGATAAAATAAAAATGATAGTAAAGTCAAACTCATATGTAAAGTCTTACATACATTTGAAATTGATTTTCAGACACAATTGATTTAAAGTTGAGAAGAAAAAATGTTTGAAACAATTGACATATACATGTTTGAAAACAATGGACTTTCATACACATGTATTGTTTATTTCATTATGTCTAAAACTCATAATTTCTGAAACTCTTATATAATGTCTGAAATTAATATGAGATGTCTGAAACTAAATACTTTTAAGAATATCACAAACTTATGTCTAAAATGAATATGTTAAAAACACAATAGGTATGAAACCAGTCCCAAATTGTATAAAATCAATTTCAGACTATAAACAAGTGTGGAAAAATACATTTATGCAAAGATTTTAATGAAGTTCTTAAAAAGGTTATTCTGGAACTTGCTCTTCTAGCGTAAGTTGTCATGAGAGAGCACTCACTATGAACATGTTTGCGGGAACACTTTTAAAAGAAAATGACTAACATTAATTTAGCGAACCCGTGTGAAGTCGGGTATTAGAACTAATGTAATGTATTGTTAATTTCATTATGACTAAAAATCATAATCTCTGAAACAATTATAAAATGTCTGAAATTAATATGAGATGTCTGAAACTAAATACTTTTTAGAATCTCAAAAACGTATTTCTAAAATCAATATGTTAAAAAAAAAATAGGTATGAAACCAGTACCAAATTTTATAAAATCAATTACAGACTATAAAACTTATTTATAACACTTAAATAAATTTCAGACATCAAACACTCTATAAATTAATGTCCACAATCGATGTGTATCTTATTTATACAATGCTCATTATATCATGTCTGAAACTCATAAATTAAAAGTCTGTAAGTGGCCAAACTGTAATAAAATAAAGATATAAGCTCTAAAAGGATGAGACAAAATATCGGCTCCGGCGGCCCAGCGATTTCCGGCGGTGAAGGCTCAGGAAAACCGATGAAGCAGCGTTGGTCGGCGGCCGGTTTCACGGTGCTGGAGCCGCCAATTAGAGCCCTGATTGTCCGATTTGAGGCGGGTCGAATTTCGGCCCTCCTTGACGGATCGTGGCGATTGGCGTTGTTCTAGCGCCGGCTTCATCAGATCTGGGTCTGCGCCAGGAAGAGAGGCGGCTAGCTGCGGCGATGCGAAAACCGTCATTGTTGCACGTCGCTGCTCCACCTCCAACAACATCGCCGGAAGCCTGGGTCTGAAATGTGGGAGAGATTTGGCCGGTAGCCTGGGTCGGATCTCCGCCCTTCCCCATCGGGTTCGTCGAACTTCTCAGGTATTTCGCCGAGAAAACTCATCGTTCGCGAAGAAACGCTCGTCGGAACCCTGCTCGTGTTCACCGAGGACCCGAAAGGGCGTCGATTCTCGGCCCAACCGCCACCTCCTACACAACAAATAAAGTCGATTGATTCAAAGCACAAATTGCTAGGTCCGGAATGTGAGAGTTTTTCTTAACGAGTTTCATTTTGGAAACATAATTGGCTTTAATTGAGGTTTGAAATTCGAGCATTAATGGGATTTGATTTCAACCCCGATTCCACGCTTCATGCCTTTCGCACCCGTTTTTAATATATAATACATATATCAGACTTCCCATTTCAGACTTCCCAATTTTATGTTTAAAGTAATTTTTAATTTTGGTTGGTTATCTAACGGACAGTGGAAGGAATAAGGTTGGGCATATGTATGCCCGGGCATACACACTCATGCCTCCTTTTCTACTGTATTTCACTAAGAAGCAAAACAAGTAAAAGAACTACTGCAAGCTTAACTACCCACTGAGGGAACTAATTAAGTACCTTATTAAGTCATAAACACACGGATCTATGAATAGTTAACCAAAAGCTAGCTATAACCTGCACGCTACAAGTTAAGAGGAAAGAACCGATTAAAGTAAAATACAAGAAAAGCCAATTAACACATTTAACCGAATCATAATTCATGTTCAACCTTAATATTTTATAGTAAGTTAAACCAACCAAACACGTAATTAAGATTGGTATTACCTAAGCCCCCAATTATAAATTCCTACTAATTCGGACAAGCAAACTTAAACAACAATCTAGTAATGTAGGAGGCAACCAGACCAGAACTAATTAAATCAGAAACAACACAACAGCCCAAGTATTAGCCGATCGAACTCAATCAAATTTTAGAACACAACTCGGACAACATGCAGCCTTCATAAAAAAAAATTCATCAAACCAGTAAACCCAATAATCGATCAGCAAGGAAAATCAATAAGAATTTAAGAACTGGCTAGAAAGGTTTCACCAGCTGTTTATATTGTCCCTTATTCTTTGAATTGCGTCTGGGCATCTTCGATTTTCCCCACTCCAGCTCGGATGAAGACCGAACTCAGAACATCTCCTCTCCTTCCATGATCGCGTTTCAGCAGAGAAGAAAGCAAAGAAGAATCATAGTCGATGATGAAGGCTCGATTTCAAAACTCAAGTTCAACAGCTTATTTCAGATGTAAGCTTAATATTTGAGGTCCTAGGAAATCTGAAAAACTCAAGTTCAAAACAAGAAGAAACAAATAGTCTAGGATAATGCCAAACTCATTACTGAGGATTATGATGCTTTATGTTGCATGTATACATTAAAAAAACAGCAGAATGTTCTTTTGGGCTCACTGGGCCGCTCACGTATAAAGTAAGGCCCAACCAAAACTAGGTAACTTTATACCCACTACGTAGTTGTTGACGGTTGCGTTTGTTACAAGGTCGCTTCAAAACATTAAATTCGATTAAAGTCCGTTTTTTCACGTCTAGATTTGATACAAAGTTCGCTCTCTCTTGAACTCTCCATCTTCCCATTTCAATTTCTGATCTATCTCTCTCACACCATTATCTCTCTTTCTCCCTCACAAAAAAATTCCTTCCCTCCGCCGCACCCTTCTCTCCGTCGTGCGTTCGTCTTCCATTTGAGCATCTACACACGGCAAGGACTTGGTGGCTGCAGCGGTGGAGGACGTGGAGAGGCACCGATGGAGGTTGACGCGTACCGGCGATGATGAAGCTCCGAGTTTGTTTGAGGTTTTCAAGATCTTGGTTATTATAGTGTAGATTCAAGTATTGTAGTATTGTATTGTAGATTTAATTTTGATTTTAATTTTTGTAGAATATTTAAGTTGTTTTGATTTTAATTTCGTTTGTGTTTCTGGGTTTTGTGCGATGAATATTGATGAATTTTCAAATCCATATCTGGAATTCGTTTCCAGATATGAGTATATTTTTTTAATTCATAAAATATGTTGTAGCGGCTTAACCGCTACGATTGAAGCGGCAACATCAACAAAAACGAAGTTGGCAGGAGCAGTGAAAACAACGATCTTAACCGCTACGGTAGAAGCAATGATGTAACGGATTGGTCGCTCCAAGCAGCCAATCAAATATGTAGTGACCCCTCCAGTCTGATGCTCATCTAGGTAAAATAAATGAGCGACTGTGTACTACACCTATGCGTGAGTATGCGCATGTGGACATGAACTATTTGCAAAATTGCCATTGTGCTTCTTTGCGTGGAATCTCCGTAATATTAGATCCTATTGTCTCTTTTTCAAATTTTTTATTTATTTTTGTTCTCTTTTCTCAACAATCAAAATAAGTAGCCACCAAACTTCAATTTCATCCATGCTAGACAGAATTTATGTTGTGTTCGGTTGTAGGATTACCAACACTTTCTTCACTTATGTAGGATTACTAACATTTTCTTCACTTATGTTGTGTTCGGTTGTCACCAAAAAAAAAATCTATCAAATTAATTTGTTTCTTCAATAATTGCCCTTTATACTTTCAAATCTATTTTCGTAAATTCCAACTTTATTTCACATAAAATTCGAACACAATTGATAGATAAAAGTTTCCTTAAAACTATACAATTATTAAAGTGAAAATGTCATTTTTTTTGCCATCCACAAAACGGTCATTTTTTACCATTTTTTACCATCGTATCGTTTCTGATCCCCGTTTGTCATTCTTTGTTAAATTAACTGTATACTAAACCCTAAAGTTTCTAAAGATCGAAAAACCCATCCACTTATAAACCACATTGACATGGAAGTCCTTGAATCCCCGATAATGTTTGAAATTACCTCTCTGAATCACCGAGTGCTATTCCTAGTGATTGTGCCAAGGGCGAAACCCACATCACACAGGAATGAATCAAGCAAGCTTCAATCAACAGAATGAAATGAATGGGGCATTATCCACTTCTGGTTGTAACTTACAATGAGCATAAAAGAAGTCAGCTTACCAATCAAGCAGCAGGGTCAAAACAGATTTCAATGCAATCAACAAGATGAGATCCAAAAAGAAAGCTGAGCTGAAGGAGCACACTTGCCCTCAAAGAAAACTTCTAATCACATCTATAGCAAAGAATTCACTCTACACCGATACTAGAGAAGTATCAGCTGACAGAACATGCAAGGTGGCACTTCTACTCATCCAACTAGACAATTAGGAGTATTGATTGCATTTGAACCCTTCAATAGGGGTCTTCAATCTTAAAATTTGGAGGTGAAATTTTGGAAATTCACCACTCCTAAAATTGGTGAATCACCCCCAATTTTTCGGACCTCTCAAAATCACCTCACCCGTGAACGTGATTTTGGTCCGTGAATCACGCATCCTTCCCCTGCGTGCTTACCCTTCGACGGAACAACCGCCGGCGCCCTTCCCCGAACCAGCCCACCCCCCCCCCCCCCGCGACAGGCCGAACTTCCCTTCCCCTTCTGCTGCTCCGACCCCCCACTCGTCTGCTGCCTCCTTCGCGAGCCGCGCCGGAACTCGCGATTCCGGCAGCTGGGTGGTGTGGTTCGATGCGGTTGGCGACGAGACTCTGGAGGGAGGTTCGCCGGAGACTGAGGAGGGTGGTTCTGGCGGTGGCGCAACGAGAAGGTGGAGAGTAGTGGGGGTGGGGCGGCAAAGTGAGTTTTCGGGAGAAGGTGATTTTGACCGGAGGTTTGAGTGGTGCGCATGGAGGTGATGATTTTGGGAGGTGAATCATCTCACAAATTCGGTGAAATTTTTTTCACCCACCCCAAAGATTGAAGCCAAGACCGATACAACGAGACTAAATTAAAGGGCAATCAAGGGATTAATGACAACTAAACATGATAAACCAAGACCGATTACTTCCAACACAACCCAATAACTGTGAGAGACTAGGAACAAGCCTGGACTAACAACACATTAAACTGAAACATCCTTTAATCTAAAATGCAGTTAGTTCCCTTCCTAAAAATCACAGCCAGCCGAGATTTACAACCCAGATAAACAACACAAGTTCAACATTCCTAAGATAGTATTTAAATCAAAACATGCAAGTGAGATATATAAATCACTGATTCATATTCATTGCTAAAGATATTACCGTTAAAATGAGTTAGGAAACCTCCTCACTCGAATCGGCCAGAAACGTTGCCGTGCCCTCCTCCTGTCACCGGAATTCCTTCATCCGGTAGTTCGTCGTTCCCACACTGCCGGTAAAACACCGCCTCCATCTCTGTTTCACCTTGCCGATCGAATTCCCTATTTACCCCAAAATCGGTCCCGCCAAGTCCCGAGTCTACCTCACTTCATTCCTCGCCAAGATAGCTAGCCCAAGCTTCCAATTGTTTCTTCTTTCCTTTCGAGTTGATCCTCCTTCCAGTCCTCTCCGCTTGCGTTCGAACAATCGTCCACCGAAAAATAGGCCTCGCTATCACCGATTCACCATATCGAATCCGCCCAAAAATTCCCCTCACCTCCGACTTCATTTCACGCCAGCTTCGATTATCGGATTCTCCATCGCCGGCTTCGCCGATTGGAGCTTTCCTATCGCTCCCGCTCTCTCTCGGTTCCTCCGCCCGCGAGTCGAACTTGCAGAGAGACTTTCGCGAGTCGAGAGTCTCGAGACTTTCGGGAGTTCGACGTATAAACTAGTTCTAAATCTAATACCCGTCTCTATTGCACTAATTCTAAAATTATTGCACGAGTTCTAAAAATTACTCCCTCCGTCCCACAAGGGTTGTAGGATTTGTTTGGGCACATATATTAAAAAAAGTGGGAGAATAGTAGTGTGTTGACAAAATTACCCTCATGAAAAAGAAAGAAGGAGAAGATTTTGTGGACCCCAATTTTAAGTTTAATGGGAGGAAAGAGAAAAACTTGTGGGTCCATGGTGTGAGATAAGAGGATAAAATGGTAAAAATGGTGATAGAAAGTTTCTGTTTTAGGAAAGTTGACAACCTTTGTGGGACGGCCCAATATAGTAATGTTGACAACCTTTGTGGGACGGAGGGAGTATTATTTAACCAAATTTATAGGGTGTTAATATTAACAATGTATTAATTAGAGTAAATTTATGGTAAATTAGTGCATTTTACAAAATTCTGTGTTAAATTTACAATTGAAATATTAATATGCATATAATACATTCGGAATATAAACTCAAGACAATAAATTTACTTTTACTTCATTTATTATAAAAAAATGATAATTATGTCGTACATAAACTGACGAATGTACATGCAATAGTAAAATATCACATTCTTTAAATAATCAACAAATTATACTTCAATTTATGAAACTTCATCTGTAAGATCTAAAATCGGGTGATCTGAACCGTTCCCCTGTTGTATCTGACAAATTTAGTGAAGAACACATTAACAGAAAGATCTAATATTTAAGAACTACTTAATATCGACATGATCGTCATTTGGTGTCACTTCATTTGCGTCTCTCTTGGGTGGCTCATCTGTATTATGTTTATAGATGTGGTGCTTTCGCTATGTACTTGACTGCTTATTTATAATGATAATAATTGATATAGTCAAGTTTTTTTCTTTTAAAAGCACATTACTTTATGATATTAATATTTATTATCGTGCGGCTACCTATGACCCGATCCGCAAAAACTCATTGTTGTGCGGGTCGGTTACGGATAGTAAAACTTAGTATCAGTACCGCTGCATATGGATAACATTTTCTCTTCTATCTACCCCACCCCACCCATGAACACCCCCTAACAGATAGGTCAATTGCAAACATGAAAATGGAAAATAAGATAATTAATAGCATGTTAAAATAATAGAGACTAAACCAAATAATAGAAGTTCTTGCAATTGAAAATATAGATGTGGAAAATACTTTTTTAAATATAGCGCAAACTTAGTGACCGGTTATTTATAATGTGCATGCTATTAATTTACACATTGTTTTAGCGACAAATGAATAATAAATTGCCAATTATTTTTTTCTTCCTCTCTCCTTTTTTTTATTAACTTCCTCTCTTATTTTTTTCTTATGTATGTGTTGATACTTCTATTTGATATTGTTAAGAAACACTTTTGTGTCTTTTCATTTTCAATGCTTTTATATCTGATTTGATTTTGTTTGGATGAGACTATTTATATTGATCAAGGTAGTATACTTTTTTTTTACCCTACACATAAACTTTCCACGTTTATACATGTTACACTACGTAGTTGATATGTTACGGTCACCCCGAGCGGGTTGTGAATTTGGTGATCCGGGGCTCCGGTTTTGGCCTGCGGGTCATGTTTTTGGGTGATCAGACAGCTCCCGAGTCTTTTCTGGGTATTTGTTCGAGAATCCTTCCGTACTTGAGGACGTATGGGTCCCCCGGACATTTCCGCGAAAAATATTTTTTTCGGGGCCGCGACTTGTTTCGGAACGTTCAGCAGGCTCGGTAGCTCTACCGGGACCTCGGAAAAGGGAACCGTCAGCGTATTTGGGATCGTGGGAACATCACGCATCTTTTTTTTGGTGTATATTTTTTGGGACGGGACGTTCGGTCCCGGGCGACTCTCGGGGCTCGGGATGAGAAAACCCGGGGCTCGGGATGAAAGTTTTGTGACGGTTTTGGTGTGAGGCGTGGTATGACTCGGGATGAGTAGTGTGGTGATAACCAAGCAAGTACGCGTGACGGGATTACTCGGTTAAGCTAGCAAGCGCACACGTCGGGATTTGCTCGGGTTAAGCTGGCGCAGTATGACACTCGGGACTTATAATTAAACATGTAAAGCATGATTTGTGTATGATATGAGGTCTCTAGAATGTGCCTCAGATTTCGTTCCGTTTGGAGTTACAGTTTGGAAGTTGCAATTTTCGGTTTGAGCTAAATTGTAACTTTTTATAAGTTGGGGGGCCAAATTGTAATTGGTCCAAAAAATCAGCCATAATTGGAAAAGACAAAGGAGTGAGGCGGCTGAATTGTGAGGAGATAATGGACACTTGTCCCATTTATGAAAGGGATGGAAAAGGAAGAAAAAGAAAATAAAGAAAAAGGAAGTATATAAGGAAAAATAAATGGCCAAAAGGCCATATTTCTTCTTTTCCCTTCCCTGCAGCAAGAAGTCAGCCATGGATGCTCCTCTTGACCTCCAAAACTGAACTTGGTGGAAACTCGAAGAAGCTTCGAGGTAAGGTTACTAAAACGATCATTGTGTTGTGTAAGTGAGTAATCTGAGGTCGGTTTGTGAAGATTCAGCTCGGTTTGGAAACCGTGAGCTTCTGAAATTCCTACATGTTTGTGGAACTTCTACTTTGGATGATTTTATGGTTCCTAAACCTTCCTTGCATCTTCTTGTGAATACTTTGTGTCAGGGATGTGGTGAAACTCTGTAGAAATTTGTACAAGGAGCAGTGAACGGGAATTTCGATTCGGACTTGTGTGAACGATTGAGAAGAATGTATGATTTGAATGCTTGGTTGTGCTTTTGGGTGTTTGAATAACAATGTTCTATCTCGGTTTGAGAAACCGAGCTTCTTGTGAAATTTTGCGGGAAAGTGCGGGATTGTGCGGGATTGGTTTCCGGGGGTCTGTTTTGGTGAGTTCTGACTCGTGTGTGGTTGTTCAGCTTGATTTTGCAGTGGTGGAGTAGTGCGGGACCTAAAAAGGCACACTACCACAGTTTGGACCGGGAGCCGGGATTTCCCCGGGGATTTCCTGCGGAGCGGCTTTTGTGAGATAAGGGCTCAACTTCTCTCGTTATGCATTCTGAGATGGATTACATGTATATTGGGTTTAGTTGAGGCGGATTCCGGGTTGAGGACGGTGGTTCGGTGATCCCGGGACCTGTCATATGGTAAGATATAGGTTGTAGTTTGTTATGCTTCAAGGCCCGGATGGTCTTAGAGGCCACGGGTTCCTTCTCTGTTCTGTATATCCGCACTGGGTGCCGATATTCTGCATATACCTTTTGGTATATTTTGGTTCTGTGACGAGACCCGGGATGGTCTTGGAGACCACGGGTGCTCCTTGGTTTGGTTGTGTCTGCACTGGGTGCCGACATTCTGTGTATACTTGGAGTATACTTATGTGACCCTACGATAGTTTGGGATCGCGACCTCAACCGGTACCGTGCTTCTGTTTCTGACCTTTTGGAGAGGGCTGTCGTTCTGATGATTTTTATTTTAAGGGTCATTCTGGCGGTCTGCACCGCATCCTTCGGGATTCTGTCTAACCCCATCTTTCGGGAACGTCCTTCGGGACCCTGACTTTATATATGTATATATCTGCTTGTGCTTTGTTTTGCAGGTTCAGCTCGCTAGCACTCTTGCAAACTATATCTTACCTCAGCCCTTACTGGGTCTTCCGGATGGCTCACCC
This sequence comes from Stellera chamaejasme, assembly GCA_024586325.1. NCBI lineage: Eukaryota > Viridiplantae > Streptophyta > Magnoliopsida > Malvales > Thymelaeaceae > Stellera > Stellera chamaejasme. Next base: position 3,620,494 of record CM044986.1, read on the forward strand.
CTTTCTGTTTACCACCTTTCAGGTCAACCTGACAAGCAGCCGGCGGACTAGAGATCTGCAGTGCTTTCTGTTTTTGGATTTCAGGTATCGACTTCTATGACGTGTGTCAGGCAAACAAAACCTTACACACCCGCAAGTGTACGGGTCGAGTGTAGCACTCGATGAGTAAGGGTCGAATCCACAGGGACTAGATGCGCGAAATGCTAAATAGCTAGATTGCACTACTTTACCTACCTAAATAATTCTAATGCATAAAAATAAAAAGATAACCACCTCGGGGAACGGGTCAAATGCTTCATGAGAGTCAAACATGCATGATTTATATTTGTTGCTAGAGGAAAAGGATTAAAAAATTACCGACATCTCTCGACTCAGTTACCTACACGATGGCCGAGATCGATCTCTCTTCCCGCACCATCGAGAGGACTTTAAGTGCAAGCCATAAATTCCTAAGTGGCTTGACAAACCACTTGAACTTGCTTTTTGGCCAAAGCTCGGGAAGATCACTTTCGTGCTTGTTCCCAAGCACCATGTGAGCATATGCACGTGAAATCTCTAACCCAAACATGCACTGAAATTAAGCGTAAACAAGCTCTGTGAACAGATACGCATCAATAACAACGATGAGAAAATATAGATAAGTGAGGAGAGGATTCAAATAACGGTCCCGGCTTCCTCAAGTCACGGAACTTGTTCTTCTACCTCGACCAAGAACAATCTCTTGTCTTGCACCGAGGTGAAGACCATTATGAGCTAACCTTATTCTCCTAAGTAACCCTCCGAATCTCTCGACCGAGCGAAACTCGTGTTCAACCCGTGGCCTACGTTCGACGAGTATCTCTCGAGTACTTGTCGAACACCAAATAAACATAAGCATGCGGTACCTAGAAATCATGAAAATGTCAGAATTAAACTTCTAATTGAACAACCTAACATCACAAATTTCTCAACGTGGCATGTCCGAACCTTTCAATCCGCAAAAGACCCGAATCCGAGGAGGTCCGAGTTGTTCTACACTAACCCAACCAAGAATTCAAGCAATTGTTCACAACCTAACAATAATTATGAAAATTAAAGTAGAGAGAAACTAAATTAAACAAGCAAATTCAGAAATTAAAGTTTAAAAACAACCGATGGTGGTGACGAGCAAAATTAGCCGGAAAATGGCCGGAGAAGATGCATCGGAGCGTGGGGCTGTTCTCCGGTGGTCAGGGACGTGCTGGTGGAGCTCCGGTGACGTCTGGGTCGCCGGTGGCGGAGAGGAGGCGAGCTATGGCGGCTGTTGGCGGAAGGAAGGGCAGCAGCAAGATTTCTCGCGAAATCTAGCTGCTGCCGCGACAATGAAGCTGCAGCGGGCCGGAGGGACGGCCGGAGGTGGTTTGGCGGCGGAGGCTCGACGGAAATGAAGAGGTTCGGCGGTGGAGAGGGGCTGGCAAGAGCCAGCCTTTGGCTGGCCGAGATCTGGCCTTGGCTGCTGCTAAAACTCACGTCTGCGTGAGAGAGAAGAAGGTGTCAGCCCTTTTCTTAGGCTGAACCTCTATCTCCCCCTTCATCTTTTTAATTGTTTCCAAAACGACCCCACCTTCATGTTTCCTTTACAGCTTGTCCTTTAACCTTTCTCTTTCTTTCACTTTAGCCCAAAAACTTCTAAACTTGCCCAATTTTAATCCCTTTAGCACCGAACTTGCCACTTTGATTACCTACATGATTTTTGCACATAAAATGTATAAAGACCAACATTTTATGAGAATAATTAAACACAATTGGTGAGGTAAAATTATATAAACATGCACTCATCATCGACAGTTCCACTTTGGAACCTCTGTTCTGTTAAGTTAAGGGGTAGTCTCGGTAGAGGTTTTGGTTGGTGTACCAGACTTCTGTTCTGTTGGGTTTACGGTTAACTGACTCCTCTCTCTTCTGTTTGTGGTTTAGCAGCAGCAGCAGTACTACGTGCGGGAATCTTCTGAGTGAGAAGTTTTCCAGATTCCGCACCTAGGTATTCAAGGGTTTACTTTGGTGGCTCTGTCTATGTAATTGCATGCATGTTAGATCAGATCATGATGCACTCTGAATATTCTGGAATGATCTCTGAGTCTGTATGTGGATATGTGCATATTGGGTATGTATATCGGATGATTTCTGCGTTCTGGTTATTATGATCAATGGATGATATTTCCATGAACTGCATGTTTGGTGATTGTAGAGTGCTCGCCTATTTCAGTGGGACGGGGCTCACCATGGATAGTTTAGGAATATTTTGTATACTTGCCGTGTTTGAGTTTTGTAGGTTGCGGGTCGTAGTACGACCAATCTGTTCAGTGAGCAAAGTGTTCTCAGGCGTCGGGCCTTCGAGAACGAGACTTTGCAGGCCTGGTCATGGGACCACTGCACGCAGCGGGTTTCGGTAGTACCGTTTCTGCGCTTTCCGCCGTAGCTTCCGCTTCCGACGTCACGGGCGACTCCGCCTCCGCAACCGGGCGGCGTGTTCGTGACATGATAGGAGCTCGGTAACGGGCCCGGTAGGTGGCGGTCCGCTACCGAGCTCCCCAAAACGCCTCTGTCAGGCTGGGGCGGGCTGCCCGCTACAGATGGCGCAACTCGGTAGCGGGCGTGGTAGCGGGTTGGCCCGCTACCGTAGTGGTAGCGCCATGCCAGCTACCTTTCCCGCTACCAAGTTGACAAAAGCTGTCAGCCTTGTCACCGTGGCAGTGGTAGCGGACTTGGTAGCGGGTCACCCCCTTCTACTTGATGTTATAACTTCATCCCCTTCCTTCTTCCTCTCATTTACAGATCTGAGTTCGCGGGAGCAAAAGAAAATTCTTGCACCCGATTAGTTTTTCCTCCAGTTTTATTCATTTCCCTCTATTTCTGAAATACTCACTTATTTGACATGTTGGAACATGTTATTGGTGCTTAGTTTTAGAGATTTGGTCACGTATTCTTTGATTTGGTTTTTGGCACCTGATCTCCCGTGGTTCTCCAGATATTTGAAGCAACAAAGGATCCATAATTACGTGAAGCAACAGAGGAAAATATACTGAGCTTGGTATGTATTTTATTGATTTTTATTTTGAGACTGTGTAGTTATTTAATTATTTGTCTAACAAAGTAGAATTTGATGTTCTAGATTTGAGCCGTAGTTCCTGTATGTTGATATTACGTAGAATATTATATCAATAACATCATTTTCAAGTTTGGAAATAATGTTGTGAAATATAATATTTTATTAAATATTCATGGATTGTCCCAATTGAACAGTTTGTAAAATTACAATCGGTATATTGAATTTTTGTGGTAGTTGTATATGCATAACTGGTCACCGACATTAATTTCGGCTCTTTTTCAGTCTCGTTCCTTATTGTATCAAATGGAGTTTTTGAAACCCGGAAAAAATGGTATAGTGAGGAACTGAGGTGAGATGTTGCCGAAATTTATGTGATGTGTATATGTTATGGATATACGACCATAAAAGTTTGATATACTAATTGTACTTTTATGAATAGGATATGACTCATGCACCTTAGGTTATGAGAAATTAAGTTGAGGACATTAATTTATATAGGTAGTAAATGAATTTTTGGTTGGTTAATTATTATGTTTTTGTATGTCATTTATATTGTTATGTAGGGACCCAAAATGGCTGAAGGACACGATTGCATGTATCAGCGGTTAGAAAAGGGTACTCAAGAATTAAATCCGTGATTTTGAGAGGGTCTGAAGCATTTTTTAAATGTTGCATTCACGGATGCAGAATCAAAAGGGTGGGACATGGTGAAATGTCATTGTAAAAAGTGCAGAAATCGATACTTTTTTTATAAAACTACAGTTGGAACTCATTTATGTGAGTATGGATTTAAACCCGATTACTACATTTGGGATTGTCATGGTGAGGCTATTCAGATTAATCCGTTCATCTGTGATGGTTCGAATTATCAAAAGAATTATGAAGCATCGTCGTCCAACAATGCACGTATGAGTACTGAACCGGACTCGAATAATGATTATCAAGGATGAGACGTCCAACAAATGGTTCATGAAGGTTTAGGATTGCAATACAACTTTTTACAACTTGAAAATGTGGAAAGTCTCGAAAACGATAATCACAATGATAAAAATGATATTGATGATTTTGAAATGCACGATGATATTGAAAATGAGATGGTTGAAAATGAAATGGAAATGGAAACTCATAATGAAGAGGCACAAAAATTTTATAAGTTGATTGAAACTGCCTCACAACCTCTATATGATGGATGTCGTATTGAGCATAAGAGATTAGCTTTGTTGACAAAGTTCTTGAGCGTGAAATGTCAAAGCAACATATCAGATGCGACATGGTCCAAAATGATGAAAGTTGTTGATGAAATATTGTCTGGAGAAAATGCATTGCCACAGAGTACTGCAGAGGCGAAGAAGATGATCAGAGACCTGAGACTACCGTACATTAAGATTCATGCATGTGAGAACGATTGCATGTTATTTCATGGTAGATTCAGTCATTTAATGCATTGTGGAGTGTGCGGTACTGAAAGCTGTTTTCAAGGGGGTTTGGATTATCGTGGGAATCTAATACTTAAGCCGAAGAAGGTTCTACATTATCTTCTGATCACTGAGCGGCTGAAGCGACTTTACCAGTCATCGAAAATGACCGAATCTATGACTTACTATCTAAGGGCATCTACAAACGCAATTGGTGTGATTGGACATCCCAACCAATCACGGGCATGGAAACATGTTGATGAGCTTTATCCTGATTTCGCTAGAGAGGTTGGAAATGTCAGATTAGGGTTATACACTGATGGATTTAATCCTTTGTCTGACACCGGTAGCGCCTATTCGATGTGGCCGGTATTTATCACAGTTTACAATTTACCTCCTGATTTATGCATGAAGCAGCCGTACATTTACTTGACACTGCTAATCCCGGGACCTCGATCACCTGGACGTAACATTGATGTCTTTTTGCAACCATTAGTCGATGAGTTAAATTATCTATGGACGATGGGTGTTCAAACGTGGGATGCGCAATGGAGAACGAACTTTACAATGCGAGCTTGTCTGCTTTGGACAATCAGTGACTTCCCAGCATATGATATGCTATCTAGCTGGAGTACGCACGGAAAACTTGCGTGTCCATATTGTATGAAAGATGTGTCTAGTTTCCAGCTAACTCATGGGCGCAAAGCTTATTGGTGGGGTTGTCATCGAAGATTTTTACACCATCGGCATAGATATCGTAATGATAGTGTCACGTGGGGTTTTAGAGTGTAACGTGATAAAACTGTGTATAACTCTGGGTCGGAAATTCTAACAGAGATTAATCAGATTGAGTTCCCACCCTTCGATTCACGTTGGGACAGACAAAGACCGGACAGTTTTGGTGTGTCTCACAATTGGATCAAGAAATTGATCTTCTGGGACTTGCCCTACTGCCCTCATTTGTTGGTCAGGCATAATCTTGATGTTATGCATATAGAAAGAAATTGTTTCGATAATGTCTTATACACGGTTATGAATCAAAAGGGGAAGAGTAAAGACAACGAAAACTCAAGACGTGACCTTCGGGCGATGGGGATCCGAAGTGAATTACATTTGTTTCCCGGACGTGATGGAAAACCATGTAAACCTAAGGCAATTTACACTTTGAGCCAAGAACAGATTGGGAATATTTGCAGTTGGTTGAAGAACACTGGAACTTCCTGATGGATATGCATCTAATATTGGAAGTTGTGTAAACACATCCAATAATTCATTTTACGGCATGAAGACCCACGATTGTCATGTTTTTATGCAAAAAATACTACCGATTGTCTTACGTGGCCACGTTCCTGGTGATATTTGGGTTCCAATAGCGGAATTTAGAAAATTCTTCAGAATAGTAGCGAGGTGCCTACTACCGAGCCCCCTACTAATGGTAGCGGGTTGAGTAGCGTCAGGATTGACAGAAGCTGCCCAAAAAGAAGCGGGCTGGGTAGTGCTATGATGTGTGTCAGGCAAACAAAACCTTACACACCTGCAAGTGTACGGGTCGAGTGTAGCACTCGATGAGTAAGGGTCTAATTCAAAGGGACTAAATGCACGAAATGCTAAATGCTAGATTGCACTACTTTACCTACCTAAATAATTCTAATGCATAAAAATAAATAGATAACCACCTCGGGGAATCGGGTCAAATACTTCATGAAAGTCAAACAAGCATGATTTATATTTGTTGCTAGAGGAAATGGATTCAAAATTACCGACATCTCTCGAGTCCGGTTACCTACACGATGGTCGAGATTGATCTCTCGTCCCGCACCAACAAGAGGACCTTAAATGCAAACAATAAATTTCTAAGTGGTTTGACAAACCACTCGAACTTACTCGCTTTTGCGCTTGTTCCCGAGCACCATGTGAGCATGTACACGTGTAATCTCTAACTCGAACACACACCATTAATTAAGCATGAAACAAGCTCCTAGAAACATATACGCATCAATAACAACGATGAGAAATGATTGATAAATGAGGAGAGGATTCGAATGACAGTTCCGGATTTCTCAAGTCACGGAACTTGTTCTTTTATCTCGACCAAGAGCAATCTCTTCTCTTGCACCGAGATGAAGACCATTATAAATAAACCTTATTCTCCTAAGTAACCCCTCTGAATCTCTCGACCGGAGCGGGAAACTCGTGCTCAAATTGTGGCCTACGTTCAACGATTATCTCTCGAGTACTCGTCGAACACCAAATAAACACAAGCATGCAGTACCATAAATCATGTAAATGTCAAATTTAATCAATTAATTGAGCAACCACGCATCATCAATTTCTTATACGTAGCAAGTCCGAAACAAATCAATCCACAAAGACCCGAACCCGAGGCGGTCCGAGTTGTTCTACACTAACCCAATCAAGAATTCAAGTAATTAATCAAAAATCAACAATAATTAAGCAAGTAACAGTAGAGAATAACTAAATTAAACTAACAATTATCCGAAATTAAAGTTTAGAAACAACCAAATCCGAAACGAGCAAAACTACTCAGAGAATGGTTGGAGAAGAAGCATCGGAGCTTGGGGTGGTCTCCGGTAGTCAGGGATGAGCTGGTGGAGCTCCGGAGGCGTGGGGAAGCGAGCTTTGGCGGCTGTTGGCGAAGGAATGGGCAGCGGCAAGGATTTCTCACAAAATCCAGCTGCTGTCGCGGTGGTTGTGCACGGAGGGGTTCGGAGGTGCGGTGGTGGAGGGCTGGCGGCGGCCGGCGAGGCTGGAGAGGTGGTGGTGGAGCTCCGGCAGCGTGGGTTGGGCTGAAGGAGGCGGAGAGAAGGCTGGCAAGAGTCAGCCAAGGGCTGTCCTTTTTTTTCTTTGTTGCTTGCATTCGTGAGCAGGGAAGAAGGGTTTAACCCAATTTTGGGCTGAACCCTGATTCCCCCCTCAAGGTTTTGAAATTTTGCCAAAATGACCCCATTCCTCTTCTTCCCGTACAAATAGCTCTTTGTCTTCTTTCCTTTTGTCATTTAAACCCAAAATCTTCCAAACTTCTTGCATTTTAACCATTTAGCTCTAAACTTGCCACTTGAAGTACCTACATGATTTTAGCACATAAAATGTATAAATATCTACATTTCATAAACATAATTAAGCACAAAAAGTGGGGGTAAAAGTATATAAAATAGGTGTTTATCAGGTAGCGGATCGCCCTCTACCCAATGCCCATTAAATATGTAGTGTTACCCATGAGTCTAACTTTATTTTTTTACCTTACACATTAACAAACGTTTCATATGCATAACATTAAAAATATCAACTCCATTTTTTGGTTTCTGATCCACTAATAAGAATACTGATCTAAAATGAATTTTGCATGTTACTAATTAAAAATGACAAAATGAATATAAGTTACAATAATAGAAATCATGTATGAACATGAGTGGACAGTGAGCGAAGAGTTAAAACTAAACCGGTAAGCAAAGTTGTTGTATTTGTGAAACAGTGATCAAGAAAAAACTACAGACCTTACACAAGGAAAGATACATACACGTTAAAGGAGTTCAATGTTAAATATAATTTGTGAACAATGAACGTGCATAAAATTTGTGCAACAAATTAACATTAAATTAATTAAAACTACTCCCTCCATCCCAAAAATAATGAAAAGTTTGACTTTTGATGTTCATTTGATTTCAATTTATCTGCATTATTATAGTACAAAAAATATAAATAAAGTATATTTGAAAATGGGCACATGAAATTTTTATTTGTATACAAAATTCTTAAATCTTTATTTCAAAATAATTGAAAAATAAAATAAAAAATTAAATGCTGAAAAATAAATGTTTCATTATTTTTTGCCGGCGACAACCCATAAAAGAAGGATTGAGGAATGAGTTTATTGTGATTAAAGAAGACCATTGGAAAAGATTTGAACATGGTGAGAAAGATGGAAACTTTGTGAGAAAGAATGGGAGGAGAGAGCGTGACACTTAATTAATGAGAGGGTAAGGAAAATGGATAAATAATATAGAGAAAATTAATACTACCAATTAATAAATTGAATATTTTTTAGAGGACCAATCTAATTAATAATTAACAAAGCCAATATAGAGAATCAATCTAATTTATTTGATGACTGAAATTGGAAACTAATTCCTTAAAAAATGGTAGGCTGGTTATTTAAAAAATGGTAGGCTGATTGATGCTTACATGGCGAAAAAAAACTCATAGTCTAGTTGGTGTCTACGTTGATCCTAGATGTCCTCACGAAATCACTCCATTCATTTTTTTTTGCTATCTCGGCAAGGCTCCCGTAATAGTATATGATAGTTAACATCAAATTAATTAAAACTACTCCCCCCGTCCCAAAAATAATGAAAAGTTTGACTTTTGATGTTCATTTGAATTTATTTGCATTATTATACTACAAAAAATATAAATAAAGTATATTTGAAAATGGGCACATGAAATTTTATTTGTATACAAAATTCTTAAATTTCTATTTCAAAATGATTGAAAAACAAAAAATTAAATACTAAAAAAATAAAGGTTTCATTATTTTTTGTCGGCAGCAACCCATGAAGGAAGGATTGATGAATGAGTTTATTGTGATTGAAGAAGACCATTGGAAAAGGTGTGAACTTCGTGAGAAAGATGGAAACTTTGTGAGAAAGAATGGGAGGGAAGAGCGTGACACTTAATTAATGAGAGGGTAAGAAAAATGGGTAAAAAAATAGAGAGAAAATTAATACTACCAATTAATGAATTGAAACTTTTTTAAAGAATCAATCTAATTAATAATTAACGAATTTAATATGGAGAGAATTAATCTATTTTATTTGAAGATTAAAATTGGAAATCAATTGCTAAAAAAATGGTAGACTGATTGATACCTACATGACGCAAAAAAAAAACTCATAGTTTAGTTGGTGTCTACGTGGATCCTAAGTGTCCTCACGAAATCACTTCATTCATTTTTTTCGACTATCTCGGCAAGACTCCCGTAATAGTATATAATAGTAGATTTGATTTTCATTTCATATCAAAAAAAATTACAACTAAACACATTTTCATCTCATTTCTTATTTTTAAAAAAATTATAAAAATTTTCAGAAAACTTTAACAACTAAACGGCCTTTAGTTGCATGATTCAAGTCATGCGCTACGCTACTGGTTTGATGGGTTCGCAGAATCTGTGGTCCATTCAACAATCGTTTAAAAATAATTAACAATTAATACATGGAAGAGTATTAGGTTGTGTTTTGTGGGGAAAAAAACTACCAACTGGTGATAAATTTAATAGACCACCAGATCATGACATTTCACCTACTTAATTGAGTTGGATAAGTAATTACTGTGTTAACTCCCCATCTATTAATCTAATTAACAATTTTCCCAGGGTGGGAAGCGATGGGTTGGGGTTGAGGTGTCTAGGAGTGTTGTGAGCTTGTGAGGGTTTGAGAATGGGGAGTCGGGGATGAGGGACTTGGGAATTGGTTATTAGCAGAATTTGGGGAATGGTTAGGGTCCCTGAGGGCGTGTAAAGATGGTTAAGTGAATGGGGTAAATTAGTATTTTCACGAGGCTCGTTAAGGCTCGTAAACTCGAGCTCGGCTCATTTAAATCACGAGCCTAAAAAATGACTCGAGTTCGAGCTCTAAAAAGCTTGGCTCGAATGACTCGTTATGAGCTCGGCTCGATTCGTTTCATAACCCTACTTGAGACGGAGGGTGTAAGAGATTTTTGTTTTTGAGAAATCAATAATACATTTGTGAGAGAAAAATTTAAAGAGATTAAAAAGTTTTTATGAGTGTATTATACACATCTATATCTACATTAAAAAATAACATATCATACCTTTTTATTCAACCTTTTTTGGGTTAATTTGTTTGGTAACTTTTTGCCACTAAAATTCTTTTTGGGATAAAATTGCCACCAACGTTTGGGAAATAGGGTAACTTTACCACTGCGTTAAATGCTTGACAGATTCTGTTAAATTTTTTGGGTTAATGTTTTATTGTCACCTTAAGTTTGTAAACCTAACTTTTTAACCCTTAAGCTTTAGAATTCTTACACTTTGACCTCTAACTTTGACTAGTAGCTCACCACAGCCTTAGCATGCCGTTGCACCACTGCCCCTCTGCCGCTGCACTACTACCCCTTTCGTTGCTACACTACCGTTTGGGGCTTTGCCTTCTGTGGTAATAAATCTTCTCGCAATGTTTTCGTCTACTGAATGTTAAGTCATTTCTAATCAGTTAGTTAGTCGTGCTGCCTATTTAATTAGCAATGGATTTTTTAATTTGCATATTCTTTTGTTTCCATTTGAGATAAAATGAGATGTTTTTTAATATCTTAGAGATCAAGCTAATGGGCACAACATAGTAAAATGAGCTATGGTTCTTAACACTATATTTTGAGATTTTAAGTCAACCAAAGTGTGGAATTAACTTGACCCGTTTTAAATCTACAGTTCGTGTTCTTTTCCTTAAATTATGAAACTAAGGGGCGTAACTTAGAATAAATAGATCTATGACAAAGTGTGTGTTGTCTAAAATTTCTAAACATGTTATATTGATTTGCTTCAAGTGTATGAACTTACTTGAAATCATCCATTAAAGTATGAAGGGTCATTTAACTGTATGATGAGGAATGTGAACAAGATGTCAATCATTTAATATAGTAAAGGACGGGTACAGTATAAAAGTGCCATGTGTAAACAACAAAAAAATTGATTAATTGGGCGGCCGTGCAGTAACGGAAGAGATGGTGGTGCAACAGTAAGCTATGGCTGTAGAGTGCTACTGGTGGGACGAGAGGATCAAAGTGTAAGAATTCTAAAGTTTAAGGGTTAAATTATCATGTTTATATATACACCTTACGGTAAAATAAAGTATTTATCCAAAAAAACTAACGAATCAAGTATTTAATGTGAGTGACAAAATTTACCTCATTTTCCAAAACGTTCGTGCCAATTTTACTCCAAAAAAGTTTAATGGTAAAAAATTACCAATCCCCAACTATTAGTTGTAAAAATGACTCCTTCCGTTTCACATATTTCAAATCAATTATAAAAAATTTCTCATTTTCTCAAAAAGTTAAAACAAAACAACACAATCTGTGATAACCATTTTATGAAATGTGAAATTAGTGTACATACCCACCTACGGTTCGGATACACTTTTGTATAATGAAAATTATATAAAAACATAAACATAAAATTATAATTTTTATGTAACTTCGTTGATTATTTAATAGTTTGAAAGTGATAAAACCGTCGCACAAATAAAGTAATGTAGTTACAAAACATATAAAAATGTATAGATAGGAGAATGAATAGTAAACAAAGTAAGAATAAACGCATAGGTTGAACCCTTACTGTGAACAAAGGTAAACAAAGTAAGAATAAACAAAATGAACATCAATGTGGCATAGGTTGAACCCACTACGTGGGGAAGCTTATTCTCACTGCGGCCTTAACTGCGGTTAAGGTCGCAGTGAGCAGCTCCCCGCAGTGAACGAACTGCGCCGTTGTGGCAGTTCGTGTTACTGCGGCCTTAACCGCAGTTCGGCCGCAGTATGTGCCTCGTGTTCCACGAGCCTCACCTACCACCCACCCTACTGCAGCCATAACTGCGGAAGAGGCCGCAGTAGGGAAGTCTATAAATACCCCTCCATTTCCTTCCCCTTCATTTCAACCGCAGAACAAATTCCTCGTCTCTCAATTCTCTGAAGTGAAGTTCTGGTGGAAGTTGCGGTACCGTCGATTTCAGGTGTATTATTGAGGTAATAAATATTGTATTTATTTATTTATTTATGCCTATAGAGTTTTTAATTCAATTTAAGTTATGTATGTAATTTTAGTTTATTTTTAAGTAATTTAATTAAATTAGGTAGTAGTAGTTCTGTCTATGAAAACTTGTAAGAATATATTTTTTTACACTTTATTTCAATACGTTGGAATAACGGTGTGAAATAATATATTGCACAGAGTTTTCATGGATTGTCCAAGTTGGACGGTTTGTAAAAGTTTACTATCGGTGTATTAAACTTTTATGGTTGTGTATGTATAATCGGCGGATTACATAAGTTTGGTCGCATTTTCGTCTTGTTCCACGTTATACATTGCAGGGGAGTAGTATTCGGAGAAATGGTATAGTGTGGAACTAAGGCGAAATCTTTGCCGAAATTTATGTAATTACAGTTTTACGTACGCAACGATAAAAGTTTATTCACTAATAGTACTTTTATGAACAGGATAGGACCCATGCACCCTGCATCTGGATTAGGCGAAAATGGTATGTGAATATCAATTGTGCATGTTTATTGTTTTTATTGATGAATGAACGATCATATATAGGAAAGACCGTAAATGGGCGAAGAACGTGATTGGATGTATCAGCGTTTTGAGGAAGGGACTCGCTATATAAGTGAAAGATTTTCACCGGACTTCAGAATTCTTGGATTACGCTTTTGTTGTTGCTAAATCGAATGGAGAAGAACCGGTGAAATGCCCGTGTACACTTTGTAAAAATAGATACTATTATGATCGAATTACAATTGGCAATCATTTACTGTTAGACGGATTTACACCCAATTATCATGTGTGGGATTGTCATGGTGAACGACCTGAGATCAATTCATGTGTCTATCGAGGTTATCGCTTTGACGAAGTAGCGTCGACATCATCAAATCGCGCAAGTACAAGTACTGGAATACATAATTCTTGATGGTAGCCAAGAACGGCCGACTTACGAAGAAATGGTTCGTGACGCTTTTGGGTTTCATGAGCACTCTAATAATTTTGAAAATGATCGAGTAATGACGATGAGGACGTTTCAGCTCCCAAGTGCCAAACGAAAAGGCGCAACAGTTTTTGAACTGGTGGAGCATGCATCAAAACCTCTATATGAAGGTTGTGGTGATAAGTACACCAAATTATCGGTTGTAGCGAAGTTGTTGAGTATGAAAAGTCAACACAACGTATCAGATGCCTTTTTCTCTGAGATGATCAGATATATCAATGAACTATTACCCGGAGGAAATTCGTTGCCAACAAGCATGTTTAGTACGAAAGCTATGTTGAAGGAGTGGGTTACCGTATAAAATAATTCACGCTTGCGAGAATAATTGTATGTTGTTCTACGGTAGCTTGACAAGTTCTTGAATTGTAGGGTGTGTGGAGCGGATAGGTATCAAGTGTGTGCCCGGGTAAGAAACCGAAACCGAAAAAGGTTTTGCGATATTTACCAATCACTGAGCGGCTACAACGGCTTTACCACTGCCTAAAACCGCAGAGTTCATGACGTATCATATTAGAGCGAGAGGAAATGTATCTGGCAGTGTTGGACATCCATCTCAAGGTGAGGCTTGGAAACACGTCGACGAAATGTATCCGGATTTCGCACAGGAGTACCGAAGCGTACGATTGGGGTTAAATCTTGATGGCTTTAACCCGTTGTCCAAACAGGACAATCGTATTCGATGTGGCGGTATTCATCGTTGTTTACAATCTGCCGCCTGATTTGTGCATGAAGGAGCCGTACACTTTCATGCCTCTGCTAATTCAGTCCCGATCTTACGGCCGTAACATTGGCGTGTTTCTACGTCCACCGATTGAGGAGCTACAAGTTTTATGGAATACGGGAGTGGAAACTTGGGACGTGCACCGTAATCGAGAACTTTGTTATGCGAGCATGTTTGCTTTGGACGATAAGTGATTTTCCGGCGTACGGAATGCTATCGGGCTGGAGTACGCATGGAAGACTTGCATGCCCATCTTGCATGGGTGATGTTAATAGCTTTCGGTTGAAGCATGGACGGAAAACCAGTTGGTGGGGCTGTCATAGGAGATTTCTACCACGTCGGCATGCTCTGCGTAACAATACCGAATCGTGGGGACAAACTGACCGTAGTCATCCGTGTGCGTATAAGTCAGGTCATGAGATCTTAAGAGATCTTAATAGGATTGTATTCCCGGCATTCGGAACACCGTGGGACAAAATGAAGGCTGACAAGTTTGGCGATGAGCACATTTTGGTTAAGAAATCAATTTTCTGGGAGTTTCCGTATTGGGCGGACTTGAGAGTACGCCATCTGGATGTAATGCACATTGAGAAAAGCTGTTTTGATAACATCTTCTACAGCTTCAACGTGAAAGGGAAAACAAAGGATAATGCACAGTCGAGACGCGATTTGCAGGAGTTAAATATCCGTGATGAACTGCATTTGAGCATTGGCCGGAACGGGAAACCATTTCAACCGAATGCGTTATACACGTTAAACGATGATCAGATTGCGATGATTTGCAATTGGTTGAAGCATATCGTTAAACTTCCCGATGGGTATGCCTCTAACATTGGTAGTAGCATATCTCCTATTTGAATTTGTACTCTCGGACGATATTTGTACTAAATTCGTAATTCTAAACAATATCCAAATGCATAATAAATAGGGGTGAAACTGTAAGTTCCAAAGATGTTTGGGCTAAATTGTAAGTTTTTGCCGAATTTGCGTGGGCCCCACAATATCCAAATGCATAATTAATTTGGGGGGAAACGAAAAGTTTGAAATTGGTACATTTGTGGGCTTCACTGCGGCCTCACCACGGCCCAACCGCGGTGATCCAAATGGTGGGCCTCACTGCGGCTTCGTGCGCGGTGAGGCGCGATGAAGGCCCACCCATTTATGGAAGCTGCGCGCGCATGATGAGGCCGATGGCCCGAGATTAAAAAGTGATACGTCTTCTTCTTCGCATTTCACACTCGGTTCGTCTCCCTTCTCCTCCGAAAAACCACCGTCCCTCACCGCCGTCAAGCCGTCCCGCCGCCGCCGCTTAGATTCGTCACCGCGCGGCGCCTCGGCCTCCCCTTGCCCCGGTGAGTTTTATTTTCGAATTCCACGGTTAGTTTTGAGTTTTTGAGTTTGTTTCATTGATTTGTGTTTTTGAATTTTTGAGTGGAAATTAGTTTAAATCAGTTGGAATTAGTTGAGATTAGTTGGAGTTTTGTGGAATAGGTTAGTTTGTGAGTTTTGTGGATTTATGAATTTTGTGGAATTATTTGAGATTAGTTTAGGATTTTGTGAATTTTGTTTAATTATTTGTTGAGATTGTTGGATTGGTTGAGATTATTTGAGATTAGTTGGAATTTTGTGAATTTTGTGGAATTAGTGAAATTAGTAAATTAGTGAATTATTTGTGAATTTTGTGGAATTAGTTGAAATTAGTGAATTAGTGAAATTAATTAAATTAGCCCATTAGTGAATTTAGTTAAAATTAGTGAAATAGTTAAATTAGTGAATTTAGTTGAAATTAGTGAAATTAGTGAATTAGTTAAATTAGTGAATTAGTGAATTTAGTTGAAATTAGTGAATTAGTAAATTAGTGAATTATTTGTGAATTTTGTGAAAGTAATGAATTATTAATATTAGTTGAAATTAGTGAAATTAGTGAATTAGTGAAATTAATTAAATTAGTGAATTAGTTGAATTTAATGAATTAGTGAAATTAGTGAATTTAACTAAACTAGTTGAATTTAATGAATTACTGAAATTAGTGAATTTAACTAATCTAGTTGAAATTAGTTAAATTAGTGCAATTAGATAAATTAATTAAATTAGACAAATTATTTGAAATTAGTGAAATTAGTTGAAATTAATGAATTAGTGAAATTAGTGAATTTAACTAAATTAGTTGGAATTAGTTAAATTAGTGCAATTAGTGAAATTAATTAAATTAGACAAATTAATTGAAATTAATTAAATTAGACAAAGTAGTGAAATTAATTAAATTAGTTAAATTAGTGAATTTTTGAATGGTTCGAGATATGGCGGACACACCATCCCGTAGCCGAGGATGCGTCGGCAGGCTCGGGTTCACGTGGCTCGGGCTCACGTGGATCGGGTTCACGGACGCTTGATTTCTCTCGCGGAGGCGTGGTCGCGGCTCTCGCACATCGAGCCGCCACTGGACCGTCGTCCCGGACACGTGAGCACACCGAATCGGTGGAGCGGCGATCCCTTCTCCTCGGCCCGATGCTCGACCTGCCGATCCCTTCATTATGTTTTTTATATTAAAATTGATCTAATTTGAAATAACATATATAATGTTTGAATTAATATGTAAGTATTAATATAAAAAAAATTAAAAGGCCAGCAAAAAGAAGGGAAGACGGCATTATGACAACATTAATTTGTGAAAATGGGTATTATATTTTTTTCCATATTGTATACCCAATTAGTGATATGTATTGAATTAAATGGAATGATATGAAAATAATAAGTTGTAGCATAGAAAATTGTAGGCCGAATAAATGTGTGTGTGTAAAAAAAAACGTGTTCACACATGTGACGCTGACATGGGACTGAGATGTCGTTAATGCATCAACATGATGAGGGCGCTCGAGAGCTTCTTTTTTTTGCCGCCGTGTGGAGATCATTTATTAGTACTCCCTCCGTCTCATTATTTTTGAAACGTTTTGATTGGGTACGCTGTTTTAGGTGGAGCTGATTTTGAGTTGACTTGGTAGATGGAAGAGAGTGATGAGGGATAATTGAGTAAATTCATGTACAAAAGTTTACTAAAAAAGGAAAGTGTTTCAATAATTTAGGGACAGCTCAATAAGAAAAGTGTTTCAATAATTTTGGAACAGAGAGAGTATTACATAGGGATGAACAAAACCCATTAAAATTTTAAGAAATTGATGGGAAATGTTTTGACGGTGCATTGAATTGAAGACGCGTGACAGAGGAATTTATTAGGTGCGGCGGCGCCAGGTGTGGCGGCGATGCCCTCTGCCGCCAACTGCCATGCAATCGCTGCCACTCACTTACAAATTTAATACTCCCCCCAGTAATCAACAAAAATAGTAAAAATAGAATCAAATCCAAATGAAAAATAAAACAAAACCCACCCCAAACGCGGACTTCTTCATGTCTCGACACGTTCGCGTTTCCTCCACCATGTCTCATTCCACACTCACCTTTTGTCAATATATTTATATATATAGAGACAATTATTTTAGGATTTGTATTTTTTTTTTGTGAGAACAATGAGAAGAAAGTGACAAATGTTTGAAACTAGTTTTTTCCTGACCCGTGCTTCACGACGGGACAATTAAAAGAATAAAAATAATAAATAAAAATGTTTGTAACCGAAGGGAAAAACTGACCAAGATGTAAGAATTTAAAATCTATATTTTTTAGATATTTTTTTTAGAAGTTTTTTCATTGTTTATCCTAATAAAATTTTGGATCAAACACTACAACTTAAAACATCAAAGTTAAACAACACAATTTTTATGAGACGGAGGCATCAAAATCAAACAGCATAATTTTTATGAGACAGATGGAGTAGTACTTTAATGGATTTCGTTAAGGAATGCAAGACTTCATTTGCAATTATTGAAATCATTTGTGGACGTGATTGTATGTAGAATTAATAATTTCATTTGACTCTTTCATCATTGTAATATACTCTTTCCGTCCCAAAAGTATTGCATCACTTTTCTCTTTAAGACGTCCTAAAAGTAATGTGACACTTCATTTTTTGATAATTTTTTACATACTAATATGCCAAATTATCCTTACCTCTAAAATTTAAGAAATAAAACAGAAAACAATAGTCAATATGGATATCATTTTACTCCAAATAAATTTTTTTATTCAATAATATAATTATTTAATTTTTATTCTTGTGATATTTATCTTTATAGTTTAATTTTCTATTATTGTTCTTCCTAGATTTCTGTGTTTGATTACTTATTTCAATATAGAAAATAATAAAATGGGAAAGTCAATACTACAATTTTTTAACCTTAATCTTCGTGTCAAGTCAAAGTGTTGCATATAGTTTTTCGAAATATGTCTACATAGTTTAGTCATTAGGAAGTTTCAAACTTAGAACGTTTTAAGTGATTTAGTGGATAATTCACCTCCTATAATTCACCAGTGAATTATTCCCTAATTCATCTCATCTAACTAGGACCTGAGGTTATTTCGAGGAGGTGTCAATTTCAATAATTCACCATGAATTTCTCCTATTCTCACACTCGCCTTCTTTCCTCTTCAACAATCGGCCGTCTCGCATCCCTCTTGCTCATCTTCGACTCGCCAATAACACAGATTTACAGGGAAGAAGAAAGGTTAAATTCACCACCAATTTATGACCATTTTTATGGGTGCCTCAAACCTTGTACAAGGTGAAATAGAAATCTAATTTACTAGTGAATTAGATTAATAATCGGTGAATTACTGATTGAACATTTTTAAATTTGAAACCCCCTTAAGATGTTTAGTAAGTTGGCGTGGATTAGGAAAAAAATGAATTATGATGTAAAACGAAAATAACTTTACATTGAATATACAAAGTTTAGAAACGCTCACAAATATATGATAGAATAATGATTAATCTTCAAAAAAACATCACTTATTTTATTCCTCAAGTCGCTCTTTATTAACTTCATTCCTGAAAATGCCCTTGTGTTATACTCCCCCGTCCCGAAAGATTGGTAGATTTGTTTGGACACGGAGATTAAGGTGAATGTAAGATGTTTGTATATGTTTACTTAATTGCCCTTAGTTGAGAGTGCACAAAAACGAGGTAGAAAAAATAAAGATAAAGTGAGGATAGTTTAGTAACTTTGAGAGTGAGAAATTTCCTTTTAAGGAAAGTGATCAATTTTTCTGGGACAACCCAAAAAGGAAATGTGTACAATTTTTCAGAACGGAGGGAGTATTAGAGTAAAAATAAAAGTTGGGTACCAATTATAAAAAAAAAGTACAAATATAATAGTCAATTCTTACCAAATATACTTTATTGTATAAAATGATCCATTTTTTATTTTTCAAAGTAATAAGAATGCATATTTTTTCTTTTAATACCTAATATAAAAGATCATTTTAATTTTAAAGGGGGTCCAACTAATATATTTACAGACCCCTATATTTATATTGAACACATATAGATCCACTCTTGGTTGCTACCCTCGTTGCAATAGATGAAGCTGCGGGCAAGGTGTGTAGCGGATTCTGTACGGGCAATGGCCGCAACAAGAGCCTCTACAAACTCTCCGATCTCTCACTCTCTTTATCGTCCCTCTCGCTCCATTGTTCGCATCTTTATCTGTGCTCTTCTTGATCGGTGCTCCCATTCTCACTCCCTAACTTCACGTTGTGGCACTCACCACTACCATCCTCCTCGCTCTCATCGTTATCTCTCTTGTCCCCGCCTCCTCCATTCTCACCTTCTCCGACTTCATCACAACCGTTCCATAGTAGGGTTTCTCTCTTCTTTATTGTTACTTAGTTTTTGTTTATTTACGATTTATTATCGCTCAACTTTTTTTTTCATCATTTTATTTTGTTTATTTGATGTCTCCGCCATTGTTTCTCACATTTTCGACTTCATCACCATCACTTCTTACCTCTCCACCACCGTGCAACTATCATCTCAATGTTGAATGTGAAAAGAAGATAAAGATTTTGGTTGTTTTGTTTTTCAGAGTTGAATATGAAGAATAGAGCGCTGAGTTGGTTTGCTGGGTAATTATATCATTTTCAAATGAATTTGAATTTATTTATTTAATTAAATTAATTTTTTTGGGACCATATGCGTTTACATAAGCCGGTACACTTGTTCAAATGACTCACCTATAAGGTAATTTGGAAGCCCAAGCCCAACTAATTAGACAATTACATATTTATCATCCATTTTTCAAGTGCTCAGGTGGGTGAAAATCACCGGATGATAAATAACATTAATGCCTATAGTAGCTTCACACAAAATGGGTGCATAAAGAATCTTAGTAGGATTCGTAGCGGTCCTCACTATTACAATTGTAGCAGATTGAGTAGCTACCGAAGGGGTGCTACAACCTTTGAATCAACTATGTAGTGTGAAGAAACCATTAATATAGTAAAGTGTAGAAAGTGAGCACATCTGTAAAACCAAAATTAAGTATATTAGTGAATTCTTCAAGGAATTATCAAACAATTATAAATAAATAAAAATGTAATTGGATGAAACAGAAAAATACTTTTATCTTACATTCATAAGTTAAGCTTTTAGCGCTTCTTAAAGAGACATTTGTGTAAAAATCATTAATGTTCTTTACTTGCGAAAAAATTGAAAGACATTATTAACAAGCTGAGAATGTTGTCTACAAGGGTTTTATCGAGTTTTTGCCGCCATCGGTCGCTGCTCTCCGCCGGCACCGACGTGCTTGCTCCTCCCTATCGGCGTTTTGTCAGGGCTTCCTATGAGCTTTGCATTTTTGGTTCGCCAGGCACCACAGTCTCAATCTCCTCGTCGCATCCTTCGAAGGGGTTTCTCATCATTCTCGCGGGCGTCCGCCACTGTCGAGATTCTCTTTTGGTCCTTGTCGCTGCCCAAGATCGCATCGTTTCTCCTGTGCAGGAGGGACAAATCTGGTGGCTTCTCTTGGGCTTCTTCGATGGTCACCATGGGAGAATGTGTGGTCTATATTCCGCAGTTGATCTCCGCGTCGATGGCTGGATCTCGCGATGGTCGTCTTCCCTTACTTCGGTGGAAGGCTACTGAAATGCCTTTGTTGTTGCTGGTTACGTGTCCTCTCCCTTGTCGGGCGCCAATTTGCAACGTCAAGGGTTGTCATCAGCTCGTTGGCCAGATTGTAATCATATTGATGGTTCACTGGTCATCTCTTGTTGCGGGTAGAGAATGTTTTCTTTTTGTCACATCAAGGAGGGCCAACTGGTGGTCACAACATTGGAGTGTGGTCTGCTTGGGCATATTCTGGGTACTTTAGTTCGTTGTCTATGGCTTATTTTGTAATGAGTTATCATTAATAAAATAGGTCTTTTTGTTCAAAATAAGAGACATTTGTGCAATCAGAAAGTAGATTCATAGTACTTCCTCCATCTCTGAAAAATTGATGCTCTCTTTTTCTCGATATTGTGGCAGATTCAAATTATTATTAGAAAAAACTCGTTAAAAAATCAGAAAAAATATATTGAGAAACTTCACACATTAATCTATAATTTACATATAAATTATTTGATTTTACATTTTAAAATGTTAAAGAAATAAAATAATAAATTAAATGCTGAAACATGTTATAAAATAAAACTAGGGAAATAAGCAAGAGATAGATGGGGAGAATGGTGAGTTCCTATTTCATTCATCAAGCCACTATTTATAGGAATCCAATACCTCTAATACAATCAATGTAGTATTAGTGGAGGTATTGGAAAAGTCATGAGTTACATGAGTAATTACAAGGAGATGAGTCATATAAGAAGGTGAAGGGATGAGAGTGATAATGTGGACATCCACAATAATTAATTATATCAAAACACTAATTTTTAAGGAATGGAGGTAATATTTCTTATTGCTTAGAGGAAAGGAGGCCTTCGTATGCTAAATTAGTTGAAGACGTTTGATTTCAT
Source organism: Stellera chamaejasme (assembly GCA_024586325.1). Taxonomy (NCBI): domain Eukaryota; kingdom Viridiplantae; phylum Streptophyta; class Magnoliopsida; order Malvales; family Thymelaeaceae; genus Stellera; species Stellera chamaejasme. Next base: position 3,642,394 of record CM044986.1, read on the forward strand.
AAGTAATGGTCTAGCAATTAGTTGAAGACGTTTGATAAGTGATTCTGCTAGACCATTTTGTGTATGAACATGAGCTACAGGATGTTCAACACTTATCCCAATAGATGTACAATAATCAATAAAAGTTTGGGAAGTAAATTCACCAGAATTATCAAGGTGAATGGTTTTGATCGGATAATCTGGAAAATGTGCTCGCAATTTTATTAGTGAGCGATGTCGCGTAAACGCCAAGTTGCGACTTGATAATAAACAAACATGTGACCATCTAGTCGATGCATCGATTAAAACCATAAAATATCTAAATGGTCCACATGGTGGATGTATAGTCCACATATATCACCTTGTATTCTTTCCAAGAAAATGACAGATTCAGTCCTTATTTTAACTAGTGATGGGCGAATAATCAACTTCCCTTGTGAACAAGCAGCACATGAAAAATTATTGGATTGAAGAATCTTCTGATTCTTCAACGGATGTCCACATGAACTTTCAATAATTTTTCGCATCATTATTGACCCGGGATGACCCAACCGGTCATGCCAAACAATAAAATCATTATTTGTAAACTTATGGTTTACAACCATATGTGACTCAATTGTACTAATTTTTGTGTAGTACAAACCAGATAAAAATGTCGGTAATTTCTCCAACACACATTTTTCTCCCAAAATCATACTCGTAATTTGAAGGCATTTAACATGTCTTTCACTCGTAGTCTCAATATGATATCCATTTCGGCGGATATCTTTAAAACTTAATAAATTCCTTTGAGATCTTGGAGAGTATAATGCATCATCAATTCGAAACTTTGTTCCTTTAGGTAGCAATATGTTAGCTCTTCCGAGCCTTCAATCAATTTTGCACTACCAGATATAGTACTCACATTTGCCTCCTTTATCACCATGTGAGAAAAATATTTCTTATCTTTGAGTATGGTGTGTGTGGTTGCACTGTCTACGAGACACATATCTTCGTCATTTAATCGAGTTGATGAAACATCCATTTTTGTGAGCAATCGTGACACGAAACAATCATTGAAAATGATAACGAAGAGACAATCGTCTTGATAACGTGTTATAAAATAAAACTAGGAAATAAGCGAGATAGATGGGGAGAATGGTGAGTTCCTATTTCATTTATCAAGCCACTATTTATAGGAATCCAATACCTCTAATACAATTAATGTAGTATTAGTGGAGGTATTGGAAAAGCGTGAGTTACGTGAGTAATTACGAGGAGATGAGTCGTATAAGAAGGTGAAGGGATGAGAGTGATAATGTGGACATCCACAATAATTAATTATATCAAAACACTAATTTTTAAGGAATGGAGGTAATATTTCTTATTGCTTAGAGGAAAGGAGGCCTTCGTATGCTAAATTGAATAAAGCTACAATACAAAAAGAGGAGATGGAGTAAAAGTTTAGGGTAGAATTGTGGATTGAATTAGAGTAAATACTCCATTTTAGTCCCGCGTTGAGTGACCGTGAGTGGGTGGGAGAAGCTGGAAGGACTGACTGTGACACTTTGTTATGTGCGGCGCATAGGCATCATAGCGAAATCCGCTCCACGGAATCCGCCGACGAGGAGCGGGGGGACCCACATGAAAAAGCAGCCAAGTCTCTCATTTTCAAACACGAGACGAGATGGCCTGCTGCCGCACTCTTTTCCCTGGCCCGGGCCCAGCCGCCTCTCTCAACCCATTCTCCTTTAAAATAAACCAAAAATAAAAACATTATTTACTGATCTCAACAAGTAAGAAAAGAAATGATTTTATGTAATGATAAATTACATTTTCATTCCTTAGCTTTAACACGTGTTCTATTTTTGTCTTTATTTTAAGAATTCGTCATATTTTGATCCTAAAATTATGGTTTTTTGTCATATTTTAGTCTTTATGTTAGTTTGAAATATCCCTAAAAATACAATCTAATTACACATTTAATAGATGTATGACCACTAAATTTTTAATAAATATACAGATAAGTCCCTAAAGTTTTTCTCTTTTTACCTCTACCTCATCTTCATCCGTGAAGATCTTCACCTGCTTCGAATCATCATCATCACCACCATCAATCGTGATCTTCCAGTAACTCCACCTCTGTCTCTTGCTCTCTCCGTTGAAACCGCCTGACGTTCATCACAAAAATGAAAACAAGTCACTGCCGAATTAATTGATCCGTCGGAATTGTGATTTGGGCAAGCTCTGCTTCAGGAACTTGCGAGGGCGGTGAGTTCATCACGATCTGGGCAGGTCTAAGAACAATCTATCAGAGACCCATAAACAAATTTGAGTAATCAGACCAGAAAAGAAAGAATGTACAGGAACATAGTTGACAGTGGCTCCTTCGGCAGCGAAGTAAACACGATGTCATTTCAGAAGTGACCGAGACGGTGATGGTTCCACGGCGATTGAATCCGGTGGTCGGGAATGAAACGACCAAGAGTTAACGCCGGTGGTGTTTCTGCCATTTACTCTTTCTGTTTTTTATGAAGCTGTCATTTACTCATATTTGTTTAGAGATACTGCAAATTAGAAATGTTATAAAAAAATGTTGTTTACGATTTTGTTTGTAAATTTTTTCAAATTTCATAAATTTTCACAACTACTTGATTGAAGAGATCTATTCATGCTACTCGGTCGTTTGTGTTTGTCGATCTGCCAGCAACAATGGTGAATCAAAAAATCACTAGGCTCTCAATCATGGAGCTTCATTTGTTGCTTCTACACACACTACGTAGAAAAGTCTGTTTTTATCGCGGCCGTTACTGTGCCTGAGGTTGCGGTAAGTGGCCCTTACCGCGGATGTTACCGCGGCTCTACCGCGGAGGAGACCGCGGTAAACCTTGTTTGCTTGACGTAGTGACAACTAGAACAAAAAATAGACCATCTTTGCTTCTTTCTCATCAGTTTGAGACTTTGAGTTGGGTGAAGTGTGAAGATGGGAACTTTTGGGATACAATTGGTAGATTTTTATGAAATTGGGTAATAAGTTGTAAATTTAAGTTTAAGGTATTTTCGTCATTTTCATGAATTAACGGCCAACTTAACGGAAAAAATGACGGAATGACCAAATTAGGACAAAAAACCATAACTTTGGTATCAAAATAGCACTCTTAAAATGGGACCAAAATAGGAAACGTCTTAATGCTAAGGGACTAAAAATGTATTTTACCCTTTTATGTAACATAGTAAATTCTTTAAGTGTTTGATAATATTCTTCTCCAATTAATTGAACTTTTAAATTGTAGTTGTTTGTTGCAAATCCTTATTCATTATGTAAATGATAGTTAGTCTAATTAGAGCATCTATAATAATACTAGCTATCAGACTCTTACGTTAAATATAACCAGCAAACATAGGAAAAATAGACAAATCTCTAATCCAACGACACTAACTATCACGCTAGCCATAATAGTTTTAGTTATTTGGCTCTCCAATTAATTGAACTTTTAAATAGTAGTTGTTTGTTGCAAATGCTTATTACTACTCTATATATTGTCATCAACAATGCGTTTTTTTCTTTATCTGTTTTTTTTCTTTTATGGTTTAATTCCTTTTTTATTTTTTATACAATAGGGGGTTTCAAACATAAGAAGTGAACAAAATGTTTTTCACCTAATAGGGGAGTGAATTGGAGGTGAGTGAGAAAAGTGAAAAAAGGAGGGTTAAGTTTGAGGGCCCCATGAACAAGGAGGAACGCACATGTGAATTCAACACGAAGGCCGTTTCGCGCCTTAAATTTCCTTCTTTTTTGTTGCGCTCTTGTCTTTATGAAAACCAAAATTCATCTTTCCCTTCATCTCTCTTGCTTCTCTGTCATATCTAAGTTCTTCTTGGGTGAGTTTTGGCTGCACAACTGTGCACAACTTGTGCGCAAACACACATGTGCACAACAGTACTGCGCAAGCCTGCACGCACAAGCTCGTGCACAAGCTGCACACACAAGCTGTGCACAACTGCGCATGCACAAGCGCACAAGCTGCACAAGCTCGTGCACAAGCTCAAGCTGCAAGCTGTGCGCGCACAAGCCTGTGCACAACCTGTGCGCAAGCCTGTGCGCTGCGCACATTTCGTGCTGCACCAGAAGCAGAGCTCAAATTTACACATCAGGGAGCGGAATGCACAACTCCGGCGACCCGAGACGGACTCCAGCAAGACGAGATGACCTAACCCATCGATCATTTCTACTGTATTTAGTTGGGAAGAGATCATTTCTACTGTATTTAGTTGCGAAGTGGTGAAGAGAGGGGTGAAGCGAGGTGAATAAGGGCGTTCACTTTCGCGCAAATCACCAGAAGACCGCGCGAAGCGAGGTGAACTCACCTCAGCTGTTCACGTGGATAAGAAGGGAGTGAACAAGCCGTTTTTCACTTGTGAAATGTTATGTTTGAAGCCCCCTAATTTATAGTTTAATTCCTTTTTATTTCTATGGAGGGTAAAATGTGAGAATAAAAGTTTTTGGGATTGATGAAAATTTGAATTATTTTTGGTTTGTTGTTTTTTGTGTTAAAGAACACACAACTAAAGTGTAGAAAGTGAGCACATTTGTAAAACTAAAATTAAATATAATAGTGAATTCTTCATGGAATTATCAAACAATTATAAATAAAAAAATGTAATTGGATGAAACAAAAGAAATACTTTTATCTTAGATACATAAATTAAGCTTTTAGCGCTTCTTAAAGACACATTTGTGTAAAAATCATTAATGTTCTTTACTTGCGAAAAAATTGAAAGACATTATTAACAAGCCGAGAATGTTGTCTACAAGGGTTTTCTCGAGTTTTGCTGCTATCGGTCGCTGCTCTCTGCCGCCACCGACGTGCTTGCTCCTCCCGATCGGCGTTTTGTCTGGACTTTTATAGTGGTTGGGAGGAGCTAAGACATTATGGGGCACCATAATACCTCATAAAGTACCCTAACTACTAAATGACGTAAAACCTCGCTATTAATGGCCATAAACCATGGTCATAACACCCCTACTAATGGATCATAAACTTCCACACTAAATGGTGAGAAAAATGACAATTTATCATTCATATAATTTCTACAATTTTCATGATTTTTCCAGCACCCCATTCACAGAGAAAGCCTCGCCTACAAGCTGCTGGCTATTGAGCTCAACACTAGCTACCAATGGACCGCTAATGTTATTTGTCACCTAAGTGATTTTTTACCCACTTGGAGCATTTAGAAAATGAGGGGTAGATGTATAATTGTACGGTTAGTTGGGTTTGAGCTTTAAATTACATTGTAGCTCGGTCATTTGGACTACTTGGTGAAATATCACATAGGTGATGATTAACCGAACTCCCAATGGACACCATGCATGGTGCTGTCGAGTGAACCCTGACCACCACTAGGGAAAGAAAGCAAACCGCTAGTCGGGTCACCATCCCTACTAGAAGCCTTCGTTGTCATTTGATTAATGTTGGAGTCTGTGGCTCCATCATGCTTGGACAACGCTAGACTAGCACGCTGTTAGAGACATGGTTGAAAAAACCAGACCGGACCGGCTGGTTGAACCGTGAACCAGTCACTAATCCAGCTCTGGTTCCGGTTAACCAGTGATATGGTCAAAACCGGTAAAAACCACTAAAAACTGGTCAAAACGGACCTATAAAACCGTTTTAAAACCGATTCTAATTTATTGAAGGAAAAAACGATCAACCATTAGTGTAGAAGAGAGATTAGAGAAATAAAGGAAAAAAAGATCATAAAAAAGGAAAGATGAATGAGTGAGTGAGAGCCCATTTTAAGGATTTTGTTTACTTAATTCCAAATCATCAACAAAGTTGTATTTTTTGTACAAAGAAGTCCCTATATTTTTTTATATTGATTACTTTCAATATCTCATTTTTTATTATATTTTTTTTGTAAAGTCCCTTATTATTTCTTGAGAATATTCATTATTATATTGCATATGAATTACTTTATGATAACTTTGAAAGATGTGTATTTATTAATAATTTATAAAAATAAAATAACGGTTGAACCACTGATTCAATCGGTTGAACCTTAAACCACTAACTTAACGGTTCAATGAACGGTTCAGTTTTTCAAACTATGTTATTGGTTAGAGAAAGGATATTAGACGTTTCCACTGGAGAGAAGTGAAATTGTGCTGATGGACAACCATGGTGCTGCCGAACAAACCCCATCCACCACTGGAGAAAGAAAATGAACCTCTTGTCGATCGGATCCCCATCCCTACTACCAAAGCCCTCACAATCAGTCTAGCAGCCTTGGTTCAAGTGGCACTTAGTGTGCCACAGAGGTGGGTGTTCGGGCTCGAGGTCTTGGCTTCAAGTCCCTGGGCTGCCAAGACACAGGAGTTTTACCCACATTTCGAATCGAATTTAACCCCCATGCGGCTCTGTCCTTGGATGAGTTTAAACCAAAGAGATTCGAACTCGTGATGTGGGGTTTCTCCGAGGATAGGAGTGTCTAATCTAACCAATTGACCTACTGCTGTTAAAAAAAAAGCCCTCACCATCATCTAATTAATCAATGTTGGACTCCATGGCTCCTTTGTGCTTCAAATATTAGTAGTTTTTTAAACTCTTAACAAAGTTTAGTGATAATTTGAAATCAAAATGTAATGTCAAAATTCAAAAGCATGTCCATTTCAGGGATAATAGTATAATTCATGATTATTGGCACAGGCACTTGCATTAATATATATATATATATATATATATATATATATATATATATATATATATATATATATATATATATATATATATATATTGTTCTAGTTTATGCTGATTTGTTGTATCTGCGAGAGGGAAAAAAGAAAATCCTTGTAACAGAGAAAAGGCACAATAACCATCAACCGACTAGGGCGGCTAGGTCTACACGTGGCGGCAACCCTAATTACGACATGCACCCCGTCAACACGGAATTCCGCTCCTGGGCCCCACTACCCCCTCGATTCTCTTTTTGCCGACGCTGCTGCATTCGGATCACAATACGCGGCTAGATGGACTGTTTATTTGTTTAAGCACTTAGTCGTCTGTTAACGTATATTATAATGGCTAATGTTGTAATTAAAAATAACAAATGACATTCAACTTCCACTAATGACAATTAAGTACAACCATTATGCTTTTACCTCTTATGGTTGAAGGAAACTAACTATCTCTTCCTTTTCCCTAATCAGCTGCTAAAAGACAAAAATGGATAATTACTAATTACGACCTGGGTAATAAGAGTATTTACATCCAAGGACAAGCAACCGCTAAAAGGTCTATTATGTCCATCACGCTAGGTGTAGTCAGTTCTGTCTGTGCTCCTGTTCTTTTTCCCTCCCATATCCAATGATGAGAAACAGTACTATGCCTCGGCCGCCGCCGGGAGGTTCAGATCGAGATCTAGGCCTCTGCTCGTCGGCTCGCCGTTCACGACGGAGGACGAGTCGGACTCGCTCTGAGTTGGGCGTTTTCGTAAACCGATTGTTAGATCCGTCTGAACCGGTCCAGAACGGGTCGGGTAGAGGTGATCGATGACCTCCGATCTTCCGAACAAGTCGAAAACGAGAACCGGCGCCTTCAACGGTGCGAACCCGCCGACAGCGAACGGAAACCGAGCCGCCGAAACTTCCTCGGCGGCGGAAGGCTTGAGGGACGACGGCTCCTCCACCGTGCTGCTCTGACTCGAACTCCCAAGCTTCGGCTCTGTAACGACGTCGACGACGAGCTTCACCTCCTCCGGGAAATTGGTCCTGGCCTTGGCGCCACGGAACTCGATCGCCGCCTTATCGTACGCCCTCGCCGCTTCCTCCGCCGTGTCGAAGGTTCCGAGCCAGACCCGGGTCTTCTTCCCCGGGTCGCGAATCTCGGCGGCGTAACGGCCCCAGGGGCGCTTCCGGACGCCGCGGTAGTGCGGGTCGTTGGTTCGATCTTGGGGTTTGGAGGTGGCGGCGGGTCTGGTGGCTGTGGGAGCCATGAGCGGTGGTGGTTTGTTTGTATTTGTTTGAGTTGAGAGGGCAGGTGAAGAAGAAAGGAAGATGATTTGTGTTGTTATATAGAGGGAAGTGAGTTAATTTGACTGTGTTAGAGAGGGAGAGAGAGAGGCGCCGTCCAAGAGGGGACAATATGATAACGTTGTCTGCTTCTACGTGTCACCCGGAAAATCCTAACATAGCGGCGACCTCTTGCTCTTGCTCTTCCTCTCCACTTCGGCCGGTTTTTCACTCACTCCCACTCTTTCCCACGCTCTTCATCAAGTGCGTGGCATCACTTTTACTATACCGGCTTTCTTATTTTACACTTCCCTTATAATTAATGGTGAAAACCAAGTCGAAAGAACATAAGAAGTCTAAATAATTTACTGACCTAATCTGTGACGCTCTTGCTTTTCCTTGTCGTTGCCAAGCTCTTCAACGATGTTCCTTCTGGCTTTCTTCTCTACGAAGTAGGGGCTTCTTCCCTATTATGTCGGAACGTTGTTCTCCGTGCCCTTATCTTTAACAACTGTTTAATATGCGTTGTTCGATTCCCCGACTTGCCCCTTCATTCTCATTGGTCTCTCTCTTGACAGTATCCATCTCTCTCTCTCTCTCTCTCTCTCTCTCTCTCTCTCGGTGGCATCTATGATGGAAGCCATCAACGATCAGTGGGCCCTTCGAACCGTCATCCGAGAAAGGTCGCGTGTTCCAATATACGTGTGACTTCTTGGCCTCAATTATGTGTTTCGCTCAGCTGGATAATACTCGCGTCCGACCATAAGGCCGGTTTGGTTTTCTAACACTCGTTATTGGCTACCGGCGTCTCTTTTGCGGGGGGTGCGATGGTCTGCCTTGGAAAACTATTATTGTTTATGTTTTTTTAAAGGAGACCAAATGCTTGATGTATTGTGAGATAGGGTGATTGATTTATTGACCCAAGACTCGTCTTGCCTAGTTCCATGATCTCTCATCATGTGAACTATTCGAGTCTTAGTCTCTCCATATAATTTAGGTGTTTTTAGAGTTGACCACTCAATGTTATCAAGGACCTGAATCTTTTCGGATAACTCGAGCTCGTACGAAAAGAGATGAATTGATTAGGTACGCTCTTGGATAACTCGAGATGAAATGCTCGAGAGAGATTTTGTTAAGCTTGACTTAGGGAAAGTTGTTAGATACTATAGGATTAATTTGAGATAATAATCTAAGGTGTTAGGAGACAATTTTGGCTAATCTTAGTGCCATAACAATTGATGCAAGTGGAGAGATCTTTCTTGGTCTTTTGTTGTGAGAATAGCTTTAGTGTAGTAACTTGAGCTTGATTATTATCTAACTCTTTAATGTTTGTAAGAATTACAACCAATCACCAATATAGTAAGATCAACACTAATTAACCCTAGGGAGGTTTTTATCCATTTACATTTCATTCCAAACTTGTGATCATTACATTTTTAGATAAAACTTGCATTTGTGTGTTAGCATAATTTAGTTTAGTTTAGATTGAACCTAGGACTCTAATCACCAACTCATCATTCATCATTTCTAATTGCACCAGAATCTATCCACCAAGTGTGTTTAGGCACCGAAGTTAAATTAACCTCAGAACAAACCAAATTAAGAAATGTACATGTACCTTTCTTAACACGCCATGCGTGATATCTGGTACAATTATTCTTTATATGTCCATCCACACCACAAAAGAAACAACCATTTTATTTCTTTTCCTCAACTAGTTTTTTTTGTGGTGCACGAATTGCAGCTTCCTTATCCTTCTTTCTCTTAATGTATTTCTTTTAGCCCTTAGAGGTTGTAGCCAAATGAGCACTTTCTGCCTTATTTTGCTTCAATCTATCTTCCTCTTGCACACAGTGGGATATGAGCTCATTACGAGACCAAGTCTCTTCCTGACAATTATAGCTCACCTTAAATTGACTGAACTGTGTGGGCAGAGAAATCAAAACCAAATGGACTAGCAAGTCCTCAGACAACTCTAACTTGAGTGCCTTTAATTTTGAGGCAAGATGAGACTTCCATAATGTACTCCTTTATGTTCTCATTACCTTTATACCTCATTGAGATAAGCCTTGTTAAAAGTGTACTAGGTACTGCATTTTCATTCTTAGCAAAACCTTTTCTCAATTTCCTGAAGGAACTCTTTGGCAGTTATAACCTTTTCGGACATAGTGCCCCTGAATGCTTCCGGAATGGCACACTTCACGATCAATAGACTCATGCAATTTGAGCATTCCCACCTTTTCATCTCCGTCTTATAGTCAGAGGTACTTTTATCTGTAAGGTCGGTGGGTTGCTCAACCCTTAACACAAGGTCCAAATCCATAACTCCGAGAACTATCATAACATTCTCTTGCCACGACTTGAAGTTTGTGCCATTTAACATAGGAATAGAATCGATACTAGTATTTGTAGCAGAACTTGCAATGAATAAAGAAATAAAACTAATCTAGCTCACATAAATTCCACATCATACTTTATAACTTTATTAAATTCAAAATTGGCATATATATAACCCACACAAGAGACCTAGTACAAACATTAATATTTAGTCTTTTGACAGAAATATCAACTTGTAAGTGGTCCTCTTGGTGTAGTAATTAAATATTGACAATTCAGATTATGTCAAATAATAAGCATTTCTTTGGACCGACTTACTATTCACATAAAAGAACCTAATAATTGTCCCATATTTATCACTACAAACATGTTCAAATTCCACTCAAACAATGACCTTCCTTTGGACCTGTGATTATTTGAATGAAACTCAAACACCAAAAACCATCTTGATATCTTGGAACAATTAATCTGCACAAGAGAGGTTGCTTTGGTAACATGTTGTTTCAATTAATTAATCTAAAATCTAAAATATCCTCAATATAGCAATCATGAAATTTAATTTACTCAAATAAACTTATTTGATGAAATTTCTAATCCATAGAGACTAGTATCGAAGTTTCACCATAAAAGCATAATAGCAGCGGAATACACTTCACATGATGAAACTAAAAGCAACAACATCCAAATCAATTTTGCAAACCTTACAAAATCGTACATGCCACCAAAAACAAAAACTCAGTACATCACCAAACAAAGTAGCAGTCCATTCGGCCAACCACAAATAAGCATGTCTAAATGTTCTATGCATCCAAATTTTCTAAACATGGATTATTAATCATGTCTCGATGGATTCGATAGAAAAAAGACAAGCAACATTGCTTGACAACAGAAACGGTATCCATTCAAATCTTAAAATTAAACCTGAACATGATCGGATAATGAGTGGCAAAGAGCACGTGATGCGGAACGCCCGGCGGTTTGAGTGGGAACCGGAATCGGGGTAACAGTAAATAGAGTTACCTTGGTGTGGTGCCCTCTACTCATACTATTAACTTGTAGTGCAAGTAATGAGGATCGTCTGAACACAACACACATATGCACATACATACAGATATGACAACACAAGTTTTGCCCCGCAGGCTTCAAAATGCAACAGAATACTGAAATTCTCATACCGATACATATGTGATGCAACCTAACTTTACATGCATGCGTTCACATCTACAGAGCCGGAACCTAATATCCAGAATACTTACATGTGTGGAGAGATCTGATGCACCAAGATCCTCAGAAAGCAACTCCACGTAGGTCACCGTTGTTGCTAAACAAATAATAGAAGACAACCGTCAGTAACCTCAGCATGTGCTCAGATAAGAATCGGATCTTGCAGAATAGCGGAAAATCTCAAACGGGACTACCCTTTTTCCAGACTCAGAAAATTCCCGAACCGGGCTTCCGCGCAGATTCCCAGAAACAGATTTCGGCAGAGTTTCGACTCAGTTTCTGCCCAACTCCCTCTTCACAAATCTGAAGTTGGGTTCCCATGCAGAAATCAGAAATTAATTTCGGCAGTACTCCGGAATCGTTTCAGCTTAACTTCATTTTCAGAACTCGAAAATCGCCCGGCGCGTGGCGGCTGTAATACAACTAAAACAATTTTGCTAAAGTTTTTGCAAAACCATACGTGTAAAAAAAGATTTGGATACATAAGTCACCATGAGCATTAATTAATAATAATATACTAAACCAACATGGCAAACTAGAATTGTCGATTCGAAGAATACTAGTGGGAACATGGATCGGCCGATTAAAATCGAGCATGAAATATCAGCAAAAGAACCGCAATGGGAACAAGCAAACATCTATAACCGGATAGAAAAGAACTCGTATTAAACAAAAAAACTTAGAATCGGTGATAAAACTCATTCAATTCAACAGAATCTCAATAATTCAACATGAATTCGCTCTGATACCACTTGTTGGGATTAATTAATTAAACAATTAATCCATAAACTCAAGATCATTCATGTCAAATCATCAAGATAAATTCTAAAGCAAAGCCGAAAACATACCTGCAAGATCCATAATGGAAGAATCAAGCAGAAAAATTGTGGCACAATGATCATCCAAACCAGTACGTGTAAGTTCCTCTTTTGCGCTCTCTAATGACGGGACTCAGAATAGGTAAGAAAAACTAAGAGAAGCCCTAACACGTATGATTTGGGGACCATAGCCTAGATATATAGTTGTGTATCTTTTATTTCAGCCCATCATTAAAATAAAACTTACACTTTGGCCTCTACACATTAAAATTGTCAACACCTTTATAAGATGTCTATGACCCAAAACTTAAACTTTATTAGATCACTTTTAATTGGGTCAACCCTTTATGATAACAAATATAATGTATAGTTTATATCACATATAAGCCCATATAAAATTCGAACATGTATCGCTATGAAATGACAAATGCAAACAAAGAAAAATTAATTAAGTATAACTTTGATATCTCATCCACAATCAAAGATTGATCACCTTGCGTTGAAGCATTTGATTAATTACATGGAAATACACCTCATAAAAAGACTTACTATTACTAACAACGAAATTTCATCATTTTAGAACAATCTTAAGCTCACGAAAATATAGATACCTCTTTGCCTAATTGTACCATGTTATCGGGTAGTCGCCAGCCTCGAAAGAAAACTAAGTAATCAAATCAGAAGACCCTACAATTAGAACTAAACTATGAAGGTTTAAAAAGAGCTAAGAATAATGAATTTGGAGAAATCAACAACCCATGTTGCAAAGAATTGACGTTTCACCTTTATTTTTAAAGGAATAACTTTTGCAGCCTAAAGCCATTAGAGCACGATGAACCTCAAACTAATCACGTAATCCTTTCTTAAGCTGTACAATCTGATCTGCACGGTGAATGAAAAAAGTTATCATAAACATTAACTAATGGGTGAATTTAGTGATATATGGGGGAAGTGCACTAAGAGGTCCTAAAGGTTTGCGATTTCTAACGGTTAAGTCCTAAAACTTTTCGAGTTCACAATGAAGTCCTCAACGTTAAAACGTAGCTCAAAAGAGTCCTAAACTAACGTGTTTGCTCAGCTGGCTGCCACGTGGCGTTAACGGCGTTAGTCACTTGACACGTAGACTTTATGAAACTTATAGGACCGACTCCACTCGCCGAATCCAGCCGGTCCAAGGCTCAATCTGCCACCCCGCCGCCACCGAAGACCTCCCCTGCTCCCGTCGCGCTGCCGCCGATCATCTCCACCGTCGGAAGGTGTCGTTCCAGCTGCGACCCGGCCGGAGGTTCGCGACCCGCGAACGACCCACCAACAACCCGCAGGTCTGCAACTCCCTTCCTTTCAGATTGTTATTTTGCTTCACATTTGCTCCCTCTTCTTTTGTTATTTTGTTCACCCTAGTTACTAACATTGTTGTTTTTCCATCTCAGTCATTAACAGGTTTCAAAACTAACAGTTTGAGCACTAGGCCTAAACCTTTTTGTGTTTTAGTTAATATTTTGTTATTATGTCAATCTAAATTGTTTCAATTTTATTTTCAATGATATTTGAGTTTTATTAAATATGTAAATCATCAAAAAAAATACTTTCTTTTATTTATTTTATTGTTGCTATTTATTTTTCTTTATGTCTTACTATCATTAAATATTTTCTAAAAATCAAGCAAAAATCTAAAGGAACCCGTGGTACCAATTTTGGACGCATTTAAAATTAACCATTTTTGTACGTAATTGACAAACGAGCTAACCATTTGGAATTGTAGCTTGAAGTGTTTATGGTATGTGTATGGCGCAAATAGAACCATACAATTTTTTCGTAAAACTAGTAGGATCTCTTGGTGATTTAACAAACCTTTAGAACTTACAATGGTTAACGTCAATGCTTGATAGTGTCAATATAAAGGACTGCATATAAGTTTAATAAAGTTATAGAACTTGAACGTTAATTCGATAACTTATAGGACAAATATCAACCAAAATTTAAGAATCGAACTCATTGAACTTAAAAGCGAAATTTTTAACGATTCAGTCCTATAAGTTTCATAAAGTCTACATGTCTAGTGACTAACGCCGTTAACGCGACGTGTCAGCCAGCTGTGACAAAACGTTAGTTTAAAACTCTTTTGAGCTACGTTTTATAATGTTGAGGACTTCATTGCAAACTTGAAAAGTTTTAGAACTTAATCGTTAGAAATCGTAAACTTTTAGGACTCTTAGTGCGTTTCCCCGTGATATATGTGACTAATTACAAGTTGTAGAATATAACATGTGTAACCAAATTGAATATGGGAATATCTAAGGGACCAAAAAGTCAATAGTAATATCCACACCTCTTGCTACAAACAACTCTGAATGTCTGAATGTCAGTTGCAGTGGAGCGCTTCTTCTTGAGTTAATCGCTATGAATTTTGCAATTCATGTCTAGATATTAAGATAATAAACTCAGATACTATAGTTTCGGTCAAAGAATTTGCACATATGACCCAAATAGTCATTCTATGATACTTTGCCTTCACTTTAGTTATCACCCTCGTGGAAAAAGATCATAACAATTCAAGCAAAAATGACACAAGTGAAGCATAGACTCGCAGAAAATGGGAAAGGCGAAACCTGTGTTGCGCTTCTTGACGAATAGAGGGCTGTCGATGTTACCTCCGCCTCCATCCCGTTGCCTCTAGCTTGCCGACGTCGACCCAGGCTCGTCCTTTTTCCCTCAGTTTCGCAATCGCCCGCGCTTCTTTTATCTAACTCTCTACGTCGTGGTTCTTGATGAATAGGGAGCCATCGCCATTCCCTCCACCTTCATCTCACTGTCTCTATCTCGCCGCCCAGCTCGCGACAGCTCCCTTCGGCGTTAACCACCATTGGTCCACCTCCGACCTTCTTCCAAAACCACTCTCCTTTAAGAAAATCCATTTCTCATTTTTTTGTGAAACAAAACATACAAAATGGACCTTAAACTTTTTGAAAAAATTACAAAATGACCAAAAACTTTACTTACTTTAGTCCCTGAATTTTATTGAAAAATTTAATGATGACAATTTTTTTTTTTTGAAAAGTTACACCTTATTGATCACTGTGTGGTGGTGGAGTATGTCGCATATCCATTGGATATTCACCCATAGAGTGGAGCGATCCAAAAAAGGTGGATCAAGGGCGGATCGATCCTAGAAGCGGGTTGGCCTACTCCGATGCGATGCTCATCTCTATGCAAGAAGGGTTAGATGGGTGACTCAAGTCACTTATTAAAATTTTGGTGCTCTTATATAACGGTAAGTTTTCGGTTATAACTAAAAAATGAAATTAATTTGGTTATTTCAGTTTAGTTTTTTCATTAAATTTTTCATTTTCTATTTAATCGAACGAAAATTCAATTATCTTATTTTGGTTTTTAGTTTGGTAGGAGATAATTCGATTCACCGAAATTACAGAATTAATCTCCCACAGTTGCACAAATTACAAAAACAAATCTCCCTAAAGTTTAGGAAAATATTCAATTTCAGCCTCGTTTTTTGAAACTTACAAATATACAAATACACCCCTAGAGTTTTAAGGGTGTTACATATGTATACCTATAATTTGGTTAATCTGACTTTTAACTGAAAAACTGAATTTATTTAAGTTCAGTTATTTCGGTTTTGTGTACTAATTCGATTATGAGCACCTCTCTCTCTATATATATATATATAGCAAAAGCATGTATCCGACAACTTTCGATTTATTTTTCTTTTGTGCTTTAGCGAATATGTCTCACTAAATTCTCAGTTTGATCTATGGTTAAATTTCTATATCCAAACTTTTGATTGTGAGAATTGATTTTAAACTATAATTTTCTTTAATTTTCAAGTACTTATTTCTTTTTAATTTTAAATTATTGCAATTGATTTTCGAATTCTAGCTTGTTAAATTGGTTATGAAATTGTAAAAATATTTTAATTCTATTAACCGTTTGTGTAAAAGAAATTAGGCGGAAGTTAGGATGCGCACCTTTCAAAGGCGCATCTCATGTCTTTAGTTGTCTTTTATTTATTTATTTGCCATTTTTCATTTTTTTCATTCTTTAAAAATGTATATCTTTTTTTCTATAATAAAAATTACAAATAATTAGTCAGTGGAAAGAAAAAAAAAGACGAAGAGAACAAGACCCATATGTTATATGTTTTGATGATTTTTTGAAGTTCGTTCGAGTATCATTTTTTTACTACGAAAGATCATCAAGACACGTATCATTTTTTCAATGTTGTATCATTAATATCCTAGGGTGCATCACTATTTTCAAGAGTGCATCATTAATTTTCTGATGGATCACTCACTTTTGTACAAATATCATTTTTGTAATGTTGTATCATTAATTTCTCTACAATGCATCACAACACTCGTACTAATGTATCATGATTTTTTTAAAATGCATCACTTGATTTTGGTGTTACATCACTTAATGATTATCTTTAGTATCATTAATTTCCTATGGTGCATCACTATTTTTCACTAGTCGTAGGTCATCATTAATTTTCTACAGTCGTCATCACTCACTTTGAACAAGTATCATTATTTTACAGCTTGATCACTATTCTTTCACTGAAGGATCACTATTTTTTATAGTGTGATCACTACTCTTTCAAGAAAGAATCGCTATTTTTGTTTTGTCTCTTGCATCAAGTATTTTGGAACCTTCTTGTATCATTTTTTGCCTTCATCTGTATCATGAAACGGGAGAAGAATGGTAACAGATACGGAGATGGAGGAGCTGAACTTATGTAATGTAAGCGGCAGCGGTTTTAACGTAATTAACATACATAAGCGCATACGGTGCGCCAAAGCGCACCGTAAAGCGACCCAAGAATTTATTAGAAGCAAGTTGCTTACTTAACAGAACACAAAGCCCAACAATAAAATCCAATCTCATTACGAATCATCAAACACGCCTCCCGTAAGCAGCCAGAGATCTTAAGGGGAAAAGAAAACACAGATTTCAGAGAAACATAATCATCATCATCATCCCGAAACTAGAACCAATTTCTGGAAAATGAAATCCACAAAGATGGCATCAAAAACAGAGAGCAAACCTGCAGGAGAAACAGAGAGCAGAGAAATCGAGAACGCTGAAGCAGCCGCCGTATGGTGAGTAGGCATCTTCGATTCCACGCAAAAGCTCATCGGAGCAGCGCACCTTCAGAAAGACCCAGAAACAGAGCATGAAACCGGGGGGGGGGATAAAAGTAGCAGAAATTTGTCGGAATTTGAATCGGAACCTTAAATGGCGGCGGGAAAGTGGAACAGTGGATGAAGAACGAATGAGAGAGCGTCCTGATATGGATCGGAAGAGAAGGCCGCCGCGAGCGGACGCCGACCGGGATATTGATGCGACCGCCGACAGCGTCGCCATTACTAATACCAGAAGAAAAGATGGTGGTGTTACTTCGCTGAGTCAGGGCCAAGGTTTTGAAGAACTTCTAGGGACGATTTTTAATGGGTAAATTGCATCATTAGTCCAGAGCTAAATTTTCACTGCCACATCAGTCATCAACCTTTCGGAGTTCGTGTTCTTGTCCGCTAAAAGAAGGATGAAGGGGCAAGAATAGCCCTATTATATTTTATGTATGTTTGACAATAACTTTTCTGTGCTATTGTTGTATTTTGAAAAAATTATCGAATAATATTTACTCCCCCGTCTTATAAAGTTTATTGTGTTTAACTTTGATGTTTCAAATTGCAGTTTTGATTCAGTTTTTTATTAAGATAAATAAGGAAAAAGTCAAATATATATATATTGAAAGTTTAGATTCCAAATTACGAGAAATATATAAATCATTTAACTTTACATGTCTTTGAATTTAATAAAAATAAATCGTAGATTAATTAACGCAAAAACAGCGAAAAAAACAGTAATTTTTATAGGACGGAGGAAGTAACATTTTACTGAAATTATTTGATTTTAACCGTTAAAATATTATCCAAAATACTATAATTAATTGAAACAACAAATGATGTCTGCATGTTTTACCAGAGTAATCCTATAACTCTAGTTCTTTTCAGGTTAGTCCTAAAACTGAACAAATTTTACCAAAATAGTTCTAAATCTTGAGGACCCAATTCATCATGAATACCATACCATACCTTGTCAAACATTTGAATTTTTTGTTTTACTATCAGCTGAAGGACGCAAATGGAGACATTATTATATTTGGTATAATCAACGCTAATGGAATGACAAAAACCTAAATGTTTTTTAAATAAGGCAACTGCAAACATGAAGAAGCTAGATACAAACTTACTGAGATATCCAGAAATGGCAGATCAATCAAATCACCTTCAGGTACAAATACATGCAAGATGGTAGCTTGATCCCAAGCAATGCATCCCAGATTATCAAAATTCAGAAAAACCTTTTCTTTCCACAACTACAGAAAAGTGGAAGCTTTTTTCAACCCCTGTTATAACCTGCTATGAACATAATCCATGAAACAATCGAAAAGGAATGCTACAGAAAACAATGAATAATCAAAAGATGTGTTGTGTTATAAGAAAAGAAGGCTCTTTGAAGAGGAACCAAGGCACCTAAATGAGGGCTTGTATGCCCATTTCCTGCATCTCTCTAAGCTTCCATATAGGATAGATGGCTCCGTCTCCAAGCTCCTCGGGGTCGATTTGTTGCATCGCCCAAGCATAATACACGGTGTGGATCGTATCCTGAAAGAACATTGAATTTAAAAGATAATGTGTGCCGATACGAGAATGGAAAAAAAAAAACACAACCCTCCTTACACAACAGGTCAACTGGAGCACAATTGCACTTGGTCAGTTGCACCAAGTGCTATCAGTTTTTTCTAATACTAACATTTGGTTCCCCAGTTATGCATCTCTTTTGTCGCAAACCAATATCACTTGAAAGCTAATTTTATCAAGATATAGCAGCTCCTTCTAAAAAGAAAAGATTTTTATGAATTCTTCTTTGATAAGTCAGGCAATTTTAAAAACTCGTAAAACTAAAAAAGTTCAGTTTTCAAAAAAAAGAAAGAAAAAACGAAGAGAGATCGCCCATTCAAACATGGAGCTGAAAAAGAAACCATCAACTCAAAATCACACAAAAGTGAAAAATGTTCATACTAACCTTTCCACCTTCCTTCACCACACCGTGTCTGTCTCTGATGCAGTAAATTTGCTGCGTTTGAAACTATTAAAAATGGAAAGTGCATTAGTGTTAGCTTGAAGGAGAGGAGCAAAACTAGCCTGCAAAACAATAGAAAACTGCATATAGACCAAATGCATACCACTACAATAATTATAGGAGAGGTCCCCATCATTTTGATCTCCCTTACTTCTGCCTCGGATATATGCAGAATCTGCACAAAATAACTATAATATCAATAACCCACTTTTCAATGTGACACCAGAAGTTGAGTGCAAAACAAGACTTTAACAAACTTCTAGAAACCACAGCCAAGCAACTAATGCAAGCATATCATACTTTATTGTCAAAGAATATATTATGACTTTTGTAGGCATTGTGCTCCGCCTTGCACCTATCAACCACTTCAGAGGTACAGTATTTCTTCAAAGTCTCTGTATCTCCCTGCATTCATAAATATAATGTCAGATTCTAGCGGAAGAAGACCACCCAGTATTCATGGATACAGTAAAGAAACCCTGGATCACCTTCTTGTAAGCTGTAAGAACCGGCTTAATTGCTTCTTGAACTTCTGCTACAAAATCTGGCAAGGAAAAGGAACTGGCACAAACACAGGGAGAATAAGAGAGATGGGCAAAATAAGGGTAAAGAAAACAAGAATCATGATTATAGCAAAACTGAAAAGAACATAGGATCATACGGATCTCTTCGGTGAATTTCTTTACGTGATGCTGCAGCATCAGTCTCCTGCAACAGAGACTCATTTATACTGCAGAAAAAGAAGATTATATCAGCCATCAATAAAGTACAATTATGTACTTATAAACAATAAAAAAGGTACGATTATGTATTGATTAATAAATTGCAAGGAACAAGAATCATACTCCTGAATTTTGTGAACAATGAGGCTATCACTAGTCTCCCATCTTTCACGCACATCCTCTGCAATCTAGTGATCATAAAACACTGGATATTAGAAGGTGCACACTGTAACTGATTAAATGGCCAAAGGAAGACAAATTACCAAGCAGCCACTAAGAAAATTGCTTGGGGGGAGTGAAATATAACACTATAATTTTCAGATCTCAAAGATATCATTACAGGTAGATTGCTACCATAGGAAGCTAGCAATGCTTTTAACACTTCGATGCTATCCATCAAGACTCAGGAAAATGGCAAGGAAAAAAAACAGGCTGAATGCAGTGGAAGGGGTGAAAGATATTCTAGAAATTAACTAAAAGATTCATGTTAAGAGAGATAAATCAGCAACAAGCCAGTGTTCCAAAAACCATGATGAAACATTTTTCTAATTAGAACTCTCAATATTATCAGAAATTAGAAGAAAAAAAAGTAATAGTTATCTTTAAGGGGTGTGTTCACCTGAAAGAAATGTGGGGAAAAAATTAGAGTTTTGAAAATTGATGTGAAGATTGTGAGGAGAAGATCAAAGGAAATAATTGATATTCAGAAAAAATCTTAGGAAATTCAAAAATTATTCCCATCGAGCCATACCACACTAATTGTTTTTGAAGTTTTTTTCCTTTCCTTTCTTTTCAAAGAAAAACACAAGTTCTTCATACACTGTTTCAATTTTCAATTCTTGACAAAAAAGAGGGGGAAAAGGAGAAAGTAGCACAAGAATCATGCCTTGTACAGTATGTTGTTTAAATGATCAGAGCAATATTTAAAAAAGATGTATCAAAATGTCAGAAACAATTACGTAATGGTAAATTGTAGGCGTATGATTCTGACATTCTAAAGATTCTCATCACAAATTTCAGGTGCACTAGTTGAGAAGGGGGGAAACCAACTTTGAACTAACAAACACCACCAACCCTCCCAACAGTTTGACCCCTCTTCATTAAACCATCGCCTTTGTGCATGCTAAATGCATGACCGGTAATACCTCATGTGTCAATATACGATCCATCAGACAACTTTCAAAAATAATATCCATCAATCAATCCACTAGCACTGATTCATAAAACGTTGGAGCTGCAATTGTCACAAATGATAATCAAGAGAAACCAGACCATCACTTCAAAATATACCTCTTGGCTCTTTGTCACAACAGGCTCACTGAAGACGCTAATGCGCTTAAATAATGGATGATCTCGCATCTGGACCAAGGGAATAAAATTATAAATTGAACTTAAAAATTAGAGAAAATCAGCTAACCCCAATACTCATTTGAAGGTTGTAAGCTTAAAAAAAAGATAATCTGCACCTTAACTTTCAAACCATCCCATCTCTTGCCCCAATAAGACAGCTTTTTGGGTACTATAACAACATCAGTTCTATCACTTTTTTCAGATGTGGTGGCAGCCCAAGACGGTGGAGCATACTCAAGGTGCCTTTTCTTACTTGGATTACCACTTATCTCATCCTTCACTATATCATATCCCTTTTTAGCCAGGTCAGCAACCTTTGCTTCCTTCAACTTTTGGAAGGCCAAAGCAACCTTTGGGGAAGAGATACCAGACTTAAATTTTCCAAATAAGCTTTCTGCAATACCAGCGGTATCAGACTGCTTGCATTGTTCTTCCCCAGATGATGTCCTACATTCACTCTTGAGATCACCTTCATGTTGAGCTGAAGTCCCTGAAGATTGAGAAGATCCTGAAGACTCTTGCTTCCCAATATTAAATGATTCCTTAACCTAAAATGACAATTTTCAGAAACTAAATCAGGAAGGTCACTAATACTATACTTCTTTACCGAGGGCTGAGCAGTACAAACAAATTAAACCTAGCAGAAAAATATACAGCCAATATAAGTACAATGCATCAAGCTGACCTCTTCTTTGGCGGCAGAAATCTTCTCTTTGATGTCACTGGAAACCTATAAATCGGAATGTGATAAGTTTATAACACAAATGTCAGTTCAATTTCTCAGTATAATTACAGCCAACACAAAAAGCGAGGTAATAGGATGGGCAGTTAGGTGCTCATAGGGAAGGCATCATTCTGGACATGACAGCATAGACCAATCAAAAAGAGATGCAGACTAGAAAATAATAGCACAGGCCTGATGAATACAGGTTATATGATTTTGGAAATAAAAAAAATTCCTGAGTCACTACAAGTACAGGGCACATACAAATCAACATCTAAACTACAATACGATCTTAACCCTATACCACTAGTGCTTAACGATTCTTTACAATAAATAGACAGAAAGACTCAGCAATAGTACAGTTCGTCAATCTACTCAATAATTAACATTTTACCGGACCGCTTTTAGATCGTTGCCTATAGTTTTTTTATATGGTTTTTCAAATTCCAACCACTACGAAACTGTCATTCTTATCACAGGCCATGAGGGCAAAGAAGCCATTGAATAAAATGTATTGACGGGTGTTGAAGCACAATAAGTTTTTCCAAAAAAAATTGGTTAAATGCCCCACTGTTTCTGGTTAGCTTTATCAATATGCTGCCAGAATTCTTTCCCATTATTTTTTGTAGAAAGAAATATTCAAAAAAACAAAAAAAAATCTAAGAAGCTATTTTCACTACTAAAAATGTTCATTATCATTCCCAGAATGGAGTAACGGTCACCATTGCAGCATCCACAATGAGCAGAGGTAAAGGGTATTCAATGTATGTACGATACTAATGTGACACCACACAAGAAAATATGTAAAAGACCTTTTTGGCTGTAGCTTCAGCCTCGCTCCATACGCCATCTACATGCTTGTACAGCTGCTCAGTAGTTTGTTTTGTTCTGCATTCGCCATTTCACCATCTCAGGCCCTTCCTTGACATACAACAGTATGTCTCAGCCTACTACCTATATTGCTGATACTATATGCAAACACCTAGGGGACAATTGTAAGACTTACCTGTTCTTCAGATCTTCCGCTTTCTCCTTCAGCTCCTTAACCGACTGTTGAAATCCTGGACTACTAAAACCATGAAATAATAATGCTGTTAACATCACATAAAAAACTGATATTAGTTCTACTTACATCCTTCCATAAACCATGAAGCCCTTCCCAACTAGACACCAGATGGAGAACTAAACCAGCAGAATCTGAACTCATACTTTCTTTAAGTATGCTTGTCGGAGTAACACAACACCAAACCATCGACAAATAGCATAAGTATATAATGTTTCATTTATATTCTAAGCTTCTAACATACACACACAAGCACATGCACATGGGGAAAGAAGAGTCATTACCTCTTGGCCTCTCCCTTAACGTTCTTCGAAAACTCATTGAAGACACTGAACCGACGATTGCCAGAGAACCCACCAACAGTAACCAATCTTTGTCCTGCACTTGAACCCTAAAACACAATATAACAATAGAGTATAAGCCATCAGTTAAACTCAGAGGCAAAAAAATAAAACATCAACTTTGTATATAAAACACGGCACCTGTGTAGAAGCAAGCTGAACGAACAAAGGCTGCCTCGTGAGAAAGAAATCACGAACCAGTTTTCTACCGGCCATTGGCAATTACCAGACCCACCACTCAGACCCTGAGCTCTGAACCAATCCCTCGATAGTTATCGGTATTCTTACGATTCTAAGCGACCTTCAATCAGATTGAAGTATTGATATTTATTGTCCCATCCCTCGTTAGCATAGAACAACTGAAAAGTTTCAAATTTTAAGAAAAGGGAGAGCAGAAGGATAATCCGGGATTGCAAAAGATCAGGTTTTGGCGAAGGGGAAAAGTTGAAATTGCGAAGAAAAGTAAATTGACGGGAGAAAAATATAAACTTTAATTCAGAGCTCAGACAAAAGGCTGTGAAGACGTGAAGTGCTAGCGGAGGAAGAAGCTCGGAAGCGGATATGCATTAGGTCGATTCCTTTGCACAAACGCACGACTGTTCAAATTAGGTTGGGCCCTCATCTTACCTCTAGTGGGCCAAACAAACCCAATCATAGTGATTTCAGTAAAATTATACTCCCTCCGTCCGTAAAAGATTCCACCATTTGTTTTGTGATTTAGTATTTAATCATGATTTTTTACGAATTTTTAGACACCGAAAAATTAAATATTTCATATGTGTATCATAATTTGAAATCTAAATTTTCTGAATATATTTTTCTAAATTTTTAAAACTATTTATCTTTGTTAAAATTTGAGTCAAATATTGACTCAAACAACAAATTCAAATGGTGGAGTCTTTTGCGGACGGAGGGAGTACTATAAGTGTGCTTTTTTATTATCAATAGAATTTATTAGGGTTTCAAACTTAGAAGGGGGAGAGATTTTCATGAGATGAGAAATTGAAGAATTCACCGTAAATTCTCGTGAGGTGAAAAAATATATATTAAAGGGTTTCAAACTTAGGAGGGTAGATGAGAAATTGAAGAATCACCGTAAATTCTCGTGAGGTGACAATAATAATATTTAGAAACTATTTAGAAACTAGATGTTCATTTATTATTTGCATATAAATTATTAATCTTTAGTTATTAAAATATTGAAGAACAAAAATCATAGATTAAATGTTGAATTCCATTTTTTCAAGGTGAAAAACTGTTTTTCACACCTCAAGTGATTTTTGGAGGAGTGAAAAACTTCCAAAATCATCATGAATTTTGGAAGTGAATCACTTCTCATCTTCACTTCCACAAAATGAAATTTGAAACCCCCTATTGTTATATTTCCTATGATTACGTGATTTTTTTTAGACAACAAGGTGGATTATATTAAAAAAAAAGAGGTGATAGAGGAAATGAAAATAAGCAGCTCGAGCTTATGAGATAAAGCCATAGTTGAGAAAACCGGACCGACCATTGGTCGGATCACGAACCGATGACCTATCCGGTCCGGGTTTCGATTTTGGGACCCCCGCTAAAAATCGCACGAACCAATGAACCGGACAAAATCGACGAACCGATTTAACCGAAACCGCCGGTTTTCAAGAACATTTGGGCTTAAAAAAATTAAAAATTTACAATTGACATGTTGGGTTAGTTGGCTTTATTTTTAATTTTCCTAATTCAAAATCCAACAGGTCTAGGTAGCAATATAGAATAAAATTAGAAAAATGAAAAAACAATTTGACATCTAAACTAAAAGTAAAAATCGAAAGAAGTAGAGAGAGGGAACAACTAATTCAAAGGCCAATCGGTGATATTTTTTTACAAAATTTGACATCTAAACTAAAAGTAAAAAAACAATTCTTTAGTAAGATAGTTTTATCTTGAAATAATAATTGTGGATGATTTCTTCTAGGTGATGGAACAACTAATGCAAATAAAGATGTCACCGCAGAGGAATATGAGCTTGATCTTAGAGCATTTGTTGATAATCTATGAGGTGTTGCTACTTTTTAGTTGGTGCTAAGACTAATAATAAAGTACTAAAGTGGTTATGGAAATGCTCATTGTAATTTTAAAGCATATATGTGCTAACTATTTTGAGCTTTGATGGATCTATGTTTTTTAGTTTATTATAAATCTACTATTATATCTTATTACAGGATCATCTAGGTGGCAGGGGAAGAAAAAGAAATTTGAATACTCAATCCTCGTGAAGCCACATCAACGCCACGTTAGACCACGTCAGTTTTTTAAATGACATGGCGGCCTAAGGTATATATGGTAAGTTTTGATGAGGAAGTTTCCAATCAATCTCTCTCAACACATGGCGGCCTCATCCGATCTCCACTCTCGCCCTCCCTGTCATCACCCTTCATCATCGGATGTCAATTCTGAGTCCTTTTGGGAAAAACATTTTCAACATAGTTGAAGTGCAGTAGAAGAAACATATTGAGAACCGTCAGATTCTTCCACCCATACGCCAACGATGATGGTGGAGGCGAAAGAGTTCTTTGTTGCACCGCCGACTATGTCGTCTTCACCGGTGATCAATGATGCTTCACCGAACTCGCTAATGGCCGCCCACCGATTGCTTTGAGGTTCACCTTCGTTACCCGCCAAAGTTAAATTCTTTGCTAAGACTTGATACTTGACCTTTTCAAAATTCAGATTGAGAATTGAATTTTAGTTTTGAGAGTTTCTTAATTCTTCAGTTGATTTTTTTTACCAACTTCTCTTCTCACCTCTCTCTCTCATTGATTTTTCTTTCTTTCTCCTCCGCTTGTTGGAATCCCAATCAGGGAAAAAAAGATAATCAGCTTCAGGTTTTGAACCTTCCACAGCTAAGAACTACAAGTTTTACTTTTATTTCGCTATGTAGAACACGATCTACTTTTGCAGGTGTTATGGTTTGTGCAGTGAATTTTTTTAATTTTTTCTGGTTTTGTACCTGCTTTTTTTACAGGATCTTCTTTATTAGACAGGGATTTGATTATTTCCCCCTTCTTCTCATTTATTTCTCTTGTGTTCCAATTTTCAACATTGCCTATCTTTGGTAGTGTTCTTTGGTAGTATTTGATCTACAATTTGTGTTGTCTGCCGCATCGCATGTTATGGGTAGAGTGAAAAAATGGTTGCTTTGAATTTTTGTTCGAGGGAGGAGGGCACTCAACGGCGGACAATCGAGTTCAATGAGCCGACAGATTAACAGGTATATCCACTGTCAACGCTTAGGCTGTTAAGGTAAATCTTCAACTTTGGCTAAATTTATTTTTATTTGATTCTTTACTTTTTCTGCTATGGTTGTTTTAGTGGATTTGAATAAATGGCTTGGTGAGTGATCATTTGAGTCTAAAAGCCAATAGGAGTGCCTCATGAATTCTGTCATTCCCAGTTCAGAGTAATTGTGTCTCTATCACCTCCCGCTTTCGCAATGACGCATCTCAGATCAACATTTCTTGACGTTTTGGAGTTTTTAATTGTTAAACGTCTATTGACGTTCTGTCGATATTCGTTTTGAATCACATACGCAGTCACGTAGATGTTGTTACTACGTTGCTTCGCAATCAGTTTTCCCTTACTTAGTCGGTATGATTCAATGTTATATGAGTTCTACTTTCTTCTTCTGGGCAAGCCTTCGGTGACTCATATTTACAAGGCATAGCTAATGTTTTTAGATTTGTTGTTGTGATCTATACACAGGGATGAAACATGCAATTTGTTTTCCAAAAATTATTCAAGCATGGAAGCATAGGATGAATGAAACCAATCCAACCTTAGAGGAAAAGAACAGACCTTAGAGAAAAAGAACAATCGGCCTTAGAGAAAAAGAACAGTCAGCCTCGAGATCAAAGTGCAGACCAGTTAGTTGCATATTGTTCTAATATTATCCTCTCAAAGTCTATTAGATTTTAATGGACTTTTATATAAAAATAAAAACATTATCCATTGTCTAATTATTTGATAGTATTACATGAAATTTCTTATCTCTACACACTACGTGGAGGAAATGGGCTCTCTGCGGCCCACCACGCAAAGAGAGTCACGATAATCACTACGGGATGGACCGTAGTAGATGCCGTAGTAAAAATTTGCGCAGAGAAGCCTCATCATGCGGTAGCAGCAGCAGATACTTATTGCGGCCTTACTACGGCCACAGCCGCAATAAACGAGGTTATTAATTAAGAAAAAAAGTGGATGAATCCGGATGAAAAAATTCATCCGGATTCATCCACCAACCCAGAAAAACCCAAAAATCGGTGGTGATGGTGAACAAGCGCCGGTCATGACGATGAGAAAGCGACATCGTTGGAGCGGCGGTGCTGAGGTGGGAGTGGCGACGTCGGCGATTAAGAAGAAGAAGAAGAAGAAGGGAGATAGAAAAAAGAAAGTGAAAGTGAAAGAAGAACAAGATGAAAATAAAGAAGATGATGATGATGATGATGATGAAGGAGAAGATGAAGAAAGAAAGAAGAAGAGGAGAATATGAAGAGAAGAAGGTGATGAAGAAGGAGAAAATGAAGAAGATGAAGAAGAAGGAAATGAAGAAAATGAAGAAGAAATTGAAGAAGAATGGGAAGACGAAAAGAAAGAAGAAGGATTGAAGAAGAAAATGCAAAAAATGAAGGAAGGGCGGATGAAGAAACCCTAAAAAATGGCTTACTGCGGCCAAAGCCGCAGTAAAGCTTATCGCAGCCCTCATCGGGCAAAGCCGCAGTAAAGCTTACTGCACCATTTACTGTTTTAGTTTACTGCGTCTTTGAGATTACTGCGGCCCAAACCGTAGTAAGGGCCGCAGTAAGAATTGTCTTCCCCACGTAGTGACAATCACGAATCGTCATTCTATGTAATTTACTTCCTCCACATTCTAACATGATTTTGTAGAATAACCAACTACTATTACTGTCACTATACACCTCTAATAGTTGTAATTTGCAAAATTGGTCATTAGAATTTTGAAGTGCAAAGTAGTTACCTCTCGTGCTTTATGATTTATTACCTCAATAATACACCCAAGTCGACAGATCAGCCTTCCACTCAGTTTAATGATGATATTTCGTGTAATAGTTGAGAGAGGGGAGGTTATGAAAGGTTGCGAATGTTGGAATGAATTGGAATGGGGATGGGGGTATATATATAGACGACCCTAGCTACTGCGGCCTCCTCCGTAGTACGTGGCCGCAGTAGGGATGGTGGTAGGTAGGGCACATGGCCCACGAGGGCGTACTGCAGCGTCACTACGGTTTCGGCCACAGTAAATCTAACTGCCACCCCCGCGCAGTTCGTTCACTGCGGGGAGTCGCTCACTGTGACCATAACCGCAGTTACGGCCACAGTGAGAATCGACATCTTCACGTAGTGGAAGGCTCAAGGTATTTATCTTTTCATATTTTTATTTTTTGATAAATATTTCTTCTAAGATTTTTATGCTTATTAGAGCTATTTATCCTTTCACGTTTTCATATTTATATTCCATTGCTTCTTTTACGCATTTATGTTAAGATTTCCTTCTGCTTTCATTGTATTATATGCTTTATGTTCTCTCCGTATCTATTTATTGTTTAAGAACATTTTCAGATTCTTTTTTCCTTTACTATTGATTTTTCATGATTCTTTTGCCTTCTCTATATATATGCAACTTCTTATGCACTCACAATTTGAGATATTTATTGGTAAGTTTCCTTTAGTACCTAAAAACTTATCGGGCTTTGTATGTTCTAACACATATCTTCACAAGATATTACCCCAAGAAAGCAGTAATTTTTTTTGATAATCTTGCAGAACAGCTTATTACCCAAGCTCATGTTTTGCATCTTTGTGCATTTGCACTTGATTAGATGAGCATTTGCAAATTTAAGAGTCTTTTTTCATGCAACATTATTACCTTTGTGAATATTCAAGTTTCCATATTCGATACTTGCATTGAAAGTTCTACTATTTTACTGCAAGCTTTATTCCTGTATGTGCGATATGAAATATTTTGCTTATGGAAAGCATATAGGAACTCAGTTTTATAGTTCTTACTAATATTCTTGCTATGTGGTTAATTTGAAAAGCAAGGAATGAAAAACATGAGCGGTGCAAATGAATCAAGTGGTGATATTATAGAGTAGATTGGATGAATCGGAGAAAATATTTGATTTATAATTTAAGGGCTAAGGTTGAAAAATTGCTTCTTCCGGGCATTTGTGATACATGTGATAATTATTTGAGGGTTATCTTTGATTCACAATTTTATAATTGGTTTTTTGTGTACCTAGATAGAAGTTTGGATAGTTTAGACTTTAGGTACTTAGAAAAACATGTATACCTTTTTTGAGAAACTCAAATGCTAAAGTTCGTCTTAGATATATACTTCAATTTTGCCTTTATACTCTTGTAATTTATTGTAGTCTCTTCATTTTTAAAACGTACGAGGACAAGCAAGATGAGATAGAGGTCAATTCCATTATTTTTTTGGACGGCGCAGTGGTTAGATACTCCTTCCTCGGAGAAACCCGGTGTCACGAGTTCGAGCCCCCTTCGGTTTAAACTCATCCGAGGGCAGAGCCGCAGGGGTGGTTAGATTATGCTCTAGTCGTGACGTGGTAAAACTCCCATGTCTTGGCATCCCCGGAGTTCGAAGCCGGGACCTCAAACCCGAACCCCACCTCTGCAGCACTCGGTGTGCCGCTTGGGCTAGGGATGCTAGACGTCAATTCCATTATTTAGTTCTACTTATCAATTTAAGCTTACTATTCTAATAATCAATTTAACCTACAACTTTTAAAAGTAAACAATTTTTTCCTAAATTCAATGAATTTGTTATGAATGTGGGTATGTGCAATGTGTGTTGCTAATCTACTTAGAGAGTGAATCATTATAAGATCTAGAGCTTGATGTTGTCAATATTATTGTATCATCCAATCTTCTTGAAAGACAATGGATAAAGCTTGAGCTGCAAGTGACAACTAAAGCACGCATAAAGCACATCTATAATATAATAATATAGAGGAACACTTCTAAAAATAGTCAAAAAAAATGTGAATATTACATTCCAATTAAGCCACCAATGATTCACATAGGGGAGAATTCTTAAGTTTGCCTAGGCAAACTTTACCAAATAACGGAAGTTTTACGTTTTTCTGTTTTTTTTTTGCCATAATAAGTGATTCTTCTTTCCCTTTTTTTGCCATTATTAAAGATTTTCCATATCTCCCACTTCTAATTTTAAGCTAATGTTAACGTAAACTCTTAGACAAAAGTGTCAATAAAAACATCAAACTCATACAATCTAAAGCATTTTGTCAGACAACTTATATGATAGACAATAATATATATAAGATAAAAAAACTACTTGTACATGATCAGACACTTTGAATAAAGCTTGCATTTAAATGATCAGACAATTAACATTCAAGAAGGTCTGACATTCAGTGGAGGTGTGGAGAGAATCATGGGTCAATCTCCTTTCCTTTTTTTTTGTTACTAAAGATATCTCATATTTACCAATTATGCAGTGCGCATATGCGCACATGCACATACCAATGTGCACTTACAATTCTACCCCTCCTTAAAATCTAAGAAATGAAACAATTGAAGCGGAAGACAAAGGCATCGGAGAAAAGCGGATGCCGGCATCGACTATCAAAGAGGCAAGCATCGATCAACATGCGACCAGTGAGTGCAGACGGCAAGCAACGAGAGTGGATTGATGAGAGGAGTTTGCAAATCGAATCATCGAACAACATCGACATGATCGCGATCGACGACTGGCCTGAAGGAGAAGGCGAGATTGGTGTTCTTCTATCGAAGCTCCGATTTCATTCTTCCTCATTGATCATAAGAGACACGATTGTGATTTCAGGAAAAAAATAACATCATAATTATATATTTCGTAACTGCAAAAAAGTATTAGATATGTCCACCTAATTTTACAGAAGTGTCTAAATGTGTATATGAATGTGTATGTGTAATGATTTACCTCTGATATGCAAGTATTGCATTTGATCATTGCTTTGTTTCTTCTAAATTAACTATATGTAGTTGCAAACTTTGTATCTGTTGCATGGTGATACAATTCATATTTTACACCACATAATGTTTAGATTTGTTTTGAATATTTTCATATCAGACAGATAAATCGCGTGTATATAACACTTGTTGTGTGACTGATAGACATATTATATGTTTCAATATACTTTATAAAAATGTCAAACAACAGTAAATTTCTCGACAACGACAGTTCTCGAGAGTTTCATAAACACTTCTTGAACATTTGATAGACACTTCTTGAATAATTTGATAGACACTTTCTTAAATATTTGATAGACACTTCTCGAACAGATAGGTATTTTTTCACAATATATTATTAAAATGACAAATTTATTAAATGTATTGGACACTTCTTCAATATTTTTTTTTGAAAACGACCACTTGGATTAAAAGAAAAAAGGAGGTTGACCTCCAAGGAGGAAGACAGACCTAAGAGTTCAAAAGTTCAAAACATGAAAGATATACAAGAGCAAATGACAATTAAGAACAATTTCCAAAGCCCCCATGGGATGAGTCACCCAATCCCTCCAAGTGAGACTGCATTTAGACCACCTTGAAGATATCCAGAGGAAGGATAAATATTGGATCGAGTCAAGCAATTCCGATGATGATGTTCCTTTTCCGCCGTGTGTGTTGTCGTTCCGATCTTGCCAAATGCGCCAGACGGCGACGAGCTTGATAGCAAAATCTGGATAGACACTTCTTGAATACTTAATAGACAGTTCTTGAATACTGGATAGACACTTCTTGAAGATTTAGGTACTTTTCTCTTTTCCTTGACAAATCTTGTTCCGGATGAAGTATCATACATATCTTGAGTTTTTGACAAACACTTTATATATTCTAAGAGAGGGAACTTTGAAAGATCTATCAAAAAGCAGAAGTGTTAGAAAGAAACAGAGAGGTTGAAATTGTCTGATGAAAGAAACAATTCTACTATATATTTGAAAGAAACAATTCTACTATATATTGATTTTGTTGCATTTAGTCTGTGACTGTAGAAGATAAAAGTGTGCATGTGGTGATGAGACGGAGGCCTCTGGCGATGAGATTGAAGGTACCGAAAATGAGATTCAAGGCCATGAAAATGAGACGATGGCGATGATATCGGAGACAAGGACGATTAGTCGGAGATGACGGCAATGAATCAGAGATGTCGGCGATGAGTCGGAGATGATGACAATGATATCGGAAGCAATATAGATGGTATCGGAAGCAACGATGACAAATCTGGGGCCGTCACGTTGAGATCGAAGGCGACGACAAAGAAATTGAAGGTGACGATGATGAGATCCGAGGCCACGCAATGATGATATCTTAGACATTCTGTGAAAGCTAACTGATAGGGGTAAATTAGTCCATCCCTTAAATTTTTTAGTGTTTCAATCACATGGTTTTTTATTAGTTTACGCTTAAATTAAGTATGTGTAGATACACATACGTGTATCATAAAAGGACTCATTTATTTGCAAGTTGCCGAATAATGTTATCAGATTTGTCTTATATATATATATATATATATATATATATATATATATAGATATATTAATCATATTCAATAGGTCTGATTAGAACGTCTGACATCATTTGAATTGTTGTTTGAAATTTAATTCATTATGTCTAATATGTTATCTATGTACATTTAGGAGTTAGTATTTGTTTACATGCATATATATATATATATATATATATGTATATATATATATATTTGCAAGTTGTCTGATAATGGTATCGGGTTTTTTTAGAATTTTTAATGTTTGTTTTGATATGTTAAATCATGTGCAACAGACACTAAACCAAGACAAATCGTTGATATCCTCGGACAATATCTAAGTATGTTATCAGACAAAAATGTAAAAATATCAGACAATTATCTAAAAAAATTATCAGACAATCACACATTTAAATTTCAGATAATTAATTGGAGAACCAAGAAAACAGAGGGAGGAAACAGAGTTGCCCAAGCAAACTTTGCCTAGGCATATACAAGTGAATCCCCACATAGGCGTCACCTCATAATTGGTTTTTTTTTGCAACATTAAATGTGCAGTTAATGGTACCGATTTTTAATAAATGATTTCCTTAATTATGGGATCACATCCCTAATCTGGTCTCTAACAATCAATTACCTTAATTATAGGGACGACATCACTAATCAATTACATTTAACATCCCAATAAAATCACTAACCAATTACATTAACTACCCCAAAAAATATGTTGATTGATTCACACAAATGGTAAATTGACATTGTGTCTTCTAATCTACGTATAACCGTATGAAAATGATAATAATTCATACCTATTGAAAATACAATTAATCACAATTAATTCATTCCTTTATTCTCTCTCATTCATTTTTTTCATCACTTTCCTCTTTTCACTTCATTCGCCTCTTCTCTCCCATTATTTTTCCTTGCTTCAATCTCAGAGGGAAAGGATAAGATAAAAAAAGGTTGCAGTCCGTCGGACAAGGAGGAGTATTTGACACTAGATGAAATAAGTGGTGGTGTGGTTGTTGGAAGTGGTGATGGGCAGTTTATTTTGTTCTAAGGCGGCTAGCTGTTTTTTTTTAACTACAACTTGTATGTAAATATATGAATAAATAATTGTGACCAAGAAGCGACCTACTTGTACTCACCAAACAAAGTCACCTACCAATATCACTTCTGCCAGAACAAACACATGCAGGACCTGCACTTCACACAACCACATATTGCCCTAGCAACAAAAAACCTAACACATAAACAGAACGGGTTGAACACCCTCTCCTCAAGAACACCTCACGACAAACATAATCACTACATAACTCATTACCCTGCAGACAACAAAGGTGCTAACAACCACATTTCCCAAGCCACCTGGAATTTTTTACATTTACTGCTGATGGCCGTCAGACCCAATCATCCCAAAAGGTCTAGGAAAAGGCCCAGTCAGCAACCCAATATAAGGGCCCCATTAAAAATCTAAGTGTTAGTAACTAAAACCTAATGGAACAGTGACATCGTTGGACCTAACGAAAACTTACTCGAACAGGACACGAGATATTCCCGAGGAAACATACCCGGAGACACGAAACACGTGTCCATTAACGCTATATTGAAATATTACGACTTTGTCACCATTAATATGGGCTATATAAGACATTTATGGCAAAAGTCAAAGGGACGTCTTTCTTGCAATCACTTTCATCTAAAACAGAACAAGAACAAGACATACAAAACCCCCCATCCTCGAATCCCGAGAAACGCATATTGCACAAATCCCAATGGCATCTAGCAACGCCAACACACGTCAACTCCGCAGACACGTGGCGGCTGCCCAAACGGATCCGCCACCAACTGCTAATCTACAAATATGATAAAGTCTGGATCTCAAAGAGTATCGATGAGGATCGATCTATATGCTTGAGCTTCCTGTTGGGGTTTGGAAGCGTGAGCAAACAACACAAAATAATTTTTTCACCGTGACGATTCACGGTTTTCTACACTTTCAATATCAAACCAACTATTACAAACACTAATTCTCTCAACTCTCAATTTCTCACAACCCGAACTCGTCGGCTCGAACTCATCGGCTCAAACACGCACCACAACAAAAACTAACAACACTTGTTGTTCTATCTCACCAATGCTAGCCACACAACAATTGGCTGCCACTACAAAACCTAAGCTAGTTGCTCCTATATATATAGGAACACAAGCAATTATAATCCTAAACAAACTAAAACAAGAGACATACGGATAAATCCTAGACTACCTAGGAATCCAAAATCAATTCTAAAACTCACGCCTTCTAACCCAAACCAATTCGCCACTTCATCTTGTGATCCGGCCCAACTTTTCAAATTGGAACAATCACAACTTTGGTCCTCTAACTTTGTTAATTCATAATTTGAGTCACTAACTCCAACACTTCCATCACCAAAGGTGGCGAGCATTTGACACTAGCTAGATGATGTACTCAACTCAACAGATCAAGTCAACCAACATCGAAGTCTCTTATTTGTGTGAACATCAAACACAACGTTTTTAATTTATATTAACACGGTTGATTTTTTTATTGGAAAAAGTGAACTCATGACGAAGTCGGGCGGGTATAGTTAAGATTAATTAGGAAGTCATTATATTGATCAATTAGTCAAGAGATTGATATATTTAAAAGTACATATTTTTTAGTAGAGGAAAATGTCAAGGAAAAGGTGTAATCTTTAATTCTAGGATACATAAATGAAATCATGTGTGCAATTTTTTCAATGGTGGAGAGGGAGTATAACTTTTTGTTTTCTATATGGAAAAATATGTCTTCAATGACGCATGTATTTTCATTGTGTTTGAGTTAAATATATGTATCATCAAACCATCATGCAATTTTTTTTTTTTACATCAAGGTTCTTTATTTCTATCTTAATTTTTTTCAGAGTTAAACTGTCTAAATAAACGGAGGATTATTTGAATATTACTATTATATTTAATATTAATATTTATTTGTTATAAGCCTATAGAGTACTCCTATTATTCTAGATAACAAGAGCTTAGTGCACAAGTTATAAAGTTCTGAAAACTAGTAAAAATATTCCAGGTAATTAAGCATTCTCTTCTTCTTCTTCTTCCTCTTAGCAGCAGTCTTGCACCTCTCCTTCTTTAGCGTCAACTCCACCACCATTTTCTACACTGATTTTGACTTGCGTGTTATGGATTATTAAAAATTAAGATGATATAGACTTACCTTTACTCAATCCACAAAGTGAGACCGAAGAAATTAAAGTGTGAAGAATGAAGAGTTTCAATGATTCTTTTTATTATAATTCCTCCGTTCGCTAATAATTGAACCAATTGATTTTCATATTTCAAGATTAATGTTTAACTCAAATTTTAACAAAGATAAATATTGAAAAATTCACAAAAAATATATTTAGAAAAAGAATGTTGCAAATTATGATATGCATATAAGTTATTTAACTTAAAATGTTTAAAGATTCATGAAAAAAAATCATAGATTAAATACCCTGAAACAGTGAAAACAAATTGTTCAATTATTAGCGGACGGAGGGAGTATTATTTTTCCCTTTTTAATTACCATGTTTACGAAAACACTAATACTCACTCCGTTCCAAAAGTAATGCAACATTTATTTTTCAGCATTTAATATATAATTTTATTTTAATATCAATTTAAATTTGAAAATTGAAAATTTTATATATAACTTAAAATTTGATATCTTAACTTTGTAAATATATTTTTGATAGTTTTTTCATTAAGAAATAATATAGATAAATTGAAGTCAAATTAACAATAAAAGTCGACAGTGTTATTTCTTTTAATACAAATGAGTAAATAATGATAATGATTGCTCCCGTGCCATCAGCTAATTTAGTTTATTCATGTACTTTGGCTAGGTGATTAATGAATGATTGTTTAAACCCTGTTTCGAAATAAATGTTTCAATCAACTCTAAGGTTTTGGATAATTTTTTAATGAATGAAATCAAACAGATAAACCCTAAAAGTTATCTGTAAATAGTATTTTCAAAATACAATAACTAGCTACTTGAAAAAGTTGTTGTCAAACATACTGTTAATTACATAAGAAGTATATAGAAAAAATAAAATGAGATATTAGTGATTGAATAATTGCTTAGTTACAAAGTATATAGAAAGGATGTCTTCCAAATTCCCCATCAATTTACAAAAACTTTCTCTCTTGACATGCCATAGGGCACCAATAGTCCTAAGGATCAGTTCAGCTGCAAGTAAGTGAGAAATGATTTTTGGGATAATTGGGATGTGTGTTTTGATTGATGGATGAGATATATTTGAGTAGAGAAATTTGAGAAAAAGGTAATTTGATAGAAATTTGATGGAAAATTGAGATATTTAAGGTTGATTTATCTATTGGGATTGGAAAACTGGAAATTCTTTTGGGAAATTATTGTGCTAGACTGAGCCTAAAAGTTTATATATTTTAAGGTAAATTACATAAGCATTTTGAGGTTTAGTAAAACTTTTAATTAAACCTCATCTATTTTGAAGTATAGTAATACCTTTAGTCACACCTCTTAACCGTTTAGGTGTTACTTGACTTTTAAAATTTTTATAAGTAATTACACTAACTATACTTCAAAACAGTTAAGGGAGGAGAGGCTTGGGCTCATCTATTTCGTGGTGGCATGGTCTCACTCTCGCCTCCGCCGCTGCGGCTTAAGCTTCTATGTTGTATGCATTGCAATAGCGATCATGCGATACTGATGATGGGCAAAGTGACTGGTTGAGAAGGGAGATTGGAGGGAAATAAAATGTTGGGGTTGAAGGTTTAGAGTTAGAAATATTAATTAGTAACAATAAGAATAAGAGTAGTTAATCTTAAAAATTTTTAACGGTCAACAAACACCACAAATGATCAAGGAGGAAAATTGAAGGGTTTCAAAAATAGAGAAGACAAACTAAAGATTTCATTTAACTTTGGGGGTGCTTTTGTAGTTTTCCCTATATTTTATCAAAACAGTAAAAACCATACCATAGTCATACCATACCTTTTCAAACATTTGAAACTTTAAAAAAAAAAAAAACTACTATGCTGAACGCCGCAAAATGGGACTTTTAGTATTTGGTAAAATCAACTTGATGGGATGACAAAAAAAACCTTGATGCTTTTTTTTTCTCTAAAATAAAATTATCCACAAAATCTCTACCAGTTAAATTCCATTTCTTGACGTGATCAGTGATGTTAATCCCGATTCTCAAATTTCCTCAGATAAATCGATGGCAATATTCAGACCTTTAACTGGACGCCATATGTGGTCAAGAGGAGACAAAATTTAGTATTTTTATCGCTCAGCCTTTATTAAACTGGAGTATAATGAAACCGTCATTGCAAACAACTCCATCTTCTTCAAAATCCGAAAGCCATCAACTTTCCACAGTGCAGCGCAGGCTGTTCAGTCATCAATGGCTGCCTTCGCTTTCATACTCTGCATTCTGATCGTCTGGTGGAGCTTCAAAGTCCTGCAGGATGTCTGGTGGAACCCAAGGAGGATAGAGAGGCAGCTGAAGAAGCAGGGAATCTATGGACCTCCATACAGGTTCATCCATGGAAACCTCCAGGAGATGATGAAGCTGGCCAAGGCCATTGGGTCTAAACCCATGGGCCTTCACCATGATATCATGCCCAAGATCAACCCTTTTCTCCATAACCTCCTCACCACATACAAGGGTTAGTAACATGAGTGAGAAAGATTGTTCCTTTTTCAACTGCAGGGTTCCTGTAATTTTGATGCTTACCATGTGTTAATGGATGCAGAGAAGCCGTTTGTTTTCTGGTACGGTACTGTCCCTCGCGTGGTCATCACTGATCCAGTGCTGATAAGAGAGATTCTCAATACCAAATCAGATAGCATCAGGAAGATAGAGATGAATGCATTTACCAAGTTGTTCATCTCAGGAGTTGCAACCTACAATGGAGACAAATGGGCAAAGCACAGGAAGATCATCACTCCTGCTTTCCATATGGAGAAGCTTAAGGTTAGTTGAAATTGAGATTTCATTCTCAATTTAAGTAAATTTACTGTTTTTATACTTATATTTATCTAGGTTTGGGTCAATTATAAAAGAATTCTGTAAAAATATGAGTAAGTTGGACTTAAGACATTGGCTTAAGTCTAACCAAATAGGCCCAGAGTAATTAGGGGCTAATCACTAATTTGTGGATCCTATTGATGACACCGCAGTTGATGATGCCTGCCTTCTCAGCATGTTGTGATGAGATGATAGAGAAATGGGGGAAGCTAGTCCAGTTCATGGGACCCTCTGAAGTGGATGTGAAAGCTGAATTCCAGAACTTGACAGCAGATGTGATATCAAGAGTGGCCTTTGGTAGCAATTATCAAGAAGGGATGCTAGTTTTCTTGCTTCAGAAGGAACAAGGTCAGCTCTCTTCGAGATCTGCCTTGGCCCATGTGTTCCCTTTCTTAAGGTTTCTCCCAACCAAGACGAATGGAAGGATGAAGGAGATCCACAAGCTCATTACAGACAAGCTGAGAGAGGTGGTGGCGAAGCGAGAGAAGGCGCTGAGATCAGGAGAGACGGGGAAAGAAGGCTTGTTGGGTTTGATGTTGAAGGCCAACTTGAATGAGGTGAAAGAGAGTGGCCATGAAAGGGGTGCAGGGATGAGCATGGAAGATTTGATAGAAGAGTGCAAGCTGTTCTACTTTGCTGGTCATGAGACCACAGCCAATCTGCTGAGTTGGACTCTCATAGCTCTCAGCATGCACCCACACTGGCAAGAACAGGCCAGGGAAGAAGTGTTGCAGGTCCTGGGGAACACAAAGCCAAGCTTTGATGACCTTAACAATTTGAAGACTGTAAGTGACCTATAGCTGAAAAGTTCATAAAAGTCCCAGCTTTGTCTGTTACTTTGAAAAGTTCTGTGATTTCATGAAGGTTCCAGCTGATCTGTTACTTCCAAAACTTTTGTGATTCATAAAGGTCTCATTTTTTTCTGTTATTTTGAAAAGTAATACAATGACATATTGTGAGTAAATCAAGATCCTTTCTTGTTTGTTTAGGTTACCATGATCCTGCTAGAAGTGTTAAGGCTGTACCCACCAACGTCCATACAAAGGTGCATACACAGAGAGATGAAGGTAGGAGATATGGTGCTACCAGCAGGGACACAAGTGATGATTCCATCAGTGGCAGTGCACAGAGACAAGCACAAATGGGGCAAAGATGCCATGGAGTTCAATCCATCTAGATTCTCAAAGGGAGTTTCAATGGCCACCAATGGTGAGGTCTGTTATTTCCCATTTGGGTGGGGTCCCAGAATCTGCATTGGACAGAACTTGGCCATGATTGAAGCTAAACTGGTTCTGTCACAGATATTGCAGCACTTCACCTTCCAACTCTCACCCTCCTACTCTCATGCTCCTTCGGCTTCTATCACTGTTGAACCGCAGTTTGGGGCTCACCTCATCTTGAACAAGCTTTGATGTTTCATGTAAATTTTACTTTTTTTGTTTGGTATTAGGAGTATTGGGTAGTAGGGTTGCACTTTCATTCTCTGTTTGGGTTTACTTGAAGGAGCCTTGCTTGCCTCTGCTCCTGCTCTTATCATGTTAATAATTCAACCTGTATACAAGTAGGATATTTATAAAACAGCTGTAGAAAAAAAAAAGAAGAGGAAAAACACCTATCCCGTTTCAAAACATTTGCAGCAAGAAATCTTAATAAATCTCTTTTTAGATAAATCTAGTTTCATACTCTCAGATTGATACGTTTGTTTTTCTACATTTAATCTATGGTTTTAATTCTTTAACATGATGACATATAAAGTCAAATAATACATATGCATATACGATAATTACAATCAAAGGCGTGCAAACACATCATCGAATGTAAATAACTTCCCTAAATCGGCCACTATTTGCTATAAAGAGGGAAACACTTATACATGATTAGATACAAGAGATTCAGATTACTGATATTCTTTTTTTTTGAAATGCATCCTCAAAGCTACGGAGGGGAAAGAAGAACATGGGAGAAAGAAGAAAAACAACAAGAGGCGGTGGAGATAGCTAGTTGCCAATTGCCTCCAGCGGGTTGTGAATCCAATTTACCCAACTGAATTTTGCTTCGTGGAACCTGTGAGGGATCCATAAGTAAGAAAGGAGTTGGATGTTTGTTACTGTAGAGAAATTCTGGTTCAGGGAAGGTTTGAAAATTACTGAATTCCGCTTTGACCACAAACACCATACCGAAATATACCGGATCGCCCACCAGGCTTTGCGCTGGTTATTGGAGAGTCGACAGGGGTTGCAGTTTTCTAAGAGTAGATTGTCCCAAGAGACCGCAAAAAAAAGAACCCATTTGACACCATTGGAAAATCTTCGACCAAAGAACGAAGGCAATGGAGCAAGAAGAAAGAACATGGGTCGTTTGTTCAAATATGCAGCTACAGGATGAGCACGCTACACTATCAAGGGGGACTCCTCTTCTTGCGAGTTGAACTTTGGAAGGAAGACAGGCGAGAGTAGCCCTCCATGCGAAAATATTGATCTTGATTGGAATTCAATTGTTCCATGGAGTTCTAGCCACATTCGAAAGAGGATTAAGCGTGGCCTTCTGAATGAAATTAGAAAGAGATGAAACCGAGAAAACTCCAGAGTTGTCCCAACACCACCGCCAAGAATCTTGAGCATCTGCAACCAGAAGACAATGATCTAGCATAGAAGGTAGATCGGTTAGTTCGTCCAAAGACCTGCCACTAGGCTCCCTTCTCCAACACCATACCCATTTCCAAACACCATCCCGCCACTGACCTCTATCTGAAATTAGACACCCCACATCTGACTCTAGAGCTGCAAGTCTAGGAAATTTTTCTTTAAGACTCTTCTCCCCTAACCAAACGTTCCCCAGAATCTGGTTTTGCAACTATTACCCACCTTTCTACCTATACCATTTGACAAAAGAAGGTCCCATTTCTTTAGATCCCGCCAATTTTGAAAATGCTTCCCCCCAAACTCCACTCGGAAAACAGAATGAGCATTGTTAAAATCCCCTCATCACCATGTATAGCCTTAACGACCTTGACGCAGAAAGATCCCTCCTCCATTCTAAACTTCCACCACCATTTCCCTAAGAGAGCCTTATTTTTTGCTGCAAACTTCCTACATTTAAACCACCCTTATCCGAGTCACCCAAAATTCTATCCCATGAGATCCACAAAATTTTCACTTTTTCACTGTTTCCCCTCAGAAAAAATTCATACGTAAACTTTCAAGGGTTTTTAGGGTCTTTCCAGGAGCATGAAACACAGAGAAGAAAAACAGGGGAAGGGTGCCCAAGACTGATTTCAGCAGAGTTAAACGACTGCCAATCGAGATGTTGCATTTCTAGGAACTCATCTTCTGTTGAAGTTTTTCTGTAATACCTTTCCAAGACTCCATTTTTTGCATATTACCACCCACCGACATACCAAGATAAGCAAACGACAGAATGCCCGGACGGCAACCCACAAAACTGGCAAACTGCTCCACCACTGAAGGAACCGATCCCTATACCATAGAGGCAAGACTTTGCAAGGTTGATTGATAATCCAGAAACTGCTTGAAAGTTCTTTAACAGGCAGAGCAAGTTGGTCAGGTTCCTCTTTTCCCAATTGCCGAAGAACATTGTATCATATGCATATTGTAAGTGCGTGATATAAGAGCCGTTGTTTCCTAGCTAAATTCCTCTAAAAATGTGAGCATCCCTTGCTGCCTCTATGATAACATTTAAGCCTTCCACTACTAGCAGAAAAGGGAAGGGGGAGAGCGGGACTCCTTGCCTCACTCGGTCACTCCTCTTTCCACTCCGAACTCCTCTGTTGGGCTTCCATTTACAAGCACCAAAACTGCCATCGAACTGATACATTCAGAAATCCAGACTAACCATTTCCTCCCAAAACCCATTGCTGCATGACCAATATTCTACTGATATTAGGGGGTTTCAAACATACCCATTTTCACGTGAAAAACCTTGCGTGATTCACCTCTTATTACGCGGACCTCAGGTGAAAAACACGAAAGTGAACTGTGTTTTTCACCTGAGAAGCCTCTCCTTATTCACCTCTCTTCAACGCTCGGCGCTCCCACTCCTGTCGTAGCTGAAGGTCATCGTCATTTCATCGTCTTCCTGCCGTTCGAATCGTTGTAGCGCTTTATCTCCCTCAATTTTCTATCTTCCCAGCTAAATATGGTACAAATTCTCGATGGGTTAGAACAAAGGTTGCTTGATTTTGTCTCGGCTTGCTAGATTTGTGCTTGATTTTATCTCCCTCAATTTGAACTACAGTGCATCACGAAATTATGCGCGCACAATCGTCCGTACATAATCCCGCACAATATTGTGCCCAGAACACAGTTGCATACAAAGGCTTGCGCACATGTGCACTAACCTCTCGGAACTCTCGTTATTCACATTATGCTCTCCTCCTTATTCATGGATCCTCAAACTTAACCATCATCTTTTCACTTTTCTCATTCACCTCAAATTCACTCACCAATTAGGTGAATAACTTTCTATTCACTTCTTATGTTTGAAACCTGCTATTATGAGACTTAAAATAATTGTTTTAATCATATCTCATTACAAGTTGAGAAGTTAATATTCCACTTTAAAAAAAATCCACTATTATG
Organism: Stellera chamaejasme; assembly: GCA_024586325.1. NCBI lineage: Eukaryota > Viridiplantae > Streptophyta > Magnoliopsida > Malvales > Thymelaeaceae > Stellera > Stellera chamaejasme. Next base: position 3,686,355 of record CM044986.1, read on the forward strand.
GAAAAGGACGAAATCCACACAATGTACTTCAAATTGTATCGATTTTTATAAAGATTTCAAACTCAGAATTAGCTAGCCATGGTTCCTCTAGAGGTTCAAAAGTAAATGTCATGAACTGAAAACCATCAAATGGTAGCGAATAGCCATGGAACCAAACTGAATTTTAGCCTTTTAGCAGCTCTGCAACACGCCATCACCATATTTACTTACAGGTTACAAGGCTGTGGAAATGGAATGCTCGCTCATACATAATGGAAAACCCTACAGGAGGACACTCCTTTCAACATTCAAGGGCACCACCAAACTCAAGTCTCTCCCATCAGCCTTCTACGTAAATGCAAGGGCCAGTTTCACTGGTCTGACTGAACTAGCGTCGTCTCTCATAATTCACACCCGTCGAGATTACTCCTCTACGTATTCCGGATTCTCCTTTAAGATGACAAAACCTTCGAGAATGGGCGACTGAGGAATGTACCTGCACCACCAATGATTGTTTTAGCTCGACACAGTTGAGAACAAGTAAATGCAGATATGAGACCTACAGAAGGGCACAAGTATACGACACATGCATAAATGCTCAGGCTTACTTCTCGGTGGCCAGTTCTGCCCGATCACCAGCAGCAAGCAGGACAGGAGTGGAATGGGTTTGGAAACCGGTAATTGTCTTCGGTCGGCCTGCCTGGCCCACAACATCAACAGCCTGACCCACTCTAACTGGGACAGATAGAGGTTTAAGGTTCTCATCCACCGTCATCAGCATCCTTGGTTGCATCGCCAGAACGAGGAAGTACAACACGTAATGGTACTTCCCCAGTACAATGGCCTTCATATCAAGACATGCGTGCAACATGGTCACCAAACCAGCTAGTGCAGTTCTGCAAAACAAGAACAATGGGTTGAGCTATTTCACCGAATTGAGTACTTCTCTCAGAAAGGGCGGGGGGACTCACGGTGAGAGCAAGAAGCGATCAGAGTGATACGGGTTGAGGGTTAGGAGGCCCTTCCCCATGTGTACAAGACCCTGAGCAGTTCGTACCTGTAAAATAGTTCAAGTTACTGAATCTCTTCCTTGAGTGAAAGGTAAAACTTGAAGCTTTAATATAAAATAGATATGTCTTACACAGAACAAAAGGCTGACGTCTTTGTAATAATAACTAGAAAGATTCCGGAGCATCCCAGCTATACGTGCATTGTTAGTTCCAGCACCAATCAAACCCAAGGAAATAACTGCAGCCTGTAGCGGCAGACAATACTTAGATACCAGCTCATAAATACAGAATGATCAACAAAGATAAAGCAAACAACCACAACATTCTACCAGAAAGAAAGAAAGAAAGAAAGAAAGAAAGAAACCACATCATCCTACCATTGCAACTTCAGAATCTGTATCATGGCTGAGCCTACTCAATGTGTCCATAACAGTAACCTGTAAAAACAAAGAAAAAGCAATCAACAGGTAGTCAAACTCACACACTTCAGCACAAATCTGCTTCCTGGGCAGAGGTGGTACTGGATGCAGTAACATGTACCCTCGGGCACTATCCAAGCCATTGAGACCAAAACTAAAGAGCATAACTTCATTGCCTATGTTTCAGCCCATAACCTTTTACCAGCACAAATTTAGAAACTTGTTGCCCTCACTGCAAATTTCATTTTAAAGATTGCAAAGAAACTGCTTAACGTGCAAAAAAATATGTAGCAGAGAATTGTTAGACAGACTTGTGAACAGGAGGCACTGAATTCAGTTATTTGCACATCATTTGGCAAGATATCTCAGAATTTGTTTGTACATTTAGCACTGTCCGGATAAAACTTTAGAAAGCAAAGAAATATCTGAGGTAAAAAGCAGAGCTAATACTTCCAGTACCTTTGGATTTGATATGCAAAGAAGACCAAGGGCTAATGGAACTGCCCTTCGGATATTGTGTTCACCATACTGTAACAGATGCTCCAATGAGCGTATGGCCATGTCCGATCCCAGTTCTTCTGCCATTGCTACCATGGCAATACCAAGCACGGCTGGCCCTTGGAACATTTCCCCTTTCTCAAGATGTTGAGCACAAGTGCCCAAAAGGTTTTGGACCTGTATAGAGAAAAGAAACATCAGCTTCAAGGCAAATCAACATATTTATGACATAAAAAACGAAGCAGAAATCACCATAAATCATACAATCCGTTTGGATTCTTTAGCACCATGGACAAGTCCATTAACAAGAAAAACAATCCCTCACATTCGTCGTCCATCAACAATTCTCCAAACACGCACTTAATAAGAGTCCGGCCAAAGACTACCTAATAAGGCTAATTCCAAAACAATTTACTGAAAATTTTAAGCCCGTAGCAAAAATTGAAGACTCGATGTATTACTCTCTTGACAGGCATTAATAGGCTTCCTAAAGATACCTTGAGAACATTTCCAGTGCCTGCATATGCACAAGAAAGCAGTGTTACATCACAATACTGCTGTATTTTCTCGTTGAATGTCTTTGAAACTTCAGCAGTGGCCTCTACTCTTTCCTGTAAATAAGAAGTGATTTGAGTGAGAAGTAGGATAATGTTTCCAATAAAAAAATAGTCTTGCTGGAACTCAAGTCACATGAACCCATAAAGCTCTTTTCAGCTATCCTTTTTTTTCAATATTTAAGGACTTCTTCAAACAGAAACAAACATCTAGTATAATGTCAGTTATAAGTGAAGAAGTTATGCATCTCTTTACAAAGGGAACTGTAGTCCACATCTCAATCCTTTAGTCCTCTTTTATCTAAGATTAGCAAAAGAGATGTGTCAACCCCGAACATGCATCTTTACCACAATGGTAATTAAAACTGACATATGGATAACTCATTTTGTGGACGGAAAAGGAAAAAAACCCAGAGCATAAGGTATACATTACCTGCTTGCCAAGGTATAAGAGACCAAGTCCAAGAGGTAATAGTCGAGTGAGGGGCTCTCCCAATTCTGATTCACTTCGTTCCATTAAAGAAAGAATGATAGCCTGCGCAACCTCCTCATTACATGAACCAACATATATCAAACCCAAGCTGATAGCAGTAAACGCTTTGACATCAAGAGGAGCATTTGCATCACTGAGTATGGGAGTCAGACTAGAGCAAATCTGTCAATGAACTTCATAAGTTAGCATCTACCAGAAGTAAACCAAGACACGTTGTAACATGCCAATGCCAGGTAAAATCCTATTTTAACCGGTTATCGCAACACAATCCAAGTAGCAGACAAAATCCTGATTTATGAAACAACAGGATATATAGATCCCAACTACAGTTGTATCATACAAACTACTCAACATAATTATTACCTGTTCATTCTGTGAACCAGCGTATGCGATTCCCAGGCCCATAATGGCACCAATTCTCACAAATGGATCTTCTTTATCTATATAATCACTTAGGAGGGCCAACGCCTGAGACATAAGCAAAATATTAAGAGGTAAAACAGTTTTTTCCCTCATTTTCTGAATAAAGGCAAACAAAGGATATTAGAACTTACAGGATCACAGTCATTCTTAATTCCACAATTGACAATCCCAACTCCTAACAAAGCCCCGGCAATCACTTGGCTGTCACTGCTATGGAAGTACTTATCAATTTGAGCAAGACCAGAGTCAACATCCCAGAGCAGAATCATACCCTGCAACCAAGGGAAAGATGTGACACATGGAAAATTATGCCAAAAATATTTATGAGAAGGAATGCATACCAGACTGGCAGCAGCACTGATTTTTCCATGTTCCTTATTTTTGAAGAGCCAGTTTCCAGAAGAGCCACTAGATGAGTCTGACGGTACGGTCATCAGCTTATCCTAGAAAGGAAGGACAGAGGTAAACCACAATATCGCATAAAATAAGCCAGCCAAACAACAGAAACACTAGATGATGCAGGTTTCAATGTCTGATTCAAGGTTAAATCATGTGCATCTAGTGTTACATATATTCCTATAAGTATCTAAAAGAGATCTAAGATTCCCACAACTTACCTGACCGAATCCCGCATTCACAAAAGCATTCACAAATGTAGCAGCCAAGTTCTGTCTGGCTGAGTCCACGCTTGCGCTAGCACTGACACGGCCATCAATCAAGTGTGCCTGAGAAGATAAATCATGCAATTCCTCAATTCAGATAAGTAACTAAACAGCATCACCAGCATCATTCTTCATCATATACTTACATAACAAGATCAGAAAGAATAACAAGAATGAACTGGTGACCCTGACAATCCCAACGTTCCCACGGCTTCCCAAAAGAAATCAACAAATGAGTAAAAGGAAGAGGAACAATGGACTAACGGACAGCAATCAGAGAGAACTCTTGACACAGACTTGGAATGGGGGCAAGCTGTTGTCTGTGGTTTCACAAGTTATTAATAAGCAAAAGCTCGCACCTTATATATATCTTCAGGTGATTTAGGCTCCATAACCTCTATATCACGAGCAAGGCTAAGATACCCTTCGCTTAATTTACAGTTGTTGATGATTTCCTGTAATTCTTCCCTTTCATTTTCATCTGCTATCATCTCTCCATCAAGCTCAAACCTTATGCCCTACACCAAAGAAAAAATATTATGCAGCAATCTCACGCTTGTATTTATCATCATGAACTTAAAAGATCAGCAACGGGGGAATTCTTTCAACCAGTTGACAATCAATTCATAAAACTAATAGATGAATAGAACTGTTTCCAACATATTCGACGGAGTAGAGCTTACATGTCGAGCAAGCATGTAGCAGAACTGCTTCTTCTGTAGCAGATCGTTGCAAGCAATAAATACCTGCTTCACGTGCTGCAAGGGAACTTATGCTTCAGATAGTAGCAATGAAAATACCACGTGCTAAAAAATTATGGAAGATGAAACAAAGGCCTCAAGCTTATCCACTGTTTCCTTGAAATGTAGGACTAATTCTAGTTGTATTATTATCTGAAAACATTACAGCTTCCTGATTCAGTCGGAATGAGTACAAGTTGTACCTGCATGTTATCAAGGGAAAGTGCAATTTGTACTGCATTCGCATATTCCCCATACTTGAGATAAATTTTGTACGCGATGTCAAGAACTAACATGTCATCTGGGGCAAGAACATATCTGCATTGTGGAACCAATAGTCAATAAAAACTTAATCCTGTACAACGGTACTTCATTAAGAAGGTTTAAGAGATTTCAAAGAAACAATATAAAGGCTGTGTTCATTTTTAACAGAACAAACTCCGAACATTTAAAAAAAATTAAATTTTCCCTCTACCTTTTCACTTTACTTTTAAAAACTCGAGCTTATTTCAATAACTTTTTCCAAATGCACACAACCGAAAACGAAAATGACAATGAAAAACAAAAAATGAAGGAAGAACTTCAAAAACAATGAACGCGTTTCAGATTCACAAGGGTGAATTTGTAGCCTAATGGGAATACATGAAACACTCCATCCACCCAAGAAAATAAAATCATCTTCCTTTTGACATCATCGAAGGAAAACTACTGATATAGATGAATATTTAGGAAACAATACAGTCAATTAATATGCTACAAAATCAACACAAGAGCCTTTATGTCTCAAAGGAAGCTCTAGTAATTTTCAGAAACATACTAACCTCGCCATACTAGTGAGATATAGACAGGTCCTCTTAAAATTTGTGCTATCGACAAATTTAACCAAAGGATCAAGGTCTTCAACCTGTATTTTGATGTGCACCACACATCAACAACCCATGCAAAAGAGAGTGCTGAGAATATAATAGTAAGAACAAGAAACTATAAGAAGGTATAGGTTGCAAGTGTCTCTTACTTCCATCAACAGATCAACAGCTTCAGGTTCAGCATTGTGCTGCAGAAGATAAAAAGTCAAGTTAAATTAATCAACCTCAAAACGGCAACCAGTAAGACATCAACATTCTTGTGCCCTCTAAACACATGAAGGACTGGAACTAAGTCATACCTTCATATGGAAAGCAACAATTTGATGAACAAGTTGCATGAGCTCTCCAATGTCAGCCTCCTCACTCTAAAGACAAGAAAAAAATGGTGAAAATTAACTATTAAACCAACTTTCATTTCTAAAGTAAAGGGCTAAACAAGCAAACATCTCCCAAAGATTGAGGCAGCAGAAAAGATGATCGTGGCATCAAGAAATTGCTATCAAAAGGTTTTATTGCATAAGATAGAAAATCATAATTTTTATTAGCCATATATCACTGACATTCATATTCCTATCAAACCAGAAAAGAAAACAATGGCATATGCAGCAACAGTTTCCTTTTACTCTTCTCATAAAAAATAAGTGACCAAGCTCACAATATAGATTCAAACTCGCAACCGAACATTAACAAAGTAGAGAATGAGCAATTTTGTGCAGACAACTAATTTGAAAAAAGTACTTATGGAAACTAAGAAGATGATAAGTAAAACACAATCCTACCAGCCTCTTCACATACTCTTGTCCTATTTCTCCCGCTAAGTTCCTGTTTCAGATGCCAATCAATCATTAGAAAATAAAAACCAACATTTAAAACTGATATACGAGATTAAAGCAGTAGTAAATCACTAAAAGTTGGCATATAAATAAGTTCCACGCCAATGATTGCAGAAAAAACATAGTCCGTATTATAAAAGCATGTTTCTACTAATGACAGAAATTTACAAATTCATTCATAAGTTTGTTAATATAAACCAGAGTTCCAGCCAAACACTACAAGAAACTTTAAGCAATTCTAACTTGCAAAACATGCTACAGAAACACAACATGGCTAAATCTTGTGCTATTGTCAGTCTGATTTTGTTTACCTTACATACTCATGGCCCCAAGAGCCAATATCACCCTCTGAACCCAGCAATCTGTATCGCAAACTCTCCTAAAGGTTTCCGAACATATAGCAGCATAAATGATAAATGAGTTGTGGCTTACAATATATAATAACAGTGAATACAACAAATCACTTCAGACATCTGAAATCACAACCACTTACCCTTTCTCCCTCTGCAGACATTGTCATGGCCAACACAGACAAAATGTCTGCTACATATTTCTGGACACATTTAAGAAAGAAAAAAATTACTACTGCTCGATTAAAGACGTTTCATAAGGGAGGGGGGGGGGGGACTTTCTCAGTAAGTTAATACCCTCAATTCTGAATCAGGCATTGTTTCATAACATGCTTTGAGAGTTCCATAGTGAGGACGAAGAAACTTCAGAGGCTTTGGGACAGCAGTCATCGAGCTTGTAGAAGTCCTTATTTCTTGCCTGCAACAATATGACATTAGCAACTTGGAGCAACCAAGAGAATTCTTCATATAAACCATAAATGTCAAGGAAGCTATAAATAAACTCTGTAAATACTCCATAGAAATAAAGGATGCAGACAGAGTAAATTACTATATTCAGAAAAGTACACTTCATTTTGAATGATAACTTCCACCCTTCAAGTAATGGATGGCTAGTAAAACATGAACAAAAATTATAAAGTCGACCAATAAGCCTTTTGACTCCAAATAAACAGATCATGTACTCTGCTAGTGTCAAAATCTTATCAAGATAAGTACTAACGCCACAAATACTAAAAATTCTGAAAGAAATAAAAAGTCTTCGACTCTTAGGAAAGAGACAATTCTTAAAAATCGCTTCAGCAACTGATCTCCAGACAGCAGCTAAAAAACCAAAACGGGCATGTTAAACTCTACAAGGAAACAAAACGCCCCACTAATGTGTAGAGGTTTTTTCCTTTTCACCTTTAACAACACAGGTGAACAAATAATTAGCTACTTACTTATACAATAAAACTGGTTAGCTGGATTCTTATGCAGTTAGCTTCTTCTCATTTAGAGGTCGAATTTATGACCATTAGATCTTACCTTGACATGAGATTAAGTAACTTTTCCAGCCAATAGATTTTTACGAGCTAGCTTAACGTTTTCTCTGGCGGAGGTAATCATTACTAGTATCATATAGAAGACAAAACTTTCATGGTCAAAAATCCGATTCTTACCTCAGGCCATCTAGAGCCGCTTTCTGCAAAGCGGGATCAGGATCCTGGACCCTTTCCACGTACAGTTCTAGCTGTTGCTTCAACGCCAAATCCTCATCAGACTGTTCACGATAAAAGAAACGGTTTAGTACCGTGGAATACAAAAGCACTACAAGAGCAAGAGGTCCAGCAGAAGAGGGAATGAAGCGACAAAACCAAACGACTCAAGGCCAGAGCTCTCATACCCAAACCCCAAATACGCAGCAAGCCCGGACTCAAGTCCAAGCTCAATGTAACAAAGAGCGACCAACAAAGCACCAACACCAATACTAGAAGCAATTACCTTGAATACAAAATAGAAAACTCAAAAACCCTAAAACCACCAATTACCAGATCCTCATCCTTCTTCTCGTCCCGCTTCTTAGGATCCTTTGCCGGAACATTGGCCGGTGCCTCCTTTGGGGTTGCTCCGGCGCCGAGATTGTTTGGATCCGGAGCCATTGGAAGGGAGAAGTAATCACAAAATCTTCTCAGTTCGTATCTAGCAGCTATGCAGAAGAGGAGAAAAGTGTTTCGGGAGTTCAACCTAGGCAAGCCATATTTTGTAGTTTCCCTTTGAACAAGATACTGAAAGAGAAAAAGAATAACTACGAAAGATCCATAACGTTACCGAAACATACAGTTAGCCTCTTGACTTTCTGATAACTACATTTAACTCCTTGAGGTTTAGCCGAATGTACTCCGAAAAAATAGTATCTTCCCTTGTTAGATTATTGAGTTAATTACTCTTTGGACCTCAACATTTATAACTCTTAACTCTTCTGGAATAAGATAACACAGTTTTGTCCTCAAACTTTTGAAAAAAACTTACAATTTGGAGCTTTAACTTATTAAAGTTGTACAAAATGGCTCTCAAGCTTCTTAATAATTTACAAAATTGACCTTTAAAGCTTCTTAATAATCCTCATCGCCCCTCCCCCTACACATCGCAAATTCATATCTAGTTTTGCAATAAGCAAGCGGAAGGGGCACGATGGCTAGGCGGTATATCGGCGTGCAAGGAGGGGGTGACTATGGTTAGGTGGCGAAGCGACAAGTTGTTAGGAAGGGGGCCACAAGGGTTATATAGTGACTAAATTATCACTTCAAACTCATCCTTGTCATTATAATCGGCGAGGTGAGGAGAAAATTTTTCACCAAATTTGTGATAAAATCACCCACTAAAATTCATCCCACTCCATTTGGTCTCTCAAACCTCACCCAAAAATAATTAAAACCATCACTCAACAAAAATCATTGTGAGTGGCTGCTGGGTGGGCCCCACCCCCACTCATCATCTTTTTCTCACATATTCACCTCAGCATTTTCACAATTCACTTGTGAGGTGAATTTGGGAGGTCCTATTTTGGGCCATGATTCACCAATTTTATGGAGGTGAATTCCAAAAAATTCACCTCCAAAACTCAAGGTTTGAAGCCCCCTATTATATCACCCTCAAAGTTTTCAATACTCCTTAATCTTCATACCCAATGAAATGGTCTATGTTTTGTGGAACAGGTGAAGTACTAAATATATGATTTTTTGGATGTTTTGTAAATGTTTGAAGAGTTTGAGGACCATACTATAAATTTTTTAAGAGGTTAAGGACCAAGTGTTAGTTAACCATTCTAAAAGTGTTAGGTTACAAATGTTGGGTGTGTAATTTGAGCAATTATTTAATATTACTAATGCTACTACATTTTTTTCTCCAACTTTTCAACTTTAATTTTTCCCTCTGTTTTTTCTTCTCTTTTTTTCACTCTACCTTTTTAAAAACAAAAAACATATCCTAAACATAAACTTACAATTACATTCTAAAGTATAATGAAACCTACAGTTACCAGCGCTGGTTCGGCCATTGATGACGGTTTCACCCAGATCTCTGATAAAGGAGACTACTTAAGGATATGGGAAGAGGCATAGTTGGAGTAGTGGTCTTGAGGCTACTGATGCGCTGACGGGTGTTTTACATGTGTATGAATTAAGCACAATATCAAGTAATAAAACCCATTCAACCTCAAGTGCAAGGTGTGCAATTGTAGTAGGTGAATGGGGTCGAACCCAAGAGATTGTAGTGCAATTTATGAAGTTTAGTTAAATGCCATATTTTTGGTATTTTTGGATTTAGATAAGTGATAAGATAGATGATAAATCTAAATTAACTAAGTTTACTTCTATCATTAATGCAAATAAAACTAGGATGCAATGCAACAAACAATTATGAAAGATAAAAGTTCCTTAGGGTTAGTTAGTTGAGGTTACTAGATTGAGTGTTTGGTTGTGATTTATGACAAGTTAGAGGAGTTGGATAATTAACAAGCTCTAACCTCCTAAGTTAGAACCATCCTCTCCATAGAAGACCAAGTAGAATCTCTTCACTTGCATCAACTATGAAGGCATTAAGTTTAGCCAATTGATGTCTCCTAACACCCTAGATTATCTTCTCAAATAATCCTAGAGTATCTAACCAATTTTCTTTTGGTCAATTCAACAAAATGCTCTCTCAAGCATTTCATCGAACACTTGGTGGGTATGATAGAGTAGTTGGCCTTCTACTCTACCTCTACCTTCCTTAAGCCCAAGAAAATGCTACTAATCATGCATAATCAACAACCAAACAACTATAATTCATCTAGCAACACAACATGCTAACCAACCCTAGGGATGGTAATCTAATCAAAACTCAAGTTATTCACAACAATGAACAAAAATGAAAGTAAGAGATGAAGAGAGAGGAATAAGCTAGAGAGTAGAAATCAAATCTTCAATCCTTCATAAAAGTTCCCAAATTCATAGAAAATAAAGATGGAGGAGAAAAGAGAGCTCAAGAACCCTAGATGGGTTCAAGAGGAAGTCTAAAAGTGAAGAATGTGTGAAGAGATGTGAAAAAATGTCATTTAAAGCCTCATTTTCGGGAGAAAAGAAGAGTGGGCCATGTCTGAGAAGTGCGTCAGGCGACCGCCTGATCCAAGGAAAGGGGCCGCATGGAGCTTCGCCTGGCCATGCGACCGCCTGGCTTGTGGATTGGGCCGCCTGGACCGCGGGACATCCTCGAAATGATGTCAGGCGACCGCCTGACTTTTGGACGGGGGTCGCCTGACTTCCGCCCGGCTCCAGGATTTTCCGTGGAATTTATTCAGGTCCGGGCGATCGCCTGGACTGAGGTGTTGGGTGGCCTGGAGCTTCGCCCGGACCATTTTCTTCACCATTCCTTGAACTTTTTCAGATTTTGCAATTTGGTCCTCAGCTTTCTCTTAATAGCCCTTTTTACACAGAATTCATCCCTTTTGACATCCGACACCGAATACCTGCAAAAATGCTTGCGCCCACACTAAGTACTAGCATAATTATCGATAAAACAAGTGAAATGAGGGCAAATATATACTGCTAATGCACAATTATCATGCGCTCATCTCTATTGGGAATGAAAATTAGGAGTGCTCTGACTCCTCAATTCTCATGATTTTGTTATTGGGAATTCGGAAGGGCTTTATGTGGAAAACGTTTTGGATTCTTTTACCCCCTTAAATGGGTTGAATTTTCTGTTTGCTTTTAATTCGATTGGATTTGATTTTGGATCAATGCTCAAATCTAATTCATCAATTGATCAGGGGTGTCAAATGTAAAAGAAAAGCGGAACAAATTCTAGGTCTTAATCAAAAGGTATTTATCGGAGAATGGAGCTAAAGAGATTGTATTGTAATATGAAAAGTTAGCAAATTATTAGTCTTGGGGAATTTTAGGTGGGTAATCAAAATCACTTGAGATGTTTGGAAAACCTACAAGAGTATTGATGGATATGTGGGTAATCTTCCAAATGGGGTAAATGGTGCGTTTATGGGATTGTTGTATTGGAGATTATACCCAATTATATCTTTGGGTTTAGGCGTAATTTTATTTTAATAAAATATTTGTTACCTTTCAGAAGAAAAAAAACCCCTACAAAACCCCATTGAGATAGCAAAACCTACCTTTACCTCCTTAAGCATAAACTTTGTTTGTTGACTGTTAATAATTTGGATTAATATTCTAATAACACCATAGAAGTTTTAACACTTACGATTTTACCAATAAACCTAGTTTGTGTATACTTTTACCCAGTATCTCCCCATGCCACATCCTTCCATCCCTTATTGTCCACCTCGTTGCGGCCCTTCCCCAACCAACATGCGCAGTGGTGCTTAACCAATCACACATCACACCGTCAAACCCTAACCCCGCTATTGCACAATCCCATCATCGAGATACCCTCTCCCTGTTCCAACCCCAAACCACGTTCGAACCAGCCCAATGTTGCCTCCAACTTCTCCGATTTCTCTAACTTGTCATCTGCTCCGCTCCTTCACAAGCTCGAGGACGACATCCAATGCATCATTGTCCATCACTCCAACCTCATTTGGCCTACATTCCGCCTCGGCTCCTTCTATTGGGTGCCTTCGTAGATGAAGTTGGCCATGAGAATTTGCTCGAATCCTATTCCAGCACCACAGTGTCCCTAGATCTGGTCAAGGGTGTAGCAACCCCGTACTAGCCATATTAGAGAGTAGGTGGGGTGGGGTTGAGGGCTGGAAGGATAAATTTGTAAAGGGAAACAACTTTAGGGTTAAATTGTTAAAGGTTAAAAGTTTTAGGTTGCGATTAGTGTATTAACCCATAAAATTTAAACGTTAAAACTGATTGTGTTAAAGGTTCATTGGATAACTGTAGTTTTTTAGATAGGTCATGGAATTTTTGTAGGTTTTCATACATAAAGATAGGAAACTGTAGATTTCACTATCTTTCTTAAACGTTTCACAAACCTATTTTAACAAGAATTTAATTGTTCACAGTTCGCTAGGGGTGTTCACGGGTCAGTTCGGGGTGGATAGTGAAAGATTGTACCCGCCCGTCAAGTGCGGGTATTCTAAATACGGTTTATTTACGATTTTTATGCGGGTTTAGAGTATCTGCATATGCTACAACTTTATGCAGTATATTAAAAGATATTTAAATATTTTATAGTATTTATCTGTAGATTTAGAGCATTTAAAAAAGAGAGTACTTGCACATGAAAAATAACAATCTTAATTTAAAGAAATGTGTTTTCAAATAAAATATAAGATTAAAATTGAGTAAAAGTCTTATGGAAGTCCATAACTTTAATTATTGTCTATTAGGTCCCATTTTAACTTTTGTCCTCTTTAAGTCCTCTTTTTAACTTTTACTCATTCGTGGTCCTTCCGTCCATTTTGCCGTTAAGTTTAACGGACCATTGGGGAAAATGATAATTTTAACTACCGAACTTTTCCTAAAAGCTTCATTTACACCCTAAGTTTTGAACATAATAATTAAATCACCCCCAAACAATTTTAAAGTTTACAATTTTATCAAAACTTTTCAAACATTGCAAATAAACCCACCACCCTTCTACCCACATCCGGATTGGCCACCCCAGAGCTGGATCGGCAGCCCCGGCCGCCGGATCGGCGGGTCGCATGTTACGGTCACCCTGAGCGGGTTGTGACCCGGGTGACTCGGGGCTTCGGTTTTGGCCTGCGGGTCACGTTTTTGGGCTTTCAGATAGCTCCTGAGCCTTATCCGAGCATCATTTTGGAGAACCCTTGCATTTTTGGGGTCGTGTGGGTCCTCCGGACATTTCCACCGAAAATATTTTTGGTAGGCGGTTTTCTCGAGGCGTACGGGCTCGGTAGCGCTCCCGGGACCTCGGAATGAGAAACCGTTTGCATATTTGGAATTGTGGGAACGTTCTGGATCTTTTTACGGAGTATATTTTTTGGGGCGGGACGTTCGGTCTCGGGCGACTCCCGGGGCTCGAGAAGGGAATCCCGGGGCTCGGGATGGAAATTTTCCGACGGTTTGGGTGTAAAGTATGTTATATTTTAAGACGGATTTTATGGTAATATTTGTGGAATTTTAGCATGACGGGATTTCGGTTCAGGTTATTATACGCGCACGTCGGGATTTGCTCGGGTTCAGCGGACCCGGTAGGACACTCTGGAATTGTGGGAAGATCCGGAACGTTCCCACAATTCTAAATATGCAAACGGTTCCTCATTCCGAGGTCCCGGGAGCGCTACCGAGCCCGCTGTACGTCCCAAGACAACCCCCCGGCTCCGAAAAATATTTTCGGCGGAAATGTCCGGGGGACCCACACGACCCCAAAAATGCAAGGGTTCTCCAAAATGATGCTCGGATAAGGCTCAGGAGCTATCTGAACGCCCAAAAACGTGACCCGCAGGCCAAAGCCAAGCCCCGAGTCACCCGGTCACAACCCACTCGGGGTGACCGTAACATGCGACCGCCGATCCGGCGGCCGGGCTGTCGATCCGTCGGACCGGGGCTGCGATCCAGCTCTGGGGTGGCGATCCGGATGTGGGTAGAAGGGTGGTGGGTTTATTTGCAATGTTTGAAAATTTTTGATAAAATTGTAAACTTTAAAATTGTTTGGGGGTGATTTAATTATTATGTTCAAAACTTAGGGTGTAAATGGAGCTTTTAGGAAAAGTTCAGTAGTTAAAATTATCATTTTCCCCAATGATCCGTTAAACTTAACGGCAAAATGGACGGAAGGACCACGAATGAGTAAAAGTTAAAAAGAGAACTTAAAGAGGACAAAAAGTTAAAATGGGGCCCAATGACAATAATTAAAGTTATGGGACTTAGACTTTACTCGATTAAAATTGGGAGTGTATAGGGATGAATATAGAAAATTTGTTTGAAAATATGTATATTCGGTCGCTTTAGATATCCACGAATTTATAAAATCAAAACCCTGAACCAGATCGCATTGCTCCGCGGAGTGAGTAGATTTCTATAAATATATAGAAGTATATATATTTCCATGACCGTTAAACCACTGAGGAAATTGTAGGTTTTTTAAATTGATAGGAGTGATGGTAAGGTTAGCTAAACCTCAATAGAGTGTTCATAAGTTTAATTGAAAACATAATTTTAAATGTTACTGATAGATCTGCTCTCGACCGGAAACATTAATGGTAACTTAGTAAATTTTGGTGGTAGATTTGTTATTTAAAACTAAAAGACTAAAACACTCTTTGTAGAGATTTATTAAGATGGTAAATTTGACATTTTCACAGATGTATGTTTTTCCACATATATGGTAAATAGACACCCACGAAACATTAATGGTAACTTAGTAAATTTTGGTGGTAGATTTGTTATTTAAAAGCAAAGGATTATTTGTTCAAAAAAAAAAAAAGCAAAGGATTATTGTGCGGTCCTGGCTATTTTAAAAAAAGCTTTTTTTATTGCAACCGACAGAACAAAAGTGTATTCGAAGCAACCTTCTTTTCCATTTTTCATCATATAGATTCTCGTCACTTTCATTTAGGGCATGTTCAAAGAGTTAAAAAAATGAAGAAAAAATTTATGAGTTTTTTTTAATGAATTTATGGGATATTTATGAGAGATAAATATTGATTTGAAAGGGAAATGTTTTTGCTTCTCTATGATCTCATTTCCTTTTTACAGTTATTTGGAACGAAACTATTGAAAGCTACACTAAAATCGCTTATTTTTCTTTTTTTTCATGAACGATAGTGTAATAAGATAAATAATGGATTACGTGATCTCAAGCTTAATAAAAAGAAACAAAAGTCCTCAATCAGAAACAAACGCTGCACAAGCATATGATTTCAGGGAGAAAAAGAAGTGAGAAACAGTGTAATTTTTTTTTAAAGGTAACAAATATAGTCCCACCTCTTCTTGATTTGCAAATCATAAAAGGGTGCAAACATAAATTAGCAAGAACACGAAACAGGGAAGAATACCATAAATAAAAAAAATTTCCCTTCTTCTTCTTCTTCTTCTTCTTCTTCTTCTTCTTCTTCTTCATGAATCAAGGTAAAATATCTTCCTGATCTTCATCATAGAACTTGTCTTGTTGGTTATCAAACCTGTTCATGGAATTGAACTCATTGAAATTTTGTGTTCCTTGATACCCTTCATAATTGTAATTATTTCTCGCGGTGTTCCTCTCAGAATCCGAATCATAATAATACTTGCCACCATCCATGAACCTTGTGTCACTCATCCCTTGCCTCTCATCAGCCTCATACCCATTGTTGTTATTGCTGAAATAAACATTGTTGTTGTACCTATCATTCTCAAAGTTTGGCAATCGGCCGCTCTCACCAACCAACTTTTCACCGGAAAGATCATTTCTGTTGGTAACGGTGGTGGTTGTGACAGGAAGATCATCCGAGCCGGCTTCAAGACCATAGAGTCCATAATTAGGATTTCGGCCGTCAATGTCCGACGACATTGGTGAAGGGCCGGGGGCTGAAACGGGTGCCTCAATCCGAGGCACCACATATGGGGACGGCTCGAGATGGGAGAATTTGCTGAAGAAAAAGCTCGGCCTTGCTTGAACTTGGAGATATGAAGGGAGTGACATTGTAAGGAAGAGGAGGAAGATTTGTTGGGCAAAGGAAGCCATTAGGGCAAAAAAATTAAAGGATGAAATTGAATTGTAGGGTTTTGTGAGTGTGAGTGGGTTTTATAGAGTGAAAATTGGGAAGTAATTGATTGGCCGGGCAAGTATGCGGGGATTGAGGGATTGAGATTGAAATTGTGGGGTTGGGAACAAAAGTCAAGTAGAAGCAACATGTTGCAATTAGTAATCACTTTGCCTACCAAAAGAAAAACACATGGAAGGGGGGGACCATGTTCTATTTTGAAGTACTCTAGTCAAATAAAAATTACATGCATGAAACAAAAGAAATGTGGAAACTTCATAAAAAAAAGTGTGGAAACAATATTGGTCATTTTGGAGTTATTTTCTTCAAATATCTTTTTTTTTTCAAATATAAACTATACTTTGGGATCCTTTTTTTTATTTATTTTTAACTACTCGTATAAATTTTCATCCATTTTTAATAATCCAAATATTTTTAGGAAGGAACACAACCACCCTTTATTGTGGTCAATAAAATGTGTTATTCCCTCTGTCCCAAGTGAGTTGTCACTTTTTTTTTGTAGATTAAGATTGTATTTGGTCATTAACTCATTCACATGAACTTCCATCATTACCCCTCTCAAACCCATTCTCACCCCTCTCAACCCATTCCTTAGACTCCTTAAATGTGTGCATTTGCAATGGTAGAAGTGGACTAAAATAAAACACAAGTGGGAAAATATTATTTCATTTAGAACAAAAATATTTTGATGTTGTGACAATACACTTGGAACGGAGAGAGTAATCGATTTCGAGAGGGGTGTGAGATTGATCCTCTCACTCCTTGCATTAACCATTTGCTCTTTTGCTTTATAAATTGTTGACCTTTTATTTCTAAGTGTTATAAGAGTCCAACTTGGACTTGGATTAATACTAACTTCATGCTAACAAGAGTCCACTGTCAAACAAATAAATCTAAACTACACTAAATTGGTTTCAAACCCAATAACAAATGAGACTCAGCAAAGCAAACCGAGACTATAACACTTTAATTGGAATAATCATAAGATCAATCCTCCAACCTTTTAATACTTTGATAATTTAAGTCACAATTCCAACAAATTGGTCTATTTGTTTTAGTTGTTTCAAAGTATTTGATCTATGTTTTTTCTCATGAATGTTTAGACATTATAAATTAAATAATACAAATGCGTATCATAATTTACAACATACCTTTTCTTCTTTTTTTATTGTTTTTTTTTTTTGCAAATTTTTTCATTATTTATTTTTATTAAAATTCGAGTCAAACATTGAAGCATAAAACATGACAGTCAAATGGACCAATTAATGATGGATGAAGGGAGTATATTATTTCTTAATTGAAAAATATTAAAAAAAAATATAGTTATAAAGGAGACATGTTGTATTGCTTTTGGAACTAATGGAGTATAATCTTATTGTGATAATATACATCTAACAATTAGAAACTTTGTTAATAGTAAAATGAGTTTTTTATGTGCGTGTGACGGTTCATCTTTGTAAAGTCAACACTGTGACGAAGGGAGTCTTTTTTCTTTTTCTTTTTACTACTTTGTCTTTGTAATTATTTCACCACATTTTTATTAAAGATTTGTGGCGCCATCCTCATGCATCTTCGCCACAGGCCGTCACTAACTTTTTTTATGAAATAAAAAAAATCGAAATTCATCAAAACTCAAATTCATCTTCTTCATTCATTCTCAACCCCAAATTTGAACTCTCCTTTTTGAACTCATATTCATCTTCATTATAAGCAAGAGAAAATGAATATATGTACAAGCTCACCACAAGAAAAAAAATACATATCTCTATATCAAAGCCAAACCCAGATCTGAACTCTTTGGCCAAATCTAGATCTTCTTGTAGCCTCCCATCACACGCTAAGTAATCCAAGCCTCCATGCATTGCAACTGCCATCCTTCATTGGTGTCTCGCTTCTGCCTTACACCCTAGATGTGGCTCCTGGTGATGAATTAAAAAAAAACAGAGAGAGGTTTTGAGAGAAAAGAAGAAGCCAAAGAAATATTTGAAGAGATGAAAATGAGAAGAGATAAGGAGAGATCAGAAGAGATTCCGGTAGATTTAAACACCTTATGTGGCGGCAAGAGTACTGGCTTAAACTACTACGCTTAGTTGCAGTGTTAGGCGCCACTTTCGTCACAACTCTAAACTGACCCATTAACTTTGTTGTGTCAAGAGTGTTTCCCTGTAGCGGGAATGCCTCGTTTGCGACCCTTGTTGCTATTAGTAGCTGCTACAAATAAATCGAGGGTAAAGTGCACCTATGGCTCTGTAACTTTAATTATTGTACCACCAGGGTTTTGTTTTAACTTTTTGTACTAATAAAGTCATATTTTCAAGTTTTTTCTTCATCTATGGTCCTATTTGACATTTTTGCCCTCAATTTTTAAAATATTGTCATTTTAAACAATTGTAAAATATAAAAATCACCCTAACGTTTAACGAAACTTTCAATTTTACCCTTAATTTTTATAAACCCTAAAATTCTACCCTAACATTTACAAATACTTACAATTCTATCCTAAAAATTTTCTCTCCACTTTACCTCTCCACTCTCCTATCCACCACCACTGGAAATCTCGCTGGACCGCCGACAGCCTTCGCCGGATGCCCTCTAAGCTACGAAACGCAAGTTTAGGCGGTAGATCTACAGCCTAGGGCTGCGAATCGTCGGCCAAGGGCGGCGAACCGCCGGTACAGGGCCGCGGATCGCGAGCCCAGGGCGGTGAATCGTGAGCCTAGGGCTGGGGATCGCGAGCCTAGGGCCGCGAAGCCTCCCGGCAGCGGCCCGTGGCTTTCGACGGTGGTGGGTCGGATGATGGTTGAGATAGGTGAGTTAAAAAGTTTAAGGTAGATTAGAGGGTTTGTTTGTAGAATTTTAAAATTTGAGGGTGTATATGGTATAATAAGAAAAATTCAGTTTTTGTTCGTCATTGTACCATTTCTGTGAAATTCTAAAATAGTAAAATAATCGTAAAAAGAACCATGGATGAAGAAAAAACTTGAAAACAAGACTTTCTTAGTACAAAAAGTTAAAATAGGACCCTAGTGTTACAATAAATAAAGTTACAGGACCATAGGTACACTTTACCCAATAAATCAACATGTATTATGTTTTTAATAGAAGAGTATGCAAGCAACCTTATGAGCCTTTGATTTAAATAATTCTCTTAAAATTATTCCAAAAAGTACTTGCATTATGGTCCAAAAAGTACTTATGTAATCCACATATATATATAAAAACATATAAGCTAGAGGCCATTTAACGATCCTAAAGTCTGTACTATCTGCTTTGCCTATATTTTTCTTCTCGATGTTTCTTGCCTCTGTGAGTGTCCTAAAAACACTTGAGATTTCCATGAAATATATTGGGTTGCTTGGGATACAATTCAAATGAGTAAGGAGGTTGGAGGTTTGGGGGTTGGAAGTTTGAAGATTAAAAAATGGGCACTACTAAGCAAATAGTGGTGGAGATTTAGAGTAGAGGAGAAGGCTTTATGGGTAAAGGTAGTAAAGGAAATTCATGATGTGGAGGGAGGCCTTGTTAGGAAGAGTGGAGCATAAAAGAAAGATATGGGGGTTTGTGGGGGAAATTATCAAAGTAGGACAGAAGATGGAGGATTATGGAGTAGATCTCACAAATTCTATTCACAAAAAAGGGAAAATGAGGAAAACACACTTTTTGGAAATTAAGAAACTTGGGTAGGAAACACTAAACTTGAGTCCCTTTTTCCTCATTTGATGAAGCCTGACCTTGAAGGTGCTTGTAAAATAGTAGAGTGCGACTGCTGGGAAAAAAGAGTTTGGAGATGGGTGTGGAAATGGAGGAGAGAGCCAAGAGGAAGGGAGTTTATGGAGCCAACTCTTATTTTAAACCTCATTTCTTTAAAAAGATCGTTAGTGGTGGTCCCTATACTCAAATGGACCTTTCATAGTATCCAACCTCTACAAGATAATTGTTGCTGCCACAGAGCTCGCAAACGGTGGTATAAATCATATTTCTTAGCCAGTCTGGATAACAAAAAAGGTTCAACTTTGTTGCTAGCGTGTCTTCCTTGATCGTCTCCCTTTCAAAGATCAACATTTGAAGTGTGGAGTGCAATTGCAGAATCTTGGTTGCCTCGGGTGCATAACTTCAATGGAGAATCTCAATCATATTTTAATTTGGTGCCCATTTGCTTCGGATATCGAGCGTCTTATCCACTCTTGATGCCAAGCTAGTCCTTTTCTTGGGCTGGATATACCCAGCAACGGACCCATAAATTTTTGATATGTGGGGGGCACAATTTTATTATTTGTTAATACTAGTAATTAACATTAATATATATATATAAATGTCGGAATAGCGACGAGGCACCTGAGAGTGCGTCCGAGAAAGTCGGTCTCCCTGCCATGCTGCAATGAGACTGGTTTCTCCGAGTTGCTGTGTCTGCTGTCAAGCCGTGTCCGAGCTGAGCTGCTTCCGAGGCCGAGCAAGCACCTGGTACAATTCTCCGACGCTCAAGTCAGTACTCACATGTTATATTAGCCGAGGATCGATTGAGTAAAGATAAGGTAAGCAAAAAAAGAAGCCCTTTGGTGAGACATTGAATGAGGTATTTATAGTGTTGGGATTGGGTATGGGCAGGGGCATGGGCAGAGGTATGGGCCGGACGACAGGTGTCCCCTTGCGTCAGGAAGGGATGGGGCGCTGCAGTACTTGTGGGTCAGGTTTGCGAACCGGCCTATGGACTTAAAATCTGGGCCCTCACCATTATTATTTATTAAATTCTCTCGTATATGATAAATTGAAAAAAAATAGAAATAGTTTCATCCTATAAACTCATAATTCCTACAGTTTTAACTAATTTTAAAGCATTCTGCATTAAATAAAAAGTATTTAAACTAATTTCTATCCATTCAGAATAATGTGATAGTATTCTTATTTTATTAAATAATAACACTCTTATCTGTAGGGAGAAAAACAAGTTATAATACTCCTTATTTTATTATAATTAAATTAATTTGTAATTTCATTAAACAAATAATTGTTTTTAATTTAAATTTATTGAAAAATAGCTATTGATTAGATTGAATTATATTATAAACAAATTGATTTTATAGAATAATTTCGTTTCATTTAAGAATGGTTTATCCCATTTTAACTTTTTACTCCTAATTCTCAACATTTTAGTAAATGTTTAAAACTTGTTAGATAAAATGACAAAGTTTTATAATTTCAACAGAAACGTTAAACGTTTGCATAATAGTAGGACTTCTTAAGTAAATTACCTATTTTTATTCCCTTTCGGACTGGCTGGCGCCATGCCTTTTTGCCTTATAGGAGTTAGACATTCAAATTTGTGCTTGTTTACAAAATGACCCATATACTTTATTTTTGTAAGAAAATACTACCACTATAGCCATATTTTGCGAAATTTTAATGGGGGCACGTGCGCCCGCGTGCCCCCATGGTGAGTCCGCCCCTGGATATACTTGAATTACTTGCTGCATCTTCCATTGCTGGTTGCACAAATAACCAAAATAAAGGTGACTAGCCATTCGCTTTATCACAATTTGGTGTTTATGGAAGGAAATGAACAATGTCGCTTATGGAGGACAACCAATTCGAATCTCAGCTCGCAAGTGTTGAAGTCTATTCAATATCTCTCATTTTTGTGGATCTCTAACCGTTCAAATCTGAATAGGTTTTCATGGGGAGAATAACCGTTCAAACCTGAATAGGTTTTCATGGGGAGAATAGATGATGAATCCTCTTGGAGCATTAGGAATTGTGCCTAACTTGATCTCTGTAACTTGAACTAAACTTTGTGTTCTAATTACATATTGGAGATAGTAACCTTCTCTTTTAATATAATTATTATCATGCCTTTAAAAAAATTGTATGATTAAAAATTTACAATGCATTTCCAAAATTAAGTAAATTTGTAAGATTTTTAAATACAGAGTATAAAATTTTCAAATACTAATAGAGAGGAATCATAAATAATTGCACAAAGTTGATAGACCTTTTTAAACCCATTATTTTAATTATGTTTTTTTGTGTGCTCTTTTTGACGTTTGGAAACAAAGGAACAAGGATGGTGGAGTTTGAACTCAAGATCTGCACCTCTTAACCACTAGACTAAAGCCTCAGGACATTCCATAATTTATTTACCCCCCTTAAAATTTGGTGTGTTTCATTTTTGTATGTTGTGAGAGATTCAAATTATTACTAAAAGAAACTTATTAAAAAAATTTGAAAAAAATATACTCCCTCCTTATCCCATTAATTGATCCATTTGTTTTAGCTGTTTTACAGTATTTAATCTATGATTTTAGGAATATCAAACATTGAACCTTGAACCTATGATCCATTTGAAAAAAATTATGTTGTGGGAGAGTCAAACATTGAACCTTGAAACACCAAAAATAAATGGATCAATTAATGGGGTACATAGGGAGTATTTAGATACCGCACACATTAATCTATAATTTGCATCTAAATTATTTGACTTTGTATATCAAAATTATTAACGAAAAGTCTAAATTGTCTTTTGGCAATTATTCTCACTTATTGTATTGATCTCATTTTTCTTCTACATGTTCCTTGATTTCCTGGTCTATTTTCCTTTCATAGTTGCTAGAGTTGTTGTATATATATTAGGGGTGTTCACGGGGCAGGGCGGGACGGAGAGTGGAAAAAATAGTATCCGCCCCATTGAGTGCGGGTACCCATGATGCAGGTACCCAAGTTTCACTGTTTTTTGCGGTTCGGCTCACGGGTACCCGCATATGTTCCTTAGTGTACTTATCCTATAAAATCTTTCAATATACTTAGAGATATTTTAAAAATTTGTATCATAAATGTATATATCTAGAGAATAAAAAATAAGAAAAGTAATTTACATAAATAGAATAACAATGTAACATTGCAAATCATGTATCATTATTGTATGAAATTAGAACCCGCGGATTATCGGTTTCTTCGGTTCTCAGGTTTTTCGGTTTCGGATCATGCGGTTCGGTTCGGTTTCTCAATTTTACGGGTTTTTTGAATACCCCTAATATATATATATATAGGACCTTTATGTGAATCAATATACAAGACGATTGAAGTCTTCTCACTTTCATGGTATCAGAGGCTAGTCTTTTTCTTTTTCATCCCAATTGATCTCTTCATTCTTTGCTTGGTGCTCCACTTCTATCTTTTGCTAGCCGAGTACTTTGTTGCACCAACTGCAATTAAATTTGTGCAGTTCAGTGTCTGCGGCTCTATTTGGCTGTCTCTCTTGTTCATTCTGTCATAGATCATCATCTCTCTCATTCTAATTCCGTTGAGCTGCTCATGTTTTATCATTTGGTTGTCTGAGTGGTGGTGTACTTGCTGAATTTGCTGTAACTTGATTCTGCTCCAGCCGCACGCTTCGTTCCAGGAGAAGGAAGAAGATGTGCTGCTAGCTAATATTGGGAAAACCCCAGTTGTGATACTCAATATTTGCTCAATTATACATCTTGGTCACTCTATTAAAAATGGAGAATTTTGAGGTATCTAGACCAATTGCTACTATTTTGTTAGGATCAAATTATAATTTATGGATGCAGTCTATGAGAAGTTTTTTAATTGGACACAAACTTTGGCGTATTGTTACGGATGAAATTGCAAAACCCACTCAGATGAAGGAAGAAACAAAAGTCCAATTTTATGATCGCATTGATGATTGGGATAGCAAAAATCATCAAATTATTACTTGCTTTCGTAACACATCCATTTCATCTATTCATATTCAATTTTCTAGTTATGAGACTTTCTAGTTATGAGACTGCAAAAGATATTTGGAAATTTTTGGCAAAGAGATACGATATTACTGGACTTGCTCATTACTATCAGTTGTGGAGTACCCTTCATACACTTAAACATGAGCCTAATCAATCTATCAATGATTTCCTTGCCCAAGTTTAGCCTATCTGGAACCAACTTTCTCATGCCAAAATTAGTGAAGATCATTTGCATCTGATTCAAATTCTCATGGCTCTTCACTCTGAGTATGAAGCTTTTCGTGCAGCCTTGTTGCATCGAAATCCGTTGCCTACCTTGGATGCAGTAGTTCAAGAACTTATTTTTGAGGAAACTCGTCTTGGGTTGGGAACCAATACTCAAGCTGACACGACACTTGCCGCAACTCATTCTCGGTCATATAACCATCAAACAACAAGCAAATACTGTAAGAATTGTAATCAGTCTACTCACCACTTTTCTAGTTGGCCCACTATTGAATGCATATATTGACATGAGCTTGGACATATTGTGGAGAATTGCCCCAAGCGCCTTGCAAAATCTAAAGGGAACTTATCCAAACCATGAAGTGGTTTTAAGACTGGATCTTCATCCATTGTTGCTGCTACCACTGAAGGTGATACTAGTCTCACAATCTGCTCAAACAGATTATCTTTTCCAATTCCTCAACCCCTACAGCCTTATCTGTCACTCCGGGTAAATCCACTTGGCCACTTGACTCTGGCCGTTGTAATCACATGACCTTTGACACTTCCTTGTTTTCAACAAAAACCTTTAAACCTTCTCTTCCCTATGTAAATAGTGCAAATGGAACACAAATGAATATAACTCACATTGATGATACTAAAACTTCATGCCTCAACCTTCCAGACATGTACCTTGTTCCAAAGTTGACTTATAATCTCATTTATGTCGATCAATTATGTGACCATGGACTCACTATTATATTTTCTTCCTCTGGTTGTCAAATTTAGGATCCGCAGATCGGAAGGATTCTTGGGACATGGAAGAAAGTGGGGAGATTATTTGAGCTCACTTCTCTATGTTTTCCATCAAATCAAGTGTCTTCTGTCGTAACTTCTGCCGCTCTAATATACCAATGGCACTTACGTCTTGGTCATGCTAAACTTCAAACTCTTGTTTCTCGTGGCTTGTTTGGTTCTACTAAATTTGAGTCATTTAATTGTTTGTATTGTAAACTTGCAAAATAACCTGCATTGCCTGTTTCCCCCAGTGAATCTATATTTGATACCCCATTTGCTCTCATTCACTCTGATATTTGGGGATATGCTCCCACTCTGTCTATGAATGGTTATCTTTATTTTGTTATTTTTGTTGATGATTATTCTCGATTCACTTGGATTTATTTTTTGAAAAGAAGATATGAGTTACCCTAAATTTATGCTACCTTTACCACCATGACAAAAACTCAGTTTGACTTCACCATCAAAATCCTTCGAACTGATAATGCCATGGAATATCGTGACTCTTCTCTTCTCCAGTTCATTAGTCAACATGTACTATTATCTAAATATCGTGTCCCTCAACCTCACTGTAAAATGGAAGGGCTAAACACAAGCATCGTCACATCTTAGACACAGTTCTAGCCATTCCTCATTTCCGTCGGTTGTCCAGAAAAAATTTAGGGTGAGACTGCTCTCACTGCTGTCTATGCCATCAATCATCTCCCTCCACTTATTTTGAATAATCAATCCCCTTTTGAAAGATTGTTTGGTAAAGTTTCGAATTATTCTGCCTTTAAACCTTTTAGTTATGCTTGCTTTGTTTTATTACAACCTCATGAGCATACCAAATTGGAGCCTTGTGCTCGTCTTTGTTGTTTTCTAGGATATAGTTCTGAGCATAAAGGCTATAGGTGTTGGGACCTTATCTCAAGTCGTCTTCGAATATCACGCCATGTCACTTTTTGGGAAAATACCACATTCTCCTCTTTGTCCAATTTTCGGTCCATCCCCATTGTTGGACCACCTATCTTTACAAACCCTTCGGTTGATTTATTTCCCCCTGATGAAACCGTAGAGGAGCTCAATGACTCTCCACCTCACACTGTGTCTGTTTCCGATGAATCTACTTCCATGGCTATGGATACCGAACCTGCATCAGCACCACCATCTCTTAGATGATCCACTCACGTAAGGAAAATCCCCCATCACCTTAATGATTATCATTGTTTTTCTGCCATTGCTGACCTGTATGAGTCGACCTCTTATCGTGAGGCTAGTACTGACCCTCTTTGACAGCAAGCTATGAAGGATGAACTTCAGGCCTTTGCAAGAACTTATACATGGGATTTGGTTGATCGTCCTTTAGATAAAACTCTTGTTGGATGCAAATGGATCTTCAAAATAAAAAATTGTTCTGATGGTTTGGTTGAACGATATAAAGCTCTTATGGTAGCAAAAGGATATACCCAAGAGTATGGCATTGATTACGAAGAGACATTTGCTCCTGTTGCTCAGTTGACATTTGTTCGCAGTCTTATAGCTATTGGCCTATTGCTGCCGCAAAACGTTGGCCTCTTCTTCAAATGGATGTTAAGAATTCTTTCTTAATGGTGATATCAAGGAAGAATTTTATATGCAGCCACCACCAGGTTACTCTCATCCTCCTAACAAAGTTTGAAAACTTCGTCGAGCCTTGTATGGACTCAAGCAAGCTCCCCGAGCATGGATTGAAAAAATCGGTTCAATTGTTACTTGATCTGGCTTCCATTTTAGCTCACATGATTCAGCTTTATTTGTCCGACATATTGAGCATGGTATCACTCTTCTTCTTCTTTATGTTGATGATATGGTAATCACAGGAGATGACATGCTTGGTGTCTCTGAATTAAAACAATATTTGAGTGAACAATTTGAAATAAAGGATCTTGGTTCACTCGGGTATTTCTTGGGTCTGGAAGTTTCATCCAGTACAGATGGTTATTATCTATCACAAGCTAAGTATGCTTTAGAACTACTTACTAGAGCTAGAATTACAGATAGTAAAATCACTTCAACACCATTGGAACCAAATGTGAGACTCACTCCAGTGGATGGTACTTCATTTCCCGACCCTACCTTGTATCGCCAACTTGTTGGGAGCTTGGTTTATCTAACCGTTACTTGTCCGAATATTGCTCATGTTGTACACATGGTTAGTCAATTTATGGCCGCACCCCGTTCATCACACTACTCTGTTGTTCTTCGGATACTCAGATATATAAAAGGCACTCTTTTCCATGGCTTACACTTTTCATCACAATCGTCCTTGGAATTATCTGGATACTCAGATGCGGATTGGGCTGGTGTTCCCACTGATCGACGCTCCATCACTGGGAACTGTTTTTTCTTAGGTGTTTCTCTAATCTCTTGGCATAGTAGAAAATAGACTACTATCGCTCGTTGTAGCACGTAAGCTGAATATCAAGCCCTTGCAAACTCTACATCTGAACTCATTTGGCTTCGTTGGTTACTAGAAGATATGAGACTCAAGCATCGATCTGGAACACCTCTGCACTACGATAATAGAAGTGTCATTCAAATCACTCATAATGATGTTTTTCATGAACGCGCCAAACACATTGAAAGTGACTGTCATTTCATCCGCCAACATATCATTCATGGAACTGCGCAATTAGTATCAGTGTCTTCGAAGAACCTAACTACTGACATCTTCACAAAGACACAACTTCCTGGCCATTTTCAAGAACTCGTATCCAAACTCAAGTTGGTGTCTACATCA
Organism: Stellera chamaejasme; assembly: GCA_024586325.1. Lineage (NCBI taxonomy): Eukaryota > Viridiplantae > Streptophyta > Magnoliopsida > Malvales > Thymelaeaceae > Stellera > Stellera chamaejasme. The sequence continues at coordinate 3,714,357 of CM044986.1, forward strand.
CCCTCTTGAGTTTGAGGGCGGGTATTAACGGAAAGTCTAAATTGTCTTTTGACAATTATTCTCACTTATTGTATTGATCTCATTTTCCTTGTACATGTTCCTTGATTTCCTCTATTTTCCTTTCATAGTTGCTAGAGTTGTATATATATAGGAGCTTTATGTGAATCAATATACAAGACGATTAAAGTCTTCTCACTTTCAAAAATATTGAAGAAATAAAATTATAAATTAAATCGATTAAAGTCTTCTCACTTTCAAAAATATTGAAGAAATAAAATCTACTATAACTATTAAAACAGGATCCTACCGAAGGTCAAATCCGTAATATTATCTTTAAATGCTCGCTGAAGCTTCGTGGACACAAAGTATTCACTATTGACCTTTTACAGTGGTTACCTTTTTACTGTTTTGCTACATCATAAATTTACTGCTATTTGTTATGTTCAAAAATTCTGAAATCTGAAATTCACCGCCTCCAAGAGCTAAATGTTTTGTTTATGCCGCCAAAAGTCACGACGAAATCTTCCAACTTCCTTTTTTTCTCGATATAGTACCCTTATCTCCACAGCACTGAGTTCTATAAATCTACTATAACGGTTAAAACAGGATCCTGCCGAAGGTCAAATCCATAATATCATCTTTAAACGCTCGCTGAAGCTCAGTGGACACAAAGTATTCACTATTGACCTTTTACAATGGTTACCTTTTTATGTTTTTCTACATCATAAATTTACTACTATTTGTTATGTTCAAAAATTCTGAAATCTGAAATTCACCGCCTCCAAGAGCTAAATTTTTTGTTTATGCCGCCAAAAGTCATGACGAAATATTTCAACTTCATTTTTTTTCTCGATATAGTACTCTTATCTCCACAGCACCGAGTTCTATAAATTAGTGTCATATGTAGTCAAATTTGTTTTGTATCAAAGACTGAGTATGGAGTGCGAAATTTCTCTCAGCGAGGGATTGGGCATACTGCGCACCACATATGATGAACTTCTGAAGAATCTGGAAGAATTATACAAAACGTAAGTTATCACAATCAATTTTGTACAGTTTATATATGACACATACTAATATTCTCATGATTAAATATGCAGGCAGATGACATAGGATGCAAAGAGTTTAAATCGTTTATCTTTACCAATATTACAGTGTTTCGTCTTTGATAATTACAAAATTTTAGGCATACAATTTTTTTTTACACTTTAGTTAATTGTACAAACTTGGCACGACCAAATTATGTGTTGCTGCAGGAACTTCCATAAAACTTAAGAAATGGTTCATTACAAAATCCCATCAAGCAAACAAGATTTTGAGAATGTTCATTTGTATATTGCACCATTAATACTTTCAAAATTTTCACATTCCACCGATTCTTATGATGCGCAAACCAAGATTTAAATTATTTCCATATGTTTTATTATTTTTAATATCTAATATTTAAATTATTGCTTTTGGTTTACCAAAATTTACCAGTTAGTATATGCTTTTATATACAGTTGTGAACAAGAAAAAAGTATTCTTCCACTTAAACGACCATCTTCTAAAATTGATACAACTCCTACTGTCTTTTTAAATAGGTATGTCATCCATTCATATATACATATATATATATATAGTTTTTTAATAACACATGTATTAATAAAGTTTATTTTTTTATAACGCATGTGTTTTCATGTTTTAGAAATTTATTAGTCGAATATGTTGGTAGTTGTTCTGCCAGGGATGATAAAATTAGCTGTCAAGTGTCGGACGTACACGATTCGGAGATAGAAGAAGACGATGTGTATGTATTTTTTCCATGATTATATATTTTTAGTTTTTTAATAACACATGTATTAATCAAGTTTATTGTTTCATAATGTGTGGTGTTATCATGTTTTAGAAATTTATTGGTCGAAGATGTTAGTTGTTGCCAGAGATAATAAAATTAGTTGTCAAGTGTCGGAGGTTCACGATTCGAAGATAGAAGAAGACAATGTGTATGTATTTTTTTCCTTGTATTATACTGTTATATAACACAATTGGATACTCATATGTTTTCGTTTTATTTTTGTAGGTCACACCTTCATGAACATCCTATCAAAAGTCTAAGCGATCATTCGATATTGGTTTGAGACTTACGCATAGAAGAGTGAACGTTTGAGACTTACTCTATGAATTACTTGAACTTTGATTTGAGGCTCTCATTTTGTTGATCGCGTTAATATTATCTCATGGATATTGGTTTTTAACGTTTTCTTATTCCAATATTATATCATGGATGTCAAATTTAATGACATTGCACATGAAATAAAATGTTTTCATTTTTTGTTTGTTATTTTTTCCTTCAAACCCGTCCCGAAGGAGGGGGTATAAACTAGTTTATTTTTTCATTTATGGTTCTTTGTGTAACTTTACAGTCGAAATGAAGTGGGGCTAGGAGCATATAATGAGGAGAATTGTTATAAAATTTGTGTCCATCATGGTGGTCAATTTATTGAGAAGCCATTTAAGTATGAAGGTGGCAATATTAAGACTATTAATGAGACAGACTATTGGCTGGATTATGTGCAGTTTATGACATTTCTGAAGAGTTGGGGATTCAGTAATATTGGGAAGGTGTATTATAAAGTTAGTACAGGAGCAATGAAAAGTGTGGATGACTTTAGAGTAGTATGGGATGACCAATCCTCACATGATCTACTTGAGTTGTTGTGTGACAATTCATCTATTGACTTGTATATAGAAGGTGAGGATGACGAAGTAAGTGGAGGTAGAGGGGTTGTTAAGGAATTAAATAGAAGTGGAGTAATTGAAAAGCACCTCGGCAGCAAAAGAGTAAAGGGGAAAGGTAAATTGTGTAGTCTTAGTGAACGTGGTGAGAGAGAGCAAGGAAGCCGAGCTACCAAAAAAAGAACAGAAGAAAGGAATGTTTGGGTTAATCTGACTGAACAGGGGACAGAAACTGATGATGAAGACTTTGATGATGAAGCTTATTTGTCGGATTATGATGAGGAAGTGAAGGAAAGTCGCCTAAACTTGAAGCTGTATAGATCAGAAAAAGAATGGAGAAGAGGAGTAGCAACTGAGATACCAGATGTGGATGTGGATTTAGAAGATGAAAGAGATGATGAAGATGAAGGTGATGAAGGGGATGAAGAAGATGGTGCCGATGAGGAGGGAGCTGCAGAGGGACAAGATGGTGTGATTTCCCTATTGAGCATGGGAAAGAACTAGTTGCATCAAGTGGGAAGTCGAACCATTGTGCTTCAAGTTCGGAGGATGAGGGAGTTGGTAGTGATGAAACAAACTATCTGAACTCTGATGATCCAGGAAGCTGTGATGAAGATGATGTTCCCACTGTGGGTGATGGTGAGCCGAATATTAGGTTTAAAAAAGGTCAGTTCCCTCAGTACAATCTCAATACAAAAATTCCAGAATTTGAACTTGGAATGATGTTTGTGGATGCAGAACAAGTGAGAGATGCATTTGCCAAATATGCAGCAGAAACTCATAGGAATGTTAGGTTTGAGAAGAATGAGAGGCATAGACTTCAAGTGAAGTGTCGTAAGAACTGTCCATTCAAGTGTTGGATTTCTGTAAGTGAAAGACACAGATGTTTGCAAATCAAGTCATTGTAGATGATACATAAATGTAGGCACCAAACTAGGTTGACCATGATGAGCACACGTATGATTGCTAATAGGTCTTGTGATATTATTAGAGATGAGCCGTATCTATCTTTGAGACAGTTAAGGTCAATCATTAAAAGTGAGATGAGGGTGCATGTTTCAGTTAGTATGGTAAAAAGGGCAAAGGAGATGGTGAAACATAAAATAGAAGGTAACTATAAGGATGAGTATAAGATGTTATGGGCATACAAGCAGGAGTTGTTATGTAGTAACCCTGGGAGCACAATTGAGTTAGATGTGCTACCAACTGAAGATGGCGATGCTGTTGTTTTTAATGGGATTTATATATGCTTTGCTGCTTGTAGAAATGGATTCTTGAAAGGGTGTAGACCGATATTTGGTGTGGATGGTTGTTTTCTAAAGGGAAATACTCACAGCCGTGGGTAGAGATGAGAATGATCAAATGTTTCCCATTGCCTGGGCAGTGGTACAAAAGGAGAACAAGGAATCATGGTCATGGTTTCTTAATCTACTGGTATTGGATTTACAGATTCAGGATCCTTCGAAATGGACAATTATTTCTGACCAACAAAAGGTTAATATCTTGCTAGGACTTCATAATTCTGTTTTATTGTTTGTGTTTCTTGTTTTTTGAACTATGTTCCTTAATTAATTGACAGGATTGCTGCCGGCGATTGCAGAGATACTACCAGGAGTGGAGCATCGAAGGTGTGCAAGGCATATATGTGCCAATTTTGGTAAGAAATTTCCTGGGGATACGATGAAGGGGTTGTTTTGGAAAGCATCAAAATGTACATCCAAGAGGCAGTTTTTAGACACATTGCATGAAATTGATCAATGGGAAGGGGCTAAATCTGCACTTTTAAAGATTGACCCTAAGTTTTGGTGCAAAGCTTACTTTAGAACATACTCACAATGTGATGTGAACCATAACAACCTATGTAAAGCATTTAATGGGGTGAGAGCAGTCCTAGGTGCAAGAAATAAGCCAATCTTTTCTTGTCTGGAGGATATTAGGATGTATGTGATGAGAAGGTTTGCAGAGAAGAAATTGTTTGCAAGTAGATGGCATGGAAATCATGGAAAAATCATACTAAATAAGTTGTCTGACCAAGCCAATGATTGCACTCAATGGGAGGTGATCTTTAATGGTGACTCGGGTTATGAGGTTAGACATGGCAGTCGTGCATTTGCTGTTGACATAGCTCGTAGGACATGCACTTGCTGTTACTGGAATATTTCTGGAATTCCATGTAAACATGCAGTTGCTGTGATTGAGGAGATTGGAGATGAAGTGGAGAACTATCTTAGTCTTTGGTACCACAAGTCGATGTACTTGTACCACAAGTCGATGTACTTGACTGCTTATAAGGAGTCTATACAACCTGTTAGTGGTCCTAACACGTGGATTTACCCAGAAATGCATGAAATTACACCTCCAGCAGCTCAAAAGATGGCAGGTAGGCCGAAAGTGCAGAGAAGGCGTGAAAAGAATGAACCTGGTAAGAAAAACAAGAATCGACTAAGTAAGGCAGGTGTGATTATGACGTGCTCCATATGTAAAAGTGAAAGTCACAATAGGACTACTTGTCCACATAAACGGTCCCATATTCTTGGTGATCCAAAGGTAAAGTTGTTTACTTATACTTACTCTTTAAGTATTTAGACATTCTAGCTTACTTTTGAGTATATTCATGGTCTTTTTGTAGGTTGCTGCAAGTAATCAGCCTAAAAAACCTCGTGGTAGGCCTAAAAAGATGCAAGGTGAGGCGAGCCAACCTAGTAAAAAACCATTTGTTGGTTACGGAGTTTATACAAACATCAACACAGGTTTCTCTGTTAGCAATGTATGTCCTTTTGGCCACTGATAAGATGACTTTTATTTCGCCTAATTTTATACTGGTAGTTTTTATGCTTCTTTTACTACTTGCAGCCTGGGACCATAACATCCCAAATCTTAAACACCAGACCAACATCCCAGCCAGTTGTTGGACAGAAGCCAGTTGTTGGACAGCAGCCAGTTGGTGGACAACGGCCTAAAAAACCTCGTGGACAACAACCTCCTCATACTTTTGCTCCTGGTTAACTCCTAATCTGATTTTAGTTCCTGATCTGATTTTAGTTGCAGCTACTTAGTGTTTGGATTTCATTTGCAGCTGATGAACTCGTATTCAAGTCTTGTCCTACTAAGCTGCAGCATGGATCAACATCAAGATGGTTAAATGAAGGGGCAACATTCAGGCAGAAGTTAGCAGTTAGAAGGCCTATGTACTCGACACCTCAAGGAGATTTCGAGTTGCAGGACATGGCTTGAGTTAGAAGTTAGCAGCATACCATATTTTGTCGAAGGGAAGTTAGCAGTTATAAGTTAGCAGCATACCATATTTTGTCAACCACAAGTTAGCAATTAGAAGTTAGCAGCATACCATGTTTTGACGCACAACAGAAGTTAGAAGTCAGCTGCATGAAATGTTTAGGGTTGATAGCTGCATACCATATGCACTCTGTTGTTTTGTGAGACAGTAAGATACAATTAAGCGAGTTCTATTGATCAATCTCATTACATTCTCAATCATTGTCATACCTAATATTACATTGTCAATCTCCTACGTACATACATTGTCAAACATAACCAGTTTGAACACAGTAGCATACCCATATCAAACCAAGTGCCAAAATACCTACTGCTACCTAATTCCAAAACATTGAAAACCTACAACCTCTACTTGCACTTGCACTTGCACTTGCACTTGCACATACACATTTGCCATCTAGAATTGAGCTTGCTTCCTGCTCCACATAGGCATCCCGAATTCCATCATCTGCTGCAATGTAATGCTTACCCAATGCTTGCTTCAAACACGCATTCTCCTTCTTCAAAAACAAATTCTCAGAACGCATCTTCTTGATTTCCAATTCCTTTTCTTCAACAGACTGCTCCGGATCAATCCACTTAAAGAAGTTACAGCTATTCCTCCCCTGTTCATCATCATACAACACACTCAATAAACCCCTTTCCTTTCGGAAGCCAACAACACCAGATAGAAGGACAACAGATATTCGAGCAACAGGATTAAGAAGGAATTAATCGTGCAAAGCCTACTTACACAGTTGACAAAGCGCCGGTTCGGATTCCTCCATGTCCAGGCAGTCCGAGTTGCAGCTCGTCTTTTACACAAGCAGAGCACGCCAAAACCAGAACTTGATATGTCCTTGCTCCCTAACCCCAAGCTCGACTCACTACTTGCAGCCATTGAGGCTCCTCTCACCGCACTCGATTTGCTAAGAACGATTTGCCCTCCAAATTTGAACAAATCCCAACGTTTATGCCTTCGCAACGCTTCTGCCTTCGCCAATCTACTCCAGCTACTCTCAATCGCCCTCCAAATCTGAAATTCGTCACCTCCAGCTACGAACGAATCGCTCTCCAATTTCCCCAATCTGAAACGAACCCTAAAACCCAAATCAGAAGGCCGCCTCAATTGCAACTTTTAAAAGGGTCCTCTTCAACCAAGTAACCAGCCACGTTTGCAAACCTGAAAGGCACCTCAGAAGAATATTCCGTTAAGGTAACGGAATGGGTGATAAATGGACAATTTTAATACTTGAAGGGGTTTATCGGCCCACTTAGGGGTTCAGTGGCCAAAAAGGAGACACTTTAAATAGTTTAAGGTTTTTCATGCGCTTTTTGCCTATTTGAAAATCATGGACTAAATTTTCCAAGATCGAAGGGCATGGTGGCTAGTGGCTTCCCTTCTCGAACATTCGAATATCTCAAATAGTGGAAACTGGCCACCATCACAAAACTTCAATCCCAGAAACAGAAAGAGCGTCTTCCTCAGGCGAAAGGTCAGAACCCCAGAAGCCGTCAAGGTAAAGAAGAGAAAGAGAGAAGAGAAGGGGATGGCCGTGGACTACTACAAGGTCCTCCAGGTAGATAGAAACTCAAAAGATGATGACTTGAAGAAAGCTTACAGAAAACTGGCCATGAAATGGCATCCAGACAAGAACCCCAACAACAAAGAGGCAGAAGCCAAATTTAAGCAGATCTCTGAGGCGTATGATGTAAAGTATCTTCCTTTCCCTTTTCAGTCCCTTAAAAATCTTTACTTGCATGCTTTTTTTTTCGCATTACCTGTCATTAACTTGTTAGCTACGGGATTTTTTAGATATCAATCGAGTTTACCAATTTTATGTAAGACAGTGATATAATCTTGTTAGCTGACACGTGATCTTATATTGAAGATTGCATTAGGAGATTCACAGTATTGATATAATAAGGTTATCAATTGGGTGCAACCTATGTTAGTGAGATAATTTATGGATGCTGGTTTCTATGTGTTCATGAAAGTTGAAACTTTATCGTTTACTGATAGTTGCATTTTGAAATTTCCAAAGACTGTAATTTTTATCCTTTCTTACTGAGTTTAACAAAATGAATGTATGCAGGTTTTGAGCGATCCCGAGAAGAGGGCAGTTTATGATCTGTATGGTGAGGATGGTCTTAAGTTTGGAATGCAACCACCAGATGCTGCTGGTGGTGGAGCTTCGTTCTTTTCAACAGGAGAAGGCCCAGGATCTTTCAGGTTCAACAACAGAAGCCCTGATGACATTTTTGCCGAGATTTTCGGGTTCCCAGGTCCATTTAGTGGTGGTGGTAGCGGAATGAGGGGCTCAACGTTTTCTAGCTCTATATTTGATGATGATGACATTTTAAGTTCGTTTGGTGAACGGGTGAGTGGAGGTGGTGCATCGATGTATCCAGGAGGTGGGCGGAAGGCTGCTCCAATTGAAATTAGATTGCCTTGTAGCCTTGAAGAGTTGTACAAGGGTACTACTAAGAAGATGAAAATTTCAAGAGATGTCATCAATGCACATGGGTGAGTATTTCTTGGCTTAATTTGGATCATTGTTTTTTAATGTCATGTTTTTTAAATGCTCAAATTGTTAGTTGAAATCTTTTGGTGGCCTTAAGCAATTTCTAACAATGATTTCTCTGTTTTAGACTAAGCAACATTTATCGAGTAAGATTCCATATATTTCGTAATTGTGAGGGTTTTGCTTTTCATCAGCTCACTGCTTCAAGTTGTTCTAATGGTTCCTATCGTTCCATGACTTGTGTAACTGGAGGTCTAGTTATCTTTTACGATATCTACGTTGCTGATGGATGATGGTAAACAACCTTGTGTGCTGTTCTGCTGTGAAGCTTCATGGTGTCTTTTGTATTGTCACTTGACAATGAAAGCTCTGGAATTTCATTTTTTCCCTTGATAGCCAAAGCGTGACCTCCGGCAATCAAAGATCTCCCAACGGTTAGGACGGATGGCTCCGGTACCTGAAAGGCAAGACGGAAGATACTTTCAGGTGCAGACACAGGAGGAAGGTGTGGGTGTGTAGTAGTTACCTTATTTTTGGGTTGGCATCACCCACTTATAGGGTGATGCCCAGACTCTCCCACGTTGGGGTAGAGTGTTTGGTGGGATCTTTCCCCACGCGTGAGCCGCTGACTTCTCAGTTCAGAGCGGCGGATTGGACATTACTGCTCAACAGTGTTGGTCTGACAGCACTTGAGTGTGTACAACTTTTGTGTCTTGTGTGCTGGTGCAGCTTTTGGGCGTTGTGTGCTGGGCCAGCTTTTTGGTTGGTGTACTATGTTGGAGTACCCATTGGGTCTGGCCCATAAAGCACCTGCTGCCAACCAGATCGTACGAGGCGCCCTAGTGGCCCATGTACGAGGGGCTCGTCGTATTTACGAGGAGCACTCCTCGTATTGGTGGGCCTGGCCTATATGGGCTTGGCCCATATGGCGTTTGCGTTTGGCAATACGGCCATACGGGCTGGGCCCATATATATCAAGATGTCCTCCTCCCACAGCGGAGGATGGGCAGGGACCCTGTGCTCCGTTTGGAAATTTAATTCGAGTTTAAGATGGCCAGCTACCATTGTATCAGAAAAATCCGGACTTTTTCGTGTGCCTTGAGAACGATTTTTTATATCCTCCGGTATTGCTTAAATAGGGGGAATTAAAACTTTGTTGTCCAGGCTCAGCCCATAAGGCGTTGTGCCGTTTTGGACCTTTTAATTTGAGAGAGAGCCCAGTTGCTGGCCCAATTGCTGGCCCATTACCGCGTAAGGGGGTTGAGCAGCACTTTTTGAAATTGCGCTTTTTGCGCCGTTTGTAATTATGGGGGAAGTCGTTTCAACTCCCATCGATCTGTACTTATACGCCAACCCATGTGAAGGGTCAGGTTTCCCACATTCTCGCTTTCCTTGCCTTTTCGCCTGCTTTCATTTCCATTTTCGGCGATCACCGAAGAATTTTCCGGCGAGTTTCGAAGAATCCAGCCGTTGGAACCGGTCGTTCTCATCTCCAGCGTACAAATCTGTAAGTGGAATCCCTTTTTAATTTCTTGTTTCCGTCGCGACAGTGTCGCGAGTGAGGCGTCGCCGCGCCACTGCCTGGGTTCTTGGGTCTAGGTTTTTATTTCTTGAATCTGTGATTGATTTCTGTAGATGGCTCCCAAGAATCCAAGCAAGCCCGGCGTTGGCCCTGATGTTGAGAAAGAGTGGCCCCGTAGCGTCTTGCCAGAAAAGAAGATGACCGAGATTTGCCAGAACCACCACGTTTATACGGGGGTTGTTTGTGGCCTTTCCCCTGCCGATGTTTTGCGAAAGGCGGGGTTGGGGTTGAGTTACGAGGCCATGAGGGAGCAGACAATGGTCGCCTACGAGGCTCAATCAAGGCCGGGCTAAGACTCCCACCGTGCTCGCCGTTGCCGCACTGTGTGAGGGTTGGGAGTCTCGCCTGGCAGTTGGCCCCAAACGTATTTACCATCAGAAACGCGTTTGTTGTGGCTTGCCATTTGGCGAAGGCGGCGGTGTTGCCGGAGACCTTTTTGCAGCTTTTATACACCGAAAAGGCCGGTTGGGCATCCCTTCTACCAACTGACCCCGAGGAGGTGAAGGTTGGGAACAAATCGGTGAAGATCGGAGTCTTCGCCGAAACCACCACTCATGGGGGAACCGGAAGGGCAACTTCTTCTTCATCTTGAAGGAGGACAGTGGGCTTCCTGCGTTCTTCGTAAAGGAGAAGAACGCTAGGGTATCGGTGAAGCCCTCTCGTGGGCGGGTAGCGAGGGAAGAGAGCCCTCGACGCCCTTTGTGAATGGGTCGCGATGCGGAGAGGCTCGAGGAGTGTAAGGGTAAGTTCCCTTCACACCGCGCCCGGGACGAAGTGGTCCTGCGAAGGGTGGGGGTTAGCAGGGCCCATCGTATGTCGGGCCACGTAGACACCCTCAAGGATTGGGTGGAGGGGTTGGATGGAGACCTTATTGAGCGCTTCGAGGGCGCTTTTAGGAACCCCAACGGTCTGCCTTGTGTTTACTGTTGTTTTCTTTGATTTACGTCTTCCAGTTTCTGTTTTAATCTTGACCTCGTGTATTGTTACAGCCAAGATGTCGCACCCCAAAGACTCTTTTGCGAAGAAGGTGGAGTTGAGGGAAGCCCTCAAGAAGTTGGCGGAGGAGCAACGCCTCCGAGCCCACCAAGAAAGGCGTCGAGGAGCAACGCCTCCGAGCCCACCAAGAAAGGTGTCGAGGAGCCCCACCGGGCCGTCGAAGGGTGTGGAGCCCGTAGGCGAGAAGGCGTTGGTGACGGAGGCTCGGCCGGTCGGTGTGGCTGGCCTGTGGACATCGAAGAGCTTTCCGAGGGCTCACGATGAGCAGAATCCTCGTAAAAACGCCCTCGAATTACAGTGTAACACCCTGTTTTGCCTTGTAGTTTTGGCAAACAGTTCTCTTATATTGTATTCTTATCTTCTTTTGAATTTTGCAGTCGCCGAGGGTGTAGAGGTGTCCTCGGATAGCGCCCCAAGCCCCGCGAAAGACAAAGGGAAAGGGCCAGCCTCTGAGGAGCAGTCCCCCAGCTCCATTCGAGGCGCAGAGGGGCCTGTGGGGCTCTTGGCTGACGCTCGAAGGGCCGCCGTTGCTCCCCGAACATCTGGGAGGAGGTCTTCGAGGATCTCGAAGACTCTTAAGGGGATTGACCCGGTCTTCGAGCCCCAGCTGCTCGAGGACTACCGTCGTGAGCTACGGCAGAAGACCTTTGGGCGTCAAGGTGTGGCCTCGCGAGGCCTCGGGACCCCGTGATGAGGGTGACTCGCGACGAGTCGATGCTCCTGGGGACAAGGAGTTAAGACTAAGAGTTGCCGAGGGCTCCCAATGCCCCGTGACCGCACTATCTCAAGCACACGACCACGGGCCCCCGGACATCGCCAAGGACATCTGCCAGACCTTGTTCAAGTAAGTCCGGATTCTCAAGTCTCCTGATTTGCGTTTTTGTAGGACAGTTTTACTCATACGCTTTGTGTTCGTAATTTGTAGAAGGCTGTGCTGGCTCAAGGCCTAGTGGCCAAGATCGAGGAGCTTGAAGTCCTCGTGAAGAGGCTCGAGGCCAAGGCAAAGGACTCCGGGGAAGTGGAGAGTCTGAAGAAAGCCTTGGCCGAGAAAGAGGCTGAGTTGGCTGCCTCGAGGAAGGGAGAGGCCAACGCCCGAGCGCCATGGGCCTCGTTGGTCAAGAATCAAGGCCGCCACGGCTAAGGGGAAGGAACTCGAGGCCCTATTCCTTGCCGAGCAAAGCGCGAAGAACGACCTTGAGGCCGAGGTGGAGCAGGTTGGTCGGGAGTGCCAACGGATGGAGGCCTGTGCCGGAGAGAAGGACAGGCTCATCGAGGAGCTGTCCTTGAAGGCTGCCAAGGCCGAGGAGAAGGAGAAGCTCGTGGAGGAGCTTTCGTGAGGGCTGCTCGGGCAGAGGAGAAGGCCTCAAACTTGGCAGCCCACGTTGAAGAGCTGGCCAGGAACCTCAACAGTGTGCTGAGCAACAGCTTGGCTGGTCTTTCAGCCTTCGGGCAACTTGAAAAACAACTTGGCCTCAAGTTGTTCGAGGGCGAAAGTCTTGAGCCACGCGTGTTTATCAAGCCCATCGCAGAGAGGACTGGTCGAGTGGGCGACTTCTTCGAGGCGCTGACTGAGAAATTGGTTGAGGCCCAAGCAATGGAGGGGTTCGTTAGGCCGAGGGGTTCCTACGATGCCGCCATCAAGTGGAGGCTATGGTTGGAGAATCACAGCTGGATCCCCTCGATGCGATGAAGGTCGAGGAGCCCTCCCAGCAGCTCTGTTCGAGTGGGGTAGGCAGGGGAAGAAATTAGGAGCAGGATATCCTTATGATATCCTCGCCCGGCATGTAGAGGATGCCCCGCCGTGCCCCCACACGATGATGCCCCCAATTAGTTTTGGGGTTTGTAATTAACTTTTTGCTCATTTTTGATAAGATACAGAATATGTCAACATTTGTTGCCTTTGTAATTGCCGTATGAGTATTACTTGCATAATGCGAAGTGTCCGTACTCGTGCCGGGTAAAATATTGTAGAAATGAATTGTTGTAATTCTTCGTGAAGTGATTTTATTCAATGTGCGTTGGTCGAGCAGTGACCTTGCGATTAGTAGTATGCTCGACGTAAAGACTTGGAATATTGCCTGTCCTTTGATGCACGAGCAGTATTTTGTGCAAAGCAAATGCTTTAAATACCCTTGTCTATGCATGGAAAGGAAAGCGTATAACTTAGACGTAGTAAGGCCTCAAATCGTCGACATGGTAGTCATTTTTGAGCTGTTTGCCTTGATGGTCCTTTAACTTGTATACGCCTCTCTTCCTTTACTGTACCACATAAGGCCCCGCCCATCTGGGAACGAAGTGCGCCATGGCCAGGATTACGACCGACAATTCCGCTTTTAGCAAGACCATACCACCCACGTGGATCTGCTTTGCCCGAACTTTGGCGTTGTGATCGAGGTTTGCCCTTTGTCGTAAGGCCATAAGCCTAAGTCTAGCACCCTCGCGGAGTTCCTCGACGAGGTCCAGACGCGCTCGAAGGCCGCTCTCATTGTGAGGGGCGTCGTAATACAGCGTCCGGATTGTGGGTATTGAGACTTCGATTGGTAGTAAGGCATCGACGCCGTAAACCAAGGAGAAAGGAGTTTCTCCCGTGGGTCCCCGTGTAGTTGTTCGATAGTCCCAGAGGACGCTGGGTAGGGCCTCGACCCACTTTCCTTTTTCGTCCTCGAGGCGCTTTTTTAAGCCCTCTTTGATCGCTCGATTCGTTACTTCCACCTGGCCATTTGACTGGGGGTGCGCCACAGGAGCGTAGAGCATTTGTATGTTCATCTTAGTGGCCCAATCCTTAAGCTTTTTGCTTGCGAATTGAGTCCCATTGTCTGTGATTATGGCTCTTGGTGCCCCGTATCGTGCCACAAGGTCGTGCCAGAGGAAATGTATGACCTTGGCGGTTGTGATTTTCTCGAGTGGCTGGACCTCGACCCACTTAGTGAAGTAATCCACAGCCACTATGCAAAATTTGAACGGGCCCTTGGCCGTAGGCATTGGGCCGATTAAATCGAGGCCCCACAGAGCGAAGGGTATGGGGTATGTCTCCGTAACCACCTCGCTTTGCCGGCTGTCGTTGGATGCGAGAATTGAGTTGGCATTTATGGCACGCTCGTACCAAATCATGCGCGTCTTTCCTCAAGGTTGGCCAATAATAACCGAGGCGTAAGCATTTGTGTGCTAGCGCATCGGAGCCAATGTGTGCTCCGCAGACTCGAGTGGACTTCGTTCAGGGATGAGTGTGGAATCGTCGGGGCCAATACATCGCTGTAAAGGAGTAGAATATCCTTTACGCCATAACGCGCCATCTATGATTACATGGCGGGCTGACTGCGTCCTTATTTTCTTTTGCAACGCTGGTGGGCCCTCGATTGCGCCAGTTTGGAGATACTGGAGGATTGGGTCCCTCCAATCAGCTATTGCGTTGGCGTCGATTGCGTGAATTGTATTTATCGAAGGTTGTGCTAAGGTTTCGAGGAATGCATCCGCCCGCCCCTTAGACAACCTCGTCACCACGGTGTTTTGATCTCTTGGGATCTTGTTAATATTTAAATGCTCGAACTGACCTTGTAAGCTCTTTACCAAGCGCAAGTACCTCGAGAGTACGGGGTCCTTGCAGTCATTGGTCCCCGCAACCTGGCTTACGACGAGCTGTGAGTCACTGTGTACAGTTAAACGTCGCAAGCCAGCTTTCAGAGCAGTCTTGAGACCTGCTACGAGGGCCTCGTATTCTGCCACATTGTTTGTGACGGGGAATTGGAAGGCCACTCGTAAGCTAGCCTCCATGCCGTGTGGGCCCCGGATATGAACGCCTCCTCCTGGGCGATCGGCACTGGATGAACCATCCACGAACATGTCCCACTCGGGAGGCTCCAACTCCGGTGATGGTTCCCTCGAAGGGCCATGCTCGAGGGGGTAAATGGAAAGCTCGGCCATGAAATCCGCCAAAGCCTGTGCCTTTATTGCTCGCCGAGGCTCAAACTTGATGTCGTACTCCCAGATTCGATGCACCAACGAGCTAAACGACCACTATGTTCCGGTCTGTTTAGAATGTCTCGGATTGGTAAGTCTGCTCGACAATGATTGTGTGGGCTTGGAAGTATGCTCGCAACTTCTCGGCAGCCACGATCGAGCGTAGATCGTTTTTGGAGGGTGGGTAATTAACCTCAGCCCTCGTAGCGTGTGGCTTATGTAATAGACGGGCCACTGTTGTGGGCCATCCTCTAACGAGCACCGCTGATACAAAGGCTGTTCGAAGTGGAGAGGTAGATGACGAGTTCGTCCCGGTTGCGGACATTTCAGCGTTGGCAAATCGGAGAGGTGTTTCTTGATTTGCTCGAATGCTTGTTGGCACTCCGAGTCCAAGTGAACGCCTTCTTCATGCGAAGCTGCTCAAGAACGGCTTACACTTGTCTCAACTTGGAAATGAATCGCCCAAGGCAACAATTCTTCCCGTAAGTTGCTGGATTTCTTTAATGCTCCTTGGTGGCGCCATTTCCGTGATGGCTGATATTTTCTTAAGGTTGGCGCGATCCCCTTTCGGAGATCATGTAGCCCAGAATTTCCCAGCTCCAACAAAGAAGGAACACTTGGCTGGATTGAGCCTCATGTTATATCGCCGAACGATTCGAAGGTCTCGGCCAGGTCTTGAAGGTGATCTTCGAATGTCATGCTTTTGACAATGACATCGCCGACGTATGCTTCAAGGTTACGGCCCATCCGGTGGGTAAAAACCTTGTTCATTAGACGCTGGTAGGTGGCTCCAGCGTTTTGAGCCCAAAGGGCATTCGAACGTAGTAATAGACGTCATCACCGGGCCAGAACGCTGTTTTGAAGGCGTCCTCGGGATCCATGTAGATTTGGTGGTACCCACTCTTAGCGTCCATGAAAGACAAGTACTTATACTTGGAAGTTGCGCCCACGAGTTGGTCGATGACAGTAACGGGTAGGGGTCCTTTGGACAATGCCTATTGATGCCCGTGAAATCAACGCACATACGAAGTTCACCGTTTGTTTTGTCAGCTAAAACTATGTTAGCGAGCCACTCAGAGTACTGAATTTCTTTTATTATTCCGGCTTCGAGGAGTTTGGAAACCTCTTCTTTTACAAACTTCTTCTTAGAAGGGGCCATACCCCTTTTCTTTTGCTTAACCGGTTTTGAGTCCGGGAATACATTCAGTTTGTGGGTGATGACGCTAGGGTCGACACCCGGCAGATCCTTCAGGCTCCGTGCGAAGACGTCAAGGTTTGCCTCGAGGAGGTGGATGAGCGCCATCTTCTCCTTCGCTCCGTGTTTTTGCCAACCTTGAACTTCTTGCCTGAACGACGTCTACCTCCTCTCAAATCATCGAGGCGTGGCCTGTCATCGGGATCCGTAAGAGCATCGACGCTCTTCGAGATTTGTGGATCAACCGTCGAGCTCAAAGAGGCGACATAATTTGTCCGCGCCGTTCGCTGGTCGATGTAGATGGTTGCATCCCCACGAGGTGTTGCAAATGTGATTGTAAGGGAGCGGATGTCGCACCTCATGCTGAAATCGACCTGGCTTGGTCGGCCGATGATTGCGTTGTAAGTTGAGGGCACTTCGAGGACCAAGAACTCCGTCATGATGGAGTGGCAGTCAACCGTGCCGAATTGTGTGTCCCCGATGAGCATGAGGGGTAGGTTGACGACCCCTATAGTTGGGACAATGTCCCTACCAATGCCAAATGTAGGGCCGGAGCTCCTTCTTACGGCAGACATGTGTACCCCGAGCTTTTCGAGCATGTCTTTGAAGATGACACTGGTATTCGCGCCAGTGTCGATGTAGACTCTGCCGGTGTCGAAACCTGCGATCCTTGCTGTGATAAGCAGCGGATCAGAGTGTGGAACGACAACCTTTGTCCCGTTAGGACGGTAGATGACATTCTCCTCGAGGTGGTCGATCTGCAAGATTTCCCTCGCGTAACGCTTCCTGGAGGAGGCAACTTCAGACTTTGTGAGGACATGGATGTTGCCCGCCAGTGGTGGTGGCAAGTTGTGCCTTCGAGTACTATTGTGTCGACGACGCGCTTTTTCGCGGTCGCCGTTATCGCCGCCCTTCTTACGACCCTTGGGGAAATCCTTGCAAGGGGAGTCGGAATCGACAGAATTCCTTGAGCTTGCCCCGCTCAATCATCTCCGAGATGAGATTCCGGAGTTGAAAGCACGCCTCCGTGTCGTGCCCACGATCCTTGTGGTAGAGGCGATTTGTCAAAGCCCTCGTGTTCTTATGTTGGATGGGTTGTGGCCACTGGGCACCTTGTTCGCTTCTCCAGCAGAGCAGAATGTTCGTGCGGGTGTCACGGAGTGTTGGGAGGTGATCGGGGTCCTCGAACTGATATTCGAGGGCTGGTACCTCGATGAGATAGGCCCTTTGTCGAACTTCCTGTTGCGTTCGTTTGTGGGAGGCCTGCTGTAGGGCTTGTTCATTTCCTCGGAGTTCATGAATCGAGTTGCTCGATCGATGAACTCACCCATCGTTGTGACGGGGTTTTCGTTGATGTTGTAAGCGAGCCTTGACTCGCGCTGTAGGCCTTGAGTTACGGCCAAAAGTTGCATGTCCGAGGAGAGACCCTGGACTTGGACGGCTTCCGCCTGAAACCGTCGGATATAATCACGGAGTGGTTCCTCCCTTTGCTGTTTCACTCTTAACAAGTGTTGGACAGTCTTCGGGGGAGGTCGAGCCCCCATGAAGTGGCGTAGGAACGATGAGGCGAGGTCCTTAAAGCATTTGAAATGCTGGCCTCGTAGCGTTCCGAACCATGTTGAGGCAGCCCCTTTTAAGGTGGAGCTGAAAGCCTTGCAGTATTGCCTCCGAGGCCCGAGCCATCTCCATTTGGGAGATGTAGCGCCGCAGATGGTCGACGGGATCCGTTGTAGCGTCGTAGCTTTCGATGACCGGCATTCGAAAGCTGGCCGGCGCTTGACGGCGATTATGTCCTCTCGTGAACGGCTGCGTCGGGAGGATCTCGATATCGCCGAGGACCAGGTTTGGTGTCTTCACCGTTCCTCGACCACATTGATTCGTCGGAGGAGGTCGCGACGTCTAGGTTCCCAGCTGTTTGGTTTTGATTTTGGGACTGTTCGTCCCTGTCGTTGTGAGGCGGGAGGCGAGCAGTCTGCATTTCCGCCTTGATGGTTTTTACCATGAAGGCTTTCAGCTCATTAAGCATGCTCGCTTGGAGCAGCGCTATCTGACCGGGATCGACGATGACCTGCTGGGGGATCGTCGAAGTCCCCGCAAGGTATGTCAGAGTGGCCGCTCGCGGCTGCGGTGGTTGCTGCCCCTCGGGTGTGCTAGTAATAGGGAGCGGCGGGATGGCCATCGATTGAGGGTTGTGGGGCTGTTGTGTCCCCATTGCGTCACCAGCAGGGCGTGGAGGCACATCGGAGGAACTGGAAGCAGCGTCCTCAACGTGCACACTGTTGTGCGTTCTCCTTGTTTTCGCCATGAGAATGGTAAGGAGAGAAAAGTAAGTTGCTTAGGAAAGAAAAAACGACTGTTTTTCGTTTCCCACAGACGGCGCCAAATTGATAGCCAAAGCGTGACCTCCGGCAATCAAAGATCTCCCAACGGTTAGGACGGATGGCTCCGGTACCTGAAAGGCAAGACGGAAGATACTTTCAGGTGCAGACACAGGAGAAAGGTGTGGGTGTGTAGTAGTTACCTTATTTTTGGGTTGGCATCACCCACTTATAGGGTGATGCCCAGACTCTCCCACGTTGGGGTAGAGTGTTTGGTGGGATCTTGTTCCACGCGTGAGCCGCTGACTTCTCAGTTCAGAGCGGCGGATTGGACATTACTGCTCAACAGTGTTGGTCTGACAGCACTTGAGTGTGTACAACTTTTGTGTCTTGTGTGCTGGTGCAGCTTTTGGGCGTTGTGTGCTGGGCCAGCTTTTTGGTTGGTGTACTATGTTGGAGTACCCATTGGGCCTGGCCCATAAAGCACCTGCTGCCAACCAGATCGTACGAGGCGCCCTAGTGGCCCATGTACGAGGGGCTCGTCGTATTTACGAGGAGCACTCCTCGTATTGGTGGGCCTGGCCTATATGGGCTTGGCCCATATGGCGTTTGCGTTTGGCAATACGCTGTTGTTGTGAATAGGTGTTCTACTACTGTGTGCAATATAAGGTGATATCTGGTTATTAGCTCTCCATGGAGTTGGTTGTTGAGGTTCTCTTTTGAGGATTCTTGCAGAGCTGGTAATTTTGCTGAGGGGTTGTATGTGGAAGTGTATCTTCAATGGTTGATTTTATAGGAGTATAGTACATTTGTGCAAGTTTTCTCTTGTTTCA
Organism: Stellera chamaejasme; assembly: GCA_024586325.1. Lineage (NCBI taxonomy): Eukaryota > Viridiplantae > Streptophyta > Magnoliopsida > Malvales > Thymelaeaceae > Stellera > Stellera chamaejasme. The sequence goes on from CM044986.1 coordinate 3,733,754, forward strand.
TGCACTTGGGCCGTCTAGATAGATGATGGTAAAAATTTTCTTCTAGTTGGATGGGGCAAAGTTCACCTTTATTAACGCGACAATGCGTTAACCAGGTGTTAAAGTTTGGGTGTTAAAGTTTGGGCTAGGGCTGTAACCAAGTCGAGCTGAGTTTGAATCGTGCTTCCAAGTCGAGTTGAGTTTGAATCGTGCTTCACTCGAATTCGGCTCTAATGCTTCAGATTGAGCTTGAGTTTAACGCTATAGCTTGATAGCTAAAGAGCTATTCGAAAATCTGTCTAAAGCAACATATGTTTTACTTGAGTTTGTCTCGATTACTAAACATCCTTGTATATAAGGTTAATTAAATAAGTAATACTAAATCTTTATCATCCTATGTGGCTTTTGACTAAATGACCCATAATAGGCTAAACTTGAAAAAAGCTCCCGAACTTTAAGTAAATAGGGCAAGTTAGCCCCCAAACTTCCTTAGTCACATAGTTCTCACTGCCTTACCATCAATTTCCCCGTTGAACACTCCATCGGCTCTACAGTCTACACATGGAAGGACTAATGCTTTGAAAAATGGTCATTGTAGGTCATCGAACACGTCACTGGAATCAATGATCACCACAAGAGGTCGTCTTGGGCGAGCTAGAGGACCGTGATGGTTGAGCAACAACAGCTCGTGTCCATGGCAAACCTCGTTTCTTTAGTTTTGACACATTTTTTTGAGGTCAAGTGGCTTGGGTTTGCCTCCATCAATAATGCCAATCTGGTGCTCGTTGCTCTAAAATTGGAACTCTATTGGTGATTAATCTCCCCAACAAGGTGGTTAGGGTGAGGTAGTATGTGAACAATTCGGGGATTAACTTGCTAATTTGATGGAAATAAGTGTATTACTTGTTAATTTGACCATTCGTTGTTAGAATAAGGTTTTTTGACCACCTAGAGTTGGTCATTAAGAATTTGTTTGGGAACCATGTTAGCATTTAGTATTGGAGCTTGAAAAAGAAAATTTGCATGACCTAAAGAAAAACGTTAAAAGTTTTGGAATTTGATTTTTTTTTAAACAAAACAGACTTATTTTATTAATGAAACCCCATTAGAAAATAAGTCGCGAGAGACGAACTAAAGTACCTAACATTGGGACACAAAACCCAACCCAATAAGAGGTATATAGCCACATGAATAGAATCACAATGGAAAACCATAATTATTACAGTTAGTCTCATCTGAACTGGCCTCCAAAGGTTATGCAAATCATGACGATGGTCATGACCACTATGGTGGATAAAAAGAGTTGGAATCCAGCTCCCGATACCTCTGCATGCCCAACGGCTAAATGGTATCGGCACACCATAGTGGGCTGAGGAGAGTACTAATTGTAGCGACAAAAGTAGGCAGAGCAACACAATTATATGATAGCTAACAAGACTAAGCAGAAGCAAATAACATCTAAGCGAAACAAAATAAACGAAACTGAAGAAAAAACAAAACCAAATTCCTAGCCATTCCCGAACTGACCAGGGGAACCTGCTACCCAGCCAGTCCGAAGACTTCAACTTCATTGCTCCAGGCACCCTGCCATTCTAAAGGACCCTCCATGCTCGCCACCCTCGAACAGCCACAAGACCTTCTGAACCAAAACTAGAGTTCCGGCACTAGGACAAGTGAAGACAGGGGCTGCCCGTACAGGAGCACATGTAGCAAACCACCGAGAAGCACCTGCAACTACCAAGCGAGGTGGTGCTCCATGAGCCCCAAACGAAGCCACCGACCGAAGAAGCTTCAAATCAGCAGCCGAGCCCTCTGACGCCTACAGAACAGAGGCCACTTCCTAGCGCAAAGCATCCGCCGGTTTCTAGGTAGCGGTGGTGCAACTATCAATTGTTCCAGCGCCAGCCCGTTCTCCTCTCTCAAATCGAAAATAAAACCGCCCATGCGGAGAGCAAGCTATAGAGGATGTCGAAAAAGCGTCGGTGACTGTTGAGTGCCAGGTATGGCGGTGACAGCTTGACCTCCGGGGGCGACGAAGAGACCAAAATCGAATCACCGCGCAAATTATGTCCACCCCATTCAAAGCATATTGAGGCGAACCAGAACGACGACGTGGTGAGAAAATCCAAGCCCATCGCACCGGCGAAGCCAGGCCCATCGGTGGTGGCGGTAGCTTCCTGAAGAGCACCTTCATTGACAGCGGGCTAGTGGAAAACCCTAGATTATATAAATCTCTAAATTGTAGTGTTTCTTTGTGCTAAAGTGCACTCATAGTCCTGTAACTTTAATTATTGTCCCACCGGGATCCTGTTTTAATATTTTGTCACAATAAAATCCCGTTTTCCAACTTTTTTTAAATTCGTTGTCCTTTTTCATCCAACATCCGTTAAGTTTAATGGAGTTTGGGGAAAAATAATAATTTTAGCAATTCAATTTTTTGAAAAAATCTTTTACACCCCAAGTTTTAAAAACCTAAACATTTAGGCACACACCCAACAATTATAAACTTAACATTTTTACCCAAAAGTTTCCAAACTTCACCTTCACTCACAACACTCGTCGGACCACTGCCGGAAAATCCGAAATGGAGAATAATACACCGGATAGTAGATTGGGGCTCGGGCTCACTGTATCTCGGCCTAGGGCCGCCGGATCTTGACCTGAGACCGGCGCACCGCAGCCCTGGGCCAGCGAATAACGTGTTTCGGCGATTCGGCGGTGGACTGTGAATAGCGTGTTCCGCCGAGTCGGCGGCGGCAGTGGCGGTGGTCCGACGGTGGCGCCGGTGAACGGACGATGGCATGATGGTGGAAGGAATGTGAGAAAACCTTTGGGTAAAAGTGTTAAGTTTATAATTGTTGGGGGGTGTACTAAATAGTTAGTTTTAAAATTTAGGATATAAATAGATTTTTTTAAAAAAATTGAGTTGTTAAATTATCATTTCACCCTAAAGTCGTTAAATTTAAATTATCATTTCACCCTAAAGTCGTTAAATTTAACGGATTTCGGATGAAAAAGGACCACGCATTTTAAAAAAGTTGAAAAACAAGACTTTATTGAGATGAAAAGTTAAAACAAGACTCCGGTGGGATAAAAGTTAAAGTTACAGAATTACCGGTGCACTTTACCCGTTTCTTTGGAGATCGATTTTTATTTGTACCTTTTCCCTTAAGGAAGAGATGAATATTGTCATAATATTTGTAAATTAAAAAACAAAGGGAGAATGATGCATTTAACTATTAAGGTTTGCTAAAAAGTTATATTTTTTGCCACTAAAATAAAAATAAGAATTTTTTTTTGCTATCGAAACTCTTTGGACATGTTTTTATCATTTCGTTATATGTGCCACTATGGCGCTTAGGTGGTTTAATAATCCCTGAGCTGGGAAAATGTCCGATTTTACCCTCCACGTTTAGTCGATGGACCCTTTTTACCACTACTTCAAAGATAGGGTCTTTCTTTGCCATCAACACTTTATTTTTGGACCATTTTTACCATCTAGTCTAACTTTTTGGACCCTTTTTACCATTACGCCATTAACGGAGGGAATGTTATCGGGATATTCCATTATGCAGTACATCTTCATGCTCAATTTGACCCCCAAACTTTTAAAAATGAAAAAATTAACCCTAATTTTGCAAAAGTTACAATCTAAGTCACCTCTCTTTCTCTCCGACTACCTGATCAAGGGCATTTTTCAACTCAATGCAAAACATGTATGCAATGATTCAAATACATTTATAAACACCTTACTTACCCTTGTTTTGTCTATTGTAATAAAGGGGCTTTGAGTAAGGGATCGAATCCAAGAGAATCGAGCGTTTCTAGATTAGTATGCTAAGTGTGTAACTAAACTAATATGTAATGTAAGGGACACAATTGAATGATATGTTGGTGGATAGAAGGAGTGACTAAACTAAGTTAAGGCAAGAGTGGAATTCAAGAACAATGGTAATAAACCAAAATCCAAATGATAACAATAATTCAATAATTAAAAGTCCCTTTGATTAAGGTCGAAACTTTGAATGAAACTTTAGTTATGTTTGTGTTGTGTTTTGGATAATTTGGTTGGTGTTTTGAATTGATGATATTAAATGACATGTTTGGAACGTCATTTTCGGACAATAGGAAAAAAAGTTACCTTTTTGCGAGATTACGGGTAAAGTGTCTGGAATCTGGATTTAATGGCTTGGATGTGTTTGTGGATGTTTGGGTAAGGATGTTCTAGCTCGGTTTGAGAAACCGAGCTTTCTGTGGATTTTTACGGGAAAGTGCGGGATTGTGCGGGTTTGGGTTCCGGGGATGTGTTTTGGTAATTTCTGACTGGTGTTTGGTTGTTCAGCTTGATTCAGCGTTGGTGGTGTAGTGCGGGACTTCAAAAGTCACACTACCACTTTTCGGGCCGGGAGCCGGGATTTTCCCGGGGTTTTGCTGCGGTGTGTAGGTGGCCTCAGTAGAGTTTCCGTTTGGCCAAGGTAAGGGGTTTAACTTTCTTAATGCGCATTTTATGTGTATTAGGTTAGTTAAGGGCTAGTACTTGGGTCGAGGTTGGCCCGGTGACTCGGGTCTAGTCACATGGTACATAGTGGTCTGCAGGGTTTTTGCTTAAATATGGGTTGGACTTATATTATATCGGACTTGCTTATCGGGGGTCGACAACGGACCCATATTTATGTTCTGTACGTGAGAAGTCCGTGAGTTCGGCTGACGGGAACGTCGGGATCTAAGCCGGTATGCCATCCGTGGTAGTTAACTCACGATGTTATGTCTTTGGCTTTGTGCCATTTTGGGTCCGGCAGCCAGGCGATATCCTCGCCGGTACCACGCGTTATGACCCGATCATCGTGTGAGCTTAACAAGCCGTAGGTGGCCGCCGAGGGTTCGGGAACCTTTGTATTGGTGTACCACCAAATCCGACGGGACTTAAGAGCATCATCACATGTGCATGTCATAATCTGAAATACTTAGGATCAGTATTATTTAGTTCATTGCATTCTAACCCTTTTATGCAGACAAATGTTTTTAAAGGTTTTACCGCTACCGTACCTACCCCCTTACGGAGTTCTTTCGAGAACTCACCCCCACTTATTATGTTTTCAGAGATCCGCAAACGACTGCGGTGTAGATTTCCGCAGCTTATCGCTTTTGCATGTTGGATTTAAGGTACTTATCTGTTAAGTCAGTGTTTTCTCGTTAGATACTTTTGTGATCTTATTAAGTTGGGTTTGACATATATTCTCCTGTTTATGTTCAGCAGCACAGCAGTACTAGCTAGCAAGGTATTATTACTGTTTTGGACTCGGCTCTGTATATGTTCTGCATATAGGTTAGTCTCAGCACTCGGGTTGTATCTTATTCGTAGGAAGTTTCCGGCCCTACGAAGAGGGCGGAACTTCTTCTGCCTGTATTCCTTATTATCTGCTTTTCCGCGCGATATTCTGTAAAATCACTAACTTGTCTCGGTGCAGGTTTAGGACTAGAAAGATGTCGTAAAATCTACAACACGACTTAACCTTAAAACTGAAAGGAAAACGTTTTAAGGGTTGGGTTTCGGGTCCACACAAAAACCGTTTTAAGAGAACTCCGCTTTCACCCGCCAGGAGATTGGATTAAAAATCAAACTCTAGGTTACGAGGCTAGAATTATCCTTACCGTAAATGACCAAATGAATACTCATCATTTGCACCATTTAGGGTAGCTTTAAGCAACCCAATTGTAGTCTCTTAATAATCTAGATTACCATACTTAAGCAATCCTAGAATACCTGACCATTTCCCATGGTAAATTCAGTGAAATGTTCTCTAAAGCATCTCATCAAACACTTGGTAGGTGTTAAGAGGAGTAGGCCTCCATCTCCTCTCACACCTTCTTTAAGCTCAAGAAATGATCACTCATCATGCATAATCATCAAACCAACACATTTACATCATCTAATAATCATTCAACTACCTAAACAACCAAAGAGATGAAGAACTACTCCCTACTCATACTCAACACGTTTTGTTCACACATTATGAACATAAATGATAAATGAAAGTAATAGAGATAGAGAGAAGCTTAGAAATGATGTAGAATCTTTTAAACTTCCATAAAACAAACCAAATTCGAACTAAGGAATGAGAAATGAGTTGAGAGCTCCAAATGGAGCTCTAACTCCCTAAGGAAAACTATATATGCAAAGTGAATACAATGAAGCTTATATAGATGGAAAAAGGAGCCAACCATCATCATAAATAAAAGAAAAGCACATGGAGGTAACATGAAGTGGTGTTGGAAAGCCTCCTTGATCTGGAAAGATGAATTTTTGGAGTAGTGGTCGACCAAGAATGGTGGTAAGCCGACTTAGGGACCTACCTCGTGAGGAAGATGATTGCAGGAATCTGCGTTCAGGCGACCGCCTGGACTGAGGAAAGGGCCGCCTGGATCTTCCGCCTGGCCAGGTGACCGCTTGGCTTATGGATCGGGTCGCCTGGCTCATCCGCCTGGATTATGGATCGGGTCACCTGGCTGGTCACCTAGGCCCTTGAACCTCCTCGGATGCTAGCTCGGGAAACCACCTAGCTAAGGTGTTGGGCTGCCTGGAGCTTCGCCCGGACCATTTTCATCACCATTCTTTGAACTTTTCCAGATTTTGTAATTCGGTCCTCAGCTTTCTCTTTATGGCTCTTTTTACACAGAATTCACCCCTTTTGACATCCGACACCAAATACTTGCAAAAATGCTTGCGTCCATACTAAGTACTAGTATAATTATCGATAAAGCAAGTGAAATGAGGGCAAATATGTATCGATAATGCACAGTTATCACTACCATTTCCACCGACGGCAACCACTAATCGCATGTATCTGGAGTCTGTCCAACGTGACGACGGAAGAAGAGGTCGTCGAAGATTCTGAAATTCAGCTTGTTCACACGCTCTTCACATGTGTAGAGTCCGTCCAACATGGCAATCTCACCGTCGCCGGTTCGTTGATCGAGGACATGTAGGGGCAACACCGCCCGCGGCATTGGGAAAGTCGTCGACTATTTCATTGACTCTCTTAGTCAGCGGATTTTCCAAGCCATGTCTTCCACCGTCGTCCCTTGCGAATCGTTGAATTAGGGAGCTCTTATGATGATCGAGGTGCAGCGTCATGAGTTTTGTGTGAGTGAGGTGGTGGATTTGGGGGCGGAAGACGATGGAGTACAGACGCAGGATGGTGGCGTGGTGCATGGTAAATCAGTGAATGAAAATGAATGAAACTATAGAATTTGGGTGAATTTGTCAAATTTTAGAAACTTTAGGGTTTAATTATTTTAACGACAGTGGCAAAAAGGTACACAAAAATGTAACGTCAGTGGTAACTAAGAACCCTATCTTTGAAGTAGTGATAAAGGATCCATCGACCAAACATGAAGGGTAAAATGGGGTCTTTACCCTCCCCGAGGTGGTGTTTACGTGATGTTGTCATATCACTATTTCATATTTAAATTAACCCCCAAAATTAAAAAAATTAACAAATTAACCCAGAATTTGTAAAAGTTACAATATAACCATCTCTTCTACCCAAGCCCCAAATCCGCTCCTCCCGGCCACTACCTTCCTTGTCCATGCATTTCCACTCACTAGGCCCAATCTTGTCGTTGTACTCTACCACTAATTCGAAACCTACACTCACGGCTACCATTTCTATCTTCATCCCGAACCCCACTGTCTTCCTTCACCGCCAATAGGAAGCCCACCTCTCATGACCACCATCTCTTTCCCAATCCCCAACCGCACCATTAGTCCGACGATCCTCAGTTGCACCATCAGTCCCACCGCTATCCTCTGTGGTCCATTGATCCTCTACAATCCCACACCCCATCGTGTTCTGGCGAATTTGGAAGGGTTGACGATTTTCGATGCAGTGCAGTGTCGGGCAGGGCCAATGAGGTAGGATGGGTTATGACAGTGTCGACAAAGATGGTGGTCGGGAGGAGCCGATTTGAGACTTGGGTAGGGAAGAGGTTAGATTGTAATTTTTACAAGTTTAGGGTCAATTTGTTTGTTTGAAAAATTAGGGGTTCGATTATTAGAATAGTTACACGAATGCTATGTGTCAAAACGTTAAGGAATATTATGTTCATTAATGGGATCAGTAGTAAATTGTGTACAAAGTAAATGTCAAATGGTAAAAAGTGTTCAAATAGTAAACATCAATAACAAAAGAAGACCCTTTTTATTTAATTGGTAAAATACGATCTTTTGACAAGCCTCAATAATAAAATTCATCCTTTTCCCGTTAACAAGCATGGACTAGCCACATTATAGAGGTGCGTCAACACCATGCCGACGACGCAATGGCCGACCAATACCATGGACCACACTCAAAAAAATATTGATACAATTATTATTCACATCATTTAGTCACCCATCATAGGAAAGTTATACAATCTGGCGTTCTAGAAAAGAATATATGTTAATTTTCAAACATGTTCTAAATCAAATTTTCATTCCGAAGATTTCACTAATATATATACTTAAAATTAGAAATATTCATTTATTATTTAAATATAAATTACCGAGCTTTATATATTGCAATCTTAAGAAAAAACCATAGTCCAAATCTTGAAAAATCATGCATTTCTAAAGTAGTTTGTACTAACTTAGTAGTGATGAACACACCCGAATTTGTTAAAAGTCGAGTTTGAGGAAACGGTTAAAAAGAAAAAGTTTGCGTTAAAATGCGCACTACGTATGCGTGCGCATAAGCGATTCGCTTATTTACAAGTTTGTCATTTGCTAAATTTGATCGGCATAATGGTCATGTTTGATCAACATGATTAGTCGATTAACAACGTTTACTCGTGTGAATAATATCGACATATCAACATGGTAAAACTATTGATCAACATTGAACGGAAGTTGATCAACATGACAAGTCTGCTGATCAACATGCTAAAAAGAAATATCAACATAACAAGAAGAGAGATCAACATGCTTAGAAAAACATGACATAGAAGATAGATAAACATGGTAAGATGAAAGATCAATTTGCTTAAAAGAAAGATCATCACGACAATAAGAGAGATCATCATGCTCAAAAGAATGATCAACATGGTAAGAAAAGAGATCAACATGCTAAACAGAGATATCAGCATAACAAGAAAAAGATCAACATGCTACAAAGATAGATCAACATGATATAGAATATAGATCAATATGGTAAGAGAGATCAACTTACTTAATAGAAAGATCAACATGACAATAAGAGAGATCAACATGCTAAAAAGAATAATCAACATGATAAGAAAATAGATCAGCATGCTAAAAAGAAAGATCAACATGACAAGAAGAGAGATCAACATGCTAAAAAGAAAGATCAATATGACAGAAGATAGATAAACATTATAAGAAGAGATCAACATGCTAAAAAGAGAAGATCAACATGACAATAAGAGAGATCAACACACTAAAAAGAACGATCAACATGACAATAAGAGAGATCAACATGATAAAGAAGATAGATCAATATTGGACAGAAGTTGATCAACATTGAAAGACTAGATCAACATTGGAAATATGCATATCAATATGACTATACAATTGATCAACATGACTATCTATTGTGATCATCGTTTTTATCCAGTTTTCTTAAGTTGAAAAAATATCAATTTTTCATCATTTGCAAGTTTGGTTGTTCTGGAGTAGGGGTGTAAATGGGTCGGGCCGAGCCTGAGCCCTTTAAGCTCTAGCTCGGCCCGTTAGTTATTGATACTACTCGAGCTTGAATTGCTCGAGCCTAATATGTTAGGCTCGAGCTCGGCTCGAAGTAAGCTCGAACTCGGCTCGAATAGCTCGATAGGCCCGCTTAAAAACTTTCTAAACTATATTATAATTAATAAATAATAAAAAATACAAGATACCATCAAAGTGTATACAACTTAAACATCCAAATTAATAAAGTTTTATTAATCATAATAATTACTATTAATAAAATACTATATACCTAACATAAATTACAATATAGTAAAAAAATTCAAGAGGTTTGATAAGTATCGTTAAGTATAGATAAGTATCGATATTCGATATGACCGAGTATCGTTGGGCTCAACGTCGACTCGTTAACATATCGAGCTTCATTTCAGGCTCGAACTCGAGCTCGAAGTCGTTAGGTATCTACTCGATAAACCCCAACTCGGACTCGAGCTACCCTTTAAAGGCCCTACCCATTTACATCCATATTATGGAGTTTCATCTTGGCCAAATATTAATGGTGGTTATGTTGCTAAGTTAGGCTGGTTTGATTTCTAGAAATAAATCTGAAATTTCGATGAAAGAATTTTTGACGCGAAGCTTCAACAAAATTTGACAGCGACTCTAGAATTCTTGACAGGAAGTTTCATCAGAATTGACGACGGCTGTCGGAACTGAAACTTGGACCGAATCGTGGTAGTTTCAAAAGCGGAATTGGGACTGGACCGAAATTCACATCTATCGCCGGTGAGAGCGCGATGGCAGTAGATGTAATTAACATTACATCTTATGTGCATATGCGCAGCCTATAGCTACTCAAAAGGAAAACAAAAACCGAAGTTAAAATGGCTCATAATTGCTGCTGAACACAAATAACAGTAGAAACAAATTAAACCCCACATATTTTCTGTTGTTGATGCTTAGAAAGGACAAATCAAGGAGGACCCAAAAAGAAAAAAAGAACGTCAGCAGCACCGTGGTTTCTGCCATTAGAAAACCATTCAGTCAATTCCACTGTACATGAATCATCCATCTGCAGTTAGAAGGTGCAGAAGGTATCCCAGAACATGCATGATACCAGATCAAAACCTATCTGTTAATTATTTAATCAGCAACAATCCCATAACCAAAGATATGTCCTAAATATATAACTATTAACAGACCAGGAAAGAGATGTGAATAAGCTTTCATGGATTCTGTGAGTACCTCATGTCATATCTACCTGATCATCACTTCATGCAAAACGCTGTTGGTCATGAAAAAAATGGTGTCCTCACTAATTTGACAGGACTTTACTTTTTTTGGTTTTTCGCAGTATTTAGATCCCCCTTGATTCGTTGCAAGTTAGAGCTCGATCAAATCACACATCGCAGTATAATAACCAGGCTTAACATTTATTAACCTCTGTCCAGTTCTGATGCCGTGGACCATCATCTGCTGGAACCTGAGCAGTGAGTCTATCCATCTTCTTTTGCAGATCAGCAAGTGAATCCTTCGTAACTTTTGTCTTAGGACTCTTCTTCTCACTAGCAATCTTGAGTTCCAGTCTATAAAGTGCACAGACATCATAGCCGTTGAGTTCATATTCAAATAAATGCCACTCAAAACTCCCTGGAGGTTGAGGGTCCATGTAATATGACCTTCTCTGCCCTCCATACTCTTTCATCACTAGCTTTCTTGATTCATGCCAACCACGTCCTGTGTAATCCGGTAATGACCTCTGCTTCCTGTTCCCACTCTCAAAAGCCCTCCTTGGCTTGTCAAAGAACAACCACTCCCTAATCATTTCACCATCAAGCATAGAGAGATCAAACAGCTCTGTGATTTAAGAAAAGAAAACCAGTCAAAGCCCAGATACAGGGCACCATGAAAAGAGATTGAGAAACACTCAACCAAGGCAGATTATGACTATCTATTGGGAAAAAAAAGACTAAATTTCCAGACAGCAGCAGAAGAGGCAATGAAAATACCCATTTAATAACAGCAGGAGATTAGGAGTATCACGGTACGATCAACCATACCACCAATATATAGACACAAATTTTCATGTGAAGTGATGATTGGTTAACGCATTCGAAACTACACTCTTGCGAGGAAACAATGAGATACAATTTCTACGTATCACCATGATGTGCTATCCCATTTGCATGGAGAATCTATGGAAGTATTGCCACCACAGCAGTGAGTGGCAGTAAGGTTGCCTTCCTCAACAAAAGTTGTTACAGTGAAATCTTTGCATACAACAGACAACATGGTAATACAACAAAGAAGGGAGGAAACCCAAAATACGAGGGGGTCAAATACTATGAGAATGTGTTAAATTAAAGATATAAACTGACTAGTCCAGAGATTAAAGAAAATAACAAAAACCAACATAAATATTATTCCATATCAATTAAAAAAAAGGAAGAGTAGGTTGGGAGTAACTGTCCTTGGGTTTGAAATTTTTTCTTTTTGGGGCGCCGGTGGAGTTTCTGGCAACCGGATGGGTTGGATTTTGGGGGAGTTTCCTCATCATATAGTTATTGTTTTTTATTTTTTATTTTTATTTTTTGTAAAAAAATCCTATCGCTGCTCAAAATAAATAAAAAAATAAAGGAAGAGTAAACAAAGGTATGAGAATGTTTTCCCACCTGTAGAATTCCATGGAGATTTCATTGAAGCAGCACCTTCACAATCAGGAATCCCAACATTCTTTCCTAGTGACTTTGCCCGAAGGGCATCAAGTAGTAAATTGTCCTTTACACCAATTCCCTGAGGCCGTAAAACTGGAGTCATACCGGGGCACTCTTCACTGACAGCTAGAGTAGAATGATAAGTGCTGCAGTAATCTTGACACAGTTCACACAGTTGCGCAGGTCTTGTACAATCCCAGAGAGCACACTTCGGCCCCATGAAAGCAGATGGTGGAGGGCATATATTTGGAAGAACATTGCAACAATCATCTTTATTACCATCACTGGGAACAATGTCAGCAAATGAGAGTCCATGATTGAAGCATTGATGTATATTTAACCCATCTGTAGTCTGCAAATTGGAGCCTAAGGTTTTGCATGTAGCAAACCCTTGAAAGACATGATCCTGCGGATCATTCACCAAAAACTCCTGCAATAGTAGTCTCATCAGTCATTAATGAGAAAATCTGAGAAAAACTCAAGAGTTGCTTCTATTCTATTCTTTCTCCTAGTTAAAACAACAACAAAGGGAAGCCTTAAGCCTATCAAAGAAACCTCAAGAAATATATACTTTTAACTGGTTGGAACAAACTGTTGATGTACAGCACTGAAAACCAAGATGCATCATTTTGGACATCCAAAGATTCCAGTGGACAAGCCTGGTAAGATCATCTACCCCCTTGAACTGATTGGCTTAACTACAACATAAAAAATAAAAATAAAAAATAAAAAACCAAGAAAAGGAAATCAATGCCTCCATAGAATTGGCAGCAAAAAAAAAATCAAGAATGTTTCCCTTACAAAAGCAGCTTTACGCCCTTCTAACATTGTCAATATCGCACATTATCAGTTTTAATAGCAAGAAAGTTTCTTTCCATGAAATAGTAATAAAACAAGAACCAGGTCAACCTTCAAATCCAAATTCTTTTAATACTCCAATGAAAACCCGGTCAGTTAGAGAGTAAAGTACTATAAAGAATGAAAGAACCACTTATGAATCAGAATGAGAATAAATTTTCCCTGTAACTGGACAACATCATACTGAATAAGGAAAGAATATAGAAATGTAAAGTAACTCTAGACAAAAGTTCCTCAAGCTAAGAGGGCCTACCTCAGGAATAGTAGCCAAACTGCTTGGATGAAAGGTATGCAAGTCAGTTTCTGCCTTTAGAACATCTTGTTGCGCCAGTGGACTGATGGCATCATCTTGCTCTTCATATGATTGCAACAGACGATTTATTTCATCTGACAAGGATCCCAGACTACCATCCTGCAAACACCCACCATAGTTGGTTTATCTAGCATTACACAACCCTAAAAAAACAAGTTGAGAAAAATAAAGAAAGAAGATAAAACATGATTGGGGATCATAAAACAATACTGAGAAAAAAAAAACAAGGGCACTGACAACAAAAGAAGATGCTGGGGATGGTGCGCTAAGCTCGGCTTTCCACTCACGAAGACTCTGATACACCTGCTCCTCCAACATTGCCACATCAACTGCTCGACCCTCCATCCTTGCAGCTTGAAGATCAGAAAACCTTTCCTGAAGATCATCAAGCCTGTTCTTGGCATTTTCCACCAGAGTCTGGTGAGAGGCCAATCCGCATTTGTTCTTCGAATTGCCTTGCATCGACTCTCTCACCAAAAAAGATGATAGCTTAAATTTGTGTGTTATCTTTTAACCACATATCTTCACTAAACAACAGTTACTGACTGTCAGGGAGATCAGAAACACGCCAAAGGTAAGCAATAGAATGTGCACATATATTAACCATATACACATTATTCCTTAGTAGGTCGCATTAGACGTAATCTGCTTTTCACAGATTAGTTAACACAATAACTTTATCATTATGCCACCTAACCTAAAATTGTGTCTGTTCGTGCATGTGTGTATGTGTGTAACATACAGAAGCTGTTTCAGCCATTACTCAAAAGCTGCATTAATGAAGAGAAGACAACCTATAACAACCATCGTCTCATGTTTCAACACCTTTTTTATAATAATAAAAAAAAAAGATCCTTAAGCGCACAACACTGATCACCAGTGATATTGACCAATAATAGTATTACTCTTTTCACAATGGCCACTTCCCTGGGGTTGTCATATTTTAATTTGTAACTCAGCTAAACAAGAGCCGGGAACCTGAACTACATTTATGACCATAAGCCCCAAAAAAAAAAAGCTTTTTCAAACCCTCATCCATCCACACAGTTTCCCATAAGCTCATTGTTCAGTGAGAAGGTGGCTCCTACTTATAGTAGCTATCCAGTAATACCTACAACAGATAGTTACAGAAATTTGAGCCAATATCTATGAAAGACCAGAATGAACAACAGCTAACTGTGTAGACAGCTCCTTAAGAGAACTAGTATTTGGAAAGCCAAAGACGGAACCGAAGAGGAAATCGATCGAATTAGGGCTAGGGGTACCTGATCTGGTCAGTGCGATGGTAGAGCGGGAGTGTTGCGCCGCCCTTTATGACTGGCGACCGGTGGTTGCTGGTGGAACGGCGTGCGGAGCTGCGTCGTCGGCCCGTCGCTCGCCTTGGTTCACGCTCGCCAGACAACTTCCCTCGTTGCGAAATTCAAGACCCACTCCTCGACACTCGGTCGTTTTACAGTATTTTCCTTTTCCTGTTTTAATCCATTCAGCCCTCCGTCTTCCTTTTCTTTATCACTTTGATCCTTTAATTGTTCTGTAATTCATTTTTAGACTTGTCGTCATGTAGGGGTGAGAACGAGCCGAGCCGAGCCCGAACATGGCAGACTCGAGCTCGTGAAAATTAGGTTCGGCTCAAGCTCGACTCGAACTTCATCGAGCTCGATTTTTCGGGCTCGAGCTCGGCTCGAAAGCTCGTGAGACTCGGTTAGGCGGTAGCTCATTTAGGCTCGATTATAAAGTTTGGCTCGATTAGGATCGATTACGCTCGAAGTGACTCGTGAAGCTCGAAAAATTGAGATATATTACATTAATTCAATAAGATATTCTTAAATTTTACTAGCTCGAGCTCGAATCTAACAGGCTCGGCTCATTTGTTAGGCTCATGTAGGCTCGCGAGCCTTATCGAGCCTAACCTCTAAGGCTCGAGCTCTGCACGTTTGATAAATGAACCTAAAAAACGGCTCGAACTCGAGCTTGAGACTCAAAAAAGCTCGGCTCAAAAGACTTGTTTGAGCTCGAGCTCGAGCTCTAGCCGAGCTCGAACAGGCTCGATTCGTTACATAGCCCTAGTCGTCAGGTACCCACTTTTTTTGTTTTATCATAAATCTGGTGTATATGAAAGTGTGATAAGGTTTAATTAAGGAAATATATCAAGTTTTGCTAGGACAATCAAAAAAGGAAAATGAATAAGCCTTTTCGAGACATAGAGTTTTTTTCCCTTACATCCTGAAACATTCACGTCATTTGACATTATATATCAAAATGTTGAACACTATACCAAAATGTTGAACACAAACGATTCATAGATTGGATGTTGAAAAAGAAACATAACAATTAAAGTGGGATGAAGGGAGTATCAAATTTCATACTCTACAAAAGAACACAAACTTGTTACCAAAGGCAACTCCTAAAATATTAAAGAAAATACAAAAAGCATCATTTAATAGAAAATCTATACGTAGATAAATACAGGAAAATAAGCTTTCTATACGGTCTGTATATGGAAATCTGTAAGTTCCACTTCTTTTGGCTTCTAACAGGAACCACATCTTCATTGTATGTGTATTCCAATTTCCAAGTCAATAACTATGCTGGCTTTGTTTGGTCTTCTGCAGAACGATGAGATTTTATCTAATAATTAGTACTACGTTTTTGTTCTTATGAGTTTCATCAAGACGGTTTTGCTTTTCCAGTTTCCGGACTATGCCTGTAGGTAATAAGACCAGCAAGCCCTCGTCCTCTTGCAAGTCTTTCTACCTCTTCAAGTTTTTGTGTAAGAAGAACAATCTCCTTAGCCAACTCTTCATCTCTTTGTTTCATTGCCTGCAAAGCCAAAATATTTTTTACAGAAGCAGAAATAGTGCATTTCAGAAATACAGAGTACAATGGTAGAGTACATTCATTGCAGGCCAATCTACAGAGCAACTTATGAAGTCGGGGCTTAACTTGCTTTCACACCACATGATTTATTACTGAGCTCAACACATTTCATGGCGATGGACACTAACAAATATGAACTGGGAATGTCATTACCCACAGCAAATTTCAGATGGTGACTGAAATTTGGCATCTCTTGTTCTTAACATCCAAGCCCACCTAAAGAGGTCATGTTGGTTGCAAAACATGTAGATTTCATAATAGTATCTGATTTGGTTTAAGAGAGTACTGTATTCACTATCTCACTCCCTATTTTCGCATAATGCTTATCGATACAAATTGAGTACACCTTTTGTTTTTGCATTTGGTAATTTCTCATTCTCTCCTCAGAAGATTGTCACATAAGGAGGGGCATCCAGCATAAAGCACTGCCACTCCATTGCACAAGTTTGTGTATATATTACTTTTAACTAACTCTATGAATATTATCAACGAGTTGTTTAATGCAAACATTTCAAGTCAAGGATAAAATTCCATACAGGACAGACAAAATGCAATCCTAAGGTTCAGACTATCAGATATAATTGACAGATACAGAGGATCTAGAAGATCATGCATAGACAACGAAATAAAAACATACCTCTAGTTCCTGTTTCCGCAAGTCCTCTTTCCTTGCTTCCGACTTAGCACTTCTTTGCACCTCAAAAACAACAGCCACCCCAGCAACCTAAGGATGAATATGAGACATGCATCCACATGTAAATACCAGTATCAATCTTAGATGTTTGAAAGGTTTTCCACCTTTCACATTGGACATGGATCATAATAATCATTGACTAAGAGAATCATTTTAAATGGGATGAAATCCATTTATCAAGCAAGGCTATGGGCCTCTTTGTGCCGCAATTTTGAAATCACGTTTCAACTACTCTGGTTTCCAAAAATGATTAAAGTATGTTTATCCTATAAAACTAGAAGGTTAACTTGGTCAGATGTGAGATGATTACAATGGTTAAACATTTGTAGGGAAACTAGTTCTTCACAGTGAAGATGTGCGACTATTCATTACCAGTTCAAGAACTTCAATTATATGATGTTTCACAAACTGTTCAAACACACATGAAAAACCGCATAAGATCTCTCATAAATACAATTGAAGGTCACGAAATCACAAGATACTACGAATTCATTCTAAACATTGGCTGAAATTAGAATGCCCAGCATGCGGTCTAATTGGTTAAATTTGATATTTATTACAATAGACATTATGATCATACATATGATAGCGTTCTCAATATTGCGGTTGTTAGCAACAAAGCTAATAACACAATAAGGGAGGAGAAAGGACGAGAAGGAAAAAAAAACATATAGGATGGAGGCTAATACTTGCAATGATATAATCAGAAAGGACCTCGAAATTAGTACCGTGAATACAAAGAGCTCCCCTAGAAGATCAGCGGCAGCTTGTACAGCTTTCTCCTCATTTAATGGTTGGATTGCGACATCAGTTGCATGACCATATATGCGTCTTTGCACCCTCGTTGTAAATCGATGGTTGAACTGATAGCTTAATCAATATAAATGTCAACAGAAAACCAAGTAACTGCATTGCCGAATCAAGTGCGGAAAGTATAAAACCAGAATTCAGAATATCATATTTAGCTGTGAATGAGCAACTGTATAAGCAAAATCTACATTCCAGTTCTAAACTTCAAGAGAAAGTCATATGAACAGGACATATATAACTGTTCACACCAATTCCTCTCTCACACAGATAAGAAACTGCTGTCAGCACACAGAGAAACAAAAGAAAATATCTCCTAGTGTGTGACTGCACCAAAGCAAATCACACACCACCAAAGAATTGAATAGAAAATCTGGTCTCAAGTGTTTAGGACAAAATTATGGTAAAATAATCATGTACTCAATCTATTATAACAAACAGTAACACAATACAAAGTCAAAATTGCACAAAAACAGAAATCCTCAAGAGTATGAAAACAATGACAAACTGCAAAACCAGTTAACAGGAGATCAACGCAACACTCATATGAGGAAAACAGAAACCAGCGACCATAACCATTAAGCAGCAATCTAGACTGCGAAAATCAAAACCAATCCAGAAGCACCCAGATGCAGTTAAGACATGGAAACTCGGGAACAATACTAGTGAAGTGAATCAAATGGGAAACAGATGAAGGACCTGAGCAATGTTGACGATTAGCTGACGAAACCGCGGGTGCAAGCCGGCCTCTTTCTTGAGACGATTGGCGATGGGTTTGCAGAACGTCTTTAGCGCAAGTGTCCCAAGCTTCGCCACTGGCAGCACCATGGCTTCTTTGCTGCTTCTCTGCAAGTTTCGGAACGGAAGAGAAGAATATGATTCGCTCTGTGATCACCCACTAACTTTTCGACTTTATGATGATTTAGGAGTCACAGTAATTTTAAAGGTACTCTACAGTACAGTTGCGTTCAACAACAAGGTTGGAAAAAAAAATTCCAGAAAATTTTCAAAATTTAAATTCTTAAATGACCATATTGCTAAACCTAACCCTAATCTGTATGAGAGATGTAAGAATTTTAATGTAGGGGTAAAATTGTCAAATAGTTATTATGTCAACTTTTTTGCGTCCCACTCATTTTCTTGGGAAATGGAATATCTAGAAAAAAATTTATAAACTTCACCCACTGAACTGAGCCTATAGGTGAAAGAGGTACCCTTATGCGTTTTCCGTTTTTTTTAAACAGAGCGTGATATTAATTAAGATAATGTCTTACAAAACCGCTCGAAGGAGAGGTCCAAGAGAAACGGCCTAAATTGTTTAGTCCATGACGAGCAACAAAATGAGCTGACACATTACAACCCTTGGAGTAAAATAAAAGTAATATCACAAACAGAACAAGGACTTAAAATACCTAACCTCGTCCACTAAACAATGTTATTAAAAGTGCGCCTAGAGCGCTAAGCGCTCACTCAAGGTGTCGGAGGGCTTTTCGCCTTCAAGGCGACGGCCATTCAGAGAAGCGCTAATAAGCGCTGAAGCTCAAGCTTCATCTGAAGCGCACGCGACTTGGGCTTTTTAGTTTAAAGCCTCAATTGAACAAAGAGAAGAAAAATAAGAGGGGTGGGGGGAGTGGGACGCTGCTGCAAAGAAGACCGTTGTTGATAGTCAACGGCGGTGGGTTGCTGCCCTTCGCAAGCCATACAGACCTGCGATGTTGCTCCATCATCCCAGCCGTCGGAGCATCGACGGAGAAGAAACTTAGTCTCGAATTGGGGGAGACTTCATATGAGAAGAAACCACCTGAATTGACTGCACTGAATTTACAGTCAAGGTTAATGAGTTTTGTAGCGGTGGACAAGTAGAAGAGACAAAATTGGCTTAGAATAAAGTTAAATAATTAATACACTCTCCAACTCTGTCATCGTGTATATATGAATCCCTATATTTATTATTTAGTGCAACATAGTCCCTATATATACAAGTCTACAAATTAGAGATACTTTAGTAAAGCTCACGTTTTTGCTTCGCGCTTCACGTTTCACGCTTTGGACCCCTTAGCGCTTTACGCTTTTAATAACCTTGCCAATAAAATACCAAAGGGGTAAAGTGAGGGACTTTGGCCGTTATTAATCTGATTGACAATAACCTGACAGTTCGATTTCACCACAATAGAAGACCAGTGACACCTGGGTGCCTTTTTTTAGGCACAGGCTATAGTGTGCCACCCTCAAATATGTGCCAGTTTGTGCCAAAGTCCATTTAATTACAACAATGTCATTCCTTCTCTTCTCGTGCTCTTTACGTCGACTTCCACGAAGATCTTAACCACCACCCACCACCTCTCACTTCTAGCCTTTGACCACGGTAGCTCCTCCCTTAAACACTGGCGGAAAATGATATAACCACGAATTGCATACAAATAATGCTTAAATCTATTATAATGAATTTAATAACGTCAATTAGTGATGAATTGCGAGAAGATAAATTTTTCAAAAACAAGCATCACATACATTGCACCATAAAGGCATACTTACCGGATGAAACATCATTTTAAGTGCTAAGCTCATCATACTTATAAAAGGAGCATCATTTTAACCACATAGAGCATCGGTTTGAGAACTTCATCATTTTGTAAGGTTAAAGAAAAGCGAGTGCATAATTAAGTTATCGAACATGTGCACGATGTTTGTAATTGAGAGCATCATAGTGCAACAGAAGTGCATCGTTATGGTCATCAAAGGCATCATTTTAAGAGAATGAAGAAAATGTGTGCACGATTAAGTCATCAAAACGAGTACATCATTTTTTATGAGTAGAGCATCATACTTGAAACAAAGAGCATCATCTATGATACCAAGAGCATCATATTTAACGAATGCATCATACTTTATTGAAGAGCATCATAATTTTACAGAAGCGCATCATTCGTGACACCAAGCACATCATTTTGAACCAAGATATCATACTTTGTTAATGGACGTAACACTATGTTCAAAGCGCGAGCATCACCATGGAATCTACGAGCATCGGATATGTCATTAAGAGCATTCATAACATTAAAAAGTTGAAAAATATAGTTATATCGTCTGGTTCATTTTGGTAACAAGAGCATCGATTTTTAAAACATGAGCATTGTACATTGATTAAAGAAGCGACGCTTTCACGAAGTTCATCATTGTGAGCGAAGAGCACCATATTTTTTTCTTTGCACCCGTTATACCTCAAAGATCATCCATTTATTGACAAATCAGGGACAAGGTGGAGCATGATGATTTATTAAGAAAGACATCATGATGTTAAATTAGAGCTTCACATTGGTGCAAAAGCACATCATTTGTGGTAAAAATCTAATTAATGTTGGTAATATGCCGAAATGTTGAGCAGTCTTTAGTAAGGCCCATAATATTGCCGCCGCCTCTACATAAAGAGGATCTGTCATAGAAAAACTGAATCCCCAGGCAGAAGTTGTCAAGACGGCTCTTGAAAAATCGCGAGCTACCATACCAATGGCAGCTAAGTTCGACTCCCTCTTCAAAGCTCCATCCACATTTAACTTGATCACACCCGCAGATGGTGGTACCCACACCAAGTTTCGACCCACTGTCCGGGTACTAGTAGATTGGCGGGCCGCTGCAAAAATCCAATTCTCCAACCATGTCATGATCTTCCTTGCCAGAGCCATCAAAAGTTGACACTTCTTGTCCAAGACCACATAATTTCTGTTATTCCACAGGAACCACATAACAACCAGGATTTACGAAATCAACTGAGAATTATTCCCATATAACTCCATCAATCTAAGCCACCTATCATCCTCTAGACCATCAAATTCGAATAAATCAACATGGAGAAGTTGTCATAAATTCGTTGCCATAGGGCACTTCCAATATAGATGATAAACAGATTCATCAGTAAGAAGACAATCAGGACGAGAATGACTCACCTCAATGCCCCGAGCTAGGAGATTATCGTTAGTGGGGAGCCAATCACCACACGCTCTCCAACAATGAGTTTGAACTCGCAGAGGGAGGTCCTGCTTTCAAAACCAACGCCAAAAAATATCCCACTCACAAGGATTCTCATGATATAAAACAACATATGCTAGGTAGTAGGCAAATTTAACCGAGAACAGCCAATTTTCAGCCATTCCCCATGTGCAAATATCCTGGTTAGCTCGGGGACTTAAAAGAATTCCTTTAATTATAGCTGGATCGTCAGGATGGAATATAACATTTATGTCATCTTCTTTCCACGACCAGGAAGAAAAATCAATTAAATCTGACACATGCATATGAGGAGCTTGTGAAGGATAACGGGTACGAGGAATTGTGCTTGGTCCTGGTAGACAATCATTTTGCCAAATAGAAATATTATGGCCGGTACCAACCCTCCAAAAAATTCCCTTTTGGAGAACTTCCTGTCCTGCCATCAACGCCTTCTAAACAACTGAAAATTGTGAGGGCGATTCTGCTTGTAGAAAAGAACTATCCGGGAAATATTTGCCTTTGAAAATGTGAAATGGAAGGCTCTGTGGGTTTGTTAAAAATCTCCATCCCTGTTTTTCCAGCATTGGTCAGTTAAAAGCTTGAAGATCTCTCGACTCCACCTGCACTCTTTGGCTGACACACTTTTTCCAAGCACGCCATGGAATCTTTGGTTCATATATATCAGGTGACCAAAAAAATTTAGTTTCCAAAGATTTGATCGACTTACATAGAGATGATGGGATGAGGATGCAGCTCATAATGTGAGTCGGTATGGCTTGGACCATCGATTTGATCAAGACGATTTGGCCTGCTTGTGAGAGCTTCGTCTTCCATGCTGTCAAACGATCCGCCACTCTCTGAACTAGAAAATCTAACTATTATGTCTTTCTTCATCCGAGAAGCCAAGGAAAGCCCCAATATTTATCTTTCATAAGTCGCCTGTGAATACCAAGAATCCGATGAAAAAGGGTACGACGTGGTGCCGGAATAGAAGGGCTGAAAAAAAATGGAAGACTTATGCAAATTCACCCTCTATCCTGAAGCATTCTCATATAATTCCAGAGTATCAAGCAGATAATGTACACAACAAGGAGTTTTTGATATGAAAATCAAGGAGTCATCTGCGAATAAAAGATGTAAAATAGATGGGTTTGACTCAGCAATTGCAACACCTCTTAGCTTCCCCTCATGTTCTATTTTATTAAGCATAATAGATAGACCTTCTGTAATAAAAAGGAATAAAAACGGGGATAGTGGATCCTCTCGTCTAATACCTCGAGTAGGAACAAACCGAGTTGAAGGGGAGCCATTTACCAATACCGAGAAAGAGGCCGTCTCAACACATGCCATGATCACATTTACCAGCAATAGAGGAAGACCCAAATTCACCATAACCTATTGAAGGAAACTCTATTCAACTTGATCATACGCTTTCATCATGTCCAATGTTATGGTAACATGTGTCTAAGGAGATCAACATATCATTCGTCAGAAGCCGCCTAGGGACAAAAACACTCCGGTGTTATGAGATTAGAAGATGCATCCAAGATTTGAATCTATTAGCTAAAACCTTCGTAACCACTTTACAAATAACATTGCACAAGCTGACTGTAGCCAGTAAAGTCGTACGGATTCTGATTATTTGGAATTAAAGTAAACAGAGTATGATTTAAATCTGACAGAATCATACCAGAGACGAGAACTTGACGAACTGAAGATGTTACCTGATTCCCCACTAAATGCCAATATTTCTGATAAAATAATGGTGGGGATCCATCAGGACCTAGAGACTTTGTCAAGTGTATCTAAAAAAGTGTAGTTTTAATCTCCTCATCAGAAAACAGGCTAGAAAGATCCAATACCCTCTCCCTGGTCAGCCGCGACCTTATATGAGGGAGGACCTCATATTGCCTTGTGGTTCCTTTTGAGGAGAATAAATGTTTGTAAAAGCATATTGCCTCTTGTTCTAAGTCACTTGGATTCTATAACAAATTCCCATGAATGTCATGAACCTTGCTAATTAAATTTCCTTGGCGGCGATAGTGGCCGATTGATGAAAAACTTTGTATTCCTGTCACATTCTTTTAGCCAAATCTGTCTTGCCCACTGAGTCCAAAAAGTTTCTTCATTGTCCATCAAATCATGCAACTTCTAAGTAAGAGTGTTGATATGATTTAAATCAGGATTGACAAGAGGATTTATATCTGCTCTCTCAATCTCAGATTCCGATACTCGAATCCGGTTATGACCCCTTGGAACTCTGTTTTATTACACTTTGTGAGTTTCCTCCGGCATTCATTCAATTTCCTATCAAGCACAGGTTGGGCATCCTCCCATGCTTCCTGAACAATTTCCTCACATCTACCTTATTTTATCCACATCCGTTCGAAGCATCCAGGCAGCAGGAAAGAGCGATTGCCACTGTTGAGAGGCCACCGCACGATCTAAACGAGCACGAACATAGCTTCCTCCTAATACAACATGCTCCCAAGTAAATGATGTACCGGAATAACCCAAGTCATCCAATTTAGCATTGAATAAAGCCAACCATTTTGCCAAAGAAGAGCTAAGCCTTTCTTCCTTCCTTCACACGGCACAATGAAAGAACCCGTAAAGCCAAGCAGACTTTGAACACGGGCCATCTCATTCTCTGATTTTCTAGTTTCAATCATGAAGAGGATCGTCGGTTTTGTTGCTTGTATAGCACTTCAAGGCATAAATAGTGTTGGACGAAGTCCCTTGGTAATTAATGCTGAGACAACTCATAGTAGTAGAAATAGATATTCGTGAGCAAAAACACCGAATAGAAAGTTGGCGAAACTACAAGGAGGATCGGCGGTGGCAAATCAAAAGGGGATACCACCGTTGGAGCAATGGCTCAATGAGAGCTACATGAAACGCCTGGATCGTGAAGAAAATCCGATGGAGGTCGCAACGTTTAGAGAAGCAAAGGGTCAGAATTAAAGGAGGGTAGGGTACTTTTGATTGCTGTCGATCGGCGGCAGACGAGGATGACAAAAATACGCTCGACGGTGGACTTGCGGCAAAAAAACCTAATGCGACTCCATCGCATAACTTGACCCTAACTAATTGTGACTTTGTGCGCTTCTTTTTTGATGTTATGGTAGATTCAAATTATTACTAGAAAAAGTTCAATAAAAATTTTTGGAAAAAATATATTTAAAAACTACAAACATTAATCTACACTTTACATTTAAATTAGTTGATTTTATATATGAAAATGTTGAAGAAATAAAATCAAAGATTAAATGTTGAAAAAGAAACGCACCAACCTTTAAAGATGGAGGTAGTATGTTCTTCTTCCATAAGTTTTTCACTAGATTCACGAAAATCGAATTCTGACTTGGGCATTAGAGGGTCTGCCCTTGGAAACTACCATTAGGCTATGACTTCATTGTTAGCAGCTAGGTCACCGACAGGGGCGGATCCAGATGGGGGCACATGGGGGCACGTGCCCCCAGTGAAATTTCAAAAATTATATTGGTAGTGATAGTGTTTTTTTCCATAAATAAAATATATAGACTATTTTGAACAAAAGTATATAGTGTTAGGACTATAGCTAATATTTGAAGCAAAAGAAACAATACGGAGCACGCAGCAATAGAAGAAAAAAATGGGTAAATTACAGTTTCGGTCCAACAATTATGCACTATTGTTTATTCAAGTCATAAAACTGTTTTTTTATCATACAAGTCTTTAACTTTTAATAAAAAGTTAAGAGTTAAATCCTAAACATTTATAATGTGGTTAAATATTATCAAATAAAATAGATTTCATCTAAAAAATAAGAGTAATTAGTATTTTATGAAATTGGAATATCCTATTATGATGTTTTGAATGAATAAAAAATAGTTAAAATATTTCATTATTTATTTCAAATTGCTCTGAAGAATTATTACACTTTCAACTTTTAAATAAATTATGAGTTTTTTGAAATTAAATAATCTATTTAATTAATATTATCTAGTGCAAAACTTTGATCTCCTTCCTCACACACTTCTTTTTATATCTTTTTCTTGTTATTACAAATATTCTTTCCGTATCAAAATTATGAAAACTATCTACTATAATGTGAAATTTTAATTAAAATTTTTTGATTTTTTTTCTCAAAAACAATCTCAACAAATCAGATGGTAGCGATGAAACCTCATGGTGCATCAATATGGCATCGTCCGTGGAAAACATAATGGTGTGACAACCCCAAAACCTTGATGATTCTTATATCACCAGGTTGAAAATGTTGGATATCTGCAATATGCATGCATGGTGAGGAACAAGGTAGAGAACACCAAATCTGATGCTACAGGAATCGGAACTAAACCGGCCAAAGAGCTTTGCAGCACTTACATGCATTAGGATGCTGGAGTACAACAATATCTATCCTCGAAAGGAAAAGAATTTAGCACAAAGGGAGACATGTTGAAATCACGCTAACTGAAACGCTTTAGAATCCAAGTAATTCTGCATAATTTTGTGTGGTTAATTCAGTTCTGTGGTGCTACACTTTTCTTGCATCTACTCGGCTACATATAAAATTCCCGCATCAAACGAAACGTTTTCCCCTTTAATGTCAGATGCTAATGCTAATTGATCTTAGGCTTAGGCCGTCTAGGCTTGAGTACAAGGTAGAGAACACCAAGAACAATCAAGAAGGCAGGAATGGTCGTCGAATCGAACACTACATCTACTTTCCTGTCTTTCGTGCAACGAATTGGATGGAGAAGAGACAAAGTTGCATTCACTTGATTCGCAAATCTGCAAACATATATTAGGGACAACTAGGTTAGCTAAGGCATTTAACAAATTTCTGCGGTAATATATGTAAATAAGAGTAAAGAAAAATCAAAATAACTCGGCAGCAATTTTTTCTTTGAAATTGACACAGGCAATTTTTTGTTTAAAAAAACCGTCATTTACCCCCCCCCCCCAAAAAAAAATCCAATACGAATGTCCGTCACATTGTTTGAACAATTCACTTTTCCGTAATTGTTAAAGTGGATTATATCCACATGGTCAATAGAAGGGGCTAACTATTGCTATATAATATGATGTGGCCTCGCCACCAATTACCAATTGGTTTTGGGTTGGATGCTTTAACATGGTATCAGAGCAGGTTGATCAATGCCCCGACCATTGCACAAAGAAAGCCCAAAATAGCCACGTGTAGAGCAAAAATCTAGCCTACACGTGAGGGGGTGTGTTAAAGTGAATTATATCCCACATGGTCAATAGAAGGGGCTAACTATTGCTATATAATATGATGTGGCCTCTCCACCAATTACCAATTGGTTTTGGGTTAGATGCTTTAACAGTAATTAATACTCAAATTTTTCCTTTTCAATTTTTTGATATACAATTTATTTTTTAAAAGAGGAAATTAATAAATACTAGAAAGTGTAGGCTCGACACTAGTGCTAGTGAACGGATTCAAATAGAAATATTCCACAATATATAAACAGCACAAATATAGAATGATGAGAAAATTTCTGGAGTCTGCCAAACCTTTTGGACGCATCTTCTAAGGTATGCAGCAATCTCATGGCATCTGTATAACGTAATTCTCCAGAAACAGTTGAAATCTGGAAGAGGAATCATATCATTCAATTAAATTAAATTGAATATTCTAGTAAAGGTCTAAATTAATAAACAAAAAGGTCAAAATTAAAGGATGAGTATGTAGTAGCTTACTCTTCTCCACAGGCTAACAACTTTATTGTACTTTGTAACCAATTCACGTTCCTCAGACTGAAAGGTTCTGAAAGTTTTTTCAGCTGCTTTCAGTTAAGTATCCAGCACGAACGGGACAGATTTCCCTAAAACCAGGTTAGTTTATGCATGTTTACATGTGAAATGGTATGCAGCATATGCGTATGCATGTTTGTGTTTTAACAAGCCAAGGATACTGGTATGCTCCATTGCCAGAAGATGGATGGCTGAATTGATCAATCGTATAGACTCCTCAAGAGTCGTGATAATGTAGCTTCGAGATATGCTATCTGATTGAAACTCTGAAATACGCCAACTGTGAGAAGTAATAGCAAAAGGGTTGCAACCAACTGACCATGTCCACTCCTGTCAAGGTAAAAAAATTGAAGCAAAGACCAAATTTTAAGTCATTCGAAAATGCACACACATAAATTCCGTGAACAGCTTCATAAATGTAAAGAAAATATTGCTACGGAAACTAATAACAGACCGAGTTTTATGGTCTCACCACCACTCTTTCTGGACATTTGAAAGAAAGCAAACATCAACATTATGCTATATTTTAGTCCAACTATGCTGGTCATGACAAAGTTCTTAGTGTTGAAAATTCCTGAAGTCATACCGACATTACAAGTCCATTCAAACAAACACAAACATCGAGTAATAATATGTCAGCAAGAACATTGACACAATTTGACCGAAGGATAGAGCAATGCTGCTGAAACCTGGCAGCATCCAAATGAATAGCGAAATAAGCTAAACATATGTCTGCTGTTAGGAAAGGGTAAACTTGGAGAAACATACCTAAATGTTCATTTGACTATATAATTTTCACCAGAAAGAGCGATTTATATTGCAGAACATGGGGATTATAAGACGATACCTATATTAGTAACTTTTTATAGTTGTATGATTAAATATTTAAAATAGCCAAATATACCTAAGCACGTTGATTTTCATGAAACCCCATGACCATATATAACAACAACAATAACGCTGTTTTGGAAATTATCAAATTCATACTGGAACCTGTTATTAAAAATGTAACTTCAGATTGTTTCCATGAAAAATGGAAGGTTGCTTATAAAAGGGTTCAAAAGCCATACCTCAGTTGCTGTTTCATGAGCTTGACTGTAGACAAGATGAAGAGGAAGTAGACCAGCAAGATGTTCAGAAGCAGCAGCTATAGCAGCTTTTACAGGCCATCTTCATCAAAGATAAGAAACAAACGAGACAAAAATACGAAAGAAATCTATCAGCGAAATTGATAACCACAGAGAATCCAGAAAAGATGGGAGCAAGAGGCAGGTCCTTTCAGTAGCACTGTAAATGGCTTCTCTCTGTACTAGAATATCATCCATGATAACCCAATTCATTGTTATAAAGAATCTAAGCTTAAAAACATAATACACAATGTCTCGAATGGAAATCACAACTGAAATCACATGGAAGTTTTTTTAAATATTTAGAACTTGTAAATTTTCAAGAGCAATTTTCAACTGGTCAAAGAATTGCCAAGCAACAAGGACATAGTGACATTGCTTTGATAGATGCAATAGAAGTAGTTAATAGTGATAAATCACAAACCTCAAATCCCACAAAAGTGATTTCCCATTACACTGCAGATGGCTTTCCCATGATGGTGATTCCGACTGGACGACAACAATCATGTCAGAAAGAGATTTTGCTTGATAATGCATATCTACCAATAATGGATCACTTTGGATAAACCAAAATATGGGAACTTCCAACGTTGACCGGCTATTAGCATGTGATCCTGCATCAACCATGAAGCACGTTCATTGCTAATGAAGAATCATATAAAACAAGCATGCTTGAACTCCACCAAATTAGCACTAAATGTCACTGCCAGCTCAAGTTGATATTGAAATCATAATATGATGTATCGATTGGGTGCAAAATCTATAAAATCTCAGCTAGGAGTTCTGTTATCCAAATGACTTAAACTTGAATGAGAGAGAGAGACTGGTGGTTGGAGACTGATTGGTGGGACAAGGGAGTCATGGAGATCAATAATGGTAAACTGGCATACATGTTCGCCCACTATGATGAGCCTATGCTCTGTGCCGTACAGAGAGAGAGAGAGAGAGAGGGGGGGGGGCATGGCTGTCCCACGAACCACAGTAGCCTTCTGATATGATCACGGCCGTTGATTGCAGGGATGTCCTCATCACCTTCCCCCTACATCTGACCCACACACCACCGTCGCACATTACCCAGTCACTGCTGCCATCATGAACCGATGGGCAATCCTTCCTTGAGGCTATTAAAGTCTATGAAGACTAGTAGAAAAACAGAGGATCAAGACTGTTACAAAATATGCCAACCTTTTCAAAATCTGAGTTCGAACTTTGAACTCAATCACTACAAAATATGCCAACCTTTTATGGATGCACATCCACAACACCTATTTCTTTAAGTTTAATCATATTTAGTCTGTAGGTTACCTAATGTTAGGTAATTTAATTTAATTCAATCGCAAATTAATTGCTAATTATTAGGAGCTTTTTTAGGAGTTGGTAGAAGTTAGTAAGTTATCTTATATGGAACTTATCTTGTGGGATCCTAGAGAAGTGGGTAAGTTATTTTGTGTATGTATGTGTATTTATTTAAGAATGGAAAGAAGAGTGGAAGGAATGAAATCAAACAGTATTTTCTCTTGAGAGTTGAAGGTTCTCACTCTGTAACATTTTAAGATTGTAGGGTTCTCTTAGACAAGCTCTAAGCTCTTAGACAAGCTCTAAGCAATTCTAACCGTAACCAAATCCCATAGCCAGATCCGAGATCATAGCAAATGGTATCAGAGCGGTAGTTACGGATTTTTCACAAGATTTCCAGAAAAAAAAACAGTTTGAAGACCTTGTGATATATGAGGAAGACTGCAAGTGAGGACAGCAAGAACGAATGCAGTTCCAAAACGCCCTGAAAGAGATGCTGGTTCCACTAAAGGAATTGGTGGCACAAATGAAAACAGGTAGGAACAAGGGCTGTGGTCGAGCATAGGACAGCGATGAACCGAACAGCGCTTGGATAGTTGGCCAGCAACAGATGCCCTGGAGAGATAATGAAACCAAGTACTCTGAGTAGCCCATAGATGCGACAGACTGGAGCAAGGATTAGGAGGATTTTCGGCAAAGAGCAAGCAGGATAACAATGAAGACAGCCCCTACAGCCCTGTGAAGATACAGGACTCCACAAAACAGGCAGCAGAGAAGTCTCCTATGACATGCTTCCACAAATTGGTTACTACCAGATTCTGAAGCCCGGGAGATGCGCCGTTGGCGTGTACTCAGAGGACATTATCTTTCCTGAAACCTTTCATACGCAGCTCGGACTCAACAAGAAGATGACAGAGGACTACTAATGTTGCGAGATATGGAGAAAATACAATGGAAGAAGAAGAGAGTCTTTTGAAGCTTGAGGACAACCTTCTCATAATGAAGGGATTAATTTATGGATGCACATCCATAACACCTATTTGTTTAAATTCATATAGTAATATTATATCTAGTCTGTAGGTCACCAAATGTTACTAATTTAATTCCATTACAATTTACTCTAATTGCTAGTTATTAAGCAAGAATTTAGGAAGTTGTCTTACATGGAAGTTATCTTGTGGGGTCTTAGAAAAGTGGGGAAGCTATGTTCTGTATGTATGTGTATTTTAAAATCAAACAAGTGTTTCCTCTTGAGAGTTGAAGGTTCTCTCTCTGTAACCTTTGAGATCGTAGGGTTCTCTCTGACGAGCTCTAACCACTTCTAACCTTAACGAAATCCCACCGCCAGATCCGGGATCACAGCAAATTTCAAATGTGCAGAGACAGTGTAAGATTTTATGTTTAGGCTAGATGCACAGTTTGACAAAGTCAATCAAAATTAATGGGAACTCTCCTTCAAATGAGGTTATAGCCCTAGTAAGGGTTGAAGAAAGTAAGAGGATGGGGATAATGCTGGAACCAAGGAAGCAGGAGAGCTATGCTAGCTAAGGAGATTGTGTTTCACGCAAAAGACTAAGGATAACCTATGGTGCACCAACTTAAAAATAACCCAAACAGACATAGGATCGCTGCTGGAAACTCTATTAAAACCCTCTATATCTAGCAAGGAATGGGGAAATTGGGGAAAGGCATCCCGCTCAGCCAACAATGTATCCTCTAACCAGGACGCAGAAGGATCTGACAAAGGGCCTTTCAATAAGGAGGCTGAGAAGCTAAGAAGATTTTTGGAATCCTTCAAATTAAAAAGCAGTTCTGCCTCCCTTACCCTCTCAGGTATTAACCAACCTATCCTTAAAATTTCATGTTTCAGCTAGAGTTTGTCCTTGGATACTTAAGAGCATTGACCACAATGTTTTTAAAAGCGCAAAGCGCACTAAAGCGCTAAGGGTTCCAAGATCAAAAGCGCAAAGATTAAAGCGAAAGCGTGAGCTATAACGAAATAAAGCTTGCGGTATATTAAACTAATAGATAGAAGATGAAGTAGCTAAAACCTCAAACAAGACCTAAAATTAAGTGGATTGTATGGTAATAAGAAATGTGCGCCTTAACTGTATAGGAGTGCGGACAGAGAAGCTTAATGGAAGCTTAGGGACTAACATGTCAGCTAAGGGACTAAGTTGCAACACAAAACAGATATAGGGACCCAAACGAACATGATGGAACAATTTGAGGATGTAACAATGTTTGACACAAACTTGTCATCTGATTCAGTTTCACCGTCGAACGACGACGGACACAAAGACCTCTTCGCTCTGCTTGCTCTCGATTCAACTCGTAACAACAATATGATAGGAAAAATCAGGTAGAGCAAAAGAGAGGGAGCCGTCAATTGAGAGAGATTGAGAAGAAAGAGCTGCGGAATCATGTCAACTCCGGCAAGAAGAAGCCCACGTTCGGGCCGCCGGCGACTCTTATTCTCGCAGATGGGAAAAATGTCCAAATAGGCCTAAAATTTTTTAGGTTTTCGAGTTTTAGACCTAAAACTTTTCAACTTCGATCCATAGGCCTAAACGTTATCTCCGTTGCTGGGTTGAAGGCCTAAATCGCCAGCTGGCCGACGGAATGCTGACGTGTACGAGTGACGGCGTTAATTTGAAACAATTTCTGCCACCTCACAAAAACAACGTCGTTTCGTCTCCAGATTCAAGTGGAAGTCAGACTTTGGGAATTCGAAAACTAGGCCTAAAAGTTTTATATTTAACAACTTATAGACCTATAACTTTTCATATCAAAAGTTATAGGCCTACCAGTTGATGAATATGAAAAGTTATAGGCCTACAAGTTGTTAAATAGAAAACTTTTAGGCCTAGTTTTCGAATTCCCAAAGTTTGACTTCCACTCGAATCTGGAGACGAAACGACGTCGTTTTTGTGAGGTGGCAGGAATTGTTTAAAATTAACGTCGTTACTCGTCCACGTCAGCATTCCGTCGGCCAACTGGCGATTTAGGCCTTCAACCCAGCAACGGATATAACGTTTAGGCCTACGGATCGAAGTTGAAAAATTTTAGGCCTAAAACTCGAAAACCTAAAAAATTTTAGGCCTATTTGGGCATTAATCCCTCTCGCAGATCAGCGTCGTTCTTATACTCTTCTTCTCCCAAATCAGCTCTCTTGGTGAAATCGCATGTTTCACGCTTGAGCTGAATCGTTCACTTCGGCCACTTAACATGCGCTTAAGTGAAACCGCATCGCGGCCATGAAAAGTGTCGGAGGCTTGAAGCTCGACGCTTAGCGCTTTAAGCGCGCTCTTTTAACAACACTGATTGACCATATGACTTCGTCATCACTGCATTTTACTTACCTAAAACTTGTCCTAGTAGCAAGAAAATATCTATCACTGATGGCTAATTTACTACAGTAGCAAGAGTTTGGGACATCTAAATTCAGGCACATCTGTTAATACAAAATGTGTTGTATGTTAGTATGTACCTAACTATCCACCAGCCAAGTGTATATACACAAGGTCACCCAAGATATGAATTGCTACGCTGTTTTCTCCCCCGCTAGATGTGTAATTCAGAACGAAGTGTTGGGGAGAAATATTAGGGTTGCTAAGGAGACGAATGGACTCTACTAATTCTGAGACAACTACGCATGTAAGAAGTGAAAAACTCAACCCATAACCAATAATTATGCAACCTAGACCATCAGCTCGTGAGAGTGGTGCAGCTGCGGCAACAAAGGAAGACGGTGCACACGACTGTGGGCAGGGTGCAGGAAAGGCTGGGTGGCCAGGACGAGAGGATGGTGGTGATCTGGAGTGGGCCAGGGTGAGGGGAGGCGGGGGTGTGAAGGGGCTGGGGATGGTCAATGGTCAGGGATGGGAGGGAGGGGTAAACGTGTGTTTTAGGGTCAAATTTTAGAAGTTACAAAGTTTAGGGTCGAATTAAGGCATTAACAGTCAGTGCATAGTCTTAACAGTCAAAGAGAGTATCTGTATATTATGCCTAACCTCTGGAAGGTTTGGTTTCAGACAAAACAGTGGAAGTGGAAACCCTATTTTGAATGACCTAACCAGAATAAACGGAGATAATATGTTAATTTATGCACTAGTCAATAAAATAATCTAATTCAAATGCCGCCTCCAATGACGGAATGACCTAAGGCAAAACGTAAAGGTGCATTTTCAAGACATATACCCTTCGCTTAGTCTTAAAACATATTCTTAGAACCAATTCTTCTCTTCCCATAACTATAATTGCGTCTGAATTTCTGTAACCATTTCTCTTCATCTAGATCAACTTTTTTAATCTCTAATGATCAAACAAACAAAAGGAAACTGCTAGTATTAAGAGGTTAAAGAAAAGGATATTAAATAGAGTGAAGATGACCTTTAAGTGAAGCATGATCATTGAACCTCTGCAACTGATACTGAAGTGTAGCTGAATCAAGGTAAGAACGAACAGTTTTCCTGTAGGTTCCATTTACGAGCAATAGTGGAAAGGCTGCTGCTCTTCGAGCAACAGAAAAGGCCATCGCCAAAGCAGGATCTTCAGAAAGCGGCAACCTGAAATAACCATCACTTGTTACTGCTTCCAACTAGTAAAATTTTGTGAAACTGCAAAATGCCAGAAAATGTAGAATGAAGCCTGGTGAAAAACTGACACAAACAAACAAACAAGCTCATATATGAAAAATACTATAGCAACAACAAAAGGGTAGTGCCTAAGCAAAGAGACCCTGATAATCGAACTGGATGAAATTCAAAACCAAGAAGGCAAAGCAAAAAGAAAGATCTTTTCACATTTGATTCCAGCTATCAGGGTAGAATGTGAATAAGACATGCGAGCTCTAAAAAACAAACATTCCTTCCATATCAAAACGATTCTTGAGAGAAACAATGCTTCATTGCTGTGTTTCTAATTCCCAATGCTAAAAAGCGTTTAAATAGAGCAGAGTACAAAGGATCCTTTGCTGAGAATCAGCAAAGATAAACAAGAATCAGGAACTAATCTGCTTCAGGAACTAATCCCTGATATTAAGGGATCCTATCTTCAGATGCTGTATGAGACTAGTAACTGAAGATTTTTAAAAAGTCCCATCTCACAGAATCATAAGCTTTTTTCAGATCAGCGTTCATCAAAAATCTAGGGGATAACTAAAGATTTTTACAATGGAAAAAGTCAACTAATTACAGATTACAGCAGTAGCGTGCTTCTACGTCTCTTAACACTCCCCCTCAAGCTAGTTTGTGGAGGTCCTCCATTCCAGCTTGGATATTAATCTGAAAAACTAGGTCAGCAAGTTGTTTGGTTAAGACGTGCCAAGTGTCCCCGTACTGAGACATAGGGAGTGCAAACCTGAATTTCTGGCGCTACCATAACATAGCTTCGTTGGTCCTTCTAGCCGAATCCTTAGGTCTAGTAGGATAATGTGAGAAAAGATGAATTTGTTCCTAATAGTAAATACTGAAGTCTGATTAATTGATACATACAGCAAAGATGAATTTGTTCCTAATAGGATAATGGGAGAGGATTTAATCAATGTAGTTAGGAGTTGGGAGTTCAGGAGCTAGATAATTATTAACATCTACTAGCCACCACCTACTAACAACCACCTACTAACAGTACCTGAAAGTACATTGGGTCCTTGCTGAGAATCAACAATGAATAGGAAAGGATCTTCTCCTGAGATCTAATCCCTGATTTTTAGAGAATTCTAGTCTTACTAAGAAAAAGAAAAGTTACAAAAATCCCAAAAGAGAATTTTGGGAAAGACTCCTTATTATCCCATAATGAAGATAAAAATCTTCCCAAAACACCCGAAGAAGTCTCCTACTCCCTTAGAGCACCTAGAAACTTAAATAAAGCACCATATCCCTGCACTTGAAATCGATTGAAACTCATAACGCCTCATTCTTATCTTTTTAACTCATACAACAATTTAGACTCCATTGATATTGGCTCAATCCTTTTCTTCCCTTTTTTTTCTGAATTTTCTGCTTATCCAATACCTCCATTAATTGCAGTGCTAAATCATCACAACCATCTATCAATATTTTGTGACACCTGTTCATCTCCTTCTTGTCAAACTTCTCCAAGCTTCCTAAAGCAACCTCCTTATTGGTCTCTAGTGACAACTCAGATATTACTGTCCACAAGATTTCTCCAAAAGTTTAGTGGCCTGAGTGGTATTTCCACAAGAATTCAAGGAGCACTCCTGCAGATTTTCCTTTTCCATAGAGAGAGAACTGACTCCTCGTGAAGGAGAAGATGCATTGAACGAATCAGCTACCTCGAGACCCATAAGCTGACTGCCCCTCCTCCCCACTCCTTGTGTTGTCTATACTGCATTTGATGCAGCTTGCAGGCCTACACCAAGCCCAATAGAAGGAGATGAACCGTTAGCTGCACTGGAAGGAACCTCTCTTACCACCATTGAGAACCAGAACCAGATAACGGGCCACTGCCCCTAGCAGCGGCAAACACGTTTGCACCACCCCCAACCGGACCTCGAGTCACCGTAGTCAAACCAGAGGCCGCGCAGTCAGGCGTTACAGCCACTCATGTTGCCTAATCCCCCTCGATGTTGGCCGTCCCAGCTCCTCGCTGTCTTGGTCGAGAGCTGCTCACTGATAGCTTCACTGAAGGAACGGCAGCAGAAGCCACCAACGGCGGGAAGGCCGAGAGGCAACTTAGATCAGGCCACCATTGCAACTTCCACCGAAAAACATGCCACTGCACCGCTGGGTGATTCGGCCATCACCATTTTATTTCCAGCCAATATCTCATCCTTTGCCTAATCATTACCTCTCACTACACCATGGTCATCAGCTTTTAGCCCACCCCCGGCTATAGTAGAAGAATCGTTCAACTGTAGTCTTTGCACCACAACTAACTCGCCATCATCCATGCCTTTACCAGCCATCGGTCTCCAATAGGTTTGCGAAGTGCAAGCCCTCTCCAGTTTCAAACCCAGACCCGAATGTTTCCATCAATTGGAGAAAGCGACCCTGTTTATTAGCTTTCAACAGTAATACCAATACCAGATTTCTTCCATTTGATTTCATCCTAAAGATCAGCTCTCCCACTGCATGAGTTCTCTCAATTGCTTCCTTCAGACTTGATTTGAACCAAATAATATCACGACCACAGAGATCAACTGAGCAGTGATATCTCCTCCATTCCTCAACAATCCGTAAAATGTTTTCTTTCCTTCTCCATTCAATAAAAAATCTGGATTTTTTGTCAATAGAAGTTTGCATTGATGCATCAAATTTCATTTTGGAACCCCAAATTTCTAGAGAAAAGTAAAGAGTTTCTCTCTCTAGAACCCCGCAAAAATATATGCTACTTGCCCCATGTGTACAAATAAGATTCCAGTCAATTTTTCCTTGATGAAGTTTATGTGCTTAGATCTATCACGTTGAACTCGGTTATTAGCAATCTGTATTGCTGATTTATTGTCGCAAAACAGCCTCATAGGACCTTCCAAGTAGAAGCTGTCCTTACATCAAATGGCTTCCGACTGAGGTTATAAATAACCAGTCTCCTATAAAGGTTCCTAAACTAGTTTTTTCCTCACGTTAGAACTTCAAATCACTTGACACCAAATTTTTCTTGGATGCCCCGCATTTGTCCACGTTTACAACAGAGGTAAACTGGACCTGATGGCCATCAAATGCATCTTTCTGGGGTATTCACCAACCCATAAAGGATACAAGTGCTTCCATCTGAGCACAAAAAGATTTTTCACATCTATGGATGTGACACATCCTTTCTAGAAGTATCAATTTGTTCTTCCAAACAGGTAGATGTGTCTCAAATAACCAAGGAAGATTTCGATTTTTCACCTTTTGAACTCCTTGATCCTATTTTTAAAGAACAAAGAAACAAAATTGAACCATTAAAAAGATGTTCAAGTTCAGGAAATAAACACAAAAACCACCGATGCTATGCATGATATTGGAACGTTCCATAGGTATACTCAAGAAGGAAAGTGCCCAATCCTGATACGGGGTGCGGGTGCGGATAAGCGATTCATTCGTCAGTTGGAGAAGATTCGGATTCGTGGGGGTAGTCTCAGCTGATACATTGGACAATCCGATACGTTTTTCCGATTCGTGGAGGTAGTCACGTTAAATACATTTGATGATCCAATACTTAATTTAAGAGCTTATTTGTATATATTAGACTTTAAAGGAGGAAAAAGTTGAGGTCTAAGAGTTGAAAAGTATGACTGAATTTACAAAAAATAAACTTAGAGGATCTATTTGTGAGACTAATAAACAGTTAATGGCTTGCTAGTCAAAAAACCCTAGAAAACCTAAATTACAAATCGTTTCTTTTCTTTTTCCGCCTCCATCATCTTCGAACCTGTCTGCAACTCGCAAACTCCAGCAGCGCCACAACCCTGCCTTCACCCTCCTATCGCCCGCCGCCTCTCTTCTTCTCCGACCAAGTCGTGTGCAAGGACAAATTAGTTTGCGTACCCTTGTGAATCAGAACGCCCACGTATCGCGAATTGGGAAGGGCGAACTGATTTGCGATACACAGGGCAAATGACGAATCTGGCAACTATGAGCCCTATCCCGGACTTACCCAACCTCGAAATTCTACTCCACAACTAGAAACTGAGGTAACTACAGAACTCGACCCTTCTTCTTATGATGATGAATTCTATCTTCCCAATGTCCTCAAAAAAAGGAAAGAAAGAGAGTAGCACCAAACCTATTTACCGATTGGCCAATTCTATTTCACTTCAAAGAATGTCTTCAAGTCATAAAATTTACCTAGCCAAACTTCACACTATTCCAATTCCAAGTACTCTAGCTGAGGCAGTATCTAAGAGGGAATGGAGCGAGGCTACGAGGGTAGAAATGGAAGCATTAGAACTTGTTCTAAACAACACCTGGAAGATTACAATTCTACCAAAGCGGAAGAAGGTTGTAGCTTGTAAATGGGTTTGCTCTGTGAAATTGAAACCTGATGGGTCACTAGAAAGATACAAGGCAAGACTTGTGGCTAAAGTGTACCAACCCTATGGGATAGACTACCAGGCAACTTTTGCACCAGTAGCTAAGATGAATATAATGGGAGTATTCGAAACATGACTTTTAAAACAGAAAAGGCTGGATGTCCTAGACGAAAATGGTACATCCAAATTTTATTTTTTATGGATTGGAAAGTCTCACTCTTGACATGCATAGTGTTAGGAAAATCAACCCTAGCTTCCTCAAGGTAGTAGGGAAAAAAGCAATTTGACAATTTAAGTCAAGGGTGAGTTTATGAATGGACACAAGACTGGTAGACAACTTGGGCACATGCAGAACATTTTTTAGAAGGATTTTTGGGTTTATTTGGACATCTCCATATCCTGCAACAGTGATGGATGAACCATCAACAACCACAAATTTCTTGTTGCCTGGGCTAGGATGGTAGGAAATAAAATAGGAGGATGAGGGTGTCATATGGTCTGTGGCACCTGAATCTAGTATCCAAGGGAACACACTAGCTGAGACATGAAATCCTAAGGGAGGAGTGATACCTGAGAGGGCAAGAGAGGCAAAGGAACTTCCTTTGACCTGAGAGAATCTGGGAACTTCGTTAGCTTCTCTACTTCATCTCGGTTGTGTGCCTCCTTTCCTGAGTCATCTTGGTGAGTTGTGGATACAGTATTCTGTTTGGCTGCTGCACTTTTGACCTTCCCCTTATAAATTCTGGATTCATCACCGGTTAGAAACATGTAGTGGAGAAAAACTGCCACTGAAATGTTTGGCAATGAAGGCAGAAAAATGTTGGCAATGAAGGCCAGAGAGATTTTTCAGATTTTTTTGGTATGTGAGACATTTTCTGTGAGAAAATGTTTGGGGAGTTTGGCGATAAAGGCCAGAAAAACAAACACTAGGGTTTGAGCTAATGTCCTGTAGAAATGGCAATGAAGGCCTGGAAACAACTCTGCGATGAAGGCAGAAAGAAAATATGAGGTTTAGGTTTTGATCTGACCTAAAGCTCCGATACCATGTGAGAAATGATGCTTTTCATGTTTAACTTCAACGCTTCTCAGCGTTTAAATACATTTGCTGGGAATCAGCAAAAAGGGAAAAAAAATATTTCCTAAGATCTAATCCCTGATTTGTAGAGGTAATCCCTGATTTCTAGGGATCCTAATCTTTACATGCCTAAAGTGAAGATATACAGAATAAAAAAAGGATATTAACAGATATTAACAATGATTCTGTGCATTCTAACAGTGTTGTTGTCAATTGCACCAAATTCCAATGAGGAACTAAGCAGTACGATGTTAAAAATGCATTCCTCCATGGGGAAGAGGAAGATACGTACATACATGACCAATTCACCAGGTTTTTCGAAAGGGGTGAAGCAGATTCAGGTCTGCAGGCTTCAAAAGGCTCTCTATGGGCTTAAGCAATCCCCAAGAGCTTGGTTTGGGAGGTTCATAGAGGTTATGTTGAGTCTGGGTACAAACAGGGTATTGGTGGCCATACTCGTCAATGTCTCAATCAAAAACACAATCAGGGGGGTTACAGCCCTGATAGTTTATGTGGATGATATAATAGTGCAGGAAATGATGAGAGAGAGAGCACAGCCTAAAGGCAGTGCCTAACCAAAGGATTTTTGAGACTAAAAAGCTAGGCATGTTGAAGTGCCTTCTGGTGTTAGAAGTGGCCCACTCAAAGCAGGGGATCTTTAATTCACAACAGAAATATGTGAGTTATTTGCTGAGAGAAACAGAGAAGTTGGCTTGCAAATCTGTCTTTACACGTATTATTGATCCCAATCATAAACTGGGAAGAGGAAAGGACAATTCCGGTGTGGATAGAATTACCAGAAATTGGTTGGGGAACTGATCTACTTAGCTCACACATGACCTGACATAGCCTATGCTGTGAGCATAGTAAGTTGGTTTATGTACGATCCTATAGAAGTTCTTCTTTAGGCCCATAACTGTATTTTACAATACCTAAAAGGGTGTCAAGGCAGGGGGCTGTTCAGAAGAAATGGAAACCTAAACCTGGAGGCATTCACAAATGCTGACTACGCAGGGTCAATAGTTGACAGGAGATCTATAACAGGCTACGGCACTTTCTGGGAGGAAACTTGGTAACGTGGAGAAGCAAGAAGCAGAATGTAGCGCTGAAGCTGAATTCAGGGCCTTGGCTCAAGGAGTATGTGATCGTTTGTGGTTAAAGATTCTGCTACAGGTCAACATCAGGACTGAAGCAGCCATGAAGTTGTACTGTGACAACAAATCTGCAATTCAGATTTCCCACAATCCAGTACACCATGACAGGACAAAACACATTAAAGCTGGCAGGAACTTCATCAAAGAGAAACTGGACAGAAAGGTGATTTGCCCTTCTACGCCTCGTCCCAAGGACATTTGGCAGATATCCTTACAAAAGGACTCTGTGGCTGTGCCTTCCCGAAGCTTATATCCAAGCTAGGAATGGAAAATATCCACTCATCAGATTGAGGGGGTGTTGGAAATACGTAACAGTAATTATTACTCCATCCGTCCCAAAAGTTTTGCAATACTTTCCCTTTTGGGACGTCCCAAAAGTATTGCAACATTTCCTTTTTCAGTAATTTTTTACTCATTAAATTGCAATACTATCCCTACAATTAAATTTCTCAATTTGTCATCAAAAAAATTCTCAAATTTATTTCTATCATCTCTCCTGTTTATCATGAACAATCAACTGCTCTGTTTTCAAATATGATTTCGATGCAACACTCCCATCCATATCCCTCATAAGAACTCTCAGTCAACGTCTTTCCCATCGTCGGGGCCCCCAGCCCCTGTCCCACCCGCCAAAACACTCCTCCGACGCCCTGCACTTTATTTCCAGCCGCACACATCAAGCTTCTTCTCTGGAGAGCCATTCCTCTGGCATTCCTATGCGTTATAGGCGACAATTTTTTCGTCTGGTGCACATATCTGGCCGCTCAAGACAAAGACGAACCTTCAGCACTCAGATCTCAGCCGCCGGTTGCCTTTAGACAAGCCGGAGTAGCACTGATTTGCCGCTGCCAGGGGACTGTTGCAAGTTTTAATATAGGTAAGTGGGTATCATGTTTCTTCATTTTCAATTTCCTCTTCAAATATGAAATTATTGATTTTTTTCCTACTATGGTTCATCTTCAATTGATGATTTTGTTATCCTCTCATGGTGGTGGTTGTTTCACAGATGCCATGAAAGCAGTGAAGGGTCAAAAAAGTAAAGGAATGGGTAAAGTTAGTCTACCTTAAACTTCGTGATCGTCCCATTTGTTGCAAAACTTATGGACGAAGGGAGTACTATTGTTTTACTATCTATTTTTATTCTTTTAACTGCAAGTAATGGGTTAGATATAGCTGTAATATCTGTAACTATTCTGCAATCTTTCTTATCGTGCATATTAGATTTTGTAATCCCCTGGAATCAAGGATTCTTTCCTAAACCTTGCCGATTCTCAGCAAGAGTTCTCATTGTATTTAAGCAGAAAGT
This sequence comes from Stellera chamaejasme, assembly GCA_024586325.1. Classification (NCBI taxonomy): domain Eukaryota; kingdom Viridiplantae; phylum Streptophyta; class Magnoliopsida; order Malvales; family Thymelaeaceae; genus Stellera; species Stellera chamaejasme. Next base: position 3,776,360 of record CM044986.1, read on the forward strand.
TCTTTGGGCAAGAAAACCAGGTGAAATACACATTTCTACAAGTATTGCTTGAATTCATTAAAGCATGCACTTTCACTTCACGCTTTGGGACCCTTAGCACTTAGTGCTTCCCAAACTGTGTTGAGGTCTGAGTCGTCTGAAATAAAATGTTATTAAACAAAATCCAGCACTCTGATTGAAACAAGTGTGTGCTTACATGCACTTACCTATATATATTCATCTCAACATGCTTTGCCAAGTTTGTAGTGCGTTATTTAGAACACCAAATTTCATTACTGCCAACTTATGCTTTAATGCACTAATCATCAATCATTAAATCAACCAGACATCATAGTTTGGATAGAAACAATGTGAGAACTCTCAGAAAGTAAATACACAATGGTCCAGGAGACATACAAGTGTTGGCTGAACATGGCTTTTTGGGAAGGCAACAATAATGACGAAAGCCCAGCCTGGAGAGTCTTTAGATCAACTGGAAGTTGTCTGAGATTTCTGACTTTCTGCATCAGGAAATAGACAGACTAAAATAAGTACTTACAAGAACATATGTATCCACAGAAGAATTTTCACATCCATCATACCTCCTGTGTTATGAAAAATAGTTGGTAACTTATTTTTTCATAATAGTGGAATGCACCATCAGATAAAGAAGGAGAAATGATGTGCCTCAAAGATCCCCATAGTGTTGCACCAAGATGTGCAAGAAAGGTATCCCGTGCAACTGTGTAGTTTTGGAAATCCTGCACATCAGCAACTTTAAAAACAAATTAGGATGAATTGTAACTTATGAAAATCTATCTATAGAACCATACAAATAAAGCAAAATCAGAGAGATTCTAATACCTCATGCGCGTCACTGAACAGATTCCAATTCTCCATTCTCTTTAAAGCTTCTATAGCTTTCCTTCTAATAGTCTCATCATTCTCTTGACCCTCAAAAGACTGAAGCTCATCTTTCAGATCCCGCATTCTCTCATCCAGCTCTGTGATCATCACTCATCATAAATTCATTTTTCCCCCTCACAGTTATGTTAAAATACCACCAATTGCATACAATAAAAAATACCATAAAGTCAATTGAATAAACAAATAATCACACAAAGACAGAGATCATCCATCATAGAAATCAACTGCAAGCAACCAACCTTGTAAGAAAAAGGATAAGAATGAATTTCTGAATCAATCTCCTGATGCCAGGTCCATGAGCTCATCAATTTAATACTTCTTTTCAGTTCGTCATTTTCAAATCAGGAACATACATGTAATATGAATGTAAATGTTCAGAATAGTCTTCTTCTCAGGTTTCTGGGAATTCTATAGACACTTAGACAGTGCTACTGATTTAGAGATTTACTCCGTATTACAAACTTAAGGTAGTGTCGAAGTAAAAGTAAGGCTGGTCTCACTTTTATTTTCACATGTAGTGTAACTGGCACCAGATCAGCAACTGTCTTGTTACGTCTCCTTCATTTTCTAACTGCCTTCAACCTAACAATTCCTCATCCCTATGACTGCCCCTGCCTTGCTTAAAGTACATTTTTAGAGAATCTCTCTAGTCATTGGTTCATTTCTGAAGCTGTTGGACCTCTCAAACATTAATTATGTCATCGCTGGCTACTGCTGCTCTGCCAGCGTTGTTACCTATAGCTTTGTCTACAGCTCATGATTGGAATACCACTCTTTCCTTCAGCCAATCGGCTATGATGAAACAAACCCACATCAAGTTCAATCGTCCTCCCATTAAAGAGTTCATATTCTTAAATATTTAACTTCTTAAATTTTAATCTTAAACTTTCCAAAAATATGTAAGCAATTAGATGATATTTCATTTTCTTTATGAGCAAAAGCTAGCCAATAAAGTGGGAAAAAAGACCTTTAGTGTAGGAATACCTCTTCTTCGCCTTAAAAGCTGGTTATCTATTTTTTCCTCCATTCTAAGGGTTATTATTTTCTTTTAAATTTTTTTCCGACTTATATTTTGAGAGAACTTGTGTTAACGTGACATACAGAGAATTAGAGTAAAATGATTTCTTAAGGTTAGAGATTTATAAGAACCCATTTATCGAGGTCAAGCAACATAAATGTTTTAACCCTTCTGTAATTGAAGGCAACACAAACAGTGAGAAAGATAAACTGCAACAATGATGGACTTAGTGACCCGCAAAATAAACCTCTTGTCTTCGCCTCTGGATCTCATAAATCGCTTATCTCCTATCAATACAATGGCTCTAGAAAGAGTGTCCTCATCAACACTAATAGCAGAGCAATCCCATAATTAATATTGAATTCAGCAATTCCTATGAAACAGAAAATAAAATTTCTACCTGCACATCACTAAATAACAAGAAATATACCTTCACATAGAGCAAGCTTTACTTTTCTTCCCTTGCAATGCTTGAAAGCGAAAAGCTCGTATATATCGATCTCAGCCAAAAGAATATCAATGGCCTGATGATCTTTCTGCATTATTCCGAAAAGAAAAATATAAAGAAAAGAAAAGTGGATGAAAGAAGTACATTCATTCAATCAGTGAGCATAACTACAATATGATGCAACATATGTCATTCTTGACAAGTTATGCACATCTCTTAGAAATATTGACCTTCCAAGCCACTTAATACAGACACACACATTGCATGTTTGTGTGCACATGAACAATTACTGGTAGCACTTTCATTCCTTCAAAAAACAAAGAAAGCAACGGGGAGTCATAGGACCACATAAATATAGCTCCATATTAGAAGCACAATCAACTAATTTGACAAGGGAAACAAGAGTCCCTTAAAAATGTGTAGTGATATGACTGAGAAACACCACAATAATTAGGAATAAAACGGTGCAATAAGTCATTACATAAATTTCCATTAAGAGATATAGAAACCTCCATATTCCAACTAATGTTGGACATGAAACGATGAAATTTTCTCTGGAAACAAAATCATAACATCGATATGATGGAGATGATATCTATTCAGTCCACCTTGTAATTCACAAATTTTTAGTGGATTCAAACCCACTGTTTTGAGTACTTATAAGGACCTCAATTGCCTAAATGGTTGTGCAAGGCATCAAACAATAAGTTGTTTTCAACAGTACTGCACTGTTTTCTGTTAAGTTCGGAGATCAGAGAAAGCTTTACTGCAGAGAAATAAATGCCTCCTTCCCCAATAGTTTTCACATCATGAACATTACAAAATGTTGGAAGGCATCTGAAGGATTTCCCCAAACAGGAGAAAACTGTGATAGAATATAGCATAATATTCCATGTCCCTTGAAAGGAAAAAAGAGCAGAAAGAACAGCGTTTTGGGAAAGTTGAAACATAAACATTACTGGAGAGCTCATAAGCCCCTCATTTTCATCCATGGGGTTCTTAATTACACAAAACAGTACTCAAGGCCAACTTAGGTGACAACTGATTTCCTATATGGCCTGCCCTCTCAGTTGCATCCTCAGAAGAATCCAAACCTAAGATACTATATACACCCTTAAAATTAAAGAGAAAAATCATATTTACAGCGTACATTTTTTATTAGGAGACTATACCCAAATTCTATTTTGAGTCGAAGATGTAACTTTTATGGTTTTTTAACAACAAAAAAAAATTCTTACATTACCGTTCAAAGAAGAGAGGACAATATTGTTTGGGTTTCATAAAAAAAGATGATTTGGTATGTTAAAACAGAAACAAATTTACTGGAAATGAAATATTGTATAGTTTTGTAGTACTTCTTTTGTCCCATAAAAGATGACAAGTTCCGTTCTCAACATTTAATCTATGATTTGTTTCCCTTAGCATTTTAATATAGATAATCAAATAAATTTTATGCAAATGATAAATGGCCATTTCTAGTTTCTAAATATATTCTTATCTTTTACGGGACAGACGGAGTATTGACTCCAAAGGTTTAAACATGGCAATCTATGACAGCTGTGTTGGAAATGTCACCGCATGAAAGTAATCTATATTTATCTACTTCTAGTATTCATTAGAAACACTCATCATTCATGTGTATGTGTGTGTCAGTTTTTGAAGCAAGCTTACATCTCCAAATACGGCAAATTTTTCTTGAATTGCATCTTGCAACCGATCTTCAGCCTCGTCCGCTGATATTTCTGGATGACACAAAATAAGTCAACCCAGATAGTGGAAAGGCCAACCATAGAATGAGAATGAATAAACTAAGACTAGAAGTGTATGTCTAACTAAATGGAATGCATAATTGTTGGAACAACCCTCATTTAGTTTTTAAATGAAGGATCGCTCAATTAATACCTTGATGATTGTTTATGCTACCAAATTCACCTAAATTCCTATGCAAATTTCATTCCATGGATTACCCAGATCACCTACTCAATGTTCCTCAAGGGCATCTGCTACTAAAGACTTAAAAGGCCTTCACATATCTTCAAGATCGTAAGCCCCATTAAAGGAGTCAACCATGGAGCATTGGAATATTTTTGAAAGAGCTCCTCACACCACATAGGTTACCTCTCCTTGTGGTATTCTATCTATTGGATGCCTCCTTAATACGAGTACAATTCGGTAAATCAAAATCACTTCAAATCCCAAATTTCCAATTGAACATCTTCTTCAAACAGCCAAAATTCTCTATTTGCAATTACCTTAAACATAAGATTCCATATAAACTGATTTCTACATGACATCTTACTATGCAAGCCAGCACTCATCTTGACTGTGTATTTACTGCGGTTACTCATGTTAATCAATATAAGTCAAGTTTGTTTATCTTACCGCATCTGCATACTAAAATCTGCAACTTCTATACACACACGTTGACTTGGGGCGTGTAAGGATTACCGGATGGGGGTGGAGTTCAGAATTCAGGAGATAGACATAGTATTACAAAGTAAATAAACCATTAACCTGACATTTAAAGATATACATTGAATTAACCGAGAATAATAATCCAAACTCCTAGACCTATGTGATACCACAGTGATACTGAATTCTATTCTTAAATTATTCACTACATGGAATCTTAACCATCCTACTGAGCTTGTCCATTAACCTGAATAACAGTTCTGTTGAAACCACATGCAACGACACCACCCCCTAGCCGTGTACTTGAAAACACAAAACACTAGGCATCAAAAAGTTCTGTAATCCAGTTTTCAAGGAAATACACAACTCTCGAATTAGACTTAAGACTTGCATAAGCATTGGCAGAATTCATAATTCTCGAACTGTATTAAGCAAAAATTAAATGATATCTCCACCTTCAACTGCGCCTATGGTCTTTCTCACATTTGGCAAGCTAAGTTCTGTACGAACACCTTCACCACCAACAGCAGGGCCCCAGGAAAATGGACCAGCAGTTAAATCAATAAAAGCCCACCTAAAAAATTCAATCTCAACTTATGGTTGTTCCAGCAAATATGAATAAAACTATGACTGCAAATAAGAAGGAAATATTCTGAAATTGTAGAGAATTTCAACCTCTCTGTCCCAATCCATAGATCTGTCAAACATTCAGCCCGATAATTGTTAAAATCACCAGACTTCAAGTCCTTCTCAAGAGGTAGTTTTATTTCTTCATTCCTCCCATTTAATAGCTGGTGTAAGAGAAAGTTCCAAATAAGCTGCAAATCTATCAAAACACAATCTGGAATCCTGAAAACAATTCATGAGTATATAGACAACGCACCTCGAGTGTTTTAGCCAAGATAGTTTCAGCAGTGTCCTTCGCTTTATAAGATTTCTCATAGTTAGTTAGTGCATCTAACCAGATATTGTACCACTCCACCTAGATATCATTCAGATAGCCCATTAGTATCTAAAAAAGGCCATAGTATCTGTGTATCTACATCGTCTTCATTCACGACTTCAGTTCAATCTGACAGATTCTTTGTCAAATATAGTTCAACTTCATGCATTTTTAAGATAGAAAATTTAATGTCCACAAGAGATACTCATTAAGGAACACCATCGACCATTATCATCATCATCACAATAATACTATACACTTATCTCAACTACATGCAAACAATTCACTTGCTGAATAAAAGTTTGGGTTGGTGGTATCAACTTCATTTTACTCAATCAAGTATTCAAAGTTCATAGTGATTACATGTACCGGCATATATAGAAATAAACGAAGGGCAACAAGGGTACCGTACAAGTTATTGGTTTTTCTCTTTTGAAGGGAGAGTGGAAGTGATAGTTTCATGACATCGAACCTTAGTAGAATTTAAAGAATACAAATAACAGTGAATCTCTTTCCCTACCTCTTCAACAAAAAAATTGAAACATGACAGCAACCTCTCCCAAAAAATGTAATAAAAATAAAGGAACTGGAGAAGAATAAAACCGTATCCGTCTCCTCGGTTACTGTCCAGGCGAACTTATCCAACTGACGTTTTCCATACAAAGGTTTCTTGATGTTGTCTAGTGCTGCGAGATTTGAGATAACTAAATATTACCTTTAAAAATATAGTAAGGATACTTAGTATTTATTTAAAAAAAATAGAGTAAGCGTAAATTAGACAGATTTCTCCAAATACAATATACTTAAAACAGGATAACAGATATTCTAAATCATAAATGCATTCACATACCAATAAGGCTATCTGATGCATTTCTCGAAGCCTCAAGAACTTTTCTCTGCAAATCCTTATGCTGCATTTTTTCACCAGGTGCTTCTATTAAGTATGCAAGCATCAAGACAAAGCTATACAACCATAATATAGATGCCCAGACCAAAGAGGCAATACTAGAACTGAACTACTAAAAAGCAACAGAACCAAGTCTGAAGGAAAGAAGGCATAGACGCAAACTAGGATGCAAGTGCATGAACAAGGGAGCATATTTCTAACCTCTTTTAAAAAATTTATCTCTGATTCAGATAAACCTCTCCTGCATGATATTGTCCAAGAATAAAGTCAAAGGCCAAAGGATTATTCATTTCAGGGAAAAGGTAACAAACACATGATTGAAGTGCATTGTAGTAGCTTTTAAGAGGGAAAGCAAGAGCAAGTTACACAGATATGAGTTTGTTTGGCATAAATAAACAAGACACGAGCTGTCACAACATGAACAAAAAGCAAAAAAGTTAAATTAAACCTAGATCCTGTGATTCATTTTCGTGAATTTTTAATTTTTGCTTTTCTATTTATAGAAAACAGTGACAAAGACCATTACCTCTGGGAGTTTCTGAATGTTGAACATCAATCAATAGATTCATTAACAATATAATTTGGTAGGCTTGACATTAATATCACATACTCAGAGCTTTAAAATAACTTCCATCCAGGTATATAAAAGCTACAAAGTTCATGCAAAGAAAACATGAAAATATATGGATAAAAGGCCCAATTAGTTAATCCCAAGGTTATTAAAAGCGAAAAGCGCACTAATGCGATAAGGGTCCTGAAGCGCGGAGCGCAAAGCGCAACGCAAAAGCGTGGGCTTTAAAGAAGTTAAACATAATAATAGATATAAGCATAAAGTAGGTGGAAAAATCTCTAAATTAGATCTAAAAAACACAAAGGCCAACTTCTAAACTTTATTCTAGGATTCTTTAACATTAAATTTGTACTCTAAAGCTCAAATACCACTCAATCATCAGCCATCATCATCTAGCATAGAAATATAATTAGCACCATCGAAGTTAGAATTATATCCCTCATCATATAGTATTTGGAAATAAATCCACAGTAAATTACTACATATAGTATTTGAAAATAAATCCATAGTAAATTAAAAATTGTTAAGGACTATTTTGTTAGTAGGAAAATGCTTCGATGTTTAAATGGGTTGGAAAGAAGATTTTCATGCCTGAATTTACATAAATAAAACTTAAAGGACCTATTTGAAAGATTTATAAAATTTTAATGGCTTATTATTAAAAAAATAGAAAACCTAGTTTTTTTTCTTTCAAGTCTGGTCTTCTTCGCGAGTCTGCCATCGCCGCAACTCCAAAGAACGCCAGCAACCGCCACGATTGTCTAGCTCACCTGCGTCATCTTCTTCGCGAGTCTGAAGTCGGCGACACCTGCCCACCCAGGAAGACAAGCTCGTCTGATTATCTCAGAAGCGCCGACGTCACTGCGTCGCTAAAGTCCGCTGCTTCGCTGAAGGTCCGCCGCTTCCGACGCGAAATGCGACTGACCCAGCCAAGCGAGCGCATCGCGCTTTGAGCGCGCTCTAGGCGCGCATTCAATAACCTTGGTTAATCCAAAACACACAAATGGAACAAGCATGAACAACGAACAAGATGAATTTAATCCTTCAAGATTCAACTGCTTTAGAATGATATACTTTATCTTCAAGCACCACAAACTTATGGAGGCAAGAGATTAAGCGACTCCGTGGAAGTCCAAATGGTTGACAGAAACTCTGAAGGAGCAAGATCTTTCTGTAAATGAACTATCCTAGCAAGTTCGGATCACCCATCACCTCTTTTCAGGCGTACCTATATGTACCTTTGTGACTCTTACACATTGGTGCATCTCTTGGGCATATCCGATATGACCAAAACATAGAAGGCTCCTTGGTATGTCCTTAATTAAAGCTACTTGTACCATACCCTTGTGATCTAGTTTATAGATATGGGTGTATTCGAGAAGATTTTTAATAAATAGTGAATATGAATACTTATTTTTAACTGATTAATCGCTTTAATTATATGCAAACTGAAGAAGGCTGAAAACCACTTTTGAAATGTCTTTGCTTTTTCATTAATGTTTCTTCTTTGAAGCATAGTAAGGAAAAGAAATTAAAATCAATTAAGGAAACAAGATAATTCAAGTGATAATTAAATTAAGACCTGGAGCCTTAATCATTATTACAAAAATTGCATGAGTAAAAACATCTTGATTTCATAGATGAGTTAAAATTGACAATTCAAAAACTTTAACTACGATTAATAAATAGAAAGTAAAATAAAAACATGTTTTGTCAATTGTATTCAGCACTATTGAAATTTCAGAAGGTACACAATGGTATAGCAAAGGTCTCATGATTTATTCATCATCAACAACACCTTAATCCCAACTACGTTCAGTGGCATGAAATTTATAGTGGCAATTAATTGTCAAAAATTAGTTGACACTATAAATTCATGCAAAAGCATAGTGGCAAAGTTTTAAGCCGGACCCTTCGTATCATCATAGGTTTTTCCACTTTCATGGAAAACTTCAAACCGTATCATACCCATCTCATGATATTTTCCATTAAAGTGGAAAAACCTATGATAAAACGTTTTGAAATTTCATCTCATTATTCCTTCGAAAGAAGATTGCGACAGGAATGACATCCAGCGTAAAACTTTGCCACTACGCTTCTGCATAAATTTACAGTGTCAACTAATTTTGACAATTAATTGTCACTATAAATTTCATGTCACCGACCCCAACGTAGTTGGGATTAAGGTGTTGTTGATGATGAGGTCTCATGATTTATTATATGAAAAAAAAAAAAGGATTGGGAAAGCTAATACTTTCAGATCTGATAAAACAGCATGGAAAACCTGAAAAATAACTTGTATGCCGGAAACAAATTTAAGTTCAATTTGCAAACTAAAATTACAAAGCACCTGTAGCCATATTTGGTCCATTTCTCATCTCGATTGTGATTCAAAATGAATATATTGTATGCATCATGAAGCTGAAGATATTCTACAAGGCTTGTGAAAAGAACATCCATCAGGTCCACATCTACTTGCCATAGTCTCTCTACATCATCCCTGTCAACAAGAACCAGATAATCAGTTTATGCAGTTAAAATATCCGCACAAACACTAATCTGCTCAAACATCGGTGACCTGTCAGATGACAAACCATCCCTGCGGCCAAAAACTTTTATGGCTTGCTCAATAACTGATGTCACCTTTTCACCCATTTGAATGGCATGAACAGAGAAACTGTTCAACAAAAAAATCACAATGTTATAATATTCAGCTTCCACTACTATAAATAGTCTTTGCTGAAAAGATCAAGAAACAATTCACTTCTAACAAAATGAACAAAAGAGAGAAGAAACAGAAGCAGTGAAATTACTTGTATCTAATGTGACTCATGGTTGGAGGATTTTGATGTGGCCTTCTATCACTACTTAATTTGTAGAATGGAGTAAGAAATTCTCGAATTTGTGGAACTCGTGAATGCTCGAAGATGTGATCAATTTTCATGAACCACCGCTCTAGTTCTTCAGGATGAACCTTGAACTCTAAATTGAACACAAGAAAAAGAATATTTCTGGACTCATTTCACATCAAAAACCTGGGCAAAGGGAATAGACAAACAATGTACCAATGAAGTGGAAAGTACAGACCTTGGTTCCCTTTTCCTTCAAATCCTATAAAAATGAAGTTGACAGGGACTGGAAGGTACAGACAATCAAGTTCAAGAAGCCTCAGGTAATTCGCGATGTTACCTAAAAGGAATAAATTGCTTTGCTATTAACCATGGTATAATATGAATTTTCTTTCTGAGACAGATCTTCATCTAGTGATAACAAAAAGTGTTCCAGCAGCAAACTTCCAAGAGAAAATGCCAAAGATTGCAATATAGTCAAACTCTATAAAAGCACAACTGGAGAGCCAGCAAATGAACAAGGTCCTATGCAATGTAATACAAAGGGATCCAACAGTGAATAGATAAAACATAACCATCCATGTTCAAATCTTAAAACAGCAAAGCAAACTCAGGAGCCCTAGTGCATGACAAAACAAAGACGCAATATATTAAGGGGCACAGAGAGGAAGATGATACAAAAATTTACAATGATGTATATGAAATACAATTCCAGCTCCAACTTTCAGTACAAAGAACTACACCCTGCATCTTTAAATTCTTGCAACACGTTCATTTTTTGGTATTTCCTAAATTTTAGCAACATTTCCCTTTCTAGAAACTTCTTACATATAAATATACTCTATTTTCCTTCTTTCAATTCTTTTTCCATCAATCTAGCACAACTTCTGAAAAAAAAAAAAAACTACTTTCACCAACATGAACTCTTGACAGGATAGGAGTATGAAGTCTTCTTTTTTTTATTTTAAGGTTATGCTTAGGCCTAATATGCTGTTTTGCTAGCCTCAGTTTGATTTATTGGGGAGAAAAATATTAAGCAAGAAGTTTGCTACTCTCGCATCTCAATATAATTACATTTGACTGGACCAGTAGATTAAGAAGGGTACAACACTTGTACTTTTCCAATTATACTCTTCAAAAACATAATTAAGCAAAATATTAAGAAAGAAGTTGTGTTGAATTGATGAAATCAGAATTAGTGTAAGGATAATATGGTAAATGGTGTAAAAAAAAGTTTCCTAAAAAGGAAATGTAACAATTATTTAGGGACATCTCAAAAAGAAAAACATAACAATTAAAAAGGGATGGAAGGAGTATTTTCTTTCGTTTCTAATAGATATAAAGAACCCGTTATACTTCAATGATTACATCATGGGAACAAAAGACTTTGGCAATGAACTATTTCTTTCTAGAAACTTTATGGCCTTAATCCAAACATAGTTCGATGCTCCCTCGATCCCATCAAATGTGATACAACTGACTGGGTACAAAGATTAAAGAATATTGTTGACTTAAGGGTAATAGAGTAAACTAAGCATATAAGACAAAAATAACTTTTACTCCTAATGTTTTGGTAATTACTCTAATATAACACTGCCTAATGTTTGATATGAAAACTACTAGTCAATCCCCAACAATTTTCAATCACTTCGACTATATCCAAGTCAGTGATGATATCCCAAGTTGATGTGTTTATGGTAGTGAACCATGGTGGTCTCAGGTTGGATGTATTAACATGATCAAAAGGACAAACCCTTTCCAATCATTCACAGTCCACATCTGCAATAGACATGGAATGTCAAGTAATCGTATCCCACATTATAAAGAAAAACTCTTTGACTAATCAAAAAGGACAAGCTCCTTGATATTTTATATTGTGGATAGCACCATCCATTCACGCCAATCAGTTACAATTGCATAACTCTTCAACAATGACCAAATTTTAACTTCAAGCTGCATATGAGGATGTCTTTTTCATTCTATTCCACTTTCAATAACCCTCTAAATCAAAATACATTAAAAAAACATTGCCGAAACATCTAAAGAGGCATGCTTAGATGCTCAAGTACTACCAAACATGGAATACAAGAGCAGGTTGAAGTTCTAGGGGCAGAGCATGCGTCCTAACAAATAATCAATTTTTGCATGTTGTCTCTACATTAAGTCTTAGAGGAAATCAGAGCCCGGTCTTCTACGGCGCGAGTCAGTTTGCAAGCATTGTATATGAGAGACAAACAAGACAAGAACATGAGTTCCCGTTATTGGAGAGAGAGAGAGAGAGAGAGAGAGAGATGGCTAGAATTGTTAAGAGCCGACATAACTGACAATAAAGGTATCATCTAATTAAGAAGTTCGACAGCCACTGCAGTTTACATAACTTTCAAATTCAAAGAGCCGCAACTAACTACCTGAGTTGGTGTAGTTAAGAAGACCCATCTTGCCAAGTGCATCCTTAGATTCCAGGTCCCTAATATCTGCGAGAAAATGAAAAACAGGGAATATAAGGAAGCATCATCCGCTACTTGAAGAATTTAGATAAGGACTGTGGAGAATCAACAAAACTTGTCTGAATTGTTATGTTTCCTTCCAAGGTATTGCCTCTAAGAGAGAAAAATGGGATCAACAAACGAAATTATTCACCTCCACGTATAACAGCTTCACTCCAAAACCTGCTCTTTTCCTTGAGGTTAAATAAAGAAAATACAGATGATTTCCCAGATTCCCGGGCAGCGAGTGACCCAAATGATTGTGCCTGATACAAATCACCAATCACCAATGTCATCGAAAAATACACCCGCATAAAATTAGTTCCAACGTGTTAAATCAAAACAAAGATCAAATATCATCTCTCAAATTTCTATCTACAATTCATCAATCCACTTAAAACGCTTAGGTCCAGAAGCATAGTTTCTCAAGGAACAGCCACAACCAACAAGCTTAATCGACCTTAACATAGAAACAACTGAAGAACCAAAGATGAAGTTCGAGCTTACCATTAGAAAGACGACGAGTAATGAGAATCTAGCAAGATACATTTTCAAGCTTCTACAGAAACAACCAGCGATTGCAATGGTGTGTATGACAAGTGGTTAGTCAACGTCTGTGTTTAGTACCTCAAATCTTGCAACAATGTTGAAGAAAGTACCTTCGTTTGCTGAAGTGGGGCTGAAAATACTAAGAATTACCAACTCCGTGCTTGAATCGATGGAGAGGGATGAAGGAGTAAGCTCCTGGCTCTGTTGTGCTCGATCGTGAAGGAGAAGAGAAGAATGATCCTTGCTGAATTCGTGAAGGAAAATTCCTTAATGGCGGAAGATGAGGCTGGAATTGAGAGGGACATCAAAACCCTCTTGAGAGTGGATGAATCGCTGAAGAGAAGGAAAGAAACGAAACTTCCAATGGTTCTGTTCTTCGCTTGCTGCTGGTGACTGAAGAAGAATCGTGAATCTCTCCTCTGAAACCCTCCCTTTAATTTATAATTAAGGATTAATTAGTCTCAGTCATCAAACTTTTATCAAAGGTTCATACAAACCCCATCTTCACTTACTATTTTCATTTGCATCACTTTTGTATTCAATCTATTTCATTTTCTTACAAAAAAACAGTAATTTACTTTTTTAAAATTAATCAATTCAGTCATTACTAACTTCTTTTTTTCAAATTAGTCCTTTATTTTTCTAATCTTTCAATTTAACATTCTTTAAATTAGTTAGTTTAGAATAACCATGAAAATTTAAATGGAGGGAGTAGTATTTTATGTCTTATGATCCCACGAAAATTGCATCATTTCTTTATTGTTTTCACAATATTTAATTAATGATTTATTTTTATGAATTCATAGACATGTAAAGTTAAATAATTCATATGCTTCTCATAATTTTTTATCTAAATTTATATATATATATATATATATATATTGATTTTTTTCATTGTTTATCATAGTTATTTTGAGCCAAACACTACAACATGAAACATAAAAATAAATGTTGCAATCTTTGTGGGACGGAGGGGTACAATTTTTTTCTTGCTAACATTCTTTAAAAGAACACACTCTATATCAATAGAGCATGAAGACATGTTTTAAATTTTTGGAAGGGTGTGGTTTTAGGGTTACTTGTACTACTAGTTAGTTTAGAATAAGTTTAAAGTTCTAGGTGCAGTGTTTCAAATTATAAGTCTATATATACATTTGTCACAGACTGCTACAATGTTTTTGTCCTTTTCATTTTATTTTATTTTTTGCTTTTACATGTTTAGGAAATAAATAAAACTTGTCATTTTTAATTTTATGGTTTTTAGCACATTGACCCCTGATTTTTTTAAATTTAATACTCCTTACATCCGCAAAAAATTTCATATGTCAAATTGCAGTAGTTACTTAACCCACACGACCTTTTGTAATGTTAGACAAACTAGTGTTCCATTCAGAATAACTAAACATTTTGGAGATGGGAAAAAGTATTGACTCCGTAGTAGTCTAGTTGGTTAGGATACTCGGCTCTCTCCTGAGAGACCCTGGTTTAATCTACATCAACGGTACATTTTTTGCTTTTAGAAATGAAAAAACAAAACTTGTTCTTTCCCACTTTCCAGGTGGATTGGTAGTTAGCCTAAAGCCAAGAGGTCGGATTTTATTCGCGAGTTAGACAAGCCCATTTTCTGCTCTTAGAAATGAAAAAACAAAACTTGTTCTTTCCCACTTTCCAGATGGATTGGTAGCTAGCCTAAAGCCCAAAGGTCGGATTTTATTCGCGGGTTAGACAAGCCCAATGGGCTTCGATGGTGTTTTAAAAAATTGATGGAAAATAAATTGAGTGATAATTTTCTAGTAGGATGTTTGATGTAACACATAATGGTTGTCTACATTATGGTCATTTTGTGTGACGTTTATATGGAATCCATTGAAGTTTCTCATAAACGGTGTCTAATTGAGTGAGATGGGGTTTAGGATGAGCCGATTTATCGGGAAATTTGCAATGACGATAGTCTGATATATAATTTAATTTATCTGATATTTTGGATTCTTTTTATGATGTGTAGTATTTGTGAAGGATCTAGTTGTAAAAAATGTCTGAAATTATCATGTGTTAGACTTTAAACAATCATAGTTTGTTTGGAAATTTGGGATAATTTTTGTTGAAAATGTTAAATCCGTTTGAGATTTGTAAGTTGTTTGATATAATTTGTGTTTTGTCTGATGTTTGGGCAATTATTTTGATAAGTGTTTATTTGAATGAGATTTTACTCGCATGTTGTCTAATTGTTGTAATGGTGATAGACCGAGATAGATTTTGTATTGTCTCATGTTTTAGACTCTATTTTGTAGTACATGCTAGATTTGTATGAGGTTTTTTTAGGTTATTTGATATTTGTCATGGACATTGATAAATTTGTGTGAGATTTTTCTTATAGGTTGTTTGATGTTCTGGACCCTATCTTGTATTAGATAATTGTTTTGAATTTTCCCGACTAGTTGTTTGAAATTTGCTATGACGATAGTCTAAGTTTAATTTTGTTTTCAATTTGTATCCGATTTGGTCACTTGACCACATTGTATTTGTCTCTTGTTTTCTTCAATTTCACAAGGAAATCCAATTATTTCTCCAATATTGGATTTTTGCTCCTTAATAAATCTGCAACTAAACACAACAATATATTTAGAAATATCTAATAATAAATATTAACTCAATATAAATTATACATTAATCTCAATGATTCTTATTTATATTTATTCACATTTAAACCCAAAAATAGGATAGTGAGAGTGTATTTTCACACACTCATCACACCCCCCCTAACTTGCTCATTACTAGTCCCTAGCAATTTCTATGCAAAAAAGATACGAAAAGAATAATTATCACTAAAGCAACCAATTAACTCAAATTTTCATATTCTCAAGCTCAAATAGTCTACCTCAAACAATCCACTTAAGCAAGTCACAGAGTGTAAGTGTGTGTTCCGAACTATATCCATCTTACCAACAATCCTAACACATGCATCGTCAAGAACACCTCCGCTTAAGGATTCAACACACAGCTCACAGGTATAAAGTGTTTCAAATGAAAGAATATTTGGAGTCAAGAAATGGTGCACACTCACTCTCATGAAAAATAAAGATAAGCAACAAGCAAATATTGATCTTATGATAGAAACATTAGCAATTGAGACATCCACCAGTCTTACCACGAACTTACTTAAAATCAGAATAGTCAACTCAAAAGGCTCAAATGTAACTTGGGTGTAAGGTCAAATATTGATAGGAAGAGATAATAGGAACTTCCAAGCACATACAAGTATCTTATGAAATATCCAAGAGAACTCACTTTTCATTTGAAGTACTTTTCAACTTTGAAGAGCATTGGCAAAAATGAGAATTCTGACCGTCACAAACCTGTTACCATCATAGACCATCTGTAAGCACTCATAGAATAAATGAATTCATAGTCCTATGATGGCACTATGATGGGATGGTTGTCATAATGTATTTCGTATTTGTTTCGTATAAATACAGAACTATTATGACGACTCAACTGTCATTCATCCTCCTGAAACACGTGCGATGACATTCATTTGAAACACTTGCAATGACATTAATTCTTGGATGGTACTCCCTTCATTCCAAATTTATAGTCACTTTTGTGTTTTTTTAAAATTAAGATTATATCAAACATAACTTAAAATGTAAATGAAATTCCTACACTACCCCTAAAATAAATGGCACCAATTCTCTTTGAGTCTCGCATATGAGTGAAAGAGGATACAAATATAGAAGCTTAGAGAACAAGGAACTGAAAGGATATAGATATAGAAGCTTAAAGAACAAGGAACTGAAAGAGGATGATTCACTTTCCGATTAAGTGAAGCAAATACTACAAGACATTTACAGTTTTCCAAGGTTCTTACAAAACTCATCAATGTAGGAATCCTCAAGGTTCTCTTTAAGCAATGCTTCTCTCAACCTTGCATGTCTTTCTCTAGTCTCTCTTCCAACCCCTTTCTCCACATCCATGGCGGTCACAATTGCTTCGCACACGCTCTCCTTTGTGAACAACCCATCCTCTTCCTTCTCCACCTCCACCGCGGCCTTGAGCTTTCGAGCCACCAATCGTGCATTCATTATTTGTTCTGGTATCTGCGGTAGTAGTACTAGTTGACACCGGCTTGTCAACCCTTCCACCATCGAACCCCACCCGCAATGGGTCACAAAGCACCCAATGGACGGGTGCTTTAGAATCAATTGTTGTTGCACCCATCCACCATGAACCACTCCTCTCTCTCCAACTCTCTCTTTGAAACTTTGTGGCAGCGCTGTTGCCATAGACTCCATTCCTGGTGGCGCCTTGAGCGCCGCCAGGAACGGAAACTCCGTTCCCTCTAAACCTAATAACAATGCTTGAAATTGGCCCTTTTCTAGAATGAACTCGCTTCCCAAGCAACAGTATATGACGGAACGTTCGTTCTGTCGGCCAAGCCAGTCGGCCAACTTTCGGTCCAGCTCCACGTCCGTCGGCGGCGAGGGGAGTAGAGGACCACTGAGCAAGATGGTTTTTCCAAACTGTCTCACCATGCAATCGAAGAAAGCACCTTCGATTTCGTGACATGTCTTAAAAGCCAAAGCGGCGGACTTTGTGCGACAAATATCAAGCCGGTCAAAAAAATTCAAGTCACCCGTGGACACCTTTGATCCGAAGACGGCCAATGCTTTCGCCTCGCGACGGTGAAGTTTTATCTCCTCCACGGGAAATTCCGGCGGAGGCTCCATCAAGGCGGTCTCCGTTTCTTGCAAGCTCTTCCCTTCCAGCTGCTTGCGCCGGGACGGCAGCTCAAGGTAACAAGTCGCGGCTGCGCTGATGACGCAGTAATGGATCGCTTTGGCTCCGATCTCGGTGGCTATGTCGGCGGTCCAGTGTGTTAAATCGAGGAAGACGAAGTTGGGTTTGAGAAGGAGGAGGAGCTGTTTGACCTCGGGCTGTGTTCGGTCCATGGCGGTCATGAGGAGGGGGATTTGGTGGAAGCCGGTGAGGTCAGCGGTGGTTTCGGAGCCGAGAGGGAGGCCGTCGACGGCGGGGACGGTGATGGGGTGGAAAGAGATGAGATCTGGGTGGTGGTTGAGGTGGCGGAGCTTGGACTCTGTTTTTATGGGAACGATGAATGAGATTTTCTGTCCCTTTTGAGCAAGCTTGTTGGCAAACTGCAGAAATGGCGTTAGATGGCCCATGGCTAACCATGGAAACATGGCGATATGGTACGTCGCCGCCATTTGAAGACTTGCGTTTTGGTAAATGAGTTTGCAGAAAAAATATATGAGAAAGATGGAGACTTTTATTTTTCTTGAATATGGAGACTTCTTATTTTTCTCTTTTTAAGGTGATGTTTTAGATGGAGATTTCAGTTGATCGAATTTGTTGCTTGTAATAAAGATAGGGTTTTTAGGTGAATTTGTTTTTTGTGTAGCTGGCTAAAGTGTTTTTAATAGATAAGTGATTTTTTTTTGGCAAGGGAATCTTGATGAATTTGTTTTTTAAAGCGTTAGTTGTACTTCCCTGCACCTGTGGAATTCTTTTTTTCCTCTGGTTGGTTTGCCCCAAATATTTCTTTGCTAAAGTTGGATCTATTTTACATCCAATTGTTACATTGTTTTATACTGCTCGTTTTATGTTTAAGAAATTTGGAAAGTAAGCGTTGCACATTCTCTTTAGAATATTTGTGAATACTTAATTATATTTTATTATATGCAATTGCTATTTTTATCATCATACCTTTTGCAGGCTGGCGCAGGAATTTCATATTATGGGGGCACAGTTCTATATAATCATACAAAAATTAAATATGTAATCTTGTATCATTCATATATCCTAATAATAAAATGATTAAAAAATAACTCTAAGAATGTAAACTTATTCTATAATTGTTCTCTACGAGATCTCATATTTTGAAAGTCTCTGAAAATTGTTTCATTGCCCACCGCATCAAGTAAATCCTTTTCAATGTAGGTGACTAATAAGTCATTCATCCAATCATCTCCCATTCTGTTCCGTAAACGGTTCTTGACAATCTTCATTGCAGAAAATACTCTCTCCACTGATGCTGTAGCAACAGGTAAAATCAAAGCCAACTTCACAAGTTTATAAACAAGTGGGTACACATGATCTCTTTTAGTCTCAACTAGCTTTCTAGCAACATCTCCAACAGTAGTTAAACTAGAAAACTCATTTGCAGACCTCATGTCAATGATATAATTCTCAAGCTGGTTTTCAAGAGCAATAAGCTCAAAATCGAAAAATCAGAGGGTAAAGCTCCGCAAGATAAACCAAATCTCCTTATTAAAAGCAAGAAAAGAATCACTAGGATTTAAGCAAGCGACACAAAGAAGCAATGTTGTGTTTGCCTCATCAAATCGATTATTAAGTTCTTGCGATTGCATATTAATCACCGTGTAGAACAACTCCACCGGTAGTAATGCATGTTTGTTCTTTCTTGGGCATTTCGACGCTTGCGTCTGGAGCAATGAACACATCATTCATATTTGGAATAACTATATCATGTTTCTCACGAAGGTAGAAACCTCAACAAGTAAAGATTCATATCCACCATCTCTAATTGCTTGAAACCGATCCTTGCAAACTTGGACTAACTTCATTGCATTGCACAATATCTTGATCTTTCCTCTGCAAAGCTTGAGACAATTCATTTGTAACTCCTAGTACATTTTTCATTAAGTGAAGATTAAAAGCAAAGGTGAAACTATGAACTTGTTGTAAAAGGGCAATAGCATCACCTTTTTGCTCTGCAGTAACACCATCTTCCACAATAATTTCCAGAACATCAATCACAGAATAAACATAAGAACCAGATTTACCAAAGATCCATAATGTGAACCCCAACGTGTTTCACCCATTTCGTTTGAGAGTGGTTTCTTGATTTAAACCACGACCACTCATAAGTTCCATATTTGCTAATCCATCAATTATTCTCTTGAACCGTAATTCCCGTAACACATCTCGCCTCTTGCAAGAACCACCAACAATATTCACCAAGTTTGAAACCACATTAAAAGCAAAGCAACTTGAACATGATTTTTGCTACAAAGAACTAGCGCCAACTGAAGTTGATATGCAAAACAGTGCACGTAATAAGCAGAATTGTTCTCCTTCAGGATTAGAGAGTTTAGACCATTAAACTCACCACGCATATTGTTAGCCCCATCATATCCTTGACCACGCAATTGTGATATACTCAATCCGTGCCTTGAAAATATGTCTTCAATAGCAATTTTAAGTGATAAGGCAGTAGTATCATTGACATGTACAAGACCAATAAACCTCTCAATGACATAACTATTTCCATCCACATAGCGCAAAGCAACTGCAACTTGCTCTTTAGTGGACACATCACGAGATTCATCTAATAAAATAGCAAAATGTCCTTCACCAATATCTTTCACTATAGCTTTTGTAACCTCTGTTGAAGCAACATAAGCAATGTCTTTCAAGATTTTGTGATCTATGAGCTTAGAGTTTCCAGGAGCATTATTCAAGACAACCTTCTTAATCTATAAATGTAAAAGAAAATTACTAAAAAAATAAAATAAATCGATCAACTTACAGCAAAATTTTTCTAAAATCAACAAAGTGAAGTAGAACAATTGACAATTGTTGTTGTGCCTGTGCGCAATTGTTGCAGTTGAGCATGTGCGCCTCGTAGGAATGGTAGGGGAGCTAGCTAGCGTACACTATAGCTAGGTTATTTATAGCTAGGTTATTTTTTTTACTTTTCTAGCAACAGTAGGTGACTATTTATAGGAATAAAAACAAACTTTTATCTTTTAGGTTTTAGACAACCTTTTTGTTTCACTCTCACACAATCATCACGTGAGTGTCTATCTTTCTCACCAATCTTTTATATTTTATACAATCTATCTCCCTTTAAGTGATAAGGCAGTAGTATCATTGACATGTACAAGACCAATAAACCTCTCAATGACATAACCATTTCCATCCACATAGCGCAAAGCAACTGCAACTTGCTCTTTAGTGGACACATCACGAGATTCATCTAATAAAATAGCAAAATGTCCTTCACCAATATCTTTCACTATAGCTTTTGTAACCTCTGTTGAAGCAACATAAGCAATGTCTTTCAAGATTTTGTGATCTATGAGCTTAGAGTTTCCAGAGCATTATTCAAGACAACCTTCTTAATCATATGGTCGCAAGAAAGTGTAGAAGTTCAAGGAAATTACCTCGATTGCTTGAATCATCTGATTCATCATGTCCACGAAAAGCTATTCCCTGTCGTAAAAGAAATCTGACACAATCAACCGTAGCTCCCAAACGAATTCGATATTGCACTTTTGCTTCACTTGACTGTTTTTCAAAAGCAGCTGGAATGCTTTGTTGTTGATTCATTAAATCTTGACATTTTCTCCATGCTTGATTGTGAGCACTATTATGTTTGCCAACATGAGTTTGAAATCTATCTTTTTTCTTCCAATTTGTAAATCCACTGGTAGTAAAACCATCTCCACTTATTTCATTTCCAGAATCTGATCCAAAAAGGTAACAAAACAGACAAAAAGTTGCATTCTTTGATATGCTATATTCCAACCATTCTTTGTATTCATTAAACCAAGTAGGAACAAATCGTCTATATTTTGTCCCATACTTAGTTTGTGGAAAATCATGATCATGCGGTTGACATGGCCCCCTTTGTAAGTAAGCTCTCCGAATTATATCTCTATTATTGGGATGATATTCACTTATTTTTATTCGTTTGGCGGGATCTGCGGGAAGCTCATCAAGATTTATTTCAACATAGTGGGGCTCTTCTAAATTCTTTTCACTATCTTTATCATAAACTTTTTGCTTCTTTATAAGAAATTTATCCATAAGAACCTAAAAATAATATATAAAAAAGTATGTCATAAATATTTATTGATCTATAAATGTAAAAGAAAATTACTAAAAAAATAAAATAAATTGATCAACTTACAGCAAAATTTTTCTAAAATCAACAAAGTGAAGTAGAACAATTCACAATTGTTGTTGTGCCTGTGCGCAATTGTTGCAGTTGAGCATGTGGGCCTCGTACGAATGGTAGGGGAGCTAGCTAGCGTACACTATAGCTAGGTTATTTATAGCTAGGTTATTTTTTTTACTTTTCTAGCAACAGTAGGTGACTATTTATAGGAATAAAAACAAACCTTTATCTTTTAGGTTTTGGACAACCTTTTTGTTTCACTCTCACACAATCATCACGTGAGTGTCTATCTTTCTCACCAATCTTTTATGTTTTATACAATCTATCTCCCTTTACTTTCAACATTTAATCAAAGTGACCCTTATACTTTTTTTTCCCAGAAAAATATGACTAGGGGTATCTTAATTTAATTTTTTTACTGGGGGCACGTGGGGGCACGTGCCCCCATGGTGGGCCCGCCCCTTGCATTGATTTAATTTTAGATCAGGTTTATTTACTACTTGGAATTCCACCTACCAATGAAATACCAAATGTAACCTCAATATAAATATATTATTTTTGTGTATTTTCATCTTCCCAGAATACCCCACCAAACATCACAAGAATCTTTTCTTCTTCCACGTACCAAACATCACATGCGGAGAGAAAACTAGTTCGTCACCTCCATTTTCAAAAATCTTCAGTTAACAGTTACCACACCAAGGTTTAGTGACCCCCCTGAGGTTTAGTGAAATCTTCAGTTACCTCCCTTGATTATTTTTGTTGTGAGTTGACCGTTGAGAAATTTAGAGTTAATTGCTCTTATTGTCACTAATATTTCTTACCCTAATACTTCAAACCGAACATTTTGTTTCTCTCATTTCTCCCTTCCAAAACGGCCACCCTAGCTAACCGTTGTTGTTGTCTGGTTACCGTCACAATGCGAACGAGCTTAGGTCACAAAAACGCAGGCGAACCCATGTTGTTGTGACACAGATGATCCCTAGCTGCCCATTAACTATTTATGGAGTATATTTAGTATAATTACTGCTAATATTTTTAAAAGTCAACTATTATCTTAAACGGTTAAGGAGGGTAACTGAAGATAAAGCTTTTTTTTATAGAGAACATTTGATTTTTGTAATTCTGAAGTTGAAGTGGTAATAGCAGAAAAATATAAGAAAAGTGAAGGGACTGGGGAATAATCCTTTTAGGACTAAAATATTTTCTACAGAAGAGTTAGGGCTTTGATAGTTGGTGGTGGATCCGTGTGGGCATTCGCCACAATTTTTCTATATTGACGTATTTTGACGTTGTTGGATGTCATAGGGATTTGTGCAATATACGTTTGACTCGGAATTCGAGAATGGAGATAGAGGGTAGGGGTGGCAATCGGATGGATTATCCGCGGTTAGCTCATATCCGTGAACCACAAACCGCGGTTTTTTTGTATCCGTGGTTTGCGGTTACACCTATCACGGATATAAATTTATATCCGCATCCGCGAACCGCGGGTATCCGCGGTTAGCGGTTAACCCACGGTTATTAGCGAAATGGCCTTCCAAGGCTGCCCAACATGAAGTTTATATGCAAGGCCCAACATGAATTACAA
This sequence comes from Stellera chamaejasme, assembly GCA_024586325.1. Taxonomy (NCBI): domain Eukaryota; kingdom Viridiplantae; phylum Streptophyta; class Magnoliopsida; order Malvales; family Thymelaeaceae; genus Stellera; species Stellera chamaejasme. The sequence continues at coordinate 3,799,984 of CM044986.1, forward strand.
CTTAAAATCCTAACTTAGAATCCTAACTTGGAAAACACTACATTTTTCTGACTACTGTACCCACATGATTTGGTTATCATTTTCTGCCAAGAGAAGTTGAAGATTATCGGATGGTAACATTTTAAAATGATTTGAAAACATGCAATCTGAACCTTTTTTATCTCTTAAAGCAGTAGACCTCTTTAAAATTTTCCCCACATGTTATTTCATTCTGTTTATCATTACGTCTAGAACAACATAGAGATATGCTGAGTAGCTACTATTGGTTTGGGCTATTTTTGCTCATGCTCTTTTTAGGCGTTGTTTTTTTTTAATTGTGGATACATGTGTTTGCTTGCACAGTCAGGCTTCAGGCTTCAGCCTTCACGCAGCCAGCAAGCCACGGTTGGGCCTCACTAATGGGCTTATTGGCTTGCGGATTGCGGGTATCCGCAAACCGCGGGTGGCGGTTAACCGCGGTGCGCATACCACCTATCTGTAATCCGTAACCACGAATGTAACGAATGTAAAAAAACCGTAACCGCGGCCCGCGGTTAAAACCGCCACTAACAGGCGGTTATCCGCTGTTTGCGGGTTCTATCCGCCCCACTGCCAAGCATAATAGAGGTGTTCTCTGCTTGTAGTCTTTTGAATGATCGTTTTTTCAGAAAGTCCATTAATTCCCTCCATAAATGCTTATATAGTCCATTGTTATAGTGACAATATTGTAATATTCTAATATAGTGTTAGAGGACACGTGTCCTAGGTAGGTTTGGGTATGGATGGTTCGGGAATGTCCTCAATATGTCCGGTAATGTCATTGTCTCGTACAGGTTTATGGATTATTTGAGTTTTTAATGGGGCCCATATTTTTTGCTACTGTTTGGGCCTTTTGCTATGCCTTTTTGGGTTTTTTTAAGTAGATTGGGTCTAACGGCCATCAAGTCCCATCCTTAGCATTTTGGCCGACTGTAAGAAGTCTGGATTTTTCTATGTCGAATGACAATGTTCGGTATTTCCCGGACCATCAACGTCCGATACTTTTGACCTTCAGTTGTTTTTTTATCCCACTTTTGATTTTCTTGGACCCACCTTTATAATTTTTCGGACCGTTATGGTTCGAGACTTCTGACCGTCGGGGATTTTTTATCCCCTTTTGATTTTCTCGGACCACCATTGTCTGAGACTTTTGACTTGGGGATATTTGTATCCCCCTTTTGATTTTATCGGACCGTTATGGTTCGAGACTTTTAACCGTTGGGGATATATTTGTATCTCCCTTTTGATTTTCTCGGACCATCATGGTCCGAGAGTTTTGACTTGGGGATATTTGTATCCCTATTTTGATTTTCTTGGACCCACCCTTTAGAATTTCTCGGACCGTTATGGTTCGAGACTTCTGACCATCGGGGATATTTTTATCCCCCTTTTGATTTTCTCGGACCATCATGGTCCGAGACTTTTGACTTAGGGATATTTGTATCCCCCTTTACAATTTCTCGGACCGTTATGGTTCAAGACTTCTGACCTTCGGGGATATTTTTATCCCCCTTTTGATTTTCTCGAACCATTATGGTCCGAGAGTTTTGACTTGGGGATATTTGTATCCCCATTTAGAATTTCTTGGACCGTTATGGTTCGAGACTTCTGACCGTTGGGGATATTTTTATCCCCCTTTTGATTTTCTCGGACCATCATGGTCTGAGAGTTTTGACTTGCGGATATTTGTATCTCCCTTTAGAATTTCTCGGACCGTTATGGTTCGAGACTTCTGACCGTCGGGGATATTTGTATCCCCCTTTTGATGGTGGTCCGAGACTTTTGACTTGGGATATTTATATCCCCCTTTTGATTTTCTCGGACCGTTATGGTCCAACACTTTTGAGGCGGTTTACAAGCAGTTCCACCACAGCTTGTGCATTAACTGCCACTTTTTGATCGACGGTGGATATGTATCATTTTGTGACGGTTCGTCTTCCCGAACATCCTTAAATAATGAATAGTTCTTGAGTTTCTATTCACTTCATTCTTGCTTCTTTTGCTCTCAATTCTTCTCTTAAGCTATTCACTTTTTCACAACGGACGGATATGGACAATTCGTTACTCAAGGAGGTGATCAGCTTTTTTCAGAGGTGGAGAACTGTCGAGAAAGTCGCTCCGGAAGAGTATCTTGCACCGTTCCTTAATCAGGCAACCGTCGCTCCCGGCAGTCAAGACGGTGCTTCCGCCGTTTGGAAGTTGTACCGTCAACACCACTTCGTCGTCGACGCGGCCGCTAGCGCTTCACCAGTAAACCTCAGATCGCCAATCCGCAACCAATTTCTTCGTCCTATTTCCTGCGGTATTTATAAATGGCCCATCCTTTTCCAACTCCTTCCTCTGCTCGCCCTTCGGGAGATCTTTTAGAAACAAGTGGCCTTGTACCCGAAGAATGGTGGTCGGAAGTCGAGCACTTCCAAAGCAGGGTCACTCCCGAACGAATAAGACGGTGGCAGTGTGACTTCTTCTCTACCCGTACCGTAGCTGTTAGAGTACCGACGCCTGACTGTCGTGTATACGAACCGGGCGTCGGTTGCCTTGAACTTTTTAGGAGCCAATTGGAGTGCGAGCTGGTCGTCAACCAGCTAAGCCCGAACACCTACTGTCATATAAACACGTTCCTCGTGTTATGTTAGGTGTTCGGGGTGGACCCAAAGATTTCCACATTTTTGCAATTTTACAAAATTGTGCCGAACCCGAGGAACTGTTTTTGCTACTTCAGGGCTAGGGGGAACCCTTCAAAGAGGTTCAACCTTATTTGGGATCTGCCTTCGAGTAGGAAAGGGTGACATGGTGAGTTTTTCTTCATGAAGCCTGAAGCATCCTGGAATCTCCAAACTGTCCAGAAGGTTGGAGAGCTAGTGGATAGTAAGGACCCTTCCCGTTTGTTGGAGTTGGAAGGCGCTCGAGAAAACTACAAAACTCTCTGGAGCAAGTTGCGACAACTGGTCAATTGGTTCGGGGATGAGTGTCCCGAACCGTTCCCCGTTCCAATTAACTTGACCCTCATTACCCAAGTAGTCTTATCCCATTTATGGATCATTCGGGGTGACTTGGGGGCACTTGAAATCAGGGAGAGCCCCCTTCATCATAGGATTTGGCATTGATTCAATGTTTGCGGAGCGAGATCCCGCATGCGACCTTCGTTCAAGGATTATATCTTTTCTTTAATTCATTTGCATTCTCTTTTGTATTAACTAATTATGTTTTCTTTCGTTGAAATGACCCCGAAGATTAACTTTTAGGACCTGTTCAAAGGTGTCCAGAAGAAGGGCAAGCCTGCAAAGGAGTCTTCCAAGGTAGGTCCCTCCCAACCTCTGGCGACTGAGCCAAAGAAGATGAAGAGGGATGAAGCAGATGTCCCGGAGGCTGCTCCATCTGAGGTCCGCTCTCCTGTCCGTCTGGAGGAGACGGACACTACGTTCGAGGACTTGTTCGATGCATATGATCGGGAAGGTCCTTCTCCTGACAAGAAGAGGCGTCTCCGGGGAAAGTACAAGGCTACCCCAATCACCGAAGAACAAACTCTGGGAGTTCTGCCCACAGACTTTTGACTTAGGTAATCGACACTTATCTTTAGAGAACAAGTTTTTATGGAACATTTTCGGGAATCTCACCCGAATGTTTGGAGATGATCCAATTCATGACATCACCCAGATGCATTTCTGCTGTATAGGTCCAGGCTGGAAGGAGACCCAAGAGAAGGCTCGTCAAGATCACGATGCCGAGCTTGCTCGGTATGGATCAGACTTGATCCCTCGGGAGCCGAGGTGGCTGATTCATAAGAACCAAAACCTTATGGATGATGAGGAGGCCAAGGAAATGGCCCCGGAGCTCTGGAAAGGGATGTCCACTGCCCGGACTATGGATTGCCTCGAGCACCAGTTCCCAGACCTTGCTGTGACCACCTCTAGGATGCATGTCCTAGGCTCTCAGGTTCAGTCCTCTTCTTTTGATCCTTATCAATAAACTGTCTAACTATTCTGACCCCTCCTTTTTTACTTGTTGCAGATAATGTGCCTCACAGGCTGGGTTTCTCAAGTCGTCCAGAAGATGGACGACGGCCTAAGCCAAGCTGAGCAGCGGGCTACAAAAGCTGTAGTCGTAGTGGCAAAACTGATTCAGAGATTTTTCCATTACGAATAGTTGCTCCGAGCGTCCCGGACTTCAAGCTCTTCGTCCTTGTCTCTTCCTGAAGATGACGTCCAAGGTGATCTTCCGGACTCTTCTGTTGTAGCCTAACTTGCCCAGGCCGAGGCTGCCTTCCTGAGTACTGTTGCGGCTCAAAGGGACTCTGAGGAGGACCTCCGGATGAGGGTTGCAACCCTGGAGAAGGAAAAAGAGATCTAGAGGTCAACCTTGAGAACCTCAAGAATCATACCGACCAAAAGATCAAGAACCTCTGGGAAGAGATCAAGACTGTCCGGGAGGAGCAGCAGACATGGGAGGAGGCAGCAAAACGGGCGGTGAACTTAGCCGTCGAGAAGTTCGATCAGGGCTTCTATCTTGCCCAAAGGTAAATTATTGAACGGAACCCTCATGTGGACCTCTCCGGGCTAGACAGTACTGAAGAACATCCGATCGATGCTTCTTGGTGCAGGGAGGAATTCTTGAAGGCCCCGGAGCCAATTCACCCGAGCGAGTTTAGTTTTCCTTGGTTTCCTTTGTATTTTTTCTGCTATCTTTTGTACAGTCCTCCGGGACTTCTGTAATTAATCCTCTGAGATCTTTTAATGACTAATTTCCAAAAGTTGGCTCTTCTTTTTATAGAGGTCCGGTCATAAGACCTACATCCTCTTTCTGAAAGTATCAATTTATTAAGTTAACTTCGGATTACACATAGTACTTCCTAAGTGCTTCAGAATGATATGAGTTAACCAACTCTCTTCCTTCGGAATTTGATAATTTATACACTCCTTTCCTTTCTTTGACGGTCACTTCAAACGGACCTTCCCAGTTCGGAGCGAATGCGCCTCCTTTTGGTCCCCGGGAGCCTAACTTGGTCTGCCTTAGGACTAGGTCTCCAACCTTGATATTTTTTGTTCTAACTTTTGAATTCGCCGAGGCTGCGATCCTTTGTTGAAATGTCTTTTTTCGGAGTTCTGCTTCTTCTCATCTCCCTTCGAGGAAATCTAAATTTGTCCTTAACCCTTGTTCATTCGCGCTTTCTTCAAAGACTTTTGCCCAGAGATATGGATTGGTTACCTCAATGGGGATGAGAGCTTTGGTTCCATAGGCTAAGGAAAATGGAGTTTCTCCAGTTGACCTTCGGGGTGTAGTCCGGTAACTCCATAAGACATGTGGAAGCTCTCCGGGCCATTTGTGCTTTGCATTTCCTAGCCTCTTCTCTTCTTTAGACCGTCTTTCAACGTTCGGTTTGACACTTCGACTTGTCTATTGCTCTGCGGGTGTGCGACCGGAGAAAAATGAAGTTTGATACCAAATTATTCGACAAAATCTTGGAACCCTCCGTCCGTGAATTGTGTCCGTTGTCTGTAACAAGCACTTTCGGGCATCCGAAGTTGCAAATAACGTTTTTCCAAACAAATTTTCGGATGTTGTCCGATGTTATCGATGTCAGTGGTTCGGCTTCTATCTACTTAGTAAAGTAATCCACGGTGACTACGCAATACTTCAATCCTCCGGGTGCCATTGGTAGTGCTCCAATCAAGTCAATACCTCAAACGACAAACGGTATTGGGTAGTCCGAAGATGTTACATACTCCGAGGGAACTCTCTATATCCGGGAGTGCTCTTGCCACTTCTTGCATTTGTTGACAAACTTTCTGGCCTCTTCCTTCAGATCCGGTCAGAAATACCTCTTTTTGAGTATTACCGCGGCCAATGCATCCGACCTGATATGGGACCCGCATGTGCCTTCATGGATTTCTGTTAGGATTTCTCCGATTTCTTCCTCACCGATGCATTTTTGCATAGGCGAAGAAAAACCCTTTCGATATAGACTGCCTCCTATTATGACGAACATTTTTTTATTTTCTTCTTACTTTTGCTGCCATGACCTGGTCCTCCGGGGGTATTCCTTCGGTGATATATTTTCAATAGGGAGCTCTCCATCCCGAAGTAATGTTGAATACCTGGAGGTTGTTGATACAAGGGTTATTCCTTTCTTCATCGTAAGCGGCAGACTTCGAGAGCTGATCAGCTTCGGAGTTAAGTACCCGTGGAATCGTTTCGATACATAATCTTTCAAACTGTGCGGCAAATTTCTTTGCAATCTCGGCGTATTTTTTGAGACTGGGTTCTTTGACATCGTATTCCCCGTTCATCAATTGGACTAAAAGATTCGAGTCACTGCATGTCTTTAGGGACCGAATACCTGCCTTCTTCGCTAACTCCAATCCGACGATTAAGGCTTCATATTCAGCCGTGTTATTTGTCACCGGAAAAGAAAACTTGATGGATTTGATGGCTCTCATACCTTCAGGTCTTTTGAGAACAAATCCCGCTCCTTGTCTATCTAATCCCGAAGCACCGTCAACGTAAAGAGTCCATACGGGGTTGTCATCGACTTCCTTCCGTTCATCTTCAGATCCTTGTGGTAATTCGGCAATGAAATCAGCCATTGCCTATGCCTTGATCGCTCTTCTTGGTTCGTACTTTACTTCGTATTCGCTCAATTCGATACACCATTTTGATAAACTCCCGGAATGGTCCACCCGCTTCAGGATGTCCTTGATAGGGACGTTACTCCGGACTACTATGGAGAATCCGAGGAAATATGGCTTCAACTTTCGAGCTGAGAGGACTAGGGCGTAAACTAGTTTCTAAATTGTTGGGTAGTTAAGTTCGGCACCATGTAACGACTTGCTCACGTAGTAGACCAGCCACTGCTTTCCTTGGTCGTCTTCCTGAACGAGGACCGAACTTACGACTTTCTCTCTTACCACTAGGTATACAATTAATGGTCTATCCTCGGTTGGTTGCCGAATGGTAGGCATTTCAAAAATGTAAGTCTTAGTTTCCTCCCAAGCCTTCTGACAGTCGAGGTTCCATTCGAATTTCGCTAGTTCGGCTGCGCTTTCTTCCTTCGATTTTTTCTCCCATTTCTTCACACCAATCATTCACGGTTCCACACCTTCCTTAATAAGGAGCTTGAAGAATGGGTGGCACTTGTCCCCTTACCGAGATATGAAGCGACTCAGGGCTGTTATTCTCTCGAGCAGCCTTTGCACGTCTTTGACCGAAGGTGTCTTTGAATTTAACAAAGCTTTGATCTTTGTCAGATTTGCGTCAATGCCACGTTCAGATACCATGAATCCGAGGAGTTTTCCGACTTTTACACCGAAAACGCACTTGTCCGGGTTCAATCGAAGTTCGTACTTCCGAATCTGAATGAACACTTCTTCGACATCCCGGATAAGATCTGTTTCCTCTTTGCTTTTGATGATGTCGTTAACGCATACTTCGAGAATTCTCCATATCTGTTCGAAGAATACTTTATCTATCAGCCTTTGGTAAGTTGCTCCGGCGTTCTTGAGCCCGAAGGGCATCCTGATGTAGCAATGTATGTCGGCGTCACTTATGAACGATTTCTTTTCTTCATCCGCGAGATTCATCCGGATTTGGTGGTATCCGCTGTAGACATTGAGAAAGCAAAGTCTTGTATGCCGGGCCGTAGAATCTACGAGCCTATCAATCGGGGGTGTGAGATATGAATCCTTCGGACAACCGTCATTTACATTTGTGAAATCTATGCATATGCGTAGTTTGTCACTGTCTTCCTGGGTTGCCATTATGGGATTACTCAACCATTCGGGATAGGATACTTCTCTTATGACTCTTGCATCGAGAAGCTTCGAGATTTGTTCTTTGATGAAAACTCTTTTGAATGGTGCGTTGTTTCTTTTCTTCTATCTTACGGGTCTCACGTTCGGGTCGACATGGAGGCTGTGTTGGATTACTTTTGGGTCGATCCCAGACATGTCACTAGGAGAGTAGGCGGATAGATCTTTATTCATTTAAAGGAGATTTACAAGTTTTGTCTTACTGCTCTCGGGCATGTGTTCGACAATCCTGGCCGTCCGGCTTTCCTCCAAAATGACTTCTTCCGTCTTGGTTGCTTCCTCCTCATTCTCCTTCGAGTAACCCGGCCTCGGGCCCTTCTGAGCTAAAACCATGATGTCCTTTGCCTCCCTCTAGCTCACGTAAATCGAGGCGTCCCCTTCGTCTGTTTTGAAAGTGATTGTGAGGTACTTCACGTCACTTCTCATATGGATCGCCCCTTGAGTTTCTCTCCCGATGATTGCGTTATAGGCCGAAGGGACGTCGATGACCAACCATTTGATCATTAGTGTCATATACCGGGATTGCCCTTCGGGCCCGGTTCCTATGAACGTGGCTGAGAGCTCAATGCACCCGAGTACAGGAGTACTGGTAGCTCTTCCGGGCCTACCCCGTAAGTCGCGATCCTGACTGGGTTATACCTGCTTGACTTCAACTTCAGTCCTTTGTAAACTTTGGCGAATAGCACATCAGCATTCGAGCTGTTGTCACAAAGGACCCTTCTAACATCGATGGTTCCAATCCGGAGAGTGATGATGAGTGGGTCATAATGTGGGAATTGTACTTCAGTTCCGTCCGCACGTTTGACTTTCGAGGCTAGGTTTTCGAAGCTTAGAAAAGCTATTTCTCTTGCCTTCCTTTTCCTCACATTTGATCCCATGGTGTTGGTAATGGTATTCAGTACTCCAGTAGCTTGAGGAGGGGATTACCTTCCTTTATTCTTCTTGTCCGGACCCAGACCTCCCCCTTCCCTCTGGTGTTCCTTCGTCTGAAGGCATCTTCAAGTACTCCCTCAGGAAACCCTTCTTGATAAGGTGCTCAATATACCTCTTCAACTGGTAACATTGTTCGGTATCATGTTCGGTATCCCTGTGGAACTGGCAGTACTTAGAAGAATTGCTTTTTGCTTCCTCCGGCATGGCCCTAGGCCAACTGATGGTTCCGCTTCCTTGTCTCTGTAGTGCTACGAGGATGTTGGTCCAGGTGGAGTTGAGTGTTGTGACGTGTGTCAGGCAAACAAAATTTTACACACCCGCAAGTATACGAGTCGAGTGTAGCACTCGATGAGTAAGGGTCGAATCCACAAGGACTAGATGCGCGAAATGCTAAATAGCTAGATTGCACTACTTTACCTACCTAAATAATTCTAATGCATAAAAATAAAAAGATAACGACCTCGAGTATCGGGTTAAATGCTTCATGAAAATCAAACAAGCAAGATTTATATTTATTCCTAGAGGAAATTGATTCAATATTACCGACATCTCTCGAGTCGGTTACCTACACGATGATCGATCTCTCGTCCCGCACCAGCGAGAGGGCTCTAAGTGCAAACCATAAATTTCTAAGTGGTTTGACAAACCACTCGAACTTTCTTTTTGGCCAAAACTCGGGAAGATCGCTTTCGCGCTTGTTCCCGAGCACCATGTGAGCATGTGCGCGTGAAATCTCTAACCCGAACTCACGCCATAATTAAGTATGAAACAAGTTCCTAAAAACAAATATGCATCATTAACAATGATGAGAAACGAAAGTTAAACGAGGAGAGGATTGAAATGTGGTTCCGGCTTTCTCAAGTCACGGAACTTGTTCTTCTACCTCGACCAAGAACAATCTTTTGTCTTGCACCGAGGTGAAGACCATTAGGGGCTAACCTTATTCTCCTAAGTAACCCCTCCAAATCTCTCGATTGGAGCGGGAATCTCGTGCTCAACCCATGGCCTACATTCAACGAGTATCTCTCGAGTACTCGTCAAACACTAAATAAACAAGCATGCGGTACCAATAAATTCATGCAAATATCAAGATTTATTAACAAATTGAACCACCAAGCATCTCCAATTTCTCTAATGTAGCAAATTTGAAGCAAATATCCACAAAAGACTCGAACCCGAGGCGGTTCGAGTTTTTCTACACTAACTCAACCAAGATTTCAAGCAATTAATCAAAATCCAACAATAATTAAGGAAATATATGTAGAGAGAAACTAAATTAAATAAGTAAAATCAGAAATTAAAGTTTAATAACAACCGATGGCGGAGACGAGAAAAATTAGCCGGAAAATGGCCGGAGAAGATGCATCGGAGCGTGGGGCTGTTCTCCGGTGGTCATGGGCGTGCTAGGGAGCTCCAGCGGTGGCTGGGTCTGACTGTGGTGGCTGCTGGCTGAGGAATGGGCAGCAGCAAGGATTTCTCGTGAAATCCAGCTGCTGCCGCAATGGTTGTGCATGGAGGGGCTCGGAGACGTGGTGGTGGAGGGCTAGCGGCATCCGGCGAGGCTGTGGAGGTGGTGACGAGGCCGAACTGGGGCAGCCAAGGCTGGCCGCCGCAGCTAGGCTACTGCCCGCGATCTGAAGCGAGAAGAAGAAGAAGAAGAAAAGGAAGAATCAGCCCAATTTTGGGCTGAACCCAAAGTTGGCCCTTCAAGGTTATTATTGTTGCCAAAAGCACCCCATTCTCATGTTTCTCTTACAAACAGCCCATTAAACTTTTCTTCTTCTTCCACTTTGACACAAAAGGTTCTAAACTTATTGTATTTAATCCATTTACACCCAAATTTGTCATTTGAAGTACCTACATGATTTTAAGACATTAAATGTATAAATAACAACATTAAAAATCACAATTAAGCACAAATGGTGGGGTAAAATTATATAAAACATGCACTCATCATTGAGTGGCGTGAAATTTGTGCTCATCTCGAAGGGTTTCTTATGGCCCTCCCAATTCCCTGAGTGTCTCATGACTGTAGGCTACGGGTTATCTCTCCTTTGCTCCTTGTTGTCTATGTTCTCCTGCTTCCCTTCCCTTTGGAACAACATCTCTTGTGCGATCATGTGTTCCTGGTGACCGCGTACATTTTTTGGACGTCGATGAAGTTCCTTCGGGGTAGTTCGTAAGCCAACCTGGAGTGCGGGAGGTGCGCCTTTGTGAATGCCATGATTCGAATGTTATTCGTCAGGTCTGATAGCGTGGACTACTTCCATGTTGAATCGCTCAACAAATTCCTGGATGCCCTCATTCAGTTTCTGTTTAATATCAAATATCTGGATGGCCCTCATGGCCAATCTCTTGCACCCGACGAAGTGGGTGTGCCAGGTCCCCGAACGAAGCAATAAAGTCCGAGAGAAGTGAATTGTACCAAGCCGATGTTGGTCCTCCCAGCGCAACTTCGAAACATTTGCAGAGGGCCGGTTCATTTGCTCCCTTTAGTTCAATCGCCCTCTTGTACTTCCATATGAAGGCGTCCGAGTCTCCCGTACCATTGTAGACATCGAGCGGGTGAGGTAAATTGAACATCTGTGGCATCTGGCTATCCCGAATTTGACGTGTTAATGGTCCATCCTTAGAAGCCGCTTCATACTTGGCCTCTGGCATGCTCGAATTTCTCTCAACCTGCTTCAGGCGGTGTAACATTTGTTGGATAACCTCGTCCCGGGGTCTCCAGTTGTCAATTTCTCTGGTCTTAGGGACCACGCTCTTCGATGTTCCCTAGGGGACCTGGACCTCTGCCGGCTTTGTCGGTCCAAGGAGAGAACCTGTTGTGACGTTGTTTGTCCGATCCCACAACCGAGTGATCTTTGCTGTGAATGTTGCTCGTCTCGTGACGTGTGGGATCGTTCAGGCCGATTGTGTAGGTTGCTCCGTTCTTCCCGGAGCACGACCCGCACTGCTTGGACTAGATCCGGGTCTAGTTTTCGATTATCGCTTCGACGGAGGCTAGAGGTTGGCCGTAAAAAGGTTTCTCCGTGAGTTGTGTCTTCAGAGGAACTCTGGTAGTCGGGATCGGTCGTGCGGTCGTCAGTTGAGCCTCTTCCTTCCGGCCTAGATAGGTGGGACCGGGAATGGCCATCACGCTCCGTTGAAGGAACCTGGTCTTGGGGACTACCGCGTTTCCCACAGTCAGCGCCATTTGGTGGCGGATCCGTGTGGACAGCCACCGTAATCTTTCTATATTGACGTGTTTTGACATTGTTGGACGCCATAGGGATTTGTGCAATATACGTTTGACTCGGAATTCAAGAATGGAGATAAAGGGGTTCTCTGCTTGTAGTCTTTTGAATGATCGTTTTTTCAGAAAATCCATTAATTCCCTCCATAAATGCTTATATAGTCAATTGTTAGAGTGACAATATTATAATATTCCAATATAGTGTCAGAGGACACGTGTCCTTAGTAGGTATGAATGGTTCGAGAATGTCCTCAATATGTTCAGGCCAATTATGTCCGGTAATGTCCTTGTCTCGTACGGATTTATGGATTATTTAGGTTTTTAATTGGGTCCTTATTTTGGGCTACTGCTTGAGCTTTTTGCTATGCCTTTTTGGACTTTTTAAGTAGATTGGGCCTAGCCGGCCATCAATAGTTAAATCGATGAAATATTTGGGACTTTATTGTTTAAACAACATAAGTTATAGGATTGTGATGTCGAGTCGAAAAGATTTAGGACTTAAACGTTATTTTAGAAACATACTATAAGACTTAATTGTTAAAACTATGTAAGTTAGAGGACTAATGCAATGTTGCACTTCCCCTCGAAGTTTAGGGGGTTGATTTGGGATTTAACCATTGTGTGGTGGGTTGGTCAAATCTGATTTGGGGGCAAATCTGGATTCGAATTTGAACAAGAGAGAAACAAGTGGTGAACTGAAAATCGGCGATCCGAGAGTCTCGGCGGCGAGTCGCCATGCGAATGCAAAATGTCGCAACCTCATTCATGTCTCCCTCTGCTTCGCCGCCATACTCTCTTCTTGGAAACCATCTCTGTCCGCTCTGCTCCACTCGACTCGACTCCTCTCAAAAACGGCGGCCGCTTCTTCCTAGCAGCCTCCTCCGGCGCCGGCGACCTATACAAGAAGAAGAAGAAGAAGATAAGGCTCAGAAAAGATCATGTACTCTGCGCATCGCAGCCACCCCTCCGCCTCCTCCTTCCAATTCGTCGAATCGCAAGGCCCCGCCACTCTCCGCCTCTACCAAATTTGGCCTGGAAGCAATGTAACTCAATGTCTCACTTGTCTGATTTCTTCGACTTTATGAGATTCTGATTCGATTTCTGTTCGTTGTAGAGATTTGGATTTGGTGGTAGACTCATCTTCGGTCCGGATGCTGGATCCATCTTCCTCACCGTCTCCCTGATTGTGACCCCGATCATCCTGTTTTGCTCTTTCGTCTCTCCCTCGCTTATGTGTGAATTTGACAACTATGTCGGCCACGTTATCTCCTTCCTATGTCTTCTCCTTGCAGTAAATGTATGTTCTGTAATTTCCTATGACGGTTGTTTGTTTCACGATTGACATTACCTGAAACTTGATGAGTAGTTTCGTTCTTCTCTCTACTGTTTCCAGGCTATTACACTTCTTCTCATCACATCTAGCAGTGATCCTGGTATTGTTCCCAGAAATTCACGTCCTCCAGAACCAGAAGATGATGGCTCAGGGATTTCTGCAGATTGGCCGGGAAATACGACTGGTTACAATCTACCTCCCACTAAAGATGTTGTTGTTAATGGAGCAGTGGTCAAAGTGAAATACTGCCAGACATGCTTGTTGTATCGCCCGCCTCGAACATCTCATTGCTCCATATGCAATAACTGTGTGGAGCGCTTCGATCACCATTGTCCGTGGGTGGGGCAATGTATTGGGAAGGTACAGTCCAGTGAAGAATGCTCTTTTCTTTTATAGTAGTTTCCATTTCATGATTTCCATGTCATTGAAGCTGTTGCTTTTTACTCTTTGGACTTCTAGTACTTTGATTTAATGACATTTCTTATTTCTTACCCCCTCAGTCCCAAAATGTTTTAAACATTTGACTGGGTGGGTACGAAGATTAAGAAATGTTAAAGACTTAAGGGTAATAAAGTAAGAATGTCATAGACAAAAGTAACTTTTTGGGTGAAGAAAGAAAGTTGAGGGTTAAAAGGTAATAGTGGTGTTAAAATGTTTCATTTTAAGGAAATGATCAAATCTTTTTTGGACAGCCCAGAAAGGAATACAATTGAATCTTTTTGGGACGGAGGAAGTACTTTTTATATCCCTTTCGTTTCATCAGCCCCTGATATGTCTTTTTCATCCCTCTTCTTAAGAGATTCAGTTACTGCTAATTCTTGCTTCTCTGAGCTGTTATGCGCCTTAGAGTGAGAGCTTTATGCTTCTGACTGAGAAGTAGCTTTGTCCTGATACAAGAGTGATTTTTATTGTGATAAAGCCTTAAGTAGTTTTCTTGTCCATTCTACAGATGTTCTTGCTTGGCGAGATTTCCCTTGGATCTAATATACAATGCTTCACAAAATATAAAATAAAAATATAAGTGGTATGGTTTAAATTTCTTGGTGTGTAAGTTAGAACTAGGGTCTCTTGTCACAATTCTAGTTTTCACCTTAAAACCTGCCTTCACAAGAACTCAACCCTTGCATGACTATCAATGTGCAATACCTTATTTCCTTTGCTTCCCATTTGAGTTTTAGACATATGCCTTCAAGAAGTTTGTTAAGGTCTTTAACAATTAATGTTGCATACGGAAAGAAAAGGTGATTCTGGTCAATATTATACCTTCTCGTACTTAAAGATGATATGGCACCTAGGAAGAAGAAAGAAAATACCATTATACCTTATCAGATCAGAGTAAAACACAATAATTTAAATAATATGTGGTTACTTTACTTGGAAGTTGGGACTAACCGACTAAGGCCCAGTTTGTCTAGATCTGATACTGCTAAGTTGTTTTGAACGGATTAGATGATTGAGTCCTCGTGCTTGTTTTTTCTTCTCCATTGATAGATGTGTCCTTGTACTTGAATCTAGCCTCTGTGTGTATCATGGAGGCACTGCTTAGTCGGTTCTATCTTATATTTTGATTAGAATGTTGTTTGCGTGTGTCCATTTAGGATCATTCAGAACTAATGTTCCACCTAAGGGGCTAACATGTTGCCAGCTTTGCTTGACAGAGGAACTACAGATTCTTTTTCATGTTTGTTGCCTCCACAACTCTGCTCTGTGCATACGTTTTCTTTCTGTCCTGGGTAAACGTCAAGAAGTTAGCCGATATATACCGCTGTGACATCTGGAAAGCTCTTCTGAAGTCCCCTGTTTCAGGCATCCTCATCCTCTACACTTTTGTGACCATTTGGTTTGTTGGTGGTCTCATGTCATTTCATGTCTATTTGATTGTCACTAATCAGGTTTAGATCTTGTTGGCACTGCTTCAATCTTGCTCATTAGTCTCCATTCTAATACCTTTCTCCCTAATGTCTGAATTCTCTGTTCCTGGCAGACAACATATGAGAACTTCCGGTATCGTTATGATGGGAAATCAAATCCCTATAATCTTGGTATTGTCCGGAATTTCAAGGAGGTATTGTGCTCAAGGATTCCCAAGTCTAGGAACGATTTCAGAGCAAAGGTCACGATGGATAAATCCATGTCCCGGCCTGCAGTATCCTCAAGCTCAACAGTCTATCCAAAAACAAACTTCAACATGGAGATGGGAAAATGTCAAGCCACTGATGGTTTTCAACAAACAGAAGGTGGAATAGAGCGTTCAACAGCAACAAGGACTAGTGATCGGAATTTGGACAAGTTGGAAATCACACCTGATGAACGTACTCCGTCTGAGGTTTGAAGAGAGCATAAGATTGTCTGAGGCCATGTAGGTGGTATCATATCTACAACATAAAATATGGTGACATAGGATGTTAATGGTCTAAAGAGACCGGTTACTATGCACCAAACTTCCAGATTCAGTGACGGTTTCGCGAATCATCCTTCAGAATGTTGTTGTTCTTGCAGTTTCTTTGCCATCACAACAAGGGATTCTCAAAAGCCAGGTTAAGGTATGCAAAGACGTGTGTATGTATATCCTTCAGATTCAGCAATGTTGTTCCTGAGATTCTGGATGCTGCATTGACTTCAACACTATAATATATGGGAGTATATGTCATTAATGTTGGATGCTGTTTTTTCCCAGTAAATTAAGTGGGGATGTTAGGGATCTTTTTGTAGAACAATGGGACTATTTTTTCCTTTAACTAGACTGTTTTTTCTTTGAAAAACAAAAATTAAAGCGTACAAGAAAAGGTATAAAGTTCCTCTGAATCTATTTCACAGATTTTTTTTATGTTTCTGTTGAGAATATTTAGTCAAAACTAATGGAAATTAGAGGAAAAGAACAGCATTGGGTATGTTTGGCGGCAACTTTTTAAAGTAACTTTTGCGTTTTGAAATAGTTATTCACGTGTAGCTTTTAACGTTTACCTATAGCTATTTGATCTTTAACCGGTACACAACAAGATTGAAAAATCGAACATGTCTTTTTTTTCCCTTCTTTTTCCAAGTCATCACTCTTTTTCTTATTTTTAGTAATTTTTTTTCAATTTTACCTGAATTGAGAATTGTTAAGCCTTTTCGAAAGGTTACTCTCTCAATGATGTTTTCTCCATAAGAAATCATCGCTCTTTTTGGGAAAAAATGCCTAATTAGTCCTATAATTTTTAAGGTTTTCGAGATGTAGTCCTAAAACTCTTGTACTTCGAACCGTCGTCCTAAACGTCTAAGCCGTTACCGGATTGTAGTCCTAAAATGCAAGGTGACGGACGGAATAGTGACGTGGATGACTGACGGGTGTTAATTAAAAAAAAACGTACAAATCATCAAAACGACGTCATTTGCATTGACGTTAAAGCCTCTCCGAAACACTGGCTTGTCCCCAAATGGCTTCGGCTCCGCTGCCGTCGCCGGACACGTCCTCCTCCGCCGTGGACCCCGCCGTTAAAGCCGTGATGAAGCGCTACGACGGCCTTGTCACTGTCCGGACCAAAGCGACCAAGGGCAAAGGAGCATGGTACTGGGCTCACCTCGAGCCGGTTCTTGTTCGAAATCCGGAGACCAACCTCCCCAAAGCTGTGAAGCTCAAATGCTGGATGGAGGAGGGGCTCCAATGGAGACGAGCTGGCCGAGTGGGCGCTGGGCAGTGGGGACGAAGCCGGAGAGAGCGACAATAAAAGCGGGGAGCCTGGGCAGGCGGACGCCGATCAGCGACAACGTCGATCTGTTTGTCACGAAGAAAAGCATACTATATTTAATTTTCTTTGGGTGAACTCCAACTTAGCCCGTTGTCTTTGTTCCTGTTTTTACTTAGATTACCAACATTTCAAATCTCTCATTACAGTCACTTCACAAGTTTCTGATATAAGCATCAAAACGACGTCGTTTTGATGATCTGTAAGTGTTTTTTTAAAAGTTAACACCGTTAGTCCTCCACGTCACTATTCCGTCCACCACCTTGCATTTTAGGACTACAACCCGGTAACGGCTTAGACGTTTAGGACGACGATTCGAAGTACAAGAGTTTTAGGACTACATCTCGAAAACCTTAAAAGTTGTAGGACTAATTAGGCATTTTTCCCTCTTTTTGCCAAGCACCAATTCCTCCTCCGTTGGTGGTGGCTATAGCGGCAGCCGGTGCTTGTCCCACCAAGCAATCCAAATCCAAGCATCAATCCTGACGCCAAAACAGAGTGGTTGCAGCACAATTTCTTATTCTCACTGATCTAGAATACCTCTAGCACAATTTGAAGCTTGGTGCACAATTAAACCAAGCTAAATTTGCCGCCTACTACACGAATCATTTTTATTTTAGTCCTCTGGTTTTAGCAAAGCACAAACTAAATAGGTGGAAAGCTTGTTCTTGGTTCACCATGTTATTTTTTCACCGAGATTAAATAAGTTACTTTTTGAGTTCAAAAGATTTTATTTTAATTTGTTCTTGGTTTACCAAGCTAAATGTTACTCTATTTTAGTAAAGCACAAGCTAGTCAGCTAGACGAGTGAAAATCTAGTTGATTTAAATACACTTTAAAGAGTTCAAAAGATGAACTTGTTAGAGCTACACTCATAGACATGAACCAGAACAAGACAACCAGTGAAAGTCCGATTCTATCACAGTTCAAGAAGACCCAACCAAAATGAGAAAATGAAAGTGAAGGAAATCCTACAATTTTGTGCACATATATACAGCCAGCAACATAGACAGGCAATTTACACTTGCAACACTCAACTTCGGCACAACGGAATTCGCAGAGGGAAGAACTCGGCAGGGAGGCTATGACTTGGTTCATGCCCACCATCCCCCAAAGCGAAAAATGGTTCACTTATGTAACTACAACAGCTAGAGACATATTCACAAGCTGCAAGAAGTGATGAGCAGAAGTTGAATGCAGACTTACTAACTGGATGATCATCCCTGCACCATGCACTTAGCATTGGACTCTTCAAGCTGTTGCAGTACCACTGATGGTCTTTTAGAACAGCCGACAGATTGAATATTAAGCTCTGGCTGGAGGGTACCCACCGATAACCATGCTGGATGCTTCACCGACTTTCCTATTTGTTTGCTGTTGGCTTTTTTTGAGAGAGCTGTCAAAAGTTTCTCAAGTGCTTCCTTCATCCATTCGTATCGGCAGTATTTAAAAGCTTCTTCAGCAGTAAGCTGCAAAATGTTAAATTGGTTATCAGAAATATAATGCTGAAGATACGGTCACTGCTGACTGGTGGACAAATCATAAGGGTGGACTTTTAAGGAAACTTAAGGATCATAATGTTAGGACACTGATTATATATGAAGTCTGTCAATACACAGTGCTTTAGAAGGTCAGATAAAGTTGTTCACGGCGTGAGATGTGTTGGTCACTGTACATAGCAATGATAGACTCGTATACTCATTTTCAAACTGTATATCATAGCATAAGAAGTTTAAGTGCCAACTTGCAACACACCAAGGTTGACCCACACTTGAGTCCCTATTCACCAACTTGTAAATCGTAACGTTACCGTTCCGTGTGATTAAAAATGTTTATCACTGATAATTTGATAATAGTAAAAGAAAATTGCCTTGTACTTGGAGTTCATCAGAATGTTTACTTCTGCTAACTAACAGTGAAACATGAGCAAGCATGCCTCCTTGTTCAAGCCAACTAAAAATGTAAAACCAGTAGTGTGCTCTGTTCTGTTAATATGGTGCAGGTTAATAGAAGAGACTTCCACTGGTATCATGAATCTGGATGACATTTGCACTTTGACAAGGGGACAAATAAGCAGGTACACAAAAGAATGCCTTAACTGCTTAGTGGCAGTTATTTCCAAGACAACCCGTTTATATTTGAAAATGAGAAGTATCAAAGTTTCAAATTTGAAACAGTACTACTACTGACCCATTTCCGCTTGTGACTAGCTTGCTCAGGCCAAAGATCGTGTTCTTCTGTGACTTGCAACGCAAACATATAACCTCTGCAACCTCCTTCAAGGCTGCAGCTGTTCTGTCTACTTTTACTTCTGAAGTCCCAAACCCCTAATTCAGTCTTCTGAAAAAAAAAGTGGTTATTTTAGCCCATGATCCATGACAATGGAAAAACAAATTAAGCTACACTGAAGAAGTTACTAATCCAGCCTTCAAGCATGTAATATCAAGCACCAAACTTGGTATTAATCGTTAAAAAAATATGTTCATCAATATAGTTGGATGGCAGAACTAGGAGGGGTGAAATCCATCAAAATAATAAGTGTACAGTTGTTCTTTGCTTATGTTTGCACAAATGATAGAATCTGAAAGAAAATGGAAGGAATAAGAAGAAACGAGGTAGAGATTCGGACATTAACTAGCAAGATTATAATAGATAGTTAGAGGAGCATCTGCCTTCAACCGAACATATTAAATATGTATTCTACGTAGCCAAAGCCATTAGAATTGAGGCATACTTTAATGATTGATTTACTGTAAACGGGTAATATGTGTTTCACGAACCTACTTTTCGATGCCAAATTGACTTGAATTTATCTATATTATTCGTTGGTAGAAAATACTCTAAAAAATATATTCATAAATACATCATCATCACTATCACACTAGACCTTAATCCTAACTATGTTAGAGTTAGTGGCATGAAGTTTATAGTGGCAATTAATTGTCAAAAATTAATTGTCACGATACTTTCATGCTTCGCAACCTTCTTATGAAGCAATAATGAGATGAAATTTCAAACTGTATCATTGTAGGTTTTTTCCACTTGCATGGAAAATATTTAAAAGTATAGATTTATAATAAAATAATCATTTGTGTACAAAAAAGTGTAGATTTATATCTCAAAGTGTTGGTAAAATAGAATCATAGGTTAAATGTTGAAACATGATTGTTTCAAAAATTTAGGGACAGCATGAGTAGCAAACAAATAGTAATAAAAGTTCAAAAGGATTTTGGTGTCAGCAAAAGTAGTCACTAGCAACTCACCAGAAATATGTTAGCGTTAAGTAAGCCTTAATAGGAAAGATTGCAGAATGACTAGAACCCCAATTACTAAGCCTTTCTTCTACCTGGTAACACTCAGAGTTTGAAGAGTAAAGATAACACTACTTTTATGCTAAGAAGTGAACAGACACCTACATCAAGAATTCCTTTAATTCCAGCTTCCTCAAAGGCCTCGCGTTCTGCAGCTTCATAGAGGGTCTCATCATCCTCCCATCCACCCTGAAACATAATAATCACTCAGACACATGATGTCATTTGTTTCTTATCACACAAGATGATATCAACCATGTGAATATCTCAGTATTGAGGGCAGAATTCAAAGGTCAGCATCAGGCAGAAAAACCATAAAGGGTGAAGATAAATGCAAACCTTGGGAAACACTAGATCGTCGCGGTTTGGAGTAGATATCATCAAAATAGTAACCCTGCTCTGTTCATCACAAGTTTGTTCATCAACATTCTTCTCAAGTCTATATGGTATACAACTGCAGTTTGGACCAAGAAAACTATGATTATCAATTCAGAAAGCCTAAAAAAACTTGCAGGCTCTGCTCAAGATCAATCAGGAAATCATAGACAAGATCATCCTAATGATAAGAACTACACCAAGATAGTCACAAAAGTCTTGAAGAGGCAAATTGCTAACAGGTGAAGAAATTTCCATCATTTTCATGACAAGCTTTGAAGAAAAGATATAGTAGAAGCTTAGGAATGCCAATAATGTAATGGAAGCCTATAGGAAGTCACAGAGGCATACCCAAAAAGAAGCCTATAAGAACTACCACGTATACCTGAACTTCAACAGCAAATCAGGGACAAAAGAACAAACAATGACCACGAAAATTACCCAGATACAAGCCTTAGCTGACCCTCGTACCGTTGTCTGTGTCTGCCTGTTCGAGCTTCCAAAGACATGGTCTCGGTACCTGCAAAACCAAAGAAATCAGACGCAGGAAACAACAAAAAAAACTGTAACCCCAACAAAACCCACCAACCTGCAGAAGTAGAGCGATCTACAGTAAAGTCAATGAATGAAGGTGGGAAATTTACAACGGGAAAATGTCTAAAAGTTCCAGTATTGGGATTAAAGTTCAAGCCTTTAGGAGGAAAAGTAGAAACCCAGATTCTGTTGCGGCCACTGGTTTCATTTCAATGCTTATAGGTAGAGCCAGAGAAGGCTAGGGGTTGATGATTCTGTGTGTTCAGCCGTATATTGTAAGGTGAGCCAACATCACACGTGGTCCATCTGACGCATTGTTTCGCCTTCTTGCGTGAGTGGATCACGACGCAACTCTTTTCAGGAAGAGTCGTCATAGTGTCACTGATCTCGAAGATCCAAGTTTTTCCTTTTAAAAATTACTAGTAAGTTTTTGGAAGAGGATTACTCTCACACCCCCTTACCAAAAATCTTACTCGTATAAGTTTTCATTTTTCCTGTTGTTAATAAAACCGTTCTATACATAAAAAAGAAGAAGATATATTTCAAGTTTGTAGACTTTCTATAAGGAGGGATGGGATGATTTTTATCTCTTTATCCTCGTTTGTTCCAATATTTTTATCCCATAAAAGTGGGATTAAATAATCACAAACATTATTCATCCAATTAATTAATATCATCCAATCCTATCCTAGATAATCCCACCCTATTCTTAATTATCTATTTTTTATCCTTAGTGTTCCATTTTCTTTAAAACAAACATTATTCATCAATTAATTAATGATTTTTTATTATCTACCTTTTAACAGATATATATATATATATAACAACAATAAGATTTTATGAAAAATGATAAATTTAAACTACAAATTAAGTAGATTCTACATAACTTTAAAAAACAAATTAAATAAATACTCCATTTGTCTCAAAGTATTGCAACACTCATTTTTTAATATTTAATCTAAGATTTTAATCTTATTTTTATATCATTTTGAATTATAAACTTATTAGTACTAGTTAAGACCCTAAGAGATATAAAATATAGGAGGTATTGAGTTCAAGCCATGGTATTAAATATCGTAATCTAAGATTGTATATATATACCGTAAAAGTATCTGAGATTCTAAATTTTTACAGAGTACTTGGGTGATCACCTATTTGACTAAGATAAAAGAATGTAATAAACAAGTATTTACTAACTACATACAAGAACTAAATATACTAATTAAAAGAATTAAAAAAATGAATGAGGTAAATTAATTTTTTAAATTACAAAGAGTCTGAAGAAATATAAACATGATAATTCTAACCGATCTCATTAGTCAACATCAGAAACTAATTTAAGTATGGAAAACAAATTTAAATAGCATGGATCTCAAATAGATTAATATATTATTTCTTTCTTTAACGTAATTAACATATTCCAAAACAATCGGTGAGAAGTTTTTATGAATCTTGTGATTTTGTATTTTAATTTCTTTAATTTCTTTAATTTAGTAGATATTTTTCATTCGTGATTCATCCTCATTTTAAAAATATTCATTTAAACCCTTATGTCGTTTTCTTCATTTCGGCGGTGCAGCACGCAAACGGCCGATACTGGACCGCCGATACAATTTTGGTCTAAACGGTGCCGTTTCGGCCATCCAAACCATCTTTTATATTTAATACTATGGTTCATGTAACAATCTCCTATCTTTTACTCCATATGTAAAAAAAAGGGGACAAACACTCTCTATCACCCTAATTTTTTTTGATAACTCGGCAGTGTGTAAGCTTAATAGTTGCGTTTATATTGCTTGTTTTTTTCATTTTGAACTGGCCATGATTAAACTATAATGCCAAAGTTTCTTTTCCTTTATTTTTACAATCCCCAACTCTTAGTAGTGTCCTTAAGCTTACAAACTCGGTAAGGGTGAGAAACTAGTCGAGTCGAGTCGGCTCGAGCTCGAGCTCTTACGAGCCTAAGCAGTTGAGCTTCACGAGCTTCGAGCTCGAGCTCAAGCCGATTTTTAAGCTCATATGTTATACGAGTCAAGCCCGAGCTTTTGAGGCTCACCTCAATGAGACTTGCGAGCCTTAACGAGCCTCACGAGCTATTGAGGCTTGCGAGCCTTAACGAGCCTCACGAGCTTGGTTTGAGCCTGATCGAGCCGAGCTTAAACTAGTTTACCCAACAACTATATCAAGCCTCACGAGCTTGGTTCGAGCCTGATCGAGCCGAGCTGAAACGAGCTTCCCTCAACCACATCGAGTCTCACGAGCTTTCTAGTCGAGTTCCAGATTTTCATTACCCTAGCTAGAGCTCGCTTTTAAGCTCATATAGAATTAAAGTCGAGCTCGAGTCGAGCCTAAACTTCACGAGCTCGGCTAGGCCCGTTCTCACCCCTAGTACTCAGGAGTACTATTAATGAAATGTAGAGGTTGCATTCTTTTTCCTAAAATAAATTTCTAAAATTATACTAATACTATTTTGTAGTGTTGGCACTTATGGTAAAGAAGAGTCTATTCACAATATCAGGGTTGAGTAAGCCTTGATTTTGATTACTAAATTCATAAAAACTATATTTTTTAGGGAATGACTTTCATTCAACTTGCACGATTGCCACAGAGGCATAATAGAAAAAGAGGAATGGGTCCTCAACAACATGAACCTAAGAGCTATGAGCAAAAATGAGCAAGAGCATGAATAATGCGAGAACACCTGACCCATCCTACCAGATAACCACATAAAACGAAAGCAAAAAAGACTAAATAGAGATAGAAGACAGAGCACATCGATAGTAGAGCGTTACGCCACCAACAATCAACAAACCACAATATCAACGAGAGAACACCAATTCGAAAGAACCTAGGGATCCTTGAGTTGGACTCCCTAGACATGTACTAGTGCGCTACATCTTCAAGATAAACAGAAGCCACCAACCCCTACCTTAAATGCTCACAGAGAGCTAAACCGGCATGGTCCCTACATAAGCACCTACCACCAAGATCTCCAAAATCGACTAACCCCTTAATAATGTCAGAAGCCAAAATCGACAATACGCAAAACAGCCCCCGAGATAGCCCATTCGAGTCAATTGTGCACTAAACTGAGCAAGTAATGAAGGCTCTAAACCTGCAACTCCTTTCTCCACCTCCTTGTCCCGCGCCAGTCGTAATCATACTCGTTCTCGATTTCGATCAACACTAACATCCAAGGCAGCACTTTTAACCTTCTCTTCATGGGAAGAATCGAAGCCCAACCACCCACCGCTATGGCGAAGCCCCTCTACAACCAAAACCGTGCCTAGAACCGGCGGCCGCTGTTAGAAGACCACCGGGAGCAATGTTCTCTAAACGCCCAAAGCGGTGCCTTAATGAAAGGCGTAAGCAGATGGCAGCGTCATAACCAGTGTCATGACGCAACACCGGCTGTCTCCTCGTGCACAGGCAAGCAGGAGGAGGAGCACGGAAGGGCATAGCTACCAGTCTGGTCATCAATCGGCCCTCAATGGAGCGCCGACGTTGGAGTTTGTCGTTTGACTGCGAAGGTTTTGCACTTGTCACAGTTGGAGAATGACGATAATAATTACAGAAAATAGCAGAGAGGCTAGACTCATGGCTAGGGAAAGCCAAAGAAGCTTCACCGATGCTTCCTGGAGAAAACTGATGTCGACAGCGGCAACGCAAAAATGGTAAAACCCTAGAAACATTATTCTTCTACTTCATAAAAATTATCTTGATTTAACTAGAAGTTCATAAAAGTCCCCACCTTTTTAAAAATCCTTCAATATCCATCTTCTCATTCTTCCCCATGTCACAAGCATTGCACCCCTACACAACATCGAGCTGCTGTTGCTACCATCGTCACCACCTTCTTCACCAACACCATTGCCATCATATGTCGAGCGCTAGTTGGCCGCCACCCGATTCGATGCATCCCACCGAGATGCACTTGTCCTACCATCAAGTTATGCTCATCTCATCGCCGAGCCTACGTTGTGGTTCGAGCCGTTTTGTGCAACAAATCAGCCAATGATAATAGAGATATTGGGTCACCCTTACCTCGACAACAGCTGCAAATATTTTTGTTGGATTTGTGCGCAACGGGGAATTGTTGGGGAAGACGGTGAGTGAATTGCGGGTTTTAAAAAAGTGGAGAATTTTCTAAACTTTTAGATAAATGAGTGTTATTTTGTGAGTTTAACATTGTAAATCAAAATCAGGTTTTGTTAAAAAACCAAATAAGAATAAAAAAACCCGAAGAGAACAAATGAGAAACAATATCGGTTAGGATAGGACAGGCTTGCATAAAAAACCAAAATGCGTTTACTTGGGTCAACTCCTTTGTCATGGAGCAAAGAATAAAAATACTAAGGGCACGTATTCCTCAAACTATAATCGGAAGGACATTTTCATCCTTCATGTTTGAGAAATGATCGTTACTGTCCTTGTTCGTTATACAGAATTTTGAAAAGTCTTTCAAATCCTAATTAATTTAAATTATTTACAATAGACTAAGAGAACTTAATTACTCCCTTAAAGCGAGTATAATCAAAACCCCATCTGGTTCCTTCATGTTTTAGAAATGATAGTCACCATCCTAGTTTATTACTATTCTCTATATCTCACTAAATATGATACATTTCATTATGTATGCCGAAATAAGAAATGTTGAAAAATTATGATTAATAAAGTAAATTTGTCATATATATAAGATATAAGTAAATTTTTATGTTGGGAGATAAAATTAAGGTAATAATGTAAGGTGGGTGAAAAAGTTTGATCATTTTTATGAAACATATTAATTTTCTTAGTACAACAAAAAAAAAACGTTGGAGTAAGTTTCATGAGATGGAGGGAATATTATACACTATTTCACAGAATAAAAAAAAACTTTCAGTTTCACTTTAAACTAAATGGTATGGATCATTCAATAATTTTATATGTGGATAAAATATAAAAGAAAATATTTTTCATTTATATGTGGATAAAATCTCAGTGGTAAGTTGTACTCCTCTAACTATAAATCAGGGAGGTAAGTGGTATTTACCAAATATTAGACTCAAAATTTCCACACACGTGACGTGGATTAGCATCTCCCTTGCTCGAAATACATTAAAATCAGAATCCGATGCAGCAAGATAAAGGTGCAATAATAATTAAATAATAATCTACAAGGCTGTGTTCTTTCTCCAAAAAACAGCACATTTTTTAATTTGAGAGGAGGGAGATAAAGAGTAATTTGGGAGAGAAAATTTAAATGGTTGTTAATTTGTTGTTAGAAATTTGTAAACAAGGTTTAAAAAAACACAACCCAAGTGTTCCTTAACTAACAGGCAACAGAAATGAGTCCCCCATTTTTCTATAACATTTCCGCCATTTTTCTATAACATTTCTCTTGAAACATTCAATCTATTGTTTTATCTTAAAAAAAATTAAAATGTACAATTAAAGTTTCCATATACATGGATAAAAAAATGATGCTATAGATCTAATTATTTACTGGATTATTAATACAAGAAGTGTATCAATTCAAAATTATTAAGAGTTTAAAAATTTGGAAATAAAAAGAGCTATTAGCTCCTTTCATCTTAGAATAATATCATCTTAGAATAATATGAAGATTTTACGTTTTAACTTGTATTTGACTAATTGTTATTAAGATGAATTTTTAAAGAATAACTGCTCATTTTTTTATTAAAATGATAAAAACGAATGTAATAATCTACTACTTCATCCCTCCATTGTTTAGTTTGACTTTTGATCATATATATTTGAACTCAATTTTTATCAAATAAAATTTTATTTAAAATTTTAAAAAAAATATATTTAGAAACTAGACAAAACATGTAATATACGTATATAAGTTACTTGATTTTATATATCAACATATTAAAAAGAGAAAAATCATAAGTTAAAAGTTGAAAAACAAACTGAACAAGGAAGGTAGTAATATAATCCTCTAAAGTTATAACTCCAAGTTCCATGGCATGATATAAATCTTTGGAAAATTTAAATATTTTCTGCAGTTCATTAACAATATTTTTATAATCAGTTTAACTTACTACAAAATTCTACAAAATGCAAAAAAAAAAAAAAAAACTTATATATATATATATATATATATATATATATATATATATATATACACACGCATTCAATTATCTGTAAACATCGGGCGGCTTGAAAATACGAGAAGATGAGAACTGTTTCAAAACTAAGATTTTTAAAAAGTTATTGTTGGACAATTCAGAAGATGTGGGGTTTAAATGTTTTTTTAAACAAAATAATAATAATTAAGGGGAGGTCAAGAGAATTTTCTCTTTCCCACAATTAATTAAGGGGCGTGTTCATCGAAAAAAAATTATTGAAACTTTCCAAATCCTCGGATATAAAATATCCTTAATTTAATAAATTGTTTTTTTTTCCTCCAACGTTTTATCTCACACATACACATCACATGAACAATTCAAACATAAAAAATAATAAAAATCGTGAACACAAGGCTATTTTATTTCCTCATTTTTGTCTTTCTAGCTAGCTGGTGTGTTACTTTTATCGGGTGTCTTTCGTTTTGTTTTTTCTTTCCTCTTATGTACTTGTCGTATTACACCGAACCGGCTAGTTTTGTATTGTTAGTCAAGTTGTTGCGTGTCCCACAATTAATTAAAACTAAAGTCTACTGCAGTCCACTTTGGTGTATCTATCCATCAGGCCCAATTCATCAGGCCCAATTGTTGCCCATGTCCAGCTCATAGGGAGTTTCTCAACTGCACCTCACAGTCAGTTTTCCTTCTAGTTGAGCTACATACAAGTTTGCACTAACAATCAATTTTTCCTTTTAGTTTCATATTTTTGGATTAAAAGTTTCATATTTTGCTTTTAGTTTTAAAACTTTACAAACCAATGTGCAAAAAGGTAAAAAGTAAAAGTCAAATGAGAGAGTTAATCTTCAACAATTTAAATATGAAACAACTAAGGATGAGATCACACAATATCCATAGTAATTTTCCGTAGTTGTATAAACTTATAAAAATTCATAGATAATGGTAAACTTTCATGAAATAAATGAGAAAGTAAAACATAATAAAGATCGTACAATCTGTGGAAAATATTTATCCATATTATTTCTTTAGTTTTAAGCTACTTTAGAGTGTGCCAAATGTGACCTCATGTGCAAAGCATGTGGCACATCCATAATTTGCCCTAGTATATGTTTTTAGCTTAGTTACGGGCTTTGAAAAGGCATAGGCTATAGTGTGCCGCTACAGTTTATGCGTAGTTTTGTGTCATACTGTATTTAATTACAAAAATATCACACAGAGATAAAGAGGCATCGCATGATCGTAGGAGTACACGGATGGTGCCGGATTTTCTCCGACCACTCGCCCAGCTCCGGTTTCGACGCTTCACACTCAACTCCGGTGTGGCGGCGCTTCTCACCCAACTCCGGTGTGGCGGCGCTTCTCACCGTCATCATTGTCAACGACCTCAAAGTAACAGAAACACAAATCTTCTTTAGAAATGAAGAGGGAAGACTCCGTCAGGGTTGGATCTAAACTCCAACCGCTTCCCCAGTCGCCGACGCTTCATTCTCAACCATTTCCTGAGCTAAACCACGAAAATTCATCACATGCCCTGAAACTGCAACATGTTGCAAACGACAAAATTATGATGCTCCTGCATAGAATTATGATGTGCTCTCGATTAATTATGATGCTCCATTTTTGTAACCACGAATAGGATACAAATAATGCTCAAGTCTATCAGAATGAACTTAATAACACCAATTAGTGATGAATTGGAAGAATATCAACCGAAGTAGATGTAAGGAGATAAATTTTTCAGCGAAACAAGCTTCACATTACACCGTAAATGCATACTTACCAAAGGGGGCATCATTTTAAGCACATAGTGCATCAGTTTGAGAACCTCATCATTTTTTAATGTTGAAGAAAACGAGTGCATAATTAAGTCATCCGAATATGGTTGTCAAAGACATCATTTTAGGAGATTGAAGAAAAATTGAGTGCATCATTTTGGTGTGGTAGCGCATCATACTTGAAACCAAGAGCATCGTCCGTGTCACCGAGAGATCATACTTTATCCAATAGCAAAGAGCATCGTTTTGAGTGCTAAGATCATCACACTTACAAAAGGAGCATCATTTTAAGCACATAGAGCATCAATTTAAGAACTCCAACATTTTGTAAAGTTAAAGAAAATGAATGCATAATTAAGTCATCAGAACGGATGCACCATGTTTCTAATTGAGAAAATCATAGTGCAAGGGGAGTGCATCGTTGTGGTCATCAAATGCATCATTTTAGAATATTGAAGAAAATGCGTGCACCGTTAAGTCATCAAAACGAGTGCATTATTTTTGTAAGGCTAGAGCATCATACTTGAAACAAAGAGCATCATCTCTGGCGTCAAGAGCATCATATTTAACTAATATATCATACTTTGCCCAATATATAAGAGCATCATAATTTTACAGAAGCGCATCATTCGTGACAACAAGAACATCATTTTGAACTAAGACATCATACTTTGTCAACAAATGTAACACCGTGTTCTGTAGAACGAAATGTTTGCATCAGAGTCATCAGAACGAAGACATCACAATTTTACATAAGCGCATCATGAGAACACATCATATTATTGTCGGAGAGCACCACTTTAGACGGTTGAAAAATGCATGGGCGGTGGTTTTTGCTGCCGGAAAAATGTCGGCAGTCGATTTTGTTGCTGATTTTGTTGAATTTGCCAAGAAGAAATGTCGATCTACTTGTTTCCTCTCTAATTTGGTTGTTGTGTGTGGAAGGGAGGATGGATCGTGGTAGTTTGCGTGTTTCCGGAACTGTCGCCGACAAATTGAAGTGTTCTTTCATGTTTCTTCATTTATTCCTTATTCTATCTAGAGGCACACCATGTGTGTCTGACACAACCTATCCTCACTCATTTGAAAAATGATGGACAAAATGAAAATTTTCTCAAATGTGATGTTTATCACTATCTATAATTTCTTACTATTCTTCTCAGTCAATTTGAGATTCAAACTTGGATTCAAATTTAATATCTTGATTTTTTCCAAACTCATCAAAGGATTGAGGTGTTACATCCATCTCCTACCTCGTGGTACTCCTTAATTTGCACTTACCAAAGTTGAAAAGTGAAGGTGGCCAATTTATCCCCATTTGTGCTACTTACGTAGATAGATCTTCCCTCCTACTTTGGATGCCCATATCAACTAGTAAACCATAAATTTCATAACAATCCTTAGGACTCGACTCCACCTATCTTACTACATTTGTACATATTGCCTTATCCAAATGTTTTTCAATCTTTGGTTGGAAAATTGTTGGAGGCGTGGTCGACATGGCCTGAAAATGATGAAGAGGAATGTTTGCTTTGGGTTAAGGCCGATTAATTTTAGGTTTAGCCAGTATGGTAGGATCAAGAAGAAGTGGTTGTTAGCGGAGAATACAACATGAGTCAAGACCATTAGACTTAGTTTGCGCAACCATGATCCCGGTGGTTAAAGGTTGTGAGCGACAATTGTCGAATTAATCGTGCCTAGGGTTCACAGAGAAGGGGAATGGGACTTGGTAGAGATTAGAGAGGTTAACATGGTTAAGAGATAAGAGGTTTCAGGTTATATCTAGAAATTTATAGGGCGAAGTTTTGAGTATATATATGTATCTTAGAGGGTAAATGTATGTTTTCATCTTTTGTTGTTTAATGAAGTAATTCAGTTAAAAATCTTGTTGGGTAAACATCATCGATAGTCTCTTATTGTTGTATTAAATGGTCAGTTTTTAAGATTTTTACCTATTAAAATTTCTTAACTTTCATCTTTATCATAATTAAGTCATTTAGTTAGATTTTCCATTAAATCACCATTAAAGTTAGGGTATTTTGGTAAATTTCCATATGTAATACTTCCTCCATGCATCCCAAATATATTGTCACGACATATATAAAAAATTGTACTAAATGAAATGGTCATTTTCTAAAATAAAGGAGGAATTGTATGTTAAGAAAAAATGATGATGATGATGATGTTTGTTAGTGCCTAGTCTTTTGTTCAGTAAATCCATCATAAATATTTACATATGACAAACTAAGAGTAGCTTACCTCTCTTCTTGGACCTCTGCTTGCCTCAGCAACACAGTGAAGAAAATTATTTTCAAAGGCCTCTTTAACCTTCAATGGGATCATACAAACACCATGGAGCCCATATCCAAGAACTTGTACTAAGTTTGGGTCTCTTTAACATAATCACATAAGCAACGTTTTGACCCTGCCCTTGCATTATCTCATAATTGTCAATGACCTTTGGTAGATAAGAATGTAGCTAGCCTACAAGATAGAAATGAAATGAACCTTCCTTGAGGATATGTATATGTTTGTTGACCTGTCATCCTCTTCTCATCACAATTGCAAGTAGTATTGGTCACTGCATGAGAATGAGTTTTGTTGCATTCTAAAATGAGATAGATGAAGTATTTGTCTGTGACATCTATAGATGCATACAAGGTTTAATTGTCCGCACTTCGTAGCGGTGTAAATTGTAATATTTTATAAGAATTTAATAAGGATATGATATTAAGTGAAATAAATGTATATTTTTATGAAATAAATGATAAAGTATATAATTATTATGGGTGAAAAAATTAGGTCTAAGAATTTTTACATTTTATCATATGAAGTCTAAAACATTAGGGACCAAACGCAAAATAATAAGAAATAAAATTAAAATAGAGATTTAGTCTCTTAAACAATTTGAAACACAAATAAATAAAATCACTAAATTATGATGATCGTGACACAATCTCATTAGGTGGATACTATTTATACAAAGTTATATATATGTATAGAGTTTTAAATACAAATACTAATTACACATTATTACTTTTCGTTAAAATCATCAACATTCAAAGAAAGAAAAAAAAACCATGTCATAAGATTTGAAACTTTGATGACAACATGTTACTTTTTAAATAGTTATAAACTGCAATAGAATTTTCTCTCGCACAAAAAAAACGACACTACACTTGATGTTTTGAAAATTTAGGGTCGGAGGTCAATGCTCTGCTTTCAAAATAGTTAAAGGTAAGTAATGGAGTTTGTATATATATATATATATATGTATTATTCATCAATAAGAGAATCTACAAAACTGTATTTCATACAAATTTTATATTCACTTTGAAAATTATCAACACTTTCGATATCCATAAAAAGCATTAATTACTGACACACTTTAAAGCAACCAAAATGAAGAAAAAAAAGTGAAGAAATAAGATGGATGAGGTGCGTATTTATCAACTAAACTACCAAATATTTGTGGTTTACTTTCATGAAATAAAAGAAAAAATAAGTAATAATGATTGTAGGTAAAAAATCTTTGATCTAGTTAAAAATTTAGATTTCCAAAATTTTGAGGACCAATACACATAATAATTAGAAATAAAAGTCAAAACAATGTTATCTAAAAAAATGTTTCCTATCACAAATTTTACTTCATTTTTCAAATTTACAAACTTTTCCTCTATATATAGTAAATGAACACACTTTAAAAGAAAAAAATGCAGAAAAAATAGATGACGTGACTAGGAATGGCAGCGGGCCGGTTACTCCGCGGATAGGGTATAACCGTATCCACTAACCGTGGATATTTACTATTCGCGGTTAGTAGGTATCCGTTATAACGGTTAATACCTGACACCTATATCTGGATATCCGCGGATATTTGTCACCCGCGGATATCCGTTACCCGTCAAAAAACCGTTTTTCAAGCTTTGAACTAATGAAAAAAATAAGATTGGGCTAAGGAGTGGGTATTATAAATGGGCTGGGGCTGAGGAGTGGGTATTAGAAATGGGCTGGGGCTGGAGAGTGGGTATATTAGAAATGGATTGGGTTGAGTTTTATACATGCATGGGTATTAGAAATGGGCTAGGGCTGGGCTAGGTATTATAGTTTTATAGTTAATGGGTATCCGCGGTTACAGATACCCCTTATCCGTAACCGCACCCGTTAGAATCACGGTTAGTAAATTTCATCTATTAGTCAATAACCGCGGATAATATCCGCGGATAAACCGCTATAAAAGTCACGGATATCCGCGGTTAGCGATTATCACCCGACCCACTGCCATCCCTAGACAGACGTGACACAACGCAATTGGTTTCATACTAATTTTCAAAATTACCAAATTTTTTTCTTATTAGTAACATAATAAATATAATTTTAAAAATAAAAAACCATAATTAATATTATTAAAAAAAGAATTTTTTTCCTATTAGTAACATAATAAATATAATTTTTAAAAAACATAATAAATATAATTTAATATATATATATATATAATGAATGACGTGGCACAACCCTATTGGTTGTGCCACTATTCATCAACAACAACTTTTCCATAAATAGATAGAGTAATAATAATAATAATATGCATCACTTTTTTTGACAAATGCTAGCAACACTGTTTTGGACAGTTATTTAGATACTTTCTCATTAATAACTTATCATACGATAAGCTAAGATATGCTAATTTCATTTTTTTGAACACTCTTTTAGCCCATAAAAGTTCAATGATCATGATCAGTCGAAAATTTCAATGGTTTTTCTATACTTTTTATCATTTAAGAATTACTTAGAAAAATGAAAGTTGGACATTCTGAAACCGAAGGGTTCAAGGTCATATCAGCTGCACGTAGAGTTTAAGTACCAGAACGGAAGGATAACAAAAGTTGACGGACTATACATGTCATTTACCCATATCTAGTCCAGCATAGTAGTAAACGTCAGTGAAGAAGTGGGGCAAGACGCTTAAGCGTCCATCATCAGATCGAAATCCAACGGTCACAATTCATCAAAACACGTCACGCGCGATCGGCCCAGACAAAGAGAAAAAAAAACGAAGTTCAGCTCTGAGATCAGAGATTCCAGCGAAAAATGCTGCCGCCGGAGCTCCAGCCCCGCTCCTTCCGGCCGTACA
Organism: Stellera chamaejasme; assembly: GCA_024586325.1. Lineage (NCBI taxonomy): Eukaryota > Viridiplantae > Streptophyta > Magnoliopsida > Malvales > Thymelaeaceae > Stellera > Stellera chamaejasme. The sequence goes on from CM044986.1 coordinate 3,834,254, forward strand.
TTTCGTCGTCGGTGAGCGAGCCGTCACTCTCCGCCGTCAACCATTCATCTCCGTCCTACTCCCCCGATCGCTTCCCCAACCCTAACTCTGCTTCCTCCTCCTCCTCTGATCTTTCCGGCTCCCGTTCCTTCAAGAATCCTCGATTCTCTCCCTCCTCCTTCGCTTACAACGCTCGTGTTGCTGCCGCGCTCGCACCATGCGCCGCGTTCCTCCTCGACCTCGGCGGCGCTCCCGTCGTCGCCACGTTGACCCTAGGGTTCATGATCGCTTACATCGTCGATTCGCTTGACTTGAAATCCGGTGCTTTCTTTGGGATTTGGTGCTCGCTCATTGCCGCTCAGATAGCTTTCTTCTTCAGCTCATCTCTGCATCTATCGTTCAATTCGTTCCCTCTTGCTGCCCTGGCTGCGTTTCTCTGCGCTGAGACTAACTTCCTTATCGGGGCTTGGGCTTCTCTTCAGTTTAAGTGGATTCAGATTGAAAACCCGTCAATTGTTCTAGCTTTGGAGCGGCTGCTGTTTGCCTGTGTTCCGTTTGCTGCATCTTCCATCTTCACTTGGGCTACTATCTCTGCAGTTGGTATGAACAATGCCTCTTACTATCTCGTGGCTTTTAATTGTGTGTTCTACTGGCTTTTTGCTATTCCGAGAGTTTCATCTTTCAAGTCCAAACAAGAAGTGAAGTATCATGGTGGGGAAGTTCCAGACGAGAATTTAATTCTAAGTCCTTTGGAGAGTTGTTTTCTTACTCTGAATTTGTTGTTCTTCCCTCTGCTTTTCCACATTGCGTCTCATTACTCGGTTCTGTTCTCGTCTGCTGCTGCAATCAGTGATTTGTTTCTGCTTTTCTTTATCCCCTTCTTGTTTATGCTGTATGCCTCTACAAGAGGGGCACTATGGTGGATCACTAAGAATTCTCTCCAGCTCCGGAGTCTTCAGGCGGTCAATGGGGCTATTGCATTGGTGGTGGTCGTCATCTGTTTGGAGATCAGGGTTGTTTTCCATTCTTTTGGGAGGTACATTCAGGTACCACCGCCATTGAATTATCTTCTTGTGACAATTACCATGCTTGGAGGGGCTGCGGGAGCTGGAGCCTATTCACTTGGCATGGTATCTGATGCGTTTAGTTCTTTGGCCTTTACTGCATTAGCTGTAGTTGCCAGTGCTGCTGGAGCAATTGTCGTGGGACTCCCGATACTGGTACGCCTTCAGTTGTTGCAGTATTTTTTGAAGCAACTTCTTTCTATTACCGCTCCTTACGGAAATTTCCTCAATTGCTTGCACGTTCAGTGTGTATGTGGAACAGGAAACTTCTGTTTGAGCTTTTGTCAAATTTTTGTTCATAGTTAACAGCCTTAACTTTTTAACTGGGTGACCGAAGCTATGCTTGCTGTTAATGGAGTTGAAACTTGCTTGCATAATTTCATTTTGTATCAACAGACAATCATGTGCTTCTATGCTGTTCTATGAAATTTAAAAAGGAATGAAAAGAAGGAGCGTCTAAGAATATTACTTGACATTATCTTGAGGATGTGATTTGACATCTGATGCTTGCTGCTCCACCTACTGAACACCTCTAATAGCTTGTGGCCTTTTGCGTTCTTTATTGTGTTTTGTGGTTCCTTTTCTTATGTTATATTTTCAATTAACTGATGGAAAAAAGAGATCTCATCCATTTAAATGTAGTGTATTCTATTGTAGTTGATAATATGTGAAATTGCTCAGCTATTTATTTTTGTGTTGCAGTTCATTCCACTGCCTTCAGTTGCTGGTTTATATTTAGCCCGTTTCTTTACAAAGAAAAGTGTCCCATCATACTTTGCTTTTGTTGTGCTTGGGAGTTTGATGGTGATGTGGTTTGTGATGCACAATTACTGGGATCTAAATATCTGGTTGGCTGGCATGTCCATTAAGGCCTTCTGTAAGCTTATAGTTGCCAATGTTATTCTCGCTATGGCTGTTCCAGGATTAGCTATGCTGCCTGGAAAACTTCATTTTCTCGCTGAGGTTGCTCTGATCAGCCATGCTTTGTTGCTATGTCACATTGAAAATCGGTTTTTCAATTACTCGGGTATGTACTTTTATGGGATAGATGATGACACAATGTACCCTAGTTATATGGTTATCCTGACGACATTGGTGGGTTTGGCTTTGGTGAGAAGACTGTTAGTAGATCAACGTGTAGGACCAAAGGCATCATGGATTTTGACTTGCCTGTACTCTTCAAAGTTGGCTATGTTGTTTATTACATCAAAATCAGTTGTTTGGGCATCTGCAGTCCTTTTGTTGGCCATTTCTCCACCATTACTTCTTTACAGGTAATCTATTAAACACTCTACTTTTAGGTTTTAGCTTGGTCAGTAAGTTATTGTTTCGTAATCTATTCTTTGCATTACACATAGCAGGGATAGATCAAGAGCAGTGTCAAAAATGAAAACTTGGCAAGGCTATACACATGCTGCTGTGGTTGCTTTGGCGGTCTGGTTTTGCCGTGAAACAGTTTTTGAGGCCTTACAATGGTGGCATGGGAGACCTCCCTCAGATGGTTTACTTCTGGGTTTTTGTATTGTTTTGATAGGATTGGCTTGTATCCCCATAGCTGTCCTGCATTTTCCTCATGTCCTGGTATGAATTACCCTCTTTTCAAAGTTGACTGCATTTTTTTTTTACTTCTATAGTTCTATTAGACCCAGAAGACACGATATAATGCATTGCTTGATTTTTTATGGTAGTAATGTTGATTAGCATTTCATGTTTAAAATATTTTCTCACTGGAACTAGAATTATTAGCTATGCTTTCATGCTTAAAAGAATATATATTTAAAGACAAAGTGACATGAATAAGTTTCGAGTTTCTTTGAATTTCTGGGGCTCAATTAATGCAACATATACTAACATTATACTGTTAGTAACCCTCTTGTTTTGTGCTTTGTGCAGCCTGCTAAACGATGTCTGGTTCTAGTGGTGGCAACAGGCCTTCTCTTCATTTTCCTTCAGCCTCCAATTCCCTTATCTTTGGCTTATCGATCCAAGCTAATCAGAGCTGCTCGTCAGTCTGCTGATGACATCTCAATATATGGTTTGATGGCATCAAAGCCCACTTGGCCATCTTGGTTGCTTATTTTGGCAATTGTTCTTACTCTAGCGGCAGTTACATCCATCATACCCATCAAATACATTGTAGAGCTGAGAGCAGCTTATTCTGTTGCCATGGGGGTAGCTCTAGGCATATATATATCAGCTGAGTTTTTCCTCCAGGCTGCTGTCCTCCATGCTCTCATCATTGTGACAATGGTTTGTGCATCAGTGTTTGTGGTTTTCACGCATTTCCCTTCTGCCTCAAGCACAAAGCTGCTGCCATGGATATTTGCCCTACTTGTGGCTCTATTTCCTGTAACGTATCTGCTGGAGGGACAGGTCAGGATTCAGAACTCTCTTGTTGATGGTGGTATTGGTAACATGGAAGAGGAAGACAAAAAGCTAACAACTCTATTGGCTGTTGAAGGGGCTAGGACATCCTTTCTTGGTTTGTATGCAGCAATTTTCATGCTCATCGCATTAGAGATCAAGTTCGAACTTGCTGCACTTATGCGGGAGAAGTCTTTTGATCGTGGAGTTCGGTATAGTCAATCAGGTCAAAGCAGTTCTAGTTTCCCTACACGAACGAGATTCATGCAGCAGCGCCGTGCATCTACCGTACCAACTTTTACTATAAAGCGGATGGCAGCTGATGGGGCCTGGATGCCGGCTGTTGGTAATGTTGCCACTGTAATGTGCTTTGCAATATGCCTGATTTTGAACGTGAACATCACTGGGGGATCAAATCAGGCAATATTCTTCCTAGCTCCAATTCTACTTTTACTCAACCAGGACTCAGACTTCTTTGCTGGATTTGGGGACAAGCAGAGGTACTTCCCAGTGACGGTGGCCATATCAGCTTACTTAGTCTTGACTACACTCTACAGCATATGGGAAGATGTCTGGCATGGTAATGCTGGTTGGGGCATTGAAATCGGCGGTCCTGATTGGTTTTTCGCAGTCAAGAATCTTGCCCTCCTGATTCTCACATTCCCTAGCCATATTCTCTTCAATCGCTTCATGTGGAGTTACACGAAACAAAGTGATGCTGCACCGTTGCTTACGCTTCCCCTTAATCTGCCATCCATCATCATAACAGATCTGTTGAAGATCAGGATTCTGGGTCTGTTAGGAATTATTTATTCCTTCGCACAGTATATCATATCCAGACAGCAATACATTTCTGGACTGAAATATATCTAGAACACTGATGCTCTCTGTACCATACCACCATGGAATTCTAAATGGGATTCTCAAGGTAGAAGATGTTTCACTGTTGTTTCTTAGTCTCACGCTCAGATGGTGACACTGAATTCTTGTAGCAAGCAAATGAATCTGGGCCTACATGGAACCTCGTGGACTAACCTATATTGCCAGTTAACTTACTGACTTGGCCTTGCTGCAGAAAACGCCGTCTAGTCTCGGCTTTCCATGTTGATGTTGCAGGGGTGGAGAACAACCTGCACCCAGTCGGGCATGGTGGACTGGTCATCTCAACTTGAGCTATCTTGGGTGCCTAGTTTTGGTAATTGTTTAGAGAGACTCCAGTTTTTGGTTTCAGAAATTAGAATGTCATTATGCAAATGCGATTTTATACTTGTTTTCCTGTGAGAAGACAAATAAAAAATTGAGTTGGCCACATTACAGATCAGTTCTTGGTCTTCTGCGCGTCTGTTTTGGTATCTGTTAAAAAAATTGGCGGGAGTCGCATGTAATATGTCCCTTGTTCGGTTTTTTTTTAATGGGAAAATGGTTTTTTCATCAACTTTATCGTTTCCAGTTCTCGTTTGTGACTATCTTTTAAATTAAATCCACATTAAATCTTAAATTTTTTAAAAATTGACAAATTCATCCACATTTTAAATCACTCTTTATCTTCATCCGCCTCTTTCTTATTCACCCATCTTTAGTGTCATCCACCTTCGGTGAGGTGCAGGGCAAGTTTTGCGAGGTGCAGAGCAGGTCCAATGAAGTGCAGAACAAGTTCAATGAGATGAGATGTAGGGCACGTTTGGCGAGATGCAAGGTAGCTCTAGCGAGGTTCGGAGTAGGTCCGTCAAGGTGCAGGGCAGGTTCAGTGAGGTGTATGGCATGTTCGGTGAGATGCAGGGCAGATCCAGTAAGGTACACGATAGGCCCGATGAAGTGCAGAGCATATTTGTCGAGGTGAAGATTTAGGGCTTCGGTTGGGGGGAGTAGGGCTGAGAAACGAACTGAGCCCGTTCGAGCTCGGCTCTAGCTCGAGCTCAAACAAGCCTGTCGAGCCGAGCTTTTTCGAGCCTCGAGCTCAATCTGTTTTTTAGGTTTGTTTATTAAACGAGCCGAGCTCGAGACTCAGAGGTTCGGCTCGATTAGGTTCGCGAGCCTACATGAGCCGAGCCGAGCCCGAGCCTATTAGATTTGAGCTCGAGCTTGTGAATTTGAAAATATTTTATTGAATTAATGTAATATATCTTAATTTTTTCGAGCTTCATGAGCCACTTCGAGCCGAACTTTATAATTGAGTCTAAACGAGTTGCTCCCGAATCGAGCCTCACGAGCTTTCGAGCCGAGTTCAAACCTGTCACGAGCCGAGCTCGAGCTCAATGAAGTTCGAGCCGAGCTTGATTTTCACGAGCTCGAGCTTGAACCTGCTAGGTTCGTGCTCGGCTCGGCTCGATCTCACCCTTAGGGGGGAGGAGGTTAGATTGTAACTTTTACAAATTTAGGGTTAATGTTTTTCATTTTAAAATGTTTGGGGTCAAATTGATTATGAAAATATAGCTCGTTACGGAATATTCCAAGAATATTCCTTTTGTTAATGGTTGTAGTGTTAAATACGGTTCAAAGAGTAAACGTCGATAATAAAAATGGTCCAAAGAAAAACAATGATGGTAAAAAAAGATACCGTTTTTTAAAATAGTGGCAAAAAAAGACATTTGGGCAAACCTTAATGGTAAAAACAATGGACATTTTACCTTTTTTATTCGATGTAATAGTACGAAAAAGTAACAAGAGCTAGCTAGTATCCATTTCAGACAACTCAAAGGGTTTAGTGGGGTTTTCATCAAAACCTTTATTCCAATGACTGAATTGGCACAAAAAATATAGTTTGATGGTTTTTAGTGCTTTTTAGTTTTTACCATACATCTTTCTATCTCTAACAGATATCCCCACTCTCACTCTCACCACGCGTCACCTCTCTCCTTCTCGCTTCCCAAAATGAACCCCTCAATCATCTTCTTCTTCATCCTCATCCTTCTCGCTTCTTCACCTCTCCCCTCTCCCGCCATCTCCGCCGCCGACCCGACTCCGACTCCGACGCCATGGCCGCACCAATTCCACTCGATCCTCTTCATGAATTACAGCGGAATCCTCCAGATGATCGACCTCTGGTACGACTGGCCCAACGGCCGCAACTTCAACATCATCCACCACCAGCTCGGCGACGTCCTCTACGACCTCGAGTGGAATAACGGCACCTCCTTCTTCTACACCCTCGGTTCCTCCCGCGAGTGCAGCTCCGCCCAGCTCGAAGTCGGAATCCTCCGCCCGAATTGGCTCGACGGCGCTACCTACCTGGGTCAGCGCCGCGTCGATGGATTCCTCTGCAACGCCTGGGAGAAGGCCGATTTCATCGTCTACTACGAGGATGTCGACACCAAGAGACCCGTTCACTGGGTCTTCTACACAGGTGAAAATTGCTAGAACAGAACCATCGGATACCTAATTGACTGAAATATGTAAAGTCGAGGACTAGAGCTGTCATTATACACAATGTGCTCTGCTTTAGGAAGCTTGGATTTTGAAAGGGCAAAACAAACAATGTGCTGAAATTTGAAGCTGAACTTTTGCAGGGAGAGAGGCTCATTTGATGACATTTGAAGTTGGAGCAGCTCTTGAAGATGAGAAATGGCAGGCTCCTGTTTACTGCTTTGACAAAGAGAAGAAGAAGCAGTGGAAGAAGAGGGACATGGATGATTGGGAACTCTTGCAAGGCAGAGGACTTCACCAACCATCTATGTCTGTGGCCCTTTAAACAATAATGGTAACAAGAAATGTTAACAGTAGTTGTTTGCCTATTAAAAATCTTGCCACATGGTCTTCTTTCTGAATCAAAGTCAATTTATTTGGAAATTTTAATTTTTAAGCGTGCTTGGATTTAAATAAATGATCACATCTCAAAATTTTAATGATGGAGTGCACAAAGAACAGTTCAACTAACTTTTGCTGGTATTTCTCTAAAGGTTGAGGTCTAAGTGATTTTGTTTGGTTAAAACAAGCTCATTGCGACGACTGATATTCATGAAGGTACGAATGCAAGGGTTTGGTTGTTCAAGGTACACCTCTGCCACCACAACGATACTAGTTCGACTCCCATGACCACAAAGAAAATTGTAAAAGCCCAGGGATGAGTTGAACACAAGGGTCTAGACCCAGTGGGCCGAAAACTGTGAGTGGAGGCCATCCACCGGCATTTGAGCGCCATCAAGCCCACTAGTGTTCACCTAATCAAATGATTGGGTACTCGTCCGTAGGGTAGCCTGAGCAATCAGGTGGGGCGGTTAATGTCCCCCAATTAACACTGCTCTGGCCTGTAGTTCTGGCAAAAAAAAAAAACAAAGTCAATTACGCAGCATGTAGCTAAGGTCGGTATAGATCGAAAAAGTCGTGAAATCGAACCATTTCGATTTTCCAGTTTGGTTTATTTGTCATATGGTTCTATTTTGGTTTAAAATGTATAGGTTCAGTTCGGTTCGGTTTAGTCTCGGTTTATTCAATCCCCATCTGATACAACCACAAGCTCCAGCCCAACTCCCCATTCCCAGTCAAGCCCAACAACCCAACCCAACATCTAGGGATGGCAGTGGATTGGTTAAAACCGCAAACAGTGGATAACCGCATTGCAATTGACGGATTTATCCGCGGTTTTTATCAGTGGTTTCACGGTTATTGGTGGTTAGGGAAAACCGCGACTCTGGTGGTTGCGGTTGTGGTTTAGAGGTATCCGCACCGCGGATAGTGAATGTAACCACGAATCCCAATTCAATTAAGCTCAATCCGACAATCTCTTCCTAATCCACTAAAACTACCCTACGACCACTACCCTAGCCCACCAAATCCAATCCCATTCTTAGTCCTAGCAATTACTAATTTAGTAATTATAAATTTAATCAAAATCAAACCCACATATGCACGGATGTGTGGAGGAATAAAATGATCGATGTGTTTGTAGAAAGTAATATATAAGAGTATTTTATATGTGCTTGTAGTTGATGTAGGATTATACTTGAAAATTTAAATTATACTCTATTGCATAGTTAAATTTATATTTTGTGATTAATGAATGAATGAAAATATCTGTGGTTATAACCGCAAATCGCGGATAACCGTGGTTTTGTGGTTATGAGTGTTAACTAGAAACCGCATAAGAAAATCCGCAAAATTGTGGATATCAAAAAAACAGTGGCTAATGGTCATGTTTATACCTCATCCGCGGATAAACCGAAACGTTGCCATTCCTATCAACACCCTTCAGCCTTTAGCTTTGCGTCGCGACACAGACAAAGACAGTCTCCTCCAGTCCTCACCTCCAAAGCTCTGGGTCTCATTTTTGGATTCAAAGGTAAATTGTTTGGATAATTGAATTCAAGCATATCTGAATCTAAAAGAAAGATCACACCACATATCAAAAGTTTGAAGAGATGCGTTCAAGTAACTGCTCTCTTCCTTATACTTCAAGGGATAACTGTCTAAGTGGTTTTGTTTGGCTGCTAGTGGCTTCAACAGGAATTTACTAAGGGTATTGACTACGAGAGGTTATTTGATCATATTCTTGAATTAGAGTATCTACACCAATACTACTTAATTTTAAGTGAATTTGTAGCCAAAATGATAAAAAAACTATTTTAGCTAGTGAGTTTAACATTGTCACCACATCAATACTATCTATTTTAGGTAGTCATATTTATTATTATGTTGAAATTAACCACATTTATTTTTTGGCTAACAACAAATTCTCGCTCTTCACTCTTAAATTTAGAGAGCCAAATAACAAAAGCTATTATGGGTAGCATGATAGCTAGTATTGTTGGATCAAAGATTAATGCACTTTTCTATTTTTACTTGTTAAATTTGACTTAAGAGTGTAATAGGATGCATTGTTGTAGATGCTCTTATGAGGACAAATGAAAGTTTAAATAGGCAACATTCCGCTATCTAGAAGCTTGTATATTGTAAATGAATATCGAATTTGTTCGAACTCGATTAGAATCTTACTGCAGATCCGAGGGTTCGATTCGTTTATCAAGTTGAACTATTCGTATGTGTAATGAGATATTGAGCAATGTTATAGGGATGTCAAAACTTACCTTATCGACGAACCCACTCAAATCCGAACTGACTAGGAAAGTTGACGATTCGAACCCAAAATTACCCGAATCCGATGAAGGTGAAACCCAAAGCAACCATCCGAACCCAAAGATACCCAAATTTACCCAAATGAAGCATATAACACTAAAATGAAGATTAACAAGTAAAATGGAAAGAGGTTTACGCCAAGGAGATCCTCTTTCCCCTTTTCTCTTCCTTCTAGCAGCTGAAGGTTTAAACATTATGATAGAAGAAGCTAAGGAGAGAGGGCTATATTCAGCTTTGGAAATTGGCAATCCATCTGTTGGAATTTCACATCTTCAGTATGCAGATGATATTATTTTCTTCGGTCTGTGGCAAGGATCAAATATAAGAAATTTGCTGCGAATTTTGAAATGTTTCGGAAAAGTCTCGGGGTTGGAAATTAATTTGGAGAAAAGCATGTTATATGGTGGAGGGGTTCGGCCGCAAGATATTCAAGACATGGCTGGTCATTTTGGTTGTGCATCAAGTCAGCTTCCATTCTTTCACCTCGGATTACCAGTTGGCTCACACATGAAGCTGGTTAAATCATGGGAAAAAGTGGAAGAGAAATTCAGAAATAAACTCTCATCCTGGAATGCGAAAAACATATCGGCTGGAGGTCGTTTTATCCTTCTAAAATCAGTTTTATCAGCTCTACCTCTGTTCTTCTTCTCTTTGTCTCGTGCCCCAATGAGTGTTCTGAAAACCCTTGAAAAATTGAGAGCAAGATTCTTTTGGGGAGGGAATTTGGAAAATAGAGGGATTCATTGGGTGGCTTGGGATAAAATTGTAAGTAGAAAGGAGGATGGTGGTTTGGGCATAGGTAGCTTGAAGTTTAAAAACTGGTCGCTCTTATGCAAATGGTGGTGGAGGTTTAGGGAAGATAAAAATGCCTTGTGGGTTAGGATCATTAAAGCAGTGTATGGTGAAGAGGGTGGTCTTTTCAATGTAGGGGATGAAAAGAAAGAGGTTGGTGGAGTTTTGGGGAAATCGTTAGTGTCGGGAGAGAGTTGAAAGATATAGGCATTGACTTTGCAAAATCTTTCCATAAAAAGTGGGTAATGGGAAAACACCTTCTTTTGACGAATACTTGGGTAGGTAACTCACCTTTAAAAAGTTTATTCCCTAGATTAGTGAGACTAGATATGGATCCGGTTGCAAAGTTGCAGATAGAGGTGCTCGGGATGATGATTCTCGGGGATGGGTTTGGAATTGGAGGAGAGATCCAAGAGGGAGGGAGGAAGGCGAATTCAGAGAGATGCAAAAACTTTTATCTAACACCATCTTAAGTGCAGGTTCAGAAATTCTTGGCAATGATCTCTTGATCCAAATGGGATTTCTCTGCTTCAAAGATGAGCGTTATTCTCGTTGATATTGCTTCTTCAGCAACCAGTGATACTCGGTGTATTTCTTGGTGTTCCTGGGTCCCCAAAAAAGTTCAAATATGTTGTTGGAAAGCTATTCAAGACAGGTTACCAACAAAGGAGCAACTTCTTTTAAGGAATGTTCACCTCACCCCGGTAGGATGCAATAGATGTGATTCCTCATCCTTGGAGTCCTTAGATCATGTGCTGATTTGGTGCCCGTTTGCTGTTGAAATCTGGCAGATGATTTTTTCTTGGTGCCAAACAGGTCAATTTCGTGGTCTTGACGTTTCCAATCTGCTTGCGGATATTAGAGAAAACAGGTGGTCTCGAAATCAGAACTTTGGGTGGTTGACAATTCGATTCATTACGGTTTGGGCCATTTGGAAGGAGAGGAACAATATTGTCTATGGAGGTCAAGCTAACTCATACATTCACATCTTTGATTCTGTGCAATATCTTTCCTTCCTTTGGATTACAGGTAAGTGGAAAGGCAACAAGCTAACTTTGTGCAATTGGCTGCTCAACCCTCTTGGAGCAATCGGTAACTGCACTTAACAGGCCTTATTTTCAGTTCTCTTTTCTTCGGTTTTTGGAAGGTGGTCTCGTTATCTCGTTTTAGTGCTTTTCAGCCTGTTGTAAGCTTCATTAGCACTCGACATTTATTTTTCTTTTGACCTTTGTTTTTTTACTTTTCTTCATTTTCTCAAGGGAGCAAAGTCATCATCGTTTAATATATTTTTCTTGCCATTAAAAAAAACAAGTAAAATAAATTTTCCCTTTTTCCATTTTTTTTCGAGCAAATTTTATTTATTTCCATTTTAAGAAATCTTTTCAGTTTTCACTTTTTACATCAACTTTACTTTATTACTTTTTATTTTAGTTCTCACTAAAAAAATTATTTTGGGAAGGAGAGGAACAATATTGTCTATGGAGGTCAAGCTAACTCATACATTCACATCTTTGATTCTGTGCAATATCTTTCCTTCCTTTGAATTACAGGTAAGTGGAAAGGCAACAAGCTAACTTTGTGCAATTGACTGCTCAACCCTCTTGGAGCAATCCAGAATCGCACTTAATGCGCTTATTTTGATTCTCTTTTCTTCGGTTTTTGGAAGGTGGTCTCGTTATCTCGTTTTAGTGCTTTTCAGCATGTTATAAGCTTCATTAGCACTCGACATTTATTTTTCTTTTGACCTTTGTTTTTTTACTTTTCTTCATTTCCTCAAGGGAGCAAAGTCATCATCGTTTAATATATTTTTCTTGCCATTAAAAAAAACAAGTAAAATAAATTTTCCCTTTTTCCATTTTTTTTCGAGCAAATTTTATTTATTTTCCTTTTAAGAAATCTTTTCAGTTTTCACTTTTTACATCAACTTTACTTTATTACATTTTATTTTAGTTCTCACTAAAAAAATTATTTTTATCCTATACACCAATTTTATTCTATTATATTCAAGTCAGCAATATTCATTAATCTCTAGCAATATACCCCACCTTGGATGGTTCTTGATATATATGGGCCCAAGAATAGTCGTATGGTCGTTCCAAACGCAACGCTGACGTCACGACACGACGTCGTCGCTACGAAGGGCTCTCCTCGTAAATACGACGAGGTTCCTCGTATGCAGTATGTGGGTGCGCCCCTTATAGACACATTGGCGGGAAATGCCATCCTATCATGGGTTTGACTCTGACAGATATGGGCTAAGCCCAATTAACACCCCAACTTAGCACACTCAAATGCTGTCAGACCAACATTGTTTGGAGTCCAATCTCCAAAATCCTGGGAGTCAGGTGTCAGCAATCCAAACGTGGGGAAAATCCTACCAAACACTCTACCTCAGCATGGGGAGAGTCCTGGCATCACCCTATAACTGGGTGATGCCAACAAAAAATAAGGTGATTACTACACACCCCACTCTCCCCTTTCTTATGCACCTAAAAACTTCTCGTGTCTTGCCTTTCGCAGGTCCTGATAGCAGTTCCATTCCGATCACCGCCGCAACAGTACCACCAGATAAATAATGTAAATAGTATGGCTTAAATAACTAAACCTATAAACTGTAAGGAGTAGCTTCCAAAAATCCAAAAGCATAGATAGCATTTGCGAATTGGGATTCTAGGAATTCGATCACGTTGCCCGCACAAGCAAAGTTCACTCTCTCACGAACCCTAATCGCAGACGGTAGAACTGCCTCTTAGATCGCCCAATCGTCCTCTTCAAGCACCAAAGCTCGCACCGTCATCACCGCCGCGGATTTTCCTTGAGTCACACTTGCATCGCGCCGTCGCCTGTGTGAACTGTTTTAGCTGCAGCAATGGACAGCGTCCAAACAGCTTCCCGTTACGAACCTCCGCCTGAGTTTGAGCAAGATTCTTTCGAACCTCTGGTCGATCTCAATGTAGATGATTCGACTGAGCTCTGGCTCATTCAGTGGCCCGTTAATCAGGTAATACTCTTGCTGCCTCCCTTTCGAGTCATGTGTCTTGTTTGGGATTCAACTTTGTCTGTCTACATGCTTCCCGGGCTATAGTCTAATTAAGTTTTGAAATTTTCAGCTTCTTAAAATTTGCTGACCTCGATGCTGCTGATGCTTAATTTTGTTGTCTATGTTTTTGTTCATGTGAGGTTGGTTTTTTATTAGAGTTTTATGTGTTCTGCAGCATCCTGACATTAATGGGTGTGAAGTGGATATCAACCTTGGTTCTGATGGAACATTAGGCAGTTTCAAGGATTCTTCCGGTAACTTTTAAGTTCCTTTTTGTTAAGTGGTTTTCCATTGTTTTGTACATTTGATTGAGCTTCAATTCTTGCTGGATTGTAGGATTGTTTGGGACTTTTTCATTAATTTTTGTTACTCCAATGTTTCAGGGTTAGCATTCGATCTCTACAGTTGTGAGTCTCTGAAAACAGATGCCACTGTTTTCCTATCTTCTCAATGGGATTCAAAAATAGGTATCGTTTTTAAGCTACACTCCTTTTCGTCAGTTACTGCAGCCAGTGCAGGCTGTTATTCTAAGCATTGTCTGCAGAATGATTTAATTAGTCCTGGATGGATCACCTAATAGATAGCAATGATTCTTAGGTTGATTTTGCAATGCTTATTGTACAAACAGTATTCAGCTGTTTAATTGTGATTTGTACTTCTTTGTTCAGTGGGAAACATTTCAAGAAGAGTTTCTCTCGTCCATTATCCAGAACCCGAGGAGTTACAGAAACGTGTTATTGAGAATAAGAAGTTGAAGTTACAAAAATCCACAGGAACCTCGGTGCTAAATTCTGCTAGTCGGTTTTCAACTCCTACTCAGGGTAGTAGACGGAGGAGCTCACAATCTGCATCTAAGTACCCAGCTAGCACATTTACAACCAGCAAGTATACTTTAAATGCTTCCAGCGGACAGCCATTTAAACCTTCAAAACGAAGACGTACTGAGGAATCATCCGGTTCCAAGGGGCGATCTACTGTTGACAATGGTAGCACTGGGGGTCCTTCATGATCATCCTATAGAAAAACCAATTTTGCATCTGTTTGGTGTATGTGCTAATTGAAGTGAAGCATTTGATTATAAAACCTGCAATGAAATTACAGAATGAGTGCAGGAAGGTTCCAGGGAAAACCTGAGATGGACCATCCTTTTTCCAGTCAAGCTAGTGGTGGCTGCAGCATGATGTTTTTGCATTATTGGCTGTGAAGGAAAGAGCAGGTACCGGATTCAAGAAAAATGGCCTAGTTATTTTGGTGGAGCTTTTTGTTTTTGTTTTCCCCCTGCTTTTAAGTTTTAACCCTGTAGACTTTTCATATCTTTCCTCTCTGAACCTCTGTTTTTATTTTTATTTTTTATTGACTTCTTGGTGGTAGCATATTTAAAGTTCATGTGTGGTTCTTCATGATACTATTGATCATTAGCTGGGTTATTTTATGTGCGTTTCTAAACAAGGATTTAATAATAATAATCTTAAACTGAACGAATAACTGATCAGATATGATCTAGCTACAAAAGTGGAGGATGAATTAAAGACTACGTCAAAACAAATAACAGTCGACTAACAGCTCTATTTTAACTCAACTAGCTGATTTATTGGAACTAAAAAGATTCTTCTAAATCTTAACACCCTCCCTTAAACTAATTACTTCAAAGTGGAGTAATTAGTTTACAGTAGGCCTTTCACAAACTCCCAGCAAGGTGCGTAGCTTCAAAAATAGATCAAGTTTTAATGGCTTGGTCATAATATCAGCAACTTGATCTTCTGTGCCACAATACTGCAGTTCCACAATTCCTTCCTTGGTCAAATCCCTTAAGAAGTGAAACCTCACGTCTATGTGTTTGCTGCGACCATGTAGAACAGGATTCTTTGATAACTTTATTGCTGAACTGCTGTCACAAAATATAATGGTTTTATTAGACTGAGGAACTTCAAACTTCTCCAAGATTCTTTGTACCCAAATCGCCTGACATGCACAGGAAGCTGCAGCCACAAATTCTGCCTCAGTCGTGGAAAGAGTGACAATCTGTTGTTTTCTTGACGACCATGACACAAAGACTGAACTCATCATGAATACAGACCCGTAAGTGCTTTTTCTGCCTTCTATATCTCCGGCATAATCGCCGTATGCCACCAGCCTTTCTATCCCTCCCTTCCTGTAGAATATCCCAAAGCTTGTTGTTCCTTTCAAGTACCTTAAAACTCGTTTTGCTACTTGAAGATGGAGTTCTGTTGGTTGAGCCATGAACCTGCTAATCAGACTTACACTATACATTAAGTCTGGACGAGTAGTAGTTAAATACATCAGACTTCCAACGACTTGCTTGAAATAAGTTGGGTCGACTCTAACTCCACCATCATCTCTGATCAGTTTAGTGCCTGGAACAATCGGATTATGAACCGGATTGCTATTCTCCATCCCAAACCTCTCAAGCACATCTAGAGCATACTTATTTTGATGAATAAAAATACCATCACTCATCTGTAACACTTCAATCCCAAGGAAGTATCTCATTTGCCCTAGGTCACTCATGTCAAACTCCTTCATCATTGCTTTCTTAAACTCACAGAACATGTATTCATTATTTCCAGTAAAAATTAGATCATCAACATACAAACCAACAATCAAAATGTTACCTTCTTTCTTTGGTTTTGAAGAAAAGAGTTTGCTCACTGCTGCTTCTTTCAAACCCCTCCTTTAAAAAATGTGACTCAATGCGACTAAACCATGCTCGAGGAGCTTGTTTTAAGCCATATAAAGCCTTCTTCAATCTGTAAACCTGATGAGGCTTATCCTTTACTGTGTAACCCTCTGGTTGTTCCACGAAGACTTCCTCACTAAGTTCTCCATGGAGGAAAGCTGACTTCACATCAAGTTGGTAGATAGTCCATCCCTTTTGAGCAGCAAGGGCAACCATCAGTCTCACTGTATCCATCCTTGCAACTGGGGCAAATACTTCTGAATAATCCACTCCATATTCTTGTGCATAACCTTTAGCCACCAAGCGTGCTTTGTACTTGTCAACTCTTCCAAATTCATCCATTTTTGTCTTGTAGATCCACTTGACACCTATTGCTTTAGCTCCTGCAGGTAAATCAGTGAGTGTCCAAGTTTTATTTTTTTCAATTGCCTTTATTTCTGAGTCCATAGCATCTCTCCACTTGCTGCTCTTTACTGCCTCTTTAAAACTTATTGGATCATTGCCTGCAAATAAAGCAAAACCAATTTCATAATCTCTCATCCATGCCGGTGGTCTCCGATTCTTCCTTCTGAAGCGGATGCTTCCTCACCATCTGTAGCTGAATTATTATCTGGAGCATGCTCCCCATCACTTTCAGATTCACTGGACTCAGAAGTTGCACCTTCTCCCTCATTGTTTTCTGTCTCCAAGTCGATCTGAAGTTGTTCCTCATTACCAGCATCCCAATTCCAGGCCTTGCTTTCATCAAACACTACGTCCCTGCTGATTATCAATTTTTTGTTTATCGGATCATAAAGCCTGTAGGCTTTCGATTCATCACTTACTCCAATAAACACACAAGTGATGCTCTTGTCTTCTAGTTTTTCGTTTTCATCGGACACATGAACGTAGGAAATACAACCAAACACTCGGAAATGTGACACGGAAGGTTTACCTCCACTCCACGCCTCCTCAGGTGTCATATTTTGCACAGCTAGGGTCGGGCTTCGATTTAATATATGCACTGTCCACTTTACAGATTCAGGCCAGAAGGTTTTGGGCATTTTCTTCTCGGATAGCATGCTTCGAACCATATTCATTATGGTTCTGTTCTTCCTTTCCGCAACTCCGTTTTGCTGTGGAGTATAGCCTCTTTGTTAATTGTCTCTTGATCCCCTGTTCCTTACAGAAATCATTGAAGCTTTGTGAAGTGAATTCTCCTCCACGATCAGTGCGCAAGCACTTGATATAATCACCAGTCTCTTTTTCTACATATCTCTTAAACTCTTTGAAAGTTTGTAAAGCTTCTGACTTTTCCATTAGAAAATAGACCCAAGCTTTTCTAGTATAATCATCAATGAAACAGATGAGGTACCTTTTATTGCTGTTGGAAATGGGAGTAATTGGTCCACAAATATCAGTGTGGATTAGCTCCGATTTTTTGTGTGGCTCTCCGAGCGATCTTGTTTGGAAATGGATCCCTATGTTGTTTCCCCACCATACAATCTTTGCACACAAGAGATGCAGTAGGCAGCTTCGGCAATCCATGTACCATCTGTTTGTCACAAAGAGTCTTAAGGCCTTTGTGGCTAAGGTGTCCATAACGGCAATGCCACAGTTAGCTAAATTTTCGAGGATACATGAAAACATGCAGATTTTTCGTAAAGATATGGAAGATAGTTGAACATTCGATTTGAGGTCATGTTGGTCTGAATAATCAGCCCCTTTTCGGATGGTATATTTTGCATGTTCATTTTTGAATGATGATTGATAAGCCCTTGTCTTGGAGCTGCCCGAGGCTCAATAAGTTGTTTCTCAAGTCAGGTACGAAAAACACTTCAGTAATCAAATGGGTACGTTCTCTTATCTTCAGTCTCTCATCACCTTTTCCAAGTACTCAAATCTTTGTGTCATTTCCAGCCTTCACCATTTGTCCAATCCTTCATCTAAATCACGTAACATGGTCTTGTCCCCACACATATGGTTTGAGCAACCAATCCAAAACCATATATCCTCCTTTCTGGCTTCGCTCTGTTCCACCTGAGCCATCAGCAACATCTCTTCATCCTCTTCAATGAAATTTGCTTCCTTTTCCCATGTTGGACATTCATACTGAAAATGTCCAAGTCTGTGGCATTTGTAGCATTCAACAGTGGCCTTGTTGAAGCTTAGACGTCCCCTTCCTCTTCCTCTGCCTCGAAATGCTCCCCGGCCTCGACCTCTTGTTCCTGCCCTATCTTCATAGGTGACTTTCAGTACTTGTTCTTCTGCAGTATGCTTGGACAGTTTCTGCTCATGCACAATCAATGAACTGTGAAGTTCATCAATAGATAGCTCATCAATATCCTTAGATTCTTCAATGGAGCAGACAATGTAATTAAATCTGTCACTTAGTGAACGCAAAATCTTCTCAACCACTGTAACATCTTTCATATGTTCACCATAATTCCTCATTTTGTTAGCAACAGCCATAACTCGAGAAAAATAGTCAGAGACTTTCTCACCAGACTTCATTTCTAATATTTCAAACTCTTTGCGAAGGGCTTGAAGGGCAGACCTTTTGACTCTTGCATTACCCTCATATTTCTTCTTCATGGATTGCCATATTTGCTTGGCCGTGTCCTTCTGGAGAATTGTTTCCAGAATTGGTCTATCTATAGCTTGGAATAGATAGTTCTTCACTTTCATGTCTTTTAACTTCAGTTCTTGCAAACGTTGCTGCTGTGCATCTGTAAGCACTGCTCCTTCTGCAGGCTCCTCATAGCCGGTTTCAATTAGGCTCCAATACTCTTTGGACCTTAGGAAATTTTCCATCAACATACTCCAATGGTCATAATGACCGTCAAGCGAGGTATGGCAGGTTGCACGAAACTCCCTTCACTCATGGTGTTTGCCGCAGAACACAAGAAGTCAGCCGCTTGCTTTCTACAAGCCCAAAGAGGGCTCGATACCAAATGTAAAAGTTAAAACCAAACAAATGTTGTGATATCCGGAACTTGACTCGCGCACTTTATTGAATTGTAGAAGTGGCTATTTATAGCCTTTACAGGGGAACTTAAACTGAACGAATAACTGATCAGATATGATCTAGCTACAAAAGTGGAGGATGAATTAAAGACTACGTCAAAACAAATAACAGTCGACTAACAGCTCTATTTTAACCGAACTAGCTGATTTATTGGAACTAAAAAGATTCTTCTAAATCTTAACAATAATAATAATAATAATAATAATAGTTGCAACAACTACCTGACTGATTAAAGAGACATGCTAGTGAAGAAGATCAATCACCGTAAGACTAATGTGGTTACCTCTGTGAGAAGATTTTCAACAACTAGCATCCGAAATTTCATGCTGGCTGATTATCCTAAAATAAGCAGCACCAAAACCATAGCTTATTACTCGCTTTGCATGTTTCTAGCTTTACTTTTAATTTCTAAGACAAGAAATTTCAGGTTTTCTAATAATTTCATTCAAATAACAATTAAAGCTAAAACAAGATCCAATGTTACAATTGAGTGTACATATATCACTAAGGTGGTCTTTGTAGCCATGTGGAACGGGAGTGTTTGAAACCTTTAAAGGGGTTAGCTGGTAAGGAGAATCCCTGGCTTCGCTTTCGAAACCTCCAGAAGCACGAGGGGGCTCAGTCTGGAAAGGAGCCCTTTCTGCATGAGCCTCGTATGGAGGTGTCGTGAGTGCTTTCTCCGGCGGCTCCGGGGGGTGATGGTGGGGACAAGTAAAGGTTCTAGCAAGGGATTATATGTACGTAGTCCCTATCTTCTTCCAAGCCTTGACAATCGCATGAACATCCCGAGATTCCCTAATATTCTATTGAATCGCGGCTTGGGAGAAGATTAGGGAATATGACTCTAAGAGGCTTCTCAAGGAGCACCTTAAGCGTCTCATTGGGATCCGCGGCTCTGGCCTTGCAATTTGCCAGCCTGGATCACAATTCGCGGCTCTGGTCTTGAGATTCGCCGGCTCGGGGTCGCGATTCATCAGCCCTAGGCCAGCGAACCGTTGTCGGTGAAGGTGGAGGAGGGTGGCAGGGGGAGGTTGATGGTAGGGGATATCTGGGGTAAAAATGTGATTTTTTTTAATTTTTTGGGCAAAAATTGTTAGTAAAAATTTTAGCATCCATTTTTTTCAATAAACCTAAAAAATCTAATGGAAGTTAACGTCCGTGGGATTTTTATATAATTTCACAAACTTTGAGGTGTTTTTTCAAGAATGCCGAAATTGTGTGTGGGGGGGGTTGTTGTAGAACTTCTTTTGCGCGCTCTTACTCAATTAAATGGCTCATTTGATTTTTCAGCTCGTATTTGACTCAAATTATTACTAAGAGGAATTTGTCAAAAAAATTTTGAAAAAAATATGAGTATTTGAAAACTAGAAGCATTGAATTTTTTATTGGGAAATAAACCTAAGGAGTTTGAATATAAAAATGTTTGAGAAACAAATCATACATTAAATGCTGAAAACTAAATGGGCAAATTATTTAAGTATGAATGAAGTATTTGAATAGTGGTGGAGTCAAGGGGTTAAATGATTAGATTGTAAAGTAGTGGTTGAATGTATTTTCAATTAAAGTTTAGAAATATGTGTGTAATGAGTTTAGTAGTAATTCTGTGGAATCCTAAGCACTTGGCATGGTGTTCGAGTTTTCGGTGTCCCTAACCCGCTGCTCTCTTTGTATAAAAAAAAGTAGTAATTTTATGGAAACAAATTACATAAATAGGGTTCAAATCTATGAAAGATATAGATATATAACCTATAATTTGTAAAAATTTAGTGTGGGAAGTTGTCCCCACTACATAAATAGGGTTCAAACTTTTTATTTTTTTCATTGCCTTTCCCTCTGTTTCTCTGGCGGATTGCTCTTTTGCTTCACTGAACCAAAATACAGGCTGAATCAAATAAGGTCAATTGTTAAAATTCTCATGGGTAATTTTGAGAGAAGGGCCGTTTAACGCTATAAAATGTCTCATAGAACGCTAGGAGGGAGGAGCGTGTTGCGTTTAGCTTCTTGATGATCCCAACGTTTTAGGTATGTTTGATTTATTAAAGTAGCTTTTACATTTTTTAAAAAATTATCTATGTGCAATTTATAGTATTTAAATGTAACTGTTTGATTTGATCATCAAAAAATTATTTTAAATGCTATAACTTCTTGAAAGTTGAAACTGTTGGAGTTGTTGATTCAAATTATCAAAGCATTAAAAGATAGAAGGACTAATATCATAATTATGCCCATTATTGTTTTATTATAAGTATATAGGTGTTGTGTGTGCGTGTGTAGTTTAGAGAAGAGAGAGCTGCATGTGTGCGAGAATTGTTTGAGCCACAAAAGTGTTTTGTGTGCAAGGTGTGTGTGGAGTGTTGTGCGTGAGTTGTGTGATTAGCCGTTGGTGCTAATTTAATGTGAGAAAGATTGGTGTTTGTAATTGGTGTTTTTGAGATTGATAATGAAAAAAACCGTGAAATCGTCACGGCGAAAAATATTATTTGTGTTGTTTGCACACAAACCGAGAACCCAATAGAAACGGCTATTTCCAAATGGGTTGTGGGGATCCAAAGTTGCTAACTGGGTGACAGCACAAGAGAGACAAAATGAATGTCTTACAAGAGTAATTTTGAACACAACGCCATTTTGGAATGACAGGTATCATTTTGAACAATTCTGAATAGAATGTCTTAAATGGTACCTCCCTCGTTAGAAAAATGATGCGTTTTATTAATAAATAAAAAATAAAAAAATACACCCTCCGTTTTCAAAAACTTCTACACTTTAACTTTCATTTTCATGAAATTTAGTATTTAACTCAAATTTTTACAAAGATAAACGGTAAAAACAATTCATAAAAAATAGTTTTAAAAAATTTAGATTTCAAATTATTGTAAGCATATGAATTATATTAGTTTTAAATGTCTAGCAATTCATGAAAAAAACATATATTAATTACTGTAAAACAATAAAAAGAAAGTAAACTTTTTAGGGACGGATGGAGTATTTAATTTATAATTTTATTTCTTCAATATTAATATTTTGATATACAACATCAAATAATTTAAATGCAAATTATAAATCAATATTGGAAAAGGAATTTACTAATTTTTATAATGACTTCTTTCTACTAATAATTCGAAACTCAGGACAAGGACAAGAGTCCAAAAGGCAACTAGGCTATAAATAGACAACATTGATTCACATTTCTCACCAAATTACAAATTACTTACTCTCTCCCTGATCCAAAAATTCCTATTTTCTCCTCTAATTTTCTTATCCTTTTAATTGTTCAGCTTCCAAATAATTTGCAATTCTCAACTGGTGGTGGAGGAATGGCAGCGGCAGCTCTCAAGTTTGTTGTCCTTCTTTTTCTTATTTCCTTCCATCACCTTCCACAAGGAACGCCCCAACCAATACCCGGCAAGCTAAATTGCTCTTCTTCTTTTTTTTTTTCTTCATATTTTCAGTTAACATCGAATATCAAACGAATATCAAACTCAGAAATATTTAAGACTCATTTCAGTTCTAAACATTTAATTAACCTCACGATGACATGCGGATAGTCCATTTAAAAAACGTTAGTTTCTAGGTATATTTTTTAGAATTTTTTTAGCGAATTTTTCTTTGTGTAATTTTGAATCAAACACAAGTGTAAAAATGTGATACACATTATTTAACTTTATGTCTAAAAACTAATGAAAAAATTATTTAAGACTTCATTGTGTACTCTTTTTTCTTATTTCTATTCTTCTTAGAATTACAATGAAAACAAAACAAGACAAAAAAAAGTTGGGAGAAATGGTAATTTTTTTACTCAAGTTTACAAAATATATAAATTTGTCACTAAAGTTCATCTTGAAGCAAAAATGTCACCAATATTTTATTGAAAGTGTAAATTCGCCGTTGGATGTTAAGTTATCTTTGTTGGCAATGAGATGCGCTTAAATGGAGTTGTCATTGGGCGGTTACGTGGATATGACTGTACATTTCGTAAAGTTAGTGTTTTAATTTCACTTAGAATTTGTAAAACTAAGAATCGAAGGGGAAATTAACTATTAACCCTACAAAATGTATAGTCATTGTTCACGCAATTACCTAGTGGCATGCCACGTGAGCGTCATCTAGCACATCCCACTGCAACTGGGACAATATAACGTCTAGTGACAAATTTACTCATTCAATAAAACATTGATGACATTATCACTTCAAAATGATCTTCAATAGTAAATTTAGAGATTTCGTTAACTTCAATGACAAAATTACCATTTCTGCCAAAAATAGTTTTTGTTTTGGTAAGCTAATGACTAATTAAAGGATTTGTAGTGCTTTATTTAAACATTGGGGTACTGTTCAAAAAAAAGATTGGGTAAAAAATGGTATAATTTGATGAAATATTTGATTAGTGATGTGATATTTATGAGAGGAGAAACCGGAGGGATAGAGAGTTGATTTGATGTTTTGTTGATGAAATTTTGATAGAAAAATTCATGAACACGCCCTAAAGTGGGTTTCACAATTTCATCATGCGTTTCAGGTATCTACCTAGGAGATGAATGTGCAACCTTCAGTCCCTACCCTGGAGGTTGTACAGATCATGCTCTATGTCCAGTTCACTGCGGTACATTTGGCCAAAGTACTGAAGAGGACTTCTGTTTTACAAGAGCAATTTGCTGCTGTACCCCATTGGTAAACCGAAAATGTGTACCGTATTTTGCATATCCTGATGCTGATTGTTTTGCAAACCTCTACGACTGTTATGACAAATGTAACACTATCTTGGTCTTAGACCCAACTGCTCATTGTCGAGGTGATTACATCTGTTGCTGTTAGAATTACATCTGTTGCTGATCCAGTAGTAAAAGATGCAAACACTCATCTGTGGTTGTATGAATAATATTGTCATTGAATAAATTTAGAATCATGCATCATGAACTTCTCATGGCTGAATCAATGCTTCTGTTCTTCCTTGTAATTGATTTATACTCTTAAAAAAGTTCAAAATTAAAGGTCAGTGATATGCTTACCAATAGCTTGTGTTGGCAACAACAGATAGCCCACATGAAATACCAGAAACACATTGAACTTTTCATGTGGTTTTTGTAGAAAACAACTAAAACCAAACTATTAGGGTTTTGCTTTAATGATCACAAGCACAAAATGCTCCCATGATCTCATGGTACTACATTGAATTCGCCCGAGGATCAAACATATGAATGCCCCTCACAAATGGCCGTACAAACTGAGCAAGAACTAACCAGATGTTTTGTCCCCTCCAAACGCCGAATCTAGGTATTCGGTTTGTTTGAGATGACGTACATCACCCCAAGTTGTTATCTTCCAGTCACTGTTAGACAAATGAAATATGTTAATGGAGGTATTTAGAATCTTCCCTGCTGATTTGTCATTTGGACGAGCTCGCTTGTACAGTGATCTAATAACACCACCATGAGTAACCACAACCACACGTTCTCCTGCCGTAGGGATAAACAACATGGTCATGTATTTCACATTAAAGAGTTCATCAACTAAATCAGAACATAACATCCCACTGTCATTAATAGATAGCATCCCCATGGAAGAGTTAAGTTAGTTTCAACATGTTCAACTGTTTATTGAGGTTCAAAATTGTGACGAAAATCAATCAATCAATCAACCAAGCCTTAATCCCAACTCGTTGGGGTCGGCTGCATGAATCCTGCGTCTCCATTCCGCTCTATTTGTTACGAGGTCCTCCGAAAGTTCTAGTAACTAGACTTACCCATGTAAGTTTAGGCCTTCCCTTATCTCGTGTAAACTCTCCCAAGTCTAACCTATCAGTTCTGCGCACTGGCGCATCTAAAGGTCTTCTTTGTACATGCCCAAACCACCTAAGCCGGCCTTCTCTGATTTTATCTTCAATTGGTGCTACTCCCACTAAGCCCGGAATATTCTCATTTCTCATTCTATCTCTCAAGGTGTGTCCACTCATCCACCAAAGCATTCGCATCTCCGCGACGTTCATTTTGCTCATATTTTGTGTTTTCACTGCCCAACATTCAGTGCCATATAACATGACTGGTCTAATAGCTGTCGTATAAAATTTTCCTTTCAACGCTAGTGGGATATTTTTATCAAGTAACACCCCAGTAGCCCCTCTCCATTTTGCCCACCCTGCCTTTATCCGATGGTTGACATCCTCATCAATATTTCTCTCCTTTTAGATAATAGAACCTAAGTATTTAAAGGAGTTGCATTTGCGGAGCTCCCGACCCTTTAATGCAACCCTACAGGCTTCTCCACTCCTGCTCATGCTAAACTTACACTCCATATACTCCGTTTTGGCTCTACTTATTCTAAATCCTTTGGATTCTAAAGCATCTCTCCAATTTTCTAATTTCTGGCTTACCCCTTCTCTGGTTTCATCCACCAAGACTATGTCATCTGCGAAAAGCATGCACCAAGGGACATCATCTTGTATAGACTTTGTAAGTTCATCCATCACCAACGTGAAGAGGTACGGGCTTAGAGCCGAACCTTGGTGCAAACCGATGGTGATCGGGAACTCTTCTGTATAACCTCCTGGGGTTCTAACACAAGAAGTTGCTCCGTCATACATGTCTCTAATGACATTGATATACCTAACTGAGACATGTTTCTTCTCAAGCACCCGCCATAAAACTTCTCTTGGGACTCTATCGTATGCCTTCTCCAAATCAATGAAAACCATGTAGAGATCTCTATGTTGCTCTCTAAACCGTTCCATCAATCTCCGTAGGGAGTATATGGCCTCCATAGTAGATCTCCTAGGCATAAAACCAAATTGATTATTTGTAACATCTGTATCGCATCTCAATCTGTACTCCACCACTCTCTCCCATAGCTTCATGGAGTGACTCATCAGTTTGATACCCCTATAATTTGAGCAATCCTGAAAGTCTCCTTTGTTTCGATATATTGGGATGATAGTACTTTTCCTTCACTGATCTGGCATCATTTTAGTCTTAAGGATAATGTTAAAGAGCTTTGTCAACCATAGAATGCCCTTTTCTCCTCAAGATTTCCAAACTTCTATTGGGATACCATCTGGTCCTACCGTCTCTCCTACTTTCATCTTTCTTAGGGCATTCCGAACTTCTGACACTCTTATCCCTCTAGTGTAATTAACATTTTTATCTGCTTCCTGAGTGTCCAAATCCCCTACTTTTGGTGGGGGTCCATTCATTAGTTTGTCAAAATAACTCCCCCATCTTTCCTTAATATCTTTATCGGCAACTAACACTTTGTGCTCCTCATTCTTTATACACCTCACTTGGTTTAGATCTCTTGTTTTTCACTCTTTTAGCTTGTCCAGTCTATATATATCTCTTTCCCCTTCCTTTGTACCCAACTTTTTGTTAGCTCCTCATATACTACCGAGAGGGCTTCCCTTACTGCTTTTCGCACCTCCTTTTTTGCTATCTTATATCTGGTGAAAGCTTCTCCATTTTAGCATTTTGGTAGTTCTATGTAGCAATCTCTTTTTTCTTTAATTGCTTTTTGGACCTTGTCATTCCACCACCAGGTCTCCTTACTTTGTGGCCCTCTACCTCTTGACTCGCCTAGGATATCTATTGCTATATCTATAATAAAACCTATTGTTTTATTCCAACAAGTGTAGCTGTCGATGTCTTAAGTCTAAACGGATAACCTTTTCTACCTTCTCTCTGAATGCTACTTGCTTTTCCCCTTTCAAATTCCACCATCTAATCCTTGGAGTCCTAGGTTCTTGCTGTCTAGGATTCCCCACTAACCTATGTTGACTAGTGATGCTCTCTCCCGGGATTACCTTGCAATCTTTACACCAACCTTTATCCCCACGCCTAACGAGAAAGTAGTCTATTTGACTTCTATTGTACCAACTCTTAAAGGTCATTAGATGGGAGTCTCGCTTCTTAAAGCAAGTGTTGCTTAGCACTAGGTCGTAAGCTAATGCGAAGTCTAGGATTGCCCTCCCTCCCTCGTTTCTTTCCCCAAAACCAAAGCCCCCATGCACCCTCTCATAGCCCGAGTTATTCTCGCCTACATGTCCGTTAAAATCTCCTCCAATGAAGACTTTCTCACTAGGTGGTATAGCCTGGATCAGACTATCCAAATCTTCCCAAAAGTTTCACTTAGTCTCACTATCTAATCCTATTTGGGGTGCATAGACACTAACTATGTTAAGAATCTCTACTCCTACCACTAGTTTGATCATTATAACACTATCACTTATTCTTTTTACCTCTACTACATCTTCCTTAAGACTGCTATCTAAGACGATACCAACCCCATTTCTATTTTTCTGCTTGCCTGAGTACCAAAGCTTAAAACCTGAGTTGGCCAGTTCTCTAGCCTTTGCTCCTATCCATTTTGTTTCTTGGAGGCATGCTATATTAACTCTTCTTCTACCTAGGGTTTCTACTAGCTCTATGGATTTTCCCGTCAAAGACCCTACATTAAGCGTTGCTGCCCTCAACCTCCTACCTTGGACTAGCCTCCTTACTCCCCTCACCCGTCCATTAAAGTGGGGGAACCCTTGCTTATTTGTCACCACATCCGGGCGCCGATGTGGCATGCCGCTTCTGGGCGACGCCCTAGCTTCCCCTTGCCTACTTTTCACTACACCCAGGTACTGATGCAACGCGTCGTGTGTGGAGGACGCCCCCATTCAAATAATAGCAGGATTCATGCTCATAGATGTGACAAGTTTTTTAAGTTGGCTGTCGACCTACCACTCCCTCCTCCTTTATTCGGGCTTGGGACCGGCAACCCGAGGAACTCGGGCAGGCAGAGTTAAAATTGTGACGAAAATGCTGAACATAAATTAACGAATGGAACTAAGCAACTTAGGACAACATAACCAACAATCAGAGTGAATCTTCAGACCAGAAATCTACCTGTATGCTTCTGAGCAATTCTGTGCAATGAGGATGTGCAGCGATTCAAAAGTTGTTCCATGCTTTCTCCACCGCCCTACATATGTAAAACAGAGAAGGCATGAAAAGCCAGAATGAATGATGATGCTCTAATGACGCTTTATGTTTTGTACAGCAGAACAAATTCAGATTTTAAAAAAATGGTTTATAGATGTTTTTGGCTAAGCAACAGAGAACTGTTAATGCTGCCATTTGACATTCCAAGAGAATTCACTCTTGGATATAGGAAGCAGGGAGAAAAGGACAATGTTCAGGAAAAGAAAAGAAAAAGAAAAATACAAGGGACAAGTAGGAGTCTGTAACAAGCCAAAGGCGCAGACTTTAACATGGGCATAAAGAATTCTTAATCTAAAGCAATTGCATCATTTAGTGAGTCATGTTTGATTGGTGTGTCATCACAAGCTTTCACATCACAGCCGAAGGGGCTTAGTGTTCAGGGGGCTAAGTGTGTCAGGTTTCAGTTGAAGGGTCTTAGCGTTCTGGTGAATTGATCAGGGACCTGGATGATTTAGGCCTTCCATTACTATCATAAGCAATAAAAGGATGATCCTGCTTCAAAGAACACACATGCTATCACTTCAATACAGAATGGAATTGTGTGCTGGAGAAATAATGTCGATTTCACCCATATGTCAACACACAAAACATAAATTAAGAGAAATAAATTACTCCCTCCGTCCCAATTCAATTGTTACGTTTCTTTTTCAGCATCTAATCTATGAATTTTTTTCTTCAATATTTTTTTATACAATGTCAAATAATTTATATACAAAAGATAACTTAAAGAGTCTAGTTTCTAAAAACATTTTTTTTTCAAATTTTTTTAACCCTTTCAAGATTCATGCAAATTATAAGGGTGAAACTGAAAATCCAAGCTGTTCTATATGTTTTCAATTAATTTTATCAACCAAAACTATGAAAAGTAGGCAATATCTGGAAATGCAATACAGTTCTCGTTGATTACCTTCCAACAAAACACATTGCCTTTATTTTTTTTTTTCAGAAGTTATGTAACCATATAATCAGCTTCCAAGAATGTCTTAATTTGATGCTAACTCATGTAAAATTTCTAAAAGAAAGTGCCTGTAAATGCTATGTGATACTATAACCAAAGTCCCAAGTATGCAAGAGAACATTTTTCATCCTCAATGTCTGTCTTCTGTTCTTTTGTTTTGTTTTTCCTCTTACCTGTTATTAGGATCATTAGACAATGCCGACTATAATATTAACCATTTTTTCTATACTGCAAGTTGAAAAAGTTAATAAGCCCTAGAAAATTCAAGATGGTACTTACTGGTAAATCTTGATCGGTCCTATGAGACAAAAATGCCTTGTAAGCACTAGGACTCGCTTTGGCAGCATCACGTAAAACCATGCCCTGAAGATCCCCTAGATGTCTTTCACGTAAGTCTGCGTCTTTCACAACCTGAATTTTATATCCAGAAGAAAGTGTAGAGCAAGAGATTTAATACTCCCAGCGTACTGATTTGATTGTTACGTTTGAATTTCGATTCCATGTTTGACTTAAATTTTTACTAGGAAGAATTTGTTCAAATATTTTTAGAAACCAGAAACACCGATTTACCTAATGCATATTTGACATTGTAACTATTTCGTTTCTTTGGTCACTCAGATTACCAGGGATGGAACAGGATGATGGAAAAAAAGATGGGATGGGATGTGGGCACATACCATCCAGTGTCAGGTGCACATAATAGCAGCAAATGTAGAGCACAACGTAACATAATTTTGTGTGTGTGTGTGTGTGTCCTACTAAAAAAGGATTCATAGTTAAGAGAGGCGATCAAGCAAAAGAGAAAGGCTAAATATGGAAAGCCATGACCACTGGCAAACAGTTTTATTTTATTATCTAAAAATAACTATGCAATGATTAGGAAATTCGACAGTTCGCAACTCCAAGAATGTCAGAAAGTGTAAGCATACCTCCAAACCACCACAAGAAGAAGCAATTATCTCTGCTGTATCAAGAGCGCGTTTCAGATCAGAAGAGTATATGGCAGATATTTTAGGCCCTTGGTTCAATCGCTGAGCTACCTTAGAACAAAGAAGAGAAGAACGGTCATATTTACAAAGCATCAATAATTTAGAAGAGACAACGTTTCTACAAGAATATACAAGTAGAATAAACAGCATACAGAAGCTGCTTGCTTTCTCCCAACTTCATTTAATTCAACATCCAAGTGTCCCTATAAGATAAAAAGGAAAAAAAGAATGCATTAGGATGGAACTGAAATGTTTGAGACATGGATAAGAAACCATTGATATTGCATATGAAATAAATAAGAACACGACAAAATGAGATCAAAATCAATACAGCAAGTATCTCATTGTAAACTTAAAAACCTGGCAAAGAGTATCATATTAGAGTTAAATGGCTCAGTAAATCATCCTTTTGTTGCCTTTTTTTTTTCTCATTGCGAGATGCTTGATAGCAGTAAAAAAGACAAATGGGACTATTGAGTGAGAAACGGGACAACACCTGAAGCCTTCCATCAGCATTCCATGCAGTTTCTCCATGGCGAACCACAACAATCTCAGTGCAAGAAGGATCTACAGAGCTGTAATCAGAATTCAAATGCAATCAAAGAATTATTCTAGAATGCGATACCTCTAACCATCTTGCTCTCGTTGGAAATTTACCAGGAACTGGAGTAAGACATCGGATGGGATTCTGAAGCACGAGACTCTTCACCAGTTGAGTCGAGGGGTAAGTCAGGCATAAACTTTCTTGCCCTGATAGTATATAGCAACCGATTCTTGTTCCCAGAAATTCTACAAATTCAAAACATGTTATATAGGCAAAGCGGCTCACTGATAACTTAGCGCTGAGTTTATAACACTAAAGAAAGGTATTAACCCTTGACAATGAATTCCAGAAAACGAAGAAAATGCCACAAACAGTAAACAGATCAAGCCCGCAGCCAAGTGAGAGCAAGAGACGCAGAATCCGTAACATTCTTCTCTTTAAACATAACAACTGATATGCTTAAACCATTTTTCTAAACCCGCTCCCCTCTTAGAAAAAGAAAAAAAAAAGAGAAAAGAAAGAAAAGAAAGAAGGAATCAGAGCGTACCTGAGATGAGCAGATTTGCGGTTGTTTGGCAGAGGAAGCGAAGACAAAGCGAAACAAGGCAGCTGAACACGTGAAAGCGACGATTCGGATGAGCATGAGCTACTGCAGAAGAGAGAAAGATTCAGTTCCATGGAAATCAAATACTTACTCGGATTAGCCGGACGATCTGGAAGCGGGGTTGACGAATGCTTTGTTGTCGCCGTCGTCCTGCGCCGGGAAATGACTAATTCAGAGAAAGAGAGAATCGAACCGGAACGAACTGCTTAGATTTGACGCCGGCGGCGTCAATCCAACCATTGATCTTCTCAGCTCCAACTCATTCATGAATCATACCGTTGTTTATTTTCAGGAAACGCAATTTTGACAACAATGTATTGGGTTGGGTATAGATTGTACCCAAGCCCCGTACTCCTCCTCCCTCTTTTATTACAACACTTTCCAAAAACAAAAGACATCCTAAATATTTACAATATTTCTTTTTTTAATAAACTTTTACAAATAAATTTATCAATTTAATCTTTCAATTATCTTTCTTTTTATTTCTTTATTATCTAAATTGACACCACTAACTTCACTCACTCATCTTTTATTTTATTTTTTATTATATGATTTGATACCACTCACTCAACTTTTTTCTCTCTAAAGGCTCTAAAGGGTAATTTTGTCAAAATTCTACTTTTTTCTACTCACCTTAATCCCCGTACCAAATCCATATGTTGCAAAAATTAAGGGACGGAGGAAGTATAAACGTAGTATATATTTTCAGCAAAAAGGGTTAAAAATGCACTAATCTTTTTTAAAGTTTTATATTTATCACTTTCATTTTCAAGCTAGAGTGTCATCCAATTTTTGAAACTGGATTAAAAATGTCATTGCCGTTAAAAGTCGTTTAAAAACCGTTAACTCTTTAGTTTAATTACAAGAAGTAATATTTAAAGTTTTTAACCCTTTACAATTTGATCATAACTCTTTGATTCGCAAGCCTGAAGAATAGACCCACTTACAGTTCGTGGGTCGTTAGCTGGTCGGTGGAATCCAGGGGCGGGTCGCGGCTGCAAAGGCTCTCTCCGGCGGCAGATCGGGTAGGAAATGGAGGCGCGGCGATAGAGGAGTCGATCTGCGGCGGTGGTGGAGCAGATTCGGACCTAGAGCAGCCGGATTCGAGCGAGTTGGTCGAGAACCGGGTCAGCTGATCGAGGGCATTTTCTCCTGCCTCTGGAGATCTCCGGTGGGAGGGAGGGTATTTGCTAGTTCCTTGGAGGTTGGCGGTGATGATGGAAGTCGTGGTTGGTGACAAGAGTTGTCGCAACGTAAAGGGCAAGGTGGAGGGCGTGTCTCGATGAAGAACTGAGGCACTCTGGTGAGTTTGATTGCCACGTCCGCCTTTGTTTCGCGAGCAAATGGCTCGATCGACCGTACCGGCACCGACGCCGGCATCGCCTCTCCCGGCCTTCGGTGAGCCTCCCCGTGCGATTCCAGCTCGATCCACCGCCCAAAGTCGCCGGGACAGTGGTAACTCGCCTCAGGCTTGCGAATCAAAGAGTTAGGATCAAATTGTAAGTGGTTAAAAACTCTGAGTACTACTTTTTGTAATTAAACAAAGAGTTAACATATTTTTTTAACGACTTTTAATGTGGCATTTTTAACCAAGTTTCAAAACTTGGATGACACTCTAGCTCGAAAATTAAGATCAGTGACAAATATAGAACTTTAGGAAATATTAGTGGCATTTTTACCCATTTTCCCTATATTTTCCGTCATTATCATTTTTGTTTTGAAAGCAATTAATTTTATTAATTTATAAACACAAATATTAAAAAGTTTTATTAGTTGACCGTATTTTAATCCTACCATTATCATTTTATGAAAATAATTATTTGAATACATCCCATTAATGCTCTGGATGGATACGATATTAATAAAATTAATTTTTTCCGCATTATATATATAACAAACAATTTACATTGTTACACTATTCATGAATAGTGCAACTATGCACAATTTATGAATAGGCCAAATTATTTTTTTTAGTACGGATATTTTTTGTAGTTAGATTGGAAGAATGTGATATTATAATACCGTATCATCTATTGTTTTATCAGTGATACAATTATACATAATTTTTACTAATACACCGCCGCGAAGCGCGGGTACACCAGTACCTTGTTACTCACTATTCTAAAGATGGAAAAAGTACTGTTGATGTATAGTGGCGCAGCCAATGGAGTTGTACTTTTGGAAAACATGTCTAAGATCCAAATCCACTGTAACTCATCCAATGTATAGTGGCACGTAGTCTTCATCAACTAACTACGCCTAAGATCCGAAATCCATTGTAACTCATCCCTCCCTCATTTCTTTTGGAAAACATGTTGCACTTTTTCGAACCCAAATTGACTGAAGAATGACAAGAAAGCTCCAAACCATGTCCAATAGTCATTAGTTTCCTTAACCTCCACTCTTCCACCGGCATACCTAAAGGGGTTGTATTCAAATCTGCAACCAACCTGAAATGTATACTGATAGGCATCATCCCCAGTCTCATGACTATCCGTCCTGAAAATCATGTACAAAAGGCTTGTTTACCACTTGCACAATCAACACACAAAGAAGGAAAGGTAGACTACTAGTAACTAAACCCTAATCTGTAAAAATACAGAATTTCTCAAACCATACACCCAACAGATTTCAAAGCACAGAATTTTCGACACTTTAACACATCATAAACTAAGGTTCATCATTTTAAAAAAAAAACCAACCCACACAGGAAGCCTTACCTACAACAACCGTTGGTGACGGCATACTCTCTGGCTCCAAACACACGAACCAACTTCACCAACAATTTCCACCGACGACGATGGCGACCGGCGAAGACGATCAACGAGGGCTTCATTTTTTGTTGAGAGTGGGAGTGCAGAGACTCTGTCTTTGCGGGAGTTTAAAGAGGAGAAAAGAATTGTCAACTCATCGTCCAACTCCAGCATCAGCTTCTATGGGTCCCACAAGACACGTGGCAGCTGAGTTGGGAGGCCAAACGTCCGAGTTCTAACGTTACACTAACGGAGGAGAGGTTAGTGGTTAAATCAAGCTGATGAAAAGATTGGTGGCCAAATCAGAC
This sequence comes from Stellera chamaejasme, assembly GCA_024586325.1. NCBI lineage: Eukaryota > Viridiplantae > Streptophyta > Magnoliopsida > Malvales > Thymelaeaceae > Stellera > Stellera chamaejasme. The sequence goes on from CM044986.1 coordinate 3,868,395, forward strand.
TTTTCGACTTACTTTAATGCCTTTTTTGCACCCAAAGCCCAAAAAAATAAACAAAAAACAAAGCTTCGTTAGGTGGTAGTCTTTTTATTTTTTATTTTTTTAAAAAAACAAAGCTTCGTTAGGTAATAGCTCAGTCCAAAGAATTTATTTTCTTATTTGTTGTCCGAAAATTTGTACCTTTTTTCTTTCTAAGAAACAGCGGAAGGCTAGTAACATTTGAGACATTGCTTGCATGTAAAGTTAAATTATACCAGTAAGTACCATCTTGAATTTTGTAATAAAAGATGAGATTGGGTAATTTTGTCAGTAATATAAAAGTTTAGTGGCTGAAGTTACTTTCATCCTACCTAATCTGACATGAAATCAGATCTGTGATGCGTTCTTCTTCTTCTTCTTCCTGCAAAGGAAAAAGGCAGCAGCCATGGCTTGCTTCTATAGCACACCTCACATGCTAGTCCAGCACAACCAGGTGGAGCAAACACCGCCATTGTTGCCGAGCTACAACCCATCAGCAACACCTGCCTTGCAAATCTCCTCAATCATAGTCTGAATCATGTGTCTCCATAAAATCTTATAATTACAAAGAAAGGTACCTACATGAGATGACTAACATGAGTTCCTTTTAATATGAGCAATCAATCCACTTCCATCTTTTCGAAGAACAGAGATCTGAAACAAAAATCTAAAGAGTTTGAGTGTAAGAAGTAAATAAAATCAAAGAGACAATGGAAGAGAGATGAAGAAACAAAAAGAAGAAGAAATGGACGGAAAAGTGATGGAGAGCAAAATGAGAAGAAGAAGAAGAAGAAGAGATAAACGTGTGTGAGAGAAAAATAAATAAACATGTGGAAAAAAATTATCACATTGCCAGCACATTAGTGGAATAATACATAGGTGTCAAACCAATAAATTATTTTCCAAAAAAAACATTAATATGTGTCAGGAATCAAAACATCCAATGAAATGCTAGGTGGATCTACCGCAACCATTTCACGAGATTTTTCATTGTCTTTAAATGATTTGTATCTCTCGACGTTTTTTATCCCACTTCACCTTCGCTTTTTCCCCGGGCCTTGGGGTTTCTTCCATGCACTATGTACTTGATGGTCCTAATTAGTTTAGGTGAAAAGCTGACTAATTCACTAAGCGATTAATTCACTTACAAAATGTTAAGTTTGAAATCCGTCTCAAACAAATACGCTACGATTGTGTAACGAAACAGGTAGTTATTCCGACCGCTACGTTTTTGTCCGCTATTGTTTACGAATCTGCTTCGATGACGCAACAAACATTTTTAAAAATAAATAAAAAAATCGATTTGGATTTGGAAACAAATTAATCTAGATCTGAAACGAAACATTTAGATCCAGGTGAACATGTATTCAAAATAAACATATCTTCAACATTCATCTGCACCAAATTTACAAAACAACACACTGATTGCAACATTTGAAGAGAAACTAACTCAAGAATTCAAAGACAAACTTAAAAATTCAAACAGAAACCAAAAAATTCAAAAGATACCCAAAAACAAACTTAGAAATTCGTCACTAGATCCGCTTCCATGGCCTCCACCACCGGTGCCTCCACGTACTCCACCGCTGCTAGCCTCCACCCACTAGATCTGCAACAAATAGAGAGTTATGAAAATGTGAAGTTGTTCAGATCGTACAGCGTAAAGGTGATAAAGGCGGAGAACGAAACAGAGTGCCTGTTGGCAGCGGATTCTGAGGCTTGCATAGAGTGGTGCATGAGAGAGGGGCACCGACCATGGCGGAGGATGAGCAAAAAAAAAGGCGACTACTTTCTGAGGAAGGGTTTTGTGAGAAAGTTAAAGAGATGAGAAGAGAGTTTGAGCTAGAGTCGGAGAGTTTGAGAGAGAGGAGGTATAGATTTGAAATGGGAAGAGGGAGGATGAATTAAAGAGATTAAGATAGAGAGAAAGAGAGAATCCGATGAAATTTAAAAAATTCCACCTTTGTAGCGCCTTTGAAACAGAGCCGTTTCGATGATAAAAGCCGTTTCAATGATAAAAGTCTCATTGAAGTGGAGAATTTTGCTTTGTAACAGCATGGTTCGTAACAATTCCGTTACAAAACACCGATCAAGTACGTAGTAATGGTTCTTTCCCGTTATTCTTTAGGGCTACCGAACTATGACCTAGCTAGTATTTTCCCTTCTCTTTTAAAAATGGGATGAGTCTCCTTTTTTAGGGATTCCCACACTAGGGATCCCTTCACTTATCAAAAAACAGAAATGGTAAAATCTGACATTTTCCATAATTTAAATGTACTGACTATTTTGTAAGTTCTCAAAATAATGAACTAGTTCTTTCTGTATTTTATCGTAACTCATTTTAGTCATGCGGGCAATGGAATATATTTAACGAGTAACGACGTTAAAATTCTCTGGTTGGGGAATCATCCAAAAAAATCTCGTTGACATTCAGTCCCAAGATTATTCCAAATAACAACATTTCAATCCTAAAATTTAAATTTTGCACATGCTAATTGTCAAATTAGCTTACGTTATAGGGATGCGATTGATTAAAGTTTGTATTGATTAAAGTTTCACATAACTTCTAATGAGTCAACCAATGCTGAAGTTGTTCCTTGCAGTGGAAAATACTGACAACATGATCACATAAAGCCATGCCATAAACACAAAGCTATGTCAATCAAGAGAATGAGATAACCATTATCATAAATACAAACATCCCATCCAGGATTCAAAACACAAACTTTTTTATTTCACACTTTTTCAATCCAAACGAACACAGCCTTGGACAACATATAATTGCCTATCACTAATTACCAGATGTGCTGTTAGTTACCTCCAAAACCTGATGCAAGGTATTCGGTGTGTCTGAGGTGCTCTACATCACCCCAGGATTTTATTTTCCACTCACTATTAGAGAAGTGAAATATGCTGATGGAGGTGTTTCGAATCTTCCCTCCTGACTTGGCCTTAGGACGAACTCGCCGGTAGAGGGATCTGATAACAGCACCGTGAGTGACCACAACCACCCGTTCTCCTGTTGCAGGAACAATCAACATGGCCAAAACATGTTCAACAGTTCAATGAGGTGTGTGTAAGTGTAACTCAGGGCAACATGACCAGCAACCACAGAGTGAACTAAGTACTTTACCTTGATGCTTTTGCGCAATTCTCTGCAGTGAAGATGTGCAGCGATTGTAAAGTTGGTCAAGGCTCTCTCCACCACCCTGCATATGTAAACAGAGAAGTCATAAAACTCAAATGAATGGCTGATCAGCACAAAGAAGAAATGACACTGATTAATTGCATGGTCAAGTGAATGAGATACACAAAGAACACATATCATCTCCATCCATACAGTGACATACAAAACATGGTTTAAGAGGAACAGCTTACCTATTCTTGGACCCGGTAACATACTGACTAAAATGCTAAGCTGCCAATCTTATTCTGAAAGTCATAAGCCCTAGAGAAAATGAGGGTATCACTTACTGGTATAACTTGATCTGTCCTGTGAGACACAAATGCCTTGAAAGCTCTAGATCTCATTTTGGCGGCATCACGAAAAGTCAGGCCCTGAAGATACCCTAGATGTCTTTCACGCAAGTCAGGTTCTTTCACAACCTGAATTTCATATTCTTGTGAGATTTTTTACTATGTAGCTCTCTGTAAATGAATAGGTTGTTAGGTGTCTGAAGTACACTCTAAGGTACCCATGTACCAACAGAATGGATTCAAATCAAGCTTTTCCTCCCATATTTTCCTCTTATAAACTTCACATCAATTTTCCACTTTCTGAAGCAGGAGAATATGAGCAAGTGTAAACATACCTCCAAAACACCACAAGCAGAAGCAATCATTTGTGCTGTATCAAGGGCACGTTTCATATCAGAAGAATATATTGCTGATAATTTAGGACCTTGGCTTAATCTCTTAGCAACCTTAGGAAAAAAGAAGAAAAGAAATAGTCATCAGCAATAAAACAACAAAAGAACAATGGCTTTTCTATAACAGTGTAAAAGTAGAAGTAAAAACATACAGAAGCAGCTTGATGTCTTCCTGTTTCATTTAAATCAACCTCTACGCTTCCCTGTGAGATGACAGAAGTTACATAAAAAATGGAGCCAAAGTAGTGTTCGCTGCAATCATTTCTCGAAAGGGGAGAAAGAAGACAGAACCTGAAGTCTTCCATCAGCATTCCACAGGGTTTCTCCATGGCGAATCACAACAACTTCAGTGCAAGATGGATCAACAGGGCTGCAATTGCCATTGGATTGCAATTAGGTCTTTTAATATCCAGAATGTCATCTCAATTATAACAATCACATGACTCCGTTGGATATTTACCAGGAACCGCTGTCAGACATTGAATAGGGTTCCCAAGATTGATCCTAGGGTTTGGGGGCAAAGTGAGAACAAATAGCAACGAAATGCTTCAACCATTTTTCTTGGCACAAGAACAAAATTCAGAAATCAGAGCGTACCAGGGAACAGAATCGCGCTTGCTTGGAAGAAGAATCGCAAATAAAAAGCACAAGGATGAAACGTGAACACAGGAGTTCTCGAGTCTCTGCGTTCCACGGCCATTCTTTTCAACCCCAAGCTCGTCGACTCTTGCAGACTGCAGTCATGGTCGTCTTTTTTTAAAAAACGCAAAAACGAGGTAAAAGGTTAATTGTGCCACCAAAGTTTACAAAATCTCTAAATTTGTCATTAAAGTTCATTTTAAAACGAGAATGTCACCAATATTTTATTAAAATGGTAAATTTATCACTGAATATTACTGAAACTTAGTCATTGGTCAAAAAAAATAAAATTGGATATTACTACAATAAAATTGAAAATTAGACATTGCTTCAACAAAAAAATATGATTGGTTATTGCTTCAACAAATTGGAAACTGGTCCAACAAAATTAACATTGCTTCAACTAAAAATGGGATATTGCTTTAACATTGCTTCAACTAATGAGATATTGCTCCAACAAAATTGGAAATTATATATTGTTTCAACAAAAATTAAATCTAGTTATTACTTCAACAAAATTGAAAATTAATCATTGCTCCAACAAAATTGGAATTGGACATAACTGCAAGGAAATTGGAGTTGACCATGCTCCAACAAGTTTGAAAACCGATCGACGTTACTCCAACAAATTTGAAAATTGGATATTACTTCCATAAAATTGGAATTGGGCAATACTGTCACAAAATTAAAAATTGGTCATTACTCTAACAAAAATTAAAAATTGGACATTATTCGAATAAAATTAGAAATTAGATATTGCTTCAACAACATTAAAATTTGTTATTGCTCCTACAAGATCATAAATTAATTATCGCTCCATCAAAATTGGAAATTTCTCAAACAAAATTGATTTTCTTTAACATATATACTCCATATGAATTGAATTAAAAATTATAAGTGAAATAAATGATCAAATCTAAATAATAAAAAACATAAAATAATTTTTTTTTTTGAAAAAAAATATTTTAAGGTAAAATAACTTAAGAGTAAATTCCGTTGGCAGTCCCTTAAAAATAATTATTGTCATGTTTTAAAAAGTTGTCATGTTTCAGCATGGTTTTGAAAACCGGACCGGACCGGCCGATCGAACCGGTTGGACCGCGAACCGGCAAGGCAACCGGTCCGGTTTTCGCTTTTGAAGTGCTTGGTCAAGAACCGGTCAAAACCGGAAAAAACCGGTGAGAATCGATGAACCGAAAAACCGGTGATTCCTTCTTCTTTTGTATTTTTTTGAAAAATTTTATCAAAAACTCCCAAATTTTTATCACTAATTTTAATTTATTCCACATTTACTTATAAATTCATATTTAACACATTAATTTTTTTTAATATTTTCTCATAATATATTTTAAAACATTTTTAAACTATAATATAAATATACAAAATAATTTTCAATTATTTTAAATTATTATTTTCAATGACATAATTAATTAAAATATAGAACTTCGAAAACATAAAACCAACAACCAAGTTCAAAGATCCTATGTTCTCAAGCACGAAAACGAAATTGAATAGGACGGGAGTGAGTTTAGCACACGAAATTTGAAGTTACTATTAAGATTAAAAAGGAAATACTCTGAATAGCAATCTCTAAATCTAATGCTCTTCCTAAACGAAACCCAAGTAAAGCACAACTTCAGCAAATTCTGTCAAGGCACCAACTTGGTAATCTGTCCTTAAGGATATAGACATATAGTCCTCTGACTCCTCTCAATAGTTCTTCTCTGCATGCTCAGTGAATTAAACATACTCCAAAGATTCAATTTTTAGTAACATTTCAGTCAAGTGTAAGATGGTCCAAATCTGGATGCAACTTTCTTGTCAGCAAAAATAGGACTGCTCTGTAAAATTGAACCCTTTCACTCATCTGCAGACCCGGTTGCATGATGGGGGAAGCTCGCCCATACATCCTCCCATGTCCTCACTCCATCTGTGACCGACGTCACAACAGATACTGCCTCTTCAACATTCACACGTATTTGATCCTTGCTATCCCTTTCACGGATCGTAACCGATGAAGTTGAGTCCACAGTGATCGCGAATGGCACACCAAGCTCGTCCGTTCTTGCGTACCTTTTCCCAATTGAGGTTCCTGCAATAACCGGGACAAACTAGAGGGCTTCAGGATTATTCACCACATTAGACCAAAAATTGCAATAACCATCAATTTCTCCTGAAAACTTAAGATGCCTGCAGATGTATGATTAAGCTCTAAGAGTCAAGGGTGAGTTCTTTTCGTAAAATTTTTGGGAAAAAATATTTGGTGTGAAGTTTGAGGAGAAGATTGGAGAAAAAGATTGATTTGACAGATTCTTGTTGGACTTTTTTTTATAGAAAAACTCAACCTAAACATGCATATCAGAAGTTTAGCTTCCACACATAGGTTACCTGTAATATCTATCTTATGTGAAACTCCAGCAGCTGTCAATGCCTTTGAGATGAGCTTGGCCACCTCCTCATACTTGGGTTGTTGAACAAGTGGGAATACAGTGCATTTGATAGGAGCCACGAGAGGAGGAAAACGGAACACATTCATCTGTTCATCACCATCTTTACTTGGTCTCGTATAAAATGAGTGCTCATATAAGCAATAAATTATCCTCCCAATACCAAATGAAGGTTCAATCACTGATGGTGTGAAAGTTCTCTGGTGTTCCTTCTTTTTCTCCTTAGAAATAGAAACCATGGTTCGCTTGATAACTACATTTTTCTCAAGAGTGCAGACATAAAATTCAGCCTCCCCCTTGGCCTCCAATGTTGCTTTCATCTCTAGAGCTTCCTTTTCTTTCATAGACTAGCAGAACAGTATTTTTACCAATATTAGCAATCCAGCAACAGAAGAAAATTCCGAAAAGCACAACCCGCAAGAATTCAGATTTCCAAAATGGCAGTTACCTCCAGAGCTTCAACCACCATCTTTTGGTCCTTTTTGAAGGCAAGGCCGATTTCTTTTTTAACAGGGGCAATGACCAATTTCTGGATACATAATTGGTTGAAATAAGTTATCAAATCCACCAGCAGTCTTTACCAGCTTTAATTATACAGCACCATGATCAACAACAAAAACAAACACATAGCAAATTAAAGAAGGGGCCTAGAAAGTGCACCTCGACTTCTCTTGGCTCTGAATATTTTTCTTGGGCCTCTAGAGTGGCACCACTTTTCTCCTTCAGATGAAAACAACATAAAACCACATCAACGTAGGAACTAAGACTACTTCAGTACTGAAAAAAGAGGACAATACAGATTGAATTAATACCGAGTGTGCACGCAAATCATAAGCAGACCTATCAGCAATTCCAACACACTCGATCCAACCATACGAGCTTTCAATCTCAGCATCCCAACAATCTGCGGCGTAATGAGCCATTTCATTTGCAAGATGCTGCCTAAAACGTAGGCGGTCTTTATCTATACCAAGCCGAGTCAGAAATAGGTAGACCCTCCCAATGAAATAACCAAGTGTTTCATTATTGACAGTGCCCTGAAAAACAAAACTACCAAAAAATCACAGCAGGAAAATGGAAGGATAGATGAAACGGAATGGATAGAAAATCTTATACAATTTGAAACAACCAGGGAAGGAAGTCAAGTTTCATGCTTCCATGGTTGTATCACAATGGTTGAGTTGACATGAACAGAACAAACCTTTGAAACTGCTTCACCAAGGCAAATTTTTTGCGCAGATTGACCAGACATCTGCTCCTCCCTCGGAAACATCAGAAACTCCAAGCTTGCAACTTCAGAAAATTTTGGGTGTGATTTATCTTCCGGATCAACAAAGTGCTCAATTTCTGCAAGTGTGAATTCTCGCACTCGAAGAAGACCTTGACGAGGTGATATCTGAACCCAAGTGCAATGCATGCTAATATCAAACAATGTTCAGCAACATTATTCAGAGGTAAAGTAAACTTAGAATGAGAATTCAAATTAATAACAACATATACTATGACGGTAGAGCTAGATCAGCAAGACATCAAGATTAATTTAGATAAACAATTAGAATGCCCATATCCTAGTCTCCAACGTTAGATCTCAAACCTCATTTCGAAATGCCTGGCCAATTTGTGCAGCAGCGAAAGGGAGTTTGCTCCCGTTGTAATAATACAGATCCCTGAAGTTCACAAATATGCCTTGTGCAGTTTCCGGACGCAAATACCTGCAATAAAATCAATAAAGCTCAACATTCCAGAAGATAGTTTCCAATGTCCAGTATGCAATGAGGCCATATACAGAAGCTATAGGCCTTTAGGTTCAGATAAGTCACATGACAGAGTTTTGCACCAGCAGGCTAAATAGAATTTCTTCCATACTGCATCCAGATTAAGGAAAAAGCATCATGATATTCAATATGGAAGCACGTACCCAGGGCTCAATCCAGATGGACCTATTGATGTCTGAAACATCAGGTTGAATGGATAAGGATCAGAGAGAGGGTTATTATCTGGAGATTTAATGCCATACTCCTTGATCTTTGCACCCAGCTGTTCTGGAGAGAGATCATCCAGTATTGCAAGTACATGTTTGAGCTCAGCGGCCTTCTCACCACTAATGCTGAGGTCTTTTTGAAGCTTTTCATTGCAGTAGTCTTTAAGCAAATGATCTGCTCTATAGCAATCCCCTGTCTTCTCATCCTTTACCATAAGGTCAGTGAACTTGTCAACATGACCAGATGCTTTTAGGACAACCTCTGGTGTCACGCATGGACAATCAACCTCTAGCATATTCTCTTCAAGGACGAAGTGCTGAAACACAAGTGAAACACTAAAGCTAAGAAAGCCATTTGGAATAAGTGTCGTGCATCCATTCAGTGCATTAACTGCACAGATGATAACCTTATTTATCCACACTCCATCACCGACCATGGAGAATAGAACTTCGTAGATTTCAACATGGAGTAACATCTATCATAAATCACAACCACTTGTACAGGCATACACTATTTAGTCTTAACCAGCAATACATGCATGATCTACAAACACTCCCAGATAAATAAAAAAATGAGCCTGAACATATATATTAACTGAAATTCTCCTTGATCGCTCCTCCACCCTAGAAACAAAAACAAATACTCGTAGTACTTTGTACTATTCTTTATCTATTATTCCAGATAAATTAAAAACTATTTGGCTACCGTACAACAGTGTAGACTGTAGAGGACTGGCCGAATCTTAATTTACAATTACATTATGCTGGAAGCTCAAATATAGACGTTTCTCTATGTGGCACTGATCATGTGTTATACATTATCATCGTTACTTAACGTTTTCCTCATGAGGAGAATTATCCTTCATTCTTCTGAGTCCTAACCTTGAGTGCCATTTTTGGTAACATGCCTTATAGCTCTTCCTGAGATTGTGTTCGCATTTATCCAATCCCACTCCATTTTAAACAGTTGCAAGGAACTTACAACATACACATCTTCAGTAGCTCCATCAGCTTAGCCCCTTTACAATATCGTATCGAAAAAACGAGCCAGATTAAACATGCAGCTTCTGTTCCCATTCGTCTCTTTGTGCCTTAATAATTGGTGAATATTTACAGAAGCGAAACCTAAGTTCCCATTTCTAATGCTAACAGGAAAATCATATCCAGTAGAAGAACCCAGTTTCCTATTCTTCCCAATCTGGAATTCACCATCAAGTAGCATAAATAACACAAGCAAATACTCGCCTCATGAAAATCAAAGATAAATCAAATACCTGTCGCCAAAACCCGAGCACATTAGCCTTAACGGAGCAGCCCGGCGGCCCATAGTCGTAAAGCCCAGCAACACCACCGTAGATCCCAAACGACTTGGTGTAAAACAAACGTCGCTCCAGAGTATTCGCTACAGTCTTACGGAACGCTTCACGGCTGACGGAGCTATCACCGGAGCCTCCACTAACTGCAGCAAGAAGGTCCTTCTCAATCGACGACTTCTCCAGCTTCAAGTTGTTCAACGCCTCAATGGCAGCATCAATCTCCGATTTCGCCGCCTTGGCTGCTTTCATGGCCCTGACGGCGTTGCCTTGGGCCTCAACAGCCGATTGCTTATCATTTAAAACCTTGCGGAGCTTTGCCTCGGCGTCCATCGGTGAGGAGCGGCGATCGGCGGCGGCGCTGGCGGACGAAATGTGAGAAGATTCGGTGACCGCGTACAAGTGACGGAATAAGAGAGTGGGAAATTTGTGACCAGTGGAAGCTGATGAGGCATATAAAGCCGAGAAAATTCGCATGCGAACACAGATAGATTCAAGTGGGCGCTAGGGTTTATAGTGAGCATTGATGGAGTCATTTTTGTCTGTTTTTTCGAGTAAATAGTTTTAGCGGAAAGAAGTAAAATTATTCTAAAATTGATGTAAAGTTTATTGAAAATAAAAGATGTGTATGTGTGTGTATATATTATATGTTAGAAAAAGATTATTTAAGGGATCAGAATTAGAAAAAAAAAAAAGAGGAAAAAAAGCTTTATATGCGTTTTTCAAGAAAAATAGGAATTTTTTAAATTTGGTGAGAAATTTTGAAATGCAAGGACGTGTTCATTTCTGAGAGCCCATTTGGTGTAGGGCTGTAAAAAGTGAGTTGTTATCGAACTAACTCGTGTGTTATCAAGAATGTATTATCGAGTTTCGAGTTTGAATGCTTCAACGCTTCGGTAATTTTATCGAGTAAAGTTTAGTTCGGTTCGATTGCTTTTATTATCGAAGCAATACATACTAAAAAGAACTGAGATAATTTATATGTAAATAATTAAAGTAGTATGACATAATTTACTACAATTATAAAGTATAACTATAAAGTATAACGAGTAATTTGAAAGTAATACAACCTAGTTGACTAAAATTATAAAGCACCAAGACTAAAATTACAAAGTATCATATTTCGAGTAGCTATCGAGCCAACTCAGCGTAGTTTGAATAATTATTAACATGTTTGAGCAAATGCGAGCAATCGAGTCGAACTCGAACAATCAATCGAGTTGAGTTCGAGCTCGTATCATGAAGGCTCACGACCTATCGAAATAACTCGAGCTCGATCAAAAATTTCGAGCCGAGTTCGAGCTCGACTCACTCGTTTACAACCCTAATTTGGTGCGTGAAAATCAATTGGATTCACCATTTGCTTCACACACTCACGTGTGCCAATAAAATAAACACCACCTATCAACAAAAAAATTACAAAAAGTCACCTTCACTAAAAATTCAAGAAAAGGGTAAATTTGTAAATTTCTATGATACATGCTTGGAAAAAATGTATTAAGCCTAGCTTTGCCAAGTGAAGCGCAGCCAAATCCCTTCTTAAGGAATTAATCTACACATTTCACATTAATTTTCTTTTATTTCTATTTTTTAGAGTCTTCCACCCATTTCATATTTCACCATATTTCATATTTCACACATTTCATATTTCGCAAAAAAGAAGAGAGACAAACAAGAAGCTTCTTAAATATAGTTGGTGTTTTTAAAAAGTTTATTGGGAAAATGATTCTTTTTGCCATAAAGGTTTGGCAAAAAGATCATTTTTGCCATTTTTTTAAACCATACCCCTGTTGCCACTAAACTGTGTTTATCGTGCCAATGAAGTCACTAATAATGTTTAATAGCTGAAGGGGGAATATTCCAAGAATATTATGTTACAACCTATATTTTTTAACTTAATTTGACATCAAACTTTTAAAAATGAAATCATCAACCCTAAATTTGTAAAAGTTACAAACTTTACTTACATCAACTGGTATAATATCAAGAATCCATTTGAGAAGATTAACTAGATTACCACCGAACTCGACAAGAACCCGCGTTCGATTGGACCCGACAAGAACCCTCGCTTGATCTTACCGGAGCTTGGAATAATTCCGCCCAACCTAGATGAGGCATGGGGGACTGGTTGGAGCGGGAGGGAGGCGAATGATTCGGAGCTTTTGAAAGTGGCTGCGGGATCGAGGGTGGTGCTGTAGCACTCCACGACGGAGGTTAAAGGAGTGGTCGAGGCGTTGGCTTCGTTACCGGAAATGGAGGAGATGAAAGCAGTCGTCAAGTTGGCCGCAGGTTCGGAGGAGAGGGAGTTGAATTTGGAGGAGGTGGAGGGGCGGGTCGGGTTGGATGTCACCCAGACCCTTGTGGATGGTGCCGGTGAGAATGGCTTGCCACTGGAAGATCTCTCCTCCATTTCCGATGAAATGGTGACTGAATTTCCCAACTTTGTTTCCCATTGCCGATGACCTGAAACAACAAATGATTAAAGACGGAAAAGATTGTTTTTTTCCCTATATGTGTGTCCAAATCCAAGAAGAAAGTATAAAGGATGTTGGATTGTTCATGGCACGGTAGCTTAGGAGAAACAGAAAGAGGAATTCAGATGACTATTGTCACGGGCTTAGAGTCCGGCGCAGCCCACAATGCCCGTGCGGCGCCGAGGCCGTAGACGATACCGGAGGACCAGCCTTACCATACGCGTGACAACCGGTTTCGCTCTGCCATGGGCTCATCAGTGAAGCGACAAGAGCTCCCAACCGGTTGTGCCTTATACGGCTACGACTCCTCTTCATGGTCAAGTCCTCCCGACTTGACTCGGCTGCACTGTAGCACAAGGCGTAACCACGCCTCAATGCTACTGCCGCCTCCCATAACACCATAGGCGGCAAACCACGAAGACACGAGACCATCCAATTGGTCTTTACACGGTGACGACATTTCATACCGTGACATTTCTCCCCCACTCAACAAACAGCACGCCCTCGTGCTGGGGGAAAATGACTCCGCCCTTGGACCGAACATACCGTACTCGCAATGCACACCACCTGACTAGCCATCACACACGGCAATCGGGCTTCCTTGTGGCTACCTCACCACATCTCCTCGCGGACATCACCTTTAGGCGAGCACTCTCAAAGACGTCCAAACAACCTTGGCGACGTCGGCATAGTCCTAAGGACCCCACAAGGTGTGCACCAAGACGCGTATGTCCCCGCTCGATACCACTTGTGACGGGCCTAGAGTCTCGGCGCAGCCCACGCGCCGTGCGGCGTCCCGAGTGTTGACACCCAATTTTGTCCCGGAGATTTTGAAAGTGTGTTACGAGAGGACTTAAGTGACTAATTATAAAGAAAAGGGTCTTTGAGAATGAAACGCAAATTGGGGGCTGAATTGAATGTTGTACGAAGTTGTAGGATAACTCAATGGTTTGCCCACTTATTTATTTTCTTGATGCAGATGATCCCGGAGGACGATAACTTCACCGGGAACAATCTCGCACTGCTACTCCACGCCTTGCTCCACACCTTGCCCACGATCGAGGCGGTTTACAAATTCGTGGGAGAAGGAGACGTTGAATCCTTTCACCTATAAACAAAAACTAGGCAATCACTGGAGGATGAGGCAGCAAACCGATAGCAACCAAGCAAACCAAAAAAAAACTCATCTCAGCAACAAATTCGATCGGAAAAACAGAGGCAAGCAAGAACAGAACACCGATCGGAATCAATCACAGAAACGAAAAAAAAGAGAAGCAATCTCAGAGCAAGAGAAATCCATTTCAGAGCAACGAATACAATCGGCAAAAAGATTTGGGCGTTTTTCGGTCCGGTCGTGTTCGTTCAAGCACCAGCCAAGCCCAGCTTGTCCTTGCTCTTTGGACGCTATTCCGCCGGCGATTTGGTTTTTCCGGCCAAAATCCATCGCCGAATTCGCAGCTCCTTTCCGATCTGAACGCACGGACTGGAACCCTTGCTGCTCCGCACGCCTACCGAGCTTCCACGCGACCGCCTCCTTTCCGACGTCTCACCGGTCATCCGACGTCACAAACCGCCGTCTTCGTCGCACTCACCGTGGAAGCTCATCGTGAATCCATCGAGAGCATCCCAAGCACCAAAGCAAGCATCCCCTGGTTCTAATCGCGATTTGGGGAAGAAGAGAAGATTTTAATTTGTTTTCGGTACAATTCCACTCTGATCCCTGTTCTCGTTTTCGCATGTTACTTGAGGCATGAATGTTTAGGAAGATTTCGTTTTAGTCCCTTCATGTTAAGCATAGATGACTTACCTGGATGAGGCTTCTCTATTAGTTTGTCCTTTTTATGGTGCATGTGAAATCCTTGTTCATATATCATAATTCTGCCTTTTTTTTGTTTTTTACGTTACTATTATTATTGTTCTTTTTTGTTTAATCATGCGAGGCATTAGTTGTTTTATTAGTATTATTTATTCATTTATTTGTTGTACTTATTAATGCTTCACTAAATTCATGTGATCCTTTCTAACTATTTCCTTTTTTTCAATAAAATAAAAATAAAAATGAAAAGTGGAGAAAATAAAATTAAATCTGTGGTACCAATTTTCGGGCGTATGAAAATTAATCGTTTTTGTCCGTAATTGACTAACGGATCCTCGAGTTTTCCCGTAGACCATTTTAGGTTTCCAATCGACCTACCGCACAAAAGATTGGTGGCGACTCCGTCGAAAACCCCGTCGCTACACCGAGGCCATGACGATACCTCCGGGACCAGCCTTACCATACGCGTGTCAACCGGTTTCGCCTGTCATGGGCTCATCAGTGAAGCGGCAGAGCTCCCACCGGGCCAGTTGTGCCTTATACAACTACGACCCGTTCATGGTCAAGTCCTCCCAACTTGACTCACCTGCATCAGTAGCACAAGGCGAGCCACGCCTCAATGCCACTGCCGCCCTACCATTACACCATACGCGACAAACCACTTAGACACGAGACCATACAATTGGTCTTTACACGGTCACGGCATGTCTCACGGCATGTCATGACTATGCTCTGTGGAGAGGAGACTTGTGCATTTTGTAGTGAGGACTTGAGATCTGTAATTGTAGACTTTCAGTTGATTATTTGGATTGTTATTATCAATCAGTCCATTCGTTTGGAGTTTTTCAGCTCATACATAACCCTACTATCTTTTCTTCTCCAGGTAGTTCCTATTACACAAAAGTTCAGGTAATGCACAGACAACAATGACCAACAAAAGATGTTCTTGCCTATTCTCTAGCTCTTTTCAACAGAAAACGTAACGAAAAAAAGCCAAGAGCAAACGTCTGCCAGAACCATCCTTTAGCATTTGCAGGATCTACTCTTTTAGCCAGCCTCCACGCATATACACCCTCACCAAAATGTGCTAGTGTAGCCAAAACAGACACAACCCGCACTCCGTAGATAGATCGGAAGAGGAGAAGTCCGAGACTTCTAACGAGAGAAAGAGCTCTAATTTCTGGCAACCAAGCGATGGCGTATACCAAAGCCATCCCTAGCAGGACGAGTACCCAAGTGAACAATGTAGGCCCATCCAGGGTTCTCCTCTTCCTGTCCTGCCAGTATGAGATGGTTGCAGCCATCCCTTCTTGAGGACTGACCATTGGAACGTAGCCAAGCTCGTTTTGCGCCTTGAGGTATGAGAAATAATGTGTAACACCAACTTTGTAGACTTCTGCTGGAAGGATAAATGGTTGAGGAAGCCACCACTTATCCAACAGTGGATATAACATTGTGTATATAGCCCAGAAAATCTTTGACAGGAAAAGAGCTTGAGGCACAGATAACCAGCGTTTTGGCAAGTCACAGTCCACACTTTTCAGAAGCGGCTGGAGGAATTCAAACGAGTTGATTGGATGCCCTGTCAAAGAAGATTCAATCAAAATCAATCAATGTCTATAAATAGTACTACTATTCAACATTTAATGAAGTATAATATGGATAAAACATTACCATCAGATATGAAATATGGCTGGCCAGCTGCTACAGGATGCGCTTTACCAGGAATATCATCTAAGAGTCCCATGCTTGCCAATATTAGTGCAAGCACAAGATTGTCCACATAAACCCAGTCAGATTTCACACTTGGTTGACCGATTCTAAATTGAACCAGGCCTAACTTCGCTAGAGACATGATCCTTGGAAGGTGTCTCTCTTCACCTGGTCCGTAGATAGCAGCAGGACGAATTGAACATGTGTACAGACGTTTTCCATTGTTCTCCCTTTGCATCAAAGAAACAGAAACCAGCTATCTCAATCCCAATCCAAATGATGCAGTTTAAATCCTACACTTAATTATCCTCATAATCTTAATTGAGTGGTGCCAAGATGATTCAGATTTTCTTAATGATAGAGCATTTTCATTCTGAGTGATGATGAACTTAAGTCTTGAATGACTTACTTGAGGGGGCGGCCATTATATTTAAGAACCAACTGCTCAGCAATGGATTTACTCCGACCATACGGATCAACATGCTCATCGATCGGGAAATATGGCAAGGCCTCATTGCCGTTTATAATCTCTTTTCCACCAAAGACAACATTGTATGTGCTAACATAAACAAGCCTTCTGATACCAAATTCAACGCAGGCTTCTAACACTTGACAGGTTCCATTAATATTGACCTGGTCAACACGACCAAACTGCAGCATTTCTTTCCCAGACATGCCAAAAGAAGCTAGGTGAAAAACACAGTCTGCACCTCGAAGAGCTTTCTGAACATCTTTTTTCTGGGCAATATCACCTACCAGTTCAAATACAAGGGGAGGCTATATGAATTCTGTGTCTTCACTCTAGGCATTAAAAAAAACACAATTAAAGGGGTGGGATGGGGGAGCGGGACTAACTAACCTTGCATGCAGCGGACACCTTGGCTTTTGAGTTTCTCAGACCAAGGAGAGGAAGCCAAAACATCCAATGAGCGGACCTGACGAGCACCTCTACGCACCAGATCCAGGCAAAGTGATGCACCCACTAATCCCAACCCACCAGTCACAACAAAAGTCTTGTCTTCAATTCCTTCATTCTCACTCAGGTGCATGTTTTCTTTATCACCTGTGCTGAATTAGCTAAATCCTTGTCCGAGAGGTAGCCTGGAAAGTTAAATGATTTTCTAAATATCAGGGAAGTACTTTCCTGTTTCACAACAGACTGGCATAAACAGAAGCTACAGAACCAATAACAACCTAGAGCCACATATTCTTTAAACTATAACATATGATACAGGCATTCCCCAAACACGCCCTGCATAGCATTTAGCTCTGATTAAACACAACCTCAACCTGTACTAATCACCAAATACTGCAACTGCCCTATACTTGCTCATCTCACAATTGGGATTCGTAGATATTCTTGAATGATGCCAGAACCATCAACAGCTAAGATAATACTCCATTCACACTGAATTATCAGAAAAACAAATAGTAGTAGACTTTTTTTGGCTTCTCCATATTCTTTTCGTAGTTCCTGCCATTCGATACTTCCAATCAAACATGCAACATAGGGGAGTAATAAAAATGCCACAACAAGCAAAACAACGAATTTCTTCCGTCTCTCGGTTGATCACAATTCAGCACCAGTGCACTTAATAGAGGTACCAAAACCTCGGCACGCGTCTCAGAATCGCTACGAACAAGAGTCCGTCCTCATGAACAAGCACTAAGACAAATAGTAAAGCATCTAACAGCGAAATTACACCAATGGAACAAAAAACTAAGAGCGATTCGATCAGAAGTGGACAGATATTGTACCTGAAAATCGAAAGCTCGGCGATGTCAGGTTAGCAAGAATCCGATAGCACGGAAATCACCGCGAGCTCCGCCCGATGGTAATGGCTGCGGGACTCGAAGACGAGTGAGATCTGACTCGGTCTACGCCGGTTGAAGTCAGAGCTCAACTGTCCGTGGTGTCGTGGTTCAACCTTTTAATCATTTTTAGCGGCAGAACTTGCAAATAAGTCCTCTGATTTATGATTCATTCAGATCAGTTACCATCGTGTTTATTGTTCAAAACAGGCCATTTGAATTGCTCTGTTTTTTACTGTTCAAAACAATTGGGTGAGATCAATTCTTCTACTTTAATTGAAAGTATCAAAATAAGAGAAAGTTTAGAAACGAGAACCGATGTTTGGGATTTGGCTTTCCGAGATTTACGTTTCACACAATTTTTTTAAAACGTATCTCTCCTCCATTACGAGTGCTTAAGGATCGAACGAGCGTCTATCTTCCAGTATACATGGAGACGCGAAAAGAGTTTTGCACGAAAAGCTTATTCATTGACGAACAAGAATGTAAAACACCGAAAAAGCACAAAATCGTATGCAAGAAGGATTTTACAAGAAGAGAGGGAGAGAGTTTTGCAAGAAGAGGGGTGCAAGGGAATAGAGAATAAGCATAGTGGATGTGTCATTTTATAATGATTAGGAGATATCTAGCCATTATGACACCTAATGCACCATTATGCTAACCATTAATTCTAACACTAAATGCAATGAAACTTACCTACTAATGGTCATAAATCATCATACTTATGGTGATAAAACTTATCTATTAATGGTAGAAAATAAAGTAAAATCAAAATGATACTCCCTCCGTCTCCAAATAATTATACACTTTGATTTTATTGTTTCAAGATTCAATATTTGACTTAAATTTTAACAAAGATAACAAGTTTTAAAAAATTCAAAAAAATATATTTAGAAAGCTTATGCTTCAAATTATGATATACACATAAATTATTAACTTTAAATGTCTAAACATTCGTGAAAAAAAATTATGGATTAAATACTATAAAAAACAAAAACAAAATGTAGAATTGTTTGGGAACAAATGGAGTAATAACTTTTATCATTCACATGTTTTTTATCCATGTTATCCTCGCAGTAACCTCTCTACTCCTCTAGTTCCGACCATCCATTAGCAGTTTCACCCGTTTATCTTAATTTTTTATAAGAGAATGTCGAAAGTCACGGTTGAAAGTCGTAAAACAGAAACAAAAGGAACCAATCCTCAGAAGAAGCAAACTAAGCGGTCTAAGCGAAGATGAGTGAGGGTTTAACAAGGCGAAATCGACCGACCCAAACGAACAAAGTACCAAATTATCTGGAAACAAAACAAAGGAAATAAAAATAGTAGGCAAAGCACAATCAAATCAGGATCAAACGGCCGCCGACAGTCGGACAACCACATAGTCTTTAGGAGACGAATCCAAAAACCAGACCCTTAAGGTAGATACCAGTGCACACAATCCTTAAGATAAACAAATCAACCAACCTCCACCATAAATGTTCCAAAAAAGCTAAAAACTGCATGGTCCCTGCATAAGCGACCTACCATAAGAATTTCCATAAACGGCCTCCTCTAAAGAAATTCATAAGCCAAAACTACAGATACATAAAAAAATCCCAAAGGTACTCCATTCGAGTCAATTGTGAAATAACCTATGCAAGTAAGGGAGACTCCGAACCTAACTCGGCCAGGAGGAAAGCCCTCACTACTCCAGACAGGGTGAACCACTCCTCGACCCTACTATACCTGTTTCTTCTACGTCTCCTGCAGGACCAAACCAAGTCTAGTGCGAGTCCCGACTTAGCTCTGGAATCTGTGAAAGCAGAAACCCTTCTGCTCTATTCCAAGACACCAACAAAACCAGTCGCACCAACAAGAGAAACTCCAGAATCCAAACACCCGATGACTTCGGCCAAACTATAATGGCCACAAATGGCCCGGAGGAAAGCACAACCCATTGCTGTATAGTCTTGACACCGGGAAGAGACAGGGGCCGCAGTCTGGCAAGACAAACCATTGGCTAGGAAACCAAAGGACCACAGCCTGACACCAAATCGAAAGCTTAAAAAAAACAAGGCTGGAAGCCCGATTGTAAGGCGAACACTCAACAGACCATCACCGGCCTGAGAAACTAAGGGTGCCAGTGAACGAGTCCCAGGCCCCGCGGAGGGCCTTCGGCGCACAGATGCAAGGGGAACAAGGAGGTGGCCTCGAGATTGACAACTATCCAAACGATTCAGCACAAGCGCCACGCACTAGTGTCGGACGAACCCTTGCAGCAGCGGAGATGACCTGAAAACAACCAGGGGCGGACCCACCATGGGGACACGTGCTCCCAATAAAATTTTACAAATTTTGATTGTAGTGTTAGTATTCTGATATAAATAAACTATAGGGACCAATTTGAAAATAACTATATAAATTAAGGTCCAACTGATACTTATAGCCGAAAGAGAGAAATAAAAAAGAACGGAGAAGGCCCACCAGTTACTCACCTCTCGCGCATACCTAGGAACAGAAAATGGGTAAACTACTTTTAGCATCCTAATACCATGCATAATTGTGCATTGAAGTCATAACATTCGTTATATATCGTACAAATCTAAAGCTTTGATAAAGTTTTAAGAATTAATCCTAATCATTTAAATAAATAAATAAATTATTTTTATCATGCTAAATAATTTTGTTAGCATTTTATAAAATTTCAATATCCTATCACCATCATTCAACCCATAAAAAGTAGTTAAAAATTTTCTTTATTTAGTTCATATTTATTTAAATAATTATTATAGTTTCAATATTTGAATAAACTACGATTTTATACTTGATATTAAATTATCCACATCGTTAAATATTATCTCATCTAACAATATCCCCTCCTCCCACACACTTCGTTTTATAGCTTTTACTTGTTATTATACATAAATTTCACATTAAAATTATGTGAAATTTTGGCATATAATGTGAAATTTTGAAATTGTTGAATTTTTTCTCAAAAAAGTTTATTGTGCCCCCATAGATCAAATTTCTTGGATCCGCCACTTTAAACAACCGTAGACCAACGATGAAATCGATCCCAACCGAGATGAGCATCGACAAAAGCATGGGGAGGAATGTTTCTTGCGTCTCCTCATATTCATCACAGTTTCCCACGTACAGACTCAGGATGATGGTGGTCTCTCTAACATAGCTTTGACATCTCTGCATGAATTTAGATAATTACTAGTATATAATCTCTCCGTACCAAAAGAAATAAATACAACGTTAGATTTAATTTATAATTTTATTTTTCAACTTTTTTGAAATTTAAATTTAAATTTTTTTGCATAAAAATGATAATTTGATGTCTATTTTACCAAAAATAAAAAAAAATTATTATTCTAGAATAATGTAAAAAAAATGAAATCAAATTGACATCAAAAGTCAAACGTTACATTACTTTTGAATGAAGAGAGTATAAGTTTTCATTTGTACGTGCCTAATACAAAAATTATTGATATCATTTTAAATTTTTATTTTCATATTTGATATTTTAGACTAAATCTATAATTATTATTCATAATATGGAAAGAATATTTAAAATATAATACACATGTAATTAAGAATTATAACTCAAAAAGTAAAATTATAATGCTAAAGGGGTATCAACACATTTCAAAAGCATTAAGGGCTAGTTTGAGCATTTTAAACGCAATTTCCACTAAGTTCAATGGAAGTTAAGTCGCCGGTATAGATTTACAACGTTCCCCTACTTTAAAGTCACTTTTGTAACAAAAATTTGTTCAGGTATAGATTTACAACAAGGAGTATAGTTTAAGTATGAATTTGTCATCAAACTTTTTTGGGGGTAAAAATGCCATCATTGTTTCCAAAAATGGTAAATTCGCCAGTATTTTAGTTGATAGGGCTAGACGGTGCAGATGTGGAAAGATGGAGCCGTCAAGTTGTATTATGTGGACGGCAATGGTAAGATTATATTGAAAAAACTGGTGAGTGTAGTTTTAAAGAAACAAGCTTTTGAGAGAAAATCTTGCTTACAAAACCAGACCTAATAGAGAAATAACAGGAGGCGAAACCAAAAGAAACAACAAGCCAAAACAGATGGCTAAAAAAATACATAAACTTGAGGAAACAAAATCAACCATCATCACCTAAAGGGTTGAACAGCCCAGAGTCCCAAAAGGAGATGGATTGACAACCTCTATTCTTTAGCCAAAGATAGGAATGGAGTTGAATTTTAGAGACTATTATGAGGGAGCACCAAGGGATTTTTTGCATCACTAGCCGATTCATCGCTTTCCAGATAGCCCACGCCATGATGATCCCGATTGATTGCCACACCACCTTGGATGTTCTAGGGCAACCACGTCAGAAAGATGAATCTGAGAAGTCTTCCGCAAAAAGCAACAAACCTCGTGGCAACCCACATCAGGATCGAATAGAGTTCCAGATATCAATAGCAGAGGGGCAACAAAAGAGAGCATGATCGACATTTTCTGGAAATTGATTGCAGACGAAGCAGAAAGAGTTTGTCACATGAAGATCCCTACACCGAAGCTAAATCCAGGCTCAAAGAAAAGAACGTTGCACTCCCTACTGGAAAATCAGAATCTTCTTTGGCAGATGCTTTGACCAACTGGTTGGTAGAGGCGAGGCATGGAACCTGAAGTTATCGAGATGCTTTGCCAATGTAGCTACCGAGAAGCCTTTCAGATCGAGACTCCAATGCCAAGTGTCGACCTTTGAGACATCCAAGGTGAGTGATTGCGGCAAAACTTTGAGATGGTGGAGCTCATCAGCCGAGCGGCCTAAAGGCTGAATACGCCAAGTCTTCCTGATTCAGCTCAAAGGGGACAGGTAAAAGCCAAGAGTCAAACGAGAAATTTGTAAGTCTCCCGTTACCGACGACTCTGAGCACCTTTATGGCTTGAGGTGTTTGGAGACGGGTCATGGTATTGACAGACTTTATCAACTCTCTCCATACACTCACACCTCTCACACCCACACCTTTGACTTTTCTTAACCCATCCTCACCATAGAGATCATTCACTACTTTTGCCCACAACTTCTCATTTTCTAGCACAAACCGCCACCACCATTTTCACAAGAGTACTAAGTTTTTTGCCCAGAAGCTCCCCACGCCTAAACCTCCCCTAGAATAATCCTCAATGGTGGCTTTCAAATTGTCCCAAACTAACTTATTATTCCCGCCCCCTCTTCCCCAGATAAAATCGTTCCTCAGATTTTCTAATTTTTTAGGACTGTAAATGGGACCCTGAAATAGAAATAAAGTAAAGGGTCAATCCATCTAGCACAGATTTCACTAAGGGTCAATGCACCCCGGGCAAGATTGGGTGTATATTACCCTACAAGATATAAAGCCATGAGTCTGTGTTAAATCAGAGTTTAAAATAAAACATCGTGCTTTTTGGAATGAACATTCTCCTCACCTGAACCACCTGCGGATGCAGGGGCAGCTCCTGCGGCCAAAAGCCAAAGGGATCATGAGCTTGCCAATATACCCCGGGCAAGATTGGGTGTATATTACCCTACAAGATATAAAGCCATGAGTTTGCGTCAAATCAGAGTTTAAAATAAAACATCGTGCTTCTTGAAACAGAACATTCTCCTCACCCGAACCACCTGCGGATGCAGGGGCAGCTCCTGCGGCCAAAAGCCAAAGGGATCATGAGCTTGCCAATGCACCCTGGGCAAGATTGGGTGTATATTACCCTACAAGATATAAAGCCATGAGTCTGCGTTAAATAAGAGATTAAAATAAAACATTGTGCTTTTTGGAATAGAACATTCTCCTCACCTGAACCACCTGCGGATGCATGGGCAACTCTTACGGCCAATAGCCAAAGGGATCATGAGCTTGCCAATGCACCCCGGGCAAGATTGGGTGTATATTACCCTACAAGATATAAAGCCATGAGTTTGCGTCAAATCAGAGTTTAAAATAAAACATCGTGCTTCTTGAAACAAAACATTCTCCTCACCTGAACCACCTGCGGATGCAGGGGCAACTCCTGCGGCCAAAAGCCAAAGGGATCATGAGCTTGCCAATGCACCTCGGGCAAGATTGGGTGTATATTACCCTATAAGATATAAACCCATGAGTCTAGATTAATTCAGAGTTTAAAATAAAAATTATGCTTGCCTGTATACATGGTTTTTACTATATAAGGCTAAGGCTGAATGGGTTAGTGATTGCTATATGTGGCAAACACAGAACTCACTCTCAAAGCGTACTATCTTATAAAGGAATTGTCACAAGTGAAATGTCCCTACCTTTTCTCCCTTCTAACTAGTCAAATGATGTGATGATGGTGATGGTGATGTGGTAAAAGATGAATGGAAGATAATAAGTTAATTAATATGGAAATAAATATTCTAAAGCTGATGTGACAATGGAGGTTTAGAGAGTATCCCTAGCGTAACTCTAAAATAAATAAATAATAATTTACCTGGTTTTGCACCTCTGAGGTCACAACAGTACTTGGTGGGGTGGTAGCTGGAGCTAGGCCGGTTCCCAAGATGGAACAGGAAACCTGAATTGGTCATAATCTTGCATGTGCAGCGCATGCAATATTGGCAGAATATAACTAGTGGTGTTTATTCATTTGGTTCGGTCTTGACCGTCTGAATAGAACAAAACTGATTGGTTATTGGACAGATAATACAGAATAAACCCTCCGAATAAAAACTAATAACCGAAACCACACCAATCCAATATATCGATTGGACCGGTTCTTAATTTCAGTTGTTTATCTATAACACATTTAAAATACATAAAAGTACACACATTTCTAATATATCAACCTAAGACATGAACTTTATTTATATATGGCAACCTAAGACATGTGGCAATGGAGGTTTAGAGAGTATCCCTAGCATAACTCTAAAATAAATAAATAATAATTTACCTGGTTTTGCACCTTTGAGGTCACAACTGTACTGGGTGGGGTGGTAGTTGGTGCTAGGCTGGTTCCCAAGATGGAACAGGAAACCCGAATTGGTCATAATCTTGCATGTGCAGCGCATGCAATATTGGCAGAATATAACTAGTGGTGTTTATTCATTCGATTCGGTCTTGACCGTCTGAATACACTACGTCATTGGAACACACTATATTGCGGCCATATCGCAATTAGTCCGCATTATTTAGCGCGGAATTGGACGCAATACAAGCCGCAATATTTAAGCCCGCATTAGCAGACTTATTGCGTCCCTTTCCGCAATACGTATTGCGGCCTATTGCGGACAATACCGCATTAAACTACATTTTTAATAAAAAAAAAACTAAATTCATCCGGATGAATTTAAATTCATCATCTCCAACTCAGATTTTATCAGAAACACAACAAAACCCAGAAATTGAACAAAAACTCGTATTCAAAAGAACAAACTCAAACATTTTTCTTTCATTTCTTCAATTTCTTGAACAACAACTAAGAATGGGTTAATGTACAAACTAAAATTACAGATCTAATTCTCAACTCTAAAAAAATTATAGATCTTGAAACAAACTTTTCTTCACTGTCCACCACTGTTTCCTCGTCACCACCGCTACCATGGTCATCTCCACTGCCTCTTACATGGTGGATTTGGAGAAATCAACCACTTATTGGTTGTTTTGTTTATGATCTGCCACCATAGAAGAAGAAGAATCAGAGATTAAAATAAGAAGAAAGAAGAAGAAAGAAGAAGAAAAGCTTACATGCTAAGGCGACAGAACGAAGAGGACATGAGTTCGATTGTAGGAGATCAAGGAGAGGGTGAGGGCTGTTTAAGTTTCGGGTGCAGAAATGAAAATGAAGGGAGGAGAAGGGGAGCTGTGGTTTTGAAAAAGGGTATTGCGGCTTATTGCGCACAAAGGTGCAATATGAGTCTTATTGCGGCTCTTATTGCGGCCTAAGCCGCAATAAGCTAAAATTGCGCACATAATTGTGTTTTATAGTGCGGCTAGTGTTAAATTCGGCTAAAACCGCATTACTAGCTGCACTAATATTGGACTCCACCACGTAGTGATAGAACAAAACTGATTGGTTCTTGGACAGATAATACATAACAAATCCTCTGAATAAAAGCTAATAACCGAAACCACACCAATCCAATATATCAAGGACTTAGAGATTACAGTGAGTATCTTGAAGGAAAACGTTAAGGTATGCTCATATCTGAAGGGAAAGGTTCTTGAGTCTGAAACCATGCTTCAACCGGGTCAGTCCAGTAGAACTGCATCCAAACTGCAGCCTAAACCCCTTGATCAACCACTAAGCTCAAGTGAGTAACCATAAACTACTGTCTCCGTCAACTCTGTAAATCTGACATTTTAACATTATTTAACAATATACGCTTCCACCTATACGTTTAGCAGAACCAAATGTAACTCGTTTGCCTATCAATGCAGCAGAGAACTCGGCGGAACCTCAGACGTTTGAACTCATCTATCATGTCACCTTTAGATATAACCTTGTAAGTACATTGTATAAATAGCCTATACTGATTGCCAACCCTTACCAGAAATTTAGGTCTTAATTCCAATTCCTCTATAACTTGTCCTCTTAACATGGCCACTACCTACATGGTATGCTAAGGCAAATCTGAAAAAGGGAGTTGGAATTCTGCACCTTGTGCTCAACGGGGTACGAACATGGAAGGTTGATTTTTACACAACAACAAGGCAATGTGGCTCAAAACTCTTCGGTCAGGGCTGGTCCAACTTTGTCCATAGTACTGCCAAACTTAAGGAGGGGGATTTGCTGGTATTCGAGATTCATAGAAAACGCAGATTGGATGTTAAGGTTATTGCAAAACAAGGTATTCCCATTGACCATTCCGTGTTGGTAAATCACTCATCCGTACTTTCATGAAATGTGGACAACCAAGGTACTTTACACCTAACCAATTTTATTTCTATCTTCTAATGCATGACACTTCTGCCTCAGCTGGGTTCAAAAAGACCGTTGAATGCACTCACGTTCTTTGGCACAAAATGGTAAGTGTATCATTCATTTTCACATGTCGCAGCTTACTCTGCTGTGGCCATCTGCAATGGCTGTTCGGTGGCGGTGGCGGTGGCGGAGACTCGACTGTGGCTGGGTGTTGTTGGGCTTAATTAAAACATTTGGATTAAAGTGTTAAGTTTAAAACTGTTTATCAAAATGACAAGTCTGATATTGGGCCATCTGACCAAATAAGCATGTCACTCTCACAGGCAGGCTGTTGAAAAATCATGGTCTATGGCTCTATGCATTGATGCAGTCTAACAAACTAACCACACTCAAACCATACACACAACTCTTAGATCCAGAGACAAACATTTGATGGTATATATATATATATATATATGCCTGAAATCCACCTTCTGTAGATAAAAAACAGCCTGGGAATGTCTCCTGATGTGTATCAGATATTAGCAGCTTGCAAAGCCCTCTTTCACTGGGAAAATGTAGGCTTAACTTGTTGAATTGGAAGAAAAAAAAATGTTTTTGGTCTGAATGCAGTAACCTGATTGTTTTTGTGTCATCAATTTCACTGTTAATGTCAGTTAGGAGCTAAGCATTAGTTCCATTAGAAAGTAGGTGTTAATGCTTAAGGCATTACGATGATCACATTAGTTAGTTAGCGTTAATGCTTTAGGTGTTTTATTTTCAACAACTTTTGCAACAAAACAATAATTTGAAAATGGGAGGAAAAGTTGTGAGGAAGAAGTTTTTGAGATTTGTGTAAATTAAAACAATGAGAAAAAAAATCAAAAAAAAAAGAAGAAGAAAATTTATACTTCAATTTATGATATATATATAAATTATTCAACTCTATAGGTCTAAAAATGCATGATAAAAAATTATAGAAACCTGTCGCGTAGCTTGAACGTAGAAAATAGAAAAATAACTTCAAGTACATGGTCAAAGCTCAAAAATCTAAGGCTGTTCTAAACCTGTCGCGTAGCTTGAACGTAGAAAATAGAAAAATATAGTTGCACAGCAGGTGGATCGACGGGAGTGGAGTTGCTAATAATAAAATGGCGGCGGCGGCGGCGGTGGAGTCGGTCTGAAGAAATGATGAGCGTGATTGAGACGTGGCGGCGGCGGCGGCAATCTTGGAACTTTCTTCCTGGACATGATGGGGTAATCATGGTGATGAGGAAAAGATCTAAAACCAGACACAAGATGAGAAGAAGGTAGGAGACATGAGTAGATGAATATCATGAGTAACACAAGGCAAGATTTTGGAGACATGGATATGGGCAAATTAATCACGACTAGGTTTCTGCTTCTTCTACATATCACATCCATAGACACATTTTATCATAATTTATACATACGACGACAAGTTCTCCTTCAGCCCCCATTTACTGTGTCCCCTCCCGATCCCCCACTATAAATAATTATTTATTCTGTTAAAATATTTAATGGATAAATTAACACTATTAATTACTTATAATGAAGGACATGATAGGCCACAATAATGCATAAATGGGGACAAGGATCTGGTTCCAGGGAGGTCAACTGTGTCATAGCGTGGAGCCACATGTGGTTTTGGCTGTGTTCTTTATGAAATTTGCAAGAAAGATTGTGAGAGTTAAATTGGGTGGGAGAAATGTTAATTTGATGTTTTGTTGATATTTTGTTGTTCTAATTTTTTATGGTGTCAGTCTGTCTGCCCCATATGATCAGTCATTTCCACGCTATTTCCAAGAAGGTGTGTTTGACTATGGAGTATGGACAAACTTGACTAGGGGTGTGTGCAGTAAAAAAAAGGTTGGAGACATCAGAACCCCAGAACACTTTGTAATCAGCATGAGGTTAGTATGGTGAACTTACTTCACAGTAACTGATCCTCAAAGCAGGAAGCTTGGCTTGAGGCTTCATTTTAGATTTGCATTGAATCAAGTTGCATGCTAATTCTCACCATCATCATTGATCTGTTCTAGTAACAAATACTGAAGGGCGATAGAGTACTTAGCTGTTCTTGTTCTGCCTCTGCCAGAGATACCGCCAGCTAAATAGTCATTACACTTCAATTGATATGATCCAGAACCATCACCTTTAAGAAGCATTGGGTGATATTCATCAGATATACATGCTAAGTCAGAAGCTGGATCTTTCAATGCAAAGAAAGTTATGCAAGTTTATCAAAATGACAGTCTGATATTTGGGCATCTGACTCATTATGCTAGTTGGCCAAATCAGTATTTCACTCTCACAGGTAATGAAAATCATGGTTTATGCATTGATGCTGTCTAACAAACTAACCACCCTCAGAATACACACAGAACTCGTAGATCCAAAGACAAACCTTTGATAGTGTATATGGCTGAAATCCACCTTCTGTAGATAAATAACAGCCTGGGAATGTCTCCCTGATGTGTATCAGACATTAACAGCTTGCAGATCCCTCTTTCACTGGAAATCAAAAACAGGAAACATTGCTCGGTTCTTCGGCTCAAACATCAAACAACACCTTAATCCCAAGTATGTTGGGGTAGGTGGCATGAAGTCTATAGTGCAATAAAATGGATCGGTCCTTTGGCTGCAAAAGCACAAGGCAGAAAGTGGTGAAGTATGGACTTACTTTGCATGAGTTATAGCATTGTGACACAAAGCTAGAGTTCGAACCATTGCCAGGTCTCTTCCTCGCGCACTCTCGTATCTTTCTTGGCAACTCCTGGGAACTCATTTAGAATAAGATAAAACTCGGAAAGGTACATAAGCAATCTGGAATTCTGGTATAACTCTATAGGTCAAAACTCACAAACCTTTCATCAAAGAAATCACCAAAATCATCAACTACTACAGCAACAGGGAAAGTAGTGTGCAGGTGAAATGCAGCAAAGTATTTCTGGATGCCCCCATCACCATCAACATATCTGCAAGATAATTGTGTTTAACGAGAACATTTACCCCACTAGTCGTATAAAGGGAGGAACAAGACTTCACATTTCCCAATCTTACTTCATTTTAATACGCTGAAATACGTCAGATGAAGGATCAATTCCCTGAGTTGTCCGTGCCCCATATGTGAGTTGAAGTTGTCGACAAGAACCAATCCTTCATGTGAACAGATGAGACAGATAGTAGAACGAGTACCTGGGAGAGATAAGGGGGCTTATTATCCATCCTGCTCCGCTTGCATATGAAAACAACGTACTGATGATCACTCTGCGAAGCAATGTTGAATGCAAACTGGAAAAGCAATGAAGTCTTCCCGCTGTGAAGTCCAAGAGATATGAAAAATTTCCATCAACGAGAGAGAGAGAGAGAGAGTACTGCGTATCAAGTCTCTTCAATGTGAAATACTCTGCTACGTGCTCGATGAAATGCTCCACTAAGAAAATTGCTGAATAGAGCATAAAGAGCTAACCAGGAAGGAGGTCCAGATAGCAGCGAGATGGGACTTGATTGTTCATGATCGACATCCATTTTCTTCGTGAAGAAAAAGCTTTCTACCATGGCGATTGGCGACGAAAGCTTGAGGGCCTCTGCGATGGAAGTTTTGAATTCTAAATTTCCTCAGGATGAAGCCGCCAAAAAGAGAGGAGTTCAAGTCCAAACTGAAAGACCAAGAAGGACTAGATATTTCGTAGAACAATCAGATTAGTACCTGATGTTTCCAATGATGCATATTAAGGACTGGAAAAAGACTCAAAATCAAAACCAATGGCCTCCTCTATTCATTTTTCTATTTCTACAAATAAAAAATATGAAATGTGAAATGTGGTCCTTTATGTGTTATTTTAATTGGTAATGAGTAAGACAACAAAACTTTGAAAAGTAGATGGTTTTGTTTGTAGTTTTAGAGAAGCGTAAAAAAGGCAGTGCATATCATATCATCACCGCCCTAAAATCAGAAGCATTTTGCTCAGGACAAATGGCGGATTAGTAGTTATCTACAAACCTCGATCATTCATTCGGTTTCTAATGTCGGAAACCATGGACGATACTTTCAAAGCTCGTGTTGATAAAATCTTCGGGTCGCTGAAATCGTCACGATCTGCGCCGTCTCCGCATCAGCAACCCCCGTTATGGTCACTCAGCGATGCCGAGGTCGAGAAGAAGGAGTGGCGGCGCGAGACCGGGTCTACCGACCGGGACGAGATGCCTTGTTCGTCTTCCTTTGAAGAGCTTCTGAGAGAGGGGCGGAGAACTAGAGGCTCTAGGAGTTCCCGAGAAGAGCTGGACGACGAGGAGGAGGACGATGGTGGCGGTTTCGATCGTAGGAGAACTGATGAAGACGCTGATGAGTGGGAGATCAGGTCATCTATTGGACTTGATCGAACTCTTGATAACGAGGTTGGTTTCTATGTCGATCTTGGCGTTTGGACTCTCTTCATTTCCCGTTCTCTTTTACGTGTTACACGTTGCTGGAAGGAAGGGTTTCATGAAATATCCAGCGATTTATCTTCATAATGCATTAATTCTTGAGTTGATTTGGTCCTTATCATGTGTGGAATTCATAAAAATGACAGGAGTTAATTAAATGAGTCACGCTGTGTTGTTCAAAGGAGAAAATGAAAATTAAACAAAGCAAACTTCACAAGAGTATTGGGATCTTGTCCTCTTGATTGCTTTGTATGATCATGTTAAAGAGGTTATTAGAATTTTCGATGTATTTGTTGCCAAGCTCTGTTCTGTGTCTTAGTAGCGATTTTCACTTTTTTACCTGCAGGAAGAAGAAGACACGTTTGACAAGGTGGCATCAGGAAGAGAGTATGACGTAGAACGCCTGTACATGGGAGATGTTACTGACCATGGTGGTTATCTGAACTCCCACAATGTGCTGGAGAGTGTGCTACCCTACGCCACAAAGAAAGATCCTCGTGCCAACTACATGGCTGCCAGAGTCAGGCTCAATGAAGATGATGTTGAGACCAACAATTTGTATCCAGACAGTGACTCTCGAATGGAAATAAAGAACCCTGTTGCGGAAGCATCTGATATTCGAGTTCAACCAAGATCTATACTGAAAAGGAAGAATGAAGATGCTGGTGCCAAGACACAAAAGCGTGTGAGGTTTGATCCTTCATTTTTGGAAGCAGCATCAGAAAGGCCTGTTGATCATAGCAGTGCCAATGATTCAGACGACACATACAAGCTAGTGGAAGAGGCTCCTGGGGTTCCTGATTATTTACTACATCCTTCAAGATACACTAGATACACGTTTGATTCTTCAACTAATGTTGATGAAGAATCAGACAGGAGAGCTTGCTTAGACTCGGAGATGGAGGTTGATGGTGTTTGTTGTGGTTTGCCGAAATCTGTGACTTTTGTCCCCAAGAAGAAAGCTTCTGATGTACAGGAAAAGCATAGCAATGGTGAGACAAATCAAATGAAAAATGAGAGCAAACAGTCAACAGGTGTATCCATGGGCATTGCCACTGGTGAAGAACAAATGTTGGAAGATGATGCTGAAAGCAATGATGATGATTCAGGTCCAAATGCAGCAGATACTGCTACAGATTCTCAGAAATCTGTGCGTAGCTATCGAAGGAAGCCAAGCTTTGATCCTGAATCTTAATGTTGGAAGCAGCAGAAGTCGGCTTCAAACAGGAAGCGAGGTCCGTTTGGTTTTTGTCTAGTCATCAGTCTGTTTCCCTTTAATAGCTGTTGTTTGTTCAATCTGATTCCTGTGCCTGTTAGGGGGTGAATGTACTTCTGAAGAGTTTGCCCCTAAATAAGTCATGCGTAGTTCAAAGTTTTTCTTGCACTAATATCTCTTAGCTAAAGATCAAAAAAAAAACTCGTGTCAAAAACAGAAGGATAGAAAGATATACATCATTGCCATATGTGTATGCTTCCTATAGCAAGATATGTTGTTCAGATAAACTGCTGTGTTTCGGATCCAAATTTTTAAGATGCATGTTACTTGTTGGATTAAAATTCAGTTTTTGTTGTGCTATTGTAGTGATGTAAGTGAACACTAGGTTGCATCTTTAGGAAGTATTTGTTTTTTTGAGTTGTGAACTGGAATTCTGAATCTGCTGATATCTCAATACAAGCTTGTTTATTCTCTGATAACATTGTTGCATCAATTCTCAGGATGAGATCTTCTGTGAACCTTCTACTGAAGCCTTGTATCATCACCAGCCATGAATGGTGCAAGTTTGGACACGAGATAGTTCTTTGGTATGTTCAGAGGCAAATTCACGGGCTTTTGCCGGAGCACTATGTCCATGTACCTGTGAAAGTGAGTGAACATGAGCCCCTGTTTCTCTGAGATGAATGCAGCTAGGCTCTTGTAGCTCGCACAAAATCAGCTGTTTGCCGCTGTAAATGGGTGTTGAAGCCTTATATGTCCCAGGTTGACATCAATGGAAGGTAATCGTTTTGAATTGGTATACCAAGCAGATGTCTAGCTAGATACCAAGGACCTATTTAGTTTTGGCAAATCTCCAAATTTTCTTTTCAAAGTTTCCTTCAGTCAAAGGTTGAGTGCATGGCTTGTTCAAAAGGAGTGAAAAAACCTTGTTTTTCAGGACTTTGAAAAACTGGTGCGTTATAGTAGCATTTTGAGTACGTTTTTTCTAATTATTTCTCATCTAAATACATAAGTTTCACGAAGTTTATAAAACAATATTTTCCATTTTAGAAACACAAGAAATGCACGCAACCATTTATTAGAGAATTTTGGAAAAGAGAGGATTTTTATAAAAGGCCAAAATGCACATCGATACCTGAACTATTGTGATTTGGGTATATCAGGGTTTGGACAATAAAACGTGCAGAATGGTACCTCGAACTCGAACTATTGAATTGGGTTAGATAAGGGTTCGGGTTCACTCAACTCGGTACGTGGTCGCACTTGGGTGGACGGACGTTAGGGAAGTGAATGGATTATGAAGTGTCTGTTAACTTGTCGTTTTTGGTTTGGTTGTTGTTGCATTTTTTAAACTTTAGGGGTAATTTTAAATCCCCAAATTCTTGCCCCGCAACTGTGTTAAAATCCTCAAATTGAAAGGAACCCTATATCCCCTGAATCATTCGACCACTCCTCACCCTTTCAATCGAGAACGAGTTTGGCGTATCTGTATATGTTCGCTTTATTAAAATGCGCGGCCTCTACTGTTGATGTTGAGCTGAGAGCACTATTTGAATTGCGGGAAGAGAATCCATGAGTTCCAATGTCCGAGATTAAGTGCTAATCATGGACGACGCTTTGTGAGGGTCCTAATTATCAGGTGCCTTTTGCTAAATCTCTTATCTTTAAAGAGTTGTTTTTGTTCCAGAATTGGTTTTGGTTCTTGAGTTTTTCGTGTGAGTTGGTCTGAAATAGGGTACAGATGTTTATGGTATGTTTGATTCATTCCAACAATTGTTTCAGCTTCCTATACATGAAGATGGAACTTCAATGCTGTCGTTAGGGGGTTTCAAAGTTGATGATTTTGTGGTGAATTACCACAAATTCTCACACCCACAATTCACCGTGACTTTCCAACCTTTTTTGGACGTCCGGTGATTCACGCCGAAGTGAATTTGGCGAAAATCACCGTGAACGTGAATTTCGGGCAACCCAAGACCCAGGCCCCTTCCTATCCTCTGGTTGCGTTGTGCTTACGTCCACTCGTCTCCTGCCTGCCTGGGTGCTTCCTGGAGGTTGGAGGAAGCAGGCAGCCAAGGAGGAGGCATGTAGGGGTGAGGTGAAAACCCCGTTTTTGTTGTTCTGGCTTGAGGGGGTTCTTGGTAGCGGGGAAATCGGTTCCATTTTCTCACCGGTTAGAAATCGAAAATCTCATCGAAAAAATGTCTCCCCCTCTTAAGTTTGTTTGAACCCCCTATTTATGAGTTATATGTGTTTTGTAAATTCACATTGATTCACATTGTTGTTTGTTGTTCCCGCAGCTATGTTCTTAGTCCAAATGCTGATATTGTGTCATCTTATCTTTGAATTATAATAATTATTGTTTTTAGCGGTGTAAAGGATGTATTTTTAAGTGGCTTGATCCAGAAAACCCAGAAAATGTTGTACTCTGCATAGACAAACTCATTACCAAGCTTGAAAGTGCTCAGTTTGAGGTGGAATTCTTGAAGGGACAATTGCTTTTGGGTGGCACAAAGAAGGAACATGTTGATCTGTTTTAAGTAGTGTTGTGGCTCATTTGGTTTTGAAGAAGAATGGTGTTTTAGTTCATGTTGTTGTACTTTAAATCGGTTCCTCTGTTTTAAAACTTGATTTCTCTGTTGCCCTATTTCATTTTATGTAATTACTGTAACATTGAAATGGCATTGGACCATTGCTTATAATGTATGAAAGTTATTGAGTGGTAGTATGGAAACTATTGAGTGGTAGCATATTCTTGCCTTACCCTATCCTTAGGTGTCCTGATGGTACCATTTCCAATTGCCTCCCAGTCCCATAACTCTTCACTTGGAATGGGTTGGATGTGATACATATAGCTTGCCTTAAACATATCTTTACTATACCACTCACTTAAGTATAAGTATGGGTCCTCCTTTCTGGACATCGGTGCACAAATACCATGTTTGCATGGTATACCAGGTAATTGCCATTAAGTTTTGTCTTCAAGTTTCACCACATACACTATGGATCCACAAGACACCTGGAACTCATCATTGCCATTCCATTACACACTCCACTCAAAACTATCAGCAGCGTTCTCTGCCTTTATGTCTCTGATGTTCTTGCCACAGTGTGACCTCCACTTCCTGACATACTCATTCCTTTGAACCCTCCTCACCATTACATATTCCCTAATTGCTTCAAACATTGGGATTATGGGCAGGCTCCTTGCCATAATCAGCACAAAATTGAAGGCTTCAGTGTTGTTGTTGTTGTCAACAGAATCACATTTAACCTCATCTCTGAAATATGTCACGCACTATTGCAGTTTTTTCAAGAGCTCCCCTTGCCCATTCTGCCATCCTTTCAATCTCTGCAAGTCTTTTCTCCAACTTAGACACATTAGCGGCCTTAGCAACAACATAGAAAGCTATCTTCAACTTTTCACCCCAAAAATCAGCATACCAATTGTTGTAAATGTGGCGTGCACATAGCCTATGCTTAGCCTTTGGAAACACAGTGGAGACAACATTTTCCAACCCCTAAAATAACCATTTTACTAATTAATTTAAGTAATAAACAGTCAAAAGAACACATAAGAATAATTAATTAATTATAACTTACCTTTGAATGATCTGACATAATGCACCATCCATCTCTATCTGAACTCTGAATATCCCTTGCCAATATTCCACAAAACCAACTCTAGTGCATTCTACCTCAACCATAGCTCATGCTAGAGGGTACATCTGATTGTTGGCATCCTTGCCAACTGCAGTCAGAAGCTGACTTTTGAAAAACCCCTTGAGGAAACATCCATCAAGACCTATGAACTTCCTACACCCATCAAGAAACCCTCTCCTAACAGCATCAATACATACATACACTTGAAGTATGTAGGAATGTCATGCCCATTGTACTCCAGCTGAAGATCAACAGTTGATCCTGGATTTGTTGTTTCAATTGCTCTAATGTAATCATCAAGCTTGGTATATTCATGATCCACATCCCTAACCAATTTCTTCATCACAAGTTTCTTAGCTCTCTTGCACTAATCCATAATAATTTATACTCGAAGTTGAGCTTTGATGTGTTTTGCAAGATAACTTGGTTTAATACCATGGTGAGCAAAAATGTAACCCTCATACTACTCTGAAATTCATCTAGAGTTTACACCCTTTATTGTGAAAACAGGGCAACAGCTATGGTTAGGTCTTAGGGTCTTCACCATAAAGTATTCCTTCCCATGGTGCTTTTCAATAGCAGCATACACTAACCACCTACACTTCTCATCAATACAAACAACTCTCACCCACTTGCTCCCATTTTTTTAAAAAATATGTAGTCTCTTTTCTCATTGATGAAATACCTGAGGAGGACTCTCTTGAACTAAAGGTTATCTTGAAAAACAAGGCCAATGTTGAAACTCACTTCCTTAGCTGACTCGGAAAATCTTTGAAATATGTCTGGTCTTCTCCTCAGTTCATTGGTACCATCTTCACCCCTTCTTCTTCAAAACTACCCACATCTAAGTTGTCTACACCAGCTTCATCCCCACTGCTCTCAGGAATATCATAGCCAGCAACAGCTCTATCACCAACAAGGCTTTTATCGTCAACACCTGATAGCCTACTCTCCTTCACATACTTTGAACTATAATGAAGCTTCACAAGTTCAATACATTCTATGATCTCCTCATCTGCATTAAGAGAGAGTGTCTCATCTAGTTCATCTTCACACTCAGCCTCATAATCTTTACCTTCATCTGAACTACTATCTTCCTCTTCATCTGAACCACTATCTTCTAAAACTCCTTATGCAACTGGTGAACTAACCCATAACCTCCTCATCCACATTAATTCTCGGGTAGATTTGGAGAAGTGACTAAAGACTCATTATCTAACTCTTCATTCAACAACCCATCATTAAATCCAGATCCAACCCCACCCTCCACTTGCGGTCCACTTTCACTTCTCTCCGCATTTGATTCATTTTGACTAGTGGACCCCACATGTTGGATAGTGGTGGTTAATCTATTGTTACTAACTAGCCACTCAGCACTATGCTCAATGTATACATCAGCCGACCCATTAACTTGAACATATGAGAACATCTCCATTAAATCACCTTGCATCACCAACTCCTTTAAAGTCTTTTCTAGTGAACCAAAACCAGTCTTGTAGTTGATAGTCTTAACATCACCACCCCTAAATTTAAGATTTATCTGGGTAAATCTTGAGTTCCATGTTAAGCCGAACATGCTCTCCTCCTATTATCCAGGTAATAGCCATGTTCGCACGCCATTGCTGTTACGTGCACGGGTTGCCTTCTTATCAGATAGTCACCTTGGTCACATGCAATGGGTCATTACTCTATTGTCTGGATAATAGCGATCACTCCTTGAAGTTCGGTTAAGGCATGTTCGAGAGTTTACCCATTGTCATGTTCGGCTAAGTCCCATGTTCGGTAATGGCCTATGTTCGGTTATCACCATATTCGGCCAAGCCTCATGTTTGATGAGGTGATCGTCAGACCATGTTCTGCCATGACCTATGTTCGGTCATGGCCATATTAGGCTATCAAACAAGACTCACCTTTACAAAACGCAACAGTCACATAAGCGCCAAATGTGCTCGGCCCTACAGACACGGCCGCGTCTAGACCAACCACCCGCTCTTCTGACGATCGAGAATGCTACCAATGTTCCAAAGATTCGAGAGAATCAAGGGTTGCGATCGGGGGGAAGGGTTCGATTTGATTATTCTGGGACAGGGGTTAAGTTGGATCTCTGGGTTAGGGCTCAGAATCAACTTCGAACCAAGTTGTTGGAGAAGAGATGAGTGAGGGTCGTGTTCAAAAACTCCGTTGAGGGGCAAGAATTTGGGGATTTAATTTTACCCCCTAAAGTTTAAAAAACGCACAACAATCCACCCAAAAACGGCAAGTAAACAGACACTCCATAAGTCATTCACTTCCCTAACGTCTGTCCACCCACGTGCGGCCACATACCGAGTTGAGTGAGCTCAGGCCCTTATCTACCCCAACTCAATAGTTCGAGGCTCCATTCTACAAGTTTTATTGTCCAGATTCTGAATTACCCGAGTCACAATAATTCGAGGTATCAATGTGCATTTGGCCTTTATAAAACTAAACCAATCCTAAGATTCGCTATCTCCTCTCTTCTTCCTGTAATCAGAGAACAGCAAGTGATTTAAACTGGAGGTAATTGCCATGGATGTACTGTACTTTATGCACTAGGAGGCTCCGTTGAGCTGATACTTCTGTTTACACTCTCTTCTTCTCTTTGATACTCCCTCCAACCCAAATCTTTTGAAACCTTTTGAAACGTATGACTTCTGATATTTATTTGACTTCAATTTATAGTGAAACAAATTCAAAAAAAAATTCATAAACTAGACACATTAAATTACCATTTATGAGCAAAAAGTCTAAATAAATGCTTGAAAATGATTGGGAAATAAAAGCAGAGGTTAAATACTGAAAACTACGTGTTTTAAAAATTCAGTTTTCAAAAGTTTTGGGACGGATGGAGTATGTCAAAGGTGAAAGATGGCACATAGGGTGTTCTCTGGTTATGGGGGGTTGAATTTATAGAATGTGAACAAATGTGCTGATCTCTTTAAGTGCACCATTTTGTTATCCGGAAGAGAACGTGAGCATTACGAAACCGTAGCGTGCAAGTGACTTACAAGATGCAACTTGGCAAATGATCTCTTGTATCTTGTTGTCACTTTTGATCTAGTTGTATTCTAACCAATGAGGGTTTTGTCAAATCAAATCTTCCATTTGTTTCCTCTCATAAGTCATAAACTTTGCATCAATTTTCGAAATATTGCATATAACTGGTATATATACTTTAAAGTAAATTTGGTATTTGGGCTACAATCATGCTTTTCTTCATATGCAACATGGATTACACAAGAGAGGAAGATTTTGTCTGCTGTAAGGGACCTCTGTCTGTCACAAATGTCTGTCTGGCTTACTAATAATTACCAATGTCTGTCTGGCTTACTATTAATTACCAGTTTAAGGGGGAAAATAAGAAAACTATGTAGGCTAAGAACAAAGTTAACACCCTATTTGGTTGGTGTAAAGTTATTGATTTAATTGTGTATATAGAAAGTTAATTGCAATTCTTACTTAAAATTTGATAAAATGTACGCTTTAAGGATAACGAATATTACCTCTCTTTCTCATATTCAAAACTGCCGAAGCTGGAGGAACAAAATCGCATGATCCAATCTTTCATTTTAGTGCATGGAACCTGTTAAATGAAAGAAAGCAGTCTTAGAAATTGTGACAGGCAACCAGAGAATTGGGGATGTAAACGATTTTAACCCTAAAGAGTTGCACTAAGGGATAAATGACGTTACCATTATACCTTCCACATGTTTTGGCAAATGATGATTACGCTTGATATAGGTAGCAAAAGATAGGTAGAATCACCAATAATCATTACAAGAACAGTTCCCTGAGTGGAAGTGATGGAATCTGCAGGAGTCTCTTATGATGATCTCACGTCCTGTGACTGAGGATACATGCTTTGCGAAATCATGGCAGTCCTTGCATGCTCGGAGGTTCTTGAAAATTACTATGGAGGATTTTCCAGGCACAGATATGAGCCCAAATGATAGAGCAAGCCTTTCGCTGTGATCAAGAAGTTGTTCTCTTCGCTCAACCAGAGTAATGTGATTATCTCCGTCTTCAAAGAGATCACCCTGCACTTCCCCAACAGGATGACTCGAGTTCTTAAATGAATCATTCAACTCGTGTAACTTTGAATAGATCACATCAGTAAGAGGGTGGTGTCTATCACCCACAATGAAGCGATGAACCTTGCCACTCACCATAATCCAGCTGCAGCTGAGTTCCTTCTTCAGATTTCTTGCAGTCATCAGACTTCTCACTTGGGACGCTTCTTCGAATTTCCCATACAAGGCATATAAGTTAAACATTAGAACATAACCTGCAGTGTCATCTGGGTCAAGCTGCCAGAGATTTTCAGCTGCAACTTTCCCTAGTTCAAGATTTTTGTGGATCCAACACCCACTCAACAAGCACTTCCAACTCATTGAGTCAGCAGAGAAAGGCATGCTATTTATCAGGTCAAAAGCTTCCTGCAGGAGTCCGGCACGCGAATATGCATCGATCAGGCAATCATAGTGATCGATAGTTGGGTCCACACCATACTCATCCTTCATTGATTCCAAATAGTTTTTGGCTTCTTCAACAAGACCTGAGTGAGTACAAGCAGTTAAAACTGCTATTAATGTTACTTCATTTGGTAACACTCCTGACTTCCTCATCTGTTCAAAAAGTGTTAGAGCTTTGGAAGCATTGCCATGGTAAGCATAACCGGAAATAATTGCTGTCCAAGCAACTGTATCAGGTTTCTCTATTGATTCGAAAGCTTGACAAGCATACTGCAATCTACCACATTTTGAATACATTGTGATCAGTGCGCTATTCCCGTACAGTTCTGAAACCAAACCCCTTTTAATTGCATCAGCATGAGCTTGAGATCCGATGTTGAAGTCTGCAAGCACAGAACATGACTGGAAAATACTAGTATAAACAAAGGAATTCAAAATCACATCTTTACGCCTTAGTGAGCCGAAAATTTCAACAGATTTTTCATACTTGCCAACTTGGCAATAGCCAGCAATCATGGCACTCCAAGAAACATCATTCGGGTTCCGTATTCTTTCAAACACTTGACAGGCAGATTCAAAGTTTGCAAATTTGAGATACAAGTCCAGAAGAGGAGTTCCCACTGAAACCTCTGATTGCATTCCTAGTTTTACAATCCAGCCATGGACTTGCTCCCCCAGTTTCAGGTCCCCCCACCCAATGCATGCCTTAAGAACAACGGAGAACACCAAGTCATCCAATTGAACACCCTCTTTCACCATCTTCACAAACAATTTCACAGCATCTCTCGCCTTTCCAGCTTGACTATAGCCCATCATCAGTCCAGTCCAAGCAACAGCATCCTTCTCCTCCGACCCATCAAATACAACCTTAGCATGTTCTAGCAACCCACACTTAGCGTACATGTTCGAGAGCGCTGTGCTGACCGAAACATGGGTGCTCAAGCCACTTCTTACGGCAAGAGAATGCAGTTGCATGCCAATATTCAATAGCGAAGTGTCAACGACAGACTTCAGAAGGGAGGTATAAATCGACGAGCTCGGTCCCCCTTCTGATTCAAGCAACTGCGAGAACAAGCACAAAGCTTCCTCCAAATCTCCGGCCTCTGCAAAAGCAGAAATAAGAATAGCCCAAGAGACCTGATTTCTTTCAAGCATATCATCAAACAGTTTCAGTGCGTCCAAAAATCCCCCGCATGCGCAGAACGCCCTCAGGACGCTGTTCTCGAGATATAGGGAAGGGGATCCATCCATTCTCCGCCGCATCCGGTCGTGAACCCATCTCACATCCGATAGCGATTTCGTTTTCCCACAGCTTTCGATTAAGTTCCCGTACGTGCGTGGACTCACTGAAACACCCTGCTGGTCCATTTGCTCCACGAATTCACAAGCTTCTTTAAACTTCCCTTGTCTGGACAAAGAAATCAAATGCAAATTCTCGACTTGGCCCTTGGAGATTGCCGGATGTTGCATTGGAGATGTTTTCCCGCTCCTCAGAGAGACCCCAGAAGGTATCTTATCGAAATCTGCAAACTTCATCGATGGAGTCTTATTCCGGGCTACTACGAAGTGTGGAGAAGAAGAAGAAGGCAACAGCAATTTTTCCATTTGATGAAAACAACTTCGCGATTGCTCTCTGGAACAGAGGGGAATCTTACCGTTGTCAATTCAAAGGAGCGCATTTTAAAGGAAGAATGTATGGCCGGTCATGAAAATTCTGAAATGCTCCGCCATCTGTTTGACGGAATAACTGATCGAGAAAATGGCCGGCCCGATAAGAAACGAGGAGCTTTAGAATCGTCAAGTTTAGTGATTACAGTGTGGTCATAGAGTTGTAGCTTAGGCTCTGTTCACAATTATAAGTAAAAAAAAGTTTACGAAAAATGTGTGTAGTTTTAAATTGGGAAAAAATGTAAAGTTTGCGAAATTTTTAAATTTGTCACTTAAGTTCATTTGAAGCAAAAATGTAGCGAAAATGTCACTAATTACATTAATTTATCCCAGTTGGCGTTTACGTGTCTTGCCATTGGATAATTAAGTAGACATTAATTGCATTTGTATAGCTAATATTGAATTTTATCTTAAAATGTGTCACAATTTAAGAGTTGAATTGTTAGTTTTACAAATTTCAAGTGAAATTAAAATATTAACCCTACAAAAATGTACAGTCAATGTTCATGTAATCGCCCAGTAGCACGGCACATTAATGCCAACTGAGACAAATTAATATTCAGTTTTAAATTTACCCCTTT
This sequence comes from Stellera chamaejasme, assembly GCA_024586325.1. Taxonomy (NCBI): domain Eukaryota; kingdom Viridiplantae; phylum Streptophyta; class Magnoliopsida; order Malvales; family Thymelaeaceae; genus Stellera; species Stellera chamaejasme. The sequence goes on from CM044986.1 coordinate 3,911,405, forward strand.
AATAAAACGTTGGTGACATTCTTGCTTGAAAATGAATTTTTGTAACAAATTTAGAGATTTCATAAAATTCAATGACAAAATTACTCTTTTTCCCTTTTAAATTGTGTATGTTGTTGGTGGGGAAAAAATTGTGAAAGAAAATAATTTGAAATCATTTAATGGAAAAGTGTGAAAATTTGTTGATTTCATGTTTGCGAACATATTCCAAAGGTTTACTCCATTACATTTAACCATGTCAAAGAAAATGAATAACCTAATTGAAAATGATTTTACCCAATTTGATTTGAGTTACAAAGTCAACTACCTTAACTTGATCTTTGTTAATATGCATCAGACTAAGAAAATATTAAGAGAGGCTGAAAGATCTCATACATTAGTATCAAGACATCACGCCTTTATTATATAGGGAGATTACAAGAGACAATAATGGAGGTAGATAGTAGTTGGGGAGATAGGAGTTAGGTAATTAGGTAGGATATAAATACTTAATCTTCCAACACTCTCCCTCAAGCTGGAGCATAAATATCGTAGGCACTAAGCTTGTTACAAATGAATCTTATTTGAGTCCCTCTTAAAGCCTTGGTAAACAAATCAACAAGCTGGTCTTCTGATTTGACAAATGATGTCTTGATCAATCCTCCTTGAAGCTTCTCACGAATGAAATGACAATCAACTTCAATATGCTTTGCCCGTTCATGAAAAACTAGATTAGAGGCGATATGGATAGTTGCCTGATTATCACACATTAATTCCAGAGGAGCTGAATGTTCAAAGCCCAGCTCCATGAGAAGGTGTTTTAACCAAATCAGTTCACATGTGTTATATGCCATTGCTCTATATTCAGCTTCAGCACTTGAACGTGCAACAACTATTTGCTTCTTGCTCTTCCATAAAATCATATTTCCTCCCACGAACACACAATATCCTGAGGTGGAGCTTCTATCATGAGATCCTGCCCAGTCTGCATCGGTGTAACCTTGAACTTGAGTGTGACCGTGATTCTGGTACAAAAATCCATGTCCAGGAGAGCCTTTAAGATACCTCAAGATCCTGAGAACTGCATCCCAGTGACTGGAACGAGGGCGGTCCATAAATTGACTTGCTACACTTGTAGCAAATGAGATGTCAGGTCGAGTGACGGTCAAATAGTTCAATTTGCCAACAAGTCTCATATAACTTCCAGGATCTGCTAGATATTCCTCTTTTCTGTATCAAGTTTAACATTTGGTTCCATGGGGCTCTCAACCGGTTTTGCGCCCATCAAGCATGTTTCTTCCAATAGATCAAGAACATACTTCCTCTGAGACAAGCAAATACCTTGTTTAGACCTTGCCACCTCTATCCCAAAGAAATACTGTAGAGTCCTTTGTTTGAAACTTAGTTTGCAAGAAAGATTTCAGAGTGAATGCCCACTTGATCATCGCAGTGATAACAATATCATCAACATAGACAATCAGAAGAATTTTACCAGTTTTGGAATTATGATAGGACACAGAATAATCCACACCGCATCGCTGTAATCCAAATTCCATGACTGTTGTACTGAATCTTCCAAACCAGGCTCGAGGGGATTGCTTCAAGCCATATAAAGATTTGTTTAGTCTGCACACCAAGTTTGTTACAATAACCCCGAGCGGGTGGTGACTTCTGTGAATCCCGAGGCTCCATTCCAAGCATGCAGGGCATGTTTTCTGTTGGTTAGACAGCTCCCCGATCTTTTCTAGGTAACATTCTCGGGAATGCTTTTATATTTGAGGTTGCACGAGTCCCCTGCACCTTTCCGCTGAAAATATTTTTCGGGGGCGGGACATATTTCCTGTCGATCAGTAAGCTCGGGAATTTTATCGAGACCTTATAAAAGTGAATTTTCAACATATTTGAGGTCGCACGAGCATTCCTCACATTTTCGTAGGAAATATTTTCGGGGTCAGGACGTTCGTTCTCGGGAGACGCTAGGGCCCCAGATGAAACATTTGATGGCGCCAATGGTGTTGGGTGTGTTATGACTCAGGATGAGTAATGCGGTGATAACCGAGCAAGCACACATGACGGGATTATTGGCTCGGGTAAGCAAGCACACACGTCGGGATTTACTCGGGTGAAGTTGGCGCGGGATGATATTTCAACACTTAGGAACTTTTCGGATTTGGCTTGGTGTGTGATTCACCATGGTGACTAAGGTGTGTGCTAGGTGGCATGGTGACTAAGGTGGTGAGTCATTATGTTAGAAAGTATATAAGGTAAGAATTTAGGAAGAAATGAGATTTTGGCTTCATTTCTTCCTTCACACAAACCGCCAACACTTCTCCTTTCTCCCTCACTTGTGTTCTTCATCTTTCAAGGATTAAGGAAGGATTGTTCTTGGTGTAAGCTTGAGGTAAGCTTGTCTTCTTCATGAGTTGGTATGATTGAAGCATGATTTGAGGTTGATTTGCAAGGTTGAAACCGAATTCATGTTAGCCTTAGCTTGATGATTTGCTCATCTTCTTGCTTCAAGCTTTGAGTATGTTGTTCTTGGCATGATTTGGTGTAGGAATCAAGGTTTGGATTATGAAAGAACATCATGGAATGAAAAACCCTAAAAGGCCGAATTGTTGCCTAAATTCTAAGTATGTTGAATTGATGTCATCTTGGTTCATGCTTTGGATATGTTGTTCCTAGCATGATTAGGAGTTGATATTAGGGTTCAATTTGAAGGTGAGCATGTTGGATGAGAAGTACCCAAATGGCCTGAATTGAATATGTGAAGGTGATTATGGTGAAGTATGTTAGTAAGCCTGCTTGGAATGTTTAATTGTTGAATTAAGCATGTGAATGGAACCCTAATTGGATTGAAATGGATTTTGGTATAAGAAGCATGTTGAGGCTGAATTTGAGGAAGGCTATGTTTGTGGTTGTGGTGTGTTTCGGGGATGTTTTGATAATGAATTGGTATCGGGAATTGAAGTAGGTATCAAGCGATGTCCGGAATGTCGTTTTCTGAAATTGTGAACGTAACCGACCTACTTGCTTGCTTGCGTAGATTTGGGGGAAAGTATGATTTGGATGCTCGGTTTGAGAATCCGAGCTTCGTGGAATTTTGCGGTGATTTCTGATTTGTAAAGTATAAATATCAATGTTCTAGCTCGGTTTGAGAATTTTTTACGTGAAAAGTGCGGGAATGTGCGGGATTAGTTCCCGGGGGTCTGGATTGGTGATTTTTGATTTGTATGTGGTTGTTCAGCTTGAATCAACAGTTGTGGAGTAGTGCGGGACTTCGGAAGTCACACTACCGCGTTTCGGGCCGAGCGTCGGGATTTTGCCGGGATTCTTATGCGGGTCGGTAATAGTGCGGTAAGGGTTTCAGTATTGCTCTCGATTCTGCATTTCGGATTATGTTATGAAATGCGTGTCTGGGTGTACCGAGGCTGAGTTTAGATTGAGGGTGGCCCGAGGATACTCGATAGGCATGCAGTGCGAGGACTCGTTCGATTCAACTCCTACGGGGTGGTGTTACGATGGGGTTAGCTACCTCGAGCTGGTACCTACCTCGGTCTCATGTGTCTGCGGTAGTTCATTACGTGGTCTGGGCCGAGAATGGACTATCGTTTCAGAGCGTGTCTGTTTGTTATACTAACAATTCTGCTTATGTGCATTGCATATGTTTGTTTTGCATTGGTTGGACATATGTTGGTTATCTGCTGCGTGTTTGCATTTTCTTTGTCTTTGTTTTGCAGGTTTTTATACGTAAAGAGAAACCGTGCCTATCCCCAAGCCCTTACTAAGTTCTCAAAAGAGGACTTACCCCTTTCTGTTTACCGTTTCAGGAGTACCTGACCAACAACCCGCAGAGTGAGTCTGGGGTGTGTTGTCTGATTCTGTTTCAGGTACCCTTCTGTTCTGTCTGATTTTCTATCTGTAAGGGGCAGACTCTTTGAGTACCTATAGTCCGGATCTGATATCTGAAATCTGAATCAGATTCGAAATCTGGATCGATATCTGAAATCATTGTTTGAATCTGGATCGATATATGAGTCTCAAACTATAGTCTGTTTTTTTTACTTCTGGATTTATGCTAAGGATAGCATATGGGTTTTCTCACAATTAACTTACTTCTCTCTTTTGTTGGTGTGTTAGCAACAACAACGGTACTTGCGGGGATCTTCTGATCTCGATGTTTCTCCTAGATCCCACACTTGGGTATTCTAAGGTTTTCCTTGGTCGACTCTATAGGTGTATACGTATGCATGTCATCTGTCTGATCATGCTATGTATCGTAGATACATTCTGTTTCTGTATATATGTTCTGGATACTATGTAGGACCGGGGACTCGCCCATGACAGTGGAAGGCGGGACCCGGGATGTGATCATATTTTGATGTGTTAGACACATTCTGTATCTGTGTGTTTCTGCGAAGCTATGAATGATGTTATCCATGAACTGTATGTTTGGTGATGGTTGAGTGCTCGCCTATTTCAGTGGGGCGGGGCTCGCCATGGATAGTTAGGGTTTATACTATATACTTGCCATGTTTGGGAATTGTAGGTTGCGGGTCGAAACACGACCGAAGGTTATAAGCGCATAACTCTATCTACATACTCCGTGAGCAAAGTGTTCTCAGGCACCGGGCCTTCGAGAACGAGACTTTGCGGGCCGGGTCACGGGACCACCACACTCAGCGGGTCTCGGTTGAACCGACCGCTTCTGTTTCCTCAGCTCACGCGGTTTCCGTCGCGGCTTCCGCTTCCGCCGTCGCGGGACGGTCCCGCCTCTGCAACCGGGCGCAGGCGCACCCGTGACAAAGTTATTCTCCCCCTGAGCAACAAACCCTAGAGGTTGCTCCATATAAATAGTTTCCTAAAGATCCCCATAAAGGAAAGCATTTTTAACATCAAGCTGATGTAATGGCCAATTATTTGTTGCAGCCAAAGCAATGAAGACTCGAACTGATGTGAGCTTAGCGACGGGCGAGAAAGTCTCAGTTTAATCCATGCGATAAACTTGTGTGTACTCCTTCACCACCAAGCGGCCCTTTAATCGGTCAACCGTTCCATCAAGATTCACTTTGACATTGAAAACACAGCGACATCCTACCACTGTTTGATCTGGTGGAAGCGAAACTAGATCCCAAGTATTATTAATCTGCAGAGCAGTCATCTCTTCTTGCATGGCTTTCCTCCATCTAGAGTTTTTTTTTTCAGCAACGTGTTAGCTCTGATACCATGTTAATAGGCATCAGACTAAAAAAATATTAAGAGGCTAAAAAATCTCATATATTAGCATCAAGACATCACCCCTTTATATAGGGAGATTACAAGAGACAGTAATGGAGGTAAATAGTGGTTGGGGAGATAAGAGTTGGATAATTAGGTAGGATATAAATACTTAGTCTTCTAACAATCAGAATCCAATTGGATTAAGTTGAAACACTAAAACCATATATAATTCGAACACGAGAATAACCTAAACTGAAGGTGAATTTAAGGTTCGGAAATATTAAAGGCTACGTATGAATCATGAAGGTTCAGATGTAAGTAAATTAAAAAAAAAAAAAGACAATTGAATCACATTTGATTTTTATATTTATGTTTGACGAGTTTGAGCAGCTCGGAGCTATCGAGTTAAACACAAACAATCAATCGAGTCGAGTTCAAGCATGTATCATGAAGACTCGTCAAGCTATTGAGCGAAAATCATCCGAAACATTCAAGCAGAGCACGGCTCGAGTTCGGCTCAGCTCATTAACCTTAGTTTTGGAAAACATTTTGATAAAAGAAGACTTCTCTGGTCCTAAAGTATTTTTTTCACTATTCATCTTCTTGATAATTACACTAATACTCATAATATGAAAATCAAACCCTACACTAACCACTTAACAATGAGAAGATTAGAACCACTAACCTTACAGCTAACTAACCCAGAACCCTGGATTTCATCAATGAACATGACAAAAATATAACAAAAATCACTCTTATACGCTAAAGCGGATCCACAAGCATTCAAGTAAAAAAGATTAGGGCCCGTTTAGATATTGAGAAGTTTCCAAGTTTTCCTTTCTAAAATTTATTTGTAAATATTTGATCACATACCTAATTATTAAGAGATGGAAAACCTTGTTTTCCAATGATTAGAAAACTCTATTATTAAAATGGAAACCTTCCAAACAAGATTCTCTAATTTAATACTAGAGTTCTTCTAATGTTTGGAAAACCTTGTTTTCCATATCTTCAAATCTAGGTATATGGGAGCGGCGACAAGATGACGAAGGAGCGGCGACAAGAGAGGAACGAGGCGCGGCGGCAAGAGAGGAACCGGAAGGAGACACGGAATGGTTTCGCGGATTTCTCATGGCAGCCGGCCGGGAGGAAGGAGCGACGGAGGAGCTCGGAGGGTGACCAGGGGGCTATGCAGAGGGTGTTCGATAGAACGACAACAAGTTTCTTTTTCTCCGACTTCCCGGAGACTTGGCAGAAAGACGAGATGTGGAGAACTTTTGGAGATTTTGGCGTGGTAGTTGATGTTTTCATCCCGCAGAAGCGCGCTAAGGATGGTAAGAAGTTTGGGTTTGTTAGATTTAAGGGAGTGAGAGATGCCACTACCCTTGAAGCAAGTTTACGGCGAATCAAAGTTGGAGTGAGGCTTCTGTACATTAAACATGCCATGTTTGGGCGGCCGGTTGGGGGAGTGGACAAACCGGAGGTGGCTAACAGAGCTAGTGCCCTTAACCACCACGTGTCGCGAGCATGGACTTCCCATGCAGCTCAGTTGACCGGTGGAGCCAGAAGTTATGCGGGGGTGGTGGCAGGTAGGGACAAGAGGAAACCATCTGAGGTGAAATGCTGGGAGGTCCAGGCACCGAGGAAGGAAGAGTTGGAATGGCTCTCAAGATGCGCAATTGGGGAGGTAAAAAATGGGGATCTAGTGGGAGACATCCCGCTCCTCCTCAAGACGGACGGCTTCCTGGCTGTGAAGGCAACATATGTGGGGGGATTTCGATTCCTGCTTGAGTGTGGTTCCACTGATGAGATGCTAGATATGATATCTAAAGGAAAAGAGGCTCTTTTGGCTTGGTTCCATTGGTTAGTCCCGTGGAGCTTGGAAAAAGAGAGAAGCCGGCCCGGAAGGTTAGCTTGGCTCAACATCGAAGGTGTACCTCTCCATCTTTGGAATGCTGGGACGTTCCAACGTGTTGCGGAGGCTTGGGGGAGAGTTTTAGAGGTCGAAGACCTCACTGTCCAACATGATCAACTCCACATTGGGAGGGTTTGCATTCATACACATTACCAAGCTTCTGTAAGTGATCTGTTTATCTTGAAGGTGGGAGGGGATGAGTTTGCGGTTAGAGTGGTGGAGGATGAAGCGGGAATTATCGATTTCGGGCCACGTTACGAGCACTCCGGCGAGGGGTCAGTGAGATCAGACGAGCTGGCGGGGGCGCGTTCAGAAGCGGCGTCGGAGGCGGCATCGGAGACGGCGTCGGAGGCTGACAGCTATGTCAGAGATACGCCGCCGGATTCTCTGAATCACCTAAGCCGAAAGTGTGCATGGAGGTCGGCTGGAGACGTTGGAAACGTAAAAAGCCAGGTGGCCATTAATGATCCCTGCTCAGAAAGAAGAGTTACGTTTGGAGGTCTGATGGATATTGGGATGACTCCCAATGGGGCCCAAATTGACAAGCCAGCAGTTGGGCCTTTCAACGGGCCAATTGTTAGCCTTGCAGCTGGCAATGAGAGGCCCTGCGGCATTGGTGGGCCTTCAGGGAGTGGTCTGATGAATATTCCGGCCTGTAATGCGAAGAAAGCTGCCTTTGCTCCTATTGGGCTGGCTGAGATGGGTGGGGTAGCCCAAGTAGGAGAGTTTGAGGTCAGCTTGCTCAAGGACAAGTCTGAGGACGGAGAGGAGCACCCAGATCAGTTCGTGCCGACCAAAAAGTCCCTGGTTGCTGTGAGTGGTCTTGCCGAGGGAAAGTCTAATCCTCCAATCAAATTGAAGACCGCTTGCTCGGCGAACGCCAGGAGCACCAAACAGATCACTAGTCAAACCCGCAAGTGTGGGATTGCTGGCAAGATGGTTTATAAAACCGAACCGGACACGTAACTGTTCAAGCTACCGGTTCACGGTTCGACCGGTTTGACCGATTGAGCCACCGGTTCAACCGGTATTAGTTAAATACGCGGAATATCTAACATTTATCATTCATCTTAAAGTAAATAAGTAATTTATAATAAACTCAAGAACATATATTCATCAAAACTCAAAATAGTTAACACATATATGCTTTAAAATTACAATGAGCATTAAAAATGTAAAATAAAAATTTTTAATTTTTTTTAAAAACTTTTTCCCTTTAAAACCGGCGGTTTCCGGTTCACCGGTTTCCACCGGTTTTCACCGGTTTCTAAGTAACTGCCTCAAAACCGAAAACCGGACCGGACAGGGTACCGGTTCGCGGTCAAACCGGTCCGACCGGCCGGTCCGGTCCGGTTTTCTCAACCATGGTCGGGTGGTATCGCTTCGCGAAATCAAGAGGGTGGCCAGATTAAGGGCCAAACTGATGCAAGATGGTGCGCCGAAGAAAGGTCGGAAGGGCTCTAGGTCGAGCTTGGCTGGCTCCGGCGGGGGCGGTGGCGGGAGTGACTTGGCTGGTTCCGCAATTTCGGCCTCGGGTACGGCGGACAGCCAGGAGGTTCAAAGCTTGGCTAGACGCATTAGAGAACGAGCTGGTTTCAAGTTTGCCCCGAGCCAAGGCAAGTCTGGGTCTGCAGGTGAGCATGATTCTGTTTAAATGAATTGTCTCTCGCTGAATATTAGGGGCTTTGGGGGTGTCTCTAAGATCAGATTGTTGAGGGATTTAATTATCAAGGAAGCAATTGATTTTGTGTCCCTCCAAGAGACTCTGATTGGAGGTGATGCCTCCTTTACTGTTAATTCGTTTTGGAACTCGGAAGATTTTGGTTTCTGTCAGGTCCCTTCTCAGGGGCGTTCAGGCGGGCTGCTTTGTGTGTGGAAGAAGGATGTGTTTTGCGCTGAAAGGGCTTTTGCTGGAGCCGGTTTTCTTTGTGTTGAGGGCAAATGGAAAGGGGGGACTGACCTGATTTCTATGGTCAATGTGTATGCCCCCCAAGATGATGGTCAAAAGCTGGTTCTTTGGAACGACCTGGCCGTCTATTTGTCTGGAGCTTCGACTTTCAATTGTCTGATGGGAGATTTTAACACTGTTCGGAGGGCGGATGAGAGAATGGGAAGTCAGTTTCATAAGAAAAGAGCTGACGACTTCAATGCCTTCATCAGTTCAGCAAACTTGCAGGAGATTAGCATGGGGGGTAGAAGGTTCACCTGGGTCGGTCAAGGGGGCCTCAAATTGAGCAAACTTGACCGTTTCTTGATATCCCCTGATCTGTTGGATGTTTGGACAGACTTGAAAGTGCTTGCTCTTGAAAGGGCATTTGCTGATCACTGCCCAATAGTGCTCAAGTCTCAGAAAGTGAACTTTGGGCCGGTGCCTTTCCGTTTTTTTAACCATTGGCTTCAGGTTCCTGGGTTTAATGATATGATTTCGGAGGCTTGGGTGAATGCAAAATTTGTAGGTTGTGCTGGGGTTATCCTAAAGGAAAAGCTCAAATTTGTGAAGAAGGCGATTAAAGATTGGAAAGATTCGAACCCGGGGAATAGTGCAGCAGAGGTTAGGGCTGCTAAGCGAGATATGGTTGAGTGGGATTTAAAAGCAGAGCAGATTACTCTGTCAGATGCCGATACTGAGGCATTCATGGCAGCCAGAAGGAAGTATTTCAGCGCTGAAAAGGCTCTCTCTCTTAGTTTGAAGCAGAAATCAAGAGTCAAATGGGCGGTCGAAGGGGACGAAAACACTTCGTTCTTCCATGGAATTATAAAAGGGAGGTTGAAGCGTAATAACATTCCTGGGCTTCTTGTGAATGGGAATTGGGTGGAGGACCCTTAATGTATCAAAGAGGAAGTCTTCAGCTTCTTCAAGAATCAGTTCTGTGAACCGGATTTCAACAGGCCAGCTTTCCAAAGCGACAAGTTTAAGAAGCTCTCGGATTCCCAATGCCTAGCTCTAGAAGCTCCTTTTTCGGAGGATGAAATTAAGTGTGCAGTCTGGTTGTGCGATGGGTCGAAAGTCCCCGGGCCGGATGGGTTTACCTTTTCTTTTATCAAGACCCATTGGACTACAGTGAAAGAGGAGGTGTTTGCTTTTGTTAAAGAGTTTGAAAGGTCAGGGAGATTAGCCAAAGGGAGTAACTCTACTTTCATCACTCTTATTCCGAAGGTGCGCGATCCTATCACTCTTTCGGATTACCGTCCCATTAGCTTGGTGGGTGTGCAGTACAAGATCCTTGCCAAGCTTCTGGCGGAAAGGCTAAAGGGAGTAATTTCGGACCTGGTCTCTGAGTGCCAATCTGCGTTTGTGGGTGGGAGACAAATTCTGGATGGTGTTCTCATTGCTAACGAAATCGTCAAGTGGGCAGGATCTGCTAATAGAAAATTGGTTTTATTTAAAGCCGATTTTGCAAAGGCCTATGACTGCCTGAATTGGAATTTCCTTGATTCAGTTATGGAGCAGATGCGGTTTGGGTCGAAATGGAGGAATTGGATCATGGGATGTGTCTCGTCAGCTAGGATTTCTGTTTTGGTCAATGGGAGCCCAACCCAAGAGTTCTCGATGGAGCGGGGCATCCGGCAAGGTGATCCTCTTTCACCGTTCCTTTTCATTTTAGCAGCTGAAGCCCTGAATGTGATGATGATGGAAGCCTCGGCTAATGGCGACTTTAAGGGATGTTTGGTTGGAGAAGGGCGTGAAGTGATCTCCCATTTACAGTTTGCCGATGACACGCTCTTCCTGGGTGATTGGTCTGCTAGGAATGCGTCAAACTTGTTGATGTTGTTAAAGTGCTTCGAGCAGGCGTCGGGCTTGAAAGTAAATGTCCAGAAAAGTCAGTTGTACGGTGTGGGTGTCTCGGCAAGTGAAGTTGCTCGCCTTGCACAAAGACTTCACTGTGCCGCAGGCACCATTCCGTTTCTGTATCTTGGGCTTCCTGTTGGTGCCAATATCAAAAGACTAGCTTCTTGGAAGGAGGTAGAGCAGAAGATGGCTAAGAGGTTGAACAAGTGGAAAGAAAGATCGCTATCTATCGGTGGGAGATTAACTCTGATAAAGGCAGTGGTAAACAACATCCCTTTGTATTATTTCTCCTTATTCAGAGTGCCGGTTACATCCTTGAAGGAGTTGGAAAGGATGCGGGTTAATTTCTTCTGGGGGGCAAATGGGTCCGCCCGTAAGATTGTGTGGGCGAAATGCTCAAGGATGATAGGCTCTTTTGAAGAAGGTGGGATAAGCTTTGGGAGTCTCAAGAGCCGGAACCTATCTATGCTATGCAAATGGCTATGGAGATTCAGAACTGAGGGGAATGTGCTCTGGATCCGGATAATCAAAGCTATCCATGGAGCGGACGGATGTATTAATGTGCAGCAGGCGCCCGGTAGTGGAGGGCCTTGGGCTGACATCATCCAGGCAGGTTTGGATGTGGGAGGCCTGCTTCCAGGTTTTGATACCTCGTTCCATCGGGTTTTGGGTTGTGGCAGGTCCATCAAGTTCTGGGATGACATTTGGGTTGGTGATACCCCCTTGCGCGATAAGTTTAAGAGGCTCTATGCTCTAGACTTATATCCTCTTGCGGCAGTATCCGATCACATCTTGTGGAATGGGTCTTCGGCCTCTTGGCAGTGGTCGTGGCGGCATGATCCTCGGGGTAGGCAGGAGAGCGAATTCGATCTCTTGAACTCCTGTTTAGCTTCGGTTTCTCCCTCACTCTCTAAATCGGATTCCTGGGCCTGGAGATGGGCGAATGATGGGTTGTTTTCTGCCCGGGTTTTGTCTGCTACTTTGGATGGTTGTTGGGCCGATTTCAGCAGCATCCCTACTGTCTGGAACAACTTGCTGCCAAAGAAGGTGAACCTGTTTCTTTGGAGAGCAAGAAGGCATTTTCTCCCTTGCCGGCTACAGTTGGCAATGAAAGGGATTTCTCTCCCTTCCATCTTGTGTCCCCTGTGCAACCTCACAGCTGAAGACCCGGACCACGCAATCATCTCGTGCCCAGTAGTTTGGAATGTCTGGAAGGCGATTGCCAGTTGGTGTGGAGTGGACTTACACAGTCTCTTTGAGGTAACAGACTTATCCTCAGATCGCATCCTTCATCTTGTTCCTGCTTCTAGTAGAGGGCGTTGGGAGATTATTATCTGTACTGCTGCCTGGGTGGTATGGAAAGCGAGAAACTTAGTGGTGATGGAAGGAGGTACTTGGTGCTTATTGAAGATTTTCTCGGATGTTCAAATTTTCTCCCATATGTGGCTGTCTTGTAGGTTTTCTAAGGGGAAGGTTCCAAACTGGACGGAGTGGGTGTTATGTCCTTTCGCCCCTTGATTTGGGCCTTCTGTAGGAGTCTTTCTTGTATGTCTCAGGTGTAGCGTCTGCCCCCCTATCTCATGGGGACGGCACCCGCATCTTTTTTTTTAATGATATCTCGTTTCGCCGTTCAAAAAAAAAAAAATCTAGGTATATGATCAAATATTTACAAAGAAGTTTTAGAAATGAAAATTTGGAAACATCTCTACAACTAAACGAACCCTTAAGAACTTCAAAATCTCCAACCCGCTAATATAAACGCTTCCTACAATCAGCTGTACCGCAATAACAACGTAGCTTCTTGATTCTGCCATCAGGACCAATTACGCTGTCGAGCGCGTATCCATAGTCATATGTAAGTTCCTGATACAATCATCAATCAGCTGTGCAATAATCTTAACTAGTTTGATCATGAAAGTGCCAATTATGACATCCTAGAAAAGTTAGGAAAGTTTCTTGAATTGAAGAAAATGCAACAAGAACAATGAAGCAGACACAAAACTCAGTGTGACCAGCCATATCTTTAGTCACAGAAGTGATAAATGTCTTCATGGTGGAAGCTAAGACATGATGCAACTGCTATCAGCTAAACATATTGGGAAGATCAGAAAGGTAGAAGGGTCAAAGTTTACCTGCATTGGAGGAATGGGATCAGCAGCAAAGAGCACTACACGGGCGAGTCTAAGATCGTGATGTGAACTCACAACACACTGAACAAACAGGTTAGGCTCGCAGCTATGGTTAATAAAACGAGCCACATTTCCGGAAGACCCGGCATCTATGCAAAACTCTGAATCGGGCTCCTCCTTGAGGTCCTTTTGGAGTACTTGACGAACTTCTAGTGCAACATCAGTTACAGGAACAGATACATCACCCATACGTTTCTGCATTGGGTAGAAATATGTTTTCACAGAAACATCATGAACTAAGACATCAATATAGAGCACTCACATGATTAAAGAAAACTTTTAATACTGTCGATGGTTTCTTTTTGTTGGTGCAGTCATTTCCAGATGACCTCGACAATGGGAACAAATACTCGACCATCGAGCAGATTGTTTCAAAATTGTAATTACAACGAAAGGAGCATCGGGTCGAAATTATTGAGGGTAATTTAGCGTAGGTAATTCTTAGGGACACATGCCCAGATGCTGTTCTAGTTTTGAGTTGCACACTTCAGTTACAGATGTTCAAGATGCATGAATCAGATGTCAACCACATAAACTAAGAAGTTCCAACTCTATGCATTAAAGGAACTTTGATAAGCAAACGTAACTACAAAATGCAGCTTGTATAACCTATTCACGTAATTTGAAGAATATACTCCTAGTACACTGCACACTCGGTTTACCTAACAATTACTTTCAATGCTTTGCATGTAAATCTATATTTAGAAGACAAGCATGGTAACCATAGACAATAACTTAGCAGCATGCAGAATATGTTTGCCCTGTCAATTGAAGGGTGCTGAAACTTAAAACTATTTCAAGGCATAAAATACCTCTCTTCCCCCAATTCCAAACATTGTCTTCCAGCCATCAATTTCAAAAATATAATCATTCTCCAAGACACTTTCCAACTCGTCACTTTTCCTCAGAACTCCTACATATTCACACACTGGTGCACCAGGAGGAATAAAGTCACGGGATCTGACAGCCCAACCTTTCTTTTCAGTACGATAAACCTGCTCAAAAAAGAAAATAGTCTTAAGGGACAACGACATTGTAGGGAAGTTTTGAGATTACCGCATACAGTACCAACTAGAATTATTCATTTCTGCATTCCATTGCAATACCTCAAGAGTATACTTTAAGCCCTGCTGAGATGTACGGTTCACACAATCAGGTCCACATCCACAATTTGGCCCACATTCAAATACAATAGCCTTTGGTTCAATCAATCTGTAAAAGATGGAAAAATCAAACTCATATAGAAATTAAGAATAAAGCTTCTGCTTGAGCACGCGCATGCACACACACAAAAGATCTGCCTCGGTTCTTTCCCCAATGAGTGGCCTGCTTAAGTTTGATTTATGTCAGCTGGAATGACCATTGTAAGGCATAGGCATGAGCTCTGTCCAAGTTATTTGAAAAAAGAATTTTTTTTTTATTCGCTGTAGAGTTAGAAGCATGAAAACAAAGCTGAAGGTATATGTAATTTTGGGGTAGCTTGGAGGGAAAGATACGAATTGGAGCCTTGACACAATGGTTGAGTTGCCTCGGTATTACCTCGAGGTCATGGGTATGAGTCATGGAAACATCTCTTGCAGAGATGTAGGGAAAGGCTGTGTATAATAGACCAGAAATGGGTCTGACAGGTCTACAAGGCAAACATCAAGTAAACCATTTTAAAGCAAAAACGATTGGAAACTAGGGGTATCACAATGGGTATCGATCAAAATGCCTTAATCATGACAGTTGTCACCTCCTCTGGTGTTACTGTTCTAAATCCTCAAACAGACAAAAACTGTCAGAAAAGCAATTCAACACCACAGCTTATGAATGAGGAGAGTTTATTTAAGTTGGTCCTCCAAGATGTGATGTATTCAATTGATCTATAATAAATGTTAATACACGGGAATTAGCACACAGAAATACCGCAGAAAAGTTTTAAAAGCACTAATTCAAAAACGAAACGACTAGTCCGGCTACATAATCTGGACATACCTGCAACCATCCTGGTGCACATAAGGGAAGTCGCCACCATTCAATCTAGCACATGAACAAGATTTCCAACCAGTGCATTTTCCTTTGCATTTGCATCCAGGAGCAGTTGGAGGGACAGTTACATTCTCTGCAACCTCATTGCATCTGATATACTTGAAGTCTGCAAAACTTATCACTACTTATTAATACAGAAATACTTACTGTTTGGGGGGGAGGCAATATGGTGTCTAAAACTAAAACCACTATATCACCAAAAGCAACGACCCCAAGTAACAATAACATGTTCAATATAAATCATAGCATTCCACAAGATTGCAGGCAATGGAGCTGATTAAAAACATAGAAATAGCAATCAGCATGAAAACTTGGGGTTATTGGGAGATTTTTAAAATTGATGGAGATTGGAGAGTGGATAAACTAATATTGAGAGTTGTGTAAGATTGATAGAAAGAGAATTGAAGTAGGGCAATATGGAAAGTTGGTGTGTTAAAAGTTACTAAAAAGAAAATGTTTCAATATTTTTGGATAGCCTGAAGGAATACATGTTAATAGTTTTAGAACGAATGAGTGTGATCCTTCTTCTTTTTCACTTGACTTCTGCAATAAGCTCCATCACTGTATTACAATGTCGCAGAATCATGTATTTATAAACGCAAGTCATTTCCAAAAATCAGTATACAGCCTCCAGCATTTATATTTTTAGAGTATGATAGCATGCCCAAGTATCACAAGTTACACAATAGCCAATTATTCATGTAGTAGATGCAACTTGTTTGGACATTTAGAGGACAATACAATGAAACATAAACAACAAACACCATTTATAATGCAGCTAACCACCAACTTGCTTTGACAGAACACACTGAATTTTAGAATGTAGGGCTAACTAAGCTGGAAAATACAGGTCTAACTAAACTATTGGTTTATGTGCAAGCTTGTTAACAACAATATTTCAACTAGCCTTACCAGGAGGAGCCTCAAGTGGATTGTACAAGTTGATTACACGTACGCATCTGTTTTCTAAACCATTTGATATGTCGCGACACACAACTCTGAAGTACATGCAAATATACAAGTCAGTTTTGAGCTTTTAATTAGCAAATATTGAAATATCTGCATGTCTGTATATAATATTGTTTGTCCATATGTAAAAGATAATGTATTTCTTACCCAGATTCTTGGAGAACTGTGGAGAGTTTTTCTCGAACAAAATGAACCTAAAAAGAATATACAAACATAAGTGACTGCAGAAGAATCTCCCTGACGATTTAATGTCAGTACTACGTTTCAAAAATTTGCCAGAGCATGAGGATGATGATCCACTATCTACCATAACATGCTGCAACCCCACTTCTAAATGCTTAGAACTACCCATGCCTAGGATACATGTACTAAAAGCTTGAGACTTCAATTTTGATTAACAAATATTCCAGTTATGATAATTCCTCCATAAGGAAGTGGCAACAAAAAGGGCGGGCAGCTTCAAATTTGCCACCGTGTTTTTTCCATAATATATAGTGTTAGCTATTTTTAGATTATTGATCAACATTATAAACTTTATGTAACTGACCCCAACATAGTTGGGTAATGTACAATATGATGAAACACTCCGGTAATGAAGTGCACATCAAATTGCAGGAAAAGAAATTAATACGGAGATCCATTCAGTGCAAAAAGCAGTTGGAGAGCATACTTTAGAAGCCTTAGCATAAGAATTCATAGCACATCAGCCTTACAGTTGACTAGAAAGTAAACAGACTAAAAACCCATTAACAAGATTAATTACTCTCTCTGCCCCTTTATTACTGCAACATTTTCTTTTTTGGGACGGTCCTAAATGTTTGCAATGTTTCTTCATTTACTAAAGTTTTTCTAATGAAGTTATCAATTTAACCTTTCAACTATCTTTTTTGTATTTTTTTATTCTCTGATTTGACATCTCTGACTTCACTCACTCCATCCACTCAACTCTTTTATTTTTTTATAATCTGATTTGACACCACTAACTCCACCCATTTTGCCCACAAAGCTATCTCTTTCTTGAGGGTCATTTTGTCAATTCGACAATTTTCTACTCATCTTAATCCCTGCGCCAAAACAAAACGTTGCAAAAATTTAGGGACGGATGGAGTAAATAGCACTACCAGAATTGCTCTACTTACAAAACCAACAAACATAATGTTTATTTTTACAAACCTTAACATAAGCATGGAATTCAACAAAAAATCAGGATCTTTGAAAGTGTCGTTTAATGAAAATCATGGTAATAGCTTTGTTGCATATAAGTCACAAAAGATAGCTTTTCTTGACATACCACATTTCATCATTCCTTCCGTAATAAAGGACCAACCATTACTAATATAAAAAAGAAAAAGAAAAAAGGATCAACCATTAACAATGATAATTACATTATCCTGATATACAGCTCTTTTCACATGAAATTCTAGATGAGCATATTCTAGCAAATTTGAGCTCCTTTACCAACACAACAACAAAACTTACATTTTACAGTTCTTCCCCAATAGTTACCAAATGCAATAATGCTCATGCCATGTGAAGATATAGAGAGCAAGATGAGATTAAACAAAATTTAGTTATGGAGGCAGCTGAGAGGGTGGTTAACTTCAATAACATTGCAATATACTAGTAAGGAAGCAGAGAACAGCCAGGTGAAGTGAAAGTATGTCGTTGAAAAGACAATTTTCAATCAAAACAAAATTTCTGGGTATAGATAACAGATATACAAGAACCTCTACATCAATAATTATTCTAGTTACATGAAGCGCATTTAGCAAGATAAATCATCACTTAAATACTTAACTATCCATATACCATAAATTAGACAAGTAAAATAGGAGGAAGTGGGAGTAGCAATTGAAACCAAGGAAGAAAAATGTCCTGCACATGTTAAAACAGATAACAAGCGAAACTAAGGACATCTTTCAGGAATTCAGCTGCGTAAAACTTTTCCCTTGTCAACTCAAATTTGTATGCCTTTGCATGTAATCACAATGATCTTTGTTATAGTTAACAGAAAGCATTGGAAAGATGGATACACAGTTAAGACACTTTCAATTCTATCCGAAGCAAGACAAATGCATGTGCGATCTTTGGTCTAAACTTTGAGAATGCAGAGGAAAACTTTCCAAACGTACACCATTCCCTCACACAGTTAAGACATTTTCAATTCTATCTGAAGCAAGACAAATGCATGTGCGATCTTTGGTCTAAACTTTGAGAATGCAGAGGAAAACTTTCCAAACGTACGCCATTCCCTCACACTTTAGAAACTATGGTTGTGGATGTTTTCCGACATAAGGATGTGAAATATAAAATCATATAAACTGCTTGGAACAAATAAGAGTAAATTAGAAGAGCAACCATGATACCGGATTATAGTTAGCCAACTCCTTTTGTCCCTCAAGTCTGTTCAACTTGTATTTGAAGACATTAAACCCAGCTTCACCTATTTCCTTCCAGAATTTGACAACCTACAAAGATAAAAGAGTAACAATAGTGCAACAAAAATGAATAATGAAGCAAAAATTCTTTGATTACTTTTATTTGTTGGAGTTTACACGGAATAATCCAATTATTAATGTTTACTCCTGAATTTTCACTTCCAACAAATCAATTAGACATTAGCTAGGCATTAACCCGAACTATCAGGAGTTAGCTCTAAGAATCCAATGCTTTCAAACAACGATTGAAGAGAAGTTCCTCAAGGAGATACAAATGGAAGAAATGGTTTCTCTGTTTCTGCCCAAGTTTGATCTAGTGGCTTACCTTCTTCTAGTCTCCAACATTCCCATAACTCAGACCTCTACTGTTTACATTGGATATGTCCAAACAGTAAAAAATTACCTTCCCCAATTTGACCCCAATCAAAACCTACTTTTATCTAACCCTTTAAGATTTTCATTTCTAACCTTCCCTTTAGCAAAAATCTGCTCATCAAACAACAATCCCAAACCCAACTCCACTGTAATTGTTTTTTTTTTCTTTCTGGAATCTCATCATCCAACACTTTGTAACTTAAATGATGGTAAGTCAAGGATTTTATACATCGACCATCCAACATATGTGATACCACTAAACTAAGATATATACATCTGGCACTTTCTGCGCACTTTCAGATCCCAATTTGCTTGAGTGAAACACATCTAGTTTTAGCACTTCAATTTATGTGCATACTGATTGTTCTAACATTCATCCATTAACTATTTACATTGTTGCTTACTCATCCTGCAAGTAAATGAGGCGTTAGTGACGAACAGATATCACACATGGCAGCTAAAAATTGTTGTTTACTTATCCAAGAACTACTTAAAGTGTTGATTACTCATCCTTTAACTAATGATGTCCATCCATTTCTAACGCCTCATGTACATGTCAAGACAAGTAAGCAACAATTTAAATAGTTAAAGGATGAATGTTGCAGCAATCGATAGTTTTAGGATAAGTAAGCAATATCATCCATAGTTTAAAAACAGCTAGTGCCATTAACCCCATCAATCCAGGATAGTTGGATTCAAGTGCAATATGGCAATAAAGACCATAGTCAAGAATTCCCTTTGAATTCCCTTTTTCCTCTTTTTTGAGGGACCGTAGTCAAGGATTCTTTCGAAGAAGTAAAAACACAAAACAAAAAGCAAGCATTTTCATGCTCATTATTTTTCAACTTCATGTAAATTTTTAATTTGTTTACTTCCTTCACCACATGAATTAACTTTTCTCTACTTTCCAAACGGCACAGTATTACTGATGTATATTAATTTATTTATTTATTTTAATGCCTCCTTTCTCCAAAAACAAATTAAACATTTTATGCAGGGAACGGTGAATTTTTGCTGGTGTTTCAACTTCTACCCATCAAAGAATGCAATCAGAAAGTTTGGACTTTGTAAAACTTGTGTAGACTAAATGAGCAGTGAGATCAAACTTATTGATAGTTGTATATTTTGAGGGAACAAAGAGTTGATATAAAGGTAATACTGTATATTTATTGGGAAGACTTTCCAGATAAGGAATTGTATTTGTTCTGGAATGGCTAAAAAAATAAATGTTTCAATAGTTTTGTAAATGAGTGTAAACCAGATGCCTTTCAAATTTGACATCACAGATTCGTTGAGAGCTTAGGCTTGACTATCCTGTTCTACAAAATATCTACTTTGGCTGAACTTAGATTCAAAATATCTAATTATCTCCAGTTTCTGCCAAGATTCAATGCAATTATTAGTACTTTCTCAGTGGCAGAAAATTTTATTTTCAAACACTTTAATTTTCAAGTGATACCTTTTACACGGTAGTTAAGAAGAATAAATGGAAACAATAACATTGATGAAAACATGTTGCACATATACTTTCGACAAGATAATTATGAGCTTTTGGGTGGAGAAAAAAAAAGGAAAGAAGGTACACTGGAAGAACATTAAAGATAACAATATTAACGCTGCTCTTTTCTAGAAATGCTTTCTTGTAAGTTAAACCATGAATGCCCGAACAATTATTTGAACAACCAGATTATGTTTCCATTAGATACATAGAATTTGTACATACCAAATAAAAGATGATAGTACAGATTAACAACGGATTAAACTAATAATATTACATTATTTTATTAGTTATTGCTTGATTTTTCATAGGAAATTGTTTAACTAACATCATGTGCCTATCATAAGTGACCACCAGAGATGTTCACAAATTTAGCACAAAAACAATTATGCAATATTATTACCTTATCCAACCACCCTTCTTTGAAAGTCATGATTTTCTACCCATTTCACAAGTGATGGATTTTGGAGAAATATTATAGTAAGAAATTTCCCTTCTTACCAAAAGGACCTTATCCTATAAATGTACAATATTTTAGGAGTATCTATGAACTTACTAGAGAAAAACTTTATATAAAAGGTAAGAAACCTCGTACAACTTAAAAGGCCTAAAGGATCTCAACTAGTGTAGCAATTTGTGATTGGGAGATTGGGAACTAAAACCATGTGCCTCCTGCCTTGCTTGTGCTTATAACACCAGAACAAAAAGAAAAACAGAAATATCTATGTTAAACAAAAAATTTAAATACAAAGACTTTACCCTTTAGACGAAAATATATATCCCAAGATGCATATAAAGAACAAAGAAAACTAAAAGCACCTTGTTTTACATTTGGTAAAAATGCATTTATTTTCCCTATTTAAAACTCACTCCTATATAGGATTCCCTCTGTCCCAAAACAAATGAAATATTTTCATTTCTGAGTCATACCAAAGTAAAAGAACCATTTGCTTTTGCAAAGTTTTACTCATAAAGATACCATATTACCTATTATTTCAACTCTCTTCCTATCAGTTGTAAATAATTGTACATAACTCCAATAAAGTTTTCTCACTTTCCATCAATTCTGCAAAATATCCCAGTAACTCCATATTTTTAATTGCATTCTTTGAAGGGAAAATTTGAGAAATCTTAAAAAATCTCATAATCTTTGTGCCTACATCAGACATATTGCTTGTCTTGGGAAGGAGGAGCATTTTAGTAGCACTTCAATCCTCTATAATTGCTTAAAAGTTTGCACTACACTTCATTAGGTTCTAATGAGCACGTGTCCTTGCACCTTGAGACCCTTAAACCTAGATACACCTTGCCTCTGGAAAACACCAAATGTTGAACTTCCAAGATTGACAAAGTTAATTCACTTGTGTTAGTCAAGTGAACCAAAATTTTCAATTTTGCAATTACTAACCTTGTAAAGGCCAGCATACACATAAAATTTGGTAGCATTGGGAGGTTTATATCCACGTATGACTCTAACAGGCACATTTTGCTCCATGTTTCTCTACAAGAAAGAAAATGAAATATTAAATAAATTTATACTTCCAAAAATGAAGCATAAACATTTAATAAACATCAAGACTTAAAGAAAACAATTAAATTAGGTGTCATCTAAGTTAAACGTAATAATTTACAATTTTTTCAAACTAATACGAGTTAGTATTTAGCTAATAAAATAGACATCCACCGGTTAACCAAAAATTCTTTTTGCAACACAAGCACAAGCAAACTACCTTATGAATAAAATATCCAGTTAAATCATTCCTGTTTTCTAGAGGAAAGCATTTAAATTTAAGCCATTAGAAAGCAAAAAACAAATGAGATCTAAATTCTGAATTAAAAATATTTAGGGACTAGCAGTTTCATACACTGATTAAGAACTAGCTAAAATTGAAGCCAGGTATTGGTTCGAAAAATAAGGAAGCGAAGATGGGAGAGTGGTGGAAAGGATATGCATAAAATCACTAGAGAAATGCATAAACGAGCCACCCGATTATTCTCCATCAATCACGCAGTTACAATTACTGACAAAATATAATAAAGTTTCCAAGTGTAAACTATTTAATTATCTATGAGAATAAGTGGTTAGTAAGTCAACATATATCTCTGTAACACTTTAAATAATTGGTTCACTGGAAATCATGGCTAGAGGCAAGGTATCTCTCCAACAAAAGAATTAAATTGCTAAATGCCCAGCTAAATTCCTTTGCTAAATTCAAGTTTTCAGTGCTGCAGGAATTAAGGCCCCTTTCGTTCAACATTTTTTCCTCTTTAAATTTGGCATTATTCTCAATTTTTCATACCTTTGGTCAAAAACAAATCATTTGGAAGCAAAACAAAATGGAAGCTAATACTATGTAGATATAATAATCTTATTTTCGGAAAGTAAAACATTCGTTTGTAAATTTCTAATTTATCTAACTATTAATAGAGACAAATTATTAAAGGTTTATTGCTTTCAAAAAATTTAGCTTTACAACATATACAAGCCTAAATTAATTGCTCCACTTCTCTCTAGTCATTTCAAAAGAGAGCAAAGCAATATTTAACAGCCACTCCGACCAATTGATCAACTCATTAACTAGTTGATAAACCTAACAAAAGTGTTTGTCTTTGTCTTTGGTGGAGTCCCTTAAGTATAGATGTCAAAAGCTTACCCAACCCGAACAACCATCCCGACCCGTTGTGATTTGATCTCAAAGGTCAACCACCTGAACCCGACCTGAACCCAACATGACCTGATTTAGTTGAAGCCCAAGATGACCCAAATCCGATATAACTCGAATCTAAAACCTGAGATAACCCAAATCAGAAACAATCACAATGGACCAGAAATGACCCAAACATATAAACAACCCTGGATGGAATGAAGTTCGAGTATCAACATTTCAACAATCTTGAGTGTGAAATCTAATTGTTATTCAAATCTTTTCACTCAAACCTTTTTTATTTCTCGTATTTAGATATAATTGTTTAACTTAATAATTTTCATTTTCATACATGTAAAACTTTTTCAAAAAAAAAAATCTTGCATATGCAAAATGTTGATACATAATTTGACCCGGAATTAACTAGTCTAACATGAAGTAACCCAAAAATGAAATAACCCCAACATATTCTTACCCGAATAAACCCGAACTGATTTAAACCCGTCCTGAAAAATGCAAAAACCGAAGTAACATGAACCCGAGACCAACACAACCCAAATTTCCCAGCCCCATTTAACCTGAACCTGAATAACCAGACATAACCCACCTGATTGACATCCCTACCCCTTAGTTCACCAACAATAATGTAGCACGTGCTAGTAAGTGGGAATTAAGCAAAAACTAGCTCAACGAGAAGGACAGATAAACTGAACGACTTTTAAACAAAAGGAAGAAGCAATGATAGAGAAAGATGAGGAGCCACACTAAGCCACATTGTTACAAAATGGACCAGACAAGAACTTAGCGGAGAAAGATATAGAGATTTCTACTAGTATTAATTATCTTAATTTCTAAAAACGAAAATGGGTACTTTAAACCTAAAATAAAGAAAAACGTGAACATTATTAGTGAATTACCTTCTAGGTTATTGAAAAATCAAACTATATCAATTATCATCAATTGAAGGATCTTAAAAATAAACCACCAAATGCACACAAAGCCAAAGGGATACACAGTTAAATTTAATGGAGAGAGAGATATAGAGATTTCTATTAGTATTAAATAGTCTAGTTTCAGGCCTTGATACATAAAAGACTAAAGTTTCGGAATGGTTAAATAGTTGGGAAACTAAGCAAGCGCAGTTAAACTATACTGTGAAATCCAACTATACCAGAAAACATCTACAAGAAGAGTTTCTTTCCTCAAATAGATGAAGAATCAATATCTTTAGCATAATGGCAGATATATGAAACTATCACGTACTTTAAGAGCCAAATTACCACGAGATAGAACTTGATCTTTCACTTGACGTTTGTTGCCAAGCAAATCATTTCCTCCTTGGCCTATATAGATAATCTCATCACTGTCATCACGATTGTCTTGATATTGACCAGATAGCACTATTGCCATTGCCAAAGGAAGCTTATAGCCTTCATCATCTTTCTGCTAGTATGTATAGAGAGAAAATTTCAATTATGTTAGTTGTAAATGGGACGGTTAGGTATCCCAGACTTATCCCAGGCCTTTTATTCTATTATGCCATTCACCAAATCTAACAATGTAGGGTCAGAAAGCGTGCAGTAACTTAGTAAGTAATTAATTTACTGCTGTAAATAAGTAAACTTTTAATATAACTCTTAGTCTGTTTCTTTGACATCATCCTGTATAGAGTAGATAAGTTGAACAACTGAGGCCCCTAGGCTCTAACCAATATGGATGCAAGGTGGAAGTTTTGAGTTCAACTGCTACCTCCACCATCCTTAACTGTTCAAAAATAAAATAAGTTGAACAGATGAGAATTCCTGTAATTTAGGTCTTATCTTATCCTTGCTGTTTCTTAGCAACAAAGTTGTGTAATTCAGAGCTGACCGGCGTAGAATGAAGTAAGAAAGCAATTATACAATCTCAGATGTACTGATAGTATATCTATCCAAATAGCATAATGCTTATAAGGCATAATTTTGATCCTCTGAGAGATTCTATAATATACTCTCAATTCTTAGTTAACTTGGACCTATAAGCACGAATATATGTTTTTTTTAAAAAAATGCTACCACAAGTACCAAATCATTTTCTCATGGATAAACAAAACTGTAAATCAAATTAAGAAAATACTATAACTTCATGTGAAGTCCATTTTTAATTGTTGAAACGTGATTATCATCAAACTATTGTACACCCTTTTGGCCCTAGACCTCTGGAAACATTCTGTACAAGTTTTTAACCAGTTCCACAAACTCACAGCAAATGTCTCATGTCAAATTCCTGAAACCTAATTTAAACCATCTAATACGAGTAATTGTTTACCAATTTTTTTGATAGTTAGAGAGCATTTTATATTATTAGTTTGTGCTATGTTTGCACTAATGTGGCAACTTCCATTTGAGTTACAGTTTCCTCTCATAGGCATAGAGGAGCTATTACATTTTTAAATTATTTAAGAACTAGAGAAAATACTACTCCACTTCACTAAAACTTCTACATAAGCGTTTTTTAAGAAGTCCCACAAATATTGTTATATTTCCCTTTTAGGCGCTATTTGGTTTAATAAAATATATGATACTTTCTAATTCCACTAAAACTCGATAAATATACAATAAATTTACTTAATTTGAGAATAAATAAATATACAATAATAAATATACTTAATTTGAGAATAAATTTCAACTTTCTATTATATAAAATGCTTAATCTATTGAATTAAGCTGAAAATGGCTTGAGCAGAATAATCCATCGGATTAAGACATTTATGTGATTAAAACTTTAGAATTGATTCTCAATTTAAGTAAGTTTACTACAAGTACTTATTTTTTAAATGTATAAGTATCCGGTATTAGAATAAATTGAAAAAAACAAATATCATATAATTTGATTGAAGTGGACTTAAGCCAATCCAACCCAACCGCCCATCACCAGTAACCTTTTGCAAATCAGCTTACCATGTTATCTTTATTTTAATTCTTTCCATCAATTCTGCACAACATCTAATAAAGTTTATTCATTTTCTTCTACACAATTTTCAATAAATCTAAAAAGTTTGTAAATACATTTTAAGGGTATTAGAGGAAAAGACTAAAGAATCTCTACACATCTTAATATCCATGGTAAAGAAATGTTACTCCTTCAATCCTAAAACAGATGTATACTCCTTCAATCCTAAAACAGATGTTACGTTTTCCTTTAAAGGAACTCCCAAAAGTAATTGTGATCTTTCCTCTCTAGGAAGTTTAACCACTTGTTTTACTTTATCACCCACACTATCACATTACTCCACTTTTTACCACTCTCATTACATGTCCATCTTACTTTTTTATTTATACTTTATACTTATACCGCTATACTCAAGGAAGATACGAGTAATATTTTTGGGATGGAGTAATTAATATGTTGAGGGTGAACTCCAATGTCGCAAGATTGACCCTAAGGAAATATATGATATGGTAGACGAATTTTTTTTACATCTATCTTACCAACTTAACATGACATGTTGGCCCTTTGTAATCAATTCCATTGAGCCAATGACGATGAAGACCTACCACAGCCATTTCAGCGCGGGAATTGAATCTCTCCCCAACTTCAATACCTAGAAATTTTCCAATCCAAGAACATTGTTGTCATGGACTTGACGACTCTTGCAACTTGAAAATCAAAGTGAGATAATAAAATATGGGGGGAAATAGTTCAATATAAACGAACCAGGTAAACTACCAAATCTCCCTTCACGATATAGACTGTCCTTATTCTCCGCCATCTGCCATGATTTACCAAAAAAAAATAGATGAAACGATTCCCGTCATTGAAATAAACTCTTCAGTTACAAAAAGAAAATACAAAAAACAACAAAATTTTATTTTTCTAAACAAAGATCCGAAAAGATCCGTTGAAGGTTACAATGGTTCTGGACTTTAGAGATAGCTGGGAGATCTAAAGATTCTAACTAGTAACTAATGGTTGCACAGGCAAGTAAAAAATTAATCAATTCATATATCTACAAGACTGGCACACATAGTACAGCAAACTACCAATAGAGCATTATCTCACTTTTGTGTCATTTGGAATAGATTTTAAGAAAAGCATTAGATATCCCTTGCCTGTAAGAACAGTTTTAAATGAAAACACTATGGCTTTGTTCTTAAAACACACAAAAAAAGTGATTAAAAATTTTGATAAATTTTTTCAATGAATGCAATATCTTTAATCAAATCCTTCTAGGATCACTTGTAACACTAAAGACCACAACTTATAGAACCTGATAGGATGGCAAAAATTTTCTAAATCGACAGTAAATCATTTAACCCGAAAGACCCGACCCGCCTCGCCCGATTGACATCCCTAAGCAAATCTTTTCAAACTTAGAATCTTCATAAGCAAGCTGGAACCAAAATGCCCTGAAACACCACCCAATCAAACTGGAAGAGGCAACTATTCATGCAGGCACACCTAATACCGTAACAAATTTGTTGTTTCCTAATAAGCCTAACGTAAACTATTAGAAAGCAAGCTACAATCAATACATGCTGTCATCAACAGTGAATGTATGTTGGGTTCCATGTTCTTTCCAATGATTCCATTTGCGATCTTTAAGTCAACAGATATCATTGATAAAATAATGCATCTAACATCATGCTAGGGCTGAAACATGAAATCCGCACTGATGATAGTTCTGAATTTGGCATGAATTAGGTAAAATTACTCCTCCACCGAGTTGGGTTCACTTTCTATCAAATCTGACAACATTCCCCTCATTGTCATTTCCACTCTGAAATATTCATGCGACTTAAGTTACCTTAGGAATCTGTAATTTCTTGCTCTACAAGTAGAATTAGTATATCCGAACTAAACACGGGACTTACCTTTCTAATTGCTTTCAGGTCAGGGCGCTTGCATTGCCGAACACCATTATCCTGTAAATTCTGAGTCATTTAGAAACCGAGTGAAAATTAAATTCTAAGGACTGGTAGCTCAATGATCCTTCTTTAAACAGACCAATTTAAGCAGTCGTATGGTGGTGAGCCCCACTGGTTTTTATGGCCCAGATCAGTCTGTTAAGATGACAGGTTTTTGAGCTGCCATTTTCCTTTTTTTAGTGCAAAATGAGAAAATTGGTTAATGGCAACAGCCATCATCTGGTCATCAACTAAATGAGTATAACAATGCTGGACTTATGAAATTATTCAGTAATTAAACTGACTGATGTTTTCTCACGGAGACTAGGTGATTAGTCAACATACCAAAACTCATAAAGCGCTAGAGCCACCAACTTAGACTATAAACTCATCATATTACAGTAAAGAAGAAATATGTGGTAATATACAAAAAAAGGAGGGAAAAAAAGGCTGTACAGAATGTCAATCAACATTTTACCTTTTTTGGCACCTAATTATTAAGTGAAGAGAAGAGAGCATTTAGGAATGAGGCGTAAGTGAAAGCTTTTAGAGTACTTCTATGCTACATCTCTAATCTTGTGAAACACTTGGTGGGTACAAAGATTAAGGTGTTCTAAAATATATATATATGTGTGTGTGTGTGTGTGTTTTTTATTTTCTACCCTTAAAAAATACAATTAAAAGAATAAATTAGCGATTTTGTTATATTGATGGAAACTGGAAAGTAAAGGTAAACTTTATTGAAAGTTATGTAGAGTTAATGGAAAGAGAATTGAAATAAGGGCAATACTATAACCTGTTGTATAGAAGGTTATTATAAAGGTAAGGGTTTCAAAAGATTACAAACAACCCAAAAAGGACATTGTTTCAAAAAAAGAAAAAACAAGATGGAGGGACTACTGTATTCTTCTTTGTCAACAATCAATGCTCCCTTAAAGTCAAAAACTTTAAATGATGAAAAGAAATTCTGCTACGTACTTTCTAATCTGAAATTGAAAAAGAAAACAGCTTTTAATAAAAGGGAGTTAACAAAAAAAACAAATAACTAACTAAAGAGGGCACCACATTGAATACCGTAGCATTTTTACTTGCAAAACCTAATGAAATTAAGATAGGACAAAGTGTTCAGCGATAAGAAATTGCAATGGGTCACCTAAAACAAATCAGTATCACATTACTAATAACAGAAATGATGACTCTCCTACAGTTTGAATCAAACTACAAAAGATAAATGGAGCGTTGGGGCACACTAATTCACGAGATTAATTCAATGGGCTATTGACATGGTTGAAGAATGACTGCAATTTAACCTCTAAGTTGGCTAAATTTACATTCCTTGACCATAATGCACTGTACCTCAGAGTGAACAGCAATTGGTTCTTCATGTAGGTGATAATTCACTGGATTAAGTGGATAAATGCAAATTAATCCACAACAAATAACCCACAAAATCTTAAACCAGGTGAATCGAATAAACAGCAATAGCATCTAGTATCGTATTACCAACTTTGAAGCAAATCAGTAAAAGGAGAGAAGATAGAAACTTTTAGATCAAAGTCCACTTTATTTGTTTTCACCATAATACTTAGGCCACCAACCTCATTCTCCTGGCATCTTTTCTCCTCTTCCTGAAAAAATACCAAAAACAAGTTGGTACTGATAAATTGATACTCAACTTAGAACATATACATATTTTGTCAGATGAATTGATGGAGATGAGAGGAAAGAAATCATGACATAGGAAATATCATTTCTTGCATTAGACTATAAAGCCATGGCAGAACCTTATATGCAAACAAACAATGAGCTGTTTTTGAAGTTGTTCAGATCATAACATCGACGCATACTGTTAAGCTGATTGAAGATCCTCGTGTGACTCAACACCCAAGCAGCATCAAGATGTCATGTTCATTTCTGTCATTTATGAAGCAGTAATCTAGAAGTATGGATGGTACAAAAGGTTTTAAAACTAAAATACTGGAAATAATACTGTTAAGCTGATTGAAGATCCTCGTGTTACTCAACGCCCAAGCAGCATCAAGATGTCATGTTCATTTCTGTCATTTATGAAGCAGTAATCTAGAAGTATGGATGGTACAAAAGGTTTTAAAACTAAAATACTGGAAATAATGGAACATGTGAAGCCTAGTTTTCAACAGATTATTGAAGAAAATGTATTGATTATGAAATTATTTAAGTTCTCAATGCACACAAGACAAGGAAACAGATAGTTACTTTTTATTATAAACCACTAAGAGTCACCTGAACTGATTGGAGCTGGTACTTGTTGTACAACCTGAGGGCCTTTTTCACTGTCGTCTTTGCCTTTAAATCCACACCACCATTCTCAGTTCCAAAAGCTTTGCCAAACGCATTAGGCAATACTTCAGGTTCCAATTTGTCAATTCTAATTTTTTTTACCATGGATTCATCTAGTACTAATTTCTTGGGACTGGCAGTATATGACCTCTTCTCACTAGGTCTGTCCTTGAGGCTTGGACTGACTCGAAAAAGATAATTATTCTGCTCTAAGTCTTCTTTTCCTATGTTCACCACTTCTGATAGCTTCTTGTTGGATGAATCCTTGAGTCTTGGACTGACTTCAACAAGATATTTCTCCTGATTAGAACCACCTTTATCTAGCTCTAGTTTCCTGGGACTTGCACCGTAATACGGCCTCTTCTCGCTAGGTATGTCCTTGAGTCTTGGACTGACTCGAAGAAGACATTTCTCCTGCCCCAAGTCATCTTTTCCTATGTTCACCACTTCCGATGGCTTCTTGCTGGATGAATCCTTGAGTCTTGGACTGACTTTAACCAGATATTTCTCCTGACTCAAGCTATCTTTATCTAATGCTGGTTTTCTGGGACTTGTACCATAATATGGCCTCTTCTCAGTAGGTATGTCCTTGAGTCTTGGACTGAGTCGAATGAGACATTTCCTTTGCTCCAAGTCATCTTCCCCTATGTTCACCACTTTTGATGGCTTGTTGTTGGATGAGTCATGGAGTCTTCGCCTACATCGAACAAGGTATTTCCCCTCATTCAAGCCATTTTTACCTGCGTTCACAACTTTGAATGGCTTCCTTCGAACAGGACCATAAGATGGCCTCTTTTCAAGGGGTATGCTGCCCAATCTTGCACTGGCTCTTTGAGGCACAGTCATGTATTAAAACAATTGTAGGAATCTGCATTAAAGTGATTGACTCATCAATCATATACCCCAATAAAATACAGCAACAATACCCCGATAAAACCACCTACGAAAAACAAGGACAAAATTGCAACATGGAGTATTCAAATTTTTTAAACTTGAGAACTCGGGAACTGCCCAAATAAAAGCACCATAAAAGCCTTCATACGTAAATTTAACACTCCGGTCAAATGCAAGCAGTGAGAGGATCTAGTGTACAAAGAGTGCTATCCATGGACACCACTAAAAAGATGTAAAACCCTACTTAGTTATGGGTAACTTTTATATGTACATCCCTAAGAAATTTATTTGGACACCACTATTATTATTGGGTTTCATTATGACCTATTAATTAATTACTAACTATAATCATTTACCTTATCCAAACCCAACCTAAAAATAGAAGTTTCATAGGTATGCTCCAAATAGGCAACATAAAGCTTCACAGGTTACCAGCTTGCATCATTATAAAGTTGACATATTTATGCAGTCATAGATATGCAACTTCAAGAGTTAAATAGTTGTTTTGATAAAAGGAAATATTTGCTTTGTTGTGTTGTTTGCTTGTCCCCAATTGATTAATTTGACACATGGGGGAAAATTGTTGAGAAACTAAATTTTATCCTGCTGTTAATTTTCTGCGATCAAGAAGAAGAGAAGGTCGGCTTAGATGGTTTGTGCATGTATGAAGAAGAACATTAGATGCACCAGTGCGTAAAACCGATAGGTTGAATTTAGGAGAGTTTAAACGAGGTAAGGGAATACCTAAACTTACATGGGTAAGTCTAGTTGAGGGAGATCTTAGGCTAGTGGAACTTCCGAAGGACCTCGTAACAGATAGAGCGGAATGGAGATGCAACATTCATGTAGCCGACCCAAACGAGTTGGGATTAAGGCTCGGTTGATTAATGGATTGATTGATTGATTGAAAATTTTCTGAGATCGAACTTCTGGCACTAAAGAATCGGCTTCAGAATTATATTGTTCATGTATATGAAGATGAAAGGTTTAGTAATTTTCCACGAGCAGAGGAGCTTCACAAAGAAATATACAATGTATCCACTAAGGCTATGTTCGGATCATCAACAACACTTAAATCCCAACTATGTTGGGGCCGGTGATATGAAGTTTATAATGACAATTAATTATCCACTATAGATTCATGCAAACGTATAATGGCAAAATTTTATGCCGGATGCCCTTCTGTCGCAACCTTCTTACAAAGTATAAATGAGATGAAATTTCATCCCTAAATGTCTGCAGTTGGATAAGTTCTCTATGAGGGAAGCTTATTTGCACTGTGGAAAATAATGATGTTATGAATTGGTACAAGGTTGTGTGGGGGACTTATCATGCCCTTAGAGCCTCCTTTATTCTTTGGCTTTCTATGCATGGTAGGCTAGCTACTAGAGTTAGGGCTCAACCATATTTTCTTTAAGTGCTCCTATTCCAGGATTTTGAGGGTCTTCTGCAAGTGCAAGCTGAATGATTTGGCCTTGTGAGTGGTCAAGAATCTAGTGTTGGCTTCTGAGGGTTGCGAGCGGCAAGTCTAAGAAGGCAAAGGTGAGGAAGGCATTGTTTGCGGCTGCTGCTGTGTATAACATCTGGTGGGAAAGGAATGTGCGGATTCATACTCAAGTGCAGAGGTGTGGAAGAAGTTAGCTGATCAGGTAGTTGATTTTGTGCAAGTTAGGGTTGGTATAGACATTGGGTCTGTTTTTACTTAGGTTGTGCATAGGTATATTGTACAAAACCTGATTTTTCTGTATAGCACAGGTTCTTTATTTCTTCTTTGATTTTTTAGACAAGTTTTTCCACTTTAATGTAGGCGCTTGTCTATAGAAATGTAAGTGTCGTTTGGCTATTCAATTAATAAAAACTCCGGAGGTGAGCTCCGCCCGTTCCTTTAGGGGAAAAAATGAGATGAAATTCATAAGTTTTTCCACTAACATGGAAAATATCATGAGACAATGACGAGTTGAGATAATTGTTATAGTCATGTCTCATTCCAAAATTGATATTGTAAAATCAACATGTACATCATGGAACATGACAAACCACTAAGGGTATGTTCGGATGAAAGAAAAATGAAACATCAAATCAATCCCTTCTCCAATCTTTCCCTCTGGCACTTTTCACATCGATTTTCAAAAACACCCACCTTTTTCCCATTAATCTTTTTTTCCTCAATCTGAATAAGCCCTAAATAAATAAAATTCCTGGATCCGCATCTGAACTAGAGCACTCATCAAGTTGCATGCAAAGCCAGAAGATAAAACACCCGCCTGAGCGACATCATAGACAGAACCGAGACAAATACAACACACAAAGCCAAGCATTAAACTTAAAACTAGTTGGTGTCGGAATCAGGGAGCAAGAAGCTATCAAAGAATTAGCTCCCTAAAATTTTCAGAATCTCCGTGAAAACACAATGCAGGTCAAAATTGACAGAGCAAAACATCAATCAATGAATTAGCTCACTAAAGCACGTCGAAAATCTAGTAATCATACCAGCGCAGTGACGAGGAGCCTCCCCGGTCCGAGTAAATGCCGACGAGCAGTAAAACCTAGAGCGACTAATCGAACTGCAGAAGAGTGATTAATGTAGGGTTTAGCGATTACTACTACTAGAATTCAATCATGGGATTCAAACTTAGAAGTTATAAAGATTTTCATGAGGTGAGAAATTGGAAAATTTACCGTGAATTCTCGTGAGGTGAAAATATATATATTCAAACCACCCAAATGTGAGGTGAGAAACGCGTGAGTCACTCCGAAGTTTTTTGATGACTCACGCCGAAGTTTTTCGGACCTTCGCCTGAACGCGGCCACGTGAGAAGTGAGAAACGCAACGTGAATCACGTCCGCACGGCCCCCCCTCCGGCGAGAATGCATCAAAAGAAACTCCAAGCCCACCGTTGATTCGCCGATCTCTTCGACCAGCTTCCAGCGTCCTCTCCGTCTTCTGCAAGCTCAGCTCCTCCGCACATCGATTTCGTCTGTTTCTGTTTCTTTAAGTGTGAGTGATGGGGAGCAGTGACCGGCGCAAATTGGTGACAAAGGCAGTGGAGGTCCGGTGGCTTGTGAGGGAGCTGTTGGGCGTCGGCTAGTGCTCGTGGTATGAGGTCGACGAACAAGTGCTGAGGAGGAGCGGCCGAAGCAGCACGTCTGGACAGCGGTGGATGGCGGCAACGGCTGGGATGGTCCGGGAAGTGACCGGAGAAGCAGCAGCTGGCCGGTTCGGGTGGTTTGAGGCCCCCAAACTTGGGGGGTGAATTTCGGGTAGATCACCTCCTAATTTTTCGATGAAAATTTTTGGAGAGCATGGCGTGGTTTGAAGCCCCCTTTATGGGGTTTCAAACTTAGGAGGGTAGATGAGAAATTGAAGAATCACCTTGAATTCTCGTGAGGTAACAATAATAATATTTAGAAACTAGATGTTCATTTATTATTTGCATTTAAATTATTAATTTTTAGTTATTAAAATATTGAAGAACAAAAATTACAGATTAAATGTTGAATTCCAGTTTTTCACGGTGAAAAACAGATTTTCACACCTCAAGTGATTTTTAGAGCAGTGAAAAACTTCCAAAATCACTATGAATAGGGGGCTTCAAACTATGGGGGGAGGGGAAAAAATTTTCACCAAAAATTCTACTCCCTCACCCCCAAAATTCACAATTAACTATCACCCCCTTCAAACCTCCAATCAAAATATATTCAGACAAGTGGGGGCCCCACGTGTATGAGTGGAATGGGAGGGACACGTGTGGGGAGGGGAGCAGGGCAGGGATGCGTG
Organism: Stellera chamaejasme; assembly: GCA_024586325.1. Lineage (NCBI taxonomy): Eukaryota > Viridiplantae > Streptophyta > Magnoliopsida > Malvales > Thymelaeaceae > Stellera > Stellera chamaejasme. The sequence continues at coordinate 3,946,328 of CM044986.1, forward strand.
GGGAGGAGGGGTGCAGCAGGAGGAGGGACGCATGGGGGTGGGGGTGGGGCCAAGAGGGGATGTAACTCGTTTTCACACGGTTACTGTATATATTCGGACCTCCCGTGAATACGGTGAGGTCCGAATATGGGAGTGATTCACCCATTTTTGAGGGGTGAATTTTAAAAAATTCACCCTAAAAATTAGGGGGCTTCAATGTTACTCGCATAATAGTGAATCATATCAATTCTCCCCTCATGTTTTACTTGGTGAGATATACTACTTTCTCACTAACAAGTTATGCGGACCTAGCATGAAAGCTGGAGGAGTGGGTTGGGTTTACTCACCGTGAGTTGAGGCCCAAAGTCACTACCCAACTAAAATATACGAGGCTTGGCTCTGATGTTGCTGAGACTTTCGCATCGCAAGAAACTGGTTCTTGCTCTTCCTCTCTCAAATCGGCGATCTGTTCCGCTCTTCCTCTTCTCATCATCTGTCGTATCGCTCAAATCGGCCGTCCTCCACGGGCTATCGGCTTGTCGAAGACACCCCAGAAGAGCAGCTCGCCTTCAACTTCACTCGTTTCGGGGCTCGTCTTCAGACCTACGAATGTGAGCTTCTATCAATTTTTCTTAGTTTCTTTCGAAAATGTGCCCCTAAATTCAGAACTGGGTTCTTTTTCATTGGTGTTTGAGTTAGTTCCATGTTGCTTCTTACTGTTTTGCGTGAAATGGAGCATGAGTGTCGATTTAGTTAGTTCCCTGTTCTTTTTCTTACTGTTTTGCGTGAAATGTAGCCTTGTAGGTAGTAGATTTAGGTTTGATTTTAACTTTGAATCTTAGTGTGCTTGTGTGCACATATGTACACAGTTACCCGATTGCTTCAATTTCTTCAAAGTATGATTTTCTTTTTCTTTCTTTCTTTGAGGTATTCATTCTTAAATATGAGGGTTTCTCTTTAGTAATTCTGTAGCATTTTACAGCTGTTTATGCCATTGACAGGGTGTATAGAAATGAGGGTTTTTCTTCAAAGTATGTTTATGTCATTTTACATTCTGTAGCATTCTGTAGCATTTTACAGCCTTTTCCTTTTGGAAGGTGTTTGGTGTTCCTTGATGAACGAAGCCAATGACATCCAAATTTCTGTTGTATAATCAGAAGTTGGGTATGATCTTAGTTCATTCAGTAATGGTTGCACATTTTTACTGTTAGTATATTGTGCTTGTATTCATGATTAGCCTCATTCAGTTGGTAGCTCATACTTGGGTAGTTTCCAAGGCCAGTGGTTGCTGGTATCGTATATACACCGTTTCTGTTATACCTTTTTGCCAAAATTTGGTCATCGAGAGCGGAACCACATTTGGATTTGAAGATTTAGTATTCTCTCGTGGTGTTATTACTAGGGAGCAAGCACATGAAAGTATATTGAAAGCAAAAAGACAGAGCAGCATCCAGCAGAACCCGAAATTCTGTGGGGAGCAGTACGCAACGATTCTTAACTTTTTAGAGGATCCGCAGAATAAGGCTAAGATAATTGGTGTATCTGGAAAGACAGAGGTAGGAGTGGCACCTCCCCGCAAAATTGAAGCTTGGAAGGAATTAGCTACCCTTACAACAGTAAATTCAAAGGTAAGTATAAACTAGACCACAAATCTGTGGCTGACCGCTGGCGGACGTACTTTAATAAGTATAAAGCTGCTCGTGACAAAAGTAGTGCAACTGGTTTTGGCGTAACGGACGAAGATAAGAAGAAGAATATCCACACAGTCCAGGCAAAGCTAGACATGATGTGCCCCCATTATGAGCGAATGCATGCTCTTGTTGGGGAACGACCGAATGTCAATCCTGCTGCAACTTTTGATAGTGGCAGCATCAGTTTAGGAACTGACCTCAATGAACTCCTCAAGTATGTCAGTTTGATAGTTTAATTCTATGGTTTTCGTAATGCTTCCAGTTATAATGTTGCTGATCTGTGTATGAAAGTATGTTGCATGTTCTGTAAAGGTCAGAAAGTTGTGTTTGTCTTCTGGGCATCGATATGTTGTTAGTTTAAAGTTGCTTGAAGTTTTCAGGTCTTACTGAATTGGTTAGTATAATTTTTTTGGTTAAAACTCAGTTCTGCCATGTGCTTCTATGTGTTGTAGATGCAGATTTGCTAAAACATAGTCTATTTTGAATCGTGGTAGGTAGCACTATGGTTTGAAGGTGTCTCTGTTAATTTATACTGTTAGTAGTGGAAGTATATTATATAGGCCATCTTCTTTGGTCATCTAAGGTTGTCCGGCTGCATGATTTTAATCCAGATGTTGCTGTTACGGTTTTTGGGTGATACTGATATGGTTTGCCTTTTGCTAATCTTCTTGTCCCACTAGGTTAAATGCAGATGAGGGTCCAAGCTTTCTGGATGACGATCCAGCAATTGCAAATCATGATACTTTGGGGTCTTATGATTTTATACCAACTGCAAACGAGGATGGAATCAGTTCTCATACCACTGTGGTCAGCAATGAAGAGGTGCTCCCCAGCCCACAGTCTCAGCAGAAGGATGATGCTGTCTTCGTTACTGAGTTAGATGCATCCCCAATGGTAGCTGTTGGCACTAAACGGCATGGTAAGTTTGACAGCAACGATGGCAACAAGTCAAAAAAAGATCGCAGAAAGGAGCTGCCAAGCTTGTCAGTTACAAGAAATCCAACTTTGGCACGTAACCACTTGGCACAAACAATCCAAGACTGTGCATCTGCCAAGGCTGCTGCTGTTGTAGCCATTGAGGAGAAAAGGCTAACATTTGAGCAATTGAAGTGGGAAACAGAGCGAGAAGAAAGGGAAGCCAGGCGCATTGGAGACAAGGAGGATGAGCGGGTGAGGCGTGCCGAGGAGAAGGCAGAGAAGTGCAGGGAGAGGAGGTTTGCATTGCTGCAAACCATGATTAAAGATGGAAAGTCACCAGCTGAGGTCAAAGAATTTTTAGCTATGCTTTTATAAAAATGCTGTAACTGAAGATTAAATGTCTTGCACTTGAGTTTCTAGTAGTAGTACTTGTATCTTGCAACTTCAGATGTGTCATGTATTGCCATTTATGGTGTCCTACTGTTTCAGATGCTACTTAAGTTAAAACTATGCAAGATTTTAGTATGATGGTGATGTCTTTGGAATTTGATGTTATAAATTCAAGTCTCCTTCTTCTCACAGGTTCTGAAATGTGCTACCAGTTCTGATATGTGCTCCAATATATGAAAACGTGTACTAGTCTTTTGCTAGATATATGTGCTGTAATTTATAGGTTCTGATTGTGGTGTGAGTTAATTTATATGTCTTGCCTTTGAGGATGCAATAGATGCTTGTGTGTGCGCATGCAAGTGTATAGAAAGAGAGACTCATTGGAGAGTGCAGGGAATGTAAGCATGTTTGAAAGGCAATTCACAAAAAATAAATATTAAATTGAGGATGGATTCAATGGAAGAATCCGCCAAGGTGTTCAAGAAAAAAAGCAAAGGGATGTATGTCCTTTGTTTAAGAGACATAATTCTTTGAAAAGAGCTTCCAGGATCAAGGTATAGGAAGTGAAAATTGATGAAAGAGCATCTGGGGTTTGAGCGTAGTCCACAATCACCCCAAAGGCCTGCTCCTCATCAATCAACGTGTGCTAAATTAATTTGATGTCAAGTACCTTGCTGATTTTTAAGCAAATTATGTGTAAACACAGCCCTTGACCTTGCTGATTTTTAAGCAAATTATGTTGATTTTCATGGTTGCTTAGATGTTGCATACATGAATCCCTCCTTCAAATCCCATCCACTCCTCCCATTATCGCATTCATCAAAACCTCTCACCCTTTGCATTTTACACTTAACAAACATCTCCTGCAGAATACCACAAACATCTCCATGCAATCTCCATACAAACATCTCCATGCTACAGCTGACATACATAAAATCAAATAAAATGAATGACTAAACAAGCTCCCTGCAACAATCTAAAACAACAAGGCCTGAAATAGAAATGCAATAGCTCCCTGCATATTCGAATATTTCTGATTTTCTTCCTGCAAATTCGTCCAAGTGTTCCTCCTTCTCTTCCTGCATATTCAAATGGCAAACAACACTTGAAAAGTAGACAAAACAGCTATTGAGACCAAAAACAATATCTTACACATCATTAAACACATAAATGTGGAACTTAAGCAATCTACTCCATATCAGCTCCTTCTAGAAAACAAACCACTGCTGGACATTATAACTAACAAAATATACCATCATCATTAAAAAGGATGGATATTTTAACCAAAATATACAGCTTTTCCCTATCATGAAACATTACACAAATGTGCATGACACAAAATAATCACAGCAGCTTCAATTGCTAAGCACATTTACAGAGTACTGATATTTAGATACAATTATCCAAAAAATGCCCAGGTACAAATAGTTGAGCCAAGACTGTGCATCATGAAAGCTTCTCCAAATGTTGATGACACAAAATAATCACAACACATTCAACTGCTCCTGCGTCCTAAAGACGAGAATCCAATCCCTACGCTGCTTCCACTTCACCCTAACTTGAAATGAACAAAAAAGCCAGATGCTAGTAACATGTACCATTGCTTCTGTCATTCAACAATGGGCAGTACACCGTTGATATAACCTTTCCGAACAGCATAAATTTTAACTTCCTCTCTAAACGCTGTTGCGCGTTCCACTTCAGTACCTTCCAGATTTTCTGCTAGAGAGACCTCCACTGCATCAAACTCTCTAAACATCTCCTCCCAAGAGTCCCCCAAATTGGCCAACATGTTGTGCAAAATTACACAAGCAGTTGACACTCGGATTATGGCACGCACATCCCTTGCTGATCTGATTTGTTGGCGATGCTCACGCAAACAAGACCACCGTCCTTTCAAAATCCCAATGCTGTGCTCGTTTCTCACTCTTGACTTCGCAAGGACATAATTGAACTCTCTGTTCATCTGGATGTCCGCCGCAGGGGATTTGAATGCAGGAATAAGGTAGGGAGACACACCGTACGTTGAGTCACCAATTAAGTATTCTCCTTTGCTAAAGAAAAGTTCTGGGTTCTTGGATTGTGATGACTTTCTCCATAACCCAGCATCATGCATAGAGCCAGGCCAGCCGTAGGAAAAGCATATGATGCGTCTGTCAACATCGCAGACAATTTGCATATTGATGGAATAACGATGCTTGCGGTCCCAGTAACATTCTCCATCAATAGCTGGCTTCTCAGATAGTGGAATGGTGGTCCCGTCAACGAATCCAACACATCCTGGAAAGCCCTCTGCCTCCATCACCTGTCCAATCTCCCTTCTTCTTTCTTCACTGGGCCACAAAATGTACCGACTTCCAACCTGCAATAGTGCTGTGACAACCCTGCTGGTAAACAGAACAATGGTTCCAACGCCGAACCCAAATAGCATGGACTGCATTGCAGTGGCTGCCCCATTCCCATTGTGCCCAAGACGCCAAAGAGCAACACAAACTTGCCAGGTTACTGCGGTTTGGGGACACCTACTCTGATTGTGAAACACAGGACACGGTTTCAGAAGTTCTACTAATCGGTGGAATGACTCAACGTCACACCGGAAGTTCTGCTGGAATTCTGTAGCATTGAGGTTGAGCGCACAATTAAGTAAGAATTCCTGGGACCGCGGTGATCTGACACGATTGTTGAGGTAACGTGAATTGTTTACCAAGACATAAGCATCGCATAATTCCTCCAACATATCCTCATCCTCGTGAAAGGCAATAGCCATGGTCATTTGTTGTTCAAGGATGGATAGAACGAGTCGACGATCTGATACTTTCGGCATTTGTAGTTCTAGATAACCAAAACTGAGCCACGACGTTCATAGTTATCTGCAGTAACACGTAAAAAGCAGCCATCAAGTTAGTTTATGCACCAAACTTAAATTGATGATATCTTAAAGTCCTAAAATACCTTTAACCTAAAACTTTGGTCAGCAGTTTAGAATGTTTGTGTTTAACTTAATCTGAATTTTTCGAGAATTTATGGGTCAACATGGCCAAAGTCAAGGGGTTGGTCAAACCACACCTTAAACAAACACGTTGTGCACTAAACTTGAAATGATGATATCTTAAGCTCCTAAAATCCTTTAGTATATCAAATTTTAGATACAATTCAGAAATGTTTGTGTTTAAGTAATGGATGACTGATTATACTGCAACCTACAAGAGGTTTGCTATAACAATTAGAGAACCTTGTCTAAGTGCACCTAATAAGGAAGAAATGTAAAGTCCTATAACTTTCAGAGGCTTAAATCCTAAAACAATTAAAACGCCTAATAACATTTCCATCTGTCATCTTCGGCTACTTTAAAACTGAAATTACCTCTGCTAGATTACATTAAGGAGTGCGCATGTGTGTGTATATGCAACAGAATTTTACCCAAAATATAAAGCATCAGTGGATCGAATACAATTTCACACTCCATCTCCAACACCAAAATTAGTATCAAACATAAACAGTTCGTCCGGCGGCCGGCAGCTCTACTAAGCGAAGAACCGCTCGCTGCCTTTTTTCTTCGCGAATAACATGCGCAGGTAGCCTAGGAGCTCGCCAAATTGCAAGGTAAACTCACGGACTCCCAAACTTAGCCCCTCTATTTTTCTGTTTTTGCTAACTCAAGAACTCACCTCTCAAACACACACATATGAGGTGATTTTAAATCCCTTCTTTTTTCAACTTTGAACCCCCCTATTGTATGTTTGAAGCCCCCTAATTTTGGAAGTGAATCACTTCTTATCCTCACCTCCACAAAATGAAGTTTGAAGCTCCCTATTAATCCTAGTTCTGTCAATGCCTTCGATATTGTGAGCCCCGGTCGAAATCAAGAAGTAGAAAAGAATTTAAAGACCGTTGGTAACGGGAATTAGAAATACTAGAATATTTAACTCATTTTCCATAGAAAAGGGGAAAGAAAAAAGTGCATAATCGGATCAATTTGAATCTCTAGAAATAATATTCTATATATTTTCACTAGGTGAAAAAGGTTCAGTTAGGATGTCAATGGTCAGTCGTGTAGGATTCAACTTGAGATCGGGTTTGACTTTTTTCAGCCTAGTTTGATTCATTCGGGTTTTGAGTTAAATAGAGTTTGTGTTGAAATCGGGTTTCAGTTTACTTCAGGTCAAGCTGATTTCAGATCATTCAAGTTTTAGGTTGTTTCAGTTTCGAGTGAGGTCGTCTTCATTCGAATTCGAGTTAGAATAAGATCAATGTACCTTGCATTCTCAAGTTAAAATAGAGTAGGGAGAGTCATGACACGACTACACGAGCACCGTCGACCATAGGCGGCGTGACCACAAACTAGACATCACACTTGAACCACTGGCCAACATGGAGCCCTCACACAACCACGCTAGCTCCTCTTACCGTATACTCCAAATTGCAGCTTAACATCGACAACGAGCGGGCAATGTTCTTTACGTATCAGTGTCCATTGGTGTCATTTGTTTTTGAGAAGGTCTACCTTGATCTGAATGAGTTAGATTTAAATCAAATCCAACAATAGTGAGATGTTGATATTCAAAACCTAATCCCTCAGTTATTTTTATGTTTGGGTCCTTTCGGGTAATTAGGTTTCTTCGGTTTCAGATCAGTTTGGGTTTCAGTTAATCAGGTTCGAGTATTTTCGAATTGATGTTAATCGGATTGTTTTGAGTTTCACCTCAACCATGTTTGAATCATTTCAGATTTTGGTCGTTGATTTTGTTGATCGGTTTGGGTTCAAGGAAGTTATACAAGTCGAGTTAGTCTTTATCATTCCCGGGCTCACACGGTTATAACTCTCTAATTCTCATGTTATGATTAGTTTTTTAACTTACACTTCCATCCTGTCATATATACCATAGTTTTTAGTAGTACTATTTTAGATCATCCCAAAATAATTGTGATCAACTTTTCTAATACAAACTATGGAGAATTCTAATAGAACTATGCTATTACTACGCCAATCAATGGATATGTTAACTTTCCGTTAATTCTAATACTGGAATTTTAGTAATTTAATTGTTTTTTATTTGATAAATATCATTTAAAAAATAAATCATCTGTCCAAAATAAAAGTTGCAGTTTTTGTTTTGCAAGTTTCATAGTATGTAATCTATGATTTATTTATAGGGTAAAGTGCACTCATGGTCCTGTAACTTTAGTTATTGTACCACTAGAGTCCTGTTTTAACTTTTTGTACTAATAAAGTCCTGTTTTCAATTTTTTTCTTCATTAATGGTCTTTTTTACGATTATTTTACTATTTTACCCTTTCATAAAAATGGTACAATAACGAACATAAACTGAATTATTCTTATTATACCATTTACACCCTTAAATTTTAAATTCTACAAACAAACCCTCCAATCTACCTTAAACTTTTGGGTAAAGTGCACTCATGGTCCTGTAACTTTAATTATTGTACCACTAGGGTCCTGTTTTAACTTTTTGTACTAATAAAGTCCCGTTTTCAAGTTTTTTCTTCATTCATGGTCCTATTTGACATTTTTTGCCCTCAACTTTTAAAATATTGCCCTTTTAAACAATTGTAAAATATAAAAATCACCCTAACGTTTAACGAAACTTTCAATTTTACCCTAAATTTTTATAAACCCTAAAATTCTACCATAACCTTTACAAATACTTACAATTCTACCCTAAAAATTTTCTCTCCACTTTATCTCACCGCCCTCCTATCCACCACCACCGGAAATCTCGTCGGACGCCAGAATCGCCGGCCAAGGCCGCAGATCGCGAGCCGAGGGCTGCGAAGCGTGCGCCCACAGCAATGGATCGCGTGCCCAGGGCAGCGATCGGCGGCCGAAGGTTTTCCGGCGACGGCCTGTGGCTTTCCTGCGGTGGTGGGTCGGATGGTGGTTGAGACAGGTGAGTTCAAAAGTTTAAGGTAGATTAGAGGGTTTGTTTGTAGAATTTTAAAATTTGAGAGTGTAAATGGTATAATAAGAAAAATTCAGTTTATGTTTGTTATTGTACCATTTCTGTGAAAGGGTAAAATAGTAAAATAATCGTAAAAAGGACCATGGATGAAGAAAAAACTTGAAAACAGGACTTTATTAGTACAAAAAGTTAAAACAGGACCCTAGTGGTACAATAATTAAAATTACAGGACTATGGGTGCACTTTACCCTTAAACTTTTCAACTCACCTATCTCAACCACTATCCGACCCACTACCGTCTCAAAGCCATGGGCCCCCGCTGGAAAACCACGGGACCGAGATTCGCATCCTGGGCAGGCGATTCGCGGCCTAGGGCTGTTGATTCGTCGCCACCCTGGGCACGCGATCCACTGCCTTGGGCGCTCGCTTCGCGGCCCTAGGCCGGCGATCCGCAGCCTTGGGCTCGCAATCCGCGGCCCTGTGCCGGCGGTTCGCCGCCCTTGGTCGGCGATTCGCTGCCCTGGGCTGCGGATCTACCGCCTAGACTTGCGTTTCGTAGCTTAGAGGGCATTTCGGTGAAGGCTGTCGGTGGTCCGGCGAGATTTCCGGTGGTGGTGGATAGGAGGGTGGTGAGATAAAGTGGAGAGAAAATTTTTAGGGTAGAATTGTAAGTATTTGTAAAAGTTATGGTAGAATTTTAGGGTTTATAAAAATTGATGGTAAAATTGAAAGTTTCGTTAAACGTTATGGTGATTTTTATATTTTACAATTGTTTAAAAGGGCAATATTTTAAAAATTGAGGGCAAAAATGTCAAATAGGATAATGGATGAAGAAAAAACTTGAAAATAGGACTTTATTAGTACAAAAAGTTAAAACAGGACCCTAGTGGTACAATAGAGTAAACTTCGCTGGTGGTCATTTAAGTTTGTGGGTTGTCCTATTTGGGTCTCGTTTTAAGAATTTGGCTCACTTTAGTCCTGTAAGTTTCAATCGTGTGCACCGTTCGTCATGCCGTCACTTTTTCCGTTAAAATCACCGTTAAATTGGTAAAATTATCAAAATGTCCTAAATCTAATATTCAATTGAACACTAATCTCTTAAAACAACTACAAATAAACCCTAACTATTTTAAATGTACAACCATACCATCTCTTCCAATCCAATATATTCATCTCCGGTGGAAAGCATATTTACGTGGACCTTTTGACGGGCCACCATGACGGAGCGGCTGCTGGCAGTGAGTTCGGCCTGAGTAGGGTCACCGGAGGTGGGGAGAGCATTTGTGGTGCTGGCGGGGCTGATCGGATCACCTCTTGGCAGAATCGAGGTGGCCGGATTTTGCTCCTCCTTGGCGAGTCGCAGCGATTGTCATTGTTCCAGCGGCGGGATCGACCGTGGGATGCTCTGCAGTGAAAGGGGAGGAGTTTTGCGGCCTGGGGGCGGCTGACTGATTGGGGGCATGGCCGGATTGGAGAAGCAGATGGACTGTCGAGTTGAATCCTCGAGTTTTCCGGCGGGCTGCTGCGATTCCGCAATCCTGGCGGCTTCTGGAGGTGGAGATGATCGAGACCAACATACCAAAGGTTGAGGAGCGCGTCAAGGGTTGGAAGGAGGTGGAGCTGCGATCCGTTGAATGTTTTATTTTATTTTATTGTCATATGCAGCACCTGGTTCAGCAAGTTCACAGATTCTATAGCCAAGGACAACTGTTATGGTAAAGAGCATCATCATGGTTAGTTGGAAACAACTAACCCTCGACGCGCTCCTCAACCTTTGGTATGCTGGTCTCGATCATCTCCACCTCCAGAAGCAGCCAGGATCGCCGAATTACAGCAGCCCACGGGAAAACGTGAGGACTCAACTCGACAGTCCATCGGCTTCTCCAATCCGGCCATGCCCTCAATCAGTCAGCCGCCCCCAGGCCGCAAAACTCCTCCCCTTTCGCCGTAGAGCATCCCACGGTCGATCCCGCTGCTGGAACGATGACAATCGCAGCGACTCGCCAAGGAGGACCGAAATCCGGCCACCTCGATTCTGCCAAGAGGAGCTCCGATCGGCCCCGCCAGTGCCACATATGCTCTCCCCACCTCCGGCGACCCTACTCCGACCGAACTCACTGTCAGCAGCCGCTCCGTCGCGGTAGCCCGCCAAAAGGTCCACGCAAATCTGCTCTCCGCCTGAGATGAATATATTGGATTGGAAGAGATGGTTTGGTTGTACATTTAAAATAGTTAAGATTTATTTGTAGTTGTTTTAAGATATTAGTGTTCAATTGAATATTAGATCTAGGACATTTTGGTAATTTTACCAATTTAACGGTGATTTTAACGGAAAAAGTGACGGCAGGATGAACGATGCACATGATTGAAACTTACAAGACTAAAGTGAGCCAAATTCTTAAAACGGGACCCAAATAGGACAACCCACAAACTTACAGGACCACCAACGAAGTTTACTCTGGTACAATAATTAAAGTTACATGACCATGAGTGCACTTTACCCTTTATTTTTGTGAATTTTTAGATATGTAAAGCTAAATGATTCATATGTTTCTCATAATTTGCAATATATATTTTCTAGATATATTTTTTTAGAAATTTTTCATTGTTTATCTAATAAAATTTTGGATCAAATGCTGTAACTTGAAATATCAAAGTCAAACACCACAATTTTTAGGAAATTTTTTTCCTTCTACCCGAGGTGGAGGAAAGCCCTCCTTCCTACATACGTGACATACTGCTACTGGTTGAAACCACCATTGATGGCCACCAGGCCCAATCACCCAAACAGGCCTACCAAAAGGCCCAATTAGCAAGCCCAATATAAGGGCCTCATTAAAAACTCAAGTGGTGACAACTAAAACCTAATGGAACAATGACGTTCCCGAACCTAATAAGAACTTACCCGGACAAGACATTGGATATTCCAGAGGAAACGCACCCGGATATATAAAACACGTGTACAATAACGATATATTGAAATATTACGATTTTGCCACCATTAATAATGACTATATAAGACATTTATGGCATAAGTCAAAGGGATCGATTTTTTCAGTCACTTCGTTGACAAGAACAAGAAAACTACAAACTCAACCCCCATCCCTCGAATTCCGAGAATTGCGCAACGCGCAAATCCCAATGACATCCAGTAATGTCAACACACGTCAACTGCGTAAACACGTGGCGGCTGCCCAGACAGATCCGCCACCCAGTGACGGAACCAGGAATTCGAAGTTGGGGGGGCTGGTGGGTAGATTAAATTAGGGGTTGGTATTTACAACCATAAAACGTCAGCCTTAACCCATTTTATAATGACCGCAGACCAACCTCCATATATAATAATAGTTGAAGTAATGGAGGTTAGCGACGTTGTTTTCCAATGAAGCCGCCACTAGTCATTTTCTCCTAACTCGATTGAGAATATAAAAACCGACCTACGAAATTTTTTGAGTCCGCTAACCTTTTACGTAGAAAAATATTAATACAAATTCATACAGCCAAATTGGTATCATGGGTTCATTTTTATTTCTTTTACTTGATTTTTTATAGTTAGCAATATTTCCAAATAAAGAAACAAAAAACACTGAGAAATTAATTAAAAAAAAAGAGAAATGTGTGAAATAATAAACTCAAACTCATGAAAAGTACAAAAATAAAAATGGATTAGTAATAAAAATTAAATTATATCCAAACAATCTCACAAAAACTACTGCACATAAATCCAAAATTTAAATGTACTAAAAAATGATTAAATCAAAATTAAAGATAATTAGACATGGTCCCAAACCACAATATATCAAATTTAAATGACTTAGATAAAACTATAAATAGAAAACATGGAACAAAATTTTTTTAACCTTACCAAGTTGAGTTGGCTTATTTTATGAATGCAATTTGGGTGTGTGAAAAAAAGGGACCATTTAGGTTGGAGTTTAATAATAAGTAAGTTTAAAAATTATTTTGGATTGAGTGGGGGGCTAGTGGGTAAATTATTACATTAATCCTCATAATTTCTACCATATACCCTATACCTCCATCAACTTTGGGGGGGCTGTAGCACCCCCTGTCATCAAGTAGTTCCGTCAGTGCCGCCACCAACCACTATTAATTACGGATTGCCACCCACCGTAATAAATAGTGGCAGTCTCGTAACTAATAATGATGGCACGAATCAATACTGATATGTCACGTATGAAGGAAGGAGAACATTCCTCCTCCATATATTGGAGCAAAATTTTGTTCCAATTTTATGGGATGGAGGTAGTATCATTTACCCTTTCCATATTTAAAATATCACAGTTCCCTTTCAAAATATCATTTAAAAAATAATGGAGTTGTTTGCATTTCAGAAAATTTTCGGAAAAAATGACAATTCCAACAAAACAATATCCCTCCAAGTTTTCATTTTTAAAAATACTAACATTTATCTCAAAAGTATACACAAAAAATACAGCCTAAGGTATAAAAACAAAAAACACATCTGCTAGACCCACTATTCAAAAACAACAAAAGAGGAGAAACACCTTTCCACAACCCAATTCCAAAACTTTGGGCTGGATTACAAATAAGAAAAGAACCCAAAACGTTGGACTGCATTGGACGATTTTCTCAACTTTTAAAATATTGCCCTTTTAAACAATTGTAAAATATAAAAATCACCCTAACGTTTAACGAAACTTTCAATTTTACCCTCAAATTTTATAAACCCTAAAATTCTACCATAACTTTTATAAATTCTTACAATTCTACCCTAAAAATTTTCTCTCTACTTTATCTCACCACCCTCCTATCCACCACCACCGGAAATCTCGTCGGACGCTAGAATCGCCGACCAAGAGCGGCGGATCGCGAGCCCAGGGCGGCGAATCGTGCGCCCAAGGCCTCGGATCGCAAGCCTAGGGCAGCGAAGCGTGCGCCCACGGCAGTGGATCGCGTGCCCAAGGCGGCGATCGGCGGCCGAAGGTTTTCCGGCGACGGCCCGTGGCGTCCCGACGGTGGTGGGTCGGATGGTGGTTGAGATAGGTGAGTTCCAAAGTTTAAGGTAGATTAGAGGGTTTGTTTGTAGAATTTTAAAATTTGAGGGTGTAAATGGTATAATAAGAAAAATTCAGTTTATGTTCGTTATTGTACTATTTCTGTGAAAGGGTAAAATAGTAAAATAATCGTAAAAAAGACAATGGATGAAGAAAAAACTTTAAAACATGACTTTATTAGTACAAAAAGTTAAAACAGGACCCTAGTGGTACAATAATTAAAATTACAGGACTGTGGGATGCTCTGCGGCGAAAGGGTAGGAGTTTTGCGACCTGGGGGCGGCTGACTGATTGGGGCATGGCCGGATTGGAGGAGCCGATGGACTGTCGAGTTGAGTCCTCGAGTTTTCTGGCGGGCTGTTGCGATTCGGCGATCCTAGCGGCTTCTGGATGTGGAGATGATCGAGACCAGCATACCAATGGTCGAGGAGCGCGTCGAGGGTAAGTTGTTTCCAACTAACCATGATGATGCTCTTTACCATAACAGTTGTCCTTGGCTACAGAATCTGCGAACTTGCTGAACCAGGTGCTGCATATGACAATAAAATAAAATAAAACGTTCAACGGGTCGCAGCTCCACCTCCTTCAACCACCACTATTAATTACGGATTGCCACCCACCGTAATAAATAGTGGCAGTCTCGTAATTAATAGTGATGACACGAGTCAATACTGATATGTCACGTATGCAGGAAGGAGAACATTCCTCCTCCATATGTTGGAGCAAAATTTTGTTCCAATTTTATGGGACGGAGGTAGTATCATTTACCTAATCCATATTTAAAATATCACAGTTCCCTTTCAAAATATCATTTAAAAAATAATGGAGTTGTTTGCATTTCAGAAAATTTTCGGAAAAAATGACAATTCCAACAAAACAATATCCCTCCAAGTTTTCATTTTTTAAAAATACTAACATTTATCTCAAAAGTATACACAAAAAATACAGCCTAAGGTATAAAAACAAAAAACACATCTGCTAGACCCACTATTCATAAACAACAAAAGAGGAGAAACACCTTTCCACAACCCAATTCCAAAACATTGGGCTGGATTACAAATAAGAAAATAACCCAAAACGTTGGACTGCATTGGACGATTTTTTTATTCTAACAATTAGTAACCCTTGTGTATTATAGCTTTATTATGTTACTCTATCGTGTTCAAAAAAATATATATGTTACTCTACAAATCTTTTTTTTTTTTCTTTGAACGGAAGTTAACTGAGACCGAACATTATTGGATGTCTTCGAGTGATAGTTCTCTCAACGGTGTTTTCTCTATACACAAGACTCGAAACTGAAATTTTGATTAAGGAAAGATGAATCTCCTTGCCACTCAACCCAACAACTGTTGGTTCTATAAATCATAGTTGACTGTTGATGCGTTAAGCCTTTTGTCTTGTTGAACTTGAAACTACCTTTAGGCTTTAATTCATGCAAAGAGAGGAAGCATGGGATGGGAAGTGTGTCTCTCTTCATGCACTAAACGATGATCCACTCGGTCTCCGGACTCTCTTTTGTTTTGTTGGCCTAATTTGGCTATGCTTCCCCATGTGCCTTGTCCTCTCTAAATTATTAATGAAAATAACACGTCTCAAGTGTGTGGGCATGATTTGGCTCATCTTCATAATTACATCCTAATTACATCCTAATCACATGCTAATCATATACTCACCCTCTATTACACTTTTACTTTATAAAACTTATGTTCGATTGATTTTTTTTTGATGAGAAATATACGTTGTTAATATACGTCCTATTTAAAAATTAGATGTTTAATTAGTTTTGTAAGAAATACTTAGTAACATATGGTACACTTTCTCATTAAAATCAATTGTTTCATACTTTTAGACTAAGAGGTATAATTAGTTGACTGTTTGGGTGAAAAACATAGTGGAGTATATGAAAGGCGCCAGTAGTGCAATTGAAAAATATTATTACAGTGTCTATATTCCACTGAATTTTTTGTTATATCCAACTTCCAAAAAATTATATTGTTATTTTATTTCATAATGTACGTATTGATTCTACACTATCAACCTTGTAATTGTAATGAGACATAAGTAGAGCAATTATCTAAACTCATCATCGTCTCATGATATTTTCCATAAAAGTGAAAAAATCTATGATGATACGGATTCAAATTTCATCTCATTATTCCTTCGAAAAAAATGTTGCGACGGAAAGGGAATCCGGTATAAAACTTTACTACTATACTTCTGCATGAATTTATAGCGTCAACTAATGTTTGACAATTAATTACCACTATAAATTTCATGTCACTAATCTCAGAGTAGTTGGGATTGAAGTGCTCTTGATGATGATGATTTTATTGCTTATACCTCGCTCCCAAAATTCATGGCTCTGCTTTGCTTTGCTCGTCCCAAATATTGTCACTTATAATTTTTTTTGTCAAGATTAAAATTGTCTTTGAGCATTAAATCATTTTACATAAATTTCATTATTACCAATTCTAAACCCAGTTTTACCCATCACAAGCCACTCGCTGGACTCTTAAAGTGATACATTTGCAAAGGTAAAATGGACTAAAATAAAATAAAAGTAAAAAATTATAATTATCGTTTCATTTGACATAAAAGTATTTTGATGTTTTGATAATACATTTGGGATCGATGAATTATTATTATCTTTTCTCTTTTTTTTTAATTTACAATATTTAAAATCTATAGCAGGACAGATGGTCACGATGTTATTAAAGCTGGGAAACTTTATTAAACATAGCAACCCGAAAGATCCAAGCTAGGCTTCTTTGAAATTGATGTTACAAATGGATAAATGTTACAATAAAAACCAACCAGATAACCTAAAAAAATAATAAAAACATAAAAAAGATAAAAAGCTCTTCAATGGTCGTTGGCCCTACCTTAAAAAGTTGCTAATCTGTATTCGAATATTCCAGCGCCCGCGGTAGATACACTGGAACAAACGGAGCACCGTCACCGTTAACTTTAACGGCTCTCGGGAATCCGTCACCAACGTTTCGGGAGTTATGCGGTAATGAATTCGCAACTCTCGCCAGGTAACGCGCGCGCCCAAATGATCAGTCTAAAAGGGTAAATTTTGGTACGTCTGCTATATATTTGTTTCTGTACACCAGCCTATGTGTCCACCTCTGGAGCTGCCACGTCTGAAACTCGGTGGCTAGGGGAGGGTGAGCAATCGAGATGGTGGTGCACCGGGAGGCAGGAATAAATACTTCTCAGTTCTCTTCGATTTGAGGCATGAAAGTGGGATCGTACGGCTAGTGAATTCCCCATTGAGGAGCCGACACGTGGACTGGAGAAAATCGTGAAGTCCGACCAATTGTAGGATAGTGTGTTTAAATTGAGAAAAACTGAATTTTTTAAAATTAATACTTCATCCATCACTAAATAATTATACATTTTATTTTTACTATTTTAAATTATTTAATATATGATTTTTTTCATGAATATTTAGATATTTAAAGTTAATAACTTTATATGCATATCATAATTTAAAGTATAAACATTTTAAATATATTTTTTTTGAATTTTTTAAAACTTGTTATCTTTGTTAAAATTTGAGTCAAACATTGAATTTTGAAACAATAAAGTCAAAGTGTATAAGTTTTTGGGGACAATGGGAGTATAAAATTTAGGGTTTAAGGGTAAAAATCCACTAAAATATTAAAATTTTCTAAATTTACAACCAAACTTCATTTTGGAGTTAAAACGTCATCTAAGTTTTGAACTAAGTTAAAAATTTCACCGCCATTAAAATATCTGTTAAATCTTTAATTTAGTTACAAAAGTTGTACTTCAAGTTTTTTTACTCTACCAATTTGATCCTAACAGTTTTACATCTAATATTTTACCTAATTTATATTGTACCATTATGGGGGACATAGCGTGTTACGCGAACTATTTGTCCAGCTTCCCACCCGAAATGTAACATTGAGTTGATATGGGATAATCACTAATTATTAGTTCCAAATTTATTGTTGTTACCTTTAGAGAAGAGAATGTGCAGCCTGGAGATGGATCCAAGTTAATTTTCACATTGTCAGCTATTAAAGAAGTTTTTAAATATTAAAAAGATGGACAAAAAATTTGGTTGGTCATTAGAATTTAAAATACTTGAGTTTATAGTAGTTAAGAAGTAACTAGTCATGGTACAATAGAAACTGGGTAAAATTGTTAGATGTAAAACTATTAGGATAAAATTGTTAGAATAAAAAAATCTTGAAGTATAACTTTTGTAATTAAACCAAATATTTAATAGATATTTTAATGATAGTGACATTTTTAAACCAATTTTAAAATTTAGATGACACTTTAACTCCAAAATAAAGTTTGGTGGTCTTTTGAATACTTTAGTGATATTTTTTACCTTGAACCCTAAAATTTATAAGAGTAAAATATTTATTTAACAAATTTTGTCCATTTTTTTTAATAGACAAACATAGTCGAAGTGTGAGTCGTTTCCCTGCTTTATCGTGAAAGTTTCACTCCACTTGGATGCGTTTCTTCATAAATTGTAAGTTTTATTTTTGGTGAAGAACAAATTATACATTGGGTAAGGGAGTGCGATTTGAACACAATATCTCCACTGTGGATCATCAAAGGAGCACATCCAGCTCCTGTGGATCATCAAAGGAGCACATCCAGCTCCTGCTGGGTAGATTTTTTTCAAAATCATGTCTTATGGTATTTTTATTTTCAATTCTTATATATCGTTTGATCGTATAGCTAGTGGTGAATATTTGTAAAAAGATTGTTTTTAAAAATATTGTACTTATTACTAGGAGATTGTTTTTCCGCTCACCTAATTTTCAGACCTAAATTCTTCACTGCTCTCTGCACATCCTTAAAGTTTAACCACTATGCTAAATGGTTAGAACTCAAACAAATCATGTTTTTAAAAGATGAATGAGAGCAGGCGAAGCTATTAAGGGACGGGGGGGAGCGACCACCCGCCCGTGATTTTTGTAAAAGTATAGACATATGGTATATAATTAGAATAATTAAGGTTGTAATTTTTAATTTAATATACTTATACACTCTCTATTTTATGTACAAATTAAATATGTGTAAAATTGATCCAAATATGAAAAATATAACACCCAAATAATAAAATTTACACATTTAAAAACAAAACCCCACCACTTATTAGAAATGTCTCTTAGCTATACTATACCCAAATGGTGAAATGGGCCAAGTCTTAAAGTCTAGCCCATTTTGGCCCAACAAAATGTCAAAAACGTGAAATGTGTGTTAAGCAGACTCCTTCAAAGTTGCAACAAAACCTCAAACAAAATCTTGCCCAGTTGTCTGCCGCCACCATCATCCTCAAATCTTCATTCGGATCTGTTCCTCCTCCGGCGGCGCCTCTCTTCCTCCTCCGACGGCTGGCCCAACAGAGCAGGCCTGGCCAGGGCTCCCGCTCATCTCCTCCGTACGAGCAGGGACAGCAGCAGCCAGCGCCAGCAGCATTTCTAATTCATCTTCATTCTTGGTAATTTACTAATTTTTATTTACTTTTTGTTTTATATAGGTTTAATTGTTGTTTTAAATAGTTTTGATTTTTGGTTCAATCATTCTCCTTCAAATGTTAGTTACACTTAGCATCTCTAATTTTTTTTTTGGAACAAAGAGCATCTCTAATTGTTGTTTTACATAGGTTCAATTTGTAAATTTAATTGTTTTACTAGCATTTTTGTTAATGGATCTCTAGCTCAATAGCTTAAATTTATAGGTTATTGTTACAAAACCCTATCCTTAAATAAACCGAATTTAATTCATATGTATGTTTAATTTTCAGTTTAGTATGAATATCAAGCAGAAGACCAGATTGATCCGTTTGATATTGACTTTACCCGTGTCTCATGCTACTACAAAACGTGCATTCTCATGAAAATTGTGAAGGCAGATTACGAACCAAGATGAGCAATGATTTTCTAGCTAATACTCTTATTATGTACATCGAGAGAGATATTGCTATGAAATTTAGTTTAGAAGAGTTGGTAGATGATTTCAGAGATTTTAAGGAACGTCGTGTTAGATTTTAACAGCTTTTGCTATGTATTTTGAGTACTTTTGGTATACATATGACTACTGAGTAAAAAATAATTTTGATCTGTATCTACCGCCCGCCATGAATTTTTTCCCGATGAATGAGAGAAAGTTATAGAAAAATATTCAATTTGAAGTTTTAAATTTGGGATAAAAAGTTACTGATAATGGGAAATAAAGACACATTAGAGTAAGAAAAGTTTGTGAAGGAAAAATGCAACATGTACTTAAAAAGATTGTTGTCAAACACGCACTAAAGAGATTATCTAAAACACGCTACAAAACTACTTGAAACAAGCTATTTTAAAATAATTATTTCAATTAATTGGAGTGTTTTGAATAATTTTTTAATGGTTGAGAATTGAAATCAAACAGATAACAGCTAAATTAAAAAACCTACCATTCACAACTTTTTCAAAAGACAAACAATTAATTAAAAAAGTTATTGTCAACACTCGCGCCAAGTAGCGAACGTTTGCGTTGGCAATCGAGTAGCGTTCGCGCAAGAAATTGCCAGAATTAACGGTCGTTACAACAGTTCATAACGGTGTTCACCTCAAATTTAGTAATCGTGTTTGTAGGAAGGAAGAAAGGCTACTCTCGTTTCTCTCCCTCATTTATTCGGATAAAGGCTCACAGATTTTTCTCTTCTCTGAGAGTTTCTCTGGCGAGACGTCGGAATCTCGCCGGAGGTCCTCCATTAATTCCGACGATCTCCGAAGACGAGACGAATCAAAATCAAAATCAAAGAGAGAGAGAGAGAGAGAGTGTGTGAGAGAAAGAGAGAGGTTGACGTGCAATGCAGGGAAAATTGGAATAGGAAGCAAAGCAGAGCTTAGAAGGCTTCTAAACCCCAACATTACCTTGCCTTCTGCCCTAATTTATTCCAATTTTCCTCTTCCGGTTCTCTGTTTCCCTCTCCCTCTCTATCGCCTTTAAAGCTTCGTCTCGCCGATTCGTTCGATTCCAGCAACCAAGGTTCGTCGGATTCTTCTCATGTGTTTTCTCTTCTTTTTTTCGGACTTTGAATTTGTCGCTTTCCTCGATCGTGATGAAATTTGCTTGTGTTTCTGCAATTTAAGAGGTTTTAATTAGGATTTGGTTGGTGGGAGTTCTATGCTTCACCTGCAATTTCAGCATCCTGATTCCAATTATTGAATAATTTTGCTCTACAGAAACTCTGGTATTGTTGGAGGAGGACATTTCCATTGTTAGAAATTAACTAGTCAGATTTTCAAGCCTTTTTTTTGAAGAATTCGCCATGCCATCTGAGATAATGCAGCAGCAGGGTCTTTATCCATCCTCATTCTTCTCCGAGGATATCTGTTTTGCTAATGAGGTGCTTATTTTTCGTCATTCCAGTTCAAGATTTTGTTTAAGCTCTGCCCAGTAGTTTCCTTAATCAATTTTGTCTGCTACCTTATTGTCTTTGTGCGCTCCTTTCCAACTTTGTCCGCATCCGCAGGTTGGGTTTCGGATGTCAGAAGCAATTCTGGATAGACGTGGTAAGTATTCAGTTTTAAGTTTTAACTCACCTTACTTCTCAATTGCTACTCCCTTAACTTAATTTAGAATCTTCCATTTCCCATTCTCCCCTTTCATGTCTGTTAAGAATTGGAAACATTGATGTCATTGTACTGAATGTTAACCTGTATAAGGTTTTGAAGTGCTAATGTCGGTTAAGAAGCATATGCAGCAATGCAGTAGACAAGGAAAAACATACCATCTTGTCCTTGTGTAATGACATTTGTTAGAGGAAATTATCACGTGTCATGTCAGTGTCATTTGTTAGAGGTCTGAAGAATTGCAATGAAATCACATCAATGGTATATATCTGGTTTCATTTGTTACCAAATATGTCTTGGTACCTTGAAATGTCAGTGTCATTTGTTGGTCTGTAAGGGCATGGGAAGTTAAATCCTCACTTGCAACTTAAAACTGTTTTCCACTAGTTACGAGAGCCCTATACAGATGACAAATGAATAACAAGGAGCTGTATGCTTACTGGTGATTTTTTTAAAAACAAAGATCTCAAGTTTCTCAAGATGTGCTTCTGGTTTATGTCATTTAACACTTTGGTGCATCAATTGTCACAATTTCTTCTTGGACCTGTTTAGTGCCACTTTCATTTAAGTGCATGGGTTATGGTGTAAGAGTTTAATGATTTTTCCAAACGCAGCCTGCAAGAAGTCGATTGCTTCCTACCCACTAGAGTCCTTTGCCACCCAAGATGATAAGAGGAATCTTTCCTTAGTTGTACGTGCTGTTGGCGCTGAGAGGAAAGCAAAACAGTCCTTCCCTCTAGCACAGCATGAAAACAGTCTCTTTGGGAGCTCACTTTCAGACTTGATTAGTAGAGAGAGTAAGTTGTTCTAGGTTGCCATTTCTTAATGCAGAGATTGATCTCTTAGGTGTTTATAGGCATACACGTAGCTGCTGCCTGTGAAATCCAATTTTGGTCATGATTCATAAACTACTCTCATGCATCTTTATCGGCATATCGTGAACCTCATCTCACACCTCTTGTTTGTTGCAGTGAAATTATCACCACGCAGTGTTCAATATGGACACTCAGTTGAAACCACATTGTCAAGCTCTGAAGAAGAGGAACAACCACTTGGATCTCTTGAAGAAATTGAGGCCCAAACTATCGGAAACCTTCTGCCAGATGATGACGATTTATTTTCTGGCGTGAATGATGTGTTTGATCACAGTCTTCACCCCAAAAATACTGAGGATGCAGAGGAGATGGATCTTTTCAGTAGTGTTGGAGGGATTGAACTAGGGGATGATGTTTTTTCCACCATTCGAGGTTCTGAACAGGTGTTCAAACATAGAATCTCTTCCAGTGTTTCAGGCCCCCTTACAACAAACATGAATGCAGAAATGTTTCAGAGCACCCGATTTTGCATGCCTAACCAAAATGGGCAAGCATTTCACCTCGGTGAAGGCGGTAAGTACCATAAGTTCTGCATTTAGTTGTCAGCATTTTAAGTACTATTAAACTTCCTACTGTAGTCCATCCAGTCTTGCAACAGCATTTAGAATTTCATTGCTGTCTTTCCTTTTTCCATGAATACTACTCCTATATCATGGCTATCAAATGTAAAAGGTTAGTATGGGCAATGAATTGGTAAGATCTGGACTTTTTACAGTCACCAGCTTCAGTGCTGCAGTGTCCCTCAGTATTATCTTTTTCCTCCCCTGTTTTGCTAAAAACTGGTCAAAGCTTTTGGTCCATTCTCTAATATTAACTCCTGGCTCTTGCAATTTCACCCGTGTTGTAAGCAGGTTACTACCATTTTAGCCGATTGAAATTCTCTACCATTTTAGCCGACTGAAATTCTCTCTGTTAAAAGTTTCCAAATCAAGCCTCTGATTTTGAACTTTTGTTCAATATTTATGCTGACTGACATGCTCCCTTTAATAGGTTTTGCATCAGTTAGTAATGGGAACCATCTCCATCCTGGATTTTCTGATACATGGAGCAACGCTTACAGTTCAACCATCTCTCCTGTCATGTGGCCTAACTCACCATCAGTTAGAAATGGAAATCCTATCAGTCATTCTAAGGCACAACTGCATGGGCTTCCAAGGGCACCATCTGCACCAACCCTATCTAACCCCTTATGGGAAAGACGACGTTCTTATACAGCTCCATCACTTGAGTCATTGAGTATCAATCCAGGATCCCTTGGCGGTCTGAGAGTCCCTTGTCGTTCACATTACATGGATTTGTCTTCTTGCAGCACTGTTCCTCATGGTTGTGGAAATTGTATGGAGCTCACAAACGCCTTGAGAAGTGTTGGACTCCAGTCCCCTCAGACACCGCCCACAATGTATAATGGAAGAGGCCTGCAATCCCCTCAAACATCACCTCCCATGTATAATGGAAGAGGACTGCCATCACCTCAAGCATCATCTACCATGTACAATGGAAGAGGCCTGCAACCCCCTCAAACATCACCCCGCATGTATAACGGAAGAGGCCAATCTCAGAGTTCAACTGATTCTCCACATGAAAGGTCAAGAAGCCGGAGAAATGAGGGAAGTCTTAGTCAGGCTGACAAGAAACAGTTTGAACTTGATGTTGATCGTATAGCTTCTGGTGAAGATAGGAGGACAACACTGATGATAAAGAACATTCCTAACAAGTATGTGCCTCCGATTTTTAGTTCTGATCTAACTTTCTTGACTGATTGTGCATCTCATGATAAGTTTTATGATGTGATTTTCGTTGAGAGGGTTACTTTCAATTTGATGAATATTAACAAGATCATCTCCGTAGAAATGAGCAAAAATGCACAAAGTCAGAAATCTGCCCAATGTTAATGCGCAACTCACTTTTTAATATTACTAACGTACAATTTGCTCTGAGTTTTGCTACACTCCCTCGCTAATAGTAACTTACAATTCCCCGTATTTAGGTACACGTCAAAAATGCTTCTGGCTGCAATCGATGAACACCACAAGGGAACCTATGATTTTATCTATCTACCTATCGACTTCAAGGCAAGTTTCTCTATTTGACATGTATTTATGATCTCTGTTTATATACTTCCTGTTGAACAATGGCTGACAAGTGACAATACAAACTTGGCTTCGCATTTGTTTCAGAACAAGTGCAACGTGGGCTACGCATTCATCAACATGACTGACCCCAGTCATATAATACCAATATACGAGGTTTGATTTGATTTCGCTCTGTTTGGAAGCTTAGATGATAGTGTACACATTCACTGCAAGAAAGTTTCGATGCTAAAAACTGTTAAATCTCCAGACATTCAACGGGAAGAAATGGGAGAAGTTCAACAGCGAGAAGGTTGCATCCATTGCATATGCCCGTATACAAGGAAACGCCGCTCTCGTTGCGCATTTCCAGAACTCAAGCTTGATGAACGAGGACAAGCGATGCCGACCAATCCTGTTCAACACAGAAGGCCCTAATGCAGGAGATCAGGTAAATGCATCCACACAGATGTGTTTCTAGCCTTATCGAGCGCAAGCTCTAGCCTTTCTGAAAGAACAATAAGACCAGACTTCTTCCTTGCAGGTACCATTTCCGATGGGTGTTAATGTTCGATCAAGACCAAGCCGAACAGTAAGAGCGACTCATGAGTGAAGGACTCAAGATGGATGAGTGGCAAATTTTGGACAGACTGACATTGTATACACATTGTAAGTATGTATATGCATGTTCCAGGGGAGCTTCAGGCAGTGAATGACTGGTTTCAAAGGAGGTATCGACAATTCGATTTCAATCCTCTCTTTGAAATTTTGTTCCTTTTTTCTTCTATCCATGAAGTGGTTACGCTAATTGTAATTTTTGTATCAAGATGGCCACATGGCGATTCTGTAACCACTTTGTAACATGAAATATTGAAACCATCCTGATCCATATGACCTAAATCTAACAGAAGAATAAATGACAGCGAAAAAAATCGAAAAACCAGCCTGAAGTAAACCCAATGAAAAAAAATCAATCTAAATCATGTCTAACCAACAATTTCTCGAACAAGTCAAACATTTAAGGGAAGGGGGAAGAATCTATGTTTACAGTTTTCAGAACCTTCAGTTCATATCCTCAGTCAGAATGTTAACAGAACCATCAGTGGTCCATTTGGCTTACCACATTAGAGATGAACTTGGCCAGAAAGATCCTATTTGATAGAACAGTTTCAGGACATTGTTAGCAGCCTGCAAATTCAACGAGTGAAACACGTTTTTAATATAGTGTTTTTTTTGTTAAACTCACGAAGACCAGTCCTATTTTTCATTAAAAAAGGTTTTGCTATATAAGGTTGTCTCAAATTAATCATAAAGTTTCCTTTTAAGAGATCATTTTCATCCTAATTTTACCACCTTACCGGCTTACCCTCAATCTCATTCGCATCTAAAATTATATTGTTAGTTTATGGCATGAAGTGTATATTATTAGTTACAGTAATTGTTTAAATTTAGTTAGCATTATAAAACAATCTATATGTTCTGCCCAAAAATCAAACACTGCATAGTGCATTTCCATAAGGGATTTGCTTCAACTCGGACTTGAGCACCAAAAAGCAATTAAGAGCGTAAAACCATAGATGAATATAAAGCTTACCAGATCTAGGGCAGATGTCACTTTGGGTAGAGAATGTCATAATGACCAGGACGATACAGCAGAGTAATAAAGGGCTTTATAACCTCAGATCCAGCACTTTTAGAGTCCGATTGACCATGGGTGTTTGGAACAAAATCATGATGGTTTACGCTGACACTGTCATTTTCACAAGAGCTACGATCCAGGTATACAACACGAATTGGTACACCCAGTGTATCTGAAAGGGCAGTAATGTGCACATGATCACTCTCTTCACCCATTGGCTCTACAGACGACTTGCAGAACTATCAGAAATGAAGGAAAAGAGAACGGTTTATGTCATTCTAGATAGTCTTAAAGGTTCATATGAAAGCAGCATACTGAAAAGAATAATCAGAAATCTAGCTGTTATACAAATCAAAGCAGAATGACTGAACACCTTCCACATCTGAGCCGTTAAATTGAAGCATACCTGTTCAACAGTTGAATTTGTCAATCCCAAAATAAAAGGCTCAAAAAACTCTGAACGCTTGCGTATTTCAGCAGATGCAACAAATCTGAAAAACATAACCACTGACAAAGAATACTCATTAGCCTAAGAACTCTGATTAGAATAAATTGCACTCTACCAGTAAGACATACCATAATCAGAGACGGACTGATCTCTGCACCTACTGACCAGCTCATCATGACTGATAGTGGAGAAAAACATGTTAGCAGGCATAAATGCATCATCATAGTGATGAAGCTAACAGCAAGTGCTAAATACTGTATTAGACAACTATGGCAAATGGTGATGCTAAGCATAA
The DNA here is from genome assembly GCA_024586325.1 of Stellera chamaejasme. Classification (NCBI taxonomy): domain Eukaryota; kingdom Viridiplantae; phylum Streptophyta; class Magnoliopsida; order Malvales; family Thymelaeaceae; genus Stellera; species Stellera chamaejasme. Next base: position 3,973,208 of record CM044986.1, read on the forward strand.
ATCAAATAGTACTTGCTGTATACCTCATTGAAGTTTCATTTCCTTGAAGAACACTATCCAACTGCTCAAGAAATAACTGAAAATCGTTCACCAGGATTAAAAGCAACAGTACAGGTGTTAGAGATACAGAATTACAGATAGCAGCCCTTAACTTGCAATTTCATAACTGAACCAATTTTAAAGATTTCAAAAAAATAAAAAATTGCATCCCAAATTCCACTTAATTTTCAAATATGGAAAACAAATTATCAAAAAAATAAAATAAACTGCATAAAAATGATAGTACCCCCTCTGTCCCTATATTGCTACCACACTTTCAGCATTTAATCCATTTAACTTTTTTCTCTAACATTCTGACATCTGCAAATGATATACAAATGTTTTTAGTCTATAAAATATATTTTATAGGATGTCGTTTAACAAAGTCTTATTAGCAAAAGTTAGAGTCAATCACAAATAAAACATCAAACGTGCCATCTATTCAGGGATAGAGAGGGTAACATAAAAAATGCAGGAATTCCCAAACTAATCATGGTGTGCCATAAACAAGAATTGCCATTATTTGATGTTAACAAAAACTGAAAGATAATCTAAAACAATTTGAAAGACATTTTTTTTTATTAAAATCACGATAAAGTAAGTAAAAAAAAAACCCAAGTTATGTCTCTTTCTCCCTCAAGTTTACCTACTCCTGTGGGCAGGACAGTCATGCAGAACACCCTCTTCTAGAAATTTGTCTACAGCTAAAATATCATTTCATATATGATCAACTACTATTAAACTAAAAGTACAATTCTAGCAGCTTCTAACAAGGAGCTTCAAGTCATCCATTTTCTATGAGCACTCACAGAAACTGAGTGTAATAGAAACTAAAAGTGTATATTGCTTAATTAAAAGACTATCCTTCTTGGGGGGGGGAGCCTTTTAGTGACACTAAACACCTCCTTGCAGTCTGAAGCTCCATATACGCTACATTAAACATTAAATAACCTAAAAGAGGCTTGGCCACAGGAAGAAAAAGCAAACTTCTGAATCTTACTGAGCTAATAAAACATATTGTATCAGTAAAAGCATGTTTGTAGTCTAAGTCCTTCCGATTTTCACAAATATTTGTCCAACAACAGGGAAAAGTGATAGTTTGAATTGAAGTTAAAGAATGAGAAAAGCATCTTACAGCGAAAAAATCTTCAAATGTGAAGTCAGCATAACCTAAGCTCTGGAGTGTTTTCCTGCACTCTTCAACATTGTTTTTAATGCGGTCAACTTCAGCTTTATCTTGTGACTCAAATATATGCTCCTGCTCAGCAATAACAATATTCAAGACAACAAAATTCAAGAACCCAGTTACTACCCCAATGCCAGAAACTTATAAAATGCAAGAAATTAAAAAAATGGAACCATCACTAAGGCACATGATGACATACAAGATATGAGAACATAAAGCTACGGAAAAAGCAGTTCCCATCGCCTCTTGTGCGTCTTATTGAACCATATTGTTCACCAAGCACCTACACAGAAGTTTATTCATATTGGATGGTCAAATCAAGTGTTGTCAAAAGCAAAAAGAATCAGGGGAATTGCTACATCTGAGAGGAAAACTTTAGCTAAATGCATTAAAATGCAAAACACCTTAATTTTCTCCAGCAAAATTGAGCTCCCAGATTCATATTCCGCTGCCAGCTTAGAAAGAGGTTCCTGCAGTGCAGTTCCATCACCATACAGTTCACTCAAAGCAGAAGTGGTACTGTGTACTCACAAGAAAAACACTCAGCCACATGTCACAACACATAAACCACCAATTATCACAACAAATAATTATTCCATCATTAGAAATTGGGATCAGAATCAGATAAAAAAATCTAACTAGAATCAGAAAGCAACCTTGTCCCCCACAAATGGGACTTTCTTGGCTTCCTCGGCCTGAATTGCAGATTGCTGCTGCATGATTTCATCATCCCCAAAAGTTCCCCACTCTTCATACTCACACGGTGACGCAGCACTCCCCACTTCCCCATCACCAACTGGACCCTCTTCCTGATTCTTCATCTTCCCACAGTAAATGCAAGCAAAGCAAACAACTTATCAAGCCGTCACTGCAACTTCAAGATTGCGGTTTGGAATTCGATCACAAGTACCCTTCCCGAGAACTACAAGAAAGAGACAAAATTTCATGAAGAAATCGAACAAAGACTCCTCAAGAACTCATATTTCAAACCAAAAACACAGAGAATCCGTCAATTCTGTACACGTTCCCTGACAAAAAACAGAGAATGGTGATATTATTCAAGTATGGGAGTGACGTGGGCACCTGAATTGGAGGTGGGAGATGAAAAGATGAAGTGAATCGGAGGCCAGAGATCTGGAAATGAGAAGTGGAACGATTCCTTCCTTGTTAATGGGGGCGACGACGCGACGCAGACGCATGGGCTGGGCTCTATTTCTTTGGTCTACCATTTTATACAGGTCTGATACCTGACAAATTTTTATACCCATAATTATTTTTTCTTTATTGAAGTAGAAATAATAATGAAAATTCATCTAAATTTTTAATTGTTTCGGCATCCCATCAACATGTAATAGAGATAACTAGCTTTTTTTTAGTATGTTTCGGAGCTGGATATGTAGGAGAAAATATGTAATGCATATTGATTAATTCATAAATATATACCCTTCAAATTACATTGATCATATATAAATAATTATAAAAATAATGGAGTAATAATGATTAGTCTATAATGAGAGAAAAAAATAGTGCAGAAAACCGAAAGTGTTAACTAAAATTTTGAAATTGTTCTGAGCACTTGACCTAATAGTCATGTTATTGAGAATATTTGTAGATGTGTCGAGTTCGAGTCTCCGGTATCTCGACCTCCTACCCCTTTGTATAAAAAAAAATGATACTAGTTAGTTGTGCCCTAATTTACCTAAGAGCTAACATTTACTAAATTTTCTTTTATTGATTTATCTTCAGAATTTTTAATTGGATACTCCATTTAATTATGGTAGACTAGTAGTAGTACCATAAATCTTGTCTACAAAAAATTTAAAAGAGAAAAAAAATGAAAGAAATGGAAAAAAGGCCTAGTGCATGCTGTTTGTGACTTTGTGTGATTGTCCTTTAACTAAAACATGGGCCCTTCAACTTTTCAACTTCTTACATTTTAATCCAGCTCGTTCACATTGCATCTTCATGGAGTAAATACATTAGCATATTCATTAACCTTGTATGAAGGCTAAGATAATAATATCCACTTATTTATAAAACCTTTGCCTATGACTTTTTTTTGTTTTTTGTTTATTATATGTGAGATAGGAGACCAAAGGAAGAGAGATCATGTGAACCTTAGACCTAGTGGTAATAATTGTAGTTTGAACTTTGAACACAAATGTGTTATATTTGAAGTTGTGGCCTTTATTATTTTCGTATTATTCATTTTTACGTGATTTTGGTCATTATTTTATGTGATTTTTGTCGTTTTCATCATTTTTGTCATTTTACGTAGTTTTTATCTTTTTCATGTACGTTTTTATTATTTCATGTGTCTTTTTTTATTTCGTGTGCCTTTTATTAATTTTCGTTAATTTTTGTCCTTTTTATTATTTCGTGTGTTTTTGTTAATTTGATTTTTGTCATTTTTGTTATTTCGTGAACTTTTGTTAATTTTGTTTTGTCATTATTTCATGTACATTTTGTCCTCTTTATTTTAGATGTAAATTCTATTCCATTGTCTTTAGCTAGAAATGGTGAAGTTACGAATAGTGCTAGTAGCCATTTGTCTTTGCATTTTAGTCGAAGTAATCGGGCGTAGGTAGCAACAACTATTTACGCTCGCATGAAAATGATTGAAAATCGCAGTCAAACAAGGTCGGCCCGAAACAAAAAATCAAAAAGGGAGTCATGGAGTCTAAACTGAAAACCTGCAAAGGCGGTTTAGAACGAAGACACGATTCACCAGCCTAATGAACAAGGGGGCAACAAAGAAGTCTTAAGCAATATCAACCAATTCTCAAGTTTCTCAAGAGTAGTGTCACGCACCATGAGAGTTGGGGGGCAACATTTGAGGTCATTCTTGCCGGATAAGGCAGTGATTTCGTGATCAGCACTATCAAGTTCTACAAAGAAGTCAATTTTCTCATCAGTGACATTACCAGACCTTTCGCTTGAACTACTCCACTTTTCATCACTCATATCAATGGATGTCATTTACCTTAAAAACCATTCGGATGATGTTCATTCTTCACCTCGACGTCCACACAAAACCATCCTTCATGCTATGAAGCCCTTCCGTTATCCACACATTCTACTTCTTCAAGTTGAAAAGGGAAAGAATAACGAGTTATAATAATAACGCAAAGATCATCATATATCTTGTCAAGCTCTACAAATTGATAAGAGTTTTCTTTAAGGACCAACCGTTAAACATTAATGAGTATGGATCTCCCGGCAGACATGGTTTAAAGACTCTTGTTGAGAATATGCATTTTTGTGACCAAAACTGGGGGGCAACTAGATCATTCGCTCATATAATTGTTCTAAGGGGCAAAGGAATCCAGGAATGGAAAACAATGTTTTCTACATGAGGTAAGGTCACATCAGACAAGGTGAAGGACATTCATAAAGAAAACTTCGAAGAAATGTTTCTGCATCTACCATGCATCATTGGTTTTCACCAAAGAACATTGTGTTCGTTTTTTATGACGATATCAAACATCAAACATTCTTGGCATCATGTATCATACACGATATCATCATTCATTCACAGATACAGGTTTTCAAAGAACTCATCAACACGGGTTTTTCTGATGAGAAGTTCTCCAAGATGACAATGATTCATGTTTACTTCGATTTGGAAGCTTTCAGGTTTCACCTAAGCTTTCCACATTACCATGATACGGTAACACATTACCTTTCACTTGCTTCATCTTGTACATACGGGGCACGTTGAAATTGCGCATAGTCAAAGACTACAACTCTCAGAAATTCGCTCATTGTGTGCGATTTCATTTTATGAAGTTTAGTCATTTCGTCAAACTTCACCATTTTTAGAAATCTGCTCATTTTGTGGGATTTCTCATTTGAAGTTTAGTCATTTCGTCAAACTTCGCCATTTTTAGAAACCTGCTCATTTTGTGGGATTTCTCATTTGAAGTTTAGTCATTTCGTCAAACTTCGCCGTTTTAGAAACTCCGCTCATTTTGTGGGATTTCTCATTTGAAGTTTAGTCATTTCGTCAAACTTCACCATTTTTAGAAACCTACTCATTTTGTGGGATTTCTCATTTGAAGTTTAGTCATTTCACAAACTTCACCATTTTTAGAAATCTGCTCATTTTGTGGGATTTCTCATTTGAAGTTTAGTCATTTCGTCAAACTTCACCATTTTTAGAAATCTGCTCATTTTGTGGGATTTCTCATTTGAAGTTTAGTCATTTCGTCAATCTTCACCATTTTTTGAAATCTACTCACTTTGTGAGATTTCTCATTTTTGAAAGTTTAGTCATTTTGTCAAATCTTCTATCATTTTCGAAATCTACTCGCTTTGTGAGATTTCTCATTTTTGAAAGTTTAGTCATTTTGTCAAACTTTCTATCATTTTCGAAATCTACTCGTTTTGTGGGATTTCTCATCTGAAGTTTAGTCATTTCGTCAAACTTCATCATTTTAAGTGATCTACTCATTTTGTGGTATACCTCAATTCAGGAGTGCTGTCATTTCGTCACACTTCTCAATCAATCAATCAATCAGTCATTCATCTCATTTTACCGAGCATTGGGAAGGTTCTCAATCTCGAGTCATCGGAGCAAGGAAGGTTCCTTCGCTTCATGAATAACGAGAAAGTTCTTGTTATTCCATCTCATCAATCAATCAATCAATCAATCAATCAATCAATCAATCATCCATTCTTCCGAGCATTGGGAAGATTCTCGGACTCGAACTATCGGAACAAGGAAGGTTCCTTCGCTTCATGAATAACGAAAGTTCTTGTTATTTCATCTCATCAATCAATCAATCAATCACCAATCAATCATCGGTCATCCATTTTTCCGAGCATTGGGAAGGTTCTCAATCTCGAGCTATCGGAGCAAGGAAAGTTCATTCGCTTCACGAATAACGAGAAAGTCCTTGTTATTCCATCTCATCAATCAATCAATCAATCAGTCAATCAATCAGTCAGTCATCCATTTTTCCGAGCATTGGGAAGGTTCTCAATCTCGAACTATCGGAGCAAGGAAAGTTCTTTCGCTTCACGAATAACGAGAAAGTTCTTGTTATTCCATCTCATCAACCAATCAATCTATCATTCATCTTACTTTTGCCGAGCATTGAGAAGGTTCTCAATCTCGCGTCTTTGGGGTAAGGAAGGTTCCTTAACCTCGAATAGTGGAAAGGTTTCCGCTATTCAACTCAATAGGAAAGTTCTTATTGAGAGAAGCAAGGAAGGTTCCTTCGCTTCACGAATAATGAGAAGGTTCTCGTTATTCGCCGGGCAAAAATTCGGTATCATCCTACTTTGCATGCTCCATGTTCCATGAATCACGCAAAGGGGGGGCAGCTGTTGACACCCGATTTTTGCCGGACTATCAAATCTAGTTCGTAATTTTGATTTTTCGTATTATTTTCGTATTATTCATTTTTTACGTGATTTTGGTCATTATTTTATGTGATTTTTGTCGTTTTATCATTTTTGTCATTTTACGTAGTTTTTATCTTTTTCATGTACGTTTTTTTATTATTTCATGTGTCTTTTTTTATTTCGTGTGCCTTTTATTAATTTTCGTTAATTTTTGTCCTTTTTATTATTTCGTGTGTTTTTGTTAATTTAAGACTTATTGTCATTTTTGTTATTCCGTGAGCTTTTGTTAATTTCGTTTTGTTATTATTTTATGTACGTTTTGTCCTCTTTATTTTAGATATATTTTTAATTTTTTTATGTTTTTAATGAATATTCAAAAAAATTACTGAAAATTGAAAATTTAAAAAAAAAAAAGAGGGAAAAAGAAGGAAATTTCCTGGGGAATACTCAGCACGCCAACATGTTCTTGAAGCTGCAAGAGTTGCTCTTCAGCCTTTGTCCACTGCCAGCCACCAAGATGTTGGAGATTAATCTCCTTTTGTCCCATGAACAAGAGATTAATCTCATGGATAAAACCCAAAACTTTGGCTATAAATTGAGCCAATTTTTGCAATGAAAGGAGGAGATCAACACCAGAAAAATACGCTGTTCTTCATTTGCCCGAAAGATCATTCTCATCACTTCGATCTCTCCCTTCGGCCTCTCACCACCAACGCTATAGTCCATCAGATTCGCCCCGCCGCAAGGAGCTCAACTCCACCGTCCTCTTCGCCGGAAGTTGCCAGACGAAGGAGCATTTCGCCGCGACCCGCTACTTGACCCGCGGAAGATCCAGACCAATCCGCCACCCTAGACCACCGTTCGAGCTCCGGCCACCGCCATTCAACTCGCCCCACGCCGGCCGGCCGATCTCCACCATCCCTCGCTGCCAGCGACGCCAAAACCGGCGACCCAAGCAATCTCTTCTCTTCCCTGCTCGCTCGCGTCCAAGCTGCCAGGTACGTGTTTTGCTATCCTTCCTGTTTTCTTTTATTTGTTTTATTATTTTTATTACTGCACCCCCCATAATTTCCCCTCATATCACCTAGGTTCCCCAACCTAAAATATTATCGATCTCGTCACCTTTAATACTCATGTCATAAGTATCTTTAACAAGTTTTAAAATTAACGTTTAGTCACCCGCTAGGCATTTTGACCTCCTTTAATCTTTGTTGTTAATCTGTTTTTTCCATTAAAAATTAATTTTTCTAAAAAAATCAAAAATGGAAAAAGAATAAAAATATAAAAATCGTGCAAAAATCTAAAAAGAACCAGTGGTACCAATTTTGGGCGTCACGAAAGTTAATCATTTTTGTACGTAATCGACAAGCGATTCCGGATCTCTCGTAGACCATTTTCGGTTTCCAATCGACCTAGGAAAAGATTGGTGGCGACTCCATGTCAAAAACACGTCGCTACACTTACAAAAAATGAAAATTGAAACCAACGGTTGTTGGGGTTAAATGGTAAGAAACTCATATTTCTTTAAGCAAGATCTCATATTCGAGTCTTGTATATGGAGAAAGAGCTACTCTTCGAAGAGGTTCAATAATTTTCGATCGGGGGTATTGTTTTGAAGTAATGGAGCTGTATTCTTACCACTGACCAGCCTCGGGAAGTTTATTGGTAGTTTTATCACTCTCCTTGTAAGTCATGTTTTGAACTGACTTTTTTTTAATGAAAAGATATATATATATATATATATATATATATATATATATATATATATATATATATATATATATATATATAGACTAAAAAAATGTTTGATTCCTGTAAAAATGGAAAAATTGTCGTTAAAAAAATGAAAACAGAAAAAATGGACTTTTTTGAACAATTAAAAATGATGGTAACTGATCTGAATGAATCATAAATCTAAGCGATTTCTTTTCAAGTTTTACCGCTAAAAAAGATTAGAAGGTTGAGAGCCACAGACCGTTGAGCTCTGACTTCAACTGGCTTTAGACCCGAATCAGATATCAGCCGTCTCCTAGTCCCGCAGCCATTACAATCGGGCGGAGCTCGCGGCGGTAAACTTCCGCTACCGGATACATGTTGACCGGATCTAGCTGAGCTTTCGCTCTTCAGGTACAATATCTGTCCAATTTCTGATCGAATCGCTCTTAATTTTTTTCTTTCATTGCTGTAAATTCGCTTTTAGATGTTTTACTATTGTCTCCGTGCTTGTTCATGGGTTCATTAGGACGGACTCTTGTTCTTAGCGATTCTGAGGCGCGTGCTGAGGTTTTGGTACCTCTATTGGGTGCATGTTTGATTGGAAGTACCAAATTGCAGAACTGCGAAAAGAAAACGTGAAGAAGCAAAAAAGACTATTGCTAGTATTCTTTGTTTTTCTTATAAATCAGTGTGAATGGAGTATTTTCTGAGCTGTTGATGGTTCTGGCATCATCCAAGAATTTGTAGGATTCTTAAATTTGGTATGAGCAAGTATGGGGTAGTTGCAGTATTTGGTGATTAGTATGAGGTTGAGGCTGTGTTTAATCAGAGCTAAATTCCTGTATCATATGTTGTAGTTTAAAGAATATGGCTCTAGGTTGTTATTGGTTCTGTTTATGCCAGTATGTTGTAAAACAGGAAAGTACTCTCCTGATGTTAAGAAAATCTATGAACTTTCCAGGTGATAAGGGATTTAGCTAACTCAGCACAGGTGATAAAGGAAAGATGCACCTGAGTGAGAATGAAGGAATTGAAGACAAGAGTTTTGTTGTGACTGGTGGGTTTGGATTAGTGGGTGCATCACTTTGCCTGGAGCTGGTGCGTAGAGGTGCTCGTCAGGTCTGCTCATTGGATGTTTTGGCTTCCTCTCCTTGGTCTGAGAAACTCAAAAGCCAAGGTGTCCGCTGCATGCAAGGTTAGTTAGTCCCGCTCCCCCATCCCACCCCTTTAATTGTGGTTTTATTTTTATTTTTTATTTTTGCCTAGAGTGAAGACTCAGAATTCATATAGCCTCCCCTTGAATTTGAATTGGTAGGTGATATTGCCCAGAAAAAAGATGTTCAGAAAGCTCTTCGAGGTGCAGACTGTGTTTTTCACCTAGCTTCTTTTGGCATGTCTGGGAAAGAAATGCTGCAGTTTGGTCGTGTTGACCAGGTCAATATTAATGGAACCTGTCAAGTGTTAGAAGCCTGCATTGAATTTGGTATCAGAAGGCTTGTTTATGTTAGCACAGACAATGTTGTCTTTGGCGGAAAGGAGATTATAAATGGCAATGAGGCCTTGCCATATTTCCCGATTGATGAGCATGTTGATCCGTATGGTCGGAGTAAATCCATTGCTGAACAGTTAGTGCTTAAATATAATGGCCGCCCCCTGAAGTAAGTCATTTAAGACTCTTAAATTCATCATCACTCAGAATGTAAATGCTCTATCAATAAGAAAATCTGAAACATCTTGTCACTACTCAACAAAGATTATGAGGATAATTAGGTGTAGGATTGAAACTGCATCAATTGGATTGGAATTGAGATAGCTGGTTTCTGTTTCTTTGTTGCAAAGGGAGAACAATGGAAAACGTCTATACACATGTTCAATTCGTCCAGCTGCTATCTACGGACCAGGTGAAGATAGACACCTTCCAAGGATCATGTCTCTAGCGAAGTTAGGCCTGGTTCAATTTAGAATCGGCCAAGCAAGTGTGAAATCTGACTGGGTTTACGTGGACAATCTTGTCCTTGCACTAATATTGGCAAGCATGGGACTTTTAGATGATATTCCTGGTAAAGAGCATCCTGTAGCAGCTGGCCAGCCATACTTCATATCTGATGGTAATGCTTTATCCACATTATACTTCATTAAATGTTGAATAGTAGTACTATTTATAGATATTGATTGAGTTTGATTGAATCTGCTTCGACAGGGCATCCGATCAACTCCTTTGAATTCCTCCAGCCGCTTCTGAAAAGCGTGGGCTATGACTTTCCAAAATGCTGGTTATCTGTTCCTCAAGCTCTTTTCCTGTCAAAGATTTTCTGGGCTGTATACACAATGTTATATCCACTGTTGGATAAGTGGTGGCTTCCTCAACCATTCATCCTTCCATCAGAAGTCTTCAAAGTTGGTGTTACACATTATTTCTCCTACCTCAAGGCGCAAAACGAGCTTGGCTACGCTCCAATGGTCAGTCCTCAAGAAGGGATGGCTGCAACCATCTCATACTGGCAGGACAGGAAGAGGAGAACCCTGGATGGGCCCACATTGCTCACTTGGGTACTTGTCCTGCTAGGGATGACTTTGGTATACGCCATCGCTTGGTTGCCGGAAATTAAAGCTCTTTCGCTCGTTCGAAGTCTCGCACTTCTCCTCTTCCGATCTATCTATGGAGTGCGGGTAGTGTCTGTTTGGGCTACGCTAGGACATATGGGTGAGGCTGTATATGCTTGGAGGCTGGCTAAAAGAGTTGATCCTGCAAATGCTAAAGGATGGTTCTGGCAGACGCTTGCTCTTGGCGTTTTTTCGTTACGTTTTCTGTCCAAAAGAGCTAGGGAGTAGGCAAGAACATCTTCTGCTGTTCACTGTTGTCTGTGTATTACCTGATTTTTTTTTGTATAATAGGAACTATCTGAAGAACATGATACAGTTTGAAATTTCATCTCATTATTCGTTCGAATTGCGACAGTAAGGGCATCCGACGTAAGACTTTGGTACTATGTTTTTGCATGAATTTATAGTATAAGCTAATTTTTGACAGTTAATTGCTATTATAAATTTCATGTCACCGCTTCTAATGTAGTTGAGATTAAAGTGTTGATGATGAGGAACTCCCTAAAGAAGAAAAGAAAGAAGGGCTACAATGTGTTCTTTCACATATTTTATCAAAAACCAATCAAATCAATTATTTCTCAAATATTTTTCTTTCACATATTTTACATTTTCTTCACCAAATTTTAACCGGAAGAAGAACACACCATATTTATGTCAGTATGTCTGTCAGAGCTGAAGAGCTCCATTTAGCCTATAAAACAAGAAATTTTTGTGCTGAAGAACTCCATTTACCCAAGTGTAAGGATGTGTTGTGTAAAACAAGAAGAAAAAGTATTCATCAAAGAGAAGGAGAAGAAAAAGTAACCATTTTTTTGTTAAAATATTTAGACCTATTCATGTATATGGACTTCAAAAACTGACCCGACCCGAGCAACCCACCCGAGCCCAACCCGACCTGATTCGGGTTGATCAAGAAAGTCAGCGATCCGAAACCCGAATGACCTGAACCCGACCTGACCCGAAATAAGCTCAACCCGATGACACCCCGAACCCGACCTGACCTGTAATCAGCTCAACCCGAAATGACCCAAACCCGATTAACCCGAACAATATACAATCTCCAATTTTGTTAGAGGAATGTTCAATTTCCAAAATTATTGTGACAAATTGACAATGCCCAATTTCTAATCTTTTGGAACAATATAGAATCTCCAATTTTGTTGGAGCAATGTGTAATTTTCAATTTTGTTGAAGGAATGTGTAATTTTCAAAAAAAATGGAAGAATGTTTATTTTCCAAAGTAATTGTAGCAGTACCCAATTTCGAAAATTATTGTGACAACTTGACAATGTTCACTTTCTAATCTTTTAGAACAACGTGCAATTTCAAATTTTGTTAGATTAATGTCAAGTTTGTTAACCCGAAATGACCCGAACCCGATTAACCCAAACAATATACAATCTCCAATTTTGTTAGAATAATGATATATTTCCAATTTTGTTAGAGGAATGTTCAATTTTCAAAATTGTTGTGACAAATTGACAATGCCCAATTTCTAATCTTTTGGAACAATATAGAATCTCCAATTTTGTTGGAGCAATGTGTAATTTTCAATTTTGATGAAGGAATGTGTAATTTCAAAAAAAATGGAAGAATGTTTATTTTCCAAAGTAATTGTAGCAATACCCAATTTCGAAAATTATTGTGACAACTTGACAATGTTCACTTTCTAATCTTTTAGAACAACGTGCAATTTCAAATTTTGTTAGATTAATGTCTAATGTCCAATTTTGTTAAAGGAATGTCTAATTTTCAATTTTGTTTAAGGAATCTCTATCTCCAATTTTATTGGCGGAACGTCCAATTTCAAATTTCTTTGAATGAATATCAATATCCCATCTTGTTGGAGCAATGTCAAATTTTCACATTTGTAACCAAGTGCAATTTTCAATTTTGTTTGAGGAATATCTAATCTCCAATTTTATTGGAGATATCTCAAATTTCCAAAATTGTTGGAACAATATCCAATTTCTAATTTTGTTGGAGGAATGTCTAATTTTAAATGTTGTTTGAGCAATGTCTATTTTTCAAAATTATTGGAGCAATGTCCGATTTTGAAATTTGTTGAGATAAATGGACAATGTTCACTTTCTAATCTTTGAGAACAATGTGCAATCTCGAATTTTGTTTGATCAATGTCTAATGTCTAATTTTGTTGAAGGAATGTCTAATTTTTAATTTTTTTGTAGCAATGTCTAATCTACAATTTTATTGGATGAATGTCTAATTTCCATTTTCTTTGAACGAATTTCAATATCTCATCTTGTTGGATAATGTCAAATTTCCAAATTTTCAATTTTGTAACCAAGCCTAACTTTCAGTTTTGTTGGAGTAATGTCTAATCTCCAATTTGCAAAATTGTTGGAACAATGTCCAAACCTTTTGTGTCAAATTGATAATGCCCGATTCCTAATCTTTTGGAACAATGTGGAATCTCCAATTTTGTTGGAGCAATGTCCAATTCCCAATTATGTTTGAGGAATGTCGAATTTCCAATTTTATTGGAGGAATGTCTATTTTCCAAAATTATTGGAGCAATATCTATTTTCAAAAATTGTCGTGACCCGAAGAAACCGGACCCTGTCTAAACCCGAAACCCGAATGACCTGAACCAAAACTGACCCGAAATAAGCTCGACCCGATGGCAACCTGAACCCGAATAGCCCGAACCAGAACCCGACCTGACTCGAAATCAGCTCAACCCGAAACAACTCGAACCCGACCTGACCCGAAAACAGATCAACTCGAAACCCGAATGACCCGCCCGATTGACATCCCTATTCTTGTAGATGGAAAAAAAAGTTTGTGGAAAAGGTAGGCATTTTTTAAAAATTAAAGAAATTTGTGAAAAAGAAGAGATTAAAGAAATCTATTATTAATGGAGCGAGACATATACCTTTTTATAGGAGGAGCGCAGTGTATTTCTAATGGCATTTTATGTAATTATAAAAGTAATGAGAGCATTCGTACGTAATTTTACAATGTTCAAAAATCTAAACTAACATACTTAATTTTCGATAGTGTAGGATAAGAACATATTTAAAAAAGAAAAAGGACGAGACCAAGCTTGCTTTGATCTGATGAGTGGGGTGGAAGAATTATTTGGAACTTACAATACAAGCACCCGTTACAAATTTCTTGGAATTTTTTTGAATTTGAATGTGTTTTTAATCATTGATATGAAATGTGTTAAAAATGACTTTGAAGAATGATAAAATCACAACAATACCACTTAGCTTTACATGCTAAAGTGGGGGTGAAACAATCAAAACACTATCCTGTTCCATTTTAAGAGTAATTAATAAGTGATGTTAATTCTTTTAAGAAAATTGTTTGCTTTTTTCTCAAACAAAATAAAAACATTTCAATTTCTCCAGAAGATCGGGGAAGCACTGTTTAAATTTTTTGACAAAATGTACCGAAATATTAATGGTGTGTTCTTTTTTCATCAATTTCTCTCTCAAATTTTTCAAAAACAGTCTCTCTCTAACTTTTTGTCATATATATATATATATATATATATCAATTAAACTTGCTAAAAATGGATGGATGAATTATGGTGCTCTAGTAAATTTTAAAAATGAGCCAAAGATATTGTATTAGAGTATAAATAATTAAGGTTTTTTGTATAATGTTCGAGGGGTGATGGGTAAATTCTAGGAGTTAGAACTTTAAGGTGTCCTAGTATTTTTATTGAGGTGATGATTGTGTTGAAAATTAGAGCACGAAGAATGTTTTGTTTAATGTTCACATCTTTGTGTTTTTTGGTGTATTTCAATATTTACTAAAACTTTTTCAAGTTTTTCATTATTCATACGTTAATGTTAGAAAATGGAGTAAACTCCACTCATAATCTTTTTTTTATAGGGGGAGAAGGAGCCAGAGAAGCACCTCTCAGGCTTCTCAAAAAAACTGCATCGAACATAATCAGAACTAACCTAACCTGGTTCACTAACATACGTAATACAACAGAGCAAAAGAACCAGGAAGAAAATCCCCGAGGCCCTAGGAAAAAAAGAAATCTCGCAGAGAGAAGCAGCAGTTACGGTACAATATCCAAGGTAATTAAGTCCTTCAAAAACAACGACATAGCATCTATCCAAGTGGAACTCTCCACCTCATCAAGTGCTCGCTTTGCCGGTGAGTGAGCAAGCTGATTAGCTTCCCTGCATGTGTGTTGAAGTTTCCACCAAGACAGTTGTTGAAGGTTTCCTTGAATAGTTCTAACATTGAGTGCAACTTCTGATTTGCCTACGCAAGGGGCAAGAATAGCATCAATTACTCTCTTGGAGTCAGATTCTACCATTACCTTATTCAAACCACATCGTTGAATCAAATACAAGCACTCTTTGATCGCCAAGACTTTGCCATAGAAAACATTCGGAAGACCTCGATGTTAGGCCATCAAGACCGCAACTACATTACCCCGTCGTCCCTTAGAACGATGCCAACACCAATCCACCCTTCCGAGTCAATCGCAACATTTGTGTTGGCTTTTAACCATCCCACCGGTGGAGGTTGCCAAGTCGCCCTAACGCGAAGGGAGAGGCTTGAAACCGGAAGGCATTTCAGCTCCATGAGTTGATGCGAGAGCAGGCAAGAAAAAGATTGAGCCTGCCACAAGCCTTGGCCATGCACAATGTTATTACTGTTTCTCCACGAGAGGTATGCAATGATGATGAACTTAGCCCAATCACCATCCGAGCACACCACCCTTGTTCCGACCAGCCAGTCCAACACAACATCGATTGCTGTTCGCATAAGGGACAACTATCATCGTCGATCACCTCACGGTAGAGCAAGTTTGCTCGAGTTGGAAGACAACTTTGAGCTGTTCTCCACATGAAGTTTCGATGTTTATTTAGAGTGTGAGCAGTCCAAATATGTCGGTAAATGTCCTGATGTTGAGCTCCTGCAAGGCTAGTCTGCATGCTATTAACATAAGCTTGATAACCTGTTTTGACGCTATAAACACCATCACTTGATAGGTGCCATATCATCGCATCACTAGCCACAATTTGATCAAGTGGAATTCGGCTGATTGCCTCCACGTCTGAATGCTCAAACATATGTTGCAATAGTTGCAAGTCCCACACCTTCCGACCTCGCAAAAACAAAAAATTAACGGTAGTATCCAGAGGTAAAAAGTGAAGAGAGGAAGAGGGCTTAAAGTTGATATTACTGGGGATCCAAGGATCTTGCTAAATTCATTAAGCTTTTCCAAATATAAGAGGCATTATTTTGCTTTTCTCGAGCATTCATAAAAGTGGAGTTAGGGAAATATCGTGCTCGTAGTACTCGGGAACATAAAGATTTGTCGTTGGTGCATAATCTCCATCCCTGCTTGGCTAACATAGCCAGGTTGAACCTAGAGAGATCCCGAAAACACAAACCTTCATCTTTCTTGGCCTGTGTCAATCTATCCCATCTCATCCAATTCAAGCCCCTGTTTTCACTCCCATGATTCCAGAAAAATTTATTGAGAAGAATCTCCATTTCTTTGCATAGTTTATCTAGAATATGAAAGACTCCCATGACGTAAATAGGAATCGCCTGTCCCACCGCTTTAATCATAATTTCTTTGCCCGCCCTAGATAAAGATTTAGCGAACCACGTCTTAGTGGTCTGTGCTATGCACTCTTTTGATGTACCGGAATGCTCCCTTTTTATTCCTGCCAATGAAAGTGGGGAGCCCAAGATATCGCTCCACATTTTTGCATTCTAAGACGCCAAAGACATCCAAAAATTGTCTCATGTCATTAATCGAGCTATTAGGACTAAAAAATACTCCAGATTTGTCAAAATTAATACACTATCCAGACATGAGTTCATAATTATGAAGCACTTCCCTTAAATGTTGTGCCTCTGAGAGAGTGGCTTTGCAGAACAATAGGCTGTCGTCAGCAAATAGAAGGTGGGTAACCATCGGCCCCCTCTGACAAGCCTTCACACCCGTCAGCTTATGTCTTCCATGAGCTCGATGTAATAAAGTCTTCAGTCCCTCTGAGCATAATATGAAAAGATAATGAGACAATGGGTCTCCTTGCCAGAGTCCGCGCTGTGGAATTATACAACCGTGATTAGCACCATTCAACTTGACAGTGTAGCAAACAGTGGAAATACAGTCCATGATTGTGTGAATCATCCGATCTGGGAAGCCCATTTTTTCCATCATGGTGCGAATAAAACTCCAGTTAACTCTGTCGTAGGCCTTGGACATATCGAGCTTGAGAGCACAATTCCTTGTATGCCCAATTCTCTTTCCCCGTAATTTATGCAGCAACTCATAATCCACCATAACATTGTCGGTGATCAATCTTCCTTTGATAAAAGCGCTATGTTCCTCTGAAATGATATATGGAAGAAGAACTCGTAGCCTCATCGCAATAGTCTTAGAGATGAGCTTGTAAATCACGTTACATAAGCTTATTGGCCAAAGTTGTTCATTGTCATTGGCTTCTTAGCTTTAGGGATAAGAGTAATACTAGTGGTGTTGATTTCCTGCACAAAATTACCCCCATTCAGAACACTAAGGCAATAATTAATGACATGACATTTTACTTGTGGCCAGAAGTGTTGATAGAAGCCGACGGGTAAACCATCCGGGCCAGGAACCTTTCTGGGGTGCATTTCATGTAGAGCTTCTTGAACTTCTTCCTCTGTGTAAGGCCGATTTAGAAGAGATCGGACCTGCTCAGCCATGATTCCCGGCTGAATATCATCCAACAAACATGACTCAACAGCCGACTGGGCATGGAAAAGCTGAGAGAAATAATCCACCGTCACCTGAACTACCTAGGTCTCTTCCTTCCTTAAGGAACCTTGGTCATCAAGTAAGGCCCGAATCTTGTTAGTCCTCCGGCGATCTGAAGCGTGATTGTGGAAAAAAGTTGTATTTTTGTCACCTTCGTTGAGCCAAGAAATCCTTGACCGCTGCTTCCAAAAAATCTCCTCCCTATGCCTCCACTAAAAAATTAATTTTTTAATCTCATCAATTTTACCTTGAACTTCCTCGTCACTCGGCAATTCACTAAGATGTTGTAACTCGTTTTCCAATCCTGCTATTGTATCTTGGACATGTCCAAATTCGAATCTATTCCAGTGGGAGAGTTGACGGAAGACTTCATTTGTTCTTCTAGTGATATCAGATTGAGCATCAAAGTCTTCATTCCAAGCCTTATCAACCACTGCAGTGCACGACGGATTCCTTGTCCACATGAACTCAAAACAAAAATTACCATTTTGTCGCCTTTTCTGACTCGACTCCAACTTTAAAGCCAGTGCGTGGTGATCGAAGAATGCAACCGCCCTGTGATACACACTATACTCATTAAACATTGCGATCCAATTCGGGGTGGCACAAAACCGGTCCAAGCGACACAAAACCATAGTCCCCACCATTTCTTCTTCCCGACCACGTAAAGTCTGATCCCAAGTAGTCCAAATCCACCAAACCACAGAAATCTAAGCAATCTCGGAAGTTTGCCATAAGTTGTTGAATTCGAAGATCACCACCCTTCTTTTCCGTAGTCCACAAAACCTCATTATAGTCCCCACCACGAAGCCAAGGAAGATTGCTTTGATTTTTCAAGTTTCTGAGCAACTGTCAAAAATCATCCCGAAGGCTCTGGTCCGCTTCTCTATAAACCCCCGTCATTCGCCACGGTTTGTCCCCTTCAACTACCACATCAATGTGCTTTCTTGAATAGCTTAATAACCGAAGGTTCACATCTGATTTCCAAAAAATCACTAGACCACCTGAACTATCCACCACAAAAATATTGTTAAAACCACACTGATCCTTGAATCCTACCATTCTTGTTTTGGAGAGCTTAGTTTCACAAAGAAAGGCACCAGCTGATTCCTCTCTTTGTAGGAGATTCTTGAGTAAGCGAACTTTCCTGGTATCTCCCAATCCCCAACAGTTCAAAAATACAAGATTCATTGCTCTTAACGGTCATGCACCGCAAGAACCACCGTTGGTTGAACATCGCTAAAAGCCTGCTGAAAAACCTTCGCCCACTTCCCTCTCTTCTCCTCATCATTATCCATATCCTTCGTCTGATATCTCTTCCTTACATTAGACAGATTTATGTTGCCAGCCACTTTAGTACCATTACTCCTTTGTAAGCACTTCCATTTTTTTCTAGTCTGCCCATATTTTTTTTCCTCCCGAAACCTCATTTGTCGAGGCATCAACCCCCCGTGGATGACATAAGTTCAAATTTTTATCTGTTGAGGCATCAACCCCCCCTTAGCTTCTGAATCTGCATCAGAAATATCCTCAAGAGACGACATTGATTCATATTTTTTAGTATTATTACCTCCAAACTGTATACCGCTCGCTTTCTCTGATCTACACCCTTCACTCTGTCATTCCCTCCTTGTTCATCAACCAATAGAAGCTTGCGTACCACTCTACCGATAGCCGAGGGCTCATTAACTTTGGTATGTTTTTCCTTGCTATCTTTTTCAATCTGTGTGTGTCTATCATGCTCTTGCGCACTTGTCGTCTGTTTACTCGAGTAAGGATTTCTTTCTTATTGATGCCAACCACTTGAAGATCCAAAGAAACGCTTGTTGCGTTTTGCTGCCGGTGAAGCTCGCAGTTGAGGACCATACTGAATTCTGTTTTCTGACTCCTCACAGTCTCTATCTACATGCCCAGCCTTCCGCAATGGTAGCAAAAATGTTGCAATCTCTCATATTTGAAGGGGATAAATGTAAGTTCTTTCCCAGTAGCTTTGTAACATGTCCCACGAGTAAGCGGTTCGCGAATTGGCAGAGCAACCCGGACCCTAGCATAGCGACCTCCCACACCTCCTCACTTTGATCAACTTGGATAACTTCATCGGCCTGTTTCGCTAATTTTCTCACCGTACTCTCCCTCCAAGCTCCTATCGGTAGGTCATAAATACGTAACCAGAATGGCGAGGTCTCAAATTTGAATTTGCGTGGTTGGGTATCTGCTCCGACCCCCGATAACAAGAATACATGCTTGTCAAAGAACCAAGGGCGGCCCTCCAATATACGCTCAACGTCCCCCCTGCTGTGAAAAGAGAAAGCCATTTTCGTCAAGAGTTTCAATTTCCATCGTCTTCACCGTTTTCCATATGTTCTTGAGTGTCGTGATCAGGGCTGTCGAATTGAAAGGCCGAATTGAGAGTAATCGCCCTACCATGAAAATCTTCGGTTCTCTAACATCCCCTTATGTTTCAGTCTCTTCTTCAACTACAACCTGTTCTGCATCTGTCGAAGTAAATTTCCTCCATGATTCTTGTAAGTCTTCCATAGTAGCGATAGCCTGATCTCAGAAGAATACTAATCGACTACGAACAACCAGACTCAAACGCTTCACAAGGAAGCAAAACCCCTAGCAGCCACGCTTGGACGATACAAGCGCTAGGTCTACTTTGATCATATTTCATAAACAACCAATTAAGGGATCACTCATAATCCCTTTAGTAACATTGTTGTCTTAATGAGTTCTTTTTTTGTTGAAGATTTTGGTCTATTTAATTGCCTTAATTTCGTATATAATCCAAAATTTTATTCATTTTTTATAGGGACATTGGAACGGATATAAAGTTAAAAAGTGTTTCACATGAAGTTACCTTCATGGTTGGTAGACATCACTTTAAATTGGTAAAGAAAAAACACTGTAGTTTCACTAAAGTTGCTTATTTTATTTATTTTTATACGTTTATATTTCATAACAGTTAATCTCACATAAAAATAAGAATTTTTTCATTCATTTATTAATTGTTAACTTTCTTTACTCCATTTAATAATCTATTAATTGTGGCATGAAAATTGTTAAAAATATAATCTCACATAGATACGTGACTTTCTTTTATGTTCCTTATTTCCTTGTATAATTCCTAGATTATTTGGATCTTGCTCATAAGTTGCGGGTAGAGCGAAAGTAGGACTGATCCTTTTTTGATGCTTCAGAAACCATGTCTATAGTTTCAATAATTCGCCTTGCTTTATTTCCCATATTTTATGTCACCTTAAGGTTCAATAATTCGACTTGCTTTTGTTTACCCCTCATTTTTTTTAAAAATCTACAGCTATATAAGTTGGCTTGGCAATTTTATAGGTACAGGATACGGTGCGCCCACGCTTATCGTGGGCCTCCGTGCGCCACTTTCACGTTATTTACAAAATTGCCATTTTCATTCAAATTCGTCTAAGTACGTTCGCCAGTAATTATGATGCTCCTGCGTTCTTTAAATAATGCGCACTCAACTCCAAATGATGCTCCTACGTACCTTAATGGTGTGTGAGCTGGAAATTGAGAGCATTAATCTTGTCGTGAGAGCGAGTGCATCATATTTTGTAATGGAGAGCGTCATGTCTGACAGGAGTGCATCATAGTTAGCCAAAGACATCATTTTGAAAGGTTAATAAAGCAGTGTAACATTTGTCATGAGAGCGAGTGCATCATATTTTGTAATGAAGAGCATTATAATGTATCGGGAATGCATCATAGTGTTTTACCAAATGCATCATTTTGGGAGGTTGAAGGAAGTGTGTGCTTCATTAAGTTATCAGAACTAGTGCATTGTGTTTGTTACGAAAAACATCATTATGCATCGCAAATGCATCATTTTTGGGGATTGAGAGCATCATTTGTGTTGTAGAACAAAATGCATCGATAAGTCATCAAAGCGAATGCATCATATTATTACGGGAGCATCATAGTGTATCGGGAATGCATCATTTTTGTAACGCATCATTTTGGGCGATCAAACAAATTCGCAGTCGGTGGTTGTTTTCACCGGAACAACGGGGGCAGTTGGATTTTGTTGCTAATTTTGTTGATTTTGCATGAAAGGAAGAGGAATCAGACGAATTTCAGTCTAATTTTGTTGTTTCGTGAGGAAGGAATGGCGGATCCGTGAAAAATTGAGAGTTCCGACAAATACGGCGACGCCGGCGACGCCTTCTTCTTCTTCTTCTTAGGCGCTTACGGTGCGCCTATAGGCGCACCGTATAGTTACTCAATTTTATACTTCATCAAGTCCATATTTTATAAAAGAAGCCCTGATTATCGGTCATTTCAGGATTCCGTTTCCCCTCCTTCAAATGAATTCAATCTGGGACATCATAAGTCGTCATCCCAGAGCTCATTCTTTGAGGAGCAACCGGTTTGGCTTGATGAAATATTGTGTGAATTAGATTCAAATTCCAGCAGGAGTCTCCATCCATGTTTACATAGTGATTCACTTACTCTTTTGAATGCCATCATGGACTCATTCCCAGGTCTGATGCCAAAGTGGAGGATGAGAATTTTGCCAATGGCAAAGTTGCTGTTGGCTTGGAGTCTGACTGTATTTATGGTTCTCTAATTCACCTAAGAAAAGAGTTCCTTTCAACCCTTTCTGGGACTGCCTTAGCTTCAGCTATGTTATCTTGCATGATCGTCTACATATATACATTATATTATATTATTGTATATTATATTATACATTATAAGTATATACATTATATTACATTATACTGTACATATATACATTGGGTGTGTTACTATTCATAGTTAGGATTTGTTTGAGTGTGATGACTGTATGCCCAATTTTGTGTTCCACACTTTGATCAATGGTGGTGGGTAAGTTTTCAATAAATATTTTTTTGCAACAAATGCCCTTTAGGCTTTTTTTTCTTTTATCATTCTTCAAGTTTGCTCCTTGTTTTTGTTTGTTTAATAAATTCCACCATCTACACATATCTTTACACGCCTTCATGCAGGAGTAACTCACATATGGCACATTTGTACAATATGGGTAATAGAGAAACTATATACTTATATTTTGAAAAATATAGGACCTGGGATATGAAATCAAATTTGGACATTTCAGTAACTATGCAATTTACTAAGAGAGTTTCTGTGAGGATGCAGATGAATCTTGATCTATTCCTTTGCGGGAAGCTTCCCAAAGCCGGTGCTCGATTCCCAGCTTCCTTAATTCTCTCAATCCTTCTTCAACTAAATCCAAAAAAAGAAAAAGAAAGAAAAGATGTCTTAATGAGCTAGAGTAGCCTACCTATCTCAATGAGCTGGGCATTTTATTCAAAGTCATGTTCCATGATGTACATGTTGATTCTGCATGTACATCATAAAACTTTGCCACTATGCTTCTGCATGAATTTATGGTATCAACTAATTTTTTACAATTAATTACCACCATAAATTTTATGTCACCGACCCCAATGTAGTTAGGATGATGATGCTGATGATGATGATGATGAAGAACTAGTTAGTTGAGTTTCTGAGCGTACCATTCACAGCATCATGTGAACTTGGGGAATGTGCGCTACGGCTGATCCAAAACTGAAGTCTTTCCTGGGCGATGTCTTCCTCTATACCATGGGCTTTTGCTCGTCTCCAAAAGTATGTAAGCCATGCCTGTGGCAGTCCACTAAAATCGTCAGGCATGATTGCGCATCGAGTTCAAAATCATTAAACTGCATTCTATGCCACTTCAGCAATGAGTTCAGAAAATATAGAGAAGTTTATGCATGTTAGGTAGTACATTTTCGAGTTTTCTCATAGCAGTTCAGAAAAAGGCTTACTAGAAGATAACAACAAAAGAATGGGCAAATGTTACACATTGAATTGTTTCAGATCACACCCAAAACAAAACCATGTTTTTGGGCCGACATTGACCTTGGTGTATCCTTTCTCACTTTTGTCTGTATAGCTCATTACCGGTTTATTATCCAACTTGGTACAAAAGTCCACCTACTTCCGGTATATATCATTCACTCCTCTATTTCACGGGGTGCACTGCACCGAGACTTATGGTGCTCATTATCTCTCTCTGCTATACAATTCATATCTTTCTGATTCAGAAGATGTTTGCACCTCCCCTCTCATTCTAACCTATGTCCCTTCTCTGCTGCTGTGCAATGTGGCCTTGTTGCCAAAGGTCCACTTTTTTTTCTTTTTATGCTATAATCACTAACACTATCACTTTGCTTTTTCTCCTACTTCATATACTGTTTTTTTTGTGTCAAAGAGGAACCATTATTACCATTAGAAATAGTCATCACTGCCAAAACAATAGCTAAGGTAGTACTACGTATAACTCAACAACAAAACCAACTACTACTAGTATAAGAATAACAAAAACGGTTAAGAGTATTTGAGATGCACATGCACTCCTGTCTTTTATTTTTCTGACACAATTAAAACCAATTTTTCTTTAGCATGAAGCTGTGTGCTCAGACACTGCATTCCTTTTTTATTTCGTACTCCGTATTTAACTGCTACTTCTTAACTTTGCCAAAACAGCAAATTAAGCTTCCATATAGAGTTTATCCTTATTGTTAACATTAAAGAAAGGCATGGGTGTTTCATCTAACTTAAGATGGAACCAAATTGACATATCCCTTTGGTGATAACAAAGTGTTGCCTTCAAAATAACCCCTTTGCAAAGATAGAACGATCATAAGCTCCAGCCTATAGCAGAGTACTCCGTAAGTTATTATAAGAGTGAGCGTTAAATAAAGCTTACCTCTTTAAAAAGCACATCCTCGGATTCCTCTGGACTCAATTCTGCAAAGGGAAGAGAGATTTTTGTTAAGGTCATTGTAATTGCAATTTATACTCCCTCCGTCTCATAAGTGGTGCAACATTTCTTTTTTAGTATTATGTTGTGTTCTTTGGTTGATTATTTGGGAGAAAAAAATTGTGTTTTTTAAAAAGGATGACATATTTGTGAGAAAAAAGAGGACTGGTTGAGGGATTTGATTTTGAAAAGTCTGATCCCCCCCCACAAAAGATACAATCTAATCTATGGCCTTTTTTTTTATTTATCATTTTGATCTATAATATTAAAAGTTTTATATACAAATGATATATTGATGTTATTACTTCATAAACATATTTATTAAAAAAAATTATTGAAAAATAATATAGATAAATTCAATCAAATTGACATCGAAATTCAAACGTTGCGCCACTAGTGGGACAGAGGAAGTATTATTGTAAGTCATCCACCAAAAGTAATCAAGCTGTTTGCAAGAAAAAGAAAAGTCAGAACAGACAGATTCTTTTTTTCTTTTTCAGGAGAATGAGTGAGGATATGAGAAAATTAGAAATATACTCCCTTCGTCCCATAAAAAGATGTCTTTTGTACTTGTGTTTGACTCAAATTTTCATTAGGAATATTTCATTAAAAATTGTAGAAAAAATATTTAGAAACTAGAGATATTCATTTATCATTTGCATATAAATTATAGAGTATATATTAAAACGTTAAAGGAAAATAATCATAGATTAAATGCTGAAAAACAAATGTATCTTCTTTTCTAGGAGAGGTGGTAATAACTTGATATACTCCTGTTCATAATGAAAGATATTAAGATCGTTTAATTAGTTCCTTGTTTGTAACAGGTTTTTGGATTTACTTCACCTTAGATAATGAAGCATTCTGACACGTGTGAAATACAGCAAAGAGGGGGGCAATCTCGCCAATTTTCAGAAAAGAAATATGGATATAAACTCCTTACAACTCCTAGATAGTCCGAAATTGAATTAACAGCTACCTAAAAGCACAACTCCTTACAACTTATAGATGTCATTTCACTTCACTTTGCACAACGAATTCATAAACTTAAAGCAATCAAAATTACAAACATGAGAACTAACCGAATGCCTCCATGTATTTTGGATCATGCGGCGACTTATTCTCTGGAAAATGATAAGGAGAAGTAAGCACCAAATGACCAGAGTGGGTGTATAAAGCAACAGTTCATTAAAAACTTATCTCAGTAACCACTCTTTTTCTCTTTCAAGAGCCTAATGATCAGAAGAAAACAATTTCTAATAAACGAGGGCACAAAATGATGCAGAAAATCAATTGGAACATTGGGGAAACAAAGAAAGGGAGCAGAAGGCCTATAAAATGGCTCAGCAAGCAAGAGCAAACTCAAGAGAACAAAGGGAAGGTGAGGAGGACAGGTATAAACTAGACAGGATAAGCAGAAGAAAATGCTTACATTTGAGATCTCATATTTTACTATATTTTTGTTATTTTTTTCACAAGACATACAGAGATGTTAAAATGCAACTTTATCAGATGAGACAGGAGAAAGGTATCAGAAGAAAATCCAAAAGCATGGTTCTCTCTCTGTCCATTGACACCAACAAGAAACAGAGTGTAAGAGACTAGGACACGTAAAAGAGCTTCAAAAAACCTGTAACAGAAAATCGGGCAGAATTTGCTCTCCTCTGTTGCGCCAATGCATGCACAATAGCATCCTCAACCTTAACAAGAACCGGCCATAAGTTTCATATTTTAAACAAGTAAACCATAAATAATAATGGTAATAAAAAAGCTGCAGGCTTGGAATCAACTTCCAAAACTCGGTATTTGGACTAAGAAAACAAAAAGGTAAGAAGCAAAAACCTTTAGGAAAGCAAGCTCCTTTAGACCCATTTCAACTGATAGCATACTCTCAATATTTCCTTCTCCATTTAGATCATTGAAGTCCTGAACAATCCAGCTCCTTTTCTCAATATCATCACCAGCTGATATCAGACCAAACAACAGTAAAGTAAGCCAACTTCTTGTTTGTGTTTGACTGGACTGAGAAAATCTTGCTTATGACTAGTCTCATATCACAGATGCATGGGACAAAAAGGAGTCAAAAAGGATGAATAAGAAGTCTTCATTATTCTTCCTACTTGAAGAAGATAATGATAGGCCTGTGATCCTTAACCTATGATTACTTGCCTTTGTCCCAGCATTCCTCCTTAGCTTTTTGCCCAGCAGAGACAACAACCTCAAACGGAAGTGGCGCTAAAGATGACCAGTATTCATACTTTGACACTGCGATATCAGCACAGATACCTACGTAGAACCACGCTAAATAAGTGAAAACAGTATCCCAAATCAGATGAACGAATTGTAGCAATCCTCTAAAATGGCCATCATCAAATATTGGCATATTGCAGAGAGAGAGAGAGAGAACCCTCAGGTTTGGTCTCACCTACAGTTGCATCCATTTATTTACCTACAATACTCTCCTTTACCGTCGAATCTGTTACTTTGACCCTCAAATTAATCAGTCAAAGACGTTTATGAACCTTTATACTTGCAAAGCTATACAATTTGCGGAAGCCAATGAAATTATTTAGCCAAAAAACTTAACAGTCAAAGTAACTAAGTTAATGGTCAGGGGGTTAATTATAGGTTTCCAGAAACAGGGGAAGTAAATGCAGATTAGAGTAAACCCGAGGGTTAAGGGCCGGGCAACTACGAGCGCATGATTTTACATTTCAGAGCACGGAAATTTGAAAATAACAAGATAGTGTCTCACGTTAGCTATCTTACTCAAAAAATGTGAATGTTCATCAACTTAATAAAATAACTGCAGTAGATCCTGTCATGTACCATATTTTGCAGCTAAGCCCCAGTAACGAGCTAACCAACACCGTTTAAGAACAACTTCTTCCTGAAATCCAAATACATAATTAGTTAATCTTCAAATGATCACTTACATATGCTCTGAAGCTTGAGAAATGTCAACCGACATACCATCTCTTTCTGTGTCAATACCATTCTCTGTGTCATTGAACGAAGAGCCTTCACTTCCAACTCAGCACCACGAAGTTGTTGCACTACAACTGCCGCCTCATCTTTAGCGTTCTATTTGAAATGAAAAAAAAAGCATGAGCTAAATATTTACTGAAACGTAGACATATATATATGTATGCATGTCTGCATGCATGTATTAAGCAATTAAGACGGCAGACCATAATAATTTACAGCCACAAATGTTTATCAGTAATATTCAATAATTCTGAATACATGATATGACTCACCTCAACTTCAGATCGAAGAGAAACAATCTCCTTATCCACCCCGTTGCTTTGTTTTGCATTCTTAAGAGCGGCCTAAGAAACGAAATAAACATAAGAATACTAACTCTAACTATTATTAATTTTGGTTCAAGAGCTGTAAATTAAAAGCTCCCCCTTAATAAGGCTACAGGCTCTTGTAACTTAAAAATGGAAAAGAGGAATATAAATATAAAAACAACAAAGCACCTCTCTTTGTCGAAGTGCAGCCTCCTTCCTGCGGAGTGATGGAAAGTATCATAAAAGGTTCTGCGAAAGAGAGGAAATGCTAGCAAGATAGTTAATATTAGACTGCTGCTAGTCAACTACCTGCTCAGCAGCTTAGCTTCCAATGATACACCTTCTCCAAGTGCAGCAACCTGAAAACTCAGACAAGTACCAAAGACAGCATGTAAGTTTCTGGAAGCTATCAAAACTCACCAAAGAGAGCAAGTTAAAAAAAAAAATTCATCTTTCAAATTAGGTTACAACTTACAAATCAGCAGTAGTCAAAGCATTGAATTTAATAGGACCTTAACAAGCATCAAACAGAACATGACAACAAGTGCAAAGAACAAAACAAACTGTGCAAGTAAAATTAAAACCCATAAAAATAAGATATTCTTCAGATTTTTTTTTCATTTAGATGTATAATGATCGTTAAATTTTCAGACCACCTGAGGACAAGAAAATAGAGTATCATACAAGGAAAACAACGAGAGGACCTGAGAAATCGATAAGGTAACTGCTAAGCTGTTAGACATGGATTATAATGAAAGCAAAATGAAAACCTGTTTTTCTAGCTCTCTGATTCTAGCATCTGTTTCTTTGCATCGTTCTTCCTCACTTCTGAGCTGCAAGTTACAGTCTATTATATAACAAAAGGTTAAAAAGTAAACTAGACGCACAATGTTTTATGGGTAAGAATTTATCTTACCTTTTCAAGAATATTCTCATTTTCTTCTTGCAACATGTCAAGCTGTACAAATAATTGCCATCAGTTTCTTAACAGTTTCCAAAATTGCAAAGTAAAGATACCATCATGTCCCATAGTCTCAGGATAAGAATGGCTGTTTGTACATCAATATAATGAAACTTGATTGCTGTGTTAACCATACTTCATCACGAAGTGCAGAAGCCTCATGCCCGTCTCCATTGGTGTTTAAGTTAGAATTTAAAGTTTCGGATGAGAATCTGCAGTTCACAAAACTCAAACTTCATCTTTTTATTCAAAGATAAGGCAAGGACCAAGAGCATGTTTGCATACCAAAAGTATCTTTAAATTCATTAGTTTATAATTTTAATATGCATGCTTAGAGCTTCAATATATAATCTCTCAAAAGTCATTCAATAATCATCATCATCATACTGCATCCTAATCATTACCATGTTAGGGTCGGTGCATGCCATGAAGTTGAAAATGTCAATCAATTGTCTAAAATTAGTTATCACTAAGAATTCATGCAAAAAGTATAGTGGTAAATTTAGAAACATTAACTGAACAAATTTTGAAAAACAAACCAAATGTCCAAATTTTAATAGCTTGGACTTTCTTAACCAGATTACTAGAAGCTTGCTGGCGTACTCAATAATCTGACATCTTTACCTTTTCTCGGTTGGCCTACTTTTAGGAGGCTCTAGTGGTGGTAAAGAAACAGCAGTCCTCAGTGATGTCTTACTAGGCAGCGGCACTGGTGCTGCTGAACGGACACCGGACCTTCCAGTTGATGTGGAGCGAGCTGAAGACATTTCCTCAGCAGTGCTCCGAGCTAGCTGATATAGAAACATGAAGCAGCTAATTCAGTCTTCATAGACGCATTTGGCAAGTTAAGGCAACTAAATGCAGATTACATTCATCGCCACATACGAAATTTCATGCCAAAAATACGCATATATGTGGAACTCGATCTGATCAGAAACAGTAAATGCAAGAAATTAGAGCGAAACATCTACTGCTGATCTGTAATTAAGAATATTACCGCTGGAGAAGAAGATCTACCAATCCTCGTCACGTTCACTGCAGTCTTAACAGCACCGACACTGCCATTACCAGATGCAGGGGCAACATTTCTGGAAAAAGAGAGTGGAGGAGGAACACTGTAACGGAAGCCTAGATCGTCAGCTTCATCGTCGTCGTCGTCGTCGTCGGTGGTCTGCGAGGCCATGACCTGCGCAAGGCGCTGAGCGGCGGCTTTTGCAGCGAAGTTCTGAGTCCGCTTGACGTTGGAAATGCCGGTGGTGGAGGTGGAGCGGGAGTGGTGGGGGCGGCCGGGAGAGAATGCCGGCGATCCCGGAGCGGTGGCGCCGGATTCGCTGCTCCATTTTCGCGCGTAAACCGGTGAATCGGTTCGAGTCCTATCCATGAATGGAACTGTAAACAAGTAGCAGATGTGAGGTTCCTGTGGTGCAATTGCAAATGCAGCAGGCTAAGGCCTAGATCTTCGTGCTGGAGAAGAAAGCAAGTGGACTGATGTTGAAGAGTTCTTTTCGCTTCTGGTGGAGCAGAAGCCAGAAATCGGTCGAAGAATTTTTTTTTTGTGTGTTCTTTCTTTCTTTATTCGCTACCTCATTTTCATTTACGTTTTTTGTTTTTGTTTTTTCCCCTAAATTCTTCCATTGATTCCTATGAAGATAGGAGACTTGTATTTCTCATTCACAAATCCATCTTTGTTTATGCTACTAACTCTCAGTTTGGTCCTAGTTCTGGTTCATTTTGTTACAAAAAACGGGGGAGGAAACTCAGACTTGTCCGGGTTATAAGTTATTCGAGTTTTAATAGAGCATTTATTCTGAACTACTGACTTGGCTTTTGATGAGCTTTTTAGGCATTTATGACTTTAGTATCTGGAAAATTTGATATACAACTATTAATAACGGTTTTAGAATTTTAGCAATGAGTGGAGAGGCCTCATTATATTATATAACAATGGTTAATTTCTTTTATGGACCATGTGGGATTTCCCACTTTAACACGCCCCCTCACGTGTAGGCTAGTGTTTCTACTCTATCACGTGGGCATTGTTAGGGCTTTTTTTTATGCAATAGTCAAGGTAAGAAGATTACAACACCATAGAACTTTATCATTAGTCTACTTGCATGAATTTACATGTTGATTAGTTACAGATAGTTGTTACAGACACACTACGTAGTTTTCCCAACTTTTGTGACGGCAAAATGAGGGCCCAAGCCGTCATAACCGTAGTACGAAAATGTTATGACGGTTCTATGACTGCTATTTCCGTCATATAATATTTCCTAAAATTTTATGACGGCCCTATGACGGATACGGCCGTCATAACGTATTTCCCAAAATTTTATGACGGCTCTATGACGGACGAAGCCGTCATAAAATACTTCGTACGATATACGTATTTATGCATATTACTTATGACGGCCTTATAACCGCTTTGACCGTCATTAAATTTTTGGAAAACACATTATGACGGCTGTATAACCGTTATGGCCGTCACAACTTTATCGAAAAACGCAGTCAAGATTCCTTCAGACTTATGACGATCTTATGACCAACCGGGCCCTCATAATTCGGTTTTAAAAAGACTTCACCTCACCATTTGAAAACGAAAACTTACAGAGAAGTGTTCTCTGCTCTCAAACTCCAGAGAAGAGATTTTGCTCTCGAACCTCACCATCTCCAACCTTGAAGCAGCTCAACTCTCATGGTTTCACTCTCATTTTCTTCATCTTGAAGCGAGAAGGTTGATTAACAACAGAAAAGATATTATATAGCAGTACGTACAATTTTTTTCTTCTAATTAAATTTTATTGGGTATTTAGTTTTTGTACTAGATCTCTTAGATATTGTAATATGAAGTTATATTTTGTAGATGAACCGTAGTTCCTGTCTGTGAATACTCCTTAGAAGATGAATCTATGTTATACAGATTATTTCCAAGCTACACCTGGAAATAGTTGTGTTAAAGATTACTTCTATCGAGTATTCATGGATTGTCCAAAGTGATGATTCATAAAAACGCAATCGGTGATTAGGTTGGCTTTTGGATTTGTATTGTTGTTCACAGTTAAGTTAATTTTGGTAGCATCTTGTCTTGTTCCTCATTATACAAGATTTGTGAAAAGCGATTAAAAAAATGGGTATAACGGGAATCATGACAAGTCTTTGCAGAAATTTTGGTAATCGTGAATAAAATACAGATCCAAAAGTTTAGCATTGATTGGGTTTTTATGAATAGGATAGGACCCATGCACCCTTTAGGTGATTTAATAAATTTTGTTTTAAGCTCATTATTGGTAGTCTTTAATTTTCTTATACGTAGGAGTAACTATGGCTGAAGGGCGTGCTTGGATGTACCAGCGTAAAAGTCGGAAGACTGGTCAACTAAATCCGAATTTTGTGATGGAGTTCGGATGTTCGTGAATTTGCTTTTAATGTTGCTCAAGGCATTGGACAAAGCGAGGTTAAATGTCCGTGTAAGAAATGTAAAAATATCAAGTTTTTTATAAAAGTACTATTGAGAAGCATTTGTTGAGATATGGATTTAAAGATGATTATTATGTATGGGATCTTCATGGTGAGGAACCGCGTATCAATCCAATCATTTACCGACGTTACGAGGAATTTAATGAACCTTCATCATCAAACAATGTTTCTTCATATGGAAATGAGCAGACTATTAGTCGCGGTGACGAGGGGGATGGGATTGCGAGCAAATGGTTCGAGACGGTTTGTTTTCATCGAATAATTTTGGACATGGAAATAGTGGAAATGATAATGTTAACATGTCGAGGCTTTGAAGAGAATGAAGATATCGTGAATGTCGATGTTCCAAATGAAAAGGCGAACAGTTTTTCAATTGTTGAAAGATGCGGCACGACCTTTATATGATGGATGTACCGAACACACGAGAATATCAGCTTTGACCGAGTTATTGAGTATTAAAAATCAACACAACATATCTGATGGAGCTTTTAATAGCATACTGAAGTTTGTGAATCGTGTGTTACCCAATAATGAAGCATTGCCAAAGCAAACATGGATAAAACGAAAAGAACGATCAAAGAGTTAGGTTTACCGTATCATAAGATTCATGCGTGCGAGAACAATCGCATGTTGTTTTACGGTAGTGATATCGACGAAGTGTTTTGCAACGTGTGTGGTGCGTGCAGATATACGGAGGAGCATGAATGAAGGTGAGAACCGAAGGCGAAAAAGATTTTACGGTATATACCGGTAACTGAGAGGCAACGAATTTTTATGTCATCCAAAACAGCTGAACATATGACATATCATGCGAGTTTAAAAGAGCATTCAAATGGTAGTATTGGACATCCAAGTCAATCAGAGGCATGGAAACATTTTGATAACGTTTATCCAGATTTTGCAGAAGATGTTAGAAATGTACGGTTGGGGTTATGTCGATGGATTCAACCCAATGGCGGATACAGTAACCCATATTCGATGTGGCGGTATTTATCATCGTATACAATTTCCCACCCAACATGTGCATGAAGGAGGCATACATTTTCATGGCATTATTAATACCAGTCCACGATCACCAGGTCGTAACATTGATGTGTTCTTGCGTCCATTGATCGAAGAATTAAAAGTTCTATGGAATGCAGGTGTAATAACTTGGGACGCGCACCGTGGAGAAAACTTTATGATGCGGGCTTGTCTACTTTGGACTATCAGTGACTTTCCAGCTTACGGTATGTTGTCAGGCTGGAGCACGCATGGAAATCTCGCATGTCCATATTGTTTAGATGGTGTAACTGGTTATCGATTACCCAATGGGCGCAAACCTTGTTGGTGGGGCTGCCACAGACGATTTCTACCCCCTGATCACCAATTTCGAAATGATCGTAAGACATGGGGTAGTACATCACAAGGAGTCGGAATCTCGATCTTCAAGCATCCTATAAGGAACTTTGGGAGGGCAAGAAACCGACAATTGACAGATGAAGAATTACATCATGTACATACGTATATTCTCTTGAATTGTAGGGAAGTTGAACCATACATAAGGTAAATGTTTGTTCATAGTATTTACTTTATTTGATTTTATTTCACTCATACTCTGTGTTACTGTGTAGTCAATTCGACGAGATTTCACGCTACAATAACCACAACATCACGGATCAACAGTTGAATGATCATAGGATGGCTAATTTCGCTCAATGGTTCGGAGCGATGCGATTTGACGAATTTTTGTATTTAAATTTAAAAGATCGGAGACCATTCTATACTAACTTTATATATTATTGTGACTTGTCGTATAGGCTTACTCGGATCCAGGACTTTGGGAATTGGCATGTTTCCCGAATCAAAAAGCAAAATCATACGACGGGACATTTGTCAATGGCTTCAGATTTCATACATACACATATGGACAAAAAAAAGGACTTCTAACTGGGGCGTCTGTGTCCTCGGTGACGTAAACTCCGAAGACTATGTCGATTTTTATGGATGGATCGATGAAATTCTTGAACTACGTTATACAGAACATTTCATCACCGTTTTCAAGGGTACATGGTTTAATCCGCGCAGAGGTGTCCGTATGCATGATAAGTCGGGGATTATTGGCGTCGACTATAAATCACGACTAGATTATGAAGATCCTTTCATTCTTGCAAGTCGCGCAATGTAGTTTACATTCCATACCTGCCGATCGCCGACGCTTGTCTCGATGGTGGACCATATTTAAAACCAAGCCGCGTAATTTTATCGGACCATACGTTGAAGAAGTTTGGACATTAATGAACGATCTGCATCTAGTTCTTCATCAACTATCCATACCAATGATCGAGATGCTCTTCAAGAACCAAGCATTACAGAGTCACTTAATATACAAGGTGAAGATGATGATGAGATTACAACACTTGTCAACCAAAATGAGGAGCCGCAGATGTTGGATGAAGGACATATTGTGATTGAGGAAGATGAAGATGATATTCCTAATGAAATGTAATTCTTTTATAACTCGTTTTAAAATTGTGTGGACCGGATTGAACGTTTTCAATAAATTTGTATTTGCGTGTGAGTCATGGACTTAATTGTACATTACAAATGTGTAAGGACTGGACTGGACTGGATTGGATTGGATGTTATTTCATTTTTTTTAGTTTAAGTAATTTCGATTTTCTATATTTTTTGGTAATTTCGTTTTTCTAATTTCAAATATTCTTTTCAAAAATTCTGTTTTCAAATATTGTTTTCAAATATTTTTTTTAATTTAAGTAATTTCGTTTTTCTATATTTTTTGGTAATTTCGTTTTTCTGTTTTCAAATATTGTTTTCAAAAATTCTGTTTTCAAATATTTTTTTTAATTTAAGTAATTTCGTTTTCTATATTTTTTGGTAATTTCGTTTTTCTAATTTCAAATATTGTTTTCAAAAATTCTGTTTTCAAATATTGTTTTCAAATATTTTTTTTAATTTAAGTAATTTCGTTTTTCTATATTTTTTGGTAATTTCGTTTTTCTGTTTTCAAATATTGTTTTCAAAAATTCTGTTTTCAAATATTTTTTTTAATTTAAGTAATTTCGTTTTCTATATTTTTTGGTAATTTCGTTTTTCTAATTTCAAATATTGTTTTCAAAAATTCTGTTTTCAAATATTGTTTTCAAATATTTTTTTTAGTTTAAGTAACTTCGTTTTTCTATATTTTTTGGTAATTTCGTTTTTCTAATTTCAAATATTGTTTTCAAAAATTCTGTTTTCAAATTTTTTTTTTAATTTAAGTAATTTCGTTTTTCTATATTTTTTGGTAATTTCATTTTTCTGTTTTCAAATATTGTTTTCAAATATTCTGTTTTCAAATATTTTTTTTAATTTAAGTAATTTCGTTTTCTATATTTTTTGGTAATTTCGTTTTTCTAATTTCAAATATTGTTTTCAAAAATTCTGTTTTCAAATATTTTTTTCAAATATTTTTTTTAGTTTAAGTAACTTCGTTTTTCTATATTTTTTGGTAATTTCGTTTTGTTGTTTTCAAATATTGTTTTCAAATATTTTTTTTCAAATATTTTTTTTAATTTAAGTAATTTCGTTTTCTATATTTTTTGGTAATTTCGTTTTTCTAATTTCAAATATTGTTTTCAAATATTCTGTTTTCAAATATTGTTTTCAAATATATTTTTTAGTTTAAGTAACTTCGTTTTTCTATATTTTTTGGTAATTTCGTTTTGCTGTTTTCAAATATTGTTTTCAAATATTTTTTTTAGTTTAAGTAATTTTCTGTAATTTAAGCAATATCCGGACTTTGTATTTGAGAGATATGGCTGGACCCGGGGACCATCATGATAGTACTGGTACCGGTCGTAGTGGTCGGAGTGCCAGACGGCCGGTCATCGCCGCACTGGTCAGATCGTGCGTGGTCGGGCGACCGCTTCTTCCGCGGCGATCCGCAAGAGCTTCTTCCGTAACGGCGATCATATACGTCGGACAGAGGTGTCACTACGGCGGAAGCGCACAAGCGATTACGAGACCCGAGAACTCATATACGCTCACACACACATCGACTTGACAAGTGGGCCTGTGGGCACCACAGGTATGTGGGCCCCAGCTTCATATTAAGCTTCTTACTCGAGAATGTTTCAACGCAAGTCATGTATCACGTCCATATGCTTACACATATACACATACATGCGATTTCGACAAAATCCCAAAACCACAATATACAGAGCCACAAAATGTTCTTGGAATACATACGGAACGCACGAGGTGGCGACGCTACAGTCCACCAAAGCCCTCGACGTGGATACTGCTTCGCTACACACATACGAAAGTTTAACCGTTAGAAATCATGGTGCACAATCAAATAATCAAACCCAAATCGAATGCCACACACCGAACCGCCACCAATCGTAACACACATATCGGTAGTCTCACCACACATGATCACACACACACAACGAATATCACAAAAGAAATATCGAACACAACTGATCACACACCATACATCGGTATGACCGATCACATCAATCACACACTCGATGCACCTTACCCCTTTATCCACACAAACCGAATCAAGCTGATCATAACACACACACAAACGCACTGTAATTTCAAACACAAAAGCAACCACCGACTATACTCGGTGGGTCAGTACTCAAATAGATAAGATAAGGGTTAAGTCCTCGTAAGAACTTAGTAAGGGTGCATGTATAAGCATGGTGTAACTTGTCGCACAAGAAACCTGCAACCAAAGAAAAACACAGATATACAAGAATACAAATACTCATGTAATTACATACACATGCTCAACCAATGCAGAATTCAACCAAATGCAATGCAAGTCAAACAATGGATTATGATGTAGTTAGACACAATGACGGTCTTCTCGGCCTTAGCCGAGGTACACATATAATCACACACAAGAGCATGGCCAGCTCGGGGTCGCGATCCCCACCGTCATATCACACTTACACCATTTAGGTGTAGATCACACTTACACCATTTCGGTGTAGATCACACTTACACCATTTAGGTGTAGATCACACTTACACCATTTAGGTGTAGATACACATCCCACTTGCTGCTCCCAGAACCTGCAAACCAATGCTTATACCACGGACTAGGTTTAGCGTCATAGGGCCACCCTCGGACTAAACCTAGCTTCAATATATATTCTGCTACGCATGCTGAATAATGCGTGCTGTAAGACACACTGAACCCTTACCTTATGTAGAAAACCGAAGAGAATTTCCCGATCAGCGGTCCCGGTACGAATTTCGGCAGGGTTTCGACTGCGTTTCTGACTACCCCCTGTTCACAAATGATCCACAGATACAGAATACATATTCAGAATTCCCAAAATTGACCCACAACAAAAGCGCCAAAAATGGGGTTCGGGCAGAAAAAATGCACTTTTCACATACGGCTTTTTCAACGAAATCAACCGTACAAAATGTATAACTCTTTGCTCTGATCAATAATATACCCTTACCTTCCGTCAAATCAAGCCTGAAGTTGAGTTTCTATTCAAAATTACATAACAATATTGGCACTTCGCAAAGATTCACTCACACTCGACACAAAAGACGTAATAGAAGGTTCAAGGAACGCTTAGGAACCATAAAATCAACCATAGGAGAATTTCCATAAATGTGGAGTATTTTTCAGAAGCTCTCGTTTTCCAACCGGAGACACAATCACAAAATTCGATTTATAAGGAGTTAATTATTTCTCCTAATGATCGATTTAACCAACTGACCTTCAAGATTTTGGTGAGAAATTGAGAAATCCACTTTTGCAACTGAAGCGTCGGCCATGGATGCAGAGAAGAAAGAAAGGAGAAGAATGAGTTTTGCTTGTTTGCTTCCTGATACTTCTTTTCTAAAACTATATATATATATAAAATATAATATTACATAATATAATATTATATAATATTATATTATATTATATATATATATTACTACACTTTCACACACACGTTTCTTCCTTTTTTCACCGCCTCTTCACCTCTTCAGCCGTTTTCTTTTCTTTTGTTTTTCTTTTCACTTTAGCTCCCAAATTTTCAAAAGTTGCAATTTAGTCCAACTCAAAAATTGCAACTTTCAAACCGTAATCCCAAATGGCACGAAATCTGATAAACATTCTCGACCTCATATCACACACAAAACATGCTTCACATGACCAATTATGAGTCCCGAGCCCCACAAAAATCACTAATCCCGGTCATAACTCACACCAATTTTACTTCATATACTTAATTATAAGTCCCGAGGCAAAAATAATTCACTAATTCCAATATTGATGCTTAATTGCGTAATTAGTGTAATCACTTACCGGGTGTGCTGAAAGAAGTTCTAATATACCTTCGCTCATTAAATAACTTAATGCGCCTATATTTTTCAAATATACTAAAGATATTTCGCTTTATATAGTCTTTACTGAAAGAGCACGGGGTCCTACGAGTTGCTTCGCATCTTGAAGGAGCGGTACCGTGGTTGGCCGCCGACATATAGTATGATGAGCCGCATGACAGAGCATGACGCATATGTCGGTCGGTTCGCCAGCGGTACCGATGGCCCCCGATGAGAAACGAGCACACCGACATGATCTCGCACTTTCACATGGTGATGGGAAAGAAATACAAGACGAAGCAGTCGAACATCCGCACCACCTTGAAGAGCAAGGCCAAGGACCCATCTTGGGCGGAGCAGCCAGATTACCTGAGGTTCAAGGGCAAGCGTCCCCGATACGTATCCCAGGAGGACTGGGATAAGCTTCTGACGTATTGGAATAGCGAGGAGTTCGGCAAGCTATCACCGTAATACCTTGAACAGAGCAGGTAAATTCTAATTACAATATTTTAAGGTGTACCGTAAAATTCTTGTAACTATAAAAACTTATAACTTTAGAAATTGATTTGCAGCAAATCAGGATGAGAGCGGTGGAGCTATAGCACCGTCACGGGGCCGGAAGTCGAAGTCCGATTTTTATGATGACTTGGTACGTTTTCTTAATTAATATGTGCGGTTTATTAATTAGGAAATGACTGATGTTTTTCTTGTTGAACAGCTTGAGGTCAAAAGCAACCTTGATATGAGAACATTTTCAAAGAGCTGGGTCGGCAACAAAAAAAGCTTGCCCGATGAAACAGAAGAGCAAGATGCGGCACGGACGGCTCGTCAGCACACGTATGGGGTATGTTTTTCTACAACTTAAACTAATATAATTTCATCACAATTTTGTAACTATGTTCTTAATTAAATTGTGAAATTGAAATTAGGAGAGGTATGAGGAATTGATGGATCGAAATGCACGGTCCCGATCAAAGAGACCGTCTTTCGACATCGACATCTACACAGAGGTGACGGGGACCTTCACGTGGGCGCTACATTGGCCTACCTCCCCAACCGACGCACTGAGATGTTCGCGCCTCCGCCGCCGTGAGGTAGTTGATTCAAAATTTTAGTACAAATTCATATACTTTTATTTGTGGTGTTGCATACTATTCATCTATTTAATTTTATTTACAAATGATACCGAGATGCAACAATGCTTTCAGACCAACGACAGTCATCGATCGGTTGGAGGCCACGGTCGCAATATGTGGAATGCTATGGTGGCGAACAGAGTTATTCGCCTGCAGGATGTTCCACGGACGCCGCCGCCTCTGCATCATCATATGTCCCTCCACAGACATCGCAGCCTTCACCCTGCATTCCGATCCACCGATTCCGATCCAAATTACCGCTACAAAGACAACCTTCATTCCAGACTCCGATCCACCGCACGTCACTCCTTTCCCGGATTACCGCTACCCTGGTTTTGCTCCTTTCTCTCACCCTCGGCCCAGACGTTTTTACTCTATGCCGACTCCGTCTACATCGTATAGACCTCAGCCTCCATCAGAGTCACAGCCTCGCATCAGCAAAGCCTTGGGCTCGGACTTGGTCTCGGTCTTGGTTTTGACTACCGGCAGACGGCGGGAATGATGTTCACCGATCTCCTCAGCCATGACAACTTCTACTCGGAATTGGACCGTCAATGAGGAGAGCAGCACAACTAATCCTGTCACCCACGGACCTCCTTCCCACCCACCGCCTATTCGACTCGACAGTCGATGGCTCGACCGCGCGCGAGGCTCCGGTTGGTTTGCGGGAAGAGGAGAGCAACGAGGAGGAGGACGAGGAGGATGTCGACGAGTACATCAACACTCGGGCGGATGAGTAGTTTTATCTTTGTAAAAAATGTTATATTCGAAACTTTTAAATTATTAATTATGGATATTACTATATTTTTATTATATTTAAATTGGTATTTTATTTAATTATTAATGCTTTTTTTAAATTTTCGTATTCATTTAATTTCGATAAAACAATACAAAAAGAATTAATTTTTTTCATTATAAAAACATTTTATGAAGGCTTCTTCCGTCATAAGGCCGTCATAACTGAATTCACCACCTACACGTGGACACGTTATGACGGCCTCTGCGGTCATAAAGCCGTCATAATTATGAGGGCCCTGGCCGTCATACAACCGTCATAAACAACATTCAACCCAGTTACACGCGTACATTTTATGACGGCCGTATCGGTCACAAAGCCGTCACAAATATGACGGCTGAGGCCGTCATAACGAAATGTGACGCCCAAAAAAATAACGAAACAAACAACGGCCTCGGCCGTCATAATTGTGACGGAAAAATGACGGATACGGCCGTCATAAAATATAAATCAACTACGCAGTGACAATATAGTTAAGATTGGGGTGTGGTGTGATGATGACTGATGATCATAAATAGAGTATTTAGAAAGCATAAATGTTAAATTGTCATTTACATATAAATTATTTAGATTTGATATAAAGAAATTGAATAAAAAAAACTAAGGATTAAATATTAAAATGAAATGCTCTAACTAAATTGTTTTTTTTTTGGGGACGGAGGTGTATGACTTTGTTCTTCATCAATACTTGTAGAAAAATGTTAGGGAAAATGTCCTTTTTTTCACTCAAGTTTGGCCAAAAATCGTTTTTTGCCATTATTTTTAAAAATTGTATTCTTTTGCCACCGGTGTTTTATCTTTGGACCCTTTTTGTCATCGGTGTTTATTATTTGGACACTAAAGCCGTTAATGGAGGGAATATTCTTTGAATATTCCATAACTGAGTATATTTTCATAATCAATTTGACCTCAAACTTTTAAAATGAAAAAAGTAACCCTAAATTTGCAAAAAGTACAATTTAACCCCCTTTGCCACAACCACCGATCATACCACAAAAACGCACCTTCGAAAATAGCCATTCCTCCTCTCTTTCGGGTCTTTATTTCTAATTCAAGCGCCATGGATTCTAAAATCTAGGGTGTCTATGTGCTCGCCATTTTTCAGATTCTCTCTTCCTTTTCATCCTCATTGCCCAGAAACCCATCTCAAAAATCATCTTCTTCGGATCAAATCATCTTCGGCAAAGAGTCAGAGACAAGGCGAGAATTGAGAAGAACAAAAACCAAGCGAGCACGCAAGTAGATTCTGCTGGTGTAGATTCTCGTTTCCCTCTCGATTCCTTTCATCGTCTCCATGAAGAGGTTAAAGCTCCTCAGCGGAGGGATGTATAGAGTCAACAGGATTGCTGCCGCCGTAAAGAAAACTGAAGCATATCGATTCGTCTCTATATATCGCCTAAGGGGAAATTGGAGCTTTGAATTTTGCATAGAGGTCTGGTGTTTGGGAGGGGAGTAATTGGGGAAGGAGAATTGAAGGACCTAAGTTGAAAATGAGAGAGATTCGGAGAATCATAGAAAATGGCGATGATGGTGTCCATGAAGGATGAGATCGATGAAGATGAGGAATGGTTTAGAATGTGGGTGAATTTGTCAATTTTTATAAACTTTAAGATTTAGTATGGAGTTAATTTAACGAAAAGTGACAAACGGGAGTCAGAAACGATAACATCAATGGTAAAATATAACCATTTATTAAAATAATAGCAAAAATAAACCTTTAACTAAAAGTGAGTGGGAAAAAAAGACTACTTTTTTCCCAAAATGTTATATAGTTAACTTTATCCATAAAATAGTGTACGTTTTTAACTTCGGGGACGTAAGTGTAATATTGAGACGCAAACATGTGATTTGTAGACAAATTCAACGCTGCGAAGTCGAAGGCAGAGAAGAGAACGTACGGAGTCTTGTTCTTAAGATCCCAAGGAGACCTGAAAATGGATGCCCACCGACCTGGGTCTTCCAAGGTACACTAATAATTTTGTCCATTTGAGAAAGGAAAAAAACTTTTCATCTTCTTATGGGTCAGTTCATTTGGAATTGGAAATAAATTTAGGGAAATTTGGGAATGTGTTTTTCATTGATGAATTGGATGCACGTAATTAGGGAAAATTTAGGAAAATATTAGTATTTTATAGTGAATTGATGGATTTGAGGTTGTTTTGTGTATTGGGAATTGAAAAGGTAGGAAAATTTTTTCCCATTTATTGTAGGTGAACTGAGCCTATATGTTTGTTTCCATTTCATATATACAACAAAAATTCATATATTGACGCAAAACAATGGTTTTGTTTCCATGGAAGTTCAAAATTGCACTTTGCCAACTGAGAGTGTGTCCTGACAAGGACCAGAATCTGGTTACTGCAAGGAATATGATCAAGGTTGCTGCTGCTGACCATGGAGCAAGACTTGTCATTTTG
Organism: Stellera chamaejasme; assembly: GCA_024586325.1. Classification (NCBI taxonomy): domain Eukaryota; kingdom Viridiplantae; phylum Streptophyta; class Magnoliopsida; order Malvales; family Thymelaeaceae; genus Stellera; species Stellera chamaejasme. The sequence continues at coordinate 4,016,088 of CM044986.1, forward strand.
CCGGTGATTTTAACTTTTTACATCATTTTTTGTCCTTTTGTCCCTTCATTTTTACCTTTGAATCAACATCTGTATATATATGGTACTCAGATGGAATAAATTTGATACCTTGTTCAAGATGGGTTGTCTGAAGAAAACTTATTTGGGGGGGTGGGGGAGTTGGTATTTTTGGAAAATAGGGAGAAATTTTGCAGAGGGAAATTTTGACTTTGGAAATTTGAGAAAAAAATTGCAGAGAGGTGGGAAATGAAAGAAACTCTTCACACCAACTTTAATTTATTATCCTTACCTTCCCTTCTTTCTCAAACGGTTACTTTTATCCTCTTTCACTTTATTACTCTCAAATCTCATTCTTAAATCTTTGTGCTTAATCAAGCTTTATCTTTTTTGTTGGGGCAAAGGGTGTACTATTTTCAGACTCTGATCTTGCAATGTTGGTTTGATTTTACAACAGGAGATGTGGAACTGCCCTTGGTCAGATGAGTACTTTGACAAGTTTGTTGAGGATTTTGGTGCAGATGGATCTTGCATGTCATTCTCTTTGTTATCAGAAGCTGCTTCATGTTATGGAATTACTATTGTTGGTGGGACTATGCCTGAAAGAGAAGCTGGCCAGTTGTTTAATACCTGCTGCATTTTTGGACCTGATGGGAAGCTCATAGCTAAGCATAGGAAGGTCAGCAAATTAAATCTATAAGCTGTTGATCATTGAAATATCCATAATTGGTATTATGCATCATGTCTGTAGCCAGCTTTTAACTCAATCTTAGGCCATAAATCTGCACCAAACTCTGAATACCTTGAGTGTTCACCTCAGGAAGCTCTTGGTATTGTAGTGAAAACATACCTTATGCTTTAACATAAGCTACTTCATGCCGATATAATGACATATATTCGCTTTTTGCCATCGTTATTCTCAAACTATAATTACTTATCTAGAAAAGGTGTCACTTAATGAACCAATAAGCAAATATGAGAAATGTGTTTTGTCAGACTTGGCAGTTTTCTTCTTCGTAGAATAAGGGTGCATAGATTTCCACCAGAATAGTTATAGCTAACTCAAATATGAAAAAGAAATTATATAATGTTATTTTCTTCTTTGTTATGCCCTGTAGATGCATCTTTTTGATTGTGACATTCCAGGGGAATTCTATTTCAAAGAATCTGATAGTTTCAGTGCTGGTGATAAGCTTACTATTGTGGATACAGGTAAGAATGTGCTTTGAGATGACCATGCAAGGCTAAATCATTACTTCTCTGTATATATGCACTCAAATCATTTAAGAGACAATTTTTTTTTGGGGAAAAGAAACTACTTATTTTATTTATGTTTAAAATTATTAACAAATTTTAGATCTCCAAATTTTACTCGATCAAAAGTCAAGTGATGCTAGATAACCTTGAGATTGCACTTGTACCATTTCAAATGTGTAGCTTCGATTAGTTAACTAATACTATGAACTTGATGCTACTAACTATAACCTTTTCAGGATTTTAAGTGCAGTATGAGGTTGATGAATTTCCATAACCTTGAAATGCAGATGTCGGTCGAATCGGGTTAGGGATTTGTCATGACATTCGTTTTCCTGAACTTGCCATGCTTTATAGAGAAAAAGGTTTGTAGATATTTCTAATATGAAAGCATCACCCTAGATCATAAGCTACTAGAAATTCCGGAGGAGCTCATTACAAATAGAGCGGAATGGAGACGCAGGATTCATGTAGCCGACCCCAACAACGAGTTGGGATTAAGGCTCGGTTGATTGATTGATTGAAAGCATCACCCTCCACACACATACACACGTTACAGTTAAAAAAGATAGCAGCTAATATGAATTTCAGTTCAGGCGTACAGCTAATTTGCTATCCAGGAGCATTTAACGTGAGCACTGGTGAATTGTTTTGGGAACTCGTTCAGCGTGCTAGGTGATAATTAATTAAGCTTCATCCTTATGATCACTGTGTGTTATATAATACAGTTCTGGATCATTTACTGTTGTTAGTTACTGTTTGACATTTCAGGGCTGTTGATAACCAGGTAAGTCATATGCTTTGGCACTTTTGTGTTTCTTTCTTCTGCAGAAAGGCTCATGCTGTGTGATTACTGATTCTGTATTGTTTGTGTGGTAGTTGTTTGTTGCTACTTGTTCACCTTCTCGCAGTTCCAGTGGTGGTTCATATCAGATATGGGGGCACTCTACTCTTGTTTCACCGGTATGATAAGAGCAAAAATTTTACTACCAAATTTTACCACTTTCTGTTTGCATCTTAAAGTTATGCCCCACAAAACGTTCTATTTCTTTCCACTCATCTTAAAGTTGGGTTCCACCGAACTTTTTTTCTTTTCAAGTGTGTAAACTTGTCAAAAACATTTACTTTCAACTACTCGCTTTAATCTCCGCTCTGCGCTCAGTCGCGTACTACTAATTTTATGAGACGGAGGGAGTATCTTGCTTGCTTGGTTATTCTACAAACTAGTAGTAGTAATCCATAAGAACTTGTTATAAACTTGTAGCTAATTGCTTTTAATTACAGTCTGGTGAAATAATTGCCACTGTGGGTGAGGAAGAGACTGTGGTTGTTGCTGAGATTGACCTTTCTGAAATAAATAATCAGAGGTGGGTCTTTAGTTGTTTGTAGATTCTTTGATCGAATTTTGATAAAACTATGATATGGTACATAATCTTCTATAAAGTTTGCAACTTGTTCATTAAAGTTTGATAAGTTTTCAACTGACCATTATTTTCAGCACCCCCGCGCCGCCTAATATGAGATGCCTTTTGTGTTGATTCTGCAGGGAGAGCATCCCAATAGAAAAACAGAGAAGAAGCGACATTTATCGGTTGACTGGCGTGCAAGGCAAGGCGCTGGACAAAGAGAATTAAGTTGTGTATTAGATAGGCGCGAACTAGTTTTTTACCCAAAATAATTAGTACAATTAATCAGAAATTAACTATCTTACATTTTAAAACCATGTTTAAACAGTACTGAAAAGTTAACTGAGAGTTTTATCATGTGTGGTAGATGTACGGACCATCCGATGCAGTTAGGTTTGGTTTGTCATGGAGTTATTATCCTGTCTGATTAGATGTATAATATTATTGTGCTTGGGTTTTGAAGGGTTGTGATTTATGGTTCATTGTTTCTAGAAGACCACCTCATTGGAGTTATTATCCTGTCGCTATGAACGCTTGTTTGTTTCTTGCGTTTTTCTTCCATATACTTGATATAGTTGTCATTGTGATAGGAGTTTTTCTCCTCCAGATGATTTAGTTTCTCCCGAGTCTCTTCTATCTTTAAATTGATGGAAAAAATTGGTGTTGCCTCTGTTCAACAGGTATGCTTTTTTGCATGTTTTACTTTAGTTGTGCGTTTTACGGTGTACTTTGTATTATTTTATTTATTTTTTCTCTCAGCATTATCAAATATAGGCTAATTCTTGCTATTATTTCTATTGATACTTGATTGTGTTTATTCCCAGACAGGGAAAACATTTTTCTTTTGTCTTTGCTACACTGTCAAGGTCGGGTTTTGGGTTTTCCTATGACATCTGCCTCCATTTCTTTCCAGACTGAGGTTTGTCTTTCAATTTCCTTTTCATCCTTTTTCTTGAACTTTTACTACTTTATCTGGGTTTTCTATGGTTCATCTGAAGTCCTCTACTGTTTTTTTACCGCTTCATGATTCATGCGACAGGTTGCATTTTGTTTATATATATATATATATATATTGTTTTAGGATGCTTTCCTGCATTTAGTGTGCATGGTTCATTTGCTCTTCTTCTTCTCTCTTTTTGTTTTTTTGTTTTTTTGTAGAAATACTCAAGTTTCAACTTCTTTGAGTATAATCTGAACCTTAGAGCTACTATATATTACTAGCTGTTATACAATTAAGGTTTTCATAAGATTAAGTTCTTCATGTCGAGTGGTGATATTCTACCAAAAGAACAAAAAAAGATAAAAATTTGGAAACAGAGCAGTAGTGCGCACTACAACATTAAGTTGATTTGATAAACATCAGCAAGTGCATGTTCCCTATTTGCATCATTGTAGCAACCGGTATAATGAATACAAACAGTAATAGCAAAAATATCAGATAAAGTGCTGGAAAATCAATGGCAAACAGTATGTCTTTTGAAAATTTGAAGAGATATTAGAATGTTCTTTGTTTCCCCCTTTTCAGCTTATTACCAAGCATTTCCCTCTATTATACTACTTCCTTTTTATTGCACTTATTGTCAGTATAGACTCTTTTGTTTTATTGTTGCAGTTGATCTACTCTATATATTTGAATGTAATGTCATCTTTCATTTTTCTCTCTTTTCATTTAAGCTTACTTTAGGGCTTACTTTAGGTTACCTTTGTTCCTAATCAGATAGAAGCTCAGTTCCAAACCCTTCACAGTTGCTCTTCTCATAGGTAATCCTTTCTTTCATCAATTACACATCATTTTATGTCATCATGAACTTACTAATATTATGTGGATGTTATGTTTGTCTACTGAATCACTTAATGTTTTTTCCCTTATATCTATAATGCATAAATTTCATGAAATTGCTCTTTTCAATGGTCATATATGGTCAAAACATTTGATGACCACTTTACACTATCATGATTAGACAAGTTACTTTCTTTCTCATAAATATGAAAAAAACGAAAAAGATCCAATCTATTTCTTATGCCTTATAATGTCGCTCCGGATGATATGTTACCCGATAATATAGTTAATGATCATAGTACTACATCTTCACTTCAAAACAAAATAAGAAATGTCATGCTCATTGGTGAGATGAGTTCACCTGCCGGGTGCTCCGAAATTCAGAGCTCTATTAATTCTGGAATGGATAACCCCCGTTGGATTGTTTGGGGCAGATTCATGCATATGGGGATGAGATTCCACAGTCATCTACTTCTGAGCATCCTTTTCAAATGAACTGTAGCCAATGCTATACTCCTCAATCAAATAGCTCACTATTGTCTTCTCGGAGACGAACTCAGCATTATGAACCTACTCCAACACAAGTATTGCCACTGCAGATCCTACATTCAGGTATGCATTATTCCCACCAGCTTTCCACAGAATTTGATGATATTAAGAAAATGTTTGCTTTAATATAATTAATGCACTTTTTGCAGCTGTTTCATCATATTATATTGATTTAGGAGACTGTAATTATACTACAGAGCGCCCTAAGTATCATGGATGTTGTCTTGGTGGCAAGGTTGTTGTTCCTAACCATAGAGAACCTCCTCAAGCTATTAAGAACCTTTATAGTGATGCTCATTTTATGGAGAATATCAGAGCTTATAATATGATGTTTGCCATGATATCATTTGGAGCTAAGATTGATGAAGCAATTAATAATGGTGGTGGGCCCTATGTCTTTAGAGTTGAGGGCCAGATTTCACATTGGATAGGATCTCTTTGTCCACCTGATGACAACAATCCAAGATTCTTGCAAATGTATATCTATGACACTGACAATGAAATTCAAGATTCTTTCAATAGGCTTCGCCACTTCAGTCAAGGGAGTAATCAGGAGGTGAAGCCTGAGATATTTGAAGCTTTGATCAAAACATTGGATGAAAACATTGATTTAGTAAAGTTGTTCTGGACAGCTAGAGATAAATATGCAAATGGTGAGGCACAGGATTTCAGGATCCGTTTATATAGTGGTGTAGCTCAGACATGTTATGATCATCCAGTTCATGGTACTATTGGTGCAATTATATATGATAGCAGTCCAAAAGCTAAGAATGACTATGATATTATCATAGATGGATATGCTCACTATAGAAGGAGGAGTCATGGGATGTTTGTCATGAAGAATGGAGTAGAGTTGGACAATTCATATGTTGTTCCTCACAATAGATTGCTTTCTCTGGTTTTCCATGCTCATATAAACGTTGAGTTTTGTGGATGGAGAATGATGATCAAGTATCTCTTCAAATACGTCTCCAAACGTGCTAACCGTATACAAGCAAAAATTACCAAAATCATTGGTGAACCAGCTATCAATGAGATTCAGAACTATCTTGATTGTAGATACATTTGCTCTCATGAGGCGGTTTGGCGCATATTCGAGTTTGATATACACAAGAGAGAGCCAGCTATGCAAATCCTTGTTGTTCATCTAGAATCAATGCAACAAGTAACATTTCGTCAAAATGAGTTACTGCAGTCTGTTGTCAGCAATCCAATGAATAAAAGAACCACACTCACTCAATGGTTGAACAACAATGCATTTGATTCCACAGGACGCCACTTAACATATCTTGACTACCCTTCTGAATATGTTTGGTATAGTAATTCTCGAGAATGGAGTCGAAGACTAACAAGACGTACACCTGCTATCGGAAGGTTAATCTATGTGCATCCTACTTGTGGTGAGCTATTCTACCTGAGATTACTCCTTCACAAGAAAAGATGTAAAACATATGAAGACAATCGAACTGTCGATAATGTCATATTCACAACCTATCGTGCAACATGAGAGGCTTCAGGCCTTCTTGGGGATGACAAAGAGTGGGATACAACATTTGAAGAAGCCGCTACCTGGGCTGTCGCACGAGAACTAAGATTGCTCTTTGCTCACATGCTACAATGGTGCGAAGATTCGAATACACTTGCCTTATGGAGAAAACATTGGCGTAAAATGAGCGATGACATACCCTTACGTATTAGATCGATTCATTCTATTAGAAATCTGCATGTGAATGATCACTATCTTGAGAACTACACTTTATATGAGCTTGAGATGGTGTTGAATTCATGCTCAAAATCACTCGCTGACTTTGGCCTTCCTATACCACCTGCAGATTACTTTCAGAGTTAAGGAATAGACTTTTGATAGAAGAAAAAGCTATGATTAAACTCTTATGTCAGAGGAACATGAAAGGTTGGCATCTGGGGTGAACATGGATCATAGAAATATTTATAATTTGATCATGAATGTTTCAATGCAACATCAACAAGAGTTAATCTTTGTGTATGGCCATGGTGGCACTGGAAAAACTTTCGTTTGGAGAACCATTATATCTGCACTTCGAGCTATTGGAAAGATTGTTCTTGTCGTTGCTTCCTCTGGCATTGCATCCCTTCTTCTACCATCAGGTAGGACGGCTCACTCTCACTTCAAAGTCCCACTTGAGATTACAGATGATTCAGTATGTCATATTAAGAAAGGTACCCAGCTAGCAAAATTGCTTATTGAAACACAACTTATCATCTGGGATGTGGCACCAATGAATGATCAAAGATGCTTTGAAGCTTTGGATAGATCGTTGAGGGATATACTTAATCAACCTGATGCTCCTTTTGGTGGTAATTTGGTAATCCTAAGAGGTGACTTTAGGCAAACACTACCAGTCAAACCTAAAGGAACAAAGTCAGATATCATGGCCTGCTCATTACCTAGATCTTACCTATGGAAACATTTCAAAGTCTGCAGACTGACTCAAAACATGAGGCTTTTACAACCGAATCTTGCACCTGATGCAATGTCAGCTATTGCTGATTTTTCATCATGGCTATTAGACATCGGAGATGGGAACGTTGGTTTTCCAGATGAAACTGATGTGGTGGACACAAAATGGGTTCAAATTCCAGCTCAATTTATAATAGACAATCACGAGCATGCAATCATTGAATTGATCAACTTTATATATGATCAAGATACACTTGAAAATCCAACCATCAAAGCTTTATCTGGCAAAGCTATTACCTGCCCCAAAAATGAAACAACTGATTGGATAAATGAGCAAGTTTTGGTACTTTTGCCCAGAGATGTTGTTCCCTACTTAAGCTTTGATGAGATTACTCCTCTTGCAAATGAAAGGGGACACACATAAACACTATATCCTCCTGAATATCTCAATACACTAAATTTCAGTGGCTTTCCGCATCGATCACTCGATTCAGTTAAAGATTGGAGCGCCGATCATGCTTCTTCGGAACATCAATCAAGTCGCAGGCCTCTGCAATAGCACAAGACTAATTGTCACACAGTTATTGACTAAAGTCATAGAGGCTCAGATCATAATTGGAACCAAAACTGGAAACAAAGTCTTCATTGCTCGCATCACACTTTGTCATAAAAACCCAGAACTCCCATTTGTGTTTAAGCGAAGACAATTCCCAGTCAGACTATGTTATGCTATGACGATCAATAAAAGTCAAGGCCAGTCATTGAGTAAAATAGGCATTTATTTGCCTGAACCGATGTTCAGTCACGGTCAATTGTATGTAGCTTTCTCGAGAGCAACATCATCTGCTGGCCTTAAAATATTACTACCTCCGTCCCTTTTTAATAGTTACGTTTCTTTTTCAGCATCTAATCTATGTATTTTTTTCTTAAATATTTTGGTATATAAAGTTAAGTAGCTTATATATATATAAGTTAAATCAATGTGTCTAGTTTCTAAAAATATTTTTAACAAATTCTTTCTAGTAAAAAATTGAGTCAAACAAAAGTGTAAAAGTCAAACGTAATGATTAAATAGGGATGGAGGGAGTAATATGCCAGCAAGAAAATCAACCACCAAATTCGACAAAAAATATTGTTTATTCAGATTTTCTTAAAACGATTTAATTGTCTCAGGTTTTAATGCATACCTTCTAACATGTTTGCTTACTGATCATAATCAATACTATTTGTATTACATTCATTAATTTCTTATTGCAACCTTTCTATTTAGTTTGCCCTGTGTTACAATGATGTGTTCATTTTATTTACTTGCAGGATGGACACAAAACCATTGATGAATCTTAAGCCTAAAGATGCTGACACACCTATGGAAATTAGAGCCTATAGATAATGGATTAGCCATGGCTCCCGGAGTGCTCTATGGTTTCTCTTCATTGATAAACATGTAATTACTATTCACAATTCACGCGTTTGCCAATCTTCTTAATTTCTTACCTTTAAATTAACTCTGCACTTGATTTATTTATTACCTTTTTATATCAAGGGAAGTGCTATAGAAGCTACTGCAAAGCTATTCAAATATTTGCACTTAAAGCTATTCATATCTATTATTATAATATAAAGCAGGAGACACTCACACACGTGAAGAAAAAAAAACGGATTGCTGCAATTTCAGGCTTCCACGTCAGCCAAGCCTCTTTTTTTTTCCCTACTCACATGTGCGTTGACTCTATTTATATTAATTGGAAATTATTAATTCCAATTTTTGATGAACCATAATTTACATTTTGAGTGATTCTATTTATGTTAATTATAAATCTATTAATTAACGGAGACACCGATTGTGCCAGTATTGGCTATCTAATAGATGCTCTGACACTATAAATTCAATGGAGGGCTCCACGTAACATGCATCTCTACCATTGTTCTTGATATATACTTTGCACAGAATGTCACCTCTCGGTATTGAGAAAAACAAAATGACAATCCAGCAGGAAGTTATTCATATTGATTCGGACAGTAGTGACACCGATGATATAGATGCACTCATTCGACACGACCATGCTCATTTACAAGAAATGGACGACCTCATGATGGAGAGACGTCAAATGCAGACTCAAATGATTTACCTAGAGCGTCAGAACAGAGAACTTATCCAACAAAATTCCATCCTGCAACACCAGGTAAATATTTATGCACTATTAAATTTATATGATCTAATAACATAACTGATGATAAACTTTTGTCATTCAAATAGGTTGATACCATGAGTGGAAATCAACCGCCTTTGATGGATGATCTCTCTCTACCCTACAGCCCGATGAGCCCCTGGAAAATAAACAAGTGTCTCAAAGGATCAGGAAATACTGAAGGACCAGCAATGTACACTAAGGGCCTAGAAGTGTACTTGATTTACTGAAAATGGTTGAAGGATAATGGAGGGGATGTTTATGAAACATATTAGACGTTTATTGAATAACATTGTTTTCTTACACTATCGATATGCTTTATTGAATAAGTGGCATGTTGCCACTTAGACGTTTAATAAAATAGTTATTTTATTTTATTGGTGGCAATTATTAAAATGTGTTTGAATAAAAAAGGAAACGGTAAATCTATTTGCTAAAGTATCAGAATTGATAGCAAAATTTCACTTGCAATATTAAAGTGATTTGCTAAATATTAAAGTGATTAATTAAAAAGGAAAGATAATGGGTGGTTAATTGAAAATCCACGCACACAATTCACTATTTTAAACAACCGGCAAATTATGGATAGTTGTGTCAATTGAAATTCCTAGTACGCATAAAAAGCGCCAAACCCCGATAATTTCGGAAATCATGTTAAATTTACAAGTAGTACTGAACTTATAAATTGGGCCTCAGGATACCCTTTCCTACCCACAAAAAACACTAGCATAGTACAACAGAGATACAAAATTCTCTGGTAGCTACTCTTTCATTATCTATTTGCTCTGAATAATTTATTTTTTTTGTGAGTCAATACTTTAATCTAAGTGTTCATATTCCATGTAGGTATGAGGAACCCACCGAAAAACAACTCAGATAAAGTTGGTGAAATGCGGAGGCTGATCAAGTCTTTGAGGACGGAAATCAAAACATTGAAAGAGCAGAATGCACTTCTTGATGATCAGAACAAGAAATTGATGCATCAAATGCATGAATCTAAACGCGCCATTGAAGCACTTAAAAAAGACAACGCCGAGCTCGCCGAAGAAGTTGAGGAACTGAACGGTGAAATCGCAGTGATGATTGGATAAAATTGATATTTAGCCTCAGGGTTTCTTTATTTAAAAAATCTTATATTTAGCCTCAGGGTTTCTTTATTTAAAAAATATTATAATAAAATGAAATTATTTGGTTTCTATATATTTTGCTTCCTTACACTTGTGATTGTCATTAGCAAAAATCAAACTTCCGTGTTAAAAAAAACGCCTATTCTAACCACTTAATTGACTTCAGTATTTCATGGGGAGTATTAATAACATTCATTTTTAATCTATTATTAAAAGGCGCCAATCATACTCAAATTTACCTTTTTTACCTTTACTTTTGAATTAATAGATAGGTAGATTTCTCTTCAAGAGCTACCTATATGAATATCTTTCCCTTAAGAATTTATTCTACATAATAAAACCATGATTCTCATTCATATCTTTCCTTTATTAATATCTTTCCTTTACGAATACCTTTCATTTATGAATATATTCTACAGACTACATGTTATTTCAGGCATTTTCATTTTGGTCTGTTTGTTTGTTCCGCAGTAACCCCCATTTATCCACTTTTTCGACAACCTAATCCGAGTTAAGAAATGACAGAAAATCATTCTGAGGGTGCAAATGGTATAAGGGTTAACGATGATTACCATGTCCAGGTGATGTCTACGAATGAGTGGCAAGAGAAACAGAACCAGGCGCTCCGCATGAGAATTCATATCCTGGAGGGACATGTCCAGGCATTGCAACAAACTGTTAATATGCTGAATGAACAGGTATAATGCGTTAATCGAGTGATACAGATTACTTATAAATTATATAACATTTTGAAAATTGAAACCCAGGTTATGGACAGAGACTGCATAATTGCAGACATGCATGCTCAAGCAACCCTCACCTGATGTAGTAGGGAACGTCAACAGCAGAAATCGCTTAAAGAGGGTCAGAACAAGTTTCGGGTGCAGGGAAGGTTGTACAAGTGGGCATCAGGCGTATGATCTATTTGATCGATGGTACAAGGGTTAAGTTGGCATTTTTTTTGTTCTCTGAGTACTTATGATGTTCCACAAAATAAATGGTCACATTATAGAGTTTAGGGACACTGCGCTCAACATACTCTCTAAATCACCATGTTGTTCATCGGTTTCATATCTATGAAATAATAATATATTTTTCTTATGTTATACACCTATATTCATATTCATGGTCCGACAATTAAAACTTATTGCAACTACACCTTATGATAATTAACCGAACACAGCAATTCATCAACGTCATTATTTTGTTCAGAATAAGGATAGATTACCGAAAAGAAATTTAAATTTATCCGCTAATGAATGAACATAAAAACAGCACCACCGCGGTGACGAAGAGCTGACTTACAAATTAAATTTTTAAGTAAAACGGATACGTCAACAATAGCCAAAATAAAATAATTTATAATTAATGAAGATTATTATTGGGCGCAAAATAAGGATATTTTACCAACCAAAATTTATCCCCTTCAGAATGAACATAGAAACAGCAACTGGCACTATGATGGAGGGCTGACTTAAAAATTAATTTTCAAAGTAAAACGGACAGGTCTAGAGTTGCCAAAATTAAGTAATCTAAAATTAATGAAGATTACAATTGGGCGCAAAATAAGGATAAATTACCAACCAAAATTGCAAATTTGAGCTAACGAATCTCCATTAAAAGAGCAATCTACATCCCATGGAAACTTGGATAAATACTTAAATTTCGATGTAAAAACGGAAACGTTTATCAAGTCTGCAAGATCATAATCTCGCGGTAAAAAAGGATAAATTGGCGGAGAAATTTGCAAAATTGTGGCAATGAATAAATGCTAATTATGCATGGAAAATTGACGACCAATAGAGCACGCAGTAGTGAGGAGCGGAATGGCACTTGATAATTGTTGGGTCGTGCCACATAACCTTGAATTAGTCGTCAAATACGATTGCCATGTGTGTGTTGAAAAGACAAACAGGGACATGTGTGTCAAATATCTATGTAAGTACATGCATAAAGGCTCTGATCGGTCCACTGTGGTTATTGAACGTCAATCCAATGGGTCACAGCCAAGTTCATCTTCAACCGTTCATGAGCGTGATGAGATTAAGCAGTTTATGGATTGTCGGTACATATCGGCATCGGAGGCATGTTGGCGTATTTTTGGTTTTTTCATACATAAACATGAGCCCTCGGTTGATCGACTATCTTTCCATCTCCAAAATGAACAAAGTATTGTTTTCGATGCGACATCAGATTTACACGACGTTGTGCAGACGCATACAGATAGTGTTACTAAGTTTCTTGGTTGGATGGATTGTAATCGCATGGATCCTGAAGCCCGACAACTAACTTATGTTGAGTTCCCCAGTCGGTATGTATGGAAGAAGCAAGATAAGTGTTGGTCTAAACGTAAAAATGGTCGTAGTGTTGGTCGAATTAGGTTCGTTCACCCTACTGCCGGTGAGCGCTACTATATGAGACTCTTAATGAATGTTGTTCGTGGACCAACATCATTTGATGATATTCGAACAGTGAACGGGGTGTTGCACTCAACCTATATGGATGCATGCATGGCTCTTGGATTGTTAGAAGGTGATGGAGAATGGCATGAGGCTATCCGTGAGCCGTCGCAATGGGCGATGGCTGCCAGTTTACGTGAGCTTTTTGTTACAATCATTTTGTTATGTGATGTGATCATGGGATCCCCAAGCAACAACAAGGAGTCCCGGACGAAGAGGCAGTCGAGTGAAGCTCGGAGCAACCCCTCGGCGAGTGGGTTCAAAGGCCCAGGCGACCTAATCCATGGTCTGGACTAGCACCTGACAGGGAAAAAGGCAACGCCTCCACGCGAGGACCCTACAAGAGGCCTCAAGGCGTAGGAGAGGCTTCTGCACACGAAGGTATCCAGGCGATGGCAAAGCACTTTGGCAAAGCCGTCCCTGTGAAGTCTCAAGGCGAAGGATGAACTGCATCATGCTAAGGCATCCAGAACACTGGCGAAGCCTCCAGGCGAAGCCATTCCTGCGAAGCCTCAAGGCAAGGGCTAGGCTTCCTCAAACAAAGGTGTTCCGGCGATGGCGAAGCCTTCAGGCGAAGCCATCCCCACAAACCCCCCAAGGCGAAGCCCTCATGCAACAATGTCCACGAGAAGTCTTTAAGGTAAAGGCAGGGCCTCCCTGCGAAGCTTCCTGGCGAAGGCGAAGCCTCTGAGCGAAGTCATCCCAGCAAGTCTCCTAGCAAAGGCAACGTCTACAACAAGAAGACTTCCAGTTCAGACGCTAAAGAAGAGTCTTCCTACCGCGAAGCCTCCAAGCAAGGCGAAGCCTTCTTCGCGAAGCCTCGAAGAGAAGGCGAGGCCAAACCAGGCAAAGCCTTCTCCGCAAAGCTTCCTAACGAGGGCGAAGCCTTCAGAGCGGGGCCTCTAGTCAGACGAAGCCCTCCAGCAAAGCCACCTAAGCTTATTAAGTCGGCCAAACCACTCCCGACCATTCTGGCCCCTCCCGCCTTTCACGCTGACACTTGGGAGCGAACTTATCTACTTTTACCTTTTTATCTTTTAGTCAGACATGCATGCAAAAGTACTGTACACTTTATGGCATGCATGCACCTTTTTGTAAGAGTCTGTTCCCTTCTTCCCTATAAAAGGAACAACAGGCTCCTAGAATAGATAGAACATGTTTAAAGCTTAAGAAGGAAAATTCCTTAAGCCCGGTTCTCACCCCCTTGCTATTTTCCGCCATCCCCCTTGATTGTTTATCATCAAGTTTAATATCTAGTATTGCTCAATCCCGTAGTTGAGAGGTGCTAGATCTTCCATACTCCCCAGGCTTATCGCAGATATTGCCCAACCTCGTAGTTGGGAGGTGTCTGTGGCCGAATCTATCCCTTCTTGTTCGTCGACTCCTTCAAGCAAGATCTGCGCTTCCGTACGATCTCGTGGCTTCGCGTCAAGTGTACCCGTGATCGTATCATTATGTCAGGTATCTGATCTAGTGGGACTTTGGCATAAAAATAAAGAAGTTTTGTGTGATGACATATTGTTTAACCAGAGAATGGTTAGAAACATCCCAGACCTTGTGCTAAGTGAAACAGAGATCTTCAACTACGGCCTATATGAGATAGAGAAGTTGCTTAATAGGTTGGGTCATACACTCAATGATTATGAGGGCATGCCGTTACCAGACTTGAGTGCATTAGAGTTGGAGGATAACTCATTGATGTTTGAAGAGCTTAGCTATGACAGGGAGGCATTGCGTGTTGAACACATTAATCTGGTAAATGGTTTGAATGATGGACAACTTAGAGTTTATCAATCCATCATCAACTCTATTCAAGATGGAAAAGGTGGATTCTTTTTTGTGTATGGTTGTGGTGGGACTGGTAAAACATACTTATGGCGCACCATCTTAGCTAGAATTAGATCAGAAGGGAAGATAGCCATCACTGTTGCATCATCAGGCATTGCAGCATTGTTGTTACCGGGGGGCAAGACGGCGCACTCACGTTTTAAGATTCCCATTGAGATTGATAGAGACTCATTTTTGAATGTTAAGCCTTCAACACCGTTGGCCGATCTCATAATACGGGCATCTGTGGTAATATGGGATGAGGCACCAATGGCACATCGACGTGCATTTGAAGCACTGGATTGGTCCTTTCGGGATTTGATGCGTGGTGTTACCCCAGGTGCAGACATGTCCATTTTTGGTGGTAAAACAGTTGTCCTTGGTGGTGATTTTAGGCAGATACTGCCAGTTGTTCCCCGTGGTAGTCGTGGGGATGTGGTGGCGGCAACAATTTGTTCGTCTTACTTATGGCCCTATTGCAAATTGCATGTGCTGTCTCAAAACATGCGTGTTCAAAACTCAACGATGGGGGATGCTGCACTATTTAGTGACTGGTTGCTTAAATTGGGTGAGGGTAAGTTGGCACTGCAAAAGTTATTTGATGACGACGAGGAAAGCACATGGTTAAAGATTCCAGACTCCTATTTAGTTCGGACGACGGGTTGTGCACTTGACATTGTTATTAATACGACATACCCGGATTTGTGTAACAAGATATCAGATAAAGAGTATCTCCGTGAACGAGCAATATTGAACCCGATTAATGACACAGTTGATGTCATTAATCATCGTATGATGGCCGAGCTTGAGGGTGAAAGTGTTAGATACCTTAGTGCAGATCGGGTATCCCCAACATGTGAGAATGCTGAGTCTTAGATAGAATTATATCCTGTTGAGTATTTGAACACGCTAAAGTTTTCTGGATTGCCAAATCATGAGTTAGTCTTAAAGGTGGGAGTGTCAATTATCCTTATGCGAAACTTGAACCAAGCAAATGGATTATGCAATGGTACACGATTGGTTGTCACAAAGCTATCATCCAGGGTGATTGAAGCTGAAATACTTGCTGGTGGTTTCGCTGGACACCGTTGTTTAATCCCATGTGTCGAGATGATACCTTCCGACACCAAACTTCCGTTTCGGTTATCCCGACGCCAGTTCCCATTAAAGCCATGCTTCGCGATGACAATTAACAAGAGCCAAGGGCAAACATTCAAACGTGTTGGTCTATACCTACCACAACCAGTGTTTACTCATGGACAACTTTATGTTGCAGCATCACGTGTGACATCGTCTGATGGTTTCAAAGTGAGTATCGAGTCCGATGACCCGTTGAAAAGGATGTTCACAAAAAACGTGGTGTATACTGAAATTTTTGACAAATTATACATATAGAAATGTATGTTTGATTGTTTTTTTAAATACATGTCAGGTATTTATACGTATATTATTTCATAAGATAAGCGAATACTTTATTTAGATGAGAATATATTATATTTCAGATGGCCTCACGGAGTCCTCAGCAAAATCAACTAATTTCTCAGTTGGGCACTCGAGGGTACCACTGGTCTATCCGGGTTCGTATTACTCGACTATGGGATGCTGTGAACTCAACGAATGGATGTTTTATTGGAATTGAAATGGTGTTACTTGATGTCAATGTGAGTTTTATAAATACAACCTTCATTTCATAGTTATTATATATGATCACAAATACTAATTTTTATGGGAAGTACTTATAATCTTTCATTTTTTATACTTATAGAATGATCACATATCGGCCCGGATTGGACCTCAACTATGTGATAAGTATCGACCCAACTTGAAGGAAGGATCGGTGTATGTCATACAAAATTTTGCTATATCATCTGCACCAGCATATATGATGACAGTCGCGGGTGCCAAGAAAATATTTTTTAGTCCCCACACTAAAGTTACCTTGATGACTGGTGATTGTACTGATATTGCCAAGCATAAGTTTGACTTTGTTGGGTTCAAGGACATTCCACAACGTTGGCCTAGGAATATATTGCTCACGGTATTTAAATATCATAAACTATTTCAACAATACTATATTACTTTTAGTGGACATTCTAACTACATGTTTATTACGACAGATGTTATAGGGAGGCTGAACAAGATCGATCCACCGAGGGATCAAGCAATAAAGAGAGGTGGGACAAGTAGGATGCAAACTGTCCATCTCATTAATGAAAGGTACGCGCATGTAATATATTTATAACATTTATGTTTTGTTTTGTGGATGTTCACACTTTTTATTATTTTGAATTAGTGGTTCTCATCTCGAGGTTGTTGTGTGGGGGGACATTGTTGGCTTACTGCATGATATAAGTCAACGAGATCCAGACCTGACTGCTGTATTGGCATGCACCAGCACACATGTTTGTCGGTTTAAAGGTGAGGTGCTTATTTTTGTTGGTCATTATAAAGTATTAGATATGATATTTATAAGTACACATCCAAATATATATATATATATAGACACACACACACACATCAAAATGTCATTTAATTTTTTATTGGCAGATAAATTTTACTTATCTTCAACATGTGCTTCGAAGCTATATGTGGATCCTGAAGTGCCAGAGACATATGTCTTGATCAACAGGTTTATTCTTTTTAATTTGAGTGATACTTATGTTTGACTGTTAAGGTGTTAGTTTGTCTAAATGATTGTCAAATTTTCAAAATCGATTATTTTTTTTTGGTGATAGTGGTTCAGTTATTAACAACATTCAAAATGTGGGTTCCTCACCAACCACGAGTACTGTCAGCATACGTGCTACCCTGCAGAGGCTTGCAGAGATTCGTAGTACTGGCTTATCAGAGGTAAGTGGGAAACATTTATGTTCTATATTCCATTTCATTTATAACAACTTTCGTGCTCATTATGTAGGGCCGCAATTTTAGTTGTCATGCTGTGGTCCTAGGCATCAATACCCAGATCCCTATGTGGTATTTGGCATGTCCCGCATGTGTGAAAAAAGTGGTCGCGATGGGACCCCAATACCACTGTGGCAGATGTGGAACAAATGTTCGTTCTCCGATGACCCGGTAATGTGATTGATATTTTAACGCAATGTCGCATTTTGTTTGTGCTAACACTCTCTCAAGTGACATACAGATTCATAATGTGGGTACTTATATACTTTACCTTACCAACATTGATGTTTAGTTACAAGCTTGAAATTAAGGTGCATGATCGGACACATGATGGGACACTGGTGTTGTTTGACAAGGTTGCAGCAAAACTTATTGGATGCAATGCACTTACATTGTCTCGTATTGAGTCTGATGTACGTATCCCTTTTTTATATTAATTGCATGTTAATAATATGTGTAAACTTTCTAATGTTACCAGTTATCATTATTTTATCATGTAGATCGAGGTATTTCGTAGAGTTAACAGGTTAGTGTCAATGGACCTCATATGGGATGTAGAATTGACCGACTACAATTTTGAGAACAAATACTCCGGGTTAATTGTCAAGAAGGTCTCTACAATTGACTACGCATTGAAATCTCTAAATCTGATAAACTCAATCAAGAATGTAAGAAATTATTTTTTTTACATTATTTTTGGTGCAATGAACTTTTTTATTTCATAATCGCACATTATATATCTATATATAGTATAAGAAATTCTCCCCGTCATTCAGGTTATGCATTCAAGATCGTCAATTCAGCTTGGTAAGCGCGTTGCTTCTATCGAAAATAAATCAACTGGACCACCAACAAAACGGTTAGTTGCTTGGTTGTCACTGTTATTGTTATTAAAACAAATATGTTATACATGTATTTATGTATTTCTAATACAATATGTTGTCTTCATACAAACAGATTTCAACATGAAACATCAGTAGAGTGTTCACTTCCGCAAGAGTTTGAGACTCAATCCGGTAATAACATGAGTGACCAAAAGTAATAACATGAGTGATCAAAAATGATAGGTGAGTATTTCAACAAATAAAGATAACACAATTTTGTGTTGTAATATTCTAAAAATATATAGATCACTAATGATACATTTACGACGTTGCAGGTTGATTATCAAATACCATCCAATCACAGATCTTCAGCATTAATGGACTCTGGTGGTTTTTTGGAATGTTGTTCTATAGTGTAATACATTTATGCCATTTAGCAGTTTTAGCCATTAAACTACTGAAATATTCTTTTAATTTTTTTTACATTTGGCATCCGTTGATAAAAATAATATTAAAATAGTCATCCCGTGTCGAAGACGGGTATGTACACTAGTTATTGTTTATTGAAATACTATGCTGACTAATCTCTTTACAGATTATATAGGATGCCTTAACTTCACTTCAGACTTAATTTCATCAAAAGGCTCAACACGAAGGAAATTTAGAATTGAAAATTTGAGGTTCTTACATTTACTTCAGATCAGACTTACAAATTATTTTCATATCTAACTTTACTTTTAAATAAACAGTGGCAAACTTATTGATGCAACTTTCTGGGATGAAGCTGCAACCTTATTCAACAAAAATGTTGTTACATCAATGTGAGAGCCTATCATCATTGCCATCAGCTCCATGAAAATCACACAATACAATGGTTACATCAACACAAATAAATTCCGTTAAATATCTATCATTATCAACTTTTAATACCCCAATTCTCTCTTTTCTTTTTTAAAAAAATGATTTCTTTATTTGCATCATTTAATAAATGATTCAATATTAATATTACTTATTAGTATATATAGATTATAATTAAAAACATGAATAAATTTAATTATAAATTAACCAAATGTATCAATTAGAATAAAAAACATCCAAAATCATATAGTTTTTACAAAAGTGTCCTACGGGGGAGGCAAATCGTAATCGTCACCCTAATTTTCACGCGGCGGGGAATGGTGCTCCGAATCGTCAAACGCCTGTCTGTTGAACCCCAAAGAGAATGAGTTAAACGACACATTACTCCGCCTAAACAACTCCGGGTCGTACACATTATTGTGCGGCGGCTACTGAGGTGACTGCTGCTGTGGCGTCGGCATCATCGGGGTATAATAATCAGCACCGCGGATGTTGGGTGTCTAGAACCCTGTAGTCGTGCGTCAGGAGGACTATTGAGGTTACAACTGCACCGTCGGGATCATGTATGTGGAGTAGTTTGGAGGATCCAGCAGAAGTGCTGGACCGCGGAGTGCGACCACCTCCTGTACGACCGGAGCCGGTGTGACCCCCAGAACGGCCCCGGTCGTGCAACCACGACCAGACCCGTGGCTACTATCACGCGTCGGAGACGTCATATTCTTACAAGACATAGTAGTTAGTACTAGGCTTGGCATGACAGAAGATAAATCAACATGGTAAAAAAGAAGATAGATCAACGTTCTAAAAAGATTGATCAACATGACAAAGAAGATAGATCAACATACAAAGAAGATAGATCAACATGGTAAACAAGAAGATCGGCATGACAAAGAAGATAGATCAACGTTCTAAGAAGATTGATCAACAAATTTTATAGAATTATGAATTTATTTCAGTATTTTTAGAATTTATTTAGGTATTTTAGGTATTATTTATGAATTTGTTGGTATTTTTTGGAATTTTAGTATATACTTTAGGTATTTTAGGTATTGATGTCGATCGAACAAGGTATTGATTCTGATCTAGCAAGGTATTGATGCTGATCTAACAAGCTATATTGATGCTGATCTAACAAGGTATTGATGTCAATCTAACAAGGTATTGATGCTGATCTAACAAGGTATTGATGTCGATCTAACAAGGTATTGATGTCGATCTAACAAGGTATTGATGCTGATCTAACAAGGTATTGATGCTGATCTAACAAGGTATTGATGCTGATCTAACAAGGTATTGATGTCGATCTAACAAGGTATTGATGGTGATCTAACAAGTTATTGATGGCGATCTAACAAAGTACTCCCTCCGTCCTTAATTAGTTGATGCATTTGTTTTTGCACAAGAATTAAGGTGGAGGGAGTATTTTAAGGAGTTTCCAATTATGCCCTTAATGAAAGGATTCGGTGGAAGTGTCACCGTTACCGTCACGGAAGGAAGTCTGGCTTCTTCTCGCTTAAGAAAGCTGTAGAAACTGGTCTGAAGTTTGATCCAACAGAAAAAATCGAAATTGCGATTTCTTTCATTTGGCGGGCTAATCGCAGCGCCAAATAATTCGAACCATCAATCAAATCCTACTCGTACACGCATAATGTTAAACCCAAAGTTGCGTTTGTTAATTTTCGGCTCCTTCATTCTCAACGACGACACGCATAAACAGAGACAAAAAAACGAAGCGTTTTTGAGGATGGATAATCGACCTCGGGGGCCTTATAATTGGTTGAATCTTGACCAAAGGCAAGAAATCTGTATTTTACTGTTAAAAGGGTGCGACGGAAACATGAAACCAAAGCATGGGTTGATCAATATTGTCTGTGAAAAATATGGTGTTGATCGTCAGACGGTTAGAAGACTTTGGACAGATGCAAAGGAGCAGATTCAGCATTCCGGAACTCTCAACGTTAATAGAAAGATGGCCGGAAATGTTGGGAAGAAAGGATTTGTGCTTAATTTGAGCAAGGTGCGAGCCATACCAATGGGAGACCGTTGCACAGTGAGATCGTTGGCGCACCAGTTAGGCTTATCCAAAACATATGTCCACGGATGTGTGCAACAAGGTACTCTTAGACATCATTCTAGTGCAATCAAGCCTTATGTGTCAGACTTTAATAAGAAACAAAGATTGGAATGGTGCCTTTCAAAGATTGAGACCAACTCAATCTTTACCAATCCAACCTTCATAGATTTTAATGATTATATTCATGTGGATGAGAAGTTGTTTTACATGACAAAAGAAGCAGCCAATGTTTATCTATTGCCAGATGAGATTGATCCTGAAAGGAGTTGTCAAAGTAAAAGGTTCATCACAAAGGTAATGTTTTTAGTTGCAGTAGCAAGACCTAGGTTTGATCTGGAAAAAGGTGTTGATTTTGATGGAAAAATTGGTTGCTGGCCATTTGTTTATCAAGAGCCTGCAAAGAGGGGGAGTAAGAATAGACCTGCTGGAACAGTTGAAACTAAACCTATGCTTTCGATCACTAGACCAGTCTATAGAGCCTACCTAATTGAGAAGCTTTTGCCAGCCATTCGTGTAAAATGGCCACATTCAATATCAAGAAATGTCATTTATGTGCAACAAGACAATGCTCCACCACATGTTCTAATTGATGATCCCGAGTTTGAGGCAGCAGCTATGGAGATCGGATTGAATGTAAAATTGGTTTGCCAACCTCCTAACAGTCCGGATATGAATATCCTAGACCTTGGGTGGTTTAGAGCAATAGAAGCCCTTCAACAAAAGCAGAATCTTAAAGATTTGAATGAGTTAATTGCTGCTGTTGAGAAAGCCTTTCTTGACTTGCCATGCACTAGTTTGAATTATGTTTTCATCAGCTTGCAATTGTGTATGGCAGAAGTTATGAAAGTTGGAGGTTCCCATGGATACAAGATACCACATATAAATAAAAAGGGTTTGGAGAAACTTGGTGTTCTTCCAAATCGAATTTCTGTGGATTGTGATATCATTGAAGGTGCACTAGAAAAATTGCTGGAGTAGTTGACACATGGATAATGTACTTTTTGTGTAATTTTGTGCATATATGGACTAGTTGACATGATGCTGTTACTTCATAGTCCTACAGCTCTGGACAGGTTTTTGGTTTTGCTATATGTAACTGTTGTTGCTGCACATGAAGTTGTAATAGTCTAAGGTGTGATTTCAGATTGGAGCATTTTGAAGTTGTTGTGTAATCTAAGGTGTAGCTTCAGATTACAGAACATGAAGTTGTAATCTTTCCTAAATTGTAATCTGGTCTATGATTATAAGGTATGAATCTTTTAGTTTTCATGAAAGTGTCAAAGTGATTACTTGTTCCAGTGTTGGTTTGATTCCAATGTTGGGTTGTTGTCATAGGAATGTCCTGTTTGTGACAGGAATTCTTTTAAAATTTCGTTTGGTTTTCAAAGATAGCATGTTTATCCATAACGGGAGTGATACAGAGAAGGACATCCCTTCTTGTTGCTTGAAGGCTAGAGCTTCAAGCCCTGAGCTTGAGGCAAAATGCCATTCGACTAGTATGAATTGTTTGTTTCTCTTGTTTATGATACACTAGCATCAAGGTTATGATACACTAGCATCAAGGTTATGATACACTAGCATCAAGGTTATGATACACTAGCATCAAGGTTATGATACACTAGCATCAAAGTTATGATACACTAGCATCAAGGTTATGATACACTAGCATCAAGGTTATGATACACTAGCATCAAGGTTATGATACACTAGCATCAAAGTTATGATACACTAGCATCAAGGTTATGATACACTAGCATCAAGGTTATGATACACTAGTATGAATTGTTTGTTTCTCTTGTTTATAGGGCATCATCTTTATCAAACATGCATTAAGAATTTAAAATCTTGTTAAATAGCCCAAAATCATCAGGAATACAGAAGAAGTTGAATGCTATATGCTTAATTGGAATGTTGATGTGCTTTAACTGTGACTAACACAAATTTCATGGTTCAGTTTTGTCAGTTGTCTGTCTGTTGGCAAACTTTGCAAACGTGCTTAGTTTAACCTTTTGTTTGATGGAATGGTGAGGTAAAGAACATGTTAAGGTTGATTATACCATATCATGAAATAAATGAATTTAAGTGTGACTGAGCTTTGCCTTGCCATATGTGCAGGTACATTCTTTCATCAAAAATTGAGAATAAACCAGATGATATAAAATCTGCAATAGATGCAAATTGGATCATAACAAATGATTTTACCATTAGTCACTAAAATATTCAACATACAAATGTGTCATACACCAACAACATCACACTGTTGTCTTGATGCTAAGGTTTGTTACAAAATTCAATATACCTAGCAGACTTCCACTTACAACTTTTCTTAGCAACAAACTAGAAGTACATCAAAAGACCAAGTCCATAACATGCTAGGTACATACTATTACATTTTCTAAGCTAGTCTTATTTGGTTACTTGTCAATTCTAGCCTTCACTTGATGATCCGAAATTTTGCTCTCGCTTCTAGGCCAATTGTCTCACAAATCATCAGCTCCCGAGCAGCCTCCGATGTAACCAAATAAGTTCCGCCTCAATCCAAAAATTATCCCCTTCAACAACACCAGGATGCTTGAAACAATTTTCATAAGAGGACCCATATAATTTGGTTGTTCTACTTGCTATAGAGATTTGCAACAATGACGACCTTCCGGGAAGATTGCATCGAAGAAACCAACTCGGTATGAAAATCGCTCTCATCTTTGTCTTCTACACCCTCCCGATCACTCATATTCTTTGTTGTCAAATCTGCAAAGAAAAGGAAGTGGGTAATTCATTAACATTAGGCTTGTACCTCCCTAACACACACCCCTGCATACACAAACAAACACCAGCTGCTCATAACCCTACAAGTCTAAAACAAACCGAGGCCACGAACAAGACAAAACACAGACTCCTAAACATCATTAAATTGAAAATGGCAGAACGATGAACTACCTAAAGAATTGAACTCACCAGTGAGTCCGAGTAAGCAACAGAGCAAGAGTAAGTGAAACAAGTTCAACAACTCTTATAAAAACACGAAAGAACAATTTAATCACCATGTGGATACCCATCCGAGAACAAACTTAATCGCTTAGCAAATGATAGAAGTACTTGATCGTTTATGTAGTGACAATACCGATTTGGAGCTCTGATTTCGCGAGAAAGACGACGCACTGAATAACTTTGGTAAACCCTAACACCAGAAATTGAAGCTTCGATTCCCGAACACCAGACTACTGATTCTACGCCGGTGGAGTGAAATTTTGAAGGTGCATCTATGATTTCAGCGATCGGTGAAGCCTCTTTCTTCTAGGAGAACTTCCGAAATCGAGAGAAAGGGGACGAGTCTCTGCTATTCATGTTTTGATGTTAGGAAATGGTGAAATGGTGGGGTTGGCGTTAACTGAGGAGTGATTATTCTATTTAAGTCAGAGGGGTAATTAGGTAACTTTACAAGCTAAACTTTGCCAAAAAAGGAAATGAATCAATTTTTGGAGGACAGATCAATGAGGAAATGAATCAACTATTAAAGGACGGAGGGAGTATTGATACCGATCTAACAAGGTATTGATGCTGATCTAACGAGGTATTGATGCTGATCTAACGAGGTATTGATGCTGATCTAACGAGGTATTGATGCTGATCTAACGAGGTATTGATGTCGATCTAACAAGGTATTGATGCCGATCTAACAAGGTACTGATGCTGATCTAACAAGGTATTGATGGCGTTCTAACAAGGTATTGATGGCGATCTAACAATGTATTGATGTCGATCTAACAAGGTATTGATGTCGATCTAACAAAAATACTTAAAATAGCACAAAATCTATAAATAATCTTATTTTCGTAAAATACCTAAAGTATATACTAAAATACCAAAAAAATGCTTAAAATACCACAAAATTCATTAATATTCTTATTTTCATAAAATACCTAAAAGTATATACTAAAAACCACAAAATACCACAAAATTCATAAATACCTAAAATATATAATAAAAACAAAAAAATACCTAAAATATATACTAAAATACCTAAAATATATACTAAAATACCACAAAAATACTTAAAATAGCTCAAATTTATAAATAATCTTAATTTCCTAAAATACCTAAAGTATATACTTAAAACCACAAAATACCACAAAATTCATAAATAATAACTAAAATGCCTAAAATACCACGAAATTCAAAATTACCTAAAATATATACTAAAAACCACAAAATACCTAAAATATATACTAAAATACCACAAAATACCTAAAATATATACTAAAATACCATCAAAATATTTAAAATAGCACAAAATTTATAAATAATCTTATTTTCGTAAAATACCTAAAGTATATACTAAAATACCAAAGAATACTTAAAATACCACAAAATTCATAAATAATAATATTTTCCTAAAATACCTAAAGTATATACTAAAAATCACAAAATACCGCAAAATTCATAAATAATAACTGAAATGCCTAAAATAGCACAAAATTCGTAAATATCTAAAATATATACCAAAATACCACAAAATAGATAAAATATATACTAAAATACCACAAAATTGCTTAAAATACCAAAAAATTCATAAATAATACCTAAAATACCTAAAATAATTCCTAAAATACTAAAATTCATAAAATACAACAAAAAATACCTGTAGATGGCGGTGGAGATGGTCGGTGACGAAAATCTCAGGTGGCCGGCGGCAGTGTTGGAGCTTGAATAAAGAAAAATTAAAATCGTCAAATACACCATTTCTAACCATTTTTTAACATTTTTGAACGATGCAGCTGCTGAAATCTGTAACATTTTTGCGAGAACATTTTTGAAAATACTAAAATACCACCAAAATAATCTGTAACATGTTTGAACGATGCAGCTGCTGAAATCTTGAACATCAGTTTCGAGAAAATGATTCGAGAACTTGCATACACAGATCCATATAGCATCCCTCAACCGATCACAACTCTCATAGGCAAAACCTTCATCTTTCAAATGCACTTTAGCAAATTGAGTAAGCCCAGAGTACCTGACTTTGTCATAGACAATGTCTTTGAAGACTGCACCACCACAAATGTTCAAAATGAACCAGCTGCCCAACTATTAGAGGATCCATCAACAACCCCACCTCTTCCAGCAAACACAACATTGCAGCAACCATCAACCCACCCACTACGTGGGGAGGAGAGGCCTCACTGCGGCCTCAGGCGCAGTTGGTCCGTGGTACCAACTGCGGCGACGGCCGCAGTGAATGCCGCGGTTGAAATGTCAGCAGTTTCGAACTCACGCGGCGTCGGCCGCGTGCATCGTATCGCGGTCTCACTACGCCATGGCCGCAGAATCGGTTTGAATAATTAAAAAAAAGTGGACGAATCAGGATGAATGTTCATCCGGATTCGTCCAATGAAACCCAGAAAATGAAGAAGAAGAAGAAGAAGAAGAAACAGAAGAAGAATTCGAAGAAGAAGAAGAAACTAAAGAAGAAGAAGAAGAAGAAGAAGAAGAAATAGAGGAAGAACAAGATGAAGAAGAAGAAGAAGAAGAAGAAGAAGAACGAAGAAGATGAAGAGAAATTGTGGAGTTGTGCGGCGGATGAAGAGAAAGGGGAGTTTAAACCCTAAAAAAAAATTATCATGCGCCGTCTGCGGCCTTGGCCGCATGATAAATCTTCATCGCAAATTTATCATGCGGCCTTGGCCACAGTAAATTTTACTGCGCCAGCAATTGGGCCATTTACTGCGTAAATGGGCTTATTGCGACCCAAACCGCAGTACGGGCCGCAGTAAGAAATGTCTTCCCCACGTAGTGACCTACACCTACCACCCCATCTTTTACAGCAGAACTGCATTCTCCAAGCATGAATCTAAAAGGTTCAGAACATGTCACTGCCAAGAAGCGTTTGTTCAGTCAAGACACCACTGATGAACATCATTAGTGAGCTCTACCAAATCAGCTAATGGCGCATCAACTTGGCTAATAAAGGTAACGACAACCCTTCCCTTTATCAAAAGCAAATTATGTTCACCAACTAAAATCTATTTTATAACTTGCTTTTCAGCCCACTCCTTTTGTAATCCACCTTTTGTTGTTGCACTGGTGTGTCAAGCATGTATATATAAATCACCAGAAAAGCTCAGCTTCTCAGGTCCTCAGACATCCACCTTTTTTGTTGCATTAGTGTGTCAAGCATGTATATATAAATTGCCAGAAAAGCTCAGCTCCTGAGGCCTCAGACATCCAGCTTTTTTTTGCTGCATTGGTCTATATATATAAAAATTAGTGCCTACTATCTAGTTTTGTGTTTAGAATTTCACTAAGATGGCATATAATATTTAAATATGACAACGTCATATAAACTACTATAAACTTATATGTATGCGCTACTATTGCATATCCCTTATTACTGCCTATTACTATGCCATATGTCACGGACTTATTTTCTCGCTATCCTCGTGCGACACTTAGTCACGCACCCTCGTGGCTAAGTCAGCCTAACTCGCTCCAATGTGCCTAAGTCTTGTTTGAGAATGCTTGAGAAGAGAACAACGAAAGTTAGAAGGAGAGAATGAAAGCTATACAACTCTTTTGTATTGCTCAAGTGTTGGCCACACAACTCTGGATTTGGCTTGCTTGGACTTGGTTACAAATGAGCTCCCCAAGGGGTATATATAGTTCTCCACCTCCTCAATGGACGACCACGATTAATCTGATCCAATGGTGGAGATTGACTCTCTAGAATTCTCTACACATATCTACACAGTCTAGCGCCTACTAGAATTCTCCATATAGCTCAGTCTAGAACTCTCAGAGTGCTCTGGAGGGTTCCACGAGCTTCTAGAACCTTCCAGCACCTCCTAGCACCTTCCGGATCTTTCTAGCGTGTCCTAGGGACTTCTAGCACTCTCTAGTCCACCCTAGGCTCTTCCGGTCCCTTCTAGCTAGACTCATTCGGCACCTTCCAGTCCAGTATAGACAAACCTAGAACTCCTTGGAGGATTCTAGAATATTCCAGAGTTAGAATGTCCTTCATGGTTCTAGAGTCTTCCCAAAGTGTCTTCCTCATCTTGACTCCTCTTAAATCCGTCTTGCACACTCTCAACTGTGCCGTCCCACATCCCGAATCCTTAGTCCTGTGTGGTCTGCGTGCCTTAAATGCTACACCGCTCGCCCCAACACATGCCTCGCGCACTCCATCACAAGTGGGCCGTGACACATATCTCTTGTTACTTACAACTTACATTTATTCCCCCCATGAAGCAAAAGTGTGGCTACCCGCCGCAAAGCACAGGCTAAACAACCCTCGTTGGTGTAGATGAAAAAACTTGTATAAAATTTTTCCAATTTTTTCACCCAATGATCAAGGATGGAGCCGGAAAATTAAACTAGTGGCGGTATCTTTTAAATATTTAGGTGCGGCTCTTCTATTTACCAACTAGTTGGTAAAACCACTAGCTGATTCTAATACTATCTAACTAATTTAACTAACTAACTAATAATTTTAAAGACTAAAATACTCTTTTAGTTGGGTATTTATACACGTAACATAACTAGTGGTTTTTCCAACTAATTGGTAAATAACATCATCCATTTAGGTGAATGAGGTCATAACAAAAACTCTATTGATATCATAATGAATATTCTATAAAATTATATATATATATATATATATATTATTTCTATATTAACCCTAAAGTTAGTGATGGTGGTCGTCGCCACTAATCTTGGGCATAGGCTATAGTGTGTCGTACTCCAGCTCTAAATAATTTTAAAATTGTCATCCCTCCTTTTTTCATCAACAATCACCGAATTCATAACAATTGTAGGAGACCCATTTGAACGACCCGCTCTCTGACCTGACGAAATCCGCCAACAGAAGCCGCATTCGACAGCGCCAGAGCAGCCAATTGCTTCCCCCCTCACCGGCTTCATTCCTGGCCATTTCTTGAGTTGAAAGAAAAAATTCGTCCCATGCCCTGAAACTGCAACCTACTGCGAATGATAGAATTATGATGCCCCTACATACCATTATGATGTGGCTTTCGACTAATTATGATGCTCTTTTTTATAAAAATGATGTACCCACGAATTGCACAAATGATGCTCAAATCTATCAGAGTGAACTTAAGAAAGCTAATTAGTGATAAATTGGAAGAATATCAACTGAAGTATATTCAATAAGATAAATACTCAGCGAAACAAGTATCACATTGCACCACAAAAGCATCATTTTTATAAGGTAGCGCATCATACTTGAAACCAAGAGCATCGTGTGATTATGAAATATGAAAAATTGAAAAACTTAAGGTGGCAAGAGGTAAATTAATCAAATTTGAAACTCAAACTTCAACCAGCAAAATTCAAAAAAATTCTAGAGATTTTTTTGTCACCTCCTCTCCTGACTGAGCGGAAAAGGATATAATTATAGAGATCATGTGTGATTATGAAATATGAAAAATTGAAATAATAATGATAATAAGTAAGGTAGAAAAATCTTCATTTAAATCCCACCAAGAACTTGGTTAAAGCTAGTTACTGACAATAATGAACTTTTGAAGATCTAGAAAGGAATTCACTAGTAGCTAGGCCCCAACTAGATTAGAAAATGTCCTCTTATTGTCAGGGCATTGCGCTGTTTTTTGTTTACAAGTATGTTATAGAAGGCTAAGGAAGAATGAATATTACATATAATATAATTGGTCCATTTAATTTTCAACATTAAATGTATAATATTTTTTCTGTAACATTCTCATAGACGGATTCATTATATTCATATCCAAATAATAATTTAACGTTTCTAATTTTAAAGTATACATTTAAAAAAATCAACAAATTGTGTTTAATAATAACCCAAATTAAACACAATTTCGAAAATACACGTATTTTGCAAAGGCCGGCCCAGAAGGCAGATGCCCAGCCCACTCACCAAGCAAGCAACCAGCGGCGTGTCCAATAGAAAAAAGGAATTAGGGTTTCCTACCAATTCTTCTCTATAAAATTGGCAGCAAGCGCCCGAAAGCTCATACATACACAGAGAGTGATTTAGAGTTCGCAGCTATTTCATCCCAAATTCTATTTCTTTTCATCTAAAGTTTCGATTTTGTTTCGATTGCTTCAATTTCTGCTTTTCTTTCCAAACGAAGGATGATCTGGGTCAGCGTATGTGCAGATGATGAACAACCTCTATCTGCAACTACAACTTCTGATTAATCTCAGTGATGTTACAAAATCGAGCTTTTTAAAACTGATGCTCATCTTTCCAGCAACCTTCATCTTTTCTTCTATTTTCTCTTTTGATTTGAGTTAAATGGGTTTTTACAGCTGCCTATGATGGTGTTAAATATACTTTGAGGGGAGTAATCTCCATGAAATCAACTTACCTCTGAGGCATCTTCCTCACCAGATTTTCTGTTTAGTTTTATTAACTGAATCTTTCGAGGTTTATGTGTTTGTGCAAGTGATGATAAAACAGACAGGGACATCAGAGAACTCTTTTTAGAGTTTCAAGTATGATGATTTGTCGTTGGGAATCTCTCTGATGCACTTTTTGTTTGCTTGCAATCTCTTTAAATTCCTATTTTTTTTTCTGGGATGTTTCTGGGCTTGCTGATGATGTATCTAAATGCACGTATTATCAGATATAAGACGTGATGATATGTTTGTAATTGTCACTACCTCTGAGGCAAGCCCGCAATTCTTGTAGATTTGCAGCTGTTTTTTCTTTGAATTTGTGTTCTTTTTTTGGTAAGAATGTTTTTGGCGAAATTTGAGATTGTGTTTTGATCGATGATGAAATCTATTTGGAAAGATGGATAAATGTGATTTGATATAGAGTTGATGGGTTTAATTGTGTTTTGTGTTTGTAAAAGAGAATTTTTTTTTGGTGAATATAGGGTTTAAGAGCTAGAAAATTATTTTTAGAATTATGCAAAATATAAACTCAGAAGTGGAGGGAGGGTGCACTGTGGAAAGTTTTAAAACTTGGGTTTAAAAGAGCTCTATTTACATCAATATCACTTAGACACATTTAATCCTCTGTACATGTTAATGATAATTAGTGAAATTGTTCATGTATTATTCGTCCATTTTCCTTGTGCACCTATTTACTTTGGATAAAAGTTAAAGTTGGAAATTTATTTTCATGGCATATGTTATCGATTTGATTTTACAATTCAGGGAAAAAGTCGAGAAAAAATATAGGTAGTGGACATGTGTAAAACAGGAAATTAATTCAGTGTTTTACTGTTTTTATTAATTAGTTGGTAATGCAGATTATCAATTTTAGTTCACAAAATTTTCTTTAAATATTTATGTGGTTACCAATTGTACCCTCATCAGTTATATATTTTTTTGAATGGCTATGATTTTATTAAAAGAAAAAGAAAACACAAATGTGTCCCGTGAGCGGGCTTCCGGGGCTAAATTACACAAAAACCCTAGAAAGTTATTCACCGAGCTAAACATGGGGAGGGGCCAAATTACACAAAAACCCTAGAAAGATATTCACCGATGTTTAGAGGGCCAAACAACACAAAAACCCTATAAAGATATTCACCAAGCTAAACATGGGGAGGGGGGCCAAATTACACAAAAACCCTATAAAGATATTCACTCAGCTAAACATGGGGAGGTGCCAAAGTACACAAAGACCCTAGAAAGATATTCACTAAGCTTACACAAGCAGCACATCCTAGAAAGATATCTTGTTAGATCAGCATCAATACCTTGTTAGATCAGCATCAATATCTTATTAGATCAGCATCAATACATTGTTAGATCGACATCAATACCTTGTTAGATCAGCATCAATACCTTGTTAGATCGACATCAATACCTTGTTAGATCGATATCAATACCTTGTTAGATCGACATCAATACCTTGTTAGATCGACATCAATACCTTGTTAGATCGACATCAATACCCTGTTAGATCAGCATCAATACCCTGTTAGATCGACATCAATACCCTGTTAGATCGACATCAATACCCTGTTAGATCGACATCAATACCCTGTTAGATCGACTTCAATACCCTGTTAGATCGACATCAATACCTTGTTAGATCGACATCAATACCCTGTTATATCGACATCAATACCTTGTTAGATCAGCATCAATACCTTGTTAGATCAGTATCAATACCTTGTTAGGTCGACATCAATATCTTGTTAGATTGACATCAATACCTTGTTAGATCAACATCGAGCTTCACGAATCATCGAGTTGAGCTAGAGCCTGCCTCGAGCCAAGCTCGAACTCGAATTCTCGGGCTCGTTAGAGTTCGAGCCTAACTCGAGCTGAGCTCAAATTTAACGAGCCCAAGCTCGAACCTGCTAGGTTCGGGCTCGGCTCGGCTCAGCTCGAACTCACCCCTACTACAACAATGGACTATATAAACATTTAAGGCGAGAGTTAATGGACTTCTTAACAACTTTCACTCAAAAGAAGAAGAACCCTTTATCCCCATTGTTGAATTCTGATTCACACGCATATCGCACAAATCCTCATGGTGTCCAGTAACGTCAAAACTTGTCAATATAGAAAGAACGCGGCGGCTGCTTACACGGATCCACCACCAAATGACGCCGTCTGTGGGAAACATGGTGGCCCCCATAACCAGGTTCCTTCAACGGAGTGTGGGGACCATTCACGGTCCCACCTATCTAGGCCGGACAGAGGAGACTCAACTGACGGCCGCACGGCCGATCCCAGCTATCAGAGTTCATCTGAAGACACAACTCACAGAGCGACCTCCTTACGGCCAACCTTTAGCCTCCAACAGAGCGATATTCGACAACTAGACCTGGATCTAGTCCAGGCAGTGCGGGTTGTTCTCCAGGAAGAACGGAGCAACCTACACAATTGGCCTGGACAATCCCACAGGTCACGAGGCGAGCGACACTCGCAGCAAAGACCACTCGGTCATGGAACTGAAGGGCGCAAATGAAGCGACCCTGTGCAAATGTTTCGAAGTCGCACTGGGAGGTCCGGCATCAACGTGGTACAATTCTCTTCTCCTGGATTGAATTAACTCGTTAGGGGACCTAACAACCAAATTCTCCACCCACTTCATTGGGTGCAAAAGATCGGCTAAGAGGGCCATACAGATGTTTGATATCAAACAGAAACCGAATGAGAGCATTCGAGAATTCGTTGAAAGGTTTAACTTGGAAGCGGTCCTCAAATTTTCCAGATTTGTGAGAATCGTGGAGAGGCACATTGAAAAGCGAGAAAAAATATAGAGGCAAATTTCCCAACAAAGATTTGATTAACGTAAGTCTACCTCCCATGGATAAAGTTGTGGATTTCCAAGCATTCAATTTTTTAGTGCATCTCTCCTCCTCCACCGACCAGTTGGCCACAAGCCGCATGTTGGATCCTATCGGGATGCCAAGGTAGGTGAAAGGAAGAGTCCCAAAACTACAATGCAGCCGTTGCGCCACCCTACTTATCTCATTTCCCGACAACCCTATGCCAAACAACCGGCTTTTTTGAAGATTAATCTGGAGTCCGGAAGCTGCTTCGAAACATTTCAGTAATTTTAGCAAATTAGAAGCATTCTGGGCCGACCACTCCCCGAAAAATAGAACATCGTCTGCAAACTGGAGATGGGTTATTTCCACATCATCAGCTCCAACTCTACACCCCTTTAACACTCCTTTTTCCACTGATTCCTTCAACAAAACATGTAAAGCCTCTGCCGCAATGATAAATAAAAACGGGGAGAGCAGATCCCCTTGACGCAGCCCCTTTTCTATAGAAAATTCCTGGGTAGGACAACCGTTGACTATCACAAAAACTCGCGCAGTTGAGATACACCCTATTATCCATCTCCTCCATTTTCACTTAATTGCATCTGGGCCATAACTAAATCAAGAAAATTCCAATTAATACAGTCATAGGCTTTAGCGAAATCCACCTTGAATAAAAGGAGTTTCTTCTTCAAGTTTTTACCCAACTAATAACTTCCTTAGCATTTAACACCCCATCTAAAATCTGCCGCCCTTCAACAAATGCGGACTGATTTTCTGAAATTAAACATGACATTACCTGTTTGAGTCTTTCAGCAAGGGCTTTTGCCACTGTCTTATACTGGCAGCCCACAAGGCTAATGGGTCTGTAGTCATTCAAAGTCAACAGATCATTCACCTTCGGAATTAACGAAATAAATGTGGAATTACAGCCCTTCGCCATCCCGCCTTTGGCTTCAAACTCCTTAACCGACGCCATCACATCCCCTTTGATGACATCCAAGTGGGTTTTAATAAAAGTGTATGTAAAACCATCCGGGCCAGGAGCTTTTGATCCATCACAGTTCCAAACAATCTTTTTTATTTCTTCTTCAGAGAACACGGTGCATCAAGCATCTCCACCTGGGCAGCTGAATGTTTTTTGAATTTCTGCATAAGAAGGTCGGCTGCTGCTGCTGCAGGTTATCTTCTTTAAAATGCTTCATGAAATAGTCGGCAGTTACTTTTTTAATAGAACTGGGGTCTTCCACCCACCTCCCATTAACATTTAAGCCTTTAATTGAATTTTTGTTCAATCTTCCTTTGACAATGCTATGAAAAAATCGTTGAGATAAACTCCTCAGTTTCTGAATGGGACAAATCCCTC
This sequence comes from Stellera chamaejasme, assembly GCA_024586325.1. Taxonomy (NCBI): domain Eukaryota; kingdom Viridiplantae; phylum Streptophyta; class Magnoliopsida; order Malvales; family Thymelaeaceae; genus Stellera; species Stellera chamaejasme. Next base: position 4,051,375 of record CM044986.1, read on the forward strand.
ATTTCAGCCAACTGTAATCACAATGAGGCCATAACATTTTAACAATACCTGAGGCGTCGCCTGATAACAAAGACTCCTGGATAGCAACGAACTCAATTGCCTTGTCTTCATTTGAGCTCATTATACTCACCTCATACATCTTCAGCACCTGATTTTGATGCTGCACCACTCCCACCATCCCTTGGAATTAAGAACCGATTTATATAAATCAATTCATTTATGTAAAATTTTATATTAGTTAAAATCTTAAAGCTATATTACTTCTTCATTACTTTTTTGATTAATAATAAACTCTCAATTACTAAAATATGAGTGCGTGGCGAGATTTTTAATTTCAAACAGGTTAATGCTTCATGATTCCTGGTCTGGATGCTTCTTCCTTGTTCATGAAAAGTGCTGTCACATTTGGTAAGGCGGAATCGAAGTCATCCTGCAAGAATTTAAACGTCAATTTTGACTTTAAGAAAAAAAATAAAAGAAAATTTTATATCTCCCAGAATTGCAAAATTTACAATTGTAAAAAATGGAGAGTATTTTGCTATCAAAAGTGAGAAATTTCTCAGACAATTGACATGAAGAACAGAACTTTTAAAGTGTACCTTTAAGATTTTTTTAAAATTTTTTTAAGGATTTTCGTTTCAAAAATAAACTCATCTTAAAAATGCCTCCATGGCAACCGTTAACATCTTTCATTGTAAAATCCATTGTACTATATGTTATCAGTTTAATATCTTATATGTGAGTCATTGGCTCACATTATCTGATACGTCATTGACTCACATGATATTAAATTAATTTTTTGAATGAGGAAGGTCATAGAAAAAAGGAAAACAAAGCTTAAAAAATTAGATTATTTACAAATTATGCCATTATTCCACCACAAACAACATTCTTCATCTGAGTGAGAGTGAGCTTTGATCAGTATTGATTAGTGATTCACACAAACCACCAATGTATTTAATTTATCATACTAACTACGAAACGCACAAACAAATTGATGATCCTGAACACAAAAATCATAACACGCAGAGACAAAAAAAGTGATCCACCATATTCGATTTATTACTAACTAGTTGGAGATCATTTATCAGAAATTGATGATACTCAACACGAAAATCATGACATGGAAAGACAAAAAAAAAGTGATCTAATGTGTTTAATTTATCATACTAACTACTAAAGAACACTTCAAACAAATTGATGATCCTGAACACAAAATCATAACACGGAGAGACAAGAAAAGTGATCCACCACCATGTTAATTTATTACTAACTTGATGGAGATCACTTATCACATGATGGTACTCAACATGAAAATCATAACACTCTTAAGACAAAAAAGTGATCAAATGTGTTTAATTAATCATACTTACTACCCCCTCCGTCCCAATTAATTCTACACATTTCTTTTTTGGACTATTCCTAAAAAGTTAAACACTTTCATCAAATGGTGAGTTCTCTTCCTAAAATTACCAAATTATTCCTATTTTATCTTAACCTTTTATATCTAATTTTTTGTGCAACCTCTATTCAAGAGTATTTATGTAAAGCTACATAAAATCTTACATTCACCTTAATCTCCGTGTCAACACAAAGTGTAGAATTAATCTCCTCGTCAACACAAAATCCTGACACGCGGAGAAAAAAAGTGATCCACTCTATAAAATTTATCATATATCTATTAAAGAACACTTAAAACAAATTGATAATCTTATTGGTTCTAATGTTCGTGTTAGTCTTTCGGCAACTGAGATCCTCAAAGCCGACCGAATTATTGGGAAGTTGAAGGCTGATATGGAGATCGGGGTCTAGCTCCGGAACCGAGGTCGGAGGTTGAAAAAAAACAAGAAGTGTCGCTTATAAATAAGATGACAAACTTGTAATAAAATGCACAGCTTAAGCACTTAGGAATAGCGCATCCTAGGGCCTTCTCAAAATGCATTTGAGTGATTAATACATCAGTTATGAGAAAAACACTCTCCTTGTTCACAAATAATTAAATAATTAGACCGTTTGATTTTGATATTTGGTAAAAAGAAAAAAATCCCTAAACTTTGTAACTTGTCACAAATCGATCACTGAACTTTTTATCTCCCAAATAAATCATTAAACTTTCCAACTTGTCACGAATCAACCATCAAACTTTTTTCCGGGCAATAAACCACTGAATTTTTGAAATTGCAACAATTTAGCCACTTAATTTGATTTTTTGGTGATGTGACGAATGGAAAAATTATGTGGATTTAGTTGGAATTAATGTTCCTATAAATGTTTTATTCAACCATGTTAGCGAGAACGTTTTCCCACGTCCTTAATTCGTCTGCCACATCTGCGAAAGTTAGACCGAGTGGCTAAATCGGCACAGTTTCAAAGGTTTAGTGGTTCATTCGGCTGGATAAAAATTTTAGTCGCTAATTCGTGATGAGTTGATACATCTTAAGGGCCGGCTATGGCGCCTCAAGAGCTTGAGATGGAGAAGGTAGAAGTGAGAACCATAAAGGGGCTTGAGGAATGTTCCTTCTCAAGCTTTCGTTAAAATTGGTTCTGAGGTTTCAAAATGATACAAGCCTAGCTTAAATAGGGAGAGGAGATAGTGGGAGGTTATCATCCAACCATTTATGGTGAAAATATGGTGGACAATAGCCTTAATGATGGTGGAATCTTGTCTCCTCCCCATGCAGGTGATTACCCAGCTTACTAAGTTAGTGGGTGGTTATTATCCAACCATTAACTTAAGTATGATGGATAAAGAACCTTTCTTGGAATACATGAACACATCTTTTCATATTACAACTTTTGATACTAGTTATAATCTAACTACTTGGTTGACTTCAAAATGGATGAGAACTAGCCTTCCATATCACTTGTCCTACAAGGCCGATGCGTGATCTTCATTAGAAACCGAAAGGTGGTGCGTGAAAATGGGTGGTGGCGCGTGGATGATGCAAAGCTTCCACTTTGAACTGAGTTTGGCCCCCTGAGGATCATATCAAGTTGGAAAGTATATTTGACCGGATAAAAAGTTTTGTTGCCGATTTTTGACGAGTTTAAAAGTTTAGGGGTTTTTTAACTGTTTTTACCTTGATGTGTCAACATTCAATGTTTATCTCGATTTCTCGCAAAGATAAATAGTGGGAAAAAAATTCACAAAAAATACATATATAAAAAGTATGTTGCAAATTAGGATATACATACGAATTATTTAACTTTAAATGTTTAAACTGATAAAAATTTATGGATTAAATATGAAAAAAACACGAATAAACCACTCAACTATTCACTTTACCACGATTTGGCCACTCAACTATTTGATGGGCTGAATAAACCATTGAAGTATCAAATTTGAATCAATTTGGCCACTAGCAGTTTATTTTGCTTATGTTGCAAATAAATTAACCTGGTAGAAATTGCACATGCAAATCATTCTTATCTTTTCGGTTTATGCACATCATTCCTTATTCTTTTCAATTTGGTCATTGAGACCATTCCCCATGAGTGGCCAAATTGAAAAGAAAAAAGAATGATGTGCATAAATTGAAGATAAGAATGTTTTGTGCAGTTTTACCAGGTTAATTTCTTTGCCACGTAAGCAAAATAACCTTCTAGTGGCCAAATTGATATAAATTTGATACTTCACTGGTTTATTCGGTCCATTTGATAGTTAGGTGACCAAATCACAAAATAGTGAAAAGTTGAGTGATTTATTCGTGCTTTTTTACCAATTAAATATTGTAAAATATTCTTTAAAAAAAACAAATTGCACCAAATATTTAAGGATAGAGAGTAACCAAGCTACCAACGAGCTGGCTAGATGGGCTTGAACACAAGTACTCCGGCCATATGGATTGGTTGCGCTCTACCAGTCATTATTGATTTCTTATGAACTGACGAACTTGTACTTTAACGCGTTGCTCTCGCTCGTTCTCTATCTCCGTCCATTCTATCTCTCTCTCACTTGATCCTCGGGACTTCTACCTGGTATCTTTTCCGTTGTTCTGTTAGGATAGTAGCGAATTCAGGCCTAGGTAGGATTCCTTTTTCTGCATTCGGCGGTAAAATGAGAGTTGGTCGTCTTGTAAGGACTTTCTCACCAGGATCCCTTTCCCAATACAAAAAGGATAGAGAGTACTAAAATCTAACACGATGACATTAAAGTTACCTTTCCTTACGTCTCTCCAAAAATACCCCGAGTGACTTCCTCCTACTCTGTGGTAAATCTACACAATGAAATTACCTCCAAAATTAGTACCCACCAAATGTCATTTCTACTTTTTTTTTATACAAATGGGGTAGAGGGTTAGAGATACTGAAAGCTTGAACTCGAGCCTCCACAAGTATCCCCAGGAATATGACCACTAGACCAAGTGCTCACGATGTCATTTCTACTTTTTAGTATTTCATCTATGATTTTCTTTATATGTAGTATTTTTTTATTTACAAACTTAAATTAAATAAATTATACTTTCACTATCCCTAAACAATTATAGGCTGATTTTCATGTTTCAAGATTCGGTGTTTGACTCAAATTTTTATAAAGATAAATAATGAAAATAATCAGAAAAAATATATTTAAAAAATTTAGATTTGAAATTGTTATTTGCATATGAATTATTTAGTTTTTAATGTTTAACAATTCATGAAAAAATCATAAATTAATTATTGTAAAACGGTAAAAAGAAAGTAGTAAACTTTTTATGGACGGAGGGAGTATAGAAATTATAAATGAATGTGTCTATCCATTTTTTACAGATTTTTTTAACAAATTATTAATTATGATAGATTTGAATAAAATATTATTATTAAAAACAAATGTTACTATTTTATGAGATGGATGGGGTATATTTCACTAACTTACCTCTCTGATAGTCTCATGTCATCCTTATCACCTTTACACCCTTCAACCATTTAATTACGGATTTTTTATCTACAATTTTTACTCCAACCGTCTTATTATGGCTTTTTATTTCAGCATTTAATGTATGATTTATTTCTTTTAATATTTTACATGCAAAGTTAAATATTTTATATACATATGATAATTTGATGTGTCTTAGTTTTTAAATTTACTCTCTCGTCTCATAAAAATGATTGTTTTTTACTTTAATATTTCAAGTTACAATATTTGACAAAAAAATTATAAAATAAATAGTGGGAAAAATTCAATAAATTTATATCTAGAAACTATAAATTATTTACGTTTATATATTAAAACAAAAGTTTTAATTAATGTTAATTAGTCACCTCCATTAAGAGAAGTGTTTAGCAGGTGTGGCAGGTTGCTTGGAGGAACCGCAACCTCGGGCTCAACATTCCTTGAGCATGCTTGGACTGCAAGCTTCAACACCATCTCTGCCTTTTCCACCGGAAGATTGAACACACAGACACGCCCGTTGTAAAATATTGTTAACGGGAAATTACTTTCACCCGAGCTGATATTAACAAAACAAAACAAAAATTAACACAGAATAATAAATAAATAAATCTATTAAATCACAAAAAATACGGTCACAAAATAAATCGATTAAATCACAATTAAATCACAATTAAATCAATCCAGTCTAGTCTCTATTCAACATAATCGTGTTCCAAATAGTTGATCATCCACCTCGGACATAATTTGCCACATAATATAAGGAATGATCAGTTAGGTATAAATTCAATAGTCGGTGATTCATTATGTTCACTAGATAATTAAGTGATCGGTTTCGTGATGAGTTGGATAATTCAATGGTTTATTGATGATTTCTTCCAATATATATATATATATATATATATATATATATATATATATATATATATATATATATATATATATATATATATATTCTTTAAAGACTTAAAGATAATCTGTAAACCTTTGTACCAGGTTAAAGAAAAATCCAAAATCTTGGTCTAATGAGCATACTGAAGTTGTCAAATTAATCAAAGAGAAGATTAAAACTCTTCCATGTTTAAGTATTCCAAATCCAGATGCTAATTTAATTGTTGAGACTGACGTCATATATATATATATATATATATATATATATACACACACACACACACAAAAACTGAAGATTTCACCTGAAAGCATAGTTAAAAGAACCGGACCGGACCGGCCGGTCGGACCGGTTAAACCGTGAACCGGTGGCATGTCGGTTATTGGTTTTGCACCACATTGGTCAAAACCGGTCAAAACCGTACAAACCGGTCAAAACCAATTACACCGAAACCAATTAAACCGGTGGTTCAACCAAAATGAGGTGAAAAAATTCAAATTTAATTTTTTTTTTAAAAAAAAAACAAACTCAAATTTAATTGAGGAGTGAGAGTCAATATTAGGGTTTTATCTACTTAACTCTAAATCATCCACAAAGTTTTATTTTTTGTACAAATAAACTCTTATATTCTTTACAATTATTACTTTAACCTTTCATCTTTTAAGTAAATAATAATAGTTCTTATTGATTCTTAAAAATATGCATTATTATATGAATTATTTTGTTGCAGTTCTATAAGGTTGGTACTTTATTAATAATTTATAATAATATAAAAGTAATTCATTCAACCACCGATTCAACCGATTCGACCGATTAAACTCAACCACTAACTTTACTTTTCAAATTTGAACGGTTCGTTTTTTTAACCATGCCTGAAAGCAGAGTTGCCTGAGTTGGTCTTGTTAAGCGCCGGCTGAGCTGGGACAGGGCAAGTGCCATTATCAGCTGTTTTCGGAGTACAAGGCACGGAGGTGGACCTGTTCGAATCCATGACTGATTTCACAAGCAGCGGATCCATCTTCGATATGGCGTTCTGAAGCCCTGCCGGAAAAACCAGTCCGACCGATGAGAAACCGGGAACAGATCAAAACAGAGGATTAAGATTGAACCGGATCAACAGTATGTAGACCTTACCTCGGAAGCTACTGTGGCGGTGGAAGAGCTGCTTGTTGTTGTCGGACGGAGACTTGTCGCCGGAGGAGCTGTTGAAGAAATCGATCTCGCCGGTGGAGGCGGCGGTGGTTTTTTCAGACATGTCGTTTTTCGGTGGTGGCTGGCTGGCGGGTGATGGTGAAATGGAGAGAGGAGGGGGATGGGCTTATATAAAAGGAGATAACAAAGAAACATGCAAAACACATGATTATACTTTCCGTCCTAAGTTTGGTGAAAGAAATTATTGACTTTTTGAAAACGATTAAACTTTAATTTATACTTATGTTCATAAAAAATCAAAATAAACTCATCTTAAGATAACTACTATGTAGAAGTATATCTTTTTGTTTATTTAATATTTCTTTTAATGATCGTGAACTAAGAGTTGATCTCATGAACTCATTTTGTGTTGAGAACGTTTAACTCGTGAACTATAATTTGAAAACTTAAATATTGAGATGAAAATTTGATACTTTTTATTTTATGAAGGTATTTTTGTATAAATATTTTTACAAAATGTTGTAAGATAAATCATGTCATCTATCTCTGAATCTACCATTTATTGCAAATCTACATAACAGGAAACTAATATAAAAGTAGCTTCACAATAGGAAATATATAGATGTGTCATTAACCCAGGTTCAAAATTAGTGAAATATTGAATGAAATTCTCAAAATACTGATCTTTATCATTAGTAAAATGTGTATATCATGCTCTTCTATCCATGGTATGACTTTCAAGTGTCATTATACCTAATATTTGGAGTACATAATTACTAACAATCTTAAAGATTAAAATATCTTTCCTAATTAGATCTTTATACAAATAACACAACTAATGGTAATAAATAGACTCGACAAACCCTTTCGCGACTTAGAATTCACTTTTTAAGAAACAAAACGAAATAAAACTACTTTCAATTAGATTGAGGACTACATTGTTGAAATAAACAAACTTCTAGAAGTGAAACGGAAGAAAAAACAGTCTAAAGACTAAATTGTGAAATTCACCAACGTTTGGGGGCAGCAGCAGCCATTAGACCTTTTAATAGAGAAGCAAAAAAAAATCATCACGGCTTCCACGAGGTTTTATTAATGTCGCCTGAAAAAGTGGCATGTATCGCAACAAGAAACAATAGTTTGTTGAAATCGAGCACCATTTAAGTTTTGTCCCATTACTTTTTTTTAAAGGTGTTTTGTCCCGCTATACGCGAGGTACACCTGAGTTTATATATATTTAAACTCATGAGGCATAATTTATACATTTAGATTATGCTCTAGTCGTGACGTGGTAAAACTCCCATGTCTAAATTAGGGATTCTAATTTAGACCTCGAACTCCGAACTCCACCTCGCAAAGACACTCATTTAAGTTTTGGATCCTATTACAAGCATCCCTCGAACTCCCATGTTTCGTCCCGTTAATATATTCTCTATTATTCTACTCATTATCAATTTTCTCTCACTAAAAATATTTAAAATACATGTGCTTTTAAATTTATGTTTGATTAATTACTTTTGTTTTATAAAGAAAATTATAGTAGATTATACATTTCAAAATATTAAAGGAAAACACACGCGTCAATATTATTTATCACCCGAATGAATTTTCACCCACCTAGAGCACTTGAAAAATGAGAGGTGGATATGTTATTGTTCAGTTAGTTGGGCTTGAGCTTACAAATTACCTTGTAACTGAGCCATTTAAACTAGTGGGTGAAATATCACCTAAGTGATAATTAACAGGGTCGTACACATGTATTAACTACTCCTTTTTATAACAATAATCTAGTTTCCACTACCCATAGTTTCATCACACGTAACAACAGGTATAATATTTAAGAGTTCTTAATTAAGGTCGTATTCAGTGGATGATAAGCCATGATGATTTAATGAATTATACTCTTTTTAATTACGCAGGTGAAATATTGAAAATTCACTATGTACCTGTTGGGAGCTTGGTAGCGGCCTTGGTAGGTGGCGGCTCGCTACCAAGCTCCTCAAAACGCTTCTGCCAGGCTGAGGCGAGTGCTACCTTTGTTAATTTGGTAGCGGGCGTGGAAGTGGGTAGGCCTGCTACCATAGTGGTAGCGTCATGCCCGCTACTATGCTGATGGGGAGGGTGTTTGAACTTTAAAAACCGCCTCGAAAATGGAAAAAGCGCACGGTAGCGGGCTGGTAAGGGGGCGCCCGCTACTGGCTTCCATAAACCTCTAGCTTCGGCCTTCCTTCCCCATTTTCTCTCCATCTTCAACTTCCTCCTCCTTGTTGGCAGTCGTCGCACCGGAGCGAGACCACCATCACCGGCGTTGTTTCCACTCTTTTTTCTGTGGATCTGCTTCATTTTATTAAGGTAACCTCAAATCTTCTTTTTTTCCCCTCATTTTCGTTGGTTAAAAATTGATTGTTTCAACCATTTTCATTTCTTGGTTGAAGCTCTCCGGCCACCTTTCGTCCCCGACATTCTCCAAACCACCATCACAGGTATGTTTTACAAATTAATGCAAGTAATTTCTGTTTTTTGTATTGTTTGTGTGATTTAGTGTAAATGTTAGGTATATTTGTGGTATTTTACAAAAATTAAAAATTTCTGTTTTTGTTCTATTTTGTGATATTTTAGTATATTTGTTAGGTATTTTATGAATAATTAATAAAAAAAATTATGAATTTTGTGCTATTTTAGGTATTTTACTTATTTTTGTGATATTTTGGGTATTTTAGTTATTTTGTGGTATTTTAGAAATTTTTGTGGTATTTTAGTACTTTGGGTGAATTTGTAATATTTATTAAAGTTTTGGGTTAGATTGAACATTTAAAAATTTTTTGTGGTAATTTAGTATTTTTGGTGAATTTGTAATATTGCTTAAAGTTTTGGGTTCAATTGAATATTTTAAGAATTGTTATGGTATTTTAGCACTTTTGGTGAATTTGTAATATTTCTTAAAGTTTGTGTTTGATTGAAAATTATATAAATGTTATAGACTTAATTAATATTTCATTAACTACAATGTTCTTATAAGGATATGACGTCTCCTTCGCGAGATAGCGCCCACGAGTCAGGACGTGATTCCACGAGCGGAGGGCGTTCTGGGGGTCGCACCGGTTCCAGTCATATAAGAGGGTGCACTCGTACCAGTGGTCCTCCTGGCGCAATACTACAGGGTTCGAGACGCTCAACATCCGTGGTGCTGATTACTATAGCCCGGTGATGTCGACGCCACTGTAGCAGCCCTTGCCCATCTTCGTGTTTGACTCGAAGTCGCTCAGACAGAGTAATGAGACGTTTGAGCCATGCTCTTTTGGGTTAAACAGACCAATGGCGGTTTGGAGCAACGTTCGCTGCCGCGTGAGGATCAGAGTGATGATTACAATCTACCTGCCCCGTAGGACACTTTTGTAAAAAGAATTTGATTTTGAATACTTTTTACTGTAATTGATACATTTGGTTAATTTATAATTAATTTTATTTATGTTTTTAATTGTAATTTATAAATACTAATAAATAATAATATTATTGAATCATTTATTAAATAATGATAATAAGGAAATCAATTTTTAAAAAAAGAAAAGTTGGTAGCGGGCCTGGTAAGGGGCAGAGCGCCACCAGGCCCACGTGGCCCTGGGGTAGCCAGCAGCCCGCTACCGTGCCCCTTACTAACGGTAGCGGGCTGGGTAGTGTCAGACATGAAGAAAGCGACCCAAAAAGAAGCGGGTTGGGTAGCGGACAATCTCGCTACCTTGGTAGCGGGATGGGTAGCGGATCGCCCTCTACCCAGAGCCCATTATTGACGTAGTGATTCAACCTAGAACTGAAAATATATATGTTTAAATACAATAAATTTCTCAATCTAATTAAGAACAAATAATTTTTTTTATCACATTCAGATATTAATCCAATTAATCACCACCTAAATAAAATATAAAATTATCTTTTAAAATTATACTTCATCCGTCCCAAAAGTAATGCAACAGTTAAGTACTTTTTATGTCAATTTGACTTTAATTTATCTATATTATTTTATAATGAAAAAAATAAAAAAATAAAAAAATTTATAAAGTTGAGATATCAAATTTTCAGTTGTCTATAATTTTTTCAATTTTATAATTTTAATTGATATAGAAATAATATTATAGATTAAATGTTGAAAACAAATATTGCATTAATTTGAGGAGGCGAAAGGATCAAATATTTGTAGAGAGCATCACCACTCTCTTTGATTTCAACCACGTGACAAGAAGTTTGAGATGATTGATTACATAATTGTGAAGTCTTACAAGACTCGTATAGGAAAATGACATTTCAATAATAAAAGTGGGGGATTTTTTTGAACAATGAAAATGTGCGTGGGTGATATATATAGAGACGCAATTGGGCCGTGTCGCCGGAAAAAGCAGCATATTGGTTAAGCACTGAGCTGAGGTGGGCTTGCTGTGCCTTGGAGAGGAATACTTCCCTTCTTGGCAACACATGATATCCACAGAACAATTTTGGTTTCTGGCTCATTACTTATAGTTTGCTCATTGGGTACACAAGACAAGAGCATCCACCAGTGAATTGAGATGCTTCTATGGGTAAGAAAGCAAAAAAAAAAAGAAAAAAAAACTCACACTTAAAGATAGATGAAAATATGACAAAACATATGAGCCTAAAATCTTAGGATCTCTTCAAAAAAGTAAAAACTAAATGCAAAAGGGTAATTATAGGATTGCATAAAGAGAGAAATAAAGATAAAAAAACAGGAGTAGAGAATTTTAGGGGTCTCTTTAAACAAAGCAATAAACTAAATTGGCCTTGATTAGGCTACTAGGGTTTTGAGACCCCTTGTGTGCCACCTCTCTGAGATCGGCGCTAAAGTCGATCTCAGCCTGCTTCCTCACTGGTGCCTCGTCTCAATCTCTCCCAGTGATCGTCGTGGTGGTGCACGGATGGTCTGCTCGCGCGCTTCGGGTGGGATGTTTGGGGCTGTTACGCCTCGTTTGTTTTCTCGTTCTTTCGCTTTCTCTTCAATGCTGCTGTTTATGGAGGATCTTGGATTCAAGATAGCTTCTCTGGTGCTCTCCAATGAGGAGGAGGAAGCCATCAGTGTTGCAGGGTTGGGCCTTCTGGTAGGCGTGCTCCAGTCTTGCAAAGAGGCTTTGTTTCTTCGATGCTGTGTGGTGTCGGTTTCCATGGCGGAGGGCTGTTTGCACAATGATCTGGTGAGCCTTCTTCAGTCGCCGCTGCCACGGCTGTGGGTTGCTGTTTTGGGGGTGCGGGTGTGCTTTTCCCCGACAATGGATTGGGTTGACGAGGTTCTGTTAAGGATGATTGTTGTGGATGCTTCGAGTTGTTTTGCAGGATGGTGGAAGAATCCTGCAACTTTGATCAAATGAGGATTCTGTGTAGACTACTCGAGACCTGAATTTTTCTGGGTAGCTAAAGTACCTGTTATAGGGATTGAATTGGTCCCAATGTTTTTGTGTTCTTGTCTGGTACAGGTGTCACACTAGTTCCAACAAAGTTGTTCTTCTTGGGTGTGGAAGAGAATTGTTAGTCTTCGGAGAAAGCAAGACATTGATGGAGTTGGAATCCCATTGCCTCCTCTGCCCCTTTCCATACCACCTTATCTCAAGGCATGCAGATTAAGCCTGAGAGATATTCCTTTTTATTTTACTGTCAGTTGTTCTCTTTTAAACTTATGGTTATGGTTTAGATTCACTTTCACTTTGCCTCTTTCGTGAGGTTCTTGTTCGTCTGTTTTCCCTTTCCTAGTTGAACTTCTATTGGTTGGTTTGGCTCTAGCCATCTAATAAATTTATGTCTTTACCCCTAAAAAAATAATAAACTAAATGTAACTAATATAGTCATATCAATGAAGAAAGTAAAGTAAAAATAAAATAAAATTAGTGTTCATAAACATATAGAAGTATACTCCATCTATTCCAAAAGTATTGCAACACTTTTATTTTTATAACGTCTCAAAAGTAATGCAATACTTAATTTTTTTGTAACATTTTACATACTAATTTACCAAATCATCATTCCCTCTAAAGTAAGAAATAAAACACCAAAAAATACTCAAAATGGATATTTTTTTACTCCAAATAACATTTCTATTCAATAATATAATTTCTTAATTTTTATTCTTGAATATTATAATATAAAACATGATCTATTTCAAACAGTCCTTGATTCTCAGCGCTCCACGTCGGCACCAGCTCAGCATAATATTCCAGAATACATATGGTAAATGGTAAGTTTTAATGAGTAGTTATTGTAGATTTAATTGCATTTAATTTTGTATCTAACCAAATTTACATATTCTCCTTATCGCTTCTCTTTCCATTCCTCTCTATCACTTTCTCTACCCACTCCCTTAAATTCTTTTAACTTCTCTGTTCCGCTCCATAGCTTCTGGTTTAAGCTTTGACGAAGACAAAAAAACATTCAACATCAGAGTCCTCCACGACTTGAAGCCCTTGATTTGGAGTATCGGTGCGGACTTGGGACGAGTGGGTCTTAACGGGTGCAGGCAGTGAATCAACGAACGAGGGACTCCACGGCGGTTAATCGGGCTCGGCTACAGGTGACGAATCGATGTCGGAGATCGTTGGTCGTTCCAGATCTGAAACGCTGAAGGTCGCGGTACCGGAGCACGACCCCGTAGATGCCAATTTTGCCTTCAGGTAAAAGTTTCACAGCCATGGTTTCCTGTCTTCATTGCATTGGATTTTTAGCGGTCTTTCGCTTCCCCTTCCTCTTTGCTTTGCCTCTCTTATTTTGATTTTTCATTTCACAATGATTTCGTTTCTTTTTTAGTTACCTGTTTTAATGGATTTTCTTTGAAGATGATGTACTTACACTCTGTTATTTGTTCATGTTTTTATTATAGGTACGCTTAAATTGGATGGATGATCCAGATTCTTGGAATTTGCATGTCATTTGCATATGTAGTGTCATTTTCTATACTTCACAGTAGGAAGTAATAAATTAATTTAGTTGTGTTATACCCTTGGAAACTCAGCATCTTATTTGAATGTTTGGTACCTTTTTCAAGAGAAAAAGTGAGATATGAATTGAGCTACCTACTGCCTCTATGAACTTGAAAATCATTGCCCATATGAGCGACATCGGTTGCATAAATCCAGTCACCACAAACTGAACAAACCGACTCCTATGCATTTCTGAATCATAGCTTATGTGAATAATTTTTACTGATTATGAACAATATATTTATATGAATAACCATTGTCCTTTTTGGCTCTTTTTTTAATCTATTATGGTCTGAATCTGAACTGATGCAGCCTTGCTTACTTAAAGAGAAAAATGGTGGCAGATAAAGCATTGATATGTGATGAAGACACTTTATACTTGAAATAAAATGAAGTATTTAATGGATTTGATTGAAGATGGAGTTATTTTCCTCATAAAGTTATTCAATTTGGCAATTCAGGTTACTTTGGAGCATAATGTTACAAAAGGAGAAGTTAGAGGATCAAAAGTGGCAGATTTATTATTCAGATGATCACCGGGTGGTCATCTAGAATCCAGTCGATCGTCTGGTGATCAACAAGTCCGATGGTAGTTGAAGTGAGTTGATCGCCTTGTGATCATCAAGAATCTAGAGAGCTCAAGCCATCCTGGAGTGGAATCAGTCGATCGCCTGATGATTAACAAGTCTGGTGATAGTTGAAGTGAGTCGATCGCCTGTCGATCGACTAGAATCCAGGGACTCTAAAGCTGCTGGATTCTGGACTTGTTGATCACCCGGTGATCACCACGCCAGGTGATCACCCGGTGATCAACTGGCGTCGAGAATTAATCCAGGCCATTGATCTTTTTAATGATTCAATCTGGGCCATTGGTCTCAAAGAAGCCCTACATAAAAGAGGAGCCTCATTCCAGAAGAAAGGATCGTGACTTTGGCAGACTTCAAAGGGAGTAAGAGAGAGGTTTGGAGCAACAAGGAGGAGCTCCCGTCAGAGCTTTCGGCGGAGCTTTCCGGAGTTCCTACGTGGCGGCCAAGGCCCGGGCTTCCCTCTCCGGTCTCGAGCCAACCTTTCCGACGTGTTGGACATGCTTTCCGGCGAAGTAGATGGAGGAGCAGTGAAGGCGGAGCGTCTGCGATGAAGATTGAAGAAGAAGATGATTTTGGCTGAACTCCTTTTCATGCCACCCAACAAGTTTCGTTGTTTCACTTTAGCCCTTAAGCTTATTTATAGCATCAATTTCATTATTTAAGCATGTTAAGTAGCTAATTTAGATATTATCTCTTGGGAATTAGCAAAGCTTAAACTTGGGTTAATTGATTATGCTAGTTCTATGATTATTACTTATTATTATGTTTGGATTTCTCTGTGATTAATTGATTAAACACCTCAATGGAGGGTTATTGTGGTATGATTAGACTTAGACATAAGCTAATCATAATAGACCATAGAGAAATGCATGCTAGATTTAATTATAGAGCGACTGTTCATAATTGATTCTAGGAAGAGAATAGATTACTAAAACAATGAATTAGGAAACGAGACATCGTTGCTAATTTATCTCTAAATTTACATCGAGAGATGGTTTAGACCTAATAAATTCTCCTACATGAACTTAAGTAAGAGTTGTATGTAATTCTAGCTATTCACACCTAAAATCTAAGTGGAGCAATAATTCCTAAGAGATAATCTAGTTAATTGCATCATTTAATTACTCAAGTTCTTGTTCTAGTTTAATTGTTCTGGTTGTTTTAGTCAATTTTAATTATTGTTCTTGCATGTTAGTTTAATCCTCACCAACCATCCAATCAATTTGTTAGCGTAGTTTATTCGTAATTCACACACAAAACACATAGAAATACAAGTCCATGTGGTTCGACCCGGTACTCTCGATTTTATTACTTGTGGCCACCGTACACTTGCGGTGAGACTGTCAATATGTGATATGTAATTTATATCATGATTAGAATTTACTTTTCCCCTATGTTTTCGTTAATGTATTTTTTTGTATATTATCATTTTATTATACTTCTTTCATCCCATAAAAAATTGAAACATAATTGTTTTCCATATATCTTTGATACCTCATGCCCTCTATTTGTTTTATCTAATTCATTTTTTTGTTTCAATTTAGATTCTGCGTTTTCTGTGCCGACTGATGAGGGATTAGTAACGGCCATAGTGATCATGTGTGGTTGCTCAGCTTCTATGGTTACTGTGAATAGTAGGATGTTTGACAAACGAGATTTACAATTTGCCACCAATGAAGCTAGACAATGGATGTTCTCACGTAACACTCTTTCATGGTATGTATATGCCTTATTGATATATGTTGTTTTATCTAATTATTTTTTGATTTCTTTGAAGTTTTGTTTTTTGAACACTTCACTCCCTTTCTCTTCTGTTTCTTTCATGGCTTATCAGCGATTTGGCTACATCAGTTTATGAAGAGATGCTTGATGAGATTTTTTTTCAACAGTGAACAAGCTATCAAGATAATAATTTGGTTTAGTAAAGGTGCTAAGGTTCTGCATGCACATTACTTGCTGGCAAGAGAGATGAAACTGTTAACTTAGCTTTAGAGACATTGTGTGATATCAATGGTTAGTCAAGGAAATATGCTATCAGAACATTCACATTTGTTGATGAAAGAAGTTAATGAAGAAAAAACATGGCTTTTGCAAATGATTAAGGATCGTCCATCTCCTGGAAAAGCTGCTTTTAATTTCATTATCAATAATTACTCTAAAAGTGGATATTTGGATAAGGAAAATGATGTGATGAAATTGATAGAATTTAGAGGCTTGAGGTCAGATGGTTGAATGGAACGAAGGATGCCAAAGTCCAACCAACCATTGATGAATACACCAAATTGATACAATATTTTTGTTTGAAGGCATTAGTTTGGAAGACAGCTGATAAGCTGCTGAAGGAAATGCAGGATAATGGGGATGACACGATGACTTATTAAGGCAATTAAAGTGCTGGAAACAGAAGGATGGAAAAAGTTATAAAGAGATGAAGCTTAGACAATGCTCCTATGAGAAGTGTATTGTAGTTTGAATTAAATTCGAAACATATGACAGATTACTGATAAAATGGGTTTTGTGTTTGTTGTTTGACACAAATACACAAACATGTTTGACACAAATACACAAACATCATGGGTCCTATCATTTGTAACTTGAAACCTTATGTGTACATTCACTTTGTGGTACCACTATTCACTTATGGTACCACTAGCTTGATAATTTAGGTGGCAGGTGGTATTAGGTTCTGATTAAAGGATCACTTTCCATTACGGTGTAGGTGTTATTGTTTTTTCTATAGTATTTGTGATAACTCGATTGATTATTTTTGATGTACCATTGATAAGTTCTCGCAACTAAAGTTCAATAAGTTTTGACTATTATAATTGAAACCACTCGGTTTATGAAAGATTATTAATAGATTTAGGATCGCTACAAATTGTGTTCTTTTGAGAAGTATGGAGAAAAAGTGTGTGTGTGTATTTAAAAATTGATATAATATTTTATGAGATGAGAAACCGGAGGGAAGAATTTTGATATAGGTGCAAACACCTTTAATGGTTATATTAGCATTGATGCATACTTTTGTTTGTCTTTAGAAGATATTCTAATGTAATTTTTCATATGGTTTTTTATTCAATGGACTTTTTATTATATGCAATGTGTTGAATTAAATGTTTTTACTCTTATATTAAATAACGGGATAAAGTGCACTCATGGTCATGTAACTTTAATTATTGTATCACCACGGTCCTGTTTTAATTTTTTGTACCAATAAAGTCCTGTTTTTAAGTTTTTTCTTCATCCATGGTCCTTTTCCGTCTATTGACCGTTAACTTTAACGGATTTGTGGGGAAAACGATAAAATCAGCAACTCAATTGTTTTAAAAAAATTTATTTACACCCCAAGTTTTAAACTTAACCATTTAGGCACTCCCCAACAGTTTTAAACTTAACATTTTAACCCAAGTGTTTTAATTAAGGCCAACAACACCCAGCCACCGTCGGGCCGCCACCGCTGACTGCCGCCGCCGGACGCCGCCGGAAAATGCCGGAAACTCAAAAAAATAGCCGAGAACGTAGATCGAGGCCTAGGACCGCCGGGTCTTGGTCCATGGCCACAGGATCGCGGCCCACGGCCAGCGAATCGCGGCCCAAGGCCGGCGAATCACTAGTATAGGCCGCGAATCGACGACACAGGGCCACAATCTACATTCTCGTGTATTTTTTTTAGTTTCCGGCATTTTCCAGCGGTGGCGGCGGATGTCCGGTGGCTGGGTGTTGTTGGGCTTAATTAAAATATTTGGGTTAAAGTGTTAAGTTTAAAACTGTTGGGGAGTGCCTATATGGTTAAGTTTAAAACTTGGGGTGTAAATAATTTTTTTAAAACAATTGAGTTGTTGATTTTATCATTTTTCCCACAAATCCGTTAAAGTTAACGGTCAATGGACGGAAAAGAACCATGGATGAATAAAAAACTTAAAAATAGGACTTTATTAGTACAAAAAGTTAAAACATGACCGTAGTGGTACAATAATTAAAGTTACAGGATCATGGGTGCACTGTACCTTTAAATAAAGGGGAAAAACACTCAATAGTAGATAAAAAATTTTACAAGTGAAAATACAATTTTAACAAATTATTTATAATGAATTCGATAAAAAAATATATAAAAATTGTAAATCAAAATACAAAATTGAAAGAAATATAAGCTTTGTTGGTGATAGAGAAGGGTTGGTGATGATTGATGAGGCTATGTCTGCTTAAATATGGGGTTAGGCTAAGGGTAGTTTATTTTCTTTTTTTGGGTTGGGTTATAAATGAGTATAGATTTTTTGGCCAAATTATTCGTAGGGATGATCCGCCTCTTACCCTAAATCAATTAGATTATAATACAAAAAAATAAAGAATGAGAAAACTATAAGTACAAAACTTCGTGTAAAATATGCAAAAGAACAAAAAAAATGTACACTAAAAGCGAGTTAATCCATCAATAAATAAAAGAGAACAAACAAATGTTATTTCATCACATCACATCTAAAGAAATAACATAATTACTATAAAAATGAAATTAAAGGTAAAAAGTGAGTTATCTTTTTATAACAAAAAGTATTAAGAAAAGATAAAGAAAAGATAAAATATTGAAATATCTAAATTATAAGATTGAGAACATTTTGGGACCAATATGCAAAAGGAATGAAAGTTAAAAATGGAATAAAATGAAGTTATCCTTTTAGCAAACAAAAAGTTTTTAAAAAAAAGAGCAAGATAATATAAAATTGAAAATATTTGGAATCAATATGCAAAATGAATGAAAGATAAAATGTTACAATATCAAAATATAAGATTGAAAATATTTGGGTTCAACATACAAAATAAATGAAAATATGAGGTAAGAGAAAAATTTATCCTCTAAGTACACATGAATGAAAGTAAAATATGGAGTAAAATGAAGTTATCCTTTTAGCAAATAATTTTGTTTAAAAGAAAAAAATTGAAAATATAAAATATTAAAATGTAAAATTGAAAATATTTTGGATCAATATGTGAAAGGAATGAAAGATAAAAGGTTAACATGTTAAAATATAAGATTGAAAATATTTGGGTTCAATATGCAAAATTATTGAAAGTATGAGGTAATATATGTAATTTATCCCCTAGCTACACATCAGATTGAAAATATTTTGGTTCAATATGCAAAAGGAATCAAAATATGAGGTAAGAGAAAAATTTATCCTCTAACTACACAGGAATGAAAGTAAAATGTGGAGTAAAATGAAATTATCCTTTTAGCAAATAAACTTTTTTAAAAGAAAAAAAAACAACAAAAGATAAATTGTTAAAATGTCAAAATGTGAGAATGAAAATATTTTGGATCAATATGTGAAAGGAATAAAAGATAAAATGTTAAAATATAAGATTGAAAATATTTGGGTTCAATATGCAAAATTATTGAAAGTATGAGGTAATATATGTAATTTATCCCCTAGCTACACATCACTACAACTAAACTACACCTTACACCCAACCACATCCAATCCCAACTTCCAATAACTGTTCGTTACTGTTCATATATGGTTTGTAAATATAATATATGTAATGTGTTAAAGTTAATTAATACATTTATGAAGTTTTAGGTTGATCGTTGAAGACTATCCAATCACGGATCTTCAATTGTAATGGATTGTGACAGATTTTTCGAGCGTTGTTTTGATGTTTAGATATTTGTCCCATATTGCAGTTTTTGCCAATTTAGTACTAATCTATTCTCTTAAATTTTATTTAGTGATGGTATATGTTGATAAATACTCCTTCCGTCCTGCAAAGGTTGTAGGGTTTGACTTTTATGTTTTGTGTTTGATTCAAATATAAGTAAGATATATAATGAAAAAAATTCAAAAAAATATATTTAACAAATTCATACTACAAATTATGATAATCATATAAATTATTCAAATTTATATATAAAAAACATTGATGAATAAAAATCAAAGATTAAATACCCGTTTACGGCATGAAAATATGAAAACAAAGTTAACAATCATTGTGGGATGGAGGGAGTACAATATTAAAACAACAAAACCTATGCCGAAGACGAGTATGTAAGCTAGTTATATTCATCACGGAGGGAGTAATAAATTTCGACTAGAATAGAATTGATTTAATAGTACAAACAAAATAACTGATTCAGTAACTTCTTTATAATAAAAATAATCTCTCTCTCTCTCTCTCTCTATATATATATATCATTTTGCAATCAAAGAGGATCAATGGCAATTTGTTTCACAAAAGAGAAGGAGAGGAGGAAACAAGTGCAGATTAGCAACTGTTGCTGCCCAGGATCGAACTGGGGACCTTTAGTGTGTAAGACTAACGTGATAACCACTACACCACATAAACTTGATTTGCTTAATAAACTCACTAATATCTTCTAAAACGGATATTAATCGTAATCAGATGTCAATAAAACGCGAGTTTTATAATTGACAGAGAAACGAGCTTCAAAAGTGAGTTATTGTTATAAATAAATATTGTGTATGTCCACATTATCACTATCATCTCTTCACCTTCTCAAATGATTCATATCCTCCTTGTAATTACTCATGTAATTACTCATATCCTCCTTGATGTATTGGATCCCTATAAATAGTGGCTTGAGAGATGAATGAAAGATACACTCTATATTCTCCCAATCTATCTCTTACTTACTTTGTTTTCTAGTTTTATTTTCATAACACGTTACCAGCACGATAGCCTCTTCGTTATCATTTTCAACATTGATTGCTTGCTTCATGTCACAATTCGCATTAGATTTCTTGATAGTTGAGGTTCTCTCGCTTTTCCCTTGTTGTTTTCTTTTACATTTGGATTAGTTTTAAAGTACTACGTAAGTTGAGTTCTGAAACATTGAATACAAGATTTCCCTAAATACAATTAATCCTAAAAGTTTCAATTTTTAACATCTTAGAAATCACGAATCAATAAAAAAAATGCAATTATGTATATGTTAGTAGTGTACGTACTTTGACCAAATTATTTGCTTGATTTTTTTTAAATTTATTTATTGGCTATTATTCTCTATTGTCGTTAAACAATGGAAACTTCGTTAAATTTCTTTCATACATGCAAGTATGAAAATCTACATATTTGTTTCATCTACACTTACTTCCACTTTACTTGTTTAATTATTAATTAAATAGTTTGCATGATATATTGCATATACTAACTTGTTTTAAATTATTATAGTTCGTCACGTCGAATCTTGCAAAACTTGAGTTTTTGGCTTTGGATATAACTGGAAAGAATTATCTATCATGAGTGTTGGATGCTGAGATACACCTAGATGCGAATGGTCTTGGTGAAACAATTAAAGATGGAAATGAGGCATCTAGCCAAGATAAGGCAAAAGCAATGATTTTCCTTCATCATCACCTCCACGAGGGACTGAAAACTGAGTATCTTACAATCAAAGATCCACTTGTCCTTTGGAATAGTCTAAAGGAATAAAGGAACGATATTACCACCAGAAAACTGTGATACTCCTTAAAGCTCGTCATGAATGGATACATTTGCGGTTGCAAGATTTCAAATCTGTGAGTATAACTCGTCCAGGTTTAGAATTACTTCTCAATTGATATTATGTGGAGAGAAGATTACTTATGAGGAAATGTTAGAAGAAACATTTTCCACTTTTCATGCCTCGAATTTGCTCCTGCAGCAGCAATATCGTGAAAATGGTTTTAAGAAATATTCTGAATTGATTTCATGTTTGCTTATGGCCGAGCAAAATAATGAGCTATTGATGAAAAATCATGAAGCCCGTCCAATTGGAACTGCTCCATTCCCTGAAGCGAATGTGACATCTTATAATGAATATATTAGAGGTCACCGACGTGGTCGTGGCCGAGGACGTGGACTTGGTCGAGGGCATGGAAGAGGAAATTACCATGGTGTTCATTTAAGAACACAACCAGCCACCAGAAGTGGCAAGAGAAAAGAGGAAAACGTGACAATGAAAATGATGAAAATAATAATGGGATCATGGAAAATACTTATTATTGTTGTGGAGGCAAAAACCATTGGTCACGTACCTGTCGTACGCCCAAGCATCTTGTTGATCTCTATCAAAAATCCATCAAGAACAAAGAGAAAAAGATAGAGATAAATTTTGCTTGCGAAGATGACAAAGCTGATAGCCATTTTGACATACCTGATTTTGGTGTTCCTATTGAAACAACTCATTTGGATGTTGCTGATTTTCTTATTGGGGAGTGATTGACAAGTAGATTACAATTAAGAATAATATGTTTTGAGTGGAGTTGTTTTATTTTACAGTTTTAATGTGCTATTTATTTTCATAATAAATATTTTCATAAGAGTATGATTTATTTCCTCCATTTACATTGTGATTTATTTTATATGTTTACATAATATTTCATTAAATTTTATAATAATACATATTTTAGAAAAATGGATGCTTCATCAACTCGATTAAATGGCGAAGATATGTGTCTCGTAGACAATGCAACCACACACCATATTCAAGGATAAGAAATATTTTTCTCACATGGTGATAAAGGAGGCTAATGTGAGTACTATATCTGATAATGCGAAATTAATTGAAGGCTTTGGAATAGCTAACATATTGGTACCTAAAGAAACAAAGTTTCAAATTGACGATGCACTATACTCTCCAAAGTCTCAATGGAATTTATTAAATTTTAAAGATATCCGCCGAAATGGATATCATATTGAGACTACGAGTGAAGGACATGTTGAATACCTTCAAATTACGAGTATGATTTTGGGAGAAAAATGTGTGTTGGAGAAATTAACAGCATTTTCATCTGGTTTGTACTACAAGAAAGTTAATACAATTGAGTCACATATGGTTGTAAACCAGAAGTTTACAAATAATGATTTTATTGTTTGGCATGACCGGTTGGGCCATCTTGGTTCAACACTGATGCGAAAAATTATTGAAAGTTCATGTGGGCATTCATTGAAGAACCATAAGATTCTTCAATCCAATAATTTGTCATGTGCTGCTTGTTCACAAGGGAAGTTGATTATTCGCCCATCACCAGTTAAAATAAGGATTGAATCTGTCATTTTCTTGGAAATGATACAAGGTGATATATGTGGACTTATACATCCACCACGTGGACCATTTAGATATTTTATGGTTTTAATAGATGCATCGACTAGATGGTCACATGTTTGCTTATTATCAAGTCGCAACCTGGCGTTTGCGCGATTACTTGCTCAACTAATAAGATTGCGAGCACATTTTCCAGACTATCCGATCAAAACCATTCGCCTGGATAATGTTGGTGAATTTACTTCCTCAACTTTTATTGATTATTGTACATCTATTGGGATAAGTGTTGAACATCTTGTAGTTCATGTTCATACACAAAATGGTCTAGCAGAATCACTTATCAAACGTCTCCAACTAATTGTTAGACCATTACTTATGAAATCAAAACTTCCAGTTTCAGCTTGGGGATATGCAATTTTGCATGCAGCAGCATTAATTCGCATCAAGCCTACAAGTAATCATACATCATCTCCCTTACAATTGGTTTTTGGTCAGGAGCCAAATATTTCCCATCTAAGAATTTTTTGATGTGCGGTATATGTTCCAATTGCTCGACCACACCGCACAAAGATGAGACCTCAAAGAAGGTTGGGAATATATTTTGGGTATGAATCTCCATCTATAATTAAATATCTTGAGCCATCAACGGGGGATATGTTTACGGCTCGATTTGCTGATTGTCATTTTGATGAATCGGTGTTCCCAACATTAGGTGAGAAATTAAGCAGCTGGAAAATAAGATAAGTTGGAATGAATTATCATTATCTCATTTTGATCCTCGCACAAAAGAATGTGAACTCGAAGTTCAAAGGATAATTCATTTGCAAAGATTAGTAAATAAATTGTCAGACGCATTTACTGACCTTAAAAGAGTGACTAAGTCACATGTACCAGCTGCTAATGCTCCGGCTAAAATTGATGTCTCGGAAGGACAACACTAGTTGCTAATGAGTTTAAGACACGCCTGGAGCGTGGTAGACCAATCGGTTCCAAAGACAAAAATCCTCGAAAAAGAAAAGGAGCAAAGGATAATAATGGCCAAATTGAGGAAACAATGACTCCATAAGAGAACTTAGACGTGACTATTATCACAGTTCCAGAAGAAACTTAGGTACCTGAATATACTAAAAATGAAGAGATCTCTACGGATTATGTCATGTCTGGAGAAATATAGAACCAAGATAAAATTAACGTCGATGATAATTTTGTATTCAATGTAGCGCTATATATCATAGATGATAATGAGGATCATGAACCAAAGTCTGTTGAGGAATGCAGAAGTAGAAATGATTGACAAAAATGGAAAGACGCAATTGAGGCTGAATTAAAATCTCTTACAAAATGAGAAGTTTTTGGACCTATGGTCCATATACCTGATGGTGTGAAACCAGTGTGATGTAATTGAGTCTTTGTGCGAAAACGAAATGAGAAAGGGGATGTTGTGAGGTATAAAGCATGATTAGTTGCATAAGGATACAAAGACCTGGAATTGATTATGAGGAAACATATCCCCCAATGGTGGACTACTTTTCGTTATCTTATTAGTCTAGCTATAAGAGAATGACTTGATTTGCGTCTTATGGAAGTGGTTACAGCCTATTTGCATGACTCACTTGACAATGATATTTACATGGAGCTCCCTAAAGGATTTACACTGCTTGAAGCATGTAATCCAGGTTCTCGAGAACATTATTCAATCAAATTGAATAAATTCTTGTATGGATTAAAGCAATCGGGGCGTATGTGGTATAATCGCCTCAGTGAATATTTGTTAAAAGAAGGATATAGAAATGATACTGTCTAGCAAACATGATGAAGTCCAAAAAAATCATTCACCAAAAAATTACAAAATTCACTTTTAAAATTCACCCCTCTCAACTATCTCTGAAACCTATTTTCTTTTGCAACTTTGGGACACGTCAAAAAAAGTGTAATACCCTCACGTTTCTGTGCTTGTATTTTGCAAAAGTAAAAAAAAGTGGCTGGGAGGGAGGAGGGGTGCAGCAGGAGAAGGGACGCGTGGGGGTCGGGGTGGGGCCAGGAGGGGTGCAGCAGGACAGGGATGCGTGAATCACGGTTACTGTAGATATTCGGACCTCCCGTGAATACGGTGAGGTCCGAAAAATGGGAGTGATTCACCCATTTTTAAGAGGTGAATTTTAAAAAATTCACCAAAAAAATTGTATGTTTGAAGACCCCTATTAAAAAGTTATAATTGTTGTATATGTTGATGATTTAAATATAATTGGTACTCCTGAATAGCTTTCTAGGGCATTCGACTATTTGAAGAATGCATCTGAGATGAAAGATCTTGGAAAGACAAAAAAAATTCTTGGATTACAAATTGAACATCTAAATGATGGGATTCTTGTACATCAGGCAACATATACAGAAAAGGTGCTAAAACATTTTCATATGGAGAAAGCATGCCCATTAAGCACTCCATTGGTTGTAAGGTCATTGATGTTAAGAAAGATCCATTTCGCCCTTCTGAAGATGAGGGGGAGATTCTTGGCCCGGAAGTGCCATATTTAAGTGCAATTGGAGCATTAATGTATCTTGTTAGTCATATAATAAGGCCTGACATATCATTTTTTGTGAATTTGTTAGCAAGATATAGTTCTTGTCCCACAAGAAGGCATTGGAATGGAGTCAAACAAGTACTTTGTTACCTACAAGGTACAAAGGATATGGGTTTCTATTTTACTAACTTATCCAAACAAGATTTAGTTAGTTTTGCAGACGCAGGATATCTATCTGATTCTCACAATGGTCGATCACAAACCAGATATATATTTACATGTGGTGGCACTGCCATTTTATGGCAATTCTGTAAAGCAGACCATCACTACCACCTCGTCTAATCATGCAAAAATTTTAGCAATACACGAAGCAAGTCGAGAATATATGTGGTTGAGATCCGTGATACAATATATTCGGAGAGCTAACGGTTTATCATCAACAGATGAGGCCCCTACGATATTGTATGAGGATAATGCAGCATGTATCGCCCAACTAAAAGATGGATAGATCAAAGGTGACAGAACAAAACATATATCACCAAAGTTCTTTTTCACTCATGACCTCTAGAATAATGGTGACATAATTGTTCAACAAATCCGCTCAAGTGAAAACTAAGCAGATCTATTCACCAAGGCACTTCCTACTTCAACATTCAAGAAGCTCATTCATAATATTGGATTGCGTCGGCTTAATGATATCAATTGATGTGTTCATGAGGAGGAGGAAATACGAGTTGTACTCTTTTTCCCTTGGTCATGGTTTTTCCCACTGGGTTTTCCTGACAAAGTTTTTAATGAGGCAGCATCCATCTCATGCGTATACAAAATGTTGGACATCGGGGAGTGTTATAAATAAATGTGAAAGATATTATTTTTGTTTTGCACGTATCCAAAAGCTTCTATGTGGGGTTCAACATGGCTTGATTTGTAACATTTTGAATATTTTTTTAATGGTTAAAATCAACTGGTTATAGCTAAACCTAAAAGTAAAGAGAGAAAACTATTCATAATTGATTCAAGATTTATTTCTACAAAGAAGTGCAATGGATGAAGAGGAAAAAAATCCATCCTGGTTGAACTGACCTGAACATTAATATTCACTCAAAGCCAGCACAAGTTCAGAATAGCCTATATATTTATATGATCTATCTTCTACTACATATCAGTCAATGACAACCAATTTCTGATACTCCTCACCAGAGATTGCCGCTTCCATGACACCTTCTGGGTCAATATCTCCATCATGATCCAGGAACAACTTCATCAAGTTCTTCGAAAACCCGCTCACCAGCGCCACCCCCTTCTGGTTCCCGGGCACCGGAGTAGCCTTCGAGTCCCTCAGATTCCAGAACACAATCTGTGGAACCGCGTCACCATACCCTTTCTCTGTGAACTTCTTCACGATCACTTGGTAATCCGTCTCCCAGGAGGGATCTATTGACACCTCCGATGAATCCTCCGATGAATCATTCGACCATGAATAGCTGCAACTGTATCTGTGATGCGGCCTTGCTGAAGCAGCGTCGAATTCCATGTCGCTGAACACGAACAGCCTCTTGATCATCTGGTCTGGTTTCAGTTTGCCTTCAACTGCAACTCTGAGGATTAGGTCGAACACCTTCTGGAAATCAGTGTTGTTCCCCCATTCCATCTTCCTGACGAAATTTGTCTTTGTTCTCAGATCATTGCCCTCCACTTTCTGGAGTTGGGGGTTCGCGCTGAAGGTGATCAGCTTCCCTTTCCATGGATCTTCGCTCAATTCAGAGGTTAATACGCCGAGAGCCACGGAAACCTCCATCGGAGTTCCACTCATGGAGCCAGAGACGTCACATATGGCCATACAATTTCTCAGCTTGCCCTTCTGAAGCATGTCGTCCACCATCCTTTTCCACTGCAGCTCCGCCACCGCACCGCCGTCATCGTCGTTTAACATGGCAATGATCTCGTGAGGGAGCAGAGCTCCGGCGGCGATAGTTGAATTTCCGGCCTTCACGTCCTCCAAGTACTTGGAGAAGCGCTCGTTGTCATGCTTCAGGAATTTCTCCTTGTATAGCTTCATCGCAACAGAGGCCACTCTGTTGTATGGAATCAAATCCCACCTGCAATTCCCAATTCAAAACCAGTATCCCAGATTAATTCAAAACTCAAAAATCGAGATTCATGATAAAAGGCACATATCCAATCGATCAAATGAAATAAAAATCAGAATTCGAATTAAGCAGACCTGTTCTGGCCAATGTAGACCTCGGGCAATTCCAGAATCTTTCGCAGGGGAACAAGAACTTCTCTCCTGAGACGATCGCGGACTCTGTAAGCGTAAAACTGTTCCTCGACACCTTCGTACTCTGGGTAGCTCTCTCTCGGGAAAACTTTTTTTGCAATCGTTTCACAGAGCAGAGTGGATCGATCGAATGACGAACTCAGAGATGGACACCACTTAGCGGCGAGGCTGATATTGTTTGGTTTACCTTCGTCCACAAACGCCATGTCCTTCTTCAGGCAATCAGCAAAGTGATCGGAAACGCGTTCGTGGAGGAAACTGAAATCTGGATCTTTGG
Source organism: Stellera chamaejasme (assembly GCA_024586325.1). Lineage (NCBI taxonomy): Eukaryota > Viridiplantae > Streptophyta > Magnoliopsida > Malvales > Thymelaeaceae > Stellera > Stellera chamaejasme. The sequence continues at coordinate 4,079,964 of CM044986.1, forward strand.
AGTATCGATCAACAACCTTCCTCGCCATGGCTAACTTCTTCTCCTTCCGCGCAGCACTCGCCTTCTCCTTCTCCACCTCTGCAGCCTTCGCAGCGTTCAGAACCCTCGCCTCTTTCGACACCCTCGGCTTTGGCGTCGCCGATTTGGTTTGATTGCCCTTCCGAATTCCGAACCCAATTGGCCGGCCGAATGGACGGCGATGAGGATATCGGGAGTGACTTTGACCAAGTTTACGCTGCCTCCACTCGGCTTTCTGAGTCTTTCTAATGTCGGAGCCCTCGAGAAGGCGGTATAGGATCTCTGGCAAGTCTTTGAAGTATCCGAAATCAGCGAGAGAAGGGACGTTGCAGGCGAGCGTCTTCGGGTGGTTCTTGTGGAGCCAAAACGCCGCCGTGTAATACCCCTCTTTGTCCGACTTCCCGGTGCCGCGGACGCCGCGAAGATTGCAGACGAGCTTCAGTGTCCTCAAAGGGTCTTGACTCCACGCGGCCTCGAGCCTCTTTGTGATCGACTCCGGAGGCGTGGATGGAACGACATGGAAGAAGAAATCGAGGCAGGGGTTGCCGGAGGCAACATAGGTGGCGGACCCGTTCTCTGTATACCCCCTCGGCGGCGCATACAGCGGTTTGTTGAAATTGGACACCATCAGATCCATGAACGCATCAGATTTTGAAGATCCGGCCGATTCAGCGGCCGGCCGCTGTGCAGCTCGGATCTCCGGCGGGCCGAGGAGAGATGGAGCCATGATCTGCTTGACTGCGTCTGAGATTGATCGATAGGATTTAGGGTTTTTGATTTTTTTCCCGTTTTTCTGAGAGACTGTTAAATGCGAGAAAACAACCGAGCGTTTTTCGTAATTTATAACGCACTCTCTTACTTGCGCTCCAAGTATCGGAGTTGTTCACATTTTTTATTTTTCAATTTTAACCCTGTATGGCTGAATGGCTTAATTATGAAAAAACACTGTTCTTTTTCCAATACTATCAATTAGATCCCTTCATACTGTTCAATGTCATCCGCATCACTCGTTCATTACTGTTGTTATCCCAAATAGAGAAAATCAAAAGTTTACGGTTTAAAAAGTAGCATCCAGAATTTTGTTAAACTCCAATGACAAAATTTTGGATTATTTTGCAAAAAGTTTAAGATCGGCATTACTAACATGTGAAATCTTAGGGGCTTTAATACAAATAGTAATTGATTACTCTGAGACGATCTTTTAAAAAATCATTAAAAATAATTATCAATTATTCACCATAATATCTTTAAAATCAGATTGATTAACGTGTTGTGTTGACCGAGTTTCAAGCTAAAAACTGGTGTTGAATTGGGAACTTCCGCCGTTACAGCGATTTGAAATAATAATAATTTATGCATCTATATAAATACATTAAATGATTAAAACAATTGTTCGCAATTAACATTTTCAAAAATTTACAACTAATTGAAAAATTGTTTACAAATGAATAATACTCCCCCATCCACAAAGATGGTCAAAAAAAATTCAATTTTTTTTCTTTCAATTTTTTGATATCTATTTAAAAATCACATAACTTATATGCAAATATAACACTTATATTTTTAATTTCTAAATATATTTTTAAAAATTTATTTAACAAGTATTTCCTTATGAAAATTGTAATTGAATACAAACTAAAAAAATAGTCAAACGTGACAATTTCGGTGGGATATAGGATGAAATATTAGAACAGTCAGTTTTTTTGAAGGTGCAAATTGGAAGTAAATTAAAGAAATGTTGAAGCCATACATGTAGGAAGAATTTGCATCGAGTAACTAGAATCACCTAAATCAGATGAGGTAACAACATACGAGACATATAGTCTGATTAAAAGAAATTAAGCTAAAAGTTTAAGCTGAAGAACCAACAACATTAAACGAATAGATAACAGTTAGAGCAAATAACGCAGATCTTCAAGAAAACCAGCTTTGTCATCCCAAGTCCAGACCCTCGACCCTCCAGGAAGCAAAACCATCACTAAACCGTAAAGGTTTTTCATAAATCTGACAAGCGGTCTGCATCATCTTCAGGTTGAAATGTGGCTTGGGGTAAACACGAACTCTGTGCACAATTACCAAAGATGGATACTTGCACAGAAGAACCAGACAAAATAAGCCAAGAACTGAGGCATTTTCTTCACCACGAGCACAAATGTCGAAACTCCTAGCCAGATTAAGGTGGTTATATGGGGAAGCTTCACACCCACACAACCACCTGAAACAAGGTTCATTCCTCCGGGCGCGAGTTCGAACTCAACCTCGCCTGAGAAGAATCTGGAGGGAGCTCCTCCCCCGCTTAGTTTCACTTCCACTGCCAACCACTGAAACCATCAGCCGCCATGGCGGGACACCACTCCAATGAATCCAAATGCCAGACAATGAAATTGGCAAACAATACTGCAGCTTGAACTTGCATGAATCTCGGGATCGCCACGACAGGGGCCAAACACCTACGCACTACCAAGGCAGCCTTCCAAGCCTTAGCTCCATGGCTGAGATGGCAATCGCCCGGCTTCTAGACCAACAGCCAAGACAAGCCATCATCCCGTACATCCGGCCACCTCCATGGTGGCGGCCCTCCTCTGCCTTGCGACCAAATCCCAAACCCGATGGCACCAATCCCTCCATAAGCAGAGTTCTTACGCCATCGGCGACCCAAGGGCATGAATAAAAAACAGAAGAAAAAATAGATACCCATCGTCATTCTGAACCTTCAACTAGTGGCGATGGGGCGTGGGCGACGGGTGGAGCAACTCGCACCCTGGCCACAGAATGGGGAGGAGACCGCAACGCAAGGCAGAGATCCAATTACTGGTGATGGAGCGCCGACATCGCAAGGCACAACAACAATCAATGGGCACCGAACATGGTGGAATCGACGGCCAAAAGGATAGGAATCAGGAGCATACCGGCGAGGAGGTCAACGGAAGCCGAGACAACCCGAGAGTGGCGGCACCAGATGCCAATAGCAGCCAGATCTCGACAAAACCCTAGGTTCGCCTAGGGAGGTCATCGTGGAATGTACACAATTGGTTTTGTGTGCATGCTTTAGAGTTGTTTCCCTTCAAACAGACAGTCATTATCAACTAACAACTTACTTATTTTAAAGTCGCATTCTTATCAACATTTTCTTATCTATATTCATTTGTGGTAAAGTTTCGCTATAGGCTCCAAATTCTTAATTATTTCCATTTCAACCTGTCACTATCACTCATTTATCTATTATATACATTGTCATTAATGTCATGTTTATAATACTAATGAAACAACAGAGTTAACTAATGAAGAACCTTGTATCCCCAAAAAGAAGTAAACTGGTGGTGGGAGCGGCCGAATGCGGATGGAATGACGGACCGGCGCTTAAACGTCAAACGGGCGGCGGTTTTTGTCCGATTTCTCCTTCTCCGTGCAGCTCCGGCGACGCGAGATGGTGGGCTAGCTTCGTATCGTCATGGGGGAGGTAATGGTAGTGGGTTTTGGAGGCGAAAAGGGCTGTAGAGGGAAGTGAGAGGTGGAGGTAATGGTGGGCTAACTCCGACGGCGACGCCTGCCTCTTCCAACGGAAGACCGCCGCGCTCGAGTTCACCACCCGTACGCTCCGGCAAGCGATGGCGCGGTGGCTGTCTCAGTCGATTAACCTCCGATTTTGCCCACCTCGAGGCGGCGGCGCGGCGCAGCCTCCGATCCAAGCCCCGGATCTGCAGGATTTGCTTCTTCGACTCACTTTCGACAACATCTGCGGCTTGGCCTTCGGAAAAGACCCCTGCACTGCGCACAAGGGCTGCCGGAGAACACCTTCGCCACCGCCTTCGACCGCACGAAGTAAAAAGATAAAAGACCTTCAATTGATGAAACGCCACTATATATACGCTTTTAGCTAAATGATCAACTTAGGTAAAGAAAATGCACACGATTAAAATGGGAAAAAAATAAAACAAAATAATTATAATTATAATTATGCTAATAATGCTAATAATACTAATTATAATAATTATAAACATTGAAAAAAATTCAAAAAATATGTATTTAGAAAATTTATATTTCAAATTAAGAAGCATATGAAACATTTAACTTTACATGTCTAAAAATTCATAAAAATAAATCATATATTAAATACTGTGAAACAACAAAAACACAATTTTCAATTTTTATGGGCTAGAGAGAGTAGTATTAGATACAGTATTTATTTATTTATTTTGTAGAGTTAATGAACATAGAATTAAACTTTATTAGAAATGTGCTGAATTTAAATAAGTTGATAATGTGATAAATGGGATTGATAAAAATTTCCTTGTACGAAAAAATGTATGATGTTCTACAAAAGAAAAAAGTAATTCTAATCACCTCAAAATAGGTCCTAGCATTAGTGTCTCATTCATTGAAAATTATCTGTGTTAGTATAAATTTTCTTTAGTTTCTTGCTCCAAAAACTCTTGAAATACTAATTTAATTAAGGTGTGTAACATATCCAGTAATTTCAATTTGTAAGGTGTTTTTATTTAAATTTTTCATGAAAATTAACATAAATGAAGAGAGAAAAAAGGGCATAAATTAAGCAATTGGGCATGTACCAGAAAAGGAGAGCCATGAAGAATCAAAGAGTGGAGAGGTGCAAGTGAAAGAAAAAGACAAGAAAAGAAGGATGAAAGAAGGGACAAAGCAAGATTCCCCAGAGGAAAGAAGGCCCAAAATTTGAATTTAGTGATGATAAGGAGGGGGTGGGTAGGGAATCTGAATTCCTCCCTACTTCCCAGCATGTTTGTGTCTTTGTCTTTGATGGAGACAAACTCCACACTCCTGTCCTGTCCAGCTTCCACCCTCTCAAGCCTGATCCAATGGAATAAAATTACAGTCGTGGTCCCCATACTTTTTGGGGTCATCTCCTATTCATCTCAGAACTTAGTGTTGTGTCCTCCTCTTCAAACTTTAGCAGAGGAACATATACTATTATTGGTGCCTTATACACTGTTGTATGAAATGTGACCAGTAATTTTCTACTAATTTGAGTTTAGGTAGGTCCAAATTATGCCCAGCACACCAAAGCCCAATTACAATGAACTGTTGGGTCATCTCCTATTCCTCTAATGTTAATTGGGAACGTTCTTCTAAACCAACCCTAGAGTTGCTGCAATTACAATGAACTATAAAAGAAATAATAAAATAATCACATACCCTTAATTACTAATAAATGCAAAAATGATATTTATAAACTAATGCTATAATAAAACAAAGCCCTAATTAATACTCCCTTTTATGAAACACATGTAGGCTTGGGAAATTATCAAAAACCTCCCCGAGGTTTGGTCTAATCTTCACTTTGCCCCCCGCATTTTTCAGAATTCTCGAAAACCCCCTGAGGTTTGATGAAATATACAAAGCCCCCGTGGACCAGACATCTGTTAGTGATTATGTTAGCTTTTTAGGTTTATGATGTGAAGTTCTGATCGATTCATTGAGGGAATGATATTCCTCTCAATTTTCCATTCCTTGTACTAAACAAATTATTGTTTTGAGAAAGGGATAGTGGATCAGTTGCAGTGTTGGGTTAATGTCAGGAGCTAGAGATGGTAAAATGGTAAGTATAAAAATAAGTATGGTAGATTTATTAGGGATGGAATAGTTTAGGATCCAATTTCCGTAATTAAACCTAAAAACCTAACAGAATCACTAACGGGATCTGGACAGAGGGGGTTTTGTATATTTTTTCAAACCTCATGGGGGTTTTCTGAAAATTCCGAAAATACGGGGGGTAAAGTGGAGATTAGACCAAATCAGGGTGGTTTTTGATAATTTCCCTATAGGCTTTGTTCATTTAGAATATTTTTATTTTAAAAGATATCAAATCATTTTTTTACTCATCTTTTCCTGTAATAAACTTCAAAAAAATAAAATCCAATTTCCATGAATTCATCCAAAAGAAGACACCCATAATTTACAATTTATAAAAAAATTAGGGACGGTGAAAGTAATAAAGTATTTCACAAATCTAGCCAAACATTTTTTGTACTCCTAACTGAGGGCCCAAGCCAAACACAGTAGCGTCTCTGTTACAGCAACTTTTTTAGGTCTCAGCCCGCTTTGTTCAGCTGGCCCAATAACATGTCCATAACCAAAACAATGAGGAATGTACACAGAAGGGGTCCTCTATCTTAATGCAAAGTTCTCATTCTACCTTTAACTTTTAAATCCTCCATTTTCACCATATTGCTCATTTATTTTTTGAAGAGCAAGAAATGGTGAAGGTAGGATGTGAACCTTTCTGCGTGTTTGGAAATAACGTTTTTAAGTAGTTATGTTTGAAAAAACTATCTATGAGTAGCTTTCAGTGTTTAGTTGTAGCTATTTAATCTCAATCATTGAAATCTTTGTTAAAACATTACAACTAATTAAAACAGTTATTTCCAAATAGGGACTCGTATCCTTAGAGAGTTTTAACCAACTTGATTAGAGGTTAAGGACTCGTCATATAACAATGATAATTCGTTTTGCGTTTGAAATTTGTATTAAAGGTTGAGATAAATTATGAATAGTCAATGATAGCTGCAAGTTCTAAAGTTTTTAGCTATATTTTTTAAGAATTTTTTAACAAATACTTCATTATGAAAATTTTGAATCAAATACAAGTTTAAAAGTTAAACTGTGCGGTGGAAACATATTTGACAGAACCCTAGGAGTGGTGAGCCGCTTCCATCTCCTCTTCTATGGTACAGTGCCTCGCCGTCACACGGTTTCCTCCCTGCCCGTACAGGGTCCTTGCAGCCACGTCTATGCCTTGTTCATTTTTCTCCTTACGTCCTCTATGTGCAAGCTTGCCCACCCTGTTTTCTCCTCCGTTCTCGATGGTGTTCTGCTAGGATTGGGACTCGGCTAACGACGTCCTTAGCCTTCCCATTGCTCTTGTCCGCCTATAAGCCCAACATGCTACTCACCTCAACCCTGCTCTGCCGTCCTCTCCAACCCGTGGGGTTCGTGCTGGACGGGACCGGAGTTGGGTTGGAATAGGGCCTATGGGGGAAGGAGAGGTTTTTGGAACAGCAAGGTTGAGCGGAGGCTCTCCCTGCTTTGTTCAGTGAGTTTCTTATCTCTTCAAGGCAGATGGGGTTTGGAGTCTCCTCTATCCGCTCGTAGGTGTGAATTGACTTAAACACGGTGGTTTGTGATTCGGTTCTATTGCTAGTTTTTAGGACTACTTGTGGATGAATGTAGCTTTGTTTCGTGGTCTCCTTAGTGCTACTTCTGGTCCTTGTTAGTTTGTTTTATCAGTCATAAACCGCGTGATATTGGATGAAAGTCATTCTCTAAAAAGAAAAGTTAAATTGTATCAACTTTTAAGGGATTGCGGGAGTAATTTGTTAGAATGGTAACAAAAATATTTTGATTGTCACAATTATTCTCTTTGGAGATTAGAGTACTATAGGTCGCAGTCATCCCCAACGCCATTCTCTTTTCTGTCATTGACTCTGCCAAAACGCAGTGTTTACTGGCCCTGTAACTATCTGGCTGGTACTACACTACTCCAATGGTCACCCAACATTTCTTTATTCGAAAAAAGAAGATTAAAATTAATCACATTAAACTTACTATTAAATTAATAAAGTTGTGTTCTTTGTGCCAATCAATGATAAAAAACCAACAACTATTTAAATTATTTTGAATTTCCTAGAGAGTTTTTAGAGGGAAATTAAAAAAAATTAATATGTTGTTGGGTATTTTATTATCATTTGTTAACACAAATAACACAGCCTAAGAGAGACAAGAAGAATGCACTATACTACTCCAAATTAGCTGATAAATTAATTACAATCCAGAGTTTGATTAATCCAATTGATTAAACCGTTTTTATAACTAAAAATAAATAATGAAATGGATTTGGTCTAATCTCAACTTAATTGGGTTGAAGGAATAATCAAGAAGAAATGCAATAGGATTATACACATCTCATCTCATCTTGTTGCCTAATTAAATTCAATAATTTACCTAACAAATGTACTAGTACTCCACTTTGTCTCACATTGCATATTCTTTGTCAAACAATTTTTTTTCGTTTTTTTATAAATAACCACAAACAAATTAAAAGAAATTAAAAGAAGAAGAGAGGAATTAAAAAATGATGTTGATCATATCTGGTTCATGACGAAGAATTATGATCAGGTCGATCAAAATGGAGAAGCTGACCGGTGCATTTGGGGCAATCCTCCACCTGCTTTGGAACCATGAAGTACATGAGACAGCTCTTGCAGCCGGCGACCACCAGCACATTCTCTCTGTCCTTCTCGCCGCGGTGGCTGCCGCCGGAGTATTCTCTTTCCTTTGAGGACGACGACGGCGGCGAGGAGTACTCCGATGATGACTCCTCACTCTCGCACGAGCTATCTCCTCCATCATCCTCCGAGTACATGTCAGTACCGCCGTCGTGTTGGACGCTGCCGCCGCCACTGTTCATCGTTCTCGGATCCTCCGTCGCTCTCATCCCCGTTCTCCAGTTTATGTAGTATATCTCACCTGTCTGCATGAACACAACACAAGGATGGATCTTCAACATTAATCCCATGGGAGATTCAAAATTTCAAACCTCAAAACAACAGTGGTACTATTGAAATGTGGAAATTTTGAAGCAGTGGCCAAGAAGTAATTAATGGTTTATCAATTTTTCCACACTTCATCATAAGAGATTACTGTGCAGGAGGGAAAAAGAGACCAAATCCATGTCATTTTTGTTCAATTCTTTTTAGGGTTGGGAGAAATTTTGTATTTTTCTTTCCTACTTGGCAAAAGGACAGAACCTTTGAAGCAAAGCAATGAACTTTTACGATTTTATCATAAGAATAAACAAAGGAAAGGTGCAGATTTCTTCTCTTGATGTTTATATTAGAATTCAAAGCAAAGCCAAGCTTGGAACTTTTTCTAGGGTTATTTATGAATGGATCATCCCCCAATAACCTGAAACAACAAACTAAGAAGAGTACCAGTACCATCTGTTTGGGCCATGGTAAAAAAGCCAGAAAGCAATTAATGCCAGACAGTGAAAAAAGGGGACCCCTAAGGGAAAGGGAAAGAGAGCAAGATCTGCAAAAATTTGTTCCCCATTAAATGTGTCTGAATCTGGAACAAGGAAACAGACTGAGGAAAACTGTTTTAATCATGGGAATTAAATCAAAACAAACAAAAAAAGCTTTGGCCACCCAAAAGCAGCAATAACCCCAAATGAAAAAATGTGTTTTTTTCCTCAATTTTTTATAAAGATTGTACCTTTAGATCGAGGCATTGTTCCCAGCTATAAGGAAGAGCGACATGAGAGTTGAGCTCCAGAGCTGTATCGGAGGCAAAGTTTGGAAGATTATTGTCATCGGAGATCGATGTTCTTCCTCCTGAAACCTGTTCTGCTTCATCTTCCTCTTCTTCTTCATCGACTTCAGCTCCACGGTTCCGGTGATGCCGGCGATGCTCTAAAGAACAGTTCTTGAACGACCTCTCTAGCGACGCCGTGATCGCCGCCATGTTCAGAGCTCTCATGGCTGGTTTTGAGAAAGTAGATCAAAAAAGAGAAGAAACAGATGAGCTTTTTCCTAGGGAGATAGGAGAAGAAGAATAAAGGGAATAAAAAAGGAGGAGACGGTAGTGCGTAGAATGCCGAGACATGAGGGAAAGGATTAGAAGACTTCTTCTTTTTTTTTCTTTTTTTTGTTTTTTGTTGTGAATATATAAAATAAAATAAGATAAAATTCGTGGTTAGGGTAATTGAGGACACGCGCTTGAGGTGCGCGTTGGGAAGCGGAAGGGGGAATCCTCGTCAGAGGTGTCAGCAGCAGGAGCCACTGTGGGTTGCATTTTGTCTCTCATAACAGTTCCTTTTCCGGCAAGGGAATATTACACGCGCGGGGAAGGGCGCGTGAGACAATGGGATGGGCCGGGTAAAGAGACGACCACGAGAAGTGTGGCGATTTTTGAGAGGGAAGGGATGAGGAAGATTTGTTTTTGTGTTTCGTTTTTAAAAAATTGAAGGATTTGTTATTATTTGATAAATAAATTATCCAAAGGGATTGATTTTCACACTTTTTCCAAAAACTTTTACTAACATTTTTCTCTCTAAAATTCAATTTGTTGTTACTTTTTTTTTGCTAAATATGCTACAAGGAACACAAACTTCCCACTAATGTATTTACAGGGAGAGTGTGCGCCAATAGAAGAGTGACAAAAAAATTGGGATTTTTTTGTATTTTTTATTGATAAATGAGATGTATATGATGAGTATGAAAGTTTGAGAAAATTATGATTTGATAGAAATTTGATAGATTTAATGGTATTTTATGTGTTAGGAATTGGAAAAGTTATACTCCTTCTGACCCAAAATTATTGAAACACTTTCCTTATTGGGCTGTCCCTAAATTATTGAAACACTTTCCATTTTTAGTAAACTTTTGTACATGAATTTACTCAATTATCCCTCATCACTATCTTCCATCTACCAAGTCAGCTCAAAATCAGCTCCACCTAAAACAGTGTGCCCAGTCAAAACGTTTCAAAAATAATGGGACGGAGGGAGTAATAAATTTCCTTAGCACTTAGCACTACCATAAGGAAATTTTAATTGACAACTTTTTTTAGATTAAATATTAAACACTCCATTTGGAAAGAATAAAGTTGGAAAAAAATTAGAGAGAAAAATAAAAATTTGATATTAGTTTGTGAAATGAAATCAAGTAATGAACTACGTATTTGATGAATGAATCACGTCGTTTTTGTTGTTCTTTGAACGATGAGAATGAAGTATAAATATTTGGCTAAAAACTCGCGGTTAAGTAACAACGGTTAAGGAGGTAATTGTATGTTTTAAAAAAATAGAATGAGTAACTAAAGATTTTTCCAACTTTTGAGGGTTTTTACTATTAATTTATCCAAAAATATGTCCCAACTAATATTGGTGATCGGAATCCTATTATAAACTAGACTTCATTAATTAAATTACTAATTACACCTCACCAAATCCTACTTTACGATACGTGAACTGATTTGGTGAACTACTCTTTATTTATTTTTCAATATCGATATTTTCTCTTCACTTGTTCAATCCGTTGCTTATCACGGCAAGGATCGCAGTTTCGACACCGGCAGAGTCTACATCGACACTCGGCGCGAACACCGATGTCATCTTCAAAGACATGCTCGAAAAGCTCGGGGGTACACATGTGCGCGTGCGAAGGAGCTCCGGCCTACATTTGGCATTGGTAGGGACATTGTCCCAACTATAGGGTCGCCAACCTACCCCTCATGCTCATCGGGGACACACAATTGGCACGGTTGACTGCCACTCCATCATGACGGAGTTCTTGGTCCTCGAGGTGCCCTCAACTTACAACGCAATCATTGGCGACCAAGCCGGTCGATTTCAGCATGAGGTGCGACATCCGCTCCCTTACAATCACATTTGCAACACCTCGTGGGGATGCAACCATCTACATCGACCAACGAACTGCGCGGACAAATTATGTCGCCTCTTTGAGCTCGACGGTTGATCCACAAATCTCGAAGAGCGTCGATGCTCTTACGGATCCCGATGACAGGCCACGCCTCGATGATTTGACAGAGGAGGTAGACGCTGTTGGCAAGAAGTTCAAGGTTGGCAAAAACTCGGAGCAAAAGGAGAAGATGGCGCTCATCCACCTCCTCGAGGCAAACCTTGACGTCTTCGCCCGGAGCACAAGGATCTGCCGGGTGTCGACTCCTAGCGTCATCACCCACAAATCAATGTATTCCCGGACTCAAAACCGGTTAAGCAAAAGAAAAGGGGTATGACCCTTCTAAGAAGAAGTTTGTAAAAGAAGAGGTTTCCAAACTCCTCAAGCCGGAATAATAAAAGAAATTCAGTACTGAGTGGCTCGCTAACATAGTTTTAGCTGACAAAACAAACGGTGAACTTCGTATGTGCGTTGATTTCACGGGCATCAGCAGGCATTGTCCAAAGGACCCCTACCCGTTACTGTCATCGACCAACTCGTGGATGCAACTTCCAAGTATAAGTACTTGTCTTTCATGGACGCTAAGAGTGGGTACCACCAAATCTACATGGATCCCGAGGACGCCTTCAAAACAGCGTTCACAACCGGTGATGGCGTCTATTACTACGTTCGAATGCCCTTTGGGCTCAAAACGCCTGGAGCCACCTACCAGCGTCTAATGAACAAGGTTTTTACCCACGGATGGGCCGTAACCTTGAAGCATACGTCGACGATGTCATTGTCAAAAGCATGACATTCGAAGATCACCTTCAAGACCTGGCCGAGACCTTCGAATCGTTCCGGCGATATAACATGAGGCTCAATCCAGCCAAGTGTTCCTTCTTTGTTGGAGCTGGGAAATTCCTGGGCTATATGATCTCCGAAAGGGGGATCGACGCCAACCTTAAGAAAATATCAGCCATCACGGAAATGGCGCCACCAAGGAGCATTAAAGAAATCCAGCAACTTACAGGAAGAATTGTTGCCTTGGGGCGATTCATTTCCAAGTTGAGACAAGTGTAAGCCGTTCTTGACAGCTTCGCATGAAGAAGGCGTTCACTTGGACTCCGGAGTGCCAACAAGCATTCGAGCAAATCAAGAAACACCTCTCCGATTTGCCAACGCTGAAATGTCCGCAACCGGGGGACGAACTCGTCATCTACCTCTCCACTTCGAACAGCACTGTATCAGCAGTGCTCGTTAGAGGATGGCCCACAACATGGCCCGTCTATTACATAAGCCACACGCTACGAGGGGCTGAGGTTAATTACCCACCCTCCAAAAACGATCTACGCTTTGATCGTGGCTGCCAGAAGTTGCGAGCATACTTCCAAGCCCACACAATCATTGTCGAACGGACTTACTAATCCGAGACATTCTAAACAGACCGAACATAGTGGTCGTTTAGCTCGTTGGTGCATCGAATTCAAGTTTGAGCCTCGACGAGCAATAAAGGCACAAGCTTTGGCGGATTTCATGGCCGAGCTTTCCATTTACCCCCTCGAGCATGGTCCTTCGAGGGAGCCACCACCGGAGTTGGAGCCTCCCGAGTGGGACATGTTCGTGGATGGTTCATCCAGTGCCGATCGCCCAGGAGGAGGCGTTCATATCAGGGGCCCACACGGCATGGAGGCTAGCTTACGAGTGGCCTTCCAATTCCCCGTCACAAACAATGTGGCGAGAATCGAGGCCTCGTAAAGACTCTCAAAGCTGGCTTGCGGCGTTTAATCAGACACAGTGACTCACGGCTCGTCGTAAGCCGGGTTGCGGGGACCAATGACTGCAAGGACCCCGTACTCTCGAGGTACTTGCGCTTGGTAAAGAGCTTACAAGGGCAGTTCGAGCGATTAAATATTAATAAGATCCCAAGGGATCAAAACACTGTGGTGACAGTTGTCTAAGGGCGGGCGGATGCATTCCTCGAAACCTTAGCACAACCTTCGATAAATACAATTCACGCAATCGACGCCAACGCAGATGAGCTGATTGGAGGGACCCAATCCTCCAAAGTATCTCCAAACCGGCGCAATCGAAGGCCCACCAGCGTTGCAAAAGAAAATAAGGACGCAGCCCGCCATGTCATCATAGATGGCGCGTTATGGCGTAAAGGATATTCTACTCCTTTACAGCGATGTATTGGCCCCGACGATTCCACACTCATCCTGAACGAAGTCCACTCAGGAGTCTGCGGAGCACACATTGGCTCCGATGCGCTAGCACACAAATGCTTACGCCTCGGTTATTATTGGCCAACCTTGAGGAAAGACGCGCATGATTTGGTACGAACGTGCCATAAGTGCCAACTCAATTCTCGCATCCAACGACAGCCGCAAACGAAGTAGTTACGGAGACATACCCCATACCCTTCGCTCTGTGGGGCCTCGATTTAATCGGCCCAATGCCTACGGCCAAGGGCCGATTCAAATTTTGTATAGTGGCTGTCGATTACTTCACTAAGTGGGTCGAGGTCCAGCCACTCGAGAAAATCACAACCGCCAAGGTCATACACTTCCTCCGCACGACCTTGTGGCACGATACGGCACCAAGAGCCATAATCACGCATACAATGGGACTCACCCGCAAGCAAAAGCTTAAGGATCGGGCCACTAAGATGAACATACAAATGCTCTACGCTCGTGGCGCACCCCCACCAAATGGCCAGGTGGAAGTAACGAATCGAACGATCAAAGAGGGCTTAAAAAGCGCCTCGAGGACGAAAAGGAAAGTGGGTCGAGGCCCTACCCAGGCGTCTCTCGGGACTATCGAACAACTACACGGGGACCCACGGGAGAAACTCCTTTCTCCTTGGTTTACGGCGTCGATGCCTTACTACCAATCGAAGTCTCAATACCCACAATCCGGACGTATTCGACGACGCCCTCACAATGAGAGCGGCCTTCGAGCGCGTCCGGACCTCGTCGAGGAACTCCGCGAGGGTGCTAGACTTAGGCTTATGGCCTTACGACAAAGGGCAAACCTCGATCACAACGCCAAAGTTCGGGCAAAGCAGATCCACGTGGGTGGTATGGTCTTGCTAAAAGCGGAATTGTCGTCGTAATCCGCCATGGCGCACTTCGTTCCCAGATGGGCAGGGCCTTATGTGGTACACAGTAAAGGAAGAGAGGGCGTATACAAGTTAAAGGACCATCAAGGCAAACAGCTCAAAAATGACTACCATGTCGACGATTTGAGGCCTTACTACGTCTAAGTTATACGCTCTCCTTTCCATGCATAGACAAGGGTATTTAAAGCCTTTGCGTTGCACAAAATACTGCTCATACATCAAAGGACAGGCAATATTCCAAGTCTTTACGTCGTGCATACTATGTGTACATAAAATCGCTCTACTAGGAGTGTTCCCCCACTTCAGTGGGTAAGTTCAAAAATTAATTGCAAGGTCACTGCTCGACCAGCGCACATCGAATAAAATCACTTCACGAAGAATTACAACAATTCATTTCTACAATTTTACCCGGCACGAGTACGAACACTTCGCATTATGCAAATAATACTCGTATGGCAATTACAAAGGCAACAAATGCTGAAATGTTCTGTATCTTATCAAAAATGAGCAAAAATTTAGTTACAAGCCCCAAAACTAATTGGGGGCATCATCGTTTGGGGGCGCAGCAGGGGCATCCTCTACATGCCCGGGCAGGATATCATACGGATATCCTGCTCCTAATTTCTTCCCTGCCCTACCCCACTCGAACAGAGCTGCCTGGGAGGGCTCCTCGACCTTCATCGCATCGAGGGGATCCAGCTGTGATTCTTCAACCAAAGCCTAAAAATTTGATATTAGTTTGTGAAATGAAATCAAAGTAATTGATTCTTGAACTACGTATTTGATCGGGGGAATGAATCACAAAATTGACAATAAAATAGAGGTGTTGAGTCAAATCTTTCTATTTTTTTATTAAAAAAAACAAACAAACATCAAATGTGGTGTTTGGCTTTTGGTATTTGATGGAATTATTATAATTATTTCAACGCATTGATTAATAATTCATCTGTCCTAAAAGTAATTAATGTAACATTTATTTTTCATCATTTAATCTATGATTTTATTTCTATATCAATTCAAATTATAAATCTGAAATTTTTACATGCAACTAAAAATTTAATTTCTTAACTTTATGAGTGTATATTTTTGACAATTAAAGTTAAATTGACAATAAAAATTAACTGTTGCATTATTTTTTGTACTAAGAGAATATCAACTAACAAGTCAAATCATTTAAACAATATGATAAAAATGAGTCAGCAGCGCTGGCTGATGGTATGCGATTCGCTTTGTACGTTTGGGCGTGAACATTGTTTGACCTATAAATGTATTTTTGTACAAAAAAATGATTATCTTTATTTGACCAAAATTTTTATAAATCTATGGAGTTAGAATTTAATTAAAAGATCATTATAATAAAATGTGCTAGATTCTCAGAGGCTCAGTTCAGCTGCACACATTGGGGAAAAAAATCTACTTTTTAGTTTCCAATCCACAAAACAATATTAAATCCATCAATTTTTTTATAAAATAATATGTTTTCTTAAATTTCACTACTCGCATACATCTTATTCATCAATCAAAAAATATTCAGATAATAGGCTGTCATATAAGTATGTTTATGATAAAGTCATTATGGCTAAGTTCAACACCCATGTTTTCCTAAAAAAAGTTTTCAACTTTATCAATCACAATACATAAAACAAATTTAAATTCATCAATTCTTTATCAATTCTCTATGAAATCACAATTTTCTCGAATTTCTTCACTTACATACATCTTATCTATCAATCAAAACACATCCCCCAGATTTCCCAGATTGTTTTTCTCATATGCCCTATAACAAGTGAATGAACTGTTGATTATAATTTATGAGATGTTATTATAACACGTTGACTTATACTCCCTTTGTTTACCATTTTTTAAAAAAAAGTATATAAAAATGTGTGTGCATATATATATATATATGTATAGTTTTACATGAATCGAGTATTATTGGATATCTTCGAGGAGTAGTTCTTCTAGCGGTGTTTTCTCCATACGTACATAAGACTCAATCCCGAGATTTTGCTTAAGGAAAGATTAACCACTTATTACTCAAGTACTCCATCAACCGTTGGTATATATAGAGTATATTTATTTTGCAACATCCTTAATTAAATTATGATTTTATTTTTTTCAACAAAACTTTACCGTTTAAATGTTATAATAAAAACATATATACTCCCTTTTTACACTTTGTGTGGGCGCGAATATTAAGGTAAATATAAGATTTTATGTAGTTTGACATAATTACCCTTAAGTGAATATTGCACAAAAAACAAGATAGAAAAAATTAAGATAAAGTATGGATAGTTTGATAACTTTAGATGAGATCAGAAGTTTCCATTTAAGGAAAATATTGAATTTTTTAGGGACAACCCAAAAATGAAATGCGTAGAATTAATTGGAGACGGATGAAGTTTTTTTTTTGCATCAGATCAACTTTAGATAAATAATTAATATAATATGGTAATCTTATAAAAAAATGTAACATTGTGAAGTTAGATACGGATTTTTTAAAATGAAACACACCAGTTGTTAATATTTTTACAATTCAAATAAGAAAATGTATCACATTGATCTATATACATTTAGATAATTGCATTCATAAGTGTATGTAAATGTCATGTGAGTATTTGGCCTAATGATCATGTTCATGAGGACACTTGTAGAACTCTCGAGTTAAACCTTACGGTATCCAATTCCCAACCCTCTCTGTATCAAACAAAATAAATGTATGTGAATGTCCCTTTTGTATGCGATAAAAGATGCGAAAAATAAGAAGAGGGAAAAAGAAATCTTGTACGTCTCATATCTTGTGTGGTGTTCCCCCTAGTACTTTCTCTTAATTAACTTCAAAATATTGGTTTCACCAAAGTAATTAACTTTGTTAATTAATTATATTTGAGAATATAAGTGGTAACGCGCAAAAAAGGGACAAAGATATGCTCCATCCGTAATGAAATAATTGCATCATTTATTTTAGTTGTTTTATAGTATTTAGACATGTAGAGTTAAATATTTTATGTGTATATCATAATTTACAACATAGTTTTTATAAATATATGTTTTAGAATTTTTTTCATTATTTATCTTTATAATATATGCGTTAAATAAAGAATCTTGAAAAATGAAAGTGCAAATGGTGCAATTATTTAAGTATGTAATGAATAGTGTATGGAGTTTTTTAAAAATAAAAAAGATTTATTTTATTAATGATTCATTACAAAATAAGTTGTAGACGATGAATTAAGACACACAGAGTGGTTACAGATAAAAAACTTGTCAGTGAAAATAGAGAAACTTCCAATAAATGGAATTACTATAAGAAACCAAAACCACATCGATTAGTTTTGCATTGTCGTGTGGCCCAAACAAGAAACAACTACTCCGGCGGCCACCAAGAGCGCCAGACCTGATGATCGGACGCCCAAATCCTCCGTCGAATAGGGAATGTCAGCCGAAATCACCGATTGAGGAGCCAGGCCCACTGAGGCGAGCAATGGAGGACCGTAACGGTCCTTGATGCTGGTTGAATCGCTGACCCTTGATGTGGTTGACGAAGCGCCGGTGCCGACGAAACGAACCTCACAGAGGCACCGGAAGGACCGCCCGGTGGATGCAGCGCACCGAGGTGCGAAAACGGGAGCCTCTAGAACAGGTCGTCTAACTGAGGCGAGACGGCAGGAACGAGGATGGTGGAGGGACGAGATCTGTGACGTTCGTCGGACCATGACAAGAGCAGATCTCATCGGAGAAGACATGCTGGCGGCAGACAAGTCTTTCCGAAACCCTCACCGTCCATGAATATTTTCTATTTGCAGTAAAACAATTTGAAAAAAAAAAACAGTGTATGGAGTATTTGGCAAAAAGAGGGCATATATTTGGAAAATTGAGGGACGACGTCGAGAAGGCTTAATGCCCAGATAAATCCTCAACGTTTTATAAAAAGTTCAATGAAGTCCCTGAAAAGTGAGAGTGGGAGGAGAAGGCCCCTGAACCTGAAAAGTTAACAATGTTTGAAGGAAGAATCTGTTCTGTTCTGTTCTGAACTCAGACTGACAACTCCACTAAGCTAATTTCCCTCTCACACTGTCTCTACAAATATTCCCTTCTTTCTAGCCTGCATGACCTACTAGAGGTCTCGACAGATTTCATAGTTTTGCGGGTAAAATCTTTATTTTATTTTCTCCGTTTACCCATTAAAGTACAGCTCCCCTTCCTTTTTCAATGGACTAGGGAACTATCATGTTTTTTCTAACTATCATGTTTCCCTTCCACACATTTGTGCTATTTGATTAGACACGAAAATTATAGAATATTATTGACTGTAGGGTAAAAATGTAAATCAAATTTCATACTGTGTTTATCAAATACTTGAACTTTTATATTCCTTCTGTCCCAGTAAAGATGATACATTTGATTTGACACGCAGATTATAGAATATTGTTTACTATGGGGTATAAATGTAAAATAGACATATAAGATAAAAGTAGTTTTTTTTAGTGTGAAAGGAAATTAAAGTTAATAAGGTAAAGTTGATGTGAAAAACTTTGAGATAACAAAAAAATAAAAATGTATCGGGATAGAAAGAATACATGATACATTTCGGGGTAAATTACATAAACTTTCATAAAATTTAGTGAAACTTTCAACTTATGCCCTATACTTTCGAAGACCTTCATTTACCCTATGATGTTTAATAAAACTTTCAGTTACCCCATTAACCGTTTATTGTGTTAGTTTACCATTGAACGTTTTAGGGGTGGCTATGCTAACTATACTTTAAAATCGTAGGCATGGGCTCACTGAATCACGATGGCATGAGCTTGCCCGTGTCGTTGTAGTTTGAGCTTGTCCGCGTCGTGGTGGTCGCCGGACAACAAGGACGGGGCAGAGTGGTTGGTTGGGAAGGGAGAAGTGCGAGAAATTAAATGTTGGGGTTGAAATGTTGGGGTCTAAAATATTGGTGACAATAAAAATAGTTAACCCTTAAATTTTTAACGATCAACTAACACCACAAATACCTTAAGAAATGTAACTGAAAGTTTTACGAATCTAATAAGGGGGTACCTGAAGGGTTTCAAAAATAGGATGTAAACTAAATGTTTCACTAGATCTCATAAGAGTTATATTAATATGATGTTTCCCTTTTAAGAATTGCTTCCATTCTAATTATAATTATTATCATTCATTTTATTTTCCATATTTTATCTTATAAGTAAATCAACGATATTTCTTAATTTTCATAACCAATCAAATGTATCACCTTATATTATTTTCCAACTTTTACTCTATATACTTATTCTTTTGGTTGTGTTGTTTAAAATGAATATTTGATATTTGGAGAAAAAAGTCGAAACAAATAAATACGAGTATAAAATATGAGAAATAAAATTTTAATATTGATATCATAGGGTAAAACTACACATTTTCTCAACATTAAAATCATTTTTTTCAATTTTATTATCTTAAATTTTAAATTTGTATTTTATTTCTTTATTTTCCCTAGTGATATCAATATTATGATATTATATCAAAAGAACACAAATTTCTTAACTATAAAAAGTTCTAAACTTCATATTACGACACGTTTTTTTTTCTTTTGACAATTAAGCGAAATATATAAGAACCTCGGCTTAATACAGGTATATTGAGAACAAACAACACATAATACACGCTTATTAACTTAAATAATTTTTTTAAAAAACAAGTTTAATAAACAACGAAAAATAAATTTATTCGGTCAAACATAATTAACGTCCCACATTCCAAGCTAACAATATTATTATCGTAAGTAATTAAGCAATAAGGGTATGTGTTGGAAAGTGTGGGGCGAGCACGAAGGGAACATCCTCTAGTGGCCTCGGTGTGCTCCTTTACCCAATTAATTATTAATGATTAAACAAATTACATGGGTAATTATATGCTTAAGAGCACTCTAAGTGCTTAAGAAATAACATTATTTATAAATATGCCATTTTACCTACCTCATCCCACCGGATCTTGACGTAAAAGCTCCGGCCTCGCTTTGTCCGTTGCTTCGCCGGTGGAATAGCCAACATGCGATCGTTTAGCAAGTGTGAAAGAAGACACATCCGATGGATTAGTTACTCTTTGCATTAACCTCAATCTCAACTGCAGCAACCTTTTGATCAGTCAATGGACGTGTTGAAAGCAACCAAGCCTAATTAATTAAGTAATTGTCCATGGGTTCATATAGACCCATGGTTGTTCACATATATAAACTTTTAGAGTTTTCATTTGAGTGCATTTGTCCTTTTGTTTTTGTGATGGATCAATTTCGTTCATGTATGTTCAGTTTCTTTGGAGAATTGATGATCTGTAGTAATGGAGGAGTCAATGGTCGGGTGATAGAAGAGTCAGTGATCCTACAGTAGCATAGTCGTGATCCGTACGTAGTAGAAGAATTGGAGAGTACTGATACATCGTAGTATGAGTGGTGTGATGCATTGTAGGAAATTAATGATGCACAATTGAAAAAAATGATACTTATACAAAAGTCAGTGATGCAATGTAGAAAATTTATGATGCACTGATGCACCAGTGAAAAGTCAGTGATGCAGTGTAAGAAATTAATAATACGTGTACTTAATGATGCTCGTAATGAAAAAAAATGATACTTGGTAACGGACTCCGAAAAAATCATCAAAACAAATGACATATGGGTCTCTTTCTCTTCGTCTTTTTTTTTCATTTCCACTCGACTAATTATTTGTAAATTTTTATTATAAAAAAAGATATACATTTTTTAAAGAATTGAGAAAAGAAAAATGCCACACTTGTAATTAAACTAAAAAGTATTATGCTTACGTTGCACATTTTACAAAATGCACATTCTAACTTCGCCGAAACTAATAAAATCTAACTTTCCTTACCGGTGGCCGAACATCAGCTAGATCAGCCATCATGTTGTTCTTCTTTTGTTGACAGGTCATGTGGAAGACCATCGTGAGAGAAGTGTGCTCCACCTGCAAGACGCACCAGAGGGTTCTCCGGTTAACGGGCCTCCGGCACTCAAATCAGTACGTTGTTTGTAAAGTGAGAAAGTAGAGAGAAGGCAGAGCTAAGTGATAAGATTATATTTGCGGTTTGCAAAGAGGTGACATTTATAGGAGGGCACTCTTGGTGTCATGCTGGTAATTTACCTGCGGTCCGAACGCCGTGGCCGACCACCTTTTGTTTGTCAGGTGGCGCTTATTGGGGAGTTCGGCTGCTCAGGGCGAAAGTTTGTTTGTCCCTTGGCAGCTTTATGGCAGCTGTCAGGTGTCAGACAGTTGGTAGAGTCCCCTGGCGGCAAAAGGTACGTTTCGCATTAATGGTGACTGCAGTTCCGGTTGATCCTTCGGCGGGAAGCCTGCTCAGCGTGCTCCTTCTTGTTTTGGGCCGGGCTTTTTGGGTCTTGTTGCCCAGGTGGGGGGCTTTCTGGGCTCCATGGTCATCACTTACAATTTTTTCTCTCACAGAAAATCTTTACATTATACTTAAAAAAAAAACTTTTCTTTCATTTGTTTACCACAAATCTTAATTGTTGAACGCTACCTAGACAATTTTTGCATTGCATTTGGAGTCGACCTTTGAGAAGATCAAATTTTGGAAATCTCTGATTTTTAATAGTCGTCGTCCGTTCATTTCTTTTTCAAATGATTTTAAAAATAACCCTAGCTTTGCGTTGAATTGGTTGAAGATCTTACTACTATAAACTATTGACTATTTAATTAATCACTAATCTTTTGCTGAAAGATTAAGTAATCTTAATTATGTGCGCTATTGGAAGGAATGTCATTATGTCACATACTCTCCTCCTTCCACGGCATCTCATTATTGTCTCTCTTTATAGGTTATCGTTCCACCTTCCATTTATAATTGTTTATCAGATCTCTTTTTTTCCCATTATTATACTCCACTTACATAGAATATTAAGTATTTTTCATATAATATGTCAGGCTGGAATTTCTTTTTACTTTTTCTATCTAGCAGCAATTTGGATCTAGCAATAGGGCGAATGTTTGGCTATGATAAATATTGTTCATAAAGGGAAACGATAAAACCTCGACGAATGTAATATACTTATAATCTATAATGACGAGTAAAAATATAAAATTAAGGAATGAGCTTAGAGAGAAAATACTGTTCAATAAATAGTGTTTTCACGTTATTTTAAATTTATTGTGAGAAACACTAATATTAACATGTTTTGAAATATTTAAATAGTATTTTTCATGATATTTTGCAAATATCATTATATTTTAATTTATCAAAATACCTTAACTTATTTAGACATTTAAAAAAAATCTCAATTCCTCCCTAATCAATTGCAACGTATTATTTTAACATGGATATTATATTATAATGAATAAAAAATGTAGATATTTGAAAAAATTATGCTTAAGAAAGAGTGAGTTGAGTTTATGAGGTTAAATCAGATAAATTGGTAAATTTAGAATTTTGTAATGGATCCCCTATTTTTTGTGTTATGTTCGTCCCAAAAAAGTTGATACAATTTGACTTTTGATCGTGTTTGGATCTAGTTTTCACTAGGAATATTTTGCTAAAAAATGTTCTTAAAAATTATTTAGAAAATGAGCAGGTCTAGTTATATATATATATATATATATATATATATATATATATATATATATATATATATATATATATGTATATATAAGAATTTTGTAATAGATTCTTCTTATAAAAATGTGTATCAAACACAAATTCGAAATTCAAATTCTATCAACTTTTTTTTTGGGAGGAGAAGAGTATTATATTCTCCCTAAAGTTTTGCAACACTCAACTAGTATGCAAGAGACGTCCGAAAAATATATAATACATGCTTCATTCTTCTTAGTAATTTTTTCAAACATACCAAACTATCTTTTGTACAAAGATGTTGAAATATAGTCGACATTGATTTCAATCATCATCATCATTATCATCAGCAGCACGTTAATCCCAACTGTGCTAGGGGCGTGCTAGGGGCGCTGACATAAAATTTATAGTAGCAATTAATTGTCTACTATAAACTCATGCAAAAGCACAGTGGCAAAATTTTACGTTGGATGCCTTTCTTGTTGCAACCTTCTTACGAAGGAATAATGAAATGAAATTTCAAACCGTATCATCAAAAGTTTTTTTCACTTGCATAAAAAATATCATGAGACGGTGATGAATTGAGATTTTGATGTACATATGTTTTTCGGTTTCAATGTCTAACGACATCTTATAATAAAGAAATGGTAAAATAGAAAATTCAAAAACTAAAGAGAAACATACTTTATATAAATAGAGCAAATTTTCTAAAAATTACCGATCCATTACTACTAAAGGTGAACGCATCTGTCACTAACATTAATCAGTGGCAGATCTAGGGTTAAAGGTTCAAATCTTAGGTGAGCGTAAAATAAAAAATTCAATAAGAAATAAAATTCTTGATAAGTCAAATTACAATTCTTACACAGTATTCATCAAGAATTCGATCCAAACAAATATAAGATTTGTAAATCAAAATTCCATACGATACACTATATGAATTATGCTTTACGATATCACAATAGGCTCAAAATGATCAATCACTCCTTTTCAATGTGAAGCATCATACAACCTCAAAGGTATCCATCTTGTTTCTGAGCCGAGTTTTTATAATTTTCATAGCTGAAAATAGACGCTCAGTAGTTGTAGTGAAAACGAGAAATGTCAAGATCAAACGAATCAATCTATCAATCAAAGGAAAAAGCTTTGATAGGTCCGTTTCAGTTAATCGTTTACATAATTGTGCAGGAGAAGACTATTTAAGCTTGTCTCAGCACACACACATTTTTTCAATAAATAATTAAAGGATAAATGGGATCCCCAAGTTCAAGCATCATCCACTCCAGCCAAATTACAATAAAAATTAAGAAATATCATAAAATCCAACATGAACATGTATATAAAAATTAAATTCAGCATGTCAGTTAAAGATATAAAAGAATCCCCAACTCGTAAAATCATAACATTTTTTTACAGCATCATCAGTGCATCACAACAAGCAAAGGAAATTCATATTAAAAACAAAAGAAAGAAAGTTAAAATCAATTTAAAGAAACCTACACAATAAGAGGTAGAATGGAGGATTTGTTGACGGTGATAGTGATAGAGGCACTGGATTGATGACTTGGTGTAGAGTCGCCTCGGCGGCACCGACGACAGTGAGGTGAGGAGCAGGTTGCTAACGAAGGGCCGACTAGGTAGGAGATGAGTACTTGTGGGTTGGGCTGGGCTAAACGTGGTGGGCTATGAATGAATGGGTATAAGATTTAGGCTTTAATTCTACAGTAATAATGGAGTAATGATGGATAGATAACATCGTAATGGCAAATTATACTCCCTCTGTCCCAAAATTATTGAAACACTTTCCTTATTGGGCTGTCCCTAAATTATTGAAACACTTTCCCTTTTTAGTAAACTTTTGTACATGAATTTACTCAATTATCCTTCATCACTCTCTTCTATCTACCAAGTGAACTCAAAATCAGCTCCACCTAAAATAGCGTACTCAGGCTAACTTATCATGGTGTGATGTGTTGCTGGCATCACTGTGTCCCTTGGGTCCCCTGCCCACTCTTGCGGGTTGCCAATGGGACTGGGTCCTGCCTTCGTCAGGTTGGCCGATGGCTTTTAGATTTGGGCTTCCCTATGTAGAGGCCTACTGTGGAGCTGGGAGCCAGTGTTGGTAGTATGGTTTGCGTGGCCAGCGACCGCGAGTTTGGGGTTGAGGTGGCGGTCGAATCCCTCTAGTGCTCGTTTCCTGCTGGATTTGGGAAAATTAGAGATACGGATGAATTCGTCGGTTTGCACTGTTCGAGAGTGTGGTTTGCTGGGAGTTGGATCTGTTTTATCGATAGGGCTGAGCTAAGAGTGTAATGGGTTACAGTTCTGAGAACTTTATGGGTTTTGGGTTTTCCCTGACAGTTCTGTTTGATGTCTAAATTGACCTCTAGGCATTATCAAAGACTTGGATCTTCTCCCCGGATACCTCGAGCTCATACGACAAGGGATGAATTGATTCCAGCTTTAGATTTATGTCACATGAGGTTCTGGCTGTTGGATTAGGAATCTGTTACTCCCCTGCTTCGTTTTTGACATCTTAGGCGATATGCTTTCTGCCGCTGAGATGTGTTATGTTTTTCCAAATGTGCGAGACCTTTTTGCTTTTCTTCGCTTTTGCTTGCTACACTAGATTGGTTCCCCCCC
Organism: Stellera chamaejasme; assembly: GCA_024586325.1. Lineage (NCBI taxonomy): Eukaryota > Viridiplantae > Streptophyta > Magnoliopsida > Malvales > Thymelaeaceae > Stellera > Stellera chamaejasme. Next base: position 4,105,776 of record CM044986.1, read on the forward strand.
TCTTATGCGAGGCTACTTGCTTTTCTTTACTTACATAATTTCTTTCGTTTCCTGTCTAGATTGGTTTTGATGTTTTGTATCTTTCTACTTAGAGATGTGATATATAAAACCTTTCATCCTAACAAATAAAAAACTAAATAAAGAGTATAAACTCAAAAGTAGAGTAGACCTTCCCAGATGTGAGGGGTATCCACGACCTCCAAAAGCTAAACGTAATACGTCTCTAGCACGTGTTTGTAAAATTCGTAGATTTTGGTCTTTTCATCAAAAAAACCAACAACTATTTAAATTTTCATAAAATTTTACCCTCACAAAACCCCCATCCAATTTCAAATACACATCACTTTTTTGTCAAAAGTTCGGCAAAGAACACACTCATAAGAGAAGTTCGATTTTTTTACAGTAAAATAATTTACAAAAAACCTTCAATCTCAGAAGAAAATACAATTTGGTTCATTTATCATGGAAATGTACATTTTACCCTCGAAAGTTGTATGGGCAAGTGTCAAGTGCAAGGTTTTAAATCTCGTATCGGTCATCGTATCGTTTTTTGAACGGTACAAGACAATATTGATGTATTAGCGGTATCTCGGACATACCGAAAATTATGTACCGATGGTAATATACACACACAGTGGCTAGTGACAGTGACTTACCGCAAGTGTATGGTGGTCGCAAGTAATAAAACGGGAGTACTAGGTCGAACCACAGAGACTTGGATTTTTGTGTGTGAATTAAAACTAAACTACACTAAGGAATGGATTGATTGGTGAGTATGAAGCTAATCATGCAATAACAAGAATTAAAGTGACTAAACAACTAAATCAACGATTATGATAATTAAATTGTATCATTGAACTAAATTATCTCCTAGGAATTTGCGCTCCACTTGGATCATGGGTACATAGATAATAATTTGGTTCATAAACATTGATGGATATTGTTCAGATTTATGTAGGAAAATATATTAGGTCTAAACCTCTCTCTCAAGAGTATTTAGAGATAAGTTAGCCACAATGCCTTGTATCCTAACTTATTATGAATTAATCAATTTTACTCCTAGGTTAATTATGAACTCTCGTCCTATAATTAACCTAACATGCATTTCTCTACGATCTAACATAATTAGCTTATGTCTAAGTCTAATCATGCCAAGATTGATCCTCTTTCAAGGTATTTGATGAGATCATTTTAGGATTGGATTTGAAGGAAGTATTTAATGGATTTGATTGAAGATGGAGTTGATTTCCTCATAAAGTTATTGAATTTGGCAATTCGGGTCATTTTGGAGCATAATGTAACAAAAGGAGAACTTGGAGGAAAAAAATGGGCAAACTTCTTATTCATATAATCACCGGGTAGTCAACTAAAATCTAGATATCAACAAGCCATCCTGGAATTGAATCAGTCGATCGCCTGGTGATCAACAAGTCCGATGGCAGTTGAAGTAAGTTGATCGCCTATCGATCGACTATAATCCAGGGAGTGTGAAGCTGCGGGATGCTGAAGCAGTTGATCATCTAGATACCATTTAACCTTAAACACATATATATGATTCAACTAGATATGATTCATCACGATAGATATGATTTAGGGTAAAGTCCACGTATAATCCCCTAGCTTTTATGTGTGTCTTATTTTGGTCATGTTTTAGGAATTCGTCTCAAATTCATCCCCTATCTTACATTTTCGTCCTAAACAAGTCATTCCGTCACATTTTCCGTTAAAGTCACTTTTTAGTTAAGGGTATTTATGTAAATGTGTATATTTAACATTAAATTTAAACTCAATTTTTTAATTATTTACAAATAAATCCCAACTATTTCCAAATGTTACAAAACTACCCAAGCCTCTTCTTTGCCTTCACGCCTCAACCCTCACTCCCTCAGCTTTGCTGCTCAACGGAGATCCATCGCTGATCAAGTAGAAGCCACCACCATCAGCCTCTTCGATGACCCAAATTAGCGGCATCGTGACAGCAAGAGCGACGCCCTCCCCAACCTAGCAAGAGTGATGCCTTCACATTCTTCACCTTCGCCTCCTCATCGCTGTCGTTTGTGAAGTCGGGATCATCGGTCTTCATTGATGACATTGCGGCGGTGCTCGACATTTTCACATTCGGAGGAGTTTGGGGAGTTTGCTCATCCAGCTTCTCTTGGTGCGAATCGGAGTGCCCATCGGCCGCCACTTGGCCAAGCTCTACCTTGGAGAGTACCCGAATTAGGCAGGACTGGTGCTCTAGTTCATGGCGAAGCTGACGCTCATCGGAGTTTTCAATCTATAGAGGCTTCAATCTTCCGATTGAAAAAAACCCAAGTCCACCCGTTGAAGATTTCAGATCTGGGGACGAAGGCAAACAAAGGTGGGTGGTTTAGTTGTTGAATCGAAAACCTTTCAGGGTGAGAGGAGCGAGGTGGCGGTGGGTGGTTGTTCCAGATCTGGGATCGGCGTCGGAGGTCTTTTAGCAGATGGATGGTTAGAAGCAAAAACACAAATGTTGCCTTGAAGATTCAACAAAGAAGAAAACCTGGAATTAGGAAACAAAGGGGAAGGTGGCAATCTAGAAAAAGAGTTGAATTTACTTAGCTTGTTTGTTGAAGAATAGATACAAGTAGTAAGAGGTTGTTGGGGAGAGGATACAAAGAGAAGAAGGTTAAATTTTTTGGTTAAAATGAATTTTTATTAAAAGCATAATGACAATATTGTAATTAAAAGTATAATTAGGCTCATAAAGAAGGGTTAATTACGTAAATAGTAGTAGATTTAACGGAAAAAGTGACGAAAGGACGAACGGTACACAATTTATTAAAGGTAAGGGATGAATTTGACACGAATTCTTAAAACATGACCAAAATAGGACACGCATAAAAGCTAAGGGACTATACGTGGACTTTACCCATATGATTTATAAAGCCAACCAAATCAAATAGTCTACACGGTCAAATAGTCGCTTTACTTTTCTTTTAAACCATTTAATGATTTAAATTTATCAGTCATCGAACTTTTTAAAGTTGATCAATTGACCTTTGTACTGTTGATTTCTTCAATTTGGTTGGTAAGTGAGATGGTCGAGACAGGCCGGTACGACCACCAAGACAAGATTGGCGTAAAGAATACCATCTCACGGGACCCTGTACTGCCATGTTCTTCAATTTCATCGGTAAGCGAGACGAATGAGAAGACCGAGACGAGATTGGCCTAAATCTTACCGTCTCACGGCCGATACCGAGACGAGATCGGTATACCGGCCGAGACGTGAAGATACGAGGTTTAAAACCCTGGTCAGGTGACATTAATATTTAATGCATGAAAATATCTAAGCATGAGAATACCTAAACCTTATTTAAATTATGTATCGAGTAGCATTTTCTACATCCCCATTTTACAATCCTAATACCTTAGCTACATCAGGGGCTGATATGTAGATTTCAAAAAGATTGGAGTGAATTTAACTTTTAACTAGATTTCCAGGGATCAGTGAGTCAAATTCCCCAAAATTGTCATCGTTGTCAATTCTATCCAATTTCCAGTCCACTTCCACTTTCTAGGGTTCGCAAAACCAGATTCGACGATCAGCAATGGTAGCTCCCAAATCCCCGACCAAAGATACTGTTCCCTGCGACTTCTGCAACCAGCATATCGCGGTTCTCTACTGCCGAGCCGACGCCGCCAAGCTCTGCTTGTTCTGCGACCACCATGTCCACGCCGCCAACCTCCTCTCCCGCAAGCACATCCGCTCCCAGATCTGCGACAACTGCGCCGCCGAGCCGGTCGCCGTCCGATGCGCCACTGACAACCTCGTTCTCTGCCAAGGGTGTGATTGGGATGCTCACGGAAGCTGCTCCGTCTCTGCCGCCCACGATCGCACCCCTGTCGAGGGTTTCTCTGAATGCCCCTCGGCACTCAAGCTCGCGTATCTGTGGGGATTTGATCTGGAGGAGAAGCAACCGGGTGGTGAACATTCCTTGGTCGATAGCTGCCAGGATGTGGTCTTGCCGATGGAATCATGGGCGTATAAGTCTAGCGTGCTGGAGATGATGGTTCCGCTTCATGGAGTTAGTTACGGGGAAATGGTGAGGAGTCGTATGTCCACTTGTGGTAAGCGGAAGCACGTGATTTGTAAGCAGTTGGTTGAGTTGACGAAAATGGATGTCAGGAGTGAGAACAGTGGTGGTGGTGATGCTGGCAGCGAAGGTGGTGGCGCGGTTGACTATGGAGAGAGTTTGGTACCAGAGCTGCCAGGTAATGACGTTGGTGTGGTTCAACAAGAAGGGATTGCACAGCAGAGTTTGGTACCAGAGCTGCCAGCTAATGACGTTGGCGTGGTTCAACAAGAAGGGATTGCACAGCACCATAATAAGCAGATTTCGACGTCGCTAATGTGGGCGGATGAACGAAGTCATCGCCCAGTTGGTGGTGATGTCCGGTCTAAAGGTAATGCAAATGGCCCAACCACTAAGGTATCGACTTTTCCCATCCCTTTAAGTTGCGGAATTGAATTTTGCTTGCTTCATTTGGCTGGATTGATACGTTTGGAACCTGTTCAATTTATTGTAGATATGGGATTTTAAGTTAGGAAGACTACGAGATCACGATGAATCTAACCAATTGGAAGCTGGGTGTGGGGTGATGGGTGGGGGCTTCATGGTTACTGATTTCAGTGAATGTTCTATGCCTAATGCAAAAGGCTTCGGTGATGTTTTCCGGTTAAGCTGCTCTTCTGCACATAACGACATGTCAATTAATGTAAGTATTTTCGTGTTGAAAATGCTTGCATCTGATATGTACTGCAGGATGTTTGTCAAGCTGTTAGTGCCAATGTCATGATTGTAGGCTTACGGATTATGTTCTGGATATAGCATTTTTTATCACTAAGATTGACATGTAATTACCTGTGTATAGCATATAATGGGGTATTAGAATCTGTTAGGTATTGAGGATGTGGTATTTGAAAATGCAGAATAATCCAGGAGCCAGTCAAGGGGCGGCAACATCAGAGAGCAACAATTTACCTGTAGCAAGGTTGTCATGTTCAGCCTATGGAAAACTCAAAGGCGCACACGCTAAAGACATTCATTTTATGGAACAGCCTCTTCTTGTGAGGGTTGAGCAAGCGGCAATAGCTGGACCAAGCAAGGACACTCACGAGCTTTCACAAAACAGAGGTAATGCGATGCAGCGTTACAAGGAAAAGAAAAAAACACGAAGGTTTGTATGTCCCACTTTCTAGTACTACTCATAAATATAGATGTATGGATTAGATATGTTTATTGAATGCCTAGCCTATCTCATATGTAGATATGATAAACATATACGGTATGAATCAAGGAAGGCCAGGGCTGATACGAGAAAGCGTGTGAAAGGTCGATTTGTGAAGGCAAGTGACGCTCCGGATGGTTGAACACATAGCCATATAACCTGTATGAAGTTCCTCGCTTCTTTGTTGTAGATAGTGTACACTCTTGCATGGTCAGTGAATGATGTATAGTATTTTTTATGTGTTTTCCTTCGTGTTGATGAAAGGTAGAAGTTTGTTGTTTGGGTCTGCTTAAGGATGAACCTTAAGGGGCTAATGGTCAGTATTGTTTGCTTATTTATGATAGATTTTGGTAGCTGTATATCTTTGGCTTTATTTAGGCAAGCCAACCCTTTTGCTCACCTTAATTAATCCTGTTGTCAGCTTAGATAGCTGCTAAAGTTGGAAAGTGCTAAGCCCTCGGGATATGGCCCTTCAAAATGCAGAAGCCAAAGGTAAATTTTCTTTTGTTGGGTAGACAGAGAGATATGGATAGTTCACTGTTGATTATAAGCATGGTCAAATGAGTGTTTAGAACCCAATAGAACACATGGTTGGGTGTGAGCAGAAGTGGTAGCATTACTTAGCCCATGACATTGTAGACTAAGAAACACCTGTGTTTGGAATGTGGAAAGCAGGGTTTCCGTTTTTACAAATACAGTATAACATTGCATCATGAAGCGGTCTTAGATTTTGAGCACTGGATGGAGATGTTTTGTAATGTTTACATGGTTGTGGTCCAATTCATTGTAGTTCATGTAGAAACTGAATTGAAGTGCAACCGATTATGTTTAAATGCAATGCAAATTAGGTAATTTTGCCCAAATGTGTCAGTGCTGCATGGTTACGTATGAACAATCTCGTGGATTTCCGTTGATAAATCTCTAACAGTGGGACCCTTTGGGTCATTTGTGCTTCAATTCAGCCATCGATCTGAATTTTTTTGTTGAAAGTTGAAACATTCTATTAGGGTGCTTATCCTGTTCTCGACTTATTATGCCTAGCTGCTCATTTGGCTTGGTTGAGATTGTAATGGTAAACTTTTCTATGTTGGCTCTCTTTGGAGTGATGATAATAATTCTAGCGAGGCTACCGTTACTCATGGCTTTGAAGAAAGATTGAAATGGTTAACATACAACGTTGGAAAAGCCCGGGAGAATGGAAATTATTTGACATGCTTGAGCAACTTATCTATGATAAAGAGGGAAAGGGAAGAACAATTTTGACATGAGAGAAAAAATGCAACCTCTAGGAAAGTAGTTTATCAGTGGAAAAGATATCTGGGGTCAATTTTGAGTGAGTAGATGAGTAAACATCTCGCTAGCCTTACTTGTGGTTTGAAAATCAGGTAGGTAAGGTAATATCTTCGGTGGCTCTCAACTGAGATGTATTGGTGTCAGAATTAGGATGTCACAAAAGATGCTGAACTCTTACCGAGTCTTCATCAAATTCCAGTTCCTTGGATTTCTGGAGCTCCATTGACCTCCGTGCACTTGAGGGTATAGAAAAACTGCGAGTGAGAGCAGGTGGAGGTTTTGGCAATTGAGTTGCATTTGAGACAACAGGGCTATACGGAGATGTCAGTGGTCCGGAATGAGCTATCAGATCAGAAGTCTTCGACAACCTGGAACCAAAGCCAGCTGGAGGAGGTCTAGGAAGTGCATGAAGCTCATTGATCATTGGTGATAACGAAATTCTTGGTGAAGCTGTGGGCAAAACCTTGGGAAATGACCGTGACTGAGGTACCATGTTTTGTAAAACTGAACCGGACAATGCAGGCCATTGTTTACTCGACAGTGGACCGGATAAGGTTTGTCTTCTGAGTTTCTTTCCCTCAATTCTAGAAACTGTATTGAACTTTGGACTTGCTACCCCCTGTGCCAAGCTGGAACGGGTATGCAGGCCGGCTGTTGTAGCAAGAGTCTGGTTGCTCTCCAGCTGAGGTGGACTCGGTTTGTCATCAGTTGTACTTGTACATGTCTTTGAAGTGGGACTAGGGAAGCCTGTCTTCTGTATGTCAAAAGGTGTAGGCAGTGCATATGTGTTGAGTTTTCTTGTCATTGATGGCTGCCTCTGCAAGTATATCTCACTGTGTTCTGCAAAAAGTGATCCTGTATGTCTGAAATCCTCTCCCATTGAAAAGCAATGCTTGTGCCGTGCCCGTGCCCTGTTCATATTTCCCTGCATTCAGGTAAAATCTAACCCTTAATCTACATTTGTGTAGGTATGATTCAGAGGAGATTGTTTGTTTACCTTTGTATCATCTTCCCATAACCTTGAGTCTATTCTTTCTAGCTGTATAAATGCAGGATACACATCAGTCTTGTGTGTTTTCAGGTTTAGTACTATGATCATAAGTAGCTGCTACATTACCTCCATCGAGTATCGGGATGTTGGAAAATTGTCTCTCTCATGATCGATTTGCAGATCATCGAGACTTAGCTCCCCATCATTCTTCACATCAATATTATCACTGTTAGAATCATCAGAATCATCTTCATCATTGTTATCATCTTCGAGCCCGCTAAAGTGGTAGTGTATATGCTGCCTTTCTGCAACCATTTGCACATGGGCTTCAATAGCTTCAAGAGATTTGAGGGCTTTCCTGAAGAAGCTCAGCTGGTCATCATATCCAGAAACCACCAAATGAATAAGAAACCAAGTGTCTGGTAAGTTGAAGAGGTTAGAGTGTCTGTGATTAACAGACTAAACACCTGAGCAGCATGGTGCCTGACGGCTTGCGTAACAAGGCTCCTGGATTGCCCTTGCCTCAGAGACCTCATTCTGAAGATGAACAGGGTCGCCTCCTCGTCGAACTCGTTGAATGCTTCTCTCAAATGTTCCATGGTGTAGCCATCAGCCTTCCCACACTTTGATCTTCCCTTCTCCTTGTATCTCATCGCCACGTATTCGTAAGCCGTCCTGAAGGTCCATTTGGGAATAGCATCAGCATTTACCGTCGAGGTTGGAAACGCTATCTAATGGTAATGGTAATTTTTAATGGTGTGTTCACAAATTTCCCAAACGAATCCTTACAAAAACTTGAAAAAGAATTCGTTCTCTTGTGATGAAGATTAGCTTTCGTGAGGGACAAGCAAGAGAGAAGCAAGGTGAACTTACCTTTTTTCTTCACATTGCCTTCTCATTTCCTGCATCACCAATAGCATTCAAAAATAAAGATTCAGGGCCATAACAAATTTTCTTACATTATGAAAATGAGAAAAACTTGAATGTGTTCAAGCAATACAATCAAACCTCAACAATTTGAAGCTCACTAAGAAGGGACTCTGATGGGTTTGTGATTGTTTGGAATACATGGGACCTCTGAATTAAGAAAAATAAATATACTGTCATGGAATTGAAAAATGCTTTTTTAAAAAAAAAGAGGAAGGAAAAAGTAGCAGTGAATTTTTATACAGAAATTTCCTCTTTTGGATCAGTAACATAGTATTAGTAACTGCCAACTTACATAACGTTCAACATGTGTCTGCAGTTCAAATTGTACTTTTCCAAGCATTGAGAGCACCTCACCTACACATAAACATATTAATTCATATATTTTTGTTTTTTTGCAATACAGTATTCTCTCTTATTTTTTCACACTGAAATTTTCTAAAACCCAATTCACTAAAACACTTCATGAATTTCGAGAAAAAAATATGGGAGCTTACCATTTTCTTCATTATCTTCTAATGCAGACTTCTGCTGAAGACAAAAACCCATTTCCCTGAATGACTCTGATAAATCTATGGATCAAGGTTGATTAATCGATTACATGAAAAAAGATAAGATGAAAAAGGGAATTAATCAAGGGATGAGAAAAAGGACATTGAGCAATTTCTCAAAAACATAAATATTTGGCGCCAATATATTAATCAAGGGAATATTTTTTATTACCAATAATCAAGATCTTATACTCGAAAAGAAAAAAACGTGATTTACCATAAACACTATTTGAGGTTGCAGCAGCTGCAGAAAGTAATGCATCATAGCAATATCTCATTTCCTCCATGTCCTTAATTGACAAAAACCCAATTAATTAATCAATTATGTCTTAGTATCAACTAATTAGAGTTGTTTACATGAAATCATGTTTTTATTTTATTTGTAATAAAATTAAGGGGCAAAAGGCTAATGGAGAATTTTTTAAGAAAATTAAAACAAAAAAACAAAGTTTGTGATGATCACCTGAGAAGCCTGAGTAAGCTCATCAAGTTGAGCCAAATTACGGATCTGTTTCGGGTCAAGCTTGGATCCGCCACCGCCATGAACATGCTTCTGGATTAAAGAGAAACCTCTCAATTTTCTTAGAGAGCTCCTCATTTCTGCAATATTCCTTTTTTTTATTTTAAATTTCGGGTATTTGATGAATATTCAAATTATTATAGATAATATTGCAGAGACAAAAACGAGCTTTGTGCTGAAAACCCGAAGCAAAATAATTAGCCCAAGAAATTAGTGAATCAATGACGATCCACACTGCGGAAAGGGGGTTAATTTTTATTGTTCTTTCTTGACTTCTTCAATATCCCTCTTTTATGTTTTTTCAATTATTATTATTATTATTATTATTATTATTATTATTATTATTATTATTATTATATCGATTTTCACCTTCTGGCGAGAGAGAGCCTATTTAGATCATCGAACTTTAACAAATGTGACCATTAGCACATCCAATTGGACCAATAGTCTATACTTGACTGTGTTCTTTTGAAGAAAAATTGGAGAAAAACTGAAAATTTTAAATCTATGTGAATTTTAACATATTCTCATTGTTTTTTTAAAAACATTTATATTTATATGATACACTCTTTTTTTTTCTTTTCTGAATAACACTTTGTCTACAACTGATGTGATCATGGAATGATCAACCTATCTATCTTGGAAGATGAGCTCAAACAACACTTGATAATTTCGGCCAAGAACACCTTTTCACTACTTGATGAAGCAATATTCTTGATAATGCCTAAGGTAGAAACAGATCTAGCACCTCTCAACTACTTGATTGAGCAATACTAGATATAAATCTTGAACCAAAGTTATGGAACAAGGGAATGGATTGAAGAAGTGAGAATTCAAGCCAAAATGCTCTCAAAGAGGAGTCAATATTTCGGCAAAATGAAGTCTACCTTCACAAATGGCTTGCTTGCAACTTAAAAGGGTGAAAGGAGCCTTATTGGGACGTGAAATTAACCATCCTATTTTCCATAATATGGTTGGTTAATTTTCATCTATAATTTTGGCTTGGAAAACCAAAAAAGGCTTCTACACCTCTCATGCATGCAAAAGCCTTCAAAAGGCATAAAGCACTTTCGCATGCATGACACCTAAAACTTGCAAAAGGGGAAAGGTAAAAGCTTCCAATTGTCTTTTACATGAAAGGAAGTATTTGTCTTCAAAATGGAGGGATTATTTTCGGATTCAACTTGGAAAAATTGGATGGGCACGTATCCCGAGGTGGCGGGTGCGTGGAGGAGGTGGTAGCGAGTGGAGGCGTGTGGCTGGTCCGGCCAGCGCGTCCCCTTCACTTTTGGGCGTCCTCAAGGTTTGGAAAGGCGGGGCAACATTCCAAAGGTGGTGGTGTCGGGATCGGGAAAGGAGGGTGACACGTGGGGCGCGTGTGGGACCCTCCTTGGCGCGTGAGGCGCGTGCAAGGGCTGGGATTCGGAGCTCATAGTGCCTTGGTGCTTAGTGGCTTGGGATGTCCACATCAACAATAATGCACAGTAAAGTGTAGGCCGTTTAATTTTCTTTATAAATGTTTAAAAATATAACTAATTTTCAAAAATAGAAAAATTTCAGGTATTCTATTCGACATTTCCTTTTCAAAAAGTTGACAAATGTACCGAGTAATACTCATTGACATCAAGGATGTTCATTTTTTGCGGCTGTGCGTGTTTATTGAAAGTCAAAATTTACAACTTATGTATAAAATTGTGTTGAGGCAATTAAGTAAACATATACAAACATCTTACATTCACCTTAATCTCCGTGTCCAAACAAATCTACCAATCTTTCGGAGACGGAGGGAGTATAAAATTGTGTGTGTGTGTGTTTTTTTTAATGGAAACATTAAAAAATATACTCCAAACCAAAGTAAAAAAGATCAAGGAGAAAGCGTGAATGTTTGTCTGTACATATATAAATCCGACATTAAAATACGTTTGTAATTATGCATTATGTTGTGTTTTTCTAACAACACAAAATCACAAAATTTATAAAGAAGCTGTTTAGCTTTGAAATTTTGTTTTCTTTCTCCATATTTCCTTTAATAGCTTTGGGCTCCATCCTAGATAGGTTATGTTAGCTTCAAGTTTAAGGGGAGGTTTAGAGAAAAAAATTTAAGAAGAAAAGTTTGCATTTTTTAAAAATTGATGAAATATATGTGAGAGAAAATATTGATTTGAAAAAAGTTTGTGATATTCATAAAATGAACATATAGTATGAACCGTGGTTCCTTCGGCTATCAGTACTATTTAGAATTTATTAAGATCCAGCTCGGTTCGATAGAAGTTCGAGTTTAAACCGTGGGTTTGGGCTGAAGGGAGGCTTGGGCTTAGGCAAATGGGCCTGGGATTGGGTTTTGAAAGAGATGAATATGGGCTTTGGCTCCTGAGAGAAAAGGAGCATGGATTTAAGGGACCATTAACCTTAAATAATTATAAGGTCCAGTGCCTTAAGGCTCAAGCTTTGTTTTTTAACCAAAATGGTAATTTTTATTAAGAATAGGAAATTACACCTTAAAGTCGAGTCTATCTACAGTCTCCTTTTCCCATGTCCCCTCCCTATATCATACTATAATTATCTAACGATGTTAAATAATCTGTTAAAATTTTAACATAAAAAATAAATAATTATAATTCAACTGTCAGTAAAAGGACAAGTGAGTAAATATATGTGTGTGTATATATAATAGTATTGTTTTTTTATTAGATATATAATATAGTATTAATTATTTGCATAAAAAATATAGATTAATTGATAAAATTTAATGGCGCATTTGTTGTGGGAGAGTATTTTGAATTAATTGTCGTTGATAAATAGTTTAGGAGAATAGTAACATTTTTTTAACAAAAGAAAACTAAGCTTTTTAATTAACTTTGTTTTTCTTTCTCAACTTTATTTTTTGTAATATTTCTGATATATATACTGCTAAGTTTGTGGGATAGATTTAGTTGGAGTTTTGGATAGTTGGAGTAGTTGGGAAATATTTGGATAAGTTGAATGACTTGTTTAATTTGAGATTTTTTTAAAAAAATGTTGGTCTTTATTGAAAGGTTTTTGTATTTAGAAAAAGAGAGTAAAAGCCCTATAAATTAGAGTGGGGAATAGTGAGGTCGTTATGAAGTCATACTTCCTAGCTAGAAGATAATTTAGGCCTAACTGTCTCCTCACAATTACAACTAGTTTTAGAAATCTTCTACACAATAGTACCCACACTAGATTTTTCACCATTCTCTAGACTTTTCTTTTACTTCATAACCTTAACTTTTCTAGATCTTGTAAGGATATTTCTAGACTAATTTACACACTGTCGCTCCCCCGTGATTTTTGTAAAAGTATAGGTATATGGTACATAATTAGAATAATTAAGGTTGTAATTTTTAATTTAACATACTTATACACTCTCTATTTTATGTACAAATTAAATATAAGTGTAAAATTGATCAAAATATGAAAAATATAACACCCAAATAATAAAATTTACACATTTAAAAAAACAAAACCCCCACACTTATTAGAAATGTCTCTTAGCCATACCCAAATGGTGAAATGGGCCAAGTCTGTTTATTTTCCAAGTCTAGCCCATTGGCCCAACAAAACGTCAAAACGTGAAATGTGTATCTGCTTGGAGTTGCGACTTGCGAGACTGTCGCCCAGCCCTCAAAATCTTGCCAGTTGCCGCCATCATCCTCAAATCTTCATTCGGACGGACGCGGCGCAGCGACCGAGCGGCCGGCGACGCCTCTCTTCCTCCTCCGGCGGCTGGCCCAACAGAGCAGGCCTGGCCAGGGGCTCCCGCTCATCTCCTCCGTACGAGTTACGACAGACAGCAGCAGCCAGCGGCCCAACACCAGCAGCATCATCTATTCTAATTCATTTTCAATTCTTCATTCTTGGTAATTTTTATTTACTTTTTGTTTTATATAGGTTTAATTGTTGTTTTAAATAGTTTTGATTCTTGGTTCAATCGTTCTCCTTCAAACGTTAGTTACACTTGTAGTAGCATCTCTAATTTTTTTTTGGAACAAAGAGCATCTCTAATTGTTGTTTTACATAGGTTCAATTTGTAAATTTAATTGTTTTACTAGCATTTTTGTTAATGGATGTCTAGCTCAATAGCTTAAATTTATAGGTTATTGTTACAAAACCTTATCCTTAAATAAACCGAATTTAATTCATATGTATGTTTAATTTTCAGTTTAGTATGAATAGAAGAAATTGTTTTCTTTCTTTCAAAAGAAAGATTCAAACAATTTGAAAAGTGTAATCATCAGAAAATACCCAAGCTTCAAAAGATGGAGAAGAGGTTCTAGAAATAGCTAAAACTTCTAAACAAACTTTAAAGCCAAGTTCATCAATTTCTGCAAGCTTCTCATTCGTGCGTGATCCTGGTCAACGAGAACCTATATGGAAAGTACCGGTGAATGAACGTGATCAGGTAAGAAGAGCTTACTTGAAAGCTGGTCCTTATCAATTGAAACTTGATGCATATCCACTAGATGATCATGAAGAACGCAGGTTTCAATATTCTTGGTTTGCTGATCATAGTAATTGGCTTGAGTATTCTCCAATAAAAGATGCTGCATATTGTTTACCATGCTATCTTTTTACTGAAACATCAAGAGCACAATGTGGTTGGGATGTGTTTATTGACAAAGATAAAGGTTTTCGGAAATGGAAAAGGGTGAGAAATGGTAGTCGATGTGCCTTTCTTAAACATGTAGGCTCAATTCCTTCTTCACCTCACAACAAGCCCGTCCTTCATTGTGATGCATTATTGAACCAATCTAGTCATATCGACAAGGTTATGGGGAGACAGTCAGATCAAGATGTTGCAAGGAATAGACTCAGAGTTAAAACTTCAATAGAAGTCATTAGGTTTTTGTCGTTTCAGGGGATTTCTTTTAGAGGTCATGATGAGTCTTTGAATTCTAAAAATAGAGGAAACTTTATTGAGTTGATCAAACTTTTGGCATCTTACAATGATGAAGTAGAAAGTGTTGTTCTTGGTCATGCACCTGGGAATGCAAAATATATTTCATCTGATATCCAGAAAGAAATTTTAGAAGTTATTGGGCGCAAAATTAGGAAACAAATTTGTGATGATATTGGTGATGCTAAATTTTGCATGCTAGTTGATGAAATTTGTGATGAAAGTACGAAGGAGAAAATGGCTCTTGTTCTACGTTTTGTTGATGTCAATGGCAATGGCTTTATACAAGAGCGTTTTTTTTTCATATTTCACATGTGAAAAATACATCATCAAGCACCCTATACACTGAGATTTGTAGCATTCTTGGTCATTATGGTTTAAATATTCAGAATATTCGTGGTCAAGGCTATGACGGTGCTAGTAACATGCGTGGTGAATGGAATGGATTGCAAGTATTGTTTCTTAAAGAATGTCCGCATGCTTACTACGTTCATTGCTTAGCACATAGATTGCAATTGACATTAGTTACAGCTGCAAGAGAGGTACATGTTGTGCATGATTTCTTTAAAGATATATATGCCATTGTGAATGCTGCTACTTCTTCTTCGAAACGTCATGATGAGTTAGAAGCTGCGCATATTCAGAATATAGTTTGCTTGATTGATACTGATGAGCTTGAAACCGGAACTGGTGCTAACCAAATGAGTACTTTGAAAAGACCATGTGAAACACGTTGGAGCTCTCACTTTGGCTCAATTCATAGTCTTCTGAATATGTATGCTGCTACTTGTAAAGTTCTGGATAATATTGCAACGGATGGCTCTAATTGCCTATCTATCTGCATGCTTGCTAGCAAGTATTATGCCAAAGATTTCACGGCAATGCTAAAATATCAATTGCAACACTTTCATTATGAAGCTACAAACTCTACAAATTTTGAAGAATTTTCGACAATTGGTGCAATATGTCAAGTTTTAGCAGTAACAGGGAAAAGTATATATTTCCTTGTTGACAGATTGATCCGTTTGATATTGACTTTACCCGTGTCTACTGCTACTACAGAGCGTGCATTCTCAGCTATGAAAATTGTGAAGACCAGATTACGAACCAAGATGAGCAATGATTTTCTAGCTAATACTCTTATTATGTACATCGAGAGAGATATTGCTATGAAATTTAGTTTAGAAGAGTTGGTAGATGATTTCAGAGATTTTAAGGAACGCCGTGTTAGATTTTAACAGCTTTTGCTATGTATTTTGAGTACTTTTGGTATACATATGACTACTGAGTAAAAAATTATTTTGATATGCATCTACCGCCCGCCCATGAATTTTTTCCTGGCTTCGCCCCTGCTTAGAATTCTAAAATTCTCATAAATTTGCATCATTATTTTAACAAATCTATACACATTATTTTAAAACTAAATTGTATGTCTTTGATTTTTTTTTAAACGAACAACTTAATAAGTTAAAAAGTGCACGTTAGCGTACCACGAGTTTGAGGATTGATATCGGGATTCACTAGCAATAGTGGTACAATTACGTTATTAAGAAACAAAGCAGTGTGGAAAAGCAATGACATGCACCTAGAAGTTCGATAGTAGAAAGCATGGTAAAGCGAAAAAGGTGAAATACATGGCAAAGAAATCCCTTCAACGTTGCAATTAAGTAGAGCTAGCTAGTCTGAGAGGAAAAGTACAGTAGGAGCTGTAAAGTCTTGATCACAGGACAAATCCGCCTCGGTGTTGGAAGTAAATGGCGGCGGAGGATATCACCATGCATGAAGCCGGAGGCCAGGCCGGAACATGTGGAAGAAGCAAGCCCACATGATCAGTCATGTCCAGGAGAGAGGTAGCAAAGGCGCAGTACGTAGCAGCAGGAGGGCCGGGCCAGACAAGGGGGGAGAGGAGAATCCCATCTGAGACGGAGGGGATTAATTAAGCCAAATTAAACAGCAATATGATCTTCTGACGAATATATCAAGGTGAAGCTTGGAGGCCAAAACTCGACAAAAGACCGAGGTGCCAACGCCTGACCTGACCACACAGTCTGGTACCGCAACCTAAACCTAGCTAGGAGATGAGACGATCAGAGGCATCGGCCCGAGTTAGAGGGGGCCATTAACTTATAAAATGGAGACAACAGTAAGTTGTAAAAAAACAAAAAAAAAAGGTTAATTAATTTGCATGCCTAAAAGATAATATGCCATACAAAGACCATACTTTATTTACACTTGTTCCTTGCGTTTATAAAACTCTTATCAATATTAAATCCTACCTTTTTTTTTCTCTCCTCTCCATCCTCCATACTGTTGGCCTGGATCCGCTTCATCTTCTCCTTTTGTGACCCCAGATCCCAATGCCTTGGCCTCCACCAACTCTATATCCACAGCTCCATCTCCACCCTCCACCAATCTCCCACGCTAGCTCCAGTACATGACCTCATCGTTCTTATCAAGCACAACTCTTCCTCCTCCTTAAGCCCCACGGGTTCGTCTTCCTTGATTACGCACAATATTGGCGTTCCCGCTGAGATTTGGGGTCTCAAGGCTCTCCGACCGCTTGTTTCGAGTTGAGTGAGATACAATTGATGATGATGAAGCGTAGGTAAAGGTGAGAGAGATGCTGATGATAATGATGAAGACATAAAATGTAAAAAGAGAGGAAAAAGGAAATTTAGGGACTTGTATGTATATTTGTTAAATTAAAGTTTAATGGCTATCCTCTAGTAAATACTCCCACCGTCCCACAAAGATTGTCAACATTACTATATCGGACCGTCCCATAAAAGTTTTCAACTTTCCTAAAACATAAACTTTCTACCACTATTTTTACAGTTTTATTCTCTTATCTCACATCATGGGACCCATAAAATTTTCTCTTTCATCCCACTCAACTTAAAATTGGGGTTCATAAGCTTTTCTCTTTCTTTCTTTCTTTCTTTTTTATAAGGGTAATTTTGTCAACACACTACTATTCTCCCACTTTCCTTAATATATGTGCTGAAATAAATCCTACAACCTTTGTGGGACGGAGAGAGAGTATGTAATTAGACTATAACTATGTGGGTATTTGCGTAAAATTAACAAAGAAAATGGTCAACTTAACAGTCAAAGGGATGGTAGGATTACAAATATTGAATCGAAAATCAAAGCTAAAAGAACAAGACAAATTCTTAAAATAAGACATGAATATGATAACATACATAGCTAAGGGACTAAAATGCAGTTTACATATCGACATTGTATGATTGATGATGGAAGCAATATTATACTCCCTCCGTCCGCCAATAATTGAATCGTTTGACTTTAATGTTTCTACATTCAGTGTTTAACTCAAATTTTAACAAAAATAAATATTGAAAAAAATTCAAAATATATATTTATAAATAGAATGTTGTAAATTATAATATACATATAAATTATTTAACTTAAAGTGATTAAAGATTCATGAAAAAATCATATATTAAATACTCTAAAACAGTGAAAAGAAATAGTTCAATTATTGGCGGTGAGAGTATAAGTGAAGATGAGTTCCCACTAATTAGCAGCTCGATCAACGTGTTCGTCGGATAAGTCATTAACTGAAAACATACACAATCAGGAAAAGTTAAGTTGAATTATTCTATGTTATCTTGAACAAGCTGAGCTAATTCTAGTTCATTATTCACAAAAGACGACGTGATTTAATTATTATTAAAACGCCGTCAATCTTCTAATTCTCAAACACTTGGAAATCACGACATTGGTGTTGTGTCATACGGAGTACAGTACGTATTAATTAACGTCCTGGCTTAAAAATTGTATTTTAAAAATTGAAATTTAAAAAGTTTGAGATATGTTCTCAGAATCTCAGTGGACATAAGAAGTTTCTTCTCACACAAGAAACTTCCCACCTGTTCCAAGGATTCAAATTCTTGCAAGAATTCAGATGCTAGCTTGTGAACTAAAAACTCTTGGGAATGGAATGGTTCAATCCCCAACTTGGCCATGCAAATTTAAACTTGGGAATAACATTTTGTATGTGTGAAAAGAAATTAAAACTTGCAACTGATCATTATTGTAGAAAGTATGCATGCAGAATATATTTAAAAAATGTATAGATGAAAATTATGCATGTTTTTTTAGAGTAATCAAAATTAAAGTTAAAGTTAAACTGAATTATCCTTTACTAGTTTTAACTCTTAATTATATTTGTAGAACAAATTTCAAAATAAGATCATCACGCATGATCATTAATTATACGTTCGTGAAATAAAAATAGTCACTCATAAATTTCCATTTGTTTCATAAACATGGTCATGTTTTCTCGCACTTTTGCAACGGTTGCATATTGTAACATTAATATTTTTCTATAATTGAATAAAGATACAGATGGTCATAGATAATAGTACAATTTCATAAATGAAAAAATAAAAATAAATTTAGGCTAAAACTTTTCACATTTTACCATATTAACTCTAACACTTTAGGGTCAATGCCCAACGAATGTTAGAAATAAAAATCAAATCACAGAGTTAGTCACTACACGAGTTCGAAAAAAATATAAATAAACAAATAGATAAAATTTCAATATATTAGAATGGGATGATTAACCCACATATAAATTCATATTTGAAGCTTTAGGCCTATGCGAAAAAAATCAAAAAGTTAGTTGCAAAAAAGAGGGTTGTACCATTGAATAAATAAAAAATAAAAAAAAAACAGCTCACGTGTCATAGTCTAAATGGTATTGGTACTATTCATCAATAATACAACCACCATAAATATATAAAAGAAGAATACCCCAGATGTTTGACTCAACACAAAAATTAATGAACTTCAATTATTTGGTAGTAGTAATAAAATAAAAATGGATTCTAAAGTAAAAAAAAAAAACATTTTTTTAGAAAGAAGAAAAATAAGATAAAATCAAGAAGGGTAAAATGGAAAATCTCTCTATCTCTCTCTGGCTTTTGAGAAGCGAATGTAGAATATAATAATATTTCATCATGCCATGGTAGAGTACATGCATATTAATAATTGTGGAAGTAGTTTAAGAATGGCACGTCTGGTTTAGTTAATTTGGGGAGTTTGATCCTTCCTTGTTTTGTTGGTGTAAATCTGGAAAAGGGAATCAGGTTCCTCTCAATTGATTTAGACCTCTTTTTGTATTGTGCAATGCTGAAAATTGCAAAGATCTTATGCTTGTTCTTGTGCACAATTAAGTCCACTCCCCAAAAAAGGTCTCATCTTTTCCTCTCTTTATCCATTAATCTCCTTTTCACTTTTGGTGCCCACAAATTTATGTTTTTTTTGGACATTTGCTAATGGAATAACTTGTTTCTCAAGGCACCTCTATGCATGCCACTGGTTTGCAATTTGTAATCCAACTGCTGATTAAGGAGGTTTCCTTGGAAAACAACTACATTGACAGATTAATTACATGCATGTACTTCAATTCACCAAACCCTAATTAATTTCACTAAGCAACAAGTTAATTTGGAGAGAGTGTGAAAGTGTTTGAATTTGGAGATAAAGTTTGTGAGGGTGAACTGAAATGAGAGGAGAATTTTAAAAGTTAGAGAAAGTTGAGGAGTTTTTTGCTAAAAGAACACAACTTGACTTGCTAATAACCTCTAGACTACAATCCTAATTAGGTTTCCTTGTGAAGCAAGCAAGCCTCTTGCAACTACTGCTGCTGCTACTACAAGTCTCTTCATGATCTTCGGGATCATGCACAGATACTTGAGTGATCCCAGTACTACAGCTTGAGGTTGAAGAAGATGGAGCTAGATTCAAGTCCCTAACTCTGTCCTTGGCCATGAACTCATGATAGAATATTGGCTTGATCATCTTCGGCCTTCGCGCTCCATCTTCATCACCTCCATGCCGTTTTCTACCTGTTTTCTTCATGAATATGCGGCACAACACCCAACTGTCAATGGTGTGAGGGCTATGGAGGTAGTACTCATGCATGACCCAATCGGTTCGCGATTCTTTTGGGGGTTTTCCTCTGTAAAAGACCAGAGTTTTCTTCATTCCTACAACTTGAGGACTTGTAGTAGATGTTACAACTTGCTTGTCTATGCCTGTGGCTTTCCAGTACCCAGAAGCAGTGGCTCGGTTAGACCGGTTACCATTTCTGTACTTTGCCTCCCTCTTGCTAAAGAAGTACCTTTCTTTCTCTGGATCACCTGCATGTTTCAATTCATAATCTCAATTTCATAAAGAATGATTAGGGCAAAAAAAAAAGTTGTTGATTTGACTTTATATATTGCATTACAATACTGTTTTCTGAGTTTTTTAGGAAATTTTCTCAAATAATGATGCTGTAAATAAGAGGAAACTAGTTTAGTTGATTAATTTCCATTTTCAGTTCCCAGAAAACAAATTTACATTCTACAATTAAGTTCCTAAATGATTACTTATGAGAAATATTTCAACTTACAATTAATATGTCCATATTCAAATCCATTACGTTTATGTCCAACTAAACCTGTTTTCTAAAAACTACTTTTGAAAATTGCATATGGATGGTGAAGATTGAGATAGAAAGAAGAAAAATTCCACAACTAGATGCCACTATAGGACACCGAGCAAAAATAAGGGGAAGAAAACCTGGCAAGTCCCAAGGATCGGTCTTTTGGAGATCGAATTCGGGGATGATGGAGGCGGGCAAAGGCAAAGACAAGACCTTGCGCTTCAAGTACTGAACAACCAGCTCTTCATCTGTTGGATGGAACCTGAAACCAGGAGGCAGCCTCACCACACCATTCTTCACAAAGTTGAGCCTCTTCATCTCCATGATCTTGAAGGGAGAGCACAGTGATGAAACCGACCGCAAGGAGAAAGTTTGATCCTGAAATGAAAATTAGGAAAAGTTGGGGGAGTTGGGAAATAGTTATTTGGGAGGCAAGAAAATTGTCAGGGTGTTGTGTTCCTTTTATAGTTGGTGATTTTTCTCATCTTATCGTGTTGCGTGAACTACACTCAACCTTCGACTTCGTTGAGTCATTTTGTCTTACTTCCACAAAACGTTGTCGTCTCGGTTTATTCTTACTCTACTATCTCCCTTGAAATGAAGGGGTATAGATCCTATTTGGTTCAAATCTGTTCAAAGACCATTTTCGGTTTACAAGATTTGAACTCAATCTTTTAATTGATGTGAATTAGATATCATTTACACTTGAGCCATTAACGACTGATAATTATGCATGTATCCCATCTGTTTTTTTTTTTTTTAAAATATGCACTTTCTTATGTAGGTTTCATACTTATTTTCTTCAAAATTAAAATATAGTATGCCGTTACATACTAGTTTATATCTAAAAATCATAATTTTTAGGAATACTTTTTATAAATAATTTAAATCAAACATAAATTTGGAAATCCGATGCAACTTTTTTCAATTTTTAATGCTGGATGTAGTATAATTTTAGAAATTCTGAGAATTCATCTTACCTCGTAATGATGGGTTGGTCCAAACGGGTATACTTACTGAGTCTTTAAAAGATTATCCACTTTCATTTTTAGAGTTTAATTTACAAATTTTCTATCAAACATTTTGACAAATGAAATGAAATAGCTTATATATAAATGATAATTTATTATTGAAAGTTTCTAAATACGAGTATTTTTTTTAAAATTATTTGACATTTTTTTTTCTTCAAGCGATTCAATTAATCAAATACAAAATGCACAGGAGTATCAGATTTCATCACAATAATAATGGGTTATACGTTAAACAAGGTTCAAGTTGATAATCAGATGTTTCTGTTCAATAATTTTGGGATAGTTTTTTTCTTTTGTTTAATTGTGCCTTAATTATCTGCTAAACAAAAGTTCAATTTCCTTTCTTGTTTGATTAAGCGAAGCCGCCATTTGATCTCTTCGCCAGCCGCAATACAAAGATGAATGAACACTACTCTTCATTTACATATCCTTTACAAGCAACGAAAGACGACAAATGTTTTAGTGGATTGAAGTGATTTCCTATAGACTACGAAACCTACTAGGCAACAATTAGATAATAAAAAAAATAAAACTTGTCTATTTTAAATGATAAAGCGCCGATTTTTTTTGTTCTCGAATCCCAATTAACAAAATGAATGTTCTTCTTCGATTCATGCACCTCGAGTAGAAGGTTCAGACTTCATTGACACCTCGGTGATCTGTCAATGGTGAGAAATATGATGGGCTTGGCCCAAATGAAAGAGGCTTCCAACCGTTGGCCCATAGAAAGTTGAATAAAAATGGCCCAATAAATGGACAAAAGAGGTAGTTCAAAATTCGGAATGGTGTAAAATTTGTAGAGATTTTGTTTAGTTCTTGTCCGGATAGATGGTGTATCTTATTTAATTCAAGATTGTATAAATATTTTCTCGAAAATAAAAGATTGTATAAAAATGGATAATCACTTTTTTTTAATGGGTTGTATAAGGGATCCAACTTTAATCATTCGAAGAATCCAATAACAGTTCAAGCTTTACAAATTAAAAGGGGAAACAATATTTATCACATTTTTATTCTAAAAATTCATTTCTAAAAGTAGTAGTGTATATAAAAGATACTCCTATTACGGTGATAAAAAAACAGATATCATAATCATCTGTCCTAAAAAAATGAAATGTTTGTTATCCAACATAAAATTTATGATTTTTTTCCTTGAACATCTTGACATATAAATTTACAAAACCCACTTAAGCCATTGAAATGAAAAACTTTTAAATATATGAAAAAGGTCCCAGAATTTGGTTTCTCACACCTTTACCATTTCAGTTTGATGGTACTAGTAATGCCAAAAGCAGTGTGAGAGGAGCCATGGTTAAATAGAGGTTACATCATTAAAAAAACCTAACTCAGCTTCTCATTGGAAGCACCATTAACCACAACCGTTTAATGACCCATCAGCATTTACACCTCTTGACTTTCACTATTCTCCAGTTTTTCACCATCCAATAGAAGACCCAAACATCACAGGCACAGCATCTACTTACTGGGCGTGTTTGGTTGCACATATGGGATGGGATTAGATGATTTTAATCCCATCCCCTCCCCTCCTGTTATCAGTTGTTTGGTGTGTGGGGGGAAAGGATGATAAATCATCCGACTCAAAATTTAATCCGTCTCGTAAACCTATTTTCTAATCACCTCTTCACTGCCGGTTGAGGAAAGATAGATGGGTTTTGATTTCGAATCGAGACCTCCTAGTCGTTCTCAACCTTGAATCAAATCCTTCTTCTCCAACAGCTTGAGCAAGGCGAGCATGAACGTTCTGGTAATTCTGAATCTCCTTCTCCTTCTCATTCTCTCGCATGAATTCCGAATCTAGTTTCGATTACGTTGAAGTGCACTGATTCGATCTCTCCTTCTCATTCTCTCTCTCTCTCTCTCTCATGAATTTTGACTCTGGTTTTGCTTTCACAAAGCGGATTTCCTGCTTAAATCTAGGTTTGCTATCATCGTTTCACCTTATCAACTATTTTGTTCGAATATTTCAGATCTCGTGTCATTCTTACTTGGGTCTAAAAGCTAGTGTTGTGCTGTGATTTGAGCAGTACAGAGAAGAGACAAAAAAGAGGAGGGCAAGAGAAAAGGAAGTTGGGTTGTGCAATGGATCTGAGTACGATTTCTATCACATCTCTTAATTCATCTCATCTCTTAATTCATTAATTTTGGTATCTCAGTTACTGGATTTCTTCGACATTCATATGTGGGGTTAGATTAAATGACATTAGTTTGCATGAGTCTGTTGTTGTGATCATTCCTGAGTGTGCCTATCTTTTCTGCTGTGTGGCTTATGCGTGATCTGCTAGTGTGGAACTGTCATATTCGTTGTTCAGAGCTGCTATTTCGTATTTTGCTGTTTTGTCCGATTTGTTCATTGGGTTGGTTGTGTGGTTTCGGTTATGAGATCAGTAAGCTTGCTTTAGGATGACTCAATCCTAAACTGCTGTCACAATGCTCCCGCGAAATACTGAAATCTGTAATCATCTTAAAAATGAATCAACTGTCATCTTAAAACTGAGGTGTTACTTAAGGCTGATTGGGTTTTGCTTGTCATCAAGTTAAAACCTGAGTTTAAAATAGTCTACAATCATATCCAGGGTGTATCATCTCTAAAGTCATGCATTTTGCAAGGGAACGAAATGTTTTACACATGATGAATCTGAATGTAACATGCTTCTACATTTCCTTCATGGCAGAAACAGCATCACTATAAATCTGGTCTGGGCTATGAGTTAGCACTACTAACCTGGCCAGTAGATAGTAGTTCAAAGCTTAGCGAAAACCGGTTTTCTTCTGTTGAAATGAGCTGAAACAGCCTCCTGCAGATCATCTGAAAGCAACATTGAGGAGTTCCATGTAGCAACATAGTCCAGCCCTTGCTCAATGCTCATATCTCTGCTCTTCAACATCACCGCCTTCGTCCCTGTCACTGCTAACGGTGACCTCTCACTCATCTCTGCCATTTCAATCCACACCCATTTCAATTCTCAGATTCTTTGATCAACTCAATCAGCAGTAAGATAAGATTTTCAAATTGAAGTTATAAGTTGCTCAGAATCCAGTAATTTACTCTGTGAATGTGTAAGTAAGATGGTGGCGAGTGAGCTTACCCTCAGCAATGACGGTGACGCCCGCATCCATATCCGCTTCGGACCCGAAAACCCGAGAAACGAGACCCATCTCCTTTGCTTCGCTACCCGAAAACTTCCGACCCGTCAACGCCAATTCCATCGCTCTTCCATACCCGACGATCGTAGGGAGTCTCTGGAGCGTGCCTAGATCCGCGGTGATCGCCAAATCAACTTCCTTCACCGAGAAGGTGGCGTCCGCCGTGCAATACCTGATGTCGCAGGCGGTGATTAAGTCCACACCGCCCCCGACGCACGCACCATGGATCGCGGCGATGACAGGCTTCCGGCACCCCTCGACCGCGGAAATCGCGTCCTGCATAGCAATGATCTTGCGGCGAAGACGCTCCCCGGAGCGGCCGCGGTCACCGGAGACATCGCCGTTGGTTATGGGGAGGGATTTGAGGTCGATTCCGGAGCAGAAGTGGTCGCCGGAGCCGGAGAGGACGATGACCCCGACTTGCGGGTTTTGGTCGAGGGAGTGAAGGGCTTTGGGGAACTCGGCGAAGAATTCGAGGGAGAAGGAGTTGCGGACGGAGGGGCGATTGAGGAGGAGGTGGAAGACTCTTGAGTTTGGAGATTTCTGGTGGATTTTGAGGGTTTTGAAGTTCTCCATTGAAGAGCAGAAATGAATTAGAGCAAATACTCAATACATGAATTAGAGCAAATACTCAGTACTCAATATAGCTGAGGTGGATTCATATATTAAAATGGGTCAAAATACACATCAGTACTCTAAATTATGTATGCAATTAATAAGGGTCTCAATACAAAAACAGTGCAGATAAATGTCTGAACTACAGTGATTTGGAGCAGATGAGCACTCGATCAGACTCTTATTTGCAATATTAAAAGTTATTTTTTTTAACAACATTTTTTTTGTTTTATCAACTATTTAGAGACCTCGAGAGGTAGAAAAGACCACGAGATGAGGATAATATAGTTAAAAGCTACTCAAAAGTATTGTCAAAAAAGAAAAAAGGAGTCTGTAACAATTTTTTTATGGGAAACTAAAACTTCATTAAAGTGAGTGAGGAGTTCAAACAAACTACTAAAAGAAACAAAAAGTCCTCTTGCAAGAGGCAAACAAATCCATATGAAAGAAAAGCAGAGTGCAAGAGCAATGAAAACAAACTAAACATCAAAATATCTCCGTGACTGAATCTGCGAGCTTGAGATAATCATGAATGGATAGGGGTAGAAGGGCAGATAATCATGGATGAATAGGGATAGAAGGGCCGATGAGACTCTTATTCCAACAATGTCGAGCTCCCTCCAATAAATGATGGGACTCTTCCACACCAGA
Source organism: Stellera chamaejasme (assembly GCA_024586325.1). Classification (NCBI taxonomy): domain Eukaryota; kingdom Viridiplantae; phylum Streptophyta; class Magnoliopsida; order Malvales; family Thymelaeaceae; genus Stellera; species Stellera chamaejasme. The sequence continues at coordinate 4,132,154 of CM044986.1, forward strand.
GGAACCCCATCAAGTTGGGTCAAGTACACAACCTGCACTAAACAAGAGCAAGAAGACACCGAGATCATTCAATCCCTGAAATAGAGACTTCAGCCATCCATGAAGTTCCAGATCTCGAATAGCCTACACAACATCCTCATTTCTCCAAAGTGGGAGGAGCCTCCGGCAGACCTCCCAACAAACCTGAAACTACCACTTCTGCATCCATGGCAAAACGGGCTTTCACTCGACTGTTCCAAGCAGCCCGTAAGGCTGAAGCCAAACCTTTGTCGGAATTGGCCTCGGGAGCAGAAGTTTCGCCGCTAGACAAGCCTCCACGGATGACAGGAATGTTTTTCCATGCATTTCTTCATTTTCTATTTTCCGTATGTGTTTTATTATTAATTTTGACAAATTAAAGCATGTTTACATGGTTTAAGGTATTTCCATATATGCTTTGATTAAATGACATTAATTTAAGCATAAATTAAAGTATCAATGGCATATAAGAAACTGTTAAACATGAAAAATTTAAGGCGGAATACATGTAGTTATTAATATAAGTAACAATATACTTTCGGTTAACAAAACCACACTTCTAGAGGTTAATTAGTCAACTTAAATTAAACTAGTGTAGACCATGGATCATACTTAAATGAGTGGTTTAATTTGAAGGTACGTAAGTTGATTTACTAGTCAAGGTTTATTTACATAAATTGCATTTATGCGATGAAAAGGGTAAATTAAGATATATATAGTATATTAACTACAAAAATAATTAGGAAAATTAATTAAAAATACTAGAAGATAAATACATGTACTGTAAGTCAATTTTTAAGTTCCAAACTGCCAAATGGTGTAAAAAATGAGTACTAATTATATGCATATTTCTAATATAAGAGTAACAACATGTTGTTTAATACAAAATTTCACAAAGTTACATGAAACGGTAATTCTATTAACTCATTGTGTTCATAATTAACTATGTAGAAGTTAAGACGTAGGTAGAGGATGATAAGTATAAACGAGTGTTAATTTGTTTGAGATCAAGTAAGCAAGCTATCGTCTACATACATAGAGTTGAAAATGAGATTTATTAGTAGCATATTTTTTGTTACATTAGCATGTAATTTGATTATTCTTCATGCTAATTTGACAATTGCCAGCAGGACTAGTCCTGTAGATTGTCTGTTTTGTGATCACTTATCATATTCATCATCAGAGCTTCAATTTGAGGAAGCACCTGCACCAAATCCAACTAAGTTGGAGACAAAGGGATTCATGGATAACATGCAGGTTTTTGATGTCACTAAGTATGGAGCTACACCAAATGGGGCGACAGAGAGTGCCTCGGTTCGCCTATCTTATTTATAAAATGTTAATTGTATATACATTTAATTACATAAGATCATGAATTATATATATATATATATATAAGTAATTATATATATATGAAACTAATTGTACGTAGGCATTTATGGAGGCGTGGAAAGATGCGTGTGATCATCCAGGAAATGCTACTTTGTATATACCAGAAGGAACATTTCTTCTAGGTCCAGTATCCTTTAAGGGTCCATGCTACAACAATAAATCACCTAGAGTAGAGTTGAATGGGACACTGAAGGCTCTCCCCAGCATAAAAAACTTCCCTTCTTCATATTGGATCGTGTTCAAAGACCTGTATGAGGTCAGCGTTGTTGGAACTTCTGATAGAGCCATGATGGATGGGCAAGGAGCGGAGGATGCTTGGAAACAACCTAGCTGTGATCAGAAAGCGGCTGCATGCGCCAAATTAGTCACGGTAAGAAAGAAAGAAAGAAAGAAGAGCAGCATCTACAACAACGCTAGCTAGCTAGCTAATTTGACATTAATCATTCTCATGTTTTGTTTTGTTTTTCAGTCTTTGGGATTGGTTAACATCAGGGGAGGAAGAGTGAGTGGGATGAGTTTATGCAACAGTAAAGGATTCCATATGGGAATACATGGAAGCTGTGATATCGATGTTTACAACATGACGATAATGGCGCCTGGAGATAGTCCTAATACAGATGGTATCCATGTAAGTTACTCTTGTAACATTAACATCACTACTTCAACCATTGGTGTGGGTGATGACTGTGTGTCCATTGGACCTGGGACTACCAACCTCTCAATCTCCAATGTCCAATGTGGCCCAGGACATGGAATTAGTGTTGGAAGCTTAGGGAAATATGTGAAGGAGAAGGATGTTGTTGGGATTGATGTATCCAGGTGTGTATTAAGGGGAACACAGAATGGTTTGAGGGTGAAAACATGGTCTGGTACTGGTTCACCAAGTAGTGCCAAAGACATCAAGTTTCAAGACATCGCTATGATCAATGTGTCCAATCCCATTATAATAGACCAACACTACTGCCCTTCAAGTTATAAATATTGTAATAACATCACCCAGCTGCAGGTAATAATTATTAAGTGTATGATCATCATGCATGTGCACGTCATGCATGCATGACTACTTCATTCATTGGTTCATACATATGTATATGTTTGTTCAGGGGGGTTCAAAGGTAAAGATAAGCAAAGTGGAATTCAGAAACGTGAATGGGACGACGGCGACGGCGGAGGCGGTGAGGATACTGTGCAGCCCGGCAGTTCCATGCAGTGAAATCGGACTAGACAACATCAACTTGCAATACGTAGGTCGTCGGGCAACCAATTTCACATCTAGTTGTCAAAATATTGCAGGAGATATCGCTTACTCTGGTGTTCAAAGCCCTCGCCCTTGCCCTCAGAGTACTCACAGACCTCATAGCTAGCTACAGTTACCCTCTTTAATTGCTTCGGATTCATATCCTTCTTTCTTTTTCTTTTCTTTTTTTGTATTTTACGGCGTGATCTCTTAGTTAACTTTATTCACAATTAATTACTGACTGACATACGTAAGTGTAAAAACGGATGGATCTACAAACAGAAGAAGATGAAAATATATACATGACGACTTCAAATTTCCATCAAGACTGAAATTGTTGTCTTTCTTGGTATTTATAAGTAACAAGAGATGGATGATGATCCGAATATGATAAAAATGCCAAAGTAAAAGATGTAAGACTAAATAGTAAAGAGATAAATGACAAATGTAAAAGGAAAATGATGATTTTTTTACCCTTAATATTTAATCAACAGATAATTTCTTATTATGATCATTCATGCTAAATATAAGAGAACTATAAGAGGTAAATATGACAAAGTCATATTAATGGGAAACTTAGAGGTTTCATATAGAAAAAGTAAACAGTAGTTGACGTTGACCGACAAATGTACCTTTGAAAAATGGAGCAAAAAATGTACTCATTTTGTCCAAAAATTTAATGCAACATTTATTTTCATCATTTAATCTATATTTTATTTCTATATTAAATCATAAATTTAAAACTTGTATATAAAACTAAAAAAATGATGACTTAACTTTACAAATATATTTTTTTATTTTTTATATTAAATAATAATATAAATAAGTTGAACTCAAATTGACATTAAAAGTCAATTGTTGCATTTCATTTAGGATGAAGGCAATATAAGAATAAATAATATAACAACAATTACGGCGAGACGGTAGAATCTCATTTGTGTGTCATTATTCATCTACCTTTACAACTTCCATAAATATATAGAAGTGTAACAAAATATAATATTATATAGTATAATACAATCCACGCTCAAAGAAGGAAAAAAGTACTCACTCCATCCGCAAAAGATTGTATCATTTATTTTGACAGTTTCACATTATTTAATCTATGATTTTTTTTCATGAATGTATAGTCATTTAAAATCAAAATTTTCATATGTGTATCATAATTTGAAATCTAAATTTTCTAAATATATTTTTTCTGAATTTTTGTTCAATGTTTATCTTTGATAAAATTTAAGCCAAACATTGAACCAATTTTTAAAATAATAAAACACTACAATTTTTGGCGGACGAAAGGAGTAATACTTTAGCAATTAAAAATGCAGGGACCATTTTTTAAAATAATAAAACTTCAATGTCAAATTAGGGATTTATTATCCAACTCCTTTAACTTGTCATAAATTTTATAAATTAGAAGTTTTCTAAATTATCTACAATTTTAAATTTTTTCCCAAAGTTCCTTTTATTCACATGCTTTCAGCGCGAACTTGCCGCTGAGGTGGCGCGCCCGAAGGAGGAGGAGGATCGCCTTAGGATGGAGGATGAGTTACGTTTGCTAAGGGAGCGCCAGGCTAAGTACGAGGTTCATATGAACCGCGTACTCTTCAGCAGGAGTGGTGTCGGTCCAAGGAGATGCAACATGTTATTGGTACGGAGCTGCGGCGACAATACGACGCATCCTTCAGCGTTATCTGGTTGACGCTTCTAGACCGGGGCATCTTACAACGGCATCAAGGGCCCAGGACTTGGTTGCGGAGGATCATCTCGGCCACGGTAGGACCGGTACGTGTGATAATTGTGCATTATCAATATATATTTGCCCTCATTTCACGTGCTTTGTCAATAATTATGCTAGTACTTAGTGTGGGCGTAAGCATTTTTTACAGGTATCCAATGTCTGGCGACAAGGTGGAGAATTCTAGTGAAAAAGCTTCTCGTAAAGGAAGCAAGAGACCAAATTGAAATGTCTGAAAAAGCTCAAGGAATGGTGAGAAAAGTGGTCCGGGCGAGCCTCAAGCGGCCCAAGCCTTGGGCCAGGCAATCGCGCGGACCTGGAAAAATTCCATGGAAAATCTTGGAGCTGGGCGGAGGTCAGGCGACCCCCGTCCAAAAGTCAGGCGGTCGCCTGACATCATTTTGAGGAGGTTCAGAGGCCCAGGCGAAGCTTTAGGCGGCCCGAACCACAAGCCAGGCAGTCGCCTTGCGGCCCCTTTCTTGGATCGGGCGGTTGCCTGGACGCAGTTTTCATACACGACCCACTCTTCCTTTCTCCTGAAAATGAGGCTTTAAATGACGTTTTTTCACATCTCTTCACACACTCCTCACTTTTAGACTTCCTCTTGAACCCATCCAGGGTTTTTTAGCTCTCTTTTCTTCTCCATCTTTATTTTTTATGAATTTGGGAACTTTTATGAAGGATTGAAGATTCGATTTCTACTCTCCAGCTTATTCCTTTCTCTCCATCTCTTACTTTCATTTTTGTTCATTGTTGTGAATAGCTTGAGTTTTGATTAGATCATCATCCCTAGGGTTGGTTAGCATGTTGTTGTGTTGCTAGATGAATTATAGTTATTTGGTTGTTGATTATGCATGATTAGTAGCATTTTCTTGGGCTTAAGGAAGGTAGAGGTAGAGTAGAAGGTCAACTACTCTACCATGCCCACCAAGTGTTCGATGAAATACTTGAGAGAGCATTTTGTTGAATTGACCAAAGAAAATTGGTTAGATACTCTAGGATTATTTGAGAAGATAATCTAGGGTGTTAGGAGACATCAATTGGCTAAACTTATTGCCTTCATAGTTGATGCAAGTGAAGAGATTCTACTTGGTCTTCTATGGAGAGGATGGTTTTAACTTAGGAGGTTAGAACTTGTTAATTATCCAACTCCTTTAACTTGTCATAAATCACAACCAAACACTCCATCTAGTAACCTCAACTCTAACTAACCCTTAGGAACTTTTATCTTTCATAATTGTTTGTTGCATTGCATCATAGTTTTATTTGCATTAGTGATAGAAGTAGATTTAGTTAATTTAGATTTATCATCCATCTTATCACTTGTCATCTAAATCCAAAAACACCAAAAATATTGCATTTAACCAAACTTCATAAATTGCACTACAATCTCTTGAGTTCGACCCCACTCACCCTACTACAATTGCACACCTTGCACTTGAGGTTTAATGAGTTTTATTACTTGATATTGTGCTTAATTCATACACATGTAAAACACCTGTCAACGTGCTGTTAAACTCAGTGGCGGAGCCATAAATTTTAGAAAGAGGGGTCCATATGTATAAGTAAAATACTGAATTTAAAATTATAAATTAATATTTTGAAATGATAAAATATTCATTACAATTATTCTCGTCGAGTCCTCAACCTTTGAAAAAAATCTACAATTGCATCATTGCTAATGCTTTTGAATACATCTTTTTCAATATAAGTCATTAAACAATTTTCAAAAAAAAATGTCACCCATTCAATAAGTCATTAAGTAATCCCATGCTTTTGAATACATTGGGATTTATCTATTTTTTTGTCCTAAACTTTTTTTAACACTTAGAACCTTACATTATATACTACACTATATAAGTCATCAAAAATTCATTTAAAACCTTTGACATATTAGTGGAAAAGTAAACATGTGGTATCATGTTATTAAAAGAGTGCAATATAATATGGTCAAGTTATAATTATTACCATAATAAACTTTAACTCAATAATTAAGAAACCGATCACTTTTTATTTTTTAATAGCCAATATAATATATAAAAGATCATTATAATTTCTAAAAGGGACCCAACTAATAAATTATATATCCACTATACATATTTTTGAAAAGGGGGGTCCATGCACCCCCCTTTCTTTCAACGTACGTCCGCCCCTGGCCAAACTACTTCACATACATGATCCCGACGCTACAACAGCCTCAGTGGTCCTCCTAGCGCACGACTACAAGGTTCCAGACGCCCAACATCCGTAGTACTGATTACTATAAGCCGGTGATGTCGATGCCGCAGCAGCAGCCTCAATAGCCCCCACACAACTTCATGTACGACCCGGACTCGTTCAGGCGGAGTAATGAGACGTTTGAGTCATTCTCTTTAGGGTTCAACAGATAATATTTGGGTGATTCGGAGCAGCGTTCGACACCGCATGAGGATCAGGGCGACGATTACGTTTTTCCTCTCGCAGGAAACTTTCGCAAAAATAATTTGATTTTGGATGATTTTTATTGTAAGTGATACATTTGCTTACTTTATAATTAATTTTATTTATATATTTAATTATAATACATAAATACTAATAAATAATATTATTCAATTATTTTTTAAAAAAACTTTGGTAGCAGACCTGGTAATTGGGGGCAGGTGGCCCTGGGTAGCTAGCAGCCCGCTATTTAGCCTCCTACTAATGGTAGCGGCAACTATCAACGAAGTGGTCCAAAAAGAAGCGAGTTGGGTAGTGAACAATCTCACCACCTTCATAATTAATAGGGGGTTTCAAACCACCACTTTTGAGGGTGAGAAATTTTTTCTCATTTCCGAAAAATTCAGTGATTCACTCTCCAAAAATTCGGAGCTCGCGTGAGAAGCTGAGGTGTGAGAGATGAAAACTGAGAAATGAAAAGTGAGAAACGAGAGATATCGAAGACTGAAGCTTGGCTATAGCGGAGGTCTTCTCAGGCGGGCATTTGGAGAGAGCGAGGTTCAACGACTGAAGCGCCTCATCGAGCTTGCCCGCCGCCATGGCCGCGCATCCCGCCTTGTAAGCCTTATCGGCGGCACGAGCGTCATAGTCCGGCGGTGCACCTGTATGGATCCAAGAGTTGAGCATGGCGGTGGCGCGTGAGTACTCGAGGTTAGTCACGGCGGCGTCGATTTCTATATCTCATCTCTGCAACAAGAAGGGAAAACGTTTCTGGTGGTTTCCTTGCCGGTTTCCGTGGCTGTTCACGGTGGCTGGCGGCCAGAAACATCGGCTTCTCTTCTTTCTCTTCCTCTTTTCCTTCTTCAAGCTGCTCCAACACAAGATCATCATCCGATTTTGCTCACAGATCTCTGAACAGAGGAAGCTCTGCAAGCCGATGTGACGAGGAAGCAAACGGTTTGGTGAAAATTTGACTCAAGGTCTGAGGCTCCTCTATCTCAAGCGTGATTCTCGGAGATGAGAATCTGGATCCATCCGGTGAAAAAAGAATTCCCCCCACCCCAGCTTTGAAGCCCCCTAATGTTGTTGCATATGCTATTTCACCACTATTACATGAATAGTCATTTCTGGTTGTTAGTTAATAAAATACATTATTAGGAGACATTTGAAATGACACTAAGAAAGTAGAGAGGAGATTTAATTTCCCCATTTATTATTGTGTTACACAGCTAATACAAACAAAACCCACATATCAAGACCTAAACAGCAATATTTAATCAGGGTTTTTCTGTCTTTTACTTCCACTAATACTATTAATTAATGTCATTATTAGAGGAAATTAAGGATTTTTTGCATGCCCCGGAACCGTTATTCAAAGCTTGGCAAAAACGGGTTTCCTTTTGGTGAAATGAGCAGACACAGCCTCTTGAAGATCACCAGAAAGCAGCATAGAAGAGTTCCATGTCGCAACATAATCCAGTCCTTGCTCAACGCTCATATCTCTGCTCTTCACCATCACCGCCTTCGTCCCAGTCACCGCCAGCGGCGACTTCACACTCACCTCTGCAACAAACAACAAATTAAAGATGATGATAATTAATGATAAAGGGTCTGTTAAGTTTTGAAAATGATCGTTTCATGAATCCTCAACTATACTACCCTCAGCGATGATATTCACGCCGGTATCCAGATCCGCTTTTGACCCGAAAACCCGAGAAACGAGTCCGATCTCTTTCGCTTCCTGGCCGGAGAACTTCCGACCGGTTAACGCCAACTCCATCGCCGTTCCGTACCCGACGATCTTCGGAAGTCTCTGGAGCGTGCCGAGATCCGCCGTCATTGCTAGGTCGACTTCCTTCACCGCGAACGACGAGTCCGATGTGCAGTACCTGACGTCGCAGGCGGTGACGATGTCGATCCCGCCGCCGATGCACGCGCCGTGGATGGCGGCGATCACGGGCTTCCGGCACTTTTCTAGAGCGGATACGGCCTCCTGCATCAGGATGAGGTTCCGGCGGAGGCGCTCGCCGTCGCGGCCGCGGTCGTCGGAGACGTTGGCGCAGACGGAGGCGAGGGACTTGAGGTCGATCCCGGCGCAGAAGTGGTCGCCAGCGCCGGAGAGAACGATGACGGCGACTTGCGGGTTCTCGTCGAGGAGCTGAAGGGCTTTGGGGAATTCGGTGCCGAATTCGTGAGAGATGGCGTTGCGGACAGCGGGGCGGTTCAGAACGAGGAAGAAGACGCCGGAGTCGGGAGATTTCCGGTGGATTTTTAGTGTTTTGGAGTTCTCCATTGCTATGAAAGATAAAAAGAAATGAAAGGAGAAGCCAATTTATTTATGGAACTAGCTCGTTCTTGCGCGCTCCGACTTCGTGAAGTCCACCGAGATTCCTTCCTTGTCATATCATACTACACGATTCGTCCACGTAACACGCGCGCTGCAAGATCCGTATGTACTGTCTTCTTCGGCACGGGTTTTCTGTTTTCAATATATGAAAAGCTATACATGTTCGAATCAAAGGAAAGCAAGAATCAAAGCAAAGTAAACCGTAATAAGAAAATGGAAATAATCACAATACTTAAGGAGTGATTAGTGTAACCGCTATTGATTAGGAAATTTATGTATTAGGAATAATTGTAATTTATGAGTGGTTGATGTAAATTGTATAATTCGCATTAACTGTGTGAGATTTCTGCAATAACTGTAATAGGAAAATGGAAATAATCGCAATACTTAAGGAGCGATTAGTGTAACCACTATTGATTAGGAAATTTGTGTATGAGTGATCGGTGTAAATTGTATAATTCGCATTTACTGTGGGATTTCTGCAATAATTGTAATAGGAAAACTGAAATAATCGCAATACTTAAGGAGCGATTTGTGTAACCGCTATTGATTAGGAAATATATGTATGAGTGATTGGTGTAAATTGTATAATTTGCATTTACTGTGTGGGATTTCTGCAACTGATATAAAAAAGGCCGCGACCAATAAAAGCTGTAAATGATTGGCTGATGTGGAACAAAAATTTAAACGCGATTATGACCTGGATCTCACGTGGAGCTCTAGATTTGCAAATTTCAAATTCTTTCCTTTTACACTTTTGGCGGGAGTCTCCTGTAATATATTATAATAGTAGATATATGAAATTTGTCTCTTAAAAAGTAAAATTAGTTCTAATCATGGTATTAAATATCGTGCACTGGTTTATCGTATCGCTTTTTGCGCGATGATACGAGATAAAGATCAGACACCGGGTATACCGTCAGACCGGAAAGACTGTACCTGTGTGTGTGTATATATATACCTAAAAATGTATCAGAGATTGTAAATATACCGGTGTGCAGTACCTGAGTGATCGCCTACCTGACTAAAAGAAAAAGAATGAAGTATGTTAGCATAGTAGTTACATACAAGAACTAAAGATACTAACTAAAAGAATTTTTAAAAAAAGAATGAGGTAAATTAAATTACAAAATTTTATTAGCGATTTTAATTTCTTTAATTTAATAGATATTTTTTATTAGAAAATTTATCATTAAACTTTTAAAAAATGTTCATTAAAGCCCCTGTACCGTTGTTTTCTTCATTTCGACCGGCACACGACACGACCGAAACGGCCGAATCAGCCGGTACAGCCCGGTACGTTTGCCGATGCATGTTTTGCCTGAACGACGCCGTTCCATGGCCGGTACCGAAGCGGTACCGGCGTACCAGTTGGTACGAAACGGTATTTAATACCATGGTTCTAATACCCGACTTTGTCACGGGTTCAATGAATTAATAATTATCAAAATCTTTAATGTATCAAATAACAATATATTTGGTGTAATTAATTATAAAAATAGTTCACTTTTGAAAGAGTTGATTTTAATTTATTATTGGAATATTGACATGGATACCATCTATTCGGAATATAAACTAAAAACAATGTGTTTGGTATTACTTCATTTATAATCCAAAAAATATAAATGTAAGTACAATAACTAATGAAATGCAATAGTAAAGATTTGCCTCCCTACAACTATGTTCTTAGTGTGCTTAAGTACATTATACCATTATACTTGATCACCAAGATTCACAGTTGGGTGGGGTTAAGAGCATAGAATGTCTCTAAACCATTCTCATCTTGCTTATTGGTTCTGCAACTATTTAGTGTCGCATCATTAATCGTGAAACAATTTCAGTAGGCGTTATAATGGTTGCTTACCCGTGAGAAATGGTTACTTACCTATCTTGCGGTTAAATTAGGTCGTTAAAGTGACTGCTTACACGTCTCGCGGTTAAGTTAGACCGTTATAATGGTTGTTTACCTGTCTCGTGAATTAAGGATGTAACACTAAATAGTCATAGGACCAATAATCAACATGACAAATAATTTATGGATTTTTTTATATCATGTCAAATAGTTTAAATACCTGGTTGTTGCGAGTGCAATAATTTATCTATTAATCATGTTAACCCCACCAAACATGTTAATATATGAAAACATTGTGTGCAATATGTAGCAAAAAAATACATATTTTTATATGATGACAAAGAAAAGTACGTAGAAATTTGAGAAATGTTGATATCTAGTTAAATAAATGTTGAGTATGAATAGCTTAAGTTTAAAAAAACTGTGACGTATTGTAGCAATTAATTAAGGAAAAAATGGATATTTCCACACATTCATTTGATTAAATGCAAACATAGACCGAAAGAATTCGATCAAGACAAAAAATTCGAAAAAAATGACTAAAATAGACTGAAAACTTAAAATGGAATTGAGGTTAAAATGAAATATTCCGTTAATATAATTAAAGATAATCAATTGAGTTAGTTTTGATACAATTAAGAAATTTGAAAAAGGAAAAGAAGAAAAAAAATGTTAGACTCTTGTGTAATTAATAGTGGGATGTTGAAGTATTGTTTGAGGTTTTTTAGCTACTTCATCTTCTATCTGTTAGTTTAATATATCGCGAGCTTAAAAACTCATCCTTCTCCCGGAAACCCTAGGCTTCGTTGGAGCATTGTGCCGTCAACATAGATTTTACTTGCTTTTGCTTCACGGTTGCTCCAGCCTTTGTGTGCATCATCATGGTTCTCGACGCCTTGGAGGAAGGTTTGGCCGCCGTCTCCCTCACTGCCGCTGACGCTGATATCGTCGATTTGGGGGGCCTTGTTGCAGCCCCCGAAGCTCCACCATCCTTCGTTGCCCGGGTCTTCACCAGCAGAATGGCAAGGGCAGAGCATCTCCGACTTGCTTTGAAAGCTGCTTGGAAGGATATCGAATTCTCTGTTCGGTATGATACGGATAATCCTAGAGATAATTTATTTATCTTTGAATTTAAGAAACGACAATATTTGGAGAATTTGTTGAGATTAGGTCCTTGGTCTTTTGATAATAGAATTATTGCTCTTGACATTCTTAAACCTGGAGACCGTGTCTCAGTCATGCCTCTAGCTACTATGGATTTTTGGGTTCACGTCCTCGACCTCCCATATGGTTGGGCGACGCGTGCTGTTGGAGAAGCTCTTGTAAAGTCTCTTGGCACTGTCAAGGGAGTCAAAACGGAGGGCAATACAATGCAAATCCGGGTTTCTTTGGATTTAAAGAAGCCTCTGCGCCGTGGAATCACAACGGTTAAAAGGTTTTGAAACATTACTGTTGGCGGTAAAATATGAGAAACTCCCTGACTTTTGTTACAAATGTGGCATTTAACTCATGTTGAGAAGGAGTGTATGGAGACAGGTGAACCTCAGTTTGGCCCTTGGATGAGAGCTAGAACTGGCTCACGTGACCGAGATGTGAAGTTTGGGGGTGCAAACGCACCTATGGTTGCGGCAAAGACGCCACCACTGCCTGAACATGCAACCGGCCAGGAGCAGGTTATGCCTTCAGGTTGGCCACGGATAGTGAGACCAACGGAATCGGGTAGTCTTCATTTGGTGGTCACCTCAGTCCCAGAGGAGAATACCCTGTCTATAGGGGAACATGCTTTGGTGGTTACTGATGTTCCACCACTTCCTGCGTAAGGTCCTCAGGCGCCATTCAATTTTACTGTTGGTAGCGATCGTACCCTTGTTCAGATTTCTCATTCTGGTAAGAAAGTCTCCTAAAAACGGGGGGAAAAAAGGACAGAGATGTGGTACAGAGAGTGCTCCTTCTACTTTAGAATGCGTACAATGAAGGAAAAGAGCTTGTATTGGGCAGGTGGAGGAGCAGAGGATAGAAGAGAACACGGCAGGGAGAGGCCTTTGCTCTCTCTGCTTGGACCAATGAGGATCATCTTCCTAAGCAGGGTCGGCTCTGAGCTCTCCCCTCCTGCTTGATCCGCTAAAGAGTCTCTAATATATCTTTGGCATGTTTGGATATTGGTGATTTTTGTTATGCTTTGTGTCTTGAATGGTTGGACTCTTCAAGTATCCTTTACAAGGTCTAGACCTTTTGGAGTATGTTTGATGCAGCTCGTTTGGCGGAGGAGTTCGGTGGCCGGTTATTTCTCAGAGTATGCTGTGGGTAGGATGCCGCTAGAAGCAAGGAAGCTTTCTGAAGAGCAACTCTCATTATGGCCGAAGCGTTCAACATTCATCAGATCTCAATCTATTATGCCTTTGATGTATTTGCTATGTTTATTTTCTTTGCTTATGTTGGCCTATTATAGACCTAGGAAAGATAGCCTTTTAACCTTAAGTTATATGGTTCGTAGTCACTGTACCGCTCGTAGCTGCAAAGAGCTAGTCATTAACTTTCCTCAGGGCCTCATCCCTACTTGTCAAACTTTTTCAGCTTTCGCCGTCTGATCTTGAATGTGAGCATTTCCTTTCAAAAAAAATAGTGGGATGTTGCGGTTTGGGTAGGGGAATTTGGTTTGAATTTGGTTTCCTCACAAAAAAATCAACACATCTCATTTAATTGAGATTGTACACAATCTCATTGTGTTAATTAAGATTATCATCCATTTTTCTTTTTCTTTTTTAAAACATTTTTTATCAAACAATTGTTTCTACATATTTTTGTTTAATTTGTCTCTTCTATTTTTTTCGTTCATCCCGTTTTTTCTTCACCCGCCACCTTTAATTCCTCATGTTAATTCTTAACAAATAATTGTCATTTTTCCTTGATTGGTTTACTTTTTTATTTGTTTATTATTCTATAATTTTTCTAGAAACATATGTAAGATTTACATATGAAAGTATTTTCTAGGAATGTTGGTGTAATTTGACTTATGTGTGAAACTTTATATTGATTTCTTCTTGTTAATTCTTAAATATTTTTTAAGCTTGATGGCAAGTTATTTATTTTATTGACCAATTTTTTAATATGAAACAATATGTATGAAACTCACTAAATATTACTCCAGTATGAAACTATTTACATACGGTATGAAACTAATTACAATCTGTATTTAAAATCGGTCAAAAATACAATTAGAAATATAAATATTAGAAACCTATATGACAAAAGTTGAAAATAATTTGAACAACAAATGTTTTTTCTAATTTCATTGTTTCGGGCATAAGACAATATCAATATGAAATAATTACAAAGGGCATGGCTCCTTTGCTGCGACCCTTTCTCTAGCCCACCTTAGTCAAGCCCTTGCATGTCGCCGATCTACCTTTGCATGCCAGTGTCCATCGGTTGTTTCTCAAACTGGACTTCTCAAACCCGTTGTTTCTCTTGGCCGCTTTCGGTTGACCTTTTCACTCGTCGGCTCCTCATAATTGTTGAGGAAGCCAAAACCCATCCTCTTCGCCCTCATTGTCACCCAAGCATCATAAACAAAAATGTGCAACGAAGTATGAAAAAGAAACTCACCAATCAGAGAAAGAGCTCCTATGCAAATTACAGAACCTCTGATTATCACCGTGTTCGCTTCCAACGAGTTAGAGAAAGATCAATTGTATATATTAAAAAAAGAAATATATTAAATAAAAGGCCCGAGGTAGATTACTCATGCTAGCAGTGGAACTGTCATGCAAGGCAGAGTCGCGACGCCATCGAAATCGATTATCTGGTGGGAGTTTGTCGGAATTGCACATACTATTTATATAGGTTGTTGGAATGCTGAAATGAGATTAATTGTGATTGATTGAGATTTCACACCATAATTTTAGTAATTAGGATAGGATTTTATGATATTGGATTTTTGTATGGTAATTGTGTGATTGATTTCTGTTAAATGTGATCTCATTACCTTAATTATTCCCTTAATTGTCTCGTAAGTTAAGTAATTTTGGATTATAAAGGAATAAAATTAATGCAACATTTAGTTATGTCGTAATTGTAGTAATTAGAATATGATTTTATGATATTCTATTATTGTATAGTAATTGTGTGATTGATTGTTGTTAACTGTGATTTTATTACCTTAACCGTCCTCTTAATTGCCATATTTTAAATAATGGTGAAAAATAATAATTTCTTTATTGACGTGGCAATGAGGTGGATCCTAAATGGCTTCACCAGAATGCGGTATTCAGCAAAACTATTTCTAGTAGTTCTTGTCTAATAGAGTATATAATGATAGATATAGATTATAGATTAATACTACCAATTAATGAATTGAATACTTTTTAGAGAATCAATCTAATCAATGAATTCAATATGGAGAGAATTAATCTAATTAATTTGATGACTGAAATTGAAAACCAATTCCTTAAAAAATGGTAGACTGATTCCTTAAAAAGTGGTAGGCTGATTCCTTAAAAAATGGTGGGCTCATTGATGCATACATGGCGCAAAAAAAACTCTTAGCCTAGTTGGCATCTACGTGGATCCTAAGTGTCCTCATGAAATCGCTCCGTTCACTTTTTTTTTTCCTACTGTGACAAGGGTCTTGTATTAGTATATAATAATAGATAATAGATATGAAACACGTTAATTGTTTTATTCATTTTCTAACGAACAATTTACAAGTCATTTGCCATGCCTTGGTGGTGTAAAGTAATTGTGAGAATCCATTAGTAGTAATGTAAAAAGACAGATGTGAGTCATGTGACTAGAATTGGTAGTATTGATAGAAAATGATTTAAACTAAAAATAAGGATATTATTGTAATTTCATAGAGGTAGTAATATATATGGGTCCTCGTATAATCCTGTCAAACGGTTCTCAAACGCCCTCATAAATCTCAAAGGGGACAACCCCCACAAACAACAACAATAATTAGAGGAATTCCCAAATGGAAAATCACAATCACCACAATCACGCACGCATTTATAATGCAATCCTCACAATTAAGGCCCTCCTCGATGAGCACCTAGTGCCCTATAAATTGGGTGGTGCCTCCTTCAAATAAGGTACTTACTACACACCCACCTCATTTGCTCTTCCCTGCGCTTGAAAAATCTATGTGTCTCTCATTTACAGGTCATCGGGGATATATTCCTCCCTTTCACCGGCCGTTCCCTGTGACCAGATTGATATAATACTATCAATTTGGAGCCGTCTTCCAGAAACGAACCCATGATGATGTGGACATCAGCCCCCTTTTTGTGACAAGGGACAACCAATTCCCCAGAGGGTCTAAAAGGCCCTTGGCGAAGGCTCGGATGAGGAGGAAGCGACACTTAGGGCACCGGCAAAGCCCCAAGGCTAAGACACGTCTACAAGAACTCTAGGAGAGGACCCTTGAATGCCTCCTCCAACCTAAGGCCAAGTCCCAAGACAAGGCCGTGCTTGCGAAGGCCCATTGGCGAGGCCAATGGCGAACCCATGGCTCTTATGGCGAACCTATGACCATTGGCGAACCCCTGGCTATTGGCGAACCCATGGCCATTGGCGAACCCATGGTCCCTGGCGAACCCATGGCCCATTGGCGAAGGCCCTGTGCCACATTTCCAGACGCAAGCGAAGCCCAGGTGTTCGCCAACCTGAAGAAGCCTCCATACGCAAGTCAGGGGAACCCTTCAACTTATGCAGAGGCCCTTCCTCCCTTTTCCCGCCAAATACAATTCCTGGGGAAATGGGAGTCGCAAAAGCAGGTAGTCTACAATGTCACATCGTCTGCCACCTCTCATTTCGCTTACCCTAAATCAAGGAAGGTGGATCCCTTGTCAAAGTCACTCATTATTTTCCTTTACCATTCTCCTTCTATATAAGGAGCTTGTAACCATTGTAAACGGCAGAACTCATTTTTGTAAGAACACATATTTGCTGAAAAACGCATATTGTTCTTCTTGGGTCTCAAATCTTGCTCCACCAATCCATTAGTGATCCATTGCAAGAGGATCCAATATAATACCTAGCATTGTTTGATCTCGTAGTCAAAAGGTTCTAGGTCCCATTTTCCTTTCCCAGGCATTTTCAAGGGCATTGCCTCACCTCGTAGTGAGGAGGTTCCCTTGGCCGTCTTTGTGTTCTTCGTGTTCTTCCTCTGTTCCGTTCCCGTTTCCGTTTCCGTTTCTGGAAAACCGCCTCCACCAAGCTAGATCCGAGTTCGTGATCACGAAACCCCCTGTGATCACATCAGTTGGTATCAGAGCCAAAGCGCTCACTGGAGGTATCGTATCGTTTCGTATCGTATCTGTTGTTTGTTTGATTTTCTTCAAGCTAAAACCTTTGTTGCTCTTTCAAAAACTTGAAGAAAAGTTATCGGTTAATGATCTCTTGAGAGAAACCGAGTAGTTGTTATCCTTGTTTAAAGTTCTTAAAAGGTTTATGAAACTGTGAGTGACTTCGGATTTGAAAAGAAAAGAGTTTTCCCTGTGTGCAAAAGAACAAGGGCTGTAGAAAAGAAATATTCAAACCAGTTCATAAATTCTGGGAAAAAGTTCTAAGTGTTCTTGAAGAGTTCATCACGAAACTCAAGTGAACAGTACTCACAGATGGAAAATAGTTTCAAAACCTGAACTTATAGTATTTATATTGGTGTAAAGCCTTTTCTATATCGCTCCCAACTTCTTTCAACCACCAACCAACTTCAAAAGCTAGTTTCAAGTAACTAGAACTTTGTGCTTTACTTGTTTCGGACATTGCTAAGATTTCATTGGATATTCTTTGCGTGTTTGCATTTGATCTCAATCGTAGATTGGTGGTAAAGTTTCCGAGACTTGTGAGAACCATTGTGTTCTAAACACGAGAGAGGAGTGATACTGAGTATGTCCCTAAACATGAGAAAATGAGTGGTACTAATTTTATTGTCTAAGTGTGTAGGTACACAATGACGCGAACCCTTAAGTTTCGAGGGGATGATGACCCTTTCGGGTTCGAATCATGGGGACACCATCTTGAGGCATTCTTTGCCAAGAGAGGTGTTCATGAACTTGAAAAGCTTGACATAGCCCTCGAGATGCTAAGAGGCGAAGCATGGTTTTGGTGGAGTGACTACGCCACCAAGAGAAGCGACCGAGGGTTAGAGATCATGCCCTCTTGGGACCGCTTGAAAAGTGTGATGAGGCGGCGGTATGGCACCCAAACCCCCATCGCACACTTGGCCCCAACCCCTACCTACAGAACGAGACCCCACACCACTCATAGCTCATTTCGGCGTCCCACATCCTACCCCACTTTAACACCCGAAGGGACTGCCACACCTTCAAGAGCCTACTCACCCCCTTCTCCAAGTGCGAACCCGAATCCTCCTTGCGAACTAACCCCTTTAGGTAATCTCACTCGAGAAATTAGAGCAGATTTCGAGGAGATGAGAAATGATTTAAAGGAGATAAGAAATGAATTCTCACAAATGGAAGGTCTTATGAAAGAATGGTGTGAGAGTGAGAAAAAGAAAGAGAAAGAGAAAAGAAAGAAAAGGGCTCCTCTAAGCCAAATGAGTAAAGAGAGTGAAACACCCAAGCTTTCAACCGAGATCAATGTAGGCCTAACGCTTAAATCTTCTAATGATTGTTGTTCTTCTTTGATTATGCCATGAAATGATAACAAAGACACTTTGGGTTGTTTACAAGAGGAAGCAGAAGCCTCGGTTTCGGAGCAGGAGCCTCCCTCCCCTAACTTGGGGGGAGGTAACGTGTCATTTCATCTTAGTGATGAAACTTTGCCATTTTGTGATCATGAAATGATCTGTGCTAGAAGCATTATGTGCATGCCTACTGTAGCTAGGAAGCACTCATGCATTTTTTATGTGAATATTGATGGAACCATGATCATGCCATGCGCTAAATTGGATGAACCCACCCGAGTCTATACAATGAAAGTAGATGGGTTGTGCATGCCCCGAATGATAGGAAAACTTGCTAGGGTAAGGTTCATACATGACCCCGGCACATGTAAAAATAATTTGTTTGGAAATGAGCATGCCATGAATTCTAGTTTTGAAAATCATGTTGCAATTGCATGCTATTTTAAATTTATTTTCGGCCATAAAGAAGGTTTTGGACATAAGGCACTTGTCACAGCCACCCCGCCCGGTTGCGGAGGCGGAGCCGGCCACGATGTCGGAACGGAAATATGGCAAGAAGTGTGGCAACAGAGCATCGAGCTCAAATATCAAAATGGTCGAGTAACGACTAGCAACCTACAAACTCATACAAGGCAAGCATGCTTAACAACCCAAAATTCTACCATACATGCAGTTCATGGAGTGTCAAACATCAATTATCGATATCATCACCGAAACACCAAGTCTGAAATATATCAATTCCACTATAGGCAAGTCGGGGCTCCGCCCACGACTCAGAAGACAGATAGAGCAGATTATATCTCAGTATATATATGTATCATATACAAAACCATGACCTGATCTATATGCATGCAATTCTGACTCTGAGCCGAGAAAACAAAATCCTATAAATACCTAGCGCGGAATCAAGCCTCTCACTCGAGGATCTCCGCACGTGGTACTGCTGCTGCAACCACAACCTCAAAGACGTAGGAAGCACCGCGGATCTCTACTCCGCCGGTTGCTTATCAGGACGACTTGAAAGTGGTAAACAAATAAAAAGGGTGAGTCCTCGAAAGGACCCAGTAAGGGCTAAGGTAAAAATGTATTTTGCCCATATGGCACAAGCTGAACCTGCAAAACAGAATATCACAAACACATATACATATGAATATAAAACATAAGGTAAACAGAATCCGCCATATGCGGTCCGATCGCCAGAACGACCCGTAACGACCCTCAGCGGAGGTCGAATATACTGGTCGAGCGAAAAGCACGGTACCGGTGGGGTCGCGATCCCCAAACTGTCGTAGGGTCGCGAAGTATATCGGCACCCAGTGCGGATATACACGAATGTCGGCACCCTCCAAAGGCGGACACCACGAAGCAGATCCAAGGAGTACCGTGGCCTTTAAGACCATCCGGACTCATCACGAAACAGAACCATACAATAATAATAATGCGTAAGTATAAACAATTACACCACCTCATATGCACATACGAGCAGAAAAGGAACCCGGCCTCTAAGGTCATCCGGCCTTGAAGCGTAACAAACGTACATTTTACCAAATTGAGCCCTTACCTCGAAACACCGCCCGCATGACACCTAAACTCGGGACATCCCATCTCCCGGCCCAATACGTCAAATTGGCTCTTACGGTCCCACGTTACTCCAACCGTGCAGAATCAAGCTGTTAAACCATAATTTAGTCAGAACACACCCAAACAAACCCCGAAACCAACTTCCGCACAATCCCGCACTTTCCTCAAAATTCACGAAAGCTCGGTTTCACGAACCGAGCACGAACATTGTTATTCATACACCACTAAACCCATTCCAACCTTTAAACCCACATTCCAGACATTTTCCAGGAAAACCCGCATAAACCTAACTTTTCCTACCATTGTCCGAAAATGATGTTTCAAACACCATTACGAACCTACTTCCATCCACAATACCAATTTAGCATCCAAATCAACCAAAAACAAACCCCAACATGGAAAAAGAATCATTTCAAGTTTTGGTTCTTCACCCAATTTTCACCCAATTTCCATTTCAATCCAAACAAGGTTCCATTTGCTCTCTTTAATCACCAATTACAATTCTTAAGCAAGATTACTAACCAATTTCACCTTAAACAAGCAAAATCAACCATGAACCCTAATCCACTATTCACTCAAATTGGGGCTTTTCTACTCAATCAATTTCCCTCCAAATTGAAACCATAGCAAGCCTTAGAATCATGCTAGAAACAACATACTAAGAGCATGATTCAAGAACACAAACATACACCATTTTAGAATTAACCCTAATTTTTGCCAAATTATGTTTCTTCCTTCCATGATGTTTTTGCAAAATCTAACCATAGATTCTTACTCCCCTCAAGCCCAAGAACAACATACTAAAATATGGGAGGGAGAGGATCACTCAAACTTGTAGTGAAGAACAACCATGAATTTAGCATTTTGCTCTCTTTTCCTCACTAATCCTTGTTTTCAACTTGAAAGGAAGATGAAAGGGAGAAGCTTACCAATTCTTGAACTTAAATCCTTGAAGTTTCAGCAAAGGGAGATGAAGAACATAGAATTTAGAAGAAGAAGAGCATGGCGGCAGGAAAGGGAAAGAAGAAGAAGAAAGAAATGAAATGAATTGGAAAATGATTTTTATGAAATATTATCCATATATATTTATCCCTCTTTACCAACTTAAATTATAAATGGACAAGTGTCCTCCCAAGTTGCTGCTGCCGACTTAAGCCCACTTCAAGCCCAAAATATTATTAACTTTTGGGTTAATTGTAATTTAACCTCCCAATTTTCCAAATCTTTGCAATTAAACCCCAAATATAAGTAATGAACTCCAAATGGGACCAAAACTGACCACAATCCTCAGAATATCATAACATTCATAAACCATTTTTCAAATATTTATTTACCATTCCGTAGGTTCCTACCGAGCTCGCTGAACCCGAACGAATCTCGGCGTGGCCGCATAATAACCTGAGCCACAACCCGTCACGACAAAATTCCACAAAAAATAACCATAAAATCCACCTTAAAATATAACATGACTTACCCTGGAGCCGTCGAAGAAATTTCATCCCGAGTCCCGGGATTCCGCCCGAGCCGAGTCGCCGGGACCGCACGTCCGTCCCGAAAAATATGCTCCGTAAAAATCTCCGGACGCTCCACGATTCCAAATCAGCAAAGCGGTTCCTCAATCTGAGATCCTGGGAGCGCTACGAGCCAGCTGTACGTACCGAGCCAACCCCGACAACCCCCCGGCGCCGGAAAAATATTTTCGGCGGAAATGTCCGGAGGACCCACATGACCTCAAATATGGAAAGGTTCGCCAAAATGATGCTCGGATAAGGCTCGGGAGCCGTCTGAATGCCCAAAATCGTGACCCGCAGGCCAAAACCGGAGCCCCGGGTCACCCGGTCGTAACCCGCTCAGGGTGACCGTAACAGCACTTGTGTGCTTTCATGGCACCGGAGCAAGAAAGAGCGGAATGTTCATCTTGCCCCAACTTAGTGCTTCCTTGTTTGCTATCCATGAACTAGGTACCCTATGTTTTGAGTATAAGAATGCCCATCACCTAGCCGTGTATGTAGCAAGCCGAGGACGCCCCCACAATATGCCCCTTTGTCTAAGTGATTGGAAGTGTATCATGAGTTTATTTAGGCTTTTGTCCTTGAGCATGATGCATATTAGAATCCTTACAATCCAAATTTTGATATGGACACATCCACTTGATTTCAGTCTACTAACCCCTAATGCCTCTTCAAGTTTGTTGTGGTGTTTTAAGATTTGTAGGGAAAATTTCCTTATGAATCCGAGGACGGATTCTTCTGAAGAGGGAGGGTATGATGTGGACATTAACCCCCTTTTTGTGACAAGGGACAACCAATTCCCCAGAGGGTCTAAAAGGCCCTTGGCGAAGGCTCGGATGAGGAGGAAGCGACACTTAGGGCACCGGCGAAGCCCCAAGGCTAAGACACGTCTATAAGAACTCTAGGAGAGGACCCTTGAATGCCTCCTCCAAGCTAAGGCCAAGTCCCAAGACAAGGCCGTGCTTGCGAAGGCCCATTGGCGAGGCCAATGGCAAACCCATGGCTCTTATGGCGAACCTATGACCATTGGCGAACCCCTGGCTATTGGCGAACCCATGGCCATTGGCGAACCCATGGTCCCTGGCGAACCCATGGCCATTGGCGAACCCATGGCCCATTGGCGAAGGCCCTGTGCCACATTTCCAGACGCAAGCGAAGCCCAGGTGTTCGCCAACCTGAAGAAGCCTCCATACGCAAGTCAGGCGAACCCTTCAACTTATGCAGAGGCCCTTCCTCCCTTTTCCCGCCAAATACAATTCCTGGGGAAATGGGAGTCGCAAAAACAGGTAGTCTACAATGTCACATCGTCTGCCACCTCTCATTTCGCCTACCCTAAATCAAGGAAGGTGGATCCCTTGTCAAAGTCACTCATTATTTTCCTTTACCATTCTCCTTCTATATAAGGAGCTTGTAACCATTGTAAACGGTAGAACTCATTTTTGTAAGAACACATATTTGCTGAAAAACGCATATTGTTCTTCTTGGGTCTCAAATCTTGCTCCACCAATCCATTAGTGATCCATTGCAAGAGGATCCAATATAATACCTAGCATTGTTTGATCTCGTAGTCAAAAGGTTCTAGGTCCCATTTTCCTTTCCCAGGCATTTTCAAGGGCATTGCCTCACCTCGTAGTGAGGAGGTTCCCTTGGCCGTCTTTGTGTTCTTCGTGTTCTTCCTCTGTTCCGTTCCCGTTTCCGTTTCCGTTTCTGGAAAACCGCCTCCACCAAGCTAGATCCGAGTTCGTGATCACGAAACCCCCTGTGATCACATCAGTTGGTATCAGAGCCAAAGCGCTCACTGGAGGTATCGTATCGTTTCGTATCGTATCTGTTGTTTGTTTGATTTTCTTCAAGCTAAAACCTTTGTTGTTCTTTCAAAAACTTGAAGAAAAGTTATCGGTTAATGATCTCTTGAGAGAAACCGAGTAGTTGTTATCCTTGTTTAAAGTTCTTAAAAGGTTTATGAAACTGTGAGTGACTTCGGATTTGAAAAGAAAAGAGTTTTCCCTGTGTGCAAAAGAACAAGGGCTGTAGAAAAGAAATATTCAAACCAATTCATAAATTCTGGGAAAAAGTTCTAAGTGTTCTTGAAGAGTTCATCACGAAACTCAAGTGAACAGTACTCACAGATGGAAAATAGTTTCAAAACCTGAACTTATAGTGTTTATATTGGTGAAAAGCCTTTTCTATATCGCTCCCAACTTCTTTCAACCACCAACCAACTTCAAAAGCTCCTGGCCATCACTCAAGGCCTTCAACGCGAGTCAAGACTCGCGTACAACATCAACGAAAACTCCGTCACAACGATGGGTGAGTTCATAGATCACGCAACCCGATTCATGAACTCCGAGGAAATCAACAAACCCTACCACCGATCCTCTTACAACAATTGAGGTAGAAAATACGACAAGGGGTCAAACACATCGATGTACCCCTCCTCGACGAGCAATTTCAGGGGCTTTGATTCCTATCCACCTCTCCGCGACACTCGCACAAACATCTTGTTGCTGCTCTAAAAGCAGAACAAGGTCCCTAAAAGGCCTCAGCCCATTAAACTTTATATGCCTAAATATTGATGGAAAAAATCATAGATTAAATACTGTGAAAACAGCAAAACAAAACCTACAAAATTTAAAAAACGGAGGGAGTATTACATTAGAAGGGGTGAAGATGTTATAAAAGTTTAGGGTGCATCATTCTATTATGGAGGTACATCATTACCCTGTGTTCATGGATCATAATGCCATCGGGACGCATCAAATTCCCCTCTTACAGTAATGCGCGGTGACTGGCTCACCACCGTGATTTGTTGCAGATTCGGCTTCTTCGCGAAGTAAAGAAGGACATTGATGTTATTTCATGCAGATACATGCTTAATGTGAAGAAAAGAAAGGGATCCACATGGATCATGAGCAATTCGACAGTTCCAGCCAAGGGTGGTGCTCTGGTGGCCATAGAGGAGGGTCTGGCGCTCGGCGACTACAATGGATGCTGGCTGGAGGATGGTGATGAAGCTAAAAGAAGCCATCGTGATCGACGGCAAACAGAATTGACGACGTCAACCAAATGCAGCTGATGAAGAAATCGGAAGAAAAGTCCGTCGGTGATCGGCGGAGATAAAGATTTTCTGGTAAAGCATGAAAAAAGGAAAAATATCGAAAGAGAGATGAAAGTTTTGTGAGTTATTAATTAAATGTAATTAATGAAGTGTTGATTTGTAATAATTTGGATAAAAGGCACACCTTTGCACACTTTAAAAGGTGCTCATTATACACATATACAATTGTAGGGGATTTGTACTATTCATTGTTGGGATTTTATTGGGTATTGGTGTTTGTATTTTATACATGTGCTACAACCTGTAGTGATTTTTTCTTTCTTTTTAAATTTCTACTCCATTCATCCTCCATTAATTGTCCAATTTAACTTTTATGTTTCAAAACTTAATGTATGACTCAAATTATATTATATTATACATATATACAATTAGAGGGGATTTTTGCACTATTCATTGTTGGAATTTTATTGGATGTGAGTGTTTTTATTTTATACATGTGCTACAACCTTTTATTCTTTCTTTTTACTTTCTACTCCCTTCATCCTCCAGTAATTGTCCAATTTAACTTTATGTTTCAAAACTTAATGTTTGTCTCAAATTGTAACAAAAATAAATTGTGAAAAAAACTCAACAATATTTTTAGAAAATTTTGGACTTCAAATTCATTGTACATATATACAATTACAAAGGAATTTTGACAACTATTCATTGATAGGTTTTTGTGGGGTGTGGGTGATTGTATGTCATCCATGTGCTTTTTTTCCTTTTTATTTATTTAGAGGATAACTCCCTGATTGCCCCTTATTTTTGTACTTTTTACACATCAACCTCAAACATTTGTAAGCTAATTTAATGAACGATTCTCCTACTATTTTAAAGCGCTAAAAAAATCTCATCTCTAATGATTGTGTCCGTTTTTGTGCAGACAGATTTGCAAGAGTCCTATTGTAGTGACGAGATTTTTGACAGGAGTCGCCACCAATCTTTTTACCTAGGTCGATTAGAAACCTAAAATAACTGGTCTGCACAAGCTCTAGATCCGTTAGTCAATTACAGACGAAAATAAAGATTATCGAATGCCCAAAAATTGGTACCACACGGTTTATTTCATATTTTTGCTTGATTTTTCTTTATTTTATTTTTTGGATTTTTTATATTAAATGATATACCAAAATATTTAATCATAATGAAACTAGAAGTACTGACAATAATTAACAAAAGAAAGAGAAAAAATAAAATCACATATGTATCATAATGCATCATAAATAAATTAGCACCATTTAAATGAAAGAATTAGCAAAGGGAATTAAAAAGAAACAAGAACACTAAAAGGTTGAGGCATAGTGCCCAAATCATTAGTTTTTAAACCTTATTAAAGGATATTGGGGATCAAAGTGATATTAGTGACTACGACGATATATTTAAAAGTTATAGGGACATAAGTGATTAAAGGGAAAAAAGTGAAGGACCAAAAGAAGGGAAGGGAAGGATTGAAAGAAATAAATAAAAAAACGAAGAAGAAGCAGGGAGGCTGTACTTGTAGCAAGAAGCAACAGGGGCTCAAGCTTGCCTCCGGCAAGGATGTGGCTGGGCGGCGACGGCGGTGCTGCGAATCGGCCGGGCGGAGGCTGGCGAGCCTGGTGGTGGTGGCGGAGCACGTGCTGGGGCTTAAATCTCTGGATTGGGGCGGGTCGAGAGACGGGTCAAGTAGCAGGTGGACAATGATTTCTCGCGATCTGGGCAGCTTTTGATGAAATTTAGTGTAGATTCGGACTCCTGGAGGCGAGACGGTGAGGATGGAATGAAAGGTTAGCAGCGAGGAGGGAGATTTGAGGGAGAGAAGAGTTGGGATTGAAAGCTTGGTTGAGGACAAGAAAACTGCAGATTTTGGCTTTTGTTTTGATCGAATTTTCTTCTCTATTTCTCGTGTTTAGGGTTAGGTTTAGTGGTCTATTTATAGGGAATGGGTAGAGTTAGGTTTAGGGAAGGATTGGAGATGTTTGGGGTGAGCTTAAACACCTAATTTTGAGGGGATTAGAATCATATTTTAGCTAGACAATTATCACGTAGGAAATAAACTTGGTGAGCAAATATTAGGCATTTGTGAGCAAATCACCAATTTTCCACCAAAAATAAAATCAAAGATAAATTGGGGTCCCTCCCCTCTTCAAATCGCTCAAATCAACCCTAGGTTAGTTAGTCTAGGTCAAACTAGTCGTTAATTAAAATTCCGGGAAAAAATCGGGTGTCAACAGCTGCCCCCTTTGCATGATTCATGAAACATGGAGCATGCAAAGTAAAATGACACCGAATTTTTTCCGGTGAATAACGAGAACCTTCTCATTATTCGTGAAAGGAAGAAACTTTTCTTACCTTTCTAAAGCAAAGGAACCTTTCTTGCTTCCCTCAACGGAAACTTTCCCATTGAGTTGAAGTGGAAATTTTCCCACTATTCGAGGCTAAAGAACCTTCTATGCCTCAAATGACATGAGAACCTTCTCATTATCTGTGAAGAACCTTTCTTTCTTCCGCCTCAATAAGAACTTTCCTATTGGGTTTGAATAGTGGAAACTTTCTCACTATTAGAGTTAAGGAACTTTCCTTACTCCAAAGGTGATTCTAGGTAGAGAACTTTCTCTTTTTACCACTTAGGCTTGAGTTGAGTTGTGAGATAGGAAACCTTCCATTTTTACCACCTCAGCTATCCTTTCCTACTTTGAGACTGGTTTATTAGGTAGAGAACTTTCTCTTTTTACCACCTAGATTTGAGTTGTGAGGTAGGGAACCTTCCCTTTTTGCCACTTCACCTATCCTTTCTTACCTTGAGACTGATTTACTAGGTAGAGAACTTTCTCTTTTTGCCACCTAGATTTGAGTTGTGAGGTAGAAAACCTTCCATTTTTGCCACCTTAGCTATCCTTTCTTATCGTGAAACTGATTTTACTAGGTAGAGAACTTTCCCTTACCTGGATAAAAATCTTGCATGATACTGGAGAATAGTAAGAACTTTCTTACCATTAAGAGAGAATCCTTTCTCTTATGGATGAGGCTAAAGAACCTTCCTTGTGACTCTCTGTCTAAGAATTAGATTGAGTTTTGAAATGTAGGGAATAGTAATAACTTTCTTACCACACTGAGAGGGAAACCTTTCCCTTATGGAAAAAAACTGAGGAACTTTCCTTGCCTTAATAGTTCGAAAGTGAGAACCTTCCCAATGCTTGGTGAAAATAGATGACTGACTGAATGTTGAAAGTTACGTTCAGATAACAAGAACCTTCTCATGATCCGTGAAGCGAAGGATCCTTCCTTGCTCCAATGAAAAACTTGATTGATATCTTGATGTGAGAAAAATGGTAAGAACTCTCTTACCGTTTTAGAAGAGGAACATTTCTCTCTAGACCTTGGCAAATGACCCTTCCTTGCCTTTTGGTGAAAATCTGAGTGATTGAGTGAGAAGTGTGACAAACTGACTGCACTCCTGAATTGAGGTATCCCACAAAACGAGTTAAAGTTTAAAGATATATCCGCCGCAAAGCGCAATTGGCTTTAAAACCTAGTTGTATCCTAAAGATCCGCATAAATAATAAAGAAAGGTGCTCTACCGGGAAACGGTAAAGAAAATTTTCTAAATCTTTAAAATTATATTTTGTTAATTGCAAAAATATTGTAAATGAGTCCAATTTAACGATTGATAAAAGGTAAAGGTCCTACCGGGAGTCGAACCCAGGTCGCTGGATTCAAAGTCCAGAGTGCTAACCACTACACCATAGAACCGCTCTTGCACGAAATTTTGGTTTCAATTTGAACATTTCGTTTCTTCTCACAGCGAGATTTGCAAAACATTTAATTCATATGGGTGAAGAGATCCGACCCGATCCAATATACGTACTAACTCCGTCCATTTTTTATAACATTGTTTATTTATCCAACATTTAATTCATGATTTTACTTTATATTATTTTAAAATATAAATTTAGAGAAATGAGGTAAATATGATAATATAATGATCTTAGTTTCTAAACATGTTTTTGTGAAATGTTTCCGGGATCAAATTAATAATATAGATAAATTAATATTAAATGAATATTAAAAAGTTAAATGTTGCAACTTACAATAAGAAAGGAACGGAGAAGGGAGTACAAATTTAGAGGTTAGCAACCTCTCGAGGTCCTCATTCGTAAATATTGTAGTGTTTGACTTTGATGCTTCAAGTAGCAGTGTTTGACTCAAAATTTTATTAAGATAAATAGTGCAAAAAATTTCAGAAAAAATATATTTAGAAAATTTATATTACAAATTATGAAATTCATATTAGTCATTCAACTTTACATGTCTATGAACTGATTAAAATAAATCGTAAATTAAATACTGTGAAAATGACAAAAAAACTGCAATCTTTATGGGACAGAGGGAGTACTATTTATGGAAGTTGATTTGACAATAATGAATAATGTCAATTTAGACAATTTCAATTTTTCTTAGTTTTTGCTCCATATTTTTATTTTTATTGGTTACATTTTAGTTAATTGATTTTTTTTGATGAAGTAGATGTTATTTCCCCTATTCCACTTTAATCTCTTAAGCTATTTGTCACTTTTTTACTCATTTTCTTTAATACTTATATATATTAGTGATATCTTTTTTATTAATTAAATTACACATTTTTTTTTCTTTTCAATTCAACTAAATTGTTTTTTTACTCATTGCTCTTTTCTAGAATAATTAGAGTTGCATATGGTCAATTTTTTATTAAAAGTTTTTTTTTCTTAGTGTGACTTCAAAATTAGAACATCTATTAGTAATAGTTCAAATTTAATTTTTTTACTTAAATTTTGGGATTTAAAATTGAATTTCACATTGTTCTCAATTACTTTTGTTTAACATTTATTATCTCATTTATACTTTATGAATGTTGGATCTCTCAAATAAGTTTGTACATTTATATTCGATGAATATTAATTACACATATTGTTGGTTATAATTCTTTTTTTGTTAAACATATTATTCTCGTTTATTTTCCATTTATTGTTACCATATATGCTTCAGAATGGTAGAAATGTTTCATTTACTTTTTTGTTTCACATTTATATTATCCGTTTTTTTGCATTTCCATTTTCTATTTCACGTTAAATATATTTTCCATATGTTTTTTTTCATAACGTCATTTTCTCTATACATATTTTTTATCTCACTAATATATGTTAGTTGTAAAATCAGCAACGAAGTGCGGGTGAAGTAATCCTAGTTTTTATCTACTTGTAACTACTCCCTCTGTCATATCTAAAGTTGGACCGATTCGTGTTCAAACATTTAATTTATGATTTTTTTCTTTAATATTTTAACATAGGCCTTTAATTAATTTATAAGAAAATCGTAATTCAATGTTTGTAGTTTTTAAAAACCATTTTAAACCTATTTTTTAATAAATTCTTTTTATACAATTAAAATCAAACAAATATAAAAAATCAAACTATCATTGCTTTGTTTCGACCCCATGGAAGAAGGAGAATCCTGCGCCTTATATTGTATTGGTTTATTTGAATATGAAAATAGGGAATCAAGTAATTATTATACAACTTTTATTTTTCCAAGCTCTATTGTTTACCTTATGGAGTATTTTGAAATGGTGCAATTTAGTACCTTGGATTCAGATTTCTCTTGTTTTTGGATCTCAAACAAGGAAGTATCCATTTGTGTCAATGAAAAGTTCTCCATTGTACAAGAAGCCTCTCTACCGTGGAGTTTGAAGTTGGTAGGCTCTTCATTTTTTTAGGGTAAAAGATTAGAGTCGTTTATTGAAGTTGGTATCAACTTTTGAGGAAGTGTTCACATGCAATATGGAAATTCCAAATTCAGTTTCCCCTTAAACAACTTTACTAGAAGAGATTGAACATGGTTTTAAGGTTTCAAGTGCATAAAATCCACTAAATTAGGTTGAAAAGTGCAAATTTACCATTATTCTTTCAAAAGATCTAAATTTACCACTTACCTTAAACATTGAGTGCAATTTCATGATTGCTCTGTTAATAAATTACATTTTACACCCTTACACTTTTCACATGATAGATTTAACATCCAAATTTTTATTTATTAACAAAAATATCATCTCCTTATACCAATTCCTCCGAAACCCTAACCTTTCGTGAGAGCCTCGGCTGCGTGCCTCCCTTGCTTCTACAACAAGCCTTGCTACTCTTCTTCTTGTTTACTAGTACCGATCACCTACCTCACCACCCCCTCATGTCCATTGATTCGATTGCATCCAAGATGGCCGTCATTGAGATCAAAGTCGAAGAGGAGGAGCCCATCCATGATCGTTGCGACGAGGCCAAATTTCTCTTTGGCCGCCAAAGTCCTATGCTCGCACATCGCACTCCGGAGCATGTCCAGACCGCTCTAACGTACGCCGGCATGGAGGAAAGAGTTCTCCTTCCGAGTCCTTTCAAGGCACGGTAAACCCTCGTGATAACATGTTCATTTTCGAGTTTGAACACAAAGAGGATATTGACAAAGTAATCCGACTGGGGCCATGGGCCTTTGAAAACTAAGTGATAGTGTTTCTCCAATTGTTTTCGGCTGACCAACTCTCGACTCTCACTTTTGATATTGTGGATTTCTGGGTCCAAGTTATGGATTTACCTTTCGGCTGGCCGCCCCTGGCTATGGGTGAAACACTTGGGCGAAAAATTGGAGCATTGAAGGAGGTGTACTGAGAGGGTACCACTATGCAGTTGAAAAATCTGCCACATTTCTGCGACATATCAAAACCACTCCGATGTGTAATCACCACTGTAAGTGCGGACTCTTCAAAACTTTCACTAAATTTAAAATATGAAAAGCTGCCACATTTCTGCTTTGAGTGTGATGTTCTTTCGCATGTTGAAAAAGAATGTATGGAAACAAAGGAAAGTCTCTATGTTTGTCCATGCATGAGAGCCAAACCGTTGGCAAGGTCCCGAGAGTCCACCTACAAGGTAGAACCAATTTTGCAGAAACCAATCTTACCAGCCTCACGACCACAGGTGGTGGTCTACCTTGCTAGCTTGTCTCTGGTTGTGGCCCCTCCCAAAGAGGTGGTGAAAGATCCCTTGGCTATAGTGGCTGTTGATTCTCCGATGTCTGATGCAAACGTGCTAGAAAGGGCCCTTTGGATGGCGAATAGGTCGAGACTGAGGAAAGCACGGCAGGGTAGAGCGACAGCTCACCCTTCCTGGAGCAGTGATGACTACTGATCTGGGTGGATGGGGTTTGGAGCCTTCCATATGTACCCAACATAGCAAATTGGCTCGGACCAAATCTCATGTGCGGTGGTTCAATGGTCGTTTATTGATTGTTTTCATTCAAGTGCTATGTATAATTCAAGTGCAGGGGATAGGCGTTATCAAGTGAAATTCATAAAGTTTGGTTGTCTTTTAGCTCCCTCCGCTCCTGTTGAAAATGCTATGTATAATTCATCATCAACTCTCACCAATTAAAAAAGTTTTTTGAACCGACAATGTTCTTCTGAACATTCCTAAATTAAGATCAAAACAGTATTTGAGAGATTGGCATTGTGTGTGTGGACTTGCAAGCCATCGCATGTTACAATGAACGGTTGGTCACCTTCTTCTCCGAGAAAAACGCCCAACACTCGAAGACTATTATATATAACCATTCGGTAGATCCCCCAAAGCATAAGTACTGTCAAACCCGATAGAGCTAGCTAGTACTTCATTGAAAATTACAGGAAAAGTCATGATCTATATATCTCATAGACCTTCTTTGTAAAAGGATCGGTGGTATTATCAACTTTTAACACATACAAATGCCCATGCTCTAATGTCGAATCGATGTTCAGAACCGATAGGTTCCGGAGGCAACATATTTGTTCATCATATTTTAAAATTTAGGATGATGATGATGATGCAAAGGAACTTTTCATAATGAAAGATATTTATAACGCAGATAATAATTAATTAAGATGATCAGGAATGGCAAAAGGAACAATTATTTTCAAGTTACAAGATAGAATAATCGAGTATCTGCTTCAAGCCTTGAATTGATTGATGCTCCTTCGAATTGGATTTGTAGCTCTAAAATTTTGAAAATATTATTATTGATATCATTATAAAATTTTGTTTCATATTTGATATTTTTTTTTGGATATTGAAGACTCAATCTATAATTAGCATGGTTTATAAAACCGAACCGGACACAGAACCGTTCAAGCTACCGGTTCACGGTCTGACCGGTTTGACCGATTGAGCCACCGGTTTGACCGGTATTAGTTAAATACGCGGGATATCTAACATTTATCATTCATTTTAAAGTAAATAAGTAATTTATAATAAACTGAAGAACATATATCCATCAAAACTCAAAATAGTTAGCACATATATGCTTTAAAATTACAATGAGCATTAAAAATGTAAAATAAAAATTTTTAAACTTTTTTTTCTTGAAAACCGGCGGTTCCCGGTTCAACCGGTTCGCCGGTTTCCACCGGTTTTCACCGGTTCCTAAGCAAAGGCCTCAAAATTGAAAACCGGACCGGACATGCCACCGGTTCGCTGTCCAACCGGCCGGTCCGGTCCGGTTTTCTCAACCATGATAATTAGCACTCATGATTGTAAAGTTATAAAAACTAGATGAGTGTTCAACATATTTCAAAAACTCTAAGAGTCAATTTGAGCATTTTAACCTAAATTTCTGTTAAGTTTTAACGGATATAAAACGACAGGTATAGATTTGCAATATACTCATACTTTAAATGCAATTTTGCAACAAAAATTTGTTTAGGTATAGATTTGCAACAAATTGTATAGTTTAGGTATAGTTTGTACAATTTACTCCCAAATATTGGAATCCATTTATTCACCACATATTTCAAAAAACACTTAACTAAATGTATTACTAATTAACTAACTTAACTAACTAATTAATAAACTAAAAAAACTAAAACATCACATCACTGCTAACATAAAAATGGTGTGTGTTTTTTTACAACCACCAAATACTGGTTAAACTTCACATCACTCCTAACATTAATCACATTTACCCTAAACTCCTAATACTTTCTGTCAAATTCCTCCCTTGCCACCATGGTTTTGAAAACCGGACCGGACCGGCCGGTCGAACCGGTTAGACCGCGAACCGGTTAGATAACCGGTCCGGTTTTCGGTTTTTAGCCACTTGGTCAAGAACCGGTCAAAACCGGGAAAAACCGGTGAGAACCGGAAGAACCGGTGATTCCTTCTTCTTTTTTTCATTTTTTTGAAAAATTTTGTCAAAAACTCCCAAAATTTTATCACTAATTTTAATTTATTCCACATTTACTTATAAATTCATATTTAACACATTAATTTTTTTAATATTTTCTCATAATATATTTTAAAACATTTTTAAACTATAATATAAATATACAAAATAATTTTCAGTTATTTAAAATTATTTTTCAATGACATAATTAATTAAAATATAGAATATTGTTTTCCTTATTATAAAATGACTAATTTGTATTTTAAATTATTATTTTAATATAAAAAATGTACATTATTATTTCATATTTAGATTATTTCATGATAATTCTAAACAATGAGTGATGATAACTAACTTTAAAAAAATAACCGGTTAGACCGATGGTCCAAACGATTGAACCGGTCAAACCATGAACGGTTCTATTACCGGTCCGGTTTTTAAAACCATGCTTGCCACTTGCCAGTTGCGCCCACCACATGCGCAGCCGGTACAACCCACGCCCTGCTGCGCCGCCTCCAAAGCCTATCATCATCGAGATCGACGTGGAACCTAGATCTGGTTCCGCGAGATCTACTTCTAGAGCGACTAAGGCAGCAGATCGGCGTGGGTTTGGCGGTGCGAAGGCGAGCATCGCAATGGTGGCCGGCAAAAGGACGCACACTGAAGATTGTCCGTTTCACTTTAAATGATCGCCGCCTTGTCCAAGAGCACTTTAACATGGCTACTCTCGTCACTTCTCGCTCCTCTTCTCTCTTAACTCTTCGTCGGTTCACCGGAGCTTTGTTCCCGATCGCCGCCGTCGCCGGTTTCAGTATCGTCTCCCTCAAACCCTCCGGCGGTTTCGTCCTTTCAGGTTACCGGAATGCCGCTCATTTCCGCCAATCGTCTCCCATTTCCACCGGAACTGGATCGGCGTGTTCTCTTCCTTCCTCTGGTATCAGTTTTCTTTCCCCTGCATTTGGGCTTAATTTTGTTTTGTTTTTTTCAATTGGATTAGTTGCATTGCTTGAGGTCTGAAACTGCTTCGTGTTGATGCGTCTCAACTAGTAGAAGCTCCGGTCGCTGTTGTAACTGGAGCGTCCAGAGGAATTGGTAGGGCAATTGCATTGGCTTTGGGAAAAGCGGGTTGCAAGGTGAGTTAGATTGGTTTTAGGCTTTGCATATGGAGTAACATTTTTAGCAATTATTCCTCCCTTCGTTGAACCTAAAAGCTACAATGGACGGAAGGGATTTTCTGTGAGCCATTCCCATGATGTTTGGTTTGATGTCTTTTGATTGTAACATATGAAGATATTGGAGATTTTGATAAATTTTGGCTCTAGCTTTGCGTTTGAACGATTGAAATCAGTTGTATCATCTTCATTCGGCTTCAGAATATTACCAGTGTCTTACTTATTTAAGATGACTCCTACTTGTTTCAATAAAGCCTTTTGTCAGGACTGAGTAGAAGATGTGCAAGTCACGAGATACTTTTCTTCTATGATTTTATCTCCTCTCATTCTATCTCTCATTCTGTTCAGGTGCTTGTAAATTACCTTAGATCATCAAAGGAGGCCGAGGAAGTCTCAAAGGAGGTGAGTCTTTTCCATCTCTTAGGATTACTTTATAATAAACCATTTCCTAGATGCTGTTTTAATGCTTTCTCATTGCAAGCTGAAGGTGCTTGTATTTTCATTCTGGTATAGATAACTTATGAGCTAATGAACAGTAGTCTTTTTGAGTTCACATTACTCCAAGACCCAAAGGGGAAAAAAAGGAAATGGCTTCACATGAATAAAAAAGTGACCTGAGGAAAAGATAAGATGGATATTGATGGTTGTGGATTCTGGAAATAAACAATCAGTTATAGAAATCATTTTGTTCAACTTAAATGGCTTTTGGCTTGAAAAGCCATTTAAAAGCTTTTCAATTTTTGTTCAACTTAGTTAGATAATGTATTAGTTTAACCTAAATAAAAACAACCCACGATCAACTCATGTTTTTCTATTGAATTTCAAAAGTATATAATTTTTCTAACTGTTGATTATATCCATCCAATTTATTAAATTATGATTAATTTAATTGGAAAAAATAAATTATAAAAAATCTTAAGAAAGATTAATTCTACTTATCTATTAATATTACTTTATTTGTCGACAACTGGATACTATTACTATTATTTACTTTAAAACATTCTTTACATATATCAAGTATTGTTAAGTTTATGATCCTTTTCATTTTGTACGCAGAAAGAGTAAGTGTTAGAGAATGAACCAATTACTCACATATTTTACATAGTTATGTGATGTGAAGTTATAGTTAAGGAACTAACTTCCATAATTGTGTAAAACTAAAAGACAAAGATATATTTAATTCAAGTTAAAAAACTATAACTAATGAGTTGAAAAATTAAAGTACATAGACCAATTAACAATGCATTTAGCCCTTTAGATTAGAAATCAACACCTATCTTTATTCTTATAATGTAAGTAGTAAAGTAACCAAATAGCCATCTTCATTTCAATGTGCTCATTAGATTTCTATTCACAAAACATATCATTTGTACAATAGTTTTTGTCTTATGCAAATGTAAGAATTACTCCTCTATACTCTATTTTTTTAATGTCAATTATATTTAGGTGAAAGTTCAATTTTATCATCCAAACTTTAATTTTTCCAAGTCAGGCAAACATTTCATATAGTATATGTTAATCTATATATATATATATATAATTTGAACAGAAATGCATGTATAGATGTGAAGGACTGAACTTGAAGTGGGATTGGAGGGATAGAAAGAAATGTAGAATCTGTATGTAACTAAGTAACTAACAAAAGAATCTGTGAGCAGTGTTTGAAATTTCGATCTACCGTAAAGGAAGGGACGAGACCAAAAATTGAAAACTACAAGTGAAGACAATCTTCTGTCTTTACATCTCCCTTAATCACCATATCTCTGCAGATGACATCATCCACCATATCTCCGGAGATATGGTGCTAGTTTTCAGTTTTTGATCCCGTCCCTTCCTTTACGATAGATCAAAATTTCAAACACTGCTCACAGATTCTTTTGTTAGTTACTTAGTTACATACAGATTTTAGATTTTTTTCTATCCCTCTAATCTCATTTCAAGTTCAATCCTTCACTTCTATACCTGTATTGCGGTTCCAATTATATGTGTATATATATATATATATATATGGATTAACAGATACTATATGAAATGTTGGCATGACATGGAAAAATTAAACTTTGGATGCTTAGATTGAACTGTCACCTAAATATAATTGACATTAAAAAAATATAGAGTATAGAGAGTAATTCTTACATTTGCATAAGGGCAAAAAGTAACGTAAAAATGATGTGTTTTGTAAATAGAAATCTAATGAGCACATTGAAATGAAGATGGTTATTTGGCTACTTAAATTATAAGAACAAATATAGGTGTTGAATTCTAATCTAAAGGGCTAAATGCATCATTAATTGGTCTATCTACCTTAATTTGTCAACTCATGAGTTATAGTTCTTTAACTTAAACTAAATATATCTTAGTTTTTTAGTTTTACAAAATAATGGAAGTTAGTCCCTTAACTATAACTTCATATCACATAACTATGTAAAAATATGTGAGTAATTGGTCCATTCTCTAACATTTATTCTTTCTACATACAAAATAAAATGATCATAAACTTAACAATACTTGATATATGCAAAGAATATTTTAAAGTAGCTAATAGTAATCGTATCCTGTTCTCGACAAATAAAGTAACATTAGTAGATAAGTAGAATTTATATTTCTTAAGATTTTTTATAATTTATTTTTTTCAATTAAATTAATCATAATTTAATAAATTAGATCGATATAACCAATAGTTAGAAAAATTATATACTTTGAAATTCAATAGAAAAACATGAGTTGATGGTGAGTTATTTTTATTTAGGTTAAAATAATACTACCTCCGTCCCCAAGAAATTGGTGCGTTTCATTTTCAGAATATAATTTATGATTTTATTTCTTTAACACTTTAATATGTAAAATCAAATATTTTAAATGGAGATTATAGATTAATGTGTCTAGTTTCGAAATATATTTTTTTCGAAATTTTTTAAAATAAAAAAAGAAACGCATAATTATTTTGGGGACAGAGGGAGTACATTTTGTTCAACTTAAATGCCTTTTGGCTTGAAAAGCCATTTAAATACGAGTAATTCTTTCTCATGTTGAATTACTTCTAATGTCCTAGATTGAGGCTTCCGGTGGTCAGGCTCTTGCATTTGGTGGGGATGTTTCGCAAGAAGTTGATGTGAAAGCGATGATTAAAGCTGTAAGGAACACTATTGTTTTATTTCATATGTCTCCCTTTTTTCCAATCCTCTGATTTTGCTTTACTTTCCAGGCAACTGATGCTTGGGGAACAGTTGACATTTTGGTAAACAATGCAGGTTGTTGAGGATGCGAACTTATGACTTAATTTATTAGGGTTGTGTTCTGGTTTAATGGCCTGACTACTCCTTGGTTTCAGGAATTACCCGGGATGCTTTGTTGATGAGAATGAAGATATCTCAATGGCAGGAGGTTGTGAATGTTAATCTTTCTGGTGTTTTCCTATGCACACAGGTGATTATACTTCAGATATGGGTTATTATAGTAATGGGTGTAAGGGACTTGTAAATGACACCAGTTTTCCTTTTGCAGGCAGCAATTAAAATTATGGTGAAAAAGAAAAAGGTATGTTGGCTTGTACATCTCAAGCCTGCACATATTAAATTACAAGGCATACTCCCTTTAACTACTTGGTTTGCAATGAGACAGTTCTTCATAATCAACTACCTGACATTACTACATTGGCTTCACTTCACCGCCTGCCCCATTCTGCCATCAACCCCTTTCCTTTTGGAATCTGAAGCGTTTCTCTATTAATTAATCAGGGCAAGATTATCAATATAGCTTCAGTTGTTGGTTTGACAGGCAATGTTGGCCAAGCCAACTACAGTGCTGCAAAAGCAGGGGTCATTGGTTTCACAAAATCTGTCGCCTTGGAATATGGCAGCAGAAACATTTATGTGAGTATCCAATTGATTATGCTCTACATTATAGTGAAATACAGTTAGGCCATGCACAGCCACTTTTAGTTTGCTGTATTCATTTTTCCTTAAGTTGAAAGGATTTGAACACATCTTTTGTTTCTTCTGTTATTGCTTTTGTACAAGGGAAAAGAAAAGGGTTTTTGGGAATATGAAATTAAAGCTTGAAGCCTTGAATTTGTATAATGTTAATTGGGCTTGTAGCTCTGGTTCTGACAACAAATGGAGTAACACAGAGGAACCAATCATCTAAATGCTCGAAGTCCCGATTACTCATTCTGACAAAACCATACATACTTCCAGGTGAATGCAGTTGCCCCGGGGTTTATTTCGTCTGATATGACTTCAAAGCTTTCTGAAGACATTAAAAAGAAGATATTGGGAACAATTCCTTTCGGTGAGTAAATTATACCCATATAAATGGAGTAAAACTTGGTTACTTTTCATTTGCTTTCTCACTGATTTTGCAATTATTATTTACTTGTAATTTTCTTTCACTATTTTTCTTGTACTTAGATTTTGTACTTTGGGCAAGGTTTTGTGGAATGAAACATAGGGTCCCCAACAGCATTTGGATGTTCCATTGGATATTTTATTTTCTTGTTCTTTCCTCTGGTTTGGATATGGATCTGCTGTGTCTCAACAGTTGAAGTACACATAATCTCGAATCATGATTAAGTTTCATATAACGAGAGCAATTAACTGCTTGCAGGAATTGGCAAGCCAGAGGAAGTTGCTGAACTGGTGGAATATTTGGCCCTCAATCCTGCTGCCAATCGCAACACTGGACGGGTAAATGCTATTGATATTGTTTGCTCTATTGTTTCTTAGTTCTTGCATCGTTCAATGCTCTTGTGATTTCATTCAAATGACAATTAGTGCCTCGGATATTTGAATTGTAAGTGCCGCTTGGCTTTTAATCAATGCATTACAAGAGGTGAGCTCCCTCTTTTCTATAAAAAAATAAAAATAAGACAATTAGTGTGCCCTTGGCCCCTTGCTTAATCCAACTATTGGCTTTGCTTCATTTGGGGTCTCAGTAGAGTTGTCTTATAGCTCAATAACCCCATTTGCCTTGGTACTTAATGTTGAGTCATCCTTGTACATAAGGACAGAGAAGTTGAATGTAGGACAGTGGCATACATCTTATCAGCATCTCATCAATTTTTTCTCCCAAATGTCATGGAAATTACTGGAAGCACCAGAATGCATTAATGTAACAGAAGTCATCTTATTGTCATCCAGTTCAGTGACTAACAAAAATGACACATCATTGCATTGCAGGTGCTCACAATTGTTGGTGGCAAGATAGTGGACCTCACCGATAAGTTCATGATATAATGATACTCCCTCTCTCCAAAAAAAACTCTTTTGTTCCAGGAAAGTTCATGATATAATGATACCTGAAACCCAACGAGGAGGAGAATCACAGATAACGGTCCCTAAGGCCACCATCATAAGGTGGTGACCGGGTCCTTGCAGCGGAGGAGGGGCACGGGTAAGTTGTGCACCGAGCCAAGCTTCCATCTTCCTAGCTAAGGACGATGGCCGAGCACATTGTTGCTCATAATATGCTGAATTCCGACTGGTCCTGGAGATAGAGAGATGGAGCATAAAACCTGAATCAGAACCAAATTTCAGATGAAGCTAGTCACGCCAAAAGTTGATACCATTATTATTCACAACATTTAATTTATATATTTTTAATGATTTTAAGATACAAAGTCAAATAATTTATATGCATATGAAAATTGAATTTGCCTATTTTCTAATTTTTTAAAAAATTATTTTTTTTGTGAAAATTTGAGTAAAATACATGCACATAAGTCAACTATATCATCTTTCTTGAGATGAAGGGAGTACCACATTTTGTTTTGTTGTTTCAAGATTTAATGTTTGACTTAAATATTTACAAAGATAAATAGATAAAGAAATTAAAAAAAAATATTTAGAAAATTTTGATTTTAAATTATGATATGCATATTAATTACTCCATCTGTCCCACAAAAATTGTAGTTATTATTTTTGTCGTTTCATTATATTTAATTTATGATTTATTTTTATGAATTTTTAGATATGCAAAATTAAATGTTTCATACGTTTTTCATAGTTTGAAATCTAAATTTTTTAGATATATATTTTTTAGATTTTTTTTCAATGTTTATCTTAGTAAAATTTTTTAGTCAAATACTGTAACTTGAAATATTAAACAATTAAACATTTATTAAAAAATTATAGATTAAATACTGTAAAATAATAAAAATAAAAATAAAAGTGTAGTATATTTGTTTGGGTAAAGTGATAAGAATGGAAATAGGGGTAAAACTTGTCCATTAAATTGCGCCGGATATATCTAAACTATACCTATCGTTGTAAATCTATACCTAAACTAATGTTTGTTGCAAAAATAGTTTTAAGCTATGATATTGTTGCAAAACTATGCGTGAACTATGCGTAATCGTTAACTCCGTTAAAATCTAACAGAAATACTGGAAAAATGCTCAAGCTGACATTTCTAATTTCTGAAACTTGACGAATTAATATCCCATAAGTTTATGATTAAATCTTTTAAGTCATTATTCTTATCAATTTTATTATTAATTTTACGTTTAGTTTAGAACTATAAAAAAATCTAAAAACTATACAAATGAAAAAAAATAACAATTTCCAATATATATTTATGTAAATTTATATATTTCATTCGTCCCTGAAAACTTGGTGTGTTTCTTTTTTGTTGCTGCAGGAGACTCTAATTTTCACTAGAAATAGTTTATTAAAAACTTCAGGAAAAATATTTATAAATAAGAAATATTGAACTGTATTTTGCATATAAATTATTTATCTTCATCTATTGAAGAAATAAAATATTATATTAATTTTTTATG
The DNA here is from genome assembly GCA_024586325.1 of Stellera chamaejasme. NCBI lineage: Eukaryota > Viridiplantae > Streptophyta > Magnoliopsida > Malvales > Thymelaeaceae > Stellera > Stellera chamaejasme. Next base: position 4,174,138 of record CM044986.1, read on the forward strand.
GATGGATGTAATATATTTTATTTAAAATTAAAATATTATTGTCTCACAGGTTCGCTCTCCCCCTGTGGTGGTGTCACACGTTGTTGTCCGGATGCTCGCACTCTATTTATAGAGCTTGTGAACTAAAGGGTCGGATGGAAGGACTTATGTATGTATGTATGTATGAGAGTTATACCATAAATCCTCACTTGGCTAAGTTTGAACAAGTTAACGGCCATACTTCTTTATCTTCTAGTATATCCTAGTTACTGGCAAGTTGGAGTATCACACTCATAAGTCAAATATAATTAATAAAAAAAAAAAAGTGCACAATTTTTTTTATTTAATAATATAAACTATCATGCTAGTCATAATAATTTTTGCTAGTTGATTTTTCAAATTTAAGAGTGATGAGAGATAATTTGTTGCTAGCTAAAAATTAAATGTGATTGATTTTAACATAATGATAAATGTGACTACCTATAGAGAGTGTTTGGTTCAAGGATTTTAGGAATATAGATTTTGAAAATCTCATGAATCCATGGAATCCTGTATTTGGTTCATTTTAGAAAATAATTCACCATCATTCTCAAAATCCTTGGATTTCTCATCCTTCACAAATTATTGGATTCAAAATACCACCTATAAGCATGGTATTCTTAGAATCCATAGAATTGTTATGTTCTAAAAATTAGAACAATGACATCAAATTTTATATATTTACACATTTAGTCCCTAATCTTTTAAAAAAATTACGAAATGGTCCCTAAAAATTACTCATTTAGTCCCCGAACTTTTACTTTTATAAATTTTACAAAATGGTCACTAAAAATCACATGTTTAGTCCATAAACTTTTATAAAAGTTACAAAATGGTCCCTTTAAAATCTATATTCTTAGAATTCATCAACCAAACACAAGATTATGAGAATATACACTTCTATTTTCCATCATTGATACTTTCTATATTTTCACAATCACGGATTCTTAGAATCCGCGAACCAAACGCCCTCATAATAGTTAGCAGTGATGTGATGACAGTGTTAAACTCACTAGTCAAAATAGTTTTTTTTTTGTCATTTTGGCTACAATTTAACTTAAAATTAGATAGTATTGTTGTAGATTCTTTTAGCACTCTTTTCACACAACCAAACTATCCACCCATACTTAACAATTAATTTACTAGACTTTCCATCAACTATGTTTGACATGTTTATTTGTAAATGTCCATATGGCCTTTAAATAGGCGGATGATTACAATTACAATGTTACGAAACTAAAAAGCCAGAAAATATATCAAAAACAACTTTATTGCTTATAGAACTCAAACATCCATAATCAGGCTCTTGAAAAACTAAAACTTAGTAAGCAAATAAAGGGAAAATAAATATTGCCGATCGAGGACCCTCGGTTTTTTTAAAATATATATATATATATACATGTAGGAGATAAGAATAGTGCAGACTTGAACACAATACCTCGATTAAATACTCCGCAATAGGTACAAATGACATATTATATTTGGTAAGTAGCTAGGTAGGATCAAATGTCACAACATAGTAAAAATATTTATAAGTCATCCTTCAACGAGAATCAAACCAAAAGCACCCATCAATAAAAAAATCCAAAATCTTTACTTTGATAACTCCTAAATTTTTTATAATTCAACCTCACTTGATCTTTTTTTGTCTTTTTATAATTGTTTATACGACGATGATCAGCAATATATAGTAACAATTATTAATATCCCAGAAAATTGTCTTAATTTCCAGAATTTAATAGTGGTAACCATTAATTACCTGCCCGCTTTTCTGAAAAACTAATTTATTGCCTGCATGCTTAAAGTAACATTCATAATCAGACACTCTTTGAAAAACTAAAACAAATAAATAAATAAAGGGAAAATATATAACTGCCGATCGATCGAGGACCCACAGGTTATTAGCATTGTCAATGCAGCGGACTTTGATCGAAAGCAGCATAGGCTAGGAGGTCTTGGCTTGTTTGAAGCAGAGTGAGGTGTTCTTCATCAAGGAACAGATAAGCTTCGACACCATCTCTGGCCTTGGTGTCCAGCAACAGGACAATATTGACGAACATTATGGGCTTCCCTATCGGCGGATCCCAGACCATGGCCACCCACACAGCCTTCCCCCATCCGAAATCAATGTCGTAATGCCCTATGTTGCACCAGCTGCTGAAGAAGATGAGGTCGTCGCTTGCCGGCGCCGCCCCTGAATACAGCTTATGCAGCTCTTCGGAGAGCGTCTCCGCCGGCAAGCCTTTGATCAGTTGCCCGAACCCCTCGAGTTTGGCCTTTTGCTCTCTTAGCTGCTTCACCAGTAATGAGTCTGTGATGAGCGGCCGGCGTTGGATGATCACCGACTGCCACTGCAAGTTCCCGATCAACTCCTCCGGGAACACTCGTCCCCGTGACCGGAGATCCACAGCGTGTGACACCACCGCCGCCCCACCGCTGGACCTGGTGGATGTGATGCAGTCAGTGAGGTGGGCTGTCACCACCTCCACTCTGGTCGGGTTCGCCACGCCGGCTGCAGAAGCTTTCTCCTTGAGAGCACGGACAGCTTCCGAGCCGTACACCAGCCGCCGTAGCCCCGGCCTAGCATGCTTCGCAAAATGGTCTGTCGGGGAAGAAGCCGTCCTTTTCTCCTCCTTGGCGGCCGGAGGAAAATGTGCGGAGGCGTTGAAAAGTGGCGGTTTCAGCAAGGAACGTTCACTGTACATGGCGGCCCAACTTCTGACGAAGAAGCTGACGGAATGGGCGTCGGCGACTAAATGGTTGACGCTGGTGCTGATGGCCACGCCGCCGCATGAGAACCGGGTGACTTGGACCGCTGCTACATCGGGGCAACTGGTGGTACCATGAATCATCACGTCCTCAGGAATCAGTTCCCAAACCCGGAAGTGAAGGTTCGACAGCTGGAGGAAGTCCGCTAGGGTTACATCGGCATCGGCCTCAGTAAAGGGGATGCCGTGATCGTCGCAAACGACGGACCAGACCGCTTCGTCGGTACCGGTGTTTAGGGTTCCGGCGAAGGGGTTGAAGAACGTTAGCAGATGGGAAAGAGAGAGTTTCAGCAATTGGGATCGTCGTTTCACTTCTTCTTCTTCTTGGTTCTTGAAGAATAACAACATAGGTAAGAAGATGTTGGGCGTGCAATGATCGATGGAGGAGAGTTTGTGGATCTTCAGGCTGTCTGGTGTCGGAGACGACGGTTTCACCATTTCTCTGCTCATCACTTTTACCTTCATCTTTCAGGGCGTATGTTCAACTGAGACGAAGTTGGAAATTTAGAGAATGTGTTTTGATGGATGATGAAACGTATGAGTAAAGAAATTGAGAAAAATTTATGTATTTAAAGTTGTTTTATGTATTAAAATCTTGAAAATAAAAAAATTTGAGAAATATTTGAGCTCTAACACTACCTCATTTGATTTGAAATCTTCTATGCCCTCCCACACTAATTGGATCCATAAATAACCAATGAGATTGATACTTTTTTGAATAAAATAATCAAATCTCCACATGGGCGCACATGGGATATATGTTTTGGTAATGGTTATATATCTATCAAAAAACTGACCCTTTTAAAAAATATAAGGGGCTGAGCTATATACGATTCTATTAATCGTTGAAAACCTAATTTTGACCTCACAGCCACCGGTCAATCCTAACAATAACAATATTACTCTTCTTTTTATATTTTTTCTTTTTTAATGTATGTTAGATTCAAGTTATTAATTAAAAAATATAATGTAGCAAATTTTCAAAATATACTCATTTTGTTCTCAATTAATAATGTATACATTTGATTTTATTATTTTAATTTGCAGCATTTAACTTAAATATTTACTACAATAAATAGTGAAAAAAAATTATAAAAAAAATTTAAAATATATATATATATATATATATTAAATTATTATATGAATAAGAATTAATGATGTTAAAATGCTTAATCTATAAACTGTGAAAATAAATAATTCTATATGTATTTTTAAAGGAGGGAGGAAATAATATTAACGAAGACTTTTCAAAGTAGCCCGCTCATCCTAAATATTCTACTCTTAAACCCCGGCCCCATATATGAGCGGAGCCACCCGCACATTCAAAGGCGGCGCGGGCCCAGCTACTACTCACAATAAGAAAATTGATTACAATCTTATTACGGACTAATTTGTTATAAACATGTAACCGCCATAAAGTGGAAAATAAGACTTGTGGCTTGATTGGACAAATTACTATTACTACTTTATCTATTTATGTTATGGAAAATTACTGTTGATGATGAATAGTGGCACAATCAATAGGATTGTGCCACGTCATTCATTATATATATTTTTTATTTTTAAAAATCTCTATTTAAAAATTATATTTAATATATTACAAATAGAAAAAAAATTTAATTATATTTATTATGTTTTTTAAATTATATTTATTATGTTGCTAATAGGAAAAAAAATTGATAATTTTGAAAATTGGTATGAAATTGGTAATTTTGAAAATTAGTATGAAACCAATTGCGTTGTGTCACGTCATCTGTTTTTTCTGCATTTTTTTCTTTTAAAGTGTGTTTATTTACTATTTATAGAGGAAAATTTTGTAAACTTGAAAATTGAAGTGAAATTTGTGAGAGGAAACATTTTTTTAAATAACATTGTTTTGACTTTTATTTCTAATTATTATGTGTTTAGTCTTCGAAATTTTAGAAATATGCGTTTTTAACTAGGTCAAAGATTTTTTACCCACAATCATTATTATTTATTTTCTCTTTTATTTCATGAAAGTAACCCACAAATATTTGGTAGTTTAGTTGATGAATACTCGCCTCATTCATCTTATTTCTTCACTTTTTCTTCTTCATTTTGGTTGCTTTAAAGTGTGTTACATAGGAAGTGAACAAAAAGTTTTTAGGTGAAAAACTGAGTGAATTGGAGGTGAGTGAAAAAAGTGAAAATATGAGGGTTAAGTTTGAGGCCCCCGTGAACTAGAAGTTGAAAACACGTGAATTCACCACAATTGGCGTTTCCCGCCTCAACTTTCCTTCCTTTTTGCGCAACTCCTGTGTTTTGTTTGCAACCAAAATTAGTCTTCCCCTTCATCGAAACTTACTTCTCTTCATATCTAAGTTCTTCTTGGGTGAGTTTTGGCCTGTGCACAACCTGTGTGCAAGACTGTGCGCTGTGCACAACCTGTGCACAACACAAGCGCAAGCTGTCAAGCTGCACAAGCTGTGCACAAGCCCTGCGCACAACTGCGCACACAACTGTGCACAAGGTGCACACAAGCTGTGCACAACCTGTGCGCAAGCTGTGCGCTGCGCACATATTTCGTGGCCTTTGCACTGTAAGCGAGCTTAAATTTACACATCAGGGAGCGGAATGCACAACTCCGGCGACCCGAGACGGACTCCAGCAAGACGAGATGACCTAACCCATCTACCATTTCTACCGATTTTAGCTGGGAAAAGAAAAATTGAGGAAGATATGGTAAAACGGAAGCAAGACGACCAAGAGGAGATGACGAGATGGTGCGACTGGACCTACAACGCCGGATGCTTCAGACTGGTGAGTAAGAAGGCTATTCACGTGAACAACTCAGTTCACTTTTAAACAATTCGCCTGAAGTCCGCGTAAGAAGAGGTGAGTTCGCTTCCCTTACTCACGTGGATAAAAAGAGACGAATAGTGGCGTTATTCGCCTCTTTTTATCCATGTTTGAAACCCCCTAATATTTTTTATGGAGATCGAAAGTGTTGATAATTTTGAAAGTGAATATAAAATTTGTAAAAAATACAGTTTTGTAGATTCTCTTATTGATGAATAATACCCTCAATATATATATAGACAAACTTCATTACTTACCTTTAACTATTTTGAAAGTAGAGCATTGGCCCCTGACCCTAAATTTTCAAAACATCGTTAAGTATAGTGTCGTTTTTTTGTGCGAGAGAAAATTCCATTACAGTTTATAACTATTTAAAAAGTAGCATGTTGTCATCAAATTTTCAAATCTTATGGCATAGTTTTTTTCCTTCTTTGAATGTTGATGATTTTAACGAAAAGTAATAATGTGTAATTAGTATTTGTATTTAAAATTCTATACATGTACATAAAATTTTGTATAAATAGTCTCCACCTAATGAGATTGTGTCACCTCATCATAATTTAGTGATTTTATTTATTTGTGTTTCAAATTGTTTAAGAGACTAAATCTCTATTTTACTTTTATTTCTTATTATTTTGCGTTTGGTCCCTAATGTTTTAGACTTCATATGATAAAATGTAAAAATTCTTAGACCTAATTTTTTCACCCATAATAATTATATACTTTATCATTTATTTCATAAAAATATACATTTATTTCACTTAATATTACATTCTTATTAAATTCTTATAAAATATTATAATTTACACCGCTACGAAGTGCGGGCAATTAAACCTTGTTAGAGGCATATCATGGACAAGTCTGATGAAAGCAGATGATGCAGAGGCAGTGTGGCATGCTTTCACTACATATTTAATAGGGTCGTGATGCGCTTCACTTGCGGTTACATGTCCATGATAAGCCTCTGTATCACTTGCAGTGTGAAATACACAGTAATAATTTTAAAATTAATTTTACATTACATATTAATATTTTTAAATTGTTATATTTATAACAAAATTATCCAAATAAATAAAATCATAAATCCTACAAAGGTGGAGCTGGGGCTGCTGGAGAGTCTGGACCTGCAAGATGCTCTTGATGTACGCCTTCATCATGTCCGGAGTTGACATGAGCCGAACTAGAGGTCCGGTCGTCAGGATGCTGATGTGTGGAGGAGGCTCCTCCATGCGTGGGTATAAACATCTGCAAACCGGTGAGGTAGTTGGTGGTCGTCATGGACGATGCTCAGGGCCGCATTTGTTTGGCACAACATGTCGGCCTGTCGCATGATAACATCTTATTATTAAAGTGTTACAATGTGACCCTAAAGTTTGTTTGTTTAGCCTAGGGGTGTGAAACAAATCAGGCCGAGCCGAGCTTCACGAGGCTCGAGCTCGAACTCGAGCCGAATCGTAGGCTCGTATAATTAACGAGCCGAGCTCGAACATGAAAGGTTTGGCTCGATAGGCTCGCCGAGCCTTATCGAGCATGATATGAAATTACTTATATACCCTTGTTATATAAATATCGAGACCAGCACCCCTCCACCCCCAAATCCTCGGAACAATTCAGATTCATGCTGATCTAACTAGGTAGTGATGTCGATCTAAACAACTCATCATGTTGATCACCATTTTATGCTGATCAATCAAGTATGTATGTCAATCTAACAAGGTAGTGATGTCGATCTAATTAGGTAGTCATGTCGATCTAAATAACTCATCATGCTGATCACCATAACTCATCATGCTGATCACCATTTTATGTTGATCAATCAATTATGTATGTCGATCTAACAAGGTAGTGATGTCGATATAACTAGGTAGTCAAGTCGATCTAACAAGATAGTGATATCGATCTAAACAACTCATCATGTTGATCACCATTTTATGCTGATCAATCAACTATATATGTCAATCGATCTAACAAGGTAGTGATGTCGATCTAAACAACTCATTATGCTGATCACCATTTTATGTTGATCAATCAAGTATGTATGTCGATCTAACAAGGTAGTGATGTCGATCTAAACAACTCATCATAACGATCACCATTTTATGTTGATCAATCAATTATGTATGTCAATCAAATAAGGTAGTGATGTCGATCTAACTAGGTAGTCATGTCGATCTAACAAGATAGTGATGTCGATCTAAACAACTCATCATGTTGATCACCATTTTATGCTGATCAATCAAGTATGTATGTCGATCTAACAAGGTAGTGATGTCGATCTAACTAGGTAGTGATGTCGATCTAAATATGTGTCAATTTCTAAATAATATATATCTATATATGTAATGTTGTTAGCTGTGAGCATTTGGAAGCACTAAAAAAAGCTACATAGGCGCTTCAAGTTAAAAAACAGACCCACCATATAGTGCTTTGTAGCGCCAAGCGATTGTTGTGCCCTTTGTAATGCCTTAAAAGCGCTTTTTAAGGCGCTATAAATGTGCATTCATATGTACGTAGTGTTGGGGTGTGCTCAAGAGGCAGTATGGGAATGCTTGGGGTGTGTTTATTGGGGGTGAGGAAAACTTTTGGAGAAATTTAGGGACATGAGTTTTGATTGAAGAATGAGATATACATGAGTAAAAAAATTTGAGGAAAAAGTGTTTTAATAGAATATTATGAATTTTAAGGTTGTTTTATGTATGGATGAGGTTAGGGTGCGTTAATTGAATTGACGCTCAGAGTGTTCTAAGGTTTTCATTTTATGTAAATAATTAGTCTAATGAAAAGAGAAAAAGAAGACTAATAAAAAGAAATATATATGCATGGTTTAGAAAACCGGACCGGTTGAACCGCGAATCGGTCGTATGTCCAGCCCGGGTTTTGGTTCTGAGGGTACCTATATGAAAACCGGACTGAACTGGCAAAAACCGGTGAAAATCGATGAACCGTCGGTTTTCAAAAATAAGGGTGATTGGGCTTTCAAAGCTTGCAACCAGTTTGGGCCTTTTTTTATTTATGCAATTCATGTAAAAACCCAAATGGGGCAGACTTTTTACAAGTTATTTACTACAATAGAATAAAATTGAAAGATTAAAAAAAAACAAGAAAAAGCCATAAAACTCATACAATGAACATACAACTTCTACAAGAAGAAGAAGACGAATTGGGTTTCCCAACATAGCGTGTACGTGTTTGACTTAAATTTTCATTAAGAATGATTTGTTAAAAAATTTTGAAAAATAAATTTAGAAACTAGACACATAAAATTTTTATTTAAATATAAACTTGTACAATTTACAAGTCAAAATATTGTAAGAAACAAATCGTAGATTAAATGCTAAAAAATAAACGTGGCTATTTTTCTGGGATGGAGGGAGTCGTTTTAGAACTTTATTATCTAATTTTATGGGATGGGGGAGTCGTAGATTAACATACATGTTAGTTGGCTCAGTCCATTGAACTTTATGATCTTTTAAAACTTTAGAATTTGCATATGTCAACCTTTTTGAAATTTTTAGAGTTTGTATGTACTAACTCTTTTGAATTTTGATGGATCTATATTCTTAAGTTTACTATAAATTACATATTTAACTTAGGATGAATGATAAAAGATTAGATATTCAGCGTATTTAACTATGAACAGTTTAACTGGTGGCTCAATCGGTTGAACCGGTTGGACCGTGAATCGGTAGTTGAACAGTTATGTGTCCGGTTCGGTTTTTTAAACCATGCCTATATGTCATATGTTTTGATGTTTTTTCGGAGTTCGTTTAGGTGTCGATATGTTTTTCTTACAGTAATTATAAAACTGCTAATGCGATCATATAATTTATATTGAGGATCATGATATTTCACTATGTGGATTATGAATTACAAGTATCATGAAACTCTTGTTACGGACTACAAGTATCATGACTCTTGTTACGGAATCACTACTTTTCTATCGCTAGATCATGACTTCTACCATGAGATCATGACTCTCCTACCGCGGTATCACTACTATTCTATTGTGGAATCATGGCTCCCCTAAAGCAAGATCACGATTACTTTACTGTTAGATCACGACTCTTCTACTACCGGATAAAAACTCTCCTAACAAGCTAACACTCACAACTCTCAGACTACTAAATCATGAAATTTCTGAAAGGAACATAAAACTCCTACAAGAAGAAGAATTGGGTTTCCCCACGTAGTGTGTGTTTGACTCAATTTTCATTAAGAATAATTTGTTAAAAAAATCTTGAAAAATATATTTAGAAACTAGACATAATTTTTTTATTAAATATAAATTTGTACAATGTATAAGTCAAAATATTGTAAGAAAACAATCGTAGATTAAATGCTAAAAAAACAAATGTGGTTATTTTTCTGGGACGGAGGGAGTCGTTTCTATTGCCAAACTTCTAAGAATTAAGTAATAAATTAGAGCACGAGGTTTAACAGACTTCTATCTCTTAGGATACGTCGAAATAAGTAAAGTGAAATTGTTTAAGTTTCCCTCACCGCGAATTTGAACAGAGGACCGATGAAATGCCACAAAATCGTGTGCAAGAGGGATTTTGAAAGAAGAGATGAAAAAAGGTTTTGGAAAAAAAAGTGTGCTAAGGGAAGGAGAATATGCATGGTGAGATGTCCTTTAACAGTGGTTAGGAGATGCATGGTCATTAGGCTACATAAATATACCAAAATCCTAACCATTAACATTAACACTAAAGGCCATGAAACCATCCTACTAATTGCATGCGAAGAAACCTCCAAAGTAATCGTAGAAAATAAATAATTTTATCATTCACATTTTCCCACCATTTTTCCAATATATTTCCAACAACCCTCGCCGTTGTCCCTTTATTCTCGTTGTCGCTGTCCAACCGCTTCTCCACTATTCCTGCCTTCGCTGCTACCAGAGCTAGCCCTGGCCCACAACAGATAAGCCACCCGCTTTGCCGCTTTGAGCCCCTAATCTTAAGGGGCCCCAAAACATTATATATATACATATATACTATACACATAGGAAAAAACCCAATAATAGAACATATTTATATAATATTATATAGGATGAAGGTAGTAATATTTACATAATCTTTTAATTTGATAATATGTATGTCACAACATAGTAATAAAACTTTCAATAATGAAATAGAATAATCCAGCTCGTGAGTAGACACTAATATTTGTAATTTTCATATTTTATTACTATATTGTGACATACATATTTTTAAAGTAAAATATTATATAAATATTACTATATTCGTTCATAAAAAAAAGTGTTTCATTTTTAGCATTTAATCTATAATTTTACTTCTTTAATATATATTTTTCAAAAATTTAATAAATTCTTTTAAGTAATGGTTTGAATCCTTCATAATATTAAAAATAAAACGCACAATTTTTAAAGACGAAAAGAGTATTTTGACAAAAACCCCAAATTTTCTTTTTGTTTGAGACCCCAAAATCCTCAAGCCGGCCCTTGACCCCTACCTACCCCTTTATTCCCTCCCACACGTTCTCTCCTTCCATCACCCACACCCCACCGCCATTCAAAATGCATTCGTTCCTTCCTCGTTGAAACTTGAAAGATCCCCACCTACCTTCTCAATCTCAAGAGTCGCCCTAGTCAACAACACTAGCCAAGGACTACGTTTAGCCCTTTGTTGCGGCTAAACCTTGGTTTCATCTCTCAACTTAATTTGTTTATTTTTTTTTCAATTTAACCTCATTAATTAAAACTTTAAATTCACAAATAAGGAACTGAACCGTTAAATAACTGACATCATTAATTTCACATGGGCTGAATTATAGAGTCAAAAGACTAAAGTGTTTAAAATTACATAATTCAATGATTGAGTCATACCGACTAAAATATGCAATACACTATAATTCACTCCTCCGTTTCACAATGATAGTTCCGTTTGACTTGCATACTTGTGTTTAACTCAATTTTAATTATGAAGAATTTGTTGAAATGTTTTTTAAATAAAAAATAAATATTTAGAAACTAGACACATTGAAATAACACATGCATATAAAATATTTGATTTTATATATCAACATGTTAAAGAAAATAAACCATAGATTAAATGCTGAAAACTAAATGGAATAATCTTTACGGAACGAAGGGAGTACTATATTTAATATTGATATTTATTATTATGAAATAAAATATTAGTATGGGTGAAAATAAACCGTCATAATAATACTCCATCCGTCCCACAATGACTGAACCGTTAAATGGGTAAACTGTTGGAGTTTGAAAAAAACATGTGTGGAGAATATGACTTTTGCTTCCTCATTTTGGAGAAACTTTGAGGAAACTGTTAGAAATGCTCTTACTACTCCGTTCCACAATGATTGTTCCGTTTGACTTTCATACTTCTTTTTAACTCAATTTTTAAGTATGAAGAATTTGTTGTTTTTTTTCTAAGAAAATATATATTTAGAAAGTAGACACATTGAAATAACATAGACATATAAATTATTTGACTTTATATGTCAACATGTTGAAGAAAATAAACAATTGATTAAATGTTAAAAACCAAATGAAATAATGTTTACAGAACACAGAGGGAATACTATATTCAATATTGATATTTATTGTTATAAAATAAAAGATTAGTATGGGCTAAAATAAACAGTCATAATTAATACTCTATCCATCCCACAAAGTTGTTGGATTTATTTGAGAGCAGATATTAAAGAAAATGGAAGAATAATAATGTATTAACCTTTTTACCCTTTGTATAAAAAATGTGTGAAAAAATGTGTTTAAAATGGTAAAGATAAATAAAAGTAATTTTATTGCCATTTTTGCTCCCTTCATTCCCATTATTTCTGTTAAAAAAAATGATACACATGAATAAAAATAATATTCAACTTTAAATATCTAAAAATTCATAATTCAACTTTAAATATCTAAAAATTCATAATTCAACTTTAAATATCTAAAAATTCATAATTCAACTTTAAATATCTAAAAATTCATAATTCAACTTTAAATATCTAAAAATTCATAATTCAACTTTAAATATCTAAAAATTCATATACTGTAAGGAGTGATTAAAAACTATATAAAAAAACCAATTATTTAAGAAAAAGGAGTGATTAATTAAAGTTCTAATAATAACATAATTCTGGGAAAAATGTCTTAGTAGGCCTAAAACTTTTATGTATTTTGAGTTTTAGTCCTAAAACTGTTCGACTTCGAATCGTAGGCCTACACGTTAGTTTCGTTACTGGGTTGTAGGCCTGAAACGCCAGGTGGCCAACGGAATGCTGACATGGACGAATAACGACGTTAATTTTGAACTCTCTTGCCGCCTCACAAAAACGACGTCGTTTCATTTCCAAATTCGAGTGGAAGTCAAACTTTGGAAATTCGAAAACTAGGCCTAAAACTTTTCTATTTAACAACTTGTAGGCCTTTAACTTTTCATATTCATCAACTTGTAAGCCTATAACTTTTCATTCTATCAGCCTGTAAGTGTTGACGAGGCATCCCATAACGACGCCGTTTTGCTGAGATCAGAGCTGAGTATTTAAAATAAACGTCGTTAACCATCCACGTCAGTATTCCATCGACCAGCTGGCGATTTAGGCCTTCAACTTAGCAACGGAGATAACGTTTAGGCCAACGGTTCGAATTCGATAAATTTTAGGCCTAAAACTCGAAAACCTTAAAAGTTTTAGGCCTATTTGGACATTTTCCCCACATAATTCTAGAGAAGAACGCAAGTGGCATACATTTCCTAATTCTATCTCAACCTTCGGACTAGTGGTTGATAATCAGAAGAATGTTGTGTTTCTTCCCTAATTCCGGTAATGTCATTAGCTGAAAAATCAATTACATAACCCAGAGAGATATGTGGAATAACAAGATACGCCAAGAAACAATTACAAAAGCTAGTATATATACTAATAAGAGTAGACATCAATAGGGTTCACATTTCACAACATGCAACCACTTTAGCATCACATTAATAGAGGCAGAACAGTGAGCGTGATTTCCATCAACATGAGATGATTTAATCAGTTTACTACCAAGGAAGGATACACATCAAAGCTCCAATTTAATCACAGGCCAATATATGAAGCTATGGTTGATGTTCACCAATCAGTTTGGACAAACACTTACAACCACAGATTTCTGTCACTTCTTAAGATGAGGAAAGCATGCATAGAGATCGCTTTTCGGGTGCCTCGCTTCAGCATGCTCTTTACACTTCACCTCCGATGTCGTGCACATGAATGTCTGCATGCATACCTTGCACTACATTTCAGAACACAAAACCATCATCAAAATCAGACATCTCCATATCCCAGAAACAATCAGTATTCAGGCATATGCTGATAAGCCGGACTTATACAGACATTTATAAGGTTGAAAAAAACTCCAAACTAAGTCTAGCTTATGTACATCCAAGATAACTGATCTGCATACATACAAGAATGAGCACATTTTGCATTGCTGATCTGAAACTTAACAGCATAGCTAGACATAATCTGCATCAAAAGAAGTTTCTTCCTCCAAATTGTTTATTTCAGCATTGAAAATATAAATCTCACTGACAACAAAGTAATCTGCTCGGCAACTACTAAAAGAACCATCAACAAATACATATATTCAACTATAGCTCTGCCCATTATTCCTGATGTTGCTTATTTGACTGAATCAATAGTGGATCAAGTGCTTATACCCCTTTCCCTTCAAACTAAATAGTAGACCTTCCTCCTCAATGAGGAAAAAAAAGCCAATATACTAACAGATTTTGCCCAGAAACAACAATATCAAATCAAGAATTGCAAGCTTATCTAGGTTCTACTCCCTAATCCAAATCTCACAAATTAAAAGTAAAAATCAAATAATTACTACATTTATGCAAAAAGCTAAGTCCCGATTATACCTGAATACTCATAGCTTTCTTGTTTGTGTCCAATTGGCTCCCTGAACAAGAAAAATTACGAAAACAAATCAATAACCATGTTCAGAGCATCAATCTACAGCAACAAACGCCTCAAAATTGATGGAAATAGAGAAAAAGGTAACCCAATTGAAACCAAAATTAAAACCCTAAGCGAATCCGTGTACCGTACCTTTAGCGCCTTTGTTCTTCTCGATGTTCTTCTCACGGGCCATCTTCGCCTTCTGGCCGTTTCCACCGCCCATCTCCGATAGCTGGCTCCGACCTCGAAACCCTAATTCCTAATGAATAGGACGCGCAAGGCGGCGGAGAACTTTTTTCCTCTTCCACACCGAGGCTGCGGGTGCGGGACGGACGAATAAATGCCTCTTTAGTTACAGAGACGATGAGTAAAGATACGGTAACTTGGCGGTTAGTCACTGACAGCGGTTGATTACGTCTTTTCCCTTTTCGCCCCTAGTGTGTTGGCAAACTATCGTTTGAGTCCCAAACTTTCTTGATTTAAGCAAATATACCCAACAATATTTTATCATGACAGAGGTGAATCCTTTTTTTGACTCTTTTGAATCATATAGTAATATAGACGTTGGTATTTGACTGGACGCAATGAAAAGATAAAAAAACTCTAATGCATTTCTTTTTTTTTTAATGGCGCTGCATTTCATAAAACTGAAAATAAAACGAACAAAGTGGTGTCTTGGCTTGGTTCCATGAGAGAAGGGACCAGCTAGAGACAAGAGCAAAGGAAAATGAAAAGACAACAGAGAACAGATCAACTAGGAGCCACCTACACAGCT
The DNA here is from genome assembly GCA_024586325.1 of Stellera chamaejasme. Classification (NCBI taxonomy): domain Eukaryota; kingdom Viridiplantae; phylum Streptophyta; class Magnoliopsida; order Malvales; family Thymelaeaceae; genus Stellera; species Stellera chamaejasme. The sequence goes on from CM044986.1 coordinate 4,189,453, forward strand.
CCGTCCCTATGCGAACAGAGAGACACCGACCTGCAGAAGCTAAGGGAACAAATAACTGCATGGGACCAAGGGGAGACATAAGAGCACGCAACGGACAAGAACAAAAGTTAACCCACACCCTCCGCAGCCTTCAAGATTGGAGCAAGAAGCCAGTTCGCCCACGATAGCTGAAGCTTCTGAAATCTACTGGTTATCCATAAGAAAGACAACACCTGAATATCAACAAAGATCCGGGAGGCTTGCCAAGAAATGTTTTGCATAACCAACCCGTTACGAGCTTTCCAAATTGCCCAAGTCGTAGTATACACAATGGCTTGCCGCACCTAAGAAGCTTTGGAAGGAGCTTGAGAAATAAAGTCATCTCCTAGAATGTTGATGAAGTCCAAAAAGCCATTAAGACAAGTATTGCACCAAGAAGCCACTACCTGCCATATCACTGATGAAATCGGGCAGCAAACTAATACGTGATCCATAGTTTCAGCCGCATCGGAGCAGAGCGGACATGTTGTTGAGTCCAGCTCCATACCTTGTTGTTGCAGCTGCACCTGATGGAAGATATCTCCCGGTTGCTCTCCATATGAACATGTTGACCTTTTTGGGAACTTTGTTGCACCAATGTATCGGGATGTCATGGCCCTCCGCAAAGTGATCTCTTTCCTCTGAGACAAGCGGCGGACGATGAAAACTCCATCAGATGCCGGCTCCTAGGACCAACTGTCTTTGATGCCTTGCTTTGGATTGAAAACCTGCAGAACATTATTAGTCAGTCATTGGAAATCCCCTTCCGCTCTTCCCCTCAACCTCCTTCTCCAATTCCAAATCCAGCTCCACTCCCCCTCCTCCCACCTAACCTTCTCTACCACTAGACAATTTTTGTCCATCTCTAAACCGTATAACCTATTGAATCTTTCCTTAAGCGACCCACCCCCTATCCACTCATCTTCCCAAAATAACGTTGAATCCCCCATTCCCGTCTTTCTCGTAGTGAGATTAGTGAATCGACTACCTAAACTCTCAACCTCCCCCACGGCCTTATTTATGTCTTTCCAAACGCTCCACCCCTCAAGCTTCTCCCCCATATTGCAAAGACCCTAGCACCCCCCATTACTGCTAGCCACCATCTTCACCCATAAGCTATCTCGCTCCATCAGCCACTGCCACCACCACCTCCACTTTGCTAACAAGGCAAGGTTTTTTGCCCTTAAACTACCCACTCTCAACCTCCTGCTTCACTATCGCCGAACAATCTTTCAACCCTAGCTCATATCAGTTTTTTCCCATCCCCTGAATCCCCCCCAAAACATTCATTGCGAAGAGTCAATTTTCTTAACCACTCTAATGCATTTCAACATATTTTACAAGTTGAACAGCCTTGAAAGCAAGGAAGACTAATGAACAATAGTTAAACAACTAAAAAACTAAATTATTCAGTTTTAATGAGTCTAATTAAATTTATCATCCACTTAGTTTTTTCTACATCTCATAAAAAACGAAGATAGATTATATTTTTGCGTTTGTATTACGCTTGACCTTGATATTAATCCCATGAGATACTACTGTCATCTTAAAAATGAAATATTAATTTTTAATATCAATTTGAATTTAATTTATTTATATTATTTCTTAGAGAAAACTAATATCAAAACTATATTTATAAAGCTAAGACTAGCTTCAAAAATCTACTATTAATATATAAACAGGAACATATCGAAGGAGGACATGTCACGTGTAAAATATTTTTTAATATTTATTACAACCACATGATGAATTTAATCAAGAGATAATATCCAAATTGATTGAATTTGCAACAGACTATATCTAAACTTCCTAAAAATTCGAAACAGCCCACAAAATCAGGTGTCAAACTCGATCTCAAGCCTACATCCTAGACATTCCACATTATAAATACAGAACTTATTTACAAAAAATTCAATCATACATATTAGTCAACCAAATTCAGAACAACCCGCTAATCATTTTTTCCAACCATGATGTCTCGCACGCAACACTAGCTGCAGACCACATTAGATCGCTTTGAACGGGATTTAAATGACCTCACCTGCAGATCGAAAAAATTCAGGCAAATGTATGGTGTTATTTGCTGATTCCGTACTATATATTTTATCAAATAAATCATATTCATTTTTTATTACACGCTAACACCACGATAGTAAATAATGTTTTATCTAATCTACTATTAATATATAAACAGGAACATATTGATGAAGGACATGCCACATGTAAATTTTTTTTTAATATTTATTAAAACCACATGATAAATTTAATCAAGAGATAACATCCAAATAGATTGAATCTGCAACAGACTATATCTAAACTTCCTAAAAATTCGAAACAACCCACAAAATCAGGTGTCAAACTCGATCTCAAGCCTACATCCTAGACATTCGACATTATAAATACAGAACTTATTTACAAAGAATTCAATCATACATATTAGTCAACCAAATTCAAAACAACCCGCTAATCATTTTTGCCAAGCATGATGTCTCGCACGGAACACTAGCTGCAGAGCAAATTAGATTGCTTTCAACGGGATTTAAATGACCTCCACTTGCAGATCGAAAAAATTCAAGCAAATGTATGGTGCTATTTGTTGATTTCGTACTATATATTTTATCAAATAAATCATATTACATGCTAACATCATGATAGTAAATAATGTTTTATCTATGTGGAAATATAAATGTTTGAACAATTTTTTACAAAGAGAAAGAGGAAATCATGATGGAAGAAAAAAATATTAAGCATGTTCGCCGCCATCATCGGTCGCCGGAAAACATTTTTTCACGGTGGACAATCGACAAAAATGCATCAACGAGGCGGTTTTGGTGGTTTCTCATGAAAAACCTCAATAAATTGGTAAGAACAGAGTTGAAGTTCTATCGGTATGTTTGAGGGAGAAGATGGGAGAAAATGTTTGATCTAAGTGGAAATATAAATCTTTGAACAATTTTTTACAAAGAGAAAGCGGAAATCATGATGGAAAAAATGTTAAGCATGTTCGCCGCCATTGGAGGCTGCTGGAAAACATTTTTTCATGGCGGATACTTGACAGAAATGCATCTACGAGGCGGTTTTGATGGTTTCTCAGGATGAACAATAAGAATTCGGTATGAATACGGTTGAACTTCTACAACGAGAGAGAAAGAGAGTGAGTGAGAGAGATGTGGCTCGTAGGGTTAGAAACGTGAGAGTGTTGGATACCGGGTTATTTATATGAGGGTAGATGGGTTTGAGTTTGGGTTGAGTTATAGGTTGGGCTAAAAATTTGGGCTTAGTTGTTTAAGGGTTGAGAGTTTTAACAATGCTGGGTGTTAAAACAAAATTGGGCTGGGTAAGCCCAACCTACAATTTGTGGGATTTTCGGGTTACGATTTATATTCAAATCTTTTTTAATATTAAAAAATAATTTATTTTAGAACTATATTTGTGAGTATTATTAATTGTAATAATTTTATATTTTTTAAATACGATAAATTACCTTAAATTTATAATAAAGTCTTGTAATAATTATTATAAATAATTGAATTATTTTATATATGATTTTACGTAAGTATGATATAAAATATTTTATTCATATGTTTTTAAATTTATTTAAGTAAATTTTCTGAAAATATGTAAGCACTATAATTTCATAATATTTCTAACATCAAATTCTTCAAATTTATATTTCGATGGTGTACGTTTTGTTTGTGAATTGTTTTCTTATTTTATAATATGAGTGATATATTCATAATGTAATTTTGTTTCATAGAAAATAGTTAATTTACTATATATGTATATATAAGAGGTATTGGGTCCCCGCGCTTCGCAGCCGATAATCGATTAAATATTCAATGTTTTAATAAAAAAAATTAGAAGTACTTTAAAAAGTAAAAAACTAAAACTAAAACATTTTTACTTTTGGCCCCGATAAAAGCAAAAATAATAAAAAAAACATCAAAGATAAAAGAAGTATGATAAATTGGACAAATAAGACCAATGTGTGAGTTTTATTAATTTGAAATAGTAACATACACATGAAAAAGTATAAACTTAAATATTTTACTCTTTTGGTTGTCGACACTTAAATAAAATAGCATATGGTTTATCTTTTCAGGAATTTATATGAATGCATCGATAGTATCAAGACATAGACGTTAATTCTTTTTACCCCATTCCGTAGGAGGGGTTACCGGCTAGTTTTGTTATATACTCCATCCGTCCCACAATAATAGCCACATTTAACTTTTGTACTTGTATTTGACTCAAATTATCATCAAGAATAATTTTTCAAAAAAAATATATTGAAAAAGATATTTAAAAACAAGATACATTAAATTTTTATTTGGATATAAATTTATACAAGAGAAAATATCCCTTTTTGCCACTGACGTTAGGCAAAAGACCCTTTTTGTTTTTTTTTTTCGGGTTCGTAATTGCATTTTTTTACAAGTTTTCAGGTTTGTGCCATATAAATAGTATTTTGGACATTTCTTGCCATTAGTTTGACTAACGGAGGGAATATATGAGAATATTTTGTAACCAGCCTCAGACGTGTCCATTTAATGCCAACGTGGCGTCCACCTGTTCGCAATTAAAAGACAATATAATAGTAAAAAAAGGATAACTTGGGCAGTCAAATAAGGAATTGGTTCCATTTTAATCAAAAAATTGTTTTTGGGCAACGAAGGTCTGCGGCAAACGGAGATCTGAGGAGATCAACCGGGGAGATGAACAATCGAAGACCCATTTTCTGTTGAACTTGATGAAATCGGAGGAAGATGACAACGCTGACGGCCGCTCGTAGTCTCGGCAGGTCTCGAAGTAAAGGGACCCAAAAAATCTCACCGTGTTTGCCTAAACGTTAATGGCAAAAAAAGGACATTTTCCATTTATACAATTTATAAGTTAAAAAGCTGTAAGAAATAAATTATAGATTAAATGCTGAAAAATACACATGACTATTTTTTGGGTTGGAGGGAGTATAAAAGTTTCAAATACTTTGAAATGATATAGAAATAAAATAATAAATTAAATGCTGAAAATAAGTGTTACATTACTTTTTCAGATAAATGGAGTTGTTTTAACAACAAATAAAATCTGTATTAAGAAAAAAGAAACATTACACCTAATTACTTAACTAGGAACACCCTTAGAGCATCTCCAACAGGTTCTCCATTTTATGGGAATGCTCAATTTTAGAGAAATTTGGGCTATTTTTTGGTCCAACAGATTCTCCATCTCATTCTCCAAAATGGAGAAAGAGAAGGAAAAATGGGTAGCCTTCCCCAAATTTGGAGATCAACCGGGGAGATGAACAATCGAGGACCCATTTCCTGTTGAACTCGATGAAATCGGAGGAAGATGACAACGCCGACGGCCGCTCGTAGTCTCGGCAGGTCTCGAAGTAAAGGGACCCAAAAAATCTCACCGTGTTTGTCGTCCCATATTCAATTCTGTCGAGATTTGAGGGATTTGAAGTGCTGGAATCGTGGAAGGGAGATCGTAGCGGCCTGACGGGTTGGACGTCGTCACTCTAGCACGATTAGCAACGCAAGCCGCTGCTAATTTTCTAGATCTGGTGGGTCGAAGGCGGAAGCTAAAGAGGAGGATGGTGATCTGGGCAGATGAGTTACAGAGGGAGCTCTGTGATTAGCAATCCTCTCCCTGTTTGTTTTATGAGTAAATTTTGCTCGCAGTCCCATAAAAATAATTATTGTCCTGTTTTAAAAACTTGTCATGTTTAAGTCTTATCCTATGGTACTGTGTCATATTTTGGTCATTTCTGTCCACTTAAGCCATTAGTTCTAACGGATTTATGTGAATTTACTTTTTTACCTTTATGACAATTTTACTTCAATCATCAAACTTATAGTTCCCTAAAATTTTAACCCCAAAGTTTGACTCATATCAAATACCCACCACTAGGCCTCATCCACTCTATGCTCCACACGGATTTGGCAAAGCTTGACCAAATCAGAGCTAAGCCGAGCTAGATCGAAGGTGGCAACGGGGGAGATGCAGAACTTCTCGGCAGCACTGGCCGCTTCATTGACACTCTAGACCACACCATCGAGTGAATCAGACCTCCGTGGATCTGATGTAATCGCGACCGCCACTAATCTCGATCGCTGCATCAATTTCATCCTCTCATCCTCTGCAATTCTCTCCCTCTCTACTTCTGTATCACCTGATCTCCTGCTCTTATTCCCAACCTTGAACACTGACCAAAATGTTGTCTTCATCTTTCCATTACAATCAATCTTCTCCGGTTTCGATCTAAGAATCGGAATCGCGAGCGACCGAGAGTGGTGGAAGGCGAGTTCAATTTCGATGAAGTTTCAGACACAACCGACCGAGCCGCCAGCGGCGAGGTCTCCAACAGTGGAATTAGCGAAGTGGGATAAGGAGAAAGAAGAAGACGATGAGCAGGATGAGGATGAGAAGTAGGGTCATGGGGTTATAGATATTAGTTAAACTTTGGGGTTAAACTTTTAGGCTACTATAAGTTTAAGAACTGAAGTAAAATTTTCATAAGGGTAAAAGAGTAAATTCAGATAAATCCATTAGAACTAATGGCTTAAGTGGACGAAAATGACCAAAATAGGACACATGACCATAGGATAGGACTTAAACAGGACAAGTTTTTAAAACATGGTCAAAACATGACAATAATTATTTTTATGGAACTGTCAGCGAAATTTACTCTTTGGTTTTGCTTTAATGAGTACCATGAAAGAAGGAGCTATGTGATTGGTAATGACGGAACTCGCCGGAAGAACGGAAGGAACACGCCGGAAAGAGGGAGACTTCAGAAGTAGAGCTTTAGGAGAAAAATAATAAATAATAGTTTCTATTTAACCATTAAATTTGTCCACATCATCAACACCCCAAATTTGTAGGTGGAGGAAAATAAAATTACACGTCGGAAATTTTAACGGATAATGGCAATGTGAACCACAAACACTAACGTATAATGGCAAATGTGAACCACAAACACTAATGTCAGTGGCATTCTCGAACCCGAAAAAAATACAAAAGGGTCTTTTGCCTAAACGTTAATGGCAAAAAAGACATTTTCCATTTATACAATTTATAAGTTAAAAAGCTGTAAGAAATAAATTATAGATTAAATGCTGAAAAATACACATGACTATTTTTTGGGTTGGAGGGAGTATAAAAGTTTCAAATACTTTGAAATGATATAGAAATAAAATAATAAATTAAATGCTGAAAATAAGTGTTACATTACTTTTTCAGATAAATGGAGTTGTTTTAACAACAAATAAAATCTGTATTAAGAAAAAAGAAACATTACACCTAAGGTACAGGATACGGTGAGCCCACGCTTATCGTGGGCCTCCGTGCGCCACTTTCACGTTATTTACAAAATTGCCATTTTCATTCAAATTCGTCTAAGTACGTTCGCCAGTAATTATGATGCTCCTGCGTATTTTAAATAATGCGTATTCGTCTCCAAATGATGCTCATACGTACCTTAATGGTGTGTGAGCTGGAAATTGAGAGCATTAATCTTGTCATGAGAGCGAGTGCATCATATTTTGTAATGGAGAGCATCATAATGCAACAGGGAGTGCATCACAGTGGTTACCAAAGACATCATTTTGAAAGGTTAATAAAACGAGTGTAACATTTGTCATGAGAGCGAGTGCATCATATTTTGTAATGGAGAGCATTATAATGTATCAGGAATGCATTATAGTGTTTAACCAAATGTATCATTTTGAAAGGTTAATAAAAAGAGTGTAACATTTGTCATGAGAGCGAGTGCATCATATTTTATAATGGAGAGCATTATAATGTATTGGGAATGCATCATAGTGTTTTACCGAATGCATCATTTTGGAAGGTTGAAGGAAGTGTGTGCTTCATTAAGTTATCAGAACTAGTGCATCATGTTTGTTACGAAAAAACATCATTATGCATCGCAAATGCATCATTGGGTAGAACAAAAAGGATCACTGTGGGGTTGTAGAACAAAAAGCATCATTAACTCGTCAAAGAGAGTGCATCATATTAATGTTATGGGAGTGCATCATAGTGTATCGGGAATGCATCATTCTTCTTCGTATACTTCTTCTCTTTAGGCGCTTAAGGTGCGTCTACAGGCGCACCGTATAGCTGCTCTACACCTAATTACTCCCACTTATAAACCGAACCAAGCTCAATAACCCACACCAGAATTTTAGACAATTACTTGCCTTCTTGGGAATATGGCACTCAAAAGTTATCAAGACCTTGGAAGTAGCACCACCAAGCTGGCAAGCTCAGAGTCCCTTTGACATCCAGTCCTCCAAGCGCAGAGTTCCAGGGACAGTCCGGAAGAGGAACCGGACGCCTCCAGATCGCGCCCACATCCTCCCCCGAACTCACTTTTTCATGCATCCCTCGTCTCCGATCACACTCACCACGTACGGTGCTTCCGCCTAACTCACCTCTGTATCGCTGCAACCACGCCGACATCAACAAAACACACCATGTCTCCACCACCAGCCCATCGTCATCTCTAGAGGCCAGATGGTCATCTTCATCGACTCTTCAACAAGGCCCACTGCCTCATCACTTTCTCCCATGAACTTTACTCCCTTTGAATCAACACAAATTTTAATAGGGTTGTTGACTACAAGCCATTTCCCTTACCTCTTAACATTTTATCGCATATCGCTATGTTCTGTTCTTTCTACCCCTTTTAGTACAAACACGACCTCATCGCCATCCTTCCTACGTCTACGTCATTCGATCTCCGCTCGACCCCAACTGATGTGAACCCACCAAAACCTATGAACAACTTGCATGATCTAAGTGTCAAAATAAAAGAGTTGGAGGAAAAATATGAAAAAGTGTCAAATCTAAGAAGCAAGTCCAGATGAGTGACCCAAATCTTAGTTATTATCATGTGGGTCCAAGAAGAACAAAACATTTTGGAAGCTTGGTGGACTCAAATGACAAGATAAAAGAAGTTTGAGGATAAATTATAATTTTACAAGTCACACCTTTCGTCTCCAAAAGTTACAAGAGCATCAATTGGTAACACAAATGAGGAAACTAATGCATGAAATAAATTGGATAAATAGTATTAATTTCCATCAATTTAATTTGTAATTTTCCTTTTATTTTTCATCCTACTCTATGTCAATTCTCTACCTATAAATAGGGGTTGTTTCTACACTTTGAGAAGGTATCATATAAAAATTCACTTTGAAAATTTGAGAAAAATTTCTCTTCATTTCTACTACACTTTTCCACTCAACTATTTGTTCAAAGGTTTTGATCCAGTTTGTTAAATCTAAGTTTCCTTTCTCTTGAAGAAAGAGGTGTTAGATTCATTTTCTTTTCCTTGGCAAAACTTCACTTTTACTTGAACCATTTCTTGGATTCAAGAAGGAGTGTTGGCCAATTTTATCATTTTTCTAGACAAGAAAAAGATCTTCAAGTGTGTTTCTTAATCCATAAGAAAACACATCAATTGTTACCTGGAGTCATCTTCTTATTCTATAGAGCAATCATTTGTTTTGAAGATAAAGAGTTTTTGTGTTCGTCATGGAAAACGATTTCACCATCATCAAATCTTTTCCATTAACCATTGATAATTGTGCATTAGCGGTATATATTTGCCCTCATTTCACGTGCTTTATCGATAATTATGCTAGTACTTAGTGTGGAAGCAAGCAGTTTTTGCAGGTATTCGGCGTCGGATGTCAAAAGGGATGAATTCTGTGTAAAAAGGGCTATTAAGAGAAAGCTGAGGACCAAATTGAAAAACCTGAAAAAGTTCAAGGAATGGTGAAGAAAATGGTCCGAGCGATGCTCCAGGCGACCAACACCTCAGTCAAGGCGATCGCCCGAACCTGGAAAAATTCCACAAAAATGAAGATTCGAAGTTCTCCAGGACTTCTATCATGTTACATGCGTTACTAGATATAGTGATTCTAGTTAACAGCGCATGATGTGTTTTATTCATAATCATGCCGTTCTTCACCATTCATCATCGAAAGAAGAAAGGGAAGAACGAAGAAGAAGAAGAAGAAGAAGAAGAGCGTACCTTGTTCTTCAAGTAACCAGACGTTGAAGATGAAGTGTATGTTCTGCCTTCTCGCAATCTTCAACTTCAGCAATCGCTCAATGAGGACGAATTGAGGATGCATCCAAGGGGCGAGATTGTGTTGATATGAACACAATATTAGTCCACCCGAAACCTCTAATAGATATGCTCACTAATTTCGGCCAAGAGAATGAGAGGGAAAGCAAGTGTTTCCGGTTTTGTGTGTGTTTGTAATGTGGTACCTCTCCCTCTATTTATAGATAAGGGAGAGGTGCCAAGTGGTGGTTGGGACACCCCTTTGGCCGAAAATACATGTACTTTCGGCCAAGGGTGATAACCAACACCTCTTGGTCACATAAGGAGGGAAGGTTCATGGTAACCTCCTCTAACTTCCATTTTGGCGAATGGGTGCCTCCTTAGAGGCACCTCTTCGCCTAAATCAGCCTTTCTAGGTGTAGCTACTCATATGTAACCACCTAGGAAGTATCCCATGTAGTAAGGTGCATACACCATGCACCTAGGATGCCCTTTACCAAAATACCCTTTATTTTGTCCAAAAGGTACATATGGAAGTAATAACTTGTGAATCAATATGAAACATCCTAAAGATGTTCCAAATGATCATACCACATACATTTGAGCTCCCACGAGCTAACATGAGTTGGTGTTAGCTACTTCTAGCTAACTTGAGCCGACTTGAGCTGGAGTTAGCTACATATAGCTAATTCGGAGCTCCCACTTAGCATCACAAGCTTAAGTGTCATGTCAAATGATCTTGGTGCGTCAAATATACTAACAAACTCCCACTCGCACCAACGATACATTTGTGAATCAGCTCCCACTCAAAGATATAATCTCAAACCAAGAATAAGCCGAAAAATACAAAGCACATTCACACAAGTAGAGTTAAGGGTGCGACCCCAAGGCATACACACTCAATCACCTCCATTGTGGTTGTTAGACTCACAATGAAAGCTTATCCTCTATAGAACAACATGCTAGAACTCATATAGCAACGGAGTGTTGTTTGAACTCCTTCAAACTCGCTTGAACTTATCAAGCTCATCCGATCACATCAAATGAAGCCTTACGGACCCCAGGACACATGATACATGTTACTTAATCACAACCAGTCTCTTTTATGGATTTCAACTTATTGAAAAACATGGTCGTATTAAGCCATTGAGTACTCAATTACAAATTCTCATAATTCAATCAAAAATCATACTACGCATAGCATGTGGGCCCAAGATTGAATCAAGAGTAGATGTATCATACAAACTGTGTCTTTCCTATCAGTTTTAAACTACTTAACACATTACACAAACTCAACTACCCAAAAGGAAGATATTCCAGTCTTCAAACTAAGACCTTCAACATCCAATCAAAGTAGTGTTGTAAGTGTAAAGTACTAATAGCAAACTAAAGTCACTAAGAGTCTGGATTAAAGAACCTCACATTAAACAAGAATAAAGACAACTTGTTTAAGTTCTTTATATAGTCGTATTTTCATGGATATGGAACTTGTAAGTTCTCAAATAACACTAGTGGGTGTTTTACATACACCACTCCCACTTGGAGTGATGTCCACTCGATCGATTTGGGAGTGTGTCATTTCTCCCTCTTAAAACACCATAGTGTTCTCCACTTATCAAATAATAGGAGGACATGTCAAATCCATGAATTTGTTAACAAGTAAGCATCGCTTACTACTAAAAATATAGACTAGGATGTATGTAGATCATACAAACTCGATGAATCAGTTCATCTTACCCTGATTTTAGGAAACCAAGACGACAAATAGTTAAGGTGACAGGTGTTGGACATGTCTCCCACTTAGAAATATGACAATAAGTCACAAGTTCTTTGGATAGAACTACATATTCTAAGTCCTTAACTTGTCTCATCCTCAAATCTACTCAAGACAGAGGGCGAGAGGCTCATGTGAGAAAGCCCTCTCTAATGTCTATACTTGACATGTTCTAATTTTCGTTGTGAACATAAGTAGATTTGAACCAAAAGAAATGAATGAAATAAGTTACATTAAACAATCATTCATATTACATGTGTGACACCGAAGATGGTGAAATATATCATCCAACAAACTACAATCTACGTAGACCCATTGCCTTAACATGACGGGCAAATACAATTGGTGGAAGTGGCTTAGTTAGAGGATCAGCCACCATGAGGTCTGTAGATATGTACTCTATCTTAACTTCACCTTCTTCAATTGCATCCCGGACGAAATGATATTTCATGCTTATATGTTTGGTTTTCCCGTGATACTTGGGATCCTTGGTGTAAGCCATGGCCGCCATGCTATCACTGTAGATAGTAATAGGCCTATCCACCGTAATCCTAGATTCCAAGTTTTTAAGGAAATAACCAAGCCGAGAGGGCCTCTGCACAGCCTGAGGCACATGAGATAAACTCAGCCTCCATGGTTGATAATGCTGCATGTGTCTGTTTTTGCTACACCAAGTAGTTGCCCCTCCGTTAAGCATGAAAACATAACCAGAAGTAGATTTGCATGAATCTCGATCACCACCCCAATCAGCATCAGAATAGCCATGCAAATCAAGATTCTTTCCTTGATAGCATAGCCAATAATCCTTCGTACCTTTGAGGTACCGGAGAACCCTCTTTACACTCTTCCAATGCTGAATTCCCGGGTTTGAAGAGTACCGTGCTAACAAGCCAACTGCTTGGCTAATATCAGGCCTGGTACACAACATCGCGTACATAAGGGAACCAATCGCACTTAAGTATGGGATTTGAGCCATTTCTTCCTTTTCTTTTGGAGTTGTGGGACACATATCCTCCAATCTTGCATCCATATGCAAGTGGCGTATTCATGGGTTTTGAGTTGGTTAGGTTAAACCTATCCAGAATCTTATCTACATAAGGTTCTTGAGATAAGCCTAACAAGCGTTCCTTTCTTTTCCGGTGGATTTTGACACCTAGAATAAAGGAAGCTTCCCCCATATCTTTCATGTCGAAAGTGGAGGATAACCATTCTTTGATGGTTGTCATCAAACCAACTCCATTGCTGGCAATCAAAATGTCATCAACATAAAGAGTCATTATGGCATAATCGGATCCAGCTGAGTACAAGTACACACAATGGTCTTCGTGCATCATCACAAATCCATAGTTTGTGACTGCATGATGAAACTTCAAGTACCACTGTCTTGAAGCTTGCTTAAGACCATAAATAGACTTCTTGAGTCTACATACCTTGTCCTCAAGACCTTCCTGGATGAACCCTTCTGGTTGTCTCATGTAGATCTCTTCACTTAAATCACCATTAAGGAAGGCTGTCTTGACGTCCATCTGATGGAGTTCAAGATCCAAATGCGCCACAATGGCCAGCAAGAACTGATAGAATTGAACTTTACAACAGGAGAGAATGTATCCTTAAAATCAATTCCCTCCTTCTGTGTGAAGCCCTTGGCCACCAAACGGGCCTTGTACCTTTCGATACTTCCATCAGCGTTTTTCTTTATCTTTAAAACCCATTTATTACCAATGGCCTTACGGCCAACAGGAAGATCAGAAAGCTCCCAAACACCATTCACTGCCATTGAATGCAGCTCATCATTCATGGCATTCATCCATTCCTCCTTTTGTGCACTATTTAGAGCTTCTTTGATGTTACTTGGTTCATCTATCTCAGATGATACCAAATAAGTTTCACCCTCCGAGAGACCCCATCTTTTGGGTTGTCTCGATTCCCTAGTTGATCTTCTCAACTGAGGCGGAGGCGGCTCCAGCTCTTGTTGATCCTCAACTCCCTCTTGAACAGATCCTCCTTCTTCGTGATCTTGTTCCGTGGGTTCCTCCAACTCATTGGAGTTACCTTGAGGAATCACTACTCCCTCGTGTTGAGGTATTCCATCCAAGATGGGTGCATCTTGTGCAACCGGTACTTCTGTAATACTCGGTTGATCCTGTTCTAGGATTGGTACCAAAGAGTGTAAATCATCACATTGACCAACTTTTGGAAATTCACTTTCCAAGAAGTTAGCGTTTCTTGCATCAAATACAAGACCATTCTTGTGACTGAGATCCAAGAACACATAACCCCTAGATTCAGTGCAGTAACCAAGAAATGCACATTTCTTGCCTCGGGGACCTAATTTCCCCAAAGGGTGGTCCGTTACATGCACATAAGCCAAGCAACCCCATGGGTGCATATAGCTGAAATTAGGCGTCTTCTTCTTCCATAACTCATATGGAGAAGAATTAATGCTCTTGGTTGGGATTCTATTGAGAATGTGAACTGCACAAAGCAGTGCGTCACTCCAATAGATGGTGTCCAAATTGGCCTTCGCCATCATGGACCTAACCATGTCCATAAGAGTCCTATTCTTCCTTTCTGACACACCATTTTGTTGAGGTGTCCAAGCAAGAGTAAACTCTCTGGCAATCCCCTTCATGTCACAAAATGCCTTAAAGACATTTGAACTGTACTCTCCACCACGGTCCGTTCTCAAGGACTTGATTTTCTTACCCATTTGGTTCTCAACCAAATGCACATACTTTTGAAAGTAAGTGAAAGCCTCCGCCTTGTTCCGGAGTAAGAAAACGTGAGTGAATCGTGTATAGTCATCCGTAAATGTGATGAAGTATCTGAATCCATTTCTAGATTCAACTCTCAATGGTCCACACAAATCGGAATGGACCAATTCTAACGCTTCTTCCCTTCTAGCTCCACGCCCGAAAGGCTTTCTTGTCATCTTGCCCTCAAGGCATGCTTGACAACTTGGTAGAACAACTTTGGTCAAGGATCCAAGTAGCCCTTGCTTGGCTAACTTTTTCAACCGATCCTCGACCCACATGTCCCAACCTTTCATGCCAAGTCATTTCAGTTGTGACCTCGGTCACATGACAACTAGAAGATGCGTTAAAATCGCAATTCGGTCTAAGTTCATACAAACCATTGTTAACGAAGCATTCATGAACAAATAGGTCATCTTTATAAATAGTTACACTACTATTAGTAAAATTCAAGCTATATCGATACTTCAACAAACTACTAATAGAAATTAAATTCCTACTAATATTAGGTACATATAAAGTGTCAATAAGATACAAATATCCATTACACACGGGACTTTACAAGTCCCCATTCCTAATACTTCTATTACATCATTGTTCCCAACTGCAACACACTTTGCGCCCTTGGGAAGTTTCCTGTATGCCACGAACCATGACTTATCACGGACTATGTGGTCCGTTGCCCCAGAGTCTACAATCCACAAAGAACTGCTCTCGCTTAGCATAGTACAAGATGTAACAAATACATCAGAAATAGAAGTAGGAAAATGTACCTTGGGAGGGTTCTTGCAATCCTTAGCAAAATGACCCTTAGTCCCGCAATTGAAGCACTTGAGTTTGGAAACGTCCCTTTTCTTCTTGAATTTCTTCAAGTTCGGGCCATTTCCACCACCCCTTTCCTTGCCATTGCCGCCACCCTTCTTACCTCCTTTGTTGAACCATTTACCCTTCTTTTTGAATCCTCCTTTTTGGAGGAAGAGGTAGATGCAACATATGCACGGAATGGTTCTTGAGTGCCAACACCTCGGCCTCAAGTATTAGGTGACGCGCAATATCATCAAATGTTTTGATTTGAGCATTGTGACGCAAGTTGACCTTCATCAACCGCCAATCCTCATCCGGCAAGGATCTGATAATAGCCTGGACTTGCTGTTCATCCGTGAGCTCATGTCCAGCCTTCCTCAATCGGTAGATCATTCGGGACATCTCCTTAGGTGAGCACTCATGGTATGGTCAGCACGCTCGATAGTCCTCAAACCTCGTAATCATGGCTCTCTGTTTTCAACCGAGACATCACCATACTTTGCCTTGACTCGGTCCCAAATCTCTTTGGCACTATCAAGGGTCGAGAACTCAACCATGATCTCATCAACCATCGTTGACAAAAGAGTAACCCGGCAATGACTATTCTTTTTCAAGAGTGCCACATAGGCAGTTTGATCTTGATCAGCCGGTGGTTGGACAATCTCATTAGTCGGGACATCTAATGTCTCTGCTCCGTCAAGATGAACTTGACTTTCTGTTCCCAAATAGGATAGTTCTCACCATCCAATTTCAGGTCTTTGTTAAGTTCAGCAACAATACTTTTACATGCCATCTACATGATGCAAATCACATGTATCAAAGTTCAATCAATCACAACAAGACTCAAAACAAGCTACAAACACATGAAACCACACAAACATGTTCATATGTGGCAAAAGGAGTGCTTATAGCATCCAATTAGAAACACATAAACAAGTTTGCATAATTTCACATACATGTTCGTTTTGAGCCTCCAAGAAGGTTCAATCTACACTTACTTTATAATTTCAAGTACACATACGTGAAATCCTAATGTAACAACCATGAGCACTTCATCCAAGCCTTAGTTCCATCACCCATAAGTCTCATCAATACAATACCCAGGAAAGATGGTGGAGTCACAAACGGTCTCACTTAAGTACCACCTCCTTAGACAATATCATACCAACTTGACAGGGTCCCTAGGAACCTTAACTTATTTGAAGTGACTCATCCATTAAATCAAGTCTCAACTCCCTTAGATTCACCATAGTAATGTCGAAACATTAGTACTTGAATCATCATAGGGTAGAGTATCTTGATATAACGAATGTCATGTTCCTTCTTAAACTAAGTTTCAATTCCCTCAAGTCCATCATAGTGGTGACATACACCAGTACTAAGACCATCAAGGGGCTGAAGTTCTTAGTCTAAGTCAAGGATTAATGTCACATGTATGCTACAAAAGCACACCAAGTAAGAACATGTATCACAAGTTTCAACAACATTTACATGTTCAAAGATACAATCATGGATCATACAACAATTTAACATTTTATTCAATCATATACAAACATGATTCAAATAATTATAATTATCACCCCTTCGAATCCTGCCACTCGCAGAACACGGCTTGCGAACCCCAGCCTCCGCGAACCCAGTCCCCGCGAATGGCGAACACATGCCTTCGCGAACACGGTCTGCGAACACATGCCATCGCGAAACAGTTTAGCGAACACATGCCATCGCGAACAGTCAGGCGAACACATGCCATCGCGAACACAGATTCGCGAACACTGTCTCCGCGAACATTCATACTTAAACATTTATCACAGATGCAACACATATATCATCAAGGCCGAAATCAACATACAGTCGAGTTACTCAACATGATGAACAATCGGCGGTTATATAATGAAGCATCACAACTTTTCGCATTTACAGATAGTTTTCAAACATATTTCGGTTACAAGTGTTACTATGAACAATTTAACAAACCGAAATCATTATTACAGAAAGCATATAACATGAATTTCGAGACCAAGCTCTGATACCATTTGAAGATTCGAAGTTCTCAAGGACTTCTATCATGTTACATGCGTTACTAGATATAGTGATTCTAATTAACAGCGCATGATGTGTTTTATTCATAATCATGCCGTTCTTCACCATTCATCATCGAAAGAAGAAAGGGAAGAACGAAGAAGAAGAAGAAGAAGAAGAGCGTACCTTGTTCTTCAAGTAACCAGACGTTGAAGATGAAGTGTATGTTCTGTCTTCTGCAATCTTCAACTTCAAAGAATCGCTCAATGAGGACGAATTGAGGATGCATCCAAGGGGCGAGATTGTGTTGATATGAACACAATATTAATCCACCCGAAACCTCTAACAAATATTCTTAATAATTTTAGCCAAGAGAATGAGAGGGAAAGCAAGTGTTTCCGGTTTTGTGTGTGTAAGTAATGTGGTACCTCTCCCTCTATTTATAGATAAGGGAGAGGTGCCAAGTGGTGGTTGGGACACCCCTTTGGCCGAAAATACATGTACTTTCGGCCAAGGGTGATAACCAACACCTCTTGGTCACATAAGGAGGGAAGGTTCATGGTAACCTCCCTCTAACTTCCATTTTGGCGAATGGGTGCCTCCTTAGAGGCACCTCTTCGCCTAAATCAGCCTTTCTAGGTGTAGCTACTCATATGTAACCACCTAGGAAGTATCCCATGTAGTAAGGTGCATACACCATGCACCTAGGATGCCCTTTACCAAAATACCCTTTATTTTGTCCAAAAGGTACATATGGAAGTAATAACTTGTGAATCAATATGAAACATCCTAAAGATGTTCCAAATGATCATACCACATACATTTGAGCTCCCACGAGCTAACATGAGTTGGTGTTAGCTACTTCTAGCTAACTTGAGCCGACTTGAGCTGGAGTTAGCTACATATAGCTAATTCGGAGCTCCCACTTAGCATCACAAGCTTAAGTGTCATGTCAAATGATCTTGGTGCGTCAAATATACTAACAAAAAAATCCTGGAACCGGGCGGAAGTCAGGCGACCTCTTCCAAAAGTCAGGCGGTCGCCTGACATCATTTTGAGGAGGTCCAGGACCCAGGCGACCAGCCAGGCGACCCGATCCACAAGCCAGGCGGTCCCCCGACCAGGCGAAGCTCCAAGCGACCTATTTCCTTGGGTCAGGCGGTCGCCTGACGCACTTTTCAGACACGGCCCACTCCTCTTTTCTCCCGAAAATGAAGCTTTAAAGGACGTTTTTTCACATCTCTTCACACACTCTTCACACTTAGACTTGCTCTTGAACCCATCTAGGGTTCTTGAGCTCTCTTTTCTCCTCCATCTTTCTTATTTATGAATTTGTATGAAGGATTGAAGATTTGAAGACTTGATTTCTACTCTTTAGCTTATTCATTTCTCTCCATCTCTTACTTTCATTTTTGTTCATTATTGTGAATAGGTTGAGTTTTGATTAGTTCATCATCCCTAGGGTTGGTTAGCATGTTGTTGTGTTGCTAAATGAATTATAGTTGTTTGGTTGTTGATTATGCATGATTAGTAGCATTTTCTTGGGCTTAAGGAAGGTAGAGGTAGATTAGAAGGCCAACTACTCTACCATGGCCACCAAGTGTTCGATGAAATGCTTGAGAGAGCATTTTGTTGAATTGACCAAAGAAAATTGGTTAGATACTCTAGGATTATTTGAGAAGATAATCTAGGGTGTTAGGAGACATCATTTGGCTAAACATAATGCCTCCATAGTTGATGCAAGTGAAGAGATTCTACTTGGACTTCTATGGAGAGGATGGTTCTAACTTAGGAGGTTAGAGCTTGTTAATTATCCAACTCCTCTAACTTGTCATATATCACAACCAAACACTACATCTAGTAGCCTCAACTCTAATCAACCCTAAGGAACTTTTATCTTTCATAATTGTTTATTGCATTACATCCTAGTTTTATTTGCATTAGTGATAGAAGTAGACTTAGTTAATTTAGATTTATCATCCATCTTATCACTTGTCATATAAATCCAAAAACACCAAAAATATTGCATTAAACTAAACTTCATAAATTGCACTACAATCTCTTGGGTTCGACCCCTCACCCTACTACAATTGCACACCTTGCACTTGAGGTTGAATGAGTTTTACTACTTGATATTGTGCTTAATTCATACACATGTAAAATGCCCGTCAACCATCAAACTCTTTACATTCTAGCAATTTACATTACGCGCACCTAACTTCTACTTTCTGCAATTTACATTTCCGCACCTAACTTTTACTTTCTTGCAGTTTATTATTTTTCAATTTACATCTTGCAATTTAATTTCTTGTAATTTATCTTTTTGCAATCTCATTTCTTATCCCTTACTCTTCAATTATTATAATTGTGTTATCCCTATATAATACTAATACAGGAACTACACCCAACAACGAAAAAAGAAAAAGTTACGAAGCGCTCACGTGTTGACACATCAGCGATACCTCAGACCCATGTTAGCACCACATGTGTTAACACATTTTTTTACATAGACACATTTATTCGGCTTACCATTTTTTATGCTACAACTTACCATTTTCATCTCATCCCATTTAATTTGGTACATATCACTAATTGGGTGTAAAATATGGAAAAAAACATAATACCCATTTTCACAAATTAATGTTATCATAATGCTGCCATTGTCTCTTTTTTTGCCCCCTTCTAACTTTTTTTTAATATTAACACTCACATATTAATTCAAACATTATATATGCTATTTCAAACTAGATCAATTTTAATATAAAAAGCATAATGAAACTTCTTGAAAAGTTCTTATTTGATGTAATTAATAAAACAAAAAGAAAGAACTAAAATAAAATGACGAAACATGCATGTTATGATTTTTTTAAATAATTATGAAAAAAAAGAAAGGAAAAAAACGGGGGATCCATCTTTATGGTGATATTTTTTTAGGTCATATAAATCCTTTCGAAAGTAGAATTTATTTATTTATTTTAAATGTAAATTTTAGTATGCTCAACATTTGTTCAGTGCAATCAAGAATGAATCAAACGATTGACTTTATGTATTTATTTTTAAATGAGTGTAGACTTTGTTAATCAAAGTAAAACATACATAACCAGACATGTCCAGCTATGAGGAGCGGCCAACAGAAGAAAGGTCATGACGAGCATCATTATATGCTGGCACATTACAACTACATTGGGGCAAAAATGAAATAACAAAATGAGAATTAGAAGCTCAAGAAGCAATGCACGTCGTCTACTAAACTAAAGCCGAAATTAAGCTAATTTACCAACACTTGACAGTCCAATTAAACCAACACAGACGACAAACCACGTCTATGTGCTTCACGCAAATCCCATAAAATTGTAGCGGCTTCCACATACCATGGATCAGCGGCGACAAAACGAAAAACAAGCGAAGAGACATCGATTAAAACACTCGAATGATCACGTGCGATCATTCATGTTGCAGCAAAACTATCTTCTTTACGTAAAACGCCATCCATATTAATTTTAATTAGTCCCGCAGGTGGTGGAGACCAGCGTGCAAGATTCCGCTACAGACTAGTTGGGGGCATCGCACGGGCCGGATTTGCATCATACCAAGCAGTCAACCATGCCATTATACTCATATTCTTCCCAAATTTCACATTATACTCATATTATTGGAAAAGTTACAACTTTGTAGAATATTTTGAATCATATTAGTAATAAACAACATCATTTTAATTGTTATAAAATTTACAATTAGACCTAAAGTTTTTTAAAATAATGAAATCATCCCTAAACTTTTGAAATCATAATGAAATCATCCCTAAACTTTTGAAATCATAATGAAATCATCCCTAAACTTATAAACTTTTATCATTAACACATTAAAACAAAAGTGGCTAAAGTGATTAACTTACTAGGACAAAGTGTAAACTTAATAATTAAACCCATAAAATTTTACAAATTGAGCCCCTTACTTACAGATTATATCCATATTCTTGGAAAAATTACAAAATTGTAGTATATTTTGAATCATATTAGTAATAAACAATATCATTTTAATTATTACTCCCTCCGTCGCATAAAAATTGTAGCTTTCTTTTGTTGTTTTCACAGTATTTAATCTACGATTTATTTTTATGTACTTATAGACATGTAAAGTTAAATGATTCATATACTTCTTATAATATGTAATCTAAACTATATATATATTCATAGCTTTCTTTTGTTGTTTTCACAGTATAATTTTTTTCACTAGCAGTGCAATCTTTACGGGATAAAGGAGTATAAACTTTACAATTTGACCTAAAGTTCTTAAAATATGCTCCCTCCGACCCACAAAAGTTGTCAACATTACTATATTGGGTTGTCCCACAGAGGTTGTCAACTTTCCTAAAATATAAAATTTTCACCACCACTTTCACAAAATTACTTTTACTTATCCTTACCATTTTAAACACTTATTTTCATACATCTTTTTTATAGCAAGGGTAAAAAGGTCAACACATTACTATTCTCCCACTTTCCTTAATATCCGCGCCTAAACAAATCCTACAACTTTTCTGAGACGGAGGATTGATTTTTCTCGATCATTTTTAAAGACACATTTTACCATTTAATTATAAATTTTTATACATTAACATATTTATTCCTTAAAGTTTTATGCATTAAACTTTTCAAAAAATTAGAAAAGATGCACAATTAGTCCCTCAACTACTAAAAATTTAAAAACGATTCGTGAAGTTTTTTACACTTTTATATATTTGTGGACCCTTCACCCAAAAATTGAGTAAAGTGCACCGGAGGTCCCAGAACTTTAATTATTGTCCTATTAGGGTCCCATTTTAACTTGTTGTCCTCTTTAAGTCCTATTTTTTAACTTTTTACTCATTTGTGGTCCTTTCGTCCATTTTTACCGTTAAGTTTAACGGACCACTGGGGAAAATGATAATTTTAACTACTGAACTTTTTATAAAAGCTCCATTTACACCTTAAGTTTTGAACATAATAATTAAATCACCCCAAACAATTTTAAAGTTTACAATTTTACCACCCTTCTACCCACATCCGGACAACCGCCGGATCGGCCACCCCGACACCGGATCAGCCGCCCCAGCCGCCGGATCGGCAGCCCAGGCAGCCGGACCGCAGGCCAGGCCGCCAAATCGACAGCCCAGGCCGCCGGATCGGCAGCCCCGGCCGCCGAAACGACAACCCAAGGCGCCAGATCGGTGCCCAGGCCGCCGAGGTCGCAGCCCAGGCTACCGGATCGGCAGCCCCGGCCGCCGAAACGACAGCCCAAGGCGCCAGATCGGTGCCCAGGCCGCCGAGGTCGCAGCCTAGGCCGCCAGATCGACAGCCCAGGCCGCCGAAACGACAGCCCAAGGCGCCAGATCGGTGCCTAGGCCGCCGAGGTCGTAGCCTAGGCCGCCGGATCGACAGCACTTGCAGCCAGATCGGAGAGCCCAGGCCTCGAATCGACGGTTGGGCTCGCCGATCCAGCGGCCTAGGCGGCCAAGGCTGCGACCCGCCGATCCGGCGGCCGGGGCTGTCGATCCAGCTCTGGGGTGGTCGATCCGGATGTGATTTAAAATTGTAAACTTTAAAATTGTTTGAGGGTGATTTAATTATTATGTTCAAAACTTAGGGTGTAAATGAGGCTTTTAGGAAAAGTTCAGTAGTTAAAATTATCATTTTCCCCAATGGTCCGTTAAACTTAACGGCAAAAATGGACGGAAGGACCACAAATGAGTAAAAAGTTAAAAAAGAGGACTTAAAGAGGACAAAAAGTTAAAATGGGACCCCAATAGGACAATAATTAAAGTTATGGGACCTCCGGTGCACTTTACTCCCCAAAAATTAGATTTAATTATGTATAGTTTAGTCCAAAGCCTTAAAAACTCATCAACTTAAAAACTATCATATATCTCACATTGCATAGAAAACTCTAAGAGCACTCAAAGAGACTCTCATTTCTCACCATATTAATCTTGGACTTAACATTTGCGCCATCTGTGGGAATCCGGGCAAAAGACCCAATGGATACCACACTTGTGCTTCCTTATTCAATGAAATGTCTTCAGGTAATAGTATAAGATTTTTCATATGCCCTCTAGAGCCATTATATGTCTTTCGGGACCATCACATGTCCTTCGGAGCCATCAATACGCCCTTCGAGGTCATCAATACGCCTTTCGGGACAATCAAAATGCCCCTTGGGGTTTGGTAAACGCACTTCAAGGCAGAGAAACATTCTTGGGGAATAACTCTCGGGCCGAGTAACATGGCTGGGGAACATGACTGAGGAACATGGTCGAGTAACAGAGTGTAAACTTTATAATTAGACCTATAAAATTTTACAAATTGACCCCATTACAAATTTACATACACACATAAAGACCTTAACAACCCATCAACTTAGAAACTCACATATCTCACATTGCCTAGGAAGCTCTAAGAGCACTCACCCTTAACACTATAAATATCCCTAAAAGACTCTCATTTCTCACCATGCTTGGACTTAATATATATTAACGTAATAGTGTCCTTAAACTTTTGAAAAAATTACCAAAGATAAACAATTATTCCCTAAACTTTTAAAAACTTAACGAAATGGTCCCTAAACTTATAAACGTTTATCATTAACATATTAAAACAAAAGTGGCTAAAGCTTACAATGTAAACTTTATAATTAGACCCATAAAATTTTACAAATTGAACCTATTACTTACAAATTTACCTTTTTCCCATTCCAATGTACATAAACGAATATTCAATAAATATAATTTGTTACTATTATTATAGTAAGGGTTCAACCTATGTCACATTGATATTCATTTATTTATTCTTACTTTGTTTACCTTTGTTCACAGTAAGGGTTCAACCTAAGTGTTTATTCTTACTTTGACTACTATTCATTCTCTTATCTATGCATTTTAATATGTTTTGTAACTACATTACTTTATTTGTGCAACAGTTTTACTCACTTTTAAACTATTAAATGATCAACGAAGTTGTATAACAATTATAAATTGATGCTTATGTTTTTACGTAATTTTCATTATACAAAAGTATACCCAAACCGTAGGTGGGTATGTACACTAGTTTGTAATATTACTTGTCATCTAACCAGTTTTAAAATTTTTGTTACCTCTATCTCTTATTGTGCCTAAACTTCTTTTTCTGACATTTTCTATTATTGCAACTTGTGTAAAAAAATTGAAAAAAAGAAGAAAAAAAGTAGTTGAAAAGTTTTGAAAAAAAAAGAAGAAGAATCAATTGGTGCAAGTTTTTACAAAGTAAAGGTTTGACAAAACAAAAGAGGCAAGAGTTCAATGATTTCTTGACAAACTTCTTGTATTTTGAAAATCTTTCCAAAAGACCAACAATTTTTCACAAATTGCAGAATCTAAGTCTACTTTTCTTCAAAACCCATGCAAAAAGTAACCAAAATCGTTTTCTAAAAGGTTTCAAGTAATTTTTGTATTTGGTTCTCTTGATTCAAAAATTTTGTTTTTTTTATAAATTAAGAGTTTTGAGCGAGAAGATTGTTTGAGGACTTGGAGAGAATTTTTTGGTGAGTTTTAGTGTAAACACTTGTTATCATGTTAGATCCTACTTCACCAAAGACATGAATGGAGAAATACATGGAAAATATGCAAGAAATGATAAGGCTTCTTACTGCCCGAGTAACCACCCTTGAAGATATTTTCATCCATGAAAAAAGAGCAGAAAAAGGTAAACCTAAGGAAGGTGAAGGTTTCAATCATATCTCTATTCCATTCAATCGAGAAAGAGAGAATCAAAGAAGCACCGAGGCTCGGACTTGTGCAACCAGTACTGCTCATACCCATCAAGAAGATGAAGAGTACATTGAGAATCGAGCATCACCGAATTATCTCGAGTATAAGATGTGATTCCGGGAGGGTATCCTGGAACACGAGGAGCAGATCTAGCCAACAAAGGAGCAACACGGGTAGGTATGATTGATGAGGCGGAAATGTAAACAAAGTTGACAGATCCGAAATGCACAAAGCAAAACGATGCGGAAGCTTGTGAAACGAACGGATATGGCCGCCAACTCCTCCTGGATCCTTGCCCGTAAAGATGGTGTTTTGCCTTTGGCGACTCCTCCTTCTTGATACCGAAAAATGTCCAAGACAAAGAAAGCCTTCGTTGCCAAAATTGAGGGGGCATGTAGATGGGGCCAACACCTCCTTCTTCCAATGAGAAGGCAATATTGGTCTTAGTAGACTTGTAAAGAAAACTTAACAAGAATTGAGTGGAAAAGGTAGATAGGTTGAAAAGAGAATCACTCTCAATTTCAAGAAAAAGGTGAAATATATTTGATGATTGAATTTGTGTCTTGCAAACTAACCTAGACCTCCTTTTATAGGACAAGGAAGTTGGAATTCTAAACCTATTGACAAGTCCCTTCATCTCCATTCTTAATGATGGAAATTAAAGGAGATGTAAATATGGGAATTTAAAATAATTATTTCTAAAAATTATTCTAGGCTAGCTAATGGGTAGACCTAGCCAAAACAACTTTGAAAACTGAAATAAAATGATAAAAATTCGAGTTGGAAGATGAGGGATGAGTTTTGGCCAATAAATGTGGAGTAAATGATCCTCATTTAAGTGTTCTTGATGGAGGGGCTTCAAGGCTTGTAACTCCTTCCTCACCAATGGTTCCTGGATGATTTTGGATGACTCTTGAGTCCTCAAGGCTGCTGAAGTTCGTCCTTGAAGAGAAGTGAACGGTTGGAAGCTTTGGGAAAGCATTGAATGCGCCACCGCTGTCTCAACAGTTGAGATATTCGTGAACCATGCACTTGGGCCAAATTGTCATTTGGTTGAGCCCAAACCGAAATGTTGAAAATTGTTTGCACCATTTGGGAATTGGGTTGGCCCAAATTGAGGAGTGCTTGCACTTTTCCTTCATCTTTATGGATATCTTCACTTTGCTCCTCACACTTTGCAAAACTGTGCATCAACAAAGTTGAGAGCGTCCTTAGCCTTCTTAGTCCGGCTCCTTGTCATAGGTCCACCAAGGCCAACGAGCGGATCTTGATGTTTGGGCTTGGGTTGGGCCTGTTCCACGTCACTCCCCTTCTTCAAAAGATTCCGACCTCGAATCTCATCTTCCATAGTACCTTCAAAAGGGGAAAGATCCATAACGTTAAACGTTGCATGTACTCCATATTTACCACTAGGAAGATCTAGAGTATAGGCATTATCTCCCCTTTTGCAACCACTTGGAAGGGACCATCTCCTCTTGGGGCGAGTTTGTTCTTCCTTTCTTGAGGGAATCTCTCCTTTCTCAAGTGTAACCATACCCAATCACCAACGTCAAAGGTGACTTGTTTTCGACCTTTATTTGCCCTCCTTGCATATGCTTCATTCTGTTTGGAGATCCTTTCTTTCACCTTCTCATGTAACTCCTTCATTTGCTTTGCTTTTATTTCTCCATCTTTATGAGCTGCATCATTAAGAGGTAAAGGCAATAAGTCCATCGGGGTCAACGGGTTGAATCCGTAAACAATTTCAAAAGGGCTATGAGTTGTTGAAGTATGAAAAGCCCTATTGTAAGCAAATTCAACATGTGGAATAAACTCTTCCCACTGCTTCAAATTCTTCTTAAGGAGTGTTCTAAGCAATTGTATCATTGTTCTATTAACTACCTCGGTCTGCCCATCAGTTTGTGGGTGACTAGATGTTGAAAACAATAGCTTAGTACCAAGTTTAGCCCATAATGTCTTCCAAAAGTGACTTAGGAATTTAGTGTCCCTATCACTTACAATTGTCCTAGGCAATCCATGATATTTAACAACCTCCTTAAAGAATAAATTTGCAACATTTGTAGCATCATCCGTTTTATGGCAAGGAATAAAGTGAGCCATTTTAGAGAAACGGTCAACAACTACAAAAATTGCATCATGCCCATTTTGAGTCCTAGGAAGACCAGAACAAAATCCATTGATATGTCAACCCAAGGTAAAGAAGGAGTAGGGAGTGGAGTATACAACCCGTGAGGCTCAAGTTTAGACTTAGCCTTTTTGCATGTGACACATTGAGCACAAAATTTGTCCACGTCCTTCTTCATGTTCGGCCAAAAGAAATGCTCTTTGAGAGCTTCCAAGGTCTTGAGCTGACCAAAATGTCCCATAAGTCCTCCTCCATGGGCTTCCCTTACAAGTAGCTCTCGGATGGAACCTCTAGGAACACAAAGCTTGTTAGCTTTAAAGAGATATCCATCAAATATGTAATAAGTGTCAACAGGTTGAGACAAACATGCTTTGTAAACAGATCCGAAGTCAATATCTTCACCATACAAGTTCTTCATCTGTTCAAATCCTAAAACCTTACTGTTCAACATGCTGAATAAAGCATACCTTCTAGACAATGCATCTGCCACTACATTTTCTTTACCTTTCTTAAACTTAATTAAGTAAGGAAAAGATTCAACAAATTCCATCCATTTTGCATGTCTTTTTGAAAGTTTACCTTGACCTTGCAAATACTTTAATGAATAATGGTCAGTATGAATGACAAATTCCTTAGGCAAGAGATAATGAGACCATACCTCAAGACTTCTCACAAGAGAATATAATTCTTTGTCATATGTTGAATAATTCAAAGGACCGCCACTCAATTTTTCACTAAAGTATGCAATAGGTTTACCTTCTTGAGTGAGAACTGCACCAATACCTATGCCACTCGCATCACACTCAACTTCAAAGATCTTACCGAAATCAGGTAGTGAAAGGACCGGAGCTTGTGTCAACTTTTCTTTCAACAGGTTGAACGCTTTCTCTTGCTTGTCACTCCAAACAAATGGTACTCCTTTCTTGACAAGCTCGTTAAGTGGGGCGGCTATGGTGGAAAAATCCTTCACAAAACGTCTGTAAAGCTAGCAAGACCGTGAAAAGATCTCACTTCGGTCACATTAGTAGGGGTTGGCCAATCTTTGATGGCTTGCACCTTGGATTCGTCAACACTTAGTCCTTTCTCACTAACAACATATCCAAGAAACACAATCTGATTAGTAGCAAAAGTACACTTCTTAAGATTAGCATAAAGCTTTTCTCCTCGAAGCGTTTCAAACAATAACCGCAGATGTTCAACGTGTTGAGATAAAGTATGACTATAGATCAAAATGTCATCAAAATAAACCACAACGAATTTTCCAATGAATTTCCTTAAAACATGGTTCATGAGTCTCATAAAAGTAGAAGGGGCATTGGTTAATCCAAATGGCATGACAAGCCACTCATATAAACCAATGTTGGTCTTAAAGGCGGTTTTCCACTCATCACCCTTTTTCATGCAAATTTGGTGATAACCACTCTTAAGATCAACCTTAGAAAATACCTTTGCACCTGAAAGTTCATCAAGCATGTCATCAAGGCGTGGAATGGGATGTCGGTACTTGATGGTGATCTTATTGATGGGGCGGCAATCCATGCACATCCGCCATGAACCATCACTTTTAGGTACAAGAAGCACGGGTACGGCACAAGGGGATAAGCTTTCTCGGATGTACCCTTTGGCAAGAAGCTCTTGGACTTGCCTCTGTATCTCTTTGGCTTCCTCGGGATTGGTTCGATAATGGGGCCGATTTGGTAAAGGTTCTCCCGGGACAAGATCGATTTGATGCTCAATACCTCGGTATGGAGGTAAGCCAATCAGATCTTCAAAAAGATCTTGATATTCCCGCAACAACAAAGAAAGAAAAGAAGGAATTTCTTCCTCTTGATCCATTGTTAGAAGACAAGTGTTAGGTAAAAAGAGAAAACAACATTTTTGACTCAAAAGAGCTTTCTTGATGTGTTTTTCTTTGGCTATGGAAAGGAAACACTCTTGTCTTCTCTCATTCTCTCTTTTACCACTCTTTTCGCTATTTATTCCTTCACCATCCCAAAAGACCTTTGACTCTTGCAAATCCACTTGAGATTTCTTTTTATTTTCAACTTTACCCTTAAGTTTACCATCCTTACCCTCGGACTCACTTTGGAGTTGGATCTGATCGGCATGGGCTTGTTGGGGTGTTAAAGGCACCAAGGTAATCTTTCGGTCAACGTGTTGAATGGTGTATCGGTTGGTCACACCATCATGCACAGCTTGCTTATCATACTGCCAGGCCTCCCAAGTAGAATATGGGCAGCAATCATCTTAGGTACAACATCACAAAGTACCTTGTCTTCATAATTGCCAATTTTGAGGGGTACTTCAACTTGACAATTCACCTTGGCATGAGCGGAGTCATCCATCCATTGAAGAAGGTAGGGTCGAGGATGCTTGTGAGTAGCAAGTCCTAACTTATTCACCATATGAGAACTAGCAACATTAGTGCAAGAACCGGAATCAATAATGAGTGAACATACTTTACCATTCACAAGTGCTCTTGAATGGAAGAGATTCTCCCTTTGACATGATTGAGGGGTTGGTTGCACCTGTAGTACTCGTCTTGCTACTAGGAGAGGACCTTCAACCGGAAGACCGTACTCTTCCTCAACAGGTTGAGCATACTCGTCCTCAACAGGTTGAGCAGATTCGATCTCATCATTTTCTTCATCCTCACTGTACCATTCTCCATCTCTCATGAGTATAACTTTCGGATTTGGACATTGATGAGCATAATGACCCATACCTTTGCATTTATAGCATTGAACTTCATGAAGGGGTTTGGAAGGGGGACGGTTTTGGGAACGATTTTGGGAAGTGGAAGGGGTAGAAGTGGGAGATTTGGAAGGGGTACCTTTTTGTGGAGATGGGGGTGTCCTTTGTGGAGCTTTCGCCACTGGTTTGATCTTGGAGCCATGGTGGAAGTGCTCCCTTTCTTGAGTTGTCTTTCAATTCGGATGGCTTTATGTAACAACTCTTGAAAATTGTTGTACTCACATAATTCCAAGGTCTTCACAATGTCAGGTCTAAGTCCTTGAATGAACCTAGACATTTTTGCTTCACCTCTTTCAATAACATCGGCTCTCAAAAGGGCGGATTCCAACTCTTTGTGGTAGTCCTCAACACTTTTAGTGCCTTGGACAAGTGTTTGAAGGCGTTGGAAACATTCTCGAGTGTAGTAAGATGGCACAAATCTCTCTTGCATTTGGATCTTCAACTCTTCCCAAGTTTGAGGACCTAATCCAAGCCGATTTTCTTGATTCCACCATGTGAGGGCATAACCATGAAACTCAACAACGGCCAATTTAACTTTGAGGTCAGTGGGATAATCAAAGCAATTAAATACCAATTCACTCTTCTTTACCCAATCAAGGTATTCATCCGGGTTGCTTTTTCCGTAGAAAGGTGGAATTTGCAATTTGAAGTTCCGGTAAACCTGTTGAGCCATATCTCTTTGCCTTTGATTGTGGTGAGGTGGAACATCATCTTCTTGATCAATATTTGATTGACGATCATCTTCCCAATTTCGAGGTTCCTGCTCTTCCTCCTCTCTTCGACCAGCCTCAAGACGGGCTAGCCTTGCATTTAGTGGAGCCATTTGTTCCTGCAACATTCTTTGAAACTGTTCTAGCAATGCTTCATTAGCCATTTTTTTCTCTCTCAAAAAACTCACAGATTCTCTTTATAAACCTAGCAACTTTTTCTGGCTCAAAAAATTCTTGAAAAAGTGATTCAAAACAAGGCACAAAAGACACAATAAAATAAAACCTCAAACAAACCTCAACAGGTTGAGGGAAGTGTTGTTACTTTTTGCAAAACGGTTCTTTTGTGGGTTTTGGAAAAGGATATTCCGCAACTTTTGAAAGAACAGGTTTGAAAAGGCTCTGAGGTTGTTCTTTTTCTTGCCCTTTGTTTGAAATTGTTCCAAGAATTCTTCAAATTACCTTTTCTGCAATCTGTAAACAGGTTGAAACAGTAGCAGTTTTTTTTTCTTTTTTTTCAATGCAAATAAGATGCGATTTTTTTTGTTTTTTTTTCTATGCAGATTACACAACACTGGAACAAGAAATTAAAAATGGCAAGAACAACCGAGAAAAACACAATGATAACAAAAATGATATATGTTGCGGAATAAAAAGAAAAGGGTAGAAAAACTTCTCCTTGTTGAGCAACCTGGCTCTGATACCAATTGATGTGATTCCGGGAGGGTATCCTGGAACACGAGGAGCAGATCTAGCCAACAAAGGAGCAACACGGGGTATGTATGATTGATGAGGCGGAAATGTAAACAAAGTTGACAGATCCGAAATGCACAAAGCAAAACGATGCGGAAGCTTGTGAAACGAACGGATATGGCCGCCAACTCCTCCTCGGATCCTTGCCCAGGCAAAGATGGTGTTATGCCTTTGGCGACTCCTCCTTCTTGATACCAAAAATGGTCCAAGACAAAGAAAGCCTTCGTTGCCAAAATTGAGGGGGAATGTAGATGGGGCCAACACCTCCTTCTTCCAATGAGAAGGCAATATTGGTCTTAGTAGACTTGTAAAGAAAACTTAACAAGAATTGATTGGAAAATGTAGATAGGTAGAAAAGAGAATCACTCTCAATTCCAAGAAAAAGGAGAAATATATTTGATGATTGAAGTTGTGTCTTGCAAACTAACCTAGACCTCCTTTTATAGGACAAGGAAGTTGGAATTCTAAACCTATTGACAAGTCCCTTCATCTCCATTCTTAATGATGGAAATTAAAGGAGATGTAAATATGGGAATTTAAAATAATTATTTCTAAAAATTATTCTAGGCTAGCTAATGGGTAGACCTAGCCAAAACAACTCTGAAAACTGAAATAAAATGATAAAAATTCGAGTTGGAAGATGAGGGATGAGTTTTGGCCAATAAATGTGGAGTAAATGATCCTCATTTAAGTGTTCTTGATGGATGGCTTCAAGGCTTGTAACTCCTTCCTCACCAATGGTTCTGGATGATTTTGGATGACTCTTGAGTCCTCAAGGCTGCTGAAGTTCGTCCTTGAAGAGAAGTGAACGGTTGGAAGCTTTGGGAAAGCATTGAATGCGCCACCGCTTGTCTCAACAAAGTTGAGATATTCGTGAACCATGCACTTGGGCCAAATTGTCATTTGGTTGAGCCCAAACCGAAATGTTGAAAATTGTTTGCACCATTTGGGAATTGGGTTGGCCCAAATTGAGGAGTGCTTGCACTTTTCCTTCATCTTTATGGATATCTTCACTTTGCTCCTCACACTTTGCAAAACTGTGCATCAACAGGTTGAGAGCGTCCTTAGCCTTCTTAGTCCGGCTCCTTGTCATAGGTCCACCAAGGCCAACGAGCGGATCTTGATGTTTGGGCTTGGGTTGGGCCTGTTCCACGTCGCCCAAATCTTAGTCATCATCATGTGGGCCTAAGAAGAACAAAGCATTTTGGAAGCTTGGAGGACTCAAATGACAAGATGAAAGAAGTTTGAGGATAAAGGACAATTTCACAAGTTACACATTCCATCTCCAAAGGCTGGAAGAACATCAATTGGTCATATAAATGAGGAAACTAATGCATGAAATAAATTGGATAATTAGTATTAATTTTCATCAATTTAATTTGTAAATTTTCTTTTATTTTTCTTCCTACTCAACGTCAATTCTCTACCTATAAATAGGGGTTGTTTCTACACTTTGAGAAGGACACGTCATATATAAAATTCACTTTACAAATTTGAGAGAAAATTCTCTTCATTTCTACTACACTTTTCCACTCAAGTGATCTTATTCAAAGATTTTGATCAAGTTTGTTAAATCCAAGGTTGCTTTCTCTTGAAGAAAGAGGTGTTGGATTCATCTTCCTTCTCTTGGCAAAACTTCCCTTTTACTTGAACCATTTCTTGGATTTAAAAGGGGGTGTTGGCCAATTTTATCATCATTTTTCTAGATAAGAAAAAGATCTTCATGTGTGTTTCTTAATCCATAAGAAAAAAACATCACCAACGCATCCACTGTCCACAACCTCAATTGCCTCGAATGTCACATGAACAACTTCGATGCTAGCTAGGTTTGAGTGATCTGCAGAGTATTTAGGGAAACCTTAACCATCGAGTTTCAGCTTAGAATCTGAATCGGCACAATCATTGTCAGGTTGGAGTTCAATTGCCTCGAACAAGCCGCCATGGTTGAATTGAAGGCTGTGATTGGTTGAGCTCGAGTTTAATCTCCTGGAACAAGCCACCATGATCGAATCAGAGGCTAGTTGTGGTTGATTTCAATTGCGTGAAATAGGTTTCCATGGTTGAATCTAACGTTGGGACTAGCTGAGCTCGACGGTTGTGGATCTGGGTTATCGAATCAGATATGAGCTCAAGGAACAAGCCACCATGCATGATCTTCTAGCTCGGAGCTTAGCATAGAGTAGAAACCCCGACTTGTCGTAAGGTTAGAGAGAGGTTTTGAGTAAATTTCGCGGGCGGTCTACTTTAAGTCTCGGTGACTTATTTTCATCCCATTTTAAGTATTTGCATCAATCGAATCATAGTTTTTGAATTTGTGACTGATGTGGACATCAGCCCCATTTTTGAGATAAGGGACACCCATTCCTCCAGAGGGTCTAAAGGACCCTTGGCGAAGGCTCGGATGAGGAGAAAGCCACACTCTGGGCACCGGCGAGGCCCCAAGGCAAGTCCGTGGTCGCAATGTTCTTGGCGCACCCATGCCCCATTGGCGAACCCTTGGCCTTTGGCGAGGCCAAGCCTCAACGACGAACCCGTGGCTATTGGCGAGCCCATTGACTCTGGCGAACCCATGGTCCTTTTGGACGAACTCAAGGCCATTTGCGAAGCCAAGACTCTTTGCGACCCCCATAGTCGTTGGCGAAGACCCTGTGCCTCATTCCCAGAAACAAGCGAAGCCCAGGTGTTCGCCAAGCACAAGAGGCTTCCATACACCAGTCAGGCGAACCCTTCAACTTGTGCAGAGGTCCTCTTCTTCCCTTTTCCCGCCAAAAACAATTCATGGGGAAATGGGAGCCGCAAAAGCAGGTAGCCTACAATGTCACATCCGCTGCCACCTCTCATTTCGCTTACCATAGATCCAGGAAGCTGTTCCCTTGTCAAGACATCCTTTATTATTTACTTCTTTCTTTCTCCTTCTATAAAAGGAGGCTGTAACCTAAGTATTAGGAAGAACTCATATATTGTAAGAACACATATCCGCCGCGAATCGGCCATATTGTTCTTCTTGGGTCTCAAATCTTGCTCCACCAATCCATTAGTGATCCATTGCAAGAGGATCCAATATAATACCTAGCATTGTTTGATCTCGTAGTCAAAAGGTTCTAGGTCCCATTTTCCTTTCCCAGACATTTTCAAGGGCATTGCCTCACCTCGTAGTGAGGAGGTTCCCTTGGCCGAACTCTGTTTCCTTCGTGTTCTTCCTCTGTTTCGTTTCCAATTCTTTCTGGAAACCGCCTCAAACGAGCTAGATCCGAGCGCGTGATCACTTACCCCCCCCCCCCCGTGATCACATCAGTGACCCAATTAGGTCCTTTCCATCCACCCCTACCGTTAAGTTGGACGGAATAAACTATTCCCCTTAATTAATTTCTACAATAAACCTCATTATTTTAAAATTTAATCAATTCTACCTCAAATTTTCAAAACAAAAGAAAAAGGATTGAACTGAAAAAAAAAACATGATTTTAGGCCTAGTTCCCAAAACAAAAGAAATCATAAAAAGATAAATAAGAACACTTAATTTTGATAAATTAACAAACATAAAAAAAAAACAAGAAAACGTTTAGGCCTAGTGCCCAAAACGTTAAGATTTAAACTTGCTTGAGGGTTTGGTGGGTTGAACTGAAACTCATAGGAACTTGATGGCTTAAGTAGAACAAGGAAACAAGAAAAGGGATTGAAAGGAGTTTACCCGGAAAAAAATGAAACAGGTTCCTTCTTCTCCGATATGACTAGTTGTAGACGGTGGACGAGATGGCAGTCGGCGGTAGGGGTGTTCAAAAAACCAGCAAAACCGAGAAACTGAACCGAACCATATGATCCGAAACCGAAAAACCCACGAACCGAAGAAACCGATAACCCGCAGGTTCTAATTTTAGAAACCCGAGGATACCCGAACCGATTCGCATATGTATATTTAAAAACAAATTATCTAAAATTGCTTACTTCATCTCAATTTTTCTTTAAATTTCTTTTATATTATGTGTGAAAACTCATTTCATACAATAATGATACATGATTTTCAATGTTACATTGTTATTCTATTTATGCAAACTACTTTTCTTTTTTTATTCTCTAGATATATATATTTATGATACAAAATTTCAAAATATCTCTAAGTATATTGAAAGATTTTATAGGATAAGTACACTATGGAACATATGCGGATATCCGCTATCTGAACCTCAAAAAACCGTGAAACTCGGGTACTCGCATCATGGGTACCCGCACTCGACGGGGTGAATACTATTTTTTCCACTATCTGCCCCGGCCCGCCCCGTGAACACCCCTAGTCAGCGACGGAGCTTAGGTGGATCAGCAGAGGGAGGTGAACCTGATAGTGGTGATTTCATGGTGGATTGAGCTTCGGTTGAGGAGAAAACATGGTCC
Organism: Stellera chamaejasme; assembly: GCA_024586325.1. Taxonomy (NCBI): domain Eukaryota; kingdom Viridiplantae; phylum Streptophyta; class Magnoliopsida; order Malvales; family Thymelaeaceae; genus Stellera; species Stellera chamaejasme. Next base: position 4,225,416 of record CM044986.1, read on the forward strand.
GAGTAGAAAATAATTTTTCGACAGTTTCCCCTCTGTTAGGACATTTCCGACGATGTTATAGGGTGCGTTGGCTTCATCTCATCGTGGCGAAGCTAATGGCGGTGGGTGGTGGTGGTGAAAGGCTGCAAATCGAAGGGGACGAAGGAGGGGGCCGGCGGGAGTTATGCTCGATCGTTTCGTAGAGCCGCTGCCAGGGTGGCCGATTGGAGGTTGGTTGGAGGCCGATTTCTAAGTTTTGAAAATTTGGAGTAGAACTGATTAAATTTTTAAAAAATGACGTTTATTGTAGAAATTAATTAAGGGTGGGGTCATTTCGCAACATTATGTCCAACTTAACGGTAGAGATGGACGAAAAGGACCTAATTGGGTCACGAATTCAAAAACTAGGATTCGATTGACGCAAATACTTAAAATTGGATGGAAATAGGTCACTGAGATTTAAAGTTGGACCGCCCGCGAAATTTTGGTAGATAAATTTTTTCTGATCAAGAAAATTGAATAATTCAGTGGGATTGTTCAAAATATAATATGGAAAATCTTTATCGATCGAATGGAGTAATTCCAGTCAGAGTATTCTTGGGTATCTAATCAAGTTTGTTAGAGCATGCCCAACAGTCTCCCTAAAAGTTTTTCCAAAATGGAGAAGCAAGAGCCATATTCTTCAAATTATTTTTGCTCTAACTCCAACAGCTTCTCCAGTTTGGAGAAGCCTGCATTTATTACAACAATAAAATATTCTACATATTTGACTAATAATTAATGAATTAATATTTTTTATTTGAAACTGATTTTTGTATCTAATTAAATGTTGAGTTCACACCAATGAGAGGAGAGAGGAAGTGACTATTTATGTTGGAAAAGCAAATTTGGAGAAGGCTTTAAATTTTGGAGAATGCTCCAAATTTGGGGAAGGCTACCCATTTTTCCTTCTCCTTCCCCATTTTGGAGAATGAGATGGAGAATCTGTTGGACCCAAAAACAGCCCAAATTTCTCTAAAATTGAGCATTCTCATAAAATGGAGTACCTGTTGGAGATGCTCTTAAACTTTAAGCACAGACGGTGGAAGTCCCTGAGTTCAAGTTCTACATTCATAATGATTGCGTATAAAAAATAAAGATGGAGTAATTTGAAAACCGTAATATAGCTTTGAAACTTTGATCTTTCACTTAAAATTTTTCCAAAATTTTCAAAATTAACTTTCTCTGGGAGTTTTTTTTGCAATATTTCTCCACTCAGTTTTTTAAAAATTCAAACTACTACTACTCAATAATCTATTGGTTTTCCAAATTATTTCTAAAACATACGAGTAGTGATCGTGTGGCTCTTTTTGAAAATTAGAACGGTTTGCATTCTCATCAAAGGTCAAAATAGTTGCATATATTTCACCAAAAATTACAGGAAACACTTTCATGTTACTCGAATTTAGAAAGTAAAGGGGCAAAAAAATACAAAAAGAAAAAGAGAAAAAAAAAATGGCATCATTTCCTTCTATATTTCTATTCGATTCTGGGATCAACAACCGAGCACCGTTTTGTTCCCTCATACGGCGCATTCAACCATTTGAACAGCACAGGGAACGGCCACCGGCTCCGGCGACGGCACCACCGGCACCACCGGCTCCGGCGCCGGCACCGCCGTCACGGCGCACTTTTCCGGAACTTCCTCTGTTTTCTCTGTTTCCAGATGCTCTGTTCTGCAATTCTTCTTCTCCAAGTCCACCGGGTAGGTTTCCGTCACACCCAAGTCGCCCATAACCACTACAGTCTTGAGGTTCTCCGGCGCCGGCTTCTTCTCCGACGACAAAGCGTTTTCCTTTTTCTTGTATATCCCGTACAACACTATCTGAACCATGCCCAAGAAGAAACCCAGAACATTCGGCAGCTGAAAAACAAAAACCAAAATCCAAATGAACAAAAAGTTAGAATCTTGAAACAAGAAATTATCAGAACCCGACTGCTAACCGGGTCGATCGGGTTATAAACAGAAAAAAAGTTGAGAACTTTACTACTTACAGCTACACACAGATCCTTGATGAACATTCCGTAAGAGAACCACATAACCGCACTGATGGTGAGGAAGATGGACAAGGTGACTGGCATGAACTCCACACTCTTTGTCCGCACGACTCGAGCCACAATGCTCAACGGCGCAGCAAAAACAGCCACTGAAACAGCAACACATACCCAACCCAGAACGTCGACCCGGTTCTCGGGATCTTTCACCAGGAACTGAGTCATAACGAGAATGATGGAGAAGACTCCCATGTTCAATCCACTGAAAAGCTTCAACGCCGATTTCTGTATGGGAATAACGGTAGCTTTTAGCGTTATCCAATGGTAGCTCTTAGCGTTAAAACTAGAAAACACGATATTCAGTGGTAGCTTTTAGCGTTAGAGGTTCAGATGAAAGTTACGTACCCTACTTTCCCTGTTGGCGTAGGTGAAGAAGAGAGCGATGTAGATGGTCTCGACGACGCAGCCGAAGCAGTTGATGGTGATGAGAAGGAAAGCGTTGGATTTGAGGAGGGCGTAGTAGAGCCAGAGCATGGAGCTGAAGAGAGCCACCTGATAAGGCAGCGATTGGAAGCTTTCCGTTGATTTCTTCTTGTATATCCGGATAAAAGTTGGCCTGCATGGAACCAAATTAAGTTTTGTTACTCGATTGATCATTTCCAGAAAGTTTAGGGACGGTTTCTGATATACACCATTGATTAAGGAAATACTGAAGTACTTACACTGGAGCCAGGTAGACCATGACTGAGATAATGTTACCTGCCACCAACAAAGGTCATGACAATAAATTAAGTATTCTTTAAGAAGAAATCAATTAATTATAAGAAATTATATATGGTCATGCTGATGGAATTTGTTGCTAAACCTAAGCCCTAACATGAGATGCTAGCTAGCTAGGTGAGTCATCTTCTTTGGCTTGTACAATCATATTTTAATTATATATATGAACTATTTGAAATCACTCTATATATAGCTCCTAAAATTTACATGCATGCCAAACATGATATATAATTATGATTGTGGTAGATATGACATACCTAAGATGCCAAATGCAAAAGCCCATGATTCTTGGTTGTGGAGGAAACCCATATCTCTTGATCAAAATGAATACAAATGTATGTTGATGAAGAAGAGAGAGTAGAAGAGATCAAAATTAGGCCTTGATGTGATATTTGAGATATAGATACCAAGGAAACCCTAGCTAGAATATTCTCTCTCTAGCTTCCTCCTTTCTTTTGTTTCTCTCACTAGAATCGTTTGCTGAATTGATGATGGGAATGAAGGGAAGGGGTGAGGGGGTTTATATACAAGAGAAGGCAAATAGTGAAGAGAAAGCGAAATGCAAAAAAAGAAAAAAAAAACTCATTCTAATTGCATGCCAAATAAAAACTTCACTAGTAGTTGGAATAGCACAAATATCGTTTTTACTCCCTCTGGTTTTGCCTCACGCGCGTGCGTCTCTTAAATTCATTCCTTCGGCGCCAAATTAATTGCACCACTAGCTATGGAGTAGGCTGTGTGTGCTCTTTTCACCTTTTATTTATTATTTATTTTTTTTATTTAAAAAATGTTATATAGTTTTTTTTTTGTAATCAACAATAGGTTTAGGTAGGTACATGATAGTATTATTAACTTAGTTAACAGAATGATCTGTGTCCACATGATTAAACTCTCAGTCAGGCCCCTTGTCTTTCACATGCAATATATGCAAAAAAAAAAAAATTATGTTGATATGTCTTTGATTTACCTATAGTATTTCATCGGTAAGTCTCATGAGTACTTAATTTCGGTATTACAAATTCAAACTTTTTATGTAGAAATTGTTTTTTTTGTGACCCATGCATATTCTTAAATGATTATATGAGAGCATCACATATCATGACTATATAAACTTTAATTTATAATTCAATGTGATCATTGAAAAATAAAATTATACTTAATTTGAAAAATAAAACGTTAGGATTAAAAATCTTGGACAATAATGTAATCTCTTGTGCAATTATGGTAATTAATGAAACATCGGGGGGATTAATTTTTGAATAGCTATTCATTGCGTTGGGCGCACTATAAGCGTCTCAAGGACAGAAGAAGAAGAACATGGCATCGAAGGGCTCGCCGTGTTTCTTGGCGACGAACCGGAACTCACCAATCTCTAGCTACAAATTCGTCATTCATTCAGCGTGGAGCAACAAAATTAGACCGAAATTCAATTGATTCCTCTTCTTTTTCTCGCAAAATCAACAAATTCAACAACAAAAACCACTACCCTATTCTTATTGTGAAAACAACCACCGGCTCTGACGTATTTGTTCAATTGCGCAAAATGATAAGCTTCGACATCACAATGATGCATTCTCGATGCACTATGATGTGCTCCCGTAACAATATGATGCTTTCGTTTTGATGACTTACTGATGCATTTTGTTCTACAATCCACAGTGATACGCTTGATTACCACAATGATAAATTCATGATGCATAATGATGTTCTCGTGTAACAACATGATGCACTTGTCCCGATGACTTAATGATGTGCACGTTTTCTTCATTCTTTCTAAAGGATGCGCTTGTGGACCAAAATGATGCTTTAAGTTTCAAGTATGATGCGCTACCTTCCAAACATGATGCACTCGTTTTGATGATTTAATGAAGCACTCATTCCATTCAACCTCCCAAAATGATGCCTTTAGGTAACACTATGTACTCCTGCTGCACTATGATGATCTCCATTACAAATATGATGCTCTCGTTCTCATGACAATGTTGCACTCGTTTTTTTTAACATTTCAAAATGATACATTTGGTGACAAGAGTGATGCTCTCCCTTTTTACTATGATGCTCTCCCTTATAGACATGATGCACTTTTTTCCACTAATCATGCAATACAACTCACACATCATTAAGGTACGTAAACGTATCATAATGAGTCGAAGGCACATCATTAAGATACATATGCGCATCATAATTATGTCATCTGCAGCAGGTTGCAGTTATGGGTCGTGAGATATAAATCATGTCGTTCAACTGAGAAATTGGTTGAGAATGGAGCGATGACGGCTAGGGAAGCGATTGGCTGCTCCGGCATGTTCGGATTTCTTAGTGGCGCCGCTTATGGCCTCCCAGATCTTATCCGGTGGATTTCATGAATCACAGCGATAGTGGACATGAAAAGCGTCGTCGTCGGTGGCGGAGGGAGGCTTGTGGTTGCTGGCCTTGTTTGCAGACGAAGCGTGAAAGAAGAAGAATGACAGCTGGGCAAGGATTCGAAAGAATGACAGTTTCATGAATATGCCAAATGTGGATCACGGAGGCTCAGTGAGGTGAAATCTATCCCGTACCTTAAATTTTTACACATGATTTTATATTGTTACTATATATGCTAGCTAGTTCGATTAGTACGAAGATCATCATGTCATTTTCTGTTCAAAGGCTTCTAATTTATTATGTAAAAGGAATGATCTTTCCTTCTACATGCAATAATTACATATGTAAACATAACTAGCTAGTGAAAGAAAAACAATGATTAATTAATTACCAAATGATCATTACATGCATGTCAACCTATTTTCAGTGAAATAAACCAAAATAATACTGCTACCATAATAGTACATATATTTTGTAAATTATTTTTCAAATTTTACATGAACAATATGACGCTGCTCCACGCGCTAACGAAAAAACAATAATACATAATAAACAGAAATAAGTAAATAAATATATAAACCTATACAAATATTTATGATTATCAGTTGTTGTATGTAGCGAGTAGTCGTTTTATTTATTTATTTTAAGAGTATTAATTCGAGTGAAATCTGGAACACGTACAGATCTCCATTATTATTTCGTTCTAGTTCTTTCTCAGCAAATCAAAAAAGAGGTAAAGAACAAAAAATGTAGGGTTTCCTTCTAATTCTGTGTTGGCGTGTGCAGCTTCCACAAAATTTCTTCTGCTAGAATAAACTTGAAACTCCATAAAATTAGAATTAAAATGAAATCATATATATAGTATATAGGGTGTAATCTTTAGAGATGAATACTATATCATATTTGGATAGAGAAAATTAAAGTTGAAAAAAATAGAGAGTAAAAAAGACGAGAAAAGGGGAATATTTGATATAGTATAATGTAGAAGAACAGAATATATATATATATATATATATATATATATATATATATATATATATATATATATATATATATATATATATATATATATATATATATATTCTGTTCTTCTACATTATACAAGCCATCTGTCCATCTTTAACATTTTTTTGAACATTCCATCTTTAACGTTTTGACATGATGTATATAAAAGTTTTAAGAATAAATGATACTATAAATTCTTTAATAAAATTCTTCTAAGCTGTTAAAAAAAATGATACTATAAATTAGAAGACATGATATAAGATATATAATCAAGTTAATTAACAAAAAACTTTGGTAAAAAGGGTTAGATTAACACCACTTTATAAATAATGAATGTGTTGTATTATTTTTACAAAATTACCAGGAAAATTTTGTTTTTGTTTTTGTTTTCCCCCATTTTCGTGAACTTAATTGTGATGGTAATTATGATGACTAGCTAGGGTTGTTATAACCGACTAAAAGAACAATGTTTGGCATTTAGTATTACAGAATGTGTAAGAGGACATGTCTGAATCTGACCTAAGAATTAAAAGTGTACATATTGTTGTGTTGGTATCAAAGATTTGATATTTGTAATTAAATTATTATGGTTGAATTTTTTTTGTTTTTAAGTTAAAAATTCAGGGTGTGTGGGACAGATCATAAGAAGATCATTTTGACTCTATTTCTCGTTCGTGGCTCAAACTCCAACGCAAGCGACCACTCCTCATGACTTGGAGATTTCATTACGTGTCATTAATCATGATACCCTCACTTTTCTGAAATATTTGTACAATATTAATGGTGTGTTATTTTTCCAAGAGATCAATAGGAAAAATGTAGAATGTTTGAAAATTAATACCCCCTTCATCCCAATTAGGTTTGGTTAGGCTCGAAGATTAAGGTAGATTTAAAACTTTATATTCTCTCCATCCTAAACAGATACACTTGTTGATTGAGTACGAAGATTAAGGAATATTGTTGAATAGAGAGTAATATGGTAAAGTACACATAAATGACGAAAGTGACTTTTTAAGTGGGAAAGAAAATGAAGAGTAATAAGAAAAAACTGTGAAAAAATTTCCTTTTTAGGAAACGTATCGGTTATGTTGAGACAACTCAAAAGGAAAACGTGTCAATTTTACTGATCTGATGGAGAAAAAAATAAATAAAAAGACTTAAATTAACTTCACAAAAAGAAAAAAGAATCGAATTTGAATGTGATTACCCGTAAACTATACAAAAGAGGATATGCGGAAAACATTATTACTACATCTACATGTATTACTATGACACCGTTTGGGAAATAGTTGATTCAATTAGCTATAGCATTTTGGATAATTTTTTAATGATTTAGATCAAACAGTTAACCGCTAAACTCAAAAAGCTACTATTGATAGCTTTTTCAAAATGCAAAAACTACTTTGAAAAAGCTATTGCCAAAAACATTTTATATCCTTATGGCACTCCCATACAAAACCAAAACGTAGAATGTCTCTTTTAACTTAAGGCAAAAATAAAATAACGAGCCCTCAGGTTTTTATTAACTTACATTTGACCCCTTGTAATTTTGTAAACCAACAATTACATCTTAAATCTCACCTCTTTTGCCTTTACAGAAACAATTAGTGGTTTTAATCCCCCTCTTGGCAGAAAGGCCTCTGTTCAAGCAACATATGCAACTTGGGGTTACTAAGATTTAGTTTCTTGGGCCAAGTAAACATATTAATTACTCCTATTTTATATAGGATCACTTCAAACTTAACCTAAAAGCCTGTTGGAGGTTTTTTTTTCATAAGGTTGGAGGTTAGTTATACTTAAAATAGTAACATTCACGATGGAGTTAATGGTTAAGGAGATGGAGTTAATGGTTAAGGAGTGTAAGTACTGTAGGATTTTGAAAGGCAGAAAATCTAGGTTAATTAATTAGGAAAAATAATGAGGATGGTACTTGTAACATGTAGCTTCCCCAAAGTAAACTCCAAAATCTACTATTATATCTTATCTACTATTATATCTTATTACAAGATCATCTAGGTGGTAGGGCTATTTTATTGCTACTCTCTCATCGTTCGTTCTTTATTACCTATTTTATTGCTACTCTCTCATCGTTCGTTCTTTCCTTGTAGACTAATAGCATTAGGAAATTTGAATTTTTGATGAAACCGTGTTATCTCAATATAAATGTACATTAATTTATAATAGAAATTATTAATGGCATTCAATTGTTATCAATTTCTTTTTCGTGTTTCCTTTTCAGTTTTCACCAATTCTCTTCCCTTTTCCTCTCGCCTCTTATCTTTCTCTAAAATATAATTCCCAAATCTACTCTGTTTGTCACTTATTTTCTTATTTTCTAAATTATACTTTCGTTTCTATTCGTCGCATTCCTCCGTTAAAGATCCGACAGCTAGACAAACAGGCTCGGTGGGACAGGACGAATCGAGGCAAAGATCATCGGGCCTACTAGATGTGAAACACTGGATGTTGCGGGAAGCGGTGCTCGGCTTGGCGGCAGGATGACCAGAGCATGCCGGATCGCGGCGGTTTCTCGAAATCGATCAAATGTATGACTTATTCTTTGCCAAAAATCGCAATGACCGGTAAGTTTGAACTCGAATTAGGTGTCCGTTTCTTCCATATTTAATCCTTGCATCATAATCTACTCCTTTCAAAAAGGGAATTAAACTGCTCATCTATTTCAGTTTGTTTGAGCCAGAACATGTGATCGATCGAAATCGGTGAGTCTGTCAATCTGCATTTGTGTCTACTATTTCGCTCTTAGCGTTGAAATTATTTAATTTTGGTTTTCGATGAATTATATATAAAAAAACACAAAATCTCTCAACGTTCCATCCCAGTGAGATGCAATTACCCTCTGTAAGAATTTAAGACTGAATGTTCATTGTATGCAGCTAGAAGACAAGATATTGAAGCCTTTGGAGAGTTATGAATATAACAAAGATGAGATAAATCAGGTGAAGGTCTTATGCAAAACTTCCTAGGAACTGTATTATACTTCCATCTCTCCTTCTCTCTGTTGTTTGGATTCTGTAGTTATCAGGACATCATAGATCAGGATTTGACATGTAGAATTTTGTGACTACAGTTACATAATTGAATAGACAACACTCAAAATGCTGATTTTTTATGTATGTAGGTAGCATGCAACTCCAGGTCCTCTTTCATCGCAACAGCACATGATGGTGGTGAGGTCAAGGTATTTCAATATAGTTTTTGTTGTTAGATCAGGTAACATTTACATTGTGATATATAGGTTGGTTAACTAAACTATAATTATCACAAATTGTTGAAATTTGAAAATAATGTAAGTTTCCTGCACCAACTTGAAATTTGATTTCAATATGACCTTGGTGATTATTATTCATTTATCAATCGACAAAATTGGCTAGATTTTAAACTGTTCAGTGTGGTTGGTTGGTTGTTTGTCAATTATATTTTGTGTGATTCACGCAACAATTCGAAGCATTTTATTATCTTGATGAGCTCTATTGCTAGGAGTTCCGCCACATCTGTGTCCTATATCTAGAAGGAGAAGAAACGAGCAAGGTTATTCAGTATACATGGGCTCTTAGGTAAAATATCGACTTTTTTTGTGGTCTTGGTGAGTGATGTTTTCCACGTGACACGATGTTTTCTTCCCTGATCTACTACGATGAAACTTGATTTTTGGTTGTTATTATCGTCTATGAAGGGCTTTCTCTTTATTATCAGAGTGTTAAGTGGTGCAAATATTTCAGATTACAAACATCGAGACTTATATACCATGACTTGAAGCTAAGCTATCTTCCTTTTTAATCATGGTTTAAGCTTCACATTGTATTTTGTTAGTTCTTTATTTTTGGAAAATGATGTAAGCTGAACTTTCGTGCGAGATCAAGGAGCCGAATTCATATGTTGCTCTAAAAACCAGTGGGTAAATTGGAACTTAACATCCTTTTGTGTCTGGAGAAGAAAATGCTTTATTCTCATAATTCAATCTATAACTAGCTTTCGGTTCATCTTTTTCATTTTCTTTGGTATCAAGTTCTACAGTATTTGTGACTGTTATTTCTCTATACTTTTCAATTCCCTGCTTTATCCAGGTTGTAAGAGCCGCTCAGGTCATTTCAACTGAGTAACTTAAAAATTAATGCAACAACAGATACTTTGAGTTCATAAACTTGGAGATTGGTTGACACTCTTACATACTTCTAATTTTTGTTCTTCTTCCAATCTTACTTCTTTGATGAATTCTTTGAAGTCATTACTTTTTAGTCCAGACTGATTTAATTGAGAGCTCACATTCGTTGTTACTGATCCATATTCAGTGTGATGTTTTTTTAATTGAGTGATTTTTTTTATCTAATTATGTGAATTATCTAATAAATTAATATTTAAATCAGTTATCCCGTGCCGTAGGCGGGTATATACACTAGTTTTCAATCTACTTAGATATAATCAACTCCCTCCGCTTCAACAAAATTGATAACTATTTATTTTTGGGTTATTCAACAAAACTGATACATTTCCTGGAAAAAAAACTTTTTTTACATCAACTTTACTTTATTACATTTCTTTTCCCTTCTCACTCACAAAATTTATCTTATACGCCTATTTTACCTTATTACCCTCTAGTAAACAATATTACATAATTTTTGTACCCATAATCGATCATAGACGGGCTAAGTGCCTTTAAAGAAGTGATCGTAACTACTACCCTTGTTCACAAAAACAAAATGTTTCATTTTACTTTCGAGCTTATATTTAATTAAATTATTATTGGAGAAAATTCTAAACTATTATAGAAAATATATACGTGTATACCACATTTAAAAACTACAAAGAGTATATTTATTATCTAAATATAAACTATTCTATTTTGTTTGTCACACATCGTAGATGAAACGGTGAAATGTACTGAACATTTTAATTGGATGGAGTGAGTAAAATGTAAAAAAATACTATAAGCACATACATTACGTAATTTTCCCAACTTTTATGACGGAGAAATGAGGACGAAGACTGTCATAAACGTGCAACCCTTCTGTCATAGTCCCGTCATTTAAACTAATGAACTTAGAAGTTTATGACGGTTTTATGACGGATACGGCCGCCATAGAGTATTTTGTACAATCTCCGTATTTGTGATGAACGTTTGTGACAGATTTATAACCGATCTGGCCATCACAAAATGTCGGGAAAAACACACCATTATATGTCTCAACTACTAGTAGACTTATGACGGATATATGACCACCTTGCCCCTTATAACTCATTTTAAAATACTTATTATCGCTATTTCTTCTGAACACTTAGAGAAAAATCTGAAAGCTTCAAACCACCATATCCACCGTCTCCTACTTCAAGCATTGTCTCCTACTTCAAGTGCAGCTCAGCACTTCTCATTGATATTTCTCTCATTTTGATCATCTTAAAGCAAGAAGGTTGTTTAGCAACAAAGAAGATATTGCTGACTTCGGTACGAGTTTTTTTCTCTCTTCTAATTAATTTTTATTGGTATTTTTTTGTTTAGTAGATCTGTTAGCTGGTGTAATCTGGAGTTATATTTTATAGTTGAGCCTTAGTTTCTATATGTGAATACTCTTTAGAAGATTAATCTATGTTATACAGACTATTTCCAAGCTATATATGGGAATAGTGGTGTTAAAAATTACTTTTATTGATATTCATGGATTGTCCAAAATGGATTGTTCATAAAAACACAATCAGTGATTAGGTTGACTTTTGGATTTGTATGTTGTTCACAGTTAAGTAAATTTTGTTAGCATTTTATCTCGTTCCTCAGTATACCAGATTTGCAAAAAGCAGATTAAAGAAATGGGTATAATGGGGAACTAAGATGAAGTGCTACCGAAATTTACGTAAACTGTGAATAAAATAAAAATTCAAAAGTTTAGCATTGATTGAGTTTTTTTTGAATAGGATAAGACTCATGTACCCTTTAGGTGATTAATTTAATTTTGTCTTAAGTTGATTATTGTTAATCTTTAATATTCATACGTAGGAGTAACTATGGCTGAAGAGCGTGCTTGGATGTATCAACGTAAAAGTCGGAAGACTAGTCAATTAAATCTGGAGTTTTATGATGGGGTTTAGTTGTTCTGTGAATTTGCTTTTAATGTTGCTCAGGAGATTTGATAAAGCGAGGTTAAATCTCCGTGTAAGAAATGTAAACATATCAAGTTTTTTTGATAAAAGTACTATTGAGAAGCATTTGCTGAGATATGGATTTAAAGATGATTATTATGTATGAGATCTTCATGGTGAAGAACCACGTATCAATCCAATCATTTATCGACGTTACGAGGAATATAATGAACCTTCATCGGCGAACAATGTATCTTCATATGGAAATGAGCAGACTATTAATCGTGGTAATCAGGGATGGGCCGATTGCAAGCAAATGATTCGAGATGCTTTGTTTCCATCGAATAATTTTGGACATGAAAATAGTGGAAATGATCATTTTAACATGTCTGGCTTTGAAGAGAATGAAGATGTCATGGATGTTGACATTCCAAATGAAAAGGCACAACAGTTTTATCAATTGTTGACAGATGCGGCACAACCGTTATATGATGGATGTACCGAACACACAAGAATATCAGTTTTGACTGATATATTGAGTATTAAAAGTCAACACAACATATCTGATGCAGCTTTCAATAGCATACTAAAGTTTATGAACCATGTATTACCCAATAAGGAAGCATTGCCAGCAAATATGAATAAAACGAAAAGGACGATCAAAGACTTAGTCTTACCGTACCATAAGATTCATGCGTGCGAAAACAACTACATGTTTTACGGTAATGACATTGATGAAGTATTTTGCAAAGTGTGCATTGCGTGTAGGTATACGGAGGGGAGCATGAATGAATGTGAGAAACCGAAGGCGAAAAAGATTTTACGTTTTCTACCGGTAACTGAGCATCTGCAGCGAATTTTCATGTCGTCCAAAATAGCTGAATATATTACTTATCATAACAGTTTAAATAAGCATTCAAATAGTAGTATTGAACATCCAAGTCAATCTGAGGCATAGAAATTTTTTTATAATTAACGTTTATCTAAATTTTGCAGAAGATGTTAGAAATGTACGGTTGGGGTCATGTACTGATGGATTTAACCCAATGGCAGATATGGGCAACCTATATTTGATGTGGCCGATATTTATCACAGTATACAATATGCCACCTAATATATGCATGAATGAGGCATAAATTTTCATGGGATTGTTAATACCAGGTCCACGATCACCAGGTCGTAACATTGATATGTTCTTGCGGCCATTGATCGAAGAATGAAAAGCTCTATGAAATACATGTGTAATAACTTGGGACGCGCACCGTCATCAAAAATTTATGATGCGAGCTTGTCTACTATGGACGATCAGTGACTTTCCGGCTTACAACATGTTGTCGGGTTGGAGTACGCATGGAAATCTTGTATGTCCATATTGTTTGGATGGTGTAACTGGTTATCGTTTACCCAATGGACGTAAACCTTGTTGGTGGGGATGTCAAGGAGATTTCTACCTCATGATCACCAATTTCGAAACGATCGTAAGACATGGGGTCATATTCTTGGTCAAGATCGTAGAGGTCATAGTAAACCATTGTCTGGTCATCAAATTTTGATGCAAAACGAAGGGATTCAATTCCCACAATTTGGGATACCATGGGATCATGAAAGAGCTGTTGATTTTGGAACGAAGCATAACTGGATTAAGAAATCAATTTTCTGGGAGTTACCGTACTAAGTGGATCTTCAAGTTAGACATAACCTAGATGTGATGCATATTGAGAAAAACTGTTTTGATAATGTTTTTTATACAGTTATGAATGTGAAAGATAAGACAAAGGACAATTCAAACGCGAGATCAATATCCGCCCTGAGTCGAATTTGATCACAGGTCCTAACGGCAGACCATATCAACCAATGACAATCTATACTTTAAATGTGGATCAGATTGCGAATGTTTGCTTTTGGCTAAAGCACACCGTCAAACTAATAATTCCTTTTAAGGCATGAAGACTCATGATTGTCATGTGTTTATGCAAAAGTTGCTTCCAATAGTTTTACGTGACGCTGTCATAGATCCTATATGGCTTGCAATAGCTGAATTTAGAAAATTCTTCAAAATAATCTGTTCGAAGGAATTCCGGTTGTCTGACATTGAGAAATTGGAAGATTTTATCGCTGTGATGTTGTGCAAGCTTGAGAAGTATTTTCCTCCATCATTCTTTGACTTCATGGAACACCTAACTATTCATTTACTGTGGGAGCTTAGAATGTGTGGCCCTGTGCAATTCCGGTGGATATATCCGTTCGAAAGGCTCGTGAAAAAATTAAAAGCAAAATGTGTCAACAAGCGATTTCCGGAGGGATAGTGCCGGTACTGGTCGTAGGCACCGACATGATCTCGCACTTCCACATGGTTATGGGTAAGAAATACAAGACCAAACAGTCAAACATTCACGCCACCTTGAACAGCAAGGCCAAGAACCCATCTTGGGCGGAGAAGCCAAATTACATGAGGTTCAAGGCCAAGCGTCCTCGATACGTATCCCAGGAGGATTGGGATAAGCTTCTTACCTATTGGAATAGCGAGGAGTTCGGCAAGATATCAGCCCAAAACACCTTGAACAGGGCGGGTAAATTCTAATTATTATATTTTAAAACATACCATCGTATTATCTTAATTATAAAAACTTATAATTTTAGAAATTGATTTGTAGCAAATCAGGATGAGAGCGGTGCGGCTATAACACCGTCAAGGGGCCAGAAGTCGAAGGCTGATTTTTATGATTATTTGGTATGTTTCATTAATTAATATGTGTAGTTTAATAATTTTAAAATGACTAACATTTTTTTATTGAACAAGTTGAGGTCAGATTAACCCAAATATGGGATCATTTTCAAAAAGATGGGTCGACAATAAAAAAAGATTGCCCGGTGAAACAGAAGAGCAAGTTGCGGCATGGGTGGCTAGTCAGCAAAAGTATAGGGTATGTTTTTCTACAACTTAAACTAATATCAATTGTCAAATAACTATGTTATTAATTAAATTGTCAAATTGCAATTAGGAGAGGTACGAGGAATTGATGGATCAGAAGTACGGTCCTGATCAAGAGAGACCGTCTTTCGACATCGACATCTACACTGAGGTGACTGGGGGACCCTCACATGGCCGCTATGTTGGAATTCTTAGCGCACCAAGTACTTTTGAGATGATGTTTGAGCTCATCTCAAATGGAGAAGTGAGTTTCAGCTCAAAGTGAGTTGAAATGAGTTCTATGGAATTCAACTATGTGTATTATGGCTATATGGAACATTTGTGATGTTTCATGGGTAGCAACTACTTGTTAGCATCATTTTATACAAAATAAGGGTATTTTGGTAAAAGGACATGACCTTGGCAATTGATGTGCATGGTGTATGCACTCTAGTGCATGTGTGCACATATCTTGGAAGTTACCAAGAGATTTTTGGCCATGAGAGCCTGAAATTGGCGAAGAGGCACCTCAATGGTAGGCACCCCTTTGCCTAAAAGAGTAGTTACTTAGCTTTTGAACAAGGGAGTATACAAGGGGGGAGTAACCACTCCTTAGGCCGAAAGTATGTGTACTTTCGGCCATAAGGAGTTGTGACTCTTCCTAGTAACTCCCTACATCATCTATAAATAGATGATTTGGCCACAACACAAGAAACACTTAAGAATCCGAAACTCTTCTCTTTTCTCTCTAGTTCTTGGCCGAAATATTCAAGCATTCTTAGAGCATTTCGGGTGGAACTATTTTGTGTCTCTTTAACACAAAACAACCTCATTCCATTACATGCAATCTACCCTCATCAAGCAACTTGAAGGCTTGAAGATTCAATCGCAAGATTTGGAGCATACGTTTGGAGCAAGGATAAAATATCCTTACGCTGTTCTTCGAGGGTGCAAGGTACGCCTTCTATCTCTACTTCGTCCTCCTCCTTCTCCTCTTTCTTCTTTGTGAAAGTGGAGAGGCATGATTATGGAAAACACATCATACTATGAATCTCTAAATCAACACGCTACATTGGTCTACCTCCCCAACTGACGCACCCTTAGATGATTCAAACTTTTTACTAAAAATTCATTTACTTTTTAGAAATGGTATAACGTACTATTAATCTATTTAAATTAATTTACAACATGACACTAAGATGCAGCGTCAACTTCAGGACCAGCGGCAAGTCATCACTCAATTGGAGGCCACAGTTAGCAACATGTGGAACGCAATGGTGGCAAATAGAGTAACTCGCCCCGAGGATGTTCCACGGACGCTCACCGCCTCCTCATCATTTCATGTCCCTCCATAAACATCACAACCTTTGTTCCAGACTCTGATCCGGTCGCTTTTTACATCACAGCCTCCATTGCAGACTCCGATCCAGCCGCGCCTCCGTTCGAGACTTCGATCCAACCGTCTGTTACTCCTTTCCCGGATTACTGCGTCTATGGTTTTGCTCCTATCTCTCAGCCTCAGTTCCAGGCGTTTATTACTCCTCTGTCGACTCCGTCTACATCGTATGTGCCTCAGCATCTACCGCAGTCACAGCTTTTGCCTTAGCAAAACCTTGGCTCAGACTTGGTCTCAGTCTCGGCTTTGACTATCAGAAGACAGTGAGAATGACCTTCACCGATCTCCTCCGCCATGATAACTTTTTTCACAGCATTGGACCGTCAGCGAAGGGAGCAGGCACAGCAGTTCCAGTCGACACTGAGACTTCTTTCACAGCCACTGCTTATTCAGACCCCGATACAGCCCGATGGCTTGACGGCTCGACGGCTCGTGAGGATCCGGTTGATTCGCGGGATGAGGAGGAGGGCGGGGAGGACGAGGAGGATGTAAATGGATACATCAACAGTCGGGCGGATGAGTAGTTTATCTTTGTAAAAAAATGTTATATTTGAAACCTTTGGATTGTCAATTATGGATATTATTATATTTTTATTGCATTTAAATTGGTAGTTTATTTAATTATTAATGTTTTTATAAGTTTTTGGTTTTAAATTAATTTTTTAACCCATAAAGTAATAAGGAACGAATTAATATTTTCATTTTAAAAAAACGTGTATGAGGGCCTAATCCGTTATATGTGCGTCATAACCAGCCACATTTTATAATTCCACGTGGAACGTACATGACGGCCGTATCAGTCACAAATCCGTCATAATTGTGCAAGCCAGGCCCTCATACAAAAATGTGACGCCCAAAATAACAACGAAAAAAATAGCGACATCTCCCGTTATTATCATGATGGATAGACAACGGATACTATCGTCATAACCGTTGAATCAACTAGTGATACCTAATTAATCGTAAATTATTATGTTTTAATAAATAAAAATCTAAGATGAGCAGTACTATTTCTATTAGAACTATTCTATTATTAATGCACCCACCTTGTGATGGGTGTATAAGCCACCAACCATTTGATTCCCCATATATGATGCAATTGGTCCTCCCCAATAATACAAAAATCCCTAGACCCACAAGCAGTTATTATGAGTACTATCTGCGATTATTGTTACTCTTTTTAATGTTAAAAAGGACATTCCCTCTCAATCCTAGCTATAACCGGTTCATCATGCCATTCTGAAAATGCATTTTTTAAAATATTTATTTTTTTGAAATCATCTCAAATAAATAAATAAATAACTTTTTAAAAAATAAGCTTCACATTCCCCTCTCAATATATATATCTATGGGTATTGTTACTCTTTATAATTAATGCATTGTGTCATTTAAAAGTTAAACCTTGTAAAGCTTCCAACATTTGAAACGTATATAATTAGGTAGTAGTAAAAAATAAGGTTTGAAATTAGCAGTAAATCAAACCCTTTGAATATATATAGGAGTCAGTCAATCAATCTACCGAACCTTAATCACAACTTGTTGGGGTCACCTATATGAATCACGCGTCTCTATTCTGCTCTATTTGTTACGAGTCATCTGGAAGTTCCAGTAACCTAATATCTCTTTCAACTATACTTACACATGTAAGTTTAGCTCTTCTCTGACCTCGTTTAAACTCTCCTAAATCTCTAACCCATCAGTTTTACGCACTAGCGCATCTAATAGTCTTCTTTGAATATATATATAGGGATTTGGGTTTTCCTTTTATCGTTCATTCTAGAATTTCGCTAGAGTTTATGTACATTTTATTTCTTCAATAATATGATATATATATATATATATATGGATTTGGGTTTTCCTTTTATCGTTCGTTCTAGAATTTCACTAGAGTTTATGTACATTTTATTTCTTCAATAATATGATATAAGTGATTTCCGTTCAATACACACACACACACATATATATATATATATATATATATATATATATATTGAGGTTCTTAGTTTCTTGTGAAGCCCTAGAGTTTGTGAGTTACGATTTCCTTTGTACGTACGACGAGAGGGTCATTTGAGAACAATCGTTTCAATTAGCTTTAAAATTTATATATTTTTTTATTGGTTGATATCAAACAGCTACAATTAAAAGCAAAAACACTACCCATAGATGTTTTTAAAATGTAATAGCTACTTGAAAAGTTGTTACCAAACATACACGAGGCTTCCTTTCACCGGCGTTTCGCTGGCCTCAGGGGAATTTCTATCTGGTTCTTTCCTCTCAGTTGCAATTCACATTGTAGAAAACATTCAAACTTAAAATGGAGAAAATATCTAACACAAAAAGGATCTTACTCGTGTGAAACTAGTTGGGGATTCCTTATGAGTACTCAATGAGGAGCCTTGTAAAGTTAGAAATTCTATTATTTCAAAGACGACAGAGGAAATGAGGTTGACAAGCTAAACATTTTGAAACCGCAATCGTTTCTGTCGATGTGGCAATCATCTCAAAACAATCGCCAACTTTCGAATAGACTTTTAGGTGAGGAAATTAAATGAGAGTACAATGACATCTCGTAGCTCTAATGATTTATGTGAAAAGGAATGTGAATTAAATTGTTGATTTTGATGCTTAATAATCATTTTAGCTTCACTACTGTTTTGATGGCTACGTCTTGCTCTGCATGAAAACCCAAATGCATGGCTATGAATTATTAGGGCAAAGTTCTTATGAATATTTTCTCTTCACCACTCAAAATATCATGCCCGCTTACTCGTGCACGTACTTTGCCTGCATCATGATTAATGATGACTAATTACCATTAAGTTTCTAGTTTTAGGGTCAGAAACTTTTAATAACCCTAATTACTATGACGGCTGTCATCATATCACATTGCCAAAAATGTACTTTAGGAAAAAAGGCTTTCGTTGTTCAGTATAAGTAAAAGATATACCTGTCTGACCTAAAACGTTAATGAAAGAATTCCTTTTCTTTGTCTTATTAGAAAAAAGCTGAAATTAATGTTGTTTCTTTAAAATTAAACCAATTTCACTTTATTATACTTAAATCTTAGGGTAAATTACAAATATATATCTCCCCCATTCAGTTTACCCCATCTATTTTAAAAAACATTCAGTTACCCCACATTCAATTACCCCTCTTGATCGTTTTGTGATGTTAATTGACCGTAAAAAAATTTAGGGTTAACTACTTCTTATCACTAATATTTCTAATTATACTTTGACCTCGACATTTAATTTATCTTCTTCTCTCACTACGTAGAGAAAACACGTTTATCACGGCCTACCGCGCGGTAAATGCCGCGGTAAACGCATTTACCGCGGCCTACTGCGCGGTAAATGTCGCGGTAAACGTGTTTTCTCTACGTAGTGTCTTCCTGTCTTCCTCCCAAGCCGGCCATCCTAGCCAGCCGTCGTTATCGATTGACCGTCACAAACAAGACAATGTCATCGCGATGCAAGTGTGCATGAACCCGCTCTTCCCTAACTGTTGTGAAGTTTTTTTTTTATCAGTAATAAGATTGAATTTAATAAAAGAGAGAGGATAATATGTGTGTTACAAGATGTGTACACAAGAAGCTTGAGACCCACGTGTTGAGGGTTAAACTACACACACACAACCTGAAAACCCCACCCAACATGAAAATAGAGCCACCCTGCAAATCGAAGAAAGAAAATGAACGCAAAGGGCACAAAACACAAAAAACTAGCGATATTATCTCACACCATCATATGCCTGAAGAAGGGGAGCTAGCAGCCAATCCGCCCAAGACAAACGAAGCTTTTGAGACCTGCTGTTAATACAAAGGAATGATAAAACCTATATTTCCACAAAGATGCCAGAAGCTCCCCATGGAATAGGAATATTATGCATAACAAACTTGCCTCGGGCCTTTCACAACGTCCAAGCTGAAACATAGACAATTGCATGCCACACCTGCAAAAATTTTGGAGGAACTTGGGAAATCATGTCTCCCTATAGAACATCAACGAAACCCAGGAAGCATCTGACATCAGTGTTGCACAATGTCACCACCGCTCTCCCAATCTCTAACGCATGAGGGCAATGGACGAAGACATGATCAATTGTCTCCATTACGCCGGAGCACAGTGGGCATAGCGCTAAATCTATGTCCAGTCCTTGTTGTTGAAGTTGATCACGAACCGGTAAGTATCTCCTTGTTGCTCGCCAAATGAAGTTTTTCACTTTCTTGGGGACTAGATTACACCAACGCATTGGGAAATTGTGGCCTGCCACTAAAGTCGCTTGAATCATCTAGGATAGGTTCCGGATTGAGAATATGCCATCTGGTGCTGATTCCTATCGCCAACTATCCTTTTTTCCCAATTTAATGGTGGACGCAAAAATGGTTAGCAGACGTTGGAAATCTCCTACCGCCCTCCCCCTCAACGGCCTCCTCCAACTCCACTCCCAGCTCCACTTCCTCTCCACCCACCTAATCTTCTATGCCACTTTGCTATGTTGGTGATTGTCCAGCTCATAAAGTTTTCAAAATCTTAACTTTAGAGGAGAATCTCCCACCCACTCATCTTCCCAGAAATTTGTACTATCTCCCATTCCCACCACTCTTCTAAAGAGATTCCTAACCCTCCCCCCAGACTCTTTATTTCTACCTATGCTTTAAGAATGTCCTTCTAACTACTCCACCCCTTTACCACTCCACTCTCCAATGAACCTAGGAACCCCCCGTAAATACTCACCACCACCTTCACCCAAAGGCGACCCATCCACAATCCACCACCACTTCCACTTTTCTAAAAGAGGTAAGTTTTTACCCTTCAAACTACCTACACATAACCCTCATATTTCACTATCGCCAAACAACCTTTCAATCTTAGCCCATATAAGTTTCCTACCCTCCCCTGAAGCCCCCCAAAAGAATTTATTTATGAGGTTTTCTATTTTCCTCACCACTCCAAGCGGGGCACGAAATATTGAAAAGTGATACGGGGGTAAGCTTCCAAGAACCGAGTTCATCAACGTTAGACAACCACCAATTGACAAAGTTTTGGCCTTCCAACTTGATAATTTGTTTTCCACCTTTGCCACCACTGGATCCCGACTTGCTTTACGACTCATGTTCATACGCACAAGCATCCTTAGATAGATGAATGGAAGGTATGCTGCTACACAACCCAGAATATGAGCCACTCTATACACCTCCTCTATACCAAACCCCACTCCAAAAAGTCTGGTCTTTTCCAAGTTTATTTTGAGTCCTGATGCCATCTCGAAACACTGAAGAAGGCTGATCAAAGATTTTGCATTATCTGCCGACCACTCACCATAGAAGATAGCATCATCAGCAATCTGTAAGTAAGATAAGCCAACCCCATCCGTTCCCACCTGGATTGGCCAAACAAGTCTTGACTTACCGCCTCCTCCATCATATGATTAATCATCTCTGTAGCCAGAATAAAAAGGAATGGCGAGAGCTAGTCCCCTTGCCGAAGCCCCCTTTCCATACCACATTCCGTAATTGGGCTCCCGTTCACAAGGACTGATACCTTTGCTGAGGTCAGACAACCTGCTATCCAGCTTCTCCATTTTGACCCAAAATTCATTTGATGCGGCATTAAGTCCAGAAATTTCCAACTGACACTATCAAAAGCCTTCGCAAAGTCCACCTTGAGCGTAAGCATTTAACGTTTCTCTCTTTTGATCCACGAGAGAACTTCGTTGATTGTTAGGTTGCCATCTATAATCTGTCTCCCTCCAATAAAGGTTGATTGTGTCTCACCAACTAACACTTCCAAGACCCCTTTTAGCCTTTCTGCGAGAACTTTCGCCTTGATTTTTAGAAGCACTCGATTAGGCCGATCAGTCTATAGTCCGAGATGATTTTTGGGTCTTTCACCTTTAGGATTAGAGCAATACATGAAGAATTACAGCCCACCCCAAATTTTCTCGAGTCTCTGAATTTAAGCACTGCTACTAGGGGTGAGTAACGAATCGAGCCGAGTCGAGCTCAGCTCGAGCTCGAGCTTTAACGAGCCCGACGAGCCGAGCCTCGAGCTCGAGCTCGAGCCGATTTCGAGGCTCGAATAATATACGAGCCGAGCTCGAGCCCGAGACGTTCGGCTCGACGAGCTCGCGAGCCTAACGAGCTCGCGAGCCTAACGAGCTCCCGAGCCTAACGAGCTCGCGAGCTCGTTTGGGGCCGAATCGAGCCTAGCCGAGCTCGCGAGCCTAACGAGCTCGAGCTTGCGAGCTCGTTTGGGGCCGAATCGAGCCTAACGAGCTCGAGCTTGCGAGCTCGTTTGGGGCCGAATCGAGCCTAGCCGAGCTCGCGAGCCTAACGAACTCGAGCTTCACGAACCTTCGAGCCGAGCTCGAGCCTAGCCGAGCTCGCGAGCCTAACGAGCTCGAGCTTCACGAACCTTCGAGCCGAGCTTGAGCCTGTCCCGAGCCGAGCTCGAGCTCGAATTTTCGGGCTCGTTCGAGCTCGAGCCGAGCTCGAGCCGTGCCCGAATTTCATGAGCTCGAGCTCGAACCTGCCAGGCTCGGGCTCGGCTCGGCTCGGCTCGAACTCACCCCTAACTGCTACTGGTACATCCATCCGGACCTGACTCTTTCCCACCTCCACACAACCACACAGCCTTCTTGATTTCCTCCTCTATAAATGGGTCTTCAAAGGACAATCTCTGATTTAGGCTCAACTTCTTGAATCCGTGGCTAAGGAACTCAGGTATATCCTTTATAGGTTCCTTGAAATGGTTGCTAAAGTACTCTAGCACGACATCTTTGATTTTGCCTGGATCCTCTACCCAATTTCCATCTAGAATAAGCCCTTTGTGTTGGAATTTCCTGGCGCACCAAGAACTTCTGAGCAAATACTCCAGCTTAGAGGAGCTAGGAGTAACTTGACGGAAAAGTAACGATTAGAGAACATTTTATCAAAGTAGGGGTATTTTGGTAAATGTGGGCTAATGCGCTTAAAGGAGCTCGAATATGTAAAATGGAAATGATTGGAATTACTTTGTGTAATTCGGACCTCATTTATCAATCATAACCACCTATAAAGTCACTTATCAAAGTAAGGGTATTTTGATAATTTTGGTGTAAGGTGTATGCACCTTAAACCATGGAATAACTCCGTCTTTGTCAATTTATAAGGTTGGCAATGTAGTTGCCAATTTATGAGGTTGGAAATTTATGAGGTAGGCAATGTGGTTGACACATTTAAGGGAGAGCTTTTGGTAGCTCTCATTCATCTATAAATTGATGAGAGGAAGTGTCTTATTCTCCATTCTCTTATTCCATCATCTTCTTCTCCTTCTCAATCTCTCTCAAAGTGCCAAATTCTTGAGGCAAGTTTTGGAGTATTAAGGGTGGAATTATTTGTGTCATTCCACACAATATCTTTAAGGTGCTTCACATCTCATCCGTCCTCTCATCCGGATCCATTCACCTTTTTTAATTAAATAAAAAGTTTACTGCGGCGTTGGGCGTGGTTCATCCGGATTCATCCACCTTTTTTTAATTAAATAAATTGTTTACCATGGCGTTGTGAGCTCTAAAGCCCTTTACCGCGAGCTGATTTACCGAGGCATTTACCGCGGTCTCTCCACTACGTGGAGAGGAGGGCGATTACTGCGGCCCTCAACGCAGTTGGGCCATGGTAGCTACTACGGCGAGGGCCGCAATGATTGTCGTAATAAGAACGGCCGCAGTTTCTCGAGCACTGCGGCTGAGGCCGTGGTGCGTACTGCGGCCTCACCACGCAAGAGGCCGCAATAACCATTTTCAATAATTAAAAAAAAGGTGGATAAATTCGGATGAAATTCATCCGAATTCATCCACCTTTTCCCAGAAATGCCCAGAAACCGGCAGCCAAGGAGGAGCAAGTGGCGGTGGCGGTGGCATCAGTGGAGCGGCGAAGAAGAAGGAAAATAACAAAAAGAAGAAGAGAGAAGGAAAAGAGAAAGAGAGAAGAAAAAAATGAAAGAAAGAAAGAAATGAAGAAGAAGAAGAAGAAAACGGAAGAAGATGTAGAAAGAAATAAATAAGAAGAAGAAGATAGAGAGAAAGAAGATGGAGAATATGAAGATGGAGAAGATGAAGATGAAGAGAAATTGAGAAGATGAAGATGGAGAGAAGTGAAGTAGAAGATGAAGATGATAGAAAAAATGAAGGATGCGGCGGGTGAAGAAACCCTAAAAAATGGTTTACTGCGGCCTTACCGCGGCCTTGTTTACTGCGGCCCTGGCCGCAGTAAAGCCTACTGCACCATCAGCTGCGTCAGTTTACTGTGTCTTTGGGCTTACTGCGGCCCAAACCGCAGTGAGGGCCGCAGTAAGAATTGTCTTCCCCACGTAGTGCTCCCTCGGTATTTATCCGGATTCATCCACAAAACCCAGAAATCTTCATCATCCAACCCGAGAATCCTTCAACCTTTATCCAGACCATCATCCAAATTCAAATTGTTCCCATCCTACAACAAAAACCCAAAAACGACTCATCAAAAAAAAATTACATAAATTAACTAATAACTAATAATTGGAAAACTGAAATAACTAATAATTAACCAAAATAATTAATTAACCCGAAATTAAAAATTAAGAAAAATACTAATAATCCACCAAAACTAAAAGAAACCATAAATAAAAAATTATTAAAAATACTAATAATCCTAAAAATCAACAAATATCAACCCAAATCTAAATAAACTTATATGAACAAATATCAACAAACAATAATCCAAAGAGAGTGTTACCTTCAAAAATGATGAAGGTTCGGCGTTGGAAGAGGGAGGAAGAAGATGAAACGACGGTGGTGGAAGAGGATGAAGCTCACCAGCAGCGGTTCCCGGAAATTAAAAAAAAAAGAATCAGATCCGGATGCAACTTTGAAAACGAAAATGAAAATGAGAAAAAAAAAAGACTACCTGAATACAAAGAGACCGGCGCCTCGATGGTGGAATGGCCATCCTACAGTGGCAACGAGCACAAACGGCGTTTGGGAGCAGTGATTCTCGATAGAGGGAGGGTTTCGAGTTGCTGAAGTTGAGGGAAGGGAAACCTTATGGCTTTAAGGGCTTTACCGCATGGCTTTACCGCACATGTTGCTGCGGTAAAGCCCAAGCCCTTGGACCTTACCACGCAAGAGGCCTTACCACGCATGGGCAGAGGTTTACCGCGGCCCTCGCCCCATGCCATTAAGGGCCGTGGTAAACCTTGCATTTTCTATGTAGTGCTACACCATTACCTTGCTTAGAGCCTCGGCGAAACTTTGCCAAATTCTCCAAACTGTTTTGAAGTATAATTAGTGCAATCGCACCTAAAATCTTTAACAATCAATTAAAACCACAAATGGTCAAAAGTGGTCTAACTGTACATTTCACTATACCTCATGGGGGTTATTGAAGATTTCTTAAAATATGGAGGGCAAACAGTAGACTTCACTAAACCTCATGGGATATTTGTAATTTACCCTAACTTTTATGTCTTCAGCTCAATATTTATATGAACAGTATAATAGCAACCATAATACTATATTTTTATAAAGGCATTATGTTAACAAAAACTTAATATCACTAATTAATTAATCGATTAATATATAGCCAACCACAATATTTTTTAAAACTAATAACAGCAGCAATTGATTGCCCTTTTTTTCTTTTCTTTTCTTTTTTGATTGTTATTGTCGCTTGGTGCAAAGCATCGTATGTTTTGAAGCGTCGACTATCTGACATCTGTTGCGTTTGGTTAGGGATATTTCGGTTGCGAAATCTATTGGAACACTATCATCAATTCATCATATGATTAGTTGATTGATCATCAAACTTACCAAGTTTCTCCAAAATTGTTTAATTTATCTGAATATTGATCAAAGAGTTACAATTACTTGTGTACATTTACATGAATGTAGAAACAGAAACTTAAGCACTGATTTTATGAGGGTTTTAATATTTGGCCTTTCCCCAAATATGAGGGTTGATTTTGGATGTTTGTCTCCATCTATATATATATCTTCGGTATATAAATTATATATATATATATATATATATATATATATATATATTATTTATAAACTTAGTTGGGGCTGATTAAATAGAAAGAGAGAGTAGGGTGAGAGATTTGATTGAACATATGGCAAGTCAATTTCAGCACCAGAAAGATCAGAGAAATGGCAATAATTCAAATAATTTCATACATGGAAAAAATAATAGGATTAGGGCGTAGCATAGGATAAACTCTCATCACGTATAAGATGACGACGACTGAGGATCATAAAATCATTGTAAGGCGATGAGTGATCGATGAGGGTACTGTTGGCTGGATATGATCAGGTGAATGAATGAATGAATTATTGGGTCGTATTTATTTTGGGACATCAACCAAAGGGCCCTCCAGCTTTAGGGACTCCGACGGGACGAACGATGTTATGGTCCGAAATCGAACCCTAACTCTCCCTTTGCCAGCCATATATGGCTTGGCGAAGTATGGCGCGTTTTTGTACCAAATAATATATGCAAGTGGTCATTTGTCTTATGTCTTGAGTCTTAATTTAACCTAGCTATTGATTAAGTTTCTAAGGATGAGATGGAGGATTTGAGCTCATCGAGTCTCCAATATCCTCAATTCTCTATGTAAATGTATCAAAAATAAATAAATGACTTGTATCGTATTCAACTTTCAGATATTCTAATTATATGCATTTCCATATATGAGAATATATGCACAAGTGACTTGTCTTGTGTAGGTCATATAATTGTGCTCATTTGCGTTTTAACATTTACAATGAAACTCTTAGGCCATTTAAGTCATTTAAACCAACTTAAGCAAATATATGATATATTCTTTTCATTTTACCATAAAATTGGATATATAAACGTTTAAAAATATAAAGTTACTTAATTAAGAATTAAATATTGTATGCTTTAATCATATAAATGAGTTAATCTAATGAATATTCTGCTTAAGCCAATTCAAATTAGTTTGGATTAATTCATATTTTCGTGTGATTAATTTAAAAAATGACAATAATTACCTATAAGAAATATTTAAATAACCGCGGATGCACTGTTAACCGTGAATATCCGCGGTTAGCGGTCGTGGATTTGAACTTATAACCATGAAGTATAAAACCGTAAACCGCGGATACAAAAAAGAAACCACAGTTGGCGGTTGCGGTTTAAGGGGTACTACCGCGAATTAACCGATCTGTTGTCATCTCTAATAACAATCGTTAAATATCAAGCATATACTCCCTCTGCCCTAGCAAAATTGATACGTTTTTTAATTATCCTAGTAAAATTGATACGTTTTCCAAAAATAGAACTTTTTTAACATAAGCTTTATCTTATTAGTCTTCATTTCTCTTTCCATTCAAATGTAACTTTTGTCTTATATGTCCACTTCTAATATTCTTTATCCCACACATCTAATTAACGTATCAATTTTACTAAGACAAAAATAGTATAATTAGTTAGTGACTTGGACTACACAGTACTTGTGCCCGTGTGTATACACATACACAACATTCAATCAATGGACTAAAAAAGTCCATGTATAAAATGCTTAATTATCATGTCTTGTCTGGTGGCATTCATGAGTGAGATCTTCCCCTACATAAGATGGCATGCACACGTGGAAGATTGTGAGTGGCTAGAGGAGCCAGCTCAGCAATTTAAGATTTATCAAGAGTATAGTCCTCGAATTATTGGGATGATGAGTTAGATGTTTAAAGATGGCATGCACACGTGGAAGACAGTGATGGCTAAATGTGTTGATTGTATTTTGAGGAAGATCCTTCCTTGGTGCTCTGGTCCAATCAGGTGCCACCTAGCTACAGTACTAAAATTCTTCTATTTATAGATAAAAAATAGTACTGTATAAAAATACAAAATAAAAATACCGTATGTCACTCCTAACCGGAATTGGTTCTCAAGTTCGATCCAGTGGTCTCCCATTTTGTCAATTTCTTAATAAATTATATAGATTAAAATATAATTTGGGATATTACTTCCGTTTCCCCAAACACTTTTTACCCCCGAATTATGAGTCAGATCAAATAAGTTCCAAAACTATATGAAGTGTGAGGTATTCCAATGTGTGATGATCAGTTGATCCGATTCATTCTTAGACAAGGTGATTGGACAAAGACATAAATTTCAAGGACTAATTTATGCGTTTTTAGAGCTTAGGTACTGATTTTGTTTTAAGAATTTGGGAAGTTTCAAGACCAAACAGTGTTTATATACACAAAGGGAAATGTTATAGGTACATGACAGTCATTTTGGACACTCTTTTGCACACTTTTCCATTAAAAAATTGTCATATAATCATTTTTGTGAACCTACTTAATTTAGGGTCCACCAAAATGAATACATGACAAATTTTTAATGGGAGAGTATCCAAATAAGTGTCCAAAAAGACTGTTCATAGCATTCTCGGTACATAAATGTAAGAGGGGAGAATACCTTAGAGAATCTCACAAGAAACAATTGATTTATTCTTAAATCTTGTTTATTTCTCATCATTTAGTAGGGTTTAAAAGAAACTCTTTTCCATTTTTCTTGAATCTTAAAACTTTCCAATTTTCATGTGGAGGTTTCATCACTCGTCAGTTAAGAATATATGTGGAAAATTCTGTTTTTTTATATATATAAAAAAGTTGCCTTAAGAAGAAACTTGACAATAATTTGAGACAATAAAAATGGCAAGCACTTTGTAAATTGAAGAACATTACAATTCAGTTTTCTAACTCATGGTAAAATGGGATCGTGCTTGACCCATGTGGCATGATACATGTTATGCTGCCAAGGATGATGACTGGAGTTAAACTTATGGGTAAATAACAAACACAGTTCATCTCAAAACTACCAAGGAAGTCCCTGAGGAATGTTATTGAGGTAAATTGAGAGTAACCACTTAGGGCTGTAAACGAGTCGAGTCGAGCCGAGCTCGAACTGTGCTCGGCTCGAACTCGGCTTGAATGTTTTTGTTTGAGCTCGAGTTTTCGGCTCGATAGCTCAACGAGCTTTCATGATACGAGCTCGAACTCGGCTCGAATGATTGCTCGAGTTCGGCTCGAAAACCTGTTAACGAACATTAGGGGGTTTCAAACTTAGAAATTGGGGGATGCGTTTTTCACCTAATAACTAAGGGTTTGAGAGGTGACAGTGACTCACCGCAAGTGTACGGTGGTCGCAAGTAATATATCCGGGAGTACCGGGTCGAACCACAGGGACTTTTAATTCTATGTGTTCCAAATACTAGCTAATTCTAAATTAAAGGGACTAAATTGATTAAATTAAACTAATGGAGACGGATGGATTTAATTAACCGATTAATGAAGTTATCTCCTAGGAATTTTGCTCCACTTGGATCATGGGTATATGGATTATAAAATGGCTCATAAACATTCATGGATATTATTCGGATTTATGTAGGAAAATACATTTGGTCTAAACCCCTCTCTCAAGAGTGTTTAGAGATAAATTTGCCACAATGTCTTGCATCCTAATTTATTATGAATTAATCAATTTTCCTCCTAGGTTAATTATGAACTCTCATTCAATAATTAACCTAACATGCATTTCTCTACGATCTAATAAAATTAGCTTATGTCTAAGTCTAATTTTACCAAGATTAATCCTCTCTCAAGGTATTTAATCAATAATTTTAGAGAACACAAACATAAATTTACAAACAATATCCATTCATCAAAAATATTATATACCCATAATCCAAGCTTTACAAATTCCTAAGAGATAATAGGAAATTAGTTACCCATGCTAATGAAGAGCATAAATGGAGAGTAATGAAAGAAACCCATGCTCTAGAGTGGAAATGAGTGTGAGATTAACAAAGCTCAAATGAAGGTGAAGCAAAAGAAATCAACTAAATCTGAGCTAAGAATTGGATTCTACTCAGAAAAATGATGAAAACCCTAGCTCTAATCTAAAAGAGGTGAAGAAATCAAGCCTCAAATGGTGGAGCTCCTCCCAATCTTGTTTGTGCGTGATGAGTGATGAAGAAAATGTTGGTTGCTGCGCAAATGAACGATGCCCTCTTCTGAAATGGGGCTTCTCTTTTAAGTAGGGCATGTTGGCAACCAAGGGCTAGGATTGATTCATTAAAGAAATCAACGGTCAAGATTGATTCCCGAAACCAGGTGATCACCTGGCGTGATGATCACCAGGTGATCACCAACTTCAGTACTCTGCAACTTGATGCTCCCTGCATTTTAGGTGATCACCGGGTGATCAACTCATTCATCTCTGAATTTTAGGTGATCACCCGGTGATCAACTCGCTTCAGCTTGAGACTCTCTGCAATTTAGGTGATCACCAGGTGATCACCAGGCGATGGACTGAGAGCTCCTGCCTTTTAGGTGATCATCAGGTGATCACCAGGCGATGGACGAGAGCTCCCGCCTTTTAGGTGATCACCAGAACACGAAATTTCCCTTGTTTTGATCCTCTTGTTTCTTCTTTTGTTTCATCTTGCCCCAAAATATCCTGAAGTGCCAAAATCAATAATTTTATGAGGAGAACAATTCAATTTTCAATTTAATCCATTAAATACTTCCTCAAAATTAGAACATAAAATGGCCTTATCAAATACCCCCACACTTAAGCAATTGCTTGTCCTCAAGCAAATCTTATCTACATGCATGTGTACCAATATCCGCTGGAATTGAGTTTTAGCTTAGTAACAATCATTAATAAATATGCAAACGATCTAGCAGGTTCTCAAAAATTTATTCTCAATCTCAAAAATAGAGGGTCTCTCCCTCAGTGTTTCTCTCTGGCTCGAAAGAGGGTGTGCATGTGTGCAAAGTGATCTCGCCAAATGTCTTCTATCCATAAGCTTGCAAGTGAACCAAAACTCCTCTACTCGACTCCCCGAAGGAAGGTTGTATGTCTTACCGGTCGGATGGTCTTTCATTAAGGTTGTAATGAGGCTGGCTCGGTGAGAATGGATTTCGGTTGGAGGTTATCATTGGTGGAGCTTATATGAAACATTCGAGCTTACAAACACCAGGGCAACTAATGCATGAAATGTACAACAATACCCAAAATTACTCTGCCCCCTTTCTTTTTAGCGACACACCACTTTTGACACCCGAACTCCTTTAACAACAAAAAGACAAGTCCTGGTATAAACCATAAATACAAATGCCTTTTTTCTTGCTTTCGTAAACTCCTCTTTGCTTTTCTCTTCTTTTTTTTATAGTAAAGGCACAAAACTTTTCCAGGATCCTCTCTCACTATTTGCTCACTTTCAACATAGCACAATAATTAATTTCCCCCAAACTCATAATTTGAACGCCACGGCCCCGACACACTTTCTTTATACCTATGCCCAAAATAAAATGCTCAAAATGTTTCATGGACAAGAAGGTAATATAGAGAAAGGAAAGGCTCATGATGTGGGTGATCAAAGAATCCAGGCTTTAGGCTCAAAAAGGTTTATCTAATGGTAATAATGCTTAGGTTGGCTATTTGGGAAAATAGGCTCATCCTAAATTGCCATCATCGTCCCGACTTAACATACAACAATTGTAGGTTTGCAATGGTTCCAAACAAGCAAGTTCTAGCTCGAACACTTAGCAAGATGCTCTCAAGAACGATCAATTCACTCAAATTTCATGCATTGGAAACATTTTGGCACAAAATCTCACATGGTTAAAATTTCTATTTGGAGCATGAGAATAAAGTTCTTTACCCCAAAAGATCATATGCATATTAATCAATACAGGTTCTTAGCCATAACTCAATTCATTGGGGGCCTCGGGTCCTAAATGCAACCTAAGTCCTAAAAGAAAGTGAAAAACAATGAAATAAAACGTGAATCTACCTAATTCAAAAGAGGACATGCAAATAAGGAAGTTCGAAGGTTCAGTTTCCCCCACACTTAGTGTCAAACACACTTAAGAGGCCAAAATATTACGTCATGCTCAAGACAAAGTATTGAAACTAAAGTACCGCCCTTTATTCGAGTTCACTCTAATCTCCAAGTTATGGCCTTTCTTTGTCCTTTGCTGTACCATTTCCATGCAACAAAGGAATTTCGGTTAAGGTTGACACGCTCGCACGTCGGGTTTTGGTTCGGGTTCAGCGAGCTCGGTAGGAGACTCCGGAAAGGCAAATGAACTTTTGAAAAATGTTCTGTGAATGTTATAATATTCTGAGGGTTGTGTCCAAGTTTCGTTAATTTTGGAATTCGGTAATTATTTTTGGGCAAAAAGAATTGGAACTTTCGGAAAAATTGGGAGTTAATTTGCAATGGGGTGCAAATTTAATAAAAATCAGCATGGGCACAGCAGCTGATGTTGTCGGCAGCAGCAAAAGAGGAGGGACACTTGTCCCTTCTTAATTTAAAGAAGGAAAAAAGAAAAAGAAAAAGGAAGAAAAACAAGTATAAAGGAAATAAAAATGGAAAAAAAAGCCATACTTCTTTCTTCTTCTTCCTTTCTGCCGTTCTCTTTCACCATTGTTGCGCCATGTTGAGCTCAAAACTGAACTTGAAGGTTACTCGGCCAAGCTTTGAGGTAAGCATGTCAAAACGATCCTTGTGTTGTTTAAGTGAATAATCTGAGGTCGGTTTGTGAAGTTTCTGCCCGGTTTGTAAACCGTGAGTCATTAAAGTTTGGAAGTGATTATGGAATCACAAGGTTTGTTTGATTTCTTGGTTTCTAAACGTTCCCGGCATCTTCTTGTGCATGTTTGATAATAGGAGCGTAGGAAGAAACGCGCCTGAGGTGGTGCCGAAGTGCGTCTGAAAAATTTGGTGTAAAATCCAACGGTGGATTCAAAGGTAAGGATATATTTGTGATCGAGCGAAGTTCGATTCTGTTGGTGTAATTGGTTTTGTCGAGAAAAGGCTCGGTGTGAAAGCCGTTTTTCCGGCTGAGCCTCGGTTTTGGCGCCAATGATATTGGCTGATTCTATGAATTTCAACATATATTCTCAGATCTGTGGATCATTTGTGAACAGGGGTAGTCGGAAACGCAATGAAACTCTGCCGAAATTGCATCGACTGCCGAACGAGAATTTCGATTCGGACTTGTGTGAACGATTTGGGAAGAAGGTATGATTTAAAAGTTTGGTTGTGTTTATGGATGTATAAGTAACAATGTTCTAGCTCGGTTTGAGAAACCGAAGCTTTCAGGAATTTTCCGGGAAAGTGCGGGTTCGTGCGGAAATTGTTTTCTGGGGTTTGTTTGGATGTGTTCTGATCCAACTATGGTTGTACAGCTTGATTCTGCGTTGGTGGAGTAGCGTGGAACCGTAGGAGCCAAGTTGTGCATTTCGGGTCGGGAGTTGGGATTTTCCGAGTGTTGGGCTGCGGGGCGGCGTTTCCGAGGTAAGGGCTTAATTTGGTAAAATGTACGTTGTTCTGTTTCAAGGCCCGGATGACCTTAAAGGCCCGGGTTCCTATTCTGTTCTGTATATGGTTATCAGGTAATGTTATTTCTGTTTATGTTTATGTATTCTTATTATTATTATATGTTCTGTTCTGTGTCCGCACGGAAGGGGTGCCGACATTCTGCGTATCCGCACCAGAGTGCCGACATTGCTCGTGTCCGCACTGAAGGGGTGCCGACATTCTGCGTATCCGCACCAGGAGTGCCGATACTTCTGTTCTGTGACCCTACGACAGTTTGGGGCTCGCGACCCCCCGATACCGTGCTATCTGCTCGCTCGACCAGTATATTCGACCTCGCTGAGGGCCGCCGCATGGTCGCTCGGGCGGTTGGACCGCATATGTGCTGTATTCTGATTTACGTCATACTTTATGTTTATATGTACATGCATATGCTGTGATATTCTGTTTTGCAGGTTCAGATTGTCGCCCTATGGGCAAACTGCACTTTTACCTTAAGCCCTTACTGGGTCCTTTCGAGGACTCACCCTTTTATTTGTTTACCATCTTTCAGGCAATCTGACAAGCAACCAGCGGAATGGAGATCCGCGGTGCTTTCTGACATTTTGGGTTCTGTAGCAGCAGCAGTACCACGTGCGGGAATTCTTGAGCGAGAGGCTTCTGATTCCGCACTTAGGTATATATTTATAGGATTTTGTTTAATGGCTCTGTAGTTGTATCTGCATGCATGTAGGTCGATCATGAATTTGTACTTGTCATATGATCGGAAATATATTCTGCCTTTGATGCCTTCTGAGTCGAGGGCGGAGCCCCGACTTGCCTATATTGGATTTGTTATGATATGAATTCAGTGTTTCTGTGGTTGTGGCGATGTTTGATGTTTGACACCATGAACTGCATGTTTGGTAGAAGTTGGATTTTTCTAGTATGCTTGCCTTGAATGAGTATCTAGGTTGCTAGTCGTTACTCGTTTGTTCTGTATTTGAGCTCGATGCTCCGCTGCCGCGCTTTCCGCCGTTGGTTCCGGTTCTCGACGTCGCGGCCGGCTCCGCCTCCGCAACACAACAAACATCATATACAATCAGCTCTTTCTCCCTGGAAATGTGGTACATCATTTAAACTATCCTCACATCAAGTTTCAAGCATCAAAAATTCAAACTTTCAAATGTTCACATTGCTCGGGCTATCATTCATCCTCAATCAATCATGGCACAATGCTCAATGAAACATTCAACTAACGAAAGGGATAAGAAAAGTGATACCGCCCTTTTTGATTGAGTGAGAAATAAAGGAGATAGAGAAATGAGGAGTCTTCGCTCCTTTTTGCGCACCAACTAACGAAGATAAACACACAAGGCAACAAAAGATAAATGGGTTAGAGGAATAACAAAATACGAGTTCATCGAGTAAAAGTACTAACCGTACTAACCCCCCCACACTTAGGCTAAACATTGCCTCAATGTTGGGAGGAGCAAAAGTAAGCAACTGTCTATGAAGTCTGAAAAATGGAGAGAAAGAGAGACTGTCTATGAATCCGGATCCTGGGGTGGAGGCGAAACGGGATGTGGTGCTGAAGTAGTAGCTGCAGCCGACGGGCGAGGTCTCCTGCTAAACATCCTCGTCGAGATGAGGGCATCAAACTGCTGCTTCATCCACTCTCGCTGCCCTTTTTTATTACAAATTTGGTGATCACCAGGTGATCATCGAAAATACAGGGGCTGAAGCAGTAGTGGACCAAAAATCTGGTGATCACCTCAAACCCCTTGGAACACTTACCTCTGGTGATCACCAGGTGATCACCTAAAATACAGGGACTCAAGCCTCCTTTTTCAAAATCCTGAGTTGAGGTGATCACCGGGTGATCATCCAAAAGCCAGTGGCAAAAGCTCTATTGGGCTGAAAATCTGGCGATCACCTTGTGATCAACTCAAATCACTTTGAACCTAGTACGCCTAATCCTTCCATTCAACAATCTCCATTTTTCCACTTTCTTCCACCTGCAACAATATATTTCTCCAAAACACTTTTCCAAAACATTTCCATCCAATATCATCCTAAATGCATTAATGTCAAAATTTACTTTACCGAAGTATCTTATTTACTTTAAGGTTAATAAAGGATACGAGATAGCTTGGTTTAATCGTCGCTAGCTCGACGTTCTTGAGCTCGGACTTTGTCATGGGTTGGGATCGGCCAAAGAGAGGTTGACAAATTTCCGGATTTCCTCACCAAAGTAAGGCTTCACTCTTTGAATGTTAACTTTGAATGGCTCACCACTAACTCCTCTCAATTCAATGGCACCCCACGGAAAAACATTTGACACCGTAAAAGGCCCGGACCACCTTGATTTCAACTTCCCTGGAAAGAGCTTCAAGCGGGAGTTAAACAATAACACTTGTTGACCCGGTCGGATTTCTTTCTTCTCAATACGAGTGTCATGCCATCTTTTCGTTTTCTCCTTGTAAATCCGGGAGTTCTCATATGCTTCCGTACGAAACTCATCAAGCTCATTAAGTTGAAGGCTCCGGTGAGCGGCGGAATCTTCCCAATTTAAGTTCAACTTCTTGATGGCCCAAAACGCTCGATGTTCCAACTCAACCGGTAAATGGCACGCTTTTCCGTACACCAACCTAAATGGAGACATCCCAATGGGCGTTTTGAAAGCGGTGCGATAAGCCCATAATGCATCATCTAGCTTCATTGCCCAATCTTTCCGGGTTGGATTTACCGTTTTCTCCAAGATATTCTTGATTTCCCGGTTTGATACTTCCGCTTGCCCATTTGCTTGAGGATGGTATGCAAGTGTAATTTTGTGCCGAACACCATACTTTGTCAATAATTTTGTGAAGAGCTTGTTGCAAAAATGACTACATTCATCACTCACAATGGCACGGGGGACTCCAAAACGTGCGAAGATGTTAGACTTGATGAATTTCACAACTACCTTGGCATCATTGGTTGTGGTTGCAATCGCTTCTACCCATTTTGAGACATAGTCCACCGCAACCAAAATATAAGATTTTCCCAACGAAGTCGGGAACGGTCCCATGAAATCCATTCCCCAAACATCGAACAACTCTACTTCAAAAATATTTTGGAGTGGACCCTCTTGTCTTTTTGAAATATTCCCCAATGTTTGGCATCTACCACAAGTCTTCACAAAAGTGTAAGCATCCTTAAACAATGATGGCCAATAAAATCCACTTTGTAGCACCTTCGCGCAGTTTTAGATGGTCCAAAATGTCCTCCGCGGGCATAGAATGACAATGCTCCAGAATCTTGGTAAATTCCTCATCCGAACACATCTTGAATGACTTGATCGGCGCACCGTCGGAACAATAACGGTTCATCATAATGGTAATGTTTGACCTCACTTAAAAACTTTTTCTTTTGGCCGGGTAAGAAGTCCGGCGGTAATAAGCCCGTAACGGAAAATTCACCAAGTCGGCAAACCATGGCAATTTGCCTTCAACATTAAACAACTTCTCATCCGGAAAGGCTTCTTGGATGGGTTCACTCACCGACGTGTCCTCTAACTCTAGCCTCGATAAGTGGTCCGCTACCACATTCTCGCTACCTTTCTTATCCTTAATCTCAAGGTCAAACTCTTGTAGAAGAAGAATCCACCGAATAAGGCGTGGTTTTGCATCCTTTTTAGCAAATAAGTAGCGAATGGCGGCGTGATCCGTGAAAACAGTGACCTTGGTCCCAATTGTGTATGACCTGAACTTGTCTAATGCAAACACTAGAGCTAGCATCTCTTTCTCCGTGGTTGTGTAATTCCGTTGAGCCGTGTCAAGTGTCTTGCTTGCATAGTAAATGATGTTGAAAATTTTATCCCTTCGTTGACCCAACGCGGCCCCGACGGCATAGTCACTGGCGTCACACATGATTTCAAATGGTTGTGACCAATCGGGAGCTACAACAACAAGAGCTGTGATCAACTTCTCTTTCAATATCTCAAAGGCCTTCATACATTCTTCATCAAACTTGAAAGGCACGTCTTTCTCCAAAAGGTTGCAAAGAGGTTTGCTAACCTTGGAGAAATCTTTGATAAATCTCCGGTAAAAACCGGCATGTCCCAGAAAACTGCGAATTCCCTTGACATTAGATGGAGGTGGAAGTTTCTCAATCGCAGCGGTCTTTGCTCGATCCACCTCAATACCCTTTCTTGAAATCTTGTGCCCCAGCACAATTCCCTCTTTCACCATGAAGTGACACTTTTCCCAATTGAGAATGAGATTAGTTTCGACATCTTTGTAAAACAAGAGAAATGTTGTGCAAACAAACATCATATGAATCACCAAAAACCGAGAAATCATCCATAAAGACTTCCATGAACTTTTCAATCATATCAGAGAAAATAGCAAACATGCACCGTTGAAAAGTTGCAGGAGCATTACATAAACCAAAGGGCATTCTCCTAAATGCATATGTACCACAATGACTAGTGAATGTGGTTTTCTCTTGGTCCTCTGGTGCAATTGAAATTTGGTGATATCCAGTACCCATCTAAAAAGCAATAGAATTCATGTCCCGCAATTCTATCTAGCATTTGATCAATAAAGGGTAAGGGAAAATGATCTTTCCGGGTTGCTTTGTTCACCTTACGGTAATCAATGCATACCCTCCATCTTGTGACAGTTCTTGTGGCGATAATCTCAAAATCATCACCCTTTACAATAGTCATTCCCCCTAATTTGGGGACAACTTGGGTCGGACTAACCCAAGAACTATCCGAAATTGGATAAATGATACCCGCCTTTAACCATTTTTTAATCTCATTTTCTACAACCTCTTTCATGGACGGTTTCAATCTACGTTGGGGTTGGTAGGATGGAGTATAAGACTCTTCCATCAAAATTTTGTGAGTCACAATCGAGGGACTAATACCCTTGATATCTGAAATGGTCCACCCCAAAGCTGACTTGTGTTTCCTTAACACATCAAGCAATTTATTTTCCTCCAATTCACTCAAAGAAGACGACACAATTACCGGAAATTCAGAATTTTCACCTAGGAAAGCATACTTCAAATTGTCCGGTAAAGGTTTCAATTCTATCTTAGGCACAGATTGTTCAATTTCATCTATCAAATTCACATCCAAAACATCAACTTCAACATGTGAACTATCATCCAAATTTTTCAAGTCATTTTCACATTGAATTTCACCACATGAATCATTTGAAAAGCTAACTGGAGATGCATCATCATTCTCCACATCTAAATCAACATCCTCATCAAGACATTCAAAAGAGTTATCTCCCTCAACATTCACGACACAAGAAGATTCGAAATCATTCAATTCATGCAAATCTAGACATGATGAGTAATCATTTGGTGG
The DNA here is from genome assembly GCA_024586325.1 of Stellera chamaejasme. NCBI lineage: Eukaryota > Viridiplantae > Streptophyta > Magnoliopsida > Malvales > Thymelaeaceae > Stellera > Stellera chamaejasme. The sequence continues at coordinate 4,264,694 of CM044986.1, forward strand.
AAGAATAGAGGAAAGAAATTCTACCACACATGAATCCACAATGTCTACCCGGTGGCAAGTGGGTAAATCATCTTGTTGCTTCATTGTCTTCACAATATTGAAAACCACCTTTTCATCTCCTACGGTCAATGCAACTTCACCATCCTTAACATTGATGACTGCGCCTCCGGTTGCAAGAAATGGTCTTCCGAGTATGATTGGGACTTCCCGATCTTCTTCCATATCTAAGACAACAAAATCCACCGGGAAAACAAATTTGTCCACTTTGACAAGCACATCCTCAACAATACCCTTAGAGTAGGTGATGGACCTATCTGCTAATTACAAACAAATAGTGGATGGCTTAACCTCCCCAATTCCTAACCGATTAAATATGGACAATGGCATCAAGTTTATGCTAGCACCTAAATCACATAGCACTTTGTCAAAGCATGAATTTCCAATAATGCAAGGAATTGTGAAGCTACCCAGATCCGCTAACTTACGTGGTAATTTGCTTTGCAATTCAACACTACATTTTTCCAATAAGTACACGGTTTCAAAATCCCCAAATTTCTTCTTCTTTGACAAAACATCTTTGAAAAACTTTGCATAATTAGGCACTTGGTCAATAGCATCAAGCAAAGGAATATTGATTTCTAACTTCTTAAGCATATCTAAGAATTTAGAAAATTGCTCATTAACCTTTTTCTTTTGAAATTTTTGAGGATACGGGAGAGAGGATACAATATTTGGAAGTGGTGGTTGTTGTGTTGGAACCACCACTTTGGGTTGAAGCTCGTCCTCCTCCGGGATGCTTTCCATCTTCTCTTTTCCTTTGTCTTGAACCACTTTCTCACTCACTTCCTCAATGACAATTGGTTCTTCAACCACTACTTCTTCACTTCCTTTCCTTTCCGGAGCTCTTTTCCACTCCTCAAATGGATTGCCTTGCAATGATCCTTGGGATTTACTTCCGTGTTGCTTGGAAACTCTCGCTTGGTCATTTGAGCCATTTGAGCGGTGAGTTGTGCGAGTTGTCTCTTCATTTCCTCATTATCCCTCTTCAATTGCTCATTATCCCTTTCAACTCTTGTCACTCGATCCGTAGATGCTTGACCTTCATCATATTGATTCCGCCTCTCAAAAGGTGGTTTGTATGGTTGAGCTCTTGGTGCACCCGCGTTATCTTGAGCTTGAAAGTTACCTTGAGGTTGGTAATTACCTTGATAGTTCCCTTGATTGTTGTAATTCCTTGAGTAATTACCTTGAGAGGAATAATTTCCTTGATAATTTCCTTGCACATTTGGTCGATATTGACCACCTTGTTGTGGTTGACGATATCCAACATTGCCTTGAGCCACGTAGTGAACTTGAGTCGGTTCCGGTTCATGTTCATAATACTCAACATTTGCCACATGAGCATCTTGCCTTTGATTTGGAACTATCTTGGACATCATGTTAGCCATAGCAGACATTTGAGCTTGCAACTGAGTCAATTGATCCACTTCAATAGTACCTCTTCGTCCCCCGGCTCTCTCCGATGGCCATTGAGAACTATTAGAAGCCATATCATCTAATAGACTTCTTGCATCTTGAGCAGTTTTCTTCATCAACGTTCCACCGGCTGTAGCATCCACTATGGTTCGAGTTTGTGCAGTTAGACCGTTGTAGAACATTTCCACTTGAACCCAATCTTGAAAACCATGATGTGGGCATTTTCGAAGGAGTTCCTTGTACCTCTCCCATGCTTCATATAGAGACTTAAAGTCGTTTTGGTGGAAGTTGCTAATTTCAGACCGAAGCTTGGAAGCTTTCCCGGGTGGAAAGAACTTAACTAGAAACCGTTGGGCAACCTCACTCCATGTAGTCATCATCTCGGAATTAGTGGAAAGCAACCACGCTTTAGCTTTGTCTCTCAACGAAAAACTGAAGAGTGTGAGTCTAATAGCATCTTGAGTGATTCCTTCTATCTTGATTGTATCACACAATTCTTGAAAACTCACAAGATGGTGATTCGGATCTTCACTCGGTAGTCCACTATACTGATTGTTTTGCACTAGATTGATTAAGCCGGGTGAAATGGTGAAGTTCCGGGCTTGTACATTTGGACGAGCAATGCCATGATAGTTTTCAGCAATTATCGGTTGAAAGTGATCCCGAATTGGCATGTCGACTGGCGGTTCTTCATTTCCATTGTTGGCATTGTTGTTGTTGTTGGCATTGTTTTCAACGGCATCCAGCCTTTCACGAAATTCAGCATTTTCTCTTTGAAGTCTCAAAAGTTCTTGTCTTGCTTCTTCGGCCATTTGTCTTTGTTTTCAGTTCTCTCTTTCCGCTCTTGTGATGTCCGAGTGGTATAGAAATTCAGACCCTCTTCTGGTTCGGGGCATACACAAGAGTCAAAGTACCTGAGAATGAAGAAAATTTCTAACAAACAAGTGAGTCAACTAGATAACTAAGAAACACAAAGAAAAGACAAGTCCCCGGCAACGGCGCCAAAAACTTGACAGTGACTCACCGCAAGTGTACGGTGGTCGCAAGTAATATATCCGGGAGTACCGGGTCGAACCACAGGGACTTTTAATTCTATGTGTTCCAAATACTAGCTAATTCTAAATTAAAGGGACTAAATTGATTAAATTAAACTAATGGAGACGGATGGATTTAATTAACCGATTAATGAAGTTATCTCCTAGGAATTTTGCTCCACTTGGATCATGGGTATATGGATTATAAAATGGCTCATAAACATTCATGGATATTATTCGGATTTATGTAGGAAAATACATTTGGTCTAAACCCCTCTCTCAAGAGTGTTTAGAGATAAATTAGCCACAATGTCTTGCATCCTAATTTATTATGAATTAATCAATTTTCCTCCTAGGTTAATTATGAACTCTCATTCAATAATTAACCTAACATGCATTTCTCTACGATCTAATAAAATTAGCTTATGTCTAAGTCTAATTTTACCAAGATTAATCCTCTCTCAAGGTATTTAATCAATAATTTCAGAGAACACAAACATAAATTTACAAACAATATCCATTCATCAAAAATATTATATACCCATAATCCAAGCTTTACAAATTCCTAAGAGATAATAGGAAATTAGTTACCCATGCTAATGAAGAGCATAAATGGAGAGTAATGAAAGAAACCTATGCTCTAGAGTGGAAATGAGTGTGAGATGCAACAAAGCTCAAATGAAGGTGAAGCAAAAGAAATCAACTAAATCTGAGCTAAGAATTGGATTCTACTCAGAAAAATGATGAAAACCCTAGCTCTAATCTAAAAGAGGTGAAGAAATCAAGCCTCAAATGGTGGAGCTCCTCCCAATCTTGTTTGTGCGTGATGAGTGATGAAGAAAATGTTGGGCTCGCGCAAATGAACGATGCCCTCTTCGAAATGGGGCTTCTCTTTTAAGTAGGGCATGTTGGCAACCAAGGGCTAGGATTGATTCATTAAAGAAATCAACGGTCAAGATTGATTCCTGAAACCAGGTGATCACCTGGCGTGATGATCACCAGGTGATCACCAACTTCAGTACTCTGCAACTTGATGCTCCCTGCATTTTAGGTGATCACCGGGTGATCAACTCATTCATCTCTGAATTTTAGGTGATCACCCGGTGATCAACTCGCTTCAGCTTGAGACTCTCTGCAATTTAGGTGATCACCAGGTGATCACCAGGCGATGGACTGAGAGCTTCTGCCTTTTAGGTGATCATCAGGTGATCACCAGGCGATGGACTGAGAGCTCCTGCCTTTTAGGTGATCACCAGAACACGAAATTTCCCTTGTTTTGATCCTCTTGTTTCTTCTTTTGTTACATCTTGCCCCAAAATATCCTGAAGTGCCAAAATCAATAATTTTATGAGGAGAACAATTCAATTTTCAATTTAATCCATTAAATACTTCCTCAAAATTAGAACATAAAATGGCCTTATCAAGAGGTGAGTGAGAAAAGTGAGTAATAGAGGCCCAAGTTTGAGGAGCCCGTGAAATTGAAGGGGGATGGGGTGTGAATTCGGTGCATGATTTGTTTAGATACTTGATTGATCAGCATAAAATGGTAATCAGCATGATGAGTTGTTTAGATCGATATGACTACCTAGTTAGATCGACATCACTACCTTGTTAGATTGACATACATATTTGATTAATCAGCATAAAATAGTGATCAACATGATGAGTTGTTTAGATCAACATGACTACCTAGTTAGATCGACATCACTACCTTGTTAGATCAACATACATACTTGATTGATTAGCATAAAATAGTGATCAACATGATGAGTTGTTTAGATCAACATCACTGCCTAGTTAGATCGACATCACTACCTTGTTAGATTGACATACATACTTGATTGATTAGCATAAAATGGTGATCAACATAATGAGTTGTTTAGATCATCACTAACTAGTTAGATCGACATCATTATCTTGTTAGATCGACATGACTACCTAATTAGATCTAGTAGTCATTAAATAGATTCTACAATCCATGAAACTAATCCAACAAACATGATCTAGTAGTCATTAAATAAATTCTACAATCCATGAAACAAAATCTAATTTACATCCGTAAAGTCTTCTTCTTTGTCCACTTTACTTGATGCTTGGTAAAGTAACAATCATCGAAACCTTCTTCTCCTAGAATATTGCAAGTAACAATCAGGACGCCAAAAGCCACGGCCTTTCCATAGCCAGAACTAAACTAATTGCAAGTGCTTTAAACGTGAGAATTGAGATTGCAAGCAAGCAAGCATGCTTAATAAAACTAAACTAATTGCAAGCAAGCAAGCTGAGATTGCAAGCAGGCTTAATAAAACAGAAATTCAATGTCTAAACACCACAATTGTTTTAGTCCACAGTTATTTTGTTTCTCATTTCCACAAAGTAGTATCACATTATCATTACACCTAATGAAATATTTTTAAAAAGAGTAAATCTGAAGATTAATACTAGCAAGTAAATCTGAAAGGTTCATACAAACCATAAATGTCAGAAAGAGATGCGCTAACAAGTAAATCTAAACGTTACTTGTACAGAGGAGGCTTTGACGAAGCTCGGAGCTCAAGCTCAACCGTCACGAGCGAGTGACTAGAAACAAGATCAAAGGCTGAAATGGAAGTGGAAAGAGGTGGAGGATTTTAGAAAATAAGAGACCAACGGTTTTTTTGGAGAGAAGAGAAGAGAATGAAGTGAGACTCATACAACATACCTGCGGGCTGCGGCTGCGAAGTGAGGACTGAAATGCGAGCTTGACGGCGGATTGAAGACTCCTACGACAACGACTCAACATGATCTTGACGAGAACGAGATCAACAGAGAAGTATCAAGGAGAGTCAGGAGACGAGGACAAAGGATTGTAAGCTCGGGTCCTAGGGTTTGAAGAAATTGAAATTGAAATTGAAGTTGAATTGAAATTCTAAATCTGAAACTTACCTGAGTCCCGATCCGGAATCTCCAATTATGTGTTTACAAATTTGATATTAGTCCTAAAACTTTAAAGATTTGGTCAACTAGGTCCTAACATTTTAATTACTTACACCTGAGGTCCTGAACAACCATAAGTTCATTATATATATATGGCTCGATAGCTCGATAACCTATCGAACCGAACTCAGTTCCGCTCGAACTCGGCTCGATAAAATTATCGAGCCCTGAACTCGGCTCGAACTCGAAGCTCGATAAGATAGTGTTCAATAACACACGAGCCGAGTTCGAGTTCGAGTAAGTTCGATAAGAGCACGACTCATTTACAGCCCTATAACTGCTTCACGTTCAGGATGGGGGATAAGGAGCAGTAATAGCGGTTTGAAGAAAAGGGGATATATAAAACATAAAGAAAGAAAGATACATCTCCGGCTCGATAAAAAGAATATCCAAAGTGCCGACTTCAGGCAAACTCGTCACTGTCTCTCTTCAACGCCGGCGAAACGTCAGTTTCAAGGATTTAATCTGTCCAACAAGAAATCGATAGTACCCAGATCTCCTGCCTGGCTGATCTACTGGCGAACTGAAGTGGGGAGTTGCATTCTTTCGCCATCATGTCCTTCACCGTGCTACTCCCCGATTAAGTCATTGTTGTGTTTTAACACTGGCGACAGGAGAAGAAAGAGACCAAAGATCCATCTGTGAGAGAAGAATCTCTCTTCTTTTCATCTCCTGTTCCCAGTTTTCTTACATTCCCTCACTGTCCGGTGATTTTCTGGCCAGAAGTCGTCGGCATTTCATTGGGTCAGATTTTAGTGAGAACGAGGGTTACATTCTGCTTTTCCGATTGTTGGTCGACCAAATGTTGGTAAGAGCAGCATCTTGAATGCACTTCTTGCAGAGCATAGGACAAATTTTAACCCAATCAGTTGTACTACTTGTGGTTTAGGTTCCTCATATCATATATTTTTGTGGAGACCTTGATTTTTATTGTGTACATGCACCTCATATCAGTTGTATTTTATTGGGATTAAGACATTAAATCAAATTTGTGTATGTTGACTATCACTCATGTAAATTTCTTTTTGTCTTACTGCTTGCTTTTTCAATTCTGTTTCCACAGCCACCCTTCAGAACAACTATAACAGGTGTGGAGATGTTCAACAAGATCTTGGATCAAGGACGGGTGAGCAGAAAGCCAGTATGATGTTTATTAGTTGATAAGCCATTGTTGTTCTGGAAGGAATTTGGTCCTTAGTTTCATTTAAGTTTTGAGCTTTTGATATGTAACAGTTAAGGCTAGTGACGAAACTATGTTGGGACCCCCATTTAATTGGGATGTATAAGGTATATAGTATATATTTTTAGGATTAATGTTATAATTTACCTATTAACACCCTCTATCCAAACTAATAAAATTTAAGCTCAAATAAAATTAAAATCTAACTCAATTTCATATATTATTATCGAACCTATAAGTCCCCCACTCCATATATAAATGATCCCCTCTCTGCATTGGAGCTTTTAATATGGACATGATGTAGATTTAGAGATTCATAGCATGTTGTGTTTTCCATAATCATATCTCTCCACTTTCACAAAGAAGAAAGAGGAGAAGAAGGAGGACGAAGTAGAGATAGAAGGCGTACCTTGCACCCTTGAAGAACAGCGTAAGGATATTTTATCCTTGCTCCAAACGTATACTCCAAGTCTTCCGATTGAATCTTCAAGCCTTCAAATTGCTTGATAAGGGCAGATTGCATGTGATGGAATGAGGTTGTTTTGTGTTGAATAGACACAAAATAGTTCCACCCAAAATGCTCTAGGAAGCTTGAATATTTCGGCCAAGAACAAAGAGAAGAGAGAAGTTTTGGATTCTTGAGTGTGTGTTGTGTTGTGGAGAAATCATCTATTTATAGATGATGTAAGGAGTTACTAGGAAGAGTCACAACTCCTTATGGCCGAAAGTACACATACTTTCGGCTTAAGGAGTGGTTACTCCCTCCTTGTACACTCTCTTGTCCAAATGCTAAGTAACTCCTTACTTAGGCGAAGAGGTGTCTTCCCTTGAGGTGCCTCTTCGCCAATTTCAGGCTCTCATGGCCGAAAATCTCTTGGTAACTTCCAAGAGATATGCACACATGCACTAGGGTGCATACACCATGCACCTCGATTGCCAAAGCCATGTCCTTTTACCAAAATACCCTTATTTTGTATAAAATGATGCTAGTAAGTAGTTACTACTCATGAAACATCACAAATGTTCCATATAGTCACAATTTACATAGTTGAATTCCATAGAACTCATTTCAGCTTACTTTAAGCTGAAACTCACTTCTCTATTTGAGATGAGCTCAAACATCACCTCAAAAGTACTTGGTGCGCTAAGAATTCCAACACATGATGTATCATATCATGTATACTTTCTCCCTTTATGTTTCTAGTTTTCTTCATTTTTACTTTTTTTTGCTAGGCTATTATCTTTTGCTTGTAATTGTTTAATTGTAATAAAAATAAAATTTTAAGATTAATTTCAAATTCCGATTGAATTTTTGTTTGTAGTAATTTTAGTAGAAACTAGCAATTAAATTATAAATTATAATTATTTGTAGTGTAATTCTTTGTAGTAATTTCAGTGTAATTGTTTGTAGCGTAATTTAGTGTAATTCTAAATTCCAATTGAATTTATGTTTGTAGTAATTCATGTCTTCATATTTTTCATGTTTCTAGTGGTAATTGTTTGCTGTAATTTTAGTAGCAATTAAATTACAAATTCAATCGTTTCCAATTCAAGTCTTGTTTTGTACTTTTTCTAAATTACAAAAAAGCATGCAGTAAATGTTTGGATTTTGTTACTCAAGATTGACTCAACATGTATTAAGCTACCCTAGGGCTGTAAAACAAACCTATCTCATTCGAGCTATTTTATTTAATCTTTCTATCTCAATAGATAAGGGACTATTTAACATGAACTCCCTCCTTTGCACTACTTAATCTTTCCATCTCAATTATTCTCTCTCCCTCAAATTCCTTTTCCCTCTCGGCCTTATCACTATGCCACATCAATAACAACATCTTATTGCTACTACCCTTAGCAATTTTATTTTCCTCTTCACCCTTACCATCATCGATCTCCACAATTACCACTGAGCTCTTCTTCTCCTTATTTTCTTCATCAGCCCAAAAAGATGCATTCCATGGTAAAGATGCAAAATGGCCACCATGATGCACGTGGATACTGGAAAAGGGTTCACCAGGTTTTGCACAAGCAAACAAAAGGTTGAAAACCCAAAACAAAGCACTAGACTACCAAATCCGACCCCTACAATAACCACTACCCCCACTCATACCTCGCTACCTAAACAACATACAAACTCTCTCAACCTTCAATAAACCAAAGCTCATTTGTAAACCTTCAAAAAAAACTCACTTACCATACGTCATTGGATCGAGGTTCTTCGCGGTTCATTTCTCTCTGGAACGTCGATGAGGAGGCAACGGTGGCTTCCTCGAAACTCGCATATAGTTACTCTATCAACGACTTGTTCCTCCATTTTTGAAATTTCTTCGTGATCTTCGTTTACCATTTTTTCGCCAGAGGTTCTTGTTCTTCCTCTGCAACTCGGAAGTCTGGTGGTCCAAGGCTGAGATGTGGTGGTTGTGAATCAAATGTGAATGGACGTTTCCTTTTCCCTCTCTCAGCTTTTTTTTCTCTATGACTAAACTAAACCATTGATTACTCACCACGCCACGCAGACCAACCTGTACCACATTATTGCCACGTTGACAAAGGGCTTTATAGTCAATTTGCACCTCTAACGGCGTAGTTGACGGAGTAAATAACAAAAGGATCATGCATGCATTAAAAATGAAAGATAAGTGACCTTAACAGGACAAATTCTTAAAGTATGACCCATTTAGGACAATTGTGAAAGATAATGGACTATTCGTGGATTTTACCCTTTTATTTTGGGGATGATGCATGCATGGTTGTTTTCATTTAGTTTTCATATGCAGAACAGTTCTAGCATTGATTAATGTAAAGGACATGTGCTTGGTTATCAGTGGCAAAGCTGTGGCGTAATTGGTATGTTCATAGATAGGGAGCATTTGTTGTTATCGCAAAATGATTCTAAAACCGGTGGAGATAGTTGCAATTGCTACTTATCTAGAAAGGGAAGCAATTTGTGTCACTTTATAAACCTGGACAGCTGTTCTTGGTTCTAAAACCATTATCAAGGTAAGTTATTATTGAATTTTAAGTGGACAAAAATCATATATATATATATATATATATATATATGGAACTTTCATGAGTTTTACCTTTTTAAACCTTTTTAAAGCCATATATGTCGCTTATTCAATTTTAATGATAAACTGATTGCACTCGTGATATAGGCGGGTATTTAAGTTATTGATATAAAAAGAAAAAAACATCTCTATCATTTATCTTAGTGTCGTGTTTTTCCTTGTGAAATAGTATTAATTTTAAAAACAACACACTCTACTCTTATACTCCCTCCATCTTAAAAAAATACATACATTGGTTATTACTATTTCACAGTATTTAATCTATCTTTTTTTCATGGGTGTTTAGACATTTTAAGTTCAATAATTCTTTTTTTTAACAAGAAGGACTTATTTTATTAATAATAAATCATAATAGAACAAGCTATACTAATAAGACTAAGTTCAATAATTTCTATCCATAACATAATTTGAAGGATAAGTTTTCTAGATATATTCTTATCCATTTCAATAATTCTTTCTTCCAACTTTTTAAACCTTTTTCATAACCTCCACCTTTTTTATAAGTAATGAATGGTGGGTAGGAGTTCAACTCAAAACCTTCACCTTATGTCTTTAGAGAATTTACCATTTGGCTAAACACTGAAGATGTTTTTTTATACATATAAGTTACTTAACTTTATATACCAAAATGATGAAGAAAAACAAATATAAATCATATGTTGAAAAAGAAACGTAACTATTAAAAGGGACGAAGGAAGTATCTAATTTGCATTAAAAATATTTGAATCTATATATTAAAATATTATAGAAATAAAATTATAGATTAAATATTAAAAAAGAAATACCAATCTTTAATTTAGGGAATGAGGTAGTATATTACTATAGGGTCTTTAGCACACATAATGCATTTGTTGTAGACTTTCGATTTTTTAGATTCAAAACATATAATTTCAAGCATTTTGTGTGATATTGTAAAATAAACAGTATTAAGATACATTAGTTTGATTAATCTTGTGTCATCAACGTTTATTTAAGCTAGTTAACTTGTAATTCGGAATTAGACAACGAGAAAGTAAAAGATTTCCACGTGGCTGGAATGGAGTATGCAACAAACACCGAAGTGCTCTCACCTGTAGACTGTAGTTGTCAGTGCTACTAGGGGCCAAATCGCCCAAAAGTTCATGTACAAGGGCTTAATCGCACGGAGTTAAAGTTTAGGGGGCAACTCGCCCGAGATGTAGACTTTAGGGGTTATAGACGCACTTCAGCCTAAAATATACCCTCCGTCCTCAACGTATTGTCACTATATATATCAAAAAAAAAAAATTGCCCCAAATAAAATGATCTATTTATGTTTTTGTTTTATTTCCTTACACTTTTATCCTTGCAAATTACATCCATTAAAGAGTCTATGGAGTGGATTGAGAGAGGTAGAATGAGTTTAGAATGGGGTAATGATTGAATTTTATATCAAATGAGTTAATAATCAAAGATAATTTTAATCTATTCAAAAAAGCTAAAAAAATATACCTTCATCCAATTTTCCCCTAAATTAGGTGAATAGCCCTTTTACTATTTTTTTAATTTGCATATAAACCCAAATGTTTTAGCGTAATACACCTCAATCCATTTTTCTATTTTCACACCAATAGTGTGGCTAAATATGACAAAACAATCTTGACTTACTTGGGAAGGATTGCAAAGTTGAATGATTAGCGAGTCAAATAACTATTTTGTGCGTACAATTCGTGAATATTCATCAAATGGTTTTTTTTAATGCAAACAAAGCCTCACATTGTCATTCACAAAATTCAATAAAGGGTGCTATTATTTTGTTTCTTTCAAATAAACCTAAAACATTACGTGTGTTACAACTCATATTCCAATCCATTTATACTCTTCCAAATGAATATGAATTTTTAAATACTTTCAACAATAAAAAAAGGTTTTTAAATTTCTTTAAGGCTTTGTTTGTTTAGTATTAAATAGAAGAAATTCCACACTCTTAAAACCTAATTTTTTTGCTCCGATTTTAATCTATATTTTTTCACTTTATTTTGTAATGACTAAAAATTTTTCTTAATTAACACAACCTAATTTTACGATGATCTTTAAATTTCCATTGTTATCTTAATCTTGAAAGATTTTAGAACTCAACAGAATTTTCATTTTATTATTATTACTATTACTACTATAATAATTGTTACTCGCTAGAGTATTTGTTATCAAAATAATGTATCATAGCGATATAATATTTACATGACACTAAAATTTATTGTAATATCGGATTGAATTTAGTTTCTTTGTTATATGAAATTTTAATTTTAAATTTAAAGATTTTACGCGCTAGAGTAGGTTGGCGAAAAAACCTAGTTCTTAAAACATACTTCATCCGTCCCAGCAAATATCCAATATATTCTTTTTTTTGTCGTCCCAGTAAAACTCCAACGTTTCCTAAAAAGGAAACTTTTTTACATAAACTTTACCTTACTACTCTCTACTTCCATTCACTCCAAAAAATTATTTTTGTCTTATATACTTACTTTACCTTATTACTCTCTAGTCAACCACTTTTCTTAATCTCCGTGTGCAAAGTCAAATGCTCTATATTTGGTGGGACGGATGGAGTATATGAATAGAACGGCGGGTAAAAGTAAGAGACTAAAAATATACTTTATCCACCAGACAAAACCGACCACATCAAAATCAACCGTTTGTTTTTTGAACGAAAACCAACACTAAATCGTCAATTAAGGGCTATCAGTTTTTGCAACTTGGTTCATATTGGAGCAACGTGTGTAAACCATGGATTTGAAATTGGGAACAAACGGTTTACTTGCCGATTGCACTGGTAGGGGTGTTCAAAAAAACCGAAAAACCGTGAACCCGCTCCGAACCGTGCAATCCGAAACCGAAAAAAACCGAAAAAACGGGTAACCGAACAAACGGGTAACCGATAAATGGATAACCGGTCTGTTGCGGGTCGGTTTCGGTTTTTAATTTCACAAAACCGCGGGTACCCGCTCCGACCCGCCCCTACAAATAATTATCTACACCATCAGCCTCATACACCCTAACCCCTTGTGTAGTAACCCTACACACTTACCTTCCACTCACTTACCCATCAGAATTCGCATTCAGCGTTCTACCGTTCTCCTCTCATCAATCTCGGCCGCCAACAGCAACTTCCAACCAGCAACAACGTTCTCCTCTCATCAATCTCTTCCCTCTCATCGCATCTCCTATCCTCTCCTTCCACCATCAAACAAACTCTTTCTTCCGTTCGTAGCTCGAAGGGTTCGCCGCTCCCGATGATTCTCAGCTCGAAGGGTTCGCCACTCGAGATCAATCTCTGATTCGCAGCTCGAAGGGTTTGCCGCTCCCGACGATTCTCGCAACGAAGGGTTCGCAGCTCCGTTCGGCCGGTAAGGGGCTTCTTTTTACTTTGCCTTGCTCTTTCTTACACAGAGTGTTCATTCTTTCATTCTTCATCATAATTTATTTGGGTATGCTGCTGCTGATGATGATAATATTCTTAACAATACTTCATTATGAGATACTTGTGTGCACAATCTTTGACACTGTTTACATATGAGGGTTGCCGTGGGTCAAGATACATATATTCACAATTAGGAATGTCATGCTAAAATGATGATACCAAAATGCTATTTAGAGATGCTCGTGGTCCTAAATTTCAAACATGCTGGAGCTTGCCTTCGGTTGTCTATCAATAAGACAAAAGGAAAGGTAATCCACAAATCTAAATGAATATCAAAACTTTAATTCATTTCTCCTTCGTAAGAAGGTTACAGTAGGAAGGCATCAGACATAAACTTTGCCACTGTTTTTTTGAATGAATTTATAGTGTTGACTAATTTCAGACAATTAATGATGTTATAAACTTCATGCCACCAACCCAACATATAGCTAAGATTAAGGTGAGTGTGATGCTGATCAAAGCTGCAAAATTACCCATTCTGTGGCTCTAGAAAATAAACTGAAACACCTTCCACTTTCCCAAACCAAACTTTGATTTCAGTCCCACCGGGGGGCGTGTTCTTGATGACTTTCATAGTTCATTAACTCCTACATTGGTTGAGGAATTGATTTGTTCACAAAATTGGTTGAAGTCCAAAAGTATTCCAATTGAGATTGAGGAAAGGCTTGCAGAACTTGAAATTTTTGAAGCTGGTATGCTTTTATGATTTGTGTCTTTAATTTTGTACAATTACATATGTTCTTGCAATATTTAATGCATGATTTACACTATTTCAGATTTGAAAGACGTGCCTCTTCAATCTACCTCAACTTTTACTGTGGACGATTAAAGTTAGAAAGCTGGTTTCTCAAGGGTATGTGCATGCTAACTTACATTTCAGATTTTTATCTTTTCGCTTTGCCCAAGTCTTAATAGTCCTACTTGATCATTGTTATCTTAACTAAAACAGGTTCCACATTGAAGAGCTGAAACAACTTGATAAATGTTCCACAAGTCACGAGCTTGACAATGAGATGATGATCATTTTTCTACTTTTAGTTTTCTTCATCCGTTCACAAACTTTAATTGAATAATTTGGACAATGGTTGTGGATTTGGTGTGTAATTGACTACTTTTGTCATCATGTACTTAATTAAGGATTTTAAGTGCTGATTTTTTCATGATTTCATTGTTTGATTATTAATATGGGTATCCGCGCCCCGATCCACATAAACCCGTCCTCGTGCGGGTACCCGTGACGCGGGTACCCGTGTAGTGCGGGACGGTTTCGGATACTGAAATTGGGTATCCGCCCCGCAGTGTATGGATAGCATTTTTTCCATTACCCGCCCCGCCCCGCCCCGTGCACACCCCTACCAAGTGGGGGTATATATAGGACTCCACCTCCTCAATGGACGGTTAGGATCATCTTGATCCAATGGTGGAGATTAAGCCTTTAGAATTCTCTGCACCTCTCTACACTTCTTTATATATCTCTACACATATCTACACTTATCTACAATAGTCTAGGCTTCTTTAGAAGTCTCTAAAAAGCCTTATAGAGTGTGAGAGTCTCCTTGGGAGGATCTGGCCCCTTTAAATTCGGATTTGGGCCTAGGGTGCTTGATCCACAGTGCCTGGTACACCTTAGGCTTGGTGTGGGATGTCTGAATGGACCCAAATTAACCTTAGAATTTTGTTGGACCTAATTGGGCCGTTACAATAAACCATGAGTTTAGGCCCTATTATTAATTAGTCCATTGAAATTCAGTATGACTCAAACAATGAATCACACACTAGGGGTGTTCAAAAAACCCGCAAAACCGAGAAATCGAACCGAACCGCATGATCCGAAATCGAAAAAACCCGTGAACCGAAGAAACCGATAACCCGCGAGTTCTAATTTTAGAAACCCGCGGATAACCGAACCGATCCGCATATGCCTATTTACAAAAAAATTATCTAAAATTGGTTACTTCATCTCAATTTTCCTTTAAATTTCTTTTATATTATGTGTTAAAACCCATTTCATACAACAATAATACATGATTTGCAATATTATATTATTGTTCTATTTATGCAAACTACTTTTCTTCATTTTGATGCTCTAGATATGTACATTTATGATGCAAAATTTTAGAATATCTCCAAGTAAATTGAAAAAATTTATAGAATAGTTATACTTAGGAATACCCGCGATCCGAACCGCAAAAAATCGTGAAAATCGGGTACCCGCATTTAGGGTACCCGCACTCGGTGGGGCGGATACTATTTTTCTCACTATCCGTCCCGCCCCGTGCACACCCCTATCACACACCGTAAAACAACTTGTCCCTTTAACCGTTCGTTGACTAAGTCGAAAAATAACTATAATGGTTCATGCAAAATTGTAATCCTTTAACCAAAAGCTGTATAGCTTTGAAAAAAATCCGTTCTTGATTTTCAAATCACTCCCTGCTTAAGATCAATGGCATTTTTTCAACCAATTACGTTTTTTTATTTGTTTTTACACTAAAAGTTTTAAATTAATACAATAAGGCATCTAACGGTTACGATATTGATGGTGTTAATCTAACACAGACCAAGTTATTAACTTTAAAAATTAAAGTGTCAGAAATTACATGGTTCATAGACTAGATCATATTGAGTCACTATAATTCGAGGGAATAATAAATAGTTAAGCCCAAAGTTTACATGGATCATGCTATATTGCTATTACTCAATTGAGTTCACCACAGATAATCAATTGTATATTGGATTAATAGGCTATTTAATTGTCGATATTTTCATAAACCAGTGAATTAATCCGTTTATATAGTTTTTAAAGTTTTCCTCAAACTGGGTAATTAGTTTCCGATACATATATTTATTTAATCCATCACAAAAAAAAATGGTGTAACATTACATTACCCTTGTAATTTTTGGTTACTTGCACGAGAAACAATCGAGCAAAACCCAAAGCACCGGCATCAAAATTCTCTATTTTCGGCATGCGTCTTCCCAATCGTCCCTTCCATTTTCGATTCGTGGCCATGAAATCAAAAACCAGACCCACCGAAAAATCCTCTGTTTTCTTGATTCCTCAACCATGGAGGCAAAACTCAGCCAGCCCGTTGTCCTCCGCGAAGATGAGGAACACAAAGCAGTCAACACCGCCGAATCCCACGACAGCGGCGGCGGCCCCGCGCTGCTCAACCAGGAGATCGACCGTTACATCGACGCCTTCTGGTCGACTGATCCGTCGGAGATTCTCAATGTCATCGACCTGTATCTTGAAACCATTGAAGGGAAGATTTCAACTTACGAGCAGAGAGATGCTCTGTTCCGGCTGGGGAAGAACGAGGATGAAGACGCTTTCTTTTACGAATCCGTCACAAGGATCAATAAGATTCTCGTCAAAATGGACGAATCGGAGTCTTTTCGTGCCGGCTCTGTTTCGAAATTGATCAGAAGCAGAGCGAGCTCTGTTCTCCACCGTGCCATGTGTTTCCTGGACGAAGAGTTACGAGCGATTCTGGATAACAATTTTAAGAAGATGGGTGGTCATGAAATCCCTGATCATGAAATCCGGACCATGAAATCCAAGAGGAACACGAGTTTCAATAAACTCTCATCGTTATCTTTCAATACACAATCGAATTCCAATCCGGATCATGAAGTCGCTGCTTCCCCGGAACATGGACAGGAATTCGCCGCGTTTTCGCTGGAGGAGGTTTGTTCCATGAACAAGATCGTCACCGCCATGATCTCCGCCGGTTATGAAACAGAGTGCTGCCTCCTGTACGCAGCTCGCAGGCGTGAGGCCTTTGAAGTTGAACTGATGAATCTCCGGTTCGAGAATGTCGCCGTCGATGATTTACAGAGGATGTCTTGGGAGTCCGTGGAAACATTGATCACGTTATGGATCAGCGCCGTCGATCATTGCTCCACGAACCTCTTCGTGGCGGAGCGGGAACTCTGCACCTCTGTCTTCTCCGATTACCCTGAAATCGGTCGGACGTTGTTCCGGCAAAACGCCACCGTCGTCGTCCTCCGGCTTGTGAATTTCGTGGACGGCGTCGTGTTGATTAAACGGTCGTCGGAGAAGCTGTTCAAGCTTGTGGATATATACGAGAAGCTGAACCTCCTGATTCCAGAGATGGACGACGAAACGTGGTCGGACTTGATGGAGGAGACGACGGCGGCGCGTTCTCGAATTGGGGAAGCGGCGATGACCGTGATTTACGAACTGGAAACTTCGATCAAAAGCGACATCGGCAGGACTCCGCTCCCGTCCGGCGCGGTCCACCCGCTGACGCGCTACATCATGAATTACTTAAAATACACCTGCGAATACAGAGAAGTGCTGGAGAAAATCTTCCAGCAGAACCAGAGCACCGCCGCAGACGCGTCGTCTTCGATACAACCCGATGACCCGGATCCGATTAAAAATCAGGATCCCGTCGACGAAGATGAAGATTCCGAACCGGAAGAAACTGTATTCTGCGGCCGACTGAAACTGATCGTGACCTCATTAGAGGAGAATCTGGAGAAAAAATCGAGACTTTACAGCGACCCAGCTCTCCGATCGGTTTTCCTGATGAACAACGGCCGATACATCGTGAAAAAGGCACAAGGGTCGAAGGAGATTCAGGAGATGATGGGGACGAAGTGGGTGAGAAGGAGGTCGATTGAGCTCCATAGATACCACAAATCATACCAGAGGGAGACGTGGACTCGGGTTCTGCAGAACATGACACAGACCGGCGTTCAACAGGGGAACGGGAAAGTGTCGAGGACGGCGTTAAAAGAGCGGTTCAAGAACTTCAACGCGGCGTTCGACGAGATCCACAAGAAGCAGAGCACGTGGGTGGTGAGCGACGAGCAGATGCAATCGGAGCTCCGGGTGTCGATCACCGCCGTCGTGGTTCCGGCGTACCGGTCGTTCTTGGCAAGGTTCAGGCCGTTCCTCGATAGGCATTTGGAGAAGTACATCAAGTATCTGCCGGAGGATATCGAGGTTTTGATAGAGGGGTTGTTCGCCGGGAATCCGACGCCGTCGTCGATATCCCGGAAAAGAACGTGATTTTTGTAACTCCGGTGACTTAGCGGAAGATGAACGGAGCTTTTGAGCTCTTCTAGATTAGACGCGAGAATTGTTATTATTATTTTGATTTTGAGTCTGAAAAAGAGAATTAACTCGCGCACTCGCTCCCTCACTCACTCACCCTTTTGTGCCACGAGTTTGTATTATCGTCGTCCCTCACAAACTCGCGACTCTAATACAAAAGGGCTACCTACACAGCTACACTACACTTGCTTAAAACATGTCATATGCAATCAGAATTGTTATTTTGATTTTTTTCTTGCAATATTGATTGTTGAATCAACTATGCTAAAATTATTTGATTTATTGCTTAATAATTTTAACGGACATAATTGATATAAATAAGAAAATGTGGGTCTAAAAAAATGTTTATCCAAATCTCACACCTTTTGGGGTTAGCTAGTAGGGATGAACCTATAAAAAATTTGTTACGGGGTCAAATTTGAACATATATATAAGCTTTAAATCATAGGATTATAGATCTTTAAGTGTTTAGTTTCTAAGGTAAGAGGGTGGGAGTAACTTCATGTATAGTATAAGGATATGTATAAGGATATGTATGTAATAAGTTGTTAGTGGGGACAAATTACAAAGGTAGGGTTCCAACTTATTCTGAATATATATATATATATATATAGACACACACACCATATAGTTTGGAAATTTTAATATGTATAGTGGACTTGTGAGTTGCAGATATTCGTGAATCCGCGGATAGTGGAGCTTCACGGTGCAAATGTATCAAATCCACCTCCACCTACACACACCCTAGTGGATTAGAAAATAATTCACATCCACAAATCCATGAATAAAATCCGTTGATAAATCCACAATATACGGTGTAGGTCTCTCCAATTATGATTTACTCCGACTCATTGCCATCCCTATGCAAGGCCCGACTAATGAGGTTTTGGGTAAACATTTCTTCTTACCCATCTTTTATTATTTGTGTCAATTATGCCCACCGGGCTATTAAATTTAAGCAACTAATCAAATAGTTTTATGAGTCTTGTTGGTGGCACAATCAATATTTCAAGGACTACTAAACAATATAGCACATAGTTAGAGAGCATAAATATTTTTTATACTAAAAAAAAGATAAAAGGCACCCAAAAAACCCCTAGTATCATCTTTTTTTTTTGATAGGGGGTGGGAAGCACCAGTGTGGTACGTCCCACAGCTTCTCAACAACCTACAGGCATCTAACCTATTCTAGCCTAGACCTGATTCACTAACAAACGAGATACAACGGGGCAAAAGAACCAGAAAAAAAAATCCCCGAGACCCTAAAAGAAAAAAAACCCGCAGCGAGAAGCGAAAGTTACGACATTACATCCAAGGAGATTAACTCTCTAAAGAAGATAGGCAAAGAGTCGAACCAAACAAAGTAATTTGCCTTCTGCAGAGCACGTCGAGCTAGCTCATGGGCAAACTGATTGGCCTCGCGGTAGATATGAGTAATTCTCCACCATTGCAAACCTTGAAGAACGCCTTGGATGAATCTGACATTAAGAGCCGCTTCTGATTCTCCATTTCTTGGTGCTAGAAGATCATTGACGACTTCTTGAGAATCAGCCTCCAAGATGATCTTTGTTGGCTGCACCAATTGAATCAGGTGTAAGCTCTCTTTGATGGCTATGACTTCACCATTATAAGCTACCAGAAGCTCTCTTTTTACCCATCAATGCCGCAACTATATTATCCCGTTGTCGCAAAGCACCGCCCCAATACCAAGCCACCCATTCGAGCCTATTGCAACATCAGTTTTAAGTTTTAACCAACCTGGGGGGGGGGGGGATGGGCAGGTATGTGCTAAGCATTTAATTTCCATGACCCCTAGTATCATCTTTATTCCTTTTTTACTGCTTGGTTATCCAATGGACCGAATAAACCATCGAATCCAACCTACAAGTGCTGCCTGGACCAAATTCTGAACGGGCCAACCCAACCTACAAGTCCAAAATCTAATTTGAACACCTGATTCTTCTCTGGTCGCAGCTCAGGCTGTCACGCGCCTACCTGAGTGAGTTCAGTTCAATGGCAAACTTGGTCCGGTTAAGAAAAGGATGACTGAATTGATCTTCCCCATAAACATAAAGGTAAAATTTGGTTATTTACCCAAATTTTGAATTACAACATTTACAGGAGTGTTATGGAAAACTCCAGTCCACTATTCGTTGGAAATGCTAGCACTCAGCACTGATTTGTAAATTCTCAGGCAGCCGATACTTGGAATTCCATCGCCGGTGATGGCTGAAGCTTTCTCTTCTTCGAACTCCGTTGCAATGGAACCCGCAGATTCTTGGAATTCCATCGCCGATTTCACGCTCGCCGAGGTATTTCAGCTCAACCACTCAATCCCCGCCTTCTGTTGTTCAATCTGCAAAACATTCCCATCTTCTACTGTCAATTACTGGGGATTGGTTAAGCTTGAGCTGTTTTTCTCTCCGTTTGATTGATTTGTTGCTCTCTTTTGGTCAACAGATTGTTGAAATGGAGAATACTTACAAGGAATTAGGTGAAGAAGCAGTTTCTCAACTGTTCTGCCAGCACCTTGCTGATACCTTCAGGTGACTGTTTCGTTTTAAGAATTTTCAATGGGTTAGATCCTGTCATTTTGTTAATCAGCCTGTCCACATTGATGAACCACTGATAACATGTCTACTTGACCGGGTTGCAATACCAATCCGTCCATAATGAACCATTGACTGCATGTTTACTTGACCACATTGATGAACTACTATAGTATTGCAATATGATCAAGTAAATGCTGCCTCTGAGATCACAGTCTCTGTGGAGCCTCATGAGTTCAACAGAGCCTGGATGTTATGTCACATTGCCAATCCCAAATGTGAAACTCTACAATTAACCACAATGTTATCTCCCTTTCATGGGCTGCATCCTGTTTTCATTTTTTTGGTGCTGGTTTCTGGCACTGCGATATCCAGCAAGGAACTATCAACCTTTCATGTCATTCTAGGCAAGATTTTCAGCTGACTGAATTGCATCATGATTTTCAGCTGTTCACCAAGTCGGGTGGGAAAATCAACAGTAACATGGGAACAGGTACCTTCCTCTCTCTGTTATATGCTACTGGTCAACTGAATATGTTGGTTAAGTTCTGAAACCAATTCTGTCAGAATGCTACTATGTGCTAACCAAATTCATTTTTCTTTCTCTTCTCTGCCTGTGTGATTGTAATTTTTAGGTTAATACTTGGTTCCAAGAAAAGCAGGAGTCTAGAAGAAAGCAATCAGTGCCAGCACTAATGCCCTCGAACCTAGTTGTTGATCTGCCTGGGAAGAGGGTTCGAAGATATGTACCTAAGAGGTTCAAGAAACCCAAAGGTTTCTTTGTTACAATTTCCATCTTAATGTACTTTTGTGGGTAAAATCTATTATGATAGACTTTTATGTGAACCTTGAAGGGTTCTTTACCACTTGACCTATTAGTAAGGCGATCTCTTATCATAGCTAGTCAGGGGCATTTGGGTTTTTGACTTCATTGCCTTTTCCCCTGTAAGGTTTAAGTTATTGAATATTCTGGTTTCGCTGATAAGTCATTTAGATGGGATGATGTGCTCTTGTGTCTAGTTGTTTCAGTTTGAAAGGATAGTCGTCCTCTGAGGCTCGCTAATGGCTAACGTTTTATCTCAGTAATTTCTCTACAAATCTGACTGCAATACTGATTCTGCTATCAGCACAACTCCACTTGTATGAACTTTTGGCACATTTTCTTTGATGAAATTTTAAATCAGATGCATTCCTGTTGTTTCTTAGATTACTACTTGTGGAATGTCCTTTTTATAAAACCAGTAATCACGCAAAAACAGATTTTTCAAACAGTCTTGCAGCAGTCGCAAAGATACAGACCATTTGTTACTTAAATACCAAATCTTGTGCAGGTGATATAGTTAAACATCTGACAGATTTAGCATTTGAAGCCAAATCAGCTAAAGATAATGCATGGTGAGTTGCTTATGTTATAAGATCTGAAATTTTGATTACTCCTTCCATCCCCAGAAATATTTACCATTGCTCTAGACACGGAGATTCATGTAAAAGTAGAAAGTAGAGTTAATAGATTAAGAATGGATATGTAAAAGAGAAGTGAAAGCGTTAATAAAGCTAGAACAGTTTCCTAAATAGGAAATGTTACCTTCTTTCGAGGACTTCTTTAAAGGAAAACATAACATTCAGGAACGGAGGAAGTAATATTTTGGCCTGAAGCTGTTTCTTTCATTTTTTTTCACTTTTTCCTTTTACTGTCTGTCTGTATTTTTTTTTTTGTGTGTGTACCGGGGGGGGGGGGGGGAATGGTGCCCAAACCTTTATTCTATAAGCAAAATTCAATCGCATTTAGAGAGGAAAATACAAATACAAGGCACTCTAGATGATAGAACCAGAAAAGATTAAGGGGTTGTCAAAACAATACAAACCGATCATAGTTATAAACACTACCTCATATCTATCATTAGTATGCCTAGAGCTAACCGAGGGATGCTTATGTATATCTCAATTTATTGTTGTTACTGCTTGAACTGCAATATCTTTTGGCTGACTTATCTTCTTCATCCCTAAAGACCTTTACCTTTTTTTTCTGTCCAAATATGTATGTGTGTGTGTGTATACAGCTTCTGTAAGGAGAGGTCAGCTCAAACAATTTGGGTCATTTACACCTTGTATTAGAATTTGTTTTCATTCTTTGTCCAATAATGTGTATTTTAGGTTATTGATAATAAGAAACTGTTTACCGTGTAACAATGAGTGATGGGATATAGTAGTTTACATGATAAAGAAGGACAGTGAAACAACTACTCCATTATTTCAGTAAAAAGGTTTGGGAACTTGGAAAGATGTCAAATATCTTTGAAGGGAAGCAAAATGACCAACAGTGACTGTTCTATGTGGCAATGCTATGATTTACTATAACCTGTTTTTTTCCCTTTTATCTATCAAGTAGTTAGTAATTGGTCTAATTTTCTTTACGCAATAACTTTATTTTAGGTGGAAAAGAGGGGGAATAAAGTTGTTATATGTCTGTATTTACAGTGAATAAACTAAAGAAAAAAAATCAAGTTTTGGTTATCTATTCAACAAACTGTGAACCTATATTTCTATTATACATATTATGAATTCTGAGGCCTTCATTTTATTTTTGGCCTCAGGTATGATGTTGCTTCATTTATCTCCCATAGGGTTCTTCACTGGGGCGATCTTGTAAGTTCGACAATTTATTTGACACTTCCATTTCCGAAAGCATTGTTTTTGGGATCTTTTTATGGAATATAGGATAGTGTCATTTACACTGTAAAATCAAACAGTATCACAAATTGCAACCAAGGCGCAAGGGGAAAGGGAAACTTAGAAGGAAAAGACACTTAAGGGAGAAGATGCCATTAATTGATTCCATTAGACTATCGTAATAATCTGTTTCTTTGATCTGAAATCATTAAACTGTTCACTACATTGTTGTTCTCATGGCAGTCTCTGCTGTTGGATTCACCTATTTTGGTTCATCAAGCAACCAACATCAACTTATGTTCCCATATTATTTTTGTACAGTAAAATTTATTTTTCTGTTCAACATAAAAGAAAAAGTATGTCCCCACTAATTGCTTAGAAGTTTCAAAAGGACACCAGCTTTCTCAGTACCTCTTTTACTTAGTCTACCTGCAGGCTGCAGCTCCATCCAATGCCTTATTGGTCACTAGCTGCTAGTGTCCAACTAGTGTACATTATGGACCTCACTTTACAGTGCCTGCATGGCATGCTTATTCATGCATGTTGAGAGAACCCTGTAACTGCTCAGTCAACATTCTTACATATTCTTACATAAAGCGTACAATATGCATTATTGCATTGTATTTGACAGGAAGTACGTGTAAGGTTCTCAGGGTTCAAGAATGTTGATGATGAATGGGTGAATGTGGAAAGAGCAGTTCGGCCTCGATCTATTCCATTGGAGCCTTCAGAGTGTAATCGGGTCAAAGTCAGAGACCTAGTGTTATGCTTCCAGGTTTTGCTGCTGTGAAATTTCAGTATCTGAAAGTTGCCAACATACCTCCGTCCCACAAACATTGTTTCATTTGACTTTCATACTTGTGTTTGACTCAATTTTTAACTAGGAAGAGTTTGTTAAAAAAAATTTCTAAAAAATTATATTTAGAAATTAGACACATTCATATAATACTATATGCATATGAATTACTTGGCTTTATTTGTCAACATGTTGAAGGGAAAAAATCATAGATTACATTCTGAAAAACAAACGGAACAATCATTGCGGAACAGATATGATTAGCTGCTGTGTCGATGAGACAGTTCAGTACTACTTTCTGTGCTATTCACATTACAAAGTCGTGCATACGAAACTTGATTCTTTGCAGTTTGTTTGAACTAGCTATAACTGCTCTGCTTATAAATAATATGATATCTAGCTTGAGCTGTGGTTTTTTATCTTCCTAAAAGTACGCTCCCTCTCATTATATTAATAAAAAACAATATTCAAATGCTGTATTCTTCATTTTATGTTGTTTCTTTGGCTTGTTTGCAGGAGACAGAATATCAGGCAGTTTACCGTGATGCTCATGTTGTGCAAATTAAAAGGCTTATACATGATAGCACATACTGTACTTGCTCTTTCACAGTCCGTTTTGACCATGACAATTCTGTGGTAAAGTTACAAAATTGGCAACTTTAATTTGTTGATTTTACTACATCTTTTTTTAGCTGTTTCTGCCATTTCTGTTGGACCGCTGGCATTCCATAGTTTATAGGAGTAAATCAGTAATGGTGCAGCATCTAAAGATTTTAGCAAAACCCTATTCTAGGTGTTGATTTATTAAATAATTATCTCAATTCATATCCGTCTCATGATAGTTTCCATGCAAGTGGAAAAATCTATGATGATGATGGTGGTTTTGGAACTTCATATCATTATTCCTTCATGAGAAGGTTGCAACTGGAAGAGCATTCAGCGTAAAACTTTGCTGAGTAATTCTGGATAATTAATTGACACAGTAAACTTCATGCCACCAAATCCAACATAGTTGGGATTGAGGTACGGTATGATGATTATTTGTTAAAGAAAGGATTAGTCCCCGTGATATTGATAAATAGGGGATTAGGTCTTTCGGATCTAAATCTTGGATGAACTAAAGATATTCTTCCTCTCTGGTACTCTCTGTTGAATTTTATGTTGATCCTACCTCTAGGAAACTATGACTGCTACAGTGGCAGACCATGGAAGTCCATTAACTGGAAATTTGACCGAGGCATTATACATTGACGGAGATTGCTGTCATCTACTACTTTTATAAACCTGTTCCACTCCTTTTTGTGACAGCTACATGTGCCCATTCATATGGCAGTCTTATTGGAATGAGAGTACTGTCATGTGAGGGCATCAACAACAACTGATAATCATCTTAATGGAATGAAGTTAGCGTTTTCATGGTTATCGTAATAAACTCGTCCTCGTATCAGAAAACTTAACTTCTTTATATGAAGTTGTGACAATCGTAAAAGACAGAGATGAAGTGGGTCGACATAGATGACCTTTGTTGAACAAATTTTGTTCTATAGGCTCATACCTTTGTGCCTTTTAACACCAAGGAGAGTAGAACAGCTGTGTATACTGTGTGTGAACTGCCCTCAGTTGCTAATGTGTCATTTTTGTGCATTTCCCAGAGGGAGGTCTCATTGGAGAGTCTATGCTGCAGACCAGAGGATGAGTGCTCCATGCCCAAGGATGAGTTATTTCCAATCCCACTGATAATATAAACATCAAAACCAAATGGTGGATGAAAGCATTGAAGTTGTTACTTAAACTCGAAGGTCCATCCCTTCCTATGTTTTGCACTAGCATGTTTGCCTTTTACTCTCTCCGTCCCAAAAAGGATGAAGCATTTGACTCGGTACGGAGATTAAGGGGTGTTGAAGACTTGAGGTAATCAAGTAAAACTGTCATATAAGATAAAAGTAACTTTTTAGGTGAAGAAGAGAAATGGAAGGTAATAAGGTAAAAACGGTGTTTAAAGTTTCCTCAAATCGTCTTAGAATCACATTAACATACATCATTTTTTCTTGTCTTGCTATAAATTAAGCACAAGAGGGATATAAGAGTATATGGTATAAATTCACGTGCTTAGGAAGTCGGTACTCATTTTATCTTTAGAAAGGGATTGGCAATTGATGTGATACCATTTATATAATACAACTCATTTTATCCTTAGAATACAAGCTGTTGCATGACAAAAGAAAGGAAGCTAATGCCCACTCATGGGATTATAACTTAGTATACAAAGTTGAAAGCTGCTTTATCATTAGATGATACCATTGAGAATTGGATCAACGCACGGATTTAGTTATCAATATTAATGTTGTATACATACACATGATAAGTGTTGTTTGTTTCGATTATGGCTAGCACACAACAGAAGTTGTTTTCTTTCTGTCAAAAGAAAACTTCAGCTGGCCCAGAAATGGAACTTCAACTTCACCCTATGAGGAGTGAAGCTTTGAATGTTGAAGAAAAAGCTCCAGAAGTAGTAAGAAACAAGGATCTGTTGTTGGGAGAGATGCTTCTATGATTAAACCTGTGACCTATCTTGCCGTGTGCAATGAGAAAATAGCTAATCTGGCTGTGTATGAGCTTACCTTATTTTGTTTTTTGCTTCTTTTATACAATTTTATTTTTACTTACTATCTTGTTTATACTTTCTTTGACAACAGCCTTTTCAAGTAGCTGTTGCGTTTCAAAAAAACTATCTACAGTGGCTTGTAGCGTTTAACTATAGTTGTTTAATTTCAACAATTAAAAAAATTTCTGAAACGCTACAGCTAATTGAAATAGTTAATCCCAAACAGGGTTCCAACCCTAAGGATGAGTGTATTAAGATTTTACTTACAACATTTTGTATGTTTGGTAATATCTTTTTAAAGTAGTTTATACATTTTGAAAAAGCTATCTACGAGTAGCTTTTTGTTTGAATTTGATTATTAAAAAATTATCCAAAACACTACAACTACTTGAAACAGTTATTCTCAAATGGGAACATTAAGTTTTTAAGGATATATTGTATTAACTTTGTCTTTGGTCATATGCCTATTTTACAGTTAGAATTCCAAAATTGACCCTGCGCACTAATTTTTTGTTGCACGCACGCAGCACGCTATGGGAGAATTATACTCATTAGAATTCGCACCACTATTTCAGCCCTACAAATTAGCGTGCATGCCCGCTAATCCAACTCTTAATACAATACCATCCCTACGAAGTCATCACCTTGATGCTAACATCCGGAGGGTAAAATCAGAATAATAAACAAGAATGAAAAATGAGTCATGTTTTGTAGGATGAAAAAAGGCCCACAATCACCTGCGTGTTGTTTATTTACAAGTTTACTATTCTCGATTTGTGATCAACAATGTTGTGCTTGACCAACATTAAATGTTAGTTCAACATCATGGCATGGCTTGTCTTGAATAACATCAAGAGAATAAATGTTGATTTGCATGGTTGATTAACATCTCCTTACACTAGATCAACAATGTTGTCGTTCTTGATCAGCATTACATGTTGATCAACATCATGGCTTGTCTTGAACAACATCGTCACAATAGATGTTAATCTGCATGGTGATCAACATTTCCTTATACCTGATCAACAACGTTATCGTGCATGATTAGCATTAAACGTTGATCAAGATCTTGGCTTGTCTTGAACAACTTCACCAGAATAAATGTTGATCTGCATGGTTGATCGACATCTCCTTACATGTGATCAACAATGTTGTCGTTATTATCAACATTAAATGTTGATCAACGTCATAGCTTGTCTTGAACTACATTGCCGCAATAGATATTGATCTGCATGGTGATCAACATCTCTTTATACCTGATCAGCAACGTTGGCGTGCTTGATCAACATTATGAATGCTGATCAACATCATGGTTTTTCTTGAACAACATCTCTAGAATAAATGTTGATCTACATGGTTGATCAACATCTCCTTACACAGGATCAACAACGTTACTGTGCTTGATCAATATCACATCGCCAGAATTATAAGGCGATCAGATTCATGGTGGTGGTGGTGAGAGTGTTCGGAAAACGCAACTGGTGGCCGAACGTCAGCCCGGTCGGCCATCGGGTTGTTATTTGGACGCAAATGGTCCACTGAGTGGGTCATCAGGTTGTTCTTCTTCAGTTTTCGGGTCACATATCACATAGGAGACTATCGTGAGAGTAGTTAGCTCCGCCTGCAAAGAAAGCCGCACCGGAGGGTTCTCCGGTTAACCGGCCTCCGACGCTCAAGTCAGTACTCTATTTGTAGAGTGAGAAAGTAGAGAGAAGGCAGAGCTAAGTCATCAGATTACCTTTGTGGTTTGTAAGGAGGTGGTTTTTATAGACCCTTCTGATAGTGTGGTATTATCGTAATATTTCAAGATGAAGAGGCGGTGTGTGTCAGAGGACACGTCAGTGAAATCCCGAATGTATGACTTCAGGCGAATCCCTTAGTGTTCGGGTAGTAGGTTGTTCGAGTTTAGATGAGGCCCCTCTTCTAGGCTACTGACTTGCCTTTTGCTAGGCCCTGTTGGGCCTTTTGGGCTTACCTGAGCTATATTCTTGGGTGATTGGGCCTATCGGTCATCAACGACTCTATGTGTTCATTAGTGTTTCTTAAGCAGAACTTAATCTTGTTGATGAGAAATTATAAGTGATCAAGGTGATGTTTTGTAAGGCAGTATAAAGTCATTGAAAGTATTATGGTGGTGGCGGAGATGCATGAATATTGTTGACGGAAATAAAAAAAGTGATTATGACAAAGATATGGAAATGATAAGGTCACCATGAAACATCAGGGTTGTCTTAATATGCGAGTAGGTGGAGACGAAGATGAAGATCAAAGACAAATCAATGGTGGATGACATTAACGGACAACATAGTGACATGTTGCGTAAATAATTGTAACTCTTAGGCATATAGACCACGCACGGGG
This sequence comes from Stellera chamaejasme, assembly GCA_024586325.1. Taxonomy (NCBI): domain Eukaryota; kingdom Viridiplantae; phylum Streptophyta; class Magnoliopsida; order Malvales; family Thymelaeaceae; genus Stellera; species Stellera chamaejasme. Next base: position 4,293,937 of record CM044986.1, read on the forward strand.
CAGCCTATAGCCACATGGCAGGCTATAGCCACGGGAAAAACAATTGGGAAAAGATTAACATGAATGGAACCTAGGAGTATAAATGCGGCGTTCATAGGCACTAGCTGTCAGCGGTCTTTTCCGTGCATGACTTGTATTATCAATGGCATATTCGTAACCACCGAACCCACCATCCAAACCAAATGACCCTAACCCTCCTCAGACCTAACACTCCTCAGACTCGAACGATCGGGGACCCACCCGGCAGCAATTGCACAACAAATCGAACCTGAGAAGCGAGCACGCTTCCACTGGTCTATTGCAACCCAAAAACGTCCCAAGTCCAGCGAGCCCACCAGAACACGGCCGACGATGTTGAGCCCCGCCGAACCGAGCCACCACCTGCGCCAGACAGAATAGGAGACAAATTCTGATGCAGGCATTGTCGTCCCTGGAGCTCTACTTAATCCTGCCTAAATAAACTCAGTGTGTTCACAATGCTGCGTTTTTCCTTTTAAGTGAAGCGGTGCGTTTTATCAACAGCAGCCTGCTAATCGGTCGAGTCTTTTTATGTTGCTGGTTTGCTTGGGTTTTCGGGTCATCGTCTTCCTCCATCTCAACCGAAGAAGCTGTTAGGAGAAGCACATGGCCTCATCCACCTCAGCAATTCTGTTACGCTTCCGCGATTCTCGGACTCTTCACACGCGAGTTGGGCGCTTATATGGCAAGGGAATTCTCTGGAAGAGGCAGCAAGAAAATATACTGGTTGTTGATCCTTCTCCCTCTGGTAATTTCTCCCTTCTTCTTCTCACCCTTGAGTTCTTTTCCTAGCTCGAAGCTGATCAATTCTTTCATTGATTACAGCTCGTACCATTTGGTATCAGAGCAGTACGATCCTTGGCCTCATTTGGCTATTTATGGTAGCCACGCGCCACATAGCAACCATGGACGCCCTTCAAGCTCGAATTGAACAACTGATGCAGAGGATCGAGGATCAGGAACAACGCCATGAAGCCTTGCTTCAAGCCCAAGCTATAGAACGTCGACAGAGGAACGTAGACGCTGGCGGCCAACAGAGAGGGGCCGGCGAAGTTCGCGAAGATGCTGATAACTATCGTTTGACATCTCGTGTTGTTAAGGTGGAGTTTCCGAGATTTGATGGCGAGGCGGTCCTTGAATGGGAATACAAGGCCCAACGATTCTTTGAGGTGGATCGAACCCCTGAAGCGCAGCGCATCAGACTTGTTGCGATTCACCTGGACGGCTTGGCTTTGCAATGGCATCAAGCTTACATGAAGGAGGTAGGTGAGGCGGCTGTCTGGGATCAGTATGCTCAAGCCTTGCTCGATCGTTTCCTTGATGGTACTAGATCCAACCTCTTGCAGCTCTTATTAATCTGAAACAGAAGGGTACAGTAAGGGAATATCAAAATGAGTTTGATGCATTATACTCGAAGGTTGATATTACTCCGGAACAGGGACTTATTTTTTTCATGAATGGCCTTAAGGATGAAATCAAGGTATCAGCTGAGTCCTTCACTCCCACTACCTTGAAACAGGCGCGGGGCTTTGCAAAACACCAAGAAGCTCAATTGGCTGCGTGGTCTAAGGCATTCAGAGGTGGAACAAACCATTATACACCACGAGCTACAACAGTCCTGAACCCCACGCCGCTTCGAGCAATACCCCTACCGGCACCACCAAATCCTGCACCCCCACCCAGAGTAGACAGACCTGCACCACAGGCTCAACCTGGGTTGCTGGGACCTGGACCAGGAGCCCTTGGGGCTAACTTGCGCCTCCCACCTCGAAGACTTACCAGCAGAGAGATGGATGACAGGAGGGCCAAGGGCCTTTGCTTCTACTGCCCTGAGAGGTTCCACAAACACCACTAGTGCATCAGCCCTCAGGTGTACACATTATGGGCTGGTGACGAAGAGGAGACCCTTGAATTACTGGATGAAATCAGAATGGAAGATAAGGAGGAGGAGCCACCTCAAATTTCCACCATATCTGTTAATGTCACTCAGAAGGAGGAAAATGTTGGGGGGCTGCACACCCTTAAGGTATCTGGGCAAGTAAGGGACCAAACTGTGGTCATTCTGGTGGATTCAGGGGCTACACATAATTTTATTACACCACAGGCCGCCAAGAGATTGGGATGCCCAATCAAATCAACTACACCAACTCACATAAGAGTAGCTGATGGCACTGCTAGGATTAGCAACTCCTTTTGCCCAGAAGTAAACTGGAGTATGCAGGGGGTGCCCTTCTCTAACAGTATGAAACTCCTGCCTCTTGGTGACTGCGATATAGTCCTAGGAGTGCAATGGATGAAGGGAGCAACACCAGTGGCTTTCAATCATGAGGACAGGGAGGTTTCATTTAAGAAGTCTGGAGAGACCATTGTAATGAAGGAGATGGAACCATCCTACAAGGTTGTGAGCATTGCCAAGGTGGTGAAATTGATAAATCAAGGTAGACCAGCTATAATCTGTAACTTGAGATGGATGGAAGAGGATGAATATGAAATATACACTGTCACAGTGGAGCCAGATCTCGATTCATTGCAGACTTCTACAGGGGAATTGGAACATCTGCTGGACACATTTGGTGACATCTTTCAAGAACCAAAAGGGCTGCCACCTCAACGATCCCATGACCACAGTATTATACTGAAGGAAGGAACATACCCAGTTAAAATCAGACCCTATGTGTATCCAACCAAACAGAAGGATGAGATAGAGAAGCTAATCGGGGAAATGCTGGCTGCAGGCATCATTCAACCAAGCAGGAGTGAATTTTCATCACCAATTGTGATGGTAAGAAAGAAAGATAACTCATGGCGCCTATGTGTGGATTACCGCGTCCTGAATCAGCACACAGTAAAAGATAAGTACCCAATTCCTGTAATTGATGAATTATTGGCTGAACTACATGATGCTCAATATTTTTCTAAACTAGATCTGAGGTCTGGTTATCATCAGGTGAGAATGAGGCCCTGTGACATCCATAAGACTGCATTTAGAACACATGATGGGCATTATGAGTTTGTTGTAATGCCCTTTGGGTTGACTAATGCCCCATCCACATTTCAGAGTCTTATGAATGACGTGTTTAGACCATACTTGAGGCAGTTTGTTCTGGTTTTCTTCGATGATATTCTGGTATATAGCAGAAATTGGCAGGACCATCTAGCTCATTTAGAAGCTGTGTTCTCAACCTTGAGAACCAACACACTCTATGTCAAGAGGAGCAAGTGCTCTTTTGGAAGTGAACAAGTCGAATACCTAGGATACCTAATAGGCAGCAAGGGAGTGATGGCAGACCCACAGAAGATTAATGCCATGATAGAATGGCCTAGACCTACAAGTGTGAAGGAACTAAGGGGTTTCCTTGGGCTTACAGGATATTACAGACGGTTTGTGAAGGGTTATGGGAGCATCAGCCAACCCCTCTCTAATCTGCTCAAGAAGGGGGAATTTAAATGGGGAGAAGCAGCCGAGTTGGCATTTCAGCAACTGAAGCAGGCTCTAACCTCTCCACCTGTCCTAGCACTCCCAAACTGTAATGAAGCTTTTGAGCTAGAAACAGATGCATCAGGAGTTGGATTGGGGGCAGTTCTTCTTAGTCAAAAGGGGCACCCAGTGGCTTATATAAGCCGAGTTCTTAACAAACGAGAGATGACCATGTCAGTTTATGAGAAGGAAATGATGGCAATAGTATATGCTGTACAAAAATGGTGCCATTACCTCATTGGTACTCGGTTTGTTATTAAAACCGACCACCAGAGCCTTAAATATCTATTGGAGCAAAGAATCACAACTCCTGCTCAAGAAAAATGGTTGACTAAGCTTATGGGCCTGGATTACAGTATTGAGTATAGGAAGGGAAAACTCAACACAGCTGCAGATGCTCTGTCTAGGAGAGGACAGATGGAAGAAGGGGAAGAGGGAGTCATCATGGCTTTATCTTCCATCACTACAGATCTATTACAGCAGATTCGAGGAAGCTGGACTCAGGATGCTAATATTCAGAAGATCATTACTGAGATTGAACAGGATCCAAGCTCTCATCCACACTATACATGGTACAATCAAGAGCTTAGAAGAAAAGGGAAGTTGGTAGTAGGAGCAGACCCAACCTTGAGAGACTCTCTTATATCCTTGGTTCATAAAGGGCACCTGGGTGGGCATTCTGGAATGGCAGTAACAGAGAAGAGAGTTAGACACCTATTTTTCTGGGGCAAGCTAAGGAAGGATGTCAGGAGCTTTGTATCAGTTTGCCAAATCTGCCAACAGCATAAACCAGAAAATGTAGCATCCCCAGGTCTGCTACAGCCATTACCCATCCCTCCTACTGTCTGGTCTTCAATCTCAATGGATTTCATTGATGGCTTGCCACCTTCTCAAGGAAAATCAGTGATTTGGGTGGTGGTTGACAGATTAAGTAAATATGCCCACTTCACAGCATTATCTCATCCCTACACTGCTGTAACTGTGGCACAAGCATTTTTGGACAACATCTACAGGTTACATGGCCTACCAAACAACATAGTAAGTGACCGAGATGCCGTATTCACCAGTACCTTTTGGCAGGAGCTATTTAAGAAGCTGAAGGTTAAGTTGCACCTCTCCACAGCCTATCACCCTCAGTCAGATGGCCAAACTGAGGTAGTAAATAGGTGTATTGAGGCCTATTTAAGGTGTATTACAGGTGATAAACCGAGAGAGTGGGTGGCATACCTTCCAATGGCAGAATTCTGGTATAACACCAACTTCCATACAGCAACTAAAACATCACCCTATGAAGTGTTGTATGGCCAACCGCCACCCATCCATACCCCCTATCTACCTGGAGATTCTCAAGTGGAGATGGTAGACAGAAGTTTAAGAGCTAGAGAAGCTATTCTGAAGTTGATCAAGGGCAACTTGGTCAGGGCTCAGAATAGAATGAAACAGCTAGCAGATAGAAGGCGGTCAGAGAGAGAATTTAATGCAGGAGAATGGGTGTGGCTTAAACTTAAACCATACAGGCAAGATTCAGTGACCCAAAGGCCAAATCAGAAGATATCTGCCAAGTATTTCGGACCTTTCCTGATAGAGCAGAAGATAGGCATGGTTGCTTACAAGTTGCAACTTCCCCAGGGATGTAGAATACATCCTGTATTCCATGTCTCGCTTCTTAAGCCTTATAAGGGACCTCGGCCGGAGACTAGTACACTACCACCTGCTGAGGAGCTATCTGCAGCATTGAAGGAGCCTCTGGCTATCTTGGACAGGAGATCTATCAAAAGGGGCAACAAAGCCATAACTCAAGTCTTGGTCTCTTGGACCAATGCACCCCCTGAAGACGCAACCTGGGAAGAATACCAAGACCTCATGGTACGCTTCCCAACTTTTGATCCTTGAGGACAAGGATCTTAAGGGGGAGGCAATTGATGCAGGCATTGTCGCCCCTGAAGCTCTACTTAATCCTGCCTAAATAAACTCAGTGTGTTCACAAAAACGCTGCGTTATTCCTTTTAAATGAAGCGGTGCGTTTTATCAACAGTGGTCTGCTAACGGTCGGGTCTTTTTATGTCTGCTGGTTCGCTTGGGTTCTTCGGGTCATCGTCCTCCTCCATCTGGACTGAAGAAGCTGTTAGGAGAAGCACATGGCCTCAGCCACCTCAGCAATTCTGTTACGCTTCCGCGATTCTCGGACTCTTCACACGCGAGCTGGGCGTTTATATGGCAAGGGAATTCTCTAGAAGAGGCAGCAAGAATTATACTGGTTGTTGATCCTTCTCTCCTTTGGTAATTTCTCCCTTCTTCTCACCCCTGAGTTCTTTCCCTAGTTCAAAGCTGATCAATTCTCTCATTGATTGCAGCTCGGCCACGAAACTCCTTGACACCCCTAAGGAGGAGCGACGTCAGTTTTTTTCTTCTGAGAAGCTTTAATTCAATTTACCTTTTTCACCTTTTCCATGCCTATAGTTTAATCAATTTGTTTTTTTAGATTAATGATTTTTTCCTTTCTCCAATTTAGATTAACATTTTCCCCTTTATTTCAACTTTAGTGACTTAATCCCTTTTATTATTATTTTTTTGAGAAAGCAAATTATATTACTTCAAGAATACTAATGCTATCATTTTTTAACATGTTGTCGCGTTCCTTACTCTTTTTAAATTCTTAGAATTAAGTTCATTTCGAGTTAAGTCCCCTAAGTTTTCCGTCAAATTTTCCAATCATTTTAGTGCTTGCAACTTAGTTTTTTTATATCTTTTTTATTTATCATATTATTGCTCTTTTCCTTCTTTATTTTTCAATTTAGCTATTATACTTCTTTCACACACATTTTTTTATCCATTGTTGTTTTAATGATTAGAAGTTAATCAGTTGATTGATTTTGCTTAAGTTATTATTGTTCTTCCAAATTATATATATACAATTTATTATATAAGCATAGTATGTCATAATTTTTTCTTATTAGTGATGTGACATTGTGAGTAGTAATAAAGGGGATTTCTTATGTTTTTTGTGTTTTATACTTTTTCATTTTTAACTCTTTTGTTTTTTTTTAGTTTTCCTATGCGTTTTTTCTTTTTCGTATTCTCATGTTAGAGTCCGTTTATTTACCACATATGTGGAAAAACACATACCTAAATGTATCACTAATAACTAATTTAACTAACTTAATAAACTAAAAGACTAAACCGCCCTTCATAGAGATTTATTAAGAGGGTAAATTTGACATTTTCATGGTGTGTGTTTTTTCACATATGTGGTAATAGAAACCCACCTCATGTTATCTGTTTAAAGATAAATACCTTCAATACTATATTATTATAGTTTTTGCATATCATGCCCATATATGTTTTTATTTATGAATTCTTTCGATATTTTTGTCTCATCTGTGATCTGGTATTGTGAACGGCACCATTCTCGGCGCTTGCTGCTCTTTTTATTTCATTTTTCTTTTTAGATGTTTAGGGTTAAACCCTAAGTGGTCAACATTGTTATAGTTTTTGCACATCAACTCCATATGTTTTCAATATTAAAATTTCCTCTCTTTTTTGCCTTTAATGGGCCCATGACCAAATCAAGGAATTCTCTTCTTCTTCTTGTGAGTGGTCCTCCAAAGGGTCTTTGACCTTATAGTGGTGTGGTTGGTTGGGTGAACCTCATCATATCCTAGCAAACATGATATGTTAGTGTATGTGGAGATTCGGTAATGTTGAAGATTTGATAACAAAATGAAATAGGTATATAAGATAAAAGTGGTTATTTAAACGAGAAGATAAATTGAAGGTAATAAGATAAGGATAGTATGAAAAAGTTTCATGAAAATGAAACTTGTCAATTGTTCTAAGAATATTCAAAAAAAACAAAACATACTACCTCAGTCCATAAAAAAATGGTGTGCTGTTTTTTCAATATTTAATTTATAATTTCATTTCTTCAACGTTTTGACATACAAAATCAAATAATTTAGATGCAAATTGTACATTAATGTGTGTAGTTTCTAAATTTATTTTTTCCAAATTTTTTGAATGAGTTCTTTCTAGTAATAATTTGAATCTATCACAACATCAGGAAAAAACACACCAATTTTTCAGGGACATAGATGTCTCTTGGGGCGACAAAATCATTTGGCACTATGATCCAAAAGGGGAATTATCAGTGAAAAGCAGCCATAAACTTCTCCAGCATCTTTGGTCTGACATTGGTTTGGAGCCCAACATCAATTGGTCTTTTATTTGGGGAGCACGGGTTCAAAACAGAATGGAAATTATCATGTGGAGATTGTTCGAAGGTTTTCTTTTGACTTGTGCATAACTTTATCGTTGACATATTTCTGATTGATCTAATTCTTATACGTTGTGTGGGAGAGAGCCGGAAACTTCCCTCCATATTATGCATGATTGTTGCGAAGTGCACCGAATCTGGAGTGTTTGTTGTATGGACATTATTGTGGCTACTGGTGATGCATTGATCATTAAGTGGTTGGACTATTTAACGAAGAGCTTAGCACTGGAACGACGGATGGGATCGATTCATGATAGCTGCAAACACAATATGGTACTTATGAAACAAAGATGTTCATGAAAATGACCATCTTGTTGTTTCCTCTTTGGTTTGGCAGGTTGACTCGTCATTCAATGAGCTACAAAATCGTTGAATTAGAACTCTACAGCGTAAACAGAATGAAAATTTTCATGTGGAGATTGTTAAAGGTTGTCTTCTGACCCATGCAAAACTTCATCGTTGACATATTTCTGACTTCTTTGATTCCTATTCGTTGTGTGGGAGAGAGCCGAAAACTTTCCTCCATATTATGCGTGATTGTTGCGAAGTGCACTGAATCTAGAGTGCATGTTGTATGGACATTATTGTGGCTACGCACTGGTGGCACATTGATCATTAAGTGGTTGGACTATTTAACGAAGCACGTTGATAGCTGCAAACACAATATAGTACTTTTCGAAACAAAGATGTTCATGAAAATGCCCATCTTGTTGTTTCCTCTTTGGTTTGGCAGGTTGACTCGTCCTTCAATGAGCTACAAAATCGCTGAATCAGAACTCTACATCACAAATGGAGGCTCGTTGATTAGTTCACCCCCCAGGCTAGTTAAATGTAAATTTAGATGCATGCAGGGGCGAAGGTGTGTGTTGGCATGGGGTGACACAGTGGCCACCCTGAGGATTTTTTGGAGGTAGGGGTATATGGTATACAATTAGAATAATTTAGGGATGTTACTTTTTATTTTTTATTTTATTAATTAATCTCAACCCACTAAACTCACTATCAAGCCCATAAATTATCACTTATGCTTATTCAATTCGGCCAATTTGTCAAATCTAATAGTCTTCTTTTATATATTGAAAAAGATATTGCAGAAACCTTCAATATAAAATAGTTGATTGATGATTTCAGAGATTTTAAGAAACATCGTGTTAGAATACAAGTACTCCATACATGTACTTTTATCATATGTTAGGATTTTTAGTACTTTTGATATGTATTACTTTCAGTAACTCAAATTACTTACATTAAATTACTTGGATTACATTCCCTCCGTCCCAAAAGCATTACAATACTGTCATCTTTTGGACATCCTAAGAGTAATGCAATATTTTCTTTTTTGGTAACTTTTTACATACTAATTTACAAAATCATTCGTACCTCTAAAATTTAAGAAATAAAACACCAAAATAATATAATTGTTTAACTTTTATTCTTAAAATATTTATCGTTATAATTTAATTTTGTTTTACTGTTCTTCATCGATTTCTGTGTTTGATTACATCTTTCAATATAAAGAAAAGTGTAAAATGATAAATTCAACACCAAAATTTTCTCACCCTAATCTATGTATCAAGTCAAATTGTATTATATTTGTAACAGAAACAAAAATACTTTATCTATGACAATATTTGAAGAATTTTCGCCACCCTGAAATTTTTTTCCTGGCTTCGCCACTGGATGCATGCCTCTTTGCTCAATAATGATAAGATTGGGATAGGGGTAGTATCTGAGACCTGAGACCATGAAGGGAAGATCATTTTGGCGCTAGCTAAGAAGATGGATGGTATTCAAGAGGTGCTACATATTCACGGAGAGTCTTGTAGTTGTTAAAGTAGGTTTGCAACTTCTCCTCCTTCATAATGTGGAGATGATCACTGTCGAGATTTCATGTCAGTTGTGCAAGCCATCCAGCTTGCCATTCACTTTCGTGCTGAAGCATGGGCTCATATCCTTTCATCAAAGGAGCTTCTAATACATTTTAAGACGTGGAAGATTCTTCAATGCTTCAGGGAATGCAATGTCCTTGCTCAGACATTAGCCCGCAAGTAGGGGTGTTCAAAAAACCCGCAAATCGATAAACCAAACCGAACCGAACCGCATGATTCGAAACCGAAAAACCCGCGAACCGAAAAAACTGATAACCCGCAGATTCTAACTTTAGAAACCCGTGGATACCCGAACCGATTCGCATATGTCTATTTACAAACAAATTATCTAAAATTGCTTACTTCATCCCATTTTTTCTTTAAATTTCTTTTATATTATGTGTGAAAACTCATTTCATACAATATTGATACATGATTTGCAATGTTACATTGTTATTCTATTTATGCAAACTACTTTTCTTCATTTTTATTCTCTAGATATATACATTTATGATACAAAATTTTAAAATATCTCTAAGTATATTGAAAGATTTTATACGATAAGTACACTAAGGAACATATGCAGATACCCGCGATCCGAACCGCAGAAAACCGAAAACTCGGGTACCCGCACTTAGGGGTGTCAATTGGGCGGGTCAGGTCGGGTCATTCGGGTTTCGGGTTGCTTCGGGTTGGACTGTTTTCAGTTCGGGTCATTCGGGTTTCGGGTCATTTCGGGTTGAGCTGCTTTTAGGTCAGGTTGGGTTCGGGTTCGGGTTATTCGGGTTCAGGTCACCATCGGGTTGAGTTTACTTCGGGTCAGGTCGGGTTCGGGTTATTCGGGTTTCGGGTTGTTTCAGTCCCAGGTTCAGGTCGGGTCCAGGTCGGGTTTCTTCGGGTCAAATTTCGGGTTTCTTCGGGTCCGAGTTCGGGTTTCTTCCAGTCCAAGTTCGGGTTTCTACGGGTTTAAGTTCGAGTTTCGTCGATCTAAGTTCGTGCAGCTGAATTTTCAAACTAAACTTTTATTCTTTATAAATAATACTACGTATTTTATATTCACATATATATATAATATATACAACAATGATATACTAAGAAAATAATTCACACAATTTCCTCTCCCCTTTTCCTTGGTGTTTAAAATAAATCTATTTCGCGGAGTTATTCTAAAATAATTGAAGAGAAATTAGACATTATTCCAACAAAATTGAAAATTAAATATTTCTCAAATAATTTGTTAGATCAGTATCAATACCTTGTTAGATCGACATCAATACATTGTTACAATTGTTGTTGGTCATTAGTGCACAATTGACGTTATTTACTACTATTTTCTTGCTTCGGAGTTTAGATAATGAATGATAGTAGTTTTATTTTGTTATGATGATAGTAACTCTATAATGCATTAGATTATTATGTTTTGTTATGATGAAATTTTATTTAGAGTTCCTTAAGGTTCGAATTCGGGTTAATCGGGTTCGGGATTCGGGTCAGATCGAGTTCGGATTCCAGTTAATTAGGTCTGAGATTCGGGTCAGGTCGGGTTCGGGTCACGGGTTCATCGGGTTCGGGTCATTCGGGTTTCGGGTCATTTCGGGTTGAGCTAATTTCAGGTCAGGTTCGGGTCATTCGGGTTACGGGTTCATTCGGGCCGAGCTGTTTACGGGTCAGGTCGGGTTCAGGTTCAGGTCAGGTCGGGTTTAGGGTCGTTGACTTTTTCAGTCAGCTCAGGTCAGGTCAGGTCGGGTTCGGGCGGGTTAATCAGGTCGGGTCAGCTTTTGACATCCCTATCCGCACTCGACGGGACGGATACTATTTTTCCCACTATCCGCCCCGCCTCGTGAACACCCCTACCCACAAGACGGCTAGCTACATAATTTGGTCTACCTCTTTCTTGAATTTTATTCAACGTATTGCGTGCAATGACATTGTGTAGTCTTTTATATGCTTCTCTTCCATTTAATCTTCCCTCTTTTTCCTCCCAACGGAGTCTCAGGATTTTATTCTTGATTCTTTCCTCGTTGTTCATTAGAGCTGACGAACCAAACTTCCTTCTGTATCAAAAATAGAAGTGGCGTCTTAGTTGGGATTCCCCGTTTGGGGATCATTTTTTTATTATCAAAATACAATAATAATTCAAGATATGGAGAGACACTACTAAATTTAGGACGTAAAATCAAGATGAGCGGATTTTTTTTATAAAAAACACTCAATAATAGAAAATTAAAATACATTTTTTACATAATATTTATTAAAAATTTGATCAAAATAAATATAAGGATTATATTTATTGGGTTAACTGGGTTAAGGATAGTCTATTTACATTTATTGGGTTGAGTTGTTTATGAGTGGTACAACTTTTAGGGTTCGATTCTTGCCTAGCAGGTGCTGGTGTGCTATAGGAATTGTCAGCCGCCTCTGGGGAGGGAGTAACAAAGAAATGAAATTATTGTTATTGAATATGGTGTAGATGTGATAGAAAGAGAAAATATATTTTATCAAAATCTACTATTATATCTTATTACAGGATCATCTAGGTGGCAGGGTTAAAAAAAATTTTGAATACTGAATTCTGGTGCACCCATCTCAGCGCCAAGTCAGTGCCACATGTGTGAACGCATTTTTTTTCTTGACATGTAGGCATATTAATCACCCTACCATTTTTTAAGGAGCAATTACCATTTTATATGTCTTTCTTTTTAAAGATGCAATTACCATTTTATACACATTATGGTAAGTTTATGGTAAGTTTTAATGTGTAATTGATACAAAATTAATCTACTATCTATTATTAATACTTAAAGTAGGAGACTTTCTACCAAAAAAAATTTAGCCAGCCATATAGACATCACGTAATAACACATTAGTTTTTTTTAATGATATGGCATACTTAAAATTCAAATGGTAAGTTTTGATAAGTAATTAATTAATTGCTTTTAATTTTCTTTATTACCTATTTTATTCCTACTCTCTTATCGTTCGCTCTTTCCTTGTAGACTAATAGCATTAGGAAATTTGAATTTTTGATGAAACCGTGTGATCTCAATATAAATGTACATTAATTTATAATCGAAATTATTAATGGCATTCAATTGTTATCAATTTCTTTTTCGTGTTTCCTTTTCAGTTTTCACCAATTCTCTTCCCTTTTCCTCTCGCCTCTTATCTTTCTCTAAAATATAATTCTCAAATCTACTTTGTTTGTCACTTATTTTCTTATTTTCTAAATTCTACTTTCGTTTCTATTCGTCGCATTCCTCCGTTAAAGATCCGACGGCTAGACAAGCAAGCTCGGTGGACAGGACGAATCGAGGCAAAGATCATCGGGCCTACTAGATGTGAAACACTGGATGTTGCGGGGAAACTGGTGCTCGGCTTGGCGGCGGGATGACCGGAGCATGCCGGATCGCGGCGGTTTCTCGAAATCGATCAAATGTACGACTTATTCTTTGCCAAAAATCGCAATGACCGGTAAGTTTGAACTCGAATTAGGTGTTCGTTTCTTCCATATTTGATCCTTGCATCATAATCTACTCCTTTCGAAAATGAAATTAAACTGCTCATCTATTTTAGTTTGTTTGAGCCAGAACATGTGATCGATCGAAATCTGTGAGTCTGTCAATCTGCATTTGTGTCTACTATTTCGCTCTTAGCGTTGAAAATGATTTAATTTTGGTTTTCGATGAATTATATATAAAAAACACAAAATCTCTCAACGTTCCATCCCAGTAAGATGCAATTACCCTATGTAAGAATTTAAGACTGAATGTTCATTGTATGCAGCTAGAAGACAAGATATTGAAGCCTTTGGAGAGTTATGAATATAACAAAGATGAGATAAATCAGGTAAAGGTCTTATGCAAAACTTCCTAGGAACTGTATTATACTTCCATCTCTCCTTCTCTGTTGTTTGGATTCTGTAGTTATCAGGACATCATAGATCAGGATTTGACATGTAGAATTTCGTGACTATAGTTACATAATTGAATAGATAACACTCAGAATGCTAATTTTTTATGTATGTAGGTAGCATGCAACTCCAGGTCCTCTTTCATCGCAACAGCACATGATGGTGGTGAGGTCAAGGTATTTCAATATAGTTTTTGTTGTTAGATCAGGTAACATTTACATTGTGATAGGTTGGTTAACTAAACTATAATTATCACAAATTGTTGAAATTTGAAAATAATGTAAGTTTCTTGCACCAACTTGAAATTTGATTTCAATATGACCTTGGTGATTATTATTCATTTATCAATCGACAAAATTGGCTAGATTTTAATTTGTTCAGTGTGGTTGGTTGTTTGTCAATTATATTTTGTTTGATTCACGCAACAATTCGAAGCATTTTATTATCTTTATGAGCTCTACTGCTAGGAGTTTCGCCGCATCTGTGTCCTATATCTAGAAGGAGAAGAAACGAGCAAGGTTATTCAGTATACATGGGCTCTTAGGTAAAATATCGACTTTTTTGTGGTCTTGGTGAATGATGTTTTCCACGTGACACCGTGTTTTCTTCCCTGATCTACTGTGATGAAACTTGATTTTTGGTTGTTATTATCGTCTATGAAGGGCTTTCTCTTTATTATCAGAGTGCTAAGTATTATTTCTTTGGTATTATTCTACAGTATCAAGTTCTATGATGAAGCTTTCGATTCATCTTTTTCATTTTCTTTGGTATCAAGTTCTACAGTATTTGTGACTATTATTTCTCTATACTTTTCAATTCCCTACTTTATCCATGTTGTAAGAGCCGCTCAGGTCATTTCAACTGAGTAACTTAAAAATTAATGCAAGAACAGATACTTTGAGTTCATAAACTTGGAGATTGATTGACACTCTTACATACTTCTAATTTTTGTTTTCTTCTTCCAATCTTACTTCTTTGATGAATTCTTTGAAGTCATTACTTTTTAGTCCAGACTGATTTAATTGAGAGCTCAGATTCGTTGTTAATGATCCATATTCAGTGTGATGTTTTTTTTAATCGAGTGATTTTTTTATCTACTTATGTGAATTATCTAATAAATTAATATTTAAATCAGTTATCTCATGTCGTACGGGTATATACACTAGTTTGTATTGAATTGGTCGAATACTCCCCCACCCTAATTAGGATTCTTTTTCTTTTTAATTTTTAATTTGGTATAGTAATTATCTCATCCACATATTTGAGCATAAATATATATATATATATCCTTTAATATCCCATTACATATTTTTCTCCAAAATCTACTCTCTTTATCTCATCTAATGGTTACTACACTGAGGGTTTTTTTTACATTTAATTTTTGCACAATTTAATTTCTCTCCCAAAATATACTCTTAAACATATTATCTCTCTTACTATCAATTCAGCACTTGAAATAATAATCTCTAATCCCGTCAATGTTACACGATATTCAGTAACTCTAATACCCTATTTGATTGAATTTAATCCTGCTTGATCCATGGATTAATCCATTGGATAAAGCTGATTATATGATTACAAATTTGTAATTTTTTTTAATTCAATAAATTTGTTACTCTTAAACTTATACTCCCTTTATCCCTAAAAAGATGCTACACTTTTTTTAGCATTTAATTTATAATTTTTTGTTCCTCAATATTTTAATATATAAAATTTAATAATTTCTATGCAAATGATAAATGAACATTTCTAGTTCCTAAATATGTTTTTTTAGAATTTTTTCAGCGAAATCTTTCTAATGAAATTTGAGTCAAACATAAATGCAAAAGTCAATATGTGCATGTTTCTAGGAACGAAAGGAGTATTTAACCAATCCTAAACTTATCACAAACTAAATAGGTTCTAAACTTTTTAATTATGTATTTTTCAGATAAAAATTGAAAAGCATTATAAATCTTCCAGTTTCCTTGATGTTTGTGGTAACTCAAACTTGACAATTAAATATAGAAAGATGAAGTATTTCACTTTCCATAACAAAAGGTTAAAGAAAAATCCTAGACTAAATGATGAAAATGAATATAATCTTTTTTTTGCATCTATTTGATTGTATAAAAGACTATTTGGTTAGACCTGCTATGTTGTTATACAAACCTGCTTCAACTACTCTCAACCTTCAACTTTACAGCCTACAGTACCCTTGTTCTCTAGCAATCTCACCTTGTTGACCAAGTCATCAATGATATTAGAAGCCTCCTGCATAAAATATGGTTGACTATAAGTGAACTGTCACCAAAATAAGATTGAAACAGTCAGAAAAGAATGAACAATGTGATATTTTCTGGCTCTAAGTCTAACCCTTATTTTCTTCTTCAACCTATTCTCTTCTTCTTCTCTGGACTTCCTTTCTTCTGCCAGCATTTCTATGACAATTTCATTTTCTTTTCCCAAATCCTGAATCTTTATCTCCAAATCTTTTACCTGTTTTCAATAGAAGCCGAATCAATGGCAACCAGGAGCAGTGAGTTCAAGTGAAGTTTATGTGCTTGCAACATAGATGCAACAGATTTTCCTATAACTCGCTTACTTGCAACTCAAGAGATCCGCATTTATCTGCTTTGTACTGAAGTTCCGGACCCATTTTGTTAAACCTGCCCAGGGAATATAATGAGGAAAAAAAAAGATGATGTGATTTGAAGGCATAAACTAAAGACTGATTTCAGTACCTTTCTTTCAGAACAAGGTTTTCTTCTTCCAAAACACGTTTCTCTTTTATCAACATGAGTACTGAACCATTCAAATATCTTTCGTTGGATGCTATCACCTTCGCATTTTGAAATCTACACATTTGGTCATTTTCTCTGTTCAGTTCACTACGAACAGGAATTGTGTTATGACTTTTCGCAACAGCAGTTGAACCGAAACATGCCTGCCTTTCAGGCTCACGTTTGTATAGAGTACTGTCTCCATTAATGGAGCAAGGTGCATTCTGATTAGGCCATGAGGATGTCTTCTGCTCAGTAGTGGATGGAGTATGTTTTACCCCTGTGTAAGGGTTCTTTAAAGGCTGCCTTTTTGCATATCCAATCTTGTGGGAATTTTGGGACCTAGTATCAAGAGAAATCAGAACAAGCTAATACATCAATAACCTTAATATAATCAGTTAAACAGATGGGTAATCCAGATTCACCGTACCAATAATCCTTCTGCATCTTAATTAATCGTTGTTCTAGTCTTGAGAGGAGAGCAGTGCGCTCAAATCCCTGCTTATCATGAGCTGGTTCAACAAAATTGGCCTCCAAGACACCTGTTTCAGATAAATTCAAGAAGAAGAAGAACCCTCAGATAATGTCTTTATGATTATTGGAACGATATATTGGAATAATGAGCTGTGAACAGATAGAGCAAACTACCAATGACACCACGACCATTGCTTCCAGCTGCATTCCACACTCTCCAAAATGGCTGATGACAAAAGGTTGCACATAAGGGAAAATGAAATGATTATATGTCTCCAAGGACATGGCCCATGACTTCTCTTGCAAACTTGACAAGATGTTTCAAGAGTACTAGCAAGACTTACCTTGATAAGCCGATTTTTATTATAAACACTAAAACCTTGCACATCAATGTGGTGTCGTGCATCCTTCAAAAATCCAACAGTAACCATGGCAACCATCTGTTACAGAAGTTTGAAGAATACTGTGTCATTAGGGTTTAGACCTTTGAACAGTTGAAACAGGAATAGAATGTCAAAATATTTTACATCTGACTCTTGCATAGATATGTCAGGCACAATATGAGGTCTGTAAAGGAACTGTTCTTGGTGCATCATGTCATTCTCAATTCTGTGATGATCGATATCTTTCCCTCTGAGTGTCATTCTGAAGTTACTTGGGAGTTTGAGGTAAAGTATAGATGCATAACTCTGGCACAAAAATAACAGAAAGTTCAGGTACAGACTGCTTCTGAACAAGCAAACAGAGAATTCAATTTTTATGTGTTATAACTGTTTCTGAGACGCATCCAAGTATAACATGATAGCGATGTTAGAGAATGAGATGAAATGTGATGCCTAGTGAAAACCACCCAATATCTTTTACCCTTAAGGAATACTCATAAGTTGCAAAATGTCGGGAAAAAGGGTAAGCTTGTGCCATTTGTATCTTCTTCTCATTTCGGACGTCTCCTCTAAGCTGAATATCCTGTGAAATGAACATTCATGATGTTAGTTTAGGTAACCAATAGATAGATCTACTAGCTTTCAAATTTTTGAACTCAACAAACTGTTTTAAGTTGGTCTATACATAAGGGTCAGAGTCAAAATCCAGCTCCAGCTGTCCCCCATCATCTTCCCAGAGATTGTATATTACTATCATCGTTCCCTGATGTCCCAGGAACTTGAACTGCATCATCAGTGGAAGTTGAAGACGCGGATATAAGTAAGTCAGAATTTTGATGGGAAACAATTTGAATTTGTCAGGAGTAAAGCTTTATGGAAGTATGAAGCTTCAGTCTTAAGGTTGCTAACAGTGGCATTAAGGAAGCACTTACTTGATCAATTAGGTCTTCTTCACTCATGTAAGGTGACCACTGTACTATGGTCTTCAAGTTCATATCCCAATCAGAAGATGAAGATCGGATCATCTTGGTATAACATTGTCCCATCTTCTCAAAATCAATCTTGGAAAAGAAATATAAGTTGTCAAATGACAGTAGCCTAACAATTAAAGTACCCTAAAAATCTTTTCCTCAAATCTTACCATTGGGACCATAATGTCCTCCTTCCCAGTTGCCCTCAAGAAAGTATAGGAAAGCATTCCAATGCTCTGTGTTCCACTTTTTCCATCGGCACCTTGGCATCGCGAAAGCACAAGGACATCTGCTCCAAGTCTCATAGTACTGGTCTTGAAACCATTTCCATCTGAAATTTATTAATAATGACAAAAAAAAGGTCCATAAAACAGAATGTTTCTGAATAAAATGGCTTGTCAAGATTCAGTTGCCTCATGCAGTATTTTTGGAAGATGTAGTATAACTCACATTGACCAATGGTATTAGCCATCTTGTTCTTAGCAGAGTACCCTAAAGACATGCACTGTCTCATCTTGTCCGGTGTCATTCCACCACCATTGTCTACAAATCAGAAAACACCAAAAACATAAGAAAAATTACAGCAGTTCAAGAAGCATTGTTTGAGAATCACAGACGCATTACCTTCAACCACCAACATCTTACTACCATCTTTTCGGTTATGCAACACATCTATGCTAACAAAAGTAGCTCCATTGCAAACCTAACCACCAAATTTCAATCAGAAACTTCGGCAGTAGAAGAAACAACAATCATAAAGTCAGACTCCTTGTTCTTTCCAAACTACAGTTAGTACCTCATCCAAAGCGTTGTCTAAAAGCTCTGCAAAGGCTGTCAAACAAAGCAAAAGATATATTTACAAATACAAGAGGAGGTTTACATCACAAGAATCCATTCAAATTCTGATCAATAAGTGCAAATCGAACATTACCTCCAAGAGCCCACTTATGACTGGTCGCGTTAGAATGCAGGAACCTAGGATGGATTCTGGCATGGTCCATCCCCACTACAAAATTCAAAATCCAAATTCAGGGTTTTAACCAAAATCACAAGGGTTCCACAAATTCCAAGAACTTGTCAATTTCAATAATCGGCACAGATAATCACCATCACACAGAGCCATATTATCACTGTTGTTAGTTCTACTGATTCCGCCGTCCCCTTCATAGTCTCCCGCCTTCCAAAACTGCTTGCAAGCCCTCGGGATCCGGGTCTTATCAGCCTCAATCGCCGGTGGCCTCGCTGAAACCGGCACGGCATCAAGAACAACTTCCTCGTCCACCACCTGCACCGCCATTAGCTCCGGCGTAACCCCTTCGGAACCCCCAGAAGGCGAACCGTCGCGTTCCACCTTCACTTTCTTGGGAAGCAAGGCAAGGCCACGAGAATCGTCATCTGAGCGGCGTTTTCTTTCAGTACTTCCGTCGAACGGTTCTACGACACGCGGGAACTCGCTCGAACTGCTGCTGCTGGACCAACCGCCGCCGTTGCAGCCGTGAACATCTCCGGCGAGAGAATCCATTAAGAGAAATCCGCAAGAAGACGATAAAAAAAGATTTCACAGAAATTTACTAGGGCAAAAAAAATAAAATAAAAAATAATTTACGAAGAGAAGTTTGAAAAGCTGAAACTTGTCTACGAATCTGTATATGGCGCGAGAGCGGAGGGAGGCTTAAAAAGTACTCGTAGTAGCAGGAGAGTGAGTGTGAGGGGAAGAATAGTAACCGCCCATGATGGACTTCTGCTCTTTCCCTTTTATACCCCTCAAGGGGTATTTTCGTCAAGTATCATCAATTCACTGTTAGAGTCCATTTAGGAAGTTGAAGGTTGAAAACTTGAAAACACTACCCAATGTTGTAGCTGTTTAACAATAATAATAATAAGCTGTTGTGTTTTGGAAAAAAAAACTATTATCTCCATAAAAAAACTATTATATTATTTTTTTAGCATTTAAATGTAGTTGTTTGATATGGATCATTAAAAAATATTCAAATTGTTACAAGTAAATTTAACAATTATTCCTGAATGGAGCCTTTATCTTTTAGAGTTATAGTTTTTCTTCAAATGTCATACATTTGATTGAGTACAGAAATTGATGAATATCGTTGGATTGAGAGTAATAAAGTAAAATATGTATATAAGATAAGATAAATTTATTTGAGTGAGTGAGAAGAAAAATGGAAGGTAATCAGTTAAAATTGATGTGAAAAGATTTTATGACAATAAATGTATCAATTTTATTGGAATAATCCAAAAAGGAAAATGTATCAGCGTTAATAGGAGATATATAGTGGTTTCTTCTCAATAATATTGTCTTTTTCCTTGTAAAAAACTCAAGCAATATGTATTACAATGTCGGGATTTAGGGAAATCTAGACGCTGTCAAACCTCTTTCCATACAAAATACTTAACATTTTGTTTATTTCTTTCAAAACTACTTCTGTTTTCAACAACATTGGTTGCAGAACTCATTAAATTAATTTGCACTTTGATTCAGCAAATATGGACTAATTTTTTCTATGTAAAAAGAATAATGTATGTTTTACTTTATATTTTAGGTCCACAATACTATTTATTTATGAAAAATCCTCTTATTTAATATCAATACACTAATTTTACTGGTGAACGAAGTTATGATAATAAGATTGTGGGGAGTTATAAGATGCTAGTGATGGAAGAAGTGGAAGCTAAGGATAAGGATAAGTAGGAATGACTGAATGGTATATATAATATTAATGATCAGAGCAGTTTAGTCTAAATTAACCAACCAGTTCTCTAGAAGTTGATATTTTGTAGAGGAATGTTTGTATTTTATTAAACATGCCTCTAGGATTTTTAATGGATAGAACTTGTATAATTTGCATTAAAATTAAATTGGTTAACATTTTGTTACACGATAGAGTTCTATATAAGCTGCATGTCTTCTTGTTAATAAACTTGATTAAATCTAAAATAGAGTATAATTTAAACTAATGCCAACTCATGACAATGATATATATATATATATATATATATATATATATATATATATATATATATATACACACGTCATATTTGTTGTTGGACCCGTCATAGTAACAACGGAGGAGACTGCTCTAATTTTCATCATATTTTTAGGCATCATTTTTCAGAATGATGGAGGTGGCATATGACAGTAAAATAACGAATATGACTACCATAAAACAAACACAAAAGTTTAAAATAAATAATTAAAAAAAGCAAATCTAAAATTTAAAAAACAAACATCAATATTCATCCATCGTTTTTCAAACCTATAGACTTTCAACAAATAATAAATATTCAATCCAAAACCCAGAAAAGGTTCTTCAATAACCCTTAACAGATATGGCCGGCGCTCCTTCGTCCGGTGTTGCTTCTCTGTCTGACCGACATTGCTCCTCAGTTCAGCACCTTTTTACGCAATGGCTCAGATCGGTCTCCCATTTTCTTCTCCCCTTCTTGTGAAAGGGTGAGTATCAAAGTTACAAAACAAACTCCAAATCTTTGTACAAGAACAAACACTAAGACCAACAAAGGCAAAAGCCACACCAACAAAACCTAGAAAATTTCAATCTTTTTTGTTTATAATTAAAGGGCAGACACTCATTCAACGAAACATGAATTTTGACTAGATCTGGAACCGGTGGAGATGATAAGGCGCCCAAGATTCGCCAGATTCTTGGATGATTCGCTAGATTCTTGGTTGGAGTAGATGAGCTCAGGCTTCAAATCACCTAATTCACATGACAAGACATTAATCTTGGCTAGATCTGGAAGTGAAACCGATGGAAATGGAGAAATGCCGGAGTTGGAGATGGAGAGAGAGCACCGATCTGAAATTCTTACCAAGTTTCTTGATCAAATGGCGAGAAAAGGAGATGGGGCTGATTTAAATTGTGTAATGATGGAAAGGGCCGTCATTTCGTCATCACAGGTTGGTGTGTGCGTGTTTCACAAGGCTTAAATGATGGCCATAGCCGTTCTTTGTCCGTCATAAAGTTGTAGTATGCATACGGTTTTTATACTCAAAATTATATAACAGTCGTGTCCATCATAAATCTGTCACACAATTTCTGATCTCACTTTATCTATAACAGGAGTATGACGGCCTTTGACGGAGATGGGTTTGTGACAGATAGTGCCCTCATTCTCCTGTCATAAAAACTAGGACAACTATGTAGTTCAGATATATTTTATTATCATATCAAATATTTTAAAACACCAAATAGTACTCCTCCGTCCCATTATTTTTGAAACGTTTTTACGCACGCTGCTTTTTTTTTGGAGTGGGTGATTTTGAGTTGACTTGGTAGATGGAAGAGAGTGATGAGGGATAATTGAGTAAATTCATGTACAAAAATTTACTAAAAAAGGAAAGTGTTTCAATAATTTAGGGACAATCCAATAAAAAAAATGTTTGATAATTTTGGGACGGAGGAGTATATATTAGGGGGTTTTAAGGATAGGAGTACCCGGTTTCAAAAATTTGAGATTGATTAGTTAAGGTGAATTCACTACTAACACATGTTTTTGAAATTATCAAAATGATTGAACTTTTTATTGTATGTCCCATCCCTTTGACTATAGATCTTGAATTGAACCTCAGATTCGTCGCATAGTTGGCCACATATGTGGGTTAAACTACTTTGATTGAACCTAATGTATTCGATCCTAACATTTTTTGCCTAAATTTACCCCATCCCCCCTCAAGTCTCTCTCTGCCCTAAGCATCCATCATCACCATTTCCACCTCAAAGAGCCATCGTAGGGTGTTGAGAACCTCATTCGCGTAAGCCCAGAGTAACGTGAGTCGCAACGGCGCAAGCCTAGAGTTATGTGAGCCTTGGTGGAGAGCGCCGACTGGTCATGCCCAAGGTTGCACGAGGCTTGATGGCGAGCCCCAACTGTGCATGCCTAGGCGACACAACCAAATCTAGTGGGCAGCTAGGAGGGCGGTTGTGGAAAGAAAAATAATCACGGGGTTCGTATGAACAATGTAAACAGTTCAAGGGTATTTGCTTATTTAATACTCATTTCCTCTCAAAATGATTTGAATGTTTGACTGGATACAAAGATTAAAAATGTTGAAGAATAAATGAGTATAATTTTTCATATAAGACAAGAAAATTTTTGGATGAA
This sequence comes from Stellera chamaejasme, assembly GCA_024586325.1. Classification (NCBI taxonomy): domain Eukaryota; kingdom Viridiplantae; phylum Streptophyta; class Magnoliopsida; order Malvales; family Thymelaeaceae; genus Stellera; species Stellera chamaejasme. Next base: position 4,317,213 of record CM044986.1, read on the forward strand.
GAAAGGAAATTGAGGGTTAAAAAGTAAACTTTGTGTTAAAATGTTTTATTAAAATAAAATGATTGAATCTTTTTGGAACAGGTCAAAAAAGTATGATTGAATCTTGTTGGGACGATGAGAGTAATTGCTATGAAGCTCATAAAGTAAATTAATGTTAACATAACATTTATTTACACTCTTTTAATAGTTACGGTACTAAGTCATAGCAAGTTGGAATTTAGACCCTCACCCAAAGAGTCAACAAAGTTCAAAGTAGTAAATGTATTTAGACCATAAAAATTCCACATCAACTTAAGCATATTACCCTTAACTCTCTTCATTTAAAAGGATATATTTAATTTATATGTCTTTTACTTTATTGCTTGTAATGTCTTTAAAATTTCCGCACATTTGTCATGAACATTTGGCATAGTGGTCATGCTCTTGAGGACGCTTGTAGAAGTCTTAAGTTCAAGCATACGATATCCCCGACCTCCTTTCTATCAAAAAAAAAATCCGCACATCTATCCCAATAAACTTATCATAGTATTAATTAGAACCGAATGAGTATTAGAAGAATAAATAAGCCAACAAATACTTATCCGTATGATTTCCGTTAAGAGAGGAACCCTTCGAAGAGGTTAAAACTTGAAGGCAAAAAACACCATAAAATCCCTGAATTTTTCAATTTGTCATGAATCGGCCACTGAATTTTTATCCGGCCGAATAAACTCTTGAACTTTCAAAATTGTACTGATTTAGCCACCGCGTCCGATTTCTGATAATGTTTCATATAGAAAAATGACGTGGATTGAACGAGAAGTTAAACATAAAGTGTCTCTAAGTGTCCAATTAAAAAAACATGTTAAAGAATACTTCCGGGAAAGTTATAGCGCGGTTAGGGTAAGGGAACTACATGATATTATCTTAACGTGCGTGTTTTTTTTGTAATCGAACACTTAAAGACACTTTATGTTTAACTTTCTGTTAAATCCGCGTCATTTTTCCACCTGAAACATCATCAGAAATCAGACGCGGTGACTAAAGTGATATAATTTCAAAAATTCAAGAGCTTATTCGACTGGGTAAAAAGTTCAGTATCCGATTCGTGACAAATTGAAACGTTCAGAGGGTTTTTTGTGCTTTTTGCCAAACTGGAATAATTACTGTTAAAATTAAAAAACCGTTCTACTGTCGCCGTTAATCGTGGCCTGATTCACCATGCCCACCGCCGCCGGTGATCGAGCCACCTCGTCAGCCTCTTGTCCTCGTCATCCTATTATGAATACCTAGAGAACGAACAGTCGCCCTCTCTCGTTTAGCTAGATTCGGTGGCTTCCATCTCCTCCAACAAACATCCGATTGCTTCTTCGCTGTTGTGATCGGACGCCCTGCTCATGCTTCCCGCTTCATCGTCGTTTTCCAACGCTGCGAACTCAGCCCAGTTCAGTGGTTCTTCGCTCTCACTCCGTGACTCAGCTTCAGCGATCACAACCGCATGACGAGTTTTTTTAACCTGGTCGGAATGCTCTCTCAGCGTCGCCCGGCTGTCTGGCCCATGACCGGCGGCGGCGTCAGAGCTTCTCCGGCTGGGTGCAGACTCCAGCGTCCTTCTCAGCCAAGTCCAGCTTTTGCCCGCCCTTGATTTTGTTCGCTCTGCACATGTCCCGAAGCCGTTGTCGTGCGACCACCGGCTGCTGTCTCTACTGCTTGGTCGGCCCTGTTCCAGTCAGCGTCGTCTCCTGCTCCGTCCGACGTTTCTTGGAGTTGGATCTGGCGGCCTGTTGGTCGATTGGAAGGAGGAACTGCCGCCTCTGCTTTGCTTGCTTCAGCGCGTCAGTTGGGAGGCCGTGTGGCCATGGCGGCACCGCCTGGTCCTCGTCAGTGCTGGTGGTGGTTATCTGCCCCGATTATGGCCGCTGGTGCCTGCTCCTCTAGGTATCTGTTTTCTGTCACTATTGATGCGAAGCTCTCCTACTTTTGGAGATTTTGGTAAAGTGAATTTATTATTCTCTGAAACAGCAGGTTCGGTAAGAGTCAGTGCTCGTCCTGTTTAGTACAATGATCAGCAGGTTCGGTAAGAGTCAGTGCTCGTCTGTTTAGTACAATGAACCTCTGGGTCCCATGCTGACAAGGTATAGGCTCTCGGGTCAGTTTGTGGGTGGTCTTAGTTTGAAACTCGACATTTTTTTTTATGTTTTAGCTACTTTAGTTTCGACTAATTTTCATTCGGTTGTTAAGAACTTTCTAGTTTTGTTTCAGTTCAACTTAGTTTTTTCTTGTTTGCTAGTAGCTACAAAAGTAGATTGATGCGTTTCCTATTATTACTATGGCTAGTGCTCTCTCTAGCCTACTATGGTGTGTCGGTACCGTTCAGGTTCAGGGGTACTGAGAGCGAGATTCTAGATATTTTTACCGTCATAATAGTCATAACCGTCATTATGAGTTTGCTTATAAGCCTCTTTTTGAGGCCAGTACTGGTGATCCTAGCCTTAATGGTTTTGACTTTTCATAATAATTTTACTTATGTGAAGATTTTCCCTTTAACGGGTTGGTTTATATGTACATATTTTAGGTATTTTAGTTTTTCGTACATATTTTAGGTACTTTAGTTTTAGGTACTTTAGTTCTTATTAATGAAATAAGCCTTATTTGTTAAAATAAAAAGAGTAAATTTTGTTTTTTTCAAAATAAAAAATCCATATGGTTCGGGTAGGTTGTATACTCTTGGACCAAATTTTGATCGTTAGGTTAGGAGGAACTTAGCCAAAGAGTAGGTACGGATATTCCATGAAGTTGATACCTTGAGGGTTTATTTTGTCATTTCACACTTCTCAACATCTCCTCCCCATTTATCTCCCCCAGTCCACTCTCCTCTCGGTTTCACCGTTCCACACAAGACAACAATCCTTCCTCCTCTCAGCTTAACAATGGCCGCCCCATTTTCAACTCTGGTACTCTTCTTCTTTCTGGGTTTGTTTGTTCGTTCTCACTTTCATCATCTATGCTGATTATGGATTCATCTTTTTCCGCAGTCCAATATGGGTACTCTATCGTGTCCCAGGAGCATGTCTCAGAGCAGAACATCTCTGAACCCATCTTCTAATGTGTTGGGGCTTCGGTTTTCGTCAGGCATTTCGTCATCTTCCTGCTCCTTCTCTGGATCCTTGCGTTTTGCTCCGCTCACTTCTTCGTCTACGAGGAATTCTCGTGTTCTTCCTGCAATCCGTGCCAGTGCGGAGGTTAGGCTTTTTCATTTCGTTGAATTTCTGAATCGTTTGACGGTGATTTAGCTGAAAAAATGTGAACTTTAACAGTTTGGTGAAAGTAGTCTTGATTCTTAAAATTCTTTCTGGATTATTGACATTCTTGGGTGAGTTAAATGCTTTGGACTAGATATAAAACCGTTCTTCTCTTTCTGGGTCAATTTTTCATGTCATTAAGGGTTCCATAATTGAGAGTTTGGTGGGTGGAGTGATGGTTATAGTTAGGCGCTTTGTTTTAAATTCTGTTGCAGGTGGCTAGCTTACAATCAAAAGTGACACATAAAGTCTACTTTGATATAAGCATTGGGAATCCAGTAGGCAAGCTTGCTGGTAGGATTGTGATTGGATTGTATGGTGATGATGTGCCTCAGACAGTGGAGAACTTCCGTGCACTATGCACAGGTAACACGGTGTAGTTATTGGTGATCTATGCTGTGATTTGTGTTGATAAACTCATTGTCTAATCTTCAGTCTCATGTCTGGTTCAGGAGAGAAAGGCTTTGGATATAAAGGTTCTGCATTTCATCGTGTCATCAAAGATTTCATGATTCAAGGAGGTGACTTTGATAAAGGAAATGTGAGTGTTTTGGATTCGGGCTTTGGTTGGATGTTCGTGGTGTTGAGATTTTATATTACTTGAATTCTGGATATGACTAATGTATTAAGTTGTTGGAGTTCGAAGCTTTTTGGTTCTGCCTATGGACTAAGATAGAAACAGAAACTGTTTTTTTGCTTTTAAGGATAATAATGTATAGGCCAAAATTCCTGTTATAAGGCAATACGACATTTTCTTTTGCTTATAAGCTTTAACAAAGCATTGTACGCCATATGTTACAGATGAAATACTTGATAATTAAAGAATTTAGGACTGTCAGTTTCTTTAGAGCCTATTCCCACTTTGTATCTTGTTGTGTGTTTCAGCAAATATGGCATTTAATATCTCTACAGTGGTTGAGCTAATTGCTGTGATGAATTTTTCTATTTTTGTATGGAGAGAACTCTTCTTGTAACTACTCAAAATAGCAAACTGTTTTTGAGAATGTTTATACCAGCTGAGTAAGTTTAGCTGGCATAAGCCTCGTTTGTAGCTAGGCTCTGTCAGGGTTTGATCACCAGCAGACATTGGGGAATGGGAACTTTTATAGAACATGAGATACATGCTCAAATGGGTGAAAGGAAAAGGTAAAGCAATAATCTAGATGCACAATCTCAAGATTATAAATAAGAAAATATATGCGACCACATCTAGCAGCTTCCTTTAATCAATCACTAATGCAGCAATCCTGTATTGAAATGAAATGACTGGTTTTGCTCGAATTGTCGAGTCATGACTTAGAATGTTTTGTGTTCCAATCTTATTATGATGTTTTTGCATTGTGCTAACTCTTGCTGAAGTACCTTAAGCACCTGAAACTTATCTAGTAGGAGTCCAACGCATTCGTGCTTTTATTTATTTATTTCTTAAATGGCACTGCAGCCTCGTATTCATCTAATTCTCTCTGTTTCCCTCTTGTTTCCTCATCCTGATTGTTTTTTGTTGAACTTTTAATGTATTGTTGGTAATATGTCTAAATTTTGTTTCTATTTTAGTTAAGGCATATTCCACTCCCTTCAACTGCATGCTTTTATAATTCAGAATGCTTAATGCTGACCAGGCAGTTTATTTGCTTGCAGGGAACTGGAGGGAAAAGTATCTATGGCCGTACATTCAAAGATGAAAATTTTAAGTGTAAGTTAATATTTATTTGTGATTATTGCTAACAAACACTCCAGAAGCATGTATATCATAACTCTGTTGTTAGGATTGATCTGTGATTCTGAAAACTGTAGGAGATGAGCTTGACTCTTTACACTGTAAATTTTGATAGTTGACTGGTTTAATGGATCTCTATTAAATGTACATGCTCATCTGAGTCAAGTTCTCAATTTGCACTCCCAAGTCTGTTGCTGCCCTCATTTCAAACAATGGACTTTTCTTATATACACATGCATAAATGCATACACGAACACATTTTGATGTTAATTTTGTGTGTGTGCTGATAGATTTTAAATGACTCGGTAGCTAACACCACACATTTATTCCTATTTTCTCTTTCGAAATTATACTCCTGTTTAATTTGATGATCCATTCTGATGAGTAGAACATTTTGCAGTATCCCACACTGGACCAGGAATTCTTAGTATGGCGAATGCTGGCCCTAACACTAACGGCAGCCAATTTTTCATTTGCACTGTTAAGGTGTGATTCTTTTCTTTCTTTTGCTTTGCTTTTTCTTCCTCGTCTTCTGAGTTGGGAAAGTTTCAGAATGAATCAAAATCGATTGGAATCTAGAGCCAGGAAGAATTAGTAGGCCAGGCTCAAGTTAATTACTCATGGGAACACTGAAATGATAAAAGTTTCTTTTCTATATCCAAAGGCTCAGCTGACATGAGTCTTGGAAAGGAAGCTCAAAAGTGGGTGATCATTAGGGGGAAAAGCCTCAAATTTATCCTCATTCTCTCCTCTGGTAATTTGAGTGTGCATTTTTATTGAAATTGGTAATTTGGTAGCTGAAGCATAGAGTACACCAAATTAAGCTTAATAGATTAGATTTTCAGGCACTTATGCTAAATAATTATCTGATTCTCTACAGTTTGAATCTTGATGCTCACTTTGTTTCTGTATGACATGTTCTCTTTCTTTCTCCAATAACTATATGTTTGTGTATAAAATTACTGTATCTGTTTGCTTTTAAAGTTCTAAATTTATTATTATTATTTTTAAAACAACTGCAGACGCCGTGGCTGGATCAGAGGCATGTGGTTTTTGGACAAGTTCTGGAAGGGATGGACCTGGTCAAGCTGATCGAATCACAAGAGACCGACAGGGGAGACCGTCCTAGAAAGAAGGTTGTTATCAGTGAGTGTGGAGAGCTTCCGGTATCCGAAGCTTGATCGGACATTTTCGCCTTCTGCAGCTTTTTTGTAGGCTTTCAGCCTTCCGCTTGTATGCAGGTCATTGTTCTCATCAGTTCCGGCCTGCAACAAGGCTTCCCAGCACTTGTTAGCTTAAAGAGATTCTGAACCTCGGGATTACAGAAACTTGTTGAATGTTTGAGATGAATGTTCTTGACAGAAGATTGTTCTAATCATTGAACAAAAAAGAGACTTGAAACACAAACTTGGTTCTCAAGTTACATACCCCTATGCCAAACTAGCCCTCTAACTTATGGCCAATATGCAATTAGCCACTTCTGCTCTGTTTATATACACTCAGTTGCTGAAACTTGGGATTACAGAAAGTTGTTGAATTTGTGAGATTGATTTTTTTGACAGAAGTCACAGAAGATGGTGCTGATCATTGAACGAAGAAGACATAAGTCACATAACATACAAACTTGAATACTTGATTTTCAAGTTACGTGCCTCTATACCCCCTCTAACTTATGCCAATGTACATTTAACATGACAGATCCCTTACCGTTAATTTTTGCTTCTTCAAACGGTGAAATGTAACTAGATACATAATTGTAAATGAAACTTTTTTTTCATAAATTTAGGGAAAGCTTGAACATTTCAATCTGGCATTTCCCTTGATGTCTTATTTTCACCTGCACAATGGTGCTTTGATCTACCTAGCTGACCAACTTACAGATGTATTCAAAAAAACAAAAGAGAGATGAAGAAAAACTGAAAGATGGAGATTTCAACCTCAGTCTGGAATTACACTGCTTCAAACATGAAAAATTACTTTACTGGTCCGTGCCGAGATCACCCCAGCGGACATTGTATCTGGCTGCAAGGTAATGTGCCCCGACAGGGCCACGGCTCCCGTATGGATAATATTCCGGTACAATCTTTTTCTCTTCTAGCTCCTTCAGAACAGGAGTGAAGCGTGACCAAGCAGCATCAAGTTCATCGCTTCGAATAAACAATCTCCTTTCTCCCTCAATAGCATCCAGCAGAAGCCTCTCATATGCATCCGGTATCTCTTTCGAATATCTGAACCAACAACCATCACCAACAAAATAACAAAACCTTATAAGAAAATGTATTTTTATCGTGCAAGCAGCATAAGTAATCGCAATGTGCATTTCCAGTGGACCTATTTCAAAGCTTACCTGGCAGCATACAGAAGGTTTAGGTTGCTACGGTCCAGTCTCATCCCTAAACCAGGTACCTTGTTGTTAATCTTCAGATAAATTGCTTCATCTGGCTGAACCCGGATAACAAGCTCATTTGTAGCTTGATCAAGGTCTGTGCCAATGGTTCTGTTGTACAGATTTCCAGGCACATGCCGGAATTGTACCCTGATTTCTGCCCTGTGGTAAAAGAAAATTCAACCACAAAGACATGAGAAATGACCAAATCTAAGATGACATATTTTTTTTTAAAGATGATATTATTTGTGTGAATCATTTTACCTCTTTGTATGCAATGCTTTACCGGCTTTCATCAGAAAAGGAACACCATCCCATCTCGCATTGTCGATAAATAGTGCAGCTGCAGCAAATGTTGGAGTCAAGCTGTTTGGTGGCACAGTCTTGTCATCAGTGTAACCAGGGTAAGTTATCCCGCCTTTTGTGTGGCTCTTATACTGTCCTATAACAACATCATCAAGGTGCAACGGCCTCATTGAGCGCAACACTTTCACCTGCAGTTCTAAAAGCAGTTTACTACCACGGCATGTGTAAAACCATCTGGTAATAGTTTTGCATAGCTAGTATTAAAGATTTTGCCACGGACCTTTTCATTTCTTATATCTTCCGCATCCAAGCTAACAGGTGTTTCCATGGCAAACAGGGCCAGTATTTGAAGCAGATGGTTTTGCATTATATCCCGAATTATCCCATAATGGTCAAAGTATCTGAATATCGAAAAGAAAAAAAAAAACATATGATTGTAGGTACCCAGCACAGTGGAAGAAATGAATACTACAACACATGGGGTACAGAAACAAGTACCCTCCACGTCCTTCAGTGCCAAAGTCCTCAGAAAATATGAACTGAACATTCCTGATGTATTGCCTTGACCACAGAGGTTCAAAGATGAGATTGGAGAACCGGAGAACAGATAGGTTTTCCACAAGCTCCTTGCCCAGGTAATGGTCTATCCTGTAGAGCAAAAACAATTCAGATTAACTACAACTCAAAAAGTATCAACATGAAGTATAATCTTACCTGAATATTTGATCCTCTTCTAGATACTGCTTCAGAGATTTTGTCAAAGCCGCAGAAGATTCAGAATCTCTACCAAAGGGTTTCTCAACAATAACCCTGGTCCAGCCATTAGCAGATGAGGCCGATGTGCTTGCACATCTTACAGCCTCAATAAAAATATTTGGAGGAATGGAGAGATAAAAGAGGCGATTGGAAACTCTTCCAGCCTGCATAAATAAGCTCGCATTGTGAATAGAATTATCATATATGGAAAATTGATTCTTTAACAGGTAAACAGAAGTCACACAGAAGACTTTATTAATATTAAGTTGGAAGGATCATGCTTCTCTTACCTCATGTTCCTTGAGCTTTTTATCCAGCTGTGCAAAGTTCTCCTGAGAGTCATACTGACCAGAGTGGTAGAAACATCTTTTAAGAAACTGATCCATTTTTTCACTGCAGTTCTCCCTAAAAGGTCACAATGAAATGGATATGAAGGGCAGTAAAGAACATCAATACATTCCGAGCAGTCCAACAACGATGAAGCACAAGAAGCTAAAGCATGGAAAGTTAAATTCACCTTTGGTCAATTCTGCAAGTAAGGGTCTTGCTAACCATGTGTCTAAGTTCCGCATCCGTCATCTTACTTCGAGCATAGCCATACACAGTAAAGTGCTGAATGGGAAAGCATAGATAAGACCATATTGTCAGGTACCGGCAGTGACTGTTTAATAGAAGAATGACATCCTATACATACAGTTCACACTCCATAGAGTTGAAATTCTATCTTAAAATCCGTTTCAAGTAAAACCTATCATCATTATCACAATACTACACCCTATCTCAACTATATTATGTGGTGCCAACTAGCTGTTCAAATTATGATTCCTACGTGTTCATGAATTGACATTGCAATATAGTTGGGATTAAGGTGCAATATGATGATGATGATGATGATGATGTGTTCATGCAAACGAAAAGTAGCAAAATTTACACCAGATAAAAACTTTCGGGTGAATGATAAGTGACTACATGAGAATCAGAAATACTCCTCCTACACAAACCTTTGGAAGACAGCCTTCGTAGTAGAGAGCAAATAGTGCAGGGAAAATCTTTTTCTTGGCAAGGTCCCCAGAAGCTCCGACCACAGTGATACTAACAGTCGATTCTCTTTCATCAGAATCGGAAACTGCTTCATCCGTGAGCTCCCCAAGAGATTTAACTGGTAACAATCCATTTTCTAATTTCTTCAAAGAAGCAGCCTTTTCGCTTGGAGTTGCTTTTGTGGACACAGCCCCTGCAGATAAACATCATTGCCCTCAAAATCCACATAATTTCCAAAACCACAAAGCAAGTAAAAAACGAAAGAGCAAATCTTTATATTCCATCAAACAGTATGTCCTTCTGAACCTCCATTGGTCTGTTTCATGGGTCACCACAAATCAATTCAACACAATAAACCCATCAACCAACTCCACCCCAACTACTAGGCTCAATTCAATTCAACACCAAAAGACAAAAAATCATGACAAAACGAAACCAACCATCTTGCATGAGGACGACATTCAGGTGGGCGTCTCCCTTAGACTGCCGCAAGAACTTGGCTTTACTTTGGACCAAGAGTTGTGGGGCAGAGAGAGGGCCAGAAAAGGCCAGGCTTTGGTGTTGTCCCCTCTTGTTCGTCGATGAAGAAGAAAAAGAATAAGAATACGCACAGGACTGGGAGCAGCACCGAGCTGAAGAAAGAGCCGCCATGTTTGTTAAGCTCGATGATGGAATCGATTGGAGAAGATGATGAGAAGACAAATAAATGTATGAGAGAAGTGAAGCAGAGGGCAAATTGGTTTAAATTAGCTTCGGAGACATCGAGGTACGGGACTCTTGAGATCTCCGAGAGCCTGTTTGTGAGTTTTGCCTTGCCAAACAAACAGTTTTTTGTTTACGATTTGGCAGAGGAGAGGAGGCACGAGCGCGACAAAGTGCAAGTTGATTCTTTTTGGTTTTAGTTGCTTTTAGGTTAATGTATTATAGTGTGTCGTCCCACCAAAAAAATATATCTTAATCATAAAAAAAAAGAATATATGAGAATATTTTAAAAGGAAAAGTTTAAAAAGTTGTTAGTTTTTTGTTGATTTTTTTTTTTGTAAAATATTTGGTGAAGAACACTATCTAGTTGATTTGAACTTTAAAGTTGACAGAATATACATACTTTTGTTGCTTCCATGAAAATTATCACATTCATTTTTCTAATATTTAATATATAATATTTCTTCTTTAATATTTTGAAAAATAAATTAGAATGCTTATATGAAAATGAAAAATTAATGCATTTAGTTTTCAAATACTAATTTTCCCCGATCTTTTAACAAAATTTTCCCAATAAAAAAATTATTTGTAATGAAAAATTTATGTTAAGCATAGCTATTAAAATTAGTTATGAGCTTCTAGCCTAATGGTTAAGCTCATGGGACATGAGTTGGATGTTTTGTGTTCAAGTCTATATCATCTTCAATCTCATACTCTTAATGTATCAAAACAAAATTAAAAAAAGGAAGCATAGCTATTAAAATCTATTGCAATATTTTCTGTAAAATTAACAATGGAATATATGGGGTGTTATTAATATAAAAAAACTGAAAAATCAAGATAATGGATAAGCTATTTGGTTCATTGTATGAGTTCGGTTTAAACTGAAATACGTATTCTTTTGTAGCTATCATTCAATTACACATAGGGGCGGCCCACAATGGGGGCACGTGCCCCCAGTAAAATTCTACAATTTATGATGGTAGTCGTAGTTTTTCTGATAAATATAATGTATATAGAGGTTAGTTTGAACACAAATATATAGTTTAAGGGCTAAGTGTCATTTAAATAAATAAGAAAAAAGACTCAAATCCAACCCATAAGCTCAATTTCGTGGGCCGTGACAGCTACCATATGAGGAAGAAATGATGGGTGAACAACAAATGTCATCCAACAACTATGCATATTTTTCTACTCAAGTCCTAACACTTGTTATTCTATCATACAAGCCTAAAAGTTTTGATAAAATTATGTTAAAAATTAGTCCTATGCATTTATAATATGGCTAGCCATTGTTAAATAAAATAAATAATTTTATCAGAGCCTATTATTTTTTAAAATTGCAATATTTTGTCGTTTTATTTTGATTGGATAAAAAATAGTTAAGTATTTTGTTATGTAATTCAAATTGCTTAAAAGATTTATTACACTTTTAATTTTTTGATAAATTACGACTTGCCACTTGATATCAAATAATCCATATGTTTGAATATTATCCCGTGTAACACCCTCCCCTCCCACACATATTTCTTCTTATAGTTTTTATTTGTCATTACAATTTTTCTATATTAAAATCATGGGAACTATATGTATATAATGTGAAAAAAATCTAAATTATGAAAAATAAATTCTAAAAATAAGCTTGAGACATAATAAAAAATTGTGACCCCACATGCCAAAATTTCTGGGCCCGCCACTGATTACACACACTACCTCTGCTCTTAAAAGATGGTATGTTTTTTTTTCATGATTTTATTTATTTAACATTTTGATATACAAAGTTAAATGATTTTATTCTTTTTCGCTCAAATGTGAAAATTCAATCTCACCTAATCCAGTGTGGTAATCAGAGTGAAACGTAATCAACTAATAGAATAACACCTGCACTGCACCTACGGCTGAGATGCAACAACAAAGTGTCAGGTCATCGATCCATGAAAAAAGCTCGTCGAGTTCCATGCCGAGCTACAAAAGACCTACAATCCATCTTCCCACATATCCATGAAGACATGGTAATGTTCATGTCGCAGATGAATAAGCTTTCATCACAAATTTTGTTTGTCCACACCATGGCTACCAAGATTGGCGATCCAGAGGAGCCCAGGCCCGACGTCATCAACCTGGCTGGTGAGCTTGAAAAGATCTTTGCCTTGGTTATAGCTATGTCCGTTTACAATGCCTATGGGAAATATTCAAGAATCTTCAAGTTACCTGCAACCAAATTCTGTCTCTTCTCAACACCAAGAAGAGTAAGGCTTATCTGGATATGTGCGTTGTGGGAAGGGTTGCTGAAGCTATTGAGGGGCTGAAGCACATAAGCTTGGAGTTTATGGGCATGGTGCTATTGCCCTCAGACTTGTGGAGGTTGCCAAGGACGAAAATCGAATTAACTGCTTGAGTTCGACTCAAACTCGATTAAAAGTTTGTTTGAAAAGTTATCAAGCCAAACTTGAACACCGAATGGTTGGGTTCAACTCGACTTTTTGTTAACAAATGATGGATGAGAAAGAAAAATTAGTAAGATTCACATCAGGAGTTTGGAATCAAGTTCAACAGAATTATGCTACAATAAAGAAAGAAATATTGACAATAGTTCTCTGTGCCACAAAATTCAAAGAAGAATTGTTAAATCAAAGGTTTCTGATTAGAACTAATTGTAAAGCAACAAAAAGTGTACTGCTTAAGGATGTTAAAAATCTCGCGTCTAAACAAATATTTGCTCGATGACAATCAATTCAAGCTGTGTTCAATTTTGATATTGAGCATATTGATGGATCAAAGAATTCTTTGTCTAACTTTCTGACCCTAGAATTTTTGCAGGAGGACATGAGAAAATCCAAGAATGAGATCAAAAGAACAATAGAAGAAGATCTCCTTGAAATTTTGTTTCATGGGAGTGATCCTATAGATCTAGAAATCCAACCTTCTCAAGAAGAAAGTCAGTATGCTCTCTATCTTCAAATAGGAGCCCGAGAACAAAATCTAGAGGAAATTTATGATTTACCTAATGGACAGAAAATAAGAATTGAGAGAGGAGAATCCTCTCAAAGCAGCAAAATGGCAAAGGAACATGCTCCTATAACACCTCTTTCTCCTAGAGAACTGAAAAGAGGAAGAACATTCTCTTACCCCTATCCTCATGCATACTGCAAGGATAATAAATTTTTTAAAGGAACTCTGGTTCCTAATCACAACAAAAACCCAAGAAATTAATGGTAACATGGTTGGGTCCAGATAGAAGACAACTAAGCACCTTAGAATTCTGTCACAGCCCACCGTTAGTCAAATTAATGGTAACATGGGCCCAAAAAATTAGTTTAATGGTAATGTTGGACCGGAGAACTACTAAAATTGCAAATGCAAACTATTTTTTAAAATAAATTCAAAAATGACATTTATATCAAACATTTGTGGCAAAAATGGACCTTTTCCCTTGCAAAAATAAGGAATCGAGTAACACTGAGTTGAAGTTGAGGATCAACTCATGCGAGTTAATAAAGTAGAGGGACTTGTTTCGCAGGTAGGCCGAGTTTTTCCTTCTGACTATGTAAACAGAATTCGATGGACAGAATCCGACGCCCGCTGGAAGGGTAAATAAATCGGAGACGAAACAGAAGAAACAGAATTTCTGGATATGGCGTCGTGATGATCTCTCAAGCTCCCATTTTGAGCCTGCAATTTCAATTTTACGAATTGAATTGAAGGTCAAAGACATGGCATCGGCTGAAGCTGTGGCGTCTCTTCCCGAATTGCTGCACGAGATTCTGGTACGTCTCCCGGCGAAATCCCTCCTCGATTTCAAAACCGTTTGCAAGAAATGGCACGATCTCATCTCCTGCCCCGAATTCTGTCTCCAACATACTCGTCGGAACCCTAACCCTAGGCAGGCCGGTATGTTCTTTTCCCGCTGGATTTCTGAGACTGTGGTCTCGTACCTTGGATTCGACGATCTCAAGGTTCGTTTCATGTCTCCTGGCGAATTCCCTAGAGGATTGAAAATTAGGAGCTCCTGCAATGGATTGTTGCTCTTCTCGTCTGAAAAGCCTCTGGCTGACAGTCGATTGAAGATCTATGTTTGCAATCCAACCACGAAGCAAGTGGTCAGAGTACCGATGTTGAACACGAAGCATGTTGATTGCCTGATCCTGGCTTTTGATCCTTCCACACCTGGAATATTTAAGATTGTTTGCATTGTGCCCATTGTTTTGCATTATCTGCGTCAGCTTAGTGTTTTTGTTTATGAATCTGAAACTAGGAAATGGAAGCGTTCCACCACCTTTCCAAATTCCACCAAAGCACCCTCCAATGGCGTGTTCTGGAATGATTCAGTTTACTGGTTTAACCCCAAGGAAGAAACTCTCATATCTTTGGATCTTAAACAGGATTGTTTCAGAACACCCCTTTTCCTTCAGAAGATTGGTAAGGGCCAAACATGCTTCTTTGGTGAATCTCAGGGCCACCTGTATGTAATGAGAGGTTTTCTGGGTTGCAATCCTGTTTTGCTGAATCTCTATGAGATGGAACAAGACCATTCACATCTCTCTGTCAAGTACTCTATCAGGAACCATGATCTGGTCAGTGCACTCATTCCTTTGGCTACGGCCAGAGTGATCCACATATCTCCAGGTCAAGAAGATGAACTGTTAGTGGTTGTGTTGTATGGAACGGAGATTCGCACCTACAATGCTAAGATCCCCAATTCAGCTCCTGCCAGGATAAGTTTGAATGGTTATCTCGAGATTCTCGACCAAGATCTTCTCCATCACTACACCGAGTCTCTTGCCTCTGTTCGAGACTTCAGCCTTCAAGAGGTACGTTCTGCTGCAAGAGCATAGAACTATTTTTTTTGAGGGGTGGTTTTCAGAAAGAGTTCCATCTCCTCAAAATGCTATAAAAAAAGTATCAATAAGTGCACTTTGTGATTATAAATAAGCACTTCGTTTCATGCATGGTGGTACTACTGGTGCTGTCCATTTTTGGATGTTCACTTGTCTCACCTTTGCTTTATTTAACGTTCATTTTTGGATTTGGTTTTACCAACTTAATTGAGATGCACCTTGTAACTTGTTACCCTTACATTTCTTTGATAGTTGGTCACCGGTCATTAAGTTTTTTTATTATTACTCCACCATTCCATAACAATTCAATGATTTGATTGTTCGCGGAGAGATTATGGTTGGCAGCGCCCCTACCCTTCTCGGCTGAGATATAGGCTTGAGAGCCATGTCTCGCCCTGAGACATATGCATCATGCCTCCTTCCTCTCATTCCAAGACCTGACCGGTCTAGGTTGATTGACCCACACATCTAGCCAGTGGCGGATCTACAGCATGGCACGCCTAGCTCTCGCTGGGGCAAGATTTGAGTACAAGACTTATTAGTGTGTAAAAATTATGTACTTTTGATCGAATTTTTGATAAATACTATGTACAAATTGTATTTTAATTTATAAAAATTCTTACCTATTATTATGTGTGTATTTTTTTTTTTTGCTCACCTCATTTTTCAGACACTAGATCTGCTATTGCGTCTAGCAATCTAAAGATCCCTCGACTGACACGTGGGAAGATTTCCCGTATATGTCGATCTTCTGGTAACTCCTTCGACCGACATGATAAGTGGCAACATCTCAACAATCAACCACCATTACGTACGCCTCCTCTAAGGCTATAAATACCCTCTCTAAGGGAAAAGGTCCCAAATTGACACTCACATTTGGGTTTTAGACCCAAAATGTCACTACTTTTCAAAAAATGCTCATATTACCATCGTCGTTTAGTTTTCGGTCCCAAATTGTCATCCTCGTTTATTTTTTCCAGCCTGACACTTTTTTTTGCTGATGGAACTTATGGGCAATGACATGTCCAACCGAGGTGTAAAATCCCCATTACAATTTCTGTAAAATAATTGAATTTACATAAAAGTAAACTTAGAGGATCTATTTATAACACTAATAAAAGGTTAATGGCTTGCTAGTCAAAAACCTTAAAAACCTAAAAAAACAAGTCTTTTTATTTGTTTTTCGCCGTCATCTTCTTCGAAGGGTCTCTGCAACTAGCAAACACAGCATCCATGGTATGAAATATCGTACCGTATTGGTCGGTACGCCGGTTTCGTACCGGTACCAGTCTTTAAACGGTACTATTTAGGCTAATTTCGTATCGGTGACCGTACCGACCTGTACCGATCGTACCGGCCATTTCGACCGTACCGGTGTACCAAATGAAATGATGAAAATGACGGTACAAGATACAATTGTAAGAAATTTAAAAGTTTAAGGTTAAAATTGTAAGAAAATGCTTGTACCGGTTGGTGTTATCTTGTTATTTTTGCATCATTTTCTTTGTTGTTGGGCTTCTCGGTCTACTTAAAGCCTCAATCAAACTATTTGAGGATAATTTTTTGTTAAAACTTCATTTATATTTTGTTATTTTATATATTTATATTAATTATTGTATATAAATATATAAATATATTTATATATTTATGGACCGGTACACTAGGGGTGTGAAACGATTCGCTCGGCTCGAGCTCGAGCTTTAACGAGCCGAGCCTCACGAGCCTCGAGCTCGAGCCGGTTTTGAGGCTCGAATAATAAACGAGCCGAGATCGAGCTCGAAACGTTCGGCTCGTAAGGGTTCGCGAGCTTTAACGAGCTCGTCTAAAATTACGATACTACCCTTCACGAACCATCGAGTCGAGAGACTCGAGCTCGTTTACTCACTGTTGGGGCCGAATCGAGCCTAACCGAGCTCGCGAGCCTAACGAGCTCGAGCTTCACGAACCATCGAGCCGAGCTCGAGCTCGAATTATCGGGCTCGATCGAGTTCGAGCCGAGCTGAAGCCGAGCCCGAATTTCATGAGCCCGAGCTCGAACCTGCTAGGCTCGGGCTCGGCTCGGCTCGAACTCATCCCTACGGTACACTACTTCCGGTACATTCGAAATATCTCCGATATATCGGTACACCATGACAGCGGCGCCACAACCATGCCTCACCCTCCCGACGGCCATCGCCTCTCTTCTTCATCTTCGATCAATTCGTGCCATCTCATTACTAACGATTGCTTATAGCGACCAAAAGAATCACCGCTCCAACACTGAGTCTTATCAACAACCATAACAGAGAAAGAAATCAAGCATAAAACCAACTTCGTGAAGCGAAAGAAGAGTCTGGCCTTCTTAGTCATCGCCCCGCTGCCTCCAAGCTTGGTCGTGGAGGCCTCGGAAGGTGTGGGTCCGACTTCGGCCGTTCATGCGGAGGTTCTGGCTGCCGGAGAACACGAAAATGGAGGAGATCAAAGTGGCAATGGAGAACAAAGTGCTAACGATCTAATCTGTTCAAATCTCTGATTAATATGAATAATTGTTGATTTCAAAAAATATGAATAATTGTTGATTTTGTGAGAAATCTAAAACGAATTCAATAGTATCAGTAAATTGTTGTTATGGTGAAGGAGAAGAGTCCGACTTGGCAGGGTGTGGTTGTTGTTATGGTGAAGGAGAATTCCAGCACTTCAATGATGAAGGAGAATTCTAACACCTGGGGGCTATTGTGCTCAGTTTACAAATTTTAATGATAAATTTGTCAATATATCCATTATTAAGTTAATATCTGGTCACACAAACTGATGATAGAGACGCCGCATCATCTCAGAAGTGAAAGGTGGAGAAAAGTTAACTGTGAATAGTGACCGTTTATTAACGTGATGACATTTTTGGACAAAAAAACTAATTTAGTGGCAATCTGAGACCATCATATAAAGGACAGTGGAATTACTGGCCTTTGTTTTTAAAAGTAGTGACATTTTGGGTCCAAAACCCAAAAGTGAGTGACAATTTGGGACCTTTTGCCCCTCTCTAACAACATAACCATCAACCACACTACTATACATTGCTATGCTACTAGCACACTAAATGTACTTTTCCTCTGCCCACGTTATATAATTGACTCGAGCGTCGAAGTACATTATACGAAGACACCCTTACTCACCTCATATGAGAGACCTTTTAGGGGAACTAGACCAAGTGTCTTAGACCGTCATGGAGAACACTCAACATCCTCAGACCAGCATAGAGAATAGTGAGTCCAAATCTATTGTCTCCTTTTTTTTATATTCCCTTCTGTTCCCATATAATTTATTAACAATGTTTATTAATCTATTAACCTTTTAACGAAGCAGTAATAAAATATAGTGGAAACATAAAAAAAATATGACAACATATTCAATATTTAATTAGAAGCAATCATCTTGAACTAGGGATGACAGTGGGTCGGATGATAACCGGTAACCGTGGATAATCGTGACTTTTATAGTGGTTTATCCGCAGATATTATCTGCGGTTAGGGATGGCAGTGGGGTGGATTAAAACCACAAACCGCGAATAACCACCCGTTTCTAACGGTTTTAACCGCGGTTTTGCGGTTGCAGTTTTTTTAATAACCGTGAGGTTGGCGGTTACGGATAACGGATAGGGGGTATCCGCACCGCGGTTTCACGGATATCCGCTAACCGTTAGAATATACAGATTATTAATTACGCCCACATTTTGTTAAGCCGATTATAATCTAACCCTTACAGCTGAATTCTTCAAACATCCAACCCAATCCAATCATTTTTAAATTGCTTCAATCCCAACCTAAACAAAACTAACAATACCTATCCATTTTACACCAAATGCATAATCTTCAAAGAAATCTGCTTATGGCTATTTGTACTATTGTTTTCAAAAAATGTTTGCTCATGGTTGTGTGCAAAAGATTCTTATCTTTCAAAAAAATAAATTTATGTTATTTTCATGAACTTATTTTGATGTTATTATGTATATTTTGATTAAATTATTGATATTTAGGTATTTATAATTAATTGAGTTAATAACCGCGGATATCCGCGGTTAGCGGTTATGGGTATCAGAACCTAACCGCGAAGGACAAAACCGCAATCCGCGGATAGGGAAAAAACCGCGGATTGCGGTTAGCGGTTTTACCCCTACCGCGGATTATCCGAACCGTTGCCATGCCTATCTGCGGTTATTTAATAATAGATGAAAATTGCTAACCGTGACTCTAACTGTTACGGTTACGGTTACGGATATTGGGTAACCATAACCACGGATAACTGTTAACCATTACCCACCCCTATTTTTAATACCCAATTCTCAGCCCATGTATACCCAACCCAACCCATTATCCCATACCATTTATTATATTACACACCTCAGCCCATTAACATTACACACCTCAGCCCATTAACATTACACACATCAGCCCATTAACAAGTTATCAAAATAAACAAGTCATCGACTCATTCGGTCATTCCCAAATTTAGAAAGCAAAAAAACCCTATCCCCTTCCTTAGCCTCTCCTCGTCTCGAGCCAGCAAAATTCCACTCTCACTCTCGGTAACGACTGCGGACTGCCCCAAAGAGCGTCGTGCCCGCAGATGTCTTCTCGTCGTGCCCGCAACCACCTCTCCTCCCCGCGAGTAAGTCAAATACTAGCCTAGAAGTAGCAATTCTTCTTGAATCTTGAATCCTGGTTGGGAGTGTCTAAGCTGAGTTGTTTTTGTGTAATTTGGGAGTTAAGTTGAAACTGTTGCTGGTGGTGGTGTTCGAGGACTTCTTTATTAAAACCTAAAATAAACCTTTAGTCCATAATGCTATTTCTTTGATACACCATAATGCTAATTTTATTAAAGGCTAGACAAATTTAGTTATTGTTCAGTGCAATATGTGCTCTCAATTATGCTTGTGAAGTGTGAGACCTTGCTCTCTCTATGATTAATTTTGATATTCAGAAGCTTTAGCCATTAATGTTGATGATCTATAAAAAAATTATAAATTGGCCATTAATGTTAATTCCACTGATGATAGGTTCTGCACTCCTCAACTTGTTACACATGGTGTCCGGTGAACCTCAAGGACAAATAAATGAACAACCTAAATCTATGGGACCACCTCATTGTCCTTCTCAAGCATCCAAGACTAACCATAGTGATAAAGATAGTTCAGTTAGAGCCTCTGCAACTGTTGCAAACCCTTGTAGCACAACACCTCAAACCTCTTCAACCCCTTGTAGCCAAACGGTTCAAACCTCTTCAACTCCTTGTGAAAATACTTTACAAAATCAGTCATCTTCAATGCCCATGGCTTGTACTAATTCAAGTCAAAATCAAGAAGCTACCACATCAAAGGAAAGTACGAGCATTAAGCTGGAATTGGGATGCAAACGGAAATTGAAATCTGATGTTTGGAAGCATTTCAAGAGGACAAAAGTTGGCGACAAAGTGAAATCTGTGTGTGTTATGTAACAAAGGTTTATCAAGAAATACATCAAATGGAACTAGTAACTTACGTAGTCATTGGAAAACTTGTACCTTCTGAACTACAAAGCTTATCAAGGAAGTTCCCAAGAAGGTACATCAAAATGTGCTAACTCAAAGAAAGGGGTTAGATGGAAAAGTCAGCTTAGAGACTTTTTATTTTGAGCAAGAGGATGCTAGGAAAGAGCTTGCAACAATGATATAGTCACCCCACGACGGAAGCACACAGACGATTACAATTTTCATCAACATCGTAACCATACTCAATTAGGGTAATAGATCACACACACAACACATCCGTCAGGTGAGCCACGTAGACCTCACAGAGCGTGGGCCCTACAGGCCGATTTAGACTTTTTGTCCACAAAAATGTCCATACATGAAAATCAGTATCATATCTTGCACATAATCACATACTGCACATATCTGAACACAAAATATCACAAAGTGTATAAAGTGCACACTTACATAGTTTCACAGATCCTGCACAAAATGCTTCACAACCACATCCATATACTCACAATGGATATTCAACACATATCTGGTACCACAAACACATACACACATATGATTTCCAGCAGAAAACCTTGAATACGATACTACTACATGTATGCATGCCATCCGCAGCATACAGAGCCAAAAGACATCCACTGGAATACATACAGAACGTGCGAGGTGGTGACACTCCAAGGTCCAACCAAAGTCCTCGACGTGGCAGATATTGCCGCTATTGTTACACACATAAGAAAGTTTAACCGTGAGAAAACCATAGTGCTCATATATAATTGGAACTCAGAACTGAATACCACACACAACAAAATTTTCGGTCACACTTGATCACACACAACGGACGTTACCCCTTAATTCAGACACATTGAACCACAACTGACCAGAACACACACACACACAGACATGTACCTGAAAATTAACAACACAAAATCCAACCCCTGAACTCTAATCAGCGGGCTGCTTGTCAGGTATTCCTGAAAATAATAATATAAGGGGTAAGTCCTCGATGAGAACTTAGTAAGGGCTGAGGTATAAGTAAGGGTTTTCTTGATGCATAAGAAACCTGCAACCAAAGCTAAAAGCAGATATACAATAACATATATGCATACACATGCTAAACCAATGCAGATTCAACCAAATGCAATGCAAATCAAATAACCGATTATAATAAAGTTAGACGGAACAAAATGACGGTCTTCCCGACAGTAGCCGAGGCACACACACAAGAGCATGACCAGCTCGGGGTCATGATCCCCACCGTCATATCACAAACACCTTATAGGTGTATCACAACACAACACCATTTAGGTGTAGTAAGAGCATCTCTAACAGCTTCTCCATTTTATTGGAATACTCATTTTTGGAGAATTTTGAGGCTTTTTTTGGTCCAACAGCTTCCCCATCTCATTCTCCAAAATGAGGAAGAAGGGGAAAAAATGGGGAGCCTTCCCCAAATTTGGAGCATTCTCCAAATTTTGGAGAGCCTCCCCAAATTAACTTTTTTCAAACATCTCTCATCTCTTTTGGCTATTTGTTTTTGGATTAAACATATTTTCTCTCTCCTCTCTCTCATCACTTCAAATAATTTATTAATTATTAATAAAAATATATAATATTTTATTATTGTAATAAATGCATGATTCTCTAAAATGGGGAAACTTTTAGAGTTATAGCAAAAAAAATTTGGAGAATGTGGACTTTCCTTCTCCATTTCGAAGAAATTTTTGGGGAACCTGTTGGAGATGCTCTAAAACATTCTGAATGCTGATCCCGAAACCTGCACACTAATGCTTATACCATTTGACTAAGTTTGGCATCACCGGGCCACCCCTCAAGCCGAACTTAGCCTCATTATATTCTGATATGCATTTTATAAATTACTCCAACATGCCATCTCAAGAGACACACTGAACCCTTACCTTATACACAAATTCAAAAATTAACTTTCGTTCCGATTTTCAGAACCCAATTTTGGCAGAGTTTCGGCTGAGTTTTTGCCCTACCCCATGTTTACAACTGAGCAATAGAACACATAATACACACTCATGAACCATAAAATCACAGATCCATGTGGCACCTCTACGCACCAGAAAATCAGACATCAACGGTTTTTCACAAAGAATCTCATTTACGAAATTTGATCCGTAAAAAGTATATTGCTCTTCACCGTGAATAATATATATCATTACCTCTTTACACAATTGAACTTTGGTTTTCGTACAGGAAACCAGAGACTGATTTCGGCAGCACTCTGGAAGCATTTCAGCTCAAATCCCTTTTCACAACTGATCATGGAGCATGTAAACAACACTTAGAAACCATAAATTCAAAGATACATGAGGCGCCATCCATATCTCAAAATTTAGAAATTAACAGCTTTCAAACAAAGCCCTACTTGTAAAAACTGATCCGTAGAAAGTGTGTAGTTCTTCGTCAGGATCAATTATATATAATTACCAAAAAAGGTGTCTACTTGCTTGATTATTCATTCAAGGTGCCGGCCAACATGAAGAAAGAAGAAGAAGAAGAAGAAGAAGAAGAAGAAGATAAAAATGACTGAGGGTACTTCTTTTTCTTTTTATCTTCTTTTCTTTTTTAATTTTTTACACCTCAAGCTTGCAAGCTTGGTTAATATTCTCTTTCTTCCTAATATTGCCGCCAACTTTACCTTCTTCAAAGGGTAAACTTTTCAATTTTTTCTAAATTTGCAATTTGGCCCCCAAATTTTGTAAAGTTACAATTTAGTCCAACCGCACCTTACATAACTTTCAAACCGCTCCACCAAACGAAGTATCATCTGAACACCATCCCCGGGACTCCATAGCACACACACATGTCAGGATGAGGTAACATTTCTGATCTTCACAAAAATCCGCTAATCCCGATTTTTGCACAAAATTACCCGAGCACACACATACACACATGTCGGAAATAGGTAACTTTTCCGATCTTCACAATGCAAATCTCGATTTTTGCACAAAATTACCCGAGCACACACACATACACATGTCGGGAATAGGTAACATTTCTCCCCCTTAAGACCCTTGGTCCTCCAAGGCGGTCTTAAGTCTTTGATACTCCTAGGGGTATCTGTCCCTCACATCCTGTTTTACCTCCCATGTCGCCTCACGCTCAAAATGATGGGACTACTGCACTCGAATCATAGGAATAAGCTTACTCCGAAGCTTTCGCACATCATGTCCCAAAATAACAACGGGTACCTGTTGGTATGATAGATCCGGCTCTAGTTGCACATCCTCTACCGCAATTGTCTGAATCGGATCCAAAATGCACTTCTTCAACATACTCACATGAAACACATTGTGCACTGTAGACATACTCGGTGGCAAAGCTAACTTGTAGGCTACCTTGCCCACTCGGTCTAGAATCTCATATGGAGCCACATATCGCGAAGCTAACTTCCCTCTCTTTCCAAATCTGATAGTTCCTCTAGTTGGTGCTACCTTCAGCCACACCTTGTCTCCAACCTCGAACTCCAGATCTCGTCTCCGCTTATTAACATAAGAAGCAGTCCTATCATTGGCGGTCACCATACGTTCCTGAATCTTCTTGATCTTATTTGTCATTTCTTTAATCAGTTCGGGAAGTAGCTCGACCCTATCAGAAGCCTATGCCCTACAATGGGGCGTTACACAACGTCGACCATATAAAACCTCGTAAGGTGTCATGCTGATAGTGCTATGATAACTGTTATTATAAGAAAACTCTACCAGAGGCAAATGTTGGTCCCACTCACCGCCAAAATCTAGTGCACAACTGCGTAACATATCCTCGAGAACCTGAATCGCTCTGACTGTCCATCGGTCTAATGATGATATGTCGTACTCAAATGGAGTCGTGTGCCCAAAGCCCTGTGAAAATTACTCCAGAATCGCGCCATGAATTGCGGATCTCGATCAGATACAATAGAGTTTGGAACTTCATGTAACCGCACTATCTCACGAATATACAACTGAGCTAGCTTCTCCAGGGAATCTGAAATCCTCATAGGCAGAAAATGAGCACACTTCGTCAACCGATTCACAATGACTCGGATAGTGTCGTGATGTAACCATAATCTTGTCAGGAAGTTCATCGTGATGTTACCCCACTTCTTGACCGGAATAGACAATGTCTGTAACGTCCCCGCTGATCTCTGATGCTCGGCCTTCACTATCTGACACGTGGCACACTTAGAGACATATGTAGCAATGTTCCTTCGCATGTCTGGCCATCAGAAATGAGATCTCAGGTCATGATACATCTTCTCACTTCCTGGGTGCACACTCAGCCTGCTCGTGTGAGCCTCCTCAATAAGCTCATCTCGAAGTGTCTGGACGTTCAGTACATATAGTTGATCTCTGAAGTACAACAGACCTTTCTTATACTCAAAAGATGGATACAATGATCCCTTTGCCTCTCCAGATATCTTCTCCAGTTCCGGGTCACTTCTCTGCACATCTCGCACTCTATTTAGCCACTCAGACTGGATAGTTAAAGTGTTTAGCTGTGTATGCTCCCACTTGTGTCATAGGCACATCAAATAACTCCCTTCTACTCTGTCATCACTATCCCCGCCCTTCACTAAGTCAGTGTATTTCCGACTTAGAGCATCTGCCACAGAATTTCCCTTTCCTGCAGTATACTCAATACTGCAGTCATAATCATTCATATACTCCAACTATCTACGCTGTCTCATATTCAAATCCTTCTGAGTAAACAAGTATTTCAGACTCTTATGGTCAGTGAATATCTTAAACTTGTTACCCAACAAGTAATGTCGCCACTGCTTGAGCGCGTAGATCACTGCTGCTAATTCCAAGTCATGTCGAATAGTTTTGCTCATGTGGTCGAAGCTGTCTCAATCCATAAACAATCACATTCCTGCCCTGCATAAGCACACATCCAAGCCCGGATCTTGAAGCATCTGTGTAAATCACAACACAACAACATTTAGGTGTAGTAACACATCCTGGATGTTGATCCTGAAACCTGCACACCAATGCTTATACCTTTTGACTAAGTTTTGCATCACTGGGCCACCCCTCAAACCAAACTTAGCCTCAATATACTCCGATATGTATTTTATAAAATACTCCAACATGTCATATCAAGAGACACACTGAACCCTTACCTTATACACAAATTCCGAAATTAGCTTCGGTTCCGATTTCCAGAACCCAATTTCGGCAGAGCTTCGGCTGAGTTTTTGTCCTACCCTCTGTTCACAACTGAGCAATAGAACACATAATACACATTTATGAACCATAAAATCACAGATCCATGTGGCACCTCCACACACCAGAAAATCAGACAACGCTTTTTCACAAAGAATCTCATTTACGAAATCTGATCCATAAAAACTATATAGCTCTTTGCCGTGAATAACATATATCATTACCTCTTTACACAATTGAACTTTGGTTATCGTACAGGAAACCAGAAACTGATTTCGGCAGCACTCCGGAAGCATTTCTGCTCAAATCCTTTTTCACAACTGATCACGGAGCATGTAAACAACACTTAGAAACCATAAAATCAAAGATACATGAGACGTCATCCATATCTCAAAATTCAGAAATTAACGGCTTTCAAACAAAGCCCTACTTGTAAAAATTGATCCGTAGAAAGTGTGTAGTTCTTCGCCAGGATCAATTATATATAGGGTAAACTCCAAGTTTAGTCCCTTACCTTTCAACTTTGTCCTATCTGAGTCCTATTTTAAGATTTTGTCCTATTTCAGTCCCGTAGCTCCATAAATCGTCTCAATTGTAGTCCTTCCGTTAAAGTCCACGTTATGTTGACCGTTAAAGTCTTAAGTGTACAGTAAAATGACCATCAAACCCTTCCTTTTTTCGATCTGGAACGGAAGCCGGCGCCGGAACGGCAGCCCAGGCCGCGCAGCGGCAGCCGCCGGATCGGCGCCGGCCGGATCGGCAGCCAGCCGGATCGGCGCCGCCGGCGGCAGCCGGCCGCGCGCAGCCCAGGCCGCCAAACGGCAGCCTAGGCCGCGATCTGGGCTGCCTTTGGCTGCTGCTGCCGATCCGGCGGCTGGGCTGCGATCCGGCTCTGGCTGCCGATCGGCGCCGCTCCGTTCGGATCGAAAAAGGAAGGGTTTGATGGTCATTTTACTGTACACTTAAGACTTTAACGGTCAACATAACGTGGACTTTAACGGAAGGACTACAATTGAGACGATTTATGGAGCTACGGGACTGAAATAGGACAAAATCTTAAAATAGGACTCAGATAGGACAAAGTTGAAAGGTAAGGGACTAAACTTGGAGTTTACCCATTATATATAATTACCTTAAAAGCTTTCTTCAAGAAATTATCAAGAACAAGAGAGGTGTCTACTAGCTTGATTATCCATCCAAGGTGCCAGCCAACATGAAGAAAGAAGAAGAAGATAAAAATGACTGAAGGTACTTCTTTTTCTTTTTATCTCTTCTTTTATCTTCTTTTCTTTTCTAATTTTTTACCCTCAAGCTTGCTAGCTTGCTTAATATTCTCTTTCTTCCTACTATTGCCGCCAACTTTACCTTCTTCAAAGGGTAAACTTTTCAATTTTTTTTTCTAAATTTGCAATTTGGCCCCCAAATTTTATAAAATTACAATTTAGTCCAACCGCAATTTGCATAACTTTCAAACCGCTCCACCAAACGAAGTATCATCTGAACACTATCCCCGGGACTCCATAGCGCACACACACATGTCAGGAATAGGTAACATTTCTGATCTTTACAAAAATCCGCAAATCCCGATTTTTGCACAAAATTACCCGAGCACACACACATACACGTCGGGAATAGGTAACTTTTCCGATCTTCACAAAAATCCGCAAATCCCGATTTTTGCACAAAATTACCCAAGCGCACACACATACACGTCGGAAATAGGTAACAGTTTGCATGAGTATTCTTTGTCAGTTGTTGACCATGTTGGGTTTAAAAGATTCACCAGTGCTCTTCAACCCATATTGAAGCCCATATCAAGAAATATAGTGAAGAAGGATATCATGGCTATCTATGAGTTCGAGAGAGATAAAACTCTTAAATTTTTGTCCAAGAACAAAAGTAGAATTGCTATAACAACTGATATGTGGAGCTCTACCAATCAGAAGAGAGGATTCATGGCTATCACTGCTCATTGGATAGATGATTCATGGGTTTTACAAAATCAAAAAGGTGTGTATTTTTTTTAAAAAAATACTTGATGCAATACAGTTGCTGCCATTTTTTTTATTTTTCACTTGCAACTCCATTTTTGTTTACTAATCTTTCTAATTATTTCTCTGTAGGTTCATATATGTGCCTTCCCCGCATATCTCTAAAATCCTTTGTGAAGAGTTGCATGCTACATTGTTGGAGTGGCAAATCGATCAAAAGCTTTCAGCTGTAACATTAGATAATTGCACAACCAATAATGCCATGATAGTATTACTTAAAGATAAAATTTCTGCCAAAAAGCTTTTACTGGATGGGAAGCTGTTACACATGCGATGTGCTACTCATATACTTAATTTGATTGTGAGGTGTGGGTTAGAAGTTATTGGGGGAGATATTGATAAAATTCGTGAAATGTTTCATTTTGGAAAGCTACTCCTAAAAGAGATGAAATGTTTGAAAAGTATGCACGTCAATTAGAGGTTCCAATGACAAGGAAGTTGGTCTCAGATTGTAAGACTAGATGGAACTCTACATACTTAATGCATAGTTTTCAGTCATTTGAAGACGCTTAAGAAAACAAAGTTCAATGGATATCCTGATGAAAGTAGTTGGTGTTTGGCATTAGCAGTGTGCGAAAAATTAAAGCTCTTTGTATGTAGCAACTGAATTGTTTTCAGGAACTACATTTCCTACAGCCCATCAATTTTTCCCTTTTGCATGTCAAATTAAGATAGAAATTGAGAAATGGAAAAAGGATGAGAATTCTGTCATAACATCAATGGCTGAGAGAATGGGTGGAAAATTTGATCAGTATTGGGATGGAGTGAATAATGTAATGGCTTTAACATCAATTTTGGATCCAAGATACAAAATGAAACTGTGAAGTTTTATTTTCCAGCAATTTATGGGAAAGATGTTGTTGTAAGTCGAATTGATGATGTTAGAAGGTTTTGTTATAACTTGTTTGATGTTTATCAAAACCATCTTAACTCATCAAGAAATGGAGGAATGGCTACTCAATGTTCAAGTGCTTCTTCCTCATTAACTTTGCTAGACTTGAGCAACCTTGAAGCTTTTATTGATGAATCAAACTCCACAATTTCTGAGAATTCAGAGCTGAAAAAATATTTGGGAGCAAAGTGTGAACCTAGAAATAAGAAATTTGATGTCTTGACTTGGTGGAAGATTAATGCAAATGATTATCCAATTTTGTCATCAATTTCTAGGGAGTCCGCCATTAGCACTAGTGGTAGATTTGTGAGCCCACATCGTAGACTTCGTCCCAAGATGTTGGAAGTTCTAATGTGTGCACAAGATTGGATGTAGGCTGAATTAAAAGGTATTTTCAACTACTATTGATATTTAAATTTCTATAATATTGTTATTATTAATCTATCTGAATTTTGTTTTGATTATTGAATTAGGATCTTGCTTAGATGGTTATGAAGGATATTGTAGATATTATGATGAACTAGCTACTGAAGACACGGATGTAAGATTATTATAATTAACATTTGTGCTATGTTATAATTGTAATTAACATATGTGCTATGTTATACTTGTAGGAGGAGGAAAACATAAGAACTGCTTCAAAATAGGTACTTTTAAAGTATGCACCTATTTTTAACATTTATAATTTGTTATTATAATCTGTTATGTTGCGAGTTCTGTAACCAACCACCCTAAGCTTATCGAAATTCATGTTTGCCCCCACTGGTTTTAGATGGATTGACATTTTTGATAGATGCAACAGGAAATGAATATAGGAGAATGAAGGATACATAATGGACGAGTGTGCAACAGAAAACTTTTATTGCAATAATTTTTGTTGCCATTTAGTATATGATTTTACTTCTTTCTTTGGTTTCAGATTTGTCATTCTAATGTCTTACAGTTCTTGATGATGTACTGCTAATGAAGGTGAAGGTCTGAAAGATGGCCAATCAGAGAATTAAAATCTTTTGTTGGATGCAACAAAAAACTTTGTTAAATTTCGTTAATCGGTTATCTTGCTTTGTTAAATCTTGTTAAACTTTATTGGATGCAACCAAAAACTCTATTTTATGATACTGGACAAAGACCAGTTAATGACACTTTGAAAGTTTGGATACCGGTTTATAGACGGTTAATGGATATCCGCGGGTGATGGATATCTGCGGATATCCAGATGTGGAAGCCAGGTACTTACCGGTGTAGCAAATACCCACTAACCGCGGATAGTAAAATATCCGTGGTTGGCGGTTACGGTTACAGGGTATTCGCAGTGAAACCGAACCGTTGTCATCTATATCTTGAACATCCAACATGCGCTCACGCAATTCCACAAATGACAAGTTCTTCATACTTAATAAAAAGTACTCGCTCCCTTACATGAGGTAGAGATGTTTGACTTTCTAACTTGTATTTGACTTAAATTACTATTACAAAGAAATTAAAAAAATCTAAATATATACTCTTTTCGTTTCCAATTAATCATACACATATTCCTTTCGGGTTGTCCCTAAATTTTTTTAAAATTTCCTTAAATGGAAACTTCTCTCATCTAAAATTACTAAACTATCCCTATATTATAAATATTCATTTATTATATGCATATAAACTATAATATTTTCTATATTGAAATGTTGAAGGAAAAAGATCAAATTGAACATTGAAAATGAAACATGTCATCTTTTTGGGAACCAACTCAGTAATCAACTGTCATATAAAGCCACTTAAGTTTTTTTTATAATTAGTTATCATTAATGAAATAAGTCTTTTTTGTTTAATTTTTTTAATTTCTCATTATACTTAGTTTTTAGACTAAGTTATCCACTCAACTATCAATATGGTGCATGTCAACCATTTTTCGAATTTCCATCTAAATCAACAACCCATGTGTAACATACTAACGTTCGTTAAAAAACACACACTTTGTCATAATTTGATACGAAACAATTATCCATGCTTTATGATTTGTGTAAATTGCATAATTTATAAGAGTTTGATAAAATTATTTTATCGAATAAAAAATGAGATCTAGATAATGATATGATATCATAAAATAAAAGAGTAAAATCCGCGTAGGGTCCCTCTTTTTAAGTTTGCGACCTATTATGGTCCCATTTTAAGTTTTTGCTTCAATGTGATCCTATTTTTAAGTTGCGCGACCCATTGGAGTCATTTCCGTCTATTTTAGTCGTTTAATTGGACGGAAGAGAGTAAATGACGATTTTGCCCTTAAATAAATGTTAAAATACACCCCAAAAATTTAAATTTAATCAATTCTACCCCAACATTTTCAAAATTTACACATTTTCAAAATTGATGGTAAATAAATAAAAAAACAAATTTGAAAGAAGAAATGAAGCACACGTTTTTTAGGTTTCCAGCGCAGTGATTTAAACAAGTTTTTAAATGGGAAATTTGGTAAGAGCACTAAACATTGATTTTAAAACCTTCGACTTAACTGTTTCAAAAAAAAAAGTTTCGACTTAAAAAAATATTCGACTAATTAAGGCTCATGTATATACAATTCAAGTAAGTTACTGTAGTTTTCTTCCGCTGAATATCAATGTGGAAACTATGGCCACATATATTCCCAGTTTCAATTTTTGTAATACGCAGTGTCTAATGGGGGGATGAATGTAGGGAAAGCTTCAATGGGGGAGAAAGAGTGGTACTTCTTCAGCTTGCGAGACCGGAAATACCCGACCGGGTTGCGGACGAACCGAGCAACGGAAGCCGGGTATTGGAAGACTACCGGGAAAGACAAGGAGATCTACCGGGCGGGAGTGCTGGTGGGGATGAAGAAAACGCTTGTGTTCTACAAAGGAAGGGCTCCCAAGGGTGAGAAAAGCAATTGGGTCATGCATGAATACCGCCTTGAACGGTGGTGGTCAGGGAGTGGTTGCAGTCAGGGAGAACGGTGGCGGCGTCGAGGCGGCGGTTTATGGCGATCGGTGAATTGCAGGGACAACGGCTTGAGGAGGCGAGTCGATCGGAGAAAATTCCATCTTCTCCGCCGGCCTCCATCTTCTCCTCTTCTCCTCCGCCACTATCTTCACCAATCGCCACCACCATTAGCTCCGCCACAATGAGACGAAGCCGGAGAGCCATCCCAATCCGCCGAAGATGCCCTAACCGAGGAGAACCGGTCAAACAACTCCTTCGCCGGCCGCCGTCTCCTCCGCCGTCTGGTGCAAGCACGCGTTGAAGAAGAAGAAGCTTTCCTTTCAATTTCTTTTGGGTAAACTACAATTTCAGCCCTTTTCTTTATTCCTTATACTACTTAGGTAACTTAGTTTCATAGGTTTCCAGTTAAACCACTTAGTGTAAGTTTTGGAAACTTTGTGGTAGAATTGATTAAATTTAAAAACACTGAGTGTATTGAAGTAATTAACTAAGGGTAAAAATGTCATTTCACCCTCAACCGTCCATTTTAATGGCAAAATTTGACGGAAAGGACTCCAATGGGTCGCGCAACTTAAAAATAGGATCACATTGAAGCAAAAACTTAAAATGAGACCATAATAGGTCGCAAACTTAAAAAGAGGGACCCTACGCAGATTTTACTCTAAAATAAATAAAATGATTACAAGCGGAAAAAAAGCTTAAAACATGAGAAACACGGAGAGTAAAAGGGATCAATGCGCAAAAGAAAGTTAGGATGAATTTAATAAAGAGATAAAAGATTAAGGACTAAACTTGAGCTTCACCCCTCAATTCTCAACTTTTTCACACCCCGTCCCTCCCACTCACACACAACTACACAACAAGCACGGAAAAAGCTTTGTCGGTCTCGAGTCGCAACTTTCCGGCGAGCTAGGTGATAAAAGGATGACGCAATTTATGCCAGCGCTGCATCCTGTGGCAGCCGGTGTTGTGCGACCGCCTTCTCATGTTCACGAGCAGCAACCCCCCAACTCAGATGTGAACTCCATCCGGCTGAAAGCGGTCGCTGCACGTTTAGCCGTCCTCCTACAGAGTGGTCCTTTGACCCGTAAAACGGCCACGGAAATCTTCAGCCATTGCCTTTCGCTATCCAGGTGCGTCTTGTCTGGTTGTTGGGACGCTACTTCCTGAAGCGTTTTCTCGTAATGCGAGGGTTTATTTTTCGAGAATTTCTTGTTTTGACTGACTCCTGGTCGCTATGTTTTTTTATTGGAACTGGAGTTAGAATTTCGTCGCTTTCTTTTTATCGTTGTTCTATGCATTTTTTTCTCTATGTATATTGAAGTGGGTTGTCAATTTGGTCACATTTATGCATGGACGGATATTCTTAATTTATTTCCGTTTAAAAAAGATATTCTTAGTTTATGATCTGTAACTAGAATCTTGTGGCTGAAAAGGTGGGATCAAGAGTTTCCTCATATATATTTCTGTTGTTGTCAATCAAACGAAGAATGGTAGAATGCCAGAACATTGGAGAAATCCCCTAGAAGCTAGAGGTTTTAGAATAAGTACTGGATCCGAGACGCAGTACATGGGCTGTATGTTTAGTCTACATAGAAGTTGAGAAGAGTACAGAGGAATACTCGGCACAGAGGTGAGGGTGTCACAAATTCTATAGTTTTTCCTATGTACCCCACAAATTTAAAGAAGAGCTATTGGTAATTGTGTAAAAGTGAGTAAAGTTTATTGAGAATTGTGTATAATTGAGAGGATAAAGTTGAAAGGGTAGTTAACTGATTCTAAACAGCTTTCCATATAAGAAATTAGTGCAATAGTTGTGGGAAAAACCAGAAAAAGGAAAATGGTCATTTGTTTGGGACAAAGTGACCACATGACTATCTAATTTCTACAAATTTAATGTGTTTTACCAGAGAGAATGTTCTTGGTGCTTTCACTGATAATCAATACCTGAAATGATGGGATCTTGGAGTTTGTCGCCGAACGTATCAACGTAAGCGGTATATACATGATGTTTCTCTAACTGCAAATTTCAGATAGTGGAACTGGAAATTCGTTGTAGAACCTAAGAGGTATTTACATGGGTTTTCTTCAGTTTCAAAACTGGTGCTTAACCGTATGCACTATCTTTACTGAAGATGGTCCTCGTAATATTTTTCAGACGTAGTTTAGTAAATCTTAGTTCTAGAAGGAAAGTCGCTAAATGCCAGTAGAAGTCTCACATCATCATCATTTTCAAATTTACTTATATTGCCTCCAACCCCTCTTTTTAGTGGTTTGTGAATCAAGGGTGTTCTTATGGTATGTTTGTATGGTGTTTAGTTGTTGATTATTATGGCCTTTCAGTTTTCATTTGATTCCAGTTGTGGTTAATCTTATTCGCAACGGATTTGTTTCAGTGGTTTGTTTCATGGGGCGGTCTAACGTACATTTAACTTGTTTCTGTAAACTGATATACAGAGGTATCGACTATTCAGTTGCGCATAAAGAAATTCCAGATAACGCAAAAGACCTACCAATCCTGCTAAAACAGGTTTGGCTTTTGGTTTGTTGTTTTTGGCACCATGGGTTTTATTATTCTCTTGCAGCTTTCATGCTTCCATAAATATAGAATCTGATAAAACGTGTGGTAAGAATGTAGGAGATAAAATATAATCAGAAAGGTAATGGTGACTTCCAGTAGTGGTGAGAAACCGTATAATGGTACTAGGCACTGCAAGGAATTCCGGTTTAACTTGGCTGTTTGTGGCATCATTTGATTTTTTGGACTCAGCAAAGCCAAAGGTTTGACATTTTGAAATAAATGAACCTGTTGAAGTTGCATAGCTCATGCTTTTAAGGAAACAAGTTGTTTAGCATTAAGTTATGAGTCCATATGTGAATGTATTGAGTTTATAACTGATTGGTTTAGATTATAATAATTGCTGCTCATTCTTTGTTTGTGGGATTGAAGTAATAAGAATTTCAGCTTAGTGTCTGATTTATTGCTTGAATTTCAGGATGCAACTGAGCATTGTGTGAGTGCTATATTCCGCTTATAAGTACTTATCTTATATTGATTTCTTATTAGTTCTATTTTTCATAGCAAGTGGAAAAAATCTATGATGATATAGTTTGAACTTTCATCTCATTATTCCTTTGTAAGAAAGGTTGTGACAGGAAGGGCATCAGACATAAAACTTTACCACTATGCTTTTTTATGAATTTATAGTTTTAACTAATTTCGACAAATAAATGGCACTATAAACTTCATGCCACCGATCCCAACGTAGTTGGGATCAAGGTTCTGTTTGATGAAGAAACAAAAACTTCACTAGTGTCATTCTATCTGTTGCTACTCTGTATGTTTTTCCCCTTCCAGTTATCCTCATGCCTTTTTTTTTTCCAGATATGTCAACGTAAAGGTGACATTTGTTTACAAGCTGGTGTCATGGTGATGATGTTATCCGTCAAGGTAATAAAATTTTAATATATTTTAATTAACTCATGCAATCATATTGACCTTTTGCTTGTTTAATGATTTATTAGATCAGGATTTCATGATGGCTTTTGTTTAGAATTAGGCAGTTATTTTAGTGCAAAGTCTTATTCAATCAATATGGTCTTTTGGAGTGCTTATTTTTGGTGTTGAAAGCAATGTCTTTATTCATGGTTTCATTCAGCTTTATTTATTACTTGTAGACATTGCTAAGCATCTCTATTGTGCGGACGCTCATATCAGGGGTAGGCCTCTCACCCATTCAATAGGTTTTGTGTTGGAGACAAACGTGTACCTAAAAAGCTGGGACTTAACTTTCAATAGATGAAATTTTTCTTGGAATAAAAGGTGAAAGTCTTGTTTTTTAATAATTGACAAAGTATTAAAAATATATTCCTAAAATGCTGTACAAAAGCCTTTTATATAGGCCTAGTTGACAACTAGTTCTACTAGGAATAGAAGTAGTGATTCTACTTTTATTTTAACTATGAGCCGTAAACTTTCTACATCTTTTTACAGGAAACTAAAAATCCCTAAGTAAAGTTAGAATTAATTAGGACTCTAATTAATCTACAAAAACCTAAAATGACTCTAAATCTTAAGAAACAGATTATCCTTATCATGAAAATAAGAATGAAATAGAAGTTGGTAAATATTATGGGTTGTATAAGCCTTGTATGGCATGGTACAAGAGCCCAAGTTGTGCTGCTGCATTAATGTTGGCTCTCTTTTTATTATCTAGTACTCTATATGTGACAAGCTTATGTTAGAGGGTCTCTACGGTATTATACCCAATAGTCCAGTCTAAAGGGTTTATTGGTGCTTCATACCGTGGTGTGGCTTCCATGCCTACTGTCTATTGGTTCTGATTGGAAAGACAGTTCTTAATGTTTGCTGATGATTTTGTTTCTGTTGAAGAATGCTTGTAAGTTGGGCTGGTTCTCAGACGTGGAAACTCAAGAACTTTTGGATATTGTCAATGAGGTTCATCTCCAATTTAAATTATGATATTTGATATTAATAGTTTAATATAGTATGTTTTAGATCTATATGCTTTTGGAAGTCTGCTAATTCTGTTTTTCTTAATGCCGCAGGTTGGAAGTTGCTTTGGCAGCCTCAAGTCTCTAGGAGATGTAAATAATGGACTTAAAGATTCACGTTTAGCTATCTCAGCAGTCATGTCTAGGTAGGAAGCTTTGAACTCTCAGGAAAATGCATACTTGCCTTAGCTGCATTTGTTTCACATTCTTATCAATGATTATTGTGCATTTTTCTTATCTGTAGTGATTATTTGGACATATTATATTACTAATACAATTCAAGCTAAACATTTTTTATTTTTATTTATATTTTTATTGTTTTGAAGGCTAGCTAAGTTAAAAAATTCATAAAAATGTATCCCCACCCTCACCTCAGTTACAGAAAGTCATATTGCAATCTACTATGTTAGAATGCTCTGATTCAAATAGTAAATCAAGTCACCAACCTAATATCCAAACTTCAGGACAAATTTGACTCCAATTAAATGGGATTTTGTTTCCTCGTGTGGAAGTGATCAGACAATGAAGTGGCACTCTGGCGCATGTGTGGAGACTGAAACCCCTGCCTCAGCTGGGGCATGGTATGTCTATGCCAACTGAAAGCTGGCCTGGACATTACCTTCGATAGAGAAAAGGCGTTGCCGTTTTGACATTATGATGCTTAAATATACTACCTTTCAAGTTTTAAATGACTTTGTTTTCAGGCGAACAGGAAGTAAAGACAAGAAAATGCAGAATAAATCATTAATGAGAATCTGACTCAAACGAAGCAGAGATTTCTGTTAAGTTTATCACTTCTGTAAAATCTTCGGCATCTGCACAAGTTTACACTTACAAGTTCTAAAAGATTTCTGTTAAGTCCTTTAACAATTGAAAGAAATGTTAAATCTGAATTTTACCTCCAATTCTCTCTCTCTCTCTCTCTATTATAAGTATTTGCCCCACTTTTTAGAAATTAAAACTATTTTTTTAATTATTCAAAAAGCACACACCCATTGTAAACATAGCACATTATTTTGGTCAGCCTATCATTATTCAAAATTTAAATGTATGTATTAACATTCAAAACACAAGTAAATCCATGCACTCCATGCACACATAAGAATATGCATATATATGCTACATGCCTCAATTCATTCATAATATGTTCACGGTATTCACATGGTTTAATACACCTAAAATGATCATAGCATATGATGTTGCTCACTTCTAAGGACCTTTCTTGCATACATGCATCCTTGACAATAGAAAACCAGAATTTGGTCAAATTCTTCATCCCTTATGTTTTTTAATCCCTTGTTCAATAAACCTCTAAGCATTAGACTCACATGGATTAGAGTTCTTAAGTGTTGGCGATACCGATGATTTATTCCCCATGACCTTTTATTCTCTGCTGGCCTAAGGGACTTGCTAGCGCAAATGGTACATAGAGTAGGCGGTGTCGGCACTTTTCAGCTATTTGTCTCAGCCTGTTAAATCACTAGCTCCTTGGCTCATTTTCATTTAACCTTCTGGATGATAGATGATAGGGGTTAAACATGCTGTTGTTTGAAAGTAATAAACTACAAACAATGTGTGCTCTTGAACTATTTCCATTTTATTGTCATTATCTTTAGTTACAGTTGAAAAGCTTTTTACCCTCTGTTAACTTCTAGGTTCTATCCACTGATGAAAATGGGGGATATACTTGCTTCTTTGGAAGCTCAGGTTGTTTTTTTTTAAAAAAAAATATTCAATCTTCATTTGTTTAATGTTGTATATTTAGTGTGTTGCATTTTGATATCTATTCTTTTCTTTCTGTAGCCTGGATACGGTGCATATGTGACTGATTTTCACATATCAAAGAATATAGCGCCTTGTCCAAAAGAGAAAATAGTAAGCATCTCTACTTTAATCTCAGAAAGTTTCCTTGTTTTCAAAATTTGAACACTTAACACTTCATGTTTCTTTTTTAAAATTAAAAAAAAAACATTTTGTTGAATGTGCAATTCTTTCTTCTAATTGAAAATATTTCCAAAAAAAAAAACTTTTGCTGATATCCTCTCACTCTCACTATTTTGGTTCCTGTTTCTGTCTTGTTAGAGATGAGGCATTGTTAATAGGTTATTGATCTGCAGTGCAGATTTCATGTGTTAGTTGTAATCTCATAGAGTGCTTATGTGCTCACCATTCTTAAGTATTGGCTGAACGACCAAATGAACGCAATAGAATCCTTCTTTACATTTCTTATGGTTTTGTTTCCTTAAACATAAGTGATAAAGGATGGAATTGAATCCCATAATTGAAATCAATTACAGAAGAAAAACGCCAAAGTTTTGTCAATGCTTTTGTACATAGAGGTTTTCCTGACGATTACATAGGTAGAGCTTATCTGCTTTTAATAGGTTAAGAGATCATTTGATTTTTCTAAATCAGTACATTGACTTTATAGTGTCAGGTAGGGCATCCAACCTGAAACTCTGGCACTATGCATTTCGCTAAATTTTATACTAACTATTTTTAGACATTTAATTGACAATATA
This sequence comes from Stellera chamaejasme, assembly GCA_024586325.1. NCBI lineage: Eukaryota > Viridiplantae > Streptophyta > Magnoliopsida > Malvales > Thymelaeaceae > Stellera > Stellera chamaejasme. The sequence goes on from CM044986.1 coordinate 4,355,830, forward strand.
AACTTCATGCAACTGCTGCCAACGGAGTCGGATTAAAGGTGATTATGATGATGAATGCACCGACTTTATAGCATGTACATTAAGGTGTAACAAGAGTGATAAGGAGTCAAAGGTTTCTGGCTTAATGGTGCCTGCTAGCTGTTGTCTAGTCATGACATCTTCTATAGATGCTTCAGCATTTTATTCCTCCTGTTCATTAAACTTTTTGGACTAAGTATGATTGAAGATCTTGATGATCAATGTTTTGTGTCTGAAATTGTATAACTTGTTTCTTGACTGCAGCGGCTTTTTGTGGTCCAAGTTGATAATATTGACACACCTGCTTGTATTATAACTCCACAACAAGTAAAGTACGAGTTGTCTTTCTGTACATGTTATTCTGTTTTCCCTTTTTCAACTTTTTAAAACCTGATTTTTTTTTTAATGTTGCAGCTTTCTTCTCAATGGAAAAGGTGTAGATTGCAGAACTAACTTATTCATGGTTCGTTTTCTTAAATGGTATTATATCATGCGTGATCGTTATGTTCATGTTAAAATATTCTTGGTGTCACCACTCACCACTGACAGATTAAGGAACAAATTACTGAATTTTGAATTTTTGCAGAGGAAGTTTACTTCCTCTTACTTTGACCTCATGCCTTCACCCTTTGGGGGGGGGGGGGGGGGGTTGGGCGGGGTCACTGTCTCACTGTTCTCATGTGCAAAGAACCACCCTGACTGTAAGTGAGAACACCTCAGCGTGCACTCTGTGCACAGCCGGTCAAGCCCAGGAACTGCAGCATGTCAGTCTGATTTGCTAAAGTTTTTTCAATTTTTTCAAACTAAAGCAGAGCAGGCTTCAATTTTGCGTTAAACATTAATTTTGAGAGGTCCCTTAAGTGTAGAGAATAAAGATTTGCATAAAAATTATTTTACATTATACGCCAAAAAGTTGAAGAAAAATATTATAGATTAAAGGGTGAAAAAAAGGAAATATCTGGATTAAAATGGGACGGGGTAGTGGCATATAAGTATATAATTAGACTATGGTCTTACTTAACATTCTCAACTTTACCTAAATTTTCTGGATGGTGACACATGTTGTAGTTTGACTGTTAAAAAGCTTCTCTCTGTTTATTGTATCAGGACACTGGGGCTCAGATGCCAACAAATGTGACTAATATGCTCAAGTATGGGACAAATCTTCTTCAAGTTGTTGGCCAGTTCAATGGTATGCTTGAGAGATGCCTGTTCATTATGTAGGCACTCAATATCTAATGCATGGTCTCTTTAACTTGGGAAAATTATAATTGGTCAGGTAGTTACCTTATAATTGTTGCCTTCATGAGTACGACTTCATCACCTGATTGTCCTGTGTTGCTGGATTATGTGAATACTACAGCTGCGCTACATTCTGGTATGTACTGGCGAAGAATACATGTTTGAATTTTTATCTGCATGTTTTAGTTCTATTGGTTGTAGTGTTGATTAATTTTAAACAGTTTCTTAAAATTATGAATTTCATGCCGCCAACCCCAACATAGTTGAGATTATGGTGCAATATATTAACAACGTTTGACGATGATGTTTTACAATATATTAACAACGTTTGACGATGATGTTTTAGTTCATTAGCTTAACTGGTGACTTTTGCCTTCTTATTTTTCAATAGAAGATTTTGATATAATTGAGGGGCCATCACGGATATCACTAAATTGTCCTATCAGGTGAGGTTTTTAATTATGTTTTTTTGCTTAAGCGTTGAGACGTTTTCTGTTTTTGGTAGATGTTTGTGCGTGTGTGTCTGTTTTCTCTCCTTTCTCTATAAGAATGTTATGGAAGATTATCTGTAAGCAAGCACTATTTTATTCCTCATGTGAATTTTCCGGCAAATATAAAAATGTATATACACCCTGATACAGTGTCCTATTAAATGTTAGACAGCATCTTATGAATTTCTAATGAGAAATTCTTTTACAACGACTACCCAAAAAATTCCAATGATAAAGCTGATATTAAATTTCCAGTCTTGTATATCTCTGTTTGAAACTGTATTGATGTTCTGTTTTTTCTTTTGATGCCTGCTCTAAACAGCAAGAAACGTATAGAAACCCCTGTTAAAGGGCAAGCATGCAACCATCTTCAGGTGAGTGATTTGGGACACATTGCTTTTCTTTCTTTCTTTTTTTTTAACTGCTGAATTTGTGTCCAAAGAAAAATCTCCAGAACTTGCTTTGATACCATGTAGAATTTAAAGAGTGGTTTTGTAAAGAAGAATATCATTGAACGTAATCTTGTCTATTGTGGAGCATTGCTCAACACTAATACAGGCTAGAAATAAATCTAATTCTAATTGAAGTAGGATTCCTATAAAGCAAATATACTCCTAATCGTAATTTACTTAATAAGTCTAATCCTAATTAAACACATCTTCTAAATACTCTACACTTTATCTTCAACACAAACGTCTATCATGGATCAGAATATCATAAATGTACCATTTAGTCCTAGTAGATCAATTGCTTCGATAGCATGTTTTCATCTGCGGATCAACTCTGAATCTGTATCCTTGCACCTTCCTCTTTTTTCTCAACAATTAAATACAATCCATATTAGCACTTGAAAAGGGATTAATAAGGAAGAGGGAAGAGGAAGAGTAGAAATTTTTTTCTAAAGGCCTTACAATAAATAAATACCAGCACCTGCCTCTTTATATATTGTGGTTTCGTGAACTTCCAATCATTTTGGCTAATACTTGAAAATTTGAAATCTTTAAATATATTTTGATTTGTAAACAAATGAGGATCTGATGCAAATAAAGTGTAAGGTGTTGATTATGCCCTATTGTTGATGTATGGAGATTTCTCAGATTTTAAGTCTTCAATTTGTCCCTTCAAAAAGGAAGGAAAGCAGGATCTTTGGATTGGTTGGCAAACTTTGTTCGTCTCAACCTTTTGCTTTCTGTGAATACAAATCTTGATTTCTGGTATTTAATATAATTCTTTTTATTTCTTTTTTTCGTCTCTCTTTCTTTACCTGTAGTGCTTTGATTTCAACAACTATGTTAATATAAATTCAAGGAGGCCGTCCTGGCGCTGCCCACATTGTAATCGGCATGTTTGCTACACTGACATCCGTATTGATCAGCATATTGTTAAGGCAAGTTGCTGATAACTTTCCTCCATAATATTGTCGTATCTGTTTGTGAAAGTTGAATCACCAGCAGATAATGGCTTGCATTCAGGTCCTTAAAGAGGTTTCCCCAAATGTTTCTGCTGTGATTGTGACTGCTGATGGGTCGTGGAAAGCGGTGCCATGTAGTGATGATGATGCAGATCAGCCATGCAAGGACTTGGATTCACAGAAAGATAAATCTGCAAGCACCTCAGATGTCGTTATGGATCTTACTGAAGCGAACATTGAAGCCATTACTGTGGACATCGATGAAATCGAAAACCAGAAACCTCTCGTTCATCAGTCCAGCAACGTAAATTTAGCTGCAACATCACAGCAGAACATTCCTGTTGGAAGTACTCCTACAAATGTTGAAACTCAAATGGAAGATGAGTTCTGGTCTGGACTTGACCTCTTCTATGGGGCAGCTGTACAAGAGATGACCATTCCTAGTTCATCCACTGCTTCTCCGCCCCTGGTTCGAGCTGATGCTAGTGATGCAAATAGCAGTCAGATTTCTGCTCCTAGTGCTGCACAGTTACATCAATCACAAATTATGAACTCAGTTTCAGCTTCAAGTCCTGAGTATGGAACTATGCAATCTGGTCACTGGAATGTTAAAAGAACATCAATTGCAATTCAGGCTCTACCGGCACAACCGCGCATACCAACAATGCAGCAGAGACCTAGTTCTAACTCAAATATTTCGGCCCCAAATGCTTCTCCTGTTCCTTCTCCAGTCACACAGTCAGTTCCACCTGCCTTGAGTGGTTTCAACACCGCTTCTACTGATATAGGTGTACTATTGCAACATTCTGGACCCCATGTAAGTCCATTAAGGTGCTTTCAGTTGGCTTCTTACATTTTGTTCGTAAAATATTATTCGACGATAATAGTTCTATATAGTGATAATAAGTTAAAAATAAAATACGTAGAAAGTAGGTATACATTTTCTTTAAATGTTTGAACATGCCTAAGGCATCGAATAATATTAGTAATAAAAAAATGCTTACTTTTTACGAAAAGTGTTACTCCATCCATCCCAACAAATTAAATACATTTGATTGGGCATTGAGATTTAGAATTGTTGTTGACTAGAGCTAATAAAGTAAATAGGTATATGAAACAAAAGTAACTTTTATTAGTGGGAAGGGAAAGTGAGGGTAATAAGGTAAAATTGGTGTGAAAAGGTTTCCTAAATAGGAAATGTGTCTAGTTTACTGGGATAATCCAATAAGGACCACGTATCTATGATCCTGGGGTGGAGGGAGTATTAAAAAGCTTTTGGACCTTTTAAAGCTTAAAGTAGAGAATACTACCAGGAATCATATAAACTTAGCTCGAGAAGGGTCTAAACTATGACTCGATATGTATCAATCCTGAACTATCACGATTAGGAGATTTTGGTCACTATCACAAGTGAGAGACTTCGGTCTGTCTGTCAACTAACCACCATGTTGGTTGACTCGGGGATCAAAGTCTCCCAATTGTGATGGTTCAATGATCGATTCATACCGAGCCATAGTTCAAACCCTTGTCTAATCGAGTTGACATAATTCAGGGTAAGAAAATGAAAAACTTAATACAAACAATCCTTGTTTGTGGTCTTCCTATTTGATTGTTCTTGTGTAATTCAGTGTTTTTATGGTATTATCAGAACTGGAGTCACCAAGGGAGGAGCCCATTTACTCCTAGAGAGCCCTACCAACAGTTGCCTAGTATTCCTTATCCTCCAGCACCTAGAGTTGCCTCTGTGGTTCCGAACCAGTTTCACAATCTAGTCCAGCAAGCATCTAACCCACATTATGGAATTCCATCTCCGGCCTTGACACGAGCCTTGACGCCCATGACATTGGCACACACTCCACAAGTTGGAGTCAGCCCAGCACCTCATATGGCCTCCAGGTATGCTGCTGCTCAGCGAGCTCAAGCTCAAGCTCAAATGTCAAGGACAGGCTCTCCATATACTGTCGATAACTTGATGTCTTTAATGGGGCTACAAATACCAAACCTGGGTCTCGGACCTCGACCTGTTTCAGCAGCCGATGTTGCTGGAGGATCGGCGTCAGATCAAAACTGGCTCCCCGCAGGTCGAATGCGTGGAAGCCTCACAGGTAGACAATGTTCTGATGCTGTTAGGGAGCTGATGATTCAGCCTACACTATCAACTCAACCCACAAGGCCTCCACAGATGAATCAGCCTTCTCCATCAAGGATACCGCCACAGATGCAGCCACAGTTTGCAAATGGCTTCAACCCTAATGTTCTTCCTCATACAGAAAGTTAATAGGCTCACTGAGAGTACTGAGAGAGCAGCAGCCTGAGTTTCATGCCTCAAGTTTGCTCACTGATGTAGGATCGAAAATGAGTAGGCTGTATATATACTTATCTAAGGCTAAGACCTTTTTTGTTGACCATAATCTTATGGTAATCAGTTGGTTTAATCACATTTATCAAAAACAATTTAGTATTACCACTAGAAATGGGGAAAAAGCATCTGTTAATTTCGAGAATGTAAATATTTCGTCAGAAATGGATTAATCTATTGAATTAAGCGGTCGTTTTCCTGAGTGACTAATGTACAATTTCTTCTAAATCTTTGTTTAATCCTTAATTTTGAATGATAAAAAATATGAAGAAAAAATAAAAATGCATACATTTGATCTCCACTCTCTAGTTTACACTACGCTTTATATTGATCAAAAGAAACATTAAGGACCTACAATAATTCAATTGATTAAACATAATTTCTTCAAATCATTTCTCCGTTTTATCATTATTACGTATCGTGCCAAATTCAAGATCACCTTTTATGTATCTTATCTTCTTTTTCTCTTAGCTTACACTTTGAAACCCTTGGTTTTAAGATTATGGCACATGAATAATTTGGTCTAGCTTTTTGTATTGCTATTTTAATCAAGCATAGATGTTATTTCTTTTTCTCTACTTAAATTTAAATCGTTAGGCTATTTTCCACGTTTTTTGCACATCTTCTTTGATGCTTATAAATTAGTGACATCATATTTTTTTAATGAACTACTAATTTTTCTTCTTCAGTTCAATCATTTTGTTTTTTAACTCATTGCTATTTATTTGAACAGTAATTAGAGTTTCCATGCTCATTCTTTAAAAATCATAGTAGTTTTTTTAATTAGCGTGACTTTAAAATTATAATATATACTCCATTTGTCCTTAAAAGGTTTTCCAATTTGTCTGGGTGTGAAGATTAAAGTGAATGTATGATTTTATGTAATTTGACATAATTGTCATTGAGTTGAAGTTGCACAAAAAACAAGAAAAAAGTAAAATAAAGTAGAGATAATTTAGTAATTTTAAAGTACACAAGTTTTCATTTACGAAAAATGTAAATTTTCAAGAACATAGAGTATATGTGTGTGTACACACACATATATACATATATGAGTTAGTTATATATAGTTCAAATTTGTTTAAACATATATTATTTCATTCCATGAATGTTAAATATTCACCAAGTACATTTATACTGAATGAATGTCGAATGTCAATTATTATTTTTTGTTGTCAAACTTCTCGCTTATTTTTTCCATTTTATGTTTTCTTCTTTCCAAATATGTGAAAATAGTTCATTTTACCCCATCCATTTTTTTTTTAAGTTTCATCACTACGCCAAGCAAACACGGCTTACCACGACCTCCCTCGCGGTAGCGTCACAGTAACAACTGCAGGGGGGCCGTGGTACTTCCCGCGGTAAATAAACTCGTGGTATAGGGAGGTTTACCGCGCACGTGGTCGCAACCATTACTACGACTTACCGCGCAATGGGCCGCGGTAAACATTTTTTAATTAACAAAAGTGGATGAATCTGGATGAAATTCATATGGTTTCATCCACAAACCCATAAATCTTCATCCAAATCCAAATTGTTCCCATCCTACAACAAAACCACAAAACCCAGAAAACTACTCATCAAAAAAAATTACATAAATTAATTAATTTATACAAAGAATAAATTAAATTATAGAAAATTCAAAAAAAAAACTACAAAAAACTACACTAACCTTTTGTATCTGATGCGACGGCGGTGAAGCAAGCGGCGCCGGTGAGGAGGACGGCAAAACGATGGTGATCCGGCTGTGGTTTTGTAAAATACCAAATTTTAGTACCCTAAACAAAAATTAATGAAATTAATTTGAAAAAACGGGATTGACACATATTTGAACATCGCGGCGATGATCTGGCCACGAAACACTGGAAGGACGACCGGAGGCGGCTAGATGAATGGAGGATGGAGGATGCCGTTCGAGAGGACAAGGAGGAAGAGAGGGTTGAGCGGCTGAGAAGGTTGAGAGAGAGAGGGGATTGAGAAGGAGAGAAGATTTGGTTAGAAATTAGAGAGGTGGTTAGAAATTAGAGAGGGACTGTAGCTGATGAGGAAATGATGAATGAAAAACCCTTAAAAAGCCTTAATGCGGCGTTACCACAGTGAGCGAGCGCCCGTGATTTTTGTAAAAGTATGGGTATGTATATAGTATACAATTAGTGTAATTTATGAGTGTTATTTTCAATTTAACATACTTATCTACTCTTTATTTTATATACAACTTGAATGTGATTTTAAAATTGATATAAATGTAAAAAATATAACTCCCAAATAAAAGAACTCACCCTCTATACTAACTAAAAAGCTCACTGCCCACAACTCATTTATGACTTAACTCTAGCTCTACATAGCTAATATATACCTAGACGACCCAACCTAACCCAACTATTCAAGTATTTTGTAGCTAAATAGTCTTATTTTATACATTGAGAGACATAATGCTATGAAATTTAGTTTAGAAGAGTTGGTTGATAATTTTAGAGTTCTAAGGAATTTCATGTTAGATTTCAACTTTTGCTATGTATTTTGAGTGTTTTTAATATACATGACTTTTGATATGTATCTTTCATGAGAAAGGATCCGTTGTCCTATTTTTTGACATCTCATTTCTCTTCCCCACTCTAATTATTTAACATTGTTATTTTTTTTGTTAAAAGGGTAACAGAATATTTAACACCGTTTGTTGATTACAGTGGGGGATAGAGAGGGGACATGAAAAAATGAAACAAAAAATTTGGATTAATCTTCTACCACCCTGTAATTTATTTTCCGGCTTCGTCACTGTGTTATCACGCAAAAGGCCGCGTTAACATGTGGAAGTGAGTTGGAAGCGAGCTTTACCATGAGCAGAGCTTTAATGCGCCCCTCACCCCGGTAAGTTGCAGTAAAAGCTGCATTTTCTACGTAGTGCATGTTTCTTATTTGTTTTATTATTCCATAACCTTATTTTCCCTTTACGGGTTTTAATTTTCACTAATACATAGTATTAGATATAAAACGCGTAACGAAGTGTGAGTAAAAAAATCATAGTATCAACTAATATATTACTCCCTCCGTCTTTGAAAAGTGAATTGTTTTCTATGTTCTGTGTTGTAATATTTGACTCAAATTAAAACTACGATAAATAATGGGAAAAAATCTAGAAAAATATATTTATAAAATTTATATTTCAAATTATGATACACATATAAATTATTCAATTTTATATGTTAAACATGCATGATAAAAAATTAAATATTAAATACATTGAAAATAACAAAACAATTAAATCAATTTTTCAGGGGTGTGGTAGAAGTAATATATAGATGTATCTTTCATCATATTATTCCACTTTATTTACTTATTCTAAGATAAATACTTCTCTTGTTTCCCTTATAAATCCATATATTTCCATCAATAAACCATCAAATGAATCATTTATTCCTCTAATTTTCACTCTCGCAACTATCACATCATTTGAAATATTTTACCATATTCTCCAAAATCATCTTTATTAGACGCCGACATGTATTAAAAATGATGTCGTTTAAGAAGAAACATTTGCAGCAATATAATATGTGATGAGAGAGAGGGTACCGTTGGGCTTTCGTCTACACAGTATCATTTTGTTTATACTGCAAATCTTTCATCAGAGAAGACAGAAGACGACTCTTTCTTTTACCCACGGGACACCATCTTTTCACCTGTTGGATCGTGCAGCAAACACGGAAACCGACTCAGTTGTGTTGTTCTGCTTCATAGTCATCGGTGGAGCTATTAACGCTAATTGGAACTTCATTTCCATTTGATTCCTGTTCATCAATGGAGCTTTTACATCTTTATCTGTGTTACTCAAATTGAAAACGAAAGGTCATTTTTTTGGATGGTGGGTATGTTTGGATTTGTCCAACTTTATTTGTCACTCGAGCATGGTTCGTTTCGAAAGTTTGTGTCTTTTTAGTTTGTGGATTCCTGGTCCCAGTGGCTTCCATGGCAAAGGGTTTCAAGTTTTGATGCGAGTTGGTTTCAGGGAAGAACCTAGGACGGAGTAGAGTCGCAGGAGAAGAAGGTTGAGGAGCTATGTCTTCAAAGTCAACCAAGACTAATTTCTCTTGGAGCGGCTCTGCAAGGTCCAAACAGAATGCTTCCTTGACTGCACAGACCTCAATTGATGCAAAGCTTCATGTGGACTTCGAAGAGTCTGAAAAGTTGTTTGATTACTCCACTTCTGTGGATGTCAACATCTCCAGTTCCACCAGCAACGTTCCATCTTCCACCATCTCAGCTTACCTTCAGAAGATGCAGAGGGGAGGTCTGATCCAGCCCTTTGGTTGCCTGATTGCGGTTGAGGAACAAACCCTCAAGGTCATCGCCTACTCTGATAATGCCTACGAAATGCTTGATTTGTCCCCTCACGCAGTCCCTAGCATAGACCAGCAGGAGGCTCTTGCTTTTGGGATTGATGTGAGAACCCTTTTTAGGTCCCAGGGTGCAGCTGCCTTGCACAAAGCAGCCAACTTTGGTGAAGTTAATCTTCTGAATCCAATTCTGGTCCATTCTAAAACTTCTGGTAAGCCGTTTTATGCTATTTTGCATAGAATTGATGCTGGTATGCTTGTTATAGATTTGGAGCCTGTAAATCCAGCTGATGTTCCGGTTACTGCTGCGGGAGCATTAAAATCATATAAGCTGGCTTCCAAAGCGATCTCAAGGTTACAATCCTTGCACAGTGGGAAAATGTCACTCTTGTGTGACGTTTTAGTTAAGGAAGTTGGTGAGTTGACTGGTTATGACAGAGTAATGGCTTATAAGTTCCATGATGATGAGCATGGGGAGGTTGTTGCTGAGTGTCGGAGACCTGATCTTGACCCTTATATGGGCCTTCATTATCCAGCGACTGACATACCTCAAGCATCAAGATTCCTCTTCATGAAGAACAAAGTTAGGATGATTTGCGATTGTTTAGCTCCACCAGTGAAGGTCCTTCAAGACAAGAGATTGGCTCAGCCTTTAAGTCTTGGTGGATCCACACTAAGAGCTCCTCATGGATGTCATGCACAATATATGGCTAACATGCGCTCAATTGCATCACTTGTTATGTCTGTAACAATCAATGAGAATGATGATGAAATGGATGGAAATCAAGGGACAGGAAGGAAACTATGGGGCTTAGTGGTTTGCCATCACACAAGCCCTAGGTTTGTGCCATTCCCGCTGAGGTATGCCTGTGAATTCCTAATTCAAGTATTTTCTGTACAGATTAACAAGGAAGTCATACTGGCTGCCCAAATGAAGGAGAAGCAGATTCTGCAAACTCAAACTGTCCTTTGTGATATGCTGCTTAGAGATACTCCAGTAGGAATTGTTACTCGATCCCCAAACGTCATGGATCTTGTCAGGTGTGATGGAGCTGCACTCTATTACAAGGGAAAGCTTTGGCAGCTTGGAGTTACCCCAACTGACCAGCAAATTAGAGATATAGCTCAGTGGCTTCTACAATACCATAGTGGAAGTACAGGTTTAAGTTCAGATAGCCTCATGGAAATTGGATATCCAGGTGCTTCAGATCTTGGAGGTGCAGTTTGCGGAATTGCTGCTATTAAGATCTCGTCAAAAGATTTTATCTTTTGGTTTCGGTCACACACAGCAAAAGAGGTCAAGTGGGGTGGTGCAAAACATGATCCGGATGACAAGGATGATGGCAGAAAAATGCACCCTAGATCATCATTTAAGGCTTTTCTGGAAGTGGTTAAATGGAGAAGCCTGCCTTGGGAAGATGTGGAGATGGACGCTATCCACTCTTTACATATGATACTGCAAGGATCCTTGCCAGATGACATGGATGGTTCCAAAGCATTAGTTACTGTTCCAGATGATGGCAAAGTGAGTGTCAATGTGCAGACAACTGACAACAGGATCCAGAGGGTTGATCAGATGCATGTTATCACAAATGAAATGGTTCGTTTAATTGAGACAGCTGCTGTTCCCATATTGGCCGTTGATTCCTCTGGCAGCATAAATGGGTGGAACTCAAAGGTTGCTGAACTAACTGGTTTGGCTGTTGAGCAAGCAATTGGCATGCCTTTTACTGACCTCTTTGAGAATGACTCAGTTGATGCAGCTAAAAGTATGTTGTCATTGGCCTTGGAAGGTACAAATTCGCATTAAGAATTCTATGGGATTATTAACACAAAGTATGTTGTCATTGGCCTTACCTTGCTATGTAGTTTTCTTGCCAATATTATTGTAAATATATTAAAATAAATATAGAAGCAGTCCATGACTACATATTATAGTTTATAGTGTCAAAGCATCTTGAGTTTAATGAATGTTTGCCTGCTGAACGCCAAAGGTTTTGGTCCTGCAATTTTTTTCATACTTCTGAGAAGGGTTAGTCTCTAGTTTTGGATTGCCATCTAATATCGGTTGCTGATAACGAAATTGTAGGTAAAGAAGAAAGGAGTGTTGAAATCAAGCTCAAAACTTTTGGAGCTCAGGAAAGTAATGGCCCCGTCATTTTAGTAGTTAATGCTTGTTGTAGCAGAGACATTAAGGAAAATATAACTGGTGTTTGCTTCATTGGGCAAGATGTCACGGGACAGAAAATGATTTTGAACAAATTGACACGTATTCAAGGTGATTACGTTGCCATTGTAAGGAACTCTTCTGCACTCATTCCCCCTATATTTATGACTGATGAGCACGGCCGCTGCCTGGAGTGGAATGATTCTATGCAGAAGCTTTCTGGTTTGAAAAGGGAGGAAGCCACAGACAGAATGCTTCTCGGTGAGGTTTTCACAGTTGATGATTTTGGCTGTCAGGTTAAGGATCATGACACCTTAACCAAACTCAAGATATTGTTGAATGGGGTAATTGCTGGTGAGGATTCAGGTAAATTGTTGTTTGGGTTTTTTGATCGGCAAGGTAAATATACTGAGGCATTACTTAATGCAAACAAAAAGACCGACACAGAAGGAAGGGTAACTGGCGTTTTATGCTTTTTGCATGTGCCTAGCCCTGAGTTTCAGTATGCATTAAAGGTGCAAAAAATGTCAGAACAGGCAGCATCTGGCACCCTTAATAAGCTGGCATATATTCGTCATGAACTTACAAAACCTTTAAGTGGCATAATGCTTATGCACGATTTGATGGGAGGTTCTGATCTAAGTGATGAGCAGAAGCGTCTTTTGAGGACGGGTGTAATGTGCCAACAACAGTTGGCCAATATTGTCAATGGTCCAGATGTCCATAATGTTGAAGAATGGTATGAATTTAACCTAATTAGTTCTCTCTATGCTAGCTCAGGATAAGCGAATGGTGTCTTTTGCTTGTTTAACTTGTGTTCTATTTTATCATCATGTCTTAACAAAGGATGCATAATGCTATTCATATATGGATGTTTTGAAATTTGTTCCAAGTCTGCATTCTCTTACTGAACTTTTACATTTTTCAGAAGTTATCTTATCGGATCTCTAAATGAAACTGTCTTACGTTGCAGCTACATGGAGACAAACTCTGTTGAATTTAAGCTTGGAGAAGTTCTGGAAGCTGTGGTGAAGCAAGTTATGATATTGAGCAATGAGCGACGGGTGCAGATAATTCAAGATTTACCTGATGGAATTCACTCCATGCATCTGTATGGAGATTACTTGAGGCTTCAGCAGGTTCTTTCAGATTTTCTGTCAAACACAATGCTCTTTACTCCTGCACTCGAGGGATCATCTATTGAATTCAAGGTGGTTCCGAGAAAGCGACGTATAGGGACCAAGATGCGTATAGTTCATCTCGAATTCAGGTAGATATTACTTCATACAAATTTGTTCATCAATTTTGCTTAGACTACCTCCCTGGTCATCTTGATTGTGCATTTGACTTGCACATGCTCTTCTAAACTTGATCATTGTGGCTTAATCATGTAAGTTACTCCTATTAATTATCCTTATGAATTGTTTGGTATGGTTGCAATTGTGATTACTTTTCCTAATCTTTTGCTCAGGCGGGCTTTCCAAATTTAGTGACATTGATAATGACTTTGCAGGATCACTCATCCAGCACCTGGGATCCCAGATGATCTGATTCGACAGATGTTTCAGTATGACCAAGGTGTATCAAGAGAAGGTCTCTGTTTATACATCAGCCAGAAGCTAGTGAAGATGATGAATGGCACTGTACAATATGTTCGAGAGGCCGAACGATCCTTGTTCATCATTCTCATAGAATTCCCATTGGTCCAACATTAAAATACCCGAAGAAGCGTTCTGAGCCTCTAGCTTACTGGTTAAAGATCTAAGGACACAAGTTGGAGGTCTGGAGTTCAAAGTCGCACCTGCTTGTTCTTTAACTAATACCAAAGACACACTAAACTCACTTGGACAGAGCTAGTCCAACAAGATCATGCCTTTCCAGGACTGTTAGAAGGGTTCTATACCGCAGGATCAACGTCCCCGGCCCCAGGTAGTTGGGATTAACATCTATTTGTTGTTGTTAGCAAAGCCATAACAAGCTGAAGATGGATCACTCACAGGTTTTTGCTCTGTAACTCAATAAATTCCGCGGGGTTAGTCCTTTGCTTAGAGGTTCTGCTATGGGTGTTGAATACATGGAAGAGCAAGCTGTTTGACTTAAGTTGGAGGGGAGGAAGAGATGCAACTGGTTCTGCTGATTTTGCTGTGCAACTCCCCACTCTTTACTATTAATCTCTATGTTCCCATCTCAACAAATGTACTATATGGCTTTAGTCCTCTACTCTTTGTTTCTTTGCTCAATGAAAATAAAATAGCAGAATCAATGGAATAGGTTATGGTGTTCAAAGCAATCCAATACACGTTCATAGTTACTCGTTTTCCTCCTGTATGCTTGAAACAACTTTAGCCTTTGCTACAAGTTGGCTGTCCATTTTTCTTTTTCTTGAAGAGATCAAGTGGTGTATGAGATAATAAGTAAAATTTATGAGAAATTTCTTTTATCACCCTTGAGGGAAAATAGTGTTATTATGATTAATGGTATAATAGGGAGAAAAAAAAATCAAAGTAGAAATTGGTCATGTTAAATGAGATGAGAGAAACGATAGTGTAAAATAATATAGTATTTTATTTTTTTTGTTTATTTTTTATTTTATTTTCGACAGTTTAAAATAATATAAAATCACTTTTTGTAGGAAAAATGATGGTTTGATACTTTAATTTATGTATGCATTTTATGTACTCCCTCCATACCATGAAAATTGCAAAATTTCTTTACTATTTTCATAATATTTAATCTATGATTTATTTTTATGAATTCGTAGACACGTAAAGTTAAATGATTCATATGCTTCTCATAATTTTTCATTTAAACTTTCTATACATATTTTTTTGATTTTTTTCACTGTTTATCATAGTTAAATTTTGAGTTAAACACTACAACTTGTTATAGATAAAAATGGTTCAATCTTTGTGGACGGAGGGATTATGTTTTTTTAGACAAATAGCTCTGGCTGGCGACGCCGTTTTAGCAGGGAAGAGAGCAAGGGACAAGCCGTGTTCAAAATTTTAATGGCGTTTCCCTCTTCATCCAGTTTCTCTTCTTCTGATTCCAAAGTCGGAAACGGGTTTAGTCTTATTGACAAGAATCGCGCAGGTGACTATTGTTTGATAATCAGCGAGTTTCCATCTTGTGCTGATGCGTCGCTGCTTCGATATCCGGAAGCGTCTCTGTCATTGCACAACAAGCCGCCCCCATTTCACTACGCTTGCTTCGCCCTTGTTTCCTTGCGTCGGCCTTGCACATGGTGGCTCAACAGTCTCGCTGCCGCACTTGGTTAATTGGTACAGATTATTTCCAGTCACCTCTGTTATAGACACAAGATTTGAATTATACGAGTGGTTGGCTGGTAGATATGGGGATTCTCGCAGCTTAAGCGATGCCAAGGAGTTGCATTTGCAGATTTTCAAGTATGGGTTTGAGGAAGATTTGTTCTTGTGCAATACCCTCATTAACGTTTATGTTAGAAGCGCTGACTTGTGTTCTGCACGTGCAGTGTTTGACGAAATGCGCGAGAGAAACTCGACTACATGGGCTTGTCTGATTTCTGGTTACACCCAGCATGGCTTGCTTGAGAATGCTTGCTTCTTTTTCAAAGAGATGATCTCTGCGGGTTTCTGGCCGAGTCCTTATGCGCTAGGTAGTGTTCTAAGAGCCACTCAGGGGATTGGATCATGCGGCCTTCAATTTGGAATCCAAGTTCATGGATTGATCTCCAAAACTAAGTATCCGTTTGATACTGTGGTGGCCAACGTTCTAATATCAATGTACGGGCGTCTTGGGTTTACTGAAGATGCTTATCAGGTATTTAGCGAAATGAAGCTAAAAAGTTCGATAACATGGAACTCAATTATATCTGCATATTCTCAGATGGGAAAATCAGATTCTGTGTTTGAGCTCTTCTCAAGTATGCAAAAAGAGGGTTTGGATTTTAGTTTGAAACCTACTGAGTATACATATGGCAGCTTAATAGCTGCTGCATGTACTTTTGCTGATTTTGGTTGGTGCTTACTTGAGCAAATTTTGGCTAGAGTTCAAAAGTCTGGATCTCTTTTTGATCTCTACGTGGGTAGTGCTCTGGTTTGTGGGTTCTCAAGATTTGGATTGTTCCACTATGCCTGGGATATATTTGGGCAAATGAGTCACAGAAATGCGGTTTCCATGAATGGGTTGATGGTTGGATTGGTCAGGGTAAAACGCGGAGAAGAAGCAGCTGGGATTTTCATGGAGTTAAGTCAGTCGCTTAACACAAATCATGATTCTTTTGTCATTCTCTTGAGTGCTTTTCCTGAGTTTTCCGAGTTGGAAGAAGGGAGGAAAAAGGGCAGAGAGGTTCATGGCTATATGATCCGAATGGGCTTAAATGACAAGGCAATTTCAGTTGGAAATGGACTTGTTAATATGTATGCCAAGTGCGGTGATATCGATGCTGCTCGATCAGTATTCAGGCATATGAGCAGTAAAGACTCCGTCTCATGGAACACCATGATTTCTGGTCTTGACCAGAATGCACATTTTGAAGATGCGGTCTCTTGCTTCTGCACAATGCGAAGGAGTGGATTCATCCCATCAAATTTCACTTTAATAAGCACTTTAAGTTCTTGTGCTAGTTTAGGTTGGAATAAAGTCGGACAACATATACATGGTGAAGGACTGAAATTAGGGCTTGACCTGGATGTTTCAGTTTCAAACTCTCTGCTTGCCTTCTATGCTGCAACTGGGTGTCTTAGAGATAGCCAGAATATTTTCTTGCTGATGCAGGACCGTGATCAAGTTACATGGAATACTATGATCGGAGCATTAGCTGAATCAGAGACATGTGTTTATGAATCAGTAAAGTATTTCTTGGACATGATGCATGCTGGATGCAGGCTTAACAAAATAACCTTCATGAACATCCTTGCAGCGGTTTCATCTGTTTCGCTTGGCTTTCTTGGTCACCAGATACATGCTTTAGTTATAAAAAATGATTCAGTTGGTGACACTACAATAGAGAATGCTCTTCTGGCTTGTTACGGAAAATGTGGAGAGATGGTGGACTGCGAAAGGATCTTCTTTAGAATGTCTGACAGAAGGGATGAAGTCAGTTGGAATTCCATGATTTCCGGGTACATACACAACGAGCAATTGCTGAAAGCCATGGAACTGGTCTGGTTTTTGATGCAAAGGGGACAGAGATTAGATGCTTTCACGTTTGCCACAGTTCTTAGCGCTTGTGCATCAGTGTCAACACTAGAGCGCGGGATGGAGATTCATGCATGTTCTGTAAGAGCATGTTTAGATTCTGATGTAGTTGTGGGAAGCGCACTCATTGATATGTACTCAAAGTGCGGAAGGATAGAATACGCTTCTAGATTCTTCACTAGAATGCCAGTTAGGAACTCTTATTCTTGGAATTCCATGATATCAGGCTATGCGCGCCATGGAGATGGCAACAAAGCTCTGAATCTCTTTAAGCAAATGAAGCTGGATGTTCAATTGCCAGATCATGTAACTTTTGTTGGGGTCTTGTCAGCTTGCAGCCATGTTGGTTTAGTTGATGAGGGCTTTGAGCATTTCGAGTCTATGAGTAAAGTATATGGATTGGCCCCCAGAATGGAGCACTACTCATGCATGGTAGACCTCTTAGGAAGGGCTTGTGAACTTGATAAGATTGATGAGTTCATTAATAAGATGCCAATGAAGCCCAATATTCTAATATGGAGGACAGTTTTAGGAGCTTGCTGCAGAGCGAATGGCCGAAAGACAGAGTTGGGCAGGAGGGCTGCTGAGATCCTCTTTCAGATGGAACCTCAAAATGCTGTGAACTATGTACTTCTTGCTAACATGTATGCTTCAGGCGGGAAATGGGAGGGTGTAGCAGAAGCTAGGATGATAATGAAAAAGGCAGCGGTGAAGAAAGAAGCCGGCTGTAGCTGGGTGAGCATGAAAGATGGTGTCCATGTGTTCATAGCAGGTGACAGGTCCCACCCGGATAGGGATATGATCTATGAAAAGCTCAAGGAGCTTGAGAGGAAAATGAGGGATGCTGGGTATGTTCCAGAAACCAGATATGCATTATATGACCTAGAACAGGAGAGTAAGGAAGAGCTGCTTAGTTATCACAGTGAGAAGCTTGCTGTTGCTTTTGTGCTCATTCGTGAATCTGCATTGCCCATCAGAATTATGAAGAACCTAAGGGTGTGCGGTGACTGCCACTCTGCCTTAAAGTATATATCCAATATTGTGGGGCGGAAAATTATAGTGAGAGATTCAAACCGATTCCATCACTTCGAAGATGGTAGGTGTTCTTGTGGGGACTACTGGTAGTTTGAGAGGACAGTGTCAGTTGACAATCTGTCGGTTGGGAATATATTTATGCAATAGATGTGGAAGCAACAGTGCCATGTCTTGTCAGAACTTGCTAATCTGGCCCTTTTAACTATGAGCAAAGTAAAGTGAAATCCAACTGAATACTTGGCTTGGGTGGCTGTCCAGTGCTAGCAAAATGACAAATGTAAGAATAAAGAGCTTCATGCAGCTTATGGCTCTTGTTTTGAACTTTATCTTTAACCTGTTTTACTTTCTTTCCTTCCCTCTCTTTTCGTTCTTTCCCTGTAGTAATGAGCCATCATTTTTATTTCCAGGCACCGGTGTATATATCTGAAGAACTTTTGTATGGAAGGGTCTGTATGCCCGGGATATTCTGGAGTTCTCCCACATAGTATTTCATCATCTGCTACAGTTCCTGCATCTGTGAGAGGTGATGGCTTGACTGATGTGAACACGAGAAGGATCCACCATCTTTATCCCACTGGACCCAATAATCTTCAAGATGATAACGCCATAATAATTCATAGGTGCACTCAACCTTCCTAACTTGACCTAAATTTTCTGGAGGGTGACATTTGGCATACTTCGACTCTTGAAACTACTCTCTGATTATAGGACACTGGACCTGAGATGCAGCAAATGTGACTAATATGCTCAAGCGCAGGACAAATCTTCTTCAAGCTCTCGGCCAATTCAATGGTATGCTTGAGAGATGCCTTTTGATTATGTTTGTACTGAATTTTAACGTGGCTTCCTTGACATGGGAAAATAATTAATGGTCAGGTAATTATCTAATAATCATCGTCTTTACGAGTATGGCTTTATCACCTGTTTGTCCTGTCTTGGGGGGGCTTATGTCAATAGTACTGTTGCACCACATTCTGGTATATTTTGGTAACCTGTAGCCTGTTTTCATTCGTAAATCAATGTCTGTAGCCTTGCAACTTAACAATAAATCACATTTTCCCACTCTAGTATCTGATGGGCATCAAATGCATCTGTCAAGATTTTTAGAGACCTTACAATAATCAAACGCCAGTGCAATTTGTCCCTTTTAACAAGGGAGGAAGCAGGGTCTTGATTCCAGGATTTTCAGTATATATGATCATCCTTTTCCTTTTCTTCTTTTTCTGTCCAGATTTTGTTGCAGTGCTTTGACAGCAACAACTACAACAACAAAAATAACAACCAAGACTTAATCCCAACTAGTTGAGGTTAATGAATCCCGCGCCTCCATTCGGCTTTCACTGCAACAACTACATCGATTAAAATTTCAGAAGGCTCCATCCTCACGTTGCCTACATTACAGTTGGCCTGTCTGATGCATTGACATCCGTATCGATCAAAACATGTTTAAGGCAAGTTGCAGATGAGTTGCATTCGCATCTATCATTACATCACCAGCTGATAATGGTCTGCATCTAGATCCAGGTCCTTACTGATGTAATCCAAATGTTTCTACTGCAACTATGACTGCTGATGGGTCTTGGAAGCTTGTGCTATGTTGATGACCCTCTGCAGATCAGGCATGCAAAGACTGAAGAAGGTCCTAATAGTATCACTAAAGCAGCGAATAGTGAAGCTGATTATATGGACACAAATGAAATCAAAGACAGGAAACCTCTAGTTTCTCAGTTCAGTGACATGAATTAAATTGTAGTAACATTGATATGGCATTTGGGGTTTATATAAACATTGTCTAAAATCTCACGGATGTATTTATAAGTTATCAAAGAAAAAATTGAGCAAGCTCTCTATATGGTCACTTGACTTTAATAAATGTCATAAATGGTTACCGTCTCAACTATAGTGGGGCATCTCTAAAAGCTTTCCCAATAGAGAAACAAAAGTCATATTCTTAAAAAAAAAAAAAATTGTTCTAACTCCAACAGTTTCCTATTTTGAAGAACTATGTATTTATTACAATAATAAAATATTCTACGTATTTGAATAATAATTAATGAATTATTTGAAGAGAGAAGAGAGAGGAGAGATGAAAGATGTTTAAAGTTATTATTTTAGGGAGATTATTAATTAATCGGGTATTAATTTAACGAGGATTTACTGTATTGGAAAATTTTCTTGTAACATAGCAAAAGTTTAGGGCTAAATGATACAAAACGTAAAGTTTGTGACTTCTAGCTGTAAAATTATAGACACATGTGCAGCGCGACGTGGGCAATGGGTGATAGAGGAGCAAATTGACGGTGACGAGGAGCGGCTTCATCTCCGGCGAGCAGCTACCGATGATCACTGGACGAAGGCGAAACGGCCATGAATGTCACTCAGTTCAACTAATTCAGTGATCATCAGCTACCTTTCTCCAGTTTTTTTGTAGCAGTATTTTCGATCGGGTGAAAGTCATGAAGTGCCGTTCCGTTGCGGCCATATGGTCCGGCACGCCTCCGATTCACCGAGTCACCGCCGCCACTTCGATTAGCGATCCTGCCACTCTCTATACTGGTGGATCTGATGGCTCCATAATCTGGTGGAATCTCTCAGACTCCAACTCTGGCCCGGTAAGTTTGATACGAGTCTGAGAAGGCTCGTACGCTCCTTAGTTTTGCCGTATTCACATCTCTTTGGCGGTTTATCACATTGTTATTTAGATTTTTTTTTCTTTCGTTTTAATTGCAGGAAATTAGGCCTGTTGCTATGTTATGTGGACATGCTGCGCCAATAGCTGATCTTGGAATTTGTCATCCCACTTCGTTTTCAAGGGACAGAGAGGTAGAGAATTCTGATGATCCGGTGTGGAGCTCTTGTTCTGATGGTAATTGTTCTTTAATCAGTGCTTCCACTGACGGAGTGCTGTGTGTTTGGAGTCGAAGTAGTGGGCATTGTAGAAGGAGAAGAAAATTGGCACCTTGGGTAGGCAGCCCGTCCATGATTCGCATGTTACCCTCTTGCCCAAGATATGTTTGTGTTGGCTGTTGTTTTTTAGATGATGCTCAACTTCCTGATCTTCACTCTGCCGAGTCAGCTGATGAAAGTGATAAATTGGTAGACGGAGACGTTCAGTACAAGAAGCCCTCAAAGTTTACCGTGGTTATTGTTGACACATATACTCTTACAATTGTGGAAACTGTTTTTCATGAGAACTTATGTACTGGACCTCTTAAGTTTATGGATGTTGTTTCTTCGGAGGAAAAGAAAGAGAAACATTTTGTATTACTAGGTGATTCATTTGGTAGGATACTGTTTGCTCCTCTATCGGTGCACTCCCACCTGAAGGGAGGTGATACATCTGGGTCACAGAAAGGTTCTCTACATTCTGAAATAGAGATCTGGGAAAATGATATGGGTGAGAAAGGACAGATTGTTGCACTTGCAGTGCACAAGAACATCATTGGATATGTGTTTAGAAGCCATTGCATCTTTAGGCTCTATGGAACTGTCATGACGATAGGAGAGATCTCTTTCCTGAATAATGGTCTTTTTCATGAAGTCGATTCTAATCAATCATATGTAATTGGTGCAGCATTTCTTGCTGATACAAGTAATTCAATTGTGAGAAGTACTAACAAAGCCAAGGAACCGTGTTCAGGAAAATTTGCGGTATGGAATAGCAATGGGTCTGCAGCTGTTTATTTTATATCATATGTGAATGAGATCTTTAACTCCAAACCACTTTTTGCAATTCCTGCTGCTGCTTCACAAATTGATTTGAGATCGTCAGTTTCATTACTTCAAGTGGGAAATTTCCTACTTCGTGTTGGGTCAGTTAGACCTGATCCTAGGAAACCTTTTCTGTGGCAACCATTTGTTACAATCTGGTCAGGTCACCAGAAATATGATGATCAAGAAATGCTCTATAATAATTGCAAATTGCTTGAAGACGATACATTGTTTACTGGTTGGGCATCAAACTCATCTTCAGATGTTGGGTCCCGGAGCCTATTCAATGGGAAGAGAAAACCTGTGTTTGAACAAGGGCATATTCCATGCCCTGGTGTCAGTGTGGATCATAGTTTATACGATTCTGTTTCCGGAGAGCAGATTACTTCTTCGATGGTTATCTCAGAAAATCCATATACTCCTTATGCTGTTGTGTATGGCTATGCAAGTGGTGAAATAGAAGTTGAGCGTTTTGATTCATTCCAGGGACTTCCGTCTCCCTGCAACTCAAGCTTGAATAAGCATTCCAATTTATCGAGAATATCATTTTCAGGTCACGAAGGTGCAGTACTTTGTTTGGCTGCACATTGGATGCCAAGGGACGTGGAAGGAAGGAGCTTTAATCAAGTTCTTGTTTCTGGAAGCATGGATTGCACGGTACGTATATGGGATTTAGTGAATGGAGAACTCATTACAGTGTTGCATCATCATGTTGCTCCTGTGTGCCAGATCATTTTACCTCCAACTTGCACAGAACGACCTTGGACAGAGTGCTTTATATCTGTTGGCGAGGACTCCTGCATCGCTCTTGTTTCTCTTGAAACTTTAAGGGTGGAAAGAATGTTCTCTGCACACTCGGCTTATCCTGCAAGAGTTGTTTGGGATGGTGCTAGAGGTTATATTGCATGCCTTAGTCATGACTATTCAAGAACTTTGGAGTCACTTGATGTTCTCTACATTTGGGACATAAAGACAGGTGCTAGAGAGCGTGTTCTTCGTGGCATGGCTTCTCATTCAATGTTTGATCATTTTTGCAATGGCATAAGCATGAATTCAGCTTCTGGATTTGCACTGGACCAAAATACTTCAGTTTCATCATTACTTCTTCCTATCAGTGAAGATGTGAACTTTTCTAGATCACAGATTAATAATTTTCACAAAGGGGAAACTTTTCTGAGTATTACTGATCCAAGGACATCCCACCCAATTGGTACTAGTGGAAGCTTAAGGAAAGCTTCCACAGGTTCTGCCCATCAAGGCAGAAAACAGCCCATTAAATGCTTTTGTCCATATCCTGGAATTGCAGCTTTAAGTTTTGACCTTGCAGCTATTCTTAATCCATTTCCCAAGGACTGCACAGTAGAGAACTCTAAGCGAGGGAGTGCAGCTGTGAAGGAGCAGAAAAGTGAGGCACATATCTCAAATCACACAACTGTGGTCGATGGTAGTGATGTGGATAATGAATCACGAGAAATAGAAGAATATGACTGGATTAGTTCACTTGAACGATATCTGATAGAATTTAGCTTGTCGTTTCTACATTTTTGGCATGTTGATTATGAGGTTGACAAATTATTAGTCACTGATATGAAGGTAAAGAAGCCAGATGGGTTTATTGTATCTTCTGGTCTACAAGGAGACAGAGGTTCTATGACACTCGCCTTTCCTAGTTTTCATGCAACTCTTGAGGTATCTTGTTGATCTTGTTAATATTAATAGTAGCAATTTCTTGTATCTTGTCTCCCCCTCCCCCCTACATTTTTCTGATCTATAAGTTGAAATTTTTAGCTTTTGAATACGTCATCGGAGTTTTCTGCAATGAGATCGCTGACAATGGTTTCACTTGCCCAACACGTTATTAGCTTGACCCACTCTAGCTCAACAGCAAGCAGGTATGATTATGCCAGGAATTTGTGCAGGTCACAGTACTAGTTTTAATCCCTAATTGGGTCTGGTTTTGGTAATACTGTCATAGGCTTGATTTCAACTAATGAATTTGATACGATAGCTACTTGAAACCTACCATCAACTTGCTTGTGATAAAAAAATGTAAAGGAAAATAAGGATTTCTGTTGGATTAAATCATCAAAACTTAATTATATTTTGCAGAATCTGATATCGCCAACTCTCTGTGTCCCTGGCTGTAAATATTGTTCTGTGACTCCTAAATTTTCTCCAAAGAATTACTTATTCTCATTTTCTTGGATTGATTTCCATAGTGTAAGTGATAGTGTTTTCCCAATATCTACCTGAATTTCGTAATAGACCTAAAGCAGCTTCACCAGCATGCAACTAAGACTCTTGATGTGGCTTTTTTAAAACTTCCTTTTAGGCGTTGAATCATCTTTTTTTATAGAATTTTATTTTTCATCCTTTTGTTTATGTTTGAAGGGCATATTAAATAGTAGGGAATGATTTTCTGTGATGCTTAGCTGCTTTTACAAGATTGCAGTTAAAAGGATTTTTATTTTGAGGTTTCGTTAATTATAGAATGAGACACTAACGCTACTAGGTAAGTTAGTCCCACTTTGTTAGGGTTGGCTACCTTAATTACCTTTTCCTTTTTAAGTTTATGATAAGGGTTTTCCTAGAGAAGCTCTGCTCTTCCAGGTCTGCTAGGCTTAATCTGAGGACTCTCTGTGTTTGTTTGTATTTAAACTGAATGTGTTTTCTCTGAAGTTGCTCGAGTTATATTGGATTTCTTTGGTTTTAGCCTTACAGTGAAACAATTTCTAAGACAGTCCACTCATCTAAGTTAGCCACCAGTGATTCTGACATGCTGCAGACTAAACTCATCTTCTTGTCAATTGATTTACTCATTACTCGATACCAAGTATCCATGAAATCAAAGATTGCTTAGGTCCATTCCAAAAATGTCAGAGTTGATTCGTCTGTAAGAATGAAAATGACAAATTAATTTCTCCGGAATGTGGATCCAGGGATAAATGGAGTAATGGGCTAGACCGTTTTCGACTTGTGTAGTTCCTAGTTATGGTTTTCAGTTATCATAAGCCCTTACATTTTACTTTCTAATGCTTTACAATTTGCAGTGCCCTTGCAGCATTCTACACAAGAAACTTCGCAGAAAAATTTCCACAGACAAAGCCACCTTTACTTCAGGTTACCTTTTTTGCTAGTTGTTTGCCCTGTTATGTACAACAGTTTTTTTCAAATACTCCTTCCGTTTCAATTTGTTTGAGACATTTGGCTTTTTTTAAAAAAAATATTTATCAAAAAATTTTAGAAAAAAATATATTTATAATTTACATGTTTTTAACTATAATTTGTGTAAAAAATTTCTTCAATTTGGATGTAAACTGTAGGAGATAAAATATTGTAATAAATCCATTCATGAGTAGTGTATGTTGCAAAGAAAGTGGAACGGGGGGAGTAAAATATTTGGCCAAAGTCTTTTGTGTATACCCCGATCTATGTCGATTTAAACATTTTTGGCTCTGGATTGTACTCAGGGCAACCCAGCTCTTGAACTGTACACTGTCGAACACTATACCCCTTTGACCGCGTTATTGTTAGTTGCCCACAAAAAGTGGAACCAGGCATTAAACAGTTTTTATCTTCAAGTTTCACAGTAAACCCGCATCCATGACAATTATAGGAGCTACTCTAATCTTTAACTTCAAGTGTTACTTTTGACAAAACTAAAAGCCATTCTCAAGCAGGGGCGGACCCACCATGGGGGCATGCGGGGGCACGTGCCCCCAGTAAAATTTTACAAATTATGATCGTAATGGTAGTATTTTCTGATATAAATAAAGTATGGGGACTATTTTGCAAATAAGTACTCCCTCCATCCCTGAAAAATTGAACACATTTCCTTTTTGGACTGTCCCAAAAAAATTGATCACCTTCCTTTAAAGGAAACTTCTCACTCTCAAAGTTACTAAACTATCCTCACTTTATATTTACTTTTTCTACATCGTTTTTTGTGCACTTTCAACCAAGGGGCAATTAAGTAAACATATACAAACATCTTACATTCACCTTAATATCTGTGCCCAAACAAATCCTTCAATCTTTTGGGGATGGAGGAGTTAGAGCGTGTGTCGCGTGCGCATCAGTGAGTAGCTTTACTGAGATGAAAAATGGGTAAATTACGTTTTTGTATCCTACTATTTTTTATACTTTTCTATTCAAGTCATCCAACTATATATTTTATCTTAAAAGTCCTAGAATTTTGATAAAGTGTTAAGAATTAGTCCTAAACATTTGTAATGTGGAGAATTAGTATTGAATAAAATAAATTGTTTTCTTCTAGGTGTTAGTATTTTATAAAATAAAAATATCATGGTATTTTGAATGGATAAAAAATAGTTAAAATATTTCGTTAATTAGTTCAAATTGCTTAAAAAAATTAATACTTTCAACTTTTAATAAATAAAAACTTTATATTTTAAATTAAATACTTAATATGAAATTTTGAAATTACTATACTTTGTCCGTCCCAAATCTTTTGAAACCGTTGACTTTTGATATTCATTTTACTTCAATTTATCGATTCAATTATTTAGTGGAAAAACTTTCAAAAAAAATATGTTCATAAACTAGGCACATCAAGTTATCAATTGTGTATAAATTTTTTGAATCTATGATTAAAAATATTTGAGTAATAAAAATTATAGATTAAATGTTGAAAGTTGTATGTTTTTAAAAAAGTTGGGACGAAGGGAGTATTTTTTTCTCAAATAAAGCTTAAAAAGAAAAAATAAATTGTGCCCCCACATACCAAAAATTCTAGGTCCGTCACTGTTCTCAAGTCCAGTGGCGGACACAAAAATTTTAGAAAGAGGGGTCTATTTATATATAGTAAATATCAAATTACTCCGTATAAAATTATACTCTATCGCATAGTAATTGTAACTTTAACTTTAATAGTTGTGTTTGACTAAAATTTTTATAAGAATATGTTATAACTTTTCTTATAAAATATATTTTGAAACTCAAGACATTATTTTATCATTTACATACTCCCTATGTCCCTTTTTAATTGAAACACTTTCCTTTTTGGGCTGCCCCTTAACAATTGAAATGTTTCCATTGTAGCAACTTTAACTCTTTAACTTTACCATATTACCCATTTTTTGACACATTTGGTTTCACTTTTTCACTTTTTGTGGGGTAGGGGTATATATGTCAAAATTCATCAATTCTACACCCACCTTAATCTCTGTGCCAAAACCATTTGTCTCAATAAAAAAGGGACAGCGGTAGTATAATTTTTTATGTTAAAAGGTTAAAGGGAAAAAGTCATAATAGTGCAAAAGTAAAAGTATGGTGTCAATTTATTGAAAGTATAGAAGTATAATGGTTAAATTATAGTTCTTATCATTTTTAATCTAATACTAATTAAAACGTAATCAACTTTGTATTTTTCGATGTAAAAATAATTCATTCATCTTTTCTTTTAAACCTGTTATAAAATATAGTTTGTTCATTATAATTTTATAGGGGTCCAACTCATATATACACTTTTGGAGAAAAAAGGGGGGGGGTGTGGTCCTTTATCACTCTTCAAAAAACCATAAAGAGCAAATTTTCTCTGACTCGTTTAGGATAAGTGCTACTGCTGTTGTTCTTGTATACTTGTTTGATTTGACTTTTCCCTTCTCTTTTTTAAGCAAGCCCGGTTGAACTTGCTTGAGGTGCCCAAACAACTGCTAGGCAGTTGATTACTTTTCATTTCATTGCAGTCCCGGGGCTTTGAATTTGCATTTTGTTGTAGTCAAATTAACATGTAGGCTCTTCTGGGTTTGCTCTTTTCTACTTCAAAATGGTTTCTGTTTAGGTTTTGGAGATGTTTCTTTTCAATTTTTACACTGAAACCTATGTAGGCAACCTGATGACTTCACATTACCAATCTTATTTGTTCTCCCTCCCATTGTGCTTGGCCTGTTATTCGTACAGCCTAAGTTTATGTTATATGGCTGACATTATGGGAATATTTCTAGGTTTTAGTTTTCTTTTAACTCGGCACTATTCTTGTTTGGTTCATCCAAGGTTAGTGGATATCCAACATGTCCTACTCCTATGGGGTTGAGACTAGTGTTGAAAGATTGGAAATTTAGTTCTTAATTTAGCAAACCTCCATGGTGCTATTAGAGCGTGGTTGAAAATTTCTTAGCATGGTAGTGACTAGCCTGAGGTTGTTTTCAATGAGAAGAAGAGGGAAGGCAACAAGTTTTTTATATTCCAAAAGAATAAATGGAACACAAATTCCTTCTAGGTTCCCGCTGTCTCTAGTTAGCTTGAGATCATTGGGTTTAAAATGCGTAAATTATTCCATGGTAGAGGAAGTAGTTATCATATTGAAAAGGAAACATCACATTGTTTTTTTTTAACCTGTACTTTCATTGATTCAAGCAGGCCAAAAAAAGGCGATTACAAAAGGAGAAGTAGAAGTCCTTACACAAAACCCAGGAACCCCACTTCAACCTTACCTATCAAAGGACTATCTTAGCGCCTAAACAAAACTCTATACATCAACATGACTAAACAAAACAGTCTGTATATCCACTCCCGACCTCAAAAGCACCATATCTATACACTTATGCACTAAGGTCCTCCAATCAACAGCTCCTTTACTATGCAATCGATCATTCCTTTCTACCCAAATTACGTCATCATCACATTGTTTGTGTTGCTAGAAATGTAGATTATCAGCAAATCACCTTTTATGATTGTGGATGCAGTTAGTTGAAAGTTCCATCATTAAGGCTGAAACAACATTGATGCAACTTCCCAATAGATCGGTCCATGGTTTGGTTACTAGTGCAGTGATGGAGAATCTGATCATTGTGTTCTGCTTCTAGTTTTCATTTTCCACTCTTGATGCTGCTACTATATGTCTAACAACATATGAAGAGATATCTACCATATATCATTCATCATGAAATTCCCATAATTCAAGCAATTCTCTTTCGTTATTGCTCTTCTCCTCCTAGTGAAGCAACATGTAGGCTAGTTGGAGGGTGTTGGTAGCTCCAGTGCTTAGGTTTTCTCTGCAGTTAATATTCCTCAATCAACTTGTTTATATCAAACTTATTGTGATTCTCATTTGGTTTCATAGTAGTCTGAATTTGTTTCAGTTTTTATGTTTGCTCCACAGCTTCTAGTGAGTTTCTGGCAAGATGAATGTGAGCATGTACGTATGGCTGCACGTTCTTTATTTCACTGTTCTGCTTCACGAGCAATCCCACGGCCTCTGTGTAGTCAACAGGTAACCCAGCATGTGAAACATGTCCGGGATCTTACTGGAATTGAAGAGAATAAACTGGATTCTTCCGGAGAATTGGGGACAGCTGCAACTAAACAGCATTGTGAAGGCCTTTTGTCTGATGATACCGTACAGGCTGCTGAAGTAAAACTTTTGGAGTGGTTAGAATCATATGAGATGCAAGATTGGATTTCCTGTGTTGGGGGAACTAGTCAAGATGCTATGACATCTCATATTATTGTTGCTGCTGCACTTGCAATTTGGTACCCTAGCCTTGTGAAACCAAGTCTTTCCACTGTAGTTGTTCAGCCCTTAGTTAAGTTGGTCATGGCTATGAATGAGAAGTATAGTTCAACTGCAGCAGAGCTCCTTGCAGAAGGCATGGAGAGTACGTGGAAGTCATGCATTGCTTCTGAAATACCTCATCTAATTGCAGATATATTTTTTCAAATAGAGTGTGTAAGCGGTCCATCTGCCAACTCGATTTGTGGAAATTCAGCTGTGCCTATTACCATCCGTGAAACTTTAGTTGGAACACTTCTTCCAAGTCTAGCAATGGCTGATGTTACAGCATTTCTTAATGTAATAGAAAGTCAAATATGGTCTACGGCTTCTGACTCAACTGTTCATACCGTCTCTCTTATGACACTCATCCGGGTTGTGCGCTTTTCTCCAAAAAGTTTAGTTCAGTATCTTGATAAGGTTAGTGCGGCTATTTGATACAGTATTTACTAACTGAGGTGGTTAGCTAAATTTATTAGTACTATATTTAGTCAAATTTAATTTCTTGATGATAAAGGCTGACACATTTTGGATATGCAGGGTGCTATTATGAAAGCATTATTTGCCTATAAATTCATCTGTCAGGAAATCATAAATAATATGTATTTTTTTTATTCTCTCATGTCATTCTTTGTTTAGTCCTTCAATCTATACATTCAAATACTTGTTTCCTTTCTCATTTCCCAGGGTATTCTCTTTAAAGTGTTTCACTGGATTAAGTTGACTGTTTGAAAACTTTTGACGTGAAAACATGCTTAAAACCCACAATAATGTTTTTGTTTTTAATCTAGAGTTTCTGTTAGTTTTTTGTATATTAATTTATGCGAGGTTCCAAAAATATTGAGTGCTGTTTCGTTTTTGACATTGGACAGATTTGCAGGTGGTCAACTTCATTTTTCAAACAATGGATCCTACCAATATAGTCATGCGCAAAACTTGCATTCAGAGTTCAATGGCTGCCTTGAAAGAAGTTGCACGTGCACTTCCGATGGTTGGATTGAATGATTCTTTAACCAAATTAGCTGTTGGTGATGCATTGGGGGAAATAAGGAATGCTAGCATCAGGGTTTATGATATCCAAAGGTAATTTTTATTTTTTGTTGAACTAACGTATATGGAATATATAAAGAAAAAGAAATGATCTTTGTTGAATTCCTTACTGGGTTGATAAGCTTTGGATAATTGTTTACTAAAGAAATCATTTTCCCTAGTGGATATGTTGATTGCTGCTAATTATAGCAAGTTTAAAAAATGAAGAATGGTTAGGATATTAATGGTGTATTATTGAAACCAGTGGCCATTCAGTGGGTAAATCATCTTTGTTAAGTTTCACGTGTTGCTTCTTTCAGGAGATCTGTTGACATATTCTGATCTGGCGTGAAAATTCTCTACAATAAAATAAAATGGCCACTACTTTTGTACAGTGTCCTGCCATTTTCAAGTTTAACCATGAAATTAAGGTGTTAGATTTCAATCTAGCCACCGTCTAGCTCTAGGAGTGATATGAATAATTTTTACTTTTAGTAAAACAAACTTGGCCAAACAAGCAAACAATTAGAAGTTGGTATTTAAATAAGAGATTTAGCAGGACCACAACTGTTATCATGACCAGAAACATGAACCATGATGGCCATTTTTTTTTCCAGTGATGAAAAATGGCCATTAAACATTTTGAACAACCTCAATTTGACAAAATAAATTTTGCCTAAACCAGACTTCGAAAAAAAAAAGATCCACGGGATCACAGAGACATTCCTAAGCCATAAACATACGCAACTGCAGCAGAATGTAGCTCTTGAAACTTCAATCTCAAAAGCCAATACCTTCGTGTAGTAATGCTAAAG
Organism: Stellera chamaejasme; assembly: GCA_024586325.1. Classification (NCBI taxonomy): domain Eukaryota; kingdom Viridiplantae; phylum Streptophyta; class Magnoliopsida; order Malvales; family Thymelaeaceae; genus Stellera; species Stellera chamaejasme. Next base: position 4,387,133 of record CM044986.1, read on the forward strand.
CTCTGCATGTCATTAAAGCAGCCTTACATTTCTAAACTAAACTTAGTTAATCGATGTTTATAACATGGAACTCGCTGAATATTTTATCTGCCAACAAAGCAGAAAGTCAGAAGCTACAACTGCAGTATAGCATGAAAATAGGAGCTCCATTGTCGAACTTAATCCAGCAGCAATGTGACGCATTAAAAATCATTATGGAACTCGTGATTCAAAGCATTCACTGCTGCTGCCCAAGGCTGTACATGAAACTTGCATAAAAAATTCTTATTTTGGACTTTAAACATAGCCTTAGCTTTCCAAAGACTTAATTCTTAGGTAAACTTTTGTGGCTTGGCAAGCTTGCAAACTGACATTTGAATTCAAATTTATCACGTATCAGAAAGGACTTCTCAAGTTTCAGTCACAATACTGCCTACTCCCTCTGTGTAAGTGCATAACTATTCTGATGTTTTCTTAGTGAAAAATATAGGCATTATAACTTATACTCAATAACATGACTGGCCAATGAGTCTCTTGTTGCTTATAAAATCAACTTTCACAGAAATTTGTACCTTCATCTTTCACTTACCTCTGAATTTCATTGTGAACGTCTTGCTCATGCTCAGATTTTGTCTCGTAACTCACTTCACTCAATCACTTGAATTGATTGCAGTTTTTTTTTTTAAATGCAGTGTGACAAAAATCAAAGTTCTTGATGCTAGTGGGCCTCCTGGTCTTCCTAGTCTGCTTCCAGGCACAACAGAACATGAAGTAACTTCTTTGATTTCTGCTCTATGCTTTTCTCCTGATGGAGAGGTAAACTTTTAATTGATATATGGATGTGGCCAACACATATATCCTCATAGTTTTGATGTTTTTTATAGCGGAAGAAATGAGTCCATCTTGCAGACTTGTGTGACTTTTAAGTTTTCAACTCAGGGTCTGGTTGCTTTCTCTGAGCATGGCTTGATGATCAGGTGGTGGTCACTGGGCTCTGCATGGTGGGAGAAGCTGAGCCGGAACTTAGCTCCTGTTCAGTGCACCAAACTGATATTTGTTCCTCCATGGGAAGGATTTTCTCCTAGTACTTCAAAGAACAGTATAATAGCCAGCGTTTTAGGGCTTGAAAGTGACGGTAATTTTCAGGTAAAATGTTTGAATAAAACTTCTCCCAAGTCCCATTTCATGCACATAGGTTAAAAGAAAAACAAGAATTGTTTTTCTCCTTCCCCTTTTGTTCTTTAGCATCATATATGATGGAACTAGTTTTGATTGACATGGCTGAAATGTTGTTCGGAGACAGCGAGTGTTAAATACAAAAAAGGCAAAAACGCAGAATTTGTGACAAATTTTTTTTAAGCATTGATATTGCAATGCTTGCATTAGAGTAGAATTTGTTTTCCCGCCATGGTGAAAAAAAAGTGTGCTAATACTGAATATTTGATTTCATGCATCCTCAGATTTTACCCATTTCGCTTTGCTTAGTCAGGTTTACAGTTTACTTACCAAATGGAGGTTGCATTGTACTCCTTCCATCCCATAAAGATTGCAGATTTTTCCATTTTTGGTTGTCTCATGTTAATTGTTCAATTTCCTTTTAAAGATACAATCTACTATTCTACTACCAATTTTACATCTTGTCCTCTTACCTTAAAGTTGGAGTCCACCAACCTTTCTCCTTTCTACTAAGCTTAAGGTTGGGGTCCATCAAACTTTTCTTTCTTTTCAAGTGGGTAAAAATTGTCGAAACAAACATTTTCAACTACTCACCTTTATCTCCTCGGCCAGTCAATACAATCTTTGTTGGATGGAGGGAATATTTCCTTTGTAGTAGCAATTTTGGCTCCAAAATCAACTATGTGAGAACTACAATCATGAGCAAGCTATCAAGTCTGCCAATTTGTTGAAGGAAAATTCAAATAAACATTTTTCCATAACTAATAATAATTCATTATTGTGTTTCCATAGCAAACATATTTTTTTTCTCTGCTTCTGCAGGAGACTCCTAAAAGCCCGAGTTGTTCAGATGGTTGGAGAAACTCGATCCATAACCCAGACTTGTCTTACCGACTTCATTGGACTGAGCCACGAAAAGTTGTTCTAACGCGACATGGCACAGAACTGGGGAGTTTTCTGTTGTAAGTATACTGGCAAGATCATGGATGTTCATTTCATTCAAAGAGTTGAAACTCAAACAGCCTTGATCTATGGCTAATGCACTGCCACGGATATTTTGCCATACTCATACGGATCTGCATGTTGTCACCCCAGTGCGAATGACCGGAGTATTAGGTGATTTTCTGGGGGAACAATGAGAATCTTCATCGTGGTACCATTTACTCGGAAGTGTTATACCTATCAAAATTCAGTTCCCACTCAGTTGACTTCTTGAGTTACAAACTATATGGAAGATGGGACCCACTATAACTACTTGGAGTTTCTTGCCATTGTCCGAGATTCTGGGGTGTCGGAGAACTAACAGAAAGTTCCGAAATTGGGTGCCTGCCTGGCCTCCATCTTTTAGGGTGACTGGTAAGCAAAAGAACTGATTTCAATGATTCTCAAGAAACTGCGTTGATATGTTAAGGTTGAGGGCTGATGTTGTCCATAGTTTCGATTTGATTGTGCATTTTGTCCTTTAGGCTCACTCTCACCGGTTTCATAATTGTTGATTTGTTGTTTCTGGACCTGGTAGTTGTGAATCTCCACATTTGATAGAACAGTGATGTGATCAGAAGAAAGATCTGCTATGTATGTTGAGGAAGATGCACAAGTTGAATTTGGTGTTGCCCTCTTGTATCTCTATTATTTTCATGAGCACACACAGGTGGGTTGCTACTCTTGTATAGAACTGTTCGTCTCTCTATTGATGAAAATGTGAAACAGCATGTTTTGCTTTGCAGCTTGATTTGTGACATATTTATTTACGATATTTGTCACAACCGTTACGAACAATTTCTTTAGGATAGTTAAAAATGAAGCGTGTTCAACTTTTTATAAATGTATGAAATAGCTTTACTATATCCTTTTGAGATTCGTTAAGAAGTGTCTTCAAACTTACACAACCCCTAAATTCACCACATTTGTCTCATAAGTGGTGCATAATTCACCACATTTGTTTTCAACAATTAATTTATGTTTTTATTTCTCAATCATTTTTAGCTATAATCTTAAAACTTTTATATAAAAATGAAAATTCGATGTTTATAATTTAACAACATATTTTCATTAATTTCTAAGAAATATCGATAAATTGAAATTAAATAGAGATTGAAATCACACCTTTTAGGAACTCAACAAGTTGTTTTATGATTTTTCTGTTTGGTCTCATTTCTTATGACATCTAACAACTATTATTGATGTGTTCTACGCGTGTTTACTTTGTACAAATGCGCTACCAATCTTCATATTGTATTTTTTCTTACAATTGCATAATTTATTATTATATGTTCAATATCGTGAATTAATGCAAATTTGTATTTCAAAAATGGGTTTTTCTCGAAGATAGAGATGATTATGCATAAAAAATGATTTTTCCTCTTAATGCATTATTATTATTATTATTATCCATGTCATGTATAAAAATAAAAAAAATGTAAGTTCCACGGGGTGGGGAGGTGGGTGGTCAAATTATTAAATAGTACTCTACCCGTACCCATTAATTGATCAATTTATTTTTGGTGTTTCAAAGTTTAATGTTTAACTCAAATTTTCATAAAGATAAATAGTAAAAAAATTAAAAAAATCTATTTAGAAACTTTGTATTTCAAATTATTATACGTATGTAAGTTATTTAACTTTACATGTCTAGATATTTCTAAATAAAATCATAGATTAAATACTGTGAAACAGTCAAAACAAATGGATGAGGTAAGGAGGGCGGAGTAGTATTTTTCATACAATCCTCCCATTGAAATGTTCAACGTACCATATATATCAATTCTTCAATTAATAAACTAACCACATGTTAGGTTGTAGTTTTACAATTATGTCTCATCGAAACATGAAAAGTCATACAATACAAATGCGCTCGTTTACAGATCAAGCAAAGCCATCAATCGGTAAACATGAAAAGATGGCGTAAATACAAATCAATACCCTGCACGATTTTACTCGATCACTAAAGGTAGGAAAAAAGAACGAAAACGACAGGGAAGGAAAGAAAAATGAAGAAACAACGAAAAGAAAAGAAAGGATACGGCCACAAAAGAAGATCGGGAGCATGCTTACTGAGCTGATGGTGCAACGTGGCATGACGGAATCGTTAACTTGGAAGGAAAAATCATCCCCCAACATTTGTTGGACCTCCACCGGATCAAAATCAGCCTTTTTTCCACTCAGTCAGTTCATGAACACCACCAATCGAAACAGATTCATGATGGAAAATGCGACCTTACCGGCCTCAATTCAGCTGATTAAGGCTCTGATCCATCGCACCTGAGTCATCGATATCGATATGTTCCCCGATCTCTGGCACATCATTCGTGACTGCCTCCGCCTTCAACAGCCGCCTTTAGCTCAGTAGTGGCAAATTTACGCCTAAAACAAAATGTCGATGGCATTTTTACCCCAGAAAAAAGGTTAGTGGAAAAATGAGAAATTTTTAAAAGGTTAGTGGCAAAATTGTCATTTCTCCCTCTAACTTTTAAAAAAGAATAGTTAAGACCTTTGACCAATTAGATGTTAGTTGACCAATCAGATGTCCCCTTTTCTACATGTAATTTGTGAAGGAAAAGTGACAACACACTTGAAAGTTGAGACAAAATGAGTACTATACTAGTGCAATTGCTAGCGTAGAAGAAATTAGCTCTTTGTCAAGATGAAACTACACTTGCAAGCTCTATAAAACAAAACTGCAGTCTTCTATATTATAGCCATTGAAAATCAAAAGATTGCAACATTTGTTTTGAAAGTTTCACAGTATTTAATCTATGATTTTTTCATGAATTATAGCCATTGAAAATCAAAATTTTCATGTGTATCGTAATTTGCAATCTAAAGTTTCTAAATATATTTTTTATGATTTTTTTTCAATGTTTATCTTTGTTAAAATCTGAGTCAAACATTGAATCTTGAAACAACAAAGTCAAACGCTACAATTTTTGGCGGACGGAGGGAGTATTAACCATCAATATCTAGAGAATAAACCAACATGATACATGTTGCAACAACAGTAAGTTCTGTTGTTTGATCAGAAATTAACTTCAGTCTAGTTAATAAACCATCTTCAACCAGAGAATTAACTTCCATTTAATTTTCCTACTTCCTTTGATGATTTGAGTTGTGTTCTTAATCACAACATCGCCCCACTATAATACTACCTTTGTCCCAAATGATTTTTCTCATTTCCTTTGTAAATTGTAAACGAAAAGTGATAACCCATTAGGGACCAAGGAGCATATGAAAGCACTCACAAAATACTAGTAATTAACATACCCAGAAACATTCTGCTTAAATTTAAGCTAGAGCATGACATATAATACCTCTCAAAGACTAAAGCCTCAAACTGGGGTAAGAGACTCTTAAGTGGGGAAAGGAAAAACCTTCCAAGAGTGTAGCTAGACATACCTGTTGGGCAAGGAAACGAATACAAGACCTTATTACTGAACATAAAAATTTCCCCACGACATTATATTATCACAAACAGCTCATCATCATCATCATCATCATCTTCTTCTTCTTCTTCTTCTTCCCCGAGAAAAATGCCAAGAACTTCATATGCCGATGTTTTAAGAGAATTAAGAGCATGGTGTCTGATGGAGAACTTGTTTGAATAATTTGAATGGTCCTGCTCCATCTCATGGACAGTGATAGTGCTGGAAAGAGAGTTACGGTTAAAGTCACCACTTACAGGTGTTGTTGGCATGCTTCCAGATGGATTATTCGACCTCGATTGTCAATTACTGGATGCAGCATTTCTCTGTAAATAAATACTTACAATGTTTAAGATCAAAATAAAGGAGTCTTCTTCCAAGACTTGATCCAATCCACTAAATTACACCTTTCCAAAACACTCCTCTGTAAGGGATATGTACTCCAAGGTGTGGAACAAATGTAGTATCATCATGTCTCCATTCCCTAGTTTCAGATTCATATAAATCAACACAATGAAGGTTAGAAACATGATCCGAGGCACCCGAAACGCAAACGACCCTATACTTTTCTAGTTCGGAATTATCAAAAGCAATCACGACCGATTTCAACTTTAATTCTTGTCCTATTGAGGTCCTATTTTAATTTTAAGTCTCATTTTAAAACTTTTTACTCATCCGTGGTCCTTCGTCTGTCCATTTTCTCCGTTAACTTTAACAGATCTATAGAGAAAATGCTAGTTTTAACTACTGAAAATTTTTAAAAACTCTATTTGGCCGCGATGGCCGGCCTTTGGCTGCGATTTGGCTGTCTATGGTTAGGGTTTCATGGAGCTAGGGTGTTCCGTGACTGGCGGTGATTTTCCGGCATTCCAACGGTGGTCCGACGAGTTGTCGGTGATGGTCTGGTGACTATGGAATTTGTTGTAGGTTAATAGTGAAATTTTCAAATGTTAGGGTAAAATTGTTAAATTAGGGATGACTAAATTATTAAGTTTAAAATTTTTAGGGAAAAAATAGAGTTTTTATAAAATTTCAGTAGTTAAAACTAGCATTTTCGTTACAAATCCGTTAAAGTTAACGGAAAAATGGACGAAAGGACCACATATGAGTAAAAAGTTTTAAAATAGGACTTAAAAAGGACAAAAAGTTAAAATGATACCCCGAAAGGATAATAATTAAAGTTAAAGAACCCCAATCAGTCTGTTTGTCACAAGAATCAGTATCCAATTTATTTTCCCCACCCCCTCTTCATCATACACAGGAACATAATCTGTGTTAGGAGCAGAATAATCCTCCTCTTCCTCATGTTCCACACAAAGCACTATTTCCCCACATCTTACAATGACATCACACAATCTGTTGATGTCTGCATCCCTATCTGGACTAATGTGAATGACATCCCTATCTGTTGATGGTACTAGTTTCTTTCTTTTATCATATCATTAATATCATGGAAATATGTCATCTCAGTGTCAACTTCTATATAGGTAAAGTGTCAGGAATCCCTCAGTAATACGCATCCTGTAAAAAATTAACTAAAAAAAGTCACAAAAATATTTAACTGAAACATGTAATTTAGTTTATATTATTTGTACACACGTTTTATGAAACTAAGTTTTGTTTTGAAGAAACTAAGTGTATCCACTACCACTTACTATAACACATACACTTGCAGCTCTACAGTACAAGACACTGATAATGATAATAATTTTTTTTTGTTCTTCATCGAGTACACTTAACACTTGCACATAATGATAGAAATACAAATATCCAAGTGAGGATGAATGATAAGTTGGTGAATGAAGTTCTAAGTTCAAGCTAAATTAGACTAAATTAGACTAATACGCAAATGCAAGTTTTAACTAAAGTGCAATAGACATAAACTTGGAATGAAATATGATGGATAAGAACTTCCTTTAGGTTGATTAGTGTTGAGATTACTAGGTTAGTGACTGGTTGTAATTCAAACATTGAGGAGTTGGATAATAGTCAAGCTCAAGTTACTACACTAGAGCTATTCTCATAATAGAGGACCAAAAAGGATCTCTCTATTTGCATCAATTGTTATGGCACTAATGATTAGCCAAAATATCTCCTAACACCCTAGATTAATTCTCTCAAATTAATCCTAAAATATGTAATGACTTTCCCTAAGTCAAGCTTAACAAAACCTCTATCGAGCATTTCATCAAACACATGATGGACATAAAAGTGCGGTAGGCCTCCTACACCTAAATCACCCTCTTTAATTCCAAGAAAGTGTTACAACACTCGCTAAAATCACAACCAATAAACCATAATCAACCTAACAACACTTCAACATCATAATCAACCCAAGAAATATAAATCTATTCACAATTCATACTAATTTCAAAATCAACAACATTCAACAACATAAATGAAATTAGAGAGATAGATGAGTAGAAACAAACTAAGAAATAGAGTGCAAAGCTTCAATCCTTCAACAAAAGCTTGAAATGTGTGGGTTACATGAGAGGAGATGAGAATGAACCATAAAACCTAGAATACCAAGCATGGAGCTAAAAACTAGAGATACAAGTGTTGTCATAAAAAAATCCTCCAAAATTAACATACATATCCCAAAATAATCAAGAATATTGAGTGGAAGAGTACTTTTGGGTGTTCCTACAAGAATATTTGAGCTTGAAATGTGAGAAAGATAGAAAATCTCGCACCAACTCCCACTTGTTCGACGAAAAAATGAAGTTGAAGGTGTCTTTTCAAACAGCTGTGAGCGATAGCTCACTAAGGGTAAGAGATCACTCACAAAGGTATTGTGAGAGATTGCTCACTAAGTTTTTGGCCGCGCACTGTTCGGTCGCCACGATTGCTGCTACGAGAGAGAAACTCTTCGCGGTGAGCGACCGCCCAACGTTTTTCCTCGATGGTGCACCGGCCGCTCACTTGATCTGATGCCTTCTCAACACCTTTAACTTCTCCATAAAGTGCAATTTTGTCCATGCCTTCACTTTTTCACGTAAATCGGCTCATTTTGGACTCTTTTTCTCCAATTCCTCTTTGACATGTGACACCTTCAAAAACACTTGCGTCGATACTAAGAACTGACAATAATTATCATAAAAACCAAAATTTTGAGGTGAAATATAAATCAATAAAGTGCATTCATTATAGATAAATGTAGTATTTCTCAAAAATAATATACATTGTAAAAAACTCTAGCTTTTGCATAAATACATTTTTATTGTAAAGCTATTTTTGAGCTGTCCTAGAGCAATTGTTCATTTTTCATAAAAGAAAATATGACGATGTCCGATTGAAATTATACAACATAAGAATGACGCTCTAATCCTCTTTTAAGAATAGGGAGTCCACTTTTAAATATCAAACTAAGAATTTTTTTCCTTATCTACCATAATTCAAGTATCTCATGCCAATCAAATTTTAAGGTCAAGTTGGATGAATGTTCAATCGAATTTTAAAATGTTCGTAACTTTAAATAAAAGTATAAAATGGTATGACCAATCTTTCATTAACATGATCGTCGTAATATTGTGCAAGTTGGAAAAGATCTTCCCGCCATCATTCTTTGACTCCATGGAACATCGACTATGCATCTACCTTGGCACTGCGAACTTGCGGACACATGTCGGCTATTGGTGGATGTTTCCTTTGAAAGGAATATGAAGAAGTTGAAAGCAAAATGTGCGAACAAACAATTTCGGAGGGCTCGATCATTGAAAAGTTCGATACGGAGGTAGCTTTTTTGTGAGCATTACATGGAAGATAATCAAGGAACACGGGTGAACCCTCACATACGGAACGAAATTAGTGTTCCGCCAGTTGTTAACGATCCGAGACTATCAATTTTCAGTCATCCTACAAGAATGTTTGGGAAGGCTCGGGCTCGAGATTTGTCTGCTGAAGAAGTAAATCATGTCCAAACATACATTCTTCAGAATTGTCGGGAGGTGGAGCAATTCGTAATTCGATTTAACGCTGTCCCATGACGGTTCCCGAAATGAGCGATGATCTTTGTGGATAACTTACGGTGGCGAGTTCGCACGTTGGTTCAAGAATGTGGTTAGTTTGTGTTTATTTATTTACTCATTTATATTTGTTGCGATCTTAATCGATCGAAAATACAATCGATTAGTGAATTTAACTAATCTAGTTGAAATTAGTTAAATTAGTGCAATTAGATAAATTAATTAAATTAGACAAATTATTTGAAATTAGTGAAATTAGTTGAAATTAATGAATTAGTGAAATTAGTGAATTTAACTAAATAAATTAATTAAATTAGTTAAATTAGTGAATTTTTGAATGGTTCAATAGTTTTTATATTAATAATAGCTCAAATTAAATGTATAGAATTATGCATTTCATACTAGTAGAGCCGAGGTGGCGGGAGGTGGCAGTGGAAGCCCGGGCGTGCGAGATGACGCGTTCGACCGAGCGGCGATCAGCAATCTCAGTTGCGAGTCTTTTGTCGCGGATCATCCCGGCCTCCTCCAAAATTAAGTTGATTCCTAGCGTAATTATTAAAAGAATATTGAGAGACAACGAACACGAGCAAGTGGCGACCAAGCGGTGCAATGTAGCGTAAATGATGGAGGTTACCACGTTAAGGAGGATCGGGTCGCTGGTTGATAGCTAGAAAATATAAATATTTAATTAGAAATTTTACAGGGATCATGTTAGAATTTTTTAAGTTTAGGATAAAATGTGCACCCCTTAAAGTATGTTAAAGAGTGCGCTTACATGGATAAATTATCAAATTGTAGAACTTATCATTTCTGTCGGTTTATTCCTCTTTTCTTATCATTGTGGATGCACACTTTACTGTAAGTTAAGGAGTGCGCACTGTATATAGTTACTCATTTTTTAAGAGTTTAAGTAACATCCAACAACCATTACCAAATCAAACTATTTGTTTGTATTGCCTCAAAACGTCCAAATTGGTACTTGACATTTTTTTGAACGACAATATTTTTCTTAGAGAAATTAAAAGTACATATTTTCTAGCTAAGTGTTAGAGAACACACCGTACAAGAAATAGTTTGAACTCCTAAATAAACCAAAAAATGCATCGAATCACGTCTTCTTGGAGAACAAAATTTCTGAGGTTCATACATCCTTCAATCACCCTAATTTTTGAAGTTCCATTACAATATTCTCAATTCGTTTTTCAATTTAACAAGAGATCCATAATTTGAAGCTTTCCTTTTGACAGGTTTGAATGACTCATCATAAATCTCCAAAACGATTCATTCACAACTCTCGAACGACAACCCAAAAATTTATTAACTTTTTCAACACATCTTCTATCCCGAATTGGATTTGTTTTCCTATTAGATCTTCTTCATCCATCCAATTCACCCATCACTTCAAGAAGAAATGTCTCCTCTTCACTTTATCTTCCTACCCTAAATTTTCACCCTTATGAGCCACATACTTTTGTGATTTTTTTTGAACAACAGTGATGGATATATATTGAAAAAAGGGTAACAAAACAGACAAGGGTTCTCAAGTAGAAGGCTTAACTGCCGTATCTGAAGAACAAAACAACACCTCACAGATAAACAAAATGGACTCAAACCCGCTCTTAGCAACTAAAACGAACAGACACCTAACTAATCAGCAAATTACAAACAAAATTATAGAAATCAAACTACACTCAACCATCCGTAGATAATAGAACCCCAAAAGTCGCATCTACTATGGGACTTCAAATGTCATGCACATGATGTGATGCATTCATTTGTCTTCAACTGTGGAATTTTTAAAAAGCTCCAAGCAGCCCGAGACTACTAGTCTTGGATGAGAAAACTCAAAGTCACCATTAGTCGGTGAAGATAAGTAGGCCCCACCATATTTAAAATATGCCAATCTCCAAAAACTCTGCCTTGGAAATATGAAAAATTGCTGCTAAAGGCGGAAAATTGCGCCAATGAGGGTGTTGAGACAAATCATCCAAGTCTCCCTTGGTTGCTTTTTATTTATTTATTAGTAAACCTGATAAATTTATTAATAATCAAATGCAACGATAACCAAAAGCCAAAAACGGCTTAAAGTTCAAAGTGACAACAAAACAAAAACATACTAAAAAACAAGCACAAATAATAGGAGCAATAATTGAAAGACTAAGACAAACATAGCAGAAAATTAGAGGATAGAAGAGCATGAAATGCAGCTGAAGTTCCATCGTACCACTCAAGAGCTTCCTCACATAAACCACCAAAAACTCGAAAGGGCTTGAAAACGCATGTCATTATGGCAAAGTGTATATATGTAACCCTGTCATGATCAATCAGACCCAAATGTCATCCTACCATGAACATGCTGAAAGAGGAAGTATTGACGCTCGAAAAGACCATTTCGCCACAGAAGTCCCAAGCCATCATATCCGACCACCTATAGAAAAGACAAGAATAAAATCCAAAAAAATACCAAAAGACACTGAAAGGAGAGGACTCATGTGGTCCAAAGTTGAATCCACTCCTGAGCCACCCAACTCATTTCTCCAGGTGAGGCATGAAGTCCCCCTGCTCCACCAAACTAAGTCCAACTGCCTCTGCCACTGCTTCAGAAATCCTCGGTTTCTTCCCCCTACCTTGCGCTATACCCAGCCCTGCTGGCCGACCCCTTGCTTGACCACTTTTAGGAGACCGGAATTGAGCCACTACTGTTTGTCCCACTGGAACCTCAACCAGAGCTAGCGAGTTCTCCACCACATCCTAAGAATCTGACACTTTCGTCGGGGTTAAAGCAAGGTCATTCACCACCTGTTCATTGCTACCCTCAGAGGCCGCCGCAGCATGTGGAGCAACCATAGTCTCCGGCATGTGTCTGATTATCGGCTCCTCCCTCAAGGGCCTCATTGTATCCGAAGCGAACACACGTGGGCCCCTTCTACGTGATCCCGGGTAACACAACCATTCACCATATTGGTCTGGTGCAACCGTTGCGTCCAATGGAGCTAAGCACTCCCTTTCCACATGAGTACATTGGCCACATCGGAAGCAAAAATTAGTAAGTCTTCCATATTGAAGCAGAAATTGTTTGACAATGCCTTCCACAGAAACTTTCACAATCCTACGGTGAGGTATTGTGACATTTACCGTAACTTGTACCCTTAATGATGGTCTAGACACATCCACCTCTTTGACTGGCCCAATCAACGCAGCCAGAGATTGAGCCATTGCAGTAGTAAACCAATCATATGGAGCATTAACAATATGAATCAAAAAATCAACTTTTGAAAGTTCAAACGAGGAAGGGCAATCACCTTTTTGCAGAATTGTCATAGTGACCAACCTGTTATTAAAGGACCACGTGCCACGTTCCATAATGCGCCGAACTTGTTCCATCGAAATGAATTGGAACAGGAACACGTTCCCACCTGACATTGCCGAAGCACCCCTGACCGAGTAGTCCAGTTCCGGCCAGGTGTTGCGAAACAAGCTTTCCCCCACATCTACTCGAACAGGCCGTGCCGAGAGGATACGACCAGCAATCACCACGCTGGTGGACGGATGAACCGCTGCTGGAGCGGCAATTGCCACCGCATCCTCATCTGCTGATAGGGCAAGGGATGATAACCGGGAGTCCAAGGCGGCCATGGACGGTTGATGGGACGACATTGAGCAAGAAACAAGAGATGAAGATGATAGGCTTTGATGCTTGCACGAGAAGCGATTCTGAGGCGTTGCTCGTCGTGGATTGACGAGAAGGTGAGATGACCACTCACCTGAACCAGTCGAGCAGGAATGATTGAGGAGGCAAGGTTGAGCGAGACGAGGAAGCGATACCGAGTCGCACCAAGCTTGGGGCGAAGGAAGTAGTAGCAACGACGATGCGGCGCTAGGGTTTTGAAGCGGATCAAGGATTGAGTTGCAAGTGTTGTTCCTAATATTCTATGGGCCATAGACAAAAGGAAAAAATAGAGCTTCATCTATACAATTTCAAAAATATAATTTCATAAAAAAAAGAAATGTTATTAAAAAAATAGCACGTTTTTTTACATTATTACGTATCAATATCAATAGCATCTTTTCAAATAAGAATTCATAAAAAATGAACATTCTTCCTTTAACCTCCATCAACGTTATCAATCATTTGAAAATCTCATCCTTGTAAGGTTAAAAAGATAACCATAGTATACTAAGATAATCAAAAAGATCAAGCAACCAAAAAATGAGCAATAACACGTGATAGAATAATCGAGTATTTGACTCAAGCTTTGAATTGGTTGATACTTCTTCGAATTGGATTTGTGCCTCTATAATAGATTGTAGATGATGTTTTTCCGTTAATATGAATTGGGAAACTAAACTAAAATTACAAATGAATATTAAAATTTTGGGAAAAATTGATATTTTTCATTTGAATTAATGATAGATTTAGTTGGAAAATGGAAAAAAAATAATTGAATGATATTGGAAGAAGAGGAGTTGAGATGTCATAAAGATCATAAAGAAATTAAAGACGCTAATTTTCTCTCTTTCTCTAGGTGATGTCGCTCGTCAAATCGTCATTAACGCGTTTTTACTGTATAACATACATTTTTGGATTTTGGCCCTTTTAGGTGTTGGGCCCTAGTCGGCTGCCCTTCGGGCCTAACCCCGAACCGGCGTGCTCCTCGCCTCTGTACCAGCATCCCACCGTTGCTACCACCGTGGACACGAACACCGCCAAGACTGGCGCGCCTTCCTAGAGATCTCCAAAACTGATGTCGTCCGTCCTCCAGACCATCGCCCCGACTCTGGGCTAGAGAGTTTCCTTGTGTGCCGATGCCATCGGAGGGAGCACACAAGGTCCTCTGCCCAGACACATCATCTTCCCCAGCTCGACGTCACTTCTCCAGCCATACCACCTGTTTCATGGATCCACCAGAGAGAACTCCGGATCCTGCCCCGACACCAACAGCCGTCTGAATAGAAGAAATCGAGAGAGAAAACCTCCGGTCTTTGGTCTTAATGGATCGACGTTGGATCTTTCTACATGCATGTGGCATTAATTGTATTATTGATTTTGATAGCTACCTATCTATCTTCATTGTATCCTTTTTGCGTGTGCAGATTATTATAATCTCAGTGTATAATTATGTTCGCAACTTGCACATGATTTTGTAACATGTGGCGGTTAGTAGGAGAGTTTGTGTCAAATTCGTTGTTCAACAAACAAAATCAAAATTAGAAGAATATCACAATATTATAGCCTTAGCATAAACTAGTACGGATCATATTATTCCAACAAGAAACGTAGATAGAGTTCACATGAAATACAGAAAGAAAAAAAAACCCCAAGAGGGGAAACTGAAAATACCATAATTAATCACCACTCTAATTAAAGATGTTAATTTAGCAATATTTATTATGTTGATCCATACCATTTCTTTCAGCTGTAAGCATCTTAGCCTTTAACAAGTAAACCTCCATGGAGTCCCTCACTACCAGGAATGTTTTCGTTTGTTGGAGGATCAGTTGGAGCAGCTGATCCGAAAAGAACAAGAGTTGATGAAAAAAATATACTTCCCATTTGGCTTTTTATAATTGAGGGTTTGCTGCTATGTTTGTGTGCTTCTCAAACATCAGTTTTTTGCTGGTATATATAGAAAAACTATATGCAGCCTAACACATAGTTAGTGTATTAATTGAAGAATTGACAAGTGGAACATTTCAATAGGAGATTTGTATGAAAAAAAACTACTCCCTTTATCCCTCAAAAATTTGTTCCATTTGGCTTTACTTGTTCAATGTTTGAATTAAATTTTAACAAAGATAAACTTTGAAAAAAATTGATAAAAAATATAAATAGAAAATTTAGATTGCAAATTTTGACACACATATATATTATTTAATTTCTAATATCTAAACATTCATGGAAAAAATCATAGGTTAAAGTGCACTCATGGTCCTGTAACTTTAATTATTGTATCATTACTGTCCTGTTTTAACTTTTTGTACCAATAAAGTCCTGTTTTTAAGTTTTTCTTCATCCATGGTTCTTTTCCGTCCATTGACTGTTAACTTTAACGGATATGTGGGAAAATGATAAAATCAACAACTCAATTGTTTTTAAAAAATTATTTACACCCTAAGTTTTAAACTTAATCATTTAGGCACCCCCAGCAGTTTTAAACTTAACATTTTAACCAAAATGTTTTAATTAAGCCCAACAACACTCAGCCACCTTTAGGCTGCCGCCACCACCACCGGACAGCCGCCACCGACAGACATCCGCCGCCGCTGGACATCGCCGGAAAATGCCGAAAACTCAAAAAAAATAGCCGAGAACGTAGATCAAGGCCTAGGATCGTCGAATCCTGGCCCAAGGCAGCCGGATCACTGCCTAAGGCCGTCGAATCGAGGCCCCAGGCCGGCAAATCACTAGCCTAGGCTACGAATCAGAGGCCCTGGGCTGGGATCTGGTGGTCCTAGCCCCGATCTATGTTCTCGTGTATTTTTTTTAGTTTCTGGCATTTTTCGGCGGTGTTCGGCGGTAGCGGTTGGTGGTCTGCGACGGCTGTCCGGTGGTAGTGGCGGCGGCCCAAAGGTGGCTGGCCGGGTGTTGTTGGGCTTAATTAAAACATTTGGGTTAAAGTGTTAAGTTTAAAACTATTGGGGGATGCCTAAATGATTATGTTTAAAACTTGGGGTGTAAATAATTTATTTTAAAACAATTGAGTTACTGATTTTATCATTTTTCCCACAAATCCGTTAAGTTAACTGTCAATGGACGAAAAAGGACCATGAATGAAGAAAAAAACTTAAAAACATGACTTTATTGGTACAAAAAGTTAAAACAGGACCGTATTGGTACAATAATTAAAGTTACAGGACCATGAGTGCACTTTACCCAAAAATCATATACTCCGTATTAAATATTGTGAAACTGTCAAAACAAATGAGACAATCTTTTACGGACGGAAGAAGTATTTAATACTTTGTCTCCACCCCCACCCCCAACTTTCATTTTTTTCTATACTTGACGTGAATAATGATAGGCTTATTTATCGTTTACTCCCCTGTACTATTTTGAATTTTTCACTTTGGTCCCTGTACTATAACTCGGGACTACTCAATTCTCCATCTATTTAAAGTCCGACAGCTCGGTCTGCCAATCCAGTGAACTGATAACGTGTTGTCACGTGTTGCCAACGTTTGTGACGATCATTAGTTTATTAACGAGGAGGAAGACGGGAACGAGAGAAGCGCTAGGTGGCAATTTGATATATACCACAATTCGTTAGGGCTGGGATTCGGGTTTCGAGGTGGAGGCCGAGTCAAGATTTGTCCAGATTCATCAAGGGTTCTCGCATGGTTCGTCGTCCCCACTAGAAAGTGTCTTGATTCGGTCAGGAGGGACCGAACCAAAGCTACTTGGGCCACGCCAATTTGCGTTAAAGGTAATGTGGTTTGTTTTTTTTTTCAAAACCTTCGAATCTTGCTTTCAGGGGACAATGGGGATAGTGAGGGCTTGCTTTTGCTAAAGATGGGGTCTAAATGAGCACTTAGAAGACTGAGTAGTTGATTAAAATAGTGTTGCTGTGTTTTGTTCGGATTAGGGTTGAGATTAAAATAGTAACTTATTGTGTGTTGTTTGCCTTTACAGATGTCTAATACCCATGTATTTAACTTCCATCATAGCGGGAGATTTGTCACAAAACCATCTCTGCTTTATGTCGAATCTCAGCTTATAGGGTGCATAAAATGTACAAGGATCTTGTGACATACACTACGTATTTGCAGAAGGGCTGGTAACGCCACTTTCGTTACCAAGGCGTTACGAATGGTAACGCCAAAGGGCGTTACCAGGGCGCTACCATTCGACGCGTTATTTCAGCAAAACGCGTTACCAGGGCGCTACCGAGCCTGACAAAGCCTGACAGGCCTGGTAGCGCCACACCCCCCTACCAGGGCGTTACTATCCCAAATTCCAATAATGCGCAATTTCCTCCGCATCCCACATCAGTGTGGTTCGAACCCCAGCTCTCTGGGGTGAGAAAATGGGTAACAAGTATCTCCCCACTGCACCAATTGTCTATATTGCATGATTCCCAAGTATTGTACTTATAAAAGATGCCATAGTCATTATGGATTGTTCTATATTATTTTTATTACTATAATGGGATTCTATATTATTATTATCATTATTTTAGATAAACTAGTAAATAATAATGAGAGTAAGTTTTATTTAAAATTATATTTTCTTTATCTTTCCATGGTTAGAAACTAATGAATTTTTCTATCAAATCCGAAAAAGAAAACATGAACATACTTAATCAAAAAAATGATCATTAATTTTAATGGGAATTTCTAAAAGAAATATGAACATACTTAATCAAAAAAATGATCATTAATTTTATGTGCACCTAATTAATTTATTCAGTTAATATTTATTTTTGTTAATATCGTAATTAATTTGTTAATATTTTTTAATATCATTTTTTGTTAATATTTGTAAATTATCTTAATTTGTTAATATTTGTAAATTATCAAAAATTTTAAATATTTGAAAAAATATTTTAGTATTCTGAAATTTATTTTAATATTTTGAAATAGGACGACCGTAACGCACAATGGCATTACCAGGGCGCGACTCTCTCTGACACGTTCTGACCAGTGGCGCCCGAGTAATGCCTTGCGCTACCATACTTTCGCCCCACACGCCAAGGGCGTTACAGGCGCTACTAGCTCGACACGCCTCGACCGTAGCGCCCGAGTAACGCTGAGGCGCTACTGCGCTTTCCGGCCCCATAGTAACGCCCCAGGCGTTACCCCAGGCGTTACTGCATTGCCTCCAAGTACGTAGTGATATTATTCACCTAGTAGTACTGCTCTTAGGAATTTCGGGTATAGTTCTGATGTTAAATGTGTGTATTACAAGTCTCCTCTAAAACCTAACCTTGGAGCTTTATATGACCACAATGATCTAATGAAGATGTATGGTGTAGCTTTATATGACCTATGGAAGTTGAAAACCTTTGAGCTCACAAACCATCTTCAACTGGCCACAGAACTTAATTGCATCCATTTTTACATGAAAGCAGTCGGTAGATACCAGAAATGTTATATGAAAGCAGTTACAAAATACTAGTAATTAACATAAATATATATATATATATATATATATATATCCGGCCAGAAACATTCTGCTTAAATTTAATCTAGAGCATGCATGACATACCTCTCAATAAAGACTAAAGCCTCAAACTGGGGCAAGAGACTCTGAGTAGGGGAAGGAACAACCTGCCAAGAGTGTAAACATATCTGTTGGACAGGGAAACGAATACAAGTCCTCCTTATTATTGAACAAAATAATTTCGCTACCACAGAGCATTATCACAAGCAGCTCATCATTATCATCATCCCCCAGAAAAATGCCAAGCACATCAAATGCCCATGTTTTAAGACAATTAGTAAGAGCACGGTTGCTGACGGAGAACTTCTTTGAAAAATCATGTGATTGATCATCCTGCTCAATCTGGTAGACACTTAAGGAAACATGATGATGATCACTTTTAAAGTCACCAGTCAACATAAACAACTGCCCTTGTCATGCTTCCAAATGGATTATTTTATCATTGCTAATCACTGATGAACTTGACCTAGTTTCTTTGTAACTTCCCTGTTTGAGATCAAAAGAAGAGAGACATTCTCCAAGACATCCAATCCAGTAAATTGCATCATTCCAAAACACTCCTCTGTCAGGAATATGTCCCAGCCATGGAACAAATGTAGTGCTGTATTGTCTCCATTCCCTAGAACCAGATTCATAAAAATCAACACCATGAAGCCTAGTCTGGTCACCTGAGGGATCCCAAAGAATTGGAACGACTCTTCAAATATTGATACTTCTTATCAAATCTGACATTTATATATTGCATATCTTCAAAGACTCTGTTGATAGACATCAAACAAGTTGGCCTAGGGCTACGGTAACGTCGGGTGTGATCGAGACGGAATTGGCGAGAAGAAACCAGATCGTACCATTGCCGGGAAACCCTTTTGAACATGAGCAGAGATTCTGGAGGAAGACGAAGTAGGATCTCGTACAATAGATCAGAACTAGAAGCGACGGCGTAAGCCGCTCGGTTGCTTCGAACTCGTTTCCGATGATTCGCCATTTGGGTGCTGAGTTAGAAGCTCAAAATTCGATCTTTAATAAGAGAAGTCATAATTCACAAACCCTAATTTAAACTCGGGCAATCTTAAGGCACAAGGTTAAAACTCTAGAAGTATGCATCGTGGCTAAAGTACCAAATTGGCCAATGATTTTATAACAACATGCTACTTTTTAAATAGTTATAAACTGTAATGGAATTTTCTTTCGTACAAAAAAATGACATTACACTTAATGATATTTTGAAAATTTAGGGTTGAGGCCAATGCTCTACTTTCAAAATAGTTTAAGGTAAGTAATGGAGTTTGTCTATATATATATATATATATATATATATATATATATATATATATATATATATATATATATATATATATATATATATATATATATATATATATATATATATATATATATATATATATATATATATATATATATATATATATATATATATATATATATATATATATATATATATATATATATATATATATATATATATGACACTCAATTTTGTCCGGACTAGTAATTTAGATTTTTCGGTATTATTTAGTATTTTTATTTCATGTGATTTATGTCGTTATTTTATGTAATTTTTGTCATTCTTGTGTGTTTTCGGTGATCTTCGTCATTCTCATTATTTTATCTACTTTTTATCCACTTATGTTATTTTATATGATTTGTTTTGTCATTTCTTTTTTTCATGCGTTTCTGTCATTTTCATTATTTAATGTACTCCTCGACTTTTTTGTTATTTTATGTGATTTTTGTCATTTTCACTATTTTACGTAGTTTTTGTCATTTCCATGTACGTTTTTTTATATTTCATGTGTCTTTTATTATTTTGTGTGTTTTTGTCATTTTCATGATTTTTATGTGCTTTACCATTTTATTCGGTTTAATCTAGAATTAAAATGTATTTATTTTATTTTATTAATTAATTAAAAAACAAAAAAAGAGAGAAAACTAAAAAAAAGAGAAAACAAACAAGGAAAGAAAAAAAGAAGGAAACTTACAGCAGCACGAGCTTGGTCTTCCTCCTCCTTCGCCGGCAACCTGCAAGTGCAACCTCTGCCCCTCACCCATCCATCAAGCTTCGAATTCAAACACCCTCATCATGGATCAAAGCTCCTGTCAATCAAAGATTTCGACTACAAATTGAGCAATTTTCGTGAAGAAAGGGGAGAGCAAAAAAAAGAAAAACGAAGCTCCGTCTCTTCGCCGGCAAGAAAACGTCCTCTACTCCCACTTCGCGTTTCGGCCACCCTCGTCGCGAAACACCACCCCCATCATCACCTCCAGCCCTCCACGAACTCAAAGGTACCCTCTTCCTTATCTGAAACCCCCGAGAAACGGAGAATTCCCGTTCAACCCGCCGGACCCGTTCGAACAACCCGTCCAAAGTTCGCCGCTTCCACTCAAACCCGTTCCAAACCGAGACCACCGATGAACTCCCCTGCCTCCGCCGCACCATTTCCGACCCGTCCCCACCGCCAAGAAGCGCCAGGCTCACCCTGACGAACCAGATCCTTTCGACCCGCAAACGACCATGGCTTGACCCGGGCCAATCCACCGCCACAGACCTCCGTTCGAGCTCCGGATACCCCCAGTCGCCTCGCCACTCGCCGCCTCGAAGATTGCCGCCGCTCTCCGCTGCGATGCAGCCCAAGAGCAACAACCCGAGTTGCTCTCTCTCTCTCTCTCCCTCCTTCACGCTCGCGAATAGCAGCAGCAAGTACGTTTCTGTTTCTTTCTTTTTGTTTTTTTATTTCCTTTATTTCTGTTTTATTATTACTTTTATTACTTTAATCCATCAAGTTGTCCCCTTAACTCACTTAGACCCCTAAGTTTCTTTTAAGGTTTCGTTCGAGTCACTAATGTCCATTCATCCAAAACAAATCTTCAACAAGTTTAAAAAGCAACAGTTTGGGCACTAGGCCTAAACCTTTTTTTGTTTCAGTTAGTATTTTTGTTATTATGTCAATATAAATTTTATTTATTTATTTTCAAGACATTTTGAGTTTTATTAGCCATGCACTACGTGGGGAAGACATTTCTTACTGCGGCCCGTACTGCGGTTTGGGCCGCAGTAAGCCCATTTACGCAGTAAATGGCCCAGTTGCTGGCGCAGTAAGATTTACTGCGGCCTTGGCCGCAGTAAGGCCGCAGTAAATTTTTTTTTTAGGGTTAAAACTCCCCTTTCTCTTCATCCGCCGCACCATTCTTCTTCATTTTCTTCGTTCTTCCTCTTCTTCTTCTTCTTCATCTTGTTCTTCCTCTTGTTCTTCTTCTTCTTCATCTTGTTCTTCCTTTGTTTCTTCTTCTTCTTCTTCTTCTTTAGTTTCTTCTTCTTCTTCTTCTTCGAATTCTTCTTCTTCTGTTTCTTCTTCCTTTTCTTCTTCTTCTTCTTCTTCTTCTTCTTCTTCTTCTTCTATTTCTTCAACTTCTTCTTCTTCTTCTGTTTCTTCTTCTTTTTCTTCTTCGAATTCTTCTTCTTCCTCTGTTTTTCTTTTATGTTTCTTCTTCTTCTTCTTCTTCTTCTTCTTCTTCTTCTTCTTCTTCTTCTTCTTCTTCTTCTTCTTCTTCTTCTTCTTCTTCGAATTTTCTGGGTTTCATTGGACGAATCCGGATGAACATTCATCCGGATTCGTCCACTTTTTTTTAATTATTCAAATTGGTTACTGCGGCCATGGCCGCAGTGAGACCGCAGTACGTACCGCGGCCGACGTCGCAGTGAGTTCGAAACTGCGGACATTTTTACCGCGGCACTCACTGCGGCCGTCGCCGCAGTTGGTACTACGGGCCAACTGCGCCTGAGGCCGCAGTGAGGCCTCTCCTCCCCACGTAGTGATGTAAATTACTAAGAATCCTTTTATTTTATTTTTAGTGTGGTTATTTGTCCTTTTTCTTTATGTCTAAAAATCAAGCAAATTTATGAAAACACCCGTGATACCAATTTTGGGAGTACAAAAATTAATCATTTTTGTACGTAACTGAAAAACGATTCCATATCTCTTGTAGACCATTTTCAGGTTTCCAATCGACCTATGTAAAAAAATTGGTGGCGACTCCTTGTCAAAAATCACGTCACTACATATATATATTGAGGATATATATATTAGGGGTATTATTCATTAAGAAGAGAATTCAGAAAGCTGTATTTTTTACAAATTTTATATTCACTTTCAAAATTACCAAAACTTTCGATTTTTATAAAAAACATTAACTAACACACTTTAAAACAACCAAAATGAAGAAGAAAAAGTGAAGAAATAAGATGGATGAGGTGCGTATTCATCAGCTAAACTACCAAATATTTGTGGTCTACTTTCATGAAATAAAAGAGAAAATAAGTAATAATGATTGTAGGTAAAAAATCTTTGGCCTAGTTAAAAACTTAGATTTCCAAAATGTTGAGGACCAATCACACATAATAATTAGAAATAAAAGTCAAAACAACGTTCTCTAAAAAAATGTTCTCTCCCATAAATTTCACTTCATTTTTCAAATTTACAAACTTTTCCTTTATAAATAGTAAATTAACACACTTTAAAAGAAAAAAGTGCAGGAAAAAATAGATGACGTGACACAACACAATTGATTTCATACTAATTTTCAAAATTACTAATTTCATACCAATTTTCAAAATTACCAATTTTTTTTCATATTAGTAGCATAATAAATATAATTGAAAAAATGAAAAAAATTAATTTAAAATATTTTTTTAAAATTACAAAAATGAATGAAATAAATAATAAATATAATAAAAAATTTTAAAAAATAAAAAAAATGAATGTAATAAATAATAAATATAATTAAAAAATAAAAAATAATGAATGACGTGGCACAACCCTATTGGTTGTGCCACTGTTCACCAACAGTAAATTTTCCGTAAATAGAGTAGAGAGTAATGGCAGGACAAAAACTCTAAGAATCATAATGAATGGTCTGGATGGAGTAAAAAAAACGAAGGGGTCGAGGTAGGTTCATTGCTCAAGAGGATCAACAAAATTGATTTTCTAAAGAAGAGTGGAGTTGAATATTAAGAAAAGAAGAGTCCGGAATTTCAGAAGGGGTGTCAATAGGTTCAAGCCGAACAAAACTAAAAACTTCATGCGTCTTTTTATTAACCAAAAATATCTAGAGACCAACATGATGCAACTGCCAGCAACAGTTTCAAAGAGGAAAATAAATGAATCAGCCGAGGACATTTAAAAAAAATAAAGACTAAATAACATCTTTCTAATAGAGACACGATGGCTTCAGTCGCTGCTGTGTTGTTTGGATATTCCTTCATTTGAGTGTTTGAGTTACATTATAGGCTCGAGCTCGATCCGATTAGCTCCGTAGAGGCTCATTTTAGAGCCAATGACGGAGCCGTGCTTTGACAGGAGGGGGCTGTTGCCCCCCCTAAAACTTGAAGATGTATAGTATATATAGTGTATATTATTAGGATTAATGAGATAATTTATCCACTAGTCCCCTCTACCTAACTCAAAATAAAATTTAAACCTAATCATAATTAAAATCCAACCTAATTTTCTCTCCTCTATCCCACACAATTCAGTTGCATCTTGGAAAAAAAGCAAAATCACTTGATTAGGTATAATTCATTTTTGTCCCAATTCTTTGTTTATAATTTTATTTAAGTCATCGACATTCGGTATGATGCAGTTAAGGCACTTCTCATGTTAAAAAGCTAATAATTTGGTGATTTGATGGCAGTAGCTAAACTTTTATTTTCTTTTTTAATCCTCTTTAGTACATTTGAACGTGTTGATGGTTTTTTTCCTTGATTGTTCGGATAAAATTTTTATTTTTATTACCAATCCGTTTTCTTTTCGTATTTGTCATGAGGTTGAATTTTTTTATTTTACGTATTTCTCTTCTCCGGTTAATTTTTACTATTATTTTTATTACCTTTGTAAAATGATTAGTAGAAAATTCTTTTAAATCATAGTTTAATTGAGACTCCATTAAGGAAACCTTCTTCTTCTTTCATTATTATATATGGGTTAAAGCTGACTTTTATGGCTTGCTCCTTTTCGGCTCCTATATTAAGTTACCCATCCGCCCCCCCGACCTCAAATTTCTGGTTCCGTCACTGTTTAGAGCTCTTCTAAACTCTATTATAATCAATAAATAATGATGGAAATTTATATAAAATGAGTTAATGATCATAGACAATCTTAATCAGGAATCGTTGGAAGCAACAGAGTTTCTCTGAAACATTCCTGCTTGAGTACACTGCCTCCAGGCACTGGTGTTAGATTCATACACATCAACATTATATCTCCAGCACGTTTCATCATACTTACCAGCAGACCGAACGAAAACAATTCTATAGTTTTCAGGCATGGAAGGATGATCAAAAGCGATGGCCTCGCAACGAATATCACACAAAATTGGAGTTGCTATTCTCGTAGCTTGCTTTGTGGTATCACCAGTGGTGGGCGCCGGAGGGAATTTCATGTTGTGGTGTGGGGCACAATTCTATATAATTAGACAAAAATTAAATATGTAATCTTGTATCATTCATATATCCTAATAAAATGATTAAAAAATAACTCTTAGAATATAAACTTATCCTATAATTGTTCTCTACGAGATCTCATAATTTGATATTCAATTAAGAAAATTGAAAAAGAACAATAACAAAGTAGTCAACTAAATGAAAACGAGCAATATTCAACCAAATAAATAATTCGATATTAACAAAGTAGTCATTAAAGTTTCCTTTATTATACAAACTAGGCATCAAACTTTCCATTACTATACATATTAGCTCTTTCATTCTTTATATTTATTATTAGTCATATAATCTTTTATATAAATAATCTCTAATGTGTAGAAATATGCATTATTGCGTTGTATATGAATTTTTTTCATAATAACTTTATAAGATAAATATCTATTATTATATTTTATGAAAATACGGTCCAACCACTGGTTTAAATGGTTAGACCGATTAAACCTTGAACCATTAAACAAACGGTTCGACGTCCAGTCTGGTTTTTCAAACTATGGGTAAGCTCTGCAAGATGAACGAAATCTCCCTTATTAAAAGCAGCAAAAGAATCACTAGGATTTAAGCAATTGATACGAAGAAGCAATGTTGTGATTGCCTCATCAGATCGACTGTCACTACGTAGTTGCATTTTATGTCGTAATGCACGGAGTAGCGCCCCAGGCGTTACTGTGGGGCCGAAAATCGTCGTAGCGTCCAAGACATTACTAAGGGTGCTACCGGTCAGAGCCTGTCAAAGCTAGTAGCGATCTGGTAATACCTTTGTGCGTTACTGTGCTACCGTCACCTTTTCGATTCTCGGGCATTAATCTGGTTCAAATTAAAGCTTACTAAAGTAATGTCTAAGTAACGCCCTAGGGCGTTACTAGCTACCTAAAATTAAAAACGCGTGTTCTCTTTCAGAACGCAAACCTGAGCCTCTCTCTCTCAACCACCTGTTCATTGCTACCCTCAGAGGCCGCAGCATGTGGAGCGACCATAGTCTCCGGCATGTGTCGGATTATCGGCTCTTCCCTCAAGGGCCTCCTTGTATCCGAAGCGAACACACGTGGGCCCCTTCTACATGATCCCGCGTAACGCAACCATTCACCAAATTGGTCTGGTGCAACCGTTGTGTCCAATGGAGCTAAGCACTCCCTTTCCACATAAGTACACTAGCCACATCGGAAGCAAAAATCAGAAAGTCTTTCATATTGAAGCAGAAATTGTTTGACAATGCCTTCCATGCACAGAAACTTTCACAATCCTACGGAGAGGTATTGTGACATCTACCGTAACTCGTACCCTTAATGATGGTCCAAACA
Organism: Stellera chamaejasme; assembly: GCA_024586325.1. Lineage (NCBI taxonomy): Eukaryota > Viridiplantae > Streptophyta > Magnoliopsida > Malvales > Thymelaeaceae > Stellera > Stellera chamaejasme. The sequence goes on from CM044986.1 coordinate 4,413,649, forward strand.
AATCCACCTCTTTGACTGGCCCAATCAACGCAGTCAGAGATTGAGCCATTGCAATAGTAAACCAATCATATGGAGCATTAACAATATGAATCCAAAAATCAACTTTTGAAAGTTCCAACGAGGAAGGACAATCACCTTTTTGCAGAATTGTCATAGTGACCAACCTGTTGTTAAAGGACCACGTGCCACGTTCCATAATGCGCCGAACTTGTTCCATCGAAACAAATTGGAACAGGAACACGTTCCCACCTGACATTGCCGAAGCACCCCTGACCGAGTAGTCGACTTCCGGCCAGGTGTTGCGAAACGAGCTTTCCCCCACATCTACTCGAACAGGCCGTGCCGAGAGGATACGGCCATCAATCACCACGCCGGTGGACGGATGAACCGCTGCTGGAGCGGCAATTGCCACCACATCCTCATCGGCTGATAGGACAAGGGATGATAATCGGGAGTCCAAGGCGGCCATGGACGGTTGACGGGATGACATTGAGCAAGAAACAAGAGATGAAGATGATCGACTTTGATGCTTGCACGAGAAGCAATTCTGAGGCGTTGCTCGTCGTGGGTTGACGAGAAGATGAGATGACCACTCACCTGAACTAGTCGAGCAGGAATGATTGAGGAGGCAAGGTTGAGAGAGACGAGGAAGCGATACCGAGTCGCACCAAGCTTGGAGCGAAGGAAGTAGTAGCAACGACGATGCGGCGCTAGGGTTTTGAAGCGGATCAAGGATTGAGTTCTGCGAGTGTTGTTCCTAATATTCTATGGGCCATAGACAAAAGGAAAAAATAGAGCTTCATCTATACAATTTCAAAAATATAATTTCATAAAAAAAAAGAAATGTTATTAAAAAAATAGCACGTTTTGTTACATTATTACGTCAATATCAATAGCATCTTTTCAAATAAGAATTCATAAAAAAATGAACATTTTTCCTTTAACCTCCATCAACGTTATCAATCATTTGAAAATCTCATCCTTGTAAGGTCAAAAAGATAACCATAGTATACTAAGATAATCAAAAAGATCAAGCAACCAAAAAATGAGCAATAACACGTGATAGAATAATCGAGTATTTGACTCAAGCTTTGAATTGGTTGATACTCCTTCGAATTGGATTTGTGCCTCTATGATAGATTGTAGATGATTGTTTTCCGTTAATATGAATTGGGAAAGTAAACTAAAATTATATATGAATATTAAAATTTTGGGAAAAATTGATATTTTTCATTTGAATTAATGATAGATTTAGTTGGAAAATGGAAAAAAAATAATTGAATGATATTGGAAGAAGAGGATTTGAGATGTCATAAAGATCATAAAGAAATTAAAGACGCTAATTTTCTCTCTTTCTCTAGGTGATGTCGCTCGTCAAATCGTCATTAACGCGTTTTTACTGTATAACATACATTTTTGGATTTTGGCCCTTTTAGGTGTTGGGCCCTAGTCGGCTGCCCTTCGGGCCTAATCCCAGGACCGGCCCCGCTCCCTGCCTCTGTACCAGCATCCCACCGTTGCTGCCGCCGTGGACATGAACACCGCCAAGACTGGCGCGCCTTCCTAGAGATCTCCAAAACTGATGTCGTCCGTCCTCCAGACTATCGCCCCGACTCTGGGCTAGAGAGTTTCCTTGTGTGCTGATGCCATCGGAGGGAGCACACTAGGTCCTCTGCCCAGACACATCATTTTCGCCAGCTCGACGTCGCACTTCTCCAGCCATACCACCTGCTGATGAGTCCACAACTCTAGCAACCTGCTTCATGGATCCACTAGAGAGAACTCCGGATCCTGCCCGACACCAACGGCCGTCTGAATAGAAGAAATCGAGAGAGAAAACCTCCGGTCTTTGGTCTTAATGGATCGATGTTGGATTTTTTTACATGCATGCCTATCTATCTTCATCGTATCCTTTCTGCGTGTGCATATTATTATAATCTCATATCGATGCAATCTATGATTCGTGGGCGGGCCCACAATGGGGGCACATGGGAGCACGTGTCCCCAGTAAAATTCTACAATTTATGATGGTAGTGGTAGTATTTTCTGATAAATATAATGTATAGGGGTTAGTTTGAACACAAATATATAGTTTAAGGGCTAAGTGTCATTTAAACAAATAAGAAAGAAGACTCCAATCCAAAGACATGGCCCAATTTCGTGGCCATGGCAAATACCATATGAGGAAGAAATAATGGGTGAACAACAAATGTCATCCAACAACTATGCCTATTTTTCTACTAAAGTCTTAACACTTTTTATTCTATCATACAAGCCTAAAAGTTTTGATAAAATTATGTTAAGAATTAGTCCTATGCATTTATAATATGGCTAGCCATTGTTAAATAAAATAAATAATTTTATCAGAGCCTATTATTTTTTAAACTGCAATATTTTGTCGTTTTATTTTGATTGGATAAAAAATAGTTAAGTATTTTGTTATGTAGTTCAAATTGCTTAAAAAAATTGTTACACTTTTAGTTTTTTGATAAATTACGACTTGCTACTCAATATCAAATAATCCATATGTTTGAATATTATCCCGCGTAACACCCTCCCCTCCCACACATATTTCTTCTTATAGTTTTTATTTGTCATTACAATTTTTCTATATTAAAATCATGGAAACTATATGTATATAATGTGAAAAAAATCTAAATTATGAAAAATAAATTCTAAAAATAAGCTTAAGACATAATAAAAAATTGTGCCCCCACATGCCAAAATTTCTGGGCCCGCCACTAATTCGTGTATTCTATAATTATGTTCGCAACTTGCACATGATTTTGTAACATGTGGCGGTTAGTAGGAGAGTTTGTGTCAAATTCGTTGTTCAGCAAACAAAATCAAAATTAGAAGAATATCACAATATTATAGCCTTAGCATAAACTAGTACGGATCATTATTCCAACAAGAAACGTAGATAGAGTTCACATGAAATACAGAAAGAAAAAAAAACCCCAAGAGGGGAAACTGAAAATATCATAATCACCACTCTAAAGATGTTAATTTAGCAATATTTATTATGTTGATCCATACCATTTCTTTCAGCTGCAAGCATCTTAGCCTTTAACAAGTAAACCTCCATGGAGTCCTTCACTACCAGGAATGTTTTCGTTTGTTGGAGGATCAGTTGGAGCAGCTGATCCGAGATCTGGTCTGTAATCACCCGCAAAACCAGCAAACCCGAGGCGAAGCTCGGCAGCGACTGTAGAATGCGGTATGGTAGGCTGCGAGGGCTGCGGAGTGGAGGAGTGGGTGAGCGGATCGAGCTGTGATGATGTAGGCGGTGAAGAAAACATCTGTGGGAAGCGCTGGAATGGTGGAATCCCGGTACGTGGTCCCGGCTGATGAGCGGCACCTAAGCTCGAAGATCCAGCGATCACCCCCGGCGGCACATCTACTCTTCGTACAGCTCCGGTGGCTAGCATCGCAGTCCACATGTTACTCATAGTGGCATTCCATTCGATCTCCCTCTGACGTTGCCAAGCCTCCCTCTCGCATTGCCTAGCCTCCCTCTCGCGCTGCCTAGCCTCCCTCTCGCGCTGCATAGCCTCGACCAGGCTGCGATTCTCCTCTTCCACCCGTACCAGCCTTTCCTCGGATTGGAACTGCCTGCGTCGCAGATCACGCATCTCCTCCGCATCCCTCTGATGTTGCTCCTCCAGCTCCCTCTCACGCTGAATTAAAGGTTTTGAAAATGTTAGATTTTTTTTTTAGAGATAGAAAATATTAGATTTTAAAGTTGTATGTTAATAAACAAAACGTTGAAATTCAAATAATCTGAAATCAATTACAGGTTTCTTTGAGGTGGCTTGAACATGTCGGGACGGACAAGTCAGGCGGGCACGATCCAACATCCTCGACTAGGCCCACTGTGATCTTCCTCAGACGCCCTCGTCGAACATGGGCCAATCGTCCTCATTTTCCCCATACTTCTCCTTCATTGTCTCCTTGTATGCACACTAAATTGGAAAACAAAATTCCAAAAAAAGTTTAATAAGTAATATAATTTGAATTTCAAAATTTAAGAATTATGTCTATTTAAACTTACGTTGAGTGTAGCCTCTTTCCCCAGCCAATCATCACCGAACTCGTCGAAACGCAACAACTTGCCTGCTTTCTTACACTGCAAATAAAAGAGTGTCAAATAATTGATGCAAGCAATTAATGGAAGAGTTAAAGAAAGTTTTTAAGTTAGGAAAATTACAGACTCCTCGTAAAAAGAATTCTTCGACTTCTTTCCATGCGACTTCACTTTTGGGCGATTTTCGGTGTTTGAATTCTTTTTGTTCTTCGATGACTCTTCCTTGAATTCAGGGGAGTTACAATACTCCAAGTACTTCTTCCAGATGGCGGTTGTATCCTCGGAGGGGTATATCCAACACTACGTATCTGGAGAGGGGCTGGTAACGCCATTTTCGTTACCAAGGCGTTACGAATGGTAACGCCAAAAGCGTTAGCAGGGCGCTACCGTTTGACGCGTTACTTGACAAAGCGTTACCAGGGCGCTACCGGCCTGACGACGCCTGACAGGCCTGGTAGCGCCACACCCCCCTACTTGGCGCTACCAGGCCTGACTACACGCCCGCTGCCGACAGCCCGTAGCGCCCTGTGCCCCTACACGCGCTTGGGCCGAATTCTTTTTTTTATATTTAACATTTAATCTATTAACTTTCAAATGTTTATCTTATAAAATAAATATAAATAAGCATTAATTAATATTTGTATTTAAATTTTGGAATAAAAGATAATTGAATATAAACATATTTTAATTAAATGTTTGAAACACAATTAAAACAATAAAAACATCCGAAAAGCGATCCTACGGAGGCGGGAAATTCCAATTATCCCGCGGGGATTTTGACTATCCGGCGGTCGTTGGTCGGATTCATTGCTCGAGTTAAACCCGGGTTTAATGGGTCGAACTGCTCGTGCGTGTTCGTCTCCAAATTGTCTTGGTATGTCGGCTGCGGTCGTTGCATATGAGGCTCGTAGTATTGATCGCGGAGGAGAGCTGTATTGGCGAAGGGGTTCTGGTGCGGCGGCCGCTGCTGGTATGGAAATCGAGCTGAGTCGAGGAAGTTGAGCGGCATCCTGTTGTCCCGGGTTTGCGGGGTTGATGATGATCCCCCCGGAACCAGACCCGGAGGCACCTCGCCCCGCTGCATGACGCCCCGATGGATAAGCGTCGGCGAGAACGCTGAATGCTTGACTCGTCTTGTCGGCTGGAGGTTGTTGGCGTGAACCTCGAAGCTGGGCTGACGCTCCACAGAGCACACGGTAGTCTTCCTCGATTTGCGTCGGGCCTCATGATCGCCGGCGCTCCTCCTCGGCAAGCTCTCGCTGAAAGTATAAAAAAGATATATTACTTTATAATTTAACATTAAGGTTATGAAAATTTTCGATTTAGTATATAATTAATTAACTGAGATGGATGATGTGGGCGGAAATGCTCTGGGTGGACAAGTTGCGGTGGAGAGACAGGATAACGCCCTTTTCGGGCGCTCCGTAACCGCCACGAAGATCTCCTCATCGAAAGGAGGCGCGTCGTTCAAGTCCGGGTACTTCTCCTTTACCCGACTCATATACTCCTCCTAATGAACAAATATCTAATCGATTAGTAGAATATGTGTATAAACCCTTAATTATAGGAGACTAGTTCTTTGTAATAGTTACCTCGAATGTAGTTGCGTCTGGACCATCCCAACGCTGCCGAAAGTCGATGATGGTGACTTCTCGGCGCTCTTTGACGATCATCTCCTCGTATAAGTTACTGCGCCGTTGTCGAGCCGTGCCTCCTCCGCGGCCTCCGAGCTGCTGCGTTGTTGCATTCTTCTCATTACTGTCTCATTGCGCAATAAACTGGAGTGTTGAGCGAGTCGATGAACTTATCCCGGTTGCTTGAGGAAAGTAGGGTGTTTGTGCTCCCTTGATGATCGAAGTTGGGATTTTCGTCATTGAGAGGGTACTTGTCTTTGTAAGTCCTGGAGGATCTTCCCCTTCCGCCCCTATACATCTTGGCCCAAAACTTGTGCAACGTCCTCTCGGCGTCACCTGTAATGGTTGACGGCGGGTACCAAACATATTTTTCTGTGACAAGAAAAGTTTAGGTGAGTAATGTATATAAATATTTATAAGAAAAGTATATGTTAAAATTAAATCGTTTACCGCAAATTTTGCGATCCACGCGTTCTTCTCCGCTTCGGTGAATGTCGAGTACTTGTCCGGGACACCGCAGTAACTGTCTCGGAAAACGCGTTGCACATCTTGGTAGACCCGTGAAGCTTGGAGCCAAGACTACATATATTCATTTGATTAGAAATAGATATGTGGAAGACCGAAACGAACGTATGAAATGAACAACTTGCGGCTGCGAGAATCATCCTCCTCCCATCACCAAGTGTACGTGGCGGCGGGAGCAATCGGGCCATCTCATCCTCGATGGGCCCGTCGGTCTCCACGCGGTCATGCTGACCTTCGACCGTGTCCTGCGAGTCTGATAGGTGCGAGGAAGAAGCTGATGCAGGTGATGCTCGGCCAGAACCACGACCTGTGCGACCACTGACTCCAGAACCGTGTCCCGCAGAACCACGGCTTGTGTGACCACGTCCCCTGGAACGTCCGGATCCGGAACTACGTCCGGTGGAACCACGTCCTGACTCGTGACTATCATTCGGACCCGCCATATCCTTGCGATAAGTTAACTTTAGTATACTATTTTTATATTACTTTACTATTTTCGTATTACTTTACTATTTTCAACATTTTTAATACTTTAGTATTTAATTTTAGTATTACTTTACTATTTTCGTATTACTTTACTATTTTAGTATTACTTTAGCATTTCCAACATTTTTAATACTTTAGTATTTAATTTTAGTATTACTTTGGCATTTTAGTATTACTTTACTATTTTCGTATTACTTTACTATTTTCAACATTTTTAATACTTTAGTATTTAATTTTAGTATTACTTTACTATTTTCGTATTACTTTAGTATTTTCGTATTACTTTACTATTTTCAACATTTTTAATACTTTAGTATTTAATTTTAGTATTACTTTACTATTTTCGTATTACTTTAGTATTTTCGTATTACTTTACTATTTTCAACATTTTTAATACTTTAGTATTTTAGTATTACTTTAGTATTTTAGTATTACTTTAGTATTTTAGTATTACTTTACTATTTTCAACATTTTTAATACTTTAGTATTTAATTTTAGTATTACTTTACTATTTTCGTATTACTTTAGTATTTTCGTATTACTTTACTATTTTCAACATTTTTAATACTTTAGTATTTTAGTATTACTTTAGTATTTTAGTATTACTTTAGTATTTTAGTATTACTTTAGTATTTTCAACATTTTTAATAAACTAGTATTTAATTTTAGTATTAATTTTAGTATTTCTTTAGTATTTTAGTACTTTAGTGTTTTAGTATCTAATACTCGCTTAATTATAAAGTAATAATTGAAATTATCTAATAATCGATTCATTATAAAGTAATAATTAAACTTATCTAATAATCGCTTAATTATCTAATAATCACCGAAATTATCTAATAATCATTACAAAATTATATAATAACCACGAAATTATGGATTAATCATTCAAATTATCTAATAATCAGAAAAATTACCTAATAACCTAATACTCACACAAATTACCTAATAACCACAAATCACCCAAATTAGCTAATACTCACACAAATTACCTAATAATCTAATAATCACACAACTTATCTAATAATCACACAAATTACTTAATAATAACTAAAATTTCGAGTTTAATCTGAAATTGTAAATAAATTTCGTATTTATTACCTTCGGCGGCGGTGGTGAGAGACTCCGGCGGTGGGCGCGGTGGTTGGCGAGGATGCAGGTGCTGTCGGCCGGCCGGCGTGACAGTGCGGCAGAGGAGGCCGGTTGCGAGAGGGAGGCCGAGGGAGACGGTTGCGAGAGGGAGGCGAGAGGGGAGGGAGGCCGGTTGCGCGAGAGAGGGAGGAGAGGGGAGGGAGGCCGGTTGCGCAGAGAGGGAGGCTGAGGTTCGGCGAAAATGGTGCGTGTTTGAAGTTTTATTCATCAGTAACGCCTCAGGCGTTACCAGGGCGTTACCACATTTACCTTTAATTCGAAACAGTGGCGGCCGGGAATCGAAAAGACAGTGGCGCCTATGGCGTTACTAGGCGTTCTTGTCCGACCTTTAATTTGAAGCAGTAAACGCCCGGAAAGCGAAAATACGGTGGCGCCTAGAGCGTTAATAGGGCGTTCTTGTCAAAATTTCGAATTACTCCCCATTTCAAATTCGTTAATATTTCCAAATTACCATAATACATTAGTATTAAAGTATTACTTTAGTATTTTTGTATTTTTGTATTTTACTATTACTTTTGCAAATTATCATATTACTTTGGCATTTTATTATTACTTTACTATTATTTTACAAATTAATATTTGCAAATTTTCAACATTTTTAATACTCTTGTATTTTAGTATTACTTTAGCATTTCCAACATTTTTAATACTTTAGTATTTAATTTTAGTATTACTTTAGTATTTAAGTAGTACTTTCGTATTTTAGTATTACTTTAGTATTTTAGTATTACTTCACTATTATTTTTGTATTTTAGTATTACTTTACTATTACTTTTACAAATTATCATAACACTTCTGTATTTTATTATTACTTTCTTGTTATTTTACAAATTAATATTTGCAAATTTTCAACATTTTTAATACTCTTGTATTTTAGTATTACTTTAGCATTTCTAAAATTTTTAATACTTTAGTATTTAATTTTAGTATTACTTTAGTATTTAAGTAGTCCTTTAGTATTTTAGTATTACTTTAGCATTAAATACGTAGTGTTACAACATTCCAACATTCAAACTTAGAATACGTAGTGTTACAATTCCTTAGAAATGTCTACAAGTTTAATTATCCTCATCCATCGTAATATTATCAAGTGTCACCCGTTACGGCTCCGCCTCGTGGTCAACCAATGAAATACTCACATCATCGTCTACCACGCCTATTGTTTCCTCAATTCGTTGCTCTGCAGAGGGTCGACATCTTTCAGATCTCGTCGTCCAACATCACCTTTGAAATGTCGGGCTTCATCTTGAAAAGCGTTCCATCGCTTTTTCAGATTCCGCCGCTTGAAGGGTACTCGATATACACAACTTGTTGTGCGACTTCTGCAAGAATGAAAGGGTCGTACACCTTCCATCGGACTGCGTGTTCTATATCTGTAATCCCGGAGTGCTTATCCGTAGTCACCGCGGTATATGGGTCAAACCACGTCCCCTGGAACACGGTCAACTTTGATTTGTTGTAGCGAAGCACGAGAATTTCATCGATCCAGCCATAAAAATCAACATAATCTTCCTCACTCGTATCCCCAAAAACACAAACACCCCAGTTAGCAGTTGTCCTCTTCCGGCCGTTATCTTTCGTATGAAACCTGAAACCGTTAACAACTGAGCCGCCCCAGGATTTCGCCGTTCGATGCGGCCCGCATGCTAAGTCATACAGTGCCGGAGGCAACAACCACCGATTCGTCGCGAGCGAAGTTCATAAACCACGCCGCAAAATTGGTAAGTCTGTACTTATCCAAACCATCGGTTGCCAATGCCGGGTAATGAGAACACGAAATTTCGTTGAATTGGCTGCATGTATCGCCAAAATTAAATTATTCAACAATAATTGTCATGGTATAAAAATTGGACGAAAAGGATAATTACCTTATATATGGTTCAACCTCCGGACAGTTCATGAGAATATATGTTTGCACATGATGCATTTCTTTGTCTGTCGAGTTCTCTATTCCTCAATTCCTCGAAGTTCTTGGTTGGATGGTTAAAGATTGATAGACTGTTTTCATTATCCACTGCGTTGTACACTTCATTGCGTATCATCGGATTGACACGTGTACCGAGATTGTCATCCATGTAATGTTCTGAAAATAGCACTATCTCTTGCACCAAATACTTCTCAATAATCGAGCCTTCTTTAAATTGTTTGTTAGTGCATTTTTGTTTCAGTGTCTTCATGCACCTCTCAAACCCATACATCCACCAAAATTGCACAGGCCCACAAGTTTTAAGCTGCCACGGTAGATGCACAGGTAGGTGTTCCATGGAGTCGAACAACGCTGGAGGAAAGATCTTCTCAAGCTTGCACAACGTCACAACAATGAATTCACCCAGCTTCTCGATGTCCTCCAAGCGGAATTCCTTGGCACAGTTATTCGAAGAATTTGCTGAATTCCGCTATTGGAACCCAAATATCATCGAGCGTTACCACGTAAAACAATTGGAAGTAATTTCGCATAAAAACATGACAATCATGCGTCTTCATGCCGTAAAAGAATTATTGGACATGTTTACACAACTTCCGATATTAGACGCATATCCATCAGGAAGTTTCAGCGTGTTCTTCAACCAACCGCAAACATTCCCAATCTGTTCGTGACTCAACGTGTAAACTGCCTTCGGTTTACATGGTCTTCCGTTACGACCGGGAAACAAATGCAACTCACTTCGGATTTTCATCGCTTTGAAGGTCGAGTCGTGAGTTTTCGTTGTCTTTACTCTTCCCGATCGATTCATAAGCGTGTAGAAGATATTGTCGAAGCAATTTTTCTCTATATGCATAACATCGAGGTTATGTCGACCAACAAGCGAGGCCGATCGGCAACTCCCGGAAAATCGATTTCTTTATCCAATTGTCGTCACACCAAATCCATCCGGTCGTTGTTTGTCCCAATGTGAACCAAAAGGCGGGAACTGAATCTCGTTAATCTCTGCTAGAATTTCCTCACCAGATTTATACCTAATTTTGTCACGTCGTTCTCTAAAACCCCATGTGATGCTATCATTACGATATCTATCTTGTGAGGTAAAAATCTTCGATGACAACCCCACCAACAAGCTTTACGTCCATGTGTTAAGCTGGAAGCTAGACACATCATCCATACGGTATGGACATGCAAGTCTTCCATGCGTACTCCAACCAGATAGCATACCGTATGCCGGGAAGTCACTAATAGTCCAAAGCAGACAAGCTCGCATTGTAAAGTTCTTTCTACGATGCGCATCCCAGGTTTGAACGCCCGTCGTCCATAGATAGTTTAACTCATCAACTAACGGACGCAAAAAGACATCAATGTTACGCCCCGGTGATCGAGGTCCCGGTATTAGCAGCGCCATGTAAATGTACGGTTGTTTCATGCATAAATCAAGAGGCAAATTATAAACTGTGATGAAAACCGGCCACATCGAGTAAGTGCTACCAGTGTCAGATAATGGGTTAAATCCATCAGTGCATAGCCCTAATCGAACATTTCCTACCTCTCCAGCAAAATCAGGATACAGACTCATCGATGTGTTTCCACGCCCGCGATTGGCTAGGGTGTCCAATAATACCATTTGCGTTCCCGTTTGCCCTTACATGATAACTCATAAATTCAGCTGTTTTCGATGGTGATAAAGTCGTTTGAGGCGGTCGATGATTGGAAGATAACGGAGAACCTTCTTTGGCTTCATTTTACGGTGACCACAACGATTAAGTCCCCCACGAGTATAGCGTTCTGCACCGCACACTCCGCAATGAACCAAATGCCCGAATATGCTGTGAAACAACATACAATTATTCTCGTATGCATGAATTTTTACATACGGTAAGCCTAAGTCTCTGATCAGCTTCTTCGTCTCTGCCGTGCTCTGTGGCAAGGTTTTCTCTCCAAGCAATATTTCGTCCACGACTTTCATCATTCGCGACCACCCGGCATCTGATATGTTGCTCTGACTTTTCGCACTCAAAAACTTTGCCAACACAGATAACTTCTTATGCTCAGCACGACACCCTTCATATAAAGGCTGTGAGGCAGCTTGCATCAAGTTATAAAATTTTTGCGCCTCTTCATTAGGAGTTTCCACTTCCATTTCATCTTCAATCTCATGATCATTTTCATTACTGTTATCATAGCCATCATTTTCAACATAATCATGATCATTTTCATCATTGTCATTATTGTCATCATTTCCAACAGTTTCATGTTCAGAATTGTTGTACCGCAATCCTAAACCTTCATGAACCATTTGTCCGACGTCCCATCCTTCATAGTTCTTATTCAATTCTGTTTAAGTACTCGCATGTGCATTAATGGATGACGAAGCTTCGTAATTCATTCGATTAAAACCTCCATAGACCAACGGATTGATCGGTATCGCCTCACCATGACAATCCCAAATATAGTAATCAGCCTTAAAACCGTACTCACATAAATGAGATCCAATCAGTAAATTTATCATAAAAGTATCTGTTTTTGCATTTCTTACGGACATTTCATCATGTCCCATCCTTTCGATTCAGCATCTCTGAAAGCAAACTCCAAAACGTCTTGATCCCTCCCAAAATCGAGGATTTAATTCACAACTACCTTTCAAACCGCCGATACATCCACGCGCGTCCTTCATCCATTTCAACCACTCCTACATATACATATATATAAATGAATAACAACACATAAAAATTAACAAACTACAACACTCATTTTCATCACAACGTATATATTCTTTAAATTAATTCGTCCTAATTAAGGGTGCATGGGTCTATCCTATTCATAAAAGTACAATTAGTAAATCAAACTTCTCTGGTCGCATATGCATAACTTGTACGTCGTACATAAATTTTGGCAGCATTTCGCCTCAGTTCCTCATTATACCATTTTTCAGATATTAAATTCTGAGTTTGGTATAACAAGGAACGAGACTGAAACGAGCGAAAATTAATCATATACAACTATCAGAAAAGTTCAACGTACCGATTACACTTTTACAAACTGTCCAACCTGGACAATCCATGAATATTCAATAGAATATTATATTTTATAACATTATTTCCAAACTTGAAAATAACGTTACAAATATTATATTCTACGTAATATCCACAGACAGGAACTATAGCTAAAATTAAATCTATACCCTAACATTTATATATTTTCCAACATTTACTAAAATAACTATACTTAATAAAAAATTAAAAACATTACAAAAACTTGAAAATAAACAATAAAACATTGTACCTTAGCTCAATATCTGCTTTCAATACCTTTGGAGAAGCACAACTTCTTCAAAAAATTAGAGGGCTGAGCTGAGACGCCGGAGGGAAGAGGAACTTCGGCTGAGGGGCTGAGGTTCTGCGAAGTTTTGCAAACGCAAATGAAGGAGAAAGGGAATGGGGCGTGTCTGAAATAGGGCAGTAACGCACACTGGCATTACCCGGGCGCTACTCTATCCGACAAACTCTGACCAGTAGCGCCCAGAGTAATGCCCCGGGCGCTACTAATACTTTCGGCCCACAGTAACGCCACATGGCGTTACCAGGGCGCTACTAGTTCGACACGCCTCGACCGGTGGCGCCACGAATAACGCTGAGGCGCTCTGCGCTTTCGGCCCCATAGTAACGCCCTTGAGCGTTACAGGCGTGCTTGAGTTGCCTCCAACTACGTAGTGGTATAGCTAAATAAATGCAAGTAAAATCTCTATCAAAAACACTTACTGGCCTATCCTCGCAATCAGTCGACCGTCCGGTGCTCTCTCTGGTGGTGGTAGAATCGGGTCTGATCCTGTGGAATTACTATCGAGCGTACGCAAACCGGTGCCTCTACATCTGCCTCGGCGTGCATTAGTTCTTGGGGGAGGCGGCGGCTGCGCTATGGTTAGGGTACCCCTATGTACGGACCCGCTCGATTGGCGATCCTCATCATCCCCATGGCTCGCAGTAGTCCGCGCCGAACGACCACGGGTCGCACGAGAGAACTGCCTCCCTTGTGAACCGGACGCAGAGTCATGTCGGCTCTGATCATCCTCTCGTGGTGTATCATCATCCATATCTCGTTGAAAAAACAATTCATGTTTACTTCATACATATTTTTCACAAAGCATTCAACATCACAGAAGCAACGGCTTAATGGTTCTACACAGTTGGCTACTAATTGACCCTACATTGCTTGGTGTAACAACTTACTTAACCTCTAACCATAAAACCCTTCCAAAAAAAAAATTCTATACGCATATAACTCAATGCAGTTATAATGAAGCATACGGATAAATTGAGAAACAAAAAGCATGTGCCCATTCATGCACAAGGTCCATAATACAAAGTTCCAATTCCTTACAGAAAAGGACATGTCCAACTAGACTAATTAATGCTATAATTCCTTATAGAAAACGACATGGGCTTATTATTCCTTAATAAAAACGACATGTTCTAATTCCATATAACAGGAGGCTGTTGCAATTTTAAAAGCTCCATGTGTAGCAATTATCAGATGAGCACAAATCAGTAGCAAACTAAACCAATTAATGGTAGTGAACAAAAGGATGGGGCAAGTTATACCTGCACCGGGGCGGTGACGAGGAGTGTACCGGCGAGACGGGACGCAGCGAGAAGAGGACGACCGGCGGACGGAGGAGCTGCGTTGGCCGAAGAGGAGATGACCAATTTCGTTTTCTAAGTCGGTGAACTGAGAAGAGAAGGGGAGTTGGAGGGTTGTAATGGTCAAACTGCGGCTTATTGCACATAAAGCCGCAATACAATATGGGCCTGGGCTGTAAAACTGGATAGGAGCGCAATAAGCCACGCAATAAAAGCCCAAACCCACAGTTCTTTGCGTTTCTATACGCATTACTCCACAATATAACTGCGTAAGGCCAAATTTAATCTTTTTGTTTCTCTCGAACATTTTATCCTGAATCTATACATGCTTTGATTCTTCAATTGTCAAATCTGTGTTATGTGTTCTCCCAAAAAATTTTATTCTTTGATTAAAAATAGATAGACCGGATCCGGGAACCACCGTGTGACGAAGATCATCACGTATGTGAGGATTCACATGTGTGCCAAGATTATTATCCATGTAATGTTCACAAAAAATAGCAACCTCTTGTATCAAATACTTCTCAATAATCGAGCCCTCCAAATATTGTTTGTTAGAACATTTTGCTTTCAACCTCTTCATCATCCTTTCGAAAGGGAACATCCACCAAAATCGGACAGAACCACAAGTTCGGAGATGCCAAGGTAAATGCATAGTTAGATGTTCCATAGAGTCAAAGAATGATGGAGGGAAGATCTTTTCAAGTTTGCATTGTCCTTCGTTTTCTCTTTCATGTTCGTCACAGTGTAGAAAATATTATCGAAATAGTTTTTCTCAATATGCATTACATCGAGACAATGTCTGACTTCCAAATTTACCCAGTACGGTAACTCTCAAAATATTGATTTCTTTATCCAATTATGCTCCTCACCAAACTTAGCAGCCCGTACTTTGTCCCACGGCGCCCCGAATTGGGGGAATACGATTTTATTGAGCTCGCTTAAGATCTGGTGCCCTGTTTTGTACTGACATGGACTCATCCGATCTGTTGCACCCCAAGACTTGCTATCCTTGCGGAGAACATGTCGACAAGGTAAAAATCTTCTGTGACAACCCCACCAACAAGCTTTTTTCCATACTTTAACTGAAAACTATTGACATCACCCATACAGTATGGACAAGCAAGTTTTCCGTGGGTACTCCAGCCTGATAACATTCCGTATGTCGGGAAATCACTAATTGTCCAAAGCAAAAATGCTCGCATAAAAAAGTTCTGATTATTATACGTGTCCCAAGTTCGCACTCTAGTGGTCCACATAACATTTAACTCATCGATTAACGGACGTAAAAAGACATCAATGTTCCGTCCCGGCGATCGTGGACTCGGAATGAGCAACGGCATGAAGATGTATGCCTCTTTCATGGAGAGATCAGGAGGTAAATTGTAAACAACCATAAAAACCGGCCACATCGAGTATGATGACCTTGAATCTGACAATGGGTTAAAGCCATCGGTGCACAATCCCAATCGCACGTTTCTGATATCTGCTGCAAAATCTGGATAACACTCGTCGACGTGTTTCCAAGCTTGACCTTTGGATGGATGTCCAATGGTACCGTTCTGACTTGATCTAGCATGATAAGTCATAAGTTCTGCCGTTTTGGATGACCCATACAGCCGCTTCAGTCGCTCAGTTATTGGAAGATAACGTAATAAAATCTTTTTCTCCTTCGGTTGCATCGTTGTGCCGTCCACTTGAAACCTATCCGCACCATAAATTCTGCAATTCATTAGTGTACTATAGTTACTGTAAAACAACATGCAATTGTTCTCACATGCATGAATCTTTTTGTATGGTAACCCCAACTCTTTCATCATACTCTTTGTTGTACACATAGACGTCGGCAGTGCGTTTCCTCCCGGTAATATTTGGTTGATCACTCCAATCATAGCTTCAAAAAATGCATCAGAAACATTGTGCTGACTCTTCAAACTCAGTAATTTGCACATAATTGATAATTTGGTGTACTTATCATGACATCCTTCGTATAAAGGTTGTGATGCAGCATTTAACAGTTCAAAAAACTTGTGTGTATCTTCATTTGGCACTTTTACGGGAGAAATTTCTTCATGGTCACTATGAAGATTTTCTTCATGATCATTTTCATCACACCTAGCACTATGATCATGATAATCAAATGCATCACAGACCATTTGTTCGTAATTACCACATTCTTCATTACCCTCACCAAGATTATTTCCAGTACTTGAACTTGCAATATTTGATGATGATGATGCTTCATGGAATTGATTAAAACCTCGATAAATACAAGGATTAATCTCAACATGTTCACCATGACAGTCCCACACATAATAATTTGGTTGAAAGCCATCTAACAATAAATGATTACCAATTGTAGGTCGATCATAATAATATCTGTTTTTACACTTTCTACAAGGGCATTTAACTAATTCAACCCCGTCTGATTGAGCGACGTTAAACGCAAAATTCAAGAATTCCTCGAGCCCGTTCCAAAATCTCAAACTTATATCACGAGTCCCTTTGCGAAAACGCTGGTACATTCAATCACGTCCTCCGGCCATATACGAAAAGACCGCCTTTCTGTTTATGAATAAAAAAAATAACAAGCATTTACATGGATGTACACATACATATATATATAAATATACATAATTAAATAAATATATATTTATATATATATAAATTACTTTTCACAAAACTTCATTACTCCTAATAGGGTACATGAGACCTATCCTATTCATAAAAGTACAATCGATATTAAAGTTTTATACTTCTGAAAGTACAACTGGTACAGTTACATTAATTTCGGTAGCATTTCACCTTAGTTCCTCATTGTACAAAATTTTGGGAATATATAACGCCCAAAGCAAGTACGAGGAACACTACGTACAGAAGGCAGGCGTCACTGCGGCCAAACGCGCAGTTGGCCCGTGGTACCAACTGCGGCGACGGCCGCAGTGAACGCCGCAGTTGGAATGTCGGCAGTTTTGATCTCACTGCGGCCGAGGCCGTGGTACTTACTGCGGCCTCACTGCGGTGAGTGCCGCAGTAAGACTGGCAGCAGCTGCCAACCATTTTGGCGGCGCCGCCAATGCATCTGCGGCCATCAACTGTCTTTGGCATGATACAAAGAATTTTTGTGAAAAAAATTAATTGTTATAAATATTTAGTAACTATTATTTAAATTAGTAAATTAACATATAATAATAATGTTAACTAATTAAGAAAGTAATTATTAATTGAAATAAATATAAATTGGTACGAACTGGAATATAATTAACCGGTTACATCCTAAAAATATTCTGATAATTCTAATTCTAATTGTTCGGAGGACGCCGATTTAGAAAATCGTCAAAATCCTGATCTTCCATATTGAGGAAGTTGCTAAAAAAGTTGATCGGGGGTTCTCCGATGTCCGCGCGGCTCGGGTGATATTCATCTTGGGCGGAGTGGAGGGTGAGGTTGGGATTCGAGAAGGCGGCCTCGGAGGATGCTCGTGGCGTGGAGGAGGCCGGGATGGTCCGGCGACAAAAGACTCGCACGTCGGAGAGTCGGACATGTCCCCCGCGTAGCGCCGACCAGATCTTTGCGATCGCCGCCCGGTCGAACGCGCGTCATCTCGTGCGCCCGGGCTTCCACTGGCTGCCACTGGCTGCAACGTCTGTCTGCGCACGAGCGGCGTTGTCCTCGAGAGTGGCGACCACCATCTCAGGTCGCTGATCTCATCCATGTCCCTCGATCTTTGCTCCTCCGGGTCGATCTCGCTGAAATCAAAATTACGTTTTGAAATCTGTTATACTTATAATGAATGTCTGTAAATGTATGGAAGTGGTAAAAGTTCAATTCTATTACTGCGACGGCCGAGGTTGCTCGAACAGCTCGGGCTGAGAAAGGCTGGGGCGGGACACCGACCCATCGCCCTCGCGTGGGCGGGCCCAAGACATCGGTGTAGATGTCCTCATCAATATCGGGAACGCCCGTCCGCCCCATACTTCTCGATCAAGCGCTTCTTGTACTCCTCCTAGTTAAGATTAAGAAAATTTGTGTTAATGAATAATAAATTGAATACTTTAAACATATAAATGGTTAAAAAACGACCAAAACTTACCAAGGCCCTATTTTCCTTGCCCAGCCAGTCCTCCCCGAACTGGTCCACCCGCAGCCGCTGTCCCGCCTTCTCGCACTTCCAATTAAAATATGTTAGGTATTCAGAAGTATCTTTATACATACGTAATTATGTATAAATATTTTAACAAACTTACCATCTCCTCATAAATTGTCGCCTTTGACTTGTTGCCATGCGACTTAAAGACTGGTCGTTTGTCGCTCTTGGCATTTCTCTTGTTCCGCGCGGAGTTGACCTTGAACTCCGCTGCTGCGAATACTCGAGCAGCGGCTTCCACTTCGCCGGTTCTATCCTCGGCGGAGGCATGTCCAGCCACTCCATGTAGTTGGGAGCCTCGCGATCGAGGGGACATCTCTTGGGCCCAATCCGGATATTGTCTGGGTGTTCGGTAGAACTCCGCAAACCGGGAATGGAGCTTCTCCGTAAATTTGTTATCCGTCCACGAATCTGCTCTGTTCGAGAAAACATCAAAACGTTGAAAGTTATAGAATTAGTTTTAAAAAGTATATAGAAATGTATAGTGCAATAACTAGTATTTGTATTACCGAGAATCTGTGGACGTAGTCACCTTTGCTCATCCGCGGGAGGTCGGAGTACGTAGGCGGGAAGCCTTTGAACTTGCTGGCGACGATCGCCCCGACCGCCTTGGGCACGCCCGACGTCGCTTGTTTCAAACTGCATAAGAGTTGAATGTTACGTGCAGAAATAAAATACTAAAATTAGTAAATTTATGAAAACTTAAAATTTAAAACTTACTGGCCGATGTGCGCGACCAACCTCCCATCAGGACCCCTCTCGGGCGGGGGAAGAGGAGGCGCGGGAGGTCTGCTGCGTCGGCCCAGGCAGGTCGAGCATCGGGCCGAGGAGGAGGAGGGGTCGGGCTGCTCCACCGATTCGGTGTGCTCCGGTGTCTGGGACGACGGTCCAGTGGCGGCTCGATGTGCGGGAGCCGCGACCACGCCGTCCGCGAGAGAAATCAAGCGTCTGTGAGCCCGAGCCACGTGAGCCCGAGCCACGTGAACCCGAGCTACGGGATGGTGTGTCCGCCATACCTCGAACCATTCAAAAATTCACTAATTTCACTAATTTAATTAATTTCACTACTTTGTCTAATTTAATTAATTTCACTAATTGCACTAATTTAACTAATTCCAACTAATTTAGTTAAATTCACTAATTTCACTAATTCATTAATTTCAACTAATTTCAGTAATTTCAATTAATTTGTCTAATTTAATTAATTTCTCTAATTGCACTAATTTAACTAATTTAACTAGTTTAGTTAAATTCACTAATTTCACTAATTCATTAAATTCAACTAATCCACAAAATTAACTAATTTAACTAATTTAATTAATTTCACTAATTTCAGTAATTTCAATTAATTTGTCTAATTTAATTAATTTCTCTAATTGCACTACTTTAACTAATTTCAACTAGTTTAGTTAAATTCACTAATTTCACTAATTCATTAAATTCAACTAATCCACAAAATTAACTAATTTAATTAATTTAATTAATTTCACTAATTCACTAATTTAACTAATTCACTAATTTCAACTAAATTTCAACTAAATTCACTAATTCTCTATTTTCACTAATTTCAACTAAATTCACTAATTCACTAATTTAATTAATTTCAACTAAATTCACTAATTTAACTAATATCAATAATTCATTAATTTCACAAAATTCACGGATAACTCCACAAAATTCACAAAATTCCAAATAATCTCAAATAATTTCACAAAATTCATAAATCCACAAAACTCACAAACTAACCTATTCCACAAAACTCCAACTAATATTCCAATTGATTTAAACTAATTTCTATTCAAAAATTCAAAAACACAAATCAATGAAACAAATTCAAAAAACTCAAAAACTAACCGTGGAATTCGAAAATAAAACTCACCTGGGGCAAGGGGAGGCTGCGGCGGTGCGGCGGTGACGAGCCCGAGCGGTGGCGGCGGCCCGATGGCGGTGAGGCGGTGGTTTTGGGAGGAGAGGAGACGAACCGAGAGTGAAATGTGAAGAAGAAGACGTTTCAGCTTTTTAATATCAGTCACTGCGGCCTCACTACGGCAACTGCCGCAGTGACGTAAATGGGCTGGGCCTCACTGCGGCCGCACTGCGCACGAGGCCGCAGTGAGGCCCAGCCCATTTGGCTCACTGCGGTTTGGCCGTGGTGAGGCCGCAGTGAAGCCCACAAACAGCCAATTTCGAACTTTTCGTTTCCCCCCAAATTAATTATGCATTTGGATATTGTGGGGCCCACGTAAATTCGGCAAAAACTTACAATTTTGCCCAAACATCTTTGGAACTTACAATTTAACCCAAATTTATTATGTATTTGGATATTGTTTAGAATTACGAATTTAGTACAAATATCGTCCGAGAGTACAAATTCAAATAGGAGATATTCTACTACAAATCCACAGGAACGTCATCGTCATCGTCATACGCCTGGTCATTTTCCACATCGTTATCCACTTCAAGTATATCGGTATGGGCACGGTGATCTAGTAATGACATGCTTTCATCGGGGCCGGTCGTATGGTTTCACCAAGTGTTGTCGATTCTTGTAAAGGATGTTCCGTACCAATCTAAATGCAGTGCATCGATTACAATGGCACTTGCATTATCAACACTTTCGTCCCTAAATCGGCGGGGTTTCGTTTTGAAAACTGTCCACCAGTTTCTCAGGTCACGACGCTTTGAAGGATATTCGACGTATACCACCTGTTGGGCCTGGCTTGCAAGAATGAATGGATCATCAGGATATAGTCGGGATGTGTAGTCGACATCGATGACCCCTGAAATTTTATCGGTGCGGATGCCTTTAGTGGTCGAAAACCACGTACCCTTGAAGACTGTAAGACTATTGTTCCTGTACTGAAGAACAAGAATTTCGTCAATCCAGCCATAGAAATCCAAATAGTCCTGCGCATTTGTGTCCCCCAGAACGCAGTAGCTTCTGCATGAACACATGACAATCATGAGTTTTCATACTGTAAAAAGTGTTGTTTGCCGTATTGACACATCTGCCAATGTTAGAGGCATACCCATCGGGAAGTTTAACGATATGCTTCAACCAATAGCAAATCATCGCAATCTGATCATCGTTTAACGTGTATAACGCCTTCGGTTGAAATGGTTTCCCATTCCGGCCAATGCTCAAATGCAGTTCATCACGGATATTTAACTCCTGCAAATCGCGTCTCGACTGTGCATTATCCTTTGTTTTCCCTTTCACGTTCAGAACTGTGTAAAAGATGTTATCAAAACAGTTTTTCTCAATGTGCATTACATCCAGACAGTGGCGTACTCTCAAGTCTGCCCAATACGGCAACTCTCAGAAAATTGATTTCTTAACCCAATTGTGCTCATCGCCAAACTTGTCAGCCCTCATTTTGTCCCACGGTGTTCCGAATGCCGGGAATACAATCCTATTAAGATCCCTTAAGATCTCATGACCTGACTTATACGCACACGGATGACTACGGTCAGTTTGTCCCCACGATTCGGTATTGTTACGCAGAGCATGCCGACGTGGTAAAAATCTCCTATGACAGCCCCACCAACTGGTTTTCCGTCCATGCTTCAACTGAAAGCTATTAACATCACCCATGCAGTACGGGCATGCAAGTCTTCCATGCGTACTCCAGCCCGATAGCATTCCGTACGCCGGAAAATCACTTATCGTCCAAAGCAAACATGCTCGCATAACAAAATTCTGATTACGGTGCGCGTCCCAAGTTTCCACTCCCGTATTCCATAAAACTTGTAGCTCCTCAATCAGTGGACGTAGAAACACGTCAATATTACGGCCAGGAGATCGGGGACCTGGAATTAGCCGAGGCATGAAAGTGTACGGCTCCTTCATGCCCAAATCAAAGCGGCGATTGTAAACAACGATGAATACCGGCCACATCGAATACGATTGTCCTGTTTGAGACAACGGGATAAAGCCATCAGTACTTAACCCCAATCGTACGCTTCGGTACTCGTGAGAAATCCGGATACATTTCGTCGACGTGTTTCCAATCCTAACCTTGATATGGATGTCCAACAGTGCCATATACATTTCCTCTCGCTCTAATATGATACGTCATGAACTCTGCGGTTATAGACGACTGGTAAAGACGTTGTAGCCGCTCAGTGATTGGTAAATATCGCAAAACCTGTTTCGGTTTCGGTTTCTTACCCGGGGCACACACTTGATACCTATCCGCTCCACACACCCTACAATTCAATAACTTGCTGAAGCTACCGTAGAACAACATACAATTATTCTCGCAAGCGTGAATTATTTTATACGGTAACCCCAGCTCCTTCAACATAGCTTTCGTACTAAACATGCTTGTTGGCAACGAATTTCCTCCGGGTAATAGTTCATTGATATATCTGATCACCTCAGAGAAAAAGGCATCTGATACGTTGTGTTGACTTTTCATACTCAACAACTTCGCTACAACCGATAATTTGGTGTACTTATCACCACAACCTTCATATAGAGGTTTTGATGCATGCTCCACTAGTTCAAAACTGCTGCGCCTTTCGCTTGGCACTTGGGAGCTGAAACGTCCTCATCGTCATTACTCGATCATTTTCAAAATTATTAGAGTGCTCATGAAACCCAAAAGCGTCACGAACCATTTCTTCGTAAGTCGGCCGTTCTTGGCTACCATCGGAAGAATTATGTATTCCAAAGACTTGTACTTGCGCGATTTGATGATGTCGACGCTACTTCGTCAAAGCGATAACCTCGATAGACACATGGATTGATCTCGTGTCGCTCACCATGGCAATCCCACACATGATAATTGGGTGTAAATCCGTCTAACAGTAAATGATTGCCAATTGTAATTCGATCATAATAGTATCTATTTTTACAAATTGTACACGGGCATTTCACCAGTTCTTCTCCATTCGATTTAGCAACAACAAAAGCGTAATCCAAGAATTCCTGAAGTCCGGTGAAAAATCTTTCACTTATATAGCGAGTCCCTTCCTCAAAGCGCTGATACATCCAATCACGTTCTTCGCCCATTTACGGTCTTTCCTATATATGATCGTTCATTCATCAATAAAAACAATAAACATGCACAATTAATATTCACATACCATTTTCGCCTAATCCAGATCCAGGGTGCATGGGTCCTATCCTGTTCATAAAAGTACTATTAGTGAATAAACTTTTATCGTTGCGCACGTAAAGCGTAATTACATAAATTTCGGCAACATTTCGCCTTAGTTCCACACTATACCATTTCTCCGGAATATTACTCCCGAGCATGGTATAACGTGGAACAAGACGAAAATGCGACCAAAACTTATGTAATCCGCTCGATTTACATACACAACCATAAAAGTTTAATACACCGATAGTAAACTTTTACAAACCTGTCCAACTTGGACAATCCATGAAAACTCTGTGCAATATATTATTTCACACCGTTATTCCAACGTATTGAAATAAAGTGTAAAAAAAATATATTCTTACAAGTTTTCATAGACAGGAACTACGGCTCAGCTAATTTAATTAAATTACTTAAAAATAAACTAAAATTACATACATAACTTAAATTGAATTAAAAACTCTATAGGCATAAATAAATAAAAAATAAAATATTTATTACCTCAATAATACACCTGAAATCGACGGTACCGCAACTTCCTCCAGAACTTCAGAGAATTGAGAGATGAGAAATTTGTTACGCGGTTGAAATGAAGTGGAAGGAAGTGGAGGGGTATTTATAGACTGCCCTACTGCGGCCTCATCCGCAGTTATGGCCGCAGTAGGGTGGGTGGTAGGTAGGGCACGTGGAGCACGAGGCACTTACTGCGGCCGAACTGCGGTTAAGGCCGCAGTAACACGAACTGCCACAACGACGCAGTTCGTTCACTGCGGGGAGCTGCTCACTGCGGCCGTAACCGCAGTTACGGCCGCAATGAAAATGGGCTTCCCCACGTAGTGGAACATGGCTGAAATACACCTTCCGAAAATTTATGTAACTGTCACCATGTTCTACGTAGAGAAAGATAAAACATTAATATGACCGATGGTACCTTTACAAACTGTCCAACCTGGACAATCCATGAATATTTTGCAGAAGATATTTTTTACATTCAAATTAAACCTCACTATGGATGTTTATAACTATGTTGTAAAAAATATCTTCTTGCAAATATTCATAGACAGGAACTAAGACAATACTAAAACTATATAAAAATTAGTCACATTAATTAAAAAATACAATAAATCATCAATATACACAAAAAATAACATGAACTAGCTATACAGTTTTAAAATAATTAAGTTTATTATCTTACAAAAATTCAACGACTTGAGATGTTTGGAAAGTTGAAGAACAACCACTGTAATTGCTAATTGTTGGAGCTTCAGCCGGAGCAATTTTTGAGTGAAGAAATGAAATTGGTCGACTTCAGCCGGAGCAACTTCTGAGGGAAGAAATGAAATTGACAGAAGAAATGGAGCTGGTAGGCATTTTAAATAACTGTAATGCGGCCTTTTCCACACTAAATACGTAATTAGCCCAACAACCTGCAGAAGTTAGGTGGAGAGTGAAGGCATGGGAGTAAATTTGCTTTAATTGCGGCTGTTAATTGCGACATAAGTCGCATTACAAAAATAAAATCTTCAATTGCGCTTACCTGTTGCGGCAAAGGGGTAATGCGGTTTAATCCGCACTACTAGCCGCAATATTATCTGCCCCTTCCACGTAGTGGAAAAGAACAAGAGTTGATGAAAAAAAATACTTCCCATTTGGCTTTTTATAATTGAGGGTTTGCTGCTATGTTTGTGTGCTTCTCAAACATCAGTTTTTTGCTAGTATATATAGAAAAACTACAGCCTAACACATAGTTAGTGTATTAATTGAAGAATTGGCAAGTGGAACATTTCAATAGGAGATTTGTATGAAAAAAACTACTCCCTTTATCCCT
Source organism: Stellera chamaejasme (assembly GCA_024586325.1). Taxonomy (NCBI): domain Eukaryota; kingdom Viridiplantae; phylum Streptophyta; class Magnoliopsida; order Malvales; family Thymelaeaceae; genus Stellera; species Stellera chamaejasme. The sequence continues at coordinate 4,439,180 of CM044986.1, forward strand.
CAAAAATTTGTTCCATTTGGCTTTGAGTAAAGTACATTTTTAGTCCCTCAGGTTCTGTGCGTGTCCTATTTTGGTCCACTTTTAAGAATTCGTCATATTTCAGTTCTAAATGTTTGGTTTTCTGTTCTGTTTTGGTCCTACCGTAATTTTTCCGTTAAGTTGGCTGTTAATTAAATTATTTTTACATAAATGCCCCTAAATATACAAACTAATTACACATTTAATAGATGCATGATCACTAAACTTTTAATAAATATTCATATAAGTCCCTCTGCTCAGTTTACGTTCAGCCCTTCTTCTTGATGGGCTCGCCGGAATCTGGGTTTCGCGGCGGAGGCGGCGGCCCGCGGCGGAGCTCGACTTCCGGCGGCGGACTTAGGTCCAGATGGTGGAGAGCAGGCCGATGGTTCCAACGGTGGTGGTGGGAGCGGCCGAATGCGGATGGAATGACGGACCGAAGCGATTAAACGTCGAAACAGGCGGCGGTTTTGTCCGATTTCTCCTTCTCCGGTGCAGCTCCGGCGACGCGAGATGGTGGGCTAACCGTATCTAAAAATGTACTTTACTCATTTGGCTTTACTTGTTCAATGTTTGACTTAAATTTTAACAAAGATAAACTTTAATAAAAAAAATTGATAAAAAATATAAATAGAAAATTTAGATTGTAAATTTTGACACACATATATATTATTTAATTTCTAATATCTAAACATTCATGGAAAAAATCATAGGTTAAAGTGCAATCATGGTCCTGTAACTTTAATTATTGTACCACTACGGTCCTGTTTTAACTTTTGTACCAATAAAGTCCCGTTTTTAAGTTTTTCTTCATCCATGGTTCTTTTCCGTCCATTGATCGTTAACTTTAACGGATATGTGGAAAAATGATAAAATCAGCAACTCAATTGTTTTTAAAAAAATTATTTACACCCTAAATTTTAAACTTAATCATTTAGGCACCCCCAACAGTTTTAAACTTAACATTTTAACCCAAATATTTTAATTAAGCCCAACAACACTCAGCCACCTTCAGATCGCTGGTGGGGGTGGTGGTAGATTTTGCCTCCGAGGGCTGGTGTGACGTCGATGCGTTTTGTCGCAGTCGTCACTGTCATCATCCCTTTTGCATCCCTTCGAAAGGTCCTTACAGGGCGAGGGAATGGGCGAGAAATTCCTTGAGTTTTCCCTGCTCGATCATCTCAGAAATGAGATGTTTGAGTTGCCAGCAGGCCTCGGTGTCGTGTCCACGATCCTTGTGGTATAAGCAGAACTTGTCAAAACCCTTGGTGGTCTTGTGCTGGATGGGTTGAGGCTACTTGGGGACCTTGTTCTGCTTTTCGAGCAGCAGCACGATGTTTGTGCGAGTGTCACAGAGAGGTGGGTGGGGGTCGGAGGTCCTAGAAGTGATGACCGAGAAGGGGTATCTCGATGAATTGGACTCCTTGTTGTATTTCTTGCCCCGATCATTAGGAGAGGATCAGTGGTAGGGTTTGTTGATTTCCTCAGAGTTCATGAATCGATCGAGTTGCGCGATCTATGAACTCACCCATCGTTGTGACGGGATTTTCGTTGATGTTGTATGCGAGCCTTGACTCGCGTTGAAGGCATTGAGTGACGGCCAAGAGTTGCATGTCTAGAGAGAGCCCCTGGACATGGACGGCTTCCGCTTGAGACCATTGAATATAGTCTCGAAGGGGTTCCTCCTTTTGTTGCTTCACCCTCAACAGGTGTTGGACAATCTTTGGGGGTGGTCGGGCGCCCATGAAGTGGCAGAGGAAGGACGAGGCCAGTTTCTTGAAACACATGAAGTGTTGTCCCCGCAATGTTTCGAACCATGTAGATGCGGCCCCCTTGAGGGTGGAGCTAAAAGCTTTGCAGAGAATTGGGTCTGTGGCGCGTGCCATCTCCATTTGAGAGATGTAAAGCCACAGATGATCGACGAGGTCAGAGGTGGAGTCGTAGCTTTCGACCATGTTGATGCGTCGGAGGAGGTCATCAACACAGAGATTCCCAGAGGTGTTGTTCTGATTCTGGGATTGTTCTTCACGATCGTTGGGATGCGGGACGCGTACAGCCTACAGTTCAGCTTTGATGGTTTGTACCATCAAGACCTTCATGTCGTTGAGGATGTTGGATTGGAGTAGTATCATCTGAGCGGGATTGATGATGATAGGCTGTGGGACCGTGGAAGGTCCAAGGAGATTGGCTATGTTAGCCGCTGGTTGTTGTGTGGGCAGCTGCGTCCCTGTTGCCCCGCCGATTGGGAGCAGTGAGGGCGCGCCTGAGGAGCTAGAATTAGCGTCCTCGACATGCACATTGTTGTGAGGATTGTGAGTCCTTCTCGTTTTGGCCATTAGAAAAAACAAGTATCTGGAAAAAGTGATGTGGTTGTTTTCGTTCGGTTCCCACAGACGGCGCCAAACTGATAACCTCCAGGTCAGGCGGTGATGGAAGCTAGAGTGGAGTTGCTCCTGGAACCTCCAAGATCCAAGACACAAAAAACTTTTAGGTGTAGAAGAAAAGGGGGAGGTGTGGGTGTGTAGCCAATACCTTATTTTGGATTGGCGTCACCCCACTTATAGGGTGATGCAAGGGCTTTCCCCATGCTGGGATTGCCGACTCCCAAATTTTAGGGACTGCCATATCCTCAAACAGTGGTGACCTGACATTACGTGAGTGGTCCTTTGATTTGGAGTTGGAGTGTGAATTAAGCTTTGCCTATGCCTGTCAGTCAAGGCCATACCCATGTCAGGATGGTACTTTCCCGCAAATATGACTATGTGGGGAGCACCCTCGTATTGATAGCATATACGAGGTCCCTCGTCGTATGTCCGAGGACCATCGTCGTATATTCGAGGGGGTCCTCGTAATGATGATGTCAGCGTTTGGAACGACCTTCTTGGGCTCATATATATATATATAAAAACTAAATAAACATCTTTCTAATAAAGACACAGCGGCAGTCGCTGCTGTGTTGTTTGGATCCTTCATTTGGGTGTTGAGTTACATTATAGGCTCGAGCTCAATCCGATTAGCTCCATATAGGCTCATTTTAGAGCTCTTCTAAACTATATTATAATCAATAAATAATGATAAAAATTTATGTAAAATGAGTTAATGACTATAGACAATCTTAATCTATAAAAAAAAGCTAAAAGTGACAACACATTTAGGACAGAGAAATTAATATAATTTGAATCTTATATGCAGAACAAGTTGGTAAAACAAAATCTCAAGATGAAGCCAATGTGCATATATAGCGACGCATGCAATGACCACATGAGTTTATTAACCAAAACGTTGATCATAAACTCTCTCTGCTTACTTAAATTTAAACTAGAACACGAAATTGACTGGATACTTACAAACTCTCAAACTGGGGAAAGTGACTGATCTGAGTAGTAGTAACAAACACAATGACCATCACCACGAAGCTCTCTTGGAAAAATTGTTTCAATTGGTATTATTTTAACTCGCATTGTGGTCGGGTTGCAAGAGCAGAGTATGTCAAACGAATCAGGTAACTTGCAGAGGGCATGATCAATACTCATCATCAACTGATAATTATTCTTACGATCTAATTTGGCAAATTTCCAATCGAAATCGAGATCTCGATTGGGCAGGCGGAAGAACATACCAGTTGGCCTGGGATCACCGTAACGTCGGGCGTGTTAGAGACAGAATTGCGGAGAAGAAATCAGATCGTGGCATCGCCGGCAAACACTTCTGAGCTTGAGCAGAGTCTCCGGCGGAAGACGACCAAGATCTGGCACAGCAGATCAGAATGAGAAGCGACGGCGTTAGCCGCTCTCTTGCTTCGACCTCCCCTTCTTCCACGATTCGCCATTTGGGTGCTGAGTTACGGACTCAAATTCGGATCATCTTTAATAGTAAGCGAATCACAAACCCTAATCTAATCTAAACTCGCTCGGCAATCTTTAATAGATTAGGTCAAGGTTTTAATTATTAAAAATATACTCCGTATTATGTAAAGGATTCTTTTTTTTTTTTCCACATTTTTGTGTTCATCGTGTTGCTTTCTACGCTTTCTACTTTTCTACTTTCTCTATTCTCTGACTTTTGAGTAATTCCAATTTGTAGAATCTTCATCTCTCATATGTCAATCATTTTTGTGTGGTCTTCAAGAAGTCATTCCGTCGAGTTTCCTTTATCTTTTACATAATGGTGCTAGATTTGAATGAACTTTCAATTCTAGAAGAATTTCATGACTTGACTGATGATGATTGTATGTTACAGATTTAGTTACGTACTATTATCTACCATATGCACACTATTATCCATGACTGCCCGTAGCCAGCCGCACCACTAGCCAAAACCCCAGCCAACCTCCCTCCTCCAGCGACTCTGCCCAGCTTTCGCAAGCCTTGGCCCACCTCATTGTACCTTGTCGCGACATGCCTTAACCTCATGTCGCCTCCGCCCATGCAACTGTGAGTTACCTTGGCCCCCGGCTCATAGTTCTAGCTGCGGGGCGAGCCAAATCTTTGCGTGCAACAATCGAGAAACACAATATTGAGTGGCGGGGGTGTGGCTAGCATGGCGGGAAGATGACAGGGTAGGGATGAGGTGGCCTTGAATGTGGGAAGAGCTAAGGTAGGGTGAGTTTGCACATTCTTAAAAAAATGGGGTTAACTTTGTTGTTTTCGCAAGACTAAGGGTTAAGAATTTTTATGTAAATACCCGCAAAATTAACGAAAATGGTGACAAAAGGATCTTAACATAACTAAAGAGTAACTTAAGGACAAAAGTAGGAAAAAATCCTAAAATAAGATCCAAATTTGGAAACAATGTAACTTAAGGTACTATGGATGAAATTTACTACGTTGGAAACATATAAACACAAAAATAAGATGATATAGTGTAAAATAAAACATGACGTTTAGTGAAAACTTCAGTTTTCTCTTTTGACCGTGTATCGGGTTAGTTGATTATTAAAAATTTTAGGGGTAATTACACTAAATTGTTCTCCAAAATAATTAAGGGTTGGCCTGCATCACTACGTCCTAAGCTCATCCGCATCGCAACAATGAGTAGGTTACGACGAGCATGGTGGTGGGTTGGGGAGGGAGAAAGGAGAGAAATAAACTATTGCGATTGAAGTGTTAGGGTATGAAATATTAATGACAATAAAAGTCATTAAGCCTAAAATCATAGAAACCTACAAATGTCCCTCATGGGTATGGTGAAACCTACTCCATGGACTTGTTCCACGTCTTTCAATCATTTCCGTCGATATAGTCGTTTTTAAATTTTATTTAGCTTTCCGCTCATAGTTTCATTTCATAAAGTATTACCTTCGTCCCTAAAAGATTTGTGCATTTCTTTATCAATATTTAATCTATGATTTATTTTTTCTTCAGTTATATAAAGTTAAATGATTTAAATGCAAATTATAGATTAAAGTTTGTAGTTTATAGATATATTATTTTTCAATTTTTTTAATGAATTCATTCTAGTAATAATTTTAGTCGAACACAATATCGAAAAACAAACGCACCAATCTTATAGAATTAGAGAGTATTACTTACCACTAAATCATAAGCTAGTGCAAAGTCTAGTATTGCACTCTTTGTTCCTCATTTCATTCCCCAGAACCAAAGCTCAATGACGAAGTCGGAAAATAAATTACAGGATGGCTGGAAATGAATCCAATCTGTATCTCATTTTTTCATGTCCCCTCCCTGTCCCCCACCGTAATTAGCAAAAGGTGTTAAATATTTTGTTAACCTTTTAACAGAAAAAATTAGTGTTAAATAATTAAAGTGGGGAAGAGGGAAAAGGACATGAAAAAATGGAACAACGGATCCTCTCTCGTGGAGATACATATCAAAAATACTTTTTCACTTAGCAGCCATATGTATATCAAAAGTACTCAAAATAGATAGCGAAAGTTGTCAAAATATAACATGACGTTCCTTAAAATCTCTGAAATTATCAATAAACTCTTCTAAATTAAATTTCATAGCATTATCTCTCTCAATGTACATAATAAGAGTATTAGCTAGAAAAACATTTTCTTTTTCAATTCTGCTTCTTGAAAAGAACATGTTTAGTTGAATACTTGAATACTTGGGTTAGGTTGGGGCTGGGTATTAGCCACGTAGGGCTAAAGTTAAGTCATAAGTGAGTTGTGGATAGTGAGTTTTTTATTTAGTATAGTTGGTGAGTTTTATTATTTGCGTGTTATATTTTTTACATTTGTATCAATTTTAAACTCTCATATATAAAATAGAGTAGGTAAGTGTGTTGAATTAAGATTAACACCCATAATTATACCAATTGTATACTATGTAATCATACTTTTACAAAAATCACGGGAAGATGATCGCTCCCCCGTCCCCAAATAGCTTCGCCCCTACCAAAGATTTCATGCCCCTTCTCAAAGCCAAAGTTATTCTTACCTACGTGACCATTGAAATCTCCTCCAATAACGACATTCTCGTTTGTTGATTTTCCATAAATCAAGCTATCCAAATCTTCCCAAAAGCACTTCTTAGTCTCGCTATCTAATGCTATTTAGGGTGCATGAACACTAACTATATTAAAAATCTCTACTTCTACCACTGGTTTAATCATCATAATTTGATCACTTATTCTCTTTTCATCCACTACATCTTCCCTAATTAAGGGTTAAAATTTCTATCTAATTAAGGTAGTAAATAAGTCGAGCTCTTATTGAACTTATTTGAACTCGAACTCGGCTCGTGTAGTATTGAGCACTGTGTTATTGAGCTTCGAACACGAACTCGAGCAGAACTCAAAACACGAACCTGAGTTTGATTCGATAGCTTATCGAGCTATCGAGCAAAACCTAGTAAAAAGAGTTATGATAGTTCATATATAAATAATTAAAGTAATATGACCTAATTTACTAAGTTTCTAAATTATAAGGGTTATTTTGAAAGACTTATTTGACTAAAATCATAAAACATGAGGAGCATGATTTGTTTTGCTAATTGAAACAGATTTCGACCCGTTATCAAACAGAACTCGAGCGTAGTTCAAAAGATTTTTTTACAGGTTTTCGAGCAGCTCGTGTGCTAACGAGCCGAACTCGAGCAATTAATCGAGTCGAGTTCGAGTCTTCACAATGAAGGCTCGTCAAGCTATCGAGCCGAACTCGAGCTCAATATAAAACTGTCGAGCTGAATTCGGGCTCAGCACAGTTCGAGCTCGGCTCGGCTCGTTTACAACCCTATATCTAACACTATACCAATTCCATTATTATTCTGCTTTCTTGAGTACCAAAGCTTATAACCTGAGTTAACTCGGTCATCGAAACCCCACCCAAATCAGACAAACACCTAATAAAGAACCCCAACCTCCGATTTCCAACTCAACACCACCGACTAGGGGTGTAAAACGAATCGAGTCGGTTCAAGCTCGAGCTCAAATTATGTTAAACGAGTTATTCGAGCCACGAACACGGGTTCAAGCCAATTTTTGGGTTCAAACAACTATACGAGCCAAGCTCGAGCATTGCCTGCTCGGCTCGAACATGTTCACGAGCTGATTCGAGCAAATGCAATTTACTATGTTGCCCTTCATTAAAAAAACAAAAAAATCGAAGCAACTGAGAAGCAGCCTCTTTCCTGCCTGAAATGTTGATGTGGTAGGTTCACCATATCTGCCTCCATCGTCCAAAAAAGCCATCCATCATCTACCACCACTTACGACATCCAACCACCACTAGATTTGTCATCGCCGGTGAGCCTTTCAACATCGCGATTCGCGATTCAAAACTTCGACTCACCCTAGTACGATTCACGTCACAAGCCATCATCGGGGAGTTCGTCCCCCACCATGATGAGCAGTGATAAGCAACCTCAAATCCATTGTTAGCAACCCCAAATCATCGATGCTTTCCCAAATCCGGTGTCATCCGAGACTAGAGAAGAAAAAGGAACGGTGTTTATATAGGTAGATTGCATCTTTATTTTGATTTTCATCATTCCCAAACATGCAACCACTTGTGTCCCTATTGCTGCTACAAGAACCAGAGAGAGAAGCCAATGTTTTTTAAGGGAAAATTACGTACAATTTTGCTCCTTTTGTCCCTTAACCAATTTAAGCCTCCAACTTTAATTTTGAGCCATTTAACCACCAAGCAGAATCTTAACATCTATCGAAGTTCCGAACTTACAAGCCGAGCTCGAACATCTAACGAGCCGAGCTCGAGTCAATTTTTTCGAGCTCGGCTCGAGCGAGCTCGAACTCGAGCCAATCTTCACGAACTCGAACTCGAGCTCGAGCAACCAATGTTCGAGCTCGGTTCGGCTCGTTTACAGCCCTACCATTGACTCCTATGTCAAAGTGCTTTCTTGAACCATAAGTTATCCTTGATCTCGTCAAAACCCTAACTAATCATAACTGGTAGAAGTACTAGTTAATAGGTAGCTAGGTATCAATCTTTAAATTAATTGTTAGTTACTCCATGCTGTTAAATCGATAGTACTTTGGTATTAAAATTCTGTGAGTTAATGCTAGTAGTAGTTCTTCATCCTAGCAAATATGATGCTTAATATGGAATGCTAAAAATTTGAGTGTAAATAAACAACATGACCCATGCTGCAGCACAAGTTGGTACTAATGAAAATCCAAGATCAAGCTAATGTCCATAACAGCAGAATGAACCATATACTTATTAACTTTATCAACCAAAATGCTGATAATACTTCGTCCTTAAATTTAAACCACAACATGACATACCTCTGAATTCAGGGGCACAAAGTGTTAAACTGGGGCCAGTGACTCTGAGTAAGGATAGACATCACAATAATCATAAAACTTACTTGGAAAAATTGTTTCAGCATCTGAAATTGGGTTCTTGATATTGTACATGACTATGGTAGCATTTGGAAATACCAGAAAAAGCTTATCTTCTTCCCCCATAAGAGTTGTGACAAAAAACGAATCCAATGCATACATCGAACCAAATGAAAGCTTGAGCCTGATGGAGATCTTCATTGAAAAATGAAAATGATCCTGCTTCATTTGGTAGACCCTTGTGGAACCAAAATCAGTTTTCAAGTCAATGCATAACAAATACAAATGCCCTTGGCATGCACTGAGATACATTTTGTCACCCTTGCTAATCATTGGAAGCAACAAAGTTTCTCTGACACAATCCTGTTTGAGATCAAAAGAAATGAGAATTTCTCCAGAGTAATCAAGCCAGTAAGCTGCACCATCCCAAAATACACCAGGGAAGCATATACTTGCAGAGGTTAAGAAAGTGGTAGAATGCCTCCAGGCCCTGGTTTCAGATTCATACACATCAATGCAATAGCGATGCCTCCGGGCTTGATCAGATTCATCCACTTCCATGGCCATATCAAGGAGAACAATTCTATAGTTTTCAGGCATGGAATGATCAAAACCAAAGACGTAGTTACTTAAGTGCCTCTCCCTCTTAACTTGATTTGGTATTCTCCTAGTGTGCTTAGTGACGGGGTTGCAAACATAAAACGTATTATAATCGGTACACCCCAACAGTAATCCATTGCAGGAGTTCAGAATATTATTCAGCTCACCAGGAAACTCGCAGAGGCACTTAGAAGGACTCTTCGAATGATAATTCTTATCAAATTCCAGATATTCGAAATATGCCGACAACACCATGACCAAGAACACACCGTTTATCCTAGGGTTACTGTTACGTCGAGTATGTTCGAGACCGAATTGGCGAGATGAAATTAGATCGTACCATTGTCGGCAGACGATTTGAAGTTGAGCAGAGACTCGGGAGGAAGACGAACCAAGATCTCGCATAACAGATCAGAATTAGACGCCACCGCTTCCGTCTCCGTGCTGCTTCCATGATTCGCCATTCGGGTGCTGAGTTAGAGCCTCAAATTGGGATCTTTTATACTCCCTCGGTCACTCTAAGCTTTTTAATTATTTGACTTACATCTAAAATAAAATAAGAATGTACGTTAATTTGAGCATAAAAAAAATAAAATATCAAAATAAAAGTAGATTTTTTTAATAGGGTAAGAAAATAAGGATAATAAAGTAAATTTGCTGTAATTTTTTTTTCATGAATGAGAGTGTAGCAAGTTTTTCTTGGATAACCGAAAAAGAAAATTGTATTAAGTTTTAAGAAATGAATAGAGTAAGAGAAATCATAACTCACGAACCCAACTAAGGCTCTGTTTAGGAATAATTATTTTAAATAATTATAGCATTTTGGATGATTCTTTAATAGTTAGGATCAAATAGCTACAATCAATGATGAAACTACGGCTATTGTCACCCTCGATAGTAGTTGGAGGGGTATAGGGTATATAGTTTATATTATGAGGATAATGTGATAGTTTACCCACAAGCCCCCTCGAGAGTGGGTGCTGGGCACAAAAGGAGGCCAAGAAGTAGGCCAGTCGGCCGCCCCCAGCTGCGTCAATGGCGAACCCCAAGCCCAGATTTTAGAGGAGATCGGTGAAATAAACCACATCCAGAACCACGAATAGAGGAGCCCAGGGGTAACGGTAAGCGGTAAAACCTGGAAATGACACATGTTGCAAAACGCAAAAGGTCTAATATTATTTCTATTAGTATGTAGTAATATTCTATTCTGTTTCTCCCCAATTATCACACCGAAAACTTGCAACAAAGTTTGAGCATAAGTTTTTCCACCTTCATCGGATTGTTTTCCTAGATACAAAATTAATTTAAATCTGTCTTTTATTCTTTTAACACTATGTAGTTTTTTATGTTGTGGTAACGCCTAATCCGTTACCAGACCGTTACAACTGGTAACGACCTGGTAGCGGGTTGGCGCATTACCAATCAGCCCGTTTTTTTCCAAAAATCCATTATCAAGCTGCTACTAGTTGGTAACGGGCTGGTAACGCGTCAGCCTGTTACCAATTTATTTTTTAAAATAGAAAAAAGTCAGATTCATCGAAATTCATCATCAAACCCAGAAATTCATCATCATTCAAAGCCAAAAAATTCATCACTAACTAAACATTTTCAATTCCAAACCCAGAAATCATCAAATTTTACATGCATCTCTGATTTATCAAAGGTGAAAATTACAACTGAATTCGTTTGAAAAATAATAATTGCAACCAAAAAAGGGAAGATGAACCTTCAAAACTTCAAAACCAAAAAATGAATGTTGATTTCCCTAAATCCGTTTGGAAATTACAGGCCTCATTCTTCATCTATCGAGATCATCCATCACCAGTCTTTGTCTTCATTGTGGTGGCAACAGCTCAAGTGGAAGAGGATTCTTCAAAACCCAAAAAATAAATGTTGATTTCACTAAATCCAACCGGCCAAAATGTAAAACAAATAGTACAAAATGCTTACCTTCAAAAAATGATGAAGATGGACGGTTTAGATGATGGAAACGACGTCGAAGAGGGAGGCACAACTGCTGGACCTGGCGAGAGAGGGAAGAAGAAGATGAGAAGATAGTATGGGAAGAAATGAGCTTATGAGGAAGAAGAAGAGGCTGGTAATGGGATTGGGCGTTACCAACCCGTTACCATGCCTTGAAAATGCAAATGTGCAACTATTTGAACTGATGCATGCGGGAAATGAAATAAAATTGAACGTGGTAACGGCCTGGGACGTTAACACCCCGTTACCATATCTTTAATTGTTTTTCTTTTTTTAATTTAAAAAAGATAAATATGATGGTAACGGGCTAGAGGGTTACTAGCCCGTTACCGTCACTTTAAATTTTTTTTTAATTTAAAACATAAATATGGTTGTATCTTCCCCCAACTACATAGTGTAAGTGTTAAAGTATACTCATAACAAAATCTACCAACAATTTATAACAAAATCTACCAACAAGTTTTATGAGAAAAAAATATGTTCTAAATTCTAAGAATTTTCATTCATCACATTGCTTTTTTTAATTATTCCGGCCGCCGAGCGTGGGTGCAACACGAAACTAGTTTATATACAAATTTGAGAAACGCGAGTTCAAAAGCTAATTTCTAGGAAAGGAAGGAAGGACTATTTGTGAGAAAGAAAGTTAAAGGAAAATGTTAATTTTTAAAGCAGAAAGCATGTGTCTTCAAAAAATGGATGAAATTTTTGTGAGAAAGAGAAAATGTTAATTTTAAAATTTTTGTACGGAGAACATTTCCCCGCCCTGCGTTTCGTACGAGTTTTATAGGTTTCCAGTAAGATTGGTCTTATTCATCAAGTAAGAACCACAATATTTCTCGATTCCGACTCTTCTAATTACCAACTAGTGGATGAAATTATTAATCGATCCTAATATTATCTAACTAATTTAATTAACTAACAATTTTAAAGATTAAAATACCCTTCTAACTAGATCTTTACACATATAACACATTTAGTTGTTTTTCCAACTAATTAATAAATAACATCATCCTTCTCAATCTATTATAGTACTATTTCTTATCATAAACCTCACATTAATTTTCAAAAAGTATAGGATTCAAATGTATTGTTACATTTTCTTCGTAAATTTACAAAGAAAATTGGACAACATATTTGGGACAGTGATGGTAGAAAACACACCTGGGAAGCTCAAACAAGAACAGAGCAGCTTTACCAAGATTGCTTGCAGACTTTCTGCTAGTTGTTCCAAAATCCCAAACAAAAAGACCAGTCTCCTCTAAATCAACGCAGGAAATCAAACAAAACTTCAATGCGATCAATGATCCCAAGTGAAACTCTCCCACAAAACGAATTTGGAGACAATGACTGCATCCTATAGACTGGGGAGGAGGGCAAAGAATAGGCCTACTACTTCTACTACAACTACAGCTCAAATCTCTAATCCACAAAACTGTCTGACAAAACCGCCGTCAGAGAACAAGAGCAACCTTCTCTTGAGAGACCACCGCCGAAGGATGAGCAATCAAGGGTTCGTAGTGATCCGCACCAGCACCGCACCAACCTACATTGTTATCAGTGGATTGTTAGAGATGGGGGAACAGGAAATGGTGTATGTTCAGTATGCATATGAATGGAGAATGTAATAACTTGCCAGTTACCTGTTCCTTTCATGAAAAGAAAGAACGGAGGTTCGCAAATTTCGCTTCTTGGACGATGGGGTAGGAAGAAAACACAATCATCTTCATCGACCATTGCATCTGACCCGTGTGCTTGAACCTGTGTCAGAAAAGGGTATTAGAAACTCAAACAGAAACTTTGACTCTGAAGACTAGAAAACCATCTTCCGGTATATAAAGGATTAATAGTATGATAAATAACATCCATAGGATAGACTTGACAATTCAGAAATTGCAAAAAGATTCCTTGAATAAATGTTAGATGAGTCAGTAAGTTAACTTACTCTAACTCTACTCTACTGAGGTGTCTAAGACTAGGTGTTCGTTTCGGAAAAGCATTCGAGATTAATGTTAGAGATTGGGAAATTTTTGAATGGTCATGATAACTTCTTCAAAACTATAAACAACCAGTGTTATAAGTTTAAAGTTTCAGGAACATACACAGACCTTCCTTTCTCAATTGCCTGCTAAGATTACTATCTTAATATCACTTTTAACCCTCTTTTGGTTATGTCACCAGAAACATTTCGCCTTATTCCGAAGAAAAAAACAACACCAACAAGACTGCAACAAAATCACTGATGCCTAGAATGCTAGTTCATTAAGTAGAACTATAATCTTCTTACCACATATATCTCTCGCTTGAACTCTGTTGCAAGACATTCTATGGCTATATCATCTCCGAACGCTGCTGCGTGGCCTTCTCTGTTTTCCTCTACCGATAACAAGCCCTCCTCGGTGTACTGCAAAGTGATGATATCATATTCATCATCAGGTGAACCAGAGATGGACATGTACCTGGCCCAGCTATGGCCATCATTCACTGGAAGACACCTTTCTTTGTAAATAGACTCTGCCGCCATTTCTCTTCAATTAACAAAGATAAAACAATGAAAACCTACCACATATGCTTATTCTAGAAAGTGAAGCAAACACTGTGAACAGAATTTCCAGTGCAACAGATTCCTTTGGAAGATCACCTCTACAGCCAAGATTTAGCAGAAATCGTTTCAACTGATAAATTTTGAAACTTTGGGTACAATTCCCTGTTTCCTTCACCTAATTGCCGTTAATTCGTGTAACTAAGAATGAAGCAGAAACATCATCTACCAACAAATGAACTGTCACTTCAAATTTTCAAGATTCAAAACTTTTTGCATATATTCGCCTATTTTTTCTTGGAAACATCAAAACACACGAATCCAAGGAAACCCATCAAGAAAATACCTGTGCATGCCAAGCTGGACTAGCTCATCAATGGCGGAATCGAGATCCGCCCGTGTGTTTTTCTTGGCCAACATTTTGATCTCTTGAACCACATGAATCCCCCAACCACTTTTCAGATCCGGCGAGTACATATGCCTAATCGCACCGTCGATCGCTTCTCTCGCTTCGTCACTCACAGATCCAAGATCCTCCAAGAACCGCTTCACCGTCCGCCGCCGTAAATCCCGCGCGTCGAATTCACGCGCCATCGCCTTCTGAGATGCGGTGAAGAGGCAGTTCCCGTCGGGGGACACCTCACCGCCGTGAGTGAGCCGGAACACAACCGACGCGGCGCTATCCCCGGTCGGATGCTTCCAGAGCACCCCACGCGCGTGGATTTTCTGCAGGTGCCGCCTCTGCTGGTCCTCCAGGCCAATCACGTCATCCCACCCAGCGTCGCCCATTACGGTCGTCGGCGCCGTCGAAACAGCAACCTCTGCCTGGTCGACAAGATCGACAGCTTCCATTGGCGCCGCATTCGGGTCCCTCCACGACGGAGTTTGAAACGTCTCAGTCACCGTAACGGTCGACGAATCGCAGAGTAGCTTCCCCATTTCGAACCCCAGATACAATCTTTCTGCCTCCGGTCAAAAGTCTCAACTTTCTCGCCGGAAGTGATTGTTCTCTGGTTCTCTTTCTCTTCTGCTTCCGGGAAAGAGCTGCGGAGAGAGAGAGATGAGAGAGAGAATGTTAACGTTAGGGTTAACGGATAGATGAAGGGCGCGGGAGGAAAAGGAGACACGTGTCTAAATCTGAGTGATTTTTTAGGACATAAACCAAGAAGAGAAATGCTAACATGAGCCGATTGACCTTAACGAACACCAAATATTCTGGTCTAATGTTCGATAAAATCCTTAATTTCGTGTCTGCCCCCAAAATCACTACACTCGTTAGATAAATTTTCGAACTTGTAGGATGTTTAAAAAAAATGATAAATTTGCTATGCGGTGGTGTAAGTGTTTTTTCAATTATTATTTTTTTATGAATAAAAAAGTCCACAGATTTATCATAAAAATATTATTAATAGGATGTAATTCACAAAATTGATTTTATTCAAGAGTGATGGTGAAAAAAACTCTTACATCTCGATACATAGAAAAATTATTCAAAGACAACTTTTTTAAAAAATAATTTATCAATACTAAATTTTTTATTTTGCTAAAATTTAAACTATGGGTTTAAGTTTTTTATTCAAAAAATAAATTAAGTTTGTAGTTTATAAAATATGAATTTACATGAAATGTTGGCATCATTCTAAAAATATCATAGTATACAGCTTATAAAGTCAATATTTGATATAAGTTCCATGTTTAGCAACGTATAGCTTGAGGTTCCATGAACTTGGGCATTTTTAGGACACAAAAATAAAAGTAGGACTAATTACCTTAATTAATATGCATGGATTTACCAATATGGTACATGTCATTTACAAATATGGGACAAAAGTTATTTAAATCATAACCTAATGACATGTTTGTAATGTAACTGTTTGAGGGTAAATACCATAAATAAGATCCCAATTTTTTCTACATATACATAGAGTAAACTACGTCCGTAGTCCTGTAAGTTTGGGGTTTGTCCTATTTAGGTCCCGTTTTAATAATTTGTATCACTTTAGTCCTGTAAGTTTCAATCGTGTGCACCGTTAGTCCTCCCGTTAAATTTTCCGTTAAAACTGACGTTAAAGTGGTAAAATTACCGAAATATCTAGGTATAATACTAAATTTAACATCAATCTTCTAAAAAAACTACAAATGAACCCCCAACTAATTTCAAATTTTTAGGTGGGCCACAACATACGGGTACGACCCGTCGCCCGAAGACCCGACCGGGTTGTCGCCCCTGGTACCCTCCGATATCCACAGAAGGGAACACATCCGGATCGGATCTTCAGAGAAGGGGTTCGGAAACCCCACCATTGTCGCCACTTATCAACAATCTCCACTCTAGCTTCTAAGCCTCGTACAACTCGCTCAGAGCCCAATGACAACGACTGAGTCGACTCAGTGACCGGGCTGTTAGTGGCCAAACACAATGACTCGTCGATTTCATCATCTTCGCCGCGATCGAGAAAACCCAGAGGCCAGTTTCTTGGAAAGTGTGATTCTTTCTCTTCCGTGTTAAGGGCGAACAGAGCGCGGGCTTGGGACTCGGCTGACGTGGCGAGTTGGGGTGGGGAGGGAGACGCGGCTGAGGGAGGGCGGCGAGTGGGGAGGGAGAGAGTGGGAGGGAGGCGATGGAGGAGGCGGGCTAGGGTGTCTGCGGCAGCTGCGGTAGTTGGGAAATAGAGGTTGTTGTTGGCTTGCGTCGACGGCGTTGGTGGCGGCACCGCCATCGGGAAGTCAATTGAAGCATGCATTAAATTAAAGAAAGAAATTTGAAATTAGTTGGGGGTTCATTTGTAGTTTTTTTAGAAGATTGATGTTAAATTTAGTATTATACCTAGATATTTCGGTAATTTTACCACTTTAACGTCAGTTTTAACGGAAAATTTAACGGGAGGACTAACGGTGCACACGATTGAAACTTACAGGACTAAAGTGATACAAATTCTTAAAACGGGACCCAAATAGGACAAACCGCAAACTTACAGGACTACGGACGTAGTTTACTCCATATACTTATATACCCTATCTTTTAAAAAGTTTCAGTGGGGATAGTTATCCTCTAGGGCTGTGGAACGAATTAGGCCTAGCCGAGCTTCACGAATCTCGAACTCGAGCTAATGCTGATTCTGAGGCTCGTATAATTAACAAGCCTAGTTCGAATATGAAAAAATCAGCTCGATAGGCTCGTCGAGCCTTATCGAACCTATCGTGAAATTACTCATATACCCCTTCTGATATAATACGCAATGCAGCAACCCTACACCCAAACTACTCGTCTTAATTTTGAATAACAGATTCATCGTCAACCTCTTCTCTCTGTTCTGTAATCTTAACCCTAACCCATCCCCAATTCTCATCACCATCGATCCACCTTTCACGGTCTACCTCAATCACCGGCCGGAACTCATGAACCTGAGCAGAGCTCCACCTTCCACAGTCCACCCCCTTCAACAACATCAGTCTCCGCCTCATCCCTCCATCAGTATCCCTTCTCGACGTTTGACTCCAAGCTCCAAGTCTTCCCAACATTTGTTGTCATTTGCAGAGCACAGACTGACCTCGCCTTGCCCTCTAACTGTACGCCCAGCTGCAAGAACGAGATACCATGTTGGTTTGAGTTGTAATTAGTTGGATTTCCTTTTTTTTTGCTAAACTCTAGGAGTAAGTGTTTGTTTGTTCTTCAGATTTCACTGAATCTGTTATTCTCTGGGCAAGTGGGTGTTTCTGAAATGTGAAATTTGGGTTGCATGGATGTTGGTTTCTTGTCATCGTTGATCTCGAGGCTTCTTTCTGATTTAAGAGTTAATTGGTTTGATCTTTTTGGATTCTAATTGGTGTAGATTTAGAGATTCATAGCATGATGTGTTTTCCATAATCATGTCTCTCCACTTTCACAAGGAAGAAAGAGGAGGAGGAAGAAGTAGAGATATGAGGCGTACCTTGCACCCTTAGAAAACAACAAAAGGATCTTATAGCCTTGCTCCAAGTCTTCTTTGAGAACGCCTTTAAACTCCAAGTATGAGAACCGATTATATGTGAGATGGTAGGGGTGATTTGTGTTGAATGGATACAAAAGATGTTCACCCAAAATACTCTAAAGAATGCTTGATTAATTCGGCCTAAAACAAGAGAGAGAGAGAGAGAGAGAGAGGAGGAGTTTCGGATTTTAAGTGTATCCATGTGTTGTGGCCAAATCATCTATTTATAGATGATGTAGGGAGTTACAAGGAAGGGTTACAACTCCCTTATAGCCGAAAGTACACATACTTTCGGTACTTTCGGCCTAGGGAGTGGTTACTCCCTCCTTGTACAATCTTTTGTCCAAAAACAAAGTAACTACCCTATATGGCGAAGGGGTGCCTTCCCTTAAGGTGCCTCTTCGCCAAATTAAGGCTCTCATGGCTGATTTATGCTTGGTAACTTCCAAGCGATGTGCACGCATGCACTAGGGTGCATACACCATGCACCTCAATTGCCAAAGTCATGTCCTTTTATCAAAATACCTTTATTTTGTATAAAATGATGCTAATAAGTAGTTACTACTCATGAAACATCACAAATGTTCCATATAGCCACAATTCACACAGTTGAATTACATAGAACTCATTTCAACTCACTTTGAGCTGAAATCACTTCTCCATCTGAGATGAACTCAAAAGGACTTGGTGCGCTAAGAATTTCAACAATTGGATCGTGAAATTTGGGTTGTATGGTATGTTTTATGTTTTGTATCAGCTCTCTTGCTATTTGGGTTGTAATTGGTCAATTTTAGTTTTGTCATCACTTTCTTGACGCATAGCTTATGTTTATGTGTGATGCATACTTCTATTTTATTTATCTTCACTTTGTTCTCCATGATATCGTATCTAAACTTAGTTAGTTTGTATGAAGATAGTAACAGTTGCCAATATGCTTACTAGTAAAGATTTTTGGCGAGACACCACTATCAAAGATGTCATTAAAGTCTAGTTATCTGTACCAAGATTACCAGAAGAAAACAAAGTTTAAAAGAGAAATTTCATTCTTTCTATATTATCACGTTCTCAAGTGTCTATGTTTTCAAAAAAGAAATAATATAAGGTCTTTGAAATTCTGTTTCTTTTAGTAATTATTTTGAGCTACCATGTGTGACTAACACCCCCCAGCATGCAACAATATAGTGATGAAAACTAGGAAGGAATGTCATGAAAGTTGGGAAACCAGATGATGAATTTGGGTCTGAATTTCTGTTTCTTTTAGAAAGTGATGACAAATCTGAACAAGTGTCATTGCATCTCAACCATGCGAGTGGAGCAATGTGGTGTTTTCTGTTTCTGTTTCTTTTAGTAATTTTAGTTACTGAAATCTAGAAAATAAATGCTTAAAATCCTTAGAACTTCTTGGTTAATTCATGTTTGGTTAGGATGGATTACTTGAACATGTTTTCCTTGTTAATTAATGTGGTGTTTGTTTATGTGATTGAATGCAGACATGACATCTACCAATGATCTCGAATCTTTTGGCATAGATTTGATATATTAGATACAACCATTGATACCGAAATGGCTCATTTAGAAGACGAAGTAGAAATTACTTTAAAAGATGAAGGTGAGAAAGAAAGTGGAGCACTTAAAGGAAATAAAGAACGTCAAATTCAAACATTTGAAACTTCATTAATTTATGGTAGAAAAATCGAGCAAGTCTTTTCTGATTTTGTGTTTCATGATTACTAGTTACTACTTTCTACCTTGATGTTTTTTTAATTAATTCTACCATAATGTTAATATTGATTTATACTTTTTGTAGGTGTTAGAGCCAGTGGAAATTAAGCTATCTTGATGTGGTTGGATTGTGATGTTTGATGGTTATGGTTTAAGACTTTAAGTTGTTATGGTTTAAGACTTTAGTTATAATTTATGACTTTAACTTGTTATGGTTTAAGACTTTTAGTTGTGGACTTGTGATGTTATGATGGTTTAAGTTGTGGACTTTAAGTTGTTATGATTTAAGCTGTTATGATTCAACTTCTGATGTTGTGAATGGCCGATTAAGAGAAGGTGGATTCTAAGGTATGATTCAAGCTTCTTTTTCCCTAAGATAAGTTATTTCTCCATATATTACATGTATGAGAGTCGGGATGGGAAAACAACAGGTAGCTAATTAATCTTGATCAGTTGTAGAACATAACCTCCTGTCTCCTGTTTGGTACTTTTGCTTTCATTAACAACGTTGAAGAAGCTGCTTCTACTACTACATTGCTGCAATCGATTAGATGCTTGAAATGCTCAAGCTCATAGTCAACCTATGATATTGTTTCTTGATCAGTTGTCCATTACTTATTGAGATTAAGACCGTCTTGTTTCTTGTTTTTATAGCTTCATGAGATTAGTACTCTTGCTTTCATTGTCAACAATTTACTGCAGATCTTTGATGATAATGTATGTAAATATGATCATATATGTTTTTATAGCTTTCTTTTTATCGGTTGTTGTGTTCTGCTTACTGTAGTCGAGCCGAATCAAGCATAACGAGCTCGAACTTCACGAACCATCGAGCCGAGCTCAAACTCGAATTATCGGGGTCGGTCGAGTTCGAGCCGATCTTGAGCCGAGCCCAAATTTCACGAGCCCGGGCTCGAAACTGCTAGGGTCAGGCTCGACTCGAACTATCCCCACAGCTTACATCGTAGTTCCTTCTCTGGCTATTACAGGAGGAAGGAAAACGTTTGGAGTTTGGACTTTTGATGGAAGGAAAATGAAATGATAAGCACTAAGAATGCAATTTTTCTATGTTTATGATTTGATTCCAACGTAGGTAATGCATAATAAGTTCTCAAGTTACCAAAGTGAACGGTAGAATAGATTTTTTTTGAGTAAATTCTGTTGGCAGTCTCGTAAAAGTAATTATTGTCCTGTTTTGGTCATATTTTAAAAACTTGTCATATTTAAGTCTTATCTTATGGTATTGTCCTGTTATGGTATTTTCCGTCTATTGAGGCCGTTAATTTGGACGGATCCTTCACGATTTTACCGTTTTATCCTTCTAAACTGATGATGTGGCATAATAGTGTTAGGAGAAAATTAAGCTTATCCCTCATACTTTTGTTTCCCTAAAATTTTCACCCAAATTTCTTCTAAATCTACGGTTTTACCATCTCTATCTCTCCCCTTCAAACTAAATATACCCGTAAATTAATTGCACCGAACTGAGCTCACAAGTCACAACAACTGAACTCTCAAAGCAACATCACAACACTAAACTCACAACATTATTCCACCACTACCAACAATCAACTAGATTCTCACCGGAACAAGCCATTCCGACAAGCCAAACACTCTTGATGAACCTAAAATGGTGCCGCATGTGAGCTTACTTTTCTACGGCGTTGGTGGAATCATGGTGCCCAGCATGGCTCTGCTCGTCGCATTCCAAAGCTCCTTGTCTACTTTCTAGTTCTTCCGGGTCTAACCAAGAACTACTCGATTAAGCCGGCCCGCCTTCGCCTCGTCTACTAGGACGTCTGGCTACGATCCTCCGACGGCGGCTACCTCCATGTCTGGTTGCTTCCAGATCCGCTTTCGCTTACAGTTGTTTTATGAAGTTTGACCTGCGTGAAGGTTGTGGAGATTGTTCTAATATGTTGGTGAATTGGGATTTGCTACTTTTCTACTACTTCACGGGTCTACAAGTTTTGAGAAACAGAAAAGAGAGATGAAGTGGGAATGAGAAGGGCTGTGAAAATTTTTAGAATAAAAGTTTAGGACTAAACCATCACATCTAGAAGAAAAGTGTGTTAAAATGTTAGGAAAAGAAAAGTATGAGCACTAAGGATATTTTTTCCCTAAGGATATTTTGCCACATCACCACATCTGATGGTAAAATAGTAAAATTGCAAGAATCCATGAGACCTAACAACGAAATAGATGAAAGTGACCGAAATAGGACACCATACCCTATATTATGACCATAATAGGACAAGTTTTTAAAATAAGACCAAAATAGGACATTAATTATTTTTATGAGAGTTTCCATGATGTGGCGGTTCTTTTTCTGGGTAATCAACTTAGTGAATCGGCTCTGACGCTTCTACGTCCGTGGGATCAACTCCATCTTAGAGATCTGAAGGATCCGCAAGCTCTCGAGTGGCTCGGAAAGTGCTGCTCCTGCCGATAGGTATGCAATCGAAGAATCTGGATCTGCGAGATATGGATATGCTCGAACCGGACCGAGATGTAAAAGAATTTGTATCTGCACATTCCTTTACTGAAATGATAATTATAATTAATGGAAATGAAAAAATACGTATTTGGGAAATTTATAATAGGGAGAAAGGGTTATTTTGCCACCAACCTTTTACAATTTTTTTCGTTTTACCACCAACCTTTTTTCCGAAGTAAAAATATCATCAACGTTTTGTAAGGGATATGTTTGTCATTGGACGTTAAGTTGTTCCAGTTGCCAGTGAGATACGCTTAGATGGCAGTGATGTGGCTTGCCACTGGACAATTACGTGGACATTGACTGTACATTTCTTAGGATTAATGCTTTAATTTCACATGAAAATCTGAAAACATAACAATTTAACCCTAAAACTTTAGTGAAATTAAAACATTAATCTTAAGAAATGTACGGTCAATGTCCACGTAATTGTCTAGTGGCAAATCACATCAGCGCCACCTAAGCATATTTCACTGCTAACGGGAACAACTTAACTTCCAATGACAAACATACCGCTTTAACAAAATGTTGATAGTAATTTTACCAAAAAAAACGGTTGATGGCAAAATAAGAAATTTTTAAAAGTTAGTATCTTTCTCCCTTTAGAATGCTCCTACTAATTAAGTGGCCACCTCACCTTCCATACTCGATAAACACCTCTTGATGTCGTCTACACAGCCTTGGCAATGCATATGCATTTTCAGAACAATAGTCTTTATTTTTGGCTGCATAAATACATAGTAATTAAAATAGGCATTTAATTCAATCGCAATTCAATAAATATTTGTGCAAGGACTAATTAATTAAATTAGAAAAATCGACTAAAAAACATCAAAAAAATTTCAAATACTTCATCAAATTCTCCAAAAAATTTATGCAAATAAAACATATCCATATATGAGCACTCTTGTGAATTGGAAACCTCTTCTTTCTTTTTCTCTGGCTCTTTTTTGGCAGTTGCAGCTATAGGTTGCAATTTGGGACTGATTAATTGAGCGTTTTTGCTACACTTTTTCTTGATCCTTTCTAAGACCTTGTTTGGATCAGCTTTGTCTCCATACACAGTCACCTTATCATTTTCCATATCTGTCTTAACTCCTTCAACACCTACATATATTCAAAATGAGATCTATTAAGCTGTCATATATATATATATATATATATGATATTAAAACATATAGTATATTCAAGGAAAGCTTAAAATTAATAAAATTTGAGGGAAAATCTGATTTTTACTATAAGTGAATGTGAAATCAAATTTTATAAGTAAAAGCAGATTTTAGAAGGCTGAAAAACGGAGTGGAGACTAGACCTTGAGACTATGAAACAATATATGTGAAAAATAAGAAGAAAATAAAAAAAACTGAGTAACAGGTCACTCTAATAAATTACCATTAAAACCTTTCAAACAGTTGGAAACCTTTGTGGCACATGCATCACAATGCATGGACACCTTTAACACAATCTCTTTCTTTGAATTGCTTGTTTGCTTTCCTTCACCTTTCCCCTTTTTTTGATGCTCCCCATTTTGTATTTCCATGTTGCTGCTGCAATAATATAATAACTCTAAAAAACAAAAACAAAATAATATCTTTGATGAAAATGTTTGTATGTGTATATATTTACACAAAAACCAAAAATTAAGATCATACCTTCCTAATTCTAAACTCCTGAAAACAAGAGTAAGACCTGAATAGCACATGAAAGCCAAATGAAGCATAGATTTATATCAATCTTATCTTCTATATAAGGAAACAAAATTTCCATATAATTTATTGCTTATTATAGCCCCAAAAGGTATAAATTTATAGCCCTCGTAAATGTCTGATATATATGCTGTTAATTTGGCTTTATGATTGTCTTTATTTGTCAATTTTTTGTTATGCAAGAAATTACAATCGGCTTTTTAAAGTCTGATCAAAAGCTCTAATATACAAACATATTCCAAAAAAAGAAAAAGAAAAAAAAGAATGGTTTCAACCATAGCCTCGCGGCTTGCCGCTGTAAAGGTTTTATTCATTTGTGGGTTTTATTTGACTCGGGTTGGCACCTTCCTGGACAAGTGTTTGGTGCTTTGGCCCGTGGACTTTCCTCTTTTACTAAATTTCAATACTAAATATTTTAATGCTAAATTCTTTAAACAATAATGTTTCAATACTAATTTTTTTATTTTACTAAAATTTTAAAATATGGGTTTAAGTTTTTTTATTCAAAAAATAAATTAAGTTTGCAGTTTATAAAATATGAATTTACAAGAAATGTTTGCGTCATTCTAAAAAATTCATAGTATATACAGCTTATAAAGTCAATAAATTTCCATGTTTAATTAGCAACGTATATCTCGAGGTACCATGAACTCGGGCATATTTTGGCCACAAAAATAAGTGGGGGCTAATTATTAACTTAATAAATATGCATGCATTTACCAATATGGTACATGTCATTTACAAATATGACCATCGGCAAAAGCAAGGCTGAATGAGATCGAAAACCTTCACAATACTTGAAAAAAATAGATGACTGATTGACTAACTGTTGAAAGTTTTGTTCCAATAATAAGAACCTTCTCATTATCCGTGAAACAAATGAACCTTCTTTGCTCTAATAGTTCAAGATTGAGAATCTTCCGAATACCCGACAAAAATAGACTACTGACTGACTGACTGACTGTTGAAAGTTGAACAACAAGAACCTTCTTGTTATTTGTGAAGGGAAGAAACTTTTCTTTCCCTTATGACGCGAAGGAATCTTCTTACCATTCAACGGAGAGACTTTTCTTTCATGATTAAGGTTGAAGAACTTTCCACACTTTTGGTGAAAAGAAATTATCATGAAGAGAAGAATGGTAAAAGCTTTCTTACCACGTGGAGAGAAACCTTTCTCTCCTGCCTTAAGCAAAAAGAACCTTCATTGCCATTGGTGAAAATATGAGTGATTGAGATTGATGGGAAGTTTGAAAAAATGACTAAACTTATGAGATAGAAATTGCACAGAATGAGCGAATTTCTGAAAATTGTGGGAAGTTTGACAAAATGACTAAACTTCATGGATAAGAAATCTCACAAAACGTGCAGATTTATGAAAATATGTGAAAGTTTGACAAAAGGACTAAACTTTCAAAAATGAAAAATTCCACAAAATGAGTAGATTTCAAAAATGGTGGAGTTTGACGAAATAACTAAACTTCAAATGAAAAATCGCATAAAATGAGCGAATTCTGATAATGATGAAATTCGACGAAATGACTAAACTTCGAGTGGGAAATCCCAAAAAACGAGAAGATTTCTGAAAATGATGAAGTTTGACAAAATGACTAAACTTCAAATGAGAAATCGCACAAAACGTGCGAATTTCTAAAAATGATGGAAGGTTTGACAAAATGACTAAGGGTCCGTTTAGTTGTTGAAATTTTTTCATGTTTTCATCTCTAAATTTCCTTTATAAATATTTGATCATACAAGTAGCTTTCAAGTGATGGAAAACTTTATTTCCCAAACTTTGAAAAACTCTAGTATTACCATGGAAACCTTTCAAACAATGTTCCTTAATTTAATATACTAGTTTTCCAAAGTTTGGAAAACAAAGTTTTCCATCACTTGAAAGCTAGTTATATGATCTAATATTAACAAAGAAAATTTGGAGTTGAAAATTTGAAAAATTTTACACAACTAAACGGAGCCTAAACTTTCTAAAATGAGAAATCTCACAAAATGAGTAGATTCCTGAAAATGACGAAGTTCGATGAAATGACTAAACTTTGAGTGAGAAATCTCAAAAAACGAGAAGTTTTTTGAAAATGGTGAAGTTTAACAAAATGACTAAACTTCGAGTGAGAAATCCCACAAAACGAGAAGATTTCTGAAATGATGAAGTTTGACAAAATGACTAAACTTCAAATGAGAAATCGCACAAAACGTACGAATCTCTAAAAATGATGGAAAGTTTGACAAAATGACTAAACTTCCAAAAAAGTTCCAAGTTTGTCTTCGTGTGAAATCTTGCTACTCATCCCGTTTCAAATAAGTTCACTTTTAACGTTTATGTAGATTAAGATTTTTCGTTGGATATTAACTCATTTTACATAAATTTCTATCATTACTTCTTTGAAAATATATTCTAATCTCTTCCAACTCACTTCCTAGACGCTTTAAGTGAATGTATTTACAATGATAAAAGTTGACTAAAATAATAAGTGAAAAAATGACATTTTATTTGGGATAAAAAATTTGTTGATGTTGTGACAATATATTTAGGACGGAATGAGTAGCAAAATGATTGTATTGTAGTCCCTCACTTATAAGGATAATGGGCTGTGGCCCAGTCTCTAGTCCGGTTTATTATCACTGAAATGATGTAGGTTTTGGCCCAATGGGCCGGGTTTTCAAGCACCCCATATACCCCATGTGATTTTGTGTGCATGAATGTATCTGAAATCTTTATTTATTATTTTATTATTCGAAGATAAATTAGTTGAATCTGTTTGTAAAAAACGAGGTACAATCGCTACCCACCCTTCGCAGTGGGGTGAGACGAATGTGCAAAAGAAGGGATAATAAGGGTCGTGTCCTAAAGAAATAAAAAAATGAAAAAAATAAAGGAAAAACCGTGACTATACGTAATCGTATGTTCTAAATAAAGATGATAAGGGACGTATCCTAAAGAAATAAAAAATGAATAAAACAACAAAGAAGAACACAATTAAATACATAAAAGTATAAAACAAAAAAAAACAAAAAACAAAAACACGAAAAAAAGAAGAAGTGAAAACACGACAAAATGGCTACTGTTCAACAAAGCAAAACACAAAAAGAAGGAAAACATGAAAAAAACAAAGTGAAAACGACAAAATGACCACTGTTGAATGAACAGTAGAAGCTACACCAATTGTATATATTAGAATAGAATAGATATATCTAGAAAATTAACATTCACCCCATCCTTCAATAAAATTTTAAATTGGTATATATAGGTCTAATCCAACCGGTTTCCAACCCGCCAAAACATAATCTCGGGTAAAGCCCGACCCGACCTTGTCAGATTAACTACTAGCCTATTATGACATTCCAATAAAGAAAAGAGAGTAACTCCCATTAATCACCATTACTCCATTAATTACATCCATATCCCTATCATGGTAGGAGTTATACCCCCTTCAATTATGGACGCATTTATGAGTATTTATGGTGTAATTATAAGGCCCTCTATAACGGGTCTCGGCACCACCCAACCTATATTGGGTGGTGCCTGCCTCGAAAAAGGTACCTATTACACACCCACATCATTTGGTCTTCTCTACGTCTAAAGAATCTTCGTGTCTTCCCTTTGCAGGTTCCAGGTGCCACCCTCCTCTCTTTCTCCCGCGTCCCTTGGACCACCGCCGTTCGTTGCCTCTCCATCATCGGATTAGTAAATTGTTATCAGTTTGACACCGTCTGTGGGAAACGATAAAAAACTACGTGTGAATCTGTCATCGCAAACAACAACAATAACCTTTTATGATTGAATCGATGAATTTTCTAATCTCTCATCGCTAAATTGGTACCTGTCTTCAGGATTGCAAGCCTTACAAATTTCAAAACATGGGTTTATGAATCACTTTGACTTTTGTGATAATCGGCAAGCTTATATCTCAAAAATGCGTTTATACACGTAGATTAAATATTTAATGACTTTTTCCGCGAGCTTGTTCGATTCAGGATTTGTCAGCCCAGAAACACAGCAGATCAATTCGGAACCATCATGAGCGTTCAAACGCTTCGCATCTGCCAAACCACAACAAAGAGGAATCATGGGTCTTGAGGCCCCCTCAAACTTACGATGCCTTGCATCAAAACTTCCAACAGATCTGGTCGAAGACCAGCGACGATCTAATTGTGCCTTTCATCCGACATGATCCCCATCCATGACCGACGACCAAAGCCTTCAAATGGCCTCCTGGTCAACCAAACGTCACTAGTCTTCGCCGGAATTGCGACTGCGGCCTGCCTCGACCCCAGCCCGAGGTTGTTGCACAGCCACAAATATTTTCGATGGTGGTCCTCGACCAGCCATCACCTTCAAGCATGAGCCCTTCCCCACCGATCAACTCTGGCCGGAATCGCCAGAAACACAACCTTTTTAGACTAGTAACTCGTACTTACTCGGCAACAAAACAAATCGCTGAGACGAACCACTTCGGAATTCCCCAAAGAGAAATCGAATGAGCCTTGACTCTCTCTACACGGCAGAAAAAAATTCATCCCCAAATTATTACTTTGAATGCTTTAATTGGTGGTCCACTTCAATAAATTAGTTCGGTGTTCCTTCTCTACCATTCACTTTAGGCTCTTGGTACTACTTTTTTTTACTTGTCAGTATTTTTTGTACAGTATGTTGCCTTAATATATTTTTTTTTGCTTATTGAGGATATTTGCTAAATTGAGGTGTAGTATTTGAAGGTGAGGTTTGATTCTTTGTTCTTTATTCATTCTCTTTTTGTCTATAAATATCGTTCAACTGAATTGTCGATAGTGTTGGTGTTGCCAGGGTGATGTAGCGACGGAGTTTTCAACGGGAGTCGCCACCAATCTTTTGTGAGATAGGTCGATTGGAAACCTAAAATGGTCTACGTGAAAATTTGAGGGTTCGTTAGTCAATTACGTACAAAAATAATAATTTTCATACGCCCAAAATTGGTACCACGAATTAATTTTATTTTTCACTTGATTTTAAGGACTCAAGAAAATAACAATTTTAGCACAAAATAATAAAATAACAATAAAGCAACTAACCGCACATCTAAATTAGGAAAATAATAAAGTAAAATAAAAACATATCCCAAAAGGAAACGGTCAAAAGGAATAACTTAATCGGCTACATCAAAACTACTACTAACAATACTATAAATTACTATCAGGAACCCAAAAACTCACATACACGAATAAAAAAACATAATTATCAGAAAAGTGACATTTGGTCACGAATACCAAAAACTCATTGCTATTAGCATGAGTGTTTAAACTATCACATACAAGATGTAAAGGTCTTAAACAAAAATATAAGTAAGGAACAAGGATCAATCATAATTGTACCAAAATTATTGCCTTGTCTTCTTCTCCAAAAAGCTACGGTCTCCAATTCTGCGACTTGTCCAGCGCCCAGGAAGAGTTTGTGGTGTGTTAAAGATAATTGCTAGGCTTCCGGCGAGAAATGGCAGATGAATGACCGGAGAGCTAGCTAATTGTACGGAAGATGAACTTGAGAGCGGAGCAAAGAAGGCTTCGGCTGACAACCGATCGGATCTCTGAACGCAGTAACTCGCCGGAATTTTGGCCGGAGAGCCGAACGGTGATGGAATAGGTAATGGTGAGGCGAGAAGTAACCGACGACAGCAGGAGCTTCACCGGGAGACGCGAGATTACTTCCACCGCCTTCAATTTTTTCTCGCGTGTTTGCTCTGTTGATTGTTGTGTTGGCTTTGTGTTTTTCGCCTCTGTCCTTGATTTGTTGCTGAGGTTGATGATTAATAGCAAGAGTTAGGAACGGTTCCCTCCCCCACGATGTTGGCAACCGCTCAATCGTGCCGCCGCCTTATAGACCTGTTGTCACCCGATTTTTTGAAACTCGTGGAACTTTCCATAACTGCTACTTCCTAGATCCCACAAAGTTTACATATTTTCTTTTGTTGTTTTAATTTACAATGTCTAATTCAAAATTTAACTAAATTAAACAGTAAAAAATATTTTAAATATATATATATATATATAGAAAATTTAGATTGTAAATTATCATAAACATATAAATCATTTAACTTTATATATTTATGATTCCATGTGTTGCCTGCCAACAAAGATGGAAAACGAGATGCATGCATATATATATATATATGTCACATATTTAGGGGTAAGAAATAGTTTGTTCCAGCATGGTCTGTAACAATTAAATATTTTAGATCTCCAACAGCTTCCCAAAAAATTTCTTCAAAATGGAAAAGTAAAACTCACGTTCTTCAAATTATTTTTACTCCAACTCTAACAGCTTCCCCATTTTGGAGAACCTTGCATTTATTACAACAATTAAATATTCTTAATCTTTGACTAATAATTAATAAATTATTTTTTATTTGAAGCTGATTTTTTTTTGTTCATCTACTAGCAGAACATTTGAGCTAAAATTGACATATATTTGACAAATATGAAGTACTCTATCAATTTAGTAGAATGATTTACGTATGTATGTCCAACTGTGCAGGTATATATGCCCAACTACTGCTCCTCTCATTTTCTATCGTCTTCCTTGTATGATTTACTAGAAATCTTTCAGGTCAATAATTCTCCTTCCTCCACATCTTGAACCTCCCTAACAAGCTAAGAAGCATGAATGGCATGTATACAAATTAACAGAATTCATTCCAAGTCTATTGTCCCAAAATTTGACAGTAAGATCTTCATTTGGTCCACAAAATCTGAGCCTGTTGCATACTCTGTTAGCATCCCAACTGCGAACCCGAACATTGCCCACCCAAAATTCCAACATTTCATTAGAAAATGATGAAGAGGCTACAAACAGAAAATGATGAAGAGGCTACAAACAGAAGTGCAAGTTTTGTCCACTGCCAACAAAAAGCACAGTTAAAAACAAGTTCCATCTGATCAGCCAAGTTATAGCTCACAGACACAAATTAACTACACTTTTAAAGCAATAAACAAGTTCAACCACAACCAATAAACCAATAGGAATGAACCAATATCAGCCCTTAAACAAAAGACTAACAGATTTAAACAATTAAAAACAACCTCACGTAGTCACGTTCATCTAGCAAAACTAGCATAAACTTGAACATGCTTCTATTATCACAAGCCTAAAGTTAGAAATTAAGATCACATATGAATGGGGCAGTAACCCAAAGAATCAAGAAGGACCAAAATCATCAAAACAGTAGTCGATTCTTAAATGAAACATGGGAATTAAAAGTTAACAGTTTAACTTAATTAAACTTCAGATTGAACATCTAAGAGGCAACACCAGATTTTACTTTTAATTAGTCAATAATTAATCAACCAAATGTTTTAATAAGAGAACACCCAATTAATGAAGATTGATGTTGCTGCTTAGAAATTGCCTTGCCGCCGTTCACCCTCGAATCAAGTCCGTTACCAGCACGTCGAGTAACAGTAACAACAACAGCGAAGGTTAGCTAGCTCCCTAGAAATTCCTATCGTTATCCCTAACTGTCAATAGTCTTGCCAGTTTGCAATTCTCCTCCCTTGCTCTCCATTATTTCAAATCTCACCAACAACCATCAATGATCGTTCTTCACTCACCACGTCCCCCATCGTCCTCCCTTGATCAATCGGTTTTATCTCCGTCAAAACCCACCGGAAATCAAACCTCCCTCCTCCGCCAAGTTTCCTCGCTCGCATCGTGCCTCCTCCGAATTTGAGCTTCAGTCATATCTCGTCACCGTCCACCTTTCCCAGCGAATTCATCGTCGTCGATCTCTCTCTCAGTCCTCTCACTCAAATCAATTCTGCTTTGATAAAAATCAGCGTGAAGAAGCGAGTTTGTGAATTGAAAGATCAAGAGAGACAGAGAGAGATCCAGAATCGAGAGAGGAGAGAGGCGACGACGATAGTCTGTGAAGTGGACTTGAAAAGCGTGAAGAATTTATGACAAAGCTCTCGCCAAATATTTGGCGATGCTGCAGATATGGCGAGACTATTCTCTTTTTCATCCCCCTTCCCCATTTTAGAGAATGAGATGGGGAAGCTGTTGGACCGAAAAACTCTAAAATTCTCTAAAATCAAGATATCAAAAATAGAGAGTCTGTTGGAGATCTTTCAAGATCCTTCCAGACTGAGAATGTGAGAGAAGAATGCGGAAAGGTACGGTTCCTCCCTTCCTTTTTATTGAAAAAATAAATATTGATGAAAATTTGTTCTTTGGAAACATGCAAGCAGTACCAATTATTAATGTCAGATAACTGGAATAACTTTCTTAAGATCTTAAAATTTCTTTGAAAATTTGATGCTTCCCACAAATTAACACTATATAATTCTCAAATTGTATTTTCAATCAATTGTAGCAAAAAAAAAAAATGATGTTTGTCAATGTACTGTAAAAGGGAAATGTCAGAGACAACTGCTTGAATAGTTGTTTGGGCAATCTCGCCATCAATAAATGACATATGACAACTTGTTTTAAATGCTTCATAGTGGGATCCAGTTAACAGGTAAAGGACATGATTATTTTACGATTTTCTATTCTGTTTACTTGTTATAGGCAAACATTTTTTTCAATCTAAAATTGTTTCAAACTTAATTTTGTCCAATTTTCCACTCTACCTCAAAAAATACTTTATGAATGTATTTTTTGATAATTTTTCCATTAAAAAATAATATAGATAAATTGAAGTCAAATTAACATCAAAAGTCAACTGTTACGTTACTTTTGGAACAGAGGTAGTATAAACTTTGATAGTATCTTATATTTTTTATTACTTTTTAATTATAACATAGTTTAGAAAATTTTAAAACGGACCTATCGAACTATTCGAGCTGAGCTCGAGCCCAACATATTAGACTCGAGCAATTTGAGCTCGAGTTCAAGTAGTATCGATACTAAGGGGCCGAGCTCGAGCTCTGCTTGAACCATTTACACCCCTACTCTGAACTTTAGGTATTGGAGAAAATGAGGGCCCGATCATACACTTATTTGCAACTTTTTTTCTATAGTTCAAACCCTTATCTGCACTGTTTTTTGTTGATGCCCTTAATCGTCCATTTTATCATAGTTTAGGTACTGATCTGTATTTTAGCCTATTATTTTTAGTATTTCACACCATGCTTTTCTGTCTTTATATTATTCTGTTCTTTTTCAAAGTTTTTTGTTTTTTTTTCTTTTTTTGATCTATATATGCCCCTTCTTTTTACACAATGCTTTTCTGTCTTTATATTATTCTTTTCTTTTTTGTTTTGTTATCCGTATGTTTTAGTTTTTTCTTCATAATTACTCTTCCCTTTTTCCATAGTAAACATGGTTATATGAAGCTTATTTTTTTACCTATGTGAATTTTTCGACGGTGTTAACTAATTGCTACAAAGGACACCAAACAGACACAAAAGGAAACTCATTAGAGATTGCTCTGACGAACGGAGCTCCCGGTGAAGAGAAAAAGAGCTCCGTGTTGGTAAATGGTTTTTTGGCCGGTTCTCCTTCGTCAGGCCACCTCCGGTCACTTGGTAAAGTTGGTTGGCTTCCTCTTGGTGCTGCGGAACTAATGCATGCAGGATTTTTTGTCGAAAAATCTCAGACGAGAAGAAGAGAGTGTAGAGGCCGCCGGAGCTTTTACTCAATCCTCTCCGGTCAATGACTTCACGGCATCTTAGGTGCGGTGGCTGAGCTCGGTGCAGGACGACGAAGCTGATGGTGATGAATGTTTGCAGTTAAAGATTTAGATGAGAGGAGAAGAAGGTGGGTTGAGATTGACAGCAAGTTTCGACGAAACAGAGGAGCTTCTTCTTCTTCTTCTTCTTCTTTTTTTTTTTGCTCGGTCTTGCTTGTGAGGAGTGGGAGTGGGTTTTATAGTGAAGTTTTGAGAAGTAGAGCGTAGTAATTAAGAGAGGATATGACGAGAGCTTAAGGGAGGTTTGCTCGTAGCCCCTAAGTTTATGTTGTTCATCACAACCCCTAAGTTTCCTTTAGTTTACATAGGTCACCACTAAAGTTTAAAATTTAACATTTTAGGCACTAGGTCTAAACAATTTCTTGTTTTTATTAATGTTTGTCAAATTATCAAAATGAAATGTTCCTTTTTTATTAATATTTGGTAATTTAGCAAAATTAAATGTTCTTACTTATATTTTTATGATTTCTTTTAATTTCATTCAGGTTTTTTTATTTCCAATTCTTATTCTTCAAAACAAAAGAACAAAAAAGATCATTTTTATTAATAGTGTGACTTTCACTAATTATTTCACTATGTAAATTATTATTTTTTTCTCATTCTTTTTAGTTATCTGTGGCCATTATTATTCTTCTTTTTTTGACATTTATCTCATCCTCTTTCCTTATCTTTCTTCTTCATCAAACTTTTTTTATTCCTTCTTTTAGAATTGGTTTTTGTTTTACCCATTTTTATTTTATTTTCATTTCAACTCCTTTTAAATAAATAAATAACGCAAAAATACAAAAAAAAATCAAGCAAAAATCTAAAAAGAACACGTGGTACCAATTTTGGGCGCTCGGAAATTTCTAATTTTTTAGCGTAACTGACAAACGAACTTAGATTTATCGTAGACCATTTCAAGGTTTCCAATCGACCTAGGTAAAAGGATTGGTGGCGACTCCTTGTCCAAAAATCACATCGCTACAAGAACCCCTTTTCTTAGTAGAAGATCAAGATCTTAAAATAATGACTCCTTCAGAAATAACAAAGAAGTACTGACCTAAACATAGGCATCCTGTACGGGAATTCCATGTCATTAAAAATACAGAAATATCAAATCTCTAGAAGGAAGGTACTTCAAAGAATTATGAATTTCAAAGTTAGGTGTCTTGAAAGTTTGGACACCAGAGGAATGGGGGCACCTCATTCCCAGAAAAGACTGATGTTCAGGAAATACAACAACCATGCTTACTCTTACTGAGATTATATCCAGGCATGAGAAACTTCCAAAATTCAGAACTCAAACACTCCTGGATGATCATATTCAAAACAAACCAGAAAATGTTTCCAAACTGGTTTCACCATTGATCTGAGAAGAAATGATTAATCTCTAATCAGTTCCCAGAATCAGTCAAGGAGTCTAATGACAAGTTTGTTGAGTTTAACAAACGCATCCCTTACACTGAATTTCATTTTTTGGTTATTTACCGAATTCTAGGGATTGTTCAGTGTCATTACGAGGTTGATCAAGAAAAATATGTTCCTATCCTAGAAATAGTGGGTTTCTCATTGGTGGGACAAATGTGTGACTAACTCATACCTCACAGAAAATATCACACTTAAGAATTGGTCTGTCTAAATTCTTAGAATAAGAAAGTATCGATTCAGTGCTTGGAAAGCTCTACTTGGGAACAGAGTTATCATATATCTCCCTGGAAGAAATGAAAGATAAGCTAATGAAATTAGCCTTCAAATCTGCTCAACAACGGCTGTTAAAAGGGCCAAGCCATTGGCCATCCTTGGGCAAAAATTGGGGCCACCAATTGAAGAAAATAATGACCTACCCAACCATGCATCTGACATGCCATGTAAAAAAATTAGAGTTATTGCGTGAGTCAGAAATCCACCAAGAAAAATAATGGCCCAATATCATAAAGCACCTTTCAATCAGTGGAAGAAAATGCGTCAGCTATAGAAAATAATGGAGGTTTCTCAACCATCCAGAGGAGGGTTTCCCTATATACGAAGGCTTCAGCAAAAGAAGGAGGCACCCATCATTTTCCTACTTGCATCTTTCCCTCTGCACCTTCAAGTTCATGTGTTGAACGTCTTTATGTTTTGAAGAATTACCTTAAATATTACTCTCTCCGTACCTCATTAATTGATCCATTTATTTGGTTGTTTCACAATATTTAATCTATGATTTTATTTAGGAATATCTAGACATGTAAAGTTAAATAATTTACATACATATCATAATTTGAAATACAAAGTTTCTAAAAAGATTTTATTTAAAAAAATTCACTATTTATCTTTACGAAAATTTGAGTCAAACATTGAACCTTGAAACAAAAAAAATAAATGGATCAATTAATGGGGTACGGAGGGAGTATTAGCTGGTAACCCGTTTGAAGTTTGCTTTGGATTTGGTGTGTACGTGTGTAGTTGTTGGAAGCTTGGTGTGTTTATCCAACTATCTTTTGATTGCTGATTGGTTGTTGTAACTATCTGGTATTCACCAAATTGCTGTAAATTTTAAATTTTAAATGCAATATCAATAATTGTGTGTTGTTTTCCATTATTTCAAACTTTAAGCTTTAACCTTCTAGTTGTTAAAATATACATTTTAAAACATATTAAAATATACATGAGCCTAAATTTGGTATTAGAGCCAAGTTCATGCACAAAATAAACATTTTAGAACGAGAAGGACTTATATGGACATTATCTAAAAGTTTATTGATTGCTTCAGTCTTAAGACTCGATTGAAAGATTTCCTTAAGTTTTAGGACTTAGTTGATGAACTGAACTAAGCTTTAAGACTCGTCCGACAAAATTAAAAGTTATAGGACTCCTTTCGAAAAGGTGTTAACTTTCAAGACCATTCGAGGCTTTACTCTCGCTTTTCCTAATACTAATAAATTGTCATTCTATACAATTATTTTTATTATATTTACTTTTGTAATTTTCAAATAATACATGATTTTCCTCATACAATTCGGTTTCGATGGCATACATAAGAATTTTCTATTTAATACTCATTTTGTCTGCAAAACATTGTCTCGTTTGATTTTTTCATCTCAATGTTCAAGTAAATTTTACTCAAATTTTAACAAAGATAAATAGTGAAAAAAATCAGAAAAAATATATTTATAAAACATAGATTACAAATTTTAATACACATGTGAATTTTTTAATTTTAGATGTCTAAACATTCATGAAAAAATCATAGATTAAATACTGTGAAACTTTTAAAATAAATGAGACAATCTTTTGCAGACGAATGTAGTATAAAATTTTCTTAAAATGGTACAAGTAAATTTGAGATACAAAAAAAATGTGTAAATTGTATACATTAAAAATTCAACTTCTTACATGTTTATTTCATGCTTCTTTTATTGAAAATTTTGAATGAAATTAGAGATATTTTTGAAGATTGATGTGAAATACTACGTGAGAGAAAACAAAAATTGAATTGGAAAATATGATTTGGTGTGTGTATATTGGTGGTCGAACGTCTGCTAGATCAGTCATCTTGTTCTTCTTTTGTAGTCTAGTCATGTGGGAGACTATGGTTGTCGTTGGTTGCTCCGCCTGCAAAGAAAGCCGCACCGGAGGATGCTCCGGTTAACGGATCTCCGACGCTCAAATGAGTACTCTGTTTTAGAGTGAGAAGGTAGAAAGAAGGCAAAGCGAAGTAGGGATAAAATTACCTCTGTGGTTTGCAAATGGATGGCTTTTATAGGAGGGCACCCTAGTGGCACGTTGATACGTTGATAATTGGCTTATGGTCCGAACGTGGTGGCTGACCACCTTTTGTGTGTCAGCCGGTGCTTTTTGGGGAGCTCGGCGGGTCAGAGCGGGAGTCGGTTTGTCCCCTAGCAGCTTTATGACATTTGTTAGGTGTCAGGTGGCGGGCGGCGTTCTCAGATGGCAAAAGGTACGTGCTCGACGGGGTCCTCTTTGTTTCGGACGGGACTTCTTGGGCCTTGTTAGCCAAGATTGTTTAAGAAAGGTCTTCTGGGCATAGTGAGTTTGGAGCTCATTGAACTCTATGGCCATCACACAAGCACACATATATAGAGAGAGACACATTGTTTTTGAGTTTGAAGACCACACCTTCGTACTTGTACAATATTTGTGCTCCCTTTGTCTCAATTCTTTTTTGAGTATTTGACTGTTAAAAAATATTGAAGATTTGAGGGTAATACACTACAACACGTATAGTAATTGGTAACAATTAATTAGAGACAAATGATAAGATTGTTGTTAAATGCTTAATTTGGAGACAATTATAGTATTTGATTCCATATGTTTTCTATATTTGTCCCCAAAAAGTAACGGATTGTTGAGTTATTAGGAACAAAAAAAACTGTCTCCAAACATTAAATTATATGATGCAAAAGATGATATATTTTCGCCACAAATTAAAATAATTTTTAGAAGGGCTCATGTGTGTTCCTTTTACCAAAATCAGATATAAGTGTCACTTTTGAGATTTGTTGAGTAGGAAATGAAGAATGATGATAAGATTCTTAATCTATTTCAGTTTTTTCATAAAAGCCCCTATGTTTTTCATCTTAATCCTCTTAGAAAGAGATCACTTTGGTATCCATTGATGGAATAATTGTGTTACAAACCACAAAAATCACACACTATAGTTGATAAACATGAGATATTTAAACGTGTATGTCCTTAAAAAAGTCACATGAGTTCCAAATGATTACATGATACTAATATCTTTAGTGAGATCTAAAAGGCACTCCTTTTGTATTATAGGACTGATATTAACATATTTGAACAGATGGAGAACTGTGCAATATTTTTACCACATCTGAATTGAATATGAGACGTTGATCTGAATTGTATTATCCCTTAGAATTCCTTCCGAAATTCTGAAATATTGAATGGCCGCAGGAGGCCAAGTCTTTGATTTCTTTCCACACAGCCACCGTTGAAACAACCCTATGAGATGAGCACCGACCCGCCGCCGCCATCGTTGACAGGAGAGCTTCTATCAGAGGACGAATCTCCATCGACCCAAACTTCTTCCATCGAGTCACGCATCGCGACCACCAAAGACAGCTTCGGATTGAGCTGTTGCCACCATTCAAAGCTTCTTCCACCGAATAGTGCATCTTCTTTATGGCTGGTCCGAGCGGTGGGCGTTCCGGTAGGATCTGGTCAACGCAGGAGCGGAAGCAAGCCATTCACTGAAGTAAGTGAATTTGGTTGTTCGTGGGATGTAAATTTTTTTCCTAAATTTAATTTATTAATAACTCTTAAAATTGTATATATTTTTCACCCAAAACTGCAAATATAGCATTTGGAGCGAAATCTTAATTTTGGTGGGAAAACATTTGGGAGTGGGCAGTTATTTTTTTCCCTTGCACGTTGTTGTTTGCATTTTGCCCTTTCACTACTAGTTCTCGATAACAATTATCAGTCAGATTAACAATGGCTCCACACAACAGAAACCGGATTGTTCGATGCAGCCCAAGTTCTAATGGTAGGAGTGGTAATACTAACACTAGAGTACAGCTCCACAAAATCTTCAAGTCCCCGCACAAGCAAATGCATCAGGTTTTTTCCCCCTTAAAACTATTATGTATAATCTTTTATCTCATTGGCTGGTGTGAGACTACATATTATATATCATATACTCAACTTAATTAGTTGCTTTCATGATCAACTTTTCTTCCCTTGTAGAAATAATCCTTCTAATGTAACCTGATTAGTACAGGTATTTTCTCCTGAACAATGAAGATAATTCTTAACAAAATGTAACCTGATTTGAATAGTATTTCAAACTTTTATTGTGTTGGCACTTCAGTTATTTTATACTTATGGCCAAAGGGGCCCTTAATTGCTGCAAAGTAATATACAAGGTCTGCCAAACCATCATATTTAACTAATGTGTCCAAGCTAAGCATTTCACTTACTTCCCGTTGCTAGAAAACATTAAGCTTATGAAGTTAGCACTTCACATTGCCAAAACTTGTGAAGCTTTCCGTTAACATTAATAATCAAATTTTTAATCTTCTTTGCATGATTTTTGTTTATATTTAAAAAATAATTAACATAATATAGTCATTCAACATGCTTATGAAACTACTAAACTTTGACTACATATTAGTAGTATGAAGACATGTTTGTAACATTTATGTATTGATTGGTATTTTACCATATAATGGTGTCATTTTATTTTCAATTTAGACAAAGATGTAATTGAGAAAAGGAGAGGAGAGACAACATGTAAAGATATTTGGGCTCAACCTCCAGGTGTTCGCTTAGACGTGCAAATTAATGAATTTGGACAACCCGTCGGATCAAATGCTTCAAAATTGGCAAATTTCCTGGGTACATTGTCACGTAATGGACATAATTGCCCGTTAGATTATGAAGATTGGAGAAAAATTCCGGAAATGTATAAAGATGACGTGTGGGATTTGATTAAGGTGCATTACTTTTTT
This sequence comes from Stellera chamaejasme, assembly GCA_024586325.1. Taxonomy (NCBI): domain Eukaryota; kingdom Viridiplantae; phylum Streptophyta; class Magnoliopsida; order Malvales; family Thymelaeaceae; genus Stellera; species Stellera chamaejasme. The sequence goes on from CM044986.1 coordinate 4,479,117, forward strand.
CACTATAGCACAATGTTAATACATACCAAATAATAATATGAAATTATTTGAATGCGTACAGGTAAAGTTTGTGTTAAATCCACTTGCCAAAGAATGGGTCTTTTTGTCATTAGCCAAAAAATGGAGAGGTTTCAAAACAAAAGTTAAGAAGAAGTGGTTTACTAAAAAAAACAAGATAGCAGAGTTCTTTGATGATCAATTCGCAGCTACAGTATCATTGGGCAACCGAAAAGGCTAAGGTAAACAATTTTATATATTATAATTTTTGGGATATATTTAATTTCGTTATGAAACCGTTTGTGTCAAATACAAAAAGGGAAATTATTGCTAAATCAAATAGAATGAAGGTCAAGTCAACACATACGTCAGGATCGAAAAGTGTTGCTGTTAGGCGACAAGAGATGGTAATTGAAGTATCTTGAACTATGGTTTGGTTATTTTGATATGCATAATGGTCTTGAAAATATACATTTCCATATCTATAATTGATTAGGCAATAGCTTCTGGCGTTCAACCTTCTCGTGCTGACTTGTACATTGCTACACATATTCACAAAGATGGAAAGCCGATCAACGATGACGCTGCCGAGGCAATTGTAAGTTTCATGCATAGTATTTTCACTTTCTTCTCTTACTGTTTAAGCAAATACATTTATAAGAAAGTTAACTGGGCTTACAAATTTTAATTTGATTCCTTCAGTTTGGTGTTCTTTTGAATATAACTTAAACGAGTTTTATGTTAGGAAAAGTTGAATGCAGTAACCCAAAGCTTAGGGACACAGGATAAACCTGGTCCAAATGATAGTTTGGATATGGTTTTGGGAAAAGATAAAGGGTTCGTGCGTACTTATGGTTTGGGTCCTTTACCCGATGATTTGTGGGGTTCAAAAACTACGCGATTTAAAGTACAGAAGATGGGTGTGGATGCTAACAAAGCATCTGCGGATAAGGTTACAAAACTAGAGAAGGAATTGGGTGGTTTAAAAAACCAAGTGAGCATACTTAAATCGTTTATTCAACATAAATTCCCAGAGGCAGATTTCAGTGAGATGGATGCTTCATCAGAAGGGGTATGTAACCTGCTACAAACACCGGTCTTATAGATTTTTCCTCTTAAATTTATATTGATATAATGTTTTCAATATTGAAGGATGACGATGAATATAATTCAACTGATGTCCATGAAGGAGTTATTAGTAACTATTCAGAAAAACGCCATATTTACTCAGATCAGGTTCAGATATTGAAGTGAAGTATACTAGTTATCTTCAAGCATTATTTTATGATCCATATGCATTATAACATTTATGTTCTCATTTAAATCTCTTCCAGCTACGAGATGGCGCTGACCTGGTTCTAAATTATTTGGTACCACATCTTAGTTCATCAAGAGAAATTCATGAGCCTCAACGCCATGATGTAACTTTATCTCTTCCTTTTCAACCTTACCTTATATTTTACCATGTTGAAACATTCAATATTGGTTGCTTCTTTTTACATTTCACTAAGTCTATTTTTGAGTAGGTGAATGATTCTACAATGATGATTAACAATGATGTTCATATCCAACCTTCAGAAAGAATGCCTAATCATGTAATTTGAACATTTCTAACTTCCTTTCCTTATTTTTTTCTCTCTTTTATATGTAAAATTATGACTGATCCTATTTTACTTTGAATATCAGGAAAATGACACAAATCTGGATAACTCATCAAATTACAAAAGCACCCATGTAAGATTTTAATTTATTTCAGGTTGTTCAAAGTAATTTACCTTTACCAATCTATGAATATTTCCTTATTCTGTACTCTTTTATATGTATAATTATGACACATACGTTTTTACTTGAATTTCAGGAAAATGCCACAAATTTAGACGACTCATCAAATTACAAAAGCACCCATGTAAGATTTTAATTTATTTCAAATTTTTAAAAGTAATTTCCTTTACCAATCTATAAATATTTTGATTTCTCCTGTGTTAGTGAAACTGACTTAACCTTACCAATCAAGGCTTTAGTCAAGTAAGTTATTTTATAATCAATAACTAATTAACCTTGTATTATTTGAATTACATCTTAAACCAATTTGTTTTCTGTCTGCCCATGCTCTAATCTCTTTTTCCATTTAGATTGTTCTCCTTGTTGTTCTAATGTTTTAATCGCTGCTGGTTCACTGATAGATGCAGATTTGTCCCTTCACGTGTTGTGTTAAACTTGTGGATGTTAACCTTCTCTATACTTGTGTTTCAAAAGTCATGATACATGAATAAATCATCAAACAGATATTGCTCACCTAATCAAATGAGGAGTATTTTACATGGAGATGTTACATGTTTGGATATTTGCAGCTTGCTTCAACCCTTGAATTATTGTGTAGTATCTTCTGAACACTTGACATCTCAGATCATGGTGATTATGAGCGAATGTTGATGTTTGTTAATGTCATCCCTTGTGATAATTGAACTAATGTTGATGGCATCAGGGGTAGAAACTTGGGGGATGGGCAGGGTAGGCGAAGTCAGTAGATGACAGTAATAAGTCGATGTGTTTATTTATAGCTATCATGTACTATGAAATATCAGAGTTGTCTATTAACTAAACCTAGAAGGTTTATTGATTGTTTTTTTTGTTGATTCTGATAAATAAAAGTTTCCAATTTATGGTTGGAGGACTGGAGTTAGAGATTGGTTTCTATGAAATATATATATTCGTTGGTATAGAAAAAGATGAGCCACTGGTTCGTCCACATTATGATCTCAAGACAATTGGAGATGCTATTGGGTCAACTGTTGCTTGGCCATCATATTTTGTAAGTGATACATATAGGTTGAAGCTAACCTTCTGTTAAAATATTCATGCTAACATTCCTTTTTTTGCATGTAGGTGGAGGAGCTTAAAGATGGATATTGACATTGTCAATGGATGATAGATACTGACGCAAGATATTGCAAAACATTTCATAGAAATGCCATTACATGGCTGTTTAGTGAATTATTAGTCATTTTTTCGTGCCTTTAGTTTTCTATATTCCAATTAGAGCTCGTCATGAATTCTAGCTGTCAAGACAAATTATTTGGATTTGTTGGGATATGTACTTCTTTATCTATTAGGTTGTTGCGTTAAAGACTTGAATATCTAGATGGTTTTCATCTTATTTGTTTATTTATTATTTAATGAATTTTATATTTTGAAATTGGGAACATTTAAATTTGTCATCCCGTAAATCTATTATAAGCAATTGGCAACAGTTTCATGTGTTAACAATTGATCTCAAATGTGCGTATCTTAACTTTTAGCAACATTTCATTTTGTTCCAAAATGGAGACTGTGAGCCACAAAAGATTTCACTATTTAGAGACAAATACAATTGTTTCAAAATGACTTTTTAACGAGACATATCTAAGTGTCTCCAAAAGATTTTAACAACAGCTATACTGGAGTCAGTTTTTCTATCTGTTTCTAAAACTATTGGAGACAAAAAAAATGAGATATGGGATCAAATTTTGTTGTCTCCAATTTCTATGCGTGTTGTAGTGATAAAATAAAAGTGTCGTTATAAGATAAAAATAATTTTTTTGATGAAAAAGAAAAGTTGAGAGTTAAAAGGTAAAAATGGTGTGAAAATTTACTTAAAATGAAATAATCAAAAAAATTGGGATAATTTTAAAAAAATATAATTGAATCTTTTAGGACGGATGGAGTATATGTTAAGTACGTCCAAATAAAATGAAAAGTTTAAAAATCATCTTGTACTATTTAACAAGATAAATTTAAAAATGAAATATTCGTGTAGGAAGCAAAACTATACATTCTATGGAGAGGAAAATGATGAAATCTAAATACAAAAAATAATTAAATATGGAACGAAAGAAAGCGATAAAAAGTAGAAATATTATGAAGAAAAAAGAGATGACGAATCCATAAAAGATTTTAGAAATCTCGAACCACACATTTTGGTCATGTTGGAGACTTCCCTATGCCACCTGTCCTCCTTTTCTTTTCTTTTTTGGTTTTTATCTTACCCATAAAGGATTTTAGAAATCTCATACCACACATTTTGGTGCGAGAGTCTATGTAGCATATATGTTGTATTACACATATCATAAATTTATCATTTTAATAAATGTCTATGTTGACACTCAAATTTTGTTCCAATCGACCTATCACAAACAGATTGGTGGCGACTCCCGTCGAAAATCCCGTCGCTACAGTCTACAAAGAATATTTTAGTTTTTTAATTTATTAGATTAGTTAATTAAGTTAATTAGTATATTTAGATATGTATTTTTTCACATATGTGAACCGGAGATTTCCTTGTGCCACATTCTCTTTTTCTTTTCTTTTTAATTTTTTTATCTTGTACTCTCTTATTGGAAAATTTCATTAATTTAATTTATAAAACATATATTTAGAAATTTTTAAAAAAGTTGTTTATTATTTTCATATAAATTATTGAAATGTATATAGAAATATTGAACAAAAAAAATTATAGATTAAATATTGATAAAAAAGTGTATCTTGTTTTTTAGAATAAGGAAGTACATGTATTTTGTTCTTCTTTTTGTCATCTGTCTCTTTATTGCACATATTTGTTGTTCTTTTCTGTTATGTGTTTCCTTTTGCAGTACACGTACGTTACTTTTTCTTTGTAATTCCTCATTTTTCTATTTATTCATAATGTCTTATTTATTGTTTCGCTGAATTCGTTTTGCTTTAACTTTCATCACTTCTTCAACTTTTAAAAGTTTATATTTTCCTCTCTTTGTTGTTCTCCCTATTTCTAATTTATTTTTCTATCCTTGCAACTTTAGAATTCATTATCCATCTTTTATTTCAATGCCTACGAAATTCTTTTAATTACGGTGGTCAATTGAACTTATACTAGCCAAGTATTATTTGTTTTGTTTTGTTTTCTGTCTTTTCAATTTGTCATTTGGAATCAAATTTAAGGCTTAATCACAAAATAAGACCCTCTACTTTTCAACTTTTACGGGCGAATCCCTTAATATTTAATACTCCATCCATTCCACTTTCTATCCAACATACACTATTTATGAGTTAATTTAGAACTTTTTATCTCTTACATTCTTACGTCCAAATTGAAAAAAGATTGACAAAAGTTATACTTGAAAACATTTGAAAACATGTAGATTCTAATTACTCCATTTTTTTCTATTTCTTAAAACAAATATACATTTTAAGAAAATTTAAGTAGATTCTAATTACTCCATTCTTAAAACAAATATACATTTTAAGAAAATTTAAGTAAAATCGTCAACAAAAAGTCGTATGTATCATAGAGAATTTGAAACGTAAGGAAAATGACTTAATCCTCTAACTTTACGAAAAAGACAAACTAGTCTCCTTAATTGTGTCAACTCATATCAGTTCATCAATTAACTTTGTATCACTTGGTCATCCATTATGTATGGGGTATTATATTTATCTAACATGCCATTTTATTCATCCTCAAAACAAACAACACCGAAGCTAACTTAATAATTTCGTTATATTTTGTCATTTGTCGACACACAATCTTCAATTCTCGAGTAAAATGCATAGAACATGCAATTGCATCTCAACTCAAATATAACTAATAAAAATAAAAAAATTACACAAATTTTTAATCCAACAATACTAGCTATCGGACTAGCCATAATAATTTTTGTTATTTGGCTTTCTAAATTAGGGAGTGAAGCGAAATGCTTTGCCGGGCGCGGATAAAAATGCCCGCCCAATATTAAATATGACGCCCAAAGCGCAGATCGGTGCCGGTGCCTCGTTCGGCCGGCTGGCCGCCGATCCGACGGCCTAGCCGCCGATCCGCGCCCGGCTGCGGTCCGATCCTGGCCAGCTGCCGTGTGGGCGGTTGATCCGGCCGGGTGGCCGATCCGGCGGTTGTCCGGATGTGGGTAGAAAGGTGGTGGGTTTATTTGCAATGTTTGAAAAGTTTTGGTAAAATTGTAAACTTTAAAATTGTTTGAGGTGATTTAATTATTATGTTCAAAACTTAGGGTGTAAATGGAGTTTTTAGGAAAAGTTCAGTAGTTAAAATTATCATTTTTTCCAATGGTCTGTTAAACTTAACAGCAAAAATGGACGGAAGGACCACGAATGAGTAAAAAGTTAAAAAAGAGGACTTAAAGAGGACAAAAAGTTAAAATGGGACCCCAATAAGACAATAATTAAAGTTATGGGATCTCCGGTGCACTTTACTCAAAAGAATAAAGAAGAATGTAAAGTTCATTATAAAAAAAAATGAGGAGTGTAAACTTTTAGTTCCTGCCAATATATTCCCTCCATCCTCAAGCGATTGAATGGTTTTGTTGAACCCGGAGATTACGGTGAATGTAAGATTTTTGTATATGATTATTTAATTACCCTTAGTTGAAAATACAGAAAAAACGAGGTAGAAAAAGATAAATAGATGATAGTTTAGTAATTTCAGAATGAGAAGTTTTTTTAAAAAATAATTAATTTTTCTGGAACAATCTAAAAAATGTGTTCAATTTTTCGGAGATGGAAATAGTATAATGTGAAAATCTTGCGTTGAGGCTTCAACACCACCAATCTCTATATATGTATAAGAAAACAAAGAAGGGAAATAAACTAGATTGAAGGGGTGAGGGGATCTGTAAAAAAGGCAAGTGAAATGGGGAAAAAAAGAAATGGAAAAAAAAAAAGAAGAGAAGGAAACAAGACAAATATAGAAAGAGAGAATCAGAATTCGGAATGAAAGAAAGAAGATTTCCCTTTAAAGAAAGGAGTGGGGAATCTCTAATTTCCTTATTTCCGAAACAAGAGTATGCGCTTGCACTTCCCGATAATTATAAAGAGAGAGAAGGAAGAGAGCGAGGTTTCAAAAAAGCAGAAGGAGAAGAAGAAGCGGCAGCCCAGCACCCAACGCTTCCCATTCCTTTCCGTTCGGAGTTTCACGGCCGCAATGGGTCGCCGGAAGACGGAGTTGAAGAGGATCGAGAACAAGAGCAACCGCCAGGTCACCTTCTCCAAGCGCCGATCCGGATTGTTCAAAAAGGCTAGCGAGCTCTCCGTCCTCTGCGACGTTGAGGTCGCCGCGCTCATCTGCTCCAGCCGCGGCCGCCTCTACGATTTCGCAAGCTCCGGCAGGTACGCCGCCCCAACTCCCCTCTCTCTTTCTCTGCCTGCCGGGATACTATTCATTTTGAGTTGGTTGGTTTCAATTTCTTTATACCGCACCAGAGGATCTAACCTTGATCGGATTTAAATTCACTGAAAACTGAGTGGACATGATTATCATGCAATTTCGTAATCCACAGTCTCTTGCGAAATGCAATCATGTCTATTTCCCAGAAGAATATTTAGGTAATTCATCAATAGTAACTAATTTTTCAAGAGACAAAAGTAAATATCCTTTCTCTATACTCCCTTTACTGCATAAAGAAACATTTGATCGGAGAGTTGTTGATTTTTTCAGTTTCTTTAGTTTTTTTTTGAAAATTTGTTGTGCATAGATGAGTGAAAACAAAAGCAAATGAATCCGAATTCAGGATTGCTTAAACTGTGAAAGGTAGTAGTTAAACTTGAAAACTTATGACGAATGTGTTTAATTAAGCTGGTATAATTTAGGATATGACGTTTTTGGCATTACAAACTAGAAATGTCGATGGAAACGAATCCAATTCCTCTGTCCCTAAAAACTCCTATCCCTGTCCCTAAAAACTCCTATCCCACGTGCCCGCCAAGCATACAATGACACACATATATATTAATTTTTTTCTTTTTTTTCTTATTGCTTTCACAAACATGTGTCATTGTGTGATTGGAGGGCACATGGAAATAGGGAGTTTTTAGGGATTCTTTGCCATGGACATTTCTAGTTTGTAATGCTTCCGTCCCCTTGTAGAAACTACTACTACTATTTCCATAGGATGATTTTGTTCCGAGATTCCCCAACATAAAACTTTCTTCAAATTTGTTATGCCCCTTTTCATGTTTATTTAGCCACAGTAAAACTGACTTTTCTATAATGTTTGTAACAACTATCATCTGTCAATATTTCATTGATGCATTTGATTATACATGGGATTCAAAGGAAGTAGGAAGAACTCATATTTATTAACCAGTTTTAGATAATTAATTGATATTTTAAACTCCATTTCATTGACCTTAATCAATCGAGATTAAGGTATAGTGTGATGGTGATCGTGAAATTTTAAAGTTTGAGTGGACTGTCTATTGTCTATAATGTTTAACCATATTTAAATAAGCGTTTTTGTGAATTGATTTTTAGAGTACAATGGAGAATTTAAATTTTTGTTTCACTTAAACAAAGTCAAAGCCCCTAACTGTCACAATTGTGGCATGCGATGACCTGACTACCCTGGCTCAAATGGGAGTTACAATGAGTGTTTTTGTGTAATAGCGATGGACAATGACAATGATGATTGCTTTTCACAGACAAATATAGAAAGAGAGAATCAGAATTCGGAATGAAAGAAAGAAGATTTCCCTTTAAAGAAAGGAGTGGGGAATCTCTAATTTCCTTATTTCCGAAACAAGAGTATGCGCTTGCACTTCCCGATAATTATAAAGAGAGAGAAGGAAGAGAGCGAGGTTTCAAAAAAGCAGAAGGAGAAGAAGAAGGCAGCCCAGCACCCAACGCTTCCCATTCCTTTCCGTTCGGAGTTTCACGGCCGCAATGGGTCGCCGGAAGACGGAGTTGAAGAGGATCGAGAACAAGAGCAACCGCCAGGTCACCTTCTCCAAGCGCCGATCCGGATTGTTCAAAAAGGCTAGCGAGCTCTCCGTCCTCTGCGACGTTGAGGTCGCCGCGCTCATCTGCTCCAGCCGCGGCCGCCTCTACGATTTCGCAAGCTCCGGCAGGTACGCCGCCCCAACTCCCCTCTCTCTTTCTCTGCCTGCCGGGATACTATTCATTTTGAGTTGGTTGGTTTCAATTTCTTTATACCGCACCAGAGGATCTAACCTTGATCGGATTTAAATTCACTGAAAACTGAGTGGACATGATTATCATGCAATTTCGTAATCCACAGTCTCTTGCGAAATGCAATCATGTCTATTTCCCAGAAGAATATTTAGGTAATTCATCAATAGTAACTAATTTTTCAAGAGACAAATCCTTTACTGCATAAAGAAACATTTGATCGGAGAGTTGTTGATTTTTTCAGTTTTTTAGTTTTTTTTTTTTGAAAATTTGTTGTCCATAGATGAGTGAATACAAAAGCAAATGAATCCGAATTCAGGATTTCTTAAACTGTGAAAGTTGGTAGTTAAACTTGAAAACTTATGACGAATGTGTTTAATTAAGCTGGTATAATTTAGGATATGGCGTTTTTGGCATTACAAACTAGAAATGTCGATGGAAACGAATCCAATTCCTCTGTCCCTAAAAACTCCTATCCCTGTCCCTAAAAACTCCTATCCCACGTGCCCGCCAAGCATACAATGACACACATATATATTAATTTTTTTCTTTTTTTTTCTTATTGCTTTCACAAACATGTGTCATTGTGTGATTGGAGGGCACATGGAAATAGGGAGTTTTTAGGGATTCTTTGCCATGGGCATTTCTAGTTTGTAATGCTTCCGTCCCCTTGTAGAAACTACTACTACTATTTCCATAGGATGATTTTGTTCCGAGATTCCCCAACATAAAACTTTCTTCAAATTTGTTATGCCCCTTTTCATGTTTATTTAGCCACAGTAAAACTGACTTTTCTATAATGTTTGTAACAACCGTCATCTGTCATTATTTCATTGATGCATTTGATTATACATGGGATTCAAAGGAAGTAGGAAGAACTCATATTTATTAACCAGTTTTAGATAATTAATTGATATTTTAAACTCCATTTCATTGACCTTAATCAATTGAGATTAAGGTATAGTGTGATGGTGATCGTGAAATTTTAAAGTTTGAGTGGACTGTCTATTGTCTATAATGTTTAACCATATTTAAATAAGCGTTTTTGTGAATTGATTTTTAGAGTACAATGGAGAATTTAAATTTTTGTTTCACTTAAACAAAGTCAAAGCCCCTAACTGTCACAATTGTGGCATGCGATGACCTGACTACCCTGGCTCAAATGGGAGTTACAATGAGTGTTTTTGTGTAATAGCGATGGACAATGACAATGATGATTGCTTTTCACAATAATACTTGAGATATAATCAATGAAAATATGATCTGCCTAGTTAGCGGAGGTAGTCGTACTTCCTTTTTGGCTTCCTCCATGCATGTTGGTCATTAAGCAGCCACAAAAGAAAACTGCTGTAGACAATGGCGTCAATGCTCGATCACATAAACTATGGATGGTTTTTTTAAAGGTAAACAGTTTTAGGATTGAAATGCATATGTCATGTTTTAGTTGTCATAGTTCACTTAGCCCTCTCACATGAGCACATGTGTCCAATTTAACCAGGTGTAGCAAAATTGTTCTTAAGTTGTGAAGTTGGTGGCAAAGTTGCTTCCAATTCATAACAATTAATGACAAGATTGCTTCCACTAACAACAAGGTTGACAAAATTTGATCAATACAATAACCGTGAGTGGCATTGTTGGCCCTTTTCTTGGGGAACTAATGTAAAGCAACCGACAGTACAATGTAGCGTGGGCCAGAGTTGCTTTGTAGACTTTCTGATTTGTTGCAATGAAGGGGAGTATGCAATTATGGGACTATATATGTAATATGCTACATTTTACAGACTTTTGCATGTTAAAAACATGCAACACAAAACCAATTGGTGGTAGGTGGATAGGCCTCACAATATTGTATAGAGATAAGTAAAACTATTTTAAGCAAGGGGAGATTTAGTTTTCTCCCCACATGCAAGCCATTAGCCAGTTTGCATGAATTTTGAAACTAGATTAACACCAAACTGAATAATAGAGATACAGGGATTGCAAACCAGGGAACAAAAAAACCCAACCTTTAATGTCATGTTAAAAGCATTTAACCAAACTTTTATGTGTTTTCATGCTTGTCTTGTGTGCCAAGTGTGGTGATGAGGTTCACCTAATGTAAGTGAATTTTTGGTGTGGTTAGTGTTTTGATGTGGACCTTTTTTTATAAAAGAAAAACACTGAAAGAAATTATTTATAAGGAAGTCACTGTAAATGTGGTCTTGACTTGGTCCAAATGAGTACTATAGTTATAGTATTACTATTTAGTGAATACTTCTTATCTTCGTAATTCAATTTTTCTAATATGACAAATGAAAGATAAAAGTGTAAAAATTCTTAACAGATATTCTGCTTGTGAACATGAACTGATGAGATGGAGTACCCATTTGAGAATAACTTTTACAATTACTTGTGGAGGAATAAACTATGCATGAGTAGGTTTTAGCATTTAGTTGTAATTTTTCTGTCTAAATAATTTTCTCTAAACAGGACAGATGACTTTAAGAATGAGGTACTATTATTTGTGATCTGTACATAGCATTTCACATAGCAATGTTGTTAGACTATCCCTAATTAAGTAGCAATTACTAGACTTGAAATTCTTAGTTTTCTTCTTTGTTTTTCACTTCTGAGAGTCTCTGTGATCCCAACCTCTTTTGAACTCATCACATTTATTTTCTTCTCTGGATTATTCTTGTTGAAACTACTTGGCTCTTGGCGTAAGGAGATAAAAAGTCTAATATGTTCTACGTTCAATGAAAACGTGATTTAAATGTTTTCTGGTATGTTCAATGTTCGTGAAATCGATGGGAACAAGCACATACATATCTCATTTGGAGCGTGTCAATTGGGATTAATGCCTTTTTTAACAATTATTTCTGGGACCGATGTGCCTAGGAATGCTATATTATGTATGTAGAAAATAGACAAATCAATATTTTTAATAGTGATGAGTTTTTTAAATTAAAATGTATTTCTTTTAGATTTTGTAAAGAATGTGTAACACTATAAACAATGTGAGTTAAGTGTGTATTTTACTCACGGCCTACTACCTTTCATATGGTATTGATCATGGATGTAGAATTTTCTAGAATTCATTAATGCGCACCAATGGAACTTTGAAATTTATTTCAAAGATTAGTGTTGTTTTAATTGTGGCGTTTAACTGTTTGGATGATGTTTTATTTGGTTGGTTCGAACTCATGTTAATCCAATGGATTACGCTCGTGGTTCATCATATGTGTGAAGTATTATTTGTAATTGGCGATGGAGTTGGATTAGTTGCAAACATGATTCTTCATCTACTTGTAATTCATTGAATTAGCAGAGCTTTGCACCTACCAAATGAGCCCTAAGCTTATTCTGAATCATTTGGGTCGACATCTCTTCAACGCTATGAGGCTCATTAACCACTTTCTTTGGATCAGAAGGATTTTATTGAAATCCCCAAAATCTCAGTTATAATTGCACTTTCTTACAAGCACTTGAACATACCTAAGCTAGTTGTCTTATTCTATTTACAGCTTTTGCTACTGAATTTCTTGTGAAATATGTCTTGTCTAAATCTACTTCTAAGGCTCAGAGTTTGGACTTGCACATGTGACAGAAGAGATTCGATTAAAAAACTAACCAATATGACAAGGTCTCTGTTCACGAGATTTTCAATGCATTCATACTTGCTTTAGCTTCATCTAATTTAGCTAGTGAAAGATCAACTAAAGGGTTTTCTTGGTATCCACTTTCCTTCCACAGTTTGGTTGATATCCTTGATCGTTATCACTGTTATCGTGCAAAGGAATCTGCATCTTCTGGAGATGCTAATGTTGAGGTAAGCAGTTCCTTTGTGTTTATAAAGACTTGATCACTATGTAGAGTGGCAAAAACGGGCTTCCATGATCCATCATGACCTGATAACCTAGCTGATGTGGTATCTTGTAGATTATGGGTGAACTATAAGTTAATGACCTTAAACCGTTTCCTAGTTTTGCAGAGACTTTGAAGTCTTGACTGATGTACTCTTTCCAGGCTTATTTATTTGAGTTGTCGTGAGGCTGTAAAACAGGCAACAAAACATTTTCTAGAGCATTTCTTCCAACTCTTTTTACTGAAAATCAGTTGATTTTTTTTTTCAAAATAAATTTATACTTTTCTTACGTATAAAAGTTTTTAAGCATTGTATATCAAAATGTTGAAGAGAAAAATATAGACTAAATGCTGAAAAAGACGTGCAAAATTTGATAAAGGGATGGAGTATATATTGATCAAACAAAGTTATAAAGATATATAGTGTAGTATGTTTTATAGGTTTGCTGAGAAGGGCAATTTTCTGTGTGCAGGCTATTTCACATACTGAGCTGCTACATAAAATCGACAGGTGATTACTTTTCTTGTTTGTAGTTAGTTAATCTCATTCAGTGGAATATAGCGACCACAGCATATTAGTATTGAACAGTGAACTTGAGAAGCCAAATTCTGAGCAGCAGACTGTGGAAGACCTTGACAAACTAGAGAGACAAATCGGCTTAGCGCTTACACGTACCAGAGCTAGAAAGGTAATTAATTTACTCCTTACCTTTTTTGAAAATTTGTTTTGTTTCTTTAAATGAAACTTTATACTACTAAAGTTACTTAAAATACCTTTAAATTTTACTTCCAATTCACCACACTTTGCACCATGGGTCACATAAGTAGTAATCTACACAATCTAAATTTCATCATATAAAATCGAGAAAATGCCTTCAATCTATCACTTGAAAAAAAAACTTATTAGAACAAATCTGACAATCTTAAAAATGGATGAAGTATATACTCCCTCCGCCACAATCTCTATTCATGTTAACCTTTTTTTTAAAAAAATTATCCCATTAAACATGACTTATTTCTACTCTTGTTATTCCAATTTTACCCTCCAAAAGTTAGCTATCATCAGCCTGTCATCCATCCGATCCGAGGAGATGCAGGCGTTGGTATTCTTGTTCTTATTGTTCCATAAGAACAATCAGTAAAGAGCCAGAGCCCATGGCCAAGATCCCAGGCGTGCATTTGCTCCAAGCTTGTGTATGCCAACACAATAGGAGTCGGAGGAAGAAAATAGTAGTATGTTAAGGTTAATATTGGAAAGGTACACAAAATAGTCAATGAAGCAAGGCAACCTCTTTTTCTGAATGTGAAATTAAGACAATCTTAATCTTAACAGCAACAACAAAAGTAAAATGGTCAACATGAATTGGGATGGATAGAGTATATAAGTTCAGTCTCAGTACCAATTAATTGACCAGCTCTCAATTAACAAGCAACTTCACATCAATTCTTTGTGCTTCTAATGCACATGCTAATCAAGCAGTTCTATCACATTCCAGATTCCACCATGAATGTTTATAAAAAGGAGGAAGAAAATCCTCTATTTTCATATACTCCCTCCGTCCCAAACGTATTGTCACTACATAAAAAACAAAACAAAATTTGTCCCAAATAAAATGACCATTTTTCCACTTTTGTTTTATTTTCTTCCACTTTTACCCTTGCAAATGACACCCATTAAAGAGTTTAGGGATTGGGTTGGGAGGTTTGAGAATTGGATTTGGGATAATGATGGAATTTTATGTAAAATGAGTTGATAATCAAAAACAATCTTAATCTATACAAAAAAATCTAAAAGTGACAACCCATTTGGAACGGAGGTAGTACTGGCATTTTTCGTCCCAGATGTTTCATATTGTTCACTGGCTTACCTGACTTCTGATCTGGTTTTCTCATTTACATGAAACATAACATGTTTCAGACAGAACTGATGATGGAGCCCCTGAGGAGTCTCCGTTTAGAGCAAAAGATGCTCAAAGAAGATAACGAGGATCTACAGAAAAAGGTAGTACAAGTGTTCTTTTGATATATTTTGGGAGAATTTGATGGAAAAAGTGAGGTATTTGAAAAATGATATGATGTTTGTGAGATGAAAAATTTGAAGAAAGGTGATTTGATGGTCTGTTGATGAAAGTATGAAGATTGTTTTGCTGCAGAACAGACCCCAACTCACTTAATTCTGTTCAACTTACAGGTTGAAGCAGTGAGCAAATCCAACGGCTCAGATCAGGAGCAGCCACCCCATCAGCTTCCTCTGCTTCTGTTTCCTTAACAAAATAAAAAAATGATATCTTGCTAACCTATGCAGTATATATTTAGAAAATAAGTGCTGGGTTCATTAAGGCTGTAACAAGCCCAGTAAGGCTGTAACCATTCGTGTTGGTATGTAATATGTTTAGTTTTCTAATATGTAATTGGCTCGAATCTACTATAATATACTGTCTACTATAATATACTGTTAAGGGAGCCTTGGTGCGATAGCAAAAAAAACAAGTGAATGGAGCGATTGATTAATTAGATTGATTTCCAATTTCAGTAATTAGATTGATTCTCATCCAATAAATTCATTAATTAGATTGATTATCTAAAAAAATTTCAATTCATTAATTGATAGTTTTAATTTGAGTAAAGTGCATTGGAGGTCTCTTAACTTTTAATTATGTTCTATTTGGGTTTTATTTTAATTTTTACTCTTTTAAAGTTCTATTTTTAGTTTTTTGACGCATTCGTGGTTCTTTTGGATAATTTTGTCCCTTAGGACGAAAAATCTAAATGATAGAAATCCTTGAGATTTAGAAAAACGTTTAATGTGCTCCTCAAATTTCATAAATATACAAAAAAAAACTAACAATTTCTCATAAAAATTGAAAAATTATCTCTGTTTCTCGAGCAATTTCAAATCTAACATTTCTATTCTATACTTTTTCCCCTCTTCCTCCTCCAACCATCACTACCAGACCTTCAGCGGTGCCCTAGGCTCGAGATCGATCGCTCTGGGCTCGCGATATGTGGCCCCGGGATCGCTATCGGGGCACGATCTGCAGCCTAGGGGTTGTGATCCGCCACCCTTGGGTGGGGCTGCGCTGAGCTCGCGATTCATTGCTCTAGGCTGTCGAAGGTGGTCCGCTAAATCGAATAGATGTCACCGGTGAAGGGAGGGTGGTCGTCCGATGAAGGTCCAACGGTGGTGGTGGGAGGAGGAAGATGGGGAAAAGTATATGGTAGAATTGTTAGGTTTGAAATTGTTTGGGGAAACTTAGATCATTTTTCTAATTATTTTTTTGTATGTTTATAAAAAATTAGGGTAAATTGTCCAAAAGACCACGAGTGCATAAAAAAAACTTAAAATAGGACTTTAAAATGACGAAAAGTTAAAATAGGATCCAAATAAAACATAATTAAAAGTTAAGTGACTTCCTGTGCATTTTACTGGTAATCTTCTCTCCATCTAATATTTAATACTTCCTCCGTCCCACAAAGGTTGTAGGATTTGTTTGAGTACATATATTAAGGAAAGTGAGAATAATATTAAGGAAAGTGGGTTGACAAAATTACTCTCATGAAGAAAAAAAGAGAAAATCTTGTGGACCCCAATTTTAAGTTGAGTGGAAGGAAAGAGAAAATCTTGTGGGTCCATGGTGTGAAATAGTAGGATAAAATGATAATAATGGTGGTAGAAAGTTTATGTTTTAGGAAAGTTGACAACTTTTATAGGACGGCTTAATATTTACGGGGCGGATGGGGTATCTAATACTAGTATCGAGTATTAATGCACTCAGTTATGTCAATGAAATTAATATAAAATCAATCACTCGCTTTTTTTTTGTTCTTTCGGGTGATGTTCTACATTAAATTAAAAGCAGAGATACTATCGAGACCGGAAGTGGGTTCGTCCGATGGTTGTACCTTTTTCTTCTGTGGGTCTTTGTTATCTTCTTTGAGAAGCATGACCATTTTTGTAAAATCTATTAATGCACACATAAAAGCATGACCTTTTGCTTGAATGGGCTAACTTCCTAATTCGACTTTTAGTTTTTATGTTTTGACGCTTTGGTCCCTGGTATTTGTAAATGCTACGGTAATGCACTCTTTTTGTCCTTTCAGCATGAGTTGTTTAAATGGAAAGAAAAAATGCATGTGGGCTAACAACTCAAACATCGATCCCTTTATAATTACTCTTTATTAAAAATTCATGAGTTTGGTTTTAAATTTTGAATGCCTTTTTCAACAGTATAGTGACTATGGGTATCGTCCGATGGTTGTATCAGTCATTGTTCCGTTTGATCTTTGTTATACTTTAACGTGGTAGAAGCCACCAACACAGGAGTGCTCTATCGTAAATACGACGAGCCCTCAGAATAATAACGAACATTGCCCATGTATGACCGATAACGGCGGCCCGTATAATCTTGTTAGGCTAAAATTTGACTCCAACATTGACTCCAACCAAAAAGTTGACAAAGACACAATGCCCAAAAGTGAGCCAAAGACGCAAGACACAAAATTGTACTCAAGACACCTAATCGCTGACAAGCATTGTTCAAGCAGTGTGTCCAATCCGCCGCTCTAAGGAGCGTGTCGCTCAGCGTGCGGGAAGATCCCACCAAACACTCTACCCCAACGCGTGGGAGTCTTGGCATCACCCTATAAGTTTATGATGCCAACCCAAAAATAAGGTGATTACTACACAACCTTTCTTCTCTTTCGCAGTTTCCTTTGTCTTACTCCATGGAATGCCTTATCACCTCCATCCGTCAACTAAAAATTGTTCCGTTTGATTTTACTGTTCCAAAATTTAACGTTTGATTCAAATATTAACAATGAAAAAGCATTAAAAAATAAAAAAATATATATTTAAAAAAAGCTAGAAAAAAGTAACATTGCTCATGTAAACGACACAGTGCAGTAAATAACGCGGTACTGCGGCCTGCCCCTCAATAATTACCGCGAGGAGGCCGCTGTAAAGCTTGTAAACTCTAGGTGGTGTGAGTTCATTGAAAGTTTACCAATTGGCATCCAAAAGTACTAGTATTTCTCACAGACAGGTGATATATCTTTAGGATATGAGGGAGCTTGAAATGCTAGTCCATGGACTAGAACAATCTTGGTAGCATAATTTTCTGTTCAGGAATTTTATAAACAACAAGCAAAGTTTATTTATCTCTATACTTTCTTCTCATTTCTTCCACTTGCACTTTATAGTTTCGTCTTGTTTTGGCTTCTGAGACTCTATCGGTGCATGTCTGGTTTGGTTTGGAATTTTGTGCATGAATAAAACACAGCATGTTAAGAGTACATAATATTGTTACTAACAATTAAAGCGTGGCATTGGGACTTGGGAGAGCAGAAGCATGCGCATGGAATATGACAAAGGAAATTATGATTGGGAATTATGTATGAGAATTTTTAATGGGGTTTTTTTCTTGGGGTTTTATGCCGCTTTTACAAAACGAGTTTGAAAAAAATAATACTCACTCCGTCAGAAAGATAGATTTGTTTGGGCACGGAGATTAAGGTGAATGTAAGATATTTGTATATGTTTACTTAATTGCAGTTGAGAGTGCACAAAAATGCGAGGTAGAAAAAGTAAAGATAAAGTGAGGATAGTTTAGTAACTTTGAGAGTGAGAAGTTTCCTTTTAAGGAAAGTGATCAATTTTTTACAAAAAGAAAATGTGTACGAGTTTGAAAAAAAGTATAATATAATATAATATAATAAACATTTTTATTCATCTCCAATGTCATTCAATGTGGTTTTCCACCATCGGTTTGCAGCAGCGGGGAATAATTAAAAAATAGAAGTGATGAATGTAAAATTTTAAAAGTAAGGTTTTTTTCGTGAATTTCTAGTTTTTCAATTTGATAATTGATATAAAAATGGAATACAATAAGAGGAATTAATCATATTAGATATTTTAACTTTTGCAATGTGATTCCTTTTTATGGGAAGTTACTGGAAATTTAAGGTTTCATCGCTGCTTCAGTGGATACAAAATTTTCACAATATTTTAGGTGATTAAAGTAGAAAAAGTAAAATTGAATCTAAAAATTTTCATGTTAAATCTGTGAGGTTTATATGCAGAAGTTCAGGCTTTTAGGGGAATTTTTAAAACTAAACTAATATTATACATATATGATCGAATAATCTTAATCTGATATGCACATAAATGTTACTTTTATCTCAATTTGATTCTGTTACGACAAACTACTTTAATAAATAAATAACAATAATTGAAAATCGAAAAAATGTTTGAATAGTAATGTTTGAAACTAAACTAAAAATAGTGATGTTAAAGGATTTTTAAAACATCGTATTTAATCGTATTATGCAGGACCAATCCTGGAACGCTTCGAGAGTTTTTGCGGAAATTTAGGTTATATCTTATCTTCGGATCTGCAGCAGAACTCCGAAGCTTCGACTTTCGTGGACGGACTGGCTGTTGGCCCGTTATTAAGGGCAGTTGATGTCTTAGTTTAGTCCGTTTTGGTGCTGATTCGGTCATGTTCTGTTCTTCTGCTGGTGTATTTTTGGATAGTTGTTGTTTTGAGTTTGCAGGGGCGGTTGGTTGGTTACTTTTCAGGGGAAGTGCTGGCAAAAAATTTTAGGGGGTATAGTGTTGGTGTTGGTGGGTTGAGTTCTCGTTGTTGCTCTTATCTCAGGGGCATGTAACTGTGGATTTTGTCTTGTTTTCTTTTTTTGTTTCTTAATGAAATGCCTTTATTGCCGTTCAAAAAAAAAAACATCGTATTGTTTGTTCAAATGAATTATAAATTTGAAATTTTATTCACTTTTTTATTATAAAATATCTATGTTTATTCTCATATTTCATGTATAAGGAAACAAATTTAACTAAGCTATAATGTACAAGAAAGTTATGGACCTTAATATATAACATATAAAAATTTGTATGACCAAAGCATTAATTAAGAAAATGTATGAATAGAACTAACATGCAAAATAGATGGAATAAAATACAAAAAGAATGACAGAGGGGGAAATCAGAATTTGCACTTTTCATTAATGATCATAAAAACAATAAGAAATGTATGTATACTAAAATTTAAAATGCTTGAGTTAATTTGCTAAAGAACAGAAAATGCGAGGAGAATAGGGAAGTTAATCCTTAAATAAAGAAAAAACAAAAAAAAAACAGTGGAAGCGACAAAAGAGTTATTGTTAACTAGCTGGTACACCTCCTACGGGACGGGGTAAAAATAATTAACGTCTATGTCTTAATACTATCGATGTATTCTTATAAATTTCTGAAAAGATAAATCATATACTATTTTATTTAAGAATCGATAACCAAAAGGATAAAACATTCGAGCTTATTACTGAATCTTTCTTTTGTTTTTTCGTTTCTTCCTTTCTCTTTCTAATTCTTTTTTCGTTATTTTGTTATTATTCTTTTTAGAATTTTAATTTTTTACATTCTCTTTGTTCATCAAGGATTATGGGACATAGAAATTCCCAATTTTCCATCAATTTTATTAGTTAATAATTACTACCTCCTAAGTTTGGGGGATGGAGTAAGTATTTCTCATTTTTTTTCTATTATTAGTTTGGGGATAATCTTTTTATGCCACTAAGTTTTGTATTTTTGTCATCTCAATCCCAAACGTTTTCAAAATTATAATTTAAGTCTATCAAATGTTTTCATTTTCGACTTGAAACCTCTTTTCTTATATGTTAAATCTTTTAATCCCACTTTTTTAATTATTTTTTCACGTCTACCTAAATATATAATTAAATCTAAGAAAAGTTTAATTTGTTAAAACTAAGATGAAAATTTTTAAAGTCATGGAAGACCGAAACCTTTTTAAAAGCAATTTATGTGTGTCATCTTCTTTTTAGCTACTTTTGAAACTTGTAAATTATAAAAGAAATTATGTATTAGTGAAACAATGATAAAAAGTTTTAGTCATGAGCATCTAGTCTAGTGGCTATGCTCATTGGACATGAAGTGGAGGTCTCGGAAACTGCTTATGACATGCACTATAAAGGCGCTTCGCAGCCACTTCCTGAAGCGCCTTGTAGCGCCAAGTGCCTAGTGGAGGTTTTGTAACTCTTTTTGGCGCTTCTTAAGGCGATACAAGACTCCATTTAACTTAAGTACGTAGTGTCGAGCCACCACAATCCCCTTCCCCTATCCCCAAATATATCAAAAAGAAGATAATAGTAATAGACTTAAATATGATAATAAGGAATTTATGCGTGCTACTGCCTTTTTATTTGCTAATTATTACAAGATTTCATTATAAATTTAAGGTAATTTATCGTATTTTCAAAAATATAATTATTACAATTAATAATACTCACAAATATAAATAAAGTTACTTTTACATATTAAAAAAAGATTTGAATACAAATAGTAATCCATAAATTCCACAAATTGCGAGTTGGGCTTACCGATCGCCCTATTTTGTTTTCACACCCAACATTGTCCAAACTCCCAACCGACCTTAAACACTTAAGCCCAAATTGTTAGCCCAACCCGTAACCCAACCGAAACTCTAACCATCTACCCTCATATAGATAACCCAGTGTCCAATCTTCTTACGTTTCTAACTTTAACCCGCTGCATCTGTGTGTGTGTGTGTGTGTAAAAGTTCAACTGTATTCATACCGAATTCTTACTGTTCATCATAAGAAACCACCAAAATCGCCTCGTAGATGCATTTCCGTCGAGTGTCTACCGTGAAAAAATGTTTTCCGACGGCCTCCGATGGTGGCAAACATGCTTAACATTTATTTCATCATGATTTCCACTTTCTCTTTGTAAAAAAATGTTCAGAGATTTATATTTCCACTTAGATCAAACATTATAGTGTGGAATATCTAGAATGTAGGCTTGGGCAGAGGCGGATGAGCAGCATGGCGTGCCCAGCACCCGCTGGGCAATATTTGAGCCCAAAACCTATTAGTATATAAAAATTATATACTTTTAATCAAAATTTTGATGAATTTTATGTAAAAAATGTATTTAAATTTATCAAAATTTTTTACATATTTCATTGTGTGTGAGTGTTTTTTTTTCCGCTCACCTAATTTTGAAACACTGGATCCGCCACTGGGCTTGGGATCGAGTTTGACACCTGATTTGTGGGTTATTTCGAATTTTTAGAGAGTTTAGATATAGATAGTTGCAGATTCAATCTGTTCGGATATTATCTATTGATTAAATTTATCATGTGGTTTTAAAAAATAATTTACACGTGGCAGGCCCTCCTTCAGTTTGTTCTTGTTTATATATTAATAGTAGATAGTAGATTCATCATGATTTCCGTTTTCTCTTTGTAAACAATTATTCAAAGACTTATATTTCCATTTAGATCAAATATTATAGTGTGGAATATCTAGAATGTAGGCTTGGGATCGAGTTTGACACCAGATTTTGTGGGTTATTTCGAATTTTTAGAGAGTTTAGATATAGTTTGTTGCAGATTCAATCTGTTCGGATATTATCTCTTGATTAAATTTATCATGTGGTTTTAAAAAATAATTTACACGTGGCAGGTCCTCCTTCAGTTTGTTCTTGTTTATATATTAATAGTAGATAGTAGATTCATCATGATTTCCGCTTTCTCTTTGTAAACAATTATTCAAAGATTTATATTTCCATTTAGATCAAATATTATACTGTGGAATATGTAGAATGTAGGCTTGGGATCGAGTTTGATACCTGATTTTGTGGGTTATTTCGAAGTTTTAGAGAGTTTAGATATAGTTTGTGGCAGATTCAATCTGTTTGGATATTATCTCTTGATTAAATTTATCATGAGATTTTAAAAAATAATTTACATGTGGCAAGTCCTCCTTCAGTTTGTTCTTGTTTATATATTAATAGTAGATAGTAGATTCATCATGATTTCCGCTTTCTCTTTGTAAACAATTATTCAAAGATTTATATTTCCATTTAGATCAAATATTATAGTGTGGAATATCTAGAATGTAGGCTTGGGATCGAGTTTGACACATGATTTTGTGGATTATTTCAAATTTTTAAAGAGTTTAGATATAGTTTGTTGCAGATTCAATCTGTTCGGATATTATCTCTTAATTAAATTTATTATGTGGTTTTAATAAATATTAAAAAATAATTTACACGTGGCAGGTCCTCCTTCAACATGTTCATGTTTATATATTAATAGTAGATGACAAATGTTAGTATGTATAATTATCCCAACCTTACAAAATAGTTGATATAAAAATCAAACTTTTATGATTTCGTATTTTCTAAAAAGTTTAAACTTCATTCATTCATTGCAAATGTACCAAATAGGATAAGTAGGATAATAAAAATCTTTAAAGACCAATGACCTGAAGATAAGATCAATTAAATGAATGTCATCAATCTATGTAAAAGTAATAATACATAATGCATGTCTCCAATGTTCAATCTTACGACTTCCGTGCTTTGAAACTGTAAACCTTAGACACATTTTGACTAATTTCATCACCTCCTCTAACTAATTTTATCACCTCCTCAAACAATACAGCTACCAACATCTTCAACCAACACATTTCTATCACTAACCCTTCTGAGCAGCCGAAGGCAAAAACCAACAATGTGTTTTGAATGCATCTAAAGCATTGTAACTCACTACAACTAATGCAAAGAGGCAAACATCAAATTTCGGAAAAGAAAACGAATCAAAAACACGAAAACCTACTCAAATTATTCCACATTGAACATGATAATGTTGGAAGCCAATATGTCACCCCACCGCCCTGGAAGCTGGCGGAAGCGTCTTTGTTGCGGAAGCTGGAAGTATCAGCGGCGGGTGAATACGGAATTTCTCTTAAAAGGGTTGTGCATTGCATATTAAGAAAGCTAAACCCCTTACCTTAGCAAAAACGGATAATCTACTGTGGCCCCCAGACACTCCACAACAATATCCACACAGAAACGCAGATTTAATCTGCCAGAATTAGAAACACAACATAACTCTAGTTAATTAACTAAAGTTTCTTACTCTGGGAATTTATCCAAAATTACCACATAAGTCCTCCAACTTTTCAAAAAAGCAATCTTCCCCGAAACTTCACAAAGTTGCAAAAAGTGAAAACTTTATACTTAAAGTGTCCAAAATTTATTCCATAACTTAAAGTGGCTAACTTTTCTTTAGCTTTTCCATAATTACACTTTTAGTCCTTAAACGTTTTAAGAACTTTCAAGTTAGCCCTTAGGTTTCACAAAGTTACAAAATACCCAATTTTGTCAATTTTTCAACACAAGTAATTTTTTCCGAAATCCCCAATAATTCGGCAATGGTCCAAACTTTCGGCCAAAATTCATTTTGACCCTAAACTTTATAAACTTACACTTTAGCCAGTTAAACCATACTTTCTTCACAAAAACTTCATTTAATCATTTTCTCCAACACTTTAACTTCACAAAATCATCAAAACAACATCATCATCATTTCGGCCCTTTTCCAAAAATTCACCAAATTACTTTCAACTTTTTCCAACAACTTAAAATCATGTTAATCATACTTATAACATGTTTTCTACTAACTTTCTTCAACAAAAATCCACCCAAATAATTCATCAAAATTTTGGCCTCGCCATGAAAATTCAACCAACGTGCTTTTTCACATACTTCCAAGAACAACATGTGTTCTACATGCTTCACACAACAACATACTTGAAGATCAAAATCATCCATGAACCAAATCCATAAAAATTACCAAGGAGGATCCTAACCTTGATAATACTTGTAGCTTAGCTTAGGATGAGTAGGAGTTGAGACAAATCCACCACCAAAGATCCTTGTAGATTTCGGCCATGAAGAACAAAGAAGATGGATGAGTTTTCTTTCATGTTTTGACTTAAAAAACATGAAGATTCAACCAAAATAACTCAACCATACCTTGAATATTACTGATTTAGGAGGCCTAGGAAGTGGTAGAACTTTGCTTGTTGAAGATCCAAGCTCAAAACTTCAAGAAATGGTTTTTAGAACCAAAAGTGCTGCTGGACCCGTCGGATTGCACCAAGATTTTCGGAGCTTTCCTTCCACTTTTGGCTCTTGCTTCCTTCAGTAAAGTTGTATCCAAGACCTGGATGAAGATTTTCTTTGAAGACCCCAAGAGCAAATTCGAACGTCTACTAGGGCAGAAAGGCTGTGAAAGTGGAAAGAAGTTTGCTGGAAGCAAAGGGAGAGATGTTCTTTCTCTTGCTCAATAATGGAGATGAGTGATGAGTGAGAGGTAAAAAAAATAGTGAATGGTCAGAAATAAGAGGTGAAGTATGATTAAATGGAAGGGGATGGGTGTGAAAAGAAGGGGTATGGTATGAGCTTAAAGGAGTGTGTAAGAGACTTATGAAGAAAAGAAACTAAAAGCCAAAAATAAATATCTCACTCCACTAACTAAAAAGAAAAAAAATATGCTTCCTCCACACACCAAAAAGCGTCGGCCACAAAGAAATATCCAAGATGTGATTTTTCCAACTTTTCTTCTTTTGTGACCATTTTGTCCCCCGAAACCGATTTTTGACAAAACGTCTCGGAACTTCGTAAATGTTATCTAACATGTAAAACACTTAAAAATTAACTCCAAATTAACTCCCAAACACTGAATTCCAATCATTAATCACAAGCCGTTTGTGATTTGATAATTACAGAATTTGAACTTGCGGCCGAAATTCAACGAAAAAATTACAGAACGTCGGGGGTGGTGTAACACAATACACTTGAAACCTAATTCTAGCAATTCAAATGGTAGTCTTAATAACTAATCATAATTAAGTTCACGCAGAAATGACATCATCTTGTATTTTTATCCTCCATAGAGATTTTGTTTTTGATTAAGTCCTCCATAGAGATTTTAATTGTTTAAGAACATGAAAAGATTACAAACAAATTAAGGTGTCGCAAAAGATAGCCAAAAGAAAATGGGAAAAAACCTAAAGCACTACTAAACCAGTAAAAAAATTTGAACCCGCATGTTCAAAAGAGAGAGCAGTCAAGCTTTCACATATAAATCCCATGGAGACATTCTCGTCAACCTGCTGTAAACGTGTCGGTTTGGAGACATTTCTCCTTATAGGCTCAGCAGCTAGCAGTCCCACAAAATATGCTTCAAAATATGTTTCAGTAGGATGCTTGAATACCTGAGAGTTTTAAGACACCAATTACTGGTTATTTTATTATAACATTATGAATCTTGAAGGCAATGACTAAACATGTATCCAGCTTCCATTCCAGAAATTTTGTTCAAATTCATCACCCAAACAACCAGTTGTCTGCACTATAATAGATATAATAGATGCACATATGAAGGGAATAATCAGCTTCACTATTTGCCACCATTTCATTTATTAACACCAAATCTAAATAACCAGTAAAAAACTCAAGCATTCTACATAAAAAAAAACACACAAAAAAGATGAATACACACAAAACATGAACACCAACTTATCAATCTCGTATAAAAAAAAGAAGCATGAGAAAATTGATGGAAGAAAGAGACAACAATCTTGTCTCACCAAGATTGCCCAAAACACATAGAATCATTGATCACTATAACTCATCCAATACACTTATAGTACACCCAAAATAATTGTGCTTAGCTGGCAACACATGTTGTGCAAGAGAAGGAAAATGATTAAGTAGAGAACAAAAATATTCACCAAATTTCAACTTAAGAAAGTCTTGAAGTAATTTCACATTTCCAAATCCTTGTTAATACATGTAAGCAAAGTGCATCATCAAACTACTTTTAAGGAAATGAACTTTGGAACATCTACTGGCCGGTTTGTTAATTCTCAATAAGTGAAAATTTGTGAAGTTCTTTGGCAATTGCAGTAGTCAACCTTTACACATAAACTTTGCTTTCTTATCCACAATGGGCCAATCAAGAGGGAAAAAACAATTAATGTTGCTGGTAAAAATCTGCAGCCTCATTATATATCTCCAAAATGAAAGCGAGTTCATCATTTTGTATTGTCACAACTTAAGCGATAATCTTATTTTTCAAAAAATTGATAGGCATTGAACTTGTTGTCATACCCAAAAAATTAATATAAAATTGTTACACTAGATAAAATTGTTATAATAACAAGTAAAATAAAAAGAGGAGGGTGTAACACTAAATAATATTTAATCATATGCATTATCTAATTTCAAGTAGAGAAGCATGATTTATTTAAAATTTGAAAAATTGATCAGAATAATGAAATATTGTAACTACTTTTTAATCTGTTCAGATTATTGTGATAATATTAAAAGATGAGGGTGTAACACCACTAAATAATATTTAATCATATCCATTATCTAATTTCAAGTAGAGAAGCATGATTTATTTAAAATTTGAAAAATTGATCAGAATAATGAAATATTTTAACTACTTTTTTATTTGTTCAGATTATTGTGATTTATAAAATACTAAAACTCTTTTTTTAGAGAAAAATAGTTTATTTTTCGGTCATAGTTAACCATATTATAAATGGGGTAAACTCCAAGTTTAGTCCCTTAACTTTCAACTTTGTCCTATTTTCATCCTATTTTAATCACGTAGCTTTAGAAATTGTCTCAATTGGGTCCATCTGTTAGAGTCAACGTTATTTTGACCGTTTGTTTGAGTCAATATCTTAAAGTGTACAGTAAAATTACAGTCATGCCCTTAAATTACAGTCTCCTCCTCCCCAAATCGATTGGCAGTTTATCGACGCAGACGACTTCATGAATCTGCAACTCCGTCTGCCGCAAATGCCTTTGGCGGCGTCATTTGCTGAGGCCCTTCTTCTTGAGCTTCCGGCGCCGCTTCTTCCTAAGCGCAAGCCGAAAGAGCCCCACCGGCACCTTGTAGACGACCAGGATGAGAAACTTAGCGAGTCCACATGGGCAACAACAGCAGATGGCGGCACACTCGATGGTGGTGGCGCCACAAACCTCCCCGATCTGGGAGCCTTGGCGGCCGGCGGAATCAGAAGGCGACCAGGCCTGCAGTAGCGGATGCTTCCGCTTAGATGAGTCGGCATGAAGAATACCGCGGTTGGACATGGATAAACAAATCGAACAGCTACCACTTCTCAATCGAATCGAAACCACCGAAAATCAGCTCGAGATTTACTGCCACAATCTCAAATCAGGCCTTGACCATTTAAGGGTATGACTGTAATTTTACTGTACACTTTAAGATATTGACTCAAACAAACGGTCAAAATAACGTTGACTCTAACAGAAAGACCCAATTGAGACAATTTCTAAAGCTACGTGATTAAAATAGGACAAAATCTTAAAGTAGGACGAAAATAGGACAAAGTTGAAAGTTAAGGGACTAAACTTGGAGTTTACCCATTTATAATATGGTTAACTATGACCGAAAAATAAACTTGGAGTTTATCCATTTCCTTTCGGAACTTCTCCGTTAGGTGTGTGTATGTATGCATACTTATTATTAAACAACAAGTTAAAAGGAAAGAAACAAAATAAAGGAGAAATGATACCTAATTATTCCCTCATTGTTCTAGAACTTCTGTCACCCAGTTTTGTGAAGAAGAAACCAACAACATGGAGCATGTTGAATGAAAGAGAAACTATACAAATTTTCTCGTATATGTATCTCTGTGTATGTGTGTATGCATCACATGCATGCATGCAACATTCATACATATATATATATACATACTTACATACATACATCACCTGACCCACATGGCCTCCCTAGTACCGCTGCATCATGTCGGGTTCGGCCAGTCATCCTAAGTCGCCAGAAACGCTCCAGCGTCGATCTGCAGCCGCATCACCCGACCCACTGCGTCCAGGCCACTCCAACGTTGATCTGCCACCTCTAGCACTGCGAAATGTTTTCTTAGCCACCGGCGCAACACTCGAGACCAACTCCGCCTCCGTACATAAGAGGCCGATTTCACCGCGACTAGGTTACACGACCCGCCAATCCGCAGCCATCATCATCTCAAATTTTGGCCATCTTTGTCTCAAAGTTTCAGATTTTCAGCATACTCGTTTTCGTTTTCAGTTACTGGTAAACCAAGATTGATGGTTTGTATATTTATTAAAAGTTTAGTGGCCATATATAGGGGTATTTACGTAAAAATAACCTAATTAACGATCAATTTAACTAACAGAATGACCAAAATAGAACATAAAACCATAATTTTAGGATCAAAATAGGACAAATTCTTAAAAGGGGACCAAAATAGGACACGCATCAAAGCTAAATGACGAAAAAATGTATTTTACCCTATTATTTAGGTGTTGGATGGAGACTCTGTAACTTAAAATTTTAAACAGAAAACTTGTGATAAATACTAGGAAAACTTACTTATAACAAACAAGTTAAGAGGAAAGAAAAAAAAATAAAAGAGGAGAAAATAATACCTAATTATATTACCCCCATTGTTCTAGCACTTCTGTCACTCATTTCAGTGAAAAAGAATGTTGTAACATGGAACAAGATTGTATGAAAGATAAGAATCTATACAATTTTTTTGATGGACAAGTCTTACACCGTCATACTCATTCCTAAATTTGTTTCTTCTTTTTTTTTTGCCTCAATCGTCCACGAAAGTGTCTCACCTATACCATACAAAACAATAACACTTCGACAATTTTTAAGATAATTAAACAAATGGTGAATGAATTGAATTAAGTCATTCTTTTATTGCCATAAAGTACAGACAACTCACCGAGTCTTTAAATTGCTCCTGAAATCTTTGTTATGGCGCAAGAAAATTGCGCAAGTTTAAATCTATGTATGTGTATGTAAGTGAGACATGCATGTCTTTATGCATGCATGTGTGATGCATGCATGTGTGATGCATGCATCTATGTATGTATGTTTGTATGTGTGTATGTATGTGATGCATGTATGTGATGTATGTATGTGTGATGCATGCATGTGTATGTATGTATATGCATGTATGTATGTATGTATGTATGTATGTGTTGCATGTGTATGTATGTGATGTATGTATACATGCATGCATGTATGTATGATGTATGTATGTGATGTATGTGTATGTTTGTATTATGCATGCATGTATGTGATGCATGTTTATGTATTTTTTTTAGAAAGAAATTCTTATTTTTAGTTGGTCATGCTTTAGAAGTGTTAGATGGAGACAACAAAACATATGATAAGTCAAATACTATTAAAACAAGTTTCTAGAAAAAAAAACAAAATAAAAGAGGAGAAAATAATACCTAATTATATTCCCTCATTGCTCTTGCACTTGTGTCACTCATTTCTATGAAAAAGAATGCTACAATATGGAACAAGATTGTATGAAAGAGCAGAAACTATACAAGTTTTTTAATGTATGTTTGTGTATGTATGTGAGACATGCATGTCTTTATGCATGCATGTGTGATGCATGCATGTGTGATGCATGCATCTATGTATGTATGTTTGTATGTGTGTATGTATGTATGTGATGTATGTATGTGTGATGCATGCATGTGTATGTATGTATATGCATGTATGTATGTATATATATATATATGTATGCTAGTATATGTATGTATGTATGTATGTATGTGTTGCATGTGTATGTATGTGATGTATGTATACATGCATGCATGTATGTATGATGTATGTATGTGATGTATGTGTATGTATGTATATGCATGCATGCATGTATATATATGTATGTGATGTATTTTTTTTTAGAAAGAAATTCTTATTTTTAGTTGGTCATGCTTTAGAAGTGTTAGATGGAGACCTATAATTTAAAATTTTAAACAACAAAACATATGATAAGTCAAATACTATTAAAAACAAGTTTCTAGAAAAAAAACAAAATAAAAGAGGAGAAAATAATACCTAATTATATTCCCTCATTGCTCTTGCACTTGTGTCACTCATTTCTATGAAAAAGAATGCTACAATATGGAATAAGATTGTATGAAAGAGCAGAAACTATACAAGTTTTTTAATGTGTAAGTCTTACCGTCTCGTCCCTAAACTTGTTTCTTCTTTTTTTGCCTTCATCATCCACCAAAGTGTCTATAACCTAAAACATAAAAAAAACAACAAAACTTTGACATTTTTCAAGATTACAAAAATGATAAATTAATTGAAGTAAATAAAGTCATTGTTTCCATGAACTAGAGACTGCTTACCATCGAATCTTCAAATTGCTATGTCACACGAAAATTGTGCAAGTTTAATTATATGTATGTATGTGATGCATGCATGCATGTGATCTATGTATGTGTAATGCATGATGCATGTTGCATGCATGTGTGTGTGCATGTATGTATGTGACGCATGTTATGTATGCATGTATATGTATGTATGTATGTGTATGTATGTATGTATTATGCATGCATGCATGTATGTATGTATGTATGCATATGTGATGCATGTGTATGTATGTGATGAATGTATGTCTGTATGTGATGCATGTTATGTATGTATGTATGTATTATGCATGCATGCATGTATGTATTATGTATGTATGTATGTGTATGTTAGTATATGTATGTGATGCATGTGTATGTATATATGCATGTGTATGTGATGCATGATGCATGGATGTATGCATGCATGTATGTATTTAGAAAGAAATTCTTACTCTTACTTGGTTATACTTTGGAGGTGTTAGATAGAGACCATGTAACTTAAAATTTTAAACAAACATATGATAAGTCAGAAATACTAGTAAAACTTACTATTATAACAAACAAGATAAGAGGAAATAAACAAAATAAAAGAGGAGAAAATAATATCTAATTATTATATTCCCTAATAAGATTGTATGAAGAATGCTACAACATGGAATAAGATTGTATGAAAGAGAAGAAACTATACTCGATCCTAAACTTGTTTCTTCTTTTTTTACCTCCATCGTCCACCAAAGTGTCTCACCTATAATATAAAAAAACAACAAAACTTTGACATTTTTCAAGATTACAAATAGGGGTATTTACGTAAAAATAACCTAATTAACGATCAATTTAACTAACAGAATGACTAAAATAGGACATAAAACCATAATTTTAGGACCAAAATAGGACGAATTCCTAAAATTGGACCAAAATAGGACACACATCAAAGCTAAATGACGAAAAAATGTATTTTACCCTATTATTTATGTGTGCATGTGTATGTATGTATGTGTGTGTATGTATGTAATGTAAGTATGAGTGCATGTATGTACGTATTATGTATGTGTGTAATTAGAAAAAATTCTTACTCTTGGTTGTCTATGCTTTGGAGGTGTTGGATGGAGACCCTGTAACTTAAAATTTTAAACAGAAAACTTATGATAAGACATAAATACTAGGAAAACTTACTAACAAACAAGTTAAGAGGAAAGAAAAAAATAAAAGAGAAAATAATACCTAATTATATTCCCCCATTGTTCTAGCACTTCTGTCACTCATTTCAGTGAAAAAGAATGTTGTAACATGGAACAAGATTGTATGAAAGATAAGAAGCTATACAAATTTTTTGATGGACAAGTCTTACCGTCATACTCATTCCTAAATTTTTTTCTTCTTTTTTTTGCCTTAATCGTCCACGAAAGTGTCTCACCTATACCATACAAAACAATAACACTTCGACAATGTATATGTATGTATATATATGTATGTATGTATGTGTTGCATGTGTATGTATGTGATGCATGTATGTATGATGTATGTATGTATGATGTATGTATGTATGTATGTATGTATTATGCATGCATGTATGTTAAGTATATTTAGTATATGCATGTAGGTGATGCATGTGTATTTATGTGATGCATGGATGTATGTATGTGTATGCATGCATGCATGTGTATGTATGTATGTGCATGCATGGATGCATGTATGGATGTTTGTATGTATGTATGCATGCATGTGTATGTACGTATGTATGCATATGTATGTATGTATGCATGTGTATGTATGCATGCATGCATGCATGTATGTATGATGTATGTATGTATGATGTATGTATGTATGTATTATGCATGCATGCTTGTATGTATGTATGCATGTGTATGTATATATATGTATGTATGTATGTATGTGTTGCATGTGTATGTGATGCATGCATGTATGTATGTATGTATGATGTATGTATGTATGTATGTATGTATGTATGATGTATGTATGTATGTGTGTATTATGCATGCATGTATGTTAGTATATTTAGTATATGCATGTAGGTGATGCATGTGTATTTATGTGATGCATGGATGTATGTATGTGTATGCATGCATGCATGTGTATGTATGTATGTGCATGCATGGATGCATGTATGGATGTTTGTATGTATGTATGCATGCATGTGTATGTACGTATGTATGCATATGTATGTATGTATGCATGTGTATGTATGCATGTTATATATGTATGTATGTATGTATTATGCATGCATGTAGTGTGTATGTATTATGCATGCATGCATGCATGCTTGTATGTATGTATGTATGTATATGTTAGTGTATGTATGTGATATATGTACATGTATGTATTATGCATGCATGCATGTTATGTATGTGATGCATGTTTATGTATTTTTTTAGAAAGAAATTCTTACTCTTAGTTGGTCATGCTTTAAAGGTGTCAGATTGAGACCTATAACTTAAAATTTTAAACAAAACACATAATAAGTCATAAATACTATTAAATCAAGTTTCTAGAAAAAAAAACAAAATAAAAGAGGAGAATAATACCTAATTATATTCCCTCATTGCTCTTGCACTTGTGTCACTCATTTCTATGAAAAAAGAATGCTACAATATGGAACAATATTGTATGAATGCTACAATATGGAACAATATTGTATGAAAGAGAAGAAACTATACAAGTTTTTCAATGTGTAAGTCTTACCGTCATACTCGTCCCTAAACTTGTTTCTTCTTTTTTTGCCTCCATCATCCACCAAAGTGTCTATAACCTATAACATAAAAAAACAATAAAACTTTGACATTTTTCAAGATTACAAAAATGATAAATTAATTGAAGTAAATAATGTCATTGTTTCCATGAACTAGAGACTGCTTACCATCGAATCTTCAAATTGCTATGTCACAAGAAAATTGTGCAAGTTTAATTATATGTATGTATGTATGTGATGCATGCATGCATGTGATGTATGTATATGTAAGTATGTGTAATGCATGATGCATGTTGCATGCATGTGTGTGACGCATGTTATGTATGCATGTATATGTATGTATGTATGTGTATGTATGTATGTTATGTATGCATGTATGTATTATGCATGCATGCATGTATGTATGTATGTATGCATATGTGATGTATGTGATGCATGTATGTGATGCATGTTATGTATGTGTATGTATGTATTATGCATGCATGCATGTATGTATTATGTATGTATGTATATGTTAATATATGTATGTGATACATGTGTATGTATATGATGCATGGATGTATGCATGTATACAGGGGCGGACCCAGAAAAATTTTGTTGTGGGGCAATTTTGAACATATACAAAAGTCTTAAATTGTGTGGTTATAGGGGTTTAAGTGTTTAGTTTCTAAGGTAATGGGGTGAGAGTAATTTCAGGTATACTATAAGGATATGTATGTAATAAGTTGTTAGTATAAATTGTGTGGGGGAAAATTACAAAGGTAGGATTCAAATTTGTTCTGAATATACATATATACCCTATAGTTTGGAAAAAGTTAATGGGGGCAGTTGCCCACACTGCCCCCATGCTAGGTCCGCCTCTGCATGTATATATGTATTTAGAAAGAAATTCTTACTCTTAGTTGGTTATACTTTGGAGGTGTTAGATACTGTAACTTAAAATTTTAAACAACAAAACATATGATAAGTCATAAATACTAGTAAAACTTACTATTTATAACAAACAAGTTAAGAGGAAATAAACAAAATAAAAGAGGAGAAAATAATACCTAATTATATTCCGTCATTGTTCTTGCACTTGTGTCACTCATTTCTATGAAGAAGAATGATACAACATGGAACAAGATTGTATGAAAGAGAAGAAACTATAATCGATCCTAAACTTGTTTCTTCTTTTTTTACCTCCATCGTCTACCAAAGTGTCTCACCTATAATATAAAAAAACAACAAAACTTCGACATTTTTCAAGATTACAAAAATGATAAATTAATTGAAGTAAATAATGTCGTTGTTGCAATAAACTAGAGACCGCTTACCACAGAATCTTCAAATTGCTCTTGAAAATGTTTTCATGTCACAAGAAAATTGTGCAAGTTTAAATGTATGTATGTACGTATGCATGCATGTATGTATGATTAATGTATGTATGTATGTATGTATGGACTTGTGATGCGTAACCTGTATGGATAAAACAAGCATGGCCATGGAAGTCCATTGATTGGACCAATATATGGACATCTGTTGATCGATCCGTTAACCTTTCTTTGGTGTTCAGTCATAGATCTGGATAAAACAAGCCATAGAAGGTAAATGAGAAAATGGATGAAGAGAAAGCAAACTATGACACAAGGTGGGGAAGAAGAAAAAATAATAATAATAATAATTTAAAGAGAGAAAAAAAAAGAAAAATAGCTAACAACTAGCCATAGCTGCATCAAATAAAGTAATCACAGAAGAACGAAGTCGATCTATTTCTACAAAAAGAAGAAAGAGAGAGTGAGGGATTCTTACTTGACAAGGTACTTTCTTCCCTAATTTCTCTTTCCTCATTCATTAAACCATTAAAGACTATGAAGTACCACAAATGCGGATAACAAAATTATAAGAATAAGTAAAATTAATAGTCATATGGGTAAACTTCCAATAGTCTTATAAGCAAAGATAAAATTTGTGTAGTTGTTAGTAATTGTGCAAAGAAACCTCAGTATATGAAAGATGAATGTAAAGAATATAAAATGAGCAAGAAGCATTGGTGATTTAGAAGAAACATGAGTCTCATCTACTAATTCAGAGGAGCAATTCCTCGGTTAACTGTAGTGATCTTTAACTGTTTCACTCTGCCAGAAGTTCTTAATCTATGAAACACCACACACTATCACATGGTTTCAATGAAAAGAAGTTAATTTTGTGAGGTTGAAAAAACATATCGATTCAATCACAATAATAAATCATGAAACATGTGGAAAAGAAATGCACGTCCATGAGAGATGAAGAAACATGTTAAAATTAAGGTGGTTTAATTTCTTAGTACGTTATGATATTGAATCAAATCAAGTGAAACGAGAAACGAGATGCAATATTTTAGATCTTTAAGGAAAGACTGCATTTTTCCAAGAAAAAATGAGAATCTAAGAGAGAAGAAATCAGAAAATGAAAAGATGACAAATAGTCTTCACAACAACAGTCAAATGCAAAACCATATTAGGAATTCTATATATCAAACCCACATACAGATTTAAATCAACTAAAATGAGATGCATTAAACAAACACATATACATGTCAACAGTGAAACGGATATAAGCAAAGCTCGTAGTTTCCATTAATGATAAGGAAAAGGGGTAAACTTTTCAATTTTGAAATGGAAAAGGGGTAACTTTTCCATCAATTAGCAATTACCAAAAAGATAGAACCCAGACAGACAAGCATTACAACATAGCTTTCAAACAACAAACCCAAAATAAAGAGAGAAGAAACAACTTGATCAATAAAAGGTAATACCTTCCGCTGGTTGGGATTGAGGGATTTGGAAAGCCTTCTTTTCCAATATTTTGCTGGGAAAGAGGAAAGATAAAGAAGCTTTATTAGATTGTAGTTTAGATGGAAGAAATGTGGAAGAATAGCAGACAAAAATGAGGTTAATCGACATGCATAGGAAAATGAACATTATGACATAATATAATTGGTTCATACCATCAAGGCCATTGGTTCAAACTGCAATGCAATCTGTTGAAGACAAAGAAAGAAGAAAAAATAAATATCAGAATCAATAAAAAAATTTAACAACTATGAAAATACAGACCATGTAACCGAAGGAACCCATGTGATGATCCCAACCAATTTAAGAAAACAAGGAAACTTGTCACCAAGCTCTCTAACTTGAGCCTTTTATCGAACAGTTTGCAGACATAAAAAGGAAAAGGTTAATAGCAAAACAGATCACCAACTATGAATCGACTGGGCTTCGATCCAGTTTCAGAAACGAACGGCCGTGTTCCCATGGAAATCATTCACACTGGCCATATTCAGAAACAAAAGCATAAAAGAGGATCGAGTTTATTCTGAGACAGAGGAGAGAAGAAGAAGAAGAGATGAAGAATTCGGGAACTGAGATACTATATTTTAAACCGTTTCAATAGCCGACTATAAAACCCCTCAACGGTCAATTTGTATGTTAAATTCAACCATTCAATGCTAGGCTGAGGATTTGAAATTCAATTTTTTTGAAAACTACCGTTTCAGACTTGCGGTAGAAATTGAGATTAATTGGTTAATAGGAAAAGTTTGAACATTTTACTGATAATTATATCATTATTTAGTGAAGCATAACATTAATAGAATTTGACGTCTGGGAGAATGAAAGCTTGATATTTCATGTATTTAGTATCCAAATAGTATGTTGTTTTAATTTTCTCTTTGAGAAATTATAATTATAATATTAACTACTAACTATTTATGAAGTGATGATTTGACATTATTAATAGTATCAATTGTGTATTTGTTAACTTTTTTTTTTAAAAAAAGAAATTATTTAAAGGCCATTTATTTTTCAACATTTTATAAATTAGTCCCCATGTTTTCCCACGCCACATATGCATCCAAGATTGTTCTTCATCTTTAGTGACTAAAATAAACATTAAGACTAAAAGAAACATTAAGAGTCTATTGATTTAATTTTATTCTTCAATGTCATTCTCTATTTTACCTTGTTGTGATCAATTTGGATATTATGAATAATATGAATTTTGACATTTGTTAACTTTTAAAAAATATTATTTAAAGGCCATTTAGTTTTCAACATTTTTAAATTAGTCCCCATGTTTTCCCACACCACATGTGCATCCAAGATTGTTCTTGAGTGACTGAAAAAACATTAAAACTAAAAGAAACATTCAGAGTCTGTTGATTTAACTTTTATTCTTCAATATCATTCTCTATTTTACCTTATTATCCTTCTATTCAATTATGGAAGTTTTACTATTGATGAATAGTGGCACAACCCATATCATCCATTTTATTTCTTCAACTTTTTTTTTGCTTTTAAAATGTGTTTATTTATACAATTTATAGGAGGAAAATTGGTAATTTTGAAAACATTTTTAGAAATGCATTGTTGTTGTACTGATAACATAATTATTTTATTTTTATTTCTTTTAAACGGTTTTTGCTTCAACTTATAATATCCAAACGCTCATGCAAAGTTGAGTGGAACTATTAGTTAAAAATTCATTTTAACTTTTTGAGGATCTAGTGTTGAAAAATTAATTCTAAAAAAATAAAACCCCCTGGGGCTAAAAAAAAACCTGGTCGTGATCAAAAGCAGAATTCAAAGATGTCTATTAAGTCTATTTATTTGTTCAGTTTGCACATTAAACACTTTGTTCTTGATTGTGACATGTTTTTTCTTACCATTTTTGTATTCGTATTTTTTTCTTCACTTTTTAGACCTTTTAAATGTTAGTTCATATTTTTTTATTAAAAAAAATCCTTTTAGATCAGTCTTTTTAAACCAAATTCATTT
The DNA here is from genome assembly GCA_024586325.1 of Stellera chamaejasme. Classification (NCBI taxonomy): domain Eukaryota; kingdom Viridiplantae; phylum Streptophyta; class Magnoliopsida; order Malvales; family Thymelaeaceae; genus Stellera; species Stellera chamaejasme. The sequence continues at coordinate 4,517,486 of CM044986.1, forward strand.
TACACTTTTTTAAATTTCCAATTCAAGTTGTCTAGTGTTTTTTTAAAAAAACATTTTCTTGGCATTAATTTAATATCTTTATGCTTATAATTAAGACCCTTACTTTTTTTCTAAGGTTTTGCTCCTCTTTTTATACTTATAATTTTTATGAACATCAGTAAAAAGTAAAATCATTAAAAAGTAAAATCAAATACACCTGAATCCGAAAAGACAATTTAGGAAAAACTCCTCAACAAAAATAGCTAAATCTCACTACAAAGTCTCCAACCAAACCCTTAAAAATCCTTTAAAAACCCCAAAGATACACACCAATTTAATCCTTTTACATGATGGTTCAAATAAAAAACCTCCCTTTAATGAATTCATTTTTCCCACCATTTACATAACACTTCCCACAACATACCTCCCACTGAAATAGTTACACGCCTAGTAGCCACAACAATAGTTACACGCCTGACTGCATTGAAAAAAACAACATACCTCCCACTGAAATTGCACCTCGGACTTGGCATCTCCCTCTCCTGTAAAACCAAAACTCATCATCCCTCCGTCTCATCACCTTCCCTTTCTTTGATCAACCACTTCTTCGCCTGACCTCTTAACTGTCACCGCCATCTCCCCTCATTTCAACATTCCAGCAAGACGAGACGACGCCGAAACCACCTCCACCGGCTCCGGCCTAGCCCAAAAAACACGCCACAGACTCACCACTACTCGTGCCTCCCCGATCATCTACGTAGTTGCAGCTGATGTCGTAATGCACGCAGTACTTCTCGTTGTAGCCCCAGGCATTGCGAGGCCTAGTAGCGCCGATGGCGTTACCGACCACCTTTTTCATTAATCAGTAACGCCCTCGTAACGCATTGGGCTGAAGTAACGCCTCGATTTGTAGCGCCGGCCCTTGTGCGTTACATTCGTAATGGATTGATAGCGAATTTGGCGTTACGAGGCCTCCTTGATCGTAGTCCATACACCTCCGCCGGAACTATTCCAGCAGCAGCCCACAACATCACCGCCATGCTCGACGCCTTCACGCATAATCCCTCCACAACTCCTACCTAACCCAAACAAAGCTCGCCGACAAGACCAACCGCTGCCAAATCATCACCTGCTTCATCCTCAACAACTCCGCCATGTCCGCCGTCGCAGCGGAACCTCTCAATATATCTCATCAAAGCCGCCCTCAAGATCCATGTTTTCATCAATTAATTCGACTCCCACAAGCTCCACCACGTCTCACCCTCCGTCCTCACAACAGCCCTTTAATAGGGCACCGGTCTAGCCAACGGAACCACCGGCTTCGACAACATCACCCTTCACACCACACCACACCACACCTCACGTCACTGACACCACACCACTCCACACCACGCTTTCCCAACACCGTTGGCACCACTTTACTTCTCATCTCCGACCTTAAAGGAGCCAAGACGATCAAACAACCATCAGCGACGGTTGGACGACCACCGCAATGGATACCACAGCTAATAGCCCCAAATCTCCATCACTCCATGCCTTACATTTCTCCCATACACATCTTTGTTGAAGCGAGAAAAAAAAAAAGGAAACATGAAGGAGAATAGTTGGAACCGGCCGAAGCAGGATCCGGCCACTAGAGAAGAATATCGAATGCGAAGCTAGGTTGAGAGGGTTTAGAGAGAGAGAGTTGTATTGAGAAGTCAAATGAATGTGATTTTTATCTCTATTCACGATTTTTCACAATTTCTGTAAAACTTATAAATGAGTGATATGATGGCTTTTGAACCAAATTCATTTTACTCTTTTCTAACTTTCCAATTCAAGTTGTCAAGTGTTTTTTTATAAAAAAAACATTTTCTTGGCATTAATTTGATATCTTTATGCTTATAATTATGACCCTTACTTTTTTTCTCAGGTTTTGCTCCTTCTCTTTCTGTACTTATAATTTAGTTATTTAGTATTTTTCTAATCAAATGTAGATGTAATTTTTATCTCTGTTCACGTTTTTTCACAATTTCTGTAAAACTTACAAATGAGTGATATGATTGCTTTTAATCAAATTACTGATGTTTTTTAATCAAATTACTGATGTTTCTTGTTTAATACAATCAATTGAGTTTTTACTCATTGCTCTTTATTTTATAAGTAATTAGAGTTTTCATGTTCGTTTTTTTAAATTATAGCTTTTTAAAACTTTCTCTACTTTAAAATTGGAATTCTCAAGTCAAATATTTTTCAAATTTAAACTTATTTTTTGAAAGTTAACTTGAACATTGTTCTTAGTTACTTTTTAAATAAAAATATGTATGATATCATTTATACTCAATATATATATATATATGTGTGTGTTGGATGCTCTCTCAAACCATTTAGTATATTTACCCTAGATGAATAAGGACTTTGTTATAACTATTTTTTTTCAAATCGATGTTACTCTTTCATTTATTTTCCATTTGTGTTTCCACATATCAATTAGGTGAAAATGTTTCACTTCATTATATTTTGTTTCAAATTGATGTTACCTATTTCCCCTAATTTTAATATCTATTTTTGAATTTCACCTTAGATATATCATGTTACATATTTTTTCGTCATTCAATAGCCTTATTTTATTATACATATTTTTTATTTTCCACTAATATATGTTGGATTAAAACCAGTAACGAAGTGCGTGTAGATAAATTCTAGTTCTAAATAACAGTAATAACTTGAAGAAAATACAGATCCGAAAGCCGAATGATACAACTATTAATTTTATTATGAAAGTAATATTAAAATTAATGAGAAAATTTACAATTACCACGTGTTTGTCATAACCTAAATACATCTCGATTTTCAGAAACCAAAGAAACTCTAAGTGGTGTAGTGAAACTTAAAAGCACTATTCAACCATTAACATCAGTGGCGGAGCCAGGAATTTAGGTTCGGGGGGCCAGTAACTTCAAAAAATCAGGTTAAATGGCAACAAGAAAAAAAATTGTCAAAAGATTGTGATATGATTACAAATTAATATGATATAAAAATCCGTCATACATCCATTTGTTTATTTAGGAAGTTTGATCTGGACACGCCGCTCTTTAACATCAACAAAATCTTTCAGAATAGAATCTAGTCTAAAAGTTTCAAAGAAACTACCTTTCAATATAAAGAACCAAACTATCAAAGAAAGAAATTAGTACTCGTAATAAATAATTCCACCTAATAGGCTACTAATATAAAATATTTAATTCAAAAATAAATTTGAAAATAGAAACAAAAAATGGAAAAATAAAAATTAATGTCAAGATTAAGGAATTGAGGTTATGGAAAAAAAAACTACATATACTCACATAACTCATCTTATTGAATCAATGCAATTGGTGGTATGATTGAAAACTGCAAATTTCAGTTAAGCTCTCAACAGCAACAAAGAGTCAAAAGGCAGAGCTTAAGGAGTAGTGGGTAAGTGGCGGATAAGTGAATTATAATTAGGATAGCTGCAGGTTAGTGTTTTGGTTAATTGTTGGACTAAATTAATACAGTTTTTTTAGATTGGATTAATCAATTAAGTCCAATTTAAAAATTAATTATCAATTTATTTATTAATCACCTCAGTAACCATCTTTCCAAATGTGTCAACCCAATTCACAAAGAAGTCAATCGAAGTGACAGAACCACCTTTAAAGTAATGAACGTATGTAATGTACTTAGTGTGTTCCTTCAAACTAATTCTCCGATTTAAACCAAGGCATGGAATCAATAACCCTTGTCTGCATTCAACCATGGTCATGATAATATCTCCTATAATTAAGGAGAGTTGAATTCTATTTTAGTCAATGATAGTCCAACTCAATGATATTGTTAACTTCCCAAAACTAGTCTATTTCACTTATGTTAAAAGCAGTCTTTACTAGAATCTAGACAAGCTACTCACATCAGTGGATCTTCATTACTTCAAGTCCAAGAACATCTAGCACGACGACCAGTGAGATGCATTAGTGATGTAAATGCTACATGATTCGCACAGTGACCTCACGTGGGTCAAAGTCAACTCATCTACATGAACACTTCGTCATGCAATCATAGGTGGAATCCATCCCATGGATTCTTTCCTTAAGCTAGTATCGCGCACATTACAACAACCCGTTAGCTCGGCATAATGCTCGACTATGGATTCTTTTGGAATATCATATTTCCAAGGTTAATATTGAATGTTCGTTTAATTCTAAAAACACATTAAATAACAAACAAAACATATGAACAATGCCTCTTATTATCAAATCATGTTTGTGTCCTAAACCATAAATCATGTTTGTGTCCTAAACCAATGTACAACTGATTGGCCTTAGGACACAACACTTACGGTTGGTGACTTAAATGAGCAACTAGAGAAACTTGATTGGCTCATGTGCAATTAAGATTCATGGAAGCCAATTTTAATTGGCTTTGGTGATATGTCCGTGTTGGACTTGTGAGGGTTTATGTATGTTGAGTGAAGCTCCGCAAGCTAGAGCACAAAAGTTTCCGTACGTGTGTGTGTGCTTGTCACCAAGGTGGGTGTGTGCTTATTGCACAATATATAACGCACAAGACAACAAACCGAGAAGAAATTGCACGGAGTGCACCACGTTGGTTCGTGGTTGGTTTGTCTTCTTCCGTGGTTCTTGGACAGCGGGTACTTTGCTCTTTTGTGAGAGCATTGTGGGTATAATTTGGGTTGGCAATTTCTTGGTTAAATTCCCAAATTATTGTGATTGATTTAAGTTTGGGCAAAACTTAAATCTTTGGACATTGTACCATTATTTATTATAGTGGATTCCGCTGTCGGTTTACCCCGTGGTTTTTCCCTCTACACTGGAGGGTTTTCCACGTTATATCGTGTGTCTCGATTTATTGTTTCGTTGATCTGGTGCTGCTGATTTTCTAGATATATCTATTTGGAGAATTTTTTTGGTTTGTATTTTTGTCGATTTTTCCGCTGTAGGTTGAGCATAGATATTCCGGGTTTATCCCCAACAACTAGTATCAAAGCTTTGGTTAGTTCTTGATCATGAGGATGATTATGCTCGACGGGACAAACTACATAACATGGAAGGGTAAGATGGAAGACTTACTCTACGTGAAGGAATTAGCAGACCCGATTGAGAACAAATGAATTATGTCAGCAAGCTATAAAGATAAAGAGGCCGAGTGGAAGAAGTTGGACAGGAAAGCAGTAGGTTTCATTCGTCAGTGGGTCTGTGATAGCGTGATACATTACGTTGAGAAAGAAACTACAGCTTATGGTGTATGGTCCAAACTTGATTCTTTGTATACCAACAAGAATGTAGTGAATAAAGTGCGTTTGATTGGCAAGTTGTTCAACTCGAAGCTCTCAGATGGGAAGTCTATTGCCGCACATCTTAATGAATTCCAGAGCGTATTTATTCAGTTGAAGAATATGGGGATTTCATTTGATGATGAAGTGCAAGCTTTACTGGTTTTGGGATCTCTAGCTAGCAGCTGAGAGACACTACGGGTTTCTCTTAGCAATTCTGCTCCAGATGGAAAATTGTCAATGGCTACAGTGCAAGCCGCTCTTCTGGGAGAAGAGATACGTAGAGGGGATGATTAGAGTTCCACTTCTACCTCGAAGTCTGAAGCATTGATGACAGAGGGCAGTGGGAGGTCTAGGTCCAGGTCCAGAAAGCAGAGTAATTACCCGGGAAAGTCCAGGGATAAGTCAAAAGACTACATGAAGGACAAGCCATGCCACAATTGTGGTAAGTTTGGACATTGGAAAAATGAGTGTAAGGAACCGAAGAAGAAAGGAAACAAGCAGAAGTCGAAGGCGCGACAGGTGCAACCAGAGACAAACATTGTTACTTCTGATGAGGAGTTGGTGATAGTCTCAGATATGGTAGGTGTTTGTACTGCTACTACCTTTAGGGAAGGTGAGTGGGTTATCGATTCTGGTGCTTCTTTTCATGTTACTCCACACAGGGAGTTGTTCTCTTCTTACATGGCTGGTAATTATGGTGAAGTGCGGATGGGTAACAAAGACACTGCCAAGATAGTTGGACGAGGTGACATCCGACTACATATGAGCACAGGTTGCAGCTTACTTTTGAAGGAAGTAAGACATGTTCCAGATTTGAGATTGAGTTTAATATCCACTGGTCAACTTGATGATGAGGGCTACATCAACACGTTTGGAAATGGTACTTGGAAGCTGTCAAAGGGTTCTTTGGTAGTGGCCAAAGGAAAGAAAGGTTGTTCTTTGTATATGACTCAGACAAAGCTTTGTACAGCTCAACTGAATGCAGTTGAAAGGTCATATGATGTTTGGCACCAGCAATTAGGACATATGAGCAAGAAGGGGTTGAAACTTTTGAGTAAGAAGGAATGTATACTTGATCTTCATGATGGTTCAACCGACAAGTGTATTGATTGCTTCATGGGTAAGCAACACCGAGTGTCATTCTCCAGGGAGTCGACAAGAGCAGTAGGGAAGCTTGATCGTGTACACTCCGACGTGTGTGGTCCGTTGAAGGTAAAGTCTCTTGGTGGTTCTTCATATTTGTTACTTTAATTGATGATTATTCCAGGAAATTGTGGGTGTACCCTATGAAGACCAAAGAGCAGGTTCTTGAAAAGTTCAAGATATTTCATGCACTTGTTGAGCGTGAAACAGGAAAGAAGCTGAAGTGTATTCGCACAGATAATGGGGGAGAGTACATTGGTCAGTTTGATTCCTATTGCAAGGAATTTGGTATTCGTCATGAGCAGACAGTTCCTAAAACCCCTCAGCACAACGGGGTGGCGGAAAGGATGAACTGAACGCTGATTGAGAGAGTGAGATATATGCTTTCATGGGCAAAGATTTCAAGATCATTTTGGGGTGAAGCTTTTCTAACAGCTTGTCATATTGTCAACCTATCTCCTTCCAAGGCTCTGAATGGTGAAACTTAGGCTTGGCAGTCGGATGGATAGTATCCGCAAACCACGAACCGCCCGTCAGTGACGGTTTTAACCGCGGTTTTTATCCTCGGGTTCGCAGATACGGTTTTTTTGCATCCGTTAATTCGCGATTACGGATTACGGATATGTTGTATCCGCACCGCGGTTGCGGATACCCACAAACCGCAAGCCAAGCCCAAAGATTAGTGAGCCCCATTAAGTGAGGCCCAACTGTGGTGTGCCCTGCCCATGCGTGAAGCCTGAAGCCCATTAAGTGAAGCATGTCGGCTAACCGCGGGTTAACCGCTAACTGCGGATACCCGCGGTTCGCGGATACGGATTTTAATTCCTATCCATGATAGGTGTAACCGCAAACCGCGGATACGAAAAAAATCGCGGTTTGCGGTTCGCGGATATGATCTAACCGCGGATTATCCATCCGATTGCCACCCTTAGTGACACTGCTGATAGTGTGTGGTTCGGTAAGGACATGAGCTACCAGCATTTGCGAGTGTTTGGTTGTCGTGCATTGGTTCACATACCGAGGGATGAAAGGACGAAGATTGATGTGAAATCTCATCAGTGTATTTTCATCGGGTATGGTGATGAGAAGTTTGGTTACAAGTTTTATGATCCAGTTGCCAAGAAAGTGATCAAAAGTAGAGATGCTACTTTCTTTGAAAACCAAACTCAGAAAGACTTCACATAGTTGGGTGGGGTTAACATAGAATGTCTCTAAACCATTCTTCATCTTGCTTATCGGTTCTGCAGCTATTTAGTGTTGCATCCTTAATCGTGAAATAATATCGGACAAAAATTAATAAATTTATGAAAACTTAAAATTTAAAACTTACTGGCCGATGTGAGCGACCAACCTCCCATCAGGACCCCTCTCGGGCGGGGGAAGAGGAGGCGCGGGAGGTCCTGCTGTACGTCGGCGCTGGGCAGGTCGAGCATCGGACTGAGGAGGAGGGATCGGCTGCTCCACCGATTCGGTGGGCTCCGATGTCTGAGACGACGGTCCAGGGCGGCTCGATGTGCGAGAGCCGCCGCCACGCCTCCCGCAAGAGAACTCAATCTCACGTGAGCCCGAGCCACGTGAGCCCGAGGCACGTGAGCTCGAGCCACGTGAGCCCGAGCCGGACGCATCCTGGCTACGGGATGGTGTGTCCGCCATACCTCGAACCATTCAAAAATTCACTAATTTCACTATTACACTAATTTCAACAAATTCACTAAATCACTAATGTCAACTAATTCCATTAATTCAGTAATTCAATAATTTCAACTAATTCAATAATTTCACTAATCTCAATTAATTTGTCTAATTTAATTAATTTCACTAGTTTCAACTAATTCAATAATTCCAACTAATTCAACTAATTTCACAAATTCACTAACTCCAACTAATTCGCAAAATTCACTAATTCCACTACTTAACTAATTCAACTAATTTCACTAATTTCAATTAATTTATCTAATTTAATTAATTTCACTAATTTAACTAATTTCAACTAATTTAATTAAATTCACTAATTTCACTAATTCATTAATTTCAACTAATCCACAAAATTCACTAATTCAACTAATTCACTAATTCACTAATTCACTAATTTCACTAATTTAACTAATTTCAACTAATTTCACTAATTCATTAATTTCACCAAATTCACAAATAATTCCTCAAAATTCACAAAATTCCAACTAATCTCAAATAATCTCAACTAATCCAACAATCTCAACAAATAATTAAACAAAATTCACAAAATTCTCAACTAATCTCAAATAATTCCACAAAATTCACAAATCCACAAAATTCACATATTCCACAAAACTCCAACCAATCTCAACTAATTCCAATTGATTTAAACTAATTTCCACTAAAAAACACAAATAAATGAAACAAACTCAAAAACTAACCGTGGAATTCGAAAATAAAACTCACCTGGAGCTAGGGGAGGCTGCGGAGGCTGCGGCGGTGACGATCCCGAGCGGTTGCGACGGCTACGACGGCGAGGACGGACGGCGGTTTGGGAGGAGAGGGAGAGGGAAACCGAGAGAAATACGATGAAGAAGACGATTCAGATTTTTAATCTGATGTCACTGCGGCCATACTGCGGCAACTGCCGCAGTGAGCCAAGTGGGCTGGGCCACGCTGCGGCCTCAATGCGCACGAGGCCGCAGTAAGGCCCAGCCCACTTGTCTCACTGCGGTTGGGCCGTGGTGAGGCCGTAGTGAAGCCCACAAATAGCCAATTTCGAACTTTTCGTTTCCCCCGAATTTATTATGCATTTAGATATTGTGGGGCCCAGGCAAATTCGGCAGAAACTTACAATTTAGCCCAAAACATCTTTGGAAGTTGCAAATTCGCCCAAACGTCCTTTAAATCCACAGGAACGTCATCGTCATCGTCATACGCCTGGTAATTTTCCACATCGTTATCCACTTCAACTATATCGGTATGACGGTGAAGACTTCACATAGTTGGGTGGGGTTAACATAGAATGTCTCTAAACCATTCTTCATCTTGCTTATCGGTTAGTCGGAATGTGTAGTCGACATTGATAATCCTGAAATTTTATCGGTGCGGATACTGCAGCTATTTTATCTTCCATGTAATGCTCACAAAAAAGCTATCTCTTGTATCGAACTGTTCAATGATCGAGCCCTCCAGAAATTGTTTGTTCGCACATTTTGCTTTCAACTTCTTCATATTCCTTTCGAAAGGAAACATCCACCACTAGCCGACAGGTCCGCAAGTTCGCAGGTGCCAAGGTAGATGCATAGTCAGATGTTCCATGGAGTCAAAGAATGATGGCGGGAATATCTTTTCCAACTTGCACAATGTTACGACGATCAATTCATCAAGTGTTGTTATCAAAACAGTTTTTCTCAATGTGCATTACATCCAGACGAGCGTACTTTCAAGTCTGCCCAATACGGCAACTCCCAAAAAATTGATCTCTTCACCCAATTGTGCTCATCACCAAACTTGTCAGCCCTCATTTTATCCCACGGTGTTCTGAATGCTGGGAATACAATCCTATTAAGATCCCTTAAGATCTCATGACCTGACTTATACACACACAGATGTCTACAGTCAGTTTGTCCCCACGATTCGGTATTGTTACGCATCCTTAATCGTGAAATAATATCGAACAACATACAATTATTCTCGCAAGCATGAATTATTCTATACGGTAATCCCAGCTCCTTCAACATAGCTTTCGTACTAAACATGCTTGTTGGCAACGAGTAGGCCGTTATAATGGTTGCTTATCCATGAAAAATGGTTACTTACCTATCTCGCGGTTAAGTTAGGTCGTTAAAGTGGTGCTTACAAGAAATGATTGCCAACTGTAATTCGATCATAATAGTATCTATTTTTACAAATTGTATACGGGCATTTCACCAGCTTCTTCTCCATTCGATTTAGCAACAAAAAGCGTAATCCAAGAATTCCTGAAGCCCGGTCCAAAATCTTTCACTTATATAGTGAGTCCCTTCCTCAAAGCGCCGATACATCCAATCACGTCCTTCGCTCATTTACGGTCTTTCCTATGATCATTCATTCATCAATAAAAATAATAAACATGCACAATTAATTATATATTACTATAACCAAACACAAAAGTACTTAATTAATATTGCACGTACATTCATATATAAATATTCACATATCATTTTCACTTAATCCAGATCCAGGGTGCATGGGTCCTATCATGTTCATAAAAGTACTATTAGTGAAGAAACTTTTATCGCTGCATACGTAAAACTGTAATTACATAAATTCCGGCAGCATTTCGCCTTAGTTCCACACTATACCATTTCTCTCGGAATATTACTCCTGCAATGTATAACGTGGAACAAGACTAAAATGCGACCGAAACTTATGTAATCCGCTCGCTTTTACATACACAACCATAAAATTTTAATACTAAGATAGTAAACTTTTACAAACTGTACTACTTGGACAATCCATGAAAACTATATACAAGATATTATTTTACACCGTTATAACAAAAGATTGAAATAAAGTGTAAAAAAATATATTCTTACAAGTTTTCATAGACAGAACTACGCGAAAATAAAATTACCAAAACATAACTTAAATTGAATTAAAACCTCTATAAGCATAAATAAATAAATACAATATTTATTACCTCAATAATACACCTGAAATCGACGGTACCGCAACTTCCACTGGAACTTCAGAGAATTGAGAGAATTGAGAGATGAGAGATTTGTGAACCGCGGTTGAAATGAGTCGGAAGGGAATGGAGAGGTGTATTTATAGACTACCCTACTGCGGCCTAATCCGTAGTACAGACCGCAGTAGGGTGGGTGGTAGGTAGGGCACGTGGACCACGAGGCACGTACTGCGGACTAACTGCGGTTCGGGCCGCAGTAGAACGAACTGCCACAACCGCGCAGTTCGTTCACTGCGGGAAGTAGCTCACTGCGGCCGTAACCGCAGTTAAGGCCGTAGTGAGTTTGGGCTTCCCCACGTAGTGTAAGTTAGGTCGTTAAAGTGGCTGCTTACCTGTCTCGCGGTTAAATTAGACTGTTATAATAGTTGTTTACCCGTCTCGCGGACTAAGGATGTAACACTAAATAGTCATAAGACCAATAACCAACATGAGAATAATTTATGGATTTTTTATATCATGTCAAATAGTTTAAATACCCGGCTCATCGCAGGTGCAATAATTTATCAATTAATCATGTTAACCCCACCAAGCATGTTAATATATAAAAACATTGTGTGCAATATGTAGCAAAAAAACACATATTTTTATGTGATGACAAAAGAAAGTATGTAAAAATTTGAGAAGTGTTGATGTCTAGTTTAATAAATGTTGGGTAAGAATAGCTTAAGTTTTAAAAAACTGTGATGTATTGTAGAAATTAATTAAGAGCAAAATGGAAATTTCCATACATCCACCTGATTAAATGCCAACATAGACCGAAAGAGGACAAAAAAATTTGAAAAAATGACTAAAATAGACTGAAAACTTAAAACAAAATTGAGGTTAAAATGAAATATTCCGTTAATATAATTAAAGATAAAACCAATTGAGTTAATTTTGACACAATTAAGAAATTTGAAAAAGGAAAAGAAAAAAATGTCAGACTCTTGTGTAATTAATAGTGGGATGTTGCGGTTTGTGTAGGAAAATTTGGTTTGAATTTGGATTCCTCACCAAAAAATCAACACTTCTCATTACACAATCTCATTGTGTTAATTAAGATTCTCATCCATTTCTCTTTTTCTTTTTTAAAACTGATTTTTATCAAACATTTTTGTCTACATATTTTTATTTCATTTGTCTCATCTATTTTTTTCATTCATCCCGTTTGAGGGGTGACATTAGAAACTAATTTCTTACAAAATGATAGGTTGATTCCTTAAAAAGTGGTAGGTAGATTCCTTAAAAAAATGGTGGGCCGATTGATGCATACATGGCGCAAAAAAAAACTCTTATCCTAGGTGGCACCTACGTAAATCCTAGGTGTCCTCACAAAATCGCTCCGTTCACCTTTTTTTTGGCTACTATGGCAAGGTTCCCGTATTAGTATATAATGATAGATGCGAGACGCATGAACCCCTGTTTTCTCTTTAATATCAGTGAGCTCTTAAACTATGTACTATTGTTCAAAATAGTCCACATACTTTATTTATATCAACAAATACTACCACTATGACAATAATTTGTAAAGTTTTATTCACTACACGGGGGAAGCAAGTTTTACCACGGCCTTTACTGGGGCACTGGCCGCGGTCAACAGCTGCCCGTGGTAAAATGGCGGTGCCAAGGGCACTTCCACTTAACCGCGGCCCTGCGTGCGCCGTAAAGGCCGAAGTAAAACACTTTACCGCGGCCCTGTGTGCGGTAAGGCCGCGATAAAATCTCCTTTTATGTTCTCTCCCCCGCCTTCTTCTTCTTCATCATCATCATATTTTCTTTCCTCCTTTTTTCCTTCTTCCGCCTCTTCTCCTCCTCCGTCTCTTCTTCTTTTTATGTTTTCTCCTTCTCTTCTTCTTCTTCGATCTTCCCATCGAAGCCGATCTCCCTAGGGCTCCAGATTCTAGCCATTATGGGTTTTGGTTGATGAATTCGGATGAATTTCGGATTCATCAACCTTTTTTTAATAATAAAAAAGTTTACTGCGGCTCCGTGCACGGTAAGCCGCAGTAACTGCTGCTGTTGGGTGAGTGGTAAAGCTTCTTACCACAAGCTATTGTACCGCAGGATTTACTGAGGCCTATCCCTTGTTAATTACCACGACTACCGCGGTGCTACTACGGGGGAGGCCGCGGTAAACCCGGCTATCTCCACGTAGTGATTTGGGGCACGTGCCCTCAGGTGCCCACATGTGGGTCCGCCCTTGTGTCTTCGCCCACTTGCGGATTTTGGTTCTTAGTTTTTCATGCTTTTGGTTTTCTCTTAGTCTCGTTCAAGTCATGGATAATTCCCGTTGGTTTATGTTGGTTTATGTGTTTGCTGGCTGGTATACTTTATTGGAGATAGTTGGTCTTCTGTTTTGCACAACATCATGATAAGTCGGTGTTTAGCTCATGTGCAGCTAAGTTGGCGCGCCCCAAACTCATATGAGGTTCGGTTCAACCTTACCGTGAGTATTTTTAGTGTGTTCAAGTCTTTTGGCTTTGTTGGAAGGTCATGGCTAGCTTCTTTGGAGGATACACCACATTCCATGAAAAACCGGGAGTTGTCGTTAGCCAATTTTCTTTTATGTTCCTTAACATGTCTAGTAGGTTTTTTTTGTTTGTTTTTTGAAGCTTCTGCTTCTTTGGCTACTTTTTCTCCTGGCTTGTATTATTTTTAACGAAATAATATATATAGACCGTTTTTGCTCCAAAAAAGTCATAGCAAAATTGATGTACTTAGCTATTAAATTAATCAATTTAATAAATATAATGAAGTGTGGATATATATATATATATATATATATATATATATATATATATATATATATATATATATATTCGATTCATGAAAAACGGATCTTTTGCTATTCATGAGTTTGGTTCTCAAAAGTTTATCTTAACCAATTGTACTTTATAATTACCCTTTATTAAAATTTATTTTAATTCTAATTTGCTGGAACGAAGAGTATATTACACAAAAGATTGCGGCTAGAAATCTGTCACTTCAACTAAGTGTTGAAATTGGTAGCACAAATATGGATACAGCAACTCAAACATCGATCCCTACTATCTCGTGTGTCGCTCTAGTTAGCATATATATATATATATACACATGCATGCACAAACTTTTGTATCACAAAAATGCGACATGAATTACAATTTATTCAAAATAAGACAAATGAGATGTTGTTTTTATTAATGTCGAGTTGTTAATACTAGCTAATACATAATTTTTCACTAAAAAACCAAGAGAGAACACACTTCATGTATATGATCATCACATGATGATCGCACAAAGGTAACAATAATGGAAATGAGAATAGCTAAATACTATCGACAGTTTAAATTTAGTTCTCCAATTAACAAGTAGTGGAGTAGTATATATTTATTACTTTGAAATTAAAATAGACACTGTCCTAATAAGACATTGAAAATCAGCCAAGGTACAGATGAACCTTGACGACGAGGAAGAAGATGCAAACTAGGGCAAAGTAGAGGAGGGCATGGAGCATGATGGCGGCGCCGCTGGTCTGAAAGTTACCGAACTCGACCCACCGTCGCCGGCCGGGCAGCTGAAACAGCAGCCCCGGCGTGAGCAGCACGAACAACAGCGCAGCAACAAGAACTGGTCCCCAGTTCAACATTCTAATTACTTGTTGATCAAGTCTAAGGTTTTGATAAACAAGATCAATTAATTGTGCTGTAATAAGTTAGACATATATAGAGAGAGATTAAAGAGGGGGGAAATTAAAGGAAAACGTAAGAGACAAGTAATTACAAGAAAGTCACGTGGGTGTAGACAAGAATAACTTGCCTAATCAGTCTTCAATTTACAGAGAGATTGCAGCTTAGGGATAACATGGAATGTTTGTACAGGAAGCAAATTATGATGAGACATATATCATGTGCATGCTAGCTTTTGGAATTCAACTGACGATTAAGGTAAAAGATGTAGTGAACACAACTCAATAAATTCTGGGATACCATCCTCTTCGAAAAGTACTTCATCCGTTCTATAAAGGTTGTTCGGCCACTTTGTTTTCTTGTTTTTGTGGTATTTAATCTTTGATTTTTTATTCATGAATGTTTTGATATAGAGATTTGAATAATTTATATGAGCATTTTTTTCATTATACTATATCTTACTTGTAATTCGAGTCAAACACAAAATATGAAAGTTAAACTTTACAACTTTAATGGGATGGAGGGAGTACTAAAGAACACTTTTAAAACATTTTTTTAAAGAATGACTTTCATTCAACATCACTTGACTACGACCGGGAACTACCTAAAGACCAAGGGCATGGCCCTTAGAGGAGTTTTATGAGGCTTGTATTGGGTGGAGTTATTGTTTGATTAGGAGTTTTACTCAAAATTCTTTTGGGGATTAAGGTATATTTCTTGTTTTCCTTTTATTATTAATAATAATAAATTTTGTTGTCATTCAAAAGAAAAATATTGGGCAAAACTAGAACTAGATGGCAAGCCAATTATAAGCGAGAGGTCTATAAAGAATGACAACAAGAAACAATAAACTATAAAGTATCTAAAGATAGAGAGCATTTGGGGCAAAACTTGAACCGAAAGAGGATGCGATACATCAATCATGTGAAAAAAACACTTTTAAAACTTAAAATGTCTTGAAATTATTTTGAAAAGTGAAACTCTATGGTAACCTTTCTCTATAACATCGTTTGAGAGTAACTGTTTCAATTAGCTGTAACTTTTGGATAATTTTTAACGGTTGAAAACTAAACGCTAAAAGCTAACCATAAACAACTTTTTAAAATACAACAACAACTTCAAAAAATGTTGTCAAATACACACATTATATATACATTTGTTTTTCAGACAAAGGGTATACATTTAAGCACATTAAGCGCCGTTGTCAACTAAAGCCCCTCGTTATCATATGAAGGCCTCGATTAGCTTATTCTCTCTTGGATGTTAGCTGGTGAGGAATGTAAATGTATGCATTTTCTTTGCGATTTACCATAGATTTAGATAACTGTATGTTTGAAAATAATAAATTTATTTAAATTGAGAATGAATTCTAAAATGTTTCATCACATAAACTTCTTAATATAATGGATTATTTTGCTTAAGTAATTTTTTTACTGAATCCAACAGTTTAAATTGTTTATTTGATTAGAAATTTGAAATTTATTCTAAAATTAAATTAACTCATTGTTTTTAAACATATCTTTGTCAAGTTTTTAAGGTAACTTACAAAAGAAATGTCTCATTTCATTAGTCTTGTATTTTTCCCTATACAATTTGTAAAAGAAAATGAACAACACGAATATATAGGAGTACAGATAGGGCATAAGGTTGATGGGTCTCGCGAACCATGGGTATGATTGTTTTCTAAAATTAAAAAAAAAAAAAAACAATCACGGCTATGTTCATGAATTTATTTATTTGAAATTTGTTGATATATATATTTTTTGAAAAATAAAATGAATGGAATTTGTATAAGGTTCTACTCGATCGATTTTAACAATTCACAAACAAAATATCACAAAATATTTAAAAATTTATATTTCCTTTCATAAATATCATGTGCACTTTTGGAAAATAAAAAAATAATGATGAGTTGAAGAAATTTTGTTAGATGAGATGAAAAATTCGAAAAATAAGCAAAGAGATTGAATTGATAAATCTAGAAAAAAGGCGAATGGTGTGTTCACATATACTCCCTATGTGTTAGAAAATGATAATAATTGTTGGGAAAATGACATAGAAAATGGTTATTTGAATGAGAAAATTGTTTCTCACACTTTGGGATATTTTGGTCAAAATATCTAAAAGTGTCTGTGAAATGAGCTAACTTGCGTTTTAGTCCTTACATTCAACCATTTGTAATTGTAGCTAACTTGCGTTTTAGTCCTTACATTCAACCATTTGTAATTGTAGCGAGGACATAATGCTTTATGGTGATTGAAGTAAGTGGGAAAGCAAGGCGCAGATGTAACTTTAATAGTGGCCTTTAAGGTGCCCTTTATGATACATTTTATTGTAACATTTATGGTGAATTTTATGGTAGCATTTCCTTACATTCAACCATTTGTAATTGTAGCTAACTTGCGTTTTAGTCCTTACATTCAACCATTTGTAATTGTAGCGAGGACATAATGCTTTATGGTGATCTTTAAGTTAACTTTAATAGTGGCCTTTAAGGTGCCCTTTATGATACATTTTATTGTAACATTTATGGTGAATTTTATGGTAGCATTATTGTGCCTTTTATGGTGGCATTATGATACCATTTATGGTTAGGTTCATCCCTACTACTATAAAATGTCACCTCCTCCAACAATTTTAGACCAACCAAAAATCTCTCACATCTCTAAACATACACTGTTCTCTCTTCATGTTTTGCAAAAAGGTTCTTCTTACATACCTTTTTGTATTCATCATGTTCCAATGTTCAAGTTTGCCGGTGAAAGAAGTTTAGTGCAACATTCCTTCACCTCTTCTGTTATATCCTGTGAAACAGACGCACGTCGAACCTCAAGCACTTGTACCGGAGGGGCGAATCTATTTTAAGAAGATTGTGTGACACACAAGCCTTGGAACTCCATCAAAATTTTTGGTTTTGGACAATTCTTCTTTTAATTCTATATTGTTAGAATTATTATTATTATTATTATTATTATTATTATTTACTCTATGATTTTTGCTAAGAATTATAGAGTTGAATTATTTTTTGACTAATTCTTTGAATTACTGCAACATTCCTTCACCTCTTCCGTTGTATCCTGGGAGATAGACGCACATCGAACCTCAAGCACTTGTACCGGAGGGGGCGAAATTATTTTAAGAAGATTGTGCGACACACAAGCCTCGGAACTTCGTCGAAATTCGGTTTTGGATTTCTAATTCTTCTTTTAATTCTATATTGTCAGAATTATATTATTATTATTATTTACTCTATGATTTTCGCTAAGAATAATAGAGTTGAATTATTTTTTTTCTAATTATTTGAATTACTATATAATTTATTAATTCTTAGAATTGAACTTTGGCAATAAAAAATACATTGAAACTTGTTCGATAATGTACTTATGTTTAAATTGATTTATAATCATCATGATTACCCTCTTATTGATTTATTTGATATTTTGAATAACACTATGTCCAAAAAGTAATGTAACATGTCCCTCTTTAGGATGTCCCAAAACTAATACAAGTATGCTGGTTAAAATCAATGTTTCCAACAATGGTCAAAAATAAAAAGTCAAACTACCTACGAAAAAATAGATAAAGATAACAAAGCTGCAACCAAACGGTTATAGATTTCAGCAATCAACCAACTAGGATAGAATCCAACATCCATTGTAAACTCAAGTCCTAGCACCTCAGGAGAACACATATAACGAAATTAATCTGCCAAAGGATTTCAAAAAGATCCCGGTTCGCAGCATACTCGAGATAACCAAAAACAACCGACCTTCTCCCAAACAGCTTCACATAAGCTATAATCTGCTTGATCCCTACAATGATATCTTGTAAAACGTTCCCACATGTAACACCCCAAAAGCAAAAGAAGTGTCCACCAGTCGAGATCAATTTTACACGCACCTTAACCCTACCAAATAAACCCATACATCCATGGCACCACACCCACAACCACCATATGGCCGTAATAGCCACAAGCCTCACCCATTGGCGAGATCGTTCCCAACGAACACATTTGGCTAAAGAAATGACTGGGTTGACACAAGAATTTACTATATAAAGATAAAAACCGAAACCGCTCCCATCAAGCTCTCAAACTCCAGCTTATCATCACTAAGATTCATAAGTTATTAAAGGTTGGCTTGCGCTCCAATCACCTCTACGTCGTGTTCCCACTCGCACTTCGTGAAGACGGATTGCTAGCCGGAAACTAGACATAATACAACAATGCTGGGTGAAACGCATTACTGTGACTTGGACTAACGCCAAAATCCCACCCACACCCATAACGTGAGTCGACATATCCAACGTCGAAGGCACCATCAAGAAAAAATTCAAGGTTGTTTGATTGAGGAGAAGAGGCGAACACGAAAGGAAATCTAGACCCCAGCAAAACGAGGATAAGCACCTTTAAAAACTGTAGTGAAATAGGCATATGAACTCTAACCTTATGTTTGGATCAAGGGGAAGAGCTAGGCAGGGCTGGGACAAGACATGAATTGCTTAATTATGTTTGGATAAATGAGGAGCAGCTCCATGAACTTCTAAATTGTGTTGGGACAAGCAGTGGCCGATCATCAAAGAAGCGTGCCCACACTAAACCCTAAGTGCACCCATAATCTAACAATTCTTTTTCACCAATCATATATTCATCCCTAACCCAACAATTTTTATCTCATTTGATCAAATTTTGATGAATATTATGCAATAATTGTGTTTTGATTTATCAAAAGATGTACCTGTTATTGATTTATTTTTTCCGCTCATCTAATTTTTACACTCTAGATCCGCCACTGACCACGAGTGCCTCTGTTACAGGCTATCAAATTCAGCTTTCTTCTTAGTTTTGCCGACACCTCATTTTGGGGATCTAGTAACCCACCCACGTGTCTTTTTGTCGCTTTGTAACTCTCTTTTCTCCATAATTGACTCATCCAACCTTTATTGACACTCCAAAACTACCCTAATAGAGGGTAAATAAATGTCACGATGGCACAATGCGGCATGGAGAAGGAGAAATTTCACTATACACAAAACATCTTAAACTTTTTATTACATAAATATCACATTAAGAATTCACAAACTAATCTTTATTTCCTTTTATTATTATTTTTCCCTTTTTTGGTTGAGCACGGCCTAATTCGATCTACCGCGAAAGAACCGCGAACTATCCAGTGGGAGCCATGCATGGGGAGACCAGTTGAACCATTTCGGACATGATCTGCGAAAAAAGTGTAGAATCATGGGACAGTTTGATCCGACAATCAGAAGATGAAGTTGAGACTTTGGAGGACTTGTGTTGTGTCGTTATCCTAATTCCTAACTACCATTCAATTAGGGTACCGAATCGTCTTCAATCGCGGTGTAATCCAAGGTTGACACTTGGTTTTGATCAACAACTGAATCACTGGATAACAATCAAGGCGTCAGCTTTTTACTTTTGCCTGAAGAATCGAAACAGTTGTACTGAATACTGTTTCTGGCCTCTTCTCTGCTCTCATCCCTTCTCGCTCCTGTTTCGATCCGACCCGATTTCGCTTGTCGCCGGAGTTCTGATCGGCCTGAGGAGTTTTCAATTGACATGACTCAATTAGGTCAACCTTTGCTTGACTAATCTTCATTTTGTCAAACCCTTTGTCATGACCATTTGGTTTTTTCCCTTTTTGAACCATTTTCTTTCTCCCCAGGGTTTGACCAAGATTTTTTGTTTCAAGAGGCTCGGAGGAGGTGGTTGAAGCCAGCTGAAGTGCTTTTGATTCTGCAGAATCATGACAAGTTCCAGATTACTCCACAGCCTCCTCAGAAACCATTAAGTAACCCCAAGGAAAAACTCTAGCTTTTGGATGAAATTTCATGTTTTGTACTTTCTTGTGCTGTGTGCTGAGTGTGTTTTTGAGTAGGTGGATCTTTGTACCTTTTCAA
Source organism: Stellera chamaejasme (assembly GCA_024586325.1). Taxonomy (NCBI): domain Eukaryota; kingdom Viridiplantae; phylum Streptophyta; class Magnoliopsida; order Malvales; family Thymelaeaceae; genus Stellera; species Stellera chamaejasme. The sequence goes on from CM044986.1 coordinate 4,538,157, forward strand.
CAAGAGGGTTCTTCGGTTCTTCCGTAAAGATGGTCACAGTTGGAGGAAAAAGAAGGATGGACGAACTGTTGGGGAAGCACATGAGCGACTCAAGGTTTGGTGTCAGTGGCAGTGACATTTACTTTCTATAGGAGTAGTCATGCACTTAAGAAACTAAGTTCGTTTAGGAACAGGTATTATTGCTTATGGAGGGAATCTTATGTTGTTGGAACTTAAATGTCATCTGAGTGATTGCCATGAAAGTCTATTGCACCACAGTTTGTATCAGTTGTTGGATTAGATTTCGGATGCTGTCTAATGGAAATGCTTTCTTTTTTCTTCAGTTGGAAGTTAATGCTTTGTATCCATGTCCAGGTGGGGAATGTTGAAACTTTGAACTGCTATTATGCTCATGGAGAGCAGAATCCTAACTTTCAGAGGCGTATATATTGGATGCTAGACCCGTGAGTGGCTTTCTACTTATTGATCCTAGCGAATTTTGCTTCCCACATTTTATTCCACAATATGAAGAGTTTCTGTTGTTTGTATCCTGTCGGCAGTTGATGTCATCATACTTGCTCATGTGCCAGTTTCTTCTTGCAGAGCTTATGAACATATTGTTCTTGTCCATTATAGAGACATAAAAGAGGTGTATTTTCTTGCCATATGTTTTCCTTTGGATAATTTAAATATTGACAGTTTGCTAAATTACTAAGAAAATGTTTTATGAAACTCATAAGTTATGTAACCTTCCTACCTGGTTTCTGGTTTTGGATAATTGTTTCTATAACTCTTGACAAATTTCTTTATTAGTTTTGACTCTTTTGACTTATTTAAAATCAACAACTTGGTCTGTAATTTGATCCACAAATCAGCTGTAATTCTTTATCTTCCCTTTCCTTCCATATTTATACATTTTTAGTTAATCCAATATGTCAAACTAATGTCTTTCCTGATTCTATCTAGGGAAAGCCCAGTCCTGGATGCACTTCTGGAGTTTCTCCTTGCCCAAACTCTTTGGCTTCACAAAAGCTGGTCACCAGTGATGTTTGCGAGTCTTCTAGTTCAAGGTCTGTGGAAGTTAGTTCTGATATCGTTAAGTACAATGGTGTGTATAATACAGGAGAAGATATAAGTTTAGCTAGGGTTGAGGTTGATGAAGCTCTGCGAAGGCTTGAGCACCAGTTAAGCTTGGACGGTGACAGCTTAGAAGAAGCCATTCCAATTAATAGTCATGAAGCTGATGTGAATAGTTGGGATTCTATAGAATATGGAATAGACCCATTCAAGCATGAAATTTGCACTGATCCTCTGCTAGATCACATTGGAGACGGACAATTTCATGTCAGTTATACAGGAACTGAATGTTTTAAGAATGGTATTGCATCAGAATCAAATTCAGGTTGGTGTTTTTTTTTTAATTTTTAATATTTGAATTTTAATAACAAGTGCCAGAATGTATTATGTGTTTTTGTTTTCTGTCTCTAGGTGAAAATGGAGAACTCCCTTGCCAGACATTGACCGATAATATCATGGGTGAGAATAAAGACTATTGGATACTTGAGTCATATGATGTCTCTTCAGGAGTTGAAACCTTGGCAGGTTTATCACTTGTGAGTTTGCTTGCTCCTGTTTATTTGGAATTGGAAAATACAGTAAATCTACTCCTATTTTGTATAGAATGTCTTAGCCCTTTCTTATAACTTAAGATACTACCATGCTTTTTCTTATTTTACATAAGAGAAAAAGAAAAGAAGACAAAATTTTGTAGCCTATCGTAGCCTTTTATTATAGCAAAGGCTCTTTGGTCTTAAACAGGGGAAGCAGCCATGTTATTTAATGAATAGAGTGGCTGATAACCAGGAAAATTGGCTGAGTTTCAACGGATCCATCAGTCAGGATTGTATGATCTCTTAAATTTGATCTCTCTTAACTTGATGTTTCACTCTTGGAATTCAGTTAGTACTTTCCAAGTACTAAACTCTTGAAATAAATTTTTTATTTTTCTTCAGGGAAAGCTCTTTCTTCCAATTCCGATCACCTAGTTCAAATGTCATTGCCACTTGAAGCAGGCTCAGGTTTGACTATTGCACAACAGCAGAAATTCACAATTAATGAAGTATTTCCAGAATGGGGTTACTCTGAGGAATCTACAAAGGCAAGCTTTTTCAAAATATACACCTTGTTCCGTTATTTTTCATCTCCCTTCTCATGGTGATGCATAGCCCCATGGTGTTAGAAATCCTTCTAGGACTTTTGGTCCTTCCTGATAACTATTGACCGAGGACAAAATTCATATGCAGGTTATTGTAATTGGATCTTTCCTCTGTGATCCGTCAGAATCTGATTGGGTTTGTATGTTTGGGGAGACAGAGGTTCCTCTCCAAATCATTCAGGATGGTGTTCTTCGATGTGAAGCTCCTCCTCACCTTCCAGGCAAGGTGACTCTCTGCATCTCCAGTGGCAATCGTGAGTCTTGCAGTGAAATTCGACAGTTCTACTATCAAGCCAAGGCTACCACTTGTGTTCATAGCAGCTCATTGTTCTCCGAAACTGAGAGAAGTACTGAAGAGTTATTGTTGTTGGTGAGATTTGTCCAAATGCTTTTGTCTGACAAGTCACTGCAGCAAAAAGAAAACTGTGAATCAAAATTTAATGAGCTGAAAACGGATGAAGAATCGTGGAGTCATGTAATAGAGGCTCTTTCGCTTGGTAGTGGGACATCCATTGGCACCATTGATTGGCTTCTGCAAGTGCTTATAAAGAACAAATTGCAGCAGCGGTTGGCTTCTGGAACCAAAGAAGAGCCCCTCTATCCATTATCGAAAAATGAGCAAGGGACCATTCATATGGCCGCCGGTTTAGGCTTTGATTGGGCCTTAACACCAATTCTGTCCCGTGGAGTCTGTATCGATTTCCGTGATAGTAATGGTTGGACCGCTCTTCATTGGGCGGCTCATTTTGGAAGGTAAAACAACCTTCAGTAAGTGTCTCGAGTCTTTTCCTTCTTAGATGGGTGCAGCGCTGAATGAGAATGCTTTAACCAATAACAATATATTGAACATCAAGAGTATGTTAAAGTGATGCCGGTAAAAATATCTTGTGTTCTGCTTTGGATTTTTCTGTTCCTGCTGCAGCAGCCACATGAATTTAGTCTTTGGCAGACCAGAAATCATTCTCATGCATGATTTAGTTCCTTCAGTTTGCTTTAATTGTAGGACAAAAAACTCTCAGCTGATTTAGATGCTCTAATGTGTAGAAGTGATAGGTTATATTTAGTGAGGTCAAAGTCAAACAGGATAAGGGAAGACCTAAACATACATGTACAAGCTTTGTCTAAGAGGATCTTAGGATCCTAGGATTTCTTAAGGAGTTTAAAACAGAACGGAATGGAGACATGAGATTCATATGGCCAACCCCAACTAGTTAGAATTAAGGCTGGGTTGTTGTTGTTGAATTTGTTTATTCAGATAGGGATGCAAGTGTTTGCTAGCTGAAGGTTTGACCTACTGAAGCTTCGGTTTTTTATGACAGGGAAAAAATGGTTGCTGCCCTTATAGCTCATGGTGCTTCACCTGGCGCTGTCACAGATCCAACTCCGCAAGATCCAACTGGGAAAACTCCAGCAGTCATTGCCGCCTCCAGTGGGTACAAGGGGCTCGCTGGCTATCTGTCAGAATTAGCACTAACTAGCCATCTTTCATCCCTCAAACTGGAAGAAAGTGAGCTCTCCAAAGCTTCAGCTGAAGTTGAAGCAGAAAGAACTGTAAGTAGCATCTCAAACGAAACCCTTGCTGCAAGTGAAAATCACGATTCACTTAAAGATACATTGGCCGCTGTGCGGAATGCAAGCCTAGCTGCAGCTCGCATCCAAAATGCTTTCCGTGTACATTCTTTTAGAAAGAGACGGCAGAGAGAAGCTGCTGCTGCTGCAGCCTCAGTAGATACCGAATATGGCGTCACTCTAGGAGATATTCAAGGACTCTCTGCGCTGTCCGAGAGAACATTTGGAAGGGCAGGTGATTTCCGTTCTGCTGCTTTGGCCATTCAAAAGAAATATCGAGGTTGGAGAGATCGTAGAGATTTCTTGGCACTGCGTCAGAAAGTTGTTAAGATACAGGTATTACTTATTAGATCAATATCTCTTCAATATTCTCCTCACTAATAACAGAATAACCACAAACTGTTATCCTGTGTAGGCTCATGTGAGAGCCTACCAAGCCAGGAAGCATTACAAGGTAATCTGTTGGGCTGTTAGCGTGTTAGAGAAAGTTGTACTGCGTTGGAGAAGGAATGGGGTCGGTTTGCGTGGTTTTCATCAGGATGATGAGTCCATTGACGATGATTACGAAGATATACTTAAGGTGTTCCGCAGACAAAAGGTCGATGCAGCTATCGACAGTGCAGTGTCACGTGTGTTATCCATGGTCGATTCGCCTGAAGCACGTGAGCAATATTGTCGGATGCTTGAAAGATATCGCCAAGCCAAGGCAAGTTTTGCATAGAGATTTCAAGTTCCTGGAGTTGTTGAGTTTCTTCTTCATTACTACAATCTACAATACATTGTTGCTCTGTTCTTGCAGGCGGAAGTTGACAGTGCCACAGCCACCAGGGCTGCGAATTCAACATCTGTGCTCAATTTTTCTAATATGGAAGTACAAGTAGTAGAAACTCAAATAGAAGCTGCTTCTCCAGTTACTCCTGTCCCCAGTCAGTTCTTTTGATAGACCTGTAAGTATTTTAGGTAGGGGGTGTAAACGAGCCGAGCCCTTATCGAACTTACTCGAACTCGAACTCGGCTCGTGTGTTATTGAGCATTGTCTTATCGAGCTTCGAGTTCGAACTCGAGCAGAGTTCAGAGCTCGATAATTTTATCGAGCCGAGTTCGAGCGATACTGAGTTCGGTTCGATAGCTTATCGAGCTTATCGAGCAAAACTTGTAAAGTATGAGAGTTCAGTCCCAGATGTAACAAATGTAATTCGAAGGACTTTATTGGGTAAACTTACAAAGTTCAATGATTGAGGAGTAAATTCTGAAAACTCCCAATTTCAGACTCCTCCCAAATCGCAATTCGCAAATTGAAATTGAACTCCTCCTTCGAAATCAATCGGGACTCTCACTCAATCTCCAACCCTAGGTCCAGTTCTTCTCGTCTCGTCTTCTCACTCTTCTTCTCATCTGCTCCATTACAATCCGCCGCTCTCTGGCTGCGTTGCCGAGAGATGGTCAAGCGGTTGCTCCTCCCGGAGGGCTTTCGGACAGCGTTAGTGTTGATTACTTGGACTATTCCCTATGGAGAGGCGTCTAGGGCGTTGGCAGCCAGATCAATGGGGTTCTTGCTACCCAGGTAACTATGTCCTGTAGTTTTGCTGTTCTTGCCTCGCTAGGGAATTTTATCGAATAGGTGGCGCTCATTAAGTGAAATTGTTATGTTCAGTCGTTGCTTTATGCTGTTAGGTTGGGCAAACGAACAATTCCCACAACAGCTGTCATCAATTGGGTGCTGAAGAATGGGACTGGTTATTTGAGTAAGATTAAGCTATCCAAGAATGGGACTTTGTTAGAGAATATAGTTGCAGGAATTTTTGTAGTTTGTTAACTATCTCATGCACAATATTGCTTGCTTCACTGTCTCACAACACGGGTTCATAGTTAAGTCAGACTGGTGGACTTAGTAAATAAGAAAACAAGACTACTTTACACCTTTTGTGTCCTTCAGATGTTATAGAATTGGAAATTTTCAAATTCAGGGGCAAGAGAACTCTGAACTGATGTGAAGTATCTATTTTGTTTATGTATGACCTTCATTTAATAATAGATCTATTGTTGGTTTCTTCATAACTCATTGAAAATTGGAATTAGGAAGCTTGCTCAGACTAGGGGTGTACAACTGCACAACTGCACAAGGAGCAGCTTGAAAAATTAGGACTGCAGGGTTTTGGCTCGAGCTTTATCGAGCCGAGCTCGAGCAAACGTTGAATGTTCATTTACAGGTTTTCGAGCCGAATTCGAGCAATCGAGCCGAACTCGAGTAATCGTTCGAGCCGAGTTCGAGCTCGAGTCGTGAAGGCTCGTCAAGCTATCGAGCCGAACTCGAGTTCGAACAAAAACTTTCGAGCCGAGTTCGAGCAGAACACAGTTCGAGCTCGACTCGACTTGTTTACAGCCCTAATTTTAGGTACTGATGGGCATAAAGTTGTAGTTCTCATTTCTTACTTTGTGGAGATGCGAAAACTGCAATTCCAGGTTCTGTAAACTCCCCTCTGGTTGTTGAGCAGAAAATGCAAAACTTCTTCCAAGTAGATTTTAACATTTAGCTATAATTGTTTAATCTTTAATCATTAAAAAAATATTCAAAACACTACAATCACTTAAAAACAATTCTTCCCAAATAAGCCCGTGCGTTTTAATCAACTTGGACAACAAATGTTCAGAAACTCAAACCAATCTGAGCTTAAAAAAGTTCTCTTTTTCTCAAAAATATTCGACCATGGCTCACATACACCCAACAGGCAATCAGTTAAGAGGAGCTAAACAACTCATAGCAAACAAGTCCTCCCATCAATGGCAACAAAGCAGATAATAAAACTTTCAACATGATAGTGTCTCTCTTTTTTTTTTCCTCTTTTTTCTTTCTGGGGAAATGAAAGTTCCAGCTTCAATCAAAACGTTCTAGAACTGGACTGAGATAACAACTTGTTTTAGCCTGAGACATCTTCTTAAATTCTCGGCAAAGGTTCCATGCAACTGTTCTTCTCATGCATAGTTCAACCTGAAGATGTCATTCAATACATAGAAGCTTCCCTGCGGAGTTGGCATCAGATGAAACATCTGAAGGGAGGAACACAAAAAAATTCAGTTACACACCAAACTCAAGCTATGCTGCTAGTGGCATTTTAAGTTTCATGCCAAAATGAATACATTGTGATAAAACAATAACATGAGATTGAATAAATGTACTGCATCTACCATGGAAAAAGAACTATCATAAAAGCATCTTCGCATGGATAAAAAATACACAAGTTTTCTGAAACTGTGATGTTCTTCTTTCTTCGATAGTAGATCGGCTAAAACTTGATTCAAAAAGAAACTTGACCATAAGACTACAAGTATGAGGTATGAACATAAGACTACAAGTATGAAGTATGAACATGATACTTCCAACTATGAATATATTAATAGTCATCATAAGCCATGGAGAAATGAAACAGATAAAATTGATGATCACCCTCCTACAAGCATAAGTGAATATCTCCCCAGCTCTAGCAATTTAAATAGTAGCATAAGCCAAACAACACAAATCCAGAATAAAGGAGCTTCCTTATCTCCCATGCCAAGTTCTAGCATAAGTGGGTACCTCCCCAGCTCTAGCAATTTACTAAATAGCAGCAAAACCAAACAACACAAGTCCAGAATTAAGAAGCTTCCTTATCTCCCAGGCCAAGTTCTCAGAAGATTACACAGACCTGAACTACCTCCTCAATCAGCTACTGACCTCTAAACTTTACTAGTGAACACCGTCCGTCCCCTTTACTAGTTTTATCAATTTCACAAACTTAGAGCACATGAAGAGTATAAACAAACAGGAACAACAATGCTTCAGAGAAACAATTTCACGCAACAATACACAGCGTTTGAACAAATACTAATTGCGTTATCGAAGATAAGCATCCGGCGGAAAAATTAAAAACTGAACTTCGATACTAGCTGATTCGTTTACGAAGCCTAATCATATAGGAGTATCAGACAGGAGGGGGCATGAAGTGATCAAAGTACGAACCAGTTAATAGAAGAGAGAGATTCAATAGAGCAATTAGGAAATCAAAATCCAAATAGATCTGCAATTGGATGAAACGGAAATAAAGAAGAGACCTGGCTGAACTTGAGAGCGTGTTGTTCGCCGGAAAGCTGAAGGGTACCGGAGACGAAGACGAGGACACCGCCGGCAGGGCCAGAGGGCTGACAGTCGATAGTAGAGATTGTATGCTTGCACTGCTGGAAGTTGAGGCCGGTGAGCTTCGCGACGATGGCTTGCACGCCCTGGATCTTGTCGCCTTCGAAGCTGAGCATGGAGGCGTCCTGGTAGAGCGTGGCTAGCGCCGCCCGATTGGCGTCGAACGTCGTGTAGTAGTGCTCAACGAACGCACGCGCCACCGTTTCTGGATCCATCGGAGAGATTTCGGGTCTGCGTTTGATTTACCTCCGACGACGACGACAAGCGAATCGTAGAGGAAGGAGGAGAGACTAGGGAATCGTAAAGAAAAGGACTTTATATTCAGTCAGCTCGTAGGGTTTCTTTATCTTTTTTTCTTAGAAGATTACCTATTGACCTCTAAGGTTTCGTAATTGTATCTATTTGATCCTCATACTTTTTAACAATCTATATTTACACCTCTTCATTTTCTAGTTTGTTCATCACTAACTTCAAAAGACAAGAGACATAGAAATCTTAATTAACTGTTATATACTATATCCATTCACTTTTCGACTTTGTAAATTGTAAAAAGATTTATTTAAATTTGAATTCGGTGGCTTCTGTGAAGCACTATCTAACACTCTGGAACTACTAGAGGATGGTTGGTGTGTGGTCTAAATATGTTTGTCAGGATTTAGTAATAAATGATATGATTAGTACGTACAAATAAGCGAAATGATTAGTTGTAAGTTTATAGAACTGAGGGGACAAACTTGATTAGCTATAAAACTCATTGGGTTTTGGGGCAATTCTACTAAACAAAACCAGAGTAAAATTGTTATCTAACTGAATTGGCATAGATAAGTCGCTTATCTTTTAATTTAGCCTTAAATTAAATGATTAGATGTAAGTTTCTAAAACATGAGGGAACAAAACTTGGGGGAAGGGGAGTACATTTTAGGGTAAATTACAAAAATCGATCCGAGGTTTGGAGAAATCTTCAATTTGTCCCCTTTATTTTTAAAAATCTGCAAATACCTCCACGAGATTTAGTAAATTCTTCAGTTACCGCCCCCTTGATTGTTTATGTTTTTAGTTGACCGTTAAGAATTTTAGGGTTAACTGCTTTTATTGTCACCAATATATTTCTTACCATAACACTTCCACCCAAATATTTTGTTTCTCTCATTTCTCCCTCCCAAATCGGCAAACCTGTTGTATGGTCACCTTCATGACGAGGCGAGCTCAGGCCGTAGAAATGCGGACGAGTCCATGCTGCTGCAACACATGTGAGCACGTGCTGCTCCTAAACTGCTTTTGAGTATAGTTAGTGTAATTAGTACAAAATCCTTAAGAGTCAACTAACAGGATCAAGGGATGTAACTAAAGATTTCATTAAATATCAGGGGGTAATTGTTAATTTCTGAAAATAGATTGGGTAAACTAAATGTTTCATCAAACCTCATGGTAGTTTTTGTAACTTGCCCTACATTTTATGTATGCCATATAAACACTTCTAGAGAGTTCTTCGCCGTACAAGATAACAACTAATATGCGTTTTAAAAGAAGGGAAAATAACTTAAAATATTGTACATAAAAAAAAATAAGAAGAAGAAGAGGCCCGCCGTTCAAATGTCATCCCCATTCAATGTCATGTGTCCATTTCCAAGGAGTTGTGATTTAATTTTCGAAAATAAATTATTTAAGAGGAATATTTATTAGCATTCTATATAGTTTTTTAAAGTGAATTTTAGTTTAGAAATACTCAAGGTTAATTGGTAGTTAAAAACTGATGGGAGTTTTATGAAAGAAAAAATGGATAAAAAATAAATTTAACAGAGATTCTGTAACTTGAATAATTTTTTTATGCTACAAAAATTGATGTACAGTGAGAGGATAAAATTGATACTACGTCCATCTTATAAAGATTGTTATGTTTAACTTTGATGTTTCAAGTTGTAGTCTTTAACTCAAAATTCATAAAAATAAATTATAGATTAAATACTGTAAAATAACAAAAAAACTCCATTTGTTGTGGGATAGAGCGGATCTGCTAAATTATTTTCGTAAACTTCATTAAAAATTTCCAAAAAATTCACTTTTAAAAACTCTAGATTTATATTTTTAAAAAATACATCAAAATAAACACATCTTAAATTTAATTATTTTTCTCAAACTAAATCACAAAATTCTCCCTTATTAAATACATGGCGCACCCAACTCACCGGAGAGAAGCCGAATCCGTGCTCCGATGTTGTGTTTATACTCCTATATGTTCAAAAAGGCAAATATGATTCAAAAACTGATTTTTATTTTTATTTTTTATACAAATGAGGTAGGGAGTTAGGGATACAAGAGGCTCAAACTCAGGCCTCTATAAATGTTCCCATGAGCATTATCACTGGTCAAATGCTCAGGACAAAACTGTTTTTGTTTTAATCCGAATATAACCTAAATTTCATCAAACTATACAATTATGCATATTTGAAATTAGTTAGTTTGGATAAAAGCTTAATTACTATACTAGTATAGTAATCTCTCCATAAGAGAAGAACTAATAAATTTATGTTTAATTCAATTTTCATGAGAGAATTTGTCCATAAAGTTTTTAAAAATACATTTATGAATTAGAAATATCATCTTAACATCGCTAAGTAAAATTATATGTAAAAATATTGAAAGAAATTAATAATATCGATAAATTACTGAAATCACATTTATTCACCTTTTTTTTTTGGTATAGATGGAGACATGGAGTAACTCACTAGTAGTGATGGCCAAGTAACATGATCAAGCAAACTCTTACCAACCAATAATATATATATACACCATAAGGCTCACCCTCTTGACCTGTCCTTTAATTACTCCTATTTCACACATACAACATGAATCATCTTAATTAATTTGCACCTTCATTATACACTAGCTAGCTCCAATATATAAAGTTCAATATCTGGACTCTTTTCACAAAAGTAACATAATTACAATATGGGCACCCCTATGCAGTGTTCTTCATCACAAGAAGATCATGAGGATGATCACATCTTTCGGAGCCGGTTCCCTCCGACCCCGGTCCCGGACAATGTAACGTTGCCGGAATTCGTGCTCCAGGATGCAGAGTTGTATGGTGACAAGGTAGCGTTCGTTGAAGCTGTGACGGGGAAAGCGTACACATACCGGGAAGTGAAGAGGGACACATACCGGTTCGCTAAGGCATTAAGGTCACTCGGTCTGAAGAAGGGGAATGTGGTGATGGTTGTGTTGCCCAACATTGCTGAATATGGGATGGTTGCACTTGGGATCATGGCTGCCGGAGGCGTGTTCTCCGGTGCCAACCCGCGGGCACACCCGTCGGAGATAAAGAAGCAAGCGGAGGCCGCTAATGCCGGCCTCATTGTCACAGATTGCATGTCACATGAAAGGGTACTTTAGCTATATACCCTAATTAACCATCATGAATAATTCATTACTTTACCAAGTTATATGTTCTAACTCAAATAACTCAAAAATCGAATTATTTTGATTATTCCACTATTACCTGCGCTCTTGTTGGATTTTTAGAGAAAAACAATTGTTATTTTGAAAATTGAGAGAAAAATTGTGAGAAAAGAAGGCAATTACTGAAAATTTTGATTTCGAGAAACAAATATTTAAGACTGTTTAGAAATTTGTTTGTAAAGAAAAATTTATGTTTATCGAATAAAGGATGAAATTTATTTTGAGATTAAATTGGGAGAAAATTTTAATTTTAGAAAATTTCAGGAAAAAAAATGTGAAGAAATGAGTGAAATCACAATTCACAACTGTCTAAAAGAACAAAATCATAGTTTAGGTGAAAAATGAATTTTTATACTGTAATTTTGTTCAATTTTATACACAGGTGATCAAAGGAGTATTAGATCAGATACCTGTGATTGTAGTCGGCGAGGGGAGAGTGGAAGGTGCAGCCAAATGGGACGAACTACTGGAAGCGGCGGAGCGAGCGGGGCCAAGGCGGCGCCTCCACTGCTCCGCCGCCGATGACGATGATGTTGTCCACCAGACCGATCTTTGCGCTCTCCCATTCTCCTCCGGCACCACCGGCGTCTCCAAAGGCGTGATGCTAACACACAGAAACCTGGTGGCCAATTTATGCTCAAGCCTCTTCAGCGTGAGCAAAGACATGATCGGCCAAGTCACCACCTTAGGCCTCATCCCCTTCTTCCATATCTACGGTATCACCGGCATCTGCTGCGCCACGCTCCGGAACAAAGGTGTTTGATAAATTTTGTATCTGCAAATTTATTGATTAACTTTCGATTTTTTTGACTCGAACAATTTGAGTCAAAATATAAGTTCGAAAGCTAAACGGTATAGAAGAGAGAGTTTCTAAATAATCTACTCTTCAACAATAATAACAACAGGCACCATCGTCACCATGCCCAGATTCGACCTCCGGACCTTCTTGACCACCTTGATCAACCACGAAGTCACGTTCGCCCCGATCGTCCCGCCGATCATTCTGGATCTGGTGAAGAATCCGGTCACGAACCAGTTCGATCTGTCGCAGATCAAGCTCAGGGCGGTTCTGACGGCGGCGGCGCCGCTTGCGCCGGATCTGCTGACGGCGTTTCAGAAAAAGTTTCCGGGTGTTCAGGTCCAGGAGGCTTATGGGTTGACTGAGCATAGCTGCATTACGCTCACACATGGAGATCCGAGAGTGGAGAATGCGGTTGCGAAGAAGAATTCAGTTGGGTTCATTCTTCCCAATTTGGAGGTGAAGTTCATAGACCCTGATACTGGTAAATCTCTGCCAAAGAACACCCCTGGTGAAGTTTGCGTTAGAAGCCAGTGTGTCATGAAAGGTAATTAATCAGATCTTTTAATGTTTAAAATTAGTCCCTGATTTGGTTTGGTTCATCATAATCCAATTAATTCATGGTTTAGCGGATCATAGTATGATTTATTATTTGTCATTCATTCTTTAATTGAATAAAGTTGTTATTCTTAATCACATATATTTATTCAGTTTTATGGTTAATTTGAAATAATTCTTTATTTATGTAATAGTTTGTGGATTAATGTTAGATTATTATGAACCAGATAAACATGTGGAATTTTTTTTATGAGCGACTAAAATCAGATTTTGGGGAAAAGTCAGATTTTTTAGGATGAAAAAACCGAGCTGGAGTAAAATGTTATCGCTCATTTAAATTTTCTTTTACTGGTGTGGTAGATGGGTAGATGATGTGTTAATATGTAAATGAATACTACTTAGAAAAATCAGGAAAGTAAAGATGATGTGACAATGTAGGAAGATTTTTAGGAAGATTAAGGATGTACACGTAGCAAAAACTCAGAGCTTGATGAAGGTCTCTTCTTGTTTACTCTCTCGATCTCAAAGATTTTTAAAATTTATTTTTCAGCATTTAGTTGATGATTTTATTTTTATGTTATTTTGAATTATATTTTGACAACTTAAATATTGAGATGAAAATTTGGTATTTTTATTTCATGAAGGTATTTTTTTTATAATTTTTTCTATAAACAATTATTATAAATAACTAAAATTAAATTAACATCAAAAATCAAATCTTACAAAACTTATGGATGGATGGAGTATTTCTTTTCTTTTACTACTACCTTCGTTCTTTGAAAAATTATACTTTTTTTTTACTGTTTTTGAAAAGTTTTACATTTTCTTTAAATAGAAATTTATCTCCTTCAAAATTACTAAATTATTCATATTTTATATTTACTTTTCTATCATATTTTTTATACAACCTCAACTCAAAGACAATTATGCATTCACTTTAATCTTTGTACCCGTCAAACTGGAAAATATTTTTGAAACTGAGGAAGTATGTAAATTCATGAATATTATGATTACTGATTAATGAATTTTATTTTATTTATATACTGTAAATGTAGGATATTACAATAGTGAGGAAGAGACTGCTAGGACAATTGACAATGATGGATGGCTGCATACTGGTGACATTGGGTACATAGATGATGATGGAGATATTTTCATTGTGGACAGGATCAAAGAGCTCATCAAGTACAAGGGCTTTCAAGTAATTTCCCAATTGAATATCTGTGAAACAGTAAATTTATTTTACTAGTTCATTTTAATTAATAATTGGGTTATTTTACAGGTTGCTCCAGCCGAGTTAGAGGCTGTTCTCTTGGCTCATCCCTCTGTTGATGACGCAGCAGTGGTGCCGTAAGTGTCTTATAGCTGTTGTTAGACCATAATTTTGGAAACTTAATTATTAATTATTAAAAATTGATGATACATTTATAAGAAGAAAATTTTGAGGAAAAATTGATTTTACATATTCTGATTAATTTTTTTGTGAAACGAACACAACATAAAATAGAGAGAGAAAAAATTGGAGAAAAATGTAAAGTTTGAGAATATCAAATAGTAAAATTAAGAATCATCTAAATGTCAATAATGTTGGAATCCATTATGGATGTTGGTAAATTCAAATATCAGGTTACCAGAAGAAGAGGCTGGTGAAATTCCTGCAGCATGTGTGGTGATAAACTCAAATTCAAAAGAGACAGAACAGGACATAATGGACTATGTGGCTTCAAATGTTGCTAGTTATAAGAAAGTGAGAGTGGTCAACTTTGTGGATACCATTCCAAAATCCCCTTCTGGGAAGATCATGAGAAGGCTTCTCAAAGACAAGTTGGTGGAGAAGATGAAAATCACTCATTCCACACTCTCTAAATGATTGTCATAGCTTCATTAGTTAATTAATTAGTTTCCTTAATTAATAATGTTAACAGCAATAAAACGCCTAGCCTATCCTTAATCATCTAGTTTGGTTGATTTTTTTTTGTTATACTTCCTAATTATTGTACCTCATGATGATGGAAATATGCTGTCTCTCTCTCTTTTTTTTTCTTGTAATTCAAGGGATATTTTAGCTATCTTAGCTGAAATTCAAATGCTCCCCCATTATGCAACAATCAATATTGCTGAAAGGGGCTGTTCCATGAGTGAATCTTCATTAGTTTTTAGTGATGGTAAAGATGATTTGCTAAATGAAGTAGACACTTGGGCATTGACTCCTTTCAAGTTATTGTAGGTGAAGGAGGATGCCACTTGTCATCCATTAATGAGAAAAGCAAAAATATTCATCAATGGAGCCCATTGGAGAGTCTTCCATAGAGAAACATATTCCATTATAGGTGATTCTTTAGCTTGGGTTATGTGAAAGAAGAATTAGTTCTTGGATATAATTAAAATGTGGTGGCGCTTTATTTGAGGGTTTTGCTCCAAAATTTTCTCATTTGGAACATGTATAATTTTGTTTATTAGTAATTAAATCTCGTATTATTGTTAAAAAATGTTATTAAGGTGTTTATCATGAGTCATAACTAACATGCTGCACAAGTTTAGTCTAGATTTTCTATAAATAAAAAAAATGAATAAAAACAAAACATGCTGCACAAGTTTAGGACTTACATTCATAATTAGGTGAATAATGTTTTAAGTTTCATTTTTATAGAACACAAGTTTTGTTTTTGTTTAATTTTCATGTACTCCACCCGCTCTAGAAAAACTGAATGTTTCCTTTCTTTCTTTCTTTTGTTTTTTAGTTGCCTCACTAAAATTTATACGTTATGTTTTACAACACTTTTATATTATTATCTTCGGTTTGTCTTCGTGAGGAGGCCGCATGAACCCTTGTGCTGCCCAAAATTGGGTCGCATGCGCAACCCAATGGCAGTACAAGGGTTGGAACTCCATGATTGGCCACCGTGCACGACTATTTAGGCTGTGCAGACTTGGGTCGCATGCACGGTTGGCTGCCAAGCGTGGTCAGGAGAGGGCGTGGGCGAGGTCGATGACAGTTGTGTCGTGTGGGTGGAAGATGGCTTGGGGTGGCACCACTAAGAAACCGTTGGTGGCAATTTCCACTACTGAAATTTACTGCGTAAAGTACTGTATAATCCATTAGCTTTTATGTGTCTTATTTTTGTCATGTTTTTAGAATTCACCTCAGATTCATCCCTTAGCTGCATTTTTGTCCTAAATAGGTCCTTCTGTTACGTTTTATGTTAAATTCATTGCTTAAATAAGGGTATTTATGTAAATGTCTATAATTAACATTCAATTTAACCTTAATTTTTTTAATAATGTGCAAATAGACCCCAATTATTTTCAAAAGTTACAAAACAAATCCCTCCCTCTTCCTTCAACAAAATCAATGGCTACCCCATTGACATTACTTCTAAATTTCCATGCCAGATCCATCACTCGGCCATCAAAACGCCCGATCCCATCCATGTTCCCATCCCAAAATTCTTCCAAATCAATGTGCTCCTTCGATTGATCCACCACTCGCTTGCAGGGATTGGGGTTTTTTTTGGGCAGACGCGATTTGGGGGGACACTTCTATTTCTTCTCAGCCACACATTCCTTCCCATGCCCACCCTCAGTCGCACGCTTGATGAGCATCATTAGGCCCTGTTGTACTCCGTCGGCGCCAAACGTGAATCTTGCCGCCCTTGCAGAATCAATCTCGCCGAAATCGATCTCACCAGCCTCAGAGTTACGCCGCCCTTGTGGAATCAATCTCACTGGAATTGATCTTACCGACCTCAGGGTTGCGCTGCCCTTGCAGAATCGATCTCGCTGGAATTGATCTCACTGGCGTCAGGGTTGCGTTGTCCTTATAGAGGTTCGATTTTAGCCACAATTGAGGCACATGGTGGAGCAGAGCTTCTGGAATTTTTTTTTGAAGAACAGAAGGAATCAACTAGGGTGAAGAATAAGAGAAAGGGGCACAAAAAGTCTGACGCGACTTCTCAAAAAATTCTCAGGTTTGATTTTTATACGTTGAGTATGGGTTTTGCTTCAAGTTTAAATGTAGTTAGCTAGTTTTGTTTCTGGGTTTCCATGATTTTAATATGGAGCTGTAATGAGAGGGAAATTTTGGAATGATGGGAAAGGGCCATGGTGGCTGCAATTTTGTGTGCAACAACAAGAGAAGAATCTCAAGCCATTAAAATTTCAAATGGGGCTTGATGAGAGCTACGGTGGTTGGGATGGATCATGGATGAAGGTCAGACACTTGAAGTGTACATTGAGTGAGGTTAGAGTTGGAGGGGGGAGTGTGGGTTGGAAAGATAATGGGTTAAATTGTATAATTTTTAAAATATCCGGTTTAGATTGAACATTGGGTAAGGGCTATATAGTCATTTCCATCAAACTTAAAGAAAAAAGTGACAGAAGGACCAACCATGCATAATTTATTAAAGTTAATGGACGAATTTGAGACGAATTCCTAAAACATGACGAAAATAAGACACGCATCAAAGCTAAAAGACTATACATGAATTTTATCCAAAATTTACTCCTTCCGTCTCAGCAAAGCTGATACGTTTGATTGAGCACGGAGATAAAAGAATGTTGTTAACCAGAGGGTAATATCACAAAGTAGACATATAAGACAAAATTAACTTTTTTAAGCGGAAAGAAAATAGAGAGTAATAAGGTAAAGTTGATGTGAGGATTTTCCCTTTTAAAAAATGTATCAATTTTAATGGGACAAAAGGGAAAATGAATCAGTTTTGTTGGACGAAGAGAGTACATTTTAGCCCTCACAAATTTTTCTACTAATTACCCCCGCAAGGTAAATTTCCTTCTCCCCTGCAAACGGCAACGGTAGCAGCACAACAATGAGGAAGAAGGATTGGGTTAACCGTAAAATATTAAAGTTTAGGGATAAAATTGTTAGTCTTTAAAGGTTAAAGTGCTTTTTGTCAATGTAAGCTCCGCTTTAATTTTTATACGTAGACCGTATTGTAGTCTGTATCAGCAACTACGTAGAACCACTTTTCGTGTAAAAATACTCTCTGTGATCTCTCTCTTCTGTCGGCAAATATCGTTGATCATGGCAGTCTCTCTCTAGGCCCTCAACTCTCTACTCACTGGGTTGATTTCCTCTTCTTCCTTCCCTTATGCCCTTATTATCTAGGTACTCTACTTTGCCTTCTCTCCACTCTTTCTTCTTTTTCCTTTTATGGTTCTGAACTGAACTTGTACTTGCCTAATTTATTTAGCTTTAAGTAGAAAAGCAAATCTCTTTTGGTAGAATTAGCTGCACCAGTTTCTGAAAATGGGGAAGCCGAAGTCACCTCTTGCCTTTGCGGCGCAGGTTTGAAAAAAAGGAAAAACAAAAGTTCTCTTTTTTTGGGGGGTTTTTTTTTTAATAATCATTTTCTCAGAAACCCATTTGCGTTTTTCACTGCGTTTCCTTTTCGCTTTGTGATTTTCTGAGGAAAGTCATGAAGCTTCTTCTCCAAAGCTTATTAAGCTCTTGAAATGTTTGGTTTTTGGTCCAATGTTTTGATGAAAGGGACCAAAACCCCATAAAAACTTAACCTTGAAATTTCACAAATCCATTAATCAAGATTTTATCAATTATAGCTGAAGAACTGATTAGAGTTATTTTGTGTTCGCTGCTTCTTTTCTGTTCTTATCTGATTTCTTTCTGTTCTTCTTGATCATGGTCTCGAATAATTGCATAGAGCATTGTCGGTTGTAAAGAGTACAGAGGTAGGCCATAGTTTTTCCTGAAACATTTTAGCACATTTCCACCTTTGAGGCATTATTAGGTAAAGGCAAGAGAGCCAGTGGTTGTTTACAGTTTCTGTAAATTCTAGCATTTAGGAATGGTTCTAAGTGGAAACTCCAGCTATTCCTGCTGGATGTAATTTGCCAAGGTTATTCACATTGCAACGATTCGATTTGTTATTTGAGTATGTGTATATGTTGGTTGCCTGCTTTAGCTGTATGAGAATAAATTCCCTTTTTGGTTTTGTAACTGAGTTACTCGATGTGATTACTCTTTGAGAAAGACTTGAGTTAAAAAGCAAACATCTGGAGAATAATGTTCAAGTTTCCCAAGCTTCTTTTCTGCAAGCTGTGTTGAAGCCTTTTAAAGATTAAAGCTTTAAGTGTAAAAGTTGAATCTGGGGTAATAAAGGTCTTAACCTTGCTGATCTACTTGATTGCCATGAATCAATTTTAATTCCCGTACAAGCTATCTGTGCACTTAGGGATTTTTTTTTTGTTATTTTTTTCTTAATGTTGTTCATCAACTTCTTGCTATGTGGTCATTTCTGCACCACTCTATCAGCATTAATATGTAAATAAGTGTTTCTAATTCTAGTATTCTGTATCCCAAGAGATCAGGTGAAGCGATTGTAGGAGTTTCTTTACCATGGAGTTGAATCCGGTAGCCCTGCTACAATGGGAATGGGAGAACCATGATACTTTAAGCGCCAGTACAATTGATATCTCTCAGAAGTTTCAATCACATGAGTGGGAAATTGAAGGAAATAGAGGTATCGACTCCGAGTACCTCTATACATCAATGGTTACTAGTCCTGGTTCTGGACAAGTTTCTTTGTCAAAGAGCTCAAGATCAGCATCCACAAATTCTTTATCTATCGGGGAGGTAAAACCAACCAAGTTCAATTTTAAGGAAGAGAAGGGAAATGGACAAGTTAGTTCGCCAACCCTTGAGAGTTCAGCGGGCTCTACTGAGCCAGTGCTCACTTTAAATCTCTGTAAGCAGACATACCTTAGTGAAGTCTGGTCAGAACCAGATGCTATGGTTTCATCTCATTCTATCATCACCATGAAGAAGCTCAAGACAAAATTTCAAACTAACCAGACTCTGCATTGCCAAGTTGAGGGTTGTAACCTTGACCTCTCATCTTCCAAGGATTACTACCGTAAACACAGAGTCTGCGCAAATCACTCTAGGAGCTCAAAAGTCATTGTTGCTGGGGTGGAACGTCGGTTTTGTCAGCAGTGCAGCAGGTAAAACTTCCAAAGAAATTTTGTATCGCCCCTTCACTCTGTGTACCAACAGAAAGGTAATTTTATTGAATTGTCATTGTAGGTTCCATGGCTTATCGGAATTTGATGCGAAGAAACGAAGTTGTCGTAAGCGACTTGCAGAGCACAATGCAAGGCGTCGCAAGCCACACGCTGAAGAATTCCATCATGCAGCAATGCTCTTTTCTGCCCCACATGGTATTTGTTCAATTCTGAACCTCCAATTTGTAGCTCTGTTGAACAAGTTCTGAATCATTCTCACATCCTTTCTGGTTCCACCCTAGTCAATGCATTTTCCATTTATTTAGTTTTCAGATGCTGCCATAATTCCTAAAATTTTGCAGTGAAAAATGATGAAAACTTATATGAGGCCAATAGTGTACTGACATAAATCACAATAGTTACCTGTGTATGCTCATGCTCAGGTTTGAAGGAATTATTTACCTGACCGGTTGTAGTCTGGAGTTTGAAAATGATGGATAATTGTTCTCCAAAATGAATCAAATAAAGGATTTCATAGATTCTGAAAGTCCAAACAATCCAGATTCCTTAAATTTTTGAACCAAACACTCCCTTACTTCCTTTGATAGTAAAAGGATAAAATCCCATGTCTTTCACAGGTAGTGCGGATGGAAAGCGAGAACTAGGTTTTGTCTGGAATGAGACACCTTTTGGGTGGAATGAAGATCTTTCATGGAAAGAGATGGTCAGCTCCAAGCCCATGCAACTGAAAAGTCGTACATCCATGAAAGTCGAGAAAATTGAAGAAAAGCTTCCAGCTGCAAGCGATCGACAAATGAGTTCCATGTCCATGAATGGTTATGGTTCTCATCATGGCTTCCCAACCTCAAAGCCAGATTGCATTTCAAGCGAGCTATTCAACCAAGGTTTGTCTTCACCATGCTAAGCTTTACGATCTGCATTAAACATAGGGTGTATTTGGTTTGTGCGAAGTCAATAGCTTAATCACCACAGATATGAAGATTTTTTTGCAACTATCTATAGTTTCACCCTAATACTTGATAGATATAGGTTTAAGATCACTAAATTTAATCAGTTCACAAATGAATTGTAAAGTTTTAGGCACAAAAACGACTTAATCGACTGGATTAATCTGTCCAAACTTTTTTCAGCTTAATCGAGTGGATTAATCTATTTATCCACTAATTAAATCCATTTATGTGACTAACAAAATGCAAATCATTCTCGAATTAAGTAAATTTGTTGTGCTTAAACGTTTATTCATCAAGACAAAATTCAAATAATTCTCATATTGGTTATTAAACCATTGACTTTTCACCGACCATTATTAACATTCCCTTGATGTCTCGTAAAGTTCATATTGCAATGATCATCTTCTCATATACTCTTCCATGTATGCTTAATCAGCAGAATGCAAATGCTGTGTTCTGAAGTTGAGTTAACTGGAATTGCAGGTATGATTGAATCAACTGTCCCTTCACATCCCGGTGCTTCACAGGACGTTCAACGTGCTCTCTCTCTTCTGTCAACCGATGCATGGAGTCCGGTGCAAGCCGAAACTCGGTTCATAGAACTACTCCATACCCGCCCTTCATTCTGGTCTGTCTGAACCTCATACCCATGGGTTCGCTAGCTGAATCGGGGGCTTGGCAGAGCAGGCCACCAACTGGTTCTAATTCGGCGAAATGAATTGATTTTGGAGACATGCAAAGGCTTGTAAGGCCTCCTAGATTGATGTTTTAAGCTTTTAGTTGCTCCGTTCAACATGAAACTTTCTGTTTTCTTTAATTGAGAAGATGGGTAAAAGATCTGGACCCAAGTTAGGTATCACAATTGCTAATGTTTCAAGTTTCAAGCTTCATTGTGGGATATGCTTATTTGCGTAGTCCTGTTTGGTAAAAACCAGAAAGGATATCAAAAGCAAAAACAAATCACCATCACCGAGGTCAATGGTTTTAAAAACCGACCGTAGATTGAACCGTAAAGTTGATGGTTGAAGGTTCAAATGTTTCAATCGAATCCAATGGTGGTTGGATTGTTACTTTTTTTTAAAGGATATATATATTAAATACTCCCTTCGTCCCGTTTCTTTTGAAACAAACACTTTTGACATGCGGATTAAGAAAACTCCTCAGTCCATATGTCTGCCTTTTCTTCTTCTCAATCTAACTGCAGAGTGCTTAACATAACAAACAGCTCTCCTCTCTTCATTTGTCTTGTTTGATTCCTTTTGAAATCAAAGAAATTAATTAGTAAAATGGGAATAAACAGAAATCATGTAAATCGAAGAAAATCGGATTGCTCTGTTTTTGTGCTCGCCGGCAGAACTTTCGACCCAACTTCTTCACCACGGTTCTTCGACCTCCAGTCATCGAACTAGTCCCAAAGTAACCAACCGCCAGGCCTCCCCTATCTGAACTGTACCGCCAGCCCTGCCAGATGCCGCCGTAGGTTTTTGTGCTCGCTACGGCCGGCTCTATTTAGAAACATTGACGCACCTATCTTTGAAGAGTAGTTAGTAATCACTAATCAGCTCGAATATGTCCTTGGTACCCATTACCATTCTAAAGAAGGAAGTAAATAAGTGTCGGTGCTGCGCCGGTGATGTCTGTACGTCCAACAAACCCGAGGGTTATCTTGATAATGGTGGATTTACCCCCCTCATCCCTCCCCAAAATACAGAGATCTAAACGCTTCAGGCTTTGAACTTTTAGTAGAAGCAGAGCATTCCTAACATCTCCAACACTAACCACCACATCATGATTAAACCTACATACCATCAATGGCAGATCCCAGAACATGTTTCAGAAAAACTGGAAATGGAGCAACTTTATTTTGTGTGACAACTAAGCCAGCCTGAACTGATGTAGTTGACATTAACAACATGAATCATGGACACTATATTGCTTCTGTAATTTACTTCCTGGTTAAGCTATGTTCTTTTGCACGGGGGCGGGCAGGGGGATCTATCATATCAAACGTCTCCTTCAATATTTCCCCCCCCACAAACTCCACCTCAATTTTCAAAAACTTCACAGCAATCTTTTTCCAAATGTCAATGTCAGAGATACCCAATTCAGTCAAACCACCTCCCGTTATTGGACCCCCTACTATATTAAAAGCATGGTTGTGCACATTCGCAACATAGGTCCAGATATACCAAATCAAACTTGGAACTTATCAATGAATATAGTTTATGCTACATAATGGGGAAAGAAAACGAAAAACACATGCCTATGAGGAACAAAAAAACACAGACTCAACTTTCTAAAAACCCAAGCCAACAAAGAGGCAAGGGATATATGAATACAACATTCAAGAAACTAACTCCTAAGTGAAACACCAAAAATAAGGTAACCTAAAAGTTTCAAAGACTTGACCGAATTAACCAGACAGAAGTTTCGGCCTTTTTCTTGGTGAAATCTGACTGAGAAAGGGTTCGAGAATCTAAAAAATTCAGCACAAAATCGATTTTTTTCAGGGGGAGGACACCCCATCTGGCACTAGAAACATACAACTGTCAATGCCATTAGTAACAAGACTAGTAATCATGGCAAGATACCTAGTAACAAATAGAAGAAAAACCAACCTGTAAGTCATTTTTACGATTAAGACCAGTGTATCCAATGACCAAATACCACATAATCACTACAACAATAGGACACTGATCCAGAGAAGGCAGAAAACTGGACAACCGCTGCAACATGAGGACGACAGGACAGACTTTCAGACACCCATTTTTGAGCATAGCCGGATGACAACTCTGGACCTTCTCAACCTCAAACATGTCTTAGTACTCACTGGAACAACAGACAATTGCAAAATCAATGGTTGAAAGGTGCACATTATTTTGTTTTCTAAAGGAAAAAATGGAATCGACCACATAGAAGCTAACTCAGTTTTGCAAGATTAAAATAGTTTTAAAAAATTGGGAAATGTATGAGATAATAGAAAAAAGACGAGAAATACTTTTATCCATAACAATTCTGTCACATTCGATTTCCCTGCAGCTAGTAAGAAGTACAAAATCTTTAACTTTAGCAGGGTATCCCACAAGACCTGAAATCCTGAAGATTGGCCTCTGAAAGATCCCTCCCAGCTCATATAAGGGAGTGGAACTAAAAAACAATGCATAAAGCTATTACAGAACCCGTGAAGCAAGTGCTTGACACAACACACCTGATCACTTTCAACTTTTGGCGAAGTAGACTTCTCTCCCTCAGATGGTTTATCAGCTCCACAGTTCTGCCTATTGCACTTGGTCCTAAATGGATAGTTTATGTTGTTACACTTCTCACACTTCCAGCTTCCCTCAGGCATCTTTTGATCTGAAGGGCACACGAAATTTATTTATAAATAATCATATCATGAAGCATACTGTGAGCATTAGATCATCTATGTTTACAAATTCAAGAACACTTACTGGAACTTTTATCTGATTTGGCTGCCTGCAATCAGAAAGGAACCATTAGAGTAAGTCTTAAACAGACTCTTCTAAGCCATTGGACATCACAAGCAAGATATGGTAACCAACAAAGACTACAACTGAGAATAGAAGGTTTTAGAAACAGGAAAGTGACACGAACTTGGGATCCCGGTTTTGGTGTATTGCACTTCCTCATATTACAAACAGATCTGAAAGAGAAATTGATATTTCCACACTTTGGACAAGTCCAGTCATTGTCTCTTGCTGCATCTGGATATTACAAATACCAAATAAATTGTTAATGCAAGAAAGAAACGAAAAAGAAAAAGAAAAAGAAAATAAAAACTAGATTGAGTGTGCTTGTGAATGGGGGATGCACCTTTCTTTTGTGATTTATCATCAGGGAAGAATCCTGGTCTTGGTCCCTGAAAGATCAAAATACAATCAATTCTATTTTCAAGGAGATTCCTCAGAAACAGAAAGAATTAGGGTGAAGGTAACAGTTCAAATACTGATCGAGTATTGTTACAACTAAAAGTCATTGCCCGTAGGAAATAAGCTCATGCTTGGCCAAGTGATAAAGGGACCAAAAAATTAGCCATTTTATACAAACCATTGGCGGAGGACCCACAGGCAAACCCACACCATAACGGTCCATCATGGGTGGTATAGCATACATCCCACCTGGAAGATGAAACTACAAATGAGTATCTATGATAAATACGCTAAACAGTTGCATGTAACTTCTTAAAAAGGTTTACAGCACTCATATTTAACTTCAGCAATGCCAGTATCAAAAAAATAACATGGAAAGGAGGAAATATGGTAAAAGAAGTGATATTAGAAAGTTGACTGAAGAAATAAAATTGAGCTCTTGTCAGCAATACGGATATGTTATCTATCACTAAAAAAACAAAAGTGAGAGTTACCATTGCTTATCATGGAGCCACTGGCATAGGGGCTTGGTGCAGTCATATGCAATGGTCGAAAAGGACTACCCCCCGAGATGCGGCTTCCGTAATTGTACGGATAGGCTGAACTGCCAGTAAAAGGAGCCTCATAAGGAGGCATGGATGAACCATTGAGAACCGAAGATCCATAGGGTGGAACACTCATATACATTGAGGAAGGTGCACCGGGACCTACATAAGGTGCAGATGCTGAGAAGCTATGCAGTGGTTGTAGAGGCTTGGGGACAGATTTCTGTAGGAAGGCAAAAACATAAAATTATAATCACACAGAGAAGGCACAAGTTCTTCTTCAGACAGAATTATAGGTAACCTTCAATGAAAATTGAAAACAATGTGCACGAGTTTGGCAATGAAATATTTGTATCCATAAAAAGTCCACATTCAAGTACAAAGAACAAATAGGATGAATCAGTGTGAGTCTGGAATACCACTAATTAGCAAAAAAGAATTGATCTTATGTTCAATTTTTTATGTTAGCGATAAACAAAAAACTTACAATGTTGTGATCAGCAGGCCTGGATTGTGTGCAATTGCGCATATTGCAAGTCATCCTAAACGAAAAATTCACATTGCCACAACTAGGACAGGTCCAATCATCTTCCCTTCGGCCGCCTAACAACAGCAACACAAATTTAGAAAAATAGAACGACACCCCAAAGCAAATCTTTCTTCAAGAGATAGTGAGGGGGAAAATACCATCTGTTCTGGCACGCTTGGCTGCCGAAGAGTTCCTGTTATCAACCTGGCAGGGACAATTATCAGCACTCGCTTTCAGGTTCTAATTCCGGTTAAGAAAATAACATAAAAGACCTAACCCACCCCATAAATGAACCAAGCCGTAGATAAAACGCACAGACAAATGAAGAATGCTAGCAACAAAAAGATGTTAAGAATTTCAAGACGGATTTAGATTCGAGCAAAAACATGGTGACGCGAGGAAAACGCAAAGGACGAGTCAAGAGCAAGCAAACCCAGATTGAATTGCCTCGTTGCGCAAAAGATAACCGATTTGATTGCGAAACTGATCATACCAGAGAAGCAAAACTGATAGACACACCTGAGACATGGCGGCGGAGGACGGAGGAGAGCCGGCGAAGGGAATCGTGACACTGGTTGTTGTTGCCCTATCGAGAAATTAAATCGAGCTCGAGCGTAATGGCTGGCTGGTGCTTTCGCAAGATAAAAAAGGGCTCAAGAGTCAAGTCATTGTTCTGCCGAATCTGCCCACCAACTTTTGCAACTTCACCACTACTATTATCTATTGTTGACTTATAAGTTACCGAATTTATTTTTAGGTCAAAGCTACCATTTGCGTAAGCGTTTGTGTGAAGGCATTATGAATTTATAAGTTACTAACCTTTTCAACTTTTCAGGTAAGCCACCAACAAAATCCAAAAGCTGACAGTTTGGGCACTAATGCCTAAATTTTTTATTGTTTTCTTTTAAAATGTTTGTTAATTCATCAAATTAAATGTGCTTGCTTATCTTTTAGGACATTCATCTTTGTATTTTTTTTATTTCCAATTCTCACGTTTATTCTTAAAAAAACAACAAAAATTAATTCAAGCAAAAATCTAAAAAGAACCCGCGATATCAATTTAGGGCATACGAGAATTTTTACTTTCGTTTGTAATTGACTAACGGTTTCTAATCGACCTAGGTAAAGAGATTGATGGTGACTCATTGTCAAAAACCACGTCGTTACACCGATTTAGAATATAAATCCATATAATCTCTTATCTCAAAAAACAAAATCCATATAATCTATACACGTGAAGGCCATATTTAAATGCATTCATGGACTCTAACGAAATGACAATGGTTTAAGAAAATTGTAAAATTAGAAAAAAATAGGGTTAATTTCTTTGTTTTAAATATTTTGGGGGTTAAATTAATTATTAGATACTATGACATGATGCCACCTGTCAACACCATGGCATCCACGTCATCCGAAAAAGCAACATCATCACGCCGTTTAAGGAATATTCTCGAATATTCCATACGTCTGTGTCATCAGTGGTTATTTCAATCACAACAATCAAAACTTCACTGGCAAAATCGAACCCACTTATAAATGTTAATGGCTAAAAAAGGCCCGGAATTAGTTGGATGGCAAAATCGAGCTACCCACTAAACATCAGTGACAAATTTGAACTTTTTGCCTGCACCATCAATCTTTACATTATTGTTGAGATTTTTCGGATACTAATTGCATGTAAGTTGGTCACGTGTTTTTCTTACCAGTAAATTTCGTCGGCAGTCTCACTTTAAGTCTCGTTGATCTATTGAGGTTCTATATTAAGTTTTTTATTCAATTGAGTCTCATTTTTTAAATTATTAACCCTCAAACTCTCCTCCGCTATCATACTGCTAAGTTCACAGCCCATCTCCACTACTCCTCCCTCAACTCTTCACTTCTCCCCTGCTGCTACCACGTCCCCTTCAGCGGCACATTCAGAATATTGCTCCTCAACCACTCCGGCTCTCAGCGCTTCACCACCCATATTGCTCCTTAACCACCCCGGCTCTCAACGCTTCACCACCCTCGGTTTGGAAGTGCCGCTTTTCCGAACCTCAATCGCTTCCCCACGATGGTTGGTTCCTCCGACTGTTTGCTTTGTGTCGACATTTCCCCGCCTCTCTGTTTTGTAAGTTTGATTCCGATGAGGAGTCGTCTAGAGAGAGCGAGAGCTTGAGCTTAATTTCCGGCGAATCGATGTCGTATTCTTCCTCTCTGCGATTTGATTTTGGACTTTGTTTGATTTCTTTCATTTCGAACAATTTGTTGCGAGTATCGAGCAATTTTTACATCTAAGCTTACTGATTTGAACAGACCACCTTTGTTGTTGATTCCACTCCCTGTGATTCTATCATGAATTTCTGACGTTATCGAATCTGTCTCTGTTGTATGGCTCTTTATCTCGAGTTCAACGTTAATTTTTTAAGTTTCTAGGATTGTCGTTGAAGCTTGAACTTCTCAATTCGAAACTAGAAATATGACTATGGTTAATGTCTTAGTTGGAGAAGAAGCATTTTTTCATAATTTTGATTTCAAATTCAAATTTAAGGTGTCGAGGGGAAAACACAAACAAGGAACAATCTTTGTCGCTGTGGTAGCTGTTGGGTTTATTCTCATATAACTTAGATTTTGATGATAACAAAACTTTGGGATCTTTGTGTAAAGTTTAGAAAAGTGTGGTATGTACTTAGTGTGTTTTACCTATTAATCATATTGAACTTTTGGGCTTCGTTTAAATTGCTTTAGTTGGGCCTCGTTTTTAAATTTAAATAAGCCCATCTCGTTTAAACCTGTTTACAGCTGTCTGTTAAGGAGATTGAGTTTGGTTAGGACTCTTTTATCTCTATATATCTTCTAACGTTCCAGCAGCTCGATCAGCAATCTCCTGGACGAAAAATCAGAGTCTGCAACAAGAAAGACGTTGCTGAAGACGCTCCTCCATCTCCATTTAAATAGAGACCAAGAGCTTCCGAAAACAGAACTCCCACAACACTTCAAGATTCAAGCCCTCTCATCTCACAAGCAATCAAGTTGTTCTAAAAGCTCTCCAGTGCTGTTTATTTTGAAGATCATACTTCTGGTTCATCTCAGTTTCTTCATATTATTTTTGGGAGAGAAATAAACTGTTACAAAACGTTTTTTAGTATTTTCTGGGTAGACCTAAACAGGTTGAGCTACTGCGAGAACACTGTTTTGTAAGGTTTGTTTTGGTGAGCCTCGGGAAAACCAAACAGGGATTTTGTTAGGTTAATAGTGAGCCTTTGGGAAAACTATTTTGGTGAGTGTTATGTTTTTTGGTGAGACTTTGGGAAAACCAAAGTTAGGATTTTAGTGAGCCTTGAGAAAACTAAAATAGGTTTTTTAGTGAGCCTTGGGAAAACTAAAATAGGTTTTTTGGTGAGCCTTTGGGAAAACCATTTGTTAGGTTTTTAGTTAGCCTTGAGAAAACTATTAGGTTTTTTGGTGAGCCTTTGGGAAAACCATAATTAGGTTGTAGTTAAGCCTTGGGAAAAATTATTTGTACTTTATATTGGTGTAACCCTTTTTAAAGCATAGTGGAGGAACTCTCAAGTTGTGGACTTGAGGAGAGGACGTAGGTCTCAGACCGAACCTCTATAATTTCTGGTGTCATTCTTTACCATTCTTGTTTTTGCTGGAAGTAGTATTCCTAAACGGGTTGACATCGAGTCAGTACTTACATTTTTATTAAAAGGAAAAGTTTTTGTGGCCAACCAATTCACCCCCCTCTTGGATGCCTACTTGGGACAACAATTGGTATCAGAGCAGGTGATTTGTGATTAAAATCTAATGGTTTCAAGTCTTAAGATCAGATGGCAGGTATTCTTCTAGAAGGTTACAACCCGTTTAGACCACCTTGTTTGATGCCGCAAACTTCAATTGGTGGAAGACAAGGATGCAAATCCATATTCAGGCACAAGATCATCAGTTGTGGAGAATCATTAAAGCAGGACCACAAATTCCAACTGTTAGAACAGATGATGGAAGGGTTATACCAAAGCCTTTCAAAGATTACACACAAGAGGATGACAAGATGTGCACCTTGAATGCAAAAGCGTTAAATAGGATTCTTTGTGCTTTAACTCCTGATGTTTTTAATATCGTTTCTTCTTGTGATAGTGCACATGAAATTTGGAATAAGCTACTAGTGACCTACGAAGGAACAGATAAAGTAAAAGACACCAAAATGGTCATGTTGGTCAAAGCTTATGAGATGTTTGCTATGGATTCAAAAGAAACAATTGCTGACATGCATAGGAGATTCAATGAGATAATTACACCTCTTCGACAATATGGTAAGATTTATACGAATGAAGAGTTGGTTAGGAAAATCCTATGGAGTCTACCATCAACTTGGAGAAGCACCGTGGAAGCAATCAATGAAGGAGGTAATATCAAAACTATTAGTGTTGATGAATTATTTGAAAAATTGATGACATATGAAATGAAGGATAGAGAATATGAAAATACTAGCAAGAAGAACAGATCTATTGCTTTAAAAGCAAAAGAGATGGAAGAAAATTCTCAAATGAAGAAGAAACGGAAGATGAGGCATCTATACTTGCAAGAAGGATCAAAAGGTTGCTTAAGAGAAAAAGTAGCAAGGAAAATGAGAAGGAAAGCTACATCAAACAACCTGTTTGTTACAACTGCAACAAAAAGGGACATTGGAGATATGATTGTCCAATAAATGAAAGTTGTTCAAAGAAACAAAAAGGAAGTTTTGAAAAGAAGAAGATTTTCAAGAGAAGAAGAAAGCCCGGATTGAAGGGAATGAAAACATGAAGTGACAGCTGCTCAACTACAGAAAATTCATCCTCAAATGGAGAAGAAGAGGCACACATATGCCTCATTGATGAGGAAGAAATAGATGAACAAAGCTGTAAGTTCCAGACTTGTCAACCTGTTGAGACGTGCCTGATGGCTACAGCAGAATCTGAGGTAATGAGTATTGCTGAATCTTCTAATTCTTCTAGTTCATATATTGATGATAGAGCACTGATGCTTAAAGAATTTTCAGAAGTTTTTCAAGACTATGATGCTCTAATTAAAAAGCTTAAAATTGAGAATATTGCTTTATTAGATGAGGTGACAAAATTAAGAATTAAAAATGAAAAATTGGAAGAGACCCTATCTGGATTTGTCAATGGTGAAAAGAATCTGAATAGTTTGCTTGGGAGTCAAAAGTGTTATTATGATAAAACTGGGTTAGGTTATGAACAAAAGAAACCTAGTTTTCAAACAAGGTTTGCTAATATCACTTACATGACTTGTAAAATTTGCAAACAAAAAGGACATAATGAACATGAATGTCTTTTCAGAAATAGGCCTTTTATTTATGGTGTTAAGCAAATCTGGATTGTTAAAAATGTTGCTAACCATTCTGGAGCCAAAAGAATATGGGTACAAAAAATCAGACGAAATTCTCAACCTGTTTAGGTTTCGCATAAGGAGACTTTGTTCGCAAAAGGTACTGTTATTATTCAGTTTCTATTCCAAAATAAAATCTCAGTTGTTCAATTTTTTATCTATATAGTGTGGATATCTTTGGAAGCTACTAATCCATCTTTGTGCAAGGGTTATTTTTAAGTTAATGCAAGGTGGATCCGAAATGAGCATGATGAGAAAAATGCGGAAAAGCAACGAGCAGATTCTGAAATTCAAAAGAGCTGAATGTTGCGCCATGAATCCATCGAGAAAAGCTGTGAAATATTTGTAAGTATAATGACCATTTCTACAAGGCTTATGGAAGAGAGATTCACCTACATCACAAAGTAGTGTGAAATGGCAAATCAAAGGTAAAATGAGGTAATCTCTAACCTTATACTGGTCTGAGTAAATGAAGATGAACCGTTGTCATGAAAATTGATTTCATGCACATATGGTTCGAATTTCATAGAGAAATCAGTGCAAAAAATCTGGAGATTTTTTTTGTGTCAACCTGTTGAAATCGTATTTCTCTAAAAGTTTTAATTTCAGTTTTAAATCCATACCTTCATATTTCCTTTTGAATGTTTTACAGACATGATAGATATCATCAAGTGGATTTTACAAACATGTTTTTTGGTAAAAACTCTAGATTGCGCAAACATGTCGCATTGTCAGGTTTATTCCTTCAGTATTCTACAATCTAGTTTACATCATCTACTGCCCTCTTTCATTAACCTTTTTGATTATGACAAAAAGGGGGAGAAAATGATAGTGTTGAGAAAGTAGAAAATATTTCGAAAGGGGGAAGAAAAGAAAGGTGAGATTAAGGGGGAGGAATAATTATTTGAAGGAGATATTTTACTAAGGGGGAGAAAGTTTTGAAAACTTGAGTCCTTTCTCAAGAGGTTTTGTCATCATCAAAAAGGGGGAGATTGTTGGGTTTATTCCCATATAACTTAGATTTTGATGATAACAAAACTTTGGGATCTTTGTGTAAAGTTTAGAAAAGTGTGGTATGTACTTAGTGTGTTTTACCTATTAATCATATTGAACTTTTGGGCTTCTTTTAAATTGCTTTAGTTGGGCCTCGTTTTTAAATTTAAATAAGCCCATCTCGTTTAAACCTGTTTACATGGTATGCATTAAGGAGATTGAGTTTGGTTAGGACTCTTTTATCTCTATATATCGTCTAACGTTCCAAAGCTCGATCAAAGAACCTCCGGACGAAAAATCGAGTCTGCAACAAGAAAGACGTTGTCAAGACGCTCCTCCATCTCCATTTAAATAGAGACCAAGAGCTTCCGAAAACAGAACTCCCACAACACTCCAAGATTCAAGCTCTCTCATCTCACAAGCAATCAAGTTGTTCTAAAAGCTCTCCAGTGCTGTTTATTTCGAAGATCATACATCTGGTTCATCTCAGTTTCTTCATATTATTTTTGGGAGAGAAATAATCTGTTTCAAAACGTTTTTTAGTATTTTAAGGTAGACCTAAACAGGTTGAGCTCTGCGAGAACACTGTTTTGTAAGGTTTGTTTTGGTGAGCCTCGGGAAAACCAAACAGGATTTTGTTAGGTTAATAGTGAGCCTTTGAGAAAACTATTTTGGTGAGTGTTAGGTTTTTTGGTGAGCCTTTGGGAAAACCAAAGTTAGGTTTTTAGTGAGCCTTGAGAAAACTAAAATAGGTTTTTTAGTGAGCCTTGGGAAAACTAAAATAGGTTTTTTGGTGAGCCTTTGGGAAAACCATTTGTTAGGTTTTTAGTTAGCCTTGAGAAAACTATTAGGTTTTTTGGTGAGCCTTTGGGAAAACCATAATTAGGTTGTAGTTAAGCCTTGGGAAAAATTATTTGTACTTTATATTGGTGTAACCCTTTTTAAAGCATAGTGGAGGAACTCTCAAGTTGTGGACTTGAGGAGAGGACGTAGGTCTCAGACCGAACCTCTATAATTTCTTGTGTCATTCTTTACCATTCTTGTTTTTGCTGGAAGTAGTATTTCTAAACGGGTTGACATCGAGTCAGTACTTACGTTTTTATTAAAAGGAAAAGTTTTGTGGTCAACCAATTCACCCCCCTCTTGGATGCCTACTTGGGACAACAGTAGCAACCACACCCACCGTCGAGCCCAAGCAATTCTGGAGTAGCTCCCAGTCGCTGGCAACCTGTCAGAGGTTAAAATCTGTCAAGAGCTTGGTGACATACACAAGCAAAGCACTCGATGTGTAATAGGTTAAGCTAAAATACTATGAGTGTAAAACGTTAAGTTAAAATAGTACTCTTACCAACTTTCAATTCATTTATACTCCCTTCGTCCTAGAAAATAAACCATGTATTCTTTTTTGACTTGGTGACAGTCCAAACACATGATTTGCAGATTGTTAAGGCGTGATGAAGTGAATATCAGGCGGAGGGAGCAGATGTTCGAACCATGTAATATTATGATGTATAATTATAAACGGGTAAAATACACTCATGGTCCTGTAAATTTTGGGGGTTAAATCGATTATTAGATACTATGACATGAATGCCACCTGTCAGCACCATGGCATCCACGTCATCCGAAAAAGCAACATCGCCATGCCGCTTAAGGAATATTCGAGAATATTCCATCCGTCTGTGTCATTAGTGGTTACTTCAATCACAACAATCAAAATTTCACTGGCAAAATAGAACCCACTTATAAACGTTAGTAGCAAAAAAGGGCCGACATTAGTTGGATGGCAAAATCAAGCTACCCACTAAACATTAGTGGCAAATTCGAACTTTTTGCCTTCATCATCTATCTTTACATTATTGCTGATTTTTAGGATACTAATTGCATGTAAGTTGGTCACGTGTTTTTCTTACCAGTAAATTTCGTCGGCAGTCCCACTTTAAGTCTCGTTAATTTATTGTGGTTCTATATTAAGTTTTTTATTCTATTGAATCTCATTTTTTAAATTATTGACCCAATTGAGTCAATTCCGTCTAATTTAACTGTTTCAGCTAACAGATTTGTATGAAATATCGATTTTATCCCAAATTAATTGCAATAATACACCTTAAAATTTTTAACTTTAACATTTCTTCCCCTAAAAATTTCTAAACTTACACATTAACCCTCAAACTCTCTTCCACTATCACACCGCTAAGTTCGCAGCCCATCTCTACCGCTCCTCCCTCAACCCTCCACTTCTCCCCTGCCGCTACCACATCCCCTTCAGCGGCGGATTCAGAATATTGCTCCTCAAACACCCCTGCTCTTAGCGCTTCACCACCAATATTGCTCCTCAACCACCCCAGCTCTCAGAGCTTCACCACCCATTTAGTTAGGTTAGTTTGAACCTAGGACTAATCACCAACTCATCATTCATCATTTCCAATTGCTACACTTAATTGAAAAATCCAAAAAACATAGTATTAACTAAAAATTCTACAATTACACTACAATCTCTTGGGTTCGACTCCACTCATCATACTACAATTGGACACATTGCACTTGAGGTCAAATGGATATTATTACTTGATCATGTGCTAAATTCGTACACATGTAAAACGCCCATCAAGTTTTTGGCCATCTCCACCGCTCCTCCCTCAACCCTCTAATTCTCCCCTGCCACTACCACGTCCCCTTCAGCGGCGGGCGACGGATTCAGAATATTGCTCCTCAACCACCCCGGCTCTCAGCGCTTCGCCACCCTCAGTTTGGAAGTGCCGCTTTTCCGAATCCTCAATCGCTTCCCCAGGATGGTTCCTCCGACTGTTTGCACTGTGTCGACAATTCCCCGTCTCTCTGTTTTGTAAGTCTGATTCCGATGAGGAGCCGTTTAGAGAGATCGAGAGCTTGAGCTTAATTCCCCGTTTCTTAATTTTGATTTTAAATTCAAATTTAAGGTGTCGAGGGGAAAACACAAACAAGGAACAAAGATAGTCACAGAATGTCCCAGAATATTCCAATATCTCTGATAAAACAAGGCTGGAAATCCATCCGGACCAGAAGATTTTGAAGGATGCATTTGAAAAAGCGTTGTACGTACCTCTTCCCCCGTATACGACGCCATAAGCCTCTGCGCCATAGTTATTGTTACTCGCTAGTCGATACCTTCTAGAATCCGAGAAATCTGAACCTCTCTGCCGCAAAAAAGTGCCATAAAAGCGCACTGCTTCTGCCTTTAAGTCACTCACATTAGTGACAATTCTATTTTTAGGCGTGCGCAAGTGGATATTCTGGTTCCACTGTGTCCTACTTGTAGCTGTATGGTGAAAGAAAGTTGTATTCTTGTCACCAGCCTGTAACCATAGCTCCCTCAAGCGCTGGCTCCAAAAAATTTCCTCCCACAATTGAACCACGTGGAGTTCTTCCTTCAGTTTCTTCAGCTCTGACAGAGCAGCCTCCGAATTTAATTCCCCAAGAGATTCAATGCGAGATTCCAGATGCTTATCTGATTCGGAATTTGCGAAATTCTTTCCGGTGGCAAGAGCTCAACCATTTCCCGCATCGCTTATGACATTCCATGACATTACGAAATTCTTCTGACCATGACGAACCAATAAGTTCAGAACACTTCACATCCATTGTTCACATTTTCTCAAACCTCCAAGTGCGATTAATCGAGTGTTCTTTGCCCATTATCCGGATCTCCACCCCGAAATGAAATGATCGGAATTCGCATAATAACAATTCTGCACCCAACATGTAGGGAAAAGATTCCTTCATTCAAAATTTGATACAGCTCTATCCAACCGTTCCTGCACAAAAAGTCCTCCTGCAACTAACTTTGACCATGTGAATTTTGGACCAGCATACCCCAAATCCACTAGACCCGCAACAGAAAGAGCACCACAAAAAGCCAACATTTGTGATTGGCATCTCGGGTACCCACCCAATTTCTCATGTTGACAGAGAATCTAATTGAAATCACCTGCGACTAGCCATGGTAAGGTAGAAGCTTCGGCCAAGCTCCTCAAGGTCCACCAAGAAGCCTCTCGCCTTGACACAATCGGATGGCCATAGAATCCGAAACCTCCATTCAACTCCAAGAGCTTTAATTCGGACGTCAAGATAGTCGTCACCCATTGACAGTAAGGTGACATCCCAGGAGGAGTGCCACATAATTGCAATTCCGCCACACCGGCAATATGCATCTACTGCGAATAAATTCGGGAAGCCCAGTCGTCGCCTTACTTCCGCCATCTCTGCCGCCATCCGCGGAGTGTCCATCAAGAAAAGTAACTTCGGCTTTAAATTGATCACCATCCTTTTGAGCGCATTCATCTTTCGATTAGCCACTAAACCTTGACAATTTAGGCTTAAGCAAGCCGTGAATCAAAGAGAAACAGAACCAAGAAAAACACAATTCGAGCCAGAGAGGTTGAGGGAGTGCGTTGTCCCTGCCATCGTCGCAAAATCGTGCCACCTGATGTCGAACCCCCAGCAGAAGTCGGATTGAAACGTAAGGGCATATTTCACTTTCAATGCTTTTTAACTCACATTATCAATTACTCCCTTCGTCCTAAATGTAATACAACACTTATTTTTCAACATTTAATCTATAATTTTATTTTTATATCAATTCAAATTATAAATTTGATATTTATACACACAACAAAAAATTTGAAATCTTAACTTTATAAATATATATTTTTAATAATTTTTTCATTAAAAAACTAATATAGATAAATTGAAACCAAATCGACATCAAAAGTAAACTACTACAAGTGAGAGGAGTAAAATAAGGCTGTAAGCAAAAAGATAAAAACATAGAGTTGATTCCCCGGTAAAGTATAATATTGATTATTTCAAAAAGTAAGTAGTGTTCACTGACAATTTTTTAGAAATGTTTTTTAAATTGAAAAAAAGAAATGCTAACGTGAAGGGAAAATTTTAATTTCAAAATTTCTTAAAATTCTTACCAAAAAACATATACTCCATCCGTCCCATGAAGATTGCACATTTTCTTTGCTAGTTTCACATGATTTAATCTATGATTTATGTTTATGAATTCATAAACATATAAAGTTAAATGATCCATATACTACTCAAAATTTGCAATCTAAACTTTCAAAATATATATATGTTTTATTTTTTTCATAGTTAAATTTTGAATCACTGCATATTGAAACAACAAAAGAAAAAGTACACTCTTCATGGGATCAGAGGGAGTAGTATTTGAATAGAGATACTTTTGCTCATTGGAAACTGCAACAAACAGTTTATTAACGACATAATAAGAATGATAAAAACAAAAAACATAAATGAAGCATAAATGAAAGAACGACCATACTGTTCTCATGAGATAACAATAACATGCTTTAAAAAATCTGAAAAATCATTCCCCTTGTCTTGTGTGACAGCTTGTACAAAACTAAATCAACTAAACCAGCTGAACACAAAAGTAGTTGACATTAACTACATGAATTCTAACCACTACACTGCTTCTCCAAGTTTCTTCTTAGCTAATTCTGTGTTTTGACAATAATTTTTTCAAGTAATTGTTGCGTTCTGAAAAAACTATCTATGAGTAGCTTTTAACTTTTAGCTGTAGTTGTTCAATCTCAACTATTAACAAATTATCCAAAACACTACAGCTAATTGAAACAACTAATCCTAAACGGGCCTTTCGTCAGACATACGGCAACTCACAGACAGAAGCTAACAACTTAACCTCTTCATGACACTCAACAATAAAATCCCTCTCTACACTACTAAGAGCATGGTTGTGTATATTTGCTACACAGGTCCAGCAATGGATATAGTTTCTGGTACGAGGAAAGAAAATCCCAAACACATAACTAAAAAAGGGGGAAAAACACAATTGTAAAACTTTCCAAGAACCCGAGGCATCAACAATGCAAGGCATAAATGAATAGAACAATCAAGAAACTAACTCCTAAATGGAACACCCAAAAATAAGCTAACCTAAAAGTTTCAGACTTGAACAATTAATTAACCGGACAGGGGCTTCACAGGAGAAAGTTTAAGAATGTCAAACAATTCCAGCATAAAATCGGGTTTCGGGGGAGACGCCCATTTTCGCACCAGAAACATACCACAACTGTCATGCAATTGGTATTAAGACCGATAATCATGGCAAGATACCCACTAATAAATACAAGAAAAAACCAACCTGTTAGTCATTTTTACGATTAAGACCAGTGTATTAAAACACCAGATACCATATGATTACTACAACAATAGGACACTGATCCTGGGAAAGCAGAAAACTTGACAACCGCTGCAACATGAGGACGACAGGACAGACTTTCAGACACCCATTTTTGAGCATAGCCGGATGACAACTCTGGACCTTCTCAACCTCAAACATGTCCTAGTACTCACTGGAACAACAGACAAATGGAAAATCAATGGATGGAAAGGTGAACCTTTTTTGTGTTTTTAAAAATAGCAGGATGGACAACAGAACAAGCTAACTCAGCTTTATAGGGTTAAAATAATTAAAAGATTACGCAATGTAGAAGAGAGAATAGAAAACAGAAAAGGAGCACTTTTAGCCATAAAAATTCTATCACTTTCAATTTTCCTGCAGCTAGTAACAAGTACAAAACCTTCAACTTTGGTAGAATCTCCTGCAAGACCTGAAATCTTAGAAATTGGCCTCCGAAAGATCCATCCCAGCTCAAAAAAAAGAGCAAAACAAAAAATGAATCCATATAGCTATTACAAAACACATGAAGCAAGTGCTTGACACAACAAACCTGATCACTTTCATCAACATTCGGTGAAACAGGCTTCTCTCCCTCAGATGGTTTATCAGCCCCACAATTCTGTCTGTTGCACTTGGTCCTAAATGGATAGTTTATGTTGTTACACTTCTCACACTTCCAGCTTCCCTCAGGCATCTTTTGATCTGAAAGCACAAGAATTCATTCATAGATAATCAAA
This sequence comes from Stellera chamaejasme, assembly GCA_024586325.1. Classification (NCBI taxonomy): domain Eukaryota; kingdom Viridiplantae; phylum Streptophyta; class Magnoliopsida; order Malvales; family Thymelaeaceae; genus Stellera; species Stellera chamaejasme. The sequence continues at coordinate 4,577,131 of CM044986.1, forward strand.
ACATGCACCATATTGTGAGCATTTGATCATCTATGTTTACAAATTCAAGAACACTTACTGGAGCTTTTATCTGATTTTGCAGCCTGCAAACAGAAAGGGGGAAAAAGATTAAAGCATATAAGTCTTTTCAGTTCAAAATGACAATTAAACACTCAATAAAGCTCGATCCAGGTAAAATTAGAAAAAGAAATGCCTTTAATAAAAAAACGACTCTTCTAAGGCATTGGACATCACAAAGCAAGATATGGTAGCCAAAAAAGAGTACTAAAAATAGCGAATTTTGGAAACAGAAAAGCGATACGAACTTGGGATCCAGGTTTTGGTGTATTGCACTTCCTCATGTTACAAACTGATCTGAAAGAGAAATTGATATTTCCACACTTTGGACAAGTCCAGTCATTGTCTCTTGTCGCATCTGGATATTAGACATACCAGATGAATTGCTCGTTTCAGAAAGTAAAAAGAAAAGAACAGGGAAAAAAAACTAAATTGTTTGTGCTTGTGAATGGAATGCACCTTTCTTTTGTGAATTATCATCTGGGAAGTATCCTGGTCTTGGTCCCTGTAGGAATAAATTATTATCAATTCTAATTTCAAGGAGATTCCTCAGAATCATAAAAACTAGGGGGGGTGTTGGTAACAGTTCAAATACTGATCAAGTAATTTCAGATATAACAGTCATTGCCCATAGGAAATAAGTACATGCTTGTTCAAGTGATAAAGGGGCCATTGAGTCATTTCATACAAACCATTGGTGGAGGAACCACAGGCAAACCCATTCCATAACGGTCCATCATGGGTGGTATAGCATACATCCCACCTGGAAGAGGAAACTTCAAATAAGCATCTATAATACATAGGCTGAACCATTGCATGTAACATCTTAGAAAGGTTTAAACAATCATTAACTTCAGTAATGACGTTATGTGGAAAGAGAATAACAGCTACACCTATAAATAGGCCCACATAGATATCTACCATAATGACTACAACAACCTTGTAATGGGACATGACTATTGCAATTATCTCAGCTCATTGCCGTTTCGTGATATTTTCCATGCAAGTGGAAAAACCTATGATGATAGGGTTTGAAACTTTATCTCATTATTCTTTCGTAAGAAGATTGTGACATGAAGGCCATCCGGTGTAAAACTTTGCCACTATGCTTTTGCATGAATTTATATCGTCAACTAATTTTTGACGATTAATTGCTACTATAAACTTCATACCACCAACCCCAAGTATGTTCAGATTAAGGTGATGTTTGATGATAGATATCTACCATGACATTGTCGACACAGAACATTAAAGTCAGATAGAGTTGCAATGAAGCATAGTCATGTTCTATGATGTACATAATGGTTTTACGATATCAATCTTATAATGGGACATAATTATAGCAATTATCTTAATTCATCGCCGTCTCATGATATTTTGCATGAAATATTGAAATTATAGTATTAACTAATTTTTGACAATTAGATGCCACTATAAACTTCATCCCCCCAACCCAAACATAGTTGGGATTAAGGTGTTGTTTGATGATGATGATGATGGTTGTGGTGATGATGATAGTGTTGCAATGAAGAAAATTAAAGAAGAAAAACGTGGAAAGGAAGACATAGGGTAAAAGAAATGAAAAAGATATCAAAAAGTTGACACAACACTAAACTAATGGAAAAACTTTTATCTTTAGTAAGCATTACCGATATGTTGTCTATCACTAAAATAATGACGAAAGTGAGATTTACCATTGCCTATCATAGAGCCACCAGAATAGGGGCTTGGTGCAGGCATATGCAATGGTCGAAAAGGACTACCCCCCGAGATGCGGTTTCCGTAATTGTATGGATAGGCTGAACTGCCAGGGAAGGGAGCTTCGTAAGAAGGCATGGATGAACCATTTAGAACAGAAGGTCCATAGGCTGGAACACTCATATACATTGAGGAAGGTGCACCAGGACCTACATAAGGTGCAGATGCTGAAAAGCTATGCAGTGGTTGTAGGGGCTTGGTGACAGATTTCTGTTAAAAGACGGAAAAAAACATGAAAAATCACACAGATAAGGCATAAGTTTCTGTTTTTTCCAGTAAACTTTTATAGGTTAACCTACATCGCAAACAATATGCAGAAGTTTGGCAATGGAATATTTGTACCGAAAAATAGTTTACATCCAGGTGCAAAGAAAAAAAATGGAAGGAATTATTAGGTCTGGAGCACCACTAATTATGGCAAAAAGGGTATTTGGGATATGATGCTTTCCATATGTTACTAGTAAACAAACAACCACTTACACTGTTGTGATCAGCAGGCCTGGATTGTGTGCAACTGCGCATATTGCAAGTCATCCTAAATGAAAAATTCACATTGCCACAACTAGGACATGTCCAATCATCTTCCCTACGGCCGCCTAACAAATGCAACATCAGCTTAGTAAAAACATAGAACGAGACCCCAACTCTGCAATTCTTTCTTCAAGAGAGAGAGAAGGGATAGATATTACCATCTGTTCTGGCACGCTTGGCTGCCGAAGAGTTCCTGCTATCAACCTAGCTTGGATAATTATTATTAGTAATCACTTTCAGGTTCTAATTCCGGTTAAGAAAACAAGTAAAAGACCATAGATGTATCAAACCGTAGATAAAATCAAGACTTAGGAACAAAAAGGTGTTCTTAGATTGCAAGAGACGAATCAAGAGCAAGCAAACCCAAATTGAATCGCCACGATTCGCTCAGGAAAACCGATTTGATCGAGAAACTAATCCTACCAGAGAAGGAAAACTGACTAACACACCTGAGACATGGCGGCGGCGGACGGCGGAGAGCCGGAGGCAAGAATCGTGGTGCTGATCGTTGCCCTACCGACAGGCAGTACGGGGAATTAGAAATCGAATCGAACGTAGTAGCTGGCAGATAAAATAAAAATTTTAAAAATAAAAAACAAAAATCCGCAAGTCCTTGTCCTTGTTCTGCCCATCATTATTTGCAGCTTCACCACTACTAATATTCAATATTAACATAGGAGTCATCGACTTCCGTTGCGTGACAAATATATCATTTTCATTTGTCATGAAATCATGAAGTGCACGGCAACATTGAGTAACTTTCATATCCTAACGAGGATGGGGTTTTGAGTGTTATCGTCTCCAACAAAATGTTTTTGGGATTCATTTGGTGGATAAATTTACAAGTTTTAACAAAAGTCTCGATAATTTCATACCCCTATTACATTGCAATTTTTCACATATGCAAATAAACTACTAAATGATTATGTTGAATTAACAGAGCTTTCAATTTCACCAACCAAATGAGACATTAGTTTTGATTTTGAAGTATGTACTATGCCTTAATAGGAGGATGCTACATCAGTGGCGGATCCAGGATTTTCGGTATGAGGGACATAATTTATTTTTATTCCTCAAAAGTCTTTTTTCCCCATTTTTTATGGTAATTTCAAATTTTCGAATTATATACACACAATTCCATAATTTTAATGTAAAAAAATGCTTGTAATATCAAATAAAAACTATGAAAAGAGGTGTGCATAGGGAAGGGAGGGTGTTCAACGATTAACCTTATAATTTTTTAATATCAATTATACAATCATAATTTATATAAAAGTTGAAAGTGAATAATTTTTAAAAGCAATCTGAATTATATAATCAAAATATTTAACAATTTTTTCCATTTGATAGGTCATTAAGATTTTATAAAATATTACCACTCTTATTTGTCATGATAAAAATAGTTTATTTTATTTAATAATGGTTAACCACGTTATAGATATTTAAAACCAATTCTTAATGAACATTTTATGAAAACTTTAAGATTTATACGATAAATTAATTGGATTTATAACTTGAAAAGAAAAGTATCCATAGACTCAAAATGTATTTTTCCCATCTTTTTGTTTCTCCTCAGGCGGCCAGCTGGTAGCTGATGCGAGCGACCTGAGAGCGTGCTTTCCCCATTTGTTTTGCTGTAACGGTTAGTTAACCCTTAAGCTACACATTCGTTTTCAAAATGATCCATATAAATTATTTTTATCAAAAAATACTATCACTACTACCATAAATTGTAGAATTTTATTAGGGACACGTGCCCTCATCTGCCCCATGGTGGGTCGGCCCCTGTGCTACATTGTCATTGCCTTTTGGGCAACCCAATTACTGTGTACTATATATGTACTATTGTCTTCAGGGTGAAGGAAGTAGTTTGATTGGGAAAATGAAATTTTAAACCTAAATTTGTTTTTTTTTTCTTTCTATATTTTGTAGGTTGGACTTAAAATGTTTCATTGTCTCATTGAATGCATAAAATGTTATCAACCTTAGTACTATTAGATAAGATGTTGAACTAAAAAACTTGATAGATGGTTAATAGTTTCTTGATGTGGACAATGACGGTGCTATATTTTTAATTACACCTGTGCACCACATGATTTATTCAATATAGATAAATCATAGTCTTAACACACAACTTCACCCCTTTTTCACCTAAAGTCACTTGATTCTCTTCCTTCACATATTTTTTTTGATACAAAGGGGGTTGGGGATACCGGAAGCTCGAATTCGAGATCTCTACAAGTGTCCTTAAGAGTATGACCATTAGGCCAAGTGCTCAGGACTTTTTCTTCACATATTAATTAGGATCACATGTCTCATTTTTCTTTGTGTCCCAATGTACCCTTACTACATTTAACTAACACTATCGATTATACTGTTAATCTTTTTTAGTGGGTCAATAATGGTGTTAATTAAATATGTTAATGGAATAGAGGTACGAAGAATAAGGAAGAATAAGGGACACAACTTATCTTAATTCCTCACGTGGAGAATTATAGTAACAATCATTTGGATAATCATTTACAATACTTGCTATATATGTATGCATTATTCACTACGTACTTGCTGGGTTATTCGTAGTGGTTTCAAAGCGGAATGGGTCATGGCGAAGCACAACCCGCTCAGCATTTTCCGTTTTCACGTCCCTATCCGCTTCAAAAAGTTTTATTCCTCCCACACTTCAATTCATTTTTCTTCATGAAAAGATCAGACTGTTTTTTTTCTTCTTTCTCTCACTTCTCTCTCTCTTCAAAAAAATCATCCAACCAGAGAACTCGCTTTCTTTCATTTGTTTCCAGAAAAATCCCCCACCCTCCACCTCTCTATCTCTTGCCTTCAGATCTCGCCTTACCACCATTCTGATGTAGATCTGTGTCCAACAGCGGTGGACTCCAACAACAGCAGCCATTGTCGGCGAATAACAGTGAACTTTTTTTCCATATTTAAGAATTGGTGATGTTTTTTTTGTGAGAACTTTTTGGTGTTGATTTTTTTTTTTGTGATAACAAGTTTTGGTGAGAACAAGTTTTTTCCCTCTATAGCGCTTTCGGCAACCAACTATCCAGGATGGAGATAGAAGGCTGAGCCGCACCCCAAAGAGCAACCATTGCCAGATGAACACACCTACGAGCTATACTAATCCTCAAATGGATTTTAATTAGCCGATACCAACATCCTCAAGACATGCACATGCATCTAAAACGCTCCAAGCCAAAAGGGGAGCTAAGTGATGCCTCAACTTTGCGAATGTACCATGAACACAACTCATGAGTGACTTCAACCAACAATAGCAGAACTCCAGATGTGCCCACAACCATAGTCTCTTCAACCAGATAAAACTAGTTGGGATCAAACTGACGCCCGTACATCGAGCACAGGTGAACGAGGGAGAGCCAAAACCCCGCACACTCGGAGCAAAATGAATCATTCATGCCGGCAGGGCGAGACACCACTCAACCCTGCCAAAATACCTGCACCCTCCTAAGAATAGATCCCCTACCATGTACACCACCAACCGGCCAACACAAGCTGTCGTCACCAGAGCAAAACCCCCGCCAGCCAACACATGAGAAACATCACCGGTAGGGATGAGCTCTGCCTATTGAGAACGCAATCACCAGTCACCGTACCAACCACGAGCCTTTGCTTACCCCATGAAGCTCCGAATGTCGCAGAGGTGCCTTTCCATCGCCCCTCCAATCACAATTACCGATTTGCAGGAAGCAACACCCAAGCCGGAGCGAGGGAGCAACAGAGGCCCGAGATCGCCACCATAAAATAGAGCGTCGGATAGAGAGATCGGCTTTAGCCGGATATCTTCGAGTCGGCACCGGAAACGCCCGCCATGGCCGAGACTGAGAGGAAGGCGACGCCCCGCTATGGGCACAAAGCATCGCACTCACAAAATTTTCCCGCCAGGAGAGTCGCCATAGAGGGAGTAACCATCGAGGACATCGGGAGAACCAGGCCACCAAGGTCACCAAGGCAATCGTGAACCGCTAGAGGATCGATTGAAGGAGAAGTGGCTCACCATGAAACAGGGGAAATAGTCACTGACCCTAGAGGCGGCAAAGGAGCAGCGACATTCAATCCTCTGCTGAAAATACAGGCAGTCAACGCCGCGAGAGAAGCCGGTTAATGTGAGGATGGCACTCTGAGACGGAATCGGGATGGCGGATAGCGGCGCTGCTAGGGTCAAAACCTTAGTAGAGAACATTGCTCGCAAAGCAATTCCTTCTCTAGCGATTTAAAGCATTTTAAAAAGAGTACTTTACAACACAAAATTACATCATTAATTTGAAAAATTCATCTGTCGCATTTTATAATTTTTTGAAATTTTTTATCTTTGATTGAACTTACTCTAAATAATGTGACTTTTATTTAAATAATTGTGTTTTCAAATAAAATATAAAATAAAGTTAAGATTGACTAAAGATGAATGTAGTCAATTTATTTGTTAATATGTAGATGCGGATCAGTTCGGTTATCCACGGATAGGGGTGAAACTGAACGAATAGCTCGAGTTCTACTCGGACTCGACTCGATTAAAAGCTATTTATGACTCGTTCGAAAGGTTATCAAGCCAAACTTGAACAGATTTTAATGCTCATTTTAATCAAAGCTTGAACACCAAGCTACTCAACTCGGCTTGATATTTTATCATGTTCATTAAACTAACACTACGTAGAAAAGCTAAACTTTACTGCGGCCATTACTGCGGCGAAGACCGCAGTAAACGTCAAGTCGCAGTAAACGAGTTAATTGAAGTCGCAGTAAGTGTTTACTGCGGCCTTGGCCGCAGTAAATATTTTTTTTAGGGTTTCTCTTCTCTTTTTCATCCGCCTCCTTCACATTTTTTCTCATCTTCTTCATTCTTCCATCTTCATCTTCTTCTTCATCTTCTTTCACTTCTTCTTCATCTTCCTTTCTTTCTTTCTCCTTTAATCTTTTTTTTCTTCTTCATCTTCTTTTTATCTTCCCCTTCATCATCATCTTCTTAAATTCTTCTTCATCCTTCTTCTTCTTCTTCTTCTTCTTCTTCTTCTTCTGTTTTCCTCTTCTTTCTCTCCCATTTATCTTCTCTGTTTTCTTCTTCATCTTCTCCTTCATCATCATAATCTTATTTTTCTTCTTCTTCTGAGCCACCAATGCTCCACCACCGCCGCTCCACCGTCACCGTCCCACCGACACCGTCATGACTTGCTCACCATTCATCCGATTTCTGGGTTATGTGGAATTGTGGGAGAATCCGGATGAATAAATTCATCCGGATTCATCCACTTTTTTTTTAAATAAAAATTTCGTCTACTGCGGCCATGGCTGCAGTAGGAAGCAAAACTGCGGCCAAATTTACCGCGGTATCTACTGCGGGCCATCCTGCAGTTCTTATTGCGGCTCTACTGCGGGGATGGCCGCAGTAGAGCCCGTCTTCTCGACGTAGTGTAAGTGAACAACTCAAGCTTGACTGATTTAAAGTTCGTTCATATAATTTTCAAGTCAAGCTTGAAAAAAATTTAAAGCTCGATAGAATTTCAAGCTGAACATCATGAACAATCTAGAACTTAACTCGACTCGTTTTCGGCCCTATTGAGGATTTTTATTTTGAAATGCCTATCTGCGGATTTATAAAATTGAAAACTGGAACCAACTTGCATGAAAATAATTTTTTCGGTTCGGTTAACACGGTTCAGTTCAATTTTATGGTCTTACAGACTTTTTGAATGTACTCTTCCCACCTTTCGGTCTTGCTTATCCAACCATAATTTGGGTGTGTCATTTTTTTTGTTACAAAAGGAGTAGGGGGTTGGGGATACCATATGCTTGAACTCGAGACCTCTACAAGTGTCATTAGAAGTATTACCATTAAGCCAAATACTCAGACAATTTAGGTGTGTCATATTCCCTCCCCATGTCCATTGACCCAAAGTATAAGTATCTAGAATTCAACACACATCAAAATGGAAATGAAATTTTCTCCTACTCGGTTAATTATAAGGAAACTCATCGTTCCCGAACACATGTTATGCTATTATTTGTTGATATCTCCACTGGTAATTACGGGTTAGCCATCCCATTAATTAATAGTGGCAACATTATCGGTATAACACATGTGCACAAAGGTGGAGTTTCCTCCTAACTCGATAAAAGAAAAGTTTTGTCCAAACAAAATGAAATGTTTGTGCATGAGAGAGCCTCTGATTAATTCAAGGCACATTTAATGTAATAACTTAATTAAGATCATTCGATGAAGTTAACTATTTTGTTTTAAATTATCTTAAATAGAAAAATTATTATTCCATAATTTTTTTCTATTTTCTATCTTTGGAAACTCAGGTGGAACTTGGAGAAAACTACACAAATTTGGTGATGTGTCAGTAATTGCCGAAATACGGTGCTGAAATATTCAGACAGAAACCAGGGAAAGTAGCGACAAATTTCTCTCTGATCCGCTTTTTGTTTCCACCTTCAAATTAAACCACCGTTAATTTCCACTCCTTTTCTAAAAAACACACAAAAATATGAGTCGTCACTTCAATGCCCAAAACACGTACCTTGTCGCCGCCACCATCGGCTGCCTAGTCGGCGGATCCTTGCTCATCAACACCTTCTTCGGCGTCGCCGACTACCCTCTCCTCCTCTGCCCCCTCCGCAGCCGCGGCGGCCAAGAACCCGGCTCAACCTCGTCATCTTCGCCGCTCCAGCTCCGCGCCATCGTCCATTACGCCACCTCCACCATCGTCCCTCAGCAGAACATGGACGAGATCTCCATCTCCCTCGCCATCCTCCAGAACCTCGCCCCCTGCAACTTCCTCGTCTTCGGCCTCGGCCATGACTCCCTCATGTGGGCCTCCCTTAACCCCGGCGGCACCACCATCTTCCTTGAAGAGGATCCCAACTGGGTAAATTATAATTAATGAAGTTCTTTTTGATAATTTTCTATGCTCCGTTACAAAATGTAAAATCTTTTTTATACCGTTATTGATAATAAATCTGTAGATCTCTATCCACAGATTTATTATCAAATTAGATGATGTGTAAAAGAAACTTTGCACTTGGAGCATAGAAAATTAATGGTTTTTGTTTTATAAATGGAGCCGATGATAAAAAGAATTATCAATGGATCTCCTTGTACATATACTAGGTAAGCTCACTGCTCCGAGACCTGGGCCCCACCCTTGATGCGCACACGGTCCGGTACCGGACGAAGCTATCTCAGGCGGAGGAGCTTCTTCGGCACTATCGGTCGGAACCGGAGTGTTCACCGACGAGGACGTTCCTCCGGGGGAATGAACGGTGTCGTTTAGCGCTCGAGAACCTTCCCGACGAGGTGTACGAGAGGGAGTGGGACGTGATCATGATCGACGCTCCGAAGGGTTACTTTGACGAGGCGCCGGGGAGGATGGGGGCGATATACTCGGCGGCGGTGATGGGGAGGAACCGGAAACGGCCCGGCGTCACGCATGTTTTCTTGCACGACGTCGATCGGAAGGTGGAGAAGCAATATGCCGAGGAGTTTCTGTGCCGGAAGCACTTGGTTAACGGCGCCGGGAGGCTCTGGCATTTCGAGATTCCGCCGGCCGTCAATGTGAGCGTCGCCGCAGCCGCCACCGCCGGCGACCGCGGCCGGTTCTGCTGATGCCCCTGCTTGCACAATTTTTCAAAGCGTAGGCTTGTCATTTTCTCTCTTTTTTCTTTTTGGTAGAGCTTATATCAAAGTTTGACCTTTGTTTTGGGGAAGATGCGTTATAGACCCAAAACTTTTGTTGTCCTTGCAAATAAGTCCTCAGTATCGTAAGATATTGTTCTGAAACTTTATGGAGGATACCTGTATTAAGGGCTACGTAGGATATATTAACATAGAAAATAGAAATTGATTACTGGCAGGAGTAATTCACGGGGAGGGAAACTTCTCTTAAATGTTATGGGAAGAAAGGCTAATTTTGTCACTGAAATTTACGAAATCTTTAAATTTGATATGAAATTCATTTTAAAGTGAGAATACCATTAACGTTTTATTAAATGGGTAAATTTGTCGCTGGACGTTATATTGTCCCAGTTGATAGTTAGATGTGCTTAGATGCCACTAGACGTTTTATTGAAGGGGTTTGATTTGACACAAACATTAAAACGAGAAATTTTTTGTATTAATTTTCCTATTTTATCGGTTTTTATATTGGAAGATGAAATGAAAAAGAAAAATCAAAGAAAAACAATAAAACAAAATCAAACTATAACGATAAATATACCAAGAATAAAAATTAAATAGTTACAAGTATATTATTGAATAGAAAATTTTATTTGGAGAAGAAAGAGATCTATATTCACTATTTTTTTTCTTGAGCTTTAGAAGTAAGGATGATTTGGTAAATTCGTATTCCCTGCGTCCCATAAAGATTGTTCTATTTGACTTTCGAACTTGTGTTTAACTCAATTTTTAACAAAGAATAACTTGTTTAAAAAATTCTTAAAAAAATACTTCATCCATCCCACAAAGGTTATAGGATTTGTTTGGGCATATATATTAAGAAAAGTAGGAGAAAAATAGTGTGTTGACAAAATTACCCTCATGAAAAAGAAAGAAGGAGAAAATTTTGTGGATTCCAATTTTAAATTGAGTGGGAGGAAAGAGAAAAAGTTGTGAATACATGGTATGAGATAAGAGGATAAAATGGTAGAAATGGTGATAGAAAATTTCTGTTTTAGGAAAGTACCAAATATAGTAATGTTGACAACCTTTGTTGAACGGATGTAGTACTATATTTAGAAACTACACACATCTATATTACATATGCATATAAATTATTTGACTTTTTATGTCAATATGTTAAAGGAAAAAAATCATAGATTAAATGTTAAAAACCAAACGAAGCAATCTTCGCGGGATAGAGATAGTATGTAAAAAGTAACAAAAAAGGGATATGCTGCATTACTTTTGGGATGTCCCAAAGAGGAAAGTATTGCATTATTTTTAGAACAGTGAGAGTATTAGATACTGAAACTAACATCTATACATTAGATACATCACTAATTCGCATTTAAAAAAAAAAGATACATGACTTATTAGCTTCTTATGGTAAAAGATGAGAGGACAAATTAACGAATGCCATCTTCACAACAAATTATCAACAAAATGTATTAAGAGGAAAAATAGTGTTGATATGTATTTACAAAAAGTATTTGATCCTATTATCCCTCCACATGGCTTTGTACACAGCTTGGACCTGGGAAGCAAACACAAGTTTTTTAGTGGGATTACATACAGCTACCTTTGTCTCAACAAGTTGAAAGTATGCCTTACGAGTACTTCCATATTAACAAGGCTGAGAGAGAGAAGGAGTACCTGTTCACTAGAAACAACACGAATAGGTCCAATCTTAACAGATACATACTTGCCCTTTGATGATAACCTCTGCCTCACTCGCCCCTACCACATTCAGCTTGTATTAGAAACCAATCTTGCTCCTATCATATGAAATTCTGATACCCTAAACAATTAAAAGTAGAATGAGGATGAGGATAAGTCTCCACGGCTTGCAACTTTGTCGACGTTGGTTATGTTGCGGTGATTCTGGTGGCGTTTCTTTCCTTCTCTTTATTGGGGTTTTTGGGGTAATGTTTTGTCCTTTTGATTTCTCTTCTTTGGAGGTGCATCAGTGTTGTAGTTTTCTGGGTTGTTTTCTTGTTGTGCTGGTGTGGTATGGGTTAGGGTGTGGTATGTTGTTGTGCTGGTGTGGTTCATGGTTCCTGAATGTTGTTACTTCTCTTCCTCTACTCATGGAAGGGAACTTTATTCTTTTATTTTTGTTAATACAAATGCTTGCACTTCAAAAAAAAAAAAAAGCTTATATGATATGCAGCCACAATTTTGGGGATTAGTCATTTAACTTCAGTCTTGAACATTTGTGATGTGGACTGAAGAGAAAACCCAGCACCAGTTACATCATTGTACTTCTTAAACCAATCTATGTTGAGTTTGCTGGCATGATGTTCATAGCACTAATTAACTGTTTAAATTTCCTAGAAGATCAAAAGAAAACGGATGAAATTTTGCACTGGATGTCCATGACAACCCTCTTATGAGGGAAGAATAAAACCTCTGCCTGTTCAAATAATAGCATCTCTAGGTATAAACTTTACACATCTGGAACCAAAAAGATTGATACAAAATCCAGGCTCTCTCAATGCAAAGTTAATCACAAGCATAAATTTGAGATAATTAAATAAAATAAATTCTGCACAAGTTCAAAGTGCAAGTTGCTTCGACTTAAAAGTCTATATATAATGCTATCCTAACATCCAGTGTCAAATAAACAATAAAAGGTGTGTGTAAGACTTAAAAGGTAATAAAGTAAAATTCACATAAGACAGTAATTTTTTTCAGTGGGAATGGAAATTGGGAGTAATAAGGTAAAATAGGTAGGAAAAAGTTTCTGAAAAGGAAACATATCGATTTTGTGGGACATCCTAGATAGGAATATGTATCAATTTTTGTGGGACAGTATACTATAGTTGAGTTGGTAGAATGGCATGTGTTTCGGACATCCTCATTTACAACCAGAGTAGATAAAGAGAAGTAATCAGTCGTATATGTAACTCTTGTCTGTTCCTAAATGGATCAGGGAAAGAAGTTATCTACCTCAGGAATTGACTGTTGCATTACAGATTCAACAGCAACAACCATAGATTGCACAAAGTCATGGCCTCCAGTTCCAATTGCTATAAACCCTCTAAGATTGGGGTATGAGTTGACCTACAAGTTCATAAGATAGAAAAATTAGAAAAAACTTGATAAGTGCACAATCTATGACACGCTAACAGTACACGACAAGAATTTATGGAGTAAATGATTTAATATTTAATCAAGTATTCAGAAAACCTTCTCAACATTCAATTTGGAAACAAACACTCATCTTTTCTATCATAAGTGTTAAGCACACACTCTCATGCACCAGAAGTAAAAAAAGGGGTCACCTTCTTGTCCAACGCAAACCACTCATCAGTAGCATCATCTATGGCAGTACCTCCAATAAGAAGGTTTGTTGTCTGCCCAACCCTTCCTTCTGTTCTCAAAACATTGCAGTAGATGAATTTTCACAGGTGATGAATAAGCAACAACAGAGAGATCAAAAGGGCGACAACAGCAAAGTTAAGAAATGAATTTAACCATAGTGCTAAGCATTTAAACCTTAAAAAACCTAGAACATATTATAGTTAAAAAACAGTAACCTCCCTAAAATATTTGACATTATCAGATCTCAAGTAAAAACGTTTAACTATTTGCTGAACATCAGCAGAAGAAAATGTCACAAGAAGTCTCCATGATTCAGGGACTTGGAAGCTGGCTGAAGCAATGTGATGTATCTATAGATTCTATACAGTGAAAGTAAGTAACTGGGCAAAAAGCCCTAGTGATAAAAAAACAATTATCAAGTTTCTCCTTGCCAGCCAATGACTGTCTGTCTAACCTTTTTCCTCAGCATAACCAAAAGATTCATAAAAACGCTAATAGCAGGAAAAGCATCCAAAATTTTCAGAAGACACAAGAATTACTTGATAAGTCCTAATCTATATTGTCTACAGGCAATATCAACTGATATTGTTAATACTTATAACTAGCATCCTGACTAGCCAGCTCCTATTGATCTTCCACCTATGTAACAACCTACAACATTGTTTACAGTAATTAATCAGACGCTATTCAAATTCAGCAATGTAACTTAAACACGTAGTAGTCGCCCAATTCCACGGGCAGAAAAAAAACTAGCATCTCGGAATTCAAAAACCAGTGGACATTCTATTAAATGGTGGATTAAAAGATTCCGTTTCAGAATCCACAATCTAATTATCTTACACAAGAGGAGGCAAACTGATCACGAAGACAAACCGGAAATGGGTTCCACCGGAGCTTCATGAGGCGAGCCTTCATCACGACCGTCCTCGGATGCTCCGTCGCGAGAGCTAAAGAATCGATCGCGTCTAATGGCGGGAAAATCATCAACCTTGACGGTTGCCCAATTGGATTTCCCAAGAGAAGAAACCAAACAATTGGTGGCAGAAAACGAAGGAAAGATCAAATTTGGAGTCAGAGGTTGACGTACCCTCGCGGCCATCACCGATTGCAACAATCTACGAGAAGCCATTTCCGGCTTTCAGCTCGGAATTCGATTTCCATATATATTTTAGACTTCTTTCTCGAGTATTTTATATCTCCGGCAACCCTACCGGGCCGGGAGGCAATGAGAATTTTTCTCCGTCGCTTACGCTATTGGAGAAGAAATGTAATCCGTACTGCTAAATATCAACATATTCCTTTTTTTTTTGTTTTTTCAGGATTAAAACTCCAACGTTTATTATTAAAAAGTAAAATTTTCTACTTCAACTTTATTTACGACCCTCTATTTCCCTTCCAATGCCAAAAAATTATTATTTTTTCTTATATACATACTTTACCTTTATGAGTGTGGATAGGTTGTGTCAATGGCACACCATGTGTGCCTCTAGATAAAAGAAAGAAGGAAAAAACACGGAAGAACCAGCTCCGCCAACAATAACACGCCGTGTTTCTCGACGACAACTCCGGAATCGTGCGAACTACCATGATCCGTCCTTTATTCCGCGCCCAACAATGAAAATAGAGAGGAATCAAGCCGATCGACCATCATTCTTCACAAACACAACAAAACCAGCAACAAAATCAACCGGTGGCCTTGCTCCGGAGACAAAAACCACCTGTTCGACGCATTTGTTCAGAACTACCACGATCCATCCTCCCTTCCGTGCGTAACAACCAAATTAGAGAGGAAACAAGCAGATCGACATTCCTTCTTCGCAAATTCAATGAAAATATATAACAACAAAATCATCCGGCGGCATTCCTCAAGCGACAAAAGCAATGGCCATGCATTTGTTCAACTGCCCAAAGTGATGCTCTCCGATGACAATATGATGTGTTCCCGAAGAACTATGATGTTACACCCACCCCGACGTTTTGAAATTTTCCGGCGAATGTCTGCCGAGAAACGTGAATTCTGTAAATTGTCGGAATATGATTAATTAATGGAATTCGAGGTTTGGAAGTGAATTTAGAGCTATTTATAAGTGTTTTACATGTTGGACGACAATTTCTGAGCTCCGGGACATTTTTCGGAAAATCGGTTTCGGAGGGCAAAATGGTCACCGACGGGAAAAATTAGGAGATAATCACAAGGATTATCTCCTTAATGGTGTCGGCAGTTTATGGCTGATGAGAGGAGATATTTCTTGGCTTTTGGTCAAGGTATGGCAACCCATACCTTGCCCACTCTCACACATGTCAACATTTGATTTTGCCACCATTTCTTCCATTTTCTTCCTATTGTGTAATAAATTAAAAAGCCATTTCATTTCTTTTTTCTACCCTTATCAGCTGATATCCTATCTCTCTCTCACTCACTTTCATTTTCCAAAATTATCTTTCACACTTAGAAAGAAAAAAAGAAGAAGTTTTTCACCTCTCTTCCCTTTTTCGGCCAGCAAAACTTCTTCTCTGTTCATGCCGATTCTGCTCACTTTAGAGTGCGAATTGGCTCTTGTGGTAGTCAGATGAAATCTTCCTAAACCTCTTGGCTACAACCTTGTAGAAGGAAGATTGAGCCAAAAGTGAAGGGAAGGGCTTCAAAACCTTGGTGAAAGCCGACGGGTTCTGCTGTGATGTTTGCTCAAAAATCCATCTCTTGAGGTTTTGAGTTGGGATCTTCAACAAGGAAGGTCCTACCACTTCCTAAACCTTTCAAATCAGTAGTATTCAAGGTGAGGTTGTGTTGTTTTGGCCAAATATTCACTTTCTTGAAGTTGTCTTATGAGAAGGAAACTCATATTTGTTGTGTTCTTCCATGGCCAAAATTCAAGGAACCATTTGGAGGTTGTGTGTCAACAACAGCAGCTCATCTAGGACTTGGGAGTAAGTTTCACCAAGGTGAGGATCCTCCTTGGTAAAGTTTTATGGATTTCTGTTGATGGATGATTCTGATCTTCAACTATGTTGAAGTTGGTTGCATGTTGAGCAAGTTTTGTTCTTGGCAAATCATGAAATAACATGTGGGTTGGGATTTCAGATTTTGGCCGAAATTTTGGATGTTTATTTGGGTGGATTTTGTTGAAGAAAGTTGGGTAAAATCATATTTTAAGTATATATGACATGTTTTAAAGTTGTGGGAAAAAGTTGGAAATTGTTTGGTAATTTTTGGGTGAAGGCCGAAAATATGAGGATGTGTTTGTGAAGGATTTGTGTAGTTAAAGTATTGAAGGAAGTGGTTAAATGATGTTTTGGTAATGGAAGTTTGATCAAAGTGGTGAAATTGGAAGTTTATAAAGTTTAGGGCTCAAATGGAACTTTAACCGAAATATGGGGCTTGGGGCCGAAAGTTGGAATGGGTTGGGTTGATTTGTTGAAAAGTTGATAAAATCAGATAAGTTTGTAACTTTGTGAAAGTTGGGTGCTAAAATGCACTTTATGGAAATGTTTGGGTAAGAAAGGTGCAAACTTGGGAAAGTTTAAGGAATTCACTATTAAAGGTGAAAGTTAAGGATTTCATAAAGTTTTGGGATAATTTGAAGGTTCTTAAAAGTTTAAGGACTAATAGTGTTTATGGAAAAGTAAAGGAAAATGAGCCACTTTAAGTTTTGGAATAAAGTTATGAACACTTTAAGCATAAAGCGTCATTTCTGTGAAGTTTGGGCAAGTTTGGAAATTTCTGAAAAGTTGAGGGACTGAAGTTGTAATTTTGGATAAATTACCAAAGTAAGTAACTTTAGTTAATAAACTAAAGTATTTCTGTGTTTCTGATTCTGGCAGATAAAGTTTGCGTTTCTGTGGATTCTGCTGTGGAGCGTCTGTGGGCCACAGTAGATTTCCGTTTCTGCTAAGGTAAGGGGTTTAACTTCCTTAATGCGCATTAAATGTGTATTAGGTTAGTTAAGGGCTAGTACCCGGGTCGAGGGTGGGGCCCAGTGACTCCCGGGGCTAGTTACTGGTACGTAGTGGTTCGCGGGGTTTTATGGTTTTGGACTTGTATGTTTATCAAGGGTCGAAGACGGACCCATTCTGCTTTCTGTTAACGACGCATGGGGATGCCGGCTGGGCCGGGGAAGAACTACCCATGGTCGTGCCTTCTGTTATCTGTTCACGGCGCATGGAGATGCCGGCGGGGCCGGGGAAGATCTATCCATGGCTGTGCCCTCGATCGATGGGATTCTGTATACATGCATCTGCATATCACATCACGATATTTAGGGTTGCGTTATCTGTTAGAACATTGCACGCTAACCCTTTTGTGCAGGCAAAAATGTTTTAAAAGTTTTGATTTGACCGTTTCGTACCTACCCCCTTACGGGTTCTTTCGAGAACTCACCCCCCACATATATAACATTTTCAGGGGATCTGGGCAAACGACCTGCGGAGTAGACCTCCCGCGGTGTTCGCTCGCATTCATGCATTTTGAGGTATAATTCTGATTATGTTCGGGGTACTCTCGTTAGATCCCTTCGTGATCTGCTTTTGGATTATCTGATCTCTCTGACGTTGTTTCTCCTTTGTATGTTTAGCAGCAACAACAGTTTTGTTTAGCGAGGTATAATTCCGCTGTTTGGCTCGGCTCTGTAGGCGTAGAGTGCATACTAGACTCATTTAGCACTTCCGGTCTGTATATTATTCGTGGGGAGTTTCCGACCCTACGAAGAGGGCGGAACTCCTTCTGCTTGTATTTACTCTTCTGTTTTTGGTTCTGCACGCGCGATATTCTGTAAAACCACTAACGTGTTTACGGGTGCAAGTTTAGGACTAGAAAGACGTCTTAAAATCTGCAACACATCTTAACCTTAAAACTGAAAGGAAACGTTTTAAGGGACGGGTTTCGGGTCCACAACCTTATCTAAGAGAAAGTTCCGCGATCACCCGCCGCCGGTACCTCCAACCTCTGCAACTACGACGCTTCCGCCAATTCTGGGGCGGTGGGGTGACAAGTTAAGTACGATGAGTTTAGCACCTAAAATGATGTTCTTCTGTATTCTAGAAAGTATGATCTCTCGGTTCCAAAGGATGCGTTTAGTGTCACAAATGATTATCTTATTTTCAAGTATGATGTGCTACCATACAAAAATGATGCACTCGTTCTGGCGACATAATGATGACTCTGATGCAAACATTCCGTTCTATGGAACACAATGTTACGCTTGTTGATAAAGTCTGATATTTGGTTCAAAATGATGTGCTTGGTTTCATGAATGATGCGCTTCTGTAAATGTATGATGTACTTCGATATTGGACAATGTATAAATGTATTCGTTAAATATGATGCTCTTGGTACCATGTATGATGCTCTTGGTTTCAAGTATGATGCTCTACCTTACCAAAATGATACACTCGTTTTGATGACTTAACGGTGCACGCATCTTCTTCAATCTCCTAAAATGATGCCTTTGACGATCACAATGATGCACTTCTGTTGCACTACGATGCTCTCAATTACAAACATGAGGCACCCGTTCTGATGACTTAATTATGCACTCGTTTTCTTCAACATTACAAAATGATAGAGTTTTCAAACTGATGCTCTATGTGCTTAAAATGATGCTCCATTTTGTAAGTATGATGAGCTTAGAACTTAAAATGATGCTCCCTTTGGTAAGTATGTCTATATGGTGTAACGTGATGCTTGTTTTGTTGAAAATTTATATTTTCCATTTATCTGAGCTGATATTCTTCCAATTCATCATTAATTGACATTATTAACTTTATTCCGATAGTTGTGAGCATTATTTGTATACATTTCGTGGTTACATCATTTTCATAAAAAAAGAGCATCATAATTAGTCGAGAGCACGTCATAATGGTATGTAGACATGGTTTTAAAAACCGGACCGACAATAGAACCGTTCGAGCACCAGTTCATGGTCTGACCGGTTCAACCATTTGGATCACCGGTTCAACCGGTTATTTTTTAAAGTTAGTTATTATCACTCATTGCTTATAATTATCATGAAATAATCTAAATATGAAATAATAATGCACATTTTTTATATTAAAATAATAATTTAAAATACAAATTAGTCATTTTATAATAAGGAAAACAATATTCTATATTTTAATTAATTATGTCATTGAAAATAATAATTTAAAATAACTGAAAATTATTTTGTATATTTATATTATAGTTTAAAAATGTTTTAAAATATATTATGAGAAAATATTTAAAAATTAATGTGTTAAATATGAATTTATAAGTAAATGTGGAATAAATTAAAATTAGTGATAAAAATTTGAGAGTTTTTGACAAAATTTTTCAAAAAAATGCAAAAAAAGAAAGAATCACCGGTTTTCCGGTTCACACCGGTTTAACCGGTTTTGACCGGTTCTTGATCAAGTGCTTCAAAACCGAAAACCGGACCGGTTGGCTAACCGGTTCACGGTCCAACTAGTTCGACCGGCCGGTCCGGTCCGGTTTTCGAAACCATGTATGTAGGGGTATCATAATTCTGTCGTTTGCAGGTTGCAGTTTCAGGGCGTGTAACGAATTGTGTCTTTCAGCTCAGGAAATGGCCAGGATTGGAGATCAGCTCCGGTGCGGTCGATTGCGGCTTCTGTTGGCGGATTTTATCGGGTCGGAGAGCGGGTCGTTCAAACGGATCTCCTACAATTGTCGTGAATTAAGTGATTATTGATGGAGGATGAGGTTACCATTGAGTTGCTAACGGTCTGCCGATCCTTAAGGGAGGAGATACGGTGATGATAGGCTGCAATTGAGATATGGAGGGTGGTGGTCCAATTCATCGTGAAGGTCCGACGACAATAAAAACACGGAGGAGAGGAGGGATGACAATTTTGAAATTAATTGGAGTTGGGTACATTCCGGCACATATTTGAGTGCGACACACTATAGCCCGTGCCTTACCTTATTACCTCTAATCAACCATTTTTTTAATTTGCGTACAAAGTCAAATACTCTATATTTTGTGGGACGGAGAGAGTAAAGACATTGCTCGGCCCCCTCCTTCAATGAGTCCCCCTCCAACGTAACAACAAAAAACTTACTACCTCTACAATAAGATTCTAGTATTTGATTGTTGATGTTGTGGTTGTCTCTTTCCAAAATTAAGTGCACCACTTCAAGTTTTCAATAGTTTTGGGTAAGAACCAAGACGAGTTACAATCTAAACTCTTCTTTGAACAAGTCCTCAAATTCCATGGTACTAATTCATAATTTCACATTTTTGATATTGTGTTTGTCATAAATTATTGTTAGGAAGAATTTGCTAATTTTATATATATATATATATATATATATATATATAACTAGAAACGTTGAATTATCATTTACATATAAGTTATATAGTTTTTTACATCAAAATGTTGAAGAGAAAATCATAGATTAAATGCAAATGTTCAAATCTTTTTGAAATGGATTACTTCTTTCCATCGAAACTAATACTCCACTTTTTTCTAGTATTTAGACCGTGTCAATAAAATCTATACGTTTTTTTCAAAAAGAAATTTTGTTATATTAATTTTACTTTATTATCATTCTTTTCTGAACTCACTAGAAAAATTTTTTACTTTTATCTAATATACATAATTTACTTTATTCTCATTTAATCAACATTTCTTAATTCTTTAATCTCTATATCCAATCAAACGTATCAATTTAATGAAACAGATAAATAACTTTTAAGTTTCTTTTTTTTAATATTGACCTCCATATTTTAAGAAGGGAAAATACGCCAACCCAAATTTCATTTTATCCGAGAAAAGTTATTATTTTTTTTCTCAACAAACCATAGATAATCTCTTAACCATTCTATAAAAAAAGTAGAACCAATGTTAGCTTATTTACATAGTAAATGATAAAAATTGTGGAAAATTGAACAATTATTCAATTTTTACTTATATAACATATTGGAATTATATATCTACTATGTTTGCACAAACAAAGTCAAATACTCTATATTTAGTGGGACGAAAAGAGTAAAAACATTGCTCGGCCCCCTCCTTCAATGAGTCCCCCTCCAACGTACCAACAAAAAACTTACTACCTCCACAATAAGATTCCAGCATTTGATTTTTTTGATGTTGTGGTTGTCTCTTTAAAATTATATGCACCACTTCAAGTTTTCAATAGTTTAGGGTAAGATCAGGACGGGTTACAATCCAAACTCTTCTTTGAACAAGTCATTAAAAATCCATGGTACTAATTCATAATTTCACATTTTTGTATTGTGTTTGTCATAAATTATTGTTAGGAAGAATTTGCTAATTATATATATATATATATAATACACACACATATATATACTAGAAACATTGAATTATCATTTACATATAAGTTATACAGTTTTTTACATCAAAATGTTGAAGAAATCATAGATTAAATGCAAATGTTAATGGAATACTTCTTTCCATCGAAACTAATACTCCAATTTTTTCTAGTATTTAGACTATCAATAAAATCTATACGTTTTTTTCAAAAAGAAATTTTGTTATATTAATTTTACTTTATTATCCTTATTTTCTGAACTCACCAGAAAAAAATTACTTTTATCTAATATACGTAATTTACTTTATTATCATTTAGTCAACATTTCTTAATTTTTTAATCTCTATATCCAATCAAACGTATCAATTTAATGAAATAGATAAATAACTTTTAAGTTTTTTTTTTAATATTGGATCTCCATATTTTAAGAAGGGAAAATACGCCAACTCAAATTTCATTTTATCCGAGAAAAGTTATCTTTTTTTCTCAACAAACCATAGATCATCTCTTAACCATTCTATAAAAAAAGTGGAACCAATGTTAGCTTATTTACATATTAAATGATAAAAATTGTGGAAAATTGAACAATTATTCAGTTTGTTTACTTATATAACACATTGGAATTATATATCTACTATGTTTACACAAACAATAACAAGCAAGGAAGCAAGGGGGCCAAAATCCTAGGGTGCTCTCGATGTTCACCACAAGTCCTAGCGCCGTCATGCGCAGAACTCTCCTTCCGGCGTTCGCTATATTCTAGTTTGGCGCTCGGACTCCTTGGCCCGTGGTGTGCCATCTTTCTGGCCGGATTTCATCCCTCACGAGATCCGATCTCATGCGCCAGGCCACTTCGTTCACGTGGGATTCATCGCTGTGGTCGTCCTGTTCGAGGATTAACGGCGCTTCATCTGGTTGTGTTGGGTCCGCTCTCCAGTTCCGGACTCTGCCTACTATTGCCAGCCTCCATTGGATTTCAATGAGGGGTTTTCAAGGTGGCTGGGGGTGGGCCTCCTGCCCTGGTGGTGGTCGGGGCTGCTACTGGGTTGTGGGATTACATTGTTAGCTTGTGGCTGATTCGATGGGGCGGGTCCCGTGCGGCCCAGCTAGGTGGATGTCGTGGTGGCACGAATTTTGGAGTGGGACGCTGGCCTCTGCAGTCGGTGTTACATGGAGCAGGCGAAGGTTCAATAGGCAATGCTCTTCATCTATCGGTGGGGGCTCAGTCCGTACTGGCCTGTCCGTGGCGAGTGTGTTGCTCTGGTGATGGTTGCCTGTGTTGGCGGTTCGGGTTGTTGGTCTTTATCCAAGGAAGTCTCGCTGGGAGTTTACATGGCAGGGGATCTGTTCTTGGGCATCTTTGGCACAGCAGGGTTGGGCATGAGCTCACCCTGCCTGGTGCAATGAAGCCCCAACTTCCGGATTGGCTGGGCAGTGGGTTCCCCCGGTCAGTCTATGTGTGGTTAGGAACCATTACGAGGGCCTTCTTACTTTTTCCGTTTCATCAAACTTTGCTAGTTTCGTTTTTTGGTTTATTATTCAGGACCCTCTTATGTTTTTTGTTTTCGGTTAGACTTCAATTATTTTTGTTTTGTTTAGCTTGCTATCATGTAGGTGGGTTGTCTTGGTAATCACTACTTCTTCGATTAGTTCTCCCCTTAACCGACGATGGTGCGCCGGTACTATTTAACCTTTGGACACTCAGGGTACCTGGAGCCGAATTCAAGATCTTTTTTTCTGCCATAGTGATCATGACCATAGTCATGATTTGCTGAACCTTTTGAGGCAAGACAAGGAGAGCCTAATCGTAGTAGTTTTGGTCTTCTTAAGCAATTCCATTTATGTGGAGATTTTCCCATTCACGGGCAGGTTTATTTATACTCACTCTGGGTACCTTAGTTCGTCGTTTACGACATGTTTGTAATGATTTATCATTAATAAAATAAGTATTTATTTATTAAAAAAATATTCACTCGAAAATAATTGTAAATGCACCGGAACATTTGAGAAATAAAAGTAACCATTTTATGCCTTTGGGCAAACATATATGAACAACATAACATTTGAGAAAAGTAACAATTTGACCACTCACTTTGAAATTTGGCATACATACATAGTTTGTGGTCAATTATATATTCCTCGAGTAAATTGCGTGAGATATACCTAAACTATATGTCTTGTTGCATATCTATACCTAAAAAAAAAATTTGTTGCAAATCTACGTTTAAAGTAAATGTTCGTTGCAGATCTATCCCTCCATTACCTAATTGACGGAAAACGTTGACAGAAGTTTGATTTGGCATTAACGGTGTTTAGTTTTGTGCTAATGTTGGCTTTGGGTCTGGCCTTTACCATCGCATATCTCCTCCACCGTTGCCGCTGCTCTTGCTTCATCAACACCGTCGCTGCAACCATTTCCGCATCAGTCGAGGTTGAGGTCTTATCCTGTCGACTGAAGGTTTTGTTGATCACGGATGGTTTTGTCATGAAGGCTTGCTGAGAGGTGGGTCTTATAATCCTCAACAGGTTGCCAATGGTGGCAAGAAGAAAAATAAATTAACAACCATTTAAATTGTCTGCATACTTTAGAGCTTGAAAAGGCTTGATATATAGGAAAAGAAGCAAGGGAACCTTGTATATCATTCGATTCATCCATCTCGTCTTGCCAGAGAAAATTGTTCCTTATAAGTTGTTGACAAGATAAAAACATACATAGGTCTTAATCATTTCAAAAAAGCAAAATAATATTGTAAATAGAAATCTGAAACCTGTCCTAATCTTAATGCATTGTCAGACTTTGCACGAGACACTAACTGCACTAGCAATAATTCATCTTTGTATTGGTTTTTCGTTAACTAGCTACTTTTTACATCTGAATTTTCCACATTTCACACAATGTCATTATCTTGTACAATTCTACATATATGCCCCAACACATGAAAACTGCAATAATTAGTATATAACAAGAAAGGTAATGAATTATTCAAAGAGTGGAAAAAGAGTAACTTACAAGAGCAGCTTGAGCAGAAGACTGGATTTTTAGGGACTGTTAAATATAATGGATTTTTAGGGAAAATGACAAGTCTTGTGACTAAATTTTTTTAGGGTCTAAAGTGATTGAGACAAAAAAAACCATAAGTTTAGGGTCTAAAGTGAAAAATAAAAAAAGTTTAGTCACAAGACTTGTCATTTTCCCTAAAAATCCGTTATATTTAACAGTCACTTAACTGAATATGACATGATTGAGACAAAAAAACCAAAGTTAAGGGACTCCAATAGGGCAAATTCCTAAAATAGGACATGATTAGGACAATAGTGAAAGATAATGGACTATCCGTGCACTTTACCCAAAGTTAATACAATTAGATTTTCGAATTTATATATATTTGACTCAAATTCTAACAATAAAAAAATCTTAAAATATAACTTGAGAAACTAGACATGTTTATGTTTCATATGCATATAGATTATTTTTTGATTTTATATATTAACATGTTGAAGGAAAAAAATATAGATTAAATATTGAAAATAATTGTATTAACTTTTCTGAAATGAAGGGGGTTTGAGATATACATACAAAAGTCTTATTTTAAAAGCAATGTCACAAATCACCAATTACATAATTTTCATAGAAATTGTGAAACCTCTATTTAATTATCTCAATTAAAAAAATGCATATAAAATTTATTTGTGTTGTCATTCTATGTGTATATATTAGCTACTAAAACTGAGGAAATATCATGCACCGTCGACAAAAAAATCATTAGCAAACAAACTCCTAAAATAGAGCAAAACTTGATTGAGGATCAAGTATAATTGGCTTCGGTAAAATTGAAAACAAATAGTAGTGTATGTGGGTTAAAATGTTTAGTTTCTAAGATAAAGATTTAATTAAGAGCTCTTTTAGTTATATACTCCCTCTGTCCCAAAATTATTGAAACACTTTCTTTATTGGGCTGTCTCTAAATTATTGAAACACTTTCCTTTTTTAGTAAACTTTTGTACATAAATTTACTCAACTATCCCTCATCACTCTCTTCCATCTACCAAGTCAACTCAAAATCAGCTCAACCTAAAACAGCGTGCCCAGTCAAAACGTTTCAAAAATAATGGGACGGAGGGAGCATAATTTAGGATATGTGTAATATATGTTCAAAACTAATTATATGAGGGAAAGTTACACACATACACACATATATATATATATATATATATATATATATATATTACACACAAAAAAAGTTACATGTATAAGGTTCAAAATTTTCCCAAATATACATAGATACCCTATACTTTGAGAAAAGTTAATGGGGGTTCAATGAAGACGTTCTTCTTCTCCGGCCATTCCGGCGAGGCCAACTTTTATTTATGTATAGATATGCAACAGTCATATAGTTTAGGTTTAGCTCACGCAATTTACTCATTATTCCTCACCAACATACATCTACTCTCTTCAATCAGAGGATGTTGCAGCTGGGCCTAGGGTCTGGACGTTGAGTTACTTGAATGATCTCACCTTCTTCATAATCATAAATTGCCCTTTGCACAGGGTGACTTCCTCTGGGTTCACCCCGGAAAATGTATACATAAGACTTTCCCTCTTCATATGAAATGAGATCACTTTCAGGCATTGTTAGAAGAAAGAGAGACGAAGGAGAAAGAGAGAAAAATGAGAAATGGATAAATGCTTTCTTGGTTGTTACCCTATTTATAGTAATGGGAGCCAAAAGGCACTCAACCATTTTTGAAACTGTTGCATGCTTTGAATAAAATTTTAAATTAAAATCGTATAGTTACAGTTAAGCATTACAACCAGTGAATGAACTTTTCCTCAATGTTAAATTAATGATCAGAATAAAAGTTTATCTGATCTTATGCATACATTATTTCAATCAAGATAAAATTGGCGTTATTAGTGATGAATGTCATCACTAATAATTACGGGATCTGTAAATAATAGTGGGGTAATCTCGTAATAAACAGTGATGACACATCAACCATTAATTACACCATATCAAGTATACAAGTTGGAGGTTTTTCTCCAACCGGGTTAAAGGAAAATAATGTCCAAAACATTCTTACCGCTCCAACGCTCCTAAAATGGGGACGATTTGAGTCGGTTTAGGTAGATTTTTTAATTTTGATGATATATGTGAGGATTTTATGGTAATTTGGCAGAAATTTGATAACAATGGAAAATTTTTGTTTCCCTCAAACAAACCCTTGTTTTGCTAAAATAATTAATTGATCATTAAAGTGCGCTTACTTGTATATATCTATGGGCTAAAGTCCACCCATTGCTTTAATTATTGTTCTACAAAGATCCCATTTTAAAAATTTTGTATCGTTAAGGTCCCATTTTAAAAGTTTTTCTCCATTCGTGGTCATTTTCTGTTGATGATTGGTTAAGTTAAACGGATCGTTGAGAAAAATAATAATTTTAATCAATGAAATTTACTTTATTGAAAAAATCTATTTGTGCCATAAGTTTTGAGTATAACAATTTAATCGCCCCAAACAATTATAAACTTAACGATTCTAATCAAAAGTTTTCAAACTTTACCTAAACCCACCACAACCGTCGGACCACAACTGTCCACCGCCAAAAAATCCGAAATGGAGAAAAACCACCACTTGGTCGTAGATTGGAGCCTAGGGTTGCCGGATCGCAGCCCTAAACCGCTAGATTGCGAGCTCATGCCGTAAATCGGTGACCCTGGGTCACAATTCGCCTGTCTGGGGCAGCGATTCGCCGACCTTGGCCCACGATTCGCTTGCTTGGGGCCGCGATCCTAAAGTTAAAGCTGTAGGACACTGCCAGAAGGATACGACATATAGAATGTCTAGTGATAATACCCACTGCTGCCCTCTACCTACGTTTGCATAACGCTGCATCCACATTTACCTTGATAAAACCCGATAGCGGCGTCATCCATCCTGTCGAGGCCACCTCCTGCGTTTTCACTGGAGGGGGTTGTTGGGCTCCTTGCCAACCGACAATCCAGTTCCGGATTGTAACTACAAATGTGGAGTGTCTAGTACATTTAAAGTTGAAAACCACATGGTTACGATTTCTCCAAAGAAACCACGTTGTAACTGCAATTAGTAAAAGTTTGTCCTCACTCTGACGAAACTCTTCATAGTACCAATCACACCAATTACCTCAGCCACTGGGCTAATAATCGCCACACTTCCTGAGCATAGTGGCATTCCCAGATAAAGTGGCAGGCAGTTTCCTCCCCAGAGTTGCACACAGAACATGATGCATCCACTGGAACTCCTCTATTTGATAAACCATCACAATTGGGTAAAATATCAAGACAAGCTCTCCAAAACAATACCTGGATACTAGGCGGAAGATGAGGACGCCAAAACCATTTCCAGTAAACTGAGGTCTCCAGTGGATTAACCTGGTGTTGAATGGCATACGCTAAGTAGCATGTTGATCTCACTGTAAATTGACCATTATCTTCCATTCCCCAAGTAAAAATGTCCACCGATGACCGCGGACTAAGGGGAATAGATTTCACCATGCTCGCATCTGTCGGGTGGAAGATAGCATCAACGTCGCTTGTCTTCTAGGAATAATTGCTAGAATCTATCAGATCTGAAACTCGCATGCCCTCTAGAGGAGTGATAGGCTGCGGTATCAAGTCGGATGGGAGTCATTTATCCGACCAAACCGATACAAAGGCTCCGTTTCCAATCCTCCAGAAACCACCATTGCGCAGAACATCTTTGCCCGCAAGTAAGGCATGCAAGATGATTGAGCCGAACTTGGGGAGAGAAGTAACTTGAAGAAAAGATTCCTGATAATAATATTTGCCTACGAAAACTCATGCTACCAGGGAATTTGGGTTATGAATCAATCGCCAACCCCGCTTTGCCAAAGTTGCTTAATTTGTTGAAAGCTTCAATATCCTTGAATCCGTACCCACCAGCTCCTTTGGTTCGACATAAACGATCCCAAGCATACCAGGTTATTTTCTATTCTTCCACATCTCCTGCTCATAAGAATTTAGATGATAGCGATCGTAGCTCAACCACTATTGTAGTCGGGAGCAAAACACAACTCATCAGATGAGTTGGGAGGGCCTGAATAACTGCTTTAATCATGGTACCTCTACCGCCCTGGGATAATGTTGTTGCTGTTGTCCCAAGTAGGCAGCCAAGAGGGGGGGTGAATTGGTTGCCCTCAAAAACTTTTCGAAATAACAAACCAAAAGAACCAACTCGATATCAACCCGTTTAGAAACGCGAAACTTTAGCAAGAATGAAAACGACACCAGAGTTTATAGAGGTTCGGTCTGAGACCTACGCCCTCTCCTCAAGTAAACAACTTGAGAGTTCTTCCACTATACTTTAACAAGGTTACACCAAGAAAAGTACAAATAGTTTTTCCCAAGACTCAACTAAAAACCTAACTATGGTTTTCCCAAGGCTCACCAAAAAACCTAACACACACCCAAAATAGTTTTCCCGAGGCTCACTAACAACCTAAAACAAATCCCTGTTTGGTTTTCCCGAGGCTCACCAAAACAAACCTAAAAACACTTTGATTTTTACGAAAATCTAAACCTGTTGAGGTTTTATCGAAAACACACAAAACGGTTTTTCAAAAAAAATTTTTTCTCTCTCGAAATAACCCAGAAAGGCTACAAAGATGATGAAGCTAGTTCTTCTGAAGACTGATGCTGGAGAGCTTGACTTGACTTGCTTTGCTTATGAAACGAAAACTTGAATGCTTGTCAATGGGAGAAGTGGTTCTTCGCAAGTTCGAAGTCTGTATTTAAAGAATCATAGGAGGAGCGTCTTGGAGCTTCTGCAACGTCTTTCTTCGTTTTGAAATCTAGGTAAAAACGCCAGATTTATCTCCACCAAAATCGGCTGGAAGTTGAAGACGAAAATCAAGGAGAAGAGTCCTACACGAACTCAACATCTTTTAAACCTGTTTATGCGCTAATGGGCTGAATTCGAAATTCAAACTAGAGGCCCATTAGGTGTAAGACGAAGCCCACAAGCAGTTTATGAACTTAAAGGCTAAATGTCCGAAACATGCATAACTTTTCTAAACTTTACAAAAAGTCCCAAAACTTTGTTATCATCAAAATCCTTAAAGTCAACAATCTCCCCCTTTTTGATGATGACAAAACATTTTAGAGTTTTGAGAAATTGTTTGAAAATCTCCCCCTAAGTAAAACACATTTTGAGAATTTGTAAGCATCAAACTCTTTGTAAAAATTCCCCCTTAGTAAAACATTTTTTTTAACACAGGCGAAAACAAGAATTTAAGCAACTCAGCATCAGTATCAATAACAGAATTACCTCATAAACTCCTAACAACTTCTCCCCCTTTGTCAAAATCAAAAAAATCAAATAAGACAAGTGATGTAACCAAATTAAGGCATAGTAGAAGTGTAGCAGCAATATGTGTGTACAATCCCAGAGAATTGAAAAGTAAACAAGGTCTGAAAAGTAGAAAGGAGAACCCAGAAAATTAAAAACAGATACGAACAAACTAGTTGAAAACAGATTTTTCAAGGCTGGGTTGGGGATTGGGGATGAGTAGTCCATGATTCTGCTGGGTCTGCTGGAATGGTCTCATCATGAACTGGCACTTCTGGTGTCACAGCTGGTGGTGTCTCAACGGATTGAGCTGCTAATTCAGATTCCTTAGCTGCATCCTCAACACGTTTAGATGCTTGTTCCCTGATGATTCTTTCACGATTCTGCTGTCGAGCAACCCTTACTGCGTTGTTTTCCCTTAGTTTAGCCAAAGCCAGATCGTGCTTGCTTTGGATCCTCACCCATGTGCCATCTGCAGCTTGCTTGAAGCCACTTTTCTTTACAGTAGTGCTGATGAGGTACGTGGAGCTCTCCCAGGTTTCCATCTCTGCTTCTGTTCCGGGTACCTTGTTCTGCTCAAGGAATCCACTGATTAGAGTAGCGTAGGGCATGTGCTCCCCATGACTTCCCTCAACAGAGAGTCCGAGAAGTTGGACTACTCTTCTGCCAAAGTCTATTGGCATACCGTGGATTACCTTGTACATTAAGCACAAGTCACCCCAAGTGACTATTTGCGTACCTTCCTTCGGAAACAGAATTGCCCCAAGAACCCAATGTAGTACCCGATGGCTGAGCTGAGTGAACATCATAGCAGTAAATTGATAGGGCAGGGCATCCAAAGGAATTCCTAGGTCACCAAAAAAGTATTGAAAGGCAGTGTTTCTCAACTCTGGAGTGTCGGGCTCCTCTACCTCGCAGCCTAGTACTCCTAAAGCAGCTGAAAATTGATCATGTGTGATCATTATAGTTCTCCTTTGAACCCTTGTCACTATACTCAGTTCATCCGAGGTCACTTTCAGTCTAGACAAGAATTCTGGAACTAAAGCTCGAAAACCCCTTGCCTTTGCTGAGACGAATGGCATCAGGCCATAAAAGTCTAACCACTCATTCACTTCACTTATCTTGAAAGCCTCCACTGATTCCCCAGTGATAAAGCAATTTCTGAGAAATACTGAAAACTTAGGGTTTACCTAAACAGGTTGAAACCGTGCTTTTCCTGGAGTCTCTGATCTCTTTGTCTTCTTGGCGGTGGCAGCCTTTGGTTTCTTTGCAGTAGGGGGACTGGAGATGACTGCTCGCTTGCGTTTCCCAGAGGAGGAAGCGGCAGGAGCGGCCAAAGTGGACTTCCCTTTTGAAGAGGGGTTTGTTGCAAGTCTTTGCACACCGGCCCCTCGTTTGCGAGTTCTGCTGGAAACTGGGGCTGTAGGCCTGCTTTTCTTTTTCTTTAACCCTGCCAGGAAGCTCGCCAGAGTTTCTTCAAACTCATCCTCCTCCTTCGAGGAGACGCTAACCACAGAAGAAGCGCTACAAACTGGACTCGCCACGGGGCTGAACTCTGGTGCGACACGCGGCGGTCCTTGAAGAGTTTGACCGAGCCCAATTCCTAGCCGAGCAAGATTTTCGGCAACTTGGGTCAAGAAATCCTGGTCTTCAAGGAATTTATCTTCAGATTCTGGGACTGGCTTTATCGGGTTGAGATCTGCAAGGGTTTCTGAAACATCCGTCTTTACTCGCGCCTGAACTCGAAAATCCCCATCGCTACTTGTGCTGCTTGAATAATGTGGTTGATTCGCTGGTGAAGAATCAGAAATTGGAGCAACAGGATTCGAATTTGAGGCTGAAGACATTCTGATCGTTTTGGGGGTTTAGGGTTTCAGGGTACAGGAACATGATGGGTTTAGGAGAGGGCTGAAAGTAAAAAAACCGATAAAAAGGTTTTTTGCGAAAGTAAACCTTTCCCTTTTCGAAACTCAACACATCCCCTTTTAAAAACTCTTTTTAGAAGCGAGAAAGCGTTTCAAAAACCGTTTGGCCTTTCAAAAAAAATTCTGGAATATTCATGTACACAATTAATATAAAGGAACTTGTGTTTCGCAATTTGTGAAATTAATTTTCACATTGCATAACATTTATCCTTTTTGACAGACTTTCAATGGGTTTAGAGATACATACCTGATTTTCACCTTGGATTGCTCATGCCCAATTCTCTTCTGATAAAAGTGAACCTCTCTTCATTCAGAGGTTTTGTGAAGATGTCCGCTAGCTGATGATTTGTATCAACAAACTCAAGTAGAACATCTTCGTTAGCAACATGTTCTCTAATAAAGTGATACCTTACCTCAATGTGTTTAGCTCTTGAATGGTGGACTGGATTTTTGGCTAAACAAATTGCACTTGTATTATCACATTTAATGGGAACTTTTCTAAAATTGAAACCAAAATCCTTCATTTGTTGTACCATCCACAAGATTTGAGCTACACAACTTCCTGCAGCTATGTACTCAGCTTCTGCGGTTGATAAAGCAACTGAATTTTGTTTCTTTGAAAACCAAGAAACTAGGCAGCTTCCCAAAAATTGACAAGTTCCGCTTGTGGATTTTCTATCCACTTTGCTTCCTGCAAAGTCTGCATCAGTAAAACCATGAAGCTCAAACAAGGTATCTTTAGAGTACCATAATCCGAGAGTAGGAGTGTCAACTAAGTATCTGAAGATTCTTTTGATGCATTGCAAGTGAGATTCTTTAGGGTCAGATTGGAATCTTGCACAAAGACATACACTAAAGATAATATCAGGTCTACTTGCAGTAAGATAAAGTAGAGAGCCAATCATGCTTCTATAAAGCTTCTGCTCAACCTGTTTACCCTTGGAATCTTCATCCAATTTTACCGTTGCACTCATAGGTATTGGGCTAGGCTTTGCTGTAGTGTAGCCAAATTTCTTCAGGATGTCCTTTATGTACTTGGCTTGACTTATAAAAATCCCTTCCTTTGATTGCTTTATTTGTAATCCAAGGAAGTAGCTTAGTTCGCCCATCATGCTCATCTCGAATTCTCCCTGCATTAACTCAGAAAACTCCTTGCACAAGGATTGATTAGTTGCACCAAATATTATATCATCAACATAAATTTGCACAAGTAACATATCCTTCTCACAAGACTTAATGAAAAGAGTATTGTCGACTTTTCCTCTTGTAAAACCATGATCAACTAAGAAAGTGCTCAACCTTTCATACCAAGCTCTAGGAGCTTGCTTTAAACCATAAAGAGCTTTTTGTAATTTGTAAACATGGTTTGGAAAGTGAGGATCTTCAAAACCGGGAGGTTGTTCTACATAAACTTCCTCTTTTATAAACCCGTTTAGAAAAGCACTTTTCACATCCATTTGAAAAAGTTGAATGTTCATGAAGCATGCAAATGCACAAAGCATCCTTATTGCTTCAAGTCTAGCCACAGGAGCGTAAGTTTCGTCATAGTCAATCCCTTCCTCTTGTGAATAGCCTTTGGCAACTAGCCTTGCCTTGTTTCTAGTGACAATACCATTTTCATCAAGCTTGTTCCTAAAGACCCATTTAGCACCAACTATAGAGTGGTCTTTTGGTCTTTGCACTAAAGTCCATACCTCATTCCTTTTGAACTGATTCAGCTCTTCTTGCATGGCGTTTATCCAGTTTTCATCTTGTAGTGCTTCATCTATGTTTTTGGGTTCTACAAGAGAAACAAAGGCATTAAACGCACAAAAATTCTTTAAAGCTGAACGAGTCATTACCCCTTGGGTTATGTCACCCAGAATGTTCTCCTGAGGGTGGCTGGATTTATGCTTGAATTTCCATTCGTGAGGTAGGTCTTGAGATGTCCGAATCTGCGATCAATCTTGATCTGCTGGTTCCGTCTCAACGGGTTGAGACGTACTCTCCGCATTGTTTTCTTTCTGAGTTTCAGCTGGATCGTTATTCTGACCTTCAGGAATATCATCCTCTTCTCTGAAAACAGGGTTAGTCTCATCGAAGACAACATGTATAGATTCCTCTACCTTCAAGGTTCGTTTATTGAAGATTCTAAAAGCTCTACTCTTTAAAGAATAACCAAGAAATATTGCCTCATCATTTTTTGAGTCAAATTTCCCTAGTTGCTGTTTATCCAGATTCAGAACAAAGCATTTACAGCCGAAGGTATGAAAATGAGAAATATTCGGCTTCTTACCCTTCCATAGCTCATAAGGTGTCTTGTTTAGGATAGGCCTAATCAAGACTCTATTGAGTATGTAGCATGAGGTGCTTGCTGCCTGAAGTATTTAGGGAGAGAGTAGTCATTGAACATTGTTCTTACCATTTCCTCAATGGTTCGATTCTTCCTTTCCACCACACCGTTTTGTTCCGGTGTCCTTGCACAAGAGAGATTGTGAGATATACCAAGAGAAATACAAAAATGATTTCATTTCTGAATTAACAAATTCTCCACCATTGTCACTACGTATAGCAACAATTTTCTTACCTTGCTCATTTTAAACTTTCTTGACAAAGTTGACAAAGTTCTCGCAAGTCTCACTTTTCTTAGCAAGGAAGAATGTCCAGGTATATCTTGAATAATCATCAACAATAACTAGACAGTAACGTTTACCTCCAAGGCTTGTAGTTGAGATGGGGCCGAAGAGATCCATGTGTAGAAGTTCTAGTACTCCTGTCGTCGTCACAACCTGTTTAGATTTGAATGAGGCTCTTGTTTGTTTGCCTTTCAAGCAGGCTGCGCATTCTTTGGTCTTATCAAACTTGATTTTCGGCAGTCCTCTTACTAGATCCTTCTTCAGCAGCTTTGCAATCGTATACATACTTGCATGACCTAATCTTTTATGCCACAACCAACTTTCATCTTTGTTAGAAGCAATGAGGCATTTCACATTGAATGAATATAGATCATCTAAATCAAAGGTGTACACATTTCCACATCTCTTTCCAACGAATTTAGTGTTGTTGGACGATTTGTCCAAAACATGGCATTGATCGGATTTGAATATAACATGGTAACCACTATCACAAAGTTGACTAATACTCAACAAATTGTGTTTTAGTCCTTCAACAAGTAAGACATTGTTTATAGCCGAAGAACCAACCTTACCAACCTTACCAATACCAAGTATTTGACCTTTGCTATTGTCACCAAAGGATACCGTCCCTCCTTTCCTTGGGGTAAAACTGAAAAACTTACTCTTATCCCCGGTCATGTGTCTTGAGCAGCCGCTGTCCAAGTACCATGTGTGTTTCTTCAGGACCTCAGATTCCGCAGTAGCCATTAGGCACGTCTCAACGGGTTGAGATATCTGTAGCTCGGTGTCAACAGGTTGACAGCTCATGAATGTGATGCTTTCTTCGCCTTCTGTTAGACACAGGTGTGCTTCTTCCTCCTCATTTGAGGTTGAATCATCTGAGTTCGAACAGCTATCACTCCAGGCGGCCATTCCCTTTAATCCAGGTTTCCTCTTTTTGAAGGTTCTCTTTTTGTCTAAATTTTCCTTCTGTTTCTTTGAGTTACCTTCATTTGCTGGACAGTCGAACTGCATATGGCCTTTTCCACTGCAATTGTAGCAGATCGGAGGTTTGAAGGGGCTTCTCCTTTTGTCCTTCATTTGTTGGTACCTTCCTTTGTACTTGAGCAACTTCTTGATCTTTCTTGCTATCATGGCTGTTTCATCGCCTGTCTCTTCCTCATCTGTAGAACTCTCTTGATTCTTTTGCCTTCGTAGGCGATAGACTTATTTTTCCTGTTCATCTTTTCATCTTCTCTATCCTTCATTTCATAAGTCATTAGTTTGCCAAATAATTCATCAACACTAATGGTTTTGATACTACCTCCTTCACTTATAGCCTCCACGGTACTTCTCCATGATGGTGGTAAGCTCCACATAATTTTTCTTACCAATTCTTCACTCTTGTAGATCTTACCGTATTATCTCAAGGGTGTGATTATCTCATTGAACCTTCTGTGCATGTCTGCAATGGTCTCCTTTGGATCCATGGCAAACATTTCATAGGCTTTGACCAACATGAACATCTTGGTGTCCTTGACTTGGTCCGTTCCTTCGTAAGTCACCAGAAGCTTGTTCCATATCTCATGTGCACTGTCACAAGCAGAGACAATATTAAAAACATCAGGAGTTAAAGCACAAAGAATTACATTTACCGCTTTGGCATTCAAGGTGCATAGTTTGTCATCGTCAGGAGTGTAGTCCTTGAGAGGTTTCGGCTCCACCATTCCATCAGCAGTAACAATAGTTGGAATGTGAGGTCCTGCTTTAATGATTCTCCATAGATGGTGATCTTGCGCCTGAATGTGGTTTTGCATTCTTGTCTTCCACCAGTTGAAGTTTGCTGAATCAAATAGTGGTGGTCTAGATGGGTTGTACCCTTCAAGAATCATGCTTGGAACCGATGCCATTTGATCTTTGGATCTGAAACCGCGAGGTTTTATAACAGATCACCGTGTGCTCTGATACCAATTGTTGTCCCAAGTAGGCAGCCAAGAGGGGGGAGGGGGGTGAATTGGTTGCCCTCAAAAACGTTTCGAAATAACAAACCGAAAGAACCAACTCGATATCAACCCGTTTAGAAACGCGAAACTTTAGCAAGAATGAAAACGACACCAGAGTTTATAGAGGTTCGGTCTGAGACCTACGTCCTCTCCTCAAGTAAACAACTTGAGAGTTCTTCCACTATACTTTAACAAGGTTACACCAAGAAAAGTACAAATAGTTTTTCCCAAGGCTCAACTAAAAACCTAACTATGGTTTTCCCAAGGCTCACCAAAAAACCTAACACACACCCAAAATAGTTTTCCCGAGGCTCACTAACAACCTAAAACAAATCCCTGTTTGGTTTTCCCGAGACTCACCAAAACAAACCTAAAAACACTTTGATTTTTACGAAAATCTAAACCTATTGAGGTTTTATCGAAAACACACAAAACGGTTTTTCAAAACAATTTTTCTCTCTCTTGAAATAACCCAGAAAGGCTACAAAGATGATGAAGCTAGTTCTTCTGAAGACTGATGCTGGAGAGCTTGACTTGACTTGCTTTGCTTATGAAACGAAAACTTGAATGCTTGTCAATGGGAGAAGTGGTTCTTCGCAAGTTCGAAGTTTGTATTTAAAGACTCATAGGAGGAGCGTCTTGGAGCTTCTGCAACGTCTTTCTTCATTTTGAAATCCAGGTAAAAACGCCAGATTTATCTCCACCAAAATCGGCTGGAAGTTGAAGACGAAAATCAAGGAGAAGAGTCCTACACGAACTCAACATCTTTTAAACCTGTTTATGCGCTAATGGGCTGAATTCGAAATTCAAACTAGAGGCCCATTAGGTGTAAGACGAAGCCCACAAGCAGTTTATGAACTTAAAGGCTAAATGTCCGAAACATGCATAACTTTTCTAAACTTTACAAAAAGTCCCAAAACTTTGTTATCATCAAAATCCTTAAAGCCAACAGTTGCTTCCTAACTTGATAGTCATTTTGTAACTCTTTCAATCAAGAACTCATATTGTACTACTTTCTTCCGTCCTAGCAACCACGGAAAACCAAGATAACGATCGGTGGTAAGGCACTTAGAAGTACCTAACAACCTGCAAAGCTCCTGTCAACGAGTATTGTTAATAGATGGGCTGAAGAAGATAGAAGACTTACGAAGATTCACCCTTTGGCATGAAGCAGCTTCAAAAGTGTTTAGGATATGTAGTAGGTTGCGGATAGCCACAGAAGAATCATGAATAAAAAGAATGGAGTCATCTGCAAATAATAGGTGGGAAATCCGAGGACTTCGCTCATGAATCCTCACCCCCATAATGCTACCCTTCGTTTCAGCTCCACGAAGAAGCGAGCATAATCCTTTCGTGACAAACAGGAATAAAAACAGGGAGAGAGGGTCTCCCTGCCTTAGATCTCGAGCTGGTTGAAATTGAGCTGAAGGTGAGCCATTAATTAAAGTTGAGAAAATTACTGATTCCACACAAGACATCACAAGATTAATCCATCTGCATGGGAACCCCAACTTAGTCAATACAACGTGCATAAAATTCCACTCAACCCTGTCGTAGGCTTTGGTCATATCAAGTTTGATTGCCATTGCTCCACTTTTCCTATTTCGAAAAGAATTTATACGATGGCAGGTTTCCAATGCTATCAAAGCATTATTAGTGAGGAAATGGCCGGGAACGAAAGCACTTTGTGTCTCAGAGATTAAATGGCCCATTAGTGGTTTCAGTATGTTCACAATAACCTTTGAAACAATTTTATATAGCACATTACAGAGTGTAGCGACGAGATTTCGACAGGAGTAGCCACAAATCTGTTTAGGTTAGGTCGATTGGAAATCTAAAACTTGGTCCGCACAAGCTCTAGATCCGTTAGTCAATTACAATCAGAAATAAAAATTCTCGATTGCCCAAAATTGGTACCACAGGGTTTATTTCATATTTTTGCTTGATTTTTATTTATCCTTTTATTTATTTGATTTTAATTAAAGATTTTTCCCCTAAAATTACTAAACATTCAATTAGGTCATTTTACTTTCTTTTCTTCCTTCTTTTTTTAAAATTAGTCAAGTTATGCTTAAATTAGTTAATTAGTTAATTAGATTAAGTTAGCTGTTAAATACAAATCTGGGTAAAAATCGATTGTCAACACAGAGACTTATTGGTTTGAAATCCGATAGAGAAGTCGGGTCCTTACACTTTGGTATAAGAACAATATATGTTTCATTCAAATCAGTCGTGACCACCCCTGATTCTAAAATATTCAAATCAAAAGAAGTTACCTCATTTCCGACGATATTCCAATACTTTTGGTAAAATAGGGGCGGAAAGCCATCCGGGGATGGGGAGTTCAAGGAGTGCATCTGAAAAAGTGAAAGCCAGACTTCCTCTACAGTATAAGGAGCTAGCAGCTTTTGGCACATATCCTCTGTAACTTTTCTGTCAATCCCTGATATCACTATGCTTACTCGATGTTGGCCACCCACCGTGAAGATATCTCCGAAGAACCTGACCGCCTCCTTTTTTAGATCTCCCAGCTCTGTTAGTTCCTGACTTGAAGGCGACTTTAACTTCCGAATCAAGTTCTATTGCCTGCGGCCCGAGGCCGATTGATGGAAGAATGATGTGTTCCGGTCATCATCTTTTAACCATAGTTGTCTTGCTCTCTAACTCCAAAATTCCTCCTCTCTGCCCAGAATTGCATGTAAATTACTCTCCAACTGACGGCGTGCCAATATATCAGTCGGAGAAGTACTACTTACTAAACCTTTTCAATTTGGCTTTCTAACTTCCGAATCTGGTTAGGAATATCCCTAAACTCCTTCCGGTGCCACTTGCTCAACCGCCCCCGACAGGTATTCAACCGATCAGATAGGCTTTTATTTGTTCTTCCCATGCAGAATCTACTCTCCCTTCGCATCTCGCATCGGAAGACAACATTTTCTCAAACCTCCATACTCTTCGGACTGCTCACTCCCTACCGAGAACTTGGACTTCCACACCAAAATGATCTGATCTAGCGAAGTGAAATTTACGCACCCAGCTAGTTGGAAAACACCTTCTCCAGTCCGAGGAAGGCAGAGCACGATCTAGGCGTTCCTAAATGTAAGCCCCACTTGTTACATTCTTTGCCCAAGTGAATTTAGGCCCCAAAATTCTCCACCCACCTTTTCATGAGCCCACATAATTTCGTTAAAGTCCCCTGCTACAAGCCACGACAGCAACGTATTCAAACAAGCTAGTTGTCGTAGTAGATTCCATGACTCCATCCGATGAGTTGTGTCCGGGTGGCCGTAGAACCCGGTGAAACGCCATTCCACCCCCAAAGCTTTGATTCGGACGTCAATACACACCTTGTTTACAGACAGAAGCTGAATTTCCCATTGAGGATTCCACAAGAGCGCAAGGCCTCCAGGCGGCCTTCACTCAGTACCGCCAAACAGGAAGCAAAGCCCAATCTCCTTCTAATCATGTCCATCTCCGCCTCTGACTAGTGAGTTTGAAGGAGGAAGAGCCACTACGTGGGAAGACATTACTCATCTGCGGCCCGTCTTGCGGTTTGGGCAGCGATGAGCCCATTTACTGTGATAAATGGCCCGATTCTTGGCGCATGAGTTTTCGCGGCCTTGGCCGCATGATAAGGCCGCGATAAATTTTTTTTTTTTTAGGGTTTCTCTTCTCTTTTCATCCGCCTCCCTCACATTTTTCTCATCTTCTTCATTCTTCCATCTTCATCTTCTCCTTCATCTTCTCCTTCATCTTCTTTCACTTCTTCTTTCAGTTCTTCTTCATCTTCTTTTCTTTCTTTCTCCTTTAATCTTTTCTTTTTCTTCATCTTCTTTTTATCTTCCCCTTCATCATCATCTTCTTAAATTCTTCTTCATCCTTCTTCTTCTTCTTCTTCTTCTTCTTCTTCTGTTTTCCTCTTCTTTCTCTCCCTTTTATCTTCTCTGTTTTCTTCTTCATCTTCTCCTTCTTCTTCTTCTTCTTCTTCTTCTTCTTCTTCTTCTTCTTCTTCTTCTTCTTTTGTTTCTTCTTTTTCTTCTGTTTCTTCTTCTTCTTCTTCTTCTTCTTCTTCTTCTTCTTCTTCTTCTTCTTCTTCTTCTTCTTCTTCTTCTTCTTCTTCTTCTTCTTCTTCTTCTTCTTCGTTTTCTGGGTTCACTTGGACGAATCCGGATGAACATTCATCCGGATTCGTCCACTTTTTTTTTGTTTATTCAAACCGTTTACTGCGGCCATGGCCGCAGTGAGCCGCAGTACGTACCGCGGCCGACGCCGCAGTGAGTTCGAAACTGCGGACATTTCAACTGCGGCATTCACTGCGGCCGTCGCCGCAGTTGGTACCACGGGCCAACTGCGCATTGGGCCGCAGTGAGGCCTGTCCTCCACACGTAGTGAGCAGTGCCGGCTTCAAATTAGAACAGAGACGGCGAAGGGCGGCCACGGTACTCGGTGACCTGAGCCCCTGGCAATTAAGTGTCACCAAAGCCATGAAAATTAATCCGATTGAGATCCTAGACGGTCAGAAGAACAAACAAATGGAGGAGACGGTCCTGAAAGAAACTGTAAAGACGACAGTCGCGAGAGAGAGACCGATCGAAGAAAACCACTGTTGTGTGGCGGCGAGAAGGCGGCAAAAAAAACTAGAGTGTCACATAAAGAAATAAAATCTTTTTAAAACATAACCTTAATGGTACAAATTTTTATAAAACTATGGCCGCACTTTATCCATCCGTATGTCTATAGGTTATACGCATACAGAATTAGAATATGACCACCTGTAGCTCATCAAAAAAAAAGACCACTGTGTATATTTATTAAAAAGAATTAATGCGGGTAAATCCGTTTATCTGTATTGTTAGCCGTTCAAAAAGAATAGGAATATTAATAAAGTTATACTCCATAGTCCATAACTAGGATTTGTTTTCCCTCATTTTGTGGCGAATACATAATACTAACATTTAGGAAGTATAAGTGTAATTAAAAGGTTCATTATTGCAATGTAAAAAATGTCATCTTCAATTACTAAATTTAAATTTAAATGTTAATTAGTGTTGTTCTTACTTTTTGTATTACCAGCGCCAATAAAGTAAAAATATCTACTCCATTCATTCCAAAAAAATTGTAAATATTTTACTGTATACAAAGATTAAAGAGTGCAAGTTAAAGACTTGATGTTAATAAAGTAAAACTCTTATATTCCCTTCATCCTAAAAAATTATACATTTGTTTTTGTTGTTTTATACTTTATCTATGATATTATTTCATGATTGTTTAGAAATTTTAAGTTATATAATTCATATGAAAATCATAATTTAAAATCTAAATTTTATAAATATATTTTTGTAATTTTTTCACTATTTATCTTTGCAAATACTTGAGTCAAACTTTGAAGCTTGGAAAATGAAAATCCAAATATATCAATTTTTTTGAGGATGAATGGAGTATAAAAAAGTTTTTCTCCTGAACACATTTAAAATTGATATTTAAAAGTTTTTCTGCTGAACATATTTTTTTGAAATTTTTTTATATTAACATATTGGTGGTACCCATGGTAAGAAATAACCAAGATAAAGGACTAAAAGGGTAAATAACAAGCATTGCACTTTTGAGGAATAACAACTCACACAGGTGTCCAAACGAGATTACTCCGTGTTATCAACGACTTAAAACGGACGAACGAGATTGTTTTAAGCTTCGAGCCCGAGGCCTATATAAAGCATAAGTTAGGGGTGTTCAAAAAACCCGCAAAA
Organism: Stellera chamaejasme; assembly: GCA_024586325.1. Taxonomy (NCBI): domain Eukaryota; kingdom Viridiplantae; phylum Streptophyta; class Magnoliopsida; order Malvales; family Thymelaeaceae; genus Stellera; species Stellera chamaejasme. Next base: position 4,619,378 of record CM044986.1, read on the forward strand.
TCGAGAAACCGAACCGAACCGCATGATCTGAAACCGAAAAAACCCGTGAACCGAAGAAACCGATAACCCGCGGGTTCTAATTTTAGATACCCGCGGATACCCGAACCGATCCGCATATGCCTATTTACAAATAAATTATCTAAAATTGCTTACTTCATCTCAATTTTCCTTTAAATTTCTTTTATATTATGTGTGAAAACTCATTTCATACAACAATAATACATGATTTGCAATATTATATTATTGTTCTATTTGTGCAAAATACTTTTCTTCATTTTGATGCTCTAGATATGTTCATTTATGATGCGAAATTTTAGGATATCTCCAAGTAAATTGAAAATTTTTATAGAATAAGTATACTTAGTAATACCCGCGGATACCCGCGATCCGAACCGTAAAAAACCGTGAAAATCGGGTACCCGCATTTAGGGTACCTGCACTCGGTGGGGCAGATACTATTTTTCTCACTATCCGCCCCCACTACGTACTCATCTGGGCTTTTGAAGCGGCTCGTAACGGAACGGGCCGTTACGAAGCCCGTTCAAGCTCCGGCCCGTTACGAGCCCGCTTCAAACGTTCCTTTAATTTCGTTTTCTAACCTAAAATTCGAGCAACCTCGTTTTTTTGAAGTCTCTTACTTCTCTCTCTCTCTCAAATTCTACAGAAAGTTCTCTCTCTCTCCACAAAAGCTCTCATTTTCTCCGATTCACCGTTCTCTCCGCCGCGCTATTCGTCTTCCATTTGAGCATCTTCACGCGGTGTTACTATCGGAGATGACCGACGAAGCTCCCTCCTTTTCCCGCCAGCGACGGCTCGCATTCTAGGTTCGGGTTTATCTTTTATTTTCATTTCTATTTAGTAGATTTGTTTTGGTTATGATTTTTTGGGAGGGCTGATGATTTCTTTCTAGATTCAAGATCTGATGGTGTTTTTTTTAGATTGAGTTTTGGTGGTGTTGGTTTTTAGCAATCTGATGATGATTTTTTTTCTAGATCCGAGATATGATGCATATTTTTTACGAGATCTAGAGGAGGTCAATGTTTGTGGCGGTGAAGATTTCCGTTTTTGATGAATTCGTTGTTCAAGATCTGAATTTGTTTTGTGTTTGATGAAATTTTGGATGAAGTTTGTCTGTGGTTCGGATGAATGTTAAGGCATTTGAAAACCCAGATCTAGAAATTGTTTCTAGATCTGGGTTTTTTTTTAATTTGTAAAATTTGGTTGAAGCGGCATTGAAGCGGTTTCTCATGTCAGAGCGGCCGTTTACGTAGCGGTGGATAAAACGGCTTCTACCTCTCCAATTGGAGCGGCGCTGTTACGGATAGAGCGCTACGAAGCGCCCTGCAAATACGTAGTGCCCGCCCCGCCCCGTGCACACCCCTAGCATAAGTCTTCATAAAGAAGACATGTTTTACTGTTTACAATTGAAGGCATTTATTAGAGTGATTCGTTTTTCGGCTCCTAATTAACAGATATCACATTTAATTATCACTTATTTGTCTTCATAGACTTTTGGCAACAACGGGTATTGGGGGCAATTAAGCTATCTCTCTCCAACAATTTTGGTGACACTTAAATGGTCTATATATAGAGACAATTGTTTTAGTCCCCATATGTAGTTCGAGTTGTAGTGAAGTATTGTCATTAGGCTAATGCTTAGGAACATTCACCTCCATATTCTAAGAAGGGAAAATACGTCAATCCAATTTTCATTTTATCCAAGAAAATTTATCATTTTCTCAATAAACTAGAACCAATGTTAGGTATTTACGCATAGTAAATGAGAAAAATCATGAAAAATCAAACAACTATTGAATTTTTACTTATATAACACATTGAGATTATTTAGCTATTATGTTCACATACATAGATCTGGCGGCTCTAGGTCACGATTCGGCGGCCCTAGGCCGGGATCCGGTGGTCCTAGGCCCCGATCTACGTTCTTGGCTATTTTTTTGGGTTTCTGGCATTTTTCGGCTGTGGCCGGCGGTAGGCGGCGGCTCTCTGGTGGCAGTGGCGGTGGCCCGACGGTGGCTTGGTGTTGTTGGGCTTAATTAAAACATTTGGGTTAAAGTGTTATGTTTAAATCTGTTGGGGGTGCTTAAATGATTAAGTTTAAAACTTGGGGTGTAAATAATTTTTTTAAACAATTGAATTACTGATTTTATCATTTTTCCCTCAAATCCGTTACAGTTAATGGTCAATGAATGGAAAAGGACCTTAAATAACAAAAGTTAAAAAACAGGATTTTATTAGTACAAAAAGTTAAAACATAGATGCACTTTACCCTACTTGTAAATGTCTATAGGTTATACGCAGACAGAATTAGAATATGGCTGATGATGTATATATTTACAGTATTAAAAACAATTAATGCGAGCGAATCTGTTGATGTATGTTGGTAGCCGTTCAATTAGAATCAGGATATTAATTAATACTACCTCCGTCCCCTTTTAATAGTTACGTTTCTTTTTTTGTATCTAATCTATGTATTTTTTTCTTCAATATTTTGGTATATAAAGTTAAGTAGCTTATATACAAAAGTTAAATCAATGTGTCTAGTTTCTAAAAATATTTTTTTCAAAATTTTTTAACAAATTCTTTCTAGTAAAAAATTAAGTCAAACAAAAGTGTAAAAAACAAACGTAACAATTAAATAGGGACGGAGGGAGTAATTAAAGTTATACTCCGCATATAATACCAAGCTATTGATCAAATGGAATCCGAATACAGTATTTGGTTTTTGTTGTAATAACAATATACTGTGTGTTTTTTATTTTTAGGGCTAAAAGCTTTGTATAAATCACTTAAGAGAGCGTAGCTTACAAAGGAGAAGAAACCGAACATAACCATGCTGACAGACGAGCTTGAGCTCGCACAAGATGAGAAACTATAAATATAATTGCCAGAAATTCATCATCCTTAAAAAAACCCAGAAATGAACTAAAAATATAATTGGATGAACCTAGATTCGGAATAAAAAAACCTAGAAAAAAAAAACCTAGAAAAAACCTGAAAATCAAATCTAAATCTCAAGAAATGGTACATAAGAACCCAAAAAATGGAATCTGGAAATATTGGTTGCTGCTGGATCGAGATGGTTGCTACTAGACTTTGATGATTGTTAAAGTCGAGATGGAGACGAGACGAAGACAACGGTTGACGAGGAAGACAAGGTGGCGGCGGTTGATGAGGAAGTCGAAGTTGAGGTGGAAAGAGAGAGGTCTCAATGAGGAAGAGGGAGCTGTGAGAGAGTGGGAGAGTGAGATCTGTGAAGATTCAAGATGAGGGAGGAGGAAGTAAGGTCAGGTGGTGGTTGGGATGGCGGATGGTTAGCGCCTCAACCGCTACGTTGTTTTAGTGTTACAGCAAAGGTAGCGGCCGGTCCGGTTACTAGCTACTTTGTGGTAGCGCCTCAACCGCTATCCGGGTTGTACCAATCCTAGCTAGATTAACTACGTAGTGGCTCAAAACCCTTTCTTTTTCCGAGCAACAGTTTCTTTCTGCTCCTTTCTCTGATCTTGAAATTAAGTCAGCAGTTTGGGATTGTGGAGAAGACAAATCCCCAGGGCCGGACGGCATGACTTTTGCAGTTATTAAAGATTTGTGGGATGTTGTTGGGCCAGACCTTATCCATGCTGTCAAATCTTTTGAAGCTTCTTGTCATCTGGGTAAAGGGTGCAATCCTGCTTTCATCGCTCTCATCCCCAAGACTAAAGACCCCACCAACCTAAAAGATTTCAGACCCATCAGCTTAATCGGTTGTCTCTACAAAGTCATTGCCAAACTCCTTGCAACTCGCCTTCAAGCTGTCATCTCCTCTATAATCAGTGAATCTCAGTCTAGATTTCTAAAAGGTAGACAAATTCTAGATGGTGTCTTAGTTGTAAATGAGGTTGTCCGCTATGCAAAGAAAACCAAAACAAAATCAATGATCTTTAAAGTCGACTTTCAGAAGGCTTTCGATACAGTCAGCTGGAACTACCTCTTCTCTGTTATGTCCCAAATGAACTTCGATGAGAAATGGATGAGATGGATTCGGGCCTGCTTATCTTCAGCTTCTATTTCAGTTCTCGTGAATGGTTCTCCTTCAGCGGAATTTCACATGGAGAGAGGCCTCCGTCAATGAGACCCTCTTTCCCCCTTCCTATTCCTTTTGGCAGCAGAAGGTCTCAACATTCTAATGGAGGAGGCTAAAGAAAAGAACTGCTACTCTGCTCTGAATATTGGAAGACCAGCTATCGGCATTTCCCACCTTCAATATGCGGATGATGTCATATTCTTTGGGCCATGGCAAAGTTTCAACATAAGAAACCTGCTAAGAATCTTGAAATGCTTCAGCAAAATCTCAGGGCTAAACATCAATTTGGATAAAAGCATGCTTTACGGGGTTGGCGTTCCCCCAGACGATCTGCAACACATGGCTGATTATTTTGGCTGTTCTCCAGGTTCTCTTCCCTTCAGTTATCTAGGTCTCCCAGTAGGAGCCAGTATGACCAGATCTAAATCGTGGAAGAAAGTCGAGGAAAAATTCAAGTCTAAACTCTCAGCTTGGAACGCCAAAAACTTATCGGCAGGAGGCCGCTTAACTCTTTTGAAATCTGTCTTGTCTGCTCTGCCGTTGTTTTTCTTCTCTCTGTTTCGTGCCCCAGTGAGCGTGATTAAAACCCTTGAGAGCCTTCGTGCAAAATTCTTCTGGGGTGGGAGTGAGGACTTTAAAGGTATCTTTTGGGTGGCTTGGGACAAGATTGTCAGAAGTAAGGAGGTGGGAGGTTTAGGGGTTGGAAGTTTAAAACACAAAAATTGGGCGCTTCTGTGCAAATGGTGGTGGAGATTTAAAGAAGAAAGCAACTCTTTGTGGGTAAAGGTAATTAAGGCCTGCTTTGGTGAAGAGGGGGGTCTGGGTTTAGAAGGGGAAGTTCAGGGTTGGTACGTGGGAGATATAATCCAAGTTGGGAGGGAGATGTCGGAGATTGATGTCGATTTCGCTCATTCTTTTTTCAAAAGGGTTGGGAACGGGTTAAACACTTTTTTTCTGGAAAGAGAGGTGGGTTGGGGAAACCTCCCTTGAATCTTTGTTCCCTAGATTGTCGAAGTTGGAGACTAGTTTGGATTGTCTAGTGGCGGATAGAGGGTCTTGGTTAGGCGGATCTGGGAACTGGTGCTGGAGTTGGAGAAGAGATCCAAGGGGGAGGGAGTCAGGAGAACTCTTGGATCTCGAAAATCTTTTATCTAACATTGTCTTACATGCAGATCGCAAGGACTCTTGGGGTTGGTCTCTACACCATTCCGACACCTTCACGGTCTCCGCTCTCTCTCGCATAATCGAAGCTGCCACCAGCCCCCCCACTGGAAATCAAGCTATCATCAACTGGTCCTCTTGGGTGCCTAAAAAGGTCCTCGTGTGCTGTTGGCGTGCCGCTCAAGATCGTCTCCCAACAATTCAGCAGCTTCATTTACGCAACGTTTCCACCCAGCAAGCAGGTTGCTCGCGTTGTGACTTTCCGTTGGAAACTATTGAGCATGTTTTTATCGGTTGCCCTTTTGCTCTGGGTGTTTGGAACAGGGTTCATTCTTGGTGTCATCTTGACCAATTCAGTGCCTCCAGGATCGCTGATCTCCTATCCGATGGGAATGGTCCCCTCAATTCCCGCTCCCGGAACAAAGGATGGCAAGCTATTCGATACATCGCGGTCTGGTCTATTTGGAAGGAGAGAAATGCGGCAGTCCATACTAATTCGATCTCCTCATGCATCCGAGTCTTCGAGTCCATTCAATTCCTTTCTTTTCTTTGGATCTCCAATAGGAGTAAGTCTAAGAACATTTTTTGGTGTGACTGGTTGCTCCATCCTCTTGCTGCTTTAAGTAACAGCAGTTAGCTTTCTTTCTTCTTCTTATGTACTCTTTAAGGTCTTCTCCTCTATCTTAGAGGGGAAGCCTTCTTTTTTTAATTCAATTCAGTTGCCTTTCTCAAAAAAACCACGTAGTGGCTCTCGAGTAACGCTTCATATATACCTTTGGGCAGGGCAAGACCTAGCTCAGCCCTGCCATTGGGAAAAACCCTATATTCACCACGTCCATGTCTCCATTACCAATCACCTCTAGAGAGAGACACAATTCTGACCTGAACAGGACACACCAAGATGGTGCCGCACAGAAAGAGGCCTTGGTTAGGGTGTCCGACTCCACTAGAGAGCAGTCCCTCCAAACGCCATCCTCAACGTAGCAGCAAGGAATACCGTCTGAGCCAGCTTCACCACTAAAGACTTTTCCGCGAGACAACATTAATCAACTAGTGATTTTGTCACAGATTGACCCATGCTTGCGACATGCCCCTCCTTCGTCGATAGCACCAACGATGCAAGGCCAACCTCTAGGGATTCCATTGGCGACAAGCAATGGCAACTGAAACAACAAACGTTATAGATAACAAGACGAAATACAAGCCCTACGTGAGGGAAGAACCTAGACTAGCGTCGGCTGCTAGGGTTTGTTTGTCAATATGAAATGTATAATTGTAATTCATGAATTTTGGGACTTTTTAAAGATTTTTATTTTAAGTAAAGGCGATGTATAAATCGAGATGACTAAAATTTGAGAAAAAAATATAGGTATATCGTACAAATCCTACTATAAAATACTACATTCTAGTCCCACTCAACTTTTTATTATACTCCAATGCAAAAAATTTATACACACTATCTCACTTAATTTTGGAAACTTCGTTTTAAGCATTTATTCTATATTTTTAGTTTTAAATCATTTTGAAATATAAATTAAATTTTCTTGTATGAAAATCTTAATTTAACGTGTCTACTTTATGAACTTCTTTTTTAGAATTTTTTTCACTAGAGAATTATATTATAAATTTAAGTGAAATAAACATCAAAAGTCAAAGATTTCAAAAATTTAGGAACGGAGGGAGTACTAATTAGGGTAAACTCTACAAATAGTTAACTTTTCTTGTTATTCTATTCAATCTTATTTAAAGGAATTTGGTCATGATCATCTGACCTAGTGGTCATGCTTCTGAGGACATTATATCAAGTTTCCACTATCCCTACCCCTACTCCCAAATGTATCGAATAAAAAAGGAATTTATCCGGTTGGAATTCCTCAATTAGGTCATACCGTGCATTAAGTCATACCATTAGGTAGGCGGTTAAGTAAATTCATTTACCAAAATACTCTTTTCTTAATTCTTAATTTACCCTAGATTCTCTAAAATCCTAACAAAATAGCCCAATTTCTCACATTCAACTTCAACCGAGAATCTGATGCCGATCAGTCACGTCCTTCCACTTTCTCATCACATATTCGAGAACAAATAAAGATGCATGCTTGATGTTGGATTCTTCCTATAAGTGCCTTCTCCACACGAATATGTGTAACCCAATCATCATTTTTCAAAAAAAAAAAAATCAAAACCAGGAACTTGGTTAACGTTTTGCCCAATGTCATGGCAGTGTTGAGCTTTAATCATGAATATCCACAAAAAAGCATGTTACAAATAATTATTCGTGGATGTCCACATTCTAACTCTCTCATCCCTTCACCATCCAAAGTGGTCCATATTTTTGTACGCATTACTTTTGAGTAGTTTCAAAAAAATGTTACACTTATTTTTAAAGGTAACCTAAGTTCTTATTAAAAGATAAAAATACATCATAAATCCAAAAAGAATTTTACGCATGTGGCGTATATAGGATACATAGTAAATTAGATGTTTGTTATTTAATGCAATTTAAAGATTAAAAATGATTAATTGGACATCACAATGATGGATGAGGTGGTGGTACAGCGGTGGAGGCGATGGTGCAGCGGTGGAGGGGCGGTGGTGCAACGGTATATTGAGGCTGTAAATGGTGGGAGGGAATGGTCAAAGTGTAAGAAGTCTAAAGTTTAAAGGTTAATTTATCGGGTTTTACAAACTTTAAGCACTACGTACTTATTGAAAGGTTTGTGAGCCCATTCTGTCACAAAAATTATGTACAAAATCCGCCACTCTAGTAACGGCGTGGCCTGTCACAAATTCCGCCACTAATTTGGACGTCCCTCTTCAACAAATCCGTTACATGCCGCCACAAATTTATTTGATGAAATAAAAAAATCAAATTCATCCGGACCTTCAACCAAATTTGCAGATCTTCTTCAACCAAACCTTAATCAAAAAGCATCTTCATACAACTCAAATCTTCAACTCTTTTATTATATCTTCATACAAACCTGGTATACATATTTCTTTATTCATCTTTGACTCATAAATACAAAAAAATACTCACTCTAAGCTTAACATTTAAAGAAATTTCAACACAGATCCGAGAAAGGGGGAAAAGGCTAACTCACATTTATATCTTACACTTCCGCAACTATGTCCGCAATCGGATCCACCGTCGGAGGTACCTCAATCGTCGCCATTAAGACTTCATTTTCACTACGCCATTGCCTATCTTCGTCCCAACCATTGTCCTCCTCTTCGTTTCAACACAGAAAGATTTGAAGGAGATGAGGTGATTATTTTTGAAGAGAGAAGAAAAATGTTAAATAGAACTAGAGGCGACCATGAGAAGCAAGAGAAGGAAAAATGTTTAAGAATATGAAGAGGGAGAGAGTTTAACCATGAGGAAAAATCGAAGCAAGAGAGATGAGTCCGAGAGCTTCAATTTCAGATCTAAAGAGTTTAAATCTTGACTTCAAATTAAAAATGTGTGTTGTAACGACAAAAGTGGCAGTGTATTGCTACAGATTAGTTGTACCGGCCTTCACCGCCACTAAAGCCGCCACAATTGTCAAACTTTCCTTGAGAATATTAATTGCATTAACAATTCATCTTTGTATTGATTTTTCGTTAACCTACTTTTTGCATACGAATTTTCCAAATTTTCGTTAAGCACTCGTGGTCGCCCTGCGTTGTTCCATTGATTGTCCCAGTTGTAGTCTAATCGGCATAGCTCGCTCGCTAGAAAACCTCTTATGTTGGGAAAATAGTGGCAAACAAACAAGTTTCTTCCCCTGAACACCCGTCTCGCGCGTGGAAACAAACAATTACAATCAAAACATACACACGACAATTTAACGTTGTTCGGCTCTTAACTAGCCTACATCCACGGATGAGAGAAATCCACTAGAACAACTCGACACAATATGAAAATTACAAAAGACTTCTCGTCCTAGCCATCCCGGCTTCTCGGACCTCCACATATTGTCTCTCCACCACACTGATTTTTCTCTCATCCCCAAAACTCTAACACAACTTGTCTTTATATAAGCTACACAAAATCCTAATCACATTTTTATTAGGAAAACACAATCTCACTTAATTTAGGAAATCCTAAACTTACTCACCAAGAAACAAATCCTAAACAAACTCATTATTCCTCACGTAATTTAGGTTTATCTCACGTAATTTACTCATTATTCCTCACCAACATACATCTATTCAGACTCTCTTCAATCAGAGGATGTTGCAGCTGGGCCCAGGGTTTGGACGTTGATTTACTTGATTAATGATCTCACCTTCTCTAGAAACATAAGATTCCCGTTGCACAGGGTGACTTCCTCTGGGTTCACCCCGGAAAATGTATACATAAGACTTTCCCTCTTCATATGAAATTTTGGGATCACTTTCAGGCATTGTTAGAAGAAAGAGAGACGAAGGAGAAAGAGAGAAAAATGAGAAATGGATAAATGCTTTCTTGGTTGTTACCCTATTTATAGTAATGGGAGCCAAAAGGCACTCAACCATTTTTGAAACTGTTGCATGCTTTGAATAAAATTTTAAATTAAAATCGTATAGTTACAGTTAAGCATTACAACCAGTGAATGAACTTTTCCTCAATGTTAAATTAATGATCAGAATAAAAGTTTATCTGATCTTATGCATACATTATTTCAATCAAGATAAAATTGGCGTTATTAGTGATGAATGTCATCACTAATAATTACGAGATCTGTAAATAATAGTGGGGTAATCTCGTAATAAACAGTGATGACACATCAACCATTTTTTTGAAACATCACTGCATTTCATTAAGAAACACTTAAAACACAATCAACCAAGAGAAGACCCTATGAGAAGTAGGGTCTGACTTGGGAGGAAAGAGGAACATACAATCGAAGAACATACAAAGTGACAGCTAACCTCCCCCACCATAAACAAAAGAGAGGAAGCCTGCCCTGCAAGGCCACCCGCCTAAAACTCAAGACCCCCAATATCAGTTTACCCTCCCCCCATGCGCCCCTTGGAGGATCGGAGCAACCAACCAATCCCCCCAAGAGTCGTTATTCTTTGAACTCCTGCTCTGAATCCATAAAAAGGTTAAGACCTGAATATCCGCCAAAATCTTAGAAGCATGCCACGAAGAGTTCTGCATGACCAACCCATTTCGTACTTTCCAAATTGCCCAAGCCGTAACAAATACAATCGCTTGCCACACCTGTCTCGATCTGCTTGGTACCTGGGAAATAAAGTCACCATATATAACATCAATGAAATCTATAGAGCAAAACACCTCCGTATTACACCATATCGCCACCGCTCGCCAAATTTTCATGACAAACGGACAGCAAACTAGAACATGGTCCACCGTCTCGATCGCATCGGAGCAAAGAGGGCATAAAGTAGACTCTACTTCCACCCCTCTCTGTTGCAACCGAACTCTCACCGGGATGTATTCGTGGGAGGCCCGCCATATGAACACGTTCACCTTTTGGGCACCTTGTTACACCAGCAGGTCGGAATGTCATGATTAGCTGCCATATGAGTGTTGATCAATTGGGAAAGGCAATGAACTGTGTATACACCGTCCTTTGCCGGTTCCCATCTCCACGTGTCAACAACATGTTGCTTTGGGATGAAATCACAGTAAAATGTCAAGCATGCCGAAAATCTCCTTGATTCTCCCTCTCAACCTCCTTCTCCGGTTCCACTCCCAACTCCACTCCTTCGCCATATGACACATCAACCATTAATTACACCATATCAAGTATACAAGTTGGAGGTTTTTCTCCAACCGGGTTAAAGGAAAATAATGTCCAAAACATTCTTACCGCTCCAACGCTCCTAAAATGGGGACGATTTGAGTCGGTTTAGGTAGATTTTTTAATTTTGATGATATATATTTTATGGTAATTTGGCAGAAATTTGATAACAATGGAAAATTTTTGTTTCCCTCAAACAAACCCTTGTTTTGCTAAAATAATTAATTGATCATTAAAGTGCGCTTACTTGTATATATCTATGGGCTAAAGTCCACCCATTGCTTTAATTATTGTTCTACAAAGATCCCATTTTAAAAATTTTGTATCGTTAAGGTCCCATTTTAAAAGTTTTTCTCCATTCGTGGTCATTTTCATTGATGACCGGTTAAGTTAAACGGATCGTTGAGAAAATGATAATTTTAATCAATGAAATTTACTTTATTGAAAAAATCTATTTGTGCCATAAGTTTTGAGTATAACAATTTAATCACCCTAAACAATTATAAACTTAACGATTCTAATCAAAAGTTTTCAAACTTCACCTAAACCCACCACAACCATCGGACCACAACTATCCACCGCCGGAATATCCGAAATGGAGAAAACCACCACCGGGTCGTAGATTGGAGCCTAGGGTTGCCGGATCGCAGCCCTAAACCGCTAGATTGCGAGCTCATGCCGTAAATCGGTGACCCTGGGTCACAATTCGCCTGTCTGGGGCAGCGATTCGCCGACCTTGGCCCACGATTCGCCCGCTTGGGGCCACGATCCTAAAGTTAAAGCTGTAGGACACTGCCAGAAGGATACGACATATAGAATGTCTAGCGATAATACCCACTGCTGCCCTCTACCTACGTTTGCATAACGCTGCATCCACATTTACCTTGATAAAACCCGATAGCGGCGTCATCCATCCTGTCGAGGCCACCTCCTGCGTTTTCACTGGAGGGGGTTGTTGGGCTCCTTGCCAACCGACAATCCAGTTCCGGATTGTAACTACAAATTTGGAGTGTCTAGTACATTTAAAGTTGAAAACCACATGGTTACGATTTCTCCAAAGAAACCACGTTGTAACTGCAATTAGTAAAAGTTTGTCCTCACTCTGACGAAACTCTTCATAGTACCAATCACACCAATTACCTCAACCACCGGGAGAGGTATGCCTAATAATCGCCACACTTCCTGAGCATAGTGGCATTCCCAGATAAAGTGGCAGGCAGTTTCCTCCCCAGAGTTGCACACAGAACATGATGCATCCACTGGAACTCCTCTATTTGATAAACCATCACAAGTGGGTAAAATATCAAGACAAGCTCTCCAAAACAATACCTGGATACTAGGCGGAAGATGAGGACGCCAAAACCATTTCCAGTAAACTGAGGTCTCCAGTGGATTAACCTGGTGTTGAATGGCATACGCTAAGTAGCATGTTGATCTCACTGTAAATTGACCATTATCTTCCATTCCCCAAGTAAAAATGTCCACCGATGACCGCGGACTATAAGGGGAATAGATTTCACCATGCTCACATCTGTCGGGTGGAAGATAGCATCAACGTCGCTTGTCTTCTAGGAATAATTGCTAGAATCTATCAGATCTGAAACTCGCATGCCCTCTAGAGGAGTGATAGGCTGCGTTATCAAGTCGGATGGGAGTCATTTATCCGACCAAACCAATACAAAGGCTCTGTTTCCAATCCTCCGTAAACCACCATTGCGCAGAACATCTCTCGCCCGCAAGTAAGGCTTGCAAGATGATTGAGCCGAACTTGGGGAGAAGTAACTTGCGAAAAGATTCCCGATAATAATATTTGCCTACGAAAACTCATGCTACCAGGGAATTTGGGTTATGAATCAATCGCCAACCCCGCTTTGCCAAAGTTGCTTTGTTGAAAGCTTCAATATCCTTGAATCCGTACCCACCAGCTCCTTTGGTTCGACATAAACGATCCCAAGCATACTAGGTTATTTTCTATTCTTCCACATCTCCTGCTCATAAGAATTTAGATGATAGCGATCGTAGCTCAACCACTATTGTAGTCGGGAGCAAAACACAACTCATCAGATGAGTTGGGAGGGCCTGAATAACTGCTTTAATCATGGTACCTCTACCGCCCTGGGATAATGTTGTTGCTTTCCAACTTGATAGTCATTATGTAACTCTTTCAATCAAGAACTCATATTGTACTACTTTCTTCCGTCCTAGCAACCACAGAAAACCAAGATAACGATCGGTGGTAAGGCACTTAGAAGTACCTAACAACCTGCAAAGCTCCTCACAACGAGTATGGTTAATAGATTGGCTGAAAAAGATAGAAGACTTACGAAGATTCACCCTTTGGCATGAAGCACTTCAAAAGTGTTTAGTATATGTAGTAGGTTGTGGATAGCCACGGAAGAATCATGAATAAAAAGAATGGAGTCATCTGCAAATACTAGGTGGGAAATCCGAGGACTCTGCTCATGAATCCTCACCCCCATAATGCTACCCTCTGTTTCAGCTCTACGAAGAAGCGAGCATAATCCTTCCGTGACAAACAAGAATAAAAACGGGAGAGAGGGTCTCCCGCCTTAGATCCCGAGCTGGTTGAAATTGAGCTGAAGGTGAGCCATTAATTAAAGTTGAGAAAATTACGATTCCACACAAGACATCACAAGATTAATCCATCTGCATGGGAACCCCAACTTAATCAATACAGCGTGCAGAAAATTCCACTCAACCCTGTCGTAGGCTTTGGTCATATCAAGTTTGATTGCCATTGCTCCACTTTTCCTATTTCGAAAAGAATTTATACGATGGCAGGTTTCCAATGCTATCAAAGCATTATTAGTGAGGAAATGGCCGGGAACGAAAGCACTTTGTGTCTCGAGATTAAATGGCCCATTAGTGGTTTCAGATGTTCACAATAACCTTTGAAACAATTTTATATAGCACATTACAGAGACTTATTGGTTTGAAATCCGATAGAGAAGTCGGGTCCTTACACTTTGGTATAAGAACAATATATGTTTCATTCAAATCAGTCGTGACCACCCCTGATTCTAAAATATTCAAATCAAAAGAAGTTACCTCATTTCCGACGATATTCCAATACTTTTGGTAAAATAGGGGCGGAAAGCCATCCGGGGATGGGGAGTTCAAGGAGTGCATCTGAAAAAGTGAAAGCCAGACTTCCTCTACAGTATAAGGAGCTAGCAGCTTTTGGCACATATCCTCTGAAACTCTTGTCAATCCTTGATATCACTATGCTTACTCGATGTTGGCCTCCCACCGTGAAGAGATCTCCGAAGAACCTGACCGCCTCCTTGTTTAGATCTCCCAGCTCGTTAGTTCCCGACCCGAAGGCGACTTTAACTTCCGAGTCAAGTTCTATTGCCTGCAGCCCGAGGCCGATTGATGGAAGAACGATGTGTTCCGATCATCATCTTTTAACCATAGTTGTCTTGCTCTCTAACTCCAAAATTCCTCCTCTCTGCCCAGAATTGCATGTAAATTACTCTCCAACTGACGGCGTGCCAATATATCAGTCGGAGAAGTACTACTTACTAAACCTTTTCAATTTGGCTTTCTAACTTCCGAATCTGGTTAGGAATATCCCTAAACTCCTTCCGGTGCCACTTGCTCAACCTCCCCGATGTATTCAACCGATCGATAGGCTTTTATTTGTTCCTCCCATGCAGAATCTACTATCCCTTAGCATCTCGCATCGGAAGACAACATTTTCTCAAACCTCCATACTCTTCGGACTGCTCACTCCCTACCGAGAACTTGGACTTCCACACCAAAATGATCTGATCTAGCGAAGTGAAATTTACGCACCCAGCTAGTTGGAAAACACCTTCTCCAGTCCGAGGAAGGCAGAGCACGATCTAGGCGTTCCTAAATGTAAGCCCCACTGTTACATTCTTTGCCCAAGTGAATTTAGGCCCCAAAATTCTCCACCCACCTTTTCATGAGCCCACATAATTTCGTTAAAGTCCCCTGCTACAAGCCACGACAGCAACGTATTCAAACAAGCTAGTTGTCGTAGTAGATTCCATGACTCCATCCGATGAGTTGTGTCCGGGTGGCCGTAGAACCCGGTGAAACGCCATTCCACCCCCAAAGCTTTGATTCGGACGTCAATACACACCTTGTTTACAGACAGAAGCTGAATTTCCCATTGAGGATTCCACAAGAGCGCAAGGCCTCCAGGCGGCCTTCACTCAGTACCGCCAAACAGGAAGCAAAGCCCAATCTCCTTCTAATCATGTCCATCTCCGCCTCTGACTAGTGAGTTTGAAGGAGGAAGAGCAGTGCCGGCTTCAAATTAGAACAGAGACGGCGAAGGGCGGCCACGGTACTCGGTGACCTGAGCCCCTGGCAATTAAGTGTCACCAAAGCCATGAAAATTAATCCGATTGAGATCCTAGACAGTCAGAAGAACAAACAAATGGAGGAGACGGTCCTGAAAGAAACTGTAAAGACGACAGTCGCGAGAGAGAGACCGATCGAAGAAAACCACTGTTGTGTGGCGGCGAGAAGGCGGCAAAAAAAACTAGAGTGTCACATAAAGAAATAAAATCTTTTTAAAACATAACCTTAATGGTACAAATTTTTATAAAACTATGGCCGCACTTTATCCATCCGTATGTCTATAGGTTATACGCATACAGAATTAGAATATGACCACCTGTAGCTCATCAAAAAAAAGACCACTGTGTATATTTATTAAAAAGAATTAATGCGGGTAAATCCGTTGATGTGTATTGTTAGCCGTTCAAAAAGAATAGGAATATTAATAAAGTTATACTCCATAGTCCATAACTAGGATTTGTTTTCCCTCATTTTGTGGCGAATACATAATACTAACATTTAGGAAGTATAAGTGTAATTAAAAGGTTCATTATTGCAATGTAAAAAATGTCATCTTCAATTACTAAATTTAAATTTAAATGTTAATTAGTGTTGTTCTTACTTTTATATTACCAGCGCCAATAAAGTAAAAATATCTACTCCATTCATTCCAAAAAAATTGTAAATATTTTACTGTATACAAAGATTAAAGAGTGCAAGTTAAAGACTTGATGTTAATAAAGTAAAACTCTTATATTCCCTTCATCCTAAAAAAATTATACATTTGTTTTTGTTGTTTTATACTTTATCTATAATATTATTTCATGATTGTTTAGAAATTTTAAGTTATATAATTCATATGAAAATCATAATTTAAAATCTAAATTTTATAAATATATTTTTGTAATTTTTTCACTATTTATCTTTGCAAATACTTGAGTCAAACTTTGAAGCTTGGAAAATGAAAATCCAAATATATCAATTTTATGAGGATGAAGGGAGTATAAAACAAAAGTAAGTTTATATGTGAGGAAGGGAAATTGATGGTAAAAAAATAAAATTGATATTTAAAAGTTTTTCTGCTGAACATATTTTTTGAATTTTTATATATTAACATATTGGTGGTACCCATGGTAAGAAATAACCAAGATAAAGGACTAAAAGGGTAAATAACAAGCATTGCACTTTTGAGGAATAACAACTCACACAGGTGTCCAAACGAGATTACTCCGTGTTATCAACGACTTAAAACGGACGAGATCGTTTTAAGCTTCGAGCCCGAGGCCTATATAAAGCATAAGTCTTTATAAAGAAGACATGTTTTACTGTTTACAATTGAAGGCATTTACTAGAGTGATTCGTTTTTCGACTCCTAACAGATTTCAACATTTAATTATCACTTATTTGTCTTCATAGACTTTTGGCAACAACGGGTATAGCTAGGGGGCAATTAAGCTATCTCTCTCCAACAATTTTGGTGACACTTAAATGGTCTATATATAGAGACAATTGTTTTAGTCCCCATATGTAGTTCAAGTTGTAGTGAAGTATTGTCATTAGGCTAAATGCTTAGGAACATTCACCTCCATATTCTAAGAAGGGATAATACGTCAATCCAATTTATCACTTTCTCAATAAACTAGAACCAATGTTAGGTATTTACGCATAGTAAATGAGAAAAATCATGAAAAATCAAACAACTATTGAATTTTTACTTATATAACACATTGAGATTATTTAGCTATTATGTTCACATACATAGATCTGGCGGCTCTAGGTCACGATTCGGCGGCCCTAGGCCGGGATCCGGTGGTCCTAGGCCCCGATCTACGTTCTTGGCTATTTTTTGGATTTTCGGCATTTTTGGTTGAGGCCGGCGGCGGCGGTAGGTAGCGGCTGTCTGGTGGCGATGGCGGTGGCGGCGGCCCGACGGTGGCTCGGTGTTGTAGGGCTTAATTAAAACATTTAGGTTAAAGTGTTAAGTTTAAAACTGTTGGGGTGCTTAAATGATTAAGTTTAAAACTTGGGGTGTAAATAAGTTTTTTTAAAACAATTGAATTGTTGATTTTATCATTTTCCCTCAAATCCGTTAAAGTTAACGTTGAATGGACGGAAAAGGACCTTAAAGTAACAAAAAAGTTAAAAAACAGGACTTTATTAGTACAAAAAGTTAAAACAAGACCCTGTGATCAAATGCCAAGCTATTGATCAAATGGAATCCGAATACAGTATTTTGTTTTTGTTGTAATAACAATATACTGTGTGTTTTCTATTTTAGGGCTAAAAGCTTTGTATAAATCACTTAAGAGAGCGTAGCTTACAAAGGAGAAGAAACCGAACAAGATGAGAAACTATTAAACTCCAGGCATAATTCACTGCCTAATTAATTAAGTAGTCCAAGAAATTGATCTACCATATACTAAAATAAGCAATGCCAAAACAAGAAATACCAAAACAAAAAGTAAAGAAAGTTAAGCCATAATGTCTAGACGGGGTCTATGTGGTCAGTCTGCACCACGGTCATTGAAATGATATCTTGAAGTCCGTTCTCACTTGTGCCAAAACCTGAAGTAGTAGATAGAGTCCCTTCGTCGAAGACACCCAACTTGTACACTGAAAATGAAAACCTGGATCAATTTTTCATCTGAACAGCAAGTAGGAGCATCCCGGGAAGATCCAGAACCCAAGGACGCTATATCTACTTAACCCAAACCACTAGGAAGGCCGCTACCTACTTCGCTACCTTTTAAGGCGCTACCTCGGGAATAATCCATTACCAAGATCCTACCAATTTATATTATGAAATAAAAAATTCCAAATTCATACCAGATTAATCAAATCTTCATCCCAAGCCCATAAATAAAACAACCCAGAAATTCATCATCCTTGAAAAAACCCATAAATGAACTAAAAATGTAAGTGGATGAACAAAAAATTCATAAAATATAAGGCAAGTTAGAGCATAATTTTTTTAATCTAACTAGATTCGGAATAAAAAAAACCTAGAAAAAACCTGAAAATCAAATCTAAATCTCAAGAAATGGTACATAAGAACCCATAAAATGGAATCTAGAAATATTGGTTGCTGCTGGATCGAGATGGTTGCTGCTAGACTTTGATGATTGTTGAAGTCGAGATGGAGACGAGACGAAGACAACGGTTGATGAGGAAGACAAGGTGGCGGCGGTTGATGAGGAAGTTGAAGATGAGGTGGAAAGAGAGAGGTCTCAATGAGGGAGAGGGAGTTGTGAGATAGAGAGTGGGAGAGTGAGATCTGTGAAGATTCAAGATGAGGGAGGAAGAAGTAAGGTCTGGTGGTGGTTGGGATGGCGGATGGGTAGCGCCTCAACCGCTACATTGTCTCAGTGTTACAGGAAAGGTAGCGGCCGGTCCGGTTACTAGCTACTTTGTGGTAGCGCCTGGGATACGTACGGATGGGTAACGCCAAATTCACTACCGCTACATTGTCTCAGTGTTACAGGAAAGGTAGCGGCCGATCCGGTTACTGGCTACTTTGTGGTAGTACCTCAACCGCTATTTGAAACACAATTAAAACATTCAAAAACATTCAAAAAGAGTAGTAATACAATCACAATCCTACGGAGGCGGGAAATTCCAATTATCCAGTGGGTGATTTTGACTCTCGACGGTCGTCGCTCGACTATCCACGCGGTCATGCCGACCTTGGACCGTGTCTGCGAGTCGATAGGTGGGAGGAAGAAGTGCGCAGTGATGCTCGCCTGAACCACTGTGTGACCACAGACTCGAACCGTGACCCCCGAACCACGCCCTGAACGTCCGGCTCGGAACTACGTCGGTGGAACCACGTCCGGACCCTATCAGTCGGACCCGCCATATCCTTGCGAGAAGTTAACTTGTCAATAAAAGTATGACATTTCATCCAAAACTTTTTAAAATTTACGCTTTCATCCGAACGCTTTTACAAGTTTACAATTTCATTCAATAATTTTAAAAGTTCTTCAAAATTACTATAAATCACCATAACTCACCATAATTTCAGACATAATTACTAAAATCATAACAATTCATACTTTATTTCTCATACACCTAAATTATGGTAAGTTTCATAAAATTTCTCATACACCTAATTTCATACATATTTCATTTAAATAATCACTGAAATTATAATCACTGTAATTAATAAATAATCACTGAAATTATAAAGTAATAACTGAAATTATCTAATAATTATCTAATAATCACTGAAATTATATAATAATCACTGAAATTATCTAATAATCACTGAAATTATAAAGTAATAACTGAAATTATCTAATAATTATCTAATAATCACTGAAATTATATAATAATCACTGAAATTATCTAATAATCACTTTGAAATTATGTAACCATCAACAAATTATAAAGTAATAACTGAAATTATCTAATAATTATCTAATAATCACTGAAATTATATAATAATCACTGAAATTATCTAATAATCACTGAAATTATGTAACCATCACTGAAATTATAAAGTAATAACTGAAATTATCTAATAATTATCTAATAATCACTGAAATTATATAATAATCACTGAAATTATCTAATAATCACTGAAATTATAAAGTAATAACTGAAATTATCTAATAATTATCTAATAATCACTGAAATTATCTAATAATCACTGAAATTATCTAATAATCACTGAAATTATCTAATAATCACGGAAATTATCTAATAATCACGGAAATTATCTAATAATAGATTAATTCATTACCTTCAATAAGAGGCTCCGTGAAATGGAGGGTGGACGGTGGCCGGCGCGGTTGTGGGCGCGGTGGTGAGCGACGTCGGCTGTGGGCGCGGTTGCGGGCCGGAGGCTCGGTTGCGGCGGCTGTGCGAGGCGGAGAGGGAGGCAGGGCTGAGAGAGGGACGAGGGAGGCAGGGCTGAGTCTGGGACCTTTCGGGTTTGCGATCTGAAGAGAGCATGTAATTTTCACTTTTATTTGGCTGGTAACGCCCTAGGGCGTTAGTAGGGCATTACTCATTTCAACTTTAATTTGAACTGGTCAACCGCTATCCGGGTTGTACCAATCCTAGCTAGATTAACTACGTAGTGGCTCTCGAGTAACGCTTCATATATACCTTCGGGCAGGGCAAGACCTAGCTCAGCCCTGCCATACGGAAAAACCCTATATTCACCACGTCCACGTCTCCATTACCAATCGCCTCTAGAGAGAGACACAACTCTGACTTGAACAGAACTCACCAAGGCGGTGCCGCACAGAAAGAGGCCTTGGTCAGGGTGTCCGACTCCACCAGAGAGTGGTCCCTCCAAATGGCATCCTCAACGTAGCAGCAAGGAATACCGTCTGAACCAGCTTCACCCCTAAAGACTTTGCCGCGAGACAACATTAATCAACTAGTGTTTTGTCACAAATTGACCCATGCTTGCGACATGCCCCTCCTTCGTCGATAGCGCCAACGATGCAAGGCCAACCTCTAGGGATTCCATTGGCGACAAGCAACGGCAACTGAAACAACAAACGTGATAGAGAACAAGACGAAAAACAAGCCCTAGGTGAGGGAAGAACCTAGACTAGCGTCGGCTGCTAGGGTTTGTTTGTCAATATGAGATGTATACTTGTAATTCATGAATTTTGGGACTTTTTAAAGATTTTTATTTTTAAGTAAAGGCGATGTATAAATCGAGATGACTGAAATTTGATAAAAAAAATATAGGTATATCGTACAAGTCCTACTATAAAATACTACATTCTAGTCCCACTCAACTTTTGATTATACTCCAATGCAAAAAATTTATACACACTCTCTCACTTAATTTTGGAAATGTTTCGTTTTAAACATTTAATCTACATTTTTAGTTTAAATCATTTTGAAATATAAATTAAATTTTCTTGTATGCAAATCTTAATTTAACGTGTCTATATATATATAAGTGAAATAAACATCAAAAGTCAAAGATTTCAAAAATTAGGAACGGAGGGAGTACTAATTAGGGTAAACTCTACATTTAGTTAACTTTCCCTGTTATTCTATTCAATCTTATTTAAAGACATTTGGTTATGAGCATCTGGCCTAGTGGTCATCCTCCTGAGGACATTAGGTAGAGGTCTTGAGTTCAAGCTTCCACTATCTCTACCCCTACTCCTAAACGTATCGAATAAAAAAGGAATTTGTCCGGTTGGGATTCCTCAATTAGGTCATACCGTGCATTAAGTCATACCATTAAGTAAGTAGGCGGTTAAGTAAATTCATTTACCAAAATACTCTTTTCTTAATTCTTAATTTACCCTAGATTCTCTAAAATCCTAACAAAATAGCCCAATTTCTCACATTCAACTTCAACCGAGAATTTATGCCCATCAGTCACGTCCTTCCACTTTCTCATCACATATCCTTCGAGAACAAATAAAGATGCATGCTTGATGTTGGATTCTTCCTATAAGTGCCTTATCCACTCGAATATGTGTAACTCAATCATCATTTTTCAAAAAAAAAAAATCAAAACCAGGAACTTGGTTAACGTTTTGCCCAATGTCATAGCAGTGTTGAGCTTTAATCATGAATATATACCCACAAAAAAACAAATCCATGTTACAAATAATTATTTGTCCACATTCTAACTCTCTCATCCCTTCACCATCCAAAGTGGTTCATATTCTTGTAACTCTTCTTCGGATTTCTTGGCCAGACGGCTCCTTGCTCCTTTGTTGATATCTGCTACAGGTTTGGAGTGATTCCCCTTTGTCTGGCTGGGCTTGGCTCTTGGCTCTTGTTTGTTTGTTTGTTTGTCCGTGTCTTCGGGGGTGCTCTCCTGCTCCCTTGTCAGCAAGTCTTGTCTTGCCTCCTCCTCCGGGCAACTCGCTTGCTTTGTTTTGCTTTGCTTTGCACTTGTAACCCTCTTCCTCCTCTTTTTCCTCTTAATGAAGTATTGCCGTTCAAAAAAATAATTATTCGTGGATGTCCACATTCTAACTCTCTCATCCCTTCACCATCCAAAGTGGTCCGTATTTTTGTAACTCTTGTGATTCATGGCTTTTCCACCATCTCCACTAATTCTACATTCTACTAAAAGTTTTGAAGCTCTATAAATAGTGGCTTTGAGTGAGAAATAATACATACTCCTCTTTATTATCCTCCCAACTATTTCTTGTCTACTTTGTTCTTAATTCACATGTCATTAGTATGATTGTCTCTTAATTAAAAATCTTCTCTAACTGTGATTGTCTTGCCATATGTCACAAGGATAATTATCTACTTATTGAAAGGTAATGGGCGCAGTAATTTTAAGCCTCTCTACGTAGTATAATTTGAAATCTAAATTTTCTAAATATACTTTTTTTTGTGAATTTCTTTCACTTTTAATCTTTGTAAATATTTAAGTCGAACATTGAACCTAAAACAACAAAAACAGTGTAGAATTATTTGTGGAGAGAGGGAGTATTTCCTTACAAAAATTATACGCATTACTTTTTGAGTAGTTTAAAAAAATGTTACACTTATTTTTTTAAAGGTAACCTAAGTTTTTATTAAAAGATAAAATAATACATCATAAATCCAAAAAAGAATTTTACGCATGTGACGTAGGATACATGGTAAATTAGAAGTTTTTTATTTAATGCAATTAAAAGATTAAAAATGATTAATTGGACATCGGTACAGTGATGGATGATGTGGTCGTGCAGCGGCAGAGGGGCGGTGGTGCAGCGGTTGGAGGGGAAGTGGTGCAACGGGATGTTGAGGCTGTAAATGGTAGGAGGGAAGGGTCAATATGTAAGAAGTCTAAAGCTTAAGGGTTAATATATCAGGTTTTACAAACTTTAAGAACTACGTACTTATTGAAAGGTTTGTGATGCCCATTCCGTCACAAAAATGTACAAAATCCGCCACTATAGAAACGGAATGGCCCGTCACAAATTCCGCCACTAATTTGGACGTCCCCATTCAACAAATCCGTTACAGGCCGCTATAAAGTTATTTGATGAAATAAAAAAAGAAATCAAATTCATCCGGACCTTTAACCAAATTTGCAGATCTTCTTCAACCAAATCCATAGTCAAAAAAGCGTCTTCATACAACTCAAATCTTCAACTCTTTTATTATATCTTCATACAAACCCAGGTATAAATATTCCTTTATTCATCTCTGACTAAAAAATACAAAAAATACTAAGATCTAAGCTTAACATTTGAAGAAATTTCAACAGAGATCTAAGAAAGGGGGAGAAAAGCTAACTCGCGTTTATATCTTGCACTTCCGCAACTATGTCCTCAATCGGATCCACCATCGGAGGTTCGTCAATCGTCGCCATTAAGACTTCATTTTCACTACGCCATTGCCTAACTTCGTCCCAACCATTGTCCTCCTCTTCGTTTCAACACAGAAATATTTGAAGGAGATGAGGTGATTGTTTTTTTGAAGAGAGAAGAAAAATGTTAAATAGAACTAGAGGCGACCATGAGAAGCTAGAGAAGGAAAAATGTTTAAGAATATGAAGAGGGAGAGAATTTAACCATGAGGAAAAAATCAGAAGCAAGAGAGATGAGTCTGAGAGCTTCAGTTTCAGATCTGAAGAGTTTAAATCTTGACTTCAAATTAAAAATGTGTGTTGTAACGACAAAAGTGGCAGTGTATTGCTACAGATTAGTTGTACCGGCCTTCACCGCCACTAAAGCCGCCACAATTGTCAAACTTTCCTTGAGAATATTGCATTAACGATTCATCTTTGTATTGATTTTTCGTTAACCTACTTTTTGCATACAAATTTTCCAAATTTTTAGTTATCACTCGTGGTCGCCCTGCTGTTTTCCATTGATTGTCCCGGTTGTAGTCTAATCGGCATAGCTCGCCTGCTAGGAAACCTCTTATGTTGGGAAAATAGTGGCAAACAAACAAGTTTCTTCCCGAACACCCGTCTCGCGCGGTGGAAACAAACAATTACAATCAAAACATGCACACGACAATTTAACGTTATTCGGCTCTTAACTACACATCCACAAATGAGAGAAATCCACTAGAACAACTCGACACGATATGAACAATTTAAGAGTCCTAAACAAATCCCTATATAATACTAATACATGATCTACACCCAGCAGCAAAAAAAAAAAGTTGTGAAGCGTTCTCGTGTTGACACATCAGCGACACCTCAGACTCATGTCAGCGCCACATGTGTGAACACGTTTTTTTTCTACAGAGACATTTATTCGGCCTACCATTTTTTATGCTACAACTTACCATTTTCATCTCATTCCATTTAATTCGATACATATCACTAATTGGGTATACAATATGGAAAAAACATAATACCCATTTTCATAAATTAATGTTGTCATAGTGTCGTCCTTCTCTCATCTTTTTGCCGCCCATCTAATTTTTTATATATTAATACTTGCATATTAATTCAAACATTATATATGCTATTTCAAACTAGATCAATTTTAATATAAAAAACGTAATGAAACTTCTCGAAAAGTTCTTATTTGATGTAATTAATAAAACAAAATGAAAGAACTAAAATAAAATGACGAAACATACATGATATGATTTTTTTAAAATAATTATGAAACATAAAAGAAGGGAAAAAAACGTGGGGTCCATCTTTATGGTGAGATTTTTTTAGGTCATAGAAATCCTTTCGAAAGTAGAATTTATTTATTTTTTTTAAATGTAAGTTTTAGAATGCTCAACGTTTGTTCAGTGTAATCAAGAATGAATCAAACGACTGAATTTTTTTAAATGAGTGTAGGTTTTGTTAATCAAAGTAAAACGTACATAACTAGTACAGAGACGTGTCCAGCTATGAGGAGCAGCCAACAGAAGAAAGGTCATGACGAGCATCATTGTGTGCTGCCACATTACAACTACATGGGGCAAAAATGAAATAACAAAAAGAGAATTATGAGCTCAAGAAGCGAGCATCGTCTACTAAACTAGAGCCGAAATTAAGCTCATTTACCAACACTTGACAGTCCAATTCAACCAACACAGACGACCAACCACGTCTCTATGCTTCACGCAAATCCCATAAAATTGCAGCGGCTTCCACATACCATGGATCAGCGGCGACAAAGCGAAAATCAAGCGAAGAGGCATCGATTAAAACACCCAAATGATCATTTGCGATCATTCATGCTGCAGCAAAACTATCTTCTTTTCGTAAAGCGCTATCCATATTAATTTTAATCAGTCCCACAGGTGGTGGAGACCAACGTGCAAGATTTCGATAGAGACCAGTTGAGGGCATTGCAAGGGCCAGATTTTTCTCATACCAAGTAGTCAACCATGACATTATACTCATATTCTTCCCAAATTTCACATTATACTCATATTATTGGAAAAATTACAACTTTGTAGAATATTTTGAATCATATTAGTAATAAAAAATATCATTTTTAAAGAGAATGCTCTCATTCAAAATCATTCGGCCAGAGCCGAGAGACAAGAAGGGATGGAACCCTGAGGAAATCTAATAACTAGCTCTTGGCAATATCGAGTAGTATGGGAACTACCAACCATATAGCTTAAGGCTATGAGGACGACTAACTTAGGACCAGGAAGTCTAACCAACATTAACAAAACTAAAGATAGGAAGTACATCAAAGTGAAAAATAATTGAACAACATCATTTTAATTGTTATAAAATTGACAATTAGACCAAAAGTTTTTTAAAATAACGAAATCATCCCTAAAGTTTTTAAATCATAACGAAATCATCCCTAAACTTATAAAATTTTATCATTAACATATTAAAAAAAAGTGGGTAAAGTGATTAACTTACATGGATAAAGTGTAAACTTTATAATTAGACCCATAAAATTTTACAAATTGAGTTCCTTACTTACAAACTATATCCATATTCTTGAAAAAATTACAAAATTGTAGTATATTTTGAATCATATTAGTAATAAATAATATCATTTTAATTATTACTCCATCCGTTGCATAAAGATTGCAGCTTTCTTTTGTTGTTTTCACAATATTTAATCTACAATTTAATTTTATGCATTTATAGACATGTAAAGTTAAATGATTCATATGCTTCTCATAATATGTAATCTAAACTTTATATATATATATATATATATATATATAATTGTTTTCACTAGATCGTTCACCGCGGCCTGGATGCGCACAAGGCCGCGGTAAACGTTTTTCGGGTAAATAGTTTATATATATAATTATATATATAGTAAATAGTTTATATATATATTAAATAGTTTATATATATAGTAAAATGTATTTAAAATTTAATAACAATGCAAAAATATAATTATATATATAGTAAATAGTTTATTTACAGCAAAATCGCAATTAATATTTACAAAAACCCTAAAACCGCTGCTCGTCCGCGTTTGGATCAAGTAGGATCGAAAAATCAACAAAGTCGCTGCCCCCAATATTCTCAAGCCCATCCATGAATGTCCGCCACTGCCGCCGGTGTGGGATTTGTTGTGGATCTGGCATCTCCGGCCGATAATCCCGTGGGGGTGTGAAGCCAGTGCCCAGAGTTGACATTAGGCTGCGAGTCTTGGAAGGGCTCTTTGGGAGTGATGCGCGGCGGCGCTGGAAGTGGTCTTTGCGGCGCTGCCGGAAGTGGTGCGGCGGCGGCTGCTCTTTGGAATTGCGACGGATCTTTGGTAGTACCGAGAAGACGGTGCCGGAAGTGCTCGATGCGGCCGCCGCCGGAAGGGCAGAGGCCCAGAGGAAGATCCAGCTGATAAGGGATCAGGCGGCATCACGTTAGGCGGCATATACCCCGTAACGCATAGCCGACCGGATGTTGCCGACGGTGAATCAAAGGATCGCAGGCGTCTGTCTTCCAAGCCTCAAGATCAACAACCCTCACATTTAGCGCGCAAGCCGGTGGCGAAGTCTCGCATCGCATCCGTATCCCGCCGATGACGGTCCTCAAGCTCATTCTCGCGCTGAAAGTTAACGTGTTTTAAAAAATTAAAATCTACTACATAAAAAAATAACTCAAATTATAGAAATTAATTAAATGACAATTTAATTACCTGAGATCGCAGAGGTTCCTCGAAGTGCTCCGGATGGGCAATTTGTGGCGGGACACCGATCCAGCGTCCTCGAGTGGGCCCACCCACAACAGATTTGTAGATCTCGTCATCGATCGCTGGGAACGGTCCATTTGGCCCATACTTGGTAATGAGACGCGTCCTATACTCCTCCTAAGTAATAACAAAAATAAACTTACGTTAAATAATATTAAAAGAGACGATTATTTGAATTGAGGAAAACGAATGAATAATACCAGAACGGCCGATTCCTTCCCAAGCCATGCCTCCCCGAACTCCTCCTGCCGTAGCCGATGCCCACTTGTTTGCTCTGGCCCAAGAGTATTTATGAAGTAATTAATTTTTCATAAATTAAATAAATTAAAATTAGATGTTTAAATAATGAACTGGTTAAAGAAGATTACCAAGTCTTCATAAACTCTATGTTTGGAATTGTTGCCAAACGACTTAATCTTCGAACGATTCGGGCTACTCGCATTCCTCTTGTTTTTCTCGGGATTCTTCCTTGAAGTCGTTCTTTGTTGTAGTACTCGAGCGGCATCCTCCACTTATCCGGGTTGAGGCGAGCTGGGATGAGCGGTAGCCAATCCAGTAGTCGATTGTCCGGATCTAGCGGATGCAATCGCTTGCACTTCTTCCGAATGTTGTTCTGCGTGTTACGGTAGAACTCGCAAACCGGAGTGCAACTTCTCCAAAAAGCCCGGCTCATCCCACACATGTTGTTCTGTAAGAAATTTAAAATACGACGTCATTATCCTAAGTAATTTATAACAAGTATTAATAAATGTATTATATGAAATATTAATAATTGTTAAACTACAGCGAACTTATTTGACCAAGCGGCAAGCTCGTCCGCCGTCTACTGGTAGTACTTGGGAGGGTATCCAGAGAAGTGGTTGGCGGCGACATTCGAAAGCGCGCGTGATCTGCTCCGAATGCAAAGCGCACATTAATGACGTGATCGGTAATGAAACATGTAAATAAAAGATATAGAAAAATTGACTATGTTAGAGACTTGCGTGCGGTGCGGACTATAAGGCGTCCGTCGGGGCTGCGACCGGCGGAGGTAGTGGTGGCGGGGGCTGCGGCAGATCCGTGGCGCTGCGGTGGAGGTGCGGCGTCATCATGCGATGGAGGTGTAGCGTCATCGTTGGTGCATCTGATGCACCGAATCGCCGAACCCCGGAGAGTCCGTCAGTGCGCGATCGGGATAACCTCGATGATCGACCACGGGAACTACGGTCGAATGTTCGGCCCAGGAACTCGACCCGACTCATCCCGGCTGAACCATCGGGAGTGGACGCCATATCTAAAAACATTTAAAACGAACATAAGTTTCATTTTGTAAAATTATATGTTAACCCCCAAACTTTTGCGAAGTTACAATTTGACCCTAAAGAGTTTAAAAATGTACAATGTAGTTCGAAAGTTTTTCAAAATTATTAAACACGCCCAAAATTTTGTAAAAATATATTTTAACCCCAAACTTTTACATAAGTTACAATTTGACCCGAAAGAGTTTGAAAATATACAATGTAGTTCGAAAGTTTTTCAAAATTGTCAAACACGCCCAAAATTTTGTAAAAATATATTTTAACCCCCAAACTTTAACGAAGTTACAATTTGACCCGAAAGAGTTTGAAACTAACAACATTTTGGAACTAATTTTGTAAAATTGTAATTTTAAACTAACAACATTTTGAAACTAATTTTGTAAAATTTTATTTCTAAACTAACAACATTTTTAAACTAATTTTGTAAAATTGTATTTTGAAACTAACAACATTTGTAAAGTAATTTTGTAAAATTGGATTTTGAAACTAACAACATTTTTAAACTAATTTTGTAAAATTGTATTTTGAAACTAACAACATTTGTAAAGTAATTTTGTAAAATTGGATTTTGAAACTAACAACATTTTTAAACTAATTTTGTAAAATTGTACTCCCTCCGTCCCACAAAGGTTGTAGGTTTTGTTTGGGCACATATATTAAGGAAAGTGAGAGAATAGTAGTGTGTTGACAAAATTACCCTCATGAAAAAGAAAGAAGGAGAAAATTTTGTGGACCCCAATTTTAAGTTTAATGGGAGGAAAGAGAAAAACTTGTGGGTCCATGATGTGAGATAAGAGGATAAAATGGTAAAAATGGTGATAGAAAGTTTCTGTTTTAGGAAAGTTGACAACCTTTGTGGGACGGCCCAATATAGTAATATTGACAACCTTTGTGGGACGGAGGGAGTATTTTGAAACTAACAACATTTTTAAACTAATTTTGTAAAATTGTATTTTGAAACTAACAACATTTTTAAACTAATTTTGTAAAATTGTATTTTTAAACTAACAACATTTTTAAAGTAATTTTGTAAAATTGGATTTTGAAACTAACAACATTTTTAAACTAATTTTGTAAAATTGTATTTTGAAACTAACAACATTTTTAAACTAATTTTGTAAAATTGTATTTTGAAACTAACAACATTTGTAAAGTAATTTTGTAAAATTGGATTTTGAAACTAACAACATTTTTAAACTAATTTTACTAACAACATTTTACTAACAACATTTTTACTAACAATTACATTTTTAAACTAATTTTGTAACTAACAACATTTTACTAACAATTCCATTTTTAAACTAATTTTGTAAAATTGTATTTTTAAACTAACAACATTTTACTAAAAACTAATAACAACTAACTAAATACATAATCAAATCCGAAAAACTAATAACAACCTAAATGCAACCCAACAAATAAAAACTAAACAAATTAAATTCTATTACTTAAACAAATCCGAAAAAATAGAAAAAAATCCGAAAACAATTAGGAAAAAATTCTAAAGTTAGTTACCTCCTGTTTTGGTGATGAGGATGGAGTTGGAGATGCAAATGAGGATGGTGGAGCACCTGCAAAACGAAAAAACCGAAAGTGTTAGAAAAAAATTGACAAAAACGAGAGGGAGGCCGAAAAAATAAAAAACAACGAGGATAAACGCATACCGATGTTTCTTGATGGAACGACGGCCTAAGGAGGCTCTAAATCGGCCGGAAACGCCGGTGGAAGGGAGGGAGAACGGTGGTCGCCGATGAGTTTGGAGAGGAGAGGGAGGCCGAAGAAACGGATGAGGAAGAGGAAGAAGAAGGGTTTCAGCTGGTTTTAAAAGGCCTACCGCGGTCATGGCCGCGACCAACCGCGGCCTTGCCGCGTCCTAGGCCTCGGTAAGGCCCAGGCCCACTGGCTTGCCGCGTCCCTGGCCGCGGCACGGCCTCGGTACGCTCAGAAAATGCCAATTCGAACATTTTTAATTTCCCTCCCTTAATTCAAACGTGCATAGATTTCGTGGGCCCCACGGGCCCATTTAAATGCGGTCCAGTGCGCGGTAAAAAATTATAATTTGATTCAAATGTTTTGAAAACTTGCAATTTCATCCTGAAATTGTAATTCGAATGGTTCAAAATTTGTTCGTCCTGAAATTTATCTAAAATTGTCGAATTACGTCATACATTTTACTATATTCCGACCGGATCATCATCATTGTCATCTTCGTCCGATTGGTTGTCCAAATGATCTGTGTGCTCGGGATGTGCTTGACGATCCAATAATATTGGGGTCACATCTGGTCCTGGACGTATACTTTCACCAATGCCGCCGACTCTTGCAATGGATTCGTACCTATCTCCGACTCTTGCATCAAATCTTCCTTAAAGCGTCTCGGTTTAGTTTTGAAAACTGTCCACCAGTTTTTCAGATTTTGCCTCTTTGAAGGGTATTCGAGATAAACCACTTGTTCTGCTTGGCTGGCAAGAATGAATGGATCTTCTGGATAAAGTCTGGATGTGCAGTCAACATCGATGATCCCCGAAAGTTTATCGTAACGGACGCCTTTATTCGTACAGAACCACGTACCCTTGAAGACTGTAATACTCAAGTTACTCTTGTACTGAAGGACAATGATTTCGTCAATCCAACCGTAGAAATCCATATAGTCTTCTGCATTTGTATCTCCGAGGACGCAGACGCCCCAATTAGCAGACATCTTGTGTTGGCCGTATTGTTTTGTGTGAAACTTGTACCCGTTCACATACAGACCAGGAAATGATTTAGCTCGCACTTTCGGTCCGCAGGCCAAGGCGTACAATGCTGGCGGTAGAGTTGTCTCATTTGCAGAGGCCTGCACAATAAAAATGTCAGTTTAAAATCAACATACATATTGGGGTTATCTTTAAAACTAAAAACAATCAAGTGCACGACTAACCATGTTCTTGAACCATTTAGGGAATTGTGCAAGTCTGAGATTGTCAATACCAGCGTCATCCAAGTCTGGAAAATTCCGTCGGGCCAACTCGTTGAATCGATCTATAAGTGGATCAACTTCCCGGCAGGTTTTGCAGAATATAAGTTTGTACATGTTCCCTTTCTGCAACCGTCAACTCCCGAAAGTGTGCTCTGCCCATTGGTTTAGATGGATGATCAAATATTGATAGTCCGCTCGGATTGACAGTAACGGGAACAATTTCGTTACGTATGTTGGGGTTCACACGTGTTCCATAATTATCTTCCATGTAATGCTCGCAGAAAATCGCAACCTCCTGGATAAGAAACTTTTCAATGATGGAGCCCTCCAAGAATCTTTTGTTCACAGCTTTTGCTTTCAATCTTTTCATGTTCCTTTCGAAACTATACATCCACCAGTATGACACAGACCCACACGTTCGAAGATGCCAAGGAGATGCATCGTGAGATGTTCCATCGAGTCAAAGAACGATGGAGGGAATATTTTCTCCAGTTTGCAAAGTGTAACGACGATAAATTCATCTAACTTTTCGACATCGTCCAGTGGAATATCCTTTGAACAAATTAGTCAAGAATTTACTGAATTCAGATATTGTAGTCCAAATACCGTCATCGAGATAGCCCCGCAGCGATTGGGAGTAACTTCTGCATGAAGACATGACAATCATGGGTTTTCATACTGTAGAACGTGTTACCGGACGTATTAACACACCTCCCAATGTTAGAAGCATAACCGTCTGGAAGTTTGACGGTATGCTTCAACCAATAGCAAATACTCGCAATCTGATCTGCATTTAAAGTATACGTCGCCTTTGGTTTGAACGGTTCTCTCCTATGAGGATCAATCACCAAATGCAATTCAGGGCGTAGTCCTAAATCTTCTAGATCACGTCTCGAATTTGCGTTGTCCTTAGTTTTCCCTTTCGATTGACAATGTGTAGAAAACATTGTCGAAACAATTTTTTCGATATGCATCACATCGAGACAATGTCTAACTTTCAGATCTGCCCAATATGGCAATTCCCGAGAAAATTGATTTCTTAATCCAATTATCCGCTTCCCAAACATGTCTGCCCTCATGTGATCCCACGGTGTCCCGAATGGTGGAAACACGATATTTTCGACCTCGCTTAATATCTGGTGGCCTGATTTGAACTCACATCTTGGCCTTCGATCTGTATGTTTCCATGATTGCTTGTTGTTACGGAGAGCATGTCGTTGCGGTAAAAATCTTCTATGACAACCAAACCAACTCGTTTTCTTCCCGTTAGTCACCTGAAAACTATGAACATCCTCCATACAAGACGGGCATGCAAGTCTTCCATGCGTGCTCCACCCGATAACATTCCGTACGCTGGGAAATCACTAATTGTCCACAGAGACAAGCCTGCATGTTAAAGTTCTGATTACAATGTGCATCCTGTGTTTCCACGCCGTATTCCATAGATGTTTCAACTCGTCAAGCGTGGACGTAAAAACACATCAATGTTACGGCCCGGTGACTTTGGGCCAGGGATTAGCAACGGCATGAAAGTGTACGCCTCCTTCATGCATAAATCAGGAGGCAGGTTATAAACCACGATGAATACATGCCACATAGAATATGATTGTCCTGAGTCTGACAACGGGTTGAAACCATCTCGTACATAACCCCAATCGAACATTCCTATAATCACATGCAAAATCAGGATAACACTTATCAACATGTTTCCATGCCTCGGCTTGGGATGGATGTCCAATAATACCCATCGAATTTTCACTAGCTCTAAGATGATACGCCATAAATTTAGCGGTTCTCGTGGACTGGTAAAGCCGTTGGAGCCGCTCGATGGTGGTAGATAACGTAAAATCTTTTTAGCTTTGGGTTTTGATTTGCCTCACGTTTTGGCGTTCCGCACCACATACCCTACAATTATTTAACTTTTCATATCTACCATCAAACAACATGCGGTTGTTCTCGCATGCATGAATCTTTCTGCGGTAACCCCAACTCTTTCATCATCGCTTTTGCACTACACATGCTCGTAGGCAAGGTTGCCTCTTCTCCGGCAGTATTTCATTGATAAATTCAATCAACTCCGAGAAAAACGCGTCCGATACGTTATGCTGACTTTTCATGCTCAAGAACTTAGAAATAACAGCCAACTTGGTGTGCTTATCAGTACATCCCTCATATAGAGGCTACGACGCATTGCGTAATAAATCAAAAAACTTTTGAGTCCTTGCATTTGGCATTTCGGGTGTGACATCATCCTCATCCATATGCTCCATATCATCACCCTCAAAATTATTTCCATTATCACGAATCCCAAAAGCCTCGCGAACCATTTCACGGTAATCACTCCTTCCTACATTACCCTCAAATAAATTATTCGTACTTGCAATATTCGATGATGATGATGATGACGACGATGCCACATCAAATTGATAACCTCGATAAACACATGGATTTATTTGACGTCGTTCACCATGACAATCCCACACATGATAATTTAGTTGAAATCCATCTAACAGTAAATGTTTGCCAATAGTTTCTCGATCACGGTAATATCTATTTTTACATTTTCTACAAGGACATTTAACAAATTGTTCTCCCTTTTCCCGAGCAACACGAAACGTAAAATTCAGGAATTCCACAAGCCTGTTCCAAAATCTCTGACTAATATCGCGAGTTCCCTCCTCAAAACGCTGATACATCCAATCACGATCTTCGGCCATTATATAGTTCCTATAATATTTGTGTCAATAAAACAATATGATAAATAAAAAACATAACAATTATAAAATATATATATTCAGCAGTGCAGAACTTAATTAATTCCACAATTTACACTACCGGTTTATGTCCTAATTCAAGGTGCATGGGTCCTAACCTATTCATAAAAGTACTATTAGTTAATCAAACTTTTATCCTGTGTATGGAGAAACTGATATTATTACGTAAATTTGGCAGCATTTCGTCTTAGTTCCTCGTTGTACCATTTCTCCGGCGTAACGCCTGAGCGGGTACAAAGAGGAACAAGGCAATATTGCATCCGAAATTTACGTAACTCTCATCATTTCTCCATACACAATCATAAAAGATGAATTAACCGATAGTATACTTTTACAAAGCGTCCAATGGGACAATCCATGAAAACCTTGTAGAATATATAATTTTACACCGTCATTTCAATACTCAAATAACTGTAAAATAATATATTACTTCAATTTTTCATAGACAGTACTATGGCTCATGAACTACTTTAGTTTAACTACATAATTAGGCAACTCATGGAATACATATAAAAATTAACAAAATTATGATGCAATCATTACGGGATAAAGGGAGTATAAACTTTACAATTAGACTTTAAGTTCTTAAAATATGCTCCCGGTTCATCCAATAAAGGTTGTCAACATTACTATGTTGGGTTATCCCACAAAGGTTGTCAACTTTTCTAAAATAGAAAATTTTCACCACCACTTTCACAAAATTACTTACTTATCCTTACCATTTTCAACACTTATTTTCATACACCTTTTTATACCAATGGTAAAAATGTCAACACATTACTATTTTCCAACTTTACTTAAAATCTGCACCTAAACAAATACTACAACCTTTGTGGACGGAGGGAGTGTTTTTCTCCATCAATTTTAAAGACACATTTTACCATTTAATTATAAATTTTTATACATTAACACATCTATTCCTTAAAGTTTTATGCATTAAACTTTTCCAAAAATTAGAAAAAATGCACAATTAGTCCCTCAATTACTAAAACTTTACAAACGATTGCTGAAGTTTTTTACACTTTTATATATTGGTGGACCCTTCACCCAAAAACTAGAATTAATCATGCATAGTATAGCCCAAACTCTTAAGAACCCATCAACATAGAAACTATCATATATCTCACATTGCCTAGAAAACTCTAAGAGCACTCACCCCAACACTATAAATACTCTCAAGAGACTCTCATTTCCTACCATATTAATCTTAGTATTAACATTGGCGCCATCTGTGGGAATCAGGGCAAAAGACCCAATGGATACCACACTTATGCATCCTTATTCAAGGAAATGTCTCCAAGGAATAGTACAAGATTTTCCATATGCCCTCTAGAGCCATCATATATCTTTCGGGGCAATCACATGTCCTCCGGGGCCATCAAAATGTCCTTTGGAGCCATCAATGCCCCCTCCGAGGTCATCAATACGCCATTCGGGATCATCATAATGCCCTTTGGGCTTGGTAAACGCACTTCATGGCCGAGAAACATTTTTGGGGAATAACTCCCAGGCCGAGTAACATGGCTGGGGAACATTGCTGAGGAACATGGCCGAGTAACAGAGTGTAAACTTTATAATTATAGCTATAAAATTTTACAAATTGACCCAGTTACAAATTTACACTCACATAAAGGCCTTAACAACCCATCAACTTAGAAACTCACATATCTCACATTTCCTAGAAAGTTCTAAGAGCACTCACCCTCAACACTATAAATACCCCTCAAAAGACTTTTATTTTTCACCATTCTTGGACTTAACATATATTAACATATTTAGTCCTTAAACTTTTGAAAAACTTACAAAAGATAAACAATTATTCCCTAAACTTTTAAAAACTTAACGAAATGGTCCCTAAACTTATAAACGTTTATCATTAACATATTAAAACAAAAGTGGCTAAAGCTTACATGGACACAATGTAAACTTTATAATTAGACCCATAAAATTTTACAAATTGACCTCCTTACTTACAAATTTACATTTTCCTCATTCCAATGTACATAAATGAATATTCAATAAATATAATTTGTTACTTTTATTACAGTAAGGGTTCAACCTATGTCACATTGATGTTCATTTTGATTATTCTTACTTTGTTTACCTTTGTTCACATTAAGGGTTCAACCTATGCGTTTATTCTTACTTTGTTTACTATTCATTCTCTTATCTATGCATTTTAATATGTTTTGTAACTACATTACTTTATTTGTGCGACCGTTTTAGTCGATTTCAAACTATTAAATGATCAACAAAGCTACATAACAGTTATAAATTTATGTTTATGTTTTTACGTAATTTTCATTATACAAAACTGTACCCAAACCGTAGGTGGGTATGTAGTTTGATATCCTAAACAACAATTAATTCCATGCTTGCTTGCTTTGCAAGCAACATCTAACCGAAATCAATTTGTGTCTTCAACAAGTTTACTCCTCCATCTCTCATATTTAAATAATTTGAGCTAATATCCAACATCTTCAACCTACGTCTTCAGCCATCCTTCAGCAGCTGGCTACTGTTGCTCGATCGTCTACTGCTGCCAAGCAGCTCCGCCCTTGCTGCTCTAAGCCTGCCACTTTCACTGGCAACGAAAGGATTCGGTGAAGGCATTCTTCTTCTCCGGCCATTCCGGCGTGGTGGCCAGATGGTGTTGGGCTCCATCATTGACAGATCACTTTTCGAGGAAGAGTATGGCGTGAGGCAGCTTGCCTTGGGAATTGGCAGCTGCCTTTACTTTTGCACTGGGAGTGGTGTTTTAATGCATGCGTGCTCAATGGTGTGTATTAATAACTAATTTTTCCTGATGGTGCTCAATGGTGCTCAATGGTTGGTAGATGTTTTACTTTTATCCTGATCAATAACCTCGATAAACACATGGATTTATCTCGATGCCGTTCACCATGACAATCCCACACATGATAATTCGGTTGAAATCCATCTAACAGTAAATGATTGCCAATTGTTTCTCGATCATGATAATATCTATTTTTACATTTTTTACAAGGACATTTCACAAATTGTTCTCCTTTTTCCCGAGCAACAAGAAAAGCATAATCCAGGAATTCTAGAAGCCCGTTCCAAAACCTCTGACTAATATCGCGAGTCCCCTCCTAAATACGCTGATACATCCAATCACGTCCTTCGGCCATTGTACAATTCCTATAACTGTATCAATAAAACAATATGACAAAGCATAACAATTAATATATATTTAGCACACAACTTAAATATAAAATTCTCGCACTGCTTTTTTCCTAATTAAGGGTGCATGGGTCCTAACCTATTCATAAAAGTACTATTAGTTAATCAAACTTTTATCTTGTGTATGTAAACTGATGATATAATTACATAAATTTTGGCAGCATTTCGTCTTAGTTCCCCATTATACCATTTCTCCGCCGTAACACCTAGAGCAGGTATAATAACGAGGAACAAGACCAAATATTGAATCTGAAATTTATGTAATCCTCATCATTTCTCCATACACAAATATAAAAGATTAATTAACCGATAATATACTTTTACAAATTGTCCAATCGGACAATCCATGAAAACTTTGTAGAATATTATTATATAATTTTACAACGTTACTTTGAAATAAAGTGTAAAGTAATACTACCTCCGTCCACAAAGTTTGTAGGATTTGTTTGGGCACATATATTAAGGAAAGTGGGAGAATAGTAGTGTGTTGACAAAATTACCCTCATGAAAAAGAAAGAAGGAGAAGATTTTGTGGACCCCAATTTTAAGTTTAATGGGAGGAAAGAGAAAAACTTGTGGGTCCATGGTGTGAGATAAGAGAATAAAATGATAAAAAAGGTGATAGAAAGTTTCTCAACTTTGTGGGGCGACCCAATATAGTAATGTTGACAACCTTTGTGGGACGGATATATGTTACTAAATTTTCATAGATACGCTCAACTAATTTAACTTAACCACATAAGCAAATCAAATACGTAAATTAAAAAAAATAACAACTCATATTGTTCAATAAATAAACATAAATTAATTAAAAATAAAACATTTATTACTTCAAATAAATCTAGCAAAAGATGATGTCTAACTTCCCCAAAATCTCTCGTGAGATTACTAAGAAGAAGATTAAGTTGGAGAGAAAAAAAAATTGTTAAGGGTGCAAAAATGGATGGGTTGCTCGGGGAGGTATATATAGGAGATATTTACTACGGCCAAATTCGCAGTAAACGACCGCGGTAAGAGGGGTAGCTGAGGCCTCATGGGAAATGAGGTCTTACCGCAGCCTCTACCGCGCAAATGGCCACAGTAAAATGGCAGCGCCGGCAGCAGCGGCCGTTTACAGCGAGCTGCTTTTTACCGCAACCATTTGCGCGGTAGAGGCCACTGTAAAAGCGCTTTCTTCTACGTAGTGTTGCACTGCCGCAACTACATCCTCAACCGGATCCACTGTGGGAGGTACCACCATCGTCGCCATTAAGACTTCACTGTTACTACACCATTGCCAATCTTCGTCCCAGCCATTGTCCTCCTCTTTGTTTCAACACAGAAAGATTTAAAGGGACGTGAGGTGATTGTTTTTTGAAGAGAGAGAAGAAAAAATGTTAGATAGAACTAGAGGCGACCATGGGAAGCGAGAGAAGGAAAAAAATGTTTAAGGATTTGAAGAGGGCGAGAGTTTAACCATGAGGAAAAAATGAGAAGCGAGAGAAACGAGTGTGAGAGCTTAGATTTCAGATCTGAAGAGTTTAAATGACTTCAAATTAAAAATGTGTGTTGTAACAACAAAAGTGGCACTGTGTTGCTGCAGATTAGTTGTACCGGCCACTGTCACTAAAGCCGCCACAATTGTCAAACTTTGCATGAGACACATTCTGCACTAACAATTCATCTCCGTATTGATTTTTCGTTAACCTACTTTTTACATATGAATTTCCACATTTTTCGTTAACCACGCTGGGTCGCCTGTTGTTGTTGTTCCATTGATTGTCCCGGTTGTAGTCTAATCGACATAGCTCGCCCTGCTAGACAGCCTCTTCGACCTACGCCTCCAGCCATCCTTCAGCACCTGGCTACTGTTGCTTGATCGTCTGCTGCTGCCAGGCAGGAGCGCCTTCGCTGCTCTAAGCCCTCCACTTTCACCCGCTAGGTTTTTCGGTGGTGAAGGGATTTGGGTGAGGTTTGTTGATTTTCTTGTCCAACGAAAGGATTCGGTGAAGGCGTTCTTCTTCTCCGGCCATTCCGGCGTGGTGGTCGGATGGTGCTGGGCTCCATCGGTGACAGATCACTTTTCGAGGAAGAGTATGGCGTGAGGGAGCTTGCCTTGGGAATTGGCAGTTGCCTTTACTTTTGCATTGGGAGTGGTGTTTTCATGCATGCTTCCTCAATGGGGTGTCTTAGTTGGTAGATGTTTTACTTTTATCCTGATCAATAACTAATTTTTCTCCACTTTCAAAATTAGGAGTGGGTGTTTTTATTTATTTTTTAGTTCTAAATGGGGTGTTTCATATGAGAGGATTTTTTCCCAAAATTTTTCTTATGTGTAAGCTGTAATATTCTTTATTTTTAATAAAATTTCAAATTGCCATCCAAAAAATGGTTGCTTCTTACATAACATTCACACATCAATGCCAAATCACATTTCCATCAACGTTTTTCGGTCAATGAGGTGAAGGAGGGATACATTTGCAACAAACTTATACTTTAAACATATAGATTTGAAACCAAGACCTTATATTTAGGTATAAATATGCAACGCATCATATAGTTTAAGTATAACTCGCGCAATTTACTCATTATTCCTCACCAACATACATATTCAGACTCTCATCAATCAGAGGATGCTGCAGGGCGTAGGGTTTGGACGTTGAGTTACTTGAATGATCTCACCTTCTTCAGAATCATAAATTGGCCTTTGCACAGGGTGACTTCCTCTGGGTTCACACTGGAACGTGGATGCTGTAGCCACGTGCATGTTTTGAATGAGATTACTTTCAGGCATTGTTAGAAGAAAGAGAGATGAAGGATAAAGAGAAAATGAGAAATGGATAAATGTTTTCTTGGTTGTTACCCTATTTTATAGTAGTGGAAGAAGAAGTGGCAACCTTAATGCATAATGAGCCAAAAGGCACTGAACCTTTTGAATAAAATTTGAATTATTAAAACCGTATAGTTACAGTTAAGTTACAAGTTATCAGTGACCCCCATCAAAAAAAAAAAAACGTTACCATTTAATGATCTTTTCCTAAATTTTAAATTAATGATCACAATAAAAGTTGATCTTTTACGGATACATTATTTCAATCAGGACCAAATTGGTGTTATTAGTGGTGGATGTCTATCACTAATATTTACAGGGTTACTACTCTATAACTAATAGTAATTCCGTAATAAACAGTGATAACACACATAAACCATTAACATCATTTTCACGTTTATAGGTTAGAAGAATTTCCTCTAATAGGAGTTCGAAGAATTTCCTCCAAAACATGCATACTTACAGCTCTAGCCCTCCTAACACTGGGGAGGATTTGGGTGGGTTTAAGTAGATTCTTTAATTTTGATGATATATGTGAGAGGATTTGATGGTAATTTGACAGAAATTTGACAAAAATGGAAAATTTTTGTTTCCCTCAAACAACCCTCGTTTTTCTAAAACAATTAATTAATGATTAAAAGTACGCTTACTAGTCTATGTTTATGGGATAAAGTGCATCTACAGTCCCATAATTTTAATTATTGTCTCATCGGGATCCCATTTTAAGAATTTTGTACCATTAATGTTCCTTTTAAAAGTTTTTCTCCATTCGCGGTCCTTTTCCGTTAATGATCCGTTAAGTATAACGGATCGTCAGGAAAAATGTTAATTCTAGTCATTGAAATTTACTTTATTAAAAAATCTATTTGCACCATAAGTTTTGAGCATAACAATTTAATCATCCCCAAACAATTACAAACTTAACAATTCTAACAAAAAGTTTTCAAACATCACCTAAACTCACCACACCCGTCAGACCACCGCTGACCACTGCTGGAAAATCAGAAACGGAGAAAAACCACTACATAGCCGTAAATCGGGGCCTAGGGATGTCGGGTCGATTGTGGCCCCAGGTAGATTGTGAGCCCAGGCTGCAAATTGGTGACCCAGGGTCACAATTTGTCGGCCTGAGCTGCGATTCGACGACCTTGGGCCACGATTCGCCGACGAGGGGTGGCGATCTGAAGGCCATAGGCCCTGATCTATAGCCTAGTGGTAGTTTTTCTCCGTTCCGAGTTGTTGACACCCAATTTTGTCCGGACTAATATTATCTAGCTAGTTCGCAATTATGATTTTCTGTATTTTTCGTATTTTTGTTATCTTCATTATTTTATGTACTTTTTGTCACTTCCGTATTTTTATGTGATTTTTTTCATTTTCATTATTTTATGAACTTTTTATCACTTCCGTATTTTTATGTGTGATGTTTGTCATTTTCATTATTTTATGTACTTTTCTTTGTTTTGAAAAATGTAATAATAACAATAATAAAAATAATAATAAGAGAAAGCCGGGGAGAGGGAGTTAAATAAAAAGAAAAAAATGAAAAAAAGGGAAAAGGTGAGAAAATCTTGGAAATTATCAGCACGTCGGATGCTTGGCTGCTGCAGGTGGCGCTCCACAGCCTGTCTGCAGCAGGAGTTGTCAAATTTGGTTGGAGATGAGTTCTTGTTGACCATTAACCGATCAATTAAGGAAGGAAAAGAAACGAAAAAAAATCCACAAAAAAAAGAAGCTGCCTCCTCCTCCTTGGCTCTGTTCATCACGCTCGAGCCCATCCTCCGCCAAGCTTGCTCCACCGCTTCCAGCTGATATTCGTTGCCTTTCTTCGGTCCCATCGTCATCACGCCATCACTAGAAACTCGTCAGTGCCTTCAGCTCGTCCAAACATCACCGGAAGAGGAATAAATCGAGCCAGACAGGTCGCGACCCGACACGGTTAGGTGTCCCCCTTCCAGTCGCGTTTCCTCTGTTCCAGTACCACCCCTCCACCGAAAAAGGCTTCACTATCCTATGTCGCGAACTTCCCTTCCGTCAGAACCGCCTTTTGCTGCCATTTTGTCCACGACCCGACCGGAAGATTGCGACCCGCGAATGACCCGCTAGAAACCCGCGGGTCTGCAACTCCCTTCCTTTCAGATTATCAATTTGTTTCACTTTTGCTCCCTCTTTTTTGTTATTTTGTTCACCCTACTAACCTTGTTGTTTTTCCATCTCGGTTAACAGATTAAAAAGCTAAAAGTTTGGGAACTAGGTCTAAACTTTTTTGTGTCTTAGTTAATATTTTTGTTATTATGTTAACCTAAATTATTTTAATTTTATTTTCAAGTTATTTTGAGTTTTATTAGCTAAGTTTGGCAACCTTATGCATGTGAGCCAAATGGCATTGAACCTTTTTAGAAATTTTTGCATGTTTTGAATAAAATTTTAATTATTAAAACCGTATAGTTACAGTTAAGTTACAAGTTATCAGTGACCCCCATAAAAAAAACAAGTTACCATTTAATGATCTTTTCCTAAATTTTAAATTAATGATCACAATAAAAGTTGATCTTTTACGATACATTATTTTCTAACACTGGGGATGATTTGGGTGGGTCTAAGTAGATTTTTTTAATCTTGATGATATGTGAGAGGATTTGATAGTAATTTGATAAAAAAAGAAATTTTTTGTTTCCCTCAAACAAACCCTATGTCTATGGGATAAGGTGGTGCATCCACAGTCCCATTATTTTAATTATTATCCCATCGTGATCCCATTTTAAGAATTTTGTATCATTAATGTTCCGTTTAAAAGTTTTTCTTCATTCGCGGTTCTTTTTCGTTAATGATCCGTTAAGTTTAACGGATCGTCGGGAAAAATGTTAATTCTAGTCACTGAAATTTACTTTATTAAAAAATCTATTTGCACCATAAGTTTTGAACATAACAATTTAATCATCACGAAAGAATTACAAACTTAACAATTCTAGCCAAAAGTTTTCAAACATCACCTAAACTCACCACACTTGTCAGACCACTGCTAGAAAAACAGAAACGGAGAAAAACCACCACAAAGCCGTAAATCGGGGCCTAGGGATGTCGGATCGTGGCCCCAGCTAGGTAGATTGCGAGCCCATACCGCAAATCGGTGACCCAAGGTCGCGATTTGCCGGCCTGGGGCTGCGATTCGACGACCTTGGGCAGCGATTCGCTGACCAGGGCCGGCGATCTGAAGGCCATAGGCCCTGATCTATAGCCTAGTGGTAGTTTTTCTCCGTTCCGAGTTTTTCAGCGGTGGTACACCGTTGGTCGGCGTCGGTCGCCAGTGCTCCGACCACACCTTTCAGTGTGGTCCAGCGAGTTTAGGTCAAATTTGAAAAAATTTGGGTAGAATTGTTAATTTATACTTGTTTGGGTTGAATAAATTGTTAGGTTGATCAAAACTTAAATGCAAATTGATTTTTTATATAAATTTTAGTGACTCAAATTATTATTATTTCTGACAATCTGTTAAACTTAACGGATCATTAATGGAAAAAGAGCACGAATGAAGAGATTTTTTTAAACCATCACTACGTAGAGAAATCCATTTACTGCGGCCTCCGCCGCAGTAAATGCTGCGGTAAATGCCATTTACCGCGACATTTACCGCGGCGGAGGCCGCAGTAGGCCGCAGTAATGGTTTACTGCGGCCTACGTCGCAGTAAAACCGCA
The DNA here is from genome assembly GCA_024586325.1 of Stellera chamaejasme. NCBI lineage: Eukaryota > Viridiplantae > Streptophyta > Magnoliopsida > Malvales > Thymelaeaceae > Stellera > Stellera chamaejasme. The sequence goes on from CM044986.1 coordinate 4,663,492, forward strand.
GCTATTCTACGTAGTGCATGACTTTAATGGTACAAATTATTAAAATGGGATTCTGGTGGAACAATAATTGAAGTTATAGAACTATGACCGCACTTTACCCGTATGTCAGCGGGGTTTCGCTTTTGAAAACTGTCCCACCAGTTTCTCAAGTCACGACGCTTTGAAGGATATTCGACGTATACCACTTGTTGGGCACGGCTTGCAAGAATGAATGGATCATCGTGGATATAGTCGGGATGTGTAGTCGACATCGATGATCCCTGAAATTTTATCGGTGCGGATGCCTTTAGTGGTCGAAAACCACGTACCCTTGAAGACTGTAAGATTATTGTTCATGTACTGAAGAACAAGAATTTCGTCAATCCAGCCATAGAAATCTAAATAGTCCTGCGCATTTGTGTCCCCTGTAACGCAGACGCCCAATTCGCGGTCCTTTTAGTTTCACCATGTTGTATTGTGTGAAACCTGTACCCATTAACATAGACACCTGGGAACGATTTAGCCCTCATTCTAGGACCGCACGCCAGGTCATATAGTGCGTGTGGGAGGGCTGCCGATTTGAGTCGGCCTGCATGCAATTACCAATCAACATATAAATTTCGCACCGATTAAGATCGCAACAAATATAAATGAGTAAATAAATAAACACAAACTAACCACATTCTTGAACCAACGTGCAAACTCTGCCAGCCGTAAGTTGTCCACAACATCATCGTTCATTTCTGGGAACCGGTTGCGGGACAGCTCGTTAAATCGATTCATGAATTGCTCCACCTCCCGACAATATTCTACGTACTTCGTCAAAGTGCATGACTTTAATGGTACAAATTATTAAAATGGGATTCTGGTGGAACAATAATTGAAGTTATAGAACTATGACCGTACTTTACCCGTATGTCTATAGGTTATACGCAAACACAATTAGAATATGAATTAGGCGGTTTCAAACTTAGATTTTTTCAAGTGAATTAATTGGCAATTCACCTCGTTTATTTCACTAGTGAATTAGTCCATAGTTTACCTCATCTAATTCGGACATGTACATACTAGTGAACTTGAGGAGGTGTGAATTAGGATAATTAACGGTGAATTAGACACGTGTTCACTTTGTGAAGCTCTACTATGCATAATTCACCATCAACTCTCACCAATTTTCATGAGCACGTCAAACCTTGCACGATAATTTTGCTCGGTGAATTAAAAATCTAATTCACTAGTGAAATTATTATCATTTCCAGTTTCCAGTGAATTACATATCGATCATATGGTCTAGCAGACTTGGCTCAAGTGGCACTTAGTGTGCCACAGAGGTGGGTGTCCGGGCTCGAGGTCTTGGCTTCGAGTCCCTGGGCTTCCAAGACACATGAGTTTTACCCACATTACGATTCGAGTTTAACCCCTTGCGGCTCTGCCCTCGGATGAGTTTAAACCGAAGGGATTACTCGTGATGTGGGGTTTCTCCGAGGATAGGAGTGTCTAATCTAACCAATTAACTTGCTGTTCAAAAAAAATACATATCGATCATATGAATTAAAAATATAATTCACTACTGAAATTATGATCATCTCCAGTTTTCAGTTAATTACATATCGATCATAATTTAATTTTGAAAGCCCCTATTTATTAAAAATAATTAAAGCGGGTGAATCTGTTGATGTGTATCGTTAGCCATTCAATTAGAATTAGAATACTAATTTTCTCAATAAAAAGAATAGGAATATTAATAAAGTTATTCCATCAAAAAAAAAAGTTATACTCCATAGTCCATAACTAGGATTTGTTTTTCGCACGCTTAGTGGCGGATACATTCTAAGTACTATAACATTTGTCAAGGATCTTGTTACAGTAAACTAATTCTAATACCCCCTACCGCGCGGGTTCCAAAAATAAATATTTAATCAAATTTATCAATATTAACAATGTATTAGTTGGAGTAAATTTATTGTAAATTAGTGCATTTTACAAAGTTCTAATTCATTTGATTAAAGGAATTAATTAATTCATTGCACAACCAAAAATATTTAAATTACCAGCAATTGGCTTAAATCACCCGCAATATTTAACCAAATTTATAAAGTTCCAAAAAATAATATTTAACCAAAATTAAGATAAGATGTGTATTTTCTGCATTGTTATAACACCATACAAATATTATAAAGATAGTCATAAGAGACCCTAGTAGATGAACCAAAAGATTTCATAATCACGATTCCACATATTTTTCAAATCTTTAAAATCCACAGACCAGGCGAAATAGTGTGGTCACTTTATATTGATCTAACAAAAAATCTTGACCTCTTACACATGTAAATACTTCAAAAAATGCACTTTAGAAAAATAAAAGAAGTTATATATATATATATATATATATATATATATATATATATATATTACTCTCTTCAATGTCCTCTAAACCTATTTTTAGTGAGTAACTGATGAAAAGTTTTAATCAAAATATTTAAATCAAAATTCATAAGACACAAATATTGATTTATCAAATAAAGTTCATAAAAATCACAGTACCTACTTTTAATAAACTCATCACATAGAATACAAACACAGTAAATACCAAATAAAATTTAATAAAACACATTATCATCAAATATCATCACCAACAAAATGGATGAAAGAACTATAATAGTATATGGAAAAAAAGCTTAATCACTATACAAAAAATACATTGTAAAACTCAATGTCTCAAATACATAGTAACATGGCAGAAACTCTGCAATGGAGGAAACTCTGCAATGGAAGAAAAGTGATTAAATATTAGTTAGAATCACTACATGTTATGCAGGTGCATAACAAAATATTGTAGAACTTTAAGACATCACAATATTATATAAAAGCGAATCTAACATTAATGTCATATTATATTTTTAGAGAGTTGAAATGGTAGTTCTAAATCAATTCATAGAAGTTTTGAAACTAAATTTCTAAGACCTAAAAACAACATATAACAAATTAGAAATTTGTAAAGAAACAATAGGTATGATATTACTTTGTCTGTCATCCATGTGTTACAAAACATGTAATTACACATGTGAAAGTTGTTTAATTCACGTAAAAGAACCTATCACTTAAAAATCAAAAATAATTTCACTCAGCAAGATGTATAATGAAGGAAATCATGAATATTTGAGGTGGGGTGGAACGAATTTCTCTGTTGTGTTCTTTGACAAATGAAGTCACTACAACATACAAGAGAATTAAAGACACTTATTTAGAGACAAATAATGTAAGTGTTTCCAAATAATAGCTTTAGAAACAATTCTGTTATTGTCTCCTTATATATATGTTATTTGTCGCCAAATCTTTAAAGAATTTCAGAATTTCATAAAAAAAAGTAATAATAATTGTCGATACTAAATTATACTATTAGTAAGAACAAAAGCAACGATTGTATTTGTTACCAAAAAGATCTATCTTTTTTAATCTTCATCTTATTAACGCTTTTTTTATGCCATTAATTATCAGCACAACAATTGACGCACACATTTGTTTTTTTCTTTTTCCTTTTCCTTTTACTACTTATTTGAAGAATGAAATTTGAGTTAGAAAAAAGAAATTGTCTTCTTCTTCTCTAGTCACACACACTCACCCTAAAAACTGCCCACCCCACCGCCTCCTCACCTCTAATTCTCCCAATTACTCGCTGCCGGGTTGGTTCAGCTGTCGGTTCGACATTGCATTCCTCTCACACGCCTATCGCCGGTGAACCCAGTTGTCAGATCGACACCACTTCACTTGCTCCGCTCCAAATCCCTTGATCCCTACCCTGCAGCTGCTACTGTTTGTAAGTTAGTTTTTAACACGAAATTAGGGATTCCAACTGTTTGTATGCGCTGACCCAATGTAAACTAGGATTCGATAGAGAGATGGCTAGGTGCTTTTCGAAAGAGGACGGTCTTTCTTCAACGGAGAAGGTCGCGGGATTGGTGGTAGGGAAATCACTAAGTTGCAGCGGAGAAGTCACCGGAGGCCTGTTTGGTGATTGGTTTCGGATTCCAAATTCCCTCATCTGATCAAAATCCAAGGTAAATTACTCTGCCACAGACCATTTGGTTTCAGATTTGTGCACTAAAACCTCAAACACTCACCACGAAGTTGTGCTTGATTTATGAAATTGGGGAATTTGTACGCTTCAAATTCTGACATTGTTTTTAAGTTTCGGGAAGGTTATCATTGGCAAGAACGAATTTGCAGATATGCTACTAATGGTTAGGGCTGTTCATTTGAAGTTGTTCTTGTGCTAATCTAAGTGTCATGTGTTACAAAACATGTAATTACAATATTAAGGTTAACAGCATGATGTACCACAGTTGAGTAGTGCATTTCTTTGTTGTGTATATCTGCTTTGACGTGCATACAAAGCTATGCTCATTTATGGTTAATTTTTTCAATTCTTGTAGCTTATCCTTTCAAAAAATTTGCTCATCTTTGCATGGTGGACACACTTGAAAGCTCGGGGATTGACTGGCATTTCATAAAGGAAGTTAAAGCTGTTCTAGATGAAACTTATAGGTAGCATAAACAAATTTTCCTCTTCAAAAATAAATACAAAGTACGTAACAAACTATAGTCCTTGAATAAAATCTTATGACTAATAACCCATCTTATACTTTTAAGTATAACTTTATGGAACTTATATCATATCTGGCGAGCAGATGCTGGCTGCAAAGGGAAGAAGATATATTTCTAGACCCAGCCACTTGTGCCATGGCATTTCGGCTACTGCGAGTTCATGGCTACGATGTTTCTTCAGGTATAATAACAATGCAAATTAAAGATGATTCTTGAATGGATGGGCTCCAAATGGTATTTCAAAAACTGGACCACAGGCTTGACTCACCAGTTGGTACTCATTGTGGTTGTGAGGCTGTCAAAATCATGTATTCAGAAATTCATTATACGATCGTTGAGTTTGCAGACAAAGCATTCTTGTTGCAAGGATATGATGTTACTTGTCATCTTACTGAGACTGTGAGATCGATTACATATTCTTATTTTATTTTTTAAAAATAGAAATTACTAAGCTTCTCCCAGATTTAACTTGAATTGCCATTTTTGTTGCCTGCAGTGGATGGATTTCCTTAAGTCCTGCTTGCACGAAGCACTGTGGGTGAAGAATAAAACCGTTCCATCAATTGAGGAGTAGTCTAGCAGGAAGTTAGCATGTATTGTGGAAGCTCTGATAGTTATTTATGCAGGTTAGTTAAATTTTGTTTACTAGAAAAAGTGTAAGTGACTTATTTGATATTTTTACAGCATTAGTTCTGTGAACTCTGCTTCAATCAAGTGTCGAAGTTAACAACAATCTTTGTAGAAAGGGCTAGTAAGAATAAGAGAAAAGCTTAATTAGTTAATGAATGTTTCACCTAAAAACTGTATTGGTTGTTTGTTGCTGCCATTATTGTTTTCTTTGTCGTGTGTAATTTGATGCTAGGATTTAGAGCCATTTTTCTAGTATGTAGTTAGTTTCTAGTTTTGTCTATATTCGCAACTAAGAGAATCTTTTCTGGAAAAAAATTGCAATAAAGAAGAAGGATGTGAGCTAGCTAAAAGAAAAGGTAATTAAGCTTGCATTATATTATATGTAGTTATTAAGGTTAGCATGATGGTTGTTTTTTTTGGAAGCTTGCGTTGTTCATCGTATAAATGAGCTTTAAATGAATGTTTTACTTGAGATTTCCTTATTTGATGTTTTTAAATGGCTTCTATATTGCTGGAATATTCAGTTGACTTATAGATATGGATTTCTTTTTTTTTTCTTTGCAGAGTGAAGTTAACGTGAGATCAGAAAAAAGGAAATGAACTTGAAGTTCATTATTCAAACGTTTATTTATACACAAAGTGGGGTGGTAATTCGTTTATGATTTAAGATTTTATTTTTTGTTTCACTTTTGTCCAGATCTTTAACTTTTTGTTTGCATCAGACCTTCATTATTGTATTGTATTTGGATGTTAACTATTAATAAAATGTGTATTTCCTGTTGGTATTAATCTGTGAAGCAAAAAATTGCTCTAACCAGTAATAAAATAATTACACTTTTTATAAAAAAAAAGTATTAAAAATCGATCGAAAGTTGAACTTGGTTCCCATCCGCATTGGAAACAATTGCAATTGTTCAGAATACTTTTACGCATTACAAAGGCAAAGGCAACAAATTTATTTGTCTCCTAATGAATTACCTAGAGCATTTCGGAACCTTTAAATTGGAGACACATATTTTTGTCACTAATTTTTAGAATGACAACACATTTAATTGTCTCTCATTTGTCTACATAGATTTTTAGCAACAGCAGTATGAGGGACATTTAAGCTATTTGTCTCCAAAAATTTTGGTAACATTTAAATGGTCTATAGAGACAATTGTTTTAGTCCCATATGTAGTTCGTGTTGTAGTGAAGTGGCCAAAGGCATGTCACCAATGATCCATCAAATGATCTGGGCACGAAGGAAAGTGAAACATCAGGACAAATGTTCAAGTTTCATAATTTGCCTTCCATGGCATTAGAGAAGTACATTGAGACAATAAACGATAGAGATGACTTGCCATGCTTAAATATAGCAGAAAATAAAAATGACGCAATACGTGCAACTGTATAGTTAAGGAGCTTTCCAATTGTGTCGGACCTTAGCAACATCTTTTTTCAGCAAGGGTGACCAATATCATCTAGTACCAAAGAAGGGAACACTTCATAATGAAGGAATAGTACAAAAATTTGGTACAAAAATAATGAGTGAAGTAAGAGGCCCAGTTTATCATCTATCGAATTTTTTGAAGTTATGTAATCAAGAAACCGAATAATCAACATCTAAAACAGATTTTAGGGAAATGAGACCTTGAATATTCTGATGCTCAACGATGGAGATCCAAAATATGAGTCCAAAGTGAACAGAACAAAATATATGAAACATTGGAGAAATAAAGAAAAGTCAACGGGATGGGGAGAGAGAGAGAGAGAGAGCTAGCAGAGAAGTTGATAAAAAATATTGGCTAGAGAAAATAAAAAGATGTTTCGTCGCCGACGGCCATCACATCGCTCAAATATGGAAGCTTGACTGGGTCATCTCTCTTGGATCATCTCGTTGCTGACATCGAGAGTGTGAGAAAACTCATTTTGACACAAAATTGGACATCCGGTGGTGAAGGGTGACTACAAAAAGCGGAGAGTGGATATCGGCATAGGTAGATGGTGACATTCCCAAATGGTAAGAGAAAGAGGATGAAGAAAGAAAGGAAGCTGTTAGCGGCGGCGATGAGGATAGAAAGAAAGAATGGAAAATATTAGGCATAATTGATAGTAGCGTTTAATTAGTTTACTTTTTAAACTTTTTTAAATTTCTTTTGTTTAGAAAATGTAAGAAATAGAAAAAAGGTAGGGAAGAGAAAGAGGAGCGAGGCAACAAAGAGAAAAAAAGTGAGGAAAAAAAGAAAATATAGAAAGAAATCAAAAAGTGAAAAAAATTAATTGAAAATTAATGTTGTATTAATTATTGATCAACACTTATCATATAATATGCATATAACAAACTGAAGTGGTAATTAAATTAATGGTAATTGACTAATAATAAACACTTTCCAATTCGTTTCCAACAAATTGATTGAAGAAAAAAATTACCCGCACATATGACGCTGACATGGATTCTAGGTGGCTTCACCAGAACTCATCATTCACTTTTTTTCTACCTATTTTTGGTAGGTCTCCTCTATTGAAAAAAAGAGAGAGGAGCGAGGCAACAAAGAGAAAAGAATAGAGGAAAAAAGAAAATATAGAAGGAACCCAAAAACTGAAAAAAAAATTAATTGAAAATTAATGTTGTATTAATTATTGATCAACGCTTACCATATATACACATATAAAAAAATGGAAGGTATAAGAAAGAGATTATTGAATTAATGGTAATTGACTAATAATAAACACTTTCCAATTAATGGTAATTGACTAATAATAAACACTTTCCAATTAATGGTAATTGACTAATAATAAACACTTTCCAATTAATGGTAATTGACTAATAATAAACACTTTCCAATTCGTTTCCAACAATTATGCATTGATTGAAAAAAAAAATTGCCCGCCCATGTGGCATTGATATAGATCCTAGGTGGCTTCACCAGAACTCAGAATTCATTTTTTTCTGACCATTTTTTTGTAGATCTCCTCTGTTAGTATATAATTATAAAAATTATAGATTATAAATTATAGATGAATAGAGTACTACTTTTGTCATTTTTCATTTTAAACGTCATCGTTTTATGCTGTTTGGTGGGCTGCTAACATGGCTAATTGGGCCAAACCACCAGAATTCTCTCCATCTTTTCTCAGGTTTACAAAACAGCCCCACTACTTCTTTTGTTCTATCTTTATTTTATATTCTTTTGCTTCTCTTTAGTCTAACTGCATTCATTCATTTTGTTTTCCATTTTTGACTCATATGTGCCTAAAATTTCTGTTAATTTTATTCTTTTTTTTAATGTTGGTGGTTTATATGGAACAAAATAATATTCAAGGACTATTTTTTTTTACATAAACAAAATAGGAGTAATATTCAAGGACTATTTTTTTACATAACGCTTTTGAGTTGTTTGTTTTAATATTTGGAGTACTATTTTTGTTGATTCTTGACATTTTCAATCTGAAACATTTAACCTGAAAATATTTAGGTTCAATTTTACTCTTTCTACCTTACTAACCTAAATGCACTACGTAGAATAGTTGCGGTTTTACCGTGGCGGAGACTGCAGTAAACTCATTTATTGCAGCCTCCGTCAAGGTAAATGCCGCGGTAAATGGCATTTATCGCGGCGGAGGCCGCAGTAAGTGGGTTTTCTCTACGTAGTGATGAATACAAAAAATTTATTGATTGAAGCCATAAAGCCTAAAAATATTAGTTTCTTATGATAAAAAACAGGTTCCATTGGAATGGGGCAAAAAAATGTAATAATATAATTTCTTATGATATTATATTTTTCTAAAAATTATCAATTAGAAATCTGCAACAACGTTCGGCCATAGAGTTTAACGCCTTGATTAGAAATATTAGTTTTCCATTTTTAGAAATTTTCGTTCCTTAATTTTCGGGTAAAAAGGAAACAAAGATATAGCCTGAATTTAAACAATGGCCCAAAGTGATTTTATTTTATTTTGTTATTTTTTATTTCTTTATCCAAAATGACGTTTTAAATTTCTAAAACTTATATTTTTATAGGTCTAAAACTTATTCTTAAACAAGATAACGTAATTATATTATTATTATTATTATTTAACTCTTAAGGATTTTAGAACTTTTAGTAACTTTCATCTTATACTTTCTTCTATTTCGTTTATCAAAATATCTAGCATAGCCAAAGAGAACTAACATGACACTAACTTACTTCATAAAAAAAAAAAACATGACACTAACTTTTATCTATATATCGATTAACATTTTATTATCCTTCTATATATTTATGGTAATCTTACTGTAGATGAATAGTACCCAACCAGTAGGGTTGGGTCACCTCATTTTTTTTTATTTATTATGGTATAATTATGTTCTAACTTCTACTTTTCTTATTTTTACACATTGATCCATATAGTTTTAAATTTATATAATCTTACCTTATTTTATTTTATGGATGTAGAGTGGTATTATATATACATTTATGGATGTTGTTACTACGTATAAATATTGATATATTAATGAAGTTGTGCAACCTCATTATAATGAAGTCATTTTGTTGTTTCTTATACATTTATTTTACCAAATTGTTCAAATGTCTAACTCTTCGATTTTGTTCCAAATTTTTACTTTTTCCACATATACCCCTAAAGTTTCCAGCTTATATAGTTTTATCATCTTTTCCTTTTTTAGCATGAATAGTCTAAATAAAGAGAAATATATGTCCATAAATAATTAAATATTTAAATTTTTTTCTCTTGCATTTCTCTGTCTCTCAAAAAATAATTAATCTCATATTTTTAGTTTTACATTTTTATCGCATTCAGACCATTTTTCATTTTTTATATTTCATTTCTTATTTCCATTTAATTTTAAGGGAATTAAATTTTCTTTAACTACAATATGCGCATAGTATTGAGAACTAGCAATAGTGCAATAGTCTAATTTGCTTATTTAGATTCACGTTTTACCTTTTTGTTAGGCTCATGAAATTTCGTACTCATATTTTTGTCTTTTATTCCTCTATTTGTATGGATGGTGAAAATGGAAATAAATTATATGCATTGATTAATGATTAAAAATCACATTAGAGGTAAGAAGTTAAAATAAGTCTTAGGCATACCTAATTAATTTTTACTTTGTCATATATTTCATGAAAATTGCATCATCATTTATGACCAATTATAACTTTACACAATTATTGAAAATCTCTTGGTTAAAAAAATATTCATCTATAAAGCGAACTCATCCTAATTTGTTACAAATGTTTTGCTTTGAATTGTTGAAAGAACTAACTCTCATATTTAACTTTTAATGATAAAAAATCACATTAGAACTGATACGATAAAATATTAAAAAGTCTTAGGCCTAATTGTTTTTACCTAATTAATTTTTACTTTCACACATATTTCATGAAATTGCAAAATCATTTATGACCAATTATAACTTTACATAATTATTGAAAATTATGTTGGATAAAATGTATTCATCAATTAGCCGAACTCATCACAAAATTTTTCCTTATTTGAATTGTCGAAATAACTAACTCTCAGATTTAACTTTTATTTTTCACCTTTGAGCACATTGATCTCTAAAATGTTAAAACAAATAATCAAATGAGAAAAATTTTAGGCCTAATGTTGTTTTTACGTGTCATGATTATTTACATTCTCATTTATTTCATGAAATTATACTTTCATCTATAATTAAATTTTGCTCGATGTTATAAACTTATTAAATTCTTATACTTTCTCGTTTTGTTTTCTTTTTTTTGGTTTTCAGTTTATTGGTTCACGTTTTGCTTTTGCTTTTTTTATTGCTTTTTCGCTTTTCTATTTTGGTCAAATGTACAATTTTATTTTTATTGTTTTTGCACATTCATTCCTGAAAATATTTATTTAATATAGTATGTTATCCTCCTATTATTTTAATTACTACAAAAGAACTCACCTCCCATATTTGTGTGTATTTTCGTGCATACAACTTTGCAACCATCATATTACTTTAACTTTTTTTTATAAAATATATCCTTTAGTTTTATGATTTTTTCACTTCTCCTATAATAATTTATTTTTATAGTTTATGCATTTTAACCTTGGATGTTTTAAATTGAATATAATAATCAGTCATTTTTCTTCTTTAGACATTAAAAACTTTCTTCTCAATGTTTGTGTGTATTCTCATATGTATAACTTCTCAAGAATCTTAATATATTTTGTTAGAATTTTCACACATACTACGTGTCTTTGTTTTTCTCTTAATTACGTAAACAGTTATTTTTTTTATAATGTTCGCATATAACCCTAATCACTTAACATGAGAATACTTGGCTGCAATTTTAATTTTTCTACCTCAAACACCTAAATAAATGTATCAGCCAATGTTGTGAAACTTGAAAATTTCAGTTACTTATTATAAAATGTCTAATTAATATGATTCATTTTATAATATTCTATTTTGCATCAGTTACATCGTGACAATATTTACCAACGACTTTTTTGCTTTGCTTATGGGAGAATATATTATCTGAATTTCAGAAACTTTCATTCATCACTTTAATTTTTTCATTGTCCCCTCCACGGAGTGCGGGTGGAGAAGGAAACTAGTTACTAACATTTAGTAAGTATAAATGTAAAAAGATTCATTATTGCAATGTAAAAAATGTCATCTTCAATTACTAAATTTAAATTCACTAGTGAATTAGATTTATAATCCACCTTGCAAAATTACCGTGCAAGGTTTGACGCACTCATGACAATTGGTGAGAGTTGATGATGAATTATGCATAGCAGAGCTTCACAAAGCAAACACGCGTCTAATTTACCGTTAATTATTCTAATTCACACTTCCTTAAATTCACTAGTACAAGTCCGAATTAGATGAGGTGAACTACAGAATAATTCACTCGTGAAATGACACTACGTGCGGAAGGCAATTCTTACTGCGGCCCTTACTGCGGTTTGGGCCGCATTAAGCTCAAAGACGCAGTACAATAAATGGTGCAGTAAACTTTACTGCGGCTTTGGCCGCAGTAAGGCCGCGGTAAGGCCGCAGTAAGCCATTTTTTAGGGTTTCTTCATCCGTCCATTCCTTCATTTTTTTCATCTTCTTCATCTTCTTCTTCAATCCTTCTTCTTCTTTCTTTTCGTCTTCCCATTCTTCTTCATCTTCTTCTTCATTTTCTTCTTCATTTTCTTCATTTCCTTCTTCATCATTTCCTTCTTCATCTTCTTCTTCTTCATTTTCTTCATTTTCTCCTTCTTCATCACCTTCTTCTCTTCATTTTCTCCTCCTCTTCTTCTCTCTTCATCTTCTCCTTCATCATCATCATCATCATCATCATCATCATCTTCTTAATTTCTTTTCATCTTCTTCTTCTTTCACTTTCACTTTCACTTTCTTTTTTCTCTCTCCCTTCTTCTTCTTCTTCTTCTTCTTCTTCTTCTTCTTCTTCTTCTTCTTAACCGCCGACGTTGTCGCTCCCACCTCAGCACCGCCGCTTCAACGATGTCGCTTTCTCGCCGTCATGACCGGCGCTTGTTCACCATCACCACCGATTTTTGGGTTTTTCTGGGTTGGTGGATAAATCCGGATGAATTTTTTCATCCGGATTCATCCAGTTTTTTTTTAATTAATAAACTCGTTTACTGCGGCCGTGGCCGTAGTAAGGCCGCAGTAAGTACTGTGGCCGCTACCACATTGAAGCTTGTACTGCGCCTTTATTTATTGCGGGAAACACTGCGTCCTTTCCCGCAGTAGTTACTACAGCTCTACTACAATTTTGGTCGTAGTAACATGTGTTTTCTCTACGTAGTGTGAACGAGGCCCACTAATTCACTTGAAAAATTCTAAGTTTCAAACCCGGCGACTAATATATTAAAAAGAATTAATGCGGGTGAATCTGTTTAGGTGTATTGTTAGCCATTCAATTAGAATTAGAATATTAATTTTCTCAAAAAAAAGAAAAGGAATATTAATAAAGTTATACTCCATAATATCCATAACTAGGATTTGTTTTCTCGCGCGCTTCGTAGCGGATACAAATTACTAACATTTAGTAAGTATAAGTGTAAAAAGGTTCTATACAACAATGTCAAAAATGTCATCTTCATCTTCTACTACTACTACTACTAAATTTAAATTCAAATGTTAATTAGTGTTGTTCTTATTTTTTATATTACCAGCGCCAATAAAGCAAAAAATATCAACTTCATTCGTTCCAAAAAAAATTGTAAATATTTAACTAGACACAGAGATTAATGAGTGTTAAAGATTTGAGTTTAATAAAGTAATACTCTTATGTTCCCTCCATCCTAAAAAATTCATACAATTATTTTCGTTGATTATACTTTATCTATGATATTCTGGGATTTGATGGCAGACTTAAAAAGCCACCTACAGACGCTTTAAGCCTAATCATTCCAGATAACGCTTGCATCCTCCGTATTACCGTGGCTGCTGGCACGGAGTTAGTTGATGCTTATTCCCCAGATACCGTCATTGCTTCTTCTCAGGGAAAATGAGTTCATGACCCATGGGCCTTCTACCTCCATGCGGCATTGCTCCATCAGGCTTTTACCCATTGCGGAAAATTCCCCATTGCTGCCTGGAGATATATCCGGAATAAAAAATGTAGAATTTCATAACACAATAAAAACATTCAACTAGTAAGAAATTGAATAAAATTCAAATTTCTACTCAATTCTAAATGAAATCTAAGAAAAGAAAGAAATAATTTTTTCACCTTTTTGAATTTTAAAGCGAATCATTTTAAAAATCATTTACAGATAAACTTTTATATGAACTCCTTTCCTTTTTATCAAACTAACCATTGGAGGTAAAAGCGAGGAAGTCTCCCATAGTATCAAAATCATGAATGTTTCGATATTTTAAGTTATATAATTCACATGCAAATCATAATTTAAAATCTAAATTTTCTAAATATATTTTTTTGTAAATTATTTTCACGATTTATCTTTGCAAATACTTGAGCCAAACATTGACGCTTGAAACATGAAAAAGTCAAATATATCAAATTTGAGGATGAAGGGAATATAAAACAAAAGTAAATTTCTATGTGAATAAGAGAAATTGATGGTAAAAAAATTGATATTTAAAAGGTTTCTTTGGTGAACATATTTTGTTGATTTTTTTTCTATTAACATATAATTGAAATAAAATGGACATAAAAAATCAAACATTTCAATCATTAAGGGATGGAAGGTTTTCCGTTTTTTTAGGCAAATACGAAATGCGTCAACTAACATCTGTTTGGTCAAAGCAGCTATCTCTATACTCTTTTAATAGTTCAGGTATTGAGTTCATAATTCGGATCTTTTTTTGAATGATTCAACAAAGTTCAGTGTAGTAATACGTATTAGGCATTTGTTTCTATTATTTTTGTTTACTAGTTTGCTGGAATGCTTTTATCTTTTCTTATGTATGCATGTTTGTTAGAATGTATAGTCAGATTCATGCTAATATGGCAAAGGTTGAGCAAGAGATGAGGGCTAATATGTTAATATTAAAAAAGCTAGGATAGAATCAGTTAATCTAAAAAAATATTGAGGTGCAATAGCAATTAATTGAAACGGCGAGAATGGATGAAAAGACCATGACATGATCTTCAATTTTGGAATGAAATAGAATAAAAACTTAAAATTGGCATCAAGCATTTAGAAAATGGAGCCCCAATGGAATTTACTCCATAAATAATACTTTATCCATTTTCATTTCATAAAAATTGTTCTATTTATTTTTCAGCATTTAATCTATAATATGTTTTTCTAACATATTGACATCAGAGCCGGTTCTGAGATTTCCGGAGCCCTAAACGAAAAGAAAAATTGGGACCCTTGTCAAAATACTTCCTCCATCTTTACAATTTTGGTAGTTTTTTATATGTATATGTTACATGAATATTGTGTCCAATTTTTAAATATATTTTTAAGCAATTTTTTAATAAATTATTTTTTGTAAAAAATTGAATCAAACACAATATAAAAAAATCAAACGTAACGATCTTTATAGAATAGAGTAAATAGTAATTAAAATGTGCAGAAGCGTGTAACTTATCATCTCCTAGTGGAGCAAGAGGCATATTACACATGTCTTCCATTTATTTAGCTTAGAAAATACGCGTAAACAGCATTTCATTTCAGAAAAGGTAACAATTCGGCCCTACATTTTGAGATTTGGCAAACATACATCATATATTTTCTGTCTCCACACCCAAGAGGAAGTGGTATCGCTCTCATGAATCAGAGGATGTTGCAGGGCTTGCACTCTCCGGAATGATTTACTCGATTGCTCTCACCTTTTTCATCAGAACCACGGAATTCCATCTGCACAGGGTGACTTCCTCTGGGTTCACAATCGAACATTGCTACTCAGGGCGGAGCCAGAAAATTACACCAATGGGTGCAATTCAAAAACATTTTGGGTGAGTGGGGCATAACAAAGCAATATATAGGGGTTAATATGAATATTCTATAAAATTTTATACACTAAAGTTATGTTAACCCAAAAGTCAGTGGGTGCAATTGAATTCACTCACCATAATGTGGCACAGGGTGACTTCCTCTGGGTTCACAATCGAACATTGCTACTGTATCCACTTTCTCACGCTGATCTGTTTTTCCAGTCAGGTCAATTGAATTGGTTACAGGCATTGTTAGAAGAAATAGGAGATGAAAAGGAAAGAGAAAGTTCTACTGAAAATGGATAAATATGGTTTCTTGCTTGCTGCCCTATTAATTTATAGTAGTGGAATTGAAGTGGCAACCTTACGGTGAAATTCACAAAAGGCCCTTTAACATGGTCAAGCATTACAAGTTGGATAAATGTTTGTATGCTCCGGCCATATAAGTGTTCTGTTAAGTTTTCGGGAGAGGTTTAGTTGGAGTTGTGGATAGTTGGAGTAGTTAGGAAATTGTTTGGTTAAGTTGAAGGACTTGTTTGAGAATTATTTTAAAAAAAATTGGACTTTATTGCAAGTGTTTTGTAACGAGGATGATGGAGTACAAGGCTTCTAACTTCATACTCAAATGAGCATTTTCCCACCTATTTATAGTGTGTGGGACAGTGGGATAGAGGAGTTTGCCGACTAACTCATGTCCGTTGGAACTTGGAGCTAGATTTTTCTTCTAGATATGTTTTGGCTAACTCTCTCCTCACCACTAGTTATAGGAACATTCTACAAAATGGTCCCCAACCTAGATTGTTTTACTTCTTCTAGATTTTTCTTATATTTTTTTACCACAACTTTTCCTAAATTTTTCTAGGAAATTTCTACCCACTTACATACAATTATAATTCTAGAACACTCCTAAAATTTGCATCATTATTCTAACACTCCTCCTTGATGCAAATTTGTTGAACGTCGAGCTTGGTCTGTAGGTACTCGAACTTCGTTCTTGGAAATGCCTTGGTGAAGATGTCTGCAACTTGCTCCTTTGTTGTGCAATATTCTAACTTGATCTCGTTGTTTGTTGATGCCTCCTTGATCGAGTTATATTGATTGCAATGTGCTTGGTGCGGCTTTCGTAAACAGTGTTCTTCGTCATGTGTATAGCTGACTTGTTATCGCATAGGATCTCTGTTGGTTCTTTCTGTGTTTCGCCCATATCTACCAAAATTCTTCGCAGCCATATAGCTTGATTTGTGGTTCATGCAGCTGTTACATATTCTACTTCTACAGATGATTGTACCATTTGATTCCTGCTTCTTTGAAGACCATGAGAAGAATCCTGATCCAAGTGTGAAACCATACACTGATGCACTTCTTAGATCATCCATTGATCCTCCCCAGTCACTATCAGTGTACCTAAGCAGCCTTGAGTAGGAAGTTGGTCTGAACCAGATTACGAAATCCTTAGTACCTTGGAGATACATGAGTATTCTCTTAGTAGCTTCGTAGTGAATCTTGTTTAGCTCTTGCAGGTACCTTGATAACAGGCTAGTAGCATACATTATGTATGATCTTGTAGCCGTCAGATACAGTAGGTTTCCGATCAGACTTCTATAAAATGAGACACTTGCTTTTCTAGAGTTTTCTTTTCTCAGCTTTTGATTTGCTGCTAAAGGAGTAGTGACAGACTTGCAATGGTCCATCTTGAACTTCTTTAGGAGATTTTCTGTGTATTTATTTTGTGAGATGACTATTCGCCTTCTTCCTTTTGACCACTTCGATCCCGAGGAAGTAGTGCATCAAGCCTAAGTCACTCACTTCAAAACTCTTCATCATATCATATTTGAATTCTTTAATCATCCCTTCATTATTTCCTATGTAGATTAGATCATCTACGTAGAGAAAAACAATGACAGTGTTGTTACCTTAGGTCTTGATATAGAGTGTTGGCTCACTCATGCTCCTCCTGAATCCTTGCTTGGTGAAGTATTCGTCAATCCGGTTGTACCACACTCGCGGTGCTTGTTTTAATCCATATAAAGCCTTAATTAAAGGACCTTTTCTTTTCATCCCTTGGCCTCAAACCCTGGTGGTTACTCTACGTAAATTTCTTCTTCAAGAATTCCATTGAGGAAGGCCGACTTGACATCTAGTTGATGGATTTTCCATTTCTTTTGAGCAACAAGAACAATCAATGCTCGAATTGTATCTAGCCATGCGACTGGAACAAAGGTTTCAGTGTATTCAATACATGGTAGTTGTGAGTAGCCCTTTGCCACAAGGCTTGCTTTGTGCTTTTGTATTGTCCCATCAAGGTTAAGTTTTGTTTTGTATACCCACTTTACTCCAATGATGTCTTTGTCTTGCGTTGGACCCACCAACTCCCATGTGTTGTTCTTCTCGATCATTCTGATCTCTCCTCCTTCATCACATTCACCCATACTTTATGTTTTGCAGCGGCTTCATAGCTATCAAGCTCTACCATTGTATAGCCACAGGTTCCGTATAGCTTGATAAGTGACATAGTCCTTCTTGGCCTTGATTCTGAGTTATCATCTCAGGGTGATTTAGATCTTGGAGTTTCCGGTTGTAATGAAGTTCCTTCATCGACCCCTGTTTTACTATTTTTTAATTCTTCATTTGGAGTTGATAGTGGTGGCATGTATATAGTCTCTGCCTTCTTTTCGATCTTTTGTTCATCCCAGTTTCAGGATGCTTCTTCATCGAACTCCACTTCATGGCTAACTATCAGCTTCTCTGTCTCCAGATTATAGACTCTATATCCTTTTGATTGTGAGTTGTAGCCCATAAAGATTTCTCTTTGGCTCTTATTATCAAGCTTTCCTCTATTTTGTTGTGGAACATGTATGTAGCATGTGCTGCCAAAGACTTTGAGATGTTTGGTCGAGGCTTTCGTCAACTCCAGGCTTTAATTGGTTTTTGGCCTTCTACAACGCTAATTAGGCACCTGTTGAGTTTGTAGACAACAGTGTAGAACGCTTTTGCCCAAGTGTTTTGGCAAGCCTTTTTCTGTTAGCATTGATCTCGTCATCTCCATAACAGTTCTATTCTTTCTTTCTGAGACTCCATTTTGTTCTGGTGCATAGCCGACGATGAGTTGACGATCAACTCCTCGCAGAACTTATCGAATTCTCTTGATGTGTACTTCTTTCCTTTGTCAGTTCTTAGCGTCTTAACGTAATAACCACTTTGTTTTTCCACTAGATGCTTAAATTTCTTGAATATTCCAAATACTTCTGATTTTTCTTTCATGAAATAAACCCAAGTCATTATGGTGAAGTCATCAATGAAGAGGATGAAGTACCTGTTGTTGCTTAGAGTGATTGCCCTCATCGATCCGCAAACAACTGTGTGAACCAGCTCCAGTTACATTTTGGCTCACCAGGACGCTTCAGGTGGAAATGGTTGTCGATGTTGTTTCCCAAGTAGTACGCTTTCACATGCCTCCTTTGTAACTTTTATCTTTGGTAGATCCTTGATCATGTTATTTTGTTGAAGAGTCTTCATCCCTTGAAGATTAAAGAGGCCAAACCGTTTATGCCATAGTCAAGAATTGTTCTCCTGAGCCTTCATGGTAGTTTTAGTTGTGTGCCTCCATTGGATAGGGAAGTTTCTCTTCTTCATTTTGATTTTGGCGATGACTAGATTTTTATCCGTCTTATCGTGATAGTGCAATACTCACCTTCAAAATGAAGTGAGTATTTGTTCTATATTATCTGACCAACACTTAGTAGATTTTCTACCAGATCTGGGACCCATAGAACTTCATGTATGTACCGAGTGTCTTTTCTTGTTTGGACTGCTACAGTTCCTTTTCCAGTGATCTTGATGGATTCCCCGTCTGCTAGTTGCACCCTCGAACTGTAGGTGGTGTCTAATTTGGAGAACACCACTTGATTTGGCGTCATATGATTGCTGCAGGCACTGTCCACCAACCATGTATTCTTGCTTTGCTCTATAGTAGCTTGGTAGACGTAGAATATATTTTCCTCATCTCTTTGCTCCTTGGAATAACTGGCTTGAAGTTTTTTGCTTCATTTGGAGCGGCAATTTTTCTCCAAGTGGCCAATCCTTTTGCAGTTACGACATTTTGGTTGTCATTGGAACCAACAATCTTTCTTCAGGTGGTTTGCCTTTTTGCAAATTCCACAAGGAGGATTTGTTGATTTCCACGGATTTTCTCCTTGATGAGAATTTATATTGGATATTTTCTTATTATTTTGGGATTTCTAAGACTGATTTTTGGACTGAAAGACACTTTCAGATGGTTCTTCGTGATGCTTATTCATCATTTTTTCTCTTGCTTCAAGTAAGCCTATGAGTTCAAACACCGATAATGATGCTAGATCTTTTGTTTCTTCTACCACAGAGATTATTGATTCAAATTTCTCCAGAATAGAATTTAATATTTTCTCGACAATTTTTTGGTCTGAGATTTTTCATCATAGGCTTTCATTTGATTAACTATTTCAGTTAATTTAGAATATTATACATTAATTTTCTCAGAATCCCTCATTTTTGCATTTTTATATTCTCATCTTAAACTTTGGAGTCATACAACATGTACCTTGGTCAATCCCTGAAATTCCTCTTGCAATATGTCCCAAGCTTGCTTCGCACTAGTTGCCTTTATGGTCCTTGGAAAAATTGTGTCTGCCACCGCCTGCTGTAGGATGAAGAGTCTTGTGCATCTCTTGCTTGATCGTCCTCCAACTTTGCTTGTTGTGTCTCATCTAATGTGGAAATGTCCTCAGGAATGTTGATTCCCTTTTGAACAATGTTCAACAACTTTTGAGTCACAAAATATGTCTTCATCTTAATGCTCAAATAATCATAGTTTTCAATGGAGAAAACCAGCAAAGGGACAATTTGGCTATTTTTTTGAAGTAGCCATTGATAAAGTGTCTTTGGGTTTGTGAAGTTATTAATTAGGAAGTTTGGTTGTCCTACGCCCAAGTAGATGATCGGACGTGGCTCCGATACCACTGTTAAATTTTTTGGAGAGGTTTAGTTAAAATTTTGGATAATTGGAGTAGTTAGGAAATTGTTTGGTTAAGTTAAATGACTTGTTTGATAATTATTTTAAAAAGAATGGACTTTATTGCAAATATTTTGTATTGGGGGTGAGGGAGTCCAAGGCTTCTAACTTCATACTTAAATAAGCATTTGCCCACCTATTTATAGTGTGGGAGAGAGGAGTTTTCCAATGCCGACTTACTCAGTTACTCTTGTCTGTTGGAGCTAGATTTTTAATCTATTCTCTCGTCCCAAAAAGTAATGCAGTATAGATATTTTTGGCTAACTCTCTCATCACCACTAGTTTTAGGAACATTCTACATAATGGTCCTCAACATAGATTTTTCTACTTCTTTTAGATTTTTCTTTTACTTTTCTACCACAACTTTTCATAGATTTTTTCTAGGATATTTCTACACACTTACATACAATTATAATTCTAGAACACTCCTAAAATTTGCATCATTATTTTAATATATATTTTTCCACCATCACCTTTTTATGAATATAGAGGCTCACAGATTTATTATAAAAATATTATTAATAACAAGTTACTATTCTCTCCATCCTAAAAGTACCGTAACACTTATTTTTCAACATTTAATTTATTATTTTATTTCTACATTATTTTAAATTATAAATTTAAAATTTATATATATATATATATATATATATATTTAAAAAATTGATTTCTTAACTTTATGAATATACATATTGATATTTTTTCTGTTAAGAAATAATATAGATAAGTTAAATTCAAATTGACAAAAGTCAACTGTTACGTTTCTTTTGAAATGGAGGGAGCAATAAATAATAATTTTCATAATATTAAAATTAATCAGAATAAAAGTTGATCCCATACGCGCTGATACATTATTTCAGTCGGAATAAAATTGGAGGTAAGTTAAAAACATTCCAGCGCTCATATAAATTGATTTAGTTTTGCTAAAATAAAGAATTAATGATTAAAAGTACTCTTACTTGTAAATGTCTGTAGGTTATACGCAAACAGAATTAGATGTATATATTTACAGTATTAAAAAGAACTAATGCGAGCGAATATGTTGATGTATGTTGCTAGCCGTTCAATTAAAATCAGGATATTAATTATTAATTTAAGTTATATTCCACCACATAAAATGCCAAGCTATTGATCAAGTGGAATCCGAATACAGTATTTTGTTTTTGTTGTAATAACAATATGCTGTGTGTTAACTAAATAGTCCGAGAAAATGATTTTCCATACAAACATAAGCAATGCCAAAACCAGAAAAACCAAAGCAGAAAGTAGAGATAGTTACACTGTGTGGGGAATACAAGCCTAATTGCGGTCCTTACTGCGGTTTGATCACTAGCAGTTCTATTTCAAATAAATGGCACAACAGCAATAAGAAGAGATTTATCATGCGCTAACGCCATAGAAGGCCATGAGAAATTTTATTTTTAGGATTTAAACTCCCCTTTCTCTTCATCTCCGTCATTCTTCTTCAATCCATCCTAATTTTTTTTCTTCTTCTCCTTCCTTCTCAGTTCTTCCTCTTCTTCTTCTATGTTTTTTTTTCTTCTTCTTCTCCTATGTTTCTTCTTCTTCTATGTTTTTTTTTCTTCTTCTATGTTTATTCTTCTTCACCTGTGTTTCTTCTTCTTCTTCTTCGCCCTTGCTCAACCATCGCTGCTCCACCACCACCGCCGATGCCACCGCAACTTGGTCACCATTCATCTGAAATTTGGGTTTCTCTGGAATTGTGGATGAATCCGGATGAATATTCATCCGGATTCATTCACTTTTTTAAAATAAAAAATATTTCTACTGCGGCCATACCCGCAGTGAGGGGCCTAACTGCGCCCATTTTTACTTCGGCATCTACTACGGCCCATCCCGCAGTGATTACTGCGGCTCTACTGCGTGATGGGCCGCAATAGAGCCCGTTTCCTCGACGTAATGTTAAGCCATCATGTCTAGACGGAGTCTATGTGGTCAGTCGATGGACGATGAACATGCAATAATTAGATAAACACTAATCTACCAAAGGATTTTAAGGAAATACAAGTCCGTAACATACTTGAGATAAACTAAAGGATCCGTTTAGCTGACGAAGATCTAAAGTCTACCCAGTCATTGAAATGATATCTTGAATTTCGTTCTTGTGTCATTCCTGAAGCAGTAGATACAAACTCTTGAGTACTGGGTTGAAAATTACAACTTTGGGGAAGAAGCTCTTTAACGAGTACTGGGTTGTTCATGTTAAACTTGAAAATTATATTGAGCCTGAAATTGTATTCAAACTTGACTTGAAAATAAAATGAACGAGCTCGAACGACGTTTAAATCAAGCCTAGCTCGAGTCGAGCTCAAGCTGTTCACAAATATCAATAGAAAAGTTAGGATAAAATCGAGCCGAGTTAAGCATTAAGTTGTTCATGTTCGGCTTGATAAATGTATCGAGTTTAAAATTTTGTTCAAGCATGACTTGAAAATAATATGAACGAGCTCAAACAAACTTTTAATCTAGCCGAGCCAAGCTCGAAATGTTCGTTCAACTTTCAACCCTAGCATCGAGGCAGTGGTTAAATTTTAGTAGATTTTCATTTTTTTTGGTAAAGTGCACTCATGGTCCTGTAACTTTAATTATTGTACCACTAGGATCCTGTTTTAACTTTTATACTAATAAAGTCCCGTTTTTTAATTTTTTGTTACTTTAAGGTCCTTTTCCGTCCTTTAATCGTTAACTTTAACAGATTTGGGGGGAATGATCAAATGAGCAACTCAATTGTTTAAAAAAAGTTTATTTACACCCCAAATTTTAAACTTAACTATTTAAGCACTCCCCAACAATTTTAAACTTAACACTTTATCTTAAATGTTTTAATTAAGTCCAACAACACTCGGCCACCGTCGGGCAGCTGTCGCTGCCACCGGCCAGTCGCCGCCGACCACCACCGCCACCGTCGGCCACCACCAAAAAATGCTAGAAACGTAAAAAAAATAGCCAAGAACGTAGATCAGGCCTAGGACCGCCGGATCCCCGCCCAGGGCCGGCAAATCGCGGCCCCATACATGCCCAATTCTCCAAGGTATGAGTAATCGAAGTATGTATAAACTGATCTGAAGATCCCACATGAGTAACTTTATACAAAGTAGGGTTCCACACCACCCAAATACGGCCATTTATAGCATTATGTTCACACAAGAAAGGACCGGAACATTTGGGAAATACAGCTAACCGCTTGGGCGAACACTTTGAAATTTGGCAAACATACATCATAGTTTATGGTCACATATTCCTCACCAACATATATATATATATATATATATATATATATATATATATATATATATATATATATATATATATATATATATATATATATATATATATATATATATATATATATATATATATATATTCAGTTTCCACCCAAGATGAAGTGTTATCGATCGCTCTCATCAATCAGAGGATGTTGCAGCTGTTGGAGTTTGGGCGTTGATTGATCTGACCTTCTCCAGAACCATGAATTTTCATTTGCACATCGTGACGTACTCTGGGTTCACAATCGAACCTGACCTCGGCATGATCCTTCGTCCCGAACCTGGAATCCTTCTGATCATTTTTTTCCAGCGACTCGTTAATTAAATTGGTTTCAGGCATTGTAATTAGAAGAGATACAGATGAAAGAGAAAGAGAGTACTAATGAAAAATGGTTTCTTGCTTGTTACCCTATTTATAGTATTATAGAAGAAATAGACAAAAAGACGCTTAACCTATAGCACTTAAGGATTACAATTTACATGTTACCACTCTGAACGTCCCAAAAGTCCTAAAGTAGTATTTAATTTATAATATTATTTTTTTTATTATTTTAAATTATAAATTTAAAATTTGTATATACAATTAAAAAATTGATATCTTAACTTTATAAATATATATATATATTGATTTTTTTTTGCTAAGAAATAATATAGATAAGCTAAAGTAAAATTGATCATATCAGAAGTCAATTTTAACTGATTGGGAATCAAATTTCTCGAGAATGAAAGCATTTTTCCAAACTTTGCAATTTGAGAGTTGAATCAGAGAAATTTTAATGATTCGTTTCACTGATTTAGAGATTTTGTTGTTTTTGGTGGCGATGGCTTACGATGTATTTCAGACAGTGGAGCCATATTCTGGATTTGGCTTAATCTCCATGTGTTTCTTATTGTTTTGTCTCTTTGCTACTATCATCTGTTCTAGCTTTCAAGCAACATATTATGGAGCTGTTGAAGTTGTTCTTGTGCTAATCTAAGTGTCCTGTGTACTGAGACAACAAAACCAATGACATGTAATATTAATATAGTCTCCAGAATATTAAGGCTAACAGCATGATTTACCACAGTTGAGCAGTGCATTTCTTTGTTGTGTATATCTGCTTTGACTTGCATATGGAGCTGTGCTCATTTATGGTTAATTTTTCCAGTTCCTGCAGCTTATCCTTTTAACATTTATGCTCTTCTTTGCATGGTGGACACACTTGAAAGCTTGGGGACTGACTGGCATTTCAGAAATGAAGTTAAAGAGTACCCCTATATTGTTCAAATAGAGAAATTGGTCATGCTCCTCCATCCAGGTTTCAAGCATTTCAACTTTTCCTTCAAAGTAGCAGCCACCTGTTATGTAATCACCATCACTGGTTATCTTCTACCCTCATATCTTTCACTATCTAATCATTGTTGATATTATCATCATAACTTCATTCTTCTATTCCCTCTCTCTCTCTCTCTCCAAAGGAGCAAGAAAAGACAGCCTTGGCATTATAACTCATTGTACTACACTGCTACTGGGTACCGGCTACACTGCAATTTTCCTCCCCTATTCATTAGACACCCAAAATCAGTTTCGGGGCTTTCACTTTGCCTCTCCATTTCTTTGCCTCTTCTTCTTCTTCCATTTTTATTGTGAGACTATGGGAGTATTTCCTTATTTGTCTTCTTCTTCCATTTTTTTTATTTATGAAAATTTGCTTCTTTGTCATTATTATGCATCCTTCCATTGTGAAAAAAAATCAGGGTTTGAAAATCGAGGGTGCTCATAAAAGAAACAAGGTTTTTATTCCTGCGCTTTGCAGCGGGTATATATTGCAATATTAGTATCAATCCATAATTTTATAAAGGCATAAACAGTCATAGATAATGGTATAGTTTCATAAAATAAATAATTAAAAATTCAGAACTAATTAGGTGGAGGCGTGGTCTCGCCTGTTGTTGCGAGCCTTCCATGCGAGGGGGTGCCTTGCATCCTGCGATGCCTCCTGAGTTGCGATGAAGGTGCTAGGCTCCGCGGAGGGATATGGCCTTGTGGACGTCACGGAGGCCTAGGCCTCGTGGAGAGGCGTGTCCCTTAGATGTCGCGGAGGCTTAGGCCTGGCGAAGAGATGTGGCCTTGCGGGCGTGCCCTATGCGCTGCTCAGTGGCGTTCACCGAGGGCGATGTTGCTTGGGTAGTGTACCAAGCTTCAAATGAATGTTTCTCTTGAGATTTCCATGCATATTATGATGTTTTTAAATGGTTTTTATATTGCTGGAATCAGTTGACATGTAGCATCATTTAACATGGACTACATACATGTAGATATGGATATTTTTTTTTGCATAGTGAAGTTAAGGTGAAATTAGAAAAATGGAATGAACTCGAAGATCATTGGTCGGGACACCGCATGTACTGTTGTCAGATAAGTAGTAAACTGATAAGTATCGGATCGAATCCACAAGAAATTAGAAAAAATAAAATTTATTGCGGCATTTACTGCGGCGGAGGCCGCAGTAAGCCGGTTTCTCTACGTAGTGTAATTTGCACTTATCAATCATCATTTCAAACATTTATTTATACACAAAGTGGGGTACTGGAAATTCGTTTGAGTGAAGATATTATTTTTTGTTTCACTTTTGTCCAGATCCTTAACTTTTTGTTTTTATCAGACCTCCATAACTACCCCAAGCAAATAAGGCTTGTCGCGGCCTCTTCCGCAGTAGAGATACTGTAACAACTGCGGGCAGGGCTGTTTACTGCGCTGAGCCACTTACCGCAGCTTGATCAGCTGCAGTAACGGCCACGGTAAAATGTCTGTTTTCTATGTAGTGCATTATTGTATTTGGATGTTAACTATTAATAAAATGTGTATTTCCTGTGTTGGTATTAATTTGTCACGACGTGAAGAAGACCAAGCTTACTGCGATTTGGGCCGCAGTAAGCTCAAAGACGCAGTAAATCGACGCAATTAGTGGCAGTAAGCGTTACTGCGGCCAACGCTGCAGTAAGTGGCCGCAGTAAGGCCGCGGTAAGGCCGCAGTAAGCCATTTTTTAGGTTTTCTCCATCCGTCTCTTCCTTCATTTTTTACATCTTCTTCAATCCTTCTTCTTCGTCTTCTTCATCACCGTCTCCTCCTCCTTCTTCATCTTCTTCTTCTTTCTTTTCATCATCATCATCTTCTTCTTCTTCTTCCATTTTCTTCTTCTTTCTTTCTTTCTTTCTTCTTCCGTTTTCTTCTTTCTTTCTTTCTTTCTTTCTTTCTTCTTCCGTCTTCTTCTTCTTCTTCCGTCTTCTTCTTCTTCTTTCTTTTTTTCTTTCTCTTTTCCTTCTCTTTTCTGTTACCTCCCTTCTCCTTCTTCTTCGCCGCTCCACTGACGCCGTCGCCACCGCCACTTGCTCCTCCTTGACCGCCGATTTACGGGTATTTGGGAAAGGTGGATGAATCCGGATGAATTTCATCCGGATTCATCCACCTTTTTTTTAATTATTGAAAACGGTTACTGCGGCCTCGTGCGTGGTAAGGCCGCAGTACGCACCACGGCCTCAGCCGCAGTGAGCGTGATACTGCGGCCATTTTTATCGCGGCGTGCACTGCGGCCCTCGCTACAGTAGCTACCACGGCCCAACTGCGTTGAGGGCCGCAGTGAACACCCTCCTCTCCACGTAGTGTGTGAAGCAAAAAAAATGTCCAAAGCAGTAATAAAAATAATAACACATTTTTTTAAAAAAAGTACTACATTAAAAATCGACCAAAAGTTGAGCTACTTGTTTCCGCTGCTCATCGGAAACAATTGCAATTGCAACAAATTTATTTGTCTCCTATTGAGTTATGTAGAGCATTTCGGAACTTTTAAGTTAGAGACACATATTTTTTACACTAATTTTTTAAGAATTGCACAACACATTTAATTGTCTATCATTTGTCTCCATAGACTTTTGGCAACAACAGTATAGGTATAGGGGACAATTAAGTTATCTATCTCCAACAATTTTGATGACACTTAAATGGTCTATAGAGACAATTGTTTTAGTCCATACATACATACATATATATATATATATATATATATATATATATATTCAGGCTCCACCCAAGATGAAGTGTTATTGATCGCTCTCATGAATCAGAGTATGATGCAGAGCTTGGAGTTTGGGCGTTGATCCACTTGAGTGATCTGATCATCAGAACCATGAACCATGAGTTTGGGCGTTGGTCTGGGTTCACAATCGAACCTGACCTCTTCTGGTACTCTCTTTATTAAACAAAATTCTCCCTGGAACCTGGAACCCTTCTGATCATTTTTTTCCGGCGACTCATTGATTAAATTGGTTTCAGGCATTGTAATTAGAAGAAATAGAGATGAAAGAGAAAGAGAGAGAGTACTACTGAAAAAATGGCTTCTTGCTTGTTACCCTATTTATAGTAGTAGAAGAAGTGGCAACCTTAATTACACAAGTGAAATTCACCCAATATATATGTATATATTGATTTTTTTTTTTTTGCTAAGAAATAATATAAATAAGTTGAAGGGAAATTGATAAAGTCAAGGGACCATATCCGTATTCATCAAAAACGGGTAAGAACATGGGACCATTTAGTTCAGGAAATCAAGGGAGTTATTGAATGCAAGAATGACATAAAGATATCTGATATTTTTTGTGATTAAATCTTGTGGAGAGTGTTCCACAAGCTAGATCAGTAGCCTTTTTTGTTTAGTTTATTAGAATCCCCCTTGTTCATGTGTAGCCATTTTTGTAAGGCCTATTCGGCTATTTTTGTAAGTGTCGTTGGGCGTTTCCTATGAAATGAAATGACACAGGTGACGAATCCCCAACTTAAAAAAAAAATTGATATAGAAGTCAACTATTACATTTCTTTTGACACAAAGGAGTAATAAATTATCTTTTTCTAAATATTAAAATTAATCAGAATAAAAGTTGATCTCATACGCGCGGATACATTATTTCAATCGGAATAAAATTGGAGGTCCGTTAAAAACATTCTTACCGCTTCAGCGCTCATATAAATTGATTTTTTTTTCAACTGCTATATGAGAATTGATTTAGTTTTGCTAAAATAATGAATTAATGATTAAAAGTACTCTTACTTGTAAATGTCTATTTTGCAAACAGAACTAGAATACGGCTTACAGTATTAAAAACAATTAATGCGAGCGAATCTGTTGATGTATGTTGCTAGCCGTTCAATTAGAATCAGGATATTAATTATTAATTAAAGTTATATTCCACCACATAAAATGCCAAGCTGTTGATCAAATGGAATCCGAATACAGTATTTTATTCCGAAACAAACCTAGCTAGAAATAAACCAGAAAATCAAATCTAAACCTAATGGTACATAAAAACCCACAAAATCGAATCTAGAAATGGTTGCTGCTGGACCGAGACCATATCCGGATCAAGATGGTTGCTACTGGAGCTTTGATGATTGTTGAAGTCGAGATGAGGACAACAGTTGACGAGGATGACGAGACAGAGACAAGGTGGCGGTGGTTGATGAGGAAGTCGAGGATGAGGTGGACAGCGAGAGGTCTCATTGAGGGAGAGGCAGTTGCGAGAGAGGGAGAGAGTGAGATCTGTGATGATTCGAGATGATGGAGGAAGAAGTAAGGTCTGGTGGTGGTTGGGTGGCGACTGGGTAGCGCCTCAACCGCTACATTGTTTCAGGGTTTCGGCAAAGGTGGCGGTCGGTCCGGTTAAGGGCTACTTTTTGGTAGCACCTCAACCGCTATCTGGGCCATATCAATCCTAGATCAACTATGTAGTGGCTCTCAAGTAACACTTCATAGGCGAGACCAAGCTCAGCCTTGCCATTGGGGTAAACCCTATATTCACCACGTCCATGTCTCCATCACCAATCACCTCTAAAGAGAGACAACTCTAACCTAAACAAAACACACCAAGGAGATGCCGCACGGAAAGAGGCCTTGGTCAGTGTGTCTGACTCCACCAAAGAACGGTCCCTCAAAATGCCACCAAAGACTTTTTCGCGAGACAACATTAATCAACCAGTGATTTTCTCAAAGATTGAGCCACGCTTGTAACATGCCCCTCCTTCGTCGATAGTACCAATGACGCAAGGCCAACATCTAGAGATTCCATGGCGACAAGCAACGGCAACTGAAAACAGAAAAGGTGGCAGAGAACAAGATGGTGGCTTTGCCTCGTAGCTCTTAACTGATGCTTCGCGGGCGCCCTCGTCAGTTCAGGGACTGGGGATCTGCACCGATTTTCTTACTGGTAGCCTCACTGGAGTCGGGGGATGCTTGGGCTGACGGTGGACCTCTAGTTGGTTGGAACGGTTGGTTGATTTCGGTAGAGTATTTTGGTTTGTCTGAGTGGTTTACGCAAGGGTTGCTACCGATGAACCATGTTGGTGGGTGGCGTGTATCGCTGAATTGCTTGGTGCGGCAGGGGAATTTTCTGCCTCCCCTGGAACAATGATTTCCAGGGATGGGGATGGATGGTGCCTTGAACCACATCAGCCCATCCCTTATTGCTATTTTTGGTTCTTTGTCGGAACTATGTGGTTTTCTGTTTGTTCCCTAGAAATTTGGATTGATTTATATTTTATTTTGTCGGATGGTCCTTTTATGCATAGCATGTTTGCCTCTCGTTACATGATTATAATGAGACAGCGCTTAGCTTATGAATAGCTACAATTGTGCACTCTGGTCAAGATCGCGAGTCTAAATTACTTCATCATGATAAAATATGATTTCTCAAGCCGAAGAATGACTAGGTTAAAGGTTTGCTTCATTTGCGGGAGTGTCCATTTCAGTCTTAATCTTTGCTTAAATAGTTCTGTTTTAGTTATTTCGTTGGATATTCTTATTATAGTTCTCTTTGGATGTTTGGATTTGTAATAGAGACCCATTTTGTTTTTCTTGGCTTATATTATTTTCCTTAAAGTAATAATAAGCACAATTTCTCACATTCAACTTCTCCCGATAATCCAGAATCTGATACCCATATCAGTCACGTCTGTCCACTTTCTCATGCCATATCCTTCCAGGACCATGACTGGTGCCCCTTCCTATCTAAATGCGGATTCCCAAAGCTGTCTCCGAACAACCCTTGAAGAAACACAACTGTTGCAGATGTTGTTTTCAAATCATGATCTCCAAAAAATTAAGATGCATGCTTGGTCTGGATTCCTTCTATAAGTGCCTTCTGCACACGAATATCTGTAACTCAATATCATCATTTTTCAAAAAAAAAAAAATCAAAACAATGAACTTGTTAACTTTTTTGCCCAATGTCATGCAGTGTTGAGCTTTAATGAACATCCACAAAAAACAAATCCATGTTACAAATAATTATTCTTGGATGTCCACATTCTAACTCTTCCATTCACCATCCAAAGTGGTTCATATTCTTGTAACTCATGTGACTTATGGTTTTTCCACCATCTCCACTAATTTTACATTGATTGTATTAGAAGTTTTAATTGGAGTCTTATAAATAGTGGCTTTGAGTGAGAAATAATACATACTCCTCTCTATTATCCTCCAACTCTATTTCTTGTCTACTTTGTTCTTATTTCACAACATGTTATCAGATTGTCTCTTAAAAATCTTCTCCAATTGTGATTGTCTTGCCATATGCCACAAGGATAATTATCATCACTCCATATCGCTTTAAATTTTTCTAAAATAATAAAAGGTAAGAAAGGTAATGGTTCTCAATCTATCTACTTCTCTCTTCCACTTCTTTGGTTTTGATATTTAAATTTGGGATTTGCCACTAATATTTAGGGGTTGCCAAATTTTTGCCACTAAAGTTTTTTCTGGGTTAAACTGTCACCGATGTTTGGGAAATGGGGTCAATTTGCCACTGTTGTTAAATGATTTGACGGATTCTGTTAATCTATTTAGATTAATGTTTTATTTTCACCTTAAATTTTGTAAACCGGACAAATTAACCCTTAAACTTTAGACTTCTTACACTTTTACTCATCTCTCCCACTATAGTTACAGTCTCAGCATGTCGTTGCACCATAGTCCCTCTGTCACTGCACCATCGCCCCTTCCGTTGCTGAACCTCTGCCAATTAATCAAAATCGTTTCCTTTTGTTTTTGTAAGCATCAAACTTGTTTTGTTTAACTAAAACAATTTTTACGTAATTTTTATACTGCGATTCTACGTGCGTTTCATTTAATATATGATTTTTCTCATGAATGTTTAGATATTAAAGTTAAATGATTCTTATGCGCATCATAATTCAGAATCTAAATTTTCTAAATATATTTTTTTGTTGAATTTTTTTACTATTAATCTTTGTAAATATTTAAGTCGGACACTGAACCTAAAACAATAAAAACAAAGTGTATAATTATTTGAGGATAGAGGGAGTATTTCCTTACAAAAATTATACGCATTACATTTTGTGTAGTTTCAAAAAACACTCACTTATTTTTTTAAAGGTAACCTAAGTTTTTATTTAAAAACAATACATCATAAATTCAAAAAAGAATTTTACGCAAGTGGCGTAGGATACATGGTAAATTAGAATCTTTTTATTTAATTCTATTAAAAGATTAAAATGATTAATTGGACATCGGTACAGTGATGGATGAGGTGGTGGTGCAGTGGTGGAGGGGTAGTGGTGCAACGGGATGCTGAGACTGTAAATGGTGGGAGGGAAGGGTTAAAGTGTAAAAAGTCTAAAGTTTAAGGGTTGCTTTATCAGATTTACAAACTTTAAAGTGAAAATAAAACATTAGCCCAAATAAAGTTATGGAATCTGTCAAGCTATTTAACGGTAGTGGCAAATTGATCTCATTTTCGAAACATTAGAGACAATTTGACCACAGTAAAAACTTTAGTGGTAAAAAGTTACCAACCCCCAAACATGAGTGGAAAAATGACCCATTTTCCCTTTAAATTTTCTCAATTTATTACTTCGTTGAAGAATATTGCTACAATTTCATCACTATATGAACTTTGGTAATACATGAAGCAAGTTGAGAATGTGTTTAACTAAGATTTGTAGTACGACATATTCAGAGAGCTTGCAGTTTATCATCAACAGATGAGTCCCCTACAATTTTGCATGATGATGATGTTGCATGTATTGTCCAACTCAAAGAAGGATATATCAAAGGTGATTAAACAAAACACACCTCACCAAAGTTCTTCACTCATGACCTTCAGAAGAGTGGTGACATTGTTGTTCAACAAATTTGTTCAAGTGATAGTATGACATATCTATTTCCAAGGCGCTTCCTACTGCAACATTTAAGAAGCTGGTTCACAATATTAGATTACGTCGACTTAAGGATATCAATTGATATGATCATAAGGGGGAGAAAATGAATGTTGTACTTTTTTCCCTTGGTCATAGTTTTTCTCGGGGGGATGCCACGAAATGTCCTAAAACTTGCAACGGTTTCCTGATTCAGTCCTAAAACTTCGTAAACTACAAAACTCAGTCCTAAACGTTTAAAGCCTAGTATCCGTTGGACCTAAATGTTGCATTTAAAAACTTGGGTGAAACGGTGGCCGACGTGGATGGCAAACGACATTTAATCACCAGATGGACCTACAGATCACCATCCCCATTCACTCCTCCCTTCAAAAAGCACGAGCAAACTAGTTGAGGAACAGAAAGCGACGCTCTGAACTTTGTTGTGCTTGTGGACCTACAGATCGAAGAAGACAAGAATGTTGGTGGAGAAGTAGAGGTGTGAATCGTTGCATTTATCCCTGCTCTGGTCCTCTTTTCCACAAAGGTAAGAAATTCTTTATTTTCTCTGTAGTGGTGGGTTAGGGTTTGTCGAGCAAAGGGTATCTGAAAAAGACAAAATTAAAGTGTGGTAGTTTAACATTGTCAGAGCATCACTACCTTGTTAGATCGACATACCTAATTGATTGATCAGCATAAAATGGTGATCAGCATGAAGAGTTGTTAGATCAGCATGACTACCTTGTTAGATCCACATCACTACCTAATTAGATCGACATCACTACATTGTCAGATCAACATCATAGATCGACATACATACTTAATTGATCAGCATAAAATGGTGATCAGTATAAAGAGTTGTTAGATCAGCATGACTACCTTGTTATATCCACATCACTACCTAGTTAGATCGACATCACTACATTGTCAGATCAACATCACTACCTTATTATATCGACATACCTACTTGATTGATCAGCATAAAACGGTGATCAATATGAAGAGTTGTTAGATCAGCATGACTACCTTATTATATCCACATCACTACCTAGTTAGATCGACATCACTACATTGTCAGATCAACATCACTACCTTGTTAGATCGACATACATACTTGTTTGATTAGTATAAAATGGTGATTAGCATAAACGGAAGTTTTAGGACTAAATTTAAACTCTGACATACACATTTCTCAAAAGTTATAGGACTTCATTGACAACAATAATGTACATTCAGGATTACAATGCATCTTCACATAGCATCTTCATTTGTTCTAAGCATTTCAACAAACACGTTGCCTGGAACAAACTTCAGCCTCCCAACCCTTCCAACAAAGCGTGCAAAACCAACCCACATTCATCAGATCCTCTTTCAACCCTAACCCACTTTACACACAAGCACATACACAACTATACCCAATATTATAATGACTAAGAACTTATGCCAAATCTTCATGTGGCTCACCTCTCTTTCCAATCCAACCATCCGCTGCTCAAAGCTCTTCTTTTCACTACTATCCTCCCCCTCCACAATTTGTCCACTATACCTTTCATAACCAAGATTTCTCTTCATCTTCTTATACTCCAGTAGCATCTCAACAATATGCGCTGGAATTGGAGCATCAATCCACTCATGAAACCCACAAACTCCTTCGCTACCGAATCTAGGGCAACCAAAAAAATGCCTCCCAGCATTTCGTTCTGTCCACGCCGTCTTCACAACAACTCGCAACCCATAGAGACAACGCTTAGCAACAGTCGCATGATTCTTGCAAGAAGAGGAAGAGGACGCCATGAGAGAGATCTGAGAACGTGAAACTTGCGTTCTTTTTTCAGAAGAGTGCACAGAGTGGGATGCTGATCTGTAGGTCCATCTAGTGATTTAACGTCGTTTCCATCCACGTCAGCCACTGTTTCACCCAAGTTTTTAAATGCAACATTTAGGTCCAATGGATACTAGGCTTTAAACGTTTAGGACTGAGTTTTGTAGTTTACGAAGTTTTAGGACTGAATCGGGAAACCGTTGCAAGTTTTAGGACTTTTTGTGGCATTCCCCCTCTTTTGTCTCTCACTCTCCTCTTTCAACCCCATCCCTCGCATCACCTCCAGCTCCTGTCCCAAATCCAATTCGCATCCATGAATCGAGTTCCTAACTCTCTTCCTCCTAATTTCATGACTGTCAACAACCCCACTATCGTCTCCCCCTTCATGATTTTACTCCGGCCAAAGCCCTAATCATCCATCTTTTTCTCATTAGAGTTTCATCGAAGTTAACGGCGATGAGATCGGAACCATCGAAGTTGAGCGGTAGTAAGACCAGGTGACCAGCATTTGAGGAGCTCTAAGAGAAGGAGGTCGGCTGGATTTGCAAAATTTGGTGTAATTTTTCTTAAGATCTGTTACTGGATTTTGATGTCTTTCTTTTTTGCAATTTTTGAAGGCTTTTGTCTCAAAAGTTTGTTATCTTTGTTGATGAAATTAGTTTTGTAACATAAAAGAATCAAAGAATGAAATTTCGTTGATGTTAGGTTTCATGTTGAAGTTCTTGATCTTCTTTTCTAGGTTTAGAACGTAAATGCATGTATCATTTTTTTCCATATTATAGTCCTGGATTCATTTGAATATTGATGATTGTTTTCCAGATTATTTATCCCTGCAGATTGTCCCTCTCTCGTGGCCACCAAGCTTGGCAAATTCGTTTTCTGTAGCTCCTTTTAATGAAATGGTTGAAGTGTTTGAAGATAAAATTTGGAAAACAATTTGTTGAAGTTCTGGATGCAGTGAGTTTGAAGGTTTGGATCTGGATATTTTTCCAGATCTGAATCTTTTTTTTAATGCGTAAATATGTTAGAAGCGGCGTTGTTACGGATCCGAAATCAAAAGCGGCCTTAAACGTAGCGGCTGTGTTTACGGCGTCTACCGCTTTAGTTGAAGCGGTGGTGTAACGGATAACAAGTTTTTAAAAAACTGAAAAACAAAAGTATTTAGAAAGTTTATATTTCAAATTATGATATGCATATAAAATTTTTAATTTTAAATGTCTAAACATTCATGAAAAAAATCATAAATTAAATAATGTAACTTGAATCTACACAACAAATATTAAATAATCCCAATCCAGATCTGGAACCCCCCCAACCAGTACCTTGACATCCTCCACCACCGGCTCCACTTCCTCCACCGAGTTGGGTGAGATAGTTAAATAGATGAGAGTTCGAGATGAGAGAGTTTCAGAGAGAGACAGATTTGCAAAATGAAAACCCAGATTTGAGAACTGGATGCTTGAACTCAAATATAAGGTTTGTGTCGGCCTCGTACAAACACATTTTCTGAAGCCACCGGTTGAGTTTGGTAGGAACTTTATTATAATTGGCTTTGTTGTATCGGCTCCAGCTAGTACAAGGCCCATGAGCGACGATACAAAACTTACATCTAGTGAAATCTAATAGTCTTGCTCGTGGTTTTAAAAACTGAATCGGAAATAGAACCGTCCAGACACCGGTTCATGGTTCAACCGTTTGGACCACCGTTCCAATCGGTTACTTTCTTAAAGTTAGCTATTATCATTCACTATATAGAATTATCATAAAATAATTTAAATATGAAATAATAATAATAATAATAATGCTCATTGTTTATACTAAAATAATAATTTAAGATATAAATTAGTGATTTTATAAGAAGGGAAACAATATACTATATTTTAATTAATTATGTTATTAAAAATAATAATTTAAAAAAGTGAAAATTATTTTTTATATTTTTATTATAGTTTGCAATTTTTCTAATAGATAATATGAGAAAATATTAAAAAAATAAGGTGTTAAATATGAATTTATAAGAGTAAAGTCTTGGAGGCCCCATAACTTTAATTATTGTCTATCGTCCCCCATTTTAACCTTTTGTTCTCTTTAAGTCCCATTTTAAAACTTTTTACTCATTCGTGGTCTTTCAATCCATTTTTGCCGTTAAGTTTAATGGACCTTTGGTGGAAATGATAATTTTAACTACTGAACTTTTCCTAAAAGCTTCATTTACACCCTAAGTTTTGAACATAATAATTAAATCACCCCCAAACAATTTTAAAGTTTACAATTTTATCAAAACTTTTCAAACATTGCAAATAAACCCACCACCCTTCTACCCACATCCGGATCGGCCACCCAGTGGATCGGCAGCCCGATCGACGGATCGGCGGCCAGCCGCGGATCGGCGGGTCGCATGTTACGGTCACCCCGAGCGGGTTGTGACCGGTGACTCGGGGCTTGATTTTGGCTCATGCGGGTCACGTTTTGGGCGTTCGATAGCTCCTGAGCCTTATCCGAGCATCATTTTGGAGAACCCTTGCATTTTTGGGGTCGTGTGGGTCCCCCGGACATTTCCGCCGAAAATATTTTTCGGGGCGGGGGGTTGTCTCAGGACGTACAGCGGGCTCGGTAGCGCTCCCGGGACCTCGGAATGAGGAACCGTTTGCATATTCGGAATTGTAGAATAAATTAAAATTAGTAATAAATTTTTTGGAGTTTTGGACAAATTTCTTCAAAACAAATGCAAATAAAAAAGGGGATTACCGTTTTCCGGTTTACTGATTCTTACCGGTTCAACCGGTTTTTTCCGGTTTTGACTAATGCTCCTCAATATCGAAAACCGGACCAGCCGTCGAGTCCGGTTTTCAAAACCATGGTCCTTCTATGAGCGTCGATACAAAACTTAAATCAACTACGTAATGAAATCTAAAAATATCACATGAACTGATTCAAATAAAAGAATAAAATTGAGTAAACTCTGTTTTTAATCTCTTAAGTTACATTTTTGTCCTAAACGGGTCCTATTTTAAGATTTTGGCTCAGTTTCGTCTCGTAAGTTATATTTTGTCATAATTAGGTCATTTCGTTAATGTTTGCGTCAAAATCAGGGGTATTTACGTAAAGTTATATATCTACGCATCAATTTGACCCCAAACATTTTAAGAAACAACAAAATTAACCAAACTTTTTAAAAATATACAAATTGGTCCTAAATGTTCTAAAAAATTCATAAACCAACCCCACCATCACCACCATCCGTCCCTCATTCTTCATGTTCCCTCGATATGCAGACCAGACCAAACCAACCCAGTCTTTGCCTCCCTCCTTCCCAAAATCGTCGCCACTTGCCCAGAAACAGAGCCCCGTCGCCGCCTCGCACAACCCCGTCCAGCCTCACCATCGTCTCTTTCTTCCGCAGGCTATCGCACACCCCAACCCGGCAACACCATCACCAGCCTGCTCACGTCGCCGACCAGATCGTGAACCAAATCGAGGCCACGCCAGATCTGTGAGGTGCGGTGACATTGGCCGACGGGAGGCGATGTTGGGATTTGGCAGGGAAAAGGAAGGGTTAAGGGTTCGACGATGGACAAGGCGGGCCGAGGCAACTTGGATGGGGAAAGGCGGAGGGGTCTGGCTGGCCGGTGATGATAGAATTGCCCGGGAGGTGTAGGGTGTTTAGGGGAGATAGTCAAATTGTAAATTTTTAAATTTTAGGTTCATTTTGTTGGTTCTTAAAATGTTTGGGGGTCAAATTGATGCTTAGATATATAAATTTACATAAATACTCCTGAATTTGACGGAAAAGTAACGAAAAGACCTAATTAGGACAAAATGTAACTTACGGGATGAAACTGAGCCAAAATCTTAAGACAGGACCCGTTTAGGACAAAGATATAACTTAAGGGAATAAAAACGGAGTTTACTCGAAGAAAATTATTACTCTCTCCATCTCAAAAGTAATGCAACACTTATTTTCAGCATTTAATTTATAATTGTTTTTATATCAATTCAAATTAAAATTTTAAAACTTTTTATATACAACTGAAAATTTGATGTAATTTTATGAATATATTTTTTGATATTTTTTCTATTAAAAAAAGTATAGATAAATATAAGTTAAATTGAATTGATCCCTCAAAAATTAACTATTGCGTTACTTTGAGGACACAGGAGCATAAAATGCTATCATTTATTTTTATCAACGTTCCGATGCTAAAATATTCAAGCAAAAAAAAAATCTCCTCTATAGATGAACCTTCCCTCTCTTTGGTATAGGTTAAAGGTTTTGTCCGTTTACAAAAAAAATGTGAAAATAAACTATAGGCTTATTTCAAATCAATATTCTTCTCCACCCATAATTTCACCTCTATTTTTTTAAAAAATAGGACTTTCTTTTTTTTTTGAACGGCAATGCATTTCATTAAGAGATGCTCAGAGCAGAAAAGAG
Organism: Stellera chamaejasme; assembly: GCA_024586325.1. NCBI lineage: Eukaryota > Viridiplantae > Streptophyta > Magnoliopsida > Malvales > Thymelaeaceae > Stellera > Stellera chamaejasme. The sequence continues at coordinate 4,702,858 of CM044986.1, forward strand.
GAACCAAACACAACCCTATGAGGAATAGGATCTACCTAACAAGAAAAGAAAACAAGAACAGGAGCAAACAAAACAGGCAAGCAAAATAAGAAAGGCCCCGAAGCATGAGGGGCACCGCACCACTAGAGCCCATAACCCCATTACGAAACGCATATTAAGCACCCCCTGGCGCCCCCTGTAGAATCGGGGCTGTCAGCCAGTCCCCCCAAGATGCATTGTTTTTCGAACTCCTGTTATGAATCCACAAGTAAGACAGAACCTGGATGTCCGCTAGGATCTTCGAAGCATACCATGGAGAGTTTTGCCTTACCAAAGCGTTCCGAGCTTTCCAGATTGCCCAAGCAGTGACATATACAATTGTTTGCCACTCCTGTCTTGATCTGGATGGAACCTGGAAAATAAAGTCACCACTGACGACCTCAATGAAATCAACAACAGAAAGCACCTTCGTATTGCACCAGATCGCCACCGCTCTCCAAATCTCCATAACGACCGGACAACCAGCAAACACATGATCCACCGTCTCAGATGCATCGGAGCAAAGAGGACATGAAATGGACTCTATGTCCATTCCTCTCTGCTGCAGCTGCATACGCACTGGGATGTATCTATGGGTAGCTCGCCAGATGAAGACATTCACCTTTTTGGGTACCTTGTTACACTAGCTCGTCGGGATGTCATGATTAGCGGCCATATGCGAATTGATCCTTTGTGAAATGCAATGTACAGTGAACACACCGTCCGTTGCCGGATCCCATCTCCACGTGTCTCTAACTTGCTTCTTTGGGGTAAAGTCCTGTAAAGCATCAAGAAGCAACAAGAATTCTCCTTCCGTTCTCCCCCTCATCCTCCGTCGCCAGGTCGACTCCGGGCGCCACTCTCCCGCTCCCTCACCCCCCCGAATCTTCTCTAAAACCGAACAGCCCTTGTTCTCCTCCAACTCATAAAGCCTCCTAAACCGGTATTTTAAAGGGCCCCCTTCCACCCATACATCCTCCCAGAATAACGTACTGTCCCCCATCCCCACCACACGCCTAAAAAGGTTAGAAAACCCCGTACCTAGACTCTCTACTTCCCCGGCTGCCTTACCCACATCCTTCCACACACTCCAACTCCTACTTCACCTCCCATCTTCATCGATCCTGGCACTCCTCCATAAATAGAAGCCACTACCTTCACCCACAAGCTATCCGTCTCCTTCAGCCACCTCCATCTCCATTTACTTAGCAAAGCTAAATTCTTCGCTCTTAAGCTACCCACACTCAAACCACCCACTTCACTATCTCCAAACAACCTTTCAATCCTAGCCCATATTAAACATTTTCCCTCCCCTGAAGCCCCCAGAAAAATTTATCATGGAGAGTTTCAATTTTCTTTACCACACCAGCTGGGGCACGGAACACTGACAGATGATACAAGGGTAAACTCCCGAGGACCGACTTTATCAACGTTAAGCGCCCACCAATAGATAAGGAATTAGCCTTCCACGTCGACAACCTGTTGTTCACCTTACTCACCACCGAATCCCAACTTTTCCGGCGACTCATATTGGCACCAACTGGTAGGCCCAGGTAAATGAATGGGAGGGTCGCCGCAGAGCATCCCAGAATCCTTGCACAGTTGTTAACCTCCTGAACATCCACTCCTACCCCGAAAAGCCTCGACTTTTCCAGGTTGATTTGCAACCCGGAAACCAGATGAAAACATTGAAGCACAGCCAAGAGGGATCTTGCATTATTTACCGACCACTCCCCACAGAATATGGCGTCATCGGCGAATTGAAGGTGTGACAACCCTACCTCATTTTGACCCACGCGAACCGGCCTGAAAACCTCACGCCCGATGCCTTCCCGCATCATCGAGTTAAGTGCCTCTACTCCCGTAATGAAAAGAAACGGTGAGAGAGGATCCTCTCAAGCGAGACCCTCTCCATCTTACACTCCGCTGTTGCGCTCCCATTGACTAAGATAGACACCCTTGCCGATTCAAGACACCCTGTTATCCATCCCCTCCATTTAGCTCCAAAGTTCATTTGTTGAAGAACTGAGTCCAGGAACTTCCAACTGATGTTGTCATAAGCTTTTGCGAAGTCCACTTTAAGGAGGAGAAGCTGCTTCTTTTCCTTCTTTGCCCAAGAAACCAACTCGTTAGCAATCAGAATCCCATCAGTGATCTGTCTCCCTTGGATAAACGCCGACTGAGTTTCCCCAACCAGCCCGTTCAAGACCCCCTTTAATCTTTCAGCCAACAATTTCGCCACAATTTTGTACAAACACCCGATGAGACTAATGGGCCGGAAATCAGAAATCAGAATGGGGTCTTTAACCTTAGGAATCAGAGCTATGAAAGACGAATGGCATCCCGCTCTTAACCGGCTGGTAGACTCAAACTTCCAAAAGTAATATCATATTTATTTTTCAATGTTTAATATTATAATTATTTTTTCTATGTCATTTTAAACTAAAAATTTGTTATCTTTACTTTATAATTCTTTTTTTCATAATTTTTTTTATCAAGAAATAACATAGATAAATTGAAATCAAGTTGATATTAAAAGTCAATTGTTGAGTCATATTTTTATGACAAAAGGAGTAGATAGTCATTCCTAACCTTGTGCTTACCAAAAAATTTAGGAAAATACAAGCTAAGAATTATACTATCGTCAGCAATCAAAATAGAATTTCTGTACTCTACTCTATCTACAATTACCACACTAGTTTTTATAATACTTTCTCCTCAAATAATTGAACAATTTAATTTTTATAATTGAATATTTAATAATTGATTCAAATATTTATGAAGGTAAATAATGAAAAAATTCTCCAAAAATACATTTATAAAAATTATGTTTAAATTATAATAATATAATTATTTAATTTTGTATATCTAAATATTCATGCAAACAAATCATATTATTTGAGTACCAGAGGTGTATATTAAGTAGCCTAGGTTATTGACGATAGAGGGAAAATTTTGATCCAAATCATTTTGGGTAATGATTTTCATTTAAGGAAAGTGTAGAATTTTTTAGGGACGATCCGAAAAGAAAATGTGTAGAATTGAGAACAGAGTGAGTATATATGTATATCGACTTAGTAGGCCCATTAAACAGCTCTCAGTTTCTGGGCTGGGTTGGGCCTGTATCTGCTTAGTGGGCTTCAGGCCTTTCGGCTATTGTTTGCGATCACCTTTCACCGGACTTTTCCATCGCACTTGTCCACTTCCAGTTTCAGCAATCATTTGCAGCGACGGAGAGGCGAAACTGCGTCGGAAGTTTCAAGTTCAACAGGTAAGAGTCTCGATCCATTACGTGTTTTCTTCATTATCATCTTCCGATTCCGGCCGCCGTTTGTTTTCGATGTGTTGGAACTGAAACTCGCGGATTTCAGCAATAAGGGATGGCGTTCATTATGGAGTTCGCCGAGAATTTGGTGCTGAGGCTGATGGAGGATCCGAAGGAGAGGGATCGCAAGTTCAGGGAGCGGTTGTATGAACGTAAGGATCGGTGCAAGAAGACGAAGGAGATGTGGAGTTTACCGATCCGGCCGTACGGATTCTGGACATTTGAGCGCCACAATGCTCAGCTGCGATGGGACCCTCAGATTAGCCAAGTGCCTGGCCGGAGGGATCCTTACGATGACCTTCTTGAGAAGTCCTACGATCCTTCCAATTGATTCAGGTTAGCTTTTTCCCATCTGCTATGTTCTGATTCTTGATTGTTGGCATAGGACATGGCTGTTTTAGGTCATGCTTTAGATTGTGCTGTGGTGTATTTGTGGTGTGAGTCATTTTAGAACAAGAAGAATTCAGGGCAGAGAATTTTCAGAAGAAGAACATTAAAATATCACTTAAGCTACCTGAATTACAACATATTAGAGTTTATATAGGAAGTGTGTAGCTAGCTGTCTGCAATTGCAGTTGTAGCTTTGTCTCAGTTCTCTTCCTACTTTCATTTGGGTTTCATTGAGCTATATGAATCAGTCTCGACTAGGAGATTAGGTGAAGCAATTTATAATACTCATATGGATTGAGTTTCTTAAGAACAAGCTGAGGGTTTTCTTAAACTGCCCATTTGATGACAGGAAATAGGAGAATTTGACATCGGTTACAAGTATTCCTTTGTTTAGATGTTCTCTGCTGTATAAGCTACAGCGTTTGTTGGTTGCCTTCCTATTTCCCTTTCTTTGCTATTTTCATAGATATTTTGGTTTCTTAGTTTAATATGGCCTTGATATTAAATAGGGCTTCCAAAGTTTGTTAGATTCTGTTTTCTTATCTGGAGTTTATTAAGATTACTTCTTTTAAAACTTCACAATTAGTAGTGATTGCTTTCATGGGTTCATGCCTTCATGGAAACTGAGACTTAATTCCTTCATCCTTTAACTACTTTAAATTTTTGTTTGATAAGAGATTTCTGCATGGCGCAAACAAACATTCTGGTCTTAATCATTACATATTGATACTGAATACAGCATGAATTTAATTATGTCAATTAGTTTTGGAAGTAATTGTCATATTGCAAAACGATGCATATCGAGAAAATGAAAAGATTAGCTTTGGATGCCATTTCTAACAACTGGTCTCTTGTGAGGCATTGCCACAGATGCTTTTGGGAGTATGAACACGGATTTGAATATGCTACTGCAAAATGATGTAACATATAACTTGCGAATAATTTTTGAATTCAAGGTTTTGTTTTCTATGCTGTTTCCTCAAGATATGACAGTTTCTTATTTGCCTTTTGCATCAATATGCTTGTTCAGCTAAGAGAACAACTTTAAGGATTCTGTTAATCAGTCATATCTCATTGATGCAGGAGCTCCCAAGCTGCTAGCAAAGGTATCTGGAGCATACAAGTTTCATTTCTAGTATCTTCCATAAACTTCTGTAATTTCCAATCATCATCTTATGTCTGTTTCCTGGACCAGTTTGAGAGTCCAAATAATACAACTGTATGTAACAAGTTCCATGTTTACGACACCGGGTAACTGCTTGCTTCATGTCGTCTTGTTTTGTTAATGAACCTTGTTTGCATCCGACCCTGCCTGGTACCCCCTGCCTGCAGTTTCAAGCTACATAAATGATGCTCGTAGTTGGGAAAGTTCTGGTCATTTTAGCTGGTACTGTCTCAAGTTAATGAGAGATTCATTACAACTTGTCCCTTCAATGGGGGGCACTCTGCAGTATTTATTCTTCCATACGTATGTACACAGAATTGAATAGTTCCTATTTCATGTTTGGTTCTCATATCTCGGACACAATCGGGAGTGAAGAAGAAAACAAGTCCCTTTGATTTAAGAATTTATACTTTTTCCTTTATTGGTAGTTTCATTATAATTGATATATTCCCTTTTTAGCAAACTTTTCACGCCCGTTTTAACCTCTGTTCTTCACTTACTGTCAAAATTGTTTGTCTCATGTTCATTTTGCTTTGATGTAGACCATACATTTGCATGGTACAAACTTCAGTTTATTCACAAAGCTTGTCATTTTCTTGTAAAACTTGTTGGCAACATTTGTCCTCAAAATATCTGAAAGCTATGCCTCCAAATTTACAAAGTACAATGCACTTTGTCCTTGGAGCAAACTTGCTTCACAAGGATTCCAATTCCACCAGCCTACCATGCGTTGTGCACAAGCAACCCAACGCATAAACCATCAACAATCCATCTATTCAAAACCCTAAACTGCAAAGAAGCAACCATTTCATGTGCCCATTTATTCTGATGCAATTCCCTGTATCACCTACACAAATGAAAGCTTAAGAGACACTGCAGCTGTTCACACAGGAAAAGCATAAACCTGTTACCCCTATCTACAAACTGCAGAAAACAAGAACAGAGCATCGACGATTCAACACCGATTCACATTAAAACAGTTCGAAGTTGGAAGTATTACAACGTACGTGCAGCTATCCACATTGCCATCCATCCCACACCACTCACATTACCTGTTTGTATCTGCTAAACACACAAACACAACACTACCATACTTACTAATCTGAATCTGAACTAGAATCCTCTTTGAGGTCAGGCTTCTTCTCTCCGCTCTCAGTCGCTTCCGCTCGTTCAGCCGCTTTGGCGATGTCTTCAACTGGGACAAGTGGGAGGTAGCCAACGACTGGATAGCCCTTAACCGTCATATCTACAACCACACCATTGTACTTCTCTGAAATGTGGGCAGCTGCTGGTACAGCCATTTGAAAGAACTTGTGGAAGGCTGGATGGTGGTCGAGTTTCGCCCACACCTTCACCGAGCCTGTGACGATGAAGCACTTGTATTCTGTTGCGGCGTAGTGGAAGGCTGCACGAGGGCCATTAGCTTGAGCCTCCTTCACAAAAGTCTCAACCTTCTGAGCAGCCTTGTGCATCAAACATTGTGCCTCGCCCACTACTTTCTTAGCCATTGGAGGAGCATGCTCATCGAACTTGTGTGAAGCCTTATCAACCTACCATCAATCAACATTCCATTACGAATGCAAAAAGAAGAGCCATAACATAAAGCACGATCACACAAGCAAATAAACATAACAATAAATTTCCTAATTTTGTAACTTTTGTCCAGCTCTTGGAAGAAGAATTGTTCTCCAGGGATGCTGAAGATTACTCAGAATCAGTCGAAACTATCAACGCTGAACACAAAAATGGAATCTTTAGGACAGATTTTCAGCACAGTCTTGAATCCTCCCTCTCGCCTTATAGACCCAAAAAGTAACATAAACCAGAGTGCCACAAAGAAAGGGGATCAATCAAAGCGATTCAAGAGAGAATCGACAATCACAAACATTTAAAGCTAAAAGCTAAGCCGTTCTAAACAGACCCCTCAATCAGCGATCACAGAGACGAGAGATAAACAAGACATAGAAACCGAATCGACCGTAAACCAGATACCTTCTTATCGAGGAAAACCAGGAGCTGATCGGGAACCCCCCCAAATTTATCATACACGGGACCCACCACGGCGGTAACAGCGCCCTCGACGGTGGCGACCGTCGATCTCAACGGCCCGGAATTCTGCTTGGCGTATTCGTACAGATTCGAAACGCAAACCAGGGTCTGAATCGCCGCCGCCCTCACGAATCCGAGGTGCTTCAGTTTCTGTTCCTTACTCTCGTTTTCTGCCTGCAAAAACAAAGACCCAAAAAAAAGAAAGAAAAACTTTCAGAGAGAATGAAAACCCAGAAATCGACCCTAAAAGCAAAAAAGGAAAAGGGATTCGAGGATCACGACCTCCATCGTCGTTGATCTGGCAGTGAATTCCTTAGCTGCTGCGTGAATTTTTATTCTGTTGAAGGAGCGAAACTGTGTAACTTTGTGTAAGAGCACTGAAGGCGTCACTTTGATCCGACGGTCCGAAATGGATCGTAGTATAAATTGTGAGAGGTCGGCTAGGGGACCCACTCAGAGAGTTTTCTGGGAGGAAACCGATGATTCTAAAGAGACACGTGGACGGTTCTGTGGTGGTGGATGGATCTGCAATATCTAGGACTAAAGTTCATGAAATGTGTCCGACCATCATTCCCTTTTGTTTTTTTTTTTGAAAATTCAGTCTTCTGATTTATTTATTTTTTATTTTTAAAGTTGTCATACAAATTGTCGAATTATTTTGCCAACTCCTGTTTAAAAGACAGGACTTACCAAAAAAAATACTCAATTCATTTCTGTTTTTTTAATGTCCTACAGATAGGATATAAACTAGTTTTCTTTCATACTCGGGCGCTCTGGGAAATATTTTAAAATTTAAGGTGTAGTATATTTGAAATTAAAATGTGTGAGATTATTACGTTCAAATCGTAAAAATAAAGAGTTGACTACTCATGTTATATTTAAATTAAAATAAAAGATTAAAGAAAAATGTGGAGTTAATATCCACAAACAGTAAGTAAAACAAAAAGTTGAAGGATAATTTGTAATTGTGTTTGACTCAAATTTTCATTAAGATTAATTTGTTCAAAAAATTCTTAACAAATATATTTAAAAATAAAACACATTAATTTTTTTTTGTGCCGGACACATTAAATTTTTATTTGGATATAAATATATATAAATTTATAAGTTAAAAAACTGTAAAAAAAATCATAGATTAAATCTTAAAAAATAAACGTGATTATTTTTCTAAAATGGATGGAGTATTAAAATAGAAATTGCTAATGTGTAAAAATTATAAAAATAAAAGGGAACATTTGAGTTATTCTATAGACAATTAAAGGCCAAAAAAAAGAGAAAAGACCAAAAAAGTAAAAATAAAATCACTATTCATAACATTGACTATCTCAACTCTTAAAGCAATAAGCAGATAAGGTTTAGAATCTTAAAAAACAAAAAAATACTGTTCATATGACATTGACAAATGTAGGCAAACGTCGGAAAACAAAAAAACAGAAAAGGCAAAAAAAATAGTGTTCATACATTGACATATGTTACATTGTACTCCTTTCATCATAAATAATTGAAAGGTTTTATTTTCATGTTTTTTTGTGTAATATAATTTAACTCAACTTTCTCCAAAACAAATAGTAAAGGAAATTTAAAAAAATATATTTAGAAATTTTAAATTTCAAATTATGATATATATGTGAATTATTCAACTTCAAATGTCAAAACGTTCATGAAAATAAATTATAGATTGAACACACTGAAAACAGTAAAAAAAACCTTCAATAATTCAGGAACGGAGGAAGTATAATGCGCGTCACTTATTCTGTGCCTAACCTTTGGTGAGACTCAAAAAGCTGATAACCGACTTGAGAGAGTTCAATATGCTGGAATTTGGTCTTCACATAACCATCGTCAATGGCATTAGGCTCATCAAGGAGACATGCTCGCCAAGCTGAAATTGGCTAGATGGACTATGTCTTAGACTGAAATTTGTTTTGATTTGTCTTGTTCTTATAGAAATTATAATGAGCCTATGTAATTTAATGATGCGCATTTGACTCATTATAAAGTATTTCGTTATCATAATGATGTAACCACGAACAACATGCAAAATGATACGCAACTAAACACAAAGCATGACAACAATGAGTGTTAGTATTGTACATGGTATTAATTAATTGATCACATGGAATGATTGATGTGAAAGATTGATATGCTAGGATAAAAAGAAATTTCTTTGAAATGAACACATGAAAAAAAAAACTTTAAAGTGAACACATTATTCAATCAAACTATTTTCTTTAGAAAAATTTTATGAAATGACTTTGAGTTTTTTAAAAAATGGAATACAAAACTACAAAGGAATATAAAAAATTTGGGTGAAGAAAAACTATAACAAAATACAAAAATAAAAATGAAAAATGAATTAATTTATCATCATTATCAAATCTAAGCGCATCATCTTTCACAGCTCATCATTTTTTAGTAGGTGCAGTGAATCATTCTCGAACTCGAAAGTATCATTTGGAAGATAATGATCATCATTCTCAAATCTGAGCGAATCATGTTGCATAGCGTGCTCATCATTTGTCGGATGGGGTGCATCATTTGTTAGATGGACTGCATCATTCAAGCTCATCATTTGTCAGATGCAGTGTATCATTTGTAAGTTGTAGTGGATCATTCGTATCTAGGCATCATTTGTAAGAAACTGTGCATCATATTCATATCTAGGTGCATCATGTTGTACAATGTACTTTTCATTTTTTAGTAAGTTTTTAGCGCATCATTATTGAACCTGATGAGAGCATCTTTTCTAAGATAATAATAATCATTTTTGAAATCTGGAGTGCGTTAATTGTAAGATGAAGTGCATCATTTGAGCTCATGACTTGTCAGATGGAATGCATCATTTGTCACATCGAGTGATCATTACATAATTGCATCATTTGAGTAGGTGTTTAGCACATCATTGAAGTGGGGTGCATCATAAATGGAGGTAGCACATCATTACGAAATTGCATCATTTTGGTAGTATTGTGCATTATTTTTATGCAATTCTCTGTTACATCATAATTGAATTGGGCGCATCATAATATTTTGCAAGTGTATCAATCTGCATCTAAGCGCATCATAATGGGCGATTTCACAAATGCAAGACCATAGATTTGGTAAGCTGAGCGCATCATTTGTAAGAAACTGTGCATCATTTGTAAGCTGGAGTACATCATTTGTAAGCGGGAGCGCATCATTATGGAATTACATCATTTCGGTAGGTGTTTAGAGCATCATTATTGAACCGAGGTGCATCATAAATGGAGGTAGTGTATCATTACGAAATTGCATCATTTTGGTAGCGTTGTGCATTATTTTTCCACAATTCTCTTTCACATTATAATTGTATTCGAGCTTATCATAAATTTTCACATCATAATTGTATCCAAGCGCATCATAATGGACGATTTAACAAATGCGTCGGGATCGGTGGTTTTGTCATCGGAAGAAGGGGGACCGGTGAGATTTGTTTCTAATTTCGTTGTTTTCGCGAGAAATAAAGGGGAATTTGTTGGATTTGTTGCTAATTTTGTTGCTTCACGTTGAAGGAATGAGGATCCGTCGAGAACAAACATGAGCCGGATTCGGCGACAACAAACAGATAAGCTCTTTGTTTTTCCTTCCTTCTCCTATCCTATGACACTTATCATGTGCCATGGGCACAATGTATCACTACCCATTTTTTAGGGATAAAAGATGTCATTTAAAGCTCTAAAATGTAAAGAAAATACACCGAGCACCGAGAGCAAACGAAGAGTAGCAAAGCTGACATACCAGTTGTTGGCTTGTGCAGGAGGGGAATTATTGAAACTATCGGTCAAAGTTAAGGCCATAACTAGAAAAGCCAAAAGTAATAAAGTATCGGAGCTATGAGGGAATAAAAATAAGGAAAACATAACTAAATAGATACCTACTCTTAAGAGCTAGCTAAGCTTGATATAATTCATGAGTTGGAGTATTCGCAACAAAACCACTATCACCAGGTAAGCACAAAGAACAATATTAATCCAGCAAAGGATTTCAAAATGATACCAGTTTGCATCATACTCTAAGATAAATAAAAGCATATGTCCTCCTCGCATATATCTTGATGACAGCTAAAAATTGTCTGGTCCATACAATGATATCTTTAAATCGTTCTTACATGTGCCAAATGCAGAAGTTGAAGATAGAGAGTCATAACCAAAGCCACCCGAACCATGTCAAGAAACCACCAACTCAGATCAATTCATTGCTCATGCAACAGGCCTAGCCTGGGAACACCCAGGACCGCCCCCAGAAAATGCTTCATGCCTGCAACCAAGGCGAGTCTTGACTCAGCCCTGCCAAAACACTTGTGTCCTTCACAGACAGTCTCATCACACTCAGATAGCCCCTGACAAGGATGCCTGCAAAAGGATGAATATCAGCGGGAAACTGGAGTGTCAACTTCCAAAGAGCATAACTTGGGATTTAGGTGTCCATTTTGGGCCCACAATATATCAGAAAAAAGGGGAAACCCTTAACTACACGATTGTAGAAAAATCACAATTGGCATAGTCAGAAGGTGCGTTGTCGTGACCGTGCACAACACGCATTTCCAGCTTTCCCTATTTCACAAGGTTTTCTAAAAGCCTATGTAAGAGGAAATTTTTGCCATAATCCAGAGCCAAATCCAGTGTTTTTCTATCTCATTCTTCATTATGCTTTCTTCAAAAACTCTTGTTAGATTTTACCATGTGTAGCGGGTAGTTTTCTTATCTCCTAGGGTTGATTAAATATTGATTCTACCCTGGATGTTTATTATCTGGTGTTGAATTTCATTTATATCTTGTGATTCTATCCAAACGCAAACTATTACTAGTCCCTAGTAACGAACACCATCACCAAGCATCCTCACCAATCCCCCAACCCATCCGACCCTCCACCTTGGAGGCGGTAACGCATACAAGCCGAATAGCTTTCGAACACATATACACGCCCACATAATCTAGGCCATCTATGAGACCCACACGGACAAACCCAAAATAGGCCACCGTAAGGTAGAGCAACAGACAGTGAAAAACACGAGACTTCCGTCCATAGATGAGACCTTCGACAAAGAAATAGCTACACAAACGAGGGAGGCTTCGACGGCCAATGAAATGGAGAAAAACTGGACTTAGGAAGAGTGTGAATCAAGCAAGAAATGCGAGAAGCCACTGCAACGCATTAGAGAGCGGTGATCTGAGGGGAACAAATATCGGCAATGGAAGACGACAGCATGATTTGGTGAGAGCCCCTAGCGGTGATCAAGCACGCAGGGAGAGAGCTGTGGGAAATACCAAATAGAACACGAGTACAGTGCGATGCAAAGTGTAGACGACACCTAGATAGGATACAGGATCTACGACGACATGGCAAGACATGTAGAGACCCTCAAATGACTTAGCGGTAAATGGCTGAGGTTAGTAATTATAATTTAATTGCTATGTATTAAATTCATGTTGTATGATATTAGAAATTAAACTAGACTTGTGTGCAAGTAGAGGTTATTTCTAGCAAAAATCGGTTTAAGAATGGCATCAAAGATATTTTGGTCATTTCGACAAAATACAGTTATGAAGTATCAAATTTCAATTTGATAGGTTTAAAATCATGTTATGTAATAACATGACAAGTTTTATAATCAAACTATGTACCGTTTGGGAGAAAGAGCCATTTTAGTGCTTAGTGGCCTAGTTGTAACTTTGGAAAGTTTAAATACCTTATTGGCTTAACATTAATGGTCAAAGTTGACCATTTAAATGAGAGATTTGGGCCTCATTATTGCTGGAGGATTGGAGTTGGGTTTGAGGATGAAGAGAATGGGGTTAAGTAAAGAATTGGGCTAAGTAGCCCAATCTTGCTTGTGGGACCCACACAAGCCAAATTGGCACATTTATCTCTTCTCCTCTACGTGTTTTTTTGATGAAACACAGAAGTTTCATTTCCAGCAGCTTCTTCTTCTTTGAAGAACTCAGAGCTTAACCCTTCCCAAACCAAAATTCATCAATTTCTTCAAGAAGAAATGTGGTTTATGAGCAATCAATTATGATGAAGCTTAATCTCACCTTTGATTGAGGTAATTAGGTCTTATTTTGTGGTTGAGTTTGGGATAGATGAAACCACTGTTCTTGCTGGGTTTCCACGAATTTATGGCTATTTGAGAGTATTTTTAGTGCTAAATGATGTTATGGAAGATGCTAGGGCCATAAGGGAGTATAGGTGAGCTTATATGTGCTTGGGTGAACTTTTAGGTTTTGGGCAAGGCATAAATCCGAATTTGGATATTTCTACAGCAACTCCAATATTTAATTCCTCTTCTTTGTTCCTCCCCATCCGGCCACCCGTGCCAGTCATCGTTATCGCTTGACCTCCACAGCAGCACGGATAAACTCAGGCTACAACGACGCAGATGAGACCATGCTGCCGCAATGCAGGTGTGCCCAGACTAGGCATGGCAACAGTTCGGATAATCCACGGTAGGGGTAAACCGCTAACCGCGGTTTTTCCCTATCCACAGATTGCGGTTTTGTCATTCGTGGTTAGGTTCTGACCGCTAACCGCGGATATCCGCGTTTATTAACTCAATCAATTATAAATACCTAAATATCAATAATTTTATCAAAATATACATAATAACATCCAAATAAGTTCATGAAAATAACTGAAAAAATTTGAAAGATAAGAATCTTTTGCACACAACCATGAGCAAACTTTTTTGAAAACAATAGTATGGATAACCATGAGTAAATTTCTTTGAAGATTATATGTTTGGTGTAAAATGGATAGGTACGGTTAGTTTTGTTTAGGTTGAAGTTGAAGCAATTTAAAAATGATTGGATTGAGTTGGGTGTTTGAAGAATTGGGCTGTAAGGGTTAGATTATAATCGGCTTAACAAAATGTGGGCGTAATTAATAATCTGTATATTCTAACGGTTAGCGGATATCCGTGATACCGCGATGCGGATACCCCTATCTGTTATCCGCAACCGCCAACCTCACGGTTATTAAAAAAACATTGCAACCGCAAAACCGCGGATAAAAATCGCGGTTAAAACCGTTAGAAACGGGTGGTTATCCGCGGTTTGCGGTTTTAATCCGCCCCACTGCCATCCCTAACCCAGACCACCCATTGACTGTTTTACAGTATAGTTAGTACAATTACACCCAAAAATTTTGAGAGTCAACTAAAATCACAAACGGTCAAGGGAGATAACTGAAGGTTTCACTATACCTTAAGGGGCTAACTGATGATTTTTTTTAAAAAGGGAATTAACTGAACATTTCACTAAACCTTGAAATTTATTTGTAATTTATCCATTTTGTATCTTATTTGATATTATTGTCATTATCTTTATTTGAATTGTGTTAATTTTCTTTCAAAAATTTTGAGTTTTATTAGCCTATGTAAATTACTCATTGTAATCGATGTGGTATGTTCTCTAAATCTCGCACTTCTATTCACATGGATCAACAGTCAAACCACCTCAAATTGGTTCATGCGTCTTAATTACTGGCTTTGATTTCATTTTCTATTATTCTCAACTAACTTACATACCTGTCTTCAATACGGGAATAATTATTTTAAATTTAAATTTATTTATGTTATCGTAAAATTATAGTATGTTTTTTAAGTTTCGGGTTCGAATATTATATATGGAGAAAAGACATTGGGAGAGTTATCCATTGCAAAGGCCTATCAATGCTAGATCAAAGTAAAACTGTAAAAATTATTGTTAAATAGCCGCCTTCGTCAGGGGAATATTTGTTTTAAATATTCACTTATTATTAAGCACTTAGCATATGTAAATTGATTAGGTATAAAGATTAAATAATATTGTTAACTTGATAGTAAAAAAGTACAATATGGAAATAATATAAAATTTATTTTTTTAGTGGAAGGGAATGAGCTGAGATATTATGGTAAAATTAGTGTAAAAAGATTTCTTTAAAAATATGTGTATCACTTTTGATGGAATGATAAAAAAAGAAACCATATCAAGTTTGCTGAAACAAAGGACTGTATGTTCATAGAAAATACTCCCTCTGTCCCATAATAATTGATTCATTTGGGTTTTTATGTTTTGTATAGTAGTGTTTGACTCAAGTTTTTCTAAATAAATAGTGAATAAAAATTCAAAAAAAAAAAATATATATATATATATAATTGGAAAGGATATGTTGCAAATTATGATACACTTACAAATTATTCAACTTTATATGTCAAAACATTCATGAAAATAATTCATAGATTAAATATCTTGAAAACAGTAAAACAAATTAATCAATTATATTGGGATAAAGGGAGTAGTAAGCAAGGAAAATAGTAAAGTATGTACATTATAATAAAAGTGCTCCAGTTTAATCAAATGTATTTATTTTTCTTTTTGGTTATCCTTGAAAATTTGATACATTTTTTTGCATTGATTTTACATTATCAGCGATGCGCTCCTCCACGACCTTCTCTGCATACCCCAAGAGCGAGGCATCAAAAGTTTCCTATATCTAATTCAAAATTAAAACGGTTAATTTAATTGCCAACATGAAAAAATGACATGATTAGCATAAAAAAAGAAGCAACTTTACTTAAACGTGGTTTATAAAATGCGAGCCCAACCCAACGTGGCCCGAACCCTCACGATTTTCACTATATAGATAGGTGGTTTTCAAAAAAAAAAAAAAAAATCCTTTTACTTACCGTTTAGCACTGAATATAATCTTAATTATTACTGATATATAAAATGAACATGCTTTCTCTTCTTTATCCAACTTCTCTAAAACCAACCAAACGTTTAGGGCTTCTTGTTTTGTTCCCCGGTGTTAGAATCAACTAGCTGTCTAGCTGTGTGCCATAATGTATATAAAGGCATGTCAAGGCCGATGCCAATTGGCCTTTCCTGTTGTGTCCTAAATACTAATCTAAATTTTAGCTGAAGGGACAAAGTGACCGAGCCTGAGTAGTCACCTTGGAAAATACTAACACTGATTGTAAGTAAACATACCAAGCCTGTCTGCTTTGCAACATTCAAGCACCTTGAGATTTCAAGCGCTTCTGGTACTGAAGAATTGGCTCCTTGACCTGGCGACCAAAAACATAGTAACAAGCCCAAGCATTATAATCATAAGCAAAAACATAGCCACATTTCAAAAAAAGAAAAAAGTTTGTTTAGAACTGAAATGAATGAGCTACTACTCGATAGTTAATTTGAAAACATTTAGGACTAAATCCGGCAAAGAAATGTACTAGTACTACTTACTGTGCTTGTTTTCCTAGATCGTTTGTCTTGGGATGATTTGCTGTAGTTGGTAGTATACGCCTCGTCACAGTTCTGGTTTGCGTTTGCCTTGTCGTTTCCAGGGACAAAGCTCTCTCGTGAAGCAACAGGCTGCAGAAACATCATTGTTATTTCATACTATTTGAGCTTTTTTATTGTAGGGAAGAGTGAATTTATTTCAGTTAATGACAGGGTGAGTGAATGGTGCACCTGAGGCTTGCTATTTGGAGTGCTTCCATTGTCCTTGGTTTTTAAGATAGTCTGCTCATTACTCAATGAGTGGAGGTCGGATCTTCCCCTTGTGCGTGTGAGTTCTGAACCGATGGAGTGAAGGCCACCGCATGTGGACATATCCCTCTGAATAGTTCCTATTAATGAACAGCAGGAATAAGGACTGATCAGAATGAGGATGAAACCGGAAGATTGGCGAACAAGAAAAGAACAAGTCTTTAACAGAATCAAGTTCTGTTCGATTACCACCATTCTGGACATCACCATAAGCAATGATGGCATTGTTGTATTGCTGTTCTTCAGGATCCACATCCTGGTTTGAAAGGGAGAGAAATAGTAGGTACAATAAGGGACACGTAGATATAGTTATATGATGACAATGGAAGATGTGGGCATACCATAAAATCTTCATTCAAAGCTTTTTTAACTTCCATCAGCTTTTTATCAGTCTTAGAGGAGCGGATTACACGCTTGCCTGTTTCACAGACATCTTTGTTAGAGGAAAATGATAAAATTAAAAATCACTGACGAAACTTCTCAAGTCAGAAAACTTTTCAGATAGATGCTCATACCAAGCCTTCCATTCCCTCTTGCTTCAACAAAGCCATCTTGGACCATTTTGTTCAGAAGTTTACGGACGGTGGGCAGATTTGCCTGACCTTCCAGCTTGTTTTGAAGTTTTGTGACAGTCACATAATTCAAGGGAAGGGCATGATACAGTGCCTAGTAATTATGACTACAGAATCAGGGTGCAATACTGGAATAAAATTTTAATAGATCTGAGAACAGTAGACCACCAATGGAGCACTAGATAAAGTTTGCACTGTAAGCAGCAAGCTTAGGTTACCTTCATGTACATGGTATCTTCAACTATTGGAGAGTTTCTCATGCGGACTCCTTGGCCATCCATTTCTTCTTTCACTATGAACTCATAGTTGGACTTCTACATTACAATTTGTGATTTTTTTTTTAAAAAAAAAGGCATATTTAGTTGCTATAAGAATAAACATGACAAGTCACGTCAAAGGTTGAAGAGATAAGTTTAACCTCCTTTTCTTTTACTATGGTGAAGCTGTCCTTCCCACTTTTTGTTAAAACACCACCTTTAACAAGTTTATCCATAATCTCTGGAAAGAGATTAGGAGAATCAAGCAACTGAAAAAATCTAATATGGAGCTCTGATGGTATATGCTCTGTTCTGTCTATTTCAACCATAAAGAATTGACCTTTTTACCTTCAGTCAGCACCTGCAAGGATCAATACAAGCAGGCACTATTACGGTTCCACAAGCATAATAACTTGCAACAAACTGACAAGATGAAATAACCACAATCAAATATCAGGTAGATCAATCTTTCATTTACTGCTATGAAGGTAAGTTGAAGCCTTACCACTGAGATGTCTGGAAAATTTGAGAGAACGTCAGAAAGTTCGAAACGATCAAAATGATAACCATCAATCCAGTCCTTCACCCTGGAAAATTGTGTCTCATCTTCCATTGTATCTTGAGTACCATCTAAGCAAAAAAACAAAATGAAGAGTTAAACAGGTTTAACCAAGTAAGCAGGTTTCTCCAACGAGAAACAAAACAGGAATGTAATGCTTAGGAACATAGTTATTTTAAAATAAAATGTTTGTTACCTTCATCAACTACACCATCATCTTCCTCTTGTTGCCTATCTGTCAGAATATTTATGTCAGCTGTATTTCAATTTAGTGAAGGAAAATATGATGAAGAATAAAACAATACCAAAAATTCTGAAACATATTTTTACCTATAGGTACAACAATGAAATCA
This sequence comes from Stellera chamaejasme, assembly GCA_024586325.1. Taxonomy (NCBI): domain Eukaryota; kingdom Viridiplantae; phylum Streptophyta; class Magnoliopsida; order Malvales; family Thymelaeaceae; genus Stellera; species Stellera chamaejasme. The sequence goes on from CM044986.1 coordinate 4,721,097, forward strand.
TTCTCCTGTGTCTGACTAACCTGAATCAATAGTTCAACAGCTGTAACTACTCGACTTTATGGGTTATTTTGTGGAAAGATTGATTGAACAGATACAGTAGATAACATCAGTAGCCGTTTCACCTCACTATCAGAATCTGAAAGACCCTCCCTCCGTTCAGAATCAGCTCCTACGCTTACTTCATCAGTTTGAATGTCATCATTTTCATCCTCACAAGGATCAAGTACACTCTTAACCTGTATGACTCTCAATAATTAATATTCAGTTTTGAGATGAGACAATCAAACTCAGGCACACTAAAGCTTTCAGTTTCAATCTGACCTTCAGAGCTAAGACAAAGTGCTTGCTATTGACGTTTCCAACTGCCATCTTCAAAGGATTTTTGGTCCATGGGTTAAGAGCTTCTTCTTCAGTACAGCCTCGGAAAAAAGGAGGTTCATAATCTGCTGGCTGCAAGGTCAGAGTCATACAACATAATGTTACTGTACTCTAACATAACATGGCTTTTAATGGCATTATGAGCAAAACATTTAACAAAAGATACTTGTATTCTAGCATTATTGATAGTGAGACTTTAAATGAAACTTGTGATTCTCATTTTAAAACACAGAGTTAAACATCACTTTAGTGTCAGATATTCTAAGGTTTTATTGAGTCTAAATTGGGCAACTGCATTTTTAGACAAGGATTAATTATTTTGCTTACAACCAAAAGGTGGAGTTTCATTAATGAATGGAAACTGAAGTGTCAATAACTAAGATGCATGTCATGTTTCTCAAAATTTTAATGCATTCCCTCACATAACCACAATGGAGAAATACAAATGCATGGTTGCATTGAAAGAATGGGAACTTCGGACAATATTATTCAACAATAATTGTTATCAGAACTCTTTTAGCAGGGCTTAGAGTGCATACCGTCACATCATCATAGTAGAGAAGTTTCATCAATATGGCACGCTGGAATGCAAAATGGAACAGGTCAATTCAGTAAGCAATATTAAGGAATCCTTTCATTTTTTGTTCTCATTGCATAAGCCTGCTTCCATATTTTGATTTACCTCTTCAGGCATCCTATCCAGGGTTCTCATCAACTGGACTAATGTACGGATCATTTTACAAGCTGAACTTCTGGAATTTACATTGTAAGACTGGTTAGATATATGTTACACAGAATTAAGTCACTGTCAGTTGTACAGAATTAAGTCACCGTCAGTTGTAACAGTAAACTGAAACTAATACAGTGCATGCATATGTTATTTAAGTACCTCATCTGATTGGGAGTTATCTCAGTTGTAGAGTTATATTTGAATGTCCCGCTTTGCTTGTTGTTCCCGGTGCGATTAATGTTCATTGAGACCTCTTGGCTATCAGAATTTGAATAGCTAAATGAAACTGCAAGATATCATAACATCACAGCTCATTAATCATCTCCAAAAGCTTCAAACTACAAAATGAAGTCTTAAACAAACATTTCAATCCTTCCGTATCGTATCGGAAGTTACTAAAAGCAACGCAAAGAAAATACATCCCATCAACAATAGTGAAACACTTACATGCTCAAATAAATCCTCCATGTAACACAAATAAATCAAAAGTATTCATCCTAACTACCTACTACACAGTGAAACGACCTAAGTATAAGAGTTTACATGAATATTCTTCAATCATGGGCCCATCAATTGCTTCGCATACGCAGAACAAGAGCGTTTTCAGATACTTCTTCTGCAATGCGTCATAAACACCTGGATATGCATTTAAACCGTCAAGTTGGCCCGCAAATGTGAATATCTACACGCTTACTGACCAGAAACATCCATACCTTTTTCCATCCAGTCGATCAACCTACGAGACTCTGCATCCATCGGCATCAACTTTTTTATCTTCATCTCTGTTCAAAGAGTTCAATATATCTTACTCGGTTACAGAAATCGCCATAGCTGAAATGAAAACTAGTCGAGAATCGAGCTTACCTAGCGCAGGAACTGACTTATCATTGAAGTACTTCTCTGGGAACAGGCCTCTGATGTAGCTAATGTTGAATATAGCGATACGAAGCAAATTCCTCGTCTGCTCGATGTGTAAATCGATCACAAAAGCATTTCAATCAATTGATCCGAAAAATAGAGCAACAGCAAAATAACTAAAGCAACATCATATCTGAATCGTATTCGAAGCATAATTCCGCATTTATTTTCTGAATTGAACACGATCAAGTAATCACAAAGCGATTTCGAAATTAAGTTCAGATTAAGCAAAATAACTCGAAAATCCACTGAAGGCTACGATGCTCCAGAAGAATTAAAACAACAGCGAACAAAATTACCAGGAGAAGCGAATCCTGTTCGGTGATCTCCGCTTCTTTCACTTTCTGTGCGACAACCTGAAAACGGGAGTGCGATGAGATTAGAATCCGACGAAGAGGAGATCCGTCGAGCTAGAGAAACGAGAAAAATCGAAGACGAAAGAGGAGCAGATTTCTCGGCTCACCATTGCTGAAGTTTCTGGAGAGAGAGCTAAGCAAACAGCGGAACGGTTTGAAGGAGAGAAATGAGAGTTTGAAATTTTGAATGGAATAGAAGAAATTTCAGGTTCTGGCGGGATCATGAAAAGGAGCCGAGGGCCAAGAGGTGGGTATATATAGGTGTGTTCTACGGCAACATTTTTTTTTTCACAAAAAGGTGACAACAATTTCAAATAATGAATTTTTTTAAAAAAAAATTGTATAAATTTAAATAATTATTGTTTTATTGTTAGTAATAAAAACAACTACAACCATAGGCGCACACAAAGCTGTCATATTGCTGGCAAAAAAGCAGAGAGGACGTTTCTGTGAATATATACAATTACGTCCTTCAACATTTTACATTTAAACATTTGACACTCAACATCTTCAATTTGCATAAAATACCACCTAACGGGCTTCCTCCTTTCGTATACCACATTTGGGTGAAATTATGGGGTTTCAAACTTAACGTTTTGAGGGTGAATAACTGACTTTTTCACTCCTCCTTTTTCACGTGAGTAGTACCGCGTGATTCACCGTTTTCTACGCGGACCTCGAGTGAACAGGACCGAAGTGAACTTAGTTGTTCACGTGAGTAGGACCTCGTTATTCACCGGTGCTCCCAAATCTCTCGTTTCTGAAGGTCATCGTGGATTCCATTTGTTTTGTTGTTGTTCAGTAGCAAGGAACGCCAAGGTGATAGTGGGTCTTCTCTTTCCACTTCCTATACTTCATTCTCCATCATTTTATCGCTTGACCTCCCTCAATCATCTCTTCCCAACTTTGGACGGTACAAATTCATCCTGGGTTAGGGCAGAGGTTGCTTAATTTTGCTTGGGTTTGCTTAATTTGTGTTGACCTGAAGTTTATTTTGAACGCTGGTGGATCACAAATATGTGCACTGCGCACGGCAGTCCGCATATAGTTTCGCACAAGATTGTGCGCGACACACAGATGTACACACAAAGTTGTGCGCGGCACACAGATGTGCGCACATAGTTTCGCACAATATATAATTAACACACTTCCAGTAAACGCACAATGAAGCGCACATGTTGATCTTACCTCTCGGGACTTTCGTTTGTTCTTTTAATCATGCATAGCATGCCTTAAAAAGATATCCTCTAATTGATTTAGGGTTATATTTCTCTGTAATAGTTTAACTGTGCTAGCTTGTGTTCTAGAATTGAAGGGTCGCATATTTGAGCACACCATGTCCAGCCAGCCCATCCACCCCGCACAACACAACGCCGGATTCAATTCCGAGCAATATGCAACGATTCTAAACTTCCTAGAGGACCTGGTGAATAAAGCGAAGGTATTTGGTGCTTCCGGGAAGACAGAGATTGAAGTGCCACCTCCGCATAAGAACACGGCTTGGAAGGAATAATTAGCCACCCTCATCAACAGTTTTACAAGGCCAAGTTTAAGCTTGATGCCAAATGCGTGGGTGACCGTTAGCGTAACTACTTGAACAATTATAAAGCCGTCCGTGACAAAAGCAACAGCACTGGTTTCGGCGTGACCGAAGAAGACAGGAAACGAAATATCCACACCATCCAGGCAAAGCTGGACTACTTGTGCCCCCATTATGAGAGAATGCATGCTCTACTTGGGGATCGGCCCAATTTCAGTCCTGCCGCATTGTTCGGTAGTGGCAGCATTAGTGCAGGAACTCACCTCAATGAAGATCTAAGGTATGTTAAATGTTAGGGCTAAAATTTGAAAATAGTTTTGCATATGACTTGCTGACATGATGCATCCGTATTTATGAATGTAGGTTCAATTAGGGCTGTTAAATGAATCGAGCCCGTTCGAGCTCGGCTCGAGCTCGAGCTCAAACGAGCCTGTCGAGCCGAGCTTTTTCGAGCCTCGAGCTCGAGCTCGAGCCGTTTTCGAGGCTCGAATAATATACGAGCCGAGCTCGAGCCCGACGAGTTCGGCTCGTAAGGTTCGCGAGCCTTAACGAGCTCGCGAGCCTAACGAGCTCACGAGCCTAACGAGCTCGCGAGCTCGTTTGGGGCCGAATCGAGCCTAACGAGCTCGAGCTCGCGAGCTCGTTTGGGGCCGAATCGAGCCTAACGAGCTCGCGAGCCTAACGAGCTCGCGAGCCTAACGAGCTCGCGAGCCTAACGAGCTCGCGAGCTCGTTTGGGGCCGAATCGAGCCTAGCCGAGCTCGCGAGCCTAACGAGCTCGAGCTTCACGAACCTTCGAGCCGAGCTCGAGCTCGAATTTTCGGGCTCGTTCGAACTCGAGCCGAGCTCGAGCCGAGCCCGAATTTCACGAGCTCGAGCTCGAACCTGCCAGGCTCGGGCTCGGCTCGGCTCGTTTACACCCCTAGGTTCAATGATGAAGAGGTTACATTATGCACCAATGATAACCAGCCAGACGCGGTTGTTGATGGCTCAGGTCCTCGTGAGATTACAGTGAGTCCGAATGAAACTGGAATCGCTCCGGAGAACGTTGTGGTTAGCAATAAGGATGATGGCCTTTGCCCACAATCTGCTCAAGAGGAGTCAATGGCAGGGCTTGAAAATGAGGATGAGGAACTTTTCCGTTGTGAGGTAGACACTACCCCAGTGGTTGCTACTGGCAGTAAGCGCATTGCTGTGGTGGACAACAACGATGGGAAGAAGTCGAAGAAGGATCAAAGATAGGAACTACCAAGCATTACGGGAGCGAAAACTCCAACGCATGCACGCAACCAGTTGGCACAGACAATTCAAGATTACGCATCTGCGAAGGCCGCTTCTCTTGTAATCATTGAGGAAAAGAAGCTGAAATTGGAACAAATGAAGTGGGAAACAGAGCGCGAGGAAAGGGAAGTGAGCCGCAGGGAAGAGCAAGAGCTTGCTGAGCAGAGGTGCAAAAAGGACAAAGAGGATGAGAGAGTGAGACGTGCTGAAGACAAGGCCGAGAAGTGTAGGAAGAGGAGGTTTGCATTGCTGCACCAAAAGATGGAAAGTCACCCGAAGAAATCAAAGAAATTTTGGCCATGCTTCTGTAGAACCGCTACTTCGTAGAGGAACATCATTTAATCTTTGCAGGATTTGTGTATTGATATTTTTTAAATTTCTTTCAAAGTTCCCAGTTATAAGTGGTAGTTGGAATTGTGTGAGTCCGGTTAGAAGTAATGAGCGAACAACTTAAGAAACACCTATGCAAATAACATATCAAGCAACATAGCAAATGGTCAAGCGACTACCATAGCAAATGCGGGTGATGAAACGGTTATTTTGGTATGATGAGTTGTTTAGATCATCATCGTCAGATCCACATGACTACCATAGCTTGTTAGATTGACATGACTAATTGATTGATCAGCATTGATAATAGATCAGCATGATAAGTTGTTTAGATCGACATTACTACCTAGTTAGATCGACATCACTATCTTGTTAGATCGACATCACTACCTTGTCAGATCCACATGACTACCTTGTTAAATCGACATCACTACCTTGTTAGATCGACATACATACTTGATTGATCAGCATAAATGGTGATCAGCATGATGAGTTGTTTAGATCGACATGACTACCTTGTTAGATCGACATCACTACCTTGTCATATCGACATGACTACCTTGTTAGATCGACATACATACCTGATTGATCAGTATAAAAAGGTGATCAGCATGATGAGTTGTTTAGATCGACATCACTACCTTGTTAGATTGACATACATACTTGATTGATCAGCATAAAATGGTGATCAACATGATGAATTGTTTAGATCGACATGACTACCTTGTTAGATCGACATCACAACCTTGTTAGATCGACATCACAACCTTGTTAGATCGACATAACAACCTTGTCAGATCGACATCACTACCTTGTCAGATCGACATCATTACCTTGTCAGATTGACATCACTACCTTGTTAGATCGACATACATACTTGATTGATCAACATAAAATGGTGATCAGCATGATAAGTTGTAGATCGACATACATACTTCTAGTGCAATGATTATGAGGAATGTAGATCTTTTGTAAGTTTTAAAAGTGATTTGATGCTTAAGAGCAAATAGGAAAAATGGAGGTTTTAAATTCTGATTTTCCTTATCTAACTACTCCCTTCTTACCGTCAAATCCCTATATAAATACTAATACAGGATCTCCACCCAACAGCGAAAAAAAAAGTTGAGGAGCTCTCTCGTGCTGATACCTCAGCGACACCTCAGATCCATGTCAGCACATGTGTGAACACGTTTTTTTTTGCACACATAGGCACATTTATTCGGCCTACCATTTTTTATGCTACAACTTACCATTTTCATCTCATTCCATTTAATTTGATACAGGTTACTAATTAGGTATACAATATGGAAAGAACATAATACCCGTTTTCACAAATTAATGTTGTCATAATACCGTCATTCTCTCTCCTTTTTGCAGCCTTTCTCATTTTTTTATATTAATACTTGCATATTAATTCAAACATATATATGCTATTTCAAGTAGACCAATTTTAATATAAAAAACATAATGAAACTTCTCTAAAAGTTTTTATTTGGTGTAATTAATAAAACGAAAAGAAAAAACTAAAAATAAATGGCGAAACGTGCATGATATGATATTTTTTAAAAATAATTATGAAACATACAAGAAAAGAAAAAACAGGGGGTCCATCTTTATGGTGAGAATTTTTTTTAGGTCGTAGAAATCCTTTCGAAAGTATAATTTGTTTTTTTAATGTAAGTTTTAAAATGTTGAACATTTGTTTAGTGCAATCAAGAATGAATGAATCAATTGATTTTTTTTAAATGTTTGTAGACTTTGTTAATCAAAGTAAAACGTACATAACCAGTACAGACACGGGTCTAGCCATGAGAAGCGGCCAATAGAAGAAAGGTCATGACGAGCAATAGTGTGTTGTCACATTACAACTACATGGGGCAAAAATGAAATAACAAAAAGAGAATTAAGAGCTGAAGAAGCGAACATCTACTAAAGTACCAAAATAAAAACGAAAAGGACTAGAGCCGACTTTAAGCTCATTTACCAACACTTGACAGTCCAATTCAACCAACACAGACGACCAACCACATCTATATGCTTCACGCAAATCCCATAAAATTGCAACGGCTTCCACATACCAAAGATCAACGGCGACAAAGCGAAAACCAAGCGAAAAGACATCGATTAAAACACCTAAATGATCACGCACGATCATTCATGCTACAGCAAAACTATCTTCTTTTCATAAAGCGCCATCCATATCAATTTTAATCAGTCTCACAGGTGGTGGAGACCAGCGTGGAAGAGTCCGCTACAGACCAGTCGGGGCATTGCAAGTGCCAGATTTGCATCATACGAAGCAGTAACCATGCCATTATTCTCATATTCTTCCCAAATTTCACATTATACTCGTATTAATGGAAAAATTACAACTTTGTAGAATATTTTAAATCATATTAGTAATAAACAATATCATTTTAATTGTTATAAAATTGACAATTAGACCTAAAGTTTTTTAAAATAATGAAATCATCCCTAAACTTTTGAAAACATAGCGAAATCATCCATAAACTTATAAACTTTTATCATTAATATATTAAAACAAAGTGGCTAAATTGATTAACTTATAGGAACAAAGTGTAAACTTTATAATTTGACCCATAAAATTTTACTAATTGACCCCCTTACAAATTATATCCATATTCTTGGAAAAATTATAAATTTGTAGTATATTTTGAATCATATTAGTAATAAACAATATCATTTTAATTATTACTTCATCTGTCTCATAAAGATTGCAAATTTTTTTGCTGTTTTCACAGTATTTAATCTACAATTTATTTTTATGTACTTAGAGACATGTAAAGTTAAATGATTCATATGTTTCTCATATTATGTAATCTAAACACACTCTATATATATATATATGTGTGTGTGTGTGTACATATATATATATATATTGAATATATATGTGTGTGTGTGTGTATGTGTGTATGTATGTATGTATATGTATATGTATATATATATATATTGAATTGTGTCACTATTTATCTTAGTAAGATTTTGAGTCAAACACTGCAACTTGAAACATCAAAGTCAAACAGTGCAATCTTTACGAGACAGAGGGAGTATAAACTTTACAATTAGACCTAAAGTTCTTAAAATAAAATTTTTCTCCATCATTTTTAAAGACACATTTTAACATTTAATTATAAATTTTTATATATTGACATATTTATTCCTTAAAGTTTTATGCATTAAACTTTTCCAAATATTAGAAATGATGCTCAATTAGTCTTTCAACTATTGAAACTTTACAAACGATTCGTGAAGTTTTTTACACTTTTATATATTGGTGGACCCTTCACCCAAAAACTAGAATTAATCATGTATAGTTTAGCCCAAAGCCTTAAAAATCCATCAACTTAGAAACTCACATATCTCACATTGCCTAAAAAGCTCTAGGAGCACTCACCCTAACACTATAAATACCTCTTAAGAGATTCTCATTTCTTACCATGTTAATCTTGGACTTATTATTGGCCCATCTGTGGGAATCCGGGCAAAAGACCCAATGGATACCACACTTGTGCATCCTCATTTAAGGAAATGTATCCAAGAAATAGTATAAGATTTTTCATATGTCATCTAGGGCCATCATATGTCTTTCGAGACCGTCACATGCCCTCCGGTCCCATCAAAATGTTCTTCGGGACCAGCAATATGCCCTTCGATGTCATCAATACGCCTTCCGGGACCATCAAAATGCCCTTTGGGGCTTGGTAAATGCCCTTCAGGGCCGAGAAACATTCTTGAGGAATAACTCCCGGGCCGAGTAACATGGATGAGGAACATTGCCAAGTAATAGAGTCTAAACTTTACAATTACACCTATAAAATTTTACAAATTGACCCCCTCACTTACAAATTTACATATTCACATAAAGACCTTGACAACCTATCAACTTAGAAATTCACATATCCCACATTGCCTAGAAAGCACTAAGAACACTCACCCTCAGCACTGTAAATACCCCTCAAAAGACTCATTTCTCACCATGCTTGGACTTAACATATATTAACGTATTTAGTCCTTAAACTTTTTAAAAACTTACAAAAGATAAACAATTATTCCCTAAACTTTTGAAAACTTAACGAAATGGTCCATAAACTTACAAACGTTTATCATTCACATAGTAAAACAAAAGTGGCTAAAGCTTACATGGACAAAGTGTAAACTTTATAATTAAACCCATAGATATAAATTGACCTCATTACTTACAAATTTACCTTTTCCTCATTCCAATGTACATAAACGAATATTCAATAAAAATATTTTGTTACTTTTATTACAGTAAGGGTTCAACCTATGTCACATTGATGTTCATTTTGTTTACTTTATGTCATGCGTTTATTCATACTTTGTTTACTTTTCATTCTCTTATCTATGCATTTTAATATGTTTTGTATCTACATTACTTTACTTGTGCAACAATTTTAGTCAATTCCAAACTATTAAATGATCAACGAAGTTACACAACAATTATAAATTTATATTTATGTTATTACGTAATTTTCATTATACAAAAATGTACTCGTACCGTAGACGGGTATGTACACTAGTTAATACTACTATCCTTTAAGTGGACACGAAAGTTAAAAAAATATTGTTATTACAAGTTTATAAAGTAAATTAATTATATTAGAAAAGTAAAATAAAAAAAGAAAATGATGGTAATAAAGTAAAGTTTGAGAAAAGCTTTCTAAAGAAAAACAAATCCTATTTTCTTTTTTATTGGAACGAAGGTGTATAATCTTATTAGTTTAATGGAATATTTTTTAAATGAATATTTTAGTAGCGGTAAATACAATCGTTTTGATAAATATGGTGACAGGTATTGTCTTAATTTGAATGTTTAGTGACGAATTTCGGTTAAGAAAATATATGGTAACATATTTAAACAAAACACTAGGCCTTATAACCATATTTTAATTTGGGATTCTAAGGTAATGCACCCATTAGGGGGCTTTAAAGTTAAATGAGTGAGGAAACAAAATTTAGTGACTTTTTCGAAAGTTCAACGTGATAAATTAAAATCAACCACTAGGCCTCTCAAACAAAAAAAAAACGGCGGGTGAAACAAGTGGGGGTGGGAGGACTTGGGGGTGGGGTCCGGTTTTGAAAGTGACTGGACTTTCAGCAATTCCCGTGAATGTGAATTTGACCTAACTCACTTCTACGAAAATCACCTCAGGTCCGAGAATTGGGAGGTGGGTATTACCCAATTCTCACCTGAAAAATTTTGGGTGAAAATCAAGTAATTCACTTGTAAAATTGCAAGTTTGAAGCACCCTACTGTGATAACGTTAATGATCATTGCCATTGCCATTAACATTATCAAAATTACCTATTCTAACCCTATTTTGGTAATTCTAAGGTAATTTTATCATTAACGTTATCAAAATGGGTGCATTCTTACAACTAACCGTTACTTATTAATTGAAAATTAGGGGATAATATCAATGTTGCTCTCAATACTTATCTTTTTAAAAAAAAACATAAATCACATTTCGTTACCCATATGATGATTTTATGGAAGTTGGAAAATTGGTTGGATCCTTTAACGTTCAATTTTCATAATGAGAAAGTGTATGCGTTGATGATGAAAATGACCAAAATGAGTAGAAGCATCACCGGTGATGGTCCCGGGTGAAAATGATACCTAGAATGTAGCATTTGGAAACTTAAGGGGCTTTTTCCTTAAATTAAAAAAATCAGACCATAATTGGTGTTTTTCCCCAATTTTTGCATTAGAATTTAGAAACCAGTTCATGTTTAAGAGCCAATTGAAAGGGGAATACAATTTCTTGATAGATGAAGGACATCCAATTATAAGATCTGTTCTCAACTCGAAACATAAACTACTTTTGTGGGCTTATTTCTAGAATCTATATTTCGTTAGAAGAAGAAATTATAGACATTCAATTCAAAATCCTTGAACCCGCTAAGAGGCCATTAACAGACAAAAGAAATTATTCTAGGAAGGGAAATTTCTTTCACACATAAAAGCTACAAATGCTAAATTCAGCATTCAAGTTTCACCTTTCTAAAGCATCTCCTTCATTGGCATACATGGGAGGATACACGGCTGCGGCGATTTTCTCACGGAGGTTGAATTTCTCGGCGATGAGTGGCCTCACATCTTCCACTCCAACCAAGCTTTCCAAGAAGGGAAGCAGAAGAAGCAGTTCCTCGTCTGATCGATCGTCAAACCAGCTCTCGATTGGTATCCCGTTATCCACTTGAAAACCAAACGCCTGTTGCATGAATCCATTGAGCATACCAATTCAGAATCTCATACTATGGAATAACTCAGACTATGCATATGCCTTCCCGTGACTCAAATGTACTCCCTCCATTCCATTGGTGTGTCACTTTTCCTTTACAAAATCTATAGGGAATATCGTCTTTATTTCTTAATATGACACTACAGTGATATCTCAAGATCACAGCCACACATACACTTACGTATAATTATAGGCTAAGTGATCCTCACTGAACATGTGAGCCAACGTATTACAGATGTGATGATGAGCAAAAACAAACTTTTGCCGTTAGAATCAATAGTTTGTACCGCTAGCAAAGGAACATTAGAAGCATATCTTCTTCCTCTATCCTACACAACTTTTAGCATGATTAAAACTTCTATATTCTTCCATACCAATTTAATTGCATAATTTCCCTAGGCACAAAGATTAAGGAAAAAGTAAAACTGAGGATAAAAAGGTAAAATGGATATGTAAACAAGGAAGAGTGTCAAAAAAAGGGGGGGAAATGGGGGTAAAGTAAAATAAATATGTGAAACTTTCATAAAGAGAAGGGGAAAAAATTGGAACTCCTCTAAAAGGGATATGGGGCAACTATATTGGTATGGAGCGTTTTGGTTGTTTTTCTTTACCATTTCCCAAAAAATGAAAAATGAAGAAAAGAAGCATCAAGAGCAGTACTCATGTGAGCAAGGGAAAGCAATTGTACCTGAGGAGAGTTGTCAACTATTATGACATGAGACAGATCACGGCCCAGAATTGATAAATCTTTGAGGTAATTGCCATCCACATAAACACAAGATTCACGGAAGACACGATGCCGGAATACTTTCCTCTTTGGATCAAGCACATTCAGAAGTTGCTCTGCATAGATACTCTGGCTGGCCGTAAATATAATTATCTCAAACATACTGGAAGCCCTTTCCAGAAAATCCATCAAATGGGGACGGCAACGAACGTAAATTATGTGTTCTTGATCATTAAAATTCACAGGGAACGTGAAGTCTGCATCACCACAAGGTTCTAGTGTGGAATGCACCAAAGTCTCTGTGGAAACATATAAATTCTGTTAACAGCTGCAAATCACAATAACTTTTCCTTCAAGATATGGTGAAACCGAATAGTCTATTAAAACCATTAGTTAATTTTATAAGAAGAATGATCACGAATTGCATTCATCAGTTAGACAAATACAGTTAGTTATACGCGTGTAGTATGATGTGCCATACACACAGTTCCTGAACCAACTGGCAGCAAAGCACGAAATTTCAATTACAACATAGGAAGAACTTCACCAGAAGCTTGAAATATAGTTTATAAACTACTATCACATAGGTCTTTGTGATATGCAGTAATATTAAACATGCAAAGCATAAAACCAAATAATGAAAGTCGATTTTCTACACAAACACATAGAAGAAAATTTGGGAATCCACACACAACGACTAATTGACATCACCATGCTGAAGCAAGTCATTCACATCTCCGAAAATTAAGAACAAAAATCTTGGGCAAGGGGGTTTCAGGGAAAAGGCTCATCTATGATATTGAGCTATTTGCATGATTAAAAAGAGCGGATTCATCATTATATACTTTCAGCATCATTTATTAAGAGTAAGGAATTCTCACCATCCAAGTCCAATACGAGAGTAGTATGAGGGCACCTTCTCGTTTGTTTAGGTAGCAGCACAGGGCGGAAAGTTGGTACAACGGTTGACAAAGCTGGTAAGTTCTTTATAAATAAAAAAGGATCAAACTCATCGAACTCCTCAAATTCATCATCTACTTGAACTTCAGTTGACAATGAATCATGGCCATGCTCGTCAACGCATTCCAGCTTTGAATTTTTCATGGCAAGATAGATGGCGGAGACTTCAGAAGAAAGGGCCATGCCTTCCACATGAACACCACAACTAGAATTTAAAGCAACAGAGTCTAGGACGACCATCCCCTCACAAGAAGTAAGTTTCGGAGGTTCCAGTGCAATAGAGTCATCTTCCCAATTTTTCTGTAACAGATCCACTCCACCATCTTGATGAATGTCTGTATTGACTCCAAAGAAGGGTCAGAGACTGACAAAATAAACCATGCTGAATCGAACATTAGGTATAAGAAAGCAGCCAGTCCATATTCTATACGAACTACCTATAATACACACCTCTGTTACTAATATGTCCTCCATATACCTTAGATACATGAAAGGCAGGGGAGAATATATTATCCAACTCATTACCAACTTCCCCACCATGGCCCTGGCCCTGGCCCTGCATGTACTTTAAGAAATCACCATAATAGCAAAGCTGTCAATTCCACATTAGTACTTTGTTTTGATTACAGATTTAGTTTATGGTATGTGACAAGATTTTGCTTTAAAATGAGATAACAAAACACTTTCTGGAACCACAAACAAGATATAAATGATGGAACAGAATGGACAAATACCTTGCTCTCCAAATGAACATCATTAACTGTATTTTCGTTCAAACAAGTACTGGGCACGTTGTCATACTGACAGCCAACTGAGGCATTTAAATTGGAATCAGCAGCATGCTCTTTACTTTTCTTTAGAAGCATACCAGCTGAAAGATGGATAAAGACACAAATTAATGGACAGAAAATTTTAACATTGAAAAGATGTTCAGTAGTTTTTCATGGTGAACGAACAAAATCCTGATTCTTATTAACTCGATAGATGCCACATTAACATGTTACATGATAACATGGCCAATAGCATAAAATAACCTTAAACACAGAATATACCCGTATTTCTCATCTACAAGTGTTTTAGAGAGTTCACATTGAACAATCTTGTAACCATACAAATAAACTAGCAAAAGGGATTAAGGTATGCACCAGCTTTCTGCTTTCTAGATGAAGATGTAATAAGGTCGGCTGCTTTCTTGTCAGAGCCTTGCAACTTTTCAGATTTCTTTTGAGATCTTGTAACTTTAGGAATAGCATTCTCCCGACAGGCATTTCTTCCAGAAACTCGTTTTTTGGTTTGCATTCTTAAAGTGTATCTTGTAACTTCTGAGGGTAGAGTAGCTGCAAACTATGCTCAACACAAACAATTACCACTGAAACAACTTAACTGCAAGTAAACAGAAAATTAGAAGAATGTTAGTTATACAGGATTCATTTGAAGTTACATAACTAGTTATGAAGGATCAATAACAGCATTGAAACTTCAAAGTCATAACAGAATAAAATAAGCAGGCCACCAGGATACTCCTCCTAATATTACTGAAACATTACCTATAAGTCAGACCTCACAAATAACACACAACTCAGTGATAAAAATTACCGATTGTGGAGTAAAAAGATGCACAACAGCCTTCATTTATCCAAGTATCAGCGTCCAAACTACTTCTGTCGATATTTAACCAATGATTAGACTAAAGTTTAGTTGCTAGTGCTGAGAGGGGAACTGATACTACAGTTGATAGATAAAATCTTCTAGGTGAACTGCACAGTTTTGGTCTCCTAACCCGATTCATACACATAAAGACGTGTTTACATATCTTTAGAAACAAAGCACACAGAATGCGGTGCTTAGTTTTTAAGACTCAGCTATCAAGCTTACCATAAAAGGTGTAAGGTTACACCTTCAAGCACATCATTGACTTAGGTCAAACCCCATTTCAATGTTTCTAATTGAACCGAAGATGAGCAAACTATTGAGCTCATCATTCTGCAGTTGTTCTTTATAAACAAGTCAATCCCAGAAAACCCAAACCCTTGACCCCCACTAACATTCTAAAACTACAGCAGTATAACAGAAAAACATTCTTACAAAATACAAAAAAAAAACATCTGAAACCTAGCCAAAAACTTTCAATTCAAACCTAAACTAGCACCAAACAGAACTACCAACCAAACAATAAGCTGAAGCAAAACCCTAGAAACAAAAACAAATACCCACAAAACGAAACACGAGTACCAACTTAACCTCCAAACTCAACCGATACCAAACTTCAATACCTGATATGCAACCAAACACTGACAAGATCAGCCAAAGATAGCAGCTCAGTAACTTATACGAGACCTCCCAGTAACTAAGCAGAACCCGAGCAAGTAAATTACCAGCAAGAGCTAGCTAGCAAGTGAGTGAAGAACGGACACAAACCCTACAATCTATGAAGATTTTCGTTTCAGAATTTGGGGATATTTGGACCCGCGTTTCCCTCCAAAGACGGTGAATGTGTGAAAAAGAGAGGGAAAATAGAAGAAATTTGGATCAAAATTTCTTCCTTTTTTGTTTCCTTTGTCCGAAGAAGAGATGAGAGCTGATAAGCTCGTAATAAGCCTGTGTCCAAAAATCATTCTATTTTTTTTTTCCCCTGCCAGTGTGATGGACAGCCACGCGCGATCAGTGCAGCAAGTACACACTCGCGAGTTTTGACGAGGAATAAAAGAAGAGCCGACGTCGTATTATGCGCGCGTGGGTAAGTTTTTGACGTCTGAGCGTATATTTCTTAGCTGGTGATAACAGATTAAACGACAGCGTTTTTCTGTTTCGGCCTACAGTAACTTTCTGATTTGAATTCAAATAATTTCAGATCCGAGAACCGTCCGTGATGCCCGTGGTAACTACAGTCTCTAGATACCCTTGCACTTCATGAATCTCTACAATTCAACCTGGATTTATTGTTCGCAACCATTCAGTACAAAAATAAAATCATAAATTAAATGTTAAAATGTAGATTAGTACCCTTAATCATGATGACTTGCTGATTTAAGGGTCTGAATTTTGGATCAGGCAAATTAGTATCCTGAATTATTAAACCGGTGTATTTAAGGGCTTTGACTCAGTAACTCGACTTGTCCCGTCAAATTTTTAACAGTTTGGTGACCAGACCATCTATTTTACAAATTGATGAAGGAAAGCAGGTCATCGCCAAATCACACTGATTGGCATAAAAGAAAGGTCGAGAAAGGTGTGACGGTGGTCAGAGCAATAAGTGGTGGTTTAGACCTGGATGATCGAGGCTTCAATTGGTGATATTATGGTAGTCGGATCCCACGGGTCGCAAACAAATCTTCTCCAATTGGGCTAGGAAGGAGGTGAGAGCGGCACCGGTGGTTTTAGGAAAGGTTAAGTGACTAAATATTTAGTTTTCTTTATTTTTCCTTTTTCCTGTTAGTGAATAAACTGAAGTTGGATCAACCCTTGATTTCACCGAATCAAATAGTTCAAGGTACTAGTACCCGATCCAAGATTCAGGCCCTTAAATCACCGAGTCACCATAGTTCAGGGTACTAACTTACATTTTGGTCCAAATTAAATGTTGAATAATAAATGGAGTATTATATTAATTACTAGATGAATGTACTACCACTATATAAGTTTATATCAAGTTTTTGTATATCTACATGTTTGAGAAAAACCTTAAGGCATTGTCAATGGTGAAAGGTTAATTTTCCCAATAATCTTTTAAAAATCTCTTATTTTACCACCAACATTTTTTTGGGGTAAAAATATCATCAACGTTTTGTTAAGTGAGCACGTTTGCCAGTGGGCGTTAAGTTGTCCTAGTTGGCAGTGAGATACGCTGAAATAACATTGATGTGGCTTGCTATTGGATGATTATGTGGACATTGATTATGCATTTCTTAGGGTTAATATTTTAGTTTCACCTCAAAATTTGTAAACCTAACAATATAACCCTAAAGCTTTAGAATGTTAAAGTTATTTCCCCCATAAATTTGGCTGACTCTTTTCCTGTTCGTTGTCTTCTTTATCCGCGTATTCTCTCTATTTTCTATCATCGGTCTGTTGCGATTGGTGGTGTTCTGACGCTGGGTGAGGGAGGAAAAAATTGATGTAAGGCTCGTGGAGGCCTAACAAATGTTGGGGGATCGATTCTAGTGGGAGCCTGGAATGGAGAGGCGACGGGTAAGAGGTTGGAAATGAGAGGCAGAGGATGAAGGTTGGGGTTGCGAGCAACATTCACCGGATTGCAATTTTCACTTTATGAATGTTAAAATTTAGGGGCTAATATCTCTTAGTTACATAAGTTAAGTGTTATCAGATAGTTTTTCGTTTCAAGTTAATAGTTCTGTCACGTCACATTGCACGATATGCCCAGTGGTAGCAAACTTACACCTAAAATGAAACATTGATGACATTTTTACCCAAAAAAGTTGATGGTAAACTGTGAGATTTTTAAAAAGTTAGTGGCAAAATTATCCTCTATCACCATTGTCAACTTCTAGTTTTTTGTTGCGTTTGTTGTCGGAAAAAGGAGCAAAAAAGTGTCAACTTTTTTTTTTATTTTGAGAGGAGAGAGAGTGAGAATGAGTTAAGAAGAAAATTTCAATAAGTTATTAGTTTTTTGTGCAATGGGAAATAGGGAATAGAGAACAAAACTTTTAGAGTCGCCTTACGGTGCGCTTTGTGCGCACCATAAGTGCTTTAAGAGATGCAAAAATTTACCAACCATGCCATTCATCTCCATCCAGCCTTTTACCCTAGCCTTTTTTGGAATCCAACGATGAATCTCCGGACGATGTTTCTGAACTGGTGCTGTCGGTGGTGGAGGAATTGGTGAAGATGATGCGAATAGGGCCGGGAATCGTTGTGGTTGTGGATTAAAGGGTTTGAAGGAGTATACGATACTCTCATGCCTTGCACTGGGATGAAACCCAATGGGTTTGTATCAGAAGCTTCTAGAGAAACGAGCCTGGTCAATCATCAACAAATAAAGTATTTGTTAATTTTAATTTATGTTGTGATTGGGCAGCGTGAAGACATCTTATTAATTTGTCTAAAACTTTACATAGGTTACTATATTAGCTCGAAAACTTTAAGGTTAATGCGTAAAGGCTAAAAAATAAATGACAAATAAGAGAGTTCCCACGATATTTCGAAGCAATAAGAAATAAATAAAATTGCGGTAAATTAGGAAAGGTTACTAAATCCTATTGGTAGAATACTATTCATTAAGTGTATATATTTATAGAGTTATAATATACACTGCGTAGAATAGCTGCGGTTTTACTGCAGCGGAGGCCGCAGTAAACCACTGCGGCCTTCGCCGCAGTAAATATCGCGGTAAATGACATTTATCGCGATATTTACTGTGACGGAGGCCCAGTAAGTGGATTTCTTTACGTAGTGATAATTGTTCTATGCATACAATTTCTCTATATTCAAGTCACTAAACTAGGATAGGAAGGGCATGACAAAATCATAGTATGTGTGGAAACTTTACAGAATTATCTGAAAAAATAAAAAATATAGCTACAAAAAAAAAGAATTGGACAATTAAATAAACTAAAGTAAAAAAGAAGAAAAATAAAACAATACGAATTATATAGAAGGATAATTAGAAACTGGAAGTTATTGCCCATACAATGGATGTGTTGAGTGACAATAATTTTGGAGAAAAGTGGAATGCTTTTGAAATTTGATATGAGAGTAAAATTTGGAGAAAAAAATTGACGTGATTGATTCTTAATGGTTTTTGTTTTGTACAACACATCCAATAATTAAAAAAAGAGGAGGCAAAGTATATAGTTTTCATTTATAAGGGGATAAATGCAATGCGTGCAGAAGTTCAGGGCTATGTGTAATGATAACATTGTAGCGCCCATCCTCATTCCCCATCCTTGTTTAGGCGGGCAGAAATAATTTTGACGAGGAAGGTTGTTTTTTGTTTTCGTTTTCGTTTTTTGTTTTTTTCCCTGAGCGGGAAACCTCTGTATAAGCCCCCCAAATACCCAATTCCACAGTTTTCCAGTTCCGATTTTCTTCAAAATCGATATCAATGGCCGATGAGGAGCAAACGGACCCAATCCGACCCGAATTTCCGACCGGCAGAATCAAGAAGATCATGAAGCTCGACAAGGAAATCAACAAGGTGAACTCGGAGGCGCTATACCTCATCTCCTGTTCCACTGATCTGTTTCTCCGGTTCCTAGCTGAGAAATCAGCGGAAGTTTCCGCCGAGAAGAAGCGGAAGACGGTCAAGCTCGAAGACCTCAGGGTTGCCGTGAAACGGCACCATCCTACCCGCGATTTCCTTCTGGACGAGCTCCCGGCCCCGATCGAGTCGGTTCAGACGATGGAGGCTGATGGTGCTCGTTCGCGATCGACCGCCGACAAGCGTGTCCCGGCCGGAACTCGTCGCATAGATCAATTCTTCTCGAAGACGGGGAGTGAACCGCACGTTCAGATAATTGATGCTTAACTCGTTGTAAGCATGAGTTAGATTCTGATAATCTAGACTACTGTAGTATGTAATGTTGTGCACTGATTGTTCCTTTTCTGATATATTCATTCTGTTAGGAAAAAATACAGCATCTCCTTTTTTTTTGTGTGGAAATATAGTATTAGTTCATCAATTGATACATTGCTGCTGCATTTAATTCCATGGTTACTAGCTTTCCTGCATGCAAATTTCTGTTGATATTGTGATGGAACTAAATCTGGAAACTTCCATTACCCTTAGATCAGTTCTGAAGGAATGGAAAATGGAACACGGTCTGATTTGTCAATGGGATTGCTAAACCATGTTGTGAGCACACCATCAAATGTATGACCAAGACATTTTTGTAATGTTTATCTGGATTGTATGAGATTGGTTTCTGAAGTTGCACCATTTAATGAAATCAAACTTAGATAATTTTCTTTCTTTTGGTGTCTATTGCATTTATACTTTTTTGGGCAGTTTGATGTTTACATGATTTACCATGTAATCGTGTTAATGTAGGCAAAACTTTAGGTTTCTGGCTTATTCCCTTTCTTGATTTTTTATTGTCAGTAAAATGCACATTTTGTGAATTGCAATCAGCTAGTTAGTATTTTTAATTCCAGTTTCCGAATTCAAAATCATTGATACTGTCCATCAACCAAGAAACTGAAGCTTTCAGAAGTTGAACAATTAATGCTGTCCAAATCTGGAATGTCAAGTTGTTTGTTTTACATGTGATCTCCTGAATCCAAGCATGTTTCTGATATGGGCAGCCGTCTCCATGCCTAGAGCCCAACATCATACCCATGCATTGGGATCCTTTTTTGTCTGTCCCAAATTACATGCTTACAATCTGTTTCCATGAATAAATCTAGTGCAAAGAGGAGCTACTTAAATATGTCTGCAGATAAGTTGCATCAAGGTTACAATACAATAAAGTTTAAAATGCTTCCTCTGATGTCCAATGGAAGTATCCTGGATTGCTCAAAGCTCTTGAATTAAAACAGTTTCGATTCTATGGAGATAAGGGGCCAGAAAATGTTGAAACCACTGAAGCTGTTTCATCTCCTAGAAGAGATGTAAAACTTGGACGAGAGAAATCTCCTTTTGCCTCTGTGTTCCTTCCTTCCCTTTTGAATGTTACGTCTCGGGTTGGTGAGCTTACATTGTTTGAACCAAGCTGTTGGGTTGTCAGAGATAGTTTCCTGTTTAAAGCACTTGGATTGCTATATCCTACATTCATACTCCTATCTAAAGGTTGTCGATGGCTGCTGGGTGGTCTGGCCGCACAATTTTCTTGCCTGACAAACTGACCTTGTATTTTCTTCCTTTCCTTAAGGCATGCAAGAAAATATGTAAATGACCATCTTACAAGCATGCATGCATAATGGCATAAGAATGCTATGTGCAATTGTACGATAAACTTCTAAATTTGAAGTTGCTGCAGGGAGAAAATGCACTGACCCGCTGTCTTTGCTTCTCTTCCTCCTTTTCCAGCCTTAGCATGTTATACTCTTCTAACATTTCCAAAAGAGGTACCTGAATAGATACAAATGTTGTCCACTGTATGTTATTCGATGATGCTTGAAATTCGGCACAGAACAGTTCATGTTTTCCTTGTGAAATGCGAATATTGTACTTAAAGTAAATTAGTATCTCTTTTGCATGATTTATTAGTAATATTCAATGATTCATTTTCTGTTAGATTATATATATATATATATTCTAGCTTGTCTGTTGTGCACATATGTCTAGTTGCAAATTGTACATTTTTCACATTAGGTGGTTAATCTATTTCTTAAAGGTGCTCTAGCAAAATATGTGAAGATTTTTGTTTCACATGAAAAATGATATTTCCCCCCAAAAGTAGAGGTATGTGCAATTTACCCTATATGCAGTATGCACACTAGAAACTGTATTTATATTCTTGTAGATTTGAATTAGTCACACTTAACATTGGTTTTGAGACAAGCTAGTTCTAATGGCAGCTTTAGCTGACTCCATACCATGAGGCCAATGTTGATTTCGGAAGCCTCATACTTTCTTAATGAAAATTGAGGTAAACAGTTCTATTGTTCTTTAAAGATTTATAGGACTAGTATCCTGTATCAAAGTATAGGCGTGAAGCTGGTTTCCGTGGCATAGGAAGGTCTTAAATAATCTCTAAAATCGTTTCTAACATTAAAACTGCTTCAGTTTAACACAGTAAGTTCTCTTGAACCCCTAATAGTTTATGCCATTTCCTCTTGTTTAATAAGAGAGGTTTGTTAAGATAATCAGGAGATATATGAAGGAAAAACATTTGGAGACCCAAGGAGTCTTATACTCCATCCGTCCTCAAATAATTGATACATTTGTTTTTGTTGATCTCCAGTATTTAATCTATGATTTTTTTCATGAATGTTTAGACATCTAAAGTTAAATAATTTATATGCATATCTAATTTGAAATATAAATTTTCTAATTATATATATATATATATATATTTTGTGAATTTTATTCACTGTTTATCTTTGTGAATATTCGAGTCAAACATTGAACCTTGAAATATGAAAGTAAAATATATCAAGTTTTCGAGGATGGAGGGAGTGTGATGTACCATCATAATTTTTAATTACTCTATAAAACACAGTTCATCATAATCTTCATATTGCACCTTAATCCCAACTGCATCTGGGTCAGTGGTATAAATTCACATTATCAATTAATTATCTAAAGTTAGTTAAAATTTATAGAACTCAGATCCTAATTTCTAATCAAGTCAGATTCTGCGTTTCTCATTTTGGAACATATTTTTAAATAGTAACAGGATATTTGACTTACCTCGTCATAAAGGAATACTTTCTTTCTTTCTTCTTCCCAACTCCTAGTCTGTGATATGAGAGAATCGACCAATGCTGCATTAACAGGAGTGTGAGATGTTCATCATCAATATTCTCTAGATTAAACATTTGCTTGGTTTGTTTTGTGATTGGCTGGGCAAGGGATAACTTTCTTTCTCTTTAGGCACCCAATCTAATTATCTGTTGAAATTATTACTCTACACCTTTTGTGTCAACACTAGAGATCCTTACTAGCTAGCCTGATTGGCACTTCATATACAAACTCAATTGCTTTTCTGCTTCCTTAAGGTTTGATTTTGATCATGTGAGGTGGTGATGGAGGACCATCAAGAGAAGGTCGGCCACCAACAGAGCTAGATGTTGTTGGCCTTGGGAGGTTCATATCAGGTGGCTTTAAGTTGCTTTCATGACCACAGCTAGAGATTGTAATGTAGTAGTAAATCATGTCTCTAGCATCCTTTGTGTTAGTTTCAGAAAAATCAATGACGATGACACCTTCCATTCCCCTTCATTAGCTGGACATATCTTAAATAAAATTATTATATAGAAGTTCAGAAAGATTTCATTACTGACAAAGATTTCATTACTGACATTTTTCCATTATATTTTTTTTTCCGACGTGATATGTTTATGGACATGAGTCATGTCTTGATTCAATTTCTCTTCACCTGGAATTTTGTTGACAGTTACTCGGGCTCTTTCTGCACGTCTGAGGTTTTTGTGAGCACCTCTGCTGACTGAGTATCTGTTCTGATCCTGTAAAATTGCAAAATGGCAAATATTCAATGTGCATATATTAACATGAACAGATATGTTCTAACAAATGCTTAGATGGGTCATGAGCACTTGGCCTAGTGATCATGATACTGAGGACACTTGTAGAAGACTCGAGTTCGAGCCTCCGATATCCACAACCCCCTACCTCCTTTGTATTAAAAAAGAAAAACAAATGCTTAGATGGTTTTGATGATATGCACCATGCTATATTCTTCCAGCCACCGCTCTTCTTGAGTTGCTATGATCCATTTGTCCACCTTCTCCATGATTGAATTCCTGCTCAAAGCTTCTTCCTTTGCCTTTGAGATTTGTTCGTCCAAGCTCTTTAGGAGATCAGTGTGATTGATCTCTACTGTTTTATGATTCAGTAAGATCGGTACTTATATTACATGGAGATAAATGAAGCATTTCATTTCTATAAAATCTCACCGGAGTTTATAAGCTTCATTATTTTATCAACATTTGATCTTGTAGGAATTTCCATATGGGATTTACTGCATATCTCCTCTAGCTCATATTTTTTCTTGTAGAAAAGCTCTTTCATTTTTGTTGCTTTTAGTTGATCTAGTCGCTTGACTTCAGCTTCAGCCTTGAGCCAAGCAGCTGGTTAGTGTGCATAAACTTTTGAAAATTGCAATACAATCACATATACCCACCTCTTGGATTATATCAACTGTGAGAGTTCCTGGGTCGGAAACTTCTGTCCAAGTGACTGATTGTAGATCAATGATGTGGTAGAACCGTCTACGCTCTTCATAAGGTGTCTCCATGAGCTTCCACAGCTCCATTAATGCATTACCAAGATTGTGAATCTGCAAATAAGTAGAAATTCCTTAAATGCATCTGTATTCACTCATGCTTACTCTACCAGATGAGCTATATTATAAGAAAGAAAAGGAACTTGTATCAGTTCAACTGTTAATGTGTTATCAGCATCACTGTGTCTATGTAACTCTGTGTGTTTCTATGTACTTCGTTTTTTTGGTTTAGCTGCCTGATATGTTTTAAACAACTAAAGCTTCTGAGCTGTCCTCCATGACTGTGTGTTTCTTCTTTCAAAAGAATAGCTATCATAAGATATCAAGTAATTTTACCTTCTCAAGTCTTGTCTGTATTTCTTGCTGAAGTGATTCAACAGTGCGCTTCAGTTTGTCCAAAATCCCATCGCTTATATTTCTGGATAAACCAGACAATTCATTTAAGCTTGGGTGGACCTTTGTAACAATCATGGAAGGTTCCATTCCTAAAGTTGCAGCCAAGCAATGGATGGCTTCTATGTGGCTATCCACTTTCTTTAGTCTGTTCTTCTTCATAAATCATTAAGAGCACACACGGTAAAATAATTCTTATTAGTGTACCTGCTCTGTTCAAAAACCCTTCAGTCATTCTATACAAATGGGTTATTTTATACCTTGTCATTACGAAGTGTTTGCAGTTCAGTTTGGCATTCCTCAAGTTTTTTCAAGGAAAGATCATTCTCATCGATGATGAGATTTGTAACTGAATCATCATACTCTGAGTGACCTGCTATCTCTGCTGAAATCTTCTGAATTTGCAGTTGCACAGTTCGGAACCGATTCATCCTCTCTTCTTTTCTTATCCGCATCTCCCGCAAAGCTGGTGTGATGGAATCCAGCTGCTGCTTTATTGTTCCAGTCATTTTCTCTGGCTGCCAAAATTATAAACTGCTTTACCCATTTGATATATCTTCACAAACACCGCTTTCCTATTCTACTCTTATGTGCAGGGACTGATAAAAGCATACCCTTCCAGGAAGAGATCTTTCACCAAGGGACAAAAGAAGATGAGTGAACTCAGCTTCAGCTGCTGCCAGCTCCTGATGCAGGCGGGTCCTTGATATATTTGCTCTGTCCACTTTTCTCCTGTAAGCCTCCAAGCACTCCTGCTCCAGTTCTAGCAGGACTTTCTCCCTCTCACGCTGCTCTTCACCGACTTCATCCCAGATCATCTGCTCCCTCACAATGTTAAAAACACCATCAGGTACTTATATTTGCTTATAGGTGTGCTTTTTCGCGAAAATTTCGAAAAGAAAGTGGAAATATTTGAAAATTGTTGTGATATTTGTGAGGAAAAGTTAAGAGGGAAATGTTGATTTGATGGATTTGGATGAAAATTTTTGGCAAAGAACACACCTATGTTCATAAAAGATAAAATGTAACGGTAAGAGAAACTCTTTCCTGCAATTCTTGGAGTAAATATCCACATGAAGTTTCTATCGACGCAGAAGTCATCCCCGTTGGCATCAAAACAATCCGCTTGAATCTCAAGTCCCACAATCAGGATCTGGTCCGGGAAATACTCTGGAACTATGTATCTAAGCTTGTTATGGCAAAAGGTGGGAGTTGTGTTTGTTGGTCTGAAATGTTTGAGAAGCAAGTGTAGAGAAAGTAAAGGGAGTTTCATGATGGAAAATGGCAGTTTGCCTGTTTATTTCTGGTTTTGCTTGAAAGACAAGGCTGACAGGTTGAGGTAGGTGTTGTTGAAGCTTTGAATTTAAGGATGGTACATGTCTGCCATTCCCCTCCCCTTGTCATATTCAGTGAAATGGCTTCTGGTCACTATTTCTCAAATGGCTACAGAGTTTATGCATCAATTTTACTTTGATTATATGTTCTGCATGTTGTTGAGTGTTCTCAAAAAATGTCAGTTGTGGAACAGCTCTCTTAGTTTTCTTTTCTAATTTTACTTTGATTATTGTCTGGCTTTTTTTTTGGGGGTAAGCTAGCTCTAAGGCTTTTTTTCCCCTTAATTTTGTTTTACACGTTAAAATGGAAAACATGCTTTCATATAGGGGTTTCAAACCTTTTGGTGGGGAAGAAAATTTTTCACATTTTTGTTGCAAAATCACTCAACAAATTCAGCCCCACTCCTCCTCCTTGGTTATGATTGGCTGCCTTGGAGGGCCCCACTCCCACTTCACAATGCCTGCCTGCATTTCAATTCTCACTTCCCATTCTCACGGGCCATTTTCACGTTCACGCCCTCAGTGACTCACGGGAGGTCCGATTTCCATGTGTGATTCTCACCGAATTTTCGGAGGTGAGAATCGAAAATCTCATCTCCGAAAATGAAGGTTTGAACCCCTCTGTCGGGTGAGATATGCGAAGGTTTAAAATTGTGCTCTTTCTTTCTTTTTGAATTGAGAAATTCTCTAGGAAGATGGGAAATTCCTCGCAGATACATTTTTTTAATAAGATTTTCCAGTGCCGGTAATTATAAGTAAAATATATTATCAATAATATAGTGGGTAATTAGCAATAATTGAAGTAACTGCTCAAACAATTGTCACTTTAGAGTGTGTTCTTTCACTCAAAGTTTGCAAATTTTTTACAACTATTTGAAATTCCCACGAGTTTTAACTCCCACATTATCTCATTCAAAATTCAAATATATGTCAGTTATAAAAGATAAAATGTAATGTCAAAATAAATAAACACATTGGGGATGGAGGGACGAAGAGAACTACTTGATTCCTAAGCGATCTGTAGCAAACGGAATTGGCTTTTCATCCTACGTTAGATTCACGATGCTTTTCGTTCCGATCTGGCAGTAAGACGTATATGTGGCATAAAATTAGTTATTTTCTGAGAGCATGGCAAAAAACAATATATATATATATATA
Organism: Stellera chamaejasme; assembly: GCA_024586325.1. Lineage (NCBI taxonomy): Eukaryota > Viridiplantae > Streptophyta > Magnoliopsida > Malvales > Thymelaeaceae > Stellera > Stellera chamaejasme. Next base: position 4,748,353 of record CM044986.1, read on the forward strand.
TATATATATATATATATATATATATATATATATATATATATATATATATATATATATATATATTTCTCCCGATGAACTCGAATTTATTGTCCTTCTGCTTTTTGGTTCCATCAATTTTTTTGTTTTTTAGGGGATAGGCATAGGTAAAAAACGGACCGGTGGACCGTCGGATTTGAACCGCGAACCGGTTGCTATTGGTTTTGACCACCGGAAAAATCGTTTAAACCACAAACCAATGAACATGCGGTTCAACAAAAATGAGGTGAAAAACTCAAATTTAATTTTTTTAAAAAAACAAACTCAAATAAGGATAAAAACTCAAATTTAATTGAGGAATGAAAGTCAATATTAGGGTTTTATCTATTTAATTCTAAATCATCCATAAAGTTTTATTTTTTGTACAAATAAGCCAATATATTTTCTACAATTATTACTTTAACCTTTCATATTTTAAGTAAATAATAATAGTTCTTATTGATTCTTAAAAATATGCATTATTACATGAATTACTTTATTGCAGTTCTATAAGATGGATACTTTATTGATAATTTATAAGAATATAAAAGTAACGGTCAAACCACCGGTTCAACTGATTCGACAGATTAAACCTTGAACCATTTTACGGTTCAATACCCGGTTCGGTTTTTTTAACCACGGGGATAGGCCGATAGGGATTGTGAAACCAACTTCTACAGTTCATCCTTGTTGCCTAACCATTAGGGTAGGGATTCAGGATCCTCTGTGTTCCATCTTTATTGGTCATCTAATATACTCATGGTACACTATCCAAGCCACCGGTTCAACCGATTCGACAGATTAAACCTTGAACCATTTTACGGTTCAATACCAGTTCAGTTTTTTTAACCACGGGGATAGGCCGATAGGGATTGTGAAACCAACTTCTACTGATTCATCCTTGGTGCCTAATCATTAGGGTAGGGATTCAGGATCTTCTTTGTTCCATCTTTATTGGTCATCTAATATACTCATGGTACACTACCCAAGCCACCGGTTCAACTGATTCGACAGATTAAACCTTGAACCATTTTACGGTTCAATACCCGGTTCGGTTTTTTTAACCACGGGGATAGGCCGATAGGGATTGTGAAACCAACTTCTACAGTTCATCCTTGTTGCCTAACCATTAGGGTAGGGATTCAGGATCCTCTTTGTTCCATCTTTATTGGTCATCTAATATACTCATGGTACACTATCCAAGCAACATTGCCTTCGCATCCGCCACTGACTAGAGCACATGGCGTGCGTCTACGAGACCATACCTCTCCGTGAGGCCTAAGCCTTCGCGACATTTAGGAGACCATACCTCTCCGCGAGGCCTAAGCCTTCGCGACATCTATGAGAACATACCTCTCCGCGAGGCCTAAGCCTTCGCGACGACTATGAGGCCATACCCCTCCGCGGGGCCTAACGCCTTCGTCACGACCCCCTCGGGGCACATCGCAAGATGCGAGGCCACGCCTTCGCATGGAAGACACGTAACAACAGGCGAAACTATGCCTTCGCCTTCGCGGAGCTGGATCGTCCGCATGACTTAGCCTCAATTAAAGTAGGGCAGCTGGTGACAGTTAACCACCATGATGCGTACGAACCTCCCACATTCGCTACTACTCCACTTTCCCCATTAGTCGGAAACATGGGCAACCACCCCACTACCTTAGGTCATGGGACGTCCACGACCTCGAGACCGCCTATAAAAGGAAGACTTGGGAGAGGCACACTCTATCTACACACTCCCACTCCTCTTTCTGCTCCTGGGTACTCTGTTTTTCTCTCTGCTGATCACTCATTCAGCAGCAGATCGCCATCTCCAGCACTCCGCCTCACCAGATCATCACCTCCAGCATCTGAGAACTCGGTCCGCTTAGGAACGAGGTTATCAACTCACAATTTTGTTTTCCTGCTATTGCATAATACAAAAGTCGTGTGGGTCCCCCGGACGTTTCCGTCGAAAATATTTTTCCGGCCGGGGTTGTCGGGTCGTCTCGGGGCGTAGCGGGCTCGGTAGCGCTCCCGAGACCTCAGTTTGAGAAGCCGTTTGCAGATTTGGAGTCGTGGGAACGTCCCGGAGATTTCTATGGAGAATAATATTTGGGACGGGACGTTCGGTTCCGGGCGACTCCCGGGGCTCGGGACGGGAATCCCGGGGCTCGGGATGGAAATTCTCTGACGGCTTTGGGGTAAGTCATGTTATAATTTAAGATGGAATTTATGAGTATTTTTGGGAAATTTTGGTGTGACGGAATTTTGGTTCAGGTTGACACGCTCGCACGTCGGTATTCGTTCGGGTTCAGCGAGCTCGGTAGGACACTCTGGAATTGTAAATGAACTTTTGTAATATGTTTTACGAATGTTATAATATTCTGAGGGTTGTGTCCAAGTTTCGTTTAATTTGGAGTTCGGTTTTGCGTTTGGGCCAAAATTGGAACTTTTGGAAAAGTTTGGAGGTTAACTTTTAATTGGCTACAAAATAGCAATAGTGGGGGTATGGGCAGCAGTTTATTCGGCAGCAATCTATTATATATCTTATTACAGGAGCCTCCCGCCAACAGCCCAAACAAAAAAATTCGAATCCTGCAAATGTAGAGCGCCACCTCAGCTCCATGTCATCCAAGCCTTTTTTTTTTCCACCGATCACTGCACCAATCAATGCAAAATACAACAGTTACATGCGCATACCTTCTTTGCCACACTAGCCCAATCGGCTCCTAAATTTAATAAGCAATTAATTCAGTACCAGCACATACGCAACAGTCACAGCAATCAAGGAGTAATGAACGTATTCATTACCTTTTCCGAAAATGCATTTTTGCATATAAAAGGACTAAAGCCACTATGAATCTGACAAATATTCACTCAAATCTTCTCCACTGAAACGACCAATGGAATACAAGGCTGAGAAGGAAGAAATGGATGAGGCAGAGATTAGGGAGGCTATGGCGAAGGAATATTTTGATCACCTTTGCGAAGCGGTTATCGCGAGATCCATAAAAATATGAATTGGAAGACGAGGTTCAGATGCTGCAACATAAGATTGCTGCGTTTGAAAATGCGCACACGATGATGACGAACCAAATCTTTATGCTCCGAGCACACGTAAGTTACATGCTTATACGTTTTAATATAAGATTAATATTCTATTGTAAATACAGTTATTAAGGAAAATTATTACAACTTGCTGAGATGTGCACCATACTTGGAGGGTTTGACAGCAGTTCCAAGATCAACGAACAACATGCAGATAGAGTTCACAAAAAGGCCCGTTACGCGGATGATAATGTCAATAACCTGGTCGGGGAATGTGAAAGTGGGTCGGAAGCATTCAAGGTGTTCAAAATGTGGGCTGGAAGGAAGGGTATCAGAATAGGACTCAACTGAATGATAAAAATTTTAGTTGCCATATGTGTTGTTATCTTTTTTAATAAGTGAGTCGGATGATTGGAATAATATATTCTGCAACTAATTCGGACCATGGAAGAAGGGATTTGTTACCATCTATTCTACATTGCATACATGGACTTAATATATGAGGAACGTGTAACATCAACAAACATCTATATATATATGCATGTTATTATAACAATCAATATACAGCGACAAGCACAAAGATTCGAACATCATCAAGTTACCAGAAGACATGGCTAATGGAGGTACGCAGACTACTATTTTAGAAAAGGTACATGGCTAGACTCAAACAATGAAATTAAGTTGTTGATGAAATGAAAAATTTTCAGGAGTTCGGAATTTCAGAATCAAGATGACGGAGTTGCTTTTGGCCATACAACGATGGAAATTGTTTCCTGACCCCAAGTACATGGCAGAACGCAAGGAAGGTGGCTTCATTGCAGATGTGTCAATTACAATCGACAACAAAGGAACACTTGCGGAGTTCACTTCGGAGGAAAAGTCAAGCGTGTTGAAGCAAGCGAAGATCTTTGCGAAGAAGGCAATAGACTCATGCACCTCCACTTATGGTCTAAATATTGTTGATTACAGCTATGAAGCTATGGATAAATTGGCGGCGAAATACATGGTATTGGAGATGAAAAACAATCAGCTTGATCGATCAAATAAGACAACGATGCAAGCATTGTGAGGCACAGAAAGAGAACAAACGTCTTAAGGAGGATATTATGAAATATAAGAAAGGAGCTATACTGGAAGCAACTGGAGAAAGCAGGAAGCGGGGCAGGACACTGATGAAAGTGAAGAATGAACAATTCGATTTCAGTAACAGAAATCCGGAAAATCAAGGCCCAGTATGTAGAAAGCTTAGGTTCAAAAAGTAGAGAACCTTACTGAGTAATAGTCTTAGTACCTAATATCCAAAGGATTCTTCCTTTTATTTTAGTACGAAAAAAATAAATCATGGTTATTGTTTGTCATTAAGCCCATATGCATCTTATATGAAATAAAATTGTTATTTACATAATAAATGTCTCGCGAAATGGAATATGTAAAGCAATATTTGATGCTAGAGGATATCGAATTAAATTGAGTAGGATGGAAAGAGATCAGTACCTAATATCCAAAGGATTCTTCCTTTTATTTACATAAAATTATTATGGAAAGAGATCAGTAAAGAAATACAATGGAAAAGATTTAGATGATACGGTTTCTAGAAAAACGACTTTGAAAATCCTTATTCAGTACGGTTTGGACAAACTATCAATTATAAAAAGATAGGAGGACATCCAAGTTGAGATCAATTTAATGTTAAAGATGGCAGTGGTCAGGATGAAGTATGTTAACATCGGAGGAGATTCAACGAGTGTTCACTGGAAGGAGGTGATTTTAGTAGCGAGACAGGGGAAGGAGGCGGTATCGAGGGCGGTTGTTGTGCCAATTGATGGACAAGGAGGTTATTTGAAATTCATGAGTTTGGAAACGAAGAATTCTATTACAGATGCATATGAAGCCGCCGCACACCAAGCTGTAAATGCCCTTCTCATTCACCACAAGCTTCTGTTGATGGACCACAACTACGGCATATTGAAGGAGATGGAAGCCAGACTAGGACAAGTAACCGGGAAATACGTTGTTCTTGAAAATCAGAACCAGCATTTGGTTCAATCGGTTTGTAAGATGACAAAAGAAGTTGAGACTCTAAAAGCCAGGGTTCGTGAGTTGGAAAACGAAAAGAAGACATATCAGGCCCACATGGACAAGATGGCTAAGATGGATGCAGAGCATTATTCTGCCAAGTTAATTATGGCTGATAGATTGAAGTCTTCCAACGAAAGTAAGAAGAACTGGAACTGAGGGCTACTTGAAGAAACTATCACCATGATGAAAGCTTTACCCTATAATTTCCAGAATTTTAACTTTTTTGTTTTTTTACTATAAGTTGCGTGATTATCATGTCCTAAAAAGTACTGTGGACAACTAATAAGGTAAAGGTTAAATATCTTTTGCAAGTAATGCAGCGTTTCAATAAATATATAAATGTTGAATTCAACTAAAATTAATGTTTCCCTTAATATTTTAAGGGAAGTGCAACACCTAATTTATCGCACCTAATTTAGAAATTTCAGAATGGTGCAACACCTAATTTATCGCAGCGATTAACTACTTTCTATATGAGATAACGAAAATTAAGGAAAACGGCTTATTATAGGAAATACGAGATTTAATATTGCCCATATTAAAATCCTGCAATCTACGATTCTAATCCCTGGTGTTAAGTTGATTATGCGATTACAAATATATAATAACCTAATAACCTAATTAATCCTCCACTACACGTATATAACTTTCATCATAGGGTAAAGCTTTACCCACTGTGTCAACTCTTAGTACCATCAAAAATATACTTTCCTGACGGAGGAGACAACTGAGACAATTCTTATCACGTGGCCGACATACTCAGCACATACAAGGACAGAGGTAATAACAATTAGTGTTATGTTCAACTTCATTATGTCCTTTAAGTCTGAATATACCAGTGTAACCTATTTTTGGCAAATTATCACAGGACTATATTCTTTGAGTAACACACTACTCATAGCATTCTTGCGAGGTATGTATCGTTAAGTTTAAGTCTAATTACTCCTCATCCATTCTATATTTCTTATATTATTTTATGTGATTTTATATGATTAGAAGTGCGTCTGGAACATTCCAGTTTAAATTATTGGTAAAACGAAAGGAGAAATACATGGTATTGAATCGTAGGTTATTATTGTTTGATGAGACAGAAAACATAAGTTGACAGGAAATATCTTTTAGATAATAATTTTAAATTTTAGAAAAAGACACCTTCATCAGAAAAAAGTTTCATTACAAAAACGTAAGCCCAGTCCAAGTCCGATCAGTCAATATTAAATTTCAAACAAATAATATTACATTTTAGATAATAATATTACATTTTAGATAATAATTTAAATTTTAGGAAATAATGTAACCCTTACGATTCAACATAAGCCCAAATTGTTCAACACTTCTGATTAATTGGAAGTCCAAAAGTTTCATTACAAAAATGTAAGCCCAGTCCAAGTCCGATCAGCCCATATTAAATTTCAAACAAATAATATTACATTTTAGAAAAAGACACCTTCATCTGAAAAAGTTTCATTACAAAAATTTTAGATAATAATATTAAATTTTAGATAATAGTATATTAAATTTCACTGTAATTTTATAACCCATACGATTCAACGTATGCCCAAATTGTTCAACACTTCTGATTAATTGGAAGCCCAAAAGTTTCATTACAAAAATGTAACCATGTCCAAGTCCATTCAGCCCATATTAAATTTCAAACGAATAATATTAAATTTTAGAAGAAGACACATTCATCTGAAAAAGTTTCATGACAAAAATTTAATATAATAATATTAAATTTAAGATAATAATAATTTAAATTTTAGGAAATAATGTAACCCATACGATTCATAAGCCCAAATTGTTCAACACTTATGATTAATTGGAAGCCCAAAAGTTCCATTACAAAAATGTAACCATGTCCAAGTCCATTCAGCCCATATTAAATTTCAAACAAATAATATTAAATTTTGGAAAAGACACAGTCATCTTCTGAAAAGGTTTAATGCCAAAATTTTTAGATAATAATATTACATTGTAGATAATAATAATTTAAATTTTAGGAAATAATGTAACCCATACGATTCAGAAGCCCGAATTGTTCAACACTTATGATTAATTGGAAGCCCAAAAGTTCCATTACAAAAATGTAACCATGTCCAAGTCCATTCAGCCCATATTAAATTTCAAACAAATAATATTAAATTTTGGAAAAGACACAGTCATCTTCTGAAAAGGTTTAATGCCAAAAATTTTAGATAATAATATTACATTGTAGATAATAATAATTTAAATTTTAGGAAATAATGTAACCCATACGATTCATAAGCCCGAATTGTTCAACACTTCTGATTAATTAGAAACCCAAAAGTTTCATTACAAAAATGTAAGCCCAGTCCAAGTCCGATGAGCACATATATGATTAATTGGAAGCTCAAAAGTGAACTAATAAAAGTGAACTAATAAAAGTGAACTAATAAAAATGTAAGCCCAAAAGTGAACTAATTGGAAGTCCAAAATGTAAGCCCATACATTTCAACACATATGATTAATTGGAAGCCCAAAAGTGAACTAATAAAAATGTAAGCCCGGTCCAAGTCCGATCATATAAAATTCAGATGAAAAACTCTTTTATTTACTAGCCCATACGTTTAGACGACTCCGTAAGAAATTTTTGTGGATACTATTTTCAAATTGATAGTTTGAAACAAAAATCCCGTAAGAAATCTATATTATTATAGACATAATACAATAGTTATATTTTATTATGAATAAAAAATACTGCATGCAAAGTAAAACATCAACAGAAGCCAAACAAAATCAGATAGTTCGCAACTCGTACCTTCACAAAATCAGATAGTTCGCAACAGTAAGTAAAACATACATCGGTTCTGGACAATGAAAAATGATATCAGAAATTTCATGATAATACAAACACAGATCTAGAAAAAGTTGAATATAGTTCGCAACTCGTACCTTCACAACCGGATATAACGAGATCCACTCGGCGATTCGACGGATCTGAACAATCGTCAAATAGTTTTAACACTGCCACTGACATTGAAGAATAAAATCATCACTTTAAAACAAACCGGATATAAATAAAGAAATAAAATAGATTGAACAAGGCTGAGACACTTAATAAATCATTTCGGATATCGCCGATCCCACCTACGAAGATGACATTCGATCGAACTGTCCGAGGGTTGGGGCTTCTGTGTACCGATATGACGATCGGCGGAGATGGCCGCCAACGGAAACGGTATGCGTACAGTGTTGGTGCGGCGGGGATTTCAGAGGAAGAGGAGATGGGTAGTTCAGAGGATTAGGGTTTCTGTGGGCAGGTCGATTTGGCTGAAATGAGCCAGGAAAAGGAAAGTTACCGGTTTTGTTTGTCTTAAGGGTAGTTTTGTAATTTCCTTTTGAAATTACGAAACTGCCCTCTTATTTCCGTGTCCAACGCCGGTCAATTGGGAATTTGAGGGGTACGTACTTTCTTAGTAATAACATTTTTACTGATACAATCAATTTCTTTTTTTCGAGAAATAGTTAGTTTTTAATTTCCTAAAATACTAATTTACTAATTACTAAAATATTGGTTCTTAGTACTGAAGTTTTAGAAACCCGCTATATTGAAACAAAACATTATAAATTTTTTAGGCAGAACCAACAATTTGTAGGGGTAATTAAAAGTAGTATTCATTTACTCACATCCAAACACAAAATAAATATTAATCCCTTCATCCCTATTTAATTGTTTTGTTTGACTTTCAAACTTTTGTTTGACTCAATGTTTTACTAGAACTAATTTATTAAAAAAATTTGAAAAAATATATATATATCAGAACGTTACTAAACCTTTTTAGACACACTGATTTAGCTTATGTATATAAGTTACTTAACTTTATATACCAAAACTTTAAATGAATAGTAAGTAAGGATTGAGAATAATTTTGTATTCGATTTCATCACAACACAGTCAGAAATACACACCAGAAGACATACCAAAATTTTACATGCAAATATTTTACATAATTTTACAAAAATCAAAAGACATACCGAAAATTTACATGCAAAAATTTATGAGTTACAAACATAAACTAAAACAAAGAGGTAAGAAGTAAATTATCCGTTAACCGAAAGTGAGATAAACTTAAGAAAATAAAAAATATTCAAGTGTTCAAATAAGAAGACTTAAAGACACTCTCAAATAACTATTAATCTCTATTCGATTAAAGTTTCTAATTGTAGGTTGTTTAATTTAATTTAATGTGAAAAATTATATAAATGTAAGAGGTATGCATTAATTAGTTAATTAATCAGTTAATTGTAGGATATGATGGTTAATTTAATTTAATTGAGAAAAAAAAGAAGAAAACACAAATGATCCCGCATATTCCAACTTACACCCTGCCACATCTTGGAAAAACACTAAAGAAAATCGAGTTGGGTGCACCACCTAATTTGGTGCACCCAACCACACCATAGCCTAATTTACTTTAACTGTTCATTATTATAGCTCAAGTTTGTAATTGTAAGATATATAATAGATTGATCATGTTAATGTTATATCGCCCATTTATATATGTATATTTAGTTACATGTATGAAACATAATTTAGTGCTTTTAGTTTGTGAACTATATGTTCACAATAGTTTTGTACATAGGTGTACAAACATGAGTGAGAATAGGGCAGAACGTGCACGGATTTTACGGTCACGCAGATCTGCGTCCCGTCTATCAAATGGAATCCGCACTGTCACGGATGAAAACCGTGTCGGTTCGGTGAATAGAGCGCACGCCAATAACATTACACCTACAGTGTACATGGAATGGCGAAATGGAGAAAATGGAGGTAATACACCACCGATTATGCAAGGAGCCCGAACCATTGGATATGGAGTGCGTCATCAAGAAAGCGAAATGGACCGTACCCCGTTCACCGAAATAACCAATAGGGGACATATTAACCACATGACACAGTTGTCACCAACAACTACGCAGTCCCCCGTGTCATGTGTAACGCAACGGACTACGCAGCACAACAAAAACTATTCCATACGTTTTGAACGGGGCAAATCATCATCGGCAACACAACGCAAGGATAAACGGAGACGCGTTAATGCTGATGAATTTCGCGGTGCTCGCGATAGTGAATTTGTGGCTGTTGATGATAGTCCGACCCAAGGTATTTTACGTTAGATCGGACCATATAATATCTCATCTACCTCTAATTGATTTGAATTGATTAATTGGTTTAACGGACAATGGAATGTCTGCAGATGTTGTGGATGATGGGAATACGGTTGCTCCGCGCAGAACGAACAACCACCAAAGTATGCTCATTACTTTCTTTCTTTCTTTTGACCACTGTGAATAGATGATGTACATGTACTCATATGTATACATCCACAGGGAAGGTCACTGAAAAGGAGGATTTCGGTCCACCAGACCACGTCTGCCCAAACCCGCACTGTCGTGCAATTCTTTGGGGATTAGAACGAAGTGTTCGTACAAAACCGATGAGGAACCCCACATTCTCTGTGTGTTGCATGAATGGTAAGATTCAATTACCAGTGGAGATTGAACCTCCAGAGTACCTGAAAAAACTGTTGGATTATCAGTCTCATGGGGAGTCATCTCATTTTCGCCATAACATACGAGAATTCAATTGTCGATTTTCTTTTACATCCACTGGTGGCGAAATAGACAACCGCATAAATGACGGAGGTGGCCCGTACATTTTTCGTCTGAAAGGAGAAAACCATCACCGGATAGGGTCATTGGTGCCTCCACAAGGCCAACGACCCAGATTCGCTCAATTATACATTTATGATACGGATAACGAGGTGGAAAATCGTCTGAGAAGTTTCGGGTCCGGTAATCATACGCACACTGATTTGGACATCGTAGAAGGTCTGACAAACATGTTCAATGAACACAACCAACTGGTAAAGGAGTTCCGTTGTGCAAGAGACATGCATCGCCAATCCGATGTCTTACTGTGAAAATAAGATTCTGTCATCTCGGTGCGGAGATGGTCGTAGATACAATCTCCCAACATCAAGCGAGGTAGCCGCTCTCACAGTTGGTCTGGATGAGGAGGAGGGTTTTACGAGAGACATTGTGGTGTTCGATATAGATCATGGTGCACAACGAATACAAGTGGATCACCCAAAGCTGATGGCTCTTCATTTTCCCGTTCTTATTCCACATGGAGAAGATGGATACAGACAACGTATTGAGCAACGTGAAGGCATGGGAAATGCTGTTAGGAAGTATGTGAGCATGCGTGAGTTTTACGCATTCCAGTTGCATAACCGTGCCGATGTGTATTCTACGATATTACGTGGTGGGAGGTTGTTCCAACAGTTTGTAGTTTATGCTTATTGTTGTATATTGGAGGAGCGGTTCAGCTTTTTAAGGAGGAACCAGGACAAGTTTCGATGCGAGGTGTTGTATGGTCTACAGGATGCTGTTGCTCGGGGAGATTCAGATGCAACACGATCTGGTAGACCGTGTATATTACCGTCGTCATTCACAGGTGGTCCACGATATATGATTCAAGCATATCAAGATGCAATGGCAATCTGTCGATGGTTGGGTCATCCTGAACTATTCATAACAATGACATGCAATCCAAAATGGAATGAGATCACAAAATTTTTGGAAGCGATACAGGCAAAAACCCGAGGACAGGCCAGATGTAACCGCACGTGTCTTTGAGATGAAGTTGCATTCCCTACTTGATGATGTGGTGAAGAAAGGAATTTTTGGACGATGCGTCGGAGGTAAGTTGTACACTTGATTCATATTATTTACTATGATTAGGTTAGACATGTTGGGCGAACTAATAACTACATTCGTGCGTTGCATTGCAGTTGTCGTGACTATTGAGTTCCAGAAACGCGGTCTTCCACATGCACATATCGCTGTGTTTTTGGACTCTGATGATAAATTAAAAGATGCTGAGTGCATTGATCGGTATATATCTGCTGAGCTTCCCGATCCAGAAACTGACCCCATCGCATTTAATGCGGTATCGTCACACATGTTGCATGGGCCATGTGGCAATGCAAATCCACGATGTCCATGTATGGTGGATAAGAAATGTTCAAAACGGTATCCCAAAAAATTACGAACAGAGACATCAGTTGCTGAGGATGGTTACCCATTATATTGACGACGACGTAGTGGCCATACAGTTACTAGAAATGGAACAATCCTTGATAATGGGTGGGTTGTTCCGCATAACGTGGATATGGTTGTCAAACATGATTGTCATGTATGTGTGGAGAAGACCAACCGAGACATGTGCGTAAAGTACCTATGCAAGTACATGCACAAAGGAACCGACATATCCACCATTGTCATTGAACAGGATCGGGGTGGATCACAAATAGGTATACGCACAACCAGACATCAAGTTGATGAACTTAAGCAATATATGGACTGTAGATATATTTCCACGTCAGAGGCATGCTGGCGAATATTCGGATACTTCATTCACATGCATAAACCTGCAGTTGATAGGTTGACTTTCCATCTTCCGAACGAGCAAAATATCGTGTTTAATTCAACATCTGACTTGAATGATGTAGTGCAGACGCATGCGGAAAGCGTCACGAAGTTTCTTGGTTGGATGGAGTGTAACCGAACTGATATGGAAGCACGTCAGCTAACGTATGTGGAGTTCCCGGTAAATATGTTTGGAATAGGCAGACAAAGAGGTGGACCCAACGACAAAGAGGACGTACTGTCGGACGACTGTATTTTGTACATCCAACTGCTGGCGAGCGGTACTACCTTAGGTTATTACTTAATGTCGTAAGGGGGCCTACGTCTTTCGATGACATTCGAACTGTGAATGGGGTATTGCATCCAACATACAGAGATGCTTGCATGGCATTAGGATTGTTGGAAGGTGATGGTGAATGGCATGAAGCAATACGTGAGGCATCGCAATGGGCCATGGCTACAAATCTACGCGAGCTGTTTGTGACAATTCTTACACTATGTCAAGTATCTGATCCCATTGCACTTTGGATGAATAATAGAGAAGTGTTGTCTGAAGATGTTCTGTTCAACCAGAGGAGGAATAGAGGGAATCCTGAGCTTCTTTTAAGTGATGACGAGATATTTAACTATGGTTTATATGAGATCGAAAAATTGTTGAATCGATTGGGTCGTTCTCTCAAAGATTTTGAAGGAATGCCATTTCCTGATTTGAGTTCGATGGTGCTCGAGGATAACTCATTGATATTTGAGGAACTGAACTATGATAGAGACGCATTGAAGGACGAACACAGTGCACTGTACAGTGGTTTGAATTCTGAACAACTTGGGGTATACAACTCTATAATCCGGTCATGTGAAGGGGGTAATGGTGGTTTCTTTTTTGTGTATGGTAGTGGTGGTACGGGGAAGACTTATTTATGGCGGACTATATTGGCTAGAATAAGATCGCAAGTGATGTGGACATCAGCCCCATTTTTGAGACAAGGCGCGACCCTTCATCCAGAAGGTCTAAAGGGCCCTTGGCGAAGGCACGAGCGAAGAAGAAGCGGCATTCTAGGCACCGGCGAAGCCCCAAGGCAGAGCCGCGCTCGCTATGTTCTTGGCGCACCCATGCCCGTTGGCGAACCCTTGGCCTTTGGCGAGGCCAAGGCCATTTGCGAGGCCATGGCTCTTTGCGACCCCCATGGTCGTTGGCGAAGACCCTGTGCCTCATTCCCAGAAGCAAGCGAAGCCCAGGTGTTCGCCAAGCAGAAGAGGCTTCCATACGCAAGTCAGGCGAACCCTTCAACTTGTGCAGAGGCCCTCTTCTTCCCTTTTCCCGCCGAAAGCAATTCATGGGGAAATGGGAGCCGCAAAAGCAGGTAGCCTACAATGTCACATCCGCTGCCACCTCTCATTTCGCCTACCATAGATCCAGGAAGCTGTCCCCTTGTCAAGACATCTTTTATTATTTCCTTCTTTCTTTCTCCTTCTATAAAAGGAGGTTGTAACCTAAGTATTAGGGGAACTCATTTTGTAAGAACACATATTTGCGGAAGTACGCATATTGTTCTTCGTGGGTCTCAAATCTTGCTCCACCAATCCATTAGTGATCCATTGCAAGAGGATCCAATATAATACCTAGCATTGTTTGATCTCGTAGTCAAAAGGTTCTAGGTCCCATTTTCCTTTCCCGCATTTTCAAGGGCATTGCCTCACCTCGTAGTGAGGAGGTTCCCTTGGCCGACTCTGTTTCCTTCGTGTTCTTCCTCTGTTTCGTTTCCATTCTTGCTGAAACCGCCTCCTTCGAGCTAGATCCGAGCTCGTGATCACGTTCCCCACCGTGATCACATCGGTTGGTATCGAGCCAAAGCGCTTGTCGGAGGTATCACACCGTATCGATTGTTTGTTTTCTTGAGGATAAAACCTTTGCTGTTCTTTTCGAAAACTTGAAGAAAAGTTATCGGTTAATGATCTCTTGAGAGAAGCCGAATATTTGTTATCCTTGTTGAAAAGTTCTTAAAGGTTCTTAAATCATGAGTTATTTCGGATTTGAAAGAGAAAAGAGATTCCCTGTGTGCAAAAGAACAAGAGTTTACGAGAAAAGAAATATTCAAATCAGTTCATAATTTCGGAAAAAGTTCTAAGTGTTCTTGAAGAGTTCATCCGAAACTCGAGTAAAGCAGTACTCACAGATCGAAAATAATTTGAAAACCTGAACTTTGTGTTTGTGAAAGGCTTTTCTATCTCTCTTCCAACTTCTTTCAACCACCAACCACCTTCAAAAGCTAGTTCGAGTAACTAGAACTTTGTGCTTTACTTGTTTCGGACATTGCTAAGATTTCATTGGATATTCTTTGCATGTTTGCATTTGATCTTAATCGCAGATTGGTGGTAAGTTTTGAAGCTTGAAAGAACCGTTGTGTTCTAAACACGAGAGAAGAGTGTAAACACTAAGGGAGTGTAGCGAGGCTTCACAAAAGCTGTTCACATGTGCGAACTTGAGTCTCATGGAGTATGTGGAAGAGTACTAATACACGGAAACGGATCCTTGTTATCAAGAATCTGATTTCTGGGCGGAGGAAACCCTCGACCATACATACTCGGAGAACTATTCAGAGTACCCCCTTGGCCAAGAAACCTGGCCCGAACCGACCCCATCCTCTGAATTTGATCCTCCATACCCTGCTGCATATGAGTATTACTCAGGTTCAGACCCTGAACGGGTGGTGGCGACCCCTTGCCATCGCCAAGATACCCCCCCTCGCTATCGCTACCCCAAGCACCGAAGGACTTACCCTCCCTCCTCGTATTATTCCCCCATTCCGTCGTATCCTAGCTGTACGACGCCCAGCTTTGAGCCCCCTCTCATTCGCGGTTCCCCATCCACTAACCGAAAGCCAACAAGGGCCCCGCTCACAAGTTTGCTTCGTCGCACCCATCACCTTCTGACCAACAGGGCGAAGCAACACCAGAAGTGCCTCAAAGACCCAGCTCCTCCACTATCATTGATGAGCTAAAACAACTTGTACTTATGGTCCAGGACCAGATGATACAAGGACACATGGAGGAGGCTGCAGCCGGTGGTAAGGTTGAGAGGAAAATAACTGAGAAGAAAGGAGAAATTACGAGGGGAAAGAAAAGAGAAGAAAGAGAGAAAAGCGAGGCGGTCCCTGAGACCTTGAGCGAGAAAGAGAGCGATCCGAGAGAAGAAAATGAGAAGAAAGCGGAAAGAAAACAAGAGGGAAGCTCCCTGAGCCAAAATAGTGGAAGTGAGGAAAACATGCCTTCAACAGACCCAACTTTTCCACTAATTTCTGTCTTGCAACCCCCTTGTTTATCTTCTTTGAATGTACAGATCGCTGTGGACAGCAAGGCTGAAGGAAGCCTTCAACAGCCCGGGAAGGAAGTGTCACCCCCTCTCGGTAAGGAAGAAAAGAGCAAGAGGGAGAGAGCGAACATGGGTAACTGTGCTTCTAATCTCTCATCTCTTAATATCAAGCATGACTTGGGTGACATAGTTGGCGATCCCATGTCTGTTATGGGACATGACTTAGGTCCGGTGCATTGGGGCCATGCCCATGAATGGCCGAGGCTTATATTTGATCCCGGAATAACTATATGGGTTTGTTTTAAGGCTAAATATAAAAGTGAAGCGAAGAGAAAGGGCGGATTGTCCATCTCATTCCTTCAGTCTATTTTTAGGGGAATTTTGATGTCTAACGCTTTCAGTTCACTAACCCTTAACGCCTCTTCCAGTTTGTTGTGGTGTCTTAAGATTTGTAGGGACAATTTCCTTATGAATCCGAGGACGGATTCTTCTGCAGAGGGAGGGTATGATGTGGACATCAGCCCCATTTTTGAGACAAGGCGCGACCCTTCATCCAGAAGGCCTAAAGGGCCCTTGGCGAAGGCACGGGCGAAGAAGAAGCGGCATTCTAGGCACCGGCGAGGCCCCAAGGCAAGTCCGTGGTCGCTATGTTCTTGGCGCACCCATGCCCCGTTGGCGAACCCTTGGCCTTTGGCGAGGCCAAGGCCATTTGCGAGGCCATGGCTCTTTGCGACCCCCATGGTCGTTGGCGAAGACCCTGTGCCTCATTCCCAGAAGCAAGCGAAGCCCAGGTGTTCGCCAAACAGAAAGGGGTTCCATACGCAAGTCAGGCGAACCCTTCAACTTGTGCAGAGGCCCTCTTCTTCCCTTTTCCCGCCGAAAGCAATTCATGGGGAAATGGGAGCCGCAAAAGCAGGTAGCCTACAATGTCACATCCGCTGCCACCTCTCTTTTCGCCCACCATAGATCCAGGAAGCTGTCCCCTTGTCAAGACATCTTTTATTATTTCCTTCTTTCTTTCTCCTTCTATAAAAGGAGGTTGTAACCTAAGTATTAGGGGAACTCATTTTGTAAGAACACATATTTGCGGAAGTACGCATATTGTTCTTCGTGGGTCTCAAATCTTGCTCCACCAATCCATTAGTGATCCATTGCAAGAGGATCCAATATAATACCTAGCATTGTTTGATCTCGTAGTCAAAAGGTTCTAGGTCCCATTTTCCTTTCCCAGGCATTTTCAAGGGCATTGCCTCACCTCGTAGTGAGGAGGTTCCCTTGGCCGACTCTGTTTCCTTCGTGTTCTTCCTCTGTTTCGTTTCCATTCTTGCTGGAAACCGCCTCCAACGAGCTAGATCCGAGCTCGTGATCACGCCCCCCTCCTGTGATCACATCATCGGTGTCACCAACATCGGAGAATGTTGATGCACAAGTAGAGTTGTACCCTATAGAGTATTTGAACACGCTTAAATTTTCTGGATTGCCGAATCATGAACTGCTTTTGAAGGTTGGTGTGCCCATCATATTGATGCGGAATATGAATCATGCTAATGACTTGTGTAATGGTACTCGGATGGTTGTGACAAAGCTGTCCCAAAGGGTTATTGAGGCAGAGATACTATCTGGTAGTTTTGTTGGACGACGTTGTTTGATACCAAGAGTTGAGATGGTACCGTCTGATACGAAATTACCTTTCAAATTGTCAAGGCGTCAGTTCCCCCTTAAAGTGTGTTTTGCAATGACGATAAATAAGAGTCAAGGTCAGACATTTAACCGTGTTGGCCTGTATCTGCCTCAACCAGTGTTCAGTCACGGACAGTTGTACGTCGCTGCATCACGTGTCACGTATCCCGATGGTTTTAAAGTGATTATTGATTCTGATGATATGGAGAAAAAGGAATTCACTAAGAATGTCGTGTATACTGAAATATTTGACCGTTTGCGCAGATCGAGATATGTTTAATTAATTGAGGTTGATATTTTTTGATTGTTTATAATTTGTTGAATTTTTTTAACGGTCACATTTTATGTTACACTAATTAGTACACGTTATTATTAAATTTACTGCCATCTAACTATATTTACAGCGTAACAAGCTTTTGACACATGCTTTATATAGATGACAATGGGAAGGATAAGAACAAATGATATCCCAATTGACCGAAATGGGTTCAAATGGAATATCGAGTTCGGGTGACACGGTTATGGGATGCGATGAATATAAAGAATGGATGTTTTCTTGGAATTGAGATGGTTTTGGTCGACGCAGATGTGAGTGTTATTATACATGAGATAAATTTAGGCCACATAGTCGTACGATTCACAATACTAATATGTATGACTATAGTTGTTGATTGTCAATTTCTTTATTGTTAAAATATTTTTCAGAACGATCATATAACAGCTCGAATTGGTCCATCACTATGTGACAAGTACAGAACGATCATGAAAGAGGGATCGGTTTATAAAATAAAGAACTTTGCGGTGTCATCTGCGCCGTCATACATGATGAACGTTCTGCACAGTCTGAAGATATTTTTCACCCCGTATACAGTAGTCTTTGGTGAGCGTTGAGTGTCGAGAAATTTCCATATTGATTTTGAGTTTGCGACTTCAAGGACATACCAAAAGCGTTACCCAACAACATTGTTTGCCTTTGGTATGTATCAGTATATCAGTTATATATTAGTTGTGAATGCATTGTTCTGAATGTTATTTCGCTTGTATCTTGATCAATATATATTAGATGTAATTGGACGTTTACACCAGATTGGTCCAATGAGGGACCAATCACTGAAGAATGGTGGGTTTTCAAAGTGTCAATCAATATGGATCACCAATGAGAGGTAACAGATTGATCTATTATAATTTAAAGAACGATAAGTTTATCTTAGTAATAATTTATTGTATTGCTTTGACCAAGTGGTGCTCAAATGGAGATTGTGTTGTGGGGAGATACTGTTGATAAGGCTAGGGACATATTGCCAACAGACAACTATAACACAACTATATTGGCAGTCACTAGCACATACGTTAAATGTTTTAAGGGTATGTGTACTGTAATTTTGAATTATTCTGGTGCATATTTATCATTATTATATATAACAATCCATTTATTATTTTTCTCATAGCGACAAAGAAGTACTCTCTATCATCTACTTGTGCAACAAAGTTGTTTCTGAACCCTGAAGTACCCGAAAAAGCAGCGTTGATTAGTAGGTGAGGGTATTAATTAACTTATTGTCATAAACAGATTCTGTAATGTTATTCAATGAAGTTACTTTGGGTATATAAACAAAGATGTGGTTATATTGTTAACAGCTATGACAGTAGTATCGTTGAACATGTGCAAACACCGTACAAATTGACTGCATATCCCATTCGTATGATGTTGGGAAAGCTAGAGGAAATCCGTCAGCATGGATCATCTGAGGTATAGTAACAATATGTCATAAGCATAATCGAAACATTTGAGCATATACTTATGTATTCATTTCATTTCATAGGACCGGATTTATAGGATTCGTGCAGTAATACTTGGCGTGAGCAGTCAGTACCCTATGTGGTATCTAGCATGTCATGTTTGCATGCGCAAAGTAGTTGCAATGGGACCAAAATATTATTGTGAAGGTTGCAAGATTGAAATCCGTGCCCCGACAACCAGGTAATTAGAAGATTTGTTTGTGTTCACATGTCGTTGTATACGATGTCACACGTATACAACCATAACTTACATCCAATCTTATATAGGTTCAAGATCGAGGTTAAGGTTCATGACCGGACAGGTGGGGGGACACTTGTGATGTTTGACAAGGTGGCGACTCAACTTGTAGGCTGCGATGCGCGTACATTGGCCCCGAATCGAATCGAATGTATGTTCGTCTACTTTTGTCATATTTTAATAACCGCATGACCGTCAAAATTTATTGTTATACAACATAAGTACAGGTATGATAATATATAAATTAACAATGTAGGATGAAGTTCATCGCATAGTGAACAGGCTATGTGGATTACATCTTATGTGGGATATCCAGATAACTGAATATAACTTCACAAACAAGTTATGCGGATTCACAGTGAAGAGGATTACAGAAACTGATTATGCATCAGAATCTAAAAGGCTTCTTCGCTCTATTCAAAGGTTAGGATATGAATTGAAATGTGTTATAGTTTATTGGTCACGTGGACTGATCATAGTGATCGTGTTTTATACATTATGGTATGGTTGTATTTGTACTTCAAGATTGGAACTTTGACGTATCACATTGGGAAGAGAGTAGGACGAGAGGAAGATGAAGTTGATGAATCTTCAACGAAACGGTATGTTATTTGTTATGTTCGAATAAGTAATTTACAGATGATGGATTAGAACCAGTATATTATACATTTAGAATAGTTCATATGTGATTGACCAATAAATGTTCCTTGAAGGATTTGTCCACAAACTCAGCTATCGAATGTGCCAAGTGAGGGTGTTTGTGAGACTCAAGAATCCGAAAACCGTGTCGACAGGTATATTATAGTAACTGTTGAATTAGATTTTTTAAATATAACATATTTTTAATCTTATAGTAACATTGTTCTTTTATAATTGTATGTAGTTGCATAATGGACAACCATCCAATATCGGATCTTCGACGATAAATGGACGATGGGGACCTATAATTATTTGTGATCAGCAAATACTTCTCAGCATTAACTATTTATCTCATCAAGGGTATACTATGTGTCACAGTTATCATTAGAGTTTTGATTCATCAAATAAAGGATAATGTCATTCTTGCGAGGTATGTATTAATAGATTCCAATAACGATAAAGAAAACCCGTGTCGAAGGCGGTTACTTTCCCAATATCAGATCTTCGACGATAAATGGACGATGGGGACCTATTATTATTTGTGATCAGCAAATATTTTTCAACATTAACTATTTATCTCATCAAGGGTATACTATGTGTCTTGATTTTTATAGATTCCTATAACAATAAAAATTGAAAAGAGAACATGGATTCTATGATAAACCCGTGCCGAAGGCGGGTATGTAAACTAGTTGGAGTCAATAAGGGACACATGGCTTATTCTTATTTAAGAAGAGAAGGGATGGGATAAAGAAAGGATATATATATATATAGCTTATTTATTTCATAAAAGACTTATTATTTCTTCTCTTCTTCTTCTTCTTCCTCACTTCATCCGCCACCATTAAAGCTTGCTCTCAAGCTTGAAGTTCTTCTTCTTGACTAGAATCATCAAGGCTTTGGCTTCAATCTTTGGTAAGCTTCCTTCCTTCTTCTCTTTTCATGTTGGAATTAAGGTTTGATGAAGAAAAGAGGAGATTTTGAGAATTATGAGTTTGTTCTTAGCTACATGCTATGATGATTCTCTTCCTCCCATCTTTTAGTATGATGTTCTTGGGTTGTAGGGGAGTGATAATCAAGTGTTAGATTTTGGAAAAACTCCTTGGATGCTAGAAACCTAAAATGGCGAAATTTTGGGAATTTTTCTAAGTTGATGTGTGTTTGTTTTCTTGATTCATGCTTCAAGTATGTTAATCCTAGCATGATTCTAAGCTTATGTATGGATTCAATTTGATGGAAAACAAGTTGGATTAAAAACCCCCAAATGGCCGAAAGTTTAGGTTGATGTTCAATGTTGGATTTTGTTGTTTTGGATGCAATTGGATAGCATTCTTGGTTTAGAAGTGAAATTGGTGGTTAGTATGATTAATTGGAAGCTTGAATGGATTGAATTGGAAGTTGAGTAAAATGTTGGTTAAGAACCGAATTATTGGAATGATTCTTTTTCCATGTTGGGGTTTGTTGATGGTTGAATTGGATGCTAAAGTGGTATTGGGGTTGGATTTAGGTGTGGTTTGATGTTTGAAACATTGATTTCGGGTATGGAATGGAAAAGTTACCAATATGCGGGTTTATCGGAAAATGTCGGGGATGAAGGGTTTAAAGGTTGGATTTGATCAGTTCTGCTTGTTGGATTGTGTTTGACAATGTATAATTTCGCATTGTCTAAGTTGGTTCTGAATTCTGATGTTTCTGTGAGAATCTGGAATTTTACGGAAAGTGCGGATTTTCGGTTTTGGGGTCGGGGGTGTAGTTTGGTAGTGTGGTTGGTAAGGTTGCTAATTTAGCTTGAATTGACAGATTCTGAGGTCCGGAAGTTAGGAAAAGAGGGGTTTCTGAGTTTCGGGTCGTGGTTTGGAAATCGCCCAGAATCGGTCAAATACTTTGGATTTGTGAGGTAAGGGTTTGGTTCTGCTATTTTTGGTAAGATAGGTGTATGTTTAGTTTCACTTTACATTGCAAGTATTTCGGTATTATATGCCTAGGGCATATTCGTAGTCTGTAGGTGTATGTGTTGTTGCATACATTTTGCGGTATTTCGAAATTTCGCTTTAAGGTACGTTACGTAATTTGTAGGAGTATGCCTTGTGGCATACTGCTGCATAACCCTACGGCAGTTGTGGGTTCGCTACCCCAGCTGGTGCACCATGCTTCTGTAATAGCTTCCGCTTCTGACTCCCTTAGAGGGAGGCTGTCGTTCCGATTTGTTATAAGGGTTTATGGCGATTTAGTATCGCACATCCTTCGGGATTTTGATCTGTTTTATTACATGCACGATATTCTGTATTCTGTTGCATATATTCTGTATATTGCTATCTTTCTGTTTTGCAGGGTTACATATGCTTATCTTACCCCAAATCCCTTACGGGTCCTTTTAGGACTCACCCTTTTGGGTTACATTTTTGGATTTCAAGTAGACACAGTAGCGATCAGGCGGAGTAGGTTTCCGTGAGGCTTCGCCTTGGTTGTGTTGAGCGGCAGTACCTTGCGGGCTGGGATTTTGTCTACTTGGCACGAATCCCGCGCGAGGTATTTTGATGTTTAGGCCTAGGGTCGGCTCTGTAGCTGCATGTGCATACTTCTGTTTTATTGTTGTGATGATTGTATATATACATATATATATATATATATATATATATATATATATATATATATATATATTACATTGCATATTCTGAGCGCTTGGCGCTTGCTAGATATCCTAGGTGCGGAGAACTCTGTATGTTCTATGTTATATGCGTAAGTACTCGTCCTCGGAGGGCGGTACTTACTTTGTTATTATTACATGAACTGTTTGTATGGTGGTGGTGATGTGCTCGCCCGTTTTCGAGGGACGAGACTCACCATAGATTTCATTTTTGTTCTATGTATGAAAATTTTCAGGTTGCTTCCACAATCGCCTTTCGGGTCCGCTACGCGCGGCAGGTCTCGATGGACCTACCTTTCTGTATCATTCCGGCTTCCGCTTCCGACGTCCCGGCGCCCCCGCCTCCGCAACCGGGCTCGGGTGGCGTGCGGTGACACAAAAGATAAAGGGTAATAATGAAAATTCCTCTAAAATTATACCTTTATCTCCACGAAGTACTCCTTCCGTTCCTGAAAAATTGAACACTTTTACTTTTTGGGTTGTTCTTAAAAAATTGATCACTTTTCTTTTAAGGAAACTTCTCATTTATAAAGTTACTAAACTATCAACAATTTATTTTTATTTTTTCTACATCGTTTTTTGTGCACTTTCAACTAAAGGTTAAATAGGTAAATATACACACAATTTTTACATTCACCTTAATCTCCACGTACAATCAAACTCTTCAATCTTTTGAGGACGGAGGGAGTATAAGTTTTATATCTTAAAAAAATGCAAAACAAACCATCAACTTGTGGTAATGGAGTATATAGTATTAGAGTGTGCCAAAGAAAGGAAAACGCTCTCGAGTCACAAAAAGTCACTCACTTTTCTCTCTATATGGTAAATGATGTATTCATATGTGAAAAATAAATACTAATTAGAAAAATCAGAAATTTAAGAATGATGTTATAACATAGTGAATTTTTAGAGTAGAATAGGGGGCTTCAAACTTAAGATTTTGGAGGTGAAAAACTGAGTTATTCACTCCTCCTTTTTCACGTGAATTAGAGCTCGTGATTCACCGTTTTCTACGCGGACCTCAAGCGAATAGGACCAAAGTGAACTTAGTTGTTCACGTGAGTAGCCCATCGTTATTCACCGGCGCTTTCAAACTTCCTATACTTCATTCTCCATCGTTTTAGTGCTTGATCTCCCTCAATCATCTCTTCCCAGCTTTGGACGGTACAAATTCTTCCTGGGTTAGGACAGAGGTTGCTTAATTTTACTTGGGTTTGCTTAATTTGTGATGATCTGAAGTTTATTTTGAACGCTGGTGGATCACAAATATGTGCGCTGCGCACGACAGTCTGCACATAGTTTCGCACAAAGTTATGCGCGACACACAGATGTGCTCACAATTTAATTGACACACTTCCATTTCTAACCCTATCCTTAAAGACGATGATGATCTAATAAGGTAGTCATGTGGATCTAACAAGGTAGTCATGTGGATCTGACAAAGTAGTCATGTCTATCTAACTATGTAGTCACGTCTAACAAGATAGTGATGTCGATCTAAACAACTCATCATGACGATCGCCATTTTATGCTGATTAATCAAGTATGTATGTCGATCTAACAAGGTAGTCATGTGGATCCGACGATGTCGATCTAAACAACTTATCATGCTGATATATTATCAATGCTGACCTATCAATTAGTTATGTCGATCTAACAAGGTAGTCATGTGGATCTGACAAAGTAGTGGTCAATCTAACTAGGTAGTCATGTCGATCTAACAAGATAGTGATGTCGATCTAAACAACTCATCATGTTGATCACCATTTTATGCTGATCAATCAAATATGTATGTCGATCTAACAAGGTAGTCATGTGAATCTGACGATGTCGATCTAAACAACTTATCATGCTGATCTATTATCAATGTTGACCTATCAAGTATGTATGCTGATCTATTATCAATGCCGGGTGCGCCGAATTCACACCACAGCCCATTTCAATTTCACAGGCTCCTCAAACTTGGGCCCCTCATTACTCACTTTTCTCACTCACCTTTCAAATCCTTAATTATTAGGTGAAAAACGTATTCCCCAATTTCTAAGTTCGAAATCCCCTAATGTATGGGCGCAAATTAGTTGCCGTGAACGAGCATAATGGAGTTGGGTCCAAGTCTCATTAAATTGGACCTCAAATGTGCATTGTGGGCCTTAAGATATACTCCACGCAATAAAGCCCAATGATTCGTACTTCATTTTTGGTCTCGCTCACATCAGATTCAGAACACAAATATGGGCCAGCACTTAGGCACTCACAAGAGAACAAGCTCCATCAGTACTGCTCCAATGGGCCAGGTATGATTATTACTCCCTCAATTTCAGCAAAACTGATACGGTTTTTTTTTTGGATTATTTCAGTAAAACTAATACACGTTTTTCTTTTTGGATTATTTTAGAAAAACTAATACTCCCTCCGTCCCCGAAAGATTGGTAGATTTGTTTGGACACGGAGATTAAGGTGAATGTAAGATGTTTGTATATGTTTACTTAATTGCCCCTTAGTTGAGAGTGCACAAAAAACGAGGTAGAAAAAGTAAAGATAAAGTGAGGATAGTTTAGTAACTTTGAGAGTGAGAAGTTTCCTTTTAAGGAAAGTGATCAATTTTTATGGGACAGCCCAAAAAAAAATGTGTACAATTTTTCAGGGACGGAGGGAGTACGTTACTAAAAAGGAACCATTTTTACATGCCTACTTATTACCATCATTTTCCTTTCTCACTCCAAAAAATTACTTTCATCTTATATGTCTTATTTACTTTATTAGTTTCTATTCAATAATATTTATTAATCTCCGTACCCTGTCAAATGTATTACATCTGATAGGAAGCACGGACTACAATTTATCTGATAGGAAGCACGGACTACAATTTGTCGGAGAATTAGAGGCTATTTGGCATGACTTAAGCCAACCGGTTTAGGCCATCACACAAAAGGCTAGCTATCATGAAATATCAAAATTGCTTCTCTCACTTAGCACACAGATTGCCCCTGCATAGGAGAAGAGGAGCAAATGATTCAATAATTGTAATTACTTTTAAAACGTTTGATCTTTTGTTGTTTCCCACACATGTGAGATATATTTCAGCAATTTGCTTAACCATTTGGCTTATCCCATGCCAAATGGAGCCTTAATTATTCTCTCCTACTTCAGAATTCTGAAGAGTTAATTACTTTCCCACAAACTATAAATCTGATTTGGAGACAAAAAAGGCTTCCATTAGTTAAACCAAGCACAAAATTCTATAGATTGCTCTGCTCATAATTATTGGTAGTTCATTGTTTGGTTTTGAAAATTAACTTTTTCCTAATCACCAGGCTTTGAAATTTATGATTTCTCTCATTTAGATTTTTATAATCATACGCTGTTATGTTTATCGTTACGAACCATTGAACCAACAATCCTTAAAGCATGTTTCACAAGTTATGCCATGATGCGTTTGAGGCTTATATCAAGGATCACACATCTTCAAAAGTACATTTATATAAAAAAAATATATTTATGAATCACTTGAAGGAAAAACAAAGATATGCAGATGTACTTCCTTTTGTGGTTCAATTAACCTAGACAATTTATGAGTATACCTAGCTCTACCTTGAAATTTTGTTAAGAACATCATGTCTTTTCATCAATTCTTCCAATAAATGTGTTAGCTTGATATTTGCAATCTCCTACTTCTATGGACATCAAGCCAAACTCTAGGAAGCTTATGCTTCACTTGTTTCCATAACATATCAACTGCATCATCTTTCTTAGGAGGATATTGAAATTCAAAGTGATGAGATATCTCCTTGAGACGCCTCCACATCTTCATCCATTTCGCCTTTGGAACTTGTCGAAGTTGATCGACGATGTAATTAGGTCTCAGTGCCTCTTCCATAGAGAAGAAAATTGAGAATTCAGAGTAGTCGAGTTCATCCTCATAAGGAAGCTCGATATGGTCACTCACAATTACAGGCACACAATGACTAACAATAGCATCGAACAAGCGGCATGATGAAGGTGTATCGCCCACAGGACTTAGACAAAACTTTGATAACCGCAAATCCATTGTAGACTATGACAAAAGAAGTAACACTATAAGCAATAACAATTAAGTAACTTCAATACATAAGATAAACCAACGTGTCTGTTTTTATAGAATTTTTTTTTCAAACTTTTTTTAGCAAAAATTCATTTTAGACAAAAATTGAATCCAACAAAAGTTCGAAAGTCAAACATAATGATTAATTAAATATGAAGGAAGTAGAAAATTTCTCAAATTTAGAAGTGCATATACCTTCATGACAGCTTTAGTTGTTGCAAGGCGATGCTCATAACGTACACTCTCATGTCCAGCAAGAACTTTTGCTAACTTCAAACGAATTTTCCCTTCCTGGAACTCTAACAATAAGGGGTTTTAAACTTAGATAATGAGTGGAATGTAATTCACTTGATTTATGTGAAATTCACAAGTGATTCAGTTTTTAAATTGACTTGCAAGAATTGAGATGCATATTTGAAACTACAGTGAAAAATGACAGGAGTGGAAGATGAATTACAACTAAAACACTTTTCAAAAAAAGAAAATATCTCATCTACGTATCCACTCATGAAAGGAAAAAAAGCGCACAAACTAAAAGAAATAAACCATGAGCATTGGGTGGAAAACTGACTCACTTCTCCTAATTCACTGTGATTTATATTAATTCATTTCTCCTAAATTCACCTTAGGTCCTAATTAGTTTAGATGAAAAACTCACTAATTCACTTGTGAATAAAATAAGGCGAAAACGAATTAATTAATTCACTTTTTGTTAAGTTTGAAACCCCTAAATAATATTATTCCATATTATCAACTCAATAAGTTTTTTCATACAAGCATTTCAAGTAAACAACAATTCAATCTACACATGTATATATCTAAGTTGTTACTTCCCCGTCCCAAAAAAATTGAAGTTATCTTTAAAAAACTAAAATGTTTTCTAAGGAAACTTTTAATTAAAAATAGGCTTATATAAAAGGCTTATAACCTATTTGTACCTTATTAATTACCCTCACAAATTATTATTTTCTTCACTCAAAAATTACTTTAATTTCATCTTTTAAGCATATTTTACTTTAACTCTTACCCCCAAATCTTCATGTAGAGACCTAATCAAACATTTCAATTTTATTGGACATAGAGAGTATTTAAAAAAAAAAAGATAATATCATACTCGTCCTAGCAAACTAGATATGTCTCACTTTCGAACCTCTTTTGGACTCAAATTTTTATAATTAAGAAGAATTTGCTCTAAAAACACTACGTGGAATTTACAAACTTTACCTCGGCCTCCCCCGCAGTAGCGCCGCGGTAATTACTGAGGGAGAGGCCGCAGTACCGCGCCATTTACCATGCCTTGTTGTTTACCGCGGCCCAAACCGCAGTAAGAGCCGCGGTAAATTTGGTATTCCCTACGTAGTGAAATACTCCCTTCGTACTTTAAAGATTACATCATTTGACTTTTATATTTCAAAATTTAATGTTTGACTCAAATATTTACAAAGATAAATACTACAAAAAACCCAAAAAATATAATTAGAAAAGGTATATTACAAGTTATGAAACACATAAAAAAATACTCCCTCCGTCCCTGAAAAATTGTACACATTTCCTTTTTGGGCTGTCCCAGAAAAATTGATCACTTTCCTTAAAAGGAAACTTCTCACTCTCAAAGTTACTAAACTATCCTCACTTTATCTTTACTTTTTCTACCTCGTTTTTTGTGCACTCTCAACTAAGGGGCAATTAAGTAAACATATACAAACATCTTACATTCACCTTAATCTCCGTGTCCAAACAAATCTACCAATCTTTCGGGGACGGAGGGAGTATAACTTTAGATGTCAAAACATACATGAAAAATTAAATACTGTAAAACAGGTAAAACAAATGCACAAGAAAACACTTCAAAACCAACTGCCGGTATCAACAGGTCAACACGTTTGTATTTGTCATAACCAACTAGTAACTTGTTGGTAAAAGCCTGTTGGTATTTGCATCGTTAGTGTAATACTAACCAACAGACTTACGCGTTGATTATTTTTCTACACTAACTGGCTGACACATTGGTGCCAAAATCCGGTGATCGGAAGAAAGGAACCAACGGGTATGTCTGTTGGTATAACTTTACCAACATATGAGCCCGATGGTATGGTTACCAACAGGTCAGCCTGTTAGTATAGCTTTACCAACATGTCATTCCGTTGGTATGGCTACCAACAGGTCAATCAGTTGGTATGCTTACCAACAGGTTAGCCTGTTGGTATCGTAAATATCAACAATCCTGCCCATTGTTATGTGTTTACCAACAGTTTGGTCCGTTGGTATTTGTAAATATATTATATTTCCAATATTTACCAACATGCTGCCCATTGGTATGTCATTTTTTGTGTGTGCAGAAACTAACTTTTATTCATATACACTACTTAAACTTGTATTCACGTATTTAAATTCATTCAACACCGAAATTATTACTAAAACATCCAATAATAGGACAAATTGGTGCATTCTTTAAAGTACAGAGAGAGAGTATATAATTGGAAACTAGAAATTATATCAAATATCATATGCATATTAATCCATCGACTATTTGATTTTTTTATACTAAATTATAATTATAGAAAGAAATAAATCCTAGATTAATTGCTTAAAAATAAATGTACGGACAATACTATAAAATCAAATGTTTCAAAAATTAAGTAACATAAAAGAAGTAGTATAGTAGGTATAGAGTCCTTACGTCCCTCCTATCAGTGTAGCCACGGAAGAAAAGAAGCATGGTGCGTGAGTCAAAAGGGTCTTGAGGATCATCATCCACAAATGGTTGAGCCAAGTGTGCATATGGTGCCACCACATCTTTCCTTAGATATGAAATATTGTGTGGTTGACTACTAAAGTCCACAACTATGAAAATTGATTCATTCAATTCTCTTCTAAGTGATTCCACATTCCATGGGAATGTCATGGGAATTACATGGTCTCTGCCTCTAGAACGTTGCCAGTACTTGGATCTATGCAAAATCTCCACCAACTCATCCTGAATTATAACCCGTCAATTAGTTGCAGTGTTTTGAATAAAAAAGATATCAAATTTACAGTTTGTTCACTTTTTTTTTGGGATCCAAAACAAAGTTGATTTGGAAAAGTTACCACATTTTGAAAACACATTTCAAACACATTTCATCGAAGATTAATATACACGGATTAATTCATGTCTTATTCATATATATGATCAATTTTTTTGTTGTCAATTCACCATAAAACTAGATAAATATGTGATTATATATAACAAATTTCAATTAAACAATTTTGAACTACAAATATTTAATCAAATAATATGCTTAATTCTATGGATTAATCCAGGATTATCATGAATCAAATGACCTAGCTATTAAGCATATTTGAGTTGAGATAATGACCTTTTGAAAAGTTTAATGAGAAAAAGTGCAAATATCTATTAAAGTAAATGTAACTAGCTTTTCAAGTTTAATAATCTAAAATTTTATGGATAAATATTCCATACATTAAGGTGAAAAAGATTATCCTTTTATGATAGAAATGTCCATAAATTTGTTATAAAAGTATTATTTGCCAAGAAGCCACATAATTATTTCCATAAAAGGGTGGTGATTATTTTCCGCAGTTGGTGGACATAATAATATTAATCTTAATTTTATTGGTTGAGATTAAACAATTACAATTAAAAACTAAATGCATCCCTCCGTCTCAAATTGTTTTAGACGTTTGACCATACACGAAGATTAAAGAGTGTTGAAGACTTGAGGGTAATGAATTAAAACTGTCATATAAGACAAAATTAATTTTTCAGGTGGAGAAAGAAAGTTGAGGATTAAAAGGTAAAAGTTGAGTGAAAATATTTTTCTTAAAAAGGAATGATCATTTTTTTGAGATAACCCAAAAAGAATTACAATTGAATTTTTTTTTGAGACTGAAGGAGTAGTAGATATTGCTTTGCTCCAAATGCAACAGATATTTGCAATTTCGAAAACTAACCTTGAATTCATCTTCCTTAGCTTGCCAAGTCCAAGGCCAAATAAGCTTTATAGAATAAAAGCTCAAGGCTGTGAACACAGGGACAAAGAAAGCGTCTGCCATTTCAGGATCCATTACCCTCACCGCCTCTCTCTCCCCATCACCGCCGTTGTAGAATAGCGACGCCATGAGCCAATACTCCATACTATGTTGCTTCGTATGAATGGTCTCTTCCGCCGGCCACGGAGGGAAGTCGGCCGCCGTGACGGGACCGTTCATGTCATGATCACTGGTGTTGTGGCGGTCAAACATGCGGACGTTGAACTTCCGGGGTAGATCGTACATGTAGACTCGGAGCGGCCGCCGTGCACATTGTGTGGTGGCCGCCGGCGGCGGGGGCTGAGGGAAGAGGTTGTAGAGGAGGAGGGAGGTTACGATGAAGGTGAAGGTGGCTATGATGAAGAGAATGGCTAGTAGAAAAGATGAAGAAAGTTTGTTGTTCATGACTGTGGGAGATCGATCAGAAAATGGTTGTGATTTCGAGATTATGTTCATAAGACGGAGCCTACTATGTTTGCGAGCTAAAAATTGAAAATTTTGTCTTGTATTACTCGTCCAAGATGAATACACTACCTTCGTCCCAAAAAATTGTTGCGTTTCAGTTTTAGCATTTAACCTATAATTTTATTTCTTTAACACTTTAATATGTAAAATTAAATATTTTAAATCGAGATTATAGATTAACGTGTCTAGTTTCGAAATATATTTTTCAAAAAATTGGTGCTCGTGAAGATTTGGCTCAGCTCGAGCTTAGCTTGAATTCCATCTGAGCCTAAAATTGGGCTCGGGCTCTGCTCGTCAAAAGCTTGAACTTGGCTCGAAAGCTCGTAAGGCTCGATAAGGGAGCTAGGTGAGACTCGTTTTAGTTTAGGTGTGATCAAGCTAACTCGTGAGGCTCAAAAGTAGAGGCAACCAATGGAGTATGGAGACTTAATTAGAAGGATACCATGGGTATTTTACGGGCGGCTTGTTAAGGCTCGCGAACTTTTCGAACTGAGCCTCTCAAGCTCGGGCTCGACTTGTTTAATATACGAACTTAAAAATTGACTTGAGCACAAGCTCGAGGCTCATTTAGCTCATAAGAGCTCGAGCTTGAACTGGCTCATTTCCTTTCTCACCCCTAATTATAGTTAGGGTAATTGTGATTGAACGTTGCATACCAATTGAAAAGGTGGTAAAACGTCAACTTCAGAAAAAAGTTTCACAATATTCAATATGTAGTTGATCTTATAGCACCGATGTAGCAGTGGGAGTCGCTACAAAGGCACCTCCGCCACACACCGTTATTCTAACGGCAACAAAGGAAACATGATGAACTGTTTGTAGCGGATGCGGTAGTAATGAGGGTTGTAAACAAAATTTGTAGTAGCCACAACCGCAATAGAGCCGCTACAAACTTTGACGCCACCAACCACCATGATCATTTCCTCCTAATTTTGTAGCCGCATAAACTTCCCTTGAAATTTTCACTTGTTATATCTACTCTCTCCATCTCTGAAATTACTCTCAAACTCTTCGCATTTCTACATCTCTGAGCCTCCACCTCCCCCTCACAACACCATCATGCCCAGCACAACCCTCCCCCAACCCATCCCGCACCAAGTCCTTCAAGTTTTTGAAGTATTACTTCAGGAAGAAGCGGGTGCCTACAACTTTTCCAAGTTTTGTATTTTTTTATTTATGGTTAAGGTTGAACTTTCATTCAAATGATGTAGGTGTAGATTTGAGTTTTCTTTTTCATTTCTTGGTTAAAGATGAATAGAAGATGACCAAACTTTGGGTTGAATTTTTTTTTTTGTTTCTAGGGGTTGATGATTAAGAAACGTTGTTGAAGATATGAGTTTTAGTTTAAATTCAGAGGAATTTCTGGGTTGATTATCATCTAGATTGATGAAGAGATTTGAGACGATGATGAATTTGGATTTATGTTTTTATTCATTAAATAGTTTTGTTGTGGCCCTGTGACGACCCTGCAAAAGGGGTGCTGTAAAAATAGTAGCAGGATTTGTAGAGACCCTCATTGTTAGCAGATTTAGTAGCGATATATCAAATACACTGTGTTTTAATATTGTAGTTAAGTCATTGTCAAAGTATCGAAAAAATATTATTGACGATGAAGAACAACGCAAACTAGTAGCTAGGTCTAGGAGCGACAAGTTAGCATTTGGAAATGAAAGTAACAAGCTACGGAGCTAGCTAGGCATGCAATGGACAAGGCTAGCTAGCATTTTAGAGGCTGAAGGGTAGGAATACTAACATGACAAGAACATTGGCGAAGAACGTGTACAACAAAGGTTAAAAACTGTAAGGTACAAACAAAATTAAAATATTGAATATCGTCTTGCACTCTGCTAGGGTTTAGAGTATCAGCGATGTGCTAAAACTTAGTTTCTGTGTGAAGCAATTTCAATGCTCAAGGTTTCCCTCGTCTGTTTGACGATCACCGTCAGAGTGGACTCTAGGGTTTCGGGATGGAAGAATTATAGGTGTCATTAAAAAACTTCATGCAAACAGAATCAGAGAAGACTATTTTTGAAGATAAATCGAACCCATCCGAACAGGGTTCACCGTGAATCTATGTGGTGGGGAAACTGCTATCAATCCGACCCTTCAACGCTTCAGCCATGATCACGACAATGAGGGCGATGTGGAAACCGATAAAAGACATGGAGGTTGATATCATAGACAAGAATTGTTCTCTCTTTAAATTTCAAAGCACAGGTGATGCAGATCGTATGCTAGAAGAACAACCATGATTTTTTGATAAAAATGTCCTACTACTGAATGGGATTGGAGGTGCGGCACAACCAAGAAAGCAGTTCCTCGATACCACGCCTTTTTGGATGAGACTATACGATCTTCCGATCTCGGCTTGGCGAGAAGACATGGTAAGAAAGATTGCTAGCCGTGCGGGCAAAGTTCTCTAGGTCTGTTATAGTGATTCGAGGGAGGTTGGTGGTAGATATGCTCAAGTTAAAATTGAAAAGTCTGTGTTTGAACCTATGACCTGGAGAACACAATATAAACCTGCAGGCCAAGCACTTACTTTCATCATGTTTAAATATGAGAGGTTAAAACATTACTGTTACAGATGTGGTTTGCTTGGGCACATAGACAAATACTGTGATCAAGAAGACAAAGGAAACCAATATGGAGAATTCCTCAGAGCCTCACCTGCAACCAAATAAAATATAAAGTCTTTCGGCTCGAATAGGGACTGGAACTTATACTCTGGAAGTAGGGCAACTTCTTCTCAGGAGACCTCAAAATCAGGAACTTGGAGGGTGAATCAGGTTACTACGGGAGATGAAGGGCGGAAGGAAACAGTTGGGAGTAAAGAGAAGCAGAATATAATGGTCAGGAAATTGTTTGACGAGGGTACAACAACAGATAAGGAAGAAGGTGATGGAAAACAGGTCTCAGAAACTTCATCAAACAATTGTATTGAAGGAAGTACGGCTGCGTGATCTCGATCTTTGCCAAGCCTCAAGGACGTCTCTGAGGCTACTTCAAATCCAGAAAACTTAGCTGAAAAGACAGGGGAAGAGCAAAGTAAAAATGTACAATAGGTAGACCGACCCGACTAGCTTTCAACGCAACAAAAGCAGGCAGAAACCTTTGTAGTGTTACGTCCTGGGATGATTGATGCAAGGGTGTTAGAAACCAGGACACACAAGCTCATGGAAAAGGATGGCCCGAAGTGCAGAGGGTGATAGGGACCGGAGCAATACTCAATCGAGTGGCAGAAAGAGGGTGGAGCATGACAACATGGATATTGATATTGATATTGCAGACAAGAAAACAAAGCTTGTTGCTACAATGTTTCAAGAAATGTTTGGCACAAATCAACCAGCGGTGGACCCTGTGGAGCAGGGCCGCCGGGAACAATGATTCTAACGTTCTTGAACTTCCGGGGATTAAGAGATACCTAGAAGGTTAGGATGCTACAGAATCTCCTATAAAGGGAAGTTGTGACAGTGGCTTTTCTTTGCGAAACCAAGCTGTCAAAGGTACGTATGAAAGCAGTGAAGGAACAATGTGGTTTTAAAAACATGTTTACTGTGCATAGTATTAATAGCTCAGGGGGAGGGGGTAGCCTTGCTCTGGAATGGTGACCTCGACCTCCGGTTATTGAGCTACTCTAAAAACCATATTGATGTGGAAGTAATGGGGAGAACACCATGGAGGTTTTTGTTATTCAAGTGCATCATAATTACTTGTGAAGATAATGTTCCGCGGCTGGAACTTCTATCATTGGAAGGAGGATCTGCATATTGCTACCGATTTAGGAGCCGTCGCGATGAATGGAGGAGGATAGTTGGATCGATCTAAAGCCATATCTGGTGCCGGCGCGAAAAAAGGAGGAGGCCGGTGGATTTGGTGCAATCGTCAACGCCGTTGGGGAAAAAAGAAGGAGGCTAGTCGGATAGGATGGAAGTTTTGAGTTTTCTGGTGCCAAATGCAGGTCGTCTCCTTCGTGAATGTTTCTTTCCTTATCCTTCCTCCTTCCTTATCTTTTATGTTTCTTAAGGTGTGTTAAAGTGTGCCTATAAATTTGTTTATAACCTTAACAAATCTATCAATTACCATTTTATACTTTCACCATTCCTTTCAAATCCTCCACCCACCTAACGCCATTGCCCCAGTAGCACCAGTGACCACCGACCTTGACAAGTCATTCTCTTCGCTTTACTTTCTTGAACTTCATGCAACTATTATGATTTTATGGTTGGAAAAACATTTATTTTACTATACACAATCATTGAAAATAGAGTTGAAGCATAGCTTTTAATGGTCCATTTTGAAAATGATAGTGGAATATATGGCATAAATCTTATTATCGAAATAAATGAAAGTATAAATTATAATTGTCATTTTACCCGTTTTTCACAAATATATGGCACAAATATAATTATACAACAATGTAATCTAGCTACCTTTAACACAAATATAATTGAAGAGAACAATTACATTTATAGAGCATGACACCTAAAATAAAAAGGAAGAACTAAATAGATTGAATTGAGTTCATCATAGAGACCACTATTAGAGTTCATTGCGTTCATTATTCTTATGAGTTTTGGCAATTTATTATAATTTAACAAAGCAAAATCTCTTTCCAGTCCTAAAGAAAACCCAATGATGAGTTTATCCAACCATCTCAAAACCACCTTGATTCGCTGTCCAAACAGAATTAGGATAGGACTATGGTTAGTTTTTATGAAATTTACAAACAGTTGCAGATGTTTCATGGT
The DNA here is from genome assembly GCA_024586325.1 of Stellera chamaejasme. NCBI lineage: Eukaryota > Viridiplantae > Streptophyta > Magnoliopsida > Malvales > Thymelaeaceae > Stellera > Stellera chamaejasme. The sequence goes on from CM044986.1 coordinate 4,784,575, forward strand.
CCCCTATCTTATTTGTTTCTCATTATCATGTGTACTTTCAATGCGACTGAGAAAAACCTACAATGATGGCAGTCCTCTTCCATCTCAGTATGCACCCATAAGATGATTATCAGGAAAATCACCAGAGGTAAAATTTTGATGTTTTAACTTTCATAGAGTGAAATGAAATAAGTTATTCCTGAATTTTGTTAGGGAAGACTTACAGAAGTTGGATACGAAAATCAAGTAGAGAGAAAAAAATAGAGAAAGAAACTAACCATTTATAGCAGCAAAAGATATTTGTTCTTAAGACTTGAGCTCTTTCATAACATCATACATCATTTGCATTGTTTGATACTGCAAGTCACGATGACAATGTTTAGTAACATAATATTACTACGACAATTACGAAAAATAGAGATCCCGTTTTGCAACACCAACTTCCTCTTCAACAATATCTCCTTCTCCACTTGATTAGCTTTGAGTTCAATTTGCTGCTTCTCATCAATCTCAGAAACGTATTCTGCAACCTCAGCCAATTGTTCCTTCAATTCATCAATATCTGCTTACTTTTTACCCACATCAATCTGTTGAAGATGTGTCCAAGGAGCTGCTTCAAGTTGCTGCCTTGCAAGCAAAGCAAGCTTGCTTAAGTCATACGTAGGTTACATGCTAGAGTAGTTTACTATGTTTAGGACTCTATTTATGTTCTCTATATGCGGACTCTTATCTAAGAGTTTCTAGCTATTAGCATATCTACAACTATTAGAATTAGGATTAATATTATTTTAGGATTCCTATATCAACTAGGATTTGGTTTGCTACAAGCCTATACAAACTTAAGGTTGTAAGCACAATAAATCAATAAAGTTTCTCCCGGTTTCATACAGTTTCTTCTTCTTTGTTCTCTCCTCTTCACCTCTCTCACCACCAAAAACACCAACAAGTGGTATCAGAGCATATTGATCTTGAGGGACCAAGAACGACACATAAACCCTAAACCAACATATATGGAGAATACTTTATTCAACAACATGTCTCCACCCATCTTTGATGGAACCAATTATCAGATGTGGTCCATTCGGATGCAAGCTTACCTAGAGGCTTCCGATCTTTGGGAAGTGGTGGAGAAAGAACCAGAAACAGAACCAAAGAGCATATCAAGCCACAAACAGACAAAGTCAAGTCGGCGGAGGTACGCGATGAGGAGGAGCTATTTTGAGGTATATGTTTCTCAAGAAACATGGAAGAGTGTTGAAGGTATGTTAAAATTGCAGAAGACAAAATTGGTCGGGATGCAAGTGAAGAAAAAGAGAAGGAAAAAAGGAAATCTTTTTGATGAATAAGCAGCTCAAGGACAAGGAGGAGTGTTGAAGATGTGTCCAAGGAGTTGCTTCAAGTTGCTGCCTTGCAAGCAAAGCAAGCTTGCTTAAGTCATACGTAGGTTACATGCTAGAGTAGTTTACTATGTTTAGGACTCTATTTATGTTCTCTATATGCGGACTCTTATCTAAGAGTTTCTAGCTATTAGCATATCTACAACTATTAGAATTAGGATTAATATTATTTTAGGATTCCTATATCAACTAGGATTTGGTTTGTTACAAGCCTATATAAGCTTAAGATTGTATGCACAATAAATTAATAAAGTTTATCCCGATTTCATATGGTTTTTTCTTTCTTGTTCTATTTTCTTCACCTCTGTCACCACCAAAAACACCAACACAATCACCAGTTGAGTACGGTATTCAATGAGAGTAGATGTACTCTGCATGAGATCATTTATCACATAGCATGCATGCTTTGGGAAGGGTGGGTCCACCCACTCGTAAATTCCACACCCCCATTTCCCTAGATAAACATAGAACAAGGAATCAATGTACTTACCGTTGATCTTTGGCAAGAAATGAAGTGCCGTCCTGGGTCATCTGGAGTCCACGAGGTGTCAACACAAAAAAACATAACACAATCACAGCGCGACGGAGTCACACCTAAGGCTTCGAAGCTATGAACATAATCACTACTAAAATTGGGAAGACTCACTATGGGACAAAGGTAGAAGAAGAACTAGATAGAGATAAGAAATGGTTGACTAGCCGAGTAAACAAGACAGATCTGAACGTATATATATTGGTCACATCTGAGCGAAGGACTAAAATGAGACACAACATAACCATATAGGACTGAAATATGACAACAGTTTTACATGCACCCATGAAAACAAGATCTTCAGTTCATAAAAACCACAGATTCTGACAACATTGCAGTACACAACCCATGATCTTAGCATATAACTCGTCAACTTCACTCATACTCTCCTTACTCACTCTCGCTTCTTTCCCCATGTCCACCACTTTCTTTGCCACTACTTCTTACTTCACCTTCCCAAAAATTCAACTCGAAATAAGTGAAATAGTCTTTTAAACCCGCCGCCCTCAGCTGTCGAGCTCGAGCTACTGGTGGCTAACGAAATGTTCGAATCCCTCTAGAGCTGATGAGAAGACGATGACAGATCACTCCCGCCCAAATGTTTAAAGTGATGTAAAATAATGATGCTGATTGTATTGCTGACTGTACAGATCCAACTTTAGGACAATACCGTCAATTTACTGTTGAGAATTTCACACATCACCACTTAATGAACAACTTAACGGAAACTTGGACAGCCGGACTTCAATATGACATAAAACTAAACGTCCAGTATCAAAATAGGACGAATTCTTAAAATGGGGGCTAAAATAGGACACATGTTAAAGGAAATGGACTAAACATGTATTTGTTGATTTTCGGATCGTCATTAATAGGGCTGGGTATTCGGTCGGTTCGGTTAAAACCAAACCGAATTAACAGGTTAATGGCGCCATCCTCCCTCTATTTATAGAAGAGGATGGGCTGCCAATGAGGGCACAATGCCTCCTCATTTGTGAAGTAACATGTCTCTAGGGCCAAGGGCTGCAACCAATGCCCCTTGGTCCATGAGACATGTCTCATGCCTTTGCCTTTTCAATTAAGTAATTAATTAGAAAAAGAATAAATAAATAATTGTGTCTAACAGAAAATTAATTAACTAATTAATTAATTATCCAAACAATATGGTGAAGAGGCAAGGGAGGTGACCCATGCCCCTTGCCCATTCGGCCATGGGACATGAGACATGTCCGTTTGGCCGAATGGTGCAAGGCATGGGGTGCATCCCCTTGCCTAGAGGCACCTAGGGCGAAGGGGCACTCACACCCCTAGGCCTATGGCCGAATGGGTGCAAGGCCCCCTTAGGGTGCCCTTTCGGCACCCTTAGGCCATAGCCGAAGGTGTGCTTGGCCCTTTGGGTGCCTCTTCGGCACCTTTTCACCAATTTACGCACCTTTCCGCCAAGAGACACGTCTCTTCACCAAAAGGTGCCTAGACACATTTGTACTAAGCTCACATAGAGCAAGTCCAAGACATATTAAATCATTCATTGAGCTCATTGAGCTCATATCAGCTCACTAAGAGCGAGATACACATCTCTCTAGCTCAAACACTCAGTTGAGTGAGTTGAGTTGTGCTTAGCTACTTTTAGCTAGCCCGGATCATCTTGGTGCGCAAGAATTCCAAATGTATTTTACTCATTTGTTATAAGTGCACCTTAGTCCCCTAAATTTGTCACAAATGCAACTTAGTCGCCAGGTCAGCAGCCAACTAGTGGCCAAGTCAACAAAAAATGTACACCTTAGCATTATTAGGTGCCAGCGTAGTCAATTTGACGGCAAAGGGCAAACGTGTAACGCAAACCATAACGGTACTGATATTCCCATACCACCAAATCAAATGAGTGGTGAAATTGATCTATTACCCAAACGTTCCCTTGCATGAATGGTTGTTAAACAAGCTTTTTGACTTTTTGTACAATTCTTTTTGAACCTTTTACTAAAATGACTTCAAATCAAGACCCATAAATGAGATATGTCAAAGAAGACAACATTAAGTGGAAAGGGTAAACACCAGCGAATGCACAAAATGTGAATTTACCAATATAAAGATACCTTCCAAAGTAGTTATCGCATGTCCATTGTTGTTTGTGATATAGCTAGAAGTTAAAAAAAAATACACACGTTAAACGAATTCCACGTCATTTTCCCTACCTTAACCATGCTCTAACTTTTCCTTTGGTATTCTTTTTTCCCTCGCCTTAACCATACTCTAATTTTCCTTTTGGTATTCTTTTAACGTGTTTTTTTAATCGGATACTTAAAAAAATTTTAGGTTTAATTTCCTACTCAAACCGCGTTGTTCTTCTGCCTAAAACACCAACAAAAATCAGACAAGTTAGTTAAATTGGTACAATTTTAAAAATTTAGTGATTTATTCGATCAGATAAAAAAATCATTGACCGATTCATAAGTTCAATAACCAATTTGTGACTGAGTTAAAAAGTTTGATGGTTTTTTGCTGCATTTTGGCTTTCTAGAATTTCGATTTAACTGTTAACCAGCGGTGTTAAAAGAATGAGAGTTGTATGCAGACTTCACATGAAACATCCGGAAGAAAGCAGTCCCAAGTTCATCAAGACCCAGGCAAACTTTCATTCAACATTTCAGCTCAAGTGAAACAACTGGATCATTACATTTAAACACCATTCATCATGAGAAGAGTAAAAGGCCAGGCTATGAATAGTGCGAAATCCCATACAATTGTATATATGTATAATACTCCTATAATTTTGAAACATCAGAGCCCAACCTTTGTTTTTTTCCATCTGTAAGCTGCTTCTAATATCTTCAGATTCGTCGTCTGAGCTTCTTCAGGGAGCATACAATCAATAATAAAGTCGGCGTACCTGACAAGTTAGAATATGTTAGAAAGAACACCAGAATAAAGAAGCTGTAAAAGGAAGTACTGAGGAGGAAGGAGTTCAGCAAGAAAATACTAGTATAACTTTTACACAATTTGACACATACCCAACTTGAATGCCATCCTCCCCTGTTGTTGCCCTTCTCTTCTTCAGTTTCTTTGGCAGTTCAGACCGCACCAAATCCACATCACCCAAACAGCTTTCTACGTTTAGCCACTCTTCAAGTAACATTGCCCGCTCTTCCTTGAGTTCAGGCGCAGATGATGTTCTATAGTAGTTCAAGGCTCTCTCAAAAACCCCTGGTAAGGACGAAAAATATATGTCTCAATTATCTTGCTCAGAAGTAATGCAGGCAACCACAAGGCAATTACTGCAATAAGATAAGACTCACTTCTTGCCCTCTGTGCACATAAACTCTTGTCCTCTGGACTTCCGTCATCCTCCATAGCTGTTAGTTCAAACTTGGCATAACTAAGCCACACCTTGAGATGCTTTGTTCGATCAAGTAGTCTCTCATACAGGCCTCTTGTCCTTTCAAAATCGCCTTCTGATATTTCAAAATCTATGTATGCCTGTCGTTCATAACAAGATAAACAATAAATAATTGATACCTATGACAAAGGAAACTCTGAAAACTTCCTGGATAAAAGAGGCGCTCAATTTTCAAAGTTTTTCCAAAAGAGAAAAAAGAATCACTGATGCACCACTAATAAATAATCAAAAGCATAAGTGAAAAGAGATACTGTAAATCATATATAAGATACATATACCATTGTGGCAATCCTCTCAAACTTCCGTAAATCATAGAAGCAGGGAAAAGAACACAGAATGTATGCAACTGCTAAACCTGCTACTATAACTGGTCAAAAGACCACATTAGATGGATCAAGCCTATACGCAGTGAAGCTCAGACTTGAAAAAAATCATATGTAAGGTAAAAAATCTTAGTATTAAGTGAACAAGCAATCTGTAAGTGCACTAGACTTCTTCCAGCCAAGTCAGGTCCCTATAACATGGTTCTTCCCTCCAATTTTCTCTCTCACAAAATTCCCCTCCAGTTTTAAAAATTTCGGTTTTATCAACTTCTTTCTCCAAAAGAAAAAAAAACACACACCTAATTGACTGTCCAAGAAGCATCTAGACACCAATAAAATTTAAAGAGGAAAAACACAAGTGCCAACTGTTGTCACAAACGAAACAATAACCAATTGCAAGATTATTAGTAAATCATTATTGTATTAATACATCACCAAGAATATTAAAGATAAGAGTTATCTTTTACGATGATGTAACAACATGAAGGAGATGTCTTGTACTAGCAAATAAGAGGATTGGTAGTTCATCACACGCTTAAAAGGTTTAGCAAGAAAACTGCATGAATGGTAGACAAACAAGGTTTTTGTAAGGTTTCTTTATGGCACATACTAAAATGACTTCAAACCAAGACCCCTATATGAGATATGACAGAGAAGACAACATTAAGTGGAAAGGATAAGCACCAGTGAAATGCACAAAATGTCAAGGTATTAATATAAGATACCTTCCAAAGCAGCTCTGGCATGTCCAGTGTTGTTTGTGATATAGCAAGCTCAAATATAGCCCTAGCTCGATCTGTTTCAGCCAATGACCTTTCTAATTCAGTAAATTTGCTCCATGCATAACAGTTCTCAGGCGACCATTCCAAATACTTCTCATACAACTTGCGGCAACGATCAATGTTACCAAGCTGTAGCTCAATCTCAATGTATTTCTTGAAAATCTGCTTACACAACAATATATGAGCAAAATTATATACTGTAACTATAGAGTATAGACCAAGATCCAAATAGAATTTACCTTATCCTTAGGTGCTTTCCCAATAGCATTGCCTAAAATTTGTCGAGCACCCTTGAGGTTTAACTGCCTTATCTCAAACTGCGCAGCCAGAATCCAAATTTTTGCAAATGAAAACTTCTCATGGGGAATAAGCTTAAGGCATTGCCTGAAGTTCATTAAAAAGCAAATACAAAAGAATATTTCAGGGCCTGCACAAAACTGCCAAATTAAAGCGATGTAGTTGTGAAAGAAGAGCTAAAGAATGCAACTGGGACAAGGATCACTGCAGGTACACAAAATTGTTAATAGTCACATCCTGCTAGAGACGGACAGTGCTGAAACATAAATAAAATATTACAGAAAGTTGAACTGCAGCCAGAAAAACCTCAATTATGTATTTCCCGGTTGGATGTCCTATTACTACAACTACGAGTGCTTGTGTCATTGCGGTTTGAGCCAATGTCTTCAGTAATTTTGACCAACCAAACATATGTTTTCAGTTATAGTGTGTTCTTTTAGAAAGAGTTTTCAGGAAAACAATAGTTTTTCAATAGTGGACCAAATAGTGAAAGTAGAGAGAAAAGAATGGAAAGAAAGCTTGAAGTTTAAACTTTTGAGAAACCGTTTTTGATAAGAACATTACCAATGAGTTAAAGGGACGAAATTTTTTTCATATGTACAAAGGTCTATAAGTATGGAACGGAGTGAATTATATAGGACTTCAGAATTAGATGTATGTGAACATTAAAACCACCGCCATGTTTTTAAAACCAGTAGACCATTCATTAGACATCAATAAGCTGATTCACATATTGCAGATGACTTGTACTAATACTAAAAACATATGTCAAGAGAAACTTCAAACAGATTCTTTAAAAAATGGCAAGTCTCTGTTCATGTTTACTTTCAAGAGAGATTTATCAATACCCAAATAGATCTCAGAGAGATAATTCAAAACGGAATTTATCTGATTATGATTGATTTTAAAAGAAATTTTAACAATCTGTTAATAGAAAAGTTATCAATCTACACAAACAATCAAATTGTTCAAGAATGTCCCTAGAGTTTTGTTGCATATATTCTAGCAGCATAAAAATCATTTGATCTCAGATAGATTATTCAAAATGGCATGTATCTGTATATGATTGATTTCAAAAGAGATTTATCAATAGAACAGTTATCAATCTACAAAAACACATGCAACTAGTTCAAGAATGTCCTTTGCTGCATATATTCTAGCATAAAGACAATTTGATCATCTGAGAGGCACAACTAGCTTGCTACAAGAATTTCCTCCCATTGTTTATTTGCTCTGATTAGTGCGCATTTTGTTATTCTGCATGATCCATTTTATGGTAATATTGGGATAAAACAAGTAGCATAAGGCAGGAAGAGCGACTGAATTGAGGTGCAAGTAATATTACCGATAAACCGTTCGTGTCCGCTCAACATCATGTGCATCCAGCTCCTCATACAGAGCATAGTTGATCCTATTTTGAAAAATATAGAAGAATGTTAAGAATCTAGCATTGCAACCATAGAAATAAGAAATCCAACCTGCACTAAGGTAAGACAGTGTTGACTCACCACAAATATATATATCTCTGCCAGTACCGCTTCTCCTCCGCTGGTGGCACATTAGCTATTGCCCTCTCATAAACGTCCCTAATCCTCTCCTTGTTCCCCCCACTCTCTTTCAACCTGATGTAATCAAACCATGTGTTGTAGTTCAGAGGGTTCTTCTTAACTTCATCTTCGTATTGGAACCGTCTCTTTCCAACAATGGCATCTTCAATGCCTTCCCGGTCACCATACTGCTTTTCAAAATTAACAAACTTCCGATACACATCTTCTGCTCTACCCTTTGGTATGTGGTCGAGTGCAAACTTATAGATACACCGGGCTCTTTCAGTCTCCTTACAGCGCTCTTCAAACTCTGCAAATGCAACAAATAACTGCTCTGCTTCTTCATCTTCCAACAATTTCTCAACAGCTCGTTCATACACACTCCTGGCACGAACAATCTCACCATTCTTCATCTCAAATTTGGCAAACCGTATCCAAGCCCCAACTTTTGGGTGACACTGAACAAACCTCTCGTAAATGGCTCGAGCACGCTCCACCTCATTGTATCTGAGCTCAAACTTGATGTAGGAGAGCCATGAATGCTGGTCCGGCTGCCAAGACATCCAGCGCTCGAAAATCTGGCGTGCTCCGGCAACATTCCCGAGCATCTCTTCCATGTGGATATACTTGTACCAGAGCTGATCAACGCGGGGAAGGAGAGTAACAGCGCGGTCCCACACATTACGGGCGTGATTGATGAACTTGTTCTTCAACTCTACCACCGCATACTTGAGCCAAAGTGTGTGATTCCTGCAATCCACATCGAGAGCGCGCTCCCAGACGCTCCGGGCACGGTCGAAGTCCTTCTGAGACTCCTCCCATTGCGCGTACTTGATCCAAACGCTGATATTCCATCGCACTCGCCGGATTAGGTCTTCAAACTCCTTCCTCTTGCGAAGTCGATAGACGCCGAGTTCACTTGAATCAGTTATCTTCTGCTTCGGAGGACGGATTTCAGCTTCCTGCCGATCTCGAGCTTCCCGCAGGATCTGCTCAGCAGTTATCTGTATTGGGGCGGGCGTCTTCTCCTTAACCCGCCTTGGCCGAGGAAGCTTGACCTCGGTGGTGGTCAAATAACCCAATGACGCATTCGACGCCATGGATTGAACAGAAATCGAATAGATTTTGAAGCCCTAGGCGGATTTGGCCGGGCAAGGTGCTTCGCAGGTGGGGGAGAGCAGAGGCGGCCCTGGGGCGGCTGCTTGGCCGGGCTGGTGGAGCGTCGGGCCGGCAACCTTGATTTCTGGGACTTGCTGCGATCACTCCGAGCTACCAGCGACAGTTGGTGCTTACGGCTCTGGTCGACGTTGGAGGATGGCTTGGCGGAGGCAATGTGTAGAAAACCTTATTGCATATAATTGTGCAATTCTGTCTACTTTCATTCATTGATCTTTGGTATTTATACAAGGTCACTTGACCGAGTTAGATCAGGAAACAGATGAACACTAGGACTCACTTGCAGCAATTCTAGAGCTAACAGGAGTCTACTAACTTAATAATGACTTGCTCTACCTTGAGTTACACGCCAAGTAGACTACATCTTTTAACACTCCTCCTCAACTCCTCAAGTTGGAGTATATGAGCTCACTATACCCAACTTGTCAGAAAATTGTCAGAAAACGATCTCTTCCAAGTCCTTAGTTAACAAATCTGCCAGCTGAAACTTGGAGACAATATGTGTTGGAGTTGACTCAAATTATTTAATAGAGGACTAAATGTGTTATTATCCCAAGTTAAAGTTTGTTTCGTGTGTGTGTTGAGTTTAGGTTTTCCTAGTGACAGTAGGTTACCTAGGTCTATAAGCTTTAGGATTAATTGATGTCCTATAAATACTAGTTATTTTTAGGGTGAATGTGAGAGAGTGAGAGCCACAATTGTGTGTGGCGGCTGTGAGAGATAGTGCAGCACACTTGCTGCTAGTTTCGAAAGTTGACGGCATGCTGTTTGGTGTGAGTGGTGCTTAGAAGCAGCCAAGTTGACTGCCTATGAGATTGTGAGGGTGAGCTGCAAGTGTTGATGCGTGCCGGTGAGTTTTTGTGTGTGAGGTTTGTTTGTGTGATTAGCTGGTGGTTGCTAATCTAGGTGGAGCTTTGCGAGGTTGAGAGAATTGGTGATTGTAATTGTTGATTGGTATTGATAGTGGAAGAAAACCGTGGAATCGTCACGGTGAAAAATATTTTGTTGTTGATTGCCCACACTTCCAAACCCCAACAAGTGGTATCAGAGCAAGATTCGCGATGACTGGGACGTTGGGCAATTTTTTGATTGATAGTTTTGATGGTTCCAGAGATTTCAGTCTCTGGAAGTGCATGGTGAAGGATGTGCTCGTGCAGCAGAAGTTTGGTAGTGTGTTTGAGAAAATAAAGCCAGATAAAATTAAAGATGACAAGTGGAAAGAGATGCAAGAAATTGCGGTAAGTATGATTAGATTGGCTCTTGCACCACAATTGAAGTATGATGTATTGAATGAGACCTCTCCAACGAGTTCGATGGCGAAGCTTGAAGGTATGTACATGTCAAAATCAATTACTAACAAGTTGTGTTTAAAGAATCAATTATATGGTTTGAAGATGAAAGATGGTACCAGTTTGGTTGCACACTTGAATGAGTTTAACAAATTGGTTACACAGCTTGAAAGTATTTGTGAGAAAATCAAGGAAGAAGATAGAGCTATAATTTTGATTAATTCTTTATTTCAAATTTTATGAGCCGGTTGTGACTCCGTTGATGGTTGGAAGAGAAACTTTGAAGTTAGAAGATGTGACTACAGTGCTTTTGGAGCATAACCGCGTTTGAAAGTTTGAAGAAAAATAGCTGGAGAGGAAGAGGTGATTTTAGAGGAAGAAGCGATTTGAGAGGAAGATCAGGTTCAAGACCAAGGAAGGATTGGAGTAAAATTGAATGCTGGAATTGTTAGGAGTTGGGGCATATTAAATTTTATTGCCCAAAATTAAAAGAAGACATGGAAGATTTTTTGAAGACAAAGAAGAAAGGAAAAGAAAATAGAGAAGAAGAAAAAGTTGATGCTAGTTTAATGAAAGATTATACAAGTGGTGGTGAGTTGCTAATGGTGCAAGAGGTCAAGGAGAAAGATTCTGGTGATGTTTGGGTGTTTGATTCAGCTTACTCGGAACATGTTTGTTCAAAGAAAGAATGGTTCACAAAATTTGAGCCATGTGATAAGCCAATTTATTTGGGTAATAGCGGAGAAGAAAGAATTGAAGGGATTGACACCGTGAAGATCAAATTGCATGATGGAAGTACAAAGACACTTGGTGATGTAAGGTACGTTCCAAAATTTAGAAGGAATTTGATTTCACTTGGTAAATTGGATAATTTGGGATATGGATATTCTGCTCGAGGTGGAGGTTTGAGAATTTCGAAGAATGCATTAATTGTGATGAAGGGAGTGAAGAACTCTAAAAATCTGTATGAGTTGGTTGGAAGTACAGTTGTCAAAGGCGAGCCCGAGAGCGGGTCCCCGGATGTGAAGGTTCCTACAAGCAAGAATGTCAAGTTTGTGGATTTGGTGAAAAGGTGGAGTTGAAGAGATAATTTGAGTCAAGGTGGAGATTGTTGGAGTTGACTCAAATTATTTAATAGAGGACTAAATGTGTTATTATCCCAAGTTAAAGTTTGTTTTGTGTGTGTGTTGAGTTTAGGTTTTCCTAGTGGCAGTAGGTTTCCTAGGTCTATAAGCTTTAGGATTAATTGATGTCCTATAAATACTAGTTATTTTTAGGGTGAATGTGAGAGAGTGAGAGCCACAATTGTGTGTGGCGGCTGTGAGAGATAGTGCAGCACACTTGCTGCTAGTTTCGAAAGTTGACGGCATGTTGTTTGGTGTGAGTGGTGCTTAGAAGCAGCCAAGTTGAGTGCCTATGAGATTGTGAGGGTGAGCCGCAAGTGTTGATGCGTGCCGGTGAGTTTTTGTGTGTGAGGTTTGTTTGTGTGATTAGCCGGTGGTTGCTAATCTAGGTGGAGCTTTGCGAGGTTGAGAGAATTGGTGATTGTAATTGTTGATTGATATTGATAGTGGAAGAAAACCGTGAAATCGTCACGGTGAAAAATATTTTGTTGTTGATTGCCCACGCTTCCAAACCTCAACAATATGAACAATTTTGATATCCCTTTCATGAAAGGCTGGATTTGAAGCAATGTATTCAGCCTCTGCTGAAGACCTTGAAACTGCCATGGCTCTGTATTCAGCCTCTGCTGAAGACCTTGAAACCATAGTCTGCTTCTTAGATTTCCATGAAATTGGTGCTTCTCTGAGTTTTTTTGGTGAGAAAGCCTGTAGTAGATCTTCTAGTTATTGGACATCTTGCCCAATCTGCATCACAATAACCCTTTAGTTGCAGATCATTTATTGCAGGAAAGAGTAAACCTTGTGTTAGTGAACTTTTAAGACATCTCAGGATTCTCTTTGCTGCATCCCAATGCTCAACCTTAGGTTCTTTCATAAACTGGCTTAGAAGATTAATTCCATAGATAATGTCTGGCCTAGTAATGGTCAAATATAATAAACTACCTTGTTTTCCTGAAAGAAGGAGTATATGATTAGTGACCGTTGTGTGTTTACAGCAAGCTAGCATTGATGAAATGGAGAGTTGAAGGAAGAGGTGAAAAAGGTTTCAGTTATACCGCCATAAAGGCGAAGCCATCCGCACTTCTTCGTCTCATCAACGTTGTGAGTCGCCTCGGCCTGGCTCACCATTTCTGACAACAGATTCATGAGGCTTCCACTATCTTGATTTCTTATGTTCCTTCTGTTTTGTACCCAACTTCATTGCAATTTCGGGTCTTGCGTCAACATGGCTTCGGCATCAAGCAAGGTCAGCATATACTTCATTCATTCGTCTCATAATAATAATTGTCAATTTTCACTTTTCACATTTATATATTTCTATGTTTAACTCAAATATTTATTGCGAAGAAAAAAATTGCTCTCAAAATAGGAGGTAAATAGGAAAGATTTTTTTATGGCTGCTAGGGTTAGTGCCTTTTTCAGATCTGTTACTGCCACCATCGTCGTTGGCCTCCATCAGCCGGCACGGTGTGCTACTCCCCTTCTGGACGTACCTCCATGCTCCGCTTTCGCATCTCGTCTTGCTATTTCAAGCTGGAGCATCATTTCCGACGGTGGTTCTGAGTCTCCGCCTTGATTATCAACTTTCGAGCAGCGCCATCGTCAGAAATTCTCCTCTGCCGATGGAGCTCTTTTCCCCTTCTCCCGTGGCATGGCCGATCTTCTTACCAGCGCCAGTCCCCTGGCTCTTTCAGCGCACCTACCTCGTCAATTTCTCACCCCGACTATGCCTTCATCTCCCACGGTTGCCGCCCTTAGCCATCGGGCATTAATGGAAACCATTTCGGCGGGCTCTGCTCTTGTGAGGCGGCCGATCCAATGGACTTTTATTGACCCCAGACATCAATTGAAATCAGGGGTAGAGTTGGATTGCGGTTCTTGGCTGCTTTTTCGATGTTTTGTGGGTGTTTCATGGCGGCTTGAATCCTCTAAGGATTGCTCATCGTCCCTACGCCATCGGAACGTCTTGTCCTTCTCTGGCCATGTTGTCGACGTTCATCAGGTTTATGCTTGATCATTTGGTGTGGGCAGTGACGGAATCAGGAATTCGAAGTTGAGGGTTGGTTAGTAGATTAAATTAGGGGTTGAAATTTGCAACCATAAAACGTCGGCCTTAATCCATTTTATAATGACCGCAGACCAACCTCCATATATAGTAATAGTTGAAGTAATGGAGGTTAGCGACGCTATTTTCCAATGAAGCCGTCATTAATCATTAACTCCTAACTCGATTGAGAACATAAAAATCGATCTACGAAATTTTTTGAGTTCGCTAACCTTTTATGTAGAAAAATAATAATACAAATTCATACAACCAAATTGGTATGATGGGTTCATTTTTATTTCTTTTACTTGATTTTTTATAGAAAGCAATATTTCCAAATAAAGAAACAAAAAACAGTGAGAAATTAATCAAAAAAGAGAATTATGTGTAATAATAAACTCAAACTCATGACAAGTACAAAAATAAAAATGGATTAGTAATAAAAATTAAATTATATATAAACAATCTCACAAAAACTACCGCGTATAAATCCGAAATTTAAATGCACTAAAAGATGATTAAAACAAAAAATTAAAGATTAATTAGACATGGTCCCAAACCACAACATATCAAATTTAAATGACTTAGATAAAACTATAAATAGAAAACATGGATCAAATTTTTTTACCTAACCAAGTTGAGTTGGCTTCTTTTTTGGATGCAATTTGGGTATGTGAGAAAAAAGGGACCATTTAGGTTGAGGTTTAATAATAAGTGGGTAAAAATTTATTTTGGATTGAGTGGGGGGGTAGTGGGTAAATTATTAAATTAATCTTCATAATTTCTATCATATATCCTATATCCCCATCAACTGGGGGGGGGGGGCAGTAGCACCCCCTGTCCATATGTAGTTCCGTCAATGGGTGTGGGTGATAGTTTATGAGGGTTTTGTCCACCTTTGATAGGATGGTGTTTTTCGCTGGCTCTTTCACTCAAGCTGGTTCGTGATCTGATCTCTCTTACACGGGTGGCTCTCTGTTGCTCAGATGGAGAATGTTCCTTTTTAGGCTATAGCCTAAGGGAGTGTGGTGACCATGTTGAGTGGAGTCACTCATGAATAGGGAGATTGTTGGTGATACATGTGACTTGTCCTATGGTTGGTGAAAACCAAGACTGCGTCCCATATATATGATGGTTGTCTCTGACCCGTTAGCTTAGGCTTTTAGGAACATGTGTGAGATTACTATCATATGTTGTATAACACTTAGAGGATGGGAGGATCTCCCTAATGTGAACACTCCCCAACATAGATTTTCTATATATATATATATATTCGGTTAGTATTTTCTTTAATTTACAAATATAGTTCTGCTTAGTGATTTTCAAACGCATGGGTTGTTGGGGTTTTGGAAGGGTGGGCAAACAACAACACAATTATTTTTCATCGTGACGATTCCACGACTTTCTTCACTATCAATCTCAATCAACAATTACATGCACCAATTCTCTCAAACAAGACTGAATCTACCAGAACACACAAGACTAGTGGCTATTGCTCTAAATCTAGCAAAAGCCTTCACTCTCTCAACACCACAGCCGCATGCTACTTTGGCTGCCTCTCCACAAACACTAAAACTTGCAACACAAACTTGTTGCTCTCCTACTCCTAAAACTAACGAAAGCATGCCTATATATAGGAAAAACAAAACCTAAAGCTAATGCAATTGGGAATCTTAAAGCCACTAGGAAACCTAGACAAAGCATAATAAAATTGGACATATTAAAGTCCAAGCCCAATCAACATCATCAATTGGATTAATTACAATATTAATCCTTCTTTCCAACATATAATTTGAGGCACAAATCCAACATGGGTATCATTCAAGTCTTGTAGTAACATTTAAAGTTCCTCATAGAAATTAAATGAAAAACTCCATGGTGAGGTAGGGTAATAAGAAATTTTGAATGGTGATCGAACAATAGTAACCAAATTTAAGAGTGAATCGGCCAGTTGAGAAGTCAAATGAAGTGTAAGGCTCTCTTTTTGCAAATAATGTCAAGATTTAGTCTTCACACTACGTGAAGAGAACATCATTTATCGCGGCCAAGTCGTATTACATCCGCACTAATAATTGCGGGATTGGACGCACTACAGACCGGAGTATTTAAGCTCGCAACTATGGAACCTAATTCGGCTATAGCCGCAATAACCAATATTATTAATAAAAAAAATTAATTCATCCGGATATTCATCCGGATGAATTTAATTTCATCATCATTTTCATTCCCAGATTCACATGCTCTCAATCCCAGAAACAAGAAACAAACCCAGATTTCATCATAAAAGTATAGATTTAAATTACAGATTAAACAATAACAATAACAATAACAATCACAAAGCATCAGCTGATCGTATATAGGAGTGGTGCTAAAGATCATAAAATTACAGATTAAACAAGGAACAAACCCAGATCATGTGTTTAAATTTCTTCAAATTTCTAGAAACAAACTTAGATCTACATGGATCGCACAGATCAGAAACCCTCATTCGAGTATTTTCACTTGTCGAAGAAAACCATCTTCATCTCCGGCAAGGAGTAAGAAGACAATCCTTCTCTCGACCTCCACGAACTTCCTCTCTGCACTGGCGTTGACGGATCTCTGAAAAACCTTAATGGAAACAAGAACGATTGACTCAGGTCTAGGGGAAAATGAAAAAAGAAAAGAAGAGGGGAAGAGGGGAAGACGAACTCAGATTTGAGGCAAGAAGAAAGAAAGAAGAGGAAGAGAGCAAGACTGATGTACTCAAATCTGGACTGATGTACTCAAATCTGGAATGCTCAAATGACGGAGGAAAGTGGAAATTGAAAAGTTATTGTGGTGTAATGCGGCCTTACTCGCAATAAAGGACGCAATAACATTTAAAATTGTAAATTTTATACGATTTTTATTTTATTTAATACATATGTACCTCTTAGTGCGGCTTATACTGCAATAATAGCCGCGCTAAATATGGTTGTATCTGCGAAGTGTTATCTTATTGCGTCCTTTATTGCGGCTATGGCCGCAATAAGGTTTTATTGCGTCTGTTAATGCGCATCTTATTGCGGTGTCACTTTATTGCGGCCATTTGCGCAATAACGGCCGCAATAAAGAGGGTCTCAACCACGTAGTGTCAAGATCCTAGAAACACTACAAGGGTTTTGATGTTAGAGATTTTGATAACATATTGGCTTTAGAGAGATTGTTGTATTCATTCCTTAGTTTTAACTAAACGCGCAAAATTAAAGAAATATTTGTGATAATCGAAGATATCATCACCACCAATCTGGGATTTTCAATCTATGACTTCTATGCATAGCAAGTCGAACAGAAGGAAGCTTGCGCTTTACTTGCCGCCATATCATATTCACCGCATCTCCTTTCTTGGGAGGGTGCTGAAACTCAAAATGATGAGAGACCTTCTTAAGTTCCTTCCACATCTCAAGCCAGTTGTCCTTTGGAAATTGCCTGAGTTTATCTACCATATAATTAGGTCGTAATGCTTCCTCCATAGAGAAGAAAATTGCAAATTTCGTGTAGTCGAGTTCATCCTCAAAAGGAAGCTCGATATGATCACTCACAACTACAGGTACACAGTGGCTAACAATAGCGTCGAACAAGCGACAAGAAGAAGGCGTGTTCCCAGCTGGAGTGAGGCAAAATTTTGAAGCTCGCATTTCTCGAGTGGCCTGCACCAAAAACAAGTAATGGTATATCATACCACTATATGATATCGATAGGGTAGTTATAGCATTTACATGTATCATATTGATCTAACCATTAAAACTTTGGCCCAGTTTAGGAATAGTTGTTTGAAGTAGTTGTAGTATTTTGAATAATTTTTAATGTTCAAGATCAAATAGTTATAGGTAAATGCTAAAAACTACCCGTAGATAACTTTTTCAAAATGTCAAAAGTTACTTTAAATTAAGCTATTGTGAAACACACTATTTATCTTTGAATGCTACAGGTAATTGAAATAGTTGTTCGAAAAGGAGACCGATAACTTTGACTTGAACATTACCAGACTAATAGTATCAGGTGCAGGAATGCTCTCGAAAAATCGAACATCCTTGTATCCACTTAATATATGCGCTAGTTGGGTTCGAATCCGACCTTCCTGCAAAACAGACAGAAAAAAAAAGTAGATATATAATCAAACGAGTATCCAATTCATTATGATAAACAACCATATATTATATCACTTGATCAAATTTGGAGTAGCAAGTAGAATTAAATGTAGACATATATTCATCAAAAAAAAAAATAGACATATGTCTCAAATAATAAAGGCATTCGTACATTTTCCCTAACAGTGAGACCTCGGAAGAAGAGGAGAAATCTTCTAGATTCAAATGGATTAGGTGTATCATCGACAAACAAGGTGTCAATAATGTGCATATATGGTGACACTACATCTTTATGGGGGTTAGAAATGTTGTGTGGGTGGCGTCCAAAGTCTACCACCACAAAAATGGAGGCGTTCAATTGGTCTCCGGTGTAGCTAAAACCTTTCGGCAGTGTCATAGGAACTACATGATCTCTTCCTCCTGATCTTTGCCAATACTTGGATCCGTGCAAAATCTCCATCAACTCCAACTATAAAAAGGAAAAGAAAAAAAAGGTAGAAAGATGGAGTTGTAAACTTTATTCACACATTTGTATAATTGATGCAAAATGTGAAAAAATTTGACTTTTAACTTTTACTATGAGGAATTTTTCAAAAAAACTGAAAAAAAGTTTTAGAAACTAAAACACAAGTTTACTTATGCATATAAGCTATTTGACATTTCATATAAATATAAATATATATTAAGATGTTGAAATAAAAAAAATCATATATTGGTTACTGAAAGAGAAATATAATGATTAAAAAGGAAAATGTAAGTATAGTGTGTGTTTGACAATAGATTTTTCAAGTAGTTGTTGCATTTTGAAAAAAACTATATATCAACGGTATCTTTTTAAGTTTAGCTTTGATCTCAACTATTAAAAATTATTCAAAACGCTACAGCTAAATGAAACAATTATGTCGCAAACGGGACTATTAAACATTCTCCCAACTTTCTTAGCATAGCAGAATTGCCCTCAAATTTTCAAAATTTCTAACTATTTTTGCACAAAACTATTAAAAAAGAACACGAAATTTTCTACCTGCAACCTTTTGTCCTCCACATTATCCCGATCGGTGGAATTGAATCCAAGTATGAAAAAGCTCGTAGCAGAAAAGTACGGCACTAAAAACACATCCGCCGTCTCCGGATCCGTCACCCTCACCGCCTCCACCTCGCCATCATCGCCTTCACAAAACAGGGACGCCATGATCCAGTACTCCATACTATGCTGCTTCTTGATTCCGTCCATGGACGCCGGCCACGGAGGGAACCTCGACCCCGTCTCATCATCCAAAACAACATGACCAGAAGCCCTGTTTTTCTCAAACATCCCGACGTTGAATCTCTTCGGAAGATCGTAGACGTAGACGCGGAGTGGCTGCAGGTCCGCCTTACACGGCAGGTATGTGTCGCCGTCGATGGAGCGGAGGAGGGGGAGGATGTAGGTTTTGAGGACTACGGTGGAGTAGATGACGATGAGGGAGACTGCGAAGATCGGAAAACAAAGCTTCATTCGACGGTAAGTTTTCGGCGACATGATTTAGGTGACTGAAGAAATGAGACGAAATGAGGGAGAAGATATGAAGACAAAGGTACAAGCTTTGGTTTGTTCATCGCAGTAACCAAGTTAGGAATTTTCTGATTAACATTTTGAAGCTAATACCCAATTGCCGCCCAATGATAGTTTTAAGGACGAATGAACCATCTAGTCCTTAATATTTCTTTCCCATTGCAAATTCTGATGAAAACTTTTAAGTGTTTCAAATATCTCCTTGAACTTCTCTTTTTGCTATAATCTACTCACTCTGTGTTCCTATATACTCCTTTCGTATGTGAGAGATTGTCTTGTTTGCCGTTACTGTTTCAAGATTTAATATTTGATTCAAATTTTAACAATGATAAGCAGAAAAAAATTCATAAAAAAAATATATTTAGCAAATTTAGATTTCAAATTGTGATACATATATGAATTATTTGACTTTCAATGTTTAAACATTTATGAAAATATCATAGATTAAATTTCCTTTTTTGAAAGGTAAAGAGTAATTATATTAAAAGATGATGAACACGGGAAAAATGCAATTTTAGGCCTAAAACTTTGTGCGTTTTCGCATTGTAGGCCTAAAACTATTCGAATACGCAACTTAGGCCTAAACGTTTGTTTCGTTAGCACAGTTAGGCCTAAAACTGCAATTTTTGACAGATGGCCGACGGGAACATCACGTGGACATCAAACGGCATCTTCTTCTTAACACGTAGCTACCAGAACACATTCATTTGCCACATCTGTTGTTAATATCTATCTCAATTGAGCCAGAAGTGAGCCCACATCTGTTCTTAACCCTAGCAATTTGGGGAAGTCGCGAAATCATGTCTGAGAGCTTCAAATCATCATCTTCGGCTAGCAATCAGCAACGAAACACCACAACCTACTGCTTTTGCAAGTTAAACGCTGTGGTTAGGATGGCGTGGACAGATTATAACGCGGGAAGAAGGTTTCTTGGTTGTCCTAGATTTGGAACGGAGCGATTCTGTGGCTTCCGTGAATGGATCGATGATCCGATTCCAGAGCACGTAATGAAGATGTTGTTGGAGCAAAGGAAATCAAAGCGAGGTGTGACAGGATATGTTGAGGAGGAGGTTCAGCTGAAGAGTCAAGATGCTGCAATGGGGCGGGTCTATTCAAGGATGAAGAAAATAAGAGGTTCCAGCAGCAAATGGAAGAATCAATCATGGGAAAATTGCAGCAGATAATTGATGAATGTGTGACTGAAAGAATCAAGTCTTTAGAACTTAAGATGGATAGGAAGTTGAGAAAGGTTGTAGCCCTGATTATTGTCTGTTGTTTGTTGTTGGTAATTCTTCTATTGAAATAGAGAGTAGTTGGAAGGATGTATTGAGTGTGTCTGAACGTGTGTAGCACTGATTAGTTTCTGTTGGGGAAGGTTGTAGCCAAACAATAGTTTTCATCTGAAGGTTTGAAAATGTACTGATGGGTTTGCTTGAATTTAAGCAACTGGGTTTGCTTATGGGAGCTTGAATGTAACAAGCAACTGGTGTTGGGAAGTGTACATTAATGTTCTCATCGTCATCTGCCCCTCTTCCATAGCTCATCTTACCATGAAGCATTGCTTCTGCAATATGATTATGCTTGTTCTGCTCACCTTCAATCTTAAATTCGTGTTCAATATCATCCAAATCGTCTTCACCATCATCGCCCTCAACCCTCGGACTCCTTTTAGAGTACAATAACCAGGTTTCAGAATTAGATCAAGGGTCTGAACCGCTCTTATGTATCATCCAGCTATTTGTTTCTGTTGGCAGCAAGTAAAAGCAACTAACAACATTCTCATATATATAGAGAGAGCAGAATAGAGAGCAGAATCTCAAAAATCAACTAACAACATTCTCATATATATAACTGTGCAATTTCAACTACAATTTAGCACCAAAATCAACATGTCATATGTCCAACTGCAGCATCTACCTAACCAAGAATTTAGGCAGAGCACCAAATTCTTTTAGCATCTACCTAATCTACCTGCAGAGCACCACATAGTACAAACCTTGATGCGGAGACAATTATGTACCTAACCAAGAACCATATTTGATAGTATGATGTACCATACTAATCATTAAATTGTTCTTAGTATGGTGCCACATACTATCAATTCCTGTAATCTCCTATCTCCTACCAAAAAAAATCATTACAAAATGTATGTCCATCAAACAGAAACAACAAGTTCTGTTTTAGTTACAAAATGTGCTCCGCTTCTCTTTTCATGGTGTCTTATTTTGCTTGACGGGATGCTGCTTCGTGCAGGATTCCTTCATTTAAGTTCCTCAACATAAGCAGGTAGAAACGCATACTCCTCTTTGTATGATCCAATTATCTTCTTAAAAACTCTAAGTTTGGTCCACCTAGCTTTATCAAGACTGATTTCAGCACCTACCTTCTCCCTTACCAAAGTCCTAAAACCTGTCAACTTAATAGTTGGCATTGCCTTAATTTCAGAAACGTAACGCCTAGCCAACCACATGCTCGTTATCCTTCTATTTTTGAAGGATATACCACACTTATGCTCCCCCACCAAGGTCTTGATATGAAAGTAATCCGTCCTATTGTCAAATCCCAGAGAAATCTTCCAAGGGCATTTCTTACCCTCGCATCTTGTTCTAACCCACTCAGTTCCATGTTTATAGACCTTGATTGGCCTCATTTCCATCACAGAATAGTCAGTTAGGGCCTCTTTAAATTGTCGCGTGTCAGTGAAGGTTTGGGTAACCAAAAACTCGGGTTTGATCAATCAGGGTCGTATTTAGGAAACCTAGAAGGCCATTCAGTCCTAACCTTCTCCCTAACAGCCCGTAAGTTTGCCTCAATCTCACTTGACTGTCCTCCCACCAAAATGGTGATCTTAAATTTTTTGTTTGCCCACTTCTTTTTGAAGTCAGTCACCTTACTCCGAATTTCATTCAATTCTTCATCCTCGTCACTTAGATAAGTGCTGTCAAACAATATGTCATCCTCATCCCAATCATTTTTGTGCCAATGTCCACACAACTTCTCCAAAAGCTCCTCCTCCACATCCATTTCTAGCTGATCAATCACATGATCATCATCATCAGCAGTAGATGACTCCTTATCTGTTTCAGGTTCATCTGGTTCTTCTCCTTCCTCATAAGCTACAGAAAATTCAGCACCCCCACTTACATCTTCTTCATGATCCACCCATATTTCAATCTCATTGTACAAACCAATCATATTCATTAACAACAAGATCGATGAGTCATTACCCCTGTCAATCTCTACAACAGCCTTATGCCAACAACCTGATGGATCCACATAAAACAACTTCTTTACTTTCTTTTCAGTCCACTGACCAACAAAGTGAATCAATTCATGGTATGAGAGCATGTCAGTATCTACAATTTTTGTATTTTTCTTGCCATCAATGTACTTAACCTCACATCCTCCCCAGTCTAATTTCCCATCATATGAAAATATAAGCTTCCCTTGCGAAACACACATCCTAAAAACGTTTAAATCAATAATTACAGTCACTAAAAAGTTGCACCATTACTTGACATGTCGCATTCTCTATGAAATTTTAATCTTAGACTATAACATGAAATGAATCGTTCCAATCCTAGCCTCAATTTAAGAAGTACTACAGAAACCCTAGCATAAACTTTTTAAGAATCAATAACAAACCCACTAACCTTTTAAGTTGGATATTTAATTCTTCCACCAACCAGGAGATCGACGCACTAGACGACAATGATGAAGAATCGCCGCTGGGACCAGAAAGGGGACCAACAGTCGTCCCTCCTTCGCGAAGCTCTCCTTTGCGAAGATCTTTTCTTTCTGACGAGGATGGAATGCGTGTGTGATACCTTCGATTTAAGAAGAAGACGCCGTTTGATGTCCACGTGATGTTCCCGTCGGCCATCTGTCAAAAATTACAGTTTTAGGCCTAATTGTGATAACGAAACAAACGTTTAGGCCTAAGTTGCGTATTCGAATAGTTTTAGGCCTACAATGCGAAAATGCACAAAGTTTTAGGCCTAAAATTGCATTTTCCTTGATGAACACCTACAAGATGGAGATGAGCATCAAGTACAAAAAAGTTCAAAAAGTTCAAGTACAATTCCCAATTGCACCAATGGGATAAAGCATCCAATCTTCCCCTTCATTCAATTATTCTTCCATCTACTTGAGATCCAGCGAAATGAGAGATATTGAATGGAATTTAAAATTTGGGATCTCGAGTTTCCTTATCCACCATGAACCATTTCATTTTGATCCTTCCAGATGCACCGGACTGTGATGTAGCAAATGGCCAGCCAACTACATGATTGTTGGATAGACCAGCCACTATGATGAAGCAAGTAGCAATATCAAGTCCACAAAAAGGTCTAACTTGGCACCAAAATGAACATGTTACCAAAATATCCACCGCAAAAGGACACCGATCAAGACATGACCGAGAGACAGCAAGGGGGCGTTGCAGTTGCAGCAGCCTGGATTCATAATTCCCACTCCACGCAACAATAGTTGTTCCACAGTATATAATCGATCTTGAGAGGCTCTCCAACAGAAAATTAGAACCTCTTAGGTACCTAGGACACCCAGGAGATGCATTGGGAGACACCATCTAGAAAATGAAGGGCATCGTCAATGATACTAATGAACGTGTGAACAGAAAATACACCATGAGTTGGGTCCAATTAAGGACCAATGCCAACGATCAATTGAGCCTGCATTTAAGAAAATGTTATTTTAAAGCATCTGCAAGTCCCTAAATTCACTAGCTTCTCTTCCTTTTAGCTCGGCTCCAGCAACCTTTCCACCTCCATACACCTCCTTCCAATACCCTCTACCTGCCACCTTACAAACATAATCTAAATTTACCTCACCGGCTGAGAGAAAGAAACCTCCATCTGGGAACTCCGAAGCCACACATCCTTTCAAAAAAGTGTGTTCTCCCATTTCACACTGATTTATTGAAGGATTTCGTAAAATCGACTCCAAATTCCAAAAGCTCCCTCCCAACTTTAATGATTTCGCCCCACACTCCTCCCACAACTTCCTCACCCTCTCTCTCACAATGAAGTTCGCCCTCTTCACCATAGATAGCTTTTGCAAGTCTAACCCATAAAGGGGTTTTCTTCTTCTCGAAACTTCAACCACCATTTGCAAACTAGCGCCCAAATTTTTGTTTTCAAGCTACCTAACTGATGAGAACATAATATGTCTTTACATAGCATGCATTTGTAGGAGTTTTGAAGAATATTTAGGTAAGGTTTCCTCACAAATAATCATATTTCTGTAGGTTGTGAAAAATTTGGATTTAATTGTCAAAAGGAAGAAACTTGGAGGTCAAAGCAAGCTTAAAGAAGGAAGTCTGCTGCTGGAGCCATGGCTGGAATCGACAGAGAGCACCCCAGCCTTGGCTAGGCCATGGCTGGAAACAACAGAGAGCATCCGAGCCATGGCGCCATAGCTGAGAACGCCAGACAACATCTACAGCCATGGCTGGGTGCCGAGACTTCTTAAAATCTCGGCCGTCCATCTATTTGGAAAGGCTTTAAAACCTAAAAAGAGGCATTCGAGGGATTCGGGGAAAAAAGAAAGGAGGCAGACTTGAGAGGAAAACGTGAGAGGTTTGGGCAAAAAGGAGGAGCTCCCATCAGAGGTTTCAACGGAGCTCGCCGGAGTTCCTACAGGGTGGCCAAAGCCCGGGCTTCCCTCTCCGGTCTCGAGCCAACCTTTTCGACGTGTTGGACGTGCTTTCCGGCGAACTAGATGGAGGAGCAGCAAGGGTGGAGCTTCTGGACGTTGACGAGTTCGTGTCTGGGAACTGAAGATTGAAGAAGATGATGATTTTTGGCTCAACTCTTTTTCATGCCACCCAACAAGTTTCCTTGTTTCACTTTAGCCCTTAAGCTTATTTACAGCATCAATTTCATTATTTAAGCATGTTAAGTAGCTAATTTATATATTATCTCTTGGGAATTAGAAAAGCTTAGACTTGGGTTAATTGATTATGCTAGTTCTATGATTATTAATTATTATTGTGTTTGGATTTCTCTGTGATTAATTGATTAAACACTTCGATGGAAGGTTATTGTGGTATGATTAGACTTAGACATAAGCTAATTGTATTAGATTATAGAGAAAGGCATGCTAGATTTAATTATAGAGCGGCGGTTCATAATTGATTCTAGGAGGATAATAGATTGCTAGACAATGAATTAGGAAACGAGACATCATTGCTAATTTATCTATAAATTTACATCGAGAGATGGTTTAAACCTAATACATTCTCCTACATGAACTTAAGTAAGAGTTGTATGTAATTCTAGCTATTCACACCTAAAATCTAAGTGGAGCAATAATTCCTAAGAGATAATCTAGTTAATTGCATCATTTAATCACTCAAGTTCTTGTTCTAGCTAGTTTAATTGTTCTGGTTGTTTTAGTCAATTTTAATTATTGTTCTTGCATGTTAGTTTAACCCTCACCAACTATTCAATCATTCCTTAGTGTAGCTAAGTTGTGATTCACACACAAATACACAGAAATACAAGTCCCTGTGGTTCGACCCGATATTCCCGGTTTTATTACTTGCGACCACCGTACACTTGCGATGAGTCTCTGTCACTACCCCGAACCTCCAACCTATGTACCCTCATAACTTTATCCTATGCCACCCAATAGATACCACGGTTTTCATGTTTCCCACCCTAGAAAAATTTAGTTGTCAAACCTTCAAGTGTTTTCAGGACGCTCATAGGGCCAAGAAACAATGAGAAGAAAAATAGAGCCAAAGCAGACAATATAGATTTCAACAGAATAAATCACTACAAACAAAATGCCATTTAATGGCACACAAAATGTGCCACTAAATTACGAAAAAGTGCCAGTAAAGATACTTCGAGGAAACAGCAACACACGAAAAAAGTGCCAGTAGAAGTCCTAACACTAAAGCCTATTAGTGGCACTTATAGCGTGTGTTCTCGACCATCTAGGATTTCGTGGCACGTTTTTATGTATCGAAAAGAATTCTTAGAATTAATGGCACATTTGTTTTTGCCATTAAATACATCCACGTAAATAATTGGGAGATTACTTTAGTGGCACAAAATGTATGCCATAATAGCAAAATTAGATTTTTTGTAGTTTCATTTGTGCCATAATAGAATTTTTATTCACTTTTTCTACTTCATTTAATAAAATGTAGAAAAATATAATAAAAATATTCATGAAAAACTTGAAGAATTTAATCACATTACTTGAAACAAAGTATAC
This sequence comes from Stellera chamaejasme, assembly GCA_024586325.1. Lineage (NCBI taxonomy): Eukaryota > Viridiplantae > Streptophyta > Magnoliopsida > Malvales > Thymelaeaceae > Stellera > Stellera chamaejasme. Next base: position 4,811,371 of record CM044986.1, read on the forward strand.
ACATGGATTATTAAAAAAAAGGTATACACATGAAGTATCCAAAGTACCTAAATACTAACTAGGAACCTAATAAAAGTACCAAACTATTTGTTTAAATACAACATAAACGATGCTCAAAGTTTGCTACTACCATCGAACAAAATTCTGAGCGTGCAAAAGAGATGTGATATCTGTAAAACAAGAAGGTGAAACAATGGTTAAGCGTTCGTGTAATTCTAAATTTATATGAAAAAAACATCAAATTGAATAAATTTACTTACAAATTTACCTGCCAAATGATTCAAAGAGGATCTTGTGGATTCAAATCGGAAATTAGTAGATATGTTTTTGGCATTCCTAGTAGACAGTTTGCTTTTGACCTTTTCCTCAACTATTTCCCAGGATTTACAGTGAGACATGCTTGACTCGACTAGAAGACCGTGATATGTAAAGAGAAATTGAACAACCAAACTGTGCAGCCAGATCTTGAAGTTCTTGAGGCCTCACTCCAACACCATACAATTTACTCATCTCCATGTTAATATTGAGACTAGAAACTTTACTGAAGCAAAGATTAAATACTGTGAAACTGTCAAAATAAATAAGATAACTTTTGTACACCCATCCATATTTCCATAAATGAATTGAAAAGATTCCAACTATATCAAATTATATCAAAGTTGCTCAATTCATGTGTAAGTATTTAAGATCATGTTGAAGTCCTCCTTGTTTCTTGGTTGATAAGGCATCTCCATTGCTGCTACCACCATTCCCACCCTTGGATGACCTACGTATTCGATGCATAGCCATTTGAATATCAGGAAGCTTGCGCTTGATTCGTCTCCATATCATGTCAACCGCATCATTTCTCACTGGCGGGTACTGAAACTCGAAATGGTGCGATATTTTCTTAAGTCGCCTCCACATTTCGATCCATTTTGATCTTGTGACCTGTCTGAGCTTATTAATCATGTAATCGGGTTGCAATAATGCTTCATCGATAGAGAAGAAAATAGAGAATTCAGAGTAATCAAATTCTTCCTCGAAAGGAAGATCGATATAGTCACTAACAATCACGGGCACACAATGGCTCACAATAGCATCGAACAACCGAGAAGATGTAGGTGTGTCTCCAACAGGGCATAAGCAAAACTTTGATGTTCTCATGTCTTTTGTAGACTGTTACAAACAACATGGAAAAGAGTAGTACATAAAATTAATTAGTCATATGTTGGATTGTGTATTCACATAGACAATTTCAACAGTTCTTCTATATATGTGAATGTAACCATATTGTATTTCTCTATTCATACAAAAGAGGCAATCTAACAGGTGAAAATGGTTTGTTCAAAATGGAAAAAACGTTTTAAAAAAGGTATAGAATATACCGCTTCAATATTTTGTGCGGTTAGACTTCCTTCCTCATAATGAACATCATTGTATCCACTTAACATTTTTAATAGTCGGCTACGGATTTTCCATCTCTGCAAAAAAATTAACCCCAGTACTTTATAAAATATGAATACATATAGATTTGAAGAGGTTTAGGATAAAGTGTGTACCCCTTAAAGTGTGTTAAAGTGTGCACATTATCCATTAATATTACCAAATTATTGTATGGTTATTCATTTGAAAATTAACTCACATCTTTAGTCCTGCCTCTGAAGAAAAGAAGAGTAGGGCGAGAAGCAAATGGATCAGATGAGTTGTCATCTGAAAATGAATCCACATAGTGCACTAATGGAGATAGAACATCCTTCTTTGCACTCACCAAACCCACAGGGTATGTAAAGTAACTTGCAACTATGAAAATGGAAGTGTTCAACAAATGTCTCTGAAATCTGAAGGATGCATGATGTGTCATTGGGATCACATGGTCTATGCCTCTTGACCTTTGCCAGTGCTTGGAGCTATGCAACAACTCCACCAATTCTGCCTGATCATGAACAATTAATTGCATCAAGTAATTATAAGGATTAGGAAAATGGTAAACGTGCAAATCTGATGATCATTAAAAGAACACACACTTGATTAAAAAAAAAGAAAGAAAGAAAAGAAATCTTCTCACAACGCTAATCTCAAACGCTAATCCAAGTTCATGGTTTATTTGATACCTGCAACTGGCGATCGGTGGTGGTATTTGGACCTTTAGAAGTTCGTGAAGCTCGCATGCTCGTGGAAGAGAAGAAGGGGACGAAGAACACATCCGCCGTGTCGGGATCGGAAACCCTCACCACCTCTCTCTCACCTTCATCGTCATCATACAGCAGCGCCGCCATGAGCCAGTACTCCACGCTGTGTTTGTACCCTCTGTCGGAACGGGACATGTCCCACGGCGGCAGATTCGACATGGTGAGAGGCAGAACAGGGTTGAAGATCCAATGGTTCCGGAGCATCGCCACGTGGAACTTTCTGGGGAGATCGTACATGAATACCCGGAGAGGCCGCTCCGGCGGCGGACATCGGAGATGCACGACGTCGCTGTCCGGTGACGAGGTGAAGTAGGATTTGAGGTCGATGGTTGTGAGGAAGATGGAGTAGAGGATGAATGAAAAACAGAGCAAAAGTTTGACGTACATTTCAAGATGATCAAGATCAGTTGATCCAATTAATTAAATTTATTTTTGTATATATATATATGATACATAGCCTCAAAGAGACAAATTAAATGAAATTTTGCGAAGAAAACAACCCTTCTTCAAGTTTACTTTGTTTTAACTCCTTCCATCTCTTTTATTTTACAACATTTTCCTTTTTTGACGTCTTAATATCTTTTACAACGTTTATTTTTAATAATTCTCTACACATAAATTTTCTCCAGTCTCATTTCCTATATATTTTGTGATACAAAATACTAAATAGCTACTCCCTCCGTCCAAATATAATACAACACTTTGACTTGGTATGAAGATTAAAGTGGGGAAATTTTGGTATTGACTTTTCCTTTTTATCCTTTCTATATTGAAAGATGTAATCAAATAGAGAAATAGAAGAAGAACAATAAAACAAATTTAATCTATAACGATAAATATTCTAAGAATAAAAATTAAAGAATTATACTCCTTCTGTCCCCAAAATATTTTCCAATTTGACTAAACGCGGAAATCAAGATGAATGTATAACTTTATGTAGTTTGAAAAAATTGTCTTTGAGTTGAGGTTGCACAAAAAACGAGATAAAAAAGTAAAAATAAAGTATAGATAGCTTGGTAACTTTGGAAGATAAAAGTTTTCATTTAAATAAAATGTATAATTTGTTCGGGGACAACCCAAAAAAGGAAGAGTACACGAGTATGCTTCTAGAGAAGTACCTGGAGAATGACGCGCCTCCTTTCGATGAGTCAATCTTCAGGGCGTTACAGGCGGTCCCTCCAAGGGGCGTTGGGTTGGCACCCACTCACAGCTAGTCCATCCGAAGCAGTTCTGACCACCTTAACCATCTCAGGTAATTTATTATAGACTAATTTGAAACATATTAAAAACTAAAGGGTTAAATTTTACGATTTTATAAACTTTAGGACATGTATGATCAACAAGTTAAAAAAATTAAGGACTAAACTTTTTAAATTGTAAGACTTCACTGTAGAACTTTAGGATTTAATTGCAAATTTTCTAAAATAGGACTTACTTTAAAAAGTTTAGAATGTTTAGGACTTTAATGTACATTCACTACGTAGTTTTCCCAACTTTTATGACGGCAAAATGACGGTCCAAACCGTCATATCCGTAGTATAAAAATTTTATGACGGATATTGTCGTCATATACTATTTCCTAAAATTTTATAACGGCTCTATGACGGATATGGCAGTCAAAAAGTATTTCCTAAAATTTTATGACGGCTCTATGACGGATAAAGCCGTCATAAAATATTTCCTACGATATACGTACTTATGCATATTAATTATGACGGCTTTATAACCGCTTTGCCCGTCAATAAATTTTCGGGAAACACATTATGACGGCTTTATAACCGCTTTGGCCGTCACAACTTTTTCGAAAAACGCGCTCATGATGCCTTCAGACTTATGACGGACTAATGACCAACCTGGCCCTCATAATTCAGTTTTAAAAGGACTTCCCCTCATCATTTCCAACCCAACACTTACAGAGAATAGATCTCTGCTCTCAAACCTCCATTACAGAGAAGAGATCTGCTCTCGAACCTCCATATTCACCGTCTCCAACCTTGAAGCAGCTCAGTATTTCTCATGGTTTCACTCTCATTTTAATCATCTTGAAGCGAGAAGGTTGATTAACAACAGAAAAGATATTATTGACGCCGGTACGTACAGTTTTTTCTCTTCTAATTAAATTTTATTGGGTATTTAGTTTTTTTACTAGATCTCTTAGATATTGTAATATGAAGTTATATTTTGTAGATGAACCATAGTTCCTGTCTGTGAATACTCTTTAGAAGATGAATCTATGTTATACAGACTATTTCCAAGCTACACCTGGAAATAGTTGTGTTAAAGATTACTTCTATCGAGTATTCATGAATTGTCCAAAATGGACAGTTCATAAAAACGCAATCAGTGATTAGGTTGGCTTTTGGATTTGTATTGTTGTTCACAGTTAAAGTTAATTTTGTTAGCATTTTGTCTTGTTCCTCATTATACAAGATTTGCGAAAAGCAGATTAAAAAAATGGGTATAATGGGGAACTGCGACGAAGTGCTGCTGAAATTTTGGTAACTGTGAATAAAATACAGATCCAAAAGTTTAGCATTGATTGGGTTTTTATGAATAGGATAGGACCCATGCACCCTTTAGGTGATTAAATAAAATTTGTATTAAGCTCATTATTGGTAGTCTTTAATATTCTTATACGTAGGAGTAACTATGGCTGAAGGGCGTGCGTGGATGTACCAGCGTAAAAGTCGGAAGACTGGTCAACTAAATCCAGAATTTTGTGATGGGGTTTAGATGTTCTGTGAATTTGCTTTTAATGTTGCTCAAGGCATTGGACAAAGCGAGGTTAAATGTCCATGTAAGAAATGTAAAAATATCAAGTTTTTTGATAAAAGTACTATTGAGAAGCATTTGTTGAGATATGAATTTAAAGATGATTATTATGTATGGGATCTTCATGGTGAGGAACCGCGTATCAATCCAATCATTTACTGACGTTACGAGGAATTTAATGAACCTTCATCATCAAACAATGTTTCTTCATATGAAAATGAGCATACTATTAGTCGCGGTGACAGGGGATGAGATTGCGAGCAAATGGTTCGAGACGGTTTGTTTTCATCGAATAATTTTAGACATGGAAATAGTGGAAATGATAATGTTAACATGTCAGGCTTTGAAGAGAATGAAGATATCATGAATGTCGACGTTCCAAATGAAAAGGCAGAATAGTTTTTTCAATTGTTGAAAGATGCGACACGACCTTTATATGATGGATGTACCGAACACACGAGAATATCAACTTTGACCGAGTTATTGAGTATTAAAAATCAACACAACATATCTGATGGAGCTTTTAATAGCATACTGAAGTTTGTGAATCGTGTGTTACCAAAAAATGAAGCATTGCCAGTAAACATGGATAAAACGAAAATAACGATCAAAGAGTTAGGTTTACCGTATCATAAGATTCATGCGTGCGAGAACAACTGCATGTTGTTTTACGGTAGTGATATCGACGAAGTGTTTTGCAACGTGTGTGGTGCGTGCAGATATACGGAGGAGCATGAATGAAGGTGAGAAACCGAAGGCGAAAAGATTTTACGGTATCTACCGTGGCGAGTGGCTGCAGTGAATTTTTATGTCATCCAAAACAGCTGAACATATGACATATCATGCGAGTTTCAAAGAGCATTCAAATGGTAGTATTGGACATCCAAGTCAATCAGAGGCATGGAAACATTTTGATAATGTTTTTCCAGATTTTGCAGAAGATGTTAGAAATGTACGGTTGAGGTTATGTACCGATGGATTCAACCCAATGGCAGATATAGGTAACCCATATTCGATGTGGCCAGTATTTATCACTGTATACAATTTTCCACCCAACATGTGCATGAAGGAGGCATACATTTTCATGACATTATTAATACCAGGTCCACGATCACCAGGTCGTAACATTGATGTGTTCTTGCGGCCATTGATCGAAGAATTAAAAGCTCTATGGAATACAAGTGTAATAACTTGGGACGCGCACCGTGGAGAAAACTTTATGATGCGGGCTTGTCTACTCTGGACTATCAGTGACTTTCCAGCTTACGGTATGTTGTCAGGCTGGAGCACGCATGGAAATCTCGCATGTCCATATTGTTTAGATGGTGTAACTGGTTATCGATTACTCAATGGGCGCAAACCTTGTTGGTGGGGCTGCCACAGACGATTTCTACCCCTGATCATCAATTTCGAAATGATCGTAAGACATGGGGTAGTATTCTCGGGCAAGATCGTAGAGGTCATAGTGAACCATTGTCTGGTCATCAAATTTTGATGCAAATCGAGGGGATTCAATTCCCTCATTTTGGGATACCATGGGATCATGAAAGAGCTGTTGATTTTGGAGCGAAGCATAACTGGATTAAGAAATCAATTTTCTGGGAGTTGCCATATTGGGTGGATCTTCAAGTCAGACATAACCTAGATGTGATGCATATTGAGAAAAATTATTTTGATAATTTTTTTTATACAGTTATGAACGTGAAAGGTAAGACTAAGGACAATGCAAACGCGAGACTAGATCTTCAACGTATGAATATCCGCCCCGAATTGCATTTGGTCAGAGGTCCTAATGGCAGACCATATCAACCAATGACAAGCTATACTTTAAATGCGGAACAGATTCAAAATGTTTGCTTTTGGCTAAAGCACACCGTCAAACTCCCTGATGGATATGTGTCTATTATTGGAAATTGTGTTAACACAACTAATAATTCCTTTTACGGCATGAAGACTCATGATTGTCATGTGTTTATGCAAAAGTTGCTTCCAATAGTTTTACGTGATGCTGTTATGGATCCTATATGGCTTACAGTAGCTGAATTTAGCAAATTCTTCAAAAAAATTTGTTCAAAGGAATTCCGGTTGTCTGACATAGAGGAATTGGAAGATTATATAGCTGTAACGTTGTGCAAGCTTGAGAAGTATTTTCCTCCATCATTCTTTGACTCCATGGAACATTTGACGATTCATTTACCGTGGGAGCTTAGAATGTGTGGCCCTGTGCAATTCCGGTGGATGTATCCATTTAAAAGGCTTATGAAAAAGTTAAAAGCAAAATGTGTCAACAAGAGATTTCCGGAGGGATCAATTGTTGAGAAGTATATGATGCAAGAAGTGTCACTATTTTCTGAGCATTACTTTACCGAAAATCTCACAACACGAATTAATCCTATCTTGCGGAATGATGTTGGTGGTACAACATCACAAGGATTCAGAATCTCGGTCTTCAAGCATCCTATAAGGAACTTTGGGAGGGCAAGAAACCGACAATTGACAGATGAAGAATTACATCATGTACATACGTATATTCTCTTGAATTGTAGGGAAGTTGAACCATACATAAGGTAAATGTTTGTTCATAGTATTTACTTTATTTGAGTTTATTTCACTCATACTATTTTCGTAATTTAAGTAATTTTTGTTTTAAAGTATTGTTTTAGTCAATTCGTAATTTAGATTTCACGCTACAATAACCACAACATCACGGATCAACATTGTTGAATGATCATAGGATGGCTAATTTCGCTCAATGGTTCGGAGCGTTATATTTTTGAATTTAAGTAATTTTCGATTTGTTTTACGAATTTTTGTATTTAAATTGAAAAGATCGGAGACCATTATATACTAACTTTATATATTATTGTGACTTGTCGTATAGGCTTACTCGGATCCAGGACTTTGGGAATTAACATGTTTCCCAAATCAAAAAGCAAAATCATACGACGGGACATTTTTCAATGGCTTTAGATTTCATACATACACATATGGACAAAAAAGAGGACTTCTAACTGGGGCGTTTGTGTCCTCGGTGACGTAAACTCTGAAGACTATGTCATAGTGCCAGTACCAGTCGTAGTGCCGGTACCGGTCGTAGTGCCGGTACCGGTCGTGGGCAACGACCAGCTTCTTCCACGGGCAGTATCCGCAGTACAGGGAATGCCTCTATATCACGCCGTCAAGAGGAGGGCCCACAGGAGAGCCCATAGGAGGACCCATAGGGGGGCCCACAGGAGGTGTCACTACCAGAACGCCTAGAGACCCGAGAACTCATATACGTCGCACAGTAAGTTATAATATACCTTCGCTCATTAAATAACTTAATGCGCCTATATTTTTCAAATATACTAAAGTCATTTATGTTTTATATAGCCTTTACAGAAAGAGCACGGGGGTCCCGGCCGAGCAGCTTCGCATCTTGAAGGAGTGGTACCGTGGTTGGCCGCCGACATATAGTATGATGAGCCAGACAGAGCATGACGCATATGTCAGTCGGTTCGCTCAGCGGTACCGATGGCCCCCGATGAGAAACGAGCACACCGACATGATCTCGCACTTCCACATGGTTATGGGAAAGAAATACAAGACGAAGCAGTCGAACATTCGCACCACCTTGAAGAGCAAGGCCAAGAACCCATCTTGGGTGGAGCAGCCAGATTACCTGAGGTTCAAGGGCAAGTGTCCTCGATACGTATCCTAGGGAGGACTGGGATAAGCTTCGACGTATTGGAATAGCGAGGAGTTCGGCAAGATATCACTCGAATACCTTGAATAGAGCAGGTAAATTCTAATTACTATATTTTATGGTATACCGTAAAATTCTTGTAACTATAAAAACTTATAACTTTAGAAATTGATTTGCAGCAAATCAGGATGAGAGCGGTGGAGCTATAGCACCGTCACGGGGTCGGAAGTCGAAGGCCAATTTTTATGATGATTTGGTACGTTTTTCTTAATTAATATGTGCGGTTTATTAATTAGGAAATGACTAATGTTTTTCTTGTTGAACAGCTTGAGGCTGGTGCTAACTTGAGATATGGGAACATTTTCAAAAAGTTTGGGTCGGCAACAAAAAAGCTTGCCAGATGAAACAGAAGAGCAAGTTGCGGCACGGGTGGCTCGTTAGCAAAAGTATGGGGTATGTTTTTCTACAACTTAACTAAAAACAATTTCATCATAATTTATAACTATGTTCTTAATTAAATTGTGAAATTGAAATTAGGAGAGGTACGAGGAATTGATGGATCGAAATACGGTCCTGATCAAAAGAGACCGTCTTTCGACATCGACATCTACACAAAGGTGACGGGGGGACCTTCACGTGGACGCTACATTGGCCTACCTCCCCAACTGACGCACCCTGAGATGTTCGAGCCTACGCCACCGTGTGAGGTAGTTGATTCAAAAATTTTATTACAAATTCATATACTTTTTATTTGTGGTGTTGCATACTATTTATCTATTTAATTTCATTTACAGCAAGATACTGAGATGCAGCAACAGCTTCAGGACCAACGACAGGTCATCAGTCGGTTGGAGGCCACGGTCAGCAATATGTGGAATGCTATGGTGGCGAACAGAGTTATTCGCCCAGAGGATGTTCCACGGACGCTCGCCGCCTCTGCATCATCATATGTCCCTCCACAGACATCGCAGCCTTCATCCCAGATTCCGATCCAGCCGTCTGCTACAGCACAGCCTTCATTCCAGACTCCGATCCAGCCGCACGTCACTCCTTTCCCGGATTACCGCATCCCTGGTTTTGCTCCTTTCTCTCAGTCTCAGCCTCAGTTCCAGACGTTTTTTACTCCTATGCCGACTCCGTCTACATCGTATATACCTCAGCCTCCACCGCAGTCACAGCCTTTGCATCAGCAAAACCTTGGGCTCGGACTTGGTCTCGGTCTTGGTTTTGACTATCGGCAGACGGCGGGAATGACGTTCACCGATCTCCTCAGCCATGACAACTTCTACTCGGCATTGGACCGTCAGCGGAGGGAGCAGGCACAACTGTTCCAGTCAACCCAAGGACCTCCTTCCCAGCCACTGCCTATTCAGACCCCGATACAGGTCGATGGCTCGACGGTGCGCGAGGCTCCGGTTGATTTGCGGGATGAGGAGAGCGACGAGGAGGAGGACGAGGAGGATGTCGACGAGTACATCAACACTCGGGCGGATGAGTAGTTTTATCTTTGTAAAAAATGTTATATTCGAAACTTTTAAATTATCAATTATGGATATTAATATATTTTTATTATATTTAAATTGGTATTTTATTTAATTATTAATGTTTTTTAAATTTTTCGTATTAATTTAATTTTTGAATCCATAAAACAATACAAAAAGAATTAATTTTTTTTATTATAAAAAACAGTTTATGAAGGCTCAATCCGTCATAAAGCCGTCATAACCAGAATCCGTCCCCACTTACACGTGGACATGTTATGACGGCCATGGTGGTCACAAAGCCGTCATAATTATGAGGGCCCAGGCCGTCATATTTCCGTCATAATCAACATCCGTTTACAGTTACACGTGTACATTTTATGACGGTCGTATTGGTCACAAAGCCGTCACAAATATGACGGCTGAGGCCGTCATAACTAAATGTGACGCCCAAAATAATAACGAAACAAACAACGGCCTCATCCGTCATAATTGTGACGGCTAAATGACGGATACGGCCGTCATAAACGATAAATCAACTACACAGTGATTTAGGAATTTGTTATTTTTCATTTGTATTTGCTTGAAGTCTCGACCCTACCAAGAATTTAAAACTTTGAACATGTTACATAAATTAGTTCTAAATAATTCAGTCAAACATGTTGGTCTTCTTTAATATGTTATCAATTTTTACTTATACCATTATGTTTTTGGCTTGAAGCATCAATGACTCGAATGTTTGACAAATAGTAAAGGCTTAAGATAAGATTGAACTGCTGCTTTTATCACTTATTCTTGGTAATCTAAAACCATGAACTGAATTAGTGAAAGCAAGCATAAACTCTTACATTGCCATGTTTTACCTTAATGCTTGGCAGCCTTGTTGACTATTTCTTTCTTATACTTTTATTTTAGTTCGAAATTGATTTGGAAAACATCAGTGTAAAAGGGTTTCTTGAGTTGTTCATTTGTACTTTGAAGAATTTTTAACTGCTCGGTTGGTTTTGATTTATTGAGTTTGCTTGATCCTGTTGCACTGTCTGATTGGAAGTAGTGGTTTGGTTATTTGTTTTTACCAGTATGAGTTGGCTACCTTCTTTCATTAGGGGTCTCAAAGTTACTCCATTTTAGGTGAATAATGCAAATAATCACATTCACAATTCACTAGTGATTATCAAATTATTCGGACCTTCTGTGATTCACACACATGTGAGTTTCGACAAATTCACGTGATTTTCAAGATCAGAGACCCACCAGCAGCATGAGCAGTACGGTAAAAGTTTGAGGGACTGACAGAGGAGCTGAAGTTTGACAGAGGAGCTGAAGTTTGAGGGACCACTTGTAACAGAGTGAATTTCTTTTTTTTTTTCATCTGTAAGTTTGGTAAAAGTCACCAAATTTGTTTTTCTTCCCCTATTAGGTTTGAACCCCCTATTATTTGGATTGACTTGTGAGTTGGTTAGTGGATTAGGAATTTAGCATAATTAAGCATATGCTTAGAGGTTGAGTACTCAAACATACACGTAGAGGTTGTTTGGTGATTTAAGGATTTTCTCCACTTAATAATTAAACCACTTAATTAAGTATTTCATTAAATTCTTTGGTTACTTTTCAGCAAGATTAATGAGACCCGGACAACTTCGAGTACGACCCGGAGACGTTCAAGCGGTGTAATGAGACGTTTGTGTCATTCACTTTTCGGTTCAACAGACAACTGTCAGGCCAGTCGGAACAGAGGTCACCGGCACATGAGGACGAGGGCGACGACTACGTTTTTCCTTCCCCGTATGACACTTGTTAAAAATAATTTGATTTTGGATTTTTTTATTATAATCGATACATTTGGTTAATTTATAATTAATTTTATTTATGTTTTTAATTGTAATTTATAAATACTACTAAATAATATTATTATTCAACCATTTATTAAATGTTGAAAAATAAGGAAATTGATTGCAAAAAAAAAATCTTTAATTATGTAGTCAGCTGTGTCAGCTGCCAGCGCCCACGTGACATAGGGTAGCCAGCAGCTCGCTACCAACCCCTACTAACAGTAGCGGGCTTAGTAGCGCCAAATATCAAAGAAGCGGACAATCTCACTACCGTGGTAACGAGAAAAGTAACGGATTGTCCGCTACCCTCCTCCCTTTAATTATGTAGTAATATTGTACACCAGCGTTCTAATTATTTCCATCAATGTTTCTGTATTTTTTTAAGGTAAAGATAATATTATACTCCCTCCATCCCCGAAAGATTGGTAGATTTGTTTGGACACGGAGATTAAGGTGAATGTAAGATGTTTGTATATGTTTACTTAATTGCCCCTTAGTTGAGAGTGCACAAAAAACGAGGTAGAAAAAGTAAAGATAAAGTGAGGATAGTTTAGTAACTTTGAGAGTGAGAAGTTTCCTTTTAAGGAAAATGATCAATTTTTCTGGGACAGCTCAAAAAGGAAATGTGTACAATTTTTCAGGGACGGAGGGAGTACTAAAGAAATGAGTACAAGGAAAGACAATTTAGGTGGCTTAAATTAAGCAAAGAAGCTCACGGCGGGGGAAAAAAAACAAACTCAACCGAAACATAATGGGTTAAAGAGCCAGGAATTCCATGTAGAAGATGAGATACACCCTCTGTGCTCGATCCAAAGAAAACCTATTGGTTTTAAATATTGTTATAGTTGAAATAAAAGAAACCTATTGGTACAATTATATATCCTAAAATTAAGTATGAACCAATTATATATAACAAAACTTGCATGACACGTCATTTATTTTGCTCATGAATGAATCATTTTGTGAACATATATATTAATCTCAAATATTTTTCACTCCTCCCACCAATCAGCAATTCTTAATCTCCGACTCCTATGAATGGCGAGCCTAATAGTGGGAAGCTTGTGCTTTACTTGTCTCCACAACATATTAACCGCGTCTTCTTTCTTTGGAGGGTGTTGGAACTCAAAGTGGTGCGATATGTTTTTGATCCGTTCCCACATCTCAACCCATCTATCCTTAGGGAATTCTCTCAGCTTCTTTACCATTTTACCAACCCATATAGCTTCTTCCACCGAAAAGAAGAGACAGAATTCAGAGTAATCCAATTGATCCTCGAAAGGAAGTTCGATATTGTCAGTGACAATAACCGGTACGCAGTGACTAACAATGCTATCAAATAATCGAGAAGATGATGCCATGTTCCCAGGAGGCACAAGGCAGAATTTTGAAGATCGCATCTCCTGAGAAGCCTATAAAATAAAATAAAGAGTATGATCAATTGCATCATCAATTCCTAATGGGTAAATTACAAATGTCCCCCCTGAGAAATTAACTAAATCACAAATGGTCAATGGGGCCAACTGAGAGTTTCACTGTACCTCAAGAGGTTAACTGAAGATTTCATTTAATTTATGAGGTATTTATAATTTACCCATTTCTAATGTTGTTACCATTTGAAGTGCAAGTCTTTTGTAAAATTCTGAAAAGCATACCACTTTGATGTTTTTGGCCACCCTAAAATTACTTGATTCAAAAATCACATCTTTTATTCCTCCTAACATTTTGGCTAGCCTCCCACGAATATCACCTCCCTGCAAGATACAATACATCATCAGATTTAAAATCCAACATCAAAACCCAAAACTACATATATCTGGCAAAATGAAATAATTAATAATCATCATACATTACTAGGTGAAATGTCTCCTCGAAAATGCAAGAGCGTTGGCCTAGACTCGTACGGATCGGGAGAGTCATCGTCTACAAACGTGTCCACGACATGTGTGTATGGTGATAACACATCTTTGTGTAGATTTGAGAGGTTTTTAGGGTTAGATCCAAAGTCCACAACAATATGGAGTGATGCATTTAGTTGGTGACTAAGGTATTGAAAAGCATTGGGTAATGTCAATGGAATTATGTGGTCTCTCCCTTTAGACCTTTGCCAATACCTGGATGCTTGTAGAATTTCCACTAACTGAACCTACAGTAATATTATGGCATTTGCATAGAGTAAACTTGTAAGTAAGTTGAAGTAAGTAAAGAGAAGCAAACCAATTGGAATGCTACAAAAATAAAAAGAACCAAGCTAAAATATATAATGCTACATTAAACTATGGGTTAACCCACTTAGATAATGACATGAACTATGAATCGTTATGAATCAGTCTATGAACTATCACATTTAAAAGACTAATTTAGTCTTTACACTATTGCAACTATAAAACTTAGATCTCTATGTCAAATTGACTTCTAGCCGTAATTGTTGCTGATCAGTAATAAAATTTGGTCACTTTTCTCATAAATAAAACTTAGGTCAAGCTATCAGAATTGAAAGAATTTGATCTCTGAGTTTGTCAAGTACAATTGGTTGGCTCGGGGACAAAGTCCCTTAATTGTGATCATTCAAGGGTCGATCCACGTCCAATCATAGTCTAGACCCTTATTTATTTAAGTTGACATAGTTCATGAGAGTATTATCGATTTTAACTTTATGAATATATCTTTTTTAAGGGAATGATGTTCATCCAAAATCAGCCGGCAAAAGCCGAAAGCATCCAACAGAGGAGGGACGAAGCCCTTTGTTATAAATCCGAGTGCTCTGACCAGAAGCGAGCAGATTTGCAGCTAGTTTGCAAACCAACTAAGAACCAGAATAAAAAGTTTACAAACAAACCGAAATAAGTTCTAATAAAACTTCTATAGAAAGAGAACCATCGATAGAAAATGAACATAGACATAAGCTATATCCAGATGTTAAGAAACCCGTGGGAATCAAATTCTGAATTCCTACCACCTAGCCAAACGGCTTCATACGGACTCTCGTATGCAACATCTTTGTACGAATCGGGGGCAACTAACCACCACCCAAGCTGTCATATATACAAGCTTATAAATGTCCGTCCCCTGCAAGAAGTACCGGATAAAAAATGGAGAATCTCATAAACACCTGCAAAAAGAACATCAAGCAAACGCTACCAGTCTGCCAATTCACATTCAAACTAATCCAAGCCTCAAATTTGTACTGGACGCTTGGGGGAGGCTCCAGGCTCCAAACGCCCAGATCACAGCCCGTCACTGTTCCGGGCAGGTGAGCTTATGCTTGACCCTACCGCCCTCGACACCCTCTCTTTCTCCAGGAAACCAACCTTCATTTATTCCCATCCTCCCGTAATGTGCGGCCTTTCCCTCAGATGACTCGGAATCTCCACTCCCAACCCAAGTGCACGACCAAAACATGCCCTCATCTGACCATAGCTCACACCACCGAAACCCCCAACACTCAACCACGAAATCCACCAAACAAGCCACACCATCCCACCGATTTCCATCTTTCTAAACATAATTGTAAAAAACCCAGCAAAAGTGGGCCCACCCAATCCATCCATGCACAAGCCCCTGGCAGCCAGATTGATCGAAACAGTATCGGTAACCCGACAAAACAATTCCGACGGACGTGTGGAGGAGACACCATCCGGTAGCGCGGCAACCACCAAAACCTCCGTAGCAAGCCAACGAAAGTGTGGATAATAGGAAACACGCCCTCAATCTCAGGACAGGAGGCACCCAGCCCTAGATCATCGTCGACGACAGCCCTCTGGAGCCAAGGATTCGCGTCAAGCATTGAAGAGTGGCTGGGCAAGGCCAGAACGCGATCGATGCCAACAAGGGACACGGAGCAGTGGGAAGGAAGGATATTGGCCTGGAAACGACGTCGGCAAGGCGGAGAACAACCGCCTCCAAAGTGAAACGCCCGATTTTCGATTCAAAGCTCACATCGATGGCGCCAGACGGCAACACCATGTAGAGAAGATCGCACAATTCAGGTAAGAGCAGAAACGCCGGACCTAGCGCCAGAATGAAACAGTTGATATTGCAGAGAGAGACACCATCGTCGCCGGTCGGTGAAGGGAAGCAGAGCGGTGGCGGCGGCAGAAAAGGGTTTAAGCCTAGCAGAGCTCATATTTTACTTTATGAATATATCTTGAAGTAACTAAAAGCTAATTTGATTCACAATGGATTATTCAGGTATACGTGAATCATCATGTTTAATGTACTTTGTAGTTTGGTAAATTACAATCAAGAAAAGTACCTAATTTCCACAAATTAGAAATGGTTATTTACTAATTAGAAAAGTACCTGTAATTCTTGATCATTGAACTCTGGAGTATGGAAACTCAAGGAAGCGAAAAAGGGCACAAAGAACACATCGGCCATCTCCGGATCCAACACCCTAACCACCTCCATCCCCTTCTTGCTTCTCTCACCACCACCACCGCCACCGCCGTATAACAGCGATGCCATGAGCCAGTACTCCATGCCGTGGTGCGCAACCGCGCCCCAGTTGGGCCACCGCGGGAGCTGTTTTGACTGGCCCGTCACATACAAACTCGACTCTTCGGGGCTCCAATAATATTTCTCAAGCATTTCGACGTTGAACTTATGGGGAAGATCGTACATGTAAACACGAAGCTGGCGGTCGTCATCGCCGGGACATTCCTGGTGTGGCTCCGCTGGAAACTTTATGAGAGGGAATGTCCCTGACCGGAGGACTAAAGTGCCGATGATAAATGTGTATGTTAATGGGACTAAGATGGTTAAGATGATGCAGAATCTAAATGTTTTACTGTCCATTTTTGGAAATGAATCATCCATTTTTTATCTTTGTTTTGATGATCAGGTGATGTGTTTTGTAGTTTTTGATCATATAATGACTACAAATTTTGGTAGTTTGATCATTTGTGATGGAACAACTTGCTTTGGAAAAGCGGAAGCCCCTATAGTTTTTGCCGTCTAATCAGTATGCAAACAAAATTTGTGAACAAGAAACAATAATTTTTTTTTTGGAACAGCACAAGAAAAAAAAAATAAAAAACAAGAAACAATAATTTGATAATGGTAAAAGAGGGAAAAGGTTTAAATCCATAGAAATTTGATAGTTTCGTTCTTTGTTATTTACAAGGTATGCTTTTTTCCCATCAAAAAATTAATTCATGAGATTGAAAGTTAAAATCTGAGAAGGATGAGAAATGGAGCGAAGGAGAAAAGTGTAAGATTAACAAAGTTAAGGGTCAATTCGTTAAAGTAAAACAAATTCAAGCTAGAATTAAAACACTAAACCCTAATAATGGGTAATACACTATCATGACCGTCAAAGGGGGTAATAGAATACCTCAAGATGTCTTTAACTGATTTTTTAAAATCAAGGGCAAATTGAATACTAGAACGTCAAGGGTAAATTTAAGTTACCCAAAATTAAATTACGTTGTACTATAGGTTGCACACATAGTAAGGTTACGATGTTTAACAACAACTTTCCAATTAGTTTTAATGAAAAAAAGGTAAAAATGCCACTAATCTTCATTTTCGAGTTAGAATGTCATCCAAGTTTTAAAATTTGGTTAAAAATGTCACTACCGTTAAAAGCAGTTAAAAAATCTATTAACTATTTGGTTTAATTACAAAACGTAGTACTTAAAGTTTTTAACTCTTTACAATTTGATCCTAAATCTTTGATTCGCAAGTCTGAAGAACAGGCCCACTTGCAGTTCGCGAGTCGTTAGCGGGTCGGTGGAATCCAGGGCGGAGTCGCAAATGCAGTCGGAAATGGGCGCAACGGTTGAGGAGTCGATCTGTAGCGGTAGTGCGGGGATTCGGACACAGGTAGCCGGATTCGAGCGAGTTGGGCGAGAACCACGGCGGGTCGAGGAGTTTTCTCCTGCCTTCGGCAGGAGGGAGGGTACCGGCTGGTTCCTTGGAGGTTGGCAGCGATGATGAAAGTGGTGGTTGGTAACAAGAGCTGCCCGAACGTGAAGGGCAAGGTGGAGGGCATGTCTTGGTGAAATACATAGGCACTTTGGTAAGTTAGGATCAAATTGTAAAGTGTTTGAATACTACTTTTTGTAATTAAACCAAAGAGTTAACAAAATTTTTCATGATTTTTAACGACAATGTCATTTTTAAAACTGTTTCAAAACTTGGATGACACTCTAGCTCGAAAATGAAGATCAATTGTAAATATAGAAATTTATGAAAGATTAGTGACATTTTTACCCATTTTCTCTAGTTTTAAGCGTTTGGTTGTGGCTATTTCATCTCAACTATTAAAAATTATCCAAAACGCTATAATTAATTGAAATAATTGTTCCCAAGCTGCCCCTGTGTTCGTGTAATTGGAAGTTGTTTTTTTTAATTCTCAATTTCAAGTGTTCCTTCATATTTCTCTCTTACATATATCATATCCCATTTTTCAAAAAACAAAACTTTTCTTTCAACTTCTTACTAAATTAATTACACACCCTAAATATATTATTTAGATTCTCTTTTTTCTTTCTTTCTTCTTTTTCTTATTCTATTTTTTTAATATATATTACCAAAAAATTCATGCATAAATTGTTTATAAAAAAACTTAAAGCTTGATGAGATTGTCATGGAGAAGAGTCTCTTGGTTTCTAAACAAATATATAAAAACAAGTTTGCATTAATTTACGAATGTGTTTAACAATCCATTTCTCATAAAGTTTTATTGTTTTTCAAAATCAATATTTCCTACAACTGTTTCTCTAACAAGCATTCCCAAAAAAGAAAAAAAGAAAATAGTGCATGATGCTAATTTTTAGGAAGGAAAAAAAAAACGAGACACAGCGGGCCAATGAAATTGGGCTTCAGAAGACCCATACAAAAAACTTCACTTCTCGATTAGGGTTTCTTTCAGTTCTTTAGTTTATAAAGCAAAGACCTGCCCCTCTCTTGCGGCTCTTCTGCTGAGACGTACTTCATTTGAAACACAGCAGCTGCTGCACCAAGCTGAATCGCCGCCATGGTAATGGTCTTTAATTTTTCTCGATTGCCTCTCGTTATTGTCAATCTGATTCGTCTTCTTCAAATTTTGACTGTTGAAGTTCGTTTATTCGTGTTTTGATTTCTAGGTGAAGTACTCTAGAGAGCCAGATAATTCGACTAAGTGTAAGATCTGCATTTCTGTTTTCTCGCTTGTGTTTCAAATGGATTATGTTGGTTTCGTTTGTTGGCTCGAAAGTGAAGCTAACGTTCTTTCGAATCTTTATAACCTGCAGCATGCAAAGCGAGGGGCTCGGATCTGAGAGTCCATTTTAAGGTACAATTATAAGGGCCACGTAAATTTAGTAATGAATGGACAGATTTTAGTTCCTTGGTGTTCGTGGTTTTGGTTGGGAATGTTGTTGACTGAATTTGATTTTTTTGCTTTGCTATGTGGTGGTACCTGATGAAAAAAGCAGGGTCCTGTTGACTATATCAGAATAGGTCTCTCGTAAACTTCAGGGAAATTGATTTCATTGTTTGGGTGAACCTGCTTCTGTTGTCTGTGTTGTAAGGTTCTATAAATGATGAAACATTTTGTGTATGCTGCATTTGAGTATGCTTGCTTGTTCCTTTTTTTTGTTTCTCGTAGTTGTTGGGAGTTGGAATGATAGTGTGAAATTTTTTATTTTGGTTGGAAAATTCTATTTTGTAATTTCGAATGATTTTGGTTTGAAATGTGAGTTGTTTAATTCAGATAAAAGTGAGGCTTTTGCATGATTTTTCTGTTTTTTCCTTGTTGTACCTGATGAAAAGGAAGGGTCCTGTTGCCTATATCAGAATAGGTCTCTCATAAACATCAGGAAAATAGATTTCATTGTTATTGGGTGAACCTGCTTCTGTTGTCTGTGTTTTAAGGTTCTATAAATGATGAAACATTTTGTGTATACTTGTATATGAGTATGTTTGCTTCTTTTTATTTCATTGGTGCCAGAACTTGGAATGAATAGCTAGTGTGAAATTATTGATGATGGTTGGAAGTTCTATCTTTTGATTTGGAATGTGAGTTGTTGATTTTAGATGAGTGAGGTTTTTGCATGAATTTTCTGTTTTCTTTTTTGTTGTACCTGATGAAAAAGGAATGGTCCTGTTGCCTATATCAGAATAGGTCTCTCATAGACTCAGGAAAATTGATTTCATTGTTATTGGGTGAACCTGCTTCTGTTATCTGTGGTGTAAGGTTCTATAAATGATGAAACATTTCGTATAGTATTTGAGTATGTTTGCTTGTTATTTTATTTCATTGGTGTTGGAACTTGGAATGAAACCTAGAAGTTATTGCCTCTGGTTTGTTTTTTTTGTTCCAAATGATTTTGGCTGGAATTGTTGATTTTAGATGAGTGAGGTTTTTGCATGAATTTGCTGTTTTTTCTTTGTTGTACCTGATTAAAAAAGCAGGGTCCTGTTGTCTTTTTTCAGAATAGGTCTCTCGTTAACTTCAGGGAAATTGGTTTCATTGTTATTGGGTGAACCTGCTTCTGTTGTCCACGGTGTAAGGTTCTATAAATGATGAAACATTTTTGTGTATACTGTATCTGAGTATGTCTGCTTGTTTTTGTTTTTTATTGGTGTCAGAACTTGGAATGTAGCCTGAAGTTGTTGGCCGTAATGGTTATAATAGGCATCCTCAATTGTAGAAGCAGTTTGGTTCACTAAACAATCTGTTCCGATGATTTCTTACACTTTGATGTTTGCTTTTCTTTTCGGAACCTGATGAAAAAAGCAGGGCCTTGTTACCTCTTTGTGAACAGGACTCTCGTAACCTTCAGGAAAATTATGTGCATTATCATTGGGTGAACCTCTTTTCTTTGTGGCTGAAGGTTCAATAGATGATGCCACATCCTGTTTGTTAAAATAGATTATTACTCCATATGAAGCATGACTATAACATAGCAAGTTTAAGAACTCAGCATTCTAGCATAAAAGGTTTTTGTTCCCTGTGAACATTGTTGACATTAATCTGTGTTGTATCTTATTTTATGTGATTTGTTTATATTTTTAAGCACCCCCCCTTCATTTGTTACTTTTATCTGTAGTATTGCAAATCAATTGTGAGTTTCACCTCTTTTGCTTCTTTAATCTTGATTTCTTTATTTATACCTGTAGAACACTAGGGAGACTGCATTTTCTATCAGAAAATTGCCTTTGATTAAGGCTAAGAGGTACTTGGAGGATGTTTTGGCACACAAGCAGGCAATTCCTTTCAGACGTTTCTGTCGTGGAGTTGGGCGTACCGCTCAGGCAAAAAATAGGCATTCGAATGGCCAAGGTCGCTGGCCAGTTAAATCTGCAAAGTTTATACTAGATTTGCTCAAAAATGCTGAAAGCAATGCTGAGGTATTACTCTACTAAGATATTACTGCATGTCATATACATTAATACATGTGTCCCATTGGCAGTTTTCACTTAGAACTACTAGCTTTGCAGGTTAAGGGCTTGGATGTTGATACACTCTACATATCTCACATTCAAGTGAACCAGGCACAGAAACAGAGGCGACGTACCTACCGTGCCCATGGAAGAATCAACCGTACGTGTCTCAAGTATTCATGTTTCATTTATTCGTCTGTCTAGATGACTTGCTGACATGTTTATTTTTGTTGGCAGCTTACATGTCATCTCCTTGCCACATTGAATTGATTTTGTCTGAGAAGGAAGAGCCTGTGAAGAAAGAGGTAATCATATTTGCAACTAGAGAGTATTGGAATCTTCCCAGCCGCACATTTAACTAATGTTTATTTTGAAACTGAAATCAATGTTTTCCTCTGACCTTTTTGCTCTCATAAATTTCACATCAATTTTTGACAACTTTTTTTACCTTTTCTTATTTCCTCCCCAAATGAACTCACTTAATCTAGGTATTTCTTTTCCAGCCTGAAACCCAGCTTTCAACCAGCAAATCAAAGAGGTCCCAAGCTCTGCGCAGTGGTGCCTCCTCTTGAGTGAATCAGTTGAATTTCTAGGCTTTTGTCTGTCACTTGAAGCTGATTATTCACTTGCAGAGGTTGACGTTTCTGTTTAGCTTTTGAGCTCTTTGAGCTCAAGTAAGTTAGTTCAAAGTTGAGGTTAATTTCTTGGAGATTATTGGTTCTTAACGACAGCTGGAAATACTTTCATGTCCGTTTTGCCTGAAGTTTTGTTATGATAGAAATATCTGGACTGCTTGCGATTTTAATGCTTCCTTTCGATTTATCTGATGCAAAGCACAACTCCTAAATCAATGCTCCCTCGCTTCCTGAAAAGAACCTGCAATTTTTTTTTTCCAGCATTCAATTTGTTATGTGCTTTTTGTTCTTTGATATTCTAAAATATTTTTATGCTTCATAAAAATTGCTGTTTTCTTTTTTTATTGTTTTCACAGTAATTTAATTTATAATTTATTTTTATGAATTTAAAGACATGTAAATCAAATTATTTATATATTTTTCATAATTTATCTTAATAAATTGAGTTAAATTATAAATTAAAACGTCAAAGTTAAATAATAATTTTTATAGGGAAATAGGATTATAATATATGTATATATATATATATAGAAAGTATAAAAATTTATATTCACACGACTGAACATTTCTAGCTATTATTAGGGGTGTTAATTTTTATAGGGGAAATAGGAATGTATAATATATGGGTTCTATATATAAATCCATGAAAGTATAAAAATTTATATTCACACGACTGAACATTTCTAGCTATTATGTGATTTTAATAGGATTATTTTTAATGGAATCTTTTCTTCAGTGAAAATTTTGGTTAACAATAAGTGCTTAATTTGTGTACCTTTTTATGGATTGAAGGAGTATTAATTAAACATAAACTTTGCATCTGGAATAACATGCTACTGAATACCTGAGAACCGCAAAAAACCGTGAAAATCGGATACCCGCATTTAAGGTACCCGCACTCGGTGGGGCGGATACTATTTTTCTCACTATCCGTCCCGTCCCGTGCACACCCCTAGCTGTTATGTGTTTTTAGGATTTTTTTAATTGAATCTTTTTAGTGAAAATTTTGGTTAACAATAAGTGCTTAATTTGTGTACCTTTTTATGGATTGAAGGAGTATTAATTAAACATAAACTTTGCATCTGGAATAACATGCTACTGACTTGAGAACCTAGCTCATGAGACTCTAAAATTTCTCGTTCAATATGAAGGGTATTGTGGATATTTTCATGAGGTTCGTTGTCTTAAATTCGACTGAAAGCTTGTGAGATTCGATATAGTAGCTAGGTAAGTTCATTTCAACTCGACTCGGTTTCACTCATATAATATGCGAGCTTAAAAATCGGCTCAAGCTCGAGGCTCGTGAAGCTCGGCTCATTAGGCTCATAAGAGCTCGAGCCGGTTTGGCTTGTTTCTAAACCCTACTCTAGCCATTATGTCCTCTTGGAGGAAAAGGTAAAATTTAGGCTTTTTTATCTGATGTCGTTTTTTTTCCAAGATGCAAAAGTTTGGCATCAAATGCAGATTGGTAGAAAGGGGAAGAAATATTAATTTGCCTAAATGTTTTGGCATAAAGGGCTGCAATAAAAGAACATTTACTGTTCACCGATTAAAACTATTGGTTTTACTTACAAGATCCGGGCGAAAATTAAGAGTACTGTATTATTAGATTTTTAAAAGAAAAAGTTTAAAATTTTACAATAATACATTTACAACTATAAATATGAACTATAAAAGATGAAATAATGGTATAAAGTAATAGAGGTAAGAATTAACAAGAATGAACCGCTTTTATGAAAATATTAATTTTTCCTTCATTTTTTTGACATAAAATTGAATAAATTATATGCACAATTTGTTTGAGGTTTAAAGTTTTAAAATATATTTACCTTGACTTTTCCTAATTTTTTATTAGAAATCATTTAGGGAAAATATAAGTTAGAAAGTTTGACCTTTATAAAGTAAAAATGTTGTTCGGTTAAAAAAAAGTAAAAAATGTTGTGCAAGTTTTTTTTAGCATTTACAAAAAATAAAAGAGAGTAAAACATGATATTTTTTGAG
The DNA here is from genome assembly GCA_024586325.1 of Stellera chamaejasme. Taxonomy (NCBI): domain Eukaryota; kingdom Viridiplantae; phylum Streptophyta; class Magnoliopsida; order Malvales; family Thymelaeaceae; genus Stellera; species Stellera chamaejasme. Next base: position 4,835,320 of record CM044986.1, read on the forward strand.
AAATAAGATAGAATATATTGTAAATTTTAGGGATTATCGGGTTAAAATAAATTATTGGTGTTGTATTTTAAAAATTAAAAACCTAATTGCTTTTCATAAAATAAGGTGAAGAGCAAGTATAATTTACTTAAAGAACAAATAAGAATTGTGTTGCAACTCTTAGGAAATTATTCCGGTATAATAAACTACCTCTGTTATAGTTTAAAGTCAAAGATCTAATTGTTTTTCATGAAATAAGGTGAGGACCAAGTGTAATTTTAGTTATAACTATTTCTATACTAAAATGGACATGTAACAACTTCATGTGACAAACTATTTATACACTAAAAATTCTTATTCTTTATTTGCAATATTTTAGGTCAAATACAAATGAAAAAGGACCTTTCTATCGTAAAAAAATTGTACGAGTTTTTTTATACATTCAGAGAAAATTAGAGTTCAAATTGTGATTTTTTTAGAAATAAGGACCAAATTGGAACTTTTAGAAAAATTATTGGGTTAGGTTGCAATATTTTAGGTCAAATACAAATGAGAAAGTCAGACCTTTCTAATGTAAAAAATGTGAGTTTTTTAGCATTTAGAAAAAATTAGAGTTAAAATTGGGTTTCTTGAGAAAGGACCGAATTGGAACTTTTAAAAACTCAGTAACCTAATCGAAAGGACCGAATTGGAACTTTTAAAAACTCAGTAACCTAATCGCTTTTCATAAAATATTGCAAGGATCAAATGTTGTTTTACCATTTTGTAGAGTATATGTGGCAAATAAATTATATTGCCACATGTACCCACCTCATGAAAATCATGAGGTTTTATAGTCTTTATATATTTTTCAGAAGTTTAAAATCTGGAATTCCTCTTACCTTTTTTTAAATTCTTAACTTTTAAAGTCCAAACTATATGTCAAATGAACACACAAAAGTGAAAAAGGAGAATGTTGTGGACAATCACTTGCACAAGTCTCCAATAAGCACTTTTTATTTTGGTGAATTAAAATCAAGTAGATTTATAAAAATGATTATTTGACGAATTTTAAATGGGAGAGTTTACAAGTGACTGATTGGCTGTCTATAACATTTCTCAATCAAAAAAGGGTTTACACATCAAAATGTGTCTCGATTTTTCCACCAGAAATAGTAATGCATTATGCAACTGGTGTCTCGTGATGAACGGTCACTGAACTTTAGTACACTGAATATACCATATTCAGCTATTGAATGTGTACCTAACTGGCCATTCCTTCTAATTTAAACGGAATATATTTGATGTATTCCATTTGTTGATGTTTACATGGTAAGTGTAGCGACGGGGTTTTCGACGGAGTCGCCACCAATCTTTTTGTGATAGGTCGATTGGAAACCTAAACTGGTCCACGAAACTCGAAGGTCCGTTAGTTAATTACATACAAAAATATAATAATTTTCATACGCCCAAATTGGTACCACAGTTGATCTCTATTTTTCTTTCACTTGATTTTAATTTAAAGACAAGGTGTAAAATAAACAAACAAAAACATACCAATGCACGAAAACAAACAACTAATCCATGCATCGCAACATTTCCAATATAAGAAGTTCCATAATTGCAACATAATGAATCAAGCTAAGCTGTACGTTGCCATTAATCGTCCATGCATCTTAGGTGACTAAAGTATATCCATTTCAATTCGTAGTGCCTTAAACAAGAAGACAAAACAAAAGACAAATCCTGAAAGGAAATTTACCCAAAAAAGAACGGAACTTATATCCTTCCCCAATTCGCAATTGGAAAGAGAGACGTTTTCTGGCGCTAGGGCTGCTCTCGACGGCGTCTGACGAGCGATTCGCGAGGAGCACGATGAGGACGGCGACTTTTGACGTCGGGCCGCTGGTGAGATGTCGGACAGGGGGCGAACGCGAGGAGGCTCGAGCGGAGCGCGGCCTCAACCCTTGACGTCGATCGGAGAAGGGCTGCTGTTTCGGCGGAAGACTTTGACCGTAAGCTCGAAGACGACGGAGCCACGATCGGTGGGGCAGATGGGCTAGCGGTGATCGGCAACGGTGCGACTCTACCGGAAAAACGAGTTGGTTGTTTTCTTCCGATTGCTCTGTGGATTTTTCTTTTCTGCTCTGTTGATTTTGTTGCCCCTGAAATCGACTTGTGCTGCTGAGATCGATTATGTGTTGAGGTCAGTTGTTTGCTGCAATTTCGATTTCTTTGTCTTCTGGGATGTTGCTTTTGCCCTTTGTTGGCTGCTGAGATTGGTCTGTTGAATGTGGCTGCCTCTGTTGATAGTTTCGATTCTCTGATTGCTTGTATATGCTGAGATCGACTGCGGCTATTATAGATGGGAGGATCAAACTGCTCCACCTCCTACGAACCTGTAAACCGCTTCGATCGTGCGCGAGGAGTGAAGCTTCAGTCCGCCACGTCGCCGGCGAAACACTCGCCCTCCACGATCATCTGATTCATCTCTGCGCAAAAAACAAGTTTTATGGGAGAATTATTAGGCTAGTGCATGACATTTCTCGAATTATCCAATTTAACCCCGAATTTACCAATTTTATAACTAATGTGCCATTTCTTTTCAATTAGTCACTTGAGTCCTCACATAACGTACTTTTTAAAATCTCGGGACAAAATTGGGTGTCAACATTGCCCCCTTTGCATGATTTATGAGAAATGAAGCGTGCAAAGCAAATTGGCCCAAATTTTGTCCAAATGAATAACAAGAACCTTCTCATTATTCGTGAAGAAAGAAATTTTTCCTTTTTTCGCCTCAATAAGAACCTTCCTATTGAGTTGAATAACGGAAACCTTCCCGCGATTCAGGGCTAGGAACCTTCCTTGCCCCCAGACGTGAGGTCGAAAACCTTCTCGTTTCCTCGGATGGCGATGATAAATGAAGTCAAGGAACCTTCCTTGCTTATCTCAATAAGAACCTTCCTATTGAGTTTGAATAGCGGAAACTTTCCCGCTATTCGAGGTTAAGGAACCTTCCTTACCTCAAAGATGTGAGGTCGAAAACCTTCTCATTTTCCTCTGATAAAGACGATAAATGAAGCGAAGGAACCTTCCTTGCTTCTCTCAATAAGAACCTTCCTATTGAGTTTGAATAGCGGAAACCTTCCCGCTATTCGAGGCTAAGGAACCTTCCTTACCTCAAGGAAAATGCTGCTAGGTAGAGAACTCTCTCTTTTACCACCTAGTTTCGGGTTGCGAGGTAGGGAACCTTCCCTTTTTGCCACCTCAAATTGCTTTTCCTATCTTATCCTGTCCTGAATTTGGGTTACTAGGTAGAGAACTTTCTCTTTTTGCCACCTAGATTTGAATTGCGAGGTAGGGAACCTTCCCTTTTTGCCACCTCAAATTGCTTTTCCTATCTTATCCTGTCCTGAATTTGGGTTACTAGGTAGAGAACTTTCTCTTTTTGCCACCTAGATTTGAATTGCGAGGTAGGGAACCTTCCCTTTTTGCCACCTCGAATTGCTTTTCCTATCTTATCCTGTCCTGAATTTGGGTTACTAGGTAGAGAACTTTCTCTTTTTGCCACCTAGATTTGAATTGCGAGGTAGGGAACCTTCCCTTTTTGCCACCTCGGCTTGTTTTGAGGTAGGGAACCTTCCCTTACCTTTAGTGAATATCTGGGTAATTTGAGATTGATGAGAAGTTCGACAAAACGACTAAACTTCCAAAAATGAGAAATCCGACAAAATGAGTGAAATTTCCAAAAATGCGACGAAGTCTTGACAAAACGACTAAACTTCGAAAAATAACATGAACCTTCTTACCATCTTGGATTGCGAGATGAAACTTTTCTCTGTGGGAATGGATTAAAGAACTTTCCTTACCTGTCCTGATGAAAATTTTGGCTGATCCTGGAAAATGTTAAAAATAGTAAGAATTTTCTTACCATACCGGGAGAGAAACCTTTCTCTCTGACCTTAGGCAAAGCACCATTCCTTCTCTTCGAGTGAAAGATATTCCTAGTTGATATCCTTGATCCCAGATTGCCTTGATTGCCGTTGATCCAAGTCTTTCCTTGATGGCTCCTTGAAAACCTGTATTTGAGAATGAATGATGACAAAGTGCATGATGCCCATGATGCATGACTTTTAAAATTCTTGATGCTTGAAGTGATTTATGAAATCTTCACAAAATCCAAAATGCTCTTCAATGAAAACAAACGGTGCATGATAGATGCAATAACCTTTTCTTAAGCTTACCCCATGGATGCATGTGGTCTTACCTCGCCTTCAAAAGTTTTTCTTTCTCCCCCTTTTCTTTTTTTTTTTGATTCTTTTGGCCTTGAAAACAATCATATGAGTGAATAATTCATTTGCCCCCCAAACGTGATCATAAAATCGTTCATCCTCCTCAACTGTCTTTAAACCATGTCCTTACGTCTGATTCATGCTAATTAATGTTAATAGTTGATCCTTGAAGACAACTCTTATCAATTTGCAGAGCTTGACAAAATATATGATGGTCTTTGTATCATTTTTATAACTCTGTTATTCTTTCCCTTTTCCACTTGAAGAAGTAGAATGTGCGGGGATAGCGAAAGGGCTTCTTAGTATGAAGGATATTTTTGGGTGGACGTCGAGGTGAAGAACAAACATCAGTTGAAAGAATTTTGTAAGGTTAATGCCATCCACTGATGTGGGGTTGGTGAAAAATAGGGTGGTTCAGGCGAAAGGCCTTGTAATGTCACCACTCAGCGACTTGACTTCTTTGAAAAACCTGGTAGTGTCCGTCACGAAATCATCGCCTTATCCAATGAGAACAATCTCAAAATGTTGCCCCCCAATTCTCGTAAAGTGTGGAATTGCTCCTCAGAAACTCGAAAAGAGATTGATAGTGCTTGAGATGTATGTTGCCCCCCGGGTCATTGAGCGGGTGAAAAATGCCTTCATTCTAAACCGCATTCGCAGGTTTTCAGTTTAAATTCCACGACTCACCATTCTTTCATTCATTTTTTTTCTTCTTCTTCTTTTTTTTTTGCTCTCTTTTTTTTTCTGGGCCGGACTTTGTTTGACTTGCGTTTTTTAGTCATTTTCATGCGAGCGTAAATAGTTGTTGCTACCTAGGCCCGATTACTTCTGACTAAAATGCAAAGACAAAATGGCTACTAACGCTACTCTTAACTTCAGCCCTTTTCGAGCTAAAGACAGCGGAATAGAATTTACTTTGACCGTTTTTCCTATATCTTCCTGTTCTCTTTTGAGCCCTGGCTATTGATGTGTCGAAGGCCTTTTGATCTGATGATCTCAAATGTTTTCTTTTCATGCTCCCCCATTTTCGGATAATGAGGTTCTTTGTCAGGAAGAATCTTCGAGATGATTGATGTTGAGAGAGAGCTTTCGAAACTGTTCCCATTACATATAGCGACGTCTTGAGATAACCACTACCAAGTCTTCATCTTAACTCGTTGGTGACATTCTTTATGTTGGGACTGGGTGGAAGGATGGGTTCTATGATGTGATTTTTTTCAGCGAAGGACGCAAAAGTGCGCATTTTACCCATTCACGTATCAAGGGAAACAATAACAGATATCCGTTCAAACAAAGACAATACCCCAGATTCCGGACTCAATCTAGAGAATTCGACTTTCAAGTTATATTGGCAAGCTCCCAAAGATTTGAGTGAATTCAAAGACTTCCCCAATTGATCACCAATTTTCATAGATCGACGTGTTAGGCCTAGCTTAAAGACTACTTGCGAAATTGTATTTCCATGCCATGATCGGGGGTCATCGAACACTTCACATCATAAAATTGTTTTAAAGGTCTTTAATGTTCACATTTTTTTTCATGTTTTTTTTGCAACATGTTCCCACTTTTTAGAATGAAAATTTTCAATTATGAGTCTCGAGAAACAAATGCATGAATGACGTGCAATTTTTAAAAATGTGTCATTACCGGTTAGAAACAAACATGATGCATGCGAATGCCATGAGAGGAAAAAAAAGAAAAAAGAACACCAATTAGTACAATTATGTACAAGTATGAATAACAAATGATGGAATTGACGATTGATGAAAGAAATGGCTCCATTTATACAAAAATATTGGTCGAGTGTAGAGTCCGCACGTGTTCCACCAAGAATTTGATATTGTCTGTTCTTTTGAATCCTTCCCAATCAATTCATGCTAACCACAATCCACACAGACATAAAGATATGACACGTTTGCAAAGCCAGCGATGAAATAATGAGGTTAGTGACACAAATGAAAAAATGTTACTTGATTCACCTCAAGCAAACATCGGGTGTCTGTTCTATTCGGGTCAAATCTAGTGGAAGGAACTATGGTCATTATATGCACGGGTGGATTTCGAAAGAAAAGTCAAAGGTAGGTTCCCGAATCTCTTTTACTAAGTTCTATCGAACTAGAAAAGGCTCAATTCCTTACCCACGAGGGTTATGTAAGGAAGGATTAATTCGGGTCGCAGCTTTCGCGGTTCTATTGGGTGACTACCGCCACACCCGAACAACGCTACTAACTACTACGGTCTAGAGAAAGCGCGGTGACTATTGTCAGACACGACTAGCCTATCCCGGGTGTTTTACAAAAACGAGGTTATAAGGAGCTCGGGAGGAGAGCTCGAAAATGCATGCTTTGTGTGGTGCGTGAGATACAATATATACAATGAAAACACCACACATAAAAATAAAATAAAAATCAAATCAAGTGAAGAGATAAAAAAAAATCAAACCCTTGATGTGGCCAGACTGTCCCCAGTGGAGTCGCCAGCTGTAGCGACGGGGTTTTCGACGGGAGTCGCCACCAATCTTTTTGTGATAGGTCGATTGGAAACCTAAACTGGTCCACGAGAAACTCGAAGGTCCGTTAGTCAATTACATACAAAAATATAATAATTTTCATACGCCCGAAATTGGTACCACAGGTTGATCTCTATTTTTCTTTCACTTGATTTTAATTTAAAGACAAGGTGTAAAATAAACAAACAAAAACATACCAATGCACGAAAACAAACAACTAATCCATGCATCGCAACATTTCCAATATAAGAAGTTCCATAATTGCAACATAATGAATCAAGCTAAGCTGTACGTTGCCATTAATCGTCCATGCATCTTAGGTGACTAAAGTATATCCATTTCAATTCGTAGTGCCTTAAACAAGAAGACAAAACAAAAGACAAATCCTGAAAGGAAATTTACCCAAAAAGAACGGAACTTATATCCTTCCCCAATTCGCAATCGGAAAGAGAGACGTTTTCTGGCGCTTGGGCTGCTCTCGACGGCGTCTGACGAGCGATTCGCGAGGAGCACGATGAGGACGGCGACTTTTGACGTCGGGCCGCTGGTGAGATGTCGGACAGGGGGCGAACGCGAGGAGGCTCGAGCGGAGCAGCGGCCTCTAACCCTTGACGTCAGATCGGAGAAGGGCTGCTGTTTCGGCGGAAGACTTTGACCGGAAGCTCGAAGACGACGGAGCCACGATCGGTGGGGCAGATGGGCTAGCGGTGATCGGCAACGGTGCGACTCTACCGGAAAAACGAGTTGGTTGTTTTCTTCCGATTGCTCTGTGGATTTTTCTTTTCTGCTCTGTTGATTTTGTTGCCCCTGAAATCGACTTGTGCTGCTGAGATCGATTATGTGTTGAGGTCAGTTGTTTGCTGCAATTTCGATTTCTTTGTCTTCTGGGATGTTGCTTTTGCCCTTTGTTGGCTGCTGAGATTGGTCTGTTGAATGTGGCTGCCTCTGTTGATAGTTTCGATTCTCTGATTGCTTGTATATGCTGAGATCGACTGCGGCTATTATAGATGGGAGGATCAAACTGCTCCACCTCCTACGAACCTGTAAACCGCTTCGATCGTGCGCGAGGAGTGAAGCTTCAGGTCCGCCCACGTCGCCGGCGAAACACTCGCCCTCCACGATCATCTGATTCATCTCTGCGCAAAAAACAAGTTTTATGGGAGAATTATTAGGCTAGTGCATGACATTTCTCGAATTATCCAATTTAACCCCGAATTTACCAATTTTATAACTAATGTGCCATTTCTTTTCAATTAGTCACTTGAGTCCTCACATAACGTACTTTTAAAAAATCTCGGGACAAAATTGGGTGTCAACAGCTGCCCCCCCTTTGCATGATTTATGAGAAATGAAGCGTGCAAAGCAAATTGGCCCAAATTTTGTCCAGCGAATAACAAGAACCTTCTCATTATTCGTGAAGAAAAGAAACTTTTCCTTTCTTCGCCTCAATAAGAACCTTCCTATTGAGTTGAATAACGGAAACCTTCCCGCGATTCAGGGCTAGGAACCTTCCTTGCCCCCAGACGTGAGGTCGAAAACCTTCTCGTTTCCTCGGATGGCGATGATAAATGAAGTCAAGGAACCTTCCTTGCTTATCTCAATAAGAACCTTCCTATTGAGTTTGAATAGCGGAAACTTTCCCGCTATTCGAGGTTAAGGAACCTTCCTTACCTCAAAGATGTGAGGTCGAAAACCTTCTCGTTTCCTCTGATAAAGACGATAAATGAAGCGAAGGAACCTTCCTTGCTTCTCTCAATAAGAACCTTCCTATTGAGTTTGAATAGCGGAAACCTTCCCGCTATTCGAGGCTAAGGAACCTTCCTTACCTCAAAGAAAATGCTGCTAGGTAGAGAACTCTCTCTTTTTACCACCTAGTTTCGGGTTGCGAGGTAGGGAACCTTCCCTTTTTGCCACCTCAAATTGCTTTTCCTATCTTATCCTGTCCTGAATTTGGGTTACTAGGTAGAGAACTTTCTCTTTTTGCCACCTAGATTTGAATTGCGAGGTAGGGAACCTTCCCTTTTTGCCACCTCAAATTGTTTTTCCTATCTTATCCTGTCCTGAATTTGGGTTACTAGGTAGAGAACTTTCTCTTTTTGCCACCTAGATTTGAATTGCGAGGTAGGGAACCTTCCCTTTTTGCCACCTCGAATTGCTTTTCCTATCTTATCCTGTCTTGAATTTGGGTTACTAGGTAGAGAACTTTCTCTTTTGCCACCTAGATTTGAATTGCGAGGTAGAGAACCTTCCCTTTTGCCACCTCGGCTTGTTTTGAGGTAGGGAACCTTCCTTACCTTTAGTGAATATCTGGGTAATTTGAGTTTGATGAGAAGTTCGACAAAACGACTAAACTTCCCGAAATGAGAAATTCGACAAAATGAGCAAATTTCCCAAAATGCGACGAAGTCTTGACAAAACGACTAAACTTCGAAAAATAACATGAACCTTCTTACCATCTTGGATTGCGAGATGAAACTTTTCTCTGTGGGAATGGATTAAAGAACTTTCCTTACCTGTCCTGATGAAAATTTTGGCTGATCTGGAAAATGTTAAAAATAGTAAGAATTTTCTTACCATACCGGGAGAGAAACCTTTCTCTCTGACCTTAGGCAAAGCACCATTCCTTCTCTTCGAGTGAAAGATATTCCTAGTTGATATCCTTGATCCCAGATTGCCTTGATTGCCGTTGATCCAAGTCTTTCCTTGATGGCTCCTTGAAAACTGTATTTGAGAATGAATGATGACAAAGTGCATGATGCCCATGATGCATGACTTTTAAAATTCTGATGCTTGAAGTGATTTATGAAATCTTCACAAAATCCAAAATGCTCATCAATGAAAACAAACGGTGCATGATAGATGCAATAACCTTTTCTTAAGCTTACCCCATGGATGCATGTGGTCTTACCTCGCCTTCAAAAGTTTTTCTTTCTTCCCCTTTTCTTCTTTTTTTTTTTGATTCTTTTGGCCTTGAAAACAATCATATGAGTGAATAATTCACTTGCCCCCAAACGTGATCATAAAATCGTCCATTCTCCTCAAATATCTTTAAACCATATCCTTACGTCTGATCCATGCCCATTAATGTCGATGGTTGATCCTTAAACACAACTCTTATCAATTTGCAGAGCTTGACAAAATATATGATGGTCTTTGTATCATTTTTATAACTCTGTTATTCTTTCCCTTTTCCACTTGAAGAAGTAGAATGTGCGGGGATAGCGAAAGGGCTTCTTAGTATGAAGGATATTTTTGCGTGGACGTCGAGGTGAAGAACAAACATCAGTTGAAAGAATTTTGTAAGGTCAATGCCATCCACTGATGTGGGGTTGGTGAAAAATAGGGTGGTTCAGGCGAAAGGCCTTGTAATGTCACCACTCGACTTGACTTCTTTGAAAAACCTGGTAGTATCCGTCACGAAATCATCGTCTTATCCAATGAGAACAATCTCAAAATGTTGCCCCCCAATTCTCGTAAAGTGTGGAATTGCTCCTCAGAAACTCGAAAAGAGATTGATAGTGCTTGAGATGTATGTTGCCCCCCGGGTCATTGAGCGGGTGAAAAATGCCTTCATTCTAAACCGCATTCGCAGTTTTCAGTTTAAATTCCACGACTCACCATTCTTTCATTCATTTTTTTTCTTCTTCTTCTTTTTTTTTTGCTCTCTTTTTTTTTCTGGGCCGGACTTTGTTTGACTTGCGTTTTTTAGTCATTTTCATGCGAGCGTAAATAGTTGTTGCTACCTAGGCCCGATTACTTCTGACTAAAATGCAAAGACAAAATGGCTACTAACGCTACTCTTAACTTCAGCCCTTTTCGAGCTAAAGACAGCGGAATAGAATTTACTTTGACCGTTTTCCTATATCTTCCTGTTCTCTTTTGAGCCACGGCTATTGATGTGTCGAAGGCCTTTTGATCCGATGATCTCAAATGTTTTCTTTTCATGCCCCCCCATTTTCGGATAATGAGGTTCTTTGTCAGGAAGAATCTTCGAGATGATTGATGTTGAGAGAGAGCTTTCGAAACTGTTCCCATTAGATATAGCGACGTCTTCGAGATAACCACTACCAAGTCTTCATCTTAACTCGTTGGTGACATTCTTTATGTTGGGACTGGGTGGAAGGATGGGTTCTATGATGTGATTTTTTTCAGCGAAGGACGCAAAAGTGCGCATTTTACCCATTCACGTATCAAGGGAAACAATAACAGATATCCGTTCAAACAAAGACAATACCCCAGATTCCGGACTCAATCTAGAGAATTCGACTTTCAAGTTATATTGGCAAGCTCCCAAAGATTTGAGTGAATTCAAAGACTTCCCCAATTGATCACCAATTTTCATAGATCGACGTGTTAGGCCTAGCTTAAAGACTACTTGCGAGAAATTGTATTTCCATGCCATGATCGGGGGTCATCGAACACTTCACATCATAAAATTGTTTTAAAGGTCTTTAATGTTCACATTTTTTTTCATGTTTTTTTTGCAACATGTTCCCACTTTTTAGAATGAAAATTTTCAATTATGAGTCTCGAGAAACAAATGCATGAATGACGTGCAATTTTTAAAAATGTGTCATTACCGGTTAGAAACAAACATGATGCATGCGAATGCCATGAGAGGAAAAAAAAGAAAAGAAAAAAGAACACCAATTAGTACAATTATGTACAAGTATGAATAACAAATGATGGAATTGACGATTGATGAAAGAAATGGCTCCATTTATACAAAAATATTGGTCGAGTGTAGAGTCCGGTACGTGTTCCACCAAGAATTTGATATTGTCTGTTCTTTTGAATCCTTCCCAATCAATTCATGCTAACCACAATCCACACAGATTACAGCATATGACACGTTTGCAAAGCCAGCGATGAAATAATGAGGTTAGTGACACAAATGAAAAAATGTTACTGATTCACCTCAAGCAAACATCGGGTGTCCTGTTCTATTCGGGTCAAATCTAGTGGAAGGAACTATGGTCATTATATGCACGGGTGGATTTCGAAAGAAAAGTCAAAGGTAGGTTCCCGAATCTCTTTTACTAAGTTCTATCGAACTAGAAAAGGCCCAATTCCTTACCCACGAGGGTTATGTAAGGAAGGATTAATTCGGGTCGCAGCTTTCGCGGTTCTATTGGGTGACTACCGCCACACCCGAACAACGCTACTAACTACTACGGTCTAGAGAAAGCGCGGTGACTATTGTCAGACACGACTAGCCTATCCCGGGTGTTTTACAAAAACGAGGTTATAAGGAGCTCGGGAGGAGAGCTCGAAAATGCATGCTTTGTGTGGTGCGTGAGCTACAATATATACAATGAAAACACCACACATAAAAATAAAATAAAAATCAAATCAAGTGAAGAGATAAAAAAAATCAAACCCTTGACGTGGCCGGACTGTCCCCAGCGGAGTCGCCAGCTGTAGCGACGGGGTTTTCGACGGGAGTCGCCACCAATCTTTTTGTGATAGGTCGATTGGAAACCTAAACTGGTCTACGAGAAACTCGAAGGTCCGTTAGTCAATTACATACAAAAATATAATAATTTTCATACGCCCGAAATTGGTACCACAGGTTGATCTCTATTTTTCTTTCACTTGATTTTAATTTAAAGACAAGGTGTAAAATAAACAAACAAAAACATACCAATGCACGAAAACAAACAACTAATCCATGCATCGCAACATTTCCAATATAAGAAGTTCCATAATTGCAACATAATGAATCAAGCTAAGCTGTACGTTGCCATTAATCGTCCATGCATCTTAGGTGACTAAAGTATATCCATTTCAATTGTAGTGCCTTAAACAAGAAGACAAAACAAAAGACAAATCACGAAAGGAAATTTACCCAAAAAGAACGGAACTTATATCCTTCCCCAATTCGCAATCGGAAAGAGAGACGTTTTGCGCTAGGCTGCTCTCGACGGCGTCGACGAGCGATTCGCGAGAGCACGATGAGGACGGCGACTTTTGACGTCGGGCCGGGTGAGATGTCGGACGGGGCGAACGCGAGGAGGCTCGAGCGGAGCAACGGCCTCTAACCCTTGACGCCGATCGGAGAAGGGCTGCTGTTTCGGCGGAAGACTTTGACCGAAGCTCGAAGACGACGGAGCAACGATCGGTGGGGCAGATGGGCTAGCGGTGATCGGCAACGGTGCGACTCTACCGGAAAACGAGTTGGTTGTTTTCTTCCGATTGCTCTGTGGATTTTTCTTTTACGCTCTGTTGATTTTGTTGCCCTGAAATCGACTTGTCTTCTTGAGATCGATTATGTGTTGAGGTCAGTTGTTTGCTGCAATTTCGATTTCTTTGTCTTCTGGGATGTTGCTTTTGCCCTTTGTTGGCTGCTGAGATTGGTCTGTTGAATGTGGCTGCCTCTGTTGATAGTTTCGATTCTCTGATTGCTTGTATATGCTGAGATCGACTGCGGCTATTATAGATGGGAGGATCAAACCGCTCCACCTCCTACGAACTTGTAAACCGCTTCGATCGTGCGCGAGGAGTGAAGCTTCAGTCCGCCCACGTCGCCGCGAAACACTCGCCCTCCACGATCATCCGATTCATCTCTGCGCAAAAACAAGTTTTATGGGAGAATTATTAGGCTAGTGCATGACATTTCTCGAATTATCCAATTTAACCCCGAATTTACCAATTTTATAACTAATGTGCCATTTCTTTTCAATTAGTCACTTGAGTCCTCACATAACGTACTTTTAAAAATCCCGGGACAAAATTGGGTGTCAACGGTAAGGTATGTTTGAATAGTCGATTGAATTGGGTAAAACGTCAGAATTGAGGTTTAAGGTTCGTGGGTGTCTATTTATCACATATGTGGAAAAACACACACCATAAAAATGTCAAATTTACCCTCTTAATAAATCTTTATGAAGGGTGTTTTAGTCTTTTAGTTTATTAGATTAGTTAGTTAAGTTAGTTAATTAATAGTACATTTAGGTAGGTGTTTTTCCACATATGTGGTAAATAAACGGACTCTTAAGGTTCATATTCCGAACCGATTTAATAAGACACTTTAGGTTATAATTTCCCGCTCAATCCACCCTGTTCTTCCGACTACAATCTCACGGAGTGGCTAAGTTTGTTCGAAATTTCAGTGTTTGATGCAATCGGACAAATTCAGTGGCTAAGTCATCATGATTTGGAAAGTTCAAGAGCAGTTTTAGTGCTTTTTGTAAAACAAAAACAAGGAAATAACTGATAAAGACGACTCCATATCGTTTAGAGCATCTACAACAATATTAATTAATTTTAAGTTAAATTGAAGTCAAAATGAAGAAAAAAAACTATTTTGACTAGTGAGTTTAACATTGTCACCATATCAATGTTAACTATTATAGGTAGTCATATTTATAATTAAGTTGAAATCAACCATATTTATTTTTTGACTAGCAACAAATTCTCTCTTTTCACTCCTAAATTTGGAGAGCCAAATAACAAAAACTATTATGGGTAGCATGACAGCTAGTATTGCTGGATCAAAGATTTGTGCATTTTTTCTATTTTTATTAGTTATATTTGACTTAGGAGTGTCACAACTAGTATTGTTGTATATGCTCTTAGAGGAAAAGCCAATGGCTTAACACTTTCGGTTTATACGCACACGTGTGACATCTATGCTTTGCCCAATCTTAAAACTATAATTACGATTGTGCCATTACGTGAAACATCCAAGTTATAAGGGTACTCTCGTAATTTGACATGGCACACGCTTGAGAAGGCTTAAGCCTTCGGCTTAACGGTGCAAAGCCCTGCCAAATGGGCTCTTAGTGTAAGTAATAGATTAGATTTCAGCTTCGCTGACTTGGACACTTTGAAAATGCTCAAGTCTTTGATATATCGCGACATAAATTTTTCTTTTATCTTATCTTCACACAAGACTTTTTCTCTCAAGAAACTTATAGTTCTGTTCTTGCCTGTAAAGACTTGACTAAGTTGACTTGCTTTCACGACAAGCTAGCCAAGAGATTTATCCGCCTAGCCAGAAATGGCCTTGCTTGCACTGTTTCTTATCATCTGTTTCTCTGTGTTTCAAACCGTCCACAACAATGAATTTTATTCAAATTCCAGTCATTTCATCTCAGATTGCATAGAAATTGAGGGGCAAATCCTTGTGAGCTTCAAACAAGGTCTTAAAGATCCTACTGGCAAGCTTTCTTCATGGCGCGGCGAAGATTGCTGCAAATGGTCAGGTGTTAGCTGCAGCAATCGGACTGGTCATGTCACTAAACTTGATCTTAGAAGCTCAAATGATCAGTTTGCAGACCTAACGGGTACGCTGAACCCCTTACTTTTCGACTTGAAACACTTGACTTACTTGGATCTGAGTGGCAACGATTTTGAGAGCAGTGGAATCCCGAGCTCCATAGGTTCGATGAGGAGGCTAAGATACCTTAACCTCTCTCTTGCATCCTTTTCAGGGATGGTTCCACCTCATTTTGGAAATCTCTCAAACTTGTTGTACCTCGATCTTCATGCATCGCAGTATTCGAACATGTATGGTTCGAACATTTGGCTGGATGATCTGAATTGGTTATCGGGGTTAACTATGTTGAAGTATCTGAATTTAGGATATATAAATCTTAGTTCAGCATCAACTGGTTGGTTGCAGGCAATGAGCTCACTGTCTTCTGTTGAAGAATTGCATTTGCCTGGTTGCTATCTCCATGACCTCCCTCAGTCTCCCCTTGTTCCAAATTTCACCTCTCTCTCAGTTCTGAATCTCACAGATAATGGCTTCAACACTACCCTCCCAAGTTGGTTGTTGAATATAACTACCCTTAAACACCTCAGCTTGAAAAATGTTGGAATAACAAACTCCATAGACAGTATTCAATGGAAGCACCTCTGTGATTTGCAAAGTCTAGACCTTTCATCAAATGGTATGAGTGGAGAAATCACCAGATTCATTCACAATCTCTCCAGCTGCAGCAACGTTAGCATGACAGAACTGCAGCTGTCATTCAACAATTTGCATGGGCAGCTACCTGAATTATTAGGCCAACTCAAGAATTTAAGGACTCTGTGTCTTACTGAAAACAAGATTTCAGGTCCGCTTCCAGCATCTGTGGGGAACCTTTCACACCTGAAGGTATTGTACTTGGCCTATAATGAATTGAATGGTACCCTCCCCAGAAGTATTGGACAACTTGAAGAGCTGGTCACATTAAATCTTCTTGGAAATTATTGGGATGGTGTCATAACTGAAGTTCATTTCCTCAACTTGAAAAGTTTGAAGATCTTCAGATTATCATCTTGGAACAAGTCTCTAGCTTTTGATGTAAGGTCAAATTGGGTTCCGAGTTTTAATCTTACGTTCATTTGGATACATCACTGTCAAATGGATCCCCAATTCCCTCTATGGCTGAAAACTCAGAGACAACTAAATTATGTTCTTCTTGAGGAAGTTGGTATTAGTGGGGAAATACCAAATTGGTTTTGGAAGCTCAGTCCACAGCTCATGCAATTAAGCCTTTACAACAACAAGCTAAGTGGAAAGCTTCCAAAGTTACTACAGTTTGCCCCATATGCTCTTTTAGTGGACCTAAGCTGCAACTTGTTTAGTGGCTCACTTCCTAGTTGCTCTCCAGTAGATTATCTCCTCTTGGGGAACAACTTATTTTCAGGAGCAATCCCCGCAACAATTGGTTCCCAAATACCAATATCAAAGGGTTTGGACCTCTCTCAAAACTCTCTGATTGGTGATATCCCAAAATCCATTGGCAAATTAACAAACTTGGTTTTCCTGTCTCTTTCAAGTAACAAGCTTACAGGAGAGATCCCTCAGTTGAAAGGCTTGCATAAGTTATGTACACTAGATCTATCCAACAACCATTTGGTTGGTAGGATTCCGGAGTCACTATGTTCGCTCCCTAAGCTTAGTAAACTGATATTGAACAACAACAATCTTTCTGGGAATCTCAATGCCTTAAGGAATTGCACTCACTTGTCCAAACTTAGCATTGGAGACAATCATTTCACTGGAAACATACCTAGATGGATTGGAGAGACAATGCACTCCTTGTCTATATTGAGTCTTCGAAGGAACTTTTTCAGTGGAGCCATTCCTGATAAGCTATGCCAGCTTCCATCTCTTCACATTTTAGACCTTAGTAATAATAATTTATCAGGGACAATCCCTTCATGTGTTGGCAGTTTAACAGGTTTAAGTACCATTGTGCCATATACTCGAATCCTTGACTCAAAGGGTTACATCGAAGAAATGGAGTTGAATGTCCAGGGTAGAACAATAAACTATACCACAACACTTGATCTAGTGAACATCATTGACCTGTCACGAAACAATTTGATAGGAGAGATACCAGAAGGAATAGCAAACCTCTTTAGATTAGGTACGCTCAACTTGTCCCACAATCAACTGTCTGGAAAAGTAACTGACAAGATCGGGTTCCTAACGTTGTTAGAAACTCTTGATCTTTCTTTCAACCATCTATCTGGACCAATTCCAGCAAGTGTTGTAGGATTGACAGCATTAAGCCATTTGAACTTGTCATACAACAACCTGTCAGGACTTATTCCATCAGCCAATCAATTCCAGACCTTGCAAGACCCGTCAGTTTATGCAGGTAACTTGTACCTCTGTGGCTCTCCTTTGCCTGGAAACTGTTCTACTCTAGACAATGAGGATCCTAAACGGAAAGCCAAAGGTGTCGATGAAAATGATGAGAATGGTCTTGATAGACTATGGTTCTACTTAGGGCTTGCACCAGGATTTATTGTTGGATATTTGGCTGTTTGTTGCCCTTTAGCAATTAAGAAGTCCTGGAGGCACCGATATTTTCGATCCCTTGACAATGTGAAAGATCGAATGCATGTTGCAGTTGTCTTGTGTTTGGCTCGATGCAGTAGGAAGTTGAAGGGTGAAGCTCCCTAATTGTGTTTATGAGTATGCAGTTGGTTGCTAGTTTCATAGTTAAAGGCTTCATCTGGTTTTGTACCTATTTGTATTTATAGAAACTTATATGTGTATTTGTGTACAAATCAGACAGGCACTATAAAGCCTGTCTAGTTTGATAAGGCTTATCTGTCTAGCACCGAGATTTTTGTGCTGCATGAAAGCTTTTTAGCAGGAATATCTATTTTGACTGTTTTGTGAGGAAATAGTGAGATGAAGAAGTTATAAAATTTTCATCATTATATGAAATTGTCATCTCTTCCATGGAAAAAATTCAAAACGAATGCTAACCAGGAAAATGACTGTCAGGCTAACGATGAAGTTTCAAGGCCATCAAAGGCTTGCAAAAAGACCCGAACTGGTTGCCTGCAGTTTGTGCAACAATATGATTCTGTATTCCAGAATTGGAATTTAATGTGTTGTTCAGAGTTTTTGATGTGTAGTACACAAAGAATGTTGTTTTTTCACATTTTTCTAGCTAAATGAAATTTGTTCATAGCATAAATTTGGAGCTTTTTAGGCAAAGGCTGAATATTAAAGCCATCAGGTATTATAGCAGTGGTGTTACTATCAAATGGTTCCCAAGTTTTCTGTCACTGAAAGCCCAGGAACAACTCACTTCTCTTCCCTTGATGAAGTTGATATCAATGGGGAATTACCAGATTGGTTTTGGAAGCTACACAACTGAAAAAGTTGAGCCTGTACAATAACAAGCTAAGTGGAAAGCTTCCCAAGTCACACCTAAGTTATAGTAACTTGTTTAAAGGCCCAATTCCCCATTTTTCTCTAATAGAAAGTCTCCATCTAAGGAACAAGTCAATGTCAGGACCAATATGTTAACTTTTGAGTTTGATGCCTATGTAACTTATCTATTTTCATAGACTCAATATATAGAAAGTTAGAAACTGATGTAAACAAGCACACATTACAACAAGGGAAGATCAATTGCCCTATTCAACATGCATGGTACTATGAAGGATAGGGGAGGTACCCGTTTAATCTCCTGTCATCATACTTGTACTCATTGCTTAGGCATAGTAGCTTGTACCACTTGACATGATTTCTTTAGTACCACTGGAAACACTTTCAAGATGCTCTTCGAACTTCCAGTCTTTGAGGTATCCAGGCTTGCTGGTGGTGGTGGTGATGCTTACTTGTAAGTCTCCCGAAAGCATAGCCACCACGCGGGACATTGCAGGCCTCTGTGATGGTGACGCTTGAGTGCATAAAAGAGCTACTTTTATCATTCGTTTCACTTCTTCATCGTCGTATTCTGATAAACTTGGGTCAACGAGTTCAATTCCGTGGTCCGTTTCATGCAATTCCCAGGCCTGAGCAGCAGGAGTAAATGTTAGGAACTTGTATCTATATAATGCTTCATGAGTTATATATGCACAAACAAGACCAAGGCCATCTAAAGTTTGCATCCCCTCTTCCTCAAAACATACTGACAAACTTTCAAGCAGATACATCTTGTCTCTGCATAAACTCGAGTCAGAGTTGGGCCTTCCGCTGACAATCTCTAGAGCAACAACACCGAAAGAAAACACATCGGTCTTCTCTGTAAGGTGCCCAAGCATGGCATACTCTGGCGCAAGGTACCCGCTACATTTGCAAAGGAAGCAAGAGGAAAAGGAAATAGTTTAGCAATTTGGGACTCTATAAGAAAACTAAGGATACATTGTTGGTTTTGCTTAATCTTACATAGTCCCTGCAACACGAGTGCTCATGTGGGTCATTTTATCATCATATAGCTTGGCTAAACCGAAATCTGAAATCTTGGGGTTCAGATCTGCATCGAGCAAAATGTTACTGGACTTCACATCCCGATGTACAATTCTCAGTCTTGACTCCTCATGAAGATACGCTAGACCTCTTGCAATTCCCATGCATACATCAAAACGTGTTGGCCAATCAAGGTTTAAGCTTCTATCTGCCTCAGAATTCACAAGTAATGAGATCCAACATCTGCATATCCACAAAAGGAAGAAAGTATCTATTCCAAATACAATATAAGTTGGCTTACCAAATAGTGCTTTATCTAGACTTTTGTTTTCCAGATACTCATAGACAAGGAGGTGTTGATCTACTTCAATACAGCACCCTTAAAGTTTCACAAGGTTACGATGTTGTACCCCAGACATTGTTGCGATTTCCATAATAAATTCGCTCTTCCCCTGCCGAGAAGCTACAGACAAATTCCGTAAATGGCGTTTACCGCGGTATTTACCGCGCAGTAGGCTGCGGTAAACGTGTTTTCTCTACGTAGTGTATGTAGCTGGTAACAAAACTAATTTTCAATGGTTTTGGCAAAATCAAAAATAAAAATAAAAATAGAAATATTAGAGTCTAAATTAAGGCATCTTTGGGAAAGAAAAAAATAACACACTTATGACATACAGTTGTGTGATATGGCAAGTGGAGGAGTTTTGGTAGAAGCAATCACACTTGATGAAGGGGTTGAAGTTGGTATCGTCTATGAGAGTGCTGCCATCCACTGCGGCCCGGAACATACATCGCCACTCATATTCCACTGCCTTTCATTCGCAGATATTCCCCATTGCCGAAACATCGAATTCAGTGCCCAGCCTGCACCCACAAAAAAATGTTCATTCATAGCCAGTTCATATAGTAATTAACATGGAGATCTCATGTTCAAAAGCAGCCATGCCATGGCATGGGCGAAAATTGAACGAACCTTTCGAATGATTAAAAGCTCGTTCATGGTTCGTTTGAATAGTTATCAAACCAAACTTGAACAAATTTCTAAACTCGATACATATTTCAAATCAAGCTTGAACATCTAGCTGCTCAACTTGGCTCAACTTTCAGCTTGAGCTCGATACAAATTTCAATATGAACAACCTAGTGTTCAACTCGCTCGTTTTCAGCCCTAGCTATAGACATAGACAGAGAGAGAGAGACGAGCAAGAATGTACCTTCAGCAGGGTGAGTGGTTGGCTGAGCTTGGCCAAGATCAAGGCACAAAACTAGAACCAAAAGTGCAGTACTAAACAGCATTTGCAGTTCCATAATGATCTTCAAAGTGTGTACTGCAGATCACAAAGCTTTGTCTATATATATATACATAGTGCATGCTTGGGCCACCACCATTAACAATATGAGTTGCCCCCACCAGTGCACTTAAGCTTGGTTTTTGCAACTGTCAGTTCTGAGCAATCTTCTTCTCCACTTCTAAATATCCACTATCTTATCCGAGGTTGCAAGTTGCAAGTCTGTCTAAAACTTTCAACCACAACCATTTCTCATGTGAATGAGCTTTTCATAGAACATACTGTACGAGGGATGACAGTACAGTCTTCCTAACAAAACAGCCCTCAAACTTGTTCAAGTTCGCTATTTTGTACTGTAACCTTTAACAAAAGTTGACTAGCCCATCGACTTTTTTCGATGGAAAGATTCAATATTGGAAAGTGCCAAAGTCAAAAAGGGAAACTTTTGTGCTCTAACCTGTGTCAGACTTGAGCCCAGATTTCATGGTAATGCGATATAGCACAAGAAGTTAAACCCATAATTCACAAGCAGTGTAAGATGATGAACTCATGGATGTCAATTTTGCTTTTTCATGTTAATCACCATTCTATATATGGTTTAAAAATTTCTTCTTGGACAAGTCTCCATGCTAAATTACCACCACCTCCCCACTTTTCTCCAATGGGAAGTATCCATCCAAGGAACAACTCATTTACAGGACCAATATATTGACATTTAAGTTTCATGCTATGTAACTTATCTATTGTCAAACATTCGGTACACAAAAAAAGTTTGAAACTAATATAAACAAGCAAACATTACGATGAGGGCAGATCATTTGCCTATCCAACATGCATGGTACTATCAATAGTAGGGGAGCTACCCATGGTATCTTCTGCCATCATACTTGTTGAATTGGTATAGTAGGTTGTACCACTTGACATGATTTTTTTATTACTACTAGAAAAACTGTCAAGGTGATCTTCAAACTTCCAGTCTGTGAGGTATCCAGGCTTGGTGGTGGTGATGGTTACATCTAAGTCTCCTGAAAGCATAGCCACCACACGGGACATTGCAGGCCTCTGTGATGGTGATGCTTGTGTGCATAAAAGAGCGACTCTTATCATCTGCTTCGCTTGTTCATCGTTGTGTTCTGATAAACATGGGTCAACTAGTTCTATTGCGCGGTCTGTTTCATGCAATTCCCAAGCCTGAGAAGCAAAAGTAAATATTAAAGGAACTTGTATAATGCACCATGAGTTTCACTCCCTCCATCATCCCAGCAAATTTGATACATTTTTCTTTTTGGTTATCCCAGCAAAAGTAGATATTAAAGGAACTTGTATCTATATAATGCCCCATGAGTTTTACTCCCACCATCCCAGCCAATATGATACATTTCTTTTTTTGATATCCCAGTAAAACTGATACGCTTCTATTTTTAAAAACCTTTTCACATAAACTTTAGCTTACTACCTTCAATTTCTCTTTCCACTAAAAAAAGTTACTTTTATCTTATATGTCAACTTTACTCTATTATCCTCAAGTCAACAATATAATTAATCTCCATGCCCAGTCCAATGTATCAACTATCCTGGGATGGACGGAGTATATGCATAAGAAGGACCATGGCCATCTAAAGTTGCAACCCCTCCTTCCTTAAAACATATTGAAAAATCTTTCTTACCCATTCAAGCAGATACATCTTGTCTTGACCTAAATTCGAGTCCGAGTTGGGCCTTCCGCTGACAAGCTCTAGAGTAACAACTCCGAAAGCAAACACATCGGTCTTCTCTGTAAGGTGTCCAAGCATGGCATACTCTGGTGCAAGGTACCCACTACATTGGCAATGGAAACAAGAAGCAACGAAAAAAGTTACACAATTTGAAACTATATAAGGAAACTAGGAATGCATTGCTGGTTCTTCTGAAGCTTACACAGTCCCTGCAACACGAGTGCTCATGTGGGTCATTTTATCATCATATAGCTTGGCTAATCCGAAATCTGAAATCTTGGGGTTCAGATCTGCATCGAGCAAAATGTTACTGGACTTCACATCTCGATGTACAATTCTCAGTCTTGACTCCTCGTGAAGATAAGCTAAACCTCTTGCAACTCCCATGCATACATCAAAACGTGTTGGCCAATCAAGGTGTAAGCTTCTATCTGCCTCAAAGAATTCACATGCAAGTTATGAGATCCAACATTTGGCTATCCACAAAAGGAAGAGTATCTATTCTTAATTCAGTAAAAGTTGGCATACCGAACAGTGCTTTATCTAAACTTTTGTTTTCCAGATACTCACAGACAAGGAGGTGGTGGTCTGCTTCAATACAGCACCCGTAAAGTTTCACAAGGTTACGATGTTGTACCCCGGATATTGTTGCAATTTCCGTGATAAACTGGCTCTTCCCTTGCCGAGAAGCTACAGATAATTGCTTTACCGCAATTGTTCTCCCATCACTAAGCTTTCCCTACAAATTTGCATGTACCCAAATCAAGAGTACTACATACAAAATGTTCAGATTTGTTTCATAATGTGTAGGCATTTGATTATTCGGTTACGAACTTTACAATGACAATGACATGGTTTAGTGAAGGTAGTACTTGTCTCTTTGTAACATGGTGAGGACTCTCTTTCATTAATCAGTTTTCATGGATGTATTAAAATGCATTCACATGTCATTTTAGGAATGCATAAGGTACTGCATTATATTCCCCCAGTCATCTTGTTATGGGTAAAACCATTTTTAGGCCTAAGACTATTTAGACCTAAAACATTTCGAGTTTTTATTTTTATTATTTTTGAAGACAGAGGTGTCCCCACCTTTTTTGGTGAGACTAATCCCATGTAGGGAGCAATCGCAGCAACCCACCGCCACGGCTCCCCATTTAAATCACGAGTTGAATCCAGGGGGAATCGAACCCGAGACCGTGCGCCTAACCACACAGCCCCTTGTTCGCCCTTACCACTGGGCCACCTCATGGGTGGGTATTTCGAGTTTTTATTGAAGGTATAATTATTTGTGATGCTATTTAAAATTTTAACAAATGCTTAAGGTTAACGCCTAAAACGTTTTTTAGGTTTTATCAAGTTAAACCTCAAACTTAGTTTTTCTTTGGTGATTTTTTACATTTAGGTCTTACATGAGATATTGAGAAGTTTTAGACCTAACTTGCAAAAATGTGAAAAGGGTAAGGCCTATAAGTGCATTTCCCCTCTTCTGAGTAGATCAAAATGGAAGGGAGAAGTGCCCATAAACAAAGACGTCATCATATATATATATATATAATATATATATATATATATACATACCTTGTACACCGGTCCAAATCCTCCCTCTCCAAGTTTATTTGCAGAACTGAAATCATCTGTAGCAGTCTTCAGTTCGCTGTAGCTAAAAGTATATGGTTTCATATCCATTCCACTGAGTTCTGCACAGTGAATTAGAAAACAAGTCACTGCTATGGAACTGTGCATCAGAACAATGATATACTCGTAGATGCATGTTATTGCAGCATGGATTCATATATGAGGACAGAAACACTATTAACAGAAGTATAAAGTTAGAGTCTACCATCTTCTTCAGTGTTACTTGATCTTCTTCTAAGGAAGAGAAATGCCACAACAGCCAAACAGCTAACAACTCCAACACCGACAATAATTCCCACAAGCAAACCAGTTCTACTATCATTCGGAGCATTTGGCCTGTTGCGGACAGTTGGCCTGAAACCTACACAAAAGCAAACGATGTCCAATAATAAACAAAAAGGGAGTGTAAGAGAAGAAAGGTATTCTATTCCTCTTCTAAAGATGCACACTTTTCAGGAAAGGAAAAAAAATCATTTACCCTAAATTAGCATTCATTTTACTATAAGGCAGATATGCATTTGTTAAGACGATACTCGAGAGAATCCACAAGTGGCAATCATTTCTGGAACGGGGAAGCGAAAAGGGGGCTCAAATGTTGGTATCATTCACCTGGGTTAACACTAATAGCAGAGATGGATGGACCATATGTTCCTTGAGCTGGTACACAACATGTCCCCTTTCCAGCCCAGAAAAGATGAACTTCAAGGTAATTCTCTGATACCGTGGTATTAAACTCTCTGACAACTGCAGTAGTGGAAGAACCGCCTGCTTCATTTCTGATATCAAAATCCTTCCTAACTCGCCGCCCCTGGAATAACCAGAATGAGATTTTTGAATAATTCAAAGATGAATCAATAGAGTGACCCTTTTACTTGATCATGTGAGATTTTGCCACTTAATTTGCCCCATCGCATGTATATCATGTGGTTTATGACAATAGTTAGGGCAAAGGTGAACATATTAGTTCTAGTATCATGTTAAAACCATCTATACAAAAAGTTATTGGTAATAAGTGGATAGACATTATCACAACGGGTGTGTTCTTTTGTTAGTTTTTTTGGAGGAAAAATTGAAGGTTTAGAAAATTGATGTGAAATTTGTGAGAGGAAAAGATTGATTTGACAGGTTGAGAAATTTTGTTAGAGGAAATGAACACACCCGTAAAGCCATGACTATATCTTGGGAGCAGGAAAGAGATTCCAGAAAGTGTTTTTCTTTTAGAAAGTGGCAAACATCAGTCTAGTAATTTGACAAAACATCTGAAACTAATACGAGTACTTAATCATTACTACCTGAATATATATATCAAAAATTCGCCTTCCAAGACTCTGCCATCTGTTGGCATCCACGAATTGTGTTTCTGCAAAATGAAGGCTCACGGTATAGTTTCCATTCTCCAAACCCAGCCCATAGTACCTGAGTGAGGAAGCCGAGATCCGTGCTGTCTGGTAAAGCTCAGGGTCTAGAGTGTTGGTGAACTGAGCAGATGAACTGATTGTGTACTGAGGATTATTGGTTCCAGAAAAATATCCAACATTACTCACTGCCCATCTACTTTCATCAGTCACATAGTACGATGCTTGTCCAAGCATCTCACTTTCTCTCTCAAACACTGTCCGATCAGAAGATGTAATTTGTGGACCTCCACACTTCACTGCAAAACTGTAATCTGCAGAAGAGGGAATGTAGTCAAGCTGATGAAGTTGTCTGGTGTTAGTGAGGTAATTGATATGCTAGTTAGACCAATTTTAACTGACGCTTCAGATAATTTTCAATAACCAAATGAAGGACTCATTCTGTTAAGCCAGTGAATGGATTAATCCATGTGCGTGAAGAACTATCTGTAATTTATCCTCTTGTGCAGATGCATAATTCTTAACTGCAGATCTATCCAGCTTTACAAAGAATTATAAATATTTCTTCATATACATAACGCAGATTAATAGGAACCAAATGAGCTATAGAAGAGAAACCTCCAGTCTTGAGGTGGAATCAGTTAGATGAATATAAAAAGTTTCAACATACTCACAAATTCCAGAACCTCGATTGCAAGGAAAGTTGCGCTGCAGACAATTCAACCCTGATGGCAAACCACTGGAAGGCATGGTGGAATCAAAGCATTAGATTTAGTATCTTACACACTAAAAGGCATTTAACGTGAATTCCAGGAGCATACTCAGAATTTTCAAGCAAATAGCAAAAAAATCATACGCTAAAACTTCCAAATTAATTCAGAAACAAGGAAATACCTGTTGTTTAAACGGTCAATTGTGAAGTTGTTGGCAACTAAGTTGCTGCAGATTAATAAAACAACAATAAAAAGATCAAACATAGACTAAATTACATTTATATACCATGTATTTATGCATGTAGAAGACTCACAGTGACAAGTTCTGGTTCACCCAAGATGGAAGGCTTCCGCTTAAAAAGTTATAGGACACGTCTCTACAAGTACATTTGTCTCTTTAGATACAGAGGAATGAAGATATGCTAGCAACACTTGCTTTAACAATCACTTGCACACTTTCACATAAACAACTTACCACGTGGTCATTCTTTTGGATCCTAAGGTAAGTTGATTAAGCCACTTAATGTTTATACTTGTTTGGATCCAAAAGATTGGCCATGTGGCAAGTTTTTAATGGGAGATTGTGAAAGCGGCTGTTACAGCAAGTATTCTGTTATGGTCCCGGATCTGGTTATGGAACTTAAGTAGGTTAGGGCTCGTTAGAGAGAACCCTACGATCTCTTAGAGCTCGTTGGAGAGAACTCTACGATCTCAAAGGTTAGGGAGAACCTTCAACTCAAGAGAAAAACTCTCAATTAATTTCAGACTTCAAACTTAATTCCCCTTCTCTCTGTTAAAAATAAATACACAGAGAAGTAACTGCCCTAAAGATAACTTCCACGTAACTGCCTAACTTCTATCAACTCCTAAAAACTCCCTCCTAATAACTAGCTATTAAACTGCACTAAAACTCCTAAAAACTGCCTAACATTACGTACTACAACTAGATATAATATTAATATATTAAATAAATAAATACTACTTAATTGTTATGGACAACCATAACATCCTAGCAATTTCCTTAGAGGAATAATACGGATTAAAGTATTGAAAAAAGAAATGATAGTGCCAAAACTTGGAGAATAGTAGGATCATCAATTCGATTGCACGAATTACAGCAACAAGAATTGAGCCTTACTTCCATCAAAACATTGATACTGAGAAATTAGTCATTACAAAGGCATGGTTATTTGATACTCCCTCCGTCCCTGAAAAATTGAACACATTTCCTTTTTGGACTGTCCCAGAAAAACTGATCACTTTCCTTAAAAGGAAACTTCTCACACTCAAAGTTACTAAACTATCCTCACTTTATCTTTACTTTTTCTACCTCGTTTTTTGTGCACTCTCAACCAAGGGGCAATTAAGTAAACATATACAAACATCTTACATTCACCTTAATCTTCGTGCCCAAACAAATCCTCCAATCTTTTGGGGACGGAGGGAGTACAATATTTTAACAAACTAAATCCTTGAACGGAAACAAATAACCTATCCATATCTACTAGTGGTGGTATGTATTTCTAGAGAAAAAGAGTGAAATGCTCACATATTGAGGAGTGATGAGCTCTTTTCTGCAGGTAGAGTACCATTCAGCATATTATTCCCCAGAAACCTGAGGTGAATTCAAAGGCCCATTCCTCCAGTAAAATGACTATAACTGAAAAAAGACAAAGATGGAATGAACTAAATGTAGTACAATGTTTCTTACAGATGAGTGAGCGAACTCAAATTGAAAAGGGAGGCTGGAATTCGTCCGGTTATACTGTTGAAGCTTAAATCCCTGCAAAAAAATTTAGCAAAATGCTGATGAAAGACTCATTTTAGGTTAGAAATATAGCATTAGTTAACAGTAAAACACAAACACTTACAGCTGCATCAGTTGCTGGCATTCTCCAATATCAGAGGGAATTGTATCCAGAATTTCACTGTTCCTGAGGTCTCTGTAGTACAGTAAGTTAGTGGGGCATATAGTACTTAATTATCGGTATCTTATTTCTTTGAAGAAAAAACAAAGCATCTTGTAGAAGTTGGAGACTAGAGGTCGCACAAGATA
This sequence comes from Stellera chamaejasme, assembly GCA_024586325.1. NCBI lineage: Eukaryota > Viridiplantae > Streptophyta > Magnoliopsida > Malvales > Thymelaeaceae > Stellera > Stellera chamaejasme. The sequence continues at coordinate 4,863,500 of CM044986.1, forward strand.
CTTAGGGACTTCATATTTTTTATGAATGCAAGGGAAGAGCTTCCATTTGATAACCCACCTATCCTCCTGAAAATGAACAAAAAAAAAATTGTGATTTTTAAGACACTAAGAAACCATAGGAAAGAAAAAGCATCCGCAAAGATTTACTCACAACTCTGTCAACGATGTTAGATTGGCGAATGACGAAGGTATTGGACCTTCAAAAGCATTTCCTTGAAACCTCCTTCATAGCATAGCATGAAATTAGAACTCAAATACAACAAATTGATCTATATATTCCTCACATCAAACCATTAAGAATAACCACAGAAGCCAAAAATTCTACTGTCTTACAAGGAAGTAAGATTTGACCAATTGCCTATGAAAGCAGGTATGTTTCCAGTGAGTTCAGTATCCGATGCCCACCTGAAACAGTGAAAGCATACCTTTAAAATGATTTCAGGAACTTCTTTTTAGAAACTCTAAACTATCTCCTCAAATGTCAGGTTGATTAAGGCAGTAGGAATCGTACACGGTAGCCAGGTTGCGTAGATTAGCAAATGTAGGAGGGATTTCACCACTTACTCCGGAACTATCAATGTACCTGGCACAAAAATAAATTACAATATTACCACTTCTGAATGCTTTGTATAAGCAAAACAACAAAAATGTACAGTTTATGAATCAAACACAAGAAACAAAGTGGAATAAAATGAATGGAAGTATACAAGAATTCAAGCATCGTAATATGATCAGAAACAAGCTTCTTTACTCCACACACTGTGTGCCAACGTAATTGTAGAATTTGAAGTCAAACATCTGCACTGGGAACAGTTGATGAAACTTCGTTCTTGTATCAACTAGTAGTATAACATGATTAACTTTAACAGTGAATTTAGATCAAATTTCATGCAACCTACTTTAAGCTAGTTGGGATCAAGTTACATTAAGATGATAAAATTTGACAGCATTGAGACCAATCCAACATAAAATACTCCAAATTCCCATAAGCGAATGGCATCTTTTGTAAAGGGTCACAAAGATCAAGTGTCATAAAACTGTAATATGGGAATTGGGGAATACAATGGATTATGTTGCACATTTAAAACCAGAGGTTTAAATTGAGGACACAGGTGAACTTACAACTGCTCCAGCTCTAAACAATTTCCAATCTCTCGCGGCAGAGGACCAGAGAAATTGTTAGTCCCAATTCCCCTATAAAAAAAATAAATAAATAAAGTAACTGGACGGAACTTCAACAACCTCATCTAAATTTTTCAGATCACTACATCAGCCATGTTAGCACCTAGTCTAGAAAACTTGAGTGCATAGAACAAATATAAGGCTCTTAATGCATATTGCTTACAACAATTTCAAGTTGGCAAGTGTCCCAAGTCCCCTGGGCAGCTGACCTGATAATGCATTAATACCCAAGGTCCTGACCAACATAAATTAAGACAATAAGGTTAAAATACTTATGAGATAAATGTGAAAAGGTGGGGCATGGTTATTTCTTACAGCCACTCCATTTGAGTTAAATTGGAGATGGAGGATGAAAGGGGTCCAGTTAGGTAGTTTTGCCCCAAATTCCTGCAAAAGAAGAACACAAATAATCAGCCAAACATGGTCCAATATTTCCATCTTCAAACTGATGATGAAGCTGAAGCGAGGAAACAAAGAGCATACAGATTGGTGAGGTAAGAAAGAGTCCAGAGCTCGTCAGGAATGGCGCCCACCACATTCATGGCATACACTTTACTGCAACAAAGTTAATCAAACAAAAAAAACAATTTATAAATTGAGAGAAGAAACGAATCAACAATGGTAAAATGCAAGACTTGACCCACTAAAGATTGGTGTCTATGCGCAACTCGCCGTAGAGCTTCTTTTTATTCCCCAAGTGTCAGCGAACTTCTTTAGATTATTCGAACGAGAAAGTAAAAAAAAAAAGCTGTAAAAAATGTTACTCGCTGTATCCCATAATACACACATATATATATATATATATATATATAGGGAGTTCATGATATCGGAGACTCAAATTCGAGACTTCTATAAGTGTGCTCAAGAGTACGACTACTACACTGCTCAGGGACAAACATATCTATATTCTTTTTAGGTTGTTCAAGCAAAATTTGGCACTTTTCCTTTAAAGAATTTTTTTAACACTACTTTTACTTATTAGTTATTACATTTCAATTCCTCTTCTTCACCAAAAAAAAAAGTCTTATATGTCAGTTTTACTTTATTATCCTTAAATTTTCAATAATTTTAATTTTCATGTCCAATCAAATCTACAAAACTTTCTTGACAAAGGAGTATCGAGAGTTTTCGTGACATGTTAAACGTAACATTCATATTTCTTTCTGGGTTATTCCATAAAAAATTGGCTTGGTTCATGTTAAAAAACTTTTTTAACATTACTTTTATTTATTACCTCTCTATTCCTTTTCTTCACCAAAAATATTTATTTTTATGTCACTTTTACTTTATAAACCTTAAATCTTTAACATTTTTAATCTCTTTGCCCAATTGAATGTGCCAAATTTTCTAACGGAGGAATAAGATTTTTTATGATTTAACATGTCAATCTAACATTTCATATTTTATCATATTTAGGGTATCTTCTTTTGAAAAGTTTTTGGGAAAAAATTGAAGGTCCGTTTAGTTGCAGAGAAGTTTCCAAATTTTCATTTCCAAAACTTCTTTGTAAATGTTTAATCATATACCTATGTTTGAATAATCATAAACCTAGGTTTGAAGGGATGAAAAACAAGGTTTTCCAAACTTTGAAAAACTCTAGTATTAAATTAGGGAACCTTATTTGAAAGGTTTTCATTTTAATACTAGTGATGGCCGGCAGACCCAATCTACATAAAAGGCCTACCAAAAGGCCCAAACAATAGCAAAAAATAAGGGCCCATTAAAAAATTGGTAAACACGCACAAGGACCTCGCCGGACATAAAGAACCCGAACTATACTTAAGGAAGTTCCCGGACTATACTTCCGAACGTATTAAGGACACGTGTTCTTCTGATACGCTATCATACTATATTGAGATATTACAATAATACCACCCTGACATTGGACTATAAATGCATTCATTATCCACACCTAAAAGTAAGAGGTTTAACAAAAACTCTCCACTGTCGCTGGAATCTCCCAACACCTGCTAAATACAAACAGAGGACCACCCTCTATTTCTCCTTAGTTTCCTTCTCGAATTCTAAATTAACTCGATGACGTCCGCTAACGTCAGGACACGTCAGCATAACCGAAACGTGGCGGCTACCCAAACAGATCCGCCACCAAACTAGAGTTTTCTAATCATTGAAAACAAGATTTTTCATCTCTTGAAAATTTGGTATGTGATCAAATATTTACAAAAAAAATTTAGAAATGAAAACTTAGAAAACTTCTCTATAACTAAACAGACCTGAAGTTTTTGGAAACGTGTTTTTTCTGAAGTTTTTAAGAGCATGCCCAACAGTCTCCCTAAAAATTTCTCCAAAATGGAGAAATAAGAGCCATATTCTTCAAATTATTTTTGCTCTAACTCCAACAGTTTCTCCATTTTAGAGAAGCCTGCATTTATTACAACAATAAAATATTCTACATATTTGATTAATAATTAATGAATTAATATTTTTTATTTGAAACTGATTTTTGTATCCAATTAAATGTTGAGTTCACACCAATGAGAGGAGAGAGGAAGTGATTATTTATGTTGGAAAAGTAAATTTGGAGAAAGCTTTAAATTTTGGAGAATGCTCCAAATATGGGGAAGACTACCCATTTTTCCTTCTCCTTCCCCATTTTGGAGAATGAGATGGAGAATCTGTTAGACCAAAAAACAGCCCAAATTTCTCCAAAATTGAGCATTTCCATAAAATGGAGAACCTGTTGGAGATGCTCTAAGAATTGATCTGAATCTTATGAGAGAGAACCATGGATATAATAGATTACAGCAAAATAAATAGTATTGTCTTATTGTAAACTTTTGAAATCGTCAACTTCATTAATCTTACTCACTAAAACGTTTACAATTGATGAGATATTTTAACGAAAGTTTAATGCCGTTAAATTTATCATTGAACTTATAACTTTCTCGATTTAACAAGTTAATCCTATTTGTTACTACAAATTAATTGTCTCCCATCCATGCACTAGCTAGACATTTTTTTAAAGCAATAACTTATTTTATTTACTAATATGAAAAAATTTAACAAATTTTAATTCGCCATATTTACCTCTATTTGGTTCACTATATAAGATGATCAAGGTAAAGAACGAAAAAAAAGAAAAAAGAACTCCCGGGATTCCCGTTCAAACACTAGACCTAAATTTAGTTTGAATATCGAATCGTGACTCAAGTAGCTATTATATTCATAGCTAGGGCTAGGGTATGAAGGATTCAGTTTGTTTCGTCAGTTGAGGAGAGAGATGATCAGATTGAATTGTGTAGTAAAAACATGATATCTTTGACTTAAAGTAGATTGAGAAAACTTTTAAATTTGATATGGTAAATTGAGAACCGTTTTTAGTAAATTAGCGACATTATAAATATATTCAAATATCTTATTTTATAAAAAAATTAGGATTAACGAAGTTGTTAGTTTTGGTAGACATAAATCGAGTCAAGTTGGAGTGTGTTAGATTCAAGCTCGAGCCAAGTCCCATTTTGCTCGGCCTCAAGCTCGAGTACATCGAGTTTGATAAATAACGCTTGAGCTCGACTCATAATAACTCCGAGTCGGCTCAAATGCTTGGTTAGTATGTTCGAGTTTCTATGATGCTAGAAACTCGAATTGGCAAAATTTTATAGGCCTTGCTCATTTAGCTTGAAAAATATAATAAACAATTAAATGTGGAACAAAAATATTTAGAAGATGACATATTGATTCAATAGCTTTTGCTCGTTTGGTTGGAAAAGTTTGCCTAGTTAAGCCTCGTGTCGAGCCCTTCAAACTTGAGCTTGACTCGTTTAATAATTGAAAAATACAATATAGCTCGGTCTTATGGTTCATTGTTCGTCAAGCTCAAGCTAAAGTTGGCACGTGAGCAACTTGGTTCATTTTAAATCTCTATGATAATATTAAATGTTTAAGATTGATATGGTAAAACGTGAAGTTTTAAGACTAACATGGTAAATCTTGAACACTTGACTTAGAATTGATATATAATTACTTCCTTTGTTCCATAAGTTTTACAATGACGTTTGAGTTTTGATGTCAATTTGACTTGAATTTATCTATATCGTTCATTAGTAGAAAAGTTTATAAAAAATATCCTCATAAAATAGAAAACATAAAATTTTCATCTCAATATATAAATTTTAATATTACAGTTCAAAACAATATAGAAATAAAATAATAAATTAAATGTTGAAAAATAAATATTGTAAAACTTTTGGGATGGAGGGAGTAACTTTTTACTTGCAAAAAGACCTTTCCCAATTCAACTTGAAACAATAAGGAAATTAAAAATGATGTACGTAGCAATGTAGGAAATTTTTTTGGAAGATTCAGAATGTACCTGTAACAAAACTGAAATATTATTGGACTATATTTAGTGAATCATCCTTTAATTGTGGATTTGAAATGTCAATTTATGAATTATTTTCTCATACTATTCAATTACTACTATCATCCTCAAAAAGTACTTCCTATACTTGAAGATATTTTACTTTCGAACTTATGTTTAATTTTAATATTCATTAGAAATGTTTCATTAAAAAGTTCAAAAATTTATAATTTAGTATTTAGAAACTATCAGTGTCATTTATCATTTGTATATAACTATTTTACTTTATATATTAAAATATTGAAAGATCTTGAACATCTGGCATAGTAGTCATGCTCCTAAAGACATGAGATGGAGGTCTCGAATTCAAACATCCACCATTCATATCGCATACCCCAAAATGTATCAAAACAATATTGAAAAAATCATAGATAAATGTTGAAAAATAAATGTATCTTTTTTTTTTGTGGCATGCGTCTTTGTCAACTATTCTAGTTTTTGTTGTCAATATTATGTGTGAAAGTTCTATTATTGACACTAGGATCGATGATCAAACCGTCATTTTTTGCATAAATCAATAGTAGATCGTTGGTTCATTTTATATATTCTATCTTTTCTTTTAATTTTAAAATTCAAAATATATTTATTGGATAAGCAGTATGGATGATGCTATTTACCAACTAGTGGAAAAAACCACTAGTTGTGGTAGCTATTTGTGTAAAGATCTAACTATGAAATGTATTTTAATCTTTAAAATTATTAGTTAGTTAAATTAGTTAGATAGTGTTAAGATCTACTAGTGATTTTACCAATTAATGGGTAAATAACATGGCCGAAACAGTGTCCGTCGGTTTTGGCATACCAACGTTTGACTATCCACTACGTGAGAAACACACAATTTACCGCGGCCCTTACTGCGGTTTGGGCCGCAGTAAATGCCGTGGTACCGCAGCCGCTGCCTCAGTAATTACCGCGCCTTACCGCAAGGGAGACCACGGTAAATGAGATAAACTTGACGTATAGTGATTGGTTGTTCGAAATTAAACTAACAGTTTAACCATCTGCCATTTTTTTATTTTTCTGAAACAGGTTGATTGTTTGATAGTCGCTTGACCAAAATTGATGGCTAAATTATTGAACCAATTGATTTATACTCCACATGTTTTTTTATTGAAATAAATGGTTTTGGCATGAAGATTTAAGGTGTGTAGAATTGATGAATTTTAACATATATAACACTACCTCACAAAAAAGTGAAAAAAGTGAAACCAAAAATGGACAGATGGTTTGGCATGAAGATTTTAAGGAGTGTAGAATTGATGAATTAGAAAGGGACAAAATATTAAAATTAAAGAATACAAATTACTATAAATGGATGACCTAAAAAGGAATGTGTTTCAATAAAAATGGAGAGAGGGAGTATTGTTTTAACTTTTGAAGTTTTGGAAGTTAACAAACGATTTGACCGTCTTTTTTTGTTTAGAAAAAATATGAACTGATGGTTAATGTCCATCTCTTCACCTTCACCTTCACCTTCACTCGATCCGAATGGTATTGAATATATATTGATACGAGTTTAGCTTGGGGAGGAGAGGATCATAGGTTTTGTCTTGGGTTTCCGAAAAGAGAGGAAATATGTGTATGACTCTTGGTTTTCACATTTACCCCCCACCCTAGTTGAACATATATGAACCACTTAATTAGGCCTTGATTGAAATATTGAATGTCGACAACACTTAACTATATCCTACTTAACCATGTTCAGCTCCATTTTATTTTATTTTTTTTGGTTTCATTGCTCACCACTACGTTTTTGATTGACATGAGTTTGCGGATATGAAAAATGGACTTGGATACTACAAAGGGAAGAGGAGCATAAGTTTAGAGGATTTTTCTTAGATTTGTACACCTCTTAAATTTGAGTTTTGAGTTTGAGTTTGAGTTTTGACCTCTTAAATTTTTAAACTTGCACACAATTCGAGCTCGGCTCTATAAGGATTAGGGGAAAAGGGGTCTAATTTGTGCTCGTGCTCGAGCAACCCAACAACGTTCCGGCCATTTTCACTCCTAATTAGTAGCTGGTATACCTACACAAAATTTGGATGGTTTCTTGGGGAAAAAAACAAAAACCAAAAGTAGAAATATTAGAGTCTAAATTAATTAGGTATGCAGGTTGGAAAGAAAAAACACTTATGACATACAGTTGTGTGATATGGCAAGTGGTGGAGTTTTGATAGGAGCAATCACACTTGATGAAGGGGTTGAAGTTGGTATCGTCTATGAGAGTGCTGCCATCCACGGCGGCGCCGGAGCAGAGCTCACCACTCATATTCCACTGCCTTTGATTCGCAGATATTCCCCACCTCCGAAACACGGAGTTCAGTGCCCGGCCTGCACCCACAAAAACACTTGCTCATGCATGCCCGATTCATATACGTACAGATCTCTCTCTCCGCCCCAGTAAAGTTGATACAGTTTCACTACTAAACTTGCATTTAACTCAAATGTTCATAGAGATCAATATCGAATTTGTTAGAACAATCTTAAAAATTATACTTAGAAAGCAGACACATTCATTTTCTAAATTCCCTGTGAAATATTTTACGAAAATCAAATTGTATCAACTTTCCCGGAGGACTACTACGTAGGAGAACTGAACTCAGGGTCCAAAACAGGCCATGGACAGACAGAGAGCGAAAGAAGTATGTATGCATGTTTACATATGTACGTATATGTACATACCTTCAGGTGGATCAGTGGTTGGTTGAGCATGGCCAAGATCAAGTAACAAAACAAGAGCCAGAAACAGTATTTGCAGCAGTTCCATAATGATCATCTTGATGGCAAAGCTAATTAAGCCGCCTCTAAGACTTTTTACCATTCGTCACAGACTAATTATTTGTCCATATATATATATACCACATGATGGTCGCGGCTCTTGTTGTTCATCGATCATTCACATTAATTGGTTGAAACTTCAAAAGCACAGGTGGTAGCTAGCTAGTATATATCGCCCACCAGGCCACCACCACCACTCATATATACATCGATGTGAACGAGATGGGGTCACCGTTTCGCATCCGTTGAGTGCTTTTCTTCGGACTACCAATAGCAGTACCAAGTGGGCGCGGATTTTTCCGACGTTCCCTTTTTCCTTATCTCCTGTCTATTCTCCGCTGTAGTTAATGGTCATTTGTGACTACTCTAATTTCTGGGTACTTTAGTTTAGGCCGTCGTTTACGATTTGTTTTGTAATGAGTTATTATTAATAAAATAGATCTTAATTTATTGTTTAAAAATAATCTTAATTTAATGTTTACATAGAAAAATATTACTACTTCGTTCATCCTAAAACTAGCATAACAAGTGATTTTTTTGAACATGCATCACAATTGATTTTTTTAAGTCCATTTGACTTCAATTTATCTATTTTATTTCTCAGGAAAAAAATCTCAAAAAAATATTTTTATAAAGTAAAAGCATCAAAATCTTAATTCTATACACAAGTTTTAAATTTATACTCATAATGATATAGAATTTTAAATTATAGATTAAATATTGAAAACCAAGTGTTGTACTCTCCGTCCCCATTTAATTTGTATGTTTGGCTGGGCACGGAGATTAAGAAAAATGAAGATAAGAGAAAACTTTCCAATTTTACCCTTAAGTTAAACAGACACAGGTAATGGCGTGTACGTGTAGGGTTCAACTCCTATTGTTTCTGAAGGCCAGAAACACGCAGCAAGAGCAAGTCAACAGGAGCGAGCGGCGAGCTGGTGATTTTCAATTTTGCGAGAAAAAATAAGCGGGAGCATTAATTTCGTTTGAAATGTTGATTTCACACAAATCTCATGTGTATTGCAATTCTATACTAGCACGGATCGCAAGATTGGATATTTCCATCCTTTTCGACAGACGAGTAGCAGAGGAAGCATTAGAGCTTTGCTATGTTTAGTTCAACAACCATCAACACTTCTTCAAAGCAACATTGCAACTGGTTAAGCAATGATCAAAGGCACGCTATTTGTCTGCAATTGTTCCATGGCTGCGACGAAAATGGAAGACCTAAGCAATGTTTGTTTGTTTCCCTAAATTCTGAATTTGGTGTTTGTCCTCGTACCATCTCAGCTCTTTGGAAAGAGGCATACCGACGTATTAAAGATGGAGGAATATTGGACTTGAGCAGGAAGATGAAAGGGAAGGTTGGGAAGAAAAAAATGCCATTTGATGTGAATCGAGTTGCTGCGTTGGACTTGCGCTACCGAGGTACCATGAGAAGCATTGCAAAGCAACTTGGTGTGTCTAAAACATATGTGCACCGACAAGTGGAGCAAGGAATTATCAGGCATCACTCGAATGCAATCAAGCCTTGTGTGTCGGAAAATAACATGAAAAAAGGGTACGATTCTGTGTTTCGATGATTGAAATTAGCTCATTGTTGAACGAACCTAAGTTCATTGATTTCAGCAATCATGTTCATATAGATGAAAAGTGGTTTTACATAACCAAAGAGTCTCAAAATTACTACTTGAAACCTGAATAATTGGATCCTCTAAGAAGCTGTCAGAGTAAGAGATTCATGACTAAGGTTATGTTCTTGTGTGCGGTTGTGAGGCCTAAATATAATGAGTATGGAGATGTTGAGTTTGATGGGAAAATAGGAATGTGGCCCTTCTGTACTAAAGAACCAGCAAAGAGAGGAAGCAAGAATAGAGTGGCTGGAACAATGGAGACTAAGGCTATTCAATCTGTGACTAGGCCAACTTACAGAGCATACTTAATTGAAAAAGTTTTACCTGCTATTCTTGAGAAATGGCCCAACTTACAATACATATTCATTCCTTCATAAGAAAGTACACAATACATATTTGTGGTAGGACACCTAAGACAGTTATGTTGTAGGATACAAAAGTGTAGTATATAAAGCTACCATTGCAAGGTGCTACAACTGCTAGATTTGGTACACAAAGTGCTTCATAGTCTGAAACCTAGGTTCTAGCATATAAATTTTTTTATCCTAACAACAATCTCTATATCTTTAGTTGATCTCCTTCTTTTGCAGTTCGTAATGAAGCCATTTCACCTTGGCATCTAGAGTGACTGTGGTAGAAACCATGACTTCCCTTGCCGGTTCAGATGTCAACAAATATGATGTAGCACGCACCCAAAAAGGATCACCTTGAGTTATACTCGGAAAGCTAGAAAGAACTTCTAGGACGTTGGTCATATCAGTTAACCTAGTTCCTTAGTTGAGCATTGGTCTTGATATATGAACATCAACTGTAGGAGCAGAACGTTGGGGGAATGTCATTTGTGCTTCAGATTCATCATTAGAAAAATGAAGGACCTCTGTTGCTTGGATTTGTGTTTTAGATTCATCATCAGAAAAATGAAGGACCTCTGTTGCTTGGATTTGTGTTTTAGATTCATCATCAGAAAAATGAAGGACCTCTGTCACTTAATTACTCTGACCCTCAGCTTTACACACACTGCTAGAAGAAGATGCATGGCTATCTTGATCCATTATTCTGAAATTGTGTGACAAAACAGTCATAACAGCAGTACATAATGACAGTGATACAACGAATTAGAACCTAGGTATCAAAGCGATACATGGCAGCAAGGAGCATAAGATACAATGAGCAATGCAACAAACATTTGTATTTTCTAAGGCTATTTTCTAAAATCAGGTTGTAATAATTCCAGATTCAATGAATTAAACAGATCATCATATATCATCAAGTTTAGACGTGTTCAATTAAAGAAAGGAATAGCAAGTAAGCGAGAGCAAACATGTTTGAGGGGAAAAAATAAAAGTATGTTTGGGTAAGTATTATCCTTAAATACTAAACAAACACGAGGGCTTGGCTCTTCATAACAATGCAATCCTTAAGCACCTTGGAATTCAATACTGCTTACCAAACTAAAATTCCCATAATCAGAGAATCATACACATATAGAACACTGTAATGGTTCCCATGAAGTAATTACAAATAGAAGACAATGTGCACCTTCTCTTAACCATTTCTCGTTAATTGGAAAAACACTTACTCGAATCAAATGCAAATTAAGCAAGAACTATAAATCAAATCAAAGAACACGAGTGAATCACCAATAACAAATCACAGAGCAGAAAACAAAGGCAAGCCAACAAATAGTCAACAGATCTACTAAGTTTACCTTCGTAGAGTTAACAATAACTTGCTGAAAGTGCCAATCGATTTGAGACCTAGCACCACCAACTGCTCACGATTTGAGACATGTGTCGATTCAATGAACGATTCAACCAATCAAGGCGGTAGACGAAAGAGTTTTTGATGTCAGAGCTTCGTCGATGGAATGGATTTCTGTAGGTCGCAATAGCTGAAGCCACGAAAATGAATTCCCTCTATCGTGGTTTTCTAGCTAAATCTAACGTTAAGGGTTATCAAACACGGAAGGAGGTTAGCAAACAAGGAAGAGCCGCGAGAAAAAAAAGGAGGTCATTTTAGTTATAACTTTAATAGTTAAAACTTTCCTTTTCTAGAAAGCGTAGAATTTTTCAGGGACAACCTGAAAAGGAAATGTGTAGAATTAATTGGGGACGGAGAGAGTATTACTTTTGAGATGAAAATGTCTCATCTTAATTATTCGATATTGCTAATGTATGTTAGGTTATTTTGATTAAAAAGAAAAGGAAAAAAACATGACAATAAAACAATAAATGAAAAGCCTTCACACAAGTAAGATAAAAATAGTCTTTCCTCAAAGAAAGATAAAAATTGTAAAGTTAAAAAATGATGGTAATTTGGATTATTTTTTAAAATTACCTTCTTTTATTGTCAAGGATAACTCTTTTACATAGCGAAGTCTTATCATCCAAACATATATATATATATATATATATATATATATATATATATATATATATATATATATATATATATATATATATTATTTCATCCTTTTATCAAATTTCTAGCGTAACATTGTACCAGTTGGTTGTCTATTCTTCTATCTAAAATATCTCTTACTCCTTCGTTCCCCAAAATTGATTCGCTTGAGGTTTGACTTAAATTTTAAAAAAGAAAAATAGTTCTAAAACAGCTAGAAAAATATATATTTACAAAATTAAGATTTGAAATTATGATACAAATATAAAATATTTAATTTTCAATGTCTAAACATTCATGAAATAAATCATAGACAAAATACAATGAAACAATCAAAACAAATTAGCCATTTTTTGCCGATGGAGGGAGTATAATTTTAATCGTATATGGTTAATTGCAAGTAATAAAGATGGATAAAAATAAAACTTACTCCCTCGTTTCCGTAAAGATTGTTGTGTTTGACTTTGATGTTTTAAGTTGCAGTGTTTGACTCAAAATTTTACTAAGATAAATAGTACAAAAATCAAAATAAATCTTGAAAGTTTATATTGCAAATTATGAGAAACATATGGATCGTTTAATTTTACATGTTTATGAATTAACAAAAATAAATTATAGATTAATTACTGTGAAAATAGTATAAAAAAAAATCTTTATGGGAGAGAGAAAGTAATATTCTACTCTACATCGATTGTCATGGGCCAAGAGTCCGGCGCAGCCCACGACGCCGCACACCTTATACGGCTACGACCCCCTTCATGGTCAAGTCCTCCCGACTTGACTCGGCCAGACCGTACAACTAGGCAGAACCACGCCTCAATGCTACTGTCGCCCCCATTACACCATAGGCAGCAAACCACGAAGGCACGAGACCATCCAATTGGTCTTTACACGGTCACGACATTTCATATATGTCGTGACATTCTCCCCCACTCAACAAACAGCACGCCCTCGTGTTGGGGGAGAAGGACACCGCCCTAGGACCGAACATACCGTACTCGCAATGCACACCACCCAGACCAGCCATCACGCACGGCAGTTGGGCTTCCTTGTGGCTACCCTAGTCCGCATCTCCACGCATGCATCACCTTTGGGGCAGAGCACTCCTTAGCACGTCGCGACAACCTTGGCGACGTGCCGGCATAGTCCTCACCACGACCCCACAAGGTGTGCACCACTTGTCACGCCCTAGAGTCCGGCGCAGCCCACAACGCCCGTGCGGCGTCCTGAGGGCATAGACGATACCTCCGGGACCAGCCTTACCATACGCGTGCCAACTGGTTTTGCCCTGCCATGGGCTCATCAGGGAAGCGGCAGTAGCTCCCGACCAGTTGTGCCTTATACGGCTACGACCCCCTTGATGGTCAAGTCCTCCCGATCTGACTCTGTCAGACCGTAGCACAAGGCAGAACCACGCCCCCCATTACACCATAGGCGGGAAATCACGAAGGCAGGAAACAATCCAATTGGTCATTACACGGTCATGACATTTCATGCCGTGACATAATGCATAGGCTGCCCAGAACCTTGTATAGACAAGGGCGGGTCCACCATGGGGGCACGTGCCCCATTAAAATTTTCAAAAATAGGATACTCTTAATAATTCTTTCGTTTGCTAAAAGTTGGGCTGTTTGACTTTAATGTTTCAAGGAATGTTTGACTCGAATTTTAACAAAAATAACTAATTTTAAAAAAATCATTAAAATATATTTAAAAAATTTAGATTTCAAATTATGATACACATATGAAATATTTAATTTTAAATCTCTAAACATTCATGAAAATAATTATAAATTAAATAATGTAAAACTGTTAAAAAATGGGTCAACTTTTGACGGAGGGAGGGAGTAGTATTTTTCTGGAAAAACAAACTATAGGGACCATTGACTAAATAGTGGAGAAGGGAGGAGGGTCCAGCCTGACGCGCAAGTGCTTGTCAGTTGTCATTAGGGCTGTAAACGAGTCGAGCCGAGCTCGAACTCTGCTCGGCTCGAACTCGGCTGGAGAGTTTTTTATCGAGCTCGAGTTCGGCTCGATAGCTCGATGAGCCTTCATGATATGGGCTCGAACTCGGCTCGATTGATTGCTCGAGTTCGGCTCGATTGCTCGCGAGCTGCTCAAAACGTGTCAATAATTATTCAAACTACACCCGAGTTAGGCTCCATAGCTGCTCGAAATATGATACTTTGTAATTTTAGTCTTGGTGTTTTATAATTTTAGTCAACTAGGTCGTACTACTTTCAAATTACTCATTATACAACATAATTGTAGTAAATTAGGTCCTACTACTTTTATTATTTACATATGAATTATCCTAGGTTCTTTTTAGTATGTATTGCTCGATAGCTTGATAAGCAATCGAACCGAACTCAGCTCGGCTCGATCTCAGCTCAATAAAATTATCGAGCCCTGAACTCGGCTCGAACTCCAACTCGAAGCTCGATAATACATTGCTCAATAACACACGAGCCGAATTCGAACTCGAGTAAGTTCGATAATGGCTCGGTTCATTTACGGCCCTAGTTGTCATGTCGGCTTTTGCGTCAAACACCATATAGGGTAAATAATTTCTAACTCCTCATAGTTTCAAGGATGTTTCTTTTACACCTCCAAAGTTTCACACCATCATTGTTTCCCTCCAATTTGACAAACATCATTTCAATTTTTTATTTCTATATAGTTTTTTGTTTTACAAATATCACATCAAAATTTAATTTTTAGTTATTTTATTTACATTTTTGTGCATAAATATATATTTCTTATTTTGTTTTAAAATTATATTGATAGGTTCTTTATGGATACATTTCTTATAAAAGAACCAATATTTTATAATAAATAGTTTAGAAAAAAACTCTAAGAGGGTAGTCATGTTTAAATAAATGTCAATGAGCCTCCCACAAATCCCACTAAACGAATATAAAATAAATGAATATATTCCTAATCATCACGGTAAAGTTAGAAGAGTTTACTCAAAGGCTATCATGTCAATCACATGATCATGAATTTCCACAAACAAAGTATGACAAAGTATTGAAGATTTGTTTAATAATTATTTATGTATATATGTATTTATGTATATATAAGTATTTATGTATATGTTTATGTATTTATGTAAGAGTAAATTGTACCAGATACACCTAAACTATACCCTTCGTTGCAAATCTATATCTGAACAAGTATTTGTTGCAAAAGTGACTCTAAAGTATGGGTTCGTTGAAAATCTATACCCGCGACATAACATCGTTAAAAGTTAACGGAATTTGTGGAAAACTACTCAAATTGAGCCTTATGGTTTCTAAAATGCGTTGAACACCCTCTAACTTTATAATTTTGTTTTTGAGTCATTATTCTTTATCACTATGTATACTTTCAGAAATTCCTTCCAATTCAGATATACTAAATATAGATTATGTATAAATAACAAAAACAATTATCAAACATATATTTCTTCAAATTCATCAAACATCAATCGACATGTTACTCACTTAGAATTACACATCGGTAGTATAATAAATCTTATTTATTTTGTGTCTACACAGTTTTTTTAGTCGTATCAAACGAATAGAATATATAATTTCAAATAGATTTATAATTAAATATGGAAAACGTATAGAAGAATACAAATCTGGAAATAAAAGGAAAAAAATGAACTTCAATATTTTCAAATTTATCAAAAATAAAACATGAAAATGTGTCAATTTGAAAATTTGAAAATTTTCAATTTAATTCGCTAGCTATTAAAATATATTTAGATTTATTTGAAAATTTGTATAGGTTCAGTGTTTTAATATCTTTTTTTTAAAAAAAGTTTATACATTATCTAAATATTTGAATATAAATTTCGGAGATTTTTAGAAATTTATTGTTCATTCTTACATTTTGTTTTGATAACTACTATTTTGTCATAATAAAAAGGTAAATTTTAGTATACAAATATTAATATTGATCGTATTTTAAAACATTTTTATTCATATATGATAACTTTTTTGATATTTTAGACTCAATTTAAAATTAGAACAAATACTAATTGGAAATTTATTTGAAAAAATACACATGTGATAAAGAATAATGACTCAAAAATGAAACTATAAAGTTAGAGGGCACATTTTATAAACCTTAAGGATCAATTTGAGCATTTTCCTCGAAAATTCTGTTAAGTTTTAATAGATGTGAAGTCGTAGATATAGATTTATAACGAACTCATGCGTTAGACACACTTTTCCAAAATACTATTGTTCAGGTATAGATTTCCAACGAATGGTATAGTTTAGGTATTTATGGCGTAATTTACTCATCTATGTATATATATATATATATATATGCATTTATGTATATATAAGTATTTATGTATATATCTATATATGTACAAGCTGCCACATATACATATATATATATATGTATATATAAGTATTTATGAATATATGTATATATATATATATGCTTTTACACACACACACGCACATATATATATATATATATTGAACAAGAAATGTCTATATTATTAATTCAATGAATCATAATACAAACCTTTAAAAGTAGTAGAGCAGAAACAGAAAATCGCAAAAACCCCATGAATGAGGATTAGCAAAAAATGAAAAGAATTACCATGAACAACGAAGCTAATGTAACAAAAAAACTAAAAGAAAACCAGCAGCGTTGCAAAGAGAAACATCCAAACGGCTAATACGAGCATGAGATATCAAAACGATAGTGAGAGAGATGGGCCCTGAGATTACCCACCCCATCAGTGACAAGATCCCTCTAACAAATACCAAAAGTCCTTCACAGCTGAGGCCATCTAGTACGCTGGAATTGGTACAGGACTTGCTTAAAAAAAGATCAAAAATCGCCGAGACCAATTCATGTCCCGTCGAATTGGCTCGAGTTGTCCTGGAAGGTCCAGATCCTTGACAACATCAAGGGGTCAATTTCTGCGACACTAGGACCGGTCAGAGAGACCGACCATCCAGGCAGTCCCCAAAATGAGAAGTCATTCTACCAGGTAGGACGAGCCTCCGCTCTGTCCCACCGTTAACAGAAAAACTAACCTCAACACAAGCACCACGCTATCCACCTTTGTCCAACGAATCAAATAGTTGTGCATGATGAATATCGGAGCAGAATGGAACTAACCTCAACACAAGCACCACGCTATCCACCTTTGTCCAGCGAATCAAATAGTTGTGCATGATGAATATCGGAGCAGAACGGCGGTGGGAGAAGAGATGACAATGGACAACACGCGAGGTAAATGATGATTTGGAAGTACGAGACGCCCTCGATTGGCGGGCAAGGAGGTGCTCATAAAGAGACCGAGCAATTCGTCGGGAGGAGAAGGCCATGCACCGACGCTAGCAAGCTACCACCGACGGTGGTGGTATTTATGTATATATATAAGTATTTATGTATATATATAAGTATTTATGTATATATGTATATATAAGTATTTATGTATATATATATGTATATGTATGTATGTATAAGCTGCCACATATATGGTAGTCGGATGTTAGCCGGGTCGGCCATCGGGTTGTTCTTCGTTTGTTGACAGGTCATGTGGGAGACCATCGTGAGAGAAGCGTGCTCCAGTACCTGCAAGCAACACCGGAGGGTTCCTCCTGGTTTTGGCCTGGGCCTCTTTAGGCCCCGTTGGCCTAGGATGCTTTGGAGGATTTTTTGGGCTTAGTGGGTTTGAAGTCTATTGGACTCCTAGGCCATAAATATTATATATATATATATATGTATTTATGTATATATATTTATGTATTAATGTATATAAGTATTTATGTATATATGTATTTATGTATATATGGATATATGTATTTATGTATATATGTATAAATGTATATATGTATTTATGTATATATTACATATATATATGTATTTATGTAAATATGTATTTATGTATATATGTATTTATGTAAATATGTATTTATGTATATATGTATTTATGTATATAAGTATTTATGTATATATCTATTTATGTTTATATGTATTTATGTATATATGGATATATGTATATATGTATTTTGTAAATATGTATATATGTATTTATGTATATATATATATATATACATTTATATGTATTTATGTATATAAGTATTTATGTATTTATGTATATATGTATTTATGTACATATGTATATATGTATTTATGTATATATATGGATTTATGTATACATGTATTTATGTATAAATGTATGATTTTATATTTTATGTATGTACAAAAAATTAAATACATTTTTTATAAAATCAATATGATAGCGGGCCTCGTAATGCCTAGCCCGCTACCATCCGAATTAATTGGACGGGCTGGGCGGGACAACAAATCGTCCTCGTATTCGGATATTTTTTTTATTGTAAATGCTACATTTGGTTAATTTATAATAATTTTTATTTATGCTTTTAATTTCAATTTATAAATATTATTAATTATAATATTTATTCTATTTATTAAATGTTGGAGAATAAGAAAATTAATTGAAAAAAAAAATTACTAGTAGCGGTATGGGGGTGGGGCACTACCAGCTGTGTCAGCTGACAACGCCCACGTGGCTATTGGGTAGGGGGAACCCGCTACCAATCCCCCTACCATTTGGTAACGGGATAGTAACACCAGTTTTAAAAGAAACGGCCCAAAAAGTAATGGAAGTAGTAGCTTGCAATCTCGCTACTGTGGTAATGGAAAAGGTAGCGGATTGCTGACAGTGACTCACCGCAAGTGTACGGTGGTCGCAAGTAATAAATTCCAGTAAGTACTGGGTCGAACCACATGGACTTGGATTTCTGTGTGTTTTGTGTGTGAATTACGAATAAATTATTCTAAGGAAATTGATTGAGTGATGGTGAGAACTAATCTAGCATGCAAGTATGAAAATTAAATTGATTAAACAATTAAAGCAAGGATTACAATAATTAAATTGTGCTATTAAACTAAATTATCTCCTAGGAATTTGTGCTCCACTTGGATCATGGGTATATATATATATATATAATAATTTGGTTCATAAACATTGATGGATATTGTTTAGAGTTATGTAGGAAAATATATTGGGTCTAAATCCCTATCTCAAGAGTATTTAGAGATAAGCTAGCAACAATGTCTTGTTTCCTAACTTATTGTGAATTAATCAATTTTCCTCTTAGATTAATTATGAACTCTCATCCTATAATTAACCTAACATGCATTTCTCTACGATCTAACATAATTATCTTATGTCTAAGTTTAATCATGTCAACAATAATCATTTATCAAGGTATTTAATCAATAATCTCAGAGAAATACAAACATGGATCATCAAACAATCTTCATTCATCAAGAAAATCACATACCCATAATCCAAGATTCACTAATTCCTAAGAGATAATAGGAATTTAGCTAGTCAACATAATAAAAAGCATAAATAGAGTGGAATAGAGAAAACCCATATCCATGGTGGAGATGCACTTGAAATCCTCCAAACCCTAGGAGGAGATGAAAATGAGAGAATAGACAAATTCTGAGGCTAAAATCGAAATCTACTAAGAAATATGAGAAGAATCCTAAGTTTAATCTAAAATCTATGGAGAAATGGAGCTTGAGAGCTCTCTTGGTTGAAGAAGATGATGATGGAGTCGCATGGCTGCTGCTCCTCTCCAAAATCTCATCTCTCGCCCCTCCTGAATGCCTCATGATCCTCCAAATATATCTTTCAAATGGATGGCTGTGATTGATTATTAATTTGCTCAACGGTTGGGATTGATCAAGAGTGAGTGAAAATTCTCGGAGCCTAGCAATCGCCAGCGATCTCTGGCGATCTCCAGAGATCGCTGGGAAAGAGCTGATGCTCGCAGCCTCTGCAAAATATGCCCGGGAGATCTCCAGCAATCGCTAGCGATCTCCAGCAATCTCAAGCGATCTCCAGCGATCGCTGGAGATTGCTACTGCAGCAAATATCCATCTTTGACCCTTGACAGTTCCCCTTTTGTCAGCTTGGCCCAAACTTATAACAACCTGCCATAAAACATTTATTTGTGAGGAAATCATACTCAAATGCTCTTCAAAACTCCTAAATTGCATGCTATATAAAGATATATCATGCTCTCATCAATTGCCCCCTAACATCGTCCCATTAAACAATTAGTGATATATGTTATTGTTAAATTATTTTATTAATTTAATTATGTGGGTCATGTAAATAATGGATTCCTAATTCTATTTGAATTGGACCTAATATGATAGCTATTAGGATTATGAAATAGAATTAGAATGAGATTAAATTTCCCTAACCTCTCCCTCATAAATATGATGTGGCTACTATTAACCTAGTAGTCAAAAGAGTTCATTCAGTACCATCACAGAACGCACGTAAGGGAAAAATGAAGAGAGTAAAAGCTACACTTACGGTTGAAGTTCTTATAAAAAAATTAAAAGAAAGTATAGATCGAGGTTAGTCGTAATTATTGTATTAGATAATTGGTATAATTAGAGCATCTTGTTTTATGGTCCAATAATTGGTATTAGAGCATCTATTGATAACGATTTGATTTGCCGGTGAAAGTGTAAATATCCAATCGAAAGTTCTTGCATTGTCGGATTGATGATTGGATCAATCAACATTGTTTTGTTTGTTATTGACTCTATTGATTCACATGCATGGCTTGTTTTTTGTCTGATAGCTTTAGAGAAATTATTCATGCCTATGTTATCAATTTCATAGCCATGCAGCATGAATTATTTACATGTTGCCATGTGATTATGAACATTGAATATTGTTCTATCATTAAAGCTATGATAATTTTGTTTTAATTGCCACACTTGTTTATTGAATTGCGCCACTAACCTTCTGCTCTTATTGGTCCGATCAATGGACCAGCTTTGTCTTACAGATCCGAGCGTGCATGAATGTTAAACAGTATGATAGCTCTTACTTGATTTTGGATCGGCTCATGTTGTAAAAGCATGTTTTATTTATGATATTAATGATTTCCGCAACACTTAATGGTGTAAGAATAAATTCTCATATGAATGGTTTTTGCCAATTAAATGTCTTCAATGAAGGTTGTTAGTCACCAAAGTGCCATGCTTTAAAGGTTAGTTAGACATTTAATTGAAAGATTAAAATTATGATTTCACTTAATTAAATGTCTATTGAATATAGAGATTGTTAGTCATCAAAGTGACCTATTTCAGAAAGTAGTGTCGATATTTAATTGAGTAATTTTCAATTGCTCATGATTGTGATGCTGCTAAATGACATAAATGTAAAGTGAGTAATCGACAATAAAATAGCCATTTAGTAACCGGCAAAATCCATTATTGAAAACCTAAAAGCTGTAGCTATAACCTATACTGACAGTAAAAATAACTGTTATCTTTGTACCGTCGCAATAGTATAAACGTAATCCTTATAGTATAATAGTAACATAACATTTAGCGTTCCTAGACCACCAATGAGCGTTAATAAAATTTGGTCGCCATTGAATAGTTGTTCGTATTCCGATCAATTAGATCCCATTACTATTGTCATCTAAATTTCTGTAATCATCATATTATGTTCATGCACTTTATAACAATATGAATGACCAAAGTAATAAAAACATAATACTACTAGGGATATAGCCACGAATGGTGCTAAAAGTTATCATGTTTTTCCAAAGGAGTCCTATAACTTTTGATTTTGTCGGACGAGTCCTAAAACTTAGTTCAGTTCATCAATTAAGTCCTAAAACTCAAGGGGATCTTTCAATAGAGTCCTAAGACCGAAAGCAGTCACTATACTTTTAGACAATGTTCATATAAGTCCTTCTCGTTCTAAAATGTTTAATTTGTGCATGAACTTGACTATGATACCAATTATAGGCCCATGTATAGTTTAAGAACTAGAAGGCTAAATCTAAAGCTTGAAATAATGGGAAACAACACGTGATTACTGATATTGCATTTAAAATGTAGAACTTACAGCAATCTGATGAATACCAGATGATTACAGCAACCAAACGACAAACAAAGACGGTTGAATA
Organism: Stellera chamaejasme; assembly: GCA_024586325.1. Classification (NCBI taxonomy): domain Eukaryota; kingdom Viridiplantae; phylum Streptophyta; class Magnoliopsida; order Malvales; family Thymelaeaceae; genus Stellera; species Stellera chamaejasme. The sequence goes on from CM044986.1 coordinate 4,885,876, forward strand.
AACACATGTACACAACAAATTCAAAGCAAACTTTTAACGGGTTACATGCTAATAATATTTAAGGTAATTTTTCTAATAGAAAGGCGTTCAACACATGAACTTGAAGGTACAGAGAGAAAGATGCAAGTAGGAAAATGATCGGTGCCTCATTCGTTTGTTGAAGCCTTCTTATATAGGGAAACCTTCCTCTGGATGGTTGAGGGACTTCCATTATTTTCTACAGCTGGCGCAACAACTGGCACATTTTCTTCCAGTGATTGAAAGGTGCTTTAAGGTAGTGGACAATTATTTTTCTTGGTGGATTAGTCGCGCAATAACTTTATTTTTTTCTTCACTTGGTCTTGCCGCACATAGTGGCCATAATTTTGACCAGATGATGACCCATGGCTGGGCCCCCTTGACAGCTGTTCTTGGGCAAATTTGAAAGCCAGCTCCATCAACTTATCTTTCATCTCTTTCAATGGGAAATCTGCTAATTCGGATCTAGAATAGAGCTTTCCAAGCACTGAATCAATGCTTTTTTTCATCCATGAGTTCAACTAGACGAATTATTTTTAGTGTGATATTTTCTATGAGGTAAGAATTAATCACACATTCGTCCCACCAATGTAAAACCCATACCATTTCTAAGATAGAAACATATTTTTCTTGATCGACCTCATAGTGCCACCGAACAATCCATGGAATTCAGTAAATGACCAAGAAATAAAATTCACTGAAAGGGACTGAATTCTTCCGAGACATTTGTTTGTTCAATTCTACAAACTTTTCATAGGACTTCTTGACTGTCTCCGGGAACTGGTCAGAGACTAATCCTCTTTTCTCAAACCAATGGTGAAACCCGTTTGGAAATCTTTTCTAGTTTGTCTTGAATATAATCATCCAGGAGTGTCTGAGTTCTGAGTTTTGGATGTTGAAGATTTCCTCTCATGCCTAGATATAATCCCAATAAGAGTAAGGGTGATTGTTGTATTTTCCGAACATTAGTCTTCTCCGAAAATGAGGTGCCCCCCAATTCTTCTGGTGTCTAGACTTTCAGGACACCCAACTATGAATTCCTGATTCTTTGAAGTACCTTCCCTCTGGTGATTTGGTATTTTTGTCTATGTGTTCTATTTCCACAGAGCCTGTTTCTTGGAGAATTAACTCAAAGTACTCATATTTTCTAATAATATGAAATTCTCATACAGGATGTCTATGTTTAGGCCAGTACTTTTTTGCCATTTCTAAAGGAGTCAATATTTTAAGGTCCTTATCTTCTACTAGAAAAAGGGATTCTCTCTCCATTTCTCTTTTTTTCTGGTGGGATTCCCAGAGAAAAGAGAGTGATTTCTTGAGTTTTTACCGCAGTTCTAGGAACCAAGGTTCCTTCAAAATATTTTCCATCATTGCAATATGCATGAGGATATGGATAGGGAAATGTTCTTCCTCTTTTTACCTCTCTAGGAGGGAATGATACTGATGGAGCATGTTCTTTTGATCTTTTATTATTCTGTGAGGATTCTTCTCTTTCGATTTTTATTTTCTGGCCAGTGGGTAATTCATAAACTTCTTATATGGGAATCTATTTCAAACATGATGGGAACATAACTTGCGTGAACCCATATCGATTTGCTTCTGTGATACCCCACAATAAAGCAAGTGCCTCCAAATAAAGAACTTCATAGCCGGTGTAACGAAAGCCATGTGAAAAAGCAAAGTGTACCTCCTTCGAAGCATCTCTTGCCACAACACCTACCGCAGAACATCCGTTATTCTTTTTCTAAAGCGGCATCCACATTGATTTTAATGCGGCCACGAGGTGGTTGCAACCAACACCAAGGCCACGGAGGATGCGGTGTCGTCAAGTGAACAATCATGCTTTGCGCCGTTTGCTATGCAGCTATCCATGCGACACTCTTATCCGCCACACCACATGGTACGGAACACTTGTGCTCATGGTGGATCATATTCCTATTTGTCCATAAGATCCAAGCAGTCATTGAATTTAAGAGAAGAGAAGAGAAGAGAAGCAGGATCATTAGTGACCTTGTCGTAGAACCATTCTTGCCAATCCGGTGGATCCGGTGGGAGGGCTACACCAAGTGCTTCCTTAACTTTATTCGCAAATGGACAATCCCAAAACAAATGTACAACAGATTAACCAAAACCACCAGAAAAAATCCGACACAAGAGGATTTGCCTAAAAAATTATCAGCATAAGTAAGGTAGTAGGCAGAAAGTATCGTAAACTGGCAAGATTCCCCCATGCCCCAAGTGAAAATATCTTGCAAAGTGCGAGGACTAAGAGGTAATTGCTTTATAACAGTTGCGTCTATCAGGTGACAAATATCATCAATATCGCCCTGTTTCCACTGCCAGCTATACGGATCGATCAAATTCGAGACATGCAAGTGCGGAAACATAACCGATGGGACTGTCACCATATCTGTCCACAACCAGCGATCATCCTAGACGGGATATATTATGTCCCGAACAAACTTGCCAATGGCCACCTTTCTGTAGCAAATCTCGTCTGGCCAAGAGTCCCTTCCATATGATTGATCCTGCCCCTTCTGCTGTTCGAGCGTGAAGGAAAATGTCATTCCGAAAATACTTGCCTTTAAAGACTTGAGCAACAAGGGAGGAAGGGGAACACATTAGTCTCCACCCTTGTTTGGTCAACATAGCTTTATTACAAGCTTCAATAATTCTTTATGCAGTTTTATGGTAAGTAATCAATAATTCTTCAAATATATCATAAATATCATGGCTCAGTTTGTGATTTAATCTTGGTTTATTACAAACCAAATGAATTGTAAGATTAATTGAATAATTAATTGTGTTAAGTTTTTTTATAACAAATTGTGTTACTAATAATACTACTAATTAGAGACACAAATGAGACATATTGAATAATGCCCCCATTTTTATAACCTAAATTTTGTGAAAAAAATTAAAACTTTTTCTATTTTGAAAATATTTTAGAAACAATTTTAGAATAATCACAAGGACATTTAAAACTTTTCTACCGATTAGAGTGATAGATGAAAGCATTAATAAGTCTCATGAAAACCAAATATTAACCATAAGTCATCATACATATAGATAGGAAACAACGAAGCATGAATATAAATCATGTCCCTATATCAACTACCACCTAAGGCCATGTGGAGCAACTAAAACGCGTCATCACACAGAGTCTGCTCCTCATCGTAGTACTCGTATCCCGGCTCTAGCTTAGCAAGCTCAGGATAGTACTCACCATCAAGGCGCTCACCTGAATATATAAGGGTGAACGTCCAATCACTCAGTAAGAAGAAATGTATCAGGCCCTTCACTAGGGTTTTGATACATCCTTATATAAACAAGTTCACAAGCAATGAAAACTAAGTATGATTGATAAATATAAAGTAATCCAATCATTCGAGTATAAGAAATAGTAATTCATTTCTGATGAAAATACATCATTTATTTCTTATCAATACCAAATAAAGCTGTTGGACGACCTATAGTGGGTCTGTACAACACCCACTTGGGAATGTCCTGTAACCAAAAACCAAAAAAAAAGAAAAAGGAAAAAGAAAAGTTCAAGCTTATTGTAGGAATAATTAAATGGGAGTATTTGATAGTCTTTTAAAGTTGATAAATTATAATACAATTAACATAATATATAATATGTATATAAATATCTATATATATAAATTGGATTTGGATATATATATATATAGGATTTGGATATATATATATAGGGTAAAGTGCACCCATGGTCCTGTAACTTTAATTATTATACCACTAGGGTCCTGTTTTAACTTTTGTACTAATAAAGTCTTGTTTTCAAGTTTTTTATTCATCCATGCTCCTATTTGACATTTTTGCCCTCAATTTTTAAAATATTGCCCTTTTAAACATTTGTAAAATATAAAAATCACCCTAACGTTTAACGAAACTTTCAATTTTACCCTCAATTTTTATAAACCCTAAAATTCTATCCTAACTTTTACAAATACTTACAATTCTACCCTAAAAATTTTCTCTCCACTTTATCTAACCATCTTCCTAACAACCACCACCGGAAATCTCACCGGACCGCCGACAGTCTTCGCCGGAATGCCCTCTAAGCTACGAAATGAAAGTCTAGGCGGTAGATCCGCAGCCCAAGGCCGTGAATCGCCGGCCAAGGGCGGCGAACCGCCGGCACAAGGAAGTGAATCGCGAGCCCAGGACCGCGGATCGCTAGCCCAAGTCCACGAATCGCGCGCCCAAGGCCGCGAATCGCGAGCCTAGGGCCGTGAAGCGCGCCCACGGCAGTGGATCGTGTGCCCAGGGCGGCGAATCGCCTGCCCAGGCCGTGAATCGCGGTCCCGTGGCGTCCTGGCGGAGGTCCATGGATTTCCAGCTGTGGTGGGTCGGATAGTGGTTGAGATAGGTGGGTTAAAAAGTTCAAGATAGATGGGAGTTTGTTTGTAGAATTTTAAAATTTGAGGATGTAAATTGTATAATAATAAAAAATTCAGTTTATGTTCGTTATTGTATCATTTATGTGAAAGGCTAAAATAGTAAAATAATTGTAACAAGGAACATGGATGAAGAAAAAACTTGAAAACAAGACTTTATTGGTACAAAAAGTTAAAACATGACCCTAATGGTACAATAATTAAAGTTACAGGACCATGGGTGTATATATAGTAAAATGAAATAAATAAAATATAAATAGAATTATACTCATTTGAATTTTAATATGTATAATTAGGAAGTTAATAATATTCTAATTATATATTGGTTTCTTAGTTACAAAAAAATATATTAAATTAAAACCCAAAATGATCAAAAACCCAAATACCCTACTTTACAACCAACCACATATATCTCAAATTACTATTCATCCTAGTCATTGTCCTAGTCATCAAGGTTTCTAAATGTAATCTATAAAATTTGTTTTTTTTTTGTGAAAATAGGATGCTATTGAAAACTACACTAAGTTGTTTTTCCCTTACAAATAGGGTTAGTAGTACACAATAACCTACTGGAGGAATGGTCAGGTAGAGTAATCCCACACAGTTGGAATAATTGAGATTGATGAGAAAAATTAAAAAATCTAAAGAAAGGTATGGAAGTATAATTTGGTTTTGTTCTAGGTAGGGTGAGCATTCGGTCGGTGTCGGTTTGATCGGTTTACGGTTTTCGACCGTAACAAACCGAATTGTTTGAATTAGGTGTTGGAACCGAACAAACCGAAACCAAATTTCTACGATTTTGTTCGGTTTTAGACCGAACTGGTCGAATTTTTTCTCTGGATTCTATTTTGCTTCGATTTCACCTAACAAAACCGAACCAATCGAATTTCAATTATAACAATTTATTCATGCAATCGAATCAAGTCCTAAAATAAAGTCTTAAACTACGATAGAAACAACTATATAAAACATAAATAGGTAAAAGAAAAAAATGAAAACCACAAAATTCGGTTTTCAGTTAACTGAAAACCGAATCATGAAACCGAACTGAAATCGTTTTATAAAATTTCGATTTCGACCGAAACTGAACCGAAAAACAGAATTAATTCGGTCTTTCGATTTTTTGGGTCAACTAATGCTCAGCCCTAGTTCTAGGTCTATTTTCCTCTTGGATGGCCTCATAAAGTTGACAGGATATATGGGTCAAGTCAACTTTCAAGCACAAGTGGTCCACAAAGCACCACTTAAGTCTTACGTAGGATATTTCTCTTTGTGGTTGTGAAAGAGTAGCGATGTCAATCAGATGGGTTACTGGGTCGGGTCATTCGGGTTTTGAATTATTTTGGATTGAGCTGCTTTTCACTTTTTGTGTTCTAAACTGTGTGAGATTAAACTCAGATTTCATAAATAGAGAGATATCAAGCTAATTAATACAATGTGTATATTTTTACCTATTTATATATATTCAACTTTTCATCACTCTTCCAGATGTGATTTCAAATTTTCTTCTTGAGCAAGTTTCCATGCTTACCCTATCCATTGGGCAATATAGAGTACTGAAAGAGACAAACTAAGTGTGCATCTCCAACAGTTTCTCCATTTTCTTGATATGCTCACTTTTGGAAAATTTTAGATCATATTTTTTGTCCAACAGCTTCTCCATCTCATTTTTTGTCTAACAACTTCTCTGTCTCATTCTCTAAAATGGGGATGGGGTAGAAAAGAAGTAGCGGCTTCGCATATTTAGAACATTCGCCAAAATATTTTGGCCATTTGTTTAGCTTTGGATGGTATGATGTGGACAAGTGGCAAATGATGAGAGGTTGATCACTAATAGCTTTACTTGGGGTGGGTGTGGGTGACAGCAAGAGTATAGGGATGCCGGTTCCATGAGCATCACTGAAATGTTTTTCTATTTTCTTTTATTAATGTATAATTGTCATAAATACATAATTCTTCAAAATAGGGAAATTGTTGGAGTTGAAACAAAAATAATTTAGAAAATATGACTTTTGCTTCACCATTTTAAAGAAATTTTTAGGAAAGCTGCTAGAGATGTTCTAATTAATAACTAGGGATGGGCATTTCGACCCGACCCGCGCGGGGCCCTGCAACCCACCCAACGTGGGGCGGGTTATTCCTATGACCCATCCCTGAGTGGGACAGGGCGGGTCCACCAAAGGCACGTGTCTAGACGGGCGGGGTGGCTAGGTCCAAGTTAAAAATTCACCACTAGGAATAGAACCTGAAACTCTGGTTCTATAAACCAACTCCTATAAACCAACTCCTTATCCATTGGGCCATCAATTCATCTCGATCGTGTCAATTATTACCCTGAAGCCATTATATTTTAACTGAAGTCCTATAAATATCATTCAAAACAAATTTTCTTTCAATTGTAGTTTAATAAGTTTGAAAATAATTACTTAGATTGTAAAAGAATACCAAAACTGACCTACCTACCTCTACAGTCTTACTTGCCGCCACCAAGCGAGTTATTTACATCATACTCAAGACTAAATGTGGCAAGATCCCGAAGCCAACCTCAAGAAAAACTTGGTGGAAAAGGGAGTAGACGCAAAGAGATACCTACAGGAGCACACAATGCAGAGTAGAGCCAGAAGGAGCCGGGTAACACTTTCTTCTATATATATATAGGGAGAGGTTCCTGTGGTTCTACCACAACCAACGCCAACGAGTCCATGCACGCACCACCTTCTCTTGAATCCACTGGCGGTTCCACCACCTTCTCGAAGCCAGGAGGAGCCGAGCCCAACAGGACCACAAACGAGTGACCTTTCAATCGAGGAAACATAATCCCCCCAACTTGTTGTTCACGATCAGGTTGGAGGCCACGATGCCGGAGCCAATCACCAAATTTCAGAACAGTTGCCTCACGAACAGCAGATGGTGTAACTTTGATAATTTTTAATGGGTAAATTACAAATACCCCCCCCCCCCCGAGGTTTAGTGAAATGTTCAGTTTGTCCCCTCTATTTTCAAAATTCATCAGTTACCTCCCTGAGGTTTAGTGAAATCTTCAATTACCCCATTGACCGTTTAGAATTTTAGGGTTAATTACTCTTCTTATCACTAATACTTCTATGTTAACCTTAACATTTAATTTTTCTTCTTTCTCCCTCCCCAACCGGCAACACGGATAAGCTCAGGCAATAGCAATGCAGACTAGACCATGCTGCCGGAATGCAGGTATGCCCATACTGCATAAGGCTGTTAAACGAATCGAGCCCGTTCGAGCTCAGCTCGAGCTCGAGCTCAAACGAGCATGTCGAGCCGAGCTTTTTCGAGCCTCGAGCTCGAGCTCAAGTCGTTTTTTAGGCTTGTTTGTTAAATGAGCAGAGCTCGAGCCTCGAAGGTTCGACTCGATCAGGCTCGCGAGCCTACACGAGCCTAACAAATGCGCTGAGCCGAGCTCGAGTCTATTATATTCAAGCCGAGCCGAGCCCGAGCCTATTAGATTCGAGCTCGAGCTTGTGAATTTAAGAATATTTTATTGAATTAATTTCATATATCTCAATTTTTTCGAGCTTCACGAGCCACTTCGAGCCTAATCGAGCGGAACTTTATAATCGAGCCTAAACGAGCTACCCCCGAATCGAGTCTCGCAAGCTTTCGAGCCGAGCCCGAGCCTATTAGATTCGAGCTCGAGCTTGTGAATTTAAGAATATTTTATTGAATTAATTTCATATATCTCAATTTTTTCGAGCTTCACGAGCCACTTCGAGCCTAATCTAGCGGAACTTTATAATCGAGCCTAAACGAGCTACCCCCGAATCGAGTCTCGCAAGCTTTCGAGCCGAGCTCGAACCTTTCACGAGCCGAGCTCGAGCCCGAAAAATCGAGCTCAATGAAGTTCGAGCCAAGCTCGAGCTGACCCTGATTTTCACGAGCTCGAGCTCGAGCCTGCCAGGTTCGGGCTCGGCTCAGCTCGATTTCACCCCTAATACTGCCCCTTGACTATTTCAGAGTATAGTTAGTGCAATTACACCCAAAATCTTTAAGAGTCAACTAAAACCGCAAACGGTCAAGGGGGGTAACTGAAGATTTTAGTAAACCTCAAGGGGGTAACTGAAGATTTTTGAAAATAGATGGGATAAATTGAACATTTTACTAAACCTCAAGGGATATTTGTAATTTACCCTTTTTAATCAATCTCTAACCACCTAAAGATGGGTAAATGACATGTTGTGTTCTACTATTATATATAGTTTTCTATTCAAGTCATGAAGCTAATTATTTCATCATACAAGTCTTAAAGTTTTGATAAATCTGTAAGAATTACGTACTATTAAACTTTTATAATGTTGCTAATCATTATTAATTAAAATAAATTGTTTTTGTTCTAACATATAAGAGTGCTAGTAGTTTATAATCTTGACCTACTCGGATTCCATATGCTATATTTTGGGTGACTTTAACTTAGTGCCCAAGGAGGAAGAGAGGAAAGACAGTGTTTTCGACCCCAACAAAGCACAAGATCGTTTCAATAATTTTATCAATCTTGAAGACCTCCAGAAAATCAGCTTAGGGGGGAAGAGGTTTACTTGGATTGGTAAAGGCGGTACGAAACTCAGTAAACTAGATAGATTTCTGGTGTCAAGGGAGTTTATATGATGAGTGGCCAAGACTGACTGCTGTAGTTCTTGAGACCACTGCCCCATTCTTCTCAAGATCAATGAGGCAGACTATGGTTCGGTTCCATTCAAATTCTTTGATTACTACACTACGTATTTGTGAGGGCTATTGTAGCGCAATTTTCGCTTCATACGCGCTTTTATAGAAGCGCTTATTGGCGCTTCTATCGCCGCTTCTACATGGGGCGCTTTTTATTGATCTGTGCGCTTCACGGCGCTACAGCGTAGCGCCTAAGTAAAGCTTAACGGCGCTTGAATGGCCACGTCTGATGCTGACATCAACCAGCCTTTGTACCGCATATGAAGCGCATTAAAGCGGTACAAAGGCTGTATTTTATATTACATACCAGATTTCAAAATATTGTATATAGTAAATGAAATAATACTAATAAATAATGTACAAAAATAATGCAAAATTCATTTTAATATATATATTTAAATTTCTAAATTGTTTTATTTACAACGAAAAAATAAAACGTAATAATATTTAAAAAGTTGAATTAATAAAATCTAAATCCTATGGAGGTGGAGGTGGAGGAGTATCATCATTAGGACCACCGGGACATGGCTGCTTCTTGAGGCCCAGTGAGAGTGTGCCCTGCAAGAAGCTTCGATGTAGGCCTCCATCATGTCGAGTGTCGACATGAGCTGAGTTAGAGCAGCGGTGTTCGAGTCTTGAAATGTGAAGGAGGGTCCTCCATGCGCGGGGTATAAACATCCTCGTGCGAGACCGGTGTGGAAGGCGGTGGTCCTTGGAGACGAAGACCGTGGCCTCGATGATGATGCAACTAAGTGTCTTTGGCACCTCAGTATGCGACAATCGGCCCATGCTCCGAAGCTCTCCCCAGACGACGCTTAGGGCCGCGTTTGTCTGGCGCTGGAGGTCCGCTTGTTGGCGCTGGAGGTCCGCTTGTTGCAAGTAGCGCATCTCATGCTCAGCTGACCGCTGCCGTAGAGTATGGATCTCTTCCTCCAGTCTGTCGATGCGCTCCTTATCCTTCCGACGCTCCTCCTCCAGCTGTAGCTCACGCTACAAGTTATGTAAAAGTAACAAATTAGTCCTTAAAGTTTTTAGAACGATTCAAAAGTGGACGATGTATAATAGTTACCTCGGATGGTTGCGGAGGCTGGAACATGTCAGGATGGACCAGCTGTGGGGGTGTTGATCTCCAACGACCTCTAGTGGGATTTTGACCGGTGACCGCCTGGTAGGCGTCGGGATCAAAAAGTGGCATGTCATCGTCAACTCCATACTTCTCCCGCATAGCCTCGATATATTTTTCCTAATTTATGAAAAATAACATTAATTTGTTTTAAAAGAAATTCACAGTATATGAAAGTACTAGTATTAAAAGAGAAAGTACGAAGAACCTCGAAATCCGTAACTTCGCCACCCCACTCTTTCCGAAACTCCACGATCTTGGTAGTCGACCTCGTTGTTCGCTCTGTCCATTAAAACATTTAAATATATTAAAATGAATTTAACAAAAATTAACGAAAATGGAAGATAAGATAGAGTAAGTAATTACGTATCGCTCGTACGCCCCCTGTAGCGACAACCGCCCGTGCCTCTTCCTTTTCGGCTTTTCGTTGACCTTTTTGGCGTTTGCGATCGCTGTTTTGAGGCCTTCAAAGCCCTCGAGTTCCAAAAGTCGATCGGCTTGTCCCAAACCTCCCGAGATACCTCGGCGGGTTTGTCTTGGCCAATGGTTGTGGTCCGGGTTCTCCTCGGTGAGAGGGTAGCAGTCGTTGTGCCATTGCCGGATCTTGGAGAGCTTCGTTGATGCAGATTCACCGAACCGAGATATGAGCGCCTTCAAGACGTCCTCTGCTCCACTCCGTGGCACCCGGTCGTAACTCGGCTTCAACAAAAGAAATGTTTAAGTAATAATGTAACAATTCTCTAAAAAAGTATTTGAACCTACGTGGAATTATTACCTTAAATTTCGTCACGTACGCATCCCGAGCCTCTGCGGAGATCGTAAAAAGATGGCGGCCAACCGGTCCGAAGCCCTCCAGGATGTTGTTGATGGTGGATGGACATAGCGAGGCCGGTTGCTTGAGGCTGCGTATATAGAAAAGTAGTTATAAACATATATACACATACATATATATTATTTATAATTTACATAATAGTACATGAAATACTTACTGGCCCACAAGAATCCGCTTCCTTCCATCCTCCATCAGCTCTGGTGGTGGGAGCACTGGAGCGGTGGTCGTAGGCATGGCATGACTAGAGGCCTGAGGACCACGGCGTCTACGTCCCGGGGCGGGGTGGCCTGGGTGCATCATCCGGAGGAGGCACCGGAGGAGTTGAGCGAGAAGATCCTCTATCGGGTGTACCCCGCCACGTCCCCCGTCCCCCACGGCGTGGCGCGCCACCGCGTGAAGCGCCCGTCGACTGATCACTCAATGAGTCCCGAGAACTCGACATACCCTTAAGTTTCTCAAATTTAACAAGTTAACCCCTAAAATTAATAACTTTTGCAATTTATCCCTAAAATTAATAAGTTTTGGCCTGTGCACAACTCCACTAAAGGCTTTGTCTGTGCACAAGCTGTGCACAACTGTGCGCAAGCTGTTGCGCTGCTGCTGTGCACAACTTGTGCACAATCTGTCATATTGTGCACAACTGTGCACAATCTGTGCAAATCTTTGCTGCGCACAAGCACCTGCACGCTGCGCACAAGCACTGCTGCACAATGCACAATGCATAAAATGTCTTGTCTTTGACTAAAAACCACTGCAAGCACAATGTAGCCACAATAGTGGCGTTATTCATCATCATCATCATCAAACTCATCATCATCATCAATGTAGCCCTAAAATTCATCATCATCAAACTCATCATCATCAAATTCATCATCATCAACAAACAATTCATCAATGCACAAATTCATCAATTCATCAAATTCATCATCATTAACAACACAATTCAATGCACAAATTCACACACACATATATATATATATATACAATTATATATATATATATACAAATTCAATGCACAAATTCAATTAAACTTATATATACAAATTATATATACAAATTCATGTATATATATATATACAAATACAAATTATATATACAAATTATATATACAAATTCAATGCGGGCGGCTTACCGGGAGCGAGCGCCGGAGGAACTGGCGTCAACGAGCAGCTGGGCGGCGGCGGCGGCGAGACTTGCGGCGTCGAGGAGGGACGCCGAGGGAGGAGGGAGGGAGAGGACGCGCGGACGGCGAGGGAGGGAGAGGGCGACGCGCGCGGACGGCGAGGAGGGAGAGGGCGACGCGCGGACGGCGAGGCAGCGAGGCGAGGAGCGGACCGGACGGCGAGGGCGACGGCGACGGCAACTAGCGGCAGGGGATGGGAAGGAGAGGGAGGCAGGGAGGGAGGGAGGCTATCGATCGGATGGAATGGGGGCAGGGATGGAGAGGAGGGAAATTCGATTTTGGGAAAGGCAAGGCTTCGTTTAGAAGCGCTAGTTAGCGCTTCATAAGCGCTGTTAACGTGCGGCGCTTAGAAGCGCAATATGGCGCTTCATAAGCGCTGTTAGCCTCTTCCAGAACCTGCTCTACTATATATGTATAATTATATATATAATTACTTATATATATATATATATTACTCACATACATATCTATAATTATATATACATATACATATATACATATATAATAACTCATATATCTATAATTATATCTATAATTATATATATATATATATCCACAATTATATATATATATATATATATCTATAATAACATGTATATGATATATATATATTATATATATCTATAACTATATCTATAATTATATTTATATATACATATCTATAATAACTCATCTAATAACTCATATGTATATATATATATATGTATATTATACATATATATATATATATGATATATATCATGATAAATTAAGATTCTGAAAGTCTAGAGTACTTCGTAAATGTAGCATTACAAAACATTGAGAATTTAATCGTCATCCTCGCCTTCAAGAACGTTACCATATTCCAACTGTTCGGGCTCCGCTTGACAATCAACGAGAGATATATTTATATCATGGTCGTCCGTCACAAGTATGAGTTCCTCAACTCGTGTTTCTTGAAGAGGGTCATCATCGGTGGATTTTTGTGCATTATTATTATTATTCGATGATGAAATTGATAAGGACCCTCGTCGACCCTCACCTGTCCAATGTCGAGGTTTCATTTTGAAGACAGTCCATCGCTTCTTTAGATCCCGAAATTTTGAGGGATACTCAATATACACAACTTGTTGGGCCTGACTTGCAAGGATGAAAGGATCATACCACTTTAATCGAGATGTGTGATCAACGTCAATAATCCCGAAATACTTATCCGTGGTCACACCCTTTCTGGGTCAAACCATGTGCCCTTGAACACTGTAAGTTTGTTTCTGTTGTAGCGAAGGACGAGAATCTCATCAAGGCACCCGTAAAAATCCTCGCAATTCTCTTCATCATTCAAATCGCCAAAGACACAGACACCCCAATTAGCTGTCAATTTTCCACTCCCATATTCTCTCGTATGGAATCTAAAGCCGTTAACATATGAGCCACCGAAAGATTTGGCCGTCAGTGTGGACCACAAGCTAGATCGTGCGATGCGGAGGAAGGACCACTTTGCTTTGCACGAGCCAACTCCTTGAACCAGTGGCGAAATTTGCTAATCTGTAATCATTCAACCCTTCACGAGCCAAATCCGGGTAAAGTGAGCATGAGAGCTCATTGAATTGACTGCAATTGCATGAAACATCAATGTAACCAGTTTATTTAATTCTTTAAAACAACGTATACTATTATTAAATAAAAGCGAATCTGACCTTATATAGGGATCAACTTACGGGCGATTACGGAGAATATAGGTCTGAACATGGTGCAACTCCTTCTCCGACAGATTGTCTATTTCGTAATTCTCCGAAGTTTTTCACCTGGATGGTTAAAAATAGAAAGACCGTTTTCATCGAGCGCTGCGGTATAAACTTCATTACGTAGCGAGGGTTGATGTGAGTCCCAAATTGTCATCCATATAATGCTCGGTGAAATATGCCACCTCCTGTACTAAATACTTCTCTATGATCGATCCTTCCTTAAAGCTGTTTGTTGGTACATTTATGTTTCAAAGTTTTCATCATCCGTTCAAATCCATACATCCACCAATATTGGACAGACCACAAATCCTTAGTTGAAGCGGTATATGCACGGTCAAGTGTTCCATGGAGTCAAATAATGATGGAGGAAGATCTTCTCGAGCTTGCACAACGTCAACGCAATAAATTCATCCAACTTCGCACGTCATCTAAACGGAACTCCCTGGCGCAGATTATTCTAAAAAATTTGCTAAATTCAGCTATTGGAATCCATATATCATCAGGTATGTTCCCACGCAAGATGATTGGAAGCAACTTTTGCATAAAAACATGACAATCATGCGTTTTCATGCTGTAAAATGAATTATTAGACATGTTGACACAACTTCCAATGTTTGACGCATATCCATCAGGAAGTTTGAGCGTGGTCTTCAACCACTTGCAAACATTCGTAATCTGATCTTCACTCAATGTATAAATTGCCTTAGGTTGACATGGTCTTCCATCGCGCCCGGGAACCAAATGTAACTCGGCCGGATGTTCATTTTCTGCAGATCACGTCTGAGTTCGCATTGTCTTTACTCTTCGCTTTTTGATTCATAATCAGTATAGAATATATTGTCGAAACAATTTTTCTCAATATGCATTACATCGAGGTTATGTCTTACTAACAAATGTCCCGATGCGGTAACTCCCAAAAGATTGATTTCTTAATCCGGTTGTGAGTCACACCGAAGCCCTCAGGTCGTTGTCTGTCCCAATATGACCCAAAAGGCGGGAACTCAATCTGCTCAATCTCTGTTAGTATTTCAACACCGGACTTATATTCAAAGGGCTCTGCCCGCTCTCGACTACCCCATGCTCGACAGTCATGTCGATAAGAATGTCGACGGTGTAAAAATCTTCTATGACACCCCCACCAACAAGGTTTACGCCCATAAGTTAATTGGAAACTAGATACATCAGCCATACAGTATGGGCATGCAAGTTTTCCATGCGTACTCGGCTGATAGCATACCGTAGGCCGGAAAGTCACCGATTGTCCAAAGCGGGCATGCTCTCATTGTAAAATTCTTCCTACGATGCGCATCCCAAGTTTCAACGCCTACGGTCCATAGACTATTCAACTCGTCGATCAATGGCCGCAAGAAGACGTCAATATTTCGCCCTGGAGATCGAGGACCCGGGATCAACAATGCCAAGTAGATATACGGCTGTTTCATACATAAATCAGGTGGTAGATTATAAAGCGTGATGAATACCGCCACATGGAATAAGGGTTACCATCATCGATAGTGGATTAAATCCATCGGTGCATAAACCTAATCGTACATTCCCGATCTCTTCACAAAATCAGGGTATAACATATCGACATGTTTCCATGCCTCGTGATTGGCTTGGGTGTCCAATGGTACCATTTGCATTTATATTTGCCCTTACATGATAACTCATGAATTCATTGTTTTGACGACCGGTAAAGACGTTTAAGTCTTTCGGTTATTGGGAGATAACGTAGAACCTTCTTCGGTTTCGATTTCTTACAGCCACGCCGATCAATACCCCCTTTAAAAGTATATCTATCCGAACCGCACACAACACACTTCAACAAACTGCTGAATCCACCATCGAACAACATACAATTATTCTCGCAACTATGAATTTTCAAGTACGGTAACCCTAAGTCCCTGATCATTTTCTTCGCTTCACCGTGCTCGTGGGCGGTGAGTTTTCTCGTAATATTTCATTGATATAATTAATCATTTTTGAGAAAACGGCATCGATATATTATGCTGACTTTTCAAGCTCAAAACTTGGTTAAAACCGATAGCTTCTTGTGTTCCGTGCGAGCCCCATCATAAAGAGGTTGCGATGCCGCTGCAACAACGCAAAAACTTTTGTGCCTCAGGATTTGGAATTTCGCCTTCATCAACTTGCATGTCTTCTTGAGTCTCCCCAAAATTATTGTAACAATATTCGTTTTCATCATCATGATCATTAACAGTCCGGTCAACATTATTAGGACGAATTCCCAAACCTTCATGAACCATTTGACGGACATTCCAACCTTCATAGTCAGCAGATATCGAGTCCCTTTGCGTACTTCCACGTGAATTACTAGACGACGATCCCTCAACGAATCGATCATGACCTCCAACAATAGTCGGATCGATCAATATTTCCTCACCATGACAATCCCATATATAATAATCTGGTTTAAATCCATACTCGCATAAATGATTTCCAATAGTCACCTTTTCATTATAGAATCTATTTCTACACTTTTACACGGACATTTCACTGCCGACATTCCATTCGATTCAAAGAATCGAAAAGCAAAGTTTAGAAAATATTCGACTCCTCAAAGAATCTTCGACTGATCGTACGGGTTCCCTTCTCTAACCGTTGATACATCCAATCACGTTCAGCAGCCATATTTTACGCCTGCATATCAATATTACTTTATAACAAAACTTAAAAGGTAAAAAACTTAATTACTTAAATATACGATTTATACATGCAAACTGTATAACTTATTTCCTCCTAATTATAAAGGGTGCATGGGTCCTATCCTATTCATAAAAGTACAATCGGTAAAGAAGTTTTATGATTGTACATGTATAACTCATACAACTTACATAAATTTCGGCAGCATTTCATCTCAGTTCCTCATTATACCATTTTTTTGGTTTTAACTCCCAAATCAGGTATAACAAGGAACGAGACGTAAAATGCAGCGAAAATTATGCAACTGTATAGTTTATACATATACATTCATAAAACTTCAATATACCAGTTGCACTTTTACAAACTGTCCAACCTGGACAATCCATGAATATTAAATTAAATATTATATTTTACAATATTATTTCCAATAGTAAAAATAATATTATGCATATAATATTCTACATAATATTCACAGACAGGAACTATGGCTGAAATCTAAAATATCATATTCCACTAATTTTAACAACATAAACTAAGAATAACAAAATCTATATAATTAAATAAGAGAAAATAAAGGGAGTATATAAATTCATACCTAAATAAGCCAACAAAATCGCTTCGTTGCTTGAACACAAATGGAGCAAGATTTGTAACTCACAAATGGAAATGGGAAGGAATGAGAGCAAGATCTGCAAAAAACGGAGCAAAACGAAGGTTTTCGTTTCTGTAAATCTGATGCGGAGAGGGAGGAAGAAGATGGGTTGGTCAATTTAAAGGCCCATGAACCGCTTATTTACGCTACATTGGCGCTACTACCTCACAAATATCGGAGTCGACAGCTGTGCCTTGATTGAACCGCTTTTATGCGCTACAAAAGCGCATCTTACCCGCTCCCGAGCGCAACTTCGCGCTAGATGGCTTCTTCACTGGTTGAAGCGCGTATTGGCGCTTTGGACGCGCTTCATAGCCGCTCAATGAAGCGCCACTTAGCGCAACAGGGCTGGTGGCTTAGTGGTAGCGCTATTATGCGCTTCTTATGGCGCTACGAAAGTCCCCCCACGTACGTAGTGCTAGATCATGGAGGTTGACGGTTTTGAAGAAGTTACATGGCAATCTCTGGTTGTCCTAGCTGTCTTTAAGGAAAAATTAAAATCATTGAAGACTAAAATCAGATTGTGGAAAGAGCAAAATTCAGAATACTTTGCAAGGACGAAGCTTTTAGAATCAGAAATGGTTGTCTAGGACAAGCTGGCTGAAAACAAAGAACTGTCAACTCCGTAATCAGATGAATTCAATGTTGCGAGATTAAGGGTCCGTTTAGTTATGGAGAAGTTTTACAGTTTTCATTTCTAAAATTCATTTGTAAATATTTGATCACACACCTAATTTTTAAGAGATGGAAAACCTTGTTTCCAATGATTAGAAAACTCTAGTATTAAAATGGAAACCTTCCAAACAAGGTTCCCTAATTTAATATTAGAGTTTTCCAAATATTGGAAAACCTTGTTTTCCATATCTTCAAACCTAGGTATATGATCAAATATTTACAAAGAAGTTTTGGAAATGAAAATTTGGAAACTTCTCTACAACTAAATGGACCCTAAGGTTTTTCAAAGCAGAAAAAACCCTTTCACAATCCTTGAAACCGAAAGCCAAAGTAAAGTGGGCTATTGAAGGAGATGAGAACAATAGATTTTTTTCATGGTATAGTAAAAGGGCGACACAAGAAGAACTTCATAAACGGCTTGAATGTGAATGGTGTTTGGATTGAAGATCCTACAAAGATCAAACAGGAAGTTTTTTATTTCTTCAAAAAAACATTTCAGCAAAGACAATATTGATGACTTTGGAGTTCTCGATAGAGAGGGGATTACGGCAAGGAGACCCACTTTCCCCCTTTCTCTTCATGTTAGCTGCTAATTAGGCAATTAATGCTATGATGATGGAGGCTTCGAAAAAAGATATCTTTAAAGGCTGCTAGGTGGGGAATGAAAGGGTTGAAATCACTCACTTGCAATTTGCGGATGATGTTATGTTTATTGGCAAGTGGTCCAATAGTAACGCCTCCAATCTGCTAAAATTATTAAAATGCTTTGAGGCTGCTTCGAGATTGAGGATAAATTTACAGAAAAGCAGGATTTTCGGGGTGGGGTGGCAAATGGAGAGGTTAGCATAATTGCCAATCATCTCCATGCAGCGCTGGGTCACTCCCTTTCATGTATTTGGGCTTACCGGTGGGTGCTAAGATGACGCGTAAAGTAGCTTGGAAGGAGGTCGAGCAGAATTTTGGAAAACGTCTAAGCACTTGGAAAACCAACTCATTGTCAATTAACGGCAGACTCGCCCTTATTAAATCGGTTTTGAGTAGCCTCCCACTCTACCACTCCCTATTCAGAGTTCCGCCTTCAATTTGTAAAAGGATGAAAAAAAAGAGAAACAACTTCTTCTGGGGATACAGTGACGCTAGTAGAAAGATTGTCTGGGAAAAAGGTAATTCTCTGAGTGGTGAGTATATCAGCGGAGGTAAGTGCGCAGCTTGCAAAGTAAAAACCATGCCCTTCTCGAAAAGTAGTGGTAGAGATTCCGAGTGGAGAAAAATAGTTGGTGGGCACGTTATCTCTGCTATTTATGGTCGAGGCGACGGTCTTAACTCAACGCAGTTTCCTTCGTCGGGAGGTCCGTGGCAGGATATTATTGCCATAGGAGTGGACATTGATTAAATTCTGGCACAATGCGGTTAGAAAATTCAGCCTTGAGCACCAAATTCAAAAGGCTGTTCGCTTTGGACTAGACAAAGGGTGTTCTTTAAATTCCAGATTATTGTGGAATAGGGCGGATCATAGATGGAGTTGGTAATGGCGCATTTTCCACGCGGTAGAGAAGTTGGAGAGCTGGAAAATCTTATCTCTATCTTGCAAGGAATTCAACTGGAGCAAAATAGACCAGACTCTTGGAGTTGGAATCGATTAGCGGATGACATATTTTCTACAACAAAGCTAGCTTCTTATCTAGATGAAATTTGGGCTGAACAGTCAGATATTCCGGAAAAGGTCAATATCTTCGTTTGGGGTGCAAGGAGGAGTTTTTTGTCATGTCGATTGATGCAGGCCATGCGAGGTATTCCCGTTCCCACCGTCTCCCACCGTCTCATGCCCTATATGCTATGATTCTTTTGAGAGCATGGATCACGCTATTTTGCGGTGCCATGTGACTGCGTAGGAGACGATGCAACTAGTTCTGATCAAGTACCGCACGGCCACGGCTTGGGAGGTGCTCGCTAGAGTTTGCTGGAAATATTCTCTAATATCCAACTATATTCCCATCTCTGGTTATTATGCAGGTCACCAAAGATGGCCGTCTAGTGGACAAACTGCCCACAATCAATCTCAGTGGCTTCAAATATTGTTTCTTAAATTGTTATCTTAGGTTGTTTTGTCCCAGGCGTTTCTACACAGGTTTGGTAGCAATACCCTTGACTTGTTAAGGTGTAACTCTGACCTTAGCTTCTGCTTCTCATCTCAAGGGGCAAGCTATTGATTATTAATACAATACTTACTTGCTGTTTTAAAAAAAAAGTGGAGTAGTTTATAAAATCGGAATATTCTATCACAATATTTTGAAAATAGTAGTTAATTGTTTCATTATTAGTTTAAATTGCTTTAATAATTATTCCTTATTAAACTTTCAACTTTTAAATAAAGTATGAGTTTATACTCGAAATCAAATAATCCATTATAATTAAATATTACCTAGTGTAACATTCTCGCTTTCCACACAATTCTTTTCATAGCTTTTACTTGTTGCAACCATTTTTTTATATTAAAATTATGGAAATTATGAGTATATAATGTGATTTCGAAAGTAACAAAATTTTGTTCACAAAAAAAAAACTTATGAAATGAAAAAGAAATTGCATCTCTACATACCAAAAATCCTGAGACCGTCACTGAGTGACACTTATGAAATCAATTTCCTCTCTCGACATCACATCAATTTTTCAAAAACATTTTACACTCGAAATTCTGACACTAAAACCCTTAATGATACATACTCCATCTATCTCAAAACGATTCAATCGTATTACTTTTTGGGTTGTTCCAAAAAGATTTGATTATTTTCTTTTAAGGAATCATTTTCACATCACTTGTACCATTTAAATCTCAACTTTCATTCTCCAACAAAAAAGTTACTTGTGCCCTATATAACAGTTTTACTTTGTTAGCATCAAGTCCTCAAATACTCTTTAATCTCCGTGTCCATTCAAATGTTTAAATCAATTTGGGACATACCGAGTATAATAGTTTAAACACTTGGATTATCACACGCAAGCACCTACGACGACACTTTAAATTATTTAAAACGATACAAATAGCCCTTGTAATTATTTCAAATATTTGAAAATTAGACAACTTTTTTATCATTTGTTTATAAATTTATGAAGACAAATTATTGATTAAATACGGAAAAAATAAATATGATATTTCCTTCGTCCCTTAATTATTGCAATCTTTTGATATGACACGAAGATTAAGGTGGATAGAAAAATGTTGAATTTTGAAAAAAGTGCCCCGTAGAGAGAAATGAGTTGGGTGAGTGGTGTAAGTGAGTTAGTGGTATCAAATCATATAATAAAAAAAATAAAATAAGAGATGAGTGAGAGAAGTCAATAAAGTTAGCTAATCAAATCAGATAATAAAGAAATAAAAAGAAATATACTTGAAATGATAGATTAGTAAATTTGTTAAGACAATTTACTACTCCCTGCATCCCGGATTAATAATTACCTTTGTTTGGGTTCGGAGGGAGTACTATATAAGGAAATGTTGCAAAAATTTAAGGATGTCCCTAAAAGTAAAGTGTTACAATAAAAGAGGGACGTAGGAAGTAATTTTTGTGGAATTTATAAAGCGATGTCCGTGATTCTCTTTCAGTAAAGTGCACTCATGGTTGCATAACTTTAATTTTCAGTAAAGTGCACTCATGGTTGCATAACTTTAATTTTCAGTAAAGTGCACTCATGGTTGCATAACTTTAATTCGTTTACTATCGTAGTCTTGTTTTAAGATTTTGTATTATTAAAGTCTCGTTTTAAGTTTTTTCTTCATTCGTAGTCTTTTCTGACATTTTGCACATTTCAAAAATTTGTAAAATATAAAAAGCATCCTAAGGTTTAAGAAACTTTCAATTTTACCCTCAATTTTTATAAACCATAAAATTATACTCTAATTTTTATAAACCCTCACAATTCTATCCTAAACATTTTATCTCCACCTTTATCTCACCACCCTCCTATCGAACACCATCGAAACATCGTCGGACCACCAGTGACCATCACTGGAATGCTCAGGGCCTTGTAATGCGAGCCTAGGGCGGCAGATCCGCAACCGAGAGCCGCGAAACGTGAGCCTAGGCCAGTAAATTTGCAGCACATTACCATTACACATTTCATCCGTGTAAAATAACATAGTTAAGGCCGTATTGAAAACCGCGTTATATAATTTCGTGTAGAAAAGGGTAATGCGGTTTCGCCATAGCCGGTAACACGGCTAGACGCGGTCAAAGCCGTATTACATATGACAGCCTGCGGCTGCAGACTGACACCACTAAATGTAGCTTTAATTCGTTTTAGGCCGCGTTACGTTGTTTTCTATATTTACTTTAAAAACTTGATTAGGTTACTTTTATAATTGAATAATTTATAATAAATTGAATAAAAAATATAAATTAATATTACGTTATTATGCAATAAATTGATGAAATTAATATATATATATATATATATATATATAATCCAAAAATACATTCCGTCATTACAAAATAAAGTTCAAGACCAACTAAATTAAGGCTGTGGGCCCTCATCAAAGCCCGAAACCCGAGGATCTCTCAATATATCCTCAAAATCTGATGAGTAGCCCGTCTAAAATGCTGGAAAATCACCACTAGTGACCAGAGGATCTTGCCGGTAATCATTGTTGAAAGCAAGGTTCCTGAAACCGAGGCAAAGGTCGGGGCTAAGCTGAGGATGCTGCCTTTACTAATCTTGGGAATGCCCGGAGAAAAGCTGTTGCTGGAATTGAGGCAAGGCTGATGGATGCTACTGTAATTAAGGCATGAGTGGCGGCTGCTGATGCAATTGAGGCATGAGCGGCGACTGTTGCTGTAATTGAATCATGTGCAACTTGGGACGTGGTCCGGTTTGATTAGCCATACCAGAGGATGAAGCTCCGGCGATCAGGCCCGGCGACACATCTATGATCCGTATAGCTCCTGTGCTGCGCATTTGGCTCCATAAGACGCTCATGGAGGCATTCCGTTCATGGAGGATTCCAGGATGTCTTGAGCCGACGCTCCCAAGCCTCCCTCTTGCGCTGAACAACTTCCCTCAACTCGCGATTCTCTGCTTGCAACTGAGCAATCACCATGCTCATATTGCTTGTGTAGCATCTCGCGCTTCTCCTCTGCGTCCCTCTAAGTGCTCTCCTCCAGCTCCCTCTCATGCCGAAATACAAGTTCGGAATATTGTTAAATAATATGCTCAAGAAATCATTCGAATTAAGAGGAACATTTTTCAAATAATTATCTGAGTCTGCTGAGGTTAGGGTGTCAAAAGCTGACCCGACTGATTAACCCGCCCGAACCCGACTTGACCTGAAAACAGCTCGGCCCGAATGAACCCGTAATCGAATGACCCGAACCCGACCTGACCTGGAACCAGCTCAACCCGAAATGACCCGAACCCGATTAACCCGTGACCCGAACTGACCCGAATCTCAAACCCGGTTAACCCGAATCCGAACCCGACCTGACCTGAATCCCGAACCCGATTAACCTGAATCTGAATCCTAAGGAACTCGAAATAAACTTTCATAATAACAAAATATAATTATCTAATGCATTATAGAGTTACTATCATCATAACAAAATAAACTACTATCATTCATTGTCTAAACTCTAAAGCAAGAAAATGGTAGTAAATAACGTCACTTGTGCACTAATGACCAACAACAATTGTAACATCCAAAATGTAATCATCCAACGCATAAAATACACAATTCTAAAATATAATCATCTATGCCGATCTAACAAGGTATTGATGTTAATCTAACAAGGTATTGATGTTGATATAATAAGGTATTAATGCCGATCTAACAAGGTATTGATGTCGATCTAACAAATGGTTGGAGAAATATTTAATTTTCGCTTTGTTGGAATAATGTCTAATTTCTCTTCAATTTTGTTAGAACAACTCATAAATAGATTTATTTTAAACTCCAAGGAAAAGGGAAAGGAAAATGTGTGAATAATTTTCTCGATATCATTGTTGTGTATATATATATAATACGTAGTATTATTTATAAAGAATAAAAGTTTAGATCGAAAATTCATTGCTCGAACTTGGATCGACGAAACTCGAACTTGAACACGTAGAAACCCGAACTTGGACCTGGAAGAAACTCGAACTTGGACCCGAAGAAACCCGACTGGACCCGGCTTTGAACCAGGATCAAACAACTCGATACCGAATGACCTAAGCCGAACCCGACTTGACCGAAGTAAACTCAACCCGATGGCGACTGAACTGAATAACCCGAACCCGAACCCAACTCGACTGAAATCAGCTCAACCCGAAATGACCCGAAACTCCGAATAACCCGAACCCGAACCCTACCGACCAAAAGCCTAACCCGAAACAACCCGAAACTCGAATGACCCGATCCGACCAAATTGACACCCCTAGCCGAGGTGGCTGGAACCTATTGGGACGTACGAGTTATGGAGGGGCACCGCTGTAGCGTCCTCTTTTGGGCCCCCCTGTGACCTCATTGTAGATATCCTTGTTGATGTACGACCACTCTTCCTTGTCAGACCCATACGTCTCTGTTATCCGCTTCTTGTACTTGATCTAAATTGGAAAAAATATTAATTTCAAATGTTAGAAGTTTAATAATTGGAAATTGAATATTTAAATTTGAATTACTTTAAACTTACCAACATCAATACCTGTGGACCCACCCACTCCTCGCCAAACTGTTCCCAACACAGCACTTTGCCCACTTTCTTGCACGGTCAAAATTAATGTGTTAAAGAATTAATGAAAATAATTTACAAAAAAACAATGTAATGTTTTAATTTAAAGAACATTACCGAATCTGCATAAAAAGAAGTCTTTGACTTCTTTCCATGTGACTTTACTTTCGGCCGTTTGTCACTGGCTGCATTCTTCTTATTCTGCGCTGACTTCCCCTTGAACTGGCAGAAGATCCCGGCAGAAGGATGATCCAACCACTGCATGTAGTCGGAGTCCTCGTGATCCAGAGGCACCTCATCTCGACATTTTTTCCGGTAGTTAGCCAAGGTCGTCCTGTAGAACTGCCCGAACCTCTTATGGAGGTTTGGAACAAAGTCGGGCTCTTTCCATGTGTAGTCCTTTTGTTAAAAAAAAAACCTTATCCGTCCCTTTATTATTGAAATATATTGACTGAACACGTTGTTTTAGGTGGAGTTGATTTTGAGTTGACCTCGTAAGTGGAAGAGAGGAATATAGAATAATTGAGTAAATTCATGTATAAAAGTTTACTAAAAAAAAAGAAAGTGTTTCAATAATTTAGTAACAACCCAATAAGAAAAGTGTTTCAATAATTTTAGGATAGAAGGAGTAATTAAATGTAAAATTAATTTTCATAATGAATAGATATTTAGAAATTATTAACAAAAATATATTAAGTGGATAATTAAATATTACCGAGAATGCTGTGACCCATGCCACCTTCTCATATACAGACAAGTCTCTGTAATGCAGGGGCATACCGGTGAAGCGTTGGTGGAAAATCCGGCTAATCGCTTTCGGGAGAACCGATGAATCCAGTTTCAAACCAGGGCGAAGCTATGTGGGGACGGGGCGCGACCACCCGCCCGTGATTTTTATAAAAATATGAATATATAGTATACAAATAGAATAATTAATGGTGTTATTTTTTATTTAATATATTTATATACTCTCTATTTTATGTACAATTCAAATGTGAGTGTAAAATTGATCCAAATGTGAAAAATATAACAACCAAATAATAAAACCTACACACTCAATATACAGTCAACTGTGTAGCACATTTAAGTCTACCTCCTGCATGTCTAATAGTTACGTCCACCCAAAATCTAAATCAACAAAACAACAGAGCACACAAAAAAAAAAATTTAAGAAATATGTACTGACTACAACGGATATCAATTGTAACACTTTTATTATGAAGCTACAAACTCTACACATCTTGAAGAATTGTCTACAATTAGTTCAATATGTCAAGTTTTGGCCGTAACTACTGGAAAGAGAAGTATTTATTTACTTGTTGATAGATTGATCCATTTGATATTGATTTTGTCCATGTATAATGCAACGACAAAGCGTGTTTTTTCTTAAAAAATTGTGAAGACACGAACCAAGATTTAACATTCATTTTCTAGCTAATACTCTTATTCGTACATTGAAAGATATATTGCTATGAAATTTATTTAGAATAATTGATGATAATTTGAGATTTTAAGGAACGACGTGTTAGATTTTGAAAACTTTTGTCATGTATTTTGTACTTTTGATATACATATGGCTATTGAGTAAAAAAATACGTTTGATATGTATCTTCCGCCCGCCCATAAATTTTTTCCTGCTTCGCCCTGTTTCAAACCGCATAAGTAATTAATGTATTATTAGTATTCATATTGACGTATGCGTTTTACTTAAACTATTGATAGACAGAAACTTACTGGCCAATCCATACTATTAGTCGACCGTCCGGTGCTCTCGCTGGTGGCAGTAGGAGCCGACTCCGGTGGCGTGGTAGTAAGAGTGTCATCCGGTGCTGGAGCCTTAAAAACATAAAAACATAAAAAAATGCAATTAAATACAAATTAAAACAGAAAATACAAATAAAAACATAAAATAACAGAAAAAGCGTAAATAAAATATAGAAGATAAAAATTAAAACAGAAAAAAAAACTTTAAAAACATAAAATTTAACTTTAAAATAGAAAATACCTTTAAACAAAAAACATAAATAAAATTAAAAAAATACAAAATTCACAATTAATTTTTTTTAAAGGAAAAACGTGAAGATGAAATGAAGCATTACATGAACACAACAGCAATTGTTTGTCATGGTGAACACAACGCCATGAACCAGGAAAAAAGTATTTGTACGAAGTGTTACCTACTGATGAAGCGGCAACGGAGATGCAACATGATGGGGGTGAGCATGACGGCAGTGACGATTGCAGCTCTGAAAAAAAAACAAAAAATCCAATAAAGTTCCGCAGTGGGAGAGGAGAGAAGGAGAGAAGGTGAAGAAAAAGGAAACACGAAGAGCTTACGTAACGTTGGAGCGGCGACCGGCGTCTGGATCGGCAGCGGCGTCTGGTTCGCCGGAAAGAGAGAAGCGGAGAGGGTGAGGGTTTGGAGGGTTGGGGAAGAAGATGTCCGGGCCGGAGCTTTTTAAAAGGCCCAATGCGGCCCAACGCTGCCTAAGCCGCATTAATAGAACGGGCTTGGGCCGTAATTCGGTTAAAACGGTGTTGAAACCACATTACAGCCCAAGCCCGGTTTCTGTAATACGGCTTAATGCGTTATAAGCCATATTACCGCAGAACATAGCCAATTCAAAACTTATCGTCTTCCCTCTTTTAAATTCATTTGTTTTGGGCAAAGTGGATCATATTTGGGCCCAGATGCGAAATTGACCACATTAAAGTTAATTTTTTGTGTAAATAAATACAAATATGATTTAAATAATAAACACAACGTCGTTCTCAAAAAACATAACACAAACATGATGAAATTTAAAACTACAAATCAAGTGAGATATCTTCACCCTCGTCATCTTCATTAACAACATTGTCCAATTTGGCAACCTCTGGCCCAACATGTTGATCCACAAGTGATGTATTCACAACAGCTGCTCTGTGTATAGATTCAACAATTGTTGATACCTGGAGAGGATGTGTTGTCCCAATCTTAGACTCTGCATCGTCGTCATCAGTGGCTACAAGATCCTCTCTCTTCATGGATGAGATGTCGAGGTTTAGTTTTCTAAACCGGGCACCAGTTTTTCAAATCAGCTCTGTTCGACAGATACTCGATGTAAACCACTTGTTGTGCTTGACTAGCAAGTATGAACGGATCCTCTGGTTTTAATCGTGATTTGTGATCAACATCGGTGATCCCCGATTGCTTATGACTATAGACGCCTTTGTTAGGGCAAAACCATGTACCCTTAAACACTGTCACACAACCGGTCCTGTACTTTAGGAGTAGAATTTCATCGATCTCCAGCATAAATATCCAAATAATCTTTCGCATTTGTATCTCTAAGGACACAGACGCCCCAATTTGCTGTTCGTTTATTCCAACCATATTCCTTTGTATGGAATTTATACTCATTCGCATACGTGCCAGAAACTGATTTTACCCTCCTTCTCGAGTAACATGCTAAGTCGTACATCGATAAAGGAAACGTACCCATATTTGCCTCGGCCTACACGTATAGAAATGAGTCCTATCCTATTCATAAAAGTATTGTCGATAATAAAGTTTTATGGTTCTGTAAGTAAAACTAGTACATTTACATAAATTTTGACAGCATTTCGTCTTAGTTTCTCATTGAAACTTTTATAGGGAACTATTTAATAACACCCAAATTAGGTACAAGGAAGAACAAGACATAAATACAACTACCAAAATTTATGCAACTATACCAGTTCTACTAACACAACCATAAAACTTTATTACCGATAGTACTTTTACAAACTGTCCAATTGGATAATCCATGAATACTAAATAGAAGACATTTTTTACAACATAGTTATAATCCAGCTCATGTGGAAAAAATAATGTTCTAAAATATATCTTCTTACCAGTACTCACAGACACAAACTAAGGCTAAGCTAAAAATAATTAATCTAACTGGTGGCAGAACGTCTACGGGAACCGCCACTTGGTTCTTCTTCTAAACTCTGGTCAAGTGAGTGACCATGGTTGTTGTGGATGCTCCGCCTGCAAAGAAAGCAGCACCAGAAGGTGCTTCGGTTAACGGACCTCTGACGCTCAAATAAGTACTCTGCTTTAAAGAGAGAAAGTAGAGAGAATACAGAGCGATGTAGTGATAAGATTACCTTTGCGGTTTGCAAAGGGAGGGCTTTATAGGAGGGCACCCTGATGGCACGTTAGTAATTTACCTATGGTCCTAACATGGTGGCCGACCATCTTTTGCGTGTCAGGCGACGCCTTTTCTGGAAGTTCGGCGGGTGTGGGTTAAAGCCTGCTTGACCCCTGGCAGCTTTGTGGCAGGTGTCAGATGGTGGGTGGCGCATTCAAATGATAAAATGTACGCTTTGCATTAAATGCGGCTGTAGTTCTGGTCGGTCATTCGGCGGGAAGCGTGCTCGGTGGCGTCTTCCTTGTTTGGGGCTGGGCATCTTGGGCCTTGTTGTTCCAGATTTTTTTTAGGAGGCTTCTGGGCTTTTTGGGCTTGGAGCCCATTTGGCTCCATTAGGGCTGTGAAACGAATCGGGCCGAGCCGAGCTCGGCTCGAGCTCGAGCTTTAACGAGCCCAACAATCCGAGCTTCACGAGCCTCGAGCCAAGTTATAGGCTCGAATAATTAACGAGCCGAGCTCGAGCTCATGACGTTCTACTCGATGGGCTCGCGAGCTTTTTCGAGCCCACCTGAAATTACACTTATACCCTTCATTATAACCTTCCGTCTCCACTACAGCCCTCCGCCGTCGAAACCATCGTTGCAACGCCTCGACCACCTCTGCTCCGCCTCCAGCATGTCAAGGGGGCTCCGATCAGCTACAACAGGGCCGGTGAAGCCCTCCCCATGCTTCAATCAGCTACAGCAGGGCCGGTGAAGCCCTCCCGAGGCTCTGACGATCTTGTCCTTGCCCTCTTCGCCACAAACAGGCGCCGATTTGGCGAGAACTCGCGACCTTCCTTGTCGAGCTTCCCACTCGTCGATCTCAGCCCTAGTCCGATGATCTGTAGTTTGCTCCAAGCTGCAAACAAGTCGAGCTCGAACGATCTTCGAGCCGAGCCCGAACTTTTGTCAAGCCGAGCTCGAGCCCCATTTTGCTAGTTTCACGAGCTCGAGCCGAGCCCAAATAGTAACGAGCTTGAGCTCGATCTCAGCCCTAGGCTCCATGGCCATCAGATGCCCCCCAAGTTGGTCTATCCGAATGGCTATGTTCGGCTAGATTGATCTAAAACCTTCTTGTAGGTGGTTTATTGTGTGTCCGATGGTGGTGAGGTTGTTTTGGGAGAGAGCAGTTTCCCCTACTTGGTCCCTTGTGGGATTTTTTTTGGGACTCCGACGTTTGAGTGGAACAGCCTCCTTTCCATGCATCCTGTGGATATGGAACTTTGTTCGAGAAACTGCCTCTGCCTTTGTCCGAATGAGTATCATTCGTGCTTCAGATTTTTGGGAGTATAAGCCTCCCTTCCTTTGTCTGAACGAGTGTCGTTTGGACTTCAGTTTTTTTTAGGATTAGCCTACCTTCCACTGTCCGAACGAGTGTTGTATGGACTTCAGATTTTTTGGAGGATTAGCCTACCTTCCTTTGTCTGAATGAGTATCGTTTGGACTTCGAATTTTTGGGAGGATTAGCATGGGCAGGAAGTTTGGGCGGGATAAACTTTCCACCTTTTCGACTGTTGGGGCACGATTACACTTTTCCATGCAAAATGAGGTGACGGCTCGTTTCAGCTGCCTGTCCTTTCAGACGTGGCCACATGTCGTTTCCTAAGTGGATTGGTTTTTTGGTCATGACTCTTGAGCTTCCCGAACAATGAATTTTTTCTCCTCAACCTTTAGATGGTTTCAACTTCTTGAAGAAGTTGCAATTATGGTGACCTTTGGAGTTCATTTCGCTCTCAAGCATTCTCAAGAGTTCTCGCTTCTCTCTAGAAACACACACACACACACACTCTCTCTCTCTAAAATTTCTGGCATGGCGAAGTGGCTGTTATATGAGGTGGCGAGATTACTTGACGGCATCGAAGGTGTTCAGCCAAAGGCTCCTTCATTTCTCGAAGTTGATTTTCCTCGGCAGTTCGGTCGGAGAGTTAAGAAAGTATCTAAATATCCAGTTGTTCTTCGTCCGGTGCATCTTCTTTCTGACCTTCAGATCCAGCGTCCAGTGACATCAATTGTAGGAAACTTCCGTCTCTTTTCTTATTTTCCATGGCTGAGGAGGATCCTAGCTGTTCGAGGGATGAGTACTGGGCTCACCTTGACAATCGCAAGTTCAAGAGTGCCGAGGAAGTTCGGAAGTGGGCCGAGAAATACTTCATCCCCTCCAGGTTAGATGTCCCAACTCCCCCTTCGAGTGACCTCAGCCGAAGGCCGGCCAAGGGGTTTGTTACCGTTTTCTCCAAGCAAGCCAGGTGCGGACTTCGCTTTCTTCCCCCTCGTTTCCTGGTGGATCTGGCCAAGTTTCACGGGATCACAATCAACCAGTTTTCGCCGAATGCTTACCTCCATATCAACGCTTACCTGCTATTGTGCAAGGTCTTTGGAGTTCCTCCCCACTTCTCCACCTTTCTTCAATATTGCAAGGTCCAAGTTTCGTCGAAGGGTTGTGTATATCTCCTTCCGCTGATTTGAAGACTTCTCTGATGTTCGGCACCAGGTCCATCTGGAAGAATTGGCATAAGAAGTTCTTCTATATGCAGCTGAACCCGGCATGGGGATTGGATATGGCTTGGAAGGCCCGCGACCTAGAGGCCGATATCAAGAACGCCATGTGGCCACTGGAGGATCATTTGGCTTTCGCTAACTGGGAGGCCTTTCGTAATAAGTTGAAGACAATGGTTGACTGTAGATTTAGAGATTCTGACGACATGATGTGTTTCATCATGATCATGTCTCTCCACTTTCACAAAGAAGAAAGAGGAGAAGGAAGAAGAAGGAGATGTATGAAATGTACCTTACACCTGAGAATAAAGCAAAAGGAACTTTGTCCTTACTCTAAAACGTATGCTCCACTTGAATCTTCGAGAACGCATTCAAACTCCAAGTATGAGAACCGATTGAATGTGAGATGGTAGGGGTGTTTTTGTGTTGAATAGACACAAAAGAGATTCACCCGAAATGCTCTAAGGAATGCTTGAATTATTCGGCCTAAAACAAGAGGAGAGAAGTTTCGGATTTAAGTGTATCTATGTGTTGTGGCCGAATCATCTATTTATAGATGATGTAGGGAGTTACAAGGAGGGGTTACAACTCCCTTATGGCCGAAAGTATGTGTACTTTCGGCCTAGGGAGTGGTTACTCCCTCCTTGTACACTCCATTGTCCAAAAAACAAAGTAACTACCCTTTTAGGCGAAAGGGTGCCTTCCCTTGAGATGCCTTTTTTTCTAAATTAAGGCTCTCATGACCGATTCATGCCTTGGTAACTTCCAAGGGATGTGCACACACGCATTAGGGTGCATACACCATGCACCTCAACTACCAAAGCCATGTCCTTTTACCAAAATATCCTTATTTTGTATAAAATGATGCTAATAAGTAGTTACTACTCATGAAACATCACAAATATTCCATATAGCCACAATTCACATAGTTGAATTTCATAGAACTCATTTCAGCTCACCTTGAGCTGAAACTCACTTCTCCATCTGAGATGAGCTCAAGCATTACCTCAAAAGGACTTGATGCGCTAAGAATTCCAACATTGACTGGTATGGTGCCAAGTCGAAGGAGGAGTGGCTGGTCCCTTTTAGCCCCAGGGTGTTGACCCAGTCCTTGTTGAGGGAGCTTGACGTATTGTTGGGAGACCGTTTCGAGCTCAGGATTCGTCATCGGCCAGCCACGTCGAAGGACATGATATTTATTCGGTGATTGAATGGCCATATTTAGGCAGTTACCTTTGAAAAGGGTAAATGACTCATTTTCTATCAAAGTTCTACGAGTGTTTTTACCACTAACTCCTTTCTTGTTTTGCAGAAATGGCTAAGGACCGGAAGGAATTCCTGAAGTGGTTGCAATTGGCAACCATGGAGAAGGCCAAGTTGGTCAGGTAGGCCAATGAGGCTAAGAAGGTACCTACGGCTGAGAGGAATAAGGCCCCTCAGCCTTCTCAGTCGACGAAGCCGAAGAAGCAGCCAATGGTTGCTCGAGTCTCCTCTTATTCGGTGACTCCAATCGAGGGCGCCCATTCCACCGTCCATCAATCTTTACTGGTGACATCGAGCCATTCCCTCTCTAACATGGATATTAAGGATGTCTTTCCTAAAAGTCCTGCTCAGGTCGAAGTAGAGCGCTCCAAAGCCTGTTGGAATTCTTGGCGTACCAAGTTCTTTTGAGGTAGTACTTGAGCTCATGAAGCTAAGTGTGAGCCCAAAGGAAGCTAAAAGTAGCTTGCCTTAGCTTAATGCAGCCAGAAGTAGATGTACTTAACTCATCTCAGCTAGAAGAAAGCTAGAAGTGGTTTCCACCAGCTCATCTTCAGCTAGAAGTAGCTAAACACAGTTCAAGTCAGCTCTAGTTAGCTCAATGAGCTCAATTTGAGCTCACCCTAGCTAGATATAACTAGACTCAGCTCAAAGTGAGTTCACTCCAACTAGAAGTAGTTGTGTGCAACTCAACTCCAGCTCAAGTTAGCTAGAAGTAGTTAACACTAACTCAAGTTGACTAGAAGTTGTCAGCTTCAGATCATGGTAGCTAAAAGTAGCAACCCTCAGCTCAAGACAGCTAACCCCAGCTCATGTTGACTAGAAGTAGTCAGCTTGAGCTCAAATGAGCTAGTCTTGATGGTGAAGTGACTTTCAGCTAAAGGTAAGCTGAAAGGAGCTCACAAGAGCTCAATCATATGTGATATGGTCAAATGACATATCTTTGTGATATTTCATGAGTAATAATTACCAAATATACCTTTTGGACAATATAAGGGTATTTTGGACAAAAGGGAGTGAACACGGTGCAAGGAGTATGTACCATAAAGTATAGGAATAACTCTTTGGCAATTGCATGAGTGCAACTGGCCATAAGGGAGTTATTTGGCCAAATAGGTGCCATCTTAGGAAGCGCCCCTTCGGCTAAAAGGGTAGTTATCAAGCCTTTAAGGCTTGTTTGTGTACAAGGGAGGAATAACTTTCCTCATGGCCGAAAGTATGTGTATTTTCGGCCATAGGGAAGTTATTCACTCTCCTTGTAACTTCCCTCTTCTTCTATAATTATAGGAAGAAGAAATTCGACCAACACACTTATTTTTCCACAACCAAATTCTTCTCCTCTTCTCTCTTCTTCTTTGGTCGAAATTTACAGCACTTTCCTTAGAGCATTTCGGGTGAAACTCTTTGTGTTTCTTCAACACAAAACCACCCCATTCCACCTCATGCAATCAATCCTCTTGAAGCAACTAGAAGGCTTGAAGATCCAAGAAGAACCCGCCACCAACTTGGAAGACTTGGAGCAAACGTTTTTTAGGAGCAAAGAAGTGGTTTCCTTTTGCTGTTTTCCAAGAAGCAAGGTATGCCCCTTTCTTCTTTTTCCTCCTTCTTCTCCTGCTGTTTTCCAAGGAGCAAGGTACGCCCCTTCCTTCTTCTTCTTCTTCTTCTTCTTCTTCTTCTTCTTCCTCCTCCTCCCCCTTCTCCTCTTTCTTCTTCTTGAAAGTGGAGAGGCATGATTATGATAATACATATCATGTTATGAATCTCTTGAATTGGAAGATGTAATCCGCATGTATATGACATGAATTGAGATTGTGTGAAGATCTAAATTTTTCAAATGGTATCAGAGCCTTGTCGGTTTGTTCTTGTTTCATGATCTATGCAATATTTGAATTCGGTTGAATATGTCAATTGTTTGAAGCATGAAACCAAATTAAGGTGATAAAAGGAACACTAAATCTGAAAATTACATGTGAATAATATGTTTAAAACTGAAAACCGAAAGGATGCATGCAATTTGATTTGGTAACCACCACTTGTTCATGTTGAATACATGTTTTTTCGGCCTTGGCATGAAATTGTGGTGATTGTTCATAAAAGTATGAACCGTATACATGCTTGTATGAGAAACTTGTATGACAAGAAAGTATGCGTCCCCGAACCCCCGATTAGGTTATTCGAAGGGGTTATAATTGACCATGTGAATCATTGTATGCTTATGTATACGTTCTTGAGTATCATTGAATGAAAGCATGTATGTTGCTTGTTTGTGATTCATATATATATATCTATATATATATATATATATCTATATGAATGCTGCAAGATGTGTTCTTGTCACATGAACATGTTCTTACATGGTATGCTTAAGTAGCCTATATGTGACATTTATCCTTGACTTGAATTAAGAATTTCATCCCCTTGATGGTCTTAGTACTGGTTTTGTACCACTATGATGAACTTGAGGGAATTGAAGCTTTATTTAAGAAGGAGCATGACATTTATTGAATCAAGATACTTTACTCAATGATGGTTCAAGTACTAATGTTTCAACATTACTATGGTGAACTTAAGGGAGTTGAGGCTTGGTTCAAGGGAATGTGTCACTTCAATAAGCTAAGTTTTCTAGGGACCCTGTCAAGTTGGTATGATATTGTCTAAGGAGGTGGCTTTTAAGCGAAACCGTTTGTGACTCCACCATCTTTCCTGGGTATTGTATCAAAGAGACTTATGGGTGATGAAACTAAGGCTCAGGTGAAGTGCACATGGTTGTCACATTCGGAATGTGTACATGAAACCTTCAAGTAAGAAATTTGAACCATCATAACGGCTCAATTAAAATATGTATTTGAAAATGTGGAAACATGTTTGTGTGTTTCTAATTTGTTGTTATATGCATTCCTTTTGCCATATATGAACATGTTTGAAGTAGTTGCATGTATTTATTACTTTGTTGAGTCTTGTTATGATTGATTAAACATTGATACATGTGATTTACATCATGTAGATGACATGTAAGAATATTGTAGCTAAACTGAACAAGGACCTCAAATTGGATGGTGACAACTATTCAATTTGGCAGCGAAAGGTCAAATTCATTCAAACTGAATAGGACACACTTGAGGTTTTATCTGATGGAGGTCAGGTTGCTCAACCGGAAGAAGGGCAAGACCAGACAGACTATATGGCTTATCTGAAAAAGAACAGTCTTCGCTGGATGACCCTTCTTTCGACCATGGTGGAGGAGATCATAGTTGAGTTCTCAACCCTTGATAGTGCCAAGAGATTTGGGACAATGTCAAGACCAAGTAGAGAAACAAAGATTAATGATTCTGAGATTCGAGAACTATCGAAACGAGCTAATCACACCATGAGTTCTCACATTCGGAAGATGTCTCGCATGATCCACCAGCTAAAGCAAGCCGGGCACAACCTCATAGATGAACAACGGGTCCAAGCTATAATCAGATCTTTGCCAGACGAGCATTGGCAGTTGATGAAGGTCAACTTACGCCACAATCCTCAAATCAAAACGTTTGATGACATAGCCCTCCACCTTTTACTTGAGGCCGAAGTAATGGCCCTCAAAAACTAGTCCAAAGCATATGTTACTTCTACTTCCTCCAACAAAAGGGGAGAAAACAAAGAAAAAGGGAAATGGTTTGGTAAAGGTGGAAAGAACAATGGGAAATGGCAAAGGTAAAGGAGATGGAAACAGTTCCAATTTGAAGAAGTTTAAAAATAAAAGGGATGTTTCTAAGCTCAAATGCTTCAATTGTGGAAAGAATGGGTATTTTGAAAAAGATTGAAAGAGTCCTTCTAAGGTACATATGCCTACTACTTCATCTGATGTATATGTTGCATCTTGTACTTTGCTAACTGAAAGCAATTTTTTGTGGATTGTAGACTCGGGAACGAACCACATAGTCCGAGACAAGTCTTGGTTCGTGGCTTACAAGAAACTTCCAAGAGGTGCTAAGTGTGTCTCAGTGGGAAACAATGCTAGTAGATGTAGTAGGAATTGAGACATGTAAAGTCCCCGTATGTAATGAATCTTTGTATTTAATTGATACATTATATGTACCTAATATTTGTAGAAATTTGATTTCTATAAGTAGTCTATTGAAGTTAAATTATAGCTTATCTTTCTCTAATAATGGCATGACTATTATTAAAGATAATCAAGTTGTGTGTGAATGTTTAGTAAATAATGGCTTGTATGACCTTAGACTGATTTTCCACATTAATGCTTCATCTAGTTGCCATGTGACCGAAGTCACAAGTGAAATGACTTGCCATGAAAGGCTTGTACATGTAGGTCAAGATAAGATGAACAAGTTAGCCAAAAGTGGCTTACTTGGATCCTTGACTAAAGTTGTCTTGCCAAATTGTCAAGCATGCCTTGAAGGAAAGGCAACAAGAAATCCTTTTGGGCGTGGAACTAGAAGGAAAGAAGTATTAGATTTAGTTCATTCTGACTTGTGTGGACCTATGAGAGTTATATCTAGTAATGGATTTAGATATTTCATTACATTTACCGATGATTATACTCGATTCACACATGTTTTCTTACTCAAGAACATAGCTGAGGCTTTATCATACTTTGAGAAGTATGTACATTTGGTTGAGAACCAATTGGGTAAGAAAATAAAATCCTTGAGAACTGATAGAGGTGGAGAGTATAATTCAAATGCTTTCAAAGCCTTTTGTGACATGAAAGGGTCCAGACGGAGTTCACTCTTTCTTGGACACCTCAACAAAATGGAGTGTTTGAAATGAAGAACTGAACTCTAATGGATATGGTAAGGTCCATCATGGCTAAGGCTAACTTGGACATCATCTATTGGAGTGATGCACTGCTTTGTGTAGTACACATTCTCAATAGAGTACCAACTAAGAACATCGACTCTTCTCCATATGAGTTGTGGAAGAAGAGGACGTCTAATCTAAGCTACATGCACACTTGAGGTTGCCTTACTTATATGCATATCCTGGACCATCCTTTGGGAAAGTTGGGTCCTCGGGGAAAGAGATGTGCTTTGCTTGGATATTGCACTGATTCGAAAGGTTATGTGTTCATAGATATAAGTTACAAAGAATGTCTAATATTTGATGGCAAAAATGCCAACTTCATGGAAAGTGAGTTTCCTAAAGTCGGTGAATGTAATGATCTTAACTCTTTCGGTCCAATCCTTGAAGAGGATCAACCAAGTACTTCAATAGTACCAGTTATGCAAGGAGCACCTACTCCACAAGGAGTACCTCAACAAGAGGGAGTTGTGACTCTTAATGATGATTCCAATGTGTTGGATCACATGGAACAAGATCCCGAAGAGGGAGGACTTGTTCAAGAGGGAGTTGAGGATCAACAAGAGCTGGAACCACCTCCGTCCATGTTGAGAAGATCAACAAGGGAATCAAGACAACCCAAAAGGTGGGGTCTCTCGGAGGGTGAAACTTAGTTGGTGTCATTTGAAATAGATGAACCGATTAATATTAAAGAAGCTCTCAATAGTGCACAAAGAGAAGAATGGCTAAATGCCATGAATGAAGAACTTCATTCTATGGTAGTGAATGGTGTGTGGGAATTGTCAGATCTTCCTTTTGGCCGGAAGGCCATTGGTAATAAATGGGTGTTAAAGATAAAGAAGAATTCTTATGGAGGTATCGAAAGATACAAAGCCTGGTTAGTGGCTAAGGGTTACACACAAAAGGAAGGTATTGATTTCAAAGATACCTTCTCACCTGTTGTGAAATTCAATTCCATCAGATTACTACTAGTCATTGTGGCACACTTGGATCTGGAATTACATCAGATGAATGTTAAAATAGCCTTCCTCAATGGTGATTTGAGTGAAGAGATCTATATGAGACAACCATAAGGGTTTGTCCAAGAAGGCCTTCAGGATAAGGTATGTACACTTAAGAAGTCTATTTATGGTCTTAAGCAAGCTTCAAGACAATGGTACTTGAAGTTTCATCATGCAATTACAAGCTATGGCTTTGTAATGATGCATGAAGATCATTGTGTATACTTGTACTCATCTAGATCTAATCATGCAAGAATGATCTTGTATGTAGATGACATACTAATTACAAGTAGTGGAGTTGAGTTATTGACAACCATCAAAGGATGGTTATCCTTCACTTTCGACATAAAAGACATGAGAGAAGCTTCCTTTATTCTAGGTGTCAAGATACACCGAAATAGAAATGAACGCTAATTAGGCCTCTCCTAGGAACCTTGTATAGATAAGATCCTAGAAATGTTTAATTTAACCAACTCCAAACCCATGAATACCCCACTTACATATGGATGCAAGATTGGAGGGGACATGTGTCCCAAGACTCCAAAAGAAAAGGAAGAGATGGAAAACATACCATACCTTAGTGCTATAGGTTCCTTAATGTATGTCATGTTGTGTACAAGGCCTAACATTAGACAAGTAGTTGGCTTATTGGCTCGATATTCTTCAAACCCTGGAATGCAATATTGGAAGAGTGTGAAGAGGGTTCTAAGGTACCTTAAAGGTACTAAGGATTATTGGCTATGTTATCAAGGCAAGAAGCTTGATTTGCATGGCTACTCTGATGCTGACTGGGGTGAAGACCGTGACTCCAAAAAATCTACATTAGGTTATGTCTTTATGCTTAATGGTGGGGCTACTACATGGTGTAGTAAGAAACAAACTTGTACAGCCTTATCAACCATGGAGGTAGAGTTTATCTCATGCGCCTCAGCTATACAAGAAGCCCTTTGGTTTAGATTCTTCCTCAAGAACTTGGAATCCATGATTAAGGTGGAAAAGCCTATTACTATCTACAGTGATAGTATGGTGGCCATGGCTTACACCAAAGATCCCAAGTACCATGGGAAAACCAAGCACATAAGCATGAAGTATGCAACTGAGGAAGGTGAAGTCAAAATTGAGTACATATCTAAAGACCTAATGGTGGCAGATCCTATAACTAAGTCATTGCCACTACTTGTATTTGCTAGACATGTCAAAGCAATGGGTCTTCGTAGATTGTAATTAAGTTTGATGTACTTCACCACTTTGGTATCATGCATGTATTATATGATGAATGATTAATAAAGTTGTTTGTTTGTCATCATCTAATTTGTTCAATATTTATGCTTTTACTATGAAAATTAGAACATGTCAAACATAGGCATTAGAAAGGGTTTTCTCACACGAACCTTTCACCCTTAATCTTGTAAAGACTTTAGGATGAGACTAGCTAAGGACTCAATGTATGTTGTTTCTAAGATGAAACATGTTACTTGGTAAAGTAATACTTGAGTAGGAGTTATGAACTAACAAATGACACCTTAGCCTCTTGTCACCTTGATTATGTAAATCAAGATGAGATGACTACGTTTCATCGAATTTGTATGCCCACCATACATCCTAGCCTATGATTGGTATAAGCGTTGGCTTACTTGATAACATTTCATGAATTGTGACATGTCCACCTTTAATTTGATAACGGGAGTACATTTTTTGGTGTTTTAAGATGGAGAGAAATGACACACCCCACCATTCTTTAAGTGGACATCATTCCGAGTGGGAGTGGTGTAAGTAAAACATCAAATAGTGTTCAATTGGAACTCAAGTGTTATATAACCATGAAATGCAACCAAAGAAGAATTTAAGCAAGTTGTATTTGTTCTTGCTTAGTGTGAGGTTCTTTGGTTCAGACTCTTAGTGACTTTGACCCGCTATTAGGAAATTGCATCAATAAAACTATTTTGATTGGTTGTTGAAGGTCTTAAAAGAATAAGACTGGAATATCTTCCAATGGGTATTTGAGTTGATACAATGACCTAAGTAGCTTAAGTTAATAGGAAAGACACCGTTTTGATGATACACATGCTTTAAATTTAATCTTGGGCCCACATATTATGTGTAGTATGATTTAGATTGAATTATGAGCAATTGTGAATGAGATCTCGATTTCTTAATACAATCACGGATTTCAAATGTTTGAAATTCAAGAAAAGACTAATTATCATTAAGTGAAGTGTATCATTATGTCTGGGGTCTGTAAAGGCACCAGTTGATGATTTCAAGTGAGCTTGAAGAAGTTCAAGTATGTTTGATAAGTTGAAACAAGACATCGTTGCTTGATCGGTTCAAGCTTGTTGTTTTGAAGAGTACAAGCTTTCATTGTGAGTCTAACAACCACAATGAAAGTGATTCTATGTGTATGCCTTGGGGTCGCACCCTTAACTCTACTTGTGTGAATGTGTTTGTTTTGTTTTTGGCTTATATGTGTAAGAGATATTTTATTTAAGTGGGAGTTCACAATCAAAAGATAACTTAGTGCGAGTGAGAGTTTGTTAGAATTCTTGGTACACTAAGTTCTTTTGAGGTAGTACTTGAGCTCATAAAGCTAAGTGTGAGCCCAAAGGAAGCTAAAAGTACCTTACCTTAGCTCAATGCAGTTAGAAGTAACTGTACTTAGCTCAGCTCAGCTGAGGAAAGCTAGGAGTGGTTTCCCTCAGCTCATCTCCAGCTAGAAGTAGCTAGACACAGCTCAAGTCAACTCAAGTTAGCTCAATGAGCTCAATTTGAGCTCATAGTAGCTGGATGTAACAAGACTCATACATCGAAATGGTACCAGCCGTACTTAATAATAGAAGGATTTGGCAGAAATATGTAAAATTGTCCCTCCTAAAAAGATTATTCCAGAATAAATGGGATATTAATAGGTATCGATAGTTGTCTGGTCGTACCCAAACAATAATAAATGGTATGTCTAGGGGCAGACTAGCAGAGGGTCCAAGCCGAGCTCCGGCTAAGCGTGACTATAGGCTCCTTGAAGGGGCAGTCCCGAAGGAACCAGCTTGGTTGATCACCCATGATCAGGACATTTTGGATCCTTCGAACGTCAGGGACATGACTCCTCGGCTGTGGGACGGGATGGCCACAAACACTGCCTTTTGAGTCTGGGTATAATTTGTTAAGTCTTTAGGTGGGGAGATGGTCATCTGCCTTGGCCAGGGTTGTAGCCCTTAGGTGGGGAGATGTGTCTCTACACAAGAGACATGTCCTTTGGCCCAAAAGTCTCAACTTTTGGCCAAATTGTGCCACACACAATTTTCAGTATGGAATACATTAAGCTAGTAAGAAACTAGCTCAATTGGCAACATATCCAATTGAAGCTTCATTGAGCTAAAATTCAGCTCACAATGAGCTAAAAGTTGCTCCTCCTCTCATTTAGCTCCAATTATCTAGAGTTAGCTTCATTTAGCTAACATGAGCTGAAGTCCAGCTGACTTAAGCTCAGTCGAGCTGAGTGAGCTGCACTTGAGCTAGTTAAGCTGCACCCACTACTTCTAGTTGCTGAGCTAGTCTAGCTAGAGTGAGCTCAAGTTGAGCTGGTTACAGCTACTTGTAGCTGAAGTAAGCTGAAGTCCAGCTGCACCCAGCTCCCATGAGATGGTGTGAGCTGACTTGAGCTGCTTCCGGCTGCTCCCAGCTGGAGTTGAGCTAAGGTCAGCTACTTCTAGCTGACATTGACCTGGGTGAGCTAAGTTCAGCAACTTCTAGCTGAGGTGAGCTACATCTAGCCACCTTTAAGCTCCAACTTAGCCTCATGAGCTCAAGCAACACCTTAAAGGGTCTTAGTGCGCCAGAATTTCAACACACATGAGCTGCAATAGCTGCTGGACCAATGTGAGCCCGAGGGCCAAGGGGACTCTCCACTAGCTCGGCTTATTTCCTTTTTACAATATTTTGGCCCTTTGGCCTTTTTGTACTTTTCTCCCACTAATGAATGATAGCACTTTTTGCGTTAGCTATTTTGTTAACTTTTATTTCTGGCTATAAGCTTTGGCTGTTTCCAAACAAGGTTCTTTGCCTTACAGAACGCTTTTTCCCGAGCACGTATTTTGCATGCTTTCGGCCTGGAGGCCTTGGTTTTTCTCTCGATTTTCTTGATGGGTTTTACCCAAGTCTTTTTTTCCCCCGAACCTCCATAATTTTGGTCCGGATTGGGTAGTATCTATCCGACCCAGGTGTTCGGACTTGTTCCTGCAAGAATATATATATATACACACTAATGTAAAAATTCCACAAGTATTTGGCAAATGATACCTTTTAGAATTCGGCTTTTTGAGAAGTGATTACAAATTTTTTTAATGATAGAACATTTTCAAGATATCTGAGTGAGTTATTTTTCAACTTGAAGACTCCCTCAAGACTCCCTTTCGTTCTTCCGAAGTTACCCTTTAGAGTCCTTCCTGGGGTGAGAGCTCCTTCTGGTTGTTTCCAAGATCCCACTTTAGACATCTGAAGAACCAAGTCACCCACGGAGATGTCCTTCAGTTTGACCCTAGTGTTAGCAGTTTTGGTTGTTCTTTCCTGAAAAACCCTTCTTCTGAGTTCATCCGTTTCCCTTCGCTCTTCTAACAAATCAAGGTTTTCTCTGAGACCCTCCTCATTCGTCCCTTCTTCGAACACAAGGGTTTGAATGGTGGGGTGATTTATTTCCACCAGTATCGTGGCTTGGTGCCGAATGCCGAGAGAAAGGGGTTTCACTGTGGCTTTCGAGGGTGGTCCGATAGCTCCAAAGAACATGAGGAAGTTCTCCATACCACTTTCCCTTAGCGCTTCCTAACCTCTTTTTCAATCCATCATTCAAGATTCGGTTAGATACTTCTACTTGCCCGTTTTTTTAAGGG
This sequence comes from Stellera chamaejasme, assembly GCA_024586325.1. Lineage (NCBI taxonomy): Eukaryota > Viridiplantae > Streptophyta > Magnoliopsida > Malvales > Thymelaeaceae > Stellera > Stellera chamaejasme. The sequence goes on from CM044986.1 coordinate 4,929,163, forward strand.
TGAGCTACCGGCGCGTAGCACATTTGTATTTTGCTCTCCTTTGCCCACGTTCGGAGGGTCGTGTCGACAAAATGCTTTCCATTATCAGTGACGATCACTCGCGGACTTCCATACCTGCAAATGATATTTTTCATATGAAGCCTTGTATTTCTTCGGTTGTAATGACCGAGAGGGTTCGGCTTCTATCCACTTGGTGAAATAATTCAAGGCAATGATGCAATACTTGAGGCCCCATGGCGCCATCGGCAGTGCTCTGATGAGGTCAATTCCCCAAACGACAAAGAGTGTAGGGTAACTGGTCGAGGTAACTAGCTTGGAGGGTAGCCTTTGGATGTTTGCATGCCTTTGTTATTTTTCGCAATGCCTTACAAGTCTTTTGGCCTCCTCTCTTACAATCGGCCAGAAATACCTATGTCTGAGGATCACATTTTCCAGGGCCCTAATGTGAGATCCACACGAGCCTTTGTGCAATTCGGCCAATATTCCAGAGAATTCTTCTTCTCCGACACACCTTTGAAGGGGTGCAAAGTACCCCCTTCGATAGAGTTTATCGCCAACTATGCGGTATCTTCCTACCTTCCTTCGGAGTTTTGATGTTTCAGCTGGGTCGGTAGGCAATACTCCTTCGGAGAGGAACTTCTAGAATGGTGCTCTCTATCCGGTGGTGATGTTTAAGGTTGCAAAGTTTGGACACTGGGGCCGTCCCTTTCTTCATCATATTCCGAGGTCTTTGCCAGAACGTCAGCCTCGGCGTTGTGGGCTCTCGGTATTTTCTCGATTTCCAATTTTTGAACTACGGTGCAGTTACTTTTCCAAGTCAACGTATTCGGCCGGCCTTCTCCTACCTTTTTTATTGTTGAATCATATGTCAAGTTAAAGCATTTATGGGTATGATTGTGAATTGGATTTCTGAGTTTATTCATTTTTTAGTGAAATCATCGGATGAATATTGATGAATTCACAAACTCAGATCTGGAATTCGTTTCCAGATCTAGGTTTTTTTTAATTTTTAAAATATGTTTGAAGTGGCGTTGTAACGGTTTCAAACAACAAAGCCAGCCTTATACGTAGCGGAGAAAATCACGGTTTGTGCCGTTCCGATAGGAGCGGCCTTGTAACGGGAAGGCCGCTTTAAGCAGCCCTTCAAATACGTAGTGTTTGAACCATGTGACAAGCCAATTTATTTAGCTAACGGTGGAGAAGAAAGAATTGAAGGAATTGGCAATGTGAAGATCAAGTTGCATGATGGAAGTACAAAGACACGTGGTGATGTAAGGTACGTTCCAAACTTTAGAAGGAACTTGATTTCACTTGGAAAATTGGATAAAGTGGGATTTGGATTTTCTGCTCGAGGTGGAGGCATGAGAATTTTAAAGAATGCATTGGTCTTGATGAAAGGAGTGAAGAACTACAAAAATTTGTATGAGTTGGTTGGAAGTACAATTGTCAAAGGAAAGTTCAAGAGCGATGTTCCAGATGTGAAGGTTCCAACAAGAAAAAAAGGTTAGGTTTGTGGATTTGGTGAAAAGGTGAAGTTGAAGAGATAATTTGAGTCAATGTGGAGAATGTTGGTTTATGACTCAAATGATCTAGCTAGTTTTGAAAGATGAAGGACTTAGGTTGTTATATTAGTATTTGTTTGAGTAATATAAATAGGTGCTGATGTATAGGTTTTAGAGTGAGAGATTGAGAGCCGCACACTTTTGTGTGAAAAAGTTGGTCACAGTTGTGTGGCGGCGGTGAGAGATAGAGCAGCAAGTGGGCTGCTAGTTTTGGTGAGAGAGCCGCATACTAGTTAGCTAGTTGGGAGAGCCGCTTGTGTTGTTAGCGGCTGTGAGAGGTTTTTGTTTGTGTGATTAGCCATTGGTACTAGTCTAGTGTGATAAAGATTGGTGTGTGTAATTGTTGATTGATTGATAGTGAAGAAAGGCCGTGGAATCGTCACGGTGAAAAAATATTTTGTGTTGTTTGCCCACCCTTCCAAACCCCCAACAAAGTGTAACTTTTTATCATTTTTCTTTATAAATTTTTTTATATTGCCGTTCACAAAAAATAACACAATAAGGTGACCTGGAATTCCAATAGTACCGAGTCTTCAGATGGTGAGTGTCTGTCATTAAAGACAATTCAAAAAATCCAAATTTTAGACAGATGACGATCAATAAACGATACGAAAAATCTTGCTGTTGGAAGAGTGGTTTGATTCTTCTTTTTTCTCGTCCTCTTCTTGTTAACGTGCATAAGGAAAGCGTACCAGTAATAGGTCCACCTAAATATAAATGACTTCATTCAATCTTCAACTAACTAGCTATATAAAATACACATCTCTATCTCTCACTAGAATCTGCAGATCAAGTTACACTCTCTACTCCCAAAAATGGACTTGATGACTGATGAGATGCCCGTGCCGCTGTTGGTTCATCAGAGCAATGAAGAACAGCCTTGGTGGTTGAACTTCCAACGTTTCAAAATGTCGTCGGAGCACCATGAGACCAACTCTCCTTGTGGCATTCACGATTGGCTCGGAAGAATTTTATGTAATCTTCTTTACCCTTCATGTTTCTTAAATCGTGCGATGTAAAAAGAGTATTATGGATCCTATATTTAGCTAATTCATTAATTTGATTGCTTCAAATCCGAAGGATTCCGTCTCCAAATACTATGAGCAACAACCCGAATTGCTTGATAGTTTCAATGAAATGGATGCACTAGCTGAGCGTGGTTTTGTGCCTACAATGCCAAAGGTTAAGTTTTTTAAACAACTTCCATTGTTTGGATGTCGATTATAACATACTTGGAGTGTAATTGGACTAATATTCTTCTTATGTTTAGGAGGAAGAAGAATATAGTTGGATGAGAAGTGAAACTTTAGCCATTAGATTATCAAATGTTGCCAACTTTGGTTGTATTTGCACTAAAGTGTATGCATCCGTGAGAAGTGGTTCATTGGCTATAATCTTGTCCACATTTGACTCCCTTCTTGATATCCTTTCTGGCTTCATCCTCTGGTTTACTATGTTCTCCATGCAAACCCCAGGACCCATACCAAGATCGTATTGGGAAAAAAGCGAACACGGCCGGTCAGTTTTTTAAGTACATTTACATTGAAGTAGTGATATTACTTTTTTCATGAGAAACGGTATATGAGCCCTTATTGGATATATAGCGATGGGTATCAAATTTTGTAATCATGGTGATATTTGAAAAATGACTCGATTTCTTGTAGGGCATAATTGTTTTTGCATCTGTCATGGCAACACTCGGCCTTCAGATGCTCTTTGGAAGGTTCTCAATCTCGCGTCTTTGGAGTAAGTAAAGTTCCTTGACTCTAATCATTGGGAAAGTTTCCACTATTCAAACTCAACTTCTAACAATCAAACAATCAACCAGTCATTCATTTTGCCAAGCATCGGGAATTGTTCTCGATCTCGATCTCGATCTATTAGAGCAAGGAAGGTTCCTCCGCCTACGAATAATGAGAAGGTTCTTATTATTCGATCTCAACTTTCAATCAATCACCAATCAATCAATCAATCAATCAATCACTCAGTCAGATCATCACTCAATCCATCAATCATTCATCTTCTTTCATTGAGCATTGGGAAAGCTCTCAATCTCGAATTGTTGAAGTAAGGAAAGCTCCTTAACTCTAAATAGTGGGAATATTCCCACTATTTGACCAAATAGGAATATTCCTATTTGGGCGAAGGAAAGAAATATTTCTTTTCTTCACTGATGATGAGAAGGCTCTCATTATCATAACCTTCGGGGGCAAAGAATATTCTTTAGCCCTGAATCGCCAGAGTAAGGAAAGCTCCTTAACTCTAAATAGTGGGAATATTCCCACTATTTGACCCAATAGGAATATTTCTATTTGGGCGAAGGAAAGAAATATTTATTTTCTTCACAGATGATGAGAAGGTTTTCATTATCATAACCTTCGGGGGCAAAGAATATTCTTTAGCCTTGAATCTTCAGAATAAGGAAAGCTCCTTAACTCTAAATAGTAGGAATATTCCCATTATTTGACCCAATATGAATATTCCTATTTGGGCGAAGGAAAGAAATATTTATTTTCTTCACAGATGATGAGAAGGCTCTCATTATCATAACCTTTGGGGCAAAGAAGGTTCTTTAACCTCGAATAGTGGGAGGGTTTTCACTATTTAACCCAATGAGAAGGATCCTGTTGGGAGGAGTAAGGAAAGTTCCTTCGCTTCGGGAAGGTAATAAATATTTCTTCCTTTCACGAATAACGGGAAAGTTCTTGTTATTCACGGACAAAATTGAGTCATCCTACTTTGCATGCTCCATGTTCCATGAATCATGGAAAGGGGGGTAGCTGTTGACACCCAATTTTGTCCGGGGTAGTATTTTAGGTTTCGTGATTTTCGATATTTTTCCGTATTTTTATTTCATGTGATTTTTGTCAACATTTTATGTACTTTTCGTCATTTTCGTATTTTCAAGGACCTTTTTATTAGTTATTTTGTATGTTGTTGTTAATTTCGTTACTTTGTTAACTTTTCGTCATTTTTTACTTCGTGTACTTTTGTTAATTTCGTTATTTTATGAATTTCTGTCATTTTTATCATTTTCACGTGCTTTTGTTAATTTCAAACTTTTTGTCATTTTTATTATTTTATGGACTTTTGTTAATTTGCTATATTTAAAACTTTTTTTTTATTATTTCATGTGCATTTTTATTAGTTTGAACTGCAATAAAGGCTTCGTATTCAGCTACATTGTTGGTAACGGGAAAGTTGAATTTTATTGTCTTGGAGGTTTGCATTCTCTCTAGTCCTTTTAATATGAGGCCAGCTCCTTGTCTTTCAGAGCCGAAGGCTCCATCTACAGTTAGGGTCCAAACAGGTTCTTCCGGTGTTAGAGCGTGTTCCACGTTGAAGTTAGTAGGGAGCTCGGCTATGAAGTATGCCAGGGCTTGGGCCTTTATTGCCCTTCGGGGTTCATACACGACTTCAAACTCAGTGAGTTTTATACACGATTTGGACAGTCTGCCGGAGTGGTCAATTCTCCTCATGACTTCACCTAACGGCAAAGAGCTTTGGACGATGATGGAATGTCCCTGGAAGTAAGGCCGAAGTCTACGAGCTGCCAAAATGAAGGCGTAAACTGCTTTTTGAAGGATGAGATAGTTAAGCTTGGCTCCGTGGAGGGACTTGCTGACATAATACACCGCCACCGTTGACCATTGGCGTCCTCCCGAATTCGTGGACCGAGCTCACCGCCTTTTCCCCTATGGCTAAATAGAGTATTATAGGCCACTCTTCCTTGCGTTGTTTGAGAGTTGGTAACTCAGCTAAGTACTCATTCAGCTTTTCTCAGGTTTCCTTGCAATTGTCATTCCACTCAAAATGTGCTTTGTCGGCTGCGTTTTGCTCAGAGGTCTTCTTCTCTCTTTATTTCACGCCTATTCTGCTGAGCTCGGCGCCTTCCTTGATTAGAATCTTAAAGAAAGGCTTGTACTTGTCACTGTACCTTAAGATTAATCTACCGAGGGCGGTGATTCATTCGAGGAGTCTTTGGACATTCTTGATCGAGGTCGGAGCCTTGGAATCAAGCAACGCCCTCACTTTGGCCAAGTTCGCGTCTATACCTCGTTCAGATACCATATATCCAAGAAACATTCCAACCTATACCCCGAAAGTACATTTCTCCGGATTTAGCCGGTTACGAAGTTTGGTGAACACTTCTTCTAAGTCCTTTGTTAGATCTCCTCTTGTTCGGCTTTTGACGATCATGTCATCGACATATACCTCCATGTTCCTACCTATATGGCTGGAGAAGACTTTGTCCATCATTCTTTGGTAAGTTACTTCCACATTCTTCAACCCGAACGGCATCCGAACATAGCAATAGGTCCCATCGTCTGAGATGAAGGATGTTTTTTCCTCATCCGACGGATTCATTTGGATTTGGTGATACCCATTATAGGCGTCAAAGAAACAAAGGAATTCGTAGCCAGCAGTGGAATCCACTAGTCGGTCGATCAGAGGGAGGGGTATGAGTCATTCGGACAAGCTTTGTTGACATTTGTAAAGTCAATGGTCATCCAAGCTTTTACTTAGGGCTTTTTCCATGGTTACTAGATTACTTAGCCATTCTAGGTAAAGTACTTCCCGAATAACCTCTGCTTCCGGTAACTTTTAGATTTCTTCTTTGGCAAACGCTCTCTTGTGATGAGGCATGTTTATCTTTTTCGCTTAATCAACCGTATGTTTGGATCTATTTTTAGACTATGTTGAATTATGTTGGGGTTAATCCATGGCATATCCTTCGATGACTAATCAAAGAAATCTTTATTAGACTGAAGAATGGATACAAGCTTAGTCCTCTCCTTCCCTTTCTTCGATGCTTGTAGGGAAACATTGTACGCCTCTCTGTACTCCCTCTGGTTGATGTAGATGACCGCATCTTCTCCCTTGGCCGCGAAGGTCATAGTCAAATATTTGACATCCCCGCGCATGTGATGTTCAAAGGGGTGAGGGTAAGCAGTTTTTGAAGCCCTTCTTGAAGGTGCTTCCTTTCCCCTTCCCTTATTTGGCCACCTTGGTGCGACCCTCAGAGGTGGTTGCCTCTGTCATTCTGAGCCGAAGGCTCTCCTTTGGTTGCAGAAGGACCGCCCACCGTTCCTCAGCGACCATGTATTTTTGCGCAATTGCGTACAGCTCTTCTGATCTCTTTGGCTTTTTTTTGACAGCTCGAATTCCAACTTGGAAACCTTTCTAAGTCCCTGAGTGAGGGCCATTTTTATGACCTCAGTGTTGAGGTCGATGGCGCTTATTGCTTCCTTATTGAAGCGTTCGACAAACTACCGGATGGACTCTTTTGGCCCTTGTCTAAGGTCGAACATCTGGACGGTCTACTAGGCCGCAAGACGGTTACCGACAAACTGATCGATGAACTAGGTGGTTAGCTCTTTGAAGGAACTGATAGACCCTGGAGTGAGGGAGTTGTACCACTCGAACGCAGATCCAGACAAGGTGACCTCGAAGCACTTGCATAGGCACACTTCATTTGCCCCTGAAGCTTCATATGTGTTTTATACTTCCGGGTATGGGCTTAGGCATCCTCTCTGTTGTTGTAACTATCGAGTGGCGGGATCCTGAAGTCTAAAGGCACCGGGATGTCTCGGATTCGAAGGGCGAACAATGAGAGTTCATCGGATAGCTGTCCGGCCAGTCTGACGAACACATTTTGTTGAGCCTCATGCTCGGCGTGACTAAGTCACTACAACGCTTGCTAGACGGCTTTCTCGACTTCCTCTTGTATTGACCGATCTCTCATAGGGGAGGGAGTCTTTCGACGGCGGACATGGTCGAGGGCGCTTATCCGATGGCCAGGGGAACGCCTTCAGATGATCTCCACGCTGGGGGTGGGCGAGCTCCTCTTTCGGGGTGACGAAGAGTGTCTCCGTTGGTTGATGGTTGGGGAGCACCTGCTTCCCGGGGTTGGAGTCCTGCCTCATTTGTTCTTCCATGATCTGCCGAAATTGTTCAATGCAAGTGGATGAGAACCTAGACTCAGTTAGGTTGGATCTTCCGCGGTCGGAGATCTTTGGGACTGTAGTGCCGCTTGTTTTAGGGCCTCATTGTTCGAGGCTGATCCTCCAATTTCTTGTGGGAGACTGAGTGCTCGGACGGAGTAGAGGACATCTGAGTGTCCTGAGGTGAATCGTGAGAACGCAACTTCCCTTGGCCGGATGTTGTTTTGGCCTGGTCATCTCAAGGGTTGTTGTCTTTCCCACATACGTCGCCATTTGGTGGCCGAACATCTACAAGAATCACTACCCGGTTCTTATTCTGAACTCTGGTCACGTGAGAGACCATGGTTGTTGTGGGATGCTCCGCCTACAAAGAAAGCGGCACCAGAGGTTGCTCCGGTTAACGGGCCTCCGACGCACAAATAAGTACTTTGTTTTAGAGTGAGAAAGTAGAGAGAAGGAAGAGCAATGTAGTAATAAGATTATCTCTGCGTCTTGCAAAAGGAGGACTTTTATACGAGGGCACCCTGGTGGCACGTTAGTAATTTGCCTATAGTCCGAATTTAGCGATCGACCATCTTTTGCGTGTCAGACGGTGCCTTTTTCAGAGAGTTCAGCGGGTGTGGGCGAAAGCCTGCTTGTCCCCTGGCGCATTCAGATGAAAAAAGGTACACTTTGCATTAAATGCGGCCGTAGTTATGTCGGTCGTTCGGTGGGAAGCGTGCTCAGTAAGGTCTTCCTTGTTTTTGGCTGGGCATTGTGGGCCTTGTTTGTCCAAATTGTTTTGGGGAGGCTTCTGGGCATTTTGGGCTTGGAGCCCATTTGGCTCTATGGCCATCACTAACAATATATGATAATTAGTATGCATAATTAACAATGCAATCAACAAATCAACAACACCAATCATGAAAATTTTAAATAGTAATATTACCTTACAGCCGAATGTGAAGAACAAAAATTGTTCAAGTAATTAAAATGAAGAACGCTAGAAGAACAAATTAACCGAGTTCATCCTAAGTTCATCACGAGAGCAAATCTGCTCGTAGAAGTAGAGAAGAAGAAGTGCTCATAGAAGAAGTGAGAACATTTTTGCAAGGAGGTTGTTTTATTGTGTGTAATGCGGCTTAATCGTATTAAAGCCGCATTAATGGCAGTAGATGGAGGTAGATGGGCATGTTGGAAATATCGATAACAGGCCTAGGACCGCATTACGCCACGAACAATGATAGCCAACGACTTTTACTGCGGTTTTTGTTTAACGCGGCTTTGGCTGTGTTGAAGTCCGTATTAGAAACCGTCTAAACGAGGTAGTGGTGAGCCTAGGGCGGCAGAACCGCAGCCCTGGGCTGTGAATCGCAAGCCATGGGGAGGGGAGAGGGAGGGGTGGGGAGTTTGTAAGATTTTTAAAACTTTAGGGTTTGAATAGAGTGGTAGGAAAAAATACAAACCATAAATGTTATTGTACCATTTGTTCAAAAGGGCAAACTTGTCAAAAATTCAGAAAAAAGACCATGAATGGAGAAAAAATTAAAATGGGATCTTAATGGTACAAAATTTTAAAATAGACTATGATAGTACAAATTAAAATTATGGGACCATTGATGCACTCAAACTTGTTCAGGTTTGCTATTTTATCCCCTAAACTTTAACATAACTCGATTAGCCACTCAACTTTTTAAAATGGAAAAAGTCGATGCAGAGCCAAGCAGGGGGTTTCTGCTCTAAACTGCGTGACTGTTTGACTCAAATTATAAATAAGATATATAATAAAAATATTAAAATATTTTAGAAAATTCATACTATAAATTAAAATACTCGTATAAATTATTTAAATCTCTATATCAAAACGTTCATTAATGAAAATCAAGGTTTAAATATCACAAAAATATGAAAATAAAGTGGACAACCTTTGTAAGTTAAAGGGAGTGGTTTTTCTTTTCTTTTTTTTTGCTTGTGGAGAAAGGAGATGAACCAAGACAAGTCTTTATGGGCACAGTGAAGGAGACTTTCTCTAGAAGAAATTTTGAAACCATATCTAGAAGGGTGATGAAAAGTCGAATAAACATGAAAAGGTAAAATAAACACATTTTATTACCCTTCATATCTCTCAACGTGTGAAACATTTTGGGTTCTTTATCTTCATAAATGAATTTTGCAAGGTTTAGACCATGTTGACAGCAAAGAACTTCACTCAAATTACAGGATGTATGGGTCAAGTCAACTTTCAAGCACAATAAGTGGAGTGGTCCTGGATATTTCTCTTTGTGATTGTGAAAGAGCTTCATACATCACCTTTTACCTAGGACACGTCTTCCCAACAAAACAGCCCTCAAACTTGTTCAAGTTTGTTATTTTATCCCCTAAACTTTAACACAAGTCAATTAGCCCCTCAACTTTTAAAATTGGAAAGAGTCGATGTAAAGTTAAAAGGGGGGCTTTTCACTTTTTGTGTTCTAGAGAGATATCAAGCTAATTAATACAAGGTGTTTATTTTGTCTATTCATATTTATTCAACTTTTCATCACTCTTCTAGATGTGATTTCAAAATATCTTCTTGGACAAGTTTCCATGCTTAACCTCTCCATTGGGCAAGATAGAGTACTGAAAGAGACAAACTAATTAGTAACAGCCATTTGCGCGTCCTTAGGTGATCAGTAGTGTTGCCTATAAAGACTTGTCTTGGTTCACTCCTTGCAGGGAACAATGGCCTTGCTTGATCTTTTTGTAATTATTACCATGTCTTTGTTTGTGTTTCCAATTATTCACAGTAAAGAATTACTTCATTCGAACTCCAGCCATTTCAACATTTCAGATTGCATTCAATCTGAGTGGAAAATGCTTCTCAGCTTCAGAGATGGTCTAGAAGATCCTTTAGGCAGGCTCTCTTCATGGCATGGAAAAGACTGTTGTAAATGGTCAGGTATCAGCTGCAGCAAGAAAACTGGTCATGTCATTAAGCTTGACCTCCGAAGCTCAAACTTGACCGGTAAGCTAAATCCCTTGCTTTTCGGATTAAGTTACATGACTTACTTGGATTTGAGTTGCAATAATTTTGAAAACAGCAGAATTCCAAGCTCCATAGATTCAATGGGGAAGCTAGAATACCTTAACCTCTCTTTGGCATACTTTTCTGGGATGGTTCCACCTCATCTTGGAAACCTCTCAGACTTGAAGTACCTTGACCTTCAAGACATCTCTTGGGGGATTTGGGTATCTGATTTGAATTGGATCTCTAGCCTATCTTCACTCAAGTATCTAAATTTAGGGTCTGTGAATCTTAGTTTAGCAACAACTGATTGGCCCCAAGTAATCAGCTCTGCGCCCTCTCTCGAAGAATTGCATTTGTCTTTCTGTGAGCTCCATCACCTCCCTAAGTCTGCCTCAATTTCAAATTTCACTTCTCTTTCGGTTCTTAATCTCGATGGAAATGGCTTCAACACCACCCTTCCAAGTTGGTTGTTAAATATCACCACTCTCACTCACCTCAGCTTACAAAGTGCTGGAATAAAAGACTCATTGGACAAAATTCCATGGAAACATCTCTGTAATTTGCAACATCTGGACTTATCATATAATGCTATGGGTGGTGTAATAAATGGTTTTTTTGAGAGCCTCTCCAGGTGCAGCAATGCCAGCATGGAGGAGTTGCAGTTGTGGAACAATTATCTATATGGGCAGCTACCAGAATCATTAGGACAACTCAAGAATTTAAGGTTATTGGACTTGTCCTATAATTTTATTACAGGTCCAGTTCCAGCATCTGTTGGGAACTTGTCAAACCTGCAAGCATTAACCTTGCCTGAGAACAGATTGAATGGTACCATCCCTACAACCATTGGCCACCTTGAAGAGTTGGTCACCTTAAATCTTCTTGGCAACTACTTGGAAGGTGTCTTATCAGAAATCCATTTCCTTCACTTGAGGAAATTGAAGGACTTGAGACTATCATCCTGGAACAAGTCTCTAGCTTTCGATGCCGCGCCAAATTGGGTTCCAAGCTTTAGTCTCTCATCCATTTGGATCCGTAACTGCAAGATGGATCCCAACTTTCCTCCATTTCTGAGAGGTCAGAGAGAACTAACTACTCTTGTTCTTGACCAAGCTGGCATCAGCGGAGAAGTACCAAATTGGTTTTGGGAGCTAAACAGTCCGCAGCTCACGCAGTTGAGCCTCTACAACAACAAGCTAAGTGGAAAGCTTCCCGACGTTCTTCAGTTTGCTCCAGATGCTTACTCAGTGGACCTAAGTTCTAACTTGTTGGAAGGTTCAATTCCCTCTTGTTCTACAGTTGAGTATTTCTATCTGAAAAATAACTCATTTTCAGGATCAATCCCAACAATGATTGGTTCCCAAATGCCAACCTTAATAGGTTTGGACCTCTCTGACAACTCTTTGACTGGTGGTATCCCAGCTTCCCTTGGTAAATTAACAAACTTGGGTTTCTTGTCTCTTTCAAATAACAAGCTCACAGGGATAATCTCTCAATGGAAGGGCTTGCAGGCATTGTCTACATTGGACCTCTCCAACAACCATTTTGTTGGAGGAATTCCGGAATCATTGTGCTCACTTCCTCTGCTTGGTGAATTGGTATTGAACAATAACAATCTTTTTGGGGATATCACAGCCTTAAGGGATTGCATTTTCTTGTCCCAACTTATCCTTGGAGACAATCACTTCACTGGAACCATCCCGAGATGGATCGGAGAGACAATGTCTTCCTTGTCCATATTGATTCTTCGAGGGAACCATTTCACCGGAGCAATCCCTGAAAGTCTATGCCAGCTTCCATCTTTGCACATATTAGACCTTGGTTATAATAATCTATCAGGGAAATCCCAACATGTGTTGGGAATTTAACAGGTTTCACCAAGGTTGTGTCGTATGTTCCGGGTATTCTTCATTCATATATTAGCTACTCAGAAGAAACGGAGTTGAATGTCCAAGGAAGACAACTCGGATATACATCGACACTTGATTTGGTAAACATCATTGACTTGTCAGAGAATAATCTTGAAGGTGGGATACCAGAAGGATTAACAAATCTCTCCAGAATCGGTACCCTTAACTTGTCTCACAATCAACTCACTGGGATCCTACCAGACAAGATTGGGGACCTAACACTGTTGGAAACTCTTGATCTTTCCTTCAACCATCTATTTGGACATATCCCTTCAAGCGTTACACGTTTGACATCACTAAGCCATTTGAACTTGTCATACAACAACCTATCCGGAGCGATTCCTTCAGAAAACCAGTTCCAAACCTTGAATGACCCATCAATTTATGAGGGTAACCTGTTGCTCTGTGGCTCTCCTTTGCCAAGAAATTGTTCGGCTCGAAACAATGACCATCGCGGCAATGAAGATGATGATGATGGGAACGGTCTTGACAGGATCTACTTATTCGAGGGGCTTGCAGCAGGACTTGCTGCAGGATTTTGGGTCGTTTGTGTGGTCCTTTTGCAATGAAAAAGTCATGGAGGGACAAATACTATTGGTTCCTTGATTATGTGACCAATAAATATATGTAGTTTTTACTTTTGAACCTAGTCTATAAGGCTTAGCTTGTCTGATAAGTTTTCATGTTGTTTTCAGTGATTATTTGTACCTTTCTAGATTTATAGCAACCACTATAACTTGTTAAGTTCCTTGGGAATACATATAATAGTAAACTGTCAGCAGTAAGAATTCTGAATACTGTGCTGCTAGTGCATAAAAGAACTACCCTTATCAACAGCCTTGGTTAATCCTCATTGAATCTGTAAACATGAACCAACTAGTTCAGTTTCATGGCTAGATTCTGCAATTGCCAAGCCTCAGAAGCAGGAATCAATGTTAAACAAACAATATAGTATTGCACCATCAGTACTCTTATATATAGTATGTGTGAGCAAGACCATGGACATCTAAAGCTCTTTATTTGTATTCTTCTATGTGGGGGACCATTTTATGATCATGTAGCTTGGATAAACCAAAATGTGGTTTAAATTGGACTAAAGCAAAATGTTACTACTAGATTTGACGTCTCGTTGTACAAAGCTATGTTGTAGATACTCATAATCTAATTAACAACATATATACTCACTTTGTCTCTGAATAATTGAAGCGTTCGTTTTACTACTTTCAATAAATTTAATTTATGATTTATTTTCATGAAAATTTTGAAATTTAAAGTTCAATAATTCATATGTATATCATAATTCACATGTATTTCAGTTGGGCTGGTTAGCCTTGCTCCAATCAAAGGTTTTGAAAACCGGACCCGGTCGGTTCGCGAACCGGTTTGACGACCGGTCCGGTTTTCGTTTTCAGGAGCCTTGGTCAAGAATCGGTAAAAAACCGATTAAACCAGTAAGAACCGAACGAACCGGTGAACCGAAAAACCGTTGATTACTTTTTTATTTTCATTTTTTTGAAGAAATTTGTCAAAAACTCATAAAATTTTATTACTAATTCCAATTTATTCTACATATGTTTATAAATTCATATTTAACACCTTAATTTTTTTTAATATTTTCTCATAATATCTTTTAATAAAATTGTAAACTACAATATGAACATAAAAAAACAATTTTCAGTTATTTTAAATTATTGTTTTCAATTACATAATTAATTAAAATATAGAATATTGTTTCCTTCTTATAAAATGAATAATTTATATTTTAAATTATTATTTTAGTATAAAAAATGTGAATTATTATTTCATGTTTAGATTATTCTTGATAATTATATATATATATATATATATATATATATATATAGTGAATGATAATAGATAACTATAAAAAAAATAACCGGTTGGACCGATGGTCCAAACAATTGAACTAATTAAACCATAAACCGGTGTCTAGACAGTCTTACTTCCGGTTCGGTTTTTAACACCATGCCCCCAATTGATCCACCAAAATCTTTCTATCTCAAACGAAGCATGAGTGTGTCTGCCATGGTAGATATATATCCACTAACAAATGCTTACATCCGTGAGTGGTCTCTCTGATTAAAAAGGAAAAAGAAAAAAGAAAAGATATGGAAGTCTGAAACTGATCATTAAATCACCAAAATCAAAATCCCACGAATTAAGGATTCGTTTAGTTTCGAAAATTTTCATTTCAAATCTCTTTTATAAATATTTGGATGCATAACTGAGTGAAGAACTTTGTTTTATAAATATTGGAAACTCTAGTATTAAAATAGAGAACTTCAAAATAAGGTTTTCTAAATTAATACTAGAGTTCACTAAAATTTAGGAAACAAGGTTTTCCATCTATTTATACATACAAATATTTATAAGGTTGAGGACACAGTGCGCACCGCTTAAGGTGCGCACTCCTGTGCACTCCCGACCATCCAAGTTTCCGGCAACAATGCGACAAATCCGGAACTGACTCGCTTCTTCAACTCGCTTAATCACCGTCCTTAACCCTCCGCAGAATAACCCCACCTATCGAAAACTCCAATCTGATCCTCACCTCCTCTCGCGACAAGTCCATCATCCTCTGGCATCTTACCAAAGACGAGAAGACTTACGGCGTCCCTCGTCGTCGCCTCACCGGGCACTCTCACTTTGTCCACGATGTCGTCCTATCCTCTGATTCTCAGTTCGCCTTTAAGAAGGTGAGCTCCGCCTTTGGGACCTTGCCGTCGGCACTTCTGCCCAAAGATTTGTCAGTCACATTAAAGATGTTATCTCCGTCGCGTTTTCTATTGATAACATAGTTAGCATAAGATTATGATTTCAAATAGAGAACCTGTACAATTGATGTTGCTATAGTGTCAAGAAGAGTATCTGTGATGTAATTATTTGGCTGTAATTTGATGCATCCTGGTTCAATGTCCACAAATATTTTTACCTAGAACATAATGGTGCATATATCATCTTAATTATAACGGTATATCATACTGTCTCGTGGGCGCATCATAATTATTCTTTACTAGTAATAATGTGGACTACTTTATTTACATCATAATGGCGCATCATCTTCATTGTAACGAAGGCATCATCTTGTCTCTTGGGCGCATCATAATTGGTCTTTCTTTGGTAGTGTCTCTTAGGTGCATCATATTATTTCTCGGATGCATCATACTATCTTTGTGGGTGCATCATATTTGTTCTTTTGCTAGTAGTGATGTGACTATTGGGTTACATTATAATGGTGTGTCATCTTCATTGTAACGGTGCATCCTATTGTCTCGTGGGCGCATCATAATTGTCTACATCTTTGTTCATAATAATGTGTGCTCTTTGGTTTAAATAATAATGGTGCACAGTTTATAATGTGATGGTGCATCATAATGTCTCATGGGCATAACATTATAAGGGTGCAACATCTTATTAAAACGGTTCATCATACTGTCTTTTTTGGGTATCATATTAATTTTACATTTAAAGAGATGAGAAATCTTATAAAATTCTAGGGTGCATCATTTTTTTATGGAGGTGCATCATTATCCCGTGGTGGTGCATCATAATGTCATTGGGGCGCATCAAATTCGCCTTTTGTAGCAACTCGCGATGGCCTACTGGCCGCCGTGATATTTTGTTAATCCAGCGATTTCGCGATGAAGGAAGGGGACGAATGTTCTTTGATGCAGATTTCACGAAGGAAAGACTAAAATCGGTATGAAGTTCGCAAGGATCTAGCTTCTACGTCAGATCCCAAATTTTCCGGCGGATTGTTCGCAAGGATCGGCGGATGTCGGGATGTCCGACATTTTTTCTCCTGATTTCTACTTCTTATCCTATGCTAAGGTGTACACAAGTGCACCATTTATAGCTACTCTATTTACAAATCAGATTTGAAATGGAGAATTTTTCTAACTAAATGGACCCTTAGCTTATTTTTTTTAATGGAATGACTTTCATTCAGAATTAAGCAGTTGTCGCTGACAACAACCAAACAGGGGGATTGAGCCCCCAAGAACAACGACCAGAACACTCTAAGCCATGATGAGCGATATTATGAGCAACAACATTAAACTGTCTCTTAACAAAGACTAAAGACTGAAAAGTAAATAGAGATAAATAGAAACATATATCATCAATGACCACCCCAAAATGGTAAGGACTCGGGATATGAGTGTTATGGATCTCCTGCACCAGTAATTGTGAGTCCGATTCGAAGTATACATTTTGCCATAGTTGTCCCCGTGCCTCTTTAACACCCCATAGCAAGGCAATTGACTCCAAGTATAGCACATATGTCCCAGCATAGTTAAAAGAATAGGAAACTGCAAGAAGAATTCTACTTGTAGAATCTCTAGCTATAATGCCGATGGATGCCTTCTTCCTACGGATACAGATAACAGCATCTACATTCACATTAACATATCCGGTCATCGGTGCCACCCACCTGGACCAAGTCGGCGCCTGCGGTTTCTGAGGAGGGCGAAGTTGAGCACCTTGCCATCAGCCACCCAATTCTTAATTTTGAGAACAAAAGCTGGAGGTATGGCACATTTATAATTATGGACAACATTATTCCGGTTTATCAAAGATACCAAGATGTTACCGCAATTAATAACAATTTCTCCCCATTCTGATTATGCTCATCATAAACCCAGTCACACCAGTCTACCTCCTTTGTCAGAGGTGACATATTTAACAATTGCCAAACTTTCCTGGCAAAATGACAATCCCAAAGGAGATGACGTATTGAATCCTCCTCTGAGCTGCATACCGGGCAGGTTAAATCCACTGGAACTCCTCTATAAGATAGCCCATCATAAGTAGGTAAGATGTCTAAGCAAGCTCTCCAAAAAATACCTGGATTCTAGGAGGCAGACGAAGGCGCCAGAACCATCTCCAAAAAATCGAATACTCTAGCGGGTTTACCTTGTGTTGCTTAGCATAAGCTAGGAAGTATGCGGATCTCACTGTGAAATGGCCATTATCCTCCATTCCCCATGTGAAAATGTCTGTGGATGATCATGGACTCAGGGGTATCGATTTTACCATGGCCGCATTCGTCGGGTGGAAAATTGCGTCAATGTCCCTGTGTT
This sequence comes from Stellera chamaejasme, assembly GCA_024586325.1. Taxonomy (NCBI): domain Eukaryota; kingdom Viridiplantae; phylum Streptophyta; class Magnoliopsida; order Malvales; family Thymelaeaceae; genus Stellera; species Stellera chamaejasme. The sequence goes on from CM044986.1 coordinate 4,946,665, forward strand.
TCCAAGAGAACATAGATTGATCAATTAAATCCACGACACAAATTTTCAACCGAGGTACTAGGCTGAATAATCAAATCTACAGGTAGCCAGTTGTCAAACCAAACTGATACTGAAGCTCCATTTCCAATCTTCCAAAAACCCCCATTACGCTACACATCCTTTCCTGCAAGCAAAGCCTGCCAAATAATAGAACCAAAATTTGGAGGAGTGATGGCCTGCATAAAAAAATCATGGTAAAAGTATTTTCCTCTAAACACCCTATCTACCAAAGAATTCAGGTTTTGGATCATTCTCCATCCTTGCTTTGCTAGCATCGCCTTATTAAAAGCCTCAAACTCACGGAATCCAAAACCACCAGCCCCCCGAGTGCGACAAAATCGCTCCCAAGCACACCAGGTAATTTTACGTTCCTCGATGTCTCCCGCCCAAAAGAATTTGGATGATAAGGATCTGAGATTATCAACAACTGATGTTGGAAGGAGCAAAAAACTCATCAGATGAGTAGGGAGGGCTTGAATTACTGCTTTAATCATAATTCCCCTACCAGCTTGTGATAGCGTTGCGGCCTTCCAACTTGAACCGTTTTGTTACTCGCTGAATCAAAAACTCATATTGAACCACTTTCTTCCATCCCAGAAGCCATGGAAAACCCAAGTAACGGTCGGAAGTGAGACACTTCGAAGTGCCCAATAACCTGCATAAGTCCTGACAACGGATATGGGATATGGAAGGACTAAAGAAAACAGAGGACTTACGAAGATTAACCATCTGACCTGAAGCAGCCTCATAGGTATGCAAAAGCTGCAGCAATTACGTACACCATCTGCAGTGTCGTGCATAGATAGAATGGAGTCATCTGCAAATAATAAGTGGGAAATACGAGGACTCAATTCATGAATCCGTACTCCCGAAATTCTACCTTCTAACTCAGCTCTGCGAAGAAGTGAACAAAGACCCTTAGTTACAAACAAGAATAAGAATGGGGTGAGAGGATCTCCCTATCGTAACCCACGGGTTGGCCAAAACTGAGCTGATGGTGAACCGTTTATTAGAGCTGAAAAAGTTACTGATTCCACACAAGACATCGCAAGATTAATCCATCTGCAGGGAAAACCTAGTTTGACTAGAACTGCCCGCAGGAAATTCCACTCTACTCTATCATAGGCCTTTTCCATATCTAATTTAATCACCATTGCTCCCTCTCTCCGACTACGAATGGAACTTATATGGTGACACGTTTCCAAGGTAATAAGAGCATTGTCTGTGAGTAGCCTACCCGGAACGAAGGCGCTTTGCGTTTCAGAAATAATCCGGCCCATTAGCGGCTTCAATCTATTCACAATGACTTTGGAGACGATTTTATAAACCACATTGCAAAGACTAATCGTTCTGAATTCCGCTAAAGTGGTCGGATCCTTGATTTTTGGAATTAGAGCAATGTATGTCTCATTCAAATCACTTGGAACAACCCCGGACTCCAATATATTCAGGGAAAATGAAGTGACCTCCTTTCCCACAATATCCCAGTATTTTTGAAAGAAAAGAGGCGGAAAGCCATCCGGACCTGGTGACTTTGAAGGATGCATCTGAAAAAGTGCAGACCAAACTTCCTCTACTCTGTATGGCACAAGGAGTTGTTGTCGAATCTCCTCTGATACCCGTCTATCAATCCTGGAAATTACTTCAGCAACCTGGGTTTGCCGGCCTGAAGAGAATAACTTACCGAAAAATCTGTTGGCCTCTGATTTTAAATCCTCCATCTCCGTAAAAATCTGACCTGACGGTGACTTGAGTTTGCGAATCAAGTTCCACTGCCTACGACCTGATGCCGACTAATGAAAAAAAGACGTGTTCCGGTCTCCATCCTTCAACCAAAGTTGCCTGGCTCACTGACTCCAAAATTGCACCTCTCAATCCAATAAGGAATGTAATTGGCTCTCTAATGTGCGCTGCTCCAAAAGATCTATGGATGAATTACAACCAACAAAATATTCAATTTTGGATTCCAACTTAATTTGGTTCGGAATATCACGGAATTCCTTCCGGTGCCATACGCTCAACCGCCCCCAGCAACGGTTCATGCGGTCAACCAAGTCTCGATGTTCCCCAGACCAAGTTGATCCGATTAACGCCTCACAACGCGAATCAGCAGACCACATCTTCTCAAATATCCAAACTCGCCTAACCACCTTCTCCTTGCCAAGGACCCGGATTTCCACCCCGAAGTGGTCTGACCGAGCAAAATGAAAGTTGCGTACCCAACTAGTCGGAAAGCAACTTCTCCAATCCGAAGAAGCCAGTGCCCGATCCAAACGTTCTTGAACGAAAACTCCTTCAGTCACATTTTTTGCCCAAGTGAACTTGGGACCAGAGAAACCTAAATCTTCCAATCCCGAATCTGAAACAGGCAAACAAAATAGAGTCGGGCATCGAACTAAACCACCAACCTTCTCGTGAGCCCACATGATCTTGTTAAAGTCACCTGCAACTACCCAGGGCAGCGGACTCGAGTGGGCAAGCTGCCGAAGCAGGTTCCACGATTCCACTTGTCGAGCCGTTTCCGGGTGGCTATAGAACCGGTGAATCTCCATTCCACCCCAAAGCTTTAATTCGGACATCTATGAACGCCATGTCTGCCGCTAGTAACTGCACTTCCCATTGGGGATTCCATAGAAGTGCGAGGCCCCCTCTTCGGCCCTGACACGGAACCGCTATCAACGACCCAAAACCCAACCTTCTCTATATCACCTCCATCTCTTCAATCGACCGGCAAGTCTCAAGGAGAAAGACCATCACCGGTTTTAGGCTGGAGCAGCATCGCCGGAGAGCCGCGATTGTGCTAGAGGATCCGAGCCCTTGACAATTCAGTGAGACTAGAGCCATGAAGGTGAATGAGATTTGGAGAACCTATGTTGATCGAAACGAATTGTGCTAATTTGAGGAGTAGAGATCACAGTTTGAGAAAGGACCACCACCGTTCAATTGGCCGAAAGACCAAACGCCTCCACCATTGTTGGCGACGAGAACCCTAGCACGCTTACGAGGCGGCAGAAAAAATAATGATGGTGAGTCTTCTCGTTCTTGAGCATAAAGAATTTTTGAATATGGACCCTAAGCTTCTTAATGTTAAAACCTTCCTAAATCTACCCAAATCCTACCTCTCACCAATTTCAAACCACCAAATCCATCCCAAATCAGACATGATCCAAAATCGCTCCATTCGATCAAGAGATTGTGAAGAGGGCGATCGGTGACAGTAGAGAAGGGCCAACGATTTTCGACGTCTGTGAATCAATTTCAGACCGGGAATTAATATGAGTAATTTTTATATTAATTTGTATATTTGAGATGTATCATACCAATTTCAAACGTATATCTTAATTTTAAGAATTTAACTTTCATTTCCCTATACTTGAAAGTAATATTCAGTTTCAGATATATGAGTTTCAGACGTCGCATAATATATATTGTTTTAAACCTATTGTTGTTGATTTCAAATAACAAAAGTACTTGACATTATATATACAAAATTTATAAAGATGTTAAAATGGATACGACTTTCAAATATATTTTATAAAATTTCGTATATATGATGGAAGTCCACATACACCTTAAAATATGTTTTCATACGTACAAATTATAAGACAAGCAATAATGTTTTTAAAAATGAAACAAAACAAAAGAAGGAAGATAAGATGAGAAGTAGAAAAAAACTATCAGAAAATAAGAAAATGAGCAGATTGATAAGAATAGAAATTGTATTAATAAAAAAAAAAGAAAAACGGAATGACTGAGAGAATGGCAGGAGCAAATAATGAAAATTGGGAAGAATGAACACTGAATTTGCGGACCTCCATCCGAGTTGACCGTTGCGTTTGACGTTATTTTATAAATATTCTTAATCACGAGTCCGTTTATTTACCACATATGTGGAAAAACACATACCTAAGTGTACTACTAATTAACTAACTTAACTAACTAACCTAATAAATTAAAAGACTAAAACACCATTCATATAGATTTATTAAGAGGGTAAATTTGAGATTTTCATGGTGTGTGTTTTTCCACATACGTGGTAAATAGACACCCACCTTAATCACACCTTAATTCCTTTTTAATATATATATATATATATATATATATATATATATATATATATATATATATATATATATATATATATATGTCTCTGGTTTTGAAGTCCGCAAATTTTGAAGTACGTGTGACATCACTCCTGATGTCAGTTGATCGTATGAACTGTGATTCCTTACATGTCTAATGTAAGGTCTTCGTATGGATCTTGGGCGAATTGAATCGTCATTAGACTTGATTCTCTGCTCTCAGAAGACATGGGTCTGGCGGAGTCTTCTTCTTCATCTTTGGTACTAGTTTCGGCTAGTGATTGGATTACCTTCATCCATTCCTCTCATAGCCATCTTTTTTGGCCTGGTAGGAGGATCTATCGTGTAATAAAGATCAAGTTAAATCTCTTTGTGAGATCAATCTGTGAGTTTGCAATAATTTCATTATTACTTATTGTTCTTGATTTTAATTATGCATCCTTTTATTCACTATCGGTGTATTCTGAATCAAATCATGTGGGATTTTCTAAATGAGATTAATTCGTTAAGCGAAAAGATCAGAATATCTGAAAAAATAATAGAATCATACAACCAAAAGATAAATAACGAAAGATTGTCAAATTTAGATCTCCGTTATTACAATACCATGATTAATTGTGAAAAATATAAGATTGATAGATGGACGATTGCAATCGTTAATCTTAGATGTCAAAGAAAAAGACTAGCTTCAATCTTGAATACTGATTAATGGGTGTTCGTTGGTATAAGAACGCCATAGAAAAAGCTCATACTGATTTAGTACTTGATCTCCATCTTATTCATACCTATGAAGAACAGCTAGACAATATAAACAATACTCTTTATAGATTTGAAAATTCTTGGAATTTGACTATTCAAGAAAGATATTACTTATACCATAGAAAAACTGATTTAAAATTTCTAATCAAAGAATATAGGAACCGTCTTAATAAAAAATTACCTCACTACCATAATATAAAAGTTATATTATCAGCTGCCTAGATCTCCAGTACTTGGATTAGAATCTTAAGCCTGGAAGGCTTTTGACAAATTTATTATTTTTAAAGAAAGAATTGAAGTCTGTTGATTTCTAAAGATTTCTAAAGAAATCTGAGATAATAGATGGTTTCGAGCGTTTGGTAAGCCGGTGTAAGACCGTGTTCCTTGTTGTGGTGATGGTGTTCCCAATCGAAACAATCTAGAGTCTTTGGTTTTAGAAGAAATTCTTAAAGGTTAATCAGATCGAGATTTAATCTTTAAGATGAATAAAATGGCAAAACTCTTCTCGTCTAAAGAGACTGCTTCAATATCTGGATATAGTGCTAATAATAATGAAGACTTTAACTCTACTGAGATTAATATAGCTGATATAGAACAAAGATTACATAATTGGTCTTTCCCAAAACTTGATCCTAAAACAATTTACAAAATATGAACTTTTGATTTTTCCTCCAGTTATTCAATAAAACAAACTGAACAAACTATTCCTCTAAATCATGAAGTAGAAACAATTCGTTTAATAAGCAATCAAGCTATTAATCATCATAAAAAGGATAAGTATAAGTTTATGCATATAGGAATGGTTCAAATAGCAATCAAACCTCTATTCCGTATAGGAATAGATATTCCTTTAATAATGATTCTTAGAGATGCTAGACATCTAAACTTTAATAATTCCTTGCTAGCAATGGCAGAATCCAATCTTGCTAATGGCCCAGTTTTCTTTAACTGTTATCCAAATTTTACAATATCTCTTTATGATCCAAATATACTTGATACTTTAAGTTTAACAATCAAAACTAAAAATATGAATTTTGCTACTGATGCTAAATCTATTTGTGTAATTTATCGAGTTTATTACAAAGTAATGACTACTACTATAGGACCAAAAGTCAGATTCAGTTCATTGAGAGATGAAACTGTTGTCTTTGAAGCTAATTCACAAAACTCACTAATACTTGTTCCTAAGAAACAAAAATGGAATGAGATTTCAAAATCTAATCAATGGAACTTAGAAAATCTTATCCCTCATCAACCGTTAGAAACTATGAGTCAAAAGGCTACAATCACAGAATCAACTGATGGTTCTGTCAAAATAGATTTTTCTAATTACTTTTCCCAGTCTAGGTTCAATCAATTTGAAAGCTCTAGACCTTCGATTCATAAGCCCACTTCTTCTTTTCAAAATCAGATTCCAAGATCACTTTCTTTTGAAAATATTTCAACACCAACTGAATTAAGAAACGTTGATTTTAATGATGGGAGGGGGATACAATGGAATCATCCATTGTACATTCATCAGAGTATGAAAGGAGATTACAAGAGAGATGATAGTAGTTTCAAGGGTGAGTATTACAATTGAGATTGCTATCTATTTATACACAAAGGTCTCGAATTTCAACTAGTTCGGAATTCGGACTGACGTCACTCTTGACGTGTGAAGCATTATCTTCGGATTTGAAAATTATAATTTTGAAGTCCGTTGAGTCATCAATTTTGGAGTCCGTCTTTGAAGTCCGTGGCCGACCGTCCTTGGCCCACTTTTGTCTATGGTTTTTGAAGTCCTTTGAAGTCCGTAAATTTTGAAGTCCGTGTGACATCACTTCTGATGTCAATTGATTAGTCTGTGTGACATCACTCCTGATGTCAGTTGATCATGTATGAAGCGTGATTCCTTACATGTCTAATGTAAGGTCTTTGTATGGATCTTGGGCGAATTGAATCGCCATTAGACTTGATTCACCGCTCTTAGAAGACATGGAGTGCAGCGGAGTCTTCTTCTTCATCTGGTACTAGTTAGGCTAGTGATTAGATTACCTTCATCCATTCCTCGGGATTATTACATGCGGCTAGTGCTTGAATCTTCGATTTTGCTGTGAGGAAGGTAGCTTGATCTTGATTCTTCTTGGTGGGTGATGAGAAATCTTCTTGAACCTTCTCTTTGGAACATCCTTCCGGATTGAATTTTTCCCACATTTTGATTCGAAATTCTCTGGCAAGACAAGGACTGTCTTCTTCTAGAAACATATAGGTCCAGGCCTTGATCCAGGGAATTTTGTATTTAATAGTGAACTTTATTAGTAGTAGATTTTCTTTTGAATCAGGGAGTAGAGATTGAAATAATTGAAATCCTTCCTGACAAATGTCTGGGAGGAATTTCTTTTCAAGACCCCAAAAGGTCCAGCAATCATTAATCCACCATTTTGGAATATTATTATTAATCAGTTTCTCATGGAAGAAGAACAACCACGAGTGATTGAAACTCCGCAAGTACCAAGTATTGGTCCAAGCTTTCATGTAATCGTAATAAAGTATACTGCTTGAATTCATTATTAATCAGATTGAATCGTCTAGGATTTGACAAAGGTATTCCCCATTCAGATGGAGTAATAATCTTGTCAATCCTTACTTTTGAATAATTTATTATTCCTGAACCAGGGTTTTTGAAGTGAGTAATTACTGCAGATTTTGAATCTGTTAGTATATACTCATAAAACTCCCTAGTTTTTGAATCGAACTGCTGGGAAAGTGAAACCCAAGATAAAAGAGTTTTGATATGATTGAATTGTAAGCAGTTTTTGATTTATTATTAGTACTGAAAAAATCTTTTTCTGCATAATAAATAAACTCATAGGAATCAATTTCACATTTTAAACCTGTTTTGGAAGAAAATCCTGCAGTTTTGAAAAGGTTGCCGCTTTTGTGTTATTATTACAGGAAATTAATTTTGATTCTCCTAAAACCGTGAAACGGGATGGAGATATTAATTCAAAGCTGGTTTTTGGAGTAGTAACAGCTTGAAAATAGTTTTTTGGGGGAGTAGAAGTACTTCCCTTTTGTTCCTCCTTTGAATTCGTTTTGATGACTGAGATCTTTTCTCATTTTGAATAATCTTGTCCCTGCAAGAATTCTCGTGATAAAAAGTCAGGCAGGCTATTGGATTCTCCTTTAATAAAATCTATATCGAAATCAAAATTACTCAGTATAGCTTGCCATCTAGCAAAGATCTGTTTTGAAGCCAAGTTTTAACATCCTTTTCAATAATATCTTTGGCAGATTTACAATATATTCTTAGCATGAATTTCTTCATGTAAAGATCATCTTGAAATTTATTAATACAAAGTACTACTGAAAGTATCTCTTTTTTAATAGTACTATAATTAATCTGAGTTTGATTCCAGAATCCTGAAGTGAATCTCACTAAGGATTCAGTATTTTGATCATTTAATTTCTGTTTTAATATGTCATCGTAGCCAATATTGCTGGCATCGGTTTCAACTATCAAATTAGCATTTGGATTTGGAATACTCAAACATGGAAGAGTTTTGATTTTTCTTTAATTAATCTAGCAGTTTCAGTATGTTCATTAGTCCATGGTTTTGGATTCTTTTTTAAACGTTGATATAAAGGTTTACAGATAACCTTCAAATCTTTGAAGAAATCGAAAACATAATTAAGACATCCTAGAAATCTTTGTAATTGAGTTTTGTCTTTTATTTCATTAAGAAATTTTGTAGTAAATTTGAGACTTCTCGATATTGGATTGATTAAACCATTTTTAATATTATGACCTAAAAACACGATCTCTGTTTGGAATAATTTCATTTTTGGAAGGGAAACGACTAATCCATTTTGTTTTATCACATTATAAAATTTTTCCAAAAATGAGAAAAATGTTGATTCATAGAAATAGAATATATTATAAGACATCGTCAATGTAGACAATAGTAAAATTTTGAATCGGTTGAGTAATATCATTCATTATGTTTTGAAATTCTGAATGAGCATTTTTAATCCGAATGGCATTACATTCCATTCATAGTGTCCAAAAGGGACATTGAATCCTGTTTTATATTTATCATCTTCATTAATCTGAATTTGCCAAAATCCAGATTTCATATCAAATTTTGAAAATACTTTTGCGCTATGTAATTTTTTCAATAAGTCTCTTTTTTTAGGAATTGGATATCTAATCCATTCCAATACCTTATTTAAAGGTTTATAATTAATTACTAACCTGGGTGCTCCTCTTTCTAATTCAGCTGCATTCATAACATAAAAGGCTGAACACGACCAAGGAGATTTTGATTTCCTTATTAACTTCTTTTCTAATAACTCATTAATCGCCTTTTTGCAAATCTTTTCTAATTCTTCATTCATATGAATTGATCTAGATTTAGTAGGGATATCCTTTTCATTAAAAGTTTTGATATAAGGTAAATTAACAATACGCTTCTTCCTATTCCAAAATGCGTTTGGGATAGAAGCACAGACTTCTTTCTCTAGTTTTTCTTTTAGCTTTTGAATTCTTTCTATCGTGGTAGATTGATTAATTTCTTCTTCAATTCTTAAAACTTTAATTTCTTGAATTAGAAAATTGTATTGGTTTTGTTTTGCTTGGAGCGGATTAATAGAAGATGGTTTTATAAAAGAGTTTTGTAATATTTCTATACTCTTTTTCTCTACTGGATAAGCAAATTTGAATCTTATTTCTTTTCCTAAGATGTTGGATATTATATCAAAAGGAGTTACTTTAAAGGGATAAAGACTTGTGATAAAGGGAGTTCCTAAAATCACATTAGTACTCAAATTCTTTATTAGTATAAAAGGCATTTTGAAACACAATCCTTCATTACAAATTTTTACATTACTAAGTTTGTAATTAATATGCAAGTTTTGACTATTAACAGCATATAAAATTTCTTTAGTCTTTTCAAAATATTTAGTTGGGATTAAACCTTCTTGAATGCAATTTTGATCAGCTCAAGTATCTACTAGAGCCGTAGAATTCAAATGATACTCATTGTTTATTATTAAGCTTATATGAACAAACCATTTATGGTAATAAACTTTTGAAACAACATTTACGAAGGAATCTACCTGATCAGTGATTTCTTTGGAATTATTTTTATTAGAACATTCTGCTTCTTCTTCCCTTAGATTATTAGACTCTTGTAATCCTTTCATATATAAGACTTCTTTAATATTTTGATTTTGCAGTTTTAACTCTTTAATTTCGAGTTTTATATTACTAATTTCTTGTTGCAGGTCTTGAATGGTAATAGGCTGTCAAAATAAAAACTTTTGATTTTTCCTCCAGTTATTCAATAAAACAAACTAAACAAACTATTCCTCTGAATCATGAAGTAGAAACAATTCATTTAATAAGCAATCAAGCTATTAATCATCATAAAAAGGATAAGTATAAGTTTATGCATATAGGAATGGTTCAAATAGCAATCAAACCTCTGTTCCGTATAGGAATAGATATTCTTTTAATAATGATTCTTAGAGATGCTAGACATCTAAACTTTAATAATTCTTTGAATCCAATCTTGCTAATGGCCCAGTTTTCTTTAACTGTTATCCAAATTTTACAATCTCTCTTATGATCCAAATATATTTGATACTTTAAGTTTAACAATCAAAACTAAAAATATGAATTTCACTACTAATGCTAAATCAATTTGTCTAATTTATCGAGTTTATTACAAAGTAATGACTACTACTATAGAACCAAAAGCCAGATTCAGTTCATTGAGAGATGAAACTGTTGTCTTTGAAGCTAATTCACAAAACTCACTAATACAAGTTCCTAAGAAACTAAAATGGAATGAGATTTCAAAATCTAATCAACGGGACTTAGAAAATCTTATCCCTCATCAACCGTTAGAAACTATAAGTCAAAAGGCTACAATCACAGAATCAACTGATGGTTCTGTCAAAATAGATTTTTCTAATTACTTTTCCCAGTCTAGGTTCAATCAATTTGAAAGCTCTAGACCTTCGATTCATAAGCCTACTTCTTCTTTTCAAAATCAGATTCCAAGATCACTTTCTTTTGAAAATATTTCAATACCAACTGAATTAAGAAACGTTGATTTTAATGATGAGATTCCTCAGCCTAATTATGATATCAAAGATGAAGCTTCTTCTAGTATAAATCCTACTCCTAGTGAAATGGAAGTTTTTACTAAAAAGGGTTTTATTAATGTTATAATTGAAGAATTTGTAATTGACAAAGAATTTTTAAAAAATGATTTAAAAGCAATCGAAATTAGAGATAAAGCCACTTGGTTTTTCTCTACGTTTTATAATGAAGAAACTAGTTCAATAAAAGAAAAATGGTTTGCCGAAATGAATAATCTTGGAATGCATATTACACTTTTTATTTGGTTTGAATCCTATGCTTAAAAGGAAAAAATTAATTATCCTTTTTCTAATATTAATCCTGTAACTAAAGTCACAAAAAACTGGACTACAATAGATAATAAGGAGGTTATCTCTATTCATCCTCCACTTGAATCAGTTTATCTTTCCCCTCATCATTCTGAAGAACATAATTGTGTGGCTCAGCCATATAAATCGTTCACTAATAAAGAATTAAAAGATCCAGCAAAGCTACCTTTTATTTCAATAAATTCTCAGCTTAATTACACGAATCAATCACTAATAATAATCGGTGAACAACTTAATAGAATAGAACCAGTAGTTGTTAATAATTCCAAAACTCTTAGTCTTCCCTCAACTAGTAAAGTCAATATTTCACCCTCAATCCCTCCTTTAATCACTCCAGCTCTAGCAGGTACATTTACGCCTATAGAAAAAAACTTTAGATTAAAAGGATTTCCTAATAATAATTCGATAACAAAGATTGAGTCAGAAATAGAAAATATTAATAAACAAATAGCAAAAGGTAAAAATAATAATGTCATCTCTGAAATTGATGAATTAAAAGACCAGTTTAGACAAATGAATATTGATACACCACCTCTGGGTATCAATAGAATTAAAAATCAAAATTATTACAAATCAAAAGCTTGGTATGGAAAACCGACTCCACCAGATACAATTGTTAGAAGAAATAAATAGTACTAATATTAATTACGACGAAAGTTCCATAAATGTTTGGAACTTAGATGGTTATACAGAATACCAAATTGTTAATTTAGCCTGCGAAATGGAAATGGCAGTTAATGCCTATATGTCTAATGATAATACCAATCAACAAGCTCTTTGCTTACTTGTAAATGGATTTACAGGACAACTAAGAGGTTGGTGGTTTAATTTAATTATCTTGATGAAGATAAAAGGAATCAAATTAGAAACAATACCAAAAGAATAATTAGAGACGGTATAGAAATTGATACTAATGAAAGTAATGCTGTAGAAGTATTACTCTGGGCAATACTAAAATATTTCCAAGGCAATCCAGAATTACTTGGGCAAAAGGATTCTGAGATACTAATGAATTTAAGATTTCCAAAATTATATGATTTTAGATGGTACAAAGATGTATTCTTAAGAAAGGTTTATAATAGGAATGACTGCGCTAATACTTTCTGGAAGGAAAGATTTATCGCAGGATTTCCAAATTTATTTAATGAAAAGGTTAGAATGAGGATCAAATCAAAATTTGATGGAATAATTTCTTATGATAATTTAACCGTTGGAGAATTAGTAAATTTCATAAATCTAGAAGGATTAGAACTGTGTACTAATATGAAGCTACATAGTAAGATTAAAAATGATAAGAATCAAACTAAAGAGTTTTGTCATTTTATTCATCTTAAAGATTAAATCTCGATCTGATTAACCTCTAAGAATTTCTTCTAAAACCAAAGACTCTAGATTGTTTCGATCGGGAACACTATCACCATAACGGGAACATGGTCTTACGCCTTCTGCCGCTTACCAACGCTGTCCAGGCTATCGACTTACCAAATGCTCGAAACCATCTATTTATCTCAGATTTCTTTAGAAATTTTTAGAAATCAATAGACTTCAATTCTTTCTTTAAAAAGAATAAATTTGTCAAAAGCCTTACAGGCTTAAGATTCTAATCCAAGCACTGGAGATCTAGAAATATAACTTTTATATTATGGTAGTGAACTAACCTTTTACTTAAACTTTCTCTATATTTTGGGATTAGAAATTTTAACTCAAATTTTCTATGATATAAATTATATCTTTCTGCAATCATTAAGTTTTCAAAGTTTTGCAAATTATATAAAGTTTCATCTATGGTAGCCAATTCATCTTCATAAATACTAATAGTTTGATGAAGAATTATTAAATTATTCGAAGCTTGATTAACAGCGTTTTCGTACCACTGAACATCCATTAATCAGTATTCAGAATACACTGATAGTGAATAAAAGGATGCATAATTAAAATCAAGAACAATAAGTAATAATGAAATTATTGCAAACTCACAGATCGATCTCACAAAGAGATTTAACTTGATCTTTATTATACGATAGATCCTCCTACCAGGCCAAAAAAGATGGCTATGAGAGGAATGGATGAAGGTAATCCAATCACTAGCCGAAACTAGTACCAAAGATGAAGAAGAAGACTCCGCTGCACTCCATGTCTTACGAGAGCAGAGAATCAAGTCTAATGACGATTCAATTCGCCCAAGATCCATACGAAGATCTTACATTAGACATGTAAGGAATCACAGTTAATACGATCAAATGACATCAGGAGTGATGTAACACGTACTTCAAAATTTGCGGACTTCAAAACCAGAGACATATATATATATATATATATATTAAAAAGGAATTAAGGTGTGATTAAGGTGGGTGTCTATTTACCACATATGTGGAAAAACACACACCATGAAAATCTCAAATTTACCCTCTTAATAAATCTATATGAATGGTGTTTTAGTCTTTTAATTTATTAGGTTAGTTAGTTAAGTTAGTTAATTAGTAGTACACTTAGGTATGTGTTTTTCCACATATGTGGTAAATAAACGGACTCGTGATTAAGAATATTTATAAAATAACGTCAAACGCAACGGTCAACTCGGATGGAGGTCCGCAAATTCAGTGTTCATTCTTCCCAATTTTCATTATTTGCTCCTGCCATTCTCTCAGTCATTCCATTTTTCTTTTTCTTTTTTTATTAATACAATTTCTATTCTTATCAATCTGCTCATTTTCTTATTTTCTGATAGTTTTTTTCTACTTCTCATCTTATCTTCCTTCTTTTGTTTTGTTTCATTTTTAAAAAAACATTATTGCTTGTCTTATAATTTGTACGTATGAAAACATATTTTAAGGTGTATGTGGACTTCCATCATATAAACGAAATTTTATAAAATATATTTGAAAGTCGTATCCATTTTAACATCTTTATAAATTTTGTATATATAATGTCAAGTACTTTTGTTATTTGAAATCAACAACAATAGGTTTAAAACAATATTATGCGACGTCTGAAACTCATATATCTGAAACTGAATATTACTTTCAAGTATAGGGGAAATGAAAGTTAAATTCTTAAAATTAAGATATACGTTTGAAATTGGTATGATACATCTCAAATATACAAATTAATATAAAAATTACTCATATTAATTCCCGGTCTGAAATTGATTCACAGACGTCGAAAATCGTTGGCCCTTCTCTACTGTCACCGATCGCCCTCTTCACAATCTCTTGATCGAATGGAGCGATTTTGGATCATGTCTGATTTGGGATGGATTTGGTGGTTTGAAATTGGTGAGAGGTAGGATTTGGGTAGATTTAGGAAGGTTTTAACATTAAGAAGCTTAGGGTCCATATTCAAAAATTCTTTATGCTCAAGAACGAGAAGACTCACCATCATTATTTTTTCTGCCGCCTCGTAAGCGTGCTAGGGTTCTCGCCACCAACATTGGTGGAGGTGGTGGAGGCGTTTGGTCTTTCGGCCAATTGAACGGTGGTGGTCCTTTCTCAAACTGCGATCTCTACTCCTCAAATTAGCACAATTCGTTTCGATCAACATAGGTTCTTCAAATTTCATTCACCTTCTTGGCTCTAGTCTCACTGAATTGTCAAGGGCTCGGATCCTCTAGCACAATCGCGGCTCTCCGGCGATGCTGCTCCAGCCTGAAATCGGTGATGGTCTTTCTCCTTGAGACTTGCCGGTCGATTGAAGAGATGGAGGTGATATAGAGAAGGTTGGGTTTTGGGTCGTTGATAGCGGTTCCGTGTCAGGGCCGAAGAGGGGGCCTCGCACTTCTATGGAATCCCCAGTGGGAAGTGCAGTTATTGCCTTAGAGGAGTGACACAGACAGGCTCTTCAAATTACGCATCATTTTCAGAATGAATGCAATTGCAGGCACCTCATCATCAGTTAAGTAGCAATCATCTATATAAAGGGTCTCTACTCCTTCTATTGAAGGTTGAGCTTCTTCCTCGCTCAGCTGACTGAATAAAATCTCGATTGTCCTGGCAAGCAAGCGTAGAGATTTAGTCTCCCTGATGGCTTTAACAACCGAAAGCAAAAATGAACGATAGCATTGATCAAGGTTCCTCCCAATAGGCCAGGTGCAATAAATTGCGGCGCTCTTTATATTTTGATATATCAAATTGTCATCGTAACTTGAGGAACTCATTGATTTTTTATATATCGGATCATCATCCTCACGATCATCACCATAACACCGCGGAGGAAAACCCTTCAACTCAAAATGCGCCACTTTATGCATTTTGAGGTTGAGTTTTGGGCCAGTGAAAGGCTCAGGATAACATGTAATTGACAAGGTCTTGAGATTCAAACAGTACACTGTAATAGAGGAGAGCTTGCAGCACTTTTCCTGTATTATTTCCAGATGCTCAACGAAATCATTAAGGATTACCAGGCGTTTCAGCCCACTACATTCATACAGACGCAGCACCTTGAGTTTACAGCAAAGTTGAGAAATCATGTCACGGAGAAACTTGGAAGAGATCTTAACAGATTTTAAAGTAACCTCAACATGCTTAGGGTCATAAGATTCAAGGCATTTGCGTAATCATCTGAATACAGGATCATGTCCATAGCGGTTCTGGTCTATCTTAGGCTTCTCACTTAGAGTCTTGGTACAGACTATACGAAGTTGTTCAATCTTATGCTCCTTACCACGCTTAGAGAAGTAGTAATCCAAGGAACCTTGAAGTCGAGAGGCGTCGTTCACCATTGAGGGATAAGGGGCTAACAAACTCAAGTGCTTCCATCTCCTAGAGACTGCTAACAGGCGAGCAAAATCCTCTAGGTCAACAAAACTAAGGATAAGGTAAGCTAGAGAGTCAGGAAGACTGCTGAACCTGTCACCACACAGGTTCTCCTCCTCGGGCTTCAAACTTTCACCACTAGCCATTTGGTTGAGAAGCCCAGAATCGGTGAGAAAATTTGCCGCGGCAAACCCTAGCGCGGCTGCTGCTCATCCCCGATTAACAATGTTAAAGCGTTTGGTAAATGAAATGGCCGAAGGGAACGACGCCGTCAGCCGGTAAGACAGACGCGATCGATGCGATATTGGTAACGAGAGAGAACCAACATTGCGATTTGCAGAGGAGCGGGCTGCGTGTTCGCAAACCCTAAACCAAAATCAGATCTGCTCCTTCTAGTACAAGAGGAAACGACAGAAATTGCTAATATTCCACAAATGGCACTAGAAAAACTAAAAAAGTGAAATATATATATATATATATATATATATATATATATATATATATATATATATATATATATATATATATATATATATATATATATATATACGATACCAGAAATAAGAATTCTCCAACTCAAACCCATCCTTCTCCGCATAACATTGGTCTCTTTATGTAGTGACTATATATAGGTAATTTATTACTTAATTAATTGCGCTTATATATCAGTTAATTCGATTAATTGAAATATTTTCCCTTTTGATAACAAAATTGGGTTTACCGGTAACCCAACCTATAATTGAATTTTTTTTATAGGGACCTATAATTGAATTTTAAGCAATTAACAACTTAGTTTCAGTTATTTGGTTAATTCAGTTTTACTTTAACTGTGAATTTGCTCAACTATACTTTCATAGTTTTGATACTGTTGGGTCTTTTTTTGTAGATATGGGGAGGGAGGTGCCAGTAGCACTCCCTGACTTCTCAGAATTGTGAGTATCTACCCTAGAATTCTAGCCTAGGTCTGGTTCACTTACAGATGAGATACAAAGAGGCAAAAGAACCATGAAGAAAATCTCCGAGGCCCTAAGAAAATAAAACAAAAAACCAGCGCTAAGAAGCAGTAACAACGACATAACATCTAAAGCAATCAAATTCACACTTGCGAAAATAATTGTATGTTGTTCTACGGTAGCTCCGGTAAGTTATTGAATTGTAGGGTGTGTGGAGCGGATAGGTATGAAGAGTGTGATCCGGGTAAGAAACCGAAACCTAAAAAGGTTTTATGATATTTACCAAACACTGAGCGGCTACAACGGCTTTATCATTCGTCTAAAACCGCAGAGTTCATGACATATCATATTAGAGCAAGTGGAAATGTATCTGACACTGTTGGATATCCATCTCAAGGCGAGACATGGAAACACGTCAACGAACATTATCCTGATTTCGCACAGGAGTACTGAAGCGTACGATTGGGGTTAAGTACTGATGGCTTTAACCCGTTGTCCGAAACAGGACAATCTTATTCGATGTGGCCGGTGTTCATCGTTGTTTATAACATGTCGCATGATTTATGCATGAAGGAGCCGTACACTTTCATGTCTCTGCTAATTCCAGGTCCTCGATCTCCTGGGCGTAACATTGATGTGTTTCTACGTCCACTGATTGAGGAGTTACAAGTTTTATGGAATACAGGAGTGGAAACTTGGGATGCGCACCGTAATCAGAACTTTGTTATGCGAGCATGTTTGACGATAAGTGATTTTCCGGCGTACGGAATGCTATCGGGCTGGAGTACGCATGGAAGATTTGCATGTCCATACTGCATGAGTGATGTTAATAGTTTTCAGTTGAAGCATGAACGAAAAACCAATTGGTGGGATTGTCATAGGAAATTTTTACCACGTCGGCATGCTCTCCGTACCGAATCGTGACGAGAAACTGACCGTAGACATTCGTGTGTAGGTCGCGATAGAATTTATTTTATGTCTTGGTTTTGCATGCCTATTTTGCTTACTTTTATATTCCATCATTCATGTAAAATTATCATTTCATGAATTTTATATATTTTCATCATGTAAAATTGTCATTTCATATGCATATTTATTATTATTATTATTATTATTATTATTATTATTATTATTATTATTATTATTTCATGTAAGTATTAGTATTTTAATCATTTTATGTACACTTCATCATTTTATGTACACTTCAGCATTTCACATAAATTAACATTTCATGCCTTTGATAACATTTCTACATTTCATGCATTTTTATGATTTACCTTTTCATATACGTGTGAACATGTAATCATGTAAATTATTATTTCACATGAAAATTAGTACTTTCATTATTTCATGTACATGTCACTTTATTATTATTATTATTATTATTTCATGTACTTGTACCTTTTTCTTATTTTATACATTTTATCAACTTTATCTTTTCATGCACCTATTACTTTTTATTTATTTCATGTGAATTAACATTTCATGTAAATACAACTCTTTATCATTTTATGTATAAGATACATTTTATCATTTCATGTAAGTCATTATTTCATGAATTTCATCATTTTCTAAAATCCATATTTTTTATCACCCTCATGTAATTTTTTTCAAAATTACTTCATCATCATTGATTTAAACGCCAGTGCACTTACAAGGAGAAAACACGGAGCTTTACAAAAATTGCCACCAGTGTCACCAATATATCCGAGCCTCCGCTATACAAAAAAATACTACAAAAAGTGTAACCTATCTAAACAACTCGGACGAAGGATGAAATTCTTAGCTTGGACACTCCCCAGCACATCCCTCATTACTAAGGTCCAATCTTTGGCAGTATGTTTGAAAATCCTTGCGTTTCTCTCAATCCAAAGATGATAGACAATTGAAGCAAAAATAGATCTCCTTACCTTTGCTTTGATAGATTTTCCTTTGGCCATATTTAGAATCCATCGGCCGCATTGCTTCCAATCGTATGGGCAACCTTGCAGCTTGCACGCCATCATCCCCTCAAGCAGGATCTTTCTGGAATAGCTGCAATAAAAAAAAGATGGTCCCTCGAGTCCATCCCAATACCACAAAGCCTGCAACACATATCAACAGAGGTGTCCCAAGCAAAAATTCTATCCATAGTATATAACCGATTATGGAAAGCCATCCACACCACCATGGAGTGTTTAGGGATGTTGAGGGCTCCCCATACTAACTTTTTCCAAAAGACAACATCAAGGTTCTCTCTACAGTGGGCATAAAGATGCTTCAAGTCAAGTCCACTTGCACCCACATTCTTTTGAATAAGATCAGCAAATACGCCCCTGCATCTTAACACAGATTTCCAAATTGTTGAGGCGGAATCAGCAATTTGCATAGTCCATATATTTTGACCTTTGATGTAGACAACATGAATTCATCGCACCCAAATACTTTCCTTATCTGCAAAGAGTCTCCACAGTTTGTTACCAGTAGCAGCTAGGTTCCATTTGACCAAATCAAACAAACCCAATCCCCCTTGGCTTTTGGGAGTACAGACCTTCTCCCAAGCCATTGGGGCTTTCCTAGAAACAGTGGTTCCAGACCAGAGAAAAGCCCTACATTTGCTTTCAATCTCCTCAAGCACCCCTTTAGGAATGGGAAAAATTAGACTCCAGAAATTTTGGATACTAAAGGTCACAGCACTAATCAACTGCAATCTACCAGCATATGACAAATATTTAGAAGTCCAAGATTCCATTTTTTTACAAATTCTTTCCACCAGAGGTGCACAATGTCGAGCTAGAATTCGAGAGTCAATTAGGGGCACCCCCAGATATCGGATAGGGAACTCACCTTGGGTCATCCCAAGCACCTCCAAAATCTGCGAACTCCTGGCCTCAGAAACACCCGTTATAAAAACATGACTCTTGTCAAGATTGCAGGTCAAACCTGACACTTGCGCAAACACCTTCAAAGCCATAGCAATGTATCGAGCTGACTTTATATTTGCTTTAGCGAAAAGCATCACATCATCAGCAAACAACAGGTGAGAAAGACCAATACATTTGCATTTGGGATGATAATCTACACATTTATCAGCATAAAGTTTGCCTAGGATTCGAGAGAGGTAGTCCATAACAAGGACAAATAGAGACGGAGATAAGGGATCCCCCTGTCTCAAACCCCTGGCACCTTTAAAGAATCACAACAGAGAACCACGAGCTTTCGACACACAGCATCACCCATCTAATAAACACAACAGGGAATCTCATACCAACCAAGCAAGATTTTAAGAATTTTCAGCTTACCGAGTCAAAAGCCTTCCGAAGGTCTGCTTTAATGAGCATTCTCGGAGATACTCCAACTCTGCGATAGCCTCTAATCACTTCATGGCATAGTAAAACATTATCAGCAAGAGTTCTTCCTTTAACAAAAGCCCCCTGACTTGAATTTACTAGGCAGGGCAAGAGGGGTTGCAATCTCAAGGTTAGAACTTTGGAAATAACTTTGTATAGAATGTTGCAACAAGAGATTGGTCTGAAATCGCTTGGGGTTCGAGGGTTTTTTATCTTTGGAATTAGGTGAGACTTGTAGCAGCCAGCTTCCTCGGAATGGACCCACTTTGGAGACAAAACAACACCACTTTAAATAAATCCAGCTTTACAAGGTCCCAATGATGCTGATAAAAACCTGCAGGGAAACCATCTGGGCTCGGGGCTTTATCTGGATCCATAGCAAATAATGCTGATTTTACTTCCTCCAAAGAGATGTCAGCTGAAATAGCAGCCGCTTGATCCATACTCAAAGTTGCCACATATTCCATCACCAAAGGATTAACATCACAATTTTGGGCCCCTTGAGAAAACAAATCAGAAAAATAGGAAGAGAATTCCTGAGCAATGCCTTTTTCATCTGTAATTAGTCGCCCCTCTGAATCAACCAAACAGGAAATCTTTGATGTAGATTGCTTCTCCTTCATCCTTGCATGGAAGTATCGAGTATTTTGGTCACCCAATTTCACCCAATCCTTTGCTGCCTTTTGAGCATAAAAAGCCTCCTCGATGTGCATCAAACTCAATAAATCTGTCTTTGCTATAGCCCAATGATCCACAAGGCGAGAGTTACGCGGATCCTTCTGTAAGTTTCTTGAGATTTCTTCAAACAAAGTCTCAGCTACCTGAACCCTTCGAGAAATATCTTTAAAATGCTGATCATTTAACTGCTTGAGACCACTCTTTACTGCCTTCAACTTGTTATAAAAATTATCCACCACATTTCCATTGGCACAAGAGCTTACTTCCCAGGCCTTTGAAACAATAGAATCATAGCTTTCGTAGTGCTGCCACATATTCAAATATTTAAAAGGAGCTCTACTCACATGAAGAGAATTTTGAAAGTGTATACAACCCAACGCATGGTCCGAGATAACTGATGGCTTGAAATCCACAAAAGCATCGCTAAACTGATTGAACCAAGCGGGGTTACCCATGATTCTATCCAGTTTGGAGTATATCCTGTCATCTCCCTCTTGGTTGTTGCACCAAGTGTAAAACGCACCAATATTTCTTAGGTCCATTAGATCCAAGTCAATACACATTTGTTTCAGACCAACATCATGCAAATGGACCACCCCACAACATTTTTTTCCTCATGAAATGACTTCATTCATGTCTCCCATGAGCAGCCAAGCCTCCCTAGCAGTAGGAGCAACCAATCTTAACTGATGCCACAGAGCACTTCTACTAGGCTCATCATTAGCTGCATAGATCATTGAAACAAAACAACTCCACCCCTCACTCAAATGAGTCACCTGAGTATGGATTAGCTGATCAGTAGTATGAATCATCCTTACAGTATAGATATTCTGATCCCACAAGAACCAGATACGACCATTAACCGCATAATAGTAATTATTGAAATAGCTCCATCCAGGGAAATACTTTGCTATTACTCCCTCAAATTTTGAAACTTTTACTCTAGTCTCTAGTAAACCACAAAGGCTCACTCCCAACTTCTGCATCTTTTTTTTTAACCTCTAACTGTTTGTTTACCTTATTTAGTCCTCGGACATTCCAGGAGCACCACATGATCATTTGAAAAGGAGGGTTTCCTCCTGCTCTTGAAGATAAATTAACTCAGAGAATCGGTTACCTGTTGTCCCCCCTTTGCTTTCATCTTCATTACTGTAAGTATAACTGGTGTTGGGTTTATTGGGGTCAAGAACTTTGGTCTGGTCCAAACTTTGTTTCTGTAGAGGCTGAGGTTGTTTGAAGTCCCTTGGTTTCCAAACCTTCCTCTTTCCAATTTGCTGGAGTTCTATTTCCTCGGTCTCTTTGGGACCTTTACTCTCCTTTGACACCACCTCTTCCTTACGGCTAGCTTTAAAACCATGCCTCTTCTCTGGGTCACAATATTCTGTCTTATGCCCCCACTTGTCACAAACTGCACAAGTCCGCGGGAACCACTCATACTCAACAGCTTGAGTGTATGTCATTTGATTTGCTTTGAAACTGGATTTGAGTTGGTGGCTCTTCAACAAAGATGAACATCAATTAGCAATCTTGGAGCACCAAGTCTAGTTTTGTTTATGGTATGAGAATCCGCTAGCAGAGGCTTTCCAATTTTGCTAGCCAATTTGCTCAAAATCTTTGGAGTCCAGAAATGAAGACCCAGCTTTGGAAATCTGACCCAAACAGGGCAAGACTTGAAGAGAGATTTCCCTAGGATCATCTCTGGATCATACTTCTTTAGAACTAAAGGTTTATCAAACACAAAGGACATCGGACCTTCTAAAATTTTTAGCATATCATCTTCTCGAGTAGAATCAAACATAAAAATGCCGGATACCTTAGTAACAATTGGCGAGACCACCTGCTTCCAACGTGCTTTGATGAACTTCTCTATATTCTCTTTTGATACTTCTGCACCCATTACAGTCCCAACTAACGTATTGCTCCACTGCTTAATCCCCTCCTCCATTTCATCATCTGAAATCTGGATCAAATCTGTCTCAGGAACGTCTTTATGAAACTCTAAAGTGAAATTCAGTGGTTGCTGTATATGGAGGTCTTCAGCTGCTGTCTTTCGATTCTTTACTCTTTGGGCCCAAGAAAGTCCCCCAGCTGTAGGAGTACCAAGAGCTTGTGGCGATATCTCTACCACCCCTGGACATTTGGCGTCTCATTGACTGGTGAAATTCCCCCCGATTTCGGCTTGAGAGATCTAGTCTGCGTCTCTTTTCCCTGTACTGCTTTGGCCACAGCACTCGATTGATTCGCCGCCGTCGACGGACCGGAGAGCAAGATCTTCTCAATTCGAGTCGGCCCCTCATCCTCTGAAACCGTTTCATCTATTTCCGATTGTATGTCTATAGATCGTTTTGGAGGACGCCCACGTCCTCTCTTCGCTGCACTTTCTTTGGCATTTTTTGGATTGAAGTAGTTTGCACTAGAAATCCACGCGAATCTCCACCGGAGTCCCGACCGGAGGGAACCCTAGCAGAGAAACGATCCCGACCGGAGGGAACCTAATTATCTTTAATAATTTAGTGTCAAATAAAATGCATTAAATATTTTTTTTTAATAAAAAAAAACAGAAACTACCGGCGAAGAAATCGCCGGTTAGCTCAACGCCACTGGCCCTCCTTCATCTTTCAATCAACTCTGAACCTGCTACTTCATCATCACCCTTTAGCCTCTGTCAATCATCAGTTTTGGCTATAAATATGATGTTTTTGAAGAAAAAAGAGAGCTGGAGCAAAACGAAAAACAAATACACAAACGCGTCGAAACTTTCCGCCACGTATTCCTCCTCCTTCTCCGGCTGTCCTTGCCACTAAACCACCAAAATCACCGCCGTGCCTCGCCGATCACAGACAACCATCTCTTGCCGCCGGGGGCGCCGGAATGAAGGAGAAATCGTCAAAAAACAGTTCCAACACGGACTCCATTTCCTCTCCAACCGAAGCTACTTTTGCTGAATCAGCACCGCCAGCGGCTTCGTCATTCACCTCCGCGTCGACTGGACCCAAATCCGCCACGAAAAGTCGCCGTCCTTCAGCGGCCGCCGCCCCGGCCGCCGCATCACCCAGTTTCCGGCGGACCTGTAGAAGAAGATGATTTCGGGTAAAACTCGGGTTTACACCTTGGTCGTTTTATTGCTTTCGGTCAACCCAGTAAACTATCAAAGGCTTACAGACAAGTCACCCCAATAAATTTTAAAAGTGACAGTATGTTTTATTATTACACCAACCATAATTGTTTTAAATTCATTCCATGTTGTGATTTTTATTTAATTTTTAAATTACCAACCTTATTTTATTATTATTATTTTATTTATTACTATTTATTATTTTCTTGTAAAGTAAAATTCATAACTTTTCATTTTGATCTTTTTTGTTATAAATTATTTTTGAGTTCAGCTTAAATACTTATATTTTACATATGGAACTTTTCAAAATATATTTTTGTAGAATATAAAAATATTTTATCTTAGTAATTAGTTTCCTCTTTATTTTTTTATAGAAAAAATTAATAAAGATTTGAAAAATTCTATATTTTGCACGTATAGAGTTTTATAAATTTCAAAATTTTCATTTTCCACTTTTTAAATTGTATAAGGTATTAAAAATTATTTTTCCTTACTTCAAAAATATTTTCTTGTTCTTAAAATGTTGTTTTGTGCTTAGAAGCCCTCCAAACATTCTCGAACTCTCCATTTTGACCCAAATTTCACCTTGAGCTCGCAGGCCGTTAGAAAATAGTAAAAGCCTCTATTCTCTTACCGACTGGTACCGGTAAGCTTTTATTTGCGGAATCTCTTAAAATATTTCATTAAATTCTTATCGCTAGGTTCTCGATTCCAAGCACTAACTCCAACTAACGCTTCTGGCCATTCTTGATTAATAGCCGACGCATATTCCCGGTTACATCCAGGTAAGGGGGATAAGATGAGGTTTTTTCTTTGAGTCGTTTTTCTGCTTCATAAACAAACTCTCGAAAAATGAACTCTAAGTTAAACAATTGGGTTTAATAAAATATTCGAACGGACAACCTGGGTAGCGTATTTAGTTATTCGGTACTTTATACTTTCGCACTTAGGAATTGTTATCACTTGGATTGTTTGACTGACTGATTGACATACATATATGATATGTACGCTGGATGTTGTATGTAACGCTAGTATCTTGCTAGGACCGTTATACTCACTGGTGGTATGTTAGACTCATTAAACGAATTCTGTTAGTCTCATGTTAGGGCCGGAAAGCTAATAAGATTTTAGTACCATGTGTAGGTCCAAAAGGGGTAGTATCATGTTTAGGATTGAAACCAAACGCTAGGATCATGATAGGACCGTAAAAGTTACACTAAGCCGATAGATAGCAAGTTTGGCGCGAAACTAAGATTAAGCAAGGTTGGGTAACAACTCACGAGATAAGAGTGCACACAAGTAAATCAACTACTAAAATGTAAATGATTATCATAACATCACGCAAGTAACAAGATTACAATATAAAAGTAGTAAAGAGTAGGATATGACATCACACTTAATAATTAAACGAACTGGTGGTCATGCATCATGATTGGATGTTGCATATTGGTTGATGTACTGCATCGCATGAGTGCATTTGAAATTAGACAAAATGAATTTTGTGGACAAAATAATTTTCTCCGGGATAGGTGGCAGGTTAGGGCAACTATAAGGACATAAGACCCTATGACTGGTCCGACGTGTTTGGTGCCGAAAAAACAACCTTACATGGCCCAAAAATGTTTTAAGGGGGTAGGCGACAGGTTCGGGCAGCTATGAGGACATAAGACCCTATGATTGACCCGCCGAAAAAATGACCTTACACGACCCACAATTAGTTAAGACATGAGAGGCGTCGTGGATTCGGCCCTATGTGACTTAGCCGTAAATTTAGACGAGTGGTTCGAAATAGATGGTTCGAACCCAATTGTGTTATGCATGTGCTCTGCCTTCTTGGATTGGTTAGCATTCACGAGAGGCTCTGTCTCAGCGTAGATATCTCATTGGGCTCTGGCCTGGCAGCATCCCTAGTACCTAAGCTTAAGGGGCATTCCTGAGAGTATGGTGATGTACACACCCACCACACTATAGATTCATGCATGTGCTCTGCTCTCCTGAATTGGTTGGCATTCACGAGAGGCTCTGTCACGTCGTAGACATCCCATTGGGCTCTGACATGGCGACATCCCTAGTGGCTCTGATTAAGAGGCATTCCCGAGAGTGCGGTAATGTACATACCCACCACCCTAAGTTCATTTGGCGGCATGTTTTGAAAAATTGTTTCAAAATTGTTTTATGACCTACAGTGATCAAGCTAAAAAACATTCTTGCATTTAGATATTGGCATATAGCAGGTTTGTCTAATTGTTTACTGTTTAAATGATGAGCTATATACTTATATATCATAATCTATTATGCTTAGAGTTATTATTTTTGGATTTGTTTATTTGAGAAAGTATTACGACCCCATTTATTACAGGTGAGTTTTACGGGAAGGACTACTATGCCAACCCCATTGACTCAGAGTACGAGCAGACATACTTCGAGGAAGAGGAGCTACCGGGTGGAGACGCGCTGTGACTTATCGATATGATTTTCTGACTTAGTGGACTTTGGGATAATGAAACGAACTTTGTTTAGTTTCCGCTACACTTATCTAGCTGTATTACTTTATTGGTGTCACTAAGTAGCACCCGCGTTTATCGGATGTAAATTTATTTTATGAGAATGTTTTATTGGTGTGAGTTCTATAAAATTGACACATGTCATAGTTTAATTGGTGGAGAACGAATGGGTGAGAGAAGTGAGGGAGAGGAACCCACTCAACATCTATATCCTACTAATTGTCTTTCCCAATTCTCCAAATTTGTATATTCACATATACACGGCTAGGCTACTCTAGCAGTCCAGCTAGCAATTCACTACTACGGCGGAGGTGTTGTCTCCTTCGCGTTCGTGTGGCCTCTTACTCTGAAGCTAAAACTAAAAGCTTCACTCAATTTTGAATTTCACCCACTCAGGTAATAAATAATAATATAATTAATTATTGAGTTTAAAAGAGTTTGTTGATGATTTCATAGATTTTAAGAAACGTTGTGTCAGATTTTAATAATTTTATATGCATTTTTATTTGTAATTTTGATTTATAAGTACTTTAGATATGTTTTTTATTTGTCATTTGGATTTCTAAGCACTTTAGACATTTTAACAAATCACTTCCACCGCCTCGGATTGAAATTCTTGGCTTAGGCTTCGCCAGAGATAAGTCAGAGATTTTGTGTTCAAATCTCCACATTTTTGATCCCCTACCCTATATATGTGTGTATATATAATATGTTTAGGTTTTGAAAAAAAATGGTCATTTGATATTGTGCCAGCAACTATATATTCAGCCAATTGTTGCTAGGATGTGTGACACTAGCAGATATTATGTGCTACAATGTAGATTTTACAACTCGGGTACAGACTTTCAGTAGTACAAGCATCTGCTATTAATTACCAACAGTCGAATAGTACACCATTAAGAAGATTGCAGTATGTGTGAATTGCTAGATTCAGGAATAGTACACCATTAATTAAGAAGATTGCAGTATATGTGAATTGCTAGATCGAGGATGTGTTCATTTAAAATGGGAAAATAATTTTGAAAAATTTGGGAATATATTTTTGATTGATGGATGAGATATATGTGAGTAAAGAAATTTGAAAAAATATATATTATTTTATTAAAAAATTGATGAATTTAAGGTTATTTTGTGTATTGGAAATTAAAAAAGTTGGAAAAATTGCAACTGAAATGAGCCTGAGATGGAACCTGTTGCTTGGGGTACAAGAAATTAGACAAAACATAAAAAACAACAAAAACTCATCAAATCATTCCTTTCAAAAATTCCATTTTAAATTTTATTAAAAAATTATCATTTTCTTCCCAAAAAATATCTGTCCACGTGGCAGAAGAATAAACCGAAAGCAGCCGAGAGGCCCAATGCTCTTTGTTATCGATGTTACTTATATTCAGCTTAATCCCAGTTGGTTAAATTACTAGCTTTCCTCAATGTCACCCGGCTTACATAGTAGCCTGCTCAAACGACCCGACCCAAATCACGACATAACAACGATGCCGTCGTCGCCTCCGCAACCCGACCCGTTTCACGATTCCCGGATACACCCCGACGCCGGTGCAGCCTTCGTCCTCGAATCGAAAGGCAATTGGTGGCACGCTGGGTTCCACCTGACGACTGCGATCGTTGGCCCGACGATACTGACGCTTCCGTACGCTTTCCGGGGTCTCGGATGGGGGTTGGGCTTCTTCTGCCTCACCGTCATGGGCGCCGTCACGTTTTACTCCTATTGGCTCATGTCGAAGGTGCTTGACCACTGCGAGAAGGCCGGACGCCGCCACATCCGGTTCCGGGAACTCGCCGCCGATGTCTTCGGTAAGTTTTTTTTTTGTTTTTTGCCGTTCATCTTGGGTTGTGTAATGGGCGGATTTTCCGGAGGTTGTTGACTTTCTGGAGGTGGTGACGTTGGCACATACACGTCGCTGTTGGTGAGTGGATGGATGTGATCTTTGTTGCCGGAAGTACATTGAACGTTACCGTTACTTATTAAAAGAAGAATAATAATGTCATGTAGGATTTTTTCTATATATGTTCATTGAGAGTAAAAAAAAAAATCTTTATAAAAAAAGAGTGGGGAAAAAGTGGGTGTTTATGAAAATTAAACTGAAATATATGAGAGAAAAAGATTGGAAAAAAAAAATGTAATTGTATTACTTTGATGTGAAATTGACCGAAGGTGGATTTACATTTCGTTTTTTCCCACCTTTCTCTCTCTATGTGGAGTACTTTGATCGAGCAAAATTGATATATTTTTGTTTTTAACTGATCCTAGTAAATTAAATTTGTTTTATTTATAGAAAATGTTTTTATATTTAGCCTTAATGCTCTTACTTTTTATTCCAACATAGAAAAGTCTTATATGTTTGTTTTACTCTTTATTCTTTAATTTTTGTGCCCAATTAGATGTATCTATTTTGCCAGGGCGGATGGAACATTTGAAAAAAAACATTGTTATGCAAGCAGTGTGCAACAATTCTCTGCAATATTTGATGAATGTAATTTCCACCAAGTATCTCGTATATGGAAATTTCCATTACATCTTAATATTTCCTCTTTAAATAGTTCATGGTACTTTGTTGTCCAAATTAAAATTCAGACCCATATGTTATTGAGTTAACATAATCTAGGGTATCTTTTAGTCGTCTTCAACAATTCTTTTGCAATATTTGATGACTGTAATTTTTAGTAGTCTTACAACTTTGTGAACTTTGAATTTCAGTAATTATTTAAATGAGGAAATCCTTTTTGACTTTTTGCTTAGCATCTTCCTTTTTCTAGTCCAGCTTATACCTAACATGCTATACATTAAAAACTCCAGTACTTTACAGCCGGAATCTGATTCACCCTATCTTTATTGAAATTAAATAAATCAACTTCCGAATATTAAAACTTGCTGTAAAATAAAATGTAAATCTGAGAAAAAGAATGATTTCCTTTTGCAGGGTCTGGATGGATGTTCGTTTTCGTAATATTCATTCAAACAGCCATCAACACCGGAGTCGGAATAGGAGCCATATTGTTTGCTGGAGAATGTTTGCAGGTAAGATAACTTAATTAGGAATCATAATCATTTAGTTAACAGTCTGTGATTACTATTTGAAGTTTCAAATAAATCCAAGCTAGCTATGATATAAGGTCCCCTTGTGACTTCAGAAATACTCTGTATATTTTTTGATAATTTACTGAATTACAAAGTTTTAGATGTAGTGCCTGTTGCAACCTTCTGTGTGAGATATGTTAGTGCCTTGAAATGCAAGCATCAGATGAAATGACAAATCACATGCATTCATTTATTCTGTATCAACAAGTTGCTTCATGTGCAAGGAAAAGTAGGGATATGTTCTTGTTTCTGCAGATTGAGCAGGAACAGGAGAACAAAAATTAGCTGATGAATTTCATTGACTGACTTTGTTTACTGTTTTCTGATGTGGACGATAGATCATGTACTCGAGTCTTTCTCCGAACGGATCGTTGAAACTGTATGAGTTCATAGCAATGGTGACCGTCGTGATGATCCTTCTGTCTCAGTTCCCATCCTTCCACTCACTGAGACACATCAACCTTGCTTCACTTGTTCTGAGCTTCGGCTACACTTTCCTTGTTGTGGGTGCTTGCATTCATGCAGGTACACTTAACTAATGTATGTTTGTCACCTCTAAGATTGCCTGCTGAACAAGGAAGCATAAAATTGAAAGTCACTTTTACTAATCTTTCATGCTGATTAATGCAGGCCTATCAAAAAATGCTCCTTCCAGAGACTACTCATTAGATCCTACGGATTCAGTTAGGGTATTTAACGCATTTGCATCGATTTCCATAATTGCTGCTATTTTTGGGAATGGGATACTACCTGAAATACAGGTAATAGTAGTTGAATTCAGCACTTATTCCTAGTATGCTAGAGCTTTTAGAATCCAAATTTTTCAGTGTTCATTGATGAATTACAGGCAACTCTGGCTCCTCCAGCTACAGGGAAGATGTTAAAGGGCCTGGTAATGTGTTACACTGTGATTTTCATAACTTTCTACGCCGTTGCAGTGTCTGGATACTGGGTGTTTGGGAACCAATCAAGCTCTAACATTCTGAAAAGCCTAATGCCTGATGAAGGACCTTCCTTGGCTCCCACGCTAGTGCTTGGCCTTGCTGTTGTATTTGTTCTCCTCCAGCTCTTTGCCATTGCCCTAGTATGTAAAAATGTTTTTGTTATGCTAACGCTGATCCCAAACAGACGCTTTAACAATTTAGGCTAATGTTGGGTTGTTGTAAACAGGTGTATTCTCAAGTTGCATATGAGATTATGGAGAAGCATTCAGCTGATGTGAATCAAGGGATGTTCTCAAAAAGGAACCTTATTCCGAGGATCATTCTCAGGTCGGTCTACGTGATGTTCTGCGGATTTATGGCAGCAATGCTTCCGTTTTCGGGGACATTAGTGGCGTAGTGGGAGCAGTAGGGTTCATCCTCTTGACTTCATCCTCCCCATGCTTCTCTACAACATGACTTTCAAGCCTCACAGGTGGTCCTTCACCTTCTGCCTTAATGGTTTCATCATTGTGACCTTCACTGGGGTTGGACTCTTGGGTACTTTCTCTTCCATGAGGAAGTTGGTTCTTGATGCCAGTAAGTTCAAACTTTTCAGTAGTGATGTAGTTGATTGATATGCAAACATACATCAAAACAGATTCAGTAGTGATGTAGTTGATTGATATGCAAACATACATCAAAACAGATCTTTTGTTTCCTAGTTTTTCTCTAGAATAGTGGTGAATGAGTGATCTTGTTGTACTATTCATACTGAAAACAGATATAGAAATATTACTATACAATATTGCTGCAACTTTTCATGTGGTAATTTGGGAAAATACCCCATCATCATCTTTGAATCAACTGTTGATTCATGACATTGTACTTGAACCCCAGTTAAGAATTTCAGATTTCAGTTAAGAAGGTGAAAACCTAATTTAGCCCCTGAATGTTTGTTCAATGTCTATAAGTTTACCATTAGTATTTATATATGGCAAAGAACCCATCATCCACCTTTCACGTTAAACCCCGGCCAAAATAGTTCATTTGACAACGTTGGGTGGCCAAAATTAACATGAGTGCTAAATTTGTACTTAAACATTTTAAGTGGAGGAATTGTACCTGATGCTAATTTTGGGGGATCCAAGTTGTGTTTTGTTTAATAGAATGAGGACCTTGCTCTTTGACGAAACACCTCATCTCCGTTTGCTTCTTGCTTCTTTGGACCAATGAGTCTGCAACCTCATCCCCGTGTTAACCACCACAAGCGGCAGAACAACACTTGCCACCGCCACCTGACCGCCGTGCCGGCCACCGGCTTATGCGCATCATGCCTTCGCGAGCGCCTAGACTGCATCCAAAACAAATCCTCCACAACAACGTCAACCATCGCCGTTCAACCCCATCTCCGCCGCTCCAAGTCTTCCGCCGGCCCCAATCCTTCTTCAGCCTCAGCTTCCAAGCCCAGCCGCAGATCTTGCGAAGTAAGATCTCGTAACACGCTCCACGACCTTTTCTCCACCGACGACGGAGTCGATAACCCGAACCTGAATCCGAATCCTGACATTACCCATCGCCCTTGCAGTTCGAATGTGCGAAGCATTCAGATATTCCAGGATGATGAGGAAGAAGAAGGCGAGTTCAAGACGGTGAAGGAGTTCATAGATCTCGAATGGGGGAACAACAGCAGAAGTTCGAGGAAGTCGTTTTGGGAGTCGGCGTCGGTGTTGAGCAAGAAATTGTGCGAATGGAGGCGGAAACAGGTGAAGAAGAAGCAGAGGAACGAATGCTCCAAGAGGTCCGATCCAATTAGATTCAGAGAGACCCAGTCTGAAGTGGGTGAGTACGGGCTCGGAAGGAGATCTTGCGACACAGATCCGAGATTATCCGTGGATATCGTCGGACGTTTGTCGGTAGATGATCACCGGCTTTCATTGGATCAGCCGAGGGCTTCTTGTGACAGAAATTTCATCGGAGAACAGAATCGTTTGGTCGGTGAGGATGGTAATGGCGAAGAGAGGTTAGGGATGGTGAAGGAGGAAGAGCTAGATACTACATTTCCTGGTGGTTCAGTTCAAACGAGGCACTACTATGGAGATTCAGCGAATTGGCAGACGAGAAGGAGTTTCGGGCGATCTTTGTCAACGAGGAAGATGAGTTCAGTGGAGTCTGATGATCCAAAACCGCGGATTTCGAATGCACGAGCCTCGCCTGAGCCTGCTGGGTTATTCCATGGGGCCAAGTTGCTGGTGACAGAGAAGGAGCTGAGGGATTCCAATTGGTATTCACTCAAAAATTTCCAGGCCCAATCTGGTCCTAAGGATGTTGAAGATGAGCAGGGATGGGTTAATCAACAGAACAAGTCATGGCAATGGCAATGGAAGAAGGTATGGACTTTCAGACAAGCGCTAAAGGGAAGTAAGAAGACCAATGCAGCAACTGAGAATGGTGAGAGGTCTTTGCAGAAGCTGAGAATGGTGGCTCCTTCTGGTTATGAATGTGATGGGATCTTAACAGAGTCTTTAGCTTTACAGAAGCTGAGGAGGGTAGCCAATGTAGATGCAAATGTCTGCGAGCGGCTCCTGCGAAGCTATAGCACTAGCAAAATGAGTTCTTCGGAGAAGCTTGTGTTGCAACGAAACGGGAGCCTCAGGTACTCTCCTAACCCTTCTACTAATGGTCTTGTAAATTTCCGCTTGCGGTCAAGTAAGAGCACATTCTGGTAGAATCTTGAAATATGTATGAACAACTGCCTTGTAAAGATGTCTGTTGTTATCTAGTAAGGAGTACAGGAAACAGTTAGAATGGGACATGGTTCAAGTTAAGCTTTTACTATCATTTTGGTTATATGCATCTTTCAAATCTTCTTCTGTTGCTTCCATTTCAAGAATTGTAATGGGTGGTATGGGGCTAGCATAAGATTTCAATGCATTAGTATCAGTATAGCAACTCAGTTTTTGGTGTAGAAAACTTATCGTTGGATGCAAGAAAGTTAGCCAAATCCTATTTCATCAACTTTATTCATCTTCTTGCTGTTGATGGCTAGTCAATAGACTAATTGGTCTTTCAGGTTGTCATCTTGTGAGGAAATAGTGATCAGATGAAGTTTGAAGTTATCTTTGGGTGGGTGTTGTTTCCCTCTCTTTCATGCCCCCGGCCATTATAGGGAACCAGGAACAAAGCATTAACATGGCCAAGAATCCCATTTTACATGGAAGAACAAAGCATGTTGAAATCAAGCATCACTATATTCGGGAGTTATTGCTTGAAGAGGAAATTAAATTGTGCTACTGTCCCGCGAAAGAGCAAACAACAGATGTCCTTACAAAAGCTTTACCAGTAGCTAATCATGAGACACACTGCAACAATTTGGGTGTAAGAAGGCTTGAACCAAGGGAGCGTGTTGAGAATCAAGACGTGATTCAAGCCTAAAAGGATTAGGAGAGTAATGTAGGTGTTTAAGTAGGATTACATAATCAAGTAGGAGTTAGTCTCTCCCGTTTAATTAGGATTATATCAGTAGGAATCTAGTTCTTTTCGGTTTAGGATTACTTATCCTACAAGACATTGTAAAACTTGCCTATTTAATGGATTATATCAGTAGGAATCTAGTTCTTTTCGATTTAGGATTACTTGTCGTACAAGACATTGTATAACTTGCCTATTTAATGGCCTCTGCAATAGAAAATCTGTAAGTGTTGCATAATCTTTTCTCTTCTAATTCCAACAGTTACTTCCTGTTTTCCTTTTCCCAAATTTTGGGATGTTATTTTTATACGTAAAACGTTTAAGTTTAACTGCCGGTGAAGATTCATTTTTCCACCCACAGAAAGAACATAGAAAATTTGTCCTTTTTTCTTCTGTAAAAGATAAACAAAAAACGCGGGAGTAATTAATTAGCTGTACGTAACCCCGGTTTCCTAGTTCTTGTTTCGAGTAAAGGATACAGTTTGCACTTTGCAATGTATTTTTGTCGCCTTATCCGCCTGAGGTGGGCATATTGTACCGTACAAATTACAATGGTACATACGTATTGGTTCCTCAGAAATTAAATAATAATAATAATACATTATTTTATATGTAATTAATCTTAAGTATACATATCCATGTACTGATATGTACAGGTTCGGCTGGCAGGTAGTCTTAAGTTTAAGAACCATAGATGAAGAGTGTTAGTAGTACACATAGCAGATTAAAAGACCCAATTTATGTATATTTTTTATCCCTACATATTTTTATGTATATTGGTATGTGTACTTACATATATGTGCACCCTATAATTGGTAATAGATGAACCCCAATTTGAAGAAATCCTACTGAAGCAAAGTAGGAAATAAAACTGAATTGTCATAATAGAAAAAATTCTACTTCATTTGTACTTAGATAATTAAAACACTGAATTTTCAGCATTTAATTTGTAACTTTATTTCTTTATCATTATGAACTATAAATTCAAATTTTTCGAATACAAATGTTAATTCAATATGTCAATTTTATGAACACTCCGTCTATTCCTAAATTTTTTAAACATTTTGTTTTCAACATTTAACTAGTTCTAATACCCGCCTACGGCACGGGTTCAAAAATTAATATTTAACCAAATTTATAAGATGTCAATTACCTATGTATTAATTGGAGTAAATTTATGATAAATTAGTGCATTTACAAAATTCTGTAAACTTATAATTGAAATATTAACATGCATATAATATATTTGGAATATAAACATAACTTTACTTTTATTTCATTTATTGTAAAAAATGATAATTCTATTGTACATAAACTGACGAATGTACATGTAATAGTAAAACACTATATTCTTCAAACAATCAACTAACATTGCTTAAATTTATTAAACTCCATCTGCAAGATAAAAAATCGGGTAATCTTAATCTGTTCCCCTACCATATATGACAAATTAAATGAAGAACACATTTACAGAAAGATCTAATATTTGAGAACTACCTAATATCGACATGATCATCAATTGGTGTCAGTTCATATGCATCTTCCGTAGGTGGCTCATCCGTATTATATTTGTGGATGTGGTGCTTTCGTTATGTACTTGACTACTTATTTATAATGCTAAGAATTGATGTAGTCAAATTTTTCTTTTAAAATCACATTTCTTTATGATATTAATACTCATTATCGTGCGGGTACCCGCAACCTGATTTGCAAAAATCCATCGTTGTGTTGGTATTCGTGGCGTACGCATAGTGCGGGTCGGTTACTGATAGTAAAACTGGGTATCACTCCCACTGCATATGGATAACATTTTCTCTACTATCCGTTCGCCCCGTCCATGAACACCCATAACAGATAGGTCAAAATAAAATGTTTGATCTCAAATTGCAAACATGAAGATGAAAAATGAGATAATTAATAGGACGTTAAAATAATAGAAACTAAAGGCATAAAATTTTTGGGAAAAATATCAAAAAACATTCACATATCTCTCACGTCTCTTGAAGGCACTAAAGCGCCGGTAAATTACAAAGAAAAAAAATATTGTTTTCATTTTCAATGCTTTTTTATCCGTTTGATTTTGTTTGGATGAGACTATTTATATAGATTAAGGTACGTAGTCTCTTTTTCTTTAACCTTATTCATAAATTTTCCATGTTTATACATGTCACTCGTGAGTCTAGCTTTATATCTTTACCTTACATATTAACAGAAGTTTTATACGCATAACATTAAAAACACCAACTCCATTTTTTGGTTTCGATCCACTAATAAGAAAACTGATCTAAAATGAATTTTGTATGTCACTAATAAAAAACGATAAAATGAATATAAGTCACAATGATAGAAATCGCGTATGAACAGAAGTGGGTAGTGAGCGAAAATAGTTAAAACTCAACCTGCAAGCAAACTGTCAAGGAAAAACTATAGACCCTACACCGTGTGGGGACAAGGGGAGCGACCGCCCGCCGTGATTTTTGTAAAAGTATGGTTATATAGTATATAATTAGAATAATTAAGGGTGTTATTTTTAATTTAATATACTTATATACTTTCTATTTTATGTACAATTCAAATGTGGCTGTAAATTTTATCCAAATGTGAAAAATATAACAACCAAATAATAAAACCTACACACTCAATATTCAGTCAACTGTATACACATAATTCTACCTCCTACATGTCTAATAACTAGGTCTCACTCAAAGTCTAAATTAACAAAATAACATAGCACACAAACAAAAAATTCAAGAAACATGTACAGACTATAGCGGATATCAGTTGCAACACTTTCATTATGAAGCTACAAACTCTACACATTTTGAAGAATTACTCTTCTATCTATTTATGGAAGTGGGTACTATTGATAAATAATACTCACCCAATATCATTTTACCACATCATCAAATATGTCTCCCTTTCTATTTTTTTTTCTTTTTTTTTTGTTTATTTTAGGAGAAAATATATTACTTGCCTTTAATTATTTAGAAAGTAGAGAGTTAGTCCTTAAATTTTCAAAACATCATTAAATGTGGATTCTATTTCTATCTTTTGCCTTTTCATTTTTATTTGTTTGAGATAAAACTCCATTACCGATTTTTAACTATTTAGAAAATAAAGTATTGATCCTCTATCTATTTATGGAAGTGGGTACTATTGATAAATAGTACCCACCCAATAGCATTTTAACACATCATCAAATGAGTCTCCCTTTCTATTTTTTTCTTTTTCTGTTTGTTTTAGGAGAAACTATATTACTTGCCTTCAATTATTTAGAAAGTAGAGAATTAGTCCTTAAATCTTCAAAACATCATTAAATGTGGATTCCATTTCTATCTTTTGTCTATTCATTTTTATTTGTTTGAGGAAAAACTCCATTACCGATTTTTAACTACTTAGAAAATAAAGTATTGACCCCCTAATGATTCAATGATTTGATATTTTTTTCTATTTCTTTTATGTTGATGATTTGATGAAAAGGAAAGTGTGGGGCTAAAGTTTCAAAACCATTAAATGTGGACTCAATTTCTATCTTTTGTCTTTTCTTTTTTATTTGTTTGAGGAAAAACTCCATTACCGGGTTTTAACTACTTAGAAAATAAAGCACTGATTCCCTAATGTTTCAATGGTTTGACAGTTTTTTCTGTTTCTTTTCTATTGATGATTTGATGAAAAGGAATGTGTGTGGATAATATTTATATGGGTAAATTACAAAAAAAACCCCTGAGGTTTGGTGAAACTCTCAGTTTGCTCCTCTATTTTCATAAAGCTTCAGTTACCCCCCTGAGGTTTGGTGAAGTATTTATTTATTTGTTGATAGATTGATCCGTTTGATATTGATTTTGTTCATGTCTAATGCTAGTATAGAGCGTGCCTTTTCAATTATGAAAATTGTGAAGATCAGACTGCGAACCAATATGAACATTGATTTTCTAGCTAATACTCTTATTTTGTACATTGAGAGAGATATTGCTATGAAATTTAGTTTATAATAATTGACCGATGATTTTAGAGATTTTAAGGAACGACGTGTTAAATTTTGACAATTTTTACCATGTATTTTGTACTTTTGATATACATATGGCTATTGAGTAAAAAAGTACGTTTGATATGTATATTCCGCCCGCCCATAATTTATTTCCTGGCTTCGAAAGGCATGATTACACATTTCTTCAATTCACGTCACACGTTAAACCTCAATTTTATGAACTTTTACACATGGAAATCTTCTGTTTTAAGCATGTTTACACATGAATCAATTTTTATTATAAAATCACACACCAAAGATCATTTCTTTAATTCACGTGATAGATTAAACCTCAATTCAGGTGATAATAGCATTTCTCTTATTTTCTTCTGTTAAATTCATTTGTTTTTTAAAGTTCATTTTTATCCATTGTTTAGAAAATATTAGATCCCTTTGATTTTTTCTAAGAAATAGATCCCTTTGATTTTTTGTCCGTTTTCTTAAAATTAATTAATATTGACATGCTTACAATTAGTCACTGAATCTCTTGAACAAATTAAATTTGTCCTTCTTCCGATTCAATTTAGGTTTCCCTTTTTCTTCATCGAATTAAGCTCCTGTACATTTTTATTTTGGTTCTTGCTCTTTTTTTATTTATGTTTTGAGTTTGGTCATTTGGTATTATTTAAATATAAAGGGTCATTAGTATTAAATTCAAATAAATTGAAAATAATAATACAATAAAGAAAGATAGATTATATCTATTAATGTTTGTGAAGATGACGCCCCCTCTTTTTTCTGATATTTATACCATACCAGAGGTGAACAGCTCTATTGCTCTAGGGCGACTGATTGGGGTGGAGCCTCAACCAATTCTCAATTGATTGGGCTATCTCGAAGACATTGCCAAATCTTGTGAAAACAATTTCGATGTGACCCTTCGACAATGAGATTATTTCAGAGAAAAGTCGCCTCAACCGTTGGCCGAACAAACATTAGAAGGTTATTTCACGGCATCAAAAGACTAGTCATCTCAAATATTCTTTCCAAAAAGAGAGAACCTCATTCATCAAAAAGAAGAAGTATGAGAACAAAAGAACCTTTCAGATCATTGCTACGGTCGAGATCAAGTCAAGTTACATTCATCAACCCCAAAGTCAGATCAACGGTCATGATGTCTTCATCACATCAATACCCATGACTCTCAAAAATCAAAAAAAAAGAAAAAGAAAAAAGGTCAATGTAGATTCTATTCCGCTGTCTTTAGCTAGAAATGGCTGAAGTTACGAATAGTGCTAGTAGCCATTTGTCTTTGCATTTTAGTCAGAAGTAATCGGGCATAGGTAGTAACAACTATTTACGCTCGCATGAAAATGACTGAAAATCGCAGGTCAAACAAGGTCTAACCCGAAAAAAAATGAAAAAAGGGAGTCATGGAGTCTAAACTGAAAACCTGCAAAGGCGGTTTAGAATGAAGACACGATTCACCAGCTTAATGAACAAGGGGGCAACAAAAAAGTCTCAAGCAATATCAACCAATTCTCAAGTTTCTCAAGCGAGAGGACGCCAGGCTGAGAGATTTTGGTGGCCGGAGGCAGGCGGTGTAGGCTGAATTAGGTGAGAGGTGGAGCCAGGTTGGTTGAAGAACAGATGCAGAATGTAGGGATGAGGGGATGGTAATGGTAAGGTTGTTCAATGCTAGAAGTTTTTGGCTTTAATGAACAAATAAAAATAGTTTAGGGACTATTTAAATCTAACTAACGTTTTTTAAAACATCAGTTAAGTTCAAGTATCGAGTTAACCGAGTTAAGGGCCTAAAGTGCACCAATCTCATAGTTCAGGGTATGAGTCAGAACGAGTCATAATTCAAGCCCTTTCATCACCGAGTCAAAATAGTTCAGGGTATTAATCTATAATTTGGCCCAGATTAAATCAATGAATTGGAACGAATCAAATCCATCGATTACTTTATTTTATTTTTAGACTGTGTTTAGTGATGTTAGTTTTTTCCTTCAATTCATGCTATCAGAAACAATATATATTAAATAAATTTAAGGGATTATATAGATGCACTTTACTGGTTGCTACCTTCATCCCTAAAAATGGTGTGTTTCTTTTTTCGTATTTAATTTATGATTGAATTTTTTAACATTTCGATATACAAAATCAAACAATTTAGATGAAAATCTAAATATAATTTTTCTAAATTTTTTAATGAGTTCTTTCTATTAATAATTGGAATCTCCCAAAACATCAGAAAAGAAACTCATTAACTTCTTAGGGACTGATGGGGTATTATTTAAAATAAGAATACACTAATAATGGATGTTAGTTTGTATAACATGATCATGAATAAGAAATTGCAGTACCTGAAACTTAGTTGATCAAACGATTATATACTTTGGTATATTATTTCCTTAAGTTTACCTTTTTGAAAATATTAGAAAATGTTAAATTCCACATTTCAAATAGTTAAGAAAGTGGAAGATTTAAAAAAACTGAAAAGAAAAATGTTACTCAAATACAAACATTTTGTTTTTATTTTCTATTTTCAGAATTTCTTTTGAAAACTTAAATGTAAGTATTGAACAACCAAGCAAGTCCTAATTTGTTGCATTGTTTCCTTTACAAGTTTCATTTCACAATATTTTCCAGTAAAAACTACAAATAGAAATTGGACACAGAGTCCTGAGCACTTGTCTAGTGGTAATGTTTATGAGGACACTTGTAAAGGCCTCGAGTTCGAATCTCCGGTATCGCCAACCGTTTACCCTCTTTGTATGAAAAACAAATTTTGAACACATATTGTTTGGGAAACAATATAAAAAACAAAAGTCTTTATACTTCTTAAAAAACCATGATACCTACGAATTCATTTCAGATTAAACGTTTGAGATTAGTATTAGAGGCTGAGAAAGTTTTTGGATAGTTAGTCTTGAGAATTTTCCAAAACTCAAATGCTATTAACATAAACCAGTAAACAACGGACTCTAAACGCTAATGAATTTCATAAACGGACCCCATGATGTGGATTGAAGTACTCTTGCGTGTAGAAAATGTATAAAGAACTAGCCGAAGACTTGGTAAGTCTCCTCATTGATTGAACATAAAAGGGGCGAAGTAGAAAAAAAAACATACGAAAAGTAGGAGACTTTTAGCTAGTCCATTCGTCTAGAGATTTCGATGTGTTAGGGCAAAAGAAAAATCTTTTGTAGGAAAAGAGTGGGTATTTTAAAAAGAAAAAGATATGAAAAATGTGGGAGAAAAATATGGAAAGATAAAAAAATGATTTATAGCTAACAGTTCCTGAGTTTTTTTTCTTTGCCCTAAGTTGTAGCTAACAATTCCTGAAACCTAAAAAATGTTGCATCTTTGTTGTAAAGTTTTTTTTTCTTGCACGGTCTCTGTCCTTCTCATAAAAATATTGGTGTTTAATTCGGTATAGAGATTAAAATGGGTAGTTGAAAGTGTAAATCTTGACCATCGTATCCCACTTTAAAAGAAAGAAAGAGAGTTTGGTGAGACCTAACTTTAAAATTAAGGGAAAGAAAGATAAATTCTTGTGGGGTTCCAATTCTTAGAGTGGAGGATAAAATGGTAAATTTAAGCGTCAAAAGTTTCATCTTTTTGGAAAGTTTACAATTTTTATTTGACAATCCAAAATATAAATAAATGCAATTATTATAAGAGGAGGGGAGAAAAGATTATATTATGGTACTCTTAACATTAACTTTTTATATCAATTCAAATTCAATTTATTTATAAATATCTAAGATATTTCTTTTTAGGCCG
The DNA here is from genome assembly GCA_024586325.1 of Stellera chamaejasme. NCBI lineage: Eukaryota > Viridiplantae > Streptophyta > Magnoliopsida > Malvales > Thymelaeaceae > Stellera > Stellera chamaejasme. The sequence goes on from CM044986.1 coordinate 4,988,581, forward strand.
TCCTAGCAAAACTACAACGTTTCCTAAAAAGGAAATTTTTCTACATCAACTTTACCTTAGTACCTTCCATTTTCATTCTCTCTAAAAAATTATTTTTGTCTTATATACCTACTTTACCTTATTACCCTTTAGTCAATCACTTTTCTTAATCTCCGTGTAAAGTCAAATGTTCTATATTTAGTGGCTCTAGTAGCACTATGTGAAGAAGACCACTTTTACCGATGTCGTTACTGCGGCCGAGGCTAGGGGTGAAAGTCTAACCCGTGACCCGACCCGAACCCGGGCCCGAATTAACGGGTTGGGTCGGTTTCGTGAGGGAAATGTGTCTGCGCAACCCGACCCGACCAGTCATACGTCGGGTTATCGGGTGACCATCGGGTTTAACCCGAAAACCCGAAAACCCAACCCGAAAAATTTGATTACCCCACCAAATTTCACCCAGCCTAACTAACTTACTACCCAAAGACACCACCCACCCAAACCCAACCCCCGCCACCTCGCCAACTCTAACCTCACACTCACTCACTCACTCTCAGTATCATCTCATCATTCATCTCATCTCTCTCTCGCCTCTGCCTCTCTGCCGAAAATTCGAAACTTGCTGCAACCCTAACACAACAGCAAGCTCTCGCCTCTCTCTCTGCCGATCTAAGACTCTAACCCTAACCTGAGTATCAGTAGACGACCAGCAGTGGAGCAGCTGCAGTGCAGACACGCATCCGGCACCGAATAATCCTACTTCTTGGTACGATTTCTTCTGCCATGGTTACTTGAAGTATCAAGCTTGTTCGGTTGTTCCATGACCGTGTGTAACCTGCCATTGATTTTCGTATTTGCGTTAGTGTTCAGTATCAAGCTTGAAGTTTCCATTCATATTTGCGTTAATGTTGGTTCGATTTCTTCTGCCATTGATTTTCGTTTTTTCATTCTAGATGTGCTTGTTTCTTTAAGCTACTTGATATCATGAATTTCTTTAAGCTAGATATCATGAATTTCTGGATATAATGATTTTTGTATTTGCGTTTTTTCATGTTGGTCCGATTTCGTTTTTTCTTCTGCCATGATTTTCTTTAATGTTGGTCCGATTATCCCTAGAAACAGCAATTAATTAATTAATTCCTACTTGTGTGGCTTGGATGATGGTATGATCTTTTCTATATATGCTGTTCAAATTAGTTTTTAGGTCTTAAACTGCAATGTCTCTGCACTAGCTCCTATGTTACTGCCTATTGGCACATTTGGCCTCATTGCTACCAAGAAATGATTAGAGACCTTTCCTCATATACATTTATGCCTCTTCTCTGTTATAGATGCTAAAAATATTTCTTTGTTCAATTCTTTTATGTATTCTAAATCCAACAGAAAAGGTTTCTGTTTGTGGACTTAATTATGGGTACTTGAATTGTCGAATTATTAATATAGATTTCAAGCTTCACCTCTAGCATAACTTGTAGTTCATTCCATATCTCTGGATGTTCATGATTCATCTGTGCAAGTATGTCATTTTTAAGGGTCTTTTCGATTTGCATTTGGAGGTGAACTTTCACTGTATTGTTCAGTGTTAGTAGTTGATCTAGTAGCTAGACATTTCAGTTTATGCGCTGCTGAAATGTTTAGCAATGAATTTGATAGTAGCTTTTGGATGCATGCAGACATTGTTTAGAAGTAAAATATATACAAATTTTTTTATGTCATTCAATGCATGCAGACATTGTTTAGTAGCTTTTGGAATTGACATATGATGCAGTTAATTTTGAAACAGAAATGCAGCTGAGATCAGTTCAATGAGACTGCATCAGATCAAGTTTTCTGTCATTCTTTTGCTGTAATTTTTTGATATTCTTTTGGTGATATTTCAAAGCAGAAACTATTTCAAATGAAACTACTGTAAATGAAACTTCTGTAAATGTTTAAATGTTTAAACTTCTTTTGGTGATTATCATTCTTTTGGTGATAAACTTCTGTAAATGAAACAATAATTGTTGCCATTAATTAATTCCTACTTGTTTAAATGTTGCAGGACAATGGAGAAGGAGAAGGAGAAGGAGAACACTGTTGGAACAAGTGTAGATGAGAACACTACACTAGGACATTTGTATTTGGACTTTTGGACATTTGCATATGGACATTTGGACTTATATATTTCCATGCATTTGTATTTGTATTTGGACTTTGGATGTATTTTAGACTTGGATGTTTGAATGTTTTGATGTTTGCATGTATTTGATGTTGAATGTTTTGAAGTTTAGATCTTTATAGAGAAAAACAAAACGTTTCAATCCATGAATCGGGTCTGATGGCCCAACCCGACCCGATTCGAGTCCGGGTGGACCCGATTCGAAATAAAAAGGGGCCATTTTCGGGCTCAATTAAAACTGCTATACATATTCGGGTTCGGGTCGACCCGACCCGAAACCCGACGAACCCGACCCGTTTTCACCCCTAGCCGAGGCCGCAGTAAGTGGCCCAGTGTAGTAAACGGCGCAGTTTGTCTTGCGGTAAGTATTTACCCGCGGTAAACACTCATTTTAGGGTTCTCCTCCTCCTCCTCCACCATCCTCCGCACTTCTTACATTTCTACTTCATCTTCTTCTTCTTCTCCATCTTCTTCTTCTTCTCCATCTTCTTCTTCATTCACCTTCTCCGCCATCTTCTTTTTCATCATCTTTTCTTTCCTCCTTTTTTACTTTTACTTCTTCTTCTTTTGTTTTCTTCTTCTTTTTCCCATTGACGTCGATCTCCCACTGACGCCGCTCTCCTACTGTCACCACCGCCGCGTGCTCTTTCTAGGCCGCTGGATTCTGTGCATTATGGGTTTTGGTTGATCAATTCGGATGAATTTCATCCGGATTCATCAACTTTTTTTTTCAAATAATAAAAAATCATTACTGCGGCTCGGTGCGTGGAAAGCCGCAGTAATTGTTGCGGCCGGGTGCGCAGTAAACTCCTTACCGCGAGCTACTTTACCGCGGGATTTACCGCTGCCTCTCCCTCGGTAATTACCATGGCGCCACCGCGGGGGAGGCCGCGGTAAACGTAGTTATCTAGTGTAGAATATTTTGTAAAAAAAATATGCCACTCCCTTCGTTCCATAAAAATTGTTTCACTTTGATATTTTAAGTAGGAGTGTTTGACTCAAAATTCCACTAAGAAAGTGAAAAAGATTCCAAAATATATATATTGAGAAATTTAGACTTTAATATTTGCTAAGTATATGAATTATTTAACTTTATATGTCTAAATATTCATAAAAATAAATCAATGATTAAATACTGTGAAATAACAAAAATAAACTAGAGAGAGTATAAAAAGAATAGTTCTTTAATTTCACACACATTAATATTTAATTTGCATAAATTATTAACTTGATTTTATATATCAAAATGTTGAAGAAATAAAATTATAAATTAAATGCTGAAAATGAACGCATTTATTTAGGGATGGAGGTAATACTACACTTTGTTGTTGTTTTTAATACTCCCTTCGTCCCAAATATAATGAACACTTTGTTGTTGTTGTTTTTATGATTTTTTTATCATTTATCTTTGTAAATATTTAAGTTTAAACATTGAATCTTGAAAGACTAAAATAAAGTGTAGTATTATTATTCAAGGATGGAGGGAGTGAGTAGTTGCTAAGAAAGAGGAAAGTAACAAACCTACTGATATTTTGCAAGAGTGGAAAAGTACATGGTGGAATATACATACATGAGTCATGACTTCTTTATGAGTGGTCTCTACGTTGTTGCCCATATATATGTTCTTGGGCTTTCTTTAAATTAAGATGAGTCTCAAGCTAGATTTGTGGAGAAGCATAAAGATTCATTCATCTCTTGTGAGAGAATCAATGTCTCTACTTATTCTATTTTTCATACACCTTTTCTCCATCTTTCCTACCTTAGTTAACAGCAAAGATGAGTACTCCAACTCCAGCCATGTTGTAGCAGATTGCACTGAAGTGGAGAGACGCATCCTTGTGAGTTTCAAACAAGGCCTTGAAGATCCTTCTGGCATGCTTTCTTCATGGCATGGCAGAGATTGCTGCATATGGTCAGGCGTTGGTTGCGACAAGCGAACCGGTTATATCACTAAGCTTGATCTCAGAGGCACATGTCAGAATCTAGGCTTGAAGGGTAAGGTGAATCCTTCACTTTTTGAGTTGAAATACTTGCATTACTTGGATTTGAGTTGCAATGATTTCGAGAGCAGTACGATCCCAAGCTCCATAGGCTCGATGGGGAGGTTGAGATACCTTAACCTGTCTCTTGCCTACTTTTCCGGGATGGTTCCACCCCATCTTGGAAACCTCTCAAACTTGTTGTACCTTGATCTCCATGCACCAGAAGATCTTGAAATGTTTGGTATAAACATCTTTGTTGCTGATCTTAAATGGTTATCCGGGCTATCTTCGTTGAAGTATTTGAATTTAGGATTTGTGAATCTTAGTTCAGCTTCAACTGGTTGGCTGCAAGCAATCACCTCATTATCTTCCCTCCAAGAATTGCACTTTCCCAATTGTGATCTCTCTCACCTCCCCCAAACCTCCTTTGTTTCAAATCTCAGTTATGTTTCAGTCCTTAATCTTGAGTTTAATGACTTCAACTCTACCCTTCCAAGTTGGTTGCTCAACATTGGTGCTCTTACTGACCTCAGCTTGGGAAATATTGGAATAAGAAACACACTCAATAGTATTCCATGGAAATACTTATGCAATTTGAGAAGTCTTGACTTGTCAATGAATAATATGAGTGGGGACATCAGCATATTTATTGACAACCTATCTGGATGCAGCAGCAATGTTAGCATGGAAGATTTGCAACTTTGGTCCAACAACTTGTATGGGAAGTTACCAGAATCACTAGGCCACCTTAAAAGCTTAAGGTCTTTATATCTATCATATAACTCAATTTCTGGACCAATTCCATCATCAATTGGAAACTTGTCTCACTTGAAGTTGTTGGACTTGTCCATCAACAAAATGAATGGTAGCCTTCCTGAAACCTTGGCACAATTGCAAAGTGTAGCCACATTAAGCCTGGAAGGGAATTACTGGGAAGGCATCGTATCCGAAAATCATTTTCATCACTTGAGAAACTTGAAGCACTTTTCATTATCTTCTTGGAACAAGACTCTAGCTTTTGATGTTGAACAAACTTGGGTTCCAAGTTTCAATCTCAAGTCCATTTTTATCAGCAACTGTCAAATGAATGGGATGTTTCCAGTGTGGCTCAAAACCCAGAGGGGACTGACTTCTGTGAATCTCGCTGAAGTTGGTATCAATGACGAAATACCGGACTGGTTTTGGAAGGTTACTCCACAGCTTCGGTTTTTGGACCTCCATGGCAACAAGCTAAGAGGAAAGCTCCCAAGGTTCCTAAAATTTTCACCAGATGCCTTTGCCGTGGACCTTAGCTTTAACTTGCTTGAAGGCTCACTTCCTGTTTGTTCTACTGTCAACACTCTCTCTTTTAGAGGCATCTTATTTTCAGGACCAATCCCAACAACATTCGGTTTCCGAATGCCAACACTGGAATCGCTAGACCTTTCTGAGAACTCTCTAAATGGTACTATCCCTGCTTCCTTCGATGAAATAACGAGCTTGAAGATCTTGTATCTTTCCAACAACAAACTTACAGGAAAGCTTCCGAGGTGGAAGAATATTCAGGACTTGTTTGCCTTGGATCTATCTAACAACCATTTAGAGGGAAGCATTCCACATTCACTGTGCTTGCTCTCTATGCTTTCTATACTCAGCATTTCCAATAACAGCTTCTCTGGAAATGTCTCATTTTTAAGAAATTGCCTTGGAATGTCTCAACTTAATTTGGGAGATAACCAGTTCAGTGGAAGCATCCCGAGATGGATCGGAGAAACAATGCCTTCCTTGTCCATATTGAGTCTTCGAGGGAACTCTTTCGCTGGAAACATTCCTGAAAACTTATGCCAACTTCCATCCCTCCATATCTTAGACCTTGCTCATAATAATTTCAGGGGCAATCCCATCATGTGTGGGCAATTTGGCAGGACTGTCCACCCTGGTACCTTATACTCCAAGGAATCCTGGTTGGCCTGCTGTTTATTTGGATGAAATGGATTTGAGTGTTCAAGGGAGAATACTCAAATATACCTTGACCCTTGATCTGGTAAACCTCATAGACTTGTCAGGAAATCATTTGAAGGGAGAGATACCAGAAGGCATAACAAATCTTTCTAGATTGGGCACCCTCAACTTGTCTCATAATCGGCTTACAGGGAACTTGAGAATTGAAGGCCTAAAGTGGTTAGAAACACTTGATCTTTCTTTCAACCATCTAACTGGACCCATCCCTGCAAGCATTACAAGTTTGACAGCACTCAGTCATTTGAACTTGTCATACAACAACCTGTCCGGTTCGATCCCTTCAGCCAACCAGTTCCAGACTTTGAATGACCCGTCGATTTATGAGGGTAACTTGTACCTTTGTGGCTCTCCATTGCCGAAAAGTTGTTCAAGGACGGCTGACACAGATCACAATAATAAGGTTCCTGATCAAGGCAGTGGTGATGATGGTGAGAACAAAAAAGACAAGAAGGAACTTAACATGCTATGGTTCAACATAGGTGTTGCCTCTGGTGTCATTGTGGGTTTCTGGGTTCTTTGGGGATCTTTAGCAATCAGCAAATCATGGAGGCGCCAATTCTATCAGTTTCTTGACAAAGCTGGAGACAAAATATATGTAGCCATTGCTATGCAGCTAGCTCATTGGCGTAGGAAATGGAATAAGGCCGAAGCCATATAACAAACGTGTAATATTAGATTGCTATATATATATATTGGAGAGTACAATAATAATTAATAAGGCTTAGTTGGATCAGTTTCAAGTTTTCATTTTATCTGCATCATCTGCCCAATGGGTTTGAGCCACTCATCATAATTTGTGGCGGTTTATTTATTTATTTATTTTTGCTTCAAATTGTTGTTAGGATTAACTCGTATATTTAAGTTTTGTTTCTTATTCTTTTGTGCATTTCCCCGAAGTTTTAGAGGTAATGTGATAAATTGTTAAGAGTTTAAATCAGACCTAAAACGATTTTTTTGCCGTAATCATGTTTTAATTTCTCAATTATTTCATAAAATCATACCACTATCTTCATAACTTTATACAATTTCATAAAATCATACTGTTGTGGTTGGTACCACAAATGGTCCAATCCCATAGTTTGAACAAGTGGGAGCTCATCCCACATTACTTGTTTATGAAGGATGGCTTGGATTTTTAGCTATATAAAGAGGTCATTCTAAATCATCCCAGAAGTGAGTGTTCCTTCACTTGTTCTTTCTTCCTCTTGTAATATTTTCACTTGTTCTTCTTAGTGAAATATATTGGTGGGGTCCAAGGACATAGGTAAATTGCCGAACCTCGTAAAATACAGTGTGTTCTCTCCTTTCTCTTATGCTTTAATTCTGGTGTTCTTTATATTGTTATTGTCCAAGTAGCTGCAATAGGGTATAGTTTGTAGTGATATATTGTGCTCTAAAATTACATAGAGGAAATTCTGTCTAAGGAGTCGGGTTTTAAGCGGGACCATTGTGACCCCTCCGTCTTTACTGGGAATTGTCCTTCTTGTGGTTTCTGATTCAATACTTCACTCTCGTACCCATTGGGTAGGGGAATTATTTCGAGTTTCCGCACCAATTCCCAACAAGTGGTATCGAGCCGAGGTTATTCTTAGTATGCTCTGTGGTTGCAGTTTAATCTGATCTTCCACATCAGAAAAGATTTCCTTGGGCTAGTTGGCATCCGTATTCGCAGCGAGCCGTGGTCGATTCTAGATCATGGGAAAATCAGAGATGATTATGCTCGACGGGACAAACTACGGGACATGGAAGGTAAGATGGAAGACTTACTATATGTAAATGATTTAGCAGATCCGATAGAGAATGGAGGTACTATGCCAACGAGTTATAAAGAGAAGGAGGCCGAGTGGAAGAAGGCTGGACAGAAAGCGAGGTTTTATCCGTCAGTGGATTGGCGACACCGTGATACATCACGTTGAGGAAGCAACTACTGCCTACAGTGTATGGTCTAAGCTCGATTCTTTATATGCCAACAAGAATGCAGTAAACAAGGTGCGTCTTATTGGTAAATTATTTAACTCAAAGTTCTCAGATGGGAAGTCCGTCGCCGCACATCTCAATGAAATTCGAGCGTATTCATTCAATTGAAGAATATGGAAATTTCATTTGATGATGAAGTGCAAGCTTTCTTTGGTCTTGGGTTCTTTGCCAAGTAGCCGAGACGCTCCGAATCTCTCTCGGCAATTCCGCACCAAAGGAAAGTTATCAATGGCGACAAGACAAGCTCTTCCGGGAGAAGAGATTCGTAGAGGGACGATCGAGTTCCGCTTCTACCTCAAATTCTCAAGCATTGATGACGAAGGCGGGGAGATCCAAATCCGGGAAGCGGGAATAATTACCGAGGAAATTCCAGGGTAAGTCAAGAGACTACATGAAGAACAAGCCATGCCACAACCGTGGTAAGTTTGGGCACCTGGAGAGCCGAGTGTAAGGAGCCGAAGAAGAAAGGTAACAAGCGAAATCGAAAACGCAACAGTACAACCAGAGACAGAGATATTGTTACTTCTCATGAAGAAGTCAGCAAGAATGCCGATTTTCACTCCAAGTCCAAGCATATTCCGGTGAGGTATCAGTGGATTAGAGAAGTTCTGGAAGAGAACGAGCTCTACCTGGAGAAAATCCATACTGATGACAACGTTTCAGATATGCTTACAAAATGTCTGCCCAAAGGTAAGCATGATTTCTGTTGCACCAAGGCTGGGATGAGCTTGGTGCGTTCTACCGCTGCTTGAAACATTGGTGGTGACATCTCCTCCTTTATTGGGATTGGAGGGGGAGATTGTTGTGGTTGGTACCACAAATGGTCCAATCCCATAGTTTGAACAAGTGGGAGCTCATCCCACATTGCTTGTTTATGAAGGATGGCTTGGACTTCTAGCTATATAAAGAGGTCATTGTCCTTCATTCTAAATCATCCCAGTGAATGTTCCTTCACTCGTTCTTTCTTCCTCTTGTAATATTTTCACTTGTCCTTCTTAGTGAAATATATTGGTGGGGTCCGAGGACGTAGGCAAATTACCGAACCTCGTAAAATACAGTGTGTTCTCTCCTTTCTCTTATGCTTTAATTCTGGTGTTCTTTATATTGTTATTGTCCAAGTAGCTGCAATAGGGTATAGCTGTAGTGATATATTGTGCTCTAAAATTACATAGAGGAAATTCTGTCTAAGGAGTCGGGTTTTAAGCGGGACCATTGTGACCCCTCCGTCTTTCCTGGGAATTGTCCTTACTGTGGTTTTACAGTTCAATACTTCACTCTCGTACCCATTGGGTAGATGAATTATTTCGAGTTTCCGCACCAATTCCCAACACATACCACTATCTATTGCCTGTTTGTCGCCGCGAAGCGGACAAGTTCAGGCCGTAGTGACTCAGGCGAGCCCATGCCGCCACGACGTAAGTGAATCCAAGCCGCCTCTTGACTATTTGGACTAATTACCCCTAAAATCAGAATATCAACTAACACCACCACCGGTTAGGAGAGTAACGAAGGTTTCACGATATATTAGGGGGTAAATATAAGTTTTCGGAAATAAATGGGACAAACTAAAGGTTTGACTAAACTTTGGTGGTTTATAAAGCGTATATACAAACAAACATGTGATATACCATTTGATATTAATTCATTATTGGTGGGGTAAATTACAAAAACCCCACGAGGTTTGGTCAAATCTTCAGTTTACCTCTATTTTAAAAAATCAACATAGTTACCCCACTGAGGTTTAGTGAAATCTTCAGTTACCCCCTTAACTGTTTGTGTTATTAGTTGACCGTTAAGAATTTTATGGTTAACTGCTCTTATTGTCACCAATATTTCTTACCTTAATACTTCAACCCAAACATTTTGTTTATCTCCTTTCTCCCTGTCAAACCAGACACTCTACCTAGCTGTCGTTGTTGCCTGGTCACTATCACGACGCAACGAGCTCAGGCAGCAGAAACGCGGACGAGCGAGTCCATGTTGCTACGACATAGGTGAGCACGGGCTGCCCCTTAAATGTTTCATAGTATAGTTAGTGTAATTAGTACTAAAATTCTTAAGAGTCAACTAACAACATATACGGTCAAGGGGGTAACTAAAGATTTCGCTAAACCTCGGGGTAACTGTTGATTTTTGAAAATAGAGGACCAAATTGAAGATTTGACCAAACCTCGGGGTGGTTTTTGTAATTTACCCTTATTGGTGGTCTCTACTCTCTACGCGGTTGCTCATGTTCCACGCCTTTCTATAATTTAAGACAATTCTGTAGCTAGCTTTGTTGGAAAATCCAAATCAATGTCTCCACTTTGTATTTTTCATCCTTTTCTGTATCTTTCCAACCTTAATCAACAGTAAAAGATACATAGGAGCTCCAACTCCAGCCATATAGTGGCAGGTTGCACCGAAAGAGAGAGACAAGTCCTTACCAGTTTCAAACAAAGTGTTGAAGATCCTACTGGCATGCTTTCTCCATGGAATGGCAGAGATTGCTGCAAATGGTCAGGTGTTGGCTGCAGCAACAGAACTGGTTACATCACTAAACTTAATCTCAGGGGACCATGTGATGAGTATGGACCTTCACATCAGAGCTTGAAGGGTAAGATAAATGACCTCTCATTTTTTGAGTTGAAATACTTGCATTATTTGGATTTAAGTTGCAACAGTTTTGAGAGCAGTGCAATCCCAAAATCCATAGGTTCAATGAAGAGGCTGAGATACCTTAACCTCTCTTCCACACTCTTTTCTGGAATGGTTCCACCTCATCTTGGAAACCTCTCAAGCTTGTTGTACCTTGATCTTAGCAATAATAAGAATTTTGGATGGAATTGGGTATCTGATCTGAATTGGTTATCAGGGTTACCTCTGTTGAAGTATTTGAATTTAGGATATGTGAATCTTAGTGCAGCACCCATGACTTGGCTGCAGGCACTCAACATTTTGTCTTCTATAGAAGAAATGCATTTTCCTGGGTGCAATCTTCATGTCCTTCCTCATCAATCTCCCTGGGTTTCAAATTTCACTTCCCTTTCGGTTCTTAATCTTATGGGAAATGACTTCACCTCTACCTTCCCTAATTGGTTGTTGAAAATTACCACCCTTACTCACCTCAACTTGGGATTGGCTAAAATAGGGAACTCACTAGACAATCTTCCATGGAAGTATCTTTGTAATCTGCAAAGTCTACACCTTTCATATAATGATATGGATGGTGAAATAATCAGGATTTATTGATAGTCTCTCAAAGTGCAGCAATGTTAGCATGCAATAAATTGGAAACCTTTCACACTTGACTACATTGTACATACGTAGTAGCGAACTGAATGGTACGCTCCCTGAAACCATTCGACAACTTGAAGGGTTAGTTGAATTAGATCTTAGAGGCAATATTTGGATAGGTGTCATATCTGAAAGTCACTTCCTTCACTTGAAAAATTTGAAGCACTTCAAGTTATCATCCAAGAACAAGTCTGCGACATTTGGTTTTGGTGACAATTGGGTTCCATTTTTTAGCCTCAAAAGCATTGACATTTATGACTGTCAAATGAATCCCAAGTTCCCTGCTTGGCTGAAAACTCAAACACAAGTTCATTTTGTGAGGCTTGAGAAAGTTGGCATCAATGGAGAAATACCTTTATGGTTTTGGAAGCTAATAAGTCCACAGTTGACATCTTTGATCCTCTCCAACAACCAGCTAAGTGGAAAGCTTCCAAAGGTACTAAATTTTGCTCCAGATGCTAAATTGGTGGACCTGGGCTATAACTTCTTTGAAGGTTCACTCCCTATTTTTCTTCACATTGAGAATCTCTATTTGGGGAATAATTCATTTCCGGGACCAATTCCTCCCGCAATTGGTTCCCAAATGCCAAGAATATCAGAGTTAGACCTCTCTGAGAACTTTCTAACCGGTAATATCCGAGCTTCGGTTGAAAAATTAACACATCTATTATTGCTGTGTCCATTTCAAGTAACAACCTTAGTGGGAAAATTCCTCAGCTGAAAGGCCTGCAAAATTTATATGGATTGGAGCTGTCAAAGAACCATTTTGTGGGAACAATTCCCCAGTCATTGTGTTCACTCCCTCAGCTTCAAGAATTGATGTTGATCAACAACATTCTTATCCCTACTCAACATAGCAGAAAACAATTTCATTGGAAAAATTCCTAGATGGATCGGGGAGACGATTCCATACCTGTCCATATTGAATCTTCGAGGGAACTCTTTCACAGGAACCATCCCTGAAGGACTCTGTCAGCTTCCATATTTGCACATCCTAGACCTCAGTCATAACAACTTAACAGGAGCAATCCCATCACGTGTAGGCAATTTAGTAGGTCTGAGTGGCGTTGCTTATGATTTATTTGCCGAGTATTTGAATGAAGAGATAGATTTGAGCACCAAGGGAAGAAGTCTTACATATACTTCAACGGTACTTAATCTTGTAAATATCATTGATTTGTCAAGGAATAATCTGAAAGGAAAGATACCGGAAGGCCTAATAAATCTCACTAGATTGGGTGCACTCAACTTATCACGAAATCAACTCACTGGAACATTACCAGAGCAGATCGGGGGCTTGACATTGTTAGAAACTCTTGATCTTTCTTTCAACCATCTGTGTGGACCGATTCCTACAAGCACTACAGACATGACATCACTGAGCCATTTGAACTTATCATACAACAACCTGTTAGGACAAATCCCTTCAGCCAACCAGTTCTTGACCTTGAATGTCGACCCCTCCATTTATGAGGGTAATAACTTGTATCTTTGTGGCTCCCCATTGCTGAAAAATTGCTCAACTGCTTACACAGATAAGAAGGATCTTCAAGGCAGTGAAAAAAACAAAAAAAAAATGAGCAGGTTCTTGACATGTTATGGTTCAACATAGGACTTGCTTTTGGGGTCATTGTGGGCATTTGGGCTGTGTGTGGCTCTTTAGCAATCAACAAGTCTTGGAGGCACTGATTCTACCAATTTCTTGACAAAGCTAGTGACAGAATATATGTAGAAATATCCCTAAGATTGGCTCGTTGGCGAGGAAATTGAAGGCATAAAGCAAATAAGTGATGTTAGAAATATCCCTAACACGCTTGCTTTGATATATTAGCTTGCATGTATTTAATTTTCAGTGTAGTAAATTTGGACTGATAGCAATATGAGGAACGTGAATGGTTCTAATACATGTACTCGTTGCTCAGTTAGTGTATCTTTAATTATTTTATTACATATTTCTTTTCCATCAGAAGAATTTTTTGTAGAAACTTGGAATAATTCCTCTGACAACTGGGTAAGAGAGTGAAGTATTGAACTGTAAAACCACACTAAGGATGATTCCCAGGAAAGACGGAGGAGTCACAGACGGTCCCACTTAAAACCCGCCTCTTAGACAGAATTTCCTCTATGTAATTTTAAAGCACAATATATCACTACAGCTATACCCTATTGCAGCTACTTGAAGAATAACAATATAAAGAAGACCAGAATGCTAAAGAGTAGAATAACAATGTTGTGAGCAGGTATATGCATGATCCTGGAAAAGGACATTGGCAAGTTGTGAAGTGGATTCTGCGGTATATCCAACAAACCGTAGATATCGGTTTGATGTTCGAGCGGGATGAGACAGTTGGTCAGTGTGTAGTTGGATATTGTGATTCTGACTATGCTGGTGATATGGACAAACGTTGGTCAACTATGGGTTATGTTTTTACGCTTGCAAAAGCACCGGTTAGTTGGAAGTCTACCTTGCAATCGACATTTGCTTTGTCTACAGCAGAGGCGAGTATATGGCGATTCTGGAAGGCATTAAAGAGGCTATTTGGTTTCAGGGTTGTTGAATGATTTGGGAGTTGGTCAAATGCATATCAAAGTGCTTTATGACAGTCAGAGTGCTATTTGCTTAGCAAAGAACCAAGTCTATTATGCAAGAACGAAGCATATTGATGTTCGATATCATTTTGTAAGGGAGATTCTTGAAGAAGGTGAGATACTACGTCAGAAGATTCCGATAGCAGAAAATCCTTCCGACTTGATGACAAAAGTTGTTACAGGGGTCAAGTTCCAACATTGTTTAGACTTGATCAATGTTCTTAGAATTTGAAATTGGCGCTTCATAGCGCATTTGAAGACACTACAGAAGATAACTTCAGTTGTGAGAGAGTTTCTGATTGTGGATAGGGATTTAGCCAAGGTGGAGATTTGTTGTTTTTGGCTTACTCCCTATCCCACATTGGTTGCATATGAGAAGTGGGAGGGATTTTTGGCTATAAATAGGAAGGTCATTCCTTCATTCTTCTCATCCCAAACTCAATTCATAAGCTGTACAGGGCATCACATACTTAAAACCCACACCAAGGATAATTCCTGGGAAAGACGGAGGGGTCACAGATGGTCCCACTTAAAACCCGCCTCCTGACAAAATTTCCTCTATGTAATTTTAAAACACAATATATCACTACTATACCCTATTGCATACTACTTGAAGAATAACAATATAAAGAAGACCAAAATGCTAAAGAGTAATGGAAATGAGAGAACACACCGTAATTTACGAGATTCAACAATTTGCCTACATCCTCGGACACCACCAATATATTTCACTAAGAAGAACAAATGAAATATTACAAGAGGAAGAAATTAACTAAGCAATACCTTAAGAGAAGAAGATTAGATGCTTGAGTTTGGGATGAGAAAAATGAAGGAATGACCTTCCTATTTATAGCAAAAAATCCCCTCCCACTTCTCATATGCAACCAATGTGGGATAGGGAGTAAGCCAAAAACAACAGAGCTTGGGGAAGATGGTGGTTCTGGAAAGTTTGGTACACATAAAGTCACTTATTTCAAAGTTTTTGCCAGTTTGGGATGAAACTTTTCTTGTGTACACTTTTGAGTAACCTTCCATCATTGGAATGGATGAACCAATTCTGATGAAGCAGAGTAGAGCTCCACAAACCTCTTTGAAACTCGAGACTTTTTCTCTTTGAAATGAGAACTTCAATTTTTTTAGCAGAAACTGAGAATATGCAGCGAGCTGCAAATTTCAAAGCAGTGATGTTGCTATTTTTGGAACTTAATAGGTTGAATATGTGCTTTTTCTGTGATTGTGAAATATAGAAAACTTGATCTTAAGTTGGGTTTTTGAGAACTGAAAGTTGTTCAGGCTGTTTAAACATCATAAGTTTCTGTAGATTTCACAAGTCAAGATTTTGTCTTAAACTAACTGCAACATTTTCACTAACCTCAGATTCTTTTACTATTAACTGGGTAATGTTCATGTAAAGAACCAGCAGCCTAACCTCTAATGCAAATTAACTCAACACATTGATCAGATTATAAGCTGCCGGCACATGTGTACTTATTTGCATAGCATCTACATACATTTCTACTGCACAAAAGTTTCCACAGCACTCGGTCTCTTCTTTCGCTCTCTGAAGCTCAGGCTTGAACAAACCCCGGGAAGCAGCACTGCGCTGACTGGCTTGACTTATCTATCTTAGGTTGAAACCCAGCTCCTCCACTAGGAGTAGCTTCATTGCTGCAGACAGTGTTTGGTCTTGATGTGTATGGACTTCTGGTGGTGGATGCATCAGGAAAGTTGATGCCTTTCGAGGAATCTTCGTGCTCGCTTGATCTCTTAGTGTCATACCGGAAGCTCTCACAGAACAGTTCGAACAGTTGCTTGTTCTCAGTTTGTGGTGGTTTTGGCATTGTAGAATTTGGTTCACTGTCTCCGCCGAGGGTTTCATTATGCAAAGAGTTTTCTAGAAAGCTTTTAGGATGGTTTGGAGTATTGCCTCTTGAAGGAGTAACCTCTGCACAAAGTTTCAAGTTTAGCTAATACAGTAAGTAAATATGGCCATTTAATCTTTACTAATGTTTGGCTTAAAAGGAATGGTAAATTGGTAAAAAATTTGTGGAATGGTGTGCAAGTAACTATCTAAATTATTACTAACTAAGAACAATTTCATGCTTAGGGATCGTTAGAATCCATGGATTGGATGAATTTAGAATCCTAAAAGAGATAATCCTTAGAATATTATGTTTGGTTCAAAGTTCACCAAGAATGATTTGTGAAAAATGGATTCATGGTGAATTTAGAGAGTGACTAAAATTACAATTCTTAACCAACCAACCAAACACAATATTTCATGGATTTTTAGGGCTGTAGAATTCCATATTCCAACATTAATCACTCAATCAAACACCCCATAAAGGTTTTCAAGTTTGCTGCAACAATGGATTAAGCAACAAAAATGGGTCTGAAATTTGCTGAAAGGAAGCTAATCTTACCACCATTAATACTGAAGTAATCCTCAGCATCAGAGTCCAACCAAGCCTGAGAGTCAAAAAACATCACTTCCCTACCTGTGCAAACAGAGATGGATGGTAAAGTGATGAAATTGATGAAAAGTGACACCAAACAGGAAACCCCAGAACCAAAACAAGGCACACACTTGATTCTAGAGAAGCACCCTCCTGATCAAGACCAGGCTCTGCAACATGAGAACCCCTTTCTTTAGCACCTGGTGCTTCAACTTGGAGACCAAACTGCACTTCTTTTGGGTCTGTGCTCTTGTGGACAAAAACACAATTCCCCATTTTTGTTCCAACAGCACCACACAACCATGAACCACCACCTCCTCCTGCTAATTAAGGAGTATGATCATCAATGAAGGTCTCTGAAAAGACTCCATTTTTTTGGAAGTGAAATCTAGAGAGGTGAGGGTTGGGGTAGATGAAATGGCTTGTAGTGGGCCTCTGTGTTTGTTGATGGTTACTCTTCTTTTATTTATTGCGGATCTTTGGATTAAGTATTTTACTGTGCTAGATAAGTAGCTAGTAGGGTAAATTACAAAAATCCCATGAGGTTTGATGAAATTTTCAGTTTGCCCCTCTATTTTCAAAAAACTTCAGTTACCCCCTGAGGTTTAGTGAAATCTTCAATTACCCCCTTAACCGTTTAAGATGGTAGTTGACTCTTAAAATTTTTATCAGTAATTATACTAAATATACTCCATAAACATTTAATGGGCAGCCCGTGCTCACCTGTGTCACAGCAGCATGGGCTCGCTTGCGTTTTTGTGGCTTAAGCTCGTTCGCGTTGTGACAGTGACGGCTAGCCAGGGTGGCCATTTTGGGAGGAAGAAATGAGAGAAATAAAATGTTCGGGTTGAAGTATTATGGTAAGAAATATTATTGACAATAAGAGCATTTAATCCTGATTTCTCAACAGTCAACTAACAACACAAATAGTCAAGGGAATAATCAAGATTTCACTAAAATTCAGGGGTAATTACAGATTTTTAAAAATAGAGGAGGCAAACTGGAAGTTTCACCAAATCTCAGGGGATTTTTGTAATTTTCCCAAGCTACTATTGGCATGCTACTATACAAGTGGACTGAGATTTAGGTTGCTCAACGGAGTAACGGCTATGGCCTACAGAAAGCTGAAGGAAAGCTGACGTTTGGTTTGGTTTGGTTTGTTAGAATACATGGAATGGACTGGATGAATTTAGAATCCCATAATTGATGGAAAGCAAAAATCCTAAAAAATAGATAATCCTTAGAATATTATGTTTGGTTCAAAGTTCACCGAGAATGATTTGTGAAAAATGGATTCATGGTGGAGGCTATGTACCGACCTTCTTATACTTCCTTAGCTTGAAAAATTATCTGGCATTTCTTTTTAGGTTGTCAGAAAAATTGATCACTTTCCTTTAAAGGAAACTTCTCACTCTTAAAGTTACTAAACTATCCTCACTTTATCTTTACTTTTCTACCTCGCTTTTTGTGCACTCTCAACTAAGGGGCAATTAAGTAAACATATACAAACATCTTACATTCACCTTAATCTCCATGTCCAAACAAATCTACCAATCTTTCATGACGGAGAGATCTTTTTTTATTACCCACAACCACAACCATAGGCTGAAACCCGTGTAAACTGGGGACACAAACCACCCCATCCAAGCTTAAAGCTTTGTTTAGGCTGCCCTACAGACAGATACTCCAATTATTTGATTAAGCAATCATTAATGGGTTGATCGACGCTTAAATGCCGGTAGGTATGAACCCACACACAATTTTCACTGATTAGGCTTAGATCCTTGTGTTCAACTTACACTTAGATTTTCACGATTTTCCTCATGGCCATGGCCATGGCCATGGTGGGTTGAACTCGAGTCACTGTGGTGGCAGACCATATACTTATTTCATCAAGGAAGAAAAGATTTTTAAAAAATTTTAAATTTGAATGAACAGTAATGGAATATTTAGTTGAATTTACTTTTTTGTACCTTCCATAGCATATAGGACAAATGTTTACAAGTAAAGGGTAAAGGGCGGAATAGTGAAATACCAAGTTTGTCAGAATATCAATTGGTAACTACCAAACAAGAAATATACTTCCTCTGTCGTCAAAAAAATAGATATATCATTTTTAATGTTTCACAGTATTTAATCTATTATTTTTTCATTAGTCTTTACATATTTTAAGTTAAATAATTCTTACTCATATACTCCTAATAAGAAGTAAAAAAAATTAAATACATTTTTTATGATTTTTTTCACTATTTATCTTTGAAAATACTTGTGTCAAACACTGAATTTTAAATATGAAAGTCAAATGTTTATATCTTTTGAGGATGGGGGAGTTTTTTTATAAAAATGCTCGTTGAACACAGCCCAAGATTGCTTGATATTAAAAAAATTTCATCCATCTTATAAAAATTGAAAATTTCTCTTTTGATCTTGGTTTAGGATGCGCAATTTCAAAAATATGCATCCTAAGTGTAATACTTTTCATTTTGTTTACATACTTGTCATTAATCTAAGTATCATTTTTTTCATTACATATCATTAATTTCTTACACTGCATCACTGATTTTTCACTAGTGCATCAGTGCATCATAAATTTCCTACATTGCATCACTAACTTTTTTACAAGTATCAATTTTTTCTAATACCGTATCATTAATTTCTTACATTGCATTACTGATTTTTGTCGTATCATTAATCTTGACAGACTTGGAGTTTGTCTCCTTCCTTCTCTCCTAGCCACTAGTTACCAGTCTACATCGCTAGTCCAGCTGCCCAGTTTTCCTCCTACAACTTGCGAACTCAGAAGGTGGTGCCAACTTGTCGAAAACCGCCTGACCGATAAGAATTGTGAAGAATACCGCCGGTCCATTCCACCGGTTTGTCGCTCTTCTCACCTGATTAAAGCGTCGAACAACCACCACAACGCCGCCTTCACTGTTCTAGATCACCGAGCGTCCCTTCCGTCCCGATCCGTTGCAAACCACCACCGGTGCGTCGCCTCTAAACCTTCCTAAGTCCGTCGTTCGTTGTTGCTGCTACTACTAATTATGCAAATAGAGTCTTCGCTGGAGATGCAACTGCTCCTCCTCCGCCAGCGTCCTAAAGCTCTTGAAGAAGAAGAAAATAGAATGGCACAATTTGTAAATAGGTAGTCTTCTTAAGCGCTTGGGATGCGCTTAAGCGCCTAAAGTGACCCTTTGATCTTATCCCAAATTAATTAGGAGTATGATCTTTCCATAAAAGAAAACTTTATAGTTTCTATTATCAACTTTACCACTTTATCATCCATTTAAAATGGCACAAAGCTAAAGTGTGCATCCGAGAACATGTGCCACTTTGGGCCACTCTTTGTTTATTTTTAAATATGTCACTTCTTCTCCTTCTCGGTGTTTCTCTGTCACCATCGACACCGAACCTTCACGAATAACTAAACAACCACATTCCATCTCTCACCTGCAACCTCCAACTGCCATAGCTCCTCCCTTAAGGACCGACGGACTGTTAGCAACTCGGTAGTAGCCTCCTCCTACATCAACAATCACCGAATTCATGACAATTTTAGGAGATCCATTTGAACGACCCGACGAAATCCGCCTCTGAAGCTACAATTGACCGCATCGAAGCGACTAATCGCTTCCCTGTCACCAACGATCCATTTATAGCCATTTCTGGTGAAAGGCGTAATTCGTTTGGCGTCCTGAAGCGCAACTTGCTGCAGACGACAGAATTATGATGAACCTACATGCCATTATGATGTGTTCTCGACTAATTATGATGCTTTTTTTTTTGTAAAAATGATGCAACCACGACTTGCATACAAATGATGCTCAAATCTATCAGAATGAACTTAAGAACGCTAATTAGTGATAAATTAGAAGAATGTCAACTAAAGTATATGCAAGAAAATACATTCTCAACAAAACAAGCATTACATTGCACCACAAGAACATCATTTTTGTAAGGTACCGCATCATAATTGAAACCAAGTGTATCGTCCGTGTCACCAAGAGCATCCTTTGAAACCAAGAGATCATACTTTGTCCAATAGCGAAGAGCATCATTTTAAGTGATAAGTTCATCATACTTACAAAAGGAGCATCATTTTAAGCACAAAGAGCGTTATTTTAGAACTCTATCATTTTCTAAAGTTGAAGAAAATGAGTGCTTAATTAAGTCATTAGAACGGGTGCACCATTTTTATAATTGAGAGCATCATAGTGCAACAAGAGTACATCGTTGTGGTCATCAAAAACATCATTTTAGAAGATTGAAGAAAATGCGTGCACCGTTAAGTCATCAAAACGAGTGCATCATTTTTGCGAGGTAGGCAACATGCTTGAAACAAAGAGCATCATCCATGACACCAAGAGCATCATATTTAACGAACACAACATACTTTGTCTAATATTGAAGAGCATCATAATTTTACGGAAGTGCATCATAAATTACACCAAGCACATCATTTTGAACCAATACATCATACTTTGGCGATAAACGTAACAATGTGTTTATAGAATATAATACTAGAGTTGGGGGTAATTCCCATACCTAACGGCAAGTTTCTCGCGCAAGACAATTGCATCAAAGTCATCGAGCAGGCACATCATAATTTTATATAATTGCATCATAGTGCTTCGGGAACGTATCATATTATTGTCGAGAGCATCACTTTGAGCGGTAGAAAAAATGCGGGGCTAGTGGTTTTGTTGCAGGAGGAATCTTTGGCGATCGATTTTGTTCTTTGGTTTTGTTGAATTTGTGAAGAAGGAAAGTCGATCTGTTTGTTTCATCTCTAATTTGGTTGTTGCGAGAAAGGAAGGAAGGAAGGATCGTTGTAGTTCGTGTGTTTCGGATAAATCGTCGCCGACAAATACGACAACAACTACAACGTTCTTACGTGTTCTCCTTCCTTCCTTCCTTATTCTATCTGAAGCGCGCGTGGTGTATGCACACAACCTATCCACACCCTTTAAAAATTGGGCTCATATGATTTTCTCTTTTTTCTCTTATCTTAAAAGTTTGGTGATAAACAATTTCAAGTACTCACCATAATTTCATAGCCAATTAAGAACATCAATTATTATGGGATGGAGGGAATATTTAATTCGCCTCTTTCATTTTTGAGAAATCATAAAATAATTGTTACATGTTTAGTTTGGGTAACTTACAATTACTCCAAGAGGTTCATCCTCTGGGTTTTGAAAACCTACAAATGGAACCATTGAGGTATTTCAAAACCTTCAGTTGCACCCTTGAACTACTAACTTTGTCAATTTTATCGTTAGAGTTTAGATTTATTTATTTTAATTGAACTCAAAGTTTCTCAAAATTTACCCCTTTGCATTTTCACTTTCCCTTCCCAGCTCGCCTGCCAACCCCACCTTGACCACCCGATCACCCAGCCCAGTGGCGCCACCCATCCCACGACACCCAACCCTGTCATCTAGCCCTGCTGCCAAACCTCATAGGCCAACCAACCCTTTCAAATATCCCAGCTCGCCCTCATTAACAACCCCACTTTCCGCACAATCCAACCTCGAATGAATCAAATTGGATCTTGCGACAGCGACGTCCATGATCATGTTGGTGAGGGCCGAGAAGTCTTGCCTACGACCTCCTCACACCAACCCAGATTTAGTGGTGTGAGGGATAGGGCGCAACAACCAACCATTCACTTGCAAGATTTGGGCAATGGTGTGGCAGTTGTGGTGGCCAGCCTTTCACGCTCCAAATATGGGGTGACAATGGGCAAGGGTGTGTAGGGAGGCAGTGGGTAGGGGAATGCAACGAGCAAGAGAGCTAGAGGTGCCGAGATAAGGAAGGTGAAGGCTTTGTGACAGGTTGAAAGGAAGGTGTTAGGGCTGGGCAGCAAGCATGGGTGGGAGATGTAATTTGGCAAAGGATAGGGCTAGGCAGCATGGTAGGGGAGGCAGTGGAGACAGGTTCGATGAACATGGTGGCGGTGATGCGAGGTTGGATATAGAGAGGGGGTTATCGAAGTGCAAAATAAACAAGTTTAAGGGTCAAATTTTTAACGCTAAATTTTTAAATGGAATTAACCCATTAACCCAAGACTTTAATGCCCAGTCTTAAAGTAACCGAAGCTTTAATGATACCTCATGTAATTGGAAGGAAAAGAGTATTGAAGTGGAGCTCAAAGAAGTGACGTTTAGAAGGGTAAAATTAGGGAGAACACCGGGGCTTCATGTGGGTGTTGATGTTATGCACCCTGAACACTCTATTCAATGGGGCAACCACTGGAGCGAGCACGAGGCACCAGTCTGAAGGTTACCCCAAGTTCTTGCTAGTTGGGCCACCACTAGGGTAATAAGCACAGGGCGCACACAACCTGAAGATAATTCTGCAGATTCTAAGTCATGAGCAATAGCGGTTTCCAGCCATTTAAAGAGCGGTTCCACCTATTTTTCGCACAACTTTCTCTCCCATTGACTAACGGATTATGTGAGCCTTAGAATTAAGTTAAATAGACTTTCTAAATAGCTTAGGATTAGCTACCACGTACGATTTTAGATTCTGGGCTCATTATCTCTATCAAATCGTCTTCCCCATAGTCTAGAGTTATGGGCATTTCTGGAGATTTCCATGGAGAAAAATGAAAATCAACATGGAAACTTGAAGAACCAATACTGGATTTAATTCTTCTAACCATTCTCCTGTAATTGTAACAACATTTATTCTTAGTCTAGACTTGATTAACGAGTTTTAATGTTTGCTTTCCATGATTCACATGTTATTCCTTATGTTTCATGGTTAACATGTGATATTCCTTATGCTCGTGAATTTTTTTAGAGAACATTTGTAGAGCATAGATGACTGAAAAACATAATAGTTCAATTAGCTTGAGAAGGTTAATGAGTATCTACTAGGCGTGTTTGAAAGCTTGATTTTAGTGCTATTGTAGGTGCTCATTTGGATAAAAGTTTTACCTTGAATTACTTAATTAGGATATATCGCTTCCAAAAGAAGTAGGGATTAGACTTAAGAAAGCTAGCACCCATAATTGAAGCTCGAATTTGTCTTAATCCAAATTATATAACCAAGGGTCTAATGAGATTTGATTTGTAAACCTACTAGATTATTGTTCTTATAGTTTACTTTTGTTTGTGAAACAACGTGGTATTAGATTAACCAAAGACTGAGTCGAAGCGGGTGGAAAGACCTAGAAGACAAAAACCGTACGGGATCCTCGGAAGCGAAGCGTGGGAAAAACATAAAATGACCAAAACAAGAGGGCCTGTAGCAACAAAAAAGCTAAAAAGTTTAAGCTAACGCAAGAAATAAATCTAAAGATAGAAAGCATGTACATCATCCAATTTGTAGAAACATAGAGCTTAGCGAGATATGATCCAGAGCAACTTTTCCGGGGGTAGTACCAAAGACTAAACCTCACATGATTTTCCAAAATCAGACAGATCAACGCATCATCTTCATGTTGTTACGTGACTCAAAGTGCATGCCGACACTATTCACTGCCATAGAAATGGACATGCGCAAGAAAAACATATCCAAAACCAAACATTTCGAGTTGCTATTCCGTCCAAGTAGAGCAGCACCTTTGAAGTTTCTAGCCAATATGTAGAATTGCATTTAGTCGTAGTTTTACATCTTGCAGTCACTTTGTGTTTGGAGTTAAAGTTCTAATCTCCCTAAACAATTGTTCATCCTAGTTCTATATTAGAAAACATACTTACACACTTCACGCACTATCTTCGTGGAATCAACCCCTACTCACCGCTCTACTACAAAACAATCCTTATACTTAAAGACCGGTTAGACGAATTTATTTATGTAATTAAAGGTCATTGTAAGTTACCATAAAAACAAAACTACCATCTCCCTTTCTTGCATAGCAAATCATGGAACATGCTAAAAGCGAAAATTTGAACAAATTGGCTCTACAGATACCAAATATCAAAATTTTCTCCCTAAAAGAACACAATAAAAGAACACAATATCGTAAAATAACCGCTTACCCAACTTTTTGTCTTCAATAAAAACAATAGAAATATATAGATTGACTTGGTGCCTATTTTTTAGTTGAAACCAGAAAGTCAGTAAGGTAGTAGGAACACTATCTAAATCCCACACATGGGGACAGGGTTACACCAAGTCAGAAAATTGTAGGACCATAGCAGATGTGTTACTATTTTCACTTAACCTAATCGAAAACACCATTAATGAGTGAATAGTGAGGTTGATGGAGGCTGGGCCAGTTTCCAAAAAACCATCTTCACAAATGTCATTATCACTCCTAAAAGTCAAAAACAATAAACCAAACTTATCCTGTTTCCTTTCTAGCAGTTAGTCATGAGACAGCTACATCTACAATGTTTTTTTTTTCATTTGTGTGTTCATTTGAAACAAATTTGGAGAAAAGGAATGAGAGAGATGGTTTAGATTTTTAAAATGTAGAGTGAATATGCAAAGAATAGGAAAAATTGAAAATAAGGTTTAAATTCCAAAAAGTTTGAGAAAAAGAACAGACTCTAGGGTAGTGTTCAAGTGCAAAATTTCTCACGATTTTTTTTACCAACTTTTACAATTCCATTACATAAAATAACTTTAAATCCATCAATTTTTCGTCAATTCTTTATCAAAATCACATTTTCTCTAAAACTTTCTATTCATATACATCTCAACCATCAACAAAAAATACATCAATAAATTTCTCAAAATAATTTTCCCACCCCATAGATGCTGGCACCATTTTGCTCCATACGTAACACTTAAAATTTATAGGACTACCCAAAAAAAAAAAGCAGTCTGCCCCCGTTAGGCCGTTACCCAGAATGTGTGGGCCGCATATGGGCCCAAGAAGATGCAACTCGGCCCAACCCAGCCCAAAATACAGCAAATCAAGCTGAGAGAACAAACGAAACTTAAGACAAGATTAAAGCCTGTCATCGTACAATGGCCGTCGATCCATGAAATGAGACTACTTCTCTTCCACTTCCCTAACGACCAAAATCATCGTGCACGTTGTCTTCTAAGTATATAATAATGTCTTGTAACTACAAAACAAAACAGGAAACAAGGCTAAAACAACTTTATTAATCATTCACTTACTAGTATTTAAAACTCAAGCTGTTTCTCAAAACTGATCTTAAAAAAAACAGAGAAACAGAATCAGATCAAATGGGTGAAGATGGAAGGAGGAGGAGTTTCCGGTACGAAGACTACAGCAATAGAAGAGTGTTCTTACGAAGCTATCCGTTGCACTGGGGTGATGATGATGATGATGATGATGATGATGTTGATGATGATGATGATGATAGTGATTCTGATCATCATGAGAATGAGATTCCAAGAATCACCAGAAAAAATGATGGTGGTGGAAAAAAACAGCCTATGAAGAAAGTGGTGTTATCTTTGTTTCAATGGAGTGAAGAAACATTTTTGGTACTGAGACGAGTTAAGCATAAGCTCACCTCGCGTTTTGTTGCTGGTTGTGTGCCTCGCCAGTTCAATCATACTGCTCCTCCGCTTCTCTCAACTTGGTGGGAAGAAAACATGAGCATGATGAGATAGATAGTGAAAGAAAATGGGAGATTTGTAAAATTAATATATATATATATATATATATATATATATATATATATATGTGTGTGTGTGTGTGTGTGTGTGTGAATATGATATTGAAACAGAAAGATGAACAACAGTAGTCTCTGGTGGTGTTCGAGCTGATGACGAGTGCACATGTTACATTTCTGTTTTATTTTGGCATCTTTATATTAATGATTCAAAGCTTGCCTTTTTTATTTAGTTCTTGTTAAGTAGATTTTACAAGGTTTTTTTTTTTTAAAGTGTATCGGAGTTCATTAACTTTAATTATTGTTCTATTGGAGTCCCATTTTAAATTTTTGTCATCTCTATATCCTATTTTTTAACTTTTTAACCATCTCATGATCCTTCCATTCATTTTTGATTAAGCTTTAACGAATCGCTAGGAAAATGCTAGTTTTAACTACTAATTTTTTAAAAAACTCTATTTATGCCCTAACAATTTTAAACTTAACAAATTTACCCTAACATTTTAAAACTTCACTATTAACCCATTGCACTTTCCATAGTCACCAGACTACCACTGGAATATCAAAAAATCACCACCGATCACGAGACACCCTAGCCCCATGAAACCCTAACCATAGGCCGGCCAAATTGTGGCCGAAGGCCGCCCAAATCGCAGCTTTGGAGTCGTCGATTCACGACCTGGGTCACCGATTCGGGGCCTTGGATGGTTAGGGTTTCCATTGGCTAAAGTGTTAAAGTAACGGCGGTGATTTTCCGGCATTCCAGCGATGGTCCGACGAGTTTTCGGTTTTGATCCGGTGACTAGAAAAATGTAGTGGGTTAATGGTGAAGTTTGAAAATTTTAGGGTAAAATTGTTAGGGATGACTGAATTGTTAAGTTTAAAACTTTTAGGGCATAAATAGAGTTTTGTAAAATTTCAGTAGTTAAAATTAGCATTTTTCCTACCGATCCGTTAAAGTTGACGAAAAAAATGGACGGAATGACCACAGACAAGTAAAAAGTTCAAAAAAAAAAGAATTAAAGAGGACAAAAAGTTAAAATATGACCTTAATATGACAAGAATTAAAGTTAAGAGACCTACGGTGCAGTTTACTCTAATTGTTTTTCCATTCGTTGCGTATTTTATATCAAATATATTTTAGTAAAAAAAATGTATAGAAAAAATGAAATTATAAAATGATGAAAAAATAAAGAACATGAAAATACTTAAAGTGAAATTTAAAAATTAAAATGCAAATAGGGGAATATTGGTAAATTAAATTTAAACAAAAAGATCAAATGAAATATTTACTCCCTATGCATAAGCTTTCTAGAAACGACGTTGTTTTCGGAGAAAAGGTCTTTTTTTGTCACTAACGTTTGGCAAAATGACTCGTTTTACATTTATTTTTAAAAACGGTTTGCTATTGCATTTTTTATTTGTTGTCGGATTTAATATTACCATCTTAATTGTTTTTTGGAC
Organism: Stellera chamaejasme; assembly: GCA_024586325.1. Classification (NCBI taxonomy): domain Eukaryota; kingdom Viridiplantae; phylum Streptophyta; class Magnoliopsida; order Malvales; family Thymelaeaceae; genus Stellera; species Stellera chamaejasme. The sequence goes on from CM044986.1 coordinate 5,016,011, forward strand.
CCTTATTGCCATTAAATTGACTAACGATAGGTTTATGCGGGTATATTCCGTCACAAAAATCTGACATGTTCTTTGTATGCTTATGTGGCCTCCACATATATGGGATATGCCAGGTAACATTAAATCATAGAAAAGAATTAGTCGGACAAATATGTGATTAATTCTTACCTCATAGAAAATATCACAATAAAAATAATTGGTCTAGTTGAACTCATGGATGAAGAAAGCATTGATTCAGTACTTGGAAAGCTCTACTCTGATTCAGAATTAGCAGATATCCCCTTGAAAGAAATGAAAGATAAGCTGATGAAACTAGCTTTCAAATCTAGGGCCACCACGGGTAAAGAAATAATGGCTTGCCAGACAAGGCCATGTGAAAAAGAAAAAAGCTTTTGTATGAGTCGAAACCCACCAGGGAAAGTATTCGTCCACTACTAAAAGGAGTGGAAGAAAATGAAAATGCGTGTCAACTGTAGGAAATAATGGATGCCACCCAACTGTCCATGTGTGCCAACTATAGAAAATAATGGAGGCTACCCAACCATCCACATAAGAGCTTCCCTCATTTAAGAAGGCTTCAGGAAACGAAGGAGGACACCTATCAATTTTTGCTTACATCTTTTCCTTTGCTTTCCAAGTTCATGTGATGAATGCCCTTCTGCTAGTTTAAATATTGTTTCAGTTTGTAATTTGCTTGAAGTTTGACGTTTACGTGTGTAGTCATTGTTGGAAGTTTGATGTGTTTTTCCAACAACATCCTTTTGCATTTTGCTTTTTGAAAATAATCTGGTATTCACCTGACTCTGTAAGTTGATGTTTAAATCTTTAATATAAACTGTGTGCTTTAGTACTTATTATTCACTTGCATTTACCTGGGTTAAAAATTGTATCAGAGCCATGCTTGAATGCTTTGTTTAGATAGGTCCTTAAGTGCACTTTCCTTAAAAGTTGGAGGAAAGCCAAAAACCCGCGTTAGGCCTACTCTTCGCCTTTTGCATACTTTTAGGCCTATGTTCTTACTAGTCGACTAAGTTATAGGCCTACTTCTTAACATCTAGAAAAAATGTAGTCATACTTCTTGAACTTGACAAGTTTTAGTCATAAATTTCGAAAATCAAAAAATCTTTAAGCCTCTTCAAACCATTATCCCTTCATGCGGAATAAGTGAGAAGCAAAATATTTGGGATCTTGAGCTCTAGAGTGACAGGAATGGTGGATTTTCAAAATTTTAAAACTTTAGTGTCGTCTAAGTAGAGTGATTGAGAAAAATTAAATCATAAAAAATTATTGTATCATTTGTTTAAAAGGGCAAAATTGTCAAATATTCATAAAAAAGACTATGGATGCACCATAAGTTTTAATATAAGTAAAGATGACGAAAAGATAAAATAGGACCCATGTATAATGTAATTAAAAGTTAAAGTACCATCGATGCAATTTACTCTTTTATAATATTTTGTTTTACGCTAGTTACAACATGAAAAATCCGTACCAACATTTACTATCGATTTTTTCACTAGTCTGGGGAGAAAATTTAATCTGAATTCCAAAAAATTTTATTTATCATTTTAATTTTTTTTAATTGTTCCCGCCGAGGAGTGTAGGTTCGAAAAGTAAACTAATGTTACAACACTTGTTGAATAGATGCTGTATTTTACTTTACATATCAAACTGGAAAAAAATATAGATTTAATTCTAAAAACTAAATATATCAAATTAAATTTTAGAGGATATTGGTCTATCAAAACAATTATAGGATATTGGAGGTATAAATGTAGCGACGTGGCAAAAGATCTATCAATAATATCTTAACATTTTTTACTTGGAGGTGTCGTCAATCCTTTTATCCTATATTGATTGAAAACCTTAAATTGGTATTCTAAAGATCTGAATTCGTTATTCAGCGCGCATAGAAATTATAAATTTCCGAGCATCCAAATTGGTATCATGATTTCATTTTATAACTTTGCTTGATATTACAAAAATTAAATGATAAATTGACATAAATAAATAAGAAAAATATTTAAAATAATTTACATAGTCAGGAAAACTCAGAATATCAAAAGTAAAAGTAACACAATTTATATTAACACAATTATGTATGTCTGGCAACAGTTTTTTAAAATAGTTTATGTGTTCTGAAAAACCTATCTACCAGTAGTTTTTAATGTTTAGTTGTATTGTTTGATCTGTTATAAATAATTATCCAAAACACTTTAGTTACTTAAAACAGTTATTTCCAAACGGAGCTAATATTTGATAAAACAAAATGGCTTAAGCCTAGTGCCCAAACTATCAGCTTTTGGATTTGTTGGGGGGCTTACTTTAAAAACTTACGTTGTTAGTGACTTAAGAAAGATAAGCTAAAAGCATAACGGACTAAAACAGAGGTTTTATCTTAAAAACAAAATGTTAAAACCTCATAAAAAAAACAAACAAAATATTAAACAGCACTTGGTCTTCTTCTTCACGAACAAGACTTGACGTTCTGCAACTAGATCTCTCTTCTGTGCATGTTTCAATTCTTTTTTTATAGATGAATTTGGCAAACACACTTGATCTTGGAGGCATGGAAGTGGCCTCCAACTTCAACTCAACAGCATGGTGCAGTGGGATGTGAAGGCTGAGGTAGGCCATTTGCCCAGTAAGTAAAGAAAGAATGGGCTAGAGGAGACTTTCATTAATTTTAATCCCGACTTTTTTTCATTAATTTTAATCTAATTCTTTTTTTTAATGAACATTTTTTTAGATAAAAATATAAACTTGATTAATTCTAAAATAACTGAGTTAGTGCCTAATAAATACAAAGTACTAAAAGACCAAACCATTCCTATTAATGATCCAAACAGCTTAAAAACACACAAATACTCGTTAAGGACTCGATGGTCCAAAACTAATCAAATAACCCTAAAATATGTAAAACTAGAACCTCTGCTTCGTATGGGGAAAAATATTAAAGACGCGAAAAAAATGAAAATTTTGAAAAGTAAAAACTCCTCAATGATAAATAGATTTGAAAGACTAAACAATAAAGTCAAATAAATCTTAAATATACACCATTCGTCCCTAACTAATCGAACACATTTTCTTTATGAACAGCCTCTGAAAAATTACATATTTTCCTTAAAGAAAACTTCTATCCTCGAAAGTTACTAAACTATCACCACGGTTCATCTTTGTTTTTTCTATCTTGTTTTTTATTCAACTTCCACCCAAAAGTTATTATGTCAAAACTATATAAAGGGGCTATTTGGTAGGATTAAGCAATGACTTAAGTCATTGCTTAAGCCAACAAAATATATAAATGTATGAAGAATTTAATTATATTTTGCACAAATATAGATAAATATATGTTTAAAAGTAATAAATACAAAGAAAATTTTCATATATGTGAAAAAAGATTAACATAAATTAAACTTGAAACAATGACTTAAGCCAACCAAATGGGCTGAAAATTTTACATTAATCTTAATCTTCCCAACAACCAAACCACCATATGCACGTTGTCTTCTATATAATGTCTTGTAACAACAAAACCAAAGAAGAAACCAAAGAAGAACACTAATAGTAGATTTAGCCAACAAATGAACAACACGGGTAGATATGATTGATGAGGCAAAAATGTAAACAGTTGACAAATCCAAGGCACTAAAATAAAATGATGCTGAAGCTTGTGAAATAAACTGATATGGCCGTCAACTCCTCATGGATCCTTGCCCGGGCAAAGATTGTGTTCTGCCTTTAGCGACTCCTCCTTCTTGATACCAAAAACGGTCCAAGACAAAGAAAACATTTGTTGCCAAAATTGTGGGGGAATGATGATGGGGCCAACATCTCCTTCTTCTAATGATAAGGCAATATTGATCATAGTAGACTTGTTAAGAAATCCTAACAAGAATTGAGTGGGAAAATGGAGATAGGTTGAAAAGATAATCACTCTTAATTTCAAGGATAAAGGTATAATATATTTTGGTGATTGAATTATCTTGCAAATTCGACCTAGACCTCTTTTTATAGGACAAAGATGCTAGAAATCTAAATCAGTTTACAATTCCCTTGATCTCCACTCTTAATGATAGAAATTAAAAGGAAATGTAAATATGTGAATTTAAAACAATTATTGCTAAAACTTATTCTAGGCTAGCTAAGCGGTAGAACTAACCAAAATATCTCTGAAAACTGAAATAAAATGATGAAAATTCGAGCTGGAAGATGATGGATAAGTTTTGGCTAAATAAATGAGAAATAAGTGATCCTCATTTAATGCTTTGATGGAGAGACTTAAAGTCTTGTAACTCCTCATTCACCAATGGTTTCGGGATGATTGTGGAAGACTCTTGAGTCCTCAAGGCTACTGAAATTTCGTCATTGATGAAGAGTGAATGCTTGGAAACCTTTAAAGTGCATTGAATGCGCCAACCGGAAACTCAATAGGCTGAGTATTTCGTGGACTATGCCTTTCCTTGGCTTTGGGTATGACCAACTCGATCTGGCTTGTGAGTCTTGAGCCATAGCATTGAGATGGGCTTTAGTCCGAGAAGCGATGGTGTAGGCACGATCATGGGTCGAAAATGCATTTGGGTCAAATTGTCATTCGATAGAGCCCAAAACGAAATGTTGAAAATTGTTTGAACATTTGAGAATTGGGTTGACCCAAATTGAGAAGTGCTTGCACTTGTCCTTTATCTCGATAATGTCTTCATTTGCTCCTCACACTTTGAAAAAGTGTGCATGAACAGGTTGAGCATAACCTTTATCTTATTGGTTTGACTTCTTATGCTTGATCCTCTAAGACCAATGAAGGGATCTTGATATTTGTCTTTGGGCTATTCCATATCATTTGGTTCATTGAAGGTGAAAGTGTCATAAAAACCAAGGACTCTTCTTTTGGCATATGAGCTTTTGGATCCTCAAGGTTACACATGGATGCAGCTAGATCACTTGTCAGTCTCACGTCAAATAGAAGAGTGTTCTTACGAAGCTATCCGTTACACTAGGGTGATGATGATGATGATGTTGAAGACAATAGTGATTCTGATCATGAGGATGAGATTTCAAGAATCACGAGAAAAGATGGTGGTGGTGGAAAAAAACAACCTATGAAGAAAGTGGTCTTATCTTTGTTTCAATGGAGTGAAGAAACACTTTTGGTACTAAGATGAGTTAAGAAAATGGGAGATGATAGTCCCTATCTAGTTGTGCGGAAACTACGACTTCTTCTATTGGAGAAAGTTATAGCTACATTAAAGAAAAATGGATAAGGGGTTGTGTGCTCGAAGATCCACTCTGATGCTCAAGTATGTGAAGCTTAGAGAAGCTATGTGTCGTAGCTTAAAGAAGCTTTACATAGCGAGAGTGAAATGCTTGAAGAGTCTCCAATGCTGCTTATATTGTGAGGTCATGGAAGAGTCTCACTCGACGTAAGCCTCTTTGTAATGAGCTGTCGTCACCTCTTCAAGGTCACTCAATCCTATAACGTCAGTGACCCGCCTTATCCTTTCTACTAGAGCAGCAGTTGTGCGAGCGCACGACTCTTATCTGTGGTGGGAGAGTCATTCTAGGAATTGCATCATTGGGCCCTCGATGGTCCCGTACCGATGTTGGGCCTCAAACACCGGCGAGCCTCAAGGCGAGCAGGGCCGGCCACCATATACTAAGGAACCCCTCTCCAACAGTGAAATATGAGCATCAGAGCGGGTCCCCATGCAGTCCACCTCAATTCATTTCTTTTTTATTGCAGCTTTCTCCATTAGACGTTATAGTTTTGGCCCAAACAGATCGGGAAGAAAAGAAAAAAAGGAAAAAGGAAAAAGGAAAAATGGAAAAATGGAAAACGAAAGGAAAAAAAGATTTGTAAAATTTGTAAAATTTGAAAATATGTGAATGTAATATTGAAGCTTAGAAAGATGAAGAAAGTGTGTCGAATGTGTCGTTCCTTTTCTTTTACTTTTTAGCTCCTCTTAAGAAATAATTTCTACTTCGCATCACTTAAAATAGCTAGCTAGGAGGCAATCAGGTGACAAGCTACAAAATGCGGTGCGTATACAGAGCGATAAAGGTTGATTCACTACTAGATCCATTGCCAATGTCGGTGAGTGATTAACGATGGAGAACAATTTGCTGTTGAGAGAGAGAGTGGCGATAGTGGATGATCGGCAAGAAATTTACGACGAAGCACTACTCAGATCTGGATATGGGATTAGCGACACGATGCAGTGAAGGGTAGGCTAGGAGTGTGGGTTTAGAGAGACGAGGAGCTAGTGTTAGGCAGGGAGCCGCAGAGTTGGGTGCGGGTAGGCTGGGAGTAAGCGGGAGGGTTGGTCAATCGTTTCGGGTAGGGTTGTGGTGCGTCGGTGCGGGTGGGTGGTATGGGGTTCGGTAATCTAGGCTTGTCGTGGTGTCGACGGAGGCTACGAAAGGTGGGTTAGGTTGGGGTGGTGTGGGTCACCGATGGGTTAAGGTCATGGTTGGGATGAGGAACGGGTCTACTACAATTGTTTGTCTTCGATGATTGTTGATGGATGAGGTGGCTACCACCGGGTTGCTAGCGGCCTGATGGTCGAGGGAGGAGTTTCGGTGGTTGGAGGCAAGAAGTGAGATGTGGAGGGTGGTGGTTCGATTCTTGCGGCATGTTCGAGAGGTGGAAGCTAGGGAAGTTTAAGGGCTGATAATTTTGTAATTAATGGGAGAGTGACACACTTTGACACATAAGGAGGACATGCTTTATCCTGAGTCAAAAGGAAAAGAAATAAAAGATCATCCATATATGAAAAAAAAAGTGTTATTAGGAAATACAATGAAAACATAATCCTTCCATTTTAAAAATTTTAAAAATAATGCAACGAATGAAAATTCTTAGAATGGAGAAAATACATTTTTTTATTGAGCATGATGGAAAAACTTGTGAGTAAACGTTATAATGAGTTTTCAATTTAGTAGTTGGTGAAAAATATAGTATCATAAGAGAAATCATATTATACATATTTTGACTTTTTAAACATGATTCGTTTTTTATGAAAAGTAACTGAAATTTTCATGTTTCCCGGACTCAAATTTTAGGTTTGACCAATTCGGACGATACAGTTTATATGTATTGAAAAATTTCATTTAGGTGATTAAGGTAGAGCAAGTAAAATTGAATTTAAATCTTGTCACGTTAAATTTTTTAGGTTTATATGTAACTTTTAGAAAATTTTAACAAAATTATGGATTTAGGTATATAACATGTCAAAATTATAGGAACAAAATGTAAAAATAAAGAAGGAATAGGACCAAAATGGGGGGGGATTAAAGAAAAAGACCAAAATGAAAAGAGATAAAGAAATGGGGCCAAAATGAAAAGCAAAAAAAAAATCTACTGTTCATAACATCTTTGACAAATTTTATACTTAATAATAATAATAATACTCCATTTTGTTTCCATATGAGTAAATGGTCTTTCTAAAAATAAAAATAAGTGCTCCATTTTGTTTCGGGTAGCGCAAAGCAAAATCATCCAAACATCGCTTCTCGTTTTTGTAAACTTGGTTCAAAGTTGCATTTTTTAAGGTGAGTTATGACTTTTTCATGTTGAGTTTTCACGGTGAGTTATAATTTTTTTCACCGAAATCATTTGGACCTAACGTGAATTGTAGAGGTGTGAAATCTTGTTTTTCACGGTGAGTTAAGTCTTAAACTCACCTACCCAGAGTCTGCTCTTGTTCGCCTTTGTTCGCGTCGTTGATGTGGCTCGCGTCCTTCTCCAGTCTACCTCTTCCATCAGCTCCGATCTCGTCTCACAGGTATCTCTCTCTGCCTCTCCCTCTCTCTCTCAGCCATCTCTTTGTATCTTAGCGATGACACCACCATTTGTCTCGTCTTTCTCATCGACACTTCTTTGTCGCTGCAGCCGCTCATCCCGTCTTCGCTGCCTCCGCTCATCTTTTTTTTCCATCCAACAACTCAGTTAATGTCCAAAACCTAAGGTAAAAACTACAACTCTGCACAAATTAGGCTTTTTTAGATTCGAAGCATGATGAAGAAATTCGAGTATTTGGGGTCATTCTGTCTTCGATGCCTTCACTCATATTTCCTAACTCTTAATTTAGTGCACTCCTATTAATGGTTTGGATTAGATTATAAGCTTTGTTTGATGCTTACTGATCTGGCCATCTTTATTGTTTTATAGCCATTTTTCTAAGCATTAATTTGGTTGCTAATACGCATTTTATCTTTTTAGCAAATTGTAGGCTGATTTGTGTGGTTGTTCGTTAATTGATTTTGCTCACTAAAAGTATTTTGGTGGCTGTCCATTTAGGATTTTGGTTCTATATCTCAGCGATGAAATCAAGGAAATTTAAGGTTATTGAGCATTTTCTATGTGTTATTTTATCTCATCAGTGGCTGCCCTTTTATCAGTTTGCAACGAATATGCTTGTCAGTATCCTGTTTTTGAGAGCTATTAATTTGAAGTACATAAAATAGGGGACGAAAAGTTTAAAGGGGGTTCTAGATCTTGCATTTGATGTATATAAAATAGGAGTATGTGGTGAAGCAAATGTTTGTCTTTCTGTACAGTTGTATTGAAATAGTAGTAATGTGCTACAAGTGTTCTTGGTTTTTACTTTGCAAGTTCAACGACGCCATGTCCACCCAGCAAAACTCCAAATTCAATGGTGAGCAGTATGCAATGATTCTTAACTTCCTAGAGGAGCCGCAGAATAAGGCCAAGATATGAGGTGTATCTGGAAATACGGAGGTAGGAGTGGCACCTCCTCGAAAAATTGAAGCTTGAAAGGAATTGGCAACCCTCATCAATAGTAGGTTCAAAGGTAAGTATAACCTTGACCACAAATCCATGGCCGACCGTTGGCGTACATACTTAAACAAGTATAGAGCTGCCCGTGATAAAAGCAGTTCAAGCGGCTTTAGGCGTGGTGATCTGAGACAAGAAGCGGAATATCTGTTGGAAATATTTTAGAAAAAATGGTGGAAAAAAGTGAATGAAAAATTATTTATTTCTACCATAAATTTGGAGATTTTTTCACAATTAGTATGGTGATTTATGGTCCATTAGTATGGTGGTTTCTTAGCCATTAGTATTAGGGTTAATGGCTAGCTTTATGGTGCATTTAGGTGCCCTAATGGCTAGGCCTACCCTAAACACTATAAAAGGGCACCTTCACCATGCTTATTTATCATCCCTAGCACTTTTCTTCTTGCTAAATCTTCTTCCTCTCTTCTTGCAAAAGTCTCTTGCATCATTGTTTTGGTGTTCTTCAAGTTCTTGGTTCTAGTTCGTCGGCGGAAAAACTTTAGGTGCAAAGTTTTTTCGCATCTCCGTTGTATCTGGGAGACGAGGCGGCAGTCGATCCTCAAGCACTCGTAGTGGAGGGAGCGAATCTGTTTTAAGGAAATTGCGTGCAACACAAGCCTCGGAAACCAAATCCCGAAGAACGGTTCTTACTTCTAAACTTTTTCTTGGTTTGATCCGTTAATATTCTTGTTAATTCTAATTTATTCTTAAAATTAGATTTATAATGTCATACCGTTAATTTGTTTAATTTCCGGCATAATTTCTATTTAATTTCATTATAATAATTCTTGTAATTTATATATATATAATTTCAGAATTATTTATGACATTGGTAGAATAATTATATTGTCTTCTCTTTTATATTCTGCAATTCTACCCCATTCTTTTATTTTACCAATTTTGGTACTTACTCTAGTACTACAATCTTAAAACAGAATCTTGATCTATGATGACAATCCCGGAAGTTAACGCTGTGGGCGGTTCCAAAGTTGTGAACGGGTCCAACGGTAACAACGGTGGCAATGGTGGTTCTAGGGCTATCATGACTATGGTGCCGAACCCCTTGACTGTCCCGACCTCTCATGCGGAGAAACCGGAGAAGTTCAACGGGGGAAACTTCAAAAGGTGGCAACAGAAAATGTTGTTCTACTTGACCACCTTGAATCTTGCGAGAGTCTTGGTGAGGATGCTCTGGAGTTCGAGGGGAACGTGGATCTTTGAGACATCCAGTGCCAATCAAGCGCGGATCCACTCTGACTTCTTGTGTCGTAATTATATTCTAAATTGTTTACATGATTCATTATATACAGTTTATTGTAATTATAAGACGACAAAAGTGTTGTGGGAATCATTGGACCGGAAATATAAAAGCGGAGGATCTTTGGCGCAAAGAAATTTGTGGTCGGTCGTTTCCTCGATTATATAATGGTGGATTCCAAGGCGTGGTTAGTCAAGTGCGGGAACTTCAGGTTATTTTGCACGAGATCCTCGATGAAGGCATGGCATTGGCTGAAGCCTTCCAAGTGGCATGTCATTGAGAAGCTACCTCTTGGATGGAAGGAATTCAAAAGCTACAAAGCACAAGCGAAAAGAAATGAACTTGGAGGACCTCATTGTTAGACTTCGTATTGAAGAAGACAATAGGAGATCCGAGCGCAAATCATCCCTCTCCATTGGTGCCAAGGCCAACATGATGGAGCATGGTAAGGGCAAAGCTCAAAGAACAAAAAGGAAAAGGAAAGCTCGGGTCAATGGGAGGTGTCTCAAGCCGAAGCCAAAGCCAAAGTTCAACGGCAAATGCTTCACTTTGTGGAAGGATTGGCCACAAATCTGGCGATTGCCGACTCCCAAAACGGAATGATCATGAGGCAAATATGATCAATGAAATTGCCCAAGATGTTGAAGATATGAACCTTGCTGCTGTGGTTTCTGAGGTAAACCTTGTTGGGTGTAACCCAAAAGAATGGTGGATTGACACAGTGCTACTAGGCACGTTTGCACCAACAAGAACCTCTTCTCCTCCTTGAACCAATTCAAGGGGAGAAGATGTACATGGGCAATTCCGCAACAGCGGCAATTGAAGGTCAAGGAAAGGTGCTTCTGAAGATGACCTCTAGCAAGACATTGACTCTGAACAATGTCCTGTATGTGCCAGAAGTGCGCAAGAACCTGGTGTCCGGCTCACTGATGAACAAGTATGGGTTTCGCTTGGTGTTTGAATCGGACAAGGTCATACTGACCAAATCTGGAATGTTTGTGCGAAAGGGGTACGCTTGTAATGGGTTGTTCAAACTCAATGTAATGGCTATTATCAATAAAGAGAGTACTTCTTCCGTTTACTTGCTTGAGTCTTCCAATTTGTGGCATGGGAGACTAGGTCATGTTAATTTTGACTCGATATGTCGATTAATTAACCTGAATCATATTCCGACATTCCAAATTGATTTAAAACATAAATGTGAAATTTGCGTTGGGGCAAAATTGACAAGGTCATCGTTTCAATCAATTGAAAGAAATCTTGAACCACTTGAATTAATTCATAGTGATGTTTGTGATTTGAAATTCGTTCAAACACGAGGTGGTAATAAGTATTTTATTACCTTTATTGTGATAGCACAAAATATTGTTATGTGTATTTCTGAAAAGTAAAGACGAGGCCTTAGAGAAATTCGTTCTCTACAAAAATGAGATTGAGAATCAACTCAATAAAAAGATCAAAAGATTGAGAAGTGATAGAGGTGGCGAGTATGAAGCACCAATTGGTCAATTTTGTGCACAACACGGAATTGTACATGAAACCACCGCACCTTATTCACCTCAATCTAACGGTGTTGTTGAACGTAAAAATCGCACATTAAAAGAAATGATGAATGCGATGTTACTAAGTTCAGACTTACCTCAAAACATGTGGGGTGAAGCTATCTTATCGAGTAATTACCTTTTAAACAGGGTACCTCGAAAGAAGAAAGATAAAACTCCATATGAGTTATGGAAAGGTAGGACACCATCCTACAAACACTTGCGAGTGTGGGGGTGTCTTGCAAAGGTAGCGGTGCCAATACCGAAGAGAGTGAAGATAGGTCCAAAAACGGTGGATTGTATCTTTATAGGATATGCACATAACAGTAGTGCCTATCGGTTCCTTGTGCATGATTCTAAAATTTCGGATATTCACAAGAACACAATAATGGAATCAAGGAATGCATCTTTCTTTGAAAATACATTTCCTTGTAGAAACAATCGTGCATCAATTTTGTCAAATCGGGAAGACGAAATAATGGATCGTGAGAATCATGCTGATGAAAGTTATGATGATGAGAATCATGATTTGGTTCAAGTAGAACCGAGACGCAGTAAAAGAGCAAGAGTAGAGAAATCATTTGGAGATGATTTTCTTACTTATTTGTTGGAAAAGGAACCTCAAACATATGCAGAAGCTGTGAGTTCTTCTGAGGGACCATTATGGAAGGAAGCCATAAAAAATGAAGTTGATTCTATTTCTGAGAATCATACTTGGGAATTGGTAGATCTTCCTCCAGAAATAAACTTTTAGGATCCAAGTGGATTTTAAAGGAAAATGAAACCTGATGGTTCCATTGATAAGTATAAAGCCAGACTTGTGATTAAGGGATACAAACAAAAGGAAGGCTTAGATTACTTTGATACATACTCTCCTGTGACGAGAATCAATTCTATAAGAATGATTCTGGCGATCGCAGCATTGAGAAATTTGGAGGTACATCAAATGGATGTAAAAGTGGCTTTCTTAAATGGAGATTTAGATGAAGAAATCTATATGGAGCAACCCGAAGGCTTTATAGCTCCAGGGAATGAAAAGAAAGTCTGTAAATTGGTAAAATCATTATATGGTTTGAAACAAGCACCAAAGAAGTGGCATGAAAAATTTGACTATGCAATGATTACCAATGGGTTTAAAATCAATGAGTGTGACAAGTGCGTTTATGTCAAACAGACGGAAAATGATTATATCATTTTATGTCTTTATGTGGATGACATACTCATTGTTGGTAGTAGTGATAAAATTGTCAAATCTACCAAAAACATGTTGAATTCAAAATTTGACATGAAAGATATGGGACTTGCTGATGTGATTTTAGGAATTAAAATCATAAGAACGACAGAATGTCTAATTTTGAGTCAAGCTCATTATGTAGACAAAATCCTTGAAAAGTTCAACAATGATGATTCTGGAATTGCCAGAACACCATTAGACATTAGTTTCCATCTATCCAAAAATAGATGAGAAAGTATTTCTCAAGTAGAATACTCTAGAGTTATTGGAAGCCTAATGTATCTAATGAGTTGCACTAGATCGGATATTGCTTACACAATAAGCAAGCTCAGCAGCTACACGAGTAATCCAAGTACAGAACATTGGAAAGCAATAGTAAGAGTACTAAGGTACTTAAGATATACTCGTAATTATGGGTTACATTATACTAGATACCCAGCTGTGTTAGAAGGCTACACAGATGCAAACTGGATATCTGATATAAATAACTCAAAATCTACAAGCGGTTATGTGTTTACACTAGTGGAGTCTGTATCTTGGAAATCTTCTAAACAAACAATTATAGCCCGATCCATAATGGAATCCGAGTTCATAGCTTTGGATAAATGTGGAGAAGAGGTTGAATGGCTACGCCAGTTCTTGGAAGATATTCCAAAATGGGAAAAACTTGTGCCACCAATCAGTATCCATTGTGATAGTCAATCATCAATTGGAAGGGCACAGAGTAATATGTATAATGGTAAGTCTAGACACATTCGTCGAAGGCACAATACCATTAGACAACTACTCTCTACTGGGGTTATCACAATTGACTATGTGAGGTCAAAAGATAACATAGCGGATCCGTTGACCAAATGGTTAAATAGAGAGTTAGTTGAAAAATTGACAAAAGGAATGGGCTTAAAGCCTGTGGATATATAAGTTTTATGAAGGAAAACCCAACCTAGTTATTTGGAGATCCCAAGATCTAGGTTCAAAGGGACAACCTAATTATAAGACTTAGTGTTGTTACTGTGGGGGATAACCTCAAACTCATTCCTATTGTGAAACAGTGATGCAGATAAGGTTAGCAATGTGTTGCTTTAATGATTTTTAATCAGAATCACCTATGTAAGAGAGAAGTGGGGCCGCTTCAAAGGAGAATTGGTCAAGCTCAATTCTTTAGAAACTCTTGCAGAACCAGGACGTGTTCATGGCCAAAATGAACAAAACCATGAGAACTGAACAAATGAGGAATGATTCCTGTGTAAGATATGTGGGTTCTTTACATAAGAAAGCATGACAGTTCAAGGACATCGTGTCTACTGGATAGCTAGTACAGTAAATGTATTTTACAAGGGAAAAGTTCAAAGGGTAACACCTACTTTTCCTATGCAGGATTCAGTTGATGAACACCACCATAGAGTCAAAATGAAAACAATTTTCATTCATGTGGGGGATTGTTGGAAATATTTTAGAAAAAATGGTGAAAAAAAATGAATGAAAAATTATTTATTTCTACCATAAATTTGGAGGTTTTTTCACAATTAGTATGGTGATTTATGGTCCATTAGTATGGTGATTTCTTAGCCATTAGTATTAGGGTTAATGGCTAGCTTTATGGTGCATTTAGGTGCCCTAATGGCTAGGCCTACCCTAAACACTATAAAAGGGCACTTCACCATGCTTATTTCTCATCCCTAGCACTCTTCTTCTTGCTAAATCTTCTTCCTCTCTTCTTGCAAAAAGTCTCTTGCATCATTGTTTTGGTGTTCTTCAAGTTCTTCGGTTCTAGTTCGTCGGCGGAAAAACTTTAGGTGCAAAGTTTTTTTCGCATCTCCGTTGTATCACGGGAGACAGACGGCAGTCGATCCTCAAGCACTCGTAGTGGAGGGAGCGAATCTGTTTTAAGGAAATTGCGTGCAACGCAAGTCTCGGAAACCAAATCCCGAAGAACGGTTCTTACTTCTAAACTTTTTCATGGTTTGATCCGTTAATATTCTTGTTAATTCTAATTTATTCTTAAAATTAGATTTATAATGTCATACCGTTAATTTGTTTAATTTCCGGCATAATTTCTATTTAATTTCATTATAATAATTCTTGTAATTTATATATATTTATATATATATATATAATTTCAGAATTATTTATGACATTGGTAGAATAATTATATTGTCTTCTCTTTTATATTTTCTGCAATTCTACCCCATTCTTTTGTTTTACCAATTTTGGTACTTACTCTTACTACAATATCCACACAGTCCAGGAAAAGCTCGACATGATGTGCCCACATTATGAGCGAATACATGTTCTGGTTGGGGAACGACCCAATGTCAGTCCTGCTGCAACTTTCGATAGTGGCAGCATTAGTTCAGGAACTGACCTCAATGAAGTCCTCAGGTATATTGAATGTTAAAGTCAAAGGTAAAAAAAGTTATATATATGAGATAGTCGAATCATGCATCTGTATTAGTTGCTGATTTCAGTTTGGTGTACTAATCTCGTGACCTGATTTTTATTCTTATGTCTCAATTTGATAGTATAATTACATGTTTTCCATAATGCTTTAAGATATAGTTTACTGACTATTTTTTAAAAAATCAGATATAATCTGTTTGGTTATCTGGTTTCTTTAAAACATGTTGTTGTTGCTTTTTTTGGATGATACAATTTTGGTCTTGGTACTTAAAAATAAGATATAATTTCTTTGACTATTTTTATCTGGTTTCTTTGACTAGGTTTAATGCGAAGAGGCTTCAAACATTCTCGATGACCAAAGCAATTGCAATTGAAGATAGTTTGAGGCCTCATGATATTGCAGCAAATGGAGATGAGGTTGGAATCATTCCCCACGCCCTTGTGTTCAGCAATGAAGAGGTCGTCCTCAGCCCACCGTCTCAGCACAAGCAGGCAACGGAAGACCCTGACCCTGAGGCTGATGATGTTTTCCCTAGTGATTTGGATGCATCCCCAATGCTGGCTGCAGGCACTAAACGTCATGCAAAATTGGACAATACCGATGCCAATAAGTCAAAAAGGGACCGCAGGAAGGATATGCCGAGTCTTTCGGGAACAAGAAATCCAACACATGCACGTAACCACTTGGCACAAACAATTCAAGATTGTGCATCCGCCAAGGTGCCGCTCTTGTAACCATTGAGGAAAAAGGCTAAAATTTGAGCAAATAAAGTGGGAAACATAGCGAGAAGAAAGGGAAGTCATGCGTAGGGAAGACAAGGAGGAGGAGAGAATAAAACGTGCTGAAGACAAGGCTGAGAAGTGTAGAGAGAGGAGGTTTGCATTGCTGCAAACCATGCTTGCAGATGGAAAGTCAGCAGATGAAATCAAGGATATTTTAGCCATGCTGTTGTAAAAATTTAACATTTGAAGTTTAGATGTCTAGTACCTGCCTTTGTAGTACAAGTACTTGTATGGTGCAATTTCAGATCACTCATGATTTATGTTTAGTAGTGCTGTAGTGTTGCTTCAGATGAGACTGTAAGGTATGCAAGATTGTAGCATGACAATGGAAAAGTTGAAATTTATTGTCATTTGAAGGTCATTTTCTTACGTTTACAGAATGCAACCAGATGGAGGGAACTTCTTTTGACAGGAAACTAAGTCTACAGAGTGCTTCTCAACTTCTTTTAGTGCTACAACAATTTCATTGCTAATGGGTTTTGACAGGATAGCTTTCCAACCTTTTAAGCTAGGTGAACTAAGGTTAGCATGCTGAGAAAGTCCATCCCCATAAAAGAACACAGCTCATGCGTAATACTGTAAGAAAGATCACTCTGCAAACTCACTAAGTAGTATTAGATATATATATATATATATATATATTACATAATAACTATAAACACGTAGTTAAAAGCAACTAAATTGCCTTGATCGAGTCTATAGTTTCCAATAAATATATCATGTTTATAAACTAGTAGATAATATATCATGTTTATAAATATATATACATTTATACAAACATACACCTAGTAAATCAAGCACTCCAATATTCAAGCTCATGGCATTTAACTAACCAATGGAAAACTAAATAGCAAGTTCTACGAATGCAACCAATTTGAAATGCGTACGAAATGAAGAAGATATATTCAAGCAAGAACCCATCTAAGTACCGAGTAAGCACTAACCTAACATGAACCAATTTTTGACAGTTTGATTCATTTAATCAAGAGTCGGCCTTTAAATAGCCTTACAACCTGCCATGAAACATTATTGAATAAAACCTGTCTCTAGTTTCCAACTACATCTAACAGACTTGAAGGACTTTACTTAAGTTGACCAACCATTTGACTTTCAAATGAATAAATGAATCCTTTAAATTGTATCAATTGCATGAAGTTAACATCAAAACAGACTTGAAGGACTCGAAATCTTGGCATTTGGTGTACAATTGATGAAGATATCAGTAAAAGAACTTGATGCAGTAATGTGCAACTTCCAAAACAGAATACCATATCAATCCCGAGTTAACATCTTCTCCTATCCTACTTCCTCGAGGTCCATAATTCTACAAAGGCAAACTCAATATAAGTTGTATCTTCATCATAACTCACAAAATATAAGTTGTATTGATCTCAAAATATGAAGGCTGGTATAATATGTCATCGAATTACACTTTGCCGGTACAATAGTCTTCCCCTTCCTTTTCTAACCTAACCTTTCTATAGCTAGGCACATATACAATTTAAACATATACACCTTTTGCTGGACAAATGTGTTTCAGGGCACAAAAGACGACAACCCCATCAAAATGTTGCTTTGAAGAACCGAATAGAATGCGGTGGGGTTGATACCTGCCTTTCCCTTAACTTGCTGCAAATTGAAAGCACGCATCAGTAAATATTAAAGCACGCATTTAGGTTGAGTGCACAATTTAGTAAGAACTCTGTGGAGCGTGGCGATCTTACTCGATTGTTAAGGTAACGTGAATTGTTTATTAAGACATAAGCATCGCATAAGTCCTCCAACATATCCTCATCCTCGTCAATGACAATAGCCATTGCCATCTGTTGCTCAAGGACGTATAGAACGAGACGGCGGTCTGATATTTTCGGCATTTGTTGCGTGATAAGGTTTGATCAGATGGAAAGCAAGCTAGATTCATCTATCCCAAGTAACCTGACCTGCCACTTTGGTCTGAAGCAATTACTGACATGAAGTCTGGAGTATCAAAAACAAGTTTTCTTTATGCGTTTTTTATAACTGACTATATGGCTCTTAGAAGTTCAATAAATGCAACAGAAACTTGGGTCTTCTTCTTCTTTCAGCACACTGAAGCTACTGAGACAAAATAAATTAGGAGATGGCATTTGGGCGATTACCACTTCTTGGACCCTCATACAAATCTAACGCCAAACTAACAACCGGTAGTGCATCCTTTCCCCAAGTTAAAACATGCTTCAGTTTGTATGAATCTCTAGTTGGTTGCATTTACGTGAACCAATTTGAAATCCCAAGTCCCATTACCACTATCAGCTCCAATTGAGATAAATAAACTTAATTGTTCATCAATTCACAAACGGATCTCGCCCTTAACTCGATTATCAGCCACGCAGCGGGAATCACACTAAACCGAAGCTTTAGTGGCGAGCCGATTCTGTGGTTCGTCTCTGTTTGCAGACAGTGTTTTTTTCAACTGTGTCTTGTTTTGAGTTTGAGTTAAATTCACGGGTAAAGTCTACTTTTAGTCCCTTACCTTTCCGGTTTGTCCTACTCGGGTCCCATTTTAAGAATTTGCATCATCTGAGTCCTTTAGCTTTGATTTTGTCCCAATTAGGTCCTACTGTTAATTTTTCTGTTAAGTCATACGTTAAATTAATTCTTTTACCAAAATGCCCATTTTTAACTAACCCCTGATTTAATAAAATTTGGACAAAATAGCCCTTACTTTCTCTCTTTACTCCATCTATTCATCATCTCTTCATCTCCCTCCCCGATGAGAGCATCGGCGCAGGCCTCGCCTTCGTTATCCTTCCCGATTCCGACTTCATCGGCGCCGGCGGTGCCTCTCTCGGACTCCTGGACGACAAGGGACAAGCGTCCGGCTTTGTCGCCGTTGAATTCGACACGCAAATGGACGTCGAGTTTAAGGACATTAACGGGAATCATGTGGGTTTGGATCTCAACAGCCTGGTCTCTGTTCAGGTGGGTGATTTGGACGCCGTTGATGTTGATCTCAAGAGCGGCGATCTAGTCAATTCATGGATCGAGTACGACGGGGCGACCCGTGTTTTGAATATATGGGTTTCCTACTCCAATTTGAAGCCCGGAGCCGATGATGTCGATCAATTTGGACCTCGATCAATCGTCGACGATTTCATGTCGTCGGATTCTGGGTCGACTCGGGGAGCACGGAGATCCACGATGTCAGTGGTGGAGCTTCAGCGCCGGTCGCTAACTCGGGCGCCGCCGGGTCAAACCCGCCGCCACCGCAGCTGGTTAGTCCAACGAATGAGACGACCAACACGGTCAAAGCGCCGCCGCCGTCATTGGCTCCGGTAGGTGCGAATTCGGCCTCGAGCGCTCAGCAGAAGAGTAACAAGTCGTCTCCTGGTTCAATTTCGAGCCCCGGCGCGGTGGCCGGGGTGGTCACCGCCGGGGCTTTCTTCTTAGCGCTGAGGAACGACCGGTGAACCCCATGACTGATTGAGTGAAGCTTCAATTCAAGTTGGGTCTAGAGAGGAAAAAAATTGTAGGGCTTATATGTATATACGTTAAAAGTTTAATGACCATAATTCTAGTAAATACGTAATTAGATTATAATTGTAGGGTATTTAAGTAAAATAACAAGGAAAACGGAAAATTTAATGGAAAAACATAACGGAAGGACTTGAATGGGACAAAAATCAAAGCTAAAGGACTCAGATGATGCAAATTCTTAAAATGGGACCCGAGTAGGACAAACCGGAAAGGTAAGGGACTAAAAGTAGACTTTACCCTTAAATTCACCCTAAAAGCAAACATATTTTCACGGTGCGTCAAACCATGTCCTCCGGTTTTTCATCGTTCACTAAATTTTTTTTCACTCCTCAGTTAAAACATATCAAGTGAATAAGAATTCTCATTTTTTGCTACTTTGAACCCCCTATTGTCCGCGAAAGATTCGGTCACTAGACTTTTAGTATTGAGTAAATTACAAAAAACCCCATGATGATTGGTAAAATCTTCAATTTGTTCCCTCTATTTTTAAAAATCAACAGTTACCTCCTGAGGTTTAGTGAAATCTTCAGTTACCCCTTTGGCCGCATATGGTGTTAGTTGACTCTTAAGGATTTTAGTACTAGTTACACTAACTATACTCTGAAACATTTAAGGGCAGCCCGTGGTCACTTGTCTCGTAGCAGCATGGGTTCGCTTGCGTTTCTGCGGCCTAAGCTCGTTGTGTCGTGACCGACCAGAAACAACGGCGACTAGGTAGGCTGCCGGTTTGAGAGGAGAAAGGAGAGAAACAAAATGTTTGGGTTGAAGTATTATTGTAAGAAATATGAGTGACAATAAGAACAGTTAACCCTAAAATTCTTAACGGTCAACTAATAACACAAACGATCAAGGGAAGTAACTGAAGATTTCACTAAACCTAAGGATGTAACTTTTGATTTTTTAAAATAGGTAAACTGAAGATTTGACCACACCACATGGGGGTTTTGTATTAGTATTTCAAGATTATTCAATTCAAATTTTAATAAAGAAAAATAGTTTTAAAATATTCAAATATATATTTAAAAAATTTAGATTTCAAATTATGACACACATATGAAATATTTAATTTTCAGTGTCTAAACATTTGTGAAAAAAAATCATAGACTAAATCTTGTGATCTTCACAAAACAAATGTCTAATTTTGTACATACTGAGTATAATCTAATTCTCGTATATGATTTTTTTTATCTATTATTTTGGCGCAGAAATTAAAGATTTTGTAATTAAATGATAAATTAAAATTTATTGTTTTAAATTACTTTTTTTAGATTTTTCTTAGTAAGTTTTTTTAATAAAAATTTGAGTTAAACATAATATTAAAATATTTTGCTAGTCAATTATTGTAGAGTATATTTCAATCATGTTCAATTTTGGATTATCGAAGAAACATTTCTTAAAGAAACCATTTAAGAATACTTTTACCTTATTACTCTTAATTTCTCTTTTCCGCTGAAAAATTACTTTTATACTCCATTATACTCACTCTGTTCTAAATATTTTTATCACAATATCAAAATATTTTAGTACCAAATGAAATGACATTTTTTCACTTTTATTTTATTTTAGTCTATTTTTACCCTTGCAAATGCACCCACTCAAAGAGTATAGGAAATGGATTGTAAGGGGTGAGAATGAGTTTGGAAGGGGTAATGATAGAAAGTTATGTAAAATGAGTTAATAACCAAATAAAATCTTTAGTTATGCTAAAAAGTAATAAAATGACTATACAGTTAAGACGAAGAAGTATAACAATTTTATTTCATTATGCACAAGTCTTTGATAATCATTAATTTTAATATATAACTAATCAAATGCTTAAATCTTTTTGGAATGGGAGTGCTTAAATAGATATAGAAAATAAAAATACATTTAAATATATGATAAAAAGGTAAAATTGATGTGAATAGTTTATTTTTCAAAAAATGAAATATATCAATTTTTGAAATATAGAGTAAAAAAGAAAGAAAAAACTACTCCATATGAACTAATCATCCATCCGAGAAAAATTATATATATCTTCTTTTTGGATTATTCTTAAAAAATTATACATTTACTTAAATGAAACTTCTCTTACCAAAATTACTAAAATATACTCCATATTTTATGATTTATTTACATTTTTTATTTCACTTTTTGTACTACCTCAACTTAAGGTAATTATATCAAAATACATAAAACCATAATCCATCTTTCATTACTATACTAGAGCTTTTCTCAAAAGAGGTGCAATTTTTAAGTTTATTTACATAATAAGGGTAGTTTTAATTTTATTTACTTAATTAGGGTAGTTTCTCCCTTTACTTCACGTAGGACTTCCCACATCATCAACCTTCATAATCGCATAAATATGATTTGCACATCCACCCAGCCACATATGACTATTTACTTGCAACGTAGGTTTATATTTTGCCAATAATGGCTAACGACATTGGATCTCTCATCCTCAAGCGCACCGACCCCTCCACACCGCCACCCATTATCCACTACCACTTCCCTCTATGGAACCGTGGCCAAATTCCGTTGTAAAATCTTCGATGCAATCAGCGCGGCGCCGGTTCGTGCCACTGCCACGAACTCCATAAAGCAGATGCCATGAGTGATGGCGCATCCTCCTAAACCCACCACACGATTAAGCCGAAAAAAGAGAAATTGAAGGGAGTAACATTATTGTCATATTATTGTCATGTCAGAGAAGCTTTCGGATATGCTAATAGAACATTGGATAACATGATTGTAATAGCAAATTGTGGGGCTAATAGCTTACTGGTCGATTTGCTTCACTCAACAGTCTAAAAAACTTAGGAATATGCAGTTCCAACATTTCTTGATTGGTCAATTAACGATAACAATATAACTGCGCGAGTGATATGCAATAGAATTCTGATTCATGTCCTTGAGATTGAATCTTGAGGCCAAAGACAATTTTGCCGCCACTCTGTTTAGCTTATCTCGAAACTTTGGTCAAAGTTCTATGACATTTTAAAAGGAAAATGCCAATATATATATTAAAAGAGAACATCAATTCAAACTCTGAGAGAGAGTAAGAACTGAGCAAAAGTTCTATGACATTTGCAAATAATGAAGAGGAAGGTTCTGCTTCTTGAACTTGCCTTGACATGTAGATGTAGTTGTTTCCATTCCATTATTTGTTCTTTCTTTTTCTTTGATCTGTTGCTGATTTATTCGCTCCGTTTTTGGCATCTAAATAATTTGTTTACTAATTGGTGAGGGCCAGGGGCTTGGGCCCGGCGGCCCATGCCACGGGCCGGCTCCAGGCGTTGCGGCCCACGGAACCTGAGGGCACAGCCAGGGCTTTAGGCCGGGCCACTCAGCCAGGGCTTTAGGCCGAGCCACTATCCTTGGCTTGGAGTTATAGTACCCCTTCACAATGAGCGGATGACACCTGTCCCCCAGCCCATACCATTGCCCATACCATTGCCCATACCGCCCCAACCCCTATAAATACCTTCATGCACGCCTCGTCTTACCCACGAAAACTTAGACAGAATCCCCTTACTTTACTCTCAACTTTCTGCGCCTCTACTTTGTGAAGTGAGAATCCGACAGCGTCGGAGAGTTGTGCAGTGCTTATCCGGAGTTGGAAACAGATATCGAGGGAGAGGAGCAACAAGGACAAAGCAACCAGCCGAGCCACTTTCCACCTCACCATGTCCGGATTCTTCCCCTTCGGGAGGCCCGCCTTTTCGGATAGCCTTTCAGGTATGATTCTCTAATCCCAATCTTATTTCTAATTAATGTTAATCCTTTGGCATTAACACTAATTAATGTGTTATGCTTATTTTACGATGTTTTCGTAGCAGAAGGAGAACAATGGTTTTGTGATTGCTTTTCCTGATCTCTCCAAGTAACTACGAATTCAATTCCAATATAACAGGGTTGATGATGATACATGGAAAGTCCTGCGTGGGTGCAAGAAGAGAACTACCCTATTTAGATAAATAAAATTAAAACTACCCCTATTCTGTAAATAAAATTTAAAATTGTACCTATTCTAAAAATAATTCTTCATTATCGATACGAAAAATCTTACAGTATTCTTCTAGAGACTCCCAGTAAAAACAACGGCGTCCCCCGGACGCAACTTTTTCACCGCTGAATTTTAATCACGGTTTTCTTCATCCCCATCGCTCCTGCCTTTCCCATTAAATACCTTCCACTTGCACTCTTCTTCTTCCCAAAAAGCTGCTCTCATCTTTCTATCCAAACCTTGCTGCTGCTCGTTATCATTGCCAATCGCCATGGGTAATTTCTTAGTCTAATCCTCCTTTTGTTTTGCTCTGTTGGTTTGATTTCGCATTTGTTGACTTGGATCTGTTTGATTTCCGCAGCTTCGCAGAAGAAGATCAAGATCGGAATCAATGGTACGTAATTTATCATTTGGTCACGCTTTCGATCCGTTTAGTTTCTTTTTTAGTTTCGAATGGTGGAATGATGCTCTCGTGTGGCTGTGTTTGTGTTTAGGTTTCGGAAGAATCGGTCGCTTGGTTGCCAGAGTTGCTCTGCAGAGGGACGATGTTGAGCTCGTCGCTGTCAACGATCCCTTCATCACCACTGATTACATGGTAATGGCAGTCACTCGGAAGTTGTGTTTTGAGTTTTTTTTTTTTTTCTTTCCAGAGCGTAGTTATATCGTAAATGATTTGCTAATCGGATCTGAGTCCACGCAGACCTACATGTTCAAGTACGACAGCGTCCACGGCCAGTGGAAGCACCACGAATTGAAGGTCAAGGACTCTAAGACTCTTCTCTTTGGTGAGAAGCCGGTCGCCGTTTTCGGATTCCGGTAAGAACTACGTTTCCTAGGACTTAGTCGTCGGATGCTTTGAACTTCTTGTTGGGAGTGTAGACTTATGATTCCATTTGGTTCTGTGTGCTATTTTAGCAACCCAGAAGAGATTCCGTGGGGTGAGACCGGTGCTGATTTCGTTGTTGAATCTACTGGAGTTTTCACTGACAAGGATAAGGCAGCCGCTCACTTGAAGGTTAGATTTGATTTGTTTTATTTCTTAAAACTGGTTTGTGCCTGATTGAAGATCTATAAGATTTGTAAAAATATGGTTCAGTTGAGTCGATTCGTTTGGCTTGTGTGCTTTCAAATGCGAGAGGGTTGGGAAATCAGTATGTTTAGGTCCTTTAGGGACTGGTCTTCTGTGATTTGCATGGTATCCCTGTTGAAATGAAGATTTATTTGATTTGCTACAGGGTGGTGCTAAGAAGGTTGTCATCTCAGCACCCAGCAAGGATGCTCCCATGTTTGTTGTGGGTGTCAATGAGAAGGAATACAAGCCTGAATTGGACATTGTTTCCAATGCTAGCTGCACCACCAACTGTCTTGCTCCATTGGCCAAGGTTTTGCCATTGCCATTTGGTTTCTAGCATCTTCAAAATAACATATACAGATACTTGATGATTTACCATGAATTTGCTGACAGGTTATTAATGATAAGTTTGGAATTGTCGAGGGTCTCATGACCACTGTCCACTCAATCACTGGTAAGTGTTGGGTTTCGGTGCTGGAACAAAATTGTGGTCCAACAGTTGTTAATATTGAGTTTTTTTTTACTGATTACGCTTGGGGTTCTGTTTTCTGGATTCAGCCACACAGAAGACAGTAGATGGACCTTCAGCAAAGGATTGGAGAGGTGGTAGAGCAGCTTCCTTTAACATCATCCCTAGCAGCACTGGCGCTACCAAGGTACACTTATTTTACAAGATCAGCTATTGTACAGATCTGGGTTAATGGTTCAAAACCAGTTATAAGCTGTTTGGGAGCAATTCACTCCCATCTGATGATACTATAGGTTTTCTTAACTATAATCTTCTACATTGATCTTTGTTGCTAGGCTGTCGGAAAAGTTCTGCCTTCTTTGAATGGCAAGTTGACTGGAATGTCTTTCCGTGTTCCGACTGTGGATGTCTCAGTTGTTGACCTCACTGTCAGGCTTGAGAAGGCAGCATCTTATGATGACATTAAAGCTGCCATCAAGTGAGTTTAGTTATTCATCTTCTGTCAAGCTTATCTACAGACCTAGTGATTGTTGTGGTTCATTATTTCACATCATTCCTGCTGGTCTTTAGGGAAGCATCCGAAGGCGATCTCAAGGGAATTATGGGTTACACCGATGAGGATGTTGTGTCTACCGACTTTGTTGGGGATAGCAGGTACATTATACTCTTGCCCTTTAAGCCATATTTAAATTCTAGATTACTAGCATTTAAAAGTGATCCTAATGTGTGCTTGATCTCATCAGGTCAAGCATCTTTGATGCCAAGGCTGGCATTGCTCTAAGTCCCAACTTTGTGAAACTGGTCTCCTGGTATGACAATGAATGGGGTTACAGGTAAAGAAAACCAACCAATATTTCTTGACATCCATGTTATCGCTTCCTGCAACGTAGCCCTATCATTTCCTTGCTTACGATTGTGTAATTGCTTCTGCAGTTCTCGTGTGGTTGATTTGATTGTCCACATGGCTGCCTCCTGCTAGTCTGCATCATGCTGTAAGCGTTACCTGTGTTGGTCCAAGAATTTCAGGCTGGTTGAGTGTACGAGGCTTAGACATGGTTACAGTCGCAGCGTAACTGGCTTGAGAATAAAGCTTGTGTATTGCTTATTTCTGACGTTTATTGTGTTTTCCATTTTATTTCTTTGGTAGTCAGTTCCAAGGTACGAAATATTGTCTAGTCTTGGCCGGTACACCAGTGATGGTGGCCGTGAGACCTCACGGAACGATACTCATCATTTTCATTTGGTCTGTATCGGCCTTTAGGGCTACTGGCTTAGACATGGTTGCAGTCGCAGGGTTTACTGGATTGAAAATAAAGTAAGCTCGTCGATTGCTTGTTTTTGAAATTTTGGAAATTTTTATGTTGTCCATTCCATTTCTGGAGTAGTCGCTTCCAATGTACCTGTACATGTCTTGGCCGGTATACTTGTTTCATTTATACTTGTTTCATTTCGGTACCGCCCATCATTTTCATATCGGCCTTGGTCTCAGCCTCGTATCGGCGTTTCGGTCTTGCTGGCACACTGGTGAAACTCTTGAAATCGCCGGTATGATCGAAACTCTTGAAATCGCTGGTATGATCTGAAAAGGTAAAATTTAAATAAGTAAATCGTCACATCACCACCGTGATATTTTCTGTCTGTATGTTCGGAATATAAAATATATCTACTGATACGGCGATACCGTTTGATACTGTTTTGTACCATTAAACCATACAATATCTGATACCTATGATATTTGAGAAAAAAAGAAAAGAAATAGAGATTGTGGTCATATTGAAGTTATTGTCCCCCTCAGTAAATGTACGGCGGGCAATTTACAACCAAAAGCCCATCCTTCTAATGACAACCTTACCCATTATACACATATACATAATTGTCGGGGAGTTTGGGCGGTTTGTAAATAAATCATATTTTCTCTTGTGTTTTTTTTGTAAATAAATCATATGTTCTATTTAATTAGAGGATAATTCTCTTACAATTGTTGTGGCGGATTTTGTAAAATATTCATTGATGGGTTTTGATGAGGTATGAGTGGTTGTATGTAAATCATATGCTCTCTTTTATGTTTTTGTTATTATTTTGTTTATATTTAATTAAAGGACAACTCTCTTATTTTCTCTTAAATTTATGTTTTTGGCACGTCGATCTCAAACATTTTAAAGTTAATTTAATGAACAATTTTCCTACTGTTTTAAAATGAAAAGTAAATTCACCTCCCCAATATTTGTGTGTTGCAATATATAATCTTACTATTGTTTTTCAATTTTCATAAATAAAAAAAACTCACTACATGTTATTTAATTCACATATAATAAACATTTTTTTTGCGTTTCACCTTAATTCATATTTGCTCTTTTAACACCAATTATTTGAATGAATATGATTAAACAATGTAAACTTACGTTGGAGAATTACATATTTCAGTGATAAACAAGTCAAATAATTTCTTTGCACGCACAATTCACTTATATTTATCTGTTGGCTTTTGGTATATGCAAACAAAACCTCATGTACATTTCCATCCCAAAACTTATTAAAATATACTTTTGATTTCTTTTTGTATCATATAAACCTTAAACATTATGTGTGTTATAACTCAACCGGTTCACTTTTACTTTTCTAATACCATTGACATGAACGAAAATGAATTGTACATTTTCTTTATAGCTCTTTAAGGTTTTGTTCGTGATTAATTAAAATAAATTTTAAACTTTTAAAACTTAAATTTTTACTCCGATTTTTATCTTTGTTGTTTAAAGACTCAAACTAATTCTAGAACTTTTCTTAACTAACACAACATAGCTTTACAATGATCTTTAACATTATAAGTGTAGATGATTTTAAATCTCTTCATAGCTTTCATTTTATCTTTCAATTTAATCAAAATAATGTAAAATAACAATATCAGATTGACATGATGTTAACTTTTTATCATGATACCGAATTAAATATGTCCTATTATATATGTAAAATTTTGGTTCAGTTATAAACATTTTTCTGTCGCAAAGCACAAATTGGCTTAACAACCTGGTTTAAGAACAGGTACAAGCTCAAGGGTGGCTTCAAAGGGAAAGGGTCCCTTGGTCCAGTACAACACCTGAACCCTGTGATTCTCAAGGGGTGACCCAGGAAAATGCAACAAGCGGACCCTTTGTGGAAAGTTGTATCCAAGAAGGAGGAAAGTAGTCTTAGTTGTGTTCTACACCACACAAAATTAACAACAAAATAACAATCAAAATTTATTCAATTTCCCAGAACCTAACCTTTTCCCTCACAAGTTCCAGCTCATTTTTAAATTGTTGTTTTGTTATATAACATGTTTTTTCGTTTTCTTTTCTTTTCTTTTTTTGAAAAAAGCAACTACCTATATTATTAACAAGGTTTTTGTTACCCGTGTTTCACAACGGGATCATTTTGATATTACGATATGAAATTTTTTATGTTTAATTTTTTATATTAATTTTTATGTTTAAAAAATTATTTTGAAGATTATGAAAGATGAATTTGAAAGATTAGGAAAATATTTGTAAGCTAAACATCAAAATTAAAGAGTTAAAAATAAAAGAGAAAAATCATATTTAACGTGGACATATTTTTATTAGAAGATTTTACCCATAATTCTATTTTGAGTCTAAGATGTTATTTTTAATAAAAGAAGAGACACAAAAAAATGGCGAAACCGATTTCAAAAAGAAAGAGTAAGGCCTCTTCTGGGAAAAATGTCCTTTTTACCATCAATGTTTGGCCTAAAGTCTTTTTTTTTACCATTATTTTAAAAAATGGTCTTTTTTTGCCATCGATATTATGCGTTTGAACCATTTTTGCCACCATCTTTACTTTTTGGTCTTTATTTACCATTAGGTAGTTAACGGGAAGAATATTCCGTAACGGACTAACTTTTTATAATCAATTTGACCCCCAAACTTTCAAAACTGAAAATAATAACCCTAAATTTGTAAAATGTTACAATCCTACCCCCTCTTTCGGCGACGCCCTTCTCTCCTCCACCTTCCTCCCACCTTCGCCACCTTGTTCCGCATCTTCTCCACCGCCTGAACTCTTCTCCTCTAGCTTCCTCTGCATCCATGTTGTACATTTTAATCCACAATTCTCTCTAATTGAATCCACTATTAACAAGGAAAGAGATCTGGTTAGGATAGGGACAAGAACGGAGGAGGAGCCTCTGCGAGCATCTTTGCTCCGTCGCCTCTGTGAAAGAAACTTTAGGGTGAATTTGTCAAATTTAGAAACTTTAGGGTATAATATAGAGTTATTTTAACGGAGAGTGGCAAACGGAGACCGAAACAATAACGTCGATGGCAAAAAGACCGGTTTTTAAAATAATGACAAAAAGAACTTTTTGGCAAATCGTTAATTGCAAAAATGGACCTTTTCCCGCCTCTTCTGCAACAAACCTATAGGAGGGATATCAAAATATGAAGCAAATGCAAAAAAGAAAAATGAAAAAAAGGGAAAGCAAACCTATATTATGCACCAAAACAGTCAGCTAAGCAAATTAAGAAGTAAATTGTTTTAGTGAAGGAATCTTATATTACCATTCAAAAAGAAAGTAGAGTTTTGTAGTAGAAGATTATTTGGTAAGTTTTAAATGTAAATTTTTCTATAAAAAATGAAATATTATGTAACTTTTGGACACAACAAAAAGGAAAATATTGTAAAAGTTTGTGATAGATGGAGTATAAAATTAAATGTAGAGAATAATATTTTTAAGAAATTTTAAGTGGTCAAATCAAAATATTGAAAATATTTGTATTAATGTTCAAGAAGAATGAAAATTATTGAAAATTATAAGAGAAAAGAAAGAAATTATGTCATTAATGAAATATATATATATATATATATATATATATATATATATATATATATATATATATATATATATAACGTCCATCAAGTTCACTACAACTTTCCGCACCCAACAAAACTTTCAAAATTTTGTTCACACAACGTTCATATAAATGTTAGATAGTTAATAAAAGTGCAAAAAAAGAACAGAAAACAATTGTTGAATTGTTCAAATTGGAAGATTAAGAATGCTTGAGGCCAATGCTTAAAAATAAATGAAAATTAGATGCAAGAAGTAAGCTATCATTTTTTACAAAAATATTCAGACATTTCAGGATAAGTGGTAAGGAATAAGTTATTATGTGGGAAATAAAAGCAAAAAAAAAAAAACAATAAAATGAAATAAAATGTTCAAATTAATTAGAAGATTAAAAACATTTAAACATTTTGGTGTAATTGCAAAAGAGATGAAAATAAAATGTATGAAAATAGTTCCAAATAATAAACAAAAGTAAAAAAACAAATGAGCTCACATTTTTACCCTACATCCAACCACACTCTAACAAAAACTCAAATATTCATCTCATGTTTGTAAATATTATGTATATTTAAACATTTAGAAGATTGAAAACATTTAAACATTTGGGCCTAATTGCAAAAGAGATGAAAATAAAATGTATGAAAATAGTTATTCAAATAATAAACAAAAGTTTTAAAAAATGAGCTCACATTTTTTACTCTACTTCCAAACACACTGTAAAAACTCAAATCTCTTTTCATCTCATGTTAGGTATATAGGTTGTGCTCTTTAACACAAAAAAACAACAAACCACCACCAATTCAAATTTTCATCAATCCCAAAAACTTTCACTCTCACTTTTCTCTCTCCAAAATTCAATTTGTTGTTACTTTTTTTTACCAAATATGCTACAAAGAATACAATGTGTATAATAGGGGGGGTTCAAACCTCCCATTTTGGAGGTGAGAATTTTCGATTCTCATCTCAGGAAATAAGGTGAAATTCATGTCTCTTTTTCGGACTTGAGATGAGAAACCGGCCCGTGAACGTGAGAAGTGAACGTGAAACAAGGTTGGGGGTGAATGTGAACCCGGTGTGGAGACAAGTGGGGGAGCATGAGGGCCCCATGGGAAGTGAAGCCAAGTGACGGGCGCCTGGTTTTAGGCGCCAAGTTTAGGGGTGAATGGCCGAATTTTTCGGTGAAAATTTTTCACTCACCCCCAAGGTTTGAAGCCTCATAATATTAACAAGTCTTAATTCATTATGTTTTACTTTAATTTGGTTCATTATGTGCAGCGACTGTGGTAAATAATCAAGAAGAAATCTCCTATGATTTCTCATTCAAACATCGCGATCTAACTATGAAGGTGAGGAGGGTTGCTCCTATAAAAAAAACACCAAGAACAAAAACAAGCACCAAAATTTACATGGCTTACAAGTTACAAGCCCCCAATTTTCGAGCATCCTCCCATACAAACACACCAATGTAAATTGTCACGACATTTCATGTCGTGATCGTGTAAAGATTAATTGGATGGTCCCGTGTCTTCGTGGTTTGCCGCCTATGGTGTAATGAGAGGGCGACAGTAGCATTGAGGCATGGTTATGCCTTATGCTACAGTCTGGCCGAGTCAGGTCGGGAGGACTTGACCATGAAGGAGATCCTAGTTGTATAAGGCACAACTGTTCGGGAGTTACCGCGACTTCCCTGATGAGCCCATGGCAGAGCGAAACCAGTTGGAACACATATGGTAAGGCTGGTCTAGGAGGTATCATCTATGGCCTCGGGACGCCGCATGGGCGCTATGGGCTACGCTGGACTCTAGGCACGTGACAAAATACATACATTAGCTTGAATAATCTCCATACCTATGGGTGTGCAACAGTTCGATCTGAACCTTAAAAACTGGTAGATTGAACCAATTCGATTTTTTGGTTCAATGCGGTTTCAATTATGAGGTTTGGTTTTTTATTACCAAAAAAATCAAATTTGTTTATTTTTGTATTTGGTTTTTGTTGATATTGTTTTCATATTTTTAGACCTTTTTTGGTGTTGTAATTGTTTTATTTTATTGAAGAAATTTAGGGAGGTGATAGAAAAAAAAATAAATAAAAATTGATTAAATCTCGGTCTGCCCAATTTGTTTGGATTTCTTGGTTTTTAACCGAACCCAACTAAACAGGTTCGGTTTCGTTTTTTCTGTTTCACAACTCAATTTGATTCGGTTAAAATCGACCGACAGAATGCGCACCCCTATGACGATAGCCACCCACTTGTCTTCACTTTATGATTTATTTAGCGTGAGCTCAAACATCACCCACCCAACATGTGTGGCTAACCCTCTGTTGCCAAGTCTTCACCTGCCACATTTCAAGCAAACAAACCTCTCCACGAGTCACCCCCACGCACAATACAACAACCTGAGCTCATACAACCTGCAAAATAGACGAAAAAAAAAATAATAATCAGCTACAGCAGCGAACCTATGACAAAATTGACGTGGGGATAATTTTATTTAGCGTTGAAAGTTTTGTTGTTTTTAAGGTATTTAATCAATTTTTTTTCATATATATGTCAAATAATTTGTATGTGTATCATAATTTGCAACATATATTTAACAAATATTTTTTTTCTTTTTTCTTAACTATTTATTTTAGAAAAACTTGAGTGGAACACTGCTACAAAAAACATGAAAATCAAATGAATCAATTATTATGGAACGTAGAGAGTATAAGTTTTCGGGTAGAATCATGAGCCCAACAAGAGCCCAATCCATATCTTCTACTCGTCTTCACACAAAGGAGTAGGGAGGTCAAAAACTGACTCAATCCGAGTAACATGGCCGAACCCGAACTGACCTAACACGGATTAATCAAGAAAGTTAACGACCCGAAACCCGAATGACATGAACCTGAACCCAACTTGAAATAAGCTCAATCTGATGGCTACCCGAACCCGACCTAATCAACCCGAACTCGACCTGACTCGAAAGCAGCTAACCTGAAATGACCCGAACCCGATTAACCCGAATCCAACCCGATTAACCCGAACAATATGCAGTCTCAAATTTTGTTGGATCAATGTCTAATGTCCAATTTTGTCGAAGGGATATCTAATTTTCAATTTTGTTTGAGGAATGTATAATCTCCAATTTCTAATTTATTTGAACGAATTTCAATATCCAATCTTGTTGGAGCAATGTGAATTTTCAAATTTGTAACCAAATCCAATTTTCAAAGTTGTTAGAGGAATGTCTAATCTCCAATTTTATTAGAGGAATGTCTAATTTGTAAAATTGTTGGAACAACATCCAATTTGTAAAATTGTTGTGATAAATTGACAATGTCAATTTCTAATCTTTTGTAACAACGTGGAATATCTAATTTTCTTGGAACAATGTCCAATTTTCAATTTTGTTAGAGGTATGTCTAATTTTTAATTTTGTTTGAGCAATGTCTATTTTCCAAAATTATTGGAGCAATGTCAAATTTTGAAATTTGTTGTGATAAATTGACAATGTTCACTTTTAAATTTTTTAGAACAATGTGCAATCTCCAATTTTGTTTGATCAATGTCTAATGTCCAATTTTGTTAGAGAAAGTAATTTTCAATTTTGTTCGTGGAATGTCTAATCTCCAATTTTATTGGAGAAATGTCTAATTTCTAATTTCTTTAAACGAATTCCAATATCCCATCTTGTTGAGTGATATCAATTTTCCAATTTTGTAACCAAGGCCAATTTTCAATTTTGTTGGAGGAATGTCAAATCTCCAATTTTATTGGAGGAATATCCAATTTCCAAAAAAATTGTGTTAAATTGGTGATGCCCAATTTCTATTCTTTTATAATAATGTGGAATCTCCAATTTTGTTAGAGCAATGTCAAATTTTCAATTTTTTTGAGGAATAATTTCCAGTTTTATTGGAGGAATGTCTATTTGAAAAAATTATTTGAGCAATGTCTAATTTCAGAAATTGTTGTGAACCGAACTTGGATCCGAAGAAACCCGAACTTGAAACGAAGAAACCCGACCAGGACTGAACCCGAAACAACCCTAAATCCGAATGACCTGAACTGAAATAAGCTTGACCCTATGGCAACCCAAACCCAAATAGCCCAAAACCCGAACCGAACTGACCCGAAATCAACTCGAAGTAACTTGAACCCGAAATGACCCGAACCAACCCAAACTTACCCGAAAATAGATCAACCCGAAACCCGAATGATCCAACCGAAACCCGACCTGAACCCGACCTGACCCGCCTGATTGACATCGATCCCTACACAGAATGCACCCCTCATGGTCGGCGCTACCTTCGGCCCGCTTTCTTCCCACACAATTGTCGCTCCATTCATCCGTAACTCCACCCACCGTCACTTCGTAGAGAAGCTGAGAATTTACTACGACGGAGGCCGTAGTAAACCCATTTACTGCGGCCTATTGCGGCCTCCGCCGCAGTAAATGTCGCGGTAAATGACATTTACTGCGGCGGAGGCCGTAGTAAGCGGATTTCTCTACGTAGTGCATGTCACATCGTCACAACCGGGGAGGTGCTGGAGTTAGAGATAGATCCAACCCATTTACCCTTGTCATTGGCGCCGTCGAGCGAAGTCTTCTGCGAGGAGCACCCCTCCGATTCTTCATCCATGGGCTGATTCGTCATCCATGGGAGTCTTCGTGTTGCTGCAATTTAGAGCTGATGCGAGACGACAGACGGCAGACGACGGCAACGGAAGGACAACGAAGACGTGATCATCGATCTTTTTCAATTGAGTTTACCAAAAACTGGGATTTGCGGTGCTGGTGCGGTGGCCTTCTGCTGCCGGTGAGTTTCGGAAGCGGACTTGGGTCCAGCCAGTAGTGCGACGGCCGGAGGTTCCAACGGTGGTGGTTGGAGCGGCTAAAGATGGCTAGAACAGCGAATCGAAGCACTTAAACTTGGAAAAGTGGTGACGGTTTTTGGCTGAAATTCTCTTCGTCGGAGCATCTCCAGCGACGTGAAAGGGTGGTTCGTCTCTTCATGGCGGAGCTAAAGGTGGTGGTTGTTAGTAGCACAAGGGTCTGGAGATGGAAGGAGGTGGAGAGGCCGATGGTTTGGAGAGAGAAGGAGGTGGAGATAGATGGTGGTTGGGTTAGTGGTGGAGAATGGAGGAAGAGGAAAGGTTGGGGTTGGTTTTGTAACTTTTGAAATTAGTTGGGGTTTACTTGGAAATTATTAAAAAAGAAAGGTTAAAATCAATTTTCAATATACATTTACATAATTGCCCTTAATTAAACAGTGGTTTTAACAGAAAATGTAACAAAATGACCCCTTTAGGACAAAACAATAAGCTAAGGGATTAATATGAGACGAATTCCTAAAACAGGACCAAAATAGCACTACGTGAAGAAGACCAATCTTACTGCGGTCCTTACTGCGATTTGGGCCGCAGTAAGCTCAAAGACGCAGTAAACCGACGCAGTTAATGGCAGTAAGCTTTACTGCGGCCAACGCCGCAGTAAGCCATTTTCTAGGGTTTTTTCATCCGTCCCTTCCTTCATTTTTTGCATCTTCTTCAATCCTTCTTCTTCATCATCGTCTCCTCCTCCTGTTCTTCATCTTCTTCTTCTTTCTTTTCATCATCATCATCTTCTTCCGTCTTCTTCTTCTTCTTCTTCTTCTTCTTCTTCTTCTTCTTCTTCTTCTTCTTTCTTTCTTTACCGCCACTTGCTCCTCCTTGACCGCCGGTTTCTGGGTATTTCTGGGAAAAGGTGGATGAATCCGGATGAAATTCATCCGGATTCATCCACTTTTTTTTTTAATTATTTAAAACGGTTACTGCGGCCTCGTGCGTGGTGAGGCCGCGACGCACCACGACCTCACCGCAGTGTTCGAGATATCTGCGTCCATTTTTACTGCGGTATTCACTGCGGCCCTCGCCGCAGTGGGTACCGCGAGCCAACTGCGTTGAGGGCCGCAGTAATCGCCCTCCCCTCCACGTAGTGTAGGACACACATCAAAGTTAAGGGACTATACGTGTACTTTACCCATTTGTTTAACTATGACCTTGCCGTCTTGCCAAAATATTTAGTTTTAATTGTTCATTTTTGTATTAAGTTTTAGTTGTTCGCTCTTGTATTAAGTTGTTTGTATGTGTCTAATTCTTTTATTATCATATTAGTTGTTAGTTGTCTCTTGAGCTAAAGCTTAATTTATTTATTTAATTAGTTGTATTGGTAAGTTTCTTCTATTTATTTTCTTTTGATTTTAGTGTCTTTTAATTGGTGAGTAAAAATTAGTTATCTCATTAATTTTCAATTGATTGCTTTAGTATTATTTTTAAGTTATGCTAACAAGCAAAAGAAGCTGTATGTTTTTCTTTAAAAAAAGCTCTAACTGGAACTAAAGATCAAGACCAATTCAAGGACCTAAAAATAATCAAGTACATGAAAAGGTTAACATAGAATGTTGTATTGAACATTGAGTACTAGATGTATGTATTAATTTGCAATATTAATCTAAATTTGAAGGATTTCTTTTGTACACATTGTTCTTATTCCGCTGATGGTAATTGACTCAACAAATATTAAGCTATATGTTGGCCCCCAACATCAAATTTATGGTTCCGTCACTATTTGGACACTCTTTCATTTAAATTTTGTTATGTAATGACTTTTGTAGGTCTACTTGATTTAGGTCCATTATCAAAATGAATATATGGAAAGTGCTTAATGGAAGAGTGTACAAGTAACGATCCAAAGTACCTGTCCATAGCATTTCCATATTTTTTTTCTTTGATTAGAACATTTACCTAATTAAGTACTACTTTCGTCCCTAAAAAATAGTTTTTTTTTCAGTATTTACTTCATGATTTTATTTCTTCAATTGATATACAGGGTCAAATAATTTAGATGGAAAATATAGATTTATGTGCAGTTTCTAAGTATTTATTTTTTTCCATTTTTTAATGAGTTCATTTTAGGTTTGGGTTAAAATGAGCAATGCGCATGGCTGTGCATAAGCGATTCGTTAATTTACAAATTTGTCACGTGGGTTTTTTGATTAACAATGTTGTCGTGTTTGATTAGCATTAATTATTGGTCAGCATCATAGCTTATCTTGATCAACATCTCCGCAATAAATATTGATCTTTATGGCGATCAATATCTCCTTTCATTTGGTCAGCACTGTGTTTGATCAACATTAATGATCAACATGATGACTTGTCTTGATCAACATCGTCAGAATAAATGTTAATCTGCATGGTGATCAACATCTTCTTACACACGGTCAACATTGATCTGCATGCTGATCAACATCTTCTTACACTAGATCAATATTGATTTGCATGGTGATCAACATCTCTTTACACTTGATCAGCATCATTGTCGTGCTTGATCAACATCAGCACGACGACTTGTCTTGATCAACATCGCCAGAATAAATGTTGATCTGCATGGTGATCAACATCTCCTTACACCAGATCAGCATTGATTTACATGGTGATCAGCTTGTTCTTACATTTGATCAGTATAAAAAATCAGATCAACATGACTACCTATTTGATCATCATCGTTTTCTCCAGATTTCTTAAGTCATAATTTTTTTAAGTTTTTCATCATTTGCAAGTTTGGTTGTTATGGAGTTTCATTGCAGTAAAATTTTGGTAGTGGTTGTGTTGTTGAGTTGTGTTGGTTTGATTGGTAGAAGCAGATCTAAATTCACATTTGAATACGGAAAAATGGCGTCGGAAGTGATGGAAATGTCATGGATTCGGATGCCAGAATACGCGGCACGTCGTTGGAAGCGATGTAAGCGTCATCGAAGGCAATGGAAGCTTCGTCGAAGGTGATGGGAGCTTCGTTGGAAGCGTCATCGGAAGCGGGAGTGACACTTGTAATTTAGTTTATCTCTTATGCGGATACAGTGCGCATATGTGCATTGTATAGCTATCCTTCATTTTATTAATAATTTGAATCTTCCATAATGTTCAAAAAGAAACACATCAATTTTTCAGGATCGAAAAAAGTAATATGTTTCGAGTTTATTTTTAATAAATGGAATGGTACACGGGCTAAAGATATTTGCTTGCTGATTAGTAACGATAGTTAAAGTGGTTTATAGGAAAGAAACATCAATTGTGTGTCAAAAGCTGACCCGACCTGATTAACCCGCCCAAACCCGACCTGACCGAAAAAGTCAACGACCCTAAACCCGACCTGACCTGAACCTGAACCCGACCTGACCCGTAAACAGCTCGGCCCGAATGAACCCGTAACCCGAATGACCCGAACCCGAACCTGACCTGAAATCAGCTCAACCCGAAATGACCCGAAACCCGAATGACCCGAACCCGATGAACCCGTGACCCGAACCCGACCTGACCCGAATCTCAAACCTGATTAACCCGAATCCGAACCCGACCTGACCCGAATCCCGAACCCGATTAACCCGAATCCGAACCCTAAGGAACTCTAAATAAACTTTCATCATAACAAAACATAATAATCTAATGCATTATAGAGTTACTATCATCATAACAAAATAAACTACTATCATTCATTGTCTAAACTCCGAAGCAAGAAAATAGTAGTAAATAACGTCAATTGTGCACTAATGACCAACAACAATTGTAACAATGTATTGATGTCGATCTAACAAGGTATTGATATCGATCTAACAAGGTATTAATACTGATCTAACAAATTATTTGAGAAATATTTAATTTTCAATTTTGTTGGAATAATGTCTAATTTCTCTTCAATTATTTTAGAACAACTCCGCGAAATAGATTTATTTTAAACTCCAAGGAAAAGGGGAGAGGAAATTGTGTGAATAATTTTCTTAGTATATCATTGTTGTATATATTATATATATGTGAATATAAAATACGTAGTATTATTTATAAAGAATATAAATATAAAGAATAAAAGTTTAGTTTGAAAATTCAGCACGAACTTAGATCGACGAAACTCGAACTTGAACCCGTAGAAACCCGAACTTGGACTGGAAGAAACCTGAACTCGGACCGAAGAAACCCAAAATTTGACCCGAAGAAACCCGACTGGACCGGCTGAACCCGGACTGAAACAACCCGAAACCCGAATGACTGAACCCGAACCCGACTTGACCAAGTAAACTCAACCCGATGGTGACCTGAACCCGAATAACCCGAACCCGAACCCAACCTGACCTGAAAGCAGCTCAACCCGAAATGAACCGAAACCCGAATGACCCGAACCCGAACCCGACCTGACCCGAAAACAGTCCAACCCGAAACTCGAATAACCCGACCTGAACCCGACCTGACCCGCCCAATTGACACCCCTACATATAGAATATAAAAATGTATTTAAATATACTACTAGAAAATGTGTCAAAACCAACGGGCTATACCAACGGGCAATTTAGCCCGTTGGTATTAACCAAGGCTTGACATGTTGGAATTTTCACCGGTGAAACCTCAGCCATCTTCTGTCACGATACACCAACGAGTGAACCCTTAGTTCTCCCGGAACATAAATCATACCAACGGGCAATCCGTTGGTATGGTGAAACCCCGATTTCCAATTAAAAATGAAAAACATATTACCAACCGGTTGCCCGTTGGAAGTGTTAATCGTACCAACAGGCTGCCCGTTGGGATTGTCACTCGTACAAACAGGTGGCCTGTTGGTACTGTCATAGTTTCACAATTTATCCGTTTAATTCAATTAAAACAATGAATATATGTATGGTTTAAAACTTTATTTTTTTACAATATAAAATTGCTCAAACTTCAATGTGGTTAGAATTTTCTTAAAAATATAAATTTTATAATACAACAATTGTAATTAAGAACATAAAATTGAAGACAAACGCAAGTTAAAATAGAATAAGCGTAACTAATATTAAGATTCTAATAATATTGACACTAACTAATTGTTTCAATTTTTATATCAAAATTTGTTAAATAAGAAAACATTATTCAACAACATCATTTATTTATGATATTAAATGGAACAATTCAAAAAAATATTTTCACTTGTTAAATGGAACGATATTATTTGTAACTAGTTCTAATACCCGACTCCGTCACGGGTTTAATGAATTAATAATTATCAAAATCTTTAATGTATCAAATAACAATATATTCGGTGTAATCCAAAAAATATAAATGTAAAATACAGTAACTAATGAAAGTACATGCAATAGTAAAGATTTGCATGCATCCAACTATGTTCTTAGTGTGCTTAAGTACATTATACTTGATCACCAAAATCCACAGTTGGGTGGGGTTAAGAACATAGAATGTCTCTAAACCATTCTTCATCTTGCTTATTGGTTCTGCAACTATTTAGTGTTGCATCCTTAATCGTGAAACAATTTCAGTAGGCCGTTATAATGGTTGCTTACCCGTGAGAAATGGTTACTTACCTATCTTGCGGTTAAGTTCTTCATCTTGCTTATTGGTTCTGCAACTATTTAGTGTTGCATCCTTAATCATGAAATAATTTCAGTAGGCCGTTATAATGGTTGCTTATCCATGAAAAATGGTTACTTACCTATCTCGCGGTTAAGTTAGGTCGTTAAAATGGCTGCTTACCCGTCTCGCGGTTAAGTTAGACCGTTATAGTGGTTGTTTACCCGTCTCCCGGACTAAGGATGTAATACTAAATAGTCATAAGACCAATAACCAACATGAGAATAATTTATGGATTTTTTATATCATGTCAAATAGTTTAAATACCCGGCTCATCGCAGGTGCAATAATTTATCAATTAATCATGTTAACCCCACCAAACATGTTAATATATAAAAACATTGTGTGCAATATGTAGCAAAAAAACACATATTTTTATGTGATTACAAAGGAAAGTATGTAAAAATTTGAGAAGTGTTGATGTCTAATTTAATAAATGTTGGGTAAGAATAGCTTAAGTTTAAAAAAACTGTGACGTATTGTAGCAATTAATTAAGGGCAAAATGGAAATTTTCATACATCCACCTGATTAAATGCCAACATAGACCGAAAGAACTCGATCAAGACAAAAAAAATTGAAAAAATGACTAAAATAGACTGAAAACTTAAAACCGGAATTGAGGTTAAAATGAAATATTCCGTTAATATAATTAAAGATAAAACCAATTGAGTTAATTTTGACAAAACAAAGAAATTTGAATAAGGAAAATAAAAAAAATGTCAGACTATTGTGTAATTAATAGTGGGATGTTGCGGTTTGTGTAGGAAACTTTGGTTTGAATTTGGATTCCTCACCAAAAAATCAACACTTCTCATTACACAATCTCATTGTGTTAATTAAGATTCTCATCCATTTTTCTTTTTTTTGTTTTTTATCAAACATTTTTGTCTACATATTTTTATTTCATTTGTCTCATCTCTTTTTTTCGTTCATCCCGTTTGAGGGGTGAAATTAAAAACTAATTCCTTACAAAATGGTAGGTTGATTCCTTAAAAAGTGGTAGGCTGATTACTTAAAAATTGGTGGGCTATGCATACATAGCGCAAAAAAAAACTCTTAGCCTAGTTGGCATCTACGTGGATCCTAGCTGTCATCACGAAATCGCTTCGTTTATCCCGTATTAATATATAATAATAGATTGGAAGAGCATGTTTTTTGCAAAAAAAAACATCTACCTTACCAAGAGTTCGTTGCTGGAGGTGTACAGGTTCCAACGGGCTACAACCTGCAGTTGGTAGTGTTAATGGTTCCAACGGGCTGTCCGTTGATAATGGTCTACGCTTTAAATTATATTGTCCTATTATTGAAAGTTTCAGTAGTAACTCTGGTATTGAATGAATTTAAATGTGTAAATACAAGTTTGAGTATTGTACATGAATAAAAACTATTTTTTTTAAAATGACATACCAACGGGCAACACGTTGATATGCGTTGGAATTATATTATTTATTCACGATGCCAACGAGCTGACTAGTTGGTACGATAACAACAGGCTGACCAGTTGGTAAGCATACCAACGCGTTAACCAGTTGGTATATATACCAACTAACTCACTTGTTGGTAACTATACCAACGTGTGGACAAGTTGGTTGGGGTACCAATGGGTTGACATGTTGGTATAGGTGTACCAATATGCTAACTCGTTGGTTTCTTAATTCTGGTCATCGGATTTTCGTACCAACGAGTTGGTAGAAAACAATAATCAACGAATTGGCTAGTTGATTAAAATTATACGAACGATGCAATTACCAATGAGTCATTACCAATGGGTAAACAAGTTGGTTTTGGCTTTTTCTAATGCGTTGGCATGTTGGTATTGCCCGTTGGTTTTGCACCATTTTTCAGTAGTGCTAGATGATGAAAAGGTACAATCGATGTGATTTTTTTAAATGAAACATATCAATTTTTTGTATTACTATTCCATCTATCCATAAATGATTGAAACACTTAGTTTTCAACATTTAATCTATAATTTTATTTTTCT
Organism: Stellera chamaejasme; assembly: GCA_024586325.1. Taxonomy (NCBI): domain Eukaryota; kingdom Viridiplantae; phylum Streptophyta; class Magnoliopsida; order Malvales; family Thymelaeaceae; genus Stellera; species Stellera chamaejasme. The sequence goes on from CM044986.1 coordinate 5,058,320, forward strand.
ATCATTATGAAATACTACCCGCGTCCCCAAAAAATGGTTCATTTCTTTTTGAACATTTAATTTATGATTTTATTTCTCCAACATTTTGACATACAATGTCAAATAATTTAGATTCAAATTATAGATTAATGTGTGTAGTTTCTAAATATATTGTTTTCCAAATTTTTTAAAGAGTTCTTTTTAGTGACAATTTGAATATCTTACAACATCAAAAAAGAAATGCACCAATTTTTCAGGAACGAAGAGAGTATAACTTTACACGTTTTGTATACAAACTAGATGGTAACCCCTCCTACGGGACTGGTATAATTAAGATATAATACAATTTAATTATAATTGTTTATTTTTAAAAATATCATATATATTTTTAACACTCCTCAACTCCATAAGTGGTGCAATATTTGACTTTCAATGTCAATTTAATTTTAATTTATCATATTATTCTATAATAGAAACAATTAGAAAATACCCTCACCGTACGCAAAAAATTGAGCCACTCGACTTTAGTTTTTCAATGTTCAGTATTTCACTCAAATTTTAAGAAAGATAAATAGTTTTTAAAAAGTTTTAAAAAATATATCTAAAAATTTTAGATTTCAAATAATGATATACATATGAAATATTTTATTTTCAGCGTCTAAGTATTCATGAAAAATATCATAGATTAAACAATGTGAAACTGTAAAAAACAAATGGCATAATTTTTGGCAGATGAAGGGAGTATATGTTTATAGAGTCTAAAAATAAAATTATCATTTGTGTATAAAAGTTTTAAGATTATGTATAGTTCAAAATTACAGAGAAATAAAAAATAATTAAATGCTAAAAAAAGGAAAGGTTGCATCACTTTTAGAACTAATGTGGCAACAAAACAATGAGGTTGACAATATTGAATAAATATTGAGTTGAATATTATTGTTATAACATCTAAATAATACATACGTTGTAATTATTTTTTAAAGAAAATCTCTAATTTATTAACGTGGTTCACTACAAACTACGATAGAGATACTCCATCCGACTACCAAAAAGCGTAGCTTTTGACTTTACTATTTGAAGGTTCAATGTTTAACTCAAATTTTAACAAAGATAAATATTGAAAAAAATTCTGAAAAAGTATATTTAGAAAATTTATATTTCAAATTATGATACACATATGAAGATTTTGATTTTCAGTATATATACATTCATGAAAAAGAATCATAGATTAAATATTGTAAAATTGTCAAAACAAATTATACAATCTTTTGCGGACGGAGGGAGTATAATGTTATTATCAAAGATAGAATTAATTTGTTTCTAATACGAAAATATTTAATGTGAAATCTTATTTCATTGTACAAACGTCTTTTTATTATAATAATGTATAAAAAATAAAAGTTTGTATAAATTAGCTATTACTCCTATCAACTTTAATTTCTTTTTGAAAAGACTAATAGTTTTAATTTATAGGGATCTAATTATCAACTTTCACGGTGGGTTTTAAATGACATCCAATAAACTCTTGTACAAAAAAAAGATTTATCACAAGAAAAATATGAAAATTTTAATTTCTACTTGTGATGACAATTTTAACCCAAATCATGCCCATTCCCTTGAGAGATTCCTTCCCTAAATTTTGAGGCTTCATACTATGTTACTGTTGTCCCAAGTACGCAGCCAAGAGGGGGTGAATTGGTTGGCCACAAAAATTTTTCCTTTTAATAAAAATGTAAGTACTGACTCGATGTCAACCCGTTTAGAAATACGACGTCCAGCAAAAACAAGAATGACACCAGAATTTATAGAGGTTCGGTCTGAGACCTACGTCCTCTCCTCAAGTTTACCACTTGATAGTTCCTTTCACTATTCTTCAAAATAGTTACACCAACCACAAGAAAGCTTTTACACAAAAAAGCCTCTCCACTAGTTTTCCTCGAGGCTCAATAAACCTATTTTAGTTTTCCCAAGGCTGACTAAAAACCTAACAAATGGTTTTCCCAAGGCTCACCAAAAAACCTATTTTAGTTTTCCCAAAGCTCACTAAAAACCTAACTTTGGTTTTCCCAAAGGCTCACCAAAAAACCTAACACTCACCAAAATAGTTTTCCCAAGGCTCACTATTAACCTAACAAAATCCATGTTTGGTTTTCCCGAGGCTCACCAAAACAAAACCTGAAACACTTTGATTTTTACGAAAATCTAAATCTGTTGGGGTTTTAATGAAAACCTTCAAAACAAATTTGAAACACAATTTTTCTCCCCAAAATATTCCAGAAAAGGTAGGACGAAGATGAAGCTTGTTCTTCAGAAGATCAGCACTGGAGAGCTTTGAAACAACTTGCTTGCTGATGATATAAGTCAGATTGCTTGTAGAGCGTATTTTCTTCGAAGACTTGAGTCTCTATTTAAAGCAGAAAGGGAGGAGCGTCTAGAGCGTCTTCTCCAACGTCTCTACTGTTTGTAAATCCTGATTTTTCGTCAAGGTAGTTTCTGAACGAGCTGCTGGAACGTTAGAAGTGAAATAGAGAAGAGTCCTAACCAAACTCAACTTCTTAACAGACAGCTGTAAACAGGTTTACACGAGATAGACTTATTTGAATTTTAAAACCGTGGCCCACCTAGAGTAATAAAACAGAGTCCAAAGGTCCAATTAAAATTAATAGGTAAAATACATTAAGTACATACCACACTTTTCTAAACTTTACACAAAGACCCCAAAGTTTTGTTATCATCAAAACCTAAGCTATATGGGAATAAACCCATGATTACAACATTTCATTTTCAGTACACAATAGCTTGGAGATATTGTTCTCTAGACCCTAAGAGTCTTATTCTGTCAGGAAACAAAATCAAGCCATTAGAAACATGTTACTGGAACATAAAAAAAATACTATGCATTTTTGGTGGTATTCTACAGAAGAGAGGAAATCCAAATCTCAGTCACCTCAGAGAAGAGATATATTCCTCTACATCTTCTTTCTTCCCTTCCTCAAAGGCAAACCAATTGTTATTAGGCGGAAATTCAACCAATGCCCCAAAATCTGGTCGAACACAATAAATAGAGTCCAATTAAAAATTCACCCGCTTTATTAGGATGGAAATTACAAGTACATATTCATGACTGATATTAAAAAAAATGAAAGCCCAAACACTGACATTGGAGAAGTATATCCATCTTCCCCTTATATCCTTTCAAGCTCAAAAAAAACGACCCTCATGATCCATTTATAACAGGTTCAGTTTTGATAGCATCAGATCTTTGTCTCTCTGGAAGTTGTATTGCAAGAAATGTTAGGATACTTTTTTAAATAAGAAACACAACACTGCCATGTGAAATACAGGTCATATAATCCAGAATGGAATTGGACAGTGAAGAGTGTGCAGTGTATGTGTATTATTTACAGGTCATACAAATAGAATGGAAAAGGCCTGAACCATATCAACTTGTAAAGGCTTTATAAAACCTTCATCTACAGAAAAAAAACTTTTTATTGTTTCAAATTTTTCTTAGTCAGTTTAGAGCAGAAAAAGAAGAAGAAAATCGGACCATACTTTTTGGTAAGAGATTCATTGCCTCCGCCACCTTTGATTGAGGGAGCTGCTTCTTTCTAAATTTTTTTTTGATAAAGCACTCATGCTGAGATATTGAAAGAAGAGCTCCATTTTTTTTGCTATAATCATTTTTGCCATTTAATCTAACATTTTTTTATTCAAAAGTTTTTCCTCTAAAACGGATGGTGACGTTCATCAACTACTTGAAAAGCCAATTCAAAGTGTACAAAATGCAGATCCCTACACGTGGTCAATTACCTTACTCTTCGCTTCATGGACCTTAATTTCTCTTGCTTTCTTTTCCATATCAACTATGTTGGTATGTTGAACCTGAAAGAAAAACGTAATTAGCATTAATTATATTTTCTACAATTCTTAGAATCTATCAACCATATAAGTGGAACTTTTAGTTGGTTCAAGCACAACATAATCTAACTTCTCAGCTTTACCAAACCCTCTACAAATAGTAAGGCCATATAAACCAGCTTCCCTATTGTAGAAAATATTCATTTCACTTTGATTCAATCCAATGATGGATCAAAAAGTTTAAGTAGTAAGGAAATAGATGGCAACGCACTTAAGTTATTGAAACACGCGCTCATACCAATTTCTTCATTCCATAACCCATAGAAGTCGTGATCAAAATTTTCTACCTGTTCAATTGCACTCAGACACGGTTAATGGCGGCATGACAAAGTATTTTGTGTGAACAATCTGGACGCATCGGAATCCAGATTTAGCACCAAAAATAATCCACTTAACTTCGACAAACAATTCTCTAAATAGGGAAAAGAACACGAAAATTTAGATGAATATACATGGACTCGTCCAAAAAAGAGAATAATAAGGCCATATCCACCGATTCATAATCCATATAGGTGGTGGACAAATCCAGCTATATCCGGCATATGCAAAATAAGGCATTCAATTTTGGCCAATATTGCAAATATAATCACAGCCCCACTGTCTCCTACCTCGTTATCACCTTTGCTTAATGTAAAAGCTCGGATGAATCAGAGCCTCAGTTGTACGTGCTTCTGCTCTGCTCAAATCACCAATGAAGAGAGTCCACGAAAAATAAACCGTGTAGGCAATGGTGGGAGCTTCTTACTTGACACCAAAAAGAAGAAAGATGGTGATGTTTAAGATGTCCTTGGTGCGATTACGTCCATGGAGGGAGAAGATGGGGCTGCGAATTTGGTGTGGTTAAACGATCGGCCTAGATCGACAGAGGGGAGGTCGAATTGGTAGCTCTCGGTGACTTTGGTGGGATTCTTGGATGATGACAAGGCACGATCAATTGGCAGAGACGTCAATTTGCTACTGAAAAACCAGATCTGAGAAAGAAGAGAAAGACATAGAATCCAGCAGTTTGAGGTCGGTCGTGGTAGCGGAAAGACGACGATTGAGGGCCATCTACGAAGGCAGAAGAAGCGGAACCTGCAGCAAAGGAAAAATAGGAAGATGAATGATAAAGGATGGGTACTTGTAGAGAAGATAGAAGGGAAGCGTATAGAGGAAAGGAAAAGAAGCGCAACCATATTAATCATCACCTAGGTGATATTTCACCAACTAGTCCAAATGGTTCAATTACAATGTAATCTGGAAGCCTAAATCCAACTAACTGAACAATTACATATCCATATCTCATTTTCCAAGTGTTCTAGGTGGGTGAAAATTCACCCGGGTGATAAAGAACATTGACGAAATAAACGGAGATAAAGCCAGTAGGCAAAAAAAAAGGAAGGAGAGAATTGAGGACTCTAGGAATGCGTTGGTTGTTAAGATATACACCTATCTATAATTTCTCATGATTATTTAATATAAAATTGTTTTTTAATTGGACTAGATGGCATCTTCTCATGCTCTATTAAGTGCAAATACAGTATCACCCTCTAGTATGACCCCGCTTTAAGTAATAATAGTGGATGTGATCTTTATATGTCTAATTTATGAACATAGTAGTTTCTTTTTCAATTTTTTCTACAAAAGTATAATGTAGAAAAATTAAAGTCAATTATCATCAAAAGTCAAATGTTTCAATCAAAAGGGGACGGTGAGAGTATAATGTAAGAAAAATATATTTGAGTATCAGTTTTACTGATATGAGATCTTTTAGAGTAATGGTGTAAATGGGTGGGTCGAAACCACTATGCTCGAGCTTAGCGTCTTAGCTTATTAGTACTATTCGGGGTTCGAGCTTGAATTCCTCAAGCCTAATATGTCACTACGTAATTGATAGAAGGCCTTATATCGGCCTTCCCGTTTCTAGGCCGCTACGATCGCAGCAGGATTGTTCGTTATATCAGCCGTTACGTAATCGTCCGTTACAATTCATTTGTAACCGCTGAAGCCGCAACAAAAATATTTCTTTAAAAAAAATATAATAAATCAAAAAATCGTTTGAATCTTCATTTGGGAAACCCAAATTTTCTCAAATGCCTAGAACAGAAAAGTGAGAACATTCAACCAACTCATAAACGAACCCAGATTTCGTCAAAATCATCACCATATTCGCATATCATAAACAAACTCATCAATGGATCAGATCTCCAAATTCACGGGTCAAAAGAAAATGTGAAGGCTAGAGCAGATCTCATAATCCCACCATTTGTTTGTAAGGAAACATGAATGAAAAAGATTCACAGATTTATCTACAAACTTGAGATTTAGATCTCGTCAAAAATCGTCCTCGCCAATCTCGTTGATTTTTAAACACACCGTCGTCCACCTCCTAGTTTCAACCACGGATCTACGATCTCACCGGATTTGAAGGCTGGCGCAGATCTCGCCGTCACTAAACTTCGATCCGAGCCCGTTATTGTCTTTGTTGAGATCCAAATATTTTTGGGAAAGAGATGGATGAAGAAAGCGTGAGAAATTCATAGAAACAGAGAAAGATTCGGATGAACAAGGTGAGAGAGAGATTGAGAGAGAAAGTCATAGAAACAGAGAAATGTTCGGATGAACAAGGCGAGAGAGAGAGAGTGGGAGATAACTGAGTGAGAGATAAACAGAGAGTAGAAAAAATAGTAAAGGAAAGAGAGATGCGGTGAAAAAGAAAGAAAATGAGAAGTGAAGAGAGAGAGGGACACATGGAGAGTTATTAAAAAAACAAAAAGTTAAATGGGGCAGTGGGTGGAAGACTTATAATAGGGGGTTTCAAACATTACAATTTTGAGGTGAATTTTTGACAAATTCACCTCCCATATCAAGTGAATCACCTTAAAATTTTCAGACCTCACCGTGAAAACGGGAGGTCCGAATATGAAAACTGATGCGTGAATCATGTCTCCCCCTCCCTGGCCCACCACCACCCCCCACGTGTTCCTTCAGACACTCACATCTCCCACCCCTCACTGGCCCACCCTCTACGTGTCCCTCTTACAAACTCTGCCCCAACTCAAGCTACCCCCCTCCCACATCTCCATCCAATTTAAGTTTGAAAGACCAAAAAAATGGTGATGAATTTTTGATAAATCATGAGTGCAAATTAGGTGAAAATTTTTCCCACTCTCATGCAAGTTTGAAGCCCCCTAATGAGACAGAAGAAAAATTGAAAAATGAGAAGGAAAATGGGAAAAGTTATGTAGAAGTGGGGTTGTCACGGGAATTATCGGGGGAGCGGCCAATTTAGGCTTGTAACGGGCATGGCCGTAAAACTGGCGTTACAAAAGATAAAACAAGTACGTAGTGTGTTAGGTTCGATCTTGGTTCGAATACCCAGATAAAAAGAAAAGTTCGTTTTGAAACTTTCTAAAGTATATAATCAACAAATAAATAATGAAATACAAGATACTATCAATGTACAACATAAACACCTAAACTGATAATTTTAGACTAATTATAATAAGTACTATTAACAAAATACTACTATACCTAACATAAAATATAGAATAAATTTAAAATTCAAAAGGTTTGATAAGTATCGATATCTAATAAAATCAATAATCGTTAGGCTTAAATTAGATTTGTTAACTTATCGAGCTCATTTTCAAATACAAACGCAATAGGAATCGACTCGATAAGTTACGCTAAATCACTCATTTACATTCTTATTCCCCCTATTCTAGAGACTCGCACTAAAAACAACGGCGGCCGGACGCAACTTTTCACCGCTGAATTTTAATCCCGGTTTTCTTCTTCCCCACGCCAGGGAGGAAAAAACAAAAACAAAAACAAACAGAAACAGAAAATTGTCACGAGACTTTCACCAAACCCTCGCTCCCTCCTTTCCCTTTAAATACCTTCCACTTGTGCTCTTCGTTTTCACAAAAAACCGCTCTCATTTTATTATTCAACCTCGCTGCTTCTCGTTATCATCGCCAATCGCCATGGGTAATTTCTTAGTTTAATCCTCCTTTTGTTTTGCTCTGGTTTTGGTTCTTGTGGTTTGATTTCGCATTTGTAATCGACTTGAATCTGTTTGATTTCCGCAGCTTCACAGAAGAAGATCAAGATCGGAATCAATGGTAAGTAATTCATCGTTTGGTTGCGCTCTCGATCGGTTCAGTTTCGAATGGTGGAATGATGCTCTCGTGTGGCTGTGTTTGTGTTTAGGTTTCGGAAGAATCGGTCGCTTGGTTGCCAGAGTTGCTCTGCAGAGGGACGATGTTGAGCTCGTCGCCGTCAACGATCCCTTCATCACCACTGACTACATGGTAATGGCAGCCACTAGGCAGTTGTGTTTGAGTTTTGTTTTCTTTCCAGGACTTAATTACATTGGAAATGATTTGCTAATCGGATCCGAGTCTATGCAGACCTACATGTTCAAGTACGACAGCGTCCACGGCCAGTGGAAGCACCACGAATTGAAGGTCAAGGACTCTAAGACTCTTCTCTTTGGTGAGAAGCCGGTCGCCGCTGGATTCCGGTAAGAACTACGTTTCCTAGGACTTAGTCGTCGGATGCTTTGAACTTCTTGTTGGGAGTGTAGACTTATGATTCCAATTGGTTCTGTGTGCTATTTTAGCAACCCAGAAGAGATTCCTTGGGGTGAGACCGGTGCTGATTTCGTTGTTGAATCTACTGGAGTTTTCACTGACAAGGATAAGGCAGCTGCTCACTTGAAGGTTAGATTTGATTTGTTTTATTTCTTAATACTGGTTTGTGCATGATTGAAGATCTATAAGATTTGTAATTCAGTTGAGTTGATTTGTTTGGTTAGTGTACTTTCATATACGAGATCTGTCTTGTTTGGATAGGAAAATCAGTTTGTGTAGGAACTGGTCTTGTGTGGTTGGCATGGTATGGTAATGGTATCCTTGTTGAATTGACGATTGATTTGATTTGCTTTTTTGGGTTCAGGGTGGTGCTAAGAAGGTTGTCATCTCAGCACCCAGTAAGGATGCTCCCATGTTTGTTGTGGGTGTCAATGAGAAGGAATACAAGCCTGAATTGGACATTGTCTCCAATGCTAGCTGCACCACCAACTGTCTTGCTCCCTTGGCCAAGGTTAGCCCATTGCCATTTGGTTTCTACTATGTTCAAAATCACATGTACGGATACTTGATGATTTACCATGAATTTGATGACAGGTTATCAATGACAAGTTTGGAATTGTTGAGGGCCTCATGACCACCGTCCACTCAATCACTGGTATGTGTTGGGTTTCAGTGTTGGAACAATTTGTGGTCCAATAGTTGGTAATATTGAGTTTTTGTTTTTTTACTGATTACGCTTGTGTTCTTTTTTCTGGATTTAGCCACACAGAAGACGGTCGATGGACCTTCGGCAAAAGATTGGAGAGGTGGTAGAGCTGCTTCCTTCAACATCATCCCTAGCAGCACTGGCGCTGCCAAGGTATGCCTATTTCACAAGATCAGCTATTGTACAGATATGGGTTAATGGTTCAAAACCAGATATAAACTTTTGAGAGCAATTCTCTCCCATCTGATGCCACTATAGGTTTTCTTAACTATATCTTCTACATTGGTCTTTGTTGGTAGGCCGTCGGAAAAGTTCTGCCTTCTCTGAATGGCAAGTTGACTGGAATGTCTTTCCGTGTTCCGACTGTGGATGTCTCAGTTGTTGATCTCACTGTCAGGCTTGAGAAGGCAGCATCTTATGATGACATTAAAGCTGCCATCAAGTGAGTTTAGTTATTCATCTTCTGTCAAGCTTATCTACAGACCTAGTTAATACATAATGTGATTGTTGTGGTTCATTATTTCACATCATTCCTGCTGGTCTTTAGGGAAGCATCTGAAGGCGATCTTAAGGGAATTATGGGTTACACCGATGAGGATGTTGTGTCTACAGACTTTGTTGGGGATAGCAGGTACGTTATTCTCTTTCCCTTTAAGCCATATTTAAATTCTAGATTACTAGCATTCAAAAGAGATTCTAATCTGTAATTGATCTCATCAGGTCAAGCATCTTCGATGCCAAGGCTGGCATTGCTCTAAGTCCCAACTTTGTGAAACTGGTCTCCTGGTATGACAATGAATGGGGTTACAGGTAAAGAAAACCATCCTATTTCTACATCCACGTTATCGTTTATCGTTTCCCGCAACGTAGACATATCATCTCCTTGCTTACGATTGTGTATTTGCTTCTGCAGCTCTCGTGTGATCGACTTGATTGTCCACATGGCCTCTTGCTAGTCTGCATCATGCTATAAGCGTTGCCTGGGTTGGTTTCAAGGATTTCATGCTGGTTTAGTGTTTGAGGCTTAGACATGGTTACAGTACCAGAGTTACTGGATTGAAAATAAAAGCTTGTGGATTGCTTGTTTTGCAAGTTTTCTTAAGTTTTCCATTTCATTTTTGTAGTCAGTTCAGAGGGTTTATAGCTTTCCGAACTTTTTACCATTTTCAATTTCAGAAATAGAGATTGTGGTCATATTGCAGTTACTGTCCTTCCCAGTGTTATCAAATTGTGATTATTTTGTCACACTTCTCATTTCGGAAATCAATTTAGTTTAGTAATGCAAATCAATTTGGTTCTAGAAAATAAGAAGGAAATGTCTTCAAGACTTCAAGAAAACAACTTTCAGTGATTAATTTGGTTATAAATGGGCATATGTACGGCTGGCTATTTACAACCAAAAGCCAATCCTTCTAATTACAACCTTACCCATTTAAGAACATGAAGTACAAGCTCAAGGGTGGCTTCAAAGGGAAAGGGTCCCTTGTCCAGTACAACACCTGAACCCTGTGATTCTCAAGGGGTGACCCGGGAAAATGCAACAGGACACAACGCCCCCGATCCAAGATTTTTGTTCCAATGAAATACTCCCTCTCTGTCCCAAAGTACTATCAACACATCAATAAAAAAAAAGTTTAAAATGAAATGATATTTTTATATTATTTTAGTCAACTTTTACCATTGGAAATGCACTCATTCAAAGAGTCTAGGTGAATGAGTCTAGGGATTGAGAAGAGTGAAAATGAGTTTAGAAGGGTGATAATGAAATTTTTTGTAAAATGAGTTGATCAAATATAATTTTATACAAAAAAACTAAAAGTGACGACGATCCCCGATGGAGTAATACTTTTGATAATAAAGAAAACATGGAGTGATAACGTTTCTAATTTATAATCATAATTGTATTGGGAATTTATAATCAATTATGATTATAATCAAAGCCAGCAATAAAAAATGACGAGAATATTAAATTTACAATAAGTTTTGAGGTAGTATCTTCAGCCCAATACGAGCCCAATCCAAATCTTCTACTCGTCTTAACGCACAGAACATCCTCATCGACGGCGCTACCTCCGGCCCGCTTTCTTCCCGACACGACCGTCTCTCCGTTCATCCGTACAACTCCATCCACCGCCTCAGCAGCGCTGTCGTAAGTGACCGGAATCTCTCGAGGGGTCACTTTTCTCGGTTAACTTCTTTGTTAATTGAGGTATATCTACGCTCTACTTTCAAGGGTTTCGAATTTTTTTTATAAATGAAATGGATCAAATTTTCAGTGATTAACACATAGTGATTACTATCCTTGGGATTTTCTTTCAATTCTGGGTCATTCTGTCATATGCACACAGGTTCAAGATATGTGCTTGCTGATTTATGATACAGTAACTTTAGCAAAAGTGGTTCATTGGAAAGAAACATCAATTGTACGGGACTCACAAAGAATATATGAATCATTTGAACTGAAACGTATATTAGCATTAAGGAAATTCTTATTGTTTTCTTCTGTATTCGATTTTGAGGCATGCTTTGTGAATTGTTATACAACATCGGTAATCAGGGGGAGAAAATGATGCTAACAAATCATTTCCTTGCTTGCAGGTTTGACAATCAAACCTACTGTGTGTTTGTACAACTTCATGGTCTGTCTTTTCCATTTTCGTAAATGTTTTACAAGTGCACGGATCCTTATAAATCTATCAAGCAAGCTCGTTCACAATTTTCCCTCAAAGATCTCGTATTCTGCGCTTTCTCTTGAATTATCTTCAATCACAACTGCCAAACCAGGTTGTCAAGACGTTGGAAATTTGGATATTGACGCTGTGGTAGCTAAAATTTGTTCATGTGGTGGTGATGATGAAGCATTTAAGCGCCTTTCAGAAGGTTGGGAATACAATGAAATTCAGCTTTACCCTGAGTTTGTTGATAAGTTACTCCACTGTTTTAAGGATGACTGGAAATCTGCGTTGATTACTTTTAGATGGGTGGGATCACGACGAGGCTATAGACATACATCTGAGGCGTATGATACAATGGTGGACATACTTGGAAAAGCGAAGAAAATGGATTGTCTTATGGATTTTCTAGAAGAAATGCGCCAGGAAAACATTGTCACATATAAGACCATATCAAAGGTTATGCGAAGGTTTACTGGAGCTGGGAAGTGGGATGATGCTGTGAGGATGTTTGATGCATTAGGTACTTTTGGGTTGGAAAAGAATGCAGAAACAATGAACATATTGCTTGACACTCTTTGCAAGGAGAACAAGGTTGACCAAGCACGAAGAATTTTCCTGCAGCTCAAACCACATATGTCTCCTACTGCAGAGACATTTAATATTTTTATTCATGGATGGTGCAAAGCCAATCGCATTGATGAGGCATGTTGGACAATACAGGAGATGAGGGGACATGGATTCCATCCTTGTGTCATAAGCTACTCGACCATCATCAAGTTCTACTGTCGCCGACACAATTTTTCTAGAGTATATGAACTTCTTGATGAGATGGAAGCAGAAGGTTGTTCCCCAAATGTTGTCACTTACAGCACCATTATGTCCTATTTGTCAAAGTCAGAGGAGTATGAAGCGGCTTTGAGAATTGCTGACCGATTGAAAAGTGCTGGTTGTAAGCCTGACACTATGTTCTATAACTGTTTGATCCATACTCTGGGGCGAGCTGGTCGAGTACAAGATGCCGTTCATGTTTTTGAGGTGGAGATGCCAAAGCTTGGAGTTTGCCCCAATACATCAACATACAATACGATGATTGCCATGTTTTGCCATCATTCTGAAGAGCGAAATGCCCTTCATCTCCTTAAGAATATGGAGAACATTCAGCTTTGCAAGCCAGATCTTCAAACATATTACCCGTTGCTTAAAGGTTGCTTTAGAGTTGGTAGGGCAGATGGTTTGTTGAGTAAGTTGCTAAGTGACATGGTCCACAAACATCATCTTAGCCTTGATATATCAACCTACTCTTTGTTGGTTCATGGACTTTGTAGGGCAAATCACTGTGAGTGGGCTTACAGCATGTTTCAAGAAATGATTGTAAAGATATAACACCCAGATATCAAACTTGCCGTTTACTTTCAGAACAGCTCAAACAGAACTGTATGTATGATGCTGCTGATTGGATCAAAGGTTTTATGAAAAAAACGTTGAACTATACTGGTGGGTGTTTGTAACGCTTCAGATAACCTACTAACAGTATTCTCACTGACACTGAGAGCTGGTGCACCGACAAGTATTCTGTTTATGCATCGTTTGTGCAGATTCTGACAAGCTCCTTCTCTGGTTATATTTACTACCTTGGCTTGTATACAAACCTGCTGTAATATGGTTTATCATGCTAAGAATAGCTAGGATTTCCAGAAGAAGATCCAGGGATTGTGTAAGATGTCCTACTAGAAATATTCTTGTTATTGCTTCGACTTATATTACTTTGACTTCTACAGTGTCCATCTGAAGATTCTGAACATAGGTTGGTTGAATTTTACATTGTCATGATTCTTGTATTTTGTGGCTGAACTATCAATGATGAAATGTTTCTCCATGTTGCTTTCTCATTAAAAGTTCATTGCAGCTCTCCTGATAAGGTTCTGGTGTATAAAGGGTTCACTCTATGTTTGTGCTTATATTTTGCTTTGGTTATCTCTCCCATATTCAGTGAAAAGGAACAGTTGTCAGAGTTCAGCTCCCTGGTAATATAGAACTGCCTGGGCCTAGCAGATATCAAACAAATGCTAGCTTCTGTGAGATCCTGACATTGTAAGCATGTTTTTTCTACAGTTGCGTTTTCTTTTTATCTGTCTCAATATGGAAAAGGATTGTGGATTTTCTTTCGTGGGGCCGTGATGAAATTGAAGGGGAAAAGGGGTGAGGCAATGACCTTTACAAAACCCTAGAACAAAGAATTTGGTATATGAATTCAGAGTAAGACGATCTAATCATTAAAATATCTCTAACCGTATAAGGAAGCATTGTTTAATCTGACTGTAGCTGGATTTTGCAGTTGTTATCAAACTTTCAGATCTTTGACATTGTTACTTGGGCAGGTGGTCAAAGATTGAAAGCTCATCTTCATTACGTTAAGGGCTCAAGCTCATCTTCATCCAGAGTGTTTTGAGGCACATAGCATGCTAAGATTCTTTGAGAGCGGCAAGGAATAGCTCATCCTGTACCTGGATTCTGTTACACAATAGTTGATATATTTCCAGACAGGCCTAAGCATAGTCATGGTTGTGGTGTTGGATCACGGGAACATCATCGGAGAATCTGCAAAATGCAACTCTGCATCACAGGCACATGACAACTTCTTTCTCCCTTGCCTTGCTCAATTTTCCTTTTTTTTCCGATGGAAATGTCAGCTCCAGGGTTTTGGCGGCCCGTCTGGTTAGTTCAGCTATCACTGCTGGAAGCTCCTGCGGTTGTTCGGCTGCGTACTCCCCGTCCGTGTATCTCACACTCCCAAAGCATCTTTTTTCTTTTCTATTTAATTTTCCTGCATTTTTTTTTATCTATAGGTCGGCTTCGTGCAGATAGATGTTTGCCGGGGGGATTGGTGATAAACTAAGATCATTCTTTAGCTTTGTGGAGAAGCCAAAAATACTAGAACCAATGTCTCTGCTTGTTGTATTTTCCATCCTTTTCTCTATCTTTCCCAACCTAATTCACAGCAAACTTGACCTCAAAAGCACATGTGATGAGTTAGGATCTCCATATCAATGCTTGAGGGGTAAGCTAATTAACCCTTCACTTTTTGAGTTAAAATACCTGCATTACTTGGATTTAAGTTGCAACCATTTTCAGTTCAATAAAATCCCAAGCTCCATAGGTTCAATGAGGAGGCTGAGATACCTTAACCTATCTTCAATAGTCTTTTCTGGGGTAGTTCCACCTCATCTTGGAAACCTCTCGAACTTGCTGTACCTTAATCTTAACAATTTTTGGAATTCTGGAGGTAGTTGGGTGGATGATCTTAATTGGTTATCTGGGTTACCCTTGTTGAAGTATTTGAATTTAGGATGGGTGAATCTTGGTTTAGCATCCAGCAGTTGTCCGCAAGCTGTCAACACACTGTCGTCTATTGAAGAATTGCATTTTCAAGAGTGCCAACTGCATGGCCTTCCGCAGTCTCCCTCAGTTTCAAATTTCACTTCTCTTATGGTTCTTAATCTTGAGGCAAATGACTTCAATGATACACTCCCCAATTGGTTGTCCAATATTACTACTCTTACTCACCTCAACTTGAGGAAAACTAATATAAGGAGCACATTTGACAATATTCCATGGATGCATCTTTGTAATTTGCAAAGTCTAGATCTCTCAGATAATGGTATGAGTGGTGAAATTTTCAGATTCATTGAGTCTCTCCAAGTGCAGCAATGTTAGCATGGAAAAGCTGAACGTATGGAACAATAATTTACATGGGCAGCTGCCACAATCACTAGGACAACTAAAAAACTTAAGGTATTTGGATCTAACTCTTAATATGATCTCAGGTCTAGTTCCGGCATCTATTGGAAACCTTTCGCACTTGACTATGTTATACATGGCTGCTAACAAGTTGAATGGTACACTCCCAGAAACTAATATTTAGTCTTCTTATCCCTTTCAAGTATCAATCTTACTGGAAAAATTCGTCACTTGAAGGGCTTGAAATCCTTGTTTAGATTAGATTTATCAAAGAACCATTTAGTTGGAAGGATTTCAGTCATTATGTTTGAACTATGCTCTTGAAGAATTAGTATTGAACAACAATAATCTTTCTGGCAATATCGCAGCCTTAAGGGAATGCAGTTTCTTATACGAACTTAGACTTGGAGACAACTATTTTGTGGGAAACATTCCAAGATGGATTGGAGAAATGAGGTCCTTGTCCATATTTAGCCTTAGACATAACTCTCTCAAGGGAACCATTCATAAAAGTCTTTGCCAGCTTCAACATTTGCACATCTTAGACCTCAGCCATAATAAGTTATCAGGGAGAATTCCATCATGTTTTGGCAACTTAAGAGGTCTGATTCAGAATGTCATTTATGAAAGACGTCTCAATAATATCTATGAAGAATTGGAGGTGAGAGTCAAGGGACTAATTCTTGATACACCACGAGCCAAATTCATCTCCTAAATACCATTGATCTGTCTTGGAATAATCTAAAAGGAGAGATACCAGAAGCCTTAACAAATCTTCTCAGATTGGGTGCCCTTAACTTATCTCACAATCAACTCACAGGAAACTTACCACAAAAGATTGGGCGTCTCAGACTGTTAGAAACTCTTGATCTTTCTTCCAATAATCTGTCAGGACCGATTCCTTCAACCGTTCCGAAGTTGACATCATTGAGCCATTTGAACTTATCATACAACAACCTATCAGGACCTATCCATTCGGGCTACGGGCAACCAGATCATGACCTTGAACGATGACCTGTCGATTTATAAGGGTAACTTGTACCTCTGTGGCTCTCCATTGCTGAAACGCTGCTCAACGGCAGACACAAATAGTAATGAAGATCCTCAAGGTAGTGGCGAAAACGAAAAAGATGAAAAGGTATCTAGATATGCTATGGTTCAACATAGGTCTTTCCTTTGGGATTGTTGTTGGTTTCTGGAGTGTATGTGGCTCTTTAGCAATCAACAAGTCATGGAGGCACCAATTCTATCAGTTTTCTGACAAAGCTAGAGACAGAATGTATGTAGCAATTGCCCTGAGATTGGCTCGTTGGCGTAGGAAATTGAATGCCGAAGACTACTAATTAACAAGGTTATGAACTTGTAATAGTACTAGATTGCTTAAACATTTGATTTTACTATATTAGTATAAGGCTTAGTTTGATCGGTTTTCATGTTTTCGAAATTGGATTATATATGTATTTATGAGTTCCTTGTCAAATTGTGATTCTTCTGGCTACATTACAACCTCTGCAGCTTGTTTCTTTGCTGACAAGAAACAAACCAATTTTGTTGTGCCACTATTTAAAAATATACTAGAAATTGATCTTTCTAACAATGTGTTGGGTATAGCGCAAGTTACAAAAGATTTTTATTTAATATATAACGTTTGTTTAATTGATGTTGCTAGATTTAGCTGTAGTAGTGATCAAATTTTCAGATTTATTTCAACAATATAATGTGTTGGGTTAGAAATTCATGAAGTGCAAAAAAAAAAAAACAAAACAATTGAATGGTACGCTTGTTGAAAGTAATATTGGACAACTTGAAGGGTTAGTCGAATTAAATCTTATGGACAATGATTGTTGGGTAGGCATCATATCTGATCTAGTTTTGAGTCATTTGAAGAAGTTGAAGTTCTTTAGCTTATCATCGAAGAACAAGTCTCTAGCCTTTGATGTTAGTCCAAATTGGGTGCCGAGTTTTAATCTCACAGACAAAATTCATATAAGCAATTGTCAGATGAACCATAAATTCCCTTTCAAATTGTAGCCTTTGATGCATTCTACTACAAATTTACGTTGGTTATCCCTTTCAAGCAACAATCTTAGTGGGAAAATCCCTCAATTGAAGGGCCTGCATTAATCCTTGGTTAGATTGGACTTATCAGAGAATCAATTAGTAGGAAGGATTCCACAATCATTTTATGTTCACTCCCCCAACTTTCTTAACTGAACTTAGACTCCGAGACAATCATTTCAGTGGAAACATCCCAAGATGGATTGGAAAGATCATGCCATACTTGTCCATATTGAATCTTCGTGGGAACTCTCTTACAGGAATCATTCCTAAAAATTTGTGTCGACTTCCATCTATGCACATCTAAGACCTCAGTTATAATAATTTATCTGGGACAATCCCATCATGTGTTGGCAATTTAACAGGCATGACTCAGGATGTGATGTATGAAGAAGTTATGGATTGTGTATGAAGAAATAGAGTTGAATGTCAAGGGAAGAACTCTGACATATACCATGCGTCAAGTGGAAATCGTAAATATCATCGATCTGTCAAGGAATAATCTGAAAGGAGAGATACCCGAGGGCCTAATAAATCTCTCCAGGTTAAGCACCCTCAACTTGTCTTACAATCAACTCACTGGAAACTTGCCAAACAAGATTGGGAGTCTCACAAGATTAGAAACTCTTGATCTCTCTTCCAACCGTTTGTCAGGATCCAATCCTGCAAGCATTACCGGCATGACATCATTGAGTCATTTGAACTTATCATACAACAATCTATCAGGAGAAATTCCTTCGGCCAATCAATTCCCTACATTGAATGACAACCCTTCCATTTATGAGGGTAACTTGTACCTTTGTGGTTCTCCATGGCTAAAAAGTTGTTCCACTGGTAACACAGACATTATGAGGGATCCTCAAGACAGTGATGAAAATGAAAAAGATGATGAGAAGTATTTTGACCTGTTATGGTTCAACATTGGTCTTAGCTCTGGGGTCATCATTGGTTTCTGGGTTTTGTGTGGCTCTTTAGCAATCAACAAGTCATGGTGGCACCGGTTCAGTCGGTTTCTTGACAAATCTACAGACAGACTACATTTATGTAGCCATTTCCCTAAGTGTGGCTCGTTGGCATAGGAGATGGAATACTGAAGCCAACTAATTTAAGCAATAATTACTAAGGCATGTGATCTCCATATCCAATGCACTACTCCTGTGCTTTTAAGGGAGTACAAATCACTCTTATGTTTTCATGTTTTTATAATCTGTTGTTTTATTGGATTTAGTTAAACATCTGAAATAATTTATTCTGTGTGTGTATTTGTAGTAGTAGTTTAAAGGGGGTGGAGGTTTTGTTGGATTCATGCACATGGTTTGCATGTGTATGCATATTTAGATGTTTTTATTGGTCAACAATCGCCTTTACTAACATTCTCAAGTTTCCTTACTCTGCCAAAATTAATTTGATTTTCTAATGTGAAAATGAAAATTTAATAATTACTAGTATTAAAAAAGGAATTGTAGGAACTTTTTAGGTATAAAGAGTAATAAATTGTGAATGGAAACATCATTAATGACATACTAACTATATTTAAAGCTTTACACCCGAATAATGAGGTCAATAGAGCAATTTACTTTTAACTGCATGCAATGATGAATTTCAATTGGGTGATTTTATCACCATAAATTTTTATTGTCTAATATTGGTGTAAACAAACCCTTGAATTTGTGACGTACACATGGTGTCACACTTTAAAGTTGAATCGTTAAATTTTAAGTAAAATTAAAACATTAACTCTAAAAAATTTAGAGTCAATATTCACGCAATCTCTCGTGGCATGCTACATGAGCTCCATCTAAACGAATTTCACTGTCAACTGAGACTATATAACGTCTAATGGTAAATTTACCTATTCAATAAAACGTTGGGTTCATTCTCGCTTCAAAATGTACTTAGGTGACAAATTTAGAGCTTTCTTAAACTTGATGTAGGTGTTAGCTACAATGGCCCCGTTTGGGAAATAACTTTAACGTTTTGGATTATTTTTTCATGGTTGAGATCAAACAGCTAACAACTAAACTAAAAAAACTACCGTTGATAGCTTTTTTAAAATGCAACAGCTATTTCAAAAAACGGTTGCCAAACAATATAAAGATCGAGTTTAGCAGCAAATAGTATAAGGTTGTTACAGGAAAAAATATATACCAAGGTATAAATCACATATCCGATGTTGGTTGACGTGATGAGAGATATGATGTCATAATTTAAGGGTTGAATCGTTAATTTTACAAATTTTAAGTGAAATTAAAACATTAACTCTACAAAATTTACTGTCAATATTCACGCAATCTCTCATGACACGCCACATGAGCTCCATCTAAGCGAATATCACTGTCGACTGAGACAATATAACGTTTAGTGGTAAATTTACTACTTCAATAAAATGTTGGTAACATTCTCGCTTCAAAATTTACTCCAGTGACAAATTTAGAGCTTTCTTAACTTGATGTAGGTGTCTACAGCTGCAACAGCCCCGTTTTGGAAATAATTGTAGTGTTTTGGATAATTTTTTTATGGTTGAGATCGAAACAATTAACAACTAAACTCAAAATGCTACTAGTTGATATTTTTTCAAAACACAACAGTTACTTCAAAAACTATTGCCAAACACACACAATATAAAGATCGAGCTTAGCAACAAATAGTATAAGCTTGTTACAGAAAAATAAAATATACCAAGGCATAAATCACATATCCGATGTTGGTTGACGAGGTGAGAGATATGAAGCATATGCATGATGATCTTATTAAGAGCCTGTAGGCATGCAAATACTTTAACCCATCTTCTATATATAGCCATGTACGTAGGAATTAATCCCAGCTAGCTTTCCACACAACTCCTCCCTGCGATGTCACTGCTGCCTCATCTCCAACACAAACAATTCAGGTGCACATTTAAAAATTAGATTTACAGCAAAATATATGTATAAGGGGGAAAATGTAATTAAAATAAAGAGGAACGTAAATCTGCAGAAGTAATGATTTAAGTTGAGTGTTAAATTTAGACCTTAAATTTGCATCATAATCCTTATTCTTATGAGGCAGAAAATGGGCATGTTTATTGAAAGTACTTCCTCCATTTCTTATTTTTTGCAATATTTTGTTTTGATATGAAGATTAAGATGAGTAGAAAATTGTAGAAGTTGACAAAAACACCCTTAAGAAAGAGATAGTTTTATGGCTCAAATGAGTGGAGTTAGTAGTGTCAAATTAGATTATAAAAAATAAAGATACGAGTTGGATAGTTAGCTGAATGGAGTTAGAGATGTCAAATAAAAAAATAAACAAATTAAAAGAAAGATAGTTAAAAATATAGTTAAGTCATTTAAATTCGTATCAACATTCATTTTATAAATATTTTTTGTGATTTTTTTCCAATATTATTTTTGTTAAAATTTTATATTGAAACTTTAAATTTGAAATTTAAACGGTTCAATTATTGGCGGAGGAAGTAGTAAATAATGAAACGTTGTAAACATTAAGGATTTTTCAAAAAGGAGAATGTTACAATAATTAAAGGACGGAAGAAGTATTTCTTAATTTTTGAAAGTTGGAAGAAAAAATTTAAAATTTGAAAAGGATGGGCAAGGTTCATGTGTGGCTGTTAATTTCTTGCTGCACATGAGTTGCCATGCCTTGCCACCGTTTAACAAATTAAAGTCAAAAGCCACAAGTTGTTTATTTATCTTTAAAAATGTTCTTTGCCTCTCTATAAAGACTAGAGATTGATTAGTATGGTGAGAACCAATGTCTCTGCATCTTGTATTCTTCATCATTTTCTCTGTCTTTCAAACCCTTATTCACAGCAAACAAATACATGAAGACTCCAACTCCAGCCATATAGTAGCAGGTTGCATTGAAGTGGAGAAAAATCCTTGTCAATTTCAAACAAGGTCTTGATGATCCTTATGGTTTGCTTTCATCATGGCATGGCAGAGACTGCTGCAAATGGTCAGGCATTGGGTGCAGCAAACAAACCAGTCATATTACTAAACTTGATATCAGAGGCTCAAGTGATAACTATGGATATAAGAGCTTGGAGGGTAAGCTAAATCCCTCACTTTTTGAGTTAAAATACTTGCATTACTTGGATTTGAGTTGCAACAATTTTGAGGGCAGTATCCCAAGCTCCATTGGTTCAATGAGAAGTCTGAGATACCTTAACCTATCCTCTATAGCCTTTTCTGGGATGGTTCCACCTCAACTTGGAAACCTCTCAAACTTGTTGTACCTTGATCTTAACAATTATCGAAATTTCGGAGGTAGTTGGGTGGATGATCTTAATTGGTTATCAGGGTTGCCCTTGTTGAAGTATTTGAACTTAGGATCTGTGAATCTTAGTTCTTCATCCACAAGTTGGTCACAGGCAATCAGCAAATTGTCTTCTATAGAAGAATTGCATTTTCCTGATTGTGACCTTCATCACCTTCTTAAGTCTCCATTGATTTCAAATTTCACTTCTCTTTCGGTTCTTAATCTTATGGGAAATCACTTTGATGCAATCCTTCCTAGTTGGTTGCTGAATATTACTACCCTTACTCACCTCAACTTGGGAGATGCTAAAGTGAGGAACTTTTTAGACATTACTTCATGGAAGCATCTTTGTAATTTGAAAAGCCTAGATCTGTCAAATAATGACATGAATGATGAAATGATCAGTCTTATTGACAGTCTCTCCAAGTGCAGCAATGTTAGCATGGAAGAGCTGAACTTATGGAACAATAATTTGTATGGGCAACTACCACAATCATTAGGACAACTCAAAAACTTAAGGTATCTGGATTTGTCTGGTAATAAGCTTTCTGGTTCGGTTCCATCATCTATTGGAAACCTTTCGAACTTGAATATGTTGTCCTTGGCTTATAACGAGTTTAATGGTACGCTCCATGAAACCAATATTAGACAACTTGAAGAGTTAGTAGAATTACATCTTATAGACAATGATTGGGTAGGCATCATATCTGATCTTGATTTGATTCATTTGAAGAAGTTGAAGTTGCCGAGCTTATCATCGAAGAACAAGTCTCTAGCCTTTGATGCTAGTTCAAATTGGGTTCGAGTTTTAGTCTTACAGACATTCATATAAGAAATTGCCAGATGAATGACAAATTCCCTCTTTGGCTGAAAACTCAGACAGAACTTTCTATTATCAGGCTTGAGGAAATTGGGCTAAAAGGAGAAATACCTTCTTGGTTTTGGAAGAAAACTAGTTTGCAACTGATATATTTGAGTCTTGCCAGCAACCAGTTATGTGGAAAGCTTCCCAAGGTACTAAAACTAAAGTTTGACCCAGATTATGGAGCGGTTTTAGACCTACGTTTCAACTTATTTGAAGGCTCACTTCCTATTTTTCTTCAAGTCAGTTATCTCTTTTTGAGGAACAATTCATTTTCAGGACCAATCCCTGCAACAATTGGTTCCCAAATGCCAAACTTGTCAGAGTTGGTCCTCTCGAAAACTCTCTAAATGGAACTATCCCGACTTCACTTGGGAAATTAACAAATTTACGCTGGCTATCCCTTTCAAGTAACAATTTTAGTGGAAAAATACCTCATTTGAAGAGCCTGCAATCCTTGGTTAGATTGGACTTATCAGGGAACCAATTAGCAGGAAAGATTCCAAAGTCATTGTGTTCACTCCCTGGACTTGAAGAATTGATATTAAACAACAACAACAACAATCTCTCTGGTGATATTGCATCCTTATGGAATTGCAATTTCTTAGCTACACTTAGACTTGGAGAGAACGGTTTTATTGGAAAAATTCCGAGATGGATTGCAAAGATGATGCCGGACTTGTCCATATTGAGTCTTCGAGGGAACTCTTTCACCGGTCTCATTCCTGAAAACCTGTGTCGACTTCCATATCTGCACATCTTAGACCTTGGACATAATAACTTATCAGGTAACATCCCTTCATGTGTTAGCAATTTAATAGGTATGACTCTGAAAGTGAATTACAAAGATGTTACAGGTTATATCTATGAAGAAATAGAGTTGAGTGTCAAGGGAAGAAATCTAAGATATACCATGCGCCAAGTTGAAATCATAAATATCATTGATCTGTCAAGGAATAATCTCAAAGGCGAGATACCAAAGGGTCTAATGAATCTCTCCATGTTAAGTACCCTCAACTTGTCTCACAATCAACTCACTGGAAACTTACCAGAGAAGATTGGGTCTCTCACAAGATTAGAAACTCTTGATCTCTCTTCCAACCATTTATCAGGTCACATTCCTACAAGCTTTACCAAGATGACATCATTGAGTCATTTGAACTTATCATACAACAATCAGCCGGGAATGATTCCTTCCAACCGATTCTGACTTTGAATGATCATGACCCTTACATTTATGAGGGTAACTTGTATCTTTGTGGCTCTCCATGGCTAAAAAGCTGTTCAAATGGTGACACAGGCATAAGGGATCCTCAAGGTAGTGATGAGAATGAAAAAGATGATGAGAAGTATGTTGACATGCTGTGGTTCAACATAGGTATTGCATTTGGGGCTGTCGTTGGTTTTTGGGCTGTTTGTGGCTCTTTAGCACTCAACAGGTCATGGAGGCAACAATTCCATGGGTTTCTTGACAAATCTATGGACGTCATTTATGTAACCATTGGCCTAAGATTGGCTCGTTGGCGTAGGAAATGGAAGGCTGAAATCAACTAATTGTGTTAATTAAAAATGTGCTATTAACGTTTTCATATTTGGATCAGTCTGATTGGTTTTCATGTTTTCATTCTCTGTGTTTCTGTAAAATTGGAAGTTCCCGTAGTGCTGTAACTTTAATTCATGTACCACTACAGTCATGTTTTAACTTTTTGTACTAATAAAGTCCCGTTTTTCAAAAAATATTTTAACTTTGTAGTCCTTTTCCATCCATTATCCGTTAACTTTAACGGATTTAGGGGATAAACTCCAATTTTAGCAACTCAAGTTTTTTTAAAAAATTTATTTACACCAAAGTTTTAAACTTAATCATTTATACACATCCTCAACAATTACAAACTTTAAAAAGCTACCTTGAAGTTTCAAATAGCCCAACATGACCCTTGGCCCACCTACCACGGAAGTCGTCGCCGCCACCAGTCTCCATCACCAAATCCACTGAAACTACCGATAAATGCGGAAATGGCCTCAAACCGCCGCTGACCTCCGTGGCCGAAAACCGTAGCCTAGGGCTTCGAATCCCGAAACCTAGGCCGTGATTCCTAGGTTACTACCCTACCCTGAACTATTATGATTCAGTGATAGAAGAAGTTGAATTATGACTCGTTCAGACTCATCACTTGTACTATGAGATCAGTGCATCTTAGGCCCTCAACTAACTTGGCACATGAACTTACCAGACATTAAAAAAACATTAGTTAGATTTAATAAATCCCTTATTTTTATTTGTTCATTAAAGTAAAAAACTTCTAGCATTGAACAACGTTACCATCACCTTCCTTTCCCTCATCCCTACGTATCGCATGCGCTTGTTCTTCAACCAACCTACCTTCACCTCTCACCTAATCCGACACACAGCCTACGTCCACCACCACAATCCCTAAGCTTGGCGTCCTCACCATGCCGAGAAGCAATCGTACCATTTCGGTGTTCTTCCCACTGAGTTGGATCAAGTCCAGATGTGACCCACAAAAATTGGTCCAATGTAATTCTGTCGAATTAGTCCCTAATCAACAACCCGAGCAATACAGTTGTTCACCGACTACCACATAATGATCCCCGACCTTTCCAGCAACTATTAGCCATTGATTTCATGCCTACTGATGGACCCGACGCCAAATCTAGAGGCTTGATTGTTCAGAATTAAGGCCACCCACCTCCTATCTCCGTCGTCACCTCTATCCCAGCTCCCATGTGACTGTCTACCGGCTAGCTCTGCGCCCAATTGTGGCTGAAACCACCATGACCCGTAAGTAGAGCTATGTATCCGGAAGCATATGATTTGTGATTCCCAGAGTTGTGTTTTTTGTTTCATGTCTAAACTCAATTTTGTTCCTTTTGCGATTGCATATGAATCCGGAAGCATATGAATCCTAGGGTTCCAATTTCAGATCGAATTGTCTTCTTCTCCAAATCCTTCATTCCCCTTCCTTCAAGCCCTCTTCTCTGTCAATATCAACGAATCCGGCGGTTCCCTCAACGGCGAACACAACAAACTCCTCGACGGCGAACCTAGTGGACGGTCCGCGTTGCGCATGTGGTTAGTCGCCCCTCTGAAGGTTGCTCGGATGGAAGGCAACTTTGGTCGACGATTTTATGGGTGTCAGAATTATGAGGTCAGTTATTGATTAAGATTTTATGTTTTTTGTTGTTATGGATTGGGGATTGATGAGCAGGGTTAATTTCGAATATGGTTAGGGTTTTAGAATTGATGGATTGGGGTTGTTTTCGAGTTAAGGTTCTACATTTCAGGTTATAGTTGTTGTGGAGTTAGCGTACTGGATCTTGAATTGCTCACGGTTTTGAATTTAGGATTATGAGCTTGGTTAATTATGTTAATTCATTAACCTTGACTATGAGCATAGGTTAATTGAATACATAGGCTAATTCTTTATTATCGAGTTTGGGAAAATGTTTTGTTTTGTGCTTTTGTTACGAATTTGTTTGCTACTGACTCCAGTGGTGTGGGTTCTTCATGTGTCTTGATGGTCAACTGCGGACCATTTGAAGGATCTCGATTGAGTACCATTATAGAGATGTACAAGCAAAGGTACCATAAAGTGCTTAAAGAGAGGGATACTTTCATATGTGAGTTAACTGATCTTGAAGGCCATTGTAAGGATGTTGGGATAGAGCTAGTTGAAAAGAGGGCTTTAGTCACCAAACTAGAGGAGGACGTCAAGTTTGGGAAGGGTCTTGTGACAAGGTTCAGGGAGCAGAATGCTCGAATTGTAGTCACTTGTGCAGCCATGTTGTGGCATCTTCATGTGATATGAAGAAGATGATTGCTTATGGTGGTAGGGTTAGTTATGGTGGTATGTAATTTGGACATCTAACTACTATGGACATGTATTTGCGTATATTAGGATATGGTATGAACATGTATTTGTAGTATAAGCACTCATTTTGTAGGCCTCTAACTTAGTGGCATTCCAACGTCTGTTTTGCAACATAACCATAGTTTCAATAGGATCATTAGGTTCAAACCATAACCATTAACCAGTTAAATACACCATAATAACTATAATGTACAAGAACATACTCTTGAATGTAGCGACGAAATTTTTGACAGAAGTCGCCACCAATCTATTTTGCTTAGGTCGATTGGAAACCTAAAGTAACTGGTCTGCACAGGCTCTGAATCCGTTAGTCAATTACAATCAAAAATAAAAATTTACGATTTGCCCAAAATTGGTACCACGAGGTTTATTTCATGTTTTTGCTTGATTTTTATTTATCCTTAATGAAACTAGGACTAAAGGCAATAATGAATAAAAGAGAATAGAATAACAAAAAATAACACAATTTAAATGATAAAAAAATTAAATTAACACATGATTAAAAACAAGGATTAAAAGGTTTAGGCATAGTGCCCAAATTGTTAGTTTTAAAACCTGTTGATGACTCTCCTGCAAACATGAGACTATTAGTGACTTGAACGAAATCTTAAGCAGGCTTAGGGATCTAAGTGAGTTAAAGGAAAAACTTTGAGGACTAAAGGAGAGAAATTAAGGAATAAAAGAAATTAAAAATAAAAACAAAACAGGAGACGTACCTGACGCGAGCAAATCCTCCGATGCAGTTAGGCTGTTCGGACATGGCGGAGGTGAGGCTGGGCGGCGAAAAAGGTGGTGCGGATCAGTAGGGCGGCGGCCTCCGAAGAGTTTGGCGGTGGTGGGAGCGAGCCCGGTGGTCCGGATCGCTCGATTGATCCGGGTCGCACAGTGGGTGGGTCGCGAATCGGCTCAAAATGCTTCCTCCTTCGACCTCCGTTGGAGAAATTGAAGGTAGATTCGGATTCCTTGCGACGAAACGGAGAAGATGATGCCAAGTTTTCGTGACAAGGAGATCGATTTGAAGGAGGCAAGTTTTAAGGAATAGAAAAGCTTCTGTTGAAGCTTTAATGGGAATGGCCGAATTGTTTTTTTTTCTATTTGTTTCTGGGCTGCTCCTAATTCATCCTCTTTTAGGGTTTAGTTTATGATGTATTTATAGGCTTAGGCTAGGGTTGGGGTTATAGAGTCCAATTAGGTTAGCATTCCTATTTTTTTAGAGATTTAGGTTAAATAAATTGTATTAGATTTTTGGTGATAATTATGTGATTTTTTTACGATTTTCGGATTATTTAATTATTATTTTAAGATAATTATATTTTTTCATTCTTTTATTATCATTTTTAGGGTCTGTCTACAGTACCCACCAGGTATGCCTGTACTGCACATGGTTACATGGCGATGAGGTGGCAGTACAACTAAAGCTGACAGGTTTTGCAATTAATGGGATAATTGTTAACTAAGTCACTGAAATTTAACCAATTATAATGAGAGAGTAAACATATTATTTGGGAATAATTCCTCCACGCCATGGATGTTCACACGGCTTGAGAACATCGGTCAATTCCTCCGTCAGCAGATGTCATTACCATGCACAAGCTATCGGGAGAAGCTGGACCGAGCGGACCATCGAGGACCGCCAGCAGTGCCGATCCGTGCCATCATTTTGTCTCATTCGTCGATAATTTTTTTCTAAACCGACGTGTCACTTAAATCGCCGTCGGGGTAGCCATTGTTTTCCCATCCCTCGACACGAGTTTCCCGATCGAGAGCCGTCCTTGTCGCCTCCGGCGGAATTTGATCGAATATATATACATTATGGTGATATGGATCGGGTCCATCGGGATGCTTGCGGAATTCATATAATACGATTTAGATCAAGAAAACCCATCTTTGCTCATAGTTACGGATGTTACTATTAGGGGCATAGACATATCGATACTTGATAATGTTATAAACCCGGGACTTTCCACGAAAACCCAAAATCTTTGTCCATCGAGTTGAGCGGCGAAAAGGCAGGCCGGGTGGTACTTGCTCTTTCTCTTTGTAACATCGAAGGTAAACCTTATGTGCTTGATCTTCATCTTTTCTCTCAAAGCCAATCAAGGCTGCACTAACCGAGGAAGAGGTTTTCCAAAATATGGATGGAGTGACGAATAAATTTGACAAAGTAATTTATAAAGAGAAAGCTGATAATGGGCGTTTCCAACAAAAGGTTCTTGATCTTATTTTAGACAGAGTTCGATCAATCATTTATTCATTTGTTGAATTGAGTGCGTTACTGAAGACTTGTGTCAATGCTTTTTCGCTTATACTCGAAAACAAAGCCTTTGCCTTCAAAAGAATCCATGAGAAGAGCAAAGGATTACTAACTCTCGTGAATTACTAATTTGCTATAGATAGAAGCAGACCATTCTTGAAGTCGAAGGTGAAGCTGCTAAATCAAAAAAAAATTGCAAAAGGTACTTGAATCTATTATACTTGTGGAACATTTTTCCTACTTCTAGGTTAAGTGTCAATTTCATAATTGAATTGGGTTGTGATTGTCTATTTATTCGTACTAGTCTAATACTTCAAAATCTTTTTATTTGGTGTTCCATTTACAGCACATGTCATATTCTACATTTATTTGTACCATCCAATGACCATTGTTCTTTGTATTTGATGCTACCATATGGTTTTGGCTTCCTACAGGGCTCTGACAATCAGTGGGTTTGTGTGATGAAGAATAAGAGGGCCATTCATGACATAGTTATTTGGTGCATAAGCAGCAATGTCACAATCATAAGTTCCTCTCCTGCATAGTTTCATAATACGTAGTATAAGTTGGTGTTTTTAGATTATATTGAATGACATTCTGGCTTCTTGTTCCATGAGTGATGTCACCAATAAATCTGTTACCTGTGAATGAAGGTATTTCTTCAAAGACAATATGGCAGTGTCTAAGCACCTTATCCTTTTTGCAGGAAGTTCAACCTGAAATTACTGATGGTGAGAAGGTAGAAATTAGGGTCGTTTAGTTGCGAGAAGTTTAAATTTTCATTTCCAAAATATCTTTGTAAATATTTGATCATATCATAGGTTTGAAGAGATGGAAAACAAGGTTTCCGTCTTTGAAAAACTCTAGTATTATTAAATTAGGGAACCTTGTTTGGAAGGTTTCCATTTAATACTTAGAGTTTTCTAATCATTGGAAACAAGGTTTTTAAATCTCTTAAAAATTAGGTGTGTGATCAAATATTTACAAATGAATTTTAGAAATGAAAGCTGTAAAAATTTTCCATAACTAAACGGACCCTAGATGTTTTTGCAAGTCCATCTCTTTATATTGCACTTGTAACATCTAGCAAACATGTGAAAGAAATCAAGCTGAAGTTTTGAGGGAAAAAAAAATCTGCAGAAATTTAATATGGAATGATCATTCTTAATTGAGCATTGAACTTTTTCCTTTCATTTTATTAGGAAAATGTAGAGTTATTTAGAGAAGAGGGCATCCTTATCCATATCCTGTTTTTATTTTGTGAGCATCCTCATATCTATCTTCATAATGAGCCTTCTGATTCGAAACACTGGAAACTTTTTAGTTGGCTATTGAGCGGCAACTTTTGGTCGGTGAGTTGGCAAACGGACGGGCGAGTGGAGTAACAGGGACAACAACAGCGACCTCGAGGCAACGGATTGATGGCAGGAGCAGCTCGCGTGCAGCCGGATGATACGTCTGGCTCCTTTCTACCATGCCGCCTCTGATGTTCACTTGCTCCGACGAACCTGGGTTGGTATAGAGATGCGTGATGCGTCTTATAAAGGATGTGTGATGCGTCTAATCTCCTTTATTGTTTTCTCTCTAACGGTTCCTTAGGGACCTAGTTGATAACTTTACCACTTATTGAACAAATCTGCAATCTAAGATGGCACGACAGTTCAATGCCAAATAAGCAGGGTACATGTGCCTGGCGGGCACTCTAGACAAATCCTCATTTTTATCTTCCCTTTTTATTTTATTAATATTAATTAAAGATTTTTCCCCTAAAATTACTAAACATTCAATTAGGTCATTTTACTTTTCTTTTTTCTTCTTTTTAAAATTAGTCAAGTTAGGCTTAAATTACTTAATTAGTTAATTAGATTAAGTTAGCTGTTAATTACAAATCCGAGTAAAAATCGAGTGTCAGCAGCTTGGCACAATTTTTCCTTTCCCCCTTCCTCCGCCCCTGCTTTTTTATCATCTTTTCTCTCCGTTCTTTTTTTACTTCTCTTCTTCTTCTTCTTCCTTCTTCTTCTCTTCTTCTTCTTCTCCTCCTCCTCCTCCTCCTTCTTCTTCTTCTTCTTCTTCTGACCGATCGTTGTGCGGCCGGATTGTGGGATTGTGGATGAATATTTCTGTAGATGAATTTTTCTGTAGATGAATATTTTTGGGATTGTGGATGAATCCGGATGAATTTCATCCAGATTCATCCACTTATTTTTTAGTTAAAAAAAAGTTTACCGCAGCCACATGTGCGGTAAGCCTCCTTACCACAAGCTTATTTACCGCGGTCCTCCCCACGGTTGTTACCGCGACGCTACGGCGGAGGAGACGCAGTAAGTCTTGTTTTCTTAGCATAGTGTTGTTAAAGCACTCGCACATATTGTTCAAAAGTATATCACATTTAGGGAATTCCCTAAAGTGTGACCTTGTCCAATACTCAGGTCGTATCTCGTTCAAGTAAGCCCATGCATCAGTGCTCATAGCCTTAATTGCATCCATATTCCTCTTAAACTTTGCTGGATGAGTTGACCTTGCAACTGCCCATATGAGGTCTCTATATCCATCCCCAGGGAACCTTTGCTTGAAGTTGGTGTACATGTTATGTCTAACACAAACCCATGTTCAGCTTGAAGTAATTCTTTATCTACTGCCCCAATTAGCCCCTGTATGTACAATAAAATGGGTAAAAAAAACTTAGAAATGGGACTGTAATAGTACCATAAATCTTTGAGAACAATAACAAATATCTTCACAGCTGCACCTTTTGTCTATCAGTCATCACTGTCCAAAAGCTTGAGTCTGTAATCTTCAACTCATCATATAGAATACTTATGAATCACTTCAACGAATCTTCATCACGGTTTCAACCACAACCATTGTTATTGGCCAAATGCAATCATTGGAATCATTTCCAAGCTGCGATGAAGATTCCCACCAGAAGACCCCTTCAGCCAATAACCATCCAAACTAATGATTGGCCTACAACCACTTTGAAATCCGTTTCTACTAGCCCCCGAACACACAAACATTTTTTGAAAGACCAAGTTATCCATGCTCAGATACAATTTTGAACCTTCATTGCTTCTTTCTAACTCCCTTCCATAATCAGCCAATTTTTATATTGGCCAGCCTCATCATTGTGGCCAGATCTCTCCTAAGATGATCAACATGTGCTCTGCAAAAATCTTAGGTGGGATCTAACTACATCAACATATGCTTCAGCTATCCACGTATATTGGCCTGCACCCAATCGAGTCTGTCTTGCACACATATGCTCATCATGCAGCCTCTTTATCTACATCCTTGGTCTATCCTTCACCCTCCTTGCTACCAACTTTCATGGACAGCCAGCAACACTGGAGTGAACAACATACCTCAACTTTTCATTTATATCAGTGATCAAGTTCACTTTGTTCGAAACCGAGTAAACCTTTATAGCTTTCCTTAGCACTTCAATAGAAGAAACTCTTTACCTAAGTTTAAATTTTGGATGCGCCATATCTGAAGTAGGGTTGAAAAGGGTGCCCTGATAGTTTCGCCACTATCATAATAATGACAACTTCTCAAGTCTCCATCTGAATCCTCATATTCAGAATGTGGATATTCAAATGCTACCCCATAACCCTATTGCTCAAGCCCATTTCCCCTCTTCATCTGCAATTGGGCCTATCTTTATCATCAAAGGCCCATCTCTATTTTTTTTAAACCCACACTACTCTTAAATGATCCATCTACCTTCATAGCAACTTTAAATGCTTCATCTTCACCTAAAATGTCATTATCACTTTCATAAAACTTGGTATCACAGCTAGCACTATCATCATTTTCTTGTTCTTCTTTCTCATCTTCTTCACTTTTCTCATCTTCTTTCCCATTCTCATTATCTCTTCTATCATCATGCATTGATGCATCATTTTTAGAGTACACATCATAAAATACTTCATCACTATCAACATCAACAATAGCTCTTCTCCTAGCACTAGTTTCACACATAAGAGTGGCCAAACTTACTCCATCTTTTTCACCACCTTCTTCTGATTCAGTATTTATGTCACTAAGATTCGCAGTATCCACAAACCTTTCACTCTCACTGTCCACACTTCCTCCAACTTCAGAAACTTGTTTTGAACAACATATATGCTCCCTATTATAAAAGGCTGACTCACTACCATATTATGTTTCAAATACCAATCAACAGAATGTTCAACATACAAGTCCAACCCCTCACCCTCAATTGCAACACCAAACATGACCATTAAACTGGTAAGGTCAGTTAATGATTTCAGTACATCAATTGGCTGGCCTCTAGACTTGTAATATACACACTTCACATCTTCATCAAGATACCCCAAATTACAGAGGCAAGCAGTAGGTGAGAAATAAGAAACTAACTCCTTACTTTCAAACATCTTTGCCTCACAGTCATTGTATTGGAAAGTTGGCTCCAAAACAAACCTCCCCCATGAAAGACTATATAAACAAACATAGCAGCCATCTGCAATCGAACCAACATAAAATTAACCAAAATTCTAAAACTAGCCATAATATCGAAAACTACAACCCTAAACCCTAACCACCCTCATCTACTAACAAAAACCTTAACTAAATTGTGATTTAGAATCAATTAACCTTGATAAATGCAGAAGAGAAGATCCTGTTGAGTAATTGCCCTGCAATTCACTCCCTCCGTTTCGTCGAGTATAACAACTATGTTTTCAAGGTCACGCTTCTTTGTCGGGGCGAAAATCCCTACCCAAACGAGAAATCGTTGTTCGGCATAAGACGTATGATGTAATTCAGAATCGATTCATGCTACCAAACGGTTAATTTGAGCTTTGGGTTTTCGTGCGAGAATAGAGTAACGAGTCAATTTTTTCCTGAGATATAGAGTTTTGAAACGACAAACCTGGAGTGGAGTTTGCGGGAGAAGAAATTCACGTGTCCAAGAAATCGCAGCAACTCACCAACCCCTACACCACATCAGCAAACTGAAGGGTATTTTGGTTTTTTCACACTGATCCGTTAATTAAAACGGAGTCAAACGACGGAAAGGATACAAATAGGTCTGAAAAGTTAAAAATGGGATCGAAATAGGTCAAATACTTAAAATGAGACTGAAATAGGTAAGAGAAATTTAAATTGAGACCAAATGCGGAATTTACTCTTTCGAAAATGTTGGAGTAGAATTTATTGAGTTTAAACAAATTGAGGTGTACTGTAGCGATTAATTATGGGAAGAAGTAACTTTTCACACACTTTTGTCCATTTAAATGGCTGAAACGGACGAAAATGACTACATGGGATTGCGAAACTTATATTTAGGACCAAAACAAGTCAAAACCTAAAGTATGACAAAAATAGGTCCCAAACTTAAAAACAGGGATTGCGACGGAATTTACTCATTTTTCCGGGACGAAAAGAATAGATGACTTTGTATGTACTTCCTCCGTCCCTTTATTATTGTAATACTTTTCTTTTTTGACGTCTCTAAATGTTTGCAACATTTTGTTATTTAGCAAACTTTTCTAATGAAGTTTCCAATTTATTATTTCAACTATCTTTCTTTTTAATTTTGTATTCTCTAATTTGACATCACTAACTCCACTCATCCACCCACTCAACTCTTATCTTTATTTTTTATAATCTGATTTGATACCACTAATTCCATTTATTTCACCCACAAAATAGTTTCTTTCTTAAGGTTACTCTTGTCAAACTTCCACGATTTTCTACTCATCTTAATCTTTGTACCAAAACTAAACGTTGCAAAAAATAAGAGATGGAGAAAGTAATTTTCTCTTTGTTTCTCGATTAGTTAACTAACAACATTTAGTCAAGGACCTAGATCTTGTAGTTCAGGTACAAGTATGAACTAGTCATAATTCATTCACATCATTCCATCACCGAGGCACGTCAAGATAGTTCATGATGATAGCAATCTATAATTTGGCTTTTTAACTTAAACAATTATAAACCTATATTTTGTAAACTTACAAATTATCCTTCTATTCAATTTTGTAAGTTTTACTATTGATGAATAGTGGTACAATCAATACAGTTGTGCCATATCTTCCATTTTATTTCTTCAAATAATTTTTTTTGCTTTCAAAATCTGTTCATTATACATTTATACATTATATTATACATTTGTGGGTGATTTGATACTATTCATAGTTGAGTGTGGTAGTTGTATCCACAATTTGTACTACAAACTTTTGACCCAAATATAATTATACCACGAAAATGATGTTGATCAGGTGTAAGGATATGCCGATCACCATGCAGAACAATGTTGATCAAGTGTAAGGAGATGCTGATCACCATGCATATCAACATTTATTCTGGCGATGATGATCAAGACAAGTCATCATGCTGATCAACATTTAATATTGATCACCACAATGATGTTGATCAGGTGTAAGGAGATGTTGTTCACCATGTAGATCAATGCTAAAGATATGCCGATCATCATGCAGACCAACATTTATTCTGATGATATTGATCAAGAAAAGTCATCATGTTGATCATTAATTAATCTTAATCAAACATGATAACAATGTTGACCAAGTGAAATGAGATGTTGATCGTCATACGTGTAAAGTCCATTTTCGTCTCAAATTGGTCATTACATTCGATTTACCAGTAAGTATTTTGTTATCTCTATGAAGTTTCCTAAATACCCCTATTCAAATTTTAGTTTGACCCCCATATTATTCAAATATTACAATTTAACCCTACTTTTTTTTATTATTCCCTCCCTGATTCTTCTTCTTTAACCTCATCATCTCCCAATCTCTGAAGATACTCCATTTGTTTCTTACCACCAACATTCAAAGCCAACCCAGTATAGTTCTTACCATGAAGTTTTCTTTTCTCAACCACATCTCCATGGACCGGAACCCACTTTCGCCGGCGGCCTTGTTATGATCACTCCGACTTCTTCAACACCATTTCGAGAAATTGATTAATTGATTAAGAACAAAAATTCAAAAGACATAATTGTATAAATTGATTGGTTAATTGCATGAGGGCTTGGTTCCGATTGATGGGTTGTGAGGAAAGACCGAGACCCATCATTGGTAAATCGGTGGAAGAGTCATGGACGGAGGTGCGAGAGGCGGAGTCGGCGAAGTTCTGGGTTTAATGTCGAAGACCATTTTCGATGGCCATCCGAAGCTGCCGAGGCTGAGGAAGAGGGAAGAGCCGATGTTGAAGCGGCCAAGGCGTTGGTAGTGGAGTGCAGCCGAGTCCCACCAGATTCGGTCTGATTATATTCGTCCGCCATGGATGAGACCAGTTTAGAGGTTGACGATATCCAAATCTGGTTCGGAGGCTGAGCTTCCTGTCATGGCGATGGCAGCGTAAGATGTGTGGTGTTGCCGACGACGGCAAGGTGGTTGTCGGTGGGTTGGAATGTTGATGTTCAGAATGAGGCGATTGTTGAAATTCACAAGAAAATTGCTCATCTAGGCGAGAGAATGAGTAAGGAAAATAGAAAGTGTTTAAAGAGAAATTGAGGTTTCAAATTGGAATCAATTACGTATGCAACTCACTAATTTAAAGATAACAGTATCATTAATTATGAATTTATCTTTGAAAGTTATTAAAAATGTTTTGTTTCTACCAACAATGACTTCTTGTATTATGTGTGGGCTCAATTATAATTTTTTAAAAAAGTTTAAGGGTTATAATAAATATTGGGTAGGTACATTTAGGTAAATTTGTAGAGTTACGGTAGTTTTAACGGTAAATCTAACGAAAGGACCAATTTGAGACAAAAATGAAAGATATGGGATGAATCTGAGACGGATTCTTAAAATAAGATCAAAATAGGACACGCATCAAAGTTAAGGGACTGTACATGGACTTTAACCATCGTCATACAGATCAACATTTATTCTGGAGAGGTTGATCAAGATAAGCTATGATGTTGATCAATAATTAGTGTTGATCAAACAAGATAAGATTGTTGATAAAAAAACCCACATGACAAACTTGTAAATAAGCGAAGCGATTATGCCCACGCATGCGCAATGCGCATTTTAAACATACCTTTTTTATTTCTAGTATTTATTCTACAATCTAATTTATTTATTATTTAGAAAATATAAATTTAAGACTTTTACATATAAAGATAATTTGATTTTACAAAATTATTTTTAAATTTTTTGGCCAAAGAATACTCTCATCGTTCATTTTTCATTACAACGTTTTTCTTTTTTGATACGTCCCTAAATGTTTAGAACATTTTCATATTTAGTAAACTTTTCCAAGTAAACTTATTTTCCACTATCAATATTCTTCTTAATTTTTTATTATCTAATTATTTGACTCAACTTACTCCACACATTTAACTTTAGTATTTTTCTATTATATGATATAACACAACTAACTCCACCCACTCAGCTATTTTTTTTGTCAAGGTAATTTTGTCTAACTTCATCATTTTTCTACTCAACTTAATATTTGTATGAAAACAAAACATTTGCAATCAATAAGGAACATATGAAGTAATCCCTCTCATGTCCCCAAACAATTTTATACATTTTCTTTTGGATTGTCAGTAAAAATTCTACACTTACATTAAATGTAAACTTCTCTCCTCTAAAGTTACTAAACTATCCCTACTTTATCTTAACTTTTTCTATCTCATTTTTTGTGCAACCTCTACTCAAGGGTAATTATGTCAAACTATATAAAATCTTACATTCACCTTAATCTTCGCACCCACACACAGCGTAGAATTAATTGGGGATGGATGAAGTAATATTTAGACTTCATTTATAAGTGATTTACAAACCTAATGCTTCCATCTCCAATTAATTCTACACTTTGTGTGGACGCGAAAATTAAGGTGAATGTAAGATTTTATGTAGTTTGACATAATAACCCTTGAGTGGAGGTTGCAAAAAAAATGAGATAGAAAAAGTGAAGATAAAGTAGGGATAGTTTGGTAACTTAGAAGAGAGAAATTTTCATTTAAGAAAAGTGTAGAATTTTTTAAGGACAACCTAAAAAGGAAATGTGTAGAATTATTTGGAGACGAATGAAGTATATGATTTTGAACTCTTTAGATATGAATCACCTCATTTAATTGTTATTGTACTCATAACATAATTAAAGTATTGTTATTTTTATTTCTTGTAAACAATATTTGTTTTAATTTATAATATCCAGAAGTTAATGCAAAATTGAGGGAGCTATTAATTCTTTGTAACTTTTGAGAATTTTTAGGATGTTTCAGTTTTTAAAAATTAATTGCAAAAAAAGATCCCATGC
The DNA here is from genome assembly GCA_024586325.1 of Stellera chamaejasme. Classification (NCBI taxonomy): domain Eukaryota; kingdom Viridiplantae; phylum Streptophyta; class Magnoliopsida; order Malvales; family Thymelaeaceae; genus Stellera; species Stellera chamaejasme. The sequence continues at coordinate 5,096,507 of CM044986.1, forward strand.
GAAGGCGGGGCTCAAAAAACCCAGTTAACCTCAATTCATGGAAATCGAATTAAACTCTCTGAAAGCTGAGATTAGATCGTACTGTTCGCCGAATGATGAGGAGCGGAGACGACGGCAACGCGAGACCAGGGTAAGGTACAAGCTTTCGGCGGCGAGTAAGGGGCCAAGAATGGAGGTGTAATGGTGTCGGCAAATGAGTGGTGGATTACGGTGATGGTACATAATGGGTTCAGCTGATCGGACGACTAGGGGTGAAAAGCAGTAAGTCGGTAGTCTTAGGTTATTCATGTTAAGCTTGAAAATTATATCGGCGCAGAAATTGTGTTGAGTTTGGGCAGAAAATAATATGAACGAGCTCGAGCAGCGTTTAAATCGAGCCGAGTAGTAGATTTCATAAATATCAATGAAAAAATTAGGATAAAATTGAACACAAATATCAATGCTGAGTCGAGCATTAAGCTATTCATGTTTGACTTGATAAATGTATCGAGCTTAAAATTGTATTCAAACTTGATTTAAAAATAATATGAACGAGCTCGAATGAATTTTTAATCGAGCTGAGCCCAAGCCGAGCTCGAGCTGTTTGTTCAACTTTCATCCCTACACGGCTGAGCTCGAAGTACTGTTGGGGTTTTTCTCGGTGATGCGAGAATGAGCTGATATAATGATCTGGCGAGGACAAGGCCGGAGGTTCGGTGGCTAAGAAGATAAAGAAGCAGAAGATGAGACAGGTGCACATTTGTTCTCTTCTGAAGCATCTTTAAGAAACTTCAGTCGCTTGTGCCTTTTATGTGTTTGATAAAATGACTGAACCAAACACAAAAGACAACACTGCAGACTTATCTTAACAGGTTCAAAGCTTCTAGCACAAGATAATTTTGTCTATTAGCAATATCCAATCCGAGCTTAAATGAAATTAAAAAAAAAAATCTTAAGGCATTTAAAACAAACAAAATTTGATCCTCTGTTTGTGTTACAATATGGAGGTAGAGGAGGAACAATAAGAGGAAGGCAGTGAAGCTAAACAATTTCAAAAGACTTATCTCCGATTGCAGCAATGTCAACAATTTCAAAAGGATGGGCAAGGTTGTACTTGTGTGTGGTCTTGCTGGACATGAGTTGGCCAAAAGAAAAAAAAATAATAAAAAATAATAATAATAATAATAATAATAATAATAATAATAATAAAACTAAAGTCAAAAGCCACAAGTTGTATATTCGTCATTAGGAATGTACATAGCAGTAGCAGCATGTGCATTGACATTTAAACTAATGAAATGGAGTAGTTCCAAACATAATAAAATTGTGCAATTAAGACTATAAACTGAGAGAAGTCTCTAGCTTTGTGGAGAAGCAGAAAGATTAATCTGTGGGACATAACCAATGTCTTCACATAATGTTGTCTTTTTCATCTTTCTCTCTATCTTTTTAGCCCTAATTCACAGCAAACAAATACATGGCTACTCCAACTCCAGCCATATTAATGTAGCAGGTTGCATTGAAGTGGAGAGAAAATCCTTCTCAGTTTCAAACAAGGTCTTGATGATCCTTATGGTGTGCTTTCTTCATGGCATGGCAAAGACTGCTGCAATTGGTCAGGCATTGGCTGCAGCAACAGAACCAGTCATATTACTAAACTTGATCTCAGAGGTTCATGTGATGAGTATGGATATCCACAAGAGAGCTTGATGGGTAAGCTAGACATTTCACTTTTTGAGTTAAAATACTTGCAATACTTGGATTTGAGTTGCAATAACTTTGAGAGCAGTGCAATCCCAAACTCCATAGGTTCATTGAGAAGGCTGAGATACCTTAACCTATCTTCTATAGTCTTTTCTGGGATGGTTCCACCTCATCTTGGAAACCTCTCAAATTTGTTATACCTTGATCTTAACAATGAGTGGAATTTTGGAGAAAGTTGGGTGGATGGTATTAATTGGTTATTTGGGTTACCTTTGTTGAAGTATTTGAATTTAGGATCTGTGAATCTTAGTTCAGCATCCACCAGCTGGTTGCAGGCGGCAAACAGATTGTCTTCTATAGAAGAGTTGCATTTCCCTGGTTGCAACCTTCATGATCTTCCTTATCAGTCTCTTACAGCTTCAAATTTTACTTCTCTTGCGGTTCTTGATCTTCACTTAAATGACTTTGAGGTCACAGACTTTGTTTGGTTGTCCAATATTACCACCCTTACTCACCTCAACATAAGAGAAGCTAATATAAAGAAGTCCATAGACAAGTTTCCATGGAAGCATCTTTGTAATTTGCAAACTCTAGACTTGTCCAGCAATGGTATGAGGGGTGAAATAAATGAATTTATTGATGGTCTCTCCCAGTGCAGCAATCTTAGCATGGAAGAGTTGAACCTTTGGAACAATAAGTTGAGAGGCCACCTACCACAGTCATTAGGACAACTAAAAAAATTAAGGATTCTGGATTTGTTTCTTAATTTGATCTCAGGTCCTGTTCCAATGTCCATTGGAAACCTTTCACACCTGATTGGGTTGTATTTGGGTGTTAATGAACTGAATGGTCCACTCTCTGAAACAAATATTGGAAAGCTTGAAGGTTTGGTGAGTTTAAGTCTTGAAAAGAATAATTGGGTTGGTGTCATATCTGAAATTCAACTCCTTCAGTTGAAAAATTTGAAGTACTTCACCTTGTCATCCAAAAACAAGACGCTAGCTTTTGATGTTAGTCCAAATTGGGTTCCAAGTTTTAGTCTCACAGTGATTCATATCAGTAATTGTCAGATGGACCCCAGGTTCCCTGTATGGGTGAAAACTCAGACAGAACTTAGTCTTCTCTCCCTTGAAAATCTTGGAATGAGGGGAGAAATACCTTCATGGTTCTGGGAGCTTATTAGTCCTCAGCTGATATATTTGAGCCTCTCCAGCAACCAACTAAGTGGGAAGTTTCTCAAGGTACTAAGATTAAAGCTTGACCCATATGGTGGATCAGTTTTAGACCTGAGTTTTAATATGTTTGAAGGCTCACCTCCTACTGTTCTTCAAGTCAATTATCTCTTATTGAGGAACAATTCCTTTTCAGGACCAATCCCTGCAAAAATTGGTTCCCAAATGCCAGGATTATTGAGCTTGGTCCTTTCTGAGAACTCTCTAACCGGTAATATACCAGTTTCACTTGGGGAATTAAAAAATCTGAGTTTGTTGTCCCTCTCAAGTAACAATCTTAGTGGAAGAATTCCTCAGTTGAAGGGCTTTCCATCTTTGGTTAGATTGGATCTATCAATGAATGATTTAATCGGAAGGATTCCACAGTCATTGTGTTCACTCCCTCGACTCGAAGAATTGATATTGAACAACAACAATCTTTCTGGAAATATTGCAGCTTTAAGGAAATGCGCATTCTTATCTGAACTTAGACTTGGACACAATCATTTCTTCGGTAATGTTCCTCGATGGATTCGGGAGATACCACATTTGTCCATTTTGAGTATTCGAGGAACTCTTTCGGAGGAATCATACCTAAAAATCTATGTCGACTTTCATATTTGCACATCTTAGACTTGAGTCATAACAATTTATCAGGGATAATCCCATCATGTGTTGGTAGTTTAACAGGTATGACTCAGAATATCAAGTATGAAAGTTTTGGGATTCATTATGCGTATGGAGAAATGGAGTTGAGTGCCAAGGGAAGACTTCTTACATATGCCACGCATCAAGTTGGATTTGTAAATTTGATTGATCTATCATGGAATAATTTGAATGGAAAGATACCAGAAGGCTTGACAAATCTCTCCAGGTTGAGAACACTCAACTTATCTTACAATCAACTCACAGGCAGCTTACCAGAGAAGATTGGACAACTCTCACAATTAGAAACTCTTGATCTTTCTTCCAACCATCTAAGAGGAGCCATTCCTAGAAGCATTACAAGCATGGTAGCTTTGAGTCATTTGAATTTATCATACAATAACTTGTCGGGACAAATTCCTTCAACCAACCGATTCGACTTTGAATGAAGACCCCTCCATTTATAAGGGTAACTTGTACCTTTGCGGCTTGCCATGGCTGAAAAGTTGTTCAAATGTTGAAGTACTAGACAAGAAGGATCCTCCTCGAGGTAGGGATGAGAACAAAAATGATGATGAGAAGTATTTTGACATATTATGGTTCAATATAGGGCTTGGCTTTGGGGTTATTGTGGGTTTTTGGGTTGTTTGTGGCCCTTTAGCAATCAACAAGTCATGGAGGCACCAATTCTATCAGTTTCTTGACAAAGCTAGAGATGTCATTTATGTAGCCGTTACCTTGAGGTGGAGGAAATGGAAGGCTCAAATCAACTAATTATTATGGTAATATTGCATATTTAGATTATAATAATAAGGGTTAGCCTAATCGGTTTTCATGTTTTCATTTTCTGTTAATGCCATGAATTTGTATCTGAGTGGCCCCAATTTTTCGTTGACCATTGATTTACCTAATTTCACCGCTTAGGGTTCAAGATGTACTGTAATTAATGAAATGAAGATCGTTTCTGTGGTCTTTTTGAGGGAGATACGGACTTAAAGGTTTCTTTTTATTCTATATTTTCACTTTGATTTTGAGGTGTCTTAAGGGTGTTGATTTTTGTTTTTTTTTTTCTTTATTATTATTTTGTGGTAGGGTGACTGGGAGGGCATCATAGGATTTAAGTGTCTGATTCATCTCCATGCCATTATGAAGTGGTGAATTTGTTTGTGGGGATTACTTTAAAAATTCTATTCTGGATAAGGTGTCACGTTCATTATCCTTCTAGTAAAAATGTTTTTTTTGTTACTGTTCAGGAAAATGTTGTGTTGTAATTTATAGACAAAGTTTTCCTCCCCTATTAGGAGGAAAGTCACTCTTCCTCTATATGTGTTATGTTATTATGTTATGTTATTAGTGGTAACTTTGTAATTAATAGTAATAAACCACATAATAAATAGTGGTTACACTAACCACTTTCATGACAATTGTGTTCCTTGATTCTGAAGGACAGGAAAAAGTAAATCTCATCCACATAGGAAGTGTGGGGCACACCGAACAAAATAGTCCCAATTTCCCCTATCCCTCCATATCCCCCAATACAATTAATTAATAGTATTAGACATTCTGATAAAAATTTATTTAAAAATTTAACAGATTAATTAACCCTATTAGTCTATTACTCCGCAAAATAGCCACCAAGAATATGCCTTCATTGCAAACTACGTACGTACTAACCATATTTGTGAACGGCCTAAACTGACAGTTAAACATTAAGAGTAAATACATTATTAACCCCAAAACTTTTTGCATTTTTTGAAAATTAGAACTATACAAATTTTCAAGAAAGCCTTAAACGTTAGTAATGTTACCACTATTATACGATTAACAGCTCAAAAAAGTGGTTAAAGTTAAGACCGACAACTTTTTTACGGTTCCGTTTGCAAAATAGCTATTTCAATTAGTTGTAGAGTTTTGGATAATTTTTTTAATGATTGAGATTAAAAATCTAACAACTAAACACAAAAAGCTACCATTAATAGCATTTCCAAAATGCAACATCTACTTTGAAAAAACCGTTGCCAAACACAACACATGTTGTAACACCCCCATTTACCCACCAGAAAATTTTAGGGAAAATTGAAACTTTTCGAAAAATAATTTGTTCGATAGAACATTTCAAAACAAACACGTAAAATAAACTCACATTCGATAAACGCGGATGCTGCTTAGTAACACCAACAAATAATATAGATAGTTAAGTGCAGCGGAAAATAAACAAAGTTCGTTTTATTATTCCAAGGTCCACTAAGTCAGAAAGGTATGTCGAGAAGTCACAATGCGTCTCCACCCGGAAGCTACTCCTACTCAAATCGTCTACTCGTACTCCGAGTGAACGGGATTGACATAGTAGTCCTCCCCGTAAATTCACCTGTAATTAATGGGGTGAGCATCCATTTGCTCAGTAAGGAGGAAAGATTACAGACCATTTATCAGGGTCGTATACTTCCTTAAATAAACAAATTCTAAAATGATGATTCTAAGCATGATAGATTATAACATATAAGTATATAGCACAATATTTAAACAGTAAACAACCAGACAACCCTGATTTATGCCAATATCTAAATGCAAGAATGTTCTTTAGCTCGATCACCGTACATCATAAAACATTTTTGAAATCATTTTTAAAACATGTTGGATGAACCTAGGGCGGTGGGTATGTACATTACCGCACTCTCAGGAATGCCCCTTAGCGAGTCACTAGGGATGCCGCCGTGCCAAAGCCCAATGTGATGTCTATGCCGAGACAGAGCCTCTCGTGAATGCCAACCAATCCAGGAGGCAGAGCACATGCATGAACCAAATGTGGTGGGTGTGTACATCACCACACTCTCAGGAATGCCCCTTAAGCAAAGCCACTAGGGATGCCGCCAGGCCAGAGCCCAATGGGATATCTATACCGAGACAGAGCCTCTCGTGAATGTCAACCAATCTAGGAAGGCAAAGCACATGCATATCACAGTTGGGTTCGAACCATCCGTTCCGAACCACTCATCTAAAAATACAGCTTAGTTAAGTCACATAGGGCCGAATCTGTTAGAGACCATGGCTAGCTCTTCCCCGACCATGGCTAGATCTTCCCCGGTCCAACCGGCATCGCCATGCGTCGGCATCGCCATGCGTCCCAACTCACGGACTTCTCCACACCCGGTTGTGGAGTTTCATGCCTTCCCCGGTCTCGAACACGGGACTCCGGGCTTAATGTCCCATTTCATATGAGACCGAGTTTGTTTATGAAACATATAAAACGACTCAAACGAAAAACCTCATCTTATCCCTCTTACATGGATGTAGCCGGGAATATGCGTCGGCTATTAATCACAATAGCTCAAGATGAAACTTGGGTCAAAACAGAAAGTCCGGAAATTTTTGGAGGGCTTTCAGACACAAAACAATTTTTTTAAAAAAAACAATAAAATATTTTTAAGCAAGAAAAATAAATTTTTAATACCTTAAATAGTTTACAAAGTGGAAAATGAAAACTTTGAAAGTTATAAAACACTATTATGGGATTTATGTACAAAAGGTAGAATTTTCCCAGCCTTTATTAAATTTTTTATAAAAATAATAAAAGGGAAATTAAATACTAAAATAAAATATAAAATATTCTACAAAAATACTTTTTGGGAAGTTTCATATGTAAAATATAAGTATTTAAATGTATCTTCAAACTTTGTAACCAAAAGATCAAAAATGAAAAAGATTTGGATTTTCTAAATTTTAGAATATAACATTACAAGAAATAAAATAAAGTAAGGTTAGTAGTTTTCCTAAAATACCATTGAGGGTATAATTACATTATAATTTTAGAATATAACATTATAAGAATATAACATTATAATTACACAGCTAGAGGTGAAATTTACTAAAATACCATTGAGGGTATAATTGTAATTTTCCTTAGAGTAATCTAAGTATTAAGCCGGACTCGAAAATCTAGGGTTATTACATCAGATGATGTTGTTCATCCCACATAGAGGGACAAAGGGAGTAATGCATGCCTTATAAGGGTGGTTACTCCTAATTAAACCCACAAGACACGTTTTACCAGCAAATCCGTGCAGGTCCAGGGCCAAAGCGGACAATATCTTGATACTGTACACGGTCTGTTACAGAGATGGTATCAAAGCCTGGTTGTATAGTGTCCATGTGCCAGCGGGGACGCTAGACTGAGGGGGTGGATGATGTTGTTCATCCCACATATAGGGGCTAAGGGACTAATGCATGCCTTATAAGGGTGGTTGTTCCTTAACCTCACAAGACGCGTTTTACCTGTGGACTTAGTTAGAGGCAAATCCATGCCGACCCGGTGCCCAAAGCGGACAATATATTGACACTGTACACGGTCTGTTACACATGTTGTCAAGGTAAGCCTCAAACTTATGTTACCTTTTGTTCCTCACAAATTTTCTTTCAGTTTTCAAAAAATTCATTTTTTAATCCAAATTCCTCTCACAAACTTCTTTAGAAGAAAAGTGGGAAAAAAGTGGAAGCTTTTGAAAAAGGAAAGGAAGTTTGTGAGAGAATGGGATGGAAATTTAAGAACATAAGAAAAATGAGAAAATGTTATGTAAAGAAAGTTTGGAAGTTGGGTTATATGGTACTATGATTTAAAGCATCCAGCTATTTTCACTCTATTTTAATCACAATCTTTTTGCTTCACTTCTAAAAACCTAGAATTAGTTCCCAAAATAGTTTAAAAAAAGAGCACAACCTTAATTTCGAGAACTAAATTTCAGAAATGTTTCTTGATTTGAAAGAGCAAAATTTAAAAATCTGAAAAGAATGGGCAAAGCCTATGCTCTCAAGAGATTTCAGTTAAAATTACTGGTTTAAAATTGCCCAGCAGCCACAATTAGTTGAGAATGTACATAGCATGTTCACTAAATAAACTAATGAAATACGTAGTTCCAAACTTGATCAAAATTTCCAAGACTATAAACTAAGAGCAGTCTCTGGCTTTGTGGAGATGCAGAAACAGACAACAACATGTCTCTACATAGTGTCTTTTTCATCCTTTCTTCTGTCTTTCTGTCCTTAGTTCACAGCAATCGAATACATCAGAGCTCCAACTCCAGTCACATAGTAGCAGGTTGCACAGAAAGAGAGACAAATCCTTCTCAGTTTCAAACAAGGTGTTGAAGATCCTAATGGCATTCTTTCTTCATGGCATGACAGAGATTGCTGCAAATGGTTAGGTGTTGGCTGCAGCAACCGAACCGGTTACATCATTAAACTTGATCTCGGAGGCTTATGTTATAATTATGGACCTTCAAATCAGAGCTTGACCTACTTGGATTTTTATGGCAGTACAATCCCAAGCTCTATAGGTTCAATGAGTAGGCTGCGATACCTTAACCTCTCTTTGATAAACTTTTCCGGGATGGTTCCACATCATCTTGGAAACATCTCAAACTTGTTGTACCTTGATCTTAACAATTTTGGGAACTATGGAGACAGTTGGGTGGTTGTTCTAAACTGGTTATCTGGGTTGCCTTCATTGAAATATTTGAATTTAGGATTTCTGAATCTTAGTTCAGCATCCAATTCTTGGCTGCAGGCAACCAATGCATTGTCCACTATTGAAGAATTGCATTTCCCTTCTTGCAATCTTCATGACCTTCCCCAGTCTCCCTCGATTTCAAACTTCACTTCTCTTTCTGTTCTTAATCTTATGGGAAATCAATTCGATGCAATCCTCCCTAGTTGGTTGCTGAATGTTACTACCCTTACTCACCTCTACGTGGGACAAACTAAAGTAAGGAACTTTTTAGACAATACTTCATGGAAGCAACTTTGTAATTTGCAAAGCCTGGACTTGTCAAATAATGGCATCAATTCAAATAATGGCATGATTGATGAAATATCAACACTTTTTGAGAGTCTCTCCAAGTGCAAAAGAGCTGAATTTATGGAACAATGAGTTCCGTGGACAGCAGCCACAATCACTAGGGCAACTCAAAAGCTTAAGGCATCTGGATTTATCTGGTAATAAAATCTCTGGTTCTGTTCCGACATCTATCGCAAACCTTTCACAACTGACCATGTTGTCCTTGGCTTCTAACGCATTGAATGGTACGCTTGTTGAAAGTAATATTGGACAACTTGAAGGGTTAGTGGAGTTAAATCTTATGGAGAATGATTGGGTAGGAATCATATCTGACCATGATTTCATTCATCTGAAAAAGTTGAAGTTGTTTAGCTTATCGTCGAAGAACAAGTCTCTAGCCTTTGATGTTAGCCCTAATTGGGTTCCAAGTTTTAGTCTCAGCGAGATTCGTATAAGAAATTGTCAGATGAATTTCAAGTTCCCTGTTTGGTTGAAAACTCAGACACAACTTGTTAGTATCAGGCTTCAGAATGTTGGCCTCAAAGGAGAAACACCTTCTTGGTTTTGGAAGCAAACCTGTCTGCAACTAATATGTTTGAGCCTCTCCAACAACCAGTTAAGTGGAAAGCTTCCCAAAGTACTTAAGCTTAAGTTTGATCCAGTTTATGAAGTGATTTTAGATTTGAGCTTTAATTTGTTTGAAGGCTCACTCCCCACTTTTCTTCATGTTGATAATCTTTATCTGAGGAACAATTCATTTTCAGGATCAATCTCGACAACAATTGGTTCCCAAATGCCAGGATTGTCGGTGTTGGTCCTCTCAGAGAACTCTTTGAGTGGTAATATCCCAACTTCTCTTGGGAAATTAACAAATTTACGAAGGTTGTCACTTTCAAGTAACAATCTCAGTGGAAATATTCCTCGGTTGGAAAGCTTGCAATCCTTGGTTTTATTGGATTTATCAGAGAACCAATTAGTTGGAAGGATTCCACAGTCATTGTGTTCACTCCCTAGACTTGAAGAATTGAGATTGAACAATAACAATCTTTATGGTGATATTGCAGCCTTAAGGAATTGTACTTCCTTATCTACACTTATACTTGGAGAGAACCAATTCACTGGAAAAATTCCAAGATGGTAGAAGAGAAGATGTCATACTTGACCGTATTGAGTCTTCGAGGGAACTCTCTCACAGGAATCATTCCTGAAAATCTTTGTCGACTTCCATATTTGCACATCTTAGACCTCGGTCATAATAAGTTATTAGGGAAAATCCCATCATGTGTCGGAAATCTGACATGTATGACTAAAGAAGTAGATTATGGAAGAGTTATGGATTATATCTATGAAGATACAGAGTTCATTGTCAAGGGAAGAACTCTTACATATACCATGCGCCAAGTTGAAGTCGTAAACATCATTGATCTGTCAAGGAATAATCTGAGAGGAGAGATACTAGAGGGCTTAACAAATCTCTCCAGGTTAAGGACTCTCAACTTGTCTCATAATCAACTCATAGGTAACTTGCCAGAGAAGATCGGGCGTCTCAGACTGTTAGAAACTCTTGATCTCTCTTCCAACCATTTGTCAGGACCCATTCCTGCAAGCATTATCAGCATGACTGCACTGAGTCATTTGAAGTTATCATACAACAATTTGTCAGGACGGATTCCTTCAGCCAACCAGTTCCTTAGCTTGAATGATGATCCCGCCATTTATGAGGGTAACTTGTACCTTTGTGGCTCTCCATGGCTGAAAAGTTACTTAATTGCTGACATAGACAAGAAGGATCCTAAAGGTAGTGATGAAATTGAAAAAGAAGAGAAGTATCTCGACATGCTATGGTTTGGCATAGGGCTTGCCTTTGGGATTGTCGTGGGTTTCTGGGTTTTGTGTGGCTCTTTATCAATCAACAAATTAGGGAGACACCAATTCTATCGGTTTCTTGACAAAGCTATAGACAAAATTTATGTAGCCATTGCTCGCTGCCAAAGGCAAGGTTGAAACCAACTAATTATGGTAATTATGAACTTGTAACTAATGTTAGATCATTCTACATTGGATAATTGGAGTTTAATTGTAAGATTTTTAATTAGAAATATTAGTAGTTTTTTTCTTTTAAGATTGAGTACGATACCCGATAGGCAATGACACCAACTGGTACCATAACATTGCTAATAGAATTTTCATATCGTGTTGTATGTTCATAATTAAAGATGTGTCATAGAAGAGAAAGGAACAAAAAATTCTACACCCCACCACTGAAAATTTAATTCGTTTCCTTTTCAGCAATTTCTCTAACACTTTAATATGTAAAATAAAATAATTTAAATACAAATTATAGATTAATGTTTGTAGTTTCTATATTATTTTTTTCAAATTTTTTTTAATGAATTCATTCTTGTAATAATTTAAATTTATCATAATATTAAAAAAACGCATTAAGTTTTAAGGCGAGTAGTAAGATCTGTTCTAGATTGTACAATGGAAGTGAGGAAGCAGTCAGAGCTGTTATTAGGTTGTGTTTGTGTGAGCCTTATGTGAGGAGACTTGTCTAATTTCTACGTTTTGTTTCTTTAGTCTCCTTTTGAGATCGTTTATTTACACATGTAAAAATACATACCTAAATGTCTTATTAATTAAGCGCATGCGTATAGTGCCACCCTCAAATATGTGTCGATTTGTGCCAAAGTCTATTTAATTACAACAGTGCCATTCCTTCTCTTCTCCTGCTATTTACGTCGACTTTCACGGAGATTTTAACCACCACCCACCACCTCTCACTTCTAGTCTTTGGCCACGATAGCTCCTCCCTTATACACGGCCGACGATTAGCAACTCGGTGATAGTCTCCTCCATCAACAACCACCGGAAACCAAGAATTGTAGGAGATCCGTTGGACGACCCGTTATCCGATCCGACGAAATCCGCCAACCAAGGCGTGTCGACCCGCCGAAGCCGTCAATCTCTTCCCGGTCGTCGACACTTCATTCCCAGCCATTTTTTGAGTGAGCAGCGAAAATTCGTCTCAAGTCCTCAAATCGCAACCCGCAGACAACAAAATTATGATGCTCCTACATATAATTATGATGTGCTCTGGATTAATTATGATGCTCTTTTGTGTAAAAATGATGTAACCACAAATTGCATACAAATAATGCTTAAATCTATTATAATGAACTTAATAGCACCAATTAGTGATGAATTGCGAGAAGATAAATTTTTCAAATGAAACAAGCATCACATACATTGCACCATAAAGGCATACTTACTAGATGAAACACCATTTTAAGTGCTAAGCTCATCATACTTATAAAAGGAGCATCATTTTAACCACATAGAGCATCAGTTTGAGAACTTCATCATTTTGTAAGGTTAAAGAAAACGAGTGCATAATTAAGTTATCAGAACATGTGCACGATGTTTGTAATTGAGAGCATCATAGTGCAACGGAAGTGCATCGTTATGGTCATCAAAGGCATCATTTTAAGAGAATGAAGAAAATGTGTGCACGATTAAGTCATCAAAACGAGTACATCATTTTTGATAGGTAGAGCATCATACTTGAAACAAAGAGCATCATCCATGACACCAAGAGCATCATATTTAACGAATGCATCATACTTTATTGAAGAGCATCATAATTTTACAGAAGCGCATCATTCGTGACACCAAGCACATCATTTTGAACCAAGATATCATACTTTGTTAACAGATGTAACACTATGTTCAAAGCGCGAGCATCACCATGGAATCTACGAGCATCGGATATGTCATTAAGAGCATTCATAACATTAAAAAGTTGAAAATATATTTTTATCGTCAGGTTCATTTTGGTAACAAGAACATCAATTTTTAAAACACGAGCATTGTACATTGATTAAAGAGCATCACGCTTTCACGAAGTTCATCATTGTGAGCGAAGAGCACCATATTTTTCTTTGCACCCGTTATACCTCAAAGATCATCCATTTATTGACAAACAGGGGACAAGGTGGAGCATGGTGATTTATTGAGAAAGGCATCATGATGTTAAATTAGAGCTTCACATTGGTGCAAGAAGCACATCATTTGTGGTAAAAAAATCTAATTAATTTTGGTAATAAGCCGAAATGTTGAGCCAGTCTTTAATAGGGAGCATCATAACTTTGATGTAGAGCATCACTATTAACAGGAAGAACAATTTTACGCGCCTGTAGACTCTGAGTTTTGGCTGTTGAACACTATGGCGTGGCTGGTGGTTTTTGTCGCCGGAGGACGGTGGTTGCTTGTTTTTTGTCGTCCTTTTGCCGCGTTCGTGCGAGAAAGGAGTTCGATTGGTTGATTTGTTGTTGGATTTCGTTTCTGCAAGAGGAAGGAAGGTGATCGACTTACCTTATAGCAGTTCCGAATTTGTCGCCGGTAAACGCGGCGCGTTGACAGATTCACGTATATCATCCTTCCTTCTTATATCTAGGGGCACACATAGTGTGCCATTGGCACAACCTATCCACACTCATTAATTAACTAATTTAACCAATTAATCTAATAAATTAAAAGACTAAAACACCATTCATAAAGATTTATTAAGAGGATAAACTTGAAATTTTTATGGTGTGTATTTTTTCACATATATGGTAAATAGACATACACTTTTCATTATCAAGGGAAGGGGTCAAGCATCTTAAACTTGTCCAAGTAAGCGGTACTTTTCAATCAAATTTGACTCCAATTACAAACGGACAAAAGACCCTTAATTGATCATATCTTAATTGTCCGATAGAGCTATATATGTTTTTTCTAGGAAGAATATGGAAGAATTCTCCAAGATTTATTATAATATTTCTGATAAATGGTTGAATGCATATAGCTTATTTTATGCGAGTTTGAATTTTGGAATTTCTAAACAGTGTTTTAAAAACCGAATTACCAGATATCGGTTTATAGTACAATTGGTTTAACTGTTTGGACCATCGGTACAACCGTTTACCTTTTAAAAGCTAGTTATCACTATATAGATTTTTTTATGAACAACAAATGTTTATATTATTAATTCAATGAATCATAATACAAACCTTATAGAGTAGCAAAGCAGAAAAAGAAAAACGAAACAACCTCGTGCAAGAGGATTAACAATAATTGAAAAGAACTAACGAAGGCAGCGAAGCAAAAGTAGCGAAAAACTAAAAGATAATCGGGAGTGTTGTAAACTTCTAAACGATCGATACTAAGAGTCTGAGATGTCAAGTGACGGTGTGAGAGATGAGCCATGAGAATGCCAACCCCATCGGTGGCGAGATCCATCGGCGAATACCAAAGACCTACACACCGAGGCCAACCGTACGCTGGATTGGGTATGCGACACCGCTCCAGACAAGTCCGATCAATTCATGTCCCGTTGAACGGGCTCGAGTTGTCTTGGAAGGTCCAAGTCCTTGACAACACTAAGGGGTCAAATTCAACAATGCCCGAAATGTCCAGGGAGACCCACAACCCAGACAACTCCCAGAATAGTGGATCGTGATGCCAGGGAGGACAAGGCTTCGCTCAGTCTTGCCGGTACCAGAAAACATGGAGGAGCTAAGGGAGTAATGCATAGCTTATAAAGGTGGTTGCTCCTTAATCCCACAAGATGCGTTTTACCTATGGATTCAGGTAGAAGCAAATCCGTGCGGGCCTGGGCCCAAAACGGACAATATCTTGGCACTGTACACAGTCTGTTACAAATGGTATCCGAGGTTGGTTGTACAGTGTCCATGTGCCAGTGAGGACGTTGGACTCACTTGAGGGAGGGTGGATGATGTTGTTCATCCCACATGGAGGGGCTAATAGAGTAATGCATGCCTTATAAGGGTGGTTGCTCCTTAAACCTACAAGATGCGTTTTATTTGTGGACTCATATAGAATCAAATCCGTGCGGACTGAGGCCCAAAGCGGATAATATATTGGCACTGTACACGGTGCTGTTACACCAACCCTCCTTCATACCCCTCGCCTCCAGCAAGACGGATCCATAGCAACAAGCAAATAGCTGATTGAATCTTGCTGGAATAGGAAAAATCCGGTCCCAAGACAACTCCTTTGTTCCTCCGACAAGAAGACGATGGTGACCTACAAAACCAGCATACGCTCCACCCACCGTCAGAAAGAGGGAGAAAAGAACGGACCTAGGCACAATGGAGCCGGGCGACAAAGAACGTGGAGCCGCAGACGGAAGCATGAGAAAGAGACGGACACAACCGCAAGACCCGCGAACCTGAGCGGCGACGCCATAACCGAGGGAAGAGATGTTGTGATCGAACACCATAGCAGGCGTGTGACAGCGTCGATGAGGAGATGGAAGACAACATTGGAGGGAGGAGAGGCCGGACTCGACCGGCGCGGCCGACCTTGACAGCGACGGTGCTACAAGCTAAAGCAGCAACGACGGCAGGCATGCTAGGTCTAACCAAGGTTAACATGAATTACT
The DNA here is from genome assembly GCA_024586325.1 of Stellera chamaejasme. Lineage (NCBI taxonomy): Eukaryota > Viridiplantae > Streptophyta > Magnoliopsida > Malvales > Thymelaeaceae > Stellera > Stellera chamaejasme. The sequence goes on from CM044986.1 coordinate 5,112,324, forward strand.
CTATCATGAATCTGAATGAAAACAATTTTGTGAGCTTCAATAATATTTTTATAATAAATCTGTTTGTCTTTGTATTCATAAAAAGATGGTGGTGGAAAAAAAACACTTACACCAACCGTGTATAGAAACTTTATCCAACAATAAATAAAGAAGAAGAAGCTGAAGAATTTTATAAAAAAAGGTAAATATTTACTATTATTGGTTAAAGAAAAATGTGATCCAATCACTAGCTTAATTGGTTGTATTAATTGAAACTTGAACACTATCTAAACAGTTTGATGTCCGATTTGGTTTTAAAACCGTGATAGCGATGTGGCTTGTCTTTCTAAGTTTTTTTTCTTTAGTCTATTTTCTATTTAATTTTCTTACCCAATGAAGGGGTTATGCATTAGACTTGTTCAAGTATCATTTACTTTTCTAAAAAATCTTGACAAACTCCAATTTCATTCAGACAAAAGACAATTTCATTCATCACAATTTAGTTTCATTGGAATCTTACCGCTAGAAGAACTATCCCAATAAAACTTGATTGAAGTAAAATTAGAAAAAAGTCATCTTTCAAAAAAAAAAAGTTTTTGTCAAGAATATAGAAGATTTCTACTTAGTCTTCTTTTCATAATATTTTTCATTGAAAAATGGTTGAATAATACTACCTCTGTCTCGAAAAATTGGTGCGTTTCTATAGAATAATGTGTATGGTTTTCAAAATATATTTTTTTCAAATTTTTTTAATGAATTTGTTGTAGTAATAATTTAAATCTGCCACAACATAAAAAAAACGCACCAATTTTTTGGAGATGGAGGGAGTAGCTTGTTTTACAAATGGAAAATCTTGTAATCTAAATATATTGGAAAACTCATTTGTTATAATAAAAATCTTTGTTTTCGGTTTTCTATCTTCATAAATGAATTTTGCAAGGTTTAGAATTTCTCATACTTGCCTCGGTACTAACGGTTGAATTACTCCATCATTTTTATGCATCATTTTTAATAAAGATTGATCTCAAATATTGTGCGAAACCGATATGTCTCCACTTGTTGTATGTTTCATCCTTCTCTTTCTCTTTCCTACGCTAATTCACACTAAACAAATACCTGGGAACTCCAACTCCAGCCAAATCATAGCAAATTGCATTGAAGTGGAGAGACAAATCCTTATCTGTTTCAAACAAGGTCTTGAAGATCCCACAGGCAAGCTTTCATCATGGAGTGGAGGAGATTGTTGCAAATGGTCAGGTGTTGGTTGCAGCAAACGAACGGGTCATATCACTAAGCTTGATCTCAGAGGCTCATGGGATGCATTGGCATTTTCAGTCCTTGGCTTGAAGGGTAAGCTAAACCCTTCACTGTTTGAGTTGAAGTATCTGCATTACTTGGATTTGAGTTGCAATGATTTTGAGAGTAGTACAATCCCAAGCTCCATAGGTTCATTAAGGAGGCTGAGATACCTCAATCTCTCTTTGATAAACTTTTCTGGGATGGTTCCACCTCATCTTGGAAATCTCTCAAAACTGTTGTACCTTGATCTCCACGCATCATATGATAATGGTGGTATAATCTCGTTCTTGATTGGTCCAAGCATTCCGCGGGTGGCTGATTTGAGTTGGTTATCCGGGTTGTCTTTGTTAAAGTATTTGAATTTAGGATCTGTTAATCTTAGTTTAGCATCAAACCGTTGGCTGCAAGCAGTTGCCACGCTGTCTTCCATCGAAGAACTGCATTTACCCGGGTGCAAACTTCATGACCTTCCTCAGTCCTCATCGGTTTCAAATTTCACTTCTCTTTCGGTTCTGAATCTCGCGAAAAATTACTTCAACGCTAGCCTCCCAAGCTGGTTGTTAAATATTACTACCCTTACTCAACTCAGATTACAAGGTGCTGGAATAAAGGATTCCTTTGACAATATTACTACATCCAAGCATCTCTGTACTTTGCACAGTTTAGACCTCTCAAATAATGGTATGAGTGGTGATATAGTCAGATTTGTTGACAGTCTCTCCAAGTGCAGAAATGTTAGCATAAAATAGCTGAGGATATGGGGCAACAAGTTGCAAGGGCAACTACCAGAATCATTAGGCCTACTCAGAAACTTGCGATATTTGGATCTGTCAGTCAATATGATCTCAGGTTTTGTTCCAGCTTCCATGGGAAACCTTTCACACTTGACCCTGTTAAGCATGGCTAACAACGAATTGCAAGGTGACTGATTGTCAAATGGATCCCAAGTACTTCCCTTTTTGGCTGAAAACTCAGACACAACTTAGTCGTGTCTCCTTTGAAAACATCGGCATCATCGGAGAAATACCTTCTTGGTTTTGGGAGCTAATCAGTCCGCGGTTGACATATTTGATTCTTTCCAACAACCATCTAAGTGGAAAGCTTCCCAAGTCACCGATGTTTGCCCCAAATGCTACCATGGTGGACCTGAGTTGCAACATGTTTGAAGGCTTACTCCCCACTTTTCTTCATGTCAAGAATCTCAATGTAAGAAACAATTCATTTTCGGGACCGATACCTACAACAATTGGTTCCCAAATGTCAGGATTATCGAATTTGGTCCTCTCAGAGAACTACCTAACAGGTGATATCCCAACATCACTTGGGAAACTGACAAATTTGATCTCCTTGTCCCTCTCAAGTAACAATCTAACTGGGGAAATTCCTCAGTTGGAGGGCCTCCAAACATTGTCTACATTGGATCTATCAAATAACCATTTGGTTGGGAAAATTCCAGAACTACTATGTTCACTCCCTCGACTTCAACAATTGATATTGAACAACAACAATCTCTCTGGCAATATTGCAATCTTGAGGAATTGCACTTCCTTATATGAACTTAGACTTGCAGACAATCATTTCACTGGAAACATTCCAAGATGGATTGGAGAGACGATGCCACGCTTGTCCATATTGAGTGTTCGAGGGAACTCTTTCACGGGAATCATCCCTGAAACTCTATGTCAGCTTCCGTATCTGCACATCTTAGACCTTGGTCATAATAATTTATCAGGGGTAATACCACCATGTGTTGGTAATTTAGAAGGTCTGAGATTCGTTGGTGATCCAGCATTTGCTAGGTATTCAAATACAGAACATATGATAGATTTGAACATGAAGGGAAGAATTCTTACATATACCTGGGCAGTTGTTCTAGTAAACATCATTGACCTGTCAAGAAATCATCTAGAAGGAGAGATACCAGAAGGCCTAACAACCCTCACCAGATTAGGCACTCTCAACTTGTCCCAGAATCAACTCACTGGAACATTACCAGAGAAGATAGGGCATCTAACACTGTTAGAAACTCTTGACTTTTCTTCCAACAATCTGTCAGGACCGATTCCAACAAGCATTACGAACTTGACATCGTTGAGTCATTTGAACTTATCATACAACAACTTGTCAGGACAGATCCCTTCGGCGAACCAGTTCCTAACCTTGAATGATGACCCCTCCATTTATGAGGGCAACTTGTATCTCTGTGGCACTCCATTGCCAAGAAAATGTTTAGACATCGAAAATGAAATATTTCATGGGTGCTCATATTTGCAATCTAAATTTTCCAAGTATTGTTTTTTGAATTTTTTTGAGCTGTTTATCTTTGTTACAACTTGAGTCAAACAATGAATATTGAAACAACAAAATCTAACGGGACAATTATTCAGGGACGGAGGTAGTATAAGAAAACTAAAATGGAATAAGCAACTAATTTGGTAAAAAATAAATTATGTTACTTTTTTTTTGTTTTTTCCTATGCATATTGATGACTAGTTCATTGTCATCAACATCATTTGTGTCATTTTTCTTCTGATGTAGTGCGTGAAGTTTTTATGTTTTTTTTAAAATCCTTGATATGCGTATTTGTCCAGGTAGATTCTGTATGAAACTTGAAAGCTCTGTTGCAATTATTCTTCTTCCCTCATGTTCGGTTTTTCCAAAGTAGTTGTCATCAATGTTGAAAAGAAAAATTAAACTCCTTATTCCTAAACAATATCAGATTGTTGTAAAAGTAATCATTGTACAATTCTTGTTAGTTGTTAAAAGAACATTTGTGATACATGTAAACATATGTTAAAATAATACTCCCTCCGTCCCATTATTTTTGAAACGTTTTGGTAGGCACTGTTTTAGGTGGAGCTGATTTTGAGTTGACTTGGTAGATGGAAGAGAGTGATGAGGGATAATTGAGTAAATTCATGTACAAAAGTTTACTAAAAGGGAAAGTGTTTCAATAATTTAGGGACAACCCAATAAGGAAAGTGTTTCAATAATTTTGGGACGGAGGGAGTATAAATTAGGTAAATTAGAAATTTACAATTAAAGATTCAATGTTTGTAGAGATTAGACAATCTCTGATAGAACTTGTTGCTTCAAAAAGAGTAATTGTTCATATTTCTTCACCATCATTCACCTCTAGCATTAGTAAGTACCTAAAATAATGCATTATTTAGTGTTTCGATGTAAAATCAAAAACTCAATTCCCTGTATTTCTAGTGCAAATGCATGCTCTCTACCGTCCCATAAAAACATCCACATATACAGAAATGCACAAAGACTTTCATTTCAGCATCTAAAAGAAATAAATCAATAAGGAAGATAGAAAACTTGGATAGGTGACAAAGAAAATTGAGCATACTTATACTCCATCTGTCCTCCATCAATTGATCCATTTATTTTGATTATTTCACAATACATAATCTATGATTTTATTTAAGAATATCTAGACATGTAAAATTAAATAACTTACATAAGTATCATAACTTGAAATACAAAGATTCTAAATGGATTTTTTTAATTTTTTCACTATTTATCTTTATAAATTTTTGAGTCAAATATTTAACCTTGAAACAGTCAAAACAAATGGATCAAATAATGGGGATGGAGGGAGTATTATACTTATATTTTAGATACTCCCTTCAACTTAGAGTTACTTTAAATTATTAAAGTTTTATGTCCGTTTGACTTCAATTTATCTATATTATTTTTAATTACAAATATTATAAAACATATGATTTTAAATAACGTATCATAAAACTTCTGTTTGTGCAAAATGTCTAAATTTATGTTTGAGAAAGTTATAAAAAAAATAAAATCGTAAATTAAAGGCTTAAATATATGGCACTACCCTGAATAATAGTGACCGGGCGAGTTAGGGTCTGAACTTCAAAGTGGGCAGGCATAATGGTACCTTGTACTATTGGAATGGTGCGAATAAGGGCCTCGGCTCAGCTTACTCGGCACGTGGTATCATGTGCCGTCATGTCCGTCTGCACTTGACGGCCTCAGTTAAGCCCATTTAAGAGTGACCAACATGTACGTTTGCAACGATCAGGCCTAACCCCCAATTATAAAAAGCGGATGAATTAAAACCTCGAATGTGAGCAATTTCGCTCCAGAATGGCCTGAACCAAGGGTTCAAAGACCAGATCTCTCATCGCCGTCATCCTTCATCTTTGATCTCATTCATCGTTGATCTCATGTTCCTTTGTTGTTCCGATCAATTTTCGTCCTCAAAGAAGTTGTTTCGTTGTAGAGATCGTGCTTTCTAAGGTTGGTGTATTGTTTTAGTTTTAAGGTTCTGAGCTCATGATTAGTGATTATTTATAGATTGAACTCGTCATGAATCCGATTTTTTAATTGATAATGGTGCAGATGAGTAAGGGGTACGTGTATTACAATATACATTATGCAGGTGTGCTGAAAAAAGATCCATATGTGCACTACACATATTTCAAACGTCACAAGACAAGGTTAGAGACTTCTAAGCTAACTATGTTCTCTATTGGTGCTGTTATGAAGGATTTTGGATGACAGGAGGCAGTGGCGAAGGTGTGTTATGAGACAGGGGGTGACCATTGTCATCCCCAACATTTTGTAAAAGATAGGGTATATGATGTGCATTTTTATAAATTAATGCGTTAATTTTAATTTTATCTATAAATTATATCCATTATGTGAATTTATACACTACAATTTATATCTATAATGAACCAAACTTAAAAAAAATAAACCAAACCCAAACCCAAACATTTTTCCTAAAAACCAAACCATTTTTAACTAGAAGCTCATCAGCCCATCCCACCCACCCCACCCCACGTGAAAGCTGATTAAAATTTCTTTTTGCCTCACTCAACTCCCAATCCCAATTCCAATTTCCAAATCACTTTTAATTGGCATTGCCCCAACCTCCTCGACTAGGGGTGTAAGTTTAACCCGCAACCCGACCCGAACTCAAACTCGAATTTGCAGGTTAGGGCCGGGTTAAGGGGGAATTATACCTGTAGGTGGCCCGAACCCGATATTTTCGGGTTTTACGGGTTCGGGTCGGGCTAACCCGAAAACCCGACATCCAACCCGAAAATCCACCACTTATAGCCCAGCCCAACATTTCCTCCTATTAGCTTTCAAATCCTAGCCCAACTACTCAACCCAGCCCGAAACCCAACCTGTTAAAATCCTAACCATACACTAAAGTAGAAGCCCAACCTATTTAGTAAGCCCACCAACAAACCCAATTCACCAAAATTACACCTAAAACCTAATTCTATCCCTCACACGCACACACACCAGCAGTCACAACTTACACCTAAAACCCAATCTTTCTCCAATCATTGCCTCGTTCCTCCAGCAACACCTCCCTAGACTTAGCATCACCAAATGGATTAACCTTAGGCCTTAGCTTATCAACATTCTCCATTCTCTTTCTGTACGTTGTAAAAGAACATATAAATGAAGTTTTTTTGAATTATGGAGGTTCAAATTTCGGGTTATTAGGGTCAACCCGACATGAATCCGAAAAATTCAGATTCGGGTTGACCTGATCCGAAATGGAGTTAGGGTTGGGTTCGGTCAATAACATAGATATCTTGGTTTCAAATGATGCTCTTGGTGACACGAACGATGCTCTTAGTTTCAAGTATGATGCGCTACCTTACAAAAATGATGCACCCGTTATGCTGACATAATGATGCATTCATTTTTTTTCAACCTCCCAAAATGATGCATTTGGTGATTACAACGATGCACTCTGTTGCAATATGATGCCCTCACCGAATGATGACTTGTTTTGATGACTTAATAATGCACTCATTTTCTTCAACTTTTCAAAATGATGCGCTTGGTGACCAGTGTGATCTTTGTCCTTTTACGCTATGATGTCTTCCCTTACAAATATGATGCACTTTTCTCACTAATGATGCATTCCAACTCACACATGATGCACTTCCTTTCTCGAATGATGAACTCAAACAATGCACTTCATCTTCTAGAATGATACCTTCCATGCATCAAATGATGCACTCTATGCATCTAATGATGCTTTTATGCGAAAGTATGCTTTTGTGGTGCACTGTGAGGTTTGTTTCGCTGAATTTTTTTTTTTTTAAAAAAATGCAAAGTAAAATGAAAGAATATCAATTCATATTTTCATGTTGTTCAAATCATGAGTACGTAAAACAAATTGCAAAGAAAATTAGAAATTAGAAATTTGTGATTATTAATTAATATTTGTGAATTTTACTACAAGATTTCTGGATTATCGATAGTTGTAGTATTTACTACTCCATATATTAATAAGAAAAAGACAAAGTATGAATAAATATTCAAACTTGCAAATGTAAAATAAAAACCTTCATTTTTCTTTAATCAAGCGTGAGAGATAATATCTTTGAAAAGTGCTTATTGAGACCTGGTATGATCATTTCAATATTGCTCACGAATTTTTCAGAAATTAATAAAATGTTTTTTAAAAAAACCTTTTTGCTAAGTAATTTTATTTGTAGTATCCGTAGCCCTATGTAGGACGAAGTCTTGAATAATATTAGAGAAAATGCAGGTAACCAAAATATTAAATGTTGCACACATGGTAATGTTTGGTTGGTGTAGCATAGAGATGAAGAGAGGACAGAGACTCCATGTTTTTTTTCCGAACAGCAAGCGAATCACTTCATTAGAAACCAAAATTGAAAGCAAAATAATGGTGTAATTGCTGGGCTCCCATGAGGCGAGGGAATCAGCTGCAATGAACAACGAACAAACAAAACAACATAGAGCCAGATTGCTCAGCAAAAAAAAAAAAAACACGGAAACAAAGAGTAGCAAGGTTGCTCCAAACCCTCCCCTAGTTGCCACCAATTTGAACGATCCTGCGAGGCCGAGAATGCAGAACAAAAGCAAGCAACATAATTGGAACCAAGCGCAAAAGGCAGTCCAGAACAGTTAGAGAAGATCAACGCACCACTGAAAATCGAGGGGCCAAAATGATGAAATTTATTAGCCCACCCCTTCTACAGCCTTGAGCAGAGAGGCAAAGAGCCATTCATCCCATGAGATCCTGAGATTCTTCGATATGGTCTTGATCCAAAGAAAAGACATCACCGGAATATCCGCAAAAATCCTGGAAGCATTCTAGGGGAAGTTTTGCATGACCAACCCGTTCCAAGCTTTCCAAATTGACCATGTAGTGACGTAGACGATCCCTTGCCACACCTGTGAGGCTCTCGTTCGAACTTGAGAGATAAAGTCACCCTTCAAGACATTGACAAAATCCAGGAAAAAGACACCTCCAAGTTGCACAAAACCGCCATTGTTTGCCATATCTCCATGGCAACAGTGCAACAGACTAGCACATGATTCGTGGTCTCGACTGCTTGCGAACATAATGGGCATAGAGTAGAATCCACCTCCAAACCTCGCTGCTGAAGTTGAGCACGAACTAGGATGTATCTTCGCAAAGCTCTCCAGATAAAAATTTTCACCTTCTTGGGCACCTTGTTACACCATTGCATGGGGATGCCATGGTTTGCAGCAATATGAGCACCTATCATCTGTGACATGCACCGAACTGTGAAGGAACCGTCATTTGTTGGCTCCCATCTCCAAGTGTCTTTGGAATCCCGGGATTCCTTCGTTGATACTAGCCACCAACTTCGCCCACAAATTGTCCTCCTTCTTTAACCACCTCCATCTCCATTTGCCTAAGAGCGCTAAGTTCTTAGCCTTAAGACTACTCACACTAAACCCCCCGCTTCACTATCTCTGAACAACTTTTCAATCCTAGCCCAGATCATTTTTTTTCCTTCCCCTGTATCACTCCAAAAGAATTTGTTTTGAAGTGTTTCAATTTTCTTGACCACACCAGCTGGAGCACGAAACACTGAAAGATGATACAGGGGTAAGATTCCTAGAACGGAGTTTATCAAAGTTAGACGACCGTCGATGGACAACACATTTGCCTTCCGGTTCGACAACCTTTTTTCAACTTTGCTAAAAACAAGAACTCACTTCTTATGCGGCTCATGTTTTGTCCCACTAGCAGACCCAAGTACGTGAATGGAAGGGCATCTACGAACACCCCAAGGATTGGGCGAGGATATTAACCGCCTCCAACTTGACTCCCACACCGAACACCCTGGTCTTCTCAAGGCTAATTGAGCCCCGAAGCCGATTCAAAACACTACAGCAAGGCCATGTGAGATTTTGAATTGTCTACCGACCACTCACTACAAACGATCGCCTCATCTGCAAACTGGAGATGGGAGAGGGCCACACCCTCCGCCCACTTTTACAGTGCAGAACACATCTTGAGTCACCGCCTCCTCCATCAACAAATTAAGAGCCTCAACAACCGAATAAAGAAGAACGGGATAGTGGATCCCCTATCGAAGGCCCCTCTCCATTCTACACTCCGCAGTTGGACTCCCGTTTACGAGGACGAACACTCTTGCAGACTCCAGTCAACCTGTAATCCAGCCCCTCCACTTGGGCCCGAAGTTCATCTGCTGAAGAATAGAATCCAAGAACTTCCAGCTGATACTATCATATGCTTTAGCAAAGTCCACCTTCAAGAGAAGCATTTGTCGTTTCTCTCTTTTAACCTAAGAAATCGCCTCATTAATCATCAAAACCCCATTGGTTGCCTCCTTGAATGAATGCTTATTGCACTTCCCGATCAAACTCACCATCACCCCTTTAATCTCTCTGCAAGCAACTTTGCCACTATTTTGTAGAAACACCCGACAAGACAAATAGGGCGAAAATCAGAAATGAGAAGAGGATCTGACACTTTTGGGATCAAAGCAATAAATGAGGAGTTGCAACCCGCTCCCAGCCTGCCGATTGATTCAAACTTCTTCACGACCACTATCACGTCCTCTTTAAGGACCTCTTAATTAGCTTTCCCCCACCACAAAGCCACACCGTCTTCTTGATTTCTTATTCAAAAAAGGAGCTTCCATGTTAATAATATACGCTTCGTCAGCTTCCTAAATCTTTGATTGGTGAAGATTGGTCTATTCGTGTCGGGCTCTTTGAAAAGATTCCTAAAATAGTCCAGAACAGTTCCTTTGATTGCCTTCGGATCTTCTGTCCAGCTACCATTTATGAGCAACCCTTGGATCGAGCTTTCAACTTCTTCCAATAAGCAATCTCGATGCTGTTGCCAAGGGCTGGAGCAGTTCAAATTAAACATTTGGGCTAAATTGACAAGGCTAAGATTATTGGAGGCCTGAGCTGGGATTGAGGTGAATCATAAACAGCTGAAGTTTACTCAGCCACGATTTAGGAGCTCTGTTTCGGACAAAGAGAAGAAAAGTTCTATTTTGCTTCCGGATCCTTGCCTTATATGGTGGGGTGCAAATGTCAAGCTAGCTAATAGTTCAAGGAAATTACAAGAATTGCAGTCCTGAGGCAAGTAATATTTCTATCTCGGTTGATATCCTGATTGGGGTTGGTCTCGGTTCACAAGGGCCGCACGCTCTCACCATGTTCAATTTATAAGAATTAGACAGCAACGTTGAAGCTTCTAGTAGTTAGGATGAAGCCTGGGTGTTAGTTTCAAAAAGGCCGGGGTGATTGGAAGACACTGAGTGGCTGTTTGCTCAACAATGTGCCCACCAGCTGTTTGATTAATTGCGTGAATGAAACCAATTCGGATAGCCCGACAGTTTGTGGACTCCTGAAAAATCCTAAAGCTTCAAGGAGCTCATCTAAGCCTAAACAGATTTCAACATAGCAGTTTTCAAGTGAGTTTAGGATTCTTTACTACATTAGGATTAGGGATACAGGGAGCTCTATAAAAGAGGCAACCAAGGGCGGGAGTAATATTCTAATTTTTCATTAAAATTTTCTTTGCATTCTAAAACATGTGCAAGTAATTTCTTAGTTTGGTCTAGGGTTGGATATCTATTTCCAAATTCTTGGTTGTGAGAATTGATTTTGAGCTATAATTTTCTTTGATTTTCAAGTATATATTTCTTCTTAGTTCTTAATTATTGCAATTGATTTCTAATTCTCGCTTATAGGATTGGTTCTGAAATTGTGATTATGCTTGAATCTTTTTAGCCGATTGTGTGAAAGGATTCATTAGAAGTAAGTGGATTAATTGCAATTTCGTAAATTTCTTATTAACTCATATAGAATAAATAAGGCAATTTAAATCATACTAGCTTCTCTAGGTGGTTGCTTGGAATAATAAATTCGATCATTGTTCTTCATGCTAGTTCTAAGTTGATTAGAAATTGCTTCTCAATATCTAGTTGCTTGGGATTAAGGAATTAATTTGTCGCTTGTTCTGATTAATTTATCAGTGAATTATTTGGGTTCTTTCTAGTTTTAGGAGGAATCCAATTTATTTACTTGAGTTAAAGAAATATTTGTTTCGATGATCAACCATATGTTTGGAGTAGATAATCAACACTAGGTGAACGCTTTTAGTATTTGATTAATTTGATTACTTTTAGCATTCAATTTGACAAAACCCCCAATCTTCTATTTCGCTTAATTGCTTAGAAACTTTAATTCAAAAAGTTTCCTTGGGATTCGACACGGTTTTCACCACTATACACAAATTGGTTTATTCTGAGTTGTTAGTGAGACCAGAATTATTTTTGGCGGTTTCGATGCCAAACCAGGCTTCGCGCGGGGACTTCGCCCTGGGGGCTTCGCTTTGGGGGGTTTCGCATGGTGAAGCCTGGCGGGTTTCGCCCCAGGCTTCCCCTTGAACTTTTTCAGATTTTGTGATTCGGTCCTCAACTTTCTCTTTATGGCCCATTTACGTCCGAATTCACCCGCTTTTGACCTCCGACACCAAACACCTGCAAAAATGCTTGTGTCCACATTAAGTATTAGCATAATTATCGATAAAGCACGTGAACACCGAAACTCTTCCACCCTAACCTTAATCCATTCCCTATAAATACCCATCCAAATTAACCCAAAACAAGATAAGAAAAATCCCATAAAAAAGAGCAAAATTCTGCAGCTTTTTTATTCGTCCACAATCGAAGCGAAATCCAGTTGTTGACACCTGAGTTTTGCTCGAAATTTAAAGTAACGACTGTTCTAACCCAAATGAACTAAGCCAATGGTCGATTTGAGCAATTTGAAGAGGAGAGGGGCCCAATTTATCTTTTTGGTAGTCTTGGAGGAAAAATGGTAATTTGCCCATAAATTCGTATTCTTAATCATCAAGAAAAGAAGATACGTGCAACAATTGTTCTGGATGGTGATAATCATAATCCCCTCCTAATTTTGGTGTTTAATCCTGTAGCGACGTGGTTTTTTACAGGAGTTGCCACCAATCTTTTTCCTAGGTCGATTGGAAACCTGAAAATGGTCTACGAGAGATTTGGAATCGTTTGTCAGTTACGCACAAAAATAGTTAATTTTCGTACGCCCAAAATTGGTACCACGGGTTTTTTAGATTTTTGCTTGATTTTAAGACATAATGGAAAAAAAAGATAAATAATAACACTAAACATAAAAGAAAAAAAATTCTTAGTAATTTACATAGCTAATAAAACTCAAAATATCTTAAAATAAAATTAAAATAATTTATATCGACATAATAACAAAAATATTAACTAAGATAAAAAGGTTTAGGCCTAGTGCCCAAAGTGTAGAGTTTTAAAGTTGAAAGAGTGGCTTGAATGAAACTGTGGACAAATAAAGGGGTTTAAGTAGAGAAAGGATGAAAATAAAGGGGCAGGGACTGAAGTTGTAATTTTGCCTGAAAATCACAGTTTCTTCTTCAAGGTCCGCCGGATTCTGGGCTTGGCGGAGGCGTCCGGCAGCCGCCCGTGTCCGGTGAATTTCCGCGGCGGACTTGGGTCCAGATGGTGGAGAACAGGCCGGTGGTTCCAACGGTGGTGGTGGGAGCGGCCGAATGCGGATGGAATGACGGATCGGGCGATTAAACGTCAAACGCGCGGCGGTTTTTGTCCGATTTCTCCTTCTCCGGTGCAGCTCCGCGACGTGAGATGGTGGGCTAGTCAGTATCGTCATGGGGGAGGTAATGGTAGTGGGGTTTGGAGGCGAAAAGGGCTGTAGAGGGAAGTGGGAGGTGGAGGTCGGTTTCGGTTTTGAGCCGATTTCTTCGCTTTCCGGTGGTTTTGGGCCAGGACGGGGGTACCTTCGGGTTGCTGGAGGCTTGACGGTGAGGATGGGAGTGGTGGTTGGCGGTGAGGGTGGCCGGAATGCAAAATGGAGGGTGGAGGACGAACTCGTCTCCTCCCCCGACGCCATCTCCACGCTTCTGCCCTTCATCCATCCATCATCAAAATTCAATTCAGACTCCACCATGATTACTTCTAGCTCCTGTCAATCAACATTTCCGCCTATAAATTGAGCTTTTTCGCAGAGAAAAGACAGGGGAGAGGATCGAAGAAAACGGGCCAAAAATTTCGTTCACTGACGAGTTCGTCCTCCACCCTCCATTTTGCATTCCGGCCACCCTCACCGCCAACCTCCACTCCCATCCTCACCGTCAAGCCTCCAGCAACCCGAAGGTACCCCCGTCCTGACCCAAAACCACCGGAAAGCGAAGAAATCGGCTCAAAACCGAAACCGACCTCCACCTCTCACTTCCCTCTACAGCCCTTTTCGCCTCCAAAACCCACTACCATTACCTCCCCCATGACGATACGAAGCTAGCCCACCATCTCGCGTCGCCGAGCTGCACCGGAGAAGGAGAAATCGGACAAAACCGCCGCACGCTTTCGACGTTTAATCGCTTCGATCCGTCATTCCATCCGCATTCGGCCGCTCCCACCACCACTGTTGGAACCATCGGCATGTTCTCCACCATTTGGACCCAAGTCCGCCGCGGAAATTCACCGGTCACAGGCGGCTGCCGACGCCGCCGCCAAGCCCGAATCCAGCGGACCTTGAAGAAGAAACTGTGATTTTCAGGAAAAATTACAACTTCAGTCCCTGCCCCTTTATTTTCATCCTTTCTCTACTTAAACCCCTTTATTTGTCCACAGTTTCATTCAAGCCACTCTTTCAACTTTAAAACTCTACACTTTGGCACTAAGCCTAAACTTTTTATCTTAGTTAATATTTTTGTTATTATGTCGATATAAATTATTTTAATTTTATTTTAAGATATTTTGAGTTTTATTAGCTATGTAAATTACTAAGAATTTTTTTTCTTTTATGTTTAGTGTTATTATTTATCTTTTTTTTCCATTATGTCTTAAAATCAAGCAAAAATCTAAAAAACCCGTGGTACCAATTTTGGGCGTATGAAAATTAACTATTTTTGTGCGTAACTGACAAACTATTCCAGATCTCTCGTAGACCATTTTCAGGTTTCCAATCGACCTAGGAAAAAGATTGGTGGCGACTCTGTAAAAAACCACGCCGCTGAGATGGCGACTCACCGGGACTTGTCTAGCCATATAACGAGTTTGTTTTTAATTATTTGTTTGATTGTACTTTTTTGTGTTGTGTTTCTATTGTACATATTGTAACACACACACACACACACGCACAACATACTTGTTACATTCATGTCATTGAGCTTCCTACCCGAGCTCTAAACAAAACAAGATCTTTCTATGCGGAATACGGTGTTGTTGTACTTGTGAGACGTTATTCTCCAAGCCTTCACCGTTTCCTAGTAGGGAAGTAGTGCTAGTCCCGTGGGATTAATATTCCCCGCATGGACTCATAACGAAATTAACAAAAGTACACGAAATAAAAAAAATGACGAAAAGTTAACAAAGTAACGAAATTAATAACAGCACACGAAGTAATTAATAAAAAGGTCCTTAAAAATACGAAAATGACGAAAAGTACATAAAATGTTGACAAAAATCACATGAAATAAAAATACGGAAAAATATCGAAAATCATGAAACCTAAAATACTATCCCGGACAAAATTGGGTGTCAACAAATCCATACCGAAACTTTTCCACCCTAACCCTATTCCATTCCCTATAAATACCCATTCAAATTACCCAAAACAAGACAAAAAAAATCCCATAAAAAAGAGCAAAATTTTGCAGTTGTTTTTGTCCACAATCGAAGCTCTTAACCCCATCAACTTCAATCTCACAATCCTGCCTCTCAACCTTAGAATCCTAGTCCATCAGATTCGTCACACCGCCAGGAACTCAAATCCGTCGTCGTTTACGAAGCCGCTGGAATCGGGAGATTTTGGCCTCGACCCGCGACCCGATCTGCAATAGACCCAAACGAATCCAGCGATCCAGTAGCCGTTTGCGCTTCCACGATCACCTCTAGTCTCGCCCGCACCGCCTAGTTAATCCATGCCGCGCCTGGTCACCATCCAGCCGTATCCGAAGCATCTTCTTGTTTCTTTTTAATTCCTTTTTTTTGCAAATTCTTTAATTTAAATGGTGTTAATTTAGTTATGATGCATTATGATACATATGTAATGTTATTCTATTTTTCTTTCTTTATTAATTATTGTCATTAGTTCCAGTTTCATTAAGATCAATTATTTTTGTGTATCATTTAATAAAAAATCCAAAAAATCAAAAATAAAAAAATAAAAATCAAGCAAAAATATGAAATAAATCCCATGGTACCAATTTTTGGGTATTTAAGAATTTTTAATTTTCGTTTGTAATTGACTAACAGATCTAGATATCTTGTAGATCATTTTTATGTTTTCAATCGACCTAGAAACATATTGGTGGTAACACGGTCGAAAATCTCGTCGCTAGACCAGTGTTTTGTAGAAGATCATAAACTTTTGCTAATAAGGAAGCATGCTTCACCTCACCTATAACACACCGTTTTAGCCATTGCACTTCTTCTTCCCTAAGACTAGTAGTCATGGTGAACGGTTTTGGTAACACCTCCTCGTCTAATGGATTAGTCTCTTGCGACCCTTTCTGAATTTGTGTGAAGGTTACGTTGATAGCCCTGCCGCTCTCCGAGCCTCCGTTGTCCTCACCACTGCCATATCTATTCTATGCCACCCTCCTATTTCAGCTTTGCTCATTTTGACCTTCGGAAATTACCAACGGGCTTGTTTGCCCGTTGGTACCGACCGTTGGTTTTGTACCATTTTCTAGTAGTGTTTGTTTGACTTAATTTTTAACTAAGAAGAGATTGTTACAACAGTTGGAAAAAAAACATTTTTAGAAACTAGATGATAGTCTCGTTCCTAAAGGGGCTGAGCTCTCAGATGCTTGGAGGAGTGCTTTGCTGTGGAGAGAGTAATCTGCAAGGGAAATGAAATACTCGGGAGCAGAAATAGGGGTGGAGAGGACGGTTGGTTCCTTAGTGCCGTTGATCATGGGTGTGACTGTTGGGGCACAAGTATGGAAGATGGAGACGCTCTCTGGGATTGTGGGAACAGTTTACGGGAGGACGCTCCCTGAGATTGTGACTGATCTGGTGGGATCGTGTGAGGAGTCTTCAGGAAGAGCCCCAAGTTGCTAAGTGACGAGGCCTCGCGTGGGGCGAGGTGTTACGGGCGGAGGCCCTATTTGTAGATTAAGACAATCATGTTTTAGTCAAAATGAGGTGGAAAATTTGGTGAAATGACAGGGGAAGAGCCCCCGCGGTTGAATGGGGCGAGGGGGCGGTGTCGCGGGGTGAGCCCTCGTGGTTGGTCGCTCCTTAGAGAAATCCTCGTGCATCCAGGTGAATTGGGCTGACGTTGTTGGGCCTTGACCTGGGGGCCTAGTCAATGAATTGGGCCCGGCCCGATATACCACTAGACTCTTTGATTTATCTTTTATATAAAAATTATTTGACATTGTATAACAACATATTAAAGAAAACAATTTATAGATTAAATTACACAACTAGTTAAAGGGCCATATTTCAAAGTGAATACATCATTTTTTTTATCCATCAGTATTGAAAAGTGCATGAACATCACTTGCACATGCGTGAGCATCAATATTTAAGCAATCCTATTATATATACTTAAGCAGGATACTTTAGGGGGTGTTATTGACATTTGCTTAATTCAAAACAAACTGTTGTGCGGTTATGAGAATATTGTAGAAGTACAACAAACACTTATTAATGCTCTATTTGAATTAAGCAAATCAGCAAAGTACAACAAACACTTATTAATAAACATGTTTTGCGGAAATTAAGAGTCCATGTACATATTTTCACTTAATAATATATAACAAGATCAAGCAAAAACTTTAAATTCCAGTTGGGCCGACTACAAATCAGAATCAACTTGGAGTGCACTCCTTGATTCACTCATCCACAACGTAGAGAAGACAGGCCTCACTGCGGCCCATTGCGCAGTTGGCCCGTGGTACCAACTGCGGCGATGGCCGCAGTGAACGCCGCAGTTAAAATGCCCGCAGTTTCGAACTCACTGCGGCGTCGGCCGCGCCGCACGTCGCGGCCTCACGCGCGCCATGGCCGCAGTAACCTGTTTGAATAATTAAAAAAAATGGACGAATCCGGATGAATGTTCATCCGGATTCGTCCGAAACCCAGAAAATGAAGAAGAGGAAGACGAAACAGAAGAAGAAGAAGAAGAAGAAGAAGAAGAAGAAGAAGAAGAAGAAGAAGAAGAAGAAGAAGAAGAATTCGAAGATGAAGAAGAAGAAGAAGAAGAAGAAGAAGAAGAAGAAGAAGAAGAAGAAAAGGAAGAAGAATTCGAAGAAGAACTAGAAGAAGAAGAAGAAGAAGAAGAAGAAGAAGAAGAAGAAGAAGAAGAAGAAGAAGAAGAAGAAGAAGAAGAAGAAGAAGAAGAAGAAGAAGAAGAAGAAGAACTAGAAGAAAAGGAAGAAGAAACAGAAGAATTCGAAGAAGAAGAAGAAGAAGAAGAAGAAGAAGAAGAAGAAGAAGAAGGATGAAGAAGAATGAAGATGATGATGAAGGGGAAGATGAAGATGGAAGAATGAAGAAGAAGAATGAAGATGGAAGAATGAAGATGAAGATGGAAGAATGAAGAAAAATGTGAAGGAGGCGGATGAAAAAGAGAACCGAAACCCTAAAAAAAAAATTTATTGCGGCCTTATCATGCGGCTAAGGCCGCAGAAAACTCATCGCGCCAAAGAACCACGCTGCTTATCACAGAATGGACTTATCATGGCCCAAACCGCAGTAAGAAGGGCCGCAGAAACTTTGTCCTCCCCACGTAGTGATCAGCTCAACAAACCTGCATAGAAAATCAGGAATCCGTTAGAATCATGTAAAAACTACCTCTACTATAAATAAGTCGACTGCACTAAGTGACTAATAGAACGCAATGTAATATCACCAACTGTTGTAGGGGAATGCTTGAAAAATATGCTGAATGAGTGGCTAACAATTCGACGCAAGATTTTCGTGTTGCATCTGCACTGTAAGTTACCCTATTCTCGAAATCGATTTTTCTATATAACAGATGTATATGTTTTAAATGTTTTATATACGACAACGAATGTAATTAATTGCGAAAGTTTTTAATAGGCTTGACCTGAAGCATAAAAACCTTCCCCCAGAGGAAAACCGGTAAGAATCAATTAGAATCAAATATAAGCATTTTATATCATCTTTTTTTTGGACATCAACCAAAGATACTTCAACAAAAGAAGAGAAAATATACAAACAAGCACTAGCTTGCATCGAGGAACACAAAAAAAAAAAAAGCCAAAATCAATTAGAACATCCCATACCACTTCAGAGGCGCCAATAAAATTATGAAGTATCATCTGTTTCCCATAACAGCAAATTAATGCAATTAAATTGAAAAAATAAAAAATCGTAATTCTCCAATTAATACAAAAGAAACGAGACGAATAAAAGTAAACAGAAGAAGCATCGTCGGTCGCCGATCAACTCGACTGACTCGTTGTTGATGGCCTTTCTCAATCGGAAGGATCTCATCCTTTAACTCGTATTAGCAGGAATCAACGATGACATGAGGGGATGCAACGGGTTTAATTTTTGGGGAAGAGTGATGGTGTTTGTGAGGATATGAAAAAAATAATTATAGAAACCTTATTTTATATATTCATAATCTTGCATTACTATTTATATATAAAGATGACTTTTGAAATCAACAATTAGCTTAAATAAGCCATTAATATAGCAATAAACTGACTCATTAACTTGACATTAACCACTAACATAATTTCCTAACATCCATGGTAAACAAACAGTTTTATTAAATATGTTTATTTTATTTTTTTATTTTTTACTTCAAGAACATTATTTATAATAAAGAGAACGATTTTAATCAACGACTTGAGGCGTAGGATGAGGCTGGAGGGAACTTACTTTTCCTTACTCTTATGCGCTTTGTTTTGAAAAGGAAAGATCTATTTTATTAATGATAAATCATTACAAAATAGTCATAGTTGACGAACTAAAACACCTGAATAGAATTAATATCTTAGAACCGGACTTCTCTCCTTGCTCTGCTAGGGTTTGGTAGAGTCTTGGAGGCTACTTTTCTTCTTCTCTACGAAACACTTCCCTTCTCCATTCGATCTCTTCTCCTTCTCCAATCTGGTTTTCTTTCTCTTCTCCCTTCCTTTTTCTCCTCTTTCTCTCCTCTTGTCGAAATTCATGGTGTTGAAGGCTTTGGCTGAGGGAATGACTGCAATTGCAATTTCGTAGGAGGGCGAACTGGCGGCTATCAATGTGGATGGCCTTGTTTTGGCACCGGTGATGTCGTTGTCCCTTGTTGCGCGGGTTCTCTCTAGCTGCAATGCTCGGCCTGAGCACTTGGAGCAGGCTTTCAAAGCGGCTTAGCAGGGACATGTTACTTTTAAGGTTCGCCAAGGAATAGGTAACCCGAAAGCCAATCTGTACCTTTGAATTTGAGAAGAAAGAACACTTAGAAGGAGTTCTTCGATTGTCTTCGTGGGCTTTTCATAATTGAATCATTGTGTTGAATATGCTTAAACCTGGAGATCAATTGTCTACTATGTAATTTCATTTTGTGGACTTCTGGGTTCATGTGCTGGATTTACCGTTTGGATGGGCTTCACAATCTATGGGTGAAGCTTTGGGTAAATATTTGGGTGTTCTGAAAACAGTGATTGTTGATGGCACGACACTGAAGATTCGGGTAACTTTGGATATTACCAAACCCTTACATAGTGGTATTCAAACAGTTATGGATAACACTAAGTTGTTCTTGGAAGTGCGGTACGAAAAGTTGCCAGATTTTTGTTACAGTGTGGATTGTTAACACACGTGGAGAAGGATTGCATGGCTACGCATGAAAATTTGTTTGGACTGGTTTACATGCATGTACTAATCGAGGATCGAGATGGTCGGGTTTGGGAACCCCTTACCACAGTAGCACCGTCGATTGCACCTAGGCCACCGCTGTTGCTCCCGATGCATCGGCTGGTGTGATCCCAATCATACGGGAAGCACGGCCAGCCCTCTTGTGGTGCCTACGGGGTTTAAATTGGTCCCCGTAGATGTGCCAGTGTGGAAATTTCGATGGCCAAGCAACGAGCTCTTGTGGTTTCGATTTGCCTCCCTTGTAAGATCAACCGTAACCATCACCTGAGCTGCCGCTTACCTTCACTTTTGGTAGTGGCGTTCGCTTGTTCCTTCTTCTTCCATCCGAACAAGAGGTGGGGGTACGGCTGGGTGGGGAAGAGGACGACCACCGTGAGGAAGTGGGGTGGTAAAACCTACGTCGGGTAGGAAATGAACGAGGGTAGGACCTGTTGGTTTGTGACTCATATTATTTAATTAGAAAGGTTGGAGGACTAAACTTGTAGTTATTGCAAGTTGAAGTTTGAATGGGTCTTACTGGGTCCGTTTAGATTATGGCTTTAAAGAAGCCAAGTTGTTTTGGAAATCCTAGTTTGACTAGGATTGGTGCACCAAATTAGTTTAGGATTTGGTTTTGTGTATTTATATAAATAGGGGTTGTGTGTGTGTGCGTGTAGTTTAGGGTAGAGACAGAGAGCCTCATGAATCGAGCAAGTGGTGCGGGAGAGAGAGCAACAAGTGTGTTGATAATTTTGATGTTTTAAGTGGAGCCGCAATTGTTGTTTGCTAAGTGCTTTTGTGTGATTAGCCGGTGGTTGCTAATCTAGGTGGAGTGCTTGTGAGGTTCAATGAGAGAATTGGTGATTGTAATTGTTGATTTGAAATTGATAGTGAAGAAAAGTCGTAGAATCTTTACGGTGAAAAATATATTGTTTATGTTTGCCCACGCTTCCAAACCCCAACATGTGGTATCAGAGCGAGGTTCGCGATGGCTGGGACGTCGGGTAATTTTTTGATTGATCGTTTTGTTGGATCGAAAGATTTCAGTCTATGGAAGTGCATGGTGAAGGATGTGCTCGTGCAGAAGAAGCTTGGTAGTGTGTTTGAGAAAATAAAGCCGATGAAATTAAAGATGACAGATGGAAAGAGATGCAAGAAATTGCGATGAGTACTATTAGATTGGCTCTTGCACCATAACTGAATATGATGTGTTGAACGAGACCTCTCCAACGAGTTTGATGGCGAAACTTGAAGGTATGTATATGTCAAAATCAATTACTAAAAAGTTGTGTTGAAAGAAGCAATTATATGGTTTGAAGATGAAAGATGGTACCGGTTTGGTTGCACACTTGAATGAGTTTAATGATTGGTTACACACTTGAAAGTATTGGTGAGAAAATTAAGGAAGAAGATAGAGCTATAATTTTGATTAATTTTCTATCAAAATTTTATGAGCCGTTTGTGACTCCGTTGATGGTTGGAAGAGAAACTTTGAAGTTAGAAGATGTGACTATAGTGCTTTTGGAGCATGACCGCGTTCGAAAGTTTGAAGAAAAAGAATGTAGTGATGTAGCTGTGATGGAGCGAGAGCAAAATAGTTGGAGAGGTAAAGGTGATTCTAGAGGAAGATCGAGTTCAAGACAGAGAATGGATTGGAGCAAAACAGAATGTTCGTATTGTCAAGACTTGGGGCATATTAAATTTTATTGCCCAAAATTAAAAGAATACATCGAGATTTTTTGAAGACAAATAAGAAAGGAAAAGAAAAGAAAAGTAGAAGAAAAAGATGATGTTGGCTTGGTGGAAGATTATACGAGTGATGATGTGTTGCTAATGGTGCAAGAGATCAAGGAGAAAGTTTCAGATGATGTTTGGGTGTTTGATTCAGCTTGCTCGGAACACGTTTGTTCCAAGAAAGAATGGTTCACAAAACTTGAACAATGTGATAGACCAATTTATTTGGCTAATGGTGAAGAAGAAAGAATTGAAGGAATTGGCAACGTGAAGATCAAGTTGCATGATGGAAGTATGAAGACGTTTGGTGAAGTGAGGTATGTTCCAAAATTCAAGAGGAATTTGATTTCCCTTGGTAAATTGGATAGATTGGGATATAGATTTTCTGCTCGAGGAGGAGGTTTGAGGATTTCAAAGAATGTGTTAGCTGTTATGAAAGGAGTGAAGAATTCACAAAATTTTTGTATGAGTTAGTTGAAAGCAACATTGTAAAAGGAGAGTTCAAGAGTGAGCCACCGGATGTGAAGGTTCCTACAAGCAAGAAGGTCGGGTTTGCACATTTGATAAAAGGTGAAATTGAAAAAATAATTTGAGTCAAGGTGGAGATTGTTGGTTTCTAACTCATATTATTTAATTAGAAAGGTTGGAGGACTAAGCTTGTAGTTATTACAAGTTGAAGTTTGAATGGGTCTTACTGGGTCCGTTTATATTATGGCTTTAAAGAAGCCATGTTGTTTTGGAAATCCTAGTTTAACTAGGATTGGTGCACCAAATTAGTTTAGGATTTGGTTTTGTGTATTTATATAAATAGGTGTTGTGTGTGCGCGTGTAGTTTAGGGTAGAGGCAAAGAGCGACATGCAGCGAGCAAGTGGTGTGAGAGAGAGAGCGACAAGTGTGTTGATAATTTTGATGTTTTAAATGGAGCCGCAATAGTTGTGTGCTAAGTGCTTTTGTGTGATTAGCCGGTGGTTGCTAATCTAGGTGGAGTGCTTGTGAGGTTGAGTGAGAGAATTGGTGATTGTAATTGTTGATTTGAAATTGATAGTGAAGAAAAGTCGTGGAATCGTCACTGTGAAAAATATATTATTTGTGTTTGTCCACGCTTCCAAACCCCAACAGGCCTGGTTATTGAGGATTCAAAGGCACATGTGATTGAAACAACAAGGACGAACAATGAAGGCTCGCCCGCCTTGAGCAATGAGGCCCTAGGTTACGGTGTAGTGTGGGTCTAGAGTCTCCTCATTATCTGCTTTTATTAAATTGGCTCAGTGTATCAATGGAGTGGATGCTTGATATCTTGTTTGGGACTGGTTCCATGGCTAGGTGGTTTCTTCCTGTGTGTTTATGCAGGGTCCAAATCTTTAATAGTTTGGTAGAGGAGGATGGGGGCCGTGTATTACGTGAGAGATGATGCGCACAGATGCTTGATCAAAGCCAAATTGGCTATGAATGACTCATCCTAGCCTCGAACAAGACTCAGCTCGTTTATCACTCTTCCACTTCCTTTGTTGTGCCTTTTATCTTACTGTTGTTCCCTTGCTTTCGAACTATTATTTTACGATGTGCACCATACAACCTTAAGTTGTTTGGTGAGTAGGAAATGCTATGCTCCTTTTTGTTTAGGGCTACTTTTCCTTGTACGGGGGTTGGTGCTCGGATTTTCACACTTTTTGGCCTCTTGTTGTTGGTATTGAATGTGAGCATTCCCCATCAGAAAAACAAAAACATCTAGAGTGGGTAAAAATAAACCTGCTCGTAAATGGGGATACTACACATAAATGGAATTAGTTAAGAAGACCAGTACCACTACGATTAGACACTCTTTGTTTGGCCTCCAAAGGCAAAACAAATCATGACGATGGTCATAACCACTATTGCGGAAAAAAGATCTTGAATCCGGATCTCGGTACCCCTGCACTCCCAAAGGTTAAATAGTACCGGCGAACCATAGTGGGCTAATGAAAGAACTAATCGCAGAAATAGTGGTAACCAAAGCAACCCACCTATATGATAATAAACTAAACAAAGCAAAAGTAAATGAAGTCTAAACGAAACAAAAGAACCTAAATAGAGGGACCAAATAAACAAAAAAATTGAGATTTGCTGACTAGCCCTCATAGCCAACAAATCCCAGAACCATACGATCAATGCTCTAGGTAGGGTGAGGCAACCCTTAACCACACCGAAGACCGTGGAGGGCCAAACCGGCCACCGCCAGAAACCTGAAACAGAGCATCATGCCCACGCAGCGGAGCGGATATGCACCCGGGAGGAGATTGAAACGACGGCAACAATAGAGCCACACACACGCATTGGGACCGGTCGGTGGAAACGGCGAGCAAGGGTGCAAAATCGACAGCGTCGGATAGCCGCTACGAGTTGAGGCAGGAGGGAACGATCGAGTGAAGATGCCGCAAAATGAACCAGGCCAATCGCGTGACGAGGAGGAGCGTAGGGACAGAGAGACTGCACCGTAGGGGGGCTGAAGAGAAGGAAGACCATAAAGAAGGAAGCTGGAAGCGATCACTGATGTCATCATGATTGTAGATTAATGTTTATATTTTCTATATATATTTTTCAAAAAAAAAAATAATGAATTCATTCTAGTTCTCCCTCCATCCAACAAAGATTGTTGTGTATTACTTTGGCATTTCAAGTTGGGGTGTTTTAACTCAAACTTTTACTAAGATAATCAATGATAAAAATTCAAAAAAAAAATTATATGTAGAAAGTTTAGATTTCAAATTACGAGAAACGAATGAATCATTTAATTTTACGTGTCAAAAAAATCATAAAAATAAATCAAAGATTAAATATCGTGAAACAACGAAAACAAGAGTTACAATCTTTGTGAAACAGGGAGAGTAATAATTTGAAAAAGAAATGCACTAATTTCTAAGATATTTTCTAGATTGTACAATGAAAGTGAGGATAGAGCTAGAGCAGTCTAGTTCATGTGGAGCCTTGTGCCATGAGACATGTCTTTCTACATTTTGTTTCTTTCGTCTCTTTTCTTACCCAGAGAAGGGGTTAAGCATCTTATACTTGTCCATGTAGCTGTACTTTTCAAACAAATCTATCTCCGATTACAATTGGACAGAACACACTTAATTGATCACATCTTAATTGTCCGATAGGACTATGTTTTTTCTAGGAAGAATGTGGAAGAATTCTCCAAGTTTTATTTTAAATTTCTTTTTTGATAAATGGTTGGATGCATAGCTTATTTTATGGGAGTTGAAAACTAATTGTAATCTAAATTTTGGAAATATTCAAGTGAAGCCTATTGTAATAATGCTTACCGTTAGTATTTACATGGTAGGTGGTAAAATTGCCAAAGTCTATCATAAAAACAGTTTAGTGATAAAATTTATTTTTTGATCAAACCTTAATTTAGTGATAAAATCTCCCTTTTCCCAATATTTTTCATTGATAAATGGTTGGATAATAGCTTGTTTTATGCAAATTGGAAATCTTTGTTTTGGGTTTTCCATCTTCGTATACATGAATTTTGCAAGGTTTAGAATTTCATATACTTGCCTCGGTAACGGTGGAATTACTCCATCATTTTCAAGCGTACATGCATGCTTACATACATGATACATACATAGTTGTTCCACTTTCTATAAATTTCATTCAGCACAATTTAATTGACTGGTTAGGGTAGTTATATGTTCTTTTCAAGAATGTAGAAGATTTCTACTTAGTTTTCTTTTCCAAATACTTTTCATTGAAAAATGGTTGAATAACAGCTTGTTTTATGCAAATTCAAAATCTTGTAATCTAAATTTTGGAAAACTCATTTGTTAGAATAAAAACTTTGTTTTTGGTTTTTTTATCTTCATAAATGAATTATGGTAATTGTGAACTTGTAACTAATGTTTGATCATTCTACATTGGATATATGGAGTTTAATTTGATGTTTTTTTAATTAGAAATATTAGTTTCTCTCTTTTAAGATTGAGTACGATATCCAATAGGCAATGACACAAATTGGCACCATAACTTGTAACTAATGTTTGATCATCTACACTGCTAAATTATTGGCTCTATTTTGTCTTCATATAGTGTTGTATATTGATAAAGTGCTCCTACCTCTAGTACATGTGTCGTAGAAGAGAAAAGAACAAAAAAATACTACTTCCGTCATAAAAGATTAGTGTGTTTCTTTTTTCAATATTTATTCTATGATTTTATTTCTCTAACATTTTAATATACAAAGTCAAATAATTTAAATCTAAATTAAAAATAATATTTGTAGTTTCTATATATAAATTTTTCCCCAAATTTTTGGAATGAATTCATTCTAGTCATAATTTCAATATGCCACAACATCGAAAAAAAATTGAAAAGCAGTTAGAGTTGTTACTCACTCCGTCTCCAAAAAATTGGTGCGTTAAAATTTTTTGAAAAAAATAAATTTCTCATGTTAATCTATAATCTTCATTTAAAATATTTAATTTTACATATTAAAGTATTAAAGAAATAAAATTATAGATTAAATGCTAAAAATAAAATGCACCAATTTTTTGGGACAGATAGTATGAGGCTGTGTTTGTATGAGCAGTCTAATTCATGTGAGCCTTGTGCCAGGAGACTTGTCTAATTTCTATGTGTTTGTATGAGCAGTCTAATTCATGTGCGCCTTGTACTTAGGGGTGTCAATTGGCCGGGTCAGGTCGGGTTCAGGTCGGGTTATTCGAGTTTCGGGTTGGGTGTTTCGGGTCAGTCGGGTTCGGGTTCGGGTTCATTTCGGGTTGAGCAGCTTTCAGTCGGTTGGGTTCGGGTTATTCGGGTTCGTGTCACCATCGGGTTGAGTTTACTTGGTCAAGTTGGGTTCGGTCATTCGGGTTGTTTCGATCCGGTTCAGCCGGGTCCAGTCGGGTTTCTTCGGGCCAAATTTCGGGTTTCTTCGGGTCCAAGTTCAGGTTCTTCCAGTCCAAGTTCGGGTTTCTACGGGTTCAATTTCGAGCTTTGTCGATCTAAGTTCAAGTAGCTGAAATTTTCAAACTAAACTTTTATTCTTTATAAATAATACTACGTATTTTATATATACAACAATGATATACTGAGAAAATTATTCACACATTTTCCTCTCCCTTTTCCTTGGAGTTTAAAATAAATCTATTTCATGGGTTGTTCTAAAAAATTGAAGAGAAATTAGACATTATTCCAACAAAATTGAAAATTAAATATTTCTCAAATAATTTTTAGATCGTATCAATACCTTGTTAGATCGACATCAATACCTTGTCGCACCAATACCTTGTTAGATGGAGGCCAAATTTATGGATTACTTGAAGAATTGCATCATCATTATTTCGGTTTTGTATTTGATGCATGGATGATTATATTTTAGAATTGTGTATTTGATGCGTTGGATGATTACATTTTAAATGTTACAATTGTTGTTGGTCATTAGTGCACAATTGACATTATTTACTACTATTTTCTTGCTTCGGAGTTTAGACAATGAATGATAATAGTTTATTTTGTTATGATGATAGTAACTCTATAGTGCATTAGATTATTATGTTTTGTTATGATGAAAGTTTATTTAGAGTTCCTTAGGGTTCGGATTCGGGTTAATCGGGTTGGGATTCGGGTCGGTCGCGTTCGGATTCAGTTAATCGGGTTTGAGATTCGGTCAGTCGGGTTCGGGTCACGGGTTCATCGAGTTCGGGTCATTCCGGTTTCAGGTCATTTCGGGTTGAGCTGATTTCAGGTCAGGTCAGGTTCGGGTTCGGATCATTCGGGTTACGGGTTCATTCGGGCCGAGCTATTTACGGGTCAGGTCGGGTTCAGGTTCAGGTCAGGTCAGGTTTAGGGTCGTTGACTTTTTCAATCAACTCAAGACAGGTCGGGTCGGGTTCGGGCGGGTTAATCAGGTCGGGTCAGCTTTTGACACTTGTGCTAGGATACTTCTCTAATTTCTACGTATTGTTTCTTTCGTCTCTTTTCTTACCCACTGAAGGGGTTAAGCATCTTAGACTTGTCCAAGTTGCTGAACTTTTCGAACAAATGTAACTCCAATTTTAATCGGGCAGAAAAGTCAATTAAAGGAAAGAATGATATTGGTGAGTTCTCTAGTGGCCATGAATTGTTTTCAATAATATCTGGAAATTCTCAAATTAATTATTCATTGGAGTGGAAATTTGCACAATCTAAATCTAGTTATTTGTACGACGAAAACGTGCTACAAAATTCCGTGGGTCTGTAAATAATAATCGAGGTATTGAGTAATCAAAAGGTTCGAGGCAAGCGCCGGAAAATGATTGAGCCGAGATCTTCACAATCAAAGCTGTTACATGAACTGAGAAGATAATTAGAATGGGGTATTAGAAACTAGTGATTGCACAATTTCATAAAAATAAAGAAACAAATATGAAGAAAAACAAAAGAGAGCTAGAGAGAAATGGAACATGTGGAAAGGAATTGAACTAGTAGAGAGCTATTGATGATTGGTATTATGTAGAGTATAATTTTAAGGTTTTATTCAATAATAACAAAATAACCACTAAAGTTTCCCTTATTGTATAGATTAGTCATCAAACATTCATTTACTATTCTACAAATTAGTCATCAAAGTGTCGATTATCATACAAATTATCTTTACATTCTATATAATTATTACTTTCACCCCTCTTATGTGTAGAAATATACTTTCTTATGTTGTACTATACATTTATTTTATGATACCTTTGTAAGATAAAGGAGTAGTATTTACTATTATTGCTTGAACAAAAATACGATTCAACCAAGAACTCATTTGATTGTATCGATTGAACCTTGAACCACTATCTGAACAATATGACGTCGTATTTAGGTTTTAAAACCATGATTGCGATGTAACTAGGAATATCAATAACTGATCTGACCCGAGCAACCCATCTGGACTCGACCAGCCCTAACCCGAACTGACCAAGAAAGTCAGCGACCCGAAACTCAAATGACCCAGTTGAAATCAACGTGACCCGAAGCAACCCGAAATCCGAATGACTGAACCAAAACCCGACTGGCCCGAAATAAGCTCAACTCAAAGCAACTTGAACTCGGTCGATCGGAAATCACCAACCCAAAGCAACCCGAACCTAAGCATAAAAATAATTGAAGAGATGAGGTTTGAATATCAAAAGCTCAACACTGCTCCATTTGATTAAAATCCAACTCATATGCAACAAGGTAAACCTTTGTGAATAGACGATATTGACGGACTACTACGTAGACGAGATCGAGAGCGTCGTCAACTCTCCGTCGACGTTAAGCTAGAGCCGGAGCTTGGAGTACAAAGGTAGATAAGCCGATGCGGTTATGTGGGCTTCATCTGTGATGCGTGATCATGCTCCTTAAGTAGATATGCTTCTAGTTATCAATGTCAAGCCACAACTTACAGTTCAAGGGTAGAGAAGTTGATGTGGTTGCGTGCGGGCCCTTAAGATGGTCATTCGTTCGAACGTGATGGCTAGTCTGGTCAATAGTGGTCGTATAGTCACGCAACGGCCCAACCCAAACCAGGATGGACCCGACCAGAACCTGATCTAAATCGAACCCGTAGCAACCTCGACCCTACCTAACCTATTGTCAGGAGATTTTTACCATCAATGTTTCACTTTGGGAGCAAATTTTCCCACTGATCATAAAAATGCTATAGGAAAGTATAAAGAATATCAATTTTAATCATTCTCCAATCAAGTTTTTTTTTTTTCGAACCCAAATTTGTTGACTGGGAAGGCTAGAAAGGAAAGAGATAACTTATATTTTTTGATATAAAAAAAAATCACGTAGAGAAATGAATCTTTGATATGGAGACAACTATATATGATTATGATAAGGAACATGGGGAGCTTTGAAGCTAAGCCACCAGTTGAGTTGATGACCACCGCCAATTGAAAGCTTTAGAATAAAAACTCTGTTTTGGGTTTTTTATCTTCATAAATGAATTTTGCAAGGTTTAGAATTTCCTATACTTTCCTTGGTAACGGTGGAATTAGTCCATTGGAAAATATGCGTACAAAGTTGTTCGACTGTCTATAAATTGAGTAAAACCAGTCTCTAGCTAGCTATGCTTTGTGGAGAAACATCAAGAAATTAGATATTGATCTCAAATATTGTGCGCGAGATATCAATATGTCTCCACTTGTTGTATGTTTCATGATCCTTCTCTCTGTCTTCCCTACCTTAATCCACACCAAACAAATACATGATGAGAACTCAAACTCCAGCCACATCTTAGCAAATTGCATTGAAGCAGAGAGACAAATCCTTGTCAGTTTCAAACAAGGACTTGAAGATCCTGCTGACTTGCTTTCTTCATGGCATGGAAGAGACTGCTGCACATGGTCGGGTATCAGCTGCAGCAAGCGAACTGGCCATATCATTAAGCTTGATCACAGAGGCACATGTGATAGTAAGAGCTTGAAAGGTAATCTGAACCCTTCACTTTTCGACTTGAAATACTTGGATTACTTGGATTTGAGCTGCAACGATTTTGAGGGTAGTAGACTCCCAAGCTCCATAGGTTCAATGGGAAGGATGAGATATCTTAACCTCTCTCTTTCAAACTTTTCTGGGATGGTTCCACCTCATCTTGGTAATCTCTCAAAATTGGTGTACCTTGATCTTCATGCATCATATGCTCCTTTGGGAGATAGCATTTGGGTGGCGGATTTGAATTGGTTAACTAGGCTATCTCTGTTGAGGTATTTGAATTTAGGATTCGTAAATCTTAGCTCAGCATCCAACGGTTGGCTAAAGGCGACCAATGCATTGTCTTCTATTAAGGAATTGCATTTTCGTCAATGCAATCTTCATGACCTACCCCAGTCTGCCTCGGTTTCAAATTTCACTTCTCTTTCGGTTCTCAACCTTGAAGGAAATAACTTCAATTCTACCCTCCCAAGGTGGTTGTCGAATATTACTACCCTTAGTCACCTCATATTGCAGTATGCTGGAATAAAGGGTTCACTAGACAATATTGCATGGGAGCATCTCTGTAATTTGAAAAGCCTGGACATATCAGATAATGATTACATCACTGGTGAAATAACTGTATTTATTGATAGTCTTGGCAAGTGCAGTAACGCTAGCATGGAAGAGCTGAAGTTCGGGGAATTAAAGTTGCAAGGGCATCTACCTGAATCATTAGGCAAGCTTCGAAACTTACGGTATTTGGATCTGGGATTCAATATGATTTCAGGTCCTCTTCCATCATCCATCGGACAACTTGAAGAGTTAGTGAAATTGGATCTTTCATGGAACAACTGGGCGGACTTGATCATATCCGAAATTCATTTTCTTCATTTGAAAAATTTGAAGTACTTTGGCATATCATCCAGCAACAAGTCTCTAGCCTTTCATGTCAGTCCAAATTGGGTACCCAATTTTAGTCTCACGGAGATTGAGATGAGTAATTGTCAAATGGATCCCAAGTACTTCCCTTTTTGGATAAAATCTCAGACAGAGCTAAGTCGTCTCTACCTTCAGAAAGTAGGCATTTCTGGAGAAATTCCTCCTTGGTTTTGGCAGCTAATTAGTCCGCAACTGACATCTTTGAGCCTCTCCAACAACCAGCTAAGTGGAAAGCTTCCTAACTCACTGATGTTTTCCCTAAATAGTTATGTCCCCGTAGACTTGCGTAACAACTTGTTTGAAGGCTCACTTCCCACTTTTCTTCATGTCACTCATCTTGGCCTGAGGAACAATTCATTTTCAGGATCAATCCCTGCTACAATTGGTTCCCAAATGCCAAGATTATCATTTTTAGACCTCTCAGAGAATTCCCTCACGGGTAACATCCCAAGTTCACTTGGGAAATTAAGAAATTTGAGTTTGTTGTCCCTTTCAAGTAACAATTTCAGTGGGAAAATTCCTTCATTGAAGGGCTTGCAATCTTTGTCTGAATTGGATCTATCAAAGAACCATTTGATTGGAAAGATTCCACAATCTTTGTGCATGTCTTACAATTGGATAACATTTCTGATATTGAACAACAACAATCTTTCTGGGAATCTTGCAGTCTTACGGAATTGCTCTAGCTTATGGCAGCTTAGACTCGGACACAATCATTTCAATGGAAACATTCCAAGATGGATTGGAGAGATGATGCCAGACTTATCCATATTGAGTCTTCGAGGGAACTCTTTCAAGGGAAACATTCCTGCAAATCTATGTCAGCTTCCACTTTTGCACATCTTAGACCTCGGTGATAATAATTTATCGGGGACAATCCCATCATGTATTGGCAACTTAACAGCACTCACTCAGGATGGCAATTATAAAGGTAGTGTCCCCCATAATATGGACTTGAGTGCTAAGGGAAGAATGCTTACATATACCGGAAATCAAGTTGAACTCATGTATTTCATTGATTTTTCAAGGAATAATCTAAAAGGAGAGATACCAGAAGGCCTAACAAATCTTACCAGATTGGGTACCCTCAACTTGTCTCACAATCAACTCACTGGAAACTTACCAGAGAAGATTGGGCGTTTCGCACGGTTAGAAACTCTGGATCTTTCATCTAACCATCTGTCTGGATCGATTCCTACAAGCATTACGAACTTGACATTTTTGAGCCATTTGAACTTATCATACAACAACCTCAGTGGTCCAATTCCAACCTCCAACCAGCTTTCGACCTTTACTGTTGACCCCTCCATTTATGAAGGTAACATGTACCTCTGTGGCTCTCCATTGAAAAGTTGTTCAACAACTCACATGGACAAGAAGAATCCTCAAGGCAGTGAAGGAAACGAAGAAGACGAGAATTCTCTTGACATGCTATGGCTGGACGTAGGATTTGCATGTGGGATTGTATTGGGCTTCTGGGCTTTTTTTGGTTCTTTAGCAATCAACAAGTCATGGAGGCACCGATTCTACCAGTTTCTTGATAAAGCTAGTGAACGAATATCAAAGGCCCGGATTTTTGAGCTGATTTCAGATCACCAAACCTTAATCGCGAATAAAAGGTTAGGTGTTTCTATATTCATTTTCAGATTTCATTAGATCTCATCAGTTCTTAAAGACATTGTTTTAATTGATTGAATTTCGATGTAGGCTTAATCAATTATGATTGGCGAGCTTGGAGTCGATGCTAGAAAGTTGAGTAAATTTTCCTAAAAGGATGGAACTAAAAGATCGGACGGACCTAGGGCGGGAGCGATGGGGGCAATCACCCCACCGCAATTACTATAAGTTAGATATGTGGGAATATTTATAAGAAGTTTGAATCTTTATTATGTCATTTGCCCCTATAAAGTTGGCTATAATTAATCTTGTGTACTAATTACAGATTTCTTAAAGACTATGATCTAAAAGATTGTTAAATCCCTAATATATGAAGAATTGCTCATTTGCTCGCAATTACTAAGATAGAGGATTAAATAATTAATTTAACTAAACAAGACTATACCGGTATACCCGATGCTCAAGAGGAAGACACGATAGAAGAATGGAAATTGGGGAAGAAATAAAAGACAGGGACGAAGGTAACAAGTAGACCATTCTTGGGCTGGTTTCCTCGATTTGAAGAAGGAAGAGAAGGAGGCATTTCCTCGAATATCACTCTTGCCTCTTCTCTCCTGATTTCACTACTGTAAACTAGTAGATTATTGAACTGATAAACTATTCACTACTGTCATTTCTTGGTTGTATTAATGGGACTCGGTAAGGTTCTTTGTTTCAACCCTTGAAATTAAAAGCCGTTTTCTATCTTAAATATATATGCATGGATACTTGTGAATTAAAGCCTGCATCGATTGGATCATTATTTACTTCTTAACTTGAATGTTCTTAAAACTTGAAGTAAAGCTCGCGATATATTAAACTAATAGATAGAAGATGAAGTAGCTAAAAAACCTCAATCAAGACCTAAAATTAAGTGGATTGTATGGTTATAAATAAGAAATGTGCGTCTTAATCGTATATGACTGGTGGACAGAGAAGCTTAATGAAAACTTAGGGACTAACTTGTCACCTAAGGGACTAAGTTGCAACACAAATAGATATAGGGACCCAAATGAACATGATGCAACAATTTGAGGATGTAACAATGTTTGACACTTTGACTTATCATCTGATTCAGTGGTCCCACCCATTTCCATTTTCATTGTTTTTGTTTTTCTTTTCTCAAACTCAATTATTGTTATCACGCATCATCATCTCCGTCAAGGCATCACTCTCTCCTTTATAAAATCTAGATATTGAGGACACAAACGTTTAATAAGAATAACTCTCTTATTAACTCAAGGAAAATAACTCAAAACCTCAAGTTTTCAATCTCATATGTTATACCACAGCTAGGTATCTCCTTATATAATAAACAAAGGTAGATAACTCCTAAACGGATTAGATAACTCCTAAATCTTAGTTATGTATATTTAGATAACTCCTAAATATACTTAGCTTGGGTCTCAAGCTATTTCAAGCTTACAACAACATTCTCCCCCTTAAGCTTGAAGTTATCGTCTCCTACATCTTGAACTCCAATAAGACTTCTCATTTCTTTAAACTTGACCCTTCCAAGCGCTTTTGTTAGGATATCCGCCTTTTGTTCATTGCCAGGAACATGTTCCACCTCCTCTTGTCCATTCTCAACACACTCCCTTATGAAATGATATCTAGTGTGTATGTGTTTGCTTCGTCCATGGAATACTGGGTTCTTGGTAAGTGCGATCGCAGATTTATTGCCGACTCGTATTGTCACTTTCTCACAAGCCTTTCCAACGACCTCACCTAGAAGCTCTTGAAGCCAGATTGCTTGTTTAGCTGCCTCTATAGCTGCCATGAACTCAGCTTCGCACGAAGACAACGCCACTTGCTTTCTTGCTTTTGTGAACACCAAGTAATTGGACAATCATCAAGATAAATATATGGCCTGTTGTGCTTTTACCATCGCCTATATCAACGTTATGTGAACTATCACCGTAGCCTACCAAGTTTATCTTGTCTGTGCGTTTAAACAAGAGACCAAGAGAGAGCGTTCCACGTAAATACCTCAAAACTTGCTTCAATGCTGCTCCATGGGATTCCTTAGGCTCTTGCATGTATCTGCTTAATACCCCAACACTGTAAGACAGATCTGGACGTGTGTGAAGCAAATATCGAAGACATCCTATGCTTCTTCTATATTCCCTTTCATCGATACCTTTCTCCTCTTGAGATTTGGACAGTTTTAAGTTCAAGTCCATTGGTACATGAGATAAATTGCAACCTTCCATTCCAGTTTCTCCTAATATCTTTTGTGCATATCTCTCTTGCCTTAAAATGATGCCTCCTTCATGCTGTTGCGCTTCAATCCCAAGATAATATGTCAGTTTTCCAAGATCACTCATCTCAAACTGGGTTGCCATCTCTCTTTTAAACTCAAGTATCGATTTCAAAGATGATCCCATAACAAGTAAATCATCCACGTACACGCCCACAATAAGGAGATGCTCCTTCTCTTTCTTTTGATATAATGATGGTTCCTTTGAGCACCTATGAAACTTCAATTCTCTGAGAATTTTGTTTAGCTTGGCATTCCATGCTCTAGGTGCTTGTCTTAAACCATAGAGAGCATTCTTCAACTTATAAACCTTGTCTTCACTTCCTAAGGTTACAAATCCTTCCGGCTGAGTGACATAAACTTCCTCCTTCAACTCACCATGGAGAAACACGGTTTGTACATCAAGATGATGTATTTCCCAACCATTTGAAGTCGCTAGAGCAATGATGAAACGAATTGTTTCAATGCGCGCCACCGGAGCATATACCTCATCATAATCAATGCCATGTCTTTGAACATACCCTTTCGCCACTAGTCGTGCTTTGTACTTGTTGATACTTCCATCAGAATTGCGTTTTGTTTTAAACACCCATTCAACTCGATTGGCTTGACTCCAATGGGAAGATGAACCAGATTCCATGTTTTATTCTTCTCTATCGATGAAAGCTCATCTTTACACGCCTCTATCCAGACTTTCGACTCTCTTGCTTCGTTAAAATCCCATGGTTCCTCATTTATTACCATCGTGAGCCGTTCACACTGCTTCTGCGAATGTAATGTAATCGCTTAGATATGTTGGCTTCACACTTTGTCTCGTTGATCTCCTTAATTGTGGTTGTGACTGCTCCACATCACCATCGTCCTCATCTTCTTCATCTCCAACGCCATCGTTCTCTTCTTCCACTCTATCTATTTCCTTGTTCATCACGTCCTCACTCATAGCTCGAATGGTGTGAGTGTTTTCCTCCGTTGCTGATGAATTTTCGATCCCCCTTATGCCTTTGTTACCAAACTCTCCCAAGCCAATAATAAACGTTCCAGAGTCTCTACCAGTTTCTCCTTCCAAATTGTTCCAGCTCCAACCTTTACTTTCATCGAATATCACGTCTCGGCTTACTATTATTTTCTTCGTTGTAGGATCAAGTAGACGATAAGCTTTCGAACCAGGCTCTGTTCCTAGGTGTACCAAAATTCTTTATCTATCATCTAGCTTCTTTCTTCCAGCAGCTTTCGTTCTTGCATAACCGATACAACCAAATACTCTAAGATGTGCAAGATTTGGTTTCTTCCCTTTGAGCACTTCGTATGGGGTTTTTTTAAGTAGCTATCTCGTTGTAATCCTATTGATTAGGTAGGTAGCATGCCTCACAGCCACTCCCCATAGATAATTTGGTATACTCATGTGCTTCAAGATACTCCTAGTCATCTCCAAAAGCGTTCTATTACGTCTTTCGACTACTCCATTTTCTTGAGGATAATAGAGTGCAGTTAAGTGTCTCTTGATTCCATTATGTTCGCAGAAAGTTTGAAACTCATGAGATGCAAACTCTCCACCTCTATTTGTACGGAATGTCTTGATCATATCTCTCATTTCTTGTTCAGCAAGTAACTTGAATTTCTTGAACTTATCAAGTGCTTCACTCTTCTCCTTCAACAGAATTGTCCACATGTAGCGTGAGTAGTCATCAATGATTACAAATATGTACCTCTTATGAGTTGGTGTGGGAGGTGTGATAGGCCCACAAAGATCTCCATGGATGAGCTCGAGAGTTTGGGTGGCTCGGTATGAGGTTGCCTGTGGGAAGGGCTCATTATCTGTTTTCCAAGTAGGCATGATACACACGTTTCTTTCTTTACTGTGATATTTGGTATACCAGTCACTAACTCCTTGTTGATCATCATCTTCATTGTTTCCAAGTTAATGTGGCCTAATCGTGCATGCCACTTGGTTGACTCGGTTGATGATGTTAACTGTAAGCACTTGATGTTTTCAACTTCCAAGTTGACCTTGTGTAAACGATTTTTAGACCTGGTTGTTCTCACCAACAATTGACTTAATCGATCATAGAGCATCAATAGATCTTCTTTCATTCGTACTTCACATCCAGCTGTGGCCTGACCAAGACATACGATGTTGCTCTTTAAATCCGGTATGTAGTACACGTTGTTTAAGACCTTCTTGTCACCATCTTTAAACACAAATCGGATTGAGCCTTTACCTTTTATATCGATACGGGAATCATCTCCAAATCTCACCTTTCCCGTAACTGTTTCATCAAGGTCTAAGAAAAGAGTTCGATTTCCACTCATATGATTACTCGCACCATTATCAAGATACCACACGTTCTTTGTGTCTAGATCAGTTTCAAAGATGTTTGGTTTCACCTTTTGCTCGTTGAGATACACCACCTCGTGAACCATCAATTCATTGGCTTCTTGTGTTTCATCGTCCCTTTTCTCAACAGCGTCTTGAAGTTTAAGCAGTCTATCAGGACAGTTGGATGCATAGTGACCTAGCTTATCGCACCGGTAACATGTTATCATCGAATCTCTCTCCTTGTCTCGTCCCTGTATGTATGATCCGCTTTGTTGATTACCAAAGCATCCGCGGCCTCTTCCTCTCCAATTGAAACGACCACCTCGTCCTCTTCCTCTCCTACCACCGTAGTTTTCATGATAGAGTACTTGCGAGTCCATGTTGGCGTACATCAATTTGCCTTGATCTTCCTGTTGTTCTTCTTCTTCTTCACCAATCCTTTCTTCGTATGCCTTTAGCCTTCCAACAGTATCCTCAAAGCTAGTTGTTTTTAGGTCAAGAACTTGTTCAAGAGCTTCTATGATATGAATGTATCTTTTCCGTGGCAAACTTTTCAGAAATTTCTTTACGAGCCTTGATTCTTCAATGGTTTCTCCAAGAGATGCTGATTTGGATGAAATTTCTGAGAGTTTTCCCACAAAGACATCGATTGTATCGGTTTCTTTCATCTTGATTCTATCGAATTCCGCCATTAGGGTTTGTAGCCTAGCCTCCTTTACTCTCTCAGCTTGAACATGTCTTGCCTTTATTGCATCCCAAACTGCTTTCAATGTGTCAAGGTCTCCAACTTGTAGGATCAAAGCTTTTGGTATGGATTGAAACAACAAAGCGATTGCCATGTTGTTCTTATCTTCGTCCTCAATTCCAGGTTCTATAGTTTCCCACACTTTTTTTACCTTGAGAGCAATTTTCATTCGCATAGACCAGACGGTGTAGTTAGAAGAATTTAACATCGGACATTTAATAGAGGAGGGTCCAATCTCCTTGGATCTTATCTCAGTACCTTCCTCCTTTTTGTCACCCATGGTGGCTTCCTGTCCTTCTAGGGTTTTTTCACCAACGTTTCTTCACCGTAACCTATTGTGATCATACACTTCTCTGGCTCTGATACCAAATATAAAATCTAGATATTGAGGACACAAACGTTTAATAAGAATAACTCTCTTATTAACTCAAGGAAAATAACTCAAAACCTCAAGTTTTCAATCTCATATGTTATACTGTTGATTTTAGGATCGTCTTTAACATGCTTCTCATGTTCGCATTCATCAATACCGAAGAAAGGATTAAGAGTATGTACCTTTCTTCTGGACGCAGCTTAAGAATCTTAGAGATTCTTGCTCCTTGTTGATGAAGAAGACTCGGCTCGGGGAACACCTTAAGGGCGGCTTGAAGATGATTTGTCTCCAAGGTGAGTTCCACTCACAATGCTCCTAGAATGCCTTCTAGTTTGGAAGAGGAAGTATGAGGAGAGAAGAGAGAACCAATGCTGGTTGTGGGATGATAGAAATGGCGCATCCTCTCCTCTATTTATAGAGGAGGATGGGCTGCCAATGAGAGGGCACAATGCCCTTTCATTTGTGAAGTAACATGTCCCTAGGACCAAGGGCTGCAACCAATGCCCCTTGGTCCATGAGACATGTCTCATGCCTTTTGCCTTTTCAATTAAGTAATTAATAAGAAAAGGAATAAATAAATAATTGTGTCTAATAGGAAATTAATTAACTAATTAATTAATTATCCAAATATGGTGAAGAGGCAAAGGAGGTGACCCATGCCCCTTGCCCATTCGGCCATGGGACATGAGACATGTCCCTTTGGCCGAATGGTGCAAGGCATGGGGTGCACCCCCTTGCCTAGAGGCACAAAGGGCGAAGGGGCACTCACACCCCTAGGCCCATGGCCGAATGGGTGTAAGGCCACCTTAGGGTGCCCTTTCGGCACCCTTCGGCCTAAGCCGAAGGTGTGCTTGGCCCTCCCCGACACCTTTTCACCAATTTACGCACCTTTCCGCCAAGAGACACGTCTCTTCGCCAAAAGGTGCCTAGACACATTTGTACCAAGCTCACATAGAGCTATTCCAAGACATATTAAATCATCCATTGAGCTCCTTGAGCTCATATCAGCTCACTAAGAGCAGATATACATCTCTCTAGCTCAAACCCTCAGATTGAGTGAGCCGAGCCGTGCTTAGCTACTTTAGCTAGCCCAGGTCATCTTGGTGCGTAAGAATTCCAACATATACCACAGCTAGGTATCTCCTTATATAATAAACAAAGGTAGATAACTCCTAAACGGATTAGATAACTCCTAAATCTTAGTTATGTATATTTAGATAACTCCTAAATATACTTAGCTTGGGCCTCACGCTATTTCAAGCTTACAACAACATCCTTCAATGCTTTGCCTCCGTCGTAGTTCCTACCGGAATCACAACTACAAGAAACTGACACCATCAAATCGCTGGAGCTAGATACTCAAGCTCCATCGAGTTACCCAATGATGGAAATTAGTAAAAGAAGAGACCGGCTGCCTTCCTTGCTACCGGCAAAC
Source organism: Stellera chamaejasme (assembly GCA_024586325.1). Taxonomy (NCBI): domain Eukaryota; kingdom Viridiplantae; phylum Streptophyta; class Magnoliopsida; order Malvales; family Thymelaeaceae; genus Stellera; species Stellera chamaejasme. Next base: position 5,152,649 of record CM044986.1, read on the forward strand.
CCGCCGTGTCGTGCCTCACACCCGGGCCGCCGCCGGCAGCGACGAGACGCCGTTTTGCTACTCTTCTTCTCCCATATCAACTCTCTTGGTGAAAGCGCACGCTTCACGCTTGAGCTAAATTCCTCGCTTCAGCCGCTTAACATGCGCTTAAGTGAAACCACAACGTTTCGGCCATGAAAAGCGTCGGAGGCTTGAAGCTCGACACTTAGCGCGCGCTTTTAACAACATTGATTTAAAGTGTCTCGTTTTGGCCACTGATCTCTTCAATGGGCTGATAAAGCCCTCTAAATCTTAAAACGGTAAGAGATCAGCCCCTTCACTGTTAGTTGAATGGAATATTCTTGGAATATACTTTTATTAGCGCAAAGCTGGTTGATTATTTGGCAAAACAACGATTATAATCGTTGTGTTGAACGGGGTTCAAGGAATTGAGGGAAATCAGAAGTTTAGGGTTTCCCATTGGCTTCAATTCTGAGATTGCAGGTGAAACTTAGAGTTGGAGCAAGAATGTCGATTGATTTAAGCATATCGGCGAAGTTTGCAGATTGGGAAAATGGGTAAAATTCACTAATCTTTCATAAAGTTCTATATTTGCCACCGATCTTCATTTGCGAGTTAGAGTGTCATCCAAGTTTTGAAACTGGGTTAAAAATGTCACTTCCATTAAAAGCAGTTAAAAAATATTTTAACTACTTGGTTTAATTACAAAAAGTAGTACTTAAATTTGTTAACCCTTTATATTTGGATCCTAACTCTTTGATTCGTAACCTGAGGAGAGTCACCACCGTCTCGGCGACTTTGGGCGGTGGATCAGGTTGGAATAGCACGGGGAGGCGATGCTGGTACGATCGATCGAGCCCTCTGTTTGCAAAACAAAGACAGATCGGCTTTTAACGGGAACAGGTTCGGCGGGAGAGCATGCCAAAGGCTTTGGTGCTGGACAACCCCTGGGAGGCCGAACCGAGCAGGCTGGGTCTAGTTCCAGAGCTGCAAGTCTGCTAGAATCGTGGTTGGCGGCGGCGCTTTGTGGCGGAGTCGCCCGGGAGGAGCGTCGATAGTAGGGGAGCTCCTAGCAGCTGCGGCGCTAGTTGAGGCGGACTTTAGGCCGGATGGAGTCGCAGAGTTTGCGTCGGGCTCCAAGAGTCCCGCCAATGATTTGTAACGATTTGGTACTTCCGATAGTGGCTGGGGGTCGTGAAGGCTAGGAGGAGGTCGCCGGTGGTCTTGGGATGGTGGTGGGCTGTTGTGGTAGTCGACTTGTCCGGTAAGGAGATGGAGATGCTGGTGATGGCAGAAGGCTGATGACGTAGGCTAGAGGTGGAGGCTCGACAAAGGTGGGGATCAAAGAGTTAGGATTAAATTGTAAAGGTATAAAAACTTGAAGTACTACTTTTTGTAATTAAACCAAAGAGTTAACATATTTTTTCAACGGCTTTTAACGACAATATCATTTTTAACACTTTTTTCAAAACTTGGATAGCACTATAGCTCGAAAATGAAGATTAGTGGCAAATATAGAACTTTAGGAAAGATTAATGACATTTTACCCATTTTCCCTTGCAGATTTTATAGCCCCACGGTGAAGCTTGAAATTAGTGCTTTTAACTTGTATTCACGATGATGAAAAAAGTTCTAGTAATATTTTTCTCTATCCAAAGAAAAACACACCACAAATATTCTGATCAAGAGAATAATACATCAATGTTTCAAGTAATTAAACAAGTATCCCGCAGTAATAATATGTAGAATTAAAGTACTAGATCCTACAGTCAAACTTCACAAAGTAATCCTAGAAAGAAATTAAAAAATTAGCCACTAAACATGTTCAATGACAAGAAATAATAAAATAATGAAACCCGGATTTTTAGGATGAAAAATAATGATGAACGGTAATCAATTCTAGATATCCACTTAAAATGTTGTATTTATTATAAAATGTTGTATTTATTTTATAAGTTATTTATTATTCATCCACTCCAATTCCTTCATAAGTTATTTATTTTATAAAATGTTGTATTTATTATTCATTCCCCTTAAAATAACTTGAAGGGAACTTCGTTTTAACCAAGGCTGGAAGAAAGATCGTGGAGGAATGCTCAAAGTCTAAAAGATGGAGTTGAGAAGAGACTTGAAGACAGCTAGCTAAACACTGCTAGGTTTTGAAAATGCATGTTTATTTTTGCTTTTCTTTGCTTCTTTATTTTCTTTTAAGCACATTTACTTTAAACCTTTGGAAAACAATACTAAAGGACTTTGAACATTTATTTTGGTATTTTAATTAAAGTTCCTTTTGTCTCTCCCAAAACTCAAACCTATTTTTACAACAAAGATCTTGGGAGTTATGATTTCAAATCCAGCTATTTGGCTATCAAAGATTTGGGGACACAACATCATTGACTAGCAATATTGACTGCTCTAGTTATGAGTCTTATGATCTTTATTCATTTGTTTCCACTATAACACTATGTAGATATTCAAGTTTTTAATGCCACTTTGATGGGGCTAAGGCACATTAAACGTATTTTCGTATTAAAATGCAGCGACTGCATTACAGTCGCAACAGCTGAAACGGTAAATGCACCTCTAAATGTGGCTATGGCCGCTAGGCTTTGTTAATGAGCTGATTCAACCTCAAACTATGCTATGCTCAAATTTGACTCGAATGTTTCTAATTGAACTCAAACTTGGCTCTATAGCTCGACGAGCTTTCATTATAAATGCTCTAACTTGACTCGATGCAACGCTCAAGTTCGATTCGATATCTCGCGAGCTATTCGTAGACCTTTCTATTGGATCCAAACTAACTCTCGAGTTCATCTCGAAGCTACTCGAAAACTCAAAAGTTTGGGTTAGATTAGGGTTTTATAACAAGTTAGTCCTTAAAGTATGATCCCTCCATCGCCAATAATTGATCGATTTGATTTGGCCATTTCACCGTATTTCATCTATAATTTTTCTTCAATGTTTAGACATTTTAAATTAAATAATTTATATGCATATCATAATTTGAAATATCCCTTTTCCTGAGTATATATTTTTTTCAGAATTTTTTTCAATATTTATCTTTATTAAAATTTGAGTCAAACATTGAATCTTGAAACGTGAAAATCAAATGGACCAATTAATGGCAAACGGAGGAAGTATCAGTTTAATAAAATAAGTTCACAACTTTTATACTTATATTTGAACCATCCTATCTAACATATTAATATATATTCCTCGATAGCTCGATAAACAAATGAGTCAAACTCAGTGTGCTCTAAATCAGGTCCTTATATTTTTTTTTTTAAATGTAACGTCAAATTTTAACTAAAAGAGGAATGAAGGCACAAACTTACTAAGAGTAAGATTATACACTAGTAGAGAGTACAGCAAGAGCAACTTACAAAGGAGAAATACATTGAGACATTAACATAATCATCGGCACCTTACTGCCTCAAGCGGATTTAGAAGTCAATTGATCCAAGAAACTGAAAAACCTTTCCAATGATTCAAGATCCAAATGAATGAAAGCTGGTCGCAACACCGCAAGTGTACGACTGTCAAACAAGTAGTAAACCGGTGAGTACCGGGTCATATCCACAGGGACTTATGATTCTATCAAGTTGTGTATGAATTATAGAAATAAAAAAGATTATTGATGGATTGTTTGTGAAAATTAATTAACAAAACTAAGTTGCAGGTGATGAGAAAATTCAGGAATTAAAACTGCTTTTTAGGATTTATAATCCACTTGACCTTCGGGTTTGACATTCTAATTTTACTGCAATTACTACTCTCAACATGTAAGAAGATTTATCAATTCTAGATATCCTCTATCGAGCGTTCTACCTAGGTGATTAAAGCACACCATCGCTCCACTCTAATTATTTTGGTTATCTATCTTCTTCCTAGAACCTCGTGGCAAGTCATCGCTCTATAACGGTATCTAGCCTAATTACCCCTGTGGTCTAGTAATATTTTTCTCTATTGAGCAAAAACACACCACAAATATTCTGTGATCAAGAGAATAATACATCAATGTTTCAAGTAATTAAACAGTATCCCAGAGTAATAATATGTAGAATTAAAGTGCTAGATCCTACAGTCAAACTTCACAAAGTAATCCTAGAAAGAAATTAAAAAATTAGCTACTAAACATGTTCAATGGTAAGAAATAATAAAATAATGAAATCCGGATTTTTAGGATGAAAAATATTGATGAACGGTAATCAATTTCTCCAATTTTGTTTAGCTTGTGTTGTTTCTCTCCAAAGTCACGAACTGTTCCTGCTTCTCTCCTTCCTGTTGTGCGGCTGTTTGTGCCAAACTTCTTTCTTTTTTTACGTCAAAACCTAGTCCAACTTACGTCAAAACCTAGTCCAAATTGGACTAGGTGTAAAGAATATTGGGTCAACCTCCCATCATGGCCTCCAAGTTCTTTAAGTTGTTCACCTTGATCCCAAAACTTCTCCTTTTTATCAATTTGATCATTAACTTTAACCTATTATCCATATTGCCTCCAATTTCTCATTTCTTGTTGATTTAGTCATAAATTCCTCAATTTTGCTCAAATGCCTCCCAAAGTAGAATCCTGAAAAATCCTTGTTTAAACTAATGAGAACATATCAATTAATTGAGTTTATATGCAAAATTGATGGTAAAATATATATACTAATTTGCACTTATCAAAAGCATTTGAATTGACAAAAACCACAAACCGTTATCAGAGAGTTTATCTGAAAAAATAGCATCATTTCAGCACCTCCAGATGTTCCATGCTGCCACTTTCTTTATAGCATCCCATGCTTGAAGTTGACTTTTGTTGAGTCTTGACTGAGTTGCATCTTCCATGAAGATTCCAACAACAAAGTCCATAGAAAAGGAGCCGCGATTACAACAGGAGAAGATCAAATTCCAGCAAGTAGTAGTTCCGGGGCAGCTAACCAAAAAGTTATCAATTGTTTCCATTATGCTGGGACAGTGGTAGCAACCTACCTTTTCCCAATTTTCGCCACGCAAGATGAGCTGAAAGCAGGGAGAGGATCCTAGATATGTCTCTCCAAACAAAGACGTTTATCTTCTTGGGCAGCTAGGAGTTCCACTAGGTAGGTTCTTGGTTTGGGTGACGAGTCAAGGTCTGCTTGTCTATTTTGATGGAGAGGGTGACGACTGAATAAGAGCCATTAGCGCCAAGGAACCAGAACCAAGAATCTTCTTTGGAAATTTTCAGTGAAATAGTTTGTAAAAGATTCATCAATTTCTTAAAATCACCCAACTCCCTACCCATCAACTGCCTCCGCCATTTTCATCTCAACACACCATCCACTCATTCCTCTCCATCTGAAAATTTTGACTCTTTGTCAATCTCCAATGATAACTGTCTACGATATAAAACTGATAAGCAAATATTTTGAGCGCAGGTATCACTCCAAAGTCGAAAGACTCTCCCAATTATCCCACCTACCCTCCTAAATGATTTTTAAGAATTCCAACCTATCATCCATCTGCTTGTCTGCTTTTAAAATCTCATGCTCCCCCTCCCAAACACCCATTATAGACTCTTTAATCTCCCCTTCCATCCATCCATGAATGTTTCAAATGACTATCACCAAAAGGGCATCTTTTTCCACCCTATACCGCCACCACCACTTTCCTAAAAGAGCCTAAATTTTTTCTTTAATACTACAGACGCCTAATCCACCCTTCTCAAGGTTGTCCATGACCATATCCCATGCCACCTAATGGAATCACATTTCCCCCCAGCTTCCACCCCCAAAAAAGTTGCTTCTCAAGCTCTCAAGTGTTTTGGCAAAACTACTAGGGGCATGAAACACCGAAAAGTACTAGGCTTCCCAAAATAGATTTCAAAAGAATAAGTCAACCGCCGATTCAAAAACTTCTCGTATGCCAAGAGGATAATATGCTTTTGATCTTTTCAAGCACTGGTTCCCATGATTCAACTACGTTCATATTGACCCCTGTAGCGACGAAATATTTGACAGCAATCGCCACCAATCATTTTATGCCAAGTCAATTGGAAACTTGAAAAAATGGTCTACGAGATGTTTAGGTCCTTTAGTCAATTACAAACGAAAATTAAAATTCTCGAACGCCCAAAAATTGGTACTAGAGGGTTTATTTCATATTTTCTTGATTTTCAAAGTAAATAATAAATAATGAAAATAACCATAAGAACATCCCAAATAAAATAAAACACAAAAAAAATGAATTTATAGACATGAGCACACAATACTAATTGATTCAAGACAATTATGACATGCACCAATAAACAAAAAGATAAAAACAATCAGTTACACAACCAATAAATAAATGAATTAAAAAATTAAGAGAATATGAATTGAAATAATCATAAAAAGAGATGGAAGAAAAGAATTAAAAGGAATCAAAGGATAAAATAGCTTAGGCTATTGCCCAAACTATCATTATTTAGATGCTAAATAAAATAGTAAATTGCACCACATGTACCTGAACTATACACTTCATTAAAAATCTGTATACCCGAATAAAAGTTTATTGCAAATATGGCTCTAAAGTATGAGTATGTTGCAAATCTATACCCGTGACTTAACATCCGTTAAAATTTAATAGAATTTATAGTAAAAATGCTCAAATACACCCTTATGGTTTGTAAAATGTGCTGAAGAGTCCTCTAACTATAATTTGTCTTTTGAGTTATTATTCATTATCACATGTGTTATTTTCATGTATTCCTTCCAAATTATTAATATTAATTATAGATTGAGTCTAAAATATCAAAAATAAATGATCAAATATGAAACATACAAAAATATAAAATAGATAATATCTGTACCTAAATTTACTTTTAGAGAAAAAATAAATATCAAAATCAAATTTAAGAATTAATATTGATTAAAAAAATCATCAATACCTATATTAAATTATTTAGGTAATGTAAAAGATCTTCAACAATGACATTAAACTTATTTGAAATTTTACATTTTGTTTAGCGTCTAATTTATGAATTTTTCTTCAACATTTTTATATAAAATTTCATGTGATTTACATGCATAAGTTAATTAATCTTTGAAGTTTCTAAAATTATATTTTTTTCAAGAGTCCATAACATAATCTTCATAAAACTAATTTAATTTCAACAAATAATTTGAAGTTGAAGTAACGAATCAAAGTGAGAGACACATAGAGTACTAAAATGCAATACTCCCCCGTACTCAAATAATTGCACCATTTGACTTTCATGTTTCAAAGTTCAATATTTGACTCAAATATTTACAAAGATAAATAGTGCAAAAAAATCCAAAAAATACATTTAGATAAGATATATTGCAAATTATGATACACGTAAAATTATATTTGACTTTAGATGTTTAAACATTTAGGAAAAAATGCATACATTAAATACTCTAAAACAACTAAAAAATGGTACAATCTTTAAACTACGGAGGAGTATAAAAAGAGTAGGATGACAAGCATGCAGGAAAAATGCATACATTAAATACTGTAAAACAACTAAAAAATTGTACAATCTTTAAACTACGGAGGGAGTATACAAAAGAGTAGGATGACAACATGACAGAAAACATCGATCGACATGTTACTTATGTAGAATCACATATCATTAGTCCTAATAAATCTTATTTATTCATGTGTACTTTGTGTTTTGGACCGTATAAAATGAAGAGAACGTATAATTTCAAATAATTTTATGATTATATTTGGAAAAATTTTAAAAAATAAAAATATGGAAATAAATGAAAAAATGGATATTAGCATTTTCAAAATTATGAAAAATAAAATAGGAAAATTTTTTGATATGAAAATTTTTAGTTTAAGTTGTAAGCTATTAAAATATACTTAAATTTATTTAAAAATTTGTATCGGTTCGGTGTTTTAATATCCTTATTTGAAGATTTCGTATATTATCTAGATATTTTAATACAAGTGTTGGACGTTTCTAGAAAGTTATCATTCATTCTTGCATTTTACTTTGATAATTACTACTCCCTCCGTACCCCATTAATTGATCCATTTATTTTGGTTGTTTCATAGTATTTAATCAATGATATTATTTAGGAATATATATATGTAAAGTTAAATAATTTACATACATATCAAAATTTGAAATACAATGTTTCTAAATAGATTTTTTTATAATTTTTTTCACTATTTATCTTTATGAAAATTTGAGTCAAACATGGAACCTTGAAACAGCCAAAGCAAATGGATCAATTAATGAGGTACGAAGGAAGTAGTTTTTGAATAAAAGGTAGATTTTTGTACAGAGATTATTATTGATATTGTTTTAAAACATTTCTTTTCGTATTTGACAATTTTTTAGATATTCTAGACTCAGTTTAAAATTAATATGAATAATTTGGAAAGATTATTTATAAAATACAAATGTGATAAAGAGTAATTACTCAAAATGAAATTATTGTAGTTAGAGGGCTTGTACAACACATTTTAGAAACCAAAAGGGTCACACTACGTAGCTGACCTGACCCTGGTCATGGGCTCGGTAACGCCAAAGCTCGCTGCGTGGTGGTCGACGCCCAGCTTGACCATGGTAGCGGGCAGGTGATATCGGCGTGCCGCCGAACGGCCTAGTAAGTGGTCGAGCGCTACTGCACTAGTAATGGTCGGGCCCCCTTTAAGCCTGCTACCAACCTGAAATGTACGTCCACATCATCTTCCTTCTCCTTCCTCCAACCATTTACAGATCAAATTCGGGAGCAAACGAAATTTTTTGCTCCCGACTCATTTTCCTTAACTCATACATATTGTCTTCATATTTGAAGTACTTGGTTTAGTTGTGTACTAGGCCAAGTTATTGGTTGTTATTTTTGGAGATTCGAACAGTTTTGGAAATTATCCAAATTTCTCCAAATAATATATTTTCAAGATTAATATTACAATGTTTTTGTATTTGAGAAATATTTGAAATTATACCCAAGTTTATGGTTTTTATTTGAAATTATGCTTTTTATTAATATTCCAAATTATTGCCCTCCGACGAGTTCCTCCATCGGCTATGAAACTCCAGAATTTGTCGGCTATAAAACTCCAAAACCACCAAACTTACAAACAATGAAAAATTGAAATTTTTCTGACTTGAGAAATCTGGGAAAACGATGATGATCTAACAAGATAGTGATGTGGATCTGACAAGGTAATCATGTGGATCTGACAAGGTACACTACGCCGTTAAAACAACGTATAGTGCGGCCATACCGCAATTGGTCCGCATTATTTAGCGTGGTATTGGCCGCACTAGAAGCTGCAATATTTTAGCCCGCACTAGCATATCTATTGGGGTTAATTGCGCAATACGTAATGCGGCCAATTGCACATAAGGCCGCATTACCAAATATTATTAAAAAAAAATTAATTCATCCGGATGAATATCCGGATGAATTTTATCATCTTCATCCCAAAATTCAAACCAATCCCAGAATTGTTTTCTCATCTCATGCCTCTTCTGCTCTCATATTCTCATTCATCAAAATTTTCTATTTATACCATCAATGTCTTTCTTATATTCACTCACTCACACAAATCACAAATCATAGAAATCATAAATTTAAAGTGTATTAACAATTACAAATTCAAGTCATTACACAAATCAACTGAGGTACAAAAATCATCATAGATCTGAAAATGTCATTCGAATATTTGAACCAATGACGGAAATCATCTTCATCTCCAAAGAAATAATCAGAAGCAATGCATTCTCTCCACCTCCATTGATTTCCTATGCACCTCCCGGATCTCCGGAAACTCTTAATGGAAACAAGAACAACTGCTCCAAAGAACTCAGATCTATGGAAAGATGAAGAAAGACAAGAAAAGATGAAGAGTGGAAGGCGAGAAGAAGAAAGGAAGATGAGATCTCAGTAGTTTTGAGCGAACAAATGAAGAAGATAGATGGAGTATGGGCATTTTAAATAATGGTAATGCAGCCTATTACGCACTAAGGTGCGCAATAAGCCCCACTATTGCGGCCTCTGTGCGGCCAAAGCCGCATTAACAAAAAATTACACCTAAAATTGCGCTTTTAAGTGCGGCTAGTTCAAAGTGCGGTTTAAGCCGCAATAATAACCGCAATAAAAATTGCATCCACCACGTAGTGGTAGTCATGTGGATCTGACAAGGTAGTGATGTCGATCTAACTAGGTGGTCATGTCGATCTAACAAGATAGTGATGTCGATCTAAAGAACTCATCATGATGATCACCATTTTATGCTGATCACTCAAGTTGTTATGTCAATTTAATAAGGTAGTCTTGTGGATGTGACGATGATGATCTAAACTATTTATCATGCTGATTTATTATCAATGCTGACCTATCAAGTAGTTATGTGGATCTAACAAGGCAGTCATGTGGATCTGACAAGGTAGTGATGTCGATCTTACTAGGTAGTCATGTCGATCTTACTAGGTAGTCATGTCGATTTAAACAACTCATCATGTTGATCACCATTTTTGCTGATCAATCAAGTTGTTATGTCGATCTAATAAGGTAGTCATGTGGATGTGACGATGATGATCTAAACTAGTTATCATGCTGATCTATTATCAATGCTGACCTATCAAGTAGTTATGTCAATCTAACAAGGTAGTCATTTGGATCTGACATGGTAGTGATGTCGATCTAACTAGGTAGTCATGTCGATCTAACAATTTAGTGATGTCGATCTAAACAACTCATTATGTTGATCACCATTTTATGCTGATCAATCAATTTTTTATGTCGATCTAATAAGGTAGTCATGTGGATGTGACGATGATGATCTAACCTACTTATCATGCTGATCTATTATCAATGCTGACCTATCAAGTAGTTATGTCGATCTAACAAGACAGTCATGTGGATCTGACGATGATGATCTAAACAACTTATCATGTTGATCTATTGTCAATGTTGATCTATCAAGTAGTTATGTCGATCTAACAAGGTAGTCAATGAAACAACCGGGAATCGAATATTTTGGGGCAATTGTTGAAAATTGAATTTCAAATTCAATGATGCTGGTAACAGGCTAGTAATGGCTAGACCCGCTACTAGCAAGCTGAATTGCTCACAGCTGCCTCCCCTTCCCCATTTCTTCTCTCCATATCGTCCCTCACCTCCTCCCTCACCACCAGCGCATCTTAACCCTCCGTCGCTGATTCGTCGCCCTAACGACCGGGGGATCTTTCATCGTTGTTTAGGTAGGCATCTCCTTCATTTTTATCTTTTTCTTGAATTTCAAGTTATTAAACATTTTTGATATTTTTGTGATTCTTTTCGGTAGCCAATTTCTCCACCTTCGTCATTGCGGCTCTTCATCTCCCTCTGGTGGTAGCACTTGATTAAGTAAGTTTTCTCGGTTTGCTTTGATTTTAGGGAAATAATTGTTCATCTATTCATGTGTTCTGATTATTGTTCATCTTGTGCTCATGTGTTCTCCCACCAGAAATTGGTACAAGTTGACCCACTCTTTCTTCATCGGAGAAGAAGACAGACTACTTATAGCGGCCACTCTGATCATGTTGGAGAGCAATGATCAAGCGATCTTTGCGTTCATCATCAGATCTGGAATTCGTTTGTCATCAGCCTCGTGTTTGTAAACCCAGATCTGGAATCCATTTCCAGATTTGTGGTTTTTTTATTTTATAAAATAAATTGGTAACGGGCCGATGTGTTACTAGCCCGTTACCAACTGGTAGCGGCCTGGTAAAGGGTTCAGAGAATGAGACGGCCTAATTTGTAACGCTCTAACCTCTACTGCACTGTTACGGTAACGGCCTAGTAGCTGGTAGGGCACTACCAGGCACCCATTTGATACGTAGTGTCAATTTGAGCATGTTTCCCGCAAATTCCGTTAAGTTTTAACGGATGTTAAGTCACAAATATAGATTTGCAACGTGCTCATACTTTAGAGCCACTTTTGCAACAAATTTTTGCATAGTTATAAATTTGCAATGAAAGGAATAGTTCAGGTATATCTGGTGCAATTTACTCTAAATATGAGTGACTTAGATGACCATGATAGAGCTTTTTGGGACCTAAGTGATCTAAGGGGGAAACCTAAGGGACTAAAAGAGAGAAAACAAGGAATAAAAGAATCTACTATTAATATATATTACGGGTAAAGTGCACGGTTAGTCCCTTAACTTTGCTTATTGTCCTATTTCGGTCCCATTTTAAGAATTTGTCCTATTAAAGTCACTTATCTTCATATTTTCGTCCTATTCAAGTCCTTTACCGTTAACTCGGTGTTAAAGTTAACGGATTTCCTGGAAAAATGATTTTTTAGACACATGCACTTTTTCTTTTATACTATTTGCACCCTAAACTTAAATATATGACTTTTTCACCCTATACCTTTTCCCCTCCTCCCACCACCACCGCCCAACATTCGTCGGTCGACCACCGTCGGAACGACACCAGCGCCGTCAACAGCCCTGGGCTCAAGATCGACCGGCCTGGGCTCACGATCGGCGGCCCCGGGCTCTCGATCAGAGGCCCCGGGCTCGCGTTCAGCGGCGCCGGGCTCGCAATCAATGGCCCTGGCTCGCATTCGGCAGCACTGTGCTTGCGATCGGTGGCCCTGGGGCCCACAATCAGAGGCCCCGAGCTCCCGTTCGACGGCCCCGGGCTCGCGATCGGCGGCACCGGGCTCGTGATCGGAGGCCCCGGGCTCGCGATCGGCTGTCCCGGGCTCGCGATTGGAGGCCCCGGACTCGCGATTGGCTGCCCCAGGCTCTGGATTGGAGGCCCCCGGCTCGCGTTCCGGCGATAGTGGTGGGAGGAGGAGGGGAAAAAGTATATGGAAAAAGTGTATGATGAAAAGGTCATATATCTAAGTTTATGGTGCAAATAGTATACACTACATGGGGAGGACATTTTTCACTGCGGCCATAACTGCGATTAAGGTCGCAGTAAACGGACTGCGTGGCGGTGGCAGTAACATTTACTGCGGCCTAAACCACAGTTAGGCTGCAGTAAGTCCTCGTGGGCCACGTGTCCTACCTACCACCATCCTCAATGCGGCCGCGTACTGCGGAGCAGACGGCAGTAGATTCTTCTATATATACTCTGTCACGAGCGCCCGCGGTTGGTTGTGGTGGCGGGGCCGCCCGCGACGTCGGAAGCGGAAGCTACGGCGGAGAGCGCGGAAACAGTACTACCGAAACCCGCTGCGTGTTGTGCCCTTTCGTTTGGCACTTCGAGCGCGTAAACGTCCTCATCGTCATTATTCTGATCATCTCAAGTCGTTCACCATGACAATCCTACACATGATAATTGGGTTTAAATCCATCTAATAGTAAATGATTGTCAATTGTAATTCGATCATAATAGTATCTATTTTTACACTTTTCACACGGGCATTTCACTAGTCCTTCTCCATTTAATTTAGCAACAAAAACCATAATCCAAGAATTCCACGAACCTCACTCCAAAATCTTTCACTTATATAGAAAGTCTCATCCTCAAAGCGCTGATACATCCAATCACGTTCTTCGCCCATTTATGGTCTTTCCTATGATCATTCATCAATAAAAACAATAGCAAACATGACAATTAATTATACAAGAAAGAAACACAAAAGCTCTTAAATACTGCACACATTCAGTATTTAAGAGCTTACTACTTCATCCCTCACTTCAACAAAAGAAGTCTTGTTAGGAAAGTATAGTTAGGGCATGTTCCCTTGATCTTTACCATTGAGAAACATGATTAAGAATTATTAACTGCTGGAGATGGAGATAAAGCGTGAATAGCCGAGACAGAGAGAATAAGCACATGCTTTTCCAGGAGGGGTTGCACTCCACAACCCTGTAAGTCCTCTGACTCACTCTGATTTCATTATTGAGCTTCTTTTAATATGTATATAGTTTACATGATGCTTACCATCTTCTTTGCATGCTTTGAGGGAACCTAGCTACATCTTTTACTGGAGAGAGCATAAGGATCGGAAGATGGATATGTCAGATTGCTTTATGTTAAAACTTGCACTTTTCACTACGCCCGTAAGGCAGGCCTCATGCGGCCAAACGCGCAGCTTGGCCCGTGGTACCAATCGCGCGACGGCCGCGATGAACGCCGCAGCTTGAAATGTCGGCAGTTTTGATCTCATCGCGGCCGAGGCCGTGGTACCTCTGCGGCCTCATGCGGTGATTGCCGCAGAAGCCCGACAAAGCCAACCATTTTGGCGGCGCACTAATCAGATTGCCAAGATCAAGCGTTTTGTCATGACAAAGAATTTTTTGTGAAAAAAAATTAATTGTTATAAATATTTAGTAACTATTATTTAAATTAGTAAATTAACATATAATAATAATGTTAATTAATTAAGAAAGTAATTATTAATTGAAATAAATATAAATTGGTACAGGCTGGAATATAATTAACCGGTTACATCCTAAAAATATTTACATGAATTCTAATTCTAATTGTTCGGAGGACGCTGATTTAGAAAATCGTCAAAATCCTGATCTTCCATATTGAGGAAGTTGCTAAAAGCTTGATTGATCGGGGTTCTCCGATGTCCGCGGCGGCTCCGGGTGATATTCATCTTGGGCGGAGTGGAGGGTGAGGTCGGGATTCGGAGAAGGCGGCCTCGGAGGATGCTCGTGGCGTGGAGGAGGCCGGGATGATCCGGCGACAAAGACTCGCACGCCGGAGAGTCGGACATGTCCCCCTACGTAGCGCCGACCAGATCTTTGCGATCGCCGCCGGTCGAACGCGTCATCTCGCACGCCCGGGCTTCCACTGGCTGCCACTGGCTGCCACCTCGGCCGCAACGTCTGTCCGCGCACGAGCAGCGTTGTCCTCGAGAGTGGCGACCACCGCATCTCGTGTCGCTGATCTCATCCATGTCCCTCCGATGCTGCTCCTCCGTGTCGATCTCGCTGAAATCAAAATTACGTTTTGAAAATGTTATACTTATAATGAATGTACTTGCAAAGGTATGGAAGTGGTAAAAGTTCAATTCTATTACTGCGACGGCCGAGGTTGCTCGAACAGCTCGGGCTGAGAAAGGCTGGGCGGGACACCGACCCATCGCCCTCGCGTGGGCGGGCCCAAGACATCCGTGTAGATGTCCTCATCAATATCGGGGAACGGCCCGTCCGCCCCATACTTCTCGATCAAGCGCTTCTTGTACTCCTTCTAGTTAAGATTAAGAAAATTTGTGTTAATGAATAATAAATTGAATACGTTAAACATATAAATGGTTAAAAAATGACCAAAACTTACCAAGGCCCTATTTTCCTTGCCCAGCCTCCTCCCGAATCGTCCACCCGCAGCCGCTGTCCCGCCTTCTCGCACCGCCAATTAAAATATGTTAGGTATTCGAAGTTTTTATACATACGTAATTATGTATAAATATTTTAAAAAAGTTACCATCTCCTCATAAATTGTCGCCTTTGACTTGTTGCCATGCGACTTGAAGACTGGTCGTTTGTCGCTCTTGGCATTTCTCTTGTTCCGCGGAGTTGACCTTGAACTCCGGGCTCTGATACTCGAGCAGCAGCTTCCACTTCGCAGTTCTATCCTCGGCGGAGGAATGTCCAGCCACTCCATGTAGTTGGGAGCCTCGCGATCGAGGGGACATTTCTTGGGCCGCATCCCGGATATTGTCCCGGGTGTTCCGGTAGAACTCGCGAACCGGGAATGGAGCTTCTCCAGAATTTGTTATCCGTCCACGAATCACGCTCTGTTCAGAAAACATCAAAACGTCACTAGTTATAGAATTAGTTTTAAAAAGTATATAGAAATGTATAGTGCAATTAGTATTTGTATTACCGAGAATCTGTGGACGTAGTCGGCCTGCTCATCCGCGGGAGGTCGGAGTACGTAGGCGGGAAGCCTTTGAACTTGCCGGCGACGATCGCCCGATCGCCTTGGGCACGCCCGACGCCGCACATTTCAAAGCGCATAAGAGTTGAATGTTACGTGCGAAATAAAATACTAAAATTAGTAAATTTATGAAAACTTAAAATTAAAAACTTACTGGCCGATGTGCGCGACCAACCTCCCATCAGGACCCCTCTCGGGCGGGGGAAGAGGAGGCGCGGGAGGTCCTGCTGTACGTCGGCGCTGGGCAGGTCGAGTATCGGGCTGAGGAGAAGGGATCGGCTGCTCCACCGATTCGGTGTGCTCCGGTGTCTGGGACGACGGTCCAGGGCGGCTCGATGAGCGAGAGCCACGACCACGCCTCCCGCGAGAGAAATCAAGCGTCCGTGAACCCGATCCACGTGAACCCGAGCCTGTCGACGCATCCTGGCTACGGGATGGTGTGTCCGCCATATCTCGAACCATTCAAAAATTCACTAATTTAACTAATTTAATTAATTTCACTACTTTGTCTAATTTAATTAATTTCAATTAATTTGTCTAATTTAATTAATTTCACTAATTGCACTAATTTAACTAATTCCAACTAATTTAGTTAAATTCACTAATTTCACTAATTCATTAATTTCAACTAATTTCACTAATTTCAAATAATTTGTCTAATTTAATTAATTTATCTAATTGCACTAATTTAACTAATTTCAACTAGATTAGTTAAATTCACTAATTTCAGTAATTCATTAAATTCATCTAGTTTAGTTAAATTCACTAATTTCACTAATTCATTAAATTCAACTAATTCACTAATTTAATTAATTTCACTAATTCACTAATTTCACTAATTTCAACTAATATTAATAATTCATTAATTTCACAAAATTCACAAATAATTCACTAATTTACTAATTCACTAATTTCAACTAAATTCACTAATTTAACTAATTCACTAATTTCACTAATTTCAACTAAATTCACTAATTTAACTATTTCACTAATTTCAACTAAATTCACTAATGGCCTAATTTAATTAATTTCACTAATTCACTAATTTCACTAATTCCACAAAATTCACAAATAATTCACTAATTTACTAATTTCACTAATTCCACAAAATTCACAAAATTCCAACTAATCTCAAATAATCTCAACCAATCCAACAATCTCAACAAATAATTAAACAAAATTCACAAAATTCTAAACTAATTAATCTCAAATAATTCCACAAAATTCATAAATCCACAAAACTCACAAACTAACCTATTCCACAAAACTCCAACTAATCTCAACTAATTCCAACTGATTTAAACTAATTTCCACTCAAAAATTCAAAAACACAAATCAATGAAACAAACTCAAAAAACTCAAAAACTAACCGTGGAATTCGAAAATAAAACTCACCTGGGGCAAGGGGAGGCTGAGGCGCTGCGGCGGTGACGAACGGAAGCGGCGGCGACGGCTTCGACGGCGGTGAGGGACGGTGGTTTTTCGGAGGAGAGGGAGACGAACCGAGCGTGAAATGCGAAGAAGAAGACGTACCAGCTTTTTAATCTCGAATCGCGGCCTCATGCGGCAATCGCCGCAGCTTCCATAAATGGCGGGCCTTCATGCGGCCTCACCGCGCACGGCCGCAGTGAGGCCTCACCATTTGGCTCACCGCGGTTGGGCCGTGGTGAGGCCGCATGAAGCCCACAAACAGCCAATTTCGAACTTTTCGTTTCCCCAAATTAATTACGCATTTGGATATTGTGGGGCCCACGCAAATTCGGCAAAAACTTACAATTTAGCCCAAACATCTTTGGAACTTACAGCTTTCACCCCTATTTATTATGCATTTGGATATTGTTTAGAATTACGAATTTAGTACAAATATCGTCCGAGAGTACAAATTCAAATAGGAGATATGCTACTACAAATCCACAGGAACGTCATCGTCATCGTCATACGCCTGGTCATTTTCCACATCGTTATCCACTTCAAGTATATCGGTATGGGCACGGTGATCTAGTAATGACATGCTTTCATCAGGGGCCGGTCGTATGGTTTCACCAAGTGTTGTCAATTCTTGTAAAGGATGTTCCGTACCAATCTCGTCTGGGTCCGCATCGATTACAATGGCACTTGCAGTATCAACACTTTCGTCTTTAAATCGGCGGGGTTTCGTTTTGAAAACTGCCCACCAGTTTCTCAGGTCACGACGCTTTGAAGGATATTCGACGTATACCACTTGTTGGGCCTGACTTGCAAGAATGAATGGATCATCGTGGATATAGTCGGGATGTGTAGTCGACATCGATGATCCCTGAAATTTTATCGGTGCGGATGCCTTTAGTGGTCGAAAACCACGTACCCTTGAAGACTGTAAGATTATTGTTCTGTACTGAAGAACAAGAATTTCGTCAATCCAGCCATAGAAATCTAAATAGTCCTGCGCATTTGTGTCCCCCAGAACGCAGACGCCCCAATTCACGGTCCTTTTAGTTTCACCATGTTGTATTGTGTGAAACCTGTACCCATTAACATAGACACACAGGAACGATTTAGCCCTCATTCTAGGACCGCACGCCAGGTCATATAGTGCGTGTGGTAGGGCTGCCCGATTTGAGTCGCCTGCATGTAATTACCAATCAACATATAAATTTCGTACGATTAAGATCGCAACAAATATAAATGAGTAAATAAATAAACACAAACTAACCACATTCTTGAACCAACGTGCGAACTCGCCACCGTAAGTTATCCACAACATCATCGTTCATTTCGGGAACCGGTTGCGGGACAGCTCGTTAAATCGATTCACGAATTGCTCCACCTCCCGACAATTCTCAAGAATGTATGTTTGGACATGATTTACTTCTTGAGACAAATCTCGAGCCCGAGCCTTCCCAAACGCGTTCTTGTAGGATGACTGAAAATCGATAGTCTCGGATCGTTAACAAGCTGCCGGAAAACTAATTTCGTTCCGTATGTGAGGGTTCACCCGTGTTCCTTGATTATCTTCCATGTAATGCTCACAAAAAAGCTACCTCTGTATCGTGAACTTTTCAATGATCGAGCCCTCCGAAATTGTTTGTTCGCACATTTTGCTTTCAACTTCTTCATATTCCTTTCGAAAGGAAACATCCACCAATAGCCGATGTGTCCGCAAGTTCGCAGTGCCAAGGTAGATGCATAGTCAGATGTTCCATGGAGTCAAAGAATGATGGCGGGAAGATCTTTTCCAACTTGCACAATATTACGACGATCAATTCATCAAGCTTCTCCACATCGTCCAACTGAATATCCTTAGAACATAGTAGTCTAAAGAATTTGCAAAATTCTGCAATTACCATCCAAATGCCGTCAGGGATGAAACCACGTAATGTAACGGCGTGAGCTTCTGCATGAACACATGACAATCATGGGTTTTCATACTGTAAAAAGTATTGTTTGCCGTATTGACACATCTGCCAATGTTAGAGGCATACCCATCGGGAAGTTTAACGATATGCTTCAACCAATTACAAATCATCGCAATCTGATCATCGTTTAACGTGTATAACGCCTTCGGTTGAAATGGTTTCCCGTTCGCCAATGCTCAAATGCAGTTCATCACGGATATTTAACTCCGCAAATCGCGTCTCGATTGTGCATTATCCTTTGTTTTCCCTTTCACGTTCAGAATCGTGTAGAAGATGTTATCAAAACAGTTTTCTCAATGTGCATTACATCCAGACATGGCGTACTCTCAAGTCCGCCCAATACGGCAACTCCCGAGAAAATTGATTTCTTAACCCAATTGTGCTCAACGCCAAACTTGTCAGCCCTCATTTTGTCCCACGGTGTTCGAATGCCGAATACAATCCCATTAAGATCCCTTAAGATCTCATGACCTGACTTATACGCACACGGATGACTACGGTCAGTTTGTCCCCACGATTCGGTATTGTTACGCAGAGCATGCCGACGTGGTAGAAATCTCCTATGACAGCCCCACCAACTGGTTTTCCGTCCATGCTTCAACTGAAAGCTATTAACATCACCCATGCAGTATGGGCATGCAAGTCTTCCATGCGTACTCCAGCCCGATAGCATTCCGTACGCCGGAAAATCACTTATCGTCCAAAGCAAACATGCTCGCATAACAAAGTTCTGATTACGGTGCGCGTCCCAAGTTTCCACTCCCGTATTCCATAAAACTTGTAGCTCCTCAATCAGTGGACGTAGAAACACGTCAATGTTACGGCCGGAGATCGGGGACTGGAATTAGCGAGAGGCATGAAAGTGTACGGCTCCTTCATGCACAAATCAGCGGCGATTGTAAACAACGATGAATACCGCCACATCGAATACGATTGCCTGTTTCGGACAACGGGTTAAAGCCATCAGTACTTAACCCCAATGTGACGCTTCGGTACTGTGTGCGAAATCCGGATACATTTCGTCGACGTGTTTCCAAGCCTCACCTTGAGATGGATGTCCAACAGTGCCAGATACATTTCCTCTCGCTCTAATATGATACGTCATGAACTCTGCGGTTTTAGACGACTGGTAAAGCCGTTGTAGCCGCTCCGTGATTGGTAAATATCGCAAAACCTTTTCGGTTTCGGTTTCTTACCCGGGACACACACTTGATACCTATCCGCTCCACACACCCTACAATTCAGTAACTTGCTGAAGCTACCATAGAACAACATACAATTATTCTCGCAAGCGTGAATTATTTTATACGGTAACCCCAGCTCCTTCAACATAGCTTTCGTACTAAACATGCTTGTTGGCAACGAATTTCCTCCGGGTAATAGTTCATTGATATATCTGATCATCTCAGAGAAAAAGGCATCTGATACGTTGTGTTGACTTTTCATACTCAACAACTTCGCTACAACCGATAATTTGGTGTACTTATCACCACAACCTTCATATAGAGGTTTTGATGCATGCTCCACCAGTTCAAAAAACCGTTGCGCCCTTTCGTTTGGCACTTGGGGAGCTGAAACGTCCTCATCGTCATTACTCTGATCATTTTCAAAATTATTAGAGTGCTCATGAAACCCAAAAGCGTCACGAACCATTTCTTCGTAAGTCGGCCGTTCTTGGCTACCATCAGAAGAATTATGTATTCCAGTACTTGTACTTGCGCGATTTGATGATGTCGACGCTACTTCGTCAAAGCGATAACCTCGATAGACACATGGATTAATCTCGGTCGTTCACCATGGCAATCCCACACATGATAATTGGGTGTAAATCCGTCTAACAATAAATGATTGCCAATTGTAATTCGATCATAATAGTATCTATTTTTACAAATTGTACACGGGCATTTCACCAGTTCTTCTCCATTCGATTTAGCAACAACAAAAGCGTAATCCAAGAATCCTGAAGTCCGGTGAAAAATCTTTCACTTATATAGCGAGTCCCTTCCTCAAAGCGCCGATACATCCAACCACGTTCTTCGCCCATTTACGGTCTTTCCTATATATGATCGTTCATTCATCAATAAAAACAATAAACATGCACAATTGATATTCACATACCATTTTCGCCTAATCCGGATACGGGGTGCATGGGTCCTATCCTGTTCATAAAAGTACTATTAGTGAATAAACTTTTATCGTTGCGTACGTAAAGCGTAATTACATAAATTTCGGACATTTCGCCTTAGTTCCACACTATACCATTTCTCCGGAATATTACTCCCGAGCAATGTATAACGTGGAACAAGACGAAAATGCGACCGAAACTTATGTAATCCGCCGATTTACATACACAACCATAAAAGTTTAATACACCGATAGTAAACTTTTACAAACTCGTCAACTTGGACAATCCATGAAAACTCTGTACAATATATTATTTCACACCGTTATTCCAACGTATTGAAATAAAGTGTAAAAATATATTCTTACAAGTTTTCATAGGCAGGAACTACGGCTCAGCTAATTTAATTAAATTACTTAAAAAGAAAAAAAATTACCAATACATAACTTAATTTGAATTAAATGAAAAACTATATAACTATAAATAAAGAGGGAAAATATTTATTACCTCAGTAATACACCTAAAACCGAAGGTACCGCAGCTTCCACCTGAAGTTGAAGTTTAGAGAGGAGAGATTTTGCGAAGTGCGGAATGAGTTGAAGTTTAGGGTGGAGAGATTTTGCGAAGTGCGGAATGAAATGAATTGGAAGGGAGTGGGGGTATATATAGAAGAGTCTACTGCGGCCACGTCCGCAGTACAAGGCCGCAGTAGGGATGGTGGTAGGTGGGGCACGTGGTGCACGAGGGCTTACTGCGGACTCACTGCGGTTACGGCCGCATGATGCAATGCCACTGCCGCGATTCGTTCACCGCGAAGTCGTTCCATGCGGCCGTTTCCGCGATAACGACCGCATGAAAATGGTCCTCCCACGTAGTGTTTAATTTATTTGTAGCTATAGATAAGCACACAACTTAAACAAGAACTTAAACGGCGTTGCGGAGAGAAGGCTGAGGTGGAGAAAACGAGAGAATAATAAAATGAGAGGAGAGAAAGAGAGCTTTCTAGCAGAGAGCTTAATTGAGAGAAAGAGAATAGAGAGAGAAAGAGATAAACAGAGAGAGTAGGAAAAAAGTGAAGGAAGAAGAGAGATCGGTTAAAAAGAATGGAAATGAGATGAATTAAAGGTGAAGAGAGAGAGAGAGAGAGAGAGAGAGAGAGTTAAAAACAAAAAAGCTGATGAGTGGAGACTCGATGAAATGGAAGAAATATTGAGAAGAAAAATAGGAAAAGTAATAGAAACGGTCTTGTTCGGGAATCAATAATTAGTGAGCGGCCATTATTGGGCTTGTAACGACCGTATCAATGCTGTTACAAAATAAAGATTAAGTACGTAGTGTAATAACAATAATCATTTTAATTCACCAACCAAACATAGGATTAGTAAAATAATTATTCTTGAAAAGGATTGAACCAAACATGACATTCTTCCATTACGGATTCCTATTTTCCATCTTTACATATTCCGGATTCTCACAATCTATGGATTATTACAATCCCTGAATCAAACACTCTCTAAGGATTACATGCTGTTTTCATGTGTTTGTGATCTTTGCAAAAGAAAATGGTTGGAGAAATTGGGATTTTCAGTTACTTATTTTTGCTTTCTTGAATGTTGATTTTGTATATGATATTTAGCATTGTTGTCATTTGTTCTAGCCAAACAGGAGCCAGGGCCAGGACCAGGACCAGCTTCATCAATAGGAGCTGCAGACCTGCATGCAGTATCAATCGCCACCTGCAAAACAAGAAAAAATAGTGCTAAAGGACTTGAGATTGTAAACCAAAAATTGATGTTACGTTGGAGCATATTTCAGTACTACACTTTATTCCATAAACTATAGTATTAGTGATACTCATTTAGCATTAAAGCTTATGGTATCAGTTGGCCCCAACTGAAACAACTTATGAATTTATATCTCTCAGTTGTAATTTAGGTGTATTGCAATAGTTTATTTACTTGGAGGCTGCAAATTTAGAGCTAGCTAAAGCCTACATTTATGCATTTGGCAAAATAGTCAAAAGATGGATTTTTTTCATTGAAAGATATTTTAAATGATGCTAAACTTTTATTGAAAGATATTTTAAAAGATGGGACTCTTTTGTTGAAAGATAGTAGTTGTTTGTATATACATTAACCTTACATTATTAAGCCTGAGCCCAACCTACTACCTCATAACATTTTGAATCTTTGACACGTCACTTTCAACTCCTTTCTTTCTTACATTATTAAATGACGGCTTCCATGTTCTATGCTACTAATATATCTTGCCTTGCTTTTGTTGAGTTTAGTATCTTTTTTTTTTCACAGTATCGGATCTTCGGTAATTGGCATCTGTCCGTCTATTTTACGAATTTCTTGAGAGATAAAAAAGATTATTTCAATCAAGCGTTTGTCTAATTGTCCTTTTGTGTTTAGAGGGTTAGCGAGGATATACATCTGTGGATATGATACTGTGACCGTCTTTACCACAGCGTTTACCGTGACTTCTAAATGAAGAGGCTGAATTTAAAATTTTGATACATTCTTTTATCTGAATTTAAAACTTCTAAATGAAGAGGCTGATTTCGGATGTTGCAAGTGGATATGATAAGTTTGCATTATGATTGAAGCAACCTCTACAGATCAATGAGGACATAATGCTCTTTGGCACCATTTTGCCTGTAGGAAGTGCCGAGTCTAACAATGTAGGAAGAAGGTATTTTTCTTTTCTTATCACCACTCATCCTTTGGCCGAGGCCCGTTGCCCGAGTCACTTTTTTCATCACCGGAACTCCCCTCGCCGTCGCTGCCATCTTCTTTCACGTCGGTGGAGATTTGCGTAGCTAATAGTCACTTTTCGCCGCCGAAATTGTAGGTCGGACGTCACGAAGTCCGTTCCTTGCTGCCAAAGGCCATCTCCCGATGTCCTAGCCATCATACAGCCCCGTTGGAGCGGGTTGGTCGCTACCCAGTTTGCTCCCCGTCTATTTTAGTTTCTATTATTTTGTCACTAACATCTTGCAGTTATCATGTGTCACTTAACAGGTTTGAAAACTAACAGTTTGGGTACTAGTCTAAACTGTTTCATTTTTTTATTCTTTTCTTTTCTTTATTAATTCCTTTCTATTTATATGATTGTTAATTTTCTTTGTTAATTTTTTATCTTTTTATTTATTGATGCTTATCGTAATTGTTCAAATAAATTAGTTAGCTTACCTTTTACTTATTTCTTTTTCTTCTTTTATTCTCTTTGTCATTTTGTACTTAAGTCTTAAGTGCCAATGTCTTTAAATTTTGTTCGCTTATTTTACTTTATTTTATTTGGATTTCTCTTAATTTTTTATTTTCATTAATATTGAAAATCAAGCAAAGAGGTAAGACGAACATATGGTACTAATTTTTGGATACTCGAAAAATTTATATTTTTGTATGTAATTGACTAACGAGCTCAGACCTCTCATAGACCAATTTTCAGGTTAATTTTCAATCGACCTAGGAAAATGATTTGTGGCGACTCCTGTCGAAAACCTTGTCGCTAAAACCATAACCACCAACTGCGGTTTTGTTTTTGTATCTGCAGTATATGGTTTTACGCTTCATGGTTATAGATTTATATTCACAACAGCTAACCGCGATATCCGTTGTTAGTGGTTCATTCGCAGTTATTTAGATGCGAAATTAAAGATTATCTAAATATCCTAATCTCCATAAATCCATAAATTCAACATAAATATCCACACAACATTTTAATCACTAAAGTCAACAAAAATATTTATGGTTGTCCAAATATATACCAATCCAAACATCCAAACGTGCAAGATTTTCATCTTCATTTTGTTGTGTCGTGTCTGTCGACCCTTCCCCCAACTCGCTACACTGGACTAGAAGGGTGCTAGACTAGCGGGTGGCGAGATCAACAGAGGTGAGGCTATGAGGTCGAACTTTGACAGAGAAGAGAGGACTGAGGTAAGTGCCTTCTTCTGGTCTGTGTCGAAGGGTTGTCGGTCTCTGTATGTGTCGACAGAGTTAGAGACTTAAGAGTGAGTTTGAATGTCTGATGAGTGATGAGGACATTAACTAGAGAAGGCCTGAGGGCTGAGAGATGGGTCGTGTTGGGTTAGGCATTAAGAGATGGATTGGCGGTCACCCGCTAAACCGCGGATATCTGTTATCCGTGATCCGGTTACCCTCATACCACCAACCACAACCGTTAAGCTAGCGGTTATTAAAAAAACCACGACCGCTAACCGCGTGGTTTTGACCACGATTAAAACCACCATAAGTGGTCAGTTAACAGCGGCTCGGGTTCAGCTCGATTTAAAATTCGTTTGAGCTCGTTCATATTATTTTCAAGCCATGATTGAATAAAATTCTAAGCTCGATATATTTATCAAGCCTAACATGAACAGCTTAGTACTCTACTCGACTCGATTTTATCCTAACGTTTTCCATTGATATGCATGAACGATTCGAGCTCGACTCGAGCTTGATTAATTTCAAGCTCGTTTGAGCTTGTATTATTGCCAAGCCAAACTTGAATAATTTCAGGTTCGATATAATTTTCAAGTCTAACATGAACATTCTAGTACTCGACTCACTCGACTGCGTTTTGATCATAATTTTAGCTTCATATTGTATTGTATATAAAGTGCTCCTTCTTCTAATACATGTGTTGTGAAAGGGGTGTAAAGTGAATCGAGTTGCTCGCAAGCGAGCTCGATCTTGATCTTGAATCACGCCAAATGAGCCGAACGTCACGAGCAATGAACTCGAGCTCGAACCCAAATTTTGAATCGAGTTCCTAAACGAGCTGAGCTCAAACGCCACCAGCCAGTCCGCGAGTCTTATCGAACCACTGTGTAATTCCAATTATACACGTAGACCAAAATCTAATAGCCAAAGAACATCTTCACTCTTGAACAAGATCTTTTCCAAGCCTTGCATAAAAGAGTGAAGACATAAATAGATTTTTATACGAGCAAATGCCCATGCGTTAAAATAGAAATACTCCTATTGTGTAGTTCTCCAAAGTTTAGAAAACAAAGAACTTGTTTAGTTTTGGGAAAAATTTCAAGTTTTGTTTTCCAAGTATCACCTTGTGGAGCTTTTCTGACTGAGAACACCCTTCATGAGCATCAAATTTCCATTCCTATCGGCCTCAAGTTCCGGAGGAGAAATTCTCTAGCAAAGTATTATGATCAACAAGTTCACTTAACTCGCATCAGCTTGTTCCTAACTTTCCACATAGCCGAGGTGCGGTACCAGCACATGGCTTGAACCAAGTCATATGGGATGCTTCAAGCGAAGATGTGAATCTAGCTTGAAGCCATGAACCAGGTCATGGGATGCTTCAAGAGAAGATGAATAGGGGTTGGTTTAGCAGGTTACAAGGGTAAAAAATGGGCCCGTAACAAAAAACGAACTCAGAAACGAATGTCTTCTGACGCATTTGGTTTAGAAGAAAGTCCATCACTTTCATCATCTTCTCTTCCTTAAAACACATGATCAGAGGTTGCTTCTTGAACACTATCCAGACTTCATCCCTCTGCAAACCAAACCTCTCAATCGCATTATAACTTTTTTCTGATTGTTGATTTCTTAATTATTTTTCTCTTCTTTTCTTTTCGCTTAATCATTCTTATCATTTTTTTATTCCAAAAAAACCAAGAAAAACGAAAAATAAATAAATAAATGACTTGGGGTGCCTATTTTTGGGCATTCAAGAACTTTTATTTTCTTTTGTAATTGACTAATGAGATCTAAAACTCGTGTAGACCAGTTATTTTTAGGTTTCGAATCAACCTAGAAAAAAGATTGGTGGCAACACTGTAAAAAATATCATCTCTATAGGGAGCGACCCCAGAAATCATAGCGGTGGTCGGGTCGGAAAGATCCACAAAGGAAAAGCCAAGCTCATGTATTGTTGTTGAGCGTTCGTGAGGTTCCCTTTGGGTTGCTCGGTCTTACCAAAGCAGGATTGTCCGGTGCCCGGGGAGGAGCAGTGTTCTTTGCTTGCATGGAATCCTTTGGATATGTTAAAGGTTTCTCACAGACAACACTAATGTTTTTTTTTTTTTTTTTGGAACAGCACACAACACTAATGTTAATGTCACGATTAACATAAAATTTAAATTTTGCTAGTCCTATTTTTTAAGTTTTGCCATATTCGGTCTCATTTTAAGTTTTGACATATTTAGATCCTAAATTTAGAAATTGTTTCCTATTGAGTCTTTTTCGTCTATTTGTATTGTTTAATTGGATGGTAAAATGTGAAAAGTCAATTTTATCCTTAATTAATTACTACAATACACTCAATATTTATTTATCTTGATCAATTCTACCCTAGATTCGGTGCCATTTCATCAACCTACAAACTTGCAGCTCTGGCGTCCACATCTAGCTCCGATGAGTTATCACTCTCGCTAGTAATGATGCAAATCAGCGTATCGCTTCCAACAAAAAAAAAATTAACCTGTTTCAAACAAGGCGGATTAGCTTCAAATGTGGCACTTCGACGTTAAAATCAACTCTCCCTACCTCCCGTAAATTCTCCGTGACTCCAATGATCCGACCTTGAAACAAATCGCGAATCTTGAAAAGTCAGCTTGAAAATGAGAAGATAGACAAACTTGCCAAGTTAGGAAGAGTTTCCTTTTACTAGAGGTCACCTCGGGAGAAGACTCTCTTTCTGGCGGGGTGCTCTCCACACCCTTGTAAGTATCTTGCATCCCTTCCTACTTCTTTTACAAGTTATTTAATTGTTTATCTTCTTGAACTTGCTACTTACTCCATAATTGTTTTGCTTGAGGAACTGGTTATGGTCAAGGGCGGGAGCAGAGACCGCTAGGTGAAGAATCGAGGACATGAAAGATAAAGCATTTTGTTTACAAACTTTTCAATTTGATTATTGAAAGATCTTGGGAGTTGTGAACCCGAGCAGTGGTTCACAACAACAAGGGCAGAGGATTGCTGAATCTGGCTAAGATCTAGCCAGAGATGAAGGCGACGGAGGAGACCCATGGAATCTGACCTTGAAAGAGTAATCATCAGTTGATGGGTCGTCGACACCGTTCCACGCGATCATGTATCACTCGAATCCGGTGCTCAGGTCCCACCCCAGCTTCATCTTCGGCAGAATGTCTATCAAAAAAATGAAACTTTGCCATAGATGGTCCTTCGCGTTGCTTGATTCTTTCAGACTAGGTTCCCGAAGTCCAGAAGCTGCGCGATTATGTCCGATATGTTCGCCTCCTTTATCTTTGGAATTCAATTATGTCAAAAATTTAAAATGAAACCAAAATAAATCAAAACTTAAAAAACGGGACTATTGATGGAATTTACGTTTTAACAAAAAAATAAGGGAAGGAGTCCAACACTCAAATCTGTGTGGCTGACGCAAGGTTGCGTGAAGTCAGCGGATGAGGTAAGGGTTAAGGATGATGCCAAAAGAGGTACTGTTGATGTGAGCACGGTCTGGTGTTTATGGTGGTCTTTACTTTAGGGACCCCTTTAGGATTTTGACACCTGGTGGGAAGGGCTGATGGTTCAATATCAGGCGCATGTCGTTCAGGAAGGGGAACCTTAGTATGCTACGGTACATGAATATAGCCCACAAAAGCCGAAGGGTGGAAGACTTAGTCTCGTGGTCATCACCTATCCCATGTACGGAGTACTTGCGAAACAGTGAAAGAAATTTTCCAAATCTACTATTCATATTTAGTAATAAATTTAAGACTCTTTTTATCCATAAATAAGTAATAGTGGAAATTGTTTTTTGGTGATTTTGGTGTAAAGAATATTTATCCTATAATCTTCTTAGTCACAGAAAAATTGATACCGCATGCATCTGTCTCTTTATTATTGTAACAATTTGACTTTTCATGTCTATTTAGTTTTGATTTATCTATGTTAATTTGAAATTAGACACATTAATTTTTTGTTGTTTGCTAAAATTTGGAAATTTATATTTAAAATTCTAGAGAAATAAAATCATAAATTAAAAGTTGGAAAATCATACGTTGTAATGAAAAAAAGGATGGAGATAGTACAATTTAACTTTTTAATTTGTGTTTAACAAAAAAAAATTGCAATGAATAATTTGCTGAAATTTTATTTAGAATATAAACATGTCTCGTTTAACTTCTAAATATAATTTTAAAGAATTTATTTTTAATAAATTCTAAATAGGTGAAAATTTGAAACATAAATTCAAAAATTGAATTGTCGTATAAACATAATTTCCTGAGGTTGGAGTATATACATATACGTTGGAAACCTTGTAATATATCCATCCGTAACAAATTTAGCAGTTTGATTGGATATATTGATTAAGATAAATTTAAGATTTTATGTATTTTTACATAATTGTCTTTGAATAGAGATTGGACAAAAAAATAAGATAGAAAAAATAAAAATAAAACAAGGATACTTTGGTAATTTTGAATGAGATAAGTTTTCGTTTAAGGAAAATGTAAATGAGTAATATGTTGTTGGGCTTTCTATAAATTAAGAGCAATCTCTAGCTCAATTTGTGGAGTAGAAGAAAGTTGATCTCTTGGGCAAGAATCAATGTCTCTGCTTATTGTTTTTTTCATCTACCTTTTGAGTGTCTTTCCCACCCTAATCCACAGCAAACAGATAGTACATGACTCCAACTCCACCCATATAGCAGCAGAATGCATTGAAGTGGAGAGACAAATCCTTTTGAATATCAAACAAAGTGTTGAAGATCCTACTGGCATGCTTTCCTCATGGCATGGAAAAGACTGCTGCAAATGGTCAGGTGTTGGCTGCAACAACAGAAGAGGTCATATCACTAAGCTTGATCTCAGAGGCAGATGTGATGATGAGTCTTCAATTCAGAGTTTGGGCTTGAAGGGTAAGCTAAACCCCTCACTTTTTGAGCTGAAATACTTGCATTATTTGGATTTGAGCTGCAACAATTTTGAGGGCACCATAATCCCAAGCTCCATTGGTTCTATGAAGATGCTGAGATACCTTAACCTCTCTTCTACAGTCTTCTCTGGGATGTTTCCATATCATCTTGGAAACCTCTCAAACTTGTTATACCTTGATCTTAACAAAGATGCGTATTATGGATTCAATTCAGCTGTTGATCTGGATTGGTTATCCGGGTTGCCTTCCTTGAAGTTTTTGAATTTAGGATTCATAAATCTTAGTTCAGTATCCAACAGCTGGCTGCAGGCAGCAACCAAACTGTCTTCTATTGAAGAACTGCACTTTCCTTACTGTTATCTTCATGATCTTCCCCAATCTTCCTCGGTTTCAAATTTCACTTCTCTTTCGGTTCTTAATCTCGGGGGAAATACCTTCAACACCACCTTCCCAAGCTGGGTGTTGAATGTTACTTCCCTTAGTCACCTCATGCTGGGATATACTGGAATAAAGAATCTTCCATTGAAGGACCTTTGCAATTTGAAAAGTCTTGATCTCTCTCTTAATGACATCGATGGTGAAGTGACTGGACACATTGATAGTCTTTCTATGTGCAACAATGTTAGCATGGAGGAGTTGGAATTATCAAACAATAAATTGCATGGGCAGCTACCAGAATCACTTGGTCAGCTCAAAAACTTGAGGTATCTGAGTCTTTTCAACAATATGATCTCAGGTCCTATTCCAGCATCCATTGGAAACCTTTCACACTTGTCTATGTTGTACATGACTAACAACAAAATGAATGGCACACTCCCTGTGACCATTGGACAACTTGAAGGGTTAGTCGAATTGTATCTTGCAGACAATGATTGGGCAGGAGTCATAAATGAAAATCATTTCCTTCACTTGAAAAATTTGAAGGAATTCAGCTTATCATCCAAGAACAAGTCTGTGACCTTTGTGGTCAGTCCAAATTGGGTTCCTAGTTTCAGCCTCACAGTGATGGCTATGGAAAACTGTCGAATGGATCCCGAATTCCCTCTTTGGCTCAAAACTCAAACGCACCTTAGACGCGTCTTCCTCGACAACGTTGGCATTCGTGGAGAAATACCATCTTGGTTTTGGAAGCTAATTAGTCCACAGTTGAGTCATTTGACACTCTCCAACAACCAACTCGGCGGGAAGCTTCCCAAGGTACTAAACTTTACCCCAGATGCTTTTGTGGTGGACCTAAGTCATAATCTGTTTGAAGGCACACTTCCCATTTTCCCTCAAGTCCGGGTTTTGAATCTGAGAAACAATTCATTTTCAGGACCAATTCCTGCAACAATTGGTTCCCAAATGCCAAGATTGCAGGAGTTGGAGCTCTCTGAGAACTTTCTATCCGGTAATATCCCAGCTTCTTCACTTGGGAAGTTAATAGATCTAAAAATTTTGTCCCTCTCAAGTAACAATCTTGATGGAAAATTTCCTGATTTGAAAGGATTGGAATCCTTGTATACATTGGATCTATCAAAGAACCATTTAGTCGGAAGGATTTCACAATCATTGTGTTCTCTCCCTCATCTACAAAATCTGATACTGGGCAACAACCATCTTTCTGGTAACATTGCATCCCTCAGGAACTGCACTGGTCTATCAGAGCTTCGACTTGAATACAACAATTTTATTGGAAACATTCCGAAATGGTTTGGAGAGATGATGCCAGAGTTGTCCAAATTGAGTCTTCGAGGGAACTCTTTCACGGGAACGATTCCAGAAGATCTCTGCCAGCTTCCATCTCTACACATCTTAGACCTTGGTCATAATAATTTATCAGGGACAATCCCATCATGTGTTGGAAACTTAACAGCTTTGTCAACAGCTTATCCTTCCAATGGCGAATCTGGAATAGGAGATTGGTATGCATATGAACAAATGGATTTAAGTGTCAAGGGAGAAACTCGTACGTACTTCATAGTTCAAGTTGATCTCATGAACACCATCGATTTGTCATGGAACAATCTGAGAGGAGAGATACCGGAAGGTCTCACAAATCTCACAAGGTTAGGTAACCTAAACTTGGCTCACAATCAACTCACTGGAAACTTGCCAGACAAGATTGGACAGCTCACATTGTTAGAAACTCTTGATCTTTCTTCCAACCATTTTTCTGGATTAATTCCAACTAGCATGACAAGCATAACATCGTTGGGCCATTTGAACTTATCATACAACAACTTGTCGGGACAGATTCCTTCAGCTAATCAGTTCCTGACCTTGAATGACCCCTCTATTTATGAGGGTAACTTGTACCTTTGCGGCTTTCCATTGCCAAGGAATTGCAGTTCGACCCCAAATGATGATTCTAATGACAGAGATGATGGTGATGATGATGATGATGATGATGATGATGATGATGAGAATAGGCTCTACTTCTTTGTCGGACTTGCATTGGGAGTTGTTGCCGGGTTCTGGGCTATATGTGGCCCTTTAGCAATGAACAACTCATGGAGGCAGCGATTTCTTGACAGTGTTACACATGAAATATCTGTCAAGATTGTCATGTGTTTGGCTTGGCGCCGCAGGAAGTTGAATGGTGATGAAAGTAATTAAATGTTGTCATGTTTGAAGTTCCCCAGTCCTTCTAGTCGTTTTGGTTTTGTGTATTATAATTTGGTTTGTAACTTAAATTATAGCAGTGGTGCACGCTAGGGATGGTATCATATTGAACTTTAGCTTTCTAGGTTTTTAGTATTTACAATGTATTTATTCCCTTTGTGCTCTTAGCATTCGAGGGATAGATTTGAGTTGTATCATCTTGTGTTGATTCTGGCCACCGGTTAGCCTTACCGGGTTTTCTTGTCGGTTCTTTCCCCCATTAATCGAATTCTAGTGAACCGACAATTTTGATTTGACAAAGAGATTATGATGAAGAAATTTTGGTATTCCTCCATAAACTCCTCTTTCTCCAATGTAGACCAAGTTTGGATTTGATTCATAAGAACTTTGATTGTAGACACATGTGAGCAAGTTTTCATCTACAGATTTTTGTGCTGCTACTTCTGTACTTAATTAAATAATGGAAAATAAAATTTTACGGTTTTATTACCGGCTAGAATGTATTTTTTCCTACACTTTGCAGTGTAGATGGTAAAATTTAAAGGAATTTGATAATGTCATAAACATGGAGAGAGAAAATTATTTATAGAAAAAATGAGAAAGTAAATAATGATTACAGGTATAAAAACAATTTTATTCCTAAACATTCTATTCGTTTTAAAACTTCACTGAACAATGCACAAATTGTTATAATTAGCTAACACATTATATCTCAACATTTTATAATTAGCTAACACATTATATCTCAACATTTAGGCCACCCACGATAAGAAAAGATGACAAAAACATATGAATCGAAAACTTTGGGCCTTTCTCGAAAAAGTAACAAACTGAAATATGGTAATTATAGTATTAAATAAAGTAAAACAAAAGAATAAAAAAATAGAATTCAATGTTCATATACAGTAATGGTTATAGATATAAACGGTCATACGTAATTGTATAATTACATAAAAATAAAATAGGCAGTACAAAAACAATTGGACCGAACATTTTACATTTTAAGACAAAGAAATAAAAGTCAAAAAGAGAATTATTCTCTATAAATAAATAAAATTTTATATTAGGTTGTAGTTAATGAATCTCGTTGGACTATAGTAATATTCTTCTAAAACAAAATTTTTTATTGTATAGTCATAATAAACTTACGAATACAATTTTTGTGCATTTAGATCGAGCACCACACTAAAAGTGGATAGTAAAATCATAAGTGAAACTTTAGGAATGGGTAAAGTGTACCAACAGTCCTGTAACTTTAATTATTGTACCACTATGGTCCTGTTTTAACTTTTTGTAATAATAAAGTCCCGTTTTCAAGTTTTTTCTTCATCCATGGTCCTTTTACATACGATTATTTTACTATTTTACTCTTTCACAGGAATGGTACAATAACAAACAAAAACTGAATTTTACTTATTATACCATTTATACGCTCAAATTTTAAAATTATACAAACATCTACCTTAAACTTTTCAACTCACCTATCTCAACCACCATCTGACCCACCACCGCCGGAAAGCCGTGGGCCTCTGCCGGAAAACCACGGGACCGCGATTCGCGCCCTTCGGCCGCCGATCGCCGCCCTGGGCACGCGATCCGACGCGATCCGCGACCCTGTGCTGGTAGTTCGTTGCCCTTGGCCAGCTATTCGCTGCCCTGAGCTGCGGATCTACCACCTAGTGATGAGGACATCACCGAGCAGATGGAGATCAAGAAGGGATCTTACAACTTCATCAAATGGGCATTCACCTGAAGGAAAACGCGCCAAACACCTTGAAGGGTCTCAATGTCACCACAGTTTTGGCCAAGAGCACCATCGCGCGCTCCACCAACCATTTCAAGGCCTCTGCGTGAAGCTGCCCAGACAAAGGCGAAGCCCCCATGATTCGGTGAAGCACCTATGCGAAGCCGACCAGGCAAAGGCGAAACCCCCATGTTGCGGCGAAGCTCCAGTGCGAAATTGCCCAAGTAAAAGCGAAGCCCTCATGTTTCGGCGAAGCCCTATGCGAAACCGCCCAGGTGCGGGCGAAGCCCCCAGGTGGAGCCACCCTAGCGAGGCCCCTGTACGAAGCCTCCAGGAGAAGACGAAGCAGTCCATGCGAAGCCTCCAAGCAAGGCCCCCATGCGAAGCTTCCAGGCAAGGCCCTCGTGCGTAGCCTCTAGGCACAGGCAAAGTCGCCCATGCGAAGCCTCCGAGCGAGGCCCCCGTGTGAAGCCTCGAGGCGAAGCCCCAAGAGTTGCAGTCTATCATAACCAGCTCTTCAACATATTGGGATCGCATAATTTGATTTTCCCTCCCATTCTTGTGACAGGAGTAGGCAGCCTACAATGTCATTCACCACATTCTCCTTTCACCTCACCCACCTTAATTTTAGGAACATTGTCTCCTAGTCTTTTCACCCATCTTCCCTTACCTTTCATATAAAATGTAACTTAGAATGAAACTTGAATATTACTTGAATTTCAGAATTATCTCTCATTGTGAGAGTATTGGTTCATTTTTGAACTCTTCCTTGTATCTCTATCATCCCTTTGATTTCCATTTAAGTGGATTCAAGCTTGACATCTACTGTTGCTCTTTATTTGAGAAGTGAGGTGCTAGATCCCTCACTCCTAGGCAATTAACTTTTTCATTGCTCTCCATTTGAGGATTGAGGGTTAGGAGCCGACCCGGTTACGTTATTTTATGTGATCTTCAACAAGCTAGATCCACTAAAGGTGAACGGTCCACCTCTTAGGAGTGGATTCGTAGCTTAGAGGGCATTCCGGCGAAGGCTGTCGGTAGTCGTGAGATTTCCGGTGGTGAGATAAAGTGGAGACAAAAATTTTGGGGTAGAATTGTAAGTATTTGTAAAAGTTAGGGTAGAATTTTAGGGTTTATAAAAATTGAGGGTAAAATTGAAAATTTCGTTAAACGTTAGGGTTTGTTTAAAAGGGTAATATTTTAAAAATTGAGGGCAAAAATGTCAAATAGGACCATGGAAGAACAAAAAACTTGAAAACATGACTTTATTAGTACAAAAAGTTAAAACAGGACCCTAGTAATACAATAATTAAAGTTACAGAACCATGAGTGCACTTTACCCCTTTAGGAACCTATGTGAGAAAATGAAAAAGTTAGGTGTAAGTAAAGAGTTAACCCATTTAATAAGTTGAATCAATTTTTTTTTAGTTTAAAAAAAAAAGAAAGGACGAAAAATACACTATTCATGAACGGGGCATTTCCATAAATATATAGATATATAATTACTGACCTGAAATATAGTGATTTGCACATTTTAATCCTTAAATTATAACTTTTGTGACTCAACTCTAAACTATATAAATTTTAGCACTTTAATCCGCTAACTGAGTAACTCGGTGTATGTGAGGTTAACATTTGTCACCATGAAATATTTAATGTTGTATAGCCTCATTTGTACGAAACAATGTGTGTTTTACCCGGGCTTCAAGACATCGCCAAATGTCTGCATCTGTCATAATTGTTACTTACAAATTACCGAACCTGATCAAGCAAACTTTAATGTTGACGTATTGGCACCGAACCTGATGAAGAAAACTTATGCGAAGAGGTGTAGAAAGCTTTAAAAATTTGAATCGAAAAACCAACTTAAGCTTGAAAGAAACAAACAGTGGTTGAGATTGAACCACATCCATAGTCCCTCAACACATTCCTCACATCAAACAAGATTAGAGATTGAACCATCCACGGTCCTCGACACATTCCTTGCATCAACTACCCTTCGTTTTGCTAGATCACTAGAATAGAGAAACTTCAGATTTAGAAGAAGAAAAGATGAATGATATAGTAGAAAGTCCAAGAGGGTGAAGATGTGCTCAGACTGGAGATAGGTTGGCGAAAAAGAAGTTATGAAATTGTGTGCCATGGGAATGAGAGCCGAGCTACTCAAGTTCACGGTTTAAAAACTAAAAAGGAAAAAATGTAGATAAGTTGTTAGAATTACTAATCATCAATAAGAAGTCCTCACATATCATTTGTTAAATCGCCAAAATTCAATGAAAAAACAGGTTGAAGATATAGGGGTTGTTGCGTTTATACTTACGTAATCAAAGCTAAGTAAAATAAT
Source organism: Stellera chamaejasme (assembly GCA_024586325.1). Taxonomy (NCBI): domain Eukaryota; kingdom Viridiplantae; phylum Streptophyta; class Magnoliopsida; order Malvales; family Thymelaeaceae; genus Stellera; species Stellera chamaejasme. Next base: position 5,189,564 of record CM044986.1, read on the forward strand.
TCTCTCTTTCAACAAAATAGAAACCACATACCATACACCCAAAACATCCAATACAAACTCATGATAACTATTCATGAACAATAGCAACACCTAAATTGTAAGGTATACAATTACATCAATTGAGGTAGAGGATGGAAGAAATTGTGAAAACGGGTCAGCATGAAAAAAATAAAAAATCATTGCGACTCCGACACCAATGGCGGTACCACTCTGGCCCATTAACCTTTCTCAATGTATAAGGTACTTATGTATATTTAAAAAAAATGAACCCTATATATGTAATTTCCCCGTATATAATTAGTACAGAAAATATATTACACATATACTAAATTATAGTTGAAAGTACTCTTAAATCTCTATCTTAGAAACTAAACATTTCAACACATGCACCACTATTTGTTTTGAATTTTACCGAAGCCGATTCTACTTAATCATCAACCAAGTTTTACTATACTTTTGGAGTTTGTTTACTTATTATGTTTTTTGTCGATGGTACATGATGTCTTTCCTCAGTCTTGATAACCTAGTCCAAAATGGATCCAACTACCAACGTCTGAGAAACCCGAGCGTGACCTGAAAATGGAGAACAAAAGATAATTCGTGAGTAAAGAGAGAGGATGAGGTGTAGCTTAGAGCACGATAATAAATATTGTACCGTGCCAGCCGGTACACTGGTTTCATATCCATACTGTACAAGAAACGACACCATTTAAGTTGATTTCACATCGGCAACTGTACTATTAGTAAGATTAGAAAGATACTATTAGTAGATATGTTCTATAGGGCTAACTAACTCATAGTTAAGGAGCTTACTGGTTGATAATTGAGGATTGAGGAAGTGAGTTCTATTAAATTATAATTAAAGAACTAAAATACCTGAATTACTATAATTTATAGTTTAAGGGAGTAATATGTAATTTATGTGTAGATATGTGTGATTTTCTAGAGGTTCATATCAGATGTGAATGATCTATCAATTCAGTTTGCACACATAGGTCAACTTTGGTCTACGGCTCATAAAGTTGAGAGGACATGGTTCTCAACTTTCAACCACAACCACATTTATCATGTGAAGTAGCTTTACACGTCTCCCCAGCCAAAAAGTTATACATTTAGCCCAATTAATTCTACATTTTGTTAATTCTATATTTTGTGCAGACATAAAGATTAAGGTGAATATAAGATTTTATATAATTTGATATAATTATTCTTGAGTGGACAAAAAAATAAAGTAAAAAAAGTTAAGATAAAGTAGGGATTGTTAGGTAATTTTGGAAGAGAGAAGTTTCCATTTTAAGAAAATGTAGAATTTTTTAAGAATAATCTAAAAAGAAAATATGTAGAATTAATTGGATACCAAAAGAGTACTTGTGACTTCAGCATATCAATTATGTAATCATGGAAATCACATATATAGATATATAGAACTTTTATTAGAAAAGAACTAAAAGATTTTTTTATTAAAAAAATCAGAAAAGAATGCACATAGTTTGGAAAAGATTAATTTGGGATAAACCTCCTAAATACTTCATGATTCATCTCTCCAAAAATAAGATTTAAACCACACACCAATAGTCCAAAGGACTCCTTTGGCTACACCAGATAAGAAATACCAACCTAAATACCCAATTTAAGCAAAACATTTAAGCTAATTTTTAACATTTCATTGTAATCATTTCATTTCGTTTTCCAATTTTTCATTAGGAATATCTACAATCAACAGTTCCCTAGAAATTTCTTCAAATTTGTTAGCTCGAGAGCATTTGGAATCTTTACATAACCCAATTACCAAAAATTGAAACCATTGCTTCCACGTAACAATGGCATTTTGGTCTATGTTCTGTGATAGTTGCGTTGACTCAAGGGATGGTGGTGTCGGATCAGGATGACATTTTGGTCTATGTTCTGTGATAGTGGTGTCGGATCAGGATGGTGGTGTCGGAACAGGATCGTCGACCAGGCCTCCTCACCCCCACTCCCTCCCCTCCTCCTAGGTTGGCTGCTAGCCAACCAAGCCGCTCAAGCAGCCACCTAAGGAGGAGAGGAGTGGGGGTGCAGTTGGGAATCGGTTTCGTTTTTTTCGTCCGCCTTGTTTGAAGGGCCGGGTGATGAATTTATGTCGGTGATTTTCGCCAAAAATCAGTGATTCTCATTCTCCCTCTCCTCATTGTTTGAAACCCCCTAATGAATGTGGTGTCAAGTGAAGTAAATGCACTTGGTATTTATAGCACTCACCTTAGTGGAAAAGTTATAAATACGTATTTTTATCCATTGGTCAATACACTACGTACATGCATGGAGTCTAGTAATGGACCCAATAACGCCCCTGTTACCATAATATTTACCCATTTTGAATTAAAAAAAAACATTTAAAGCGGCCGTATCGGGTAGGTAACGCCCCCCACCCATAGCCACGAAGAAAAAGTTTCCGTTTCCCACCTCCACTTGTTCAAACGTTTCAATTTATGCTTTAAAGGCCGTGGTAGCGGGTTGGTAGCGCCCTCACCTGCTACCATGCCCGTCATCTTCCTCACCAATAGCTTCCTTCCTGTAGTGACGGGGTTTTCGACGAAGTTGCCACTAATCTTTTTGTGATAAGTCGATTGGGAACCTAAAATGGTCTACAAAAAACTCCAAGTTCGTTAGTCAATTACGTACAAACATGGTTAATTTTTATACGTCCAAAAATTGGTAGTACCACGAGTCAATTTTATTTATTCACTTGATTTAATTTAATAGCAAGACGCCCCTTATTAAAAATGCAACTGAGGAACATAGATGATCAATCAAAGAAATAAACGAGTTGATAAGTAAACAAATGAAAAGGAAAAAAAAGAAAGAAAGAGGGACAAAACTGAAAAGCTAACAATTATAAATTCAACATGCAAATACGAAGTAGTAGTGAAATCCTAGAGAAAAGAAAAATAATAAGAAGACGATGGCTTAACATCTAGCATGTGTACCAAACAACTTTCTAACACAAGGAGTGATGAAATTGCAACATATTTAACATCTATTACTTAAGTAAACCAATAGGTAAAGAACAGGTATCAAGAATAATTGTACCAATACAGGACACTTTGCTTCTCCAAAAACATGCAGTTCGCGATTTTAATGAGCTTCTGCAACAATCTTGATCTGGTGAAGATTCGCGACGGAAAAGAAGAGTGACCAACGGGTCTTGACCTCAGGCGGTGATCTTGACATCAGAATCGGAGTGAACCGTGGCCGGTGATAAAGGCATGGAACCGGCAGAGGCAAGAATGGCAGTAGCCTCTGAGCTCTGTTTTTTCTTCGTCTCTCAACTTTCTTTCTCTTGTTGTGATATATATGGGTCAGCCCGTATGTATGTATGGCCAAACGCAAACACCATATGGGCCACGCCCATCACATACGGCTCGTATTTACGGAGAGCCCTCGTATTCACCAATAAGGGTGCCCGTAAAAATCCGTTGGCGGTAAACGCTTGCTCCATCAAAACAACCGTTACCCTAATTATGGCATCAAGCCAAAAGAGAGGAGTAACTCCGCAGTAACTCCACCATTATTACACCATTAATACGCCGCCGTCCCAATTATGGACACATTTATGGAGATTCTCCAGCATTCAAGGCCCCATAACGGGACCTGGCACCACCCTATATATTGGGTGGTGTCTGCCTCAAATAAGGTAATTACTACACACCCCCACCTCTCCTTCCTTTCTGCACCTGAGAGTTCCCTTTGTCTTGTCCTTCCAGTCTTGAGCTGTCTTATCGCGGTCACCGAGCAACCAAGTTAGCCGGAGATCACCTTTTGGCTATCATGTTGATACAAAATTGTTTCTATTTTTCTCCCATTTCTGTGTTTTCGATTGATTCGTTTATAGACAAGAAAAATCAACTTCTCGAATTTTAATTAACTCGAATTTTAACAAAGATAAATAGTGTAAAAAATTCATAAAACTATATTTAGAAAATTTATATTTCAAATTATGGTACACATATGAATTATTTGATTTTCAATATCCAAACATTCATGAAAAAAATCATAGTTTAAATACTGTGAAACTCTTAAAACAAATGAGACAATCTTTTACAGATGAAGGAAGTATATTGCAGACAAAATATATCAAATAAATCAATAAGAGATATCTGTGAAAATGATTAATATATATATATACACACATATATATCATGGAGTGTGTGTGTGTGTGTGTGTGTATATATATATATATATATATATATAGTATGAGGACGACCAACAATTATTGGGGTTGAGTGATAAATGACTCATCTTTTCTTTTGTAAAATCTCATGTTCGAGTCTTGTGTGAAAACAGCGCTATTAGGGGGTTTCAAACATGGTGATTTGGGAGTGAATTTTTGTGATTTCTCACCTCCCAAATTCACCATGTGATTTTCAGTTTTTAGGACCTCCCCAAATTCACCATAGAAGTGAATTATCCGAAATTCACCGTGAATTTCGGATAACCACCACCTCTCTCTCTCCCGGCAGTCTCCTCTTCACGCCAGAAAGTTGCCGGAAACCACCCTCCGGTCGACGGCGCACCTCCCCAGCCCAGGTCCGCCGCTGGAATTCGCCGCCGCCGTGAAAAAGAACATTTTTGTTTCTGGTTTGAGGGGGTAGTGGTATTGTGAAAAAGAACATTTGTTTCACCACGTCACGAGACTTATAGCTAGCACATAGATTCATGAGACTTATATAGGCTACACAGATGGTGTCAGTAGATTCATGAGACTTATATAGGCTACACAGATGGTGTCAGTAGAACACATGGAACCACAATTTGCAAAGCAAAGTGTAGAATACATTTGGAACGGAGGAGGTAGTAATTATTTAACAACACGATGGAATGACTAGCAGTAGGCGACTATATAGCTAGCAGGACCTTGGAGCGGGTATCCTGCACTTGGCAGGGAGCCGCATGGCGAGGTTGGGGTCGATGCCGACAGAGGGCAGGATGCTTGAGTTCTTGTACCGGCACAGGCACTGCAAGTCAGCGTGAGCCAGGGTAGAGCAGCACGCTCTCGACGGAGGCGGCGGGTTCGGCGGAGTTGCGGCGGCCCTGCAGCTCATCAGCCCGGAGACGGGGACGTTGCACACCGTCTGTCCATTCCCCATCTCAGCCACCAGGAACAGCATCATCATGCCCACCACCAGTACCGCTCTCTTGCTCACCACCATTGATTATACTAACAACTATGATCTTCCTTAACAAATATGGCGGTAGAGATTGAATGAGAGACTGAGAAGAAGAGTATCATTATATATATAGGGGCCAGGGCCAGGGCCAGGCCCTGGTAGCTAGTGGACACATTTGGGTGTCCACTCCATCACGCTTCTTGTTAAATTATGATGCAACTTTTAAGTATATTCCAAAATACTAGCTTAAACAGTTAACATGTCTAGAAATATCTTAGAAAATATCTAAGTAATTGGCAGGAGATAGTTTTGGTTTGAGAAAAGTCTAGAGAATGGACTAATTATATGTGTACTGGCAGTGGAAAAGCTAATTTCCCACCTTCATCCTTTAATGGAAATTTAAAAAAACAGTTATGTAGACTATTTCCTGTTAATAATATTTTTATAATAAATCCATGAATCATTATATCCATAAAAAATGATAGTAAATTTTTTTTTCCAATTAACACTGCATATATAAAATTTATCCTTAAACTCTAGGTTAAGTAGTATTGTGCATAATTAAGCTTCTAAATATCTATGCTAGGTACTAGGAATCCACTCAAGTGGGTGGGCTCCCTGATACTCACACTCTATAAATTGAGATCAACTACTCATTTGAGCCCTACGACAGAAGCCTTGTACTTGTTCATTCTCAATACAAAAATCGAAGCCTTGTACTTCATTCTCAGTACAAAAATCTTACATTACAATTCAATCAGGAACGAAGTCAAGAAATAAATTACAGGATGTTGGAAGATACATATCAAAAATACTTTTTTACTCGGTATTCATATGTATACCAAAAGTACTCAAAATATATAGTAAAAGTTGTCAAAATATAACACGATATTCCATATTATCTAAAATTATCGACCAACTCTTCTAAACTAAATTTCATAGCATTATCTCTTTCAATATACAAAATAACAGTATTAGCTAGAAAATTATTGTTCATCTTGGTTCGAGTCCGGTATCACTACATAGTTGTAGTATATCGCGTTACAGCGCCACAGTAATGCCTTGGTGCGTTACGGCCGTCACATTTTCGATTCCTGGGCAGTAATTTGGTTCAAATTACAGCTGACATTATAATGCATGTTCGAGTCTTCCCTTTCAGATCTCGAACCCGAGCCTCTCTCTCAACCTCCTCTCTCTCAGCCTTGCACCGCTTGTTGACTTTAAGGATTTTGATGATAACAAAGTATTGGGACATTTTGTAAAGTTTAGAAAAGTTTGTGTATGTTTGGCACATTTAGTCTTTTGGTCTTAATACACTTGCGGGCTTCGTTTTATTTTCAATGGGCTTCTGTTTTGAATTTCGAATTCAGCCCATCTGCGTGTAAACAAATTTAAACGTAGTTGAGTTCGAGTAGGACTCTTCCTTTTGCGAGTTTGTAGCGAACTTCTAGTAGATTTTGGAGGAGATAAACCTGGGATTTCACCTGGTTTTCGAAACGAAAAGAGACGTTGAAGAAGCTCCAAGACGCTCCTTCATTGAGTCTTTAAATACAGACTTCAATCTCTCGAAGAACGCACTTCCTCTCTTGACAAGCATTCAAGTTTTCGTTTCATAAGCAAAGCGAGTCAAGTCAAGCTCTTCAGCACTGATCTTCTGAAGAACAAGCTTCATCTTCTTAGTAGCTTTTCTGGGTTATACTTTCGAGAGAAAAATTGTTTTGAAAAATCGTTTTGTGTGTTTTCGATAAAACCTCAACAGGTTTAGATTTTCGTAAAAATCAAATTGTTCTTAGGTTTGTTTTGGTGAGCCTCGGGAAAACCAAACTGGGATTTGTGTTAGGTTATTAGTGAGCCTCGGGAAAACTATTTTGGGTGTGTGTTAGGTTTTTGTGTTGAGCCTTGGGAAAACCATTGTTAGGTTTGTAGTTAAGCCTTGGGAAAAACTATTTGTACTTTTCTTGGTGTAACCTTGTTAAAGTATAGTGGAAGAACTCTCAAGTTGTGGACTTGAGGAGAGGACGTAGGTCTCAGACCGAACCTCTATAAATCCTGGTGTCGTTTTCATTCTTGCTAAAATTCGCGTTTCTAAACGGGTTGACATCGAGTCAGAACTTTTGGTCTTGTTAATTCGAAAAGTTTTTGAGGCCAACCAATTCACCCCCCTCTTGGCTGCCTACTTGGGACAACACCGTTGACCTCCTCCGTCACGCCGGCGCCTTCCTCCCTCCATTTCGACACCGAATTCAACGGCAATTCGAGGTAAGCTCATTCCTGTTTTTTTTTTCATTTTCGATTTCCATTTCAAGAGATATGACGGTTTCTTGCTGAAACGGGTAAATGCATGTTTGCACTTTCAGTTTATTGTTCTTTAAGTAGATTGCTCTTTCGTTTGATGTCATGTTGGCAGCCAACACTTAACTGAAACATGGACAAGCAAGACATCAGATTACAGGAGGGCAGCTGCATCAAAATACTCCCTCCGTCCCCGATTAATAGATACATTTGACTTTGCTGTTTCAAAGTTCAACGTTTGACTCAAATAATTACTAAGAAAAATGGTGAAAAAAAATTCAAAAAAATATATTAAGAAAATTTATACTTCAAATTATGATATGGATAAGAATTTTTAAACTTAAAATGACCAAACACTCAAAAAAATGATAGATTAAATACGTGAAATAGTGAAAACAAATGTATCTATTAATCGGGACGGAGGGAGTATTATTTTATTGCTAAAAAGTAGTCATGCTAGTCATAATTGTGCATAATAATTATTCATCTCAGACAAGGTTTCAAAGAAGTACAAGGAAAGGAAAGAAGACAACCGTAGGATTAACCAATAAAGGCATGATCAGGTGTAACTTATGAAGGAAAATATAAATGAACTCCCATTATACTTGGTTCTTCACTCATGTTCATTGATCAGCTAAAATCAACAAGCAACTAACTAATTCACTGTTAATCAACTTATAAACATAATAGATATTAGGTGAAATTTAACAAAACCAAGAGGGAAACTTGGATAAATATAAACAGGCCAGCACTTACTAAATAAAAGGAAAGTCATTCAATAAAGTTTCCAGCAAATTTAGATGAAATTTTGATGAATTGTTATGATTTTAGTAATTTTGTTGTTATGTAATTTTTTTTGTTATGAAGTATGTATGAAATTTTTATGGAATTGCTAATAAATTAGGTGTAAGAGAAATTTTATGAAATTTCTAATAAATAATTAGGTGTTTGAGAAATTTTGATGAATTGTTATGATTTTAGTAATTTTGTTGTTATGAAGTATGTATGAAATTTTTATGATGTATGTATGAAATTGTTATGAAATTTTGATGAAGTATGTATGAAATTTATTTTTTTATGAAATTTTTTTGCTCAATTTTTAGTAATTTATGTCATTTACGGTGATTTTAGGATTTAAAGCTTTAGTTAAATTCTTTTATGATTTCAGTGCAATTTTACTGATTTGAATAATTTTTGGTGAGTTTTAAGTACTTCATGTCATTTATGGTGAATTTTTAGTATTTAATGGTAATTTAAAACTTTTGAATGACCAGGAACAATGTGTTTAACCAGGAACAACCGAATCCGTCAGAGCAACAACCGTCGGAGAGTCAGAATCCCGGGACAATTGGCATTTCACGCGTCCGTAGGATCGTGATTGTATTAGTAATCTTTTTTGGATGTTTTTGGATGTTTTAATTGTGTATCAAACATTTAAATAAAATTTGTTTATTTTCAATTATCTTTTATTCCAAAATATAAATATTGATTATTGATTATTTCTATTTCTTTTATAATAAACATTTATTATATTTAATAGATTAAATGTGAAAACATAAAAAAACATTATGGGATAGTAAGGAGGTGGGGCGCTACGGGCACATCGGCAGGACTGTGTCGGGCACAGTAACGCCTAGTAACGCACCACCATAAAGTAACGCCTCGAATCGTAGTGCCTTCGTAACGCCCTTGTGTGTTACCATTCGTAATGGTTTGGTAACACATTGGGCGTTGCAGCCTCTTTCAGATACGTAATGTATTCACAATTTTCATAGCTGAAAATGCACATTCTATAGTAGCAGTAGACATGAGCAGTGGTGTGGCGGTACCATAAAAAATTATTGTGGGGGCAAACTTGAAGACCCAAGTTATACAAAAATCTTGTATTCCTCGGCTTTAGAAAAGTTAATACAATTTGACTTTCGAATTTATATATGTTTGACTCGAATTTTAGCAATAAAAGAATTCTTAAAAAACAACTTTTAAACTAGACATCTTTATGTTTCTGATGGCCGATAGGCCCAGTCACCCAAACAGGCTTACCAAAAGGCCCAAAACAATAGCCCACTATAAAGGCCCCATTAAAAACTCAGGGATTACGAAAACCTAAGTGATATTTCCGGACTTAATAAAACTGGTTACCCGGACAAGGCATGGGAGATTCCCGGATAACCATTTCCCGGACAACACAGACACTTGTGTAAATAACGGAACATTGACTTATTACGATAATGCCATTGACTTATTACAATAACGCCACCATTAAAACCTGCTATATAACAAACGTCGGCAACATAAGTCAGATCTCTCGCTTCTTGAAATAACTTCATTAACCAGAAAAACAGGGAACACATCACCAAGAACCCCCATTCCTCGAATTCCGAGAAACGCGTTACATTCACGCACCAATGGCATCAAGCAACGTCAACACACGTCAACTACGTAAACACGTGGCGGCATCTGTCCAATCTGCGCCGCCATCAATTTCATATGCATATAAATTATTTTTTGACTTTTGATAACTGTGCATTATCGATACATATTTTCCCTCATTTCATGTGCTTTATTGATAATTATGCTAGTACTTAGTGTGGACGCAAACATTTTTGCAAGTGTTTTGTGTCGGAGGTCAAAACGGGTGAATTCGGACGTAAAAGGGCCATAAAGAGAAAGCTGAGAACCAAATTGAAGAATCTGGAAAAAGTTCAAGGAATGGTAAGGTAAATGGCCCAGGCAACTAGCCAGGCGGCCCAGCTCCCCAACCAGGCAATCGCCTAGGCCAGCCTCACAAGACGTACAGGGGCCCAGGCGACCAGCCAGGCGGCCCGAACCCTGAACCAGGCGGTCGCCCGAAGCCCAGCCAGCCCAAGCGACGCACCAAGCGGCCCGAACCAAAAACCAAGCGGTCGCCTGGCCAGGCGAAGCCCCCAAGCGACCCCTTTCTTTAGGTCAGGCGGTAGCCTGGCCAGGCGAAATCCCAGGCGACCCCTTTCCTCAGTCCAGGCGGTCACCCGGACGCAAATTCCTGCAATCATCTTCCTCACGATGTAGGTCCCCAAGTCGGCTCACCACCATTCTTGGTCGACGACTACTCCTGAAATTCGAATTTCCAGATCAATGAGGCTTTCCAACACCACTCCATGTTACCTCAATGTGCTTTCCTTTAATTTATGATGATGGTTGCTCCTTTTTCCATCTATATAAATTTCATTGTATTCATAGACAACCATATAGAGTTTCCTTAGGGAGTTAGAGCTCCTTTTGGAGCTCTCAACTCATTTCTTATCCCTTAGTTCGAATTTGGTTTGTTTTATGGAAGGATGAAGGATGCTATATCATTTCTAAGCTTCTCTCTATCTCTTTTACTTTCATTTATCATATATGTTCATTATGTTTGAGAAAAACATGTTGAGCATGAGTAGGGAGTAGTTATTCATCTCTTTGGTTGTTTAGGTAGTTGAATGATTGTTAGATGATGTAAATGTGTTGGTTTGATGATTATGCATGATGAGTAATCATTTCTTGAGTTTAAAGGTGTGAGAGGAGGTGGAGGCTTACTCCTCCTTAACACCTACCAAGTGTTTGATGAGTTACTTCAGAGAGAATTTCATTGAATTTACCATGGGAAATGGTTAGGTATTCTAGGATTACTTGAGTATGGTAATATAGTTTATTAGGAGAATTTAATTGGTTTTACCATGAAAAATAATTGGGTTGCTTAAAGCTATTCTAAATGGTGCAAATGACGAGATTTCATTTGATCATTTACGGTAAGGATAATTCTAGCCTCTATCATTTACGGTAATGACAAGAGTTTGATTTTTAATCCAATCGTCTCTATCATTGCGTTAATCTCAAAATAGCATGCCATCTAATATCATCAATTCTAAACAACCAAATGGACTTTTAATTATTGAATTATTGTTATCGTTTAGATTTTGGTTCATTACCATTGTTCTTGAATTCCACTCTTGCATTACATACTAGTTTAGTTACGCATTTAGCATACTAATTTAGAAACGTTCGATTCTCTTGGGTTTGATCCCTTACTCAAAGCCTCTTTATTACAATAGACAAATCAAGGGTAAGTAAGGAGTTTATAAATGTATTTGAATCATTGCATCCATGTGTTGCATTTAGTGAAAAAGTCCTCGATCAACTTTATATGTTAATTTGTTGAGGGAAAAAAGTTATAGATTAGATGTTGAAAATAATTGTATTAACTTTTATGAAATGGAGGAGGTATGAGATATACATACAAAAGTCTTATTTTAAAGCAATGTCACAAGTCACCAATTACATTATTTTCATATTTTCATAGAAATTGTGAAACATATATTTAATTATCTCAATTAAAAAAAATGCATACAAAATTTTTTTTGTGGTGTTAGTCTATGTGTATATATTAGGTACTAGAACTAGGGGTGTAAGGAAAACCCGACCCGAACCAGACCCGAAAATGTCGGGTTAAGGTCGGTTCGAGGGCAAATACTGCCCTGGGTGGCCCAAACCCGAGATTATGTTTTATTAGTTTTCTGAGTAGAATCCATTTCTTGGCTCAGATTTAGTTGATTCACCTTGCTTCATCTTCATTGGAGATTTGTTCATCCCACACTCACATTCACTCAGGAGCATGGGTTTCTTCCATTTCTCTCTATTTATGCTTTTTATGATGTTGAGTAGCTAATTTCCTATTATTTCTTAGGAATTAGCAAAACTTGGATTATGGGTATATAATATTTTTGATGAATGGATATTGTTGATGATTTATGTTTGTGTTTCTCTGAATTTATTGATTAAATACCTTGAGAGAGGATTAATCTTGGCATGATTAGACTTAGACATAAGCTACTTATGTTAGATCGTAGAGAAATGCAAGTTAGGTTAATTATAGGATGAAAGTTCATAATTAATCTAAGAGGAAAATTGATTAATTCACAATAAGTTAGGAAACAAGACATTGTTGCTAGCTTATCTCTAAATACTCTTGAGAGAGGGATTTAGATCCAATATATTTTCCTACATAAATCCAAACAATATCCATCAATGTTTATGAACCAAATTATTATCTATATACTCATGATCCAAGTGGAGCACAAATTCCTAGGAGATAATTTAGTTCAATAGCACAATTTAATTATTGTAATCCTTGCTCTAGTTGTTTAATCAATTAAATTTTCATACTTGCATGCTAGATTAATTCTCACTATCACTCAATCAATTCCTTATTATAGTTTTTATTGTAATTCACACACAAATTACACAAAATCCAAGTCCCTGTGGTTCGACCCGGTACTCCCGGTTTTATTACTTGCGACCACCGTACACTTGCGGTGAGTCACTGTCAAGTTTTTGGCGCCGTTGCCGGGGACTTGTTCTTTTTTGTGTTTTTGTGTTTGATTTACATTGTACATATCTACATAATTTTCGTTGTTTTTTCAGGATTTTTTTTAAGAAATGTCGAGGCTCAACGATATGTCATGGATTGAAGACGAATGCATCAAGACATTCATTCTAGAGGACCAACTTGAACAAGATCAATTCTCACAATTGTCCGCTCAAATGTCAGACCTTTTTCAAATGGTAAAGTTGTATGTGGGGAATGCAAAACTTCATCAAAAGATTGATTCTATCGAAGCTAGAAATGAAGAATCAAATCATGCAAACACCGGGGGTTGGGAATTTGCTAGTTCTTCTTACTACAAGGAGTACCCAACTATGGCACAAGAGGATTTTTATGGGTACTCACATTTCCCCGGAGATCACTATGGGAACCAAGATGATTATGGTGATACAGAATATTCCTATAGTGGCCAATACAACCTTCAAGACAGTCCACCATTTAAAGCTCAAGAGCAGATCAAGAAGGAGCGAGAGGAAATAGAGCAACAACTTACTCAAGCTTTGATGGAGATGGTGAATCAAAACAAGAAAAGAGTCATACGTCAACGGATTGAAGAATTGGATTATTTGGAGTATCTTGACGAAATGGACTTAGAGACTAATTGGATAGAGGTGTCTTGCATGAACTTTAATGCGCAAATCAGTCAAGATTTGGAACTTCAAGGAGAAAGCTCCAAGTGTGGTAACATTTCCTCTTCTCATTCTCTAGCCAATTTTAAGCCTCAATTGAATGATTTGCCTAACATTTCTTTGCATGAGCCTACGGAAATTTTTGATGAGCATGCTAGTACCATAAATTCCATGACTTTAGAACCTAGTAGGCATGAGAATGATGATGAGTTAAGCATTGATGATGAGCATGATTTAATCACACACGAAGAGAATGAAACCATGAACTTGAATGCTATATATGATCATTGTGCAAGCTTGGATGAGATGCATGCATGTTGGAATCCATTATTTGAGCTTGAAAACATGGGAAATGATGCAAATGAAATTAAATACATTGATGTCCATACATTCACAATTCATATGGAAATTGAAATTGCACATGATCATAATTGTGTTTCCATGCTTGATCAAAAATTTGTTGATGACATGAATGATGAGATTGTTGCATGTTATGGATGAACAAGAACTCAATTCTCAAAATGTTAAAGAAACTCCTTCAAATTTAAATGATAAAAATGCAATTGTGTTGGGTGAAAGTTATCCTATGCATGGTCATGACCTTTTCATTGGCAAAGAAAAGAAATTCTCCATGAATATGCTTTGTATGTTTACTATGTTAAGGACTCTCTTTTAAAAATGTCAAATGGTCTTACCAATGCTTGTGGGTTAAATATGCTTAAAATGTTGTTTGTTAAAAACATGAGACTTGGTTGCTTGCATGATACGAGGTTTCAAAGAATTCATGATATTCAAAGTTTGTCTATGTCAATAACCATTTTTTGTGAGAATGCCTTGATTAATGATGGAAAAAAGAGGTCAGACACCTATACTCTCATGGATGAGACACAATGTAGGAGGGTGGAAGAGCCAACAACGACTCACAACGATCCCACTAAAAGATCCAATATCAATGAAGATAGGGAATTGAGCTTGCATGAAAATTTCCAAGAATTTTGTGACAAAATCCCCCTCTCTTACTCTTTCTCACTTCACTTTAATTCTAGTCAAAATTTTGAATGCATGAGTTCCATGAGTTTGACTAGATTTGAGGATAAAGGGTTGATTGATGTACCTTTCATGGTTATTTTGAGAATTTGCAATGATGCTTTGAACTTGATATGTGAGCATGTTGTGGATGAGATCATTGTGATGAATTGTGTGAAAGACCACGTCTGTTTGAAATTTTGCTTGAATTTGAACTTGTTGAGTCTTGGAGATAAAAAGCATTTTGTGATGTATGTAGTTGTTCTCCCTTCATCCATGATATTTGGTTTCAAGGAGCCATATTATGATTGCATGATTTCAAAGAACGTATATTTGTTGGATTGGTTGCCACTAGTATGCAATGTGCTTGGGATAAATTTTGCAAAATTTGGGAAGCATGCTAGTGTGGATGATGGTGAAGGAATGTTGAATCTAGAGGACTCTAAGCTTGTTGTTACTCACTTGCTTTATGAGCCTTGCTATGAAAAATTCTCTTTTACTGTTTGTGATAAGTTGTGGGAACATTTCATGATTACTTCATACTCTAGATTCAAGGGTTGGTTGTTTGAAATATGTACTTTACCAAAGTGTTTGCATATTTCAAGAACTAATCTCTATGTGGTTAAAATTGCTAATCTTTCCATGGAAAAAGGGCGTTCATTATTTTGTAGGTTTGAGGACTATTTGTTTGAAAACCTACATTATGGAAGGAAGGTTCGTTTGGGACACTTCTTCCCTCTCGAGCCAGATTGAGCGGGAAACTTCGGATGTCAAGCTAGTGACGTTAAACAAGCATATTTACATAGTAGTAGTATATGTAAATAAACTTGAATTTTGCACATTTAACACATTGAGGGCAATGTGAGGTTTAAGTGTGGGGGGGTTTAGCAGTTTTATTTGATTTGTTCATTTATTATTGGTCTAACCCCTAACCAACATTTGCTATCTTGATTTGATTTTGGTGCCTATCTCTAGAGTTCATGCATGAAAGGAGCGGAACCTCCTTATCTCTCTATCTCTCTTATATGTCAATCTCACTCAAAAGGGCGGTATTCTTCTTCTACCCTATCTTTCATTAGAACTTTATTGAATACTTTGTCATGAGTGATTAATGATTGAATGAATGAATGAATGGATGATAAGTAGTAGAATGTGAATCCTTGGATGATTGATGTGTGATGTGAGGAAGCCAATACTTCACTTGAGCAATTGTGATGCCCTTTTGAGAAGGTCAAATCCTTGAAATGTTTTTGTTTTTCATGGTTGAGGATTATGAAAAAAAAAATTTGCTTCATTGAGTGAAAAGGGCTTAAAATGGCTTCACTCCTTTTTTTAGATGAAAGTTGATTGGACTTAGTGAATTTCTTGATTGCGGAAATTCTGGAACAAGTTAGTGGTTGAGTAATTGGTTAATTGTGATGTACTCTTTATCTCACCAATTCTACTACCTTTTTATGTTTGTTTCAACTTTTAGGAGCATTTCCTCTTATCTTTTCAAAAAAAAAGAGTGTGAAATGAAAAAAAAGAAATAAAAGGGGTTGGAAAAAAGGAGGTAAGTCCGTTAATGTTCCGCTGATTTCAACATGAAAATGTGATTGAAATTATGAACAGTGCTAGTAGCCGTTTGACATTGTTATGATTCATAAATAACATTGTCAGATAAGGTCCCCCAAAAAAAAGAAAAGAAAAAAGTTTGGAACTCAATAAATGAGATGTTGCTTCTGATGGGTTGTCTTCATAAATTGGTTTATGTTTTGGTGAGATAAGTAGTGCATAGGGTTAGCCACATTTTCTTCATCCACTAAGGCGTGAAGGGTTTCTTAAGAATGCTTTCAAGATTGTGAACTAAGTTTAGTTAATAATTGTTTGTGAATTGAGTTTGAAGCGGTACGTACACTCTTGGAGTGATTAAAGCATGGAATATCCTTGACCATGATCTCTTTTGGAATTTTGATCTTATGTTTTGAATTGCTTGAGGACAAGCAAATGCTCAAGTGTGGGGGTATTTGATGAGAGCATGATATGTCTTTATATAGTATGCATTTGTAGGAGTTTTGAAGAGTATTTAGGTAAGGTTTCCTCACAAATAATCATATTTTAGCAGGTTGAGACAAATTTGGGCTTAATTGTCAAAATGAAGAAACTTTGAGGTCAAAGCAAGTTTAAAGAAGGAAGTCTGCTACTGGAGCCATGGCCATGGCTGGAATCGACAGAGAAGATCCCAGCCATGGCCCAGCTATCGCTGGAGTCAACAGAGAAGATCCGAGCCATGGCCGAGCCATGGCTGGGCGCCGAGATTTTCTTTTAATCTCAGCCATTCATCTCTTTCTTTTAAACCTAAAAGAAAAGAAAGGGGGATTCGGGACATTTTTGGGGGCAGAGGAGAAGAGGAGCAGCAGGAGGAGCACGAAGAGGGCTTTATCATCTTCACCATGAAGCTCTCCAAGCTTTATTTCTTCATGGTTTTGTGGTTAATTTTAAGGTTCTCTTCAGTTTTCTGAGTAGATTTCATTTCTATGCTCAGATTTAGCTAGTTCTCTCAATTTCTCCATGTTTTTGGGATTATATCTACTTGAGTTTATCTCCACCAAGAACATGAGTTTGCTCCATTTCTCTCTATTTATGCTTTTTATGATGTTGAGTAGCTAATTTCCTATTATTTCTTAGGAATTAGCAAAACTTGGATTATGGGTATATAATATTTTTGATGAATGGATATTGTTGATGATTTATGTTTGTGTTTCTCTGAATTTATTGATTAAATACCTTGAGAGAGGATTAATCTTGGCATGATTAGACTTAGACATAAGCTACTTATGTTAGATCGTAGAGAAATGCAAGTTAGGTTAATTATAGGATGAAAGTTCATAATTAACCTAAGAGGAAAATTGATTAATTCACAATAAGTTAGGAAACAAGATATTGTTGCTAGCTTATCTCTAGATACCCTTGAGAGGGATTTAGACCCATTATATTTTCCTACATAAATCCAAACAATATCCATCAATGTTTATGAACCAAATTATTATCCATTTACCCATGATCCAAGTGGAGCACAAATTCCTAGGAGATAATTTAGTTCAATAGCACAATTTAATTATTGTAATCCTTGCTCTAGTTGTTTAATCAATTAAATTTTCATACTTGCATGCTAGATTAATTCTCACCATCACTCAATCAACTCCTTATTATAGTTTTTATTGTAATTCACACACAAATTACACAAAATCCAAGTCCATGTGGTTCGACCCGGTACTCCCGGTTTTATTACTTGCGACCACCGTACACTTGCGGTGAGTCACTGTCATCAGCCCAGCCCAGCCCAGCCCAGTCCCATCCCAGTCCCAGTTCGGCAATCCCAGCCTTCCAGGCTTCCAGCCCAGGCCCAAACCCCACCCAGCCCAGCCCAGGTCTCTCTCTCAGTCTCTTCCCTCACCCTCGGCGCTCAGCCTCTCGGTGCAACTCCTCTGCCTCTGCCGCCCCGCTCTCGTCGCCGTCGTCGCGCTCTCGCCTTCGTCTCGCCGCAGCCGGTCTCGGTCTCACCTCACCTCGCCAGCAGCTAGACGCTCACACACCTCACCTCGCCTCCGCCTCCACCTCCACAGAGCTCCACCGACACAAGTTGAAACTGAAATTCGGGTTTTTCGGGTCAACCCGACCCTAACCCGAAAATTTCGGGTTCGGGTTGACCCGACCCGAAAATTATTATGGGCTGGGTTCGGGCTATATATACTGGTTTCAGAATTTCGGGTTCGGGTCAACCCGAACCCGAAAACGGGTTGACCCGAATTTACACCCCTAACTAGAACTTAGGAAACACATCATGCATTATCGATAAAATACATCATAAGCAAACAAATTCCAAAAGCATAGCAAACCTTGGTTGAGGACTAAGCATAATCGGCTTCGGTAAAATTGAAAACAAATAGTGGTGCATGTGGGTTAAAATTTTTAGTTTCTAAGATAGAGATTTAAGAGTACTTTTAGCTATAATTTAAGATATGTGTGTAATATATTTTCAATACTAATTATATGAGGGAAAATTACATATATAGTGTTCAAAATTGATAGCCTCCGGGCGATCAAGCGGTGGCGAGAACTGAGGAAGAGCTGCTGACGGAAGGAACCTGCAAGAACCAAGACACAAGAGACTCTCAGGTGCAGAAAAAAGGGGGGAGGTGTGGGTGTGTAGCCGGTACCTTATTTTGGGTTGGCATCACCCCACTTATAGGATGATGTCAAGACCCTCCCCATGCTGGGGTAGAGTGTTGTCAGGGCTTTCCCCATGCTGAGATTGCTGACTCCCAGATTTTAGGGACTGTCATATCCCCCAAACAGTGGTGATCTGACATTACTTGAGTGGGTCTTTGACTTGGATTTGGAGTGTGAATTGGGTTTTGCCCATGTCTGTCAGTCAAGGCCATATCCATGACAAGATGATACTTTCCCGCCAATATGACTATACGGGGAGCATCCTCGTATTGCTGGTCCGCTTGACCGTTATATAAGGACCCTCGCCATATAGGCGAGGGGGTCCTCGTAGTGATGACGTCGAGGGTCGCCGTAGTGATGACGTCGATCTTGGAGCAGCCTCCTTGGCCCCTATATATAAAAAAATTTCCTAAATATACATAGATACTCTATACTATGAGAAAAGTTTATTGAAAAGTTAATCGAATAGTTTTCCCTACTGCCCCCAGAGTGGTACTGCCACTAGAGATAAGACATGTTTAATTGAATAGTTGAATAGTTGGGTTAGGCTGAGCCTAGGTACCAAATAAAGGTAGAGTTAAGTCATAAGTGAGTTGTAGTTAGTGGGCTTTTTTAGTTAATGTAGGGGGTGATATTTTTTTCCTTTTTTGATTATATAGTGGGTGAGTTTTATTAATTTGGTGTTATGTTTTTTTACATTTGTATCAAATTTAAACTCACATTTAAGTTTTATACTATAAAATAAAGAGTAGATACGTATGTTAAATTAAAAATAGCACTCTTAATTATACTAATTGTATACTATATGCCTATATTTTTACAAGTTTTATAAAAATCACGCGATCACTCCCATCCCCAAGTAGCTTCGCTGCTGAATTCAACCTTTTCTCGTAAATTACAATCAATTAATCCAAAACAATTTCCCAACTTCTCTAGCTATTGAAAAAACCAATTAATCCAATTCCACAAACTTTGGTATCGGAATTCCGTCTTCATCTATTTGGGCGTAGGATAACCAAACTTTCCAAATAACCTCCACGAACAATTTATCAATGCATAGCTACTTCAAAAAAAAAAAACTTCAAAAAAAAAAAACCCATGAGGGTTGAAGCATTACGGTGAAAACATATTTTCTCTTAAAAATTGTGAAATATTTTTTTAAATTGGATTCAATATCTCCCTTTGAATTAACTATTTTCAGTTTCTCAGTAGTTATCATATTCTGTGAAACTAATTATTTTCTGGATTATTTATGTATTTTATTTATGTATTGCTTGTCATTGCATATTTTCCGTTAATATCGTCCATCCAGAAACACTTGACAGGCAAGCAAACCAGAATGCCACAATAAACAAGGAACAGAATGCAATACAAGATGAGGTTACTTTGCACTATGGCCAGCTTTGGATGCAGAGACTATAAGCTTTGTAGTGTGTTCTATTTGCTTCTTTGCTCTGAAACCTCAATTCTTTGCTCCAAAATATCCAGTGGATTTAAAACAGAGATTGCACACCAGGTTGCAACCATTCTAAAAATCGCAGCAGAAACCGGACACGTTATGATCAATCGTCTCATCCACTCCAGCGCATAAAAGGAAATTTAGACACTACACAGTTGGGTGCCTCTGGAATGAAGAAGCGGCCTCACCGGAAGAAGATGAAACAAGTCTTGGTTTAGCAGGTTGAGCATCCAGAATCCTTTGAAAGCTTTACTTGGATGATTCTGTTGATCACTGCAATGGACACCATTCATGAATTCCTTCAAACACCAGCACCACTGGTGAACCAAAACTCAATTACCATATTGCGGCAGTAATAAGTCAGAAACTTCATCTCAGATTCCTTCCTGTTTCAATCAGACTGAATATGCATGAAACTCGACAGATAATTATAAGGAATAATGCACTTGGCAGGACAAAAACCTTAATGCTTCTGCAAAATTATCAGTCATGAGTGGAATGCACTAACAGAATAGTTCACTTCATAGATCAGACAGTGTCACTTTTCGTCTGTAAAGATCAAGTAGCTGAGGCACAGTTACTTGATAATCGGTGACATATCTCTCTAAAAACAATTCCTCGGAACAAGATAAGAAGCTCGACAGTCTCATCTTCTTTTTCAGCCCCTTAGAAAGCAAAACATGAGCAACAAAGCACCTAGGGATAATTCTCTTCTCCAGATCTAAAAGAAATACAATTGGAAAGCTAACAATGTCTTGTGACTTCCATCGCATTTGGTTTAGAAGAAAGTCCATCACTTTCATGATCTTCTCTTCCTTAAAACACATGATCAGAGGTTGCTTCTTGAATACTGTCCAGGCTTCATCCCTCTGCAAACCAAACCTCTCCAACGCATCCAATTTTGATTCCACAGTCCGGTTAGTTATAGTAGCGAATACTCTCATTGCTGAGATAAAGCAAGAGTCCGAAGGATCGAATCCCATTCGCTTGAGTTCATTAAGGATTCCACTAAACTTTGAAGGACTCTGGAATAGTGTGTACACATAATGCCTTAGTACCATAGAGATGGAAGAATTTGGCAACTCATGGTCCCTCATTTCTTTAACATTCTGGGCAAGAATGCCGGGGTCAAGACTGCAACGCGACAGATTACATTCAAAGGATTTCAAAACTTTAGAGTCAATCAAAAGAACACTCTTTATGATATCATAGCAAGGAACTATGCGATCCTCGAGGCTTCTCGTCAGCAAATTCGGACTTCTAGAGAATAAGGTCACAATGCCAGTATTAGAACATCCCAAACACCTGAAAAACTCCAGCTTTGGCAAGATGCGTGTCTTAGGATCCGATAACAAAACCTGTTGAGGCCACGCACTTTTGATTTTCAACACATGGGCATCAGTGAAGCCCTCTTGTTTCAACAGATTGATGACTGTGTCAAGCCTTTCTTCACGTTTAAAAAGAGAATTTGATGCGAAGGATCTCACAGAGGGCTCTAACAAGAAATGGCATGAACTAGAAGAACACAAGGCAGAGATTCCAGCAATCCTACTGCTAGTGGTAGTAAACAGAAACGAACTTAATCTCCATGCCCCTACGAGTCCAGAAGCAGACATATCTCAGAAATCAAGCAACCATTAACTTGATTAGGGAAAACTCACCGTCTACGAATTGGGACCTTCAAAGCAGAAATCTTTCTGTAATCCTATTGCCCCTTCATCTCAAAGCTATCTTTACAAGGTTCGATCTCGCCGGTCACCGGTCGGCTCGCTCTTCCGTAGGCCCGGTGTTGAGATGTCAGCACTCAGCAGAGACAATGGCTTCCATGAAAAAACCCTCGACAGGTTTTTCTTTTGAACGATTGAATCCCTCGCCTTTGGGCTAGGACTTAGGACTTCGTTTGGAAGAACGATAAATTGTCTTGAAATTGTCTACTCCCTCCCTCCATCTTTTAACATTGGTTATTTGGTTGCTTATATTTTACTTCATTCGTCTCCTAAAAATTTAAAAATATTTATATATTTAGAAATTAGACATATTGAAATAACAAATGCATATAAATTACTCACTTCGTTCTAAGTAGGTTATCACTTTTAGTTTTTTGTATAGATTATGATTGTCTTTAATCATTAACTCATTTTACATAAACATCCATCATTGGCCCTTTCCAAACTCGTTCTTACCTATTCCAACTCACTCTTTAGATCTTTTGAGTGATTGCATTGTAACGATAAAAATAGATTAGAATAAAACAAAATTGAAAAATCGTCATTTCATTTATGATTAAAATATTTTGATATTGTGACAAATCCACTTAGGACGGAGTGAGTATTTGATTTTCCATGTCAACGTATTAAAGAAAACAGATCATAGATAAAATGTTGAAAATCAAATTAAACAATTTTATGGAACGAATGGTGTATTTGTGAATTACCCTTAACATTAGTCTAGTTATCTTTTACGGGGAATTAAAAGTCAATTGATGCTGGTAAAAGTTAATGAGGTAGATGTTGATTTTTTAGTACATTGTCGATACTTTGTATGTTTCTAAAAATTGAAGGGATAATTGTATGTTTGGTAAGTTTGGGGGAGAATGTGTAAATTACTTGATAAGTTTAATCAATAAATTTTTGTCCCATGTTAAAACTTAAAAGTAGTGGAGATAGGGGTGCAAATGGGTCGGGCCGAGCCCGGGCCCTTTAATCTCGAGTTCGGCCCCTTAGCTATCGATACTACTAGAGCTTGAGCTTGAATTGCTCGAGCCCAATATGCTAGGCTCGAGCTCAGCTCGAATAGCTTGATAGACCTGTTTTAAAACTTTCTAAACTATATTATAATTAACAAATAATAACAAAGACAAGATACCATCGAAGTTCATACAACTTAAACACCCAAATTGATACTTTTTCTAATCATGATTATTACTATTAATAAAATACTACTATATCTAACATAAATTATAATTTAGTAAAAATATCAAGAGGTTTGATAAGTATCGTTAAGTATCAATACGCATCGATACTCGATAGGCCCGAGTATTGTTGGGCTTAAGCTCGACACATTAATTTCTCGAGCTCCATTTCAAGCTTGAACTCGATAGGTATCGACTCGATAAGCTCCAACTCGAGCTCGACCTACCCTTTAAAGGCCCTAATCATTTACACCCCTAAGTGGAGACCGAAGAGTATTGAAAAGTAAGGAGAAAAGGTAAAAGTGTCATCAACCTTTCAAAATTTTCTAAATGTCTCATTAACCTTTAATTGGGAGTTCATTTGTCATCAACCTTCTATTTAAGGGTAAAATTGTCATTAAAGAGGTGATTGGCGTCGTGGCTTAACGAAACCGTTAGTTTTTATCTACATGGAATGACAGGTGAAAGATTGATGACAATTTAACCCCTCGAAAATGGTTGGTGGAAAAAATAGAAAATTAAAAGTTGGTGACAATTTTACCATTTCTCGTAGAAGTAAAATAAAATCAGCTCTTCCTTTGGTATAATAAAATACTATTCCAAAAAGGGTGTTTAGACGGATGAATAGGGTTTTACGCTTTTCTTGGCGCCATCGTCGTCGGTCACCGATGTCGGCCTTTCTCCTCCTGTCAATTCGATCGGCTGTCTCCGAGCATCGCCCCTCGGCTCGCGGCGCGGGCGTCTCGGATCTCCTGTCAACTTCGTGAGTCCTTCACGCCTTCCAGATTCTCAAGTAGCCACCAAGCCTTCCGGCCTTTGTGCTTCGGTGGCAGCAGGTTAGCTTATCTCAGCGTTTGGCCACTCTCGGCTATGTTGGGTGCCCAATTTGGTCCCTTTTCTTGACCGTGAACCTTTCTTTGAGGCGAGCTTGGTCGGAAAGCGTCGATGATCCGAAACTATTTCTGTTGGCGAAAATTGTGGTGGATCCGGGAGGATGGTTTGTGTGTATGGTTGGTGCACGATTGGTTGGTTGGTACGAGGAGACGGTCGGGAGTGGCATTGGCTCTCCCTGCCTGGACCAGTGAGACCCTTCCTTCCAAGTAGGGATGGTTTGGAGTCCTCCCTCCCTACTTGGTTTTTTTAATGTGACTCTACTATATCATTGGCATTGTTGGACTCTGGTGGATTATGGTGTGTTTTGGTCCGTGGTGTTGGAATTCTTAGCGCACCGAGTACTTTTGAGGTGATGTTTGAGCTCATCTCAAATGGAGCGAGTTTCAGCTCAAAGTGAGCTGAAATGAGTTCTGTGGAATTCAACTATGTGAATTGTGGCTATATGGAACATTTGTGATGTTTCATGAGTAGTAACTACTTACTAGCATCCTTTTATACAAATAAGGGTATTTTGGTAAAAGGACATGGTTTATGCACCCTAGTGCATGTGTGCACATCTCTTGGAAGTTACCAAGAGATTTTCGGTCATGAGAGCCTGAAATTGGCGAAGAGGCACCCTTCGCCTAAAATATGAGTTACTTTGCATTTGGACAAGGGAGTGTACAAGAAGGGAGTAACCACTCCTTAGGCAGTATGTATACTTTCGGCCATAAAGAGTTGTGACTCTTCTTAGTAACTCCTACATTATCTATAAATAGATGATTTGGCCACAACACAGGACACACTCAAGTATCGAAACTTCTCTCTTCTCTTTGTTCTTGGCGAAATATTCAAGCATTCCTAGAGCATTTGGGTGGAACTATTTTGTGTCTCTTTAACACAAAACAACCTCATTCCATCACATGCAATCTGCCCTCATCAAGCAATTTGAAGGCTTGAAGATTCAATCGGAAGATTTGGAGCATACGTTTGGAGCAAGGATAAAATATCCTTACACTGTTCTTCAAGGGTGCAAGGTACGCCTTACATTCGTCCTCCTCCTTCTCCTCTTTCTTCTTTGTGAAAGTGGAGAGGCATGATTATGGAAAACACATCATGCTATGAATCTCTAAATCTACATGTGGTTGGTTGTTCTCTTATGGAATCCTTTACTGGGTCTAGGCTGTTTGGAGCTCGCTTGATGCAACTCACTTGGTGGAGGAGGTCGGTGGCCGGTTACTTCTTAGAGTATGTTGTGAGTAGAATTCCATACGAAGCAATAAAGCTATTTAAGGAGCACTT
Organism: Stellera chamaejasme; assembly: GCA_024586325.1. Classification (NCBI taxonomy): domain Eukaryota; kingdom Viridiplantae; phylum Streptophyta; class Magnoliopsida; order Malvales; family Thymelaeaceae; genus Stellera; species Stellera chamaejasme. Next base: position 5,214,816 of record CM044986.1, read on the forward strand.
CTCAATCTCGCAGAAGCCCCCGACATCTACTAGTTCTTATTCTTCAGTTCTTATGATGTAATTTCTTTCCTTGCCTTTTTTGCTTCTCTTTCACTATTATAGTCCTTGGTTAGATATCTTTTTAATCTTAAGTTATCTGGCTTTTAGTCCCCATACTGCTCATTATTGCAATGAGCTAGTCATTAGCTTCCCTCAAGGCCTCGTCCTTGCTTGTCAAACATTTTCGGCTCTGGCCGCATGATCTTGAATGTGAGCATTCCTTATCAAAATAAAATAAAATACTATTCCTTCCATCCTTTTTTAATACTCTCTCTGTCCATTAAAATTTGTTACAATGTTCTTTTTATGTTGTTCCAAAAATTTGCTACACTTCCTTTATGGAAAGTTTATAACACCAAATTTACTTTATTACCATTATTCTCTCTTCCCACTGAAAAAAATTACTTTTATCTTATACACATATTTTACCTTTTTACTCTCAATTCAACACACCTTCTTAATCCACACGTCGGTCAAAATGTTGGATGTTTAAAGGGACATATGGAATAGTTACGTTTCTTTTTCAGTATATAATTTATCTATTTTTTTCATCAACATTTTAGTATATAAAGTTAAGTAACTTATATCAAGGTCTGAATATCATACCGGTCATCGTATCATTTTCTAACGATACGAGACAGTACCGGTATATCGAAGGTATCTTGAACGTATCGAAAATAATATACCGGATTGATTATATGTAATATGTAGTGATAGAATTGTATTATATAAATGTTGAAGGTCAAATGAACATTTTTTGAATGCAAAAGGGGTATGAGCTAATTCATCAACCTTGACCTTCAACCAAATATTCTTAGAGATCTCTTATCCTAAATCCTCTCGCATGTCCGCCGCATCCATTATCAACACTTCGTATATTCGAATTTATTAATGCATCAAGAAATTTTGAGTCGATACTCCACATCAGAGGAACTGAGAGTAGTATAGATATAGCTCATCATAGTTAAAATTAGTTAAATGCAGCTCAAGAGTAGCTCACTTCCATCAGCTCAATAGTTAGCTCACATCAGCTCAAGTTAGTTAAAAGTAACTAACTTCAACTCATTTGATCTACTCTTGAAAGTAACTCCTTCATTCTTAAAAGTAATTCAACATAACATTTGTGGAGATTTTGAGTTTTGACTTTTTATATTATTTTGACTTTCCTTTGTATAAAAAAGAAGTAATCCAACGGTTGACATTTGATATAATTTTGACTTCAATTTATCTATATTATTTACTAATGGAAAATATATATATTTATAAAGTTATGACATAAATTTTTGTTGTATATAAAAGTTTCAAAATTTTAATTTGAATTGATAGAGAAATAAAATAATAAATTAAATGTTAAAAAGCGGTGTTACATTACTTTTAGGATGAAGAGAGTCTTGCATTTTGTTTTTTACGTTTCAAAATTCAATGTTGACTAAAAACTTGACAATGATAAATAGTAAAATTACAAAAAAACATATTTAGAAAATTTAGACTTCAAATTATAATAAGTATATGAAATACTAAAATTTAAATATCTTAATATTCATGAAAAATATAGATTAAATATTTTAAAACAACAAAAATAAAATGTAGTATTATTTGGAAATGAATTAAATATTCATATGGAAAATGTTAGGACAGTCGCTCAGGCAGTCTCCCATTCAAAAATTGATAAATTCGATCAAGAGAGTGGGGAGAGATCTACCCTCCCATGTCTTCACTCAAGTCAATTTATACCCGACAATGAAATATTGATGGTAGAAAAGTCCTTTTCTGAAAAATAGTGGTAAAAACAGAGCTTTAGTTAATGTTCAGTGGCAAAATCGATCTTTTTCTCTTTACTTATTAGCTAATTGTCTTTTGTAAATATGAAAGTAGTTTGCTAAGAAAATTATTATCTCCATCCTAAAAAAAAATTTGAACGTTTTATTTTCAATATTTAGTGTATGATTTTTTTCTTCAACGTTTGATGTAAAAAACTAAATAATTTATATACAAATGATAATTTAACATTTCTAAATATTTTTTAAATTTTTTTAGTAAGTTCTTTCTAATAAAATTTTGAGACAAACACAACATTAAAATTCAATTGTTTAGATTTTTGGGATGGATGTAGTAATGTTTTGTATTTTTATTCATTTCAAATGTGTTTTAGCTAAACAATCGAAATAAAGAACTAATCTGACTGAAATATTTCGATTTAGTTTCAAATATTAATTCTTATCCGAAAATTTGATTAGTTCTTTATTTTTGCTTCTTTACCTAAAATACTCCATCTGTCCCTATTTAATCGTTACATTTTACTTTCAACTTTTGTTTGACTCTATTATTATAAAGAATTTGCTCAAAAATTTGAAACAAATATTTCTAGAAATTAGACACATTGATTTATCTTATTTATACAAGTTACGTAACTTTATATACCAAGATTTTGAAGAAAAAAATATATAAATTAGATGATAAAAATGTAACTATTAAAATGAGACGAAAGATGTAATTTTTATTTCAAATATTTGTGGATTGAGTAAAGCGAAAAAGAATCATTTTGTCGGGAAAGGGTCCAATTTTACCCTTAACGTTTACTCGTTGAATCCTTTTTCCCATTATTTTGAAAACCGGTTCTTTTTACCACTACTGTTACAGTTTGGGGTCCATTTTTATCACTACCGTTAAATTAATTCCATATTAAACCCTTAAGTTTCTAATAAACAAAAATTCACAAACATTATATAGTTTCATCCATTTTTGCCACCGCCTCCATTCATCCCTCCATTGGAACTAGGACCATTTCGTCATCGACATCACCTACCGCCACAGGAACCACCTCCTCCTGGTGGTCCGTCGGCTCTCAACCCTTGGTGCTACCATGTTTGGCTCACAAGCCCTCATCACCTTCGTCAACTCCTCCGGCGCCGTTGGGCCTATACACCACCAACGTCAACATCCCCAACGGCCTATCTACGGCGCCCGATGATCGAGCATCTAACCGATTAAGATAACATCAATTTTGTCATAAGTTTTAATCTTCAAACTGGTCAAGGTGCTGCTGACAGCGGCTCTGGCAATTCCAGAAACAGAACGAGAAATGTAGGGTTTGTTTTTTGAGGGTTTGACTGTAACATTTAAAAATTTGGGGTTAATGTTTACATTTTTTAAAGTTTGAGGTCAAATTGAGTATGAAGCGGAATATTCTCATCCGTTAACGGCTTGATGGTGAAAAGGGTCCAATAAGTAAACTTGATGGTAAAATGGTCCAAAGATAAAGTGTTAATGGTAACAAAGAACCAGTTTTCAAAATGATAGCAAAATTGGTCCAACCACCAAATGTTAAGGGTAATTTGGTACATTTTTCCCATTTTGCCACTTGCAACTTGCGAAGTGTCCTCCATCCATTAAGTTACTATTTAAGAAAAAAATTGCCCTCTATCCTAAATTAATCCTACACATTATATGGGTGCGGAGATTATGATGAATATAAGATTTTATGTAGTTTAACATAATTGCCCTTAGTAGAGGTTGCACAAAAACTAAGATAGAACAAATAAAGATAAAATATTGATAGTTTGGTAGCTTTGAAGGATAAAAGTTCTAATTCAGAAAAGTATATTATTTTTCAGGACAACCCCGAAAAGATGTGTAAGATTATCTGTAAAATTTGAATATAAAAATGTGTGTATTTTTATTCATTTCAAATGTGTTTTGGCTCGGGGCTGTTCGGTAGATGACGGAAACAATGGAAAGACTAATGGATGACCCTGCGGCATTCGGCAACACCTCCTGGCCTTCTCGGTCGGAGCGGATGAAGGGCGGCACGGCCGGGAGGACACCTGGGTAGGGATGTCAAAGCCCGGCCGGACCGGGTTGACCAAGAAAGTCAACGAACCGAAACCTCGATGACTTGAACCCAAACAAACCGACCCAAAATAAGCTCAACCCGATAGCAACCCGAACCCGACCGAAAGCAACTCAACCCGAAATGACCGAACCCGATTAACTGAATCTCGAACCCGATTAACTGAATCCAAACCCGATTAACCCGAACAATATGCAATTTTCAATTTTGTTAGAACGATGATCTATTTCCATTTTGTTTTGGAGGAATGTCTAATTTCCAAAATTGTTGGAGCAATGTCCAATTTCTAAAAAATTTGCGACAAATTGACAATGTTCAATTTCTAATCTTTTGGAACAATGTGGAATCTCCAATTTCGTTGGAGCAATGTTTAATTTTCAATTTTGTAACCAAGACCAATTTTCAATTTCGTTGGATAAATGTCTAATCTCCAATTTTATTGAAGGAATGTCTAATTTCCAAAATTGTTGGAACAATGTCCAATTTCAAAAATTTTTGTGTTAAATTGATAATGTCCGATTTCTAATCTTTTGAAACAATGTGAAATCTCCAATTTTGTTGGAGCAATGTCCAATTTCTAATTTTATTTAAGGAATGTCTAATTTTCAATTTTGTGTCTATTTTCCAAAATTATTGGAGCAACATCCAATTTTGAAAATTGTTGTAACCCGAACTTGGACCCGAAGAAACCCGAACTTGAAATCGAAGAAACCCGACCGGGATGGCACGAACCCAAAACCCGAATGACATGAACCCGAACCCGACCCGACATGAAATAAGCTTGACCCGATGACAACCCGAACCCGAACTCTACGACTCGAAATCAGTTCAACCCGAAATGACTTGAACCCGAACTCGGCGACGCAAAGCAGATGAACCGACACATTTGAAACCCGAATGACCCGACTGACTGCCCGATTGACATCATGTCAAGGTGTGGGTTGAAGATAACATACTTGTGGTTAGAGCAGAGAAGGCTGTGAAGGAAGGTGAGAAGCAGCCTAATTTGAACGGGAATGCGGCGCGGATGATGAAGATGAGTGGCCGGCAAAGACCTATGGGAAGTACGGCTTCCGGCTCGTGGTACCGGAGAACATAGAGTTTGAGTAGATTAAAGCAGAGGTGAAGGATGGTGTGCTTACCATCATCGTTCCAAAAGCTAGCAGCAACAGCAATGTTATTGACATTAATGTACAATAGTACTGAACCATTTTTACCTTGTACCTTCACTTTTTAAATGGTTAATTTGTATCCTAGCTAATGTCTAATTGCTCCTTTGGGCATGTAGTAAGATTAAGCTAATTAGCTGGTGATAAAAATGTGTTTTAGCTAAAGAATCGAAATAAAGAACTAATATGGCCAGAATATTTCGATTTAGTTTCAAATATTAATAGAATTTGCTCAAAATTTTTGAAACAAATATTTCTAGTAACTGAACATATTAATTTTTCTTACGTATAAAAGTTACTTAACTTTATATATCAAAATGTTGAATAAAAATATATTCTTTACGTACTTTAAAGATTGCAACATTTATTTTAGCTGTTTTACAGTATTTAATTTATGATTTTTATGCAAGTTTAAAAATCTAAAGTTAATATTTTTATGTGTATCATAATTTGTAATATACTTTTTCTAAATACGGAGTATATTTGTTTTTGGATTTTTGTACTATTCATCTTTGTAAAAGATTGAATAAAAATTAAATATTGAAACATAAAAATTAATTAGTGCAATCTTTAAAGTACAAAAAGAGTATAAATTAAATGCTGAAATAAAATGTAACTACTAAAATGAGATAGAAAGAGTAATTTTTATCTCAGACATTTGACCGATTGAGTAAAGCCAAAAAGATTCATTTTGCCACTTGAAACTTGCAAAGCGTCCTGCCATCATTATGCTTAAAAATAAATCCTATTCTTTTTGAATTTTCTCAATTTCAATATACTCCTATAAAATATTTTTAAATCTATTAATTCTGCATCAATTCTTGATTAAATTACATATTCTCAATCATCAAATAATTCTATACTTTATTTTTCTTTATTTTACGATGTAATTTATGATTTTTTCATGATAGATATTTAAAGTTAATAATTTATATGAATATCATAATTTGAAGTAAAAATTTTGAAATATATTTTTGAAAATTTTTTAAATTTTGAGTCACACATTAAAATAAAACTTAAAGCAACAAATTCAAATTTTAAAATTATTTGAAAACAGTAGATATATTTTATTTTTTTCAAATTTCGCTTACATATATTTCATACATCAATCAAAACATCCTCAACTTTTCCTACCTAACACACCAATAATATAATCTTTCAAATTATCTTCTAACCAACTTTTATCTCACATGACATGACACATCCCTGAACAGAAACAGAAACAAAAAAATGAACCTAAAGAATTGAAGAGGACTCTTGAGCCTTCTCCTCCAATCTCCACAGCCACAAACTCCAGCAAAATGTCCGACCCGAACCCGGATCCGCACATTCTGGTGTTCCCATACCCGACCCAGGGCCATATGCTGGCGCTTCTCGACCTCACACACCAGCTCGCCCTCAGCTGCGCCGCCGTCACCGTCGTCATCACCCCCAAAAACCTCCCCGTCCTCTCGCCACTCCTCTCCGCCCACCCCTCAGGTCCTCCCATTTCCTCCGCACCCTACGCTCCCCGCCGGCATCGAGAACGTCAAGGATCTGGGTAACGCCGGCAACGTCCCGATCATGGCCGCCCTTCGAAAACTCCACGACCCACTAGTCAAATGGTTCAGATCCCACGAAAACCCGCCCGTCGCGATCATCTCCGACTTCTTCTCTATGGGGTACAGTTCCCTGGTATTTGGTAACATACTTTTCCTTTGTAGATATCAAGTAGCTCGGGTACAGTTCCCTGGTATTTGGTAACATAGTTCTTCAGAAACTTCTTCTCTAGGGCGTAATAAGGACGATAGACTAATCTCCTTGTGCAGCCCGTTAGAAACCAAAACTTGAGCAACAGAATACCTAGGAATAATTCTGTTCTCTAGGCTTAGCATAAATACCTGCGGATATTGAACAATGTGTTGTGGCTTGCGCCGCATCTTGTTTAGAACGAAGTCCATGACTTTAATGATCTTCTCTTCTGAAAATGCATGACCATAGGTTGCTTACAGAATATTGTCCAGGCATTTTCCTTGGATAAACCAAACCTCTCCAACACATTTAACTTTGATTGAACTGTCAGCTTACTCATTACGCTGACCACCCGCATTGCCAGGACAAAGTAAAACTTGGCAGGATCAAATCCCATATGCTTGACTTCATTCTAAGTTTCAGAGAACTTTGAAGGTTTCTGGAACAGTATGTGATGAAAACATCTAACAACCACAGAGATGGAAGAATTCGGTAACCCATGGTCCCTCATTTTTGGATATTCAGGGCAAGAATTGCTGGGTCAAGACTGCAACGATAGAAATCATATTTAAAGGCTTTGACAACTTCAGAGTCAGTCAGAAGCAAACTCTTCATGATATCATAACAAGGAACGATGCGCTTCTCAAGGCTATGCATCAGCAAAACCGGATTTTTGAAAAGATGGTCACAATGTCAGCATTAGAACACCCCACAGATCGGAAAAACTCAAGTTTGGGCAAGATGCGCTCCTCCGCTTTAGTGCCAAGCAGGAAAGGCTGCCACTTTATGAACTTTGAGATATGAGCACTGGTAAAACCATGTTCTTTCAGCATATTAATAATTGAGTCAGCCCTCTCTGGGTTCTCCAATTTCACATGCTTGGAAACATACTTGGCCGATTCAAAGAAAGTCCACCTTTATCCCTCAGATAAGATACTGTGAAACAGGTACCTGTTTCTTCTGACTTCATAACAGATTTGGATGCAAAGGATTTGAGTAAGAGTAACAAGCCATGCAATTGACCAGAAGAACGCAAGACTGAAGTTTCACTGATCCTATTGGCACCGGTTGTACACAGAAACAAAAGAATGCTCTTGTTCCCAGAAAAGCAGAAGCAGACATAGCTCAAGCAAACAACAACCCAATTTGTGATGGAAAAAACTCACTGTTGATGAACTGGGGTCCTGTAAACTGAAAATCTTCGAGAATTTGCGAGTGAATTTACACGGGGAATGTGCCTGTAATAGTTTGATTCAACACATAGGCATCAGTGAAGCCCTGTTCTTTCAACAGATTAATAACAACGTCAACCCCTTAATCAAAATAAAAAAATTAACTACGTCAACCCTTTCTTCACCTCTAATAACAGATTTGGATGCGAAGGATCAAACAGAAACGAACTTAATCTCCATGCCCCTACGAGTCCAGAAGCAGACATATCTCAGAAATCAAGCAACCATTAACTTGATATGGGGAAACTCACCATGAACGAATTGGGGACCCTTGAACCAGAGATCTTTCCGTAATCCCATTGCGCGCCTTCACGTCATAGCTATCCGATGATGTCGCCGGTCGGCACTGCCCAGTGTTGAGATGCTACCAGAGAGACTATGGCAATTAGGGTTTTGGGCAGAGCTTTCCCTTCCATGACTAAACCCTCGACAGGGTTTTCTTTTGGACGATTGAATCCCCACGTTCTTCTAGTGAGTGAGTACCACTCTTCTGTTTAGTTGGCAATAGTCAATATAATAGTCTGTTTACAACATGAGATTTAATCAAGATTTTAATTTAGCAAAGGAAATCAATATTCTAATTTGTTGGTACATTATTGTTGAATTGAGTAATTTTTATTACTAGATAGAAAAATGTTATAGACGATCACTTTAGACAATCACTTGAATACTCTTCCATTTAAAATATGTTATGAGTTAACGTTAAGATTAACATAATACACATTGACAAAATCAAATAAACTATTGCGTACCGTGCACCATTGTGATCCAAGACCGGGGTCTTGAGAGCCCGACCTTCCTTAGCGATCCTGCAACCACTGATGGGGATTAGTGGCGACTTGACGTCCTAAAATCTTCAACTCTAAGTGAATCTCGGATTTACAACATTCAACGTCCTTGTCTTTGGAGAATGAGGAATGAGTATTTATAGGCCTATGTATCGCCCCTATCTTGGTCTAGCATGAGGGATGATGCCACGTGACGCGGATCGGATGAGCCTCTCTCTAGATGCGACACATGGAAAGTGGACGCATGAGAAGCGCGTGGTGGCCAAGGGGTACCTCCCACATGGTCCTCGCCTGAGATGGTGGGACTAAGTCCTTCCAGGATTGGTGTCTCAGTCGCGATGATCATAAGTCAAAGCATTCTTATGGGGTTACGTCAGGAAGGACGAGACCCACCATTATATAATCACTTTTGTAGATCTATGTGATTTTGGATTCACCAAAGTGATACATGTTAAGTGTTTGATAAAGAGTATTCAAGTGATTGTTTAAAGTGATTATCCATAACATTTCTCAAATATCTATCCAATTTTGGAGAGAGTTCCAAATAATTTTATAATAAATGATTATGTCAAATGAATACCCACTAAGTATCACCAACCAAATATGATACATTCTCAAAAAAACATATACAATATTTTTGAATTTTATTTCAGCTGTCTTTCTTCTTTACATTTTCAATCAACTTTTTAACCCAAGTTTTATATTCTCATATTTTCTATAAGAACACATATCTTAATTTTAAATAAAGTTTCTTTTAAGAAATATTTGACAACACATTGTCCAAATTGGCCGCCTCATAACAACGTTAACATCACGTGGTTAGTCCATTAGCCACATATCCAAAATCGTTAATTTATTATACTAAAATAAATTACGGTTGTAAATATTTAGGATTGAATTGTAAACTCAAAATATTTAATATTGAACCGTTTTAATGTGAAATCTATACTCAATTTTCATTTCCCCTTTAATTACTTACTATATACTAAATGCGTTACTACTTCCTCTGTCTCAAATAAGTTGTAAATTATAATTTTTGTGTAGATTAAGATTGTATTTGACTATTAACTCATTTTACATAAACTTCCATTACTACCAATTTCCAAACTCATTCTAACCTCTTCCATCTCATATCATAGACTCTTTGAATGAGTGCATCACAAATGTAAAAGTGGACTAAAATAAAACAAAAGTGTAAAATTGTCATTTCATCTCGGACAAAAATATTTTGATGTTGTGATAACCCACTTAAGATGAAGGGAATATTTTAGAACAACTTTTCAATTAAGTGTAATGTTTTGAAAATGCAATCTATGAATAGCTTCTAGAGTTTGACCTTACTCGTTTGATCTTAACCCTAAACAAATTATTCAAACACTAAAGTTAGTTGTAGGGATGTCAAAATCGACTTGACTCGATCAACTCGTCCGAATCCAAGTTGACTAAGAAAGTCAATGACTCGAACCCAACCCAAACCTGAATGAGTGAAACTCAAAGCATCAAGCCCGATTAACTCAAACCCGAAAAGAACCAAACTGAAAAGACCCAAACTGAAATGACCCAAACCCGAAATGATCCGAAGCAATGTCCCAAAATGATCTAAACATAAGAATAACCGAGAGAATGAGGTTTGAATATTGATAGTTCAACATTGTTGCATTTGATTTAAATCCAACTCACTTAAATCGTGTAGACCTTGAAAAATAGATGCCGTCGGAGTACTATGTAACCGCAACTCAAAGAACATCACCGACTTGTTGTCAACATGAGCGAAGCTTGGAAACATAGCCTAAGTGGTTATGTTTTACGGTTAATCGTGCTCTTGTAGTTGTGTGACGACTCTACTATATTCGATTTTGAGTCAAAGTAATCCAAAATGAAAGTACATCAACTCGGACACAACCCAAATTCGAATGAACTGACTCAAACTGGCCGAAACCCGAAGCAACAAGAAACCCGAATGACAGAACCCGAAACAACTTGGAACTGAGCAACCGTAACTGAAGTGACACGAAACTCGACCCAACATGAAATCAGCATAACCCGAAACCCAAATCGGAATTAGCTCAACTTGGAGTAACCCGAAACTCTAACGACTTGCTTGATTGACATCCTGGGTTGGTTGTAACTGTTATTTGCAAATGAGACCTATGATTCGGAAAACGAGTAAAGTGCACTCATGGTCAACTTTGATTCGTGTACTATCGTTACTCCTTTAAGATTTTGTAACATTAATTAAGTCCCATTTTTAATTGTTTTAAATAACGATTACAAACTGAACTTTTCTTATTACACCATTTACATCTTCAAATTTTAAAAATCTACAAACAAACTCTCCTATCTACCTTAAACTTTTCAACTCCACCTATGTGAACCACCATCGAACCCACCACCGCCGAGAATGCCACGGAAGCTATCGGAAAGCCACGAGCCGCCCGAACACCACGGGCCGACGATTTGCGGCCTAGGGTCTTCAATTGCGGCCTTTGGCCTGCGATTCGCGGCCAGGCTAGGGATCCGTCGCCTAAGCTCGTTTCGCGGCTTAGAGGTTCGGTGGTGGTGGATAGGAGGGTGGTGTGATAAAGTGGAGAAAAATGTTTAGATTAGAATTGTAAGGATTTATAAAAGTTAGGGTATAATTTTAGGTTTTATAAAATTGAGGTAAAATTGAAAGTTTCGCTAGATCTTATGATGATTTTTATATTTTAAAAATTGTTTAAAAGGTAAAAATGTCAAAAAGACCACGATTGCAAAGAAAAACTTAAAAATGAGACTTTAATGGTAGAAAATCTTAACACAGGACTACGATAGAACACGAATTAAAGTTATGAGACTATGAGTGCACTTTATCCATTCGAAAAAGCGGAATAACCCATTATTTTATTGGTAAGAGTTTACATACTCGTATTAGATATCACAAAACATAAGAGTTGAAAAAGTAGAGAGAAAATCTGAAGAGAAATGGTAAAATTAAAAGATATCACATACTAAAGTGGTAAAAGAGGTAAGTGCAAATAAGAGCAAGAGAATTCTTCATTTTAACAGTCACAAAAGCAAAAGCTTATGAATTGATGATAACCCAAAGGCTCAATATTTCTACTAACCCAAAAATATGGGTCAATATTTCTACTACCCTTAGTTCTCTCAGGTCACGTTGTAAAACAAGAAAATGTTCCTAAAATAAATTTTGATCAGCGCCATCACTTAACTAAGAAACAATAAAGGAACATCTCTCTCTGAAATGATGGGCATAAACACTTACCCACTGCATCAGCATGAGATAAGTTCTGAAGTTCAATTCAAAGATCATTCAAACTCACTTTCCCTTTGTAAAGATCAAGTAGCTGAGGCACAGTTTTCAGGTATTTGGTGACATATTTTTGACAAAAATCTCCTCCGATCGAGCAATCTAACAAGGTCGACAATTTAATCTCCTTTTGTAGCCCCTTGGAAAGCAATGCACGAGCAATACAGGACCTAGGGATTGTTCTCTTTTCAAGGCTGTACTCGAACACTCCGGGACACACAACAATGTCTATGTCTTGTAACTTCCATGACATCTGGTTTAGAAGAAAGCCGAGAACTTTGCTCATCTTCTCTTTTGAAATGTTCATGATTAGAATTCGCTTCTTAAATACTCCCCAAACTTCATCCCTCGACATTCCAAAACTTTTGAGCAGATTCAATTTTGATTCAAGGATAAATTACACGTATAGTTCATTAACTTTGATGCGTGTCATATTTTGTTCTTGTTTTAGAAATTCGTTTCATATTAATCCCTTAGATTATTGCTTTGTCCTGAAGTATCTATATTTAAAATTGAATTTAACCTTTTCTTTTTAATAATCTCCAATAAACCCCAACTAATTTCAAAAGTTACAAAATCAACCCCAACCTTTCTTCTTCCTCCATTCTCCACCATCCATTTCAGCTCTCCCTCTAGCCCCCTTCACCTCATCCCCCACGCTTTCTCGCCGCAGGTCGTCTCCATCGGCCCACTCCACCATGGATAGACCCATCTAGTATCCATAATCATTGTTCCATGCTCCTGTCAATTCATCATCTTGGCTATAAGTAGAGTCAAGATTGAAAAGAAATGAGGAGATTGAAACCAGGACAAATTTCACAACATCATCGGCCTCTCCACCTCCTTCCCTCTCCAGACCCTTTTTGATATGATCATGGAATGATCAACCACTTGACTTGATCTAGTTTGGAAGATGAACACCAAAACACACTTGATAGTTTCGGCCAAATGCACCTTTTCACTACAAGGTGAAACAATACACTTGAATTGCCAAAGGAGAATGAGATGGATTTAGCACCTCTCAACTACTTGATTGAACAATACTAGATATAAATCTTGAACCAAAATCATTGAACAAGGGAATTGATGTGGTTGTCGATTGCTCGATACCAATTGATGTGGTTGTCAGAATGCTCTGATACCAATTGATGTGGTTCTGGGAGGGTATCCTGGAACACGAGGAGCAGATCTAGCCAACAAAGGAGCAACACGGGATAGGTATGGTTGATGAGGCGGAAATGTCAACAGGTTGACAGATCCGAAATGCATAAAGCAAAAGGATGCGGAAGCTTGTGAAACGAACGGATATGTCCGCTAACTCCTCCTGGATCCTTGCCCGAGGCAAAGATGGTGTGATGCCTTTGGCGACTCCTCCTTCTTGATACCGAAAAGGTCCAAGACAAAGAAAGCCTTCGTTGCCAAAATTGAGGGGGAAGGATGATGGGGCCAACACCTCCTTCTTCCAATGAGAAGGCAATATTGGTCTTAGTAGACTTGTAAAGAAAACATAACAAGAATTGAGTGGAAAAAAGGTAGATAGGTTGAAAAGAGAATCACTCTCAATTTCAAGGAAAAAGGTGAAATATATTGGATGATCGAATTTTCTTGCAAACTAACCTAGACCTCCTTTTATAGGACAAGGAAGCTAGGCATCCAAATCAATTTACAAGTCCCTTCATCTCCACTCTTAATGATGGAAATTAAAAGGAAATGTAAATATGAGAATTTAAAACAATTATTTCTAAATTTATTCTAGGCTAGCTAAAATATATCTAAAAACTAAAATATATCTAAAAACTAAAATAAAATGATAGAAATTCGAGTTGGAAGATGAGAGATGAGTTTTGGCTAATAAATGAGGAGTAAATGATCCTCATTTAAGTGCTCTTGATGGAAGGGCTTCAAGGCTTGTAACTCCTTCTTCACCAATGGTTTATGGATGATTTTGGATGACTCTTGAGTCCTCAAGGCTGTTGAAGTTCGTCCTTGATGAGAAGTGAACAGTTGGAAGCCTTTGAAGTGCATTGAATGCGCCAGCTGGTGTCTCAACAGGTTGAGACATTCGTGAACCATGCTCTTGGGCCAAATTGTCATTTGGTTGAGCCCAAACCGAAATGTTGATAATTGTTTGCACAATTTGAGAATTGGGTTGGCCCAAATTGAGGAGTGCTAGCACTTTTCCTTCATCTTTGTGGATATCTTCACTTTGCTCCTCACACTTTGCAAAACTGTGCATCAACAGGTTGAGAGCTTCCTTAGCCTTCTTGGTTTGACTCATTGTCATAGGTCCATTAAAGGTGGAAGTGTCATAAAAGCCAATGACCTCTTCTTTTGGCATGTGAGCTCTTGGATCATCAAGGTTGCACATGGGTGCATCTAGATCACTTGTCGGTTTCGCGTCGGGAATGGATTGAAGAAGTGAGAGTTCAAACCAAAATACTCTCAAAGGAGTTCAATATTTTTGGTATGGTGAAGTCTAACCACATAGAGGAGGAGAGGATACACACAGAGAAGAACACCAAAGGGTGGAGATTTTAAACTGCATTATCTTACATACACATTTAAACCAATAAATCTGTCACTGGCCAACTGGGAGGGTGAGAGGGGCCAGGGACTAACCTTTTATCCCAAATATGCGCCAATTATGATGCAATATAAACAAAGCATAACTACGTTTGTCCATACTAACCCTTTTCTTTTGCTTCAGTTGACACTGTTATCGGGACATCAAAAGTCATTTCTCACCATGGAAAGAACTAAAATTAACGGATTTCACTCCAAATCCAAAATCAATATTTTAACCACACAACCTGATTTCTTTGATTTCCATGAGTTTAGTAGTGGCTAATAAAGTGAATGCTTCGTTGTTTCAACAAACATAACTCTTTATTAGCAACAACCTTAGGATAATAAAGAAATACTGACACAAAAAAACTATTAGGGCTAAACTATAGAAGTTCAGATACTTGGAAGTGTTCCAACCTGATTTTGGGGCTTATCCAAACCGTGGTGGGAAGGTGGACGATTTTTTTGGATTGAACTCGTGTTGAAAAGGATTTAACAATTTTTTTTTGGAATTGGGTGATCCAACGTGATTAGTGCATATTAATTCATTAGTTTAAAACATTTGGGTTTAAGTGTTAAGTTTAAAACTGTTGGGAGGTGCCTAAATGGTTAAGTTTAAAATTAGGGGTGTAAATAAATTTTTTTAAAACAATTTAGTTACTGATTTTATCACATTTTTCCCACAAATCCGTTTAAGTTAACAGTCAATGGACAGAAAAGGACCATGATGAAGAAAAAACTTAAAAACAGGACTTTATACAAAAAGTTAAAACAAGACTGTAGTGGTAAAATAATTAAAGTTACAGAACTATGAGTGCACTTTACAGAACTATGAGTGCACTTTACCCTATAATTAAAACTTAAAAACAGGACTTTATTGGTACAAAAAGTTAAAACATGAGTATATATAAGGTAAACCAAATTCTAAAATTATAGGTAAAAAAATGTATTACAATTGCTTTCATCGAGTCTCCGTCCCATGAAAAAAATCTATAATTTCATCATTGCTAATGCTATTAAATACACCCTTCTCAATATATGCAATCAAGCAATTCGCACAGGAGTACATGAGCGGCTCAGTAGTTCAACTTTCAAGTTGTATATTAGGTTAGGTTTAAATACATTTAGATCTTGCAAATTTAAAATTATAACACTTGGAACCTTATCTTTTACATTATATTATATAAGTCATCAAAGCATACATATATATACCTTTATTTTATATTAGAGTAAAAATAAAAGTTGGCTACCAATTATAAAATTTGTACAAATATAATGGTTAAATTGTACTCCCTCCGTCCCACAAAGAATGTAGGATTTTTTTGGCACATATATTATGAAAAATGAGAAAAGTAGTGTGTCGACAAAATTACCCTCACGAAAAAGAAAGAAAGAAAAAGAAAATCTTGTGGACACCAATTTTAAGTTGGGTGGGAGGAAAGATAAAATATTGTGGGTTCATGGTGTGAGATAAAAGGATAAAATGGTAAAAATGACGGTAGAACGTTTCTGTTTTAGGAAAATTTACAACCTTTGTCTGGCGACCCAATATAGTAATTTTGACATTTATGGGATGGAGAGAGTAATTCTTACCGAATGTACTTTATTCAATAAAATGATCTTCTTTGTATTTTTCAAAGTTATAAGAATGTTTATTTTTTTCTTTTAATACCTAATTCAAAATATAAAAGTTCATTTTAATTTTAAAGGGTCCAATTAATATATTATATACTCCTCTACTTAGTAGTGGGAGGAAAATATGGATGTTCATGGACACCCCTTGTATACACATGCATCCGCCAGGTGCCAATTGCCTCCACCTCTGACACCAATCACCGTCGCTGGTGGCCGATCGCACGGCCTCAAGTTGAAGGTAGGTCGGCCAAGTTAGACGGTCATGCGGAACTGGCTATTCTAGCTTTTCTTTTGCTCTTCAAGCGGTCTACCAGGGATAGAACTTAGTGTACACCGAGGGAGATGGGGCAGCTGCCACCCCTCAGAGTTGGGGTATAGGGTATATATAATATATATTTTAAGGATGTATGTAATATTAATCCTATCCATCCCCTCTACCCAACCCACAATAAAAATTAAACCCAATTTAATTTAAAGTCCAAATAATTTACCCAATTATCTACACTTAAATTAAAACTCAACCCAACCCACATAAAACCGAAGCCCAATTTAAATTAAAGTCTAGATAGTCAACCCAATTATCTACACTTAAACTAAAACCCAACTCAACCCACTGTCATTAAACCCACATTTATGATGTAATTTCACTCCACTTTTCTATCAACTTTTCCAAATAATGAAAACCAAATATAGAAATTGTTTGTGCTTGAGTACGAACGATTTCATATTCAATTTTGTGAAATGACAAAAAAAAAGGCAAATGTTGAGTAGATGTCACATACAAGTAATAGTTGATTTCTTTGTTTAAAAATATTTACAAAACAAATACATATTTTCACCAAAAAATACGTATTGATAGGTGTTCCAGAGACTTTTAATTTAGATTTACTAATTGATGGTTTTAGAAATCTCAAAGAACGTTGTGTTGAATTTTAAGTATTTTATATATTTATTATTTATGATATTTATCTGGAGTTTGGAGGATTTATTTTTTTTCTATTTATTTGGTTCCATCTATTGATTAACTCAATAAGCTACAAACTCTCCCTCTATTTTAAATTCTCAAATCCGTCACTACGGTCAACTATCCAAGATTTCCAAGTTAAAACATTTGTAAAGGAAGGATAAGATTGTAATTGTACACTAGATTCTAGAATGTGTAGGTTTTTGTAAGGAAGGATAAGATTGTAATTGTACACTAGAATGTGGAGGCTAAGTATGTGTAATTACACATATAACCTTGGTAGACACACTTACAAACAAACATGTCTCGGAAGAACTCGTCGGTTAACGGGAGAATTCAGAAGAACCGGTGCCTCTCTCTCCAGGCCGACCTTATAATCTATCTGAAAAATGGAAGAGAAAAGAAAGGAGCTGCGGTTGCTGAAGCAGGTGAAGCAGAAGGTAATCATGGCGCCGGTACGTGTATAGTAGAGTGAGTGCAGAGTGCTAGAGATTTCGGATGCCGGTGGTTATCGCTACGGGCTCCCACTTGCCCCAGTGCCGCTGGCGGCCACTGCTTAATTTCATTAACCATTTTCGAATTGCTAATTGTTTCTGCACTTTAACTTTGATTTTATATGCAGATCAGCAATGATGGTTCTGGGCACATCATTATCTTCTCACGCCCGCTGCCCAAAACGGCCATCACGAAAGAGATCAACGTCGACGGCGAACTTCTCCAACGCTTTGCAGGAGCTGCCGCCATCACCGCGAACAATAGCTTTGAAATTCTGATTCGTTACCGAAACCGAACGTATCCGGTGACTTGTAGGAGCCGCCTGACAGGGACGTACAATAAATGGGTTCTTGCGTTTGGGTGGCTGAACCTGGTTCGAGCCAACGACTTGCACGCCGGCGATATAGTGACCCTGTTCAAGCCAACGAAGATTATTAATCAGAGAGGTGGTAATTATGATAATCTCTTCGTCATGGAAGACGTTTCAGCTGGCGAACTGGGAGCTGCAGAGGCTCTGCTCCAGCTGAGTAACACTGTTCCCCCATGAAAGTGATGCAGTTGTGGTGCTTTCTGTTTCTGTTGCTGCTGTTGTTTGTGCATCAGGTATCCGACTTTTACCTTTTCATGTTTCCATTATAATTCATAATAATTAATCTGTTAAGGTTTTAACAGAAACTCTAACACTATTAATTGTTAATTAATTAATGTTGTGGAGACAAGAGGTAAAGAAAATAGTAGGACAGTAATCCATATTGCCAGTAGTTGTTCTCCCATAGGTGCTTCATTGTTGGGAGGAAACTTTAGGTGGTTGGAGAAATTGTTTAAAATGGGAGAGATTAGAGAACTTAGAAAAGAGGAGGCTACTTGTATTATTGAGTGCTTCTAATTTTTTTTGGCTTAATACAAACACAAAGAGAGCACCCCTATTTATACTAGTGACATTACCCAACCAATGGTGAGGATTTTACCATCACAGCTTTAATCCAATGGCTAGGATTAATTCTCTAGACTATTCTAGTCTTCTAGATATTTCCTAAGACTTATCTAGAGAAATATCTTCTAAATAAGATTTCTCTAGAAATTGGGCCTCTACTTTGGGTTTTACAACAAATCTATTTTGGGTTTTAACCAACTAAAACCCAAATCAAGTTTATAATTCAACACCCCCCCTTAAACTTGATTTGTTACTCCAATCGAACTTCTCAACCTTCTGAAGTCTTCGCGCTTGAGAGGTTTGGTAAAGATATCAGCTACTTGATCATGAGACTTCACGTACTCCAGTTGTACGTCCTTTCTAGTGATGCACTCTAATATAGTGATAGCGTGTATCAATGTGCTTACTTCGATCATGGAAGACTGGGTTCTTGGCCAACGCTATTGCTGACTTGTTATCCACAAAAATCTTGGTCGGCTCTTCTTGTGGCAAGCTCAACTCCTTCAACAGATTTCGTAACCAAATTGCATGACAAACACATGAAGTAGCAGCCACGTACTCGCATGTGGAAAGAGTGACAATTGGTTGTTTCTTTGACATCCATGTGAACGCCGTGTCTCCCATGTAGAACACGAAGCCACTTGTACTCTTGCGGTCATCCATATTTCCACTCCAATCGCCATCGCTATATCCAACAAGCTTGTAATCGTTAGAAATAGAATAATGCAAGCCAAAGTTTATTGTACCTTTGATATAGCGAAGAATCCTCTTTGCCGCCTTTAAATGAGTTGTTGTTGGATTCTCCATGTATCGACTGACAACTCCAACTGCATATAGAATATCAGGTCTTGTGCAAGTTAAATATCGCAGACTTCCGACCAAGCTCTTAAAAAGTGTTGGATCCACCATTTCTCCTTCATCGTATTTTGACATCTTGATTCCACACTCCATTGGCGTGTCAACTGGATTAGAGTCATCCATTTTGAACTTCTTGAGTACCTCCTTAGCATAGCCTTCTTGAGTGATTAGGATGCCTTTGTCTTTTTGTTTCACTTCAATGCCGACGTAGTAAGACATGAGCCCAATATCCGTCATCTCGAACTCCTTTGTCATCTCTTTCTTAAATTCGCTAAACATGCTTGGATTGCTACCTGTGAAGATCAAGTCATCTACATACAAGCATACAATCAATATATCATTATTTTGGATTTTGATATAAAGTGCATGCTCGTATGGACACTTGATGAAGTTTCTCCCTTGGAGATATTTGTCAATTCGAGCATTCCAGGCTCTTGGAGCTTGCTTCAATCCGTAGAGTGCCTTTTTTAGCTTCAAGACCTTGCCTTCTTCTCCTTTCACTTCATAGCCTTGAGGTTGCTCAATGTAGACTTCCTCTTCGAGGACTCCATTTAAGAATGCAGATTTGACATCCATTTGATGTATCCTCCAATTGTTTTGAGCTGCCAATGAAATTATTAGTCTAACAGTTTCTAGTCGAGCAACAGGAGCAAATACCTCATCATAGTCGATGCCCGCTCTTTGGTAGCCTTTTGCCACCAATCTCGCCTTGTATCTTTCAACTTCTCCTTTGGCGTTCTTCTTTGCTTTGTACACCCACTTCACACCGATTGCCTTGTGCCCTTTAGGAAGTGAAACTAACTCCCATGTGTCATTCTTCTCGATCGCCTTTATCTCTTCATCCATAGCATTTCTCCAATTCTTCTTTTCCATAGCTTCTTGAAAGTTCATGGGCTCACAATCCATAAATAGGCAAAAGAGAGTAAGATTGTCTTGGTTTTGGTTACCTCGTAAAGTTCTTGTAGGCTTTTAAAACGTGGAGTCTTTTCACTTGAGCTTTCGTCTCCTTGAGAATTTTCGGCTGGTGAAGGCTGGTGGAGTGTGAGCTCCTCTCTTGTTTGTTCTAGATCTTCTTCTTGAGTGTGGAAAGAAGTTGTAGTCTTCATTATGTGTGCTCCAATCCCATTCTCCTTCTTCATCGAACCACGACATCTCGACCGATGATTGTCTTCCCGTATCGGGATTGTAGAGCTTGTAGCCTTTGGAGTTGATGTCGTAGCCAATGAAAATGTACTTCTCACTTTTGTCATCTAACTTGCTTCGCTTCTCGTCCGGTATGTGTCGTGAGCTATGCTTCCAAAGACTCTTAGGTGGGAAATACCGGGCTTCCTTCCACTCCATGCTTCTTGTGGTGTTTTTCCCAGGACGCTTCTTGTCGGAGATCGGTTTGCTAGGTAAACCGCGCACGCAACCGCTTCCGCCCAAAATTCCTTTGGCAGCCTCTTGCTTTTGAGCATGCTCCTCGTCATTTCAAGAATTGTTCTATTCTTTCTTTCTGCTACTCCATTTTGTTGGGGGGACCTTGGCACTGTCAGTTGTCGTCGAATTCCATTATCTTCACAAAACTTTTGGAATTCTTTTGATGTGAACTCTCCTCCACGATAGGATCTCACGGCTTTGATCACAAGGCCACTTTCCTTCTCAGCATGGGCTTTGAACTTCTTGAAGTTCTCGAACACCTCTGATTTCTCCTTCAAAAAATATACCCATGTTTTTCTTGAAAAATCATCGATAAAGAGAAGGAAATAGTTACTCTTACCAAGTGATCTTGGCTTAATTGGACCACACACATCAGTGTGTATGAGTTCTAGCGGCTTTCGAGCTCTAGAGTTCGACTCCTTAGGAAAGCTCATTTTGAATTGCTTTCCAAGTAGACATCCTTCGCACACTTGATCGGGGTGGTTGATGCAAGGTAATCCTCTCACCATATCCTTCTTGGAGAGCAACTCCAATCCTCCGAAATTGAGATGTCCAAACCGAAGATGCCAAAGCCAAGCCACATCTTTGTAGCACATCTTGAGACATTGTGCGGCGTCATTTTGTATGTTGAGCATGAACATTCTGTTTCTTGACATCGGTACCTTAGCAATGAGGTTGCTTCCATTGTCTCTTATAGAAAGGTTATTATCTTTCAATCGGATATCATAACCTTTCTCTAAGAGTTGTCCTAGGCTCAAGATGTTACTCTTCATGCTTGGCACGTAGTAAACGTTTGAAATAAGTTGATGCTCTTCATTCTTTAATCGGATTAGAACATTACCTTTACCTTTCACCGCCACCTTTGATTCGTCTCCGAAAGCCACGTTGCCCTTGACTGATTCATCAAGCTCCACGAACATGCTTTTTCTTCCGCACATATGGTTGCTTGCACCGCTGTCTAGGTACCATTGATTCTCCTCGCCTCTTCCATTATCCTTGTACGCCAACAATAAGGTACCATCTTCTTGATTTCTTTCTTCAACGTAGTTGGCCTTCTCTTCGACTCTATTGTTGCTAGGAGCTTTACATTCCGAAGCATAATGTCCAAATTTCTCACAATTGTAGCATTTAACACGTGATTTGTCATACCTTGATTTTGGATTTCCTCTCCACGACCACTTCTTGAGCTTTCTCCTCTGTAGTTGTTGTTGACGTTGTCATCATTGGGCCTCCAACCTCGTCTATGCCCATGTCCACGACCTCGTTCTCGACCGCAACCTCGTCTTTGTTGATTTCGACTGATTTCTTCTTTTGTTGAATCAACCCGCATCTTAAGTACTTGCTCCACGATCTCTTCCTTCTTCTTTTTCTTCTCTTCATAAGCTTGCAACGAGCCGAGAAGTTGTTCCATCGTCATGGTCTCCAAGTCTTTTGTCTCTTCAATGATAGCAACAATATGTTCGAATTTTGGATCTAAAGATCTAAGAATCTTCTCCATAATTCTTACATCATCTAACTTCTCTCCGTTTCTTTTTAGGTCATTAGTAACTGTTAAAATTCTTGAGAAATAATCGGAAACAAGTTCTCCTTCTTTCATATGCAAAGCTTCAAACTCTCCTCTTAAAGTTTGAAGACGTACCTTCTTAACTTGATCGGCTCCCTTGTATGAGATTCAAGCTTCTCCCATGCTTCCACAGGCCGTCTTTGCTCTGAAACCTTCTCAAACGTATCTTCATCTAATCCTTGATAGATTAGACAGAGAGCCTTCTTGTCTCTCTTCCTTAAGTCTCTCAAACTATCCCTTTGAGTTTGAGATAGACTTCCTTCATTCTCCGGTTCGGTGAGACCTTTCTCAACGATCTCCCATACGTCATGTGCCCCAAGGAGAGCAATCATCCTTATGCTCCAATTGTCATAGTTGCTCTTGGTGAGCATCGGAACTTGGAAGGGAATGCCGCTAGTCGCCATCTCGAGGAGGATCTTCAGGGCTCTGATACCACTTTGTTGGGAGGAAACTTTAGGTGGTTGGAGAAATTGTTTAAAATGGGAGAGATTGGAGAACTTAAAAAGAGGAGGCTACTTGTATTATTGAGTGCTTCTAATTTTTTTGGCTTGATACAAACACAAAGAGAGCACCCCTATTTATACTAGTGACATTACCCAACCAATGGTGAGGATTTTGCCATCACAACTTTAATCCAATGGCTAGGATTAATTCTCTAGACTATTCTAGTCTTCTAGATATTTCCTAAGACTTATCTAGAAATATCTTCTAAATAAGATTTCTCTAGAAATTGGGCCTCTACTTTGGGTTTTACAACAAATCTATTTTGGGTTTTAACCAACTAAAACCCAAATCAAGTTTATAATTCAACATTCATATCTCCCAGTCCGCCTATATCAATGAGTACTACTTACATGTCGACGTTTTTTCAATCTTTCTCTTACATTTTAAAAT
Organism: Stellera chamaejasme; assembly: GCA_024586325.1. NCBI lineage: Eukaryota > Viridiplantae > Streptophyta > Magnoliopsida > Malvales > Thymelaeaceae > Stellera > Stellera chamaejasme. Next base: position 5,238,260 of record CM044986.1, read on the forward strand.
TTGTTAGTATTTAGGTTTAAGCCTTGTACAAGTCACATTTAGGTCATAAAAGCATTTGATAGTGTTAATCCAATTACCGAAAAATGTTCCAACTAAATAAACTAATTTATAATTTTAGCCTAAAATCAAACAGCTTCTTCGAAACCCCAAAATGCTTACCCAATAAAGATGCCAAAAAAATACACAAAAAAAAAACATTTTAAATAGTTATGTTTATTTTTCAGCATTTAATCTATGTTTTGTTTTTCTTCAACATTTTTCTATATAAAGTTAAGTAACTTATATACATAAGATAAATCAATGTGTCTAGTTAAAATATTTTCATTTTTTTAGAAAATTATTTCTATCAAAAAATTGAGTTAAACAAAAAATTTGTAAACATAACAATTAAATAGGGAGGGAGTATCAAGAGGGAAAAAAGAAGCAACATTTCTGCCCAAACTATACTCCCTCCACCCACCATTAATTGAAACATTTGACTTTTTCATGTTTTAAGGTTAAATACTATTTGACTCAAATTTTAATAAAGATAAATAGTGGAAAAAATTAATACGAAAAGGGGTAATTATATTCGGTTTTAACCGAAACCGAATAAACAAATAATATCGGTATTCGATTATGGCAGTTCATAACCGAATTAATGTATATAACTGAAATAAATTTGGTTAATTAACAGAAATTAATTCGGTTAACCGAGCCTTAGGCATAAATATGTATCATCTTTAAAATTTTAGGGGTTGTAGGACATGGAAATATGTGACAGTAATATCCCAACAATTCTAATTTAGAGTCGTCGGCAATCGTTTGGTCCTAGATCGATTGGAAATCTGAAAAATGGTCTGCAAGAGATTTGCTTTTGATAGTCGGTTACGAAAATTTTGAACTCCCAAACTGGTAACACAGGTTTTTTTTGATGAATTTTTCTTGATTTTAGAAAAATAAAATGAGAAATTAACCAAAAAAATTAAAAGCATTGAAATATTATAAATAATTTATATGCTTATAAAAAAGTCAGAAAAAAAAAACTCAGTCATAGAACTATAAGAATTTAGAAGGGATAAAGGGTAAAATTGTCATCAACCTTCATCCTTTTTTTAGTGGTTAAATTGTCATCAACTTTTATTTAAGGGTAAAGTTCTAAAGAGGATGATTGGCGTACGTAGGGTTGTAAACAAGCCGAGCCGAGTTCGAACTGTGCTCGGCTCGAAACTTTTTGATCGAGCTCGACTTTGGTTCGATAGCTCGACGAGCCTTCATGATGCGGGCTCGAACTCGGTTCGATTGATTGCTCGAGTTCGGCTCAATTGCTCGTGAGCTGCTCGAAACGTGTCAATAATTATTCAAACTACGCTTTAGTTCGGCTCGATAGTTGCCCGAAATCTGATACTTTGTAATTTTAGTCTTGATGCTTTATAATTTTAGTCAACTAGGTCGTACTACTTTCAAATTACTCATTATACTTTATAATTGTAGTAAATTAGGTCCTACTACTTTAATTATTTACATATGAATTGTCCTAGGTTCGTTTTAGTATGTATTGCATGATAACTCGATAAGCAATCGAATCGAACTCATCTCAACTTGAACTCAGCTCAATAAAACTATTGAGCCCTGAACTCGGCTCGAACTCGAACTCGAAGCTCGATAATACATTACTCAATAACACGCGACCCGAGTTCAAGCTCGAGTAAGTTCGATAACGGCTCGCTCATTTACAGCCCTAGGCGTCGTGGCTTAATGGAGCTGTTGGTTTTTATCTACATGGAATAGCAGTATGAATTAGGGTAGTCTAGGCTCGTTTGAAATTGGGTATCTATAAACGTTGAGGTGTAGAACACTTTCTAGGGTTTGGTGGACATCTAATTGCCAATAGAATCGAATAGATTGAGAGGTGGCCTAACGTAATTCGCTCCAAGAAATAAGTTTTGATGGAAATCCCAATCAATCGCCACAGGCGATAATCTCTGATTCCGGTGATGATATTTTTGCTCACGGTACGAATTGTAGTTGTGGTGAAAAGGTAGAGATGAAGATTTCTTGGACTTTTAAGAACCCGAGTAGGAGGTTTATTCTATGCCCCGTAGGAGGTGTGTCTTTTAAATTCATGAATTTTAAAGACTTTTTAATGGCACATTCGCCCAATCATCCTCTTTTGTGGTACTTTTACCCTTTAATGAAAGATTGATAAAATTATAAAATTTTGAAAGATTAGTGGTAATTTTACCTTTTCTCCCCAATTTAGATCTACATAATGAATTAATGATGATAATATTACATAAAATAAAATGCTTATTTATTATTTACTCCCTTAAACTATGTTGACTCGACTAGTTTAATATCTGGATTTTGACTCGTTGTGACTCTGTTCCTAAACTATTCATGTCAAACACTTTGCCTCTTTAAACATCTCAATGTTAGTTGACCAAAGGAAAAATACCAATTTTGGATCTAATAGCTTTCTAATCTATGCATGAAGACACTAAGAGTCCGTTTAGTTGTAGAAAAAATTTCATTCTCATTTTTCTTTATAAATACTTTGGTATATAACTAATTATATATTATTTAATAATGAAAAATAAGGTTTTCTAAACTTTAGAAAACGGGTAAAGTACACTCATAGTCCTGTAACTTTAATTACTGCACCACTACGGTCCTATTTTAACTTTTTATACTAATAAAGTCATGTTTTTAAGTTTTCTTCATCTTTGGCTGTCCTTTTCCATCCATTGACCATTAACTTTAACGGGTTTGTGGGAAAATGATAAAATCGACAACTCAATTGTTTAAAAAAATTATTTACACCCCAAGTTTTAAACTTAACCATTTAGGCACTCCCCAACAGTTTTAAACTTAACACATTAACCCAAATATTTTAATTAAGCCCAACAACACCAAGCCATCGTCAGGCCGCCGCAACCGCCATGACGATCGCCGCTGCACGGAAAATGCGAAACCCGAAAAATAGCCAAGAATGTAGATCGAGGCCTAGGACCGCCGGGTCTTGGCCCGGGGCCGGCGAATCGTGGCCCCGGGCGGCGAATCGCTGGCGAGGCCAAGAAACGACGACACAGGGCCGCGATTCGCTGGCATGGGTTTACGATTCACAGGCCTGGGGCAGCGATTCGCCAGCCTTGGGCCACGATTTGGCAGCCGTAGGTCGCAATTTGGAGGCCCTAGGCTGGGATCCGGTAGTCCTAGGCCCCGATCTACGTTCTCGTATATTTATTTTAGTTTTTTGGCATTTTCGGCGGTGTTCGGCGATGGTGGTTGTTCAGTGGCGACGGCGGCGGCCCGATTGTGCCTGGGTGTTGTTGGGCTTAATTAAAATATTTGGGTTAAAGTGTTAAGTTTAAAACTGTTGGGGAGTGCCTAAATGGTTAAGTTTAAAACTTGGGGTGTAAATAAATTTTTTAAAACAATTGAGTTGATGATTTTATCATTTTTCCCACTTATCCGTTAAAGTTAACGGTTAATGGACGGAAAAGGACCATGGATGAAGAAAAAACTTAAAAACAGGACTTTATTAGTACAAAAAAATATAAGAGGACCATAGTGGTACAATAATTAAAGTTACAGGACCATCGGTGCACTTTACCCTTTAGAAAAGTAGTATTAAAATGGAAACCTTTAAAACAAGATTTTCCATTTTAACACATGAGTTTTCTAGAGTTTAGAAAACAAGGTTTTCGACTCATTAATAGTTAGTCATAGATTCAAATATTTACAAAGGAAATTGAGAATGAAAAAATCGGAAAAATCTTCACAACTGAGTGACCTCTATCCCCTTAAACCATCTTATCTCTAGACACCCGCCGAAGCAGATATAACAAGGTTTTCCTCATCAGTTGTGACGAAAATTCACCATGTATGTGAGAGACTGAAAACCCTTCTCCTCTCGCCGCCACCGTCATCTCTTCCCCTCTGTCCCCCATATTCCAAATTCTCACCCTCCTTTAAAGCTCACATAGCTTAGTTGCTTTCTACCTTCCTAGCGCACGTTTCCAGAGCTGTCTTGCTTTAACAACGTTCTCTCCTCTTCTTCCACCACCTCTTCGAGTGGTGTTAAGCCTTCCAATTTTTCTCTATTGATTTTCTCTTTCATTTCAGCCCATACCGGTTTTTCCTCCTACAGATACCCCCGACGAATTTCGCCGGCTTTTCCCCTCCCATCTACCGCAATTTTTCAACTTGGTCTACAAATTTTTTGACTTCCTCTCCAAGTTTCGGTCATGGATGCTCTTGGCGCCAACCTTGCAGGACTCCACCTTTCAATGGAGGAAGAAGAATCACTCTAGCATACGGGCGATCCTTGATCTGTCTGCAATTTTTAATAATTGATATGATCATTCAGACTTTCTATTTTCTATGGTGGTGGACCCTATTAGTTTGTTCAATTAATTTCGTTTTAGAATTGAATTTTGTTGGATTTCTAGAGCTTGCTAATCTTATGCAGGAACCGCTCTCATTCTTCCATCTAAATCTTTGCCGTAATGTGCAGTTCCATTTTACTTGACAACATATTAAGGATACTAGAAGCTCGCACTATTCATCTGTTAAATCGTCATGACGATTTTGGTGCGGATAACCTTTTGAGTTGGAGATGAAGCAATGAAAGTTGTGTCTATATGATTTTAGTGAGTTTTCAGATAGCTTTGTCAGCGTTTTGCTCAGGTTTAGTTGCGTTTTTCAAACGCTTTGTTACTTTTGGTTCATGGTTTGTTTTATTTGATGTTTCAGCTAATAAAATAAGCCTATTTGTTTTTTTAAAGGTTTTCCTCATCACTTTTTGTTTTTCTTTGTTTTCCTTTTCATAATCACAAAGCTATCATGCTTTTAGAGTAGTAAGCTTTCACTTCAGAAGTTCACTCCAAACACTAACAAACAAAATATTTCAAAGCCTAACACGCCAATCAACTCCAATACAACAGAAGAAGTAAAACGATTCTGAGAGCAGAGATGAGTAGAGCACCATTGCATCTCCCTTTAACCTTAAAACAAATCAAAGGGATTTATGACCCATGGGACGAGTTACCGTCGGAGGACTAAAGTGCTTAAATTTACGTAGTTTTAGAGACTTAATCACAATGAATCAAAACCTAGACTAAACTGCCCAAAGTAATATAGTTCAAGGGAGTGAATGATAAATAAGTTAAAACAAAAAGGTTTAGATCTAGTGCCTAAAACGTCAATTGTAAAACCTGCTGACTGACTTGTCTTGTCTGTAAAACAAACCAGGGACTAAAACATAAATTTACCTAAACTTGGGAGTTGACCACCATACCTTCGAATCGTAAGCGCCCCGGATTTTCTTCGATCCGATCAGCGATGCCTAGAGGGTTAAGCAGCGGGCTGTGGCACAGGTTGCCTGCGTCAACAAACGGAGCAGCGCTGGAGGGTTAAGCGGCTGGAGGTGGCTACAAGAACTGGGCGCAAGTGACGGCCGGCGGTGTAGCATCAGCGGCGGGTTTTCTGGCGGCGTTGAGCTGGCAACGGAAGAGAGCGGCGAGAGGAACGACAGAGTGCGGGCGGCCGGTAGCGGTGGATTCCGGACGACGGGAGTTTTGAGTGCGTGGAAGACGACCGTGGATTTGCCGGCCGGCCTCGGCTAGAGGAGGAGTGGTCGATCGAGTAAGGGCCGCCAGCGATGAATGGAACTGAGGACCAAGCATGGGCCGGCAACTCCGGTGATCTTCATCTTCTCCTCTCCACTCTTTTCTAGATCTCACAGCTTGCTGCTTGTTTTTTTCTTTTCTTTTCTTTTTCCTCGTTTTTTTCCTCTCCTCTTCTACCATCTTTCTCTTGTAACTTTTCTTGCCGATTCTCTCTTCTTCTCTGTTTCCTTCATTATTCCCCCCTCCAGTTTGCTATTTTATAAAACAATTTGATAAGGTGACCCTCGACAACCAACCATTACCAACCATTTAGAAAATTAGCCTATTAATATATATATATATATATATATATATATTTGTAAAAAATGTTTTCTTGATTAATTTAATACTTTTAAAGTTATTATAGCTATTTCAATTAACAAATCTTGTAAAAAAAGTATAAGTTGTTTAACCTAATTATGAAGTTGGGTTTTTTACAGATACCATTAATCACCAATTCTACTGATGTATAATAAAAATTAACATAAAAAGTGAAATTTTAACTAGAAAAAAAAACTTATAATAACTCAAACAAATATTAAATTATTCATAAAACCCTTTTGCACTTTTTTAACATCTAAATCACCAATTCTTTCATCAATAGATAAAATTTAATAGTTTATATGTAAATGATAAATAAAAATCCCTATATATTTTATAATATTTTTAAGTTTTTTTTAAAGAAATCTTTCAAGTGAAAATTTGATTCAAACACAAATTCAGAAGTCAAATTTTATAGTATGTTTTCAGGGACCAAATTAAAGGAGTATATACTCCATCCGTTCCCAAATAATTCTACACTTTGTTTTTGTTGTTTTACAATATTTAATCTATGATTTTTTTCATGAGTGTTTAGACATTTAAAGTTAATAATTTATATGCATATCATAATTTGAAGTATAAACATTCTAAATATATCAAACATTTTTGAAACTCAATTTTTTAAAACTTGTTATTTTTGTTAAAATTTGAATCAAACATTGAATCTTGAAACAATAAAATTAAAGTGTAGAATTATTTGGGGACGAAAGAGTATTATATTGTTTACTAGTAAAATCACCTCGCGAGGTGAAAGCTTCTATGACTAGTTTTCAATTTGTAGAAACTTCTTTACAACTAAACTAAACGGACCCTATTTCACCACCTCGTGCATCTTGTTAGGATCATGTAATTCAACCAGAATCCTAGCATATTCCAATCTAGACCTCTGAACAGTAGATTGATCAGCCATTAACTCTTCCTATGACACTGACAAATTTGCTGAGCAATTTGGGAGTCCAAAACCATAGTTTAGGATTAGGTAATCTGATGTGAATCCGACCGGAGGGGTCGGAGAGGATCTAGTTTGCTTGCCAGTGGTGGTGTCGGTGGAACATGGATTTTGCCAATTCCCCCTCTCTCATCTTGTGAGAGCAAAGACAATGTTTTGTTTTCGCTATTATCTCCTCACTCATCTTGTGAGAGCAAGAATAAAGTTTTGCCTCTTCCATGGATGCGCCTTGAACTACTATCATCCGCGTGAATCAAAATCATAGTATTTTTGCTCAAGGGTGGCAGTGAAAATCGATGATGGTAGAAGATGGGGCCACCTCCTCCATTCTCTTGGAATGAAAAAAATGGTCTTAATAAACAAAAGGAAACTTTAGAGTGGGAATGAAAAATGTAGGATGGTTTTGGTGGGAGAATTTTCTCACCATGGAGAAGCAAATTAGTTTCACAAAATTTCACATTGTATAAAGTTGTTCTTTAGGTAAGGGCCTTAGGCACATATTTATAGCCTAATTGCACCTAGAATATGCTAGGAATATCCTAAGTTCTCACACTTCACACATATGACTAAATAAATAAAAAGAAATATAAAATAACAAATAAATAAGTCATAATGTGCCAAATTTATGTCCTAACCTATTTGACACTTAATGTAGAAGTTTCTGGATGTTTAGGAGTTAATTTGGAGGTTACATCAACAACGATAACCGTTTGGAATTCGATGAGTTGCCCAGGCTTCGACTCAACATGTTGAGCAATATTGTTTTCTCCATAACTTGAGTTTCCGAACTCCGATTGAGATGATTCAAACGTCATTCTTCTTCTCTTGAAATAGGCATCAACATGAGATCACTAGGATCAAATGGTTTGACTTATGATTGGTTTGGATTTCACATCATAATCTTAACCACATCTGAGCCAATCAAACAAATCCTTGCTTATTTGCATTCCGGATTCATATCAATTGAGTAAGAGGGGATGGTTGAAAATGAAATAGGTCAAGGACTCATAAATGTTACAAGGGTCGTCATTCGAGTGAAATGTGAAGAGAAACACGCCATTCTGCTTCACAATCGTAGGAGAACAACACTCTTCCATTGCGCCTTAACAAATCGATCCATATGCATCCAACTGACCTTCGTTCCCATGATGCATCCGACAAGAGTATGCTTCGAATTGCGAGACTCATCCAAAATTTCTTCATCAGAGAATACAACTTCCTCAGCCGAAACAACACCGGGATCTAGTTCCAGAACGAAATTTGGATTTTGATGCACTTTAATACCTTCATTCCTCAATTTCTTAGCCTTATCTTCCGCCGTAACCTGCTCAGACCACCGAGAACAACCCTTGCCACTCGCTAGACCAGTAGCCGCAGTAGGAGTCGTATGTGGTTGAGAGAGAACCGATGATTGTGTAAGAACAACATCTTTGGGAAGGAGAAGCCTCTTGCTCCACAATCTACGATCCAAGGACTAAATTCTCAGTAATCGGTTCAAAAAATTCAGAATCAGAGTCCAAATCAAACTCATCCACTTTGTGACAGGTGAACTCTGTCCCTCGAGCTCTTTTCTCTGCCTTCATGGCCAAGTTAGCGTACCTGGACATTGTTGTCAGCGGCGTTGACGATCTTCCTCGTCTTGGCCATCGGAGAAAAAAGACGACTTGGGGAAAGAAACGTGGTCGCGGGTTCGTTTCCGACAGACCCAAGGCCTCCAACGCGAGTCGAGGCTCATATATAACATTAATGAAAACCCTGTCACTATGATGGGTGAGTTCATAAACCGTGCAACTCGATTTATGAACTATGAAGAGATCAACAAGCCCTACCAGCGGCCTTCTTCTAGTGACCACAACAGGAAATACGATAAGGGGTCCATCTCCTCGAAATACCCCTCCTCGACACCCATTCCTAGGGGTGTTGATCCTCATCCACCACTATGTGACACCCGCACCAATATTTCGCTCCTCTTGGAAAAGCAGAACAATGTCCACAAATGGCCTCAACCCATCCAGTCCAAAACCACCAAAGGTTTTGACAAATTATGCCTATACCACAAGGATCGTGGACACGATATCGAGATGATCGAGCAGGAAAAGCTCAAAGAATTCTTCGCTCACTCCATCTCTCCCTAGAAAGACCCCCCAAAGGAGCGCAAAAGAGATGAGGACTCCGATGACCGCGACAAGGCACGCAGGCGTCACAACAGCCCCCGATGACACAACCTCCCGCCACCTCCACCAGTGGGCACGATCCACATGTTGATCAAGTCCGAAGGCACCTCCAGCAGGAAGCGCTACGCAAGAGAAATCCTCCAGATCGACCACCAAGAGGAGAATGTCATCTACCGCACTAACGGGACAAAAGTCGTTTACCCCCATTCCGACCCACTGCTGATTACGACACGAATTGCTCGAGAAACTCCGGTGTATATTGACACAGACACAAATACTAGTGTCATCTTCAGGGACATGCTCAAGAAACTCGAGATACACATGTCCACAATCAGGCGCAGCTCCGGTCCGACCTTCGGCATTGGCCGGGACATCGTTCCAACAATGAGTTGTTAACCTCCCCTCTGCCTTCAACGCCATCATCGACTACCCAAGCCAGGTGGACTTCCACATGCGAAGTGACATTTTCTCACTCATCGTAACTTTTGAAACACCTCGGGGAGATGCACACATTTACATCAACCATCGTTCCTCGATGAAAACCTACGTGGCCACACTGGGTTCTACCATCGGCCCACAAAGTTCAAACGCCAGCCACGACCTGATGGAATCTGCATCCAGCCTCGCCTCAGTGACTTCACGGATGAAGTTGAAGTCGTCCCAGGCAAAAAATTCAAAATCGGAAGGGAGCTCAAGCAAAATTAGAAAGTCGACCTCATCGACCTTCTCAAGGCCAACATAGAGGTCTTTATGTGGGAATTGAAGGATTTACCGGGAGTAGACCCCACTTTGATCACCCACAAACGTAATGTATTCCAGGATTCCAAACCGGTAAAAAAAAGAGGGATATAACCCCTTCCAAAAAATAATTTGTAAAAGAGGAGGTTTCCAAACTCCTCGGGGCTAATATAATAAAGGAAGTTCAGTACTCAGAGTGGCTAATATAATTTGTAAAAGCATGACTTTAGATGACCACCTATTGGACCTCGAGGAAACATTCCAATCATTTCTTCTAGATTCTCAAACCTCCACCTCGAGCAGAAAATCCATAACTCAATTTATCCAATTTACCAAGCCAATTTAAATTCCTCTTGAATTTTGGAATCGCCAAGTATCTTGGTACTTCCATCATGAAACTTGATCTTCACACATGACACGACCAATCCCTTCAATTCTTTCTTCTCCACCATTAGCCAAATAATTTTGCTTATCATATGGCTCAGATTTTGTGAACCATTCCTTCTTGGAACAAACAAGTTTCGAACAAGCTGAATCAAATATCCACATCTTCTGAATCTCTCTCTTTAACCTCTTGCACCATTAAAAATTCATCACTACTCGTATAATCTTCCATTAAGCCAGCATCACCTTTGTCTTCTTCTTTCTTTTTATTTCCTTTCCGCTTCGTCTTCAAAAAATCTTCCATATCTTCTTTCTATCTTAGGCAATATGCTTTGATATGCCCCAACTCCTGACAATACTAAGATTCAATTTTGTTGCAATCCTTCCTCGGTTTGAACTCGATCTTCCTCTCAAATCGCTTCTTCCTCTCCAACTATTTTTCTCTCACTCCATCACAACTGCATCACTATATTCTTCCTTTTCCTCAAACGTCCGAACTTGATCATGCTCCAAAAGCACTGTAGTCACATCTTCTAACTTCAAAGTTTCTCTTCCAACCATCAATGGAGTCACAACCGGCTCATAAAATTTTGATTAAGAATTAATCAAAATTATAGCTTTACCTTCTTCCTTGATTTTCTCACCAATACTTTCAAGCAGTATAACCAATCTATTAAACTCATTCAAGTGCACAACCAAACCGGTGATCTTTCATCTTCAAACTATATAATTGCTTCTTTAAATACAACTTGTTAGTAATGGATTTTGACTTGTACATACCTTCAAGATTTGCCATCAAGCTCGTTGGAGAGGTCTCGTTCAACACATCATACTAATTGTGGTGCAAGAGCCAATCTAATCGTGCTTACGGCAATTTTCTGCATCTCTTTCCACCTGTCATCTTTAATTTCATCTGGCTTTGTTTTCTCGAACACACTGCCAAACTTTTGTTGCATGAGCCCGTCTTTCACCATGTACTTCCAAAGACTGAAATCACCGGAACCATCAAAACAATCAATAGGAAAATTGTCCGACGTTCCAGCCATCGCGAACCTTGCTCTGATACCACTTGTTAGGGTTTGGAAGCGTGGGCAAACACAAACATTATATTTTTCACCGTGACGATTCTACAGCTTCTTCCACTATCAATCTTGATAAACAATTACAATCACCAATTCTCTCAACTCTCACAAAACACTCCACCTAGATTAGTAACCACCGGCTAATCACACAAACGAACCTCACACACACAAAAACTACACGACCAACTCTCACACCTTGCAGATATGACACTTACAACGAGCGGCTATCTCAGCCAACCCGAAACAACTCGGCCAACTCCTAAATCCAACAACGCACACTATATAGAATAACAAAGAAACCTAAATCCTATACTAATTTGGACTACCAAACCGCCTACCTTCTCCCATTTCCGAATCAAACTCTAGTTCTTTAACTTGTCTTAATTCCTAAACTTGTCATAATTTTAAGTTTACTCAACTTCCATTATTAGATAATTTTAGTCACATACCTAACAGATGACCCCGATTCGAGGTCGCTCTTTTATGACTACTCGACTAATGGCCCCACTACGTATGTAATGGGATGAGGGTAGGGGAAACCCACTACCTTTTCCATTACTATGGTGGCGAGGTAGCCTGCAACCCTCCTTGTTACTTTTTAACCCGTTTCTTTCATTTTCACCGTCGCCAACCTACTACCATTAGTAGGGGGCTTAGTAGCGGGATGCCCCTTACTCCTAAGCCACATAGGGACTGCCAGTTGACACAACTGATAGCGCCCCACCGCCACACTAGCCCGCTGCCATTTGTTTTTGTTTTTACAATTAATTTTCTTATTTTGCAACATTTAATATATGGAATAAATATTATAATTAATATTTTTTATAAATTGGAAATAAAAGCAAAAATAATAATGATTATGAATTAACCAAATGTAGCTTTTACAATAAAAAAACATGATAAATAAAATAGTTTTTACAAAAGTATCTTACGGGGTTGGTAAATGGAAATCGTCGTCGCTCTGGTTCTTACGTAGTGGTGACCGCTGGTCCGACTGGCCCAATGGGTTGAACTCGAAATTGAATGGCTCAAACATCTCATTGCTCCGGTTGAACTCGTTTGGGTCGTACACGAAGTTGGGCTGCTGAGGCTGCTGCTGTTATGGTGTCGGCATCTCCAGGGTATAGTAATCAACACCGCGAATGTTGGGAGTCGGCCACCCCGCAGGCGGTCGCCAGGAATCAACACCTCCCGGGAGTTTTGTTCAACTTGGATCATAGGTACATGAATAAGAACTAGCTCATGAATATTGTTTGAGTATATGTGGAAAAATATATTTGGTCTAAATCCCTCTCTTAAGACTATTTAGAGATAAGCCAACAACAATATCTTGTTTCCTAACTTATTTTGAATTAATCAATTTTCCTCATAGGTTAATTATGAACTTTCGTCCTATAATTAATCTAACATGTATTTCTCTACGATCTAACATAATTAGCTTATGTCTAAGTCTAATCATCCCAAGAATAATGCTCTTTCAAGGTATTTAATTAATAAATTCAAAGAAATACAAACATAAATCATCAAACAATATCCATTCATCAAGGAAATCACATACCTATAATCCAAGCTTCACTAAATCCTAAGAGATAATAGGAAACTAGCTGCTCAACATAATAAAAACCATAAATGGAGAAAACTCATGTTCATGGTGGAATGAACTCAAGTTGATAAAATCCAAAAAAAAACATGGAGAAACTAAGAGAACTAGCGAAATCTGAGACTGGAAATGAAATCTACTAAAAAAAAAAGAAAAACATTAGAATTAATCATCAAACAATGAAGAGATTAAGCTTGGAGAGCTCCATGGTGAAGAGGATGATGAAGCTCCTCTCCTTTACGTGTTCTGCTGCTCGTACTCGTATGCTCCCAAAAGTGTCGTGTATAGCCTACTCTTTGCTTTAGGTTTAAAAGCAAGAGGTTGATGGCTAAGATTAAATCTCATTTTCGGCACCCATCCATCAATAGGTCATGGCTAGGGTGCTCTCTGTTGTTTCCAGTCATGGCTCTAATGCTCTCTGTTGATTCCAGCCATCGTTGGGCCATGGCTGGGGTCCTCTCTGTCGATACCATGGCTCCAACATTAGACTTCCTTCTTTAAGCCTTCTTTGACCTCCAAAATCCTTCATTTTGATGATTGGCCCAAATTTGTCACAACCTGCTAAAATATGATATTTATTTGTGAGGAAACCTTACTCAAATACAATTCAAAACTCCCACAAATGCATACTATGTAAAGACATGGCATGCTCTCATCAGTCAGGCAGTGGCCTGTAGGAACCCGATCCCCCTGCAACCAAGTTCTGGGGCACCTGGTGCTGCTGTATGATGCCTCTGTCTAGAAATGATGGCTAGTTGACGCTGAAGGATGCGTCGCACAACAGCCGCAGCTCCGACTGAAGAGTACGGTTCAGATTTGAAACAAAACTTTTGTAAATATCACTATGACCAAGGGCGGGCCCACAATGGGGGCACTTGCCCCCGGTAAAGTTTTGTAAGTTTTAGCCGTAGTGGTAGTATTTTTTGATAAAATTAAATTATAGGGGTCATTTTGAAAACAAATAAATACCTTAAGGACTAACAATCATTTAAAGCACAACAGAGAACACTTGCACCCGCACGCAGCAGGTTCCAAGTCCACGCTCATCAACCCGCCATGGAGAAAGAAAAATGGCTAAACACTTTTAGGACCATACTACTATACGTAATGTTCTATTCAAGTCATAATACTAGTTATTTGTTCATATAAGTCTTAAAGTTTTGAAAAAATCTTAATTAAGAAAGTCTTAAAGTTTTGAGAAAATCTTAATTAAGAAAGTCATAACTATTTTTTTTATCACTAATCATTGTTAAATAAAATTTATAATAATTTTTTTCAAACATAAATTTAAGAAATAAAAAAGAAATTGTCCGTCTCACATGTTAAAATTCTTGAGCCCGCCACTGATTGTGACCCAAACTTTTCAATTTACAACAAAAGTTTTGAAAAGTTCTCAAATTAACCCAAAACTTTTTCATTTTGACCCAAAACTTTCATTCTCAACCAAAATTTTTCAAAACTTTCAATTTCATCCAAAACTTTCCAAAACATTCATTTTCAACAAAAACTTTCAATTTCACCCAACACTTTCCAAAAATTTCAACTTTTATCCAAAACTTAAAAAAATCAATTTTACCAACACACATAATTCATCAACATAAAAGTAACACAAATTACTAACACACATAAACCTTACAAATTAAAAACCATGAAAATCAGAAAATAAAATTAAAAAAAAATAATGGTAAAATCTTAACATTAATACCTAAAATTATTAACACATAAGTTCCTAAAATTATTAACACATAACAACAAATAATTAACATTAAGTTCTAGAAAATCACCAAAAAACTAAAAAGGTTAAAAATTTACCTTGCTATGTTGGTTTCCGGTGGCTGGGGAGAAATGGGAGGCCAAAACTCTGCAGTAACGGCATTTGTTGATGGTTTCCTTTGAACATACAAAATTATTGGGTAGAAATATAACTTTGTTTTTAATTGGCCAAAACAAACCAAAAAAAAAGAGGAAATCGTCTTACCTTGGTCCAATGCTCCAGATTTATGTGAAATGGAGTTGAAACGGCGCCCAAATTTTCTTGGTGGCACAGTGCGGCGGCGAGTTAATGGAGGTTTTGGGGAGAGTTTTGAAGAAAGGAGTCTAGGCATAAAAGGTAAGTGGTAGCGGGCTAGGGGTTCTAAGCCCGCTACCACCTCAATGGTAGCTGGCACCCCCTCATAAAACCCGCTACTCTTTTTCATCAGTTTCAAGAGCCATTTTGAATTCCCGCTCATCCCAACATTCTTATAATCCTATAATATATAATATACAATAAATATATAGAGATACATAATAATATATAATCATATAATATATAATATATCATCTTATACATCTTATAATCCTATATTAATATATAACTTTACAAACATAAATACATAAAAATATATTTATAACATACTTGAATATAAACATATATGATCATAACAATATATAATCATATAATCTTATAATAATATATAATCGTATAAATATAAATACATAGACATATTTCTAACATACTTGAATATAAACAAAAATACATAAACTTCATAAAAAACATAAATACATCTTATATGATCATAATAATATATAATCTTATAATCCTATACATCTTATAATCTTATAATAATATATAATCTTATAAACATAAATACATAAACTTTATAAAAAACTTAAATAAATCTTATATGATCATAATATAATCTTATAATCCTGTACATCTTATAATCCTATAATAATGTATAATCTTATAAACATAAATACATACATATATTTAGAAATGGGTATTCGGTCGGTTCGGTAAAAACCGAACCGAATTGACCGTTAATTCACTTTTGTACCGTAATAAACTGAACTCATCCATAAAACCGAAATAACCAAAACTGAACGGTTTGATTCGGTTCGGTTTTAACCGAGTAAACCAAAAATTTGGTAAATTTGACCAAATTTTCCCTATTTTTTCTATTACCTCCCTAAACTTGTTGAATGAAACAAAATAATTAAACAATTGCAACAAGATGATACCAAACAATGTCAATAATATGAAAACAATACCAACATAAATTAAATTTAAAAAAAGATAAAATAAATTAGTTCAGTTTTTTCGGTGACTAAAAAAACCGAACCCCATAATCGAAACCGAACCGAATTAACCGATACTCGGTTTTGACCGAAACTGAACTGAAAAACCGAATTGACCGAATCGAAACAACCAAAGACAATTCGGTTCTTGGTTTTGGCCAAACCATGCATAGCCCTACAAATATTTACAACATACTTGAATATAAACATAAATACATAAACTTCATAAAAAACATAAACATACCTAATTATGCATTTAATTATGAACAAGAACAACGGTCACCGGTAATGCAAAACGTACCTTTTACCGTCTGGGGAGGCTCGTTAACCGGAGAACCCTCCGATCCAAATTGCAGGAGGAGGAGCCCAAGAGGCTCCAAGACCACTAAGCCCAAAAAACCCTCCAAAAGCATCCTAGGCCAATAGGGCCCAAGAGTCCCAACCCAAAACCAAGAGGAGCGCTCTGAGCGTGCTTCCTACCAAAGGACCAACCAGACCTATGGCCACCATTAATGCAAAACGTACCTTATGCCACCTGGGGAGGCCCAATAACCGAAGAACCCTCCGGTGCGGCTTGCAGGTGGAGCACACTTCTCTCACGATGGTCTCTCATCTGACCCGTCAACAAATGAAGAACAACCCGATGGCTGACTCAGCTGACATCCGGTGACCTAAATATTTAGCAACTTACATCAATTGAAAGCATAACAATTTGATTAGGTGGTAACGCAACCTAAATTTTTAAGAGTAGTTTTACAATGCGCTTAGCGCATTTTATGTGCATAAGAATTGATAAAAATAGAGAAAGAGCTAAGCTAAGGGGTAGTTCGGAATGAGTTCCCCTAGGTCTTTTCTTCAGCGGCGCCGCCGCTTGGATTTTGGCGATAGATATTTGTGCTCTCCCGGTGGCCTGCTCGGGTTCCCTGCTTGTGGACCTGTGGTAGTGCTCTGGCTCGACGGTACCCAGCCCTCAGACGAAGTTGGGTGCGTTCCAAGTCCCGGGATTTGCCTCCCTTCAGGCCCTCCGGTGAAGGGCCTATGGTGGCCTTGCAACGGGACACCGCAGGGCCTGGTGACAGGAGCTCACCACCGCCGAATAGAGGCTCTATCAGAGCCAATTCACTCCTGTCGGACCTAGAGGCTGTGTGCTTCTTGGTGGGGATGGAATTGCTCCGACCTTGCAATACTAGGCCATTAGCTGGATCGTGCTTTTCTGACAGGTTTGCTACAACGTGGTCTTGGGTGGATTGCTCAGTCGATTGGTGGTCCTATCCTCTTGGTGTGCTGCGTTTTAATGGTGGTGGTCCTTGGCCTGATGGGTGGAGGTTTTGGATGACGGCCAACAATCTGAAGTCCTTTGTAAGGTCATTGGTGAGGTTGGTCTCCCCATACCAGGATAGACCTGGCAGTCATGGATTGATGGCGCCTACCGGTGACTCTTGCAAGTGGTTCCCAGCCTGGTTGCGTGAGAACTAGGGCGGGTGTTTCGCTGACCATAGGTTTGATGGTGTGATTAATTGGTGGGGCTATGTACTCTGGAGGCAGTCCAAAAAACGGCTCGCCAACGGCAGGGAGGAACATCAGCTCTCCCTGCCTGGAGTAGTGAGGCGTTTTGGACCAGAGTTGGGGTCCAAAGTTTGCCTCAATCACTCGTACTTTGCAACGGACTAGGGTGTGCTTGATTACAAAGTTTCCATGTTGTTATGAGATGGTTTTTCTGTTGGTGGAGTTTTAGAGGAGGAGGTCGGTAGCCTCATCCTCACCTGAGGATGCTGCGGAAGTAAGCTTGTTTCAAGCCATGAGGCAATTTGTAGAACCTTCGATCATATTCTGCATTTGTTGAGGAATGTCCTTTGGTGGCATCTTCTTGTCGTCTTGTTTCACCTATTATCACTATGTAGAGAAGTCAAATTTTACTGCGGCCTCTATCGCAGTAACTTTTGCAGTAAACGTCATTTACTGCGGCGGAGGCCGCAGTAAGGCAGTCTTCTCTGTTAGAATATTTGGCGCACCAAGATCATTTGATATGATACTTGAGCTCGGGATGCTAAGTGAGAGCTCTAAGTTAGCTATATGTAGCTAACTCCAGCTCACCTCAGCTAAAGGTAGCTGCACTTAGCTCATCTCCAGCTCACAGGAGCTGGATACAGCTCAAGTAAACTCACGTAAGCTCATTGTAGCTAGAAGTAGCTCAATGCAGCTCAACTTGAGTTCACCTTAGCTCTAGGTAGCTGAACCCAGCTCAAAGTGAGCTCATCCCAGCTACAAGTAGCTGTGGCAGCTCAACTCCAACTCAAGAGAGCTAGTCTTGATGAGAAGTGACTTTCAGCTCGAGGTGAACTGAAAGGAGCTTATGGGAGCTCAAATATGTGTGTTATGTTCATTTGGAACATCTTTGTGATGTTTCACATGATATAACTTCCATTTACACCTTTTGGACAA
The DNA here is from genome assembly GCA_024586325.1 of Stellera chamaejasme. Lineage (NCBI taxonomy): Eukaryota > Viridiplantae > Streptophyta > Magnoliopsida > Malvales > Thymelaeaceae > Stellera > Stellera chamaejasme. The sequence continues at coordinate 5,256,661 of CM044986.1, forward strand.
AATAAAGGGTATTTTGGTAAAATGGGCATCCTAGGTGCATGGTGCATGCACCTTACTACATGGGAATACTTCCTAGGTAGTTACATATGTCTAACTCCTCCTAGGAAGGCTGAAAGAGGCGAAGAGGTGCCTCTAGGGAGGCACCAATTCGCCAAAATGGAAGTTAGAGGGAGGTTACCATGAACCTTCCCTCCTCTTGTGACCCAAAGGGGTTGGTTGCACCCTTGGGCCGAAAGTACATGTATTTTCGGCTAAAGGAGTATCTCAACCACCCATTGGCACCTCTCTCTTACCCATATATAAAGAGAGAGGTTTCACAATTAACATACATATCATCAATCCTAAATTCATCTTCTTGGCCGAAATTCCTAAGCACATTTGTTAGAGATTTCGGGTGGAACCGAATTGTGTTTCTATCAACACAATCTGCCTCTTGCTGCATGCATCCTCAGTTCGTCATTATAGAGCAGTTGATGAAACTGAAGATTGCGGAAGATCGAATCCGAAATACTTCAACTTCATCCGATTTCTTGAAGAACAAGGTACATTCTTCTTCTTCTTCTTCGTTCTTCCCCTTCTTCTTCCGATGATGAATGGTGAAGAACGGCATGATTATGAATAAAACACATCATGCGCTGTTAAATAGAATCACTATATGAAAAGCATGTAACAGATTGAAGTTGTGATGAACTTCAAATCATCATTCTCCACATAGTGTATCTTTACCTTTCCAGCTTTCTAGTTATTGGTTGTTTTTTAGCTATTTGAACTTCATAGGTCCTGGTGTGAGGTATTTGGGTCAGAATAATGCTCGTCATGTTTAGAGCGCGTTTAGTTTCCCGGGTTCAATCCCTGTTTAGGTTGTTTATCCAGCCTCAGGTTGTTCGCCATTGAATGAAAAGTCATTCCTTCTCAAAAAAAAGAATTGATAAAAATAACAAAATTTTCCATTTACTCTTCTCAATTCCACCCCTCTCCATTATCTATCCCACCCCTCTGTCTAACTTGCGAGTGTTGTTTAGGGAAATTAATTGTTCACAAGCAGCAAAATTAGCATATAAAAATGCTCACATTCTTATTCAACGTTTCTTCCCTTGAACATCCAGCAGCCCACACATGGTCTTGCTCAAAAATAAAAAAGAGGAATCTCATGTTGCTTAATGCCCTTCCTCATATGGCGATGAATCACTCACAGATTTGATGATACCGTAGTAGTAAAGTCGTGATCAATGGTAGAAGAATCATGATCTAAAGATAGAAGATTCGTGATCTCGTGGTAGAAGTTTCGTGATCCCGCAGTAAGAGAGCGGTGATCCCGAAATAGAAGAGTCATGATCCCGTAACAAAAGCTTCATGATCCCTATAATTCTTGATCCCCGTACTGAATTGTCATAATCCTTGATATGAATTTCATGATCCCAGTAGCTGATTTATAATTAATTCGGACGAACCATAAAAAAACATGTCGACGCCTAAACGAACTCTGAAAAAAACATTACATATGACATATGATTCTCTTTTTCTCCATATTCTGTTTGTTTTTTCATTAGACTAACTGTTTGTAATTTTTTATCATGAAATAAAAAGATATACATTTTTTGAAGAGTATAAAAAAGGAAAATGGCAATGGCGTAAATCAAATGAAAACTTCAGCACACTCTAAGCTCTAATTTAATTGGCACATCCTAATTTCGCCCAATTTTTAAAGCAATGGAAGATTAGTTTGTCGTTTTAGGACACATGGAGCAGTGTCGTTCCTGACCTTCTATGGGCCCTAGGCAAAATAAAAAAATATGGCCTCACATATAAAATTTTAAAAATATAATTTCATAAAGAAAAAATAGAAATATTATTAAAAAATAGTACGTTTCATTACAATATGTCTATAGCATCTTTTCAAATAAGAATTCATACAAGAATATAACATTTTTCCTACAATCTTCATCAACGTTGTCAATCAACTAAAAGTCTCATACTTGTAAAGTCACCCCTTATCACCTACAAAGAAAAAACCAAAAATAAATCACAAAAAACGCCTTCAACGAGCATTCCGGGATACAAAATCATTAATAATAACATCAGTATCAATGTTTTCTAATAAATCATTCTCAGTTGATAATATTGTCAAACCATTCGACCTTTCTTGCGACATTGATAACGCCAAATAGGTTTTTATCAATTTTAGATTTGAAAAGCTTCTTTCAGCTGATGTAACAGTTACAGACACAGTTAAAAAAATTCTACAAGCAATGGAAACATTCGAATAACAACAGATTTTGTAAACTTAAGAATTTCAATGGCAAACATTGGCTCATTTGGCATAGTTGTTTTCAACACTTTTAATTCAGAGTACAAATTATTTAAATCAACATCATATGAATCACCATGAGAACATGTGGAGTGAAAATTAACAAGTGACTGTTTAAGTTTTTAAGGAAAATTGATATTTTCTATTTGAATTAATGATAGGTTTAGTTGCAAAATGGAAAAAAGGTTTTTGATACATTTAGGGTAAGGGATTGGGGATGGTGAATACATGAACACAAGACCCCGACCTCATGTCCCATGAGCTTATCCACTAGGCTACAAGCTCAGGACATAAAGAATAATTGAATGAGATTGGAAGAAATGGAGTTGAAATACCATGGAGATTATAGATGAATTAACGGCGATAATTTTCTTGGCATAAATCAAGTCCTAAATCTTTGACATAAATAACATTATAGTCCTTTAAGGAATATTTTCTTGGCTTTTCCTAAAACTTTTTAACTATTGCCACTTCAACTCCAAAATTGCAAAAATCATATTTTCTCTCCAAGAAATAAGCGTTATTCCCATAATTTTTTTTATTCTCCTAGGTTACATTTGGTATCAGGTTGGCTAAAACAAAAGTTCTAAAAACTTATAGACCTAACAGTGCACTTTGTTTAAAACCTAGTGGCCTAAAAAATCTACCTAAAAAGTTATAGAACCATTTCATTAGATTCCTTCATCCTAGAATTTGTCTGTTAAAATGCATAAAGTATTAGGAATTGTTCCTGACAACCTTAAAGTTTTAGAACTCAATTTTGTGAGAAACCAAATTTTTGCCTTTTAGCCCGCCAAGACTGAGCGCCTGGATAATGATGACTTTGGTCAGTGCCACAAGGCTAACGGGGAGGTATTCACCCTTCAACAAAAATTTTAACTTTTCACTAGGGTTTATGTAGTGAAAATTTATTTTCCTACTGAAAAAACTGGTGATGAGCTAGGCACTGCTCATTGCGAGTACTTCCCTGTTTATACAAATATACAGTCAAAAGCAATCTCTCTAAATTTCATTCAACAAGCCACCAACAAAAACTTGCTAAAGCTGCAAGTTAACCACCTACGTAACTTGAACAAGAACAAGCAGGATATCTTAGGCCATAACTTTTTGGATGAAATGTAAGAGATCTAACGCTAAAAGTTTAGATCCATCGAAAATTTACCCAATCGTCATCACATCTCCGTCTGTGCTTGATGAAAATTACTGGTACTAAAGCTACGATGCTCAACTCCTATGTTTCAATAGCTACCCTTTGATTTTCCAGTTATGTGCTGTGCGTGGTGCAGTTGCAATGCCTTCATAGTATCGTGAATCGAGTTTCTCTTTGTTCCAGGCCTTGACGAAAGCTGTGAACATCTCTCGTGCAGACTCAGAAGAAAGATCAGAGAAGAAGATGTTCTTCTCTTCTCTTCTTTCAGCCATGTAGAGAACTCATTGTTCTTTGAAAAATAATCTTCTTCAGACAGCTCTTTGATTCCATGTTTCTGCAAGAATGAACAAGATTCCACCAATTATTGGCAGAGTGCCACTTGGTTGAAAGTTCACAAAAAAAGATGTAGAAAAATTAAAGATAAAGTGGGGATAGTTTAGTAACTTTTAGAGCAATGGATGATTAGTTAAACTTTTTAGGGCAGGAGGTCTAATCTATCAATAAGCTAGATGACCAACAGTTAAAAGTTACACAAGAGGCCAAATGATGATAAAGAAGCCCTTGAATGTCATAGAAAATTGGCCACTGCTTGGATTACAAAATCAGAGAAATGCAAATAAAAAGAATATGTATGTTTGCCTTAATCAAACATACAGAAGAAATTAAATTGCCTTAATCAAACATACAGAATAAATAGAATTTTCCTTAATCGAAAGCGAAAATGGGAACTCACAGACTGGCTTTCCCACTTGCGATGTTTGCTTTTGTGTTTATCCTTTGACTTCTCTGAATCAGCAAAATAAAAGTACATCAATATAATATAGGAATTTTGTTCACTTCTTTATCATCATAATAAAATGATTTTGAGATATCTATTGAAAAACCAATGCACAAGCCTTCACGACCACCATAACATTATTGTATGCCTATTCCAGTATCGACAAGCTGGCTCCTAATATACAAGTAACGCATCCAATGATAGGAAACAGTTTACATGTACTAACTACAATACAATCAAGCTTATCGAATATACACTAACACTCCTGATATGAAAAATTCCATTTACAAGCATGTCAATCAAGATACCTGAACCCAGTGACGAAACCAGGAATTTGAGGTCGGGGGGGCCAGGGCGAGTGTAACTTAATATATAGAGTCAATCATTGGTGATAGAACCAAAATAAGTAGCAAAAAAACAATCCTCCAAATTTTATCACAAATTAATACACATAAAATACTCAAAATTCAACACGACGTTCTTCGAGATTTCTAAAATCATCTGCTAGTGAATATAAATCAAAAGTCTCGCAACAGGTAAAGTCAACACCAAACGAATCAATCTATCAACAAGAAAGTAGTAATTCGATTTCCTTGTAGCTGCCATTACTTGACACAATTCACCAATTGAAGATAATCCTTCAAAATCTGATTGACCACGAACCTCAATATGAAAATGTTGCAGTTGAAATGGTAACAATTCCAGATCATGATTTGTAAAATCTTGGGGATAATAGATCCTTGCAAGGCTGCAAATAGATTCAAATGTTAAAAGATGCAAACCCATCTTTCTGGTTCAAAGATGAACTTAATTTCAAGAGCTCCACAATACGATCATTGAACCTCGATGAGATCTCCTGCAGCATTAAAGATATCAAACCGATAATAATGCCCTCGAAACACCATTCGTCGCGACTATATTGCCCAAGAAAATGAGGAGCACTCAAATCTGAAATCCCAATCTTATGATTTGAACAAAATGATCCAACTTTGAAGAAAGAATCTCATCCTTCCATCCTTAAACGTTGCAGCAACAATGAAGTAGTCGTCACTAAATCCATTGCCTTTACAATGTCTTGATTCTTTTCTTGTAATGCTAGACATAGAACTTCAATGATACCAAAAGTCTCATACATTAAGTGAGCAATAAAGACAAACTCGAATGATGTCATTCTTCTCAAAGCAGTTGACATCACCTTTTGTTTTAGAGTTACCTTCTTCTCTAATGTTTGATAAAACTTCATGACAAAGATCAAACATCTTGAGAAGGCTGCTAATGGAAGCTAAGTGAGAACTCCAACGTGTATCACAAGGCCTTTTCAAAGTACCGGTTTAGTTGCTTTTGATTCAGTCTCAATCTCATCTGTAGCAACCAAGTGAGCAATATTTCAAAAGTGGACCTCTTGTAATTGATCATGACGTTTGGCAGAGGCATTAATTGTATTGACAATTAGAGAGACATTAAAATAGAACTCATGTATAACATCTACCTCTCTTGCAACTGCAACTAATGCTAATTGCAATCGATGAGCACAACAATGGACATAATAAGCTGTGACAATCCTTCAAAAAAGTGCTTGCAATCCATTCCACTCACCGCGCATATTACTAGCACCATCATATCCTTGACCACGAATATTCTTAACATTTAATCCATAACGAGACGTAACATCACAAATCTCGAGCATAAAGTAATTGATGATGTATCTTTCACATGAGAAATATGAAAGAACCGCTCTTGTATAAAACCCGTGATATCAACAAACCGAAGAACAAGAGCCATCTGTTCCTTTCTACTTTCATCACAAGCTTCATCAACAATTATACAAAACTTTGAATCATTAATATTCTCACAAATTTTGTTTCTAACTTTTTTTGCAAACACATGCAAAATTTCCTTACGGATTAGAGGAGATGTGTATTTGGCATTATGAGGTGCTTTCTCCAAAATAACTCTTTCTACTTCATCATTATAAGTTGCCAAAAATTTAAGCAACTCAATAAAGTTCCCTCGATTTCTTGAATCAACAGACTCGTCATTCCCCTAAAGGCAATTCCTTGAAAAGATAAGAACCGAACAACATCAATAGAAGTTCTTACTCTGAGTCTATTCTTTTCAACCTCTTCTTTTGATTGCTTCTCAATTACCTTGTCAATGTGACTAGATTGCTTCAACAACATATGACAATTACGGACTGCATTATTGTTTTCTTAAATGAGCAATTTTTACCATCTTTAACCTTCTTCCATTTCCGAAAGCCTTTTACAGTAAAAGCATCCCAACCTTGTTGTGCTTTTGATGAATCCGTAAACAGGAAACATGGTAAACAATATACAGCATCTACTTTGGTGGAATACTCCAACCAAGGAAATTCAGAAAACCAATGGTACTGAAACCTACGTTGATTTTCTCTTTGGATAATTATCAAGCTTGAATTGATAAGGACCACTTCTAAGTAAGCTCTTCTTACCTTATCCCGTTCATTAACGGGCACTTTCCAGATGGGATCACGTTCACTGGATCACGCACTATGAAATAGTCCTTACGAATTGAAGCACTTGAAGTGGGAGCTTGTGGAGTTCTATCACATTTTTGAACCTCTTCCTCTATCCTTTCATCTTGATCACTTTTATATTATTGGTGTTGATCTTCGCTTTCGGTTGAAGCTTTCTTATTAAAGAAAGCATACAATTTCCTTTGCTTGTTAAGCATAACTGAAAATAATATTCAAACAATCAATTGAAAATTAATGATATAATCAATTTTTATTTACTAACTAGAACACACTAAAATTATTACTAAAAAAACATAGACCGAATTACACTCCATAAATAAAAAATTGTTGACTTTACTTTTCTAATTAAAACTAGTTAGTTACCTAAGCGTAAGCAAACGCTGCAAACCTAAAGTTAATTCATGTATAAGCAACATAAACGTGTCATAGACTCATACTGTCATTCATGTATAAGCATAATTGCATAAAGTCTATGCAAGGTCTTGATAGAAAAGTGGTAATAAAATTATAAATTCAATCACAAAAAGATAAAGTCAAAGTGGTGGTGTGTGCGCACAACACAAAACACTAATAGTTAAATAAAAGTCATAAACAATTAATAATGGGGGAGTGTGTGTGTGTGAACAGAAGAGGGACTCACCTGAGTTGCTGGCTTGTTTGTTGGCGGCTAGCAAGGGTTAGGGAAATACAAGAAGAAGCAGCAGCAGGGCAAGGTAGGGACAGGGGGGACCATCTGTTTTGTGTTTTATTTTGTGTTGGGTTTAATGAGTGAGTTGGGTTGGGTTTTATTTTGTGTAGATAATTGGGTTTATTATTTGGGCTTAAATTAAAATTGGGCTTAAATATTATTGTGGGTTGAGTGGAGGGGGGCTGAATAGGATTAATATTACATTCATCCTCAAAATATATCATATATACCCTATACCCCCAAACTTTGGAGGGGTGACAGCTGCCCCCCCGGTCTTAATGTATCTCCGTCACTGCCTGAACCATAATCAGAGACAAGGCTCCAAGCAAGGATTGGAGCCTTCAGCCTAGGACATGGAGCTCAAGTTGATAAAATCCAAAAAAACATGGAGAAACTAAGAGAACTAGCTAAATCTGAGACTATAAATGAAATCTACTCAAAAAAATAAGAAAAACATTAGAATTAATCATCAAACAATGAAGAGATTAAGCTTGGAGAGCTCCATGGTGAAGAGGATGATGAAGCCCCTCTCCTTTACGTGTTCTACTGCTCGTACTCGTACTCGTACTCGTATGCTCCCAAAAGTGTCGTGTATAGCCTCCTCTTTGTTTTAGGTTTAAAAGCAAGAGGTTGATGGCTGAGATTAAATCTCATTTTCGGCACCCAGCCATCGCTAGGCCATGGCTAGGGTACTCTCTGTTGTTTCCAGCCATGGCTATGTCATGGCTCTAATGCTCTCTGTTGATTCCAGCCATCATTGGGCCATGGCCGGGGTCCTCTCTGTCGATACCATGGCTCCAACAGCAGACTTCCTTCTTTAAGCCTTCTTTGACCTCCAAAATTCTTCATTTTGACGATTGGCCCAAATTTGTCACAACCTGCTAAAATATGATTATTTGTGAGGAAACCTTACTCAAATACAATTCAAAACTCCCACAAATGCATACTATGTAAAGATATGGCATGCTCTCATCAGTCACGCAGTGGCCTGTAGGAACCCGATCCCCCTACAACCAAGTTCTGGGGCACCTGGTGCTGCTATATGATGCCTCCGTCTAGAAACGATGGCTAGATGACGCTGAAGGATGCGTCGCACAACAGCCGCAGCTCCGGCTGAAGAGTACGGTTCATATTTGAAAAAAAACTTTTGTAAATATCACTATGACCAGGGGCGGGCCCACAATGGGGGCACGTGCCCCCGGTAAAATTTTGTAAGTTTTAGCCGTAGTGGTTGTATTTATTTGATAAAATTAAACTATAGGGGTCATTTTGAAAACAAATAAATACCTTAAGGACTAACAGTCATTTAAAGCACAAAAGAGAACGCTTTCCAACTCCACGCTCATCAACCCACCATGGAGAAAGAAAAATGGCTAAACACTTTTAGGATCATACTACTATACGTAATGTTCTATTCAGGTCATAATACTAGTTATTTGTTCATATAAGTCTTAAAGTTTTGAAAAAATCTTAATTAAGAAAGTCATAACTATTTTTTTATCACTTATCATTGTTAAATAAAATTTATAATAATTTTTTTCAAACATAAATTTAAGAAATAAAAAAGAAATTGTCCGTCTCGCATGCTAAAATTCTTGGGCCTGCCACTGACTGTCACCCAAAACTTTTAAAACTTTTCAATTTACAACAAAAGTTTTGAAAAGTCCTCAAATTAACCCAAAACTTTTTCATTTTTACCCAAAACTTTCATTCTCAACCAAAACTTTTCAAAACTTTCCCCAACATTCATTTTCAACAAAAACTTTCAATTTCACCCAACACTTTCCAAAAATTTCAACTTTTATCCAAAACCTAAAAAAATCAATTTTACCAACACACATAATTCATCAACATAAAAGTAACACAAATTACTAACACACATAAACCTTACAAATTAAAAACCATGAAAATCAGAAAATAAAATAAAAAATAAAAAATAAAATAATGGTAAAATCTTAACATTAATACCTAAAATTATTAACACATAAGTTCCTAAAATTATTAACACATAGCAACAAATAATTAATATTAAGTTCTAGAAATTCACCAAAAGACTAAAAAGGTTAAAAATTTACCTTGCTATGTTGGTTTCCGATGGCTGGGGACAAATGGGAGGCCAAAACTCTGCAGTAACGGCATTTTTCGATGGTTTCCTTTGAACATACAAAACAATTGGGTAGAAATATAACTCTGTTTTTAATTAGCCAAAACAAACCAAAAAAAAGAGGAAATCGTCTTACCTTGGTCCAATGGTCCAGATCTATGTGAAATGGAGTTGAAACGGCGCCCAAATAGTCTTTGGTGGCCTAGTGCAGCGGCGAGTTAATGGAGGTTTTTGGGGAGAGTTTTCGAAGGACTAGGGAAGAAGAAAGGAGTATAGGCATAAAAAGGTAAGTGGTAGCGGGCTAGGGGTTACTAAGCCCGCTACCACCTCAATGGTAGCCGACACCCCCTTATAAAACCCGCTACTCTTTTTCATCAGTTTCAAGAGCCATTTTGAATTCCCGCTCATCCCAACATTCTTAAATACGGCAGTAGCGGGCATGACGTTACCAGGCTCTACCATCTTGATTTTTTTAAATACATTAATCTTTTTGAACATACATAATATATAAAATCATATATGTATACAATAAATATATAGAGATACATAATAATATATAATCATATAATATATAATATATATTCTTATAATCTTATACATCTTATAATCCTATAATAATATATATCTTTACAAACATAAATATAATCCTATAACCATTTTTGCCTTTAGCCCGCCAAGACTGCGCCTGGATAATGATGACTTTGGTCAGTGCCACAAGGTTAACGGGAGGTATTCACCCTTCAACAAAGATTTTAACTTTTAACTAGGGTTTATGTAGTGAAATTTTATTTTCCTACTGAAAAAACTGGTGATGAGCTAGGCACTGCTCATTGTATACAAATGTACAGTCAAAAGCAATATCTCTAAATTTCATTCAACAAGCCACCAACAAAAACTTGCTAAAGCTGCAATTTAACCACCCACGTAACTTGAACAAGAACAAGCAGGATATCTTAGGCCATAACTTTTTGGATGAAATGTAAGAGATGTACCCAAACTATATACATGTACAGATGAACTGCAAAACGTAAGAAATCTAACGCTAAAAGTTTAGATCCATTGAAAATTTACCCAATCGTCATCACATCTCCGTCTGTGCTTGATGAAAATTACTGGTACTAAAGCTACGATGCTCAACTCCTATGTTTCAATAGCTACCCTTTGATTTTCCAGTTATGTGCTGTGCGTGGTGCAGTTGCAATGCCTTCATAGTATCGTGAATCGAGTTTCTCTTTGTTCCAGGCCTTGACGAATGCTGTGAACATCTCTCGTGCAGACTCAGAAGAAAGATCAGAGAAGAAGATGTTCTTCTCTTCTTTCAGCCATGTAGAGAACTCATTGTTCTTTGAAAAATAATCTTCTTCAGACAGCTCTTTGATTCCATGTTTCTGCAAGAATGAACAAGATTCCGCCAATTATTGACAGAGTGCCACTTGGTTGAAAGTTCACAAAAAACGATGTAGAAAAATTAAAGATAAAGTGGGGACAGCTCAAAAGGAAATGTGTTCAATTTTTCAGGGGCGGGGGGAGTATAAGTTTCAATGCATAGTTCATTTTAAGGGTGTGAAGAACATTGTTTTCTATACCTTGGGAAACTGTGTAAACAGAAATAACCTTGTTTTATGGGATTTCAACTTTTCCAAACAGGTTAAAAAGCTACGTGTTCAAGCTTCTAACAACAAAAATAAGTGAAAAATAAAAATCTTGCAAACATGGCACCTGAATTTTTCTGCATAATGAACAAATAGTAGGTACAGAAGATGCACCCGGTACATTAATTATTTTGAGCTAACAGTTATAACTGAGAGATCTCTTCACATCCTTAGACTATAATTACCACTAAACGCAAGTTTTCAGATTCTATACATACTAAACACTACCTCCAGCCAAAATTGACTCACACAATTTAAAACCTTTTGCGTTCCCAAATAAGTGACACATATTTATACCAACTCACATCAATGAAAAGCGCAGCTATTTGGTTAGATGGTAAAGCATCCTAAATTTTTAGAGCAATGGATGATTAGTTAAACTTTTTAGGGCAGGAGGTCTAATCTATCTATAAGCTAGATGACCAACAGTTAAAAGTTACACAAGAGGCCAAATGATGATAAAGAAGCCCTTGAATGTCATAGAAAATTGGCCACTGCTTGGATTACAAAATCAGAGAAATGCAAATAAAAAGAATATGTATGTTTGCCTTAATCAAACATACAGAAGAATTAAATTGCCTTAATCAAACATACAGAAGAAATAGAAGTTTCCTTAATCAAAAGAGAAAATGGGAACTCACAGACTGGCTTTCCGCTTGCGATGTTTGCTTTTGTGTTTATCCTTTGACTTCTCTGAATCAGCAGAATAAAAGTACATCAATATAATATAGGAATTTTGTTCACTTCTTTATCATCAGAATAAAATTATTTTGAGATATCTATTGAAAAACCAATGCACAAGCCTTCACGACCACCATAACATTATTGTATGCCTATTCCTGTATCAACAAGCTGGCTCCTAATATACAAGTAACGCATCCAATGATAGGAAACAGTTTACATGTACTAACTATAATACAATCAAGCTTACTGAATATACACTAACACTCCTGATATGAAAAATTCCATTTACAAGCATGTCAATCAAGATACCTGAACCATAATCAGAGGCAAGGCTCCAAGCAAGGATTGGAGCCTTCAGCCTAGGACATGGAGCTCCTCAAATTTTGTTAACCACAAACAACATTTATCATATCAAAGACAGTAAAGAAAGGCTGCAGCTGCTGCCACTTCCCTGCTTATTAGTTGAAGAACCTAACTATCCATTCAGAAGAAAGCAAAAACCAATAACTCTGAGCAAGCAACCATGCAACTATGTAATCACAAAAACAGAGAAACCCTTAAAATTAAACAATCACTACATCAGCTGAAAAAACCCACTTCTAATGAGAACTTCTACTGAAGATGCACACAAACAACAGAATAATACCTTTCCGAGAAGAATGTTTGTGGGATTTCTTCTCCTTCCTCTTATCTTTCTTCTCACTCTTTTCGCTTCTCTCCTCCTCTTCACTTCTTCTCCGTTTCCTTTTTCCATCATCTACACACACACACACACACAAAGCTTCGATTTAGCAACAATCAATTGAAACTCTTCTGGTCATTTCATCCGCGGATGAAGATGTACACAACAACCTTACGAATTGCAGATGGAATTCCCAATTGAAAAGATAACAAAACAGAAGCCCTACAGTTGCTTCGTCGAGTAACGAGCAGAAAAATGAAATTGGAACAAGAATCACGAACCTTCGGGAGAAGAGTATGAATTTTCGCCCTTGCTTTTCCTCTTCGTCTTCAATTTTCTCTCGCTTCCCATTGTCTTCGTGATTTGGCTCGAAAGCGAAAAATCCGTTCTCTCGAGTCTGTAAGAAAGCAATCGGATTTATGCTTTCATAGAGTTTGGGCCTAATTGTGAATAAAAGGGTAAATGATTGCTTGGCCCCTAAATTCCTTCATCGCAAGTACATTTGTTACTATATATTTGTAACGCTGTAGATTAAGGCCTATTTGGTCTAGGGTTGAGTTTGAGCAAAGCCGAGCACGAGTCTGGCATATTCGAGCTTGGGCTCGTGAAATTTGGGTTCGGTTTGAACTATCATTCGAGCTCGAGATCGGCTCGTTAGAGATTCAAGCTCAGCTCGAGAGTTCGTGAAGTTCAAACATCATCAAGTTCACGAGCTCGTTAGGCTCGACTAAGCTCAGTAAGGCTCGATTTAATTTAACAGAACACCCTGCCGCTACTTACACCACCTTGCCAATTACCATCGCTACTTACAATACCTATTGCTACTTACACAATACTTGTAATTACCACAGCATTGAGAAGTATCATCTCATGCCTGCTACTACTTCAAACCATCCAAGTTCACAAGTTCAAACATCACAAGTTCACCAAAATCAAACTAATGTCTGTTGCTACTTCAAACTAGGGGTGTCGAACGAATCGGGCCGAGCCGAGTTCGGCTTGAGCTCGAGCTCTATCGAGCCCAACGAGCCGAGCTTCACAAGCCTCGAGCTCGAGCTTGAGCCGATTCTTAGGATCTTATTATTAACGAGCCAAGCTCGAACATGAAACGTTCAGCTCAATGGGCTCGTTAAGCCTTATCGAGCCAAGCTTGTTGTGAGATTACTTATATACCCCTTCTTATATAAATACTCATTATCGGCCTCCCTACCCCCAAAAGACTCGTCTAATTTCGAATCACGATCGACCTCCGCTCTGTGTCGAGCATCTGTTGTCCACCGAGAATCCTAACCCTAACCCATCCCCAATTCTCATCACCATCTCCTCTCTCAAATTGAAGCACGCTCAGCCCTTCTCTCCAAAATCTGTCGAGCATCTCCACCGAGTATCATCAATCATCATTCCATTCCAAAATCAAGTCTTGCTTCGTGTCATGCCTCCGTCGAGTCCGCCATCTCCAACCTCGTAGTCCAGCTCCTCGTTGAATCCATCACAACTCAGCCCCAAAACAACGCGTGAACAAGACCAGAGCTCCGCCTTCCACGGTCCACCTCCGTCGCTCCGCCTTCGTCAAGTCAACATCAGTCTCCGCCTTCCACGCTCCGCCTCCGTCGCTCCACCTCGCCTTGCCCTCTGCCTCGCCTTCGAGAGCTTCATAGGTTACTAGGTTTCACGACTTGAGCCATAATATAAGCTTCCTTTCCAGAGGGTGTCCAGTGAGTTTGTGAGAACAAGAGGAGTCGGAGGACTCGAGGGGATTTATTAATCTGTTCAAACTGAACTCTGCTTGTGCTGATTTCTTTTGGGATAGTTGTTGATTAACCATATTATGTGTTCAGTGCATCGGCAGAAGTTAGTAGTACCATATTTGAGTTATATGTCTTGTTAGCTCATGAATTGGTTGGTTAACCTCTAGAAAGAAGAATGTTTGTAGCTAAGTTTAGGTTCCATTTGCTTGTGTTCTGAGAAAAGAAATAGTTGTTGTCCTTATAGTCATTCAACATAACATAGTTGCAAAAATATATTTGATAAGTACATACTTCAAAATAATAAATTTACTAGATTAAATAATATTTTTTTAATCATAAAAAGTATTAATTCAATGGATAAATTAGTAAAGTCTTTTCATATAAAAGCGGTTGACTTTGGATCAACCAAATGGATCTCAAGTAGGACATTTTTGTGGATGAATTTCGATTTCCCACTTCAACACTTCTAGTTTTAACTTTCAACACCCAAAAAATTCAAAACTTACAAAGACACTATACTGTCTTCACTGAAGACAGTAATTAATAGGGGTGTAAATGGGCTGTGCCGGGCCCGAGCCCTTTAAGCTCGAGCTCGGCCCGTTAGTTATCGATACTGCTCGAGCTCGAGCTCAAATTGTGCTCGAGCCCAATATTTTATGCTCAAGCTCGGCTCGAAGTAAGCTCAAGCTCGGCCCGAATAACTCGATAGGCTCGTTTTAAAACTTTCTAAACTATATTATAATTAACAAATAATAAAAAATACAAGATGCCATCAAAGTTTATACAACTTAAACACCTAAATTATTATTTTTTACTAATCATAATAATTACTATTAATAAAATACTACTATACCTAACATAAATTACAATATAGTAAAAACAATTCATGAGATTTGATAAGTGTCGTTAAGTATCGATAAGTATCAATACTTGATAGGGCCGAGTATCGTTAGGCTCGAGCTCGGCTCGTTAACATATCAAGCTTCATTTCAGGCTCGAACTCGATACGTATCGACTCGATAAGCCCCAACTCGAACTCTTGCTCGAGTTACCCTTTAGAGACCCTACTCATTCACACCCCTCTTCACGTCTCCAGCAAACGTTTATATACAACATTTTTACTCAGGCATTGCTTTCTTCCTTTGATTGCTAAGGCAATCATGGGCTTTATGGGTTTGAGCTAGTGTGTGTGTGTGTGTGATTTATGCAAGGTCACCGGACCATCGTCGTGCACCCACGAATGATAAAAATACTATTGTTGCGACAAGTTGAAAGGAGCTAGTGATAGTTACCAATGCAAAAAAAAACAAAAAAAAAAATCTATGATGAATCACAAACAAATTTGTATACTCTGTATGTCAATTAAGTCATTGATTAATCAATAGCAAATCATGAACAAAGTAGGTAATATCAATGTTGCTGAAGAAGGTGCCTATTTTGTAGCAAATGCAGTGGCAAATATGGCTTGATTATAAATCTTCAATGTGAGCGTTCGACAATAGTTTTTTCAAGTATTTATTGCGTTTTGAAAAAAAAACTATCTACGAGTAATCTTTAACGTTTAGCTATAATTGTTTGATTCAACCGTTAAAAAAATTATGTTCTAAAACGGGGCAATAGCAAATAAGACCTAAAATATGTATGGTGGCAAATTTACAATAGATGCCTTTTTTAGGTGACAAAATTGGTCCTTGAACCATTTGAACGTCAAGCCCTTCTTCAGTTTATATTCCGTTCAATACAAGTGCATAAAAAGTCCTTTTTTTTTTTGCTCAATTTATCATATTAGTTCAAACGTTTCAAATTTTACCAAGAGTTTACGAGTTAACAAGCTATGTTAAAATGAGAAGTTCTAAAACAAACAAAATAAATAAATTAAATTTTTACTGAACTTTCATTCTTCCAATGCTCTTAACCCCCTAACATATCATATTATCCAAAACCTTACTTTGGTTCTAAAATTTTACTGGCTGCTCCTCCTTTTCAAGCTCATCCCTTGATAAATGAAAAGAGAACACAAGATGATAACAAATCATGATTTCAACCTCAGGTTCCATGCAAGTATCAGTATCTATATTAACATGAAGAAAGAATATTCCAAGGGGAAAAATTTACTCAAAGTTCTACAACAATACATAGCCATATGAATATGATACAAGCGCATGCAAGTCCAACAACTGTCAAGAAGCAAATACCGAATGCGCAAATTACCTGTAATCTGTTCGTCAGTTAAATAGCTCAGATGTAGTTCATGGACATGTTTATAAGAATTCCATGATGCCATCGAGCCCGATCGAAGCAGAGTTCTCTTTCCTGTGTATGTATGACGAAAAACGGAAAACTCATCTGTTGAACTGCGGAGAAAGAGATACCGGTTACTCGGAAGCTACTTCACCACCTGCAACTCCTGCGACAGAAACCTCTTCTAAGCATTTCCAGGTTGCTTCGTGTTTCGCTTTAAGCTCATCCGCTCTTGCTTCATCTTCCTGGAACTTGTTTAGGCACTCCTCGAATAGTTCAGGATCGATATCTGAAAACATCTTGCGGACATTCAGTGTCAAGCTCTGGACGACTTGATTCCAGTGGTTTCGTCCATTTTTCTCCAGTGCAGGGAATATTATAGGAAGTATGACTTTACGGTTTTGCCTAATTAAATTTTCGATATGATCGTTGTTCCATAAGTACAGAGCCCTCTCTGCCACCTAAGAAATGGAAAATTGAACACACTTGTCAGGTGAATGCAAATAATATGCAGTCAGCAGTACTATAAGTTGGGTAACAAGAAAGACATTGTTTACCATATCAAATATTATTTGCAACATCCCTTTCTTAGTACCACTCCATCCCACAAAGGATGGAACGTATTCCTTTTTCGGTTGTCCTATTAAGGTTGAACGTTTCTTTTTAAGAAAACTTTTTACAACAATTTTTACCTTGTTACACTCAATTTCCCTTCTCTCAAAAAGTTACTTTCGTCTTATATGACAGTTTTACTTTATTACCCTTAAATCTTCAACAATATTTAAAATCTCCGTGCCCGGTCAAATGTTCCATCCTTTGTGGCATGTAGGAAGTAATATTTTACCCATTAATTTACCATATTATCCTCAATTTCAACTAACTTTCCATCAATTCTACACAAATACCGATAAAGGTTACTTTCTCTTTCAATCAATTTTACGCAATCGGCAATAGCTCTAATTTTTTTTTTCCTTTTTTATTATATACGAGCATTTTGAAGGGCAAAAGGAAATGTTAACAATTTCTACACATCGTAATGTTTGTGCCAAACAACCAAAGATGCAATAAAAAAGAGACCAAGAGAGTACAAGGCTGTAGAATTGTTACAAAAACCAAAAAGAAAGAAGAGAGCTTGTTATGCTATGGCAGTACACAGAATTTTGCAAGACAAACAACAATTTTCATGCAAAAGGAGCTCATCACCCTTAGCAGATAGTTCACATAATTCATCAGACAGTATTCTTTGGTGAGGTTGGATAATGGATATCTTGAATTTGATCTACCTAGCTTTAATATTGGCTTCCGTTTCTGTCAGCCCTAAAGCTCTACTGTATAGTAAATCCTATTTGGATATAAAATGAACCACCACATTGAGGAGTATGAAGAAAAAAACAAAAGGTAATTAAAAAAAAACAAGATCAAAACAGAACAGAAAAACATTGATTTAGGCTTAATGTTTATGACTGAAACAAGTGCATTTTATAAGTTTCAGATCTATTGAAAATTACATGAGATAACAAGTCTGTCTCAGTAGTCGGTACAGTATACTACTTGTTTTACGGTTAGGAAGCCAGTTTAAATTTTTTAAAATAGATTAAGCAAATCAGCAATTGCAGCAGGAAAGCAATAACTAACCCACCAAATCCAGAATATTTGAAAAGAAACTCAGAAACCTAGCACAGATCTTTGTAGATAAAGTCACAACAATCCATAATGGAAATGAACCACCCTTAGCAACAGCACTGCTAAGTGGTTCAACAACCAGTCAGTTCCAACTTTAGAACAATGGTTACAAAATTAGGGGTATAAGGGATTCTTCAATGATGATGTTTGATCTTGTCAGGTCTGAAAAGTTTACTACTTTATCTATTCCATTAAGGATTCCACATTTAAAGTGTTTATTTACTTGACTATTTCTGTGTCAAATGCAATGTGGACCGCCGGCTTGGGTCAGAGCCAAGACCAGCCCCTCATGAGGCAGCCTGGACAGTCCAGGGGTTGACCTGGTCCCAGGACAAAGACTGCTAGGCCAGACGGTGCCAAGCCTGGTTCATGAGCCTTTCTTTCAAGGTCCATACTCCATAGTTGGCCCACAAGGAAGCCAAGCTGGCTCAGGTTGATATGTAGGCCAGGCTTTGCATGACATGGTAGAGAGTACAGAAGAACAATGAGAATCCCATCTTGCAAGTAACTCATTCATTCAATATTTCTCCAGAGTGTTCAGATAGTCCAGAATGGGAATATCTACTTAGTTAATTTAATAAAAGTGGTCATTCCATAAATAAATAAAAAAAATGGTCATCTCAGGTTGTACGAAAACTAATTGGAACCCATAGTGATAGTACTATATCTCAAATCAAACATCCATCCTCTAATAAACTAATCGACTGAGAAAGGAGAAAAGAAGGATCAATAAAAAATCTTCGAAAAGGGGTGGGTTCAATTACTATATAAACCCTATTTCTTTCAGAAAGAGTAATCAAAGAAACATTAAGTGAATCATTTAATTAGAGAGGCAAGAAGCAGATCATAAGTACAAAACGAAACAAAGAACTCCGTACCTGAAAATGGGAACTGCTCAAACAACGAGCAATTTGATGGAACAACGGAACCATGCATCTCTGGAACTCAGCTGACTGAGTTGCTTCCAAAATCTCCTCCAGCTCACTGAGAAACATCACTTCCTTTGAACTATTTGTAATTGGCCAGTATTTCAATAAGCCCCTTATAACAGTATCAGCAAGCTTGCAGTCTTTCTCGACAAATTGTGTTATGCAGTATGATAGCTGCTGCTGATACATCGGTAAGCACTTTGGTTTGTGAAGGGGGATCAGTACACGGATAAGAAAAAGCTTGTGCTCTTCTTTTAGCGGCAATGCAAACCCATTAATTATGCTGCCTAAAACTTCTAACAGTTCTGCAATCCCATTATGCTTCTCCAATTCATATATGAAACGGAAAAAGATGTTGTTAATGGATTTCCTGATAAATGGACGATGCACCATAAACTTGCCATAAATACGATGGAGAATAGTTTTCAGGTACTCTCTCTCACGTGGATCCTCAGAATCAAAGAGATCTAGCAACTTGAGAACAAAAGAGTGATCGATATACCTCTTAGCCACCTTTGCATCTGTCTCTGGAGATGCAACAAACCTCAAAAGGAACTCATAAACAATTTGCAAGTGAGGCCATGCGGGGTCCATAAGTGGCTCCTCCTCTTCCAAATCAAAGGCCTCTAACACCTTGTTTTCGCGGGGTTGTGGCGTAAGTGACCTAAACAAGTTTGCAGACACCATCCTGACAGATTCTTGAATCATTGTTTCAGTAAACTTTCCACTAGCAGTGGTAACATAATCCACTAGCTCAAGTAAAGTCTGTCGCTTGACATCCTTCTCTTTCAAGTTCTTTGTGGGATCAATGAAGTCAAACACTACACAGCACAAATTCAGTTTTTTTATAAAAAGATTCTGCTTTTCCGAATTGAAACATCCCTGAATCCTGGTAAGGCTTCATATGGTCCATCTATTGAATTGCCATTTGGTTTTTTATTTGAAGCTTGGTGAAGCTTACTCCCATGGCTGTTAGGAGCAGAAGCAGGAAGATTATCCACATTTGTCACCCTGTGCCCCG
The DNA here is from genome assembly GCA_024586325.1 of Stellera chamaejasme. Classification (NCBI taxonomy): domain Eukaryota; kingdom Viridiplantae; phylum Streptophyta; class Magnoliopsida; order Malvales; family Thymelaeaceae; genus Stellera; species Stellera chamaejasme. The sequence continues at coordinate 5,276,844 of CM044986.1, forward strand.
CAAGATCACTGCTTCTCGAGACAACTGAAGAAGTTCCCGATGAACCCCCGAGGTCACGATTGTCAGAAGACTTTGAAGGCTTCTTCGGAAGCCTTCCAAGTATTTGCTTGATCATATGTCAAAGATCACAAAAGCGAAAAAGTTCCTCTTGAATCTAACTGCTTCAAGTCTAGAGCTCCTCCATTGATGAACCCGGATCATCACACAAACTAAGCCGATATCCGAAATTCACTGAACACTAAAAGCATAAACCCAGATAGGAATCCCATTCCGTACGAACAATTAGAAAACCCCTAGAAGCTTAATCAAGTAAAAACTCTAGCTTTGACCAGTAAACATACAGACTGGTGATAAATCTTCCACACCTTGGCACCAACTCAACTAGATAACTTTGACTTCATAAGAAACCCATAACTTGAACAAATTCTCCATCATCATCATATCGGACGAACCAGATATCTATTTCTTACTGTTAAGCTCCTCCCCAATCAGTAGCGAAATCAGCAAGTTCAGCAGAAGTCAAGATCTGGGTACGACACAATTCGATGCAACTCATAAACATAAAACGGAGAGCTTGAAGCAAATTGAGCCAAAATCACTGCATTAAAGAAGTAGATAAATCAAGACAAAGTCTTTTTATAGAAAGGGAAAGCAAAAAAAAAAAGAAGAAGAAGAAGAAAGTAAAGAGATAGGGATACCTAGAGAAGCAGAATGGGTGAGCGGTGGAGCGAAGGAAGAGGAGGAAAAGGTTCAGACTTGATCTTCCATTTGCGACAGAAAGCGATGGAAGAAAGAAGTAGTAGCCTTCTCGTTTCGGAGTCGCTCTATGACTTTCCTTTCCCCAACGCTAATGCCCACTTATCAGTCATTTCGTCTACAAATATCAAATAAATCATTCACTTATGTGACTCGAGCCAATGGTTTTGAAAACCGAAAGGTAAGTAGAACTGTTTGGCATGGTTTATAAAATCGAGCAAGTATACTGAGCCGTTTAAATTATCGGTTCGCGATCTGATTGGTTTGATCGATTGAGTCGTGCTTGATCGATATTAGTTAAATCTGCGAGATATCTAAATAAATAAGTAATTTATAATAAACTCAACATAGATTCATCAAAGCTCAAAATAGTTAGCACATATATGCTTTAAAATTACAATAAGCATTTCCATAACCACTTTAGTACTTTATTATTAGTCTTAGCACCAACTAAAAAGTAGCAACACCTCATAGATTATCAACAAATGCTCTAAGATCAAGCTCATCTTCCTCTGCGGTGATATCTTTATTTGCATTAGTTGTTCCATCACCTAGAAGAAATCATCAACAATTATTATTTCAAGATAAAACTATCTTACTAAAGAATTGTTTTTTTTACTTTTAGTTTAGATATCAAATTTTGTAAAAACAAATATCACCAGTTGGGCTTTGAATTAGTTGTTCTCTCCTCTGCTTCTTTCGATTTTTACTTTTAGTTTAGATGTCAAATTGTTTTTCATTTTTTCTAATTTTAATCTATATTGCTACCTAGGCTGTTGGGCTTTGAATTAGGAAAATTAAAAATAAAGTCCACTAACCCAACAGTCAATTGTAAATTTTAATTTTTTTAAGCTCGAATGTTCTTGAAAACCGGCGGTTTCGGTTTGCGGTTTTGTCCGATTCATGATTCGCGCAGGTTTTAAGCGGGGTCCCAAAACCGAAACCCAATGGATAGGCCACCGGTTGGCGGTCCGACCGGACGGTCGATCCGGTTTTCTCAACCATGGTTCATGTACGGTTCAAGGTTCAATCGATCGATCGATTGAGTCACCGGTTCAACCGATCATAGTTAAATATATCAGTAATTAGTATAGCTTTTATAGAGTTGTCATAAAAATCCGGTCATAGCTAAATATATCAGAAATTAGTATTGATCTCATAGAGTTGTCATAAAAAATTCACATACAGGATGATAATTCATATTTCTAAAAATCAGTAAGGACATTAATATTCATTTCAAAGTTGAAATGTGTAAAATTAACAAGTAAAAAGAAACCTATGGGCTAATTTGTATTTATTTCAAAGATGAAATGTATGAAACTAAGTAAAAAACTCTATGGGTTAGTTTGTATAAGATAAAAAGTTTGATGGTTACTTTGTTGTTTGTCTTAAAAACAACTCTAAATTTCTACTCTCTAACTAATGCGCCCCGCTCACTGATTTTTCATTGGCACCACTATATTCATTTTTTCTTAGTTTCATCTTCTTCGTGTCTCTCTTCTCCCTTCTTCAGGCAATTCCATTGATGCATTCGAACTATAGCTCCTAACATCATCTCACTGCCACCATAAACTTCGAAATCCTCCTACAACATCACCACTAAGACTCCTCCGACATCATCCCTACCAACACGGCAACAACAAAGTCTGCCCCAAGTCTCAACTGCTCCTCGGATTCGGAAGAACACGTGACGCAAACAAAGCTTCTTAGCCCATTTGGGTTAAAACCGTCAGTTTTCGGTTCGCCGGTTTTGACCAGTTCCGGCGGTTTTGACCGGTTTATGAAGACCTAGTCTAAAAACCAAAACCCGGACCACTTGACCAACGGTTAGCGGGTAGACCGATCCGACCGTCCGGTCCGGTTTTCTAAACACTGCTCGAGTCAAATTGATTAGTTTTCCGTTTTTTTCTAACGTCTGGATAAATTATTTAATTTCTACCATTTTAAAAACATGAAGGACGTAAAAACTTGGAAAAAAATGGATTTTGCTACTAACATTTTTTTTATTTTTTACCACTATTTAAACAAAATATTTCATTTATCATCGATGTTTACTTTTTGAACGTTTTTTTATCATGTTCCATTAAATTCGTCATTCTGACATTGTCATGTCGCTATTTTTTAATCAATATGCTCCTCCCGGCCACTATCCTTGTTGGCCCTGAACCACCTCAATTGCCTGCGACACCAGGGGCAGCTTCTTGGTCGTCGATGCTCTGCAACCTCTCTAGGGTTGTGGCCATTATCCTTCACCTTCATCACGATGTTCCTGACCATCTCTGCCCCAATTTGTTGTCACATTTACCACGACCCATCATCACGAACTAGGCCCGAAGTACATTCAACCGGCCACAATCCAGGCAACCGAGGCTTTGATCGACCGCTCTGATTCCACCAAGCTACTCTAAGACCACTGGCACACATTTTCCGATCAATATTGGACCCAATTGGCACCAATTTTCCGCGACTTGCCGAGCTGACCCACGAATCCACAGATTACCCACGATCTTTGTCCCAACTTTTTCAATTTTGTGATAGACCCGCAAACCCAGTCTTGACGTGCAGTGTACGTAGTGGTAAGCAGGGCCTACGAGGTAGGGTCGGGTAGGGCAACACCGATGAGAGAGGTGGCCGAGAGGAACAGATTTGAGGCATTGGTAGCGAAGGATTTAGATTGTAACTCTTACAATTATTGACAATTTGTTTGTTTTGACATGTTTGGGGTTCAATTGACTGTTAGAATAGTGAGATAGATGCCACATGCCAAACCGTTACAAAATATTTCATCCGTTAACGGAATTAGTCAGAATATTATAACCAAATGGTGAACATTGATGATAAAAAAACGTCCAAATAATAAAACACCGATGACAAAAAAGTACTTAAAAAAATAATGGTACGGTGTGACTTTTGACAAACTTCAATAGAAAAATCAATTCATCCCTTGATGATGGCTCCCACACATCTTTTAATTTTTAGTGTTGATCCCTCTTATTTTCATACTTCATACTCTTGGATAAAGTGATAAACCCCTCTTGTTTATTAGGCGGTTTATTTTATTCATTTAAAACTCGTAATGTTTAAATATGTTTCTCATGATATCTTTGGTTTCCTTTTTAAAAGCTCTCATTGTTTTAGAACAAGGATTTAATTTTCCACGTTCCGCAGTGGATGTAAATCGCAAAATTTATAAGAATTTGATAAAGCCGTATCATCAAAAAAATGGGTTATAGTATTGGTTTATCTTCATAAAATAAAATGAGAAAGTAAACAATCATTTCATATAAAAACTATTAATGTCAAAACTTCAGGGCTCAATACGTAAAAGGTAACAAATAAAATCCAAATGGAAGAGATAGTTTTTTTTTCACAACTGTAACAAAAAAATGTAAAAAAACAATAAATTTTGATAAATATGACTAAAAGGTGAAATAAAATATACACTTTGAATTTCATGTTTCAAGGTTTAGTGTTTGACTCAATTTGTATAAAGATAAATAGTGAAAAAATAGAAAAACAATATTTAGAAAGTTTAGATTTCAAATTATGCATATGAGTTTTTTAGTTTTAAATGTCTAAAAATTCATAAAAAAAAATCATAGATTAATTACCGTAAAACATTAAAAAAAGTGGAAAATTCATTTGGGGATAGAAGGAGTATGAGAATAAATTGTAGACCACACATTAATTTCTTTACATTCACGCTGTCCATATGAAAAGAGGGAGAAAACGTAAAATCATATTAGTGATAAATTTCGTTGACAATTATAAGAAAAAAATAAAAGGCAAAAAATTTAGATAAATGCGATAAAAAAAATGAAATGGAGTATATGAGACTAAATTGTACTCCCTCTCTTCCTATATTTTTTAAACACTTTCCTTTTTGGGTTGTCCCTAAATTTTTGAAACGTTTCCTTTTAAGTAAGTTTTAACATACAAATTTACCACACTACCCATATACCCATCCCCTCCCATGTGCCTCTGTAGTTTCCCTACTTCCCAAATTTTTCTCTCTCCCCACCTGCAAATTTTTCTCTCTGATTTGTTTATGTTTATTGACTCTGTCTGCTCTTTTCTTCACACTCAAAGCCTCTCTGCATCCCTCCTTCGATACATTTTTCCCTCACCAGTGGCCATTACAGTGAAACCTTCACATGATATTTCCATTGTGCGCATCATCCCTAGCTCGTGCACATCGTACATCTCTAGCCTGTGCAAATCATCTCATTATGCGCTTCGTCTCTGTAGCGACGTGGTTTTTGTCAGGAGTCGCTACCAATCTTTTTCCTAGGTCGATTGGAAACCTGAAAATGGTCTACGAGAGATCTAGAATCGTTTGTCAGTTACGTACAAAAATGGTTAATTTTCGTACGCCCAAAAATTGGTACCATAGGTATTTTTTATAAATTTGCTTGATTAAAAAAATAAAGAAAAAAGATAAATAATAGCACTAAAAATAAAAAGAAAAGAATTCTTGGAAAGTTACATAGCTAATAAACCTCAAATATCTTGAAAATAAAATAAAAAAATAATTTAGATTGACATAATAACAAAAAAATAGTAACTAAAACATAAAAAAGTTTAGGCCTAGTGCCCAAATTGTTAGTTTTGGAACTTGTTTGAGTGACTTAAATGAGACTATAGAAAACTAGAGGGGTTTAAGTGGAAAATGGGCTGAATTGAAGGGATAAGGACTGCAATTGTCATTTTACCAAAAGTTTAAAACTGATGGACTTCTTCTTCTTCTTCACGGTTTCGCGAACCAGGAGGCGAAGCTGACGGCGGCGGCGACGAAAATGATTTTCCGGCGACGGTTCCAGCTCCGACAGGTGCGGTGGCGGCTGGAAGTTACGGAGCAGCAGTGGAGGTGGAGGGAAAATGTCCGGAGAGAGAGTAAACGGTGTACGAGTCGGCAAACTTTTCTCACTCCGTTCTCCTTCCTCAGGCCATCTAAGGTGAGTTGGAAAAGGTTGTCTTGCTTCCTATCGGTGTCGTGGAACTGATGGTGGTTTCTGGTAGTGGTGAAAGGTCGAAAATCGGAGGGAGTGGAGGAGGAGGCTGACGGAAGTTTTTTTCGTTTTGTTGCTGCTTCCTCCGTCTTCCGGCGGATTCGGGCGGAGCTAGGGGCACCTTCGGGTTGCTTGAGATGGCGTGATGATGATGGGAGTGGTGGTTGGTGACGAAGGTAGCTGTAGCGCGAGGTGGGAGGTGGTGGATGAATTCGACGGTGGACGAGTTTGTTGGAAATGCTCAAAAGTAGCTGTTGCTTTGAACAAGTCAGTAGCCGTTGAAGGCTGTTAGCAGCAGTTTTAGTTTGTTACTAAGATCCAATAAAATAGCTTAGTTGGTTAAGTTGTTCAGCTGATTTCTTTCATTATTTTTCGGATGTAATCTCTTCTATAAAAGAGAAGAGCTGAGATCAATAAACGCAGATTGAGTTGCTAGCATTCCTTCATTGATTACTCGAGTCTATCTCCTACATTTGGTATCAGAGCCACGTTTAAGTGTGTGCTGCAACCAATCACCAAAATTCTTTTGTTAACATGGCATCTTCCAGCAATGGTGTCAGTGTAGCTCAACCCCAAATTCCATTTTTCAAAGGAGATAATTATGAATATTGGAGTATCAAAATGAAAACACTCTTTATGTGTCATGATCTATGGGATCTAGTGGAAAAGGGCCAGAGTGAAGGATCAAGCACAGCAGATGCAGCAGCAGTTAAAGAGATCCAGAAGAAGGATGCCAAAGCCTTGCTGTTCATCCAACTTGCCATTGAAGATAGCATATTCTCAAGAATATCTGGATCCACCACAGCCAAACAAGCATGGGACACCTTGAAGAAAATATACCAAGGATCGAGAAAAAGTGATGACAGCCCAAATTGCAATTTTTAAGAATGACATTCGAAACTCTTAGCATGAAGAGTGGCGAGTCATTGAAGAATACTTTGCCAAAGTCACATCCACTGTGACTCACATGAGATCTTATGGTGAGACCATCTCAGATGGAACCATAGTCACCAAGATCCTCAGAAGCCTTACACCAAAGTTTGATCATGTTGTGGCTGCAATTGAGGAGTCCAAGGACCTGTCCATTCTATCAGTTGATGAGTTGATGGGATCTCTCCAAACTCATGAAACTAGAATCAACAGATCTGCAACTAGAGAAGAGGAACAAGCATTTCAAGTTCAAGGCTTGCCAAGAACGTTTAATCAACAAAGAGGAAGAGGAAGATCTGCATTTAGAGGAAGAGGTCGTGGGAGATTCAGTCAAGTTCAGTGCACTTTTTGCAAAAAGTTTGGACACAAGGAAGATACCTGCTGGCACAAGAATGATCAGGCTCAGTATGCAGAACAATTACATGAAGAAGAAGAGTTCCTGTTCATGGCAAATGAAGGGAACCAAGAATCTGGAGTCTGGTACCTTGATAGTGGCTGCTCCAACCACCTCACTGGTGAAAAAGAGAAATTCAAGGAACTAGATGAATCTCACAAGGCACATGTGAGATTGGGAAATGATAAACAGATCAACATTGAAGGAAAAGGTACAGTAGCAATTCATTTTAATGGAAAAGAAAAGTTCATCAGAGATGTTTACTTTGCTCCTGGCCTTGCACACAACCTGATTAGTGTAGGACAATTGGTAGCCAATGATCTATCTGTTGTATTTGAAAAAAGTTCATGCTTGGTTAAGTCAAAAACAGGAGAGGTGGTACTAAAATCAATGATGACTGAGAACAAAATGTTCGCAGTAGTCTTCTCAAAGACAAGCGAGTGTCTCCTGGTGACAAATAAGAGCAATGACAATGATCTCTGGCACAAGAGGTATGGACATTTATATGTGAAAGGACTACAACTATTGACAACCAAAGAAATGGTATCTGGCTTACCTGCAATCAAAGATCCGGAAGGAGTTTGTGAGGGATGCTCCTTAGCCAAACTCACTAGAAAACCTTTCCCAATAGGAAAGGCCAGCAGAGCCACACAGAAACTTGAATTGGTTCACTCAGACCTATGTGGACCAATGAAGTCAACTTCACATGGTGGGAGCAAGTATTTTCTGTTGTTTATAGATGATTTCACAAGGATGTGCTGGGTTTACTTTGTTGAATTTAAAAGTGAAGCATTCACCCACTTTAAAAGATTCAAAGCTATGGCTGAAAAACAAAGTGAACAGAAGCTGAAGGTCTTGAGGACAGACAGAGGAGGTGAGTTCTGTTCTCGAGAGTTTGATGGATTTTGTGCAGATCATGGCATCAAGAGGGAGCTAACAGCACCCTACACACCTGAGCAAAACGGCATTGCTGAAAGAAAGAACAGAACCGTAGTAGAAATGGCAAGATCTATGATGCAAACTAAAGGATTGCCAAATGTCTTCTTCACAGGCTGAAGTCAGAGATGTGCAGTGTATCTTCTCAACATATCTCCCACAAAGGCTGTCTTCAACAGAACTCCCTATGAAGCATGGTATGATTCAAAACCCTCAGTAACTCATTTGAGAGTGTTTGGATGCATCTGCTTTGCACTAATTCCTACAGGCAGAACTAAGATGGATCAAAAGTCAAAAAAATATATCTTTGTTGGTTATAGCACCAACTCAAAAGCATATAGACTGTTTGATCCCGAAACTGGCAAGATGTCAGTAAGTAGGGATGTCAAATTCAATGAAGATGCAAGCTGGTATGAAATAAACACAAAAGACAGTTCAACAGTAAGCATTGAAGAAGAAGAAGAGGAGAATGTTCCAACTGCACATCAAGTTACTCCACCACCTACACCTGAATCAAATGTCCATCCTCAACATTCATCATCAGATGAATCTACTCCAGACTCAAGAGGAAAAAGAAGGTCTCTTGATGATATTTACACATCAAGCTATGCCCTATTTGCTGATAATCCAGTTACAGCAGAAGAAGCATTGAAAAGTGAAGTCTGGAAACAAGCTATGAAGGAAGAGCTATCTGCCATAGAGAAGAATGGGACATGGACACTTGTTCAACTACCAGCAGAAAAGAAGGTTATCACTCTCAAATGGATCTTCAAGATTAAGCATCATTCGGACGGTTCAATTCAGAAATATAAAGCAAGGTTGGTGGCAAGAGGTTATACACAGGAGTATGGTGTGGACTATGAAGAGACTTTCTCACCTGTAGCCAGGTTTGAAACTATTAGACTAATTCTAGCTCTCTGCAAAGTTTGGATGGGAAATCTTTCAGCTAGATGTTAAGTCTGCCTTTTTAAATGGTGACCTCAAAGAAGAGGTTTATGTCCAACAGCCACCTGGATTCATTAAAGAAGGAGAAGAAGATAAAGTGTACAAATTGACCAAGGCTCTGTATAGGCTAAAACAGGCCCCTCGGGCATGGTATAGAAAAATTGATGAGTTTTTTCTGGAACAAGGTTTTCAGAGAAGTCCTAATGAGCCAACTCTCTACTTGAAGAAAGAAAAAGATGATGAAATGGTCATGGTGAGCCTTTACGTAGATGACATGGTGTATACAGGTTCTTCTCCCCAGCTAATTGCTCAATTCAAAGCTGCAATGATGGGAAGATTTGAGATGACTGACCTAGGGAAGTGAGCTACTTCCTAGGCCTTGAAGTTGAGCAATCACCTGAAGGAGTATTTTTGTCTCAACGAAATATGCAAGAGAGGCTGTTGAAGCAAAGATAGTCGACCAACTGCAAGGCAGTTGGAACACCTATGAATCCAGGGGAGAAACTAAAAAATGAGGATGGTACAGGAGATGCAGACCCCACAATCTTTCGAAGTCTTGTTGGAAAATTGATGTTCTTGGCGCACACAAGACCAGATATAGTTTTTGCAGTAAGTCTAGTCTCCAGATTCATGCAAAGTCCCACAAAACATCACTATGGAGCAGCTAAGCGAATACTAAGGTATATTCTTTGGGACTTCGATTATGGTATCTTGTATTTAATGTATGTAGAGCTGGTCTTGAAATCATTCACAGATAGTGATTGGGCTGGCTCACATGGAGACTGTAGGAGTACATCTGTCAACTGCTTCTTCCTTGTTTCAGGACCAATCTCTTGGTCTTCCAAGAAGCAAAGCATAGTTGCCTTGTCCACAGGCAGAATATGTTGCTGCAAATCTTGCGGCATGTCAAGTAGTTTGGCTCAGAAACTTCGAGTGACTTGGGGCGAAACAAGGACCAACGTTCTTTGTTGTGTGACAAAGATGTCAGCCATTGTAATAACACCCAGTGTTTCATGGCAGGACTAAACACATGGAAATCAAATATAATTTTATTAGAGAGCTGGTTGCAAGAGAAGAAGTTAAGCTTGAGTTTTGTTGCACTGAGGATCAGTTGGGAGACTTGTTTACTAAACCGTTATCCAGAGGTAGGTTTGAGACTCTAAGAGATGAACTTTGTGTCAGCAACTTCAGAGCAAGAGGAGTGTTGGAAATGCTCAAAAGTAGCTGTTGCTTTGAACAAGTCGATGGCCGTTGAAGGTCATTAGCGTGATTTTAGTTTGTTACTAAGATCCAATAAAATAGCTTAGTTGGTTAAGTTGTTCAGCTGATTTCTTTCATTATTTTTCGGATGTAATCTCTTCTATAAAAGAGAAGAGCTGAGATCAATAAATGCAGATTGAGTTGCTAGCATTCCTTCATTGATTACTCGAGTCTATCTCCTACGAGTTTTGAGCCCGTTCCCCCTTTTCTCTGAAAAAGCTTAATTCATAGGCGGAAATGTTGATTGACAGGAGCTAGAAGTAATCATGGTGGAGTCTGAATTGAATTTTGATGATGGATGGATGAAGGGCAGAAGCGTGGAGATGGGTCGACGGAGGGGACGGAAGAACACGAGCTCCTGCTCTTTTCTTCTTTTTTTTTGTTTATTTCTCTTTTTTTTTGAATTAGTTAATTAATTAAATTATTTTTTTTATTTTAATTAGCAAAGCACACTTGAATCATGAAATAAAAGAACAAGATAATAGGAACAATAACACAAAGTATCTAAAATGATGGAAATAATAGAAACACACAAAGATAAGAAAAATGACAAAAACACATGAAATTAATAGAAACACGATAACATAACGAAAATAACAAAAGTTCACAAAATAACAAAAACACATGAAAAAAGTTCATAAAATCATGATCAAGACACAAAATAATGAAAAAATGAAACACGAACTCATGAAATAATAACAATGACAAGAATACATAAAATATCAAAAATGATAAAAAGTGCATGAACTAATCAAAGAACGATAAAAGACACATAAAATGATAGAAATGACAAAGAGTCACATGAAATAACGAAAATGACAGGAAGTACGTAAAAATAATAAAAATGACAAAAATCACCTAAAATACACAACCATGACGAAAACAACATCAAATAACGGAAGAAATCACATGAAATAAAAATACGAAAAATTACAGAAAAACAAAACCTAAATTACTACTCCGGATAAAATCGGGTGTCAACAGCTGCCCCCCTTTGCGTGTTTCATGAGAAATGGAACGCGCAAAGTAGGATGACCCCAAATTTTGTCCGGCGAATAACGAGAACCTTCTCATTATTCATGAAAGGAAGAAACTTTTCTTACCTTTCCAAAGCAAAGGAACCTTCCTTACTTCCCTCAACAGAAACTTCCCCATTGAGTTGAATAGCGGAAACATTTCCACTATTCGAGGTTAAAGAACTTTCTTTTCGAGATTGACGGCTTTCCCAATGCTCGATGAAAGTAGCCGACTGCTGTGATTGGATCGACTAACAAGAACCTTCTCATTACTCGTGAAGCAAAGGAACCTTCCTTGCTTCTCTCAATAAGAACCTTCCTATCTATTATTATATACTAATACGGGAGCCTTGCCACAATAGCAAAAAAAAAGTGAACGAAGCGATTCCGTGAGGACACCTAGGATCCACCTAGGATAAGAGTTTTTTTTGCGCCATGTATGCATTAATCAACCCATCATTTTTTAAGGAATCTGGCTACCACTTTTTAAGGAATCAACCTACCATTTTTTAAGGTATTAGTTTTCAATTTCAGCCATCAAATTAATTAGATTGATTCTCTCAATATTGAATTCATTAATTACATTGATTCTCTAAAAAGTATTCAATTCATTAATTGGTAGTATTAATCTATAATCTATAATCTATTATTACATACTAATACGGGAGCTTTGCCACAATAGCAAAAAAAAAGTGAACGAAGTGATTTCATGATGACAGCTAGGATCTACGTAGGTGCCAACTAGGCTAAGAGTTTTTTTTTGCGCTATGTATGCATCAATCAGCCCACCAATTTTTAAGGAATCAGCCTATCACTTTTTAAGGAATCAACCTACCATTTTGTAAGGAATTAGTTTCTAATTTCACCCCTCAAACGGGATGAACGAAAAAAATAGATGAGACAAATGAAATAAAAATATGTAGACAAAAATGTTTGATAAAAAACAGTTTTAAAAAAGAAAAAGAAACCACTATAACGGTCTAACTTAACCGTGAGACGGGTAAGCATCCACTTTAACGACCTAACTTAACCGCGAGATAGGTAAGTAACTATTTTCATGGATAAACAACCATTATAACGGCCTATTGAAATTATTTCATGATTAAGGACGCAACACTAAATAGTTGCAGAACCAATAAGCAAGATGAAGAATGGTTTAGAGACATTCTATGTTCTTAACCCCACCCAACTGTGGATCTTGGTGATCAAGTATAATGTACTTAAGCACACTAAGAACATAGTTGGATGCATGCAAATCTTTACTATTGCATGTACTTTCATTAGTTACTGTACTTTACATTTATATTTTTCGGATTATAAATGAAGTAATACCAAACACATCGTTTTTAGTTTATATTCCGAATACATGGTATCCATATCAATATTCCAATAATAAATTAAAATCAAAACTTTTAAAAGTGAAATATTTTTTTTTCATAATTAACTACACCGGATATATTGTTATTTGATACATTAAAGATTTTGATAATTATTAATTCATTGAACCCGTGACGAAGTCGGGTATTAGAACTAGTTGAGTTGAATAGCGGAAACTTTTCCACTATTCGAGGTTAAAGAACATTCCCTACCCCAAATTGTGAGATTGAGAACCTTCCCAATACTCGGCAAAAGTAAGATGAAAGACAGATTGATTGAAATCGATTAACAAGAACCTTCTCATTATCCTTGAAGCGAAGGAACCTTCCTTGCTTCTCTCAATAAGAACCTTCCTATTGAGTTGAATAGCGGAAACCTTCCCATTATTCGAGGTTAAGGAACCTTCCCTACCCCAAAGATGCGAGATTATGTATACCCATTATTCGAGGTTAAGGAACCTTCTCATCGCGGTTATACCCATGTGACTCTTTGTCATTTCTATCATTTTATGTGTCTTTTATCGTTCTTTGATTAGTTCATGCACTTTTTATCATTTTTGATATTTTATTTATTCTTGTCATTGTTATTATTTCATGAGTTTGTGTTTCATTTTTTTCATTATTTTGTGTCTTGATCATGATTTTATGAACTTTTTTTCATGTGTTTTTGTTATTTTGTGAACTTTTGTTATTTTTGTTATGTTATCGTGTTTCTATTAATTTCATGTGTTTTTATCATTTTTCTTATCTTTGTGTGTTTCTATTATTTCCATCATTTTAGATACTTTGTGTTATTGTTCCTATTATCTTGTTCTTTTATTTCATGATTCAAGTGTGCTTTGCTAATTAAAAAAATAAAAAAGTATAATTTAATTAATTAACTAATTCAAAAAAAGGAGAAATAAACAAAAAAAGAAGAAAAGAGCAGGAGCTCGTGTTCTTCCGCCCCTCCGCCGACCCGTCTCCACGCTTCTGCCCTTCATCCATCCATCATCAAAATTCAATTCAGACTCCACCATGATTACTTCTAGCTCCTGTCAATCAACATTTCCGCCTATAAATTGAGCTTTTTCGCAAAGAAAAGGGGAGAACGGGCTCAAAACTCGTCCACCGTCGAATTCGTTCACCACCTCCCACCTCGCGCTACAACCACCTTCGTCACCAACCACCACTCCCATCATCATCACGCCATCTCAAGCAACCCGAAGGTGCCCCTAGCTCCGCCCGAATCCGCCGGAAGACGGAGGAAGCAAAGAACAAAACGAAAAAAACTTCCGTCGGCCTCCTCCTCCAGCCTCCCTCCGATTTTCGACCTTTCACCACTACTGAAACCACCATCAGTTCCACGACACCGATAGGAAGCAAGACAACCTTTTCCAACTCACCGGAGATGGCCTGAGGAAGGAGAACGGAGTGAGAAAAGTTTGCCGACTCGTACACCGTTTACTCTCTCTCTGGACATTTTCCCTCCACCTCCACTGCTGCTCCGTAACTTCCAGCCGCCACCGCACCTATCGGAGCTGGAACCGCCGCCGGAAAATCATTTTCGTCGCCGCCGCCGTCAGCTCCGCCGCCTGGTTCGCGAAACCGTGAAGAAGAAGAAGAAGTCCATCAGTTTTAAACTTTTGGTAAAATGACAACTGCAGTCCTTGTCCCTTCAATTCAGCCCCCTTTCCACTGAAACCCCTCTAGTTTTCTATAGTCTCATTTAAGTCACTCAAACAAGTTCCAAAACTAACAATTTGGGCACTAGGCCTAAACCTTTTTATGTTTTAGTTAATAGTTTTTTGTTATTATGTCAATCTAAAATATATTTTTTTATTTTCAAGATATTTGAGGTTTATTAGCTATGTAACTTTCCAAGAATCCTTTTCTTTTTATTTTTAGTGCTATTATTTATCTTTTTTCTTTATCAAGCAAACTTATAAAAATACCCGTGGTACCAATTTTTGGACGTACGAAAATTAACCATTTTTGTACGTAACTGACAAACGATTCTAGATCTCTCGTAGACCATTTTCAGGTTTCCAATCGACCTAGGAAAAAGATTGGTGGCGACTCCTGACGAAAACCACGTCGCTACAGATGGCGACTCCGCTGGGGAATTGTCTAGCCATATAACGGGTTTTTAAAAATTATTTGTTTGATTGTACTTTTTTGTGTTGTGTTTCTATTGTACATATTGTAACACACACACACACAACATACATGTTACATTCATGTCATGGAGCTTCCTACCCGAGCTCTAAACAAAACAAGATCTTTCTAAGCGGAATACGGTGTTGTTGTACTTGTGAGACGTTATTCTCCAAGCCTTCACCGTTTCCTAGTAGGGAAGTAGTGCTAGTCCCGTGGGATTAATATTCCCCGCATGGACTCACGAAAACCTACGACCCAGATTAATCCATTCCTTGCATGTCCCTCGTGGGTAAGGATTGGGTCGTCGTTATTCAACGATGGGATCTAGGAACCACTCTGAACCTCTTTGACAAACCGTTCCTTGCATATAGTTGACCTTATATCGAAACCATTAGAACAAACCTTAGGCTTCCCCCACCCATTTTTTTCACCCTTAGGCATGTGTTTCTTGATTCACATATTGTTCACATGTGGTGCTTTATACTGCTATTGCTTGCATTTGGCTAGAATTAATTTCTCAATTATCAAGCTTGAACACTAGAAAGAATCAAAGTTTAAGAAAGGAGAAATACGTCAATTCTCGAAGAAGCGAGTGCGGGACTTTACACGAGTTGCATAAGTGACAAATGAAGAAGCACTGGATCACATGAGATAGGATAAACACACAAGACAAAGTCAGTTCGACTGAATAACCAGGGAAATTTATGAAGCTGGAAGACCCGAGTATAACAACTCTTTGGGTTGGATATTTATTGTACAAAAAGGTCATTTCTTTCAGCAATTGTCGATTCAATCATTTATTCTTCATACTTGTACATTTTTTTATACGATTTGTACTAATTGTTGTTCTCTTCCTTTTTGATAACATTCACATACATCATTTTTTTTCAATTATCAATGACACAATTACTCATCGATCATGCATTTGGTCATTTCTTTTCCACACATGTCTTTGTACATTTTCATTCATACACAAATAAAAACATCTTGCAAAAAGAGAAGTGGACATCAAGGAGTTTGAGGACAGTTGTATGATGTGAAAAAAATCCGACGACCCCCATTTGTGACATGGAAAGACAATTTCTCACAAGTCGTCTTTAAGTTGTGTCTAATACGTTGATCAATACAAATTGATGAATAATTGGAGAAATCTTTGAATTTTTACTCAAATCTTTGAGAGCTTGCCAAGATAAATTGAAAGTTAAAGTTACCTAGATTTAGTCCAAAATCTAGAGTATTGTCTTTGTTACTACGGACCTCTGTTATTCTTTTCCTTGAAATGAGAAGGGGTAAATGTGCACTTTGGCATCCTTCAGCAAATATCATATCACAGTCAAAGCATTCTTTTCTCCATTTCAAGACTTTTTCACCAAGCCACGACATAAACAATGTCATTGATGAGCTAAAAAGAGGACTGGATAGTGGCTATCTCGAAGACATTGCCAAATCTTGTGAAAGCAATTTTGATGTAGCCCTTCGACTGTGAGATTATTTCAGAGAAATGTCGCCTCAACCGTTGGCCGAATAAACATTAGAAGGTTATTTCTCGACATCAAAAGACTCGTCATCTCAAATATTCTTTTCAAAAGGAGAGAACCTCATTCATCAAAAATAGAGGCATGGAAATGATAGCACATTTCAGATCATTGCTACATTACGAAGGTCGTGATCAAGTCAAGCCTTCTTCAATTCATCAATCTACATGGTTTGACCAGAAGTCAAGAGGCCTTCAACACATCAATACCCATGACTCAAAAATCAAAAAAAGGAAAAAGAAAAAGAAAAAGGGTCAATGTGAATTCTATTCCGCTGTCTTTAGCTAGAAATGGCTGCGATTCACGAGTAGTGCTAGTAGCCATTTGTCTTTGTATTTTAGTCAGAAGTAATCGAGCGTAGGTAGCAACCACTATTTACGCTCGCATGAAAATGACTAAAAAACGCAAGTAAAACAAGGTCTGACCCAAAAAAAAGAGAAGAAAAAGAAAAAAAAGAGTCGTGGAGTCTAAACTGAAAACCTACAAAGGCGGTTTAGAATGAAGGCACAGTTCACCATCCCAATGAACAAGGGGGCAACAAAGAAATCCCAAGTAATATCGACAAATTCTCAAGTTTCTCAAGAGCAAGTCTACAAATCATGAGAGTTGGGGGCAACATTTGAGGTCATTCTTGCCGGATAAGGCAGTGATTTCGTTATTGGCACTATCAAGTTCTGCAAAGAAGTCAATTTGCTCATCAGTGACATTACCAGGCCTTTCGCCTGAGCTACTCTACTTTTCATAGCCCATATCAATGGATGTCATTTACCTTAAAAAAACTCATTCGGATGATATTATTTTTTCACCTTACCCTCCACATAAGACCATCATTCATACTAAAAATTAATATTCTACACTCGCAAATTTTACTTCTTCAAGAAGAAAAGGGAAAGAATAACAGAGTTATGATAATAACACAAAAATCATCATATATCTTGTCAAGCTCTACAAATTGATAAGAGTTTTCTTTAAGGACCAACCATTAAACATTAATGAGTATCGATCTTACTAGACATGGTTTAAAGACTCTTGTTGAGAATATGCAATTTTGTGACCAAAACTGGGGGCAAATAGATCATTCACTCATATAATTGTTCTCAAGGGCAAAGAAGAATGGAAAACAATTTTTCGACGATGAGGTAAGATCACTTCAGGCAAGATGAAAGACATTAATAAAGGAAGCTTAGTAAATGTTTTTTTTTGCATCTACCATGCATCATTGGTTTTAATTGAAGATCTCATCATTGCAAATCCGAACATCAAGCATTCACAAAATCATACATCATTGGCATCATGTATCATGTATCATTCACAAAATCATACATCAGTGGCATCATGTATCATACACAATATCATCATTCATTCTCAGAGACAGGTTTTCAAGGAACTCATCAACACAGGTTTTGATATCAAGACGAGAAGATTATGATGAGAAGCCCTCCAAGATGACAATGATTCATGTATACTTCAGCTTGAAAGCTTCCATATGTTTCACTTAAGCTTTCCACATTACCCTGATAGGGTAACTCTCTTTCACTTGCCTCATCTTGTAGATACGGGGCACATTGCAAATTGCATATAGTCAAAGACTACGACTCTCAGAAATTCACTCATTTTGTGTGATTTTCACATTTTTATGAAGTTTAGTCATTTTGTCAAACTTCGTATCATTCTCAATCATTCGGTTTTTTCATTATAGGCAAGGAAGGTTCTTTAGCCTTAACCCATGAGAGATAGGTTTCTCTACCTAATGGTAAGAAAGTTCTTCCATTCTCTTCATCCCAAGTCACCGGAGCATCACTCAAAGACAGCATCGGTGTCGTAGCTTCTCCTCGAGCTCATTTCAGTCGAAAAGGCTGGTCCCAACTCTGGTTGCCAAGCATTCCTCTCCGACCATTTTGCAGCTCTTGCCCAAGCATTAACAACCCCCTCAAGTCGTCTGTTTCCCTCCACATAGGCGAAACTCTCCTCCAAAACACTCCCAAGTTGCCGGAAACATCTTTTCCGGAGCCTAGAGATCCTTTCCCACAATTCAACAGCATGTTCTCGTCATCTTCACCGTGCTCCAATAAAACCAGCGTCGCCTGTGTCGACTCTCTCGCGAGAAAAAAAGAAAGCTCGCCTCTTCTTCTAATATTTCAGAACTTTACTCGTTTTGTGGGGATGTCTCACCTTAGAAGTGTAGTCATTTCGTCACACTGAATCACTCAACTTTTCACCAAAGGCATGGAAATTTCCTTTGCCAAGTCCGGAGAGAAAGGTTTCTCTTCCCATAGGGTAAGAAAGCTCTTACCATTCTTCTCATTTCATGATCTTAACCAATGATCTCTTTTCACCAATAGTGAGGAAAATTTCTCAATCTTAAACGTGAAAGAAATGTCCTCTTTCATTGAATGGTAAGAAGGTTCTTACCATTCGCTTCGTCTCAATGCTTCGATCAAGTCTTTCAGCAAAGAAGCAAGGAAGGTTCCTTCGCTTGAAGGGAAAGAAATATTTCTTCCTTCACAAACAACAAGAAGGTTCTTGTTGTTCAATTTTTATCAATCAGTCATTTATCTTACTTTTGCCGAGCATTGGGAAGGTTCTCAATCTCGAATTACAGAAGCAAGGAAGGTTCCTTCGCTTCAGAAGAGAAAGAAATATTTCTTCCCTTCACAAACAACAAGAAGGTTCTTATTGTTCAATTTTTAATCAGTCAGCCATCTATTTCATCGAGCATTGGGAAGGTTCTCAATCTCGAATCATGGAAGCAAGGAAGGTTCCTTCGCTTCACGAATAACGAGAAAGTTCTTGTTATTCCATCTCAACTTTCATTCAATCAGTCATTCATCTTACTTTTGCCGAGCATTGGGAAGGTTCTCAATCTCGAATTACCGGAGCAAGGAAGGTTCCTTCGCTTCACGAATAACGAGAAAGTTCTTGTTATTCCATCTCAACTTTCATTCAATCAGTCATTCATCTTACTTTTGCCGAGCATTGGGAAGGTTCTCAATCTCGCATCTTTGGGGTAAGGAAATATCAAAAATGATAAAAAGTGCATGAACTAATCAAAGAACGATAAAAGACACATAAAATGATAGAAATGACAAAGAGTCACATGAAATAACGAAAATGACAGGAAGTACGTAAAAATAATAAAAATGACAAAAATCACCTAAAATACACAACCATGACGAAAACAATATCAAATAACGGAAGAAATCACATGAAATAAAAATACGAAAAATTACCGAAAAACAAAACCTAAATTACTACTCCGGACAAAATCGGGTGTCAACAGTCTCCGACCCATGCCCAACTATATCTTACCGCTATTGCATAAAGCCATCGCCATTTCCGGTCACCGGAAGCTGTCGTTCGGTCACCGGAAGCCATCAATTCGTTGTCCCGTCGAGATCGCAGAAACACACACATATGCATCTTGATATGATCAGCTCGTTTTTTATTTTCCTTTTGCTATTTGTTCTTTTTTTTCTATTGTTGGTGAAGAGAAAAATTGGATTTTGTTTAGATGGGAGAAGAAAAGTACAGTATGCAGAGAAGATATAAAGCGTGAAAGAAGAAGGGTAACGGTGGAAAAGGAAAAAACTCCTTAATAATCGTGCAAAAAGAAACGTTTCAAAAATATGGGGACGGAGGGAGTAATCTATACATATACTTTGAGTAAAATCCGTCGGCGGTCCTACTTTTTATGTTTTTGACCTATTATGGTCCCGTTTTAAGTTTTTTTCCCTATTTCAGTCCTAAATTTTGAATTCTTGACCTAATCGAATCCTTTCCGTCCAGCTTCACCGTCAAAGAGGACGGAATGAGTAAAATCCGTCGGCGGTCTTGTTTTTTATGTTTTTGACCTATTATGGTCCCGTTTTAAGTTTTTGGCCCATTTCAGTCCTAAATTTTTAATTCTTGACCCGAACGGACCTGACCCAACCCGAACCCAAAAATAAGAAAATTTGATCTCAACCCGAACCCGAATAACCTGACATGAACCCAACCCAACCCGAAAATAGATAAACCCGATCTCAACCCGAACCCGAATAACCCGACATGAACCCGACTCGATTGACATCCATACCCCTACATATTTAAAAGGTTTTTTTAAAAGAAAAGCCCCACCTTGGTGTGTGTGTGTGTGTGTATATATCTTATTCTCTTTTGCAGTTGTTTGATTTGTCCCACTGTTTTAAGTGTGAAAAAAGAAAACCATTAGATCATTCAAAGCAACGAAATTCACTTGCAAAACAGCCACACCAACTTTACAACAACCCCTCCACCTTTACAACCCCTCCAAAACGGTCCCCCTAGCATAACATCAACACAGACCCACCAACCAAATTCAATACCCCACCAACCGATTTTATTTTGGACATGAACACCACTACCCGAATATAATACAGTACCAAAAAGAAATGTGTGAGTGGGAACAATAAAAAACACAAAAAAACCATATCCACCAATGTCTAGGGTTGCTAGATTCACAACCCACTCAATCAGCACAATGAACAAATAAAATAACATATTTGTTTTCTTTCATCTGCACAAAGTCACAAACTCATAAGCATCTTTTGTAGAGAGAATCAAATCGTTTCTGAAACTGATTCTTACACCCCACCACCATTGTTGCCCTCTGGCACTAACCCTCCTCTCTCACTTGGGAAAAAAGCCACCTATGTTGATTCCCGCCTGTCCACCCTTAACCCCTTTCTATATTTCCCGCCAGATACATCCATGTGTTAAAGTCCGCCGGCCACATCATCAAAAAATGAATGGAATGATGAGTTCGGTACAATATGAGGAGTTCAGGGGTGATTCGGCCCGTTAAATAGATCAGTAGTCGAGTTGTGACGATTCGAATAGTTTATTGGTTTATTCATGCTTTTTTCCAATTGTTTAGTTTAAAAATATTGAGTTGTGTTATCGCAATTAACAGATGGGTAAAATAGACATTTCGCACTATTCTGTCCACTTTAACGGTGAAGCTGGACGGAAAGGACTCGATTGGGTCAAGAATTCAAAATTTATGACTAAAATAGGCCAAAAATTTAAAATGGGACCATAATAGGTCAAAAACATAAAAAGTAGTACCGCCGACGAAGTTTACTCATTCCGTCCACTTTAACGGCGAAGCTGGACTGAAAAGATTCGATTAGGTCAAGAATTCAAAATTTAGGACTGAAATAGGGCAAAAAATTAAAACGAGACTATAATAGGTCAAAAATATAAAAAATAGGACCGCCAACGAATTTTACTCCATATACTTTATTTCCATTCACGTCATCCATGTGAAAAGATGAAGAAAATGCAAAATCATATGAGTGGGAGATATTGTTGGTGTAGACTATTAAAAAAATAAAATTAAATAAGCAAGCGAGTTAGAATTTGAAATAAGTTAAAAAAGTTGAAGAAAGGATGAACTAAGAGCAAGTAGGAAAGAGTATAAAAAGAAAAAAGTAGACAATTTAAAGATAAAAAATCATAACGAAATTTAAAGAAATGAAAAAATCGCATTAGGTAAATACTGTTCATACACAATAATTTTTTGGAAATTATATAAAATTATAATAAGACACGCATATTATTGTTCAACTTTCTGACCATCCACATTAAAAGAGGAATAAATGAAAAAATTATATAGGTGAGAAACTTCGAGGTCTATCTG
Organism: Stellera chamaejasme; assembly: GCA_024586325.1. Lineage (NCBI taxonomy): Eukaryota > Viridiplantae > Streptophyta > Magnoliopsida > Malvales > Thymelaeaceae > Stellera > Stellera chamaejasme. The sequence continues at coordinate 5,298,799 of CM044986.1, forward strand.
AAGAATCTTAAAATTTGGCGGTAAACAAAGTAGTTAAACCTATAACTAAAGCAAATAAAACGAAAATCATATAATGTTACAATTAGTTCACCACAACTTTCAAACCACCCACATTAAAATATGAAGATATAATAAATTATATGAGTGAGAAAATTTAGGCGTGCATCAAAAAAAAGTTTAAAAATTGGTGGTAAACCAAGTAATTAAGCCTAAAATTAAAGAAAAAAAATGAAATTATATGAAGTTATAATTGGTCATCGCCGACTTTGAGACCAACAACATTAAAATAGGAAGATATATGATATAATTATATGAGTCAGAAACTTTCGGAATCTATCCGAAATTTTTAAAAATATTAGTGGTAAACTAAGTAATTAAACCTAAAAAAGAGGAAATTATATAATATTATAGTTAGTTCACGCATAGAATTTTCCTACTTTGGATCACCTTACATTAAAAAAATGAAGATATGATAAAATTATATGACTAAGAAATATTAGATGTCTATTTGAAAAAGTCTTAAATTTTTTGGTAAATAAAATAATTAAATCTTAAACTAAAATTTTTTTAAAATTTTAGATCCCTATTTGATTTTTTTTATAAAAAAGTTATGATAAATAAAGTAATTAAACCTTAAACTAAAAATAGTTGGGAAAATGACAAAAATGACACGGTTCATCAACAGTGCCATTTTCCATAAATAGATATAGATCTCTATTTGATTTTTTTAAAAAAAGTTATGATAAATAAAGTAATTAAACCTTAAACTAAAAACAATTAGGAAAATGACAAAAAGGACACTGTTCATCAAATGCCATTTTCCATAAATAGATAGAAGAGTAATAGGTCAAAAAACCATAAACTAAATGTCTCCGGTATGTTGTGCATTGTCATTAGCCTGCAGAATTTAATGGCTACATGTTTTAAAGAGATGAGTGGGTGTAAACGAGCAGAGCCGAACCCAAACCCCACATGTTCGAGCACGAGTTCGAGTTCGTGAAAGGTGGCTCGGGTTCGAATTTGCTCGAGCTGAGCTCGAAAAAGATAGCTCAAGCTCGGTTCGTCTAGTGTTCGAGCTTGGCTCGGGAGCTCGAATGGCTCGAAAAAGTTTAGTGTGTAGAGTTAACTGAGATTGAAAGATGAGGGTCAATGTAAAAAAGATAGAAAAAACAGGGTCTAAACTTGTATTTTACCAAAAAAAGTGCTAATCAAATCATCAGCATTCAACACGCTTTAGACTTCTTGTCCTTCTCGACAGCGCCCACACGGATCTGTCAGTGGTGCCTTGTGACAGAATTGATGGCGCCGTCTGGTGATTTATTTTGCGATGACATTGGCGAGATGGTGGGCAGCGCTTCCATCGAGATCAACAACGTAGAGGCTGACGCTTTCACTGTCATCACCGTCGATGAAATACGGCCTTCTACCCGACTGTGATCACCGCCAGTGAAATCTGGTGGATTTGCGGCTTAAAGAATGGGATCTAAACGGAGGTGAGAAATGGGTTTGTGCGATGGTCTTGGTGTCGGTGTCGAACACCTTATGATGGTGTCGTTGGTGAAGATAAGTGTGACCTACCGGTGAGGGTAGGTCAGGACCCAAGTGGCTAGCGAAGGAGTCAGAGGCTGGGTGGTGGTGGCCTCAACGATAAATTCTGGAATTGGCCAAGGTGCAACAAGGATGGGTTCTGGTTAAGGATTGAGAGGAGTTGGGACTTTGGGTCAGGGATTTGGAAACTAGAATTGGGTTTAGGTTTCAGGGGTGTTTTTTGTAATTATGTATGGCTTGAGTTCGCTGCGAGCTCAACGAGCCAAACATACACGGCTCGAGACTCGGTTCGTTTGTTATATGAGCCTAATTATAGGCTCGAGCTCGAGTTTGATGTTCGTGAAGTTCAGCTCGTTTGATGTAGTTCGAGCTCAAGCTCGAACTAGCTCGCAAGCCACTCGGTTCGTTTTATACCCCTAGAGAGGAGGGTTATATAAGACTAAAACTATTACGAGGGGCTGATTTAAACAGTATCGAAAATATGAGGGATTAATTAAGATTCTTTCTGTTTTTATAGGTTCTGTCGCAGAAGAGGGTTTCGTCTCCTCCTCCTCTCGATCTGCAGTCTGCACATCAACTAGCTCTCGCTCTGTGGTTTTGTGCCCGAAAAGGTATCAGCTTGTTCTTCGGATCTGGTGTATGAAATTCGTATTCGTTTTTGTTGGAAGATGAGATTGGCATGTCTAGAAAAGTCCATGAATTTAACTTTGGTTTTGTGTAGAGTTAAGCAAAATCTCAAACGTAGCCAAAGTCCTATTCTTTGCAGGATTTACAGTTTTCTGAATTCTATTTTTTCAGGATTAACAGTAATTCAGGTTTTCAACAATATAGTACTCCATTTTAGAGACTTGATTCTTTCAAGGCATTCCTTCTTACTACTTGCAAGAACCACTATTCGAAATTACTATCTTGTTAGCTACAAGTTTGTTTTGGTTTTTACACTTGTGCTACTGCATTTCTTAGTTGTCTATACTTTCTCAGTTGTTATTTGTTCTGCTGTTGGCAGTCAATGGGTGACAAAGATGTTGCTTCAAGACTAGTTTGGTTTATATCAATGATGTTCTTCCTGATCAGATTTTGGTAGAAATTCTCTGTTGCCTCCCCTGCCGGTCTGCTGTGGCGTGCAAATTGGTCTGCAAGTGTTGGCTCTCCCTTATTTCAACACCCAGTTTTATTAGTCATTTCATATCCAGGCAAATCAGCAAGGGTTATTGTCAGCAGCAGCAACCGCTAAAACATCGCATAAGGGGCCGCTATTTGTCCTTAACTTCCCAAGTTCCCAACAGTGACATCTATTTCAGGTTTCTTCCAGATCCACGCAGCAGCACAGTTTCATCATCAAGTTATAAGAAGCCTAGAGTCCGTATCTGTGCATCGTCAGTAGTCCTTTCACCAAGGAGTGGGTTGAACTGCCTCCTTGTCCGAGCTCACATCATGGTCATCCCCACGTTTATGGCTTTGCCCTCAAACCATACTACAGTGTAGAAGAAAGATCAAAGCGGCATGTCCTGGTAAATTCTAGTTGCAGGTTTAGAGTTGTGCGCATGCTGTTACCTGTTAGTGGGATGGAGAGGTATATACATTACGTAGCAGGAGGATCCGAGTTTGAGATTGATATTTTCTCATCAGAAACCTTGCAATGGACAACATCTAAGATGCAACTTTCTTCAGGCACAAATTTGCCTCGCTCTGCTATTTCCCGCAATGGATTTCTGTATTGGTTGTGTTATAGTAGTTATATAATAGTCCATGATCCCTACAATAACAAGGTCTGCTACGTTGTAGAGCCTCCTTTGCGTAAGGCCAAAACGCGCTCTTGTCTCTGTTTGAAAGAATCTCAAGGCTCTCTGTTGGGATTTAGTTCCTTAAACTTAAAGACCAGGGAGTTCAAGCCTATGTCAATGAAATAATTCAATCTTGTAACTCTATAGTGTAGATTGTCTTAAATTTTAAAGAAAATACTGGGAGTTATGGTAATTGGTAATTGTGGCGATTTAATAATCTTAGTGGCAAAATTGTCGTAATAGAATGTTTAGGAGTTAAATTCAGGATGAAATTTCAAGAATCTAATACAATTTTTTAAGTATGAGATTTAAATTAGTGTAGATGGTGTTAAATTTTAAAGAAAATATTGGTAGTAATGGTAACTTAATTGGTAAATGTGACGATTTAAACATTTTAATGGTAAAATTGTCATAATAGAATATTTAGGAGGTCAAATTTAGGAAGAAATGTCAATGAAATAATTCAATTTTGTATGTCTATAGTGTAGATTAACTTAAATTTTAAAGAAAATACAGGCAGTTGTGATAACTAAATCGGTAATTATGGCTTATTTAATCATCTTAATGGAAAAATTGTCATAATATAATGTTTATGGGGTAAATTTAGGATGAAAAGTCAAGAATCTAATACAAATTTGTGAGTATGAGATTTAAATTAGTACTGTAGATGGTGTTATTTTTAAAGAAAACATTGGTAGCAATGGCAACTAAATCGTATGTAATTTTGGCGATTCAATCATGTTAATGACAAACATTCATAATAAAATTTTTATGAGGAGAAATTTAGGATGAAATGTCAAGAAAATAATGCAATTTTGTAAGTAGGTGATTTAAATTAGCGTTCATGGTGTTAGGTTTTTTAAGAAAGTATTGGCAGTAATTGTAACTAAATCGAGTAATTTCGCGATTTAATCATCTTAATGGTAAATATGTCATAATAGAATGTATGAGAGGAGAAAATTTTGATGAAATGTCAATAAAATACTTAAATCTTGTAAGTCTGAGATTAAATATAGAGTACATGGTTTTAATTTTTTTTTAATTTTTTGGCAGTAATGGTAACTTAATCAGTATTTGTGACGATACTTAATCAGTATTTGTGACGATTTAATCATTTTAATGGCAACATTGTCATAATAGAATGTTTTAGGAGGTCAAATTTAGGAAGAAATGTCAATGAAATAATTTTATCTTTTAAGTCTGTATTGTCGATTGTCTTAAACTTTAAACAAAATACTAGCAGTTGTGGTAACTAAATCGGTAATTATGTGATTTAATCACCTTAATGGAAAAATTGTAATAACCCTAAATTTCTCAGTCCGAACTAGCGGTTTAGTTTTCTATAGATTTTATTTCGTGTTTGTGGTTGCATGCTTATTTTTATTTTTCTATGTGCATTTCATCACTTCATGCACAATATTTCAACATTTAGTGAAATTTCATCATTTTGTGTATCTTGTCAATTTTATTATCTTATAAATTGATTACTTTTCTTCATCTCCTAAACTTTTATCATCACTTTATTTTAAAGAACATGTTTATTATTTCATGTGTTTTGCTTTTATCATTTCATGAAATAGTACATTTTGATCTTTTATGGACTTGTTACCTTTTACCATTTCATATAAGTTATTATTTCATGTATTTCAACATTTTTTCTAGAATCTATACATTTTATTATTATTTCTTGTTTCATACTATTTTTATTGTGTGAGTGTTTTTATCTTTCTAGGTACTATTTTAGGTATTTTATTTTTCTATGTTCTTCTATTTTTTGTAATTTAGTAATTAGAGGGGGTAAACTTTAGTAATTTTTAGTTGTAATTAAGATGTTTTAAAATTAATTAAAACGTTTAAAATAAGAAAAATTGGCGGAAAAACCGCCGAACTGGTCTAAACTTCACGCCTCTTCTCTCATCATTCAATCCATCAGAAAAATGGCTTTACTCTATCATCATTGCCTCCAAGCCCTGTCAATCCATCATCTTTGGCTATAAATAGAGCCATTTGGTGAAGAAATAGGCAAGAAATTGAAAATATTGGAGGAAGAGGTAGAAATGATCAGGAGCTTAGATCCGACGAATCCAGCCACCTTCGCCGCCATCTGTTGCCGGAAACCGGCGCACCACCCTGACCCAGCTCTGCCGCAGTCGCTGCCTACCGCTACCGCAGGACGGAGGTGTATGTTGACAGGGGAGGCAGCTGCCATCCCCAATTAGTTTGGGGGTATAGGGTATATAGTATATATTTTTAGGATTAGTATAATAATTTGCTCACTAACCCCCTCAATTCAGCCCCAAAAAAAATTCAGCCCAATCAAAAATTAAAATTCAGCCCAATTCAATAAATTATTACTCAATTTATAAGTCCAAAACCCACTCGAAATATAACTATACCCTACATATCCCCTTTCCACAAATCTTCCACCAATCCATTTTTTTTTGAACGGCAAAAATGGCATTCATTAAGAAAAAGGAAGAAAGATCATACAACAACCACACCAAGATAGCCCCTGAGATAGGGGCAACGACAAGAATCAACCCATCTAACCACGGCAAAGCCCCCTACGTAAAATTTGGCAAAGACTTCCCTAAAAAGACACCAACCGAACTCCTCGCAAGACCAAGCACAACAACTAACCTCTAAAGCACCAAAGCAGAATAACGAGACAAAACAAAAACAACACCAAAACAGACTAACTCAAAACATCTCACGCTCTTAAAAGCGGGGCTAGCAGCCAATCCGACCATGACAGACGTAGCTTCGGAGTCCTGCTACTGATCCAAAGGAAAGACATAACCTGGATATCCGCAAACACTCTCGAAGCTCTCCAGGGGGTGTCCTGCATAACTACACCATTTCGGGCCTTCCACAGGTACCACGCGGAAATATAAACGACGCCTTGCCACACCTGGGAAACTTTTGAGGGAACTTGAGCCATGAACTCTCCTCCCAAAACGTCGGCTACCTCCCAAAGATCATCCACCTGCGTATTGCACCAGCCCGCTACTGCCTTCCAAATCTCCCCGCGCAAAAGGACAGCTCACAAGAATATGACCAACAGTCTCCACGCACTCAGAACAAAGCGGGCAATAGACCGAATCCACCTGCACTCCTCGCCTCCACAGTTGATCACGAACAGGAATGAACTTTCGAACGGCCCGCCAGACGAACACATTCACCTTCTTTGGGACTTTGTTGCACCATTGCGTCGGGAATCTTGGATAGCCGCTAAATTGGCGCCAATCAACAGGGAGAGTTGGCGGACCGAGTAAACACCGTCGGTTGCCGGCTCCCACCTCCAGGAGTCCTTGAGTCCTGCTTCCACCAATCCATTTGACACTTTAGAAAGCGGCGACAAGGACAAAAGAAGCTCAAGCATCTGCCGCTCTTCTCTCTCTTCCTTAGGTAAATGTTGTTTTTTTCCTTTAATTTATTAATGTATTTATTTATTAAGTATTTTGTTTTTTTCTTCCCAATTAGGTGAAAAACAAGCTGTATTTATTTAATAGAATTTTGTTTCTTTCTTCCCAATTCACGTTTCTAGTTTTTAGGAAATAGGAACCTACTACCTAGTTAATAGTTTAATTGTTACAAGTTGTATTTATTTATTAGGTCTTCATGTTTCTTAGTTTCTAGGAAGTAAGGAACCTAGTTAATAGTTTAATTGGAGTAAAAAACCACGACATAAAGGCTTATTAATATCCATAGTAATTACTTCGATCTTCATATCCGTATCATCAATAAGCACATCCTACTCCTGCAGTGCACCCAAGTATTTCCCAATGCTTCTCCCATAGCTTGGGAAGCCCAACCAAACGGTAAATTCAGAACTTGAACCCAAAAATCAACATAAATAAATTGCATAGTGGACAATTGATCACCAGGTTTAAGCACATTATGGACCACTATCCTATTGTCAAAAGACCATTTAGATAAATGAAGAACATTCTCCAGATGCTCTTTCTTCTCAAAATCAAATATAATAGATTATCCTTACGGTTACCAGTTCCTTGACGAACCTTGAAGGAGACCTGACTATACCATACTGCTTTGAAAGCCAACTCCAGACAATCCGGGTGAGTTGTTCTATTAGAGAAAACTAGAGCAACAAGGGGTATGACTACAAGTTGCTGAGTATAAAATTACTACAAGTTTTGGACATCATGGTGACAAAAGATTTGGAGTTGGGACATCATGGTTACGTAAATTACTACAAGTTGCTGAGTTTAAGTTTGTCTCGAGCTCCTCATGAGATATACATCTGTCCTTCTCACGGATGGAGTATTATTTATTTTTTATTTTATTAGTTGTTAGGCATCGATTTTAATACTTGTTCCAATCTCAAATAAATGGTGCGTATTTTTTTTTGTATGTCCCCAAATATACAATATTTTTCTTTTTAGAAATTTTAGCTCAGTTGTTTTACTTAATTATCCCTAAAATTGATACTCAAAATTTTAACACGCATCATCCAAATTAGAACCGAGTGGTATTTTTTATTAAATTTTTTTTCTTTTCACCATTTCTTAATTTTAATGTCAAAATAAATACACCATTTATTTGGAAACGGAGGGTTTATATAATTACCATGTTGGTACCAAAGAGTTTTCCAATTACTAATAGAAATGATCACATGTCTCCATATATCCCCTTAATTAATTGTTCCATTAGAAAAATGCTAAACAAATCAATTACTCATGTTAATTAAATAATCTAAAGGACAAGAGGGGTCATGTGGTGACTTAAATTACCACAAGTTTGCTGTGTTAATCATCATATCATCATAATGGAGATTTTCAGCAGCCTCTTCCCATCAATCCTCCCCTCACTCTCAGCCACCATTCTCTTCCTCCTCTTCATCTTCAAAACCACCAGAAGAAAACCCCATCAGATCAATAATATTCCAGTACTGCCCCCAGGTCCCTTCAAGCTCCCAATCATTGGCAATGCATATCTTCTATTCTCAGGTCCTCAATCTCATCTGGTTTTAGCAAACTTGGCCAAAAGATACGGCCCTATATTTCACCTCCAACTCGCTGAGCTCTCTTTCGTCATAGTTTCCTCACCACAACTCGCTAAACAAGTCCTCAAAACCCATGACATAATCTTCTCAAGCAGACCCCAGCTCCCCTCACAGATGATCCTCACCTACGCCAACACCAACATCGAGTCCGCTCCGTACGGTGAGTACTGGCGCCAGCTTCGGAAGATCGCCATTGTTGAGCTTCTCAGTATCAAGAGGATCCATTCCTTTGGGCCTGTAAGAGATGAGGTCCTGTCGAATATGACTCGCGCCATCGCTCATGAAGGATCTGGATCCGTGGTGGAGCTCGCTCACTCACTTCATATACACAGCTATCAATGAGATCGTCTCTAAAGAAGCGTTTGGAGATATAGGTGAGCACCAGCATGACATTTAGTAAAGTATAGCGTATATACATGCAAATGTTAAAGCTTTGAACATTATTTTAGTTATTTGCTCCAAAAATAATTAATGGAGTATACTATTTGTAACAAAATTATAGAGAGGTGGTCTACTATATTATGGTTAAAATAACATTCTGCACTCTCACCAACACACTTAAATTTCTACAAGTGACAAGTCCCACCACTAATATCTAAACAGAAAAAATTGTTCTATATTTTTTTATATTTTCTTGTAAATTTACCCTATATATTAATTTTTATTTTATTTTTTCTGGGTCCATCACTGTTAATAAGGTGAGTTAAGACAGGAGTTCATTGATGTGGCCAAGGAGACTGGAGAGTTGTTCGCAGGGTTAGGTCTTGCTGATGTTTTCCCTTCAAAGAAGTTTCTTTTTGTGCTCACTGGTAGGAAGTTTTCATGTGAGAGAGCGTTTAAGAAAATGGATAGGGTTCTTAGTGCTATTCTTGATGAACATAAATTGGCTAGAAGGAAGGAAGAATTAGGTGGTGATGATGATGATGATGAGAAGCCAGAGATAAAGAATCTGCTTCAGGTTCTTCTGGATATTCAAGAGAGCTCTACAGGTCATCAACTCAAGTTCCCTCTTACAGATGACAACATCAAAGCTGTTATGTCTGTAAGTCCTACCAGTTTCAACATCAAAGTATACTTATGGTCATTAATTGATACTACATATTAAAAATTGAATGTTATTAATCCAATATCAACTTGTAGGACATTATTGGGGCTGGAAGTGATACTTCTTCTTCCATAGTTGAAGGGGCCATGACAGAGATGCTAAGAGATCCAAGAACCTTGGAAAGGGCACAAGCTGAGGTGAGAAGTGTGTTTGACAAAAAGGGAAAGGTTGATGATGAAGGAGTTGAACAACTCACATACATGAAGGCAGTTGTCAAAGAGACTCTCAGGATGCGCCCACCACCTCTTTCTCTAAGAGAAAGCATGGCGGATTGCCAGCTCAACGGGTTCAACATACCTTCCAAAACCCTAGTGGTTGTAAATCAATGGGCTATCGGAAGAGACCCAGATTACTGGACTGAACCAGATAAGTTTTTTCCAGAGAGATTCTTGGAGAGTTCGGTCGACTTCAAAGGAAATGATTTCGAGTTCATACCATTTGGGGCTGGTAGAAGGATCTGTCCTGGAATGGCTTTTGGGGTAGCCAATACAGAACGGCTTCTTGCTGAGTTGCTTTACCATTTTGACTGGAAGCTGCCTGATGGAATGAGACCTCAAGACCTTGATACCATGGAGCATCCTGGGTTTGTGATCAGAAGGAAGAATAAGCTCTTCGCTATTCCAATTCCTTACATTAATGTCAAATAAATCCAGAGTACTCAACTCTCGATCTCTCCATATGTTTTTATGCATGTTATGTTGCACCTGGTTTTTATTAGAATAACGTACGTATCCATCCCATTCATTCTCCCTGCTAGATCAAGCTCATTAGAATATTCTATTTCCTAAAATGCTTGGGATAAACCGGAGACGTCGTAGATATGGGCACATGCACTTCTTTTATTTACAAATCTATCATTCGTTGTATATGATTAGTAACATGCTCTTTATCATTCGCTATCGTCAATGATATTTACCAACTAGTTAGGAAATATCAATATTATCCTTCAGCCATTTTAAAGCTTCTTTTGACAATTCCCGCATCGTCATTCTCAGATTCATCAAAAATAAAGCTGCTACTTTGAGGAAGGAGACGATCGCCAAAACCTTGGTGGCCTCGTGATCACGATCTCCGGCTTCCGGCCAACGTTCGTTCGGCGATTTAACTCGCTTTTCATGACCTCCAAACATCTCGTTCTTCACGGATCTCCGGCCAACTTGACGTTCAGCGGCAGATCTGCTACGACGAAGATTTTGCTTGGCATTCATACCTGTTCAAGGATTCTTCCACTTCTCTGCCGGAACGTGAAGATCGGAGCCTCGGTTGTTAATTAGATCGTGTAGATCGGAGCCTCTTTTCACTGGGAAACGTTTCATGATGGCGAGAGATTGAAGTTGGTGCAAAAATCCGTCAGGGAGATGACAACTGCATGCAGATTTTGTGATCTAAACCGCCAGATCGGCTTGTGTCAAAGCCGAAAAATGATCGGTCTTCTCTCCGCGATCCGAGATTTGGACAAGCGACTTAGATTTGGATGGAGCAAGATGATCGGAGGTAGGTAACACAAGCAGTAACACTTTTACAATTTAGTTCCGACAGTTTAGAAATTTATTATGACGGTTTCCAATATTTATTCAGACACCATATCATTTTGTAATAAACACTATAGAAATGTGTAAAATAACTAATTAAACAGTATAAAATTTTGTAGTAGATAATATGACATTTCACGTTAGACATTATGCAATCAACTATAAATCAACTAAAATTGTTTTAAATTTATTTCAGACAGTTTAGAAATTTATTCTGACAGTTTCTAATATTTATTCAGACACTATATCATTTTGTAATAGACACTATAGAAATGTATAAATATCTAAGTAAACAGATAAACTCTTGCAATAAAAGTATGACATTTCACTTTAGATACTATGCGATTAATTATAAATCAACAAAAATTGTTTTAAATTTATTTGCATAGCTTAAGAAATTTATTCTGACAGTTTCCAATATTTATTCAGACACTATATCATTTCGTAATAGACACTATAGAAATGTGTAAACAGTATAAACTCTTGGGGTGCCGACAACAGTGGCAATTCTAGCGGATGCTGCGGTGGTTCTGGCGACAGCCGCGGTAATGGTTCCGGCGACATCGGCGGTGGTTACGGCGACATCGGTGGTGGTTCCGGCGACATGGACGATGGAGGTTCCGGTGACATCGGCGATGGTTCCGACCGCCGCAACGGTGGTTCCGATGGTTGCGATGGAGGTTTCGGTGACATCGGCGGTGGTCCCCAGTGACATCGACGGTGGTTTGGCGGCGATCCACCGTGGCTCCGACGGCTGTAGCGGTGTTTCCGGTAATTATGACGACGGTGAGGGTGGATGATGGTTTGGGATAAGAAGGGTAGTCTAGTCCTTAAATTTTTATTTAATTAATTATATTAATTAGCTAGTCTTAGGGACCACTAGTGGTTTTTCCAACTAGTGGGTAAATAAAATGGCTGATTTGCTATATATGATCAGCAACATGTTGTTTCATGATTAGCATTGCGACAATCAACAATCTTGATCAACAACATTAGTTTACTTGAACGACATCGCAATAATTAATGTTGATCCGTATGGTTGATCAACATCCCTTTACACTTGATCAACCATGTTGTCGTGCTTGATCAGCATTTTAAATGTTGATCAACAACATGACTTCTCTTCACCAAAATAAATATTGATCTCGCATGGTTCATCAATATCCTCTTACACTGATTGGCAACATTGTCGTGTTTGATCATCAACATGAGCTCTCTTGAACAATTTTGTCAAAATAAATGTTGATCCGCATGATTTATCAACATCCTCTTACACCTGATCGACAACGTTGTCATGCTTGATCGCAACATGAGTTCTCTTGAATAATATCATCGTAATACATGTTAATGTGCTGATCAACAATGTTACACCCACCCCGACATTCTCAGAACTTTCCGGCGAGTGTCGACCGGAATTTCGAATTCTGTAAATTATCGGAATAACATTGGGATATGATAATTTATCAAAATTCAATGTTGGATGGGATTTTGGTGTTGTTTATAAGTGTTACAAGTGTCGGACGATTTTCGGTGATAACTGTTAATTTTGGAAAAAATTCGAAGTTCCAAAAGATCGGTTTGACCAGTGTTCAGTCAAACATTTTTAGTAAATTTTACAGGAATCCAAATCGAGATCTGTAAATTTCTACTTAAACTAGACACACAGGGCTACCTTCATGTAAATTTTCATGATTTTAGGGCTGGTGGTTTGGTGAAGTTTATTTTTACAAGTTGGTACAAAATCTGCCAAGTGTAATTGGAGAAGGTTGAAGAAGAATGCGGTTGGGCTATCTTTGGGCTTCCGAAAATTCTTGGAAATTAAGCCCATTTGAGACTTCTATTTTTCAGATTTTGTTAGCCCATTTATTTTGTTTTATGGGAAAAGGATTAAAAGGAAAGAAATAGGAAGAAAAGAGGCAATAATGGAAGATGGAGTAGAAAGGCTTCCTTATGCCCATACCTCTCTTACACATTCATCATGCTTGTGTCATAATCACACATCTCTCTCTTCCCTCACCATTTGGGCCGAATTCTCTCTCATTTTTGCCTAAAATTTCATTTTCATTTCTTACTCACAATTCAAGTCTTGTAAAAATTGAAAGAAAGCTTTCTCTCTTTTCTCTCTCTCTCCTCATGAACTTTGCTTGTGTTCTTGGGTGTTCTTCAAGTGTTCTTGAGTGTTCTTCACTAATCAAGAACTAATCCTCTCCTAGATCCTTAATCAAGGAAGATTAAGCAAGGTAATGGTGTTTGTTCATCACTAATCAAAGATGATTAGTGTTCAACTTCAAGCACTAATTCTTTCCTTCTTTTCTTGTCAAGGCCGATTTTAGAGGAGCTTCTTGGAAGGGATTTTCTTCAAGTGTTCATCAAGGATCAAGTGTACAAACATCAAGTTCTTGAAGAGATCTAAGTGGTAAGGACACTACTTAGTTGTGTGTTTAAGTTCTATGGAAAAGAACTTTGAAAATAACCTATCTTTCCCTCTTTTCTTAGGTTGGCCGAAATTTTGAGAAGAGATTTGGACAATCTCTCAAGTCATCTTGCAAAGGTAAGGTGATCTTTGAATTTATGGAAAGATTTGGAAGCATGTTTATGAAGAAAGTATGTTGTGTTGTGTTGAGCATGAGAAAGCATGAGTTTCTTGTTGATCTACTTAGGGCCGAAAATAAGCTTGTGTGATTGATGATGTTTTGTTGAAGATTTATGTGTTAAAGTGTTGAAAAATGGAAGTATATAAAGGTTTATGCATGGAAGTGTTAAGTTTTAAAGTTTGGGTGAAGATTGGAAGGAAAACCGAAAACCAAGGATTTGGAAGAAAATTTTGTTTGCTGTGAATAGTGTTTTGGTGATGAAAAGTTGGTTAAAACATGTTAAAAATGGTTTAACATGAAGGATTAAAAGAAAGTGACTAAAGTGTGAAGTTTAGAAAAGATTTGGGTTGAGATGGAAGTTGGGCCGAAAATATGGGCTTGGGTCGAAATTTGGGAAAGAATGGATAAAGGTTGACTTTTTGACCAAGTTGACCAAACCGGGTAAAGTTGACCTTTTTATGGAAATTGGAGGACCAAAGTGTGTAATATGGAAAAGTTTGGGTAAAAGTGTAAACTTGTTTTTAATGGAAGGAAGTTGCTAGAATTGTGAAAATTGGGGTACTTTTGCAAGTTCTGAAAAGTTCGAGGACTTAGGGTGTAATTAAGAATAAATTCCCAACACTTGAAACTTTAGTGAAATAACTAAAGTTATTCGTATGTCTCTGATTCTGGCAGATTAAATCTGCGTCTTCCGGGATACTGCTTGTGCGTCAGGGGGCCACAGTAGATATCCGATTTCTGTCAAGGTAAGGGGTTTAACTTTCTTAATGCGCATTAAATGTGTATTAGGTTAGTTAAGGGCTAGTACTCGGGTCGAGGGTGGGGCCCAGTGACTCCCGGGACTAGTTACTGGTACGTAGCGGTTTTCAGGGTTTTCTGTTTCTGGACTTCTGCTATATCGGATCTGCATATCGGGGGTCGACAACGGACCCATTATTTGTTCTGTACCGGCTTCGGCCGTTTCTGTGATGATTAGGGTCGACGCCTTTCGCCGGTACCAAGCGGTTCTGATCCCGATAATCGGCGTGAGCTTAACAAGCCGCCGTAGGGTGCTGTCAGTGGTCGGGGACCACTTGTATGGGCTTACCTCTGTTAACCCAGTCCGACGGGACTTCTGAGCATCATGTTTCTGCATATCATAGCATTTATTAGGGTTGCTATTTCTGCTAGAACATTGCACGCTAACCCTTTGTGCAGTAAAAACGTTTTCAAACTTTTGGTTTGACCTTTTCGTACCTACCCCCTTACGGGTTCTTTCGAGAACTCACCCCCATGTTTACAATATTTTGGGGATCCGGGCAAACGACTGCGGACTAGATTTCGCGGTGCTCGCTCGCACTTCGTTATTTTGAGGTATATTTGTGTTTGGGGAATTTCTCGTTAAAATCCCTTCGTGTTGTTATCTTTCTCGTTAAGTCTGACGTTCTTCTCTGTGTGTGTGTTTAGCAGCAGCAGCGTCTAGTTGCGAGGTATAATTCCGCACTGTGGCTCGGCTCTGTAGAAGTAGTGCATGTAGTTACATTAGTACATTCATACTTTCGGTTTGTATATTTTGTGGGAGTTTCCGACCCTACGCAGAGGGCGGAACTTCCTCGGCTTGTATCTTTATTTTCCTGCTTCATTTGTTTTACGCGCGATATCCTGTAAAAAACCACTAACGTGTCTCGGGTGCAGGTTTAGGACTAGTAAGACGTCTTAAAATCTGCAAACACGTAATAACCTTAAAACCGAAAGAAAACGCTTTTAAGGGAAGGGTTTCGGGTCCACACCCTTTTAAGAGAAAAATCCGCGATCACCCGCC
The DNA here is from genome assembly GCA_024586325.1 of Stellera chamaejasme. NCBI lineage: Eukaryota > Viridiplantae > Streptophyta > Magnoliopsida > Malvales > Thymelaeaceae > Stellera > Stellera chamaejasme. Next base: position 5,314,189 of record CM044986.1, read on the forward strand.
GCCAACACCTCCAACCTCCGCAACTTGATGCTTCCGCCAGTTCCGGGCGGTGGGGTGACAATCACGCCAATTTCGCTTCTTCCTTGTGCGACGATCTTCCATCTGCATCAAATAACATTGATCTCCTTATTTCCTTTGTGAAAATCCTAGACCTGCAACAAATTACGGCGGCCATCGCGCATTACTGCAACAGCTGAAAATGATGCGTCTCGACGCTACCATGATGCACCACCATTTGATAATGATGCACCTCCTCCATAGAATGTTATACCATAAAATTTTATAAGATTTGTCATCCCTTCAACTGTAAAATTAATATGATACACACATGAGCCATTATAATTTGCTGTTCAAGATTCCTTATGTAACACTCGTACAAAACGTAAGAGTAACAAAGCAACAAATCTTACCAATCCACTATTTCCACTTTAAAAGAACCGCCGATCGGCACATTACTTCAACCACCTAAAATAATGTGCTTGGTTACCACGATGATGCACTCCCAGTGAACTTTGATTCACTCTTGTACAACAATGATGCACCATTTCTGATGACTTAATGAGTCATCATGCACAAATTATGATGCACCTCAAAAAATGATGCATCAGAGAAACAATATGATGCACTAGAGAAATAATATAATGCACTCACGAGACAAGTATGATGCACCGTTATAGTAAAGATGATGCACCATTACGATTTAAAACAAGTAGACCACATTATTACTAGAAAAAATGTACTAGTATAAAATAATGATGCGCATATGAGACAGTGTGATGCACCATTACAATAAAGATGATGCACCATTATGATTTAAACCAAGTATACCACATTATTACTAGCAAATATGATGCGCTCATAACACAACATATACAATGCACCTTTGCAATGAAGATAATGTACCATTGTGATTTAAACCAAGTATTCCACAATATTACTAGCAAATATGATACGCCCACGAGACAAAGATTATCATGCACTATTATGAAGCATAGAAATCAGTAACTTCATACTTTGTATGTGTTCATGGTTTATCATTTTAATATTCGTACATCATAAGGAGTTTATGACGCACCATTAAGGTACGAATGCGCATTATAATTATTTGATGTAAAAAAGAACTACAAAAATAATGTACAATGCTAATAATTTTTAATAAATTTTTAAAACTCTCAAAGCCATTTCAAAAAAATTGAGTTTTGTGACATTAACCTTATTATATTATGATAATGGATGATTTTATTTACCAACTAGTTGGAAAAACCACTAGTTGTGTTATATGTGTAAATACTCAGCTAGAAGGGTATTTTAGTCTTTAAAATTGTTAGTTAGTTAGTTAAATTAGTTAGATAGTATTAAAATCAGCTAGTGATTTTACCCACTAATGGGTAAATAGAAGTCGTATGATAATAACTTCATTTTTATAGCTTTGATCATTATTTTTACGCAATTCATGATCTCATAATTTTTATAAACGGGTGCATCATAATAAGTCAAGGCACATCATAATAAGTCGAAGGCGCATCATTAAGGTACATAGACGCATCGCAATTATGTCAAGTGCAGTAAGTTGCGCCCAAGTCATTGAACAAATCTTGTCGTTCAACTGAGAAATTGGTTGGGAATCGAGTGAAGGTGGATGGGATAGCTTTACGACACTTTAGCCGTTGACTGGGATGAAGAGCATGGTGGAATCACAAATTTTCAGTCCTTCGAGTCATTGGACGGCAGTGCTGGTGAAGAACGGCTGTTGTTGGTGAACGACGACGAAGGACATCTGCTGTTGGTGGAATCCGGTGAAGGACGGTGGCAAATTGAGATATCAGCGACTACCGGTGAAGGACAGTGGCAAACTGAGATGTCAGCGGCTATCGGTGAAGGACGGTGGCGAGTTGAGATGTCGGCGCCTATTGGTGAATGACGGTGAAGGACAGAACTGGTTAGGGGGAGGGGAGTTTAAACTATTTAGCAATTAAATGAGATTAAATGGATAAAGTGCACACTTTAGCACACTTTATCTAAGCCATATTAGGGGGTTCAAAGTTGGAGTATTTTGGGTGAATTAAAAAATTTTCACTTTCCCATTTTCACCATGAATTTGCCAAAAACTCACCATGCGGACCTCACGTGAATCACTTCAACGTGATTTTCGGAGGTGAATTCCGGCAACAGGTGAATTTTCGGAGCTGCTGTAGGTGACTTCCGGCAGCCCTCCTGGCTGGGCAGCTTGCTTTCCGGCAGCCCTCCTGCCTGGGCAGCTGCTTTCCGGCGAGGCAGCAATGCTTCCGGCGGCCCTCCTGCCTGGGCAGCTTGCTTTCCGGCAGCCCTCCTGCCTGGGCAGCTTGCTTTCCGGCAGCCCTCCTGCCTGGGCAGCTGCTTTCCGGCGAGGCAGCAATGCTTCCGGCGGCCCTCCTGCCTGGGCAGCTGCTTTCCGGCGAATGGGGGAGGAGAATGGGGGAGGGGATTTTACGGTTTTTCACGGTGATTTTCGGGGAAAATCACCGAGTTTGTTTTTGCACTTCTCTCATGTTTGAGCCCCCTATTAAAGACCTAGAAGTTTCTAAGCTAGCAGGAAGGATCGTGTTGTCTCATTACACGAGAAAGTCGAAGACGAAAATGAAGATGAAAGCGTGAATCTATGCAAATGACACCAGCTACTCTTTCCTAAAAGTTACTCCAATCGTCCCATAAAACTTCATCAGAATTCATTTTTAGATTATCCTATGAAAACTAATAAATTCCCTATTAGAAAATATTCACAGCAATTTTATAATGGTACCCTTAAATTCTTTTTCTAACTAATGAATTTACCTCGTTACCCTTACATTTTCTTTATGACTAAAAAATTTACTTTAATCTTACACATATTTTACTTTATTAAACACAATTCTTTGATATTCTTCCATCTTCGCACTCATTCAAGCATATCATGTTCACTAGGAAGAAGCGTACCAAATACTTGTAATATATTCATAAACGAATTGGAGAATCCAAGCTTACCCTCTTTTTGTTGGTTATTTACAATTTACACTAGATATCGATACTAATAGCCAAAAGTTTCAATCCATCAACGTCCATTCGAAACAAACAGCCAAAGATGACAAAGTGTTGATTGAGCAGCGTGCAAACTACTGCAAGTAAGTGTCAATTTATTCAAAATGCCAAAATTCAAATTACCATCTACATTTGTTGCTTGTTAATAGCAACTACAAGACCTCACTGTCAACATTAGTATCATCCCAACCTGCAGCTTTACTTATAGCCCTACGGAAATCAACACAAGCTTGAGCATGCCAATGCTGAGACATGAAACTTTGTTGGCATGTTTTAGTTGTGTTCAAGATTCAGCCAAAAACATACTACGAAACACAACTAAAACTACGGTGCGCGAGAGAAGTTACCATTTTTGTCCGGAGAAGAAATGGAAGCTACGAAACACAACTAAAACTACGGTGCGCGAGAGAAGTTACCATTTTTGTCCGGAGAAGAAATGGAAGCAACGGCTTGAATCCTTGAGCATCATCAACTATACTCTCTTTTCATATCAATAAATGGTCGAATGGATGGTTCCCTACCGAGAAAATCGGATATAGTCTCAATGGGATCTTTTGCACCTCCTGGTGCCAATACCTGTCAAAAGTTTTGGGTGGTTATTCTATGATAGGTTGGACAAATATACTCCATCCGTCCCATGAAAGAATGCTTAGTTTTTTTTTATGAAGTCCTAAAATAGTTTCTATGTTTCCTCTTTAGGAAAGTTTTACCTAATTTTACTTTATTGCCCTCAATTTCCCTTACCTTTTAACATTCTCTCTAATACTTTACACATGCATCTTACTTTTTTATCTTCACTTTCTATGTTTTTCTTAATCTCTTTGGCAAGAAACTTAACATCTATTTAGGGATGGAAGGAATAGTATCCAGGAAAGTGAAGATGGTACGGAAAGCGAATTTACTTCAGAAGTGAATGATGGTTCATTGGAAAATTTCCAAGACTGATAAAGAACCAAGTTGTTCAGTCTAGAGTTTCACCTTGTTTCTAAACTGCATCCCGACACGCTGGTCTAGCAACCCATCACAAAACTTTGAAGCAAAAATATCAGCTCCAAAAACCTGTGATTTGCATCAGAGATTTACTTAAATTGTAACCAAGAAATAAAAATTCAGAAAGGACTAGTCTAGAATAAAGGCCAGGGAAGTGGGACCTCAGTCCAAATGCGACTGTAACAAGCAGCTTCATAACCAATAGCACAACGAGTGAAAATCGAAGCTGGATTTGTTCCTTCTAGCATTGGCAAGCCCAACATAAGCTGAAACATTAAACAGCCAAGCAAGTGTGGAACAAGTTTAACAATGATGAGTAAAAGCAAGTCCTTCTACCATGACCTTTCAATTTGCGATTTGACTTGGTAAATCTACTTGTATTTCTTATCTGACATGTAAATACATAAACCTAAATGCAAATGTTGGATTGGAACTGTGTAGTTTCTAATCATAATTTTCCATAAGCTTTTCTCAATACAAGAAAATTCAATCCAAACTCAATTTAGTAGTGACAATAATTATAGGGCAAAGGAAGCATATAAAATCAACTTGAGAAAGTACCAATTTACCTTTGGATGGAGATGCTTGAACAGTTCAACAAAATCAACATTTTCAGCTGAATGGATGATTTGATCAAAAAGACCTAGCAATGAAATAGTCAGCTAAATAGCAGGTGACTGATAACTGCCACAGTAGTTGACCTGCTTATAACCACGTATATGGACAACTTCTTAACTAAAAAGTAACAAAGTGTCATTCATTGTATCACATATATAAGTCAACCAAAAAGCTATCAAAGGGAACTATCAGCCAAATTATTGGTAGCAACATGAACTCTGAGTGTTATATGTAAGCACATAAACTGCCAAAATAAATTCTCTCAAGAGCTATTTGTCAGCCTAATATTTGGAAAAATTATTTTTTTAAAAAAAAACTTGAGGACATATCATATCAAAGAAGTCCTCTGTACATGTGTTTCTTATATAGAAATGTTTGATACATGCATAACCATAAATTAATCAAATAAAAGAGTTATCCCTAAATACGGAACTGAGTATACAGAGTTTAATAATTTGTTAAGAGATCGATACACTTTTTCATTCATTACATCCCTTTGACATTAATATTCTTTTATCTACAATAAAAAATCATCATCATCATCATCATCATCGTCATCATCATATTGCACCTTAATCATAACTATGTTAGGATCAATGACATGGAATTTATAATGTCAACTAATTGTCTGAAACTAATGAATGATCTAAATCATGCAAACAGCATAGTGACAAAAACTATAAGACTTTTATCTACGTGCATCAGAATTGAATGTAACTATGCATCAGTTGTTAATATATTGCCAGGCTAACCCTAAGTCCAAAAATGTTATAGGGTCAATCTTTGAGCCAGGGAGGCATTAATTATGAGGGACACAGGTCTGAAAGTTAGATCATATCACAAAACAGTTCATATATGTAACATATTTTTGCCATGTTAATGGAAGTTTTAGAGGATCTAACCATGTAGATTGATTGATGACGAGATGGAACTTACAATAAAGTATTTCCTGCTTCAGTTTAAGGGCTGAGAATGAATATCGCCACCTTTTAAGTGCTTTACATATATCTTCTTGAATAGGTTTTGTAATATCCTGTACTGATAAAAACATGCATGTAAGCTCTAGTGGCAGTGCATGTCTGGGATGAATGTATAAAAGAATGCATCACCTCATGGAAGCCAGATATCAACTTCAGTGAAAAGCTTTCATAACACCTACGTATGTGAAACAATCATTATTAGGCCCCCCTAGTCTTTGAAACACAAGAACATCAGAACGTATGGCATACCAGTTCTCTAGCAGTTGTGCAGGTATCTCCACAAAGTCAGGATCAACTCGGAGACCGGAGAATCTAGCAAATGATGCACGATTGCATATTTGTTGAACCTAAATGCTCATAACAATTAGCACCATTATATCAGAACAGCAATAAATAACACTAATTTTACCATAGAAATGAAGTTTCTAATTTCTAATTGGAATACTACACCAACTAAACTTACCACATGGCCAAATTCATGAAAAGACTGACCACCTCAGAGAATCTTAATAACCCAGAAACACCAACAGCTTCCTTTCGGAATTGACAAAGCAATAATGCCACCGGAATCTGGCAAGACAAAGTGTACAAAAGGAACTAAATTCAATTTCCGTATACAAATTAATCCATCGAATTCATTGTTTCTGAGTGCAAACAAAAAAAAAAGAAACAAACATGGAAGCATGACCATTCTAGCCATATCAAAAGAGACAGCTAGACAAGATAGTGTGAGAAATGTTTTTGTGACTATAAAGGAAAAGGCATCAGAAAGGTGGGAGAACATAACACCTGCTGTGAACCAGTGCAAGTTAGTGCACTATTTTGAAGAGCAAGAACACATGTTTGGCCATACTTTCCCTCCCTGTGCAAAGAAAAAGACTAAAGGTCACATTGCACAGAAGGCATAATGCTGAATTAGGCACAAAGTAAAAGTTGTACCTAGTATACAAGTCGATGTATAGATAGCCAAGACGTTCACCAGAAATTAAGTCAAGAACCAAGAAAACTTGCACATCAGGGTGCCAAACCTCAGTATCTGAAATTTCCTCAAACCTTAAGCCTGCAGGATGGAATTTTACCCAAAATTAAAACTGAAAGCATAAACAGAAAATAGACAAGAGAGTTCCATATAAATATGCTATAGAGCATGTGCTTTACCAAACAAGTCCTGGGAAATTTTGAAAATTCCAGGAAGAACCAAGTTGATAGGGAAGTACTTCTTGAGAGAACCAAAGTCCAAATGCAACTGCTCCTCTTCAACTTTTTTAACATAGTACAACAAATCTTCCACGCCAAATGGGACCTCTGCTTCCTCATTTTTCTGATGCCCCATAGCCAAAAAGGTGAGAAAGAGAAAAAAGAAAGTTACTCAGAAAAATTGAAAGTCTATAAAGAGACTAGCGAGTTAAGTTCAGACCAAACAAAGAACTGGAAATGGGAAAAAATAAGACATGATTCTTACCTTCAAATTCTTCACCGCTTCAAGTTCTCTGATAGCAAGGTCAGTCAGATTAGAGGAAATTCCTTCCAAGAACTCAAATACCTGTGTGATAAGTGATAACTACAATCTTAGACTCATATCAGCGAGATAGACCCAGAATAGGGATGCATTTTCTGCATCAAACTCACAGCTCATTTTCTCTGAAACACGAAAGCTATTGACCATGCTCTCTACAAAATTATTCAATAAAACTCCCACAAACCAACTTCCACTTCTTTTCTAATCACAATTACTTTCAAGCTTAGTCCAAGATATGTTCTTTTTGTTGCATTAACTTCAGGTCAAACATGATAGAAGTGTTTCAAGGAAAAAGCAGTTTTAACTCAGAGGTAGCATTTTACACTTGCTATAAGAACCCCAACCAACTTGTATGCAAATGCAATAACTTAAACAGCTATGAAGCAATAGGGATAGTTGGGGCCCGAAAATCCAGCAGTTCAAGATTTATTTAAGAAATTTCTTAATGATACTTAGTGGGCTTTCTTTTCAATTTTTCATCATGATTTTCAAATTTTCATATTTATAATGATGCGTTATGTAAATTGTACTCGTATTATTAATGAAACTTTTATAGCTTCAGAAACCAAAAAAAACAGTAATTTCATAACGAATAAGTATCTTTTAAGTATTCTTTTATTAAGAAATTATTGCTTTCTCAATAAATATTTTGAATTTATTGTAATATCTAATTGTATGAGCTTCTAAATGATATGAGTTTCAAATAAAAACTAAGTAAAAATGAGAATAATGTGAAATTTAAAGAGAAAGAAAAATGAGTGAAATAAAAATATGCCCTGAATGCGATTAATTTAATTTGGTGAACCCAAAGCGCACATGTTTTACTCTTTTTGTAACAATTAATTACGTTCTTGATAAATTTATGACTTTGTACACCTGCACATATAGGTAAAAATTGAAACAAAGATTGATCACTTTGCAGTGCTTGTGCAAACAAGATCCTCAGAAATCAGAATATTAGTTTTCAGGGTTCAACATTGACTTACAAGTAGAATTTAAGCCTGGTTGTAAATGATAATCCAAAAAGGTAAGTTTGCTGCTTAATGAATGCAAGAATACACATACCTTGGAGGACGTTTTTGCCATTCGAAGATCAAGTGCATAATCCGCGTAGTTTGAATAGCCAAGTAGACGAGCAAATTTATGACGAAATTGGACCTGAATTGCAAGGAACAGCAGGAAAAATGAACACAAAACTTAATAGGTTCTGGGCACCTTGAATCAACGTTGCCACAAGTGGGCAACATAAAATGCAAAAAAAGATGTCTGATAGCAGTTCAACATGACTTAAAACATTCGATAAAGTAGTTACAGCATAGAAAAACAAAAAAAACACTGAGCTTTTCTTTAGTTGTTAAAAGACTTGCTCTTTATGCGAAGCAAAAGAAAAAAACTAAATTATGACAGAGCTTGGACTGACAAGTAACAGAAAATGAAGAGCAGTACTCACTATATCTTCCAAAATAGGAAGGTTCACATCTCCACACCTCTTTCCATATGCAGCAGCTACTAACCTCCTAGTTTTTCCTATCTGCAAAGGCATGCAAAAAGATATTTAAGAACATGTAATGTTCACTTTTTAGGCAATGATAAATACAGAGCAAGGACTTTAAAATTCCAACTTGGGTAGAATTTTGCTATTTCTGGATATAGGGTTGTCCGCTGCAGTTATTCACTCAATCAAACAAATTACTCCCTGTCCAAAACAAATGAAAGGTATCCCTTATTGGGCCATCCAAAAACTGTTGAAACATTTACCATATTACCCTTATATCAATTCTGTTTCAATCAATTCCACCATCCCTATAAAGTTTATTCTCATTTCTATCAATTCTACAAAATATCCAACAACTACAAATGTTTGAACGGAATAACTTGGAAAATATAAAAAAACTTCATCATTTCTTAATCTCCATGGACAACCAAAACATTTGAATAGAAATGGGATCGAGGGGTGCTAATTAAGAGGAAAGCTGACATGAAATCACCAGGCAGATTTTTTTTACATGGTCTTTCTCTCCTTTCGTGGTCTAACAGCATTAACTACTACATGACTTTGGTGGGGCACATGGTCCCAAACTCAAGAGGACAACTTTTGTACACCATAAACATAATGATCCGCAGATACCCACAGATGCTCAGATTGATAATGTTTGTGTTTTTTTTGACATTTTATGTTTCTATTCTTTCCTTGCATAGAACAATGTTAAGTTTCATGTGAGCCTGGATTGGCAATGTATTATTGAGTGCTCATGTATGCAACCTAATTATCCTGTTCAGTGACACAACAATCAAAAGCTCCCTCGCTGATGTAATGATGTTTAATCTTAAAAATTTTATCATTATCAATCATCATCAGACGACACCTTAATCCCAACTATGTTGGGGTCGGTGGCATGAAGTTTACAGTTGCAATTGTCAAAAAAAAAAAGTTGACACTATAAATTAATGCAAAAGCATACTGGCAAAGTTCTACGCCGGATGCACTTCCTGTCGCAACTTTCTTACGAAGGAATAATGAGATGAAGTTACAAACCGTATCATCATAGGTTTTTCCACTTGCATGAAAAAAATCATGAGACGGGAATTTTTTTTAATGGCACCAAAAGATTTTTTTATTAAAAAAAGATATACACTCTAATCCCAAAAAAGAGAATTTTGGGAATAAAACTCTTAATAAAAACATCAAATTCACCCAACCCAACTCCTAATATATCCCCACAAAACTCAAATAGACCCAATAAATAGCATCCCAAACACCCCATCAAATCCCTTAAGGAGACGGCAATGAGTTGATATAATTGTTATATTCATGTCTCATTACAAGACTGATATTGTAAAATCAACATGTACATCATGGATGATGGAACATGTCTATAATCTTGAAAATTTTATCAAATTCTATTTTTTGAAAAGGACAGAATCAGTTAAAAGTTTGCCCAGAGCCTTGAAAATGGTCCCAACAAAAATTTAAATCAATATCAATCAAGCATTAGTAGCTACATGCTTTCACTGAGGAGTTGGTCACTATTAATTCCTTCACATCCGAACTAGTATTGAAAACGTCTTGGTCATATAATTAACTAGCCCTGAAATCGCACCTTGCATAGCTCCAGAACTGCTTTTGCATGATGGCTTTTCAATAAGATCTTGTACTTCCCACTTTTACCTTTCTCCAAACTCTGCTACACAAAAAGTAGAATCCTAGATAAATACATATCCTACAGGTCATGCAAAGATTTAATAGGGACAATACAATAATAGCAGGCTTACTAACTATAAATTTGTTTCCAGTCGACAACCTTACAATCAAGTTTGCACTCATCAGAACATATCTATTTTAATTAATAGAACAATTTTGAAGGGGGGGAAAATGAAAGAGTTATGAGCTTTAAAGAATTTCAGTGCATGCAGTATAAAGTAATCACATAAAACTCTGCTAGTTCAGAATTTTAAAAAACACACTTCTAATCAGCTACAGCCAACTTATTCAATTTTTCAACATTATAACTTAACAACCATACATTTGGCTTAGACCTTAATAATGTAAACGACTTTGCAGTAATAATTTACAGAATGGAAAATGAATTGGCACATCATTATGCCAATCAATCAATTAAGTAACCTGAGATCCTAAACTAGATGGCTAACAATATAATGATATTTCCATCCAGATCCACCAGAGTTAAGCTCCTTTGCTAGAGTTACCACTCATGCATAAAGGGGGGAAAATCCAATGTAAAAGGGATGCATAAGGCTGAAAGCATAGCATCTTTGAAAATGCATATTCTGTGTTGAAAATTCCATATAAATGACAAGTTACTTTGTTTCTTTTCCAACCAAGAAATGCAGGAGAGAGAGAGAGAGAGGGAGAGAGAGAGAGAGGGAGAGACAGAGAGAGAGAGAGAGATTAAAATTTAGACCTTAAGAAACTCAGGGTGCAATCCACCAAGCTCGTTCTCACTGAAAAGAAGATAGCTGTTATCTTCACTCAAATTCTGAACATACTGCATACTCAGATCATCAATTTGAGTTTTTATGCGCTGCACCTCCTCCCTTTTAGTGGCTGTAAGATTCAAACCATTGCGCTCAAAGTCTTTAATCTGTCACTGAGCAAAAACTAATCAGTACGTGGACTTGACTATTATTGTCAAAAAGAAAAAGTTTCAGACCCGATATCCAGTGTAACAAGTGAAATCTGAAAATTTATGCTACTACAGTTCCTTTAGTTTTAAGATAAAAAATTAAACAAATTTTTTCTTTTGAAAATAAAGCTGCATCACTGACCAGTAATCCTTTCTATTGTAGCGCTAAGATTTTTTCACAATTAATATTTACAAGATAATACAGAAATTTGCTTACCAAGCATTGGACATACCGTTCAGCCTCAGGGGCCAAATATTCCCCTCTTGCAGCAAATGCTTTTACAACTCGGTATACATCCTCACGCTTACTGATTATTTTCCAAAATATCATATGTTAACTATCCATGGTGAAGAAACCAAGGCATCTCAGCTATTTTAATGTTGCATGCAATATGAAGCTAATATGTTCACTGAATTATTGAAAAGGGTATTAAAAGAAAATACCTGCATAGTGAAACATGAGTGTCTATCCTTCGTTCTGCTTCAGCACTTGCTTTCTGAACACTTTCCAAACAACAAACTAATTTTGGGAAAACGCATGACTGAACAAGTGGGAATTGCTCTGCTTCCAAGTTTGCAAGTGGTGCTATTACATTCTTATATGTGGCCTGCAAAAGGCAGCAGACTGACTCAAGACAAAGTACTACAACAATGCTGCTAATTGTTTGATTTTGTGTAAAGACTTGGAAGTGACAATTTGATCAAAGAATACCAAGCCCCATTGATCTTCCTGCTTGTCGTAAACAAACACAATTTTCTGGATTGACTAAAGGTAATGAACAGAGAAATGTGCTAGTAAGCTCCCCAACCAGGATACAGCAGTACTGGTTATATTTTAAGATGTGCTGTCACTACAGTGGCATCTCGAGCAATTGATGTAGTAGTCATTGCTATGTAAGCTACACCATTACTCGCTATCACAAACTGATGCAATATCACAAAAACAAGCAATGGGGAGCGTAACTTGCTAAATTCTTAGAAACTCAATTGTGCAGGATTACTTAATCAAAGCAAAACTGAAAAGCCGCGTTTGACAACAGAAACGCCGAAGTGGAGTATATACCTTATCCAATGGTACTGAAGCAACAGCGTCATGGACAGCCTTCGACTTGCCAATAATCCGGTCAGTTAATTTGAGGATCTCAGACGCCGAAAGACTAACACGAACATTAGAACCTGGAAGATCTGAATACAACACCACAAAAAACAGGAAAAAAAATCATTGAGAATTCTAACGTTTAATACAATTCCGAAAAGAATTCTCACAATGCTGCAAACTAAAGGCGACCTAACCTTTCTTTTGGGACCTGTTCTTCCTCTTCTTGAGGAAGACGACGGCGAGGCTGATAGCGAGAGTGGCGAGCGCAGCAGCTCCGGTGAGAGCCACGACGTTCCGATCCTTATTCAGCTTGTTGACTTTATCGCTCTTTTCTTCGCTCTCCATGGGAATTTCTCGTTTACTTTCTCGGGAGCCAAACATGGAGGGAAAATTTTGAGCTCGCTTTCGCTTTGCTTTGCTCTGCGGAAGATGACTGAAATGAAATTGACTCCGGGAGCGCGCAACGAGGCTAGATTTTCTCCTTTTGTTTTTCCTTTTCTTCTTAAAACAAAAGCAAAAAAAGACCAATTAATTCTAGATTTTATATAGACATGAAGATTAAGCTGAAAGTAAAATTTTATTATATAGTTTGACATATTTATTTTTGAGTAGTTGTTACACAGAAAATGAGATAGAAAAAGATAAAATAAAGTATAGATAGTTTATTAACTTTAAAGAATAAAAGTTTCTTTTAAGGAAAATGTGAAACTTTTTAGAGATAGTCAGAAAAAATGTGTAAAATTAATTGGAGACAGAGTAATTGTGTTCTTTGAGCAAAATAAACAGCAACAATTTAAATTTGGTAGGGAAATTTGTTAGTGAAACAGTTTTTGGGAATTGTAAAAAATTTAAATTGTTGTCGGTTTTTGCTACTTTTTGGACAAAGAACATCAAGACATATTACATTCTACTCTATAAAAAATTATCTCTATCATTTTATTTGAAATTATAATGACAAACTTTGGTAGTTCTATCTACATGATCAACTTTGGTGTCGGATTTATGGGATTTAGCGTTCGGTCGCGATTCGCTATACGCACATTTGTATGCACAAAGGTGTAATATTAATTACTCTCTCCGTCCCTTAAAGATTATTGTGTTTGACTTTAATGCTTTGATTACGGATTTGACTAAAAATTATTAAGATAAATAGTGAAAAAAATTCAAAAAATATATATATTGAAAGTTTAGATTGCAAATTATGATAAACACATGGATCATTTAACTTTACATGTCTATGATTTCACCAAAATAAATCGTAAATTAATTACTGTGAAAACGAAAAAAAAAACTGCAATCTTGATGGGACAGAGGGAGTACATCTTTTACCATCGCGTTTTCTGGCTACATCGCGACATACAATCGTGCAACTCTAGTTCTTATTGAAAGTTTAGATTGCAAATTATGATAAACACATGGATCATTTAACTTTACATGTCTATGATTTCACCAAAATAAATCGTAAATTAATTACTGTGAAAACGAAAAAAAAACTGCAATCTTGATAGGACAGAGGGAGTACATCTTTTACCATCGCGTTTTCTGGCTACATCGCGACATACAATCGTGCAACTCTAGTTCTGAAACCTTTCTGTCTCCATTTTTTTCGTCGCTATTTCCAATCTCCTTCTGGCAACCAAACCAATGTCATAATCACTACCAAAACATGTCACCGTCTCTCTGGTGAAGCGTTCCGTCGTGATTCTTCCATCGCGATTTTAGATATGGTTATAGAAACCAAATCAATGCAACTCAGCAACAAAACCGTGATGAAACTCCTAAATTAGCAAAATATAACCGTGATGAAACTCCTGAATCACTAACATCGTGATTCCTAACTTAGTGGCAATTTGGTGGGCTTTACCATGTAAAGCAAATGGCTTAAGTAGTATTCTTCAACCATGTTTCACAACAAATAACTAAGAGGTGGAAGTGGATTTGACCCTCTACACCGCGGAACTCCACCATCCGTTGGTTCGCGGATATCCACAATCTACAAGCCCATTATACATATTAGTTATGCCTAAAAACATTTATGTAGTTACAAACTTTTATCCATCAATTATCTAGTACTCTTAGCTTGTAGCATAAATAATGTTTATAGTTTTTTTTGTTATTTTGTATATCTCTAATCAATGGGTTATCTGTAGAAATACTAGTTAAAAAGTACACAATATTATTGATAATAAAATATCCGCGGATGTTCCGGCGGATGGTAATTTGCCTATGCTACGAAAATATCTGCAAAAAAATCTCGCAGATGGTGAAGCCGGATGAGCCATCCACATATAATACGCTCTTGTGCCCGTTCATAATTTTGAAGTCGCCCACCGACCCTTTACTGTCCAAGAGATCCAAACCCGAACAACTCGAGTAATTTGTGTCGGATATACCGAATTATACCCTCGTTGCAAATCTATACCCGAACAAAAGTTTGTTGCAAAAATGACTTTAAAGTATGGTTTTGTTGAAAATTTATACCTCTATTAAAATGTTGAAATTTACCTACATAGTTTCTAAAATGTGTTAAACAACACCTTAAACTTATAGTATCTCACTTTTCACATCATCAATATCATAGCAAAGTAAAATTTTAAATAACACAAAATTATGATTAATAATTCTAAACTTCTCTCAACCCCACCTCACCAACGCAAGCAAGCCACCTAACATTCATCATATGATGCCCGATCAACCTAACCTACCTTATTAATCTGAGGCCCATCATAGTCTAACCGAATCCAATGAGTCATTCCAGTCAGGTCTAATATCATCGTCCTTTACTACATTGGGTTGTGATGAAGGTGGGCTAGTTGATAAGTAGGGTGAGTTGGAAAAATGTGAGGTATTTATATTTTTGAAACATTAAGGTGATCTTTTGCAAATTGTTGCCAATAACATATTAATTTTAATATAATAATAAATAAATTTACGTAACTATTTTGTGGTAACTGTTTTGTTTATTCGTTTGTAAAGATTTTATATTATTTATTGTTCTAAACTAAAACGTAAAGTTAATAATTTAATTGGTAAAATTATTTGAAAGTATGTTATTAAGAATAATGACTCAAATAATTTAATCATAAACTCAGGTGAGTATTTGTCAAGTTTCAGAAATTAGAAAAGTCAACATGAGTATTTTTTCAGCATTTCCATTAGATTTAATGAAGTTTACGATTACACATAGTTTAGGTATAGATTTGCAACAATATCATAGTTATAAAGTTATTTAGTTCAAATATAGATTTGCAATTATATGTATGATAGGGTCTTCAAACTTAAGTTTTGGAGGTGAAAACTCGAGTTATTCGCTCCTCCTTTTCACGTGAATAAGAGCTCGTGATTCACCGTTTTCTACGCGGACCTCAAGCGAATAGGACCAAAGTGAACTTAGTTGTTCACGTAAGTAGCCCCTCGTTATTCACCGGCGCTCCCAAACCTCTCATTTTTTAAGGTCATCGTTGATTCCATCCGTTTTGCTGTCGTTCATCTCTTTCCACTTCCCATACTTCATTCTCCATCGTTTTAGCGTTTGATCTCCCTTAATCGTCTCTTCCCAGCTTTGGACGGTACAAATTCTTCCTGGGTTAGGGCAGAAGTTGCTTAATTTTGATTAGGTTTGCTTAATTTGTGATGATCTGAAGTTTATTTTGAACGCTGGTGGATCACAAATATGTGCGTTGCGCACGCCAGTCCGCACAAAGTTGTGCGCGACACACAACTGTGCGCACAAATAAGTGCACAATATAATTGACACTTCCATATCTAACCCTATCCTTAAAGACGATGATGATCTAACAAGGTAGTCATGTGAATCTGACAAGGTAATGATGTCGATCGAACTAAGTAGTCATGTCGATCTAACAAGATAGTATGTTGATCTAAACAACTCATCATGCTGATCACCATTTTATGCTGATCAATCAAATATGTATGTTGATCTAACAAGGTAGTCATGTGGATCTAACGATGTCGATCTAAACAACTTATCATGTTGATCTATTATCAATGCTGACCTATCAAGTAGTTATGTCGATCTAACAAGGTAGTCATGTGAATCTGACGATGATGATTTAAACAACTTATCATGATGATCTATTATCAATGTTGACCTATCAATTAATTATGTCGATCTAACAAGGTAGTCATGTGGATCTGACAAGGTAGTGATGTCGATCTAACGAGGTAGTCATGTCGATCTAACAAGATAGTGATGTCGATCTAAACAACTTATCATGTTGATCACCATTTTATGTTGATCAATCAAGTATGTATGTCGATCTAAAAAGGTAGTTATGTGGATCTGACGATGTCGATCTAAACAACTTATTAT
This sequence comes from Stellera chamaejasme, assembly GCA_024586325.1. Taxonomy (NCBI): domain Eukaryota; kingdom Viridiplantae; phylum Streptophyta; class Magnoliopsida; order Malvales; family Thymelaeaceae; genus Stellera; species Stellera chamaejasme. The sequence continues at coordinate 5,330,927 of CM044986.1, forward strand.
GCTGATCTATTATCTATGCTCACCTATCAAGTAATTATGTTGATCTAACAAGTTAGTAATATGGATCTGACGATGATGATCTAAACAACTTATCATGCTGATCTACTATCAATGTTGACCTATTAATTAGTTATGTCGATCTAACAAGGTAATCATGTGGATCTGACAAGGTAGTGATGTCGATCTAAGTAGGTAGTCATATCGATCTAACAAGATAATAATGTCGATCTAAACAACTCATCATGCTGATCAATCAAGTAGGTACAATAAATAGAAGAACAACATAAAAGGTAAGGGAAAAGAGGCGGGAAGGGCTGCGTGCGCCAAATTCACAACCCATCCCACTTCAATTTCACGGACTCCTCAAACTTGGACCTCCATTACTCACTTTTCTCACTCATCTCTCATACCCTTAATTATTAGATGAAAAACTTATTCCTCAATTTCTAAGTTTGAAATCCCCTTATTTGTGTATTTATCCGCGCAATTTACTCTGAACAACTCGGCAAGCTAAGACCATGTCTGTTGTCAGCGCGGGTCTTGGCTCGGCCTAGCCGAGAACACCTCCACAGCACCGTCAGGTTCCGGCAAATCCATGACTCCGAAGCTTAAAGCACAGCCGTATCCACCGCAGCCGCCTCCTCAGATTGAAGATTTGTTCACTTCTCTCAACCTGCACATTGAAAGATCTGAATTCCAGCAAGCCATCAAAATCGCTGATCAAGGTCCATTTTACTTCCGTTTTTCGACGTTTCTGATGTTTTATTCGCTCTTAGGACCTAATCTTGGGCTCGATTTTCCTTTTTTTAGTTCTCTCGATTGCACCTGGAAATGAGGATGCTGTCAGATGCAAGGTTGCTGTGCTGATTAAGTCAGATAACATTGATGGTGCTCTTTCTGCGATTCAGTCTTATCACGGGCTCCCCATTGATTTCAGCTTCTTTAAGGTGGGACAATTCGATCAATATCGTCTGTATATGTGTTAGTCTTATGGATGTAATTCTATCAGTGGCACTACTGAAATGCAGTTCATTACTGTGCGTCTGTGCCCAGATTATGACTAACTAGTAGTAACGGGTCGGAAAAGTATTGATGCATTTGCTTGTTAGCTGGTTTGATGTTTCAACTCGTTTTTTGGTTTAGCTGCCTCCATAGCTGTTATCACCTCTGAGGATTTAGTGCCTTTCTATCGGTCAAAGTGGCGTGTTGTGGGTGTTGGTTGTTGAGAGGGAATGGTTTAGTGGTACATGTGTGTACTGGTATAGAATTTTTCGAAGTTTGGTACCTGACACTGTAGTTATTCTTTTCTATTTCATACCTTTGTTTCTGCCCCATTCCGGTCTAAAACATTTCTTTATATGAAGGTTGTCATATTCCTATATCTTATCACTGACACTTCTTAGATCCATCAAGAGCGCTGGTTTACAGTCAATGTCTTTTTCATGTTACATACATGTGCATTGCTGGTTATGTTATTGCTTCAGATTTTCATAAAATAATTCATTTATATGATTGATTTGCTTTGTACTGCAATGTAGGCTTACTGCCTTTACAGACAAAATAAGCTAAATGATGCTCTAGATTGCCTGAAGGCACAAGATGGAAATTCAACGACTATGCTTCTAGAATCTCAGATACTTTACCGTCTGGGAAAGTTGGATGCTTGTGTGGATGTCTGCCAGAGGCTTCAGAAATCCAAGATTGAGTCCTTGGAGATAAATGTTATTGCTGGGTTGGTTTCGGCCAGAAAGTCTTCTGAAGTTAAGGGAACCCTGGAAGCATTGAGGGTCAAAGAAACAAGCAGTTTTGAGTTGGCATACAATGTTGCTTGTTCTTTTATTGAAGAGAATAAGCTCCATGATGCAGAACAACTGTTGCTGACAGCTCAAAGGTAGTATATAATTTTATTAGATATCAAATTTGATGAGTAATTCTTCAAGAATAGATGGCAGAGTGATCTAACGTCTCCCGTGAATGATATAGTGCCTTATTCCAATTCATCAAATAATTAGTTGGGTTAGGGTAGATACATATGTTATGATAATGAAATTTATTCTTGTAGATGTTTTTTTTCATGATTTTGTTTAACAGAATAATTCACTATTCATGAAATTTCACGCATAAGATTATTGGTGGAGGAATGGTCTCCTCAGTGTAGGATTGCCAATATGAAGTGTCCATTTTTAACTTCTTATGACCACATTTTACAAAAACAATTGATGAATTAATTACTGTAAGGTTTTAGGCATTAAAATGCTCTGTTTCATTTCAGCAAGAGCACTTTTTTGAAATCTTTCTTGCCAAAACTTCTTCTGTCCCATACTGTTTGATTGATATTAGATTAAAGCTATGCTATTTTCCTGGTGGTTTCCGCTGAGGACATTTGCTTGTACAGTACTATTTACATAACTGGTAGAAATACATATGATTGGAGTAACTATGAAAAGTAGAAGGGAATGCTAGCAACTATTGCTTGGATATTTGCTTGCACACTCTCCTGTTCATAATTTGACACGTGTTATATCTTTTGGACCAAACCCAAACATGTTTAAAATTGCCCAACCTACTTGCCTTTAGGTCCAGACGTTTGTCAGGTGTCAAGGTTTTAATGGGAGAGTGTGCAAGCAATTGTCCAAGCATGTGTTGCTAGCATTTCTCAAAGTAGAATATTTGTGTTGGCTATCTATTAATTTATACCCTCGACTTAATATTAGTAGGTACGGTTATTGTGCATCATTTTATTTGGCTACTGAAGTGTTGGCTCTTCATTGTTAATGGTATCTTAGGTCCTGTGTGGTCAGAGACTCAAGAGTTGTTGATTTGCTTTCTTGCTGATACTCTCTCACACAGACACAGCAGGATTTTGAGCATTGATTAGTGTTATGAAACATATTTTCTTTGATTCTGCAGAGTTGGCCAGGAAGCTCTTACAGAAGAGAGTCATGCTGAAGATGAAATTGAAACTGAGTTGGCTCTTATCTCTGTCCAATTAGCGTATGTACAGCAGGTATACTACCATTTTCCGAGCATCAGTTTTTCCCTTTCTTTCTCCTTATGGATCAGGAATATCGAGTAATACCAGTTAAATTTATTATCAGCTCCTTGGTCAGACACAAGAGGCATCTGGAACGTATTTGGATACTATGAACCGAAATCTGGCTAATGAATCATCACATGCAGTGGCAATGAACAATCCTACTGCTGTCAGAGGTTTAAAAGATGCATCTGATAGCCTAAGGAAACTTGATCGACCTAAAGAGAAGAAGTCTCAAAAGTTTAAGCTTGCCCATGCTCTTAATTTGAAGCTTTCACCGAAGCAAAGGGAGACTCTTTATGCCAACCGGGTTCTTTTACTTCTTCATGCAAATAAAATGGATCAGGTATGTCTCTCTTGTGTACTCACTTTTTTCACCTGCAGCATTTTTCTTGATTTCAAAGTTCTGACAATTATCATCGAATTCAACAGGCACGAGAGCTAATTGCTGTACTGCCAGATCTCTTCCCTGACAGCATGTTGCCGATTCTTCTTCAAGCTGCAGTCTTTGTGAGAGATAACAAGGCCACAAGAGCTGAGGAAATTTTAGGCGAGTTTGCTGACAAGTACCCTGAAAAATCAAAGGTTATTCTTCTAGCAAGAGCACAGATTGCTGCAGCAGCTGGCCGTCCTCAAGTTGCAGCCGAGTCCCTTGCAAAGATACATGATATCCAGCACATGCCTGCTACTGTTGCAACCCTTGTGGCGCTTAAAGAGCGTGCTGGAGACATAGACGGTGCAACTGCTGTGATTGATTCTGCTATAAACTGGTGGTCCAATGCCATGACTGAGGACAATAAGCTTAACATTATCACGCAAGAGGCTGCTTCCTTCAAGCTTAGGCATGGCAGGGAAGAAGATACGGGCAGACTATATGAAGAACCAGTGAAAAGCCACGGAAGCACTGAGGCACCAGTCGGGCTAATAACCACTGTGGCTCCTACTGATGTCGAGAAGGCAGAAGCTTTTGAGAAGAAGCTGAAGCCATTATTACCAAGTCTACAGGGGATCTATAGCGATAGCTTGGAGAAAACTTCTACGGCGAAACATGTTGAAGGTGTTTTGAATGGTGGCATTGCTTCAGTGCATCAGGATGTTATGAAGGACAGGCGGAAGAAGAAGCGAAAGAGGAAACCACCAAAGTATCTGAAAGGGTTAGACCCCTACGAATCCGGGTACTCCACCGGATCTTGTAAGGTGGCTTAACAAGATAGATCTACTTGCACGCCCTAAAGAAGGGATGAAAGAGCAGCAGTAAGATGAAAGAGCAGCAGTAAGAGGGTCTCTGCGAGCAGTGGTTAGAGAGAAAAATGAAGCTGCGACCTCTTGAAGTGATGCAATTTCAAAACCTGATCAAGCTACGAGTTCGAAAGGAGCTTCCCAGAATGCAGAGCCTCCTAAAGCATCTTCTTCAAAGTCGTTAAGAAAGAAGTCCAGGAAGTGAGAGTGATGATCGAACGAAGTTATCGGGTTTAAAATACTACCTCCGTCCCTGAAAGATTATACACTTTGAATTTGCTGTTTCAAGATTCAATGTTTGACTCAAATTTTAACAAAGATAACAAGTTTTAAAAAATTCAGAAAAAATATATTTAGAAAGTTTATACTTCAAATTATGACATGCATATAAATTATTAACTTTAAAGTCTAAAAATTCATGAAAAAAAATTATAGATTAAATATCAGAAACAGTAAAAACAAAGTGTACAATTATTCGAGTGACGGAAAATGGAGTATTAGATAGTTAGCAACATTTTGACTGTATTTTGGGATAGAGGTATCTTAGATCTCTCTATGCACCATGTTTTGGCTAGTTGGTTCTTTATAATTCCATTCATTGATGCATGTATGTGTTTTTCAAATTTTTGTTTGTGGAAAAAGTTGGTATTTTTTAAGGATGGATAGAATATTTTTTAAGATCTCAGAAATCCAAAGAGTCCGTTTATTTACTACATATGTGGAAAAACACATACCTAAGTGTACTACTAATTAACTAACTCAACTAACTAATTTATTAAACTAAAAGACTAAAACATCTTTTGTAGATATTTATTAAGAGGGTAAATTTGACATTTTTATGGTATGTGTTTTTCCACATATGTGGTAAATAGACACCCATGAAACCCAAACTCGTTGTTGAATATCCGCGAAGCCCGATGTAACCGGGTCCGGGCTTGACGTGAGAGCTCTTGGAGTTTCGATAAATTCCCACAAATGGTATGAACTATCTTGTATTCTTTTGTTTTTTCTTTTTTCTCTTTGCTCCATGTGCAAAAACACCGAACTAGGCCAAAAGGTGCAAATTTATCATAAATTTTTGAAAAGTCTAAATTTACTATTTAACTTAGACATTGATCGCACTTTCATAATTACTTCGTTAATTGTAACGGTTATCCGTCAATAAATTACATTTTACGCTCTTACAATTTTCACATGATACATTTAACACCAAATTTTTTTGTTTATTAACAAATATATCATCTCATTAATTAAATCACCGTTGTTCTTCCACGACATGAAGCTACTCCTCCATCAACTCTTCCTCAAATCCGCTTCTTCCACAAATCACGATGAAGGATTTTAACGAAAAACAAAACAGTAATTGAAGCTGCGGGAAATTAGGTTTGAGGGAAGTGGGTTTCGACGATTTTTTGAGCCCTAGTGGGATTTGCAATTTTCGGCGTTGAATGGTTGCGGAAATGGTGGGGATCAGCGCAGCGGCGGTCAACTGAGTTCCTGGTGGTGGTGGTGCAGCCAGTTGGAGCCTCGATCAATGAATTTTTTTCGTCAAGCAATCGTGTCAGAAAACGAATTGCAACATTTTTCGGCGATTCCAACAGCTTCAAATGACGGGGAGGGCTTCTTTGGGTTGCTGGAGAGGTGGTGGTCTTGGGGGAATGAGTTTCTTTGTGGAAGAAACAAATTTGAGAAAAAGGTGATGGAAGAGTAGGTTCGGTCGTGGAAGAACGGCGATGTTGAGTGGTATTTAATGAAGAAAATGATATTTTTGTTAATAAATAAAAATGAGTGTTAATTGTATCATGTGAAAATTGTAATGGTATAAAATGTAATCTATTAACGGATGAACAATCATGAAATTGCACTCAATGTCTAAATTAAGTGGTAAATTAAAGTCTTTCAAAAGAATAATGGTAAATTAATTTTGTAAAACTGTATAATTAATTATCTCAACTCATTACACTGGTTGAAACAAAAAAGGCTTGTAAAACTTTGTCATTATTATAAAATATATCTCAACTCATTACACTGGTTGAAACAAAAAAGTTTTGGCTGAGTATCTCCCTCAATCGCATTCACGTTGTACATTTTCCTTTATAAAATATATAGAAAATGAGACAAAATATAAATGAAACAGAGGTGGTAAAAGAAAAATCAACATTACTCTTCTTATGGGGAGAGCACTCAATGTTTCCAACCGTTTCTATTACAGATATTTGAAAAGCACAAAAAATAGAGGAAAAGGCAACCTTGTTTGGCAAGCCATTTCCTACATATGGATATGTGTAATGAAGCTGTGTGCAACATATGATAATTTACTCTCCTTTAAAATCATTAAGAAAACAACAGGAACCATAATGGAGAATGCTTTGTCATTGTTCATCTCAGTTATATAGCATATGATAATTTACTCTCTTCATATGGTTAACAATGAATGATGCAGTTGCATCTTGTTCAGGTGTTCCATGGATGCTCTTGAGTCTTGACCAAGTACAGGGATTCTTATTCACTAGATATGTCCAGAAATGAAAATGCACCATGAACCAGCTTTTTTCATTTCCCCTCTTTTGGCTAATCATGCTTCATCACTTCCAATGATGAACATGCCACATCTCATAGCAACCAGCAAGCTCTCTTAGCTAAAAAGGAGGGATCAAAAAGAATATCTCTTTGATCAGTCAACAACTTCTCTACCATTCCCCTTGATCTTTCCTGTTTTCTCCAATGATATACCAGAAATTATCTGACAACTTCTCACTTGGAGAAAGGGGCATTTGAGGCTGTGCATACTTGCCTACCTTAAGGAGTTGAGAAATCATCTCCAGAAAGTTGAGACTCCAAACTCAAAATAGCAGGTTTCAATCTCCCAAGAGCTAAAGTGCTTCCTTACCAGCAGATTTGATAAGTTCAGTCCTGGCTGCATCCATAATTACGTCAAAGTCTACCTGCATGTACCTACCCCTGCAAGCCCATAATCACCATTACTAGTGATATACCATAAATGTGACTGATAAATGGATGCAGGTGAAGTAGTAAAATGCAGAATGGAATACCATTTATCACACATGAATATAACATGCAGAAAATAACACACACTTGATCCAGGCATTATAAGCTATCCCAATTGGGTTTTTAGCTTTTAACAGTCCTTCGTTTGAACAAAACCGAAATTTTGTGCAAGCTTGCCATAAGATGTTCAGCAAGTGATGTGAACAGCTTCGTCGAGAAATCGAGAAGAACTTTTTCAAGTTATTTAAGGCTCTGAACGCATTGCAGCATTGCTCTTACAGTTCCCTCCCAAGTTCATAAACTAATTTAGACTCCAACGTGGTGCTGCATAGACTAAACATGTTTAAAATTTCATGAAAGAGCAACATAGAAAAGAATGATTCTGCTAATGAACATGTCTCATGATTCAACCAACATGCGGTAAGATTTGTCTCAACCAGGCATCCCACCATAGCAGATATACTAACACATATGACATAATGCTACCTATAGTCAAGAGCTAAAATCTGGAAACCTCCAGAAAATGAAATACATGATCTATATGCTTTAGTGAAAAGATCATCTATTTGAGATTCAACATACCAGAAATGAGTTTTGGACCATATTGTAGACGGGTAAGCTGGGCTCCCAATGCCGTGCATTATCCTTGCAACAGCCCTTGGAGTAAATTTAAGCTGTGAATTGCTCTGCAAAAAAACCTACTCCCAACCCATTCCAGACCCCCAAAGGAATTTAAAGACTTGTTAGTAAAAAGAGAACTTTTCTGACAGAGTAAGAAGAGAGTCCCAGTATGATTGCTAAAAGCCATACCTTTATATCTGCTTGTAGAAAACGACTGCAAGCAAATTAATGAGAACAAGTTAGGTTGAATAAATTTTTAAAAGAGACTAGATAAGCGATGAATTTGATAAATTATATGTGGAAAATGTTTTGTCTAAGAGAGAACCTGCTGCCAAGTACCAAACTCCAGAGTTTATTATGGAGCAGTTAATTTTCAGAAACATTATCAAATATCAATGCAACTCTTTATATTGTACCTGTCATGACGCATTTTTCAGGGAGATAAAAAATATCACTTCCGCTGAAATAGTCTAGAATTTTCTCTTCCAGGCATGGTGTATGCTGAGAACCACAACAACCATGCATTCTTTGACATGTTCCCAGAGCAGAGGCTACAGCGTGGTACATTGTGTCCAGTTTCCTGACCTGAAAGGAAACGAAACTGTTCACTAAAACCATACAAAAGAAGTCAAAGAAGCTGAATTTGATAAGGCATGAATGAGGTTTATTGCACCATGAAACCATACTCCACGAATTTATACTGCATATGCAGAAGTTATTTAGCAACAGTGTTAGAGCCAATCACCTTGACTTTTTCAATCTCGGATAACCATTTGGTGAGACTTGCAGAAAGAGCAAAAAAGTCGCTTGGAATCTCCACTATTGTATAGCAGAAGGCCGAATCCTTCACTTCATAGCTTACTTCTCCTTCGTCCTAGGTAACACAAAGAACTGGATGAAACAACCAAATTTGTCTTCTACAAGGCTCAGAGAAGATATAATTTCTCTACAAAGTTCAGTGGCATTCTATTTAGAATTTCATTTTCCTCTGGTGTTCCCTTCTCCATGTCTTGCAACGTAGAAAACTACTTCTACAATTTCCCGCTGTTCAACAGCACAAGTGAGTTGTTAAAGATTGCAATACAAAGATGATTTGTAAACAGACATGTAGAACAGCAGCATCGTACCAACAGTGTTACATGCATTATTATTAATTATACAGAAATGGAATAATGATGATGATGATAAAACAAAAAGGTGGTTGTATAAAAAAACAAAAAGGTGGTAACATGAACTTCAGTCACATCCGGTTCAACATATTGGAAGATTTTTTTTCTTCCCGGCCTTTTCATCATTACTATACACGATGTGTTGAGAAAGTTTGACATTGTCAATAACATATGTAAGAACTCAGCTAAATCCCCCTTTCAGTAAAAGGAACCTATCGTGAAAATAAAATTAAACTCCAGCTAGTGATTAATACGAGTGGATTTAAGTCGTCATGATGTGTTGATGTGTTAGATTAAACTTGCATATGGTTCTTACCTTAAGATCCTGCAAGTGATTTGAGAAGTCAGTAGCTGCAACTCCAAGGGTATTCGCCAGTGTTGGAATATTAAAAACATAGGGTCCTTGCTCAGTCTGACAGCTGAAATTTTAAGCATAATTGGCTTTCTCAGAAGGGTGAAAGCATGGTAAAACAGATTTGATCATTTAAGGAATCTGAAGAAACTTTGCTTACCTCTTCAAAATGGCTGCTACAACCTCATCTCTATCAGCAAGCAACGTAGGAGAAGTCTACAAGTACACAAATTACCTCAATTGCCAAAGAACAAGGGAAATCTGTTCAAATTAAGATTATCTAATCTTACACAAGTATAAAGTCTTTGATTTAAGACCTTCTAAGGTGAGTGGTTAATTCTTCAATACCCCATACTTGTATAATAGCAACAGAAACAGATCATGTAATTCGAACTTCTTTACCTTATGGAAATTTAGAGTGCAAGTTACATTCAGCTGTGGCAGTAAACGTAAATATGTCACTTCACCCAACTCCATATGTGTAAGAAGCGTCAGCATTACCTGGAGTGCACAAAGGAAATAAGCAGCTGACAGTTGTTCACACAGAAATTTTGTTCTTTGTTTTTTACAGCTCAAATAACATCGTAATACAGATGAACTACGATATCTGGAGTATATTCCAAGTCTAAGCAGTCAAAAAATTAAGATTTTATATCCATTTGTAAATTTTCGTTTCCCTAGTAAATTGTACTCCATGGTATTACACTATCATGCAGGGTAGCAGAAACAGACCTCTTCTTTCAAATCAAGTTTCCGAGATGCTGATTCTTTGATAAGAGAACAAATATTTCCTTGTGAACTTTTCTCTGTTGAGAAAACTTGGTAGAGGAATTGGCTTACTGCATATTCATCTACTCCATCACTGCACCAAGAAGACTTACATTAAACCTGAACTCTTAAAAGCACTAAGCCCTTAAATTTAATGACTGAAGATAATTATATTCATTGCCAGACACCTGTGTGCAAGGCTGCGTAGCTTGTAATATGTGGCATCATCCAAAAAGAGATGACAATTGGATAATCTCCCATCTCGTCCGGCACGTCCAATCTCCTAAATGGACCAATTTCATTCCATTAACACAAAACCAAACCTTCATAGTCTCGTAAGACAACTTACTATTTCAGACCGAACCTGGACATATTCTTCTAAGCTTTCTGGAAGGCTGTAATGAATGACCTGAAATTTAGAGCAAAAAACTTATGTAGTGATTCCAGGGATGCTGATATGAAACTACATAAAACTTCTGTTTAACTACATACCATGACAGCAACCTATGGTCACAATGCAGATTTTATTCTGCTATGACAAGCCACCTTACACTAATTTATCTCAGTTAGCATTAGATGCATGGTTTCCATTCTTACTAGTCTGTGTATCTCAACCAGGAAGCATGCTATTCGAAACATCCCCAAAAGACCAACTTCAATGAAAACTATTCTCATAACTGGAAAAATTCCCCGACATGCAAAAGAAAAGAAAATTTCTTTTGAATTGAGTTGACACAGAATTTAAGTTATACTCTCATTAGGACACATGAATGAATATGATGTTGCCCTTCCTTTATCTTGCAAGAAAATTTTCACCAGTGCATGATCTCAGTGATCAATTTCACCATTATTGGAAAGAGATGGATTACGTTACATTACGCGTTAACACAGTGAAAGCGCATTGCTAGCAAAGCATTCCCACTTACAGCATCAATATCCCTTTTGTCAAGTCCCATGCCAAAAGCCACAGTTGCAACAACCTTCAAGGAAAGGTGCTATCAGTGATCAAGAAAGTGGTCATATTCTTGTGAATTAAAGAGATTACAGAAACAACATTGATATGGCTTGAATAGACAGTGAGAGAGGGCAATAAACTTCTACCACTCTTATTTTGTTGGTACAAAATAGATTCTGAACACGGTAGCGTTCTTTTGCTGGGAGGCCACTATGGTAACTCTGCGAAAGGAGATTGGGTTGTCAAACTTGCATATTGCGTAAAATAATTCATGGAACTGGAACCTGCAACTGAAAATCAAATACCTTTGAAGATATGTTGTTGTCACATAGGTATCTGCTTATCACATCAGTTTCTGACTACCAAGTCCCCCGTCCATAAATAAAAGTTACAACATGACACAATTAGGCAAAGCAAAATAAAACTATGCACACAGAGAAAAAACTAAAATTGGAAACCACAGGGGCTTAAGCGATATCTAGACATGATAAAATGTCCACTATTAATATGCCAAGCAACTGGAAAAAGACACATAGCATATGATTCGAGTAAAAGGAAATCATAAGTGATGTTGTGCCTGTCAGAAATCATCATACATAATTAATAGGGGTACTAGAGATGATGAGAAAAGCAACAGGCTTGGTGGTGCACCTGAAATTTGCAGTACACGATAATACTCTTGGCTTCCACAAAAGCAGAAGACTCCATCAACTGCAACAAATCTTTCATCCTGAAATTCATGGCACACAACTGGATAATATTCAATTTATTTACAGCTCTTAGTTAGAGAGTAGACTCTTGGATGAGAGAAGAGCTTACCTGTTCCCACTCAGGGATACTGATAACTTTAGATTGTCTCTTATGTTTGCCCTCTGAATAACATTAGTTGACGAAATTTCCAGAGCTGCCATTACAGACTTCAAGGTCATGGTTGTTGCAGTTGCAGTCATTGCAAGAACGCAGTTAACATTCAACTCAGCACGAAATAAAGATGCCCTAAGCCTCATGTATGAAGGCCGGAAATTATGTGACCTAAAAGTTCAAAAACGAAATTAGAGTGCACAGGCAGACAGACAAAATACATTTGAAAACATCAAACTCCGAAAGTTGAAGCCAAAATATAGAATATAAGTCAAGATTCACCATTCTGAGATACAATGAGCTTCATCCACCACAACAAGTGATACAAGATTTGAAGAAAATACTGAGAGAAATTCTGCATTCAGAAACCTCTCGGGTGAGACAAAGAGCACCTGAAACATGGACAAAAAGCGTATATGGAGACTAAGAGCAACCCATACCTACACGGCACTACTTAAAATGAAATGATAAATATCTATCAAAGTATTCAGACATGATAAATATCTATCAAAGTATTCAGACCTTTATGGTCCCTTCTACGAGCTGTCTCAGTGTCTCCTCAGCTTCTTCAGGTTTCTAGTTACATTAAACATCATGTAGTAACAGGATTAAGTAATCTATATACTCTAAATAACAGAATGAAGTAAAATAATTAAGCCTCATATCTGTTCACCTGAGCGCTGCACAACAGACCACCATGAATCGCAGGAGGCAACTGCTTCAACTGATCAATCATCAAAGCCACCAAAGGACTCACAACAAGCGTAACCCCGGGAAAAACCATGGCCGGAATCTGATAACAAAGCGACTTGCCAGCACCAGTCGGCAGAATAAGCATTGTCGACTGTCCAGAAAGTACAGTCCTGATTGCCTTCATCTGCCCACCCCTGAATGAATCGAAGCCGTAAACCACTTTCAGTAATCTCAACAGGTTCTCATCTGATGCCTCTTCACGAACCGCCATAACAGCCTCCTCGATACGCTGGGTCTCACAGTCGGTCTTCCCCTTTCTTTCATTTCCTCGTGTCTCCTCAAAGACCAGACCTTCTTCCTCGATAACCCCACCAGTCTTCTGATCTTCAGGTCCAGCTTTTCGTTTACTTCTTCTGTAATACCTGGACTTGGACGAATACCCACCTTTCCTTTTCCCTTTGCCGGCGAACTTGCGGAAGTTTCGGTTCAGATTGAGCCGTACGAAGTTACCTTCGCCGCCTGATTTCTGCAGCTTCACCGGCGCCAAAGGAGCATCACCTCTGATCAAATTGGGCAGCTTGCTCTTGGAACCTTTATTAGAAAAAGAACGATTCAAACTCGCTGTTTCCTCATCCACCGCCAGCGGACGCTCGTCTTCGAAATTGAGAGAGACTTTCTGGGTTTTGGAGAAAGAGGCGCGATTTCTGGTGAAAAACCCAGCCGGAAGGGTCTCGATCGAATCGACAACTGAGGTCGGCTGAAGGACACTGCCGGTAGAGCGACGAATCTGGAATGGCAGATCGGCAATGGGAGCTGGGAAAAACGATGGTGGGTCTGGTCGTGCAGAGGGTTTAGGCGGAGATGCTCTTCTGGGTCTCTGAATCCTGTTCGGATTCGATTGAGTGGAGCATTTGATCCGCTTAGAGCGTCCGCTGGATGAGATTGGGGTGGCTGTTTTTGCCGACGCCGGCTGCGGCGGAGCTGGGAAGGAGGCGCGCGGAGGAGTTGCCGATACGTGTGAGCCGTCGGAGTCTGAACCGCTCTCCATTTGGGGCGCCGGTTTCAGCCTCTGGTGACCTGCGGTTTTGGTCATCATGAATCGCGCGCTTAAATTCCCGCCATTAATGTTTTTAAATGGAGTAATTTATTTGCCAACTACTACTACTGTGTTAGGGTAAAAATATTACTCGTAATAAATTAATTTATGCAAAAACAATTATAAATTTTATTTTTAAAAAACTATATTATCGCTTTTGGGTGTGTTCTTCTATTTTTAAAAACATTAACA